>CM060943.1:945433380-950433380 GCA_030765085.1 Allium cepa | reverse complement strand
GCCACCAAAAAGAAAGTTCTCTACTCAACAAAAAAGATTGGAGGAGTCATGACCCTCCAACCATGAGAGAGTAACTTCCAGGCGATGAAAACCCTCTCTGAGGCACATTTCACCAGGAGTTGAAGTTTATGACCGCTCTTCGGGATTTCACTTCACCAGAGTTGAAATGTAAAAAAAATAAAAGCCCTCTTCGGAGGCCCATTTCACCAGGAGTTGAAGTGTTATGACCGCTCTTCGGGATTTCACTTCACCAGAGTTGAAATGTAAACAAAATAAAAGCCCTCTTCGGAGGCCCATTTCACCAGGAGTTGAAGTGTTATGACCGCTCTTCGGGATTTCACTTCACCAGAGTTGAAATGTAAACAAAAAAAAAGCCCTCTTCGGAGGCACATTTCGCCAGGAGTTGAAGTGTAACAACCGCTCTTCGGAATTTCACTTCACCAAAGTTGAAATGCAAAAACGAAATAAAGACCTTCCTGAAAGCCCACGTTTCACCGAGATTGAAATAAAATTTCCAAGTGTTGAAACGCGAAAAGGCTTTCTTCAAAGGCACAACTCTTTGGAGGTACACGTTTCACCGAGATTGAAATAAAACTTCCAAGTGCTGAAACGTGAAAAATCCCTCCTCAGAGGTACAACTTTGTATAAAAAAAAATCCTCATCAAAAGCGTACTTTAACTTTCAAAGGAAGAGTAATTTACCTACTATGGAAAATGATCGTTAAAAAAAAAAGAGAAAAAGAAAAGAAGTTAAAGTATCCTTCAGAGGTCCGCTTTACCACATAGAGGAATTCACTTGGTAAAATATGCACATAAGCAAAAGAAAAAAGTGATTTCTTCGAACGACAAAGCGTAGAAACTTATACGAAGGGAGTTGTACTCTACAAAAATTTTCTTTAAAGAATAAAATAATTATTCTTTAGCAAATAAGAGTGCAAGTCCCCTCGAAGTATAAAATATTGCAGCAAGCTTAAGGTATGGGGGCAACATGGTATAATAGTATAGCTGCATCAGTAAAGTAATACTCAAACAACATACCATAAGCCCGCTGCAATATCATATAAATAAACTTGTGCAAAAATGAATAATAAATGCATACTCAAATTCAAACAGAAGTATGTACAAATAAAGAATCATTTTATTCAATTGCAGATATTGCAGATACAGGTTTCAAAATAAGAAGCAGGGGCCGGTGCCTGCACAACATCCGACCATTACACAAAAAAGGAATCAAAAAGCTCAACTCTTCATTTCTTCTTGCCGCCTTTAGACCCTTTACCCGGCCGAGTGGTTAGCTTTTCGGGTCTTCCAGGTTGGTCTGAAGGCATGAGGGAAGAAGGGGAGGGAGGTACAACTGGCGCAATTGCCGGTTCCTCTTCAGTGGTGATAATTTTCTTCCCCCTCCTCTTCGATGTCCCAAGCTTCTTTCTTCTCTGCGAAGAAGACTCACTCCCCGGAGTAACGAGAGCGGACAAAACTAAGTCGTCAGAGGGAGTCCGCTCCGGAGAGATCTCGCCTCCTTCGAGTCCCTCATCTTTTTGCTCCTGCGAGGCAACGGGGTCATCCAAACCATGAAGAGCCTCAATTTTCTCCTCTTGTGACCCAGGTTGTGAAGCAGAAGGAGGAGTCACCTGAAGAGATGGAGGAGGAATAACCAGAGAAGGCGAAGTCTGCACGGCACTTGTTGTTTCAACTGCAGAAGAGGAAAAATTGAAAATGTTAGTATCTTCCCGAAAGAAGGGAGATATGGGTTCATCGAGATTCAGGAGGTAATCGAGAAGCTCATCAAATTTTTGAGGAATAAGCAAGCAATCCACCTGAATCGGACCAATGTCGAAATTACCTGAAGATATTGGCTTTGTCAGTTCAATCTCATAATTCTGAGCCCCAATGTCCTCCAAAGCCTCTTCGTCAGTAGGGGTGATTACCCCAGTTCTTGTAGGAGGCGGAAAATGAGCACTAGGGCCTGTAATGTCCACCTCGGGAGAAACTAGAGGACGTTCGGAGATGGCAGGCGGTACTTCTTTTTCAGAACGCTCTTCTTCCGCCATCCCGGCCCGCGCTCTGGCAAGCTGCTCCTTACCCTTGGCAAGAGCGGCACGGGCTTCGTCATCAAGATAATGCTCTTCAAGGGCTGACTCAGCATATCCAGCACCTTTACCACCGAGCATATCAAGTGCTGTCTCCCAAACTTCAGCCAGTGTGATTTCATACTTGGGGCCTAGAAAGGCAAGGCTTCCACGCCCCAAGACGCTGTGCAGGTAGAAGTCGAATAATGTTGAGCTGATGCTGTTTTTAGTCGCCTCATGAGATTCTTCAGCTGCGATTCTGCCGGCGACAGCCTCATCACGCTCCCTTTCAGTCTTGGCAAGCTGAAGCTTAAGCATTTGTATCTCCGCCTCCTGGGAGTTGTTTTTCTTTCGGAGCTCAGCAATATCAGTAGCATAGCCTTCACTGATTCTTTTTTGTACTTCTAGCCTGTCTTCGGCATCCCTTTGGCTAGCGTGAGCGTCTCTCACTTGTTTCAGGAGCACTTCTTCTTTTTGAGAATAGGAAGTAGAGGAAGCAGCAAGTTCATGTTTCAATTCCTCGACTTTTGCTTCGAGCTCCTCATTGTAAGAAGCAATGTTCCTCATCTCGGTGTCGTGTTGCTCAATGACCTTTTGCCATTCGGCCTTATCGTTTTCCATAGTAAGCATGGCCTCTATGTTGGCACGGTTAACTCTTTGAAGCTCATCGACAAGCTTCTGCCAGTTTGACATCCTCTCGATATCGAGCTTGACTGCATCAAGATTGCGCAACATAGCAGACTTGTCGATGGGGACCAAGTCTAGGTCGAACCTCACCCCCTTAAGGCACCATTGAGGAAATCGGCTCTGCAGAGTGGCAGGACCCGGTCCAACTTGAAATTTGGGCCTGCTAATTATCGTTTGAATATCTGATTTTCCAAGAGCGGGAGAGTCAGAAGGAATGTCGAGTGAGGCAGGAATAGTAACTTTCTCAGGAGTAGTAGAGGCCTGCTTTTCACTGTGACGGGCTCGTTTGCTTAAGTCTTCACTCATGTGACCTTTTCCTCGATCGTCATGAGATTTTCTCTTGTGAGAGTCATCGCCTTTTTGCCAAGAATCATGGCGCTCTTCTCTCTCCCTTCTTTCACGATGTTCTTCTTCAGTCCTCCTTTCATGAGCCTTTCGGGCAGCCCTCTCTTCATCCGACTCTCTGTAGGAAGGAAGGTAACGCCTGTAATCATACTGGCTACGCCTCCCGTAGCGCTGGAAATCGTCATAGTACGAGCCGTGCGCCCCATAGGAGAATCTGGAATTAAAATAATAAGCTTTAGAAATCTTTAAAGTGCAAGAAGATAAGTGCATAGAAGTGATGATAAATTCTAAGTGTGTGTGTTGTGCAAACTACGCGCACTAATCTACGAACCACTCTTTATTTGGGGAGTGGTTGTGGGTGTAATAGTTAACGTCAACTCTTGAGTCGACGACGGCTGTTGCAAAATAGAAGTAGCTTCAACTACTGAAGAAGAAATCCCGGCAGTAGTAGGGTCATCTTTGAAGATCTCTTGTGAAGTAGCGAAGAGGTCGCTCAATCCTTCGAAGGTATCGTCCCTGCTTTGCTTGACAGGACTGGATTTCTTAGCCTTTTCACCAGATTCTTGTGAATGGTGAGAGGATCCCTGAGGCTCTTCTTCCTCGATAACCGGGGCAAGTTTACCAGATGGCTCCGCAACATCGACAGAAGTGGAGCACTTCACCAGCGAAGATTCAGGAGTCTTTATCGGAGAATCGGGGACTTCCGTTGGAACTTCATGAGCATGCATAGAGCGAGAAGTGTGTAGAAGCCCATGTTGATGTAAAAATTCATCCCTCAACAGAAATTTTATGCTCCTCTCTTCTGTGGCCACGGCACTCAACCTCTCAAAAACTTGCTTGTGAATTGGGTCTCTAGAGGGGAGAGGAAGTGCTGAAAGGAACAAAGAATGAAATTAGCAACTGAAAGTTCGGATCTCGAAAAAGTTTCAAAACGGAGAAAATAGAAACACTAATCTTACTTCCTACTCTCCAGATGGCATAAAAGCCTGAGGGACAGCGGGCAAAGAAAAACTGGTTCAAAAATCCATGAACGCTTTCAGTAAGATCGGAAATGAGCTTGCGGTTTCTGGCACTTCTCACAATAATAAGGGAAGGATGATCTTTACTCTTTGCAAACGAGCACAGATAACGAATTTCTTCAAAACTCGGTAGGCGATCAAGGGTTCTTCTAAACAAAACACATAACCCCGTCAAGATGGCATAGCCATTGGGATGAAGTTGAAACGGAGAGATTGTCAACCGAAGGAGAAGAGTTCGAAGGAAGTCGTTAAAAGGAGGAATCGCCCCACTTAAGCACATTTGGCGATTGACTGCAACAAAGCCATAGGGAGGATTGTCAGCAGTATCTCCAGGCCCAGGGAGAAGAACATCACTTTCAGCAAAGCCAAATTGAGTGCGCAGCTGGACAAACGCTCTCGAAGTTAGAATAGTCGGGGTTCTCTCCGGAGGATTCTCTATGGGAACAGCTATCGGAAAAGTTTCTTCCTCTGGAGTTACCACTTCTTCTTCTCGGTGGGAAGTCATTCTACATAAACAACTGGGTATTCAAACATGAAGGTGCACGTTTCCTAAAGTGTGTGAAGTGTTGTGTAAAATCAATCAAGCAGTGAACAAATGTAACTGGAATGAAAACTAGCAAACATTCGTTAGTTATGAAATTCAGGGACTATTGTTTTAAGCCTAAATATGCAAGTAAGATGTTGATGCAGATAGATCAGTTCAGATTATTGATACTTTGCATTAATGTTTAACTTTAACTGATTGATTCACAAACATTTCATGCAATATAATTAAGTTGCTTGTCTTGTCTTGACTAATCTGTCATCTGACATGGGCAGTCGATGGCAGTATTTTCGCCTTGGTTTTCTTTGTTTATTATTTTCAGCAGGTTAGCAGATTATAAGTTAATGCGATCTGTGAAATAATACAATGAGATTCAAGCAAATTTAAAGTTGGGGCAGTTCAAAATTCAGGCAACTCAGTTTGGCAGTTCAAGTTAGAAACTCAAAGTGGATCTATGCTCTCAACAAGTCAGCATGCCCAAAGCTTAAGTGTTAACTCGGCAGCGGTTTAAGAGCCAACTCGGCAGCGGTTTAAGAGCCAACTCGGTCACGGTTTAAGGGCTTAGCTCGGTCACGACTTAGGGGTTAACTTGGCTGCAGTTCAAGGTTAAATCAGTAGAAGGTTGAATCGGCAGATTTCCCCAAGTATTAAGTCGGCTACGGTTCAAAAGTTTTTCGCGAGATGAGGCTAGGTCGGTAGCGGGTCAGAGTCTAAGCATTTTAATTTGGCAACTCAGTCCTCTAGGTCGCAAGGGAGAGATAAGAATGTAAGCTCCGGTCCGAAAGACAGGAACTTTTCCAAGTATTAACTCGGTCACGATTCAGGCCTTAAAGTTTAAATCGGCAAGTGTTCTTCAAGCACTATCTCAGCCACGACTTAAGTTTGCTAAGAGCCAGGTCAGCTAAAGGATAAGCCACCCAAAATCACTGACTCGCTCCCGAACCAACATCACACTCCATCTACCCATTAACCTGATAACCATTCCATCAACAACAGCCTTCATTCGTGCTATCGAATCACCCAATACAACAGTTCGAAGTTGTCACAAATCCAATACCCTGCCATCAGAGATCATCGAGCCTAAGGTGATAAATCACCTTCGTTGTATCAGCAATCATCTGAAGCCGGATTGAGTAACCTAGGCTCCATCGGCTATAAATGTGATGAGATTCGTGATGGAGCGTCATATAGGGAAGCGATTCGAGTTTAGGCAACAGAATTCACGAATCAATGGTAATCTATGGTCGAAAAAAAAGAATGAAATCGCTTACGCAATGAATAGCAGATGTTTTCAGTAGTTGATTGGAATTAAATCGTCTTTTTTGAGCCCGGAAGAATTTTAATGGCAGAATTGAGCAAGGTAGTAAGTAATGAAAAGGAAGAAGAAGATGGATGTTTTATACCTTACAGTAGGGAGAACTGAAGCGGCAGATGCGGTCTAACTGTTGGGTCGCGTACGACCTACCGACCTAAGAGGGGACGGGTTAAGGACTATCGAAGCACACGACCTAACCAGTAGGCGTATACTTCGAGGGGCAATTGTTAACTCCGCCTCGGTTTAGACTCTGCGACTCAAGGAGATGCCGACCTAAGGCTCAACAGGGGTGCCGACCTAAGATTCAAAGGGTTGCCGACCTAACACTTCAACGAGGCTACCGACTTAACACTTCAATGAGGCTACTGACTCTACTGACTCAACATAGATACCGACCTAACAGTCTAGGGAGATTGCCGACTTAACTGGTTGCCGACCTAACTGCCTTAACAGGAATGCCGACCTAAGGCCCTAAATGGATAACTACCTAATGCCTTAAAGGATGCCGACTTAAGAAGTCTACTGACCTAACTTAAGTACCGATCTAATTACCTAAAGGAGTTTCCGACCTAACTGATCAGGACATGGAAAGGTGCACGACCTATACTTAAGTTGCAACCGACTTAAGACTTATGCCAAGCCGTTCACGACCCAAGCAAATGAAGGCAAACCCTCTACAGCTACTTGACACGCGCATGTTAACTCAGCAACGACCCAAGTCACAACCGATCCAGCTCCCCAGTTATCTCGTTCAGACCGTGATTTGGGACTTACCAAGTTAACTCGTCCACGACCTAAAGCCACTAAGTGTAAGCCCGATGCCATATTACTAAGAAGGAGTAGTGTTGACTCGGAGGCGACCTAGGACTTGTGCAAGTGAACTCCTGTGAAGCCAGAAGGGGCCAGATGGACCGGCCACGACTCATATTAAGTCGGCTACGACTTAACTTAGATCGGCCACGACTTAGGACTTGGCAAAAATTCCAGACCAGAACTCTCTATAAATAGGCAACCACCTCCAACATTCAAAGGACTTTTGGCGCATTCTCTTCACACACCGTTACCTTGCTGCATTGAGAACTTCATCAACACTTAGAGCTTCCAAGATTAGAGGAATACATCAAAGAAATTCACGAAGAAACCACACATCTTCAACATGAATCTAAGAACTTTAATCGACATTGAAGCTTAAGACTTGTTCCAAATCACTTGTAACTTGAAGTGTATTGTACTTGAGAAGAATTGTATCAGTTTGTAACGGGATTATTAATAAAAGTACTTAGAGTGGACGTAGGCTATACCCTTAAGCCGAACCACTATAAAATCGTTGTTGTTTACTGCTTTTCTGCTATTACTTGCTTGTAATTCTTTCCCGATCTATCGGGTGGTGCTTTCACAACTACACTTTACATACCGGGGTGTTAGCGTTCACATTTTAGCGTTAACATTATCTCTCTCAAGTTCCAAAACCACTTCAATTTATTTATATATACGTATATCCATTTTGAGTATCAATATTTCAAACTAAAGTCGGATTTTATGCTTTCAACAAATCAATTGTTCTATTAATTAGTCTTGAATATTCATATAAAATCCATAAATAATAAGACTTCAATTTCTAGTAATAAAATATATATATTTTTCCCAATTCAAATTATACTAGAATATTCATTTCAATTTATTTTGGGAAAAATCCAATTATAAATATCATATCTTAAAATTTCCAAACTTAACATTTAAACATATGATATAAATTATTAAACTCCATTTTCTTAGTTTTCTTCCATTTTTAATAAAGATTTTTATACACCTTTTAATTTCAAAATTTTCAACTTCATATGTATATATATATGGAAGAAAAATATTTATACAATATAAAATTTAAGATTATTATAAACCGTATTCCATCCAAACCATAGAAATCACATAAAAATAGTTATATATAGACCGCGGTGCCTGTATAAAATTTTCTATCCTATGGTCAAGTGATACGGATATTTATCATTTCAATCCGCAATTTAAAAGATATAAAAATTTGCGGTTATATATCATTTCGAACCACAATCCCGAATGAAATGAAATATGCATGATAATTTGCAATTTAATGATATCCAATAAACATCCATTCATCAACATCATCCATAATCCAAATCGCAATCATCAATCAATATCAATCAATAACAATATTATTTTTGGTACTACATAACAGGTAATACTGGCAATTTTATTCAAATTAAATTTAATAGCTATTAATCTACAGTCTATATTCAGAAATAAATTATATAACTGTTAACTAGCAGTTCATATACAAACAAATAAATTTTAACTGTAAATTTATACGCAATAAATGAATTAAATTAACAGTTAAATTTAATAAATGCATTTCAACAAATATGAGTGAAATAAACATTCCAAATACTCATAAATAAATTTCTATTCATTTCTAAAATTAATTTAACAAACATAAAAGCTTCTAGTAGTTGTGAGTGGGTTAAAACACTCACCTTTTGAATTTAAATCGAATTCAAATCCGATTTAAACCCAAAAATTCGACTATCTCCAAATCTGTCCAAACCAGTGTCAAAAGATCTGGAATTTAATTTCGATCCTAACAAAAAAAATTGCGTGAAACGGAGTCCGTATGTACGAGTTATGATTATTAGAACTAATTGAAATTAAAATTAACAAAAATAAATTAAACAAAAATAAAATACCGTGCCACATGCACTCTTCCCTCGTGAAAAACGCGTATGCTTCTTCTTGATTGCTAACTTTGTTCCGTAATTTTTCTTTTATTTCGATTTACTTTAATTTTCCTCCTTATTATATGAATGTATGCATTTTTAAAAGGTTTGGAAAAAAAAAGATTTGAAAAAGAAGAATTGAAAAAGAAAATGATTAAAATAAAAACTGAAAATGGAAGAGAAAATCTAGATTTGAAAAGAAAGAAGAAGGTTTGAAATAGAAGAAAATTTGAAAAAGAAGTATATTTGAAGATGAAGGAAAAATCAAAATCAGAGATAATAAGAAGATTTGAAGGAAAAAAAGGAAAAAAAGAAGAAGATTATAATGGAGGTTGTGGTTTCATTTGCGTCACATCTTATTTATAAGGTTAGAGTTAGGTTTATGATCAAAGAGATTTGAAAAGAGAGACCGCTATTAATTAGAAATAAATGAAATGACGTTTCAGAAAATGAAGTTGGAAAATGAATGGAACGAAATAAAGTAAATATGAACAAACTTGGTTTTGAAATATAGTAAATATGAACAACCTTTTTAAAAGTAGCAGGTATTAAAAAGTGGTAATTATTTATTAGGAAGGGAATGAATGGACTAACTCTATACTATAAACATACTTTTAGGATTCAAATTTCAAAACCATTGTTTACTTAATAAATTTTGTTGACCCTAAACACACCAAAATTAACTTCATTAACTCAAGTAATATTCGAATTTCTACGCATTTGGGTTTTTGTCTATGCATAATAATTTTGTTTATAATTACCTTAAAAATGAAAACATTTGATTTGTTTTTCCCAAAATGATCTCTAATTACCATTAAAACACCCTTTTTGTTTACCATAAAACACGCGTTTTTTTATTATTAAATCTATTAATTGCAATCACCGTTTTCTTTTCTTTTAATTGAAATATTTGAACTACATTAATTGCAATCACAAAAAATTAAATTTTAAAACAGACAACTAAAATGCATAAAAATAAAAAAAATAAAAAAAATAGAAAAATTGTTTATACACAAGAGTAATAAATAGATTATTTTCCTATTCTTGTAATTAGTTTGTAAGCTAAACACAGTTCAAATAAACATATATTTCTTTCTTTAAAAATCAATCTTTCTATATTTTTATTTAAATTAAATTAAACCTACATTCATAGATGAAACATTCATTTTATTGATGTAAATGTTTTTTTTTTTTTGAATCAAAACTTTTCTTATATTTCACAAAACATAAGCTGCTTTTAATTGCACCTATTACAATTAGTATTCTCTCTCCTATTAATTGAAAATTTTCAATGGCATTAATTTCAGTTGATTAAGTTTCAAAATGGACTAAATGAATGTAATGATAAGTAGAACAATTACTTCCTATTAACGTAATATTTAGATGTTAAATTTTCATTTATTTTGCAATACTTCAATTAAATTAATAAACATTGCTCTCTATACTTAAATCTATATTAACAAAACGTTAGCTTTGGATTGGTAGAATTTGATTTACCGAAGTTTACTTACATAATACAAACTATATTAATTTGCCACCTATTAGTTCTTAATTATATTTTTAAGTTCGTTACCTATCCACCTTGATTAAAATTCCATCTATAAAGCAAATTTAGTTAGCCTTAACATTACTACACTAAATCTACAATCAGTTTCAATTAATATAGAATTATATCTTAAATACTTACCATTTATTTATAAATTAGGTTACCTTCCAATAAATTTTATTCCTAAGTATTTGATTGGATTGCCATCTTTACTATGTCTATTATTAATTAGCTTCAAATTCTGCATTTCACTTCTTAAATCCACCCTTTGCTATATTATAAATAAAATTTACATTGGTTACATTTCACATAAATGTATCATTTATTTACATTTATTACAAACTTATTTCCAATTCCAACTAAAAATCAAAATAAATGAATAGGCAACCTACCATAAACATTACCGTTACCTTTTTGTCACATACAAAATCTTTTATTACAAAAATCAATTTTTGCATATATTTTCATACTACAAATTCAATTTACTTATGTTCAAATTGTAGCCAAACCTGACTTTTAAATTATTTTATACAAAATTGGGATTTCATTAAGTTTATTAATTATTACCCTTAATTGGCATTTATCACCTTGTATTCTCGTTATCATTTCATAGATATGATTCCCAATTCCTTATTATTGACTTAAATTGGCATTACTAACATTGCATTAAACGTTGTTACTTAAATCTCTACCCAATAGTAACTAATACTCTAAATAAATACGCTTACTCCTTTCGTTATTTATTAATTATCACAAGAAACGTTTAATCATTTCAACAACATTGTAATTTCAAATTACCTACATTGATTGTATACGTTTTCCATTATTATCATTTATTAGAATTCTATTCAACTTTCCATCTTATGCATATAGTTAACCTTTCTATTGATTTTTCCTTCAAAATTTTCAGTTACTTCTTAACTTACAAAAAGGCAATGATTAATTACATTTAATCGCTATAAATTAAATGCATTGGTAACGAACAATATCTGTCACCATTATACAATTTATAACATTTGTAATTTATTCTCTACAACAATTATTACCTATCAATATTATTTCGCCCATAAATACAAACTTGCAATTGTTCTTATTATCATATTCCATTTACTGTTAACAATGTTTATTACATTATATTAGTTTAATATTTTCCTCAAATTCCTCATATTCAACTCATATATAGGTAAATTTATTTTCACCACTTAAAATCACTTGAATTAACTTCGAATTACTATAAGTAGGTTTTTAATTTATTTTTCTTCTAAATTTAATTACAACTTATTAATTTAACCAAATTAAATCCATAAAATCTACGGGTCATTACAAAGATGGTCTTCCCATTATCCACCAAAATCCAAAACACAAGTCCTCGGCATATCTTCAAGAATTCGGTTCAGCCTCTCCGTCTGCCCATCTGTTTGGGGATGATATGCTGTACTCGATCTCAAATTCATTCCCATAGCTGATTGCAGAGCCTCTCAGAATTTGCTAGTGAAGATAGGATCACGATCACTTATTATACTTACTAGAACTCCATGCAATCTGACTATCTCCCTCAAGAAAATCTCTGCTAAAGAAGCTGTAGTACGAGTTGCCTCAACCTGTATAAAATGGGCGCTTTTAGTTAACCAATCCACAATAACCCATATTCCTTCGTTTCCTTCCTTGGTTCTAGGAAAACCGTCAATGAAATCCATCGAAATCATCTCCCACTTCCATTCTGGAACTTCCATAGTCTATAATAAACCTATCGACTTCTGGTGATCTCCTTTAACCTGCTGGCAAATAGCACAACTATTGACAAAAGTAGGTATATCCCTCTTCATGCTTGGCCACCAGAAAACCCTTCTCATAACCTTATACATCTTTGACATTCCTGGGTGGATATTTAATCTGGAGCGATGACTCTCAGATAAAGCCTCCTGCTTCAATTCCTTGAAATTTGGAACACAGATCCATCCGTTGATCCTCAGTGTCCCTTGGTCATCAATCTTGAAACTAGAACACTGATCCTTCTTAACTCTCCTAATGATTCCTCTTAATCTATTATCTGATTTTTACTTGCTCAAAATCCTTTGCAGAAGAGATGGAACCACTTCCAAAAGAGACAGAAATGCATTCCTGCTAAGAGCATCAGCCACAACATTCGCCTTTCCTAGGGTATACAAAATATCAAAATCATATGATGCCAAAAACACGACCCATCGCTACTGCCTCAGATAAGATCCTTTTGAGAGAAAAGATACTTCAATGGTTTATGACCAGCGAATAACTCGAACTTCTCTCTCAAAAGATAGTGCTTCCAGATCTTTAAAGCAAAAACAATGGCTAACAACTCAAGATCGTGCGTAGCGTAGTTTCTTTCATGTGGCTTTAATTGCCGACTTGCATACGCAATTACCCTTCCATTCTGCATCAACACTGCTCCCAGTCCAACTATACAAGCATCTGTATAAACCTCAAATTTGCTCTTCCCATCTGAAATAACTAGTACAGGTGCACTAGTTAGCCTCGTCTTCAATTCTTGGAAAGCTTCTTCACATTGGGGTGTCCACTTAAACTTAACTCCTTTCCTTGTCAGCTTGGTCAGATGTGAAGAAATCATGGAATAGTCCCTGATTAACTTTCTGCAGTAGCCAGCTAATCCCAGAAAACTGTGAACTTCAGTTGTTATCTGCGGCTGCTTACACTCCAAATAGTCTCAAGCTTTGCTGGATCTATAGAGATACCTTCTCCAGAAACAATGTGCCTTAAAAATTTGACTTTCGATTTCCAAAAATGGTACTTAGAGAATTTCGCCCTCAAAACATGCCTCCTTAGAGTCTCCAACACAATTCTCAAATGCTGCTTATGCTCTTCTTCAGTCTTATAGTCTTATAGTAGACTAGAATATCATCGATGAACACTAGAATGAACTTACTTAATACATCATGAAATACTATATTCATCCGGTAAACAAAGTAGGTGGGAGTGGTGGTTAACCAGAAAGGCATAACCAACCACTCATAGAAACAATTTGGTCCCCTAAATGCAGTTAGGGGGATACTGTCCTCAGCTACCCTTAACTGATGGAACCTGAAGCTAAACCCAGATGAGAAAATATAGAAGCTACATGCAACTGGACAAATAGATCATCAATACGAGGAAGAGGATATTTATTTCGAATGATCACTTGGTTCAATTCTCGATAATCAACACAGAACCTTTGCGAACCATCCGACTTATTGACAAACACCGCAGTAGAACCCCAACAAGAGAAACTGGCCCTAATCAATGCCTTTTCCAAAAGATCTTAAGTTTGCTTAACTAACCCCTCCCTCTCCCTAGGAGCCATCCTCCTACTGGGCTGAATCACTGGTACTGCTCCTAGAACCAAATCAATACGAAACTCTATCTCTCGATGCGGAGGTAAACACTGACTTCCTCGAATACATCAGGAAAATCTTGGACCACATCGATATCTTCAACCTTCACATGAGAAGTCTCAGCCCTATGTAAGAGACTACTCAAATGAATTCTAGAATTATCTCACGTCACTCTAGCAATTCTACCAGATCAGTTTCCAACGAAATTGTTCTCTCATCACAATTCAGGACTGCCTTATACTTATCAAGCCAATCCATCCCCAATATAAGGTCAAACCCCTTAAAATTCAACACATAAGGGTCACAAGAAAAACTATGGGCCAGATAGGAAATCTTCAAATCCTTATAGATCATATCTAATTTGGTTACCCTTCCTATAGGATTAGATACAAAGATGGGACGGTCTACAGTACTAGGGGTAAGAAAGAACTTATCCATAGATTCCAGGGAAATAAAACTCAACGAAGCACCCGAATCAAACAAAAATTTAATATACTTGCCATTTAAAAGTAATGTACCTTCCAATACTCCCTTGCCTTTAGATGAAGTAGATGGTGCACCCTCCAAAGCAAATACCTTATTCTGCTGAGCTTTATGAATTAGCGGGCATTCCTTGATCATGTGACCTAGTAAGTGGCAATTAAAGCATAGAGATTTCTGAACCAAAGCCGAACCCGGTCCACAATAATGTGACTGCTGCTACTGTTGCTGAGATCCTTTCCTGGGACTTAATCCACATGTGACCTTCTTGTCAACATATATAGCATTTGCGAGGTCTGTTATTACTTCCAGTCTTCTTCTTGTTCTGCTTCCTCCAATTGGGATTGAAATTCCTCTTATACGGATTAGCAAAATTCCCTCCCAATGCTGCTACTGGTGCCACTGTTCTCTTGTTCATCAAATCGTCATATCTCAAAGGCATATCAATCAACTCAATAAAAGATCCTTTCAAATGCGCTGTCATCTTTCCATGAAATTCTGGCCTTAAGCCTTGCACAAACATTTCATTCTTTTTGAGGCGAGTATCAATGAGCCCTGGTCCATAGCAAGAAAATTCATTGAATTTGGCCTCATACTCTGCTATAGTCATGCTTCCTTGCTTCAAATTCAAAAAATCCCGATACAGAAGAGTTTTCCCTATTGTTGGCATGAATTTCTCCTCAAACAACACTTTAAGTCTTCGCAAGAAATGTCATCCTCGGAGACATTTGCTACCGCTGCATCCCACCAGGCTACAGCGCCTTCCTGTAATTGCCACGAAGCCATTTCCCTTTTTCGCTCAACAGACAACTTCATACTCTTAAAGATTTGCTCACAAGAGCGTAGCCAAGCTTGGACCCCAATTATTGATTCTGACCCTTTAAATGGTTTACCTCCAAGGTTGGTGAAGTCTTTGCATAAAGTGGCAAAATTAACCTGACGCGGTACTGGATCTACAACCTCACTAGTTTGACTTCATCCATTATCGGTCGAGGTACTGCCCCTACCTCTACCTCTCCTTCCAGAACACTTGTTGGCAACTTGGATAGGTAACTCAACAAATTTAGATAGGTATATAGTTATATAAAAATACAAATACGCACTCTCAAGATAGATATTATCCCAAGCCTAGGTATTATCTCAACTTATGCTCTGATACCAACTGTGACGACCGCCTTTCAAACCACAGAAAGACGTATCATCAATAAGAAAAGAAAGAGATAGAAATAGAAAAGATAGAAAGAAAGAATAACAGCATCAGAATCTCACAGCGGAAACGGAACAAAATATAATACTACAATTTACTATTACATAGTTTTACATATATCAGAGTTACACAACATCATACAACAAGACATTCATATATGTGTGCGTGTGTGTCATTACATACATCCTAAAATACAACATACATCAACTAACACAACAGAACAACATAGATATATATGTCTGGACTTCTGCTCCAAGCTCCTTCTGAACTCAATAATCCAAAACCTATCACTTGGCTACTCATAAAAATTTGAGTACCCAAGAGTTTATGAAATACAGAAATATACTCCAGGTCAGTCATGGGTCTGGTGTGAGTAAACGGGATAAAGTTGCTTAACTTTGAAAACCATTTGGAAACAAAGGTATCACGTAAGCCTTCCCGCACATAAACAAGGGTAATTTTTTACCTTACACTAACCAAAACATTTTATAGGAAATCCAGTGATATTATAATAATGCCTAGGGTTTTCAAGTAAATAAGAAAATAGCCGAAATTGTTACATGATTAAATTCCAGCTACTAGCCACAAAAGTGGGTAATACAAATCAAAACCATAGTGTCTCGTAGGGAAAATGGGTTTCCATCAATGGCAGGTCTACTAGGGTACCGCCCGTCACATTACGGGGCCTAAATCATCGTACCTAGGATCACTCCCGTCCCCCTACAACACAAGGCCAGAACCATTCCTTACTGAATAGCTCCGAACAAGATAACCCCGCAGTTGTGGCCAACAACTGCCCACACAGCCGAAATAAAGTGACATCTAGACAGGGATATATCTCGTCCTGCTTGGGTGCTACCCACCTAACCTTGCTGCACCTTCCCTATTTTAGCCATTCTCGGTTGATGAGGCTTGAGGCTAAAATTAACTTTATAGAACACATCTCTTAGAATGCTCATCGTCCACCTGACGATGTTCTGAAAGCATTCAATCCATACAAGTTCGTTCCGGGATCGAACGAAACCAAAGGCATTATCTCGTTACAATCATT
This sequence comes from Allium cepa, assembly GCA_030765085.1. Lineage (NCBI taxonomy): Eukaryota > Viridiplantae > Streptophyta > Magnoliopsida > Asparagales > Amaryllidaceae > Allium > Allium cepa. The sequence continues at coordinate 950,417,009 of CM060943.1, read as the reverse complement.
TTGGAATCACCCTCAGAGTTAACGATGATAACCCTTGCACTTAGAAACACTACTCGATCTTCACTTGAGATTCCATGACCTATCGTTTAATTTGGATCGATGTGGTTTTCGAAAATTCATAACTGACACCCGATCCTGGTCTCATCGAAATCCAAACGCCATTTTAAATGTCAAGTTGTTTAATAGTTTTAAACAATTTAATTCAACACTTTGAATTCACATAGCATTTATGACAGATAAATCATACTCAAGCATCACAGATGTATCCAGAATATATCATAGAGTATCATAGAATATCACCAAATAGATATCACAAATTCAGATATTCTACTCATACAATCATCCATAAGTAAGCATCTTTAATCCTAATTGTAATTAATTCAATTTAGATTAATTACTAGAGAATTATTCACTTAATCCTGCTTAATAAATCATTAATTAATTAATTATTCCATTTCAAACTATTTAATTAATTAATCACTTTTTAATTAATTTATTTAAAACTTAATTACCTAATTTATTAATCCTTAGTTCTCATTTCTTAATTAATTAATCATTAATTACTAATTAATTAATCATTAAACCTTAATTAATTATTTAATTAATTAACTACTGATTATTTACTAATTAACTATAATTAACTAATTTAAAATTCTTTATTACAAATTAATTAAACACTTGATTATTAATTAACCAATTTCAATTACAATTTGATTAATCACTAATCACATAATTAATTACAACCATTAATTAATTAATCATTCCCTTTTTAAAATAATTAATTAATAATAATCATTTATCTTAATTATCTTCCTATTTAACATTTTACAATCTTCCTTAATAACTTTGAAATCAGATTATTATTAACTTAAAAAGCTTTAATGTTAATTAGATTTAAAACTTATCTTACATTAAATACTTAATTAAAGTATTAATTGGATTTTAAAAACATAATTAAGTATTTATTTAATTCATTAAAACTTGAAACAAATTCTTAACTTAAATTGTCCAACATTAATTAAATCATTAATATTCAAAATTGTTTAAGAAGATACAACTTCAATTTTATTATGCTGAAGGTTTTGAAAACTAAACGCGAGAAAATCCCTATGTTTACTCGAGTAAACACTCGAGTTTCCCACTTTCTTCCCCGAGTTCTCTTTCTTCTCCATCACGTACTTTTCTTCTCTCTTTTCTTTTTTGTTTGATTAAAGTTTAAGTTGTAGTTCAATTTCCACACGAACACGAGCAACCCTAACCAAGCCATCTCCGACTTGAGCACTCCTTCGAGTCCCCCTCAACCTAAACACTCAGTCACAACCAACATCACTGTGCACGTGCACAGTGCCTCGATAACCTTCCGAAGAACTGCGATCCTTCCGGCAAGTCACCCAACGTCATGACACCCGATCGCCATGGACGACTCGATGCCAACAACCCCCAATCGAAAATGGAGTTTCTAGTTCGAAACTCGAACTTCCATCTTTTTCCAAAACCGCCTTGTCCAAGCGAATTCTGACAACTAGAAAATCCACAACTCAGGCCTCACCTCAACGAGTCTCCATACTACCCTTTCCCTGAAGCTCATGCAACTTGATGCATCAAAGGCGACGAACTCACCTCGTTTCTAGACCACGACAAACCCAAGCATTAAACCCTAACTTCGCCTCATTTCATCATTGTTTAAAATAGAAAAATTATTTAGCAATTTTCTTGATATCATTAATCAACAAGATAGCTTCAAACAAAAATTCAATGTCCAAAATTTGTTCGATCACCAGAAATTGGTTGAAAAGCATATTCGGTTTGTTAACGTAAAATCAGACGCTAACACCCCGGTGTAGATTAAAGTTGAGTGAAAGCACCACCCGTGTATACGGGAACTACAAACAAGTAGAGAAATCACAGAAAAAGCAGAAAAAACAACAGTTTTTATAGTGGTTCGGCTTAGGGTAAGCCTACATCCACTTTAACTCTCTTTATTATTGAATTGATTACAACTTTTACAACAATCTTCAATTACAATTCCGATGAGACAGACAACTAGAACTTTGATGCAGAAGAATTCTTTAAATCCATGTAGATTGTGTTAGATTTCCTCTCGAAGTTAGTTGAGATGTCTTTCGTACTTGAAGTGTTGAGTGAGTCGAGAATTCAGCAGAGTATTGGCGCTTCAAGAGATCGGCCCAAAAAGTCCCCTTCATGCTTGAGATAGGTTGGTATTTATAGGGGAAATCCCCCCTTAGGTCGTAAGTCGTGACCGGTCTAAGGTGAGTTGTGGCCGGTCTAAGTTAGGTCGTGGCCGATTCATCTGGCCCCTCCATGGTTTTACAAGAGTTTATTTGTACAAGTCCTGAGTCACCCACGAGTCATCCTCTGAGTCGCAAATGAGTCAGCCGGTCTTCTTTATGCGGCATTGAACCTGTCTTCCTCTGCTTGGACCGTGAACGACTTAACATAGGTTATAGGTCGGTGGCGACTTAGGTTGGTAGCTATCTTAGGTCGGTGGCAACTGTTCAGCCTTAAGTCGGTATCCCTTCCAGGCCTTAGGTCGTCATCCTTTTAAGGCAGTTAGGTCGGTAACCTTATAAAGGCAGGTAGGTCGGTAACCTTATCAAGGCAGTCAGGTCGGTATGCCTCTTAAACATGTTAGGTCGGTATGCCTCTTAAACCTGTTAGGTCGGTAACCCTTTTAAACCTGTTAGGTCGGCATCCCTTTAAAGCATTAGGTCGGCAACTGGGTAAAGTCATTGAGTCGGCATCTCTCTTAAGTCTTAAGTCGGTAACTTTTTAGGTCGCTGGGTCATGGCCGAGGCGGAGTTAACATTTGCCTCTCGAAGTACACGCCTAACGGTTAGGTTGTATTCTTCGATGTCCTTTAACCCGTCCACTCTCTAAGTCGGTAGGTCGTACGCGACCTAACAGTTAGGTCGTACGCGCCGCTCCAGATCCCTCCACTGTAAGGTATAAATCACATCCCCTTCTTCCTTCTCATTACCTATTCCTTTGATTCTGCCATTAAAAATTTTCCGAGCTCCAAAATGCGATTTAATTCCAATTAACCACTGACAACCTCTGCTATTCATTGTGTAAGTAAACCCTCTTCTTCGATTATAGATCACTGTTGGCTCATGAATTCTGTCACTTAAACCTCTTCCTTGCACGATGCTCCATCGCGAATCCTATTACACCCATGGCTGATGGAGTTTAGGTTGCTCGGTTTGACTTTAACTAACCGATGAGACGATGAGGATGGTTTACTGATTCAGGCTAGTTGATTTTGATTTGCGCTAGGATTGCAAGGTGTTGAATTTGCAGAGGTTTCGAATTGGTGTATTGGATGATCCGATAGCGTGAAGTAGCACAAATGAAATGATGGTTTTTTGGTTGAGGGAGTGGCTAACGGGTTAACGGGTTGAGTGGGGCGAGGTATTGATTTAGATGCGACCCGGTGATTTTAGGTGACTTAGCTTTTGGCCGACCCAATCCTTAAACCGTGGCCGTTTTAGAACTTGAGGGAAATCTATCGACCTATTCTTCTGCCGATCTAAGCCTTAAACCGTGGCCGAGTTAATCCTTAAGCCGTGGTCGAGTTAGCCCTTAAACCGTGGCCGAGTTAACCCTTCAATTGTAGCCGAGTTAAACCTTAAACGGTAGCCGAGTAAACCTTCAAACCATGGCCGAGTTAACCCTTAGGGAATTTCACACCACCTTTTGAACCAGAGCTTTCCTTCTTACTACTCTTCATGACCTAAAGGACTGCCAATTTAAGGAACCAGGAACATAATCTTAACTCGCGAGAGATTCCTTGGGCCGCAACCGAGTTAACACTTGGATGCCTAACTCGAATCCTCACTTAAAAGCATAACTTCAATTTGAATTCATAACTCGATTTACTTGACTGAACTGCTTAAATCATGGATTGTTTCAACTTTGCTGTCTTATTTTGCAGACCACATTAACTCATAGGCTAACAACCTGCTGAAAACAACAATAACAAAAAACCAAGGCGAATATACTGCCATTGACTGCCCACATCAAATGACAGATTAGTCGACATAAAGTAATCAACTTAAACACATTGTATGAAATGCTGTGAACCAATCAACTAAAGTGAAGCATTAATGCAAAGCATCGTTAACTTGAACTGATTTATTTACATTAACATTACACTTGCATATTAAAACAACGTACCTTGGACTTTACAACTGATAAATATTTGCTATTTATTATTTTTTTTATTCCAGTTACATTTGCTTGTTGCTTGATTGATTTTACACAACACTTCACACACTTTAGGAAACGTGCACCTTCATGTTTGAATATCTAGTTGTTTGTGTAGAATGACTTCCCATCAAGAAGAAAAAGAGGTAGCTCAAGCTGAAGAGACCTTTCTGATAGCTATTCCCATAGAGAACCCTCCAGAGAGAACTTCGACTATCTTAAGTCTGAGAGCGTTTATTCAGCTACGCATTCAGTTTGGCTTTGCTGAAAATGATGCTCTACTACCTGGACCAAATGATACTGCCGACAGTCCTCCTCATGGTTTTGTTGCTGTCAATCGTCGAATGTGCTTAAGCGGGGCGATTCCTCCTTTCAACGACTTTCTCCGAACCCTTCTCCTTCGGTTGACAGTCTCTCCATTTCAACTTCATCCTAACGGCTATGCCATCTTGATGGGGTTGTGTGTTTTGTTCAGGAGAACTCTTGATCGCTTGCCGAGTTTTGAAGAAATTCGCTACTTATGCTCGTTTGCAAAGAGTAAAGACCATTCTTCCCTCATTATCGTGAGAAGTGCTAGAAATCGCAAACTTATTTCTGATCTTACAGAAAGCGTTCAAGGATTTTTGAACCAGTTTTTCTTTCCTCGCTGCCCCCCAGAGTTTTATGCCATCTGGTGAGTAGGAAGTAAGATTACCTGTTTCTATTTTCTCTATTTCCAAACTTTTTCGAGATCCGAATTATCAATTGCTAATCTCATTCTTTGCTCTTTTCAGCACTTCCTCTCCCTTCTAAAGACCCAATCCATAAGCAAGTTTTTGAGAGACTGAGTGCCGTGGCCGCGGAAGAGAGAAGTGTAAAATTTTTGTTGAGGGATGAACTTTTACATCAGTACGGGCTTTTACACATCTCACGCTCTACACATCCTCATGAGATCCCGGACTCCCCGACTAGAGCATCAGATGCCCCGGTTTCTTCTGACGTACCCGTACCAAAAGATCCCGCTTTCGAAGTTTCTCTAGTAAAATGCTCTACTACTGTCGATGTTGCGAGGTCATCTGACAAATTCACACTTGCCCCAGTTATTGAGGAAGAAGAGCCTCAGGGATCTCCCCAACGTTCGCAGAAGTCTGGCGAAGAAGCCAAGAAAATAAGCCCTGTTAGGCAGAGAGGGGACGATACTTTCGAAGGGTTGAGCGATCTCTTCGTCGCCTCACAAGAGCTTTTTAAAGACGACCCCGCGACTACTAGAGTTTCTTCTTCAGTAGTGGAAGCGACTTCTTCTTTACAACAAGCTTCGTCGACCCACGAGTTGACGTTGACTACTACCCCCGTGATTACTCCGCAATCAAAGAGTGGTTCGTAGCTTGATGCGTGTAGTTTGCACATCACACACACTTAGAATCCTTCGGCACTTTTATACTCCTAACTCTTTATTCTTTGAAGATTCTAAAGTTATGCTTCTTTTCTCTGAAGACTTTTAAGACTTGTCTCTCTTTTTTATTTCAGATTCTCCGATGGGACGCAGTGGCTCTTACTATGACGACTTCCAGCGCTATGGGAGGCGTACCAATATGATTATGGCGTTACCTTCCCGTTCACAGAGAAACCGATGAAGAGAGAGCCGCCCGAAAGGCTCAGGAGAGGAGGGCTCAAGAAGAGCGTTATAAGAGAAAAGAAAGGGAGGAGCGCCACGACTCTTCCCAGAGAGGTGACGATTCTCACAAGAGAAAATCGCATGATGATCGGGGAAAAAGCCACATAGTTGAGGACCCAAGAAAGCGTGCCCGGCACGGTGAAAAGCATACTTCTACAACTCCTAAAAAGGTCACTGCCCCCGTCTCACTTGACATTCCTTCTGGCTCTCCTGCTCTCGGGAAGACAGACATTCAAACAATAATCAGCAGGCCTAAGTTCCAAGTTGGATCAGGCCCGTCTACTCTGCAAAGCCGGTTCCCGCACTGGTGCCTGAAGGGAGCGCGGTTCGATCTTGACTTGATCCCTATCGACAAGCCTGCAATGCTACGAAATCTCAACGCCGTCAGGCTTGATATTGAAAGGATGTCAAACTGGCAAAAGCTTGTTGACGAGCTTCAAAGGGTCAACCGTGCGAATATAGAGGCCATGCTTACTATGGAGAATGATAAGGCAGAATGGCAGAAGTTTCTTGAGCAGCATGTTACCGAAATGAGGAGCATTGCTACTTACAATGAAGAGCTTGAAGCGAAAGTTGAGGAACTTAAACAAGAGCTTGCTACTTCTTCTACCACATATACTCAAAAAGAAGAAGTATTTTAGAAGCAAGTTCGCGATGCTCACGCAGCTCAGCGACATGCCGAGGCACAACTTGAAGCTGAACAAAAAACAGCGGGAAGGTATCGTGCTGAGGTTACAGAGTTACAGGAGAAAGTCATCTCTCAGGAGGCGGAAATTCAAATGCTAAAGCTTCAACTTTCCAAGACTGAAAGAGAGCGCGATGAGGCCGTTGCCGGTAAAATTGCAGCTGAAGAATCTCATGAGGCAACGAAGACCAACATCAGCTCGACACTGTTTGACTTTTACCTGCATAGCATCTTGGGGCACGGTAGTCTTGCCTTTCTAGGCCCCAAATATGAATTCACACTGGCTGAAGTGTGGGAGGCTGCACTTGACGTGCTTGGCGGTAAAGGTGCTGGCTATGCCGAATCAGCTCTTGAGGAGCATTACTTGGATGATGATGCTCGCGCTGCTCTTGCCAAAGGAAAGGAACAGCTTGCAAAATTAAGAGCTGAAATGGCAGAAGGGGAACGGTTAGGAAAAACTACTTCAACTATTCCAGTCCAGCCTTTACCTTCGGCCGAAATCGACATTGTCGGCTCCAGTTCTCATTCTCCATCCTTGGCTAAAGTTACAACTGAGGTCACAAGTATACAGGGTGGAGATGAAGGCGAAGAGAGTGCCGAAGAACAGGCTTATGAGGTTGATATAAGCAAGCTGACTTTTCCAGGTAATTCTACTGTCAATCTTGCCCAAGTAGACTGCTCATTTGCTTCTTATGAGTTCGATGAGCTTCTCGACTATTTTATGAACCTTAATGAGCCATTATCTCCTCTCTTTACTGACTTTAACTTCTTTTCTTCTGTAGAAAAAGCACCGAGCATTGTTCAAGCTTCCCCTCCTCCAATTATTCCTCTTTGGTTCTCCAGGTCACTCCTCCGTCCGCCTCTCAACCCGGGTCGCAAGAGGAGCAAACAGAAGCTCTTCATGGCTTAGATGATCCTATTGCTTCTCAAGAACATGGGGGAGAGGGGCTTGGAGAAGGCGATGAGTCTCCGGAGCGAACTACTTCTGATAACATAAAATTATCTGCTCTTGTAACTCCGGGAAGTGAGTCTTCTTCAAGGAGAAGGAGGAAGAGTGCCACTTCGAAGAAGAGAAGAAAAGGCATCCTTATTTCTAAAGAGGAAACGAAAGTTGATCCGGCAGTAACCCTTTCTCCTTCATCCCCGACTCTCCCAAGCCGTCCTGAAAAGCTGCCTATTAGGTCAGGTGAAGGCTCTAAGGGCAGTGGCAAGAAGAAATAAGGGGTCCTGCTTCGACTTATCTTTACTTTTTGCTTTTTGCATGTACTGGACGGAGATTGTGCGGGTACCGGCCTCCGCCTTTCTTTTTTCTTTTAATTTTGAAACCTGTACCTGTACAAAATTTTGACAGTGTTGAATAAAATGATTCTTTTTGTTTGTACAAACTTCTGTCTGTATCTGAGAATGCATTTACTATTCACTTTTTTGTACAAGTTTCTTTATATGATATTGCAGTGAGCTTGTGGTATGTTGTTCGAGCGTAATTTTGCCAATGTAGTTATACCATGTTGTATGTAGCTATACCATATTGTATGTAGCTATACCATGTTGCCCCTATACCATAAGCTCGTTGCAATATTTTATACTTTGAGCGGACTTGTACTCTTATTTTTTGGAGAATAATTATTCCATACTTGGAGGAATATTATTTCGTTAAAAATAGAGTACAGCACCCTCCATATAAGTTTTTACGCTTCATCCTTCGAAGATATCACTTTTTCTTTTGTGCCTTCACACATTTTTACCAAGTGAATTCTTTTATGTGGTAAAGCGGGCCTCTGAAGGACACTTTAACTTCTTTTTGAGGAAGAATATTTCCAAGAATAGAAGAACAAATCTTCCTTTGAAAGCTAAAGTGTATCTTTGAAGAGGGCTTCCTTCTTTTTTCTTTTAAATTGTGCCTCGGTGGAGGGCTTTGATCTTTGCTTTGCATTTCTGACGAAATGCTTATTTGGAAAGTTGTGCCTCTGAGGAGGGCTGTTTCACGTTTCAACACTTGGAAGTTTTATTTCAATCTCGATGAAACGTGTGCCTCCGAAGAGTTGTGCCTCTGAGGAGGGCTTTCCACGTTTCAACACTTGGAAGTTTTATTTCAATCTCGGTGAAACGTGTGCCTCCGAAGAGGTCTTTCTGTTCGATTGTGCCTCTGGGAGGAGTTCTTTTATTTCTGCCTCTGGGAAGAGGTCTTTCTTGTTTCTGCCTCTGGGAAGAGGTCTTTTTGTTTGGTTGTGCCTCTGGGAAGAGGTCTTTTTTGTTTCTACCCCTTGGGAGAGGCTTTTATTTTTCCCTGTTCGCTGGGGAGCGGGCCTCCGAAGAGGGCTTTTCACATTTCATTTCATGGGAGTGTATCGACCGATCACGATGAAATGTGTGCCTCTGAGTAGGGTTACTGCCTGGAAGTTTGGAGTTTCTTTCTCTCGGTTGGACGGATTCATGGGAGTGTATCGACCGATCATTCCGCAACTTTGTATCGAGAAAGATCTCTCTTTTTCTGGTTTGGGCCGCTCGAGGTCTTTTAGCATTTCAACTGTGGTGAAATGGGCCTCCGAAGAGGGCTTTTCGCGTTTCAACACCTGGAAGTTTTATTTCAATCTCGGTGAAACGTGTGCCTTTGGGTAGGGCTTTTGCCTGGAAGTTTGGAGTTTCTTTCTCTCGGTTGGACGGATTCACGGGAGTGTATCGACCGATCATTCCACAACTTTGTATCGAGAAAGATCTCTCTTTTTCTGGCTAGGCCCGCTCGAGGTCTTTATCCTCCGCAGAGTTGTGCCTCCGAAGAAGGCTTGTGCCTCCGAAGAGGTCTTTTGCTGATTGATGCTTGCTCGCCCATGTCTCTTTGCCATCTATTCATGTTGGCGATCCCCGTTGTCTTTTGCAAGTGTCATCACTTTTTAGTTGCCAATAATTTCCCTTATCCAAAGAAATATACTTCATAGTTAAGCGAGTTGGTGGTGGTAGACACAGGCTATTTAACTGGTTGTTTGTTTGTTCAAACATTTGCAGTTAGTTAGAAATGGTCCACTTCCATCCACATTGCTAACTTTTGTTCGAAGCACTTCTTTTGTAGGATTTGGGTATGGAAATTTTGAATGGTTTGATGTTTTGCTTGCTGAGTGATGTCGGAGATCGCTTGGTCTTGCGATGGGTACGCTTTGCTTTTATGGCCTGCATTATCAAATCGACATTTTAGTGACACACTTGACGTATTTTATAAGTCGAAATAAAACAAAGCAGTTTATAATAGTAGAGAACACAAGATTTATAGTGGTTCGGCCAAAAGTTGGGCCTACATCCACTTTATAGCTTTTCATTATTCACTTGCTTTACAATTACTTTCAATACAAGAATCACATATTCATAATTCTTTTACAACATTTTAGTAAAGCTTTCAAGTAAAATAGGGACGCAAATGATTGCTGTTCCAAGCTCTTGGGATTGGTTCTCCTTCGACGGTTGTGAGTTTGAATGTGCCATCAAGGAGTTTCGTGCCTATAACATATGGCCCTTCCCAGTTTGGCCCAAACACACCTTTGGCTGTCATAATTCTCTTCAGGACTAAGTCCCCAACTTCAAAGCTGCGCTGACGAACTTTGGAATTGAAGTGCCTGGCTATTTTTTGCTGGTGAGCTGCAATTCTAAGTCTAGCCTCTTCTCTTCTTTCATCGAGGAGGTCAAGTGCTTCCAATTGCAATTTCTCATTCTCATTTTGATCAAAATGGATCCTTCTGTGTGAGGGGACTTCAGTTTCCACTGGAATCATTGCTTCTGATCCGTATGCCAATGAAAATGGAGTATGCCCAGTCGCAGTTTTGTGAGTGGTCCTGTATGCCCATAGTGCAAGCAGTAACTTGTCGACCCAACCACCTTTTGCTTTTTCCAGCTGCTTTTTGATGGTCGATTTGATGATTTTGTTTACTGCTTCCACTTGCCCGTTTGCCTGCGGATGAGCCACTGCTGAGAAGCTTTTTCGGATCTTGAATCGTTTGCAAAAATCTTGGAACTCCTCACTTTCAAACTGAGTACCATTGTTTGTGATTATCTTCTGAGGCACACCATACCTGCAAATGATATTTTTAATCAAAAAACTTATCATTTTCTTAGAGGTAATAGTGGCCAATGGTTCGGCCTCAGCCCATTTAGTAAAATAATCAACAGCAACGATAGCATATTTAATCCCTGATTTGGCAGTCGGCAAAGGCCCAATGAGATCTATTCCCCAGATGGAAAACGGCCATGGACCGACCATTTGTGTTAGCTCAGTGGAAGGTGCTCTAGGAATTTTAGCGAATCTCTGGCATTTATCACACTTTCGGGAATAGTCAGCAGCGTCCTGATTAATTTCTGGCCAAAAGTATCCATAACGGAGGATTTTCTTTGCTAAAGTTTGACCATCTGTATGATCCCCACATTCCCCTCCGTGTACTTCAGTTAGAATTGTCTTAGATTCTTGCTTTGTCACACATCGGAGTAATGGCATTGAAAATCCTCGTCTGTACAAACGACCATCTTGAACTATATATCTGGAGGCTTTCCTCATTATCTTTTGTCGTTCTTTTTAATTTTCTGGCAGAGAACCATTGAGTAGATATTCAAGTATCGGAGTCATCCATGATTCTTGCTCTTGGGATACATTCATAATCCAATCAACATCTATTTCATCTGTGCTTGGAGCTGTCAAGACTTCGACGGGAACAAACCCCAATAGTTGAGCTTCACCAGTACTTGAATACTTTGCGAGAGAATCCGCCTTCATATTTTCTTCTTAGGGGATATGGTTTATTGAATAACGGTCAAAATCTTGAAGGAGAACCCAGGCTTTTGATAAATAGGCTGGTAAATTCCCTCCTTTAGCTTGAAATTCCTTCTTGACTTGACAAACAATAAGTTGAGAATCACTGAAGATATGCAATGCCTTGATGTTTAGTTCTTTAGCGATCTTTAAACCAGCGATGAGAGCTTCGTATTCAGCTTTATTATTCGTCGAAGGGAATTCTAGTCTCAGTGCATAACATAGCAATCGCCCTTCTGGGGTTTCAAGGACAACCCCTGCTCCTGAACAGTAATCATTCCTTGCGCCATCGACATACAATTTCCATTGGATTGGAATGCTATCAATGACTTCTTCCTCACTATCACCCTTATCCGTACATTTTGCGATGAAATCTTCCAAAGCTTGTCCATTGATTGCTTTTCGGGGATGGTAAGTGATGTCATATTGGCTGAGTTCAATATTCCATTTCAAAAGACGGTCCGAAGTCTCAGGACGGAATAGGACTTGCTTTAGAGGTTGATCAGTGAGGACTTTGATGGGATGAGCTTGGAAATACGGCCTTAATTTTCTTGATGCGATCAACAAGCAATAGGCGAGCTTTTCTAATATTGAATAGTTCATCTATGCCCCAGTGAATCTTTTGCTGATATAGTAGACTGGGCGTTGGATCCTTGTGTCTTCCCGTACCAACACTGCACTGAGAGCATGAGACGAAATTGCCAAATATACGAAGAGATCTTCACCACTGTCAGGCTTTGAAAGTATCGGAGGCACTTCCATATGACGAACCAACTCATCAAATGCTTCCTGGCATTCAGGGGTCCACTCAAAGTTTTTTCTTCCTTTCTTCAGAGCATCAAAGAATGGAATGCATTTGTCAGTAGCTTTGGAAATGAACCGACTCAAGGAAGCAACCTTTCCATTGAGACTTTGCAATTCCTTCTTCGTTCTAGGAGCCTTGACCTCTCTCAGGGCAGTGATCTGAGCTGGATTGGCATCAATGCCCCTAGCGCTCACAATGAAACTCAAAAACTTTCCGGACTCCACTCCAAATGAACATTTCAGGGGATTAAGCTTCATTCTGTACTTGCGGAGTACTGCAAACATCTCTGCCAAGTGATCCATATGGTCCACCGCTTTCTTAGACTTTACTAGCATGTCATCAACATAAACTTCCATTGTCTTACCAATCTGTGGTTTAAACGTGGCATTAACAAGCCTTTTGTAAGTTGCCCCTGCATTCTTGAGTCCAAAAGGCATGACCTTGTAGCAGCAGAGTCCAACATCTGTGATGAAGCTTGTATCCTCTTGATCTGGCTCATGCATCATAATCTGGTTATATCCGGAGTATGCATCCATAAAAGATAACAATTCATGTCCTGCCGTGCCATCCACCAACTGATCGATCCTGGGCAGCGGGAAACAGTCTTTGGGGCAGGCTTTGTTCAGATCTGAAAAATCAATGCACACTCTCCACTTTCCGTTAGCTTTCTTAACCAGCACTGGATTTGAGACCCAATTTTGATAAGCAGATTCTCTAATGAACCCGTTCTCCATGAGCCGATCCACTTCTTCTTTTAACGCTGCCGTTCTTTCAGGACCCTGAGTCCTTCTCTTCTGTTTCACAGGTGTAAACTTTGGGTCAATGTTCAGAGTATGTACTGCAATCTCTGGGGTTACTCCGCACATGTCAGCATGAGTCCAAGCGAATACATCCAAATTAGCCTTCAAAAATGAAATCAGAACATTCTGAACTGTTGTGCTGAGTTGTGAACCCATATTAAGCACTTTGTTTGGGTCCTTTGGATCAACGGGCACCGAAACAGTTACCTCTACGGGTACTACCCTATTCTCCCCTGCACTGGCTCTCCTTGTATCCATCTCTCTTCGTGCGCCACTACATTTGCCAGTGCAGGGTCCACCCTGTAATTGCTACAAGGTCGGTTCCTTGGTGCGGACTGGAGCCGCTGCACCTTTTCCCATTTCTCTTTTCCTTGATTCTCGCAACTCTGCAAAGTAACATTCTTGCCCCACATCTTGGCCTCCCTTAATCACACCAACTCCATTATCTGTGGGGAATTTTAGAGTCAGACACCATGGGGAAAGAACAGCTTTGAACGCAACAAGAGTTGGTCGGCCTAAAAAGGCATTGTAGGCAGAGAATTCTTCAACAATTATAACGGTTTGCTTTCGAGCTACCTTCCTTAGCCCCTTTCCGAGTTCTACAAACAAATCAATGGTCCCAATCGGCTGTTTGGGTTCTCCAGAAAACCCAGCAATCTTAAGTGACGAAGCTCGAACGTCAGCCATTGGAATTTTCATTTGATCGAAGGTCTTCTTAAAGAGGATGTTGCATGAAGCTCCACAATCAACTAGAACTTTTCTCACAGTTGCCGGCCCAATACCAGCGGATATGACCAAAGGATCTATGGTCGGAGCCTCAATACCCAAAGAATCCCTGGAACTGAACACGATATCATCTGTGGAAGTCTTTTGTTGCTTTAAAGGCGCATCATTCTCTAAGACCAAAAAAATTTCTTCAACTGGTACATGCCTTAAGGCCCGGGCATACCTTTCCATCTCTCCCCAGCTTCTTCCTGCTAGGTTAGGTCCTCCAGTTATTATATTGATAACAGGTCTTTCCGATTCATGCTCTACGGCCTTCTCACTTGAGGCAGGACGGTGAGCGGGAACTTGCTGTCCTTGAGTTTACGAAGCTGGGGCATTTCTGTTCCTTTTCACATACTGCTGGAGTTTGTTTTCCTTCAAGAGTTGTTCAATTACCTCTTTCAACTGACGGCATTCGTTGGTGTCATGGCCGGGCTGGTTGTGGAACCGGTAGAACCTTCCACTTTTTTCTTCTTAATCGCAACTCTCATTTTAGGTGGTGCCGGATAATTGATATCATCTTTGGTCGCAAAGAAGATGTTTTCAAGGGTATCGGTCAAGGGTGTGAAATTGAAAGAACGGCCTCTCTTAGGGTCTCCCTGTTTCTTCCCACCATCGTTTTCCCTTTTCTGAGTGTTGGGTTCTTTCTTGTTCGAAGCAGCACCATTGTTCCCGGCTTCCGCCGATACCTCCTTAGTCGGTGTTTGGAGGCTCTCCAAGCGCATGAATTCATCCACTTTCTTGTAGAATTTGTCAAGTGAGTTTGGCTCTTTCATGTTCAACCACTTTCCAAATTCGCTTGATTTGTCAATCGCCCTCATCAAGTATGTCAGGACCATGCGTGGCTCAGCATTATCTACCTCAGCCAATGCTATGTTAAAGCGATTCAAAAACGACCTGATAGATTCTCCCGGATTTTGCTCTAGACTTGATAGCGACATTATATCCTTTGCTTTAGAAGCATACAATCGAAATTGCTCCTTGAACTTCCTAGTCAAATCGGAAAATTTATCGATGGATCTGACCGGCAGCTTCGTAAACCACAATAGAGCTACCCCTTCTAGATAAACCGGGAAGTATCGACATTCATTTTCATCAGACGCCCTGGCACCAGTCATATGCCAGTCGTACTTATATAGAAACTTGTTAGGATCACTTGTCCCCTTGTAAGCCGGAATAGTAGGGGGAATGAATTTCCTTGGGAACTCTGCCTTCAAGTCCTTTTCAGTAAATGGAGTTTTTCTTGGAGCAAAACCCCGCTCTTTCTCGTCTTCATCTCTTCGCATACTTTCTTTCATGATTTGACGAACCATACCCGAAAAATACTCTTCATCATTTAGAGGCTCTGGAGGGCACACATCAGCCACTCTTTCTGAATTTTGCCTTGACAATCGTTCACGGAGGGTTGGTTGCGGCCTGATCCTCCAGCTTGAAGAGGAGTCCTTTCCACAGGGTCTGCGGCTCTTTGAGAAACGTTACCTTCAACATTCTGAACTCCCGCAGTAGGGTTCCCATCATTATTAACCGGTTGACGATTTGCCCCAAGTAGATCATTCAACATACTTAAGATCAGGGCATTCTGGGCTTCCAACTGCGCATTCTGAGCATTCAATTGCTGATTCAATCCCAAAACTATGGCGTCCAACTCTGCTCGAGTAACTCCAACAGTTGGAGCTTCTTGACTTGAAGGAGGAGAGGTAGCAGTATTCTCTTCAACATTGTCGGATCTTACAGAACTTCGTTTTCTCGCAGGTGCCATTATTTCCAGTAAACTTCTGGTTTTAAAAGAAATCCTTTAAACAATCCTACGCGGAGCAATAGTGGAAGTTTCCTGAGTTGGGCTCTCAGTGAAAGCACCAAAAATGTTAACGTAAAAATCAGACGCTAACACACCGGTGTAGATTGAAGTTGAGTGAAAGCACCACCCGTGTATACGGGAACTACAAACAAGTAGAGAAATCACAGAAAAAGCAGAAAAAACAACAGCTTTTATAGTGGTTCGGCTTAGGGTAAGCCTACATCCACTTTATTATTGAATTGATTACAACTTTTACAACAATCTTCAATGACAATTCCGATGAGACAGACAGCTAGAACTTTGATGCAGAAGAATTCTTTAAATCCATGTAGATTGTGTTAGATTTCCTCTCGAAGTTAGTTGATATGTCTTTCGTACTTGAAGTGTTGAGTGAGTCGAGAATTCAGCAGAGTATTGGCGCTTCAAGAGATCGGCCCAAAAAGTCCCATTCATGCTTGAGATAGGTAGGTATTTGTAGGGGAAAACCCCCTTTAGGTCGTAAGTCGTGACCGGTCTAAGGTGAGTTGTGGCCGGTATAAGTTAGGCCATGGCCGATTCATCTGGCCCCTCCATGGCTTCACAAGAGTTTATTTGTACAAGTCCTGAGTCGCCCACGAGTCATCCTCTGAGTTGCAAATGAATCAACCGGTCTTCTTTATGCGGCATTGAACCTGTCTTCCTCTGCTTGGACCGTGAACGACCTAACATAGGTTATAGGTCGGTGGCGACTTAGGTTGGTAGCTATCTTAGGTCGGTGGCAACTGTTCAGCCTTAAGTCGGTATCCCTTCCAGGCCTTAGGTCGTCATCCTTTTAAGGCAGTTAAGTCGGTAACGTTATCAAGGCAGTTAGGTCGGTAACCTTATCAAGGCAGTTAGGTCGGTATGCCTCTTAAACCTGTTAGGTCGGTATGCCTCTTAAACCTGTTAGGTCGGTAACCCTTTTAAACCTGTTAGGTCGGCATCCCTTTAAAGCATTAGGTCGGCAACTGGGTCAAGTCATTGAGTCGGCATCTCTCTTAAGTATTAAGTCGGTAACTTTTTAGGTCGCTGGGTCATGGCCAAGGCGGAGTTAACGCGGTTCAACTAGGAACTGCACTTTACACACTCAACTAAAAATCACCATATTAATTTTAAAAATCCTACCTTTGAATGTTGATTCAAGTTATATAATCGAATTAATATTTTAAAATATTCGAATTAATCATATGATTTCCTTTCCACTGTAAAACTGAATTTACAGAGTCATTACTTCAATACTGAGCTTAAAACAAATTCTAGGCCATAATTAAAGTTTGAACAAACTTTTTTGTTTGATACTTTAAGCATAACAATGTTTGGTTGGGGATATATTTAAATTTTTCTTGTTTATGTTCACTCTGTAACCATAAACAAGAAGAATAGACAATTCAAACTACACGGTACAACATTTACATATATAGAACTACTCATTTAAAAGTATATAGCAAAGCACAAAGTTATTCATGAATCAAATACACAAATTTAAAATTTTAGAATAGTGTGTTTACTCACTTGAAAAGTGTTTTGAACAGAGAGCGACTTTTGTTTTGAATAGTTGCAGTTTGATCCTCCTGTATTGTTCAACAGATTTGTATTTGAGTTTGTAAATATAATGACGTTTATTTTTCTTCCTGGTTTGCTAAGTTTTGAACGAACAGAGACAAGGGAATATTGTATATATAGAAAAAAAATTTGTACAGGGTAGGCTTTTATGGTTCAGTTTCTTCTTTTGGTCAGATTTTTTTATGAAAATTGAAATGATTTTTTACATTTAGAAAGACCTTGTTTTGTGCTGAGATGATAGTATTAAATGCAATTGTTTCCCAACCTATTTGCGTACTTATTCTATTTGATATGTATATGCATATGTTTTTTTATTATCTTCTGGCCTTGCACATACAAACTCATAGAAAACGTACTTTCATCCTTGTCTGGTTTTATTTTATACCCTTGTGCTTAATTTAAAATTGTTGTAGTTATTGGTATGTATTTATCTTATGTTGCCATATAACCATATAATTTATTACTAACATAAATCCTTTGTTTTGTTCCTATTTAATGTTTAACTATCAAACATTTAATTTATAACATATATTTTATTTTATACTTATATTTAATATTGATAATATTGATTTTATTTTAAACATTATTATTTATATCTCATTCATATGCATATATTTAGATTAAATGTTAATAATGTAGAGCATTAATTAAATCGAATGAGGTAGATTTTATTTTAAATATTTTTGAAAGATTCTATTTTAAATTTTCAAATCAAAGTTTCTTCCAAAATACATACATACATACATACATGTATATGAATAAATGGTAAAGGCTAAAAATCTTATTCATTTTTAAAATGATAAGTTTGTATTTTATTTGATTAGATAAAATGCTTATTAGAATAATATTGCCAAAATCCTGGGTCATTACATTTATTCTCTTAGGCATGAATACCCCTTAATTAATTCATAAATCTTAATCTTGTAATCATCACATTATTTTATTTAATTTAGCTAATTAATATCCTAAATTATATTACTAAAAATCAGGGTCAATACAGCTAGGAACTCAAACGATTACTGCCGATAAAGGTTAGAATTCTTTTGGAAAAAGACGTACTTCAATGATTTATGGTCGACGAACAACTCTAATTACTCTCCTAAAAGATAGTGTCTCTAGATCTTCAGCGCAAACATTATCGCTGCTAACTCTAAATCATGGATAGGGTATTTTTCCTCAAGTGGCTTTAGTTGTCATGTAGGAAATGCAACAATTTTTCTCATCCACATAAAAACCACTCTTAATCTGGTGCCACAAGCATCAACGTATACAGTCATCTCTTCATTCCCACTAGGAATGGTCAATAGTAGTGCACTTGTCAACTTTTCCTTTAGACTCACGACTGCATGTTCACATCTCGCATCCCATGCAAAGGTTCGATTCTTTTTCTTCAACCGAGTCAATGGTGCGGGTTCTTTGGAGAAGTCCTGCAGAATCGTCTATAATATCCAGCCAACCCCAGGAAATTTCTTATATCCATAGCTTTTTTGGGTCTAATCCAATTTTGAACTGTTCCAACTTTTACATAATCCACGGCAATGCCTCATTTAGGAACTAGGATTGTCATAAAGCGTCCCAACCCATTTATTCGTCCTAATTACCATGGAAGTTAACGAGCAGGGTCAACTTAGAAAATTTCTAATATCCATAGTATTTTTAGGTCTAATCCAATCTTGAACTGTTGCAACTTTTACATAATCGACGACAATGCCTTACTCAAAAACTAGGATTGTCAAAAAGTATGCCAACCCATTTATTCAATCTAATTACCCAAGAAGTTAACGGGTAGGATCAAACCGATTAGGATATATGGGTGTTTTGGGCTCTAAATAAACCGTTTAATTAATTGGGTTATGTGGATGAGCCTATTATATTCACTTTTGTCCGTTAAATGGTGACCGCACAAAATGATATAAAATTTGGGTTTCTCTTATCGATCTATTTCTCATCTTCTATCAATTAAAAGCTTCACATCTTATCAATTTCTACCCCATCTTCTGTTTTCTCGTCAATTTCTAGGTTAGGCAGTTCATCTAATCGAGCTGCTGCATTGCTGACTTCATCATCGTCTTCTTTCCCTTTAATTGACGTCTTCTTAAGGTACATATTCTTTTAAAAATTCAACAATTCTACCTCTTTGATATTCTCACCCTCAGCCAATATTACATAGTGGTTAAGATGATGATGAGCTGATCAAAGTCATTGATCTTAGAGCTTTGGTATAAGCTGACTAATTTACTTCTTTTCTTTACTATGATTAAACACAAGATAGAAAATTTTCGTTCCTGTGTCGTATATTTATTTGTAGACATAAAATCTGAAATGTCGTACGCTTACTATAGCGTTTAATATCAGAAAAAAAGAAAGGGATAAACAAATGATAATTAGCTTTTGCAAGGTATAACCTTGACATGCATGAATTCATATGATGGATTGTGCTTTTTCCGATCATGTTATTATTGAATGCTTGCATTATATTGTATAATGTGCCAAAATGATAGTTGTAATATTTGTATTTCACTTTGAATTCACAAAAGGATGAAATAGATCTAAGTTTGCAGTTGTCTCAAAAACTATCAATGCGACTGTATGCTTATGAATTGGATTAGTATATTTATCGGAATAAAGTGTCCGGGTTAACCATTCTCATAATTTGCTGCATCTGTTTGTCTTGTCCATTCATTGAAAATTAGGAATTAAGAGTCAAAATAACCATATTCATACGTTTCCACCATACATATTTTCTTGTTTATTTGAAATTATAAATATAATTATACTTGAAATCTCCGTGACATGAAAATCTAATGTATCTCCACTCTGATCGTAAAGATGCTTTGGTTAAGAAACATGATGTGAAAGTAAGAAGTTTTTGTTTGGATATCAATGTGTCTATTGCTGTGGTATGAATGTATTAGTCTTATCATCCCATAATAATTGGTTGTTGTTGCTGATTGCAAAACCAACAGATCACAAATACAGTAATTGATGGTGCCGACGTTATTGTGGAGAATATACCAATATCAGAGATAAAATTTGAAATAGATCGAAACTGATATCTTGAAGAAGAAATTAAAAAGAATGCTGTTATAATTCTTTATTGCAGAATGAAGTATTGAATACATTGTTTTTTATACATTTTTCTGTTGCCAGTAACAGTCTCTTATATACAGTTTAAAACAAAAAAATAGGCTTTGGGCTTTCGGGTATAAGCTGCAGCCCATATATACTTTCACTGTGCTGAGATAAAAGATGCATGATGAGCCGCATACTCTCTAATTCCCCTCCTCAAACCAATATTAGGTTTAGGGATACTTATACATCTCAGATCCATGGCAGCGTTTGGGAGAGCAATCGTGAATTTCCTCAATCGTCCGCACTGATTGATTCTTCACCGCAATTCCTCTCCTTTAACTGAGTATTCCTAGTAACTTTTGATATCCCTTCAGAGTTCGAATTAAGATCTTCCTTTTTAGATCTGGTTCTAGTATTATTCTGAGACAACTTGCTTGCTGAAGTTACTCCTGTTTGAGGTGACTTAATATGAGATTTCTTCTCTTTGTCAAAGATTGTCTCTGTGAGAACTGCCTTATTCTCTATCTTCAGTTCGGCTCGAAACTTTAGAAACTTTCTTTTTGACAAAGCCTTGGTAAGCGCATCTGCACGTTGGTAAGTAGAAGGTATGTGATTGATTTGCAAATTTCCTCTCTGAACTTGCTCACGAACAAAATATAAGTCGATTTCGATCTGTTTTGTTCATGTGTGCAATATTGGGTTGGTTGCCATGTACACAGTGCTTTGATTATCACACCATATTATTGGTTTGACTACTGTGTTGATTTGTAATTCTTTTAGTAGAGATTGTAGCCAAATTGTCTCTGCAGTAGCACTTGCAACACTTCTATATTCTGCTTCTGTGCTTGATCTCGATATAGTGGTCTGTTTTTTTGAGCACCATGACACTGGATTGCCTCCAATGTAGATGCAATATCCTTTTACAGACTTTCGATCATCGATTTATATGGCCCAATCTGCATCTGCATATGCTACGATGTTTAAATTACTGCATGCTCTTAACATTAACCCAAAGTCCATTGTTCCTTTAAGATATCTGAGAGTCCTTTTTACTGCCTTCAAGTGTTCATCATGTGGTTCCTGCATAAATTGAGAAACTTTGTTAACAATGAATGATATATCTGGCCTAGTAATAGTAGTGTATTGTAGTGCTCCTACAATACTTCTATATTGTTTGATATTTAATATGGATTCTCCCCTGTTTTTGGACAGTTGCTGACTGCTGACCGTAGGAGTTGGCTGTGATTTTGCCTCATGCATCTTTGATTTGATAAGTATTTATTTAATGTAGTTCTTGTTACTTGGCAATATCTTTGTCTTTGATTTTCTGTTGACTTCAATCCCTAGAAAATAGTTGAGATTGCCAAGATCTTTGATGGAAAATTGCTTGTTAAGATATTGTATGATGTTTGTAATCTCTGCACTATCATCACCTGTTATGATCATGTCATCAACATATATTAGAATATAAATAATATGATTATTATAGCTTTTGAAAAATAAAGTGTTATCAGATTTGGTAGATTGATATCCTAGAGAAGTTAATGTGGCCTTCAGTCTATCAAACCATACTCTTCGTGCTTGTTTCAAGCCATATATGGCCTTGTTCAATTTGCAGACTTTATTATCATTTTGTATGTACCCCTGTGGTTGTTCCATGTAGATTTCTTCCTGTAGAATCCCATTTAAGAAAGCATTGTTAACATCCAGTTGCCTTATGTCCCAATTTTTTATTAAGGCAATTGTGAGCACACCTCTGATAGTTGATGGTTTTACTATAGGTGATAATGTCTCAATGAATTCAAAACCATACCGTTGAGTATATCCTTTGGCAACTAATCTTGCCTTGTATTTGGACACTGTTCCATCTGGATTTTTCTTCAGTTCATAAGTCCATTTGCATCCTATTATGTTTTTGTTTGCTGGTGGAAACACAAGAGTCCATGTTTTATTCTTCATCAGTGCTTGATATTCTTCATTCATTGCTGTTCTCCAGTTTTCATCTCTATATGCTTGTTCAAATGACTCTAGGTCTTCAGTATTTGTTGTTGCTGTATAGATTTTTGGCTTGAATATCCATCATTGGGATCTAGAGATCATGTGATGACCTGTTCTGGTTGGCAATTCAGTATCAGTTGATGTTGAATTATCATCCTTACCAGTGTTGTCCAGAGATTGCTCTTGTAATCTGTCAGTACTAATTCTTTGGCTTTGATTGATTGATGTAGTAGATGATTGAAAAGGTATGTCAGGTTGTTCTTCTGTTCGATGACCTGGTTCAGGTAACACAGTGTGTTGTGGCTCAGAAACACCTACTTCCTTGAGATTCCATGCCTCAAAATATACAGGTATATGTGAAATAGATGTTCTTGGATTATATATCTTATGAGTAGTTTTTATATTTGCTGAAGCAAAAGGAAATATCTTTTCATTGAATACTACATATCTACTAATAAATATTTTTCTTGAGTTGTCTAAGCATTTGTACCCTTTCTGCTTGGTTGCATAACCCAGGAATGTGCAAGGATGAGATATAAAATCTAATCTGTATCTATTATATGGTCTTAGATAGGGAAAACATAAACATCCAAATGTTCTAAGATCATCATAATTGGGTTTGATTCCCATGAGTTTTTTAACTGGACTTACTCCATTTAGTCCTTTAGTTGGAAGTCTATTGATCAAATATACTGAAGTACTAAATGAGTCTGGCCAGAATTTCAGGGGTAGAGATGCCTTAGCAAGTAAATTTATCCCTGTTTTTACAATGTATCTGTGTTTTCTCTCCACTAGACCATTTTGTTCAGAGGTATATGGACACGTGATTCTATGTATTATACCTTTGTTTAAGAAAAAATTATCAAGTGACTTGTACTCACTACCACCAACACTTTGAACAACTTTAACTTTATGGCAAGTTTGTCTTTCAACTTGAGTAATAAAATGTATAACAACATTATAAGTCTCTGCCTTAGTTTTTAGAAAATATATCCATGTATATCTAGTAAATGCATCAACAAAGGATATGTAGTGTCTATAACCATAGTCAGAACTAGTGGGTGCAGAACCGCAAAGATCAGTTGTAATCAATTCCAATGGCATTTTGTATACATTAGTAGAATCAGCAAAGGGTAATTTATGACTTTTGCCCATTTGGCAATAAGTACAAACATATGGAAAAGTAAGATCATTAAAGGAAACTTTAATCTCTTTCAAAACCTGTTTTACAACATTTGCATTGGGATGTCCCAATTTATAATGCCACTAATCAAACACATTTTTATTGTATTCAACAGATGGTGTTTCATGGTTATTGCTACACTTTACTTTCTCAACAATGTTTCTGCAGCTAGTCACAGTGAACTTGTATAGTCCATTCACTGCATCACCCCGCAAATGTATTTCACCAGTTAGTATGTCTTTCACTAAACAATATTTGGGATAAAATTCAAAATACACATTATTATCATGTGCAAATTGAGAAACACTCATAAGATTTTTCCTAATTCTTGGTACTGTTAACATATTGTTGAGGTATAATTGCCTTTTACCTTTAATATAGGCATTACCAATATGAGTGATCCCAATAGGCTTACCATCTCCCATAAATATTGACTTTTTACCTCTATACTCCTTGTTGCCAAGGTTTAAGTTGTCAAGATTATTTTTCAAATGATTGGCTGCACCTGAGTTTGGGTACCATGCTGCATCTTGTATATGTTCTAATCTTGTTGTTTCATCTTGATGTTGATTCATGCATTTACTCTATTTATTAGACTCTTTATTAACTTGTGCTATGTTTGCACTGTGATTACCATTCCTTTGGCTGTTTGAGTTTTGTCCTGGTACATAACTAGCATTGAATCTGAAATAACATTTTGGTGCAGTGTGACCAATCTTCTCACAGATCTGACACTTTGGTCTGTTGTTGTTGTTGCTCCATCTTCCCCTGCCTCTGCCTCTTACAGCCGGGTTTCCCCTTTGATATTGCTGATTATTGTGATTTTGATTCTATTCTTGTTATTATTTGTGGCAAAGTTGATGGACATATCACTGTCTATTGGCTTCTTGCTCCAATCTTCCTTCATGTGCAAGGAGGATGGAACTGACATACTCAAGAGATGGTAAAGTTTCTTGAGAAGACATTACTGCAACTACAGATTCATATTCATCAGTTAATCCAGTTAAAATAGTTAACACTTGCTCGGTATTTGAAACTTTGTGTTCTGCAGCTTCAAGCATATCACATATGTTCTTGGCCTTTCCTAAATAGTCTCTCATTGTTTGACTCTCTTTTCTGACATTCTACAATTGCCTTTTGTAATGCATTACTCTGGCTGCAGATTGAATGTTAAAAATTCTTTCCACTGTCAACCAGATTTAATTAACAGTTCTAAATCCAATTACTTGAGGCAGTAGTTTAACATTTATTGATGAAAGTAGCCAAGAACTTATAAGACTATCTTGCCTTTGATACTTAACATATTCTCCATTGCTTACAGTTTTGTTTTCTGAATCAGTGATGAACTTGGAAGGAACAACAGTGGTGCCAAGAATGAATCCTTCCAAGCCATACCCTCTTGCAGCAGTCTCAACTTGAATTTTCCAAAGAAGATAATTATCTTTTTCAAGTTGTGCAGTGATGAGTTGAATTTGAGGACTAATTGTGGCTTTGAAGAGATTCTCTGTTGCGGCAGTGGTTTGCTGTGGTGGATTACATGTATTTCAGAGGTTTCTGAGTGGTTATCAGCCATGAAGAAGCTTCTTGAATCAAGAAATACTTGAACAATTTGAAATCAGATAGAGAGATAAAGAACTCGTTTCTGCAGAATTCAGGTATGTTGCAACTTGGTTTAAATGATGATTTTTTATCTGGTAAACCAGTGTTTGGCACTTGCGTTCTTTCTGTTTTGATGAGATTCTTGAGATCTTGACTGATTTTTGATTTTTCTTTGATTCTGACTTGATCGATGAGAAATACAAAGTGCAGCCAGATCTTTCTAAGCGAGGCATCAGCCTTTGGAGATAAGTCTTATGATACCCAATGATGATAATGTTTCTGATGGGTAATTAGTCTCCAAACGATGAGATTTCTTTGAAGGGGATTAATATCTTTTTCTTTTGTAATGAATTTTGATGCAGTTTTTCCTTGTACTGACTCTGATACCAACATAAAATTTGAAATAAATGAAAACTGATATCTTGAAGAAGAAACTGAAAAGAATGCTGCTATAATTCTTTATTGCATAATGAAGTATTGAATACAATATTTTTCTGTTGTGAGTAACAGTCTCTTATATACAGTTTAAAACAAAAAATGGGCTTTGGGCTTTCGGGTATAAGTTACAGCCCATATATACTTTCACTATGCTGAGATAAAATATACATGACGAGCCGCATACTCTCTAATTGTCAGTATAGCTATTGATATTTGATACCACCAAGTTACTCACCTATTTGTACAAACGTTTTCATTCTGTTAACCCTAACTCGTTCACAAGTTAACAGGTCCACGACTCAAGGCATGTACGACTCAAGGCATGTACGAGTTAAAGGATACATGAGTCAGCAACTTCCTACAACTTAAAGATCTTCTACGAGTTAGCAAGCTTACGAGATAAGCCTTTACGAGTTAGCATATCTACAAATTAGCAAGTGTACGAGTTAAGATCTTCCACAAGTTAAGCCTCTACGAGTTAATCCTCTGCGAGTTAAGATCTTCTACGAGTTAGCAGGCATACGAGTTAAGAAAAGCTAACGACTTAAGGTCTTTACGACTTAAGGAAATTGATGGCCTACGACTTAATGATAACTGCAGTTTGTACGACTTAAGACCCTTACGACTTAAAGAAGTTATACGACTTAAGGAGGATACGACCTAAAGACACACCTCTTAACTCGTCTACGAGTTAAGACTTGCTTTAAACCAGTTGCAATTAGTTAAGTCGACTACGACTTACGACATAAAAAGAGTCGTATACGACTTAAGAAAGGAAATTAGCAATTGCAGCCAGATAACTCGCACACGACTTAGAACTTAGGGATGGGTTCAAAAAAGGGGAACTGCCATAGACTCGGCTCAGTGACCCGGGGACGACTTACCTTAAGTCGAACACGACTTATCTTAAGTCGGCCATGAGTTAGGACTTAGCACTTTTTCCGCCCAGAACTCTCTATAAATATGAAACCATCTCCAACATGCAAAGGACCTTTGGGCTCATTCTCTTCAAGCGCCATTACTCTGCCGAATTCCAGACGACTTCAAAGCTTTTTAGATCCAACAAACTTGAAAAGGAACTCCATGAAGGAATCATCCACATTCACCATGGATTTGAAGATGATTGTCAACATCAAAGCTTGAGCTACTTGTTTCACATATCCTATCACTTGAAGTGTGTTGTAATTGAAAGATCTTGTAAAGAATTGTAATCAAACTAGTGATAAAAAGATTAAAGTGGACGTAGGCTGGATTATAAGCCGAACCACTATAAATACTGTGTCTCTTACTGTTTTTCTACATACTTTCTGCTTATTTCTGTTTCCCGTACAAACGGGTGGTGCTTTCACAATCGCATCTTATACAACAGGGTGTTAGCGTTTAAATTTTTTCGTTAACATTTTGGTGCTTTCACTGAGAATTGAACTCAGGACATCTATCATCATTGCTTCAGAAAGATTTGTAGATAAAGTTTCTTTAAGAACCAGAAGTCTATCCGAAATCATGGCTCCTGGAAAGAAAAGTAAATCTGTGAGATCTGCAAACATTCAAGAGGGAACCTCCGCTTCCCCAACACCAAATCAAGCCACTCCAGCTGTTGGAGTTTCAAAAGCGGAATTGGACGCTGCTATTTTTGGGTTGAATCAGCAAATAAATGCCCAGAACGCGCAATTGGAAGCTCAGAATGCTCAGAATGCTCTGATTCTGAATAGGTTAAACGATTTGCTCGGGGCAAACCGTCAACCTGCGAATAATGAAAGGAACTTTGTCGGTAATGTCCATGATGCTGAAACTAGAAACATTCCCGAAAGGGCTGCTAGCCCCTTTGAACGGACATTGCCTGAGGCTGGAGGATCCAGAAATAGGAATGACGAAGAATATCTTTCTGGTATGGTTCGACAGATTATGAAAGAAAGTATGCAAAGGGTCGAAGATGAGAAAGAGTGGGGTTTCGCTCCGAGCAAGACTCCGTTTACTGAAAAGATCCTAAAAGCTGAATTCCCAAGGAAGTTCGTCCCTCCGACCATTCCAGCTTACAAAGGGACAAGTGATCCAAATGAGTTCCTGTACAAATATGATTGGCACATGACAGGTGCCAGAGCTTCTGACGAGATAAAATGCCGCTATTTTCCTGTGTATTTGGAAGGGGTAGCTCTGCTTTGGTTCACAAAACTACCTGTCCGGTCCATCGATCAGTTTTCAGACCTAACCAGGAAATTTAAAGAGCAATTTAGGCTATATGCTTCAAAGGCAAAAGACATCATGTCGTTATCCGGTTTGGAACAGAATCCGGGGGAAACTATCAAGTCTTTTTTAAATCGCTTTAATATAGCGTTAGCTGAGGTGGATAATGCAGAACCCCGCATGGTCTTGACCTATTTGATGAGAGCTATTGATAAGTCAAGTGAATTCGGAAAGTGGCTGAACATGAAGGAGCCAAATTCTCTGGAAAAGTTCTACAAAAAGGCGGATGAATTCATGCGTTTGGAAAGCCGTCCTGTCCCGGCAAAGGCAACAGTAGAGAAAGCTGAAGACAACACTGCTGCGCCACGTAAGAATGGATCTGTGGGACAGAAAAGAGAAAATAATGATGGAAGGAAACAACACAATTCAAAGAAGCCTCGATCCTTCAAGCCATCAGAATATACTCCTTTGTTAGAGACACCAGAGCGCATCTACCTGGCTACAAAAGATTCTTTTGAGTATCCCAAACCTCCTGTTCTCAGAACCGGAAGAAAAGCTGTGCAAAGTGGGAAGTTCTGTCGCTTCCATAATCAGCCTGGTCATGACACAGACGACTGCCGTCAATTGAAAAATATAGTCGAAGAATTGCTAAGACAAAATAAGCTGCAGCAATTTGTGAAGAAGAGTGGTAATGATCCTGCTTCGTCAAGTCAGGGGCAACAAGCTCTTGCTCATCAGCCCAGGACAAATGAGAAGGCCGCAGGACATGAATCTGGAAGGCCAGTTATTAATGTCATCACAGGAGGACCCCACCCAGCAGGCAGAAGCTGGGGTGAAATGGAGAGGTACACTCGAGCTCTGAAACATGTGCCAACTGAAGAGAATGTCTTTGTTTTAGAGGACTCTACACCCCTGAAACAACAAAGGACTTTTAATGATGATATTGTGTTCAGGGCTAGAGATTCCACGGGCATTGAGGCCCCTACTTTGGACCCGTTAGTCATCTCGGCCGGTATTGGACCGGCTATTGTCAGAAGAGTTCTTATTGACTGCGGCGCATCTTGCAACATCCTCTTCAAGAAAACGTTTGACCAGATGAAAATCCCGATGGCGGATGTGCAAGCCTCATCTCAGAAGATTGTTGGCTTCACTGGGGAGCCAAAGCAACCAGTTGGGACCATTGATCTACCTGTTGAACTTGGAGAAGGAGAAAGGAAAGTGGTCCGCAGACAAACTTTTGTGATCGTCGATGAATATTCTGCTTATAATGCTTTTCTTGGCCGTCCGACACTCGCAGCATTCAAGGCTATCCTAGCCCCGTGGTGCCTCACTATTAAATTTCCTACTGACAATGGAGTAGGAGTTATAAAAGGGGATCAAAATGTCGCGCGAGAATGTTATTGGACAGAGCTGCGAGAGTCAAGAAAAAGAGAAATGGGAAAAGATGCGGCAACCCCAATCCGCATCAAAATTCCAACCCTATAGCAACTACAGGGCGGACCCTGCACTGGCGAGCATAGCGGGGCACGAAAAGTGATGGATCCTAGAAAGGCCAGTGCGGGGGAGAGTAGGGTGGTACCAGCAGAAACAATGATACCGGTGCCCGTTGATCTGAAGGACCCAAACAAGGTGCTGAATGTGGGTTCACAACTTAATGTGTCAGTTCAGAATGCCTTGATATCTTTTTTGAAAGCAAACCTGGATGTTTTCGCTTGGACCCATGCCGATATGTGCGGAATATCCCCAGAAGTTGCGGTACATGTTCTGAATATTGACCCAAAGTTCACGCCAGTAAAGCAGAAAAGAAGAATCCAAGGTCTAGAAAGGTCGACAGCATTGAAAGAGGAAGTTGACCGGCTCATGGAGAATAATTTCATCAGAGAATCTACCTATCCAAATTGGGTTTCAAATCCAGTGCTAGTTAAGAAAGCCAATGGTAAATGGAGAGTGTGCATCGACTTTTCAGATCTAAACAAGGCCTGTCCCAAAGACTGCTTCCCATTACCCAGGATCGATCAACTGGTAGATGGAACAGCGGGTCATGAATTGTTGTCTTTTATGGATGCCTACTCCGGATATAATCAGATCATGATGCATGAGCCAGATCAGGAGGACACAAGCTTTATCACCGATGTCGGTCTTTACTGTTACAGAGTTATGCCCTTTGGGTTGAAGAATGCGGGGGCAACATACCAAAGACTGGTTAATGCTATGTTCAAACCGCAGTTGGGAAAGACTATGGAAGTTTACGTTGATGACATGCTAGTAAAATCTAAGAAAGCAGTGGACCACATCGAACACTTAGCAGAAATGTTCGCAATTCTCCGAAGATACGGAATGAAGCTTAACCCTTTAAAATGTTCTTTCGGGGTAGAATCTGGGAAGTTCTTGGGTTTCATCGTGAGCGCTAGGGGCATTGAAGCTAGTCCAGCTCAAATCACTGCTCTAAAAGAAGTCAAAGCTCCTAAAACAAAGAGGGAATTGCAAAGTCTCAATGGAAAAATTGCCGCCTTAAGTCGGTTCATATCCAAAGCTACTGATAAATGCATTCCATTCTTCGACGCTCTAAAGAAAGGAAAGAAAAACTTTGACTGGACTCCCGAATGCCAGAAAGCTTTTGAAGAATTGATTCAACATATGGAAACGCCTCCAATACTTTCCAGGCCCGGCGATGGCGAGGATCTTCTTATATACTTGGCAGTTTCATCTCATGCTTTAAGTGCAGCGCTGGTACGGGAAGACAAAAGGATTCAACATCCAGTTTACTATATCAGCAAAAGACTCACTGGGGCAGAAATGAATTACTCCAAGTTGGAAAAACTCGCCTATTGTCTATTGATTGCCTCAAGAAAGTTGAGGCAATATTTCCAGGCTCATCCTATCAAAGTCCTCACTGATCAACCTTTAAAGCAAGTCTTGTTTCGCCCTGAGACTTCGGGCCGCCTTTTAAAGTGGAATATTGAATTGAGCCAATATGACATCACTTATCATCCTAGAAAAGCGATCAACGGACAAGCTTTGGCAGATTTTATTGCAGAATTTACAGACAAGGGTAACAGCGAGGAAGAAACAATCGAGAACTCCCCAACCCAATGGAAGTTATTTGTAGATGGCGCAAGAAATGATTACTGTTCAGGTGCTGGAATTGTTCTTGAAACTCCTGAAGGCCGGTCATTATGCTATGCGCTAAGATTAGAATTTCCTTCAACAAACAATGAAGCAGAATATGAAGCTCTGATTGCTGGTTTGAAAATTGCTAAAGAACTAAACATTCGAGCGTTACAGATCTTCAGTGATTCTCAGCTTATAGTATGCCAAGTCAAGAAGGAGTTTCAAACGAAAGGAGGAAATCTGCCCGCTTATGTGTCAAAGGCTTGGGAACTTTTATGTGAATTCGACCATTACACGATAAGTCATATTCCTCGAGAAGAAAACATGAAAGCAGATTCTCTCGCAAAATACTCAAGTTCTGGCGAAGCCCAATCCTTAGGGTTAGTTCCAGTGGAAGTTTTGTCAAATCCGAGCATTGATGAAATGGATATCGATTGGGTTATGAGTATGTCGCAAGAGCAAGAATCATGGATGACTCCAATAACAAAGTATCTACTCAATGGCTCTTTACCAGAAAACTCTAAAGAACGACAAAAGCTACTGAGAAAAGCTTCTCGATATATAATCCAGGATGGTCAATTATACAGACGAGGATTCTCAATGCCATTGCTTCGATGTGTATCCCGGGAAGAGTCCAAAACAATCCTAACTGAAGTGCATGGAGGAGAATGCGGTGATCATTCAGGTGGTCAAACATTAGCAAAGAAAATTCTCCGATACGGATATTTTTGGCCAGAAATTAATCGGGATGCCGCAGATTACTCCCGAAAATGTGACAAGTGCCAAAGATATGCCAAAATTCCTAGAGCACCTTCTACCGAACTCACACAGATGATCAGTCCATGGCCATTTGCAATTTGGGGAATGGATCTCATTGGGCCGCTACCAACCGCTAAATCAGGGATTAAATATGCTATTGTTGCGGTTGATTATTTTACTAAGTGGGCTGAAGCTGAACCATTGGCTACTATCACTTCTAAGAAAGTGATAAGCTTTGTGACCAAGAATATCATTTGCAGATACGGTGTGCCTCAAAAAATAATCACAGACAATGGTACTCAGTTTGAAAGTGAGGAATTCCAGGATTTTTGCAAACGATTCAAAATCCAGAAAAGCTTTTCGGCAGTAGCTCATCCGCAGGCAAACGGGCAAGTGGAAGCAGTGAACAAGATCATCAAATCAACCATCAAAAAGCAACTCGAAAGAGCAAAAGGTGGTTGGGTCGATAAACTACCACTTGCACTATGGGCATACAGAACTACTCACAAAACTGCAACTGGGCATACTCCTTTTTCGTTAGCATACGGATCGGAAGCAATGATCCCGGTTGAAACAGAGGTCCCTTCACACAGAAGAATCCATTTCAATCAAGCAGAAAATGAAAAGCTGCAACTTGAAGCGCTGGATCTCCTTGATGAAAAAAGAGATGAAGCTAACCTCAGAGTTGCAGCTCATCAGCAAAGGATAGCCAGACATTTCAATTCCAAAGTTCGTCAACGCAGCTTTGAAATTGGAGATCTAGTCCTAAAAAGAATTATGACTGCGACAGGTGTGTTTGGGCCAAATTGGGAAGGACCGTATGTGATAGGTCAGAAACTTCTTGACGGCACATTCAAGCTCACCACAGTTGATGGAGATCAAATTCCAAGGGCATGGAACAGCAATCACTTGCGTCCATACTTTACTTGAAAATTTTGTTGAAACATTGTAAAAAGAATTATGAATGTATGATTCCTGTAATTGAAAGCAATTGTGAAACTGATGCAAGTAAATAATGAAAGAATATAAAGTGGATGTAGGCCCAATTTCATGGCCGAACCACTATAAATCTTGTGTTCCTTATTATCATTATATGTTTGCTTTGTTTTCGATATAAAAATACATAAAATGTATTGCTGAAATGTCGATTTAAATTTTTGCAGACAATGGAGATAAAACTTGCGCATAATAAGACCGAGCGATTCTCACCATCATTCAACAAACAAATTTCAAGTCACAAAGACCCCGAATTCAAATCCTAGATAGGAAATACTTCAATTGAACGGCTAATGATTTCGATAGAAACGAGCCCTTGCTGATAAATTGAGATTGTTTGAACAAACAAACATCCAATTAGGAAGCTAGTGCCCGTTCTCACGAACTTGCCTGGCAATGAAGTACACTTCCTTGGATTAAACAAGCTACTTGCAAGAAAAAGGAAAATAAAAAAAAAAGGAGAGGATCGCTGAAAAGGCATAAGCAAGTGAACAGAGGAACAACCAAAGCTACCATCAGCGGCACAAGTCCTCTTCGGAGGCGCAACTCTTCGGAGGATAAAAAGACCTCTAATGGGTCATACGCCACAAAAAAGAAAGTTCTCTACTCAACAAAAAAAGATTGGAGGAGTCATGACCCTCCAACCATGAGAGAGTAACTTCCAGGCGATGAAAACCCTCTCTGAGGCACATTTCACCAGGAGTTGAAGTGTTATAACCGCTCTTCGGGATTTCACTTCACCAGAGTTGAAATGTAAACAAAATAAAAGCCCTCTTCGGAGGCCCATTTCGCCAGGAGTTGAAGTGTAGCAACCGCTCTTCGGAATTTCACTTCACCAAAGTTTAAATGCAAAAACAAAGACCTTCTTGAAAGCCCACGTTTCACCGAGATTGAAATAAAACTTCCAAGTGTTGAAACGTGAAAAGGCTTTCTTCAAAGGCACAACTCTTTGGGGGTACACGTTTCACCAAGATTGAAATAAAACTTCCAAGTGTTGGAACGTGAGAAATCCCTCCTCAGGAAAGACCTCTTTGGAAACCCACGTTTCACCGAGATTGAAATAAAACTTCCAAGTGTTGAAACGTGAAAAGGATTTCTAAAGCATAACTCTTTGGAGGTACACGTTTCACCGAGATTGAAATAAAACTTCCAAGTGTTGAAACGTGAAAAAATCCCTCCTCAGAGGTACAACTTTCTATATATAAAAAAAAAAATCCTCATCAAAAGCGTACTTTAACTTTCAAAGGAAAAGTAATTTGCCTACTATGGGAAATGATCGTAAAAAGAAAAGAAGTTAAAGTACCCTTCAGAGGTCCGCTTTACCGCATAGAGGAATTCACTTGATGAAATATGCACATAAGCAAAAGAAAAAAGTGATTTCTTCGAACGACCAAGCGTAAAAACTTATACGAAGGGGGTTGCACTCTACAAGAATTCTTTTTAAAATAAAAAATAAAATAATTATTCTTTAGCAAATAAGAGTGCAAGTCCCCTCGAGGTATAGAATATTGCAGCATACTTATGGAATGGGGGCAATATAGTATAATTACACACAATATGGTATAACTAAACCAGCAAAAGGTAACGCTCAAGTAACATACCATAAGCTCGCTGCAATATCAAATAAACTCATGCCAAAACGAATAACAAATGTATTCTTTAATTCAAACAAAAGTTTGTACAAACGAGGAATCATTTTATTCAATTACAATGCAGGTACAGGTTTCAAAATAAAGAAAAGCGGGGGCCGGTACCCGCACAATTCTCGGCCAGTACATGCAAAACACAAAAAACTAGAAACTGAAGATCTTCACTTCTTTTTGCTGCCTTTAGACCCTTTACCCGGCCGAATGATCAGCTTACCAGGGCGGTCGGTGGGCACAAGGGAAGTGGGAGAGGAAGGCGCAACCGGTCCAGCTTTCAGCTCCTCTTCAGTGGTGGTGACTATCTTCCCCCTCCTCTTTGGTGTCCCACGCTTCTTCTTTCTTCTTTTTGAGGAAGACTCACTCCCGGGAGTGACAAGTTTAGATAGAACAATCTCGTCAGAGGGAGTTCGCTCTGAAGATGTGTCACCTCCCTCAGGCCTTTCATCTTTCTGCTCTTGTGAAGCAATGGGATCGTCCAAGCCGTGAAGAGCCTCTATTTGTTCTTCTTGTGACCCAGGTTGCGAGGCAGAAGGAGGCGCCACTTGAGGAGATGGAGGAAGGATCACCGGGGGAGAAGAAGCTTGAGTTCGGCTCGGTGCTTTCTCTACAAAGGAGAAAAAACTTAAAATATCAGTATCTTTCGAAAAGAGAGGGGATGACGGCTCGTCAAAAGTCGGGAATTCATTGACATTTGAAAAATAATCAAGAAGATCGTCAAGATCACAAGGAGCGAACGAGCAGTTCACCACTTGGGCTGGTCCGGTGTCAAGTTTACCTGGGGCAGTTGGATCTCTGAGGCTGATTTCATATCGCTGTGCTTCGTTGCTTTCACCACCTTCATCCCCGCCTTGTGCACTTGTAGTTTCAGTTACTGTCTTAGTTGCAGGCGGAGTATAGGAGCTAGAACCCGTGATGTCAACCACAGGAGGAACTGAAGGTTGGACAGAGGAAGTAAGCGTTAATTCCTTTCCAGAACATTCCTCTTCCACCATTCCAGTTCTCATCCTGGCAAGTTGTTCTCGCCCCTTCGCAAGAGCAGCGCGAGCTCCCTCATCCAGGTAACGCGCCTCAAAATCTTCATCGCCATACCCGGCGTCTTTAAACATGTTAAGAGCAGCTTCCCACACCTCGGCCAGGGTGATTTCATACTTAGGACCAAGAAAAGAGAGGCTGCCGCGTCCCAAGACACAGTGTAAATAAAAATCGAATAAAGTCGAATTGATATCGGTTTCCATGGTCTGAGCAGTTTCTTCGGCTGCAATTTTGCCAGCCATGGCCTCATCTCGATCTTTTTCGGTCTGAGCAAGTTGGGCTTTTAGCGCTTCAATCTCCATGTCCCGGGCGCTCAGTTTGTTCTGCAACTGGGTGACATCAATGCGGTGGTTCTCTACAGCTTGTTCTAACCTCTCAGCTTTAGCTTCAGCGTCCCTCTGGCTGGCGTGCGCATCTCGCACTTGTTTTTGCAATACCTCTTCTCTTTGGGTGTAAGTATTAGTAGAAGAGGCAAGATCATCTTTGAGCTGCTTTACTTCAGCTTCGAGCTTTTCATTGTATTCGGCTATCTCCTTCATCTCAGCGTTGTGTTGATCAAGAATCTTCTGCCATTCTGATTTGTCATTTTCCATGGTCAGCATTGCTTCGATGTTAGCCCGATTAACTCTTTGAAGTTCATCAACCAGTTTTTGCCATCCAGACATTCTATCGATATCAAGCTTGACAGCATCGAGATTTCTGTACATAGCTTCTTTGTCAATGGGGACCAAATCAAGGTCGAAGCGTACCCCCCTCAAACACCAGTTCGGGAATCGGCTCTGCAAAGTCGGGGGGCCCCTTTCAACATGGTATGAAGGCCTGTTGAGAAGTGTTTGGATGGCACTTCCTTCAAGAGCAGGAGATTTGGAAGGGATGTCGATAGAAACTGAGGCGCCAGGTCTCTCAGATGTCACGGGCACGTGCTCCTCGCCAAGTTTGGTCCGCTTTCTCGAATCTTCAATATGGCTCTTCCCCCTATCATCGTGCGTTTTACGTTTATGGGAATCATCATCCCTTGGGAAGGATTCATGTCGCGTGCCCGCTCCCTCATGACGTTCTTCATACCTTCTCCTCTCTTCAGCTTTTCGCGCAGCTCTCTGCTCATTGGTTTCTCTGGGATCGGCATAGTATTGCTTGTAATCATAGCTGCCACGCCCTCCATAGCGTCGAAAGTCCTTGTAATAAGAACCGCTGCCGCTGCGCCCCATAGAGGAATCTGAAAAGGCAAGAATAGCAAGTCTTAGAAACTTCCGGAGAAAAGAAGTTAAATATGAACAAATGCCAAAAAATCCTAAGTGTTGTGTGATGTGCAAGCTACGCGCATTAAGCTACAAACCACTCATTGGTGTAGAGGTGATGATAGCTTGGGTATGAGGGGTTGGTGTTTGTGTTGGTGTTAGTCGAAGAAGGGACGTCGCCTCAATTATAGGAGAGATGGTTTTAGACACGTCATCCCTAAAAAGCTCCTGTGAGGTCACTATTATGTCGCTCAACCCATCATAAACATCGTCACCATCATGCTCGGTGAGACTTGTTTTCTCAGTTCCTACATCAGCTAATCCCCCGAGAGGCTGTGAAGGTTCTTCTTCTTCCTCAATCGGGGCAAGTGCCGTCTTACTAGATGACCCCATAATGTCGGTAGGGGTGGAACATTTCACCAATGAAGCTTCGATGTTAGACTCTTTTGATGAAGGTTGTTCGATAGTAACGGGGGCATCCGATGCTTCAGTCGGGGAATCGGGAACTTCAGTCGGGGCTTCATGAGGCTGAGTATAGCGAGAAGAGTGAAGAAGCCCGTATTGATGTAAAAAGTCATCTCTCAGCAAAAACTTTATACTCCTCTCTTCTACTGGCACAGCATTCAATCTTTCAAAAATTTGCTTATAGCCTGGGTCTCTAGAAGGAGGTGGAAGCGCTGAAAAGTAAAAAGGGAAATTAACATCTAACTACTCAGGCTATGAAAAGATTTTATAAGGAAAACATGTGTCAGGAATAAAGCTGAACGCCCTTACTTCCAACTCTCCACACACCATAAAACCCCGGAGGGCAACGAACATAGAAGAATTGGGTTAAAAACCCGTGAGCAGTATCAGGGAGGCCAACAATCAGTTTGCGGTTTCGGGCGCTCCTCACAACAGTAATGGAAGGATGATCCTTAGTCCGAGTAAAAGAGCATAGATACCAAACTTCACCAAAGCTTGGAAGTCGATCAAGTGTTCTCCTGAAAAGCACACACAACCCCATTAGAATGGCATAGCCATTGGGGTGCAGCTGGGATGGAGCAATGGCCAGTTGACGGAGAAGTTGTTGGAAAAAGTCGTTGAAAGGAGGAATGCCTCCACTTAGGCACATTTGCCGGTTAATTGTCACAAAGCCAGAAGGAGCTATATCGGCAGTGTTATTTCTTTCGGGAAGAATGGCATCTGATTCAACGATACCA
The DNA here is from genome assembly GCA_030765085.1 of Allium cepa. NCBI lineage: Eukaryota > Viridiplantae > Streptophyta > Magnoliopsida > Asparagales > Amaryllidaceae > Allium > Allium cepa. The sequence goes on along the minus strand of CM060943.1, from coordinate 950,379,450 downwards.
AACTGAGCACACAACTGGCGAAAAACTTTGTATGATAGTGAAGTAGGAGCTCTTTCGGGAGGATTAACCAGTGGAGCCGGAAGAACAGTTACCTCTCCAGTCCGAACTGTTGCATCACCTTCCTGAGAAGTCATTCTACACAAACAACTGGATATTCAAATATGAAGGTGCACGTTTCCTAAAAAAGTGTGAAGTGTTGTGCAAAAAACTAATAAAAAATAACAAGTAAATATAACTGAAATAAGACTAGTCGACGATTGATCGATTACAAAAATTTCAGAACTTGTTAGTCTTTAGTTCAAGTATAATATTAATGCGAGCTGGTCAATTTTAATTGACTATTTCAGTATTGCTTTAGTATTTTACTTGAAGTTAATAAGTTGAGCACTTCATTCACACAATCTGTTTAAGTTTAATGACTGTTATTAGCTAATCTGTCATTCGAAGAGGGCGATCAATGGCAGTATATTCGCCCCGGTTTTTCTGTAAATGTTGTATTGGACAGGTTGTTAACTTGCGAGTCAAAGTAATTTGTAAAAGAAGGCATCAAAGTTCAACAGTTCAACATCACTGCAACAATTCAAGGTTTAAGCAGATCCTAAAAAAAAAAAAAAAAAAAAAAAAACACAAGTGCTAAGTCGTATCGAACTCAAGTGCTAAGTCAAAACCGACTCAAGTACTAAGTCGCAACCGACTCAAGGGATGAGTCGTTCCTATCCTCAGCCATCAAACACATCAAGCTGCTTATCCTCTAAGTCCTAAGTCGTAACTCGGGGAACAGGAGAAAGGCTCTGATCCAAAACAACTAGAAATCCTCCAAGTCTTAACCCGGCTACGGCTCATGGAAATCGCTAAGTCACGTGGAAGAAGCCGAGTCATATATGAGACGATCCCTTGTTATTTTCAATCAACCTATTCGACCAACTCGCCTCCCTTTCAAATCTCTTAACCTGTTCATCCTTGGCTTCTTCAGCAGCGACAACCTTAACCCGTTACACTATGAATCGCCCCAGAGCGCGAATCACCATAGGCCAAATCAGATGAATTTTAGTTCATCGGTAATCAATTCGAATAGAATTCGCAGGGTTTGAATGGGGCAAACCAAAGATGATGAACTGAATACATAAAGTAACAATGGTTAACGGTCGAAGTTTGAAGCAAGATCTCTTACGATTGTTTGATGCTAGAAAGAATCAGAGATGAATCGGGTCGAAATCGCCTCGGAGAGCTTGAAGATGCGTTAATGGCAGAAAGCAGTTTAAAAGGTTAAGTGATGGGAAGAAGGACGACTCAGGCTTTTATATCTGGAAGGGTTGGGATTTGAAACGACATGACCGAGTTATGATAAGTCGAAGCACACGACTTACGATTTAAGCGTGTGCTTCGAGGGGCAAATGTTAACCCTAACTCGTTCACAAGTTAACAGGTCCACGACTCAAGGCATGTACGACTCAAGGCATGTACGAGTTAAAGGATACATGAGTCAGCAACTTCCTACAACTTAAAGATCTTCTACGAGTTAGCAAGCTTACGAGATAAGCCTTTACGAGTTAGCATATCTACAAATTAGCAAGTGTACGAGTTAAGATCTTCCACAAGTTAAGCCTCTACGAGTTAATCCTCTGCGAGTTAAGATCTTCTACGAGTTAGCAGGCATACGAGTTAAGAAAAGCTAACGACTTAAGGTCTTTACGACTTAAGGAAATTGATGGCCTACGACTTAATGATAACTGCAGTTTGTACGACTTAAGACCCTTACGACTTAAAGAAGTTATACGACTTAAGGAGGATACGACCTAAAGACACACCTCTTAACTCGTCTACGAGTTAAGACTTGCTTTAAACCAGTTGCAATTAGTTAAGTCGACTACGACTTACGACATAAAAAGAGTCGTATACGACTTAAGAAAGGAAATTAGCAATTGCAGCCAGATAACTCGCACACGACTTAGAACTTAGGGATGGGTTCAAAAAAGGGGAACTGCCATAGACTCGGCTCAGTGACCCGGGGACGACTTACCTTAAGTCGAACACGACTTATCTTAAGTCGGCCATGAGTTAGGACTTAGCACTTTTTCCGCCCAGAACTCTCTATAAATATGAAACCATCTCCAACATGCAAAGGACCTTTGGGCTCATTCTCTTCAAGCGCCATTACTCTGCCGAATTCCAGACGACTTCAAAGCTTTTTAGATCCAACAAACTTGAAAAGGAACTCCATGAAGGAATCATCCACATTCACCATGGATTTGAAGATGATTGTCAACATCAAAGCTTGAGCTACTTGTTTCACATATCCTATCACTTGAAGTGTGTTGTAATTGAAAGATCTTGTAAAGAATTGTAATCAAACTAGTGATAAAAAGATTAAAGTGGACGTAGGCTGGATTATAAGCCGAACCACTATAAATACTGTGTCTCTTACTGTTTTTCTACATACTTTCTGCTTATTTCTGTTTCCCGTACAAACGGGTGGTGCTTTCACAATCGCATCTTATACACCAGGGTGTTAGCGTTTAAATTTTTTCGTTAACACATTCAAGACTAGACAATACTGTATTTTTATTCTCATTTCACTTAATCTATTTAGGGCTTTTATGGTTCCTGTTTTATCTATGTATGGAATTACCCTTCTCAATTAGTAATTTAAGCGAGAATAAGAAAATAATGCTACTTTGGCAATTGAGTTATGCGCTTGCATCCTATGATTATTCTAACAATTTCAACTCCTAACGTAACTGAATAGAACTTTTAAGTCTGCTTAGATCAAAATTAGTCTGAAATTTGCAGTTGAAGTATGAAATTCCTTTCAACACACTGAAGCATACAGTACAATAGTTATCAGTCTTCAGTTTTGAATCTTCATCAAATAATGTGACATATCTTTATTCAAACAAATTCTGTCCATGACACTACAACTTACAGTATAACAGTATCAAATCCCGTTCAAAACACGTTGGCATATGCTTATTCTAACAATTATAAAATACCTAGTTTGGAGTCTCCATTAAACACTGAAAATGTTATCTTTTAATGGACTGGGTTTGTCAAGTGCATTATAGTAGATTTACTAAGTTTTAGTTGTAAATTTAAGTAACTCATCTTATTTTTCCATGTCATGTTTACGCACAAGAACCCAAATTCAGTACGTTTTAGTATTTCAGCACAAGTTATTTGTATGTATACTGTCCTTTTTTTCCTTTTATATATCTCAGTTTTCATAGCGTGTGCGCACGTGAGATCATTGTTACTTTAAAATTTCTGATCAAATCATTTGTTTATTGTAATGTGCAGGCTAAATCAAATTTTTTAGGTACATTATCACATCCGAACCTAATCAAGCTCTTGGGATATTGCATAAATGAGATGGTTGACTTTTGCAAATGTTATTTTGATGCATTCACTTTTAACAGCAGATTGCAGCTGTTATGCAGTTTTTGAATGATATTTCGGTTAATGTTGCATTAGATACTGCAAACATTGCATTTCTTGAATGAAATTTCATATAATGCTGATTAAATGCTACAAATATTGCTGTTTGAGTGATGTTTTCACTTTATGTATTACAGTTCTACGTTCGAAATTGAGAGCGAAATCAAATTCTGCCGTTGTTGTAGTTTATATGCCGTAGCTCTATGGTTCTACTTTTGCTTGTGATATGAAATGATATTTTCACGTTACATTGTAGATATACAGTTTTTGCAACAATTTAAACCAAAATGGGTGAGGTGGCTTTGGTTGGTTTGACACTCTTTACCTATTTAGTAAATGGATATAATGGTTTAGATATTTTTCATATGTTAAATGTGTTATGTTAATTTTGACCAATCCATTTATACCCAACCCACCCAACCAATTTGACATTCTATCAAAAACGACATAATTCAAAAATCTCACTTCTCATCTTCAAAAAGAACACTTTGAAAACTTTGCTTTCAATCGGTGCTCTCTCAACACTTCAAGCACGATACTCAAATCCATCTTAAGTTTCTCCTTTATCCATGGGTAGAAAAGAATAAAATTGATGAACATAAGCACAAATTTATTTAGCTAACTTCTGAAAACATGGTTCGTGAGATTAATAAAGTATGTCAACGTGTTAGTTAGCTTGAACGGTGTAACTAACCACTCATAGAAACCAAATGGCATATGATACGTTGTAAACGGCACAACCTCTTTTGTTACCTTTTGTTGGCGAGATCCTATCATAAGATCCAACAAAGAACATATTCTACCACCGTGAAGCTGGTCGAACAATTCATCAATACGTGGGAGCATATATTTGTTCTTCCTCGTAACTTTATTCAACTCATGATAACCAACAGGCAGTCTAAGGGAACCATCCCCCTTCATGGCAAATATTACAGGTGCACCCCGCTTAGATATGCTAAAGTGAATGTGCCCTCGTTGCAATAGGTCATACACTTGCACCTCAGGCTCTCTCTGCTTTCTAGGTTCCGTACTCCTCAACGGCATTACCATTTGTCTTGCGTCATTAGCTAAATTGATATGCAACTCGATCTCTCTATATAGAGAAAGTCCAGCCGCCTCCTCAAATACGTACATAAACTACCTAGCAATAAGCAATGATGTCAACTGGCAACGACCCATGTTTTTGATAATTAAAACTATTAAATTAATTAGGATTATGAAATTTAATATTGTGATAAATTAAAATTTATGATATATTGGTGAGAAAAATAATTAGAATATGATTTAAAAATGTTGTATGAATGCTGTTAACAACTATTTTATGGTAATTTCAATCAACTGAAATAACTAAAAAGTTAATTTGATTATAATTGTAAATAACGAATAAATTAAATGTTCGGATTCAATGTTGAAATTATCCGTAATCAAATGGAATGGGTTTGTTATAAAATATAAGATAAATTAATTATTACATAAATTTATTAGCTTTTCTCCGTAAACAGTAAACATAAAAATGTATTTGAATGACTAATGTGTAATAATTGTTTTAATGATTATTTTATTATTTAATCCGTTTGAAATTAATTCGGAAATTAATGAAATTTAATGTAATTAAATATTGCATTTAATAAGAGTTAAGATGATAACTGTAGAATACGAATGTAATAAAATGTAAACTAATGTTAATTATACTCATAAGGTTGTGGTTGGTTTAATAATAAGAATGTAAATCAAATTAAAGAATTATTGAAATCCAAATTATAATAAATAAGTTTTATTCCCCTAGTAACTGAACGTTGAATTTAGTGTAATATTTAAATAGTGGATTTAACATGGAAAATTTATTTTAATAGATTATTAGTTTCTCTATAATTAAGAATGATGAAAAAATTTCTCTTTTAAATAAAATTCAAAAGTGATTGAATCAATTAAATAATAATTTATTTAATTAACATGTAAAAATAGCCATTTCGCACAATGTCTTGTATTTTGATGAAACCAGTTTTATCAGATCTGTAGCAGTAAATTATTGTAGGATTTTCAGTTTCGTAACGATCGGATTTATAGTTTGATCGTGCGAGCTCGAAACACGTAGAAATCAATTAAGAGAATTTAAATGAATGTAATTTGATTTTGAAAGGTAACTTCTGTATAAAATGGAATTATGGTTTGAAACAAGTTCCATTGAGTTTAAAAATATCGAAAACCTATATTTTGATATATATATATATATATATATATATATATATATATATATATATATATATATGATGACTTACTTTTGCTTCGGGAACGAAACGGGCTTTTAAGGTCGTTGTTATCATTTCGACCTAATTCGCTTTGTCTGTTCGTTCTTGTCAGTCTATATCTACATAAATAGATTTTTTCTCTCTAAACCTAGGAGATATCTTATTTCATTTTTTTAAACGTACTGCTTACTTCTATCTCCTCTTCCTTCGCAATGGCAGAAAACCCTAATCCCTAATTTCAAATCAAACTCAAAAAATTCGAACTCATCAAACTATGTCATATAAAGTATTGCTGGAAAGTTCGCGGTGAACTAATCTATACCCACAGTTCATTTTTTGATTAGACGCTCCATTTAGCGAGAAATCGATGATCTTTCTCAACCATCCGTTGCTAGGGTTTTGGATTTAACGGCGGATCGTCCACCAATCGACGATTGGGGAGTTGCATCTAGAAGAGGAGGACGAGCATGTCTCGGATATGGTCTTCATTCATTGTATCGAGGCATGGATTCGCCATAATTGGTGATATATTATGGGCGGCCGCGGACTTCCTCAAGCTCGACGGAGGTGGCTGCAAGTGAAGGAAAGGGCGGCAGACCCTAGGGAGTGCAGCGGTTGTAACGACCCGTAAATTTGATAATTTAATTTGTTTATTTAATAGGATTTATAATTTAAATTTAGGAAGAAACAGAAATCTTATTTATGTTTAGGAAAGAGAATGTTGTAATTAGATGTATCAAGGGAAATTAAAATTTACAAATTGAATTATATATTGCAATTAATTGTAATAGTGGAAATTGTTGCAATTGGATATAAGGTTAGAAATAAGTAAATAAAGGCAAGTATTGAATTCATCAACGAAAATAAATTTATTTAGTACAATCCCTTTTTATTAACTATTGTAAGGTGTTAATTAATTGAAATGGAAAATTTGACAATAGATTAAATTTGTATGTCGGATGATAAATTGCAATTACTAAAGTTAGTAATTAATGGGTTAAAGTGAATACCAATTTACTCATGAAGTGAATATAACTGAATGTAACAAAATAAATAGGAAACGATAATTATTCATAAGTGATGGTTGATGTAAAAGGAATAACTAATTGGATTTAGAATCTTAATTTGTATGTGTGCATATATTTAATGGAATATGAGAAAAACAAATGTAATCATTTGATTAATATATATGTTATTCATTCAGGGTATTGAATAAAAATTTGGAATCTAATTGTAATGAATGGTAATAATGTTGGTATCAGCTAATAAACTAAATTTTAATGCAATACCCATAAACGAATGGGATGAAATGAATGTATGTAAATGTATACTAGGTTATTTATCAAATAAAAGGAAGGAAAAGTAAATATTGAATTTGATTGATGAATAAATATGCGTTGAATAATAACTGAATGTAAAGTTAATGGTAATCAATACAAGATAATGAATTGCAATAATTGTGGGTTGATAATGGTGTGAATGGGGAAAGTGATTGTTATATTAATTGAATGGAGTTCAACTTTGATGGGAAAAGTAAATGGATATTTGGTAATAAACTTAAACGGACTTAAATAATGCTTTTATTTAATTTATACATATATAATAAGTGATGATTTAATAAAAACCAATACGCTGTAAACGACAAACTTATAAATGTGGGATATAGATTTTAACAACAATAATTATGGGCTATATATATATATATATATATATATATAGTTCATTCAATTTAATTTGTAAATCATTGAAATAAATGTTACGTTTAAATAAATTTAGGTAATAATGGGGAATAACGTAAATAAATTCTTCATTAGATGATGGTTAGTGCATATAAAGAATGGAGATAAAGCTTTATAAATTGATTTGAATTGTAACGACCCGATATTTTCAACCATTCGCATCCATTATAAGTGTATATTGGGTTATTCAGCAATAGTCTTTATTTTAAATTTTATAAATAACATTTTATTTGATATATCTTATTATAACTTGTATATTTATGTTATACTATGTATACTTTGACATTTGGATATTTTTAAAATGATAATAGAATTTTTTCAAATTTACTGTATTTATTTCCTATTTTTTTAGGCTGTTTTCTTATTTTCTCCTATTTTCTTCATTAAAATTATATTTAAATTTAATTTTTTTATTTGTTTTGTGAATGTACTTTTATTTTATATTATCATTTATGTTTAAAAATATATTACAAGCTCATATGAATTTTCTAAAATTTATTTCATGTAATTTCAAATTTCATAGACTAGTTTACTATTTTTAGCTATTTTCCTTAGTTTAACTTTATATAATTAATAGATATTATATATATATATATTTATATTTTGATAAATTTTCGATATCAGTTATTATTATTAATTCAAGAAATTATCAAGTTAGGTAAACAATTTAAGAAGTTTAAAAGGTTTTAAAAGCTTGAAATGTAAAGTCGTTTCAACGTTTCTTTTACCGTTTCTATTTTCTTTGCTACTTTCTTAATTTAATTATATATAATTAAAATTTATTTATTTTATACATTCACTTTTATTTGTTGTGTTTTACTTTATTAATACTCATTTCCAAGTATTTAAATTAGAATAGATTTTTCCAAAGATTATTCAGGTTGTTTCAATTTATTTACCCTAGTTTCACATATATTGATATTTTCTTTATATAAAATTATATAATTTAAAATGTATTTACTTATTTTAATTCAATAGCCTTTTAGTTCATTATCATCAACCACAGCATTTACAAATGCTGTAATATCATTTACATTGTAATTAATAGCATTTCAAAAATGCAGTAAATTAACTTCAAATATTCAATATAATTTCTCAACCAATTATATTTTTATTTAAAACATTTCTAACTCATAAAATCATACATTTTCACATTTATAAACATCATTTAAATTTCATCAAGTTCATGATTTTATAAAGTTAAATTTCCATTCAAAAATCAAGGTTTAATAAAAATTCACTTATTAAAATGCAATGCTCAATTTTAAATTCATTACATTAAATTTCAACTTAACCCTTAAGTTCAAATTCTGAAATATAACTTAATTTTTTTTTTTACTTAACTAAAAGTTCACTTTTAAGTCATTTTCATAAATTTTCAATTTTAGTTATATTTCAAAATTTTAACTTAAAATATTCATTCATTTCACACTTCAACTTTATTAAAAATCATTAATATGATATAAAAATCACTTTAAATTCATTTAGATTCAAATTATCATAAATTTATCATAAATTCATATTCAAATTAAATTTCCAATTATAATTAAATCAAATTTTCCAAAATAACTTAGATTCAAAATGTAACGACCCGTAAATTTTCGATAATTGAAATAGCTAATTTAAAAGATTTCGTTATTAATGTTAGAAAAAAACTTGTAATTCGTTTGGAATAATAATAACTGGAATGAATTGCAACAATAATTATCCAAGTAATGAAAAATGAATGCTAATTAGTGAATGCCTTTGAAATCAATAGTTGAATAGGATGATAAATGTTGAATTCATTGGGTATAATAGAGTAATTGATTGATAAGTAAAATCTATTTAAAATCAAATATTGAATATTGAACAGGTAAATTGTTTAAATTAAATATTTAAAACTTATTGAATAATTGAATAACTGTAAAATGAAAATAGTGTTCTAAATTGTGAATTGGTTTTAAAAGTTGAATCTTATAAGTTCAATTTCAATATTTCAAAAGATAATGAAATACTAGATAAGCGAAATTGTTTAAATTTAATATTTGGAATTTATTGAATAATTTAATAATGGGAATTGAATAACCGTATAATGAAAATGGTTGTTCTATAATTTTATTTCATTTTAAAAGTTAAATTTTAAGTTCGTTTTGAATATCTTAAAAGATAGTGATTTAAGAATAAATCAAATTTGTTTAAATTTAATATTACAGATGTTTGAATAATTAAATTCCGAATTTGATATGATCAATTTGATATTGAAATTTAATATATGAAAACAGAGTGAATAATTAAAATTTGATTGAATATGATTCAAATTGGTTTCCAAAGGGATTGTAAGTTATATTGGGATTATAATAGAGTTAATAAGATTTTAAAATTGGAATTTATTGGATAATTGAATAACGGGTTTAATATGATTAAAAATGATTTGTAAAATTTTATTTTATCATATTAAAGTTAGAATGATGTTGTAGAACTTTTAAAATCGAATTAAAAGTAAATTTGTGAAAATTGAATATTTTAATATTTAATTATCGATTGGAAAATAGCCAAATTTTGAACAGTGTCAGAATTAGACAAAACTAGTTCCATTGGATCCGTAATAGTTAGTTATTATCGAATTTTAATTTTTGTAGCAATCGGAGTTGTCGTTTGACCGTGGCAGCTCGAAACACGTTGAAATTGTTTTAATATTAATTTGGCGAGTTAAAATAGTCATTTTTCAAACGGTCTCGGATTTCGACGAAACCAGTTTCGTCGGATCCGTATTGTGATGTTATTATAAGATTTCAAATTTCATGTCAATCGGATTTACCGTTTGTCCGGGGCGAGCCAAAACGTATAGAAATTCGTTTAATCGGTTTAATTTAAATTTGATCGTTAATTTCCGTAACTCGCGCATACGATCGAATTAGCTTCCGAAACCTATTCCATTGTGTCCGGAATGCGGGGTAAACCCTAGAAATGCCAGTTACCGTGCGTAAATCGGAGTTTCGAAAAGCCGGATAAATAGTGTTCGTCGTTTTCTATTTAAGCACTTCATTAATTTCTTTTTTTTTTCCAAAATAAACAAAACCTAGGTTTTTGTAAAGCCAGCTGCCATATACGAAAGCAATGGCCGAAAGTCAATCTCCATCCTCCCTCAATTTCTTCAAATCCACGCAACGATTCGCGAAACTTTCAACTAACGAATGGTAGAGCACTCCGAGATCTCGAGATCCAACGGTCAAGATCGTCGTTAGTGAACCCTATCGGCCAGAGGAGCAGCGCGTTCGTACGGCAATTGGGTGCGTTTTTCGAAGGCAACAGGGGGCCGAGCTTCACTTGGACGAGGGTGGTGGTGCTCGGCAGGGCGATCTTCGATGGGGAGTCGTTGGATCGTCGCCGAAGTGGATGATGAGGTTGCGTTAATTCACAAAGGAACGGCGGCTATGGGTTTCGAAATTTCGTTCATGCCTGGGAATAACGAAGGGGAAGGGAAGAAGAAAGTGAACAGCCGTGATCTGCAGAATGAATGGCCGTGATTAAAGGTTGTAAGGATAATAAGGAAAATATTAATTTAAATTTTATTAAATTCGTATTAACTTCTAGATATCATAACTTGTTGATGCGAGGTCCGTTTTGGATGAAACGAAGTGCGTTGGATCCGTATTGACGAGCACTACACTATAGAGTTGGATTGGAATCGTTTGGAGCTAGTGAAAATTTCGGGTAAAATTAAACGCTCGTTTAATTTAATTCGAAATAAAACGGTGGAACTGCATTGAAATCAAGGTGAGTGTTTTATAACGCTCACAACATACTGAATATCTTTATGCTAGTTAAATTTGATATTATGAAGTGTTATGAATTTTATTTGTCGTTGTTTGATAAAAATTAATTGTCATATAGACTGTCATTCAAATTAATCGTTAAAAATTAAATTGACAGTTAAATTGAAATTAAAAATTGAATTACGATTAAATTACCCGACATTGATAACTATGAAATTGCAATGAATTGTATTGTCTATTGGATGATTTATTTCGATGGATGATATTGGTTGATATTTAAATGTTTGGATGTTTATTTGCTTATATATAACCTGTTAGGCATATATATGACACTATGATACATTTAAGTGATATATATTCATCCCTGACATTTAATTGAAATAAATAATTACTTGGCCATAGGATAGAAAATTATATACGGACACTGAATTGGCTAAATTAATAATTTTTAAAATCGTCGATTTGAAATATATTTAAATATTTTGATTTAAAAGTTATAAATAGAAATCAATTAATAGAAATCGAATTTGTCGGAAAATTGAGTTTGGAATGTTGAAACAAATTTTGGTTAAAAGAAATTGTTAAATAATTAAAGTGGAGACTTTGGAATTTAAAATCGGGATATGATTGAATTTCGAAAATTGATTTGTTGAAAGATTGAATCTTAATTCGAGCTTTGAATATTACTAAGTAAAAGTGATATAAAAATGATATTTTGAAATTGAGCTTGAAATTGAATCATATTTGTAATTGGGTTTTAAATTTGAATATTGGAAGATAATTTTGTTAAGTATTATGAACTGATATTTTGGAAAATCAAGCTCCAAATCGATATAAATTGAAATTGAAGTAATTGAAAGTGAATAAACAATTGAATAAATTTGAAGTTAAAGTTGACATTGATTTGAATTGAAATCGAAATTGAATCGGTAGAATGGAAATTGAAATTGATTTGAATTGGGAAGTTATAATTGAAATGTATTGGTTTTGAAGATGTTTTATTTTGTTTTCCAAATTACTCGGTTATATAAACCATTTTGGATACTTAAACTGTTTTAATCTATTTTAAATCTACTTAACCCAATTTAAATTATTTTAAACTAAATTTATCTATTTCAAATCCATTTTAAGATTTTAAGTATTTTAAGTATTTTAATTATTTAAAACTACTTTTAAACTACTTAAAACTATTTTCTAAAATTCTAAGCTGGTCAATAAAGTGGATTGTTTATATTTAAATCTTGAATTTAAATACGAATTGAGTTAAATGAAGTTGCAACCTAAATTGAAATTCGAAACGATTTTGAAATCGAAATGAGACATTGATGCGAAAAATGATTTTTGAAACGGAATCTTACATTTGAAAGATGCGATGATATTTGAAATGGATTTGATTTTAGAAGCGAATATGATATTTTGATACAAATTATGAATCGATTTGAAATAGAAAAGAGCCAACGGTGTAATAATACGTAGTTTATCAGATATGGACATACTCTCTATCGATACCGAAAACCACTTTAATAACTATTATACGTGGAGTGTTGATACAGAATGAAGTGGATGGTTTGGTGAACGCGTTGACTGAAGAAAGAGAACGATATTGGATGACCCCTGACATGACTAAAACTGGAGCCGCGCCAGGCCATTGATGTTCGCCACCTCTAGCGGACACACTTCTTCGATACCATATCTATTACATTTGTGATGCGATTTGGGTGCACCCCTTGATTTGGGAGTGTTGTTTCACGGTGTTGGGGTAGCTGCTGGCTATGCTCAACATCAGTCCGGATCACGCAACTACTAGTATCCTAGTTGGTATCGCCTCATGTACCTTGTCATACTGATTATCCTATTCGCGACCACTACGTTATGTTTTGTGTTATACCTATGGGGTACCCTCTGATAACCACCAGTTTACGGTGGGGCTTACGGTGCTGTATAGACTATGGCATTATAAAAATGTGTTAAGGGGATTATGGTAACGCCTTAACGCTATTTTGATACTTTATATTACTGATAGGCATTATCTACTTAGCGTACATTACTACATAGTAGATAGTTTAACGGATCCTTAAGAGATGGAAAATCCCGTAACATCTCTTTAGTTATCGCACACACATTGACACTGGATATGAGATGTCAAACCCCGTAAACATCTCTGACGCCGTTACACTCATATTTATTTACGATTGATTTAACTTTCATAAGGATATTTTAGTCCTGACTCAAGTGTTTTATCTTTTCATTACGCTCGGGTCAGTCCTGAGTTTTTAGATTTTTGAAGATCTATTCTGGAGGATGAAGATGAAGATTTGGTATACTATTACTATTATTACCCTTGCATCATGCTATCTGCTGCATTATTTTAATTATTCTGTTGTATATGTATAACTCTGATAAATGTTGTATAATTAATTGTCAAAGTATAGTAAACAGCTTCATGAACTGTTTATTTGACTATTATATTTTGTCGTTCCGCTGCGAGAATCTGTGTTGTTTCATTTCCGTTATTTCTCTTCCTTTTCTTTTTATATTTACCCCAATAACCATCTTCCCTTTTTGAATGGTTGGGAATCGACATGTGTATTTGATCGTCGGTTTAAACTGTCCAAAAAGGCGGGTAGTTACAGTTGGTATCAGAGCTTTGGTTTGGCGATAACCTTAGCTTTGTGGGGTCTGACTCTTTTTAAATAAGGTAGTAATACCCTACGATGAGTCACTGAGTGTATATATATATATATATGAGAGAGTGTATTTGTTAGTGATATAAAATGTTTTATATTGTGTCGGTTGATTGGTTGAGTGGCTTATGGATTCTGGTCAATACGAGTAATTAACATCATTGATAGGGATCTCTAAACACTTAAACAGAACAATTCGACATAGTATTGTTTTGAAATTGGGTAAATGAAATAATTTTGCTCTAATTATATTTTGTATATAAAGAATTTATTTTCAAAAATTATTGTGACTTATCTAGCTTACCTGGTTGTTAGGAATTAAAATATTGGTTATTATCATTAATTGGATATTGTAATCTAAATAAGGTGAATTACAAAATGAACAATGATAAAACACTTGTGGAATGTTTTAAGAAAGAAAATCCTATAACAATGTTTTATAAAGGTGACTTATAAATTAAAATAATTTTAAATTGGAAAATATTGAATTTAAGACACGGAGATCTTGAAAATGGTTTTCAAAGTTTTGAAGAAATATATAGTAATATTAGTTGGAAATTGTTTATGGAAATATTTTGAAAGGATTTTAAAGGAAAGAATGAATTCAGTATTCCTCTCTTATGTCACTGGAAAATAATTTCGGTGATGACTGCGCAGCATCATCGACGTTCATTTTCGAGTCTCAAAGTGGGGGAGGCTTCTACGAAGCTTTGTTTTTCTTCGAAATTATTTGGATAAATGGGTTTTGGTTAACTCCAAAGGTATGATTTGATATATTAAAGATATAAGTGTATATATTTATTTCAAACGATTTGAAAAGAACCGGGCATTTAAATTTCTAAGTTCTGTTAATTAATAATTTTCAAATTATTTGAATGAAATGTGAATAACAGAATTTATAAAATAAGAGGATTAAGATATCTAAGCAATTGTTTAGGGAAACTTTAAAGTTGAAAGGTAAAGTGGATTTGAATAAATCGAATTTGTGAACATTTTAATAAGTAAAATGAAATTCTATAAATTTGTATAATACCAAATTTGCATTCTAATAACATATAATATGACTTACCAAATATTAAGAAGTTGAAATGATGTTTTGGATATGTAATGAGATATTGTATAAATAAACTGAACCTAAAAGTAATTGAAATATACAAATAAGGAAAACTCAAAAGGAATTAAAATGTATATAATTGAAAATTTTGGTTGTGATAAAAATGTTATATACTTAAATATAACCTGAAATGATGAATGGATAAATGGAACAAGTAAGTGAACTTAAGAAAGAAGACAGATGAATTGTATATTATCTTTTGTAAATTGGTTATAGAAAATAAATATAAATTGCATAGAGAAAATTTTTGAATTTGTAATTTTGAGATAACCGTAAAATAAGAAAAGTGATATATGAGAAGTTAAACTTTTATAGGATGATCAATAAACTAAAGTGCTGGTTAATAAAATGTTCCATAAATAAATTTGTTATTAACTAAAATTATGAAATTGAAATAAATGAAAACAAAAGAAATTGGTATAGCTAAGAATCAATTGGGGAAAGAAATTAAGTTAATTAAATTATATAGAATGTTTAAAATGAACATGAGTAAGAAAATTCTTTGATATGATGTTTATGAAAAGATAATGTTAAAGAATACGCTATGTAAAGAAATGAATATATTAACTGAATAATGGATTGTGAGTAATTAAGTGAAAAAAATAGAAGTCAATAAAATAATTTAGTATAGATAAATTGGATAGAAATCCATTGGAAGGTAATACGTGAGATTGTACGTATATTATTTTATTCGCATAACGATTTGATCCAAATTCGAGCATAAAATTTCGAGATGATTTATATCGATACAAGTTAAGATTTTTCACTCGATTTTCGACGGCGAACCCTGGATATGGATTTTTAATTTGATTCTGAAATTCTCTATCATAGTATATGGCTATGCAAGGAGAGTAACAGTTTCCAATTAAGGAACCAAATCTGAGTCCGCACTAGAGAGTCGTGTGAACGATACTAGTATGGAAGTGAAATTGTGTGATCGAATAAGCGATTAGATTTATATTGCTCACGGATGATATATGTACATCTTACAAACTTAATTAAAGTTAATATTGGAAATTTAAGATGCCAAATATAAAATGATTCTTTTAAAAATTATATAACAGGATATATATATAAAAGAGATAAACCAAATTGAATGTAAAATTAATAATATGGTTATGTAGGGTATGATTTGGTTGTTATATGATTGTTAGTTGATTGTATATAATTCATTAAGTGTTATTGGAATTGAAGGCTATAAATCATTGAAATCAAATTGGAAGTTAAATGAATTTAAATAGAATTTAATTTGATTCAAATTGGAAGTGAACTAATGTAAATATAAATTAGTGAATGTTAACTAATTGAATTGTGAATGAATGTTAGTAAAATCCAACGTTAATGAATCAACTGTGATTAAAATTGAAACCAAGTGAATAAATATTAATGTGAAGTGAATTTATATTGATTGATTATGGATTTGTTGGATGAAGTTGGATTATAGTTGATTGATGGTTGCATTTGTTGTTTTGTTGCATTTGCTATGTTGGCACATGTAGTTGTTATGTTTCCATATGATGTATATTGATACTATTTTCATATATGCATGATTCTCATTGTTTGTTGAGTGTTTAGTAGGTGCGGATTGCGCTTGCTTCGCATTTGGAACTCGCTTTCGCGCTATATTTGTCGTATTTCCTCGCTAATAAAATATAAGGTACATGTTTATTTTTGTCATTGGATTTGGTGATTTTTGATGAGCCACTTGGCTTTTGATTTTCTTTTGTTGGTATGGGGCTCGTAGGGGCGTTTTGTAGCTGTACCGATCGAGCCGCGCAAATGAGACTCTGCCGAAATTTTCGTAAAATCCGGGTGTTAGAAATTTTTTCAAGTTTTAAAATTTTAATAACTTGTTTTGATAACTAACTTTTAAAGTTAGAAAGCCATATGGAATGACTTAGTAAAAGTGTGGTAATGACTTTATAAATGGAATTTCATTGTTTATATGTTGGTAACTTTGAATAAAATATATCTAATATTGAATTCTATACTTAGTTCCTTTTCCCTTCTTTTTCCATTTTGGGGACGAAATGTTTTGAGTGGGGGAGAGTGTAACGACCCGTAAATTTTCGATAATTAAAATAGCTAATTTAAAAGATTTCGTGATTTAATGTTAGAAAAAATTTTGTAATTCGTTTGGAATAATAATAATGAATTGCAACAATAATTATCCAAGTAATGAAAAATGAATGCTACTTAGTGAATGCCTTTGAAATCAATAGTTGAATAGGATGATAAATGTTGAATTCATTGGGTATAATACAGTAATTGATTGATAAGTAAAATCTATTTAAAATCAAATATTGAATATTGAACAGGTAAATTGTTTAAATTAAATATTTAAAACTTATTGAATAATTGAATAACTGTAAAATGAAAATAGTGTTCTAAATTGTGAATTGGTTTTAAAAGTTGAATCTTATAAGTTCAATTTCAATATTTCAAAAGATAATGATTTATTGGATAAGCGAAATTGTTTAAATTTAATATTTAGAATTTATTGAATAATTTAATAATGGGAATTGAATAACCGTATAATGAAAATGGTTATTCTATAATTTTATTTCGTTTCAAAAGTTAAATTTTTAAGTTCGTTTTGAATATCTCAAAAGATAGTGATTTAAGAATAAATCAAATTTGTTTAAATTTAATATTACAGATGTTTGAATAATTAAATTCCGAATTTGATATGATCAATTTGATATTGAAATTTAATATTTGAAAATAGAGTGAATAATTAAAATTTGATTTAATATGATTCAAATTGGTTTCCAAAGGGAATGTAAGTTATATTGGGATTATAATAGAGTTAATAAGATTTTAAAATTGGAATTTATTGGATAATTGAATAACGGGTTTAATATGATTAAAAATGATTTGTAAAATTTTATTTTATCACATTAAAGTTAGAATGATGTTGTAGAACTTTTGAAATCGAATTAAAAGTAAATTTGTGAAAATTGAATATTTTAATATTGAATTATCGACTGGAAAATAGCCAAATTTTAAACAGTCTCAGAATTGGACGAAACTAGTTCCACTAGACCCGTAATAGTTAGTAATTATCGGATTTCAATTTTCGTAGCAATCGAAGTTGTCGTTTGACCGTGGCAGCTCGAAACGCGTTGAAATTGTTTTAATAATAATTTGGCGAGTTAAAATGGTCATTTTTCAAATGGTCTCGGATTTTGATGAAACCAGTTTCATCGGATCCGTAATGTTATATTATTGTAGTATTTCAAATTTCATGTCAATCGGATTTACCGTTTGTCCGGGGCGAGCCAAAACGTATAGAAATTCGTTTAATCGGTTTAATTTAAATTTGATCGTTTATTTTTGTAACTTGCGCATACGATCGAATTAGCTTCCGAAACGTATTCCATTGTCTCCGGAACGCAGGGTAAACCCTAGAAACGCCAGTTACCGTGCGTAAATCGGAGTTTGGAAAAGCCGGATAAATAGTGTTCGTCGTTTTCTATTTAAGCACTTCATTAATTTCTTTTTTTTCCAAAATAAACAAAACCTAGGGTTTTCTAAAGCCAGCCGCCATATACGAAAGCAATGGCCGAAAATCAATCTCCATCCTCCCTCAATTTCTTCGAATCCACGCAACAATTCGCGAAACTTTCAACTAACGAATGGTAGAGCACTCCGAGATCTCAAGATCCAACGGTCAAGATCGTCGTTGGTGAACCCTATCGGCCAGAGGAGCAGCGTGTTCGTACGGCAATTGGGTACGTTTTTCGAAGGCAACAGGGGACCGAGCTTCACTTGGACGAGGGTGGTGGTGCTCGACAGGGCGAGCTTCGATGGGGAGTCGTTGGATCGTCGCCGAAGTGGATGATGAGGTTGCGTTAATTCACAAAGGAACGGCGGCTATGGGTTTCGAAATTTCGTTCGTGCCTGGGAATAACGAAGGGGAAGGGAAGAAGAAAGTGAACGGCCGTGATCTGCAGAATGAATGGCCGTGATTAAAGGTTGTAAAGATAATAAGGAAAATATTAGTTTAAATTTTATTAAATTCGTATTAACTTCTAGATATCATAACTTGTTGATGCGAGGTCCGTTTTGGACGAAACGAAGTGCGTTGGATCTGTATTGACGAGCACTACACTATGGAGTTGGATTGGAATCGTTTGGAGCTAGTGAAAATTTCGGGTAAAATTAAATACTCGTTTAATTTTATTCGAAATAAAACGCTGGAACTACATTGAAATCAAGGTGAGTGTTTTATAACGCTCACAACGTACTGAATATCTTTATGCTAGTTAAATTTGATATTATGAAGTGTTATGAATTTTATTTGTCGTTGTTTGATAAAAATTAATTGTCATATAGATTGTCAATCAAATTAATCGTTGAAAATTAAATTGACAGTTAAATTGAAATTAAAAATTGAATTGCGATTAAATTACCTGACATTGATAACTATGAAATTGCCATGAATTGTATTGTCTATTCGATGATTTATTTCGATGGATGCTATTGGTTGATATTTAAATGTTTGGATGTTTATTTGCTTATATATAACCTATTAGGCAGACATATGACACTATGATAGATTTAAGTGATATATATTCATCCCTGACATTTAATTGAAATAAATAATTACTTGGCCATAGGATAGAAAATTATATGAGGACACTGAATTGGCTAAATTAATAATTTTTAAAATCGTCGATTTGAAATTAATTTAAATGTTTTGGTTTAAAATTTATAAATAGAAATCAACTAATAGAAATCGAATTTGTCGGAAAATTGAGTTTGGAATGTTGAAATAAATTTTGGTTAAAATAAATTGTTAAATAATTAAAGTGGAGACTATGGAATTTAAAATGGGGATATGATTGAATTTCGAAAATTGATTTGTTGAAAGATTGAACCTTAATTCGAGCTTTGAATATTACTAAGTAAAAGTGATATAAAAATGATATTTTGAAATTGAGCTTGAAATTGAATCATATTTGTAATTGGGTTTTAAATTTGAATATTGAAAGATAATTTTGTTAAGTATTATGAACTGATATTTTGGAAAATCAAGCTCCAAATCGATATAAATTGAAATTGAAGTAATTGAAAGTGAATAAACAATTGAATAAATTTGAAGTCAAAGTTGACATTGATTTGAATTGAAATCGAAATTGAATCGGTAGAATGGAAATTGAAATTGATTTGAATTGGGAAGTTATAATTGAAACGGATTGGTTTTGAAGCTGTTTTATTTTGTTTTCCAAATTACTCGGTTATATAAACCATTTTGGATACTTAAACTGTTTTAATCTATTTTAAATCTACTTAGCCCAATTTAAATTATTTTAAACTAAATTTATCTACTTCAAATCCATTTTAAGATTTTAAGTATTTTAACTATTTTAATTATTTAAACCACTTTTAAACTACTTAAAACTATTTTCTAAAATTCTAAGCTGGTCAATAAAGTGGATTGTTTATATTTAAATCATGAATTTAAATACGATTTGAGTTAAATGAAGTTGCAACCTAAATTGAAATTCGAAACGATTTTGAAATCGAAATGAGATATTAATGCGAAAAATGATTTTTGAAACGGAATCTTACGTTTGAAAGATGCGATGATATTTGAAATGGATTTGATTTTTGAAGCGAATATGATATTTTGATACAAATTATGAATCGATTTGAAATAGAAAAGAGCCAACGGTGTAATAATACGTAGTTATTAAAGAGACCGGGATCAGATATGGACATACACTCTGTCGATACCGAAAACCACTTTAATAACTATTATATGTGGAGTGTTGATACAGAATGAAGTGGATGGTTTGGTGAACGCATTGACTGAAGAAAGAGAACGATATTGGATGACCCCTGACATGACTAAAACAGGAGCCGCGCCGGGCCATAAAGGTTCGCCACCTATAGCGGACACACTTCTTCGATACCATATCTATTACATTTGTGATGCGATTTGGGTGTACCCCTTGATTTGGGAGTGTTGTTTCGCGGTGTTAGGGTAGCTGCTGTCTATGCTCAACATCAGTCCGGATCACGCAACTACTAGTATCCTAGTTGGTATCGCCTCATGTACCTTGTCATACTGATTATCCTATTCGCGACCACTATGTTATGTTTTGTGTTATACCTATGGGGTACCCTCTGATAACCACCAATTTACGGTGGGGCTTACGGTGCTGTATAGACTATGGCATTATAAAAATGTGTTAAGGGGATTATGATAACGCCTTAACGCTATTTTGATACTTTATATTACTGATAGGCATTATATACTTTGCGTACATTACTACATAGTAGATAGTTTAACGGATCCTTAAGAGATGGAAAATCCCGTAACATTTCTTTAGTTATTGGACACACATTGACACTGGATATGAGATGTCAAACCCCGTAAACATCTCTGACGCCGTTACTAGACCTGTCAAAATATGACCCAACCCATTAACCCAACCCATTTACCCTACTTTTAAGTGGGTTGGGTCAACCCATTTATGAATTTTATTAAATGGGTTATGGGTTGGGTTGACCCATTTTTAAAAGGGTTATAAGTGGGTAACCCATTTACCCATTTATTAAAAACATTAAATTTTAATATAAATTTGAAAAATAAGAATTTTAAACATACAATGTATTTTTCATGAAAATTGACAGTTGTACTTAAAAAATAACAGGTCACTGCATCTTCATATTTGAACTTCACCGACTGTAGAAGCCGCTATTTTTTCTGTTCAGACTGCAATTAAAATTTCTAATTTCAAGTTATAAATTCGAAATTTCCAAAAAATTCAAAATTTAAATTTCAAATTTCAAATTTTCATATTCCAAATTTCAAATTCGATATTTCCAAAAATTTGAAAATTTAAATATCAAAATTTCAAAATTCGAAATTTCCAAAAATTTCAAAATCCCAAATTTCAAATTTAAAAATTTCCAATTTCAAAATTCGAAATTTCCAAATATTTCAAAATTCGAAATTTCCAAATATTTCAAAATTTCAAATTTAAAATTTTCAAAATTCAAAATTTCCAAATTTAAATTTCGAAATTTCAAAGTTCGAATTTCAAAATTCAAATTTTCAAAATTCGAAATTTCAAAATCAAAAATTTGAAAATTTAATCAAAATTTCAAAATTCGAAATTTCAAAAAATTTCAAAATCCGAAATTTCAAAAAATTTCAAAATCCGAAATTTCCAAAAAGTTCAAAATTTAAATTTCGAAATTTCCAAACAATTCAAAATTTCAAATTTAAAATTTATTCAAAATTTCAAAATTCGAAATTTCCAAATTTAAATTTCGAATTTCAAAATTTAAAATTTAAAATTTTCAATTTTTAAATTCAAATTTTAAAATTTCGAATTTTAAAATTCAAATTTTCAAAATTTCGAATTTTGAAATTTTAATTTGAAAATTGGAATTTGAATTTTTAAAGTTCAAAATTTTGAAATTTCAAATTTTAAAATTCGAAATTTTGAAATTTGAATTTTGAAAATTTGATATTTGAATTTTGAATTTTCGAAATTTGAAAATTTTAAATTTGAATTTTGAAATGTGAAATTTTGAAATTTGAAAATACATTTTTTTAGAATTTTTTCATATAAAAAATCGACTTATGTGAGTCGAAAAGCAAAAAAAATTGCTTTTGCAATAAGTTAAAAATGACTTTTAAAAGTCGGTAGATTTTAATTGACTTTTAAAAGTCGGTAGATTTTAATTTCATATTGACTTTTTAATTTTTTCATTTTATATGCAAAAAACAACTTATTTATTGTAATCCAAACGGCCCCTAAATCTTTAAATGGGTTAAATGGGTAACCCGCTTATTAAACGGGTTGGGTCATATATGGCTAGGGTCATAAGTGGGTAAAAAAGAATGGGTCATAAATGGGTTGGGTCAAACTCAACCCAACCCATTTTGACCCAACTCAACCCATTTGACAGGTCTAGCCGTTACACTCATGTTTATTGAGGATTGATTTAACTTTCATAAGGATATTTTAGTCCTGACTCAAGTGTTTTGTCTTTTCATTACGCTTGGGTCAGTCCTGAGTTTTCAGATTTTTGAAGATCTATTCTGGAGGATGAAGACGAAGATTTGGTATACTATTACTATTATTACCCTTGCATCATGCTATCTGCTGCATTATTTTAATTATTCTGTTGTACATGTATAACTCTGATAAATGTTGTATAATTAATTGTCAAAGTATAGTAAACAGCTTCATGAACTGTTTATTTGACTATTATATTTTATCGTTCCGCTGCGAGATTCTATGTTGTTTCATTTCCGTTATTTCTCTTCCTTTTCTTTTCTTATTTACCCCAATAACCATCAGCCCTTTTTGAATGGTTGGGAATCGACATGTGTATTTGATCGTGGGTTTAAACTGTCCAAAAAGGCTGGTCGTTACACAAAATTTTCTAACTTTTTCGTTAATTCATTTAACTTATAAATTTCTAGAAAATCAATAATACTTTACATAATTTATTTTTAATAAATTTTATATCAAAATATTATAATAGTTACATTTCTAAAATATTTTAAACATTTTAGAAAGACATATTTTAACTACGGCCTGTATATAATTTTCTACACTAGGTAAAGTGGTACGGGTAATATATCATTTCAACCCGTAATATACAAAGAAAAATCCGGGTTTTATCATTTCAAACCCGCATTCCCAAGTCAAAATAAATAATTTAAAAATCGTTCAAGCCTATCATTTCAGCCCATAACGATTTTTCCCTATTCTAAAGTCCATTCGGGTATGTATTATTTCAACCCATAGTGATTCTAGTCTACAGGGAACTTGCGATGGTGATAAACAGATATGAATGAACAGTAACAACATATATATAATAACAGATGACATGACATGAAATTTAACAGGTTTAACATCATATATAAATAATCACAGTCAGTTATAACATCACATAAAATTCTACACATTCAATTGTTGTTGTTTCACAACTGCATAAGTATAAACGTCGTGTGAGTTCTACTCACCTTTTATGGCTGGAGATTTCTATACCAATGACACAACTGATTCCAGAAGGCACGATGACACAACAATAGGCTCAAGTGGGAAGAGATCCAAGCTTAGAACTTGTGTTACAACCCAAAACAAAATATCCAAACAAACACAAATTCAATAAAACTAGATATGAAATAACTTTGAAATAAAAAGGAATAAAAAGAGATATGAATGCAATGACTTTTGCCTTGCTTTCTCTTTTCTTTTGCACGGCCTAGGGGTTTATTTAGGTCAGGTTTGACATGACTTTAGCTCAGGTCTGATCATAGGAATGCATGGCATAAAGGCTAGAACATGTGGAGGAAGTTACAACATAAGAATATCAAGAGACTAGGCAACATAGTGTAGTTTTGGTGCACCACAAGGCTCGTCTACATGCATTGTTTGGCTCGGCTCTTGATGTTTCAGATCTGGACAGAGGTTGGAGGGGTGTGTGATTATCAGGTCAGAGGTGGTGGTTGCTGCTATGGTGGTGGTTTGGGTGGTGATTGAAGTGGATGAGCAAGAAAAGGCCAAACAAGCATAGATCTAGGCTTTTGGTTGCATTTGGAAGGGTTTGACCATCAAGGGCTGTTCGGCCATGGTCATGGCTATAGGGTTAGATGGTGGTGATGGTTGGGAAGAGATGGAAGGGGGTGGTGGCCGTGGAGCAAGGGGGAAAGCCGCTCCAATCAGGGGAGAAAGCAAAGCAAATTTGCATAGAAATAGGAGAAAAAGTAGAAAGAAAAGAGGAATTTACCTTTTTTTTTTCTTCAAGATGGAGGCCATGATTTTTAGTGTTTTGGAGCTTTGAAAATTCGTGAATAACAGGAAGAAGTCGGCTGAAAAAAAAATTGAGGAATAGTTAAGGTTAATTGGTGAGAGGTTAGGTTAAAAGTAAAAGGGTGGACTATAAAGGCCCATAGGAAGATATAAAGTTTAAGGCCTTTCAAATTTATTTTTCTATTTTGTAAATACATAAAAAGCCTGATAAAATAGATAAATAATCTCATAAATAATGTAAATAAGAAAAATAAATAAATACATTTTAAATTATATAATTTTATATAAAGAAAATATCAATATATGTGAAACTAGGCTAAATAAATTGAAACAACCCAAATAATCTTTGGAAAAATCTATTCTAATTTAAATACTTGGAAATGAATATTAATAAAGTAAAACACAGAAAATAAAAGTGAATGTATAAAATAAATAAATTTTAATTATATGTAATTAAATTAAGAAAATAGCAAAGAAAATAGAAACGGTAAAAGAAACGTTGAAACGACTTTACGTTTCAAGCTTTTAAAACCTTTTAAACTTATTAAATTGTTTACCTAACTTGATAATTTCTGGAATTAATAATAATAACAGATAAAATTTCGAAAATTTATCAAAATATAAATATATATATATATAATATCTATTAATTATATAAAGTCAAACTAAGGAAAATAGCTAAAAATAGTAAACTAGTCTAGGAAATTTGAAATTACATGAAATAAATTTTATAAAATTCATATGAGATTGTAATATATTTTTAAACATAAATAATAATATAAAATAAAAATTACATTCACAAACGAATAAAAAAAATTATATTTAAATATAATTTTAATGAAGAAAATAGCAGAAAATAAGAAAACAGCCTAAAAAAATAGGAAATAAATACAGTAAATTTTGGAAAAATTCTATTATCATTTACAAATATCCAAATGTTAAAGTATACATAATATAATATAAATATAAAAGTTAGAATAAGATATATCAAATAAAATGTTATTTATAAAATTTAAAATAAAGACTATTGCTGAATAACCCAATATACACACAATATTGAAAACAATATAACTTTTGCAATTTAAATCCGTTTTCAACGAAACGAAAAGAAGTGTTCTTCAAATTTTATGTACTTTCATAATAAAAGATAAAATTTAAATTTTCAAACTTTTAAAAATTTAAATTAAAAGTCAAAGTTTGATTATTTGACCAAAATTCACTTTTTGGAAAATATTCCTTTTAGTCATGCTTTGGAATGATAATTTATATCAAAACTAAAGTTTATATTTAAAGTAACAAAATTAATCATTCAAAATAAAAAAATAAGTTTTTAAATCAAAATTCAATTAAAATAATTAAAATATACAATTAAAAATAATCGCAAAATACAGGGTTGTTACACTCTCCCCCACTTAAAACTTTTCGTCCCCGAAAAGGAATGAAGTACGGGAATACACAAAAAAGATATAATGAAATAGGATTAAGGAAAGATGGCAAGGAGATTGAAATTATACCTGATAACTGTTGTTATAGGTAAGTTTCGCAAGGTGCAGATTATCAAAGATTATAGAAAGATTTCTAAACAGAAAGATCATAGAAAGAAGCATATACCAGTCTATAGCAAGTTGAGGATGATAAGGACAACCAAAAGATAGTTTGAAAAAGAAAATAAGGAAGTAAATTTGAAAGCATGGAAATTTCAACTTAAATAGAGAATAAATCTTTACACAAGTTAAACAAATCTTAACTATCTCAAATTTCATTATCTTATTACCCAATCATCTTAAATTAACAATTTTTAAAACCATGGGTTTGTAAAATAATCATTTATTACACTCACAATGTACTTAATAAATTTAATTCTTCTTTATTCCTAATTAAAATTAAATTTTATTCCACCCAATATATTTATCACTTATGTTAAATATACTTACACTTATTATAACTGCTTCCTTTTATTCTTAGTTCTTTTAAAATTATTTTATTGTAAGTTATTTAATTACCCTTTATTATATTTACCTTTGTTAATCATTTTATAATTAAAATTTAAGTGTATAACTTTTATTATAACAACCCAAATTTTCTTTATAAAAACTTTTTATATTGTGTATTATCCAATTACATTGTTAAGTTCTGAAATTAAGGTAAGTTATATTGGAATGAAATTGCGTTATACAAATAAAACTTTCCAATTCAATTATCTAAATTTTTAATCATTTATCCAAATTTTTGATTTTCTTTTTTTTATAATTGAAATTATTCTTTAAAGATAAAATCTAAGAATTTAAATTTCCGATTTCTTCAAACCATTTAGAGATAAATAAATGTATGTACATAGTTTATCAAATAAAATTTAAGTCATATTTCTATATTTATTATAAATCAAGTCATATTTTAGAAATTCAAATCAAATTGATTACCCAAAACAAAGCTGTAGCAAGACTACAGAATAGTCTCTTCACTTTCGAAACTCGAAAATGAACGTCGATGATGCTGCAGTCATCACCGAAGTTATTTCCCAATGACAATGAGAAGAGCACCAATTTTAAACTTAAAAATTCTTTGGAAACAAATTTCTATTTGAAAATACTTTAAATAATATATCCCTTTTAAAACTTTTTAAACAAAAGGTTTGAAACCATCGGAAATTAAATTCTCAAATTTCTTTTTCTAAATTCGTTTCAGTTCCCAAATAAATTTATAAACAACTATTTATAGATTCATTTGTAGAACAATAAATGATAAATCAAGTATTATCATTTCAAATGATTAGTTTAAATCAATTTATTAAGTTCCATAATATATCAAAATTTATTTCATTAACCCAATTTTTTTAAAATAATATTGTGTCAGTTTGTTCTGTCAAAGTGTTTTGGAAATCTTATCGATAGCGTTGATCAGATGAATCGATCAGAAACCCAAATCAACATCAACAACTCAAAGAACACAATATATAAACAAAACATAGATTTACAAGTACAATTCAAAATGTTTGAAAATAGGTTGGAAACAAAAGAGAAGATGATTAAATAACAAAATAGGGAGGTGGATAAGCTTAAATAAATCACGGGAAACATTTACCGGGTCAACCGTGGCTTAAAGAATAAGATCAATGTGGATTTTTCAACGGTAAATCTACATTCGATCCTAAGAGTTAGAGTTTGGAATAAAAAAAGATATTTGCATCGAAACCAAGGATAGATATAAATCTCTAGTGAATCGATGCTAATTGTAAAGGAGTTTTCCACCTTTTTCAATTCAATTTGAAATTGGCGTGACCGCCGACTCACTAAAAAGATCATTCGAAGCGGAGTTATAGAATACTCCAGAGTCAAAAGAAGATGAATAGTGAGGGATACGAATTGATTTTGGAACCGTAGGGAACGTTCCAAAATTCAAAGGAATCGAGTCAAAAAGGAAGAGAATCAAACTCGAATGAAAGTGATTCTATAAATACATTCACTCCATATGCTAAGTTTTGCCTAGAGCTACCAAAGCTCTGATACCAAGTGTAACGACCTGATATTTTCAATCATTCGCATCCATTATAAGTGTATAGGTAGACACTCATGCCGGAATTGAATTGCTCAAAATACCGCATTGTAATTAAAAATTTGGCAAGTCTCAGAATATACAATAAATAAAAATCACAGATCACAGACACAGAGTACTAATAATGCAGCGGAAGTAAAAGAGAGTAGTTCATGAAGCTACTATGTAAATATATCGGAGTTAAATACAATACACAGAAGAAATAAAGTGCAAAGGAAGTCTCACTACATAGAAGTCAACTAATGCAAGAGATGAAAGGAATAACAGATTTCAAAAGATAAACTTGACAAGTAGATAATCTTCAGCGATTCCAATCTCCAGAAAGTGGAAATCCAAATCTGTGAATAACTCAGGCTGACCCGAGCGTAAATAAAAATACAAACACTAGAGTCAGGACATACATACTTATACAATGTAAACCAACTCAAGTGAACTGTAGTAAAGGTACAAAAAACTTAGAAGATGCTTGGAACCGCCCATCCTCTAAGGATCCGTTAAACTATTTACTATGTAGTATATTGCGCTATATACAGTAGTGTCTAATCAGTAAAGTATAATCATATAGAAAATAGTGTTAAGGGGATGGTGAACCTTAACGCGGTCGGATCTTCAAAACCAAAATCATAGTGGGCTCTCTAAAAGGAGATGACACGACACGCGAGGCAATGCCGGGGTGGATACACCGTTTGCACTCCGGACCGGTGGTGATGGCAAGCCAGCAGCTTCCGCCCACCTCGAACAATACCCCCGAATCAAAGTGGAGCCACATATCGAATCACAAAAGTAATAGAATGGTTTCCGATGGAGCATGCTCGATGAAAGGGTGCGACCCTTTGTGTAGCCCGGTATAGCTCCTGTTTTAGTCATTTATGCCAACTCACGGGAGTTGGGTCCACGTAATATACCTCAATAACGTCGCCACCATCCTACTTCATTATGGAATCTCCACCGCATACACAGTTGTTAAAGTGGTTTTTGGTATTGGCCGGCTATAAGACAATATCTGATCCCGGCCTCTTTAACAACCAACCGTTATTATAACCCGTAGTTATAATTTTAAAACAATATTTTATACTTCAAAATAAAATATCATTTCAACCCAAATCTTTATCAAAATAAGAATTAAATCATTTCCAAACCATTTCAATATATCATCATACCATATCTTTCAATTCAAATATTTATCAAAATAAATATCAAGTCATTTCTAACCATTTCAACATATTAAATTATCATATCCTTTAAAACTTCCTTTCAAATCATTTTAATACATCAAAATATCATAACTTTCAAAACTCCATTTTTCAAATCATTTAATATCAAAATATCATATCTTTCAGTACCACGTTTCAAATCATTATTCATTTTATTCAATTTAAAATACCATTTCAATTCATATTTCAAACCAGTTTATATTCCAAAAAAAAAATCATTTTTAATCATAAATTGAAGTTATTATGTTAATAATTAAATTATTAAATTTCCAAAATTTTCAACTTCCAAAGTTCATTTATTCACTTAACTTTATCAATTTCCAGAAAATCAATAATACTTTACAAAATTTATTTTTAATAAATTTTAAATCAAAATATTATAATAATTACATTTCTAAAATATTTTAAACATTTTAGAAAAACATATTTTAACTACGGGCCTGTATATAATTTTCTACGCTAGGTAAAGTGATACGGGTAATATATCATTTCAAGCCGTAATTTACAAAGAAAAATCCGGTTTTTATCATTTCAAACCTGCATTCCCAAGTCAAAATAAATAATTTAAAAACCGTTCAAGCCTATCATTTCATCCCATAACGATTTTACCCAATTCTAAAGTCCGTTCGGGTATGTATCATTTCAACCCATAGTGATTCTAGTCTACAGGGAACTTGCAATGGTGATAAACAGGTATGAATGAACAGTAACAACATATATATAATAACAGAT
Organism: Allium cepa; assembly: GCA_030765085.1. NCBI lineage: Eukaryota > Viridiplantae > Streptophyta > Magnoliopsida > Asparagales > Amaryllidaceae > Allium > Allium cepa. Next base: position 950,349,188 of record CM060943.1, on the reverse strand, counting down.
GATATGATATGAAATTTAACAGGTTTAACATCATATATAAATAATCACAGTCTGTTATAACATCACATAAAATTTTACACATTCAATTGTTTTTGTTTCACAACAGCATAAGTATAAACGTCGTGTGAGTTTTACTCACCTTTTATGGCTGGAGATTTCAATACCAATGACACAACTGATTCCAAAAGGCACGATGACACAACAATAGGCTCAAGTGGGAAGAGATCCAAGCTTAGAACTTCTGTTACAACCCAAAACAAAATATCCAAACAAACACAAATTCAATAAAACTAGATATGAAATAACTTTGAAATAAAAAGGAATAAAAAGAGATATGAATGCAATGACTTTTGCCTTGCTTTCTCTATTATTTTGCACGGCCTAGGGGTTTATTTAGGTCAGGTTTGAAATGACTTTGGCTCAGGTTTGATCATAGGAATGCATGGCATAAAGGCTAGAACATGTGGAGGAAGTTACCAGATAGGAATATCAAGAGACTAGGCAACATAGTGTAGTTTTGGTGCACCACAAGGCTCGTCTACATGCATTGTTTGGCTCGGCTCTTGATGTTTCAGATTTAGACAGAGGTTGGAGGGGTGTGTGATGATCAGGTCAGAGGTGGTGGTTGCTGCTATGGTGGTTGTTAGGGTGGTGGTTGAAGTGGATGAGCAAGAAAATGCCAAAGAAGCATAGATCTAGGCTTTTGGTGGCATTTGGAAGGGTTTGACCATCAAGGGGTGTTCGGCCATGGTCATGGCTGTAGGGATAGATGGTGGTGATGGTCGGGAAGAGATGGAAGGGGGTGGTGGCCGTGGAGCAAAGGGGAAAGCCGCTCCAATCAGGGGAGAAAGCAAAGCAAATTTGCATAGAAATAAGAGAAAACGTAGAAAGAAAAGAGAAATTTACCTAATTTTTTTTCTTCAAGATGGAAGCCATGATTTTTAGGGTTTTGGAGCTTTGAAAATTCGTGAATAACAGGAGGAAGTCGGCTGAGAAAAAAAAAAGAGGAATAGTTAGGGTTATTCGGTGAAAGGTTAGGTTAAAAGTAAAAGGGTGGACTATAAAGGCCCATAGGAAGATAGAAAGTTTATGGCCTTTCAAATTTCTTTTTCTATTATGTAAATACATAAAAAGCCTGATAAAATGATAAATAATCTCAGAAATAATGTAAATAAGAAAAATAAATAATACATTTTAAATTATATAATTTTATATAAAGAAAATATCAATATATGTGAAACTAGCCTAAATAAATTGAAACAACCCAAATAATCTTTGGAAAAATCTATTCTAATTTAAATACTTGGAAATGAATATTAATAAAGTAAAAAACAGCAAATAAAATTGAATGTACAAAATAAAAAAAATTTGATTATATATAATTAAATTAAGAAAGTAGCAAAGAAAATAGAAACGGTAAAAGAAACGTTGAAACGACTTTACGTTTCAAGCTTTTAAAACCTTTTAAACTTCTTAAATTGTTTACCTAACTTGATAATTTATGCAATTAATAATAATAACAGATAAAATTTCGAAAATTTATAAAAATATAAATATAAATATATATATATATATAATATCTATTAATTATATAAAGTTAAACTAAGAAAAATAGCTAAAAATAGTAAACTAGTCTGGGAAATTTGAAATTACATGAAATAAATTTTAGAAAAATCATATGATCTTGTAAAATATTTTTAAACATAAATAATAATATAAAATAAAAGTACATTCACAAAACTAATTAAAAAAAAAATTAAATTTAAGTATAATTTTAATGAAGAAAATAGCAGAAAATAAGAAAACAGCCTAAAAAAATAGGAAATAAATACAGCAAATTTTGGAAAAATTCTATTATCATTTTAAAAATATCCAATAGTCAAAGTATACAAAATATAAAATAAATATACAAGTTAGAATAAGATATATCAAATAAAATTTTATTTATAAAATTTAAAATAAAGACCATTGCTGAATAACCCAATATACACACAATATTGAAAACAGCATAACTTTTGCAATTTAAATCCGTTTTCAACTAAACGAAAAGCAGTGTTCTTAAAATTTTATGTAATTTCATATTAAAATATAAAATTTAAATTTTAAAACTTTTTAAAATTTAGATTAAAAGTCAAAGTTTGATTATTTGACCAAAATTCACTTTTTGGAAAATATTCTTTCGTCATGCTTTGGAATGATAATTTATATCAAAACTAAAGTTTATATTTAAAGTAACAAAATTAATCATTCAAAATAAAAAAAATAAGTTTTTAAATCAAAATTCAATTAAAATAATTAAAACATACAATTAAAAATAATCATAAAATACAGGGTTGTTACATGAATCTAAATTTAATGAAAGGATAAATTGGAATTAAATGGATTAAATGTTTGAAGTTTATGTAAACCTTAATTTAGATGAAAGGGTAGACATTTATGTAATAGAGTATGAATCTATTATTAAGTTGATTTATAAAATGGCAGTGGGTAAATGAAAGGGTGCAAAAGTAAGCTTGTCAGTATATTGAAGTAATGTATGATAATAGGTTTAATTGAAATAAATGAAAATTTGACATCTAAATATTACGTTAATAGGAAGTAATTGTTCTACTTATCATTTCATTCATTTAGCCCATTTTGAAACTTAATCAACAGAAATTAATGTAATTGAAAACTTTCAATTAATAGGAGAGAGAATACTAATTGTAATAGGTGCAATTAGAAGCAGCTTATGTTTTGTGAAATATAATGAATGTTTTGATTCAATGAAAAAAAAAAATTTACATCAATAAAATGAATGTTTGATCTGTGAATGTAGGTTTAATTTAATTTGAATAAAAATTAGAAAGATTGATTTTATAGAAAGAAATATATGTTTATTTGAACTGTGTTTAGCTTACTGACTGATTACAAGAATAGGAAAATAATCTATTTATTACTCTTGTGTATAAACAATTTTTCTATTTTTTTAATGCAATTTAGTTATCTGTTTTAAAATTTAACCTTGTAAGTGATTGCAATTAATGTTGTTCAAATATTTCAATTAAAAGGAAAGAAAACGGTGATTTCAATTAATAGATTTAAAAAAAAAACGCGCGTTCTGTGGTGAACAAAAAGGGTGTTTCAATGGTAATAAGAGATCATTTTGGGAAAAACAAATCAAATGTTTTCATTTTTAAGGTAAGTATAAAAAAATTATTATGCATAGGCAAAAACCCCAAATGCATAGAAATTCGAATATTACTTGAGTTAATGAAGTAATTTTGATGTGTTTAGGGTTAACAAAATTTATTAAGTAAACAATTGTTTTGAAATTTGAATTCTAAAAGTTTGTTTACAGTATAGAATTAGTCCATTCATTCCTTTTCTAATTAATAATTGCCTCTTTTTAATACCTGCTACTTTTGAAACGGCAGTTCATATTTACTATATTTCAAAACCAAGTTTGTTCATATTTACTTTATTTCATTCCATTCATTTTCCAACTTCATTTTTCTGAAACGTCATTTCATTTATTTCTAATTACTAGCGGTCTCTCTTTTCAAATATCTTTGATCCTAAACCTAATTCTAACCTTATAAATAAGATATGACGCAAATGAAACTACAGCCTCCATTCCAATTTTTTTTTTCCTTTCCTTTTTTTACTTTTCTCTTCAAATCTCCTTATTATCTCTCATTTTAATTTTTCCTTCCTCTTCAAATATTCTTCTTCTTCAAAATTTTCTTCTATTTCAAACTTTCTTCTTTCTTTTCAAATCTGGATTTTCTCTTCCATTTTCAGTATTTATTTTAATCATTTTCTTTTTCAATTCTTCTTTTTCAAATCTTTTTTTTTCTTTCAACCTTTTAAAAATTCATACATTCATATAATAAGAAGGAAAATTAAAGTAAATCGAAATAAAAGAAAAATTACGGAACAAAGCTAGCAATCAAGAAGAAGCATACGCAAGGGAAGAGTGGATGTGGCACGGTATTTTATTTTTGTTTTGTTTATTTTTAATTTCTATTGCAAATCGTTTAATTATGATAACTTTCACATACGAATTCCGTTTCACGAGCGATTTTTTTTGTTAGGATCGTAATTAAATTCCGGATCTATTGACGCTTGTTTGAATGAATTTGAAGACCGTCAAATTTTTGGGTTTAAATTGGATTTGAATTCAATTTAAATCCAAAAGGTGAGTGTTTTAATCCACTCGCAACTTCTAGAATTCCTTATGTTTGTTAATTTGACTTAAGATATGAGTAAAAATTTATTTATGATTGTTTAGCATGTTTTATTCATCACCTCAGTTAATTCGCATTTATTTAATTTAAATGTTAATTTATTGTATTTATTTCATATCAATTTGACAGTTAGAATTTATTTATTTGCATATTAACTACCAGTCATAGTTATGTTAAATTTTTATTTCATATTAACTGTCAGTTAAATTTACATTTATTTTCGCATATAAACTGCTAGTTTAACAGTTGTTAAATTTATTATTGAATATAAACTGTAGTTAATACATGTTATTTATTACCTGTATATTTATATGCTCTATATCGATGATTGTTTAAATTGGATGATGATTGCAAATAATGGTTGATGATTGATATTTGGATGAATGGATGCTATATTTATATTGTATAAACTGCAAGTCATCATGCATTTTCATTTCATTCGGGATTGCGGTTTGAAATGATATACAACCGCATTTTTATTTTAAATTGCGGATTGAAATGATAAACATCCGTATCACTTGACCATAGGGTAGAAAATTTTATACAGGCACCGTGGTAAATATATAAAATTATTTTTGAAATGTTTTACTATGGTTTTCTAAAGCTATATATATATGGTTTATGGGATATTGATTTGGTTATTTATATATATATATAGTAAATATTCAGTTTTTAAGCTTTGTATAAATTTGATTTGAAGTATAAAATAAAGTTTCATTTTTAAAGATCAAATATGATTAAGCGTTTATTTAAAATCTAATTTATGGAGTTTTTATGACTTAAATGAGGATAAGATTTGGAAGATGAATATTAAGTTAAATTGAAATTTAATAAAAGTTAAAATTTTTAAAGGATAAGATTTTTATAACTTGATTTTTGTGTAAAGTGATTTAAATGAATATCAGGTTGATTTAAATGAATATATCAAGTGTAATAAATTGAAAGACTTTCCAATTATGTGAGGTTAAAGGTTTTACTTAAATTATATTGAATTCATTCAGTAAACATTTCAAGTCTAAATAATAAGAAATTGAATTTGATATATATGGGTTTGTCAAATGAGTTTGTTTTTGAAATGGAAAAATATTTAAAGCTTTAAAACATAAGAATAATAAATGGTATTTGGAAGTTTAAATTGATATTTGGAATTGATTTGTGAAATGTAAAGAAGCTATTTTGTTTTATAAAAGAATTTAATATTTAACCATTTGAGAGATGGAAATTTGTTTCAAAATTATGATTTTCAAGGTAGTACAATTTGGAAATTTTCCATAGTTTTTATTTCTAAATATTTTACTTTGAAACCCTATGATTTTGGAAAGAATATATATTGGAAAACAAAATGACATTATATTGGTTTGGGCCTAAATGATATCGTAGTGATTTGGGGTTTTAAAAATATAAATGATATCGTATCTATATGGGTTTAAATGGATATTTTTATTCTGGTTTTAAAGTATAATTATTTTAAATGACCGCGGTTTTATAATAACGTTTGGTTGTTGAAGAGACCGGGATCGGAAGTTGTCATACTCTCTGCCAACTCCGAAAACCACTTTAACAACCGTGTAAGCCGTGGAGATTCCAGAATGAAGTAGGATGGTGGCGGCGTTTCCATTGAGGTAAATACGTGGACCCAACTTCCGTAAGTTTCCATAAGGTGGCTAAAAAAGGAGCGATTCTCGGGCCAATGAGGTCATTCCTCTGCTCGAACGCACTCTTCGATATTATACTCTGACTTTTGGATTGATTCGGTGGCCACTTTTGATTTTTGATTTGGGGGTGTTGTTGGAGGTGGGCGGTAGCTGCGCGCTGTGCGTTTCTATCAGCCCGGATAGCAATTGGTATATCTACCCTGGCATTGCCTAGTTGTGCCGTATCACCTACCCTATCGCGCCTTGTACGAGTTTGGATTTCTCCCGTAGACCGTGTGGTATCCTCTTGTGGCTTCCCGATCAGGAGGGACTATGATATTGGATGGACTACTAGAACTATTACGTGTTAAGGGCTATATGGGTAACCCCTTAATGCTAAGAAAAAAGTAAGTTTATTTTACAATTAGACACTATTAAAATAGCGCAATATACTACATAGTAAATAGTTTAACGGATCCTTAGGAGATGTAAATCCCAAGCATCTCTTGAGTTACTGCACTCATATTTATTTCTGTTAATTTAACTCACATAAGATCTTTTAGTGCTGGCTCGAGTGTTTTTGTTTTTCAAATTCGCTTGGGTCAGTCTGAGCGTTTCAGGATTTGAAGACTTTATTTCTGGAGGACGAAGACGAAGATTTCATTATTATTATTATTATTATTATTATTATTATTATTATTATATTATATGGTTCCACTACACACTGTATTCCGCTGCATTGGTATTTATTGGTATGTGAACTCTGATATTTATTGTATAAAGAAGAATCAAATGTTTTTTAAACAGTTTTATGAACTATATATTTATTATTATATTTTATCCTTCTACTATGAGATTCTGTTTAGTTTTTTCTCTTCTCTATTTTTCTTATTTACCACATAACAATCCGCCATTCCGTATGGTTTGAATTGGCAAGTGTGTCAATTTAAAGCGTACGAAAAGGCGGGACGTTACATCTGGTATCAGAGCTTTGGTTTAGCGATAAACCTTAGCTTTGTCGGTTTTGACTCTTTACTAATAGGGTAGTAATACCCTATGGGAGTCAATAAGTGTATATATATGAGAGAGCGTATTTGTTAGTGTTACAAAAAGATTTTAATATTGTGTTAATATGTTCCATTTTGTATTTATAAATTCTAGTTGGTGCATGGGACGCTGTGACATCAATAGGGATTTCTAAACACTTAATAGGACAGACCGACATAATATTTGATTTTAATATAGGTGAATGAAATAACTTTGCCTATTATATTTTCTATATATAAAAATATTTTATAATGACATATATTTGGTTGCTATAGATTGGGTGTTAGGTAATGAAATATAAATAATAGTTGAAACTAAGTTGAAATTAAAATAAATGAAATTTGGAAATTTAGGGCTTAAGTTCCGGGGTTTTGAAATTTCTTTCGAATAAATTTTGGAATATAATAATATTGTGTATAAGTATTTTCTGATATAAATATTTTAATATAATTCGGAAGAATTGTTTTAAAGAAGATTTTTGGAGAAAATAAGTTTTGTACTTTCCTCTCCGTCGTTGGAAAATAATTTCGGTGATGACGGCCGCATCATCGACTTTCATTTTCGAGTTTCGAAGGGAAAAGGCCACTGTAATAGTTTTACTGCAGATTCATTTTGAAAAATATATAAATTTTGAATTGTTTTAAATATAATTAGAGATATATAAGTTGTAAGAATATGTTTATCTATTATTTTAAAATAATTTGAAATTTAACTCGGTATTAAATTCTTAGATTTCCATTAGTTAATTGTTTCAATTATTGTAGTGAATTGAAACGTAGGTAATTAATAAACTAAAACCTCTAAAGGAAATAAGAGATTTAATGATAGGTTATAAATGGTATTAAATGGAATTTGAAATTATAACCTACGAAATAAAGAATATTATTATTGAATTTTAAAGTAATAATTGGTAATGAGAAAACTTGTATACTTTCAAGTACATTCTTTAAAAAACATATATAACTTACCAAATATTAAAAGTTGAATTGTTTAATAGGAAATGTGATGAAAATTGTACAAGCAAAAGTAGGTAGTGTAGAATTCAATGAGTTTTTATTATAAATGAGAATTTAATGTTATCAACTTAAGTTACAATTAAAATCTTACTATAAGTGAATAAAATTAAGGTAAGTAATTCAAATAGATGAATATCAACTTAAGTAAATAAAATGGAAATGCTAATAAATTAAATGAGGGCATGCAATAAATGAATAAATAATTATAATGAGATAAAAAGAACTAGCATGACCTGAGTTAATGAAATTGAATAATTGTAAATAATAAGTAAAAATAAATGAAGCAAAAATTTAATGAGTAAATGTAAATTAAAACGATGAATCACTGTATAAATAAAAAGATAATCAAACAACTGATGTATGAAATAAACTTTATAATAAGTCAATTTGATTTGTTGATTGGAATTGTTATTGTTTGATTGTGGTTGTTGGGTGAGGAAACTTTAACTTTGTTGGGATGGATGAATAGTCCATTGGGTTTAATCTAAGACTGTTGAGTAAATGATGCACTTGACGGTTTATTCTTCATTCCGTACAATTTATAGATTTTGAGCCCGAACAACTATTTGTTGTATGATTGTATGGTTATTTTGCATTTGTTGTGTATGTTGGCCGTTGAAATTGATGGTTGTTGTATTGATTTGTTGTTAGTGATTGAAATCCACTTAAATATTTCACTTTATGTAAATTGTTAACCCTTTAGATTTTATAAGTGAAATGCAGGATATGGAAGCAATTGCTACTGCTTTTGGTTCCATAAATTAAGCGTAAATTTCCCGACAAATAGGTTCGTTTCGGATTACGGTTTATAGCGCTATTTTATATATTTTCCCATGTAGGGATACATTTTGGAAAGTATTTGTGTATATTGTTATATTTATATTATATTTCTTCCGAGCCCCTCCGTACAATGGAGACTCTGCCAAAATTTTCCGTAAAATTTGGACATAAAATATTTTGAAATGTTTACCAAACTTTAGTCATTTAAGTGTAAAAAGATATAATGATTATAAAACGGGTATATTTTATTTAAGGAAATAAATTTAGTAAATTATTGGTTATAAGTTAAATATTTTGAATAAGATGTAGTATTATTTAATTCTTCTTTTCCCTTCTTTTCCATTTCGGAGACGAAAACTTTTGAGTGGGGGAGAGTGTAACGATCCGTAAATTTGATAATTTAATTTGTTTATTTAATAGGATTTCTAATTTAAGTTTAGGAAGAAACAGAAATCTTATTATTTTTAGGAAAGAGAATGTTGTAATTAGATGTATCAAGGGAAATTAAAATTTACAAATTGAATTATATATTGCAATTGATTGTAATAGTGGAAATTGTTGCAATTGGATATAAGGTTAGAAATAAGTAAATAAAGGCAAGTATTGAATTCATCAATGAAAATAAATTTTTATTTAGTACAATCCCTTTTTATTAACTATTGTAAGGTGTTAATTAATTGAAATGGAAAATTTGACAATAGATTAAATTTGTGTGTTGGATGATAAATTGCAATAACTAAAGTTAGTAATTAATAGGTTAAAGGGAATACCAATTTACTCATAAAGTGAATATAAGTGAATGTAACAAAATAAATAGGAAACGATAATTATTCATAAGTGATGGTTGATGTAAAAGGAATAACTAATTGGATTTAGAATCTTAATTTGTATGTATGCATATATTTAATGGAATATGAGAAAAACAATTGTAACGATTTGATTAATATATATGTTATTCATTCAGGGTATTGAATAAAAATTTGGAATCTAATTGTAATGAATGGTAATAATGTTGGTATCAGCTAATAAACTAAATTTTAATGCAATACCCATAAATGAATGGGATGAAATGAATGTATGTAAATGCATACTAGGTTATTTATCAAATAAAAGGAAGGAAAAGTAAATATTGAATTTGATTGATGAATAAATATGCGTTGAATAATAACTGAATGTAAAGTTAATGGTAATCAATACAAGATAATGAATTGCAATAATTGTGGTTTTATAATAGGTGTGAATGGGGAAAGTGATTGTTATATTAATTGAATGGAGTTCAACTTTGATGGGAAAGGTAAATGGATATTTGGTAATAAACTTAAACGGACTTAAATAATGCTTTTATTTAATTTATACATATATAATAAGTGATGATTTAATAAAAACCAATACGCTGTAAACAACAAACTTATAAATGTGGGATTTAGAGTTTGACAACAATTATTACGAGCTATATATATATATATATATAGTTCATTCAATATAATTTGTAAATCATTGAAATAAATGTTACGTTTAAATAAATTTAGGTAATAATGGGGAATAACGTAAATAAATTCTTCATTAAATGATGGTTAGTGTATATAAAGAATGGAGATAGAGCTTTATAAATTGATTTGAATCTAAATTTAGTGAAAGGATAAATTGGAATTAAATGGATTAAATGTTTGAAGTTTATGTAAACTTTAATTTAGATGAAAGGGAAGACATTTATGTAATAGAGTATGAATCTATTATTAAGTTTATTTATAAAATGGCAGTTGGGTAAATGAAAGGGTGCAAAAGTAAGCTTGTCAGTATATTGAAGTAATGTACGATAATAGGTTTAATTGAAATAAATGAAAATTTAACATCTATATATTATGTTAATAGGAAGTAATTGTTCTACTTATCATTTCATTCATTTAGCCCATTTTGAAACTTAATCAACGGAAATTAATGTAATTGAAAATTTTCAATTAATAGGAGAGAGAATACTAATTGTAATAAGTGCAATTAAAAGCGGCTCATGTTTTGTGAAATATAAGGAAAGTTTTGATTCAATGAAAAAAAAACATTTACATCAATAAAATGAATGTTTCATCTGTGAATGTAGGTTTAATTTAATTTAAATAAAAATTAGAAAGATTGACTTTATAGAAAGAAATATATGTTTATTTGAACTGTGTTTAGCTTACAAACTGATTACAAGAATAGGAAAATAATCTATTTATTACTCTTGTGTATAAACAATTTTTCTACTTTTTTTTATGCATTTTAGTTATCTGTTTTAAAATTTAACCTTGTAAGTGATTGCAATTAATGTAGTTTAAATATTTCAATTAAAAGGAAAGAAAGCGGTGATTTCAATTAATAGATTTAAAAAAAAACGCGCGTTCTGTGGTAAACAAAAAGGGTGTTTCAATGGTAACAAGAGATCATTTTGGGAAAAACAAATCAAATGTTTTCATTTTTAAGGTATGTATAAAAAATTATTATACATAGACAAAAACCCAAAATGCATAGAAATTCGAATATTACTTGAGTTAATGAAGTAATTTTGGTGCGTTTAGGGTTAACAAAATTTATTAAGTAAACAATTGTTTTGAAATTTGAATTCTAAAAGTTTGTTTACAGTATAGAGTTAGTCCATTCATTCCCTTTCTAATTAATAATTGCCTCTTTTTAATACCTGCTACTTTTAAAAGGCTGTTCATGTTTACTATATTTCAAAACCAAGTTTGTTCATATTTACTTTAATTCTTTCCATTCATTTTCCAACTTCATTTTTCTGAAACATCATTTCATTTATTTCTAATTACTAGCGGTCTCTCTTTTCAAATATCTTTGATCCTAACCTAATTCTAACCTTATAAATAAGATATGACGCAAATGAAACCACAACCTTCATTCTAATCTTTTTTTTTCCTTTCCTTTTTTTTTCCCTCTTCAAATCTCCTTATTATCTCTCATTTTAATTTTTCCTTCCTCTTCAAATATTCTTCTTCTTCAAAATTTTCTTCTATTTCAAACTTTCTTCTTTCTTTTCAAATCTAGATCTTCTCTTCCATTTTCAGTTCTTATTTTAATCATTTTCTTTTTCAATTCTTCTTTTTCAAATCTTTTTTTTTCTTTCAACCTTTTAAAAATACATGCATTGATATAATAAGGAGGAAAATTAAAGTAAATCAAAATAAAAGAAAAATTACGGAACAAAGCTAACAATCAAGAAGAAGCATACGCGAGGGAAGAGTGGATGTGGTATGGTATTTTATTTTTGTTTTGTTTATTTTTAATTTCTATTGCAAATCGTTTAATTATGATAACTTTCACATACGAACTCCGTTTCATGCGCGAATTTTTTTGTTAGGATAGTAATTAAATTTCGGATCTGTTGACGCTGGTGTGAATGAATTCAGAGACGGTCAAATTTTTGGGTTTAAATTGGATTTGAATTCAATTTAAATCCAAAAGGTGAGTGTTTTAATCCACTCACAACTTCTAGAATTCCCTATGTTTGTTAATTTGACTTAAGATATGAGTAAAAAATTATTTATGATTGTTTAGCATGTTTTATTCATCATCTCAATTAATTCGCATTTATTTAATTTAACTGTTAATTTAGTTTATTTATTTCATATAAATTTGACAGTTAGAATTAATTTATTTGCATATTAACTGCCAGTCATAGTTATGTCAAATTTTTATTTCATATTAACTGTTAGTTAAATTTACATTTATTTTTGCATATAAACTGCTAGTTTAACAGTTGTTAAATTTATTATTGAATATAAACTGTAGTTAATACATGTTATTTATTACCTGTATAATTTATATGCTATATATCGATGATTGTTTAAATTGGATGATGATTGCAAATAATGGTTGATGATTGATATTTGGATGAATGGATGCTACATTTATATCGTATAAACTGCAAGTCATCATGCATTTTCATTTCATTCGGGATTGCGGTTTGAAATGATATACAACCGCATTTTTATTTTAAATTGTGGATTGAAATGATAAACATCCGTATCACTTGACCATAGGTTAGAAAATTTTATACAGGCACCGCGGTAAATATATAAAATTATTTTTGAAATGTTTTACTATGGTTTTATAAAGCTATATATATATGGTTTATGGGATATTGATTTAGTTATTTATATATATATATATATATATATATATATATGTATAGTAAATTTTCGGTTTTTAAGATTTGTATAAATTTGATTTGAAGTATAAAATAAAGTTTGATTTTTAAAGATCAAATACGATTAAGCATTTATTTAAAATCTAATTTCTGGAGTTTTTATGACTTAAATGAGGATAAGATTTGGAAGATGAATATTAAGTTAAATTGAAATTTAATAAAAGTTAATTTTTTTAAAGGATATGATTTTTATAACTTGATTTTTGTGTAAAGTGATTTAAATGAATATCAGGTTGATTTAAATGAATATATCAAGTTTAATAAATTGAAAGATTTTCCAATTATGTGAAGTTAAAGGTTTTACTTAAATTATATTGAAATCATTAAGTAAACATTTCAAGTCTAAATAATAAGAAATTTAATTTGATATATATGGGTTTGTCAAATCAGTTTGTTTCTGAAATGGTAAAATATTTAAAGCTTTGAAATATAAGAATAAAAAATGGTATTTGGAAGTTTAAATTGTTGTTTGGAATTGATTTGTGAAATGTAAAGAAGCTATTTTGTTTTATAAAAGAATTTAATATTTAACCATTTGAGAGATGGAAAATTGTTTCAAAGTTATGATTTTCAAGGTAGTATAATTTGGAAATATTATATTGGAGAGTTTTGATTTCTAAATATTTTACTTTGAAACCCTATGATTTTGGAAAGAATATATATTGGAAAATAAAATGACATTATATTGGTTTGGGCCTAAATGATATCGTATTGATTTGGGGTTTTAAAAATATAAATGATATCGTATCTATATGGGTTTAAATGGATATTTTTATTCTGGTTTTAAAGTATAATTATTTTAAATGACCGTGGTGTTATAATAACGTTTGGTTGTTGACGAGACTGGGATCGAAAGTTGTCATACTCTCTGCCAACTCCGAAAACCACTTTACCAACCGTGTACGCGGTGGAGATTCCAGAATGAAGTAGGATGGCGGCGGCGTTTCCTTTGAGGTAAATACGTGGACCCAACTCTCATGAGTTGGCATAAGGTGGCTAAAACTGGAGTGATTCTCGGGCCAATGAGGTCATTCCTCTGATCGAACGCACTCCTCGATATTATACTCTGACTTTTGGATTGATTCGGTGGCGACTTTTGATTTTTGATTTGGGGGTATTGTTCAAGGTGGGCGGTAGCTGCGCGCTGCGTGTTTCCATCAGCCTGGATAGCAATTGGTATATCTACCCTGGCATTGCCTAGTTGTGCCGTGTCACCTACTCTATCGCGCCTTGTACGAGTTTGGATTTCTCCCTTAGCCCGTGTGGTATCCTCTGGTGGCTTCCCGATCAGGAGGGACTATGATATTGGATGGACTACTGGGACTATTACGTGTTAAGGGCTATATGGGTAACCCCTTAATGCAAAGAAAAAAGTAAGTTTATTTTACAACTAGACACTATTATAATAGCGCAATATACTACATAGTAAATAGTTTAACGGATCCTTAGGAGATGTAAATCCCGAGCATCTCTTGGTTACTGCACTCATATTTATTTCTATTAATTTAACTCACATAAGATCTTTTAGTTCTGACTCGAGTATTTTTGTTTTTCAAATTCGCTCGGGTCAGTCCGAGCGTTTCAGGATTTGAAGACTTTATTTCTGGAGGACGAAGACGAAGATTTCATTATTATTATTATTATTATTATTATATTATATGGTTCCACTACACACTGTATTCCGCTGCATTGGTATTTATTGGTATGTGAACTCTGATATTTATTGTATAAAGAAGAATCAAATGTTTTGTAAACAATTTTATGAACTGTATATTTATTATTATATTTTATCCTTCCGTTGTGAGATTCTGTTTAGTTTTTTCTCTTCTATATTTTTCTTATTTACCCCATAACAATCCGCCCTTCCGTATGGTTTGAGTTGGCAAGTGTGTCGATTTAAACCGTGCGAAAAGGCGGGACGTTACAGCGGTCGTGTCTGACTGAGGTGAAACGTCGTGTTGTGGCGTGCAGCGGCGAAATTTGGTGGCGGTCGAGTTACATCTTGGGCTTGAATGCGAGCATCTAGTTGATAAGGTATAATAATTATGACTTTACCCTTTATTTATTTTAATTTTAATTTTCAATTTTTAAAGTTTTAACATCCATAACTTTTGCATACTAACTTAGATTTTAACGCGGTTTCTTCCTTAGGATCATATCGAAATTCTGGACAACATGGCATTGGTTTGGTTAGTTTTGAAGACATCTGGCTTTTTGGTCTTTATTTGGATTTTAATTCGACGATAAATCGAAGGTGAGTGATATAACCCACTCAGAAATACTAGAACTTCTTATGTTAGTTGAATAAAATTTATGACTAATAAGAATTTTATTGATTGCTGTTCGATATTTTAAAATGTCATTTAAATTTATATTTAATTAAATTTTGATGTAAATTATTATTGAAATTAAATTGATAGTTAAATACCTCATATTGTTGACCAGTTAATTGTTGTGATTTACTGACTAATTTGGGTGGTGATTGTAGAGACATGCCATTTTCGATCTTTGAAAATAGACATTAATACGTTTACTGTATAACATGCCGATTATTCAAGCGTCGAAAATACCGATTTCTAGGGGTGAAGAAGAAAAAGGTAGAAGAAAATAGAACAACAACAAAAATCTCACAATCACAGAGGAATAACATATAATATATAATAACAGATTTTATACAAAAGAATTTGTAGCTGTTAGTGTAAAGGCCCACAAATCCATACGCATTGAGTCGACCATAATACACACCATTTCAACTCAAAGTGAATAGAAATATGAATCTTTAGGGGTGAATAAGTAAAAGGTAGAAGAAAAATTAAACAACAACACAGAATCTCATAATCGCAACGAAACAAATATAATATGTAATGACAGATTTTTATACAAAAAAATCTTTAACCGTTTTATACTTACAATTATCAAAGTACAACAATCAATACATCAAACTGGATTGTTATATAACTTTTCCTTACACAACGGATATATAAGCCAAGTATGAAGATATGTCTCTGTCATTCAGCTCGTCTCCTAAGCTCCATAGCATTCTATCGATCTAACCCGAGCATTATAATAAAATATCACCCGAGTCAGTCTTGAAATCTAGCCTGAGAAAACACACTCAATTTGAATTATTATATTTATCAAAATCCTTTGAAAAACAAGTGTATCGCGTAAGACCGTATCGCACATAAACACGATGGGTTTTTACCTTACGATAACCAAAACAATTTACAGAAAATCCAATGATATTATAATAGTGTCTAAATACAAATACTTATTCAAATAGCTAGAATTGTTACATTAATTAAACACCAGCATACTAGGTTCTACAAACAAAAGCCGTAAGCTCGTATTGGAAAATGAATTACAACAAATGATTGGGCCACTGGGTACCGCCCACCACAGTACACCTCTAGAACAATGTACCGAGGACCTCGCTTGATCCACTGCTACACAAGGCTAGCCTCCCCCTAGCCTGGATAGACGGAATATGTTATCACCCGGGTATTCCCACCCTTAATATCGAGTACTCCTTCTTTTGTGTACAACCATATCCAAAATAAATAGGTTTCCGAGGACATCTAGAAAAGTGGTAACATATCCTAATTGGGTGCGACCCACTTAACCTTGCTGCATCTTCCACTTTTAGTCATTTTCGGTTGATGAGGCTCTAGGCTAATCGTTACCTTTCAAGGAACAATTTTACTTAGAATGCTTATCGTCCTCCAATGACGATGTTTTGATAGCATTGGTCCATGCAAGTTGTCCTTGGTCTGGATAAACCAAATCACTGTCTTCTTCATCTTCATGGTTTCATTCGTAACGTTCAAACTAGGTCGAAGTGGTTTTCAAAAAATTAAAACAGATCATGGTCTCTTTGAGCGATTCACGAAATTGAAAAATATTGATAATCAATTATTTAACTATCAATAAAACATCCATAAGCAGTCACTGGGCCCAATTTTATAAATCTCCAAAATATTTATAAGAAAATATCTTCACTAAGATATACATTCAATTTCTTTCAATATTTCTCTATTTGAAAACAAATTTCAACACTTGTATCCATAACAGGATATTTCACCATTTTCAATACTTAGAAATATTTCCAACTTCCATTTTTATAATTCTTAGAATATATTTCTATTCGAAATCTTTGCCACTAAAAATATTTTCCAAAACCTTCCTTCTAATATTTAGAAATTTTTAAAAAAATATAATTTCCAAACTAATTTTTAACATTCAACTTGGAAATATTTCACTACTTATCTCCTAAGTCTCTAGAATTTTAATAAATTCTTCCTAGGATTTTCAAATCGATTATATTTAATTATAATCACAACCATCCATTCATAACTCCTTTAAATGAATTCAAAGTCTTTTCGAAATTATCGCATCTAGACACCAGAATTTTTCTTAAGTTTCTGACATTCCATTTATAAGATTTCTCTTATATAATCTCATCCTTTTATAAAATCTGTTTACACATTTCGAGAGAATTCATAAATAAATTTGCAGTCATTTCAAAACTATATAAGTAACGAGTATTTCCTTTGAATAGTAGTAACTTATTTATAATATGTTTAAGTTATTATTTAAAATATTGAAAACACTTGTTTATCATCAATAACTCATTTTTTAGGTGAACAAATAAATTTCCAAGCTGAATTTAAAAGTCAGAATTTTATTAAATAAATATTTAACATTTGAAAACCTACTTATCGAAGTATTTCAATCTCAACTTGTTTAAAATTTCATATTTTTAAAATAATAAAACTTTCCCTCTTAAAACAAACTCACTTGTTAATTTCTTTTGTAAATCTCCATATCTAACTCAGCTTATAAATTCCTCTCGATTTCCATCACATTACTTCCATTCCGAATTCCTTAACCATTTTCACTTATCAAAAGTAGTAGTCCACTATTTTCCTCACCCTATTTCCATATTCTAATATAATTTAACTTATGAATTTTATATTTTCTTTTTATCATCCTGATATCGATTTCCTTTACTTACAAACATCGTTTATAATTTTTATAACTCCTCTGAGTTTTCTTGTTTATAAAAATAGCTTTATACATAAAATTCCACTTTATAAATCCATTTCTTTATAAATCTTGTTTTAACTTTCAATCTATTATTAATATTAATTTCAACTTCTTTTCATATTTCCAGAATACCAATTATAAATTCTTTACATAATTCATTTTTAAAATCTCCATTTTAAAATTTAAAATAATCAAGTATGACCAAAAAGCAAATATTTTTTCCTAATTAAATTTCT
Organism: Allium cepa; assembly: GCA_030765085.1. Classification (NCBI taxonomy): domain Eukaryota; kingdom Viridiplantae; phylum Streptophyta; class Magnoliopsida; order Asparagales; family Amaryllidaceae; genus Allium; species Allium cepa. Next base: position 950,331,002 of record CM060943.1, on the reverse strand, counting down.
TTAAAATAACTCCAATTCCGGTATATATGTTTTTATATCAAATTCCCTTGAATTCAATAAATTTTAAATATATATATATATATATATATATATATATATATATCAGAATTCAGGCCAGTGCTACAATAATATCCAATAATTCCAAACACTACAGTGATCTATAATAGATTATTCTACACAATTCATATATCACAATATAAGAAATTTAATTTAACATTTGAGGAATCCAGTAGGATTCCTCCAACCTATTTCCCTACGTCCACAGATGTTAATGCAACATAAAAAATACCAATTCCACTACATGGGGGATATCGCGGTATATAGGGTCATCCGCTTTTATGCGGTGCGCATAGGGTCTCATTCGCTATAATGTGCAGGAATATCACTCCAAATACTAGTATGTACTATATATATATATAACATCCAAACTAACAATAATTTATAAATTTATCAAATCAACCAATAACTTAAATTCAACATTTTTTTAAATTATACTAGCAATCCAATGAGTGAGATTTTTACTTACCTTGATTTTTAATTTTTCCAAACACCTAGTTTAAATTAAACCAAACCACGTTCGATTTAATTTAGAACCTTAGCTGATTCGAACAATCCCGAATCAATTCATATGCATAGATTTTCCAGACACGATCCAAACTTTAATTTTCTATGCATTCACTCGATCCCTGACCTACCGCCACCGCTCACCGTGTCTCACTTCACCCAATGCAGCCGCTACCAAGCTTAGGCCACATCAGCCCTCGCGCGCTCACACGCGACCCCATACCCCACTCGCGAAACCCAAATAAACTTAATGAAATCACGCGATGCCAAATTTCTCATCGATGCTAATTCTAGTTGTTCAAGACCTTCCCCATCAGACTACATCATTGTGCTAATCAACCGCGCAAACGCTCCTCCTCCTTCGCTGCTGCCAACGATTTCCAAACCCCTCCAAGTCAATGCGAACGATCGTATTATTTTCTTCCATCGAGAGTGAATTTCGAATTGAGTTCGGTTTGAAGGAAGAAGACTGATTTTGATTTTAGGTACCCTCTATTAGAATTTGAGATACACAGTTTTGTTCGATCACCAATTTTTTAATCTATATACAGAGTCGATTTTTACTTCGTTCCTTCGTTTTTTTGAATTCGTGAAGAAGATTAACGATTTATGTGATTTAATTTTTTTTCCACTGAAAATCGCATGTAGTGATACGAGAGAAAAGAAAGAGGTGTGTTAGAATGGGCAAGATCAAATCTAGGAGGCTCGTGGAAAGAAAGTGATAGATTTGAAGGTTTGGCAAAAATATATATTAAATTAATTCCCAAAATGTCTTGATTTACGCGACTCAAAATTTCAAACCCCTATCATGCTAGGTGTCTATAATGTTATACCCTTTTTCTAAACGCAATGGAAAAGGTTTCGAGTCCTAGTTTGATTGTATGTAGAAGATAGCTTTTTGAATCAAATTGTTATATTGAATTTTCGATTTTTATTTCAACGTGTTTATATCCCGCGCGACTAAATGGTAACTCCAAAAGCTATGAAATTTGAAATCCGATAATAATACATTGTTACAGGTCTAATGGAACTTGTTTTGTCGAATTCTGAGACTATGCTTCGAATCGCTGTTTTAACACGTCGATTAAATCGCCGATTCCATAAATTTACGAAATTTCTTGAAATTCTAGTTGTAAAAACTTACTAACACTCCAAATCAAATATTTGACAATTATTCAAAATAAACTGCCGAAAAATATGGGTCGTTACATTTCTGTCCCCTTAAAATAATTTCATCCTCGAAATTGCTAAGGCAGGGGAAATGCTTCAAGCCCGTTACTTATTAAAACTTTACTTAGCTAAAACTCGATATTCACTTTTCTAATCTTTTTAATTCCACCCAAAATAATTAGTGTCCAATTCTTGTTACAAAACCATTTATTTCAATTGCAATTTGAAACCAAATTATTGTTAACATAATTCGTCAAAAAATTTCAAAATTTTCTAACACCCTAAATTTTCGAAATATTTGGCCAGAGTCTCCCTTGTACGTAGGACCTTTTGCAATATGACAAGAGAGATAAATATATATATATATATATATATATATATATATATATATATATATATATATATATATATATATATATATTGACCCACAGGGTCAAAAAACAAAATATATATCAATATTTTATATTTTTGCAGTATTTAATCCAAAAACGTACCTTATCTTAGCATTCTTAAGAAAGCGGCTTATTTATATTGCAATTCGCGCAATCAAAGTCAAGCAAAACAGCTCCAAGTACCTGTAATTATTCAATTTAAATCCGTAAGTACCAAAACATGAATTTAAATAACATTTCACATATTTAAATGGCTAAAACACATATATTTAAATTCTATTTGTAAAAACTTACTAACACTCCAAATCAATTTAAATGATTTATAACTCACTTTTCTTGCATTCAATTCATTTTTATTTCAAACAAACACATATCCATTCCGAATTGTTTTAATCAATTTTATTCGCTTCAACCAATTTATAAAATTTTATTTACTTTCGTTCGCGTGGAAAAACGATTTTTTTCTATGCAAATTCAGAGCTGTTCATTTAATAAAATAGTTAATTAAGCTTATAACTATTTTTAATTCATGCCAACCCAATTTATATTCAATTCTATTTCATTTCAAATAAACCTTCAATCGATCTATTTACATTTCCTTCACAACCACTTTCATTCGTTTTAAATTCATTTTCTTTAGCTTGGAACATTTCCTGCTGATTTATTACATAACCATTTCACAAATTTATTCGAGCCATGCTTCCATTCAAAATATTTACTTAAGCTAATCCATTCATTTGAAAAAAAAATTCAACTATATAACTTATGTTTATTTTCATTTCAACCAACTTCCATTTCACTTACTAATTAATTAATTAATTAGTTCATTCATTTCTTCACTTCAATCTCAATTCCATACTCGAATTCATTTAATTAATACCCCAAGTCATATTCAATTTATTTACACTTCAGTTGAATTTATTTATGGCCCAATCCGTTGCTATCGCAATCAAATTCTGTTTTATTCGACGATATTTTCAATTATATTAAATTTACTTACAATTAAATAGGAATTCTACTTATAACTTAAGCTCCATTTCTAATATCCACTATTGACCCATAATCCGATTTTATTCAACTAAATTAATATCCATTCTATATTCAATTAACTAATTAATTATCTAATTAGTTCACTTTCATTTAACAATTCCATATCTGATTTTATTTTAAAAATCACTTTATTTAATTTTCTCGTTTCCAATTTCATTTTATAATTCAAGTTTGGATCTTAATTTCCTCACTTTAAAATATTACGCCACTTTTATTTCTAGTTTTTCTATTCCACTTTCCAATTTTATAAGTCACACAACTTATTTTTCTCATTTTCATCAACTCTATACAGGAATTTATTCACATTTTATTTTTAACTCGAAACTATACATTTATTTATCAACTAAACATAATTTTATTTCAAAATTTTCAAATTTTATAAGCTATTCAAATTTTTTTCTCTTCACAATTCCAAATTTTCATTCAAACTTTATTTCATTCAAAATTTATACCATATGGTTATATAATTATTTCACAACTCGAAATTTATATTTACTTTAATTCAATATTATTTCCAGTCCAATTCAAATTTTATAACTTATAGTCATTTAGTCATTTTATAACTCGTCTTTACATATTTCAAGTCAATTCTGTATGAGTCAAATCTGATTCACTTTTTATTCAAATTTCAATTCTTCTTTACCATCAATCGAACCCATACTTAATTTAAATTCGACCCCAAGCAAATTTTAATTTTTAATTCGTTCCATTTAATCTTGTAAGAATTCAAGCTAAATTTTAATTTTTTTCCACTTCCCTACTCATATTCATATAGCAAGTATTATCTTAATTCTGAATCAATTTCCGTACTTTCCTTTGAAAGCTTCCTTTGATTTTAAAAATCAACCTGATTTTACCCAAAACAATTCCTCTTAGGAATTTTTAAGCAAACTTTTTTTCTTGAAAAATCTGAATCAAATCAATTTCGGCAGCAATCCATCACCTAGAAACTCGAAAATGAAAATTGATGATGTGGCAGTCATCACCCTGATTATTTTTCAACGACTGAGCTATATCACTTGCAAAATCCATTTAAAACAAATTTATCTTCATAAATATCTCCAAAATAATAATATTATTATTTGTCTTCTAATACTTTGGAAAATACTTCTAAAATCTTCGGGATTTAAATTTTTCCAAATTGTGGGTTGACTCCATTTTTAGTTTTAATTTACTTGCGTACTTCATTTATACAATCTAATTTGTTTTTTTATATCTATTCGAACTCTTAAAGTCTTATTTTGGTTATACATATAATAACAACCAAACACACCATCATAATAATTTTTAGAAATTTCTTTCTCTTTTATATCAAAATATAGTTTGGGTAAAATTGTTTCATTAACCCGCTTCAAAATCATATTGTGTCGAATTACTCTATTCAAGTGTTTAGAAACTCTTATCGATTTGGCGGCGACCCACTACTCGAACAAAATTTATATACCACTCAACCGATAAATTAACATAATATAAACCATTTTATATAGACCAACAATTACGCGCTCATATCTATTAATACATTAACCTCATTCTAGGGTACTACTGACCCTATCTCTAATGAGTAATCCCCAACAAAGCCAAGGTTCTCACTTAACCTTCAGCTCTGATAAATGTAAAGGCCTGCAAATCCGTAGCCCTAGAGTCGACCATAATTCATAGTAGTTCAACTCAAAGTGAACGGAAATACAAATCTTTAGGGGTGACGAAGAAAATGGTACAAGAAAAATTAAACAACAATACAGAATCTCACAATCGCAGCGGAACAAATATAATTATAATTATAGATTTTTATACAAAAGAATTTGTAATTGTTTTATACTTAGAATTATCAAAGTACGACAATCAATACATCAAACCGGACAGTTGTATAACTTGTCCTTACACAGCGAAAATATAAGGCAAGTATAGGAATACGTCTCTATCATCCAGCTCATCTCCTAAGCTCCATAGCATTCTATCCTGGATCTGTAATACTTGGTCTGACCCAAGCATTATAATAAAATAACACCCGAGTAAGTCTGGAAAACCAGCGTGAGAAAATACAGTCAATGTGAATTATTAAAGTTATCAAAATCCTTTGAAAAACAAGTGTATCTCGTAAGATCGCGTCGCACATGAACACGACAGGTTTTTACCTTATGATGACCAAAACAATTTATAAAAAACCCAATGATATTATAATAGTGTCTAAATACAAATACTTATTCAAATAGCTAAAATTACATTAATTAAATTCTAGCATACTAGGTTCTACAAACAAAAGCCGTAAGCTTGTATTGGAGAATGGATTCCAATGAATGATTGGGCCACTAGGGTACTGCGCTACACAGTACATCTCTAGAATAATGTACCGAGGACCTCGCAGGGATCATCTGCAACACAAGACCGACCTACTCCTAACCTGGATAGAATGAATATGTTATCACCATGGGTGTCCCTACTCTTACTATTGTGCGCTCTTTCTTTCAGGCACAACCATATTTGTAATAAATAGGCTTCCGAGGACATCTAGAAAAATGATAACATATCCTAATTGGGTGCGACCGACTTAGCCTTGCTGCATCTCCCTGTTTTAGTCATTCCCAGTTGATGGGGCTTGAGGCTAAGCATTACCTTTCAAGAAATAATTCTACTTAGAATATTCATCGTCCTCCAATGACGATGTTCTGGTAGCATTCGTCCATATATTTATCCTAGGTTTGGAAAATCCAAATTACAATCTTCTTCATCTTCACGGTATTCATTCGTAACATTCCAAACCGAATCGAAGTGGTTTCCGGGAAATTAAATTTTATACGGTCTCTTCGAATGATTTACGAAATTGGCCAATATTGATTGTCGATTCTTTAAATATCAATAAAACATCCATAAGCAGCCACTAGGCCCAATTTTATAAATCCCTAAATTATTTATTCAAAAACATCTTTACCAAGATATATATTCAATTGCTTTCAATATTTCTATATTTGAAAACAAATTTCAACAATTGTATCCATAAAAGGATATTTCAACATTTTCAATACTTAGAAATGTTTCCAACTTCCATTTTTATAACACTTGGAAAAAATTTCAATTTCAAATCTTTGCCACTAAAAATATTTTCCAAAACCTTCCTTCCAATACTTACAAAAATATTTATACATATAATTTCAAAAATCATTTTTATGATTTAACTTGGAAAAAATTCGCATCTTATCTCATAAGTCTCCGAAATTTTAATATTCTTCCTACAACAGCTATACTTAATTATAATTCCAACCAACCATTTATAACTCATTTAAATGAATTCAAAATCATTCCGAAGTTATCGCATCTAAACATCGGAAATTTTCTTAAGTCTCTAACATTCCATTTATAAGATTTCTCTTATAAAATCTAACCCTTTTATAAACCCCGTTTACATATGTTTAGAGAATTTATAAATAATTTTGCAATCATTCAAACCTACATATATTACAAGTATTTTCTTTTGAAGAACGAAAACTTATTTACAATATGTTTAAGTTATTATCTAAAATATTGAAAACACTTTTATATCATCAAAAACTCATTTTTAGATGAACAAATAAATTCCAAGCTGAATTTAAAAGTAAGAATTTTATTAAATAAATGATTAACATTTGAAAACCTACTTACTGAAGTGTTTCAATCTCAACCAATTTATAATTCCATGGTTTTAAAATAATTAAATTTTCCTTTTTAAAACAAACTCACTTCTTAAAATTTTGAAATATTTTTTTAAATTTCAATAACCAATTCAACTTTTAAATTCCTCTCGATTTCTATCACATCACTTCCATTCCGATTTCCTTAACCATTTTCACTTTTCATAAATAGTAATCCACTATTTTCCTCACCCTATTTCCACACTCTACTATAATTTCACCTTTGAATTTTATATTTCCATTTTATCATCCTAATATTGTAACGACCAAGATTTTTTGTCATTAGAAATTCGTATATTGAATTGATTTTAAGCATGCACAAGTAAAATTTGTAAGTCGAATAAATTATATTTCGAATATCTAGATTTAATTGGACAATTGAATCGATAAAGTAATATATGAAATTACATAATAATTGCAAATTTGGTTTAATGCGATTAAGATTGATTTATAAAGTTGTATCAAATCATATTGGAGTTATAATGATGTTATAGAACTATTAAAATCGAATTAAAAGTTAATTTGCAAAAATTGAATATTTTAATATTTAATTGACGAGTAAAAAATAGTCATTTTTCAAAGAGTCTTGGATTTCGACGAAACTAGTTTCTTCGGATCCGTAATGTTATATTATTGTATGATTTCAAATTTCGTGTCAATCGGACTTACGGTTTGTCCGGGGCAAGCAAAACCGCGTAGAAATCGATTCGAGTGAATTTTGAATTTAAATAGTCGATTCAAAAAATTATCTTCCAAATGTGATCCAATTGCTCCCGACATATATTCCATTGCATTCGGAATAGGGGTGAAACATTACAAACGCCACGCGACACACTTCGTTTGGAGTTCGGCAAAATTTCGGGTGAATAATGTCGTGTAATTTTCTATATAAGGACATCACATTTTCACATTTGCAAACAAATTAGGGTTTCAGCCCTAGCTGCCACTTAGGTTATCAAAGGCCGAAAATACTCCTTTCTTCTCCCTCAATTTTCTTCAAATCTGTAAATCAATTCGACAAACTTCCTAAATGAAAGTTGTAGAGCTAGTAAGATCTTCGATCTCAACGGCTGTGATCGAATATAGGCGAGTAGATCGTCGGCAAATTTGCTTCAAAAAGCCGACGTTCGAACGCGTTTTTATGCGAATGGGGGTGGTCGAGCTTGATAATGTGGAGGCCGTGGGTAGCTCGCGTGCTGGGCTACGAAATGGTGATCGCTGATCGTCATGAATTGGAGGATATTGGGCGCGAGCACTAGGGTTGTGAACGGCGGCATGGGTTCTTCGGCCTGGGTTATACGCGATGAAGAAGAAACAGTATACGCGGTCGAGATCTGCATCTAGGAAACATGCGGTCCAGATGACAGTAGGTTTAAAAATAAAAAAGAAATGTAAATTATTATACTTAAAGTTCGTGTAATCTTTGTAACGCGATATCTCTTTCGTACGGGGTCTGTTTCGCAAAAAATGAATTGTGTCGGATTTTTATTGACGAGCACTACGTGATGGAGCTAGATTGGAGTCGTTTGGAGTTAGTGAGAATTTTGGGTAAAATTAAACGCATGTTTAATTTTATTCGAAATAGAACACTGCAACTGTATTGGAAATAAGGTGAGTACTTATCACTCAATCGAATCTGTTTCGATTTAAATTTTAAATAGTTAGATTTAAAATTGCTTGATTGTATGTTTGGATGATAGATTATTATCTATTGTTTTGAAATAGACCCTATACGCTGTATATTAAGCGGATGTTATTTATTAAACACATATACCGCGATATTTCACCTTGAAGTGGAATTGGTATTATATATGTACTTGGAGTTGATTTCCCGCATTATATAGCAGATGAGACCCTATTGCGCCGCATAATAGCGGATAATATTTGGCGCAGCGGATATACGAAAAACAAATGAAACGGTGAAAGTAGCAATCGGTGGATTGAGAAATACTGAAAGGCCTAAATTCGTTGATCCGAATATATCAAATTATAGCTATCTCTGACACGTTGATCACGCACGATACCGTGAAAAGAGATCTACAATTCTTCGAGCGTTGATCAAGCGCACTTGATTTCGCGAATTGGCTTCAATGAACGTTGATTCGAGCGCACTCGAATACCGTAGGTGGAGATAGGAGATCACACTCAACTACCGATTTAATGAAAGCACAAAGCTAACAAAAAAGAATTTTATTCAACAATAACCAACTTTACAAATGACCCACGCGGCCTATTTATAGGCGATACACTCACTAGGTCGTTGCCGACCTAACAACACCACACGACTCAACTTAGGTCGTACGCAACCTAACAAATAAAACGACATATGACTTAACAATACAACACATCAACGACTTAACATCACATGCCTATCAATACAACACATGCGACCTAACTGACTCGAGTTACAACACATAGCGACTTAAAGACATACACGACCCAAAACCGGAGCGACTTAAAAGGAACAGTGGTACAAGAAATCCAAGCGGCAAGAGCTTCAACGACCTAAAACTATCAACGACTTAAGTTTGTACGCGACCTAACATAGGTCGTAACACATTGACATCTTCTCGCAACCTAACGACTTAAGGCTTCAGCAACTGGATCTTCTACTCGTGACCTAACTAGGTCGTTCAACATAGGTCATAGCTCGTCCATACCTCCTTAGCGACTTAAATCTTCAATATAGCAACAATGCGGTAGACCATTAGGTTGTTGTTTGTTAACTCGTGCGTATTTACTAGGTCGTGATTCGTTAGGTCGTGAGCGACGTAAGCCTTATCCACTAGGTCGTGACTCGTTAGGTCGTGAACGACCTAAACTTCCCGAGCGATCTAAAACTTGCTGAGTGAATAACTCGATAGGTCGAGATTCTGGACTTTCGTTAAGTCGTTCGCAACTTTCATAACCTTCATTTTCTATTTGCGGTGCCTTAAAGACCTTGATAAGCCGTAACTCGCCTTCCTTAAGTCGTGAGCGACCTAAGGATCTGGAGCGACTTAATCCATTGTTGAACTTGTAGATCGTGCTGCATCATCCTCCGCTGGTTGACAGAAATTCGACCTCGAATTTTCACTATCTCCTTCCACAACAAGTTTATTTCCATTATACGGAATTAAATATTTGACGTTGAAAACATCAGAAGTATGAACATCCTCTGGTAACTTCAATTGATACACGTTTTCATTGATTTTCTTCAAAATTTCAGTTGGACCAATTTTTCGCGCCTTCAATTTATTATACGTCCCCACGGGAAAACGATCTTTTGTCAACACTGCATAAACCAAATCACCTTCCCTGAAATTCACACTTCTTCGCTTCTTATCCGCCAGTCGTTTATACTTTTCATTTGATGCAAGCAACTGGTCATGAACAGTTCTGTGGCACTCCTGTAACTCATTAACGAAGTCACTAGCCCGCTTAACAACTCCCTTCTGATATGGCACTATTGTTAGATCCAGCGGTCCCTTTGGAATTGTCGAATAAACAACCTGAAATGGACTGAATCCTGTGCTTCGATTAACCGCATGGTTGTGAGCAAACTCCGCTTGACACAATTTCGAATCCCAGCTCTTCAAATTGTCCTTCACAAGACATCTTAATAAGTTTCCCAACGATCTGTTAACCACCTCCGTTTGTCCATCAGTTTGCGGATGATAAGCACTACTAAAATTCAGCTTCGTTCCGACCATCTTCCACAAACTAAGCCAAAAATGACTTAGAAATATGGTATCCATGTCTGAAACAATAGATTCTGGTAAACCATGTAAACGATAGATCTCTTTGAAGAACGACTGTGCTACATGAACTGCATCCGCCGTTTACTTACAAGCAACAAAATGTACCATCTTCGAGAAACGGTCCACCACAACATAGATAGAGTCGTTTCCCCGTTGATTCCTTGGCAAACGCAACACAAAGTCCATGCTTACATCTACCCACGGTTTTGTAGGAACATGTAAAGTCATATACAATCCCACATTTGTACCCGTCCCATTCGAAACTTGACAAACATGACATCTACGCACAAACTTTTCAACTTCCCGTCTCATCGATAGCCAATAATAGGATTGAGAAATCAACTGCAATGTACGATCTCTTCCCACATGACCTTCCTCATGTAACTCTTTGATAATCTTCATTCTCAAGCTGCCTTCGGGTACGCACAATTGATTCCCCTTGAATAAGAATCCATCTACCAACATAAATTTATCAGTACTCCCATCCTTGACTTTCTCAACAAACTTCATAAAGTAAGGATCTTCTTCAATCAACTCTGGCAGTAGTTCAAATCCTGTCACTTCAACCTTCATTGTCGTCAACAAATGATTCCTTCTGCTCAAAGCATCAGCTACATGATTCGTCACCCCTGACTTGTGCTTTACAACAAAAGTAAACTGTTGTAGATACGCGACCCATGAAGCGTGCCTAGCTGAAATTTTGTTCTGCACTTGCAAATGCTTCAAAGCTTCATGATCTGTATAAAGAACAAACTCTTTCTGGAACAGATAATGTCTCCAGTGCTTCACAGCCTAAATAATCGCGTAAAATTCCACGTCATAAGTGCTATATCTCAACTTAGCTCTAGACAACTTCTCACTGAAATAAGCAACTGGTCTTCCCTTTTGACTCAAGACTCCACCAATCCCAATCTTCAATGTATCAGTATGTAATTCAAACAACAACTGAAAATCCGGTAAAACTAGAATTGGTGCTGACGTCAATTGTGTCTTGATCTTGTCAAAAGCAACCCCTACTTCCTCTGACCACTCAAACTTCTTTCCCTTCATGCAATCAGTTACAGGTGCCATTACGCTACTGAAGCGTGGAATGAATCTTCGATAGAAAGGTACCAATCCATGAAAGCTCCTCACTTCAGTAATTGTCTTGGGTTGTGGCCAACTCCTGACAGCTTCCACTTTATTTTTATCCACTTGACTACCTTCCTTTGACAAAACATACCCCATAAATAAAACACTGTCCGTCATAAACACGCACTTCTTTGCTGCTGCATAGAACTGCTCTTGTCGTAGAATCAACAGTACTTCTCGCAAATGCTGGATGTGTTCTTCCATACTCCCACTATAGATTAAAATATCATCGAAGAAAACAACCACGAACTTCCAAATGAAAGGTCTGAAAATCTGGTTCATCACTCTCATAAAAGTACTCGGAGCATTTGATAAGCCAAACGGCATAACCAGCCATTCATATAAACCTTCCCTCATTTTAAAGGCAGTCTTCCACTCATCACCCGGCCTAATACGAATATGATGGTATCCACTCTTCAAGTCAATCTTTGAAAACACAACAGCCCCACTCAACTGATTAATCAAATCATCGAACCTCGGCATGGGAAATCTGTATCTCACAGTGATCTTGTTCAAAGCCCGACTGTCAGTGCACATCCTCCATGAACCATCCTTCATTGGCACCAACAAAGCTGGCACTGCACAAGGACTCAAGCTCTCCTGAACACGCCCCTGTTCTAACAACTCCTCAATCCGCCTTCTCAGTTCTTCATGCTCCTAAGGACTCATCCTGTAATGTGGTCTGTCTGGTAATACTGCTCCTGGCATAAGATCAATCTGATGTTGAATATCCCTCAACGGTGGTAACTCCGTTGGTAACTCCTCAGGAAACACATCTCTGAATTCTTCCAAGACCGGCTTTACTTCCTCTGGAACGTCAATAGATTCAGTAGCTTCACGTCCAATCAACAAAAACACCTCTGGACTCTCCTCTACTTCTTCAATAAATTCCTTCAAAGTCAACAAAGTCTTCAGCTCCTCAATCTCCTCTGATTTGCTCTCTCCTTGCTGCCTCTTCTTTGGAACCAAAATGATCTTAAAACCTTCAAACATAAAGCTGCAGCTATTGGTTCGACCGTCATGCTGCACTGGTCGATCATACTACCATGGTCTTCCCAAAAGCAAGTGACAAACATCCATTTCCACAACATCACACCAAATCTCGTCTTTATACTTCTTCCCAATAGAAAATGGAACTTGAACTCGCCTGTCCACCTTCACTTCTCCTCCTTTTCTTAGCCACGCTAACTTGTAAAGATTAGGATGTTTCTCCGTTTTCAACTTCAACTTTCTCACAGCTTCGGTAGAAATAATATTGTCACAACTTCCCGCGTCAATCACAAAATTACAAACCTTCCCCAGAATAGTGCACGTTGACTGAAAGATGTTACTCCTCAACAAAATAGATTCTTCTTCCTGCTTCGTTGTCAAACATAATCTCCTCATCATTAGATTACATCCTTCATGTCCTGACGCAACATCCTGTTCATCCTCCTCAACTGGACTAGGATAACCTTCCCCAACATCCTCACCTTCAACTTCAGCAATCATAGTTCGTTTCTTCGGCTTCGGACATTCATTACTCTTGTGACCCACTTCCTGGAAATTATAACATTTAAACTGTTGTTGACCTTCGTCTTCGCAACTTCATTCACAACTTGCTTACTGACGGCTTTAGAAACATTGGAACCCCCACTAGAACCTTTGTTCTGAATATTGGAACTTGTAAACACACCACCTCCACATCTTCCCTGCTTCTCCCAAGCCAACGCATTCTGGTGCGCTTCAGTAACAGATCTAGGATCAAACATGTTCACCATATCCTGTATCTGCATTCTCAACCCACCAATAAATCTAGCAGTCAATTGTTCCTCTGTCTCCATAATGTCATTCCTGGCAATCAGTTGATAAAATTCATCAACATAATCATTAACAGTTTTCGTCCCTTGCCTCAGATTCTGCAACCTCAGATACATGAGTGATTGATAATTGTAAGGTAAAAATGTAGCTTTCACTAACTTCTTCATCTTCTATCACGATTCAATCTTCGACTTCCCCATTCTCTCCTGTGTAAGTTTAGTCTGCTGCCACCATGCCATAGCTCTACCTCTCAAACGAGTAGCAACCAACTTAACTCTTCGATTCTCAGGAACTTCTTTAAAGTCAAAAATTTCTTCAACATTAGACAACCAATCAAGGAGCTCTTCTGCAATCATTCTACCCTTGAATTCTGGAATTTCCATCTTCATACCCGATTCCCATCGGCGATCATCATCTATATGCTGATATAAATTTCGAACTTGGTCTCGATCTCGATAATGAAGGTTAGCTCTATCACCATCTTCGATCTCGCATGTCTCTTCTACTATGTCTCTCTTCATCTCGATATGGCTCATCTTTAAACTCGCGTGGAGTTCTTCTCTCTTCATGTCTATAACCATGGTGATCTCTTCTCGATGAAATTGATGTTTCTCTTCTTTCTCTAAAAGATTGCGGTGATACCCTTCTCGCTTCCATAACCGATGGCGAAACTCGGTTTCCTCCATGGTTCGAGATTGTCGATCTCCTCCTTTGAGTTTGACTCATATCAATCATCAACTTCTCTAGCTTTCTAATACCTTCATCAAATTTCTCATTAATGCGTTGCTCCATCTGCTCGGCTTCTTTCCTTCTATACAACGCTTCAACATTTTGATGACGATTAGCTCTCCTCGGTGGCATGGTTGAATCAAACACAAATACTTCAACAATTCAAACTTTAACTATCGGCTTGGTTCAAACAAAATGATACATAGCTCAAACTTCAACACAAAGTTATGCTCGGCCTTCACTTCAACAAGTGATACCAAAATGATGCTTCAATTCTCGGCTCAAACACTTTAAACACCTTGGCTCTAAGACTCCGCTTAGCTATGATTGGCTAAGTCTAGCTCCGATACCAAACTGACGCAGCGGATGTACGAAAAACAAATGAAACGGTGAAAGTAGCAATCGGTGGATTGAGAAATACTGAAAGGCCCAAATTCGTTGATCCGAAGATACCGAATTCTAGCTATCTCTAACACGTTGATCGCGCACGATACCGTAAAAGGAGATCTACAATTCTTCGAGCGTTGATCAATCGCACTTGATTCCGTGAATTATCTTCAACGAACATTGATTCGAGCGCACTCGAATACCGTAGGTGGAGATAGGAGATCACACTCAACTACCGATTTAATGAATGCACAAAGTTAACAAACAAGAATTTTATTCAACAATAACCAACTTTACAAATGACCCACGCGGCCTATTTATAGGCGATACACTCACAAGGTCGTTGCCGACCTAACAACACCACACGATTCAACTTAGGTCGTACACGACCTAACAAATAAAACGACATACGACTTAACAATACAACACATCAACGACTCAACATCACATGACTATCAATACAACACACGCGACCTAACTGACTCGAGTTACAACACATAGCGACTTAAAGACACACACGACCCAAAAATGGAGCGACTTAAAAGGAACAGTGGTGCAAGAAATCCAAGCGGCAAGAGCTTCAGCGACCTTAAACCATCAATGACTTAAGTTTTTACGCGACCTAACATAGGTCGTAACACGTTGACATCTTCTCGCAACCTAACGACTTAAGGCTTCAGTAACTGGATCTTCTACTCACGACCTAACGACTTAAGGCTTCGGTAACTGGATCTTCTACTCGCGACCTAACTAGGTCGTTCAACATAGGTCGTAGCTCGTCCATACCTCCTTAGCGACTTAAATCTTCAATATAGCAACAATGCGGTAGACCATTAGGTCGTTGTTTGTTAACTCGTGCGTCTTTACTAGGTCGTGACTCGTTAGGACGTGAGCGAACTAAGCCTTCTCCACTAGGTTGTGACTCGTTAGGTCGTGAACGACCTAAACTTCCCGAGCGATCTAAAACATGCTGAGTGAATAACTCGATAGGTCGAGATTATGGACTTCCGTTAAGTCGTTCGCAACTTTCATAACCTTCATTTTCTATTTGCGGTGCCTTAAAGACCTTGATAGGCCGTAACTCGCCTTCCTTAAGTCGTGAGCGACCTAAGGATTTGGAGCGACTTGACTCCATTGTTGAACTTGTAGATCGTGCTGCATCAATATTTTATATAAACCCATGTACCGTGATATTCTGTCTTGAAACAGGATTTGTATTTGCTAACATCTGTGGATGCAGGGAAACAGTTTGGGGGATCCAACTAGATTACTCAATAGTATTGATTTATTTACAGATATTTGCGATATATTCTGTTATCATATGATATATGATGGTTTGGATACCATGGTTGATTTATTAGTGTTGTTGCAGCATTAGGCCTATTTTTGGAGTTTTAAAAATGTTAAAATAACGATTTTGAATTTAAAAGGATTTTCAAGTGATTTTTGAAAGTATACATTTTTTTGAATTTTTGAATTGATTCATTTTAAATAAATAAACGTTATAATTTTAATGTTATAAGAATGATGATTTTGAGAAATATAGTTGAAATGTGATTTTTGAAATATGATGTTAAATAATTTTATAAAATAGGTTAAATTGAGATTTTTGAATTTATTATGAATCTCTTATATATAAGATTTATAAAAATTGATTTTTATAAATCAAAGTGATGAAATTACAAAGGAATGTTGAAAACGTTTTAAAATGATGTAATAAATGGATTTTATAAAAGAATAGAATCTACGATTTGTATAATTATAAAAAGAATGAATTTGTAAATAGATAATTATAAGTAATTTGCTTATAATTTGGATTTTGGTGTGTAAATGGGATATGGATAGAATCTGTTAATAAAGTGCTTTTATAAGTTGAAGTTATTATAAAATATAAATGGAATTTATAAACTTTGTTTTATAAATCCTAAGTCGACTTATTTTGATAAGTTAATTATTATAGCTTATTAAAGGAGATATATCCACGATTTGGACAGTGGATAATCCTTTAAAAAAAATGGGTAAAAGGTTGAATTTGGTAACGAAGTATATTCACGATTTTGGATAGTGAACAATATATTAAAGAAATGTTTTGGGAAGTGATATTTTAAATAGAATTAAAACGATTTAAAGATGTTTTAAAATGTATTAAGTATCGAAACCATAGATTTCAACATTCATTGTTGAAATAGACGTTTTCGGGAAATAAAAGGGAATGGTGGACTATAACACTGTTGTTATAGTAAATGATTTTCGAAAGGAAATGTTTTTTTGTATAGCTTTGGGATTTATATATCTATCTTAATTTCAAATCCCTACACTAGTGATTTTGGGTCGTCGTAACGATGTTTTACGCAACATCCATTTTGACTCAAATGAATGTGTTTAAGAGAATGTTTTCCTTAAAGAATAAAAATATATACTTAATTGTGATTTAAATATATTGAATATTTTCCAAATGTTGAAAATAAATAGATTTTTGAATTACTTATTATTAAATGAGTATGGAAATGTTTTCCATTATGAAGTGAAATGTTTTGAGATTATATCTTTTAAAGATAAATTGAAAGCGAATATTTAAAATCGATTTGAGAATCGTATATTAACAGATATTTTTGGAAAATAAATAATTTGGGAAATTATTTGGGATTTGGTGATGTTGTGTATATCTATTGATAGTTAAATAACCAACTATCAATATTTACCTTTAAATGGGTATTTGTAGTGATTTGCTTGAATTTGAATGCTATACTTATTTTAAAGTAAGCGCTCGTTATTCGCTTTAGCAGGGAGAGGACCTTCGGGTCGTAAATCCCATTCTGAATAGTGATATGTCATAATGGATAGCATTTGAAGACAGGTGTTGAAGACTGGGTATTTTCGAAAATGGAAGGATTACCGTCGAATGACTTTGCATCGGCTGATCTCCAATATAGAGATTTTATCACCCTTTGTGATGGGAATTCCGGATGTGATTAGTGAATATCCAGATTATATGGGTTTCTTTGGAAGTGCCTTCGGTTCCATTCGATCCCGGAACAGACTTGTATGGATGTGTCTGACATTACAATTTGAGATGTAAAGCTGGTTTCTATCAAATACATTTCTGTTGGTGGCGGAGAATTTATTCTCTTAGCTTAACACCCTTCTCTAAGACGTACGAGCTCAGAGGTTATGTAGTTGATGATTACTAGTGATACATTCCTAAATTGGTAATGTGGCATACAGAGTGCTGATGATCATTTGTTGATCAATGCATGGCTTTTATGAAAAGAGTAGTTTTGTGGACGAGACTTCGTCGGACCTCACACCCCTGTGATGATCAAAACAGGAAAGATGCGGCAAGGTTATTAGGGGATAGCGCCCCTTTAGTGTATGTCATTTTCTTCTGGATAGAGGTGGTATCATGGTATGGAGCCCAGATACTTAACCTACGTTGTTGCTGCAAACTTATTATTTTATGGTTTTTGGTGAATCTCGGGATAAAGGTCGGTTACGACCGGGGATGGCATACTCGTGTCAGTTGTTACCCAGCTAAGGGTAACCTGACCTTGTGTTGGCAGAGATCCGGTTAGGTTCTCGGGGCGTCTCTCCAGAGGCATTTCCATGTGGCAATGGGAAGTTCTTTGGCCTGACCATTTGTTGGAAATCCAAAGAAACAATACGAACCCTTTACGACTTCAAATTGTATATCCTGCCTCCTCAGGAGGTAGCTATAGCAGGCATAATGTAATGGTACTTATGCTGGCTAAGATTTCTATTATACTTTCGAAATGTTTTCCTACACTTTGCACTTATAGTAATAATTTCAAAGAAATTTGCGTATCAAGCAATTTTGACTATCATAAGAAGAAATCTCCTCCAAGTTCTGCGTTTGCATTGTGTGTGTGGCGGGAGGTCTTATGGTAGTTACAGTTTCTAAAAGCATTGCGGATCGATTTTAAAATATTTCTTTGTTTATTTTTAAAGATAAACCATTTTAAGTTCTCACACCAGTCCCATGACTGACCTGGAGTTTATTGTTTCCTTCCTAAACTCTAGGTGACCACCGTTTTCCGCATGGGCAGTCTAGAGTTAGGCTATCAGGTCATTCTAGAATTCAGGAGTAGCTGTGGAGCTATGGAGGCAAGCTGGATGGCATGGCGTATCAACTAGTATATAGTATTTCTTTTCCGTTGTCTGTTGTTCTAAACTCTGATAATGTAATGTAATGTGATGTAATGTAATAACTGATATAGTTCTTTATTTTAAAGATATTCATTTATCTATTATATGTTGTTGCGCTGTGATGGTGAGATTCTGATATTGTTATGTTGCTTTTTCTTTCTTCTTCTATCTTCTAACTCGTCTTTAACCCTAACGATTCGGTTTTCCGGCCTTCGATTGCTCGGTAGTTGGTACAGTGGACGTATTAATGTCGATTTTCGAAAGTCGAAGAATCGGGTCCTTACAATCAGGTATCGGAGCATATGGTTAAGCGATAACCTGGGCTCTGTTGGGAATTACTCATTAGAGATAGAGTCAGTAGTATTCTAGAATGAGTGTGAGTGTAATAATAGATATGAGCGCATATTTATTAGTGAATATGAAATTGTTTTGTATTCTATTGACTTATCGGTTGATTGTTTATAGATTCTGGTCAGCGCAGTCTAGCTAACTGTATCGATAAGGGTGTCTAAACTCTTAAACGAGATAAACCGACATAGTATCATTTTCAATTGGGTAAATGAAATAATTTTATCTTGATTATATTTTATATATAAAGTAATAATTTTTTATAAATTATTAAAGTGTATATTAATGGATTATTTGGTTGTTGAAAATGTAAGAATATATATAAGTTAATTAAAAGAAAAATTGTATAAGAAAATGAATTATTAAGTATGGAACTATAATTAATGTGATTTACACTAGCGAAATAATCTTATATATATAAGAAGTGAAACTATATGAATATATTTATAAATATGAGTTGTAAATAAAAAATGAATTTGGACTATGAATTTGAAAGTTTTGAATCCCGTCCATTTTGAAAGTTGTTTTTCAAAGTTAAAGATGTTATTAAGTAAGATAAATCAATTTGGAATAATCTTATGTAAGTGAAGTGGAATAGTGGAATTATATTAAAAAAAAAGACTTATAAATGTGAGTTATAAGTAAAAGGAAAATTTTGAAAGAATATTAAGCACTGAATTCACTACTGTTACTGGGAAATAATAAGGGTGATGACTGCAGCATCATCAGTATCATTTTTAAGTTTCTGTGTGATGGATTTGCTACCATAGTAAATTGGAAAACTGAAGTTTGGTTTTGATAAACAAATTTGAAATTAAAATCCAGGCTGTAATTGTTGAATATAACTAATCAAGTTTTGAACTTAAAATATGGAATAATAAATTTAGCTTTGGTAAAGTTAAAGATTTGGGTTAGCATAGTAAATATATGATGTGAAAATTTAACTAAAGGAAGTTAAATAAATTAAATTGAATTGGATAGGTGATTATTTAATATGGATTTGAAAATTTAAGTTAAGTTAAACAAATGATGTTTGAAATGGAATATAACTTAAGTGATTTTGAATGAAGTTGATTTTGGTATCGAAGTAAAATAATAAAGTGAATTAAATGGATGTGGACTTGAGTTATATAAATGAAATTCAACCTTATTTGTTAAATGAATTAGCAATTGAATTAATAAATGAATTGAATATTGATCAATCGAATGTAAATGAATTGATATAGATAATGAATGTAAATGTTAATTCTTTAGAAGTTAATGAAGTTGAATTGATAAAATTGAAATCTATGTAATTTGATTTGAATGTGGAAGTGAACTAACTTGAATGTAAATTAGTGAATAAAAACTAATTGAAAATGAGTGTTAGTAAATTCCAATGTTAATGAATCAAATGTGATTAAATGAAAAACCAAATCATTGAATATTAATGAGAAGTGAAAGTGTATTGATTTGGTTATGGATGTTAGCTGAATGTTAGTTGGTTGATGATTGCATTTATTGCTTTTGTTGCATTTGCTATATTGGCATATGTAGTTGTTGTAGTGATATATGTTGTTATTGATATTACTTTCATATATACATGTTTCTCATTATTGTTGACTGTTTAGTAGGTGTGGATTGCGCTTGCTTCGCTTTTGGAGCTCGCTTTCGCGCTATTTTAGCCGTTTATGCTCGCTAATAATATATAAGGTACATATCTAGGATTACATATTGTACTTTTACACTTTTTTCCCTACGGGATGCCTCATTACTTTGATGAGATGTATATTTGTGATATATATATTGCCATTTTTTTCGGATCGAGCCGCGTAAAGGAGATGCAGGCGAAATTTTTTGAAATTTAAAACGTTAGAATATTTTTGAGAAAATTGGAAATTTTGGAAAACTAGAACTTTGATTTTGGGGTGAAAAGTTAAACGATATAGTTGGTTTTGAAAAGATAACTACGTATGATTTGAAAACTTAGCAAAGTTATTGTAAGAATTTTAACTATTGGAATTTGGAAAAGTTAAACACTTAAGTGAATTTGAAATCTAATTTGAATTGTTTTGAAAAAAGTTAATAGATTCTGTAACTTTTCCTTACTTGGTAATTTGGAGGACGAAATTCTTTTAAGGGGAGAAGTTTGTAACGACCCAGAATTTCTGTCATTTGAAATTCGTATATTTAATTGATTTTAAGTATGCACGAGTAAAATTTGTAAGTCGAATAAATTATATTTCGTATATCTAGATTTAATTGGATAATTAAATCGATAAATTAATATATGAAATTACAGAAATAATTGGAAATTGGGTTTAATGTGATTAAAATTGATTTGTAAAGTTGTATCAAATCATAATTGAGTTAGAAAGATGTTATAGAACTTTTTAAATCGAATTGAAAGTTAATTTGCAAAAATTGAATATTTTAATATTTAATTGACGAGTACAAAAATAGTCATTTTTTAAACAGTCTCGGATTTCGACGAAACTAGTTTCATCGGATCCGTAATGTTATATTATTGTATGGTTTCAAATTTCTTGCCAATTGGACTTACGGTTTGTCTGTGGCAAGCTAAAACGCATAGAAATCGATTCGAGTGAATTTTGAATTTAAATAGTCGATTCAAAAATTTATCTTCCAAATTTTATCGAATTGGCTCCCGATATATATTCCATGCGTTCGGAATAGGGGTAAAACATTATAAACGCCAGGCGGCTAGCTTCGTTTGGAGTTCGGAAAAATTTCGGGTGAATAGTGTCGCGTAATTTTCTATATAAGGCCATCACATTTTCACATTTGCAAATAAATTAGGGTTTCAGCCCTAGCCGCCACTTAGGTTTTCAATGGCCAAAAATACCCCCTTCTTCTCCCTCAATTTTCTTCAAATTCGTAAATCAATTCGACAAACTTCCTAAATGAAAGTTGTAGAGCTACGTGAGATCTTTGATCTCAACGGCTGTGATCGAATATAGGCGAGTAGATCGTCGAAAAATTGGCTTCAAATAGCCAATGTTCGAACGCGTTTTTATGTGCAAGGGGGTGGCCGAGCTTGATAATGTGGAGGCCGTGGGTAGCTCGCATGCTGGGCTACGAAATGTTGGTCGCTAATCATCGTGAAGTCGAGGACATTGGGCGCGTGCACTAGGGTTGTGAACGGCGGCATTGGTTCTTCGGCCTGGGTTTATACGCGATGAAGAAGAAACAATATATGCGGCCGAGATTTGCATCTAGGAAACATACGGTCCAGATGACAGTAGGTTTATAAATAAAAAAAGAAATGTAAATTATTATATTTAAAATTCATGTAATCTTTGTAACACGGTATCTCTTTCATACGTGGTCCGTTTCACACGAAACGAACTGTGTAGGATTCGTATTGACGAGCACTACGCGACAGATCTGGATTGGAGTCGTTTGGAGTTAGTGAGAATTTTGGGTAAAATTAAACGCATGTTTAATTTTATTCGAAATAGAACACTCCAGCTGTATTGGAAACAAGGTGAGAACTTATCACTCAATCGAATCTGTTTCGATTTAAATTTTAAATAGTTAGATTTAAAATTGCTTGATTGTATGTTTGGATGATAGATTATTATCTATTGTTTTGAAATAGACCCTATACGCCGTATATTAAGCAGATGTTATTTATTAAACACATATACCGCGATATTTCACCTTAAAGTGGAATTGGTATTATATATGTACTGGGAGTTGATTTCCCGCATTATATAGCGGATGAGACCCTATTGCACCGCATAATAGCAGATAATATTTTATATAAACCCATGTACCGCGATATTCCATCTTGAAACGGGATTGGTATTGTGCTAACATCTATGGATGCAGGGAAACAGGTTGGGGGGATCCAACTGGATTCCTCAACAGTATTGATTTATTTACAGGTATTTGCGATATATTCTATCATCATATGATATATGATGGTTTGGATGCCTGGTTGATTTATTAGTGCTGTTGCAGCATTGGGCCTATTTTTGGTGTTTTAAAAATGTTAAAATAACTATTTTGAATTTAAAAGGAATTTTCAAGTGATTTTTGAAAGTATACATTTTTTTTGAATTTTGGAATTGATTCATTTTAAATAAATAAACGTTATAATTTTAATGTTATAAAAATTATGATTTTGAGAAATATAGTTGAAATGTGATTTTTGAAATATGAAGTTAAATAATTTTATAAAATAAGTTAAATTGATATTTTTGAATTTATTATAAAAGCCTTATATATAAGATTTATAAAATTTGATTTTTATAAATAAAAGTGATGAAATTATAAAGGAATGTTGAAAATGTTTTAAAATGATGTTATAAATGGATTTTATAAAAGAATAGAATCTACGATTTGTGAAGTTATAAAAAGAATGAATTTGTAAATAGAGAATTATAAGTAATTTGCTTATAATTTTGATTTTGGCTTGTAAATGGGATATGGATAGAATCTGTTAATGAAGTGCTTTTATAAGTTGAAGTTATTATAGAATATAAATGGAATTTATAAACTTTGTTTTATAAATCCGAAGTCGACTTATTTTGATAAGTTAATTATTATAGCTTATTAAAGGAGATATATCCACGATTGTACAGTGGATAATCCTTTAAATAAAATGTGTAGAAAGGTTGAATTTGGTTAACGAAGTGTATTCACGATTTTGGATAGTGAATAATATATTAAAGAAATGTTTTGGAAAGTGATATTTTAAATAGAATTAAAATGATTTAAAAATGTTTTAAAATGTATTAAGTATCGAAACCATAGATTTCAACATTCATTGTTGAAATAGACGTTTTCGAGAAATAAAAGGGAATGGTGGACTATAACACTGTTGTTATAGTAAATGATTTTCGAAAGGAAATGTTTTTTTTGTATAGTTTTGGGATTTATATATCTATCTTAATTTCAAATCCCTATACTAGTGATTTTGGGTTGTCGTAACGATGTTTTACGCAACATTCGTTTTGACTCAAATGAATGTGTTTAAGAGAATGTTTTCCTTAAAGAATAAAAATATATACTTAATTATGATTTAAGTATATTGAATATTTTCGAAATGTTGAAAATAAATAGATTTGTGAATTATTTATTATTAAAAGAGTGTGGAAGTTTTTTCAATTATGAAGTGAAATGTTTCGAGATTATATCTTTTAAAGATAAATTGAAAGTGAATATTTGAAATCGATTTGAGAATCGTATATTAAAGATATTTTTGGAAAATAAATAATTTGGGAAACCATTTGGGATTTGGTGATGTTGTGCATATCTATTGATAGTTAAATAACCGACTATCAATATTTACCTTTAAATGGGTATTTGTAGTGATTTACTTGAATTTGAATTCTACACTTATTTTAAAGTAAGCGCTCGTTATTCGGTTTAGCCGGGAGAGGACCTTTGGGTCATAACTCCCATTCTAAATAGTGATACGTCGTAATGGATAGCATTTGAAGACCAGTGTTGAAGACCGGGTATTTTCGAAAACGGAAGGATTACCGTCGAATGACTCTGCATCGGCTGATCTTCGATATAGAGATTTTATCACCCTTTGTGATGGGAATTCTGGATGTGATCAGTAAATATCCGGATTGCAAGGGCTTCTTTGGATGTGCCTTCGGTTCCATTCGATCCCGGAACGGACTTGTATGGATGTGTGTCTGACGTTACAATTTGATATGTAAAGATGGTTTCTATCAAATACATTTCTATTAGTGGTGGAGAATTTATTCTCTTAGCTTAACACCCTTCTCTGAGACGTATGAGCTCAGAGGTTATGTAGTTGATGGTTACTTGTGATACATTCCCAAATTGGTAATATGGCATACAGAGTGCTGATGATCATTTGTTGATCAAAGCTTGGCTTTTATGAAAAGCGTAACTTTGTGGACGAGATTTCGTCGGACTTCGCACCCCGGTAATGGTCAAAACAGGAAAGATGTGGCAAGATTATTAGGGGATAGCGCCCCCTTAGTGTATGTCATTCCTTCTGGATAGAGGTGGTATCATGGCATGGAGCCCAGATACTTAACCTATGTTGTTGCTGCAAACTTATTATTTTGTGATTGTTGGTGAATCCCGGGATAAGGGTCGGTTACGACCGGGGGATGGCATACTCGTGTCAGTTGTTACCCAGCTAGGGGTAACCCGGCCTTGTGTTGGCAGAGATCCGGTTAGGTTCTCGAGGCATCTCTCCGGAGGCGTTTCCATGTGGCAATGGGAAGTTCCTTGGCCCGACCATTTGTTGGAAATCCAAACAAACAATACGAACCCTTTACGATTTCAAATTGTATATCCTGCCTCCTCAGGAGGTAGCTATAGCAGGCATAATGTAATGGTATTTATGCTGGCTAAGATTTATATTGTACTTTCGAAATGTTTTCCTACACTTTGCACTTATAGTAATAATTTCAAAGAAATTTGCGTATCAAGCATGTTTGACTATCGTAAGGAGAAATCTCCTCCAAGTTCTGCGTTTGCATTGTGTGTGTGGCGGGAGGTCATATGGTAGTTACATTTTCTAAAAGCCTTGCGTATCTATTTTAAAATATTTCTTTGTTTATTTTTAAAGATAAACTTTTTTAAGTTCTCACATAAGTCCCACGACTTAACCTGGATTTTATTGTTTCCTTCCTAAATTCTGGGTGCCCATCATTTTCCACACGGGCAATCTAGAGTTAGGTTATCAGGTCATTCTGGAATTCATGAGTAGCGGTGGAGCTATGGAGGCAAGCTAGATGGCATGGCGTATCAACTAGTATATAGTATTCCTTTTCCGCTGTTTGTTATTGTAAACTCTGATAATGCAATGTAATGTGATGCAATGTAATAACTGATATACTTCTTTGTTTTAAAGATATTCATTTATCTATGTTGTTCCACTGCGATTGTGAGATTCTGATATTTTTCTGTTGCTTTTTCATTCTTCTTCTATCTTCTTCCTCTTCTTTAACCCTAACAATTCGGTTTTCCGGCCTTCAATTGCTCGACAGTTGATACAGTGGACATATTAATGTTGATTTTTGAATTTCGAAGAATCGGGTCCTTACAAATATCAATTTTCTTTACTTATAAACATCGCTTATAAATTTTTATAACTCCTTTGAGTTTTTCTTGTTTACAAAAATAGCTTTATTCGTAAAATTCCATTTTATAAATCCATTTCTTTATAAATCTATTTATAACTTCAAATCTATTTTTAATATTAACTTAAACTTCTTTTCATATTTCCAAAATACTATCTATAAATTCTTTATTTAATTCATTTTTTAGATCTCCATTGAAAAATTCACAACAGTTAAGTATAACCAAAAATCAAATTTTTTTCCTTCCAAATTCAATTTCTTTAAAATAACTCCAATTCCAATATATATGTTTTAATATCTAATTCCCTCACATTCCATTTATTTTAAAAATATATTTATAGCACTTAAATTATCAGATTTCAGACCAGTAATACAATAACATCCAATAATTCCAAATACCACAGTGATCTATAATATCATTCTACATAATCCATATAACACAGTATAAGAAATTAAATTTACCATTTGAGGAATCCAGTTGGATTCCTCCAACCTGTTTCCCTACATCTACAGATGTTAATACAACATAAAGAAATACCAATCCCACTTCGAAGAGGATATCGTGGTATAGAGGGTCATCCACTATTATGCGGGGCGCATAGGGTCTTATCCGCTATAATATGCGAGAATATCACTCCAAATACCGATATATACTACTATATACATATAAGTATATACATACATACATACACACACACACACACACACACACACACACATATATATAACATCTACACCTACAATAATTATAAATTTATCCAATCAACCAATAATTTAAATTCAATATTTTTTTTTAAATTATACGAGCAATCCAAATGAGTGCGATTTTTGCTCATCTTGATTTTTATTTTTCCCAAATGCCTGTTTTAATTAAATCGAACCACGTTCGATTTAATTTAGAATCGCGGCTGATTCCAACAATCCCAAACCAATTCCTTTGCATAGATTTTCCATATAAGATCCAAATTTGATTTTCTATGATTTTGGGACCTCATACAAATTGTTTAAGGGATGTATAAATAATCTATTATGTAATTATCTAAGACTGTTGAGCATAGGGTATAATTTGTAGTTTATTTATCACCCTTGTACGGATGAAAAGTTTCCGAACATTGACAAACCATTGGCTTTGATTGTTATGGATGTATGATCGTTTCTTTTGTTGCAACAATGGTTGTATGCTTTTGTTCGCGTATAATTATTATATATTGAATGTTGCTTGTAGTATTGATTTAAAACAACTAAATATTATTCTTTCACATCATTTTAACTCATTTGGATTATATAAGTGAAATACAGGTTTATGGATGCAATAGCTAATACTTTTAGTTTCATAAATAAAGTTGTTGCCCGACAAATAGGTATGTTTTTGGATTACGGTTTTTGAAATGATATTTTATTGTTTTTCCCATGGTTTGGGATGTTTTATTATTGAAAAATGATATATATATATATATATATATATATATTGAAATTGCTGAAATTATTAATTTTTTGGACCTAACCGCGCAAAGGAGACTCCACTGAAATTTTTCGTGAATTTAGGACTTAGAAAATTTGGTGAAAATTGAGTTATTTTCAAATTCTTATTGAACTAAATTATGTAAATTAATTTTTTGTAAATTGATTATTTGAATACAGTTATATCAAGTTTAATAATTTCTTCTTGCCCCTTTTCGAGGAAGAAAAGTTTTCAGTGGGGGACAATGCAACGACACGTATTTTTGATAATTAAAACAATTAAACTAAATAAGATTTTGAAATTTAATATTGTGAGAAATTAAAATTTATGATTTAATAATGATAAAATAATTAGAATGTGATTCAATAATGTTGTTTGAATGTTATTGACAACTCTTTTAATGTAATTTCAATAAATTGAAATAATTGTAAAGTTAATTTTGTTACAATTGTAAATAAGGAATAAATTAAATGTTGGATTCAATGTTGAAGTTATCTGTTATTAATTAAAATAGCTTTATTACGAAACATGAAATAAATTAATTAGTTCATAAATTTATTAGCTTTTGCTTATAAACAATAGACTTAGAAACGTCTTTGAGTTACTTATGTGTAATAATTGTTCTAGTTATTATTTATTTAATTCGTCCGAAAATAACATGAAAATCAATGAAATTTCATGCAATTAAATATTGTAGTTAATATGGGTGAAGATGATAACTGTAGAATATGAATGCAACAAAATATAAATTAATGTTAATTATGTTCATAAATTTTTGGTTGATTTAATAATTACAATGTAAATAAAATTAAAGAATTTTGAAATATAAATTATAATAAATAGGCTTTATTTCGATTGTAATTGAGTGCTTAATTTAGTGTAATATTTAAGTAATGGATTTGACATGGAAAATTTATTTTAATAATTTATTAATTTCTATGTAATATAGAATGATGAAAATTGTCAACTTTTAAATTTGAATTTAAAAGTGATTAAATAAATATATTAATAATTTATTTAACTAATGTGTAAAAAAGGCCGTTTTCGCCACTGTCTCAGATTTCGAAGAAACCAATTTCATCAGATCCGTAATAGTGAATTATTGTAGGATTTCAAGTTAGGTAACAATCGGGTTAATCGTTTGATCGTGCGAGCTCGAAACGCATAAAAATCAATTAAAAGAATTCAAATGAATATAATTTGATTTTTAAGTTAACTTCTGCATGAAATGGAATTGGGGTTTGAAATTAGTTTCATTAAGTTTAAAAATATTGAAAACCTATATTTTGATATATAGGATGACCTACTTTCATTTTGGGAACGAAATAGGCTTTTTAGGTCATTTTTATCGTTTTGGCCTAATTCAATCTGTCCATTCGAGCTTATCCATCCCTGTCTATACAAATAGATTTTTTTCTCTAACCCTATTAGATTTCTAGTTTCATTTTTTCTTTATTTCCTACTTACTTCTACATCCTCTTCCTTCCCAATGGTAGAAAACTCCAAATCCCCAATTTATACTCAAAATCAAAAAATTTAAACTCCATAAACTATGTTATATAATACATCATTGGAAAGCTCTCAACCGATGTACTCTATATCTACAATTCGTTTTCCAATTGGAGGCTCCGTTTGTCTGGAAATAGATGACTTTCTTAACAGTCCGTTGCTAGGGCTTTGGATTCAACGGCGGAACATCGACCAATCGACAATTGGGGAGTTGCGTTTGGAAGAGGAGGATTAGCAGGTCTTAGATCTAGTCTTCATTCATCGTACGGAGGTTTGGATTCACCACAATCTGTGATATAGTGTTGGCGGCGGC
The DNA here is from genome assembly GCA_030765085.1 of Allium cepa. Taxonomy (NCBI): domain Eukaryota; kingdom Viridiplantae; phylum Streptophyta; class Magnoliopsida; order Asparagales; family Amaryllidaceae; genus Allium; species Allium cepa. The sequence continues at coordinate 950,301,499 of CM060943.1, read as the reverse complement.
TGAAGTCCTCTGGCTTGTTGGAGGTGGCACCAAGTGTAGGAAAGTGGCGGCCGACCCTAGAGAGTGCGGCGGTTGTGTCTGATCGAGGTGAAACGCCGTATGGTGGTGTGCGGCGATGAATTTTGGTTGGCGTCGAGTTAAGTCTTGGGTTTGAACGCGAGCGATCTAGGGTTTTGAGAAGGTATAATATTTACGACTTTGCCCTTTATTTATTTTAATTTAAAATTTCAATGATCTAACATCCATAACTTTTGCATACGAACTCGAATTTGGGCCCGGTTTCTTCTATTGGGATCGTATCAAAATTCGAGATAATATGGATTTCATTTGGTTAGTTTTAGAGATTGTTGGATTTTTGGGCTTTATTTGAATTTTAATTCGACGATAAATCAAAGGTGAGTGATTTATCCCACTTACGAAATACTAAACCTTCTTAGGTTTGTCGAATTAAATTTATTAGTTGATAAGAATTTTATTGATTGCTATATGTAATTTAAATTGTCATTTAATTTATATTGAATTAAATTTCCACTTAAATTAACAATGGAATTAAATTGATAGTTAAATAACTGATATTGATAACCAGTTAATTGTTGTGATATTATGTCTGATTTGGATGGTGATTGTGATGGATGTTTATTTGTTGACATTATGGATGATTGGTTGTTATGTTTATTATATATGTTGTTATCACACTGCAATTTCCCTTAGTTTGTTTTTAGGGAAATCGCTATGGGTTAAAATGATACATACCCTATAGATTATGAAAAATCATTACCGGTTTAAATGATACATACTCGAGCGTATTGTTGGAAAATTATTGATTCGGGACACGGGTTGAAACATATATATCTAGAAAATTTAACGATTTTTGGGTTGAAATGGTACATACCCAATCACTTGACCGTAGGGTAGAAAATTATATACGGACACCGTTGGTCAGTTTTTAATTATTTTCTAAATGGTAAAGTATGTTTGATTTATGAATTTGATTTATAAATTTAATTTAATGGTTTTATTTAGAAATTTATATTTGGAAAAAAATTTACTTTGTATATTTTAAAATTTCAAATTATAAGTTAATATATGGTTTCAAATGCAATTTTAAATTTTTAACTTATAATTTTGTTTAGTTTTAATTATATTATTTAAATAGTTTAAAATTTTAGTCTACTAAATATTTCATACAGTTTAATATATATATATATATATTAATTTAAATTTAAATAAAAATATAGTGTTGATTTAAGATAATAAATATAGACTTTTATAATAAATTTAATAGATAAAAGATATTTTAGAAGATTTTAGAATTTTGTAAATGGTTTTGTAAGAGATTTTATAATGGATTTTATAAAAGATGTTCATAAAGGATTTTGTAATGGTTTAATAAAGGAGTATAAAGGTTTTAGAGGATTTCATAAAGGTATTTACAAAAGAACTTGTATTAAGGGATACGAAGCGTTTTAAGGGAATTTGTGCAGAAGTTTATGAAAAGGGAATGAGTTGTAAACTGGATTTATATATTACTTTATAAATGGTTCGAATGCATATAAATAGTCCATAAATGGTTTGAGAGAGATTTACAAATTATTTTCAAGATTGATTGAAAGAAAATCTTCCCCAACATTTATGAATATATTTATACTTTTGGAACCAGTATACGGATATATTGACATGAAGGTATAACTGTTTTTTGGACTTATTACTAAAAATATCTTATAAAATGACCACGGTGTGAAATAGCGTTTGGTAGTTAAAAAGATCGAGGTCGGATATTTTCATACTCTCTGTGAATTCTAAAACTAGTTTAACAACTGTGCACATGGTGGAGAATCCAGAACGAAGTAGGATGTTTTAGTGAACGCTGGTGTATGAGGTAAGAACACAGCCTTGACCTTCGGATCGGCGTGATATGACTAAAACATGAGCTATACTGGGCCAGGTTAGGTTTCTCCTCCTATTGAACACACTTCTTTGATAACATATATGTTTCTTTGTGATTCAATGGTGGCCACCCTCAATTTGATTATGGGAGTGTATCTCGAGGTAGGTGGTAGTAGCTGCTATGCATTACCACCAGCTCGTGAGTGCAAAACAGTAGAATCCCACCCTGGGCATTGCCTCGCATGCCTTGTCATATGCTTTATCAAGCCCACTGCAAATTTGGTTTGTGTCGTAATTATGGATGCACCCTCATTGCCCACAAGTTTACGGTGGAGTTTACAGTACCGTATTGACTACGACGTTTATAAAAATGTGTTAAGAGGGATATAGGTAACGCCTTAGCGCAATTTTAATACTTTACTTTGTTGATACACACCACACATATATAGTTTCTACATATAGACAGTTTAACGTATCCTTAGAAGATGGAAAATCCCGAAACATCTCTTAAGTTATTGCACGCACGTTATACACAGGATAGGAGATGTATGTTGGGCGAATTTTCACCCAGAAGATCTCGAGACCAAGAAGCCACAGTTTCACGCGGGTTCGCCATCTCCACTTCATTCAGCACGACCAGTCACCTTCCCATTCGGCCTCCTCCTCATTCGGCCTCCTTCCCATCCGGCCTCTCCATGTCATACCGGACCAGAATCCATTCGGTCAGCCCCATTCGGCCACAGAGCCAACATTCCTCCATCTCCATTCGGCATACCGAACCAGGGGCACCACCGAACCAAACCTCTTCCCCGCAACCGGTCCAAGAAGCACCGAACTACCTCACCACCGGTCCACACCTATCACCGGTCCACACTCACTGCCGGTCCACATCCACACCGCTACCACCGGACAACACCTACCACCGGTCCAAGCCCCATGTCGAATGAGACCTCCCTGAACCAAACAACTGCCAGTCCAGATTGCTTCAGCCCGGGCCCACCAGCAGCTATATACATCCAAGACCCCTGCCCCCTACCTCACTCTGTAAATAGAGGGGCAGGGGTACAACAATGGTAGACAAGTTTGAGAGCTCAAGCGAGGAAGGAACTTTCAAACTACTTTCATATACTTGTATACGAAGCATTGTACTTGTAATCCGAAAGAAAGAAGATAATAACATATAAAGTGGACGTAGGCATATTCCGGCCGAACCACTATAAATCTGCGTGTCTTTTACATTTCAGCCCCTACTTCTTTTATATTTACATACTCATCTAAAATCATTGAAAATCACATATAATCAACTAAATAATACGACTTAGAGGTGTTTGTCCATTTTTTGTGCAAACATTTTTGGTGCTTTCACTGAGAATAGAACTCAAGCTTCATCTTCTCCCACTCAACCTTCTTCCTAACAACATCGCTCGTTGCTTAGAAATCATGCCTTCCAAACAGAGAAGGGATGTTAACAAAGGAAAGAACATCGCAACTAGCAGCCTTCCAGATCCAGCAATCGCAGATCAGCCCACTTCAACAGCAGTACCAGATGAAAATCAGGAAAATCCAACTGGTCCCGCAACGGAACAACCAATCACTAGGGCAGATCTGGACAGGGTTGTGACTGAAGTAACTAACCGCTTCACATCCCAACAAGAAGCTTTGGTGGACCAACTCATGCCACGCTTAAGGGATGCTGAAGAGTCCAACCACAACACTGAATCATGGGGTGAGTCCCAATCTGGAGGATCTCGGAGGCAACAAAGGTCTTCCCTCTTCGAAGAAGCTATCAACAGGAACAACAATGATAGGGGCCGCGCCCGGACTCAGCCCGAATTCCGACTCGAGGAAGCCCTTGGAACCGAACCCAGCGGGGGAGGCACCAGGCGAGGGTCGGATGTAGCTGAGCCAGTCATGCCACCTAATCATAGAAACCCCGCTGAACGGAGCCGAGCTAGAACCCAGCCCGAAGTTGACCCCATGGATGTGCTCGAAACAGAACCCCACAGGGGAAGATCAAGGCAGGGGGCAACTGTAGCTGGTCCTAGCGTGCATCCGAGCAGCCAAAGATAACCACTGGATAATGCTAGAAGTGATAGACTGTACCATCCCTACAGGTCATTTGGACGAGATAGATCCCGCAGGGAAGAACCAAGCTCATTTTTGTCCGCTCCAAGTTCTGACGAACGAATGGCACGATTATTCAGAGAATGTGTCCAACGGGAGCAAAGGGACCGGGGAATAGGCGCTAGGGTCACCAGTCCCTTTACCCGAAATATCGAAACTGCCATCACTCCACGGGAATGGAAAATGCCAACCATGGAACCTTACAAAGGAACTTCCGACCCCATCGTACACTTGCAGAGATACACCCAGCATATGCTCATGAGTGGAGCAACAGAAGGAGTATTATGTAAATGCTTTCCGCTATTCCTAGCAGATCTAGCTACCTCCTGGTTCTGCCATCTACCCCAAGGATCCATCAGCTCATGGGAGATGTTGAAAGAAAGGTTTATTAGCCAGTTCCGCATCCATGTGGAACAACCCAAGGATGCTTATTCTCTATCCAATGTCAAACAGAAATCCGGAGAGACGCTGCAACAATATCTAACACGGTTCAACGCCGCAGCGGCAGCAGTTCAAGATGCCGATGAAAAACTCACTCTAATGGCCCTCTGTAGTGGTGTACATCCAGACACCAAGTTTGCCAGAAGATTAACTAAGGAAAAACCAGCTACCTTGCCTGATTTCTTCCATGAAGCTGGAAAGTATATGAGACTTGAAGACGCTGCTACGGAGAGGCAGTCAGGGCAACAAGGCAAGATAGTTCAGGACAAGGTTCCCACCGCAGCTAAGGACGCTCGAAGAAATGAATCTAGAGACAATGCTGGGGGCAGAAAGGTCGAAAAGCGCCAATATCGACCAGGACCGAGATTTGACTCCTACACTCCTTTGAACGACACAATCGAAAATATCTTCCTAGCCACTCAGGGCGAACTAGGATACAAGCGCCCTCCGCACAAGAAAGAATCAGATAACGCACTCAAGTCCGGAAAGTTCTGTCGTTTCCACGAATCCCACGGACATGACACCAATGAATGCCACCATCTTCGGGACTTGATCGAAGAACACATTAGAAGAAGAAGACTGGAACGCTATGTGAAGGGTCAGAACAAGACTCCAACTCCAGCCAATGAGAACTCAAAGCAACCCCTCCCAGAGGTAGGCGGAGGGAATCGCAACAATCACAACACCAGTGGCTCTAGTCAAGAGAAGATAGTGGTCCTTACCATCTCAGGAGGACCACACATCGCCGACAGAAGTTGGGCAGAGATGGAAAGGTACGGCAAGTCGCTTAGAAATGCAGAAGGCTATGTTAACTCCATCACGGAAGAACGCCACCCGAAACGAAAAGAGAACGACGACATCATATTCAGTAGGCGTGATTTGGAAGGAAGACAGTACCCACATATGGATCCTATGGTCATCTCTGCCTGGTTCGGTCCAGCTAAAGTTTTTCGGATTCTAATAGACACAGGAAGCTCCGTAAATATCCTATTCAAACATGCTTTCGACAAAATGAAGTTATCAATGAAGGATGTATCCCCCTGTGAAAAACCACTGCACGGTTTCACTGGAGATGCAAAAATGCCCCTCGGGCAACTTGACCTCTTCGTCGAAATAGGAAGTCATCCCCGCTCCGTTGTGCGAAAACAAACGTTCGTACTAATAGAAAACCACTCGGCTTACAACGCCTTCTTGGGAAGACCAGCCTTGTCTGACTTCCAGATTGTATTAGCCCCCTGGTGCCTGAAAATGAAACTTCCAACAGACAACGGAGTAGGAGAAGTAGAAGGGGATCAAGATGCTGCCCGAGACTGCTACGTAACTGAACTTCGCAATAACCGCAGAAAGAATAAAGGAAAAGATGCAGAGACTACTCTCTGCATGGAAAGCTTGGAGACATAGCAACTAAAGAAAGCCCCTCCTCTTCGATACACAAGCGATCCCTTCAATGAACTAGACCCCAGGGATAAAGAGGAGGAGGCTACCGCCGAGCCTGCAGAGGCTATGGAATTCGTATCTGTAGACAAGCACGATTCAAGTAAACTATTAAAAGTCGGATCTCAGCTAAAAACAGAGTGGAAAGATCAACTCATTGACTTTCTCCGCCACAACTTAGATGTATTTGCGTGGACCCATGCCGATATGACAGGAATCTCCCCCGACATAGCATGCCACATGCTGAACATCGATCCCACCAAGGTACCAGTAAAGCAGAAAAAGAGGAGCATGGGGGCAGAGCGATCGGCAGCCCTTGATGAGGAAGTAAAGAATCTACTTGCTAATGGCTTCATACGGGAAGCCATCTACCCAGAATGGATCGCTAACCCAGTGCTAGTAAAAAAGGCCAATGGAAAGTGGCGAACATGTATTGACTTCTCCAATCTGAATGACGCTTGCCCAAAAGATTGCTTCCCACTTCCCCGAATTGACCAACTTGTGGATAGCACAGCCGGACACGAACTCCTATCTTTTATGGATGCATACTACGGATATAACCAGATTCCCATGCACGCTCCTGATCAAGACCACACTAGCTTCATCACCGACCGCGGACTATATTGTTACAAAGTCATGCCTTTTGGACTCAAAAATGCTGGAGCTACCTATCAGCGCCTCGTCAACAAGATGTTCACGGAACTAATAGGACGAACTATGGAAGTGTATGTGGATGACATGTTGGTAAAGTCCAGGAAAGCCGACGACCATGTAAGCCACCTGGGCGAGATGTTTCAAGTACTTCGCCGATATGGAATGAAGCTGAATCCTCTAAAGTGCTCCTTCGGAGTATCTTCGGGAAAATTCTTAGGATTTATCGTCCACGCCAGAGGAATCGAAGCAAACCCTGAACAAATCCGGGCTCTAAAAGAAATAAGGATACCCTCCACTCGAAAAGAAATGCAGAGCCTAAACGGAAAGGTGGCCGCCCTAAGCAGATTCATTTCCAAGGCAACTAACAAGTGTGTCCCTTTCTTCGAAGCTCTCAAGAAAGACAAAGGGAGATTCGAGTGGACCGATGAATGCTTAAAAGCCTTCCTCAACCTAATCGAACACCTTCAGAGACCACCAGTACTCTCAACTCCAAACGAAGGTGAAGTGTTATACCTATACCTCGCTGTATCATCTCATGCTCTAAGCGCCGCCTTGGTAAGAGAAGAAGACCGCACACAACGCCCGGTTTACTTTGTAAGTAAGAGATTTACAGGGGCAGAGGCCAGATATCCTAAACTAGAGAAATTAGCCTATTGTTTATTGATCGCGTCACGAAAACTGCGACACTACTTCCAGTCTCACTCCATCAGGGTTCTAACCGATCAACCGCTAAGACAAGTGCTCCATCGTCCTGACACTTCTGGGCGACTCCTCAAATGGTGCATCGAACTAAGTCAGTATGATATCACCTACCATCCTCGCACCGCTATCAAAGGACAAGCTATGGCCGATTTCATTGCCGAATTCACTACCAACGAAGGCAAGGAACAATCCGAAGTAGCAAAAAACATCAAGTGGAACCTCTTTGTAGACGGAGCATCGAACGAACAAGGCTCGGGGGCAGGTATTGTGATCATCACCCCCAGGGGAAGAAAGTTGTACTACGCATTAAGGTTGGAGTTCACGGCCACCAACAACGATGCTGAATATGAGGCAGTAATAGCGGGATTGGAGCTTGCCCTAGAAATTGGAATCAATTCCTTATGTCTTCATAGTGATTCTCAGCTTATCGTAAACCAGGTACTAGGAGAATTCCAGACTCGAGGAGAACGACTCACAGCATACCTAAAGAAAACCAAACTGCTGCTCGATCAATTGGACCACTATCTAATCAAACACATTCCTCGAGAAGAGAACCAAGAGGCAGATGAACTTGCAAAGCAAGCTAGTATGAAGAATAGCACCATTTCCGGAGCATTAGCCATCTCAAGGCAGCTAGCCCCAAGTTTCGAACAAGTGAATCTGATAACTGCAATCGAAGAAGGAACCTGGATGACTCCTATCCGGAAATATTTGCAAGATGGCACACTACCCGACAGGCGTGACGAAGCCAAGAGGATCTTGAGAAAAGTTCCCCACTACACAATACAAGAAGGCATCCTCTATCGGCGTGGCTTCTCTAGCCCCTTATTGAGATGCGTCGCCGGAAGGGAAGCCAAGGAGATCTTATCAAACATCCATCAGGGATGATGCGGAGATCACACTGGAGGGCAGACTTTGGCAAGGAAGATACTCCGATATGGATATTACTGGCCCACACTAAACAAAGATGCCCTAGACTTCGTCAAGAAATGCGACAGATGTCAGAAGTTCGCCAAGATTCCTCGACTACCCACAAACGAAATTACTCAAATGACCAGCCCTTGGCCCTTTGCTGTATGGGGAATTGACTTAATTGGCGAACTGCCAACGGGCCGAGGCGGATCCAAATATGCTATAGTGGCAGTCGATTATTTCACCAAATGGGTGGAAGCAGAACCTCTAAATAAAATATCTTCAGCAAAAGTTATAAACTTCTTGATCAAAAATATTCTGTGCAGGTACGGAGTCCCACTCAAGATCATATCAGACAACGGACTCCAGTTTGACAGCGAAGAATTTGCCGACTGGTGCCAAGAGCATGGAATTCATAAAAGCTTCTCATCAGTAGCTTATCCTCAGGCAAACGGACAAGTTGAAGCCGTCAACAAAATTCTCAAAACCCTAATCAAGAAGAAACTTGAAAAGTCAAAAGGCGCTTGGGTGGACGAACTTCCTACGGCACTATGGGCGTACCGCACATCTTTCAGAACATCAACGGGACATACTCCTTTCTCTTTGGCATATGGATCGGAGGCAATGCTCCTAGTTGAGACTATTGTGCCTTCCCACCGCAGGATCCACTACAACCCAGAGGAAAACGAAGAACTCCTCCTCATGTCTTTGGATCTGATTGAGGAAAGGAGAAACGATGCAGCGCTCAAAGCAGCAGCTCACAAACAAAAAGTGGCAGCGCTATACAATTCCAAAGTCAAGCATCGCAGCTTACAAGAAGGAGATCTTGTCCTCAGGCGAATCTTTCCGCGCCCCGGGGCACTAGACCCCATCTGGGACGGACCGTATGTAATTCATAAAGATCTCCACAACGGAGCTTATATTTTGTCAACAGTGGACGGAGAGGTGTTCCAGAGGGCATGGAACATCCGACACCTCCGTCGATACTTTTCTTAACTTGTACTGCCCATATGAAGTGAATTAACAAAGAGAATCAGTGGACGTAGGCACTTTCGTGCCGAACCACTTTAAAAAACCTTGTCTCTTTTTAGCTTGTTCCTTTATGTCTTGGCTACTTGTTAAGTTTTATCCCTTTCTGTTGAACAAAATCCTATGGCATCTCCACTCAAGACGCACCGCGGCCTCATCTGGACTAGGCCTAACAGGTACGCTACGATTCTATGCACTCGCCAATGAGACACTTTTGCTCCAGCATCCCTCTGCTGCGGGTTAACTCATTGCGCGCCTGCCCTCAAAGCCAACTGTAATGAGCCGATTATAAGTAATCATAAAGGCCGACTATAGCCGATGGCAGCTCATTACGGCGTTCGGCTCGCCGGCAACTGTGAACCTACTTTAAGCCCCAACATAAGGTGTGGCCAGCCAGGGGTAGTTCACGGCCAACGGCACCCACGCTAGCCGGCCACAGTAAATCGAATAATACCCACGATTACGGACCATAATGGTTCGGGTAGTTACCGTGCGCGATCTCGGCTCCGATGTGTCTTAAGTGCGGCTGTGGTAAAAAAGAAAACTCCCCGCGGAGGCGTAAGATGGGTGACAAATGTCTCCAAGACCCACAGCTAGGGAAAGTGACTACAAAACCCGTTTGCCACGAACTTAAGCACATCGACGGCCTTCCGTGACTGGAAGTTTTACTTTTACTATATTTCCATTTCATTTAAATACTTTTCTCCTATCCTGTATAACAAACTCTAAAGTACAGGAAACCAAATAGGAAGCATTCGCTCATAAGAAACTAAGTCTGCATACTGGGTGGCAGGGTACTCAGCTATATCCGTGAACAGTTACATAAGACACTCTAAGCTACCGCCTGCGAATGAAACATAAAGGGCGGTACTCTCTTTTCTTGTACATAAATACGTAACTATAGCTTGTTCGTACAATAACATTGCAACACATGAAATTATATTTCTAGCAAAAAACTTAGCATCAAACACAACTAGAATCACAGGCATATACATAGTTATATTTCTCACGCAGCACATCAAGATGACAACAACATTTAAACATAACAACATCAGCTTATATTATAAAATCACACGAAGTTATTCTTTGCAAATAATATTATTATAGTTACATGTCAATGACTAACGTAAACAGTGATAAAAAGAAATAAAAAGGTGGCAGCCGCGTCCACACTCCATCACCAACTTCCCCAGTCTACTTAGCCGCAGGATCAGAGCCCCCAGCATGTGGATCAGGAGTCCCACCTGTCCAGTTCAGAAGAGGAATTCATTAAACGAACAATCAAGGAAAGAAAGGGAAAAGAATAACTCACCAGCATCCGCCGCTCGATCCCCATCACCCAACTGCACGCCCGCTTCCTCTGCAGCAAGCAGCCGCATCCCCTCCTTCACCGCCGCTTGCTCCTCCTTCGAGAACTGGGCAGTAACCGCATCCAAATTGAAAGCCTCTCCGCCTTCCTTACCCGCGTTCACCCTGGCCTCCTCTAAAGCCTGGAGATACACCTTGGCCATCACCCGAGGGTAATCGTCCATCCAAGACAAGCCGCCCTCCTTCCAAGTGTGGAAGTACATGTCCTGCAGCATCTCATCCATCATCCCCTCATTCTCCTCAAACTCCCTCACCCGGGCCTCGGAAGCTTGCAACTTGGCGACGACAATGTCCCTCTCTGATTGGTATCTCAAGCAGTCCGCCTGAAGAGACCTCCGCATTTCCTCCTCCTTTAACTTGAGGGACCTCCTCATCTCCTCCATCTCCTCCTTCAACTCGGCCTGAGCCATCTCTGCAGCCTCGAGCCTCCCAGACAACTCCTCTACCCGCTCAAGATCCGCATTTCGAACCTCGTCCACCGTCGTAATTGCCATGTTAATCCGTTCCCTGCAGGCGACCTCCATCTTCCGTAATTCCGCCCTACTGGCCTTCTCCATCGTCTCTTTCAGCCGCTTGGAGGCTTCCTCATGCTGAGAAATCTGGATGGCTTGATCGGCGAGCTGCTTGGCCTGGTCGGCAACTTTTAACCTCAACCGAATATTAGCACTCCCGATCTCTTCCCCGGCCTTGGCCAATCTAGCATGATGCTCCATTAACTTCTTAGTCTCTGCGGCCACCCGATCGATGTTAGCCTTGGCTTCGGCCCCCATGGTGACTAACCGTGTAGTAAGTAAATCAAGATCTAAAGACTTGGCCTCGTCCAGCACTCTTACCATGGGGTTGCGGGGAAGGAGGTGCTCGCCCGTGGCCTCATCAAATGAGATATCATGAAAGCTCGGATCTAAATCAGGATGACCGGCAAAAGGGTCACGAGGCACGGGGCGAGGCACATCAGGACGCCTTATACGAATAACAGTTGGGCTCTTGAAAGGAGGATGAGGGGGGGCCGGATTCCGTGCTCTCCGCCGTAGTATCACGAGGACGCTGAGTAGGAAGCTGCGAACCAGGGGAAGACTCAAATAAGGAACGGCTCCGCTTCTTTTTCCGAATGCCCTCTTCAATGACCCCAAGAAGAGGGCGATAACTGACTACATCCCCAGTGCGACCAGTAGAGGGTTTCGCAGACGCTCTCCTCGACTTAAACTGCTCAAGGCGGTGTCGAACGTCCGACGTTTTAACCACCTGGCCTGCCCCTGGAATAAAGAATAAGTGTTACGAACATACAATAATCCAAAGTTCGAAAAATGTGTTAAGTTAAAAGGAAAGAAAAGTGAGAAGACACATCTATTATACAAACCCGGCGGAGGAGTGGGATACTGCAATAAGTCCTGGATCTCATTCCAGGACGGAAGTGAACCGTAAAAAATTTCTAAGTCCCTATCGAAAATGGAATCGGCAGAGGACAAAAGTTCACCTTGCATCGCCGGAGTTGCCTTAGCTGAGGAACCCTTAGAGGATGGGTCAGTGCCAGCCACAGCTTTGCCGGTTTCCTTTGCCTTCTCCGTTTCCGACTCTCCCTCCGATTCCCCGAAGGCCCGACGGAGAGCCTCATCCAGTTCAAGGTCTTGCTCAGAGGTTAGGGCACCGACGCCACTACCACCTTGACCGTCGCCATCTCCTCCACCCTCCGACCCTTCTCCAACCTCGCCTCCTTCCTCCTCTTCTACACCTTCCTCCTCCGGGACAGTCGGAAAAGTACTTGGAGAAGGGCCATCAGACTTCTTCAGTTTCTTCCCCCCGACAACGGGGCGCTCTGTAAAAGGCTCCCTCTTACGGCTCTTCACCATAGCCCCCTCCTTAGCTTTGGCAGCCTTCTCCTCAGCCGTGTCTCTTTGCTTAACCACGGACTGGTGCGGTAAGATCAAATTATACTCCAAGAGGGTTGCATTCCTGATCAAGAAGGAGGCCGACCGGTCCCGTGCCGGAATAGCCTTTAGTTCAGCAGCCGTTCGCACCAAGGAGTCATCCTCCACGACTGTAATACCACCTGTCGCTAGCCAGAAATAGAAGCATGTCAGAAAAAACACTACAGTCAAAACATGGAAAATATAAATGAAATCCATCTTACAGCCGTAAGTGAAAAGGCGGAAAGAAACAGCATCGTCCTTGATAAAGAACCACTCTTTCTTGAACATGGTAAACTTGGAATATAAGTCCAGGACTGGTTTGAAGGGCACGGCCGCTTCCAGACTGATATACGGAGACCCCTTCTTATAGCCTCTCAGGTTGTACAAGTATCGAATTTCCCGATTAGAAGGAGGACACCCGTACCTCCTCTGGAAGATAACAAAGAGGCTCACCAGGATGGCATAAGAGTTAGGCTGAAGTTGGAAAGGAGCCACCTTCAAATATGTGGTGAAACTTACTATCCAAGCGTTGATAGGAGGGATAGCACCGCACATACAATGGTATCTGCTATAAGCAAAATAGCCTTCGGGAGGATTATATGGCATCACTCCATCTCCCGGCAGCAGCATAAGAGCCCTGTCTATCCCGAAGGAACGGGATATGACGTCAAGTTGCTCCTCCTTTAGGGAGCTAGGAAAGCAATCGGGGGGAGATCAGAAGTTCCTATGGACCATATCCATCCACTAATGACCTCGGAACAGGTCGATGTTGCCCGGATCCTGATTGGGCTGGGGGCACAGAAGAAGGCTCTCCCCCATCCTTGGATTTCCGTCTGTCTGATCGTGTTTCTGCCTTACGAGTCATTTATCTGCATGCACAAAAGTGAAAAACATGACGTTAAAACGAAAGTATAAGCAAGCAAGCATACATAAGTCCAGAATACGAGGTTCATTCGGCACTGGGGTCCTAAGTCCATTCGGTAGTACAAGTCTTAAGTTCATTCGGTGGTACATGTCCATGTTCATTCGGCGCTAAAATCCCATTCTCATTAGGCATACATACAATTCGGTCCTAAGTCTCATTCGGCATACATATCATTCGGTCCTAAGTCTCATTCGGCTATCCAATACACACCGTATACATTCGGCAAACAGGACCATTCGGCAATAGGGTACATACCTGATTCGGTAGGAGATTGATTCGGTAGAAGATTGGTTCGGCAGAAGATTGATTCGGTAGAAGATTGGTTCGACAGAAGATTGGTTCGGCAGAAGACTTGGTTCGGTAAGGAAAAACCAAAGGGGGGTGTAGCCTCTATATATAGGCGAGCTCAGGACCGCCGAACCAGCTGGTTCGGCCCACCGGATAGAAACACCGGACCAATACCAAACATACCGAACCAAAAGAATACCGAATGGACCCATCCATGCCGGACCAACCAAAGGACCGAATGAAGCTATCTCCACCAGCGAAAACCAGGAACAGGGGGCACGCAGGCTCCTCACTCAGATAAGTACCGAACTCTAGAACCTACTAACAAAGTAAAGAATATGATAACGATGGATGAGTCGTAAATCTCTCACCAATGTGGGTTAATCATTTACACGTGTACACGACCACGAACGGTCCATAGGCACGCTCTGAATGGCTATTAACCCGATCGTCGTGAGAATTTGCACTTTGACATCCTTTTTAAACTCGTAGGTTAAACGGATATTTGACTCTGATAATTATGAAATGGCTAAGCTACTTACACATGTACGGGGTCGCGAACGATCCCTAGGCATGCTCTGAGCTGGCGATAAACCATCTTGACAAACGATCCAAGAATCCACTCTGACATGAACCTGGCATCGATGATGCTAAGCCCCCTCGGGGCTCACTCTCTCGTCCCGAACGACACAGTTCACTTCATCTCGAATGTTTCAATCACGAACGGTCGCTATTTGAAATAACACTAAAACTGTAAATTCCTTTGCAGGACACCAACAGGATATGAACATCCAGCCCGTGGCATTACAAAACAAACCTTCCTACCACAGGGAAACAAAGCGCGACACATGCAAGCACGTGCCCCACTTTGGGGGGCAAATGTTGGGCGAATTTTCACCCAGAAGATCTCGAGACCAAGAAGCCACAGTTTCACGCGGGTTCGCCATCTCCACTTCATTCAGCACGACCAGTCACCTTCCCATTCGGCCTCCTCCTCATTCGGCCTCCTTCCCATCCGGCCTCTCCATGTCATACCGGACCAGAATCCATTCGGTCAGCCCCATTCGGCCACAGAGCCAACATTCCTCCATCTCCATTCGGCATACCGAACCAGGGGCACCACCGAACCAAACCTCTTCCCCGCAACCGGTCCAAGAAGCACCGAACTACCTCACCACCGGTCCACACCTATCACCGGTCCACACTCACTGCCGGTCCACATCCACACCGCTACCACCGGACAACACCTACCACCGGTCCAAGCCCCATGCCGAATGAGACCTCCCTGAACCAAACAACTGCCAGTCCAGATTGCTTCAGCCCGGGCCCACCAGCAGCTATATACATCCAAGACCCCTGCCCCCTACCTCACTCTGTAAATAGAGGGGCAGGGGTACAACAATGGTAGACAAGTTTGAGAGCTCAAGCGAGGAAGGAACTTTCAAACTACTTTCATATACTTGTATACGAAGCATTGTACTTGTAATCCGAAAGAAAGAAGATAATAACATATAAAGTGGACGTAGGCATATTCCGGCCGAACCACTATAAATCTGCGTGTCTTTTATATTTCAGCCCCTACTTCTTTTATATTTACATACTCATCTAAAATCATTGAAAATCACATATAATCAACTAAATAATACGACTTGGAGGTGTTTGTCCATTTTTTGTGCAAACAATGTAAAATGCTGTAAATATCTCTGAAGCCATCGCGCCCATATTTACATATTGTTGATTTAACTTACATAAGATCTTCTAGTTCTGATTCGAGTGTTTTGTCTTTTCATTATGCTTGGGTCAGCTTGAGTTTTTAAATGTTGAAGACTTTATTTCTCGAGGATGAAGACGGAGATTTGTATACTATTTGTTATATATATTCCACTGCATCATGTTGATCCGCTGTATTATCCTATTATACCTGGTGTATGTATAACTCTGTTTATATCGTAAAAGTGTAATCAAATGTTATACGTAATGTAGCTTCATGAACTATATATTTGATTATTATATTATGTCATTCCGCTGTGAAATTGTTTGTTTTGTTCCATTACTTTCTCTTATTTTCTTATTTAACCCATTTACAATCCTCCCTTTTGAATGGTTTGAGTTCGACCTGTGTGGTTTGTTATTGACTTAAACTGTTCAAAAAGGTGGATTGTCGCATAACTCGTCATATGGGAGATTGAGCGAATATAGAAAGCTAACATCACCTCATCATTACGTAGGCAAAGTACGTGCAATGACCCATAATTTTCGATAACTAAAATTAGGTAATATAATAAGGTTTGGTGATTTAATGTTGGAAGAAATTTTTTTGTGGTTTTACAGTAAGAATATAACTAGAATGAATTGTAATAGCATTAATTTAAGGTAATTGATAAGTGCTTTAAATGTAATTCCAATCATTAAAAATGATTAAAAAGTTGTAACTGGTTATAGATTGTAAATTAAGTGTAGTAATGTATATGATGCAGCACAAGATGGCATGAGAGAGGAGGAATCGACACATACCTTAATTCGCGATCGGCCATCACCAATGCTCCATGACCTAACTCCTATCCCATCACCATCTACCGCGATTTATTCCAACACCGTGCTTCCTATGTCGCTGCGCGACTTAACCCCAACCCCGCGACCTAACTCCAACACCGTGCTTCTTATGTCGCCATGCGACTCAACCCCAAACCCGCGACCTAACTCCAACCCCATACCTCCTACGTCGCTACACGACTCAATTTCACCAACACAGCGACCTAATTTCATACCTCCTACGTCGCTACGCGACTTAACTCCACCAACACCGCGACCTAACACCGTACCTCCTATGTCGCGACGCGACTTAACCCACCTCCACAACCTAACCCGTTCGCGATCTAATCCCATCGCCGACAATTCTCTCGTGAAGCCTAGGTCGCGAATTTCTTCCAATAAGTCGCGAAGATTTCATTGCCGCCTTCTTTTAGCTCGCGTGACAATTTTTGAGTCGCGTGATGGCTTAGTTAAGTCGCGTCAAATCATTATAGGTCGTTGATCAATGAGTCGCGTGACCATTTAAGTCGCGTTCTATTTTTTAGGTCACAAACAAGACCGTTAACCATTTGTAATGTGTTATACTTTGTAATATGTTGTAGTATTATAAGATTATAAATAGGCAAGTCGTGTCATTTGTAAAGGTTGTTGGAAATTTGAATAAAATTTGGTTTGTGCTTTGTGCCTCCATTTTTAATTGGTAGTCGAGTGTTATCTCCTATCTCCACTTTCGGCATTCGAGTGTGCTCGAATCAACGATTGTTGAAGCCAATTCACGGAATCAAGTGCGCTTGATCAACGTTCGAAGAATTGAAGATCTTCTCTCATGGTATCGTGCGCGACCAACGTGTCAAAGATTGCTAAAGTCTGGTATCTTCATGATCAATGGATTTGGGCCTTACGGTATTCATAAATCCATCGATTCTTCGTCGATTCACCGATTATTTTTGCTAATCGTGTGAGATCCTAACCGGATTCGATTTACATCATTGAATTCGCTTCCCATGCTGCGTCAGTTTGGTATCGGAGCTAGATCGCAAGAGGTTTGCATTATTTGGAGACTTGGGTTTCGAGAATTTGAAGTTTGGAGAACGGATTTGCAAATTGTTGAGAAGTTTGGTGTTCATCGTGTTCATCGTGAAGTTGCAACAAGTTGGGAGTTTCGATCCATCTCACTTCGGATCAAAGTTCGGAAAGTGTTTGAAATTTATTCTTGAGTTTGTTTGAAGTTCAATCATGCCTCCGAGACGAGCTCAACGTCATCGCAATATTAATGCTTTGTATGGAAGAGAAGAGGCCGATGAAATGGAACAACGAATCAACGAGAGTTTCACTGATAAGTTGAATGAAGGAATTGGTCAATTAGAGAGAATGATGCTTGAAATGAATCAAAATCGAAGAAGAGTTTCACCTGAATCGAGCCATGGGAGAAGTAGAGTTTCACCACATTCAGATCGGGAGAGAAGAGAAGATCATGATCATAGAAGTGCTGACAATCGTGATAGAAATGAAGATCGAATAAGTGGTGCTGGTAGAGTGGTTGGTGGTCATGATCGACATCGATATACTTCAGACTTTGATGAGGAGTTTGATGGTGATAGAGGTAGTGTGCATTATCGAGATCGAGGTCAAGTACGAAATCGAGACAGAGATTTTGAAGATGACCGTAGATGGGAATCAGGAATGAAGATGGAAATTCCAGAGCTCAAGGGTGGAATGGTTGCAGAAGAATTTTTGGAATCGTTGTCTAATGTTGAAGAGATCTTTGTTTTCAAGGAGGTTCCGAAAGACCGTCGAGTGAAGTTGGTTGCTACTAGGTTGAGAGGGAGAGCTGTGGCATGGTGGCAGCAAACCAAACTTACACGAGAACGGATGGGGAAGTCGAAGATTGTGGATTGGGAGAAAATGAAGAAATTGATGAAAGCTACATTTTTACCTTACAATTATCAATCACTCATGTATCAGAGGTTGCAGAATTTGAGGAAGGGACAAAGACTGTTAATGATTATGCTGACGAATTTTATCAACTGATTGCTCGAAATGACATTATGGAGACAGAGGAACAGTTGACTGCTAGGGTTGTTGGAGGTTTGAGAATGCAGATCAAGGATATGGTTAATATGTTTGATCCGAGATCTGTGGCGGAAGCATACCAGAAGGCGATAGCTTGGGAGAAGCAGGGAAGACGAGGAGGTGGCGTGTTTACAAGTTCCAATATTCAAAGCAAAGGTGTTAGTGGGAGTTCCAATGTTACTAAAGCTGTCAATAAACCAGTTGTGAATGAAGTGGCGAAGGCAAAGGCAAAGGCAAAGGTTACTAACAGTTTCAAGTGTTATAACTGCCAAGAAGTGGGTCATAAGAGTAACGAATGTCCAAAGCCAAAGAAGAGAACGATGATTGCTGAAGTTGAAGGCGAGGATGTTGGTGAAGGTAACTCTAGTCCAATGGAGGAAGATGAGCAGGATATCGCATCGGGAGATGAAGGATGTAATCTAATGATGAGGAGGTCTTGTTCAACACCAAAGCAAGAGGATGAGGCTAGTTGGTTGAGGAGCAACATTTTTCAATCTACATGCACTATTCTGGGAAAAGTTTGTAAGTTTGTGATTGATGCAGGAAGTTGTGACAATATTATTTCTACTGAAGCTGTGAGGAAGCTGAAGTTAAAGACAGAGAAACACCCTAATCATTATAAGTTAGCATGGCTGAGAAAAGGAGGAGAGGTGAAGGTGGACAGGCGAGTTCGAGTTCCATTTTCTATTGGGAAGAAATATAAAGACGAGATCTGGTGTGATGTAGTTGAGATGGATGTTTGTCATTTGCTTTTAGGAAGACCGTGGCAGTATGATCGAGCAGTGCAGCATGACGGTCGAACCAATAGCTAAAGTTTTATGTTTGAAGGCGTTAAGATTATTTTAGTTCCAAAGAAGAGACAACAGGGAGAGAGCAAGTCAGAAGAGATTGAGGAGCTTAAAACTTTATTGACTTTGAAAGAATTTGTTGAAGAAGTAGAGGAGAGTCCCGAAGTGTTTTGTTGATTGGACATGAAGCTACTGAATCAGTTGAAGTTCCATAGGAAGTGAAGCCGGTATTGGAAGAATTCAGTAATGTGTTTCCGGAGGAGTTGCCAAAGGAATTACCGCCGTTGAGGGATATTCAACATCAAATTGATCTTGTGCTAGGGTCAGTGTTACCTCACAGTCCACATTACCGGATGAGTCCGAAGGAGCATGAAGAACTAAGAAGGCAGGTGGAGGAGTTGTTAGAACAAGGGCCTGTCAGGAGATTTTGAGTCCATGTGCCGCGCCAGCCTTATTAGTACCGAAGAAGGATGGAACGTGGAGGATGTGTACGGACAGTCGGGCACTAAACAAGATCACTGTGAGATACAGATTTCCTATGCCAAGGTTTGATGATTTGATTGATCAGTTGAGTGGGGCTGTTGTGTTTTCCAAGATTGACCTGAAGAGTGGATACATTCAAATTCGTATTAGACCGGGTGATGAGTGGAAGACTGCTTTTAAAATCGGGGAGGGTTTGTACGAATGGTTGGTTATGCCATTTGGCTTGTCAAATGCTCCTAGTACTTTCATGAGAGTGATGAACCGGATTTTTAGACCATTTGTTGGGAAGTTCGTGGTTGTTTACTTTGATGATATTTTGATTTATAGTGGGAGTACGGAAGAACACATTAGTACTTGCGAGAAGTGTTGTTGATTCGACGACAAGAGCAGTTTTGTGCAGCAACAAAGAAGTGCGTGTTTATGACGGACAGTTTTTTATTTCCGGGGTATGTTCTGTCAAAGGAAGGTATTCAAGTAGATGAAAATAAAGTGGAAGCTGTCAGGAGTTGGCCACAACCGAAGACAATTACTGAAGTGAGAATTTTTCATGGGTTGGGGTCTTTTTATCGAAGATTCATTCCACACTTTAGCAGTGTGATGGCACCTGTAACCGATTTCATGAATGGAAAGAAGTTTGTATGGTCAGAGGAAGCAGGGGTTTCCTTTGAGAAGATCAAGACCCTCTTGACGACAGCACCAATTCTGGTACTGCCGAATTTTCAGTTGTTATTTGAATTGCATACTGATGCTTCGAAAGTGGGAATTGGTGGAGTATTAAGCCAGAATGGAAGACCAGTTGCTTATTTCAGTGAAAAACTGTCTGGAGCCAAGTTGAGATATAGCACTTATGATGTAGAGTTT
Source organism: Allium cepa (assembly GCA_030765085.1). Classification (NCBI taxonomy): domain Eukaryota; kingdom Viridiplantae; phylum Streptophyta; class Magnoliopsida; order Asparagales; family Amaryllidaceae; genus Allium; species Allium cepa. The sequence continues at coordinate 950,281,091 of CM060943.1, read as the reverse complement.
TACGCGATTGTTCAAGTCGTGAAACATTGGCGACATTACTTGTTTCAGAAGGAGTTTGTTCTTTACGCTGATCATGAGGCATTGAAACATCTACAAGGACAGGACAAGATTTCAGCGAGACATGCTTCATGGAGAGCATATCTACAACAATTTACTTTCGTTGTAAAACACAAGTCAGGGGTCACAAGTCGTGTAGCGGATGCTTTGAGCAGGAGAAATCACTTGTTGACAACGTTGAAGGTTGAAGTGACAGGATTCGAATTATTGCCAAAGTTGTTTGAAAAGGATCCTTACTTTGCAAAATTTGTTGAGAAAGTTAAGGATGGGATACTGATGAATTTGTGTTGGTTGATGGATTCTTGTTCAAGGGGAGTCGATTATGCATACCAGACTACAGCTTGAGAATGAAGATTATCAAAGAGTTACATGAAGAAGGTCATTTAAACAGGGATCAAACACTGCAGTTGATTTCTCAATCTTATTTTTGGCCGTCAATGAGAAAAGAGGTAGAGAGATTTGTGGAGAGATGTCATATCTGTCAAGTTTCGAAGGGAACAGCTACGAATGCGGGATTATATATGCCGTTACCTGTGCCTACTAAACCATGGGTTGATATTAGCATGGTTTTTGTATTGGGTTTGCCGATAACTCAGAGGGGAAATGATTCTATATATGTTGTAGTGGACAGGTTTTCGAAGATGGCACATTTCATAGCCTGTAAGAAGACAACCGATGCCGTCCGAGTTGCTCAGTTATTCTTTAAAGAGGTGTACCGATTCATGGTTTACCAGAATCTATAGTTGCAGACAGGGATACCTGATTTCTGAGCCATTTTTGGTTGAGTCTGTGGAAGATGGTTGGAACGAAGCTGAATTTTAGCAGTGCTTATCATCCGTAGACAGATGGGCAAACAGAGGTGGTGAAAGATCGTTGGGAAATTTGTTACAATGTCTTGTGAAAGACAATTTGAAGATGATGAGAGTGTGAATTCGAGGACGAATTCCTTCCAACAAGGGGAGAATGATGCAGCACAAGATGGCATGAGAGGGGAGGAATCAACACATACTTTAATTCGCGATCGGCCATCACCAATGCTCCACGACCTAACTCCTATCCCATCACCGTCTACCCGATTTATTCCAACACCGTGCTTCCTATGTCACTGCGCGACTTAACCCCAACCCTGCGACCTAACTCCAACACCGTGCTTCTTATGTCGCTACGCAACTCAACCCTAAACCCGCGACTTAACTCCAACCCCATACCTCCTACGTCGCTACGCGACTCATTTTCACCAACACAGCGACCTAATTTCATACCTCCTACGTCGCTACGCGACTTAACTCCACCAACACCGCGACCTAACACCGTACCTCCTATGTCGCGACGCGACTTAACCCACCTCCACAACCTAACCCGTTCGCGATCTAATCCCATCGCCGACAGTTCTCTCGTGAAGCCTAGGTCGTGAATTTCTTCCAGTAAGTCGCGAAGATTTCATTGCCGCCTTCTTTTAGCTCGCGTGACAATTGTTGAGTCGCGTGGTGGCTTAGTTAAGCCACGGAAAATCATTATAGGTCGCTGATCAATGAGTCGGGTGACCATTTAAGTCGCGTTCTAATTTTTAGGTCACAAACAAGACCGTTAACCGTTTGTAATGTGTTATACTTTGTAATATGTTGTAACATTGTAAGACTATAAATAGGCAAGTCGTGTCATTTGTAAAGGTTGTTGGAAATTTGAATAAAATTTGGTTTGTGCTTTGTTCCTCCATTTTTAATTGGTAGTCGAGTGTTATCTCCTATCTCCACTTTCGGCATTCGAGTGCGCTCGAATCAACGATTGTTGAAGCCAATTCACGGAATCAAGTGTGCTTGATCAACGTTCAAAGAATTGAAGATCTTCACTCACGGTATCGTGCGCGATCAACGTGTCGAAAATTGCTAAAGTCCGGTATCTTCGTGATCAACGGATTTGGGCCTTACGGTATTCATAAATCCATCGATTCTTCATCGATTCACCGATTATTTTTGCTAACTGTGTGAGATCCTGACTGGATTCGATTTACATCATCGAATTCGCTTCCCACGCTGTGTCAGTATATATTAATTGGTAATTGGATTAAAGGAGTAACTAATTATTTAAATGTTGTATTAACAAATGAAATAGTATGTAATAAATTGTAACTGAATAAAATTAGTGCTGTGTAGATAATTATAACATTTGTTGTAAATAATAAACTTATAAACATGATTAAATTAAGCTAAAGGTCACAACTGTTATTCATTACCTATATGTTTAACTTGTTGAAATCAAATTGGAAATAAATTGCGATAAATGTAACTAATATTGTGTTAATGGAAACTAAGATGAAATTGAAGAATAATAATGTATTAAAATATAAACAAATGTTAACTATGTCTATAAAGTAACGATTGATTGAATAAAATATTAAAATCTAATTAAATCAATTGATTGGAAATATAATATAATTAATTGGAATTTAATGTAATTAACTATTTGTGGTTAATGAAAGAAATGGCGTCAATTATAGAAAATGTGGATAACAAGAAAGAAACATATGTTAACAATTTCGTAAGGTATTGGTTGATTTAATAGTAGGAATGTAAATCAACATAAAAGAATAAAAATGAATAAATTTAGTAAAGGAGTAAACATATATTTATTTATTTGAAATGTTTGATAATTGAAAGATTGATGTAGAGATGAAAAACTATTATTTAGTAAGATATTTAAATTATTATTAGATAGGAAATAATTGTTCTACTTCTCATTACATTCATTTAGTCCATTTTAAAACTTAACCAATTAAAATTAATGCAATTGAACATTTTCAATTAATAGGATAGAGAATACTAAATTGTAAATTAATAGGTGTAATTAAAAGTAGCATATGTTTTGTGAAAATATAAGGAAAGTTTGATTTAATGAAAAGAACAATTACATCAAATAAAATGAATGTTTCAATTATGAATGTAGTTTTAATTTCATTAAAGTAAGGAATAGAACGATTGATTCTAAAATAAGAAATATATGTGTTAACTCCATCTCGGCCGTGACTCACCGATCTAACACATCAAATAGGTAGCGACCCAGCGTTCAGCCGACCTAAGGTATGAAGGGATGCCGACCTAGTATCTTAGCATGGAAGACCGACTTAACTGCTCGAGGCTTAGGAGGGATACCGACCTAACAGGCTCGACAGAGATGCCGACCCAAAGTCTTAACAAATGGACGCTGACCTAACTACCTAATGCCTTAAGGGAGACCGACCTAAGCTTTGAGGTAATGCCGACTTAGGGCTCAAAGGAAGAACCGACCTAAGACTTACGAAAACCTGCCGGCCTAACATGACTACCGATCTAGCTACCTAAGGAAATTGCCGACCTAACTGCTATAGACAAGTTGAACTACACTCGAGTCGCGACCGACTTATGACTTAAGCCAGGTCGTTCGCGATCTTGGCATAAGAAAGGGAACGCGGTGCAACAGCTACACACGCAGCATGATAACTCGGCAACGACTTAGGACTTGGGATTTGGGGCCAGAAGAACATGTATCTCTCATCTAAACTGTAGGCCATACATGAATAAAAGAGGGCGACCTACGACCTAGCCTAGCCCGGAGCCGACTCACGATCCAACTCATCTCGGCCACTACCTACAACTTGACACCAGAAGCCCCTATGAATACACGACCACCTCCAACATTCAAGGGACTTTTTGGCCAACCATTTCAAGCTCCAATACTCTGCTGAATTCTCAACTCATCCGACACTTCAAGTTCGAAAGGCATCTCAACTAACTTCAACGGAAAATCTAACGCAATCTACATGGATTCGGAGAATTCTTCTCTACCAAAGTTCTAGTTGTTTGTCTCGTCGTAATTGTAATTGAAGATTGCTGTAAAGTTGAAATCGGTTTAGCAATAAAGAGAATTAAAGTGGATGTAGGCTTGCCTTGAGCCGAACCACTATAAAATCGTTGTTATTCACTGCTTTTTCTGTGATTTTCTGCTTATACTTTGTTCCCGAATCATCGGGTGGTGCTTTCACAACTACACTATATACACCGGGTTGTTAGCGTTCAAATTTTAGCGTTAACATTTTTGGTGCTTTCACTGAGAATTGAACTCAGGACAATTATCATCATTGCTCCACGAAAGTTTGTTGAAGTAACCTCTCTGAAGACTAGAAGTTTATCTGAAATCATGGCTCCGGGGAGAAAGAGTAGATCTGTTAGATCTGGAAATGTTCAAGAGGGAACCTCCGCTTCCCCAGTACCTAATCAAGCCACTCCACCTGTTGGGGTTACAAAAGCGGAGTTGGATGCTGTAATCTTAGGGCTGAACCAGCAGATAAATGCCCAAAGTGCACAATTGGAAGCTCAGAATGCCCAAAATGCCCAAATTTTCAATAAGTTGAATGACTTGCTTGGGGTAAACCGTTAACCAACGGGTAATGAAAGGAACTTTGCTGGCAACATTCATGAGGATGAAGAAAGAAACATTCCTGAGAGGGCTGCCAGCCCCATTGAGCGGACATTTCCTGAAGTTGGTGGATCTAAAGCTCGAAATGATGAGGGGTATCATTCTGAAATGGTTCGACAAATCATGAAAGAAAGCATGCAAAGGAATGAAGATGAGAAGGAATGGGGTTTCGCTCCAAGTAAAACCGCGTTTACCGAAAGGATCTTAAAGGCTGAGTTCCCAAGGAAGTTCGTCCCTCTAACTATCCCAGCTTACAAAGGAACAAGTGATCCGAACGAATTCTTGTATAAGTATGATTGGCACATGACAGGTTCCAGGGCTTCTGATGAAATAAAGTGTCGATATTTTCCTGTATATTTGGAAGGTGTAGCTCTGCTTTGGTTCACCAAGCTGCCAATTCGATCTATAGATCAGTTTTCTGACCTAACACAGAAATTCAAGGAGCAGTTCAGACTATACGCTTCAAAAGCCAAAGATATCATGTCGTTGTCAAGTTTAGAACAGAATCCAGGGGAAACTATCAAATCTTTCTTGAATCGCTTTAATATAGCGCTGGCCGAGGTAGACAATGCAGAACCACGGATGATCTTGACCTATCTAATGAGGGCCATCGACAAGTCGAGCGAATTTGGAAAATGGCTTAACATGAAGGAACCAAATTCCCTTGAAAAATTCTACAAGAAAGCAGATGAGTTCATACGCCTGGAAAGCCGTCCTATACCGGTAAATGTAGCATTGGAAAAAGATGAAGATAACATTGTTGCTCCACGCAAGAGTGAATCTGTAGGACAGAAAAGGGAAAATAACGGTGGGAAGAAACAGAAAAATCTGAAGAAGCCTCGTTCCTTCAAGCCATCGGAATATACCACTTTATCAGATACGCCGGAGCGTATTTACCTTGCCACTAAAGATTCTGTTGATTATCCTAAACCTCCTGTTCTGAGAACCGGGAAAAAAGCTGTACAAAGCGGAAAGTTTTGCCGCTTCCATAATCAACCCGGTCATGATACCGATGAATGCCGCCAATTGAAAAATTTGATTGAAGAATTGATAAGGGAAAACAAGCTGCAGAAATTTGTGGAAAAGAATAGCAGCAATCCCGCTTCGACTAGTCAGGGGCAACAAGCCCCTACTCGTCAACCCAGGACAAGTGAGAAGACTGCAGGGCATGAATCCGGAAGGCCTGTTATCAATGTCATTACGGGAGGACCTCACCCAGCAGGCAGGAGATGGGGTGAGATGGAAAGGTATACCCGAGCTTTGAAGTATGTACCGACCGAGGAAGGTGCATTTGTTTTGGAAGATGCTATGCCCCTAAAGCAACAAAAAACTTTCAATGATGATATTGTGTTCAGAGCCAGGGATTCCACAGGTATTGAAGCTCCTACCTTGGTTCCCTTAGTCATCTCGGCTGGTATCGGGCCAGCTATTGTCAGAAGAGTTCTCATTGATTGTGGCGCGTGCTGCAATATCCTCTTCAAGAAAACATTCGGCCAGATGAAGATCTCTATGGCTGATGTGCAAGCATCATCGCAGAAAATCGCTGGCTTCACTGGGGAGCCAAAACAGCCGATAGGAACCGTTGATTTGCTTGTAGAACTTGGAGAGGGAGAAATAAAAGTGATCCGCAAGCGAACTTTTGTGATTGTCGACGAGTTCTCTGCTTATAATGCTTTCCTTGGTCGTCCAACTCTTGCAGCATTCAAAGCTGTTCTGGCCCCATGGTGCCTCACCATTAAATTTCCCACAGATAATGGAGTGGGAGTTATAAAAGGGGATCAAAATGCTGGGCGGGAGTGTTATCTGACAGAGCTACGAGAAACAAGGAAAAGAGAAATGGGAAAGGATGCGGCAACCCCAGTCCGCATCAAAGAACCAGCCTTGTAGCAATTACAGGGCGGACCCTGCACTGGCGAGCACAGCGGAGCACGGAAAGAGATGGATCCTAGGAAAGCCAGTGCAGGGGAGAATAGAGTGGTACCAGTGGAAACGACAATACCAGTACCTGTTGACCCAAAGGACCCAAACAAGGTGTTGAATGTGGGTTCACAACTTAATGTGTCATTTCAGAATATCTTAATGTCTTTTTTAAAGGCAAATTTGGATGTTTTTGCTTGGACTCATGCCGATATGTGCGGAATATCCCCAGAAGTTGCAGTACACGCCCTGAATATTGATACAAAATTTACACATGTGAAGCAGAAAAGGAGAACTCAAGGTCTAGAAAGGTCAGCAGCATTAAAAGAAGAAGTTGATCGGCTCATGGAGAATAACTTTATCAAAGAATCTACCTATCCGAATTGGGTTTCAAATCCAGTGCTGGTTAAGAAAGCCAACGGAAAATGGAGAGTGTGCATCGATTTTTCAGATCTAAACAAGGCCTGCCCCAAAGACTGCTTCCCATTACCCAGGATCGATCAACTGGTAGACGGAACAGCGGGACACGAATTGTTATCTTTTATGGATGCCTACTCTGGATATAACCAGATCATGATGCATGAGCCAGATCAAGAGGACACGAGCTTTATCACCGACGTTGGTCTTTACTGCTACAGAGTTATGCCCTTCGGGCTGAAGAATGCAGGGGCAACATACCAAAGACTTGTTAATGCTATGTTCAAACCGCAATTGGGCAAGACTATGGAAGTCTACGTCGATGACATGTTAGTAAAGCCTAAGAAAGCAGTGGATCACATAGAACACTTGGCAGACATGTTCGCAGTCCTCCGAAAGTACGGAATGAAGCTCAACCCTTTAAAATGTTCATTTGGAGTGGAATCCGGAAAGTTTTTAGATTTCATCGTGAGCGCTAGGGGCATTGAGGCTAGTCCAGCTCAAATTACCGCCTTAAAGGAAGTCAAAGCTCCTAGAACGAAGAAGGAATTGCAAAGTCTCAATGGAAAAGTCGCCGCCTTGAGTCGATTCATTTCCAAGGCCACAGATAAATGCATCCCATTCTTTGACGCCCTAAAGAAAGGAAAGAAAAACTTCGATTGGCCTCCCGAATGCAAAAAAGCCTTTGATGAATTGATTCGCCATATGGAAACGCCTCCAATACTTTCTAGGCCTGGCGATGGCGAGGATCTTCTTATATACTTGTCAGTATCATCTCATGCTTTAAGTGCAGCGCTGATACGAGAAGACAAGAGGATTCAACATCCAGTTTACTATATCAGCAAAAGACTCACTGGGGCAGAGATGAATTACTCTAAGTTGGAAAAACTCGCCTATTGCCTACTGATTGCATCCAGGAAGTTGAGGCAATATTTCCAAGCTCATCCTATCAGAGTCCTCACTGATCAACCTTTAAAGCAAGTCCTGTTTCGCCCTGAGACTTCGGGTCGTCTTCTAAAGTGGAATATTGAACTCATTCAATATGACATCACTTATCATCCCCGAAAAGCAATCAACGGACAAGCTTTAGCGGATTTCATCGCAGAATTCACAGATAAGGGTAACAGTGAGGAGGAAACGATCGACGATTCCCCAATCCAATGGAAGTTATATGTCGATGGCGCAAGAAACGACTATTGTTCTGGAGCCGGAGTTGTACTTGAGACCCCTGAAGGTCGATCATTATGCTATGCACTAAGATTGGAATTTCCTTCAACAAACAATGAAGCAGAATACGAAGCCCTTATCGCTGGCTTAAGGATTGCTAAAGAACTAAACATCCAAGCATTACAGATCTTCTGTGATTCTCAACTTATTGTATGCCAAGTCAAGAAGGAATTCAAAGCGAAAGGGGGAAATCTACCCGCCTACTTGTCAAAGGCTTGGGAACTCCTGGGTGATTTCGATCATTACATGATAAGTCATATTCCTCGAGAAGAAAACATGAAATTAGATTCTCTCGCAAAGTACTCAAGCACAGGCGAAGCTCAATTTCTGGGGTTAACTCCAGTGGATGTCCTATCGACTCCGAGCACTGATGAGATGGATATTGATTGGATCATGAGCGTGTCTCAAGAGCAAGAATCATGGATGACTCCAATAACAGAATATCTGCTCAATGGCTCTTTACCGGAAAATTCAAAAGAATGAAAGAAGCTACTGAGGAAAGCCTCTCGCTATATAGTCCAGGATGGCCAGTTATACAGACGGGGATTCTCAATTCCGTTACTTCGATGTGTATCCAGGAAAGAGTCCAAAACAATCCTAGCTGAGGTGCATGGGGGAGAATGTGGCGATCATTTAGGTGGTCAAACTTTAGCGAAAAAAATTCTCCGATACGGATATTTTTGGCCAGAAATTAATCGAGATGCAGCAGACTATTCCCGAAAATGTGACAGATGCTAAAGATTCGCCAAAATTCCTAGAGCTCCTTCCACTGAACTCACACAGATGGTCAGTCCATGGCCGTTTGCAATATGGGGGATGGACCTTGTAGGACCGTTACCAACTGCCAAATCTGGAACTAAATATGCCATTGTTGCTGTAGATTATTTTACTAAGTGGGCAGAAGCTGAACCACTGGCTACTATCACCTCAAAAAAGATGATAAGTTTTGTGACTAAAAGTATCATTTGCAGATATGGTGTGCCTCAAAAAATAATTACAGACAATGGTACTCAGTTCGAAAGTGAAGAATTCCAAGAGTTTTGCAAACGATTCAAAATCCAAAAAAGCTTCTCAGTAGTAGCTCATCCGCAGGAAAACGGGCAGGTGGAAGCAGTAAATAAAATTATCAAGTCAACCATCAAGAAGCAGCTTGAAAGAGCGAAAGGTGGTTGGGTCGATAAGCTACCACTAGCACTATGGGCATATAGAACTACCCACAAAACTGTGACTAGGCATACTCCGTTTTCATTGGCATACGGATCAGAGGCAATGATTCCGGTAGAAACAGAGGTCTCTTCACATAGAAGAATCCATTTCAATCAAGCGGAGAATGCAAAACTGCAGCTTGAGGCACTAGATCTCCTTGATGAAAAAAGAGAAGAGGCTGAGCTCAGAATCGCATCTCATCAGCAAAGGATAGCCAGACATTTCAATTCCAAAGTTCGCCAACGCAGCTTTGAGATTGAAGATCTAGTCCTAAAAAGAATTATGACAGCGACAGGTGTGTTTGGGCCAAATTGGGAAGGACCATATGTCATAGGTCAGAAGCTTCTTGACGGCACATTCAAACTCACTACTGTCGAAGGAGATCAAATTCCAAGAGCTTGGAACATCAATCACTTGCGTCCATACTTTACTTGATAGCTTTGTTGAAATATTGTAAAAAGAATTATGAATGTATGATTCCTGTAATTGAAAGCGATTATAAAACCGATGCAAGTGAATAATGAAAGACTATAAAGTGGATGTAGGCCCAAATTCTTGGCCGAACCACTATAAATCTTGTGTTCCTTATTATTATTACATGTCTGCTTTATTTTCGATATGAAAAACACCTTAAATGTATTGCTATAATGTCGATTTAAATTTTTGCAGGGAACGAAAACAAAACTTGCACATTACAAGACCAAGTGATTCTTGTTATCATTCAACAAACAAATTCCAAGTCACAAAATTCCCGAATATAAATCCTAGATAAGAAGTGCTTCAATTGAACGGTCAATGATTTCGTCGAAAACGGGCTCTAGCTAATAAATTGAGAAGTTTGAACAAACAAACATCCAATTAAGAAGCCTATGTCCGTTCTTGCGAACTGGCCTAGCAATGAAGTACACTTCTTTGGATTAAACAAGCTACTTGTAAGAGAAGGGAGTGCGAGCTTGAAAAGAAAAAAAACAAAAACAAAAATAGAGGATCACTGAAAAGGCATAAGCAAGTGGACAAGGAACAGCTAAAGCCCTCTTCGGAGGCACAAGTCCTCTTCGGAGGCACAACTTTTCGGAGGATAAAGACCTCTAAGGAGGCATATGCCGCAAAAAAAAGAAAGTTCTCTACTCAACCAAAAAAGATTGGAGGGGTCATGACCCTCCAACCATGAGAGAGTAACTTCCAGGCAATCCTCGGAGGCACATTTCACCAGGAGTTGAAGTGTGACAACCGCTCTTCAGAATTTCACTTCACCAGAGTTGAAATGTAAAACAAAATAAAAGCCCTCTTCGGAGGCTCATTTCACCAGGAGTTGAAGTGTTACAACCGCTCTTCGGAATTTCACTTCACCAGAGTTGAAATGTAAAACAAAATAAAAGCCTCTTCGGAGGCCCATTTCACCAGGAGTTGAAGTGTTACAACCGCTCTTCGGAATACCACTTCACCAGAGTTGAAATGTAAAACAAAATAAAAGCCCTCTTCGGAGGCCCATTTCACCAGGAGTTGAAGTGTGACAACCACTCTTCGGAATTTCACTTCACCAGAGTTGAAATGTAAAACAAAATAAAAGCCCTCTTCGAAGGCCCATTTCACCAGGAGTTGAAGTGTGACAACCGCTCTTCGGAATTTCACTTCACTAGAGTTGAAATGTAAAACAAAATAAAAGCCCTCTTCGGAGGCCCATTTCACCAGGAGTTGAAGTGTGACAACCGCTCTTCGGAATTTCACTTCACCAGAGATGAAATGTAAAACAAAATAAAAGCCCTCTTCGGAGGCCCATTTCACCAGGAGTTGAAGTGTGACAACCGCTCTTCGGAATTTCACTTCACCAGAGTTGAAATGTAAAACAAAATAAAAGACCTCTTCGGAGGCCCATTTCACCAGGAATTGAAGTGTTACAACCGCTCTTCGGAATTTCACTTCACCAGAGTTGAAATGTAAAACAAAATAAAAGCCCTCTTCGGAGGCCCATTTCACCAGGAGTTGAAGTGTTACAACCGCTCTTCGGAATTTCACTTCACCAGAGTTGAAATGTAAAACAAAATAAAAGCCCTCTTCGGAGGCCCATTTCGCCAGGAATTGAAGTGTAACAACCGCTCTTCAGAGTTTCACTTCACCGGAGATGAAATGCTAAAAAAAAAGAGAGCCTCTCCCAAGGGGCAGAAACAGAAAGACCTCTTCCCAGAGGCACAATAAGACAGAAAGACCTCTTCCCAGAGGCACAATAAGACAGAAAGACCTCTTCCCAGAGGCAGAAATGAAAAGACCTCCTCCCGGAGGCACAATCAAGCAGAAAAGACCTCTTCGGAGGCACACGTTTCACCAAGATTGAAGTAAAACCTCCAAGTGTTGAAACGTGAAAAAGTCTTCCCCAGAGGTGCAACTTTTCAAAGAAACAAAAATCAAGAAGCCCTTTACTGTGGCAAGTAAAAAAAAAAAAATCCTCATTAAGAGCACACTTTAACTTTCAAAGGAAGAGTGAATTACTTGTTCTAGAAAATTCCCTTCCTCAAAAAGAAGTTGAAGTACTTTACAAATACCCGCTTTACCGCATAGAAGATTTCATTCAATAAAATATGTATATGCACAAAATAAAGAGTGATATCTTCGAAAGTTGAAGCGTAGAAACTTATTTGTGCTTTATTTTTTAATGAAATCATATTCCTCCAAATGTGGAGTAATTATTCTCTAAAAAATAAAAGCACAAGTTCCTCAGAAAATAAAATATTACAATGGGCTTATGGTATAGGGGCAACATGGCGTAACTACATCGGTAAAATTACGCTCGAACAATATATACCACAAGCTCACTGCAATATCGTACAAAGAAACTTGTACAAAAATGAATAGTAAATGCATTCTCAGATATAGACAGAAGTTTATACGAAGAAAAAGAATCATTTTATTCAATACTATTTTATATACAGGTACAGGTTCCAACAAAAGAAAAGCGGGGGGCCGGTACCCGCACAATTTCCGGTCATTGCATGCAAAAAAGGCAAAAAAGCGATATGAAAGCCACAGAACCAGAGCCATCATTTCTTCTTCCGCCCACCTTTTGATCCCGCACCTGGCCGAATGACCAACTTTTTAGGTCGACTTGTAAGGGTAGGGGATGAAGGAGAAAGGGGCTCGATCGGACTTTCTTCCGTCTCTTCTCCGCCAGTTAATGATTCCTTCTTATTCTTCTTCTTGGAAACTCCCTGCTTCCCTCTCTTCTTGGAGGAAGGCCCACTCCCTGGAGAAAGAAGTTTGGATAACGGTTCAGCATCGGAGCCAGTGGGTTCTGGCGTGCTCTCGCTTCCTTCAGTTTCTTCTCCTTTCGGATCTTGAGAAGCAACGAGATCATCTAAGCCGTGAAGGGCTTCTATTTGCTCTTCCTGTGACTCGGGTTGCGAGGCTGAAGGAGGAGTGACCTTAGGAGGCAGAGAAGGAATAATTAGAGGAGGAGAAGCCTGAACAATGCCCGAAGTTTTCTCTGTAGAAGGAAAAAAGTTTAAGTCAGCAAAAAGCGGAGATAAAGGTTCGCTGAGATTCAAAAAGTAGTCAAAAAGCCCATCAAGTTCATAAGAAACAGATGAGCAGTCTACTTGGGCATGATTGTCAGTAGGGTTACCTGCAGAAGTCGGTTCCCTGATGTTAACTTCGTAAGCCTGTGCCTCGGCACTCTCGCCGCCCTCATCTCCACCTTGTATGCTTGTAATATCAGTGGTGACTTTAGTAGGAGATGGGGAATGAGAACTAGAACCGATAATGTCAATTTCGGCTGAAGGAGAAGGTTGAATTGGAGTAGTTGAGGTGATTTTTCCTGAATATTCTCCTGCCGCTGTTTCGGCCCTTAATTTTGCAAGCTGTTCTCTCCCCTTGGCAAGAGCGGCGCGAGCATCATCATCAAGATAATGCTCTTCAAGAGCTGACTCAACGTAGCCAGCGCCTTTACCACCAAGCATATCGAGCGCAACCTCCCAAACTTCAGCCATAGTAATTTCATACTTGGGGCCTAGAAAAGCGAGGCTACCACGCCCCAAAATGATGTGCAGATAGAAATCAAATAATGTTGAGCTGATGTTGGCCCTCGTTGCCTCGTGAGAATCTTCAGCTGCAATTTTGCCGGCAACGGCCTCATCACGCTCCATTTCAGCTTTAGAAAGTTGAAGCTTAAGCATTTGGATCTCCGCCTCTTGGGAGTTATTCTTCTTCCGAAGCTCTTCAATGTCAGCGACATAGCCCTCGCTAATTCTTTTCTGCACTTCGAGCCTGTCTTCGGCATCCCTTTGGCTAGCATGAGCATCTCTCACTTGTTTTAGGAGCACTTCTTCTTTTTGAGAATAAGAAGTAGAGGAAGCAACAAGCTCTTGTTTCAGTTCTTTAACTTTTGCTTCAAGCTCCTCATTCTAAGAAGCAATGCTTCTCATCTCGGTGTCATGTTGCTCAAGCACCTTTTGCCATTCGGCTTTATCATTTTCCATGGTGAGCATGGCCTCTATGTTTGCACGATTAACCCTCTGAAGCTCGTCAACAAGTTTCTGCCAGTTCGACATCCTCTCAATATCAAGCTTGACGGCGTAAAGGTTTCGTAACATGGCAGACTTGTCAATGGGGACCAAGTCAAGGTCAAACCTTACTCCCTTCAGACACCACTGAGGAAACCGACTTTGCAAAGTGGCAGGACCCGGTCCAACTTGGAATTTGGGTCTGCTAATTATATTTTGGATGTCTGACTTCCCGAGAGCGGGAGAGCCGGAAGGAATATCAAGCGAGGCAGGGGCAGTAACCTTTTCAGGAGTTGTAGTGGTGTGCTTCTCACCATGTCGGGCTCGCTTGCTCGAATCTTCAACCACATGACTTTTTCCTCTGTCATCATGGGTTTTCCTTTTATGGGAATCGTCACCTCTCTGTGAAGAATCGTGGCGCTCTTCCCTCTCTCTTCTTTCGTAGCGCTCCTCTTGAGCCCTCTTCTCTTGAGCCTTTCGGGCGGCTCTTTCTTCATCGGATTCTCTGTAAGAGGGGAGGTAACGCCTGTAATCATATTGGCTACGCCTCCCGTAGCGCTGGAAATCATCGTAGTATGAGCTGCTGCGCCCCATCGGAAAATCTGAAATAAAAAGAGATAAATTTTAGAGGTCATCAAAGTACAAAAAGTGAGAAACATAAAAGTGCCGAAAAGAAATTCTAAGTGTGTGTGGCGTGCAAACTACGCGCATCAAACTACGAACCACTCTTTAATTGAGGAGTGGTTGTGGGTGTAATAGTCAACGTCAACTCCTGAGTCGACGGAGTCTGCTGCAGGGCAGAAGTTGCTTCAACTACTGAAGAAGAAACCCCAGTAGTGATTGGATCATCTTTAAAGATCTCTTGCGAGGTGGCGAAGAGGTTGCTCAGGCCTTCGAAAGTATCATCCCTGGTCTGCTTGGCAAGGCTAGTTTTTTCGGCTTCTTCGCCAGATTTCTGTGACAGTCGGGGAGATCCCTGAGGCTCTTCTTCCTCAATAACTGGGGCAGGTTCGTCAGATGGCCCCGCAACATCAACAGAAGTGGAACATTTCACTAGCAAAGCCTCGGGAGCAGGTCCTTTCGGTTTGGATGTATCTGTAGAAATTGGGGCATCCAATGCTCTAGTCGGGGAGTCTGGAATATCATGAGGATGTGTAGAACGAGAAGTATGTAAAAGCCCGTATTGGTGCAAAAATTCATCCCCCAACAAAAACTTGATGCTTCTCTCTGCTACGGCCACGACACTCAATCTATCAAAAGTATGCTTATGGACCGGATCTCTAGAGGGAAGAGGAAGTGCTGAAAAGAGCAAAGAATGAAATTAGCAATTGGTAATTCGGATCTCGAGAAAGTTTAAAAATGGAGACAAGTAATCTTACTTTCTACTCTCCAATCGGCATAAAACCCTGGGGGCAGCGAGCAAAGAAAAATTGGTTCAGAAATCCATGAACGCTTTCGGTAAGGTCGGAAATAAGTTTGCGGTTTCTAGCACTCCTCACAATTATAAGGGAAGGATGATCTCTACTCTTTGCAAACGAGCATAAGTAACGGATTTCTTCAAAACTTGGTAAGCGATCAAAAGTTCTTCTGAACAAAACGCACAACCCCATCAAGATGGCATAACCATTAGGATGAAGTTGGGACGGAGAGATTGACAACTGAAGGAGAAGAATTCGGAGAAAGTCATTAAAAGGAGGGATCGCTCCGCTTAAACACATTTGACGATTGATTGCAATAAAGCCACGGGGAGGATTGTCGGTAGTATCACTTGGCCCAGGGAGCAGGACATCACTTTCAGTAAAACCAAATTGAGTGCGCAGCTGAGTAAATGCTCTCGGGGTTAGAATGGTTGGAGTTCTCTCTGGAGGGTTCTCTATAGGTAGAGCTACCGGAAGAGTTTCTTCCTCTTGAGTTGCCATTTCTTCTTGATGGGAAGTCATTCTACATAAATAACTGGATATTCAAACATCAAGGTGCACGTTTCCTAAAATGTGTGAGGTATTGTGTAAAATTAACAAAGCAATAAACAAATATAACTGGAATAAAAACTAGCAAGCATTTGTTAGTTATGAAACCCAGGGACTATTGTTTTAAGCTTAAATATGCAAGCATAATGTTGATGCAGACAAATCAGTTCAGATTGTTGATATTTTGCATCGATGTTTAACTTTAGTTGATTGATTCACAAACATTTCATGCAATATATTTAAGTTGCTTGTTTCATCTCGACTAATCTGTCATTTGATGTAGGCAGTCAATGGCAGTATTCTCGCCTTGGTTTCTTTGTTTGTTATTTTCAGCAGGTTGGCAGCTTATAAGTTAATGCGATCTGTGAAATAATACAATGAGATTCAAGCAAACTTAAAGTTGGGGCAGTTCAGAATTTAGGCGAACTTAGTTCGGCAATTCGAGTCGAATACTCAAAGTGGGACTATGCTCCTAAATGACAACACGTCCAAAGCTTAACTATTAGGTCGGCTACGATTTTAAAAGTCTTTCGCGAGAAAAGGCTAAGTCGGTAGCGGGTCGGAGTCAAACTTAGTTCGGCAGCTCAGTCCTCTAGGTCACAAGGAAGAGATAAGAAAGTATGCTCCGATCCAAAAGGCAGGAACTTCTCCAAGTATTGACTCGGTCACGATCCAAGCTTTAAAGTTTAAACCGGCAAGTTTCCTTCAAGCATTATCTCAACCACGACCTAAGGTCACTAAGAGTCAGGTCGGCCAAAGGCTAAGCCACCCAAATTCACTAAATCGCTCCTAAACCAACATCACACTACGTCAACCCGCTAACCCAATAGCCGTTCCATCAACAACAGCCTTCATTTCATTCGAAACTATCAGATCATCCAATAAAAAGTTCAAAGCCCTGCCATCAGAAATCATTGAGCTTGGGGTGGTAAACCATCTTCATCGTTTAAATGATCATCTGAAGCCGAATCGAGCGAACTAAGCTTCATCAGCTATAAATGTGATGGGATTCGTGATGGAGCAACGTACAAAGAGGCAATTCAAGTTCGAGCGACAGGATTCACGAATCGATAGAAATCTACGGTCGAAAGAAGAGTAAAATCACTTACGCAATGAATGGTAGAAATTATCGGTGATCAGTTGGAACGGAATCGCCTTCAGGAACTTGAGAATATATTAAT
This sequence comes from Allium cepa, assembly GCA_030765085.1. Taxonomy (NCBI): domain Eukaryota; kingdom Viridiplantae; phylum Streptophyta; class Magnoliopsida; order Asparagales; family Amaryllidaceae; genus Allium; species Allium cepa. The sequence goes on along the minus strand of CM060943.1, from coordinate 950,264,174 downwards.
GGCGGAATCAAGCAATAGAGAAAGTAATGAAGAAAGAAAAAGAAGGTTAACTTATACCCTGCAGTGGAGAGACCTGGAGCGGCGCATATGATCTAACTGATGGGTCGCACACGACCTACCGACCTAAAAGTGGACGAGTTAAAAGGTATCGAAGCACACGACCTAACAATTAGGCATATGCTTCGAGGGGCAAATGTTAACTCCATCTCGGCCGTGACTCGCCGATCTAACACATCAAATAGGTAGCGACCCAGCGTTCAGCCGACCTAAGGTACGATGGGATGCCGACCTAGTATCTTAGCATGGAAGACCGACTTAACTGCTCGAGGCTTAGGAGGGATACCGACCTAATAGGCTCGAGAGAGATGCCGACCCAAAGTATTAACAAATGGACGCTGACCTAACTACCTAATGCCTTAAGGGAGACCAACCTAAGCTTTGAGGTATTGCCGACTTAGGGCTCAAAGGAAGAACCGACCTAAGACTTACGAAAACTTGCCGGCCTAACTTGACTACCGATCTAGCTACCTAAGGAAATTGCCGACCTAACTGCTATGGACAAGTTGAACTACACTCGAGTCGCGACCGACTTATGACTTAAGCCAGGTCGTTCGCGATCTAGGCATAAGAAAGAGAACGCGGTGCAACAGCTACACACGGGCACGATAACTCGGCAGCAACTTAGGACTTGGGATTTGGGGCCAGAAGAACATGTATCTCTCATCTAAACCATAGGCCATACATGAATAAAAGAGGGCGACCTACGACCTAGCCTAGCCAGGAGTCGACTCACGATCCAACTCATCTCGGCCACTACCTACAACTTGACACCAGAAGCCCCTATAAATACGTGACCACCTCCAACATTCAAGGGACTTTTTTGCCAATCATTTCAAGCGCCAATACTCTGCTGAATTCTCAACTCACCCGACACTTCAAGTTCGAAAGGCATCTCAACTAACTTCAAGGGAAAATCTAACACAATCTACATGGATTCGGAGAATTCTTCTCTACCAAAGTTCTAGTTGTTTGTCTCGTCATAATTGTAATTGAAGATTGTTGTAAAGTTGAAATCGGTTCAGCAATAAAGAGAATTAAAGTGGATGTAGGCTTGCCTTGAGCCGAACCACTATAAAATCGTTGTTATTCACTGCTTTTTCTGTGATTTTCTGCTTATACTCTGTTCCCGAATCATCGGGTGGTGCTTTCACAACTAAACTTTATACACCGGGGTGTTAGTGTTCAAATTTTAGCGTTAACAATATGATTATTTGAACTGCATTTTAGCTTATAGGTTGACTACAAGAATAGGAAAATAATATATATTTTAGAGTTATTTATTACTCTTGTGTATAAACAACAAATTTACAAACGAGTTTAAATAAACAATTTTTCTATTTTTCATCCACTTTAGTTGACCGTTTTGAAATTTAACTTGGAAGTAATTTCAATTAATGTAATTCAAATATTTCAATTACAAGGAAAGAAAACGTCGATTGCAATTAACAGATTTAGTAAAAGAAAGGCATGTTTTGTCAACAAAAAGATTGTTTTAATGGAAATAAAAGATCATTTTTGGAAAACCAAATTGAATGTTTTCATTTTTAAGGTAAGTACAAATTTTTTATTATGCATAAATAAAAACCAAAATGTGTATAAATTTGAATATTATTTGAGTTAATGAAGATAATTTTGTTACGTTTCGAAAAAAATTGAATTTCAAAGAGTTATGCGATGTACATTGTCCTTTCATTTCTGTAACGACCCGTAAATTTAACTGGTTTTAATAACGTTATTAACTGAAATTTTGTACAATTTTAAACGATAAAATTTTAAAATATAAATTTGATATTTTGAATGCGTCTAGTTAAACGTAGCAATTGGTAAATTTTCATCCGAAAATATAAAGTTTATTTTCATGCGTAAATTTATTTCAATGTAATCAGTTAAAAATCAATGAAAATAAAACGTTTTCGAAAACTAAATATTTTTACATAGAAAAATTCTAAATCATCTTCTGAGAAAGGCGTCATTTTTTGTTTTTCAAAATTTTAATTTCTTTAGCTTCGTCGATCTTAATCTTCTACGTTTTTGCTGCATTTTTCCGCTGGTAGAAAATTCAGATTTTTGTAATTCAATCGTACTACCGATACTGATGCAGTGCACAATGATAAGTCATTTGCTATGAGTCGCTCGGCTTGCTATGAGTCGCATTTCCTTGAGTGGCAACCCCATAAGGCAATCAACGACCTTAAGCCGCCCAACCATCAGTGCATCATGATTTCCTTAAGTCGCAACTGCCATAAGTCACTCATACCATAAGTCGCTCAATCCATAAGTCGCTCAATGACCTACCTTAAAGATAACGACTCAAGAAAACAAAGCCACATTTTCTTATGTCGCTAGGTCACTAGGTCGCATGGTATCTTATGTCGCATGAAGCTTTTTATCTTCTTAAGTCGTTCCCTGAAGCCGCATTTCTTAAGTCGCATTCTTCTTAAGTCGCTGATTCCTTCTGATTCCTTATGATGCTAAGTCGTTCCTGAAGCCGTGATCAATGTTATGTCGCTGATGTTATGTCACTAATGATGCTAGAAAGATTTGTTAAGTCGCTGATGTTATGCCGCATGGTGTTGTAACTTGTATTATGTTGTTATGTCGTGTGTCGTGTTGTTGAGTTACGTCGTGTTGTAATTTCCTTAGGTCACATGTGTTAGGTCGTGTGTGTTGTAACTCGTGGGATGTTAGGACGTGTGATGTTAGGTCATGGGATGTTGCTGGTTGAGTCGCATGTGTGTGTTGTAATTTTCTATAAATAGGGGCGTGTTGCCATTGTAAAGGAGAGTTGATTTTGAATAAAATTTGTGTGTGAGCTTTGGCCACCATTGTTGAAGTTGAGTGTGTTCTCCTTCTTCTTTCCTTCTTCGGGTAATTCGTGCGTGAATCAACGAAGAGAAGCCAATTCTCGGTATCACTTGCGAGTTATCAACGATCGAATTGTAAATCTTTCAACACGGTATCTTGCGAGATCAACGGGTTGGAGATAGTTAGATTTCGGTATCTTCATGATCAACGGAATTAAGCATTTATCGTTCTATCGGTTTATTTGACACGAAATCATCATTTCGTGGGAAGATCCTGCATAGGTTGTGAAAGTTTGAATCTAAACTGTTCGTTCCTACTCTAAAGCTGCGTCATTTTTGGTATCAAAGCTAATCTGCGTCAATATCTATCAGAGCTAAATTAGAGATTGAAACGCGTCAATTTGTATCAAAATTAAATTAGAGACTAAGCATCAATTGGTATCAAAGTTAGATCAGAGACTGAAATGAGATTGTTTAATAATCATGCCTCTGAGACGTGCTAATCGCCATCAAAATGTTGAAGATTTGTTTCGAAGACAGGAAGCTGAGCAGATGGAGCAGCGTATCAATGAAAAGTTCAATGAGGGTATTGAAAAGTTGGAGAAATTGATGAATGATGTTAACGCTAAAAATGTACGCTAAAATCCCGGTGTAAGTTGTAGTATAGTTAAAGCACCACCCGTTGGTACGGGAATGGAAAATAAGCAGAAAATAGCAGAGAAATAGTAAAGAGACAACAGTTTTTATAGTGGTTCAGCTTAAAGTCAAGCCTATGTCCACTTAATCCCTTTTATTGCTGATTTGATTACCACTTTTTCAATGATTCTTCAATTACAACACGATTAAGAGGAGTAGCTAGAACTTCGATGTAGAAAAGCTCTTTGAATTCATGTTGAATGAGTTAGATCTTTCTTAAAGTTCGTTGAAGCGTCTTCGGTGTTTGAAGTGTTGTAGGACTCGAGAAAACAGCAAAGTATTGGCGTTCTAGAAATGATCCAAAAGTCCTTTTCCTGGTGGAGTAGGCGGGGTATTTATAGGGAAATTCTAGGTCTAGGTCGTAGGTCGTGGGCGACATACGAGTAGGTTAGGTCGTAGGTCGCCAACGACCTAATGGATACGACCTATGGCTTGATCAACTTCTCTTGCTGGTAGGTTGTAGCGATCTATGGGAGTGGAAGGCGACTTATATGGAGTGACCTAGAAGAGGTAGCAACCTAAGGTTAGGAGCGACCTATACGCAAGCGGCTTTACTCTGTTTTGACTCGCTAGGTCGCTAGACCTTTTAACTCGCTAGGACGCTGGACCTTTTAACTCGTTAGGTCGCTAACTCGTTAGGTTATTAGCCATGTTGAGCCGCTCTTTTCTTTAAGTCATTAGGCCATGGTATGCTGTAGGTTGTTGAGTTCCCTGTGCCTTTAGGTCGCTGGGTCCTTTAACTCGTTAGGCCGCTGAGTCCCTTAGGTCGTTAGGTCGCTGAGTCGTGAGAAAGAGGAGTTAACAAACGACATGAATCGAAATCAAAGGAGAACATCACCAGTTTCGAACTAAAGTGGAAATAGGGTTTCACCATCGGTTTCGGAAGAAAGGAAGATGTCACCCCGGTCTTATCGAGATAGGAGAGAATCATCAGTTTCAATGAGGCGAGAACACCATGAGTATCGAAATGAAGAAAGAAGAACTCAACGTGAGTTTGAAAATGAACCATATCATGATGCTGAAAGATAGGGTAGAAGGGATATGTGTAGTCGTAGAGATATTGATGGTCAGGATCGATATCGAAATACATATGATTTTGAGGAAGATGGTGATGGAGGAAGTATTCATTATCGAAATCGAGGTCAAGTGCGAAATCAATATCTGGATTTAGAAAATGATAGTAAATGGGAATCAAGTATGAGGATGGAAATTCCAGAATTCAAAGGTGGTATGCAAGCAGAAGAATTTCTTGATTGGTTGTCGAATGTTGAAGAAATTATGCAATTCAAGGAGGTGCTTGAGAATCGTAGAGTCTAATTAGTTGCTACAAGACTAAGGGGAAGAGCTATGGCTTGGTGGCAACAAACTAAACTAACTCGGAGAGAATGGGAAAATCAAAAGTTGTCACTTGGGAGATGATGAGAGAGATGATGAAAGCAACTTTCTTGCCATACAATTATGAATTCTTATGTATCAACGTTTGCAGAATTTGAGACAAGGGACGAAGACATTGAATGATTATGCAGATGAATTCAATCAATTGATTGCAAGGAATGATATTATGGAAATCGAGGAACAGCTAACGGCTAGACATATTGGAGGGTTACGAATGCAAATTCAAGACATGGTGAATATGTTTAATCCAATGTTTGTTGCTGAAGCACATCATAAAGCTCTAGCTTGGGAGAAACAAGGGAGACGAGGAAGTGGTGTGTTTGCGGGTTCTAACAACCAGAATAAGGGTGCTAGTAGCAGTGCTAATGTTTCCAAGGCAGTCAATAAACCAATTGTCAATGAAACCGATAAAGCAAAGGTCAACCACAATATCAAGTGCTATAATTGTCAGGAGTTTGGCCATAAAAGTAATGAATGTACAAAGCCAAAGAAGAGAGCATTAGTTGCAGAGGAATGTGAGTATGAGGATGTGGAAGCTGAAATTGGTTATTCTCAACCATCGAAGTTTGATGAATATGAAGAAGTTGTGCGGGAGGCGAAGGATGTAACTTGATGATAAGGAGATCTTGTTTAGTGCCAAAGCATGAGAATGATTCTAGTTGGCTGAGAAGCGATATCTTTCAGTCTACATGTACTATCTTGGGAAAGGTTTGTCGATTTGTTATTGATGCGGGAAGCTGTGATAACATTATTTCTGAAGAAGCCGTCACGAAATTAGGGTTGAAGACTGAAAAACACACTAGACCTTATAAACTGGCATGGCTAAAGAAAGGTGGAGAAGGGACAGTGGGAAGACGAGCATTTGTTACATTTTCTATTGGGAAGAAGTACAAGGGTGATATATGGCGTGATGTCGTTGACATGGATGTGTGTCATCTACTATTAGGAAGACCATAGCAATATGACAGAGCTGTTCAACATAATGGTCGCACCGGCAGCTACAGTTTCATGTTCGAAGGGACCCAAATTACCTTAGTTCCTAAGAAGCGTGAACAAAGTGAAAGTAAGTCAGAGAAGAAATTGGAATCAACTAGTCTATTATCTACGAGAGAATTTGTTGAAGAAGTGAAAGATAGTGCTGAATTGTATATGTTGATTGGGTATGAAACAAGTGAAGATGTTGAAATTCCTTCGGAGGTTAGACCGGTGTTGAATGAATTTGAAGATGTCGTTCCTGTGGAATTACCTAAGGAATTACCGCCACTGAGGATATACAACATCAAATTGATCTAGTGCCAGGTGCTGTTTTACCGCATGGACCACATTATCGTATAAGTCTAAAAGTGCATGAAGAGTTGAGGAGACAGGTTGAGGAGTTGCTTAAGCAAGGGCGTGTTCGAGAGAGTCTCAGTCCTTATGATGTACCAGCTCTGTTGGTAATGAAGAAAGATGGTTCATGGAGAATGTGTACCGACGACAGGGTATTCCACAAAATGTTAACGCTAAAATTGAACGCTAACACCCCGGTGTAAGTAGAGATTAAGTGAAAGCACCACCCGCCAATACGGGAATTAGAAGTAAGTAGAAAAGTCATAGAAAAAACAGTAAATTAGTTTGGATTTAAGTTATATGTAATATTGGTATAATATTTTTATAACTAATACTTTAAGTAAAGTGTTTAAAGAAAAATAGTTTTATTTCAAAGTGTTTTCCCGATATATTTTGGATAAGTGTTATAAATTATTTTAAAGTATTTGAATCGGCAGATTTCCAGTGAAAATGAATAAATATTTGGAAGTGTTTCTATGTAAGGAAAATGATTCGAAATTTGTTTTCAAAAGTTGTAAAGGTGAAAAGTGATTTGAAATTTGTTTTCAAATGGTTGAAGTGTGGAAAAATATAACCTGTAAATATAATTTTGGAAAATAAATAATTTGGGAAATTATTTGGAATCTGGTGATGTTGTGCATACCTATTGATAGTTAAATAACTGACTATCAATATTTACCTTTAAATGGGTATTTGTTGTGATTTGCTTGAACTTGAATGCTACACTTATTTTGAAAATAAGCGCTCGTTATTCGGTCTAGCCGGGAGAGGACCCTTGGGTCATGAATCCCATTTCGAATAGTGATACGTCGTAATGGATAGCATTTGAAGACCGGTGTTGAAGACCGGATAGGAAAGATGCAGCAAGGTTATAGGGAGTAGCGCCCCTTAGGGTATGTGCACATTTCCTTCTGGATAGAAGTGATATCGTGGTATGGAGCCCAGATACTTAACTTATATGGATATCGCAAATATATATGACTTGTGATTGTTGTTGGTTGTGGATCCTCGGATAAAGGTTGTTTACAATAGGGGGATGGCATACTCGTGTCAGTAGTTACCTAGTTATGCAGAGGTAACCCGGCCTTGTGTTGGCACAGATCCGGTTAGGTTCTCAGGGTGTTCCGCCAGAGGCGTTCCTATGTGGCAAGAGGAAGTTCCTTAGCCTGACCATTTGTTGGAAATCCAAAGAAACAATACGAGCCCTGTACGGTTTTAGTTGTAGAACCTGCACTCTAATATGATAGCTAGAGTAGGCATACTATAATGGTACCTATGCTGGCTAAGATTAATATTGTACTTGCGAAATTTTTTCCTGCACTTTGCACTTATAGTAATAATATCAAAGAAATTTGCGCATCAAGCATGTTTGACTATCATAAGGACAAATCTCTTCCGATTCTGCGTTTGCATTGTGTGTGTGTGCGGGAGGCCTTATGGTACTTACATTTTCTAAAAGCATTACGGTTCTATTATAAAATATTTCTTTGTTTGTTTTTAAAGATAAACTGTTTTAAGTTCTCACACCAGTCCTATGACTAACCTTGAGTTTATTGTTCCCTTCCTAAACTCTAGGTGCCCACCAATTTCTACACGGGCAGTCTAGAGTGTGGTTATCAGGTCATTCTGGAAGTCAGGAGGTGCTGTGGAGCTCAAGAGGGGAGCTGGATGGCGAAGTGTATCACTTGTATGTGATATTGTCTTTTCCGCTGGGTATTCAGTTGTGAGGACATGTTAATATAACTATCCATTATTGTGTTGAGTTGTATATTGACTCTGATTGATGTAATGTATAAAATGTAGAGTTCTTTTGATTTAAAGATTATTCATTTATCTACTATATGTTGTTCCACTGCGATGGTGAGATTCTTATATTGTTTCTTTTGCTTCTTCTTTCTTTCTTCTTCTACCTCTTCTTCTTTAACCCTAATGATTCGGCTTTATGGCCTTTGATTGCTCGGCAGCTGATACGGTAGACGTATTAATGTCGATTTTCGAAAGTCGAAAATTCCATTCGTTACATCTCCCTTCTACCTCCTTCCCTTCGGCCCTCCTTTCAACCATCACTCACCACGGTATGGCCACGGCAGCTAGCACTTGGATCCACCCCACGCTCCTCCAAAAGCAAGACCCGCAAGCAGCCTTCGACCACGCAGCCCTCTCTCCGCCTTCTTTTTTCCTCCACCGCTCATGCGAACAGCGACCCTTCGCAAGCATGAGATTGCCTCCTGTTAACTCCTCTTCACCGCGACTCAACGACCTAAAGGATTGAAAGGCTCAACGACCTAAAGTGATCGACGACCCTGCGACCTACAAAATTAGCGACCTAAAGGAGAAGATGTTCCAGCGACCTATGAATCAACGAGTTAATAGCAACCTAACTGCTGAAGCGGGTTAACGACCTAAGGGATACCGCGAATTAACGACTTACAGAAGACCACGACCTAACAACCCAAGCTACCTAACATGGATGCAAGACCAACAGCGAGCTAGCGACCTAAAGTACTAAACGAGTTAAGCCACTCAGCGAGCTAATGAGTTTAACTATCTGAAGAATGTACGACTTAAGGCAGAGTACGACCTAGCGACTTAAGCATCCAATGACCTAGCGGGCCAAAAAAGGAAGCGACCTAGCGAGCTCTAGAACAAAGCCCCATGTATACTCTCTCTCATTAGGTCGCTTGCGACCTAAGCAAGCCAATATAACACTTATGCTTTAAGTGCTAAGTCGCTGACAGCCAATACCTAGTTGAAAACGGGCTTCACTAGGTCGTGGACGACTTAAGCTACTTCAGGACCGATCTCCCATAGGTCGCTACTACCTACTAACTCATTCAGATGACCTAGTATGAACTTATTAAGTCGTAAACCACATCCCTAGGTCGCTAGCGACCTACGACCTATCCAAGGTCGCTCGCGACCTACGACCTAAAGCCGAACTCTCCTATAAATACGGCGCTAGCTCCAACATTCGGGGGATCTTTTTTTCGCTCATTCCTGGAGCACCGATACTCTACTGAATTCTCGACTAACTCGACACTTCAAACACAAAAGGCATCACACCTAACTTCAAGAGGAAATCTAACACAATCAACATTGATTCAAAGAGTTCTTCTACATCGGAGTTCTAGTTGTTTGTCTCTTCAGCATTGTAATTGAAGATTGTTGTAAAGCTGTAATTGATTCAGTAATAAAGAGATTTAAAGTGGACGTAGACTTAACCTGAAGCCGAACCACTATAAAATTGTTGCCTTTTACTGCTTTCTCTGTTACTTTCCTACTTGCTTTTAATTCCCGTGTTCATGGGTGGTGCTTTCACTTAATCTCTACATACACCGGGGTGTTAGCTTTCAATTTTTAGCTTTAACATTTTTGGTGCTTTCATTGAGAATTGAACTCAGGGCTATCTTAGTTATAATTCGCAAAAGTTTGTTGAAAGAGTCTCTATCAAAACTAGAAGCCTATCAGAAATAATGGCTCCTGGAAGAAAGCGTGCATATACAAGACCTAGTGATGTCCATGAAAATACTGCCACTTCTCCTTCGTCAAGTCAAGTAGCACCAAGTGCCGGAATTACACGAGCAGAGTTAGATGTTGCTGTATCTGGATTATACCAGCAAATGGAAACTCAAAATGCTTTAATGCTTGAGAGGATAAATGCGTTGCTCGGAGCAAACCATCAACCGGTGAATAACGAAGAAAACCTTGCAGATGATATTCATGATCCAGAGTAAAGGAATATTCCACAAAAAGCAGCTAGCCCCGCTAAAGAAACACCTCCTCAAGATGGAGGATCGAGACCATAGCCAACCCTCCGTAAACTTTTGTCCCGACAAACTTCCGAGAAGATGGCCGAAGTCTTTCCCGTACATCCTTTAAATGATGAGGAATATCTTTCGGGCATGGTGCGACAAATCATGAAAGAAAGCATGCAGAGAGATGAAGATGAGAAGGAATGGGGATTCGCTCTGAGCAAAACACCGTTCACTGAGAAGATTCTAAAGGCAGAATTCCCAAGGAAGTTTGTTCCTTCGACCATCCCGGCTTATAAGGGAACAAGCGACCCCAATCAATTCCTGTATAAGTATGATTGGCACATGACTGGTGCAAGAGCATTTGATGAGATCAAATGCCGGTACTTTCCGATATACTTGGAAGGAGTAGCTCTGCTCTGGTTTACAAAACTTCCGGTCCGATCCATAGACCAGTTCGCCGATTTGGCTCGGAAGTTTAAAGAGCAATTCAGGTTGCATGCTTCAAAGCAAAAGGATATTATGTCACTGTCAAGCTTGTAACAGAATCCTTGTAAATCTATCAGGTCTTTCTTGAACCGCTTCAATATAGCTTTGGCTGAAGTGGACAATGCAGAGCCACGAATGGTCTTAACATACCTGATGAGGGCAATTGACAAATCAAGCGAATTTGAAAAGTGGCTGAAAATGAAAGAACCAAATTCACTTGAGAAATTCTATAAGAAAGCTGATGAATTCATGCGCTTGGAAAGCGTTCGGGTACTAGTTAAAGTGGCATTGACAAAGGTTAAGGATAAAACTGATGCCCCTATCAAAAAGGAATTCGGAAGTCAATAAAGGGAGAACAATGGTGGGAAGAAACCGAAAGATATGAAGAAACCTCGCTTCTTAAAATCTTCAGATTTCACTCCTTTGACTGACACTCCGGAGAATATCTTCTTTGCTACGAAAGATGAGGTAGAATATCCTAAACCGCCTGAGATGAAAGTTAACAAAAAAGATACTCAAAGTGGGAGATTCCGTCAGTTTCATAATCAACCCGGTCATGATACCAACCAATGTCGCCATCTGAAAAATTTAATTGAAGAGATATTGGGAGGGAACAAATTGCAGCAATACGTTAAGAGAAGTAGAAATGACCCAACTTCGTCTACTAAGGGTCAGCAACTTCCTGCTCATCCATCTGGCTCGGGTGAGAGGAATACTGTGCATGAATCAGAAAGACCTGTTATTAATGTGATTACAGGAGGTCCTCACCCAACAGGCAGAAGTTGGGGCGAGATGGAAAGATATGCCCGTGCCTTGAAGTAAGCACCAACAGAAGAGAGTGTTTTTGTGCTAGAAGATGTTGCTCCTCTAAAGCAGCAGAAATCTTTTAACGCCGATATTGTGTTCAGAGCCAGGGACTCTATGGGTATTGAATCTCCAACCATGGATCCCTTGGTCATCTCTGCGGCATTGGGCCGGCTATTGTGAGAAGAGTGCTTGTAGATTGCGTCGCTTCATGCAATATTCTCTTCAGAAAGACGTTCGACCAAATGAAAGTTCCAATGGCCGATGTTCAAGCCTCATCTCAGAAAATTGTTGGGTTCGCTGGGGAACCAAAGCAGCCAATTGGAACTATTGATTTGTTCGTTGAGCTTGGAGAAGGGCAGAAAAAGGTGATTCGAAAACAGACTTTTGTAATTGTTGATGAATTTTCTGCCTACAACGCCTTCCTAGGCCAACCAACTCTTGCGGCTTTTAAGGCAATTCATCGCCCCGTGGTGCCTCACTATGAAATTTCCCACAGATTATGGCGTTGGAGTTATTAAAGGGGATCAGAATTCTGGACGAGAATGTTATCTAATAGAGCTGCGTGAAGCAAGGAAAAGAGAGATGGAAAAAGATGCGGCAGCCCCAGTCCGCATCAAAGAACCAACATTGTAGCAATTACAGGGTGGACCTTGCATTGGCGAGCATAGCGGGGCACGAAGAGAAATGGATCACAGAAAAGCTAGTAAAGAGGAGAATAGAGTGGTGCCAGTAGAAGTGACGGTGCCAGTAACTGTTGACCTGAAAGATCCGAACAAAGTGGTGAATGTGGGTTCGCAACTTAATGTGACGGTTCAAAATTCCTTAATATCATTCTTGAAGGCAAATCTGGACGTATTCGCTTGGACTCATGCTGATATGTGCGGAATATCCCCAGACATTGCAGTACATACTCTGAATATTGATCTGAAGTTTACACCAGTAAAACAGAAAAGAAGAACCCAGGGTCCTGAAAGGTCAGCAGCGTTGAAAGAAGAGGTTGACCGGCTTATGGAGAAAGGTTTCATCAGGGAGTCTACTTATCCGAATTGGGTTGCAAATCCAGTACTGGTTAAGAAAGCTAATGGAAAATGGAGGGTTTGCATTGACTTCTCAGATTTAAACAAAGCCTGCCCCAAAGACTACTTCCCGTTACCCAGGATGGATCAGTTGGTGGATGGAACAACGGGGCCCGAATTGTTATCTTTCATGGATGCTTACTCCGGATACAACCATATTATGATGCATGAGCCGGATCAGGAGGATACAAGCTTCATCACCGATGTTGGTCTCTACAGCTATAGTGTCATGCCTTTCGGACTTAAGAATGCAGGGGCAACTTACCAAAGACTCGTCAATGCTATGATCAAACCACAGATTGGCAAAACTATGGAAGTTTATGTTGACGATATGTTGGTGAAGTCAAAGAAAGTGGTAGACCTGGCGGAAATGTTTGCAATCATCCGAAAGTATGGAATGAAATTTAATCCTTTGAAATGTTCATTTGGGGTGGAATCCGGAAAATTTCCGGGTTTCATTGTGAGTGCTAGGGGCATTGAAGCTAATCCTACTCAGATTGCTGCCTTAAAAGAAGTCAAAGCTCCTAGAACGAAGAAGGAATTGCAAAGTCTTAATGGAAAAATCGCTGCCTTGAGTCGATTCAATTCCAAAGCTACTAATAAATGCATTCCATTCTTCGGTGCACTGAAGAAAGGAAGGAAAATTTTTGACTGGACTCCTGAATGCCAGAAAGCTTTCGATGAGTTGATTCGTAATATGGAAACGCCTCCAATACTTTCTATGCCAGACAATGGTGAAGACCTTTTTGTATATTTGGCGATGTCATCTCATGCTCTCAGTGCAGCGTTAGTACGGGAAGACGCAAGAATTCAGTGCCCAGTCTATTATATCAGCAAGAGATTCACCGGGGCAGAGATGAATTATTCAAAATTGGAAAATCTCGCTTATTGTCTACTGATTGCATCCAAAAAGTTGAGGCCGTATTTCCAAACTCATCCTATCAAAGTCCTCGCTGATCAACCTTTAAAGCAAGTTCTGTTTCGTCCTGAGACTTCGGGTCGTCTTCTGAAGTGGAATATTGAACTCAGCTAATACGACATCACTTATCATCCCCGGAGAGCAACCAATGTACAATCTTTGGCAGATTTTATCGCAGAATGTACATATAAGGGCGACAGTGATGAAGAAGTGACTGGTAATCCCCGACTCAATGGAAATTGTATGTAGATGGCGTAAGAAACGATTACTGTTCCGGAGCCGGGGTTGTGCTTGAAGCCCCTGAGGGGCGGTCATTGTGCTATGCATTGAGAATGGAATTCCCTTCGACAAACAATGAAGCAGAATATGAAGCTCTTATTGCCGGCTTGAGAATTGCTAAAGAGTTGAATGTCAAAGTGTTGTAGATCTTCAGTGATTCACAGCTTATTGTATGTCAAGTCAAGAAAGAGTTTCAGACTAAAGGAGGAAATCTGCCTGCTTATTTGTCAAAAGCTTGGGAACTTCTCGATGATCTTGATCATTATACGATAAATCATATACCCCGGGAAGAGAACATGAGGGCAGATTCTCTCGCAAAGTATGCAAGCACTGGTGAAGCTCAATTATTGGGATTAGTTCCTATGGAAGTCCTGTCATCTCCAAGCATTGATGAGATGGATATTGACTGGATCATGACTATATCTCAAGAGCAAGAATCATGGATGACTCCGATAATGGAATATCTGCTCAACGGTTCTCTTCCTGAAAGTTCAAAAGAACGACAGAAATTGCTAAGAAAAGCCTCCAGATACATAATTCAAGATGGCCGATTCTACAGGCGGGGATTCTCAATGCCATTACTCCGATGTGTGACCAAGGAAGAAGCTAAAACAATTCTAGCTAAAGTGCACGGAGGATAGTGTGGAGACCATTCAGGTGGTCAAACTCTAGCAAAGAAAATACTCCGTTATGGGTATTTTTGGCCAGATATTAATCGTGATGATGCAAGCTACGCCCGAAAATGTGACCGATGCCAGAGATTTGCAAAAATCCCAAGAGCACCTTCCACTGAGATAACACATATGGTCAGTCCGTGGCTATTTGCTATTTGGGGAATAGATCTCATCGGGCTTCTCCCAATTGCCAAATTTGGAATCAGATATGCTATTGTTGCTATTGATTATTTTACTAAATGGGCTGAATATGAACCATTAGCTACTATTACCTCTAAAAAGATGATGAACTTTGTAACTAAGAATATCATTTGCAGGTATTGTGTGCCTCAAAAGACAATCACAGATAATGGAACCCAATTTGAAAGTGAAGAGTTCCAAGATTTTTGCAAGCGATTCAAGATCCAGAAAAGCTTCTCAGCAGTGGCTTATCCGCAAGCAAACGGGCAAGTGGAAGCAGTAAACAAAATTATCAAATCAACCATCAAAAAACAGCTGGAAAAGGCGAAAGGTGGTTGGGTCGATAAGCTTCAACTAGCACTATAGGCATATAGAACTACTCAGAAAACTGCGACTGGGCACACTCCATTTTCATTAGCATATGGATCAGAAGCCATGATTCCGGTGGAAATAGAAGTCCTTTCACATTGAAGAATTCATTTCAACCAGGCTGAAATAAAGAGTTGCAACTTGAAGTGCTCGACTTCCTTGATGAAAGAAGGGAGGAGGCTCAGCTCAGAATTACAGCCCATCAGCAAAGAATTGCCATGCATTTCAATTCCAAAGTTCGCCAGCGCAGCTTTGAGATTGGAGATCTAGTCTTGAAAAGGGTCATGACAGCAACAGGAGTGTTTGCGCCAAACTGGGAAGGGCCATATGTCATAGGCCAAAAACTTGTTGATGGCACTTTCAAACTGACAACTGTCGAAGGAGATCCAATTCCAAGAGCATGGAACAATAATCATTTGCGTCCATATTTTACTTAAAAGTTTTTCTTAAGTTTGTAAAAAGAATTATGAATGTATGATTCTTGTATTGAAAGCCATTGTAAAGCTAGTGCAAGTGAATAATAAAAAGTATAAAGTGGATGTTAGCCCAGTTCTTGGCCGAACCACTATAAATCTTGTGTTCTCTACTGCTTGTTTTATTTCGATATATAAAACACTTCAATTGTATTGCTAAAATGTCGATTTAATATTGCAGGCTGTTAAAACAAAGCTTACCCATCATAAGACCAAGCGATCCCTGACATCACTCAACAAATGAATATCTAGCCACAAAAATTCTAGATACAAATCCTATATAAGAAGTGCTCCAAGCAAACAGTCAGTGGTTCCGCTAGAGATAGACCCTTCCTAAATAATTGTGATCATTTGTGCAAACAAACATTCGATTAATTAGCATGTGTCTATCCTTGCGGAATCATTTAACAATGAAGTACCCTTCTTTGGATAGAATAAGCTACTTGCAAAAGAAAGGAATGTGCGCTTGGAAATGATAACAGAAAACCGCTGATATGAGAAAATGGTGAAAATATATGGGCGAGCAGGCAGCAAACAGCAAAAGACCTCCTCGGAGGCACAAGCCCTCTTCGGAGGCACAACTCTTCGGAGGATAAAGACCATTGATGGTACTTTCCAGAAAAAGAGAGTTCTCTTTCTCGATAGAAAGTTGTGGACTGATCGGTGGCATAGGACACTCGTTAACTAGCTGAGAACGTTTGTGCAAATAAACAATCCAAGTAACTTGTGTCCGCCCCGTGAATCCATCCAACTGAGAGAAGGAAACACCAAACCTCCAGGCAAAGGCCCTACACGGAGGCACACATTCCACCGAGATTTGAAATAAAACTTCACAAGTGCTGGAATGTGAAAAGCCCTCTTCGGGGGCCCATTTCACCATAGTTGAAATGCTAAAAGACCTTTAATGGGACTAGCCAGAGAAAGAGAGTTCTCTTTCTCGATAGAAAGTTATGGACTGACCGGTGGCACAGGGCACTCGTTAACAAGCAGAGAACGTTTGTGCAAACAAACAATCCAAGTAACTTGTGTCCGCCCCGTGAATCCATCCAACCGAGAGAAGGAAACTCCAAACTTCCAGGCAAAAGCCCTACTCAGAGGCACATATTTCACTGTGATATGAAATAAATCTTCACACGAGTCAAAATGTGAAAGCCCTCTTCGGAGGCCCGCTTCCCAACGGACAAGGAAAAGATAAAAGCCTCTCCCCAGACGCAGAAACAAAAAAGCCCTCTCCCTAGAGCCACAAATAAAAAGCCCTCTCCCCGGAAGCACAAACAAAAAGCCCTCTTCCCAGAGGCAAAATCAAACAAAACGCCCTCTTCCCGGAGGCACAATCAAACAAAACCCTCTTCGGAGGCAGAAGCAGGTCGAAGACCTTTTTCGGAGGCCCACTGTACCACGAAGGAAAATTCACTTGCCAAAATAAAAGTGACTTTCTCCAAAAGTGAAGTGTAAAAACTTCGTGATTAAAAAAGAGGAAACTTCTCCAATACGAGTCGCATTCTACTAAATCAGTAAAATATTTCCTTAAAACGGAAATATTATCTTATAAAGTGCAGATGCAAACATCTTTCAAATGGAAAAGTTGTTCTCTAAAGAAGGAGCACAAGTCTTCTCAAAAGAGAAGAGTTGTTCTCCAAAATTCTTCCAATGTGAAAGAGATTGCAATAAACCATGGTATGGGGGCAATATAATATAGTTGCAAAAATGAAAACAATGCTCAAACAACATACCATAGGTTTACTGCAACATCACACAGAAGACGTAAAGAAACCTGTATAAAAAAAGAGAGAAGAATAAATGCATTCTCAAATACAGACAGAAGTTTGTACAAGTAAAAGAATCATTTTATTTCATACTATAAATTTTTTTTATACATGTGCAGGTTTCAAAACAAAAGAAGGCGGGGACCGGTACCCGCGCAATCGCCGGTCGACATAAGTCTTTGTATATACAAGCAAAAAAAGCGAAAAAAAGAGGGACAAGAATCATAAGTCTCAAGCCCATCATTTCTTCTTCCTGCCACCTTTCGAGCCTATGCCTGGCCGGATGATCAATTTTTGGGGCCGGCTTGTGAGAGTAGGGGAGGAAAGAGGAAGAGGTGCAATTGGGCGTTCTTATGTTTTTTCCTCGCCAATAGAAGCTTCTTTCTTTTTCTTTAAGACTTCGCGTTTCCCCCTCTTCTTAGAAGAAGACTCGCTACCCGGAGTGAAAAGAGTGGATAATGTTATGTCATCAGAAGCAGTCTGCTCTGGAGTTCTCTCCCCTTCTTCAAGTTCTTCGACCTTTTGTTCCTGGAAGCAACAGGATCGTCCAAGTCACGAAGAGCTTCTATCTGCTCTTCTTGCGACCCCGGTTGGGAGATAGAAGGGGGAGTAATCTGAAGGGGCGGTGAGGAAACAACTGGAAGAGGGGAAAGCTGAGCAACACTGGGCGCTTTCACTGCATGAGAAGAGAAGTTCAAGTCAGTATCTCTCATGAAAAGAGGAGAAAGTGGCGCGTCAAGATTTAAGTAATAATAAAAAAGTTCATCAAGCTCATGAGAAGAAAGCAAGCAGTCCACTTGAGAAAGATCAACATTTAGGTTACCTGGAGAAGCAGACTTTACTATATCAGCTTCGAAGTCCTATGCTTCAGCACTTTCTTGAGTCTCATCTCCAGTGTGTGTAGCGGCACTTTCAATATCGGTTTTAGTAGGAGGAAGAGAATGGGAACTGGAGCCAGCAATATCGATATCGGCTGAAACTGAAGGTAGAACTGGGTCGGTTGAAATTGTCTTTCCTAAATGTTCTCCTTCTGTCGCTTCAGCTATCTCTTTGGCAAGCTTCACCTTTCCCCTAGCAAGAGCGGCACATGCATCATCATTTAGATAGTGCCCAATTAAATCTACTTCGGCATACCCGGCTCCTCCAAACATATCAAGTATGGCCTCCCACACTTTGGCCAAAGTGATTTCATATGCCGGTCCCAAAAACTTAAGCCTACCGTGCCCCAGAACACTGTGGATGTAAAAATCAAATAAAGTGGAGTTGACTTCAGCTTTGGTTGCCATATGAGATTCTTCGGCTGCAGCTTTGCCGGCAATAGCTTCGTCACGCTCCTTTTCAGCTTTAGAAAGTCGAGTTTTCAGCAGTTCAATCTCCAAGTTCTGGGCGTTGGTTTTCTCTTGAAGTTGAGCAACATCGGCTCGGTAGCTGTCCACAACTTGTTGCTGTGCTTCAAATTTAGCTTCGGCATGTCTTTGTGCCGCGTGAGCATCTCTCACTTGTTTTAGAAGCACTTCTTCTCTCTGAGAATAAGAAGTGGAGGAAGTGGCAAGCTCTTACCCAAGTTTTTCGACCTCTACTTCAAGCTTCTCATTATAAGTGGCTACGCTCCTCATTTCCGCGTCATGCTATTCAAGAGTTTTTTGCCATTCAGATTTGTCGTTTTCCATTGTTAGCATGGCCTCAAGATTCGTGCGATTTACTCCCTGAAGCTCGTCGACAAGCTTCTGCCAGCTAGACATTCTCTCGACATTCACAGCATCAAGATTGCGCAGCATAGCCTGCTTGTCAATCGGGACCAAATCAAGGTCAAAGCGCACTCCCTTCAGGCACCAATGCGGAAACCGACTTTGAAGAGTGGCCGGGCTTTGTCCAACCTGATATGAGGGCCTACCAATAATTGTTTGAATATCAGTACGAGCAAGGTCAGGAGATTGAGAAGGTACAGGAGCAGCAGGCCTTTCAGGAAGTTCGGATGCTGGCTTTTCGCTATGTTTGGCCCTTTTACTAGCATCTTCAGGGATGTGGCTTTTCCCTTTATCATCACGGGATTTCGGTTTATGAGAATCATCGACCCTCTGGGAAGAGTTATGTCCCTCATCTCGCCTTTCGTGGCGTTCTTCATAGGCGCGCCTTTCACGAGCTTTCCTCGCAGCTCTTTCTTCGTCAGTTTCCCAAGAGGCAGGATGATACCTCCTAGGGTCATAAGCACTTCGCTTCCCATAGTGCTGGAAATCGTCATAGTAGGAGCCACTTCTTCCCATTGGAGAATATGAAAATGAAGAAAAGGATAAACTCAAAAATCTTTAAAGCAAGAGAGTTGAACGCATATAAGTGCTGAAAAGTCCTAAGTGTGTGTAACGTGCAAACTACGTGCGTCGAATCACGAACCACTCCTGGATTGGGTGGTGATGATGGATTTAACAGCCAGTGTCAACTCTTGGGCTGACGGAGTTTGTTGTAGAACGGAAGTCGCTTCGACTGCTGAAGAAGTAACTTTAGCAGTGATAGGATCATCTTTGAAAAGCTCCTGTGAATTAATCATCAGGCCGCTCAACCTCTCAAAAGTATCATCACCGCTGTGCCTAGCGGGACTTGTTCTCTCAGCCCCTTTATTACCAGATTGCCCGGGTTGTTGCGGAGGCTCCTCTTCTTCGATGAGCGGGGCAAGTGCATGTTTGACGGATGACCCCGCAACATCAATTGAAGTAGAACACTTTACCAACGAAGCCTCAACAGTGCGTTCTTTCGGCATAGGTTCTCCAGCGGAAGCTGGGGCATCTGGTGCCTCTACTGGAGAGTCGGGTACTTCAGGAGGTTGAGTGGAACGGGAGGGGTGCGGTAGCCCGTATTGGTACAGAAGTTCATCTGTCAGCAAAAACTTAATACTTCTTTCTTCAACTGGCACAGCACTTAATCTATCAAAAGTTGTCTTGTGACTGGGATTTCTAGAGGAAGGAGGATGTGCTGCAAAAGAAAAGAATGAAGTTAGCACTTAGCAATTCAGATCTTGAAAAGCTGAAACGGAAAGAACAGGGATGAGCAATCTTGCTTCCTACTCTCCAGATGGCATAAAAACCTGGGGAGCAGCGAACGAAGAAGAACCGATTCAGAAAACCGTGAGCACTCTCGGAGAAATTAGTAATAAGTTTACAGTTTCTGGCACTTCTCACGAGTATGATGGAGGGGTGGTCTTTATTCTTTGCGAATGTACATAAATAGCAAACTTCTTCGAAGCTCGGAAGACAGTTGAGTGTCACCCTGGGGAGCAGCGAACGAAGAAGAACTGATTTTGAAAACCGTGAGCACTCTCGGAGAGATCGATAATTAGTTTACGTTTTCTGGTACTTCTCACGAGTATGATGGAAGGGTGGTCTTTATTCTTTGCGAATGCACATAAATAGCAAACTTCTTCGAAGCTCGGAAGACAGTTGAGTGTCCTCCTGAATAGAATGCACGATCCCATCTGGATGGCGTGGCCATTGGGATGCTGTTGAAAGGAAGAGATGGTTAGTCGGAGAAGGAGTTGTTGAAGAAATTCGTTGAAAGGAGGAATGGCACTGCAAAGGCACATTTGACGGTTGACGGCGACAAAACCGAGAGGCGGCCTGTCCGTGGTATCGTTTGGCCCAGGAAGAATAGCATCCGCTTCGACAATCCCAAATTGAATACGTGATTGGTTGAATGCCCGCTGACTGAGGTTAGTTGGAGTTCTTTCCGGAGGATTATCCAATGGGATGGCTATCGGGAAGACTCCTTCAGATTGCTCTATGATCTCTTCTTGAGAGGACATTCTACACAAGGAACTGGATATTCAAACATGAAGGTACGCGTTTCCTAAATGTGTGAAGTGTTGTGCAAAACTAATAAAATGACAAGCAAATATCTATGAAATTAAACTAGTTAATAGTTGTCAGTTAAAAAGCTTCAGAGCTTGTTGTTTTAAGTTCAAGTACAGTGTTGAGGCAAACAGATTAGCTTGTGTTAATTAATTCAACATTTCTTTAATAATTCACTTGAGTTTGTTAATTCACAGCATTTCATATATTTTATTTAAGTTGATTATCTTTTATCGACTAATCTGTCATTCGATGTGGGCTATCAATGGCAGTATATTCGTCCCATTTTCTGCAAATGTTGTATTTAGCAGGTTGATAGCATGAAAGTTAATATAATCTATAAAAGAGTATGATGAGTTCAAGCAGTTCATTCTAGCAGTTCAAGTTATAAGTACAGTCAAGTTCTATCAAAATTCTAAAGCCTTCAAGTTTTGTTCAAGTCCTTAAGTCGCAATCCAAGTCAAAGAATTCTCTAAGTTCTAGCTCGCTCACGACCTAACAGATTGGATTGAGATTGGTCCAGGTCGCAAGAAGCAACTCAAATTTGTTTAAGTCCTAAGTCGTTCGAACGACCTAGGCACTAAGTCGTTCACACGACCTAAAGACTAGGTCGCTCACACGATCTAAAAGTTAAGTCAACTATTCAAACTCGGCCGCGACCTAAAACCTATGCCGCAGGAAGATAGGTCGTTAATCTGCTAGGTTGTTCTACTTTAAGCTTTGAGTTGTTCCAGTAAGTAAGGTCGCGAGAAAGATAGGTCGCATGGGTCACATTCAAAATCCTGCTCTCCAATTACATTCTACCACGCGTTTACTTCATGTGTATCGCCCCAAGGCATCACGGCATAGCTTACTATCCACTAACCCATTAACCCGATAACCTCTCATCACCAAAATCACCTAAAATCGAGCCAAGTTATCTCAAATCCATCATGAACTTGACACATTGCCATGATCGCGGGAATCATAATGATAGTGCGATCGATGGCAAGCAACAATCAACCGTAATACGACTTTTGGAGAAGCACGGCATAAGGAATTGGGTTAGGGAAGGAAAATGTGGTGTTCATAACTCAATGGTGATCAAGGGTCGAATAGTGAGCAAATCCACTTACACGATGAAGATGATCGGTGGCTACTTGGTTGAATTCTTGCCTTCGAGAGCTCAGTAATTCGTTAATGGCGGTTTCGAACAGTCAGTAAGGTGAAGGAGGAAGAAAACGACCTAACAACTTATATAGGGGAGAGAAAGGAACACGAATCGACACGAGCGACCTAACTCTCTAATAAGTTGTCCGCGACTCAACGATCTAAGCCCGCACGGGTTAAAAGATACCAAGCACACGACCTAATCCTTAGGCGTATACTTCGAGGGGCAAGTGTTATCTCCTCTTCTCCGCGACTCAACGACCAAAAGGATTGAAAGGCTCAACGACCTAAAGTGATCGATGACCCTTCGACCTACAGAATCAGCGACCTAAAGGAGAAGATGGTCCAGCGACCTATGAATCAACGAGTTAACAGCGACCTAACTGCCGAAGCGGGTTAATGACCTAAGGGGTACCGCGACTTAACGACTTACAGAAGACCACGACCTAACAACCCAAGCGACCTAACACAGATGCGAGACCAACAGCGAGCTAGCGACCTAAAGTACTAAACGAGTTAAGCCACTTAGCGAGCTAATGAGTTTAACTACCTGAAGAATGTACGACTTAAGGCAGAGTACGACCTAGCGACTTGAGTATCCAACGATCTAGCGAGCCAAAAAAAGGAAGCGACATAGCGAGCTCTAGAACAAAGCCGCATGTATACGCTCTCTCATTAGGTCCCTTGCGACCTAAGCAAGCCGATATAACATTTATGCTTTAAATGCTAAGTAGCTGACAGCCAATACCTGGTTGAAAAGGGGCTTCACTAGGTCATGGACGACTTATGCTACTTCAGGACCGATCTCCCATAAGTCGCTACTACCTACTAACTCGTAGGATGACCTAGTACGACCTTATCAAGTCGTAAACCACATCCCCTAGGTCGCTGGCGACATACGACCTATCCATGGTCGCTCGCGACCTACGACCTAAAGCCGAACTCTCCTATAAATACGGCGCTAGCTCCAACATTCGGGGGATATTTTTTTGGCTCATTCTTGAAATACCGATACTCTGCTGAATTCTCGACTCACTCGACACTTCAAACACGAAAGGCATCACACCTAACTTCAAGAGGAAATCTAACACAATCAACATGGATTCAAATAGTTCTTCTACATCGGAGTTCTAGTTGTTTGTCTCTTCAGCATTGTAATTGAAGATTGTTGTAAAGTTGTAATTGATTCAGTAATAAAGAGATTCAAAGTGGACGTAGGCTTAACCTGAAGCCGAACCACAATAAAATTGTTGTCTTTTACTGCTTTCTCTGTGACTTTCCTACTTGCTTTTATTTCCCGTGTGCACGGGTGGTGCTTTCACTTAATCTCTACATACACCGGGGTGTTAGCATTCAATTTTTAGCGTTAACACCTCCTCCACTTCAGTCTAGACGTGGTTGAGCAGCTCCTAATGTTTGCATATATGTATTATTGTTTGCATATATACGTTATAACACGTGTTAGTATTTTTGTCTTTGCTGATTTTTAATACATCCGGTTCAAGACTCTTCCTCTCGAAAAAAATAAACTAAAGTGGTACATATGTGTATATGACTATGATAGTTATAGCATCTTATATAGCTTATAAAGTTATAATATGGTCTGATATATTTTAATAAGTATAAAATGTTCTGTTTGTTTAAAGTATTATATTATATAAGTTGATATATGGTATAATTTATTTACTGAATATAATATGAAATTTTTAAGTATACATATTTTGTTTTCATTTTGGTTTACCCGGTTAGTTTATTTAGTATGGGATGCCTGTAGAGTTAGTATTATATGTATGCAAGTTGTACATTATTATCAACTAAGTTCATATTGATCTTTATAATAAATAGTGATTTTGAATATAGAGGGTACGAAAGTTAAATATTGGTATGTCTATATGTTTTACGGCAAATGAAGTAGCATACCAGCTTACTGTTTATATTATGCTATGTTCCAATATAAAAAGTTATATGTATCTGAATAGACATATTAGTTCTATGCATTTTGTCATATACCAGTACTACCATAGATTTCAAAACATTAAACTTGAATATAATAAGTTATATTACAAGTTATAGGTTGTACAGTTTGTTTAAAATATATATTAGAAATATTTGACTATATATATAGTGCATCATATGTGTGCATCTAACGGTATATATTTGTAACTTTCAAAAGGATTTTCTTAAGTGTTCATATATATGTTTTGAGTTTTAAAATTATATCCTTGTATTAAATAAAATATATAGGTATGTATATATGTGTGTGTGTTTATTTCAAAAATATATAATGTATAAGTGTTGATTTTATGTATGTATTTAATTGAAAACTATGATCTTGGATATATATATATATATATATATATATATATTAATATATGTTTAAATTTAGGATGTTTACGTAAATAGATATGTATTGTTATATGTAAGTTCACTTAGACCAATTATAATTATCGATCCAGCCTGATTTGAATTCGTCAATTTCCATCTATCAACTTGTCCATCGAACGTGTATCCATTGCGCTTTGTTTGGATTCGTGCCTGAATTTCATAACACTACCTCATTGTCGATCTCCTCTAGCCTCGAAAGGTGAGAAATCACTCACGATTAATGTTCTTCGATTTATTAAATTTGATTTCAATTGAAACGACAACTAAAATATGCTACTGCATGTTATTTACACTGTTAAATGTATGCTACTACTTGTATCAGTTCACCTGTGACATCTGACACCATTATCTGTTAATTATGCAATAATAATCCAGTTTGATTGATTATTGATTGATTGTTGATGTTTGCATTGGACGTTAAATTGTTAATGTTTAAGTGATAAAAATATGCGATTGAATTTGATATACGATAGTTAATAATTCAAATGGATATATTTGTTGATTTTGATTAGCTAAATTTGTATAATATGATACCCTTTAAATGTTAAATAATTGACACGTAGAAATGGTGTTAACTACACCTTGAACTATTGAATATATGTGGTATAGATTGATGTAATATAAATTGAATAATGAATATCAAGTGAAGAACCGTATAAATATTAGTGTAATAATCTTTGATCTACATGAAATGATAGTGTAGATTCTTGAAATAATGATATTAATTTGCACAAACAACAATGTGAATTAATACGATTATTTCAGGATTATTTGAATTAATTATTGGATTGTTATTGATTGTTGTTATTGCTTGTTTATTTACTTTGACGCCATCCTAGTTATCACACTGCAAGTTCACTTCACTATGATTTGATTTTTGAATTGAAATGGAATCGGATTGAAATAATAAATAC
The DNA here is from genome assembly GCA_030765085.1 of Allium cepa. Lineage (NCBI taxonomy): Eukaryota > Viridiplantae > Streptophyta > Magnoliopsida > Asparagales > Amaryllidaceae > Allium > Allium cepa. The sequence goes on along the minus strand of CM060943.1, from coordinate 950,238,819 downwards.
CCAAATGAACTTGACCTAGGATAGAGAATTAAATAAACCTGATCGGTCAATAATTTGATTTAATAATAAAATAATGATTTTATTTGAACAAAGAATAAGGTTTGAAATGAAGTTGGAGTTTGAATTTTACTTGAAGGAAAATGTTAATATTTAATAATCTGAAACAAAATATTAATAAAGTAGTTGATGAAAGAACGCTGTTTAATTTAAGAAATAGTTGAATTAAGTTTTGAAATTATTTAGTAAATACGTTTGAAATTAATTAATAATTAAGTTTGAAATTATTTAATAATTAAATTCGAAATTATTAAGTTTTGAAATGATTTAATAATTAAGTTTTGAAATTATTTAATAATTGAATAAGATTGAATTATTTAATAATAAAATTGAATTGAATTCTTTATTAAGTGAAATTGAACTTCTTGGATAAGTGAAACTAAGTTTTTTTATCAACTGAGTTTTGAAATTTGCAACTAAGTAAATGAATAAGTGAAATTTGATTTCTTTAAGAAGAGATAAAATGTGATTTATTGAAATTAATATAAGTCTTCTAATTTAAAGAATTTGTATAAAGAATTTAATTTAATTCAATTTGTATGCTTTGATATAATGAAGTTGATCATAAGTAATTAATTTAATGAATTGGAAATCAAATGGAGATTGTTTTAAAGATAAATTAGCTTAATGAATATTGAATGAAATCGATAAATGAATTTAAATTGATTTGAATGTTAAATTAAATTAATTTAAATGATTACGGAATGAAATTTGTATACGAACTTGAATTAATATTTGAATTGTTTTAAATAAAAGTTGAATTTGAATTATAAGATTTTGAATGGTATTTTGGAAGTTTTGGAAACGTAAATTATGGAAATAGATATAAAAAGACTAATGGAATGTTGGTTTACAAATTCTATTGAAATTGAAATTGATTTGGTTTTGAAATATATTAAATGACCAATCGATGTAATAACATCAAAAGTTATTAAAGAGACCAGAATCGGTTATGGACATACTCTCTGACTAAACCGAAAACCACTTTAATAACTATACGCAGAATGTGATCCAAAATGAAGTGGTTGGAATGATGTACGTGATGACTGAAGAAAGAGAACGATAATGGATGGCCTTGACACTTGTGTCAAATTGGAAATGACTAAAACAGGAGCCGTGCTGAGCCAAAGGGGGTTAGCTACCTCGAGCGAAGACACTTCTTCGTAAACTACTCATTACCTATTATTGATTGGTGCACCCTCGTACTTTTGGAAGTGTTGTTTCGCGATGTTGCGATCGTTGCAGCGATGCGTTTTCACCAGTCCGGATCAGGAAAATGGTAGTTTCACTACCTTGGGTATTGCCTGATGTGCCTTGTCATACTTATATCCCTATATACCGACCACTACGAATTTGTTTTCTGTTATACCTATGGAGTACTCCTTGATATCCCACTAGTTTATGGTGGAGTTCACAGTGCTGTATAGACTATGACATTTATATAAAATGTGTTAAGGTGGATAATGGTAATGCCTTAACACTATTTTGATATTTTATATTACTGAATGTCATTATCTATTTAGCGCATATTACTACATAGTAGATAGTTTAACGGATCCTTAAAGGATGGTTATTCCAATATCCTTGAGTTACTTGTATTTCAATTGTAATTTCACTTGAGTTGGATTTATCGATATAAGAATGTTAATCCTGACTCGAGTGTTTTGTGTTTTGCTTTACGCTCGAGTCAGACTGAGTGTACCAATATTCGAGACTCACCTTGGAGATGGAGCTTCGTTTAGAGATCCAGCAATCTATCCAGCTTCAGATATCTAATTGATTTCAATGATGTATTCTGATTCATGTATTTGATTATTGTATTCGAGACTTCTGTTGTAACTTATTTAACTATGTTATATATATATAGTAGCTTCATGAACTACTATCTTTTTCTTCCGCTGCATATTATTACTCTGTGTCTGTGATTCTGTGATTATTTATTTACTGTATATGTTCATTTTTGCCAAATTTAAATTAACAATTTGGTATTTTGAATTATTCAAGTCCGACGTGTGCGGATGCGAATAGTCCAAAATAGCGGTTCGTTATAGCTGGTATCATAGCTTTGGTAGCTCTAGGCAAAACCTAGTATATAGGGTAAATGTATTTACAGAATCACTCTCATTCGAGTTTGAATCTCTTCCTTTTGACTCGATTTCTTTGAATTTTGGACGTTCCCTGCGGTTCCAAAATTCATTCCTATCCCTCACTATTCGTCTTCTTTCAATTCTGGAGCATCCCATAACTCCACTTCGAATGATCTTTATAACGAATCGGCGGTCTCGCCAATCTTCGAAATTTTGTAAATGGGTGAAACTCCTTTATAATAGGCATTGATTTACCGAAGATTTCTGTATCCTCGGTTTTCGATGCTATCTATTCCCTGCTATACCTGAATTCTATCTCTTGAGATCGAATGTTGAATTACCTTGGAATTCAGCATCGACCTTATTCTTGAAGTTATGGTCGACCCGATTAAGATTGCCCGTGAATTAAATAAGCTTATCCATCTCCCGATTCTGTTAATTGAATTATCTTATCTTCTATTTGAAACTTATTATTGAATCAAAATTCTCTTTGATTTGATCTCCATCAAATGAATCTTTATACTTATTTTGAAATCCATAGTTGTATCATCCAGCGAGGGAGTGTATTTGTATTTATACAAAAATGTTTTGCATATGTTGTGTTGTTTGAGTTGTTGATGTTGATTTAGATTTTCGATCGATTTGTCTGATCAACGTTATCGATAGAATTTCTAGAACACTTAACCATAGCAAACCGACACAATATTGTTTTCGAATATAGTAAATAAAATAATATTGAATGATTTTATTATATATAAGTATAATTTTTTCTGAAATTAAAATTTTAACGAATTCGTTGTCCGAAGTGTGAAAATTTTAATTTATTGTTATATAAATCATTGACTATTTCATAAAACAAACAAATGAATTTATAAAATTTGGTTATAATTTGATGTGGAATTTGAAATGTATTTAAACTAGAATTTCAAAATTTAATTTCCGGCGATTTCAAACTTTGCTTTGAAAGTTTTAAAGTGTATAGTTTTAAAATATTTTCAAATTGAAATCATTTCCAAGAGGTAACATATTAAATCAGTGCTTTTCTCTTTGTCGCTGGAAAATAATTTCGGTGATACGGCCGCATCATCGATATCCATTTTCGAGTTTCAAAGTGGAGAGACCGTCAGTAGCTTGCTACACTTTTGTTATGAAATGCATTTGATTTAAAATTTCGAAAGTATGACCTGATTTAAATATATAATATATATATATTAGTATTTAATTTAAATCTGATTTGATATATATATATTTGTTTATTTATTTATCTCTAAATAAATTTGAAGTTACTCGAAAATTTAATTCTTAAATTTATGTTAAATGATAAATTCAAATGAAGTCGAAATTTTGAATAAAAATTTAAGCCTGAATAATTAAATTAGAAATTTTCTTGTATAATACTCAATCGCGTTCAATATAACTTACCTAAATTTTCAAAAGTTAACAATGTAATTGAATATTATACAATATAAATGTTATCAAAGGAAATTTTAAATAAATTTGAGTAGTTATAATAAATACAAATATATTTAATATATATGTGATAAGATATAATAAGTAGAATAAATTTAATAATAATCTGGAATAAATAAGAATTTAATTTAACGAATAAAATATGATTATAATAAAAGACTATTTAAATTTATGATCTTTGAAAATTTTAATTTAGGATAATTGGATAATACGCAATATAAAATGTCTTTATAAATAAAACTTCAGTGCTTATACTAAATGTTATACACTTAAAGTTTAACTATAAAATGATTAATAGAGATAAGTAGAATACTAGGTTAGTTGATTAATAAATGGATTAATAAAATAAATTATTGTTGAAATAAATTTGATAAATTGAAAAGAAAAAATAAACAACTTAATGAAATACCTTGAATTTAAAAATCAATTGTTAAATATAAATTAATCTAAATTGGAATTTCTATGGTTTAAATTAATTGTTTATTTGTAATTCAAATCTAATATCATTCTAGTTGTCTCTATTCTCCTATCTCCTTCCTTTTCGAGGACGAAAAGTTTTGAGTAGGGGAGAGTGTAACGACCCGTAAATTTAACTAGTTTTAATAACGTTATTAACTGAAATTTTGTTGATTTTTAAACGATAAAATTTTGAAATATAAATTTGATATTTGGAACGCGTCTAGTTAAACATAGCAACTGGTAAATTTTCGTCTGAAAATATGTGCATAAATTTATTTCAATATAATCAGTTAAAAATCGACGAAATCTAAACGTTTTCGAAACCTAAATATTTTTACATAGAAAAATTCCAAATCATCGTTTGAGCAAGACGTCATTTTTCGTTTTTCAAAATTTTAACTTCTTTAGCTCCGTATATCTTAATCTTCTGCGTTTTTGCTACATTTTTCGGCTGGTAAAAATTTGGATTTTTGTAATTCAATCGTACCACTGATACCCTTATACAGTTTTGATCATCTCGTCGTGCCGATCTCTACGGTATATTCGATTATCAAATTCGGAGTCATGTGTACGTTGCACTTTGAGAAACGCCTTCCGTGTCGGGACCGGTTTTGTGTCGTTGAATGTGTGACCTTTTATGTATTCATTGTACAATGCAAACTGCCGTTCAACTTCAACTTCAGGCTTCTTATTTTTCCAATGTTGTGGCTTTTATTATTCCCACTAGCCTTTATTACAATCTCACCTTTTCAATTTTTTTTTTGATCTGCTAATAGCTTCTACTCCTTTTCTTCTGGCATAAGAACACATTTTTCATCTTCTCTTTTATATCCATACAAAAGAATGTAAACATGCGTAACTTGCTTCCATTTTTTTTCTTGAGCGTCCTCTCTCTTCTCCAAATAAGCTACAACATGTAGCCTTCCCATCCACAAAGCCACCAACTCAAACGCAAGCACTGTGCACCGCCACTTCGTTAACCATCCCAGCCTCGGACCGCCTTCCCTCACCCAAGCTCGGCCACCGCGTCCATTCACTTGTCGTCTGTTAACCCTCTTCTTTCTACGACCCTGCAATCTAGAGAAAGCAACGACTTAGCGACTCAACTCGTCAGCGACCTACAGAGCTCAGCAACCTAGAGAATTGAAAGGACCAGCGACCTATGAGTCAACGAGTTAACGACTTATGTGAAGGCGCGACCTAACTACCTAGGGGAGTAAGCGACCTAACACATAAAGCGGCTCAGCAAGTTAAACGACCGATGGACTGAGGTGACCTGGCAACCTAAAGGTGTACGCGACCTAATGAGTTAATAAGGGGAGCGACCTAACAGGAATAAAGTTCTGTAGCGTGCTAAGGCATTACGACCTAACGGACTAATGGACCAACGGCGTGTTAATGACCTAAAGTGTGAACGAGTTAACTTAGACGCGACCTGATAGGAATGAAACTCTCTAACGACCTAGCGACCTAGCGAGCTATACAATGCCGAGGTAACTTGTCTTCCTTATGTCATTCCTAACCTAAGTCGCCCACGATCTATGACTTGTTCGAATGATCAAGGGTGCTCCTGTTAGGCCGTAAACCATGTCTACTAAGTCGCCCACGACCTACGACCTATACCTAAGTCGCTCACAACCCAAACAAACCAAAGGAGCTTCCTATGCCGCTTCCTACCTAGGGCGGTCATGACCTATGACTTGCTAGCTTCTCTAGAACGATCAAGTGTTCCATGTATAAGCCGTAGACGACTCCCATTAGGTCGCGGACGACCTACGACCTATCCAAGGTCGCTCGCGACCTACGACCTAAATCTGAACTCTCCTATAAATACGGCACTAGCTCCAACCGAAAGGGGATCTTTTTGGCTCATTCCTGAAACGCCGATACTCTGCTGAATTCTCGACTCACTCGACATTTCAAACACGAAAGGCATCTCGACTAACTTCAAGAGGAAATCTAATACAATCAACATGGATTCAAAGAATTATTCTACATCGGAGTTCTAGTTGTTTGTGTCCTCAGTATTGTAATTAAAGATTATTGTAAAGTTGTAATTGATTCGGTAATAAAGAGGATTAAAGTGGACGTAGGCTTAACCTAAAGCCGAAGCACTATAAAATTGTTGTCTTTTACTGCTTTCTTTGTGACTTTCCTACTTGTTTTTAATTCCCGTGTTCACGGGTGGTGCTTTCACTTAATCTCTACATACACCGGGGCGTTAGCGTTCAATTTTTAGCGTCAACATTTTTGGTGCTTTCATTGAGAACCCAAATCAGGCTATCTTCGTCATTGCTTCGCTAAAGTTTGTTGAAAGAGTCTCCCTCAAAACTAGAAGTCTATCAAAGATAATGGCTCCTGGAAGAAAGCGTGGATCCACAAGACCTAGTAATGTCCATGAAAATACTGCCACTTCTCCTTCGTCAAGTCAAGCAGCACCAAGTGCTGGAATTACACGAGCGGATTTAAATGCTGCGGTATCTAGATTATACCAGCAGATGGAAACTCAGAATGCTTTAATGCTTGAGAGGATAAAGCATTGCTCGGAGCAAACCGTTAAACGTGAATAACGAAGAAAACCTTGTAGATGATATTCATGATCCCGAGGAAAGGAATATTCCACAAAGAGCAGCTAGCCCCGCCAAAGAAACACCTCCTCAAGCTGGAGGATCGAGACCACAACCAACTCTCCGCGAACGTTTGTCCCGACAAATTTCCGAGAAAATGGCCGAAGTCTGTCTTGCAGATCCTTTAAATGATGAGGAATATCTTTCGGGCATGTGCGACAAATCATGAAAGAAAGCATGCAGAGAGATGAAGATGAGAAAGAATGGGAATTCGCTCTGAGAAAAACTCCATTCACTGAGAAGATTCAAAAGGAAGAATTCCCAAGGAAGTTTGTTCCTCCCACAATCCCGGCTTATAAGGGAACAAGTGACCCCAATCAATTCCTGTATAAGTATGATTGGCACATGACTGGTGATAGAGTGTCTGATGAGATCAAATGCCGGTACTTTTCGGTATACTTGGAAGGAGTGGCTCTGCTCTGGTTCACAAAACTTCCGGTCCGATCCATAGACTAGTTCGCCGATTTGACTCGGAAGTTTAAAGAGCAATTCAGGTTGTATGCTTCAAAGGCAAAGGACATTATGTCGCTGTCAAGCTTGGAACAGAATCCTGGGGAATCTATCAGGTCTTTCTTGAACCGCTTCAACATATCTTTGGCTGAAGTGGACAATGCAGAGCCACGAATGGTCTTGACATACCTGATGAGGGCAATTGACAAATCAAGCGAATTTGGGAAGTGGCTGAAGATGAAAGAGCCGAATTCACTTGAGAAATTATATAAGAAAGCTGATGAATTCATGCGCTTGGAAAGCCTTCGGGCACCAGTTAAAGTAACATTGACAGAGGTTAAGGATAATACTACTGCCCCTATCAAAAAGGAATATGGAAGTCAGAAAAGGGATAACAATGGTGGGAAGAAACAGAAAGATATGAGGAAACTTCGCTTCTTAAAATCTTCAGATTTCACTCCTTTGACTAACACTCCGGGGAATATCTTCTTTGCTACCAAAGATGAGGTAGAATATCCTAAACCGCCTGAGATGAGAGTTAACAAAAAAGCTGCTTAAAGTGGGAGGTTCTATCGGTTTCATAATCAACTCGGTCATGACACCAACGAATGTCGCCAACTGAAATATTTAATTGAAGATCTATTGAGAGAGAACAAGTTGTAGCAATATGTTAAGAGAAGTAGAAATGACCCAACTTCGTCTACTAAGGGTCAGAAACTTCCTACTCATCCATCTGGCTCGGGTGAGAGGAATATTGTCCATGAATCAAAAAGGCCTGTTATTAATGTGATTACAGGAGGTCCTCACCCAACAGGCAGAAGCAGGGGCAAGATGGAAAGATATGCCCGTGCCTTGAAGTATGCACCAACAGAAGAGAGTGTTTTTGTGCTAGAAGACGCTGCACCTTTGAAGCAGCATAAAACTTTTAACGATGATATTGTGTTCAGAGCCAGGGATTCTATGTGTATTGAAGCTCCAACCATGGATCCCTTGGTCATCTCTGCAGGCATTGGGCCAGCTATTGTGAGAAGAGTGCTTGCAGATTGCGGCGCTTCTTGCAAATATTCACTTCAAAAAGACGTTCGACCAAATGAAAGTTCCGATGGATGACGTTCAAGCTTCATCTCAAAAAATTGTTGGGTTTACTAGGGATCCGAAGCAGGCCATTGGAACTATTGACATGTTCATAGAGCTTGGAGAGGGGCAGAAAAAGGTAGTTCGGAAATAAACTTTTGTAATTGTTGATGAATTTTCTGCCTACAACGCCTTCCTAGGCCGACCGACTCTTGCGGCTTTTAAGGCAATTCTTGCCCCGTGGTGCCTCACTATGAAATTTCCCACGGATAATGGCGTTGGAGTTATTAAAGGGTATCAGAATGCTGGGCGAGAATGTTATCTAATAGAGTTGCGTGAAGCAAAGAAGAGAGAGATGGGAAAAGATGCGGCAGCCCCAGTCTGCATCAAAGAACCAACCTTGTAGCAATTTAAGGGTGGACCCTGCACTGGCGAGCATAGCGGGGCACGAATAGAAATGGATCCCAGGAAAGCTAGTGCAGGGGAGAATAGAGTGGTGCTAGTTGAAGTAACGGTGCCAGTACCTGGTGACCCGAAAGATCCGAACAAAGTAGTGAATGTGGGTTCACAACTTAATGTAGCGGTTCAAAATTCCTTAATATCATTCTTGAAGGCAAATCTGGACGTATTCGCTTGGACTCATGGTGATATGTGCGGAATATCCCCAGAAATTGCAGTACGTACTCTGAATATTGATCCGAAGTTTACACCGGTAAAACAGAAAAGAAGAACCCAGGATCCTGAAAGGTCAGCAGCGTTGAAAGAAGAGGTAGACCTGCTTATGGAGAATGGTTTCATCAGGGAGTCCACTTATCCGAATTGGGTTTTAAATCCAGTACTGCTTAAGAAAGCTAATGGGAAATGGAGAGTTTGCATTGACTTCTCAGATTTAAACAAAGACTGCTTCCCGTTACCCAAGATAGATTAGTTGGTGGATGAAACACCGGGGCATGAATTGTTGTCTTTCATGGATGCTTACTACGGATACAAGCAGATTATGATGCATGAGCCGGATCAGAGGATACAAGCTTTTTCATCGATGTTGGTCTCTACTGCTATAGAGTCATGCCTTTCGGACTTAAGAATGCAGGGGAAACTTACCAAAGACTCGTTGTTAATGCTAAATTTGAACGCTAACACCCCGGTGTGTAAAGTGTAGTTGTGAAAGCACCACCCGATGATTCGGGAACAGAGTATAAGCAGAAAACCATAGAAAAAGCAGTAAATAACAGCGATTTTATAGTGGTTCAGCCCAATAGTTTGCCTTCGCCCACTCTGAATATCTTTATTGATGATTTCGTTACAAGTCGATACAATTCTTCCCAAGTACAATACACTTTGAATTACTAAACACTTTGAACGTGTAGCTTAAACTTCAATGTAAGTGAAGGTCTTCAAATCCATGTTGGATGTATGGGATTTCTTCTTGAAGTTGTTCATGGCGTTCTACGTGTCTTGAAAGCTTTGAGTGTCGAGTCGGTTTGGAATGTAGCGGAGTATCGGTGCTTGGAGAGAATCAGCCAAAAGTCCCCCTCATGTTGGGATTCATGCCGTATTTATAGGGTTTTCTGAATGGGTCTTAAGCCGTTTACGGCTTAAGGTAAGTCGTAAGTCATGGGTTACGACTTAGGATAGGTTGTAGGTCGTCAGCGGGTTAAGGTGTCAGGAGTTACGACCTAGCTGGTTCGCACATGTCTACTTGTACTAACTTTTCGGTCCTCGTGTCTTATGTAAAGCAGCAGTTAAATCACAAGTATAAGGTCGTCGGTGACTTATAGTAAGTCGTGAAGGCTTTAGGTCGCCGGCGCTTTAACCCTTTAGGTCGTGAAGTCCCTAAGCCGTTAAGTCGTCCAACCCCTTAAACTGTTAAGTCGTTTGTTCCTTAAGTCGTCCACCCCCTTAAACTGTTAAGTCGTTGCTTCCTTAAGTCATCCAACCTTCTTAAACTGTTAAGTCGTTTGTTCCTTAAGTCCTCCACCCCCTTAAACTGTTAAGTCGTTTGTTCCTTAAGTCGTCCACACCCTTAAACTGTTAAGTTGTTGCTTCCATAAGTCGTCCAACCTCTTAAACTGTTAAGTCGTGGCTTCTTTTAACTCGCTTAAGTTGTTCCATACTATACAGTTTGTGTCGTTAAGTCGCTCAATACCTTAACTCGCTAAGTCATTATACTTTTAGGTTTTTAACTCGTGTTATCTCTTAGGTCGTTAGCAAAGCGGAGTTAACATTTGCCCCTCGAAGTATACACCTAGGTCGTAGGTTGTGTGCTTCGACTTAATTCTGCAAGGTCGTGAGCGACCTAAGGGATAGGCTACCTCGTGCGTCCATTCACTTTCCTCTTCTTCCTCTATATAGCCTATTAACCCGTTTCCTCTTCTTTACTGCTTCAATATCCTTTTCTGCCATTAGCGACTTTTCAAGTTTTCGAAGGCAAATCCAAGATAATCGATCAACATTTCATCTTTTCCATTACATTGTAAGTGAACTTGTTCCCTAACCCAACTGCGACTATTGCTGAAACACCAATCTTTTATCCCCTGACCCCAAATCACCTTCGCACGCCTTGCCTAGTTTTTGAGTCAAGTTGCGATCGATTACAATCACCGTTAGCTACGGTGCCATCGTGATCCATAAGATTACAGCACCGCACTAGACTTATGGCGGCTTCATGATGATTTGGATCGATGTTTGATGAGTTGATGGGGTGAATGGATAACAGGCTTAGTTGAGGGGATGATGGTTTGATGTTATTTAGGCGATAACGGGTATCGGGTTGGAGGGGGGTTAGCTGGTTGAGGGGATATCTTGAAATTCTTACGACTTAGCTTGTTTTCGAATCGACCGACTTTGGTTATACACGACTCAACTTTTAGGTCGTGTTAATTTCCTGACGACTTAGGACTTAGCCGGATTCATCCTATCTTGATTTGAAGCTTTGCGACTTAACCTTTAGGTCGTGGACAACTTATCCTTTAGGTCATGGACGACTCAGCACATGGACAATCTTTTACTGCCGAATTGTTTCCTAAGCAAATTTCATCCCTCTGTTAGGTTGTGAACGACTTAGGGCTTAAAGGATTTTTGGACTGTGACTAAATGGCTTGAACAAAAGTTTGTAAACTTCAAGATGTCGACAAAACTTGATTGTACTTCCAATTTGAATTGCCAGAATATACTGCTCGAACTTTGTTGCGTTTCTTTACAGATTATTCTAACTTTAACGCTATCAACCTGTTAAACACAACACTTGCAGAAAAATGGGACAAATATACTGCCATCGACTGCCCACGTCAAATGACAGATTAGTTAATAACAAATAATTAACTCAAATAAATTGTGTGAACGAAGTGCTTTCATCAATTTAAAGTAAAATATTAAAGCAACACTGAAATAGTTAATTGAAACTGACCAGCCTGCACTAATATTATGCTTGAACTTTATATTAACAAGTTCTGAAATTTTGTAATCGATCAATCATCAACTAGTTTAATTCCAGTTATATTTACTTGCTATTTTTATTAGTTTTGCACGACACTTCACACTTTTAGGAAACGTGCACGTTCACATTTGTCTAGTTGTTTGTGTAGAATGACTTCTCAGGAAGAAGATACATGGTTCAGACTGGAGTGGCCACTGTAATTCCGGCTCCTCTGGTCAATCCTCCCAAAAGAGCCTCTTCTACTTTATCGTACAGAGTTTTCCTCCAATTGTGCGCTCAGTTTGGCATTGCTGAATCAGATGCCATTCTTCCCGAGAGAAGTAACATTGCTGACATAGCACCCCCTGGCTTTGTAACGGTCAATCGACAAATGTGCCTGAGTGGGGGCGTTCCTCCTTTCAATGACTTTTTCCAACAACTTCTTCGTCAATTGGCCATCGCCCCATCCCAATTACACCCCAATGGTTATGCCATTTTGATGGGGTTATGTGTACTGTTTAGGAGGACGCTTGATCGATTCCCAAGCTTTGACGAGATTTGCTTCCTATGCTCTTTCACCAGGACTAAAGATCACCCCTCTATTACCGTCGTGAGAAGTGCTCGAAATCGTAAATTGATCATCGGTCTTCCTGACAGCGCTCATGGGTTTTTGACTCAATTTTTCTATGTCCGTTGCCCCCCCGGGGTTTTATGCTGTGTGGTGAGAAGGAAGTAAGATCATCTACCTTTACCTCCTTCATATTCTGAGCCTTTTGAAGTTCGAATTGCCAAGTGTTAACTTCATCATCATTTCTTTTTTTTATTTCAGCGCTTCCCCCTCCTTGTAGAGATCCCAGTCACAAGCCAACTTTGGAGAGGCTTGTAGTAGTACCGGTTGAAGAACGGGATATGAAATTTTTGCTGAACGACGAATTCCTTCACTAGTTCGGACTTCTTCACCCTTCTCGCTCCACACACCCCTGCGAGGTTCCAGACTCCGCACCTAAAGCATCAGATGCCCTGGTTTCTACAGACACATCCATACCAAAAGGACCTGCTCCTGAGGCTTCGCTAGTGAAGTGCTCCACTTTTGTTGATGTTGCGGGGCCATCTGTCGAACTTGCCCCGGTTATTGAGGAAGAAGAGCCCCAGGGATCTCCCCGACTGTCACAGAAATCTGGCGAAGAGGCCGGAAAAACTAGCCTTGCCAAGCAGACCAGGGACGATACATTCGAAGGGCTGAGCAACCTCTTTGCCACCTCGCAAGAGATCTTTAAAGATGATCCTATCACTACCGGGGTTTCTTCTTCATTAGTTGAAGCGACTTCTATCCTGCAACAGACTCCGTCGACTCAAGAGTTGACACTAACTATTACACCCACAACCACTCCTCAATTAAAGAGCGGTTCGTAGTTTGATGCGTGTAGTTTGCACGTCACACAAACTTAGAATTTTTTCAGCACTTTTATGCTTCTGACTTTTCGTACTTTGAAGAATTCTAAAATTTAGCTCTTTTTTTATTTCAGATCCTCCGATGGGGCGCAGCGGATCCTACTATGATGATTTCCAGCGCTACGGGAGGCGTAGCCAATATGATTACAGGCGTTATCTCCCCTCTTACAGAGAATCTGATGAAAAAAGAGCCGCTCGAAAGGCTCAAGAAAAGAGGGCTCAAGAGGAGCGTTATGAAAGAAGAGAGAGGGAAGAGCGCCATGATTCTTCATTGAGAGGCGATGATTCCCATAAAAGAAAATCCCATGATGATAGAGGAAAAATTCATATGGTTGAAGATTCGAGCAAGCGAGCCCGACATGGTGAGAAGCACACCTCTACAAATCCTGAAAAGGTTACTGCCCCTGCCTCGCTTGACATTCCTTCCGGCCCTCCCGCTCTCGGGAAGACAGACATCCAAACAATAATTAGCAGGCCCAAATTCCACGTAGGCCCGGGTCCGGCCACTTTGCAAAGTCGGTTTCCATAGTGGTGTCTGAAGGGAGTAAGGTTTGACCTTGACTTGGTCCCCATTGACAAGTCTGCTATGTTACGAAATCTCGATGCCGTCAAGCTTGATATTGAGAGGATGTCGAACTGGCAAAAACTGGTTGACGAGCTCCAAAGGGTTAATCGTGCGAACATAGAGGCCATGCTCACTATGGAAAACGATAAAGCCGAATGGCAAAAAGTTCTTGAGCAACATGACACTGAGATGAGGAGCATTGCTTCTTACAATGAAGAGCTTGAAGCAAAAGTTGAAGAACTGAAACAAGAGCTTGCTGCTTCCTCTACTTCCTATTCTCAAAAAGAAGAAGTGCTCCTAAAACAAGTGAGAGACGCTCATGCCAGCCAAAGAGATGCCGAAGACAGGCTTGAAGTGCAAAAAAGAATTAGTGAGGGCTATGTTGCTGATATTGAGGAGCTTCGGAAGAAAAACATCTCCCAAGAGGCGGAGATTCTTTCTAAAGCTGAAATGGAGCGTGATGAGGCCGTTGCCGGCAAAATTGCAGCTGAAGAATCTCACGAGGCGACGAGGACCAACATCAGCTCAACGTTATTTGATTTCTACCTGCATAGCATCTTGGGGCGCGGTAGCCTCGCCTTTCTAGGCCCCAAGTATGAAATTACTCTGGCTGAAGTTTGGGAGGCCGCACTCGATATGCTCGGTGGTAACGACGCTGGCTATGTTGGGTCAGCTCTTGAGGAGCATTATCTTGATGATGATGCTCGTGCCGCTCTCGCCAGGGGGAGAGAATAGCTTGCAAAATTAAGGGCCGAAACAGCGGCTGGAGAATATTCAGGAAAAATCATCTCAACTGCTCCAATTCAACCTTCTCCTTCAGCCGAAATTGACATTATCGGTTCTAGTTCTCATTCCCCATCTCCTACTAAAGTTACCACCGAGATCACAAGCATACAAGGTGGAGATGAAGGCGGCGAGAGTGCTGAGGCACAGGCTTACGAAGTTAACGTCAGGGAACCGACTTCTGCAGGTAACCCTACTGACAATCTTGCCCAAGTTGACTGCTCATCTTTTTCTTACGAGCTTGATGAGCTTTTTGACTACTTCTTGAATCTCGACGAGCCATTGTCTCCTCTTTTTATGGGAATTACTGACATTTTTGACTTTTCCTTTGTAGAGAAAGCGCCGAGCGTCATTCAAACTTCTTCACCTCCAGCTACTGTTCCTCTGCCTTCCCCAATCACTCCTACTCCTCACTCGGGATCACAGGAAGAAATAATAGGTGCCCTCCGGGGCTTGGATGACCCAACTGCTTCACAAGAGCAAAAGGACGAAGGATTTGGGGGAGGTGAGATATCCCCGGAGCGGACTCCTTCTGATGACATAATTTTGTCTAAACTTGTTACTCCAGGAAGTGAATCTTCTTCAAAGAGGAAAAAGAAGCACGGAACATCAAAGAGGTGGAGGAAGAGTATTACTGCTACTGAAGAGGAACCAGAAGTTGAACCAGTTGTACGTCCCTCTCCTTCTTCCCTCATGCCTATAGATCGACCCGAGAAGCTAACCATCCGGCCGGGTAAAGGGTCCAAGGGTGGCAAGAAGAAATGAAGATTCCAGTTTTTAGCTTTTTCGTTTTTTGGATGTATTGGTCGGGGATTGTGCGGGTACCGGCCCCCAGCTTTTCTTTTGCGTTTTACTTTGGAACCTGTACCTGTATAAAATTCTAATAGTGTTGAATAAAATGATTCTTTTTCTTTGTACAAACTTCTGTCTGTATCTGAGAATGCATTTATTATTCATTTTTGTACAAGTTTCTTTGTACGATATTGCAGTGAGCTTGTGTTATATATTGTTCGAGCGCAATTTTACCGATGTAGTTATACCATGCTGCCCCTATACCATAAGCCCGTTGTAATATTTTATTTTATGAGGAACTTGTTCTTCTATTTTTTAGAGAATAATTATTCCACATTTGGAGGAATATTATTTCATTAAAAAATAGAGCACAAATAAGTTTCTACGCTTCATCCTTCGAAGATATCACTTTTATTTTGTGCATATACACATTTTACTGAATGAAATCTTCTATGTGGTAAAGCGGGTATTTGCAAGGTACTTCAACTTCTTTTTGAGGAAGAGAATTTTCTAGAATAAGTAATTCATTCTTCCTTTGAAAGTTAAAGTGTGCTTTCGATGAGGATTTTTTTTTTACTTGCCACAGTAAAGGGCTTCTTGATTTTTGTTTCTTTGAAAAGTTGCACCTTCGGGGAAGACTTTTTCACGTTTCAATGCCTGAAAGTTTTATTTCAATCTTTGTGAAACGTGTACCTCCGAAGAGGTCTTTCTGCTTGATTGTGCCTCCGGGAGGAGGTCTTTTCATTTCTGCCTCTGGGAAGAGTTTTTTTTTTTTTTTTTTTTGAAACGGGCCTCCGAAGAGGGCTTTTATTTTGTTTTTCATTTCAACTCTGGTGAAGTGAAATTCCAAAGAGCGATTGTCGCACTTCAACTCCTGGTGAAATGGGCCTCCGAAGAGGGCTTTTATTTTGTTTTGCATTTCAACTCTGGTGAAGTGAAACTCCGAAGAGCGGTTGTCACACTTCAACTCCTGGTAAAATGGGCCTCCGAAGAGGGCTTTTATTTTGTTTTGCAATTCAACTCTGGTGAAGTGAAACTCCGAAGAGCGGTTGTCACACTTCAACTCCTGGTGAAATGTGCCTCCGAGGATTGCCTGGAAGTTACTCTCTCATGGTTGGAGGGTCATGACTCCTCCAATCTTTTTTGGTTTAGTAGAGAACTTTCTTTTTTGCGGCATATGCCTCGTTAGAGGTCTTTATCCTCCGAAGAGTTGTGCCTCCGAAGAGGACTTATGCCTCCGAAGAGGGCTTTAGTTGTTCCTTGTCCACTTGCTTATGCCTTTTCAGCGATTCTCTATTTTTTCTTTTCAAGCTCGCACTCCCTTCTCTTACAAGTAGTTTGTTTAATCCGAAGAAGTGTACTTTATTGCTAGGCCAGTTCGTGAGAACGGGCATAGGCTTCTTAATTGGTTGTTTGTTTGTTCAAACTTCTCAATTTATTAGCTAGAGCCCGTTTTTGGCGACATCATTAGCCGTTCAATTGAAGCACTTCTTATCTAGGATTTAAATTCGGGGCTTTTGTGACTTGGAATTTGTTTGTTGAATGATAACAAGAATGACTTGGTCTTGTAATGTGCAAGTTTTATTGTCGTTGCCTGCAAAAATTTAAATCGACATTTCAGCAATACATTTAATGTACTTTTCATATCGAAAATAAAGCAAACATGTGATAATAATAAGGAACACAAGATTTATAGTGGTTCGGCCAAGAATTTGGGCCTACATCCACTTTATAGTCTTTCATTATTCACTTGCATCAGTTTTACAATCGCTTTCAATTACAGGAATCATACATTTATAATTCTTTTTACAATATTTCAACAAAGCTATCAAGTAAAGTATGGGCGCAAGTGATTGTTGTTCCAAGCCCTTGGAATTTGATCTCCTTCGACAGTAGTGAGTTTGAATGTGCCGTCAAGAAGCTTCTGACCTATGACATATGGTCCTTCCCAATTTGGCCCAAACACACCTGTCGCCGTCATAATTCTCTTTAGGACTGGATCTCCAATCTCAAAGCTGCGTTGGTGAACTTTGGAATTGAAATGTCTGGCTATCCTTTGCTGATGAGCTGCGATTCTGAGCTCAGCCTCTTCTCTTTTTTCATCAAGGAGATCTAGTGCCTCGAGCTGTAATTTTTCATTCTCCGCTTGATTGAAATGGATTCTTCTATGTGAAGGGACCTCTGTTTCTACCGGAATCATTGCTTCTGACCCGTATGCCAATGAAAACGGAGTATGCCCAGTCGCAGTTTTGTGGGTAGTTCTGTATGCCCATAGTGCTAGTGGTAGTTTATCGACCCAACCACCTTTTGCTCTTTCGAGTTGCTTCTTGATGGTTGACTTGATAATTTTATTTACTGCTTCCACCTGCCCGTTTGCCTGCGGATGAGCTACTACTGAAAAGCTTTTTCGGATTTTGAATCGTTTGCAAAAATCTTGGAATTCTTCACTTTCGAACTGAGTACCATTGTCTGTAATTATCTTTTGAGGCACACCATACCTACAAATGATACTTTTAGTCACAAAACTTATCATCTTTTTAGAGGTGATAGTAGCCAGGGGTTCAGCTTCTGCCCATTTAGTAAAATAATCTACAGCAACAATGGCATATTTGATTCCAAATTTGGCAGTTGGTAACGGTCCCACAAGGTCTATCCCCCATATTGCAAACGGCCATGAACTGACCATCTGTGTGAGTTCAGTTGAAGGTGCTCTTGGAATTTTGGTGAATCTTTGGCATCTGTCACATTTTCGGGAATAGTCTGATGCGTCTCGATTAATTTCTAGCCATAATTATCCGTATCGGAGAATCTTCTTTGCTAAAGTTTGACCACCTAAATGATCACCACATTCTCCCCCATGCACCTCAGCTAGGATTGTTTTGGACTCTTCCCTGGATACACATTGAAGTAACGGCATTGAGAATCCCCGTCTGTTTAATTGGCCATCCTGGACTATATAGCGAGAGGCTTTCCTTAGTAGCTTCTGTCGTTCTTTTGAATTTTCCGGTAGAGAGCCATTGAGCAGATATTCTGTTATTGGAGTCATCCATGATTCTTTCTCTTGAGACACGCTCATGATCCGATCAATATCCATCTCATCAATGCTTGGAGCCGAAAGGACTTCTACTGGAGTCAACCCCAGAAATTGAGCTTCGCCTGTGCTAGAGTATTTTGCGAGAGAATCTGCTTTCATGTTTTCTTCTCGATGAATATGACTTATCGTGTAATGATCAAAGTCACACAGGAGTTCCCAAGCCTTTAACAAGTAGGCATGCAGATTTCCCCCTTTCGCTTGGAATTCCTTTTTGACTTGGCATATAATAAGTTGAGAATCACTGAAGATCTGTAATGCTCGGATGTTTAGTTCTTTAGCAATTCTCAAGCCAACGATAAGAGCTTCGTATTCTGCTTCATTGTTCGTTGAAGGAAATTCCAATCTCAGTGCATAGCATAATGACCGACCTTCAGGGGTCTCAAGTACAACTCCGGCTCCAGAACAGTAGTCATTTCTCACGCCATCAACATATAACTTCCATTGGATTGGGGAATCATCGATCGTTTCCTCCTCACTGTTACACTTATCTGTGAATTCTGCGATGAAATCCGCTAAAGCTTGTCCGTTGATTGCTTTTCGGGGATGATAAGTGATGTCATATTGACTGAGTTCAATGTTCCACTTTAGAAGACGACCCGAAGTCTCAGGGCGAAACATGACTTGCTTTAAAGGTTGATCAGCGAGGACTCTGATAGGATGAGCTTGGAAATATTGCCTCAACTTCCTTGATGCAATCAGTAGGCAATAGGCGAGTTTTTCCAACTTGGAGTAATTCATCTCTGCCCCAGTGAGTCTTTTGCTGATATAGTAAACTGGATGTTGAATCCTCTTGTCTTCTCGTATCAGCGCTGCACTTAAAGCATGAGATGATACTGCCAAGTATATAAGAAGATCCTCACCATCGCCAGGCCTAGAAAGTATTGGAGGCGTTTCCATATGGCGTATCAGTTCATCAAAGGATTTTTGGCATTCGAGAGTCCAATCGAAGCTTTTCTTTCCTTTCTTTAGAGCGTCAAAGAATGGGATGCATTTATCAGTAGCTTTGGAAATGAACCGATTCAAGGCGGCGACCTTTCTGTTGAGACTTTGCAATTCCTTCTTCGTTCTAGGAGATTTGACTTCTTTTAAGGAGGTAATTTGTGCTGGACTAGCTTCAATGCCCCTAGCGCTCACGATGAAACCTAGGAACTTTCCGGACCCCACCTCAAATGAACATTTTAAAGGGTTAAGCTTCATTCCGTATTTTCGGAGGACTGCGAACATTTCTGCTAAGTGTTCTATGTGATCCACTGCTTTCTTAGACTTTACTAACATGTCATCGACGTAGACTTCCATAGTCTTGCCCAATTGCAGTTTGAACATAGCATTAACCAGTCTTTGGTAGGTTGCCCCCGCATTCTTTAGCCCGAAGGGCATAACTCTGTAGCAGTAAAGACCAACATCGGTGATAAAGCTCGTGTCCTCCTGATCTGGCTCATGCATCATGATCTGGTTATATCCGGAGTAGGCATCCATAAAAGATAACAATTCATGTCCCGCTGTTCCGTTTACCAGTTGATTGATCCTGGGTAACGGGAAGCCGTCTTTGGGGCAGGCCTTGTTTAGATCTGAAAAATCGATGCACACTCTCCATTTTCCGTTGGCTTTCTTAACCAGCACTGGATTTGAAACCCAATTCGGATAGGTAGATTCTTTGATAAAGTTATTCTCCATGAGCCGATCAACTTCTTCTTTTAATGCTGCTGACCTTTCTGGACCTTGAGTTTTCCTTTTCTGTTTCACAGGTGTAAATTTTGGATCAATATTCAGAGCGTGTACTGCAACTTCTGGGGATATTCCGCACATATCGGCATGAGTCCAAGCAAAAACATCCAAATTTGCTTTTAAAAAAGATATTAAGATATTCTGAACTGACACATTAAGTTGTGAACCCACATTCAACACCTTGTTTGGGTCCTTTGGGTCAACAGGTATTCGTACTGTCGTTTCCACTGGTACCACTCTATTCTCCCCTGCACTGGCTTTTCTAGGATCCATCTCTTTCCGTGCTCCGCTGTGCTCGCCAGTGCAGGGTCCGCCCTGTAACTACTACAAGGCTGGTTCTTTGATGCGGAATGGGGTTGCCGCATCCTTTCCCATTTCTCTTTTCCTTGCTTCTCGCAGCTCTGTCAGATAACACTCCCGCCCAGCATTTTGATCCCCTTTTATAACTCCTACTCCATTGTCAGTGGGGAATTTAATGGTGAGGCACCATGGGGCCAGAATAGCTTTGAACGCTGCAAGAGTTGGACGGCCAAGGAAAGCATTATAAGCAGAAAATTCGTCAACAATCGCAAAAGTTTGCTTGCGGACTACTTTTCTTTCTCCCTCTCCGAGTTCTACAAGCAAATCAATGGTTCCTATTGGCTGCTTTGGCTCCCCAGTGAAGCCAGCGATTTTTTGTGACGAGGCTTGCACATCAGCCATAGGGATCTTCATTTGGTCGAATGTCTTCTTGAAGAGGTTATTACAGGATGCGTCATAATCAATGAGAACTCTTCTGACAATAGCTGGCCCGATACCAGCTGAGATGACTAAGGGATCCAAGGTAGGAGCTTCAACACCTGTGGAATCCCTGGCTCTGAACACAATATCATCATTGAAAGTTCTTTGTTGTTTCAAGGGCGTAGCATCTTCCAAAACAAAGACATCTTCTTCGGCCGGTGCATATTTCAAAGCCCGGGTGTACCTTTCCATCTCACCCCAGCTCTTGCTTGCTGGGTGAGGTCCTCCCGTAATGACATTGATAACAGGCCTTCCAGATTCATGCCTTGCAGCCTTCTCACTTGTCCTGGGTTGATGAACAGGAGCTCGTTGCCCCTGACTAGACGAAGCAGGATTGCTGCTATTCTTTTCTACAAATTGTTGAAGCTTGTTTTCCCTTATCAACTCTTCAATCAAAATTTTCAATTGGCGGCATTCATCGGTATCATGACTGGGTTGATTATGGAAGCGGCAAAACTTCCCGCTTTGTACAGCTTTTTTCCCGGTTCTCAGAACGGGAGGTTTAGGATAATCAACAGATTCTTTAGTGGCAAGATAAATACGCTCCGGCGTATCTGATAAAGGAGTATATTCCGAAGATTGAAGGAACGAGGCTTCTTCAGATTTTTCTATTTCTTCCCATCGTTATTTTCCCTTTTCTGTCCTACAGATTCATTCTTGCGTGGAGCAGCAATGTTATCTTCAGCTTTTTCCAATACTGCCTTTACTGGTACAGGACGACTTTCCAGGCGTATGAACTCATCTGCTTTCTTGTAGAATTTTTCAAGGGAATTTGGTTCCTTCATGTTAAGCCATTTTCCAAATTCGCTCGACTTGTTGATGGCCCTCATCAGATAGGTCAAGATCATTCGTGGTTCTGCATTGTCTACCTCGGCCAGTGCTATATTAAAATGATTCAAGAAAGATCTGATAGTTTCCCCTGGATTCTGTTCTAAACTTGACAACGACATGATATCTTTGGCTTTTGAAGCATATAGTCTGAACTGCTCCTTGAATTTCCGGGTTAGGTCAGAAAACTGATCTATAGACCGAATTGGTAGCTTGGTAAACCAAAGCAGAGCTACACCTTCCAAATATACAGGAAAATATTGGCACTTTATTTCATCAGAAGCTCTGGCACCTGTCATGTGCCAATCATACTTATACAAGAATTCGTTCGGATCACTTGTTCCCTTGTAAGCTGGAATAGTCGGAGGGACGAACTTCCTTGGGAACTCAGCCTTTAAGATCCTTTCAGTAAACGGGGTTTTACTTGGAGCGAAACCTCATTCCTTCTCGTCTTCATTCCTTTGCATGCTTTCTTTCATGATTTGTCGAACCATTTCAGAAAGATACCCCTCATCATTTCGACCTTTAGATCCACCAACTTTAGGAAATGTCCGCTCGAAGGGGCTGGCAGCCCTCTCAGGAATATTTCTTTCTTCAGCATCATGAATGTTGCCAGCAAAGTTCCTTTCATTACTCGTTGGTTGACGGTTTACCCCAAGCAAATCGTTCAACTTATTCAAAATTAGGGCATTCTGGGCATTCTGAGCCTCCAATTGTGCACTTTGGGCATTTATCTGCTGGTTCAGCCCTAAGATTACAGCATCCAACTCCGCTTTTGTAACCCCAACAGGTGGAGTGGCTTGATTAGGTACTAGGGAAGCGGAGGTTCCCTCTTGGACATTTCCAGATCTAACAGATCTACTCCTTCTTCCCGGAGCCATGATTTCAGATAAACTTCTAGTCTTCAGAGGGATTACTTCAACAAACTTTCATGGAGCAATGATGATAATTCGCCTGAGTTCAGTTCTCAGTGAATGCACCAAAAATGTTAACGCTAAAATTTGAATGCTAACACCCTGGTGTGTAATGTGTAGTTGTGAAAGCACCACCCGATGATTCGGGAACAGAGTATAAGCAGAAAACCACAGAAAAAGTAGTAAATAACAGCGATTTTATAGTGGTTCGGCTCAATAGTTTGCCTACGTCCACTCTGCATATCTTTATTGATGATTTCGTTACAAGTCGATACAATTCTTCCTAAGTACAATACACTTTGAATTACTAAACACTTTGAACGTGTAGCTTAAACTTTAATGTAAGTGAAGGTCTTCAAATCCATGTCAGATGTATGGGATTTCTTCTTGAAGTTGTTCATGGCGTTCTACGTGTCTTGAAAGCTTTGAATGTCGAGTCGGTTTGGAATGTAGCAGAGTATCAATGCTTGGAGAGAATCAGCCAAAAGTCCCCCCCATGTTGGGATTCATGCCGTATTTATAGGGTTTTCTGAATGGGTCTTAAGTTGTTTACGGCTTAAGGTAAGTCGTAAGTCATGGGTTACGACTTAGGATAGGTTGTAGGTCGTCAGCGGGTTAAGGTGTCAGGAGTTACGACCTAGCTGGTTCGCACATGTCTACTTGTACTAACTTTTCGGTCCTCGTTTCTTATGGAAAGCAGTGGTTAAATCACAAGTATAAGGTCGTGGGCGACTTATAGTAAGTCGTGAAGGCTTTAGGTCACCGGCGCTTCAACACTTTAGGTCGTGAAGTCCCTAAGCCGTTAAGTCATCCAACCCCTTAAACTGTTAAGTCGTTTGTTCCTTAAGTCGTCCACCCCCTTAAACTGTTAAGTCGTTGCTTCCTTAAGTCGTCCAACCTTCTTAAACTGTTAAGTCGTTTGTTCCTTAAGTCGTCCACCCCCTTAAACTCTTAAGTCGTTGCTTCCTTAAGTCGTCCAACCTCTTAAACTGTTAAGTCGTGGCTTCTTTTAACTCGCTTAAGTTGTTCCATACTATACTGTTTGTGTCGTTAAGTCGCTCAATACCTTAACTCGCTAAGTCGTTATACTTTTAGGTTGTTAACTCGTGTTATCTCTTAGGTCGTTAGCAAAGCGGAGTTAACACTCGTCAATGCTATGTTCAAACCGCAGAATGGCAAAACTGTGGAAGTTTATGTTGATGATATGTTGGTGAAGTCAATGAAAGCGGTAGACCATATGGACCACTTGGCGGAAGTGTTTGCAATCCTCCAAAAGTACGGAATGAAACTTAATCCTTTGAAATGTTCATTTGGGGCGGAGTCCGGAAAATTCCAGGGTTTCATTGTGAGTGCTAGGGGCATTGAAGCTAATCCTACTCAGATTGCTGCCTCAAAAGAAGTAAAAGCTCATGGAACGAAGAAGGAATTGCAAAGTTTTAATAGAAAAGTCGTAGCCTTGAGTCGATTCATTTCCAAAGCTACTGATAAATGCATTCCCTTCCTTGATGCACTGAAGAAAGGAAGGAAGAATTTTGACTGGACTCCTGAATGCCAGAAAGCTTTCGATGAATTGATTCGTCATATGGAAACGCCTCCAATACTTTCTAAGCCCGACGATGGTGAGGATCGTTTCGTATATTTGGCAATCTCATCTCACGCTCTTAGTGCAACGTTGGTATGGGAAGACGCAAAAATTCAGCGCCCAGTCTATTATATCAGCAAGAGATTCACCGGAGCAGAGATGAATTATTTAAAATTGGAAAAGCTCGCCTATTGTCTACTGATTGCATCAACAAAGCTGAGGCCATATTTCCAAGCTCATCCTATCAAAGTCCTCACTGATCAACCTCTAAAGCGAGTCCTGTTTCGTCCTGAGACTTCGGGTCGTCTTCTGAAGTGGAATATTGAACTCTGCCAATACGACATCACTTATCATCCCCGGAGAGCAATCAACGGACAAGCTTTGGCAGATTTCATCGCAGAATGTACAGATAAAGGAGATAGTGATGAAGAAGTGACTGATAATCGCCCAATTCGACGGAAATTATATGTTGATGGTGAAAGAAACGATTACTGTTCCGGAGCTGGGGTTGTGCTTGAAACCCCTGAAGGGCGGTCATTATGCTATGCATTGAGATTGGAATTCCCTTCGACAAACAATGAAGCAGAATATGAAGCTCTTATTGTCGGCTTGATAATTACTAAAGAGTTGAATCTCAAAGTGTTGCTGATCTTCAGTGATTCACAGCTTATTGTATGTCAAGGTAAGAAAGAGTTTCAGACTAAAGGAGGAAATCTGCCTGCTTATTTGTCAAGAGCTTGGGAACTTCTCGATGATCTTGACCATTATACGATAAATCATATACCCTGGGAAGAGAACATGTAGGCAGATTCTCTCGCAAAGTACGCAAGCACTGGTGAAGCTCAATTATTGGGATTAGTTCCCGTGGAAGTCCTGTCATCTCCAAGCATTGTTGAGATGGATATTGATTGGATCATGACTATATCTATGAGCAAGAATCATGGATGACTCCGATAATGGAATATCTGCTCAACGGTTCTCTACCAGAAAGTTCAAACGAACGACAGAACTTGCTAACAAAAGCCTCCAGATAGATAATTCAAGATGGCCGATTGTACAAGCGGGGATTCTCAATGCCATTACTCCGATGTGTGACCAAGGAAGAAGCTAAAACAATTCTAGCTGAAGTACATGGAGGAGAGTGTGGAGATCATTCAGGTGGTCAAACTCTAGCAAAGAAAATCCTCCATTATGGGTATTTTTGGCCAGATATTAATCGTGATGCTGCAAGCTATGCCCGAAAATGTGACCGGTGCCAGAGATTTGCAAAAATCACAAGAGCACCTTCCATCGAGATAACACAGATGGTCAGTCCGTGGCCATTTGCTATTTGGGGAATAGATCTCATCGGGCCTTTGCCAACTGCCAAATCCGAAATCAGATATGTTATTGTTGCTGTTGATTATTTTACTAAATGGGCTGAATCTGAACCATTAGCTACTGTTGCCTCTAAAAAGATGATAAACTTTGTAACTAAGAATATCATTTGCAGGTATGGTGTGCCTCAAAAGATAATCACAAACAATGGAACCCAATTCGAAAGTTAAGAGTTCCAAGATTTTTGCAAGCGATTCAAGATCCAGAAAAGCTTCTTAGGAGTGGCTCATCCACAGGTGAACGGCCAAGTGGAAGCAGTAAACAAAATTATCAAGTCAACCATCAAAAAACAGCTGGAAAAAGTGAAAGGTGGTTGGGTCGATAAGCTTCCACTAGCTCTATGGGCATATAGAACTACCCACAAAACTGCAACCGAGCACTCTCCATTTTCATTAGCATATGGATCGGAAGTAATGATTCCGGTGGAAATAGAAGTCCCTTCACATAGAAGAATTCATTTCAACCTAGCTGAAAACGAAGAGTTGCAACTTGAAGCACTTGACTTCCTTGATGAATAAATGGAAGAGGCTCAGCTCAGAATTGCAGCCCATCAGCAAGGAATTGCCAGGCATGTCAATTCCAAAGTTCGACAACGCAGCTTTGAGATTGGAGATCTAGTCTTGAAAAGGGTCATGACAGCAACAGGAGTGTTTGCGCCAAACTGGGAAGGGCCATATGTCATAGGCCAAAAACTTCTTGATGGAACTTTCAAACTGACAACTGTCGAAGGCGATCCAATTCCAAGAGCGTGGAACAGCAATCATTTGCGTCCATATTTTACTTAAAAGCTTTGCTTAAGTTTGTAAAAAGAGTTAAGAATGTACGATTCTTGTATTAAAAGCCATTGTAAAGCCAGTGCAAGTGAATAATAAGAACTATAAAGTGGATGTAGGCCCAGTTCTTGGCCGAACCATTATAAATCTTATGTTCTCTACTGCTTGTTTTATTTCGATATATAAAGTATTTCAATTGTATTGCTAAAATGTCAATTTAATATTGCAGGCTATTAAAACAAATCTTACCCGTCATAAGACCAAGCGATCCCTGACATCACTCAACAAATGAATATCTAGCCACAAATATTCCAGATTCAAATCCTATATAAGAAGTGCTTCAAGCAAAAAGTTAGTGGTTCCGCCAGAGGTAGACCCTTCCTAAATAATTGTGATCGTTTTTGCAAACAAAAATTCGATTAATTAGCCCGTGTCTACCCCTGCGAACTCATTTAACAATGAAGTACACTTCTTTGGATAGAATAAGCTACTTGCAAAAGAAAGTAATGTGCGCTTGGAAATGATAACAGGAAACCGCTGATATGAGAAAATGGCGAAAAGACGTGGGCGAGCAGGCAGCAAACAGCAAAAGACCTCCTCGGAGGCAAAAGCCGTCTTCGGAGGCTCAACTCTTCAGAGGATAAAGACCTCTAATGGGACGTGCCAGAAAAAGAGAGTTCTCCTTCTCGATAGAAAGTTGTGGACTGACCGGTGGCACATGACACTCGTTAACTAGTCGAGAACGTTTAGGCAAACAAACAATCAGAGTTACTTGTGTCCACCCCGTGAATCCATCCAAACGAGAGAAGGAAACTCCAAACAGCCAAGCAAAGGCCCTACTCAGAGGCATGCATTCCACGGAGATATGAAATAAAACTTCACAAGTGCTGGAATGTGAAAAAGCCCTCTTCGGAGGCCCATTTCACCATAGTTGAAATGCTAAAAGACCTTTAATGGGACTAGCCAGAAAAAGAGAGTTCTCTTTCTCGACAGAAAGTTGTGGACTGACTGGTGGCACGGGACACTCGTTAACTAGCAGAGAATATTTATGCAAACAAACATTGAAGTAACTTGTGTCCACCCCGTGAATCCATCCAACCGAGAGAAGGAAACTCCAGACTTCCAGGCAAAAGCCCTACTTAGAGGCACACATTTCACCGTGATCTGAAATAAAACTTCACATGAGTCGAAATGTGAAAAGCCCTCTTCGGAGGCCCGCTTCCCAACGGACAGGGAAAAAACAAAAGCCTCTCCCCAGAGGCAGAAACAAAATAGCCCTCTCCCTAGAGGCACAAACAAAAAGCCCGCTTCCCAGAGGCACAATCAAACAGAAAGCCCTCTTCCCAGAGGCACAATCAAACAAAAAGCCCTCTTCCCAGTGGCATAATCAAACAAAAGACCTCTTTGGAGGCATAAGCAGGTCAAAGACCTTTTTCGGAGGCCCACTGTACCACGAAGGAAAATTCACTTGCCAAAATAAAAGTGACTTTCTCCAAAAGTGAAGTGTAAAAACTTCGCGACAAAAAAAAAGAGAAAACTTCTCCAATACGAAGCGCGTTCTACTGAATCAAAAAAATATTTCCTTAAATCGGAAATATTATCCTATAAAGTACAGATGCAAACCTCCTTCAAATGGAAAATTGTTCTCTAAAGAAATAGCACAACTCTTCTCGAAACAGAAGTGTTGTTCTCCAAAATTCTGCCAATGTGGAAGAGATTGCAACAAACCATGGTATGGGGGCAATATAATATAGTCGCAAAAATAAAAACAATGCTCAAGCAACATACCATAGGTTTACTGCAACATCAAATAGGGAAAATAAATAAACTTGTATAAAAAAAAGAATAAATGCATTCTCAAATACAGACAGAAGTTTGTACAAGTAAAAGAATCATTTTATTCCATACTATAAAATTTTTAGACATGTGCAGGTTTCAAAACAAAAGAAGGCGGGGACCGGTATCTGCACAATCGCCGGTCAACATAAGTCTTTGTATATACAAGCAAAAAAGCGAAAAACAAGACAAGAAGCATAAGTCCCTAGCCCATCATTTCTTCTTCCTGCCACATTTCGAGCCTATGCCTGGTCGGATGATCAATTTTTGGGGCCGGCTTGTTAGAGTCGGGGAATAAAGAGGAAGAGGTGCAATTGGGCGTTCTTCTGTTTTTTCCTCGCCAGTAGAAGCTTCTCTCTTTTTCTTTGAGACTCCGTGTTTCCCCCTCTTTTTAGAAAAAGATTCACTGCCCGGAGAGAAAAGAGTGGATAATGTTATCTCATCAGAAGCAGTCTGTTCCGGAGTTCTCTTGCCTTCTTCAGGTTCTTCGACCGTCTGTTCTTGAGAAAAGACCTGGTCATCCAAGCCTTGAAGAGCTTCTATCTGCTGCTTTTGTGACCCCGGTTGAGAAATGGAAGGGGGAGTAATCTGAAGAGGCGGAGAGGAAACAATTGGAGGAGGGGAAGGCTGAGCAATATTTGGTGCTTTCTCTACAGGAGAAGAAAAGTTAAAGTCAGTATTCCTCATAAAAAGAGGGGATAACGGCTCATCGACACTTAAGAAATAAGCAAGAAGCTCATCGAACTCGGTCGAAGCGAACAAGCAGTCCACTTGCGTGAGATCAACGTTGAGGTTACCTAGAGAAGTAGACTTTACTATGTCAACTTCGAAGTCCTATGCTTCAGCACTTTCTTGAGTCTCATCTACAATGTGGGCGGTGACACTTTCAATAACGGCTTTAGCAGGAGGAGGAGAATGGGAACTGGTGCCGGCAAAATCGATATCGGCCGAAACTGAAGGTAGAACTGGGTCGGTTGAGATTGTCTTTCCTAAATGTTCTCCTTCCATCGGTTCATCTCTCTCTTTGGCAAGTTGCTCCTTTTCCCTGGCAAGAGTGGCACATGCATCATCATCTAGATAATGCGCCATTAAATCTACTTCGGCATATCCAGCTCCTCCAAACATATAGAGTATGGCCTCCCACACTTTGGCTAAAGTGATTTCATACGTCGGCTTCAAAAACTTAAGGCTACCGAGCCCCAGAACGCTATGGATGTAAAACTCGAATAGAGTGGAGCTGACTTCAGCTTTAATTGCCATATGAGATTCATCGGCTGCAGCTTTTCCGGCAATAGCTTCATCACGCTCCTTCTCAACTTCAGAAAGTCGAGTTTTGAGCAGTTCAATCTCCAAGTTCTGGGCGTTGGTTTTCTCTCGAAGTTGAGCAACATCAGCCCGGTAGTTTTCTACAGCTTGCTGTTGCGCTTCAAATTTGGCTTCAATATCTCTCTGTGCCGCATGAGCGTCTCTCACTTGTTTTTGAAGCACTTCCTCTCTCTGAGAGTAGGAAGTGGAAGAAGTGGCGAGCTCTGCCTTAAGTTTTTCAACTTCTACTTCAAGTTTCTCATTATAAGCGGCTATGCCCCTCATTTCCACGTCATGCTTCTCAAGAGTTTTCTGCCATTCAGATTTGTCGTTTTCCATTGTTAGCCTGGCCTCAAGATTTGCACGGTTTACCATCTGGAGCTCGTCGACAAGCTTTTGACAACCCGACATTCTTTCAATATCGAGTTTGACAGCATCAAGATTGCGCAGCATAGCCTGCTTGTCAATCGGGAACAAATCAAGGTCAAAGCGCACTCCCTTCAAGCACCAATGCGGAAACCGACTTTGAAGTGTGGCCGGGCCTTGTCCAACCTGATATGGGGGCCTGCCAATAATTTTTTGAATATCAGTATGAGTAAGGGCAGGAGATTGAGAAGGTACAGGAGCAGTAGGACTTTCAGGAAGTTCGGACGCCGGCTTTTCGCCATGTTTGGCCCTTTTACTCGCATCTTCAGGGATGTGGCCTTTCCCTTTATCATCACGGGATTTCTGTTTATGAGAATCATCTTCCCTCTGGGAAGAGTCATGTCGCTCATCTCGTCTTTCGTGGCGTTCTTCATATGCGCGCCTTTCACGAGCCTTCCTCGTGCTCTTTCTTCGTCAGTTTCCCAAGAGGCAGGAAGATACCTCCTGGGGTCATAAGCACCGCGCTTCCCATAATGCTAGAAGTCGTCGTAGTAGGAGCCACTTCTTCCCATTGGAGAATCTGAAAATGAAGAAAAGATAAACTCGAAAATCTTGAAAGCAAGAGAGTGGAATGCATATAAGTGCTGAAAAGTCCTAAGTGTGTAACGTGCAAACTACGTGCGTCGAATCACGAACCACTCCTGGGGTGGGACGTGATGATGGATTTAATTGCCAGCGTCAACTCTTGGGCTGATGGAGTTTGTTGCTGAACGGATGTCGCTTCGACTGTTGGAGAAGTAACTTTAGCG
This sequence comes from Allium cepa, assembly GCA_030765085.1. Taxonomy (NCBI): domain Eukaryota; kingdom Viridiplantae; phylum Streptophyta; class Magnoliopsida; order Asparagales; family Amaryllidaceae; genus Allium; species Allium cepa. Next base: position 950,208,199 of record CM060943.1, on the reverse strand, counting down.
GTGATAGGATCATCTTTAAAAAGCTCCTGTGAAGTAATCATCAGGTTGCTCAACCCCTCAAAAGTATCATCACCACTGTGCCTAGCGGGACTTGTTCTCTCAGCTCCTTCATCACCAGATTTCCCTGATTGTTGAGGAGGCTCCGCTTCTTCGACGACTGGGGCAAGTGCCTGTTTGTCGGATGACCCCGCAACATCAATTGAAGTAGAACACTTTACCAAGGTAGCCTCAATAGTATGTTCTTTCGGTGTAAGTTCTCCAACAGGAATTGGAGCATCCGATGTTTTTACTGGAGAGTCGGGGACTTCATGAGTTTGGGTAGAAAGAGAAGGGTGCAAAAGCCCGTATTGGTGCAGAAGTTCATCTTCCAGCAAAAACTTAATACTTCTTTCTTCAACCGGCATGACACTTAATCTATCAAAAGTCGTCTTGTGACTGGGATTTCTAGAGGGAGGAGGAAGTGCTGTAAAAGAAAATAATAAAGTTAGCACTTAGCAATTCGGATCTTGAAAAGCTGAAACGGAAAGAACAGGGATGAGCAATCTTACTTCTTATTCTCCAGATGGCATAAAACCCTGGTGGCAGCGAACGAAGAAGAACTGATTTGGAAAACCGTGAGCACTTTCGAAAAGATCGGTAATAAGTTACGGTTTCAGGCACTTCTCAAGAGTATGATGGAGGGGTGGTCTTTATTCTATGCAAATGTGCATAAATAGCAAATTTCTTCGAAGCTCGGAAGACGGTTAAGTGTCCTCCTGAATAGAATGCGCAATCCCATCAGGATGGCGTAGCCATTGGGATGCAGTTGAAAGGGAGAGATGGTTAGTCGGAGAAGGAGTTGTTGAAGAAATTCATTGAAAGGAGGAATGGCACCACAAAGGCACATCTGACAGTTGAGGGCAACAAAATCGAGAGGTGGCCTGTCAGCGGTATCATTTGGCCCAGGAAGAATAACATCCGCGTCGGCAATCCCAAATTGGATACGTAATTGGTTGAATGCCCGTTGGCTGAGGGTAGTTGGAGTTCTTTCCGGAGGATTATCCAATTGGATGACTATCGGGAAGACTCCTTCAGATTGCTCTATGATCTCTTCTTGAGAAGACATTCTACACAAGGAACTGGATATTCAAATATGAAGGTGCACGTTTTCTAAATGTGTGAAGTGTTGTGCAAAACTAATAAAATAACGAGAAAATATAACTGAAAGTAAACTAGTTAATAGTTGTCAGTTAAAAAGCTACAGGGCTTGTTGTTTTAAGTTCAAGTACATTGTTGAAGCAAACAGATTAGCTTTGGTTGATTAATTCAGCATTGCTTTAATACTTCACTTGAGTTTGTTGATTCACAGCATTTCATATAATTTCTTTAAGTTGATTATCTTTTATCGACTAATCTGTCATTTGATGTGGGCTGTCAATGGCAGTATATTCGTCCTAGTTTTCTGCAAATGTTGTGCTCAGCAGGTTGGTAGCTTAGAAGTGAATACAATCGTTAAGAAGTACAACAAGGTCATGCAAGTTATCTTGGCAGTTCAAATGAAGAATTCAAGTGAAAGTGCTGTCAATCAAAGTTCAAACAGTCTAAAGTCCAGACAAGTTCAAAGTTCAAGCAGTCCATTCTAGCAGTTCAAGTTAGAAATACAATCGAGTTCTATCAAAATTCTGAAGCTTTCAAGTTTTGTTCAAGTCCTTAAGTCACAATCCAAGTCAAAAAATTCTCTAAGTTCTAGGTCGCTCACGACCTAACAGATTGGATTGGGATTTGTCTAGGTCGCAAGAAGCAACTCAAATTTTTTTTAAGTCCTAAGTTGTTCGCACGACCTAGGCACTAAGTTGTTCACACGACCTAAAGACTAGGTCACTCACGCGATCTAAAGTTTAAGTCGCTATGAGTTAAATCGCTAAGTCCCTTTTTTGGGTCGTAAGGATTCTTAGGTCGCACTGATTCTTTAAGCCGTTTGCCGAGTTAAGTCTCATGATTCACGTCTCGAACCGCTAAAGCCCTAAGTCGTTCAAGGTTCCTAAGTCGAGCACGACCCAACTCCCCTTAACTCGCTAACTCTTCTCCTCTCGGCAAATCGCCTAACCTGTTAACCCGATAACCTGTGAATCACTCTACAATCAAATCCACCGTATCTCCATGCCACTAAATCACCCAAAACCAACGCAAATCGCCTCTGATCCATCACAAACCCAATGCGCTGTTGTACTCTCGTGAATCACAGCGACAACGATCAAAGGTAAATCGTGACATGATTCAGGGCGAAATGCAGCATGCAAGATCGGGATAGGGCCGAAAACTGGGGGATTCACAATTTGATGGTGGTCATGTTGAACAATGGCCGAGTTCACTTACATAATGGGATTGAGAAGATGATGATCAAATCAACGGGAAGATTGGCTTCAAAAGTTCTCGAGCTCAAAGATGGTAATGGCGGCAGCAGAATACAATAAGGTAAAGGAAGAAGAAAACGACCTAACGGCTTATGTAGGGAGAGAAAGGAAAACGAGTCGACACAAGCGACCTAACTCCTTCATAAGTCGCCTGCGACTTAACGATCTAAGCTTGCATGGGTTAAAAGATATCGAAGCACACGACCTAACTCTTAGGCGTATACTTCAAGGGGCAAGTGTTAACCCTCTTCTTTCTACGACCTTGTAATCTAGAGAAAGCAGCGACCTAGCTACTCAACTCGTCAGCGACCTACATAGCTCAGCAACCTAGACAATTGAAAGGTCCAGCGACCTATGAGTCAACGAGTTAATGACTTATGTGAAGGCACGACCTAACTACCTAAGGGAGTAAGCGACCTAACACATAAAGCGGCTCAGCAAGTTAAACGACCGATGGACTGAGGTGACCTAGCAACCTAAAGGTGTACGCGACCTAACGATTTAGTAAGGGGAGCGACCTAACAGGGATAAAGTTCTGCAGCGAGCTAAGGCATTACGACCTAACAGACTAATGGAAAAATGGTGGGTTAATGACCTAAAGTGTGAACGAGTTAACTTAGGCGCGACCTGATAGGAATGAAACTCTCTAACGACCTAGCGACCTAGCGAGCTATACAAAGCCGAGGTAACTTGTCTTCCTTATGTCATTCCTACCCTAAGTCGCCCACGATCTATGACTTGTTCGAATGATCAAGGGTTATCCAGTTATGCCGTAAACCGTGTCTACTAAGTCGCCCACGACCTACGACCTATACCTAAGTCGCTCACAACCCAAACAAACCAAAGGAGCTTCCTATTCCGCTTCCTACCTAGGTCGGCCACGACCTATGACTTGCTAGCTTCTCCAGAACGATCAAGTGTTCCATGTATAAGCCGTAGACGACTCCAATTAGGTCGCGGACGACCTACGACCTATCCAAGGTCGCTCGCAACCTACGACCAAAAGTCGAACTCTCCTATAAATACGGCACTAGCTCCAACCGAAAGGGGATCTTTTTGGCTCATTCCTGGAACGCGGATACTCTGTTGAATTCTCGACTCACTCAACATTTCAAACACGAAAGGCATCTCAACTAACTTCAAGAGGAAATCTAATACAATCAACATAGATTCAAAGAATTCTTCTACATCGGAGTTCTATTTGTTTGTCTCGTCAGTATTTTAATTGAAGATTGTTGTAAAGTTGTAATTGATTCGGTAATAAAGAGGATTAAAGTGGACGTAGGCTTAACCTGAAGCCGAACACTATAAAATTGTTGTCTTTTACTGCTCTGTGACTTTCCTACTTGTTTTTAATTCCCGTGTTCACGTGTGGTGCTTTCACTTAATCTCTACATACACCGGGGTGTTAGCGTTCAATTTTAGCGTTAACACCGTCACCTACATCCGCCCTCACTGCCTCTAGACTACCGTGACCAAGCTCCCTTCTACCTCCTTCCCTCCGGCACTCCTTTCAACCATCACTCACCATGGTATGGCCACGGCAGCCAGCACGTGAACCCGCTCCATGCACCTCCAAACGCCAAACCCGCAAGCAGCCTTTGACCACGCAGCCCTCTCCGTGTCTTTTCTCCTCCACTGCCGAAGCTTCCCCTGCGAACAACGACCATTTGCAAGCCTGAGATTGCCTCCTCCACTTCAGTCCAGACGTGGGTGAGCAGCTCTTAATGTTTGCATATATGTACTATTGTTTGCGTATATACTTTATAACATGTGTTAGTATTTTTATCTTTATTGATTTTTAATACATCTGGTTCAAGAGTCTTGCTCTCGAAAAAAATAAACAAAAGTGGTACATACGTGCATATGACAATGATAGTTGTAGAATATTATATAGCTTATAAAGTTATAATATGGTCTGGTATATTTTAATAAGTATAAAATGTTCTGTTTGTTTAAAGTATTATATTATATAAGTCGATATATGGTATAATTTGTTTATTGAATATAATATGAAATTTTTAAGTATACATATTTTGTTTTGTTTTTGGTTTACCCAGTTAGTTCATTTAGTCGGGGATATCTGTATAGTTAGTATTATATGTATGCAATTTATACATTATTATCAACTAAGTTCACATTGATCTTTATAATAAATAGTGATTTTGAATATAGAGGGTACGAAAGTTAAATATTGGTATGTTTACATGTTTTACTACAAATGAAGTAGCATACCAGCTTACTGTTTATATTATGCTATGTTCCAATATAAAAAGTTATAAGTACCGGAATAGACATATTAGTTCTGTGCATTTTGTCATATACCAGTACTACCATAGATTTCAAAACATTAAATTTGAATATAATTAGTTATATTACAAGCTATAGGTTGTACAGTATGTTTAAAATATATATTAGAAATATTAGACTATATATATATGTGTGTGTGTGTGTATATAGTTCATCATATGTGTGCATCTAGTGGCATATATTTGTAACTTTCAAATGGATTTGCTTAAGTGTTCATATATATGTTTTCATTTTTAAAATTATATCCTTGTATTGAATAAAAGAATATAGGTATATGTTAACCCCGTTCCAGCTCACGAGTCAAAGAAATCAACGAGTTAAGGCCTGGGGTGAGCCACTACATAAGGTGTTTAACGGCTCAGGAAGGATCTACGACTCAGGAAGCCTCACGACTCATCGAGTCATCGACTCACTAAGTTAATGACCTAAAGCTCAAAGCGACTTAAAGGGTCACGGCTCAAGGGAGTTAACACCGACTCAACTGATTACCGACCTAACATATGAACCGAATCAACGACCCATCTAGTTGCGACTCAACTGGCAAACGACTTAGTAACCTTAGCAGCTTAAGAGAATAGTCCGACTCAACGTCCTTAAGGAGTTACCGACTCAACGGCCTTGAAGGGTTACGACTCAACGACCTTGAAGGGTTACGACTCAACGATCTTGAAGGGTTACGACTCAGCGACTCAGGAGGGACAGCGACTCACCGGGTTATAGCCTTAGCGACTTAAAAGTAACGGCCGACTCAACAGGTTAACGACTCATGGAGTTAACAACTCATGTGGCAGACTGACCTAAGTTTTCAAACGACTTAAGTGACTTAAGATGTCTAATGACCTACTATAAGTCGCTGACGACCTAAGCAACAAGGAGAAAACTCAATGTCGCTTCCCTTATGTTGCTGCCTGCTGACTCGTAATATTTAAGTCGGTCACGACTTACGACTCATCCTGAGTCGGTCACGACTCATGACTTAAGCAATTCCAGCCCAGAAATTTGCCTATAAATACATGGCCACCTCCAACATTCAGGGGACTTTTGGCTCATTCTCTTCAAGCGCCGTTACTCTGCTGCATTCCAAACCAATCCAACACTTGAAGCTCTCAAGACACGAAGAACGCTACAAACAACTTTGAGAAAAGATCACACACATCCAACATGGATTTGAAGACTCTAATCTCCATTGAAGTTTAGGCTACTTGTTCTAAGCGACTTGTAATTCAAAGTGTATTGTACTTGAAAAGAATTGTATCAGATTGTAACGAGATCATCAATAAAAGTACTTAAAGTGGACGTAGGCTATACCCTTAAGCTGAACCACTATAAAATTGTTGTTGTTTACTGCTTTTCCGCTATTATCTGCTTGTAATCTGTTCCCGAGTTATCGGGTGGTGCTTTCACAACTAAAACTCATACATCGGGGTGTTAGCGTTCAAATTTTAGCGTTAACATTTTTGGTGCTTTCACTGAGAATTGAACTCAGGCGAGTTATCATCATTGCTTCACAGAAGTTTGTAGAGAGAATTTCCTTGAAAACCAGAAGTCTATCCGAGATTATGGCTCCTGGAAGGAAGAGTAGATCTGTCAGATCTGGGAATATTCAAGAGGGAACCTCCGCTTCCCCTATATCGAATAAAGCCACTCCAACTGTCGGAGTTACAAAGGCAGAGCTGGATGCTGCAATTTTAGGGCTGAACCAACAAATCAATGCACAAAATGCACAATTTGAGGCTCAGAATGCCCAGAATGCCCTAATTCTGAGTAGGTTGAACGATTTGCTTGGGGCAAACCGCCAACCGGCAGATAATGAAAGGAATTTGGCTGGTAACATTCGTGATGCTGAAGAAAGAAATGCTCCTGAAAGAGCTGCTAGCCCCTTTGAACGAACACTTCCAGAGGTTGGTGGATCTAGGACTCGACATGATGAGGAGTATCTTTCTGGAATGGTCCGACAAATTATGAAAGAAAGTATGCAGAGGGTTGAAGACGAGAAAGAATGGGGTTTCGCCCCAAGTAAAACTCCTTTTACCGAGAAAATTTTAAAGGCTGAATTCCCAAGGAAGTTTGTCCCACCAACCATTCCAGCTTACAAGGGGACGAGTGATCCGAACGAATTCTTATACAAGTATGATTGGCACATGACTGGTGCCAGAGCCTCTGATGAAATAAAGTGCCGATATTTTCCTGTGTATCTCGAAGGTGTAGCTCTGCTTTGGTTCACCAAACTTCCAGTCCGATCTATCGATCAGTTTTCTGACTTAACCCGGAAGTTCAAGGAGTAGCTCAGACTATACGCCTCAAAAGCTAAGGATATCATGTCACTGTCAAGTTTGGAACAGAATCCAGGGGAAACTATCAGATCTTTCTTAAACCGCTTTAATATAGCGCTAGCTGAGGTGGACAATGCAGAACCGCGAATGATATTGACTTATCTGATGAAGGGTATTGACAAGTCGAGCGAATTTGGGAAATGGCTAAACATGAAGGAACCAAATTCCCTTGAAAAATTCTATAAAAAAGAAGATGAATTCATATGCTTAGAAAGCCGTTCCGTATCGGTAAAGGCAGTGTTGGAAAAAGCTGAAGATAACACTGTTGCTCCACGCAAGAATGAATCTGTAGGGCAAAAAAGGGAAAATAACAATGGGAAGAACCAGAGTAATCTGAAGAAGCCCCGATCCTTCAAGCCATCAGAGTATACTCCTTTATCAGATACGCCGGAGCGTATCTACCTTGCCATTAAAGATTCTGTTGACTTTCCTAAACCTCCTCCTCTAAGGACCGGGAAAAAAGCTATACAGAGTGGGAAGTTCTGTCGCTTCCATAATCAACCCGGTCACGAAACCGACGAATGCCGCCAGTTGAAAAATCTGATTGAAGAATTGCTAAGGGAAAACAAACTGCAGCAATTTGTAAAAAAGAATAGCAACAATCCTGCTTCATCTAGTCAGGGGCAACAGGCTCCTACTCAACAGCTTAGGACGATTGAGAAGGCTGCAGGGCATGAATCTGGAAGGCCCATTATTATTGTCATTACAGGAGGACCTCACCCAGCAGGCAGAACCTGGGGCGAGATGGAAAGGTATACCCGAGCTTTAAAGTATGTACCGACCGAGGAAGATGTATTTGTTTTGGAAGGTGCTACGCCCTTGAAGCAACAAAGAACTTTCGATGATGATATTGTGTTCAGAGCTAGGGATTCCGTAGGTATTGAAGCTCCTACTTTGGATCCTCTAGTCATCTCAGCTGGTATCGGTCCAGCTATTGTCAGAAGAGTTCTCATTGATTGTGGCGCATCCTGCAATATTCTCTTTAAGAAAACATTCGACCAAATGAAGATCCCTATGGCTGATGTGCAAGCCTCATCGCAGAAAATTGCTGGTTTTACTGAGGAGCCAAAGCAGCTGGTAGGGACCATTGATTTGTTTGTGGAACTTGGAGAAGGAGAGAGAAAAGTGGTCCGCAAGCAAACTTTTGTGATTGTCGACGAATTTTCTGCTTACAATGCTTTCCTTGGTCGTCCAACTCTGGCAGCGTTCAAAGCTGTTCTTGCCCCGTGGTGCCTCACTATTAAATTCCCTACAGATAATGGAGTAGGAGTTATAAAAGGTGATCAAAATGCTGGGCGAGAGTGCTATCTAACAGAGCTACGAGAAACCAGAAAAAGAGAAATGGGAAAGAATGCATCAGCCCCAGTCCGCATCAAAGAACCAGCCTTGTAGCAATTACAGGGCGGACCCTGCACTGGCGAGCACAGCGGAGCAAGGAAAGAGATGGACCCTAGAAAAGTCAGTGCAGGGGAAAATAGAGTGGTACCGGTGGAAACGACAATTCCAATACCTGTTGACCCAAAGGACCCAAACAAAGTGTTGAATGTGGGTTCACAACTTAATGCGTCAATTCAGAATATCTTAATATCTTTTTTAAAGGCAAATCTGGATGTTTTTGCTTGGACTCATGCCGATATGTGCAGAATATCCCCAGAAGTTGCAGTGCATGCTCTAAATATTGATCCAAAATTTACACCTGTGAAGCAGAAAAGGAGAACTCAAGGTCCAGAAAGGTCCGCGGCGTTAAAAGTAGAAGTTGATCGACTCATGGAGAATAATTTTATCAAAGAATCTACCTATCCGAATTGGGTTTCAAATCCAGTGCTGGTTAAGAAAGCCAACGGAAAATGGAGAGTATGCATCGATTTTTCAGATCTAAACAAGGCCTGCCCCAAAGACTGCTTTCCATTACCTAGAATCGACCAACTGGTAGACGGAACAGCGGGACACGAATTGTTATCTTTCATGGATGCTTACTCCGGATATAACCAGATCTTGATGCATGAGCCAGATCAGGAGGACACGAGCTTTGTCACCGACACTGGTCTTTACTGCTACAGAGTTATGCCCTTCGGGATGAAGAATGCAGGGGCGACATACCAAAGACTCGTTAATGCTATGTTCAAACCACAACTGGGCAAGACCATGGAAGTCTACGTCGATGACATGTTAGTAAAGTCTAAGAAAGCGGTGGATCACATAGAACATTTAACAGACATGTTCTCAGTCCTCCGAAGATACGGAATGAAGCTCAATCCTTTAAAATGTTCATTTGGAGTGGAATCCAGCAAGTTTTTAGGTTTCATCGTGAGCGCTAGGGGCATTGAGGCCAGTCCAGCTCAAATTACTGCATTGAAAGAAGTCAAAGCCCCTAGAACAAATAAGGAATTGCAAAGTCTCAATGGAAAAGTCGCCGCCTTGAGTCGGTTCATTTCCAAAGCCACAGATAAATGCATCCCATTCTTTGACGCCCTAAAGAAAGGAAAGAAAAACTTTGATTGGACTCCCGAATGCCAAAAGCCTTCGATGAATTGATTCGCCATATGGAGACGCCTCCAATACTTTCTAGGCCTGGCGATGGCGAGGATCTTCTTATATACTTGGCAGTATCATCTCATGCTTTAAGTGCAGCGCAGATACGGGAAGACAAAAGGATTCAACATCCAGTTTACTATATCAGCAAAAGGCTCACTAGGGCAGAGATTAATTACTCTAAGTTGGAAAAACTCGCCTATTGCTTACTAATTACGTCTAGGAAGTTGAGGCAATATTTTCAAGCTCATCCTATCAAAGTCTTCACTGATCAACCTTTAAAGCAAGTCCTATTTCGCCCTGAAACTTCGGGTCGTCTTCTAAAATGGAATATTGAACTCAGTCAGTATGACATCACTTATCATCACTGAAAAGCAATCAATGGACAAGCTTTAGCAGATTTCATTGCAGAATTCACAGATAAGGGTAACAGTGAGGAGGAAACAGTCGACGATTCCCCAATCCAATGGAAGTTATATGTCGATGGTGCGAAAAACGACTACTGTTCTGGAGCCGGAGTCGTACTTGAGACCCCAGAAGGCCGATCATTATGCTATGCACTAAGATTGGAATTTCCTACAACAAACAACGAAGCAGAATACGAAGCCCTTATCGCAGGTTTAAGGATTGCTAAAGAATTAAACATCCGAGCGTTACAGATATTCAGTGATTCTCAGCTTATCGTATGCCAAGTCAAAAAGGAATTCCAAGCAAAAGGGGGGAATCTGCCCGCCTACTTGTCAAAGGCTTGGGAGCTCCTGGGTGATTTCGATCATTACATGATATGTCACATTCCTCGAGAGGAAAACACGAAAGCAGATTCTCTCGCAAAGTATTCTAGCACAGGTGAAGCTCAATTTCTGGGGCTAACTCCAGTGGAAGTCCTGTCGACTCCTAGCATTGATGAGATGGACATTGATTGGATCATGAGCATGTCTCTGGAGCAAGAATCATGGATGGCTCCGATAACAGAATATCTTCTCAATGGATCCTTACCAGGGAAATCAAAAGAACGACAAAAGTTACTGAGAAAAGCCCCTCGATACATAATCCAGGATGGCCGATTATACAGACGGGGATTCTCAATGCCATTACTTCGATGTGTATCCAGGGAAGAGTCTAAAGCAATCCTAGCAGAGGTACACGGAGGAGAATGTGGTGATCATTCAGGTGGCCAAACATTAGCAAAGAAAATTCTCCGATACGGATATTTTTGGCCAGAAATTAATCGAGATGCAGCAGAGTATTCCTGAAAATGTGACAGATGTCAAAGATTCGCCAAAATTCCTAGAGCTCCTTCCACTGAACTCACACAGATGGTCAGTCCATGGCCGTTTGCAATATGGGGAATAGACCTTGTAGGACCGTTGCCAACTGCCAAATCTGGAATTAAATACGCCATTGTTGCTGTAGATTATTTTACTAAGTGGGCAGAAGCTGAACCACTGGCTACTATCACCTCAAAAAAGATGATAAGTTTTGTGACTAAAAACATCATTTGCAGATACGGTGTGCCTCAAAAAATAATTACAGACAACGGAACTCAGTTTGAAAGCGAAGAATTCCAAGATTTTTGCAAGCGATTCAAAATCCGGAAAAGCTTTTCAGCAGTGGCTCATCCGCAGGCAAACGGGCAAGTGGAAGCCGTGAACAAAATTATTAAGTCAACCATCAAGAAGCAACTTGAAAGAGCAAAAGGTGGTTGGGTCGATAAGCTACCACTGGCACTATGGGCATACAGAACCACTCACAAAACTGCGACTGGGCACAACCCGTTTTCATTAGCATACGGGTCAGAGGCAATGATTCCGGTAGAAATAGAGGTCCCTTCACACAGAAGAATCCATTTCAATCAAGCAGAAAACGAAAAGCTACAGCTTGAAGCGCTAGATCTCCTTGATGAAAAAAGAGATGAGGCTAATCTCAGAATTGCAGCTCATCAGCAAAGAATAGCCAGACATTTCAATTCTAAAGTTCGCCAACGCAGCTTTGAGATTGGAGACCTAGTCCTGAAGAGAATCATGACAGCGACAGGTGTGTTTGGGCCAAATTGGGAAGGACCATATGTCATAGGTCAGAAGCTTCTTGACGGCACATTCAAACTCACCACTGTTGAAGGAGATCAAATTCCAAGGGCATGGAACAGCAACCATTTGCGTCCATACTATACTTGAAAATTTTGTTGGAATATTGTAAAAAGAATTATGAATGTATGATTCTTGTATTTGAAGGCAATTGTAAAACTGATGCAAGTAAATAATGAAAGAATATAAAGTGGATGTAGGCCCAATTTCCTGGCCGAACCACTATAAATCTTGTGTTCCTTATTATTATTACATGTTTGCTTTATTTTCGATATAAAAAGTACATAGAATGTATTACTGAAATGTCGATTTAAATTTTTGCAGACAATGGAAGCGAAACTTGCACATAAAAAGACCAAGTGATCCTCGCCAAATTTCAAAAAAGCCCCGAATTCAAATCCTAGATAGGAAGTACTTCAATTGAACGGCCTATGATTTCGACTGAAACGGGTCTTTGCTAATAAATTGAGATCGTTTGAACAAACAGACATCCAATTAAGAAGCTAATGCTCGTTCTCACGAAATTGCCTGACAATGAAGCACACTTCCTTGGATTAAACAAGTTACTTGTGAGAAAAGGGAATGAAAGCTAAAAAAAAAAAAAGAGGAAGCAGAGGATCATTGAAAAAGGCATAAGCAAGTGGACAGAGGAACAACCAAAGCCATCATCGGCAGCACAAGTCCTCTTCGGAGGCACAACTCTTCGGAGGATAAAGACCTCTAATGGGTCATACGCCACAAAAAAGAAAGTTCTCTACTCAACAAAAAAGATTGGAGGAGTCATGACCCTCCAACCATGAGAGAGTAACTTCCAGGCGATGAAAACCCTCTCTAAGGCACATTTCATCAGGAGTTGAAGTGTTACGACCGCTCTTCGGAATTTCACTTCACCAGAGTTGAAATGCAAACAAAATAAAAACCTCTTCGGAGGCACATTTCACCAGGAGTTGAAGTGTTACGACCGCTCTTCGGAATTTCACTTCACCAGAGTTGAAATGCAAACAAAATAAAGACCTCTTTGGAAGCACATTTCACCAGGAGTTGAAGTGTAACAACCGCTCTTCGGAATTTCACTTCACCAAAGTTGAAATGCAAAACAAAATAAAGACCTTCCTGGAAGCCCACGTTTCACCGAGATCGAAATAAAACTTCCAAGTGTTGAAACGTGAAAAGGCTTTCTTCGAAGGCACAACTCTTTGGAGGTACACGTTTCACCGAGATTGAAATAAAACTTCCAAGTGTTGAAACGTGAAAAATCCCTCCTCAGAGGTACAACCCCCTCCCGAGGACACAATTAAAAAGAAAGACGTCTTCAGAAGCCCACGCTTCACCGAGATCGAAATAAAACTTCCAAGTGTTGAAACGTGAAAAGGCTTTCTTCAAAGGCACAACTCTTTGGAGGTACACGTTTCACCAAGATTGAAATAAAACTTCCAAGTGTTGAAACGTGAAAAAATCCCTCCTCAGAGGTACAAATTTCTATTTAAAAGAAAAATCCTCATCAAGAAGCATACTTTAACTTTCAAAGGAAGTGTAATTTACCTATTCAAAAAAAAAAAAAAAGAGGGAAGAAAGTTAAAGTACATTCAGAGGTCCGCTTTACCACATAGAAGAATTCACTTGGCAAAATGTGTACATACGCAAAAGGAAAAAGTGATTTCTTCGAAGGACAAAGCGTAAAAACTTATATGAAAGGAGTTGTACTCTATGAAAAATTTCTTCACGAATGAAATAGTCATTCTACAGAAAATAAGAGTGCAAGTCCCCTCAAAGTATAAAATATTGCAGCAAGCTTATGGTATGGCGGCAACACGGTATAGTTACATACAAAATACCACAAGCTCACCGCAATATCATATAAATAAACTTGTGCAAAAATGAATAATAAATGCATTCTCAAATTCAAACAAGAGTCTGTGCGAATAAAGGATCATTTTATTCAATTGCAGATACAGGTTTCAAAATAAAATAAAAAAAAGAAAGAGCAGGGGCCGGTGCCTGCACAACATCCGACCATTACACAAAAAAGGAGCCAAAAAGCCCGAAGTCCGACTCTTCACTTCTTCTTGCCACCTTTGGACCCTTTGCCTGGCCGAATGATTAATTTTTCAGGTCTACCTATAGGCATAAGAGAAGAAGGAGAGGGAGGTGCAACCGGTGCAACTTCCGGTTCCTCTTCAGTAGTGATGATTTTCTTCCCCCTCCTCTTCGATGTTCCGTGCTTCTTTCTTCTCTTTGAAGAAGACTCACTCCCTGGAGTAACAAGAGCGGACAAAACTACGTCATCAGAGGGAGTCCGCTCCGGAGAGATCTCGCCTCCTTCAAGTCCCTCGTCCTTCTGCTCTTGCGAAGCAATAGGGTCATCCAAGCCATAAAGAGCCTCAATCTGTTCCTCTTGTGACCCGGGTTGTGAAGCAGAAGGAGGAGTCACCTGAAGAGACGGAGGAGGGATAACCGGAGGAAGTGAAGTCTGCACAACACTTGGCGTTTCAACTGCAGAAGAAGAGAAATTAAAAATATTAGTATCTCCCCGAAAGAAGGGAGATATGGGTTCGTCAAGATTCAAGAAGTAATCGAGAAGCTCATCAATCTTTTAAGGAGTAAGCAAGCGGTCCACCTGAATCGGACCAATATCAAAATTACCTGAAGATGTTTGCTTCGTAAGTTCAGTCTCATAATTCTGAGCCCCGATATCCTCCAAAGCCTCATCATCAGTAGGGGTGATTACCCTGGTTCTTATAGGAGGCGGCGAATGAGCACTAGAGCCTGTAATGTCCACTTCGGGAGAAACTAAAGGGCGTTCAGAAGAAGTAGGCGGTATTTCTTTCTCAGAACGTTCCCCTTCCGCCATTCCGGCCCGTACCTTGGCGAGTTGCTCTTTTCCCTTGGCAAGAGCGGCGCGGGCATCATCATCGAGATAATGCTCTTCAAGAGCTATCTCAGCGTACACAGCACCTTTACCACCTAGCATATCAAGTGCTGCCTCCCAGACTTCAGCTAATGTAATTTCGTATTTAGGGCCTAGAAAGGCAAGGCTGCCACGCCCCAAAATGCTATGCAGATAGAAATCAAATAATGTGGAGCTAATATCAGCTTTGGTTGCTTGATGGGCCTCTTCGGCCGTGAGTTTACCAGCAACAGCATCGTCACGCTCCTTTTCGGCCATAGCAAGTCGAGTTTTTAACAACTCTATCTCCAAGCTTTGAGAGCCAGTCTGTTCTCACAGCTGTGAAGCTTCAGCGTGATATTCTTCTATGACCTTCTCTTTGTATGCAAGCTTATCTTCGACTGCCCTTTGACTGGCATGCGCATCTCGTACTTGTTGCTGAACCATGCTCTCCTTTTGAGAATGGAAAGTAGATGAAGTAGCTAATTCTTCTTTAAGCTTTTCTACTTCCGCTTCCAGTTTTTCATTATAGGAAGCAATACTTCTCATTTCGGCGTCATGCTGTTCAAGAGTCTTCTGCCACTCAGCCTTATCATTCTCCATTGTGAGCATGGCCTCGAGATTGGCTCGGTTAACCCTCTGAAGCTCGTCGACAAGTTTTTGCCAGTTTGACATTCTTTCAATATCGGTCCTGACAGTATCAAGATTTCGCAGCATAGCCGGTTTGTCGAGAGGGACCAAGTCGAGATCAAATCGAACCCCTCTCAAGCACCACTGAGGAAATCGACTTTGAAGAGTGGGAGGACCTTGCCCGACTTGGTATGCGGGACGATTGATGATTGCTTGAATGTTGGAGCGAACGGGAGCAGGAGATTGAGCAGGAACATGTTCAGAAGCTGTCGGCATTGTTTCTTCGGTAAGTCTAGCCTGCTTGCTAGAAGAATCGTCTATGTGACCTTTACCTCTCTCATCGTGAGCTTTTCTCTTTTGAGTATCATCATCTTTGTGGGGAGGGTCATGTCTTTCTTGTTCCCTTCGGTGACGTTCTTCATATGCTCGTCTCTCGTCGGCCTTCCTGATAGCCCTCTCTTCATCCGATTCTCTGTAAGAAGGGAGGTAACGCCTGTAATCATACTGGCTACGCCTCCCGTAGCGCTGGAAATCATCATAGTACGAGCCGCTGCACCCCATAGGGGAATCTGGAATAAAAATAATAAGCTTTAGAAATCTTTAAAGTACAAGAAGATAAACGCGAAGAAGTTGTGAAAGATCCTAAGTGTTGTGTAACGTGTAAACTATACGCATCAAGTTACAGACCACTCTGTGGAATAGAGGTAGTGATAACTTGAGTAGGAGGAGTTGACATTTGTTGTAGAGAAGATGTCGCCTCGATTACAGAAGAGATGGTTTTGGAAGCATCATCTTTGAAAAGTTTTTGGGAAGTCACAATTAAATCGCTCAACCCCTCGAAAACATCATCACCATCATGTTTTTTGGGACTGGCTTTTTCAACTCCTTCGTCGGCAGATCTTCCGGAAGATCGTGGAGTTTCTTCCTCTTCGATAACAGGGGCAAGTGCAGACTTATCAGACGGCCCCGCAACGTCCTTCGGAATTGAACATCTCACTAGTGGAGTTTCCATAGAGGTTCCTCCCTGCATGTGCTCTTTAATAGAGACCGGGGCATCAGGAGTTTCCGCCGGAGAATCGGGAATTTCAGTTGGAACTTCATGAAGTTGAGTAAAGCGAGAAGAATGAAGAAGCAATATGTGGGGGGTGATACTGGTGAAACTGTTGGAAAAATAAATCAGGTGGTAGGAGTGAATGTAAATATTAATAAAGGTGGCAATAGGGATGATAGTGCAATTAATCATAATTGGAGAATTATTAATAAAAGAAGCAAAGGGGTTTGGAAACAGAAGCAATCGGTGGTAAAGGAGAATATTATTTCTAATGTTAATTCTATCAATGAGTTAGATGTAGCAAAGGAAATTGGAGCTGTTGTACATCATGGTAATAGTTCAAGTATCCCTGAAAATCATAATTCCTTTGCAGTCTTAAATGACTCCTCTCTTGCAACCCATAATGATAGTATCAATGAAGTTCACACTCTTATCATTAACTCTGTTGATTCTGGTCCTAATGTACTTTCACATTTTAATCATACTTCATCTGATATTGTTTCTGTTCCCTCAACTTCATGTTTAGATTCTGGAAATTTTTCATCTTCATCTACATCTTTTGTAGCTTCTTCTACTCTTCCCAATTCAATTGCATCTACTTCTACTTTTTGTTCCTCTCAATTTAGCACAAAATCACCCATTTCTGATTTTACTTCCCCTTATTTGCATCTGTCCCCACCAAATCATATTGAATTACCTCCTCCATCTGTTTCTGATGAGCTTTCTGTAGATACTACTAAGTCTGGTAATAAAATAGTTGTAAATTCTGATGATCTCAATAATGGTAAAAATTTTAAGCCTCATGAAGTTTTACCTTTATCTTCATCAAAAAATAATAATCATCATAGACATACTAGGAAAAATCCATCACCTTTGTTACCACCACTTCCTATTAAATGATGAATATTGCTTTTTGGAATATTAGAGGGGCTAATTTATTAGCTAAGCAAGTTGAGATTAAGAATCTTATCTTTGAGGAAAACATTCATTTAATGTGTATATCTGAAACAAAACTTGATATACAAGCTACTATCAAAGCTAAGAATGTGATTGCTCCAACCTGGTTGTATGATGATAATTTTCTTCAAGCTAATTATGGAAGATTGCTTACTATTTGGAATCCTAACTTTTTCAAACTTTCTAGGTTAAATGCATCTGATCAATTCATTCACTATCTTTGTTTGCATTTGCCATCTAATGCTTCTTTTCATCTTACAACTGTCTATGCTCATAATTCCTTATCTCTTAGGCAGGTCTTTCTTGATTTCCTTCCATCGCTAAAATCAACTTCTATTCCTTGGATAATTGGTGGAGACTTTAATTGCATGTATGAAAGTAATCAGAAAAGTGGGGGCTGTCCTTTAACTCTTAAAGATATTTCTCCTTTGAATAGTGCTCTAATTCAATCTAACCTTTTCTCTGCTAAAAATTTTGGTCATGATTTTACTTGGTCTAATTGTAATAGAAGTGGTAAATCTACATTATGTAAGCTTGATCATATTTTCTTCAACATTCCTTTTCTACATCTCTGGCCTAAATCTTATTATCAAATTTTGCATCCCTCTCTTTCTGATCATTGCCCTTTAGTATTTCATTGTGGAACAGATGACATTCGTGGTAGAACACATTCTTTTAAATTTTTTAATTTTTGGACTAAACAAGATGAATACTTTACTATTTTGTATCAGGTGTGGAATATGCAATATGGAAGTGATCCTCTTACCAATATTATTTTCAAAATGAAGGCACTTAAATTTCATCTTAAGAAGTGGTCTGCTATAAACTTTGGTAAGGCTTCTTTACTATCCACTCAGATTAGAAATGAGCTTCATATTATTCAAGCTATGCTCAATGATAGGCCCTTTGATACATCATTAATTCTTTCTGAACTAAAATTAAAAAATTCCTTGGAACAAACTATTCAAAAGGAAGTTTCTTCACTCAAGCAAAAGATTCATTTGAGAATGGAAAGAGAGGCTGATAGGAATACTAAGTACTACCACAATTTTCTAAAGGTCAAGAGGAATCATGAATATATCTTTCAGATCAAGGATATGCATGGTAACATGGTTAATACCTTTGATGGGATAAATGAGGCTTTTGTGCAGTATTTTAAATCTATTTTAGCACCTTCCAATTTATTCACTCCTGATATAAAGTCTCTTTTTAACATCAACCTCCCTACCATTACTACCAATCAATCAAATGAGTTAATTAATGCCATTTCTGAGAATGAAATTGAATCTGCAGTTTTTAGTTTAGACAGTAATAGTTGTGGTGGACCGGATGGTTTTAATGCTCATTATGTTCAGAAGAGTTGGAAAATAATTGGATCAGATGTTGTTAAGGCCATCCAATATTTTTTCTTTCATAACAAACTCCCTGATTGTCTTGCTGCAACAGCAATCTCTTTGATTCCTAAAATTAAAAATCCATCTTCAGTTGCTGATTTTAGACCAATTTCTTGTTGCAATATTATTTACAAAATTATTTCAAAAATTTTGACAAATAGATTGCAAATAGTTTTACCTTCTATCATTTCAAATAATCAAGCAGCTTATATTCCTGGTAGATCAATAAGTGATAATGTTCTCTTGGCACAAGAATTGTTGTATGGTTATGAGAGAGCTAATATTTCTCCAAGGTGTATGCTTAAACTTGATATTAAAAAAGCATTTGACTCTATTGCATGGCCTTCTATTTTAGCTATAATGTCTAGAATGAACTTTCCAAAACCTTTCTTAGCCTGGATCTATACATGTATTTCTTCACCAAGGTTTTCTATTTCTAGAGAAGGTGGTTTGTATGGTTATTTTAAGGGCAAACAAGGTGTAAGACAAGGTGACCCAATTTCTGCTTATTTGTTCATTATTGTTATGGAGCTTTTGAATTCCATTCTGAAGGATCTTGTTGATAAAAAAAAGTTGCAGCTTCATCCCAAATGTAAAAATCCTATTATCACTCATCTTTTGTTTGCTGATGATCTTATTATCTTTACTAAGCCCACTTCCATCAATATTCAAAGTATCACATCATCTCTGGAATTTTTCTATTCTATTACTGGCTTGAGAATAAATTTTCAGAAATCTAATATCTTGGTTGCTGGTCTAAATTCAATTCAAAGGAAAGAAATCATTGAGTTCTCTGGCTTACAAGAATTGCCTAAGAATTCTTATTATCTGGGTTTACCTATCTTGAGTTCCAGAATCACTAAACATAATTGCTTACCTCTTTTTGAAAAGATAATTGAAAGACTTAGAATTTGGCCTATTGATAAACTTTCCCAAGCTGGTAGGCTTACAATTGTTCAATCTATTGCTGTTGCTATGACTAATTATTGGACAAGGCATTATATACTTCCTGTCAAGGTGATCAACATGATATCTGGTGCTCTCAATAAATTTCTTTGGCATGGTGATCCTTTCTCAAGGAAACTCATCCCAATTTCTTTTTTAAAGCTGTTTGATCCAAAAAAATATGGTGGTCTTGGTATAACAAATATATTTCTTTGGAATAAGGCAGCAATGTCAGTATACTTCAATAAAATCTTTCAATCTGATGGCAATTTATGGTCACAATGGGTAAATCAAAATTTAATTGGTAAAAAGAATTTTTGGACAATGCATATTCCTCAGAACTGCAGCTGGAGTTGGAGAAGCATTCTTAAGCTTAGGCAGACATTCTTACCACTGTTGCAATGTAATTATTCTTTAATCAAAGGTCTTTCTTTCTGGCATTCTCCTTGGGCTAGTAAAGGTCTGATATTAAGTTCTGTTGTGGACTATAATCTCAGATGCAACTCTGGTATACCTGATTCAGCTATTGTTGATGATTTTATTCAGGGTGATACAATTGTTCTTCCTTATTCTAGTTCTGTTCAACTCAGGAAACTTTGGAATATTATTTCAAA
This sequence comes from Allium cepa, assembly GCA_030765085.1. Lineage (NCBI taxonomy): Eukaryota > Viridiplantae > Streptophyta > Magnoliopsida > Asparagales > Amaryllidaceae > Allium > Allium cepa. The sequence goes on along the minus strand of CM060943.1, from coordinate 950,188,069 downwards.
TAATTCCATCATTAATAATGGAAATGTTCTGATTTGGTCTGATAAAGGAAAGCAACATTCAATTAAACTTGTGTACAAATCTCTCTGTGGCAGCAGTCTGTATTTTCCTTGGCATTCAAGAATCTGGAATACTGGTGGAAGTGCTAAAGAAAATCTACTTTTATGGAAGGTGATGGCAAATGCTCTGAATACTAAGGATAAACTATGTAGATTGGGTTTAATATCAGATGATATTTGTGTTCTTTGTAGATCAGAACAAGAAACAAATACTCATTTGTTCTTTCAATGTACATTTGTATATCAGATTTGGTTTAGACTTCTATCAAATGGTGGTTTCTATAAACCATCACAAGTCAGTGCTATTGAGTGGTTCAATGTGTTTAAGGCTACGAGATGGAAGACTAAAATGACTAATCTACTCCTAAAGTTGCTTAAGAAATTGGTGTATGCTGTGTGGACAGAAAGGAACAATAGAGTGTTTGGTATTGATGTTAAAAACTCCTCTCAACTCTATAATTCCATTCATGGTAGTATTCTTAGAGATTTGCAATCTGTTTGTAACTAAAGTGCAACTACTGCTTGTTTGATGCTTGGATTTTTAATAGCATGATGCCTGAATTTGCAAGTGAAGTATGATAATTCTGTTATCATGGCTTGGAGTGGATGAGTGGTTAGAAGAAAGCATGATGATATGTTGTTGACTGTATTATGGTTCATTTGTAGTAACAGTTAGTTGTCAACTTTTCTTTTCAGTAAAGTGTATTTGTATTGTGATTATAATTAGTTCAGTCTGTTGTCAAAAATGTACTGCAAATGCTTGTAATTTTGTGTTTTGTTGGTGTGTGTTGTAATTTGATTAAGTCAATAAAATGAGCTTATTGCTCTTTGCTTTTCAAAAAAAAAAAAAAACAGGAAAAAATAAAGAAGCTAAGTTAGCATTTAGCAACTCAGATTTCGAAAAGCCCAAGAATGGTGAAATAAAAACAGGAAAATCTTACTTCCTACTCTCCAGATGGCATAAGGGCAACGAACAAAGAAATACTGGTTTAGAAATCCATGAACACTTTCAGGAAGATCGGTGATGAGCTTGCGGTTTCGAGCACTCCTTATAACTACGATAGAGGGGTGATCTTTAATTTTTGTGAATGAGCAAAAGTAGCAGACTTCCTCGAAGCTCGGTAATCGGCCCAGAACTCTATTAAATAGTACACATAACCCCATCAGAATGGCATGACCATTGGGGAGCAATTGGAATGGAGATATAGATAATCGAAGCAAGAACTGCTGAAGGAAGTCATTGAAAGGTGGTATGGCACCGCTCAAGCACATTTGGCGGTTGACAGCAATAAAGCCAGAAGGGGGCCTATCTGCAGTATCATTTGGCCCCGGCAGTAAGGCATCAGCTTCGGCAATGACAAATTGGGTGAGCAATTGATTAAACACCCGCTGATTCAGAGTGGTGGGAGTTCTCTCCGGAGGATTATCCAACAAGTTGGCTACTGGGAAGACATCCTCAGCCCGGCCTATCGGTTCTTCTTGTTGAGATGTCATTCTACACAAGCAACTGGGTGTTCAAATGCGAAGGTGCACGTTTCCTAAAAGTGTGAAGTGTTGTGCAGAACTAATGAAAATAACAGGTAAATATAACTGGAATTAAACTGGTTGACGATTGATCGACTATGGTAATTTCAGAACTTGTTAATTTAGAGTTCAAGCATAATATTAGTGCAGGCTGGTCAGTTTCAATTGATTGTTTCAGTGTTGCTTTAATATTCTACTTGAAATCGATAGCACTTCGTTCACACGATTTGTTTGAGTTAATTATCTGTTATTAACTAATCTGTCATTTGATATGGGCAATCAATGACAGTATATTCGTCCCAGTTTTCTGTGAATGTTGTATTGAACAGGTTGTTAGCCTGCGAGTCAAAATAACCTGTGAATGAATGCAATAAAATTCAACAGTTCAAAGTTAATGCAATGGTCCAAAGTTCAAACAGAATTCACACAAGTCATAGCTCGTCAACGGTTCAAAAGTTCTGAGTCGGCAGTACCCTAAGCCTTGAGTCGTAGAAATAAGGAGATTATCTCCAAGTCTTATCTCGGCCACGACTCAAGGTTTAGGTCGTGGAGTATGTTAAAGAAGCTCTGACTCAAAATAATAAGAAAATCTCTAAGTCTTATCTCGGCCACGACTCAAGAGTCTTATCTCGGCCACGACTCAAGGGTTTTATCTCGGCCACGACTCAAGGCTTAGGTCGTGGAGCATGTTGAGTCGTATCATGGTTAAATCGCAAAGGTCGCTGGATCATACAAAAATAGCCGAGTCAAACCTACGGCAATATTCGAATCAATTTGACCCATTAACCATCTAACTCCTAACCCATTAACCATCTAATCCATAACCCGATAACCCAATAACCTCGCAATGGTTAACCCCAGTTCCATCACACCACTAGGTCGCCTCAAATCTCGAATTGTTACAAGTAAGATCAAACCGCCTGCCTCTAATCCATCAATGTCCGATGTAATAATATTCGCAAGGATCAAGGGGGAAAAACAGAGGCGGAGATCGGCAATCATCAGCAATTGAGAAAAGATGCAAAATCTCTTACACGGTGTGATGCTAAAGATGATCGAAGAAAAATCAGGTTGGAATCGCCTTTGAGAGCTCGAAGATGCGTTAATGGCAGACACGGTTCAAAGGATAAGAAATAAAAAGTGGGAGATAGGAGGAACGAGTCAAGCGCTTTATACCTGGAAGAGCTGGAACTTGAATCGGCTCGCCTGAGTTATGATAAGTCGAAGCACACGACTTACGACTTAAGCGTGCGCTTCGAGGGGCAAATGTTAACCCCATTCCAGCTCACGAGTCAAAGAAATCAACGAGTTAAGGCCTGAGGTGAGCCACGACATAAGGTGTTTAACGGCTCAGGAAGGATCTACGACTCAGGAAGCCTCACGACTCATCGAGTCACCGACTCACTAAGTTAATGACCTAAAGCTCAAAGCGACTTAAAGGGTCACGGCTCAAGGGAGTTAACACCGACTCAACTGATTACCGACCTAACATATGAACCGAATCAACGACCCATCTAGTTGCGACTCAACTGGCAAACGACTTAGTAACCTTAGCAGCTTAAGAGAATAGTCCGACTCAACGTCCTTAAGGAGTTACCGACTCAACGGCCTTGAAGGGTTACGACTCAACGACCTTGAAGGGTTACGACTCAACGATCTTGAAGGGTCACGACTCAACGATCTTGAAGGGTTACGACACAGCGACTCAGGAGGGACAGCGACTCACCGGGTTATAGCCTTAGCGACTTAAAAGTAACGGCCGACTCAACAGGTTAACGACTCATGGAGTTAACAACTCATGTGGCAGACTGACCTAAGTTTTCAAACGACTTAAGTGACTTAAGATGTCTAATGACCTACTATAAGTCGCTGACGACCTAAGCAACAAGGAGAAAACTCAATGCCGCTTCCCTTATGTTGCTGCCTGCTGACTCATAATATTTAAGTCGGTCACGACTTACGACTCATCCTGAGTCGGTCACGACTCATGACTTAAGCAATTCCAGCCCATAAATTTTCCTATAAATACATGGCCACCTCCAACATTCAGGGGACTTTTGGCTCATTCTCTTCAAGCGTCGTTACTCTGCTGCATTCCAAACCAATCCAACACTTGAAGCTCTCAAGACACGAAGAACGCTACAAACAACTTTGAGAAAAGATCACACACATCCAACATGGATTTGAAGACTCTAATCTCCATTGAAGTTTAGGCTACTTGTTCTAAGCGACTTGTAATTCAAAGTGTATTGTACTTGAAAAGAATTGTATCAGCTTGTAACGAGATCATCAATAAAAGTACTTAAAGTGGACGTAGGCTATACCCTTAAGCCGAACCACTATAAAATTGTTGTTGTTTACTGCTTTTCCGCTATTATCTGCTTGTAATCTGTTCCCGAGTTATCGGGTAGTGCTTTCACAACTATAACTCATACATCGGGGTGTTAGCGTTCAAATTTTAGCTTTAACAGTATATATATGTGTGTTTATTTCAAAATATATAATGTATAAGTGTTGATTTTATATATGTGTTTAATTGAAAACTATGATCTTGGAAACTATATATATATATATTTATTTATTTAAATTAATATATGTTTAAATTTAGGATGTTTACGTAAATAGATATGTATGGTTATATGTAAGTTCACTTGGGCAAATTATCATTATCGATCCAGCCTGATTTGAATTCGTCAATTTCCATCTATTAGCTTGTCCATCGAACGTGTATCCATTGTGCTTTGTTTGGATTCGTGCCTGGATTTTGTAACTCTCTTCACTGTCAATCTCCTCTAGCATCGAAAGTTGAGCAATCACTCAAGATTAATGTTCTTTTATTTATTAAATTTGATTTATTAAATGTTATTTCATATATTTGGCAATTTCGTCTCATGCTCTCAGTGCAGTGTTGGTACGGGAAGACGCAAGGATTCAATGCCCAGTCTATTATATCAGCAAAAGATTCACTGGGGCATAGATGAACTATTCAAGATTAGAAAAGCTCGCCTATTGTTTGTTGATCGCATCAAGAAAATTGAGGCCGTATTTCCAAGCTCATCCCATCAAAGTCCTCACTGATCAACCTCTAAAGCAAGTCCTATTCCGTGCTGAGACTTCGGGCCGTCTTTTGAAATGGAATATTGAACTCTATGACATCACTTACCATCCCCGAAAAGCAATCAATGGACAAGCTTTGGCAGATTTCATCGCATAATGTACGGATAAGGGCGATAGTGAAGAAGAAGTCACTGATAGCGTCCCAATCCAATGGAAATTGTATGTCGATGGCGCAAGGAATGATTACTGTTCCGGAGCAGGGGTTGTCCTTGAAACCCCAGAAGGGCGATCGCTATGTTGTGCGCTGAGACTAGAATTCCCTTTGAAAAATAATGAAGCTGAATATGAAGCTCTCATCGCTGGTTTAAGGATTGCTAAAGAACTAAACATCAAGGCATTACAGATCTTCAGTGATTCTCAACTTATTGTTTGCCAAGTCGGGAAGGAATTTCAAGCTAAAGGAGGGAATCTTCCCGTCTATTTAACAAAATCCTGGGAGCTCCTTCAAGATTTTGACCGTTATTCAATAAACCATATACCCCGAGAAGAGAACATGAAGGCGGATTCTCTCGCAAAGTATTCGAGTACTGGTGAAGCTCAACTATTGGGATTAGTTCCCGTCGAAGTCTTGTCAGCTCCAAGCACAGATGAAATGGATGTTGATTGGATTATGAATGTATCCCAAGAACAAGAATCATGGATGACTCCGATACTTGAATATTTACTCAATGGTTCTTTGCCAGAAAGTTCAAAAGAACGACAGAAGCTGATGAGGAAAGCCTCCAGATATATAGTTCAAGATGGTCGTTTGTACAGACGAGGATTTTCAATGCCGTTACTCTGATGTGTGACAAAGGAAGAAGCTAAGAAAATTCTGACTGAAGTACACGGAGGGGAATGTGGGGATCATACATGTGGTCAAACTTTAGCAAAGAAAATCCTCTGTTATGGATACTTTTGGCCAGAAATTAATTAGGATGTTGCTGACTATTCCCGAAAGTGTGATAAATGCCAGAGATTCGCTAAAATTCCTAGGGCACCTTCCACTGAGCTAACACAAATGGTCAGTCCATGGCCGTTTGCCATCTGGGGAATAGATCTCATTGGGCCTTTGTCGACCGCCAAATCGGGAATTAAATATGCTATCGTTGCTATTGAGTTACTTCTCTAAATGGGCTTAAGCGAACCATTGGCTACTATTACCTCTAAGAAAATGATAAGTTTTGTGACTAAAAATATCATTTGCAGGTATGGTGTGCCTCAGAAGATAATCAAAGACAATGGTACTCAGTTTGAAAGTGAGGAGTTCAAAGATTTCTGCAAACGATTCAAGATTCGAAAAAGCTTCTCAGCAGTGGCTCATCCGCAGGCAAACGGGCAAGTGGAAGCAATAAACAAAATCATCAAATCAACCATCAAAAAGCAGCGGGAAAAAGCAAAAGGTGGTTAGGTCGATAAGTTACCGCTTGCACTATGGGCATACAGAACCACCCACAAAACTGCGACTGGGCATACTCCATTTTCATTGGCATACGCATCAGAAGCAATGATTCCAGTGGAAACTGAAGTCCCCTCACACAGAAGGAACCATTTTGATCAAGATGAGAATGAAAAATTGCAATTGGAAGCACTTGACCTCCTCGATGAAAGAAGAGAAGAGGCTAGACTTAGAATTGCAACTCACCAGCAAAGAATAGCCAGGCACTTCAATTCCAAAGTTCGTCGGCGTAGCTTTGAAGTTGGGGACTTAGTCCTGAAGAGAATTATGACAGCCATAGGTGTGTTTGGGCCAAACTGGGAAGGGCCATATGTTATAGGCGCGAAACTCCTTGATGGCACATTCAAACTCACAACTGTCGAAGGAGAACCAATCCCAAGAGCTTGGAACAGCAATCATATGCGTCCCTATTTTACTTGAAAGCTTTGCTGAAATGTTGTAAAAGAATTATGAATATATGATTATTATATTGAAAGCAATTGTAAAGCAAGTGAATAATGAAAAGCTATAAGTGGATGTAGTCCCAGTTTTTGGCCGAACCACTATAAATCTTGTGTTCTCTACTATTATAAACTGCTTTGTTTTATTTCGACATATAAAATACGTTAACTGTGTTACTAAAATGTCGATTTAATAATGCAGGCCATAAAAACAAAGCCTGCCCATCGCAAGAACAAGCGATCTCCGACATCACCCAGCAAGCAAATGCTAAACCATTGAAAATTTCCATACTCAAATCCTACAAAAGAAGTGCTTCGAACAAAAGTTAGCGATGTGGATGAAAGTGGACCATTTCTAACTAACTGCAAATGTTTATACAAACAAACAACCAGTTAAATAGCCTGTGTCTACCACCACCAACTCGCTTAACTATGAAGTATATTTCTTTGGATAAGGGAAATTATTGTCAACTAAAAAGGGATGACACTTGCAAAAGACAACGGGGGTCGCCAACATGAATAGATGGCAAAGAGACATGGGCGAGCAAGCATCAAACAGCAAAAGACGTCTTCAGAGGCACAAGCCCTCTTCAGAGGCACAACTCTTCGGAAGATAAAGACCTCGAGCGGGCTTAACCAGAAAAAGAGAGATCTTTCTCGATACAAAGTTGCAGACCGATCGGTTGATACACTCCCGTGAATCCGTCCAACCGAGAGAAAGAAACTCCAAACTTCCAGGCAAAAACCCTACTCAGAGGCACATATTTCACCAAGATTGAAATAAAACTTCCAAGTGTTGAAACGTGAAAAGCCCTCTTCGGAGGCCCATTTCACCATAGTTAAAATGCTAAAAAGACCTCGAGCGGGCCAAACCAGAAAAAGAGAGATCTTTCTCGATACAAAGTTGCGGACTGATCGGTTGATACATTCCCGTGAATTCGTCCAACCGAGATAAAGAAACTCCAAACATCCAAGCAAAAACCCTACTCAGAGGCACACATTTCACCGTGATCGGTGATACACTCCCGTGAGTCGAAATGTGAAAAGCCCTCTTCGGAGGCCCGCTTCTTAGCGAACAGGGGAAAATAAAAGCCTCTCCCAAGGGGCAGAAACAAAAGACCCCTTCCCAGAGGCACAATCAAACAAAAAGACCCCTTCCCAGGGGCACAATCAAACAGAAAGACATCTTCGGAGGCACATGTTTCACCGAGATTGAAATAAAACATTCAAGCGTTGAAACGTGGAAAGCCCTCCTCGGAGGCACAACTCTTCGGAGGTACACGTTTCACCGAGATTGAAATAAAACTTCCAAGTGTTGGAACGTGAAAAAGCCCTCCTCAGAGGTACAACTTTTCAAAGAAGCATTTCGTCAGAAATGCAAAGCAAAGATCAGAAAGCCCTCCACCGAGGCCCAAAAAAAAGAAGCCCTCTTCAAAGGCACACTTTAGCTTTCAAGGGAAGACTGGTTCGTCTATTCTAGAAAATACACTTCCTCAAAAAGAAATTAAAGTGTCCTTCAGACGCCCGCTTTACCACATAGGAGAATTCACTTGGTAAAAATGTGTGTATGCACAAAAGAAAAAGTGATATCTTCGAAGGTTGAAGCGTAGAAACTCCTATGAAGGGAGATGCTCTCTTTTCTGAACAAAATAATATCCCTCCAAATGCGGAATAATTATTCTCCATAAAATAAGAGTGCAAGGCCCCTCAAAGTATAAAATATTGCAACGAGCTTATGGTATAGGGGCAACATGGTATAGCTACATTGGTAAAAATTACGCTCAAACAACATACCACAAGCTCATTGCAATATCATATAAAGTAACTTGTACAAAAATGAATAGTAAATGCATTCTCAAATACAGACAGAAGTTTGTACAAACAAAAAGAATCATTTTATTCAATACTATAAAAAATTTGTATAGGTACAGGTTTCAAAATAAAAAGAAAAAGAAAAGCGGAGGCCGGTACCCGCACAATCTCCGGCCAGTGCATGCAAAAAGCAAAACGTAAAAATATATCGAAGCAGGACCCTTACTTCTTCCTGCCACCACCCTTAGAGCCTTCACCTGACCTAATAGGCAGCTTTTCAGGACTGCTTGGGAGAGTCGGGGATGAAGGAGAGAGGGTTACTGCCGGATCAACTTTCGTTTCCTCTTCAGAAATAAGAATGTCTTTCCTTCTCTTCTTGGAAGTGACACGCTTCCTCCTTCTCCTTGAAGAAGACTCACTTCCCGGAGTAACAAGAGCAGATAATTTTATGTTATCAGAAGTGGTTCGCTCCGGAGACTCATTGCCTTCTCCAAGCCCTTCTCCCCCGTGTTCTTGAGAAGCAATAGGATCATCTAAGCCATGAAGAGCCTCTATTTTCTCCTCTTGCGACCCGGGTTGAGAGGCGGATGGAGGAGTGACCTGGAGAGGCGGAGGAGGAATAATTGAAGGAGGAGGAGTCTGAACGATGCTCGACAATTTCTCTACAGAACAAAAGAAGTTAAAGTCAGTAAAGAGAGGAGATAAAGGCTCATTGAGGTTCAGGAAATAGTCGAGAAGCTCATCAAACTCATAAGAAGAAAATGAGCAATCTACTTGGGCAAGATTAACAGTAGAGTTACCTGGAGAAGTCGGCTTCCTGATATCAACCTCATAAGCTTGTGCTTTGGCGCTCTCTTCGCCTTCATCTCCACCCTGTGTACTTGTAATCTCAGTTGTATCTTTAACCAGGGATGGAGAATGAGAACTGGAGCCGACAATGTCGATTTCGGTCGAAGGTGAAGGCTGGACTGGAATAGTTGAAGTTGTTTTTCCTAAACGTTCCCCTTCGTCCATCTCGGCTCTTAATTTTGCAAGTTGTTCTTTTCCCTTGGCGAGAGCGGCGCGAGCGTTGTCATCCAAGTAATGCTCCTCAAGAGCTGATTCGGCATAGCCAGCACCTTTACCGCCAAGCATGTCAAGTGCGGCCTCCCACACATCAGCCAGAGTAGCTTCATATTTGGGACCTAGAAAGGAGAGACTACCCGCCCCAAGATGCTATGCAGGTAGAAGTCAAATAGTGCCGAACTGATGCTGGTCTTCGTTGCCTCATGAGATTCCTCAGCTGCAATTTTACAGGCAACGGCCTCATCACGCTCTCTTTCAGCTTTGGAGAGTTGAAGCTTAAGCATTTCGATCTCCGCATCTTGAAAGTCGGTTTTCTTCCAAAGCTCTGCAATATCAGCAATATAGCCCTTATTGATTCTTTTTTGCACTTCGAGCCTGTCTTCGGCGTCTTTTTGGCCGGCATGAGCATCTCTCACTTGTTTCTGAAGCACCTCTTCTTTTTTAGTGTAAGAAGTAGAAGAAGTGGCGAGTTCTTCTTTAAGTTTCTCGACCTTCGCCTCAAGCTCTTCATTATAATTAGTGATGCTCCTCATCTCGGTATCATGCTGCTAAAGAACCTTCTGCCATTCAGCTTTGTCATTTTCCATAGTAAGCATGGCCTCGAGGTTCGCACGGTTTACCCTTTGAAGCTCGTCAACAAGCTTTTGCCAGTTCGACAATCTTTCAATATCAAGCCTGACGGCATCGAGATTTCGCAGCATGGCAGGCTTGTCAATTGGAACTAAATCGAGATCGAAGCGGACCCCCTTCAAGCACCATTGAGGAAACCGGATTTGCAAAGTGGCTGGGTGTTAACGGTAAAAATGGTTTTAACGCTAACACCCGGTGTAGGTCGTGATGAAGTGAAAGCACCACCCGTCTGCACGGGAAACAAAGTAAAAAGAAAATAGCAGAAAAGTAAAAGAGGCAGCGATTTTTATAGTGGTTCGGCTTCTAACCAGCCTACATCCACTTTACATCCTCCATTATCTTCTTTGTACACGCTTTTACAAGATTACAGCACTTTTACAGCACGATCTTTCGATTACAACACCTTTACGACATGATTTTACAATTACAATACGATTGAAGAGAGAAGTTAGGATTTTGATGATCAATTGCTCTTCGAATCACTCTTGAATGAAGTAGATCTCTTGATGAAGAATCTTCGATGGTTGAAGTGTTGGAAGAATGGAGAAAACTGCGGAGTGTCGGCGTCTTCGAATCCGGGAAAAGTCCCCCCTAGTTGGAGTAAGCGGAGTATTTATAGGAGAGCTCGGAGTTAGGTCGGCTGGGTTTAGGCCGTGAGCGACCTAAGATAGGTCGTAGGTCGTGGGTTGATGAGTTACAACCTAAAGGGGTTGACTATAGGTCGTGGGCGACTTATGGAGTGGCAGAGGAAGGAGTAACGACTTAAGGGATAACGGCAGTAGGAGTTATGGCGTGGAGTGACCTAAGAGAAAAGGCGGGGTCTGCTTTAGGTCGTGAGCGACTTATCTTTGTGGAGTGGATAGGTCGTGAGCGACCTATGGGTTAAGGAGAGGAGTTAGGTCGCGAGCGACCTAACTTTGATGAGGCGAGATTATTGGTTAGGTCGTTTAAGTATTAAGTCGTTAGGTCGGTAGAAGTTTCCTTAAGTCGTGAACTTTTTAGGTCGTGAACTCTTTAAGTTGTCCCACTTTTAGGTCGATGCACCCTTAGGTCGCGACTTCCTGTGAGTTGTTAACTCGTTTAGTTTTAGGTCGCTGGACCACTTTATGCCTTAAGTCGCTGAGCCGCTTAGGTCGGTCATGCTTTAGGTCGCGAGGTCTTCAATATAGCTTTAGTCGCCTGCGTGTCAGCTCGTAAAGTCTTTAGGTCGGAGCCATCTTAGGTCGGAGTCCGCAGTTAAGTTGTGAGCTTACTATAGCTCCTTGAGAAGTTAAGTCGCGATATCTCTTAGGTCGCTGCAACCTTGAGTCGCGACTTCCTGTGAGTCGTTAACTCGTTGGAAGCTTTAGCTCGTTGGAGACTCCATGCTCTAAGTCGCATACCGTTTTGGACTCGGCACTGCCCCCTGGACCCCTGCGACCTGACCGGTCAGGTCGAACACCGTAGCGGTGGCGTTGCCCCCGCACCCCCACTGTTAACGCTTGAATTTGAACGCTAACACCCCGATGTATGAGTTGTAATTGTGAAAGCACCACCCGACGACTCGGGAACAAATTACAAGCAGATAATAGTAGAAAAGCGGTAAACAACAAAAATTTTATAGTGGTTCGGCTTTAGGGTATAGCCTACGTCCACTTTAAGTACTTTTATTAATAATCTCGTTACAAGCTGATACAATTCTTCCCAAATACAATACACTTTGAATTACAAGATACTTAGAACAAGTAGCTTAAACTTCGATGGAGATGAGAGTTTTCGAATCCATGTTGGATGTATGTGATCTCTTCTTGAAGTTGTTTGTAGCGTTCTTAATATCTTGAGAGCTTCAAGTGTTGGATTGGATTAGTTTGGAATGCAGCAGAGTAACGGTGTTTGAAGGAAATCAGCCAAAAAGTCCTTTTTCAGTTGGAATTAGGGGTGTATTTATAGGCTTTGCTCGGACTTAGGTCGTAGGTCGTGACCGACCTAAGTAAGGTCGTAGGTCGTCTCCTACCTATGAAGCTCCGGTTTTCCTTTTTCATGAGTAGGCGCATGCTTTTTTCAACAAGTTCTAGGTCGTGCGCGACCTAACACTCAGCGGCATAGTAGAGGCGGCCTCTTTATTTACGTGTTTAGGTCGTTAGCGACCTACCCTAGGTCGTGAGTACTTTCCTGTGGCCATAGCTGATCTTAGGTCGCTGAATCCCTTAGGTCGCGAAACTTCATAGGTCGGTGGACAGTTAGGTCGCATAAAGTCTTTAGGTTGCTTGCTTGCTTATCTGGTTAGGTCGTGAAGCTTGGTAGGTCGCGCCTCCTTTAGGTCGCAGCTCTCTGTTAGGTCGCAAAGCTTGATAGGTCGCTCCATATCTTCAGGAATTAGGTCGCTACTCCCCATAGGTCGTAGGTCGTGACAATGCTTAAGTCTTTAGGTCGCATAGCTGCTTCGTGGAGTTTGGTCGCTAATACAATTATGCCGTTAGGTCGTTGAGACCATTAAGTCGTCAAGTACTCTTAGGTCGTTGGGCTGCTGAGTTATAGGTCGCGGAGTTTTAGGTCGTGGTAGAAATAGGAGTTAACATTTGCCCCTCGAAGTACAGGCCTATGTGATAGGTCGTTTGCTTCGACTTAACTTTGCTAGGTCGTAAGCGACCTAAAACATACGCTAACTCGCGTGTCTACTCGCCTTCTTCTTTCAGCTCCATATAAATTGCTAGGTCGTTTCTTCTCCATTACCTAACTGCTTCAATTTCTTGCTCTGCCATTAACAGAATTCTGCGATTTCAAAGACGAATTCAACCAAATCATTCATCAATTCCTTCTTGCTATCAAATTACGTAAGCATCTTCGATCTTTATTCATTCCATAACCACCATCGAACCACGAACTCCAACCTCTGAACCTCAAATCGATTTTGCGCGTCGCGCTTCACTTTGAGTTGCGCTGTGATCGATTTTTGATCGTTACTGGTTATTGTGGTTGTTGCGATTTACGAACGCACAATAGTGAGTTAGATTTATGATAGATCGGAGATACTTTGAATCGGTTTTTCGAATGGTTTGGTGGTATGAAAAGATGATGAACTTCACGAATAGGATGATGGATTTTGGTGTAGTTGATAGCGGGTTATCAGGTCCGGTGAAGCATTGCGTGGAGAGGAAGCTAGCGACCTAGAGAATTTGAGCAACTTAAGATAATTCGTGATCTAAGAACCCTTGCGACCTAAGGAATAGTTTCGACCCATACCAGGTCGCTGAACGACCTAATATTTGCGCGACCTAAGACTTTTCATGAGCTAAGAGTTACTCGAGCTAGGAACCGCACGACCTAACTTTCTTGCGACATAGACTCTAGGTCGCGGCCGAGCTAACACTATGACGAGATTGAAATGCCTTATCCTTTACTTTGCACAGCGCGACCTAAGAAGGTTCCGACCTATGCTAGGTCGCCGGGCGACCTAGGACTTGTGACATTTTGAGACAACTTTGATTGAACTGTTTGAACTTGGATTTTGTTGTACTTCCTTGCAGATTATCTCTAATGCTAATAACCTGTTAAACATAATATTTGCAGAAAACTGGGACGAATATACTGCCATTGACTGCCCACATCGAATGACAGATTTGTCGATAAAGAGTAATTAACTTAAATGAATTGTGTGAATGAAATGCTGTGAACCAATGAATTCAAGTGAAGTGTTAAAGCAAAACTAAAATATCCAGTTAAAGTTGATTCGTTCGCATTAACACTTCACTTGAGCTTTATATTAACAAGTCCTGAAATCTCATAGTCGACTAATTGTCAACTAGTTTAACTTCAGTTATGTTTGCTTTCTTTTTTTTTTAAAGTTCTGCACAACACTTCACACTTTTTAGGAAACGTGCACCTTCTCATCTGAACATCCAGTCGCTTATGTAGAATGATGTCTCAACAAGAAGAGATGATAGAACACGCTGAAGGGGTTTTCCCGATTGCTATTCCACTAGAGAATCCTCCAGAAAGAACTCCTACCCTTTTGAAACAGCGGGCGCTTAATCAATTATGCGTTCAATTTGGCATTGCCGAGGCAGAAGTTCTACTCCCTGGACCAAATGACTCTGCTGATAGACCACCTTGCGGTTTTGTTGCCATTAATCGACAAATGTGCTTGAGTGGAGCAATTCCTCCTTTTAATGAATTTCTCCGGCAAATCCTGCTTCGACTGACGATCTCTCCTTTTCAGCTGCACCCCAATGGCTATGCTATTTTGATGGGATTGTGTGTTCTGTTCAGGAGGACTCTTGATCGTCTTCCGAGTTTTGAGGAAATCTGTTACTTGTGCACTTTTGCGAAGAACAAGGACCATCCTTCAATTGTACTTGTAAGGGGTGCGCGGAACCGCAAACTTATTTTGGATTTGCCGGAGAGTGCACATGGATTCCTGAATCAATACTTCTACATTCGTTGCCCCGCAGAATTCTACGCAGACTGGAGAGTAGGAAGTGAGATCTTTTTTCTCTTTAATTTTATTCTAAGTTTTACCTGGTTCGTATTGCTAGATGCTGATTCCATTCCTTAACTTTCCAGCACTTCCTCCTCCTTCTAGAGATTCCAGCCGTAAGTCAGTTTTTGAAAGGCTAAGCACTGTGGCTGCTGAAGAAAGAAGCGCAAAATTTCTATTGACAGAAGAACTTCTTCATCAGTTTGAGCTTCTACATCCTTCTCGTTCCACTCAAATACATGAAGTTCCAACGGAGGTTCCTGATTCTCCGACAAGCACTCCTCATGCCCCAGTCTCCACTAAAGAGCACTTGCAGGGAGGAACCTCTATAGAAACTTCACTAGTTAAGTGTTCAATTCCGAAAGATGTTGTGGGGCCATCTGACAAGTCTGTACTTGCCCCAGTTACTGAAGAGGAAGAACCCCCTCGATCTACTAGTGAAGGAGTTAAGAAAGCAAGCTCCAAAAAACAAGATGGCGATGATGTTTTTGAGGGGTTGAGCGATTTAATTGTGACATCTCAAGAACTTTTCAAAGATGATGTTTCTAAAACTGTCTCTTCTGTAATCGAGGCGACATCTTCTTTTCAACAAATGTCAACTCCTCCTACTCAAGTTATCACTACCTCTATTCCACAGAGTGGTTTGTAACTCGATGCGCGTAGTTTACACGTCACACGACACTTTGGATTTCTCATCACTTCTATGCACTTATCTTCTTGTACTTTAAAGATTTCTAAAGCTTATTATTTTAATTCCAGATTCTCCTATGGGGCGCAGCGGCTCGTATTATGATGATTTCCAACGCTACGGGAGGCGTAGACAGTATGATTACAAGCGTTACCTTCCTTCTTACAGAGAGTCGGATGAAGAGAGGGCCATCAGGAAAGCCGACGAGAGACGAGCATATGAAGAACGTCGCCGAAGGGAACAAGAAAGACATGATCTTCCCCACAGAGATGATGATACCCAAAAGAGAAAATCTCATGATGAGAGAGGAACGAGTCACATAGACGATTCTTCTAGCAAGCGGGCTAGACTTACTGAAGAAACAACTCCTTCTGCTTCTAAACATGTCCCTGCTCAATCTCCTGCTCCCGTTCGCTCCGACATTCAAGCAATCATCAACCGGCCCGCATACCAAGTCGGGCAAGGTCCTCCCACTCTTCAAAGTCGATTTCCTCAGTGGTGCCTGAGAGGGGTTCGATTTGATCTCGACTTGGTTCCTCTCGACAAACCGGCTATGCTGCGAAATCTTGATACTGTCAGGACCGATATCGAAAGAATGTCGAACTGGCAAAAACTCGTCGACGAACTTCAGAGGGTTAACCGAGCCAATCTCGAGGCCATGCTAACAATGGAGAATGATAAGGCTGAGTGGCAGAAGACTCTCGAACAGCATGACGCCGAAATGAGAAGTATTGCTTCCTACAATGAGAAGCTGGAAGCGGAAGTAGAAAAACTTAAAGAAGAATTAGCTACTTCATCTACTTTCCATTCTCAAAAGGAGAGCATGCTTCAGCAACAAGTACGAGATGCGCATGCCAGTCAAAGAGCAGTCGAAGATAAGCTTGCATACGAGGAAAAGGTCATAGAAGAATATCGTGCTGAAACTGTACAACAGCGAGAATAGACCGGCTCTCAAAGCATGGAGATAGAGTTGTTAAAAACTCGACTTGCTATGGCCGAAAAGGAGCGCGACGAGGCTGTTGCTGGTAAACTTGCGGCCGAAGAGGCTCATCAAGCAACCAAAGCTGACATTAGCTCCACATTATTCGATTTTTATCTGCACAGCATTTTGGGACGTGGCAGCCTTGCCTTTCTAGGCCCCAAGTATAAAATCACACTGGCTGAAGTTTGGGAGGCAGCACTTGATATGCTCGGTGGTAAAGGTGCTGGATATGCTGCGTCAGCCCTTGAAGAGCATTATCTTGATGATGAAGCCCGTGCCGCTCTTGCCAAGGGAAAGGAGCAGCTTGCCAGAGCGCGGGCCGGGATGGCGGAAGAGGAGCATTCTGAAAAAGAAGTACCGCCTACTACCTCTGAACGTCCTCTAGTTTCTCCCGAGGTGGACATTACAGGCTCTAGTGCTCATTCGCCGCCTCCTACAAGAACCGGGGTAATTACCCCTACTGATGAAGAGTCTTTGGAGGACATTGGGGCTCAGAATTATGAGATTGAACTGACGAAGCCAACATCTTCAGGTAATTTTGACATTGGTCCGATTCAGGTGGATTACCTGCTTATTCCTCAAAAATTTGATGAGCTTCTCGATTACCTCTTGAATCTCGATGAACCCATATCTCCCTTCTTTCGGGAAGATACTAACATTTTCAATTTTTCTTCTTCTGCAGTTGAAACAACAAGTGCCGTGCAGACTTCGCCTTCTCTGGTTATTCCTCCTCCATCTCTTCAGGTGACTCCTCCTTCTGCTTCACAACCTGGGTCACTAGAGGAGAAAATTGAGGCTCTTCATGGCTTGGATGACCCTATTGCTTCGCAGGAGCAAAAAGATGAGGGACTCGAAGGAGGCGAGATCTCTCCGGAGCGGACTCCTTCTGACGACGTAGTTTTGTCCGCTCTCGTTACTCCGGGGAGTGAGTCTTCTTCGAAGAGAAGAAAGAAGCATGGGACATCGAAGAGGAGGGGGAAGAAAATTATCACCACTGAAGGGGAACCGAAAATTGCACCAGTTGCACCTCCCTCCCCTTCTTCCCTTATGCCTTCAGACCAACCTGAAAGACCTGAAAAGCTAACCACTCGACCGGGTAAAGGGTCTAAAGGCGGCAAGAAGAAATGAAGAGTTGAGCTTTTTGATTCCTTTTTGTGTAATGGTCGGATGTTGTGCAGGCACCGGCCCCTGCTTTTTATTTTGAAACCTGTATCTGCAATATCAGCAATTGAATAAAATGATTCTTTATTTGTACAGACTTTTGTTTGAATTTGAGAATGCATTTATTATTCATTTTTGCACAAGTTTATTTATACGATGTTGCGGTGAGCTTGTGGTATGTTGTTTGAGCGTACTTTACCGACATAGTTATACCGCTTTGTATGTAACTATACCATGTTGCCCCTATACCATGAGCTTACTGCAATATCGTATACTTTGAGGGGACTTGCACTCTCGTTTTCTAAAGAATAATTACTTCATTCTCGAAGAGAATTTTCGTAGAGTGCAACTTCCTTCATATAAGTTTCTACGCTTTGTCCTTCGAAGAAATCACTTTTTCCTTTTGCGTATGTATATATTTTGCCAAGTGAATTCTTCTATGTGGTAAAGCGGACCTGTGAATGTACTTTAACTTTCTTCCCCCTTCTTTTTTAATAAAAATTTGTGCCTCTGAGGAGAGATTTTTTCACGTTTCAACACTTGGAAGTTTTATTTCAATCTCGGTGAAACGTGGGCTTCTGAAGAGGTCTTTCTTTTTAATTGTGTCCCCGGGAGGGGGTTGTACCTCTGAGGAGGGATTTCTCACGTTTCAAAACTTGGAAGTTTTATTTCAATCTTGGTGAAACGTGTACCTCCAAAGAGTTGTGCCTTCGAGGAAAGCCTTTTCACGTTTTGACACTTGGAAGTTTTATTTCAACCTCGGTGAAACATGGGCTTCCAGGAAGGTCTTTATCTTGTTTTGCATTTCAACTTTGGTGAAGTGAAATTCCGAAGAGCGGTTCTTACACTTCAACTCCTGGTGAAATGGGCCTCCGAAGAGGGCTTTTATTTTGTTTGCATTTCAACTTTGGTGAAGTGAAATCCCGAAGGGCGGTCATGACACTTCAACTCCTGGTGAAATGGGCCTCCGAAGAGGGCTTTTATTTTGTTTGCATTTCAACTCTGGTGAAGTGAAATTCCGAAGAGCGGTCATAACACTTCAACTCCTGGTGAAATGTGCCTCAGAGAGGGTTTTCATCGCCTGGAAGTTACTCTCTCATGGTTGGAGGGTCATGACTCCTCCAATCTTTTTTGTTGAGAAGAGAACTTTCTTTTTTGTGGCGTATGACCCGTTAGAGGTCTTTATCCTCCGAAGAGTCGTGCCTCCGAAGAGGACTTGCGCTGCCGATGATAGCTTTGGTTGTTCCTCTGTTCACTTGCTTATGCCTTTTCAATGATCCTCTGCCCCCTTTTTTTTCTTTTTTTTGTATTTTTTTTTTTACAAGTAACTTGTTTAATCCAAGGAAGTGTGCTTCATTGTCAGGCAATTTCGTGAGAACGAGCACTAGCTTTTTAATTGGATGTCTGTTTGTTCAAACGATCTCAATTTATTAGCAAAGACCCGTTTCTGTCGAAATCATAGGCTGTTCAATTGAAGTACTTCCTATCTAGGATTTGAATTCGGGGCTCTTGTGACTTGAAATTTGGCGAGAATCACTTGGTCTTTTTATGTGCAAGTTTCACTTCCATTGTCTGCAAAAATCTTGGAATTCCTCGCTTTCAAACTGAGTACCATTGTCTGTGATTATTTTCTGAGGCACACCATACCTGCAAATGATATTCTTGGTCACGAAACTTATCATCTTCTTAGAGGTGATAGTAGCCAAAGGTTCAGCTTCATCCCATTTCGTAAAATAATCAACTGCAACAATAGCATATCTAATCCCTGATTTGGCAGTCGGTAGCACCAAAATGTTAACGCTTGAATTTGAACGCTAACACCCCGATGTATGAGTTGTAATTGTGAAAGCACCACCCGACGACTCGGGAACAGATTACAAGCAGATAATAGTAGAAAAGCGGTAAACAACAACAATTTTATAGTGGTTCGGCTTTATTGTTTGTTGAAGGAAATTCCAATCTTAGTGCATAGCATAATGACCGACCTTCAGGAGTCTCAAGTACGACTCCGGCTCCAGAACAGTAATCATTTCTTGCACCATCGACATATAACCTCCACTGGATAGGGGAATTGTCGAACGTTTCTTCCTCACTGTTTCCTTTATCTGTAAACTCTGCAATGAAATCTGCTAAAGCTTGTCCATTGACCGCTTTCCGGGGATGATAAGTGATGTCATACTGACTGAGTTCAATATTCCACTTTAGAAGACGACCCGAAGTTTCAGGGCGAAACAGGACTTTCTTTAAAGGTTGATCAGTGAGGACTCTGATAGGATGAGCTTGAAAATATTGCCTCAACTTCCTAGACGCAATTAGTAAGCAATAGGCGAGTTTTTCCAACTTAGAGTAATTCATCTCTGCCCCAGTGAGTCTTTTGCTGATATAGTAAACTGGATGTTGAATCCTTTTGTCTTCCCGTATCAGCGCTGCACTTAAAGCGTGCGATGATACTGCCAAGTATATAAGAAGATCCTCGCCATCGCCAGGCCTAGAAAGTATTGGAGGCGTCTCCATATGGCGAATCAACTCATCAAAGGCTTTTTGGCATTCAGGAGTCCAATTGAAGTTTTTCTTTCCTTTCTTTAGGGCGTCAAAGAATGGGATACATTTATCTGTGGCTTTGGAAATGAACCGACTTAAGGCGGCAACTTTTCCATTGAGACTTTGCAATTCCTTCTTTGTTCTAGGAGCTTTGACTTCTTTCAAGGCAGTAATTTGAGCTGGACTAGCCTCAATGCCCCTAGCGCTGACGATAAACCCTAAGAATTTTCTGGACTCGACCCCAAACGTGCATTTCAGAGGGTTAAGCTTCATTCTGTATTTCCGGAGGACTGCGAACATTTCTGCCAAGTGTTCAATGTGATCCGCTGCTTTCTTAGACTTTACTAACATGTCATCAACGTAGACTTCCATAGTTTTGCCCAATTGCGGTTTGAACATAGCATTAACAAGTCTTTGTTAGGTTGCCCCTGCATTCTTCAAACCGAAGGGCATAACTCTGTAGCAATAAAGACCAACATCGGTGATAGAGCTCGTGTCCTCCTGATCCGGTTCATGCATCATGATCTGGTTATATCCGGAGTAGGCATCCATGAAAGATAACAATTCATGTCCCGCTGTTCCATCTACCAGTTGATCGATCCTGGGTAAAGGAAAGCAATCTTTGGGGCAGGCCTTGTTCAGATCTGAAAAATGCACACTCACCATTTTCCATTAGCTTTCTTAACCAACACAGGATTTGAAACCCAGTTCGGATATGTAGATTCTCTGATGAAGTTATTTTCCATGAGTCGATCAATTTCCTCTTTTAATGCTGCTGACCTTTCTGGACCTTGGGTTCTTCTTTTCTGTTTTACTGGTGTAAACTTTGGGTCAATATTCAGAGCGTGTACTGCAACTTCTGGAGATATTCCACACATATCAGCATGAGTCCAAGCGAAGACATCCAGATTTGCTTTCAGGAATGATATCAAGATATTCTGAATTGACACATTAAGTTGTGAACCCACATTCAACACCTTATTTGGGTCCTCCGGGTCAACAGGTACCGGTACCGTCATTTCAACCGGCACTACTCTATTCTCCCCTGCACTGGCTTTTCTGGGATCCATCTCTTTCCGTGCCCCGCTATGCTCGCCAGTGCAGGGTCCGCCCCGTAATTGCTACAAGGCTGGCTCTTTGATGCGGACCGGAGTGGCCGCATTCTTTCCCATTTCCCTCTTTCTTGACTCTCGCAACTCTGTCAAATAGCACTCTCGCGCAGCATTTTGGTCCCCTTTTATAACTCCTACTCCATTGTCTGTAGGGAATTTAATAGTGAGGCACCACGGGGCTAGAATAGCTTTGAATGCTGCGAGTGTTGGACGGCCAAGGAAAGCATTATAAGCAGAAAATTCATCGACAATCACAAATGTTTGCTTGCGGACCACTTTCCTTTCTCCTTCCCCAAGTTCTACTAGCAGATCGATGGTTCCTATTGGTTGCTTTGGCTCCCCGGTGAAGCCAGCGATCTTCTGCGATGAGGCTTGTACATCGACCATAGGGATTTTCATTTGGTCGAATGTCTTCTTGAAGAGGATATTACATGATGCTCCGCAGTCAATGAGAACTCTTCTGACAATGGCCGGTCCAATACCAGCAGAGATGACCAAGGGATCTAGGGTAGGAGCTTCGATACCTGAGGAATCTCTGGCTCTGAAAATAATATCATCACTGAAAGTTTTTTGTTGTTTCAGGGGCGTAGTGTCTTCTAAAACAAAGACGTCTTCTTCGGCTGGAACATATTTCAAAGCTCTGGCATATCTCTCCATCTCTCCCCAGCTCTTGCCAGCTGGGTGAGGCCCTCCTGTAATGACGTTGATAATGGGCCTTCCAGATTCATGCCCCGTAGCTTTCTCACCTATCCTAGGCTGATGAACAGGAGCCTGTTGCCCCTGACTTGACGATGCAGGATTGTTGCTATTCTTTTTCACAAATTGCTGCAGCTTGTTTTCTCTTAGCAATTCTTCAATCAGATTTTTCAACTGGCGGCATTCATCAGTCTCATGACCGGGTTGATTATGGAAGCGGCGGAACTTCCCACTTTGTATAGCCTTTTTTCCGGTCCTCAAAGGGATAGGTTTAGGTAGGTCAACAGAATCTTTAATGGCAAGGAAGATATGCTCCGGCGTGTCTGATAAAGGAGTATACTCTGATGGCTTGAAGGATCGGGGCTTCTTCAGATTACTCTGTTTCTTCCCATTGTTATTTTCCCTTTTTTGCCCTACAGATTCAATCTTGCGTGGTGCAACAGTGTTATCTTCAGCTTTTTCTGACACTGCCTTCACCGGTACAGGACGGCTTTCCAGGCGTATGAATTCGTCTGCCTTTTTGTAGAACTTTTCGAGGGAGGTTGGCTCCTTCATGTTTAACCATTTCCCAAATTCGCTCGACTTATCAATAGCCCTCATCAGATAAGTCAATATCATTCGCGGTTCAGCATTGTCCACCTCTGCCAGCGCTATATTAAAGCGGTTCAAGAAAGATCTGATAGATTCCCCAGGATTCTGTTCTATACTTAACAATGACATGATGTCTTTGGCCTTTGAAGCATATAGTCTAAACTGTTCCTTGAACTTTCGGGTCAAGTCTGAAAACTGATCAATAGATCGGACTGGCAACTTGGTGAACCACAGTAGAGCCACACCTTCAAGGTATACGGGGAAATATCGGCACTTTATCTCGTCTGAGGCCCTGGCACCTGTCATGTGCCAATCATATTTATACAAGAATTCATTCGGATCACTTGTCCCTTTGTAAGCTGGGATAGTTGGAGGGACAAACTTCCTTGGAAACTCCGCCTTTAAGATTTTCTCAGTAAATGGAGTTTTACTTGGGGCGAAACCCCATTCTTTCTCATCTTCAACCCTTTGCATACTTTCTCTCATGATTTGCCGGACCATTCCAGAAAGATACTCCTCATCATGTCGAGTTCCAGATCCACCAACCTCGGGAAGCGTTTGCTCAAAGGGACTGGCAGCCCTTTCTGGAGCATTCCTCTCATGAGCATCATGAATGTTGCCAGTATAATTCCTTCCATTACCAGCCGGTTGATTATTTGCCCCGAGCAAATCATTCAACTTATTCAGAATTAGAGCATTTTGGGCACTCTGAGCTTCTAATTGTGCATTCTGGGCGTTTATCTGCTGGTTCAGTCCTAATATTACAGCATCCAACTCTGCTTTCGTAATCCCAGCAGACGGAATGGGTTGATTAGGTACAGGGGAAGAGGAGGTTCCCTCTTGAATATTCCCAGATCTGACAGATCTACTCTTCCTTCCAGGAGCCATTATCTCGGATAGACTTCTGGTTTTCAGGGAAATTCTCTCTACAAACCTCTGTGAAGCAATGATGATAACTTGCCTGAGTTCAATTCTCAGTCAAAGCACCAAAATGTTAACGCTTGAATTTGAACGCTAACACCCCGATGTATGAGTTGTAATTGTGAAAGCACCACCCGACGACTCGGGAACAGATTACAAGCAGATAATAGTAGAAAAGCGGTAAACAACAACAATTTTATCGTGGTTCGGCTTTAGGGTATAGCCTACGTCCACTTTAAGTACTTTTATTAATAATCTCGTTACAAGCTGATACAATGCTTCCCAAATACAATACACTTTGAATTACAAGATACTTAGAACAAGTAGCTTAAACTTCGATGGAGATGAGAGTTTTCGAATCCATGTTGGATGTATGTGATCTCTTCTTGAAGTTGTTTGTAGCGTTCTTAATATCTTGAGAGCTTCAAGTGTTGGATTGGATTAGTTTGGAATGCAGCAGAGTAACGGTGTTTGAAGGAAATCAGCCAAAAAGTCCTTTTTCAGTTGGAATTAGGGGTGTATTTATAGGCTTTGCTCGGACTTAGGTCGTAGGTCGTGACCGACCTAAGTAAGGTCGTAGGTCGTCTCCGACCTATGAAGCTCCGGTTTTCCTTTTTCATGAGTAGGCGCATGCTTTTTTCAACAAGTTCTAGGTCGTGCGCGACCTAACACTCAGCGGCATAGTAAAGGCGGCCTCTTTATTTACGTGTTTAGGTCGTTAGCGACCTACCCTAGGTCGTAAGTACTTTCCTGTGGCCATAGCTGATCTTAGGTCGCTGAATCCCTTAGGTCGCGAAACTTCATAGGTCGGTGGACAGTTAGGTCGCATAAAGTCTTTAGGTTGCTTGCTTGCTTATCTGGTTAGGTCGTGAAGCTTGGTAGGTCGCGGCCTCCTTTAGGTCGCAGCTCTCTGTTAGGTCGCAAAGCTTGATAGGTCGCTCCATATCTTCAGGAATTAGGTCGCTACTCCCCATAGGTCGTAGGTCGTGACAATGCTTAAGTCTTTAGGTCGCATAGCTGCTTCGTGGAGTTAGGTCGCTAATACAATTATGCTGTTAGGTCGTTGAGACCATTAAGTCGTCAAGTACTCTTAGGTCATTGGGCTGCTGAGTTATAGGTCGCGGAGTTTTAGGTCGTGGTAGAAATAGGAGTTAACACCCACCTTGGGGGGTTGGCACCCCCCTCGACCCCCCCACCGTAGGGGATCTTCGAGGAAAAGTCATTTAACAGAACTTGCTTTGTTGAGATGTTGATTTGACCAATCTTTTAGACGAGCTATCTTGCTTTTCTCGGTCGATCTTCTGATATCACGGCCTTGCTAAAAAGGCGGGATAACACTTGCCCCCCAAAACTTGCCTTGCGGTAGGAAGGTGTGTTTTGTAATGCCATAATCTGGACGTTCATATCATGTCGATAACCTGTAAAGGAATTTGACAGTTTTATATGGCCCCAAAATGACGACCGTTTGAGATCGAGCTATTTGGGATGAAGCGCGGCCGTTCATGGTCAAGCGCTTAACTTCAAGTGACGACCATTTGTGGTCGAGTCATTTGAGGTGAAGTGCGGCCCTGCGCGGTTAAGCGTCTAAATCCATACGACGATCATTCGGAATCGGGTCATTTGTAGTGAAATGTGATCATTCATGGTCAAGCGCTTTACTTCGAATGACGACCATTCGGGGGTCAAGCCACTCGTGGTAAAGTGCGGCCATGCGTGATCAAAATGACAACCATTCATGGTCAAGCACTTTACTTCAAAAGACGACCATTCAGGGTCGAGCCATTTGTGGTAAAGTGCGGCCCTGTGCGGCCCAGTGGTAGAGCTCAACCGTTCATGGTCAAGCGCCTTACTTCAAATGACGACCATTCGGGGTCGAGCCATTCGTAGTAAAGTGCGGCCCTGAGCGATCAAGTGCTAAAGCGCGGCCGCTCGCGGTCAAGCGCTTAACTTCAAATGATGATCATCCGGGATCGAGCCATTTGAGGTGTAGCACGGCCGTCCGTGGTCAAGCACTCAACTCTATACGATGGTCGGGATCGAGCCAAGTGAGATGGAATGCAACCGTTCACAGTCAAGCGGTTTACTTCAAATGACGATCATTCAGGATCGAGCCATCCGAGGTGAAAGTGCGACTATTGGCGGTGGGTGGCGCGGCCGTTCATGGTCAAGCGCTTAACTTCAAATGACGACCATTCATGATCGAGTCATTTGAGGTCAAGTGCGGCCCTGCTCGGTCAAGCACTTAAATCTATGTGACAATCGCTTAGGATCGAGTTATGGATTGAAACGCGGCCGACCATAGACGAGCGACTGTTGGCGATCAAGCATTTAAATCCATGAGTTTTTTGACTGTTCAAAGTCGGGTGCCTGTTCATAGGACTTAATCATTGAGACTGTTCGAAGTCGGGTTCCTGTTCGTAGGGCTTGATGATGCCTGTTCGTAGGGCTTACACATTTCAAAATCATGGAAAATCAAATATTCAACTGAAAAGTTGTCAAGTAAAAATGTCTGAAAAAGTCAAATCCAAACATTTGAAGCAAATCGTGAAAGCAATGTAGAGTAAAACTTAATCACTTGAAACAAATCATGAAAGCAACGTCGATTGAAATCCAAATATCAAAAGCTAAGTAATCAGTCCTCAGAAGTAAAATACGAAAGTAAATCAGTCAATCATTAGAAGTAAAATTCAAAAGCAAAGAATTGACGTCCTAGTGCAAAGACCTACAACGATATGATGTATAGTTGTATCAGAGCATGCTTGGGGATCGATCCTGGTCCCATACATGTGTGAACAACTTAATTGTGTCGATGTAGAGTTTTCCACTCATTCGCCACAACCTCAATTATTCGATAACAGGCCGACGCCTTGACCCCGAGGTGTCTCCAGTTGGTGCGGGTGGTCGTTCCTGTTCCACCGTGGTTGTCTTCTTTTTTACATATTGTGATAGCAAACCATCCCGAATGTGTCCCTCGATTTCATCTTTCAAGTGCCTGCAGTCATTCGTGCTATGACCGTTTAGCTCATGGAACAAACAGTACTTGTCCGACTTTTTCTCGTTGTTGGTTGGATCCCTCTTCATTGGCTTTCGGTAAGGAACCTGTCTCTTTGTCTCTTGGTAAATCCGCTCTAGAGTCTCAGTTAACTCCGTGTACGAGGTGAACCTTGATCCTTTTTGTTGTCGCGCTGATTTATCGTTGTTATCCTCAGCCTTACGTTTTCCTTTGTTAGTTTCTGCACCTCTCTCGGGAGGATTTCCACTTTTGACCGCAAAAACATCAATTCCTTCTCCGTCCTCTGTTTCAACCTTTGCATCTTCTAACCATAAGAACCCTTTGGCCTCATGGAAAAATTCCCCCAAATCCATAGGACGATCTTCGGTCAATGAATTCTTGAACTCTATGTCGTTAGCTATGCCTGAAACGGCTGCCATTAAAACAATGGATGGATCTAGTCGGTCCACCGATGCCGCGGCTGCATTGAATTGTGTTAAAAAACTTCTTAGAGATTCTTCAGTCCTTTGCTTTAGTGTTGTCAAACTCATAACATTCTTAGGCCTCGAGATGTGAACCCTGAATTGCCTCATAAACCTTTCGATCAAATCATTCCACGTCTTGATCGATCTATTCTCCAGTTGTCTGAACCATAGTGACGCAATATCTGTCAAGTATAGTTGAAAGCACCGGGCCATCACTTCTTTTGTTGCCCCCAACACTTCCATATGCCTCATATATTTCGTAAGATGAACTGTAGGGTCTGTCCTTCCATTATACATATCCAGCGATGGTAGCTTAAAGTCTGGTGGGTTTTTAGCTCGCTTGATTGCTGTGGTAAAAGGACTTCTATTGACATCCTCCAAGTCCTTGTTTACCAAACCACCTCTCATTGCCTTTTTGACCATCTCCACTAATCTTTCGTTATCTCTTAGTGACAGCCCTCGCCCTTCGCTTTCGCCTTGCCCCCCGAGTTCACGAGGGGACGGTTGAATCTGTTCTTCCGATTGGGCTTCTGTTCCTCTTTTATTCTGTTCTCCAAGTTGCCCAATTTGATGGAACAAATTCTTGATCAAGTCCTCTTGCCTTTTCATCATTGCCTCCATCTCCTCTCTTGTAACAAAGGCTGAAGTTTGTCTTGCTCTCCAAGAAGCCTCTTGACTTCCTTCATGTTGCTATTCTCTGGTCTTTGTAGTCTACTCGATCGCCTTACCATGGTTCTTCGGATTTCTCGTATCCAACTCTTGATTATTCGAATTCCTGAGTTCGGGTTCTCAGTGAAAGCACCAAAATGTTAACGGTAAAAATGGTCTTCACGCTAACACCCGGTGTAGGTCGTGATGAAGTGAAAGCACCACCCGTATGCACGGGAAACAAAGTAAAAAGAAAATAGCAGAAAAGTAAAAGAGACAGAGATTTTTATAGTGGTTCGGCTTCTAACCAGCCTACATCCACTTTACATCCTCCATTATCTTCTTTGTACACGCTTTTACAAGATTACAGCACTTTTACAGCACGATTTTTCAATTACAACACCTTTACAACATGATTTTCCAATTACAATACGATTGAAGAGAGAAGTTAGGATTTTGATGATCAATTTCTCTTCAGATCACTCTTGAATGAAGTAGATCTCTTGATGAAGAATCTTCGATGGTTGAAGTGTTGGAAGAATGGAGAAAACTGCGGATTGTCGGCGTCTTCGAATCCGGGAAAAGTCCCCCCTAGTTGGAGTAAGTTTAGTATTTATAGGAGAGCTCGGAGTTAGGTCTGCTGGGTTTAGGCCGTGAGCGACCTAAGATAGGTTGTAGGTCGTGGGTTGATGAGTTACAACCTAAATGGGTTGACTATAGGTCGTGGGCGACTTATGAGTGGCAGAGGAAGGAGTAACGACTTAAGGGATAACGGCAGTAGGAGTTATGGCGTTGAGTGACTTAAGAGAAAAGGCGGGGACTGCTTTAGGTCGTGAGCGACTTATCTTTGTGGAGTGGATAGGTCGTGATCGACCTATGAGTTAAGGAGAGGAGTTAGGTCGCGAGCGACCTAACTTTGATGAGGCGAGATTGGTTAGGTCGTTTAAGTATTAAGTCGTTAGGTCGGTAGAAGTTGCCTTAAGTCGTGAACTTTTTAGGTCGTGAACTCTTTAAGTCGTCCCACTTTTAGGTCGATGCACCCTTAGGTCGCGACTTCCTGTGAGTTGTTAAATCGTTTAGTTTTAGGTCGCTGGACCACTTTATGCCTTAAGTCGCTGAGCCGCTTAGGTCGGTCATGCTTTAGGTCGCGAGGTCTTCAATATAGCTTAAGTCGCCTGCATGTTAACTCGTAAAGTCTTTAGGTCGGAGCCATCTTAGGTCGGAGTCCGCAGTTAAGTCGTGAGCTTACTATAGCTCCTGGAGAAGTTAAGTCGCGATATCTCTTAGGTCGCTGCAACCTTGAGTCGCGACTTCCTGTGAGTCGTTAACTCGTTAGAAGCTTTAGCTCGTTGGAGACTCCATGCCCTAAGTCGCATACCGTTTTGGATGGGGCGCTGCCCCCTGCAACCCTGCGACCTGACCGGTCAGGTCGAACACTGTAGCGGTGGCATTTCCCCCGCACCCCCACCTTGGGGGGTTCGCACCCCCCCTCGACCCTCCCTCCGTAGGGGATCTTAGAGGAAAAGTCGTTTAACAGAACTTGCTTTGTTGAGATGTTGATTTGACCAACCTTTGAGACGAGCTATCTTTCTTTTCTCGGTCGATATTTTTAATATCACGGCCTTGCTAAAAAGGCGGGATAACACTGGGCCTGGTCCAATTTGAAATTTAGGCCTATTAACTATTGCCTGAATGTCTGTCTTCCCGAGAGCAGGCGAGCCAGAAGGGATGTCGAGTGAAACGGGGGCAGTGGACTTTTCAGGAGTTGTAGATGCATGCTTCTCACCGTGCCGGGCACGTTTGCTTGGGTCCTCAACCATATGGCTTTTTCCCCGATCATCATGCGACTTTCTCTTGTGAGAGTCGTCACCTCTCTGGGAAGAATCATGGTGCTCCTCCCTTTCTTTTCTCTCATAACGCTCTTCTTGAGCCCTCCTCTCCTGAGCCTTTCGGGCGGCTCTCTCTTCATCAGTTTCTCTGTGAACGGGAAGGTAGCGCCTATAATCATATTAACTACGCCTCCCGTAACGTGGAAAGTCGCCATAGTAAGAGCCGCTGCGTCCCATCGGAGAATCTGAAATAAAAAAAACAAGCCTTAAAAGTCTTCAGAGAAAAGAAGCATAACTTTAGAATCTTCAAAGTACACAGAGTTAGGAGTATAAAAGTGCCGAAAGATTCTAAGTGTGTGTGATGTGCAAACTACGTGCATCAAACTACGAACCACTCTTTGATTTTCGTGGGGGTAGTAGTTAACGTCAACTCTTGGGTCGACGGAGCTTGTTGCAAAGTTGAAGTTGCTTCCACTACGGAAGAAGAAACCCTAGTAGTGACAGGGTCGTCTTTAAAGATCTCCTATGAGGTGGCAAAGAGGTCGCTCAACCCTTCGAAAGTGTCATCCCCGCTCTGCCTGACAGGGCTTGTTTTCCCGGCTTCTTCGCCAGACTTTTGTGAACGTTGGGGAGATCCCTGAGGCTCTTCTTCCTCAATGACTGTGGCAAGTGCGGATTTGCCAGACGACCCCGCAACATCGACAGTAGTAGAGCACTTCACTAGAGAAGCCTCAGGGGCACGTTTTTTTGGTATGGGTGCGTCAGAAGAGATTGGGGCATCTAATGCTTTAGCCGGGGAGTTTGGGACCCCATGGGGATGTGTAGAACGAGAAATGTGTAAAAGCCCATACTGATGCAAAAGTTCATCCCTCAACAAAAATTTTATACTTCTCTCTTTTACGGCCACAACACTTAATCTTTCAAAATATTGCTTATGGCTTGCATCTCTAGAAGGGAGAGGAAGTGCTGAAAAGAGCAAAGAATGAAATTAGCAGTTGGTAGTTCGGATCTCGAAAAAGTTTGAAAATGGAGAAAATAGAAACAGGTAATCTTACTTCCTACTCTCCAGATGGCATAAAACCCTAGGGGGCAGTGAGCAAAGAAAAACTGGTTCAAAAATCCATGAACACTTTCGGTAAGATCAGAAATAAGCTTGCGGTTTCTAGCACTTCTCACAATAATGAGGGAAGGATGGTCTTTACTCTTTGCAAACGAGCATAAGTAGCGAATTTCTTCAAAACTTGGCAAGCGATCAAGAGTTCTCCTAAACAAAACACACAACCCCATCAAGATGGCGTAGCCATTAGGATGAAGTTGGAATGGTGAGATTGTCAACCGAAGGAGAAAGGTTCGAAGGAAGTCATTAAAGGGAGGAATCGCCCCGCTTAGGCACATTTGAAGATTGACTGCAACAAAACCGGGGGGAGGACTGTCGGCAGTATCATTTGGCCCGGGAAGTAGGGCATCATTTTCAGTAAAACCAAATTGAGTACGTAGCTGAATAAATGCTCTCGAAGTTAGGATGGTCGAAGTTCTCTCTGGAGGATTCTCTATGGGAACAGCTGTCTGAAGGATTTCTCCCGCTTGAGCTACCACTTCTTCTTGGTGGGAAGCCATTCTACACAAACAACTGGGTATTCAAACATGAAGGTGCACGTTTCCTAAAATGGGTGGAGTGTTGTGTAAAATCAATCAAGCAATAAGCAAATGTAACTGGAATAAAAACTAGCAAGTATTTGTCAGTTATAAAGTCCAGGGTTCGTTGTTTTAATATGCAAGTGTAATGTTGATGCAAACAAATCAGTTCAAGTTAGCGATGCTTTGCATTAATACTTCACTTTAGTTGATTGGTTCACAACATTTCATACAGTGTATTTAAGTTGATTACTCTATGTCGACTAATCTGTCATTTGATGTGGGCAGTCAATGGCAGTATATTCGCCTTGGTTTTCTGTGATTGTTGTTTTCAGCAGGTTGTTAGCCTATAAGTTAATGTGGTTTGTGAAATAAAGCAACAAAGTTAAAACAATCTAGGATTTAAGTAGTTCAGTACAGTAGATCAAGTTAAGAATTCAAATTGGAACTATGCTTTTAAGAGAGAATTCGAGTTGGGCATCCAAGTGTTAACTCGGCTGCGACCCAAGGAATCTCTCGCGAGTTAAGATTAAAGTTTCCGGTTCCTTAAATCGGTAGTTCTCTAAGTCGTGAAGAGTAGTAAGGAGGAAGGCTCCGGTTCAAAAAGTGGTGTGAAATTCCCCAAGTGCTAGCTCGGCCACGGTTTAAGGGTTAGGTCGGCAGAAGATTAGGTCGGCAGATTTCCCCCAAGTGTTAACTCGTCCACGATTTAAGGATTAGGTCGGCCAAAAGTTAAGTCACCCAAAATCACTGGGTCGCGTCCAAATAAGTAACTCGCTCCACTCAACCCGTTAACCCGTTAGCCGCTCCATCCACAAAAAACCCTCATTCCATTCATGCTGTTTCATTCATGGTATCGGATCATCCAGTAAACTAGTTCGAAACCACTACAAGTTCAACACCTTGCAATCCTAACGCAATTCGAAAATCGATTAGCTTGAAGCATTGAATCCCACCAATCAAACG
Source organism: Allium cepa (assembly GCA_030765085.1). Lineage (NCBI taxonomy): Eukaryota > Viridiplantae > Streptophyta > Magnoliopsida > Asparagales > Amaryllidaceae > Allium > Allium cepa. The sequence continues at coordinate 950,156,283 of CM060943.1, read as the reverse complement.
TTTAAACCTAAATCAAACCAACTAGAGTTCGCCAGCTATGGAAAATTCACGATGTCGCATTGCGTGGAGAGGTGGGTTAGGATGGAGAAATGGAATTCACGAATCAGAGATGGTAAAGGGTCAGGAGAAGAAAACAAGATCACTTACACAATGTAATCTCAAGATTAATCGGTGATTGATTGAATCGAAATCGCCTTTGGAAGCTCAGGAAAGAGTTAACAGCAAAAACAAATGAAGAGGCAAGTAATAAGAAGAAAGGAGAGGATATACGACTTATAGCAGAGAGACCTGAAGCGACGCGTGTGACCTAAATGTTAGGTCGTACACGACCTACCGACCTAGAAAATGGATGGATTAGAGAATGTCGAAGCGTACGACCTAACCATTAGGCGTATACTTCGAGGGGCAAATGTTAACTCCGCCTTGGCCATGACTCAACGACTTGAGAGATTGCCGACCTAAGATAGCTACCGACCTAAGATGGATGCCGACCTAAGATAGCTACCGACCTAAGATAGCTACCGACCTAAGATGGAAGCCGACCTAACTATCCAGAGAGTTTGCCGCTCTAACTGCGCAGGACAGGGACAAGATCATGAACTATACCAAAGTCGCAACCGACCTATGACCTATGTTAAGTCGTTCACGACCCAAGCAAAGGAAGACAAGTTCAATGCAGCTACTTGGCACAGTGGCCTCTTAACTCGTACACGATCCAGGACTTACCAGTTAAGCCGTGACTTGCGACTTGCCAGTTAACTCGTTCACGACTCACGACCTAGCTTGAGTCGTCCACGACCTAAAGCTACTAAATGTAAGCCCAATGCCATACTACTGATACAAGGTTGTGTTGGCTCGGGGGCGACCTTGGACTTATACAAACGGACCTATGTGAAACCATGGGGATGGCCAGATAAGTCGGCCACGACCTGTCATAGGTCGGTCGCGACTTACGACCCAAGGGGGAAATTTTCCTATAAATACCAACCTACCTCAAACATGAAGGGGACTTTTCGGCCGTTCTCTTTAAGCGCCGATACTCTGCTGAATTCTCGACTCACTCGACACTTCAAGTACGAAAGGCATCTCAACTAACTTCGAGAGGAAATCTAACGCAATCTACATGGATTCAAAGAATTCTTCTGCATCAAAGTTCTAGTTGTTTGTCTCATCAGAATTGTAATTGAAGATTGTTGTAAAGTTGTAATCAATTCAGTAATAAAGAGAATTAAAGTGGACGTAGGCTTACCTTAAGCCGAACCACTATAAAAGCTGTTGCCTTTTCCGCTTTCTCTGTGACTTTTCTACTGGTTTTTAGTTCCCGTGTTCACGGGTGGTGCTTTCGCTCAACTTCAATCTACACCGGGGTGTTTGCGTCTGATTTTTACGTTAAAAGAACCAATAGTTCGGTGATGGAAAATGGACCAATATATCGAGGCGCTAATTTGTCCGTTCGACTGAAACGCACAACACCCTTCATAGGTGAAACACGAATAAACACGAAATCTTCCACACAAAAAATTCTAATTCCCTACTTTGGTTATCGGCATAGGATTTTGTCTACTTTGAGCTTCTTTCATTCTGTGATGAATAAGGTCAATCTTTTCTATAGAATCACGAATAAAATCTGGACCTAATACCAGCTTCTCACCGGCCTCAGGCCAACAAGAAGGACATCGGCATGGCCTTCCATAAGCGCCTCATAGGGTGCCATACCAATACTAGATTGGAAGCTATTATTATAGGAAAAATCAACAAGAGAAATATGATCTTCCCAAATTCCCCCAAAATCAAGAACACATACAGGAAGAAGATCTTTAAGAGTTTGATTAACACGCTCGGTTTGTCTTTCGGACTGAGGATGATAAGTGGTGCTAAAATTAAGCTTCTTTCCCAAAGCTTTTTGAAGACTCTTCCAAAATCAACTAGTAAATAATGTATCATGATCGCTAACAATAGAAGTTTGAACTCATTGCAATTTAACAATCTCTTTAACATAAAGTTTGGCGAAAAGATGTATGGTCCGATTAGGCCGAACGGGAATAAAATGGGCGAATTTTGTTAGTCAATCCACAATTACCCATAAATTGTCATGGCCCGAAAGAGAACGGGGAAGACCATCAATAAAGTCCATTGAGACTTGATCCTACTTCCAAACGGGAATGTCTAAGGGTTACAATAACCCATTGGGCCTTTGATGCTAGGCCTTTATGAGTTGGCAAGTCATGCAAAATTTAATGAAGTTAGCAATACCATATTTCATTCCATCCTAATAATAAAGTTGCTTCATGTCCATGTACATTTTACTACTACCGGTATAAATGGTAAATTGAGAACGATGAGAATCTTCTAAAATATATTTACGAAGATTACTAATATTTGGCACGATAAGTCTACCAAATTTTCGAACGCCGCCACGAGCATCGATTTCATAGTCTTCCAAACCATCACTATTTCTATCCTAATAATTTTACCAAGATGATCCAATTCGGGATCATGCTTTTGAGCATCAATAGTGCAGTCTAAAAGAGATGGATGAGCCTCAATGCTACACATAGCAAGAGATGAACATGAATCGGATTCACGATCTCGAATCTCACAAGTGGACAAAGTCTTGAGATCATTCCATTCAGATGTCATCATTGAAACAACCGCTTGTTGCCTACAATTAAGGGCATCGGCAACACGATTCCCCTTTCCGGGAGTATAAAGAATATCATGATCATAAGAAGCAAGAAGCTCGAGCCAATGTTGTTGACGCAAATTAAGTTCCATTTGATAAAATAAATGCTTCAAAGATTTATGATCGGTATAGAGAATAATCTCCCAAAAGATAATGGCGCCAAATTCTTACGGCGAAAACAATAGCTGCGAGCCCTAAATCATGAGTGGCATATCTAGTCTTAGCATTCTTTAATTGCCAAGAAGCATAAGCAATAATACGTTCACGTTGCATGAGAATGGCTCCCAAACCAACACGACTAGCATCGGTACAAACAATAAAGTCTTGTTTCCCTTCGGGAACCACAAGAATAGGAGCATCGAAAAGGTGTTCTTTTAATTTCTGAAAAGAAGCTTCACATTTGTCTGACCAAATGTACTTAGCTACCTTCTTTGTCAAACTAGTAAGATGCATGGAAAATTTAGAAAAGTCTTTTATGAACCGACGGTAATAGCTTGCCAATCCGTGAAAGCTACGAATTTCCATCGCACTCTCCATTCTCTTCCAATTTTAAATCACTTCGATCTTTGAAGGATCCATGGAAATCCTGGATTCACAAATAATACGAAGGAGAAATTTCACACGAGATTGCCAAAAGTGGCACTTAGAAAATTTTGCTTTCAATTTATTGCTCCTAAGAGTTTCCAACACAATCTGAAGACGCTTTTCATGCTCTTCCTCGGTTTTAGAATAAACAAGAATATCATCTATAAAGATGAGAACATATCAATCGAGGAAGGCTTTGAAAACTCGATTCATAAGGTCAAAAAAATAAGCTGGAGCATTCGTTAAACCAAATGGCATAACAAGCCATTCATAAGATCCATAACGAGTATGAAACGATGTCAAAGAAATGCTATCCCCTATAATATGAAGCTGATGAAAACCGATTGCTAAGTCTAACTGTGAGAAGACTCTAGCACCACTAAGTTGATCAAATAGATCATCAATCCGATGTAAGGGATATTTATTCTTGATGGTGAGATCATTAAGCTTATGGTAGTCAATGCAAATTCTAAGTGTACCATCAGATTTCTTCACAAAAATAGCTGAAGCACCCCAAGGAGAGGAACTAGAATGAATAAACTGCTTTATTTCCAATTCGGATAATTGTTTACGCATCTTCTCATTTTCATTATTAGACATACGATAAAGAGGACAAGTGATAGGTAGTGCTCCAATGATAAGATTAATTTTGAACTTGATTCCTCTCTTAGGAGGTAATCCTAAGACGAACTCAAATATGTAGGAAAATTCACGAACAACGTGAATGAGGGAAAGGACATCTTCCTCATCATCTTTATCGTCATCATGAGGGTATAGAGAATATAAGGATGCTGCCAAATTGGAATCCAAATCTTTAAGAACAATAGAAATCGGCTTAACAGATTGTGATGTCGAAGATGAATAGTCTGCTGAGGACATAGGATATTGGCTTCATGACAGTTAAGCCAATACTTTCCCAAAATCATTCCAAAGCCTAAGTAACGTATAACATGCAAATCGACTCGGAAAGAATAATCACATAAAATAATTTCGACATCTTCACAAAGTAAAATAAGTGTTGGGGATCCACCAACCGGATTTGCAATTCTCATAGAAGTCATCAGGCCCATAATACTTAAAGAAAAAGTTTGAACAAGCTCTTTCGATATAAAAGAATGGGATGCACCCGTATCTAAAAGAACTCGAATAGGATGATCACAAAACATAATAATGCCATCAAGCATAGAATGAGAAATAACTTGACCATGAGAAGTGTTACTGGGGGCTTGCACAACATTTATCTTTCCCTCGTTCTTTCTTTGAAGTTTGGGACATGCAAATATATAATGACCAGAACTTTTGCAAAAGCGACAAGTAAGGGGTTGCAAACTAGTTTTATTTTTGTTGATCTCTGTAACAAATTTGAGTACGCCTTTCTACCTCAATTGGTAACTTCATCCTTATGTGTGACTAATTCCATCTGCGGTCCCGTTAACCTTATTATGATTTATAAAGGGTGAAACTCCTCTACAACATGCGTCGATTCACCAGAGATTTCTAACTTACTTGCATAATGGTCCTTAGAACCACAATTATAGCATTGCCCATGACTAGAGGTAGGAGTCTTTGCTACCGAAATTGCTTGTTTCCCTTTCTTGCTGGAATTATGGTTAAATTTAATAGTCCTCTTCTTATTATTATTGAAGTTCTGTTTATCACCCATAACTTCAACATCACTTTCTTTATCGGCCTCTTCAAGTCGAAGAGCGATATCAACAAGCTGGTCGAATGAAATTTCTAATTTTAGAAGTAATGGCTTTTTGATGTTCTTATTCAAGCCATAGATAAACCTCTGATTTTTCTTCAATGGGGTATTAATATACTCGACCCCGTACTTTGAAAGAGATTCAGAAGATGCAACATATTCTATCATAGAAGATTTACCTTGAACAAGGTCAATAAATCGCCGAGTTAAAGTTACTTTTTCACCTTCCGGTACAAATTTTAATTCGAATCTGAACGACCCGGAATTTTGGGTCGCTAAATTTGAACATTTAATTCATTTTAAATGTAGAATATGGATTATAATTTGGTTTTGAAATAAAAAGATTTTGAATAAGTTAATAGAATTGGTTAAATTTCCAATACAGGAATTTAATTGAAAAAAATTTGAATAATACTAATTTAATATTAGAATTGGAATAACTGGCAATTCTGAGTGTAAATAGATATAAAATTTAATTCTAAAGTTTATTTTGAGTCGAATTGGAATTGAATTGTAATATTCGACCATTGGATGGAATTAATAGTCGATAGATTGAATTTGGAATTTTATATTAATTTAATAGTGGAATTTAATAATATATTAATGCAAATATTCAGATTTTGATTTAAACTGAATCAGAATGATTTCTAATGTGAATATAAAATTTATACGAGTTATAATAGAGTTAATAAGATTTTAAAAGTGAAATTTTAAGTGATTTCGACAATTGTGAAAATCGCTTGATTTAATCGACGAGTTGAATTAGACTTCCGGGGCACAGTCTCGGAATTCGACGAAACCTGTTCCATTGGATCCGTAATAGTTAGTTATTATTGGATTTCAATTTTCATAGCAATTGGAGTAGTCATTTGACCGTGGCAGCTCGAAACGCTTAGAAATCGATTTAACCGATTTAATTTTAAATTGATTGTTTAATTCTGTAACTTGCATGTATGACCGGATTAGCCTACGGAAGTTGTTCCATTGTGTCCAGAACGCGGAAAAACCTTAGAAACGCCTGTCGGCACGTAAGATTCGGAGTTTGTTTTGAAAATTGCTTAAGAGTTAATTTAACATTAAATATTATTATATTCACATATATATATTCACGTTTTAGGACCAACCCTAGGTTATTTTCACCAGCCGCCGCTGTATGGTATCAATGGCTGAAAACATCAAATTTTCATCATAAATTTTCGATCAATCCCTAAGCTTTTGTTAAAAACCTTCAACACGAGAATTGTAGAGCTTCCCGAGCTCTTCACATCCAACGGTAGAGATCGAGTTTCGAGCGATGTGGAGGGGAAATTGGAGCTAGAACAGCCGCCGTTCGTCTTTGTTTTCAGTGCCATGGTGATGACCGAGCTCTGCATGGCTTCAGGTGATGATGGAGTTCGCGATGGGCTTTCATTTGGCGGTATTGGATCGTTGCGTAGTCGAGTAGAGGTGGAGCGTTTTTAAACCCTAGTCGGCGAGTTGATGGGTTCGTTTCGCCTGGAAAGAATATCATCGCGTTTGGGAGACAAGGCTTTGGCCTCGATTTCGTTTTATGCGGCATGATGTTGTTTTGGGTAAAGTAATTTAAAATTAAAAAGGAAATTGTTTTAAAACTTATTCAAACTTTAAAAATTTGTAGCTTGCACATACGTTATCAGATTTTAACGAAACCGGAAATGCCGGAATCGCAGCGACGCGATCTACGCAGTGGAGCAATTCTGGAAGCATTCCGAGCAAGTAAAAATTTAGTTGCTGTTCGATTTAATTTAAATTTGAACGCTCACCGAAACTCAAGGTGAGTTAATCTCACTCACATCTGGGATATTAGCTAATTTAAATAGTTAATATTTAAATATCTGTGTGATTGGTTGAATATAAATGTTGTTATCAGTCTGGATTGATATATATAATTGTTGTGCTAATATTTGTGGATGCAGGGAAACAGGTTGGAGCGATCCAACTGGATTCCTCACAATATAGTAATTATTTTTATAATTGATGATGTATTCTATTTATATATATGTAGATAAATCTGGAGTTAAATTGGACTGCGATGTTGTTGAATAAGTTTAAACCCGGAATTTTAATTATAGATGGATTTAATTGGGTTTTTAAGAAAATAAAATAAATTGTTAAATAAAGGATTTAAAGGAATAAAATTTGGATTTGGTTTGGATGAAGGATGAAATTTGTAAATTGGAATTATAAATGAAGTGGGAAAATTATCAGTTGTTAAATGTGAAAGTATGGGTTTTATTAATTGTGTTGAATAACGATGGGGTTATTTGATGATGTATTTCCTGGAAATTTAAAATATGTTTTCAACAAAACTTTCCAAATATAAATTAGCAGTTAAATTGTATATAAAAATATATTTTGAAATACTATGTTAAAGTATTGAAATTTAGGTAGATGTTTGTTTAAGAAATTCCTTAAGTTTGATTTTTCATTAAATAACTTATAACGGTTTAATAATATATATATATATATATATATATATAAACCTATATTTGGAAGTGGATTTCCGGGAATGGGAAAAATATGTTGGGCTTCGAAAGAAGTTACTTTTAAACATGAAAAGGAAATTTATGTTATTAAACATAAATCTGATTTGAGATAAATCGGCAGAATTTATAAGAAGGATTTTCTGGGACTATTGAATGGGAGTGAGTTTCCCTGGAAAAATCGAGTTCGAGTTTTAAATAGATTTTAATAAAGGAAAGTCTAAAGTTTAAACTTGTATAAAAGAGTTTATTGAAAATTATTATTTTAAAGTAACTATAAATAAATTAGTAATAGTAAATTTTTAGGAATACCTTAGTAATTATTTCACAAATGTATTTGTTTAAAGGGCTAGTTTTGACCTAAGTTATTGAAATTAGTATTAACCTTTTAAACTCTACTTATAAGTTTAGTTTAAACTAAACCCTTATTTACAATCAGCATTTATATCCTAATAAATGGTTTAACTTTACATATTTGGAATTTTATTTTTTTGAGTAATAATTAGTAGTAGATTTCCATATTTTAAAATATATTTAGAATAAAGTGTTTTACTTGTTAAAAATCTAAATGTTTTGAACTTGGTTATTTCCAATGGGAACAAAGGGTAAAGGATTTACCTTGTAAAGGAAGAACTATGGGAAATTGTTTTCAAACGAGTTTTGAAAATCTGGAAATATATCTTTTAAAAGATATTTGAGGCAAATAAATAATGTGGGAATTATTTATCGTGTGATTGATGTTTGTGAATATTAATTGATAATTAAATCACCGACTATCAATATTGGACAAATGCGTTGATCGTTTCGAAGAGACCGGGATCGAGATTTATTTCTGGAAAACCACTTCGATCCGGTTTGTACGTTTCGTGGAAAAACGTGTTTGGAGTCGAAGATGGAGCAGTGAAGTGCAAGGCCTTGTCGCTTCTAATCCTAAAGATATTTCCAAAATGGATGTAGTAGGAGTAGTGCCATCGGTTCCGTTCGAACCCGGGGGGGGGGGGGACTTGTATGGACGAATGCTTTAGGAACATCGTCAGGTGGGCGATGGGCATTCTAAGTGAAACGTTCTAAAAGGTAACGCTTAACCTCAAGCCTCATCAAATAGGAATGACTAAAAATCAGGGGATATGAAGCAAGGCTTCGTGGGTAGCCCCCACTGGAGAGTAAGGTCATCACTGTCTAGTTGTCCCTTTTTATTTCGGCTTAGTGGTGCGGTTGCTGATCACAACTACGGGGTGATCTTATTCGAAACTGTCAAGTAAGGGATGGGTCCGGCCTTGTGTTGCAAGGGATCAGGAGTGGTCCTCGGTACGGTGATCTAGGCCCCGTACTGTGACAGGTGGTACCCCAGTGTCTAATCATTGGTTCGAAATCCATTCTCCCTACGAGCCTCGTACAAGTTTTGTTTGTATTACCCACTCTGTGGCTAGTAGCTGGAATTTAATCATGTTTCAATTTCGTCTATTTTATAAGTATTTGTATATAGACCCTATTATAATATCAGAGGATTTCTATAAAAAGCGTTTTAGCTATCGTAAGGTAAAAACCCGACATGTTTATTTGTGGCGTGGTCTTACGAGATGCTTTTGTTTTTAAAACATTAATAATCAATTTGGGTGCATTATTGTCAGCTGGTATTCCAGACTGACTCGGGTGTAATTTCATTATAAAACTCGGGTCAGACCGAGTATTTTTTTTCCAGGACAGGATGCTATGGAGAAGGAGAGAAGCTGGAGTCCGAGACGTATTATCAGTACCTATATATATTCCACCGCTGTGATTGTATGGATTTGTCTTACTGGTAAATATAGTGTGTATGAGATAATCTTATGATATGATGTATAAAACAGTTATAGATTTCATTTTGTGTAAAGTTATATATTTACTATTATATTTTATTCCGCTGCGACTGTGAGATTCTGATATTGTTTAGTTTCTTCTCCTTCTACGTCTTCTTCTTTAACCTTAATGGTTCGTATTTCTGTTCCACTTGATTTAACAGAGGCAGAATAGTGTTGATTGAAGGGGTACGGATTTGCGGGCCGTCAAACTTGGTATTTGAGCCAGGTTGGCGACAACCTAGGCTTTGGTGGGAAAATTACTCATTAAATATAGAGTCAATAGTGCTATACAATGAGTTGAGTATAAAAATAGATATGAGAGCGCACTTGTTAGTGAATATAAAATTGTTTCTATACCGTGTTGACTTATCGGTTGAGTGTTTATGAATTTTGGTCGGTGCGGGAAGTACAACCATATCGATAGGGTTTTCTAAACTCTTAAATAAGATAAACCGACATAGTATTGTTTTTAAATTGGGTAAATGAAATAATTTTACGCAAAATTATATTTCTATATAAAAGAAATAATTTTATGAAATTATTATTTACATTTTTGGATGGTTGGTTGTTGACACTATAATTAAATAAGAATCTAAAATTTGATCAAAAATTTGAAATGATTATAATAAAATAAAATTCTATGAGTATAAATTATACAACGGAAGAATAACTAAATTAAACCATAATTTAAATCCTGGAAGTTTTGGAAAGGATTTTAAATGTAATGAAACAAAAGTTTGGAAATTTAAAATCCTGGGGAAGTTTGAAATGTTTGCCAAGGTGTTTGAAGGTAATGATGGAATATTGTATGTGAAGTATTTTTGAATGGAAACTGTTTTGAAATAAATTTGGGAAGTAAGAAAGCACTGAACTCACTTCAGTCGCTGGGAAATAATCATGATGATGCTGGCCACATCATTAGAATTCATTTTCGAGTTTCTCAAGTAATGGATTGCTTCCCTAGTACTTGGTTATGATATTGTTTGGACTTGTTGGGTATAACAGTTGTTTTGGAGATTTCAAAATGGGGGAAATTGTTTTAGTACAACCAAGTTGTTTTGGAAACCCGGAGATTTGATTTGGTATACCAAGTAGGTATGAGTAGATTATGATTTCAAAATGGTTTTGGAATAAAACCGGGCAATTGAATTCTGAGAAATTCTGTTTAAAAATTGTGTAAAGTTAAAATAAATCAACCACTGAACTTATTTGTTGAAGTTGATATTAATAAGAAGGAAATGAAAATTTTAGATCTTGAAAATTAAAATTTAACTTTAGTTAATGGAAGTGAATAATATATATTGAAGTGAATAGAAAATTGGAATTTAACTTGGATAAGTTAAATAAAATTAGACTTAGAATTAAATTGATTTGGATTAAATTAAAATGTAAGTTGACTTTGAAATCGTGGGTTATGGTGTAATGAATTCTACCGACAAGCTATTAAGTATTATACTTATAATCTGAAACATAGGATTTAAAATGTGCAAAGGAATAAGGTGAAAGAAATTTGTATCTTTAAGAATTCAGTGATACTTATATATAAATTGGGATTGTGATTATAAGATTAAAATAACTCCAATGAGCAATATAAACTTTGAAGTAAATAAGTTGGTGAACTTATAAATGGGAAATGGAATTATAATCACAAATAGGAAATAGTTGAATGGTATGGTGAATTCAAATCTAATCTTGAATTAAATGTGAATTGGAATAAGATGAAGAAAATATAAATTATAAAAGACGTGAGTGAACTTAAGTTAGTAAATAAGTTTTAAACTTTTATATGGAGGATTAAAATTGAATATAACTTCGGTTAAATAGAATTTAGCTGAATTTGGAAATAAAAAAAAATTCAATTGTGTTACGAATAAAAATGGTATAAATTCAAGATGGCTAAATAAATTTGGTTAAACTTGAATTGAATTTGGAGGAAAAAAACATTTGAATTGAAGGAAAATTTAATTAATTTAAAGGAATTGTTTGAGAATGAATTTAGTGTAAGCCAAATTAAACAGAGGATAAATGAAAGATGGTAGTGTGAATGGATATGGAACTGGATTATAAAAGAAATGGAAATGCTTCAAAATAAAAATAAAAATCCAGTTCTAGTGTGGAAATTCAATTTTGGCAATAAAAATTTGTGAGTGTGAATGAATAATGGAATTAGGTTACAATGGTAATGGTTTGGATTGTAAATAAATTTCCAATGAGTGAAATAATTTAAATGGTCTCTTGTTAATAAAATAAATCTAAAATGGATTGAATAAATAAACAAAGTGCATTGAAATTTGTAAATGGATTGGAATTGATTTGGATGAGAATCAATTGAAAATAAAATAAAATTGATATAAGAAGATAATGAAAATATGGTGAAAGAACTTAAGAAAATTGAATAACAATTGTGGTCGAGCTTTATAATGTTGTCTTGGATAAACTTATTTAGATAATAAGCATTGAAATGCAAGTGAAGTGAATTTAAATTAATTATTGTGATGCGATAAAATAAGGTCATATGAGTTGTAAATAATCCAGAATGGAATGATATTAATATAAACTCGAATTGGTTAATGAAATAAAAATATAAGGAAAGAATTTAATTTAATAATTGCAATGTGATGAGAAGGCTTGGATTGTGAACCATGCAGAATTGAATAAAATTAATATGAATCTAAGTTGGAAATTAATTTTAAATGGTTATAAGATATAGTGATGACCACTTGCTTGGATAACCTTAATTTGCATAAGAATTGGTTATATTGTTGTATTCGGAATTGAATGGGTTTAAAGAAGCAAATGGAATTGGTTTTAAATTAATTGGAATATATTGGAACTTAATTAAGTGATTTTGCATGTGAATGATAATGGATCATAAAAGTAATGCGGATACTCCAAATTTAAAATAAAATTAGATTGTGAATCAAATTGGAAATTAGATTGAAGTAAATTGATGTAAGTAAGGCCTACAAACCAATTTGTTGTGAATATGAGATTAATTGGTGCAAAAATGAATTGGTTAGGGAAAATATGAATGGTCTATAGTAAACTTGAATGTAAATCATTCAAGTGAAACAAAATGAAGTTTGTTTTTGGATAAATTGGAATGGGTTAAAATCTAGGTAAGTGAATTTGTGTATAAATGTAAGTGAGTTATCATAGAAATGCAAATGTGACAAATTAAATGAAATTTTCTTGGTGAATCAATTCGAAAATTGGTTAAAGTATGAATTGGAATAGCGAAACTTGCAAGTAAATCCTTTGTGTGAATTAACTTGGAGTTTGGCATTAGAAAAGGAACTTTGTATATGCTTTACTTATGAAATTATGCAAAGTGTTGTTGGGATGTAAATGGATATGTTTGGCTTACATTTATATTCGAAATGTTGTTAAAATGTTCATACTTTGAAAACTGATGAGTTTGTTGAGTAAGTACAGGTACGGAAGAAGTTCGATGGAGTTGGAGCGCGTATATGCTTTATATTAGCCGCTTGTTTTAAAAATTTGCTAAAAAGGTACGCCTACGCAAATATAATTGGGAAATGATATATATATATTGTGATATATTTTGGTTTCCGACCGTGTGGGTCGATGTATATTGTTAACGCTAAAATGTGAACGCTAACACCCCGGTGTGTGAAGTGTAGTTGTGAAAGCACCACCCGATAGATCGGGAAAGAATTACAAGCAGGTAATAGCGGAAAAGCAGTAAACAACAACAATTTTATAGTGGTTCGGCTTAAGGGTGTAGCCTACGTCCACTCTAAGTACTTTTATTAATAATCTCGTTACAAGCTGATACAATTCTTCTCAAGTACAATATACTTCAAGTTACAAGTGATTTGGAACAAGTCTTAAGCTTCAATGTCGATTAAAGTCCTTAAATCCATGTCGAAGATGTGTGGTTTCTTCGTGGAGTTCTTTGATGAATTCCTCTAATCTTGGAAGCTCTAAGTGTTGATGAAGTTCTCAATGCAGCAAGGTAACGGTGTATGAAGAGAATGTGCCAAAAGTCCTTTGAATGTTGGAGATGGGTGCCTATTTATAGAGAGTTCTGATTCTGAAATTTTTGCCAAGTCCTAAACCGTGGCCGACTCAAGTTAAGCCGCAGCCGACTTAAGGTGAGTCATGACCGGTCTAAGGTCGCCTCCGAGTCAACACCACCTCTTCTCAGTAACATGGCATCGGGCTTATATTAGGTCGTGGACGAGTTAACTCGGTAGGTCGCAAGTCACGGTCCAAATGATAAGTCCTGGATCGTGAATGAGATAACTGGGGAGCTGGATCGGTTGTGACTTGGGTCGGCACGGCAACTATTCTAGGTCGCCAGCTTGGTAGGGCATTAGATCAGTAACTCGGTCAAGTCACTGAGTCGGTATCTTCTGAGTCTTAGGCCAGTACCCACGTTAGGTCGGCAACTGTTTTAGCCTTAACTCGGTATTTCTCAAGTTGGTATGCCTCTCAATCCTACTAGGTCGGTAACCCTTCGAATCTTAAGTCGGTCTCCCTTGAGTCGCTGTCCCTTCTGAGTCATTAAGTCGGTAACCATTGAGTCGCCATTCATTTTAGGTCGGCAATGAGCTAAGGCTGTTGGGTCGGTATTTATGTTGAGTCGGTGGCCTCGTTGAAGTGTTAAGTCGGCATAACCCTTAGGCCTTAGGTCGGCACCCCCTGTTGAGCCTTAGGTCGGCACCCCCTGTTGAGTTTTAAGTCGGCATGCTTCTAACTGTTAGGTCGGAACCTCTTGATGCACTAGATCGGTGAGTCATGGTCAAGGCGGAGTTAACATTTGCCCCTCGAAGTATACGCCTAAATGTTAGGTCGTGTGCTTCGATAGCCCTTAACCCGTCCCCTCTTAGGTCGGTAGGTCATATGCGACCTAACAGTTAGACCGTATGTGTTGCTCCAAATTTTCCACTGCAGGGTATAAGTTGTAACGACCCGTTAAAATTATGATGTTTAATAGAATAGATTTATATAAGTTCTTATTTGTTTAAGAATAAAATGCAGAGATTTGGTATAGTTGTAGTAATTGCAATTTAGTGTAACTACAATATTTTATAATAATAGAGGTGGACAATGTAAATTGTCACAACTTGATTTGAAGTAATTTTAAGAAACAAATTTAAGTTGAATCTGTAAAAGTTAATATGAATATTTACTTTAATGGTATTCATTAATATAAAGATGTAATTAGTGTAGATAGTAATAATTTATGTCTGTAGTAAAGAAAAAAGAAAACTAATAGTAACATAGAATTTATTTTATGTAAACAAAAGTATAGTGGAACAAATTTATGAAAATTTATAGAAACAGTGTTTGTAATCAGTTTGGGTTATTAATATTTGAAAGATAGAAATGTGTAAATACGTTAATAAATTTATAATGGTAAGAATGAAATATATATAATAATAAGCATTGATTCAATTAAAGGAATTTAACTTTAATAAATGGTCATTTAATAAATTCAACGTTGTAAGAAATCATGATAGTTGTGAAAATGTGTACAAACTTCGATTTTTGGGAATTTATTGGATTTATAACGGTTTTGTTATTAAGGGATGAGTTTAAAGGGTTATTCCATTTTGTAAAGTAAAAGAGAAGAATGCATAAAAATATAACAGGACTAAATAGGATTGATACTTAATAAAATAGAATAAATTGCCCATTTATGTAGATATGTATAGTGGACTATAAATGGCATAAGCAAATTTAAATGGAATAATTATTGAGATTTGTACTATGAAAATAAATAGTAACATTTATTTGCATGTAGTAAAAGCCTATTTAGGTGACTAGAATTTGGAGTAAACGACTATTATATGTTACCTATTCTTGTTTCTTGTAAATTGAGTTGGGAAATTTAGAATGATTTCAAGGTATATAACCTTTATGTTACTTAAACTAGAAAATGCAGTAGCTAAATTTGTGAAATCTAATTTTACGGAACATAGTGTGTAAGATCTTTGCTGAGAAAAATTTACTTTACAGGTAGTGTATATTCCTAATAAAATGAGACTATGGGTTATAGTAAAGTTTTAAAACCAGATTTTATCCATGTGAATAAAAGAATGGAGGTAATTGGATTTCTGCCATTAAGAAAATTTAAACGTTTATGATTACGTTAAATGAATTTAAGTTGAGATTGAAAATATTTATGTATGTTAAATTCATACATTTGGCTATAGTGGATTTAATAAATAAAAGATGAAATGGTGAAATCAAGTGGATATAAAAGTGTCAATTATACATTGAAATCATGTGGATATAAAGTTAATTGAAAACAAGAAGTTAATATAGGAATCAAGCCTTATTGTTTATTTGGATTTGTTGCAATAGTTGAGTCCATAAATTTAAGTTAAGGCTAATTCAAGTTAGTTGGACCATAGTTGATACAACTTTAGAAAGCAAGACTTTATTTATAATCTGAATATTAAATCCAACAAATGGTACTTACTACATATATAAATGGAATTAAACGTAAATTATTACGTTATTAAAGTAAAATGAAAATTTCAAACATTGGAGTGAAATCCTAAACTAATGTTAGTTGACATCAATAACTTTGGATAATAGAAAGGAAGTGAATTTAATAAAATCAATCAACAATTTTAAGGTTGAACTCATTAAGGTTGGAATTGATAATAGTTAAGAAAATAAAGGAAATGGGGATAAAGTTATTAATAATTTGGAATTTTATTTATGGTAAAAAGTTTATTTGAAATCAAATGAATTGGAATGGAAATCAAATCTATTTATCTAATTGGATTTTGATTGAGAGTATAAGATATAAGCTTTAATAAGTGAGTTTAGAATATAATTTATAATTCCCAAATAATAATAAAAAAATGCAGAAATTAACACTTCAAATTGAGACATTTATAGGTTTTAATTCACATCCAAGCTTGGTAAATAATTTGGAATTGATTGAACTATAGAAATAATGAAATTTGGCCAATATTGGGAGTTGAATAATAAAATTTGATTTTTGTGATTTAGTAAATTGATTTAATAAATATTAAAAATAGCCATTTTTGTCACGGACTCGGATTTCGACGAAACCAGTTTCATCGGATCCGTATCGGTGAATTATTATAAGGTTTCAATTTTCGTATCGATCGGACTTGTCGTTTGATCGTACGGACGCGAAACGCCTTGAAATCAATTTTATTAAAATCAATTTGAAATCAATTTGAAAATCTTGTTTTCAGCATAACTTCTTCATACGATCAAATTTGGTCACGAAACTTTTTCCATCGCGTTCAGAATATTTTAAAATACCTATCTCGATATATGGGTTTGACGAATTTCGTTCCGGGGTCAGAACGAGCTTTTTGGGCCTTTGTTTGTTCCGTACGTTCATCTATCTAGCCCATCCATTCTAACCCAGCCCAACCTATATATATGCTATCATAAACCCTAGCCTCCTCCTTATTGTCTTTGTCTGTACGTTCATTGCCTTCAGCCCTCTTTCTTCCTCAATGTATACATCTCAGATCAAATTTCAAATTGCAAAACAAAGTGAAAATTCAAAGTCCTCCTAAAAATCCAAAAAAAATATATGTCAATGTTTTCGATATGCGTAATATTCTGGTGCAATTCGTTTCTGATTTCGAGGCGTCGTTTGTCCAGAATCTGCAGTTCTTTCTCGGCCGTTCGTTTGGAATCTTGGTCGATCCAACGGTGGATCTTTGCCCAATCGTCGATCGGGAGGCATCGTTGCGGAGCTGGTGACGTGCAGGTCTTGGATCTGGTACCAATTCACCTAGATGCTAAGCGAGTTCGCCAGGAATTGGCTCAAGAGGCGCGGCGGTCGCGTAACAGGAGGGGCGACCGGAGGCTTCGCGACTGCTCGAGGTGGGGGCGGCCTGACCTAGGGTTTCGATTGCCGTGCTCTGATCAGCCTGAAGATGGCCGTGGGAGGTGAGCAAATTCGATGATGGTGGCGGCTCAGTCAACTTAGGGTTTGCGTTCGAACAGCCTGAGTCTCACGAGAAGGAGAAACGTGATTGGATCTCAGTGCTGACGTGTTTTGTTTGTTGAGGTGATTATGTTCCTTTTTATTAATTTATATTTGAATTTCAACTCGATAAAACCAAATAACTTTTTCATACGATACCCGTTTTACGAACGGTTTTTTTTGTTAGGTTCGTAATTTAATTCCGGACTTGATGACGCTGGTTTGGACAAATTCTGAGACGGGCAAATTTTTGGGTTTAAATCGAATTTAAATTCGATTTAAATTCAAAAGGTGAGTGTTTTAACCCACTCACAATTACTAGAAGCTTTTATGTTTGTTAAATAAATTTTAGAAATGAATAGAAATTTATTTATGAGCTTTTGGCATGTTATTTCATTCATATCTGTTGAATTGCATTTTATTAAATTTAACTGTAAATTTAATTGATTTATTGCGTATTAATTGGCTGTTAGAAATTATTGTTTGCATATGAACTGCTAGTTAACAGTTATACAAATTATCACTGAATATAAACTGTTAGATTAATAGTTGATAAATATAATTTGAGATAAAACTACAAATTATTACCTGTTGTATATTACCAAACATATATGGTTATTGACTGATATTGATTGATGTTTGTGATTGGATGATGGACGTGTTGTTGAATGGATGTTTTATTTGGATATTATTAAACTGCAAGTTAGTATGCATTTTTCATTTTTCGGGATTGTGGTTTGAAATGATAAAACCGCAAAGTTTATTTTTAAATTGCGGATTGAAATGATAAATATCCGTATCACTTGACCATAGGATAGAAAATTTTATACAGGCACCGCGGTCTATATATAACTATTTTAATGTGATTTCTATGGTTTGGATGGAATACGGTTTATAATAATCTTAAATTTTATACTGTATAAATATTTTTCTTCCGTATTTATGTACATGAAAAGTTGGAAATTTTGAAATAAAAAGGTGTATAAATTCCCTTAGTAAAATGGAAGAAAATTTAGAAAATGGAGTTGGATAAATTTATATCATATGTTTAAATGTTAAGTTTGGAAATTTAAGATATGATATTTATAATTGGATTTTTCCCAAGAAAAAAATTGAAATGAATATTCTAATACGAATTTGAATTGGAAAAATATTCTAATATAAATTGGAATCGAAAAATACATATGTTTTATTACTAGAAATTGGAGTTGTTTAAGGATTTATGTGAATATTCAAACTAAATAATAAAACATTTAATTTGTTGAAAGAATATATTCCAATTTTAGTTTTTGAATATTAATACTCCAATGGATTTATATATATGGAAATTGAAATGGTTTTGGAACTTAAGAGTGATATCTAAATTATGGTCTTAACTTTAGATAAAGAAATATTTCCATAAAGCCATATAACTTATTTCTTTACAAAGTGACAGTAAAGTTAAGCCCTTGAAATTCATATACCGTTGAATATCCAAACCATTTGAGTTTTAAAAGTTATGGTTGAAATTATGGAATTCCAAAAATATTATGCTTTGAAAATATTCGATTTTCAGATATTATGAAGTTAAAGCCTTTTTATTATTGGAAAGAAATTATATTTGGGATAAGTGGTAAAATATGGTTTTGGGTCTTGGAATGATATCGTAATATTATGGTTTTGAAATGGATTATATTCTGGTTTTAAAAGTATAAACTGTTTTAAATAACCGCGGTGTTATAATAACGATGGGTTGGCAAAGAGACCGGGATCGGATATGGACATACTCTCTGTCGATACCGAAAACCACTTTGACTAACCGTGTACGCGGTGGAGATTCCAGAATGAAGTAGGTTGGTGGCGACGATTCCTGTAAGGTAAATACGTGGACCCGACTCCCGTGAGTTGGCATAAGGTGGCTAAAACAGGAGCGATCGACGGGTTAATGAGGTCATTCCTCTGATCGGACACTCCTCTTCGATATTATACTATGACTTTGGATTGATTCAGTGGCCACTTCTATTTTTTTGATTTGGGGAGTTGTTTCGAGGTGGGCGGTTGCTGCGGCTTCGCGTTACCATCGGCCCGGAAGCGTAATTGGTATATCTACCCTGGCATTGCCTAGTTGTGCCGTGTCACCTACCCTATCGCGCCTTGTACGAGTTTGGTTTTCTCCCGTAGCCCGTGTGGTATCCTCTAGTGGCTTCCCGATCAGGAGGGACTATGATATTGGATGGACTACTGGGACTATTACGTGTTAAGGGCTATATGGGTAACCCCTTAACGCTATTAAAAAGTAAGTTTATTTTATAAATAGACACTATTATAATAACGCAATATACTACATAGTAAATAGTTTAACGGATCCTTAGGAGATGTAAATCCCGAGTATCTCTTGAGTTACTGTACTCATATTTATTTCTGTTTATTTAACTCACATAAGATATTCTAGTCTGACTCGAGTGTTTTTGTCTTTTCAAATTCGCTCGGGTCAGTCCGAGCGTTTCAGGATAGCAGGTTTTAGCTTTGGAGGACGAAGACGAAGATTCAGTATTATTTTATATATAGTATTGCACTACACACTCTTTCTATTCCGCTGCATTGTTGTATTTGGTATGTGTAACTCTGATATTCATTGTATAAGAAAAATCAAGCTTTTGTAAACTGTTTATGAACTGTATACTTGTTACTATATTTTATCCTTCCGCTGTGAGATTCTATTTTCGTTTTATTTCTTCTCTATTTTTCTTATTTACCCCATAACACTCCTCCCTTGCGTATGCTTTGAATCGGCACGTGTGTCGTTTAAAGTGTGCGAAAAGGCGGGATGTTACAGTTGGTATCAGAGCTTTGGTTTAGCGATAAACCTTGGCTTTGTGGGGTTTGACTCTTTGTTAATAGGGTAGAAATATCCTATGGGAGTCGCTGAGTGTATATATATGAGAGAGCGTACTTGTTAGTATTTATAAAAGATTTTTATATTGTGTTAATCTGTTCCGCTTTGTATTTATAAATTCTGGTTGATGCATGGGACGCTATGTCATCAATAGGGATTTCTAAACACTTAATAGGACAGACCGACATAATATTTGTTTTTAATATAGGTGAATGAAATAATTTTTCCTATTATATTTTCTATATATAAAAATAGTTTTATAAAGATATATATATATTTGGTTGCTATAGATTGGGTGTTAGAAAATAAAAATATCTATAATAACTGAAGCTAAGTTGAAATTATGATAAATCAAATTGGAGATTTTAGAACTTAAGTCCGGGATTTTTCCAAATCTGCTTTCAAAGAATTTGTGAAATTTATTGATTTGGTTTATAAGTATTTTCTTATATAAATATTTCGTATAAATTGGAAGAATTGTTTTAAAGGAGATTTTGGAAAAATTTAAATTCTGTACTTTCCTCTCTGTCGCTGGAAAATAAATTCGGTGATGACGGCCGCATCATCGACTTTCATTTTCGAGTTTCGAAGGGGAAAGGCCACTGTAGAAAATTCTACTGCAGATTTATTTTGAGATTTCTAAAATTTTCTTTTATTGTTCTAACTATAATTAGAGATATTGAGTTGTAAGAACTTATTTATCTATTATTTTGAAATAAATTTAAATTTAACCCGGTATTTAATTCTAAATTTTTCCGTTAATTAATTGTTTAAAATTTGTTAGTGAAATAAAAGTTAAGTAATAAATGAATTGAGACCTCTAATTGAAATAAGAGAATAACTGCAAAGCTATAAAGAGGAATTTGCATACATATGAGACAAAGGGTAATATGGATAAACATTAAATTTAATTAAAGGAATGGAGATTTAACTTGTATAAGGTTCAATTGCATTTTCTTTAACATAAATAACTTACCCAAAAATTAAAAGTTGAAATGTTAAATAAGAAACAAGAATTGAATATTTTACAAGTAGGAATTTAGAAAACGAAGTATTCAATAAACTACTGTTATAATAAGAATTAAATGCTATAAACTAAGGTTATAATTGAAATTTTACTGAAAATAAAGTTAAGAATTATTAATAGATGATATGAACCTTAGTATATAACATGAAATTCAAAATAAGAATTTATTATATGAGTATTCACTTAAGTATGTTTTATCTCCCCTACTCTAATATAATGGAAAGTAGGAAAATTTTAATGACTGCAATTCATAATTAATGAATGTTATTAATGAGAATTCAAGGGAAATCTTACAAGTGAAGATATTCAAAATATTTGTTGTTATTAATGAGAATTTATTTTATAGACTTAAGTAATAAAAGGAAACTTAAGTAATAAAAAGGAAATACAAATATAATGAATTTGGTGATAATTGGAAAATAAACTTGCAAGAAACAAAGAAATCCCTCATAAATGAAGGAAAGAAAAATCAAAACACTGAATTATGAAATAAATGTATAATGAGATATTTTGGTGTTGATTTGAATTGTTGGTTGATGTATGTTGCTGGGTAAGGAATTATGGAGTTGTTAGATTTACAAATAATCTATCTTTGTTCCATCCAAGGCTGTTGAGCAATGGATGTACTTGATAGTTATTCTTCATTTGTACAACTTCAAAATTTGAACCCGAACAACTAATTGTTGTTTGATTTAATGATTGTTTGTTGTTTGTGATGTGTGCTGTTTGTTAAAAAGATTATGGTTGTTGCATTAATAGGATATGAATGATTGAATCCAACTAAACATGTCACTGTAAATTAAATATTTAATTTTTCAGACTATATAAGTGAATACAGGTAATGGAAGCAACTGCTACGGCTTTTGGTTCCAAAATAATAAAAACGTATTGCCCGACAAATAGGTACGTTTCCGGATTACGTTTAAAGCGCTATTTTATATATTTTCCCGTGTGGGATATTTTATTTTGGGATATATATGTAATGTATTTGTATATTTGGATATTATATTTTCTCTAAGAGTCCCTCCGTACAAAGGAGACTCTGCCAAAATTTTCCGTGAATTTTGGACTTAGAATTTTGCTAAACATATTTTCCCAACTTTAATAATACAAGTATTAAAGGATATGATTGATTATAAATCAAGTATATTTCATTAAAGGAAATTAATCCAGTAAAATATAAGTTAATATTTGAAGTAAAATGCACTGTTATTCTTCCTCCTCCCTTCTTTTCCTTTTCGGGGACGAAAAGTTTTGAGTGGGGGAGATTGTAACGACCCGTTAAAATTATGATGTTTAATAGAATAGATTTATATAAGTTCTTATTTGTTTAAGAATAAAATGCAGAGATTTGGTATAGTTGTAGTAATTGCAATTTAGTGTAACTACAATATTTTATAATAATAGAGGTGGACAATGTAAATTGTCACAACTTGATTTGAAGTAATTTTAAGAAACAAATTTAAGTTGAATCTGTAAAAGTTAATATGAATATTTACTTTAATGGTATTCATTAATATAAAGATGTAATTAGTGTAGATAGTAATAATTTATGTCTGTAGTAAAGAAAAAAGAAAACTAATAGTAACATAGAATTTATTTTATGTAAACAAAAGTATAGTGGAACAAATTTATGAAAATTTATAGAAACAGTGTTTGTAATCAGTTTGGGTTATTAATATTTGAAAGATAGAAATGTGTAAATACGTTAATAAATTTATAATGGTAAGAATGAAATATATATAATAATAAGCATTGATTCAATTAAAGGAATTTAACTTTAATAAATGGTCATTTAATAAATTCAACGTTGTAAGAAATCATGATAGTTGTGAAAATGTGTACAAACTTCGATTTTTGGGAATTTATTGGATTTATAACGGTTTTGTTATTAAGGGATGAGTTTAAAGGGTTATTCCATTTTGTAAAGTAAAAGAGAAGAATGCATAAAAATATAACAGGACTAAATAGGATTGATACTTAATAAAATAGAATAAATTGCCCATTTATGTAGATATGTATAGTGGACTATAAATGGCCTAAGCAAATTTAAATGGAATAATTATTGAGATTTGTACTATGAAAATAAATAGTAACATTTATTTGCATGTAGTAAAAGCCTATTTAGGTGACTAGAATTTGGAGTAAACGACTATTATATGTTACCTATTCTTGTTTCTTGTAAATTGAGTTGGGAAATTTAGAATGATTTCAAGGTATATAACCTTTATGTTACTTAAACTAGAAAATGCAGTAGCTAAATTTGTGAAATCTAATTTTACGGAACATAGTGTGTAAGATCTTTGCTGAGAAAAATTTACTTTACAGGTAGTGTATATTCCTAATAAAATGAGACTATGGGTTATAGTAAAGTTTTAAAACCAGATTTTATCCATGTGAATAAAAGAATGGAGGTAATTGGATTTCTGCCATTAAGAAAATTTAAACGTTTATGATTACGTTAAATGAATTTAAGTTGAGATTGAAAATATTTATGTATGTTAAATTCATACATTTGGCTATAGTGGATTTAATAAATAAAAGATGAAATGGTGAAATCAAGTGGATATAAAAGTGTCAATTATACATTGAAATCATGTGGATATAAAGTTAATTGAAAACAAGAAGTTAATATAGGAATCAAGCCTTATTGTTTATTTGGATTTGTTGCAATAGTTGAGTCCATAAATTTAAGTTAAGGCTAATTCAAGTTAGTTGGACCATAGTTGATACAACTTTAGAAAGCAAGACTTTATTTATAATCTGAATATTAAATCCAACAAATGGTACTTACTACATATATAAATGGAATTAAACGTAAATTATTACGTTATTAAAGTAAAATGAAAATTTCAAACATTGGAGTGAAATCCTAAACTAATGTTAGTTGACATCAATAACTTTGGATAATAGAAAGGAAGTGAATTTAATAAAATCAATCAACAATTTTAAGGTTGAACTCATTAAGGTTGGAATTGATAATAGTTAAGAAAATAAAGGAAATGGGGATAAAGTTATTAATAATTTGGAATTTTATTTATGGTAAAAAGTTTATTTGAAATCAAATGAATTGGAATGGAAATCAAATCTATTTATCTAATTGGATTTTGATTGAGAGTATAAGATATAAGCTTTAATAAGTGAGTTTAGAATATAATTTATAATTCCCAAATAATAATAAAAAAATGCAGAAATTAACACTTCAAATTGAGACATTTATAGGTTTTAATTCACATCCAAGCTTGGTAAATAATTTGGAATTGATTGAACTATAGAAATAATGAAATTTGGCCAATATTGGGAGTTGAATAATAAAATTTGATTTTTGTGATTTAGTAAATTGATTTAATAAATATTAAAAATAGCCATTTTTGTCACGGACTCGGATTTCGACGAAACCAGTTTCATCGGATCCGTATCGGTGAATTATTATAAGGTTTCAATTTTCGTATCGATCGGACTTGTCGTTTGATCGTACGGACGCGAAACGCCTTGAAATCAATTTTATTAAAATCAATTTGAAATCAATTTGAAAATCTTGTTTTCAGCATAACTTCTTCATACGATCAAATTTGGTCACGAAACTTTTTCCATCGCGTTCAGAATATTTTAAAATACCTATCTCGATATATGGGTTTGACGAATTTCGTTCCGGGGTCAGAACGAGCTTTTTGGGCCTTTGTTTGTTCCGTACGTTCATCTATCTAGCCCATCCATTCTAACCCAGCCCAACCTATATATATGCTATCATAAACCCTAGCCTCCTCCTTATTGTCTTTGTCTGTACGTTCATTGCCTTCAGCCCTCTTTCTTCCTCAATGTATACATCTCAGATCAAATTTCAAATTGCAAAACAAAGTGAAAATTCAAAGTCCTCCTAAAAATCCAAAAAAAATATATGTCAATGTTTTCGATATGCGTAATATTCTGGTGCAATTCGTTTCTGATTTCGAGGCGTCGTTTGTCCAGAATCTGCAGTTCTTTCTCGGCCGTTCGTTTGGAATCTTGGTCGATCCAACGGTGGATCTTTGCCCAATCGTCGATCGGGAGGCATCGTTGCGGAGCTGGTGACGTGCAGGTCTTGGATCTGGTACCAATTCACCTAGATGCTAAGCGAGTTCGCCAGGAATTGGCTCAAGAGGCGCGGCGGTCGCGTAACAGGAGGGGCGACCGGAGGCTTCGCGACTGCTCGAGGTGGGGGCGGCCTGACCTAGGGTTTCGATTGCCGTGCTCTGATCAGCCTGAAGATGGCCGTGGGAGGTAAGCAAATTCGATGATGGTGGCGGCTCAGTCAACTTAGGGTTTGCGTTCGAACAGCCTGAGTCTCACGAGAAGGAGAAACGTGATTGGATCTCAGTGCTGACGTGTTTTGTTTGTTGAGGTGATTATGTTCCTTTTTATTAATTTATATTTGAATTTCAACTCGATAAAACCAAATAACTTTTTCATACGATACCCGTTTTACGAACGGTTTTTTTTGTTAGGTTCGTAATTTAATTCCGGACTTGATGACGCTGGTTTGGACAAATTCTGAGACGGGCAAATTTTTGGGTTTAAATCGAATTTAAATTCGATTTAAATTCAAAAGGTGAGTGTTTTAACCCACTCACAATTACTAGAAGCTTTTATGTTTGTTAAATAAATTTTAGAAATGAATAGAAATTTATTTATGAGCTTTTGGCATGTTATTTCATTCATATCTGTTGAATTGCATTTTATTAAATTTAACTGTAAATTTAATTGATTTATTGCGTATTAATTGGCTGTTAGAAATTATTGTTTGCATATGAACTGCTAGTTAACAGTTATACAAATTATCACTGAATATAAACTGTTAGATTAATAGTTGATAAATATAATTTGAGATAAAACTACAAATTATTACCTGTTGTATATTACCAAACATATATGGTTATTGACTGATATTGATTGATGTTTGTGATTGGATGATGGACGTGTTGTTGAATGGATGTTTTATTTGGATATTATTAAACTGCAAGTTAGTATGCATTTTTCATTTTTCGGGATTGTGGTTTGAAATGATAAAACCGCAAAGTTTATTTTTAAATTGCGGATTGAAATGATAAATATCCGTATCACTTGACCATAGGATAGAAAATTTTATACAGGCACCGCGGTCTATATATAACTATTTTAATGTGATTTCTATGGTTTGGATGGAATACGGTTTATAATAATCTTAAATTTTATACTGTATAAATATTTTTCTTCCGTATTTATGTACATGAAAAGTTGGAAATTTTGAAATAAAAAGGTGTATAAATTCCCTTAGTAAAATGGAAGAAAATTTAGAAAATGGAGTTGGATAAATTTATATCATATGTTTAAATGTTAAGTTTGGAAATTTAAGATATGATATTTATAATTGGATTTTTCCCAAGAAAAAAATTGAAATGAATATTCTAATACGAATTTGAATTGGAAAAATATTCTAATATAAATTGGAATCGAAAAATACATATGTTTTATTACTAGAAATTGGAGTTGTTTAAGGATTTATGTGAATATTCAAACTAAATAATAAAACATTTAATTTGTTGAAAGAATATATTCCAATTTTAGTTTTTGAATATTAATACTCCAATGGATTTATATATATGGAAATTGAAATGGTTTTGGAACTTAAGAGTGATATCTAAATTATGGTCTTAACTTTAGATAAAGAAATATTTCCATAAAGCCATATAACTTATTTCTTTACAAAGTGACAGTAAAGTTAAGCCCTTGAAATTCATATACCGTTGAATATCCAAACCATTTGAGTTTTAAAAGTTATGGTTGAAATTATGGATTTCCAAAAATATTATGCTTTGAAAATATTCGATTTTCAGATATTATGAAGTTAAAGCCTTTTTATTATTGGAAAGAAATTATATTTGGGATAAGTGGTAAAATATGGTTTTGGGTCTTGGAATGATATCGTAATATTATGGTTTTGAAATGGATTATATTCTGGTTTTAAAAGTATAAACTGTTTTAAATAACCGCGGTGTTATAATAACGATGGGTTGGCAAAGAGACCGGGATCGGATATGGACATACTCTCTGTCGATACCGAAAACCACTTTGACTAACCGTGTACGCGGTGGAGATTCCAGAATGAAGTAGGTTGGTGGCGACGATTCCTGTAAGGTAAATACGTGGACCCGACTCCCGTGAGTTGGCATAAGGTGGCTAAAACAGGAGCGATCGACGGGTTAATGAGGTCATTCCTCTGATCGGACACTCCTCTTCGATATTATACTATGACTTTGGATTGATTCAGTGGCCACTTCTATTTTTTTGATTTGGGGAGTTGTTTCGAGGTGGGCGGTTGCTGCGGCTTCGCGTTACCATCGGCCCGGAAGCGTAATTGGTATATCTACCCTGGCATTGCCTAGTTGTGCCGTGTCACCTACCCTATCGCGCCTTGTACGAGTTTGGTTTTCTCCCGTAGCCCGTGTGGTATCCTCTAGTGGCTTCCCGATCAGGAGGGACTATGATATTGGATGGACTACTGGGACTATTACGTGTTAAGGGCTATATGGGTAACCCCTTAACGCTATTAAAAAGTAAGTTTATTTTATAAATAGACACTATTATAATAACGCAATATACTACATAGTAAATAGTTTAACGGATCCTTAGGAGATGTAAATCCCGAGTATCTCTTGAGTTACTGTACTCATATTTATTTCTGTTTATTTAACTCACATAAGATATTCTAGTCTGACTCGAGTGTTTTTGTCTTTTCAAATTCGCTCGGGTCAGTCCGAGCGTTTCAGGATAGCAGGTTTTAGCTTTGGAGGACGAAGACGAAGATTCAGTATTATTTTATATATAGTATTGCACTACACACTCTTTCTATTCCGCTGCATTGTTGTATTTGGTATGTGTAACTCTGATATTCATTGTATAAGAAAAATCAAGCTTTTGTAAACTGTTTATGAACTGTATACTTGTTACTATATTTTATCCTTCCGCTGTGAGATTCTATTTTCGTTTTATTTCTTCTCTATTTTTCTTATTTACCCCATAACACTCCTCCCTTGCGTATGCTTTGAATCGGCACGTGTGTCGTTTAAAGTGTGCGAAAAGGCGGGATGTTACATAAGTTAACTTTCTTCCCCTTTCTTCGTCACTTACTCACTTGCCTGATTCCGCCATTAAAATATTCTCAAATTCCTAGAAGCAATTTCCTTCCAACTAATCACCGATAACCTCTACCATCCATTGCGTAAGTGATTTTATCCCTCTTTCGATTGTAGATTACTGTCGATTCATGAATCCTGTCCTCGAACACGAATCGCCTCTTTGCGTGATGCTCCATCAAGAATACCATTGTTTTCGTAATTGGTGAAGTTTAGGTTGCTCGGTTCGATTTCGACTGATCGATGGGACGATGAAGATGGTTTACTGATTTAGGCTAGCTGATTTTGATTCGTGCTAGGATTGCAAGGCGCTGACTTTGCAGAGGTTTCGAATTGATGTCTTGGATGATCCGAATGCATGAAATAGGATAAATGAAGTGAGAATTTTTTGGTTGAGGGAGTAGCTAACGGGTTAACAGGTTGAGCGGGGCGAGGCATTGATTCAGATATGACCTGGTGATTTTAGGGGGCTTGGCTTTTGGCTGACCCAATCCTTAAATCGTGGCCGTGCTAGCACTTGAGGGAGATCTACCGACCTAACCTTCTGCCGATCTAAGCCTTAAAACTGTGGCCGAGTTAATCCTTGGGGAAATCTGCCGATTTAACCTTCTACCGATTTAACCTTGAACCGCAGCCAAATTAATCCCTAAGTCGTGGCCGAGTTAAACCTTTAAACCATGACCGAGTTGGCTCTTAAACCGCTGCCGAGTTAACACTTAAGCTTTGGGCATGCTGACTTTTTAAGAGCATAGATCCACTTTGAGTTTCTAACTTGAACTGCCAAACTAAGTTGCCTAAATTTTGAACTGCCCCAACTTTAAATTTGCTTGAATCTCATTGTATTATTTCACAGACCGCATTAACTTATAAGCTGCTAACCTGCTGAAAATAACAAACAAAGAAAACCGAGGCGAAAATACTGCCATTGACTGCCCATGTCAGATGACAGATTAGTCAAGACAAGACAATCAACTTAATTATATTGCATGAAATGTTTGTGAATCAATCAATTAAAGTTAAACATTAATGCAAAGTATCAATAATCTGAACTGATTTATCTGCATCAACATCTTACTTGCATATTTAGGCTTAAAACAATAGTCCCTGAATTTCATAACTAACAAATGCTTGCTAGTTTTCATTCCAGTTATATTTGTTCACTGCTTGATTGATTTTACACAACACTTCACACACTTTAGGAAACGTGCACCTTCATGTTTGAATACCCAGTTGTTTATGTAGAATGACTTCCCACCGAGAAGAAGAAGTGGTAACTCAAGAGGAAGAAACTTTTCCGATAGCTGTTCCCATAGAGAATCCTCCGGAGAGAACCTCGACTATTCTAACTTCGAGAGCGTTTATCCAGCTGCGCACTCAATTTGGCTTTGCTGAAAGTGATGTTCTTCTCCCTGGGCCAAGTGATACTGCTGACAATCCTCCCTATGGTTTTGTTGCAGTCAATCGCCAAATGTGCTTAAGTGGGGCGATTCCTCCTTTTAACGACTTCCTTCGAACTCTTCTCCTTCGGTTGACAATCTCTCCGTTTCAACTTCATCCCAATGGCTACGCCATCTTGACGGGGTTATGTGTTTTGTTTAGAAGAACTCTTGATCGCCTACCGAGTTTTGAAGAAATTCGTTATCTGTGCTCGTTTGCAAAGAGTAAAGATCATCCTTCCCTCATTATTGTGAGAAGTGCCAGAAACCGCAAGCTCATTTCCGATCTTACTGAAAGTGTTCATGGATTTTTGAACCAGTTTTTCTTTGCCCGCTGTCCCCCAGGGTTTTATGCCATCTGGAGAGTAGGAAGTAAGATTAGTGTTTCTATTTTTTCCGTTTTTGAAACTTTTTTCAATATCCGAACTTTCAGTTGCTAATTTCATTCTTTGTTCCTTTCAGCACTTCCTCTCCCTTCTAGAGACCCAATTCATAAGCAAGTTTTTGAGAGGTTGAGTGTCGTGGCCACAGAAGAGAGGAGCATAAAATTTCTGTTGAGGGATGAATTTTTACATCAACATGGGCTTCTACACACTTCTCGCTCTATGCATGCTCATGAAGTTCCAACGGAAGTCCCCGATTCTCCGATAAAGACTCCTGAATCTTCGCTGGTGAAGTGCTCCACTTCTGTTGATGTTGCGAGGCCATCTGGTAAACTTGCCCCGGTTATCGAGGAAGAAGAGCCTCAGGGGTCCTCTCACCATTCACAAGAATCTGGTGAAAAGGCTAAGAGATCCAGTCCTGTCAAGCAAAGCAGGGACGATACCTTCGAAGGATTGAGCGACCTCTTCGCTACTTCACAAGAGATCTTCAAAGATGACCCTACTACTGCCGGGATTTCTTCTTCAGTAGTTGAAGCTACTTCTATTTTGCAACAGTCGTCGTCGACTCAAGAGTTGACGTTAACTATTACACCCACAACCACTCCCCAAACAAAGAGTGGTTCGTAGATTAATGCGCGTAGTTTGCACAACACACACACTTAGAATTTCTCATCACTTCTATGCACTTATCTTCTTGTACTTTAAAGATTTCTAAAGCTTATTATTTTAATTCCAGATTCTCCTATGGGGCGCAGCGGCTCGTACTATGACGATTTCCAGCGCTACGGGAGGCGTAGCCAGTATGATTACAGGCGTTACCTTCCTTCTTACAGAGAGTCGGATGAAGAGAGGGTTGCCCGAAAGGCTCATGAAAGGAGGACTGAAGAAGAACATCGTGAAAGAAGGGAGAGAGAAGAGCGCCATGATTCTTGGCAAAAAGGCGATGACTCCCACAAGAGAAAATCTCATGACGATCGAGGAAAAGGTCACATGGGTGAAGACTTAAGCAAACGAGCCCGTCACAGTGAAAAGCAGGCCTCTACTACTCCTGAGAAATTTACTACTCCTGCCTCGCTCGACATTCCTTCTGACTCTCCCGCTCTTGGGAAATCAGATTCTCAAACGATAATTAGCAGGCCCAAATTTCAAGTTGGACCGGGTCCTGCCACTCTGCAGAGCCGGTTTCCTCAATGGTGCCTTAAGGGAGTGAGGTTCGACCTAGACTTGGTCTCCATCGACAAGTCTGCCATGTTGCGCAATCTTGGTGCCGTCAAGCTCGATATTGAGAGGATGTCGAACTGGCAAAAACTTGTTTACGAGCTTCAAAGGGTTAACCGTGCCAACATAGAGGCCATGCTTACTATGGAAAATGATAAGGCCGAATGGCAAAAGGTCGTTGAGCAACACGACACCGAAATGAGGAGCATTGCTTCTTACAATGAGGAGCTTGAAGCAAAAGTCGAGGAATTGAAACATGAGCTTGCTGCTTCCTCTACTTCCTATTCTCAAAAAGAAGAAGTGCTCCTGAAACAAGTGAGAGACGCTCAGGCTATCCAAAGGAATGCCGAAGACAGGCTCGAAGTACAAAAAAGAATCAGTGAAGGCTATGCTACTGATATTGCTGAGCTCCGAAAGAAAAACAACTCCCAGGAGGCGGAGATACAAATGCTTAAGCTTCAGCTTGCCAAAACTGAAAGGGAGCGTGATGAGGCTGTCGCCGGCAGAATCGCAGCTGAAGAATCTCATGAGGCGACCAAAAACAGCATCAGCTCAACATTATTCGACTTCTACTTGCACAGCGTCTTGGGGCGTGGAAGCCTTGCCTTTCTAGGCCCCAAGTATGAAATCACACTGGCTGAAGTTTGGGAGACAGCACTTGATATGCTCGGTGGTAAAGGTGCTGGATATGCTGAGTCAGCCCTTGAAGAGCATTATCTTGATGACGAAGTCCGTGCCGCTCTTGCCAAGGGTAAGGAGCAGCTTGCCAGAGCGCGGGCCGAGATGGCGGAAGAGGAGCGTTCTGAAAAAGAAGTACCGCCTACCATCTCCGAACGTCCTCTAGTTTCTCCCGAGGTGGACATTACAGGCCCTAGTGCTCATTTGCCGCCTCCTACAAGAACTGGGGTAATCACCCCTACTGATGAGGAGGCTTTGGAGGACATTGGGGCTCAGAATTATGAGATTGAACTGACGAAGCCAATATCTTCAGGTAATTTCGACATTGGTCCGATTCAGGTGGATTGCCTGCTTATTCCTCAAAAATTTGATGAGCTTCTCGATTACCTCTTGAATCTCGATGAACCCATATCTCCCTTCTTTCGGGAAGATACTAACATTTTCAATTTTTCTTCTTCTGCAGTTGAAACAACAAGTGCCGTGCAGACTTCGCCTTCTCTGGTTATTCCTCCTCCATCTCTTCAGGTGACTCCTCCTTCTGCTTCACAACCTGGGTCACAAGAGGAGAAAATTGAGGCTCTTCATGGTTTGGATGACCCTGTTGCCTCGCAGGAGCAAAAAGATGAGCGACTCGAAGGAGGTGAGATCTCTCCGGAGCGGACTCCTTCTGACGACGTAGTTTTGTCCGCTCTCGTTACTCCGGGGAGTGAGTCTTCTTCGCAGAGAAGAAAGAAGCATGGGACATCGAAGAGGAGGGGGAAGAAAATTATCACCACTGAAGAGGAACCGGAAATTGCGCCAGTTGCACCTCCCTTCCCTTCTTCCCTTATGCCTTCAGACCAACCTGAAAGACCCGAAAAGCTAACCACTCGGCCGGGTAAAGGGTCTAAAGGCGGCAAGAAGAAATGAAGAGTTGAGCTTTTTGATTCCTTTTTTGTGTAATGGTCGGATGTTGTGCAGGCACCGGCCCCTGCTTTTTTTATTTTGAAACCTGTATCTGCAGTATCTGCAATTGAATAAAGTGATTCTTTATTTGTACAGACTTTTGTTTGAATTTGAGAATGCGTTTATTATTCATTTTTGCATAAGTTCTTTTTTTGCACAAGTTTTATTTATACGATGTTGCGGTGAGCTTGTGGTATGTTGTTTGAGCGTACTTTACCGACATAGTTATACCGCTTTTTATGTAACTATACCATGTTGCCCCTATACCATGAGCTTACTGCAATATCGTATACTTTAAGGGGACTTGCACTCTCGTTTTCTAAAGAATAATTACTTCATTCTCGAGAAGAATTTTCGTAGAGTGCAACTTCCTTCATATAAGTTTTTACGCTTTGTCCTTCGAAGAAATCACTTTCTCCTTTTGCGTATGTATATATTTTGCCAAGTGAATTCTTCTATGTGGCAAAGCGGACCTCTGAATGTACTTTAACCCCCTTTTTTTTTTGAGGAAGATCATTCTCCATAATCGGTAAATTACTCTTCCTTTGGAAGTTAAAGTATGCTCTTGATGAGGATTATTTTTTTTAGTAAAAATTTGTGCCTCTGAGGAGAGATTTTCTCACGTTTCAACACTTGGAAGCTTTATTTCAATCTCGGTGAAACGTGGGCTTCTGAAGAGGTCTTTCTTTTTAATTGTGTCCCCGGGAGGGGGTTGTACCTCTGAGGAGGGATTTCTCACGTTTCAACACTTGGAAGTTTTATTTCAATCTTGGTGAAACGTGTACCTCCAAAGAGTTGTGCCTTCGAAGAAAGCCTTTTCACGTTTCAACACTTGGAAGTTTTATTTCAATCTCGGTGAAACGTGGGCTTCCGGGAAGGTCTTTATCTTGTTTTGCATTTCAACTTTGGTGAAGTGAAATTCCGAAGAGCGGTTACGACACTTCAACTCCTGGTGAAATGGGCCTCCGAAGAGGGCTTTTATTTTGTTTGCATTTCAACTCTGGTGAAGTGAAATTCCGAAGAGCGGTCATAACACTTCAACTCCTGGTGAAATGGGCCTCCGAAGAGGGCTTTTATTTTGTTTGCATTTCAACTCTGGTGAAGTGAAATTCCGAAGAGCGGTCATAACACTTCAACTCCTGGTGAAATGTGCCTCAGAGAGGGTTTTCATCGCCTGGAAGTTACTCTCTCATGGTTGGAGGGTCAGGACTCCTCCAATCTTTTTTGTTGAGTAGAGAACTTTCTTTTTTTGTGGCGTATGACCCATCAGAGGTCTTTATCCTCCGAAGAGTCGTGCCTCCGAAGAAGACTTGTGCTGCCGATGATAGCTTTTGGTTGTATTCTTGTCTTCTTGCTTATGCCTTTTCAGCGATCCTCTTTTTTTTTTTTCTTTTCAAGTTTTCATTCCCCTTTTCTCGCAAGTAGCTTGTTTAATCCAAGGAAGCGTACTTCATTGTCAGGCAAGTTCGTGAGAATGGGCACTAGCTTCCTAATTGGATGTTTGTTCGTTCAAACAATCTCAATTTATTAGCGAGGGCCCGTTTCTATCGAAATCATAAGCCGTTCAATTGAAGTATTTCCTATCTAGGATTTGAATTCGGGGCCTTTATGACTTGAAATTTGTTTGTTGAATGATGGTGAAAATCACTCGGTCTTATTATGTGCAAGTTTTATTTCCATTGTCTGCAAAAATTTAAATCGATATTTCAGCAATACATTTTATGTACTTTTATATCGAAAATAAAGCAAACATGTAATAATAATAAAGAACACAAGATTTATAGTGGTTCGGCCAGAAATTTGGGCCTACATCCACTTTATATTCATTCATTATTCACTTGCATTAGTTTTACAATTGCTCTCAATTACAAGAATCATACATCCACAACTCTTTTACATTATTTCAACAAAATTTTCAAGTAAAATATGGACGCAAGTGATTGCTATTCCATGCCTTTGGAATTTGAACTCCTTCAACAGTAGTGAGTTTGAATGTGCCGTCAAGAAGCTTCTGACCTATCACATATGGTCCTTCCCAATTGGGCCCAAACACACCTGTCGCGGTCATAATTCTTTTCAGGACTAGATCTCCAATTTCAAAGCTGCGTTGACGAACTTTGGAATTGAAATGTCTGGCTATCCTTTGCTGATGAGCTGCAACTCTGAGATTAGCTTCGTCTCTTTTTTCATTAAGGAGATCTAGCGCTACAAGTTGTAGCTTTTCATTTTCTGCTTGATTGAAATGGATTCTTCTGTGTGAAGGGACCTCTGCTTCAACCGGAATCATTGCTTCCGATCCGTATGCTAACGAAAAAGGAGTATGCCCAGTCGCAGTTTTGTGAGTAGTTCTGTATGCCCATAGTGCAAGTGGCAGTTTATCGACCCAACTACCTTTTGCTCTTTCGAGTTGCTTTTTGATGGTTGATTTGATGATCTTGTTCACTGCTTCCACTTGCCCGTTTGCCTGCGGATGAGCTACTGCCGAAAAGCTTTTCTGGATTTTGAATCGTTTGCAAAAATCCTGGAATTCCTCGCTTTCAAACTGAGTACCATTGTCTGTGATTATTTTCTGAGGCACACCGTATCTGCAAATGATATTCTTGGTCACAAAGCTTATCATTTTCTTAGAAGTGATAGTAGCCAATGGTTCAGCTTCAGCCCATTTAGTAAAGTAATCAACTGCAACAATAGCATATTTAATCCCTGATTTAGCAGTTGGTAGCGGCCCAATGAGATCCATTCCCCAAATTGCAAACGGCCATGGACTGACCATCTGTGTGAGTTCGGTAGAAGGTGCTCTAGGAATTTTGGCAAATCTTTGGCATTTGTCACAGTTTCGGGAGTAATCTGCAGCATCTCGATTAATTTCTGGCCAAAAATATCCGTATCGGAGAATTTTCTTTGCTAATGTTTGACCACCTGAATGATCACCACACTCTCCTCCATGCACCTCAGCTAGGATTGTTTTGGACTCTTCCCGGGATACACATCGAAGCAATGGCATTGAGAATCCCCGTCTGTACAATCGGCCATCCTGAATTACATAGCGAGAGGCTTTCCTTAGTAGCTTTCGTCTTTCTATCGAATTTTCTGGCAGAGAACTTCTGAGTAGGTAGTCCAGTATTGGAGTCATCCATGACTCTTGTTCTTGAGATACATTCATAATCCAGTCTATATCCATCTCGTCTATACTTGGTACTGAAAGGACTTCTACAGGGACCAATCCCAATGGTTGAGCTTCACCAGAACTTGAATACTTTGCGAGGGAATCTGCCTTCATATTCTCTTCCCGAGGAACGTGGCTTATTGAATAGTGATCGAGTTCACATAAGAGTTCCCAAGCCTTTGACAAGTAGGAAGGCAAGTTTCCACCTTTTGTTTGAAATTCCTTCTTGACTTGGCATACAATAAGCTGAGAATCACTGAAGATCTGTAATGCTCGAATGTTTAGCTCTTTAGCGATTTTCAGACCTGCAATAAGAGCTTCATATTCTGCTTCATTGTTTGTTGAAGGAAATTCCAATCTTAGTGCATAACATAATGATCGACCTTCAGGAGTTTCAAGTACCACTCCGGCTCCAGAACAGTAGTCATTTCTTGCGCCATCAACATACATCTTCCACTGGATTGGGGAATCACTGATCGCTTCATCCTCACCATTATCCTTCTCTGTGAATTCTGCAATGAAATCAGCTAAAGCTTGTCCGTTGATTGCTTTTCGGGGGTGATAAGTGATGTCATATTGACTGAGTTCAATATTCCATTTTAGAAGGCGACCCGAAGTTTCAGGGCGAAATAGGACTTGCTTTAGAGGTTGATCAGTAAGTACCCTGATAGGATGAGCTTGGAAATATTGCCTCAGTTTCCTTGATGCAACTAGTAGGCAATAGGCGAGTTTTTCCAACTTGGAGTAATTCAGCTCTGCCCCAGTGAGTCTTTTGCTGATATAGTAAACCGGATGTTGAATCATTTTGTCTTCCCGTATCAGCGCTGCACTTAGAGCATGAGATGATACTGCCAAGTATATAAGAAGATCCTCACCATTGCCTGGCCTAGAAAGTATTGGAGGCGTTTCCATATGACGGATCAACTCATCGAAGGCTTTTTGGCATTCGGAAGTCCATTCAAAATTCTTCTTTCCTTTCTTCAGGGCGTCAAAGAATGGGATGCATTTATCAGTGGCTTTGGAAATGAACCGACTCCGGGCGGCGACCTTTCCGTTGAGACTCTGCAATTCCTTCTTCGTTCTAGGAGCTTTAACTTCTTTTAAGGCAGTAATTTGAGCTGGACTAGCCTCAATGCCCCTAGCACTAACAATGAAACCTAAGAACTTTCCGGACTCGACCGCAAATGTACATTTCAGAGGGTTAAGCTTCATTCTGTATTTCCGGAGGACTGCGAACATTTCTGCTAAGTGTTCAATGTGATCCGCTGCTTTCTTAGACTTCACTAACATGTCGTCGACGTAGACTTCCATAGTTTTACCCAATTGCGGTTTGAACATAGCATTAACAAGTCTTTGGTAGGTTGCCCCTGCATTTTTCAATCCGAAGGGCATAACTTTGTAGCAATAAAGACCAACATCGGTGATAAAGCTCGTGTCCTCCTGATCAGGTTCATGCATCATGATCTGGTTGTATCCGGAGTAGGCATCCATGAAAGACAACAACTCATGCCCCGCTGTTCCATCTACCAGTTGGTCGATCCTGGGCAAAGGGAAGCAATCTTTGGGGCAAGCCTTGTTTAGATCGGAAAAATCGATGCACACTCTCCACTTTCCATTAGCTTTCTTGACCAGCACAGGATTTGAAACCCAATTCGGATATGTAGATTCTTTGATGAAGTTATTTTCCATGAGTCGATCAACTTCTTCTTTTAATGCTGCTGACCTTTCTGGACCTTGGGTTCTTCTTTTCTGTTTAACTGGCGTAAACTTTGGGTCAATATTCAGAGCGTGTACTGCAACTTCTGGAGATATTCCACACATATCGGCATGAGTCCAAGCAAAGACATCCAGATTTGCTTTCAGGAAAGATATCAAGATATTCTGAATTGACACATTAAGCTGTGAACCCACATTCAACACCTTATTTGGGTCCTTCGGGTCAACAGGTACCGGAACTGTCGTTTCCACCGGTACCACTCTATTCTCCCCTGCACTGGCTTTTCTGGGATCCATTTCTTTCCGTGCCCCGCTGTGCTCGCCAGTGCAGGGTCCGCCCCGTAATTGCTACAAGGCCGGTTCCTTGATGCGGATTGGGGTTGCCGCATCCTTTCCCATTTCTCTTTTTCTTGACTCTCGCAGTTCTGTCAAATAGCACTCTCGCGCAGCATTTTGATCCCCTTTTATAACTCCTACTCCATTGTCAGTAGGGAATTTAATAGTGAGGCACCACGGGGCTAGGATAGCTTTGAATGCTGCGAGTGTTGGACGGCCAAGAAAAGCATTATAAGCAGAAAACTCATCGACAATCACAAACGTTTGCTTGCGGACCACTTTCCTTTCTGCTTCCCCAAGTTCTACAAGCAGATCGATGGTCCCAATTGGTTGTTTTGGCTCCCCAGTGAAGCCAGCGATCTTCTGTGATGAGGCTTGTACATCGATCATAGGGATTTTCATCTGGTCAAATGTCTTCTTGAAGAGGATATTACATGATGCTCCGCAGTCAATGAGGACTCGTATGACAATGGTCGGTCCAATACCAGCCGAGATGACGAAGGGATCTAGGGTAGGAGCTTCTAAACCTGTGGAATCTCTGGCTCTGAAAACAATATCATCGCTGAAAGTTTTCTGTTGTTTCAGGGGCGTAGTGTCTTCTAAAACAAAGACGTCTTCTTCGGCTGGAGCATATTTCAAAGCCCTTGAATATCTCTCCATCTCACCCTAGCTCTTGCCAGCTGGGTGAGGCCCTCCTGTAATGACATTGATAACGGGCCTTCCAGATTCATGTCCCGTAGCTTTCTCACCTGTCCTAGGCTGATGAACAAGAACCTGTTGCCCCTGACTTGACGATGCAGGATTGTTGCTATTCTTCTTCACAAATTGCTGCAGTTTGTTTTCTCTTAGCAACTCTTCAATCAGATTTTTCAACTGGCGGCATTCATCAGTCTCATGACCGGGTTGATTGTGGAAGCGGCAGAATTTCCCACTCTGTATGGCTTTTTTCCCGGTTCTCAAAGGGATAGGTTTAGGGAAATCGACAGAATCTTTAGTGGCAAGGTAGATGTGCTCCGGCGTATGTGATAATGGAGTATATTCTGATGGCTTGAAGGATCGGGGCTTCTTCAGATTACCCTGTTTCTTCCCGTTATTATTCTCCCTTTTTTGCCCCACCGATTCATTCTTGCGTGGAGCGACAGTGTTGTCTTCTGCTTTCTCCAACACTGTCTTTACTGGTAAAGGACGGCTTTCCAAGCGAATGAATTCATCTGCTTTCTTGTAGAACTTTTCGAGAGAGGTTGGCTCCTTCATATTTAACCATTTCCCAAATTCGCTTGACTTATCAATAGCCCTCATCAGTTAAGTCAATATCATTCGTGGTTCAGCATTGTCCACCTCAGCCAGTGCTATATTAAAGCGGTTCAAGAAGGATCTGATAGACTCACCAGGATTCTGCTCTAAACTTGACAGTGACATAATGTCCTTGGCCTTCGAAGCTTATAGTCTAAACTGCTCCTTGAATTTTCTGGTCAAGTCTGAAAACTGATCGATAGATCGGACTGGCAACTTGGTGAACCATAGTAGAGCCACACCTTCCAGGTATACGGGGAAATATCGACACTTTATTTCGTCAGAGGCTCTGGCACCTGTCATGTGCCAATCATATTTATACAAGAACTCATTCGGATCACTTGTCCCTTTGTAAGCTGGAATAGTCGGAGGGACAAACTTCCTTGGAAATTCCGCCTTCAAGATTTTTTCAGTAAACGGAGTTTTACTTGGGGCGAAACCCCATTCCTTCTCATCTTCAACCCTTTGCATACTTTCTTTCATGATCTGCCGGACCATTCCGGAAAGATATTCCTCATCATGCCGAGTTCTAGATCCACCAGCCTCAGGAACTGCCTGCTCAAAGGGACTAGTAGCCCTTTCAGGAGCATTCCTTTCATTAACATCATGAACGTTGCCAGCATAATTCCTTTCATTACCAGCCGGTTGATTGTTTGCCCCAAGTAAGCCGTTTAACTTATTCAGAATCAGAGCATTCTGGGCACTTTGAACCTCTAATTGTGCATTTTGGGCGTTTAACTGCTGGTTTAGCCCTAGAATCACAGCATCCAACTCCGCTTTCGTAACTCCAACAGACGGAGTGGGTTGATTAGGTACAGGGGAAGCGGAGGTTCCCTCTTGAATGTTTCCAGATCTGACAGATCTACTTTTCCTTCCAGGAGCCATAATCTCAGATAGACTTCTGGTTTTTAAG
Source organism: Allium cepa (assembly GCA_030765085.1). Taxonomy (NCBI): domain Eukaryota; kingdom Viridiplantae; phylum Streptophyta; class Magnoliopsida; order Asparagales; family Amaryllidaceae; genus Allium; species Allium cepa. Next base: position 950,115,874 of record CM060943.1, on the reverse strand, counting down.
GAAATTCTTTCTTCAAATCTCTGTGAAGCAATGATGACAGTTTTCCTGAGTTCAATTCCCAGTGAAAGCACCAAAAATGTTAACGCTAACATGTGAACGCTAACATATATATATTTATCTGTATCGCGATATCGCGAAAGCTCCTCCGTGCAGGGGAGACTCTGCTAAAATTTTCTGAAAATTTTGGGAGTTAGAAATTTTTTTGGGAATTTTGAAAAATTTATTAACTAGTAAAGTTGTTTTGAAATAATGTTGCCACAAAAGATTTTGAATATAAATGAAGCACATGGGTTTGGGATGGAGCTAAAGTGTTTTTAGGAAGAGTATATAAGCTTTTAACTAAACAAATTGGGTAAGTAAATGAGTTTGAGAGTATGTTCTACCTTAGCAAATTTCGGGGACGAAATTTTTATAAGGGGGAGGAATGTAACGACCTAGAATTTTGGGTCACTAAATTTGAACATTTAATTCATTTTAAATGTCGAATAAGGATTATAATTTGGTTTTGAAATAAAAAGATTTTTAATAAGTTAATAGAATTGGTTAAATTTCCAATACGGGAATTTAATTGAAAAAAAATTGAATAATACTAATCTAATATTAGAATTGGAATAACTGGCAATTCTGAGTGTAAATAGATATAAAATTTTATTCTAAAGTTTATTTTGAGTCTAATTGTATTTGAATTGTAATATTGGACCATTGGATGGAATTAATAGTCGATAGATTGAATTTGGAATTTTATATTAATTTAATAGTGGAGTTTAATAATATAATAATGCAAATATTCGGATTTTGATTTAAACTAAATCAGAATAATTTCTAACGTGAATATAAATTTTATACGAGTTATAATAGAGTTAATAAATTTTAAAAGTGAAACTTTAAGTGATTTCGACGATTGTGAAAATCGCTTGATTTAATCGACGAGTTGAATTAGCCTTCCGAGGCACAGTCTCGGAATTCGACGAAACCATTTCCATTGGATCCGTAATAGTTAGTTATTATCGAATTTCAATTTTCGTAGCAATCGGAGTAGTCGTTTGACCGTTCCAGCTTGAAATGCTTAGAAATCGATTTAACCGATTTAGTTTTAAATTGATCGTTTAATTCTGTAACTTGCATGTATGACAGGATTAGCCTATGGAACTTGTTCCATTGTGTCCGGAACGCGGAAAAACCTTAGAAACGCCTGTCAGCAAGTAAGATTCAGAGTTTGTTTTGAAAATTGCTTAAGAGTTAATTTAGCATTAAATATTATTATATTCACACACACACACATATATATATATATATATATATATATATATATATTCACGTTTTTAGGACCAACCTTAGGTTATTTTCACCAGCTGCCGCTGTATGGTATCAATGGCCGAAAAAATCAAATTTTCATCATAAATTTTCGATCAATCCCTAAGATTTTGTTAAAAACCTTCAACACGAGAATTGTAGAGCTTGTCGAGCTCTTCAAATCCAACGGTAGAGATCGAGTTTCGAGCGACGAGGAGGGGGAAATTGGAGCTGGAACAGCCGTCATTCGTCTTCGTTTTCAGTGCCATGGTGATGACCGAGCTCGGCATGGCTTCGGGTGATGATGGAGTTCGCGATGGGCTTTCATTTGGCAGCATTGGATCGTTGCGTAGTCGAGTAGAGGTGGAGCGTTTTTAAACCCTAGTCGGTGGGTTGATGGGTTCGTTTCACTTGGAAAGAATATCATCGCGTTTGGGAGACAAGGCTACAGCCTTGATTTCGTTTTGTGCGGCCTGATGTTGTTTTGGGTAAAGTAATTTAAAATTAAAAAGGAAATTGTTTTAAATGTTATTCAAACTTTAAAAATTTGTAACTTGCACAAACGTTATCAGATTTTAATGAAACTGGAAATGCCGGAATCGCAGCGACGCGATCTACGCAGTGAAGAAATTATGGAAGCATTCCGAGCAAGTAAAAATTTAGGTGCCGTTCGATTTAATTTAAATTTGAACGCTCATCGAAACTCAAGGTGAGTTAATCTCACTCACATCTGGGATATTAGTTGATTTAAATAGTTAATATTTAAATATCTGTGTGATTGGTTGAATATAATTGTTGTTATCAGTTTGGATTGATATATATAATTGTTGTGGTAATATTTGTGGATGCAGGGAAACAGGTTGGAGGGATCCAACTGGATTCCTCACAATATAATAATTATTTTTACAATTGATGATGTATTCTATTTATATATATGATAGATAGATCCGGAGTTAAATTGGACTGTGATGTTGTTGAATAAGTATAAACCCAGAATATTAATTATAGATGGATTTAATTGGGTTTTTAAGAAAATAAAATAAATTGTTAAATAAAGGATTTAAAGGAATAAAATTTGGATTTGGTTGGGATGAATGACGAAATTTGTAAATTGGAATTATAAATGAAGTGGGAAATTTATCGGTTGTTAAATGTGAAAGTATGGGTTTTATTAATTGTGTTGAATAACGATGGGGTTATTTGATGATGTTTTTCCTGGAAATTTAAAATATGTTTATAACAAAACTTTCCAAATATAAATTAGCAGTTAAAATGTATATAAAAATATATTTTGAAATACTATGTTATACTATTGAAATTTTGGTAGATGCTTGTTTAAGAAATTCCTTAAGTTTGATTTTTCATTAAATAACTTATAACAGTTTAATAATATATATATATATATATATTTAAACCTATATTTTGAAGTGGATTTCTGGGAATGGGAAAAATATGTTGGGCTTCGAAAGAAGTTACTTTTAAACATGAAAAGGAAATTTATGTTATTAAACATATATCTGAATTGAGATAAATCGGCAGAATTTATATAAAGGATTTTCTGGGACTATTGAATGGGAGTGAGTTTCCCTAGAAAAACCGAGGTCGAGTTTTAAACAGATTTTAATAAAGGAAAGTTTAAAGTTTAAACTTGTATAAAAGAGTGTTTTGAAATTATTATTTTAAAGTAACTATAAATAAATTAGCAATAGTAAATTTTTAGGAATACCTTAGCAATTATTTCACAAATGTATTTGTTTAAAGGGCTAGTTTTGACCTAAGTTATTGAAATTAGTACTAACCTTTCAAACTCTACTTATAAGTTTAGTTTAAACTAAACCCTTATTTACAATCAGCATTTATATCCTAATAAATGGTTTAACTTTACATATTTGGAATTTTATTTTTTTGAGTAATAATTAGTAGTAGATTTCCATATTTCAAAATATATTTTAGAATAAAGTGTTTTACTTGTTAAAAATCTAAATGTTTTGAACTTGGTTATTTCCAATGGGAACAAAGGGTAAAGGATTTACCTTATAAAGTAAGAACTTTGGGAAATTGTTTTCAAACAAGTTTTGAAAATCTGGAAATATATCTTTTAAAAGATATTTGAGGAAAATAAATAATGTGGGAATTATTTATTGTGTTATGGATGTTTGTGAATACTAATTGATAGTTAAATCACCGACTATCAATATTGGACAAATGCGTTGATCGTTTCGAAGAGACCGGGGTCGAGATTTATTTCTTGAAAACCACTTCGATTCAGTTTTTACGTTTTGCGGAAAAACGTGTTCGGAGTCGAAGATGGAGCAGTGAAGTGCAAGGGCTAGTCGCTACTAATCCTGAAGATATTTCCAAAATGGATGTAGTAGGAGTGGTGCCTTCGGTTCCGTTCGAACCCGGGACGGACTTGTATGGACGAATGCTTTCGGAACATCGTCAGGTGGGCGATGGGAATTCTAAGTGAAACGTTCTAAAACGTAACTCTTAGCCTCAAGCCTCATCAAATGGCAATGACTGAAAATCAGGGGATATGCAGCAAGGCTTCGTGGGTAGCCCCCACTGGAGAGTAAGTCATCCCTGTCTAGATGTCCCTTTTTATTTCGGCTTAGTGGTGAGGTTGTTGATCCCAACCATGGGGTGATCTTATTTGGAACTGTCCAGTAAGGGATGGGTCCAACCTTGTGTTGCAAGGGATCGGGCGTGGTCCTCGGTACGGTGATCTAGGCCCCGTACTGTGACAGGTGGTACACCAATGCCTAGTCATTGGCCGGAAATCCATTCTCCCTACGAGCCATGTATGAGTTTTGTTTGTATTACCCACTCTGTAGCTAGTAGCTGGAATTTAATCATGTAACAATTTCGGCTATTTTATAAGTATTTGTATATAGACCCTATTATAATATCATAGGAGTTCTATAAAAAGCGTTTTAGCTATCGTAAGGTGAAAACCGACATGTTTATTTGTGGCGTGGTCTTACGAGATGCTTTTGTTTTCAAAGGATTTTTAAAACATAAACAATCAATTTGGGTGCATTATTATCAGCTGGTATTCCAAACTGACTCGGGTGTTAATTCATTATAATGCTCGGGTCAGACCGAGTATTATTTGTTCAGGACAGGATGCTATGGAGCAGGAGAGAAGCTAGAGTCCGAGATGTATTATCAGTACCTATATATATTCCGCTACTGTGATTGTATGGATTTGTCCGACTAGTAAATATTGTGTGTATGAGATAATCTGATGATATGATCTATAAAATAGTTATAGATTTCATTTTGTGTAAAGTTCTATATCTACTATTATATTTTATTCCGCTGCGGCTGTGAGATTCTGATATTATTTAGTTTCTTCTTCTTCTATCTATTCTTCTTTAACCATAATGGTTCGTATTTCTGTTCCACTTGAGTTAACAGAGGCAGAATAGTGTTGATTCAAGGGGTATAGATTTGCGGGTTCGTCACAGAATCGTTCCCGGAATTGCTCCCAAGTAAGATCCGCTTCACTAATCTCAGAAATCAGAAGCTCATACCAATCTAATGCTCTTTCTTGGAACATATTAGAAGCCACTTGGACTCGATGTAGGTCAATAATATTCATGTGAGAAAGGATGTGATCGCATGTCCTAAGCCAAGCTTGGACTTCTATAACGCTTTCGGAACCCTAGAATGGCTTCCCACCCAAATTGTTATAATCACTACACAAGCTTGCACACCCAGATTTAGGACGAGTAGGCTGTGGAATGGGTGCGGAAGCTAGAGCATTCTTTACAAGATCTAAAAGCTGTTGGGCAGACATAAATACTCCATCCCAAGGAGTAACACTGGATCGACCGGTGGTGGGACGGCCTGGTCTAACCATTTCTGTTCTTTAACAAAGAAAGAAAAAGAAAAGTTTGATTCTCAGAATGAATATTAAACAATCATGATTGATAAAACAAGGCATCATAAAAGAAAATAGGATGCAATGGGTCCTAGGACTCGGATAAATCCGAAGGCATGATTCCTAAGAAGGACTTAGGACAATGATCCTTGCTATAATATTGATGCAGCTAAAGCCAGAGAAGAAGTTGTGCAATCTTTAATTCCTGAAAACATGAGTTTGTGGTGTAGTGTGATGAGTCGTACACGACTCAGTGAAGGCAGCATGAGTCGTAGGAGAGTAGATTTGAGTCGTCCACGACCTAAGGAGTCACGAGAAGGGACGTTGCAAGCTAATGAAGCGGCTTTGAGTCGTTTCCGACTCAACAAAGAAGGTCTAGGTCGGCAACGACCTACGAAGGAAGATGTGGACCGACCTAATGAGACACCGCTTCTGGTGATAAGTCGTACACGTCTCAACGACTCATCCATAAGTCATGTACGAGTTAACAAGAGCAGAGAAGTGGAAGTAGATGAGTCGTTCGGAGATGACTCGCTTGAAGGGATGTGTCGCAGGGAAGCTATGAGTCGGTGAAGACCATGAGTCGGTGAAGTCTTGAGTCGTGACATATGTTGAGTCGTGTTGTAAGCATATATAGTTGAGTCGTATGGCGTGTGTATCTGATGACTCGTGTTGTATATAAGTCGTCATGTTTAGGTTGTCTATTTTTGCCGCTGTTATGAGTCGTAAGTCATTGTTTTTGAGTCGTTGCTCTTGAGTCGTGTGATGTACTTCGGTCTGTTGTGTTGCTAAGTCGGTAACGACTTATGATGAGTCGTGAGTCATGAGTCGGCCACGACTTAAGGGTTGTGTTGTGAAAACTCTATAAATAGGGGTGTGTGTTGTACATTTAAGGTGGTTGATTTTTGAATAAAATTCTCTTTGTTAGCTTTGTGCTTTCATACAAATTGGTAGTTGAGTGTGATCTCCTATCTCCTCTTTCGGTTAATCGAGTGCGCTCGATTCAACGATCGTAGAAGCCGATTCACGGAATTTAGTGCGCTAGATCAACGTGCGAAGAATCGTAGATCTTTGTTTCTCGGTATCATGCGCGATCAACGAGACGAAGATAGCTAGAATCCGGTATCTTTAGATCAACGGATTTGAGCCATGCAGTATTCTCAACTCACCGATTGCTACATTTCACCGATTGAAGTTTGTTTCGAATTATCCGCTGCGTCAGTTTTGGTATCAGAGCCATACTTAGCCAATCATAGCTAAGTTGATTCTTGGAGCCAATTTTTGAAGTTGTGTTCATCGTGTTCATATTGAAGTTGCAACAAGAGGGAGAACTTTTGATCCATTCCATTTTGGATCAAAGTGTTGAAGGTGTTTGAAATTGAAGGCCGTGTATACTTGTGGGAAGTAGCCGAGCCTTGTAAAGGGTTTGAGCCATACCTTGTGCTTGAGTAGGAGCCGATCTTACTTTGAGTCGTTCCTTATTGCCGAGCTAGAGCAAGCCGAGTCAAGGGCAGCTGTGACTTGTTGTTTTGTTAAAGCTTTGAAGTCTTGTGTTCAAATTGTTGAAGTGTTTGTGAAGTTTTTCAATCATGCCACCAAGGAGAGCCAATCGTCATCAAAACGTTGAAGCTTTGTATCGTAGAGAAGAAGCTGAGCTTATGGAACAACGTATTAATGAGAAGTTTGATGAAGGCATTGGAAAATTGGAGAAATTGATGAATGATTTGAATCAAAGGAGGAGATCACCAAACTCGAACCATGGAGGAAACCGAGTTTCGCCATCGGTTACGGAAGCGAGGAGGGTATCACCACATTCTTGTAGAGATAGAAGAGAAACATCAATTTCATCACGAAGAGATCATCATGACTATGCACATGAAGAGAGAAGAAGTCAACGTGAATTTGACAATGAAGCATATAGAGAGGAAGAGAGACATAGTCAAAGGAGCATGCATGAACGAAGGGATGATAATGGTCGAGATCGATGTAGGCGTACTTTTGATTTTGTTGAAGAAGGTGATACAGCTAGTATTCATTATCGAGATCGAGACCAAGTTCGAAATTCTTATCGGGATGTTGAAAATGATTGTCGATGGGAATCGGGTATGAAGATGGAAATTCCAGAATTTAAAGGAGGGATGGTAGCTGAAGAATTTCTTGATTGGTTATCTAATGTTGAAGAGATCTTTGATTTCAAGGAGGTTCCTGAGCATAGAAGGGTGAAGTTGGTTGCTACTAGGTTGAAGGGGAGAGCTTTGGCGTGGTGGCAGCAAACTAAACTTACCAGGGAGAGAATGGGGAAGTCAAGGATAGAATCGTGGGATAAGATGAAGAAGTTGATGAGATCTACTTTCTTACCTTACAACTATCAGTCACTTATGTACCAAAGGTTGCAGAATCTGAGGCAAGGGACGAAGTCTGTTAGTGATTATGCTGATGAATTTTACCAACTCATTGCCAGGAATGATATTATGGAAACGGAAGAACAACTAACTGCTAGATTCATTGGGGGATTGAGAATGCAGATCCAGGATATGGTTAATATGTTCGATCCTAGATCAGTTGCAGAGGCACATCAGAAAGCGTTAGCTTGGGAGAAGCAAGGAAGGCGTGGAGGAGGTGTGTTTACTAATTCCAATAATCAAGCAAGGGGTGTTGGTGGATGTTCTAATGTTCCTAAACCTGTTACAAAGCCAGTGGTGAAGGAGGCTGAGAAGGCGAAGGTTAGTAGTGGGTTCAAATGTTATAATTGTCAGGAGTTGGGTCATAAGTGCAATGAATGTCCGAAGCCGAAGAAGAGAGCAATGGTTGCAGAAGTTGAGGAGGATGATGGTGAGGAAGCAGAATGTTTAAATACACCTTATGTTGAGGAGGAAGAAGAATTGTTTGGGGATGAAGGTTGTAATCTTATGATGAGAAGGTCTTGTCTTACACCAAAGCAAGAGGAGGACTGCAGTAGGTTGAGGAGTAACATATTTCAGTCAACATGTACTATTCTGGGGAAAGTTTGCAAGTTTGTCATAGATGCTGGAAGTTGTGATAATATTATTTCTACAGAGGCTGTGAGGAAATTGAACTTGAAAACTGAGAAGCATCCTAAACCGTACAAGCTAGCATGGTTAAAGAAGGGTGGTGAAGTGAAAGTGTGTCGAAGAGCTTATGTGAATTTTTCGATTGGGAAGAAGTACAAAGATGAAATTTGGTGTGATGTTGTAGACATGGACGTGTGTCATTTGTTGTTGGGTAGACCGTGGCAGTTTGATAGAGCAGTTCAACATGATGGTCGTGCCAATAGTTATAGTTTCATGCTCGAGGGTACTAAAATCACTTTGGTTCCCAAGAAACAGCAACAGAAGGAGAGCAAGCTAGAAGAGATTGAAGAGTTGAAAACTTTATTATCTTTGAAGGAGTTTGTGAAAGAAGTTGAAAAGGAGCCTGAAGTATTTTTGTTGATTGGGCGAGAGTGCAGTGAAGAAGTTGAGATTCCAGAAGAAGCAAAGCCAATTTTGAAAGAATTTGAAGATGTCTTTCCAGAGGAGTTGCCTAAGGAGTTACCGCCATTGAGAGACATTCAACATCAAATTGATCTTGTTCCGGGAGCAGTGTTACCACATCGACCACATTACCGAATGAGTCCGAAGGAACATGAGGAGTTACGAAGGCAGGTGGAAGAGTTGTTGGAACAGGGACGTGTTCAGGAAAGCTTGAGTCCTTGTGCTGTGCCAGCATTGTTGGTACCGAAGAAGGATGGAACATGGAGAATGTGTACAGATAGTAGAGCTTTGAATAAGATCACTGTTCGTTATCGATTTCCTCTGCCAAGGTTGGATGACTTGCTAGATCAGTTGAGTGGGGCAACTATATATTCGAAGATTGACTTGAAGAGTGGTTATCATCAGATTCGGATTAGACCTGGAGACGAATGGAAGACAGCTTTCAAGACGAGAGAGGGGTTATACGAATGGTTGGTTATGCCATTTGGTTTGTCAAATGCACCTAGTACATTCATGCGGGTGATGAATCAAATCTTTAGACCATTCATTGGGAAGTTCGTGGTGGTTTATTTCGATGATATTCTGATATATAGTGGGAGTATGGGGGAGCATGTTCTACATTTGAGGGAAGTATTGATTATTCTTCGTGAGGAACAATTTTATGCAGCCACGAAGAAATGTGTGTTCATGACGAGAAGTGTGTTATTTTTGGGATATGTTGTATCTGAGAAGGGAATCCAAGTGGACCAGAGTAAAGTTGAAGCTATTAGAAATTGGCCACAACCGAGAACTATCACTGAAGCTAGAAGTTTTCATGGATTAGCGTCAATCTACCGAAGATTCATTCCACACTTCAGTAGCGTGATGGCTCCAGTTACTGATTGCATGAAGGGTAAACAGTTTTCGTGGACAAAAGAAGCCGGGATTGCTTTTGAACGAATCAAAGAACTGTTGACGACAGCGCCAATTCTTGTTTTACCTAATTTTCAGTTGCTGTTTGAGCTACACACTGATGCATCAAAGGTGGGGATTGGAGGAGTGTTGAGTCAGCAGGGGAGACCTATTGCATATTTTAGTGAAAAGTTATCAGGGGCAAAGATGAGATACAGTACATATGACGTTGAATTCTATGCTGTTGTGCAAGCTGTTAAGCATTGGAGACACTATCTATTTCAGAAGGAATTTGTTCTTTACACTGATCATGAAGCTTTGAAGCATTTACAGGGGCAGGATAAGATTTCAGCGAGACATGCATCATGGATTGCTTATTTACAGCAGTTTACTTTTGTCGTTAAGCACAAATCAGGGGTGACGAATCGGGTAGCTGATGCTTTGAGTAGGAGGAGTCAATTATTGACGACAATGAAGGTTGAAGTGACAGGGTTTGAAATGTTACCAAAATTGTTTGGGGAGGATCCTTACTTTGCAAAGTTTGTTGAGAAAGTTAAGGATGGAAGTTCGGATAAATTTGTGATGGTTGATGGATTCTTGTTCAAAGGAAATCAATTATGCATTCCAGACTGTAGTTTGAGAATGAAGATTGTAAAAGAGTCGCATGAAGAAGGGCATGTGGGCCGTGATCGTACTTTGCAGTTGATTTCACAGTCTTACTTTTGGCCATCGATGAGGAAAGAGGTTGAAAGATTCATGGAGAGATGCCATATTTGCCAGGTGTCAAAGGGAACAGCGACGAATGCAGGATTGTATAAGCCGTTGCCTGTACCGTCTAAGCCATGGGTTGATATTAGCATGGATTTCGTTTTGGGTTTGTCGAGAACTCAAAGGGGAAATGATTCGATATTTGTTGTGGTGGACAGGTTTTCGAAGATGGCACATTTCATTTCCTGCAAAAAGACAGCGGATGCAGTTCGAGTAGCGTAGTTATTTTTCAAGGAGATTTATCGACTTCATGGATTGCCAGGGTCTATTGTGTCGGATAGAGATACTCGTTTTCTGAGTCACTTTTGGTTGAGTTTGTGGAAGATGGTGGGAACGAAACTGAAATTTAGTAGTGCTTATCATCCGCAAACTGATGGACAGACGGAAGTTGTTAACCGGTCATTGGGAAATTTGTTGTGATGCCTTGTACAGGATAATTTGAAGAGTTGGGACATGAAGTTATGCCAAGCCGAGTTTGCACATAATCATGCAGTGAATCGTAGCACATGATTCAGCCCATTTCAGATTGTATATTCAACTATACCCAGGGGACCATTGGAATTGGCAGTAGTGCCACAGTCAAAGGGAACGGTTAAACGAGCTGCTGATTTTGTTGAAGGATTGACAGAATGTCATAGAATCGTTCAGGAACGATTGGAGAAATCGAATGAGAAATATAAGAAATCTGCAGATTTGAAACGACGAAATGTTGAATTTAGCGAAGGCGATTTGGTTTATGCAGTGTTGACAAAAGACCGTTTTCCGGTAGGAACATACAATAAATTGAAGGCGCGGAAAATTGGTCCAATTGAAATTGTGAAGAAAATCAATGAAAATGCTTATAAGTTGAAACTGCCGGAAGATGTTTACACGTCTGATGTGTTCAATGTTAAACATCTTGTTCCATATTACGGAGGTAAACAATCAGATGAAGAAGAATGTACAAATTCGAGGACGAATTTTTCTCAACCAGGGGAGGATGATGCAGCTAAAGCCAGAGAAGAAGTTGTGCAATCTTTAATTCCTGAAAACATGAGTTTGTGGTGTAGTGTGATGAGTCGTACACGACTCAGTGAAGGCAGCATGAGTCGTAGGAGAGTAGATTTGAGTCGTCCACGACCTAAGGAGTCACGAGAAGGGACGTTGCAAGCTAATGAAGCGGCTTTGAGTCGTTTTCGACTCAACAAAGAAGGTCTAGGTCGGCAACGACCTACGAAGGAAGATGTGGACCGACCTAATGAGACACCGCTTCTGGTGATAAGTCGTACACGTCTCAACTACTCATCCATAATCATGTACGAGTTAACAAGAGCAGAGAAGTGGAAGTAGATGAGTCGTTCGGAGATGACTCGCTTGAAGGGATGTGCCGCAGGGAAGCTATGAGTCGGTGAAGACCATGAGTCGGTGAAGTCTTGAGTCGTGACATATGTTGAGTCGTGTTGTACGCATATATAGTTGAGTCATATGGCGTTTGTATCTGATGACTCGTGTTGTATATAAGTCGTCATGTTTAGGTTGTCTATTTTTGCCGCTGTTATGAGTCGTAAGTCGTTGTTTTTTGAGTCGTTGCTCTTGAGTCATGTGATGTACTTCGGTCTGTTGTGTTGCTAAGTCAGTAACGACTTATGATGAGTCGTGAGTCATGAGTCGGCCACGACTTAAGGGTTGTGTGGTGAAAACTCTATAAATAGGGGTGTGTGTTGTACATTTAAGGTGGTTGATTTTTGAATAAAACTCTCTTTGTTAGCTTTGTGCTTTCATACAAATTGGTAGTTGAGTGTGATCTCCTATCTCCTCTTTCGGTTAATCGAGTGCGCTCGATTCAACGATCGTAGAAGCCGATTCACGGAATCTAGTGCGCTAGATCAACGTGCGAAGAATCGTAGATCTTTGTTTCTCGGTATCGTGCGCGATCAACGAGACGAAGATAGCTAGAATCCGGTATCTTTGGATCAACGGATTTGAGCCTTGCAGTATTCTCAACTCACCGATTGCTACATTTCACCGATTGAAGTTTGTTTCGAATTATCCGCTGCGTCAAATATTCTATATTGTTACGAAGTTTCCCTCTGATCCCAAGATGTGACTCCCCACCTCTATACTCACGCTAGCCAAGGATAATACGGGGTAATACCATGGATTAGCATGAAGAATAAGGCTGTTGAGGAGTGACCATACGTGTAATTGCTTTGTGCAAGTATAGATATGTCAGATGGTATAGCATACATTTCATTTCAAGAGGAAATTCGACATATCAAGCACAAACTCAAAGCTACTACACAGTGGCTAAGTGGTCTTTGGAAACAAATATAAAATAAGCATAACACAAATCAGTCACAGGTATCCATATCACAAAGGCAGAAACAGATATGAATATAACACATAGAAGTGTACATCAAAGTAGTGGTCAAATAAGATCCATAATATCATAAAAGAATATATACAAGTGCAAGATAAAAGAATATGTATACATCAAACAGTCTCCATCTCGAATGTACAACAACAGAAACTACCAACCTAAAGTAGTTAGACAAAAGTCAGATGTTGGTCCCAGATAAGGAGTCAAGCAGAAGCACCTGTAATATCTCGGTGCGACCCGAGTATTATTTAATAAGAAAATAATAAATGGGTCATTCTAGCTATAAATATTAGATAAAATGAGATAGGATAAGAGATATAACAAAAACGTATGTTAACAATAATACCATACTGTGACGAGTATACATTAGATAACAACAAAAATCATACAATGTCCTAAATATTCTCAAACAACAAAAAGAATGTCATATTCCTTAACATATTCACCAAACCACAAATATTGATGAAACTTATCAGCGAACATAAAAAAAATGGTGAAACACAAATTATAGAAATCAACAATTAGAAATCCAAAAATCACAAAGAGGGGGATGCCTATCACAAACGGGAGCACGAAAACTCACCAACATGTGTAACACAAGCGAAACGCTATTCCATGGCCGCTAACCATCAGTTTTGAGTTGAGGATCCACAAATGGCTAAAAGACCACGGGTCGCTACCCCACCAATTTTGAGCGAAAACTCCATAAACGGGGTTTGATCCCCCAAACAAACAAAGAGACATCGTGCATCGCTAATCTAAAACACAAAAAGATCATCACCGATCATCGAGAAGTGTCGATTACACTATGCTAGTAAATATATGAGTTTAGCTTAATGTCACATAACCACTTGGTTAACTTAAGTATTTACGAACAAATCGTAGATTTCCACTCAAAGATTGTCATAAGATTTTCAATCGAATGAGTCAAAGAATTAACCGACAAAGTAAACACAAGCGTTTTATACCGCTTGTTTTGCTAAGCCGTTTAATTGGATTTCACTAACAAATGAGGAAAAGGTTTGTATATACTAATAGATTGGAAAACAATTTTGTAAACGAGCTTTGTATTAGAATAGAGTTGAAATCATCTTTGTGAAAGAGTTTGAATATTTACTGCTAGTATAGAAACTTTTGTATTTCAAAGTGACAAATCAGAAAAATGATTGTAAAAACAATCATTCATCAAAAATTCATATACGAAGACGTGAATCAAATACATAGAAATCGATACGGAATCCATCAAAATGGATATTCCCAAAAATCCCAAAAAAGAAAATATCAAAGTCAACAAAAGTGATAACAACGAATCAGATCAACGAGAATCAATTAAAAATTGGAAGTCCACACAAAAAAGGCAATTTGGATGAGATAGCAGATTCAGTTGACTAAAAATAGTGGTTTGTCGAGTGTTACAGAATCCAGAAACTTTCGGTTTCCAGGTTCAGTTGACTAAACAAATAGGTCAGTCGACTGATACAGAACCCAAAAACTTTCAGTTTCTAGGTTTCGTCGACTGACCTTATAGTTCAATCGACTGGACTATCAAATGCAATATTTTTAGCCTGGCCCCAAGAAGGGCAAAACAAATCCTAATCGGACACGACTGAAAGAGCAATGGAGACTAAGGATTTATGCCAAGCAACAACCCAGCCTTATAGGCACTTCAATGCACCCCTAAAAACATGTCCAAACTTCAAAGATAGGATTTTAAATATTTTTGACTTCAAAACACCAATATTGGGATATTCATCAAACCAATTCAATCTAAAGGCAAATGGACAAGAAATAGATGTTAGGAATTACTACCTAACAACTATCAAAGATATCGACATAGATGTGAGTTCAAAAACCCACCTTTTAAACCCAAAGACAATGAAGGAGAAGCTTTTAAAACAAAGCAAGACCAATCCCTCTTTAATACCCCTCTGGAATCTTCAATCTATTATTAAAGGTGAAGTTTTTCCTAAGTTTGGTTATAGGAAATTCTAAAACTTGAAGAGAGATTGAGATGGAGAAGATGAAGAGGATGCTTAACAAAGCTTCTCTTGGATTTCAGACTTAAATTTGGGTTTCCTAAGAAAACAAAGGCTTAGGAAGTTCTAATTTCTAATCTTTTCCCCCATATTTCTCTTGAGCTTGAGTGTTAGGAAATGAGGAATGAAATGAATGAAGAGGATTCGATTTCTCATTTTGGGTTAGTGGGCTGAAACCCAAACCCAATGCCCTAAATCGAATTATCACATTTCTACTCAACTTCAAACATATCGATGTTTATACTCCAAAAGGTTGCAAATGCAATTTTGGACTTAATGGAAAGGGTCTCGAGTCCTGATTCGACTGTTTGCAAAAAGTACATTTAGACTTTAATTCGACTAACAATGTAGTATTTTGAATAAAATATTTAAATATAAAATCGTAAAATATGCGGGCTATTATAGAGTTAATTCACAAATGAATATTCATATATAAAGGGAAATCAAACTAAGTAGTAAATGTCAAGTAAACTGAAATAAAATATATACAATACTTCAATAATGAATTTATTTATGATCCAAATAATTGAAATGGATATAACTTATGTAAGTAAAGAATGTAAATTAATGAATTCAGCCTTATATGAATGAATGAAATTTAAAAATTTTGTATGTAATGAATGTGAAGTAAAGAAGAAATCATTTTATGAAAAAAAGAAAAAATAAAAAATGAACAATAAATAATGTGAAAAAAGAAGATTAATAGAATAAACATAAAATATGTGTTGAATCCTTTGTTTATTTTGGCTTGTGGGACGCTGGAAAGTGGTACTTGAAATTGTTTGAAATGTTTAAATAATATATTAAGTTATCTAAGACTGTTGAGTGTATGGTATACTTAGTAGTTGTTTATAATTCTATACGATTAAAAGTTTATAAACAAACAAACTATAACGACTCGTAAATTTTCGATAATTAAAATAGCTAATTTAATAAGATTTCGCGATTTAATGTTAGAAAAAAAATTTGTTATTCGTTGGAATAATAACAACTAGAATGAATTGCAACAATAATTATCCAAGTAATGAAAATAAAAGCTACATAGTGAATGCCTTTGCAATCAAAAGTTGAATAGGATAATAAATGTTGAATTCATTGGGTATAATAGAGTAATTGATTGATAAGTAAAAATCTATTTAAAATCAAATATTGAACATTGAACAGGTAAATTGTTTAAATTAATATTTAAAACTTACTGAATAATTGAATAACTGTAAAATGAAAATAGTGTTCTAAATTGTGAATTGGTTTTAAAAGTTGAATCTTATAAGTTCAATTTCAATATTTCAAAAGAAAATGAATTATTGGATAATCGAAATTGTTTAAATTAAATATTTGGAAATTATTAAATAATTTAATAATGGGAATTGAATAACCGTATAATGGAAATAGTTGTTCTATAATTTTAATTCGTTTCAAAAGTCACATTTTTAAGTTCGTTTTGAATATTTCAAAAGATAGTGATTTAAGAATAATAAAAAAATTTAAATTTAATATTACAAATGTTTGAATAATTAAATTCCGAATTTGATATGATTAATTTGATATTTAAATTTAATATATGAAAATAGGGTGAATAGTTGAAATTTGATTTAATATGGTTCAAATTGGTTTCCAAAGTGAATGTAAGTTATATCGGGATTATAATAAAGTTAATAAGATTTTAAAATTGGAAATTATTGGATAATTGAATAACGGGTTTAATATGATTAAAAATGATATGTAAAATTTTATTTTATTATATTAAAGTAAAATTGATGTTGTAGAACTTTCAAAATTGAACTAAAAGTAAATTTGTGAAAATTGAATATTTTAATATTTAATTATCGATTGAAAAATAGCCAATTTTTGAAAAGTCTCAGAATTGGAAGAAACTAGTTCCATTGGATCCGTAATAGTTTGTTATTATCGGATTTCAATTTTCGTAGCAATCGGAGTTTTCGTTTGACCGTGGCAGCTCGAAACGCATCGAAATTGTTTTAATATTAATTTGACGAGTTAAAATAGTCATTTTTCAAACAGTCTCGAATTTTGATGAAACTTGTTTCATCGGATCCGTAATGTGATATTATTGTAAGATTTCAAATTTCGTGTCAATCGGATTTAACGTTTGTCCGGGGCAAGCAAAAACGCACAGAAATTAGTTTAAATCGATTTAATTTAAATTAATCGTTTATCGCCGTAACTCTCACAGATGATCGAATTGGCTTTGGAAACCTATTCCATTGTGTCCGGAACGCGGGATAAACCCTAGGAACGCCGGTCACCGCGTGTAAATCGGAGTTCGAAAACCCGGGATGAATAGTGTTCGCCGTTTTCTATAAAAGGCGACATAGAAATTCATCATCTTCAAACTAAAATTAAACCCTAGGCTTTTATAACAGAACCGCCACTTTCAACGTTCAATGGCCAGAATATTTCATTCTTCTTCCTCAATTTCTTGCCAATTCATTGATAATTAGACAAAATTTCCAACTAGCAATTTGTAGAGCTCTTCGAGCTCGTCAGATCCAACGGTGGATCGCATCTATCGTCGTTGTTTGGGGGTGTTACGTGGTTGAGAACGCCAGCCGTTCATGCTCGGTGTGATATCCCGGAAGTTTTTGGCAGCATAAATTTAATAATCTGTGTAAAAATGTAAATTAATTTGATAAATATTTGAATTGATTTAATAATCTTCTTTTAAATAAGTATTTAACTGATAATTTATCTTTTGAGAACTAATTTAATTGTTTCCTATTTCCAATATACATATATATTTATATATATTGTACATAGTTCATCTTTGTTTTAAATTTATTAAATAAAGTTATGATCTCTAATTCTAATATTTTTGGTAAATTTGGACGTTTGATTTAATTTAGTATTAAGCTATTAAATAATCATATGGCTTCAAAATACTTAAGATTTAAGTTTAATTTGTTTAAAATAATTTTAGCTTAAATTTAAATTAAACAAAAGGTTCGTTTGTTTTTAAAATATAGATTGGTACAATAAGTAATTTATTAATGAAGGAATAATTTCTTTTATAAACGATTTTAAATTAATAATGAGGTATATTAAACAATATTAATGATGTAATGTCTTTACAAATGGATTTTTAGTACAAACAGAAATTGTTATTTTAAATAAATTTATATATATATATATATATATACACACACACTTGTATTTTGAAAAGAAAACTACGATTGAAATTTTAAATAAAATCTTTCTAAAAAATGTTTAAGATAAAATAAATTTTATAAAAACATAAACATAAGAAAACTATGATATTAACATAAGCAATAAGAATAAATACATAAGTTAAAATTATAACAAATAACTAAAGCAACCTTATATATGTAATAAAGCATATCCAGACAAAAGATAGAAACATCTACATACCCAAATAAGATAAGCATGAAACAAAACAAAATAAAGTAAGAAAATATGATCCAGGCAAATGAATAAGCTAGGTGTGTAGCTGAAATATAGTATGCAGGTTAGAAAAACAAAGTAAAGAAAAAATAAAATAATGTGCAGGTAGCTTGTAGATGAAGGTTCAAGCAAGATAAATATGTTGTAAGATAAGTATGCAGGCAAGAAAAATCTAAACAAGTAAAAATATAATATAACCATGTACATAAAGTACTTAAACATTTAATGCAAGCTTAAACAAAATCATTTCAAATTGTTTAAACATCATTTCAGCCTCACTATTGAAAAGATCTAGCCTGATAAAACAAAAAAAAAGTAAGGCAAAGGAAAAAATCTCTGATACAAACAGAAAATGTTTGTACAAGTTTATACAAACCCTGTAAAACTAATTTATATATATATATATATATATATATATATATATATCTTCTCATCTCTTCTCATTTCTAATTCGATCATCATAATATAACAAACCAGGACACAAGAAAATAAGTTAGCATTTTCCATTTTACAAATCTAATCAACAACCCGAGCATCTTCTTTCCAAAACCAGAGAATAAAAGAAAGAAAAACTATCGATCACTTTCTTCAAAGAATTTGTCTGAAGCAAGCAAGCTCAAATTTAAGTCTTCAGTCATCTTCAACAAGTTTGAATAGCATGCAGTTACAAAGCAAATCAAGGGGCAAGAGCGTTTCAGTTTTTTTTAAAGAGGTTCAAAGGAAGTTCAAACTGTTTCAGAAGAAGAAAAAAAGAATGCTCCGTCTCTTTCCTAAAGCAGTGGTGTGTAACTTTTTTTTTTAAAACTCAAACATAAGTATGGTTGCTTTATTTACATCTGAAATAAGTTTATATGTGTATTTATATGGGAATATTTCTGTGCATTTTTGGATGGGTGATGCATATGTGTTTGGAAATACCTGAAGAACATCACTGTTCTAAAATTTCAAGCCCAGTTTAGTTTAAAAATCTTTACTGCTTGATCCACTTATTGTTAGGACTTAAGATCAAATAAGACATGATTGTTTGATTACAAAAGAGATGTTAAAATTTTAATTAAGCTAAACAAAATTCAAATTTGCTCTGGAAAGATAATAAGAACAGTATAAACTCAAGATTTGGTAAAACTCAAACTTCATAATTACTTAGTTCGGGCATATAAACTAAAACACTAAACCAAAACTTGATTTTTAAAATTAAAATCACTATTTATAATTAAGTGTTGAAGGTGTAGTTATGGGTTGAGCATAATAGGTGAAATTGTGATTTCCTAGTGATCAATTGGACCGGAATGTCTGATGTTTGGCATGGGGGTGAAGGAACCTCCGGAGGTGTTGGGAAAAATACCTGGAGTTGCTCCAGTTCGTCGAGGAAGCAGAGGTTGGGTTTTGATTTTTTTTTAAACCTAGTTTTGAGTGCCTTGGAGTTTTGGATCAGTGCAACATCTCTGAAGCATCGAGCGTTATGGGCTTTTGGGAATACATAGGGGGATGGTAGGTGAGCACATGGCCGAAACTGTTGGCCATCAGGTGGTCGGGGTTGGGGGAATGCGGCGTTGAAAGGTTCGAGAAGGGAAGGCCATGGTGTTCCAGGTTTGGGTTTCGAACCCATATTCGTTTTGAGTTGCCGAGGGGATTCCTGGGTGGCCGTGATGTTTACGGAGTGTAGTCGGCGACATGTTGAAGCTCATGTGAGCGGCCGGAGTTGGCTGGGGCCACGGTGCACGTGCACCGTGCCATTGAAGTGCAGGAGTGTTTTGTGGGTGGTGCTGGGTTTTAACTCGGGAAATACTCGAGTAATTCGAGTACGTGACTCGAAGTAAGGTTGGGGGATGACCCTAAGTCAATGAAGGGGGGGTTCGAGTAGTGTTGTTTCAGGTGTTGTAAAAAAAAAACCTGGAAGCAGAGTTTGTTCTAAAATTTAATGAAACCTAAATTAAATAATAAATTTAAACATGTTAAAAACAAGTTTGAAGTTTAAATTCAAGTTTACTTTTGAATTCAAATTTAAATAAAAATAAAGTTTTAAAACAATTAAATAATGGGATTCCTGTCAGGTTTACAACCTGACAGTTTCAGATTTTAAATTTAACTTAAATCTGAAACAAAAATTTTAAACTGTGTTTTAAAATTTAAAGTTCAAAAGTATTGATTCAAGTGAACTTTTGAATCTAATTTTTTTTTTAAGAAATGAATTTGAATTTTAAATCAAGAATTTAAAACCAAGTTTTTCAAAAGCAAGTTAAAAACAAAAGTTTTAAATTTAAGGTTAAACCAATGAGTTCAAGTTTTCTCATCTGACATTTGAATCAGTTTTTAAATTTAAATATATAAAACCGATTTAAATAGAATAGTTCTGAAAGGTAAATTTGTTTCAAATAGAATTTAAATTTGGTAAATGTTTAAACAATAATCTTTTTGAATCTTAAATTCAAAGTGGAATTTGAATCTAAATTTAAAAAGTTTAATGTTCTAATACACATTTATATTAATTAATTTATTAAATAAGAAATAAATTATCTTAAGAATAATTAAGGTATTGATTGATTTAATTAATAAGATAATAAAGGAATGGTGTATTTATTAAATTTATAAATTAATAATTTAGATTAATTTATAAATAAAGATAAATTAAGAAGTAAATTAAGAGATGATATTAGTTAATAAAGATAATTAACTAAAGATTACTAATTAATTAATTAATGTGATTAATTTTGATAATTAATCAGATTAATCAGATATTCTATTGTGAATGGTTAAGTATAATTACGTGATAAAAGTAATTAAGAGATTAATTACTTATTGTAATTAATTTTGATAAGATGATTAAATTAAGTTAATTAATTTAGTTTAATTAATTTAAGAAAATCATTTGATAAATTGATAAGTGTTATTACTTAGTGTATTTAATGGAGCAGAATTACTTAAGGAAGTAATTAATGAAAGATGGTGTGTTAATAAAGTAATTTGGATAATTACTTTTGTAATTAATCAAGAGATTAATTAATAGGATAATTAATTATGGGATAATTAATTTATTTATATGAGTAATTAAGGATCGTAAATTACTGGTTGATATTAATCAAAGGTGATTAATAATTGTGTTTAATTAAAGATTAATTACTTAATGTAATAAATTTAATCAAAGTAATTCATTTAACTCTAAATTAAAGATCATTAATTAATATAATTAATGATGGATTAATTAAGGAATAATTAATAATGCGGCGATTAATTAATGTAACTAATTAAGAATAAATGTAATCAATTATAAATGAAGTAATTAAATGTTAATTACTATAAATGATTTAGGATAATTAATTTGTGAAATTAATTAAAGACTAATTACTTATTGTAATTAGTGAATGATTAATCAAAGGTGTTTAATCAAGATAAATAATTAGAGGTTGGTTAATTAATTTGATTTATAGTTAATTAATGATTGTATAAGCAGGATTTATAGATGAAGTAATTAATTTAATTTACTTCAAATTAATTAGAGGTGGAAGTAGTTAATTTAATTCATTTTAAATTAATTACAAATGGTATGATTATAAATCATTGCTTATGAATGATATGGATATTTCATTTGATGATTGTGAATTCAGATCTGACATGAATAATATTTATCTGATATGGATGCTTGGTTTAAATATGATAATATTTAGTTATCTGTTTGGATGATAATATTGATTATCTATTTATGAGATTTTCTATGATTATCTATTGTGATATTATGAATTATCCATCTGAGTGTATTGACTATATTGAATTGAACTATTAAGACTAAATAGACAACTTGGCCTTAAAAGACACGTTTTGGATTTCGATGAGACCGGGATCGGTTTTCCACATTTGGAACATCCGAAAACCACATCGATTCCAAATTAACGATAGGTCGTGAATCTGAAGTGAAGATGAAGATTCAAAATGCAAAGGGTTATCGTCGTTAATTCTGAGGGTGATTCCAAAATGAGTGTAACGAGATAATGCCTTCGGTTTCGTTTGAACCCGGAACGAACTTGTATGGATTGAATGCTTTCAACACATCGTCAGGTGGGCGATGAGCATTCTAAGAAATATGTTCTCTAAAGGTAATCGTAGCCTCAGGCCTCATCAACACGGAATGGCTAAAACAGGGGAGGTGCAGCAAGGTTAGGTGGGTCATGCCCAAGCAGGACAAGGATATTCCCCTGTCTAGATGTCCCTTTATTTTCGGTTATGTGGGCGGTTGATTGCAACAACTGCCGGGGTTTATCTTGTTCGGGACTGTTCAGTAAGGAATGGTTCCGGCCTTGTGTTGCAGGGGGTCGGGAGTGATCCTCGGTACGTTGATCTAGGCCACGTACTGTGACGGGCGGTACCCCAGTAGCCCTGCCATTGAATAGAATCCACAATCCAATAAGTGCCAACGATTGTGATTGTATTACCCACTTTTGTGGCTAGTAGCTGGAATTTAATGAATGTAACAATTTCGGCTATTTTCTATTTACTTGAAAACCCTAGACTTATTATAATATCACAGAATTTCCTATCAAATGTTTTGGTTAGCGTATGGTAAAAACTTACCCATGTTTACGTGTGGGGAGTCTTACGTGATACCTTTCTTTCAAAAAAAATTTTAAAAATTAAGCAACTTTAACCTGTTACTCATACCAGACCCATGTCTGACCCGGAGTTTATTTTTGTTTTTCATAAACTCTCGGGTACCCAAATTTTTACGGGTAGCCAAGGGATTCAAGTTAGCTTTGACAAATTCTAGAGGAGCAATTGAGCAGGTGGCTTCAGCGTTGTAGATATATATATATAGTTCCGCTTTGTTGGTATCTCTTAGTCGTATTGTTCGAGTTGTATTTGTGTATTGAGTGTATAACTAGATAAGTGTTTATAACTGCTAGTATGTGATGTATTGTCTGTATAACTCTGATTGATGTTGTATATTATGTAAATACTTACGTGATAATTATAATTTATTCGTTCCGCTGTGAGATTCTGATGTTGTTGTTCTTTCTTCTCTATCTTTTCTATTTTCTCATCCCTTTCTTTCTTCTAGACGAAACAGTTTTCTGGGCATAGAAAGTCGGGTCGTCACGGTTGGTATCAGAGCGCTAGGTTGAGTGAATACCTAGGCTCTTAAGTGTTTTCTTCGCTGAGAGAGCGTATTTGTAATTTTGATAACTATATATATTTATTTCTACCTATTGTTGGGTTGCCTGTTCGGGTTCCAATTTAAGTTATAAGGTAGATTGGGTGGTGGTGTGTGTAACACGACTACCAATGGTTGGAATTTGAATGATTGAGGTTGGAAGTGCATCTGTGGAGACTGTAGACCTAATACCGTCTCGAGTGAGCTTTGGATGGTGTAAGGATATCTGTTAAGATTCGGAGTTTATCTATGAAATGTAATTTGGTTGAGCTAGAGTTTGGATCTGTCGGGTGGACAGAAGCCAGTCATGATATCTTGATACAACAATGTGTAGCAGCTGTGTGATGAGACACAGTGACTATGGATGTCTCCGAAGATGTTTCTTTGGGACAAGTTAAGGAAGAGTGTCTGCTCGGTGTTGTGGCTGTGTTCAGCTGGGTGTTTCTGTTTGCTTTGAGGTCCGAGTTTCTCGAAGAATTTTGGTTTAGGAAGTCTTCTGGCTTGGCAGTTTTCTTGGGTAACTTCAGAAGCAGTAGAGTAGATCCATTTCTTCGATGGATAGGCCACATAAGCATAAGATGTTCTGTTTGTTAGAGAGAGCGGTATCTTTGGAATTAGGTTGGATTGATCGCAAAAGTGACTTGTGATAATTTGAGTGTTCTCTTGGGTTTCAGAGACATTTTGTGGATGTCTTCAAGGAGTTAAAGATTTGCTAACATTTGGAGATTGAGTTTGGTATTGACTGGATTTCCAAGAGTGGTACTAATGGATCAGACTAGTAATTGGATGATTTTTGAGTTTGGTGAAGTAGCTCAGATTTTGGAGAAACTTATGAGTTTTCTTTTGATCTGTGGAACCCTAATGTTGAGATGTGTTGTCCAGTCTGTGTTCGACTTCAGCATTTTCATCTGTTCAATTAGAGTTGCGCAGCGGAAGCATGGTGGCAGCTGTTTAGTTTGGAAGCAATTGGATGTTGCAATGTTTGGATTAGAGAGTTCTACAGGAAATTTTTCAAGATCTGAGGCCAGTTTGGAGTGCACCTATTATATATTTTTCGGATAAGAGAAGTGAGTTCTGTTTTCTGATTTGTAATAGAGTTTGTGTTCTGAGTTTGGTTCATATCGCAAAGATCATTTTATTGGATTGTTTTTGGTCCAGTTTATTTCTAGGAGCATCAACAAGGGTTGAGCTGATCAGGGAAGATGTAGGCAGCACAGGATCGTTCGAAGAGTTTTGTGGATAAGATACGGAGGAATTTGGATTCTGAAATCGGAGACTTGATTTTGGATAAGTATTTGGTCTTCAGGATTGAATTGAAAATTTGGATAACTGGAATTCGTTGCGTTTCACGTATCTCTGAGGGAGTACGTGCGAGATCTATCTCTGGTTGTAGAACCAGCAGTTCAGGGAGTTTTGGTTGTTGATTCATACTTGTCTGTAGTCTGATGTCCTGTTCAGTTTTAGATCTAGATGCGTGGATGCTCTGTAGCTTTGTAGTATTGGTTGTTTGGATTTTATGGAGCGAGTGTCCCGATATTTATACTTGGGAAATCACGAGAAAATTCTATTCGTAATTTTGTGTGGATAGTTAGATTTGTTTGTTTGGATGAATTGGTTGTGTTAACGCTCAAATTTAAACGCTGACACCCTGGTGTATAGGATGTGATTGTGAAAGCACCACCCGTTCGTATGGGAATCAGAAATAAGCAGAAAGTATGTAGAAAAACAGTAAGAGACACAGTATTTATAGTGGTTCGGCTTATAATTGAGCCTACGTCCACTTTAATCTTTTTATCTCAAGTTTGATTACAATTCTTTACAAAATCTCTCAATTACAACACACTTCAAGTGATGGGATATGTAGAACAAGTAGCTCAAGCTTTGATGTTGACAATCATCTTCAAATCCATGGTGAACGTAGATGATTTCTTTATGGAGTTCTTTTAGGAGTTTGTTGGATCTCAAAAGCTTCTAGTGTTGAAGCAGTCTGGAATTCGGCAGAGTAATGGCGCTTGAAATTGATCAACTCCCCCCCCCCCAAAAGTCCTTTAAGTGTTGGAGGTGGTCACCTATTTATAGAGGCCTTCGATGTCAAATTGTAGGTAGCTGCCGAGTTAAGTTAGATCATGAATCGGCTCCGGGTTAGACTAAGTCATGGGTCGGCGCCAATCTATTATGCCCAGTCTACGGCTTAAGCAGAAAACACATGTTAACGTGTTATGAGCTAACTGTTATGACCCAAGTCCTAGGTCGTTACCGAGTTAACGACTCAAGTATGAACCGGTATGCTTTTTGATACTTAAGTCGGCCACCAAATTGGGTAGGTAGGTCGGCACACATGCTGGGTCAGAACTCACTACTGATCATTAAGTCGGCAAACCTCCTTTAAGCTTTAGGTCGGCAACTGATTCGAACCTTGGGTCGGCGACCTACTTAAACCTTAGGTCGGTAACCTATTTAGACTTTTAGGTCGGCAACCCTTTTCTGCCTTATGCAGTTAAGTCGGTCTCCCATATTAAGATACTAGGTCGGTACCCCTTCGTAAGTCCTAGGTCGGAACCTCTTTAAGCCTTAAGTCGGCATTACTTTAACTCTTAGGTCGGTATCCCCCTGTTAGCTTTTAGATTGTTATGCCTTGTTAGATCGACATCCCTTCACGCCTTAGGTCGGCATCACTTGGGTCAGTAGTCTATGAACCGAGGCAGGGTTAACATTTGCCCCTCGAAGTATACGCCTAATGCTTTGGTCGTATGCTTCGATATCCTTTATCTCGTCCTCCATTAGGTCGGTACACTTGTTAGGTCGGACACGATCCAATCAGTTAGATCAACAAGTCGGCGCTTCAGTTTCTTCCTCCTGTATAAAGTATTCGTTCTCTTCTCTTTTTAGCTTTACTTACTCCCTTGCTTCTGCCATTAAAGATTTTTTCAAGCTTCAAAAGGCGATTCGATTCCAATTAATCACTGACATCCTCTGCTATCCATTGCGTAAGTGAATCCTCTTCTTCGATTATAGATCACTGTCAGTTCGTGAATTTCGCCATCTAATCGCTTCCTGACATGACGCTTTATCGCGAATCCTATTACATCCACGGCTGATGGAGTTTAGGTTGCTAGGTTCGATTTTAACTGACCGATGAAACGATGAAGATGGTTCACTGATTCAGGCTAGTGGATTTTGATGTGTGCTAGGATTGCAAGGTTTCGAATTTGCAGAGGTTTTGAATTGGTGCAATGGATGATCTGAAAGTATGAACTAATAGGAATGAAGTGTGGGTTTTTTGATTCGAGGGGGTAGCTAACGGTTTGAGTGGGTCGAAGTATTGATTTTGATGCGACCCGTTGATTTCAGGCGACTTAGCTTTTGGCCGATTCAATCCTTAAATCGTGGCCGTGTTAATGCATGTGGGAAACCCACCGACCTACCATTCTGCCGATCTAAGCTTTAAACCGTGGCCGAGATAATGCCCGAAAGAAGTTTACCGATTCAAACCTTAAAGCTTGAGTCGTGACCGAGCTAACACTTGAGAAATTCCTGCCTTTCGAACCAGAGCTTGCGACCTAGTGAACGAGTTGCCAAGTTAAACCATCTAGACCTTGACCCGCTACCTACTTAGCTTCATCTTGCAAAAGAGTTTTAAACCGTAGCCGAGTTAGTTCTTAGGCTCTGGGCGTATTGTCATTTAGGAGCATAGGCCTACTTTAAGTATTCTGACTTGGACTTCCGAACTAAGTTGCCTATATTTTGAACATTTTGAACTGGCCTAACTTCAAGTTTGCTTGAATTTCATTGTGTTACTTTACAGATCATTCTCACTTTTAAGCTATAAACCTGTTGAGAATAACAAACAAACAAAGAAAACCAAGGCGCATATACTGCCATTGACTGCCCATATCAAATGACAGATTAGTCAAGACAAGATAAGAGACATGAATATATTGCATGAAATGTTGTGAATTAATTGATTATAGTAAAATATTAATGCAAAGAATCAATGATTTGAACTGATTTATCTGCATCAACATCTTACTTGAATATTTAGACTTAAAACAATAATCCCTGAATTTTATAACTAACAAATGCTTGCTAGTTTTTAATCCAGTTATATTTGTTTACTGCTTAATTGATTTTACACAACACTTCACACACTTTAGGAAACGTGCACCTTCATATTTGAATATCCAGTTGCTTGTGTAGAATGACTTCCCCTCGAGGAGAAGAAGTGGCCAGTCAAGAAGAAGAAACTTTCCCGATAGCTGTTCCCATAGAGAATCCTCCGGAAAGAACTTCGACTATTCTATCTTTGAGAACGTTTATTCAGTTGCGTACTCAATTCGGCTTTGCTGAAGATGATGTCATACTTCCTGGACCGAATGACACTGCTGACAGACCTCCCTATGGTTTTGTTGCGATTAATCGTCAAATGTGCTTAAGTGGGGCGATCCCACCTTTCAATGACTTTCTTCGAATTCTTCTTCTTCAGATGTCAATTTCTCCGTCCCAACTTCATCCTAACGGTTACGCTATCCTGATGGGGTTGGGTGTTCTGTTCAGAAGAAATCTTGATCGCTTGCCGAGCTTCGAATAAATTCGCTACTTATGCTCGTTTGCAAAGAGCAAAGACCATCCTTCTCTTATAATTGTGAGAAGTGCAAGAAACCGCAAGCTTATTCTTGATCTTACTGAAAGTGTCCACGGATTTTTAAACCAATTTTTCTTTGCCCGCAGTCCCCCAGAGTTTTATGCTTCTTGGAGAGTAGGAAGTAAGATCATTTGTTTCCGTCTTTCCATTTTCTTTCTTAATTCTTCTCGGGGTCCAAATTGCTAATCTCATTCTTTGCTCTTTTCAGCACTTCCCCTTCCCTCTAGAGATCCAATACATAGGCAGACTTTTGATAGATTGAGCGCTGTAGCCGCAGAAGAGAGAAGTATCAAGTTTTTGCTGAGAGACGACTTTTTACATCAATACGGGCTTCTTCACCCTTCTCGCTATACTCAGCTTTGTGAAGCTCCGACTGAAGTTCCCAATTCCCCGGCTAGAGCATCGGATGCCCTCGTTACTGTCGAACAACTCACATCAAAAGAGTCTAATATTAAAGCTTCATTGGTGAAGTGTTCCACTCCTACCGACATTATGGGGTCATCTAGTAAGACGGCGCTTGCCCCGATCGAGGAAGAAGAAGAACCTTCACAGCCTCTCGGGGGATTAGCTGATGTAGGAATTGAGAAAACAAGTCCCACCAAGCATGATGGTGACGATGTTTATGAGGGGTTGAGTGACATAATAGTGACTTCGCAGGAGCTTTTTAGAGATGACGTATCCAAAACTATCTCTCCTGTAATTGAGGCGACGTCCCTTCTTCGACAAACACCAGCACAAACATCAACTCCTCATACCCAAGCTATCGTCACCTCTACACCAAAGAGTGGTTTGTAGCTTAATGCGTGTAGCTTGCACATCACACAACACTTAGGATTTTTTGGCATTTGTTCACATTTAACTTCTTTTCTCTGGAAGTTTTTAAGACTTGTTATTTTTGCCTTTCAGATTCCTCTATGGGGCGCAGCGGCAGCGGTTCTTATTACAAAGACTTTCGACGCTATGGAGGGCGTGGCAGCTATGATTACAAGCAATACTATACCGATTCCAGAGAGACCAATGAGCAGAGAGCTGCGCGAAAAGTTGAAGAGAGGAGAAAGTATGAAGAACGCCACGAGGGAGCAGGCACGCGATACGAATCCTTCCCAAGGGGTGATGATTCCCATAAACGTAAAACGCATGATGATAGGGGGAAGAGCCATATTGAGGATTCGAGAAAGCGGACCAAACTTGGCGAGGAGCACGCGCCTGTGACATCTGAGAGACCTGGCGCCTCAGTTTCTATTGACATCCCTTCCAAATCTCCTGCTCTTGAAGGAAGTGCCATTCAAACACTCCTCAACAGGCCTTCATACCATGTTGAAAGGGGCCCCCCGACTTTGCAGAGCCGATTCCCGAACTGGTGTTTGAGGGGGGTACGCTTCGACCTTGATTTGGTCCCCATCGACAAAGAAGCCATGTACAGAAATCTCGATGCTGTCAGGCTTGATATTGATAGAATGTCTGGATGGCAAAAGCTTGTTGATGAACTTCAAAGAGTTAATCGGGCTAACATCGAAGCAATGCTGACCATGGAAAATGATAAATCAGAATGGCAGAAGATTCTTGATCAACACAACGTTGAGATGAAGGAGATAGCCGAATACAATGAAAAACTCGAAGCCGAAGTAAAGCAGCTCAAAGATGATCTTGCCTCTTCTACTAATACTTGCTCCCAAAGAGAAGAGGTATTGCAAAAACAAGTGCGAGATGCGCACGCCAGCCAGAGGGACGCCGAAGCTAAAGCTGAGAGGCTAGAGCAAGCTGTAGAGAACCACCGCACTGATGTCACCCAGTTGCAGAATAAACTGAGCGCCCGGGACATGGAGATTGAAGCGCTAAAAGCCCAACTTGCTCAGACCGAAAAAGATCGAGATGAGGCCATGGCTGGTAAGATTGCAGCCGAAGAAACTGTTCAGACCATGGAAACCGACATCAATTCGACTTTATTCGATTTTTATGTACACTGTGTCTTGGGACGCGGCAGCCTCTCTTTTCTTGGTCCTAAATATGAAATCACCCTGGCCGAGGTGTGGGAAGCTGCTCTTAGCATGTTTAAAGACGCCGGGTATGGCGATGAAGATTTTGAGGCGCGTTACCTGGATGAGGAAGCTCGCGCTGCTCTTGTGAAGGGGCAAGAACAACTTGCCAAGATGAGAGCTGGAATGGCGGAAGAGGAACATTCTGGAAAGGAATTACCACTTACTCCCTCTGTCCAACCTCCAGTTTCTCCCGTGGTTGACATCACGGGTTCTAGCTCCTACACTCCGCCTGCGACTAAGATAGTAACTGAAACTACAAGTGCACAAGGCGGGGATGAAGGCGGTGAAAGCAACGAAGCGCAGCGATATGAAATCAGCATCAGAGATCCAACTGCCCCAGCTAAACTTGACACCGGACCAGCCCAAGTGGTGAACTGCTCGTTTGCTCCTTGTGAACTTGACGATCTTCTTGATTATTTTTCGAATGTCAATGAATTCCCGACTTTTGATTATTCTTCAAATGTCAATGAATTCCCGACTTTTGACGAGCCGTCATCCCCTCTCTTTTCGAAAGATACTGATATTTTAAGTTTTTTCTCCTTTGTAGTGAAAGCACCGAGCCAAACTCAAGCTTCTTCTCCCCCGGTTATCCTTCCTCCATCTCTTCAAGTGGCGCCTCCTTCTACCTCGCAACCTGGATCACAGGAAGAACAAATAGAGGCTCTTCACGGCTTGGATGATCCCATCGCTTCACAAGAGCAGAAAGATGAAAGGCCTGAGGGAGGTGACACATCTCCGGAGCGAACTCCCTCTGACGACATTGTTCTATCTAAACTTGTCACTCCAGGGAGTGAGTCTTCCTCAAAAAGGAGAAAGAAGCGTGGGACACCAAAGAGGAGGGGGAAGATAGTCACCACCACTGAAGAGGAGCTGAAAGCTGGACCGGTTGCGCCTTCCTCTCCTACTTCCCTTATGCCCACTGACCGCCCTGAAAAGCTGATCATCCGGCCGGGTAAAGGGTCTAAAGGCAGCAAAAAGAAGTGAAAATCTTCAGTTTCTAGTTTTTTTTTTTTTTTTGTGTTTTGCATGTACTAGCCGAGAATTGTGCGGGTACCGGCCCCCGCCTTTCTTTATTTTGAAACCTGTACCTGCACTATAATTGAATAAAATGATTCTTCGTTTGTACAAACTTTTGTTTGAATTAGAGAATACATTTGTTATTCGTTTTGGCATGAGTTTATTTGATATTGCAGCGAGCTTATGGTATGTTACTTGAGCGTTACCTTTTGCTGGTTTCGTTATACCATATCGTGTGTAATTATACTATATTGCCCCCATTCCATAAGTTTGCTGCAATATTCTATACTTCGAGGGGACTTGCACTCTTATTTGCTAAAGAATAATTATTTTATTTTTATTTTTAAAAAGAATTCTTGTAGAGTACAACCCCCTTCGTATGAGTTTCTACTCGCTTTGTCCTTTGAAGAAATCACTTCTTTCTTTTTGCTTAAGTACATTTTCTTTTTTGCCGAGTGATTTCTTTTATGTAGCAAAGCGGACCTCTGAAGGGTACTTTAACTCCTTTTCTCTTCTCTCTCTTTTTTTTTTTTTTTTTTTTTTTTTAAGGAAGATCATTCTCCAGAATAGGTAAATTACTCTTCCTTCGTGAGTTAAAGCATGCCCCTTATGAGGATTTTTCTTTTTTTTTTTTTATATGGAAAGTTGTACCTCTGAGGAGGGATTTTTTACGTTTCAACACTTGGAAGTTTTATTTCAATCTCGGCGAAACGTGTACCTCCAAAGAGTTTTGCCTTAGAAAGCTATTCCACGTTTCAACACTTGGAAGTTTTATTTCAATCTCGGCGAAACGTGGGCTTCCGAAGAGGTCTTTCTTCTTGATTGTGCCTCCGAAGAGGTTTTTATTTTGCTTGTCTTTCAACTCCGGTGAAGTGAAATTCCGAAGAGCGGCTGTTACACTTCGACTCCTGGTGAAATATGCCTCCGAAGAGGTCTTTATTTTGTTTGCATTTCAACTTTGGTGAAGTGAAACTCCGAAGAGTAACTACTCCGACTCTTGGTGAAATGTGCCCCCGAAGAGGTCTTTATTTTGTTTGCATTTCAACTTTGGTGAAGTGAAACTCCGAAGAGTAACTACTCCGACTCTTGGTGAAATGTGCCCCCGAAGAGGTCTTTATTTTGTTTGCATTTCAACTTTGGTGAAGTGAAACTCCGAAGAGTACCTACTCCGACTCTTGGTGAAATGTGCCTCAGAGAGGGTTTTCATCGCCTGGAAGTTGCTCTCTCATGGTTGGAGGGTCATGACTCCTCCAATCTTTTTTGTTGAGTAGAGAACTTTCTTTTTTGTGGCGTATGACCCATTAGAGGTCTTTTATCCTCCGAAGAGTTGTGCCTCCGAAGAGGACTTGTGTTGCCGATGATGGATTTTGGTTGTTTCCTCGTCTTCTTGCTTATGCCTTTTCAGCGATCCCTCATTTTTTTTTTTTTTTCAAGTTTTCATTCCCCTTTTCTTGCAAGTAGCTTGTTTAATCCAAGGAAGTGTACTTCATTGACAGGCAAGTTCGTGAGAACGGGCACTAGCTTCTTAATTGGATGTTTGTTTAAACAATCTCAATTTATTAGCAAGGGCTCGTTTCTACGAAATCATTAGCCGTTCAATTGAAGTATTTCCTATCTAGGATCTGAATTTGGGGTCTTTGTGACTTGAAATTTGTTTGTTGAATGATGGAGTGAATTGCTCGGTCTTATTATGTGCAAGTTTTATTTCCATTGTCTGCAAAAATTTAAATCGACATTTTAGCAATACATTCTATGTACTTTTTATATCGAAAATAAAGCAAACATGTAATAAAAGTAAGGAACACAAGATTTATAGTGGTTCGGCCAAAAATCCGGGCCTACATCCACTTTATATTCATTCATTATTCACTTGCATCAGTTTTACAATTGCTTTCAATTACAAGAATCATACATTCATAATTCTTTTTACAATATTTCAACAAAAATTTCAAGTAAAATATGGACGCAAGTGATTGCTGTTCCATGCCCTTGGAATTTGATCTCCTTCAACAGTAGTGAGTTTGAATGTGCCGTCAAGAAGCTTCTGACTTATCACATACGGTCCTTCCCAATTGGGCCCAAACACACCTGTCGCGATCATAATTCTTTTCAGGACTAGATCTCCGATTCCAAAGCTGCGTTGGCGAACTTTAGAATTGAAATGTCTGGCTATTCTTTGTTGATGAGCTGCAACTCTGAGTTCAGCCTCTTCTCTTTTCTCATCAAGAAGATCTAGTGCTTCAGATTGCAATTTTTCATTTTCCATTTGATTGAAGTGGATTCTTCTATGTGAAGGGATCTCTGTTTCTACCGGAATCATTGCTTCTGACCCGTATGCTAATGAAAACGGAGTATGCCCAGTTGCAGTTTTGTGGGTAGTTCTATATGCCCATAGTGCTAGTGGTAGCTTATCGACCCAACCACCCTTTGCTCTTTCAAGTTGCTTTTTGATGGTTGACTTGATAATTTTATTTACTGCTTCCACTTGCCCGTTTGTCTGCGGATGAGCCACTGCTGAGAAGCTTTTCAGGATTTTGAATCGCTTGCAAAAATCTTTGAATTCTTCACTTTCAAATTGAGTACCATTATCTGTAATTATCTTTTGAGGCACACCGTATCTGCAAATAATATTCTTAGTTACAAAATTTATCATCTTTTTGGAGGTGATGGTTGCCAATGGTTCAGCTTCAGCCCATTTAGTGAAATAATCTACAGCAACAATGGCATATTTGATTCCAGATTTGGCGATTGGTAGCGGCCCAATGAGATCCATTCCCCAAATTGCGAATGGCCACGGACTGATCATCTGTGTGAGTTCAGTAGAAGGTGCTCTAGGAATTTTGGCAAATCTTTGACATCTGTCACATTTTCGAGAGTAATCTGCAGCATCTCGATTAATTTCTGGCCAAAAATATCCATATCGGAGAATTTTCTTTGCTAAAGTTTGACCACCTGAATGATCCCCACATTCTCCTCCATGTACCTCTGATAGGATTATTTTGGATTCTTCTTTGGATACACATCGAAGTAGTGGCATTGAGAATCCTCGTCTGTATAATTGACCATCCTGGATTATGTATCGTGAGGCTTTTCTCAGTAGCTTCTGTCGTTCTTTAGAGTTTTCTGGTAAAGAGCCATTGAGTAGATACCTTGTTATTGGAGTCATCCATGATTCTTGCTCTTGTGACACACTCATGATCCAATCGATATCCATTTCATCAATGCTTGGATTTGACAAAACTTCCACTGGAACTAATCCCAAGGATTGGGCTTCGCCAGAACTTGAGTATTTTGCGAGAGAATCTGCTTTCATGTTTTCTTCTCGAGGAATATGACTTATCGTGTAATGGTCGAATTCACATAAAAGTTCCCAAGCCTTTGACACATAAGCGGGCAGATTTCCTCCTTTCGTTTGAAACTCCTTCTTGACTTGGCATACTATAAGCTGAGAATCACTGAAGATCTGTAATGCTCGAATGTTTAGTTCTTTAGCAATCTTCAAACCAGCAATCAGAGCTTCATATTCTGCTTCATTGTTTGTTGAAGGAAATTCTAATCTTAGTGCATAGCATAAAGACCGGCCTTCAGGAGTTTCAAAAACAATTCCAGCACCTGAACAGTAATCGTTTCCTGCGCCATCTACAAATAACTTCCATTGGATTGGGGAGTTCTCGATTGTTTCTTCCTCGCTGCTACCCTTGTCTGTAAATTCTGCGATAAAATCTGCCAAAGCTTGTCCGTTGATCGCTTTTCTGGGATGATAAGTGAGGTCATATTGACTCAGTTCAATATTCCACTTTAGGAGGCGGCCCGAAGTCTCAGGGCGAAACAGGACTTGCTTTAAAGGTTGATCAGTGAGGACTTTGATAGGATGAGCCTGGAAATATTGCCTCAACTTTCTTGAGGCAATCAATAGACAATAGGCGAGTTTTTCCAACTTGGAGTAATTCATTTCTGCCCCAGTGAGTCTTTTGCTGATATAGTAAACTGGATGTTGAATTCTTTTGTCTTCCCGTACCAGCGCTGCACTTAAAGCATGAGATGAAACTGCCAAGTATATAAGAAGATCCTCGCCATCGCCTGGCCTAGAAAGTATTGGAGGCGTTTCCATATGTTGAATCAATTCTTCAAAAGCTTTCTGGCATTCGGGAGTCCAGTCAAAGTTTTTCTTTCCTTTCTTTAGAGCGTCGAAGAATGGAATGCATTTATCAGTAGCTTTGGATATGAACCGACTTAAGGCGGCAACTTTTCCATTGAGACTTTGCAATTCCCTCTTTGTTTTAGGAGCTTTGACTTCTTTTAAGGCAGTGATTTGAGCTGGGCTAGCTTCAATGCCCCTAGCGCTCACGATGAAACCCAAGAACTTCCCGGATTCCACCCCGAATGAACATTTTAAAGGGTTAAGCTTCATTCCGTATCTTCGGAGGATTGCGAACATTTCTGCTAAGTGTTCGATGTGATCCACTGCTTTCTTAGATTTTACTAGCATGTCATCAACGTAAACTTCCATAGTCTTTCCTAACTGCGGTTTGAACATAGCATTGACCAGTCTTTGGTATGTTGCCCCCGCATTCTTCAACCCGAAGGGCATAACTCTGTAACAGTAGAGACCGACATCGGTGATAAAGCTTGTGTCCTCCTGATCTGGCTCATGCATCATGATCTGATTATATCCGGAGTAGGCATCCATAAAAGACAACAATTCATGACCCGCTGTTCCATCTACCAGTTGATCGATCCTGGGTAATGGGAAGCAGTCTTTGGGACAGGCTTTGTTTAGATCTGAAAAGTCGATGCACACTCTCCATTTACCGTTGGCTTTCTTAACCAGCACTGGATTTGAAACCCAATTTGGATAGGTAGATTCTCTGATGAAGTTATTCTCCATGAGCCGATCAACTTCCTCTTTCAATGCTGTTGACCTTTCTGGACCTTGGATCCTTCTTTTCTGTTTTACGGGCGTGAATTTTGGGTCAATATTCAGAGCATGTACCGCAACTTCTGGGGATATTCCGCACATATCGGCATGGGTCCAAGCGAAAACATCCAGATTTGCTTTCAAAAAAGATATCAAGGCATTCTGAACTGACGCGTTGAGTTGTGAACCCACATTTAGCACCTTGTGTGGGTCCTTCAGATCAACGGGCACCGGTACCGTCGTTTCTGCTGGTACCACTCTATTCTCCCCCGCACTGGCCTTTCTAGGATCCATCTCTTTTCGTGCCCCGCTATGCTCACCAGTGCAGGGTCCGCCCTGTAGTTGCTATAGGGTTGTTGTTTTGATGCGGATTGGGGTTGCCGCATCTTTTCCCATCTCTCTCTTCCTTGTTTCTCGCAGCTCTGTCATATAACATTCTCGCCCAGCGTTCTGGTCTCCTTTAATAACTCCTACTCCATTGTCTGTAGGGAATTTAATAGTAAGACACCATGGGGCAAGGACAGCTTTGAACGCTGCAAGAGTAGGACGACCAAAGAAAGCATTATAAGCAGAAAATTCATCTACTATCACAAAAGTTTGCTTGCGAACTATTTTTCTTTCTCCTTCCCCGAGTTCCACAAGCAAGTCAATGGTTCCTACCGGTTGCTTCGGCTCCCCGGCGAAGCCAGCAATTTTTTGCGATGATGCCTGCACTTCAACCATAGGAATTTTCATCTGGTCGAAGGTTTTCTTAAAGAGGATATTACAGGATGCGCCGCTGTCGATAAGAATCCTTCTGACGATGGCTGGCCCAATGCCGGCCGAGATGACCAAAGGATCCAAGGTCGGGGCTTCAATACCGATGGAATCCCTGGTTTTGAATACAATGTCATCATTGAATGTCTTTCGTTGCTTCAAAGGCGTAGTGTCCTCCAGAACAAAAACATTTTCTTCCCCCGGTGCATATTTCAAGGCCCGGGAATACCTTTCCATCTCACCCCAGCTTTTGCCCGCTGGGTGAGGTCCTCCTGTAATGATATTGATAACAGGCCTTCCAGACTCAAAACCTGCGTCCTTGCCATTAGTCCCAGATTGATGAGCAGGAGTTTGCTGCCCCTGGTTTGACGAAGCAGGATTATTATTATCATTCTTCTTCACAAATTGCTGTAGCTTATTTTCCCTTAACAATTCTTCAATTAGATTCTTCAATTGGCGGCAGTCATCAGTATCATGACCGGGCTGATTATGGAAGCGACAGAACCTCCCACTTTGCACGGCTTTTTTCCCGGTTCTCAAGACTGGGGGTTTAGGATAATTGACAGAATCTTTGGTAGCCAGGTAGATTCGTTCTGGAGTATCTGACAAAGGTGTGTATTCTGATGGCTTGAAGGATCTATGCTTCTTCTGATTATTCTGTTGTTTTCCATTGTTGTTCTCCCTCTTCTGTCCCACAGACTCATTTTTGCGTGGAGCATTGGCGTTAGCTTCAACCTTTTCCAATGCTGCTTTTGTCGATACAGGGCGGCTCTCCAGACGCATGAACTCGTCTGCTTTCTTGTAGAACTTTTCGAGAGAGCTTGGTTCCTTCATATTCAACCATCTTCCAAACTCACTAGATTTATCTATGGCCCTCATCAAATAGGTCAAGACCATGCGAGGTTCCGCATTATCCACCTCAGCTAACGCTATATTAAAGCGATTTAAGAAAGACTTGATAGTTTCCCCCGGATTCTGCTCCAAACCAGATAACGACATGATGTCTTTGGCCTTTGAAGCATATAGCCTAAATTGCTCTTTAAATTTCCTGGTTAGGTCTGAAAACTGATCGATGGACCGGACAGGTAGCTTTGTGAACCAAAGCAGAGCTACGCCTTCCAGATATACGGGGAAATATCTGCATTTTACTTCATCTGAGGCTCGGGCACCCGTCATATGCCAATCATATTTGTACAGAAATTCGTTTGGATCACTTGTCCCCCTATAAGCTGGGATAGTTGGAGGAGCAAATTTTCGTGGGAATTCAGCCTTTAGAATTTTTTCAGTAAATGGAGTCTTGCTTGGAGCAAAGCCCCATTCTTTCTGATCTTCGACTCTTTGCATGCTCTCCTTCATAATTTGGCGAACCATTCCAGAGAGATATTCTTCATCATTGCGAGCCCTAGATCCACCTACCTCAGGGAGTATTTGCTCAGCGGGGTTAGTGTCCCTTTCGGAAACATTCCTTTCTTCAGTTTCATGAATATTACCAGCAAAATTCCTTTCATTAGCTGTTGATTGACGGTTTGCCCCGAGCAAATCGTTCAACTTATTCAGGATTAAGGCGTTTTGGGCATTCTGGGCTTCCATTTGCACATTTTGAGCATGTATCTGTCTGTTCAACCCCAAAATTGCGGCATCCAACTCTGCTTTCGTAACCCCGACAGTTGGAGTGGCTTGATTTGGTGTTGGGGAAGCGGAGGTTCCCTCTTGAGCGTTTGCAGATCTCACAGATTTACTTTTCCTTCCAGGAGCCATGATTTCGGATAGACTTCTGGTTCTTAAAGAAACTTTATCTACAAATCTTTCTGAAGCAATGATGGTAGATCTCCTGAGTTCACTTCTCAGTGAAAGCACCAAAATGTTAACGCTCAAATTTAAACGCTGACACCCTGGTGTATAGGATGTGATTGTGAAAGCACCACCCGTTCGTATGGGAATCAGAAATAAGCAGAAAGTATGTAGAAAAACAGTAAGAGACACAGTATTTATAGTGGTTCGGCTTATAATTGAGCCTACGTCCACTTTAATCTTTTTATCTCAAGTTTGATTACAATTCTTTACAAAATCTCTCAATTACAACACACTTCAAGTGATGGGATATGTAGAACAAGTAGCTCAAGCTTTGATGTTGACAATCATCTTCAAATCCATGGTGAACGTAGATGATTTCTTTATGGAGTTCTTTTAGGAGTTTGTTGGATCTCAAAAGCTTCTAGTGTTGAAGCAGTCTGGAATTCGGCAGAGTAATGGCGCTTGAAATTGATCAACTCCCCCCCCCCCCAAAAGTCCTTTAAGTGTTGGAGGTGGTCACCTATTTATAGAGGCCTTCGATGTCAAATTGTAGGTAGCTGCCGAGTTAAGTTAGATCATGAATCGGCTCCGGGTTAGACTAAGTCATGGGTCGGCGCCAATCTATTATGCCCAGTCTACGGCTTAAGCAGAAAACACATGTTAACGTGTTATGAGCTAACTGTTATGACCCAAGTCCTAGGTCGTTACCGAGTTAACGACTCAAGTATGAACCGGTATGCTTTTTGATACTTAAGTCGGCCACCAAATTGGGTAGGTAGGTCGGCACACATGCTGGGTCAGAACTCACTACTGATCATTAAGTCGGCAAACCTCCTTTAAGCTTTAGGTCGGCAACTGATTCGAACCTTGGGTCGGCGACCTACTTAAACCTTAGGTCGGCAACCTATTTAGACTTTTAGGTCGGCAACCCTTTTCTGCCTTATGCAGTTAAGTCGGTCTCCCATATTAAGATACTAGGTCGGTACCCCTTCGTAAGTCCTAGGTCGGAACCTCTTTAAGCCTTAAGTCGGCATTACTTTAACTCTTAGGTCGGTATACCCCTGTTAGCTTTTAGATTGTTATGCCTTGTTAGATCGACATCCCTTCACGCCTTAGGTCGGCATCACTTGGGTCAGTAGTCTATGAACCGAGGCAGGGTTAACAGGTTGCTATGATTTTTAGCTTATGGTTGATATATGCTTGTGTTTTAAAATTTAAATCTTTAATTGGATTATTAAATTACCTTTGTTTTAAATTTCGTGGACGAAATTCTTTTAAGGGGGAAGGAATGTGATATCCCGGAAATTTTTGGCAATATAAATTTAATAATCTGTGTAAAAATTTAAATTAATTTGATAAATATTTGAATTGATTTAATAATCTTCTTTTAAGTAAGTATTTAACTGATAATTTATCTTTTGAGAACTAATTTAATTGTTTCCTATTTGTAATATACATTTATATATTTATATATATTGTACATAGTTCATCTTTGTTTTAAATTTAATAAATAAAGTTATGATCTCTAATTCTAATATTTTTGGTAAATTTGGAAGTTTGATTTAATTTAGTATTAAGCTATTAAATAATCATATGGCTTCAAAATACTTATGATTTAAGTTTAATTTGTTTAAAATAATTTTAGCTTAAATTTAAATTAAACAAAAGGTTCTTTTGTTTTTAAAAAATAGATTGATACAATAAGTAATTTATTAATAAAGGAATAATTTCTTGTATAAATTATTTTAAATTAATAATGAGGTATTTTAAATAATATTAATGATGTAATGTCTTTACAAATGGATTTTTAGTACAAATAGAAATTGTTATTTTAAATAAATTTATATATATATACTTGTATTTTGAAAAGAAAGCTATGATTGAAATTTTAAATAAAATCTTTCAAAAAAATGTTTAAAATAAAATAAATTTTATAAAAACATAAACATAAGAAAAATATGATATTAACATAATCAATAAGAATAAATACATAAGTTAAAATTATAACAAATAAATAAAGCAACCTTATATATTTAATAAAGCATAACCAGACAAAAGAAAGAAACATCTACATACCCAAATAAGATAAGTATGAAACAAAACAAAATAAAGTAAGAAAATATTATGCAGGCAAATGAATAAGTTAGGTGTGTAGCTGAAATATAGTATGCAGGTTAGAGAAATAAAGTAAAGCAAAAATAAAATAATGTGCAGGTAGTTTGTAGATGAAGGTTCAAGCAAGATAAATATGTTGTAAGATAAGTATGCAGGCAAGAATATCTAAACAAGTAAAAAAGTAACAACCCGTATATTTGGACCATTTAAATTGACAATAATCCTCACATGTCAATTTAAATAATACAAAACACGAATCATTATGGGATTATAAATACATAAATGTAAATGAGAATCAATACATCATCACAGTCACAGAACAGTCACAGAATAATGCAGCGGAAAATACATCGTCATAAAAGCAGTTCATGAAGCTGCTACATAAAGTACAACAATGTCTAAACAAAAGGTGATTGAAAGGAAATACATAAATGTCCAAAGGACAAGGACATCAAAATAGACTGATAAAGATAAATGCTAAGTCTTCAGCATCTTCAACCAACCTTGATCAGCAAACTTGATAGCTTCAGACTGAACCGAGCATATACAAAAGAAACACTCAAGTCAGGACTCAAAATC
The DNA here is from genome assembly GCA_030765085.1 of Allium cepa. Classification (NCBI taxonomy): domain Eukaryota; kingdom Viridiplantae; phylum Streptophyta; class Magnoliopsida; order Asparagales; family Amaryllidaceae; genus Allium; species Allium cepa. Next base: position 950,074,724 of record CM060943.1, on the reverse strand, counting down.
TTATACAGGAAAATCAAGTGCAGGGAATAAAGTTCATAACTCAAAGATGAATAAACATCTCTAAGGATCCGATAAACTACCTATATATACAATAGAATACGATATGTAGAAATGCCTAATCAGTAAAGTACGATATTAAAATAGCGTTAAGGCGTTACCATAATTCCCCTTAACACATTTTATAATGCCATTGTCTATACAGCACCGTAAACCCCACCGTAAACTAGTGGTTATCAGAGGGTACCCCATAGGTATAACACAAAACAAAACGTAGTTGTCACGAATAGGGTAATCAGTATGACAAGGTACATGAGGCGATACCAACTAGGATACTAGTAGTTGCGTGATCCGGACTGATGTTGAGCATAGTAGCTACTATCTCAACACCGCGAAACAACACTCCCAAATCAAGGGTGCACCCAGATCGAATCCCAAAAGTAATAGATATGGTATCGAAGAAGCGTCTCCGCTAGAGGTGGCGATCTTCAATGGCCCGACGCGGCTCCTGTTTTAGTCATGTCAGGGGTCATCCAATATCGTTCTCTTTCTTCAGTCAACGCGTTCACTAAACCATCCACCTCATTCTGGATCAACACTTCACGCATAATAGTTATTAAAGTGGTTTTCGGTATCGACAGAGAGTATGTCCATTCCCGATCCCGGTCTCTTTAATAACTACGTATTTATTACCCGATGGTTGGTTAAATTAACGTTTAAACAAATCAAAGTCCAAAAGTCAAGGTGCAAATTTGACTTCCAAAATTTGACATTTCATGATTCAATTTATTTTAGATATTTTAAAACATATTTTCGAATGCAATTTTTAGTTCAAACATTTGAGTTACACCTTAAAATTAAGTATTCCAGTTCGATTTAATAAGGTCTAAAAGTCGCTTATTAAATTTAGTTCATAATCAACGAATTTAATTTAGTGCTAAACTTAGTTTAAATTATAAAATCAAATTCTATTCATTTCACTTCATGTTTACATCCAGTGTTATCATAAATTCGATTTAATCACTTTCATTAACTAAGTTCCTTTTTATCCAACTTCATTTGATTTTTCTTTTTACCAATTCAATTAAATTTCTAAACCAAGAAGTCCATTTCCATTTACAATGTCCTGATTTGATTAATTCGTTAAATTTAAAATCATTTTTAGTTTAAATAATCACCGATTTATATCCATAAATCTTTGGTTAGTTTTGTATTCCTCCTAAGTCAAATTTTCTAAATTTCCAAGTAAAATTTACAACATGTTCCAAATCTATTTAACAAAAACCGAGTCTTAATCTAAACCTAATAAATTAATCAATTTTTAAGTTATCAAATTCTAAAACTTACTTGTATCTAAATCTCATTTCAATAAATTTGCCAATTCATTTTTATTAATTACATAGTTTTATTAATCCGTTTCAATTTAATCCATTAATTTTACTTCAATCTAATCCATAAAATTTATCTCAGTTAAATCCGTGAAATTTATTTCAATTACATCCATTAAAACTATTACCAAATTTCCAGAAAAATTGTTAAGTTCATTCCTTAATTTAAATTATATTTCAATTTCGAAAATAGTTTTGTTGACCAAACGGGTTTCTTATTTTTATTTTCTATCCTAGGACAAGTTGTTTAATTAGGTATTTATCATTTCAACCCAATATTATTCAATATAAAACAAAGCATAGCAAAGGGAACTTGCATTGTGATAACTGGGATGGTGTCAAAGTAAATAAACAAGCAATAGCAACCATACATAACAATTTAACAATTTGTTAAATAATCCCAAAATAATCGTATTAACTTACATTTGTTATTTATGCAAATTAATATAATTATTCTTAGAATCCACACTATCGTTTCATGCAGATTAAAGATTATTACATTATGGTTTTCACTTGGTGTCTATTATCACATTACTAAATCATCATACATTCAACGGTTCAAAGTGTAGTTAACGCTATTTATACACGACGATTTATTTAATATTTAAAGGGGTCAAGTTCAACATATATAATCCATTTTAAATTGTTGACTATCCTATATCAATATTAATTTCATTTTAAATTTCACTTAAGTTAACAGCCAAATTCAACATCACATAACAATTTTAGTGTCTCTACTATTTGTCGTAACTAACAATATTCAAATTTAACTTGCATAGCGATTCACAATTTTTTTTCCAACAATTCTAACAATCAACAATTTAACATCCAAATTAATATAAACAACAATTTATCACTTGATTTTCAAAGCATAATAGATTGAGTCGTGAAAGAAATATTCACCTTGCGTGGTTGAAGAAGATGACGAAGTACGAAGACGGATAGATGGCGCAGCGGATAAATCGAAACAAACTTCAATCGATGGAATGTAGCAATCAGTGAGTTGAGAATACTGCAAGGCCCAAATCCGTTGATCCAAAGATACCGGATTCTAGCTATCTTCGTCTCGTTGATCGCGCACGATACCGAGAAAGAAGATCTACGATTCTTCGTACGTTGATCTAGCGCACTAGATACCGTGAATCGGCTTCTACGATCGTTGAATCGAGCGCACTCGATTAACCGAAAGAGGAGATAGGAGATCACACTCAACTACCAATTTGTATGAAAGCACAAAGCTAACAAAAGAGAATTTTTATTCAAGTATCAACCACCTTACAAATGACACAACACTGCTATTTATAGCTTTTACAACGCAACACAAACAAAACATCACTAGGCTCTTAGGTCGGCAGCGACTTACGACCTAACTTAGGTCGGCAGCGACCTACGACAGCGACTCAACGCTACACTCAACATAATTTTACAACACTTAGGTCGGCCACGACCTAACACTTACGACTCAAACAAACATTACAAGACACGACTTAAGATAGGTCGTTAATGACCTAACCTTTACAACATCAAACGACTTAATATGTACAACACAAGGACTCAACGATAGCTCGGCGGCGACTTATGGAAGACATGTGATTTTATCAGCGACATAAGATCTAGGCTTTAGCGACCTATAGTAGGTCGTTTGCGACCTAAGAAATAGTATGCATGCGACCTAAAGATATTCGCGACTTAGTTGCTTGCGGTATTGTTTCTTTCTCGTTAGGTCGCTTGCGAATTGAAGAAGCGAAGTTAGGTCGCTCGCGACTTGGAGAGGTGGAGTTAGGTCGCTCGCGACTTAGAGAAGCAAAGTTAGGTCGAAGCTCGTTAGGTCGGGGCTTTTTAGGTCGGAATTTTTTTAGGTCGGGCATTTTTAGGTCGGAGCTTTTTTTAGGTCGAAGCTTGTAAGGAATGTTAGGTCGCCCATGACCTAAGTCTTCGTTACTCCGGGTTGCATCATCCTCCGCGGGTTGAGAAAAAATCGTCCTCGAATTTGTTAATTCTCCTACATCTCCGTAATACGGCACAAGATGCTTAACATTGAATACGTCAGAAGTGTATACATCCTCCGGTAGTTTCAACTTATAAGCATTTTCATTGGTCCGTTTCACAACTTTTACAGAACCAATTTTCCTGGCTTTCAACTTATTATAAGCGCCCACTGGAAAACGATCCTTCGTTAACACAGCATACACCAAATCTCCTTCGTTAAATTCAACACGTCGTTGCTTCAAGTCTGCAAATTTCTTGTATTTCTCATTTGACTTTTCCAATCGTTCCTGAACGATCTTATGACATTCAGTTAACTCATCAACAAAATCAACAGCTCGTTTAACTGTCCCCTTCGGTTGTGGTACCACCGCTAAGTCCAACGGTCCCCTGGGTAAATTTGAATATACAATCTGAAATGGACTGTAACCCGTACTACGATTCATGGCATGGTTATGAGTAAACTCTGCTTGGCATAGCTTCATGTCCCAACTTTTCAAATTATCCTGTACAAGACATCGCAACAAATTTCCCAATGACCTGTTAACAACTTCTGTCTGTCCATCAGTTTGCGGATGGTAAGCGCTACTAAAATTCAGCTTTGTCCCGATCATTTTCCACAAACTCAACCAAAAGTGACTCAGAAAACGAGTATCTCTATCCGACACAATAGACTCTGGCAATCCATGAAGTCGATAGATCTCCTTGAAAAATAACTGAGCAACACGAACAGCATCCGACGTCTTCTTGCAAGCAATAAATTGTGCCATTTTTGAAAATCTGTCAACCACTACATATATAGAATCATTACCACGCTGCGTTCTTGGCAATCCCAATACAAAGTCCATACTCACATAACCCATGGTCTAGCCGGTACAGGCAATGGCATATACAAACCAGCATTGGTCGCGGTTCCCTTCGAAACTTGGCAAATATGACATCGCTCCACAAATCTTCCCACTTCTTTCCTCATCGATGGCCAAAAGTAAGACTGTTAAATTAATTGCAAGGTACGATCACGGCCCACATGCCCTTCCTCGTGTAACTCCTTGACAATTTTCGATCTCAAGCTACAATCCGGTATACATAAACGATTCCCCTTAAACAGAAAACCATCAACCAACATAAATTCATCGGTACTCCCATCCTTCACTTTCTCAACATATTTCACAAAGTAAGGATCTTCTTCAATCATCTCTGGCAGTAATTCGAACCCCGTCACTTCAACCTTCAATGTTGTCAACAAATGACTCCTCCTACTTAAAGCATTAGCCACACGGTTCGTCACCCCAGATTTGTGTTTAACAACAAAAGTAAATTGTTGCAAATAAGCAATCCACGATGCATGTCTCGCTGAAATTTTATCCTGCCCCTGTAAATGCTTCAATGCCTCATGATCAGTGTACAGAACAAATTCTTTCTGAAATAGATAGTGTCTCCAATGCTTAACAGCTTGTACAACAGCATAAAATTCAACGTCATATGTACTGTATCTCATCTTTGCCCCTGACAACTTTTCACTGAAATATGCAATAGGTCTCCCCTGCTGACTCAACACTCCTCCAATCCCAACCTTTGATGCATCAGTGTGTAGCTCAAACAACAACTGAAAATCAGGTAAAACAAGAATTGGCGCTGTCGTCAACAGTTCTTTGATTCGTTCAAAAGCAATCCCGGCTTCTTCTGTCCACGAAAACTGTTTACCCTTCATGCAATCAGTAACTGGAGCCATCACGCTACTGAAGTGTGGAATGAATCTTCGGTAGAATGATGCTAGCCCATGAAAACTTCTCACTTCCGTAATTGTCTTTGGCTGTGGCCAATTCCTGACTGCCTCTACTTTACTCTGATCAACTTGAATACCTTCTCCTGAAACAACATAACCCAGGAATAAGACACTTTTTGTCATAAACACACATTTCTTCGTAGCAGCATAAAATTGTTCTTCACGGAGAATAATCAACACTTCCCTCAAATGTAGAACATGCTCTTCCATACTCCTGCTATATATCAGAATATCATCGAAATAGACCATGACGAACTTCCCAATGAATGGTCTAAAGATTTGATTCATCACCCGCATGAATGTACTAGGTGCATTCGACAAACCAAATGGCATAACCAACCATTCGTATAACCCCTCTCTTGTCTTGAAAGCTGTCTTCCATTCGTCTCCAGGTCTAATCCGAATTTGATGATAACCACTCTTCAAGTCAATCTTCGAAAATATAGTTGCCCCACTCAACTGAACCAGCAAGTCATCCAACCTTGGCATAGGAAATCTATAACGAACAGTAATCTTGTTCAAAGCTCTACTATCTGTGCACATTCTCCATGTTCCATCCTTCTTTGGCACCAACAATGCTGGCACTGCACAAGGACTCAAGCTTTCCTGAACACGTCCCTGTTCCAACAACTCTTCCACCTGCCTTCGTAACTCCTTATGTTCCTTCGGACTCATTCGGTAATGTGGTCGATGTGGTAGCACTGCTCCCGGAACAAGACCAATCTGATGTTGAATGTCTCTAAGTGGCGGTAACTCCTTAGGCAACTCCTCTGGAAAGACATCTTCAAATTCTTTCAAAATTGGCTTTGCTTCTTCTGGAATTTCAACTTCTTCTTTACTCTCTCTCCCAATCAACAAAAATATTTCAGGTTCTACTTCAACTTCCTTGACAAACTCTTTCAAAGTCAACAGAGTTTTCAATTCCTCGATCTCCTCTAGCTTGCTCTCCTTCTGTTGTTGTTTCTTGGGAACCAAAGTGATTTTAGTACCCTCGAACATGAAACTGTAACTATTGGCACGACCATCATGTTGAACTGCTCTATCGAACTGCCATGGTCTGCCCAACAACAGATGACAAACATCCATATCCACTACATCACACCAAATTTCATCTTTGTACTTCTTCCCAATAGAAAAATTAACACAAGCCCTTCGACACACCTTCACTTCACCACCCTTCCTTAACCATGCTAGCTTGTATGGTTTAGGATGTTTCTCAGTCTTCAAGTTCAACTTCTTTACTGCTTCTGTAGAAATAATATTATCGCAACTTCCAGCATCAATAACGAAATTGCAAACTTTTTCCAGAATAGTGCATGTCGACTGAAAAATATTGCTTCTCAACCAACTACAATCCTCCTCTTGCTTTGGTGTGAGACATGACCTCCTCAACATAAGATTACAACCTTCATCTCCAAACAATTCTTCTTCCTCCTCAACATAAGGTGCATTTGAACATTCTGCCTCCTCACCATCATCCTCCTCAACTTCTGCAACCATGGTTCTCTTCTTCGGCTTCGGACATTCGTTGCTTTTGTGACCCAACTCCTGACAGTTATAACATTTGAACCCACTGCTAACCTTCGCCTTCTCAGCCTCCTTCACCACTGGTTTTGTAACAGGTTTAGGAATTCTAGAACTTCCACTAACATCCTTCGCTTGATTATTGGAATTAGTAAACACACCACCTCCACGCCTTCCTTGCTTCTCCAAAGCTAACGCTTTCTGATGTGCCTCTGCAACTGATCTAGGATCGAACATATTAACCATATCCTGGATCTGCATTCTCAATCCCCCAATGAATCTAGCAGTTAGCTTTTCTTCCGTTTCCATAATATCATTTCTGGCAATGAGTTGGTAAAATTCATCAACATAATCACTAACAGACTTCGTCCCTTGCCTCAGATTCTACAACCTTTGGTACATAAGTGACTGATAATTGTAAGCTAAGAAAGTAGATCTCATCAACTTCTTCATCTTATCCCACGATTCTATCTTTGACTTCCCCATTCTCTCCCTTGTAAGTTTAGTTTGCTGCCACCACGCCAAAGCTCTCCCCCTCAACCTAGTAGCAACCAACTTCACTCTCCTATGTTCAGGAACCTCTTTGAAATCAAAGATCTCTTCAACATTAGAAATCCAATCGAGAAATTCTTCTGCTACCATTCCTCCTTTAAATTCTGGAATTTCTATCTTCATACCCGATTCCTATCGTCGGTCATCTTCAATATTACGGTAAGAATTTTGAACTTCGTCCCGATCTCGATAATGAATACTAGCTCCATCACCCTCTTCAACAAAATCAAAAGTACGCCTACATCGATCTCGATCATTATCATCCCTTCGCTCATGCATGCTTCTTCGACTATGTCTCTCTTCATCTCTATATGCTTCATGGTCAAATTCACGTTGACTCCTTCTCTCGTCATGTGCATAGTCATGATGATCTCTTCGTGATGAAATTGATGTTTCTCTTCTATCTCTACAAGAATGTGGTGATACCCTCCTCGCTTCCGTAACCGATGGCGAAACTCGGTTTCCTCCATGGTTCGAGTTTGGTGATCTCCTCCTTTGATCTAAATCATTCATCAATTTCTCCAACTTTCCAATGCCTTCATCAAACTTTTCATTAATACGTTGTTCCATAAGCTCGGCTTCTTCTCTTCGATACAAAGCTTCAACGTTTTGATGACGATTGGCTCTCCTTGGTGGCATGATTGAATCAACACAACACCTCAACAAAACAACAATAAATCGCGGCTCAACCTTCAAAACAACTTCACAAGGCTCGGCTACTTCCCAAGTATACACGGCCCAACTTCAACTCCAAACACCTTCCAACACTTTGATCCAAAAAGCAATGGATCGAAAGTTCTCCTTTCGTTGCCACTTCAAGATGAACACGATGAACAACTTCAAACTTCAACTTCAAATACTTGGCTCCAAGTATCAACTTAGCTATGATTGGCTAAGTATGGCTCTGATACCAAAACTGGCGCAGCGGATAAATCGAAACAAACTTCAATCGATGGAATGTAGCAATCGGTGAGTTGAGAATACTGCAAGGCCCAAATCCGTTGATCCAAAGATACCAGATTCTAGCTATCTTCGTCTCGTTGATCGCGCACGATACCGAGAAAGAAGATCTACGATTCTTCGTACGTTGATCTAGCACACTAGATACCGTGAATCGGCTTCTACGATCGTTGAATCGAGCGCACTCGATTAACCGAAAGAGGAGATAGGAGATCACACTCAACTACCAATTTGTATGAAAGCACAAAGCTAACAAAAGAGAATTTTTATTCAAGAATCAACCACCTTACAAATGACACAACACTGCTATTTATAGCTTTTACAACGCAACACAAACAAAACATCACCAGGCTCTTAGGTCGGCAGCGACTTACGACCTAACTTAGGTCGGCAGCGACCTACGACAGCGACTCAACGCTACACTTAACATAATTTTACAACACTTAGGTCGGCCACGACCTAACACTTGCGACTCAAACAAACATTACAAGACACGACTTAAGATAGGTCGTTAATGACCTAACCTTTACAACATCAAACGACTTAATATGTACAACACAAGGACTCAACGATAGCTCGACGGCGACTTATGGAAGACATGTGATTTTATCAGCGACATAAGATCCAGGCTTTAGCGACCTATAGTAGGTCGTTCGCGACCTAAGAAATAGTATGCATGCGACCTAAAGATATTCGCGACTTAGTTGCTTGCGGTATTGTTTCTTTCTCGTTAGGTCGCTTGTGAAATGAAGAAGCGAAGTTAGGTCGCTCGCGACTTGGAGAGGTGGAGTTAGGTCGCTCGCGACTTAGAGAAGCAAAGTTAGGTCGAAGCTCGTTAGGTCGGGGCTTTTTAGGTCGGAATTTTTTTAGGTCGGGCATTTTTAGGTCGGAGCTTTTTTTAGGTCGAAGCTTGTAAGGAATGTTAGGTCGCCCATGACCTAAGTCTTCGTTACTCCGGGTTGCATCAATAGATAAGAGACACAACAGCACAACACAAACGAACACAACTTCAATCAACAAATAATTGATCAAAATCTGTTCATTACAATACATATATTGATTTGAATATATATAACCATACCAACGTAAAGAACTAGGTGGATTCAGACAAGTCGGATGGAAGCCTAAGACTGAGATCTCGGTTCAGTAACTGCAACCAGCAAAACACTGTATGTAAGCAAACTATTATATGCATATATTAACAGTTCCATGCATATATTTGTATGCAAACAGAAATGCACTGGAAAACGGGCGGCCAAGGCGAGGCATGGCGGTGATGGCGGGACAGGGACGGCGCGGTGATCGGTGGATGCGGCAGTAGGTGAATGCGGATCTGGGCAGTGCGGCAGTGGGTGAAGCCGGATATGGGCAGTGCGTTGTCGCTGCGGGTCAGTGGGCGTGGGCCAGTGGGTCGGAGGCTGGTGGTGGTGAAGGCGGAGTGGTGCAGTGGAGTGCGACGCGGGGACACGGGCTGGGCTGGGCGAAACGGCGGAGGGTGAACAGTGGGCGGAGGCGGCAGCGACGTGGTAGGGGCGTGGCGTGTGGTTGTGCGATGGAGCAGCTGGGCGGGTCTGGGTAATGGAGGAGGAGAGTGCAGGCGAAGGCAGGTATGGGCTGGAACGCGAAGGCGACTGTGGGTGGTGGCACACGGGAGGAAAGATGCGGCAGTGGGTGGTGACCGGTGAGGCAGTGTGGAGGTAAGGCGGCGGGTAGCGGAGGGTGGAGCAGACGAATGGATGGAGGTTGGGTAGTAGTGGGGCTCGGTGGCTGGGCGGGCGAAGGCGGAGGGCGTGGTGTGCAGTGTTGGATGCATGGAGAAGGGTTTTGTGTTAATACCGTGGAGAAAAAAAATAAAATAAAAGAAAGATGAGGGAGGGAGGAAAGTAGGAACCAGAGGAGTTTAAGATTTGCAAGAAACGAAGAATGAAGCCGAACCCAGTATAAAATGAATAATATAGAAATCAACAGCCTCAAATTAATTATCTTGGTAACCGGAGTGGCTATTGGCTTTCCAAGGCAGCTGAATAGTCAAAAGACTGTAGACTGTTAGATTTCTGAATGTTGAAGAAAACGGGTACCGATTTTAGTTGCGTAACGGACCGGATTGTAATCCGTTAAATAATTACAGTTCGCAACGCCGAACTCTGATTTACACAAATAAATATATCGTTCCGATCATCGCGACGAGACGGTCACAATGGTATGAAAATATTTATGGTTTGACACTGTTTGCGAAATGATAATTCTTATTTAACCGTTTGCTCGAACGGCAATTTAATTAGCAAATAAAAGCGAAATTTGACGAAACGAAATGCGCCGTCAAGTTAAGAATATTTTTCTTATGCAACATCGAGAAAATATTTGAGTTCGGACAATAGGAAATTTATACATAAGATTTAAACTAATATGTAAATGCGACGAGCGTAATTTACTTCAATATTTTTCAACGAAATTCGGCGCACGCCTATGTCTATCTAGACGCATTCCAAATGTGAAGTTTGGTTGGCAGCGGAAGTTGTTTGCGAAAATTCAAATTTCTATATTAAAAAAGCGATTTAAAAATTTTAAACCGGGTCTGAATTTCAGGGTCGTTACATTCTCCCCCACTCAAAATTTTTCATCCCCGAAAAGGAAAAAGGTAAAGAGTGGAAGAACACATAAAAGAGATATGACGGATACATAATAGATTGTTGAATAAAGTAAAGAATATAGAATGGAATTTACCTTCAACAAACAATTCTGGATTAGAATCTCGGATACTCTCCTCGGTTTCCCAAGTACAATCTCGATCATCGGGACTCCATTGGACTTTGACTAGGCTAGCAGTCTTCCTTCTAAGCTGCTTCGTATTCCTATCAATAATACGAAGTGGTCTCCTCTCTATAGTCAAATCCGGCTCAATATCAACCTCATCTAACTGAGCAATAGGAATGGTCATGGATGGATCATGTACAACCTTCCGAAGATGTGAAACATGAAATACGTTTTACACGCCCTCAAATTTCTCCGGCAGCGCAACTCTGTAGGCTAGTGTACCAATCCTCTCAGTGATAGTGAATGGTCCTACAAATCTAGGAGCGAGCTTCCCTCTACGACCAAATCAAATAACATTCTTCAAAGGTGATACTTTAAGAAAGACCTCATCTCCAACCTGGAATTTTAACTCTCTTCTACGCCTATCTGCATAGCTCTTCTACCTATCGTGTGCGGTTTTCATCTTCCTTCTGATCTCATTAACCTTCTCGGATGCTTACATAATCATATCCAGGCCAAGAACTAATCGGTCGCCAGGCCCAATCCAACAAGCTGGCGATTTGCATGGCCGTCCATATAAAGCTTCGAATGGTGCCATATCGATACTCGCCTGATTATAAAGATAGTTATATTTCAATTCAAATTTTTACTTATTCAAATTGAAAATTTTGGATTACCTGATAGTTGTTATTATAAGTGAATTCAACCAAATGGAGATGGTCTTCCCAAGATCCACCGAAATCAATAATGCAAGCTCGGAGCAGATCTTCCAAAATCTGATATACCCTCTCAGTTTGGCCATCTGTTTGAGGATGATAAGCCGTGCTCAGATTCAGTTTAGTGCCCAAGATGTCCTGAAATGCCTTCCAGAATTTAATAGTGAATAAAGGATCTCTATCGCATACAATACTAGATGGAGCCCCATGAAGTCTAACAATATCTCTCATATAAATCTCGACCAAACTCGAAGCAGTACGAGTGGACTTAACAGGAATAAAATGAGCCGATTTGGTCAACCTATCAACAATAACCCATATACTCTCGTTACCCTTTCTGGTTCTCGGTAATCCATCAATGAAGTCCGTAGAAATCTGATCCCATTTCCAACACGGAATCTCTAGGGTTTGAAGCAATCCTGCTGGCTTCTGATGGTCAGCCTTGACTTGCTGGCAAGTGGTGAATCTGTTGACAAATGCAGAGATATCTCTCTTCATCCCACTCCACTAATATAAACGCTTCATATTTCGATACATCTTGGTGACACCAGGATGAAATGAATGTGATGACTGATGGTTTTCTCTAAGTACTTCTTGTCCCAATCCATCAACAATAGGAACACAAATACGGTTGTCAATCTTCAGAACTCCATTACTATCTATCTGTGCTCCCACTTTACTGTCAGCATTTCCAACTCTACCCAGAACTAACTCCTTCATGCGATAGAGCAAAGTGTCCTCATATTGCTTAGCTTTTATGCGATCCATAAGAGATGGGGAGATAACAAGCTGAAATAGCATGCCTTCTACAAGATTACAACATGACAATGCTTTGATATGGCTCAAAGCATCAGCTACTACATTTGCTTTTCCAGGAGTATAATTGATGTCGAGATCATATGCAGCTAAGAATTTGAGCCATCGGACTTGTCTCTGGTTCAAATCCTTCTGAGAGAAAATATACCACAAGGACTTATGATCTGTGAATAATTCAAATTTTGTCCCCAAAAGACGGTGCCTCCATAGTTTCAAAGCGAATACAACTGCAAGAAGCTCTAAATCATGTGTTGCATAGTTTACTTCATGGGTCTTCAACTGACGACCAGCATAAGCAACAACCTTACCATTTTGCATTAAGACAGCGCCTAAGCCTTCTCGACAAGCATCTGTATAGACAGTTAATCCTTCACCCCGTCAATTACCGCAAGAACTGGGGCTGAAGTTAACTTACGCTTCAACTCATTAAAAGCTGATTCACACTTCTCACTCCAAATAATCTTGACATCTGTTCGAGTTAAAGCAGTAAGTGGGGAAGAAATCCGAGCAAAGCGCTCAATAAATCTGCGATAATAACCGGCTAGGCCCAAGAAACTACGGATATCAGTAGGAGTTTTGGGAGTCTCCCAATCCTGTAGATAAACTTTCAAATTAGAAAGGAATAAGATGGATCGAATAGAAATAACGAATAGGATAGAACTTACATTGATTGCGGCGATCTTAGCTGGATCGACCGAAATCGCATTTTTAGAAACAATATGGCCAAGGAATCGTACTTCGTCTCGCCAGAAGTGGCATTTCGAGAACTTGGATTTAAACTGATGATTTCGGAGAGTTCCCAGAACATAAGAAAGATGTGTTTCATGCTCTTTCTCATCTTTGGAGAAGACGAGAATATCATCAATGAAGACAAGAACAAACTTGTTAAGGACACCACGGAAGACTCTATTCATTAAGTCGACGAAATAAGCAGGTGCGTTGGTCAAACCGAATGGCATAACCAACCATTCATAGAATCCATTCTCGGTACGGAAAGTTGTCTTATGAATACTATCTTCTGCTACTCTGAGTTGGTGGAACCCAGTGGCTAGATCAAGTTGTGAGAAAACTTTAGCTCCATGGAGCTGATCGAATAAATCATTGATGCGAGGCATCGGGTAGCGGTTCTTGAGAGTGCGCTTGTTTAATTCCCAGTAATCAACACACAAGCGAAGAGATCCATCTGATTTGGTGACAAAGACGACTGCGGCGCCCAATTCAGAACAACTCCTCCTGATCAAACCCTTAGCAAATAGATCATCAATTTGGGTTTTAAGTTCAGCTTTTTCTTTAGGAGCCATCCTTCTGTGAGGGAGAACTACGGGAGTAGCTCCGGGAATAAGGTCAATGCGGATATCGATCTCTCGCTTTGGCGGTAGAGGGTCGACCTCTCCAAATACATCGAGAAATTTCTAAACAATAGGAGTAGTACTAAGGTCATCCGGGTGAGCATCAAGAGAGAATATGAAGCTTCCGGCATATTTCTGAGGTGATTTGCATTCAATGACAAGCGATAGACCCTTGTCATTGACTAGAGAAATAGAACGAGCTTTGCAAGAAATAACAGCATCGAAATTTCCTAACCAATCAGCACCCAACAAGATGTCAAATGCTACGAAGCCAAGCACATAGAAATTCCAAGTGAATCGATATTTTCCATACAAAAGCACAACCCCTTTACAAATTCTACTGAGCTTGGCAAGTCCTCCAATAGGGTTGGAGATACAGAGGGAAGTAGTAGCAAAATTAGGTTCTAACTTGAGCCTATTACAAAGATCAATAGATATGAAGCTATAAGAAGCACCGGTATTGAATAATACCCTAACAGGTAAATTATGTAATGAAAAAGTACTTCGTAAGGTACCTTGGTCATCCTGAGCAGCTGGTGGAGGTGGTGTAGGATTGGTGATAGCATATACTCCTAATGGCGTGCCTTTCTTCCTCAATGGGCAGTCTCTCTTGAAGTGACCTGGCTGGAGGCAGACATGGCATAAATCATTCCTCATCTGAGGAGGTGGTGGAATAGCAGCTCCGGTGGATGGACAGCTATTAGCATAATGGCCCTTCTTATCGCATTTGAAGCAAGTGATCTTAGCAAGGTCGATTGGGCTTTTCTGGGCATATCCTAATCCTGCAGTCTTTTGCCAAGCTTTCTTTTGTTGATCAAAGTTCATCTTCCTCTTTTCGAGCTGGCTGGAAGAGGGCTGAGTAGGAGGGGCCTTAGCAGTGGGTCCCCTAGGCTTTGCCTCATATCTAAGGGCAAAATCAACAAGCTCTGTGAAGGTGCAGTGAGTGTGGCCAGTAAGCAAGTCATAATACTCTGGTCTAGCTCCCATAATGAACTTCTCGTTCTTTAGAAGTGGTGTGTCGATCAACCCCGGGCCAAACTTGGACAGTTCGTTGAATTTCCTCTCGTACTCAGAAAAAGTCATACTGCCTTGCTTAAGATCCATAAAAGCTCTACAAAGTTGGGTTTTTCCAGCAGCGGGCATCCATTGTGTCAAGAAAGTATCCCTAATCAAAGATAGACTAGATAAATAACATTTCAAAGATTGAGAGAAGAATTTAGACTACAAAATCCAAATAAATTTATACCTAAACTGGGCCCAAGTAATGGTGTTCTCCTCGATACGAGAAGTAACCGATTCCCACCAATCTTGCGCGACATCCTGAAGTTGCCACGCAGCAAGCTGACGCTTCTGAGCATCAGTGATCTCCAATCCAGAAAATATCTTCTCTAAGCCTTTGAGCCATTGCTGAGCCTCGATAATACCCTCGGATCCAGAAAACTTAGTACCACCTAGCTGTGTATACTCCTTGCTAAGAGTGGTGAATTTGACTGGAGCTGGGATGGCAGGTGCATCCCGGGCAAGACCATGACCTCTTCCGCCTCTATTGTTTCTTCCGGTGCTCATCTTGAAACATCGAAAGATATTTAGAACCTAGGATAGAAAATCATACAGCTTGAAGAAAAACTAATGAACGAATCAAAGAAGTTTGAATTTTAAAGGATCGGGATATTGAATCGATTCTCCACATTCAAGGGTATTGCTACCCTATCTCTAATGAGTTTATATAAATCCCAAACTAAGGTTTTTAGGGAAACCAAAGCTCTGATACCAACTGTAACAACCCGTATATTTGGACCATTTAAATTGACAATAATCCTCACATGTCAATTTAAATAATACAAAACATGAATCATTATGGGATTATAAATACTTAAATGTAAATGAGAATCAATACATCATCACAGTCACAGAACAGTCACAGAATAATGCAGCGGAAAATACATCGTCATAATAGAAGTTCATGAAGCTACTACATAAAGTACAACAATGTCTAAACAAAAGGTGACTGAAAGGAAATACATAAATGTCAAACAGACACGGACATCAAAATAGACTGATAAAGATAAATGCTAAGTCTTCAGCGTTGTAACAGCCCAATTTTTTTTACAAGTATTTTTCACTTGTATTTTTTTTTTTTTTTTTAAAAAAAAACTTTAGGGTTTATTTAAAGTGATTAAAACAAAATATGAAAAAAAAATTTATTAGGACTAACTAATAAGATCTCTGAAAAAATCAAGTTTTAATTAAGAAAACATTTATAGCTTAGGTGGTTAAAACATCTGGGCTATTCACGACAGGTCACGAGTTCGAGTCTCAGCACGATCAGAATTTCGAATTTTTTTTTATGTATAAATGAACTGGGTAATCACGCGTTAAAAAGGGCGCGTAAATCTAGGGAATAAGTACCGTGTATATATATATATAAAATATGAAGAATGTAAACCAATTTAAATTTTAGTTAAGTATTATTTTTAAAGGATTTAGTGTATTTATAAACTGTTAAATATCGCGTTTAAAAGGACGCGTAAAATTTATGGTAAGTAATGTAATAAAACGTGTAAAATTTAAAACGTTATTTTATATATATATTTTTGATGTTTTGTA
This sequence comes from Allium cepa, assembly GCA_030765085.1. NCBI lineage: Eukaryota > Viridiplantae > Streptophyta > Magnoliopsida > Asparagales > Amaryllidaceae > Allium > Allium cepa. Next base: position 950,058,289 of record CM060943.1, on the reverse strand, counting down.
TTACGTCAGTTTGACGTACTTTTAAAATCATATATAAACACCTTTATGGACTAAAACATCAGTTAGTGATTTTTAAGACGAACGTTACTTTTGGTTGTAACTGACAGTTTGGTTTTAAATAAAATGTGTATATACGTTTCCATTTCCAAAAGCTTTGAAAAATTTTTGCCGTCATTTAATTAAATCAAACTAAAAAAATAATAATATATCAATTCTCATATAATTGGAACGGTTCATATTTTGCCATTCCTCTGATCACGAAACTTTATCTGCCTAAATCTACAATCACGCATATATCATTTGAAAGAAAATCAATTTTGCCTTCCTTTGCGCGTGACACAAAATTTTATTCTTTTAACATTTTTGGCATTTGCCTCTTACCTTTTTGTTTCTTGAGCATGTCACTGTATTCATTTATTCACGCAACCTAAATGGACTAATATATTTGATTGCCTAAAAATCAACTCATGCATTCAAATTTAACCTTGCCTATCTTTTAAAATTCTCACATTCCTATTTATATCTCTCTGTTTCCACTGCCTTTATTTTGCAAGATAAAATTTTTTTCGTTCCTATAATCACGCATATAAAATAAAAAAATCGTATTTAAATATCTTTATGGAGAAAAATATCAGTCAGTGATTTTAAGACGGACGTTATTTTGTTTTAAAGGACCGTTTGATTTCTTTTAATAAATGGTATACGTTCTTTGCCTAAAGCTTACATAAATATTCACCTTTTCATTTATGGGTATCAAACTAAAATCAAGATTTTAGCTAAAATAAAATGGATCACACGTGAGCAACATTAGTGCATTTGTATATATGTAACGTTCGCATTTTTGCTTATTCCTCTTACCCTCTGTTGTCATCAGCTTTACCAAACATCACGCTTGCCCTTCCTTTGATCAATATTCCCCTTAAGTAACGTACAAACTTTATAAATCAAACCATGTATCACGCAAGTCATTTATTTCCCATAATCCAAGCTGCCATTTTCTCTGCCTTTTTGTTTACAAATTTTCGAATACTGATCAAACTTTATACGTTGGAAATTTTTTTTTTTATCCTTTTGCAAAACTGAAATGAGTTAATCACGCCACATCCCTTGATCACTGCCTTGCCGTTTCACAAATTCGTGTATAAATATGCCAGAGATCCACATCTCAACAAAAAGAAAAAAAAACTCACCACTCTTCAAAGCATTGCAAATTTTCCTCTGGCAATTTCGTTCGAAGCATCAGGTAATTGTCTTATTGTTTTCTCTTTCTTTTCCTTCCAGTTTTTCCTTTCCTCAGTTTTTTTTTTTTTTTCCTCATTTGATATGCTCGGCCACTCCAACCCATCTACTTCACCCGATCTAGTTGACAAACTTTGGAAATATATGAGTCATCACATCTGTAGAAATCTAATATGTGTGTGCAAAGAGATGGTGTAGTTGACCCAGATTTAATTTAATGCTAGCTTAAAGTTTACGCGTACTATCACTACGAAAAATGGGTTATTCATTGTATATATCATACTTAGTTTTGGGTCAAACAAAATAGAAAGTCAATAATGTTCATTGAAAAAAAAAAAAACAAAAAGAAAAAGAAAAAGAAAAAAAAAGAAGAAAAAAAAAAAAGAAAGAAATATATATGTAAAACAGAGGAAGGAGAGGAAGGGAAGAGGGAGAGGAGAGATTTGAGGGTACATGTACATGCGTGTATCAGTGAGAAGCTTTGCCTTTTTGCATATATTAGATAATTTACCTGTACTAAATGCATATCATATAGGAAGCAGTGCCTGCATATTTTTAACATAAATATAGTTCAGACCATATAGTGTGTGTGCAAGCATCTATTAAAAAGATCCATGCATTTAGTCGAAAGATTGGGCGAATTGTGCATGTGATATATATATTTATAAAAAAATAAGGGAGTGAAGTATTTGCATTTCTTTGGGTTATAGTGAGCGTACATTCTTAGTTGATATAGGCTTGGGCCGTGACCTTATGCATACTTCCAGTTGAAGTTTAGTAATGTGGTGGTTGTGCGTTTTGTTTAATTAAATAATAGAGTATATATATAAAAGGTAGAAAAAAAAAAGATTTTATTTTGGGCCGAGTTGTTCGTCAAGTAGGGTGGTGTAGTGGTCGAGCGTATCGTGCCAAATTTCTTTGACTCTATTCGTTCCAATTGTTTCAAATATTTGCGTTGACCATAAATTTTAAAAGTCACGTATTCGGTATTTGGATCTTGTTATAGATTTGAATCTAGGCGTGACATCCAGGGAAATTTGATCGCTACCCTCTGTGCGTTTCTTTTTTTGGTGGATTTTTCATTTTCGCTTGAATCAAATTTTCTGCAGCTTTCAGGTGAGTTTTTCTCACCAGACATATGTACATATATTGTGTAAATTATCGCAAGTATATGTGTAAACATTCTATTTAGATATTATCTGTCTGTAGTATGATGAAGAATGATGAACCCATTTAAATTGACATCTCATCAGTTATTTATCTGTTATATTATTTCTGCAGTTATATTATTAATTGTTATTTACTGCTTAAATCACCACTGCAAGTTCCCTGTTAAAGTTGGATTGTTATGGGCTGAAATAATGATTATTGTTAAACTAGTCTGTTAACTGCTTAACTGATAACTTGGGATTGGGGGTTTGAAATGATAGAACCCGGGGTTTTGTAAATTACGGGTTGAAATGATATAAATCCGTATCACTTGACCTAGGTTAGAAAATTTTATACAGGCCCGTGGTCCTTATAATATTTTCTGAAATATTTAAAATTATTTTGGAAGTTAAATATTTGATTTAATATCTTTAAAGGATTTTTTATTTTTATTTTTATTTTTGAATGAGTTATAAATGTTAATAAATAAATAAATATTTGAATAGAATTTTGGAATATAACTTATTTTGGAAATTCTGGATTTTGAAAAATAAGCTTTCAGCTAATAAATAAATAGATAAATAAGTTATATTTGGAAATATTTATTTAGTTAAACAAATCTGCTACAGCATTTTAAATGCTGTCTTTTTGAAATTGGACTAGTTTTACCCGTAACTTTAGGTAGCATTTCCTAAGTGCTACAGAATCTAGAATTGATTGTTTTAAAACTCATGGAATTTGATAAATTTTATTTTATGTTAAGTTTGGAAAATCTTAAGATATGATATTTATAACTGGATTTTCCTTAATAAATTTAAGATGAATATTCTAGTATTAAGTGAATTTTGAAGATATTAAATGACTAACATTTGGAGTTTATTTATGGAATTTATGGGAATATTCAAGACTAAATAATAAAACATTGATTTGTTGAAAGAATAAAATCCAAACTTAGTTTTGAATAGGAAATACTCCAATTGGATATATATATATATATATAGGAATTGTAATGGATTTGGGGACATAAAGTGATATTTAAATTATGGTTTAAACTTTAAATAAAGAAATATATTTGTAAAGCTATATAAATTATCTTCTTTACAAAGTAACCATAAAGTTAAACCATTATTCTATATACCGTTGAATATCCAAACCATTTGTGTGTTGGGAGTTATGGTTTTAAAGTAAAAATTCCAAATATTATGTTTTGAAGATATAATTCAAATATTTGGCTTCCAGATATTATAAATTTTAAGCAGTATGGTTTTTGGAAAGAATTATATTTGAATATAACGATATCATATTGTTTTTGGGTTTTAAAATGATATCGTATTTATAATTTTGAAATGGAAATGTTTATTCTGGTTTTAAAGTATAAAATGTTTTAAATGACCACGGGTTATAATAACGATGGGTTGGCAAAGAGACCGGGATCGGATATGGACATACTCTCTGTCGATACCGAAAACCACTTTGACCAACCGTGTACGCGGTGGAGATTCCAGAATGAAGTAGGTCGGTGGTGGCGTTTCTTGAAAGGTATATACGTGGACCCGACTCCCGTGAGTTGGCTTAAGGTGGCTAAAACAGGAGCGATTCTCGGATTAATGAGGTAGCTCCTCTGATCGAACGCACTTCTTCGTATACCATTCTATTGCTTATGTGATTGTTTGGGTGCACCCTTTGATTTGGGAGTGTTGTTCGAGGTGGGCGGTCGCTGCGGCTTCGCGTTACCACCGGTCCGGATAGCAATTGGTATATCTACCCTGGCATTGCCTCGTTGTGCCGTGTCACCTACCATATCGAGCCTTGTACGAGTTTGGTTTTCTCCCGTAGCCCGTGTGGTATCCTCTAGTTGCTTCCCGAGTAGGAGGAGCTATGGTATTGGATGGACTACTGGGACTATTACGTGTTAAGGTGGAAAATGTAAAGCCTTAACGCTATTTAAAAAGTAAGTTTATTTTATAAATAGACACTATTATAATAGCGCAATATACTACATAGTAAATAGTTTAACGGATCCTTAGAGGATGGGCGGTCCCAAGCATCCTTTAAGTTACTTGTTCTATATTACAGTACACTTGAATTAGCTTACATTATATAAGTATGTATGTCCTGACTCGAGTGTTATGTTTTATTTTACGCTCGGGTCAGCCTGAGTTGCAGTTTCAGTTTTTCTCTCCGGAGCTAGGTCATCCCGTAGATCATTCGTGCTGCCGGAAGCTTTTCAGTCCCTATCTTATCTGCAATCAAGACTTTGGAGGAAACTGTTTCTATTTATGTCTACAGCTGTATTGCAGATTCTAAACTATGTAAATTCTTTTTGGTTAAAAGTTTTATGGTGGCTTCATGAACCACTAAATATTTTATTTCCGCTGTGAGTTCTGATATCTGTGTATATGATTCTGTGATTTTATTTACTGCATATTCTGAGTTTTGCAAAAATTATTCTACAACGCAGTACTTTGAACACTTCAAGTCCGACATGAGCGGATGCGAAGGGTTGAAAATATTGGGTTGTTACAGCTGGTATCAGAGCTTTGGCTCTAGGCAAAACTTAGAATGTATGGTAAAATTGATTTACAGAATCACTTTCATTTGAGCTTGAATCTCTTCCTTTTCGAATTTTGGAACGTTCCCTGCGGTTCCGAAGTTCATTCGTGTCCCTCACTATTCATTTTTCCGATTCTGGAGTATCCCATAACTCCACTTCGGATGATCTTTATAGTAAATTGGCGGTTTCGCCAATATTCTAATATAGGGGTGAAACTCCTTTACAGCTAGCATTGATTCACCGGAGATTTATATTTATCCTCAGTTTAGATGCTAGTATCTTTGGTTATTCTAAACTCTATCTCTTCAGATCGAATGTAGATTTACCCTAGAAAATCCACATCGATCTTATTCTTTAAGTCACGGTTGACCCGGTTAAGGTTGCCCGCGATTTATATAAACTTATCTGGTTTCTTATTCTGTTATTTAACCATCGGATCTTCTGATTCCAACTTATCTTTAAATCAAAATTCTCTTTAATTTGAGTCCTTCAAAATTTGAATCTCTATCCTTGTTTTGAAAAAAAAAAATTATTCCTATATTTGTCAAAGATCTAATATTATATATATAAGTATAATTTTCAAAATTTAACTAGTTGTTTAGAGATAATAGTGTTTGATTTTATTTATGGTTTTGTAAACCATTGGTTTTGTCTTATATAAATAATTGAACTATAAAACATGGTTATAAATTTATTTAGAAACAAAAATGAATTTAAAACAAGAATTTAAGAATTTAATTTCTGATAGTTTCAAACCTTGTGTTTAAAGTCTTAAAATGATATATTATTTAAATTATTTTCGAATATAAATTTGTTTCCAAAGAATTTTAAAAGTTTTAAAAATTAGTGCTCTTCTCTTTGTCGTTGGAAAATAATTTCGGTGATGACTACAACATCATCGACATTCATTTTCGAGTATCAAAGTAAAGAGACCACGTTGTAGTTTTGTTTCAAAAATTTAATTGATTTGAATTTCTAAATATGACTTAATTTATAATATATATAGATATATGATTTAAATTGATTTGACATATCCTATATGTATGTATTTATTTATCTTTAAAGGGTTTGAAATTAATTGGAAATTTAATTCATAAATTTATGTTAAAAGGTGATTCTAATGATAAAATAAAGTCAAATTTGGAATGAATATTTAAACTTGAATAATATAGTTGGAAAATTTTACTTGTATAAATTGCATGCCAATATAACTTACCTAAATCATTCATAAATTAACTATGTAATTGGATAATGTATAATATAAAAGGATTTATAAATAAAATTTGAGTGGTTATAATAAATGTTATACACTTAAAGTTTCAGTTACAACAAGACAAATAGAGGTAAATAGAAATAAAATAATAATTGAATAATATACAATATCAAATGGTGTTAAAGGAAATTTAGAAATATATTGGAATAGTTATATTAAATATAATCTACTTTATATGTGCGATAGATATATTAAGCAGAATATATTTAATAATAATCTGGAATAAATAAAATTAAATTTGTTGAATAAAAGATGATTATTATAAATGACTATACAAATTTTGATTTTAGAAAATAATTGGATAATAAGATAATTAATTTGGAAATAGTTAAGATTGATTTAACTTCTGTAAAAATCAAATGAATTAAATCAATTACTGAATATTAATTAATTTAAATTGAAATTATATGGTTTAGAAATTGAGAAAAGATGAGAAAAATAGTGAGAAAAATAAATTTAATTTGGAATAAAGAAGAAACTAAATGGGGAATTTTGTTTATTTTGGGAAATGGTAAATTTACTTTAAAAAATTAAGTTAAATTACCATTTCAAATTTGGATTAAAATTAAACATTTTAAATTAGAATGTTATAATACCTTGTGAAAAATTTGGATAAAAAAAAAATATATGAATGATTTTTTTAAGTGTAGGGATATTATACAAGTAAATATGTAAATAAATAAATATTAAAATTTTAAGTATAAATAGATGAAATCAAAGATTAATTTAAAATTGAATTTTATTGTTTAGATTAATGATTCTAATTTAAGTTTTAATTCAGTTTTCTTTCACGTTGTTTCTATTCCCCTACCTTCTTCCTTTTCGAGGACGAAAAGTTCTGAGTGGGGGAGAGTGTAACAGCCCAATTTTTTTTACAAGTATTTTTCACTTGTATTTTTTTTTTTTTTTTTAAAAAAAAACTTTAGGGTTTATTTAAAGTGATTAAAACAAAATATGAAAAAAAAATTTATTAGGACTAACTAATAAGATCTCTGAAAAAATCAAGTTTTAATTAAGAAAACATTTATAGCTTAGGTGGTTAAAACATCTGGGCTATTCACGACAGGTCACGAGTTCGAGTCTCAGCATGATCAGAATTTCGAATTTTTTTTTATGTATAAATGAACTGGGTAATCACGCGTTAAAAAGGGCGCGTAAATCTAGGGAATAAGTACCGTGTATATATATATATAAAATATGAAGAATGTAAACCAATTTAAATTTTAGTTAAGTATTATTTTTAAAGGATTTAGTGTATTTATAAACTGTTAAATATCGCGTTTAAAAGGACGCGTAAAATTTATGGTAAGTAATGTAATAAAACGTGTAAAATTTAAAACGTTATTTTATATATATATTTTTGATGTTTTGTATTACGTCAGTTTGACGTACTTTTAAAATCATATATAAACACCTTTATGGACTAAAACATCAGTTAGTGATTTTTAAGACGAACGTTACTTTTGGTTGTAACTGACAGTTTGGTTTTAAATAAAATGTGTATATACGTTTCCATTTCCAAAAGCTTTGAAAAATTTTTGCCGTCATTTAATTAAATCAAACTAAAAAAATAATAATATATCAATTCTCATATAATTGGAACGGTTCATATTTTGCCATTCCTCTGATCACGAAACTTTATCTGCCTAAATCTACAATCACGCATATATCATTTGAAAGAAAATCAATTTTGCCTTCCTTTGCGCGTGACACAAAATTTTATTCTTTTAACATTTTTGGCATTTGCCTCTTACCTTTTTGTTTCTTGAGCATGTCACTGTATTCATTTATTCACGCAACCTAAATGGACTAATATATTTGATTGCCTAAAAATCAACTCATGCATTCAAATTTAACCTTGCCTATCTTTTAAAATTCTCACATTCCTATTTATATCTCTCTGTTTCCACTGCCTTTATTTTGCAAGATAAAATTTTTTTCGTTCCTATAATCACGCATATAAAATAAAAAAATCGTATTTAAATATCTTTATGGAGAAAAATATCAGTCAGTGATTTTAAGACGGACGTTATTTTGTTTTAAAGGACCGTTTGATTTCTTTTAATAAATGGTATACGTTCTTTGCCTAAAGCTTACATAAATATTCACCTTTTCATTTATGGGTATCAAACTAAAATCAAGATTTTAGCTAAAATAAAATGGATCACACGTGAGCAACATTAGTGCATTTGTATATATGTAACGTTCGCATTTTTGCTTATTCCTCTTACCCTCTGTTGTCATCAGCTTTACCAAACATCACGCTTGCCCTTCCTTTGATCAATATTCCCCTTAAGTAACGTACAAACTTTATAAATCAAACCATGTATCACGCAAGTCATTTATTTCCCATAATCCAAGCTGCCATTTTCTCTGCCTTTTTGTTTACAAATTTTCGAATACTGATCAAACTTTATACGTTGGAAATTTTTTTTTTTATCCTTTTGCAAAACTGAAATGAGTTAATCACGCCACATCCCTTGATCACTGCCTTGCCGTTTCACAAATTCGTGTATAAATATGCCAGAGATCCACATCTCAACAAAAAGAAAAAAAAACTCACCACTCTTCAAAGCATTGCAAATTTTCCTCTGGCAATTTCGTTCGAAGCATCAGGTAATTGTCTTATTGTTTTCTCTTTCTTTTCCTTCCAGTTTTTCCTTTCCTCAGTTTTTTTTTTTTTTTCCTCATTTGATATGCTCGGCCACTCCAACCCATCTACTTCACCCGATCTAGTTGACAAACTTTGGAAATATATGAGTCATCACATCTGTAGAAATCTAATATGTGTGTGCAAAGAGATGGTGTAGTTGACCCAGATTTAATTTAATGCTAGCTTAAAGTTTACGCGTACTATCACTACGAAAAATGGGTTATTCATTGTATATATCATACTTAGTTTTGGGTCAAACAAAATAGAAAGTCAATAATGTTCATTGAAAAAAAAAAAAAACAAAAAGAAAAAGAAAAAGAAAAAAAAAGAAGAAAAAAAAAAAAGAAAGAAATATATATGTAAAACAGAGGAAGGAGAGGAAGGGAAGAGGGAGAGGAGAGATTTGAGGGTACATGTACATGCGTGTATCAGTGAGAAGCTTTGCCTTTTTGCATATATTAGATAATTTACCTGTACTAAATGCATATCATATAGGAAGCAGTGCCTGCATATTTTTAACATAAATATAGTTCAGACCATATAGTGTGTGTGCAAGCATCTATTAAAAAGATCCATGCATTTAGTCGAAAGATTGGGCGAATTGTGCATGTGATATATATATTTATAAAAAATAAGGGAGTGAAGTATTTGCATTTCTTTGGGTTATAGTGAGCGTACATTCTTAGTTGATATAGGCTTGGGCCGTGACCTTATGCATACTTCCAGTTGAAGTTTAGTAATGTGGTGGTTGTGCGTTTTGTTTAATTAAATAATAGAGTATATATATAAAAGGTAGAAAAAAAAAAGATTTTATTTTGGGCCGAGTTGTTCGTCAAGTAGGGTGGTGTAGTGGTCGAGCGTATCGTGCCAAATTTCTTTGACTCTATTCGTTCCAATTGTTTCAAATATTTGCGTTGACCATAAATTTTAAAAGTCACGTATTCGGTATTTGGATCTTGTTATAGATTTGAATCTAGGCGTGACATCCAGGGAAATTTGATCGCTACCCTCTGTGCGTTTCTTTTTTTGGTGGATTTTTCATTTTCGCTTGAATCAAATTTTCTGCAGCTTTCAGGTGAGTTTTTCTCACCAGACATATGTACATATATTGTGTAAATTATCGCAAGTATATGTGTAAACATTCTATTTAGATATTATCTGTCTGTAGTATGATGAAGAATGATGAACCCATTTAAATTGACATCTCATCAGTTATTTATCTGTTATATTATTTCTGCAGTTATATTATTAATTGTTATTTACTGCTTAAATCACCACTGCAAGTTCCCTGTTAAAGTTGGATTGTTATGGGCTGAAATAATGATTATTGTTAAACTAGTCTGTTAACTGCTTAACTGATAACTTGGGATTGGGGGTTTGAAATGATAGAACCCGGGGTTTTGTAAATTACGGGTTGAAATGATATAAATCCGTATCACTTGACCTAGGTTAGAAAATTTTATACAGGCCCGTGGTCCTTATAATATTTTCTGAAATATTTAAAATTATTTTGGAAGTTAAATATTTGATTTAATATCTTTAAAGGATTTTTTATTTTTATTTTTATTTTTGAATGAGTTATAAATGTTAATAAATAAATAAATATTTGAATAGAATTTTGGAATATAACTTATTTTGGAAATTCTGGATTTTGAAAAATAAGCTTTCAGCTAATAAATAAATAGATAAATAAGTTATATTTGGAAATATTTATTTAGTTAAACAAATCTGCTACAGCATTTTAAATGCTGTCTTTTTGAAATTGGACTAGTTTTACCCGTAACTTTAGGTAGCATTTCCTAAGTGCTACAGAATCTAGAATTGATTGTTTTAAAACTCATGGAATTTGATAAATTTTATTTTATGTTAAGTTTGGAAAATCTTAAGATATGATATTTATAACTGGATTTTCCTTAATAAATTTAAGATGAATATTCTAGTATTAAGTGAATTTTGAAGATATTAAATGACTAACATTTGGAGTTTATTTATGGAATTTATGGGAATATTCAAGACTAAATAATAAAACATTGATTTGTTGAAAGAATAAAATCCAAACTTAGTTTTGAATAGGAAATACTCCAATTGGATATATATATATATATATATAGGAATTGTAATGGATTTGGGGACATAAAGTGATATTTAAATTATGGTTTAAACTTTAAATAAAGAAATATATTTGTAAAGCTATATAAATTATCTTCTTTACAAAGTAACCATAAAGTTAAACCATTATTCTATATACCGTTGAATATCCAAACCATTTGTGTGTTGGGAGTTATGGTTTTAAAGTAAAAATTCCAAATATTATGTTTTGAAGATATAATTCAAATATTTGGCTTCCAGATATTATAAATTTTAAGCAGTATGGTTTTTGGAAAGAATTATATTTGAATATAACGATATCATATTGTTTTTGGGTTTTAAAATGATATCGTATTTATAATTTTGAAATGGAAATGTTTATTCTGGTTTTAAAGTATAAAATGTTTTAAATGACCACGGGTTATAATAACGATGGGTTGGCAAAGAGACCGGGATCGGATATGGACATACTCTCTGTCGATACCGAAAACCACTTTGACCAACCGTGTACGCGGTGGAGATTCCAGAATGAAGTAGGTCGGTGGTGGCGTTTCTTGAAAGGTATATACGTGGACCCGACTCCCGTGAGTTGGCTTAAGGTGGCTAAAACAGGAGCGATTCTCGGATTAATGAGGTAGCTCCTCTGATCGAACGCACTTCTTCGTATACCATTCTATTGCTTATGTGATTGTTTGGGTGCACCCTTTGATTTGGGAGTGTTGTTCGAGGTGGGCGGTCGCTGCGGCTTCGCGTTACCACCGGTCCGGATAGCAATTGGTATATCTACCCTGGCATTGCCTCGTTGTGCCGTGTCACCTACCATATCGAGCCTTGTACGAGTTTGGTTTTCTCCCGTAGCCCGTGTGGTATCCTCTAGTTGCTTCCCGAGTAGGAGGAGCTATGGTATTGGATGGACTACTGGGACTATTACGTGTTAAGGTGGAAAATGTAAAGCCTTAACGCTATTTAAAAAGTAAGTTTATTTTATAAATAGACACTATTATAATAGCGCAATATACTACATAGTAAATAGTTTAACGGATCCTTAGAGGATGGGCGGTCCCAAGCATCCTTTAAGTTACTTGTTCTATATTACAGTACACTTGAATTAGCTTACATTATATAAGTATGTATGTCCTGACTCGAGTGTTATGTTTTATTTTACGCTCGGGTCAGCCTGAGTTGCAGTTTCAGTTTTTCTCTCCGGAGCTAGGTCATCCCGTAGATCATTCGTGCTGCCGGAAGCTTTTCAGTCCCTATCTTATCTGCAATCAAGACTTTGGAGGAAACTGTTTCTATTTATGTCTACAGCTGTATTGCAGATTCTAAACTATGTAAATTCTTTTTGGTTAAAAGTTTTATGGTGGCTTCATGAACCACTAAATATTTTATTTCCGCTGTGAGTTCTGATATCTGTGTATATGATTCTGTGATTTTATTTACTGCATATTCTGAGTTTTGCAAAAATTATTCTACAACGCAGTACTTTGAACACTTCAAGTCCGACATGAGCGGATGCGAAGGGTTGAAAATATTGGGTTGTTACAGCTGGTATCAGAGCTTTGGCTCTAGGCAAAACTTAGAATGTATGGTAAAATTGATTTACAGAATCACTTTCATTTGAGCTTGAATCTCTTCCTTTTCGAATTTTGGAACGTTCCCTGCGGTTCCGAAGTTCATTCGTGTCCCTCACTATTCATTTTTCCGATTCTGGAGTATCCCATAACTCCACTTCGGATGATCTTTATAGTAAATTGGCGGTTTCGCCAATATTCTAATATAGGGGTGAAACTCCTTTACAGCTAGCATTGATTCACCGGAGATTTATATTTATCCTCAGTTTAGATGCTAGTATCTTTGGTTATTCTAAACTCTATCTCTTCAGATCGAATGTAGATTTACCCTAGAAAATCCACATCGATCTTATTCTTTAAGTCACGGTTGACCCGGTTAAGGTTGCCCGCGATTTATATAAACTTATCTGGTTTCTTATTCTGTTATTTAACCATCGGATCTTCTGATTCCAACTTATCTTTAAATCAAAATTCTCTTTAATTTGAGTCCTTCAAAATTTGAATCTCTATCCTTGTTTTGAAAAAAAAAAATTATTCCTATATTTGTCAAAAATCTAATATTATATATATAAGTATAATTTTCAAAATTTAACTAGTTGTTTAGAGATAATAGTGTTTGATTTTATTTATGGTTTTGTAAACCATTGGTTTTGTCTTATATAAATAATTGAACTATAAAACATGGTTATAAATTTATTTAGAAACAAAAATGAATTTAAAACAAGAATTTAAGAATTTAATTTCTGATAGTTTCAAACCTTGTGTTTAAAGTCTTAAAATGATATATTATTTAAATTATTTTCGAATATAAATTTGTTTCCAAAGAATTTTAAAAGTTTTAAAAATTAGTGCTCTTCTCTTTGTCGTTGGAAAATAATTTCGGTGATGACTACAACATCATCGACATTCATTTTCGAGTATCAAAGTAAAGAGACCACGTTGTAGTTTTGTTTCAAAAATTTAATTGATTTGAATTTCTAAATATGACTTAATTTATAATATATATAGATATATGATTTAAATTGATTTGACATATCCTATATGTATGTATTTATTTATCTTTAAAGGGTTTGAAATTAATTGGAAATTTAATTCATAAATTTATGTTAAAAGGTGATTCTAATGATAAAATAAAGTCAAATTTGGAATGAATATTTAAACTTGAATAATATAGTTGGAAAATTTTACTTGTATAAATTGCATGCCAATATAACTTACCTAAATCATTCATAAATTAACTATGTAATTGGATAATGTATAATATAAAAGGATTTATAAATAAAATTTGAGTGGTTATAATAAATGTTATACACTTAAAGTTTCAGTTACAACAAGACAAATAGAGGTAAATAGAAATAAAATAATAATTGAATAATATACAATATCAAATGGTGTTAAAGGAAATTTAGAAATATATTGGAATAGTTATATTAAATATAATCTACTTTATATGTGCGATAGATATATTAAGCAGAATATATTTAATAATAATCTGGAATAAATAAAATTAAATTTGTTGAATAAAAGATGATTATTATAAATGACTATACAAATTTTGATTTTAGAAAATAATTGGATAATAAGATAATTAATTTGGAAATAGTTAAGATTGATTTAACTTCTGTAAAAATCAAATGAATTAAATCAATTACTGAATATTAATTAATTTAAATTGAAATTATATGGTTTAGAAATTGAGAAAAGATGAGAAAAATAGTGAGAAAAATAAATTTAATTTGGAATAAAGAAGAAACTAAATGGGGAATTTTGTTTATTTTGGGAAATGGTAAATTTACTTTAAAAAATTAAGTTAAATTACCATTTCAAATTTGGATTAAAATTAAACATTTTAAATTAGAATGTTATAATACCTTGTGAAAAATTTGGATAAAAAAAAAATATATGAATGATTTTTTTAAGTGTAGGGATATTATACAAGTAAATATGTAAATAAATAAATATTAAAATTTTAAGTATAAATAGATGAAATCAAAGATTAATTTAAAATTGAATTTTATTGTTTAGATTAATGATTCTAATTTAAGTTTTAATTCAGTTTTCTTTCACGTTGTTTCTATTCCCCTACCTTCTTCCTTTTCGAGGACGAAAAGTTCTGAGTGGGGGAGAGTGTAACAGCCCAATTTTTTTTACAAGTATTTTTCACTTGTATTTTTTTTTTTTTTTTTTAAAAAAAACTTTAGGGTTTATTTAAAGTGATTAAAACAAAATATGAAAAAAAAATTTATTAGGACTAACTAATAAGATCTCTGAAAAAATCAAGTTTTAATTAAGAAAACATTTATAGCTTAGGTGGTTAAAACATCTGGGCTATTCACGACAGGTCACGAGTTCGAGTCTCAGCACGATCAGAATTTCGAATTTTTTTTTATGTATAAATGAACTGGGTAATCACGCGTTAAAAAGGGCGCGTAAATCTAGGGAATAAGTACCGTGTATATATATATATAAAATATGAAGAATGTAAACCAATTTAAATTTTAGTTAAGTATTATTTTTAAAGGATTTAGTGTATTTATAAACTGTTAAATATCGCGTTTAAAAGGACGCGTAAAATTTATGGTAAGTAATGTAATAAAACGTGTAAAATTTAAAACGTTATTTTATATATATATTTTTGATGTTTTGTATTACGTCAGTTTGACGTACTTTTAAAATCATATATAAACACCTTTATGGACTAAAACATCAGTTAGTGATTTTTAAGACGAACGTTACTTTTGGTTGTAACTGACAGTTTGGTTTTAAATAAAATGTGTATATACGTTTCCATTTCCAAAAGCTTTGAAAAATTTTTGCCGTCATTTAATTAAATCAAACTAAAAAAATAATAATATATCAATTCTCATATAATTGGAACGGTTCATATTTTGCCATTCCTCTGATCACGAAACTTTATCTGCCTAAATCTACAATCACGCATATATCATTTGAAAGAAAATCAATTTTGCCTTCCTTTGCGCGTGACACAAAATTTTATTCTTTTAACATTTTTGGCATTTGCCTCTTACCTTTTTGTTTCTTGAGCATGTCACTGTATTCATTTATTCACGCAACCTAAATGGACTAATATATTTGATTGCCTAAAAATCAACTCATGCATTCAAATTTAACCTTGCCTATCTTTTAAAATTCTCACATTCCTATTTATATCTCTCTGTTTCCACTGCCTTTATTTTGCAAGATAAAATTTTTTTCGTTCCTATAATCACGCATATAAAATAAAAAAATCGTATTTAAATATCTTTATGGAGAAAAATATCAGTCAGTGATTTTAAGACGGACGTTATTTTGTTTTAAAGGACCGTTTGATTTCTTTTAATAAATGGTATACGTTCTTTGCCTAAAGCTTACATAAATATTCACCTTTTCATTTATGGGTATCAAACTAAAATCAAGATTTTAGCTAAAATAAAATGGATCACACGTGAGCAACATTAGTGCATTTGTATATATGTAACGTTCGCATTTTTGCTTATTCCTCTTACCCTCTGTTGTCATCAGCTTTACCAAACATCACGCTTGCCCTTCCTTTGATCAATATTCCCCTTAAGTAACGTACAAACTTTATAAATCAAACCATGTATCACGCAAGTCATTTATTTCCCATAATCCAAGCTGCCATTTTCTCTGCCTTTTTGTTTACAAATTTTCGAATACTGATCAAACTTTATACGTTGGAAATTTTTTTTTTTATCCTTTTGCAAAACTGAAATGAGTTAATCACGCCACATCCCTTGATCACTGCCTTGCCGTTTCACAAATTCGTGTATAAATATGCCAGAGATCCACATCTCAACAAAAAGAAAAAAAAACTCACCACTCTTCAAAGCATTGCAAATTTTCCTCTGGCAATTTCGTTCGAAGCATCAGGTAATTGTCTTATTGTTTTCTCTTTCTTTTCCTTCCAGTTTTTCCTTTCCTCAGTTTTTTTTTTTTTTTCCTCATTTGATATGCTCGGCCACTCCAACCCATCTACTTCACCCGATCTAGTTGACAAACTTTGGAAATATATGAGTCATCACATCTGTAGAAATCTAATATGTGTGTGCAAAGAGATGGTGTAGTTGACCCAGATTTAATTTAATGCTAGCTTAAAGTTTACGCGTACTATCACTACGAAAAATGGGTTATTCATTGTATATATCATACTTAGTTTTGGGTCAAACAAAATAGAAAGTCAATAATGTTCATTGAAAAAAAAAAAACAAAAAGAAAAAGAAAAAGAAAAAAAAAGAAGAAAAAAAAAAAAGAAAGAAATATATATGTAAAACAGAGGAAGGAGAGGAAGGGAAGAGGGAGAGGAGAGATTTGAGGGTACATGTACATGCGTGTATCAGTGAGAAGCTTTGCCTTTTTGCATATATTAGATAATTTACCTGTACTAAATGCATATCATATAGGAAGCAGTGCCTGCATATTTTTAACATAAATATAGTTCAGACCATATAGTGTGTGTGCAAGCATCTATTAAAAAGATCCATGCATTTAGTCGAAAGATTGGGCGAATTGTGCATGTGATATATATATTTATAAAAAAATAAGGGAGTGAAGTATTTGCATTTCTTTGGGTTATAGTGAGCGTACATTCTTAGTTGATATAGGCTTGGGCCGTGACCTTATGCATACTTCCAGTTGAAGTTTAGTAATGTGGTGGTTGTGCGTTTTGTTTAATTAAATAATAGAGTATATATATAAAAGGTAGAAAAAAAAAAGATTTTATTTTGGGCCGAGTTGTTCGTCAAGTAGGGTGGTGTAGTGGTCGAGCGTATCGTGCCAAATTTCTTTGACTCTATTCGTTCCAATTGTTTCAAATATTTGCGTTGACCATAAATTTTAAAAGTCACGTATTCGGTATTTGGATCTTGTTATAGATTTGAATCTAGGCGTGACATCCAGGGAAATTTGATCGCTACCCTCTGTGCGTTTCTTTTTTTGGTGGATTTTTCATTTTCGCTTGAATCAAATTTTCTGCAGCTTTCAGGTGAGTTTTTCTCACCAGACATATGTACATATATTGTGTAAATTATCGCAAGTATATGTGTAAACATTCTATTTAGATATTATCTGTCTGTAGTATGATGAAGAATGATGAACCCATTTAAATTGACATCTCATCAGTTATTTATCTGTTATATTATTTCTGCAGTTATATTATTAATTGTTATTTACTGCTTAAATCACCACTGCAAGTTCCCTGTTAAAGTTGGATTGTTATGGGCTGAAATAATGATTATTGTTAAACTAGTCTGTTAACTGCTTAACTGATAACTTGGGATTGGGGGTTTGAAATGATAGAACCCGGGGTTTTGTAAATTACGGGTTGAAATGATATAAATCCGTATCACTTGACCTAGGTTAGAAAATTTTATACAGGCCCGTGGTCCTTATAATATTTTCTGAAATATTTAAAATTATTTTGGAAGTTAAATATTTGATTTAATATCTTTAAAGGATTTTTTATTTTTATTTTTATTTTTGAATGAGTTATAAATGTTAATAAATAAATAAATATTTGAATAGAATTTTGGAATATAACTTATTTTGGAAATTCTGGATTTTGAAAAATAAGCTTTCAGCTAATAAATAAATAGATAAATAAGTTATATTTGGAAATATTTATTTAGTTAAACAAATCTGCTACAGCATTTTAAATGCTGTCTTTTTGAAATTGGACTAGTTTTACCCGTAACTTTAGGTAGCATTTCCTAAGTGCTACAGAATCTAGAATTGATTGTTTTAAAACTCATGGAATTTGATAAATTTTATTTTATGTTAAGTTTGGAAAATCTTAAGATATGATATTTATAACTGGATTTTCCTTAATAAATTTAAGATGAATATTCTAGTATTAAGTGAATTTTGAAGATATTAAATGACTAACATTTGGAGTTTATTTATGGAATTTATGGGAATATTCAAGACTAAATAATAAAACATTGATTTGTTGAAAGAATAAAATCCAAACTTAGTTTTGAATAGGAAATACTCCAATTGGATATATATATATATATATAGGAATTGTAATGGATTTGGGGACATAAAGTGATATTTAAATTATGGTTTAAACTTTAAATAAAGAAATATATTTGTAAAGCTATATAAATTATCTTCTTTACAAAGTAACCATAAAGTTAAACCATTATTCTATATACCGTTGAATATCCAAACCATTTGTGTGTTGGGAGTTATGGTTTTAAAGTAAAAATTCCAAATATTATGTTTTGAAGATATAATTCAAATATTTGGCTTCCAGATATTATAAATTTTAAGCAGTATGGTTTTTGGAAAGAATTATATTTGAATATAACGATATCATATTGTTTTTGGGTTTTAAAATGATATCGTATTTATAATTTTGAAATGGAAATGTTTATTCTGGTTTTAAAGTATAAAATGTTTTAAATGACCACGGGTTATAATAACGATGGGTTGGCAAAGAGACCGGGATCGGATATGGACATACTCTCTGTCGATACCGAAAACCACTTTGACCAACCGTGTACGCGGTGGAGATTCCAGAATGAAGTAGGTCGGTGGTGGCGTTTCTTGAAAGGTATATACGTGGACCCGACTCCCGTGAGTTGGCTTAAGGTGGCTAAAACAGGAGCGATTCTCGGATTAATGAGGTAGCTCCTCTGATCGAACGCACTTCTTCGTATACCATTCTATTGCTTATGTGATTGTTTGGGTGCACCCTTTGATTTGGGAGTGTTGTTCGAGGTGGGCGGTCGCTGCGGCTTCGCGTTACCACCGGTCCGGATAGCAATTGGTATATCTACCCTGGCATTGCCTCGTTGTGCCGTGTCACCTACCATATCGAGCCTTGTACGAGTTTGGTTTTCTCCCGTAGCCCGTGTGGTATCCTCTAGTTGCTTCCCGAGTAGGAGGAGCTATGGTATTGGATGGACTACTGGGACTATTACGTGTTAAGGTGGAAAATGTAAAGCCTTAACGCTATTTAAAAAGTAAGTTTATTTTATAAATAGACACTATTATAATAGCGCAATATACTACATAGTAAATAGTTTAACGGATCCTTAGAGGATGGGCGGTCCCAAGCATCCTTTAAGTTACTTGTTCTATATTACAGTACACTTGAATTAGCTTACATTATATAAGTATGTATGTCCTGACTCGAGTGTTATGTTTTATTTTACGCTCGGGTCAGCCTGAGTTGCAGTTTCAGTTTTTCTCTCCGGAGCTAGGTCATCCCGTAGATCATTCGTGCTGCCGGAAGCTTTTCAGTCCCTATCTTATCTGCAATCAAGACTTTGGAGGAAACTGTTTCTATTTATGTCTACAGCTGTATTGCAGATTCTAAACTATGTAAATTCTTTTTGGTTAAAAGTTTTATGGTGGCTTCATGAACCACTAAATATTTTATTTCCGCTGTGAGTTCTGATATCTGTGTATATGATTCTGTGATTTTATTTACTGCATATTCTGAGTTTTGCAAAAATTATTCTACAACGCAGTACTTTGAACACTTCAAGTCCGACATGAGCGGATGCGAAGGGTTGAAAATATTGGGTTGTTACAAGCGTCTTCAACCAACCTTGATCTGCAAACTGGATAGCTTCAGACTGACCCGAGCATATACAAAAGAAACACTCGAGTCAGGACTCAAAATCTTATACAGGAAAATCAAGTGCAGGGAATAAAGTTCATAACTCAAAGATGAATAAACATCTCTAAGGATCCGATAAACTATCTACATATACAATAGAATACGATATGTAGATAATGCCTAATCAGTAAAGTACGATATTAAAATAGCGTTAAGGCGTTACCATAAATCCCCTTAACACATTTTATAATGCCATAGTCTATACGGCACCGTAAACCCCACCGTAAACTAGTGGTTATCAGAGGGTACCCCATAGGCATAACACAAAACAAAACGTAGTGGTCACAAATAGGGTAATCGGTATGACAAGGTACATGAGGCGATACCAACTAGGATACTAGTAGTTGCGTGATCCGGACTGATGTTGAGCATAGTAGCTACTATCTCAACACCGTGAAACAACACTCTTAAATCAAGGGTGCACCCAAATCGAATCACAAAAGTAATAGATATGGTATCGAAGAAGCGTGTCTGCTAGAGGTGGCGATCCTCAATGGCCCGGCGCGGCTCCTGTTTTAGTCATGTCAGGTGTCATCCAATATCGTTCTCTTTCTTCAGTCAACGCGTTCACCAAACCATCCACTTCATTCTGGATCAACACATCGCGCATAATAGTTATTAAAGTGGTTTTCGGTATCGACAGAGAGTATGTCCATTCCCGATCCCGGTCTCTTTAATAACTACGTATTTATTACCCGATGGTCGGTTAAATTAACGTTTAAACAAATCAAAGTCCAAAAGTCAAGGTGCAAATTTGACTTCCAAAATTTGACATTTCACGATTCAATTTATTTAAGATATTTTAAAACATATTTTCGAATGCAATTTTTAGTTCAAACATTTGAGTTACACCTTAAAATTAAGTATTCAAGTTCGATTTAATAAGGTCTAAAAGTCGTTTATTAAATTTAGTTCATAATCAACGAATTCAATTTAATGCTAAACTTAGTTTAAATTATTAAATCAAATTCTATTCATTTCACTTCGTGTTTATATCCATTGTTATCATAAATTCGATTTAATCACTTTCATTAACTAAATTCCTTTTTATCCAACTTCATTTGATTTTTTTTTAACAATTCAATTAAATTTCTAAACCAAGAAGTCCATTTCCATTTACAATGTCCTGATTTGATTAATTCGTTAAACTTTAAAATCATTTTAAGTTTAAATAATCACCGATTTATATCCATCAAACTTTGGTTAGTTTTTGTATTCCTCCTAAGTCAAATTTTCTAAATTTCCAAGTAAAATTTACAACATGTTCCAAATCTATTTAATTAAAACCGAGTTTTAATCTAAACCTAACAAATTAATCAATTTTTGAGTTATCAAATTCTTAAACTTACTTGTTTCTAAATCTCATTTCAATAAATATGCCAATTCATTTTTATTAATTACATAGGTTTATTAATCCGTTTCAATTTAATCCATTAATTTTACTTCAATCTTATTCATAAATTTATCTCAATTAAATCCGTGAAATTTATTTCAATTACATCCATTAAAACTGTTACCAAATTTCCAAACAAATTGTTAAGTTCATTCCTTAATTTAAATTATATTTCAATTTCGAAACTAGTTTTGTTGACCAAACGGGTTTCTTATTTTTATTTTCTATCCTAGGCCAAGTTGTTTAATTAGGTATTTATCATTTCAACCCAATATTATTCAATATAAAACAAAGCATAGCAAAGGGAACTTGCAATGTGATAACTGGGATGGTGTCAAAGTAAATAAACAAGCAATAGCAACCATACATAACAATTTAACAATTTATTAAATAATCCCGAAATAATCGTATTAACTTACATTTGTTATTTATGCAAATTAATATAATTATTCCTAGAATCCACACTATCATTTCATGCAGATTAAAGATTATTACATTATGGTTTTCACTTGGTGTCTATTATCACATTACTACATCATCATACATTCAACGGTTCAAAGTGTAGTTAACGCTATTTATACACGACGATTTATTTAACATTTAAAGGGGTCAAGTTCAACATATATAATCCATTTTAAATTGTTGACTATCCTATATCAATATTAATTTCATATTAAATTTCGCTTAAGTTAACAGCCAAATTCAACATCACATAACAATTTTAGTGTCTCTACTATTTGTCGTAACTAACAATATTCAAATTTAACTTGCATAGCGATTCACAATTTTTTTTCCCAACAATTCTAACAGTCAACAATTTAACATCCAAATTAATACAAACAACAATTTATCACTTGATTATCATAGCATAATAGATTGAGTCGTGAATGAAATATTCACCTTGCGTGGTTGAAGAAGATGGCGAAGTACGAAGACGGATAGACAAGAGACACAACAGCACGACACAAACGAACACAACTGCAATCAACAAATAATTGATCAAAATCTGTTCATTGCAATATATATATATTGATTTGAATATATACAACCATACCAACATAAAGAACTAGGTGGATTCAGAAAAGTCGGATGGAAGCCTAAGACTGAGATCTCGGATCAGCAGCTGTAACCAGTAAAACACTGTATGTAAGCAAACTATTATATGCATATATTAACAGTTCCATGCGTACATTTATATGCAAACAGAAATGCACTGAAACACGGGCGGCCAAGGCGAGGCATGGCGGTGACGGCGGGACAGGGACGATGCGGTGATCGGTGGATGCGGCAGTGGGTGAATGCGGATCTGGGCAGTGCGGCAGTGGGTGAAGGCGGATATGGGCAGTGCGTGGTCGCTGCGGGTCAGTGGGCGTGGGCCAGTGGGTCGGAGGCTGGTGGTGGCGAAGGCGGAGTGCTGCAGTGGAGTGCGACGCGGGGACACGGGCTGGACTGGGCGAAATGCCGGAAGGTGAACAGCGGGCGGAGGCAGCGACGTGGCAGGGGCGTTGCGTGTGGTAGTGCGATGGTGCAGCTGGGCGGGTCTGGGTAATGGAGGCGGAGAGTGCATGCGAAGGCGGGTATGGGCTGGAACGCGGAGGCGACTGTGGGTGGTGGCACACGTGGGGGAAAGACGCGGCAGTGGGTGGTGACCGGTGAGGCAGTGTAGAGGTAAGGCGGCGGGTAGCGGAGTGCGGAGCAGACGAATGGATGGAGGTTGGGTAGTAATGGGGCTCGGTGGCTGGGTTGGCGAAGGCGGAGGGCGTGGTGTGCAATGTTGCATGCATGGAGAAGGGTTTTGTGTTAATACTGTAGAGAAAAAATATATAATAAAAGAAAGACGAGGGAGGGAAAAAGCGCGAAACAGAGGAGTTTAAGATTTGCAAGAAACGAAGAATGAAGCCGAACCCAGTATAAAATGAATAATATAGAAATCAACAGCCTCAAATTAATTGTCTTGGTAACCGGAGTGGCTATTGGCTTTCCAAGGCAGCTGAATAGTCAAAAGACTGTAGACTGTTAGATTTATGAACGTTGAAGAAAATGGGTACCGATTTTAGTTGCGTAACGCACCGGATTGTAATCCGTTAAACAATTATAGTTCACAACGCCGAACTCTGATTTACACAAATAAATATATCATTTCGATCATCGCGACGAGACGGTCACAATGGTATGAAAATATTTATGGTTTGACACTGTTTGGAAGTGATAATTCTTATTTAACCGTTTGCTCGAATGGTAATTTAACTAGCAATTAAAAGCGAAATTTGACGATACGAAATGCGCCGTCAAGTTCAGAATATTTTTCTTATGCAACATCGAGAAAATATTTGAGTTCGGACGATAGGAAATTTATACATAAGATTTAAACTAATATGTAAATGGGACGAGCGTAATTTACTTCAATATTTTTCAACGAAATTTGGCGCAGGCCTATGTCTATCTAGACGCATTCCAAATGTGAAGTATGGTTGGCAACGGAAGTTGTTTGTGAAAATTCGAATTTCGACATTAAATAAGCGATTTAAAAATTTTAAACTGGGTCTGAATTTCAGGGTCGTTACAAAAAATGTAATATAACCATGTACATAAAGTACTTAAACATTTAATGCAAGCGTAAACAAAATCATTTCAAATTGTTTAAACATCATTTCAGCCTCACTAATGAAAAGATCTAGCCTGATAAAACAAAAAAAAGTAAGGCAAAGAGAAAAATCTCTGATACAAACAGAAAATGTTTGTACAAGTTTATACAAACCCTGTAAAACTCATATATATATATATATATATATATATATATATATATCTTCTCATCTCTTCCCATTTCTAATTCGATCATCATAATATAACAAAGCAGGAAACAAGAAAATAAGTTAGCATTTTACATTTTACAAATCTAATCAACAAACTGAGCATCTTCTTTCCAAAACCAGAGAATAAAACAAAAAAAACTAAAGAACACTTTCTTCAAACCTTGAATTTGTCTAAAGCAAGCGAGCTCAAATTTAAGCCTTCAGTCATCTTCAACAAGTTTGAATAGCATGCAGTTTAAAAGCAAATCAAGGGGCAAGGGCATTTCAGTTTTTTTTAAAGAGGTTCAAAGGAAGTTCAAACTGTTTCAGAAGAAAAAAAAGAATGCTTTGTCTCTTTCCTAAAGCAGTGGTGAGTAACTTTTTTTTAAAACTCAAAAATAAGTATGGTTGCTTTATTTACATCTGAAATAAGTTTGTATGTGTATTTATATGGGAATATTTCTGTGTATTTTTGGATGGGTGATGCATATGTGTTTGAAAATACCTGAAGAACATCTCTGTTCTAAAATTTCAAGCCCAGTTTAGTTTAAAAATCTTTACTGCTTGATCCACTTATTGTTAGGACTTAAGATCAAATAAGACATGATTGTTTGATTACAAAAGAGATGTTAAAATTTTATTTAAGCTAAACAAAATTCAAATTTGCTCTGGAAAGATAATAAGAACAGTACAAACTCAAGATTTGGTAAAACTCAAACTTCATAATTACTTAGTTCAGGCATATAAACTAAAACACTAAACAAAAACTTGATTTTTAAAATTAACATCACTATTTATAATTAAGTGTTGAAGGTGTAGTTATGGGTTGAGCATAATAGGTGAAATTGTGATTTCCTGGTGATCAAGTGGATCGGAATGTCTGATGTTTGGCGTGGGGGTGAAGGAACCTCCGGAGGTGTTGGGAAAAAATACCCGGAGTTGCTCCAGTTCATCGAGGAAGCGGCGGTGGGGTTTTGATTTTTTTTAACCTAGTTTTGAGTGCCTTAGAGTTTTGGATCGGTGCAACGTCTCTGAAGCATCGAGCGTTATGGGCTTTTGGGAATTCGTAGAGGGATGGTAGGTGAGTACATGGCCGGAACTGTTGGACATCAGGTGGTCGGGGTTGGGGGAATGCGGCGTTGACATGTTCGAGAAGCGAAGGCCATGGTGTTCCAGGTTTGGGTTTCGAACCGATTTACGTTTTGAGTTGCCGAGGGGATTCTTAGGCGACCGTGATGTTATCGGAGTGTAGTCGGCAACATGTTGAAGCTCAGGTGAGTGGTCGGAGTGGCCGAGGCCACGGTGCACGTGCACCATGCCATTGAAGTGCAGGAGTATTTGTGGGTGGTGCTGGGTTTTAACTCGCGAAATACTCGAGTAATTCGAGTACGTGACTCGAAGTAAGGTAGGGGGATGACCCGAAGTCAATGAAGGGGGGGGGTTCGAGTAGTGTTGTTTCAAGTTTTGTAAAAAAAAAAACCTGGAAGCAGAGTTTGTTCTAAAATTTAATGAAACCTAAATTAAATAATAAATGTAAACATGTTAAAAACCAGTTTGAAGTTTAAATTCAAGTTTACTTTTGAATTCAAATTTAAATAAAAATAAATTTTTAAAACAATTAAATAATGGGATTCCTGTCAGGTTTACAACCTGACAGTTTCAGATTTTAAATTTAATTTAAATCTAAAACAAAAATTTTAAACCATGTTTTAAAATTAAAAGTTCAAAAGTATTGATTCAAGTGAAGTTTTGAATCTAAGTTTTTTTTAAGAAATGAATTTGAATTTTAAATCAAGAATTTAAAACCAAGTTTTTCAAAAGCAAGTTAAAATCCAAAGTTTTAAATTTAAGGTTAAACTAATGAGTTCAAGTTTTATCATCTGACATTTGAATCAGTTTTTAAATTTAAATATATAAAACCGGTTTAAATAAAATAGTTATGAAAGGTAAATTTGTTTCAAATAGAATTTAAATTTGGTAAATGTTTAAACAATAATCTTTTTGAATCTTAAATTCAAAGTGGAATTTGAATCTAAATTTAAAAAGTGTAATGTTCTAATACACACTTATATTAATTAAGTTATTAAATAAGAAATAAATTATCTTAAGAATAATTAAGGTATTAATTGATTTAATTAATAAGATAATAAAGGAATGGTGTATTTATAAAATTTATAAATTAATAATTTAGATTAATTTATAAATAAAGGTAAATTAAGATGTAAATTAAGAGATGATATTAGTTAATAAAGATAATTAACTAAAGATTACAAATTAATTAATTAATGTGATTAACTTTGATAATTAATCAGATTAATTAGATAATCTATTGTAAATGGTTAAGTGTAATTACGTGATAAAAGTAATTACGAGATTAATTACTTATTGTAATTAATTTTGATAAGATGATTAAATTAAGTTAATTAATTTATTTTAATTAATTTAAGAAAATCATTTGATAAATTGATAAGTGTTATTATTTGTGTATTTAATGGAGCAGAATTACTTAGGGAAGTAATTAATGTTAATTACTGAATGTAATTAATGAAAGATGACGTGTTAATAAAGTAATTTGGATAATTACTTTTGTAATTAATCAAGAGATTAATTAATAGGGTAATTAATTATGGGATAATTAATTTATTTATATGAGTAATTAAGGATAGTAAATTACTGGTTCATATTAATCAAAGGTGATTAATAATTGTGTTTAATTAAAGATTACTTACTTAATGTAATAAATTTAATCAAAGTAATTCAATTTAACTCTAAATTAAAGATCATTAATTAGTATAATTAATGATGGATTAATTAAGGAATAATTAATAATGTGGTGATTAATTGATGTAATTAATTAAGAATAAATGTAATCAATTATAAATGAAGTAATTAAATGTTAATTACTATAAATGATTTAGGATAATTAATCTGTGAAATTAATTAAAGGCTAATTACTTATTGTAATTAGTGAATGATTAATCAAAGGTGTTTAATGAAGATAAATAATTAGAGGATGGTTAATTAATTTGATTTATAGTTAATTAATGATTGTATAAGCAGGATTTATAGATGAAGTAATTAATTTAATTTACTTCAAATTAATTAGAGGTAGAAGTAGTTAATTTAATTCATTTTAAATTAATTACAAATGGTATGATTATAAATCATTGCTTATGAATGATATGGATATTTCATTTGACGATTGTGAATTCAGATCTGACATGAATAATATTTATCTGATATGGATGCTTGGTTTAAATATGATAATATTTAGTTATCTGTTTGGATGATAATATTGATTATTTGTTTATGAGATTATCTATGATTATCTATTGTGATATATAAATTATCCATCTGAGTGTATTGATTATATTGAATTGAACTATTAAGACTAAATAGACAACTTGGCCTTAAAAGACACGTTTTGGATTTCGATGAGACCGGGATCGGTTTTCCACATTTGGAACATCTGAAAACCACATCGATTCCAAATTAACAATAGGTCGTGAATCTGAAGTGAAGATGAATATTCAGAATGCAAAGGGTTATTGTAGTTAACTCTAAGGGTGATTCCAAAATGAGTGTAACGAGAAAATACCTTCGGTTTCGTTGAGCCCGGAACGAGCTTGTATGGATTGAATGCTTTCAACACACCGTCAGGTGGGCGATGAGCATTCTAAGAAATATGTTCGCTAAAGGTAATCGTAGCCACAAGCCTCATCAACCAGGAATGGCTAAAACAGGGGAGGTGCAACAAGGTTAGGTGGGTCATGCCCAAGCAGGACAAGGATATTCCCCTGTCTAGATGTCCCTTAATTTTCGGCTGTATGGGCGGTTGATTGCAACAACTGCCGGGGTTTATCTTGTTCGGGACTGTTTAGTAAGGAATGGTTCCGGCCTTGTGTTGCAGGGGGTCGGGAGTGATCCTCGGTACGTTGATCTAGGCCACGTACTGTGACGGGCAGTACCCCAGTAGCCCTGCCATTGTATGGAATCCACAATCCAATAAGTGCCAACGGTTTTGATTGTATTACCCACTTTTGTGGCTATTAGCTGGAATTTAATGAATGTAACAATTTCGGCTATTTTCTATTTACTTGAAAACCCTAGACCTATTACAATATCACAGAATTTCCTATCAAATGTTTTGGTTAGCGTAATGTAAAAACTTACCCATGTTTATGTATGGGGAGTCCCACGTGATACCTTTGTTTCAAAAAGATTTTTAAAAATTAAGCAACTTTAACCTGTTACTCATACCATACCCATGTCTAACCCGGAGTTTATTTTCTTTTTTCATAAACTCTCGGGTACCCAAATTTTTACGGGTAGCCAAGGGATTCAGGTTAGCTTTGAAGAATTCTGGAGGAGCAATGGAGCAGGTGGCTTCAGCGTTGTAGATATATATATAGTTCCGCTTTGTTGGTATCTCTGAGTCGTATTGTTTGAGTTATATTTGTGTATTGAGTGTATAATTAGACAGTTGTTTATAACTGTCTAGTATATGATGTATTGTCTGTATAACTCTGATTGATGTTGTATATTATGTAAATACTTACGTGATTATTATAATTTATTCGTTCCGCTGTGAGATTCTGATGTTGTTGTTCTTTCTTCTCTATCTTTTCTATTTTCTCATCCCTTTCTTTCTTCTAGACGAAACGGTTTTCTGGGCATAGAAAGTTGGGTCGTCACACTCGGTTTTGGGGCCATAGGTGTGGCCGAGTTCGCCATGGGTTCAGGCGAAGGTGGAGAGGAGCTTGGCGCATCTTCTGGCATCACTTGATCGGAGCGAAGTCGTCGTATGGTGGAGCGGCTACAAACCCTAAAGGGCGGCAATGGGTTCGATGTCACGTGCGTGAAACTGGAGAGGGAGGAGGATAGTGCGTGCATGGCCTGGATTCAATGAAGCTAGATCAACGACCCAGAATTGTTATGATATAAAATAAATAATAGAAATGTAAATTTAATTGTAAATTAAATCCTGTGATGTTTAAAACGTTGTATCTTTTTCATACAAGATCGAAAAATTGCAAAACAAGTTGCGTTGGAATCGTATGGACGAGCACTACGCTATGGAGTTGGATTGGAGCCGTTTGGAGCTAGTGAAAATTTCGGGTAAAATTAAACGCTTGTTTAATTTTATTCGAAATAAAACGCTGGAACTACATTGAAATCAAGGTGAGTGTTTTATAACGCTCACAACGTACTGAATATCTTAATGCTAGTTAAATCTGATATTATGAAGTGGTATGATTTTTATTTGTCGTTGTTTGATAAAATTTAATTGTCATATAGATTGTCATTTGAATTAACCGTTGAAATTAAATTGATAGTTAAATTGAAATTAAAATTTAATTGCGATTAAATTACCTGACATTGATAACTATGAAATTGCTATGAATTGTACTATCTATTGGATGATTTATTTCGATGGATGCTATTGGTTGATATTTAAATGTTTGGATTCTTATTTGCATATATATAACCTGTTATGCATACATATGCCACTATGATTGATTTAAGTGATATATATATTCATCCCTGACATTTAATCGAAATAAATAATTACTTGGCCATAGGATAGAAAATTATATACGGACACCGAATTGGCTAAATTAACAATTTTTAAAATCGTCGATTTGAAATTTATTTAAATGTTTTGATTTAAAAGTTATAAATAGAAATAAATTTATAGAAATCAAATTTATCGAAAAATTGAGTTTGGAATGTTGAAATAAATTTTGGTTAGAAGTAATTTTAAAATAATATAAGTCGAGACTTTGAAATTTAAAAAAAATTGGGATTTGATTGAATTTCGAAATTGATTTGTTTAAAGATTCAACCTTAATTCGAGCTTTGAATATTACCAAGTAAAAAGTGATATAAAAAAGATATTTTGAAGTCGAGCTTGGAATTGAATCATATTTGAAATTTGGATTTAAACTTGAATATTGATGGATAATTTTGTTAAGTGTTATAAATCGATTTTTGAAAAATCAAGCTCCAAATCGATATAAATTGAAATTGAATTAATTGAAAGTGAATATAAAATTGAATAAATTTGAAGTCAAAGTTGACATTGATTTGAACTGAAATTGAAATTGAATCGGTGGAATGGAAATTAAAATTGATTTGAATTGGGAAGTTATAATTGAAATGGATTGGTTTTGAAGCTGTTTTATTTTGTGTCCAAATTTCTCAGTTATATAAACCATTTTTGAATACTTAAACTATTTTAATCTATTTTAAATCTACTTAACCCAATTTAAAATTTTTTAAACTAATTTATCTATTTCAAATCTATTTTAAGATTTTAAGTATTTTTAACTATTTTAATTATTTAAAACTACTTTTAAACTACTTAAAACTATTTTCTAAAATTCTAAGCTGATCAGTAAGGTGAAGTGTTTATATTTAAATCTTAAATGTGATTACGAATTGGTTTAAATGAAGTTGCAACCTAAATTGAAATTCGAAATGATTTTGAAATCGAAATGAGATATTGATGCGAAAATTGATTTTGAAACGAAATCTTACATTTGAATAGATACGATGATATTTGAAATGGATTTGATTTTTTGAAGCGAATATGATATTTTAATACCAATTATGAATCGATTTGAAATATAAAAGAGACTACGGTGTAATAATACGTAGTTATTAAAGAGACCGGGATCGGATATGGACATACTCTCTATGGATACCGAAAACCATTTTGATAACTATTGTACGCGGAGTGTTGATCCACAATGAAGTAGATGGTTTGGTGAACGCGTTGATTGAAGAAAGAGAACGATATTGGATGACCCCTGACATGACTAAAACAGGAGCCGCGCCGGGCCATTGAGGTTCGCCACCTCTAGCGGACACACTTCTTCGATACCATATCTATTACATTTGTGATTCGATTAGGGTGCACCCCTTGATTTGGGAGTGTTGGTACGCGGTTTTGAGGTAGCTGCTAGTTATGCTCAACATCAGTCCGGATCACGTAACTACTAGTATCCAAGTTGGTATCGCCTCATGTACCTTGTCATACTGATTATCTTATTCGCGACCACTACGTTATGTTTTGTGTTATACCTATGGGGTACCCTCTGATAACCACCAGTTTACGGTGGGGCTTACGGTGCTGTATAGACTATGGCATTATAAAAATGTGTTAAGGAGGATTATGGTAATGCCTTAACGCTATTTTGATACTTTATATTACTGATAGGCATTATCTACTTAGCGTACATTACTAC
Organism: Allium cepa; assembly: GCA_030765085.1. NCBI lineage: Eukaryota > Viridiplantae > Streptophyta > Magnoliopsida > Asparagales > Amaryllidaceae > Allium > Allium cepa. The sequence goes on along the minus strand of CM060943.1, from coordinate 950,026,676 downwards.
ATAGTAGATAGTTTAACGGATCCTTAAAAGATGGAAAATCCCGTAACATCTCTTGAGTTATTGCACGCACGTTGACACTGGATATGAGATGTCAAACCCCTTAAACATCTCTGACGCCGTTACACTCATATTTATTTACGATTGATTCAACTTTTATAAGGATATTTTAGTCCTGACTCGAGTGTTTTTTCTTTTCATTACGCGCGGGGAAGTCCTGAGTTTTTCAGATTTTTGAAGATCTATTCTGGAGGATGAAGACGAAGATTTGGTATACTATCACTATTATTACCCTTGCATCATGCTATCTGTTGCATTATTTTAATTGTTCTATTGTATATGTATTACTCTGATAAATGTTGTATAAATAATTGTCAAAGTATAGTAAACAGCTTCGTGAACTATTTATTTGACTATTATATTTTATCATTCCGCTACGAGATTCTGTGTTGTTTCTTTTCCTTTATTTCTCTTTCTTTTCTTTTCTTATTTACCCCAATAACCATCTGACCTTTTGAATGGTTTGGAATCGGCATGTGTATTGATCGTCGGTTTAAACTGTCCAAAAAGGTTGGTCGTTACACAAACAATTTGTTTGGATGCTATGGATGTATAATTGATTACATTGATTTCATTTGATGATTGAATGATTTTGGTTGCAGGTGATTTTTGTTTTGTTACATTGATTTGTTTTATTATTAATCGAGACAAATTATGTAACGATTCGCGATTTTTCGTCCCCGAAAACCGACATCAATGCGTCCACTGTATCAACTGTCGAGCAATCTAAGGCCGGAAAACCGTACCGTTAGGGTTAAAGGAGAAGAAAAAGTAGAAGAAGAGAGAAAAAGATAGAACAGAAACAGAAAGAAATAATAGAACAACATCAGAATCTCACAATCGTAGCGGAACAATATATAATAGATAAATGAATAATCTTTAGACAAAGAACTATAACAATTATTACATTACATCACATTACATTTCAGTACATCATCAGAGTTTACAACTACAAACAACAACAAACAGCGGAAAGGAAATACTATATACTAGTAATACGCCATGCCATCCAGCTTGCCTCCAGCAACTCCTGAATTCCAAAATGTCTTGATAAACCTTACTCTTGACTGCCCATGTGGAAATTGGTGGGCACCTAGAGTTTAGGAAGGAAAATAACAAACTCCGAGTCAATCATGTGATTGGTGTGAGAACTCAAAACAGTTTACTTTTAAAACAAAATAGAGGGATATTTTTAAAGTCAATTCGCAATGCTTTTTAAAGAATGAGACTACCATAAGGCCTCCCGCACACACACATAATGCAAATGCAGAATCAGAGGAGATTTCTCCTTATGATAGTCAAAGATGCTTGATACGCATTAAAAAGAAACATTTGATATTATTACTAGTGCATAGTGTAGAAAAATTATTTCGAAAGTAAAGATATAAATCTTAGCCAACGTACGACCATTATCGTATGCCTACTATAGCCACCATGTTCAATAGCAGGTTACCGCCACATTCCATGGCAGGTTCTACAACTCAAACCGTACAAGTTTCGTATTGTTTCTTTGGATTTCCAACAAATGGCCAGGCCAAGGAACTTCCCATTTCCATATGGAAACGCCTCTGGAATGACGTCCCGAGAACCAAACCGGATCTCTGCCAACACAAGGCCGGGTTACCCCTAACTGGGTAACTACTGACACGAATATGTCATCCCCCAATCGTAACTGATCTATCCGAGGATCCTCGAATTCCAACAACCACAAAATTTGCAACAACAACATTGATTAAATATCTGGGCTCCATACCATGATACCACCTCTATCCAGAAGGAATGACATACACTAAAGGGGCGCTACCACCTAATAACCTTGCCGCATCCTTCCTGTTCTGACCATTTCCGGGGTGTGAGGTCCGACGAAGTCTCGTCCACAAAGCCACGCTTTATAAAAAAGCCGTGCTTTAGGTCAATCAAATGATCATAGAAATGATCACCAAGGTAAATGATTAAACAAATGATCATATCACAAATGATCAAACAATGATCATTTCACAGCAACACTCAGCATGCCACACTACCAAATTGGGAGTATATCACTAATAACCTTCAACTATATAACCTCTGAGCTCGTATGTCTTAGAGAAGGGTGTTAAGCTAAGAGAATAAATTCTCCGCCACCAACAGAAATATATTTGAAAGAAATCAGCTTTATATCTCAATTTTTAATGTCAGACATACAATCCATACAAGTCTGTTCCGGGCTCGAACAGAACCGAAGGCGCTTACAAAGAAGACCTTGCATTCCGGATATTCACTAATCACGACCGGACTTCCCGTCACTAAGGGTGATAAAACCTCTATGTCGGAGATCAGCCGATGAGAGTAACTTGACGGTAATCCTTCCGTTTTCACAAATATCCGGTCTTCAACACCGGTCATCAAATGCAATCCATAACGACGTATCACATACTCGGAATGGGTTATACGACCCCAAGGTCCTTTCCCGGCTAACCCGAATAGTGAGCGCTTATATTAAAAATAAGTGTGGCATTCAATTTCAAACAATCACAACAAATACCTATTTAAAGGTAAATATTGATATTCGGATTATTTAACTATCAATAGGCATGCTCAACATCACCAAATTCCAAATAATTTCCCAAATTATTTACTTTCCAAAATATCTTTACTAGATATATAATTTCCCACACTTCAACATTTGAAAACTAATTTTCAAATCACTTTTCAATCCTTTATCACTTTTGAAAACAAATTTCAATCATTTTCCTTACTCGGAAATACTTTCATTTCAAAATGGTTCATTTAAACCAATTTAAATAAATCCTTACTGATTTACTTTATATTTACGTTCCAAATCCGTAAATTTATTCCCACACTTTAAAAATAAATCAACGTTTATTTTTAAACAAATTCCCCTTTTCATTTATAAATTCCATAATGAATTTACAACTCCAAAATATCTATGAATATACAATTTCCAAATTGATTTCTAATATTCATTTTCCATTATCTTTAAAAGATAAAATCTCAAAATATTCACTTCATATTGGAAAACACTTCCATGCTTATTTAATAATAAGTAATTCACAAATCCATTTATTTTCAACACATGGAAAATATCCAATATACTTAAATAGAAATTAAGTATATATTTCATTCTTTAATAAATCATTTTCTTAAACAGTTTATTTGGACCAAAACGAATGTTGCGTAAAACACCGTTACGACGACACAAAATCACTAGTATATGGATTCAAAATTGAAATAGATATATAAATCCCAATACTATATAAATCATTTCGTTTCGGAAACCGGTTACTATAACAACAGTGTTATAGTCCACCATTTCCTTATTCCTCGAAAACGTCAATTTCAACAATAAATGTTGAAATCTATGTATTCGATTCATAATAAATTTTAAAACATCATCAAAACGATTAACTTCATTTTATAATATTCATTTTCCCAGGCATATCCATTTTATTTGATAATATATTCACTGTCCAAAATCGTGAATATATTTCCCTTAATAAACTTCAATATTCAATTTGTCAAATTAAATTGATTTCGAATTTATAAACAATGTTTATAAATTCCATTTCTATTTATAAGCTTTGATTTATAAATCTCATTTAAATGCCAAAATCTGATTTATAAGGTAATTACTTATAAATCTTCTATTTTACAAAATCTATTCATTTTATAACTTCACAATTTATAAATGTATAAATTCCGTTCACTTATGAAATCCATTTTTATTTCATTTTTAACACTTATAAAAACTCATTTTAATATTCCAATATTTTTAATTTATAAAATATCAATTTTATAAGTCTTTTATATACATCGTTTTTAATAATTCAAAAATCTCAATTTAAACCAATTTATTCTTTTAATAACTTAAAAATCATTATTTAAAGCTTATATACATCAAAATCATACTTAAGCGTTGTTTTCCAAAAATCATAACTTTTATAAAAATAAAATTTTAACGTTTATTTATTTTAACAATTCAAAATTAAATAAAACATATACTTTCGAAAATCACTTTAAAATTCATTTTAAAAACCAAAAATCATTATTTAAAACTTCAAAAATGGATCCGATGATGCAGCAGCACCAAATAGTCAATCACGACATCCAAATATCATATATCGATATGATAATCAACAAATATCAAAATATCTGTAAATAAATCAATACAGTTGAGGAATCCAGTTGGATCCCTCCAACCTGTTTCCCTGCATCCAAAGATGTTAGCACAATACCAATTCCGCTCCAGTACGGAATTATCGCGATATATAGGATTTATAAAATATTATCCGCTTAATAGACGGCGCAATAGGGTCTCATCCGCTATATACTGCGGGAAATCAATTCCAAGTACATAAATAATACCAATTTCACTGTTTATGAAATATTCGCGGTATATGTTTTTAATAAATAACATCCGCTTACTAACGGCACATAATGTCTATTTTAACAATCAATAGATAACAATCATCATTCAAACATACATTCGAGAATTTTAAATCTAACTATTTAAAATTGAAATCGAAACCGATTTGATTGAGTGAGAAGTTCTCACCTTGATTTCAATGAGCGTTTTAGCGATTTATTTCGAAAAAAATTAAACGGACGTTTAATTTTACTCAAAATTCTCACTAACTCCAAAGGACTCCAATCCAATTCGATAGCGTAGTGCTCGTCCATACGATTCCAACGCAACTGGTTTTGTGCGTTTTCGACCTCGTATGAAAAAAGATATGAATATTTAAAGCTACAAGATTTTTAATTTAATAATTTTACAACATTTATTTTCTTTTTAAACCTACATCTAATCACAGCCCCTGATTTCAATTCCCTGCAAATCTCGACTGTTCACTGCTTCTTCCACGCGCGCGTCTTCTTCCCAGTAACAAAACACGCAACATGAAACCCATTAGCTCAATATTAGGGTTCCATTTTGCGACCACCATGCTTGCTTATAATTCGATCAGAGACCCTCATTTCGTTGCCCATTGCAAGAGCCATCTTCGGCTGGAACAGGGAGGAGCTCGGCCCTTTATTTGCATGGGAATTCGTGCGTGACCTTCGGCTATTTGAGGACGATTTGCCACCAATCTGCTAACCCAAACGCGATCATGACCGTTGGATAGCAAGATCTCACTGTCCTCTACAAGTTTCATGTTGAAAGTTTCTTGTAAATGTTGATGGATGAAGAGATAATTGAGGAAGAAGGAGGGTGTGTTTCAGCCATTAAACATATAAGAGGCGGGTGTGCTTCAGAAACCTAGGGTTCTAATTTTCTTTTGCAAATGAACAAGTTGAGGGGCTTATATAGAAAATTCGCGAAACACTATTCATCCCGGATTTTCCGAACTCCAAACGAAGCGTGTCGGTTGGCGTTTCTATGGTTTACCCCGCGTTCCGAACATAATGGAACATGTTTCGGGAGCTAATTCGGTCATCTATGCGAGTTATGGCAATAAACGTTCGATTTTAAATTAAACCGATTAAATGATTTTCTAGGCGTTTTAGCTTGCACCGGACTAACGGTAAATCCGATTGACACGAAATTTGAAACCATACAATAATATCACTTTACAGATCCGGTGAAACTAGTTTCGTCGAAATCCGAGACTTTTTGAAAAATGACTATTTTAACTCGCCAAATTAATATTGAAACAATTTCAATGCGTTTCGAGCTACCACGATCAAAAGACAGCTCCGATTGCTACGAAAAATGAAATCTAATAATAACAAACTATTACTGATCCAATGGTACTAGTTTCGTCCAATTCTGAGACTGTTCGAAAATTGTGTAATTTCACTAGTCTATTAAATATTAAAATATTCAATTTTCACAAATTAACTCTTAATTCAATTTTAATAGTTCTAAAATATCGTTCTAACTACAGTATGATTAAATAAAATTTTACAAATCATTTTCAATCATATTAAACTCAATTTACAATTATTTCTGTATTTTCACATATTAAATTATCGGTTTAATTATTCAATTAAATCCAATTATTCAAAATAAAATCTATTCGACTTATAAATTTCACTTATTAACATTTAAAATTAATTAAATATATAATTTTAAATTAATAAAAATTCTGGGTCGTTACAAATTAAATATTTCACTTTTATATATTCATTAACCTCTTTGGATTATACAAGTGAAATAGAGATTCATGAAAGCATTTGCTACTTGTTTTTGTTTCATAAATTAAGCGTTGTTTGCCCAACAAATAAGTATGTTTTCGTACTATGGTCTTCTAGCGATATTATATTAATTTTCCCATGAATTAGGATATTTTATCTTAAAATATATGATATATATTGTTATGTTTGATATTATTTCTCCCAGATCTCTTTGTACAAAGGAGACTCCACAGAAATTTTCTATGGATTTGGATGTAGAAAATTTTGTGAAATGTTTTCCAAAATTTTGTTAATCTAAATATAAAAGAATTTAATTATTTTAAATTGATATATTTTATTTAAATTATTTAATTATGTAAATTGATTGTTTATAAATTTAATATTTTGAATAAGATATATTTATTAATTAATTGCTTCGTTTCTTTTTCGAGGACAAAAAGTTTTGAGTGGGGGAGAGTGTAACAACCCGTAATTTTCGATAATTTAAAATAGTAAATTTAATAAGGTATTGTGATTTAATGTTGGAAGAAAAAAATTTATGATTTAATAGTAATAATATAAACGGAATGTAGTGTAATAGTAGTAATTTAAGGTAATTGATAACTGCTTTAAATGTAATTCGATTTAATAAAAATGATTAAAAAGTTATATTTGGTTATAATTATAAATTAGTTGTAATAATGTTTATATTAATTGGTAATTGGACTAAAGGAGTAACTAATAATATAAATGTTGTATTTACAAATGAAATATATGTAATAAATTGTAATTGAATGAAATTAGTGTTGTGTGAATAATTATAACATTTGTTGTAAACAATCTACTTATAAATGTGATTAAATTGAGCTAAGGGTGACAATTATTATTTGTTACCTATTTGTTTAACCTTTTGAAATTAAATTGGAAATAAATTGCAATAAATGTAACTAAATATTGCTTTAATGGAAATTAAGTTGAAATAGGAGAATATCAATGTAATAAAACATAAACAAATGTTAACTATATCTATAGAGTAATGATTGGTTGAAAAAGGTTAAAATCTAATTCTAATAATTTATTGCAAATATAATATAATTAATTGGAATTTAATGTAATTAAATATTGTGGTTAATGAAAGAAATGGTGTCAATTATAGAAAATGAGACTAATAAGAAAAAGCATATGTTAACAATTTCGTAAGGTATTGTTGATTTAATAGTACGAGTGTAAATCAAAATAAAAGAATAAAAATGAATGAGTTTAGTAAAGGAGTAAACATATGTTTATTTATTGAAATGTTTGGTAGCTGAAAGAATGATTGTAGATATAAGAAACTATTATTTAGTAAGAAATGTTTAATTACTGTTTGTATCCAAAAGTGTATAAATATGTTTAAATTACTATTAGATGGTAAATAATTGTTCAACTTCTCATTACATTCATTTAGTCCATTTTGAAACTTAATCAACTGAAATTAATGTAATTGAAAATTTCAATTAACAGAAGAAAAAAAAACTAAATTGCAAGTTAATAGGTGTAATTAAAAGTAGTTGGTAACATCCGCCTTTTCGCACGCTTTAAATTGACACACGTGCCAATTCAAACCATACGAATGGGTGGATTGTTATGGGGTAAATAAGAAAAACAAGAAAGAAATAAAACAAAACAGAATCTCATAGCAGGTATTAAAAAGAGATAATTATTAATTAGAAAGGGAATGAATGGACTAACTCTATACTGCAAACAAACTTTTAGATTTCAAATTTCAAAGCGATCGTTTACTTAATTAATTTGGTTAACCGTAAATATACTAAAACTAACATCTTTTCAAGATTTAATTAACACACAATAAATGAAAATAAATTCTCCACACAAATTTGTGTCATAAACTAAAAGAATATACAACATTAAGAAATCTTCATTTCTCCCTCTTTGTGATTAGATTGGAAATTAAACAACATGTTAACATTTCGATTGAATGTTTTACAAGGAATGCATTCACATACATTCAAAAATACGATAGCATAAACAAGGTAATATAAACAGGTGTATAATATATGTACATCTTTATCGCCACTTAAAGGTATGAAAATAATCCACATAAGGAGGCAATGAATGTAAGAGTAAATTATAAAGTGATGATGGAAAGTTATGTTGCAATAAAAATCTAATAAAGTCTAATTGGAAAGGAAATAGTCAAGTGTAAATCTATTTTACCCCTTTTATCATCTCCTATTAACATTTAATTTAACAACGTATGAGATTTCAATATAAACTAGCACTAAATTTTGAAACATGAAATGAATTAATTTATTTCAATATACGTTTACAATTAACGTCTTCCCACATAAAAAGATTTCAATCATATTAATTGTCCTCGATTTTTAAGGTAAAAATGAATGTGACAATTCAATTCCTTTTTATAGTAATCTAACGTATTTACAGAAATATTGTATACAAACCAAATGTTATTAATTTCTTATTTCTGTAATAAATTTTCCAACTACCAACATTTCAAATAAATAAACATATGATTTTTTTACTTAGTAAAGAAACGTATATCATTATTTTTATTATGTTCGTTACTACTATAAAATCTGGTTAACCTTTGTTCAACCTTTCATTGCTTTACTATACTTTAATTGGACAACACCTAAAATTGTAGTACATTTTACATTAATGTAACATTTATTAAAATTTATTTCCAATCCTAATTCCATCAACTATTTAAACAGGTAACTTATAATATTTGTTTACAAGCCAATTGTTACACGTAAGTATCTCATACTTCAAAACAATTGTCATATTATGAACTGAATTAACATTAATTTCAAATATTCACTAATTTATTCCATTCTATATTTATCTTTTTTTTTATTTTCATAACATTTAATTCCAATGGCTGCAATAACTACGGTTAATATATGCTAGATTTCAAGGGAATGATTTGTTTGTCTTTCATTACACTACTTGTAACGACCCGTAAATTTCGACGATTAAATTTTAGTTAAAAAGGAATTATGTAATAAAAAAAATTTGTAAAGAAAAATAAAGATATATATAAAAGAGATAGAATTTATGCTAGAATGAACGCTAAATGAAAATCCAATGATTGAGATAGTGTAAGATGTATACCTGTGTGTAAGTTGAATAAATAAAGGAGATTTAAATTTATAACTAATAATGAACTGTAGAAACGGGTATTTAACTTAATTGTTGAAAGTTAGGTGAAATATCAATAAAGAAATAGCGTAAATTGTCGCACTTGAATAAAATGTAAATTATAGAAATAAAGACAAAATTTAAATTACCTATGTATTAATATATTAAAAAGGACTGTAATTGTATGTGAATTAAGGTGGTAATATAGATGGCAGTTGATGGATAACCAATTTAATGCAAATCCAAATGCAATTGAAACGGCTGTTTGAGTTTTGGAGTGAAAATGGGAATAGTGAATACAACATTATAACCTCTTAATTAAATATGATTGTTTAATTAATACTAAAAGTAATAAAAGTTGGTAATAGTATTAATGAAATAATAATAAGAAGAATTGAAATTGTATAATGGAAAATTTGTTAATAAATGGATGAAAATATTGGATGAACTAATTGATGGAAGTAAAATCTAAAAGAATGTTGGATAGAACATAAGTGATTGATATTTGGTAGTGTGTATTGGAAATAAAGTTCATCTAAATATTGAGAAATTTTAATGTTGTTATCATGAAAATGTTACTTAGTAATTATTAAAATAGTAACGGGAAGTGTGAAGGTAAATTTATAAAAACGTAAAACTTATTTTAAGGAATTAATTGAGTGTAGACTTATGAAATAGATTTAATGACAATAATTATTGTACGTATTTATTCTATTTGTTGGTTAAGTTTTATTTTTGATCAGTTTCAATTAATGCACTAAATTATTGCAGTTAGTGTGGAATATTGGTAAGAGAATAAATAAGATGTAACCAAGGGAAAGGTCCATTTTATAATATAATAATTAGTGTGATCTTAGGAATGAATTAATTGAGGTTTAAGCTTTTATTTATGTGTAAAGTTAACAAAATTTCAATTAAATTGAAATCCAGTAATTTATGAAAATAAAGATGAGAATTGGGAAATATTACTGTAATGAATCATAAAAGAAATGTTAACTGTGTGGTTGAGTAATAATTGATTTATTTTGAGTTGTAATCCAATAAAATCAAATTTATTAGAATTTATTGCAATTAATTGGATTAATTGCAGTAACCTTTGGAAATTGGAACTTAGTAAAAATAATCTGGATTGGATTTCAAATAAATAGGTTAGGGTGAGTAACTGAATTACATACTATGAATAAGTAAACCAGGAAGATTAAATTTAATTAATATAAAATAGTTGATTTATTGCAAATAAAAGATTATGTAATTATTTAGTTAGGTGGAATTAAAGTTAATTACATAATAAGGTATGAATCCACTGCTAATTTTATTTATGGAAATGAAAAGAGTACCAAAAACAAGCTTTGTCAGTATATTTAAGTTTAATGTATAATAATAAGTTAATGGTAATAAAAGAAGTTTAAACATCTAAATATTCTGTTAATAGAGAGTTGAGTTTAAATCTAAGAATATTAAGAAGTAGATTTTTGAATACAACATTTGATCCATCCACTTAAAATGTATAGATAGGATAATCGCTGATTTTTGATTTAAGTAGTGCAAACGGAGATTTATCTATTTATTTGGAATTGGAATTTATAAGTGTATAAATAGGAAATAAGTGAAATTTATTTTTAAATATTCAAAAATGAAGATTTAGATGAAGGTGGGAACGGTAATGCTTTAAATAGTAGAGACGTACACAAATCAATGTAGGTAATTAGAAATAAAATGTTGTCGAAGCGATAAAATGTTTCTTGTGAAAAATGGTTGACATAACGAAAAAGGGTAATGTATTCACTTGAATATAAATTGAAACTTATTTAAGGTATTAATTACAATGGATAGAGATTTTGGGTAACATTGTAAATGATATGTAAGTAATGCAAATGTATGTCAATAGTAAGGGATTAGGATGAATTAAAAATTTGTAACATAGGAATTACCTGCCTATTTGTTAATAAAAATTTGAATGGTTAGTAAGTGATAATAGAATAAGTGTACATTAGTGTAATTGAGGTAACGTTGGTTTTAATGTTGAGAAAATAAATGGGTATAGTAAAGTTTAAGTGGAATTGTAAGTATGTATAGGGGAATGAGTTATTGCAGGGAAATATTTGGTAACCATTGCAATAAATGTAAATTAGTGTGCATTAATATGAAATTTAGTAATAGGTGTGAATAACTTAAATTTCTTCATAGGATAAAGAATGATGGAAATAACGTTTATTTAATATATCGGGATTTAATTGATCATAAAAGGTTGATTGCAAATCAAATGAAAAATGCTTAAATGGGAATTAAGTTATTTATTCATTTGGATTTAAAGCATGATTGAAATTTTTGGAAACTGAATAAAACGTTTTATGTTGATTGAAATTTAAGTTGGAAGTAATTAAGATAAATAAAATATGTATAATATGGAATTCAAATGTACATAGAAATGTGGATTTTAGTATGTAAACGTAAATCTATTGAGAATGGATAGAAATTTAATCTGTAGTTATTACAGTAATTTAGAAATTTAGTTGAAATTGGAAATTTATCTATGTATTTGGAAATTTATGGAATTGTGAATATATATATGGAAATTTAAATGAAGCATCTAATTATATATGTGTGAATACGCTTAAAATGCAATGTAAATGTTGAGAAAGAAATAATTTAATCTGTAACGTGTATAATTAATATCCTTTTGGGACCACTTCTGTTTGCACGTTAAAATTCGTGCACCCCTATCCTTTTGCGATCTATCTATAAATATGCTGTGATAAACCCTAGCCTCCTTTCTATTGTCAATTGGCTGTACGTTCATTTTTCTTCATCTCTTTCTCTTCCTCAATGGTTACAAAACCTAATCTATCTACAATTCAAATTTTCTAATAAAATTCAAACTCTTCACAAAAATTCCAGAAAATTTTATGATAAAGTTCTCGAGACACGTAATCTGCTGGTACAATTCTTTTTCTGTTTTGGATATTCGTTTGACCAGAAAAAATTCGACGATGTGCTGTAGCTTTTAGCTGACGTGGCCATTGAAGTTAAGTGGGTTTTGTTTTATTTTATTTTATCTTATTTTTATTTTTGTTTTCAAATCGTTTAAAATGAATATCTTTTTCATACGTTCTCCGATTCACGCGAAATTTCTTTTGTTAGGATCGTAATTAAATTCCGGATCTGTTGACGCTGGTTTGGACAGATTTGGAGACCGTCAAATTTTGGGTTTAAATCGAATTTAAATTCGATTTAAATTCAAAAGGTGAGTGTTTTAACCCACTCACAACTTCTAAAAGTTTTTATGTTTGTTAAATTTATTTTAGATACGAGTAGAAATTTATTTATGACTGTTTGGCATGTTTTATTCATCATATCTGTTAAATCGCATTTATTTAATATAACTGTTCATTTAATTTTATTACTGCATATAGATTTACAGTTATAGTTATTTATTTGCATATAAACTGTTAGTTTAATAGTTGTTAAATTTATTTTTGAATATAACTGCCAGTTATTACCTGTCATATATTATCGAATATATATTGATATTGATTTAGTATTGGATGATGATTGTGATTTGGATGATGAATGATGATGGATGAATGGATGTTTTATTTTATATCATTTAACTGCAAGTTATCATGCATTTTTCGTTTCAATCGGGATTGTGTTTTGAAATGATATACAACCGCAAAATTTTATTTAAAATTGCGGATTGAAATGATAAATATCCGTATCACTTGACCATAGGATAGAAAATTATATACAGGCACCGTGGTCTATATATAAATTATTTTAAAGTGATTTTTATGGTCAGTAAGATCCACGATAATACAAAAGAATAGCAACACGTGCTATACAAAAGAATACAACTATGAGTCTATATCTCAATTGTATACAACAAAAACTGCTAATCTAAACATTTAGCCAAAAGTCAGAGTGATGAATCCCTGGGAAGAAGTCAAGCAGAAGCACCTGTAACATCTCGGTCTGACCCGAGTATTATTTAAGAAAATAATAAACGGGTCAGTCTAGCTATAAATATCAGATGACATGATATAACATAAAAGATATGGCATAAACATAAACATCCATAATGACATACCACTATAAGTATGTAAATAATGATCAACAGAAGATCAATCAATAAGAGATAATCAATATCACAAGAATCTTCTCAAAGATTCGGAAAGGGCATCATACCCCAAACTTGTACTCATAACAAGTCAATGACATAAATTCTAGAAATCAATGCAAGAAGTCCAGAAATCATAGAAAAGAGAAAGAGGCCTATCACATGACGGTCCGAAGACCAAGGGGAGCTACCCCACATGTGTGAATGGAATCGCACAGATTAAGGTCCAGACTAAGCAAAAAGCAAAAAGGTATGTGTGAGTGGAATCACACAAGTGGTGTCTAGTCTAACCTCGCAACAAGAGATATCGCACAGTTGCTAGTCTAAATCATCAGAATGATCGTCATGATCAACGAGAAGTGTCAATTACACTAAGCTAGTAAATATAGAAGTTTAGCTTCATGTCCCATAACCACTTGCTTAACTTAAATATTTACGAAAAATCTTCACTAATAGAATTGTCACAAGAGGTTCAATCGAACAAGTCCAAGAATTAACCGACGAAGTGAACGCAAGCGTTTCATACCACTTGTTTTACTAAGTCGTTTAATTAGATTTCTCATCCGAGTGAGGTAAAGGTTTGTATATACTAATAGATTGGAAAACGGTTTAAGAAAAGAGCTTAGTTATTAAAAATAGAGTTGAAATTGTTTGTTAAAAGAGTTTTGATATTTACTACTAGTATTGAAACCTTTATAATATAAAGTGACAAAACACTAAAGCAATTGTAGAAACAATCAGTCACAAAGATCGTATACGGAGATGTGAATAAAATCCAAGGAAATCCAAGGAAATCAGCTCTTTGCGACCTAACGAGGTAGCAGGGACACGCGACCTAAAGGTACGCGACCTAAGAAAGCACGCGACCTATCGGCAACAAGGATCGAGCGACCTAACGGCAACATGGGTCGAGCGACCTAACTTTGCCGCGACCTATAAATATCACGACCTAAGGGCACAACGACCTAAGAAATAAAGGGGAGCGACCCAAAAGAGGAAGGGTTTAACGACCTAAGCAGTGAAGAGGCCAAGCGACCTAGCGTGGTCAACGACCTAAAAGGGTTCGCGTCCTAAGAAAGTGCGCGACCTAAAGCACACGCGACTTACGACCTAAGGAAAGCAGGCGACCTAACTCCACACACAAGGCCTAACGACCTAAGAGTTAAACGACCTACGACCTACGCCACCGACTCACGAGCGACCTAAAGCACACGTGACTTACGACCTAAGGAAAGCAGGCGACCTAACTCCACACACAAGGCCTAACGACCTAAGAGTTAAACGACCTACGACCTACGCCACCAACTCACGAGCGACCTAAGTACTAGGTTGTGAACGACCTAACTTCGAAGACACGAAAAGTGGTCAGAACGATCTAGGAGCTATCTCGTACGCGACCTACGACCTAAGACCCACACGACCTAACTCCGAACGACCTAAAAATGGCTAGAACGACCTAAATGCAGAAATTTCGCCAAAACGCCAAAAGTCGGAGTTTTTCGCCAATCCAATCCAAACCAAAAGCAAATATTCATGCTAAAGTGATAGGGAATCATTCCCAACAACCCAAGATAGTTATAGACAAGAATGTGAGTTAAAAATCTTACCTTTGCACCAAATATCAATGAAAATGAAGTTTTAAGAAAGCAAGAATCAATCCTTCTTCTATCTAAGCACAAGAAGCTTGAATCCAATGTCTTCTTCTTGAATTTGGAGTAGAAAGATGGATTGCAATTGAATTTGAGTTTTGGAATTTTAATTTCCCATTCCCTCCACCATTAATGCCAAAGCTTGATTAGTTAGGAAATTTATGAAGAGTAAGGAGAAGAGGGTTGGAACTTGGGCTTAATAGGCTAAACCAACCCAAAGTCCAAAGCGGGAAAAGTTAGTGAAATTTCACTAACTCCAAACCTATCGATGTTTATACTTAAAAAAGTCATAAACGACATTTCGAACTCAATGGAAGTGGTCTCGAGTCCTAATTTGACCGTTTGCAAAAAGTAGCTTTTCGGACCAAAATCCGATTAACGAGTTAATATTTAAATAAAATATTTAAATACAAATTCGATAAATATGCGGGTTTTTACAATCACACTAATTATTATATTATAAAATGGACCTTTCCCTTGGTTACATCTTATTTATTCTCTTACCAATATTCCACACTAACTGCAATAATTTAGTGCATTAATTGAAATTGATCAGAAATAAAACTTAACCAACAAATAGTATAAATACGTACAATAATTATTGTCATTAAATCTATTTCATAAGTCTACACTCAATTAATTCCTTAAAATAAGTTTTACGTTTTTATAAATTTACCTTCACACTTCCGGTTACTATTTTAATAATTACTAAAGTAACATTTTCATAATAACAACATTAAAATTTCTCAATATTTAGATGAACTTTATTTCCAATACACACTACCAAATTTAAATCACTTATGTTCTATCCAATATTCTTTTAGATTTTACTTCCATCAATTAGTTCATCCAATATTTTCATCCATTTATTAACAAATTTTCCATTATACAATTTCAATTCTTCTTATTATTATTTCATTAATACTATTACCAACTTTTATTACTTTTAGTATTAATTAAACAATCATATTTAATTAAGAGGTTATAATGTTGTATTCACTATTCCCATTTGCACTCCAAAACTCAAACAGCCATTTCAATTGCATTTGGATTTGCATTAAATTGGTTATCCATCAACTGCCATCTATATTACCACCTTAATTCACATACAATTACAGTCCTTTTTAATATATTAATACATATGTAATTTAAATTTTGTCTTTATTTCTTTAATTTACATTTTATTCAAGTGCGACAATTTACGCTATTTCTTTATTGATATTTCACCTAACTTTCAACAATTAAGTTAAATACCCGTTTCTACAATTCATTATTAGTTATAAATTTAAATCTCCTTTATTTATTCAACTTACACATAGGTATACATCTTACACTATCTCAATCATTGGATTTTCATTTAGCGTTCATTCCAGCATAAATTCTATCTCTTTTATATATATCTTTATTTTTCTTTACAAAATTTTTTATTACATAACCCCTTTTTAACTAAAATTTAATCGTCGAAATTTACGGGTCGTTACACTCTCCCCCACTCAAAACTTTTCGTCCCCGAAAAGGAAAAGAAGGGAAAAGAAGAATTTCGAAATCAATATTTTAAATTTCCAAAATTAGTTAATTTAGCTAAAATATACAAATTTAGATACAGTGAAATATTTAAGTGATTTCACCATTAATCAACCAAATCAAATAACAACCATCAACCTTACAAACAGCATACATACACAAGACAAAGCAACCATTTATCCAACAAACAAGAAGTTGTTCGGGTTCAGAACTTGAAATTTGTATGGAATGAAAATAACTATCAAGTGCATCCTTTACTCAACAGTCTTAGATGGAACAAAGATAGATTATTTATTCATCCAACAACTTCACATTTCTTTACCCAACCAACCATAAATCAACTAATAATAATTTCAAAACAACGACCAAATTCACTTATTATACATTGATTTCATGCTTAGTTGTCTGATTTCCTTTTATGATTCACGTAACCTTTAAATTTCATTTACTCATTAATGTTTGTTTCATTAATTTACTTATTGCTTATAATTATTCCTTTATACTTATTTGTTAACAAATAGCTTCAATCTTTTTCCAATGTTTATTTCTTCTTCATGAACTATTTACTAAAATTTCATGATCTTATTTATTCACACTTTAATCACTTGAGTTTAAAATCATCTATCTGTCATACTTACCTTTTTATTATATTTACTCGATAGAATTTCAATTATAACTTAAATTAATAACATTACATTCTCCTTAATTATAGCAAATTCATTGAATTATTCATTTCCTCAGTCTTCACTTGTAAGTTTTCTCTTACATTTCCTTACTAACATTGCAACTTTTATTATATGGTAAGTTATATATGTTTTAAGAATGTAAGTGAAATTTATACAAGTTTCTTCTCGATTTCTTTAATTAATTAATGGTTAAATAAATATATTCGTTTTATAAATTTCAATTTCAACTTACCTTTAATTTCATTTATTTATTTAAAGGTTTACGTTACTATTATATTTAATAATAGTAAAAATTTAATTACACTAAATTTGCTACCCTATAACATTAATTCTTATAAATAAAGAAGTTTACTAATTCATTTACTAATGTTTACAATTGTTTATTTACATTTCTTATCTTCCTATGGTATTAAATTTTCTTTAATTAAAGGTTCACATTTTCTATACTAAATTGAACTATTAATTAACTGGAATTTTAAGAACCAAATACCGGGTTTAATTCCAAATTGTTTAAAATAGTAGATACACATATTCTTTTTACTTATATAACTTTAATTATAATCAAACGATAAAGTTCTCTTAAACAAATTTGCAGTAAATTTCTACAGTGGCCTTTCCTCTTCGAAACTCGAAAATGAAAGTCGATGATGCGGCCGCCATCACCGAAATTATTTTCCAACGACTATAACGACCCAGAATTTTAATTATTTAAAATTTGAATATTTAACTAATTTTAAATATTAATAAGCGAATTTATAAGTCGAATAAATTTTATTTTGAATTATTGGATATAATTGGATAATTAAATCGATAATTTAATATGTTAAATTATGGAAATAATTGAAAATTGAGTTAAATATGATTGAAAATGATTTGTAAAATTTTATTTTATCATATTGAAGTTAGAGTGACATTTTAGAACTTTTAAAATCGAATTAAAAGTTAATTTGTGAAAATCGAATATTTTAATATTAAAATCGACCAGTGAAAATAGTCAATTTCTGAACAGTCTCAGAATTGAACGAGACCAGTTACATTGGATCCGTAATAGTTAGTAATTACCGGATTTCAATTTTCGTGTCAATCGGAGTTATCGTTTGATCGTGGCAGCTCGAAACGCATCGAATTGTTTTTAATATTAATTTGGCGAGTTAAAATAGCCATTTTTCAAAAAGTCTCGGATTTCGACGAAACCAGTTTCATCGGATCTGTAATGTGATATTATTGTAAGGTTTCAAATTTCGTGTCAATTGGATTTACCGTTTGTCCGGTACAAATTAAAACGCCTAGAAATCGATATAAATCAGTTTAATTTAAATTGAACGTTTGTAGCCATAACTCGCACAGATGATCGAATTAGCTTTCGAAACCTATTCCATTGTGTCCGAAACGCGGGGTAAACCCTAGAAATGTCAGTTTTGGCGCGTAAATCGGAGTTCGGAATTTCCGGGATGAATAGTGTCGTTCGAAATTCTATAAATAGACACCAACACCCTTCATAAACTAAAAAATATATATATATCAAAACCCTAAACCTAGCCGCCACTTCTTTAACCAAAGGCCAGAATTCAATCTTCTTCTCCTCTAATTTTCTTCAAATCCGTAAGGAATTACACAAATGTTTCAACTACAAACTCGTAGAGGACGTCAAGATCTATCATATCAACGGTGGAGATCGCGTATGGAGTTGTATATTGTGAGTTATAGGGGGCCGACGCCTACAGGTTGTACACGTGTTTTCACGTGAGAAGGGAGGCCGAGCTCCTCCATGTTTGGGCCGAGCATAGTAGAGGTGATGCTTTTCGATATGGGAGTCATTGATCGTGTATTAGCCGAGCATGGAGATGGTAATTTGGAACCCTAGTCTCATAAAGATGGGTTTGTTGTGCGGCCTGGAAATTAACGTGAGGAAGATGAAGGGAGAAGATGCTACGCACGGCCGTGATTGCTAGGATGTTGGATCTAAGGGTTGTGATGAAGCTAGGTTTAAAAGTTGTAAATTTATATAGTTTAAATTCGTGTAAAACTTTGAAAAATCATAACTTTTTCATACGAGGTCGAAAACGCGCGAAACCAGTTGCGCTGGAATAGTATCGACGAGCACTACGCGATGGAATTGTATGGGAGTCGTTTGGAGTTAGTGAGAATTTTGGGTAAAATTAAACGTCCGTTTAATTTTATTCGAAATAAATCGCTAAAACGAAATTGAAATCAAGGTGAGAACTTCTCACTCAATCGAATCAGTTTCGATTTTTATTTTAAATAGTTAGATTTAAAATTGTTGAATGCATGTTTGAATGATGATTGTTATCTATTTGATTGTTAAAATAGACATTATGCGCCGTTAGTAAGCGGATGTTATTTATTAAGAACATATACCGCGAATATTTCATAAAAGTGAAATTGGTATTATATATAATAGCAATATATATATATATTGGCATATGTATATATTGCAGTTATTGATTTCCCGCATTTTTTGTTTAGCGGATGAGACCCTATTGTGCCGTTATTAAGCGGATAATATTTTAAATCCCATATACCGCGATAATTCCGTACTGAAGCGGAATTGGTATTGTGCTAATGTTTGTGGATGCAGGAAAACAGGTTGGAGGGATCCAACTGGATTCCTCAACAGTATTTATTTGATTTCAGATATTTTGATATTTGATGGATTATCGTATCGATATATGATATGGTTGTTGTCATGATTGACTATTTGGTATGTAGCATCATTGGACCAAATTTTGGAATTTTAAAAGGATTTCAAAGTGATTTTTGAAAGTATACGTTTACAAAATATTTTTGGAATTGATTTATTTTAAATAAATAAACGTTATAATTTTAATGTTATAAAAATTACGATATTTTTGAGAAATATACTTAAAGGTTGATTTTTGAAAATATGGGTTAATAACTTTATAAAAAGAGTTTAAATTGGGATTTATTGAATTTAGTATAAAAAGTTGAAAATATGGGATTTATAAAATTTGATTATTTTATAAATCAAAATAGTAAAATTATAAAGGGGATTAAAAATGTTTTAAAAGAATAATATAAATTGATTTATATTAAAAGATTTATAAATTGATATTTATAAATTAAAATGTTGGAATTATAAAACGAGTTTTTATAAGTGTTAGAATGAATTGTAAGTGAATTTCATAAATGAATGAAATCCATAGAATTATAAACAGTGAAGTTATAAATGGAATTTTATAAGGAATAGGTTTATAAAATTTGAAAAGTTAATTGAAGAATGGATTTTTGATTAAATGAATCTTATAAGTTATAAGATTTATGAATTGGGATGTTTAAAAGAACGATTCTTGTAAACAAATAAATTATAAGTGTTTAACTTATAATGTGAATTTTTGTTTTATAATTGAGTTATAAATCGAATAGGTTAATAAAGGAATTTATAAAAGGAAGTTGTTATAAAATAAATAGAAATGGAATTTATAAACGTTGTTTTATAAATTCGCAAACGACTTATCTTGATAAGTTAATTTTTATAACTTATTAATGGAGTTATATTCACGTTTTAGACAGTGAATAATCCTTTAAGTTAAAAAGAATAGAAATGAAGAAATGTGTTAACGTAGTATATTCACGTTTTTGAATAGTGAATAATATGTTAAAGAAAATGTTTAGAATGTGATATTTTAAATTGAATTAAAAACGATCTAACGATGTTTTAAAATGCATTGAGATTCGAAACCATGGATTTCAACATTTATTGTTGAAATAGACGTTTTCGAGAAATAAAAGGAAATGGTGGACTATAACACTGTTGTTATAGTAAATGATTTCCGAAAGGAAATGTTTTGTATAGTATTGGGATTTATATATCTATTTTAATTTCGAATCCCTATACTAGTGATTTTGGGTTGTCGTAACGATGTTTTACGTAACATTCGTTTTGGCCCAAATAAATATGTTTTGAAGAATGATTTCCTTAAAGAATGAAAGATATACTTAATCTCGATTTAAGTATATTGAATATTTTCCAAGTGTTGAAAATAAATAAATTTGTGAATTACTTATGAAATAAGTATGGAAATGTTTTCCGATATAAAGTGAATATCTTAAGAATTTATCTTTTTGAAGATAAATTGAAATGAATAATTGGAATCATATATGCATGGATATTTTGGAATGAAAATTCACTATGGAATTTATAAATGTAATTGGAAATTGGGTTTAAAAATAAATGTTGATTTATTTTTGAAGTATTGAAAATTATATATCTTGTAAAGATATTTTGGAAAATAAATAATTTGGAAAATTATTTGGAATCTGGTGATGTTGTGCATATCCATTGATAGTACAATAACGGACTATCAATATTTCCCTTTGGATGGGTAATTGATGTGATTTGTTTGAATTTGAATGCCACACTTATTTTTGAATAAGCGCTCACTATTCGGGTTAACCGGGAAAGGACCATGGGGTCGTATAACCCATTCCGAATATGTGATACGTTGTTATAAATAGCATTTGATGACCGGTGTTGAAGACCGAGTATTTGCGAAAGCAATAGGATGACCTATCGATTGTCTCTGCACTGGGTAGCTCCTGGTATAGAGATTCCCTAAGTGATGGGAAATTCGATCGGGATTGTGGATACCCGGATTGCAAGGGCTTCGTGAGAAGTGCCTTCGGTTTTGTTCGAGCCCGGAACAGACTTGTATGGATTGTATGTCTGACATTACAAATTTAGATATAAAGCCGATTTCATTCAAATATATTTCTGTTGGTGGCGGAGAATTTATTCTTTTAGCTTAACACCCTTCTCTGAGACGTACGAGCTCAGAGGTTATGTAGTTGAAGGTTATCAGCGATATATTCCCAATCTGGTAATGTGACATGCTGAGTGTTGCTGTGAAATGATCATTGTGTTGATTATTTGTGATAGGATCGTTTATTTGATCGTCTACCCTGGTGATCATTTCTATGATCATTTGTTGACCCAAAGCATGGCTTTTGTATAAAGTATGTTTTTGTGGACGTGACTTCGTCGAGCCTCACACCCCGTGAATGGTCAAAACAGGAAAGATGCGGCAAGGTTATGAGGGGTAGCACCCTTTAGGATATGTGCATTTCCTTCGTGAAAAGGGTGGTATCATGGTATGGAGCCCAGATACTTACTCATGTTGAAAACACTTTATGATTGTGTGAATTGAATGCGAGCGCTCGGTGAAAAGGTCCCAAAGGTCCGGGGGATGGCATATTTGGTCAGTTGTTACTCAGTTAGGGGTAACCCGGCCTTGTGTTGGTAGAGATCCGGTTTGGTTCTCGGGGATGTCCATCCAGAGGCATTCTCATGTGGCAATGGGAAGTTCCTTGGCCTGATCATTCGTTGGAAATCCAAAGAAACAATACGAGACTTGTACGGTTTTAGTTGTAGAACCTGCTTCCTCATGAGGTAGCTATAGTAGGCATAATATAATGGTACCTATGCTGGCTAAGATTTATATTCTACTTTCGAAATATCTTCTACACTATGCACTAATAATAATATCAAAATTGATTTGATTTTAATGCGTATCAAGCATCTTTGACTATCATAAGGAGAAATCTCCTCCAAGTCTGCGTTTGCATTGTGTGTGTAGCGGGAGGTCTTATGGTAGTCTCATTTTCAAAAGCATTGCGAATTGACTTAAAAATATTCCTCTATTTTTGATTTTAAAGATAAATAAACTGTTTTGAGTTCTCACACCAGTCACATGACTGACTCAGAGTTTATTGTTTTCCTTCCTAAACTCTGGGTGCCCACCAATTTCTACACGGGCAGTTAAGAGTTAGGTTTATCAGGATATTCTGGATATTCTGGAGTTGCTGGAGGCAAGATGGATGGCATGGCGTATTACCAGTATATAGTATTTCTTTTTCCGCTGCACTGTTTGTTGTTGTTGTACACTCTGATGATATGATGTAATGAAATGTAATGTATAAAATGTAATAACTGATATAATTCTTTGTTTAAAGATTATTCGTTTATTATATGTTGTTCCGCTGCGAATTGTGAGATTCTGATGTTGTTCTGTTGTTGTTTTCTGTTCCGTTCTATTTTCTATTTTCTTTAGTTTCTATTCTCTATTCTCTATCTTTTCTATCTTCTTCTCTCTTTTTCTACCTCTTTTTCTTTCTTAAACCCCTAACTATTCGGTTTTTCGGCAACGAAAAATCGAAAACGTTGCATTTGGTATCAGAGCATATGGTTAAGCGGCAACCATGGTTCTGTTGGGTATTTCTCATTAGAGATAGAGTCAGTAGTACTCTAGAATGAGTTTGAGTGTAACAATAGCTATGAGGGCGTATTTGTTAGTGAATATAAAATTGTTTTATATTGTGATGATTGGTTTGTTGAGTGGTATATAGATTCTGGTTAATACGAGTAATTAACGTTGTTGATAGGGATCTCTAAACACTTGTATAGAACAATTCGGCACAGTATTGTTTTAAAATTGGGTAAATGAAATAATTTTACCTTGAGTGTATTTTGTATATGAAGAAATAATTTTTCAAAATTATTAAAGTGTATATAAGTTGATTGTTTAGTTGTTTGAATAATCTAAATAAAAGAATAATTGTGTAAGCAAAATGAATTATAAGAATTGAATTATAATTAAAGTGATTTACAATTGAGAAATAAACTTATATATATAAGAAGTGAAACTATATGAATATGAGTTGTAAATAAAAATGAATTTAAAGTAAAATGAAATATAACTTAAGAGATGTTGAATGAAGTTGATATTGGTATCAAAGTAAATTAATAAAGATAAGTGATAGATGTGAACTTAAGTTATATGTATGAAATTCAACTTTTGTAATTGAATTGATTTAATGGATTGAATGTTAATCAATTGAATGTGAATGAAGTTGATATGGAATAATGAATATAAGTGTTAATTCATTAAAATATAATGTTATTGGAATTTGAATAATTGAATGAAAATCAATTTAATTAAACCAAATTGAATGAATATAAGCAAAGGAATTTGGTTGTAATTAATATAAATTGGTTGATATATGATTGTTAGTTGATTGTATATAATTCATTAAGTATTAATGAAATTGAGTTAATGAAATTGAAAGCTAAAGTAATTAAAATCCAATTGGAAGTTAAGTGAATCTTAAATAGAATTGAATTTGATTTGGAAGTGAACCAACTTGAATATGAATTAGTGAATATAAACTAATAGAAAATGAATGTTAGTAAGAACATCCACTGTTAATGAATCAAATGTGATTAAATTGAAAACACAATTCATTGAATATTAATGAGAATATGAATGAATATTTATTGGTTATGGATGATGGTTGATGTTTGCATTTGTTGTTTTGAATGCATTTCTATGTTGGCATATATAGTTATTATGTTGCTATATGTTGTATATCGATACTATTTTCATATATGCATGATTCTCATGTTGTTTGTTGAGTGTTAGTAGGTGCGGATCGCGTTTGCTTCGCATTTGGAGCTCGCTTTCGCGCTATATTAGCCGTATATGCTCGCTAATAAAATATAAGGTACATATCTCGGATTACATACCGTACTTTTATACTTTTTCCCTGCGGGATGCCTCGTTACTTGATGAGATGTATATTTGTGATATATATACTGTCATTTTTTTTCGGATCGAGCCGCGCAAAGGAGACTATGGCGAATTTTTCCGAAAATTTAAGGCGTTAGAAAAAATTTGAGAAAATTGGGAATTTTTTTTGAAAACTTTAACTTTGATTTGGAATTGAAAGTTAAACAATAGTAGTTGTTTTTGAAAAGATAACTAAGTATGATTTGAAAACTTAGTAAAGTTATTGTAAGAAGTTTAACTATGGATTTTGGAAAGTTAATAGATTCTGTAATTTTCTTACTTAATAATTTCGAGGACGAAATTCTTTTAAGGGGGGAAGATTGTAACGACCCAGAATTTTTGATAATTAAAATTTGAATATTTAATTAATTTTAAATATTAATAAGTGAATTTATAAGTCGAATAAATTTTATTTTGAATTATTGGATTTAATTGGATAATTAAATCGATAATTTAATATGTTAAATTATGGAAATAATTGAAAATTGAGTTAAATATGATTGAAAATGATTTGTAAAATTTTATTTTATCATGTTGAAGTTAGAGCGATATTTTAGAACTTTTAAAATCGAATTAAAAGTTAATTTGTGAAAATTGAATATTTTAATATTAAAATCGACTAGTGAAAATAGTCAATTTTTGAACAGTCTTAGAATTGAACGAGACCAGTTTCATTGGATCCGTAATAGTTAGTTATTACCGGATTTCAATTTTTGTGTCAATCGGTGTTATCGTTTGATCATGGCAGCTCGAAACGCATCGAATTGTTTTTAATATTAATTTGGCGAGTTAAAATAGCCATTTTTCAAAAAGTCTCGGATTTTGACGAAACCAGTTTCATCGGATCCGTAATGTGATATTATTGTAAGGTTTCAAATTTCGTGTCAATTGGATTTACCGTTTGTCCGGTACAAATTAAAACGCCTAGAAATCGATTTAAATCGGTTTAATTTAAATTGAACGTTTGTAGCCATAACTCGCACAGATGATCGAATTAGCTTTCGAAACCTGTTCCATTGTGTCCGGAACGCGGGGTAAACCCTTGAAACGTCAGTTTCGGCACGTAAATCGGAGTTCGGAATTTCCGGGATGAATAATGTCGTTCGAAATTCTATAAATAGACACCAACACCCTTCATAAATTAAAAAAAATATATATATCAAAACCCTAAACCTAGCCGCCACTTCTTTAACCAAAGGCCAGAATTCAATATTCTTCTCCTCTAATTTTCTTCAAATCCGTAAGGAATTACACAAATGTTTCAACTACAAACTCGTAGAGGACGTCAAGATCTATCATATCAACGGTGGAGATCGCGTATGGAGTTGTATATTGTGAGTTATAGGGGGCCGACGCCTACAGGTTGTACACGTGTTTTCACGTGAGAAGGGAGGCCGAGCTCCTCCATGTTTGGGCCGAGTATAGTAGAGGTGATGCTTTTCGATATGGGAGTCATTGATCGTGTTTTAGTCGAGCATGGAGATGGTAATTTGGAACCCTAGTCTCATGAAGATGGGTTTGTTGTGCGGCCTGGAAATTAACGTGAGGAAGATGAAGGGAGAAGATGCTACGCACGGCCGTGATTGCTAGGATGTTGGATCTAAGGGCTGTGATGAAGCTAGGTTTAAAAGTTGTAAATTTATATAGTTTAAATTCGTGTAAAACTTTGAAAAATCATAACTTTTTCATACGAGGTCGAAAACGCGCGAAACCAGTTGCACTGGAATCGTATCGACGAGCACTACGCGATGGAATTGGATTGGAGTCGTTTGGAGTTAGTGAGAATTTTGGGTAAAATTAAACGTCCGTTTAATTTTATTCGAAATAAATCGCTAAAACGAAATTGAAATCAAGGTGAGAACTTCTCACTCAATCGAATTAGTTTCGATTTTTATTTTAAATAGTTAGATTTAAAATTGTTGAATGCATGTTTGAATGATGATTGTTATCTATTGATTGTTAAAATAGACATTATGCGCCGTTAGTAAGCGGATGTTATTTATTAAAAACATATACCGCGAATATTTCATAAACAGTGAAATTGGTATTATATATAATAGCAATATATATATATTGGCATATGTATATATTGCAGTTATTGATTTCCCGCATTTTTTGTTTAGCGGATGAGACCCTATTGCGCCGTTATTAAGCGGATAATATTTTAAATCCCATATACCGCGATAATTCCGTACTGGAGCGGAATTGGTGTTGTGCTAATGTTTGTGGATGCAGGAAAACAGGTTGGAGGGATCCAACTGGATTCCTCAACAGTATTTATTTGATTTCAGATATTTTGATATTTGATGGATTATCATATCGATATATGATATCGTTGTTGTCGTGATTGACTATTTGGTATGTAGCATCATTGGACCAAATTTTGGAATTTTAAAAGGATTTCAAAGTGATTTTTGAAAGTATACGTTTGTAAAATATTTTTGGAATTGATTTATTTTAAATAAATAAACGTTATAATTTTAATGTTATAAAAATTATGATATTTTTGAGAAATATAGTTAAAGGTTGATTTTTGAAAATATGGGTTAATAACTTTATAAAAAGAGTTTAAATTGGGATTTATTGAATTTAGTATAAAAAGTTGAAAATATGGGATTTATAAAATTTGATTATTTTATAAATCAAAATAGTAAAATTATAAAGGGGATTAAAAATGTTTTAAAAGAATAATATAAATTGATTTATATTAAAAGATTTATAAATTGATATTTATAAATTAAAATGTTGGAATTATAAAACGAGTTTTTATAAGTGTTAGAATGAATTGTAAATGAATTTCATAAATGAATGAAATCCATAGAATTATAAACAGTGAAGTTATAAATGGAATTTTATAAGGAATAGGTTTATAAAATTTGAAAAGTTAATTGAAGAATGGATTTTTGATTAAATGAATCTTATAAGTTATAAGATTTATGAATTGGGATGTTTAAAAGAACGATTCTTGTAAACAAATAAATTATAAGTGTTTAACTTATAATGTGAACTTTTGTTTTATAATTGAGTTATAAATAGAATAGGTTAATAAAGGAATTTATAAAAGGAAGTTGTTATAAAATAAATAGAAATGGAATTTATAAACGTTGTTTTATAAATTCGTAAATGACTTATTTTGATAAGTTAATTTTTATAACTTATTAATGGAGTTATATTCACGTTTTAGACAATGAATAATCCTTTAAGTTAAAAAGAATAGAAATGATGAAATGTGTTAACGTAGTATATTCACGTTTTTGAATAGTGAATAATATGTTAAAGAAAATGTTTAGAATGTGATATTTCAAATTGAATTAAAAACGGTCTAACGATGTTTTAAAATGCGTTGAGATTCGAAACCATGGATTTCAACATTTATTGTTGAAATAGACGTTTTCGAGAAATAAAAGGAAATGGTGGACTATAACACTGTTGTTATTGTAAATGATTTCCGAAAGGAAATGTTTTGTATAGTATTGGGATTTATATATCTATTTTAATTTCGAATCCCTATACTAGTGATTTTGGGTTGTCGTAACGATGTTTTACGTAACATTCGTTTTGGCCCAAATAAATATGTTTAAAAGAATGATTTCCTTAAAGAATGAAAGATATACTTAATCTCGATTTAAGTATATTGAATATTTTCCAAGTGTTGAAAATAAATAAATTTGTGAATTACTTATTAAATAAGTGTGGAAATGTTTTACGATATAAAGTGAATATCTTAAGAATTTATCTTTTTGAAGATAAATTAAAATGAATAATTGAAATCATATATGCGTGGATATTTTGGAATGAAAAGTCACTATGGAATTTTTAAATGAAATTGGAAATTGGGTTTAAAAATAAATGTTGATTTATTTTTGAAGTATTGAAAATTATATATCTTGTAAAGATATTTTGGAAAATAAATAATTTGGAAAATTATTTGGAATCTGGTGATGTTGTGCATATC
The DNA here is from genome assembly GCA_030765085.1 of Allium cepa. Taxonomy (NCBI): domain Eukaryota; kingdom Viridiplantae; phylum Streptophyta; class Magnoliopsida; order Asparagales; family Amaryllidaceae; genus Allium; species Allium cepa. The sequence goes on along the minus strand of CM060943.1, from coordinate 949,997,805 downwards.
CATTGATAGTATAATAACCGACTATTAATATTTCCCTTTGGATGGGTAATTGATGTGATTTGTTTGAATTTGAAGCCACACTTATTTTTGAATAAGCGCTCACTATTCGGGTTAACCGGGAAAGGACCATGGGGTCGTATAACCCATTCCGAATATGTGATACGTCGTTATGAATAGCATTTGATGACCGGTGTTGAAGACCGAGTATTTGCGAAAGCGATAGGATGACCTATCGATTGTCTCTGCACTGGGTAGCTCCTGGTATAGAGATTCCCTAAGTGATGGGAAATTCGATCGGGATTGTGGATACCCGGATTGCAAGGGCTTCGTGAGAAGTGCCTTCGGTTTTGTTCGAGCCCGGAACAGACTTGTATGGATTGTATGTCTGACATTACAAATTGAGATATAAAGCCGATTTCATTCAAATATATTTCTGTTGGTGGCGGAGAATTTGTTCTTTTAGCTTAACACCCTTCTCTGAGACGTACGAGCTCAGAGGTTATGTAGTTGAAGGTTATCAGCGATATATTCCCAATCTGGTAATGTGACATGCTGAGTGTTGCTGTGAAATGATCATTGTGTTGATTATTTGTGATAGGATCGTTTATTTGATCGTCTATCCTGGTGATCATTTCTATGATCATTTGTTGACCCAAATCATGGCTTTTGTATAAAGTATGTTTTTGTGGACGGGACTTCGTCGAGCCTCACACCCCGTGAATGGTCAAAACAGGAAAGATGCGGCAAGGTTATGAGGGGTAGCGCCCTTTAGGATATGTGCATTTCCTTCTGGAAAAGGGTGGTATCATGGTATGGAGCCCAGATACTTACTCATGTTGAAAACACTTTATGATTGTGTGAATTGATTGCGAGCGCTCGGTGAAAAGGTCCCAAAGGATCGGGGGATGGCATATTCGGTCAGTTGTTACTCAGTTAGGGGTAACCCGGCCTTGTGTTGGTAGAGATCCGGTTTGGTTCTTGGGGATGTCCATCCACAGGCATTCTCATGTGGAAATGGGAAGTTCCTTGGCCTGATCATTCGTTGGAAATCCAAAGAAACAATACGAGACTTGTACGGTTTTAGTTGTAGAACCTGATTCCTCAGGAGGTAGCTATAGTAGGCATAATATAATGGTACCTATGCTGGCTAAGATTTATATTCTACTTTCGAAATATCTTCTACACTATGCACTAATAATAATATCAAAATTGATTTGATTTTAATGCGTATCAAGCATCTTTGACTATCATAAGGAGAAATCTCCTCCAAGTCTGCGTTTGCATTGTGTGTGTGGCGGGAGGTCTTATGGTAGTCTCATTTTTAAAAGCATTGCGAATTGACTTAAAAATATTCCTCTATTTTTGATTTTAAAGATAAATAAACTGTTTTGAGTTCTCACACTAGTCACATGACTGACTCGGAGTTTATTGTTTTCCTTCCTAAACTCTGGGTGCCCACCAATTTCTACACGGGCATTTAAGAGTTAGGTTTATCAGGATATTCTGGATATTCTGGAGTTGCTGGAGGCAAGATGGATGGCATGGCGTATTACCAGTATATAGTATTTCTTTTTCCGCTGCACTGTTTGTTGTTGTTGTACACTCTGATGATATGATGTAATGAAATGTAATGTATAAAATGTAATAACTGATATAATTCTTTGTTTAAAGATTATTCGTTTATTATATGTTGTTCCGCTGCGAATTGTGAGATTCTGATGTTGTTCTGTTGTTGTTTTCTGTACCGTTCTATTTTCTATTTTCTTTTCCCTCTATTTTCTACCTTCTTCTCTCTTCTTTCTCTTTCTTTTTCTTAAACCATAACATTTCAGGTTTCCGGCCTTCGATTTCTCGACAGTCGATAAAATGAGTATCGATGTTGAATTTTCGAAAGTCGAAAATTTTCGGGACGTTACAGCGACAGAGAGGAAAGTACAAAATTTATTTTCTCCAAAATTTTCTTTAAAACAATTCTTCCGAATTATACTAAATATTTATATAAGAAAATACTTATAGACCAAATCATTATTGTTAACTCCTATTATTGCCGCGACCTAAAAAGTAAGCGACCTAACTGAAGATGCGACCTAGTGAACCAAGAGATGAAACGATTTAGCGGCCTAATTAGTGAAGCGACCTAGCGATCTGAAGAAGGTTACGACCTAGCGGAACCCAGCGACCTAAGAGTCGCTGCGACCTAAAGTGTTGCGACCTAAGATTGTCTCGACCTAAAGGCAGCAGCGACAGTGTTGCGACCTAAGATTGTCTCGACCTAAAGGCAGCAACGACCCAAAAAGGCCGCGACCTAAAAGGACAAGCAACCTAAGGAAGGGCGCGACTTAACTGCAGAAGTAACCTGTTGATCTAAGGATTGTTGCGACCTAACAGAAAGCTACAACCTAAAGGAGGTCGCGACCTAAGAGTGAGTGCGACCTGAAGATGGACTCGACCTATGGAACTCCGCAACCTAACTATCCACCGACCTAAGGAGCTCCGCGACCTAAGGAAGGTCGCGACCTAAGGGACTCAGCGACTTAAGATTAACTATGGCTGCAGGAAAGTACTCGCGACTTAGGTTAGGTCGCTAACGACCTAAATACCAGAATATAGAAGACTATGCAATGCCACAGGGGGATAGGTCGCTCACGACCTAGTACTTGTGCAAATCAGCATGCGTGAGGAAGGAGGGGCCAATACTCTTCAGGTCGACTACAACCTTACTTAGGTCGGTCACGACCTACGACCTTACTTAGGTCGGTCACGACCTACGACCTTACTTTGAAAAATGCCTATAAATATGACCCTAACTCCAACTAGCAAAGGACTTTTGCTCATTCTCCTCAAGCACCGTTACTCTGCTGCATTCCAAACCAATCCAACACTTAAAGCTCTCAAGACACGAAGAACGCTACAAACAACTTCGAGAAAAGATCACACACATCCAACATGGATTTGAAGACTCTAATCTCCATTGAAGTTTAGGCTACTTGTTCTAAGTGACTTGTAATCCAAAGTGTATTGTACTTGGAAAGAATTGTATCAGCTTGTAACGAGATCATCAATAAAAGTACTTAAAGTGGACGTAGGCTATACCCTTAAGCCGAACCACTATAAAATTGTTGTTGTTTACTACTTTTCCGCTATTATCTGCTTGTAATCTGTTCCCGAGTTATCGGGTGGTGCTTTCACAACTATAACTCATACACCGGGGTGTTAGCGTTCAAATTTTAGCGTTAACATTTTTGGTGCTTTCATTGAGAGCTGAACTCAAGCGAGTTATCATCATTGCTTCACAGAGGTTTGTAGAGAGAATTTCCTTGAAAACCAGAAGTCTATCCGAGATTATGGCTCCTGGAAGGAAGAGTAGATCTGTCAGATCTGGGAATATTCAAGAGGGAACCTCCGCTTCCCCTATATCGAATCAAGCCACTCCAGCTGTCGGAGTTACAAAGGCAGAGCTGGATGCTGCAATTTTAGGGCTGAACCAACAAATCAATGCCCAAAATGCACAATTTGAGGCTTAGAATGCCCAGAATGCCCTAATTCTGAATAGGTTGAACGATTTGCTTGGGGCAAACCGCCAACCGGCAGATAATGAAAGGAATTTGGCTGGCAACATTCGTGATGCTGAAGAAAGAAATGCTCCTGAAAGAGCTGCTAGCCCCTTTGAACGAATACTTCCAGAGGTTGATGGATCTAGAACTCGACATGATGAGGAGTATCTTTCTGGAATGGTCCGACAAATTATGAAAGAAAGTATGCAGAGGGTTGAAGACGAGAAAGAATGGGGTTTCGCCCCAAGTAAGACTCCATTTATTGAGAAAATCTTGAAGGCTGAATTCCCAAGGAAGTTTGTCCCTCCAACCATTCCAGCTTACAAGGGGACAAGTGATCCGAACGAATTCCTATACAAATATGATTGGCACATGACAGGTGCTAGAGCCTCTGATGAAATAAAGTGCCGATATTTCCCTGTGTATCTCGAAGGCGTAGCTCTGCTATGGTTCACCAAGCTGCCAGTCCGATCTATCGATCAGTTTTCTGACTTAACCCGGAAGTTCAAGGAGCAGTTCAGACTATATGCCTCAAAAGCCAAGGATATCATGTCACTGTCAAGTTTGGAACAGAATGCAGGAGAGACTATCAGATCCTTCTTGAACTGCTTTAATACAGCGTTAGCTGAGGTGGACAATGCAGAACCGCGAATGATATTGACTTATCTGATGAAGGGTATTGACAAGTCGAGCGAATTTGGGAAATGGCTAAACATGAAAGAACCAAATTCCCCTGAAAAGTTCTATAAAAAAGCAGATGAATTCATACGCTTAGAAAGCCGTCCCGTACCTGTAAAGGCAGTGTTGGAAAAAGCCGAAGATAACATTGTTGTTCCACGCAAGAATGAATCTGTAGGGCAAAAAAGGGAAAATAACAATGGGAAGAAGCAAGGTAATCTGAAGAAGTCCCGATCCTTCAAGCCATCAGAATATACTCCTTTATCAGATACGCCGGAGCGTATCTACCTTGCCACTAAAGATTCTATTGACTTTCCTAAACCTCCTCCTTTAAGGACTGGGAAAAAGGCTATACAGAGTGGGAAGTTCTGCCGCTTCCATAATCAACCCGGTCACGAAACCGACGAGTGCCGACAGTTGAAAAATCTGATTGAAGAGTTGCTAAGGGAAAACAAACTGCAGCAATTTGTGAAAAAGAATAGCAACAATCCTGCTTCATCTAGTCAGGGGCAGCAGGCTCCTACTCATCAGCCTTGGACGATTGAGAAGGCTTCAGGACATGAATCTGGAAGGCCCATTATCAATGTCATTACAGGAGGACCTCACCCAGCGGGCAGAAGCTGGGGTGAGATGGAAAGGTATACCCGAGCTTTAAAGTATGTACCGACCGAGGAAGATGTATTTGTTTTGGAAGGTGCTACGCCCTTGAAGCAACAAAGAACTTTCGATGATGATATTGTGTTCAGAGCTAGGGATTCCGCAGGTATTGAAGCTCCTACTTTGGATCCTCTAGTCATCTCGGCTGGTATCGGACCAGCTATTGTCAGAAGAGTTCTCATTGATTGTGGCGCATCCTGCAATATTCTCTTTAAGAAAACATTTGACCAAATGAAGATCCCTATGGCTGATGTGCAAGCCTCATCGCAGAAAATTGCTGGTTTCACTGGGGAGCCAAAGCAGCCGGTAGGGACCATTGATTTGTTTGTGGAACTTGGAGAAGGAGAGAGAAAAGTGGTCCGCAAGCAAACTTTTGTGATTGTTGGCGAATTTTCTGCTTACAATGCTTTCCTTGGTCGTCCAACTCTGGCAGCGTTCAAAGCTGTTCTTGTCCCGTGGTGCCTCACTATTAAATTCCCTACAGACAATGGAGTAGGAGTTATAAAAGGTGATCAAAATGCTGGGCGAGAGTGCTATCTAACAGAGCTACGAGAAACCAGAAAAAGAGAAATGGGAAAGAATGCGGCAGCCCCAGTCCGCATCAAAGAACCATCCTTGTAGCAATTACAGGGCGGACCCTGCACTGGCGAGCACAGCGGAGCAAGGAAAGAGATGGACCCTAGAAAAGTCAGTGCAGGGGAAAATAGAGTGGTACCGGTGGAAACGACAATACCAATACCTGTTGACCCAAAGGACCCAAACAAAGTGTTGAATGTGGGTTCACAACTTAATGCGTCAATTCAAAATATCTTAATATCTTTTTTAAAGGCAAATCTGGATGTTTTTGCTTGGACTCATGCCGATATGTGTGGAATATCCCCAGAAGTTGCAGTGCATGCTCTAAATATTGATCCAAAATTTACGCCTGTGAAGCAGAAAAGGAGAACTCAAGGTCCAGAAAGGTCGGGGGCATTAAAAGAAGAAGTTGATCGGCTCATGGAGAATAATTTTATCAAAGAATCTACTTATCCGAATTGGGTTTCAAATCCAGTACTGGTTAAGAAAGCCAACGGAAAATGGAGAGTATGCATCGATTTTTCAGATCTAAACAAGGCCTGCCCCAAAGACTGCTTCCCATTACCCAGAATCGACCAACTGGTAGATGGAACAGCGGGACACGAATTGTTACCTTTTATGGATGCTTACTCCGGATATAACCAGATCATGATGCATGAGCCAGATCAGGAGGACACGCGCTTTATCACCGACACTGGTCTTTACTGCTACAGAGTTATGCCCTTCGGGTTGAAGAATGCAGGGGCGACATACCAAAGACTCGTTAATGCTATGTTCAAACCGCAACTGGGCAAGACTATGGAAGTCTACGTCGATGACATGTTAGTAAAGTCTAAGAAAGCGGTGGATCACATAGAACACTTAGCAGACATGTTCGCAGTCCTCCGAAGATACGGAATGAAGCTCAATCCTTTAAAATGTTCATTTGGAGTGGAATCCGGCAAGTTTTTAGGTTTCATCGTGAGCGCTAGGGGCATTGAGGCCAGTCCAGCTCAAATTACTGCATTAAAAGAAGTCAAAGCCCCTAGAACAAAGAAGGAATTGCAAAGTCTCAATGGAAAAGTCGCCGCCTTGAGTCGGTTCATTTCTAAAGCCACAGATAAATGCATCCCATTCTTTGACGCCCTAAAGAAAGGAAAGAAAAACTTCGATTGGACTCCCGAATGCCAAAAAGCCTTCGATGAATTGATTCGCCATATGGAGACGCCTCCAATACTTTCTAAGCCTGGCGATGGCGAGGATCTTCTTATATACTTGGCAGTATCATCTCATGCTTTAAGTGCAGCGCTGATACGGGAAGACAAAAAGGATTCAACATCCAGTTTATTATATCAGCAAAAGACTCACTGGGGCAGAGATGAATTACTCTAAGTTGGAAAAACTCGCCTATTGCTTACTAATTGCGTCTAGGAAGTTAGGCAACATTTTCAGGCTCACCCTATCAGAGTCCTCACTGATCAACCTTTAAAGCAAGTCCTGTTTCGCCCTGAGACTTCGGGTCGTCTTCTAAAGTGGAATATTGAACTCAGTCAGTATGACATCACTTATCATCCCGGAAAAGCAATCAATGGACAAGCTTTAGCATATTTCATTGCAGAATTCACAGATAAGGGTAACAGTGAGGAGGAAACAGTCGATGATTCCCCAATCCAATGGAAGTTATATGTCGATGGTGTAAGAAACGACTGCTGTTCTGGAGCCGGAATTGTACTTGAGACCCCTGAAGGCCGATCATTATGCTATGCACTAAGATTGGAATTTCCTTCAACAAACAATGAAGCAGAATACGAAGCCCTTATCGCTGGCTTAAGGATTGCTAAAGAATTAAACATCCGAGCATTACAGATATTCAGTGATTCTCAGCTTATTGTATGCCAAGTCAAAAAGGAATTCCAAGCCAAAGGGGGGAATCTGCCCGCCTACTTGTCAAAGGCTTGGGAGCTCCTGGGTGATTTCGATCATTACATGATAAGTCACATTCCTCGAGAGGAAAACACAAAAGCAGATTCTCTCGCAAAGTATTCCAGCACAGGCGAAGCCCAATTTCTGGGATTAACTCCAGTGGAGGTCCTGTCGACTCCTAGCATTGATGAGATGGATATTGATTGGATCATGAGCATGTCTCAAGAGCAAGAATCATGGATGGCTCCGATAACAGAATATCTGCTCAATGGATCCTTACCAGGGAACTCAAAAGAACGACAAAAGTTACTGAGAAAAGCCTCTCGATACATAATCCAGGATGGCCGATTATACAGACGGGGATTCTCAATGCCATTACTTCGATGTGTATCCAGGGAAGAGTCTAAAGCAATCCTAGCAGAGGTACACGGAGGAGAATGTGGTGATCATTCAGGTGGCCAAACATTAGCAAAGAAAATTCTCCGATACGGATATTTTTGGCCAGAAATTAATCGAGATGCAGCAGAGTATTCCCAAAAATGTGACAGATGTCAAAGATTCGCCAAAATTCCTAGAGCTCCTTCCACTGAACTCACACAGATGGTCAGTCCATGGCCGTTTGCAATATGGGGAATAGACCTTGTAGGACCGTTGCCAACTGTCAAATCTGGAATTAAATACGCCATTGTTGCTGTAGATTATTTTACTAAGTGGGCAGAAGCTGAACCACTGGCTACTATCACCTCAAAAAAGATGATAAGTTTTGTGACTAAAAACATCATTTGCAGATACGGTGTGCCTCAAAAAATAATTACAGACAATGGAACTCAGTTTGAAAGTGAAGGATTCCAAGATTTTTGCGAGCGATTCAAAATCCGGAAAAGCTTCTCAGCAGTGGCTCATCCGCAGGCAAACGGGCAAGTGGAAGCCGTGAACAAAATTATTAAGTCAACCATCAAGAAGAAACTTGAAAGAGCAAAAGGTGGTTGGGTCGATAAGCTACCACTGGCACTATGGGCATACAGAACCATTCACAAAACTGCGACTGGACACACCCCGTTTTCATTGGCATACGGGTCAGAGGCAATGATTCCGGTAGAAATAGAGGTCCCTTCACACAGAAGAATCCATTTCAATCAAGCAGAAAACGTAAAGCTACAGCTTGAAGCGCTAGATCTCCTTGATGAAAAGAGAGATGAGGCTAATCTCAGAATTGCAGCTCATCAGCAAAGAATAGCCAGACATTTCAATTCCCAAGTTCGCCAACGCAGCTTTGAGATTGGAGACCTAGTCCTGAAGAGAATTATGACAGCGACAGGTGTGTTTGGGCCAAATTGGGAAGGACCATATGTCATAGGTCAGAAGCTTCTTGACGGCACATTCAAACTCACCACTGTTGAAGGAGATCAAATTCCAAGGGCATGGAACAGCAACCATTTGCGTCCATACTATACTTGAAAATTTTGTTGAAATATTGTAAAAAGAATTATGAATGTATGATTCTTGTAATTGAAGGCAATTGTAAAACTGATGCAAGTAAATACTGAAAGAATATAAAGTGGATGTAGGCCCAATTTCCTGGTCGAACCACTATAAATCTTGTGTTCCTTATTATTATTACATGTTTGCTTTATTTTCGATATAAAAAGTACATAGAATGTATTACTGAAATGTCGATTTAAATTTTTGCAGACAATGGAAGTGAAACTTGCACATAAAAAGACCAAGTGATCCTCGCCAAATTTTAAAAAAAAGCCTCGAATTCAAATCCTCGATAGGAAGTACTTCAATTGAACGGCCTATGATTTCAACAGAAACGGGTCTTTGCTAATAAATTGAGATCGTTTGAACAAACAAACATCCAATTAAGAAGCTAATGCTCGTTCTCACGAAATTGCCTGACAATGAAGCACACTTCCTTGGATTAAACAAGTTACTTGCGAGAAAAGGGAATGAAAGCTAAAAAAAAAAAAAGAGCAGAGGATCATTGGAAAGGCATAAGCAAGTGGACAGAGAAACAACCAAAGCCATCATCGGCAGCACAAGTCCTCTCCGGAGGCACAACTCTTCGGAGGATAAAGACCTCTAATGGGTCATACGCCACAAAAAAGAAAGTTCTCTACTCAACAAAAAAGATTGGAGGAGTCATGACCCTCCAACCATGAGAGAGTAACTTCCAGGCGATGAAAACCCTCTCGGAGGCACATTTCACCAGGAGTTGAAGTGTAACAACCGCTCTTCGGAATTTCACTTCACCAGAGTTGAAATGCAAACAAAATAAAGACCTCTTCGGAGGCACATTTCACCAGGAGTTGAAGTGTAACAACCGCTCTTCGGAATTTCACTTCACCAGAGTTGAAATGCAAACAAAATAAAGACCTCTTCGGAGGCACATTTCACCAGGAGTTGAAGTGTAACAACCGCTTTTCGGAATTTCACTTCACTAGAGTTGAAATGCAAACAAAATAAAGACCTCTTCGGAGGCACATTTCACCAGGAGTTGAAGTGTAACAACCGCTCTTCGGAATTTCACTTCACCAAAGTTGAAATGCAAAACAAAAGAAAGACCTTCCTGGAAGCCCACGTTTCACCAAGATTGAAATAAAACTTCCAAGTGTTGAAACGTGAAAAGGCTTTCTTCGAAGGCACAACTCTTTGGAGGTACACGTTTCACCAAGATTGAAATAAAACTTCCAAGTGCTGAAACGTGAAAAATCCCTCCTCAGAGGTACAACCCCCCTCTCCGGAAGCATAATCAAGAAGAAAGACCTCTTCGGAAGCCCACGTTTCACCGAGATTGAAATAAAACTTCCAAGTGTTGAAACGTGAAAAGGCTTTCTTCAAAGGCACAACTCTTTGGAGGAACATGTTTCACCAAGATTGAAATAAAACTTCCAAACGTTGAAACGTGAAAAAATCCCTCCTCAGAGGTACAAATTTCTATTTAAAAGAAAAATCCTCATCAAGAGCATACTTTAACTTTCGAAGGAAGAGTGATTTACCTACTCTAAAAAAAACAAGGGAAAGAAAGTTAAAGTACATTCAGAGGTCCGCTCTACCCCATAGAAGAATTCACTTGGCAAAATGTGTACATACGCAAAAGGAAAAAGTGACTTCTTCGAAGGACAAAGCGTAAAAATTTATATGAAAGGGGCTGTACTCTACAAAAAATCTTTTCACGAATGAAATAGTCATTCTACAGAAAATAAGAGTGCAAGTCCCCTCGAAGTATAGAAAATTGCAGTAAGCTTATGATATGGGGGCAGCATGGTATAGTTGTATACGATATGATATAGCTACATCGGTAAAGTACGCTCAAACAACATACCATAAGCTCACTACAATGTCATATAAATAAACTTGTGCAAAAATGAATAATAAATGCATTCTCAAATTCAAACAGGAGTTTGTACAAAGAAAGAGGAATCAATTTATTCAACATTACTTTATATACAGGTACAAGTTTCAATAAAAGAAAAGCGGGGGGCCAATACCCGCACAATTCTCGACCAATACATGCAAAAGACGAGAAGCTAAAAGCTGAAGTCTTCATTTCTTTTTGCCACCCTTGGACCCTTTGCCTGGCCGAATGATTAGTTTTTCAGGTCTATCTATAGGCATAAGGGAAGAAGGAGAGGGAGGTGCAACCGGTGCGACTTCCGGTTCCTCTGCAGTAGTGATGATTTTCTTTCCCCTCCTCTTTGATGTTCCGTGCTTCTTTCTTCTCTTCGAAGAAGACTCACTCCCTGGAGTAACAAGAGCGGACAAGACTACGTCATCAGAGGGAGTCCGCTCCGAAGAGATCTCGCCTCCTTCAAGTCCCTCGTCCTTCTGCTCTTGCGAAGCGATAGGGTCATCCAAGCCATGAAGAGCCTCAATCTGTTCCTCTTGTGACCCGGGTTGTGAAGCAGAAGGAGGAGTCACCTGAAGAGACGGAGGAGGGATAACCGGAGGAAGTGAAGTCTGCACAGCACTTGGCGTTTCAACTACAGAAGAGAAATTTAAAATATTAGTATCTCCACGAAAGAAGGGAGATATGGGTTCGTCGAGATTCAAGAAGTAATCGAGAAGCTCATCAAACTTTTGAGGAGTAAGCAAGCGATCCACCTGAATCGGACCAATATCAAAATTACCTGAAGATGTTTGCTTCGTAAGTTCAATCTCATAATTCTGAGCCCCGATATCCTCCAAAGCCTCATCATCAGTAGGGGTGATTACCCCGGTTCTTATAGGAGGCGGCGAATGAGCACTAGAGCCTGTAATGTCCACTTCGGGAGAAACTAAAGGACGTTCAGAAGTGGTAGGCGGTATTTCTTTCTCAGAACGTTCCCTTTCCGCCATTCCGGCCCGTACCTTGGCGAGTTGCTCTTTTCCCTTGGCAAGAGCGGCGCGGGCATCATCATCGAGATAATGCTCTTCAAGAGCTGTCTCGGCGTAGCCAGTACCTTTGCCACCTAGCATATCAAGTGCTGCCTCCCAGACTTCAGCTAATGTAATTTCGTATTTAGGGCCTAGAAAGGCAAGGCTGCCACGCCCCAAAATGCTATGCAGATAGAAATCAAATAATGTGGAGCTAATATCAGCTTTGGTTGCTTGATGGGCCTCTTCGGCCGCGAGTTTACCAGCAACAGCCTCGTCACGCTCCGTTTCGGCTATAGCAAGTCGAGCTTTTAGCATCTCTATCTCCAATCTCTGAGAGCCGGCCTGTTCTCGCAGCTGTAAAGTTTCAGCACGATATTCTTCTATGACCTTCTCTTGGTGTGTAAGCTTATCTTCGACCGCCCTTTGACTGGCATGCGCATCTCGTACTTGTTGCTGAAGCATGCTCTCCTTTTGAGAATGGAAAGTAGATGAAGTAGCTAATTCTTCCTTAAGCTTTTCTACTTCCGCTTCCAGCTTTTCATTATAGGAAGCAATACTTCTCATTTCGGCGTCATGCTGTTCGAGAGTCTTCTGCCACTCAGCCTTATCGTTCTCCATTGTGAGCATGGCCTCGAGATTGGCTCGGTTGACCCTCTGAAGCTCGTCGACAAGTTTTTGCCAGTTCGACATTCTTTCAATATCGGTCCTGACAGTATCAAGATTTCGCAGCATAGCCGGTTTGTCGAGAGGGACCAAGTCGAGATCAAATCGAACCCCTCTCAAGCACCACTGAGGAAATCGACTTTGAAGAGTGGGAGGACCTTGCCCGATTTGGTATGCGGGTCGGTTGATGATTGCTTGAATGTCGGAGCGAACGGGAGCAGGAGATTGAGCAGGAACATGTTCAGAAGCTGTCGGCATTGTTTCTTCGGTAAGTCTAGCCCGCTTGCTAGAAGAATTGTCTATGTGACCTTTACCTCTCTCATCGTGAGCTTTTCTCTTTTGAGTATCGTCATTTCTGTGGGGAGGGTCATGTCTTTCTTGTTCCCTTCGGCGACATTCTTCATATGCTCGTCTCTCGTCGGCTTTCCTGATGGCCCTCTCTTCATCCGATTCTCTGTAAGAAGGGAGGTAACGCCTGTACTCATACTGGCTACGCCTCCCGTAGCGCTGGAAATCATCATAGTACGAGCCGCTGCGCCCCATAGGAGAATGTTAACGCTTAAATTTGAACGCTAACACCCCGGTGTGTGAAGTGTAGTTGTGAAAGCACCACCCGATAGATCGGGAAAGAATTACAAGCAAGTAATAGCGGAAAAGCAGTAAACAACAGCAATTTTATAGTGGTTCGGCTTATGGGTATAGCCTACGTCCACTTTAAGTACTTTTATTGATGATCACGTTACAAGTTGATACAAATCTTCTCAAGTACAATACACTTTGAATTACAAAAGACTTAGAGCAAGTAGCTTAAACTTCAATGGAAATGAGAGTCTTCGAATCCATGTTGGATGTTTACGATCTCTTTTTGAAGTTGTATGAAGTGTTCCTAGTGTCTCAAGAGCTTCAAGTGTTGAATTGGTTTGGAATGTAGCAGAGTATCAGCGCTTGAAGAGAATGTGCCCAAAAAAGTCCCTTTCTAGTTGGAGTTAGTGCTGTATTTATAGGCGTGATTTTCTGGACAGAATTTATTTCCAAGTTCTAAGTCGCGGCCGACTTAGTATAAGCCGTGGCCGACTTACCATATGTCGTGGCCGATTCACCGAGCCAAGTCCATGGCTTAATGGAAGCAAGCTTGCCTGAACTCATACCACCTGTCTTAAGTCGTCGCCGAGATAAGCTAGGTTGTGGCCGGCTTAAGGCAAGTCGCGGCCGCGTCACCTAGCCCTTCTACGGTTTCACCTAGGTCACCCCCGAGTCAACATAGCATTATCTCCATAACACGGCATCGGACTTGCATTTTAGTAGCCTTTAGGTCGTGGACGGCTTAGCATACGTTGTTAAGTCGGTTGCTGACTTAAGTATAGGTCGTGCACCTTTCCAAGTCCTGATCAATTAGGTCGGCAGCTTCCTTAGGTAATTAGATCAACACTCAATTTAGGTCGGTAGACTTCCTAAGTCGGTACTCCTTAAGGCATTAGGTCGTTATCCATTTAAAGCCTTAGGTCGGAAACTTTTGTAAAGGTATTTGAGTCGCAAAGTACTTTGAGTCGCTGTCCCTTCTGAGTTATTAAATCGGCAACCATTGAGTCGTCATTCGTTTTAAGTCGGCAATGAGTTAAGGTTGTTGGGTCAGTTCACCTTTTAAGTCGTAGGTCTCTTGAGTCGTGGAGGCCTTAAGTCTTATGTTGGCACATTCATCAGATCACTGGATCGACATCTCTCTTAAGTCAGTAGCCCTTTTTGAGTCTTAAGCCGGCATGCTTCTCAAGCCGTTAGGTCGGGCTCCCTTATGCCTTAGGTCGGCATCCCCTGTTGAACCTTAAGTCGGTATCTTTTCCGAGTCTTATCTTGCTAGGTCGTTAGCTCCTTAACTCGTGGGCGAAACGGGGTTAACATTTGCCCCTCGAAGCACACGCTTAAGTCGTAAGTCGTGTGCTTCGACTTATCATAACCCGGTTGCGCCGATTTAAGTTCCAGTGCCTCCTGATATAAAAGCTTAAGTCGTTCCTCCTATCTCACTCTTCTCATTGCTTATCTCCTGAACCGTTCCTGCCATTGTCTCATCTTTAAGCTTTCAAAGGCGATCTCGATCAATTAACTACTGACAACCTCTGTTATCCACTGTGTAAGTAAACATTCCTCTTCCCTGATCATAGATTATCGTTGATTCATGAATTCCGTCTCCCAAAATCAAACCGCCTCTTCGTACGATGCTTCATCATGAATTCCGTTACAATTATGGTTGGTGAACCTTAGGTTGCTCGATTTGGCTTTAAATGTTTAGTGACATGATGAAGATGGTTTACTACTTTAGGCTAGACGATTTTAATTTGTGCTAGGTTTGCCAGGCGCTGACTTAGCAGAGGTTTCGAATTGGTGTCTTGGATGATCTGAATGCATGAAATAGTATAATTGAAGTGGGAATTTTTTGGTTGAGAGAGTGGCCAATGGGTTAACGGGTTGAGCGTGGCGAGGTATTGATTTAGATGTGACCTGGTGACCTTGGGAGGCTTGGCTTTTGGTTGACCCAATCCTTAAATCGCGGCCGTGCTATCACTTGAGGGAGATTTACCGACTTTACCTTCTGCCGATCCAAGCCTTGAAACTGTGGCCGAGTTAATCCTTTAAACCGCGGCCGAGTTAAGCCTTTAAACCGCGGCCGAGTTAACACTTGGAGAATTTCACACCACTTCTTGAACCAGAGCCTTCCTCTCTTTTACTCCTTTACGACCTAGAGGACTACCGACTTAAAGACCCAGGAACTTAGCCTTAACGCGTGAAAGACTCCTAGATCGTAGCCGACTTAATACTTGAGCTTCAGACGTGTTATCATTTAGGAGCATAGGCCTACTTTGAGCATTTGCCTTGAGCTACCGAACTAAATTGTCTGAATTTTTGAACTTTAAACTTGCCTGAATCTCCTTGTATTATGCCGCATTAACTTATAAGCTGCTAACCCAGTTGTTTATGTAGAATGACTTCCCACCGAGAAGAAGAAGTGGTAACTCAAGAAGAAGAAACTTTCTCGACAACAGTTCCGATAGAGAATCCTCCGGAAAGAACTTCGACTATTCTATCTTTAAGAACATTTATTCAGCTGCGCACTCAATTTGGCTTTGCTGAAAACGATGTCCTATTCCTTGGGTCAAATGATACTGCTGATAATCCTCCCTATGGTTTCGTTGCAGTCAACCGCCACATGTGCTTAAGTGGGGCGATTCCTCCTTTTAATGACTTCCTTCGAACTCTTCTTCTCCGGTTGACGATCTCTCCATTTCAACTTCATCCTAATGGTTATGCCATCTTGATGGGGTTGTGTGTTTTGTTTAGAAGAACTCTTGATCGCCTACCGAGTTTTGAAGAAATTCGTTATCTGTGCTCGTTTACAAAGAGTAAAGATCATCCTTCACTCATTATTGTGAGAAGTGCTAGAAACCGCAAGCTCCTTTCCGATCTCACTGAAAGTGTTCATGGATTTTTGAACCAGTTTTTCTTTGCTCGCTGCCCTCCAGGGTTTTATGCCATCTGGAGAATAGGAAGTAAGACTAGTGTTTCCATTTTTTCGTTTTTGAAACTTTTTCCGAGATCCGAACTTTCAGTTGCTAACTTCATTTTCTTGCTCTTTTCAGCACTTCCTCTCCCTTCTAGAGATCCGATTCATAAACAAGTTTTCGAGAGGTTGAGTGCCGTGGCTGCGGAAGAAAGGAGCATAAAATTTCTGCTGAAGGATGAATTTTTACACCAATACGGGCTTCTACACGCTTCTCGTTCTACGCATGCTCATGTAGTTCCAACAGAAGTTCCCGATTCTCCGACGAAAACTCCTGACGCCCCGGTTACTGTCGAACAACTCACATCAAAAGAGTCTAATATTGAAGCTTCATTGGTGAAGTGTTCCACTCCTACCGACATTATGGGGTCATCCAGTAAGACGGTGCTTACCCCGATCGAGGAAGAAGAAGAACCTTCACGGCCTCTCGGGGGATTAGCTGATGTAGGAATTGAGAAAACAAGTCCCACCAAGCATGATGGTGACGATGTTTACGAGGGGTTGAGCGACATAATAGTGACTTCGCAGGAGCTTTTTAGAGATGACGTATCTAAAACTATCTCTCCTGTAATTGAGGCGACGTCTCTTCTTCGACAAACACCAACACAAACATCAACTCCTCATACCCAAGCTATCATCACCTCTGCACCAAAGAGTGGTTTGTAGCTTAATGCGTGTAGCTTGCACATCACACAACACTTAGGATTTTCCAGCACATTTATGCACTTATCTTCTTATACTTTAAAGATTTCTAAAGCTTATCTTTTCTTATTTCAGATTCTTCAATGACACGCGGCGGGTCATATTATCAGGATTTCCAACGCTACGGGGGGCGTGGCCAATATGATTATCGGCGTTACTTTCCTTCCTATAGAGAGTCTGACGAAGAGAGGGCTGCTCGAAAGGCTCGTGAAAGGAGGGATGCAGAAGAGCGTTATGACAGAAGGGATAGGGATGAGCACCATGATTCTCTGCAGAGAAGTGATGACTCTCACAAAAGGAAATCTCACGACGACCGGGGAAAAGGTCATGTAGCTGAAGATTCAGGCAAACGAGCCCGATATGGTGAGAGACATGCTTCCACTATTCCCGAAAAGCCTACTGCCCCTGCCCCTCTTGACATTACTTCCGACTCTCCTGCTCTTGGGAAGGAGGACATCCAGACAATAATAAGCAGGCCTAAATTTCAAGTGGGACCGGGCCCAGCCACTTTACAAAGTCGTTTTCCGCAGTGGTGTTTAAAGGGTGTGAGGTTCGATCTCGACCTAGTCCCTATTGACAAGCCTGCTATGCTACGAAATCTTGACGCCGTTAAACTTGATATCGAGAGGATGTCAAACTGGCAGAAGCTTGTTGATGAGCTTCAACGAGTTAACCGCGCCAACTTAGAGGCTATGCTCACCATGGAAAACGATAAGGCTGAGTGGCAAAAGGTCCTTGAGCAGCATGATACCGAGATGAGAAGCATTACTTCCTACAACGAGGAGCTTGAAGCAAAGGTTGAGAAGTTGAAAGATGAGCTTGCTGCTTCCTCTACCTCATACTCTCAAAAAGAAGAAGTGCTTCTCAGACAAGTTAGAGATGCTCATGCCAGTCAGAGGGACGCTGAGGACAGGCTTGAAGCACAAAAAAGAATCAGTGATGGCTATGTCTCTGATATTGCTAAGCTTCAAAAGAAAAACAACTCCCAGGAGGCGGAGATACAAATGCTTAAGCTTCAGCTTGCCAAAACTGAAAGGGAGCGCGATGAGGCTGTCGCCGGCAAAATCGCAGCCGAAGAATCTCATGAGGCGACCAAAAACAGCTTCGGCTCAACATTATTCGATTTCTACTTGCATAGCGTCTTAGGGCGTGGAAGCCTCGCCTTTCTTGGTCCCAAGTATGAGATCACTTTAGCTGAAGTGTGGGAGGCCGCTCTTGAGATGCTCGGTGCTGAAGGTGCCGGTTACGACGAATCAGCCCTGGAAAGGCATTATTTTGATGAAGACGCTCGCGCTGCTCTCGCCAGGGGAAAGGAACAACTTGCCAAACTAAGAACCGAAGTGACGGAAGGGGACCAGCTGGGGAAAACCACTTCAACTACTCTAGTCCAGCCACCTTCTTCGTCTGAAGTCGACATTATTGGTTCCAGTTCCCATCTCGCATCTCCCACCAAAGTTACCGCTGATATTACAAGCACACAAGGCGGAGACGAGGGTGAAGAGAGTGCTGATGCGCAAGCTTATGAAGTCGATATCAGGAAACCAGCTTCTCCAGGTAACTTCACTGTTAATCTCGCTACTGTCAATTCTGCTCAAGCGGGTTACTCGTTTATTTCACATGAGTTTCACGAGCTCCTTGGCTATTTTCTCAACCTTGACGAGCCTTCATCTCCTCTCTTTACTGACTTCATTGGTGAACCGTCATCTCCTCTTTTTACTGACTTTAACCTTTTTTCTTCTGTAGAGAAAGTACCAAGCACTGCTCAAACTTCTACTCCTCCGGTCATCCTTCCTTCATCTCTTCAGGCGGTGCCTCCTTCTGCCTCGCAACCTGGATCACAGGAGGAACAAATAGAGGCTCTTCACGGCTTGGATGATCCCATCGCTTCACAAGAGCAGAAAGATGAGAGACCTGAGGGAGGTGACATATCCCCGGAACGGACTCCTTCTGACGACATTGTTCTATCAAAACTTGTCACTCCGGGGAGTGAGTCTTCCTCACAAAGGAGAGAGAAGCGTGGGATATCAAAGAGGAGGGGGAAGAAAATCACCGCCACTGAAGAGGAGCCGGAAGTTGAACCGGTTACACCTACCTCTCCTACTTCCCTTATACCCACTGGCCGACCTGGAAAGCTGGTCATTCGACCGGGTAAAGGGTCCAAAGGAGGGAAGAAGAAGTGAAGAAGAAGTGAAGATTTTAGCTTTTTGTCTTTTATATGAACTGGCCGAGAGTTGTGCGGGCATCGGCCCCCGCTTTTATTTTTGAAAACCTGTATCTGCATTATAGTTGAATAAAATGATTCTTCGTTTGTACAAACTTCTGCTTGAATTTGAGAATGCATTTACTATTTATTTTTGCACAAGTTTGTTTATATAACATTGCAGCGGGCTTATGGTATGTTGTTTGAGTATTACTTTACTGATGCAGCTATACTACTATACCATGTTGCCCCCATACCTTAAGCTTGTTGCAATATTTTATACTTCGAGGGGACTTGCACTCTTATTTGTTAAAGAATAATTATTTTATTCTTTAAAGAAAATTTTATAGAGTACAACTCCTTTCGTATAAGTTTTTACGCTTTGTCGTTCGAAGAAATCACTTTTTTCTTTTGCTTATGTGCATATTTTACCAAGTGAATTCCTCTATGTGGTAAAGCGGACCTCTGAAGGGTACTTTAACTTCTTTTCTTTTTACGATCATTTTCCATTTGAAAGTTAAAGTACGCTTTTGATGAGGATTTTTTTTTTTTTTTTTTTTTTTTTTGCAAAATTGTACCTCTGAGGAGGGATTTTTCACGTTTCAACACTTGGAAGTTTTATTTCAATCTCGGTGAAACGTGTACCCCCAAAGAGTTGTGCCTTCGAAGAAAGCCTTTTCACGTTTCAACACTTGGAAGTTTTATTTCAATCTCGGTGAAACGTGTACCCCCAAAGAGTTGTGCCTTCGAAGAAAGCCTTTTCACGTTTCAACACTTGGAAGTTTTATTTCAATCTCGGTGAAACGTGTGCTTCCAAAGAGGTCTTTTTTCTTGATTGTGTCCCCGGGAGGGGGTCGTACCTCTAAGGAGGGATTTTTTACGTTTCAACACTTGGAAGTTTTATTTCAATCTCGGTGAAACGTGTACCCCCAAAGAGTTGTGCCTTCGAAGAAAGCCTTTTCACGTTTCAACACTTGGAAGTTTTATTTCAATCTTGGTGAAACGTGGGCTTTCAAGAAGGTCTTTGTTTTTGCATTTCAACTTTGGTGAAGTGAAATTCCGAAGAGCGGTTGCTACACTTCAACTCCTGGCGAAATGTGCCTCCGAAGAGGGCTTTTGTTTTGTTTACATTTCAACTCTGGTGAAGTGAAATCCCGAAGAGCGGTTATAACACTTCAACTCCTGGTGAAATGGGCCTCCGAAGAGGGCTTTTATTTTGTTTGCATTTCAACTCTGGTGAAGTGAAATCCTGAAGAGCGGTCATAACACTTCAACTCCTGGTGAAATGGGCCTCCGAAGAGGGTTTTTATTTTGTTTGCATTTCAACTCTGGTGAAGTGAAATCCCGAAGAGCGGTTATAACACTTCAACTCCTGGTGAAATGTGCCTCAGAGAGGGTTTTCATCGCCTGGAAGTTACTCTCTCATGGTTGGAGGGTCATGACTCCTCCAATCTTTTTTGTTGAGTAGAGAACTTTCTTTTTTGTGGCGTATGACCCATTAGAGGTCTTTTATCCTCCGAAGAGTTGCGCCTCCGAAGAGGACTTGTGCTGCTGATGGTAGCTTTGGTTGTTCCTTTGTTCACTTGCTTATGCCTTTTCAGCGATCCCCTTTTCTTCTTTTCAAGTTTTCATCCCCCTCTTCTCGCAAGTGGCTTGTTTAATCCAAGGAAGTGTACTTCATTGCCAGGCAAGTTCGTGAGAACGGGCACTAGCTTCCTAATTGGATGTTTGTTTGTTCAAACAATCTCAATTTATCAGCAAGGGCTCGTTTCTATCGAAATCATTAGCCGTTCAATTGAAGTATTTCCTATCTAGGATTTGAATTCGGGGTCTTTGTGACTTGAAATTTGTTTGTTGAATGATGGTGAGAATCGCTCGGTCTTATTATGCGCAAGTTTTATTTCCATTGTCTGCAAAAATTTAAATCGACATTTCAGCAATACATTTTATGTATTTTTATATCGAAAACGAAGCAAACATATAATGATAATAAGGAACACAAGATTTATAGTGGTTCGGCCATGAAATTGGGCCTACATCCACTTTATATTCTTTCATTATTTACTTGCATCAGTTTCACAATTGCTTTCAATTACAAGAATCATACATTCATAATTCTTTTTACAATGTTTCAACAAAATTTTCAAGTAAAGTATGGACGTAAGTGGTTGCTGTTCCATGCCCTTGGAATTTGATCTCCATCAACAGTGGTGAGCTTGAATGTGCCGTCGAGAAGCTTCTGACTTATTACATACGGTCCTTCCCAATTTGGCCCAAACACACCTGTCGCGGTCATAATTCTTTTCAGGACTAGATCTCCAATTTCAAAGCTGCGTTGACGAACTTTGGAATTGAAATGTCTGGCTATCCTTTGCTGATGAGCTGCAACTCTGAGGTTAGCTTCATCTCTTTTTTCATCAAGGAGATCCAGCGCTTCAAGTTGCAGCTTTTCATTTTCCGCTTGATTGAAATGGATTCTTCTGTGTGAAGGGACCTCTGTTTCAACCGGGATCATTGCTTCCGATCCGTATGCTAACGAAAAAGGAGTATGCCCAGTTGCAGTTTTGTGAGTAGTCCTGTATGCCCATAGTGCAAGTGGTAGTTTATCGACCCAACCACCTTTTGCTTTTTCGAGTTGCTTTTTGATGGTTGATTTGATGATCTTGTTCACTGCTTCCACTTGCCCGTTTGCCTGCGGATGAGCTACTGCCGAAAAGCTTTTCTGGATTTTGAATCGTTTGCAAAAATCCTGGAATTCCTCACTTTCAAACTGAGTACCATTGTCTGTGATTATTTTCTGAGGCACACCGTATCTGCAAATGATATTCTTGGTCACAAAGCTTATCATTTTCTTAGAAGTGATAGTAGCCAATGGTTCAGCTTCAGCCCACTTAGTAAAATAATCAACTGCAACAATAGCGTATTTAATCCCTGATTTAGCAGTTGGTAGCGGCCCAATGAGATCCATTCCCCAAATTGCAAATGGCCATGGACTGACCATCTGTGTGAGTTCGGTAGAAGGTGCTCTAGGAATTTTGGCATATCTTTGGCATTTGTCACATTTTCGGGAGTAATCTGCAGCATCCCGATTAATTTCTGGCCAAAAATATCCATATCGGAGAATTTTCTTTGCTAGTGTTTGACCACCTGAATGATCACCGCATTCTCCTCCATGCACTTCAGCTACGATTGTTTTGGACTCTTCCCGGGATACACATCGAAGCAATGGCATTGAGAATCCCCGTCTGTACAATCGGCCATCCTGAATCACATAGCGGGAGGCCTTCCTTAGTAGCTTTCGTCTTTCTATCGAGTTTTCTGGCAGAGAACCTTTGAGTAGGTAATCCAGCATTGGAGTCATCCACGACTCTTGTTCTTGAGATACATTCATAATCCAGTCTATATCCATCTCGTCTATACTTGGCGCTGAAAGGACTTCTACAGGGACCAATCCCAATAGTTGAGCTTCACCAGAACTTGAATATTTTGCGAGGGAATCTGCCTTCATATTCTCTTCCCGAGGAATGTGGCTTATTGAATAGTGATCGAGTTCACATAGGAGTTCCCAAGCCTTTGACAAGTAGGAAGGCAGGTTTCCACCTTTTGCTTGAAATTCCTTCTTGACTTGGCATACAATAAGCTGGGAATCACTGAAAATTTGTAGTGCTCGAATGTTTAGCTCTTTAGCGATTTTCAGACCTGCAATAAGAGCTTCGTATTCTGCTTCATTGTTTGTTGAAGGAAATTCCAGTCTTAGTGCACAACATAATGATCGACCTTCAGGAGTTTCAAGTACCACTCTGGCTCCAGAACAGTAGTCATTTCTTGCGCCATCAACATACATCTTCCACTGGATTGGAGAATCATTGATCGCTTTTTCCTCACCATTATCTTTCTCTGTGAATTCTGCAATGAAATCAGCTAAAGCTTGTCCGTTGATTGCTTTTCGGGGGTGATAGGTGATGTCATATTGACTAAGTTCAATGTTCCATTTTAGAAGACGACCCGAAGTTTCAGGGCGAAATAGGACTTGCTTCAGAGGTTGATCAGTGAGTACTTTGATAGGATGAGCTTGGAAATATTGCCTCAGTTTCCTCGATGCAACTAGTAGGCAATAGGCGAGTTTTTCCAACTTGGAGTAATTCAGCTCTGCCCCAGTGAGTCTTTTGCTGATATAGTAAACTGGATGTTGAATCCTTTTGTCTTCCCGTATCAGCGCTGCACTTAGAGCATGAGATGATACTGCCAAGTATATAAGAAGATCCTCACCATTGCCTGGCCTAGAAAGTATCGGAGGCATTTCCATATGACGGATCAACTCTTCAAAGGCTTTTTGGCATTCGGGAGTCCATTCAAAGTTCTTCTTTCCTTTTTTCAGGGCATCGAAGAATGGGATGCATTTATCAGTAGCTTTGGAAATGAACCGACTCAAAGCGGCGACCTTTCCGTTGAGACTTTGCAATTCCTTCTTCGTTCTAGGAGCTTTAACTTCTTTTAAGGCGGTAATTTGAGCTGGACTGGCCTCAATGTCCCTAGCACTGACGATAAAACCTAAGAACTTTCCGGATTCGACCCCAAATGTACATTTCAGAGGGTTAAGTTTCATTCTGTATTTCCGGAGGACTGCGAACATTTCTGCTAAGTGTTCAATGTGATCCACTGCTTTCCTGGACTTCACTAACATGTCGTCGACGTAGACTTCCATAGTTTTGCCCAATTGCGGTTTGAACATAGCATTAACAAGTCTTTGGTAGGTTGCCCCTGCGTTTTTCAATCCGAAGGGCATAACTCTGTAGCAATAAAGTCCAACATCTGTGATAAAGCTTGTATCCTCCTGATCCGGCTCATGCATCATGATTTGGTTATAACCGGAGTAGGCATCCATGAAGGATAACAATTCATGTCCCGCAGTTCCGTCTACCAGTTGATCGATCCTGGGTAATGGGAAGCAATCTTTGGGGCAAGCCTTGTTTAGATCAGAAAAATCGATGCACACTCTCCATTTTCCATTAGCTTTCTTGACCAACACAGGATTTGAAACCCAATTCGGATATGTAGATTCTTTGATGAAGTTATTCTCCATGAGTCGATCAACTTCTTCTTTTAATGCTGCTGACCTTTCTGGACCTTGGGTTCTTCTTTTCTGTTTAACTGGCGTAAACTTTGGGTCAATATTCAGAGCGTGTACTGCAACTTCTGGGGATATCCCACACATATCGGCATGAGTCCAAGCAAAGACATCCAGATTTGCTTTCAGGAAAGATATCAAGACATTCTGAATTGACACATTAAGCTGTGAACCCACATTCAACACCTTATTTGGGTCCTTCGGGTCAACAGGTACCGGAATTGTCGTTTCCACCGGTACTACTCTATTCTCCCCTGTACTGGCTTTTCTGGGATCCATTTCTTTCCGTGCCCCGCTGTGCTCGCCAGTGCAGGGTCCGCTCTGTAATTGCTACAAAGCAGGTTCCTTGATGCGGACTGGAGTTGCCGCATCCTTTCCCATTTCTCTTTTTCTTGACTCTCGCAGCTCTGTCCAATAGCATTCTCGCGCAGCATTTTGATCCCCTTTTATAACTCCTACTCCATTGTCAGTCGGAAATTTAATAGTGAGGCACCACGGGGCTAGGATAGCTTTGAATGCTGCGAGTGTTGGACGGCCAAGAAAAGCATTATAAGCAGAATATTCGTCGACGATCACAAAGGTTTGCTTTCGGACCACTTTCCTTTCTCCTTCCCCAAGTTCTACAAACAGATCGATGGTTCCTACTGGTTGCTTTGGCTCCCCAGTGAAGCCAATGATTTTCTGTGATGAGGCTCGCACATCGATCGTAGGGATTTTCATCTGGTCAAATGTCTTCTCGAAGAGAATATTACATGATGCTCCGCAGTCAATGAGGACTCTTCTGACAATGGCTGGTCCAATACCAGCCGAGATGACCAAGGGATCTAAAGTAGGAGCTTCAATACCTGTGGAATCTCTGGCTCTGAAAATAATATCATCACTGAAAGTTTTCTGTTGTTTAAGGGGCGTAGTGTCTTCTAGAACAAAGACGTTTTCTTCGGCTGGAGCATATTTCAAAGCCCTGGAATATCTCTCCATCTCACCCCAACTTTTACCAGCTGGGTGAGGTCCTCCTGAAATGACATTGATAACGGGCCTTCCAGATTCATGCCCCGTAGCTTTCTCTCCTGCCCCAGGCTGATGAACAGGAGCCCGCTGCCCCTGACTCGACGATGCAGGATTGTTGCTATTCTTTTTCACGAATTGCTGCAACTTGTTTTCTCTTAGCAACTCTTCAATCAGATTTTTCAGCTGGCGGCATTCATCAGTTTCATGACCTGGTTGATTGTGGAAGCGGCAGAATTTCCCACTTTGTATGGCTTTTCTCCCAGTTCTCAAAGGGATAGGTTTAGGGAAATCGACGGAATCTTTAGTGGCCAGGTAGATGTGCTCCGGTGTATGTGATAATGGAGTATATTATGATGGCTTGAAGGATCGGGGCTTCTTCAGATTACCCTGTTTCTTCCCATTACTATTCTCCCTTTTTTGCCCTACCGATTCATTCTTGCGTGGA
This sequence comes from Allium cepa, assembly GCA_030765085.1. Taxonomy (NCBI): domain Eukaryota; kingdom Viridiplantae; phylum Streptophyta; class Magnoliopsida; order Asparagales; family Amaryllidaceae; genus Allium; species Allium cepa. Next base: position 949,972,380 of record CM060943.1, on the reverse strand, counting down.
GCGACAGTGTTGTCTTCTGCTTTTTCCAACACTGTCTTTACTGGTAAAGGACGGCTTTCCAAGCGAATGAATTCGTCTGCTTTTTTGTAGAACTTTTCGAGAGAGGTTGGCTCCTTCATATTTAACCATTTCCCAAATTCGCTTGACTTATCGATAGCCCTCATCAGATAAGTCAATATCATTCGTGGTTCAGCATTGTCCACCTCAGCCAGTGCTATATTGAAGCGGTTCAAGAAGGATCTGATAGACTCACCAGGATTCTGCTCTAAACTCGATAGTGACATAATATCCTTGGCCTTCGAAGCATATAGTCTAAACTGCTCCTTGAATTTTCTGGTCAAGTCTGAAAACTGATCGATAGATCGGACTGGTAACTTGGTGAACCACAGTAAAGCCACGCCTTCCAGGTATACGGGGAAATATCGGCACTTTATTTCATCGGAGGCCCTGGCACCTGTCATGTGCCAATCATACTTATACAAGAACTCATTCGGATCACTTGTCCCTTTGTAAGCTGGAATAGTCGGAGGGACAAACTTCCTTGGAAATTCCGCCTTCAAGATTTTTTCAGTAAACGGAGTTTTACTTGGGGCGAAACCCCATTCCTTCTCATCTTCAACTCTTTGCATACTTTATTTCATGATCTGCCGGACCATTCCAGAAAGATATTCCTCATCATGCCGAGTTCTAGATCCACCGGCGTCAGGTACTGCCTGCTCAAAGGGACTAGTAGGCCTTTCAGGAGCATTCCTTTCATTAACATCATGAATGTTGCCAGCGTAGTTCCTTTCATTACCAGCCGGTTGATTGTTTGCCCCAAGTAAGTCGTTCAACTTATTCAGAATCAGAGCATTCTGGGCACTTTGAGCCTCTAGTTGTGCATTTTGGGCGTTTATCTGCTGGTTTAGCCCTAGAATCACAGCATCCAATTCCGCTTTTGTAACTCCAACAGACGGATTGGGTAGATTAGGCACAGGGGAAGCGGAGGTTCCCTCTTGAATGTTCCCAGATCTGATAGATCTACTTTTCCTTCCAGGAGCCATAATCTCAGATATACTTCTGGTTTTTAAGGAAATTCTTTCTTCAAATCTCTGTGAAGCAATGATGAGAGTTTTCCTGAGTTCAATTCTCAGTGAAAGCACCAAAAATGTTAACGCTTAAATTTGAACGCTAACACCCCGGTGTGTGAAGTGTAGTTGTGAAAGTACCACCCGATAGATCGGGAAAGAATTACAAGCAAGTAATATCGGAAAAGCAGTAAACAACAGCAATTTTATAGTGGTTCGGCTTATGGGTATAGCCTACGTCCACTTTAAGTACTTTTATTGATGATCACGTTACAAGTTGATACAAATCTTCTCAAGTACAATACACTTTGAATTACAAAAGACTTAGAGCAAGTAGCTTAAACTTCAATGGAAATGAGAGTCTTCGAATCCATGTTGGATGTTTACGATCTCTTTTTGAAGTTGTATGAAGTGTTCCTAGTGTCTCAAGAGCTTCAAGTGTTGAATTGGTTTGGAATGTAGCAGAGTATCAGCGCTTGAAGAGAATGTGCCCAAAAAAGTCCCTTTCTAGTTGGAGTTAGTGCTGTATTTATAGGCGTGATTTTCTGAGCAGAATTTATTTCCAAGTTCTAAGTCGCGGCCGACTTAGTATAAGCCGTGGCCGACTTACCATATGTCGTGGCCGATTCACCGAGCCAAGTCCATGGCTTAATGGAAGCAAGCTTGCCTGAACTCATACCACCTGTCTTAAGTCGTCGCCGAGATAAGCTAGGTTGTGGCCGGCTTAAGGCAAGTCGCGGCCGCGTCACCTGGCCCTTCTACGGTTTCACCTAGGTCGCCCCCGAGTCAACATAGCATTATCTCCATAACACGGCATCGGACTTGCATTTTAGTAGCCTTTAGGTCGTGGACGGCTTAGCATACGTTGTTAAGTCGGTTGCTGACTTAAGTATAGGTCGTGCACCTTTCCAAGTCCTGATCAATTAGGTCGGCAGCTTCCTTAGGTAATTAGATCAACACTCAATTTAGGTCGGTAGACTTCCTAAGTCGGTACTCCTTAAGGCATTAGGTCGTTATCCATTTAAAGCCTTAGGTCGGAAACTTTTGTAAAGGTATTTGAGTCGCAAAGTACTTTGAGTCGCTGTCCCTTCTGAGTTATTAAATCGGCAACCATTGAGTCGTCATTCGTTTTAAGTCGGCAATGAGTTAAGGTTGTTGGGTCAGTTCACCTTTTAAGTCGTAGGTCTCTTGAGTCGTGGAGGCCTTAAGTCTTATGTTGGCACATTCATCAGATCACTGGATCGGCATCTCTCTTAAGTCGGTAGCCCTTTTTGAGTCTTAAGCCGGCATGCTTCTCAAGCCGTTAGGTCGGGCTCCCTTATGCCTTAGGTCGGCATCCCCTGTTGAACCTTAAGTCGGTATCTTTTCCGAGTCTTATCTTGCTAGGTCGTTAGCTCCTTAACTCGTGGGCGAAACGGGGTTAACAGAGAATCTGGAATAAAAATAAGCTTTAGAAATCTTTAAAGTACAAGAAGATAAGTGCGTAGAAGTGATGAGAAATCCAAAGTGTCGTGTAACGTGTAAACTACACGCATCGAGTTACAAACCACTCTGTGGAATAGAGGTAGTGATAACTTGAGTAGGAGGAGTTGACATTTGTTGTAAAGAAGATGTCGCCTCGATTACAGAAGAGATAGTTTTAGAAACATCATCTTTGAAAAGTTCTTGAGATGTCACAATTAAATCGCTCAACCCCTCAAAAACATCATCGCCATCTTGTTTTTTGGAACTTGCTTTCTTAACTCCTTCGCTAGTAGATTTTCCGGAAGATCGTGGGGGTTCTTCCTCTTCGGTAACTGGGGCAAGTACAGACTTGTCAGACGACCCCACAACAACCTTCGGAATTGAACACTTTACCAGTGAAGTTTCTATAGAAGTTCCTCCCTGCATGTGCTCTTTAATAGAGACCGGGGCATCAGGAGTTTCCGTCGGAGAATCAGGAATTTCAGTCGGAACTTCATGAATTTGAGTGGAACGAGAAGGATGTAGAAGCTCAAACTGATGAAGAAGTTCTTCTGTCAATAGAAATTTTACGCTTCTTTCTTCAGCAGCCACAGTGCTTAGCCTCTCCAAAATTGACTTATGCCTGGAATCTCTAGAAGGAGGAGGAAGTGCTGTAAAAATAAGGAATGGAATCAGCATCTAGCAATACGAACCAGGTAAAACTTAGAATAAAATTAAAGAAAGAAGAGAAAAAAGATCTCACTTCCTACTCTCCAGTCTGCGTAAAATTCTACGGGACAACGAATGTAGAAGTATTGATTCAGGAAACCATGTGCACTCTCCGGCAAATCCAAAATAAGTTTGTGGTTCCTCGCACCTCTTATAAGTACAATTGAAGGGTGGTCCTTGTTCTTCGCAAAAGTGCACAAGTAACAGATTTCCTCAAAACTCGGAGGACGGTCAAGAGTCCTCCTGAACAGAACGCACAATCCCATCAAAATAGCATAGCCATTGGGGTGCAGCTGGAAAGGAAAGATCGTCAGTCGAAGGAGGATTTGTCGAAGAAATTCATTAAAAGGAGGAATTGCTCCACTTAAGCACATTTGTCGATTAATGGCAACAAAACCGTAAGGTGGTCTATCAGCAGAGTCATTTGGTCCAGGGAGTAAAACTTCTGCCTCGGCAATGCCAAATTGAACGCATAATTGATTAAGCGCCCGCTGTTTCAAAAGGGTAGGAGTTCTTTCCGGAGGATTCTCTAGTGGAATAGCAATTGGGAAAACCCATTCGGCGTGTTCTATCATCTCTTCTTGTTGAGACGTCATTCTACATAAGCGACTGGATGTTCAGATGAGAAGGTGCACGTTTCCTAAAAAGTGTGAAGTGTTGTGCAGAACTAAAAAAAAAAGAGGAGAAAGCAAGCATAACTGAAATCAAACTAGTTGACAATTAGTCGACTATGAGATTTCAGGACTTGTTAATATAAAGCTCAAGTGTAGTGTTAATGCGAACGAATCAGCTTTAACTAGATATTTTAGTTTTGCTTTAACACTTCACTTGAATTCATTGGTTCACAGCATTTCGTTCACACAGTTCATTTAAGTTGATTACTCTTTATCGACTAATCTGTCATTCGATGTGGGCAGTCAATGGCAGTATATTCGTCCCAGTTTTCTGCAAATATTATGTTTAACAGGTTTTTAGCATTAGAGATAACCTATAACAAAGTGCAACAGAATTCAAGTCCAAACAATTCAACCAAGTCTTCACAGAATTTCACAAGTCTTAGGTCGTCCAGCGACCTAGCATAGGTCGGGCTTCATTAGGTCGCACTATGCAAGTTAAAAGGTTCAAGGCAGTACAAACTTTCCAAGTCCTAACTCGGCCGTGACCTAAAGCCTATGCCGCAAAGTATAGGTCGTTGATATATTAAGTCGCTGTGCAGTCATTCAAGAATGATAGGTCGCTAAGTTGTTAAGTCATCCTGTTCAAGGTGCATGTGCAAATTCGCCAAGTCCTAGGTCGTTCAAATCCCAACGCGACCTAAGAATTAAGTCGTGAATTTGAAAGTCCTCAAGCTTCCCTTAGGTCGTAAGTTATCTTAAGATGCTCAGATTTACTAGGTCGCTGACTTCCTATCCACGCCAAAGCACATCAGACCCAGTAACCCGTTAACACTAATAGCGTAGAATCCCTCATTCTAATCGTGAAGATCATCGTCTTTTCATACCACCAAGTCATTCGAAAAACGACTCCATATATCTCTGATCTAGACCTAACTCACTGTCGTGTGTTCGAGAATCACAACAACAACAATAGCCGGTGACGAACAGGAATCGATCACAATGCAACTCAGAGTGAAGCACGACGTACAAAATCAAGTTGGGGTTAAGGGGTTAGAATTCGTGGTTCGATGGTGATTATGGAATGAATGAAGATCGAAGATGCTTACGTGATTTGATAGCAAGAATGAATTGCTGAATGATTTGCTTGAGTTCGTCTTTGAAATCGCGGAATTCTGTTAATGGCAGAGCAAGAAATTGAAGCAGTTAAATAATGAAGAAGAAGCGACCTAGCAGTTTATATGGAGCTGAAAGAAGAAGGCGAGTAGACACGCGAGTTAGCATTTGTTTTAGGTCGCTCACGACCTAGCAAAGATAAGTCGAAGCATGCGACCTATGACATAGGCCTATACTTCGAGGGGCAGATGTTAACTCCTATTATTGCCGCGACCTAAAAAGTAAGCGACCTAACTGAAGATGCGACCTAGTGACCCAAGAGATGAAACGATTTAGCGGCCTAATTAGTGAAGCGACCTAGCGATCTGAAGAAGGTTACAACCTAGCGGAACCCAGCGACCTAAGAGTAGCTGCGACCTAAAGTGTTGCGACCTAAGATTGTCTCGACCTAAAGGCAGCAGCGACAGTGTTGCGACCTAAGATTGTCTCGACCTAAAGGCAGCAGCGACCCAAAAAGGCCGCGACCTAAAAGGACAAGCAACCAAAGGAAGGGCGCGACTTAACTGCAGAAGTAACCTGGCGATCTAAGGATTGTTGCGACCTAACAGAAAGCTACAACCTAAAGGAGGTCGCGACCTAAGAGTGAGTGCGACCTGAAGATGGACTCGACCTATGGAACTCCGCGACCTAACTATCCGCCGACCTAAGGAGCTCTGCGACCTAAGGAAGGTCGCGACCTAAGGGACTCAGCGACTTAAGATTAACTATGGCTGCAGGAAAGTACTCGCGACTTAGGTTAGGTCGCTAACGACCTAAATACCAGAATATAGAAGACTATGCAATGCCACAGGGGGATAGGTCGCTCACGACCTAGTACTTGTGCAAATCAGCATGCGTGAGGAAGGAGGGGCCAATACTCTTCAGTTTGACTACAACCTTACTTAGGTCGGTCACGACCTACGACCTTACTTAGGTAGGTCACGACCTACGACCTTACTCTGAAAAATGCCTATAAATATGACCCTAACTCCAACTAGCAAAGGTTTGCTCATTCTCCTCAAGCACCGTTACTCTGCTGCATTCCAAACCAATCCAACACTTAAAGCTCTCAAGACACGAAGAACGCTACAAACAACTTCGAGAAAAGATCACACACATCCAACATGGATTTGAAGACTCTAATCTCCATTGAAGTTTAGGCTACTTGTACTAAGTGACTTGTAATCCAAAGTGTATTGTACTTGGAAAGAATTGTATCAGCTTGTAACGACATCATCAATAAAAGTACTTAAAGTGGACGTAGGCTATACCCTTAAGCCGAACCACTATAAAATTGTTGTTGTTTACTACTTTTCCGCTATTATCTGCTTCTAATCTGTTCCCGAGTTATCGGGTGGTGCTTTCACAACTATAACTCATACACCGGGGTGTTAGCGTTCAAATTTTAGCGTTAACAATTATATTTCATAAATCCTTTGAAAGCAAATTTTCAAAAATCCCGGACTTAAGTTCTAAAATTTCCAAATTTCAATGATTTTAATTGCAATCTTATTTTACCTATTATTTATAAATTTTATTCCTAACAACCAATCTATTGCAACCAAATATAGATATCATTTGAAAATTTTTATTTTATATATAGAAAATATAATAGGCAAAATTATTTCATTTACCTATATTAAAATAAATATTATGTCGGTCTATCCTATTAAGTGTTTAGAAATCCCTATTGATCACATAGCGTCCCATGCATCAACCAGAATTTATAAATACAAAACGGAACAGAATAACACAATATTAAAATCCCTTTATAACACTAACAAATACGCTCTCACATATATATACACTCAGCGACTCCCATAGGGTATTACTACCCTATTAACAAAGAGTCAAACCCCACAAAGCCAAAGTTTATCGCTAAACCAAAGCTCTGATACCAACTGTAACATCCCGCCTTTTCGCACGATTTAGACCGACACACTTGCCAATTCAAACCATACGGAAGGGCGGATTGTTATGGGGTAAATAAGAAAAACAGAGAAGAAATAAAGCAAAATAGAATCTCACAGCGGCAGGATAAGATATAATAATCAATATACAGTTCATGATAACTGTTTACAAAATATTTATTTTACTTATACAATGAATATCAGAGTTACACATACCAATACAATCAATGCAGCGGAAATTTAGAGTGTGGTGCAATACTATAAATAATATAATACGGATTCTTCGTCTTCGTCCTCCAAAGCTAAAATCTTCGATCCTGAAACGCTCGGACTGACCCGAGCGAATTTGAAAAGACAAAAACACTCGAGTCAGACTAAAAGATCTTATGTGAGTTAAATTAACAGAATTAAATATGAGTACAGTAACTCAAGAGATGCTCGGGATTTACATCTCCTAAGGATCCGTTAAACTATTTACTATGTAGTATATCGCGCTATTATAATAGTGTCTAATAGTAAAATAAACATACTTTTTAATAGCGTTAAGGAGTGACCCAATATTCCCCTTAACACGTAATAGTCCCTGTAGTCCATCCAATATCATAGTCCCTGTAGTCCATCCAATATCATAGTCCCTCCTGATCGGGAAGCCACCAGAGGATACCACATGGGCTACGGGAGAAATCCAAACTCGTACAAGGCTCGGTATGGTAGGTGACACGACAAAACTAGGCAATGCCAGGGTAGATATACCAATTAGGCTCGGTATGGTAGGTGACACGGCACAACTAGGCAATGCCAGGGTAGATATACCAATTACGCTTCTGGGCCGATGGAAACGCGTAGCCGCAGCTACCGCCCACCTCGAACAAACTCCCCCAAAATCAAAAATAGAAGTGGCCACTGAATCAATCCAAAGTCAAAGTATAATATCGAAGAGGAGTGTCCGATCAGAGGAATGACCTCATTAACCCGTCAATCGCTCCTGTTTTAGCCACCTTATGCCAACTCACGGGAGTCGGGTCCACGTATTTACCTTACAGGAATCGTCTCCACCAACCTACTTCATTCTGGAATCTCCACCGCGTACACGGTTAGTCAAAGTGGTTTTCGGTATCGACAAAGAGTATGTCCATATCCGATCCCGGTCTCTTTGCCAACCCATCGTTATTATAACACCGCGGTCATTTAAAAATAGGTTATACTTTAAAAATCAGAATAAACATTCCATTTCATAACCATGAATACGATATCATTTCAAAACCCAAAACCATATTTTATCACTTATCCCAAATATAATTCTTTTCCAAAATCATAATGCTTTAACTTCATAACGTCTGAAAATCAAATATTTTCAAAGCATAATATTTTGAAAATCATAATTTAAAACCATAACTTCTAAAAACTTGAATGGTTTGGACATTCAACGGTATATGAATTAAATGGTTTAACTTAAATGTTACTTTGTAAAGAAAATAGCTCTCATGGCTTTACAAATACATTTCTTTATTAAAGTCTAAACCAAAATTTATAATATCTCTCTCAAGTTCCGAAACCACTTCAATTTATTTATATATACGTATATCCATTTTGAGTATCAATATTTCAAACTGAAGTTGGATTTTATGCTTTCAACAAATCAATTGTTCTATTAATTAGTCTTGAATATTCATATAAAATCCATAAATAATAAGACTTCAATTTCTAGTAATAAAATATATATATTTTTCCCAATTCAAATTATACTAGAATATTCATTTCAATTTATTTTGGGAAAAATCCAATTATAAATATCATATCTTAAAATTTCCAAACTTAACATTTAAACATATGATATAAATTATTAAACTCCATTTTCTTAATTTTCTTCCATTTTTAATAAAGATTTTTATACACCTTTTAATTTCAAAATTTTCAACTTCATATGTATATATATATGAAAGAAAAATATTTATACAATATAAAATTTAAGATTATTATAAACCGTATTCCATCCAAACCATAGAAATCACATTTAAATAGTTATATATATATATATATATATATATATATATATATCGCGGTGCCTGTATATAATTTTCTATCCTATGGTCAAGTGATACGGATATTTATCATTTCAATCCGCAATTTAAAATAAAATTTTGCGGTTGTATATCATTTCAAACCACAATCCCGATTGAAACGAAAAATGCATGGTAACTTGCAGTTAAATGATATAAAATAAAACATCCATTCATCCATCATCATTCATCATCCAAATCACAATCATCATCCAATACTAAATCAATATCAATATATATTCGATAATATATGACAGGTAATAGCTGGCAGTTATATTCAAAAATAAATTTAACAACTATTAAACTAACAGTTTATATGCAAATAAATAACTATAACTGTAAATCTATATGCAGTAATAAAATTAAATGAACAGTTATATTAAATAAATGCGATTTAACAGATATGATGAATAAAACATGCCAAACAGTCATAAATAAATTTCTACTCATATCTAAAATAAATTTAACAAACATAAAAACTTTTAGAAGTTGTGAGTGGGTTAAAACACTCACCTTTTGAATTTAAATCGAATTTAAATTCGATTTAAACCCAAAATTTGACGGTCTCCAAATCTGTCTAAACCAGCGTCAACAGATCCGGAATTTAATTACGATCCTAACAAAAGAAATTTCGCGTGAATCGGAGAACGTATGAAAAAGATATTCATTTTAAACGATTTGAAAACAAAAATAAAAATAAAATAAAATAAAACAAAACCCACTTAACTTCAATGCCCACGTCAGCTAAAAGCTACAGCACATCGTCGAATTTTTTCTGGTCAAATGAATATCCAAAACAGAAAACGAATTGTACCAGCAGATTACGTGTCTCGAGAACTTTATCATAAAATTTTCTGGAATTTTTTGTGGAAAGTTTGAATTTTATTAGAAAATTTGAATTGTAGATAGATTAGGTTTTGTAACCATTGAGGAAGAGAAAGAGATGAAGAAGAATGAACGTACAGCCAATTGACAATAGAAAGGAGGCTAGGGTTTATCACATCATATTTATAGATAGATCGCAAAAGGATAGGTGTGCACGAATTTTAACGTGCAAACAGAAGTGGTCCCAAAAGGATATTAATTATACACGTTACGGATTAAATTATTTCTTTCTCAACATTTACATTGCATTTTAAGCGTATTCACACATGTATAATTAGATGCTTCATTTAAATTTCCATATATATATTCACAATTCCATAAATTTCCAAATACATAGATAAATTTCCAATTTCACTAAATTTCTAAATTACTGTAATAATTACAGATTAAATTTCTATCCATTCTCAATAGATTTACGTTTACATACTAAAATCCACATTTCTATGTACATTTTAATTCCATATTATAGATATTTTATTTATCTTAATTACTTCCAACTTAAATTTCAATCAACATAAAACGTTTTATTCGGTTTCCAATAATTTCAATCATGCTTTAAATCCAAATGAATAAATAACTTAATTCCCATTTAAGCATTTTTCATTTGATTTGCAATCAACCTTTTATGATCAATTGAATCCCGATATATTAAATAAACGTTATTTCCATCATTCTTTATCCTATGAAGAAATTTAAGTTATTCACACCTATTACTGAATTTCATATTAATGCACACTAATTTACATTTATTGCAATGGTTACCAAATATTTCCCTGCAATAATTCATTCCCCTATACATACTTACAATTCCACTTAAACTTTACTATACCCATTTATTTTCTCAACACTAAAACCAACGTTACCTCAATTCCACTAATGTACACTTATTCTGTTATCACTTACTAACCATTAAAATTTTTATTAACAAATAGGCAGGTAATTCCTATGTTACAAATTTTTAATTCATCATAATCCCTTACTATTGACGTACATTTGCATTACTTACATATCATTTACAATGTTACCCAAAATCTCTATCCATTGTAATTAATACCTTAAATAAGTTTCAATTTATATTCAAGTGAATACATTACCCTTTTTCGTTATGTCATCCATTTTTCACAAGAAACATTTTATCGTTTCGACAACATTTTATTTCTAATTACCTACATTGATTTGTGTACGTCTCTACTATTTAAAGCATTACCATTCTCACCTTCATCTAAATCTTCATTTATGAATATTTAAAATAAATTTCACTTATTTCCTATTTATACACTTAAAAATCCAATTCCAAATAAATAGATAAATCTCCGTTTGCACTACTTAAATCAAAAATCAGCGATTATCCTATCTATACATTTTAAGTGGATGGATCAAATGTCGTATTCAAAAATCTACTTCTTAATATTCTTAGATTTAAACTCAACTCTCTATTAACAGAATATTTAGATGTTTAAACTTCTTTTATTACCATTAACTTATTATTATACATTAAACTTAAATATACTGACAAAGGTTGTTTTTGGTACTCTTTTCATTTCCATAAATAAAATTAGCAGTGGATTCATACCTTATTATGTAATTAACTTTAATTCCACCTAACTAAATATTTACATAATCTTTTATTTGCAATAAATCAACTATTTTATATTAATTAAATTTAATCTTCCTGGTTTACTTATTCATAGTATGTAATTCAGTTACTCACCCTAACCTATTTATTTGAAATCCAATCCAGATTATTTTTACTAAGTTCCAATTTCCAAAGGTTACTGCAATTAATCCAATTAATTGCAATAAATTCTAATAAATTTGAATTTATTGGATTACAACTCAAAATAAATCAATTATTACTCAAACAAACAGTTAACATTTCTTTTATGATTCATTACAGTAATATTTCCCAATTCTCATCTTTATTTTCATAAATTACTGGATTTCAATTTAATTGAAATTTTGTTAACTTTACACATAAATAAAAGCTTAAACCTCAATTAATTCATTCCTAAGATCACACTGATTATTATATTATAAAATGGACCTTTCCCTTGGTTACATCTTATTTATTCTCTTACCAATATTCCACACTAACTGCAATAATTTAGTGCATTAATTGAAATTGATCAAAAATAAAACTTAACCAACAAATAGAATAAATACGTATAATAATTATTGTCATTCAATCTATTTCATAAGTCTACACTCAATTAATTCCTTAAAATAAGTTTTACGTTTTTATAAATTTACCTTCACACTTCCCGTTACTATTTTAATAATTACTAAAGTAACATTTTCATAATAACAACATTAAAATTTCTCAATATTTAGATGAACTTTATTTCCAATACACACTACCAAATTTCAATCACTTATGTTCTATCCAATATTCTTTTAGATTTTACTTCCATCAATTAGTTCATCCAATATTTTCATCCATTTATTAACAAATTTTCCATTGTACAATTTCAATTCTTCTTATTATTATTTCATTAATACTATTACCAACTTTTATTACTTTTAGTATTAATTAAACAATCATATTTAATTAAGAGGTTATAATGTTGTATTCACTATTCCCATTTTCACTCCAAAACTCAAACAGCCGTTTCAATTGCATTTGGATTTGCATTAAATTGGTTATCCATCAACTGCCATCTATATTACCACCTTAATTCACATACAATTACAGTCCTTTTTAATATATTAATACATATGTAATTTAAATTTTGTCTTTATTTCTTTAATTTACATTTTATTCAAGTGAGACAATTTACGCTATTTCTTTATTGATATTTCACCTAACTTTCAACAATTAAGTTAAATACCCGTTTCTACAATTCATTATTAGTTATAAATTTAAATCTCCTTTATTTATTCAACTTACACACAGGTATACATCTTACACTATCTCAATCATTGGATTTTCATTTAGCGTTCATTCCAGCATAAATCCTATCTCTTTTATATATATCTTTATTTTTCTTTACAAATTTTTTTATTACATAATCCCTTTTTAACTAAAATTTAATCGTCGAAATTTACGGGTCGTTACAAAATATGAGTGCAGTAATTCAAGAGATGCTCGGGATTTACATCTCCTAAGGATCCGTTAAAATATTTACTATGTAGTATATTTCGCTATTATAATAGTGTCTAATTGTAAAATAAACTTACTTTTAAATAGCGTTAAGGCTTTACATTTTCCACCTTAACACGTAAAATGCCAATAGTCTATACAGTACCGTAATACCTCCTGATCGGGAGGCTACCAGAGGATGCTCCATATGTACGACACAAATAGAAACTCGTACAAGGCGCGATAGGGTAGGTGACATGGCACAACTAGGTAATGCCATGGTAGATATACCAATTACGCTTCCGGGTCGGTGGTAACGCGTAGCCGCAACTACCGCCCACCTCGAGCCACACCCCCAAATCAAAGAAATCAAAAGTGGCCACTGAATAAAACCAAAGTCAGAGTAGAATATCGAAGGAAACGCCGCTGCCATCCTACTTCATTCTGGAATCTCCACCGTGTATACAGTTGTTAAAGTGGTTTTCGGAGTTGGCAGAGAGTATGTCAGCTTCCGATCCCGGTCTCTTCAACAACCAAACGTTGTTATAACACCGGGGTCTTTTCAAAATAGTTTATACTTTAAGACCAGAATATACTATCCCTTTTCAAAACCATGTAAATACGATATCATTTTCCTCTTTTAAAACTAAATCAATATGATATCATTTCAAGTATATCCCTTTTTCTAAAACCATACCACTTTAAAATTTATAATATCTTGAAACCATATGTTTGAATTATAACTCTTCAAAACATAATACTTCGAAATCCATAGCTTTAAAACCATAACTTCCAACTTAAATGGTTTGGATATTCAACAGTATATAAAATAAAAATGGTTTGAATTTAAAATTACTTTATAAAGTAAATAATTTCCATGACTTTAGAATTTTATTTTCTTTAAATTAAGTTTAAAACCATAAATTTTAAATTAACTTTAAGTTTCAAGAAACCACTTAAGTTTCAATATATTTCAAACATTGAATCTTAAACAATTAGAAACTAAGGTTGGAAATTTCTATTCAACAATTAAATGTCCTATTATTTAGTTTGAAATATTTGCATAATAAATCCATAATCATTTAAATAAAACTCAAATTACCTATAACTAAATATTTACTTCTGTTTTTTTATACTGGAAATGTTCATTTAATTCATCTTGAATAAAAATCCAGTTATAAATATCATACCCTTTAAAATTTCAAGTTAATAAATTCTACATACACTTGTGGAGTTTAATTCTTAAATAAGCTAAATTCCAAATAAATTTCCCATTTAACTTCCAATCTTAATTGACTTAAATCATTAAAACTCTATATATATTCAATATCTTAACATGTACTTAACCATATAATATAAAATAATCAAACTCCATTATTCAACTTATATATTTTATTTAACAAATTTATACACAGCTTAAATTCAATAATTTAACTATATATGTATATATAAAATAATATTTATATAATATCAAAAATTAATATTTATTTAACCATATCTTATCCAGACCATAGAAATCATTTTCAAAATATTTATATATATAGACCGACGATGTCTTTGTAAAATTTTCTATCCTATGGTCAAGTGATACGGATATTTATCATTTCAATCCGCAATTTAAAAATAAAAATTTACGGTTATATATCATTTCGAACCGAAATCCCAAATGCGATAAAATGCATAACAACTTGCAATTTATGATGATGTAAATAAACATCCCTTCATCCATCATGAAATCATACATCAATTTATCACAAACATCATCCAATTCAAACAATACATCACTATATAACAGGTAATAAGTAACAGGCATTTACTGGCAGTTTATTACGCAAATAAATTAAATAATAATTTAACTTGCAGTTTATGTGCAATAATAAATTTAAACAAAATTTAACTGGCAGTTTATATGCAATAATGAATTAAATAACAAGTTAATTAAATAGATGCAAATTAGCTGAGACAATGTTGAAATATATGCCAAACAACTATAAATAAATTTCAAATCACATTATAAATGAATTTAACAAACGTATGAAATCTTAGAAGTTGGAGTGGGTTAAAACACTCACCTTTATACGAATCTAAAAATAATAGACTTCTAATCAATAGCTCCGCTCTACATTTCCTTAGTCTTCTTCTTGATTGCTAGCTTTGTTCCGTAATTTTTCTTTTATTTTGATTTACTTTAATTTCCCTCCTTATTATATATATATATATGTATGTATGTATGTATTTATGTATGTATTTTTAAAAGGTTTGGAAAAGATTTGAAAAAGAAGAATTTGAAAAAGAAAAGGATTAAAATAAGAAGAACTGAAAATTGTAGTGAATATCAAGATTTCAAAAGAAAGAAGAAAGTTTGAAATAGAATAAAATTTGAGAAGAAGAATATTTGAAGAGGAAGGAAAAATTAAAATGAGATATAATAAGGAGATTTGGAAAAAAAGAAAAAAAACCAGAAGAAGAAGATTAGAATGGAGGCTAGGGTTTCATTTGCATCATATCGTATTTATAAGGTTAGAGTTAGGTTTAGGGATAAAGAGATTTGAAAAGAGAGGCTACTATTAATTAGAAATAAATGAAATGACGTTTCGGAAAATGAAGTTGGAAATGAATGAAAAAAAAAATAAAGTAAATATAAACAAATTTGGTATTGAAATATAGTAAATATGAACAGCCTTTTTAAAAGTAGCAGGTATTAAAAAGAGGTAATTATTAATTAGAAAGGCAATGAATGGACTAACTCTATACTGCAAGCAAACTTTTAGAATTCAAATTTCAAAACAATCATTTACTTAATTAATTTGGTAAACCCTAAACATACCAAAATTAAAATCTTTTCAAGATTTAATTAACACACAATAAAGGAAATTAAATTCTCCACACGAATATATGTCATAAATTAAAAGAATATACATCACTAAGAAATCTTCATTTCTCCCTCTTTGTGATTAGATTGGAAATTAAACAACATGTTAACATTTCGATTGAATGTTTTACAAGGAATGCATTGACATACATTCAAAAATATAATAGCATAAACAAGGTAATATAAACGGGCGTATAATATATATGTACATCTTTATCGCCACTAATAGTTTACATTCATAAATAAAAGGTATGAAAATAATCCACAAAAGGAGGTAATGAATGTTAGAGTTAATTAGAAAAGTGAAGATGGAAAGTTATGTTGCAATAAAAATCTAATAAAATCTAATTGGAAAGGAAATAGTCAAGTGTAAATCTATTTTACCCCCTTTATCATCTCTTATTAACATTTAATTTAACAACGTATGAGTTTTCAGTATAAACTAGCATTAAATTTTAAAACATGAAATGAATTAATTTATTTCAATATATGTTTACAATTAACGCCTTCCCACTTAAAAATATTCCAATCATATCAATTGTCATTGATTTCTAAGATAAAAATGAATGAGACAATTCAATTCCTTTTTATAGTAATATAACGTATTTATGGAAATATTGTATACAAACCAAATGTTATTAATTTCTTATTTCTGCAATAAATTTTTCAGCTACCAACATTTCAAATAAATAAACATATGATTTGTTTATTTAGTAAAGAAACGTATATCATTCTTTTTATTATGTTCATTACTACCCTAAAATCTGGTTAACCTTTGTTCAACCTTTCATTACTTTACTATACTCTAATTTGACAACTCCTAACATTGTAGTACATTTCACATTAATGTAACATTTATTAAAATTTATTTCCAATCCTAATTCCATAAATATTTAAACAGGTAACTTATAATATTTGTTTACAAGCCAATTGTTACAAGTAAGTTTCTCATACTTCAACCAATTGTCATATTATGAACGGAAATAACATTAATTTCAAATATTCACTAATTTATTTCATTCTATTTTCATATTTTTTTTATTTTCATAACATTTAATTTCAATTTCTGCAATAATTACAGTTAATATATGCTTGATTTCAGTGGAATGATTTGTTTGTCTTTCATTACACTACTATATCCAAATATCCATCTTTCCTTTGTATTGACTCCTATTTTAACTTAATTTTCAAATTAACGTACTACTTAATTTCCTTTGATCGCAAATAGATTTCCTATTTTTATTTAATAAACTAAAGAAATATGTAACACATAAAAATAGATACCATTAACTTTTATTGTTTCATTTCCCTTTCTATTCATATAAGGATTCATCCATAAAGTTGACATTTACTTTTTACCACTTTTACTTTTATTCATTGATCCAATGTTTATTTCAAATATTTTCATTTATTACTCACAAATATTCATTGTCATTTATAAATGTCATGTTAGTTTCTTCTTTTATTGCATTATATTTATTCATTCCTTCATTATTGCATAACCTCATTTATTATCATTCATTTATCTATAGTACTTATGCTTAATCACATTTCTTAGCCTCCCAATTGTTCATTTAAGTTTCTAACCATTTATTTATAATACTTCCCTTTCTATTATATTCTATTAGAAGCAATTTCAATTATACCTACGTTTACAATGCTAGAACAACAATTTCTTATTTATTAAAGATTTCCATCAATTGCCTCATTTGAACTTATTTCCCAATTCACCAATTTCTACCTAAAAATAAATTACTTTTCTATTAAATTTTCATTCTCACTTCCGTTACTTCATTTATTTTCATTAAAGTAACGTTTATCATCAACCCGAACATTATGAATACTTATCAACCTGCATCATCCTTATTCCATTAATTTACATTCAATTGCTATTCAATATATATTAATTCATAAATCAATATTTAAGTTCGTTTTCCTATATTAAATTTATTAACAAGTATTCCTTAAATTTATACTAACATTGATTATATCTAATTTGCACTTTATTACTTATCATTCCAAAAATTTATATAACTTTGAATCTATTTCCCTACTTACAAATTACAATCAAATGAAGCTTTACAAGTCTGTTTCAATTAATTTTGATGGCATTGAATTAGTATATTTATTATCTTATATCGTCCTTTTTTTATAATTTATTCCCCATATAAATTTAATAACAAGTTTCAAACTTCTTTTATTTATACAACACTTACCTTAATCTATTTTCAAATTTTATACCCAGGTGCACAATTTTCCCTATTTCATTTAAAATGCGATTTCGCTTCAATAGTCGATTTTTTTAATAACTATTACTACATTCCATTCTTAACACTTATTTTGATATAAATTAAAAAAAAATTCTTTTTTTTCTTCTAAAGTTAATCACAATTTTTTTATTAAATATCCAAATTAATTATTGAAAATTTACGGGTCGTTACATAGTTAATGTTTTGTGACAATATAAGGAAAATTTGATTTAATGAGAAGAACACTGACATCAAATAAAATGAATGTCTCATTTGTGAATGAAGGTTTAATTTCATTAAAATAAAGAATAGAAAGATTGATTTTAAAGAAATAAATATATGTTTATTTGAACTGCGTTTTAGCTTATAGGTTTACTACATGAATAGGAAAATAATCTATTTAAGAGTTATTTGTTAATCTTATGTTTAAACAATAAATTTGCAAATGTGTTTAAATAAACTATTGTTCTATTTTTCATCCATTTTAGTTGACTGTTTTGAAATTTAACTTTATAAGTAATTGCAATTAATGTAATTCAAATATTTCATTTAAAAGGAAAGAAAACGTCGATTGCATTTAATAGATTTAATAAAGAAACACATTGTTATCCTGCTTTTTGGTAAAACCATGATACCAAAAGATCGATCGAAAACAAAGGATAGTTCATATCAGAGATTGGCCATACTTCGTTTAGCTATAGATATCGTTGAATTTTGTTTGAGTCCGAATTGTGCTACAATTGATTGGACAAGACAAGAAAGACCATAGAAGCTTTCATCTCAAATTTCGATTCAATCCGAGTTCATACGCTCAAGTTATAATCAATTCAACTTGAAGGGGAAAGCACTGGCTTCGAACCCATCGAGATAGGTGTCTTCGAACCCATCGTCAAACACCATTCGAACCGATCACCTTCGAATCGATGGACTTCGAACCCATCGGAGTGCCTCGGTACGAATCCATCAACTTCGGACCCATCTAGTTCGTATCGGTGGACCTCGAGTCCATGGAGGGGTTGCAAAGCTCGTATCCATCCAAAGAATCCTTGTTCGAATCCACCAAGCGTCAGTTGTTCGAACCCATCATAGAAGCCTTGTTCGAACTCACCTATGAAGCTTCGTTCGAACCCACTGGGTCAACTAACCATGATGACGTGTCCTTCATCGGTTCGAATGCGCCGAGATATACGGAGTCGAAGCGGTCAACTCGGAGTGAAGACCGGATCGGTTCGAAGTTTGCGTTCCACGTCACCACGAAGGCGCCTGCCACCATCGGTTCGAAACCATCGGTTCGAATGGATGGTTTCGAACCAAACAGCCACGCAGTGAACCCCATCTCGAATCCATCATATCTCTCAATCCACTGATCCAAATGCCACGAAATTTTCATATAAGCATTCAATCATGTCGAAGAATGTCCACACCAAATTTCACCTCGATTGGATGAATTCTTGATCGATTCGAATGGTGTTCGAACCGATGCCAAAGTGAGCCCAAATTTCCTGAGGCTGGGTGTGTGGGCCCCCTCGTGTGCCAGAAGTGGTCTCCCGAGTTTTCAACGAAATGTCAGCAACCTACGCCTATAAATAGTGCCCCAGAGTCAACAGAAAAAGGATCTTTGACTCTGCCGGATCGAGATCTCCATCATCCTACATCATAATTTTACTGTTGATTTCGAATTTCCAGTTGTAACTTGCTGTTGATCGCTGCAACAACTTGTAATCATCGAAAGAGAATCAATAAAACGTCAAAATACTTCACAGTGGACGTAGGCAACACGCCGAACCACTATAAATCGCTTGTCTACGCATTTACTTTACTGCTGATTGGAGTTTTTGTTAGATAATATCTGTTTCGAATTTACATTCTACGTTATTATCTCTTCAATGACTCCCGAAGAGTGTTGTGCCCAATTTTGACACAAACACTTTGGTGCTTTCACTGAGAAAACCTAGGTTTTCTCCTGCTCATTGGATCTGTCATCGATACCGGATTGAATGAATCTAAGAGAGAGATCTAGATCATTAAATCCAACTTCCTTTCCATCTATTCAGATTTGCATAAAGTCTAGGAAAAGAATTCAAATCTCAAGATGGTTAGCACAAGAACCACCTCAAACGCTGTCAATCAAGAAGAACAGGATAGACAGAATCCTGTCCCTCTACCTTCATCTAATCAAGATGTCGTTGGGCACTCGGAACCGTCGGGTCCGGTTACCCGACAAGTGTTGCAGTTGCTACTCCAAGATCCGACCCAGAGTCGGCAACAACTAGAAGAACAGCTACGCGCTAACGCTGAGCTAATCAACAAGCTGGATCGCCAGAAGCGAAAGAGATCCATGAGAGACCATGCTTCCCGCTCATCCAGCGAAAGTTCTTCATCCTCTGATTATCATAACCGGCCTCCACGACCCCGGCTAGATGGGAGTCGTATGTCACCCGTTGGAAATCAACCGACATTGACCGTTGGACAATTTAGAGTTGGTCCGTCAGCCAGTTTCCAAACCGGACCCTCCTCCAGAGGAGGTGCCATCCCTCACCACACCATAGAACACCGCACTACTAACGTTGCGGTTGAACTAGGAGTCGACATCCAAGATCAGTCGATCTCGGCCCGTCGCCATAACGGGCGTACTCCCAAACCATACGTCCCAGAGGACTATGAGCCGAGAAGGCCAGACTTGGACCGTCAACAATATCCGGTCCAACCCTAAAGATTGGAACATAATCATACTCCGGTGCAGGCCGCACAAAATATGCAAATGCCGGATCTATCAACTATGATACTTCAGATGATCGTGAGAGTCAGGGATTCACAAACGACGATTGGGGAGTTTCCCGAAGTCACACTCCCTTTACGGACGATATTCTTACTGTTGAACCCCCACGGCGATTCAGGATGCCAACTCTAACCATGTACGAAGGGAACTTCGACCCAACCAACATATTCTAAAATATGAATGGTCGATGACCGCTGCCAGAGCCGACGATGAAGTGACGTGTCGTAGTTTCCCTATATCCTTTTGGGGTATCGCTACCATGTGGTTCACTCGATTGCCACCTTGATCCATCTCTTCCTTCGATCAGTTAGCCATAAAATTCGTTGAGCAATTCCGCATGCACGTCGCAAGGCCAAAAGATGTCAACGCTCTATCTAGTGTCACGCAAGCTCCCGGAGAGACACTCGGACACTACTTAGAGAGATTCCATACTGCATGTGCGGAGATTAGTAATCCAAACGATAACTCGATACTTATGGCATTGACTAAGGGGATCGACCGCGATTCTGATTTTGGCTATTGGCTAGCTGGAAAACCACCAGCATCATTGGACCGTTTCCATGCCAAAGCGGCTCAATTCCTGAGACGGGAAGATGCGAAATAGTCTAGGAAACAAACTGACACAGGATCAAATGCGGAAGGGATCAAAAGCAATGTTGCAATAAAACAGTCTAGTGAGAGCTCCGGAAAAGTCCAGTTGAACATTAAAAATAAACAAGCTCGGCGAAGAGAAAGCGTGAATCAAACTAAAAAACAAGATCAAATCGTGGCGCGCAGCGCAAGAATCCAATGTTTGACAGTTACACTCCTCTGAATACATCACTAGAGGACTTGTACTTACAAACCTGTGATACAGTTCAATATCAAAAACCTGCACCAAGACCGTCGTCAGAGAGACAAATCCAGACGGGAAAATTTTGCAGGTTCCATGAAAGCTACGGGCACAATACGAACGAGCCTCGTTACTTACAGGATCTTGTTGACAAACTGATCAGAGAAAGGAAGCCGGAACAGTTTGTGCGGACACCGCAGCCCAAAGAAGTGGGCCCATCAAATCCAAACAATGGACCCAATCGACCAAGACAGGAGGACTCGACTTGTCCTCGTGGAAGATTGGTGATAAACGCCATCAGCGGTGGACCTACTTACTCAAGAGCCTGAAACGACGAAGATCCTCATCACTGTCACGCATGACAGGCTCCTTCAATCTATGAATACTTTGCAGTTTCCTTTGCATTCTGAAATTTGAATTTGTAATAAGGCACTGACTTTGCCATATTTTCTTATTTAAGCAATAAAATACTATCTCTTCAAGCGAGAGCTGTGGTTCACCGAATACAACGTTCAACAATCACGACACACGAAGGGCTAAGTTCCATCAAACAACGGAACTTATTGAAATAGCGAGTGACTGTGATACGGCCGGCCACTTGCTAAGTGAAACCCTAGCTCGGGGGCAAGCCATCACGACAAAGGCTGAATTGGACCAACACACAACAGTCCATTCAATAATTCGTTCTCGGAGTGTGAACGGACTCCAACTTCCCAGAGCGTGAATTGGAGTATAAACATTCAACGATTCGTTCCCAGAGCCTGAACGGACTCCAACTTCCCAGAGCGTGAATTGGAGTATAAACATTCAATAATTCATTCCCAGAGTGCGAACGGACTCCAACTTCCCAGAGCGTGAGTTGGAGTATAAACATTCAATAACTCGTTCCCGGAGCGTGAACGGACTCCAAGTTCCCAGAGCGTGAATTGGAGTATAAACATTCAACAATTTGTTCCCAGAGTGCGAACGGACTCCAACTTCCCAGAGCGTGAATTGGAGTATAAACATTCAATAACTCGTTCCCAGAGCGTGAACAGACTCCAACTTCCCAGAGCATGAATTGGAGTATAAACATTCAATAATTCGTTCCTGGAGCGCGAACGGACTCCAACTTCCCAGAGCGTGAATTGAAGTATAAACATTCAAAAATTCATTCCCGGAGCTCGAATGGACTCCAAATTCCCAGAGCGTGAAGTGGAGTATAAACATTCAATAACTCGTTCCCAGAGCGCGAACGGACTCCAACTTCCCAGAGTGTGAATTGGAGCATAAACATTAAATAATTCGTTCCCGGAGCGCGAACGGACTCCAACTTCCCAGAGCGTGAATTGGAGTACAAACATTTGATAATTCGTTCCCGGAGCGTGAACGGACTCCAACTTCCCAGAGCGTGAATTAGAGTATAAACATTCGATAATTCGTTCCCAGAGCGCGAACGGACTCCAACTTCCCAGAGCGTGAATTGGAGTATAAACGTTCAATAACTCGTTCCCAGAGCGCGAACGGACTCCAACTTCGCAGAGCGTGAATTAGGGTATAAACATTAAATAATTCATTCCCGGAGCGCGAACGGACTCCAACTTCCCAGAGCGTGAATTGGAGTATAAACATTCGATAATTCGTTCCCGGAGCGCGAACGGACTCCAACTTCCCAGAGCGTGAATTGGAGTATAAACGTTCGATAATTCATTCCCGGAGCGCGAATGGACTCCAACTTCCCAGAGCGTGAATTGGAGTATAAACATTCAATAACTCGTTCCCAGAGCGCGAACGGACTCCAACTTCCCAGATTATGAATTGGAATATAAACATTAAATAATTTGTTCCCGGAGCGCGAACGGACTCCAACTTCCCAGAGCGTGAATTGGAGTATAAACATTCGATGATTCGTTCCCGGAGTGCGAACGAACTCCAACTTCCCAGAGCGTGAATTGGAGTATAAACGTCAAATCTATCGTTCCCAAAGTGTGAACGGACTCCTAAAAAGCCCAAATAGATGTAACCGACCATCCAGCGGCTAACTCTAGATTCTCGAAGCGCGAGTCGGAGTACAAACATCAATTCCCAGTTCCCGAAGTGCGAAACCAAACATACATGTTTTCTCCAAGTTCCCGGAGTGTGAATTGGAGCACAAATACCAAGTCGAAGTTCCCGTAGCGCGAACCGAAATGTCAATACTAACTCCAAGTTCGCAGAGTGTGAATTGGAGTGTAAACATCGATAACTCTCTGTTAACCCCGTTAAGACAACGACTTATGACTTGAGGCCACCATGATCTAACAGTTAAAAGCACTCTGCGACTTAACAAGTTAAGGACTCAAGTTATGGACGATCTACGACTTATGAATGGTACGACTTAACGGTTTAACGTGTTAAAAGAAATGGCCGACTCAACGACTCGAGGGAAATAGCAACTCAATGGATCAAGGAGGGTACACGACTTAGGGTCTGGACGAGTTAACGAGTTAAGGTCCAGACCACTTAAGAATTGAAACGGACCTATAAGTCTACGACTTATGGAAATCTACGACTTAAGAGATGGCCTGACTCAAGAAGGAAATAAGTTAACGACCTAAAGCTGTCTATGACATACGACCTAGCATGAGTCGTAAACGACTTAGGCAAACAATGCGCTGATACTCGTTAAACATAGCCTCCTAACTCGTGAACGAGTTAAGATTTGTGTTGCTATCTGAAATACACAAGCTTACCAGTTAAGCCGTAACTCACGACTTAACTTAAGTCGTCCATGACCTAAAGTGGCTAAGCTGTAATCCTCTGCCACAACACTTATGCCACATCCTGTTAACTCGGTCACGACCTACGATCTATGATGAGTCGTACACGACTTATGTAAACAAATGAAGCCGCGTCCGGTTAACTCGTGCATGACTTAGAACTTGACATGGATTCAAGCAGATGGGCAAATTTCTACCAAGCTACGAGCTAGACTCAATAAGTCGGCCACGACCTACCTTAACTCGGTTACGAGTTACGACTTAAGGGTAAAATTTTCCTATAAATACCAACCTACTACAAGCATGAGGGGGACTTTTGGCTCATTCTTAAGAAGCACCGATACTCTGCTACATTCCAAACCGACTCGACATTCAAGGCTTTCAAGACACGTCGAACGCTACTAACAACTTCAAGAAGGAATCTCATACATCCGACATGGATTTGAAGACTTTCACTCACATTGAGTTTAAGCCATTCGTTCAAAGTGTTTAGTAATTCAAAGTGTATTGTACTTGGGAAGAATTGTATCGATCTGTAACGAATTCGTTAATAAAGATATTCAAAGTGGACGTAGGCAAACTATTAAGCCGAACCACTATAAAATCGCTGTTGTTTACTGTTTTTTCTGCAGTTTTCTGCTTATACTCTATTCCCGAATCATCGGGTGATGCTTTCACAACTACACTTTACACACCGGGGTATTGGCGTTCAAATTTTAGCGTTAACATTTTTGGTGCTTTCACTGAGAAGAACTGAACTCAAGCGAATTATCATCATTGCTCCACGAAAGTTTGTTGAAGTAATCTCTCTGAAGACTAGGAGTTTATCTGAAATCATGGCTCCGGGGAGAAGGAGTAGATCTGTTAGATCTTGAAATGTTCAAGAGGGAACCTCCGCTTCCCCAGTACCTAATCAAGCCACTCCACCTGTTGGGGTTACAAAAGCGGAGTTGGATGCTGTAATCTTAGGGCTGAACCAGCAGATAAATGCCCAAAGTGCACAATTGGAGGCTCAGAATGCCCAAAATGTCCTAATTTTGAATAAGTTGAACGATTTGCTTGGGAAAAACCGTCAACCAATGTGTAATGAAAGGAACTTTGCTGGCAACGTTCATGATGCTGAAGAAAGAAACATTCCTGAGAGGGCTGCCAGCCCCATTGAGCAGACATTTCCTGAAGTTGGTGGATCTAAAGCTCGAAATGATGAGGGGTATCTTTCTGAAATGGTTCGACAAATCATGAAAGAGAGCATGCAAAGGAATGAAGACGAGAAGGAATGGGGTTTCGCTCCAAGTAAAACCCCGTTTACCGAAAGGATCTTAAAGGCTGAGTTCCCAAGGAAGTTCGTTCCTCCAACTATTCCAGCTTACAAGGGAACAAGTGATCCGAACGAATTCTTGTATAAGTATGATTGGCACATGATAGGTGCCAGAGCTTCTGATGAAATAAAGTGTCGATATTTTCCTATATATTTGGAAGGTGTAGCTCTGCTTTGGTTCACCAAGATACCAATTCGGTATATAGATCAGTTTTCTGACCTAACCCGGAAATTCAAGGAGCAGTTCAGACTATATGCTTCAAAAGCCAAAGATATAATGTCGTTGTCAAGTTTAGAACAGAATCCAGGGGAAACTATCTGATCTTTCTTGAATCACTTTAATATAGCGCTGGCCGAGGTAGACAATGCAGAACCACGGATGATCTTGACCTATCTGATGAGGGCCATCGACAAGTCGAGCGAATTTGGAAAATGGCTTAATATGAAGGAACCAAATTCCCTTGAAAAATTCTACAAGAAAGCAGATGAGTTCATACGCCTGGAAAGCCGTCCTGTGCCGGTAAAGGCAGTATTGGAAAAAGCTGAAGATAACGTTGCTGCTCCACGCAAGAATGAATCTGTAGGACAGAAAAGGGAAAATAACGATGGGAAGAAATAGAAAAATCTGAAGAAGCCTCGTTCCTTCAAGACATCGGAATATACTCCTTTATCAGATACGCCGGAGCGTATTTACCTTGCCACTAAAGATTCTGTTGATTATCCTAAACCTTCCGTTCTGAGAACCGGGAAAAAAGCTGTACAAAGCGGGAAGTTTTGCCGCTTCCATAATCAACTCGGTCATGATACCGATGAGTGCCGCCAATTGAAAATTTTGATTGAAGAGTCGATAAGGGAAAACAAACTGCAACAATTTGTGGAAAAGAATAGCAGCAATCCTACTTCGTCTAGTCAGGGGCAACGAGCTCCTGTTCATCAACCCAGGACAAGTGAGAAGGCTGCAGGGCATGAATCCGGAAGGCCTGTTATCAATGTCATTACGGGAGGACCTCACCCAGCAGGCAGGAGCTGGGGTGAGATGGAAAGGTATACCCGTGCTTAGAAATATGCACCGGCCGAAGAAGATGTCTTTGTTTTGGAAGATGCTACGGCCCTCAAACAACAAAGAACTTTCAATGATGATATTGTGTTCAGAGCCAGGGATTCCACAGGTGTTGAAGCTCCGACCTTGGATCACTTAGTCATCTCGGCTGGTATCGGGCCAGCTATTGTCAGAAGAGTTCTCATTGATTGTGGCGCATCCTGTAATATCCTCTTCAAGAAAACATTCGACCAAATGAAGATCCCTATGGCTGATGTGCAAGCCTCGTCACAAAAAATCGCTGGCTTCACTGGGGAGCCAAAGCAGCCGATAGGAACCATTGATTTCCTTGTAGAACTCGAAGAGGGAGAAAGAAAAGTAGTCCGCAAGCAAACTTTTGTGATTGTTGACGAATTTTCCGCTTATAATGCTTTCCTTGGCCGTCCAACTCTTGCAGCGTTCAAAGCTGTCCTAGCCCCATGGTGCCTCACCATTAAATTCCCCACAGACAATGGAGTAGGAGTTATAAAAGGGGATCAAAATGCCGGGCGGGAGTGTTATCTCACAGAGCTGCGAGAAGCAAGGAAAAGAGAAATGGGAAAGGATGTGGAAACCCCAGTCCGCATCAAAGAACCAGCCTTGTATCAATTACAGGGCAGACCCTGCACTGGCGAGCACAGCGGAGCACGAAAAGAGATGGATCCTAGAAAAGCCAGTGCATGGGAGAATTGAGTGGTACCAGTGGAAACGACAGTACCAGTACCTGTTGACCCGAAGGACCCAAACAAGGTGTTGAATGTGGGTTCACAACTTAATGTGTCAATTCAGAATATCTTAATATCTTTTTTAAAAGCAAATTTGGATGTTTTTGCTTGGACTCATGCCGATATGTGCGGAATATCCCCAGAAGTTGCAGTACACGCTGTGAATATTGATCCAAAATTTACACCTGTGAAACAGAAAAGGAGAACTCAAGGTCCAGAAAGGTCAGCAACATTAAAAGAAGAAGTTGATCGGCTCATGGAGAATAACTTTATCAAAGAATCTACCTATCCGAATTGGGTTTCAAATCCAGTGCTCGTTAAGAAAGCCAACGGAAAATGGAGTATGTGCATCGATTTTTCAGATCTAAACAAGGCCTGCCCCAAAGACTGCTTCCCATTACCCAGGATCGATCAAATGGTAGATGGAACAGCGGGACATGAATTGTTATCTTTTATGGATGCCTACTCCGGATATAACCAGATCATGATGCATGAGCCAGATCAGGAGGACACGAGCTTTATCACCGATGTTGGTCTTTACTGCTACAGAGTTATGCCCTTCGGGCTGAAGAATGCGGGGGCAACCTACCAAAGACTTGTTAATGCTATGTTCAAACCGCAATTGGGCAAGACTATGGAAGTCTACGTCGACGACATGTTAGTAAAGTCTAAGAAAGCAGTGGATCACATAGAACACTTAGCAGAAATGTTCGCAGTCCTCCGGAAATACGGAATGAAGCTTAACCCTTTAAAATGTTCATTTGGAGTGGAGTTCGGAAAGTTCTTAGGTTTCATCGTGAGCGCTAGGGGCATTGAAGCTAGTCCAGCTCAAATTACCGCCTTAAAAGAAGTCAAAGCTCCTAGAACGAAGAAGGAATTGCAAAGTCTCAACGGAAAAGTCGCCGCCTTGAGTCGGTTCATTTCCAAAGCTACTGATAAATGCATCCCATTCTTTGACGCTCCAAAGAAAGGAAAGAAAAACTTTGATTGGACTCCCGAATGCCAAAAAGCCTTTGATGAATTGATTCGCCATATGCCAACGCCTCCAATACTTTCTAGGCCCGGCGATGGTGAGGATCTTCTTATATACTTGGCAGTATCATCTCATGCTTTAAGTGCAGCGCTGATACGAGAAGACAAGAGGATTCAACATCCGGTTTACTATATCAGCAAAAGACTCACTAGGGCAGAGATGAATTACTCCAAGTTGGAAAAACTCGCCTATTGCCTACTGATTGCATCGAGGAAGTTGAGGCAATATTTCCAAGCTCATCCTATCAGAGTCCTCACTGATCAACCTTTAAAGCAAGTCCTGTTTCGCCCTGAGACTTCGGGTCGTCTTCTGAAGTGGAACATCGAACTCAGTCAATATGACATCACTTACCATCCCCGAAAAGCAATCAGCGGACAAGCTTTAGCGGATTTCATCGCAGAATTCACAAATAAGGGTAACAGTGAGGAAGAAACGATCGATGATTCCTCAATCCAATGGAAGTTATATGTTGATGGCGCGAGAAATGACTACTGTTCTGGAGCCGGAGTTGTACTTGAGACCCCTGAAG
Organism: Allium cepa; assembly: GCA_030765085.1. Lineage (NCBI taxonomy): Eukaryota > Viridiplantae > Streptophyta > Magnoliopsida > Asparagales > Amaryllidaceae > Allium > Allium cepa. The sequence goes on along the minus strand of CM060943.1, from coordinate 949,943,285 downwards.
GTCGGTCATTATGCTATGCACTGAGATTGGAATTTCCTTCAACGAACAATGAAGCAGAATATGAAGCTCTTATCGCTGGCTTGAGAATTGCTAAAGAACTAAACATCCGAGCATTACAGATCTTCAGTGATTCTCAGCTTATTATGTGCCAAGTCAAGAAGGAATTCCAAGAGAAAGGGGGAAATCTGCCTGCCTACTTGTTAAAGGCTTTGGAACTCCTGTGTCACTTCGATCATTACACGATAAGCCATATTCCTCGAGAAGAAAACACGAAAGCAGATTCTCTCGCAAAGTACTCTAGCACAGGCGAAGCTCAATTTCTGGGGTTGACTCCAGTGGAAGTCCTGTCGGCTCCAAGCATTGATGAGATGGATATTGATTGGATCATGAGCGTGTCTCAAGAGCAAGAATCATGGATGACTCCAATAACAAAATATCTGCTCAATGGCTCTTTACCGAAAAATTCAAAAGAACGACAGAAGCTACTGAGGAAAGCCTCTCGCTATATAGTCCAGGATGGCCAATTATACAGACGGGGATTTTCAATGCCGTTACTTCGATGTGTATCCAGGGAAGAGTCCAAAACAATCCTAGCTGAGGTGCATGGGGGAGAATGTGGTGATAATTTAGGTGGTCAAACTTTAGCAAAGAAGATTCTCCGATACGGATATTTTTGGCCAGAAATTAATCGAGATGCAGCAGACTATTCCCGAAAATGTGACAGATGCCAAAGATTTGCCAAAATTCCTAGAGCACCTTCTACTGAACTCGCACAGATGGTCTGTCCATGGTCGTTTGCAATATAGGGGTAAGACCTTGTAGGACCTTTACCAACTGCCAAATCTGGAATCAAATATGCCATTGTTGCTGTAGATTATTTTACTAAATGGGAAGAAGCTGAACCACTGGCTACTATCACCTCTAAAAAGATGATAAGTTTTGTGACTAAAAGTATCATTTGCAGGTATGGTGTGCCTCAAAAGATAATTACAGACAATGGTAGTCAGTTCGAAAGTGAAGAATTCCAAGATTTTTGCAAACGATTCAAAATCCGAAAAAGCTTCTCAGCAGTAGCTCATCCGCAGGCAAACGGGCAGGTGGAAGCAGTAAATAAAATTATCAAGTCAACCATCAAGAAGCAACTCGAAAGAGCAAAAGGTGGTAGGGTCGATAAGCTACCACTAGCACTATGGGCATACAAAACTACCCACAAAACTGCGACTGGGCATACTCTGTTTTCATTGGCATACGGGTCAGAAGCAATGATTCCAGTAGAAACAGAGGTCCCTTCACATAGAAGAATCCATTTCAATCAAGCGGAGAATGAAAAATTACAGCTTGAAGCACTAGATCTCCTTGATGAAAAAAGAGAAGAGGCTGAGCTCAGAATCGCAGCTCATCAGCAAACGATAGCCAGACATTTCAATTCCAAAGTTCGCCAACGCAACTTTGAGATTGGAGAATCAGTCCTGAAGAGAATTATGACGGCGACAGGTGTGTTTGGGCCAAATTGGGAAGGACCATATGTCATAGGTCAGAAGCTTCTTGACGGCACATTCAAACTCACTACTGTTGAAGGAGATCAAATTCCAAGAGCTTGGAACAGCAACCACTTACGTCCATACTTTACTTAAAAGCTTTGTTGTTAAAAAGAATTATAAATGTATGATTCTTGTAATTGAAAGCAATTGTAAAGCCGATGCAAGTGAATAATGAAAGACTATAAAGTGGATGTAGGCCCAAATTCTTGGCCGAACCACTATAAATCTTGTGTTCCTTATTATTATTACATGTTTGCTTTACTTTCGATATGAAAAGTACATTAAATGTATTGCTGAGATGTCGATTTAAATTTTTGCAGATAATGAAAATAAAACTTGCACGTTACAAGACCAAGTGATTCTTGTTATCATTCAACAAACAAATTTCGAGCCACAAAAGCCCCGAATTCAAATCCTAGATAGGAAGTGCTTCAGTTGAACGGCCAATGATTTCGCCGAAAAACGGGCTTTTGCTAATAAATTGAGATCGTTTGAACAAACAAACATCCAATTAAGAAGCTTATGCCCGTTCTCGCAAACTTGCCTAGCAATGAAGTACACTTCTTTGGATTAAACAAATTACTTGTGAGAGAAGGGTGTGTGAGCTTGAAAAGAAAATTAGAGGATCGCTGAAAAGGCAATAAGCAAGTGGACAAGGAACAACTAAAGCCCTCTTCGGAGGCATAAGCCCTCTTCGGAGGCACAACTCTTCGGAGGATAAAGACCTCTAACGAGGCATATGCCGCAAAAAAGAAAGTTCTCCACTCACCAAAAAAGATTGGAGGAGTCATGACCCTCCAACCAAGAGAGGGTAACTTCCAGGCAATCAAAAGCCCTCTTCGGAGGCGCATTTCACCAGCAGTTGAAGTGCAACAACCGCTCCTCGGAGTTTCACTTCACCAGAGTTGAAATGCAAAACAAAGCAAAGCCCTCTTCGGAGGCACATTTCACCAGGAGTTGAAGTGCAACAACCGCTCTTCCGAGTTTCACTTCACCAGAGTTGAAATGCAAAACAAAGCAAAGCCCTCTTCGGAGGCACATTTCACCAAGAGTTGAAGTGCAACAGCCGCTCTTCGGAGCTTCACTTCACCAAAGCTGAAACGAAAAACCAAAAAGTAAAGATAAATAAAAGGCCTCTTCCAAGAAGCAGAAATGAAAAGACCTCTTCCCGGAGGCACAATAAAGCAAAAAGACCTCCTCCAGGAGGCACAATAAAGTAAAAAGACCTCCTCCCGGAGGCACAATAAAGCAGAAAGACCTCTTCGGAGGCATACGTTTCACCAAGATTGAAATAAAACTTCCAGGTGTTGAAACGTGAAAAAACCTTCCTCAGAGGTGCAAATTTTCAAAGAAACGAAAATCAAAAGGCACTTTACTGTGGTATATGTATATAAAAAAAAATCCTCATCAAAGGCACACTTTAATTTTCAAAGGAAGAATAATTTACCTATTCTGGAAAATAATCTTCCTCAGAAAGTAGTCAAAGTGTCTTTCAGAAGCCCGCTTTATCGCATAAAAGAATTCACTTGGTAAAATGTGCACATGCACAAAAGAAAAAGTGATATCTTCAAAAGATGAAGCGTAAAAACGAATTTGTAATCTGTTTTTTAACGAAATAATATTCCTCCAAATGTGGAATAATTATTCTTTAGAAAATAAAAGTACAAGTTTCTCATAAAATAAAATATTACAATGAGCTTATGGTATAGGGGCAACATGGTATAACTACATCGGTAAAATTGCGCTTGAACAATATACCAAAAGCTCACTGCAATATCATGCAAAGAAACTTGTATAAAAGTGAATAATAACTGCATTCTTAGATACAGACAGAAGTTTGTACAAAGAAAAAGAATCATTTTATTCAACACTATTAGAATTTTCTACAGGTACAGGTTCCAAAGTAAAAAGCAAATGAAAAGCGGGGGCCGGTACCCGCACAATTTCCGGTCAATACATGCAAAAAAGGCAAAAAGCGATATGAAAGCCACGGAGCCAAAGCCCTCATTTCTTCTTCCGTCCACCTTTTGAGCCCGCACCTAGCCGAATAACCAACTTTTTAGGCTGGCTTGTAAGGGTAGGGGATGAAGGAGAAAGGGGCTCAGTCGGACTTTCTTCCGTCTCTTCTTCGCCAGTTAAGGATCCCTTCTTCTTCTTCTTCTTGGAAACTCCCTGCTTTCCTCTCTTCTTGGAGGAAGACCCACACCCTGGAGAAAGAAGTTTGGCTAATGGTTCATCATCGGAACCAGTTGCTTCTGGAGTTTTCTCACTCCCTTCAGTTTCTTCTCCTTTGTGTTCTTGTGAAGCAATGGGATCGTCCAAGTCTTGAAGTGCTTCTATTTGCTCCTCTTGTGATCCCGGTTGCGAGGCGGAAGGAGGAGTCACCTGAATAGATGGAGGAGGAATAATCGGAGGTGGGGAAGCTTGAACAATGCCTGACGTTTTCTCTACAGAAGGAAAAAAGTTCAAGTCAGTAAAAAGAGGAGATAAAGGTTCGCTGAGATTCAAGAAGTAGTCAAAAAGCCCATCAAGCTCGTAAGAAACAGATGAGAAGTCTACTTGGGCAAGATTGTCAGTAGGGTTACCTGCAGAAGTTGGTTCCCTGACGTCAACTTCGTAAGCCTGTGCCTCGGCACTCTCGCCGCCTTCATCTCCACCTTGTATGCTTGCGATCTCGGTGGTAACTTTAGTAGGAGATGGGGAGTGGGAACTGGAACCGATGATATCAATTTCGGCTGAAGGAGAAGGTTGAATCGGAGCAGTTGAGATAGTTTTTGCCATTCAGTGTCATCTCAGTGTCATGTTGCTCAAGAACCTTTTGCCATTCGGCTTTATCATTTTCCATAGTGAGCATGGCTTCTATGTTTACACGGTTAACCCTTTGGAGCTCGTCAACAAGTTTTTGCCAGTTCGACATCCTCTCAATATCAAGCTTGATGGCATCGAGGTTTCGTAACATAGCAGACTTGTCAATGGGGACCAAGTCAAGGTCAATCCTTACTCCCTTCAGACACCACTGTGGAAACCGACTTTGCAAAGTGGACGGGCCCTGTCCGAATTGGAATTTGGGCATGCTAATTATTGTTTGGATGTCTGTCTTCCCGAGAGCGGGAGAACCAGAAGGAATGTCAAGCGAGGCAGGGGCAGTAACCTTTTCAGGAGTTGTAGAGGTGTGCTTCTCACCATGTCGGGCTCGCTTGCTCGAATCTTCAACCATATGACTTTTTCCTCGGTCATCATGGGATTTTCTTTTATGGGAATCGTCGCCTCTCTGCGAAGAATCGTGGCGCTCCTCCCTCTCTCTTCTTTCATGACGCTCCTCTTGAGCCCTCTTCTCTTGAGCCTTTCGGGCGGCTCTTTCTTCATCGGATTCTCTGTAAGAGGGGAGGTAACACCTATAGTCATATTGGCTATGCCTCCCGTAGCGCTGGAAATCATCATAGTAGGATCCGCTGCGTCCCATTGGAGGATCTGAAATAAAAAGAGCTAAATTTTAAAATTCTTCAAAATACAAAAAGTCAGAAGCATAAAAGTGTAGAAAGATTCTAAGCGTGTGTAATGTGCAAACTACGCGCATCGAACTACGAACGACTCTTTAATTGTGGAGTAGTTATGGGAGTAGAAGTTAACATCAACTCTTGAGTTGACGGGGTCTGTTGCAGAATAGAAGTTGCCTCCACTACTGAAGAAGAAATCCCGGTAGTAATAGGATCATCTTTAAAGATCTCTTGCGAGGTGGCAAAGAGGTCGCTGAGTCCTTCGAAAGTGTCGTCCCTGCTCTGCTTGACAGGGCTGGTTTTCTTAGCTTCTTCGTCACCAGACTCCTTTGAATGCAGAGGAGAATCCCCAGGCTCTTCTTCTTCAGTGACCGGGGGAAGTTTGCCAGATGACCCCACGACATCAACAGAAGTGGAGCACTTCACTAGAGAAGCTTCGGGAGCGGGATCTTTTGGTACAGGTACGTAAGAAGAAACCGGGGCATCTGATGCTTTAGGTGGGGAGTCTGGAACCTTGTAGGGGTGTGTGGAGCGAGAAGGGTGAAGAAGTCCGAACTGGTGAAGGAATTCGTCGTTCAGCAAAAATTTCATATCCCGCTCTTCAACCGGTACAGCTACAAGGCTCTCTAGAGTTGGCTTGTGACTGGGATCTCTATAAGGAGGGGGAAGCACTGAAATAAAAAAATGATGAAGTTAACACTTGGCAATTCGAACTTCAAAAAACTCTGAGTATAGAGGAGGGAAAGGTAAATGATCTTACCTCCTTCTCTCCACACAGCATAAAACCCCGGGGGGCAACGGACATAGAAGAATTGAGTTAAGAACCCATAGGCAGTGTCAGGGAGGCCAACGATCAATTTACGATTTCGTGTGCTTCTCACGACGGTAATAGAAGGATGATCCTTAGTCCTAGTAAAGGAGCATAGGAAACAGATTTCGTCAAAGCTTGGAAGCCGGTCAAATGTTCTCCTAAATAGCACGCACAACCCCATCAGAATGGACTAGCTATTGGGGTGTAGCTGGAATGGGGAGATAGCTAATCGAAGAAGTAGATTCTGGAGAAAGTTGTTGAAAGGGGGAATGGCCCCGCTTAGGCACATTTGCCGGTTAACCGCTACGAAGCAAATAGGCGCCACATCAGCAGCGTCACCTTTTTCAGGGAGAATGGCATCTACTTCAGCAATGCCAAACTGACCACACAACTGACGAAAAGCTTTGTACGATAAGGTGGTAGGGTCACTTTTTGGAGGATTGACTAATGGAGCTGGAATAAGAGTGGCCTCTCCAGCCTGGGCTGTTGTATCCTCTTGCTGAGAAGTCATTCTACACAAACAACTGGATATTCAAATATGAAGGTGCACGTTTCCTAAAATGTGTGAAGTGTTGTGTAAAATCAACAAAGCAATAAGCGAATAAAACTGGAATGAAAACTAGCAAGCATTTGTCAGTTATGAAGTCCAGGGTTCGTTGTTTTAAAATACGAAAGAGAAATGTAAATGCAAACAAACCAGTTCAAGATAGCAGTTCTTTGCATTAATATTTCACTTTAGTTGATTGGTTCACGGCATTTCATACAGTATGTTTAAGTTGATTACTCTATGTTGACTAATCTGTCATTTGATATGGGCAGTCAGTGGCAGTATATTTGTCCCATTTTTCTGCAAGTGTTGTGTTTAACAGGTTGATAGCGTTAAAGTTAGAATAATCTGTAAAGAAACGCAACAATGTTCAAGCAGTATATTCTGGCAATTCAAATTAGAAGTACAATCAAGTTTTGACGACATCTTGAAGTTTTCAAATTTTTGTTCAAGCCATTTAGTAACAGTCCAAAAATCCTCTAAGCCCTAAATCGTTCACAACCTAACAGAGGGATGAAATTGGCTTAGGCTAAAGGAAATAATTCGGCCGTAAAAGATTGTCCAAGTGCTGAGTCGTCCACGACCTAAAGGATAAGTCGTCCACGATCTAAAGGTTAAGTTGCCCATGACTTACAAGGCTTCCTGCAAGATTAATTCGTTGGCACATTGAATCGTTGGTCCTATAAGCCGCAAGACGTGTTGAGAAGAAAAGGCTTCGGTTTGAAATGGAGTGGATCTCTCGAGGTCTTAACTCGACTACGACTCAGGACTAAATTGTTCACAACCCTAAGGCCAAGTCATGAAAATCTCAAATCAAGACAAAGCAATGGAATACAAATGAAGCTAAGTCTTAAGTCATCCAGAAACAAACACAACCTGAAGGGTTAAGTCGTGCGTAATTAAGGTCGTAAGGGATCTTAAGTCAGTTACTTCGAGAATTGTGCAAATCGGCAGAGTTGTGAAAATCTCACAACATCTCACTTAACCCGTTAACCTTCTAACACCTAACCCGTTAGCCCGATAATCCCTCAATCGACAACAACCCCAGTTCTGCCACACCACCGAATCGTCGCAAATCACGAGTCGTCTTAAGTCAAATCAAACAAACTTTGAGTTCTTCGACGACCAATGCAACAATACTCGCACAGTTAAAGGGGGGAATCAGAGACGGAAGACAGGGCTCAAAGATTGACAATGATAATCCGCGATTGGAAAATGGGGAAAATTGCTCGTGTGATATGAAACTGGAGATGGTTGGAATTAAATCAAGTCAGGATCGCCGTAGGAAGCTCGGAGAAATGCTGATGGCGAATACGACAGGAAGCTTGGAGAGATGTTAATGGCGGATACGACTTAGGAGATTGATAGTGAGCAGAAAGAAATAAGAGAAACGACTCAAGTCTTTTATACACCAAGACAGCGGAACTTGAAACGGCACAAGCGAGTTAAGGAAAGTCGAAGCACACGACCTACGACTTAGGCGTGTGCTTCGAGGGGCAAATGTTAACCCCGTTAAGACAACGACTTGTGACTTGAGGCCACCATGATCTAACAGTTAAAAGCACTCTGCGACTTAACAAGTTAAGGACTCAAGTTATGGACGATCTACGACTTATGAATGGTACGACTTAACGGTTTAACGTGTTAAAGAAATGGCCGACTCAACGACTCGAGGGAAACAGCAACTCAATGGATCAAGGAGGGTACACGACTTAGGGTCTGGATGAGTTAACGAGTTAAGGTCCAGACCACTTAAGAATTGAAACGGACCAAGAAGTCTACGACTTAAGGAAATCTATGACTTAAGAGATGGCCTAACTCAAGAAGGAAATAATTTAACGACCTAAAGCTGTCTACGACTTACGGCCCAGCATGAGTCGTAAACGACTTAGGCAAACAAAGCGTTGATACTCGTTAAACATAGCCTCCTAACTCGTGAACGAGTTAAGACTTGTGTTGCTATCTGAAATACACAAGCTTACCAGTTAAGCCGTAACTCATGACTTAACATAAGTCATCCATGACCTAAAGTCGCTAAGCTATAATCCTCTGCCACAACACTTATGCCGCATCCTGTTAACTCGGTCACGACCTACGATCTATGATGAGTTGTACACGACTTATGTAAACAAATGAAGCCGCGTCCGGTTAACTCGTGCATGACTTAGAACTTGACATGGATTCAAGCAGATGGGCAAATTTCTACCAAGCTACGAGCTAGACTCAATAAGTCGGCCACGACCTACCTTAACTCGGTTACGAGTTACGACTTAAGGGTAAAATTTTCCTATAAATACCAACCTACTACAAGCATGAGGGGGACTTTTGGCTCATTCTTAAGAAGCACCAATACTCTGCTACATTCCAAACCGACTCGACATTCAAGGCTTTCAAGACACGTCGAACGCTACTAACAACTTCAAGAAGGAATCTCATACATCCGACATGGATTTGAAGACTTTCACTCACATTGAAGTTTAAGCCATTCGTTCAAAGTGTTTAGTAATTCAAAGTGTATTGTACTTGGGAAGAATTGTATCGATCTGTAACGAATTCGTTAATAAAGATATTCAAAGTGGACGTAGGCAAACTATTAAGCCGAAACACTATAAAATCGCTGTTGTTTACTATTTTTTCTGCAGTTTTCTGCTTATACTCTGTTCCCGAATCATCGGGTGGTGCTTTCACAACTACACTTTACACACCGGGGTGTTGGCATTCAAATTTTAGTGTTAACACACTCGAATTCCCGGAGTGCGAACCGGATTATCGATCTCAAATTATCTTAAGTCCCCGGAATGTGGACATGTGCTTAAGGCTTGCAATAAACGCAGTCAACCACCGGAACACAAATGTTATTCCCCGAGACTAGGGGGCAAAAAAAAAGCTAAGTGTTAATCGCTAACCAAAGTGATACAATGTCTGAAGTTCGATTGTTCATCGATCACAACTTGCGACCAAGAATCTTAGACTTGGCGAATAAAAACGAATTCTACTTGACGGTACAAACACCACAAGTGCACCGGACTGAAAACAAAACACTAAAAACACTTAAGCACAAAAGAAATGAGAGTTGAAACAAAGAAACTAAATTTTATTTCAACTAACTGAAGACAAGGACTTACATGCAAATAAGTTCTCCCAAAAAAGGAATCCCTACTAGCAGGGGCCGAACCTGCATCTATGCATGGCCTACTAACAAAAAACGAAAACAAGTTCCTATCTACCAAAAAATCTGTTTGGGAGGCCGATCTATTCCTTCTTTCTTGGCTTCCTTATCAGCGGTTCGTCATCAGAATCACTAGGAACGGAAATCCGTCGTTTGGACGGCCTCCTCTCCGGTGGCTGCTCTTCGGCAGGGGGCATAATGTCAATGTACTCCTCAGAGCTCGAATCTAAATGAAGGCTCCCTGCCGGAGGAGTAGGAGGGACCGGACCCGCAATGGAAGATGGGATTGTGCCACCTGATGTTGTTGTCCTTAAAGGCGTTGGGATATGCACCGCCGTACTGCCACCAACACTACTACTTTGCCCCGCAGCTTCTAATTCTGCATGAATCTCGGCCAAGATCTCTTCATCACGAATCGTTTGGGCTTGGCTGGGGGCATCCGCAATTTGCATTGAAGAGCTAGAGGTTGGCGGGAGGTCACTAATAATAAATGGCAAGTCTGTAAAAGGGTCACCCTGTTGGCCAAGTAGCTCACTCACCATTTATCCGTCGAGAGATAAGGATCTCCCCTGCGCCATCTCAGTAGACGCTGCCGTCGTTACGACGGTCGTTTCGGTGGTGATGACCTTTTGCCCTTGAATAGACTCTTGAGCCGAAGATGTCGGAGTAGTCTCGGTTGCTAAGCAAAGATAAGAAGAAGTTATTATCAACTGCTTCAGAACTGACTCTCTATTCGGAAAACACTTGAGATATGTTCAAATACCTTCCCCAGTTTGACTCGTTGACGGTTGGACGGCCTCAGAGACGTGCTCCTGAATGGGAGATAACCGCGGCTGTTCTTGGTCATAATCAGGAACAGATTGTGAACCGACCACAGAAACAGGCTCTAACGGAGGTGGAGCGGTGAATTCAAAAACAGTAGAATGATGCTCAACACCTGATCCCTCTTTCTCATCTTTCAGCAACCAATCATCTCCTTCTCATGAGCAATAATAGCGTCATGGAGGATCTTCTTCTTGTCATCTTTCAGCAATCGATTTTCGAGTTCAAATCGGTTGACCGATTCATCCGGATGCGCTTCCTCCTCTTCCTCAACCAATCGACCCCAAGTGCTGCGGAGGTGTACCGGGTAATCCTGGAGCCAGGCCAAATTTCTGTGTCTCAACACATTGGCATTGTAAGTGATGAGCAAATCTTCAATATTGGCCTCCAACCTGGCCTCCACTTGTCGAACTTTCTCCTCAACCTCCGTCTCTACCACTTGGACCTTGGCTACTGCCGCATCCCGTTCAGTCCGGAGAATCACGGCCTGTTCACACGCCTCCTGGGCTGCATTTTTCGCATCATCCCTATCCTTGGCGATTTCGACGAATATAGACTTAAGCTCGTTCAACTCCTTTAGGGCTGCGTCCCTCTCGGCAGTAACTAGGGTGTTTCAATGGCCCATGTCCTCTACCGTGGCATAGTGCTCACGTTTCATCCTATCCATCGTTGCTTGGGCTTCGTTGGCCTTTTTGATAGCCTCCATTTCAGATTTCCAAGAAGATTCAACTTCAGTGTTTAGCACATCAATAATACGGCTCTTTTGAGCTAACTCAGCCTGTAATGTCTCGATGGTGGCCTCACGCTCAAAGGCCAATGCCGACGCTTTGTCTGCTGCTTTCGACCACGCTTTGTACTGAGCATAAAAGTCGTGTACGTTGTCATGTACCAATTGTTCAGCTTCCTTCGGGATTTTCTTTAAATGTGGAGGAAAGATATAGTTGTCGAAGCAGATGTTTGGGAAATCTTTTTCAGCTGAGCAAGCCTGATTGCTCCTTTCCCTGAAATTTCCACGGGGGGCTGATCTATAACGACAGTAGTTACTGTTTCGCTCCTAGAATGGCGGGATTCATGCCTAGAAGATTGAGAGGCAGACATGTGGTGTGAAGATTCAAAGGGAAGAGAGACATGAGCAGGAGGTTGAATGGGATCTCTGGGAGAAGGAGGAGTACGCGATCGAGATCGACACTTATAACCAATGTTTGTATCTTATCTCTCGTGACTAGAATACCCAGAGCGTCCTTGGTCATAATCTCTATCCCTTTCTCGTCTGTGCGAATCATAATACGAAGACTTGCGGGCCTGTCAGAGACTCCCTAACATCGAACCTCGCCTAGACATAGTATCTGCAGAGCAAAATAAAATAGAATTAATCGCCTTCCGAAACATGTAGTTTATAGTGAAAGGTTATGCAGTGTTGTTAAATATGTATGGATGTGCAGCCCCCCGACCCACTAGATGTGTCTGTCACACCAGTGGGAAAAGACTCGCTCAAAACTAAAGTCTCTGAAAGTTCTTCCAATCTGGCATCATGCTGCAGGGACACGTAGTCCGGAATTGGAATATCGACGAGCCCTTCATAAAGACTTTCAGTTCTCGAAGGAGACATCTCCGAGATTCTAACTCCGGGAGAGGATCGGGCCGTGACAACCGATTTCCATCTCCCCTTCTTAGCTGATGCAACGGCGGCTGCCTTGCCTTTTATCTTCTCCGCAACATCCTGAACTACATCCGTAGGCTCGGTCAGCGGCTTATCGTCGGTACGGGTTCTTTAAGAATCAGCCTCTTCGACTATGATAACTATGGGCTTCTTGTGCTTGGCTCGTTTTTTCGAGACAGTCCTTAATGCTCCTTCAAACTGAATGCTCTGCCCTCGTTCAATCAACCCATAAGTCCGGAGATTCCTATCCATCAAGAGCATCTCGATGTCCCTATCTTCACTCGGGACCCCCCGGAGTATTCTTACTACCTCCCTAAATCGTTCACCTTCAGGCCGCGGAATCGTTGCTGTAAAAAGAAAGAACATAAGTTTCACTTTGACCGCCATTGCCTTAGTACATACTTGAAAACTCAGCTACACTCACGTCTGAATAACCATCGCCGGGCAAACCCCGGAGGACACCTGACATAGAACCATTCCGTCCTGTAATAACTCAACCTGGTCCAGGACCCAGTAACCACTTGGTAGTTCCTCACCACTTCCAGAAATGTGAAGGAAGGGTAATCACCTCGAGTTTTGAAATTAAATAGATATCTGATCTCGGTCGGGATCGGTGGTCTATGGAGGCACTCCATGAAGACGGTGAATAACCTATTCACAGAGGCATATCCGTTTGGGTGTAGTTGAGATGGAGCGATCCTAAAAAAAGACAACACTTCCCTTATACACTCGTTGAACGGAGGAAGCGTCCCAGCCGCGCACGCGTGGCGATTAAATGCTGTATATCCAGCCGGCGGGTTGTGTGGTCTATCATTCGGCCTTGGCAATAACACGTCATCCAGTGACAGGCCGTGCCTCAAGCGTATTCTCCCCAACATATCTTCAGAAATATTGAATTGAACGGAATCCAACGGATTGGCAATGAAAGACGCATTGGGAAGTTCGTCCTGGGCCGGACCAATGATCTCAGGTTCGATATCTGGAACCTCTAGTCTCGGAGCAGCTGTGCTTTGAACATCCTGCTGTTGCGAACTTGAAGGTTCCATAACTAGCTAACTCATGAGAAACCATCGTTAGACGACAAAGGACCCGTGCATTTCCCCAGTGTAAAAGTGTATGAATGTATGTTGTACAGTGCCATGCATTGCTTGAATAAGTGTCACAGAGTTAAAGGAAATATGCAAACGACAAAGCTAATTTCCCAGTTATAATGACCGTCATCGCTGACCGTCGTCACTAAAATGTTTGTATGATGGAATTTGATTTGGAAAGAAGTTGTTATGGTTCCATCGATGAGCTTCGAAAGGTGGTCAAGTATGCAGTGTGATTATCAAGTCCAAACATGCAAGGATGAAGCTCGTCGGAATTATGCTCAGAAAATGTCAAACTTTGGTATCCATCGTAGATGGTTCGAACCGATCACAAGAAAATCATTCGAAACCATCCCAACGTCACTTCGAATCGATGCAGAAAGGCACGCTTCGAATCGATGATCAGGTGTCAAGTTCGAATCGATCAATGAAGGATGACTTCGAAACGATCCTTGGTTGGCTAGTTCGAACCGATAAGGAAACCCTCAACTTAACATCCACCACGTTCGATTCGATATCCTCCGTATCGATGCAAAGTTGAGAACATCGATCCGATAACTGATGGATTCGAATCCATCGATTCGATTGGAACCATCAAAGATGGTCAATCGGCACGAACTATGTCACCCTCATAAAGTCATTCCAGGGATCGATGCGAAATCCAACGAAGAATGATGCCGCCATCATCGATTCGAACTCGAATCCACGCATCGGTTCGAAGCCTTCCCAAACCAGATCTGGTTTTGCCAATCTCGAGAATGAGCAATCGATGAAGAGGGGATAGGTTCGAAGTTACTTTGCCATTTGGATTCGAGGCTAATTACCTAGTTTAAGTGATGGATTCGAGGAGTTAGTCTTGGATCTTGAATGGTTCGAGTACGTAACACGGTGTTATCTTCACAGAAACTTCGAAACGATGCGAAACACGGTAAAAGCAAGGCGAGAGTAAAAAGTGAAAAAGTGAGACCCCCCTGCTATTTATATGAGGCCTAGGAAGTGACCGGGCCGTTTCGCATCCAAGTTAACTCAACCGGTCACAACCGGTCCATCATCATATCGATTCGAGGTCAAACTTCGAACCCATCAGCCTAAGACCCTATCGATTCGCAGTTACCCTCACATTTCATCGATATGAAGCACACAGCAAAACACCGAGTCACATCGATGCGAAACGCACAGTGGGTACATCGGTTCAAAAACCCTGTTCACGCCAGCAAACCTATAACTCCATCCACAACCTGCCGATACGAACGACGAATTTCGTATCCATCATTTCCTATCGATACGAACTACTATCTCGAATCCATCTTCTCACATCGGTTCGAATATAGATTTTGAATTCATCAATGCTCCAACGCATCGGTTCGAAGTATCATATTCACACAACCCAAAGTCGTTTCCTTCGACCTTCTATATCGGTTCAGGAGAGGATCGATACGATGGGAATTTTCAAAACAACCATCATGCATTGTCTCAACTTAAATTTCCAAATCGATTTAGGAGAGAATCGATAAGAAATTCGATAGCCAACCAAGCTGACAACGACTCGTGGACGCGCGACGTTAGCAAGGGTCAAACTAACATATGTGCATATATGTCAAACTAACATTCGATTTTAAACATTTACAGGGATCGAGTACTCATCTTGTTACAAGTGCGACAGCCAACGGCTAAGCGCTATTATACAGCAATCAATCATATCAACGCAAGGTTATAGCAATACAGAGTACGAGTCTCAACAAAAAAGAGAGCAATAATTGTTCAGAAAGAAATTGCAGCTATTCAAAGCACGTCTTGTTCCCACAAGACGTACTTTGGGGGGCAAAATGTTATCCCGCTTTTTGGCAAAATCGTGATACCAAAAGATCGATAAAAAATAAAGGATAGTCCGTATCAAAGATTGGCCATACTTCGTTTCACTATGGATATCGCTGAATTTTGTCCGAGTCCGAATTGTGCTACAATTGATAGGATAAGACAAGAAAGACCATAGAAGCTTTCATTTCAAATTTCGAGTCAATCCGAGTTCATACGCTCAAGTAATGATCGATTCAACTTGAAGGGGAAAGCACTGGTTTCGAACCCATCGAGATAGGTGTCTTCGAACCCATCGTCAAACTCCATTCGAACCGATCACCTTCGAATCGATGGACTTCGAACCCATCGGAGTGCCTCGGTTCGAATCCATCAACTTCGAACCCATCTAGTTCGTATCGGTGGACCTCGAGTCCATGGAGGGGTTGGAAAGCTCATATCCATCCAAAGAGTCCTTGTTCGAATCCACCAAGCATCAGTTGTTCGAACCCATCTCAGAAGCCTTGTTCGAACCCACCTGTGAAGCTTCGTTCGAACCCACTGAGTCAACTAACCATGATGACGTGTCCTTCATCGGTTCGAATGCGCCGAGATATATGGAGTCGAAGTGGTCAACTCGGAGTGAAGACCCGATCGGTTTGAAGTTTGCGCTACACGTCACCACGAAGGCGCGTGCCACCATCGGTTCGAAACCATCAGTTCGAATCGATGGTTTCGAACCAAACAGCCACGCAGTGAACCCCATCTCGAATCCACCATATCTCTCAATCCACTGATCCAAATGCCACGAAATTTTCACATAAGCATGCATTCATGTCGAAGAGTGTCCACACCAAATTTCATCTCGATTGGATGATTTCTTGATCGATTCGAATGGAGTTCAAACTGATGCCAAAGTGGGCCCAAATTTCCTGAGGCTAGGCATGTGGGCCCCCTCGCGTACCAGAAGTGGTCTCCCGAGTTTTCAGCAAAATATCAGCAACCTACGCTTATAAATAGAGCCCCAGAGCCAACAGAAAAAGGATCTTTCGACTCTGAAGGGCCCAGACTCTGCCGTATCGAGATCTCCATCATCCTACATCATAATTTTACTGTTGATTTCGAATTTCCAGTTGTAACTTGCTGTTGATCGCTGCAACAACATGTAATCATTGAAAGAGAATCAATAAAACGTCAAAATACTTCACAGTGGACGTAGGCAACACATCGAACCACTATAAATCGCTTGTCTACGCATTTACTTTACTGCTGATTGGAGTTTTTGTTAGATAATATCTGTTTTGAATTTACATTCTACGTTATTATCTCTTCAACGACTCCCGAAGAGTGTTGTGCCCAATTTTGACACAAACACACATGTTTTCTGTTAAACAAAAAGGGTGTTTTAATGGAAATAAAAGATCATTTGTGGAAAGCAAAATTGAATGTTTTCATCTTTAAGGTAAGCATAAATTTTTTATGTGCGTAGATAAAAAGCTAAATTCATACAATTTTGAATATTATTTGTGTAAATGAAGTTAATTTGGTTAGTTTCGAAAAAAACTGAATTTCGAAAGGTTGTGCGATGTACTTGGTCCCTTCATTTCTTTTGTTATTAATTATTGCATGAACGTTTTAAAATAGTTACCTTATTATTAATACTTGATCCATTCTTTTCTCCTTCTATTTATTACCCGAGCCTAGACTTTTAGGTTGTATTTAATTCTTGCCATCTCACTTTCACATATACAAAGTTTTACTTTTCTTTGGTTTGCAAACTTTTCCATTCCTACATACATTTCTTATGCATTATTAATGGCCGGAACTTTCAAAATAAAATCGTGACATTTATTTTGTTCCTCTACCATCATTTCCTAATTATAAATAACTTGCGCCTTATTTCTTTATTTGCTTTTTGGTTCTCCTGACACCCTATATTCAAAAGCTCTTATTCTCGCAAATCCAAAAGCTTTCTTTTATGAAACAGGATTTTTTTACATTTTTCGTACATGTCTTGTCCTCGTCTTAGTTATCTTCAACCTTCTCCTTAAGCCTTTGAGAAAAACATAAGTATTAAAATTGTTTTTTTTATGCGTACTAATTGTTATTTTAATCTATCTTAAACCTATTCAACCTAATTTACCTCAACTTAAAACTATGTAAACTAGTTAAACTATTTATATCTATCTAAATTATTTTTTAAATTTCGGATGGTGTAAAGTGGAAATGTTTTTAATTAAAGCCTTGATTTTTCGAATGATCAGAGATATATGGAGTCGTTTTTCGAATGACTTGGTGGTATGAAAAGACGATGATCTTCACGATTAGAATGAGGGATTCTGCGCTATTAGTGTTAACGGGTTACTGGGTCTGATATGCTTTAGCGTGGATAGGAAGTCAGCGACCAAGTAAATCTGAGCATCTTAAGATAACTTACGACCTAAGGGAAGCTTGAGGACTTTCAAATTCACGACTTAATTCTTAGGTCGCGTTGGGATTTGAACGACCTAGGACTTGGCAAATTTGCACATGCACTTTGAACAGAACGACTTAACAATTTAGCGACCTATCATTCTTGAACGACTGCATAGCGACTCAATATATTATCGACCTATACTTTGCGGCATAGGCTTTAGGTTGTGGCCAAGTTAGGACTTGGAAAGTTTGTACTGCCTTGAACCTTTTAACTTGCATAGTGCGACCTAATGAAGCCCGACCTATGCTAGGTCGCTGGACGACCTAAGACTTGTGAAATTCTGTGAAGACTTGGTTGAATTGTTTGAACTTGAATTCTGTTGCACTTTGTTGTAGGTTATCTCTAATGCTAATAACCTATTAAACATAACATTTGCAGAAAACTGGGACGAATATACTGCCATTGACTGCCCACATCGAATGACAGATTAGTCGATAAAGAATAATCAACTTAAATGAACTGTGTGAACGAATTGCTGTGAACCAATGAATTTAAGTGAAGTGTTAAAGCAAAACTAAAATATCCAGTTAAAGCTGATTCGTTCGCATTAACACTACACTTGAGAACTATATTAACAAGTTCTGAAATCTCATAGTCGACTAATTGTCAACTAGTTTGATTTCAGTTATGTTTGCTTTCTTTTTTTTTTTTTAGTTCTGCACAACACTTCACACTTTTTAGGAAACGTGCACCTTCTCATCTGAACATCCAGTCGCTTATGTAGAATGACGTCTCAACAAGAAGAGATGATAGAACACGCCGAAGGGGTTTTCCCGATTGCTATTCCACTAGAGAATCCTCCGGAAAGAACTCCTACCGTTTTGAAACAGCGGGCGCTTAATCAATTATGCGTCCAATTTGGAATTGCCGAGGCAGAGGTTTTACTCCCTGGACCAAATGATTCTGCTGATAGACCACCTTACGGTTTTGTTGCCATTAATCGACAAATGTGCTTAAATGGAGCAATTCCTCCTTTTAATGAATTTCTTCGACAAATCCTCCTTCGACTGACGATCTCTCCTTTCCAGCTGCACCCCAATGGCTATGCTATTTTGATGGGATTGTGCGTTCTGTTCAGGAGGACTCTTGACCGTCTTCCGAGTTTTGAGGAAATCTGTTACTTGTGCACTTTTGCGAACAACAAGGACCACCCTTCAATTGTACTTGTAAGAGGTGCGAGGAACCGCAAACTTATTTTGGATTTGCCAGAGAGTGCACATGGTTTCCTGAATCAATACTTCTACATTCGTTGTCCCGCAGAATTTTACGCAGAATGGAGAGTAGGAAGTGAGATCTTTTTTCTCTTCTTTCTTTAATTTTATTCTAAGTTTTACCTGGTTCGTATTGCTAGATGCTGACTCCATTCCTTATTTTTACAGCACTTCCTCCTCCTTCTAGAGATTCCAGCCATAAGTCAATTTTTGAAAGGCTAAGCACTGTGGCTGCTGAAGAAAGAAGCGTAAAATTTCTATTGACAGAAGAACTTCTTCATCAGTTTGAGCTTCTACATCCTTCTCGTTCCACTCAAATTCATGAAGTTCCGACTGAAATTCCTGATTCTCCGACGGAAACTTCTGATGCCCTAGTCTCTATTAAAGAGCACATGCAGGGAGGAACTTCTATAGAAACTTCACTGGTAAAGTGTACAATTCCGAAGGTTGTTGTGGGGCCGTCTGTCAAGTCTGTACTTGCCCCAGTTACCGAAGAGGAAGAACCCCCACGATCTTCCGGAAAATCTACTAGCGAAGGAATTAAGAAAGCAAGTTCCAAAAAACAAGATGGCGATGATGTTTTTGAGGGGTTGAGCGATTTAATTGTGACATCTCAAGAACTTTTCAAAGATGATGTTTCTAAAACTATCTCTTCTGTAATCGAGGCGACATCTTCTTTACAACAAATGTCAACTCCTCCTACTCAAGTTATCACTACCTCTATTCCACAGAGTGGTTTGTAATTCGATGCATGTAGTTTACACGTTACACGACACTTTGGATTTCTCATCACTTCTACGCACTTATCTTCTTGTACTTTAAAGATTTCTAAAGCTTATTTTTATTCCAGATTCTCCTATGGGGCGCAGCGGCTCGTACTATGATGATTTCCAGCGCTACGGGAGTCGTAGCCAGTATGATTACATGCGTTACCTCCCTTCTTACAGAGAATCGGATGAAGAGAGGGCCACCAGGAAAGCCGACGAGAGACGAGCATATGAAGAACGCCGCCGAAGGGAACAAGAAAGACATGACCCTCCCCACAGAGATGATGATACTCAAAAGAGAAAAGCTCACGATGAGAGAGGTAAAGGTCACATAGACGATTCTTCTAGCAAGCGGGCTAGACTTACCGAAGAAACAATGCCGACAGCTTCTGAACATGTTCCTGCTCAATCTCCTGCTCCCGTTCGCTCCGACATTCAAGCAATCATCAACCGGCCCGCATACCAAGTCGGGCAAGGTCCTCCCACTCTTCAAAGTCGATTTCCTCAGTGGTGCTTGAGAGGGGTTCGATTTGATCTCGACTTGGTTCCTCTCAACAAACCGGCTATGCTGCGAAATCCTGATACTGTCAGGACCGATATTGAAAGAATGTCGAACTGGCAAAAACTTATCGACGAGCTTCAGAGGGTTAACCGAGCCAATCTCGAGGCCATGCTCACAATGGAGAACGATAAGGCTGAGTGGCAGAAGACTCTCGAACAGCATGACGCCGAAATGAGAAGTATTGCTTCCTATAATGAAAAGTTGGAAGCGGAAGTAGAAAAGCTTAAGGAAGAATTAGCTACTTCATCTACTTTCCATTCTCAAAAGGAGAGCATGCTTCAGCAACAAGTACGAGATGCGCATGCCAGTCAAAGGGCAGTCGAAGATAAGCTTACACACCAAGAGAAGGTCATAGAAGAATATCGTGCTGAAACTTTACAGCTGCGAGAACAGGCTGGTTCTCAAAGCTTGGAGATAGAGATGCTAAGAGCTCGACTTGCTATAGCCGAAACGGAGCGTGACGAGGCTGTTGCTGGTAAACTCGCAGCCGAAGAGGCCCATCAAGCAACCAAAGCTGATATTAGCTTCACACTATTTGATTTCTACCTGCACAGCATTCTGGGGCGTGGCAGCCTTGCATTTCTAGGCCCTAAATACGAAATTACATTAGCTGAAGTCTAGGAGGCAGCACTTGATATGCTAGGTGGTAAAGGTGCTGGCTACGCTGAGACAGCTCTTGAAGAGCATTATCTTGATGACGATGCTCGCGCCGCTCTTGTCAAGGGAAAAGAGCAACTCGCCAAGGTACGGGCCGGAATGGCGGAAGGGGAACGTTCTGAGAAAGAAATACCGCCTACCACTTCTGAACGTCATTTAGTTTCTGCCGAAGTGGACATTACTGGCTCTAGTGCTCATTCACCGCCTCCTATAAGAACCGGGGTAATCACCCCTACTGATGATGAGGCTTTGGAGGATATCGGGGCTCAGAATTGTGAGATTGAACTTACGAAGCAAACATCTTCAGGTAATTTTGATATTGATCCGATTCAGGTGGATCGCTTGCTTACTCCTCAAAAGTTTGATGAGCTTCTCGATTACTTCTTGAATCTCGACGAACCCATATCTCCCTTCTTTCGGGGAGATACTAATATTTTTAATTTCTCTTCTTCTGCAGTTGAAACGCCAAGTGTTGTGCAGACTTCACTTCCTCCGGTTATCCCTCCTCTGTCTCTTCAGGTGACTCCTCCTTCTGCTTCACAACCCGGGTCACAAGAGGAACAGATTGAGGCTCTTCATGGCTTGGATGACCCTATCGCTTCGCAAGAGCAGAAGGACGAGGGACTTGAAGGAGGCGAGATCTCTCCGGAGCGGACTCCCTCTGATGACGTAGTTTTGTCCGCTCTTTTTACTCCAGGGAGTGAGTCTTCTTCGAAGAGAAGAAAGAAGCACGGAACATCGAAGAGGAGGGGGAAGAAAATCATCACTACTGAAGAGGAACCGGAAGTCGCACCAGTTGCACCTCCCTCTCCTTCTTCCCTTATGCCTATAGATAGACCTGAAAAACTAATCATTCGGCCAGGCAAAGGGTCCAAGGGTGGCAAGAAGAAATAAAGACTTTAGCTTTTAGCTTCTCGTCTTTTGCATGTATTGGTCGAGAATTGTGCGGGTATCGGCCCCCCGCTTTTCTTTTGTTAAAACTTGTACCTGTATATAAAGTAATGTTGAATAAAATGATTCCTCTTTCTTTGTACAAACTCCTGTTTGAATTTGAGAATGCATTTATTATTCATTTTTGCACAAGTTTATTTATATGACATTGCAGTGAGCTTATGGTATGTTGTTTGAGCGTACTCTACCGATGTAGCTATATCATATCGTATACAACTATACCATGCTGCCCCCATATCATAAGCTTACTGCAATTTTCTATACTTCGAGGGGACTTGCACTCTTATTTTCTGTAGAATGACTATTTCATTCGTGAAAAGATTTTTCATAGAGTACAACTCCTTTCATATAAGTTTTTATGCTTTGTCCTTCGAAGAAGTCACTTTTTCCTTTTGCGTATGTACACATTTTGCCAAGTGAATTCTTCTATGTGGTAAAGCGGACCTCTGAATGTACTTTAACTTTCTTTCCCCCTTTTTTTTAGAATAGGTAAATCACTCTTCCTTCGAAAGTTAAAGTATGCTCTTGATGAGGATTTTTCTTTTAAATAGAAATTTGTACCTCCGAGGAGGGATTTTTTCACGTTTCAATGCTTGGAAGTTTTATTTCAATCTTGGTGAAACGTGTACCTCCAAAGAGTTGTGCCTTTGCAGAAAGCCTTTTCACGTTTCAACACTTGGAAGTTTTATTTCAATCTCGGCGAAACGTGGGCTTCCGAAGAGGTCTTTCTTCTTGATTATGCTTCCGGAGGGGGGGTAGTACCTCTGAGGAGGGATTTTTCACATTTCAACACTTGGAAGTTTTATTTCAATCTTGGTGAAACGTGTACCTCCAAAGAGTTGTGCCTTCGAAGAAAGCCTTTTCACGTTTCAACACTTGGAAGTTTTATTTCAATCTCGGTGAAACGTGGGCTTCCAGGAAGGTCTTTCTTTTGTTTTGCATTTCAACTTTGGTGAAGTGAAATTCCGAAGAGCGGTTGTTACACTTCAACTCCTGGTGAAATGTGCCTCCGAAGAGGTCTTTATTTTGTTTGCATTTCAACTCTGGTGAAGTGAAATTCCGAAGAGCGGTCGTAACACTTCAACTCCTGGTGAAATGTGCCTCAGAGAGGGTTTTCATCGCCTGGAAGTTACTCTCTCATGGTTGGGGGGTCATGACTCCTCCAATCTTTTTTGTTGAGTAGAGAACTTTCTTTTTTGTGGCGTATGACCCATTAGAGGTCTTTATCTTCCGAAGAGTTGTGCCTCCGGAGAGGACTTATGCTGCCGATGATGGCTTTGGTTGTTCCTCTGTCCACTTGCTTATGCCTTTTCAATGATCCTCTATTTTTTTTTTTAGCTTTCATTCCCTTTTCTCACAAGTAACTTGTTTAATCCAAGGAAGTGTGCTTCATTGTCAGGCAATTTCGTGAGAACAAGCACTAGCTTCTTAATTGGACGTTAGTTTGTTCAAACGATCTCAATTTATTAGTAAAGACCCGTTTCTGTCGAAATCATAGGCCGTTCAATTGAAGTACTTTCTATCTAGGATTTGAATTCGGGGCTTTTGAAATTTGGCGAGAACCACTTGGTCTTTTTATGTGCAAGTTTCACTTCCATTGTCTGCAAAAATTTAAATCGACATTTCAGCAATAATTCTATGTACTTTTTATATTGAAAATAAAGCAAACATGTAATAATAATAAGGAACACAAGATTTATAGTGGTTCGGCCAGGAAATTGGGCCTACATCCACTTTATATTCTTTCATTATTTACTTGCATCGGTTTTACAATTGCCTTCAATTACAAGAATCATACATTCATAATTCTTTTTACAATATTTCAACAAAATTTTCAAGTATAGTATGGACGCAAATGGTTGTTGTTCCATGCCCTTGGAATTTGATCTCCTTCAACAGTGGTGAGTTTGAATGTGCCGTCAAGAAGCTTCTGACCTATGACATATGGTCCTTCCCAATTTGGCCCAAACACACCTGTCGCTGTCATAATTCTTTTCAGGACTAGGTCTCCAATCTCAAAGCTGCGTTGGCGAACTTTGGAATTGAAATGTCTGGCTATTCTTTGCTGATGAGCTGCAATTCTGAGATTAGCCTCATCTCTTTTTTCATCAAGGAGATCTAGCGCTTCAAGCTGTAGTTTTTCGTTTTCTGCTTGATTGAAATGGATTCTTCTGTGTGAAGGGACCTCTATTTCTACCGGAATCATTGCCTCTGACCCGTATGCCAATGAAAACGGGGTGTGCCCAGTCGCAGTTTTCTGAGTGGTTCTGTATGCCCATAGTGCCAGTGGTAGCTTATCGACCCAACCACCTTTTGCTCTTTCAAGTTGCTTCTTGATGGTTGACTTAATAATTTTGTTCACGGCTTCCACTTGCCCGTTCGCCTGTGGATGAGCCACTGCTGAGAAGCTTTTCCGGATTTTGAATCGCTTGCAAAAATCTTGGAATTCTTCACTTTCAAACTGAGTTCCATTGTCTGTAATTATTTTTTGAGGCACACCGTATCTGCAAATGATGTTTTTAGTCACAAAACTTATCATCTTCTTTGAGGTGATAGTAGCCAGTGGTTCAGCTTCTGCCCACTTAGTAAAATAATCTACAGCAACAATGGCGTATTTAATTCCAGATTTGGCAGTTGGCAACGGTCCTACAAGGTCTATTCCCCATATTGCAAACGACCATGGACTGACCATCTGTGTGAGTTCAGTGGAAGGAGCTCTAGGAATTCTGGCGAATCTTTGACATCTGTCACATTTTCGGAAATACTCTGCTGCATCTCGATTAATTTCTGGCCAAAAATATCCGTATCGGAGAATTTTCTTTGCTAATGTTTGGCCACCTGAATGATCACCACATTCTCCTCCGTGTACCTCTGATAGGATTGCTTTAGCCTCTTCCCTGGATACACATCGAAGTAATGGCATTGAGAATCCCCGTCTGTATAATCGGCCATCCTGGATTATGTATCGAGAGGCTTTTCTCAGTAGCTTTTGTCGTTCTTTTGAGTTCCCTGGTAAGGATCCATTGAGCAGGTATTCTGTTATCGGAGTCATCCATGATTTTGCTCTTGATACATGCTCATGATCCAATCAATGTCCATCTCATCAATGCTAGGAGTCGACAGGACCTCCGCTGGAGTTAGCCCCAGAAATTGAGCTTCACCTGTGCTAGAATACTTTGCAAGAGAATCTGCTTTCGAGTTTTCCTCTCGAGGAATGTGACTTATCATGTAATGATCAAAATCACCCAGGAGCTCCCAAGCCTTTGACAAGTAGGCGGGCAGATTCCCCCCTTTTGCTTGGAATTCCTTTTTGACTTGGCATACAATAAGCTGAGAATCACTGAATATCTGTAACGCTCGGATGTTTAATTCTTTAGCAATCCTTAAACCAGCGATAAGGGCTTCGTATTCTGCTTCGTTGTTTGTTGAAGGAAATTCCAATCTTAGTGCATAGCATAATGATCGGCCTTCTGGGGTCTCAAGTACGACTCCAGCTCCAGAACAGTAGTCGTTTTTCGCACCATCGACATATAACTTCCATTGGATTGGGGAATCGTCGACTGTTTCCTCCTCACTGTTACCCTTATCTGTGAATTCTGTAATGAAATCTGCTAAAGCTTGTCCATTGATTGCTTTTCGGGGATGATAAGTGATGTCATACTGACTGAGTTCAATGTTCCATTTTATAAGACGACCCGAAGTTTCAGGGCGAAACAGGACTTGCTTTAAAGGTTGATCAGTGAGGACTCTAATGGGATGAGCTTGAAAATATTGCCTCAACTTCCTAGACGCAATTAGTAAGCAATATGCGAGTTTTTCCAACTTAGAGTAATTCATCTCTGCCCCAGTGAGTCTTTTGCTGATATAGTAAACTGGATGTTGAATCCTTTTGTCTTCCCGTATCAGCGCTGCACTTAAAGCATGAGATGATACTGCCAAGTATATAAGAAGATCCTAGCCATCGCCAGGCCAAGAAAGTATTGGAGGCGTCTCCATATGGCGAATCAATTCATCGAAGGCTTTTTGGCATTCGGGAGTCCAATCGAAGTTTTTCTTTCCTTTCTTTAGGGCGTCAAAGAATGGGATGCATTTATCTGTGGCTTTGGAAATGAACCGACTCAAGGCAGCGACTTTTCCATTGAGACTTTGCAATTCCTTCTTTGTTCTAGGGGCTTTGACTTCTTTCAATGCAGTAATTTGAGCTGGACTGGCCTCAATACCCCTAGCGCTCACGATGAAACCTAAAAACTTGCCGGATTCCACTCCAAATGAACATTTTAAAGGATTGAGCTTCATTCCGTATCTTCGAAGGACTGCGAACATGTCTGCTAAGTGTTCTATGTGATCCACCGCTTTCTTAGACTTTACTAACATGTCATCGACGTAGACTTCCATGGTCTTGCCCAGTTGTGGTTTGAACATAGCATTAACGAGTCTTTGGTATGTCGCCCCTGCATTCTTCAACCCGAAGGGCATAACTCTGTAGCAGTAAAGACCAGTGTCGGTGACAAAGCTCGTTTCCTCCTGATCTGGCTCATGCATCATGATCTGGTTATATCCGGAGTAGGCATCCATAAAAGATAACAATTCGTGTCCCGCTGTTCCGTCTACCAGTTGATCGATTCTGGGTAATGGGAAGCAGTCTTTGGGGCAGGCCTTGTTTAGATCTGAAAAATCGATGCATACTCTCCATTTTCCGTTGGCTTTCTTAACCAGCACTGGATTTGAAACCCAATTCGGATAGGTAGATTCTTTGATAAAATTATTCTCCATGAGTCGATCAACTTCTTCTTTTAATGCCGCTGACCTTTCTGGACCTTGAGTTCTCCTTTTCTGCTTCACAGGTGTAAATTTTGGATCAATATTTAGAGCATGCACTGCAACTTCTGGGGATATTCCGCACATATCGGCATGAGTCCAAGCAAAAACATCCAGATTTGCCTTTAAAAAAGATATTAAGATATTCTGAATTGACGCATTAAGTTGTGAACCAACATTCAACACTTTGTTTGGGTCCTTTGGGTCAATAGGTATTGAAATTGTCGTTTCCACCGGTACCACTCTATTTTCCCCTGCACTGACTTTTCTAGGGTCCATCTCTTTCCTTGCTCCGCTGTGCTCGCCAGTGCAGGGTCCGCCCTGTAATTGCTACAAGGCTGGTTCTTAGATGTGGACTGGGGCTGCCGCATTCTTTCCCATCTCTCTTTTTCTGGTTTCTCGTAGCTCTGTCAGATAACACTCTCGCCCAGCATTTTGATCCCCTTTTATAACTCCTACTCCGTTGTGTGTAGGGAATTTAATGGTGAGGCACCACGGGGCAAGAACAGCTTTGAACGTTGCCAGAGTTGGACGACCAAGGAAAGCATTGTAAGCAGAAAATTCGTCGACAATCACAAAAGTTTGCTTGCGGACCATTTTTCTCTCTCCTTCTCCAAGTTCCACAAACAAATCAATGGTTCCTACTGGCTGTTTTGGCTCCCCAGTGAAGCCAGCAATTTTATGCGATGAAGCTTGCACATCAGCCATAGGGATCTTCATTTGGTCGAATGTTTTCTTGAAGAGGATATTGCAGGATGCGCCACAATCATTGAGAAATCTTCTGACAATAGCTGGACCGATACCAGCCGAGATGACTAGAGGATCCAAAGTAGGAGCTTCAATACCTGCGGAATCCCTAGCTCTGAACACAATATCATCATCGAAAGTTTTTTGTTGCTTCAAGGGCGTAGCACCTTCCAAAACAAATACATCTTCCTCGGTCGGTACATACTTTAAAGCTCGGGTATACCTTTCCATCTCGCCCCAGCTTCTGCCTGCTGGGTGAGGTCCTCTTGTAATGACATTAATAATGGGCCTTCCAGATTCATGCCCTGCAGCCTTTTCAATCGTCCTAGGCTGTTGAGTAGGAGCCTGTTGCCCCTGACTAGATGAAGCAGGATTGTTGCTATTCTTTTTCACAAATTGCTGCAGTTTGTTTTCCCTTAGCAACTCTTCAATCAGATTTTTCAACTAGCGGCATTCGACGGTTTCGTGACCGGGTTGATTATGGAAGCGGCAGAACTTCCCACTCTGTATAGCTTTTTTCCCGGTCCTTAGAGGAGGAGGTTTAGGAAAGTCAACAGAATCTTTAATGGCAAGGTAGATACGCTCCGGCGTATCTGATAAAGGAGTATACTCTGATGGCTTGAAGGATCGGGGCTTCTTCAGATTACTCTGCTTCTTCCCATTGTTATTTTCCCTTTTTTGCCCTACAGATTCATTCTTGCGTGGAGCAATAGTGTTATCTTCAGCTTTTTCCAACACTGCCTTTACCGGTACGGGACGGCTTTCTAAGCGTATGAATTCATCTGCTTTTTTATAGAATTTTTCAAGGGAATTTGGTTCCTTCATGTTTAGCCATTTCCCAAATTCGCTCGACTTGTCAATACCCTTCATCAGATAAGTCAATATCATTCGCGGTTCTGCATTGTCCACCTCAGCTAACGCTATACTAAAGCGGTTCAAGAAGGATCTGATAGTCTCTCCTGGATTCTGTTCCAAACTTGACAGTGACATGATATCCTTGGCTTTTGAGGCATATAGTCTGAACTGCTCCTTAAACTTCCGGGTTAAGTCAGAAAACTGATCGATAGATCGGACTGGCAGCTTGGTGAACCATAGTAGAGCTACGCCTTCGAGATACACAGGGAAGTATCGGCACTTTATTTCATCAGAGGCTCTGGCACCTGTCATGTGCCAATCATATTTGTATAGGAATTCGTTCGGATCACTTGTCCCATTGTAAGCTGGAATGGTTGGAGGGACAAACTTCCTTGGGAATTCAGCCTTTAAGATTTTCTCAGTAAATGGAGTCTTACTTGGGGCGAAACCCCATTCTTTCTCGTCTTCAACCCTCTGCATACTCTCTTTCATGATTTGTCGGACCATTCCAGAAAGATACTCCTCATCATGTCGAGTTCTAGATCCACCAACCTCTGGAAGTGTTTGTTCAAAGGGGCTAGCAGCCCTTTCAGGAGCATTTCTGTCTTCAGCATCATGAAGGTTGCCAGCAAAATTCCTCTCATTACCTGCTGGTTGACGGTTTGCCCCAAGCAAATCGTTCAACCTATTTAGAATTAGGGCATTCTGGGCATTTTGAGCCTCGAGTTGTGCATTTTTGGCATTGATCTGTTGGTTCAGCCCTAAAATTGCAGCATCCAGCTCTGCCTTTGTAACTCCGACAGCTGGAGTGGCTTGATTCGATATAGGGGAAGCGGAGGTTCCCTCTTGAATATTCCCAGATCTGACAGATCTACTCTTCCTTCCAGGAGCCATAATCTCGGATAGACTTCTGGTTTTCAAGGAAATTCTCTCTACAAACCTCTGTGAAGCAATGATGATAACTCGCCTGAGCTCAATTTCTCAGTGAAAGCACCAAAAATGTTAACGCTAAAGTTTGAACGCTAACACCCCGGTGTATGAGTTATAGTTGTGAAAGCACCACCCGATAACTCGGGAACAGATTACAAGCAGATAATAGCGGAAAAGTAGTAAACAACAACAATTTTATAGTGGTTCGGCTTAAGGGTATAGCCTACGTCCACTTTAAGTACTTTTATTGATGATCTCGTTACAAGCTGATACAATTCTTTTCAAGTACAATACACTTTGGATTACAAGTCACTTAGAACAAGTAGCCTAAACTTCAATGGAGATTAGAGTCTTCAAATCCATGTTGGAAGTGTGTGATCTTTTCTCGAAGTTGTTTGTAGCGTTCTTCGTGTCTTGAGAGCTTTAAGTGTTGGATTGGTTTGGAATGCAGCAGAGTAACGGTGCTTGAGGAGAATGAGCAAAAGTCCTTTGCTAGTTGGAGTTAGGGTCATATTTATAGGCATTTTTCAGAGTAAGGTCGTAGGTCGTGACCGACCTAAGTAAGGTCGTAGGTCGTGACCGACCTAAGTAAGGTTGAGTCGACCTGAAGAGTATTGGCCCCTCCTTCCTCACGCATGCTGATTTGCACAAGTACTAGGTCGTGAGCGACCTATCCCCCTGTGGCATTGCATAGTCTTCTATATTCTGGTATTTAGGTCGTTAGCGACCTAACCTAAGTCGCGAGTACTTTCCTGCAGCCATAGTTAATCTTAAGTCGCCGAGTCCCTTAGGTCGCGACCTTCCTTAGGTCGCGGAGCTCCTTAGGTCGATGGATAGTTAGGTCGCCGAGTTCCATAGGTCGAGTCCATCTTCAGGTCGCACTCACTCTTAGGTCGCGACCTCCTTTAGGTTGTAGCTTTCTGTTAGGTCGCAACAATCCTTAGATCGCCAGGTTACTTCTGCAGTTAAGTCGCACCCTTCCTTAGGTTGCTTGTCCTTTTAGGTCGCGGCCTTTTTGGGTCGCTGCTGCCTTTAGGTCGAGACAATCTTAGGTCGCAACACTTTAGGTCGCAGCTACTCTTAGGTCGCTGGGTTCTGCTAGGTCGTAACCTTCTTCAGATCGCTAGGTCGCTTCACTAATTAGGCCGCTAAATCGTTTCATCTCTTGGGTCACTAGGTCGCGTATTCTGTTAGGTCGCTTACTTTTTAGGTCGCGGCAATAATAGGAGTTAACAGTCGTTCTTTTGAACTTTCTGGCAAAGAACCATTGAGTAAATATTCAAGTATCGGAGTCATCCTTGATTCTTGCTCTTGGGATACATTCATAATCCAATCAGCATCCATTTCATATGTGCTTGGAGCTGACAAGACTTCGACGGGAACTAATCCCAATAGTTGAGCTTCACCAGTACTCGAATACTTTGCGAGAGAATCCGCCTTCATGTTCTCTTCTCGGGGTATATGGTTTATTGAATAATGGTCAAAATTTTGAAGAAGCCCCCAGGCTTTTGATAAATAGGCGGGTAGATTCCCTCCTTTAGCTTGAAATTCCTTCTTGACTTGGCAGACAATAAGCTGAGAATCATTGAAGATCTGCAATGCTTTGATGTTTAGTTCTTTAGCGATCCTTAAACCGGCGATGAGGGCTTCATATTCTGCTTCATTGTTTGTCGAAGGGAATTCTAGTCTCAGCGCATAACATATCGATCGCCCTTCTGGGGTTTCAAGGACAACACCTGCTCTAGAAAAGTAATCATTCCTTGCGCCATCGACATACAATTTCCATTGGATTGGGATGTAATCAATGGCTTCTTCCTCACTATCACCTTTATCCGTACATTCTGCGACGAAATCTGCTAAAGCTTGTCCATTGATTGCTCTCCGGGGATGGTAAGTGATGTCATATTAGCTGAGTTCAATATTCCATTTCAAAAGACGGCCCGAAGTCTCAGGACGGAATAGGACTTGCTTTAGAGGTTGATCAGTGAGGACTTTGATGGGATGAGCTTGGAAATACGGCCTCAATTTTCTTGATGCGATCAACAAACAATAGGCGAGCTTTTCCAACCTTGAATAGTTCATCTCTACCCCAGTGAATCTTTTGCTAATATAATAGACTGGGCGTTGAATCCTTGCGTCTTCCCGTACCAACACTGCACTGAGAGCATGAGACGAAATTGCCAAATATATGAAGAGATCTTCACCATTGTCAGGCTTTGAAAGTATCGGAGGCACTTACATATGACGAACCAACTCATCAAATGCTTTCTGACATTTAGGAGTCCACTCAAAGTTTTTTCTTCCTTTCTTCATAGCATCAATGAATGGAATGCATTTGTCAGTAGCTTTTAAAATGAACCGACTCAAGGCAGCAACCTTTCCATTGAGACATTGCAATTCCTTCTTCGTTCTAGAAGCTTTGACCTCTCTCTGGGCAGTGATCTGAGCAGGATTAGCTTCAATGCCCCTAGCGCTCACAATGAAACCGAAAAACTTTCCGGACTCCACCCCAAATGAACACTTCAAAGGATTAAGCTTCATTCTGTACTTTCAGAGTACTGCGAACATCTCTGCCAAGTGATCCACATGGTCCACTGCTTTCTTAGACTTCACTAGTATATCATCAACATAAACATCCATTGTCTTGCCAATCTGCGGTTTAAACATGGCATTAACAAGCCTTTGGTAAGTTGCCCCTGCATTCTTGAGTCCGAACGGCATGACCTTGTAGAAGTAGAGTCCAACATCTGTGATGAAGCTTGTGTGCTCCTGATCTGGCTTATGCATCATAATCTGGTTATATCCGGAGTATGCATCCATAAAAGATAACAATTCGTGCCCTGCCGTCCCATCCACCAACTGATCGATCCTGGGCAGCGGGAAACAGTCTTTGGGGCAGGCTTAGTTCAGATCTGAAAAGTCTACTCTCCACTTTCCGTTAGCTTTTTTAACCAGCACTGGATTTGATACCCAATTTGGATAAGTAGATTCTCTGATGAAACCATTCTCCATGAGCCGATCCACTTCTTCTTTTAATGCTGCTGTCCTCTCAGGACCCTGGGTTCTTCTTTTCTGTTTCATAGGTGTAAACTTTGGATCAATGTTCAGAGTGTGTACTGCAATCTCTGGAGATATTCCACACATGTCAGCATGAGTCCAAGCGAATACATCCAAATTTGCCTTCAAAAACGAAATAAGAACATTTTGAACCGTTGTGTTGATTTGTGAACCCACATTCAGCACTTTGTTCGGGTCCTTTGGGTCAACGGATACCGGCACTGTTACCTCTAACGGTACTACCCTATTCTCCCCTGCACTGGCTTTCCTTGGATCCATCTCTCTTCGTGCGGCACTACATTCACCAGTGCAGGGTCCACCCTGTAATTGCTACAAGGTTGGTTCTTTGGTGCGGACTGGAGCCGCCGCACCTTTTCCCATCTCTCTTTTCCTTGATTCACGCAACTCTGTAAGATAACATTCTCGCCCCGCATCTTGGTCTCCTTTAATCACGCCAACTCCATTATCCATGGGGAATTTTATAGTCAGACACCACGAGGCAAGAACAGCTTTGAATGCAGCAAGAGTTGGTCGGCCTAAAAAGGCATTGTAGGCAGAGAATTCTTCAACAATTATAAAGGTTTGCTTTCGAGCCACCTTCCTCGGTCCTTTTCCGAGTTCTACAAACAAATCTATGGCCACAATCGGCTGTTTGGGTTCTCCAGCAAACCCAGCAATCTTAAGTGATGAAGCTTGAACGTCAGCCATTGGAATTTTCATTTGATCAAAGGTCTTCTTGAAGAGAATGTTGCATGAAGCTCTACAATACACTAGAACTCTTCTCACAGTAGCCGGCCCAATACCAGCGGATATGGCCAAAGGATCTATGGTAGGAGCCTCGATACCCAAAGAACCTCTGGCACTAAATATAATATCATCTGTGGAAGTCTTTTGTTGCTTTAAAGGCGCATTATTTTCTAAAGAAAAAACATTCTCTTCGGCTGGTACATGCCTCAAGGCCCGGGCATACCTATCCATTTCGCCCCAGCTTTTGCCTACTGGGTGAGGCCCTCTAGTTATTATATTGATGACAGGTCTTTCTGATTCATGCTCTACGGCCTTCTCACTTGACCCAGGATGGTGAGTGGGAACTTGTTGTCCTTGAGTTTACGAAGCTAGGGCATTTCTACTCCTTTTCACATACTGCTGGAGTTTGTTTTCCTTTAAGAGTTGTTCAATTACCTCTTTCAACTGACGGCATTCGTTGGTGTCATGGCCGGGTTGGTTGTGGAATCGGCAGAACCTTCCACTTTTTTCCATATTATTCCCAACTCTCCTTTTAGGTGGTGTCGGATAATTGACATCATCCTTGGCCGCAAAGAAGATGTTCTCAGGGGTATCGGTCAAGGGTGTGAAATTGAAAGGACGGACTTTCTTAGCATCTCCCTGTTTCTTTCCACCATCATTTCCCCTTTTCTGAGTGTTAGGTTCTTTCTTGTTCGAAGCAGCACGATTGTTCCCGGCTTCCACTGATACCATCTTAGCCGGTGTTTGGAGAATCTCCAAGCGCATGAATTCATCCGCTTTCTTGTAGAATTTGTCAAGTGAGTTTGGTTCTTTCATTTTCAACCATTTTCCAAATTCACTCGATTTATCAATCGCCCTCATCAAGTATGTTAGGACCATGCGTGGCTCAGCATTATCTACCTCATCCAATGCTATGTTAAAACGATTCAAAAATGATCTGATGGATTCTCCTGGATTTTGCTCTAGACTTGACAGCGACATTATATCCTTTTCTTTTGAAGCATATAATCGAAATTGCTCCTTGAACTTCCTGGTCAAATCGGAGAACTGATCAATGGACCTGACCGGCAGCTTTGTAAACCACAATAGAGCCACACCTTCCAGATAAACCAGAAAATATCAACATTTGATTTCATCAGACGCTCTGGCACCCGTCATATGCCCGTCGTACTTATACAGAAACTCGTTAGGATCACTGGTCCCCTTGTAAGCCGGGATAGTAGGGGGAACGAATTTCCTTGGGAACTCTGCCTTCAAGATCTTTTCAGTAAATGGAGTTTTGCTCGAAGCAAAACCCCACTCTTTCTCATCTTCATCTCTTTGCATATTTTCCTTCATGATTTGACGAATCAAGCCCGAAAAATACTCTTCATCATTTAGGGGCTCTGGAGGGCAAACATCAGCCACTCTCTCTGAATTCTATATTGACAATCGTTCACGGAGGGTTGGCTGCGGCCCTGATCCTCCAGCTTGGGGAGGGGTCCTTTCCACAGGGTCTGCGGCTCTTTGAGAAATGTTTCCTTCGACATCCTGAACTCCAACAGTAGGGTTTCCATCATTATTAACCGGTTGACGATTTGCCCCAAGTAGATCATTCAACTTACTTAAGCTCAGACCATTCAGGGCATTCTGGGATTCCAACTGTACATTTTGAGCATCCAATTGTTGATTCAACCCCAAAACTACGGCGTCCAATTCTGCTAGTGTAACTCCAACAGTTGGAGCTGCTTGAATTGAAGGAGGAGAGGTAGCAGTATTCTCTTTAATATTGTTGGATCTTACAGAACTTCGTTTTCTCCCAGGAGCCATTATTTCCAATAAACATCTGGTTTTAAAAGAAATCTTTTCAACAAACCTTTGCGGAGCAATGGTGGAAATATCCTGAGTTGGGTTCTCAGTGAAAGCACCAAAAATGTTAACGCTTAAAATCGAACGCTAACACCTGGTGTATATAGAGATTGAGTGAAAACACCACCCGTGAACACGGGAACTAAAAGCAAGTAGAAAAGTCACAGAGAAAGCAGAAAAGATAACAGTTTTTATAGTGGTTCGGCTTCAGGTAAGCCTACGTCCACTTTAATCCTCTTTATTACTGAATCAATTACAACTTTACAACAATCTTCAATTACAATACTGATGAGACAAACAACGGGAACTCCGATGTAGAAGAATTCTTTGAATCCATGTTGATTGCGTTAGATTTCCTCTTGAAGTTTGTTGTGATGCCTTTCGTATTTGAAGTGTCGAGTGATTCGAGAATTTAGCAGAGTATCGGCGCTTAAAAAGATCGGCCAAAAAGTCCCTTCAAAGTTGGAGATGGAAACGTATTTATAGAGAATTCTGGGCAGGAAACATTACCAAGTCCTAACTCGTAACCGACCTAAGTTGGGTCGTGGACGACTTAAACTAGGTCATGGATCGTATGCGACTTAACTGCTGGGTCGAGACTTCCTCCGGCATGAGTATTGTGGCAGCAGACTATAACTTAGCGGCTTTAGGTCGTGGACGACTTAAGCTAAGTCGTGAGTCACGGTTTAACTGATAATCTTGCTAAAGTCTTAACTCGTTGACGAGCTAGGAGGCCATCGTGTTAAATAAGTAGCAGCGTTTCATTTGCTTATGTCGTTCACGACACACGCTAGGTCGTAGGTTGCGGACAGCTTTAAGTCATGAACTCATTTCCCTCTTAAGTCGTGTCACCTCCTGAATCGTTAAGTCATCCTGTCCTTGAGTCATAGAAACCGTTAAGTCGTAGACTTCTCTATGTTGTAAGTCGGTGGCGACTTAAGCATAGGTCGTGGACCTTTCTCTGTTCTGGGCAATTAGATCGGCAACCTCCTTAGGTAGTTAGATTGGTAACTTACTTAAGCCTTAGGTTGGTGTCCCTGTTAAGTCTTAGGTCGGCATCCTTGTTAAGTCTTAGGTCGGTAACCTTGTTAAGGCATTAAGTTGGCATCCTTCTCAAGTCTGTTAGCTCGGTATCTCTCAATGAGTCGCATATCAATTAGGTCGCTGCCCTTGTTAAGTCGTGAGCCTTTTTGAGTCACTGATCATAGGAGTTAACATTAATCACATTAATTAATTATTAAATAATCCTTAGTTAATGACCTTCATTAACTATTAACAATTCTTTAATTACTTTTCTCAAGTAATTTAAACTTAGATTCATTAATATTAATTATAAATTAATTAACCATTAATAACCCATTAATTAATCCTAATTATTTAATTAATTAAGTGTTAATTGTAACTTAATTAATCCTAAATTACTTGATTAATTAATGACTAATCATTAATTAAAAGTGCAATCTTATTTAACTAATGGTTCTTAAATTACATATTAATTATTCTAAGAATAATTAATATTAAACTTTTTAAATTTAAAACACTTAATTACTTTAAGTAATTATCTATTTCATTAATTTATTAAAAAAATTAGTTATCCATTTAATTACCTTAATAATTAAATGAATTACAAATCCTTACATTCTAATTTAACATTAAGATAAAACCTTTTTTCATATATATGATTAAATTATCAGTCACAAATACATTTATTTTCAAATTTCATTTTAAATTTCATTTTAAATTCAAGATTTAAAATGAATACAAATTTTGTCTTTAACAAAGTTTAGATCCAATCAAAAAAAAAACTTTTAAAATCATATGTTAAAGTAATACTTTCTTATAAAAAGTTTTTAAAAGGGTTTAAATCAAATTCCTTTATAAATTCAAACATTTAAAATTTACTTTAACATTCAAAGTTGTTAAAAACATTTAAATTTATAAAACTTATTTTATTTCAAAATTAAGATTCAAATTTATATTTGAATCGGATTTACAACTTTGATTTAAACTTTGTTTAAACCTTTCTTTACATTTCAAACTCTATTTTAACTCAAATTCTTTTAAAACTATATACTAATCACTTAAACCACTTTAACGTTATTTAAGCAAATTTGAAATTTAAAAAAAAAAACTTTATTTATTACTGGCTAAGATTCAAATTAAACTTGAATCCATTTTAAACTTTGATTTAAAAACTTATTTTAAATCCATGTTTTATAATTTAAATTCATTTTTAAATTTTAAAAACAGAATAGAACAGAACAGGTTTTCAAACCTGTAAAAAATCTAACCCGAGCCACTTAATTTTTTTTGTTTCGAGTACCACCCTAAGAAACTTCGAGCCATACACAGAAACTACTCGAGTAAATCTTGAGTCCACCCACTGCTTCTACCCAGACTACCATCAGAAATCAAAAGTGCACGATGCACATGCATCGTGCCTCTGATCAACTCCATCCATCGACAACTGCTTCCTCATGTCGGCGACCATCACTCAAACTCACCCCGACCATCAGACCGCAACCCCAATCTCGAAATCGAGTTCGAGTTTCAAACTCCAACATGGAACAAACTATACAACACAAACCCAAAACCTGGCAACGCCTCGACCACTATCCTCTGACCACTAGATGTACTACAACTCCGGCCATGTCCTCGTCAACACGCCTACTTCCATCACCCAAAGCCCCATCGCACTCGATCCACTATAGAACCTGAGATGATCTATTGCCTAAGCATAGTCAAAACTAGGGTTCCAGAAAATACTACTACCTCCATCATGCTCTAATCAACAACCAATTTTCCTAGATTCTCTGATCAACCTTCCATTACCATCCAAAATCCCGATCCCTTCAATCACTCGGATCACCATAAAATCCCAAAAGTTCATTTTCAGTTCAAACAAGAACTGTACACTCATCCCTAAACTATAAACTATGATTCTTGATTTAAAAATCATGTTTTAGTCGATGTATTCAATCTATAATACTGAATATATAAATTGCATAGTTTGAATTTTCACTTAGATAAAGTTTGCTCAGTTTTTATTGATTCCCAAAGATATTTCCAATTTATTTTAACTTAATAAATTTTAAACTAAATTTTGTTATGGAACAAACAAGTTTCATTTGAAACTTAAGTTTTAACAGAGACTAAATCAAGCTGTTTTGAATTTAAATCAACTTTAATTTGGGAACATAGTAGTTACAAATATTCAAATGCATACATCATACATCATGAATTCAACCATATACATACACAAACATACTTATAAATATACACAATGCAATATTCATCACAACAATAACATGCAGCCGTAATTTTACTTTAAGTTGTAAAAGTGAAGTTACTCAAATTTTGAAGGAAGACGGAGCTTTGCAGATTTGAGAAAAACAGTTTGATGAAAAGCCTTTGAAAACTTCGAATCTTGCACTTGATTGCTCTTTGATTTGAAAATGCAGTTGCCAGAGTTAAAACTTTGTACATGATTTGAAGATGCAGGTGCATGAGAAGATAATTCCAGATTGAAGAAAATATAGACTTGTACCGATTCCATGTTGCATTTGAAAAATATACAGGCATGCATGTTTTAAAATGTTTGTTACAGGGAATTGATTTTGAAAATGTTACAGGGGAAAATGATTTTGGTTTGTGAAATGGATTCAGGGAGTATAGATAGATTTTTGGTTTGAGAATAGAACATGCTAAGTTTTCTCAGTTTTAGATTTAGAAAAATAGAAGAAGAAAGGGAAGGGAAGAAGATTTATAAATATAAAGACTGAAATACTTATAAATAAAAATAAAAGAAAACGCTAAATTTTGAAATGCCACTTGTCTTCAAATTTAACATTTGTCATTAGATATGCTTAACAATTTGCAAATGTCTTTTAAAGTTAATTAGTACTTAGATAAATATTAATGTAGTTTATGCCTAATTAATTAGTAATACGTAATTAAAGTCTTAATATAAGAATATGCTTAATTAATTAGTATATAAGGATATATATATATAGATAAATTTAAAATGAATAAAACAACTATTTACATAAATAAAAGTTGTACAAAATATTATAAAATCCAAGACAATTTAAAATATCTATACTTTTCAATTTTCAAAACTTTAAATTCAAATCCAAATCAAATTCTAAAATTCAATTTGAAATAACATACTATTTATATTAAAATCCATTTGTTAAATACATTATTATTATAGTTTAAAAATAACTCATTATCAAATTAAAATAATTATAAAAGAAATTATTTCTATATTAATAAATTATTTATTTTATCAAACTATATTTAGAAAGGAAATCAAAACAAACCAGTTAATTTATTTAAATTTAAACTCAAAATCAATTTAAACAATTTAAACTTTTTTCTTAACAATTTAAAACCATGTATTATTTATTAAATAGCTTTGAAAAGGTTTATATTAAATAAAAACAAATTTCTAAATTACTAAAATATTAGAATTAGAAAATATGCTTTTATTTATTAAATTTAAAACAATGCTTACCAATTTACAATGTATCAAATATATACATTATAAATAGAAAACAATTTATTAGGTTTAGAAGATAAAAACCTATCAATTAAATATTTATTCAATTAGATTATTAAATTAATTCAAATTTTATTGTTCGTCGACGGAAATTCTATCGGTTTAGAAAACTATCGAACGAATTTAAATTAAAAATAACCGCAAGCGCACGGTGTACAAATGTACCACGTGCGAATACTGGTCGATCCAGAGGGAATTGATGATTTTAAAATTCTATTCAACCAAATTAAACCAAAGTCGATGGAAAGTTTAGCTAGAGAATTAACTTACTAACTAAAAGAAAAAATCAGCAAATATAAGAGTTAAGTGACAATTTAGATAATAAATCCACTCTCTAGATCATGTAGTTCAACACATATGAAATCATGATCTCTCTTTTACGGTCATTAGTGCTTTAATTGATGTGCTTATCTTAAGTATGACATATTTGTGCTATTGATTAGCCAACATAAGCCATCAAACTATAACACATCCCTTAATGCACTTACTAACTTTCATGAAACTTGACAAAGAAAATGAAAATGAAATCTATTTTAAGTATGGCCTATTAAGTATTGATTAGAAATATAGACCATCAAATTTTAATTTCAAATCACTTTCTTTTGCCATAATCATATTTTGATGAAGAGGCAATTAGGTGTTAGTGATTGTTTAAGCATAGCCTATTTGGTGTCAACAATATAGGCTATCAAATTCAACTCAAAAACAACTAGTAAACCATTTCTATCATCATCATTACGCACAAAAAGAGAGCATGAATCAACAAATAGTTGAAGCTACATAATTAGAGAGCTTGATTACCCCCTAAATTAAAGGGGTTTAGCCTCTCATATTTGTCATTTGATTAACAAATGTAGCTTGCAACATGAATGAAAAAGAAAGGGAAATGAAAGCTAATGAAAAAGAAAACTATTCTACTTGCATGAAAAATAAAGCTACACTACAACATGAAAGTAAATAAGCATGAAAAGAAAAAGGGCATGTATTGAAGTTGCATAAAAAAAATTACATAAAAGGGAAATGGCTAAGTAGCCATGAAAAGAGAAAGAGGAGCTTTCATTTTATTTTTGATCTAAACTAAACTAAAGAGAAGGAGGCATAAGAGAGACTAAGAGAAGAGAGAGGACATTACATGAAATATAAAGGGTATATATACAAGTTTTAAAACCCTAATTCACCTTTTGGGGAATGCCCAAAATGCCCCTTAGGAAGTGTGGAGGCCAAGTAATCATTAACATGTCTTAATCCCCTATTAAGTGTACATGAAACCATTAACTCCATAAGCGTGTGCATTAGCCTTTAATTTGTACATTAAGGTAGGTGAGTAGGTGGGGTCCTCCATGATCTTCACTTTGAATTATTTCCATCTTCATTCGTTTATATCCATTTTGTGCTTGCATATTTCTTCATGAACCCACTAATATGAGAAGCTAAATTCCTACAAAATATTATAGAAATTTCCAATTAAATTCTCTCAAATTAATATACGCGCACAAATGGCCATTATGCCCTTGTATGAAGACGAATATGTGAATATTTGGAATTAATATGAATTTGGTGAAAACAAGTTAAAATACCCAATATGATCATTTATTTAATTTAAATAGAATAAATATGGTGGTAAAAATATGCACATTTACGTGCACATCAAGTATCCCCACACTTATCTTTTTATTCGTCCTCGAATAAACTAAAACTAAGTTAAATCCATTTTCATAGGTAGCACGATTGCATTGAGCGTATGCAACAAGCCGTTAAATCTCTGGGTGTCCCCAGTAGGACGAGTGTTGTCTCGTGAGGGTTTTCAGTGGATACTACCCACAAAATCCAAATGCAGGATGAAAATATTTACAAAATGCAAGATTTATTTACAAGGTGATGAATACAAGTTTTAAAAAAATATATATATATATATACAAATGATGGATTTATTTTTAAATTGACACGAATAAGTTAAATATAGGTTTTGGCTATTAGCTTGAAAATTTATGTCATTTGCTCGTCAAAATTTCCAACAAAAATCAAATTATCATAACAAATAGACTATAGCTTAACTCGTTGTTTTGGTTAATAACAAAGTGTAACTGTAAAATGGATCCTTAGTTGATTATCAAAGTTTATCAAAGTGGTATTTTCATTTCTTTTCAATAACAAATCAAATCAACTAAGAAAAAATAGTGCTAGGATTTCAATTGCTTGCTCTCTCATTATTTGCAAGAAAAATTACACACCTA
Source organism: Allium cepa (assembly GCA_030765085.1). Lineage (NCBI taxonomy): Eukaryota > Viridiplantae > Streptophyta > Magnoliopsida > Asparagales > Amaryllidaceae > Allium > Allium cepa. The sequence continues at coordinate 949,901,932 of CM060943.1, read as the reverse complement.
GCTCAGGTAAACTGAGGCCAGATATACCACCCATGCACTGCCTTTCGGGCTTATATGAGAGGAGTACAGAGCATGGCGAGTGCACACACTTTCGTGCATATACCTATCGACTGTAGGTGGTTTTTATTAAGTTGATTTTTTTTACATGTGTTCCATACATGCATAACCGTGAGGACTTTTAAATGAGTATGAAAGCACATAATCAAAAATTCTAACTAATTCTCCCATGTATAACCGTGAGGACTTTTAAATGAGAGTGAATACTTGGATGTTATAATTTTTTATTTTTTATTTTTTTTTAAAAGAGAGAGAGTTTTGCAAAATCATCTTAGCACCATTTAACACAGAAGGCAAAAAAATGTTATACCCTTTACTTTAAATCAACCACTTTTTAAAACAAAGATTTTCAATTAGGATGTACTTCATAATTAACACTTATAAATCTTCCTATATACTAGTTAAACCATTATTATTTGTAATCAAGCTTCATTTTCATTTTTGTTAAGACAAATAAATTTTCAAAACTTTCAATTTAATAAACCAAAACCATATATTTATCTTAGTGTTTCTTTTAAAAATAAATCAAAAGAAAATTTGTTTTTGTGATTTATTTTTTTGAAATTTTAAAGCAAAAATAAACCATGAAAAATAAAAAAATTGAAGATGAGTCTCCCCCCCCCACTTGATTTTGACTGTGTCCCCACAGCCATCCCAAGTGGAAGGAGAAAAATAAAAAAAATCCAATATTTACATGAAAGATTATTATTTACAAGAGATGAGAAGTATACAGTCAAAAAGTAAATGAAACGGTCTTCTAAGGACCGATTCATTTGTCTCGTCAAATGTGTGAGACACGGCTTAAGCACGAAAAACCAAACCGTAAAAGATTTCGAAGTTGAATGTTGATTTGGAAAAACGAATGTCGTTTTATTGAAAACTGAATGAGTTGTTTTGTTTTCGATGATTTTTAGGGTTGATAAAACAATTGATTGAAATTTAAGTTTATTTTCACCAAATTGAAGTTCAAACTTATCATTGAAAACTTCTTCAAAATTATCGATTTCAAAATCAAAATGGTGATCGAAATTTTCCCTTTCAGAATTCAACAACTCGCTTTCAAAAAGTCCATAAAACTCATGTTCGTTAAATTCGACTTCCTTTGTTGGATTATCAACAACTTCATCGTGTAAATCGAGTTTAAAATTCAAACTTGTCGTATTCAAATTTTCAGAAAAAGGAAGATCAAAGTTTAAATCGAATTTCGCACGCTCAAAAGAATTGAAATCCAACTTAATTACCGTATTTTCAACAACTTGACTAAGATTGTCATTATCAAATTCAAAAGTTGTTATTTGATAATCATCGATTTGGGTAAAAAATGGATTATCACTTGACTCGTAACACAATGAAATTTGATTTTGTTTCTCACGAAAATTTTCCAATGTTTTAATCAACAAATTCGTGTGATCATTATAAATGTCATTAATTTTCTCAACAAAGTCAAATTTGTAATTATTAACTTGAAAATTTTCGATTTGGACTTGTTGAGAACAAGAATTATCAATTTCGATAAACGGTAGATTATTATTTGATTCTTCGTCGGTTGTGGTTTCATTATGATTTTCATGAAAATTTTTGTATTTTTCAAGTAGTAAATCCCCGTAATCCTTTTCCATTTGGGTAAAAAAATCAAATTCATGATTACTAATTTGAAAATTTTCATTCTGAATTTGTTGGCAACCAAAGTTTTCAATTGTATTGTTAATGAAACTATTCCCATTGCCAAAATTATTTGAAAATTGATTCATATTTTCATCTTGATTTTGAAATTCATTGTGAAGTTTGAAATTGAATTCGCATGGGTTACACTCGAAATCATTTGAATTTTGAAGTGAATTCAAATTTTGATTATTTTGAAAACATTGATTCGAGTTATTACACAAATACGAATTACACAAATTATTTATACCTTGATTTTGTTGCATAGAAAGTTCGACTAAAGATGAATTGCTAATTTCATGATTTGAGGGTTGCTCGTTATTTTGAAAATTTTGTGGTTTAAAATTCGAATTATTCAAACAATAGTTGTTGTTAAAATATCCATATGAATTTGGAATGAAAATATATGAATTATATTGATTTTCACACCTATATTCAAGTGAGTAAGGAAAAGGAAACTCAGACATTTACAAGAATTTTTTGGCTTTTTTTTCGTGAAGGAAAAATATTTACAAATAAAATTTATTTTTCGAAAGGTAAATTGATTTTTGTTTTGTTTTTTGGTTTTTCAAATTTTTTCTTTTTTTATTAAAATAGGTTTTATATTTATTTTTTTTGGAATTTTTTCTTCTAAATTTTTTTTTGATTTTGAAATTTCAAAGGAAAAGGATTTAAAAATTTCAAAGAAAAATAGAAAGATATTTTTTTGGTTTGGATTTTTAATTTTTTTTTTAAATATGCATGAACTAAATGCAGCTAAATGAATGCAAGGGTTAATTACAAATGATTTATCCTAACTTAACCCAAAATTGTATGATCACACATTGTCTTAAATCAACAAGATAGTTCTCAGCCAGGTAACGGGCAGGGGTTATCGGTGCACCACGAATCACCGTAGCAATGCAGCCGAAGGTTTAAGTACCTTTAGAGGAACAACCACTATAATATTTACGAATCACCGTAATATTTATAAATGGTTATTACTTTGTCGTAGCCTAGACACCAAGAAAATAAATTGTTCGAAGAAGACAATTTGTCAATATACAATTAAGTGCTATCGATGTGTAACTGTTATTATTAATTAAAATTCTAGAATGAAATGCAAAACAGAAATTAAACGTGTATTAACAATGCAACTACGATGAATTTTTGTTTTGTTTTTTAAATGCAAGCAAAAAACAATGCAATTCAAATAACATTTGAGATGAAAAAAACAATTTTTTTTTATTAAGCAGGTAAGCAGTTTATTTTTGGCAGCAGTTCTTCAATTTTCAGCAAGCTAATTCCTTCTGCTTTGGCAACCTGAAATAAAAGCACGATATATACAATCTTTTTTTTAACACAAAATAGAGGATAACAAAAGCCAACAAATCACAATACAACTAAACTACAAATAAAAGAAAATTGAAAACAAAATTATGGATTTTTTTTCTTCTTGGAAATATGGAAAACTAAATTGAACTAAACAAAAAAAAAAAAAAACAAAAACACACAAAATCAAACAAAATAATCTGAAGAATAAAAATTCAAAATCAAAGCAACTCCTCGGCAATGGCGCCAAAAACTTGTTCGTCGACGGAAATTCTATCGGTTTAGAAAAACGTCGAACGAATTAAAATTAAAAATAACCACAAGCGCACGGTGTACTAATGTACCATGTGGCCAATACGGTTCGATCCACAGGTTCGATCCACAGGGAATTGATGATTTAAAATTCTATTCAAACAAATTAAACAAAAGTCGATGGAAAGTTTAGCTAGAGAATTAACTAACTAACTAAAAGAAAAAATAAGAAAATATAAGAGTTAAGTGACAATTTAGAGAATAAATCCACTCTCTAGATCATGCAGTTCAACACATATGAAATCATGATCTCTCTTTTACGGTCATTAGTGCTTTAATTGATGTGCTTATCATAAGTATGACATATTTGTGCTATTGATTAGCCAACATAAGCCATCAAACTATAACACATCCCTTAATGCACTTACTAACTTTCATCAAACTTGACAAAGAAAATGAAAATGAAATCTATTTTAAGTATGGCCTATTAAGTATTGATTAGAAATATAGACCATCAAATTTTAATTTCAAATCACTTTCTTTTGCCATAATCATATTTTGATGAAAAGCAATTAGTGTTAGTGATTGTTTAAGAATAACCTATTTGGTGTCAACAATATAGGCTATCAAATTCAACGCAAAAACAACCAGTAAACCATTTCTATCATCATCATTAAGCAAAAAAAAAGAGCATGAATCAACAAATAGTTGAAGCTACATAATTAGAGATCTTCATTACCCCATAAATTAAAAGGGTTTAGCCTCTCATATTTGTCATTTGATTAACAAATTTAGCTTGCAAAATGAAAGAAAAAGAAAGGGAAATGAAAGCTAATGAAAAAGAAAAATATTGTACTTGCATGAAAAATAAATCTACACTACAACATGAAAGTAAATAAGCATGAAAAGAAAAAGAACATGTATTGAAGTTGCATAAAAAAAATACATAAAAGAGAAATGGCTAAGTAGCCATGAAAAGAGAAAGAGGAGCTTTCATTTTATTTTTGATCTAAACTAAACTAAATAGAAGGAGGCCTAAGAGAGACTAAGAGAAGAGAGAGGGTATTACGTGAAACATAAGGGGTATATATACAAGTTTTAGAACCCTAATTCACTTTGTGGGGAATGCCCAAAATACCCCTTAGGAAGTGTGGAGGCCAAGTAATAATTAACATGTTTTAATCCCCCGTTAAATGTGCATGAAACCATTAACTCCACAAGCGTGCGCATTAGCCTTTAATTTGTACATTAAGGTAGGTGGGTAGGTGGGGTCCTCCATGATCTTCACTTTGAATTATTTCCATCTTCATTCCTTTATATCCATTTTGTGCATGCATGTTTCTTCATGATCCCACTAATATGAGAAGCTAAATTCCTACAAAATATTATAGAAATTTCCAATTAAATTCTCTCAAATCAATATACGCGCATAAAAAGCCATTTTGCCGTTATATGAAGACGAATATGTGAAAATTTGGAATTAATATAAATTTGGTGAAAACAAGTTAAAATACCCAATATGATCATTTATTTAATTTAAATAGAATAAATATGGTGGTAAAACTATGCACATTTACGTGCACATCATTTATTAACAAAAATTATCAAATCAATTTAATTTTTAATACAGATTATTAAATTGATATTGCCAAAAATTTCGGGATATCACATGTAAAAGAATCATCAAGTGCGAAATAAGCATTTGGTTGTTAAAAAGACTGGGATCAGATATTGTCATACTCTCTGCCAATACCGAAAATATAACGATCCTGACCCGACCTTCGAAAATCGTCACCAAATACGACACCCATATTCAAATGCTGTAGATCCAAACGTCGAATCTGGTTCATCGGAGCTTATAACAAATCAAGTACAACACAGCGGAAGAAAAAGAATAATATCAATATATATAACATTGATACAATGACAGATACAATATCTGATATAACAGATGATACAATGAATATCCATATACATTAGAGATACAAGACACAAGGGAAAGAGAAGACAACACCAGTAGTGGAAAAATAACATCAATAGAATGCATCTCCAGATCCAATGCTGCAATCCAAAGCTAGCTCGAACCAACATCACATTTCACAAAGATAAGCAAGTGTAGTCGTCCAAAGACTGAACTAGCTCCAGATAATCTACTAGACCTAACTATTTGAAAAACCCAACTCTAGACTGCCCGTGTGGAAAATAGTGTGAAAGTTACCATGGATCGTGCTATATGGAATTATACCATACTAGTGCGGAAATAAACTAAAATACTGGAGCAATGTAAATAGTAAAAAATAAAACAAGCACACCAGGAATTTTTATACTGGTTCGAACTTCCCGTTCTACGTCCAGTCCCAGACTCCTTCTGGAATTTTACTAACAATGATCCTTACTTAACCCGGAGGAACAGGTTTACAACAACCCTTGAACAGCCGAACAAGGGACCTGAGCAGCAGAACAGGATTTCGCCTCAACAGCCGAAGAGGACTTCACTTGCCTGAACAGCAGAACATGACTTCAACTTATTCAGAAAGTATATGACACAGTGTGTTCTCAATAACACGAATTTGTCTCTTGATAGTACTATCTTCCTATAATCTTTCTCCTTTATGATATATGTATGAATGCGTGAAGATTAAGAAAGTAGAATTTGAATTTGAATGATATTTTTAGCACAAATGAGTTAGAATCAAGAATTTCAATAATAGAATAATAATCAATAGAAATTGGTGAATTTAAAACTTAATTCTAATGTGTTTATATAGGTAATAAATGGTTGTAATTGTTCATGAAGAGTTATCATCAAAAGCTGTTGAATTAAAGGTCGAAACTCTTCATGAATGGAAATGCCTTTTCAAAAAAATAGCCGTTGTAAATATTCATACGTCTGAAAATAAATTTCAGACTTCTGAAATTTGAAACGTGCAAAGCAGAAAAGAATTAGGCTATTTTAGCCCAGATTCAGACCTCTGAAATGGTCAATTCAGACGTCTGAATTTGACCTATAACTAAAAATTACCATAGCTTAAATGGTTAGAGCACTTGTCTTTTGAAGTAGTGACCCGGGTTCGAGTCCCGCTCCATGCAATTTTGGAAAACTTTATTTTTCATTTAAAATATGAATGTATATGTGTGTATACCATTTGGAGAAGATTTTAACATTTGTAAACTCTAGACACGGCACTCTCTGACTAATAATACTTTGTTTGTCACCTTTGTCCTGTCTCTATCGTATATATCTCTTCTTGTATCTCCATATACATTATTTCGTACTGTGTATCTTCATTTTGAATGTATTTGATTATCCCTTTTCGATGCCCATGTACCTGCAAATTAGCTTAGAGATTCTTTGACGTAATTGTATAGTTGTTGTCATTAAAATTCAACAATTGAGGTTCTAACATTCTCCCCCTTTTTGATGATGACAACTATACAATTTTTAAAAAATATTCATTCTACATAAAAAATAATATTAATATGTTTAAAGCTCCCCCTAAGTAGAACATCTCCCCCTAAGTATAATATCTCCCTCTATTAATATGCATATGAATTTGTCCCCCTTCGTCATTATCAAAAAGAATGAGGGAATATATAAAATTATATAAAATATCTTGTGCATAACAAGATAAACTCATTATTAATTATGAAGGAAAAATAAAATAAATTTTACCATATTTACCGAAGTCCATATTTTATTGTAAGCATATAATTCTATTAAACGTATGGAACATTCTTTAAAATTCCAAAATCTATCTTTTTCCTTTTTTTCCTCTGAGTACCTGCAAAAAATAATAATAATAATTTTTGGTACCCACTTACTATGTTAGGGTCCGGGAGGTTAGGTCTTTGGAAACCATACCCATTTGGGTGTGGTTGAACCTTTATAAATATAATTTTCATTAGAAATTACATTCTTATAATAGTTGCTAATATAAAGTTGTTCATCATGATCAATCATATTAGGTGGAATCCATATCTTAATACTATTAGTCATTAGCTTAGTACTTGAAGAATAATTTCTATCATTTTTAAACAAAGTACTATTATGACTATAACTTATTTTAAAACTATCTTGATTACTAGTATTAACACTAAAGTTAGTATACATGAATGCATATCTAGTACTATTTTTACTTTTAGCTTGTTTATAGCCTAAACCGCTTTTATCATTTTGAGCTTTTAAATTTTTAACATAACCTAATCCCTTCTTATTTGAAGCAAGTTGAGAATTTTCAATAATCCTGGATAAATTTTCACTCCCTTTATTAAAATTGGAAATATTTTTAGTAATGTCATCAAGCTTAGTTTTGAGACTAGTGTAATCTTACTCAACAGTTTTAATTTTTGTTTTTAACTCATGATTTTCAGAAGCTAGAGCATTATTCTTTTCTTTTTGAGCTTTTATTTCTTGACTTAATAGAGCGAGTTGAGAATTATCTGAATCTTGAATTTCCTCAAGTTCTTCTAATATTCTCTTCTCGTCTTTAAGCATATCTCTTTCGAATTCTGCTTTCTTCTGATTTTCCATAGCTTCCTTATATTTTCTTTTGAGACTTTTTAAAGGGTCTAGAAGTGATGAATTTGTTTCTATCATATCATCAAAAGTTAGATCACTAACCTCATTATCTTTTGCCATGAAGCATTTGTTTGTTTGCTCCTTTGCTTTTTCTTTATTGCTCTTCCTCTTCTTATTGCCTTGACTACATTTCTTTGTAGCCATTTATTCTAGGATGTTGTTACGATCTCTAGAAAACCAAGCTCTGATACCAAATGAAAGTTACCGTGGATCGTGCTATATGGAATTATACTATACTAGTGTGGAAATAAACTAAAATACTGGAGCAATGCAGATAAGTAAAAAATAAAACAAGCACACTAGGAATTCTTATACTGGTTCGAACTTCCCGTTCTACGTCCAGTCCCAGACTCCTTCTGGAATTTCACTAACAACAATCCTCACTTAATCCGGAGGAACGGGTTTACAACAACCCTCGAACATCCGAACAAGGGACCTGCGCAACAGAACTGGATTTCGCCTCAAGAGCCGAAGAGGACTTCACTTGCCAGAAAGTATATGACACAATGTGTTCTCAATAACACGAATTTGTCTCTTAATAGTACAATCTTCCTATAATCTTTCTCCTTTATGATATATGTATGAATGTGTGAAGATTGAGAAAGTAGAATTTGAATTTGAATGATATTTTTAGCACAAATGAGTTAGAATCAAGAATTTCAGTAATAGAATAATAATCAATAGAAATTGGTGAATTTAAAACTTGATTCTAATGTGTTTATATAGGTAATAAATGGTTGTAATTGTTCATGAAGAGTTATCATCAAAAGCTGTTGAATTAAAGGTCACAACTCTTCATGAATGGAAATGCCTTTTCAAAAAAATAGCCGTTGTAAATATTCAGACGTCTGAAAATAAATTTCAGACTTCTGAAATTTGAAACGTGCAAACCAGAAAAGAAATACGCTATTTTAGCCCAGATTCAGATGTCTGAAATGGTCAATTCAGACGTCTGAATTTGACCTGTAACTAAAAATTACCATAGCTCAAATGGTTAGAGCACTTGCCTTTTGAACCAGTGACCCGGGTTCGAGTCCCGCTCCATGCAATTTTTGAAAACTTTATTTTTCATTTAAAATATTAATGTATATGTGTGAATACCATTTGGAGATGATTTTAACATTTGTAAACTCTAGATACGACACTTTATGACTAATAATACTTTGTTTGTCACCTTTGTCTTATTTCTATCGTATATATCTCTTCTTGTATCTCCATATACATTCTTTTGTACTGTGTATCTTCATTTTGAATGTATTTGATTATCTCTTTTCGATGCCCATGTACCTGCAAATTAGCTTAGAGATTCTTTGACATAATTGTATAGTTGTTGTCAAAAAAATCCAACAATTGAGGTTCTAACATTCTCCCCCTTTTTGATGATGACAACAATACAATTTTTAAAAAATATTCATTCTACATAAAAAATAATATTAAGATGTTTAAAGCTCCCCCTAAGTATAACGTCTCCCCCTAAGTATAATATCTCCCTCTATTAATATGCATATGAATTTCTCCCCCTTTGTCATTATCAAAAAGAATGAGGGAATATATAAAATTATATAAAATATCTTGTGTATAACAAGATAAACTCATTATTAGTTACGAAGGAAAAATAAAATAAATTTTACCATATTTACTGAAGTCCATATTTTATTGTAAGCATATAATTCTATTAAACGTACGGAACATTCTTTAAAATTCCAAAATCTATCCTTTTCCTTTTTTTTCTCTGAGTACCTGTAAAAAATTATAATAATAATAATTTTCGGTAACCACTTACTATGTTAGGGTCCGGGGGGTTAGGTCTTTGGAAACCATACCCATTTGGGTGTGGTTGAACCTTTATAAATATAATTTTCATTACAAATTACATTCTTATAATAGTTGCTAATATAAAGTTGTTTATCATGATCAATCATATTAGCTGAAATCCATATCTTAATGCTATTAGTCAATAGCTTAGTACTTGAAGAATAATTTCTATCATTTCTAAACAAAGTACTATTATGACTATAACTTATTTTAAAACTATCTTGATTACTAGTATTAACACTAAAGTTAGTATACATGAATGCATATCTAGTACTATTTTTACTTTTAGCTTGTTTATAGCCTAAACCGTTTTTATCATTTTGAGCTTTTAAGTTCTTAACATAACCTAATCCCTTCTTATTTGAAGCAGGTTGAGAATTTTCAAATCCTGGATAAATTTTCACTCCCTTTATTAAAATTGGAAATATTTTTAGTAATGTCATCAAGCTTAGTTTTGAGACTAGTGTTATCTAACTCAACAATTTTAATTTTTGTTTTTAACTCACGATTTTCAGAAGATAGAGCATTATTCTTTTCTTTTTGAGCTTCTATTTCTTGACTTAATAGAGCGAGTTGAGAATTATCTGAATCTTGAATTTTCTCAAGTTCTTCTTCTAATATTCTCTTCTCGCCTTTAAGCATATCTCTTTCGAATTCTGCTTTCTTACGATTTTCCAGAGCTTCCTTATATTTTCTTTTGAGACTTTTTAAAGAGTCTAGAAGTTCAGAATTTATTTCTATCATATCATCAAAAGTTAGATCACTAACCTCATTATCTTTTGCCATGAAGCATTTGTTTGTTTGCTTTTTCTTTATTGCTCTTCCTCTTCTTATTCCCTTGGCTACATCTCTTTGTAGCCATTTATTCTAGGATGTTGTTACGATCTCTAGAAAACCAGGCTCTGATACCGAATGAAAGTTACCGTGGATCGTGCTATATGGAATTATACTATACTAGTGCGGAAATAAACTAAAATACTGGAGCAATGTAAATAAGTAAAAAATAAAACAAGCACACCAGGAATTCTTATACTGATTCGAACCTCCCGTTCTACGTCCTGTCCCAGCTCCTTTTGGAATTTCACTAACAACAATCCTCACTTAACCCGGAGGAACAGGTTTACAACAACCCTTGAACAGCCGAACAAGGGACCTGAGCAGCAGAATAGGATTTCGCCTCAACAGCCGAAGAGGACTTCAGTTGCCTGAAAGGCAGAACAGGACTTCAACTTATACAGAAAATATATGACACAGTGTGTTCTCAATAACACGAATTTGTCTCTTGATAGTACAATCTTCCTATAATCTTTCTCCTTTATGATATATGTATGAATGAATGCAGATTAAGAAAGTAGAATTTGAATGATAGTTTTAGCACAAATGAGTTAGAATCAAGAATTTTAATAATAGAATAATAATCAATAGAAATTGGTGAATTTAAAACTTGATTCTAATGTGTTTATATAGGTAATAAATGGTTGTAATTGTTCATGAAGAGTTATCATCAAAAGCTGTTGAATTAAAGGTCGCTACTCTTCATGAATGGAAATGCCTTTTCAAAAAATTAGCTGTTGTAAATATTCAGATGTCTGAAAATAAATTCCAGACTTCTGAAATTTGAAACGTACAAACCAGAAAAGAAATAGACTATTTTAGCCCAGATTCAGACGTCTGAAATGGTCAATTCAGACGTCTGAATTTGGCTTGTAACTAAAAATTACCATAGCTCAAATGGTTAGAGCACTTGCCTTTTGAAATAGTGACCCGGGTTCGAGTCCCGCTCCATGCAATTTTGAAAACTTTATTTTTCATTTAAAATATTAATGTATATGTGTGTATACCATTTGGAGATGATTTTAACATTTGTAAACTCTAGATACGACACTTTATGACTAATAATACTTCGTTTGTCACCTTTGTCTTGTTTCTATCGTATATATCTCTTCTTGTATCTCCATATACATTCTTTTGTACTGTGTATCTTCATTTTGAATGTATTTGATTATCTCTTTTCGATGCCCATGTACCTGCAAATTAGCTTAGTGATTCTTTGACATAATTGTATAGTTGTTGTCATTAAAATCCAACAATTGAGGTTCTAACATAGTGGACACCCAGAGTTTAGGAAAGGAACAATAAACTCTGAGTCAGTCGTGGGACTGGTGTGAGTAAACAAAAACAGTTTATCTTTCAAAACATACCATAAGATAATTAAAAATAAATCCTCAATGCTTTTGAAAAATGAAACTACCATAAGGCCTCCCGCCACACACACAATGCAAACACAGAATTGGAGGAGATTTCTCATTATGATTGTCAAACATGCTTGATACGCAAAATCCTTTCAATATTATTATTAGAGCATAATGCAGAAAACATTTCGAAAACATAATATTAATATTAGCCTGCATAGACATTCCGAACTATGCCTACTATAGCTACCATCTAAACAGTAGGGCACCACCGTAGGTAAACGACAGGTTCTACAAATAAAACCGTACAAGGCGCGTATTGTTTTATTTGGATTTCCAACAAATGGTCAAGCTAAGGAACTTCCTACTGTCCATGGGTACGCCTCTAGCGGGACGTCCCGAGAACTTAACCAGCCCTCTGCCAACACAAAGCCGGGTTACCTCTGTAACTAGGTAACTATTACACGAGCATGCCATCCCACGGTCCTTTGGGATTTTTATCCGAGGCGCCTCTAAACCACAAAGCAACAACCACACAGTAAATGAGATTGAATCCACCACATAGTTAAATATCTGGGCTCCATACCATGTTACCACCCTTTACCAGAAGGGAATGACACACCCTAAAGTGCGCGACCCTCATAACTTTGCCGCATCTTTCCTGTTTCGACCATGTCCGTGGAGTGAGGACCTGATGCGATATCGTCCACAAAGCTACGCTTTACGCTAAAGCTATGCTTTGATTAGAAATGATCAAAAATGATTATCCACACACAGTAGAACTCAACATGCCACACTGCCAAATTGGGAGTATATCACTGATAACCTTCAACTACATAACCTCTGAGCTCGTACGTCTCAGAGAAGGGTGCTAAGCTAAGAGAATAAATTCTCCGCCACCAACAGATTTGTATTTGAAAGAAATCTGCTTTATATCTCAAAGTGCAGCATCAGACATACAACCATCCAAGTCTGTCCCGGGTTCGAACAGAGCCGAAGGCACTTCCGAAGAAGCCCTTGCAAATCCGGGTATTCACAATCCCGATCGGACTTCCCATCACTTAGGAAATCTATATACCGGAGCGATTCAGTGCAGAGACAATCGACGGGTCATCCTTTCGTTTTCGAAAATACCCAGTCTTCACCACGGTCTACAAAAGCTATCCATATCGACATATCATTATTCGAAATGGGTTATATGACAAAAAGTCATCTCCCGGCTAAACCGAATAATAAGTGTAATATTTAAAAACATATGGATATAGGATTTCAGTTAAGTCACAACTTCAAAGAAAACCAAAACCTTTCTTCAAATGTTTTAAACAAATTACGATTTCAAATCATTAAACAAAAAGATTTATTTCACAAAGTTCACCCTGTTTCACAAAGATCAATTTATGGATTTCAAAACAATTTCCATTTCAAATAGATTAACACATTAAATCTTTAAATCAAAGATTTAACTTATAGCTTTCAAACCCGTTTACATAGCTTGGAAAAACATTTTCATTTTAGACTTGAAATCCTTTTCACACCAATTGGAAGTTCATTTCTTATGTGAAAGCTTTTTTTATTTGAAAACAAATAGTTTTCATTTCGGAAGAATCCAATTATATTTGCACGAGTTAAAGCCTTTGAATTTTAATTCAAATTCCTAAATCAATATCTTTAAAATGGTTTAACCCATATATAACTTGTATGACATCTTTAATCCCTAGTTTCAAATCATACAATTCAGTTTTCAATTTTGAATTTAAATATAAACCAAATTATATAAACTTCAAGGCGTAATCAAGTTACTCAAAAATAAATTTTATCTTTGAAATTCCTTTTCAAAAACTTTTTTACTTTAATCCCAATCCATTTCCAAAACTGTTTGGATTTAAAAATTGGAATTTAAACTATTTCAAAATTTTGCGACTTGACCAATTTCCACGTGCAATCCATATTTGTGTGTATATGGTATAGTTCAAGGGTTTCACACAATAGTTCAACATCAACAATCACAAAGAATTACCATTACGATTCGATGTGGGTTTCGGATAACCAACTAGAATCCGACTCCCCGTCGCATCGAAATTTTAATGTCGTTTTATGGGCAAAAAGGGTTTCCACATACACATAGAAACAAATCACAAATTACACTTCAGCACAAAGCAATTCACATTACATAGCATCACAATCACTACAGAAATATCAATCCAGTACACAATATTTGACAATTAACTTAATTAATTAAATTAAACTCAATTAATTACAATGAGCAATTAACTTCTTAATTACTTTCATAAAGTAATTACAATTACACAATTTCATAAATGATTATTATTAATTAATCAATCTAATTAATTGTTAAAATTAATCACTTTAATTAGTCCTTTAAATAATCTTAGTTAATGACCTTCATTAACAGTTAAAATTTCTTTAATTACTTCGCTAAAGTAATTTATTCCCATGAATCGTCATTAATTACAAATTAATAAATTTTTAATCCTTAATTATCCACTCTAATCTAGGATTCCCAATTTCAATTTAATAATTTCTTAATTTATTAGCGTAAGCCTTACTTAACAAATTTAAGCTTATAATTACAAATTTAATTAATACAAATCATTAATGATTCATTCTAATTAACTTCAAAATTAATGAATTACAAATCATCCAATCTTTATTTACTTAAAAGTAAAAATCGTATTTATTAATGATTTAATTAACACTCACAATTACATTAAAAAACAACTTACTTCTAAGTTTACTTTTAATCTCATTTTATTTTTTTTAGATTTAAAATGAATACCAATTTATCTTTAATAAAGTTTAAAACCATTGTTTTTAAACATCAACTTCACATGTTAAAGTATCACTTTGGTTATAAAGGAATTTAAAAGAGTTGAAATCAAATTCCCCTTAAGTTCGCATATTAATGTATACTTAAAAATTTTAAACTTATTTAAACATTTAAATTTATAAAACTTACTTTATTTCAAAATCTTAATTTTCAAATTTAAACTTAAGTACAGGTTTCAATATTCTGATTAAGTCTTTATTTAAATTCTTTCTTTACATTTCAAATTCCATTTTTAATTTCAAATTCATTTTAATCCTTTAAATACTTTAAAGTTATATAAACAAGTTTAAATTTTAAAAACTTTATTCATCCCTAACTTAAATTTCAAACTAAACTGGAATTTATAACTAAACTTTTATTTTAAACTCATTTTAGACTTGGCTTTAAAATTTAAAATTGCATTTTAAAATTTCAAAAGAACAGACCAGGTTCTACTTATAAAACCTGGACAAACTTCCACCCGAGCCACTACCCTTTTTTCTTCGAGTCCAACAATTAACAACTTCGAGTAAATCACTCGAGTTACTTGAGAAAATCTCGAGTGTAAAACTTCCACACGAACAACAGTTCACGAGAAAAATAAAATGCATGGTGCACATGCACCGTGGCTATGGCCTACTCCAACCAACCACCAGACCTCCATCCCATCAACGACCATCACCTGACACTATCATGGCCTTCCAAATCCACCACAGTTGCTCGAATCAAAATCAAGAAGAAAATTCCTAAACCTGGAACACAACCTATCGACCAACATCCAAAACCTGGAACTTCGCCGTACTCCAAATTCCGACCACTTGAGAGCCATCACTACCGGCTATGGCTTCGACTACCACCCCTTTACAAATCCCTAAAATCACGTTGAACTTGATGCACTATGGAGCTCAAACCGACCCAAATTCCAATCCAGGCAGAAACTAGGTTTAGAAAATTCAAATGACAATCATTGCCACCACCATGCTCAGACCAACCACCAGTCAATTTTCCCATTACCTCCGGTTACACTACTACCTCCAAACAAAATCCCAACCTTCTAGATCAACAAGGTTGCTAGAGGAAACCAAAAATCCTCAAAACAATCAACACAGAAGTGCCTACTCCAGACTCAACTAAAAAATGTGAAATTAGTTTTAAAAATCCAGATTTCAGATAATAATTCAAGATATAAACCTGAATTAATAATTGAAGATGATTGAAATTTCGCTCATGTTAGTCATTAACTATTCTTAGGTTTTTACAGAACAGTTCCATTTTATTTAACTAAAATACAAATTTTAAATTTTGCTTTATGATCAAACAATCACATTTGTTTGAATACCAAGTCCTATCAACCAATAGATTAAGCAGAGACGATTCTTGGTTTAAATCTGAGCATGAAATTTTATAAACAGAGATGTTTCCAGATCATTGAATATGAAGGCATCATATATACACAGAATTGCATAAATATATACACATATAAACATACTCATTTCAGGCATAAGCAACATATGTGAATATACTTAAGCTTTTTTTAAGTTTAAGTACTCACTTTATTTTAAAAATGAACAGAGCTTCTTTAACACAGGTTGTAAACTGCTAGCTCTATTATCTTTTTGATTCTCTAGTTGAGTTGAGTTGTTGTTTTAAATTGAATTTTTCTTTTAAAGTTAAAGATGAAGCCTACTTTAGATTTTCTCAGCTTGGAATGAACGAAACTGAGATTAAGCAGATTATATATAGGAAAGAATCTTACAAGTGATTATTATTTGTTTGTACAGGGTGGTATTATTTTGTTTGTACAATATAAGCCAGAGATTTTTCTTAAAATGGTGGCTGATATGATACTATTTCGGTGATGAGATGATATCTTGTTTGTTCTTTGTAATTTTTTTTCAATTGACTATGCAGATTTTTCTTTGGTGGCTGATAGATATATTTTGTGTGTTAAAGATGATCTTGCATTAATTTCCATTGTCTTTATCTACAAACATGTCCCATTTTTTGTTCCTAGATATTTATAATTTTTTTGTTTGTTCATACTTAAATACATCTCGTTCTTCTTATACAAGTTAATTCATATTTATCTTTCCTCAAGTCTTATTGCTTTGCGATAAAATTAAATTCTATTTTTTAACATGTTGTTTAAATTTAGCTATGTGTTTATTTTATATTTTATAATTTATCATATATATATTTGTTTCAATTTCTAGCTTAAATATTTATTTTTAACTTTAATACTTTTTTCCTTGCATGTCTTTATATATATTTATTATTATTTTTCTTGTCTTATTTTACATTTGCGTTCATTCATTATTTTTACACAACTTTTAAAATCCATTTCATAAGATTAAATTCAAATATCTTTACATTATTTACATATCCCAATTCAAATTCAATTCAAATACATTTCTCAATTAATTTATAAAACACTATTTTCATTCGAATTTGGGGAAACTCAAATCAATTTACCAGTTAATTTCACAATTTTTATTCAAAAATTAAATTAGTTATCAATTTAAACTTAGTAAAAATCCGGGATCGTTACGGATTCCCCCCTTAACAAATTTCATCTCTGAAATTTGCTGGTACGAAAACAACAAAGATAGATACACAAAGACAGAGAAACAGTTTTCCAGATCAAACTGGATATCTATTCAGTATTTGGCTTACCAAATCAGAATATTGACAATATGAGAACAAACTCATGCAATTTTTCACAAGATACACAGGTCATCTACATCTACAAATATGCATGGACACTGGTTAGTTCGAAGGGCAACTAGTCATTCATAGAATATATCGAACCCTAGAGAATAGATAGATAGATACAATCTCTGCAATTTCTCAAACACTAGGTATGCATTCCGAATTCAAGTCGGAATACCCCAAAGTATATATAACTTGTCCCTCTTCGGACTTTGATATTCACAAGAAATTACAATAGAATATCAAATTTGGTTTAATCGAAATCATTTAACTGATACAAATCTTCATATTCGACTTTATATTTAATTTACCAATTTATTTCAAATAGAATTTCATTTTCATTGTAGTTAAAAACGAAAAGTTGATAGAAATTTAATGTTAACGCCAAAGTTTGAATGCTAACACCCCGGTGTGTGAAGTATAGTTGTGAAAGCACCACCCGTGAATACGGGAATCAAGAGATAACAGTAAGTAACAGAAAAATGCGGTAAGTGAGCACAGAGTTTATAGTGGTTCAGCTTATGATCAAGCCTACTTCCACTTTAATTCTTTTTATTGCTGACTGAATTACAACTTATTACAATCTCTTTCAATTACAATCCAATTCGATTTAAGAAGACAAGTAGCTAGAGAAGACTTCGTCATGACAGAGTTCTTTGAATCCATGATTGAATATGTCGACTCTTTGCGCGAAGTTCGGTCTAAATGTCTTGGGTGAGCTTGAAGTGAGGAAGTGTAGATTGCTTTGAAGATGGTGAAGTTTCAATCTCTTGAAGAAAATGATCCCCCCCCCCCAAAAGTCCCCTTCATGTTGGAGTTAGCCCTCTATTTATAGAGAATTCTAGGTAGAGGTTTTCGCAAGCCATGAGTCATGCACGACTCATGGAGAGTCGTAAGTCGCACTCGACTCAAGGTCCAAGAGTCAGCAGGCAGTGGAGTAAGTGAAGTGGTTCTGAGCTTTTCTTCGTTCATCTGGATACAAGTCCTAACTCGTTCGCGAGTTAAGAGGTCATGGTTTAAAGTGAGGCAGCACTAAAATCTTGGCTCTGTGGTTTTAGGTCGTGTACGACTTAAACTAGGTCGTAAGTCATCAACGAGTCATCTTATTACAGCATGGTATTGAACTTGCTCTCTAAGTCTTAGGTCGTAACGTCTTTAAGTCGTGGACTTTCTTAAGTCATGACATTCCCTAAGTCGCTTAGGTCTTAATCCTGTTTGGTCGTTAGCTCCTTAACTCGTAAGCTTTTAACTCGTAGGCTCTTTAGCTCGTAGACTCCTTAACTCGTGTACCTCCCTGAGACATGACATATCTTAAGTCGCAGAGGCCTTAAGTCGCAGATTTCTCTGAATTGTGAGTCGCTTAGTCTTTCAACTCATTAAGTCGTTCTATCCTTAAGCCGTAAACCGTTCACCTCCTTAAGTCGTAAGTCGCACAATTCTTTAACTCGTGCATCTCCTCAATTCGTTGAGTCGGCAATCAGTTGAGTCTTGAAGTACCTTGAGTCGTAGATCCACTGAGTCGCTAAGAACTTTATCTGATGAGCCGGCCCACTCCTTAACTCGTTGACAAAACGGGGTTAACATTTGCCCCTCGAAGTATGCGCCTAAGTCGTAGGTCGTGTACTTCGACTCAACTTGACTCGCGCGTGCCGACTCATCTTCCACTACCCCGAGGTATAAATGGCTTAGGTCGTTTCTTCTCATTACTTTATCTCTTCAGTTGCATACTTCCGACATTAACAAGTTTCTGAGCTTCTCGAAGAAGATTCTCATCATTCAATCATCAATCATCTCCACAATTATATTGCGTAAGTAAATTCCATCAAAAATTTAACCATATTCATCATCAAATCGCGAATTCCCCACTTGTCGTCCGTAATCCAGCTTTGTACACCATGCTTCGCCATGAATCATGTCACAACCGATCCTCGTACGCCTTCGGTTGCAACATTATTGTGGCAGCACACTGGATCCACGACGAATCCGAGGTGGTTTTGTGGTGGGAAGGTGGATTCTGTGGTAGAGGTGATAATATGTTTTTGGGTTAACGGGTTTGTTCGTTAGGTCGTTTGCTGAGTGGGGAGGAGCAAAGGGAGTTAAGAAATGATTGGTTGAGGAGCTTCGGCCGACCTTAGGTTTATCGGCTTGATCATAAAACACGGGACCCAACTTACTTGCGACCTAGCTCGCTTGCGTTCTAACTTGCCTGAATAACATAAAACGTAAAGCAGAGCGACTTAACGACCTAACTTTCTACGGCATAGGTTTTAGGTCGCGGTCGAGTTAAGACTTGGATAATTT
Organism: Allium cepa; assembly: GCA_030765085.1. NCBI lineage: Eukaryota > Viridiplantae > Streptophyta > Magnoliopsida > Asparagales > Amaryllidaceae > Allium > Allium cepa. The sequence goes on along the minus strand of CM060943.1, from coordinate 949,882,227 downwards.
TTGACTTCGTGGCCTTGAACAATGCGACTTAAGAAGTTCAGCTTATGTTAAGTCGTTTGACTTGATCTGGATGACCTAAATAATCCCCGTGCTAGCTTAAGTCGTTCCTGCGACCTAAGGACTTGAATACTTTTCATCTTGAATGAACATGACATTGTTGAATTGTACTCTCAACTTGAACTGCCGAGATAACATTTCTGAACTTGTTGCACTTATTTACAGATCTCATTAACTTTAATGCTAATAACCTGTTAAATTTTTTTTTTTGCGTTTTCTTCACAGGTCACTTTTCCAAACTGATAACCTGTTTAATTCAACATTTACAGAATAATAGGACGAATATACTGCCATCGAATGCCCACGTCAAATGACAGATTAGTTAATAACAGATAATTAACTCAAATAAATTGTGTGAACGAAGTGCTTTCATCAATTTCAAGTAAAATATTAAAGCAACACTGAAATAGTCAATTGAAACTGACCAGCCTGCACTAATATTATGCTTGAACTTTATATTAACAAGTTCTGAAATTTTGTAATCGATCAATCATCGACTAGTTTAATTCCAGTTATATTTACTTGCTATTTTTATTAGTTTTGCACGACACTTCACACTTTTAGGAAACGTGCACCTTCACATTTGAATATCCAGTTGCTTGTTTAGAATGACTTCTCAGGAAGAAGATACAACAGTTCAAGCTGGAGAGGCAGCTGTTATTCCGGCTTCACTAGTCAATCCTCCGGAAAGAGCCCCCTCCACCTTATCGTACAAAGTTTTTCGTCAGTTGTGTGGTCAGTTTGGCATTGCTGAAGCAGACGCCATTTTCCCTGAAAAAGGTGACACCGCTGATGTGGCGCCTACTGGCTTCGTAGCGGTTAATCGGCAAATGTGCGTAAGCGGGGCCATTCCCCCTTTCAACAACTTTCTCCAGAATCTACTTCTTCGGTTAGCTATCTCCCCATTCCAGCTACACCCCAATGGCTATGCCATTCTGATGGGGTTGTGCGTGCTATTTAGGAGAACATTTGACCGGCTTCCAAGCATTGACGAGATCTGCTTCCTATGCTCCTTTACTAGGACTAAGGATCATCCTTCTATTACCGTCGTGAGAAGCGCACGAAATCGTAAATTGATTGTTGGCCTCCCTGATACTGCCCATGGGTTCTTAACTCAATTCTTCTATGTCCGTTGCCCTCCGTGGTTTTATACAGTGTGGAGAGAAGGAAGTAAGATCATCTACCTTTACCTCCTCTATATTTTGAGTTTTTTGAAGTTCGAATTGCCAAGTGTTAACTTCATCATCATTTTTTTTATTTCAGCGCTTCCACCTCCTTGTAGAGATCCCAGTCACAAGCCAACTCTGGAGAGGCTTGTAGCGGTACCGGTTGAAGAGCGGGATATGAAATTTTTGCTGAATGACGAATTCCTTCACCAGTTCGGACTTCTTCACCCCTCTCGCTCCACACACCCCTGCGAGGTTCCAGACTCCCCACCTAAAGCATCAGATGCCCCGGTTTCTTCTGACATACCTGTACCAAAAGATCCCGCTCCTGAAGCTTCTTTAGTGAAGTGCTCCACTTCTGTTGATGTTGCGGGGTCGTCTGGCAAACTCGCCCCGGTCACTGAAGAAGAAGAGCCTCGGGATTCTTCTGTGCATTCAAAGGAACCTGGTGACGAAGAAGCTGAGAAAACCAGCCCTGTCAAGCAGAGCAGGGACGACACTTTCGAAGGACTGAGTGACCTCTTTGCCAAGTCGCAAGAGATCTTTAAAGATGATCCTATTACTACCGGGGTTTCTTCTTCAGTAGTCGAGGCGACTTCTATTCTGCAACAGACCCCGTCAACTCAAGAGTTGATGTTAACTTCTACTCCTATAACTACTCCACAATTAAAGAGTGGTTCGTAGCTCGATGCGCGTAGTTTGCACATTACACACACTTAGAATCTTTCGACACTTTTATGCTTCTGACTTTCTGTATTTTGAAGAATTCTAAAATTTAGCTCTTTTTATTTCAGATCCTCCAATGGGACGCAACGGATCCAACTATGATGATTTCCAGCGCTACGGGATGCGTAGCCAATATGATTATAGGCGTTACCTCCCCTCTTACAGAGAATCCGATGAAGAAAGAGCCGCCCGAAAGGCTCAAGAGAAGAGGGCTCAAGAGGAGCATTATGAAAGAAGAGAGAGGGAGGAGCGCCACGATTCTTTGCAGAGAGGCGACGATTCCCATAAAAGAAAATCCCATGATGACCGAGGAAAGAGTCATATGGTTGAAGATTCGAGCAAGCGAGCCCGACATGGTGAGAAGCACACCTCTACAACTCCTGAAAAGGTTACTGCCCCTGTCTCGCTTGACATTCCTTCCGGCTCTCCCGCTCTCGAGAAGGCAGACATCCAAATAATAATTAGCAGGCCCAAATTCCAAGTCGGACCGGAACCGGCCACTTTGCAAAGTCGGTTTCCACAGTGGTGTCTGAAGGGAGTGAGGTTTGACCTTGACTTGGTCCCATTGACAAGTCTGCTATGTTACGAAACCTCGATGCCGTCAAGCTTGATATTGAGAGGATGTCGAGCTGGCAAAAACTTGTTGACGAGCTCCAAAGGGTTAACCGTGCAAACATAGAGGCCATGCTCACTATGGAAAATGATAAAGCCGAATGGCAAAAGGTTCTTGAGCAACATGACACTGAGATGAGGAGCATTGCTTCTTACAATGAAGAGCTTGAAGCAAAAGTTGAAGGACTGAAACAAGAGCTTGCTGCTTCCTCTACTTCCTATTCTCAAAAAGAAGAAGTGCTCCTAAAACAAGTGAGAGATGCTCATGCCAGCCAAAGGGATGCTGAAGACAGGCTTGAAGCGCAAAAAAGAATTAGTGAGGGCTATGTTGCTGATATTGAAGAGCTTCGAAAGAAAAACAGCTCCCAAGTGGCGGAGATTCAAATGCTTAAGCTTCAACTTTCCAAAGCTGAAAGGGAGCGTGATGAGGCCGTTGCCGGCAAAATTGCAGCTGAAGAATCTCACAAGGCAACGAGGACCAATATCAGCTCAACATTATTTGATTTCTACCTGCATAGCATCTTGGGGCGCGGTAGCCTCGCCTTTCTAGGCCCCAAGTATGAAATTACTCTGGCTGAAGTTTGGGAGGCCGCACTCGATATGCTTGGTGGTAATGGCGCTGGCTATGCTGACTCAGCTCTTGAGGAGCATTATCTTGATGATGATGCTCTTGTCGCTTTCGCCAGGGGGAGAGAACAGCTTGCAAAATTAAGGGCCGAAACAGCGGCAGGATGAAAAATTATCTCAACTACTCCGATTCAACCTTCTCCTTCAGCCGAAATTGATATCATCGGTTCCAGTTCCCAGTCCCCGTCTCCTACTAAAGTTACCACTGAGATCACAAGCATACAAGGTGGAGATGAAGGCAGCGAGAGTGCCGAGGCACAGGCTTACGAAGTTGATGTCAGGGAACCGACTTCTGCAGGTAACCCTACTGACAATCTTGCCCAAGTAGACTGCTCACCTATTTCTTACGAGCTTAATGGGCTTTTTGACTACTTCTTGAATCTCAGCGAACCTTTATCTCCTCTTTTTACTGACTTGAACTTTTTTCCTTCTGTAGAGAAAACGTCGGGCATTGTTCAAGCTTCCCCACCTCCAATTATTCCTCCTCCATCTATTCAGGTGACTCCTCCTTCCGCCTCGCAACCGGGATCACAAGAGGAGCAAATAGAAGCTCTTAAAGACTTGGACGATCCCATTGCTTCACAAGAACACAAAGGAGAAGAAACTGAAGGGAGTGAGAAGACTCCAGAAGAAACTGGTTCCGATGATGAACCATTAGCTAAACTTCTATCTCCAGGGAGTGGGTCTTCCTCCAAGAAGAGAGGAAAGCAGGGAGTTTCCAAGAAGAAGAAGAAGAAGGGATCCTTAACTGGCGAAGAAGAGACGAAAGAAAGTCCGACTGAGCCCCTTTCTCCTTCATCCCCTACCCTTACAAGCCGGCCTAAAAAGTTGGTTATTCGGCCGGGTGCGGGCTCAAAAGGTGGACGGAAGAAGAAATGATGGCTCTGGTTCTGTGGCTTTCATATCGCTTTTTGCCTTTTTTGCATGTACTGACCGGAAATTGTGCGGGTACCGGCCCCCGCTTTTCTTTTGCTTTCTACTTTGGAACATGTACGTGTATAAAATTCTAATAGTGTTGAATAAAATGATTCTTTTTCTTTGTACAAACTTCTGTCTGTATCTAAGAATGTAGTTACTATTCACTTTTATACAAGTATCTTTGCATGATATTGCAGTGAGCTTGTGGTATATTGTTCGAGCGCAATTTTACCGATGTAGTTATACCATGTTGCCCCTATACCACAAGCTCATTGTAATATTTTATTTTATGAGGAACTTGTACTGTTATTTTCTAAAGAATAATTATTCCACATTTGGAGGAATATTATTTCTTTAAAAAACAGAGTACAAATTCGTCTTTACGCTTCATCTTTTGAATATATCACTTTTTCTTATGTGCATGTGCACATTTTACCAAGTGAATTCTTTTATGCGATAAAGCGGGCCTCTGAAGGACACTTTGACTTCTTTCTGAGGAAGATTATTTCCCAGAATAGGTAAATTATTCTTCCTTTGAAAGTTAAAGTGTGCCTTTGATGAGGATTTATATATATATATATATATATATATATATATATACACCATAGTAAAGGGCCTTTTGATTTTCGTTTCTTTGAAAATTTGCACCTCTGAGGATGGTTTTTCACGTTTCAACACCTGGAAGTTTTATTTCAATCTTGGTGAAACGTGTGCCTCCGAAGAGCTCTTTCTGCATTATTGTGCCTCCGGGAGGAGGTCTTTTTGCTTTATTGTGCCTCCGGGAAGAGGTCTTTTTGCTTTATTGTGCCTCCGAGAAGAGGTCTTTTCATTTCTGCCTCTGGGAAGAGGTCTTTTATTTATCTTTTGGTTTTGCATTTCAGCTTTGGTGAAGTGAAACTCCGAAGAGCGGCTGTTGCACTTCAACTCTTGGTGAAATGTGCCTCCGTAGAGGGCTTTGCTTTGTTTTGCATTTCAACTCTGGCGAAGTGAAACTCCGAAGAGCGGTTGTTGCACTTCAACTCCTGGTGAAATGTGCCTCCAAAGAGGGCTTTTGATTGCCTGGAAGTTACTCTCTCATGGTTGGAGGGTCATAACTCCTCCAATCTTTTTTGTTGAGTAGAGAACTTTCTTTTTTGCGGCATATGCCTCGTTAGATGTCTTTATCCTCCGAAGAGTTGTGCCTCCGAAGAGGGCTTATGCCTCGGAAGAGGGCTTATGCCTCGGAAGAGGGCTTATGCCTCCGAAGAGGGCTTTAGTTGTTCCTTGTCCACTTGCTTATGCCTTTTCAGCGATCCTCTATTTTTCTTTTCAAGCTCACACTCCCTTCTCTTACAAGTAATTTGTTTAATCCCAAGAAGTGTACTTCATTGCTAGGCAAGTTCGCGAGAACGGACATAAGCTTCTTAATTGGATGTTTGTTTGTTCAAACGATCTCAATTTATTAGCAAGGGCCCGTTTTCGGCGAACTCATTGGTCTTTCAATTGAAGCACTTCCTATCTAGGATTTGAATTCGGGGCTTTTGTGGCTCGAAATTTGTTTGTTGAATGATAATAAGAATCACTTGGTCTTGTAACGTGCAAGTTTTATTTTCATTATCTGCAAAAAAATAAATTGACATCTCAGCAATACATTTAATGTACTTTTCATATCGAAAATAAAGCAAACATGTAATAATAATAAGGAACACAAGATTTATAGTGGTTCGGCCAAGAATTTGGGCCTACATCCACTTTATAGTCTTTCATTATTCACTTGCATCGGCTTTACAATTGCTTTCAATTACAAGAATCATACATTTATAATTCTTTTTACAATATTTCAACAACGCTTTTAAGTAAAGTATGGACGTAAGTGGTTGCTGTTCCAAGCTCTTGGAATTTGATCTCCTTCAACAGTAGTGAGTTTGAATGTGCCGTCAAGAAGCTTCTGACCTATGACATATGGTCCTTCCCAATTTGGCCCAAACACACCTATCGCCGTCATAATTCTCTTCAGGACTAGATCTCCAATCTCAAAGTTGCGTTGGCGAACTTTGGAATTGAAATGTCTGGCTATACTTTGCTGATGAGCTACGATTCTGAGCTCAGCCTCTTCTCTTTTTTCATCAAGGAGATCTAGTGCTTCAAGCTGTAATTTTTCATTCTCCGCTTGATTGAAATGGATTCTTCTATGTGAAGGGACCTCTGTTTCTACTGGAATCATTGCTTCTGACCCGTATGCCAATGAAAACGGAGTATGCCCGGTCGCAGTTTTGTGGGTAGTTTTGTATACCCATAGTGCTAGTGGTAGCTTATCGACCCAACCACCTTTTGCTCTTTCGAGTTTCTTCTTGATGGTTGACTTGATAATTTTGTTTACTGCTTCCACCTGCCCGTTTGCCTGCGGATGAGCTACTGCTGAGAAGCTTTTTCGGATTTTGAATCGTTTGCAAAAATCTTGGAATTCTTTACTTTCGAATTGAGTACCATTGTCTGTAATTATCTTTTGAGGCACACCATACCTGCAAATGATACTTTTAGTCACAAAACTTATCATCTTTTTAGAGGTGATAGTAGCCAGTGGTTCAGCTTCTGCCCATTTAGTAAAATAATCTACAGCAACAACGGCATATTTGATTCCAGATTTGCAGTTGGTAAAGGTCCTATAAGGTCTATCCCCCAGATTGCAAATGGCCATGGACTGACCATCTGTGTGAGTTCAGTGGAAGGTGCTCTAGGAATTTTGGCAAATCTTTGGCATCTGTCACATTTTCGGGAATAGTCTGCTGCATCTCGATTAATTTCTGGCCAAAAATATCTGTATCGGAGAATCTTTTTTGCTAAAGTTTGACCACCTAAATGATCACCACATTCCCCCCCCATGCACCTCAGCTAGGATTGTTTTGGACTCTTCCCTGGATACACATCGAAGTAATGGCATTGAGAATCCCCGTCTGTATAATTGGCCATCCTGGACCATATAGCGAGAGGCTTTCCTTAGTAGCTTCTGTCGTTCTTTTGAATTTTCCGGTAAATAGCCATTGAGAAGATATTCTGTTATTGGAGTCATCCATGATTCTTGCTTTTGAGACACGCTTATGATCCAATCAATATCCATCTCATTAATGCTTGGAGCCGACAGGACTTCCACTGGAGCTAACCCCAGAAATTGAGTTTCGCCTGTGCTAGAGTACTTTGCGAGAGAATCTGCTTTCATGTTTTCTTCTCGAGGAATATGGCTTATCGTGCAGTGGTCGAAGTCACACAGGAGTTCCCAGGCCTTTGACAAGTAGGCAGGCAGATTTCCCCCTTTCGCTTGGAATTCCTTCTTGACTTGGCATACAATAAGCTGAGAATCACTGAAGATCTGTAATGCTCGGATGTTTAGTTCTTTAGCAATTCTCAAGCCAGCGATAAGAGCTTCGTATTCTGCTTCATTGTTCGCTGAAGGAAATTCCAATCTTAGTGCATAGCATAATGACCGACCTTCAGGGGTTTCAAGTACAACTCCGGCTCTAGAACAGTAGTCATTTCTTGCGCCATCTACATATAACTTCCACTGGATTGGGGAATTATCGATTGTTTCTTCCTCACCGTTACCTTTATCTGTGAATTCTGCGATAAAATCCGCTAAAGCTTGTCAGTTGATTGCTTTTAGGGGGTGATAAGTGATGTCATATTGACTGAGTTCAATGTTCCACTTTAGAAGACGACCCAAAGTCTCAGGACGAAACAAGACTTGCTTTAAAGGTTGATCGGTGAGGACTCTGATAGGATGAGCTTGGAAATATTGCCTCAACTTTCTTGATGCATTCAGTAGGCAATAGGCCAGTTTTTCCAACTTGGAGTAATTCATCTCTGCCCCAGTGAGTCTTTTGCTGATATAGTAAACCAGATGCTGAATCCTCTTGTCTTCTCGTATCAGCGCTGCGCTTAGAGCATGGGATGATACTGCCAAGTATATAAGAAGACCCTCACCATCGCCGGGCCTAGAAAGTATTGGAGACGTTTCCATATGGCGAATCAATTCATCAAAGGCTTTTTGGCATTCGGAAGTCCAATCAAAGTTTTTCTTTCCTTTCTTTAGAGCGTCAAAGAATGGGATGCATTTATCAGTAGCTTTGGAAATGAACCGACTCAAGGCGGTGACTTTTCCGTTGAGGCTTTGCAGTTCCTTCTTCGTTCTAGGAGCTTTGACTTCTTTTAAGGCGGTAATCTGAGCTGGACTAGCTTCAATGCCCCTAGCGCTCACGATGAAACCTAAGAACTTTCCGGACTCCACTCCAAATGAACATTTTAAAGGGTTAAGCTTCATTCCGTATTTCCGGAGGACTGCGAACATTTCTACTAAGTGTTCTATGTGATCCACTGCTTTCTTAGACTTTACTAAAATGTCGTCGACGTAGACTTCCATAGTCTTGCCCAATTGTGGTTTGAACATAGCATTAACAAGTCTTTGGTAGGTTGCCCCCGCATTCTTCAGCCCGAAGGGCATAACTCTGTAGCAGTAAAGACCAACATCGAAGATAAAGCTCGTGTCCTCCTGATCTGGCTCATGCATCATGATCTGGTTATATCCGGAGTAGGCATCCATAAAAGATAACAATTCTTGTCCCGCTGTTCCATCTACCAGTTGATCGACTCTGGGTAATGGGAAGCATTCTTTGGGGCAAGCCTTGTTTAGATCTGAAAAATCGATGCACACTCTCCATTTTCCGTTGGCTTTCTTAACCAGCACTAGATTTGAAACCCAATTCGGATAGGTAGATTCTTTGATAAAGTTATTCTCCATGAGCTGATCAACTTCTTCTTTTAATGCTGCTGACCTTTCTGGACCTTGAGTTCTCCTTTTCTGTTTCACAGGTGTAAATTTTGGATCAATATTCAGAGCGTGTACTGCAACTTGTGGGGATATTCCGCACATATCGGCATGAGTCCAAGCAAAAACATCCAAATTTGCTTTTAAAAAAGATATTAAGATATTCTGAATTGACACATTAAGTTGTGAACCCACATTCAACACCTTGTTTGGGTCCTTCGGGTCAACAGGTACTGGTACTGTCGTTTCCACTCGTACCACTCTATTCTCCCCTGCGCTGGCTTTTCTAGGATCCATCTTTTTTCGTGCTCCGCTGTGCTCGCCAGTGCAGGGTCCGCCCTGTAATTGCTACAAGGCTGGTTCTTTGATGCGGACTGGGGTTGCCGCATCCTTTCCCATTTCTCTTTTCCTTGCTTCTCGCAGCTTTGTCAGATAACACTCCCGCCTGGCATTTTGATCCCCTTTTATAACTCCTACTCCATTGTCTGTGGGGAATTTAATGGTGAGGCACCATGGGGCCAGAACAGCTTTGAACGCTGCAAGAGTTGGGCGGCCAAGGAAAGCATTATAAGCGGAAAATTCGTCAACAATCACAAAAGTTTGCTTGCGGACTACTTTTCTTTCTCCCTCTCCGAGTTCTACAAGCAAATCAATGGTTCCTATCGGCTGTTTGGCTCCCCAGTGAAGCCAGCGATTTTTTGTGATGAGGCTTGCACATCAGCCATAGGGATCTTCATTTGGTCGAATGTTTTCTTGAAGAGGATATTACAGGATGCGCCACAATCAATGAGAACTCTTCTGACAATAGCTGGCCCGACACCAGCCGAGATGACTAAGGGATCCAAGGTAGGAGCTTCAACACCTGTGGAATCCCTGGCTCTGAACACAATATCATCATTGAAAGTTCTTTGTTGTTTCAGGGGCGTAGAATCTTCCAAAACAAAGACATCTTCTTCGGCCGATGCATATTTCAAAGCCCGGGTATACCTTTCCATCTCACCCCAGCTCCTGCCTGCTGGGTGAGGTCCTCCTGTAATGACATTGATAACAGGCCTTCCGAATTCATGCCCTGCAACCTTCTCACTTGTCCTGGGTTGATGAACAGGAGCTCGTTGCCCCTGACTAGACGAAGCAGGATTGCTGCTATTCTTTTCCACAAATTGCTGCAGCTTTTTTTCCCTTATCATCTCTTCAATCAAAATTTTCAATTGGCGGCATTCATCGGTATCATGACCGGGTTGATTATGGAAGCGGCAAAACTTCCCGCTTTGTACAGCTTTTTTCCCGGTTCTCAAAACGGGAGGTTTAGGATAATCAACAGAATCTTTAGTGGCAAGGTAAATACGCTCCGGCGTATCTGATAAAGGAGTATATTCTGATGGCTTGAAGGAACGAGGCTTCTTCAGATTTTTCTGTTTCTTCCCATCGTTATTTTCCCTTTTCTGTCCTACAGTTTCATTCTTGCGTGGAGCAGCAACGTTATCTTCAGCTTTTTCCAATACTGCCTTTACCGGTACAGCACGGCTTTCCTGGCGTATGAACTCATCTTCTTTCTTGTAGAATTTTTCAAGGGAATTTGGTTCCTTCATATTAAGCCATTTTCCAAATTCGCTCGACTTGTCGATGGCCCTCATCAGATAGGTCAAGATCATCTGTGGTTCTGCATTGTCTACCTCGGCCAGCGCTATATTAAAGCGATTCAAGAAAGATCTGATAGTTTCCCCTGGATTCTGCTCTAAACTTGACAATGACATGATATCTTTGGCTTTTGAAGCATATGGTCTAAACTGCTCCTTGAATTTCCGGGTTAGGTCAGAAAACTGATCTATAGACCGAATTGGTAGCTTGGTGAACCAAAGCAGAGCTACACCTTCCAAATATACAGGAAAATATCGACACTTTATTTCATCAGAAGCTCTGGCACCTGTCATGTTCCAATCATACTTATACAAGAATTCGTTCGGATCACTTGTTCCCTTGTAAGCTGGGATAGTTGGAGGGACGAACTTCCTTGGGAACTCAGCCTTTAAGATCCTTTCGGTAAACGGGGTTTTACTTGGAGCGAAACCCCATTCCTTCTCGTCTTCATTCCTTTGCATGCTCTCTTTCATGATTTGTCGAACCATTTCAGAAAGATACCCCTCATCATTTCGAGCTTTAGATCCACCAACTTCAGGAAATGTCTGCTCAAAGGGGCTGGCAGCCCTCTCAGGAATGTTTCTTTCTTCAGCATCATGAACGTTGCTAGCAAAGTTCCTTTCATTACCCGTTGGTTGACGGTTTGCCCCAAGCAAATCGTTCAACTTATTCAAAATTAGGGCATTTTGGGCATTCTGAGCCTCCAATTGTGCACTTTGGGCATTTATCTGCTGGTTCAGCCCTAAGATTACAGCATCCAACTCCGCTTTTGTAACCCCAACAGGTGGAGTGGCTTGATTAGGTACTGGGGAAGCGGAGGTTCCCTCTTGAACATTTCCAGATCTAACAAATCTACTCCTTCTCTCCGGAGTCATGATTTCAGATAAACTCCTAGTCTTCAGAGAGATTACTTCAACAAACTTTCGTGGAGCAATGATTATAATTCGCCTGAGTTCAGTTCCTCTAAATGAAAGCACCAAAAATGTTAACGCCAAAGTTTGAACGCTAACACCCCGGTGTGTGAAGTATAGTTGTCAAAGCACCACCCGTGAATACGGGAATCAAGAGATAACAGTAAGTAACAGAAAAATGCGGTAAGTGAGCATAGAGTTTATAGTGGTTCAGCTTATGATCAAGCCTACTTCCACTTCAATTCTTTTTATTGCTGACTGAATTACAACTTATTACAATCTCTTTCAATTACAATCCAATTCGATTCAAGAAGACAAGTAGCTAGAGAAAACTTCGTCGTGACAGAGTTCTTTGAATCCATGATTGAATATGTCGAATCTTTGCGCGAAGTTTGGTCTAAATATCTTGCGTGAGCTTGAAGTGAGGAAGTGTAGATTGCTATGAAGATGGTGAAGTTTCAATCTCTTGAAGAAAATGATTCCTCCCCCAAAAGTCCCCTTTATGTTGGAGTTAGTCCTCTATTTATAGAGAATTCCAGGTAGAGGTCTTCGCAAGCCATGAGTCGTGCACGACTCATGGAGAGTCGTAAGTCGCACTTGACTCAAGGTTCAAGAGTCAGCAGGCAGTGGAGTAAGTGAAGTGGTTCTGAGCTTTTCTTCGTTCATCTGGATACAAGTCCTAACTCGTTCTCGAGTTAAGAGGTCACGGTTTAAAGTGGGGCAGCACTAAAATCTTGGCTCTGTGGCTTTAGGTCGTGTACGACTTAAACTAGGTCATAAGTCGTCAACGAGTCATCTTATTACGGCATGGTATTGAACTTGCTCTCTAAGTCTTAGGTCGTAACGTCTTTAAGTCGTGCACTTTCTTAAGTCTTGACATTCCCTAAGTCGCTTAGGTCTTAATCCTGTTAGGTCGTTAGCTCCTTAACTCGTAAGCTTTTAACTCGCAGGCTCTTTAGCTCGTAGACTCCTAAACTCGTGTACCTCCCCTGAGACATGACATATCTTAAGTCGCAAAGGCCTTAAGTCGCAGATTTATCTGAGTTGTGAGTCGCTTAGTCTGTCAACTCATTAAGTCGTTCTATCCTTGAGCCGTAAACCGTTCACCTCCTTAAGTCGTAAGTCGCACAATTCTTTAACTCGTGCATCTCCTCAATTCGTTGAGTCGGCAATCAGTTGAGTCTTGAAGTACCTTGAGTCGTAGATCCACTGAGTCGCTGAGAACTTTATCTGATGAGCCGGCCCACTCCTTAATTCGTTGACAAAACGGGGTTAACATTTAACGAAGAGAATACGAAATAGAAGCCTATCTACAGGATTCGTAAGGACCACCATCACATCGAAGCTTCTCCCTCGAACTACCACAAAGCCAATCAAAGAATTGAAATCGAATCAAAGGAGATTGATAGAGAAAGATTGTTTCCATTGTTACAGGGTATTGACCATTTACAGTGGTACTTCCCTGTTCCCTATCTCGTCCTTTACTTGCACTCATACTTACTATTAGTGGATATAGTAAGAGAATTTACCGAGGCATTCGAACGGATATATTACGGATTACTCATTCTAGGGTATACTTCACCCTATCTCTAATGAGCTACTTAATGTGTTATACTCCTGTGCTAAAGTTTCAACATTTAGCTCTGATACCAATTGTAACGATCTTGACTCAACCTTCGAAAATCAGCACCAAATACGACACTCATATTCAAATGCCGCAGAACCAAACATCGAATCTGATTCGTTGAAGCTTATAACACATCAAGTACGACACAGCGGAAGAAAAAGAATAATATAAATATATATAACACTGATACCATGACAGATACAATATCTGATATAACAGATGATACAATGAATATCCATATACATCAGAGATACAAGACACAGTGGAAAGAGAAGACAACACCAGCAGTTGAACAATAACTTCAATAGAATGCATCTCCAAATCCAATGCTCCAGTCCAATGCTAGCTGGAACCAACATCACGTTTCACAAAGATAAGCAAGTGCAGTCATCCAAAGACTGAACTAGCTGCAGAAAATCTACTAGACCTGACTATCTGAAAAACCCAACTCTACACTGCCCGTGTGGGAAATAGTGGGCACCCAGAGTTTAGGAAAGGAACAATAAACTCCGAGTCGGTAAGGGACTGGTGTGAGTGAACAAAAATAGTTTATCTTTTAAAACAGACAACAAGTGAATTTAAAATAAATCCACAATGCTTTTGGCAAATGAAACTACCATAAGGCCTCCCGCCACACGCATAATGCAAACGCAGGGAGGAGAATTCTCCTTATGATAGTCAATCATGCTTGATACGCAAAATCCTTTCAATATTATTATTAGTGCATAGTGCAAAAAACATTTCGAAAATATAATATTAGTCTTAGCCAGCATAGACATTTCGAACTATGCCTACTATAACTACCTTCTAAACTGTGGGGCGCCACCATAAGTAAATGGCAGGTTCTACAACTAAAACCGTACAAGGCGCGTATTATTTTGTTAGGATTTCCAACAAATGGTCAGGTACTTCCTACTATCCATGGGTACGCCTCTGGCGGGACGTCTTGAGAAATTAACCAGCTCTCTGCCAACACAAGGCCGGGTTGCCTCTAGAACTAGGTGACTACTACACGAGCATGCCATCCCGCGGTCATTTTGGACCTTTATCCGAGGCGCCTCTAAACCACAAAGCAACAACCATACAGTAAATGAGAATGAAGCCGCTACATAGGTAAATATCTGGGCTCCAAACCATGATGCCACCCTTTACCAGAAGGGAATGACACACCCTAAAGGGCACGACCCTCATAACCTTGCCACATCTTTCCAGTTTCGGCCATTTTCAAGGAGTGAGGTCCTGATACGGTATCGTCCACAAAGATGCGCTTTCATAAAGCTGCGCTTTACACTAAAGCCATGCTTTGATCACAAACAATCAATAAATAAACATCCACACACAGCAGCACTGACCACGCCACACTACCAAATTGGGAGTATATCACTGATAACCTTTAACTACATAACCTCTGAGCTCGTACGTATCAGAGAAGGGTGTTAAGATAAGAGAATAAATTCTCCGCCACCAACAGATATGTATTTGAAATAAATCTGCTTTATATCTCAAAGTGTAGCGTCAGACATACAACCATACAAGTCTATCCTGGGCTCGAACGGAACTGAAGGCACTTCCGAAGAAGCCATTGCAAATCCGAGTATTCATAATCCCGATCGAACTTCCCATCACTTAGGAAATCTCTATACCGACGCGACTCGGTGCAGAGACAATCGACGAGTTATCCCTTCGTTTTCGAAAGTACCCGGTCTTCACCAGCGTTCTTCAAAAGCTATCCATATCGACATATCATTATTCAGGCTAAACTAAATAATGAGCATAATATTTAAAAACATATGGATATAGGATTTCAGTTAAGTCACAACTTCAAAGAAAACCAAAACCTTGCTTCAAATGGTTTAAACAAATTACCATTTCAAATCTTTAAACAAAAAGATTCATTTCACGAAGTTCACCCAGTTTCACAAAGATCAATTTACGGATTTCAAAACAATTTCCATTTTAAATGGATTAACTCATTAAATCTTTATATCAAAGATTTAACTTATAGCTTTCAAACCAGTTTACATAGCTTGGAAAAACATTTTCATTTTAGACTTGAAATCCTTTTAACACCGATTGGAAGTTCATTTCCTATGTGAAAGACTTTATTATTTGAAAACAAATAGTTTTCGTTTCGAAAGAATCCAATTATATTTGCAAGAGTTAAAGCCTTTGAATTTCGATTCAAATTCCTAAATCAATATCTTTAAAATGGTTTAACCCATATATAAATTGTATGACATCTTTAATCCCTAGTTTCAAATCAACGAATTCAGTTTTAAATTTTGAATTTAAGTATAAACCAAATTATTTAAACTTCAAGGCGTAAACAAGTTACTCAAAAATAAATTTTATCTTTGAAATACTTTTTCAAAAACTTTTTACTTTAATCCCAGTCCTTTTCCAAAACTGTTTGGATTTAAAAATTGGAATTCAAACTATTTCAAAAATCTGGGACTTAACTAATTTCCACGTGCAATCCATATTTGTGTATGCATGGTTTAGTTTAGGGGTTTCACACAATAGTACAACATCAACAATCAAAAAGATTTACCATTACGATTCGACGTGGGTTTCGGATAACCAACAGGAATCCGACTCCTTGTCGCATCGAAATTTAAATGTCGTTTTACGGGCAAAAAGGGTTTCCATATACACATAGAAACAAATCACAAATCACAGTTCAACACAAAGCATTCACATTATGTGATGTCCCGGAAGTTTGGGAAATAATTATTTAATAATTTCTTTAATAATTATTTTAAAATGTGAAATATTGATTTAATAATTTAATTCAAACTGATTTAGTTAAAAATATTTAAGTAATAACATTAGTCTTAAAAATATTTAAGTAATAAATTTATCTTTCTAAACTGATTTAAAAATATTTTATTTAGAATATATAAATGTTTATACATTGTAAAATAAGAGATTTCGTTTTAATTTAAATTTATATTAAATAAAGGATATTTTCTAATTACTATATAAATGTATAATTTGTAAATTAATTTAAATTGATTTAAATTAGTATTGTAATCTTTTTAAAAGATCTACCTTATAATTTTCATAGAAAGTAAATAAGTATTTATTTTGTTTTTAAAAATAAATATAGTTTAAAATTTCAATTTTATAATAAAGGTTTATTTTGTTTTGTTTTATTTTAAAATTCTTTTCTTTTGAAATATAGTTTGATATATAATTTTATTTTAAAAATAATTAAACAAGCATTTAAATGTAAATGTATAGTTTTATAAAGAAGTTCATAGTTTATATGTATTTATTTAAGACTAATGTTAATACAACATTTAAATCTTGCCAAAATAAGTTTGAAATAGTTTAAGATAAATTAAAATACATATATGAATTTAGAAATTTCTTTTAAATATTGAATGAACATGTGTTAAATTCTTAAACTATTAAATGGACACTTGTAAAACATTTAACATGATAAGTTAACAAGTGGCTTTGGTTTTGAATCTTACTTTTTTTTTATCGATAGGAGAAATATAGCAAAGCATTTAATAAAAACATATTTTCTCATTTGAAACCTGAATCAAAATTTCAGTAAATCTAAAACCTCAAAACAAATGCAAATTAAAATCTGCAAACCATTTCTACAAACAACTTCAAATTTCTGCAAACCATATAACCCCAAATCTGCAAACCAAACAACTTCAATCAAATCTGCAAAATGAAGATCTGTTCAACTTCAAATCTATGCAATAAGATGGGTCTGCATGCATCATCATCTGCAAGCATCTTCAACATGTAAAGCAAAATTCAACTGTTGCAAAATCTAAAATCAACATCAGACAGAAAAGCAATTTCTGTAATCTAGATGAAAGCCAGGAGCATCATGCATTTCAAAATGCAGTTTCAAACAGAGTCTTGGAAATTGAAATCTGCACTTAAGTTTGTTTCTGCATCTTCAATTATAATGTGAGTAAGCTTTTATTTTTAAAAACAGTTCCTTTTAAAAATCAAAGTTAAAGCAATTTATAGCATTAAATATCAAATGCAAGCTGTTTTCCCTAAATCAAAACTGCCTTGAATTTAAACTGCAATGCTTCATTGATCTTAGACTTTAAGTTATCAGTTGCATGTGAATGAGTATGTTGAGTGATTGTGTATTGATGAATGCTTGTGTAAACTTATATATATGTTGTTGTTGCTTTAACATATGCACATCTGTTGTTTTTAAAAAAAAAACTAAGATTGTTATTAGAAAACCCTTATCTCTGGGTTTGATTCCCTGGTAGAACTGATATGTAAACAAAGTTTGGTTGTTAGCATAAATTCAGGGTTGTAAATTTTGTTTATAAATCAAAATTATGTTCTTAAATCATGTTTTAGTTGTATAAAAAAAAAGAGAAAGTCCTGTTACCTCTGAACAAATTTTAACAGTAAGTATTTTTTTTTTTAAACCAAACATCATTGAAATGAATCAAATACATATTTGAATCTGGGAATTAAAAAAAAGAAGAAAGAACAAATATTACAGTTTAAATTAAGCTGTTGGGAAAAACATTTCTGTTTTAAAAAAAGGTGGAAATTTTTGGAAAATTTGTTAAGCTAGTGATGTCAGGTGTTAGATGCTTTATGTTAGTGGAGTATTGATGTGAGAGGATGGAGGAGATGTTGGTGATGGATGATCTGAGAGAGAGTGACACGTGAATTGGTTTCCAGGTTTTGATTTGGTTGCATGTTGAACTCAGGTAACATATCAGTAGTGTGCAGGGTTTTAACTCGAGTCATTGCTCGGGTATTTTTATTTTTGACTCGAAGCAAAGGGTTTTAGAACTCGAAGTAAAATAGATGAGTTCTCGGGTGGGTTAGTTGCAGGGTTAAACCTGAGATGATGCAGTTTTTAAAATTTTGAATGAAATTCGTATTTTAAGTTGGAAACTGAATTCAAGTATGAATTGGAACTGAATTCAAATGGAATTCTGAGTTCAAGGTTTCAAAAATGAAATTTTTAAATTTAAACAAAGTTTTAAATTCTGTTTAAATCAAGATTATAAAAACTGTTTCAGGTTTTTAAAACAGAGAGTTTGCAGTTTTTAAGAATTTTGAATGAATTCATATTTTAAGTTGTAATTTGATTTAAATGCAAGTTAAATCTAGTTTCAAATGAAGTTTGAAATTCAAACTTTTTAAAATGAAACTTTTAAATTTAAACAAGTTTTAAATTTGGTTTTAAATCAATATTAAAAACAGTTGCAGGTTTTAGAATCTGTAGTTTTGCAGTTTTGAATAAATTCGTATTTTAAATTTTGCAACTTGATTCAAGTATGAGTTGAAACTGAATTCAAGTTGTTAACGCTAAAATTTGAACGCTAACACCCCAGTGAGTAGATAACAGTTATGAAAGCACCACCCGTTGGTACGGGAACAAGATACAAGTAAAGAAATTGCAGAAAGGCAGTAAAAGACAACAGTTTTATAGTGGTTCGGCCTAAAATCGAGCCTACGTCCACTTTGATCTCTTTATTACTGAACAAGTACAACTTATACAACTTTCTTCAATTACAATCCACTCTAGACTGTTAGTACAAACTTTTACGGAGAATCATCTTTCAAACTCATGATAAATGATGTGGATTCTCTCTCTTGAATTTGATGTAATGTCTTCGATGTTTGGAGTGCTTGAAGTGTTGCTTGAGTCGAGAAAATGGCAGAGTTTTGGCGCTTCGAGAATGAACCAAAAGTCCCCTTCATGTTGAATATGGCCATGTATTTATAGGCAAACTTTTTAGGCTGAAATTGCTAAGTCATGAGTCGTACATGACTCATGATGAGTCGTAACCCGTACACGGTTCATAATAGGTCGTGGCCGACCTACTGGGTTAGCTTCCCCCCTGCTCCAAGACTATGTTCCCATTTGAATGAATATCACAAGTCCTGAGTTCTCCACGGGTTAACCAGAACGTTCTCCTTTATGTTAGCATGAGTCGTACACGACTCATCATAAGTCATATGTCGTTAACGAGTCAGCAGGCAGCGGCATAGGTGCATTGGTATTAGTCTTGTTCCCTGTTCGCTTGAGTCGCCAGCGACTTATGATAGGTCGTACACCTTTTTAAGTCGTAACACTTGTTAACTCGGTCAAGCTTTAATCTGTTATGTCGTAGCTCCCTTAAGTCGTACGCGACTCATATTGCTCAATAGGTCGCTCGCGAGTCACGAGTCATCGAGTCATGAGATAAGTATCACCCCTTAACTCCTCTTTGCTTACGAGTACCGGCTCACACCTTATGAGAAGCGGCACCACTTTTTCTCCAAGTGTTAGGTCGCACGCGACTCATCGCGATGAGGCATGAGTCGGCAACGACTCATAATAAGTCGTAGATCATGTCTTTGGGTTGTAGTTGAAGCATTTTTCAGTACTTCATACGATGAGTCGCTAAGCCGGTGTGCCATGAGTCGGTGGGCTACTGAGTCGCTGAACCACTTCACTCATGAGTCGCTAGAAGTATTGAGTCGCTATGCTGCTTTACTGGTAAGTCGCTGAGTACTATGTCGCTTCATTCCTAAGTCGCTAGCTCATGATAACTCAATGAGTTGCATATCATGAGTCGTTCGCGTCTTAACACACTAGGTCGCAAAGCATTTTAAGTCGCTAAAGCCACTGAGTCGCTCCTTTACATGAGTCGGTAACTATCATGAGTCGTAAGCTCCTTGAGTCGCTCGGCGTTAACAATTGCCCCTCGAAGTATACGCTTAGATCATGAGTCGTGTGCTTCGACTTTCTTCTTGAGTCGTGACCGACTTAAGGCGGCTTATGACTCGTGAGTCCTTTCCTATTCTCCTCTGTCTTGTATGTAAGCTAATACGTTGCTCTTCTTCCTCACTTAATCATTGCCTCAACACCTTGTGCCGCCATTAACAAATCTTCCAATCTCATTTCCGAAGGCGAATTCAACCCTGTTACTCTCCGATTCATCCCAACCATTATACTTCGTAAGCAAATCCGATCTTAATCCATAATAATCAATGTTGAATCACAAATTCTCATCTTTCGGCTTTAGTTTGTTTTCATGCGTTGCGCTTTACTTCGAATTGTTATAATTGATTCTGGATCACTATCCGATACGCGAGCTCAGCAATGCATTGAATATAAGATCGATGCGAAACATTTCAGATTGTTTTTCAGGTGATTTGTTGGTATGGACAGATGATGGGTTCCATTGGGAATGTGACAGATCTTTGTTGCCTTAGTACTAACGGGTTAGCGGGTTGAGGCAGAGAAAGGGGGGCTGTGAGATGAGGCGTGACGAGGAATTCCGCGAGTTAGCAAATCAGGTTTTGAGTCGTTGGTCGAGTCAGCTAGGAGCCATGAGTCGTGGCCGAGACATCCTGAGTCGCTGCCGAGTTAGGACTTGGAGAATTCCGCATGCCCTTGAACCAAGACCCCTTGACTCATACAATGCAACTTATTGATGTAGTGATCTTCCTGTTAGGTTATGAGCGACCTTAGGTTTGGATGCATGGTGTCGTACCTTGTGTCTCTTTACATGATTCAGATTGCCCTGAGTTTTTAAGCGACTTTGGGAACTTGAAATTTTGACAGAACTAGCTTATGTTTCTATCCTGAAATTTAAATTGCAGTGACAACTCTAATAACTATGTTATGCTTTGCCGCTGGATTACGCTACCTTTAATATTGATGACCTGTTAAATATAACATTCACAGAAAAGTGGGACGAATATACTGTCATTGATTGCCCACATCGAACGACAGATTAGTTAATGATAGATGATTAACTTGAATAAACTGTATGTATGAAGTGCTTTTAACATATCAATTTCAAACAAAACACCAAAGCAATACTGAAATAGTCAATTGAAATCGACTTGCTTGCACTAATATTATGTTTGAACTTTTAGATCAACAAGTTCTGAAATGTTTACAATCGATCAAGCATCGATTATTATAATTCCAGTTATATATACTTGTCACTTTTTATTAGTCTTGCACAACACTTCACACTTTTTAGGAAACGCGCACCTTCGCATTTGAACATCCAGTTGCTTGTGTAGAATGACCTCCCACCGAGAAGAAGAAGTGGTAACTCAAGAGGAAGAAACTTTTCCGATAGCTGTTCCCATAGAGAATCCTCCGGAGAGAACCCCGACTATTCTAACTTCGAGAGCGTTTGTCCAGCTGCGCACTCAATTTGGCCTTGCTGAAAGCGATGCTCTTTTCCCTGGGCCAAGTGATACTGCTGACAATCCTCCCTACGGCTTTGTTGCAGTCAATCGCCAAATGTGCTTAAGTGGGGCGATTCCTCCTTTTAACGACTTTCTCCAACAGTTCCTGCTTCGGTTGTCTATCTCTCCATTCCAATTACACCCCAATGGCTACGCCATTCTGATGGGGTTATGTGTTCTATTCAGGAGAGTTTTGGATCGATTACCAAGCTTCGGGGAGATCTGCTATATTTGCTCATTCACGAAAACTAAAGACCATCCCTCCATCGTGGTTATAAGAAGCGCTCGAAACCGCAAACTTATTACTGATCTCTCTGAAAGCGCTCACGGATTTTTGAATCAGTTTTTCTTTGTTCGCTGCCCTCCAGGGTTTTATGCCATCTGGAGAGTGGGAAGTAAGATTTCCTGTCTTTACTTTTTCCGTTTTGAAACTTTCTCAAGATCTGAACTCTCAATTGCTAATTTCATTCTTTTCCTGTTTTAGCACTTCCACCCCCTGCCAGGGACCCAAGTCTTAAGCAAATTTTTGAGAGATTAAATGCCGTGCCGGTAGAAGAGAGGAGCATAAAGTTTCTGCTAAACGATGAACTTCTACATCAATACGGACTCCTCCATCCCTCTCGCTTTACTCGGCCTCGTGAAGCTCCAACGGAGGTTCCCGATTCTCCGGTGAAAACTCCTGATCTTCCGATTTCCATTAAAGAGCACATACGAGGAGAAATTTCTGCAGAAACCTTATTAGTAAAGTGCTCTACTCCAAGAGACGATACGGGACCCTCCGAAAAGCCCGCACTCGCTCCCATTATTGAAGAAGAAGAGGAGCCCCTTTCCCAAACCAGGAAGAGTGCTGACAAAGGAGCTGATGGAGGGAATCAGGTTGGGCATGACGGTGATGACGTCTTTGGGGATTTAAGTGACATAATTATCACTTCCCAAGAGCTCTTTAAAGAAGACCCTGCTCACGGTAAAGCTATACCTCCAACGATTGAAGCAACATCTGCCCTCCAACAGACTCTAACTCCTTTATCTCAAGAATTGCCACTGACAGTGGAACCTATTACTTCCCCCCAACTGAGGAGTGGTTCGTTAGTCCAACGCGAGTAGTTTGCACTTCACACACAACTAAGGATTTTCCAGCACACTTATGCACTTATCTTCTCATACTCTAAAGATTTCTAAAACTTATCTTTTCTTATTTCAGATTCTTCAATGACACGCGGCGGATCATATTATCAGGATTTCCAACGCTACGGGGGGCGTGGTCGATATGATTATCGGCGTTACTTTCCCTCCTACAGAGAGTCTGACGAAGAGAGGGCTGCTCGAAAGGCTCGTGAAAGGAGGGATGAGGAAGAGCGTCGTGAAAGAAGGGAGAGAGAAGAGCGCCATGATTCTTGGCAAAGAGGCGATGACTCCCACAAGAGAAAAACTCATGACGATCGAGGAAAAGGTCACATGAGTGAAGACTTAAGCAAACGAGCCCGTCATAGTGAAAAGCAGGCCTCTACCACTCCTGAGAAAGTTACTACTCCTGCTTCGCTCGACATTCCTTCTGGCTCTCCCGCTCTTGGGAAATCAGACATTCAAACGATAATTAGCAGGCCCAAATTTCAAGTTGGACCGGGTCCTGCCACTCTGCAGAGTCGATTTCCTCAATGGTGCCTTAAGGGGGTGAGATTCGACCTAGACTTGGTCCCCATCGACAAGTCTGCTATGTTGCGCAATCTTGATGCAGTCAAGCTCGATATCGAGAGGATGTCAAACTGGCAGAAGCTTGTCGATGAGCTTCAAAGAGTTAACCGTGCCAACATAGAGGCCATGCTTACCATGGAAAACGATAAGGCCGAATGGCAAAAGGTCGTTGAGCAACACGACACCGAGATGAGGAACATTGCTTCTTACAATGTGGAGCTTGAAGCAAAAGTCGAGGAATTGAAACATGAACTTGCTGCTTCCTCCACTTCCTACTCTCAAAAAGAAGAAGTGCTTCTGAAACAAGTGAGAGATGCTCACGCTAGCCAAAGGGACGCCGAAGACAGGCTAGAAGCACAAAAAAGAATCAGTGACGGCTATGTCTCTGATATTGCTGAGCTTCGAAAGAAAAACAACTCCCAGGAGGCGGAGATACAAATGCTTAAGCTTCAGCTTGCCAAAATTGAAAGGGAGCGCGATGAGGCTGTCGCCGGCAAAATCGCAGCCGAAGAATCTCATGAGGCGACCAAAAACAGCTTCGGCTCAACATTATTCGACTTCTACTTGCATAGCGTCTTGGGGCGTGGAAGCCTCGCTTTTCTTGGTCCTAAGTATGAAATCACTTTAGCTGAAGTATGGGAGGCCGCTCTTGAGATGCTTGGTGCTGAAGGTGCCGGTTACGACGAATCAGCCCTGGAAAGGCATTATTTTGATGACGACGCTCGCGCTGCCCTTGCCAAGGGAAAGGAACAACTTGCCAAACTAAGAACTGAAGTGACGGAAGGGGACCGGCTGGGGAAAACCACTTCAACTACTCTAGTCCAGCCACCTTCTTCGTCTGAAGTCGACATTATTGGTTCCAGTTCCCATCTTGCATCTCCCACCAAAGTTACCACTGAGATTACAAGCATGCAAGGTGGAGATGAGGGTGAAGAGAGCGCTGATGCGCAAGCTTATGAAGTCGATATCAGGAAGCCAGCTTCTCCAGGTAATTTCACTGTTAATCTCGCTACTGTCAATTCTGCTCAAGCGGGTAACTCATTTATTTCGCATGAGTTTCATGAGCTCCTTGGCTATTTTCTCAACCTTGATGAGCCTTCATCTCCTCTCTTTACTGACTTCATTGGTGAACCTTCATCTCCTCTCTTTACTGACTTTAACCTCTTTTCTTCTGTAGAGAAAGTACCAAGCACTGCTCAAACTTCTACTCCTCCGGTTATCCATCCTTCATCTCTTCAGGCGGCGCCTCCTTCTGCCTCGCAACCGCCACTGAAGAGGAGCCGGAAGTTGAACCGGTTACACCTGCCTCTCCTACTTCCCTTATACCCACTGGCCGACCTGAAAAGCTGGTTATTCGACCGAGTAAAGGGTCCAAAGGAGGGAAGAAGAAGTGAAGATTTTAGCTTTTTGCCTTTTGTATGAACTGGCCGAGAGTTGTGCGGGTACCCGGCCCCCGCTTTTATTTTGAAACCTGTATCTGCATTATAGTTGAATAAAATGATTCTTCGTTTGTACAAACTTCTGTTTGAATTTGAGTATGCATTTATTATTCATTTTTGCACAAGTTTATTTATATGATATTGCAGCGGGCTTATGGTATGTTGTTTGAGTATTACTTTACCGATGCAGCTATACCACTATACCATGTTGCCCCCATACCTTAAGCTTGCTGCAATATTTTATACTTCGAGGGGACTTGCACTCTTATTTGTTAAAGAATAATTATTTTATTCTTTAAAGAAAATTTTTGTAGAGTACAACTCCCTTCGTATAAGTTTTTACGCTTTGTCATTCGAAGAAATCACTTTTTTCTCTTGCTTATGTGCGTATTTTACCAAGTGAATTCCTCTATGTGGTAAAGCGGACCTCTGAAGGGTACTTTAACTTCTTTTCATTTCTTTTCTTTTTCTTTTTTTTTTACGATCATTTTCCATAGTAGGCAAATTACTCTTCCTTTGAAAGTTAAAGTACGCTTTTGATGAGGATTTTTTTATACAAAATTGTACCTCTGAGGAGGGATTTTTCACGTTTCAACACTTGGAAGTTTTATTTCAATCTCGGTGAAACGTGTACCCCCAAAGAGTTGTGCCTTTGAAGAAAGCCTTTTCACGTTTCAACACTTCGAAGTTTTATTTCAATCTCGGTGAAACGTGGGCTTTCAGGAAGGTCTTTGTTTTGTTTTTGCATTTCAACTTTGGTGAAGCGAAATTCCGAAGAGCGGTTATTACACTTCAACTCCTGGCGAAACGTGCCTCCGAAGAGGGCTTTTATTTTGTTTACATTTCAACTCTGGTGAAGTGAAATTCCGAAGAGCGGTCACAACACTTCAACTCCTGGTGAAATGGGCCTCCGAAGAGGGCTTTTATTTTGTTTGCATTTCAACTCTGGTGAAGTGAAATTCCGAAGAGCGGTCACAACACTTCAACTCCTGGTGAAATGGGCCTCCGAAGAGGGCTTTTATTTTGTTTGCATTTCAACTCTGGTGAAGTGAAATTCCGAAGAGCGGTTATAACACTTCAACTCCTGGTGAAATGTGCCTCAGAGAGGGTTTTCATCGCCTGGAAGTTACTCTCTCATGGTTGGAGGGTCATGACTCCTCCAATCTTTTTTGTTGAGTAGAGAACTTTCTTTTTTGTGGCGTATGACCCATTAGAGGTCTTTTATCCTCCGAAGAGTTGCGCCTCCGAAGAGGACTTGTGCCGCTGATGGTAGCTTTGGTTGTTCCTCTGTTCACTTGCTTATGCCTTTTCAGCGATCCTCTTTTTTTTTTTTTTTTTTCTTCTTTTCAAGTTTTCATTCCCCTTTTTCTCACAAGTGGCTTGTTTAATCCAAGGAAGTGTACTTCATTGCCAGGCAAGTTCGTGAGAACGGGCACTAGCTTCCTAATTGGATGTTTGTTTGTTCAAACAATCTCAATTTATCAGCAAGGGCTCGTTTCTATCGAAATCATTAGCCGTTCAATTGAAGTATTTCCTATCTAGGATTTGAGTTCGGGGTCTTTGTGACTTGAAATTTGTTTGTTGAATGATGGTGAGAATCGCTCGGTCTTATTATGCGCAAGTTTTATTTCCGTTGTCTGCAAAAATTTAAATCGACATTTCAGCAATACATTTTATGTATTTTTATATCGAAAACAAAGCAAACATATAATGATAATAAGGAACACAAGATTTATAGTGGTTCGGCCATGAAATTGGGCCTACATCCACTTTATATTCTTTCATTATTTACTTGCATCAGTTTCACAATTGCTTTCAATTACAAGAATCATACATTCATAATTCTTTTTACAATGTTTCAACAAAATTTTCAAGTAAAGTATGGACGCAAATGGTTGCTGTTCCATGCCCTTGGAATTTGATCTCCATCAACAGCGGTGAGCTTGAATGTGCCGTCAAGAAGCTTCTGACCTATTACATATGGTCCTTCCCAATTTGGCCCAAACACACCTGTCGCGGTCATAATTCTTTTCAGGACTAGATCTCCAATTTCAAAGCTGCGTTGACGAACTTTGGAATTGAAATGTCTGGCTATCCTTTGCTGATGAGCTGCAACTCTGAGGTTAGCTTCATCTCTTTTTTCATCAAGGAGATCCAGCGCTTCAAGTTGCAGCTTTTCATTTTCTGCTTGATTGAAATGGATTCTTCTGTGTGAAGGGACCTCTGTTTCAACCGGGATCATTGCTTCCGATCCGTATGCTAACGAAAAAGGAGTATGCCCAGTTGCAGTTTTGTGAGTAGTTCTATATGCCCATAGTGCAAGTGGTAGTTTATCGACCCAACCACCTTTTGCTCTTTCGAGTTGCTTTTTGATGGTTGATTTGATGATCTTGTTCACTGCTTCCACTTGCCCGTTTGCCTGCGGATGAGCTACTGCCGAAAAGCTTTTCTGGATTTTGAATCGTTTGCAAAAATCCTGGAATTCCTCGCTTTCAAACTGAGTACCATTGTCTGTGATTATTTTCTGAGGCACACCGTATCTGCAAATGATATTCTTGGTCACAAAGCTTATCATTTTCTTTGAAGTGATAGTAGCCAATGGTTCAGCTTCAGCCCACTTAGTAAAATAATCAACTGCAACAACAGCATATTTAATCCCTGATTTAGCAGTTGGTAGCGGCCCAATGAGATCCATTCCCCAAATTGCAAATGGCCATGGACTGACCATCTGCGTGAGTTCGGTAGAAGGTGCTCTAGGAATTTTGGCATATCTTTGGCATTTGTCACATTTTCGGGAGTAATCTGCAGCATCCCGATTAATTTCCGGCCAAAAATATCCGTATCGGAGAATTTTCTTTGCTAATGTTTGACCACCTGAATGATCACCACATTCTCCTCCGTGCACTTCAGCTAGGATTGTTTTGGACTCTTCCTGGGATACACATCGAAGCAATGGCATTGAGAATCCCCGTCTGTACAATCGGCCATCCTGAATTACATAGCGAGAGGCCTTCCTTAGTAGCTTTCGTCTTTCTATCGAGTTTTCTGGCAGAGAACCTCTGAGTAGGTAATCCAGTATTGGAGTCATCCATGACTCTTGTTCTTGAGATACATTCATAATCCAGTCTATATCCATCTCGTCTATACTTGGCGCTGAAAGGACTTCTACAGGGACCAATCCCAATAGTTGAGCTTCACCAGAACTTGAATACTTTGCGAGGGAATCCGCCTTCATATTCTCTTCCCGAGGAATGTGGCTTATTGAATAGCGATCGAGTTCGCATAGGAGTTCCCAAGCCTTTGACAAGTAGGAAGGTAGGTTTCCACCTTTTGCTTGAAATTCCTTCTTGACTTGGCATACAATAAGCTGAGAATCACTGAAAATTTGTAATGCTCGAATGTTTAACTCTTTAGTGATTTTCAGACCTGCAATAAGAGCTTCATATTCTGCTTCATTGTTGGTTGAAGGAAATTCCAATCTTAGTGCATAACATAATGATCGACCCTCAGGAGTTTCAAGTACCACTCCGGCTCCAGAACAGTAGTCATTTCTTGCGCCATCAACATACATCTTCCACTGGATTGGGGAATCATTGATCGCTTTTTCCTCACCATTATCTTTCTCTGTGAATTCTGCAATGAAATCAGCTAAAGCTTGTCCGTTGATTGCTTTTCGGGGGTGATAGGTGACGTCATATTGACTGAGTTCAATGTTCCATTTTAGAAGGCGACCCGAAGTTTCAGGGCGAAATAGGACTTGCTTTAGAGGTTGATCAGTGAGTACTTTGATAGGATGAGCTTGGAAATATTGCCTCAGTTTCCTCGATGCAACTAGTAGGCAATAGGCGAGTTTTTCCAACTTGGAGTAATTCAGCTCTGCCCCAGTGAGTCTTTTGCTGATATAGTAAACCGGATGTTGAATCCTTTTGTCTTCCCGTATCAGCGCTGCACTTAGAGCATGAGATGATACTGCCAAGTATATAAGAAGATCCTCACCATTGCCTGGCCTAGAAAGTATTGGAGGCGTTTCCATATGACGGATCAACTCATCGAAGGCTTTTTGGCATTCGGAAGTCCATTCAAAATTCTTCTTTCCTTTTTTCAGGGCGTCAAAGAATGGGATGCATTTATCAGTGGCTTTGGAAATGAACCGACTCAGGGCGGCGACCTTTCCGTTGAGACTCTGCAATTCCTTCTTTGTTCTAGGAGCTTTAACTTCTTTCAAGGCAGTAATTTGAGCTGGACTAGCCTCAATGCCCCTAGCACTGACGATGAAACCTAAGAACTTTCCGGACTCGACTCCAAATGTACATTTCAGAGGGTTAAGTTTCATTCTGTATTTCCGGAGGACTGCGAACATTTCTGCTAAGTGTTCAATGTGATCCGCTGCTTTCCTGGACTTCACCAACATGTCGTCGACGTAGACTTCCATAGTTTTGCCCAATTGCGGTTTGAACATAGCATTAACAAGTCTTTGGTAGGTTTCCCCTGCATTTTTCAATCCGAAGGGCATAACTCTGTAGCAATAAAGTCCAACATCTGTGATAAAACTTGTATCCTCCTGATCCGGCTCGTGCATCATGATTTGGTTATAACCGGAGTAGGCATCCATGAAAGATAACAATTCATGTCCCGCAGTTCCGTCTACCAGTTGATCGATCCTGGGTAATGGGAAGCAATCTTTGGGGCAAGCCTTGTTTAGATCAGAAAAATAAATGCACACTCTCCATTTTCCATTAGCTTTCTTGACCAACACAGGATTTGAAACCCAATTCGGGTATGTAGATTCTTTGATGAAGTTATTTTCCATGAGTGGATCAACTTCTTCTTTTAGTGCTGCTGACCTTTCTGGACCTTAGGTTCTCCTTTTTTGTTTAACTGGAGTAAACTTTGGGTCAACATTCAGAGCGTGTACTGCAACTTCTGGAGATATCCCACACATATCGGCATGAGTCCAAGCAAAGACATCCAGATTTGCTTTCAGGAAAGATATCAAGATATTCTGAATTGACACATTAAGCTGTGAACCCACATTCAACACCTTATTTGGGTCCTTCGGGTCAACAGGTACCGGAACTGTCGTTTCTACCGGTACTACTCTATTCTCCCCTGTACTGGCTTTTCTGGGATCCATTTCTTTCCGTGCCCCGCTGCGCTCGCCAGTGCGGGGTCCGCTCCGTAATTGCTACAAGGCTGGTTCCTTGATGCGGATTGGAGTTGCTGCATCCTTTCCCATTTCTCTTTTTCTTGACTCTCGCAGCTCTGTCAAATAGCATTCT
The DNA here is from genome assembly GCA_030765085.1 of Allium cepa. NCBI lineage: Eukaryota > Viridiplantae > Streptophyta > Magnoliopsida > Asparagales > Amaryllidaceae > Allium > Allium cepa. Next base: position 949,852,529 of record CM060943.1, on the reverse strand, counting down.
CGCGCAGCATTTTGATCCCCTTTTATAACTCCTACTCCATTGTCAGTAGGAAATTTAATAGTGAGGCACCACGGGGCTAGGATAGCTTTGAATGCTGCGAGTGTTGGACGGCCAAGAAAAGCATTATAAGCAGAATATTCATCGACGATCACAAAGGTTTGCTTTCGGACCGCTTTCCTTTCTCCTTCCCCAAGTTTTACAAACAGATCGATGGTTCCTACTGGTTGCTTTGGTTCCCCAGTGAAGCCAACGATTTTCTGTGATGAGGCTTGCACATCGATCATAGGGATTTTCATCTGGTCAAATGTCTTTTTGAAGAGGATATTACATGATGCTCCGCAGTCAATGAGGACTCTTCTGACAATGGCTGGTCCAATACCAGCCGAGATGACCAAGGGATCTAAAGTAGGAGCTTCAATACCCGTAGAATCTCTGGCTCTGAAAATAATATCATCGCCGAAAGTTTTCTGTTGTTTAAGGGGCGTAGTGTCTTCTAGAACAAAGACGTCTTCTTCGGCTGGAGCATATTTCAAAGCCCTGGAATATCTCTCCATCTCACCCCAACTCTTGCCAGCTGGGTGAGGTCCTCCGGAAATGACATTGATAATGGGCCTTCCAGATTCATGCCCCGTAGCTTTCTCACCTGCCCCAGGCTGATGAACAGGAGCCCGCTGCCCCTGACTTGACGATGCGGGATTGTTGCCATTCTTTTTCACGAATTGCTGCAACTTGTTTTCTCTTAGCAACTCTTCAATCAGATTTTTCAGCTGGCGGCATTCATCAGTTTCATGACCCGGTTGATTGTGGAAGCGGCAGAACTTCCCACTCTGTATGGCTTTTTCCCGGTTCTCAAAGGGATAGGTTTAGGGAAATCGATGGAATCTTTGGTGGCCAGGTAGATGTGCTCCGGTGTATGTGATAATGGAGTATATTCTGATGGCTTAAAGGATCGGGGCTTCTTCAGATTACCCTGTTTCTTCCCATTACTATTCTCCCTTTTTTGCCCCACCGATTCATTCTTGCGTGGAGCGACAGTGTTGTCTTCTGCTTTTTCCACCACTGCCTTTACTGGCAAAGGACGACTTTCCAAGCGAATGAATTCGTCTGCTTTTTTGTAGAACTTCTCGAGAGAGGTTGGCTCATTCATATTTAACCATTTCCCAAATTCGCTTGACTTATCGATAGCCCTCATTAGGTAAGTCAAGATCATTCGTGGCTCAGCATTGTCCACTTCCGCCAGCGCTATATTAAAGCGGTTCAAGAAAGATCTGATAGACTCACCAGGATTCTGCTCTAAACTGGACAATGACATGATATCCTTGGCCTTGGAAGCATAAAGTCTAAACTGCTCCTTGAATTTTCTGGTCAAGTCTGAAAACTGATCGATAGATCGGACTGGCAACTTGGTGAACCACAGTAAAGCCACGCCTTCCAGGTATACGGGGAAATATCGGCACTTTATTTCGTCGGAGGCCCTGGCACCTGTCATGTGCCAATCATATTTATACAAGAACTCATTCGGATCACTTGTCCCTTTGTAAGCTGGAATAGTCGGAGGGACAAACTTCCCTGGAAATTCCGCCTTCAAGATTTTTTCAGTAAACGGAGTTTTACTTGGGGTGAAACCCCATTCCTTCTCATCTTCAACTCTTTGCATACTTTCTTTCATGATCTGCCGGACCATTCCAGAAAGATATTCCTCATCATGCCGAGTTCTAGATCCCCCGGCCTCAGGTACTGCCTGCTCAAAGGGACTAGTAGGCCTTTCAGGAGCATTCCTTTCATTAACATCATGAATGTTGCCAGCATAGTTCCTTTCATTACCGGCCGGTTGATTGTTTGCCCCAAGTAAATCGTTCAACTTATTCAGAATCAGGGCATTCTGGGCACTTTGAGCCTCTAATTGTGCATTTTGGGCGTTTATTTGCTGGTTTAGCCCTAGAATCACAGCATCCAACTCCGCTTTGATAACTCCAACAGACGGTGTGGGTTGATTAGGCACAGGGGAAGCGGAGGTTCCCTCTTGAATGTTTCCAGATCTGACAGATCTACTTTTCCTTCCAGGAGCCATAATCTCAGATAAACTTCTGGTTTTTAAAGAAATTCTTTCTACAAATCTTTGTGAAGCAATGATGAGAGTTCTCCTGAGTTCAGTTCTCAGTGAAAGCACCAAAAATGTTAACGCTAAAATTTGAACGCTAACACCCCAGTAAGTAGATAACAGTTATGAAAGCACCACCCGTTGGTACGGGAACAAGATACAAGTAAAGAAATTGCAAAAAGGCAGTAAAAGACAACAGTTTTATAGTGGTTCGGCCTAAAATCGAGCCTACGTCCACTTTGATCTCTTTATTACTGAACAAGTACAACTTATACAACTTTCTTCAATTACAATCCACTCTAGACTGTTAGTACAAACTTTTACGGAGAATCATCTTTCAAACTCATGATAAATGATGTGGATTCTCTCTCTTGAATTTGATGTAATGTCTTCGATGTTTGGAGTGCTTGAAGTGTTGCTTGAGTCGAGAAAATGGCAGAGTTTTGGCGCTTCGAGAATGAACCAAAAGTCCCCTTCATGTTGAATATGGCCATGTATTTATAGGCAAACTTTTTAGGCTAAAATTGCTAAGTCATGAGTCGTACATGACTCATGATGAGTCGTAACCCGTACACGGTTCATAATAGGTCGTGGCCGACGTACTGGGTTAGCTTCCCCCCTGCTCCAAGACTATGTTCCCATTTGAATGAATATCACAAGTCCTGAGTTCTCCACGAGTTAACCAGAACGTTCTCCTTTATGTTAGCATGAGTCGTACACGACTCATCATAAGTCATATGTCGTTAACGAGTCAGCAGGCAGCGGCATAGGTGCATTGGTATTAGTCTTGTTCCCTGTTCGCTTGAGTCGCCAGCGACTTATGATAGGTCGTACACCTTTTTAAGTCGTAACACTTGTTAACTCGGTCAAGCTTTAATCTGTTATGTCGTAGCTCCCTTAAGTCGTACGCGACTCATATTGCTCAATAGGTCGTTCGCGAGTCACGAGTCATCGAGTCATGAGATAAGTATCACCCCTTAACTCCTCTTTGCTTACGAGTACCGGCTCACACCTTATGAGAAGCGGCATCACTTTTTCTCCAAGTGTTAGGTCGCACGCGACTCATCGCGATGAGGCATGAGTCGGCAGCGACTCATAATAAGTCGTAGATCTTGTCTTTGGGTTGTAGTTGAAGCATTTGTCAGTACTTCATACGATGAGTCGCTAAGCCGGTGTGCCATGAGTCGGTGGGCTACTGAGTCGCTGAACCACTTCACTCATGAGTCGCTAGAAGTATTGAGTCGCTATGCTGCTTTACTGGTAAGTCGCTGAGTACTATGTCGCTTCATTCCTAAGTCGCTAGCTCATGATAACTCAATGAGTTGCATATCATGAGTCGTTCGCGTCTTAACACACTAGGTCGCAAAGCATTTTAAGTCGCTAAAGCCACTGAGTCGCTCCTTTACATGAGTCGGTAACTATCATGAGTCGTAAGCTCCTTGAGTCGCTCGGCGTTAACACAAGTGTAGTTTGAAATTCAAAGTTTTTAAAAATGAAAATCTTAAATTTAAACAAGATTTAGTTTAGTTTAATCAAGTTTAAAAATAAGTTTCAGGTTGCTTTCAAATTCAGACATTAAGCTAAAACAGTTTTGTTAGTTTTTAAAATTTGAAACAGATTTAAATGGTTTAAGGAAGATTTAAATGTGTTTTGAAATTAAGTTAAAACTGTTTCAAGTTTCTTTGAAACCCAATTTTAATTTCAAAACAGTTTTTAAATTTAAAATGAATAAACATATTCAAATGTTTAAAAGTGAATTTGAAAATGAAATTTCATTTCAAATAAGTTTAAACTTGAAAGAATTTAGTTCCTTTAGTATTTGAAAGCATTTGAATTAAAATATGAAGTGTTGATTTAAATTTGAAAGTTCAAAATAATCAATTTATTTTCAATGCTTAATTTATCAAGTAATTTAGTTTTAATTCTTTCTTTATATTTAAGTGATGAATGTTGTTTAAACTTTCATTTTTATTTTAAGGTTTATAATTATTTTTGGAATTAATGTTTAAATGATTAAACATTTGAATCTTTAAATAAAATTGGAATTTGAATTTAATTTTTAGAAATGTATTGTTTTAATACATTTTGAATTTAGATGAGTCATTGATAAGTAATTAAATTATTTTGAAAAATATTTTAGATAATTAAGGATTTACTTAGTTATTTGATTTTAAATAATGGTTTTGATTAATTTTGATAATTAATCTAATTTAAATTTTCTTAAGTATATAATTAATGAAATGTGTTAATTAATAATTGATGATAATTATCTAAGGATAATTTAAGAATTAATTAAGGAAATTAATTTTGATAATTAACTAGATTAATTAATTGAATCTAATTAATTGTAATTTGTTAAGTAATTAAGGAATTAATTACTTATTAATTTGGATTGTGATTTGTTAAGTTAATTAATTCAGTTTAATTAATTTTAATAAGTCATTTGATGATTTTAAGTGTAATTACTTAATGTAATTAATGGAGCAGGACTACTTTATAATTACTGGAATGTAATTAGTAATTTGTATAATCACTTTTGTAATTAATTAGGGAATTAATTAATGATCAGTTATTGGTTAATTAATTTATAAATAAGTAATTAAAGATAGTTAATTAATTAATTTGATATTAATCAAGGTGATTAAAAATTGGATTAATTATTAAATGCAATTAATTTTTAATTAAGTAATTTATTTATATATTAGAGATCATTAATTATTTTAATTAATGATGTAATTAAGAATTGTTTAATTTAATAAAAATTAATTAATAAAGTTATTAATTAATTGTAATTAATTAAGGATAAATATAATTAATTATAATTAATTAATAAATGAGTAATTAAATGTTAATTACTTATGATTAAGGTTAATTAATTTATGAAATTAATTTAATACTAATTGCTTATTGTAATTAGTGAATGATTAATCAAAGATGTTTAATCAAGTTTAATACTTAGGAAGTGAATTAATTAACTGGGTTAATTAGTTAATGGATGTTAAGCAGGATTTAAATGAGTAATTAATTTAATTTATTTTAAATTAATTAGAGATAGTTGTAATTAATTTAATTCATTTTAAATTAATTATAATTGATGATTAAATCATTGCTTATGGATGTTATTGATTGAATGGTTGTGATCTCAGTAATGGGATTAGTCGTGTCTGTATGATATAGATGATTGATTTAAGTATGATGGTTTGTGATGGATTATTTGGTTGTGAAGATTATCTGTTTGTGGATGATATAGATTATCTGTTTATGATATGAATGTGATTATCTATTGTGATATGTAGTTTATCTATCTATGTGAATTAGATAAAATTGAAATAAGTTAATTATTTAAACCCTTAAGTACAACTTGGACATTAAAATGGCGTTTGGTTTCGGTGAGACCGGGATCGGGTTTCCATATTTGGATATCCGAAAACCACATCGATTCCAATTAAACGTTTGGTCGTTAATCCAAGTGGAGCAAGTGAAGACTCGAGGTGTAAGGGCTATACGTCAGTATAACTCTGTGGGTGATTCCGTAATGAGTTGACGGAATAGTGCTTATAGATTCGAGATGGAGATTTAGAGTGCAAGGGTTATCGTCGTTAACTATGAGGGTGATTCCAATACGAGTGTAACGAGATAATGCTTTCGGTTTCGTTCGAACCCGGAATGAACTTGTATGGATTGAATGCTTTCAGAACATCGTCAGGTGGGCGATGAGCATTCTAAGATTGATATGTCCTATAAAGGTAATTGTAACCTCAAGCCTCATCAACCGGGAATGGCTAAAACAGGGGAGGTGCAGCAAAGCTTCGTGGGTAGCACCCACTTGAGAGCAAGATTTATCCCTGTCTAGAGGTCCCTTTATATTTCGGCTGTGTGGCAGTTGGTGACGACCAATCTGCGGGGTAATCTTGTTCGGAACTGTTCAGTAAGGAACGGGTCCGTCTTTGTGTTGCAGGGGAGTGGGAGTACTCCTCGGTACGGTGATCTAAGCCACGTAATGTGACGGGCGGTACCCTAGTTGCCCTGCCGTTGATGGAATCCAAAATCCAATAAGTGCCTTTACGGTTTTTGATTGTGCCCAACTATGTTGGAATGTGAGATGTAAGCACTCCTTCTATTTCTGTATTTTATTTTGAAAAACCTACACACTATTATAATATCACTGGATTTCCTATCAAATGTTTTGGTTAGCGTAATGTAAAAACTTTTCCATGTTTATGTGTGGGAAGTCTTACGTGATACCTTTTGTTTTGAAAGGATTTTCTAAAGTTAAGCAACTTTTATACCCGTTTACTCACACCAGACCTCTGTCTGACCTGAGTGTTTATTTTCTGCTTTATTAAACTCTTGGGTACTCATATTATGTATGAGTAGTCAAGTGATTCAGGATTGCTTTGATGAGTTCTGGAGGAGATAATGGAGCAGGAGTCTTCAGCGTGTAGATATATTTAGTGGTTCCGCTGTGTGAGTTGTATCTGTTTTCCCTGATATTCTTGGATTGTAATTGCTAGACAGATGATTATAACTGTCTAGTTTGTGTTGTATTAGCTGTATTACTCTGATGTATATGATACTATGTATAGTATTATGTGATATATTATAATTTATTCGATTCCGCTGTGAGATTCTGATGTTGTCTGTTTCTTTCTTTCCTTTCTTTTCCCTTTTCTATCTCTTTCTTTCTTCTTAGCGATGCGACTTCCTGGAGTTTGGAAGTTGGGTCGTTACAACGTGGTATCAGAGCTCTCTAGGTTGAGCGAATACCTATGCTCTAGAGTGGTGTCCTTCCTGAGAGAGTGTATTTTTAATTTTGAATATATATATATATATTTCTACCTATTAGATTGGGTTACCTGTTCGGGTTTTCCAATATAAGTAATAAAGGTAGATAGGGTAGTGAGGTGTGTAACACAACTACCAATGGTTGGAGTTCGAGTGTTTGAGGTTGGATGTGATCTGCTATGGCAATATTGGGCATCTTGAGTAGTTTTGCAGTTTGGTGTGAAGGATTTCACCAATCTCTGAAGGAAATCGTTTCAAGATTCGGAGTTTATCTTTGGATTGTAAGTTGGATTTCACTCGTGTGAGTGGATTTTCTTGAGTTTGGTTCAGTTGAAAGTTCTGAAGCCAGCAAGGGTATTTTGGCAACCTTGGGAAGGAGTTCTGTCTGTATTTGAGTTTTGAGACTCAGTTTGGCAGAGTATTTTATGTTTGGTTTTGGGAGCGAGTCTCCTGAGAGATATATGTCTATCTGGAAGGCTCTATTGTGAAGGGGCTGGTGTAGCTTTGAGGTTCGATGAGCTTTTGGATAAGGAAGTTTTGGCAGCAGTAGCAGCAGTGAGTGACCTGTTCTTCGATGGTTCAGAAATCTCTGTGATTCTTCTGTCAGTAGTCCGGGCAGGATGGTGAAGCTTGTCCATTTCTTCTGGAAGCTCAATTGGGAGTGAAGTTAGTGGTTAAGAGGTGGACCACTAGTTTCTTCTTTTGAAGGCTTTAGCTGTTCTGTTTGTTGAAGTGAGAACGATTTCTTGGAATCTGAACTGAATGGGATCGCAAAAGTGACTTGCGACGGTTTGGAAGTTCTCTAAGTGATTTTTGTTTGGATTGAAGCATCTCTAGAGGATGTTTGAGTTATTGAAGTGGTATCTTCGGGATATCTTCGAAGGAGTTAAGATTTGCATCCATCGAGAGTTTGAGTTCTATTTCGACTTGGTTCTTGGAGCTTTACCGGTGGTTCAGCATAGTAGGAGGCTCTTTGAGAGAGAGATCTGTTTAAGTTGGTAGGATTTATTGGGTCCAGTTTTCTGGTTGAATTTTGTTATGGTGCTGTGACCGAATCAGATAGGTCACTGAGATTTTATGGAATTTGATGAACAATATTCCGGGATAAGTTGATCAAGTTTATACTTATGTTCATCAATAGCATTCTAGAATCAGAGTTGCGCAGTGGAAGCATGGTGGCAGCTATTCCAGGATAGAAGCAACACCCGATTCTTTGGGAAATTGAGTTTTGTCTTGGATCAGAGGATTTCTACAGGAAATTTATTTTGGATCTGGAAACTTGATTGTTTTGTATCTATTTGTTTCCATATAGAGTAGTTTGTCTGAAGAATTCTGATATTTGTGGAATAGAGATTGTGTGGTAGATTTGATTGATCTAGAAGTTGGAGGCAGCCCAGGATCGACAGGAGAGATTTGTGGATATGAGTATTGGATCTTTCTGCTTTCTCTTAAGAGTTAGTGTTTGGTCTACAGGATTAAATTTCCAGTTCGGATAGCTGGAATTTGTTTTGTTTTCACGTATCTCTGAGGGAGTATGTGTATGGTTTATCTCTGGTTTTAGAATCAGTAGTTCTGAGAGATTTGGAAATTGATCAGGACTTGTTTGTAGTCCTGTATTCTGTTTTAAATTTGTAGATCTAGATATATAGGAGCTCTAGATCTCAGTGGTGTAGTTAGTTTGGATTCTGTAAGGTGAGTGTTCCGGTGTTTGTACCTGGGAAACTCTAGGCAATCCTATCCACAATTTTGTATGAATAATTAGAATTGTTTGTTTAAATTGGTTGCTAGTATTTTGGCTGATAGCATATGTTTGCTCTTTTTAAATTTAAAATCTAAATGGGATTATTAAATTACCTTCGCTTTTAAATTTCGGGGACGAAATTCTTTTAAGGGGGGAGGAATGTGATGTCCCGGATGTTTGGGCAATAATTATTTAATAATTTCTTTAATAATTATTTTAAAATGTGAAATATTGATTTAATAATTTAATTCAAACTGGGATTCTCTTTTGAAAATTTATAATTATTTAGTTTGTTAAATGGTATTCTTTCCAAAGTTAAAAATTTTGAGTAATAAATTTATCTTTCTAAACTGATTTAAAAATATTTTATTTAGAATATATAAATGTTTATACATTGTAAATAAGAGATTTGGTTTTAATTTTAATTTGTATTAAATAAAGGATATTTTCTAATTACTATATAAATGCATAATTTGTAAATTGATTTAAATTGATTTAAATTAGTATTGTAAACTTTTTAAAAGATCTACCTTATAATTTTCATAGAAAGTTAATAAGTATTTATTTTGTTTTTAAAATTAAATATAGTTTAAAATTTCAATTTTATAATAAAGGTTTATTTTGTTTTGTTTTATTTTAAAATTCTTTTCTTTTGAAATATAGTTTCATACAGAATATTATTTTAAAAATAATTAAACAAGCATTTAAATGTAAATGTATAGTTTTATAAAGAAGTTCATAGTTTATATGTATTTATTTAAGACTAATGTTAATACAACATTTAAATCTTGCTAAAATAAGTTTGAAATAGTTTAAGATAAATTCAAATACATATATGAATTTAGAAATTGCTTTTAAATATTGAATGAACATGTGTTAAATTCTTAAACAATTAAATGGACACTTGTAAAACATTTAACATGATAAGTTAACAAGTGGCTTTGGTTTTGAATCTTATTTTTTTTTATTATTGATAGGAGAAATATAGGAAAGCATTTGATAAAAACATATTTTCTCATTTGAAACCTGAATCAAAATTTCAGTAAATCTAAAACCTCAAAACAAATGCAAATTAAAATCTGCAAACCATTTCTACAAACAACTTCAAATTTCTGCAAACCATATAACCTCAAATCTGCAAACCAAACAACTTCAATCAAATCTGCAAAATGAAGATTTGTTCAACTTCAAATCTGTGCAATAAGATGGGTCTGCATGCATCATCATCTGCAAGCATCTTCAACATGTAAAGCAAAATTCAACTGTTGCAAAATCTAAAATCAACATCAGACAGAAAAGCAATTTCTGTAATCTAGATGAAAACCAGGAGCATCATGCATTTCAAAATGCAGTTTCAAACAGAGTCTTGGAAATTGAAATCTGCACTTAAGTTTGTTTCTGCATCTTCAATTATAATGTGAGTAAGCTTTTATTTTTAAAAACAGTTCCTTTTAAAAATCAAAGTTAAAGCAATTTATAGCATTAAATATCAAATGCAAGCTGTTTTCCCTAAATCAAAACTGCCTTGAATTTAAACTGCAATGCTTCATTGATCTTAGACTTTAAGTTATCAGTTGCATGTGAATGAGTATGTTGAGTGATTGTGTATTGATGAATGCTTGTGTAAACTTATATATATGTTGCTGTTGCATGAATATATGCACACCTGTCGTTTTAAAAAAAAAAACTAAGATTGTTATTAGAAAACTCTTATCTCTGGGTTTGATTCCCTGGTAGAACTGATATGTAAACAAAGTTTGGTTGTTAGCATAAATTCAGGGTTGTAAATTTTGTTTATAAATCAAAATTATGTTCTTAAATCATGTTTTAGTTGTATAAAAAAAGAGAGAAAGTCCTGTTACCTCTGAATAAATTTAACAGTAAGTATTTTTTTTAATAAACCAAACATCATTGAAATGAATCAAATACATATTTGAATCTGGGAATTAAAAAAAAAAGAACAAATATTACAGTTTAAATTAAACTGTTGGGAAAAACATTTCTGTTTTAAACAAAGGTGGAAATTTTGGAAAATCTGTTAAGCTAGTGATGTAAGGTGTTAGATGCTTTATGTTTGTGAAGTATTGATGTGAGAGGACAGAGGAGATGCTGGTGATGGATGATCAGAGAGAGAGAGAGAGACAGGTGAATTGGTTTCCAGGTTTTGATTTGGTTGCATGTTGAACTCAGGTAACATATCAGTAGTGTGTAGTGTTTTAACTCGAGTCATTGCTCGGGTATTTTTATTTTTGACTCGAAGCAAATGGTTTTAGAACTCGAAGTAAAATAGATGAGTTCTCGGGTGGGTTAGTTGCAGGGTTAAACCTGAGATGATGCAGTTTTCAAATTTTTGAATGAAATTCATATTTTATGTTGGAAACTGAATTCAAGTATGAATTGGAACTGAATTCAAATGGAGTTCTGAGTTCAAGGTTTTAAAAATGAAATTTTTAAATTTAAACAAAGTTTTAAATTCTTTTTAAATCAAGATTATAAAAACTGTTTCAGGTTTTTAAAACAGAGAGTTTGCAGTTTTTAAGAATTTTGAATGAATTCATATTTTAAGTTGTAATTTGATTTAAATGCAAGTTAAATCTAATTTCAAATGAAGTTTGAAATTCAAAGTTTTTAAAATGAAACTTTTAAATTTAAACAAGTTTTAAATTTGGTTTTAAATCAATATTAAAAACAGTTGCAGGTTTTAGAATCTGTAGTTTTGCAGTTTTGAATAAATTCATATTTTAAATTTTACAACTTGATTCAAGTATGAGTTGAAACTGTATTCAAGTGTAGTTTGAAATTCAAAGTTTTTAAAAATGAAAATCTTAAATTTAAACAAGATTTAATTTAGTTTAATCAAGTTTAAAAATAAGTTTCAGGTTGCTTTCAAATTCAGACATTAAGCTAAAACGGTTTTGTTAGTTTTTAAAATTTGAAACAAATTTAAATGGTTTAAGGAAGATTTAAATGTGTTTTGAAACTAAGTTAAAACTGTTTCAAGTTTCTTTGAAACCCAGTTTTAATTTCAAAACAGATTTTAAATTTAAAATGAATGAACATATTCAAATGTTTAAAAGTGAATTTAAAATGAAATTTCATGTCAAATAAGTTTAAACTTGAAAGAATTTAGTTCCTTTAGTATTTGAAAGTATTTGAATTAAAATATGAAGTGTTGATTTAAATTTGAAAGTTGAAAATAATCAATTTATTTTCAATGCTTAATTTATCAAGTAATTTAGTTTTAAATCTTTCTTTATATTTAAGTGATGAATGTTGTTTAAACATTCATTTTTATTTTAAGGTTTATAATTATTTTTGGAATTAATGTTTAAATGATTAAACATTTCAATCTTTAAATAAAATTGGAATTTGAATTTAATTTTTAGAAATGTTTTGTTTTAATACATTTTGAATTTAGATGAGTCATTGATAAGTAATTAAATTATTTTGAAAAATATTATAGATAATTAAGGATTTACTTAATTATTTGATTTTAAATAATGGTTTAGATTAATTTTGATAATTAATCTAATTCAAATTTTCTTAAGTATATAATTAATGAAATGTGTTAATTAATAATTGATGATAATTATCTAAGGATAATTTAGCAATTAATTAAGGAAATTAATTTTGATAATTAGCTGGATTAATTAATTGAATCTAATTAATTGTAATTTGTTAAGTAATTAAGAAATTAATTGCTTATTAATTTGGATTGTGATTTGTTAAGTTAATTAATTCAGTTTAATTAATTTTAATAAATCATTTGATGATTTTAAGTGTAATTACTTAATGTAATTAATGGAGCAGGACTACTTTATAATTACTGGAATGTAATTAGTAATTTGGATAATTACTTTTGTAATTAATTAAGGAATTAATTAATGATCAATTATTGGTTAATCAACTTATAAATAAGTAATTAAAGATAGTTAATTAATTAATTTGATATTAATCAAGGTGATTAAAAATTGGATTAATTACTAAATGCAATTAATTTTTAATTATGTAATTTATTTAAATAATAGAGATCATTAATTATTTTAATTAATGATGTAATTAAGAATTGTTTAATTTAGTAATAAATAATTAATTAAGTGTTTAATTAATTGTAATTAATTAAGGATAAATATAATTAATTATAATTAATTAATAAATGAGTAATTAAATGTTAATTACTTATGATTAAGGTTAATTAATTTATGAAATTAATTTAATACTAATTACTTATTGTAATTAGTGAATGATTAATCAAAGATGTTTAATCAAGTTTAATACTTAGGAAGTGAATTAATTAACTAGTTTAATTAATTAATGAATGTTAAGCAGGATTTAAATGAGTAATTAATTTAATTTATTTTAAATTAATTAGAGATAGTTGTAATTAATTTAATTCATTTTAAATTAATTATAATTGATGATTAAATCATTGCTTATGGATGCTATTGATTGAATGGTTATGATCTCAGTAATGAGATTAGTCGTATCTATATGATATAGATGATTGATTTAAGTATGATGGTTTGTGATGGATTATTTGGTTGTGAAGACTATCTGTTTATGGATGATATAGATTATCTGTTTATGATATGAATGTGATTATCTATTGTGATATGTAGTTTATCTATCTATGTGAATTAGATAAAATTGAAATAAGTTAATTATTTAAACCCTTAAGTACAACTTGGATATTAAAATGGCGTTTAGTTTCGGTGAGACCGGGATCGGGTTTCCATATTTGGATATCCGAAAACCACATCGATTCCAATTAAACGTTAGGTCATTAATCCAAGTGGAGCAAGTGAAGACTCGAGGTGTAAGGGCTATACGTCAGTATAACTCTGTGGGTGATTCCGTAATGAGTTGACGGAATAATGCTTCTAGATTCGAGATGGAGATTTAGAGTGCAAGGGTTATCGTCGTTAACTCTGAGGGTGATTCCAATACGAGTGTAACGATATAATGCTTTCGGTTTCGTTCGAACCCGAAACGAACTTGTATGGATTGAATGCTTTCAGAACATCGTCAGGTGGGCGATGAGCATTCCAAGATTGATATGTCCTATAAAGGTAATCGTAACCTCAAGCCTGATCAACCGGGAATGGCTAAAATAGGGGAGGTGCAGCAAAGCTTCGTGGGTAGCACCCACTTGAGAGCAAGATTTATCCCTATCTAGAGGTCCCTTTATATTTCGGCTGTGTGGCAGTTGGTGACGACCAATCTGCGGGGTAGTCTTGTTCGGAACTGTTCAGTAAGGAATGGGTCCGGCTTTGTGTTGCGGGGAGTGGGAGTACTCCTCGGTACGGTGATCTAGGCCACGTAATGTGATGGGCGGTACCCCAGTAGCCCTACCATTGATGGAATCCAAAATCCAATAAGTGCCTGTACGGTTTTGATTGTGCCCAACTATGTTGGAACGTGAGTTGTAAGCATTCCAGCTATTTCTGTATTTTATTTTGAAAACCCTAGACACTATTATAATATCACTGGATTTCCTATAAAATGTTTTGGTTAGCGTAAGGTAAAAACTTTTCCATGTTTATGTGTGAGAAGTCTTACATGATACCTTTTGTTTTCAAAGGATTTTCTAAAGTTAAGCAACTTTTATCCCCGTTTACTCACACCAGACCCCTGTCTGACCGGAGTGTTTATTTTCTGTTTTATTAATCTCTTGGGTACTCATATTATGTATGAGTAGTCAAGTGATTCAGGATTGCTTTGACGAGTTATGGAGGAGATAATGGAGCAGGAGGCTTCAGCGTGTAGATATATTTAGTGGTTCCGCTGTGTTTGAGTTGTATCTGTTTTCTCTGATATTCTTGGATTGTAATTGATAGACAGATGATTATAACTGTCTAGTTTGTGCTGTATTAGCTGTATTACTCTGATGTATATGGTACTATGTAATGTATTATGTGATATATTATAATTTATTCGATTCCGCTGTGAGATTCTGATGTTGTCTGTTTCTTTCTTTCCTTTCTTTTCCCTTTTCTATCTCTTTCTTTCTTCTTAGCGATGCGACTTCTTGGAGTTTGGAAGTTGGGTCGTTACACATTACATAGCATCACAATCACAATAGAAATATCAATCTAGTACACAATATTTGACAATTAACTTAAATTAATTAAATTAAACTCAATTAATTACAATGAGCAATTAACTTCTTAATTACTTTCATAAAGTAAGTGCAATTACTTTCGGTCAATTGACGGGAAAATTGACTCCGGAAAATTGCACAGACCAACCACCAGTCAATTTTCCCGTTACCTCCGGTCACACTTCTACCACCAGACAAAATCCAACATTCCAGATCAACAGGATTGCCAAAGGAAACCAAAAATCCCTAAAACAATCAACACGGAAGTGCCTACTCCAGACTCAACTAAAAAATGTGAAATTAGTTTTAAAAATCCATATTTTAGATAATAATTCAAGATATAAACCTGAATTAATAATTTAAGACGATTGAAATTTCACTCATGTTAGTCATTAACTGTTCTTAGGTTTCTATAGAACAGTTCTATTTTATTTAACTAAAATACAAATTTTAAAATTTGCTTTATGATCAAAAAAACACATTTGTCTGAATACCGAGTCCTATCAACCAATAGATTAAGCAGAGATGATTCTTGGTTTAAATCTGAGCTTGAAATTTTATAAACAGAGATATTTCCAGATCACTGAATATGCAGGCATCATATATACTCAGAATTGCATATATACATATAAACATACTCATTTTAGACATAAGAAACATATGTGAATATACTTAAGTTTTTTTTTAATTTATGCTACTCACTTTGTTTTTAAAATGAACAGAGCTTGTTTAACACAGGTTGTGAACTACTAGCTGGAATTTCTTTTTGATTCTCTGGTTGAGTTGAGTTGTTGTTTTAAATTGAATTTTTGTTTTAAAGTTAAAGATGAAGCCTACTTTAGATTTTCTCAGCTTGGAATGAACGAAACTAAGATAAAGAAGATGATATATAGGAAAAAAGCTTACAAGTGATCATTATTTGTTTGTACAGGGTGATATTATTTTGTTTATACATTATAAGCCAGAGATTTTTCTTAATTTGGTGGCTGATATGATATTATTTCGGTGCTGAGATGATATCTTGTTTGTGCTTTGTAATTTTGTTTGTTCATTTGACTATGCAGATTTTTCTTTGGTGGCTGATAGATATATTTTGCATGGTAAAGATGATCATGCATTAATTTCTATTTTCTTTATCTACGTACTTATCCTATTTGTTGTTCCTAGATATAAAGAAAATTAGTTTGTTCATACTTAAATATATCTCTGTCTTCTTACACAAGTTAATTCATATTTATCTTTCCTCGAGTCTTATTTTTTTGTGATATAATTGAATTCTATTTTTTAACATGTTGTTTAAATTTAGCTATGTGTTTATTTTATATTTTACAATTTATCATATATGTATTCGTTTCAATTTCTAGCTTAAATATTTATTTTTAACTTTAATACTTATTGCCTTGTATGTCTTTATATATATATATATGTGTATATATATATATATATTTCTTGTCTTATTTTACATCTGCATTCATTCACTATTTTTACACAAATTTTAAAATCCATTTCATAAGATTAAATTCAAATATCTTTACGTTATTTATAAATCCCAATTCAAATTCAAATCAAACATATTTCTCAATTAATTTATAAAACACGTATTTTATTCGAATTTGGAGAAACTCAAATCAATTTACCAGTTAACTTCACAATTTTTATTCCAAAATTAAATTAATTATCAATTTAAACTTAGTAAAAATCCAAGATCGTTATAGGAAACCATTTTAACAACTGTGTACATGGTGGAGATTCTAGAAATAAAGTATGATGGTTTGGCGAACGATTCGGGATACGGTATTTATGTGACCTTGACTCCCGTGTGACAGCTTGGATGTGACTAAAATATGAGCCATGTCGAGCCAAGTGAGGCTGCACCTCCGATCGGACACTTTTCTTCGACAACCATATTATGACTTTGTGATGATTTGGTGACCACCTCTCGATTTTAATTATGGGAGTGTGTTCCGAGTCGGGCGGTAGTAGTTGCTATGCGTTACGACCAGTTCGGACACGCAAATGGTATATCTACCCTAGCATTTCCTTGAGCGTCGTGTTCACATGCCCCATCGTGCCTTTTATGAGTTTTTTATGTCATACCTATGGTATGCTCCTAATAGCCCACTTGCAGGTGGAGTTTATAGCATCTGTATAAACTACGGCATTATATAAAGTGTGTTAAGGGGGATATGGATAATGCCATAATGCTATTTTAATACTTTACTGTAGACACTACCATAATAGCGTATTGTACTATGTATGTGGATAGTTTAACGGATCCTTAGGATATGTAAATCCTGAACATCTCCTAAGTAGTTGCACTCATGGTTGACACTAGATAGGTGGTGTCAAAACCCGTAAACATATCTAACGCCGTTACACTCTTATTTATTTACTATTGATTTAACTTGCATAAGATCTATTAGTTCTGACTCGAGTGTTTTTTCTTTTAAATTCGCTTGGTCAGTCTGAGCTTTTCAGTTTATCAAAGACTTCTTTTTAAAGGATGGGGCCGAAGATTTTGTAGTATTACTATTTATTACATTTATTCGACTACATCATATTGTTCCACTGAATTTTTTATTATTTATTCCTGTTGTATGTAACTCTGATCTGTATTATAAAAGTTTAATCAATGTTATTTGTAAACAGCTTCATGGACTGCTTATTTGATTATTATATTTTGTCATTCTGCTGTGAGATTCTGTATTTGTTTTCTTTCTTTCTCTGCTTTTCTTATTTACCCCATAGCATTCTTCCCATTTGAATGGTTTGAGTCTGACATGTGTGGTTTATCGTCGATTTAAACCATCCAAAAACGCAGGTCGTTACAGTACCATTATTGTCCATCCATCTACTGCAATCGTCGTTAATGACTGCTCACACTGCACCATCACTCTACATCTATGAAGCAAGTCCATACTTGAAATAATGCTAAACCTAATGAAACCCAAAACAATGCAATCATAATCGAAAGAACATCCATGACTTGACAAGACCAAAGCATGACAATTCATACATAGGCTAGTGGAACTTTCAATATTGTTCCCGACAATCATGGGTTGGACAATAGTTTTAGGTTTCAATCCTAATCTATTTAACAAGTAACTTGATATGAAGGAACGAAATCCCAAGTGTCGAATAAAACATCTAGGAAAGCATACCTTGAAAACGATGCCTTTTCCTTTCTCTTTTACCGATGAAGCATTCAACGAAGTCAGAGGATAGATTTAACAAGCTGCTTATGGTTTAATGGCCTCAGACGGTTTTTCTGGATATCCACAAGATTGTTGCAATTGTACCATTTCTTCTCCTTTGCTTTGCAATCTCTACTGTAGTGATCTTTATCACCGCATTAGTAGCAAACCACTCTAGCTTTACACCTCTTATAACCATCCTTCATTTAAGGCGGTTCCTCTGTAACCAATACATAACAATACATGTATAGTGAGCTACATTGGTGCCTAGACGACGTAGGACCATAATCAAGATTGTAAGTAAAATAAGACATCATAGATCCTATTGTATATCTTATAGTGCATCAAAAAAATATAATATTAAACATCTCAACTATAAAACAGGTAATAATAATAACTGAATTAATCAAAGAAATCAAAGTAAATGTAGTAATACATAAGTTTGATCTCTTTCTCATCCTCTATCCAACTCCACATGCTCACCAAACCTCGTATCCCTAATATAATCATCTAAGGGTACCCGAAATAATAGGATGCAAAGCATAAAGTCTCAAGTCAGGAAACATTGTAGTGTGAGCGCTATAAAATCTCTAGTTACTAGTAAATCACTATAATTGGACAAGTGGTATGAAGAATCATACCCGGCTAGTCCTTGCATCTGCATAATTAGTACATATACAAGATATTACTAGCCTACATCAAGGTACAAAGGGGTGCCAAGATATCTACATCTATAAAATCCACATCGTGTAACATCTCTAGGGTGATAAGCAATTGAAAAAATAGCATCCATCTTCTAAACTAATTACGCAAAACTATTATATGGCACGGTTAGCCACCTCCACACAAAAAGGGAATATCAGGCATTCCCCTGTTGTAATTATCTCGGATTTTTACTAAGTTTAAATTGATAATTAATTTAGTTTTTGAATAAAAATTATGAAATTAATTGGCAAATTGATTGAGTTTCTGTAAATTCTAATAAAAATATGTGTGTTTATTTTATTAAAGTATAATTAAGTTTTAAAAATGATTTCTTAGAAAGTTAAATATCTATATATAGGAATGCAAATGTAAAATAAGACAAAAGAAAATACAAATATCTTTGAAGCTTGCAATAGAAGATATATATTCAAATATGAACGAAAAGGAAAAAAAAGATAAGTGTAGACTAGGAAAAAATGATAAGCATAAACTTATAAAACAAGACAAATATCATTAATCTAGCACACAAAAGAAATATCATATCAGCCACCAAAGCAAGTAGAAAATATGCATAGTTAAATGAACAAAAGAAAAATATCTTTGGTCAAAGACGGAGGCAAGTAAAAAAAAGAAAAAAAAGAAGAAAAAAAATCTGATCAAAAGGAAACAATCTTCTACAGCAAGCCTCCCCTACAAACACTACCTTTTCTATATATATCTACACTATTCTTGTTCATTGATCAACTTAGCATTCCAGAAAAAATATAAGCATCATCAAAGTCAGTTCAACAGCAAAACAAAGCAAGTTTAAGGGAAAATCAAACTCCAGTTTTCAACACAGTATTGTTCTTTATTTCCAACTGTTCCAGGTGAGCAAACAACCCTCTTTGATCTAAAACCTAATATATTTTGAAGGTGTATTTGATGCTTGTGATTGAAATCATGATAATAAGTGTTTGCTTGGATATGTAAACATGATTGCCTAGTTGTATACGCATCTGCATGTCTGCTGTGTAAACAGACATCTCTGTTCCAGGTTTAAAAATTAATCAAACCTTTTAGAAAATCTGAGATCATCCTATTTTAGTGATTTCCGGATTTAATTCCTAAACGAAAAGTAACCATAATCATGAAATGCTAATTTTAAAAATATTTCCAAGTGCTATTAATCTAAAATTTGCTGGTAAATTTGAAAATGCAGTAAAATGCATAGACATTGAAAAATTCGAATACTTTGATTTATTGGTTCATTTCCATAATCTAGTTTGTAATCATAAACCATGATTTTTGAAATTGAAGTAAAGTTTTTTAATTTGATAAGTCGTGAAAAATAGGGAATTGAATGTGAAGAGAATTTTAAGCAATTCACGGCGATCACGTGAGGTATGGCAGTCATGGTCGCTACTGGAGTTGGAGCGATGATGGGTGGTCTCAGAAAAAATGGTTGGAGGGGTTCTTGAGGCATGTGGTGGCCGAACGACATAGAATTAGGATTTAACGGTAGTTTTTGATCGGCGATGATCTTCGGGCTCATCTTTCACCGTCAAGGCACTAGAAGTGATCGCATATGGGGGAAAGTAAGAGGGGAGTTTGATGTTGCTTCGACGGGGTGACAGGGTTTCAGGTGGTTGGCATTGTCATCGACGAAGCGTTTTGGGTTGATTGAGTTGGATGCTTGGCGATCGAATTACTCGATTTAAATTCTTGGTTAGATTCATCAATTTGGGCGGTTGTGTGGGTTGTGCTGGTCGTTGATGATGTGTGGGAGAGATCGGCGATGGCCAGAGAAACTCCGATCATCTGTGCACGTGTACGTGCATAATTTGGATGGTGCTGTTGAAATTTGGGAAGACGAAGTGGAATTTTGGATGTTCTCGAGATTTTAATCGCATGAACTCGAAGTTTGAAATGCGAAATTAGGCGATGGCTCGAGGTTTTACTCGTGCGTGCTCGGGTACAATTGCGTTTGGCTCAGGAAAAAAATTTGATCAGGTAGCAGGCTTAATTTTTTTAATGGAAATGTGTTTCAGTTTTAAAGCAAAGAAATGGGTTTTACAAATGTTTCTAAGCTTAAAGGCAAAGAAAAAACAAGTTTAAAGATAGGGAAAATAATTAGTTTTCACAAATTCATATTTAACAAAGTTTTATTTTATTTAAAATTAATAGATTTTGAATAATTGTTTTGATTCCAGCTTAAAAGTTAATAAAGAAGTAATTAAGTTTTGCTTAGTTATGTTATCACTATTTATAAGTAATTCTTAAATCATTTTAAATTAATAATGAAGTTAAAGAGTTAATCAAAAGCAATGTTTTTGAATCATTAATTTACTTAAGTTTCTTACGTAAAATTGTGTCTTAATGACAATTAAATTTAAAGATGGTTAATTAAAGATTTTTTTGATAAGTAGGTGGTTAAGGAAAAGATAATTATTTACGAGTGTTCGGATAATTAAAGGTAATCAATTTCATGATTAAGGATAATTAAATAATTAGGGGTTAATTTTTTAACTCATTAAAGATTGATAAGTTTATTTATTAAAGTTGATTAATTTAAAATTAAAGGTTAATCAATAAATGATTTAAGGTTAATTAATGATAAAGGGTTGTATTTAATTAAAATTATTTAACCTGGATTAGGGATTTCTCAGATTAAATTTAATAAGATAATTTACGAAAGTAATTACATGGTTAATTAATTTAAACCACATGATTTATTCATCTTAATTGAAGATGTTTGATTGTTACTGAATGTTGTGTATTGGATTGATATTTTGTTATGTGATCATGATGCTATGTAATATGAATTGCTTTGTGTTGTGTTGTGATATCTGTGATGAATATACTGCTGTGTGTACACGAAAACCCTTTGGCCCGTAAAACGGCATTTAAATTTCGATGCGACAGGGAGTCGGATTCCAGTTGGTTACCCGAAACCCACATCGAATCGTAATGGTGAATCTTTGTGATTGATGAATTTACTTTATCTGCGAATGAAGATAAGCGTTATGGATTATACAACTTATCGAGATTGATATGATTGAACCTGTGATGATTGATTATATTGCACCATTGTGTAAAACCCGGACAACACCATACACACGCAAAATATGGATTGAATGAGGAAATCGGCTAAGTCATAGATTTTTAGCAATTTTTTTAAAAATGAATTCTTGAATCCAAAATAGTTTTGGATTTGGTATTTAAAGCTTTTGAAAATGATTTGATTTAAATATGAATAATTTGATTTAAATTTGAATTCAATATTTGAAATTGAATTCAATGATTTGGAAATTTAAATTTAAATCGAAGTCTTATACTTGAATGGCTTAACTTATGTAAATTGTAATCAATTTTCCCAAGACGAAAACTATTTGTTTCAAATAATAATAACTTTCATAAAAAGAACGGATTTCCAATTTGTATCGAAAGATTTCAAGTTTGAAATGAAATTGTAAATAGTTTGGAAAACCTATGATTTAACCTTTGTGACGATGATTAAGTCTTGTTTTGAAACTGAAGTGAATTTTAAATGGTGTATATTTTATATAAAAGATTTGAATTGGAAAGGATTTGAAAGTTATGAATTAAATCTTAAACTGAAAGATTGGATGGGTTAATCCAATTTGAAATGGAAATTGTTTTGAAATCCGTGAATGGATCTTTGTGAAACTGGGTGAACTTTGTGAAATGAATCTTTTATTTAAAAGATTTAAAATGGTAATTTGTTTAAACCAATTGAAATAAAAGTTTTGGATAATAAGTTGTGACTTAACTGAAATCCCACTATCCATATGTTTTAAATATTACGCTCATTATTCAGTTTAGCCGAGAGAGGACCTTTGTGTCATATAACCCATTTCGAATAATGATACGTCGATATGGATAGCATTTGAAGACCGGTTGTGAAGGCCGGGTATTTTCGAGAACGAAAGTACAACCCGTCGATTATCTCTTCACTAAGTCATGCCGCTATAGAGATTCCCTAAGTGATGGGAAGTCGGATCGGGATTGTGAATACCCGGATTGCAAGGGCTTCTTTGGAAGTGCCTTCGGTTCTATTCAAACCCGAAACAGACTTGTATGGATGTGTGTCTGACATTACCCTTTGAGATGCTAAGCTGGTTTCTATCAAATACATTTCTGTTGGTGGCGTAGATTTATTCTCTTATTTTAACACCCTTCTATGAGACGTATGAGCTCAGAGGTTATGTAGTTGATGGTTACTAGTGATACATTCCCAATTTGGTAATGTGGCATGTTAAGTGTTGCTGTGTGTTGATGATCGTTTGTTTATCATTTGTGATTAAAGCATGGCTTTGTGAAAAAGCGTAGCTTTGTGGACGTGACTTCGTCGAGCCTCACAACCCGGTAATGGTCGAAACAGGAATCGTGACAGCAAGGTTATTTGGGGGTAACTCCCTTTGAGGGTATGACCATTTCCCTCTGGATAAAAAGTGATATCATGGTATGGAGCCCAGTTATTTACTTATGTTGATTTTTTTATAAAAAGTTGTATCATGGTATGGATCCCAGATACTTTACTGTGTGGTTGTTGGATTGAGAGCCCTCGGATAAAGATCGGTAACGACTGGGGGATGGCATACACGTGTCAGTTGTTACCTAATTACAAAGGTAACCCACCTTGTGTAGTAGAGATCTGGTGAGGTTCTCGGGGACGTCCCTCCAGAGGCGTTCCATTTTATGTGCGAAGTTCCTTTGCCCGACCATTTGTTGGAAAATCCAAAGAAACAATACGATCCTTGAACGGTTTCAGTTGTATAACCTGCCATGGAATGTGGTGGTAACCTGCTATTGAACATGGTAGCTATAGTAGGCATAAGTGCGAAATGCCTATGCTGGCTAAGATTAATATTATACTTTCGTAATGTTTTCTACACTATGCACTATTAATAATAATATCAAATAATTTTGTGTATTAAGCATGTTTGACTATCATAAGGAGAAATCTCCTCCAATTTTGCGTTTGCATTGTATATGTGGCGGGCGGCCTTATGGTAGTTTCATTTTCCAAAAGCATAGCGGATTTCTTTTTATTTTCTCTGTGAAAATAATTGTTTTTGAGATCTCAGACTAGTCCCACGACTGACCTGGAGTTTATTGTTCCCTTTCTAAACTCTGGGTGCCCACCAATTTCCACACGGGAAGCCTAGAGTCAGGTTATCAGGTAAGTCTGGAATTCAGGAGTTGCTGTGGAGCTCAAGGAGCAAGCTGCACGGCGAAGCGTATCACTAGTATATGTCATATTCTGTTCCGTTGTTTGTTTTTGTAACACTCTGATAATGTAACGTGATGTAACGTAATAACTGATATAGTTCTTTGTTTTAAAGATATTCATTTATCTATTATATTTGTTCTGCTGCGATATGTGAGATTCTTTTATTATTTCTGTTTCTTCTTCTACCTCTTTCTTCCTTAAACCCCAACGGTTCTTTTTTTAGCATTCGAATGTGAGGCATTCGATACAGTGGACGTATTGATGTCGACTTTCGAGCATCGAGAAATTGGACATGTTACATGTGGTATCAGAGCTGAAGGTTAAAACTTTAGCTTAGGAGTATAACACATTAACTGACTCATTAGAGATAGGGTGAAGTATACCCCAGAATGAGTATCCCTAAGATATATGTTCGAATGCCTTAGTAAATTCTACTACTATCCACTGATAGTGAGTATGAGTGCAAGAAGAGAACGAGATAGGGGACAGGGAAATACCACTGCGAATGATCAATACCCTGCAACAACGGAAAAAATCTTTCTCTATCAATCTCCTTTGATTCGGTTTCAATTCTTTGGTTGGCTTTGTGGCAGCTCGAGGGAGAAACTTTTGTATGATGGTGGCTCTTACGAATCATGTAGATAAGTTTCTATTTCGTATTCTCTTCGTTAAATTTCTGTCAACTTTTCGTTTTTAACCTCAATGAATTTGAAATTCTATTTGAAATAAATTGGTAAATTAAATATAAAATTGAATGTGAAGATTTGTATCGATAAAACGATTTCGATTAGAACAAATTTGAAATTCTATTGTAATTTCTTGTGAATATCAAGTCCAAAGAGGGACAAATTATATATACTTTGGGGTATTCCAACTTGAGTTTGGAATCCATATATAGTATTTGAGAATTTTGGGAGATTAAATCCATTTATCTTTTGTTTGGGTCTCGATATATTCTACGAGTGGTTAGTTATCCTTCTGACTAACCAATGCCCCTGCATATTCAAAGATCCAGATAACCCGAGTATCTTGTGAAGTGTTAAATAGATTCGTTCTTGTATCCATTGTTGATACTCTAATTCGGTGAGCCAAATACAGAATAGATATCCAGTTTGACCTGGGAAAACTGTTTCTCTTTCTTTGTGTATCTATCATCGTTGTTTCTCTGCCTGCAAATTTCAAGGATGAATTTTTTTTAAAGGGGAATCTGTAACGATCCCGAATTTTTATTAAGTTTAAATTGATAATTAATTTAATTTTTGAATAAATTTTTTGAAATTAATTGGTAAATTAATTGGGTTTTTCTAAATGCGAATAAAAATATGTGTTTTTTATTAAAGTATAATTAATTTATAAAACGATTTCTTAAAATGTTAAATATCTATGTATAGGAATGCAAATGTAAAATAAGACAAAAGAAAATATAAATTTGTATGACTCGTGCAAAAGAAGAATAAGACAAAAGAAGTATCATATCAGCCACCAAAGCAAGTAGAAAATCTGTGTAGTCCAATGAACAAAAGAAAAATATCTTTGGTCAAAGATGGAGGCAAGAAAAAAATAAGAAATAAAAAAAAGAAAAAAATTTGATCAAAGGAAACAATCTTCTACAGCAAGCCTCCACTACAAACACTATCTTTTCTATATATATATCTACATTATTCTTGTTCGTTCATCAACTTAGCATTCTGGAAAAAATATAAGCATCATCAAAGTCAGTTCAACATCAAAACAATGCAAGTTTAAGGGAAAATCAAACTGCAGTTTTCAACACAGTATTGTTCTCTGTTCCCAACTCTTCCAGGTGAGCAAACTACCCTCTTTGATCTAAAACCTGATATATTTTAATGGTGTATTTGATGCTTGTGATTGAAATCATGATAATAATATTTGATTGGATATGTAAACATGATTGCCTAGTTGTATATGCATCTGCAAGTCTGCTGTGTAAACAGACATCTCTGTTCCAGGTTTAAAAATTAATTAAACCTTTTAGAAAATCTGAGATCATCCTATTTAAATGATTTCACGATTTAATTCCTAAAGTAAAAGTAACCATAATCATGAAATGCTAATTTTTAAAATATTTCCAAGTGCTATTAAATTAAAATTTGCTGGGAAATTTTAAAATGCAAAGACATGGTAAAATTCGAACACTTTGATTTATTGGTTCATTTCCATGATATAGTTTGTAATCATAAACCATGATTTTTAAAATTGAAATCAAGGTTTTTAATTTGATAAGCCGTGGGAAATGGGGTGTTGAACATGAAGAGGATTTTAAGCAATTCACGGCGATCATGTGAGGTTTGGCAGTCGTGGCTGCTACTGGAGTTAGAGTGATGATGGGTGGTCTCAGAAAAAATGGTCGGAGGGGTTCTCGAGGCATGTGGTGGTTGGACGACATAGAATTAGGATTTAACGATAGTTTTTGATCGACGATGATCTTTGGTCTCGTATGTCACCATCAAGGCACTGGAAGTGATCGCATATGGGGGGAAAGAAAGTGGGGAGTTTGACGTTGCTTCCACCGGGGTGACAGGGTTTCAAGTGTTCGACATTATCATCGACGAAGCGTTTTGGGTATTAGGAAATGAAAGTGAATGAGGAGAAGTGGGGGTGGAGCTAGAGTTAATAGTTTAGGTTAACCCAAACCCAAAGTCCAAAGTGCAAAGGTCAAATTTTTAGCTTGCCCCAAACATATCAAAGTTTATACTCAAAAAGGTTGCGAACGGCATTTTGAACTCAATGAAAGCGGTCCTGAGTCCTAATTCGACCGTATGCAAAAAGTAGCTTTTCAGACAATAATCCAACTAACGATGCTATATTTAAATAAAATATTTAAATATGCAATCGTAACATATGCGGGTTGTTACAATTTGTGAAAAAGATGTGGACGTTCTTTTTTCCTAACAACTTTTTTCTGGCAACTCTATCCCGACTTCAAAGGGTTTACGATTTGTACGAAATCATCGTGATTCACATTACAGCGTCCTTATAGTGTGTGCGTCTTTGTAAATTTTTTTTGCTTGCACAATGTTTGACTAGAGACTCCCATTGTATAAGGATTAACCATAAGTGACGATTAGCTACTAGTGACTTTCTAGTAGTGATAAGCAGCAGAGCAAGAATGTTGTTCAGTTTCTTCGATCCAAATCTCAAGTACGATATGTTAATTGTTTTTTTCCCCACCATTATGAATCAATTGATTAATCACATCTGATATTTTCTATGTTTGGAATATATGCCAACCATGGCGCTAAAATTAGAGTAGAAATTTTCACACCTCCTATGTCTTATTGGTAAAGTCTCTATTGTCTTTCATATCACAGTTGGCTAGCTCATTAATGGACCATGTTTTCAAACCTTATTAATAATTAACACTAAACCTAGACATATATTTTATTTTGACCTTTCATTTTCTTTCTTTTATGTTGTAATACAATGAGATAAGGTGATCAAAGTAAGCAGAGAAGATACAATGATTTGTAGAAGATGACAAAAGTTTGTTGTGAAGTTGAGGTAAGCGCGGGATTAAGGGGATGTGTGTGTATGTGAAATTGGTTTATTTGGGCTTCTTGTTCTTTGTGATTATAGATTTTTCTTTTGATATATATGTTTATTATTTTATTTGCAGGCACCCATTTGCAAAAAATGTGGTCATACTGTTTTCCAAGAAGCTATGATTTACTAAGAATGTTGTATATTAATATATTACTACTAATATGGAACTATATGAGAAACTGCTATTCATAGTTTCTATTATGGCGGACATGAAACTAGTATGATACCATGTACTAGTATAATACTACTAATATGAAATAATATATTAAAATACTTGCAACAAAAAGGGCTGCTTGACCATTATTCCAAAAAAGAAGTCTTGTGCTTTCTTTATGCCAAAAATCTTAATATATCACTGCTAGTATATTTATAGATCATTATGTTTAGATTTTACAATATGGGACCCAAAATGGAAACATAATCTGATGTATATTGTAAGCTTACTAATACATAATCTTTCATGCTAACTATGTTTCACAGTTATACTTCTTTCTCTTTTTTATTTTTAGCAACGATATACTACTGATATATACTCTGTTTTATTTAATACATTACCAGTATACATTAAAATAGAACAAATTATCTACAACAATCCATACCTTGTTTTGATTTCTCCTTTGGGAAGAAAATACCAACGTAAAACACTTCAACATGTAACAAAACATAACACAACTCACATCAAATAAGAAGAATAATAACAAACACACTAAAAAATTTAGGTAGCTCGATATTCATATCGTTATGGAAGTATCAAAACTTCTTAAAAATTTCCTTTTTCTTTCTTTTTTTCTATTTTACATTCACATTGCTCAATTGGTTGTTGATGCAATTTTTGGTTGAACTTTGGGTGTTTTTCTGTAGATATTTGTTGGGCTATTGCTTCCATGTGACGGGTGCTTATATGTGAATAAACCCAAGATCTTTGTTTTTCAAAATCCTGATCATCAGGTATTCGTTCTGCGGTATTATATGTAAACCATAGTTATGCATAAGTAAGTTCTTTTTGTATGGATATCAATTTAATAGAAATATATGAGTTATTTTAAGATGTTGGTAACTAGTTTTAAATTCTATTATGCATATAGCTACAACTTCTTGTCATTTCTGTTATCACAAATTTACAATTGGTGCTTTGATGAATGCTATGTATGAACTTATTATCAGTTTAAATATTTGTTTTGTACACTTTAAGGCAGTTCTTTTGATGAATATTATGATGTATGAACTTGTTATTGTGTAGGTTGTGATGCCTACAGTGGAGGCAGATGTTGCATTTGGTCCTGCTAAGTGCAAGCTAATGTTGGACGAAGTTAAATCAAGGTGTCTAAATCTTTAGATGCCGTAGGCATGTCAAGCTGTACACAAGTAGGTATTTTACTCATTAAAACATAAAATACCATTGATTGATTGCTAATTGTATTTAGTAGAGGCCAATTCAAACTCTAAGTGGCGGTCAGTCACAAAGAGTTGCAATAGCTGGTGCTCTAGCAAAAGAATGTAGAGTGTGGTTGTTAGATGAACTCACCACCTTTTTGGATGAATATGACCAAGTTGTCATTTATGATACAAAAGTTTTTTAGATAATAAATATTCCTAGCATCAATCTAATTGTGTGACAGCCAGTGATCATCAAATTACAGGGTCTTTTCTAAAGAAGTTTTGACTCTTTTGTAACATATGATGAATGCTAAAAAAATAAAAATAAAAATATCAAAAGCAGCATCAAGCGTGCTATGTTTTTGGTGTGATAAAAGTAGGAACTATAACAACTTTAGGATTTCTAAGCGTCTTTGAAACTTTACACAAAATGTTTTGGTCTGCTACAAGAGACTCAAATAAATGCTTAATAACTTTGTTGACCATGAACATTATGAATCTTCTTTATAACTACAATCTGCTGACATAGTAAATGATTGAAAAGATATATTATTATGTATGTTGGTAACTAGCTTCGTACCAAAATTGAAATTCAACGTTCCATATCACAATACATAGCTTTAAATTATACCTCATCAGGGCGCTTTAACATTCGTACAAAAACTATACCAAATCAACATCTTCCCAGTAGACAATCGTCGCTGAAATTATTGGTGGCAGCAGTCGGTTCGTCAATAGAAAATAGCCTATGATCATTGCCTGTTAAGTCTAAACAAAAGTCAGTAATAAGAAAATGTTCTTGAACCGCTGCCTACTGAATCCAAGCAGAAGCAACGAATTTTGGTTAATCATGGAAAAGACATAAAATAAGAATTTGGCTTCAAATTTTACAAACAAGCCAGATAAAGGACTTATATTATTAAGCATATAAGTTATGCATAATCTATAAATGAGTATTTCAACTAGAAAGGTCTTGCAAAGTCCAAATACTTCAAATCAATTGTTATTATAGAAAAAGAAAAAGAACAACAGCAGTAAAAATAAAAAAGAAAATCATAGAAGGGTTCTTCCTTCCGAAGAAAAATCATCCATAAGCCAAAATTGTCTAAAAAAAGTTCAAGAAATAAGGTTTCAGAATAAGAAGAAGAAGAAGAAGAGAGAGCGAGAGAACATTTTATTTGTTGAGTGATAACGAGGGAATTCAAGCTATCTATTTCCACATACAAGCACAGGATCTTCAACTTGTTAATAGCTGGAAGAGCCGTCAAGGTTATTACATCACAATACTCTTTTCCCAAATTTGTTTTCCATAAAACTGCATCAATACATTATCACAAAATTATACACATAATTGCATATGTTTGCAGATATCAGCAGTCACGGATCACATTACTGTCCCTGAACCGAGGCAAATGCTGTTGATCTTAATAGTGACGAGGGTGGTCCGGTGAGTATTTTTCAATCTTTTATTTTTTGCTACTTACAATTATCATGTGGTACAATTATCAGTGTGATGAATAATATATGTGACACCATTTTTTATGTAAGCCAAAACAAATTTTGCATCTTTGTATGCTTACAATGTGTATTTTATGTGTGTATTACAACTTACACGCATATTTATTTGTTTGTTGCAATCCTTGAATGCTTAGTCTAGAGCCATGCTTATGCAGAAACTGGATCGCACACGAAATACTTCAAAGTTTGGTTATGATTCCTTGAATATCTTTTGATATTTTTTTTCTGTGCTATAAATATTAATACATGATTGTTTTGTATAGTATCGCTAAGTCACTGGGTGTACAAGTTGTTAATGGAGTTACCCAGCCAATTCAGCAACACTTACCTTTGCCTATAGATGGGCAGCCGATGATGCTACCTACTATGCAAACATTATTACATCCAGCCTTTGGTACTATGCCGGCAGCTATGACTATTGGAGAGCCCAGTGAATTGGAGAGCCCAGTGAATGCCTTCTATTAATGAATATGTTTAACCCAAAAATAGAGGAATTTCCTTTGTTATAGTGGAAAGTAAGGACATCTTCCCTGAGATTTTTTCTGTTCGTCTTGACACATTAAAGATTGACAACAAGGTAACGATATCTAACGTTGTAAATTCTGTCAACCGTATTTACATTTAAATATTTTAGTGATATGTTTAGAAATTTTCACCTGGTGCTCAAAACTTGCAAAAAGTGTTATGAACATCAGTGATAATAAAACAAGGACTTGCCTAGTGAAGATGGATGAATTAAAGCGCATGGTCTTCAACGAGTATAGTGCAGTAGTTGCATCTTTGTATCAGGGGGTCATCGATGTTTCAAACTCATCCAATGATGTTTTGGTATGTTGTTATTATTCAGTTACTTATATAATGTTATTTTTTTCCAAATAATATAGTGTTATGACATGCCATTTTGTGCTTACCAAATCCCTACCATAACACACTCACAAAGAATATCATGTTGTTGGTCTCTTAACATTAATTTTTACTATACTATTTTTCTGCATCTTTGCGTTGAACCCAATATCATAGATGGCTATTTTGGTGTTATAATTGTTCAAAAAGAAAGCGTGGGGTACAACCTTTTGCTATGTAACTGGGTAATAGTACATCATTGAGTTGCTATAGGAGTAAAAAAAGCATACACTTGTATCTATATATGAAAGACCAGACATGTGACGCCCCACCTCTATACCCACGCTAGCCAAGAACATTACGGAGTAATGCTGTCAACTAGCACGGAGAATAAGGTTGTTAAGGAGCGACCATCCGTGTAATTGCTTTGCA
Source organism: Allium cepa (assembly GCA_030765085.1). Lineage (NCBI taxonomy): Eukaryota > Viridiplantae > Streptophyta > Magnoliopsida > Asparagales > Amaryllidaceae > Allium > Allium cepa. The sequence continues at coordinate 949,820,933 of CM060943.1, read as the reverse complement.
CGAGCACCGATATGTCAGATAGTATAACATGTTTATTTCAAGAGGAAATCCGACATACCGATACAAACACAAAGCTACTACACAGTGGCTATAATAATCTTCGGAAACAAATATAGAAATAAGCATAACACAAATCAGTCACAGATAATTCATATCACAAAGGCGGAAGAAGATATGAATATATAACTAACACATGAAAGTGTATATCAGAGTAGTGGTCAAAAAGATTCACAATAATACAAAAGAATAGCAACACGTGCTATACAAAAGAATACAACTATGAGTCCATATCTCAAGTGTATACAACAAAATAAACTACTAATCTAAGTAGTTAGCTAAAAGTCATAGAGATCAATCCCAAGTGAGAAGTCAAGCTGAAGCACCTGTAACAACTCGGTCTGACCCGAGTATTATTTAATAAGAAAATAATAAACGGATCAGTCTAGCTATAAATATCAGATGAGACGATATAGAATAAGAGGTATGACTAAACACAAAATAATCACAATGCCAAGCTGTGATATATATAAGTAATTGAAAATCAACAAGAGATTAATCAATATCACAAAAATCTACTCAAGGGTCAAAGGGAATGTCATACTCTTCATTTCGTTCACCAAACCATAAATATTGACGATTATATCAATATCAATAACAAAAGTCAATGACGCACAAATTCACCAATGCACAAATATTGATAAAACTTATCAATGAAAATCACGAAAATTGGTGAAGCACAAATTCTAGAAATCATCTCGAGAAATTCAGAAATCATAAAAGGGGGAAAGGCCTATCACAAACAGGGGCATAAAGCTCACAAACACGTGTATCTCAAACGGAACGCTAATTCCATGGTTGCTAACCATCACAAATTGAGCCGAAGCTCCACAAACGGCTCGAAGACCATGGGTTGCTACCCCACCAACTTGAGTCGAAACTCCACAAAACGGGGTTTAGTCTCCCTCGCAGACAAAGAGACATCGCACATTGCTAGTCTAAATCACAAAAATGATCGTCATGATCATCAAGAAAGCATCAATTACACTAAGCTAGTAAATATATGAGTATAGCTTCATGTCCCATAACCACTTGCTTAACTTAAATATTTACGAACAAACTGTAGATCTCCACTAGAAAATTATCACAAGAGATTCAATCGAACAAGTCCAAGAATTAACCGACGAAGTAAACGCAAGCGTTTCTTACCACTCGTTTTACTAGGTCGTTTAATTAGATTTCTCATACGAGTGAGGTAAAGGCTTGCACATACTGTTAACTCCTATGGTCAACGACTCAATAAGCAAATGACTCAAGTTTGGCGGCGACTCAATGGACAAGCGACTCAGTGAGTTATCAACCCAATGAGTTAAAAGATGCACGACTCAGCGCGTCAAGAGGTTGGACGACTTTAGGGGTAAAACGACTTAACGGTTTAAGGGCTTAACAACCTAAAAAGTATAACGGCTTAGCGACTTAGTTGGCGGCACGACCTACGACTCAAGGAATGGACGACCTAATAGTTCAACGAGTTGAAGGATTTAGCGACTTACGACATAAAGAAGTCTAAGACTCAACGGTTTAGAAGGAAAGGGATGCTCCACGACCTAAGGCATCCACGACTTAAGAAAACCCACAACTCAAGGACAAGATGACTTAACAGTTCAAGAGAAAGCACGACTTAAGAAGGAAGCGAGCTAACGAGTTAGAGCTATCTGCGACTTACGACCTAGCATATGTCGTGAGCGACTTAAGCAAATGAGGTGCTGCTCCTTGCTTAACACAGTAACCTCTTAACTCGTACAGGACTTGGCTTATTATCTGAAGGGAACAAGCTCATCGGTTAACTCGTATACGATTCACGACCTAGCCTAAGTCGTCCACGACCTAAAGCTACTGAGTGAAGGTACAATGCCGCATCAAAAGGACCAGCTGACTCATTTGCGACTTAGATGTTGACTCGTGGGCGACTTAGGACTTGTACAAATGAGCTTTTGTGAGAACATGGGGCTAGGCCAGATAAGTCGGCCACGACTTACCTTAGACCGGTCACGACTTACGACCTAGAGGGGGGGATTTCTCTATAAATACCAACCCACCTCAAGCATGAAGGGGACTTTTGGGCTCATTCTTTCCAAGCACCGATACTCTGCTGCATTCAAAACCGACTCGATACCCAAAGCTTTTAAGACACGTAGAACGCTATCAACAACTTCAAGAAGGAATCTCATACATCCGACATGGATTTGAAGACTTTCTCTTACATTGAAGTTTAAGCTACTTGTTCAAAGTGTTTAGTAATTCAAAGTGTATTGTACTTGAGAAGAATTGTATCAACTTGAAACGAAATCATCAATAAAGATATTCAGAGTGGACGTAGGCAAACTATTGAGCCGAACCACTATAAAATCACTGTTATTTACCACTTTTTCTGTGGTTTTCTGCTTATACTCTGTTCCCGAATCATCGGGTGGTGCTTTCACAACTACACTTTACACACCGGGGTGTTAGCGTTTAAGTTTTAGCGTTAACATTTTTGGTGCTTTCACTGAGAAAATTGAACTCAGGCGAATTATCATCATTGCTCCACGAAAGTTTGTTGAAGTAATCTCTCTGAAGACTAGAAGTTTATCTGAAATCATGGCTCCAGGGAGAAGGAGTAGATCTGTTAGATCTGGAAATGTTCAAGAGGGAACCTCCGCTTCCCCAGCACCTAACCAAGCCACTCCACCTGTTGGGGTTACAAAAGCGGAGTTGGATGCTGTAATCTTAGGGCTGAACCAGCATATAAACGCCCAAAGTGCACAATTGGAGGCTCAGAATGCCCAAAATGCCCTAATTTTGAATAAGTTGAACGATTTGCTTGGGGTAAACCGTCAAACAACGGGTAATGAAAGGAACTTTGCTGGCAACATTCATGAAGCTGAAGAAAGAAACATTCCTGAGAGGGCTGCCAGCCCCTTTGGGCGGACATTTCCTGAAGTTGGTGGATCTAAAGCTCAAAATGATGAGGGGTATCTTTCTGAAATGGTTCGACAAATCATGAAAGAAAGCATGCAAAGGAATGAAGACGAGAAGGAATGGGGTTTCGCTCCAAGTAAAACCCCGTTTACCGAAAGGATCTTAAAGGCTGAATTCCCAAGGAAGTTCGTCCCTCCAACTATTCTGGCTTACAAGGGAACAAGTGATCCGAACGAATTATTGTATAAGTATGATTGGCACATGACAGGTGCCAGAGCTTCTGATGAAATAAAGTGTCGATATTTTCCTGTATATTTGGAAGGTGTAGCTCTGCTTTGGTTCACCAAGCTACCAATTCGGTCTATAGATCAGTTTTCTGACCTAACCCGGAAATTCAAGGAGCAGTTCAGACTATATGCTTCGAAAGCAAAAGATATCATGTCGTTGTCAAGTTTAGAACAGAATCCAGGGGAAACTATCAGATCTTTCTTGAATTGCTTTAACATAGCGCTGGCCGAGGTAGACAATGCAGAACCACGAATGATCTTGACCTATCTGATGAGGGCCATCAACAAGACGAGCGAATTTGGGAAATGGCTTAACACGAAGGAACCAAATTCCCTTGAAAAATTCTACAAGAAAGCATATGAGTTCATACGCCTGGAAAGCCGTCCTGTAGGACAAAAAAGGGAAAATAACGATGGGAAGAAACAGAAAAATCTGAAGAAGCCTCGTTCCTTCAAGTCATCGGAATATACCCCTTTATCATATACGCCAGAGAGCATTTACCTTGCCACTAAAGATTCGGTCGATTATCCTAAACCTCCCGTTTTGAGAACCGGAAAAAAGCTGTACAAAGCGGGAAGTTTTGCCGCTTCCATAATCAACCCGGTCATGATACCGATGAATGCCGCCAATTGAAAAATTTGATTGAAGAATTGATAAGGGAAAACAAGCTGCAGCAATTTGTGGAAAAGAATATCAGCAATCCCGCTTCGTCTAGTCAGGGGCAACGAGCTCCTACTCATCAAACCAGGACAAGTGAGAAGACTGCAAGGCATGAATCCGGAAGGCCTTTTATCAATGTCATTACGGGAGGACCTCACCCAGCAGGCAGGAGCTGGGGTGAGATGGAAAGGTATACCCGAGCTTTGAAGTATGTACCGGCCGAGGAAGATGTCTTTGTTTTGGAAGGTGCTACGCCCCTGAAGCAACAAAGAACTTTCAATGGAGATATTATATTCAGAGCCAGGGATTCCACAGGTATTGAAGCTCCTACCTTGGATCCCTTAGTCATCTCGGCTGGTATCGGGCCAGCTATTGTGAGAAGAGTTCTCATTGATTATGGCGCATCCTGCAATATCCTCTTCAAGAAAACATTCGACCAAATGAAGATCCCTATGGCTGATGTGCAAGCCTCATCGCAGAAAATCGCTGGCTTCACTGGGGAGCCAAAACAACCGATAGGAACCGTTGATTTGTTTGTAGAACTTGGAGAGGGAGAAAGAAAAGTGGTCCGCAAGCAAACTTTTGTGATTGTCGACGAATTTTCTGCTTATAATGCTTTCCTTGGCCGTCCAACTCTCACAGCATTCAAAGCTGTTCTGGCCCTATGGTGCCTCACCATTAAATTTCCCACAGATAATGGAGTGGGAGTTATAAAAGGGGATCAGAATCCTGGGCGGGAGTGTTATCTGACAGAGCTACGAGAAACAAGGAAAAGAGAAATGGGAAAGGATGCGGCAACCCCAGTCCGCATCAAAGAACCAGCCTTGTAGCAATTACAGGGCGGACCCCGCACTGGCGAGCACAGCGGAGCATGGAAATAGATGGATCCTAGAAAAGCCAGTGCTGGGGAGAATAGAGTGGTGCCAGTGGAAACGACAATACCAGTACCTGTTGACCCAAAGGACCCAAATAAGGTGTTGAATGTGGGTTCACAACTTAATGTGTCAATTCAGAATATCTTAATATCTTTTTTAAAGGCAAATTTTTGGATGTTTTTGCTTGGACTCATGCCGATATGTGCGGAATATCCCCAGAAGTTGCAGTACACACTCTGAATATTGATCCAAAATTTACACCTGTGAAACAGAAAAGGAGGACTCAAGGTCCAGAAAGGTCAGCAGCATTAAAAGAAGAAGTTGATCGGCTCATGGAGAATAACTTTATCAAAGAATCTACCTATCCGAATTGGGTTTCAAATCCAGTGCTGGTCAAGAAAGCCAACGGAGAATGGAGAGTGTGCATCGATTTTTCAGATCTAAACAAGGCCTGCCCCAAAGACTGCTTCCCGTTACCCAGGATCGATCAACTGGTAGACGGAACAGCGGGACATGAATTGTTATCTTTTATGGATGCCTACTCCGGATATAACTAGATCATGATGCATGAGCCAGATCAGGAGGACACGAGCTTTATCACCGATGTTGGTCTTTACTGCTATAGAGTTATGCCCTTCGGGCTGAAGAATGCGGGGGCAACCTACCAAAGACTTGTTAATGCTATGTTCAAACCGCAATTGGGCAAGACTATGGAAGTCTACGTCGATGACATGTTAGTAAAGTCTAAGAAAGCAGTGGATCACATACAACATTTAGCAGACATGTTCGTAGTCCTTCGAAAATACGGAATGAAGCTTAACCCTGTAAAATGTTCATTTGGAGTAGAATCCGGAAAGTGCTTAGGCTTCATCGTGAGCGCTAGGGGCATTGAGGCTAGTCCAGCTCAAATTACCGCCTTAAAGGAAGTCAAAGCTCCTAGAACGAAGAAGGAATTGCAGAGTCTCAATGGAAAAGTCGCCGCCTTGAGGCGGTTCATTTCCAAAGCCACTGATAAATGCATCCCATTCTTTGACGCCCTAAAGAAAGGAAGGAAAAACTTTGATTGGACTCCCGAATGCCAAAAAGCCTTTGATGAATTGATTCGCCACATGGAAACGCCTCCAATACTTTCTAGGCCTGGCGATGGTGAGGATCTTCTTATATACTTGGCAGTATCATCTCATGCTTTAAGTGCAGCGCTGATACGAGAAGACAAGAGGATTCAACATCCAGTTTACTATATCAGCAAAAGACTCACTGGGGCAGAGATGAATTACTCCAAGTTGGAAAAACTCGCCTATTGCTTACTGATTGCATCAAGGAAGTTGAGGCAATATTTCCAAGCTCATCCTATCAGAGTCCTCACCGATCAACCTTTAAAGCAAGTCCTGTTTCGCCCTGAGACTTCGGGTCGTCTTCTAAAGTGGAATATTGAACTCAGTCAATATGACATCACTTATCATCCCCAAAAAGCAATCAACGGACAAGCTTTAGCGGATTTCATCGCAGAATTCACAGATAAGGGTAACAGTGAGGAGGAAACGATCGATGATTCCCCAATCCAATGGAAGTTATATGTTGATTGCGCGAGAAATGACTACTGTTCTGGAGCCGGAGTTGTACTTGAGACCCCTGAAGGTCGGTCATTATGCTATGCACTAAGATTGGAATTTCCTTCAACGAACAATGAAGCAGAATACGAAGCTCTTATCGCTGGCCTAAGAATTGCTAAAGAACTAAACATCCGAGCATTACACATCTTCAGTGATTCTCAGCTAATTGTATGCCAAGTCAAGAAGGAATTCCAAGCGAAAGGGGGAAATCTGCCTGCCTACTTTCTAAAGGCTTGGGAACTCCTGGGTGATTTCGACCATTACATGATAAGTCATATTCCTCGGGAAGAAAACACGAAAGCAGATTCTCTCGCAATGTACTCTAGCACCGGCGAAGCTCAATTTCTGGGGTTGACTCCAGTGGAGGTCCTGTCGGCTCCAAGCATTGATGAGATGGATATTGATTGGATCATGAGTGTGTCTCAAGAACAAGACTCATGGATGACTCCAATAACAGAATACCTGCTCAATGGCTCTTTACCGGAAAATTCAAAAGAATGAAAGAAGCTACTGAGGAAAGCCTCTCGCTATATAGTCCAGGATGGCCAATTATACAGATAGGGATTCTCAATGCCATTACTTCGATGTGTATCAAGGGAAGAGTCCAAAACAATCCTAGCTGAGGTGCATGGGGGAGAATGTGGTGATCATTTAGGTGGTCAAACTTTAGCAAAGAAGATTCTCCGATACGGATATTTTTGGCCAGAAATTAATCGAGATGCAGCAGACTATTCCCGAAAATGTGACAGGTGCCAAAGATTCGCAAAAATTCCTAGAGCACCTTCCACTGAACTCACACAGATGGTCAGTCCATGGCCGTTTGCAATATGGGGGATAGACCTTGAAGGACCGTTACCAACTGCCAAATCTGGAATTAAATATGCCATTGTGGCTGTAGATTATTTTACTAAATGGGCAGAAGCCGAACCACTGGCTACTATCACCTCTAAAAAGATGATAAGTTTTGTGACTAAAAATATCATTTGCAGGTATGGTATGCCTCAAAAGATAATTACAGATAATGGTACTCAGTTCGAAAGTGAAGAATTCCAAGATTTTTGCAAACGATTCAAAATCCGAAAAAGCTTCTCAGCAGTAGCTCATCCGCAGGCAAACGGGCAGGTGGAAGCAGTAAATAAAATTATCAAGTCAACCATCAAGAAGCAACTTGAAAGAGCAAAAGGTGGTTGGGTCGATAAGCTACCGCTAGCACTATGGGCGTACAGGACTACCCACAAGACTGCGACTGGGCATACTCCGTTTTCATTGGCATACGGATCAGAGGCAATGATTCCGGTAGAAACAGAGGTCCCTTCACATAGAAGAATCCATTTCAATCCAGCGAAGAATGAAAAACTACAGCTTGAGGAACTAGATCTCCTTGATGAAAAAAGAGAAGAGGCTGAGCTCAGAATCGCATCTCATCAGCAAAGGATAGCCAGACATTTCAATTCCAAAGTTCGCCAACGCAGCTTTGAGATTGGAGATCTAGTCCTAAAGAGAATTATGATAGCAACAGGTGTGTTTGGGCCAAATTGGGAAGGACCATATGTCATAGGTCAGAAGCTTCTTGACGGTACATTCAAACTGACTATTGTCGAAGGAGATCAAATTCCAAGAGCCTGGAACAGCAATCACTTGCGCCCATATTTACTTGATAGCTTTGTTGAAATATTGTAAAAAGAATTATGAATGTATGATTCCTGTAACTGAAAGCGATTGTAAAACCGAGGCAAGTGAATAATGAAAGACTATAAAGTGGATGTAGGCCCAAATTCTTGGCCGAACCACTATAAATCTTGTGTTCCTTATTATTATTACATGTTTGCTTTATTTTCGATATGAAAAGTACATTAAATGTATTGCTGAAATGTCGATTTAAATTTTTGCAGGCAACGAAAATAAAACTTGCACATTACAAGACCAAGTGATTCTTCTTATCATTCAACAAACAAATTTCAAGTCACAAAATTCCCGAACTTAAATCCTAGATAAGAAGTGCTTCAATTGAACGGTCAATGATTTCGCCGAAAACGGGCTCTAGCTAATAAATTGAGAAGTTTGAACAAACAAACATCCAATTAAGAAGCTTATGCCCGTTCTCGCGAACTGGCCTAGCTATGAAGTACACTTCTTTGGATTAAACAAACTACTTGTAAGAGAAGGGAATACGAGCTTGAAAAGAAAAAATAGAGGATCGCTAAAAAAAGGCATAAGAAAGTGGACAAGGAACAACTAAAGCCCTCTTCGGAGGCACAAGTCCTCTTCAAAGGCACAACTCTTCGGAGGATAAAGACCTCTAAAGTGGCATATGCCGCAAAAAAAAGAAAGTTCTCTACTCAACCAAAAAAGATTGGAGGAGTCATGACCCTCCAACCATGAGAGAGTAACTTCCAGGCAATCCTCGGAGGCCCATTTCACCAGGAGTGGAAGTGTGACAGCCGCTCTTCGGAGTTTCACTTCACCGGAGTTGAAATGTAAAACAAAATAAAAGCCCTCTTCGGAGGCCCATTTCACCAGGAGTGGAAGTGTGACAGCCGCTCTTCGGAGTTTCACTTCACCGGAGTTGAAATGTAAAACAAAATAAAAGCCCTCTTCGGAGGCCCATTTCACCAGGAGTTGAAGTGTGACAGCCGCTCTTCGGATTTTCACTTCACCGGAGTTGAAATGTTAAACAAAATAAAAGCCCTCTTAGGAGGCCCATTTCGCCAGGAGTTGAAGTGCAACAGTCGCTCTTCGGAGTTTCACTTCACCAGAGATGAAATGCAAAAAAAAAAAGAGAGAGCCTCTCCCAAGGGGCAAAAACAGAAAGACCTCTTCCTAGAGGCATAATAAGACAGAAAGACCTCTTCCCAGAGGCAGAAATGAAAAGACCTCCCCCCGGAGGCACAATCAAGCAGAAAAGCCTCTTTGGAGGCACACGTTTGACCAAGATTGAAATAAAACTTCCAGGTGTTGGAACGTGAAAAAGTCTTACTCAGAGGTGCAACTTTTCAAAAAAAAAAAAAACAAGAAGCCCTTTACTGTGGCAAGTAAAAAAAATAAAAAATCCTCACTAAAAGCACACTTTAACTTTCAAAGGAAGAATGAATTACTTGTTCTAGAAAATTCTCTTCCTCAAAAAGAAGTTGAAGTACCTTACAGATACCCGCTTTACCACGTAGAAGATTTCATTCAATAAAATGTGTATATGCACAAAATAAAAAGTGATATCTTCGAAGGTTGAAGCATAGAAACTTATTTGTGCTCTATTTTTTAATGAATTCATATTCCTCCAAATGTGGAGTAATTATTCTCTAAAAAAAAAGCACAAGTTCCTCATAAAATAAAATATTACAATGGGCTTATGGTATAGGGGCAGCATGGCATAACTACATCGGTAAAATTGCGCTCAACAATATATACCACAAGCTCACTGCAATATCGTGCAAAGAAACTTGTACAAAAATAAATAGTAAATGCATTCTCAGATACAGACAGAAGTTTGTACAAAGAAAAAGAATCATTTTATTCAACACTATTTTATATACAGGTATAGGTTCCAAAGTAAAAAACAAAAGAAAAGCGGGGAGCCGGTACCCGCATAATTTCCGGTCAGTACATGCAAAAAAGGCAAAAAGCGATATGAAAGCCACAGAACCAGAGCCATCATTTCTTCTTCCGCCCACCTTTTGAGCCTGCACCTGGCCGAATGACCAACTTTTTAGGCCGGCTTGTGAGGTTAGGGGATGAAGGAGAGAGGGGCTCGGTCGGACTTTCTTCCGTCTCTTCTTCGCCAGTTAAAGATCCCTTCTTCTTCTTCTTCTTGGAAACTCCCTGCTTTCCTCTCTTCTTGGAGGAAGACCCACTCCCTGGAGAAAGAAGTTTGGATAACGGTTCAGTGTCGGAGCCAGTTGGTTCTGGAGTCCTCTCGCTTCCTTCAGATTCTTCTCCTTTCGGATCTTGAGAAGCAACGGGATCATCTAAGCCGTGAAGAGCTTCTATTTGCTCCTCTTGTGACCCGGGTTGCGAGGCAGAAGGAGGAGTGACCTAAGGAGGCGGGGAAGGAATAACTGGAGGAGGAGATGCCTGAACAGTGCTCGACGTTTTCTCTGCAGAAGGAAAAAAGTTCAAGTCAGTAAAAAGAGGAGACAATGGCTCGCTGAGATTCAAGAAGTAGTCAAAAAGCTCATTAAGTTCGTAAGAAAAAAATGAGCAGTCTACTTGGCCAAGATTGTCAGTAGGGTTACCTGCAGAAGTCGGTTCCCTGACGTCAACTTCGTAAGCCTGTGCCTCGGCACTCTCGCCGCCTTCATCTCCACCTTGTATGCTTGTGATATCAGTGGTAACTTTAGTAGGAGATGGGGAATGATAACTAGAACCGATAATGTCAATTTCGGCTGAAGGAGAAGGTTGAATTGGAGCAGTTGAGATGATTTTTCCTGAATATTGTCCTGCCGTTGTTTCGGCCCTTAATTTTGCAAGCTGTTCTTTCCCCCTAGCGAGAGCGGCACGAGCATCATCATCAAGATAGTGCTCCTCAAGAGCTGACTCAGCATAGCCAGCGCCGCTACCACCGAGCATATCCAGTGCGGCCTCCCAAACTTCAGCCAGTGTAATTTCATACTTGGGGCCTAGAAAGGCGAGGCTACCGCGCCCCAAGATGCTATGCAGATAGAAATCAAATAATGTTGAGCTGATATTGGCCCTCGTTGCCTCGTGAGGCTCTTCAGCTGCAATTCTGCCGGCAACGGCCTCATCACGCTCCATTTCAGCTTTAGACAGTTGAAGCTTAAGCATTTGAATCTCCGCTTCTTGGGAGCTGGTTTTCTTCCGAAGCTCTGCAACATCAGCAATATAGCCCTCACTGATCCTTTTTTGCACTTCGAGCCTGTCTTCGGCATCCCTTTGGCTGGCATGAGCATCTCTCACTTGTTTTAGGAGCACTTCTTCTTTTTGAGAATAGGAAGTAGAGGAAGCAGCAAGCTCTTGTTTCAGTTCTTCAACTTTTGCTTCAAGCTCTTCATTGTAAGAAGCAATGCTCCTCATCTCAGTGTCGTGTTGCTCAAGATCTTTTTGCCACTCGGCTTTATCGTTTTCCATAGTGAGCATGGCCTCTATGTTCGCACGATTAACCCTTTGGAGCTCGTCAACAAGTTTTTGCCAGTTCGACATCCTCTCGATATCAAGCTTGACGGCGTCGAGGTTTCGTAACATAGAAGACTTGTCAATGGGGACCAAGTCAAGGTCAAACCTTACTCCCTTCAGACACCACTGTGGAAACCGACTGTGCAAAGTGGCTGGACCCGGTCCAACTTGGAATTTGGGACTACTTATTATTGTTTGGATGTCTGCCTTCCCGAGAGCAGGAGAGCCGGAAGGAATGTCGAGCGAGGCAGGAGCAGTAACCTTTTCAGGAGTTGTAAAGGTGTGCTTCTGACCATGTCGGGCTCGCTTACTCGAATCTTCAACCATATGACTTTTTCCTCTGTCATCATGGGATTTTCTTTTATGGGAATCGTCGCCTCTCTGCGAAGAGTCGTGGCGCTCCTCCCTCTCTCTTCTCTCGTAACGCTCCTCTTGAGCCTTCTTCTCTTGAGCCTTTCGAGCGACTCTTTCTTCATCATATTCTCTGTAAGAGGGAAGGTAACGCCTGTAATCATATTGGCTACGCCTCCCGTAGCGCTGGAAATCATCATAGTAGGACCCGCTGCGCCCCATCGGAGAATCTGAAATAAAAAGAACTAAATCTTAGAATTCTTCAAAGTACAAAAAACCAGAAGCATAAAAGTGAAAAAAATTCTAAGTGTGTGTGGCGTGCAAACTACGCGCATCAAACTACGAAGCACTATTTAATTGTGGAGTGGTTGTGGGTGTAATAGTTAGCGTCAACTCTTGAGTCGACGAAGTCTGTTGCAGGACGGAAGTCGCTTCAACTACCGAAGAAGTAACCCCGGTAGTGATAGGATCATCTTTAAAGATCTCTTGCGAGGTGGCAAAGAGGTCGCTCAACCCTTCGAAAGTATCGTCCTTGCTCTGCTTGGCAAGGCTAGTTTTTTCGGCTTCTTCGCCAGATTTCTGTGACATTCGGGGAGATCCCTGGGGCTCTTCTTCTTCAATAACAGGGGTAAGTTCGACAGGTAACCCCGCAACATCAACCGAAGTGGAGCACTTCACTAGCGAAGCCTCGGGAGCAGGTCCTTTTGGTATGGATGTGTCTGTAGAAACCAGAGCATCTGATGCTTTAGGTGGGGAGTCTGGAACCTCGCAGGGGTGTGTGGAGCGAGAAGGATGAAGAAGTCCGAACTGGTGAAGGAATTCGTCGTTCAGCAAAAATTTCACGTCCCGTTCTTCAACCGGTACTGCTACAAGCCTCTCCAGGGTTGGCTTGTGACTGGGATCTCTACAAGGAGGGGGAAGTACTGAAATAAAAGAAAAGAAATGATGACGAAGTTAACACTTAGCAATTCGAACTTCAAAAGACTCAGAATATAAAAGAGGTAAAGGTAGATGATCTTACTTCCTTCTCTCCACACAGCGTAAAACCCCGGGGAGCAACGGACATAGAAAAATTGAGTCAAAAACCCATGAGCGCTGTCAGGAAGACCGATGATCAGTTTACGATTTCGAGCACTCCTCACGACAGTAATAGAGGGGTGATCTTTAGTGCTGGTGAAAGAGCATAGGAAACAAATCTCGTCAAAGCTTGGGAATCGATCAAGCGTCCTAAACAGTACACACAACCCCATTAAAATGGCAAAACCATTCGGGTGTAATTGGGATGGGGCGATGGCCAATTGACGAAGAAGTTGTTGGAAAAAGTCATTGAAAGGAGGAACGCCCCCACTCAGGCACATTCGTCGATTGACCATTACAAAGCCAGGAGGTGCTATGTCAGCAGTGTTACTTCTCTCGGGAAGAATTGCATCTGATTCAGCAATGCCAAACTGAGCGCACAATTGGCGGAAAACTCTGTACGATAAAGTGGAAGAGGCTCTTTCGGGAGGATTGATCAGAGGAGCAGGAATTACAGTGGCCTCTCCAGTCTGAACCATTGTATCTTCTTCCTGAGAAGTCATTCTACACAAACAACTGGATATTCAAATGTGAAGGTGCACGTTTCCTAAAAGTGTGAAGTGTCGTGCAAAACTAATAAAAATAGCAAGTAAATATAACTGAAGTTAAAATAGTCGACGATTGGACAACTACAAAATTTCAGAACTTTTTAATCTAAAGTTCAAGCATAATATTAGTGCAAGCTGGTCGGTTTCAATTGACTATTTCAGTGTTGCTTTAATATTTTACTTGAAATTGATGAGTTGAAAGCACTTCGTTCACACCATTTATTTAAATTAATTATCTGTTATTAACTAATCTGTCATTTGATATGGGTAGTCGATGGCAGTATATTCGTCCTAATTTTCTGTAAATGATGTATTGAACAGATTGCTAGCTTGCAAAGTGATCTGTGAAAAAATGCAGCAAAGTTTAACAGTTTAAAGTTCAAGACATTGAGTCACAGTCTAAAGTTCTCAAAGTCATGAGTCGTTCACAATCTAACAGGGTGGGATGCAATTGGCTTAGGCTTAAAGGAAACAATTTGGCAAGTATAAGATCGTTCAAGTGATGAGTCGTCCACGGCCTAAAGGTTGAGTCGTCCACGACCTAAAAGACAAATCGTCCACGACTTAAAGGATTTCCTGCAGGTTAAGTCGTTGGCTCCTTAAATTGTTGGTCCTATAAGCCGCAAACCGTGTTAAGGAGAGAAGGTTTTTGTTCAAAGTAACGGGAATTTCTTTAAGCCTTAGCTCGTCCACGACTCAAAGCTTATGTTGTATCTAGTTAAGTCGAGAGGGGTCACAGATCGCCCAAAATTATTGAGTCATGTCCAAGTCAGCACTTCACTTCATCAACAAACCTCCCATCTAATCAATAACCCGTTATCTTCCTAACTCCTAACCCGTTAAACCATGTAGGACAATATCGCCTCCTCTAAATTCGTGGATCAACTGAATCGAAATATGGTAACCCATCGTCCTCTCCTTGCAAGTCATCTAAAAACTCAATCAAACCACTCCAAGCTTGTCAGTAATCAATCATAACGTGACTCAAGATGAAGCTTGTGTGAGGATTTGGATTAGGGTTGGAAAGTGGGAAGTCCATGTTCGAAAGGTAACGGTAGTTGTGAAATTGAGCAAGCGATGAGTTTACTAACGTAGTGTGATGATGAAGGTGGGAGGAACTTGATTAGTGATGAGGAGAACTGATCGAATTCGTCTTTGAAATGCTTCGAAGGTCGTTAAAGGTGGAAGTAAACACGGATGCAAGTAGGTGAAGAAGAGGCGACCTAAGCCTTTTATATTTCGAGGCAATGAAATTTGAACCAGCACACGAGTTAAGATAAGTCGAAGCACACGACCTACGACTTAGGCGTGTACTTCGAGGGGCAAATGTTAATTCCTATGGTCAACGACTCAATAAGCAAACGAATCAATAAGCAAACGACTCAAGTTGGGCGGCGACTCAATGGACAAGCGACTCAGTGAGTTATCAACCTAACGAGTTAAAAGATGCACGACTCAGCGAGTCAAGAGGTTGGACGACTTAAGGGGTAAAACGACTTAACGGTTTAAGGGCTTAACAACCTAAAAAGTATAACGGCTTAGCGACTTAGTTGGCGGCACGACCTACAACTCAAGGAATGGACGACCTAACAGTTCAACGAGTTGAAGGATTTAGCGACTTATGACATAAAGAAGTCTAAGACTCAACGGTTTAGAAGGAAAGGGATGCTCCACGACCTAAGGCATCCACGACTTAAGAAAACCCGCGACTCAAGGATAAGATGACTTAACAATTCAAGAGAAAGCACGACTTAAGAAGGAAGCGAGCTAACGAGTTAGAGCTATCTGCGACTTACGACCTAGCATATGTCGTGAGCGACTTAAGCAAATGAGGTGCCGCTCCTTGCTTAACACAGTAACCTCTTAACTCGTACATGACTTGGCTTATTATCTGAAGGGAACAAGCTCATCGGTTAACTCGTATACGACTCACGACCTAGCCTAAGTCGTCCACGACCTAAAGCTACTGAGTGAAGGTACAATGCCGCATCAAAAGGACCAGCTGACAAATTTGCGATTTAGATGTTGACTCGTGGGCGACTTAGGACTTGTACAAATGAGCTTTTGTGAGACCATGGGGCTAGGCCAGATAAGTCGGCCACGACTTACCTTAGACCGGTCACGACTTACGACCTAGAGGGGGGATTTCTCTATAAATACCAACCCACCTCAAGCATGAAGGGGACTTTTGGGCTCATTCTTTCAAAGCACCGATACTCTGCTGCATTCAAAACCGACTCGACACCCAAAGCTTTTAAGACACGTAGAACGCTATCAACAACTTCAAGAAGGAATCTCATACATCCGACATGGATTTGAAGACTTTCTCTTACATTGAAGTTTAAGCTACTTGTTCAAAGTGTTTAGTAATTCAAAGTGTATTGTACTTGAGAAGAATTGTATCAACTTGAAACGAAATCATCAATAAAGATATTCAGAGTGGACGTAGGCAAACTATTGAGCCGAACCACTATAAAATCGCTGTTATTTACCGCTTTTTCTGTGGTTTTCTGCTTATACTCTGTTCCTGAATCATTGGGTGGTGCTTTCACAACTACACTTTACACACCGGGGTGTTAGCGTTTAAATTTTAGCGTTAACATATTTTTATAAAAAGAATTGAATACTGTTTTATATTATTTTATAAGTCAAACTTGATTTTTTTTAATTATTTAAAGATAAAAAGAAATTTATTTTGAAGTTTGGTTCACATGAATAAATAGTTTTAAAAAACGTCAAAATGTGACTGGAAACTTTGTGTCGAAAATCAACGTTTTGTTCAAAAAAGTTGCCGCAACGTTATCACACCTTTGTTAACATGTTTTAACATACACACACACACAGATATATACATATATACATACATATATATGTATATATATATTACAAATTTTAATAACTAAACATGTTTACTTTTACTAAATAGAATTAGTAAACTTATAGAAGTCCTTTGTAAAAGTAAGTAAGAAAAGTAAACATCAAATCACATCAAATCAAAATCCAAAAAAATAATTACTTTTCTTTACTTAATCTTTAAGTGACTAAGAAATAAAGTAAGAAGTGAAAGGGCGATATTAAGTATTGAAAAAGTGGATGTTATTTTAGGTTGAGGTTAGGATTGTTTGGTAATTTGGTAAGAGGATATTTTGTTAAATTTACCACTTCTTTCTTTTTCTATAAATACCCACCTCCTTCTTCACCTTCACTCATATTTTTTCTTCTTTATTTCTTAAGCTTCTTCACCTTCTTCCTCTCTTCTTTAATGGCTTCCATGACATATAAAAAATTAGAAAGAAATAATGTCAAAATATTTACAAAATATTTAAAAGAAATCATTGTTCATTCTCTTCAAATCAAACTCTTCTTTTCTCCATATTTTACCTCTTCTTCTCTCGGCCATAAATTCTTCAAATTAGAAACAAAGTTCGAAATAAATTTTCCAAATCATGTATTTTCTTGTTGCTACAACTTTCTTGATGACCACTTTGTCTCCTTCTAAAACTAACCATGTCAAAAATCCACTTTTCCCAATGCATTCTCTGGCCCATCTTTTATGCCAGAGAATAGGCCATTTTGTTTTAATATAACTTAATCATAATAGATCCAAATTAAGAAATTATTTTTCTACACCATATGAAATTCCAGTGGCTATTACTTATACGTTGATTACTTTTTCCATTTTTTAGGTTTTCTATACCTGAAACTCAATCTTTGAAACATATTTTCGGGCTTTATATTTGTGAATTCAAGAATAGCCCTTTTTCTTTTGACCATATCTTCCTCAAAACTAATCAAAATCAAGTGATTCTTTTTTTTAATTCAAGAGAAATGAATTTATAACAATTTTCAAGCTAACAATTTTTTTAAACTTTGAGAATAAGAAAGTAAAAAACAAGAGAGAATATGACCTATTTTCGGGTCTAATTTTGAGAATTCAAGGTCAAAGCTCTACCATTTCTTCTCTAAACATTCAGCCCACCTGTAACGTTTCGGATTTTGCCCGCTCGAAAATCGACATCCATACTTCAAATCATATTCGAATGCCATAGATTCGACCGTTCAAATCCGATTCGCCGGAGCTTATAACAACATTAAGTAAATAACAAAGTGGAAAAAAAGAATAATACATTGATATACAGCTTTGATGACATGTCTGATACAACAGATGATCCAATAGATATCAATATACATCAGAGATATGATACAATAAAATAGCAGCGGAAAAGAAAAATAGATAACATCTAGCAGCGGAATAATATAACTCTGAGATAGTCTTCAAAAGAGAACTCCGATAACTGCAACTCCAATTCCAAGAATCAATCCAGCAATAGCTCGAACCCCCAATAACGATTCACCTAGCATAAGCAAGACTGGTGCGATCCAAAGACTGAACTAACTCCAGATAATCTACTATATCTGACTATCTGAAAAACCCAACTCTAGACTGCTCATGTAGAAATATAATGAGCACCCAGAGTTTAGGAAAGAAACAATAAACTCCGGATCAGTCGTGGGACTGGTGTGAGCAACCAAAACAATTTATCTTTTAAAACATTCAACATAAGATTTTCAAAGTCAATTCGCAATGCTTTTTAAAAATGAGACTACCATAAGGCCTCCCGCACACACACACAATGCAAACGCAGAATCGGGGGAGATTTCTCCTTATGATAGTCAAAGATGCTTGATACGCATTAAAAGAAACATTTGATATTATTACTAGTGCATAGTGTAGGAAAAATTCATTTCGAAAGTAGAATATAAATCTTAGCCAACATACGACCATTATCGTATGCCTACTATAGCTACCATCCAAACAGTGGGGCGCCACCATAAGTGAATGATAGGTTCTACAACTAATACCGTACAAGTCTCGTATTGTTTCTTTGGATTTCCAACGAATGATCAGGCTAAGGAACTTCCCATTGCCACATGAGAATGACTCTGGATGGACATCCTCGAGAACCAAACCGGATCTCTACCAACACAAGGCCGGGTTACCCCTAACTGAGTAACAACTGACCGAATATGCCATCCCCCGGTCCTTTGGGACCTTTATCCGAGATCTCGTAATCAATTCACACAATCATAAAGTGTTTTCAACATGAGTAAGTATCTGGGCTCCATACCATGATACCACCCTTTTCCAGAAGGAAATGCACATATCCTAAAGGGCGCTACCCCTCATAACCTTGCTGCTTCTTTCCTGTTTTGACCATTCACGGGGTGTGAGGCTCGACGAAGTCACGTCCACAAAAACATACTTTATACAAAAGCCATGCTTTGGGTCAACAAATGATCATAGAAATGATCACCAAGATAGACGATCAAACAAATGATCCTATCACAAATAATCAACACAATGATCATTTACAGCAACACTCAGCATGTCACATTACCAAATTGGGAATATATATCGCTGATAACCATCAACTATATAACCTCTGAGCTCGTACGTCTCAGAGAAGGGTGTTAAGCTAAAAGAATAAATTCTTCGCCACCAACAGAAATATATTTGAAAGAAATCGGCTTTATATCTCAATTTGTAATGTCAGACATACAATCCATACAAGTCTGTTCCGGGGTCCAACAGAACCGAAGGCACTTACAAAGAAGTCCTTGCAATCCGGATATTCACAATCCCGATCGGATTTCCCATCACTTAGGGAGAACTCTATACCGGAGCAACTCGGTGCAGAGTCAATCGACAGGTCATCCTATCGCTCTCGCAAATACCCGGTCTTCAACACCGGTCTTCAAATGCTATCCATAACGTCGAATCACATATTCGGAATGGGTTATACGACCCAAAGGTCCTTTCCCGGCTAACCCGAATAGTAAGCACGATATTTCAAAAATAAATGGATAATGGGATTTCAATTAAGTCACAACTTAATAATTCAAAACTTTCTTTCAAATGGTTTAATCCAATTACCATTTCAATCTTTAAACAAAAAGATTCATTTTCACAACCTTTAACGGTTTAAACAATTTTCACATTTTAATCTTTAAACAAAAGATTCATTCACAGATTTTTCCAAATCAATTTTCATTGCAATTTGATTAACTCGTTAAATCTTTAAATCAAAGATTTAACTTATAGCCTTCAAAACAATTTCATTTCAATTTGATTTAAACAAATCATCAATTTAAATCTGTTAAAAATAAACAGATTTAATCCTTAGTTTTCAAAAAGAATTCATTCATAACTTAGGAAAATCATTTCTCTATTCAATCTTGAAATTCCCCTAATTAACTGGAATCTCAGTTCTTATTTAAGAGTGTTTATCATTTGAAAACAACCGTTTTCATTTTGGAAATCTGATTCATTTATACGAGTTGAAATCCTCGGGTTAAATTCAAATTCCCAAAAATAATACTTTAAAAATGATTTAACTTATAATGACTAGTATAATATCATTAATCCCTAGTTTCAAATTACAGAATTAAATTTGAATATTGAATTCAAATTTAAATTAAATTATTTAAATTCCAACACTTAATCCAGTTATTCAAAATAAATTCCCATCTTTGAAATTCCATTTCAAAAGCTTTTCACTTCTATTCCAATTTCAATTCCAAAACATTTGAATTTAAAAATTCAAATTTTAAACTATTTCAAAAATCTGTGACTTAACCGATTTCCTCGTGAAATCCATAATTGTGTGTGTATGGTGTGGTCCAGGGGTTATACACAGTAGTGCACATCATTCAATCATGGCAGATCAAATACAACAATATATATGATAAGCGATATAAATTATAACGCTTATCTTCATTCACAGATCACAGATAATATATAGATGCAAATAAATATACACAGCTCAAAACAAAGCATCACATATCAGATAGGACAATCAATTCAAGGCATTTCATACAATATAATCATTCATAAGTAAGGTCAAGCATTCAATAATCATTTATAAACAGGATTGTTTAATCCTAATTAATTCAATTTATCTCCAATTAAATTAATTACTTGTGAATTTATTATCCAATTCTGATTTATTAATTCCAAATCATTTGATATAAATTAATTTATCAGACACTTTAATTTATTAAATTATTCTTAATTTATCACATTAATTAAATCAACTCTTAAACCAATTTCCTAATTAATTAACTCTAATTAATTAGTTAAAGAAATTTAACCTTTAATTACTTACCATAAAGTAATTATACTTACACCATTTATAATTGATTATCTAAACTAATCAATCCACTTTATTATTAAAATTAATCGCCTTAATTAATACTTAATAATCCTTAGTTAATTATCTTATTAACTAATAATATTTCTTAATTACTTTCTTAAGAAATTATCTTGGATAAATTCGTTATTAATCATTTCTAACTAAAATTTAATCTAATTATTTATTTATAAATTAAATGAATCATTCTTTAATTACTTATTAATTAAATCATTTTATTACCTTAATTATCTCTAAGATAATTAATTTCTTTATTAATGATTTCATTAATCATTTAAGTGTATTTTGATCCTTGCACTTTTAAATTAAAATTCAAATTACATTTGAATTTAAGATTCAAGATGAATATGTATTTAAAGATTAACCAATTTAAATATCAATTTATAAACCTTAAAATAAATGTAAAGAACATTTATTATTTACATAGGAAACTTATATAAGAAAGCCTTTAAATTCAATTACTTAAATTTTAAGCTTTTAAATCACATTACATTTTAACTTTCAAATTTCAAGTTTAAAACAAACATTTAACTTTCATTTAACTTTAATTACATTTTTTACTACTTAATGCCTTGGACAATTTTGAGTAAAAAAAACAAACTTTATTTCATCAAAATCTAATTGTACAACCTAACTTGAGTTCGTATACTTAAACTTTATTTAGACTCAGTTTGAACTTAAAAAAAACTAAAATTTTAAAAACTGTTAACTGGTACAGGTTTTAAACTCTGAACCCAAACTACTCGAGCCCCCCTGGTTTTACATCGAGTTGGACATGTAGTTTCTCCGATATTGTCACTCGAATGCTTCGAGTCTTCCCCGAGCGTTCACGCCTCCTTCCCAAAGCACTACAGCCCTTCCAACTCCAACGTGCACCGTGTGCACGTGTACAACCCAGTTAATCGCTTCCAGCCACCACCTCGATGTCGAGCAAGTCATCAATCTTCCCCCAACCTGATCTCGTTCACCAAAAACCCAAGATTCATGTCGCCATTCAAAATCGAAGGCAAGCTCGAAACCTGGAACAGCAAAAAGGACAGGTGCTACTTAAACCTGTCAACACGTCGCGCTCGATGCTCCCACCACCGGAGTCCACCAAACTCCGGCCGTAGTCTCGTCCACCTCTCCTCAACCTTCCCTCCAAAGCTCGTGACACTCGGTCCATCACACAAACCACGGTGATCAATTCAATAGACGCAGCAAAAACTAGGGTTAAAATCTTCCACGGTCAACCACCCTCGCCGCCACCACTTGTTCGCCTTCCTGATATTTTTCCCGACACCATCGATCACTCCTCCACCTCCCCGAACAACCCTAGCACCTCTAGTACCCCCGATCGCTAGAAATCCCCCAAAAACCCATTTCCGTTCAACTTCAAACTGCTACCAAACTACCCCACTAAAAATCACGAAACCCATCTTAAAAATCATCATTTTCAGTATGAATTCAAGTTATATAATTTGATTCAAGTTTCATGATATTCGCATTAATCATGAAGTTAAGATTTTCCCTGTAAAATAAAATTTTCAAATGTTATAAAGCTCTATTTTACTGATGACCTTCTCCTAATCTTAAATTAAGTATAAACAAACTTGTTTTGTTTAAACTTCAAAGTCTAATGATGATTTAATGAAGTGAAAGTTGAATTCTAAGTTGATTTTTTTTTGCAAAGCAAAACTTGAAAACTAATCACAGAGAGTACTCTGTTAATTCACCTGCATTACACATCATTCTTACCTATGTACCAAATAGTATTGAATTGATATTTGCACATTTCATACTTACTCACGGTGAATATTCAACAGATATATATGCTTAATCATTTAAGAGTGAGGTTACTCACCTTGAATTAATTAACAGAGAGTCTGGTTTTGAGAATAATTGCAGTTTTGATCTTCTTTTCTTTTTTTCCCTTTTTTTTTTCTTAGCAAATTTTTTTCAAGCTTGTGTATAAAGTGATGTTTGTTTTTCTCTTCTTTTTTTTTCTGATCTTTCTCAGTTTGGAAGATGGACGAATTTACATGAAGATGATATAGGGGAAACACGTCTACAGGTTGATATATTTAGTACAAGTGATGAACATTGTTTTGTTCTGTACAAAAGGTATGGTTGAGTTGCTTGTGTCATGGGCTGACATGACTTTAGAGGTATGGAAGATCTTTGTTTATTCTTATATCCTGCCTTCTTTAACTCGGCTGATAGCATTTTGCTTTTGAATGATTTTCTTCTTTTGGCTATTACTTACTTCTTTTATTTGTCTGTACTTCTTTGTTTTGATATAGTTACTTTATACTTCATGCTTATGTTAACACTTGGGTTACTTATTATTTTCTTGCTTGCCTATTGTATATGTGTTTCTCATTTTGTTTACAGCAAGTCAATATGCTTTGTACTTAGTTTGTAGATATTTGTTTTGTTTACACTATACACATTTGAATGTAGTTTGTTTCTTGTCTTATGACTTTTTATATTGCCTTGATTTATATGCTTATGTATTTACATTTTTCATTTGTTTGCTTTGTTTTATGTTTGATAGATATTTATTTTACTTTATGTACATATTACAAAAGTTGTCATTTCTTTATTTTATTATTATATTAGCTTATATATTTATTTGTTTGTATGCATACATTTGTTTCTATTTCTTATTTGACTTTATTTGGTATATGTTTTATTACTTCTTTTGTCTTCTATTTCTTTTGTGTTTCTATTGTTAGTTTAAATATTTATCATAAATTTTACTTTAAAAATTATTGTTTTACATTTCTCTATGTACACATATATTTTATATAACTCAAATTATCATCATTTATAAATTTTTAAATCAATTTATTTATTTATTTCTATACTTGTGTCTAAAGTATATACTTTAATATATATTTTTCAAACCACTAATATAAGAATTTATTAAAAATCCAATATATACATATTTTCAAACCCATATGACTTAATATATTTTCTATTTGAATCGGGGAAACTCGCATCATTTATAATCAATTTTACAAATTTTAATTCAAAAATTCATTTAAATTATCAGTTTAAATTAAATTAAAATCTAGGGTCGTTACAAACTTCCCCCTTAAAAGAATTTCGTCCTCGAAATTCGCAGGCACGAAAACAACACAGATAGATGAAAGATAGAGAAATATCTTTTCAGATCAAACTGGATATCAGTTCTGCATTTGGCTCACCAAATCAGAATATCAATAATAGATACAAGGAATTATAATAAATTTTCAAATTTTGGTTTTAAACAAAATCATTTTATCGATACAATTCTAATCATTCTTCATATTCTATTAATCAATTTAATTCAATTAAAATTTCTAATTTATTTAAAATTTCTAATTTCTAATTCATTTATTAGAGTTAGAATCGAAAAGCCGATAAGAAATCGATGAAGTACGAAGTAATAATTTTCTACAACGATTCGTAAGGCCACCATCACATCGAAACTTCTTTTTGTAGCTGGTACGAAGCAATCAAAAGAATTTGGAACGAATCAAAGAAAATTGATAGAGAAAGCTATTTCCACTGTTGTTACAGAGTATTGACCAATTATAGTCGCATTCCCCTGTCCTCTATCTTGTTCTCTTCTTGCACTCATACTTACTATCAGTGGATAGTAAGAGAATTTACTGAGGCATTAAAACGGATATCTTAAGGATTACTCATTCTAGGGATACTTCACCCTATCTCTAATGAGCTACTTAATTTGTTATACTCCTGAGCTAAAGTTTAACCTTAGCTCTGATACCAGATGTAACGTTTCGGATTTTGCCCGCTCGAAAATCGACATCCATACTTCAAATCATATTCGAATGCCATAGATTCGACCGTTCAAATCCGATTCGCCGGAGCTTATAACAACATTAAGTAAATAACACAGTGGAAAAAAAGAATAATACATTGATATACAGCTTTGATGACATGTCTGATACAACAGATGATCCAATAGATATCAATATACATCAGAGATATGATACAATAAAATAGCAGCGGAAAAGAAAAATAGATAACATCTAGCAGCGGAACAATATAACTCTGAGATAGTCTTCAAAAGAGAACTCCGATAACTGCAACTCCATTTCCAAGAATCAATCCAGCAAGAGCTCGAACCCCCAATAACGATTCACCTAGCATAAGCAAGACTGGTGCGATCCAAAGACTGAACTAACTCCAGATAATCTACTACATCTGACTATCTGAAAAATCCAACTCTAGACTGCTCGTGTAGAAATATAATGAGCACCCAGAGTTTAGGAAAGAAACAATAAACTCCGGATCAGTCGTGGGACTGGTGTGAGCAACAAAAACAATTTATCTTTTAAAACATTCAACATAAGATTTTCAAAGTCAATTCGCAATGCTTTTTAAAAATGAGACTACCATAAGGCCTCCCGCACACACACACAATGCAAACGCAGAATCGGAGGAGATTTCTCCTTATGATAGTCAAAGATGCTTGATACGCATTAAAAGAAACATTTGATATTATTACTAGTGCATAGTGTAGGAAAAATTCATTTCGAAAGTAGAATATAAATCTTAGCCAACATACGACCATTATCGTATGCCTACTATAGCTACCATCCAAACAGTGGGGCGCCACCATAAGTGAATGATAGGTTCTACAACTAATACCGTACAAGTCTCGTATTGTTTCTTTGGATTTCCAACGAATGATCAGGCCAAGGAACTTCCCATTGCCACATGAGAATGCCTCTGGATGGACATCCCCGAGAACCAAACCGGATCTCTACCAACACAAGGCCGGGTTACCCCTAACTGAGTAACAACTGACCGAATATGCTGTTAACGCAAAAATTTGAACGCTAACACCCCGGTGTATGAGTTATAGTTGCGAAAGCACCACCCGATAGCTCGGGAACAGATTACAAGCAGATAATAGCAGAAAAGTAGTAAACAACAACAATTTTATAGTGGTTCGGCTTAAGGGTATAGCCTACGTCCACTTTAAGTACTTTTATTGATGATCTCGTTACAAGCTGATACAATTCTTCCCAAGTTCAATACACTTTGAATTACAAGAGACTTAGAACAAGTAACCTAAACTTCGATGAAGATGAGAGTTTTCGAATCCATGTTGGATGTATGTGATCTCTTCTTGAAGTTGTTTGTAGCGTTCTTAGTGTCTTGAGAGCTTCAAGTGTTAGATTGGTTCGGAATGCAGCAGAGTATCGGCGCTTGAAGAGAGTGAGCCAAAATTCCTTTACTAGTTGGAGTTAGGGTCATATTTATAGGCATTTTTTAGAGTTAGGTCGTAGGTCGTGGCCGACCTAAGCAAGGTCGTAGGTCGTGACCGACCTAAGTATGGTTGTAGTCAACCTGAAGAGTATTGGTGCTTCCTTCCTTATGCTGATTTGCACAAGTCCTAGGTCGCGAGCGACCTATCCCCCTACGGCATAGTATAGTTCAACTCCTTTACCCTGGCATTTAGGTCGCTAACGACCTATCCTAGGTCGTGAGTAATTTCCTGCATCCATAGTTAATCTTAAATCGTTGAGTTCCTTAGGTTGCGACCTTCCTTAGGTCGAAGCACTCCGCTAGGTCGTGTGAATTCTATAGGTTGCAGCCTTCCTTAGGTCGCGGAGCTTCATAGGTCGGTGGACAGTTAGGTCGCATAAAATCTTTAGGTCGCTTGCTTGCTTATCTGGTTAGGTCGCGGCAATCCTTAGCTCGCCAGGTTACTTCAATAATTAGATCGTCCCCTTTTTTAGGTTGCTTGTTCTTTTAGGTCGTGGCCTTTTTGGGTCGCTGCTGCCTTTAGGTCGAGATAGTCTTAGGTCGCAACACTTTAGGTCACAGCTACTCTTAGGTCGCGGCCTCCTTTAGGTCACGGCTCTCTGTTAGGTCGCGAAGCTTGATAGGTCGCTCTCCTCTTTAGGTCGAGCCATCTTTAAGTCGCTAGACCATTCCTATAGTTAGGTCATTCCATGTCTTTAGGTCTTAGGTCGCTAATGAAGGGGAGTTAACATTTGCCCCTCGAAGTATACGCCTAGGTCGTAGGTCGTGTGCTTCGACCTTCTTAACTCGTGCTCTGATGAGTTGTTAGGTCGCAAGCGACCTATTGAGGAAACTAGGTCGTGCGTGTCGATTCACATTTTACTCCTCCGGGGTATAAATAGCTTAGGTCGTTCCTTCTTCATCTCATCTGTTTTAATATCTCGTTCGGCCATTAACAGAATCTTGTGATTTCGAGAGCAATTATGAGTTTAATCGTCCACCGATTCATTCCTGCTATCATATTGCGTAAGTATACTTAATCTCTATCCATCTCGCGATCATCATTGAACCACGAATTTCCATCTCCGAACCTCATAACAATTTTGTATGCCGCGTTTCATCTTTTGAGTCAAGTCGTGGTCGATTTTGATCGCCATTAGTTGTAATTCATGAAAGCACGGCAGTGAGTTGAATTCGTGATTCCTGTGAACATGGTAGTATATCGGATTTGTGATGAGTTTGAGGCGATTTGGGTTGGATTCTTGGGTAATTCGTGACGATGTAGGAGGAAGATGGTGAATTATGGTGTTTCGAACTAATTGGCTTACAAATTTGGAGGAGATGAGGAAGGTTCCAACGGGTTAACGGGTTAATGGATTTTAAGCTACACGGGTAATGGAGGAGATGATGTGGCAGCGTGTGAGTGGAGGATCGACCTTAGGGTGGTCTGCTTGAACATGAACCATGCGACCTAACTTCTTAGCGATCTAACTTTGTAATGACCTAAGTTTTTGCGGCATTGGTTTTAGGTCGCGGCCGACCTTAGACTTAAATTCCTGTGACACAGAAGTTAGGTCACTGCCGACCTAGTACTTGGATGGTTTGCACATGAACTGTAAACCGAACGACTTAACAGCTTAGCAACTTATCACCTTTGAATGACTGCATAGGGACTTAACATATCAACGACCTATCTTTTGCGATATAAGCTTTAGGTCGCGGCCGAGTTAGGACTTGACCGATTCGCATCATTTTGACATAAAGCCTTGAACTCTTTTATTTGCACAATGCGTCCTAATGAAGCCCCGACCTATGCTAGGTCGCTGGACGACCTAATACTTGTGAAATTTTGTGAAGACTTGGTTGAATTGTTTGAACTTGAATTCTGTTGCACTTTGTTGTAGATTATCTCTAATGCTAATAACCTGTTAAACATAATATTTGCAGAAAACTGGGACGAATATACTGCCGTTGACTGCCCACGTCGAATGGCAGATTAGTCGATAAAGAGTAATTAACTTAAATGAACTGTGTGAACGAAATGCTGTGAACCAATGAATTCAAGTGAAGTGTTAAAGCAAAACTAAAATATCCGGATAAAGCTGATTCGTTCGCATTAACACTACACTTGAGATCTATATTAACAAGTTCTGAAATCTCATAGTCGACTAATTGTCAACTAGTTTGATTTCAGTTATCTTTGCTTTCCTCTTTTTTTTTTTAGTTCTGCACAACACTTCACACTTTTTAGGAAACGTGCACCTTCTCATCTGAACATCCAGTCACTTATGTAGAATGATGTCTCAACAAGAAGAGATGATAGAACACGCTGAAGGGGTTTTCCCGATTGCTATTCCACAAGAGAATCCTCCGGAAAGAACTCCTACCCTCTTGAAACAGCGGGCGCTTAATCAATTATGCGTTCAATTTGGCATTGCCGAGGAAGAAGTTTTACTCCCTGGACCAAATGATTCTGCTGATAGACCACCTTACGGTTTTGTTGCCATTAATCGACAAATGTGCTCGAGTGGAGCAATTCCTCCTTTTAATGAATTTCTCCGGCAAATCCTCCTTCGACTGACGATCTCTCCTTTCCAGCTGCACCCCAATGGCTATGCTATTTTGATGGGATTGTGTGTTCTGTTCAGGAGGACTCTTGATCGTCTTCCGAGTTTTGAGGAAATCTGTTACTTGTGCACTTTTGCGAAGAACAAGGACCATCCATCAATTGTACTTGTAAGAGGTGCGAGGAACCACAAACTTATTTTGGATTTGCCGGAGAGTGCACATGGTTTCCTGAATCAATACTTCTACATTCGTTGCCCCGCAGAATTTTACGCAGACTGGAGAGTAGGAAGTGAGATTTTTTTTTCCCTTCTTTCTTTAATTTTATTCTAAGTTTTACCTGGTTCGTATTGCTAGATGCTGATTCCATTCCTTACTTTTACAGCACTTCCTCCTCCTTCTAGAGATTCCAGCCATAAGTCATTTTTTGAAAGGCTAAGCACTGTGGCTGCTGAAGAAAGAAGCGCAAAATTTCTATTGACAGAAGAACTTCTTCATCAGTTTGAGCTTCTACATCTTTCTCGTTCCACTCAAATACATGAAGTTCCAACGGAGGTTCCTGATTCTCCGACGAACACTCCTAATGCCCCAGTCTCCACTAAAGAGCACTTGCAGGGAGGAACCTCTATAGAAACTTCACTAGTTAAGTGTTCAATTCCGAAAGATGTTGCGGGGCCGTCAGACATGTCTGTACTTGCCCCAGTTACTGAAGAGGAAGAACCCCCTCGATCTACTAGTGAAGGAGTTAAGAAAGCAAGCTCCAAAAAACAAGATGGCGATGATGTTTTTGAGGGGTTGAGCGATTTAATTGTGACATCTCAAGAACTTTTCAAAGATGATGTTTCTAAAACTGTCTCTTCTGTAATCGAGGCGACATCTTCTTTACAACAAATGTCAACTCCTCCTACTCAAGTTATCACTACCTCTATTCCACAGAGTGGTTTGTGACTCGATGCGCGTAGTTTACACGTTACACGACACTTTGGATTTCTCATCACTTCTACGCACTTATCTTCTTGTATGTTAAAGATTTATAAAGCTTATTATTTTTATTCCAGATTCTCCTATGGGGCGCAGCGGCTCGTACTATGATGATTTCCAGCGCTATGGGAGGCGTAGCTAGTATGATTACAGGCGTTACCTCCCTTCTTACAGAGAATCGGATGAAGAGAGGGCCATCAGGAAAGCCGACGAGAGACGAGCACATGAAGAACGTCGCCGAAGGGAACAAGAAAGACATGATCTTCCCCACAGAGATGATGATACCCAAAAGAGAAAAGCTCATGATGAGAGAGGAAAGAGTCACATAGACGATTCTTCTAGCAAGCGGGCTAGACTTACTGAAGAAACAACTCCTTCAGCTTCTGAACATATCCCTGCTCAATCTCCTGCTCCCGTTCGCTTCGACATTCAAGCAATCATCAACCGGCCGGCATACCAAGTCGGGCAAGGTCCTCCCACTCTTCAAAGTCGATTTCCTCAGTGGTGCCTGAGAGGGGTTCGATTTGATCTCGACTTGGTTCCTCTCGACAAACCGGCTATGCTGCGAAATCTTGATACTGTCAGGACCGATATTGAAAGAATGTCGAACTGGCAAAAACTTGTCGACGAACTTCAGAGGGTTAACCGAGCCAATCTCGAGGCCATGCTAACAATGGAGAACGATAAGGCTGAGTGGCAGAAGACTCTCGAACAGCATGACGCCGAAATGAGAAGTATTGCTTCCTACAATGAAAAGCTAGAAGCGGAAGTAGAAAAACTTAAGGAAGAATTAGCTACTTCATCTACTTTCCATTCTCAAAAGGAGAGCATGCTTCAGCAACAAGTACGAGATGCGCATGCCAGTCAAAGAGCAGTCGAAGATAAGCTTGCACACAAGGAAAAGGTCATAGAAGAATATCGTGCTGAAACTGTACAACTGCGAGAACAGACCGGCTCTCAAAGCTTAGAGATAGAGTTGTTAAAAACTCGACTTGCTGTGGCCGAAAAGGAGCGCGACGAAGCTGTTGCTGGTAAACTTGCGGCCGAAGAGGCTCATCAAGCAACCAAAGCTGATATTAGCTCCACATTATTCGATTTTTATCTGCACAGCATTTTGGGACGTGGCAGCCTTGCCTTTCTAGGCCCCAAGTATGAAATCACATTGGCTGAAGTTTGGGAGGCAACACTTGATATGCTCGGTGGTAAAGGTGCTGGATATGCTGAGTCAGCCCTTGAAGAGCATTATCTTGATGATGAAGCACGCGCCGCTCTTGCCAAGGGAAAAGAGCAGCTTGCCAGAGCGCGGGCCGGGACGGCGGAAGAGGAGCGTTCTGAAAAAGAAGTACCGCCTACTACCTCTGAACGTCCTCTAGTTTCTCCCGAGGTGGACATTACAGGCTCTAGTGCTCATTCGCCGCCTCCTACAAGAACCGGGGTAATTACCCCTACTGATGAAGAGGCTTTGGAGGACATTGGGGCTCAGAATTATGAGATTGAACTGACGAAGCCAACATCTTCAGGTAATTTCGACATTGGTCCGATTCAGGTGGATTACCTGCTTATTCCTCAAAAATTTGATGAGCTTCTCGATTACCTCTTGAATCTCGATGAACCTATATCTCCCTTCTTTCGGGAAGATACTAACATTTTCAATTTCTCTTCTTCTGCAGTTGAAACAACAAGTGCCGTGCAGACTTCGCCTTCTCTGGTTATTCCTCCTCCATCTCTTCAGGTGACTCCTCCTTCTGCTTCACAACCTAGGTCACAAGAGGAGAAAATTGAGGCTCTTCATGGCTTGGATGACCCTATTGCTTCGCAGGAGCAAAAAGATGAGGGACTCGAAGGAGGCGAGATCTCTCCGGAGCGGACTCCTTCTGACGACGTAGTTTTGTCCGCTCTCGTTACTCCGGGGAGTGAGTCTTCTTCGAAGAGAAGAAAGAAGCATGGGACATCGAAGAGGAGGGGGAAGAAAATTATCACCACTGAAGAGGAACCGGAAATTGCACCAGTTGCACCTCCCTCCCCTTCTTCCCTTATGCCTTCAAACCAACCTGAAAGACCTGAAAAGCTAACCATTCGGCCGGGTAAAGGGTCTAAAGGCGGCAAGAAGAAATGAAGAGTTGAGCTTTTTGATTCCTTTTTTGTGTAATGGTCGGATGTTGTGCAGGCACCGGCCCCTGCTTTTTATTTTGAAACCTGTATCTGCAATATCTGCAATTGAATAAAATGATTCTTTATTTGTACAGACTTTTGTTTGAATTTGAGAATGCATTTATTATTCATTTTTGCACAAGTTTATTTATATGACATTGCGGTGAGCTTGTGGTATGTTGTTTGAGCGCACTTTACCGACGTAGCTATACCACTTTGTATGTAACTATACCATGTTGCCCCTATACCATGAGCTTACTGCAATATCGTATACTTTGAGGGGACTTGCACTCTCGTTTTCTAAAGAATAATTACTTCATTCTCGAAGAGAATTTTCGTAGAGTGCAACTTCCTTCATATAAGTTTCTACGCTTTGTCCTTCGAAGAAATCACTTTTTCCTTTTGCGTATGTATACATTTTGCCAAGTGAATTCTTCAATGTGGTAAAGCGGACCTCTGAATGTACTTTAACTTTTTTCCCCCCTTCTTTTTTTTTAGAATAGGTAAATCGCTCTTCCTTTGAAAGTTAAAGTACGCTCTTGATGAAAATTTGTGCCTCTGAGGAGAGATTTTTTCACGTTTCAACACTTGGAAGTTTTATTTCAATCTTGGTGAAACGTGTTCCTCCAAAGAGTTGTGCCTTTGAAGAAAGCCTTTTCACGTTTCAACACTTGGAAGTTTTATTTCAATCTCGGTGAAACGTGGGCTTCTGAAGAGGTCTTTCTTTTTAATTGTGTCCCCGGGAGGGGGTTGTACCTCTGAGGAGGGATTTCTCACGTTTCAACACTTGGAAGTTTTATTTCAATCTTGGTGAAACGCGTACCTCCAAAGAGTTGTGCCTTCGAGGAAAGCATTTTCACGTTTCAACACTTGGAAGTTTTATTTCAATCTCGGTGAAACATGGGCTTCCAGGAAGGTCTTTATCATGTTTTGCATTTCAACTTTGGTGAAGTAAAATTCCGAAGAGCGGTTGTTACACTTCAACTCTTGGCGAAATGTGCCTTCGAAGAGGGCTTTTATTTTGTTTGCATTTCAACTTTGGTGAAGTGTAATTCTGAAGAGCGGTCATAACACTTCAACTCCTGGTGAAATGGGCCTCCGAAGAGGGCTTTTATTTTGTTTGCATTTCAACTCTGGTGAAGTGTAATTCCGAAGAGCGGTCATAACACTTCAACTCCTGGTGAAATGGGACTCCGAAGAGAGCTTTTATTTTGTTTGCATTTCAACTCTGGTGAAGTGAAATTCCGAAGAGCGGTCATAACACTTCAACTCCTGGTGAAATGTGCCTCAGAGAGGGTTTTCATCGCCTGGAAGTTACTCTCTCATGGTTGGAGGGTCATGACTTCTCCAATCTTTTTTGTTGAGTAGAGAACTTTCTTTTTTGTGGCGTATGACCCATTAGAGGTCTTTATCCTCCGAAGAGTTGTGCCTCCGAAGAGGACTTGTGCTGCCGATGATGGCTTTGGTTGTTCCTCCGTTCACTTGCTTATGCCTTTTCAATGTTCCTCTGCCCCTTCTTTTTTTTTTTTTTTTACAAGTAACTTGTTTAATCCAAGGAAGTGTGCTTCATTTTCAGGCAATTTCGTGAGAACGAGCACTAGCTTCTTAATTGGATGTTTGTTTGTCAAACGATCTCAATTTATTAGCAAAGACCCATTTCTGTCGAAATCATAGGCCGTTCAATTGAAGTACTTCCTATCTAGGATTTGAATTCGGGGCTCTTGTGACTTGAAATTTGGCGAGAATCACTTGGTCTTTTTATGTGCAAGTTTCACTTCCATTGTCTGCAAAAATTCAAATCGACATTTCAGCAATACATTCTATGTACTTTTTATATCGAAAATAAAGCAAACATGTAATAATAATAAGGAACACAAGATTTATAGTGGTTCGGCCAGGAAATTGGGCCTACATCCACTTTATATTCTTTCATTATTTACTTGCATCAGTTTTACAATTGCTTTCAATTACAAGAATCATACATTCATAATTCTTTTTACAATATTTCAACAAAACTTTCAAGTAAAGTATGGACGCAAATGGTTGCAGTTCCATGCCCTTGGAATTTGATCTCCTTCAACAGTGGTGAGTTTGAATGTGGCGTCAAGAAGCTTATGACCTATTACATATGGTCCTTCCCAATTTGGCCCAAACACACCTGTCGCTGTCATAATTCTCTTCAGGACTAGGTCTCCAATCTCAAAGCTGCGTTGGCGAACTTTGGAATTGAAATGTCTGGCTATTCTTTGCTGATGAGCCGCAATTCTGTGATTAGCCTCATCTCTTTTTTCATCAAGGAGATCTAGCGCTTCAAGCTGTAGCTTTTCGTTTTCTGCTTGATTGAAATGGATTCTTCTGTGTGAAGGGACCTCTATTTCTACTGGAATCATTGCTTCTGACCCGTATGCCAATGAAAATGGGGTGTGCCCAGTCGCAGTTTTGTGAGTGGTTCTGTATGCCCATAGTGCCAGTGGTAGCTTATCGACCCAACCGCCTTTTGCTTTTTCAAGTTGCTTCTTGATGGTTGACTTAATAATTTTGTTCACGGCTTCCACTTTCCCGTTTGCCTGCGGATGAGCTACTGCCGAGAAGCTTTTTCGGATTTTGAATCGCTTGCAAAAATCTTGGAATTCTTCACTTTCAAACTGAGTTCCATTGTCTGTAATTATTTTTTGAGGCACCCCGTATCTGCAAATGATGTTTTTAGTCACAAAACTTATCATCTTCTTTGAGGTGATAGTAGCCAGTGGTTCAGCTTCTGCCCACTTAGTAAAATAATCTACAGCAACAATGGCATATTTAATTCCAGATTTGGCAGTTGGCAAAGGTCCTACAAGGTCTATTCCCCATATCGCAAACGGCCATGGACTGACCATCTGTGTGAGTTCAGTGGAAGGAGCCCTAGGAATTTTGGAGAATCTTTGACATCTCTCACATTTTTGGGAATACTCTGCTGCATCTTGATTAATTTCCGGCCAAAAATATCCGTATCGGAGAATTTTCTTTGCTAATGTTTGGCCACCTGAATGATCACCACATTCTCCTCCGTGTACCTCTGCTAGGATTGCTTTAGACTCTTCCCTGGATACACATCGAAGTAATGGCATTGAGAATCCTCGTCTGTACAATCGGCCATCCTGGATTACGTATCGAGAGGCTTTTCTCAGTAGCTTTTGTCGTTCTTTTGAGTTCTCTGGTAAGGATCCATTGAGCAGATATTCTATTATCGGAGTCATCCATGATTCTTGCTCTTGAGACATGCTCATGATCCAATCAATGTCCATCTCATCAATGCTAGGAGTCGACAGGACCTCCACTGGAGTTAGCCCCAGAAATTGAGCTTCGCCTGTGCTCGAATACTTCGCGAGAGAATCTGCTTTCATGTTTTCTTCTCGAGGAATGTGGCTTATCATGTAATGATCGAAATCACCTAGGAGTTCCCAAGCCTTTGACAAGTAGGCGGGCAGATTCCCCCCCTTTTGCTTGGAATTCCTTTTTGACTTGGTATACAATAAGCTGAGAATCACTGAATATCTGTAGCGCTCAGATGTTTAATTCTTTTGCAATCCTTAAGCCAGCGATAAGGGCTTCGTATTCTGCTTCATTGTTTGTTGAAGGAAATTCCAATCTTAGTGCATAGCATAATGATCGACCTTCAGGAGTCTCAAGTACAACTCCGGCTCCAGAACAGTAGTCGTTTCTCGCACCATCGACATATAACTTCCACTGGATCGGGGAATTGTCGACCGTTTCTTCCTCACTATTACCCTTATCTTTAAATTCTGCAATGAAATCTGCTAAAGCTTGTCCATTGATCGCTTTCCGGGGATGATAAGTGATGTCATACTGACTGAGTTCAATATTCCACTTTAGAAGATGACCCGAAGTTTCAGGGCGAAACAGGACTTGCTTTAAAGGTTGATCGGTGAGGACTCTGATAGGATGAGCTTGAAAATATTGCCTCAACTTCCTAGACGCAATTAGTAAGCAATAGGCGAGTTTTTCCAACTTAGAGTAATTCATCTCTGCCCCAGTGAGTCTTTTGCTGATATAGTAAACTGGATGTTGAATCCTTTTGTCTTCCCGTATCAGCGCTGCACTTAAAGCATGAGATGATACTGCCAAGTATATAAGAAGATCCTCGCCATCGCCAGGCCTAGAAAGTATTGGAGGCGTCTCCATATGGCGAATCAATTCATCAAAGGCTTTTTGGCATTCGGGAGTCCAATCGAAGTTTTTCTTTCCTTTCTTTAGGGCGTCAAAGAATGGAATACATTTATCTGTGGCTTTGGAAATGAACCGACTCAAGGCGGCAACTTTTCCATTAAGACTTTGCGATTCCTTCTTTGTTCTAGGAGCTTTGACTTCTTTCAATGCAGTAATTTGAGCTGGACTGGCCTCAATGCCTCTAGCGCTCACGATGAAACCTAAAAACTTGCCAAATTCCACTCCAAATGAACATTTTAAAGGATTGAGCTTCATTCCGTATTTTCGGAGGACAGAGAACATGCCTGCCAAGTGTTCTATGTGATCCAGTGCCTTCTTAGACTTTACTAACATGTCATCAACGTAAACTTCCATGGTTTTGCCCAGTTGCGGTTTGAACATAGCATTAACGAGTCTTTGGTATGTTGCCCCTGCATTCTTCAACCCGAAGGGCATAACTCTATAGCAGTAAAGACCAGTGTCGGTGATAAAGCTCGTGTCCTCCTGATCTGGCTCATGC
Organism: Allium cepa; assembly: GCA_030765085.1. Classification (NCBI taxonomy): domain Eukaryota; kingdom Viridiplantae; phylum Streptophyta; class Magnoliopsida; order Asparagales; family Amaryllidaceae; genus Allium; species Allium cepa. The sequence continues at coordinate 949,784,555 of CM060943.1, read as the reverse complement.
ATCATGATCTGGTTATATCCGGAGTAGGCATCCATAAAAGATAACAATTCGTGTCCCGCTGTTCCGTCTACCAGTTGATCGATTCTGGGTAATGGGAAGCAGTCTTTGGGGCAGGCCTTGTTTAGATCTGAAAAATCGATGCATACTCTCCATTTTCCGTTGGCTTTCTTAACCAGCATTGGATTTGAAACCCAATTCGGATATGTAGATTCTTTGATAAAATTATTCTCCATGAGCCGATCAACTTCTTCTTTTAATGCCGCTGACCTTTCCGGACCTTGAGTTCTCCTTTTCTGCTTTATAGGTGTAAATTTTGGATCAATATTTAGAGCATGCACTGCAACTTCTGGGGATATTCCGCACATATCGGCATGAGTCCAAGCAAAAACATCCAGATTTGCCTTTAAAAAAAGATATTAAGATATTCTGAATTGACGCATTAAGTTGTGAACCCACATTCAACACTTTGTTTGGGTCCTTTGGGTCAACAGGTATTGGTATTGTCGTTTCCACTGGTACCACTCTATTTTCCCCTGCACTGACTTTTCTAGGGTCCATCTCTTTCCTTGCTCCGCTGTGCTCGCCAGTGCAGGGTCCGCCCTGTAACTGCTACAAGGCTGGTTCTTTGATGCGGACTGGGGCTGCCGCATTCTTTCCCATTTCTCTTTTTCTGGTTTCTCGTAGCTCTGTCAGATAGCACTCTCGCCCAGCATTTTGATCACCTTTTATAACTCCTACTCCATTGTCTGTAGGGAATTTAATAGTGAGGCACCACGGGGCAAGAACAGCTTTGAACGCTGCCAGAGTTGGGCGACCAAGGAAAGCATTGTAAGCAGAAAATTCGTCGACAATCACAAAAGTTTGCTTGCGGACCACTTTTCTCTTTCCTTCTCCAAGTTCCACAAACAAATCAATGGTCCCTACCGGCTGCTTTGGCTCCCCAGTGAAACCAGCAATTTTCTGCAATGAGGCTTGCACATCAGCCATAGGGATCTTCATTTGGTTGAATGTTTTCTTAAAGAGAATATTGCAGGATGCGCCAGAATCAATGAGAACTCTTCTGACAATAGCTGGTCCGATACCAGCTGAGATGACTAGAGGATCCAAAGTAGGAGCTTCAATACCTGCGGAATCCCTGGCTCTGAACACAATATCATCATCGGAAGTTCTATGTTGCTTCAAAGGCGTAGCACCTTCCAAAACAAATACATCTTCCTCAGTCGGCACATACTTTAAAGCTCTGGTATACCTTTCCATCTCACCCCAGCTTCTGCCTGCTGGGTGAGGTCCTCCTGTAATGACATTAATAATGGGCCTTCTAGATTCATGCCCTGCAGCCTTCTCAATCGTCCTTGGCTGTTGAGTAGGAGCCTGTTGTCCCTGACTAGATGAAGCAGGATTGTTGTTATTCTTTTTCACAAATTGCTGCAGTTTGTTTTCCCTTAGCAACTCTTCAATCAGATTTTTCAACTGGCGGCATTCATCGGTCTCGTGACCGGGTTGATTATGGAAGCGGCAGAACTTCCCAGTCTGTATAGCCTTTTTCCCGGTCCTTAGAGGAGGAGGTTTAGGGAAGTCAACAGAATCTTTAATGGCAAGGTAGATACGCTCCGGCGTATCTGATAAAGGAGTATACTCTGATGGCTTGAAGGATCGGGTCTTCTTCAGATTACTCTGTTTCTTCCCATTGTTATTTTCCCTTTTTTGCCCTACAGATTCATTCTTGCGTGGAGCAACATTGTTATCTTCAGCTTTTTCCAACACTGCCTTTACCGGTACGGGACGGCTTTCTAAGCATATGAATTCATCTGCTTTTTTATAGAATTTTTCAAGGGAATTTGGTTCCTTCATGTTTAGCCATTTCCCAAATTCGCTCGACTTGTCAACACCCTTCATCAGATAAGTTAATATCATTCGCGGTTCCGCATTGTCTACCTCAGCTAACGCTATATTAATGCGGTTTAAGAAAGATCTGATAGTCTCTCCTGGACTCTGCTCCAAACTTGATAGGGACATGATATCTTTGGCTTTTGAGGCATATAGTCTGAACTGCTCCTTGAACTTCCGGGTCAAGTCAGAAAACTGATCGATAGATCGGACGGGCAGCTTGGTGAACCAAAGCAGAGCTACGCCTTCGAGATACACAGGGAAATATCGACACTTTATTTCATCAGAGGCTCTGGCACCTGTCATGTGCCAATCATATTTGTATAGGAATTCATTCAGATCACTTGTCCCCTTATAAGCTGGAATGGTTGGAGGGACAAACTTTCTTGGGAATTCAGCCTTTAAGATTTTCTCGGTAAATGGAGTCTTACTAGGGGCAAAACCCCATTCTTTCTCGTCTTCGACCCTCTGCATACTTTCTTTCATAATTTGTCGGACCATTCCAGAAAGATACTCCTCATCATGTCGAGTTCTAGATCCACCAACCTCTGGAAGTGTTTGTTCAAAGGGGCTAGCAGCCCTTTCGAGAGCATTTCTTTCTTCAGCATCATGAAGGTTTCCAGCAAAATTCCTCTCATTACCTGCTGGTTGACGGTTTGCCCCTAGCAAATCGTTCAACCTATTTAGAATTAGGGCATTCTGGGCATTTTGAGCCTCGAGTTGTGCATTTTGGGCATTGATCTGTTGGTTCAGCCCTAAAATTGCAGCATCCAGCTCTGCCTTTGTAACTCCGACAGCTGGAGTGGCTTGATTCGATATAGGGGAAGCGGAGGTTCCCTCTTGAATATTACCAGATCTGACAGATCTACTCTTCCTTCCAGGAGCCATAATCTCGGATAGACTTCTGGTTTTCAAGGAAATTCTCTCTACAAACCTCTGTGAAGCAATGATGATAACTCCCCTGAGTTCAGTTCTCAGTGAAAGCACCAAAAATGTTAACGCTAAAATTTGAACGCTAACACCCTATCTCTAATGAGCTACTTAATTTGTTATACTCCTGAGCTAAAGTTTAACCTTATCTCTGATACCAGATGTAACGTTTCGGATTTTGCCCGCTCGAAAATCGACATCCATACTTCAAATCATATTCGAATGCCATAGATTCGACCTTTCAAATCCGATTCGCCGGAGCTTATTACAACATTAAGTAAATAACACAGTGGAAAAAAAGAATAATACATTGATATACAGCTTTGATGACATGTCTGATACAACAGATGATCCAATAGATATCAATATACATCAGAGATATGATACAATAAAATAGCAGCGGAAAAGAAAAATAGATAACATCTAGCAGCGGAACAATATAACTCTGAGATAGTCTTCAAAAGAGAACTCCGATAACTGCAACTCCATTTCCAAGAATCAATCCAGCAATAGCTCGAACCCCCAATAACGATTCACCTAGCATAAGCAAGACTGGTGCGATCCAAAGACTGAACTAACTCCAAATAATCTACTACATCTGACTATCTGAAAAACCCAACTCTAGACTGCTCGTGTAGAAATATAATGAGCACCCAGAGTTTAGGAAAGAAACAATAAACTCCGGATCAGTCGTGGGACTGGTGTGAGCAACAAAAACAATTTATCTTTTAAAACATTCAACATAAGATTTTCAAAGTCAATTCGCAATGCTTTTTAAAAATGAGACTACCATAAGGCCTCCCGCACACACACACAATGCAAACGCAGAATCGGAGGAGATTTCTCCTTATGATAGTCAAAGATGCTTGATACGCATTAAAAGAAACATTTGATATTATTACTAGTGCATAGTGTAGGAAAAATTCATTTCGAAAGTAGAATATAAATCTTAGCCAACATACGACCATTATCGTATGCCTACTATAGCTACCATCCAAACAGTGGGGCGCCACCATAAGTGAATGATAGGTTCTACAACTAATACCGTACAAGTCTCGTATTGTTTCTTTGGATTTCCAACGAATGATCAGGCCAAGGAACTTCCCATTGCCACATGAGAATGCCTCTGGATGGACATCCCCGAGAACCAAATCGGATCTCTACCAACACAAGGCCGGGTTACCCCTAACTGAGTAACAACTGACCGAATATGCTATTAACGCTAAAATTTGAACGCTAACACCCCGGTGTATGAGTTATAGTTGCGAAAGCACCACCCGATAGCTCGGGAACAGATTACAAGCAGATAATAGCAGAAAAGCAGTAAACAACAACAATTTTATAGTGGTTCGGCTTAAGGGTATAGCCTACGTCCACTTTAAGTACTTTTATTGATGATCTCGTTACAAGCTGATACAATTCTTCCCAAGTTCAATACACTTTGAATTACAAGAGACTTAGAACAAGTAGCCTAAACTTCGATGAAGATGAGAGTTTTCGAATCCATGTTGGATGTATGTGATCTCTTCTTGAAGTTGTTTGTAGCGTTCTTAGTGTCTTGAGAGCTTCAAGTGTTAGATTGGTTCGGAATGCAGCAGAGTATCGGCGCTTGAAGAGAGTGAGCCAAAATTCCTTTACTAGTTGGAGTTAGGGTCATATTTATAGGCATTTTTTAGAGTTAGGTCGTAGGTCGTGGCCGACCTAAGCAAGGTCGTAGGTCGTGACCGACCTAAGTATGGTTGTAGTCAACCTGAAGAGTATTGGTGCTTCCTTCCTTATGCTGATTTGCACAAGTCTTAGGTCGCGAGCGACCTATCCCCCTACGGCATAGTATAGTTCAACTCCTTTACCCTGGCATTTAGGTCGCTAACGACCTATCCTAGGTCATGAGTAATTTCCTGCATCCATAGTTAATCTTAAATCGTTGAGTTCCTTAGGTTGCGACCTTCCTTAGGTCGAAGCACTCCGCTAGGTCGTGTGAATTCTATAGGTTGCAGCCTTCCTTAGGTCGCGGAGCTTCATAGGTCGGTGGACAGTTAGGTCGCATAAAATCTTTAGGTCGCTTGCTTGCTTATCTGGTTAGGTCGCGGCAATCCTTAGCTCGCCAGGTTACTTCAGTAATTAGATCGTCCCCTTTTTTAGGTTGCTTGTTCTTTTAGGTCGTGGCCTTTTTGGGTCGCTGCTGCCTTTAGGTCGAGACAGTCTTAGGTCGCAACACTTTAGGTCGCAGCTACTCTTAGGTCGCGGCCTCCTTTTGGTCACAGCTCTCTGTTAGGTCGCGAAGCTTGATAGGTCGCTCTCCTCTTTAGGTCGAGCCATCTTTAAGTCGCTAGACCATTCCTATAGTTAGGTCGTTCCATGTCTTTTGGTCTTAGGTCGCTAATGAAGGGGAGTTAACATATGCCATCCCCCGGTCCTTTGGGACCTTTATCCGAGATCTTGTAATCAATTCACACAATCATAAAGTGTTTTCAACATGAGTAAGTATCTGGGCTCCATACCATGATACCACACTTTTCCAGAAGGAAATGCACATATCCTAAAGGGCGCTACCCCTCATAACCTTGCTGCTTCTTTCCTGTTTTGACCATTCACGGGGTGTGAGGCTCGACGAAGTCACGTCCACAAAAACATACTTTATACAAAAGCCATGCTTTGGGTCAACAAATGATCATAGAAATGATCACCAAGATAGACGATCAAACAAATGATCCTATCACAAATAATCAACACAATGATCATTTACAGCAACACTCAGCATGTCACATTACCAAATTGGGAATATATCGCTGATAACCATCAACTATATAACCACTGAGCTCGTACGTCTCAGAGAAGGGTGTTAAGCTAAAAGAATAAATTCTTCGCCACCAACAGAAATATATTTGAAAGAAATCGGCTTTATATCTCAATTTGTAATGTCAGACATACAATCCATACAAGTCTGTTCCGGGCTCCAACAGAACCGAAGGCACTTACAAAGAAGTCCTTGCAATCCGGATATTCACAATCCCGATCGGATTTCCCATCACTTAGGGAGAACTCTATACCGGAGCAACTCGGTGCAGAGTCAATCGACAGGTCATCCTATCGCTCTCGCAAATACCCAGTCTCCAACACCGGTCTTCAAATGCTATCCATAACGTCGAATCACATATTCGAAATGGGTTATACGACCCAAAGGTCCTTTCCCGGCTAACCCGAATAGTAAGCACGATATTTCAAAAATAAATGGATAATGGGATTTCAATTAAGTCACAACTTAATAATTCAAAACTTTCTTTCAAATGGTTTAATCCAATTACCATTTCAATCTTTAAACAAAAAGATTCATTTTCACAACCTTTAACGGTTTAAACAATTTTCACATTTTAATCTTTTAAACAAAAGATTCATTCACAGATTTTTCCAAATCAGTTTTCATTTCAATTTGATTAACTCGTTAAATCTTTAAATCAAAGATTTAACTTATAGCCTTCAAAACAATTTCATTTCAATTTGATTTAAACAAATCATCAATTTAAATCTGTTAAAAATAAACAGATTTAATCCTTAGTTTTCAAAAAGAATTCATTCATAACTTAGGAAAATCATTTCTCTATTCAATCTTGAAATTCCCCTAATTAACTGGAATCTCAGTTCTTATTTAAGAGTGTTTATCATTTGAAAACAACCGTTTTCATTTTGGAAATCTGATTCATTTATACGAGTTGAAATCCTTGGGTTAAATTCAAATTCCCAAAAATAATACTTTAAAAATGTTTTAACTTATAATGACTAGTATAATATCATTAATCCCTAGTTTCAAATTACAGAATTAAATTTGAATATTGAATTCAAATTTAAATTAAAGTATTTAAATTCCAACACTTAATCCAGTTATTCAAAATAAATTCCCATCTTTGAAATTCCATTTCAAAAGCTTTTCAGTTCTATTCCAATTTCAATTCCAAAACATTTGAATTTAAAAATTCAAATTTTAAACTATTTCAAAAATCTATGACTTAACCGATTTCCTCGTAAAATCCATAATTGTGTGTGTATGGTGTGGTCCAGGGGTTATACACAGTAGTGCACATCATTCAATCATGACAGATCAAATACAACAATATATCTGATAAGCGATATAAATTATAACGCTTATCTTCATTCACAGATCACAGATAATATATAGATGCAAATAAATATACACAGCTCAAAACAAAGCATCACATTTCAGATAGGACAATCAATTCAAGGCATTTCATACAATATAATCATTCATAAGTAAGGTCAAGCATTCAATAATCATTTATAAACAGGATTGTTTAATCCTAATTAATTCAATTTATCTCCAATTAAATTAGTTACTTGTGAATTTATTATCCAATTCTGATTTATTAATTCCAAATCATTTGATATAAATTAATTTATCAGACACTTTAATTTATTAAATTATTCTTAATTTATCACATTAATTAAATCAACTCTTAAACTAATTTCCTAATTAATTAACTCTAATTAAATAGTTAAAGAAATTTAACCTTTATTTACTTACCATAAAGTAATTATACTTACACCATTTATAATTGATTATCTAAACTAATCAATCCACTTTATTATTAAAATTAATCGCCTTAATTAATACTTAATAATCCTTAGTTAATTATCTTATTAACTAATAATATTTCTTAATTACTTTCTGAAGAAATTATCTTAGATAAATTCATTATTAATCATTTCTAACTAAAATTTAATCTAATTATTTATTTATAAATTAAATGAATCATTCTTTAATTACTTATTAATTAAATCATTTTATTACCTTAATTATCTCTAAGATAATTAATTTCTTTATTAATGATTTCATTAATCATTTAAGTGTATTTTGATCCTTGCACTTTTAAATTAAAATTCAAATTACATTTGAATTTAATATTCAAGATGAATATGTATTTAAAGATTAACCAATTTAAATATCAATTTATAAACCTTAAAATAAATGTAAAGAACATTTATTATTTACATAGGAAACTTATATAAGAAAGCCTTTAAATTCAATTACTTAAATTTTAAGCTTTTAAATCACATTACATTTTAACTTTCAAATTTCAAGTTTAAAACAAACATTTAACTTTCATTTAACTTTAATTACATTTTTTACTACTTAATGCCTTGAACAATTTTGAGTAAAAAAAACAAACTTTATTTCATCAAAATCTAATTGTACAACCTAACTTGAGTTCGTATACTTAAACTTTATTTAGACTCAGTTTGAACTTAAAAAAAATACTAAAATTTTAATAACTGTTAACTGGTACAGGTTTTAAACTCTGAACCCAAACTACTCGAGCCCCCCTGGTTTTACATCGAGTTGGACATGAAGTTTCTCCGAGATTGTCACTCGAATGCTTCGAGTCTTCCCCGAGCGTTCACGCCTCCTTCCCAAAACACTACAGCCCTTCCAACTCCAACGTGCACCGCGTGCACGTGTACAACCCAGTTAATCGCTTCCAGCCACCACCTCGATGTCGAGCAAGTCATCAATCTTCCCCCAACCTGATCTCGTTCACCAAAAACCCAAGATTCATGTCGCCATTCAAAATCGAAGGCGAGCTCGAAACCTGGAACAGCAAAAAGGACAGGTACTACTTAAACCTGTCAACACGTCGCGCTCGATGCTCCCACCACCGGAGTCCACCAAACTCCGGCCGTAGCCTCGTCCACCTCTCCTCAACCTTCCCTCCAAAGCTCGTGACACTCGGTCCATCACACAAACCACGGTGATCAATTCAATAGACGCAGCAAAAACTAGGGTTAAAATCTTCCACGGTCAACCACCCTCGCCGCCACCACTTGTTCGCCTTCCTGATATTTTTCTCGACACCATCGATTACTCCTCCACCTCCCCGAACAACCCTAGCACCTCTAGTACCCCCGATCGCCAGAAATCCCCCAAAAACCCATTTCCGTTCAACTTCAAACTGCTACCAAACTACCCCACTAAAAATCACGAAACCCATCTTAAAAATCATCATTTTCAGTATGAATTCAAATTATATAATTTGATTCAAGTTTCATGATATTCGCATTAATCATGAAGTTAAGATTTTCCCTGTAAAATAAATTTTTCAGATGTTATAAAGCTCTATTTTACTGATGACCTTCTCCAGATCTTAAATTAAGTATAAACAAACTTGTTTTGTTTAAACTTCAAAGTCTAATGACGATTTAATGAAGTGAAAGTTGAATTCTAAGTTGATTTTCTTTTGCAAAGCAAAACTTGAAAACTAATCACAGAGAGTACTCCGTTAATTCACCTGCATTACACGTCATTCTTACATATGTACCAAATAGTATTGAATTGATATTTGCACATTTCATACTTACTCAAGGTGAATATTCAACAGATATATATGCTTAATCATTTAAGAGTGAGGTTACTCACCTTGAATTAATTAACAGAGAGTCTGGTTTTGAGAATAATTGCAGTTTTGATCTTCTTTTCTTTTTTTCCCTTTTTTTTTTCTCAGCAAATTGTTTTCAAGCTTGTGTATAAAGTGATGTTTGTTTTTCTCTTCTTTTTTTTTCTGATCTTTCTCAGTTTGGAAGATGGACGAATTTACATGAAGATGATATAGGGGAAACATGTCTACAGGTTGATATATTTAGTACAAGTGATGAACATTGTTTTGTTCTGTACAAAAGGTATGGTTGAGTTGCTTGTGTCATGGGCTGACATGACTCTAGAGGTATGGAAGATCTTTGTTTATTCTTATATTTTGCCTTCTTTAACTCGGCTGATAGCATTTTGCTTTTGAATGATTTTCTTCTTTTGGCTATTACTTACTTCTTTTATTTGTCTGTACTTCTTTGTTTTGCTATAGTTACTTTATACTTCATGCTTATGTTAACACTTGGGTTACTTATTATTTTCTTGCTTGCCTATTGTATATGTGTTTCTCATTTTGTTTACAGCAAGTCAATATGCTTTGTACTTAGTTTGTAGATATTTGTTTTGTTTGCACTATACACATTTGAATGTAGTTTGTTTCTTGTCTTATGACTTTTTATATTGCCTTGATTTATATGCTTATGTATTTACATTTTTCATTTGTTTGCTTTGTTTTATGTTTGATAGATATTTATTTTACTTTATGTACATATTACAAAAGTTGTCATTTCTTTATTTTATTATTATATTAGCTTATATATTTATTTGTTTGTATGCATACATTTGTTTCTATTTCTTATTTGACTTTATTTGGTATATGTTTTATTACTTCTTTTGTCTTCTATTTCTTTTGTGTTTCTATTGTTAGTTTAAATATTTATCATAAATTTTACTTTAAAAATTATTGTTTTACATTTCTCTATGTACACATATATTTTATATAACTCAAATTATCATCATTTATAAATTTTTAAATCAATTTATTTAATTATTTCTATACTTGTGTCTAAAGTATATACTTTAATATATATTTTTCAAACCACTAATATAAGAATTTATTAAAAATCCAATATATACATATTTTCAAACCCATATGACTTAATATATTTTCTATTTGAATCGGGGAAACTCGCATCATTTATAATCAATTTTACAAATTTTAATTCAAACATTCATTTAAATTATCAATTTAAATTAAATTAAAATCTAGGGTCGTTACCCCACCTCCATATCCATACTTGGCTAAGTATTTCAAAGGAAGGTAAATTTGTTTGCTAATGTTTAAGTGGAGTAGGAAGTTGTTATTGAAGCATGGATTAGTTTGAATGTTGGTAGGAAATTAATCGCTTTGGTTTATGGCGAGAAACTCTATTTAATATCTATATTTATATGTATACATATTTGATGATGTGTTATGTTAGCTATGGATGTTTATATATGCTTTGATCATCAAGTACTAATTGGTTGATGTGATTGTTCAATTGTTTTACCAAGTCATGTTAATACACAACGTTGAGCACAAAGGAAATCACTTTCCTTTTGAAAATGAAATGGTGTATATCGAATGCTTAAACATTTTGGAAATAGTTTTAAAATGGGTTAAAAATGTTTTATAAAAATTTGAATATGTTTAAATAATAAAGAAAGAAAATCAAGATTTCATCTTGTATATTTTAAATATGTCCAATACAATTTTCCCGAAAATTCGTGCTTTTACATTAAAGTGACCAAAGTTTAAAATTGATATTTTAAATGTTTTAAAAATGAAAATAAATTTGATAAATCTTTTAAAATAATTTAAAAGAGATTTGGAAGGGAAAATATGAATTTTCAAATGTAAAAAAGGGGTTTAAATCAAATAAGCTTATGTAGCACTTTCGGTGGCACTTTAATGTTGCGAATTCTATAACCTTTTGAATACATTTTAAACTTTACAACTCTTTCCTATATATTTTGAATAATTTTCAAAGAATAATTAAGTAATTTAAAGATGATTTGGGAGTTTTAATAAGAGTTTAAATAAATGGCTAAGAGGAATTGTTTATACCACTTAAACAAAATGTAAAGAATATTGAATGTATTAACAAACTGAGTATTCGTAAACAAATAGTACATTTGTCCTGCCTGGAAGATCCGAAAAGATAAAACTAGGTGTTTGACTAAGGTTAGGAATGGAGCAACCAGTGCCCTGAACGTACCTAGCCTATGTTTTCTCTTTTTAGACGAGGGATGGAATAGATCGAAAGGAATGCCCGGATGCTCTAAAAGATTATATTCAAGTTTTTCCAAAATAAAAGAAAAGAAACAAAATTCTTTGAATGTTAATGAACCATTTATAATATTTTATCGATCAATTGTATGAAAGAACTGGGAGCGGATTTGGACGATTCCTATTCAAAAACCTCTTCAAACTAATTTTTGAAATAAAACATATTGAAGATAAAGATCGTTGAAGACAAAGAAATTCATGATGTAGGATTAATTGCCATTAGTCCCTAGAGATGAAATTTGCCATATCTAAGGTGGTGGTAGTGCTCTGTTATGAAAATCTTCGATTTGCAAGAATATGATTTGAAGTTAAGAAAGAAATCATTGATGAAGATTTAATGAATGATTTGGGAATATTTTCCCTAAGTTAAAAGTTATAACTTGAATATAAGAAAATCTGCGATTAAGATTTAATAAATGATTTGGGAATATTTTCCCTATGTTAAATGTTATAACTTGAATATAAGGAAATCTTTGATTAAGACTTAATAAATGATTTAGGAATATTTTCCCTAAGTCAAAAGTTATAACATGAATATAAGAAAATCTTTGATTAAGATTTAATAAATGATTTTGGAATATTTTCCCTAAGTTAAAAGTTATAACTTGAATGAAAGGAATCTTTGATTTAGATTTAATGAATGATTTGGAAATGTTTTCCTAAGTAAAAGAGAGAATGATTTTGAATTATTCAAGGATTTAAGAACGGTTTATATGAATCAAATGTTTAATAAATGAGGCTTAATGATTTCCATATACTCTTGAAAACAAAATGGTCCGATTTCGGTGACTCCTATCCAAAAACCACTTCGAACCAGTTCACATGTTTGAAGATTGAAGATGCTTGAAGATAGAGATATTGAGACGAATAATAATGAGGGATTACTTGTTGATTAATTGGGGTTAAACACCCGATTCACTATATTGTAGTAGTGGTCTCTTTATTATGAAAAACCTCAAAGCCACAAGGGCTTCTCGCTTAGTAATGGCCGGTGAAAGTTCCTTTCGTTTCGTTCGGTCATATAATGAACTTGTATGGATGAATATCAGACCTTGCATTCCAAATGATAATGAGTGATCTCTATAATAGTATATTAGTTGGCGGCGGAGAAGACTCCTTTTAGGTTAACACCCTTTCCTGAGACATACGAGCTGAGGAAGTTATAGGCTAATAGAAATTAGTCGTGTGAATGTGGAATGGCAATGTGGCATTCAAAGTGAAAGAAGATGTGTTTGTGGAAAGGTAATCGTTGCATCAAGCCTCATCAACCAGAAATGACACAAATAAGGTTAGATGCAGCAAGGCTAAGTAGGTCATTCCCAATTATGGTATGATCATCGCGTTTTAGATGTATTTCTTCCTGCTATGATGTTCAGGACATAAATTAATGTGGTCTGTATGCTAGTGCATGCTCTGTTAAATTTTGTAGTGACACAGGGATGATATATTTGGTACTATCTAATTATAGAGATAGGTCAGTCTTTTGTTGGTAGAGGATCCTTTGTGGTGGTTCTTAATACATTCCTCTAGAGATGTACTACTGGAAGCTAGTTCATTTACTTGATCATTTGTATGAAAATCCATTCTCCAATAAGAACCTGCAGTTTTATTTGTATTGGCGTAATGAATTGCCTCGAAATTCTATATGGGTAAGCATTTCAGATAAGATTAATAAGTTTATTTGCAAATGTTTTCAAAATGATGTCATTAGAAATAATATCAAATGTTTTAATATATAAAAGTATTTTAAGTTTTCAAAATGAAAAAAACATCCGTGTTTATGTGTGGGCGTGGTCTTATGAGATACTCTTTCTTTCCAAAGGATTTTATTCAAAGGCTGATATATGACACTGTCATTTATTATTGAGTTTTTGACACGCTAGTTTATCAAGCCCGGTCCGTGTATTTCGTTACTTTGGTCAGATCTGAGTAGTTTCTGGTTTAGTTGAAGATGGTTGAAGTTTTCAGAGGAGAGTTAGAGATATTCATCTACGTATGGACATATTCTATTATCCGCTGTGGTTTGTTGGTTTTAGTTTGATGATGTCAGCAATTGTAAGGACATATGTTTATAAGTGTCCAAAGCAAAATTTAAGTTAGACTTCGATATATGTAACGCAAAAGTTTTCCGCTATAAAGATATTTGTTTAATATTATATATTAGTCCTTTCGTGTGACATTCTGTTCTGTTTATTTTCTTTATTTCCCTTCATGTTCCATCTTTTCATGCAATTTGAGTTAGAAATATGTGGTTTATTATCGATCCAAAGGGTACGGAAAAATGGGCCATGATAATAAGCAATCACTAGGCCCTTTTAATTAATCTTTGATTACTTAAATAACTTCCAAAATATTTACTTCAAATTATCTTTGAAAAAGATATATTCGCAAAGCCATTTCAATCTATCATTGTTTGGAAAACATTCTTTATACTTATATCTACAGTGTAGGAATATTCACAAATCACTGCACTCTCAACACTTAGAAAATATCTTCATATAATTATCAACGACCTAAGCATATTTACAAATCTTTTTAGGAAAGCTTTATATAAAGCACTCTTTATTGAGTCAAAACGAATGTTGCGTAAAACATCACTGTCACAACCCAAAATTCTTAGTATTAGGATTTGTTAAATAAATAAAGATAAATCCCGTATACTATATAAAAAATTTCCATTCCGAAATCATTTACTATAACAACAGTGCTATAACATATGTCTTCCTTAACTTCCATAAAAATATTTACTTCAACAATAAATGTTGAAATCCATGTTTCAGATGCATAACTTATCTTAAAACATTTTGAAACCCTTTAAATCCATTTAAAACCATTACTTCCCAGAAGACAAATTTACTTTAAATCAATTATTTCATCAAAATATCACTTCCAAACTCCTTTCAATAAAAATCTATATATACATTCAAAATAAAACATTTCCATATTTATAAAACCATTTTATAAGTCTCCTTTAAATTTTACAAAATTCATTTACTTACAAAATTCTGTTTATAAATCCATCCTCCATTTAAAACTCATTTTATCATCAAAATCCATTTATAAAATCGATTTGTTTATAAATCAAAAAATATATAAAACCGATTTATAAATCCATCTCTTTATAAGTTAAGTTTATTTATAAAAATATCACCTCTGAATCTTTTTATATAAACTTATTCAAAAATCTCGAATCAAAGTATTTCTTAAAGATATATTTATAACACCAAAATTATAACTTTTATTTTAAAAACAATTTTCTTTCTTTTAAAATAAATTAAAAATCATTAAAACAGTTTTACTTCCGAAATTCACTTCGAAAACCTTTCCAACTAAAAATCATTAATTTCAATATCTCCAAAATATCAAAAATAGGGCCTAATGATACCATAGCACTAATTAAATCAAATCACATCAAAACCTCATCATGACATCCATAACATCATATACCATTGTATATAAGAAATAAATCAACAACGGTGAGGAATCCTGTTGGATCCCTCCAATCTGTAACCTGCAACAAATACAACATATGAGAAAAATGTACAATGTCTACTTCGAGGCAGACACACGTCTAAAGGGTCATCCGCTCATACACGGGAATGCATAGGGTCTTGTTAATGCTAAAATTCGAACGCTAATACCCCGGTGTATAAAGTGAGATTGTAAAAGCACCACCCGATAACTCGGGAACAGATTATAAGCAAATAGTAGTGAAAAAACAGTAAACAGCAGCAATTTTATAGTGGTTCGGCTTAAGAGATAGCCTACGTCCACTTTGAATATCTTTATTGACGGTTTGATTACAAGTCAATGCAGTTACACTTTGATTACAACACACTCTGAGTTTCAAGTAACTTAGAACAAGTAGCCAAAACTTCAATGTCGATCCAAATCTTTGAACACATGTTTGAAATGTTTGATTTCCTCGTGAAGTTCCTTGGAGATGTTGAAGTAATTCAGAATGCAGCAGAGTAACAGCGCTTGAAAATGAATCAGCCCCAAAAGTCCTTTGCTAGTTGGAACTAGGGTCGTATTTATAGGCATTTTTCGGAGTTAGGTCGTAGGTCGTGACCGACCTAAGCTAGGTCGTAGGTCGTGACTGACCTAAGATACACTGTCCTCTCTTTCACAAGAACACGCATGCTGATTTACACAAGTTCTAGGTCGTGAGCGACCTTACTAGTAGCGGCATAGAAAAGGCGGTCTTCTAATGCAATGTCCTTAGGTCGTGAGCGACCTATCTTAGGTCATGAGAGTTCTATAGGTCGCAGAATTCCATAGGTCGCAGCTTCCTTTAGGTCGCAGAGTTCTGTAGGTCGCAGCTTCCCTTAGGTCGCAGCTACTTTTAGGTTACTTGATAAGTTAAGTCGCTAGGCCGCTTCATCTCTTAGGTCGCTAAGGACTAAAGGTACTAGGTCGCATAAAGACTTTAGATCGCTAGGTCGCATTAAGACTTTAGGTTGCTAGGTCGCATTATCCTTTAGGTCGCTAGGTCGCATTATCCTTTAGGTCGCTAGGTCTGTTAGGTCGTTGGTCTCCATAGGTCGTAGGTTGTGACAATGCTTAAGTCTTTAGGTCGCAGAGCTGCTTTGTGGAGTTAGGTCGTTGAGACTATTATGCCGTTAGGTCGTTGAGACTATTAGGTCGTCAAGTACTCTTAGGTCGTTGGGCTGCTGAGTTATAGGTCGCGGAGTGTTAGGTAACTAGGTCGCAAAGTAATGATAGGTCGCTAAGTCGCATTACATTTTAGGTCGCTTCAAAGTGGGGGTTAACACTTGCCCCTCGAAGTACCGGCCTATGGCATAGGTCGTGTGCTTCGATCTATCTCTGCTAGGTCGTGAGCGACCTAAAACATATGCTTACTCGCGTGCCTATCTAAATTCTCCTTTTTTCCCCATATAGACTGTTTGGTCGTTTCTTCCTCTCTACCTTACTGTTCCGATTTTTCACTCTCATTGACGAATTTTTCAAACTTCCAAAGGCGAATTCAACCCAGCTAATCAACGATTCACCTTTTCCAACATATTACGTAAGTGAATTCGATCTCCATCCCACCATAATCACTGTTGAATTACGAATCCCCATTTTCTGACCTTGACCCAATTCCTTGCATCGTGCTATATTTTGAAACGTTGCAATCGATTTTCGATCGCCGCTTGAGTAGGCACGAAAATGTATTGAATGTACGATGGATTGGAGATTCTTTGAATCGCTTTTCAAGTGATTCGGTGATGTGTGGAGATGATGGACTTCACGAAGAGGATGATGGATTTCTGTGTAGTTGATAGCGGGTTATCGGGTCTGGTGAAGCATTGCGTGGAGAGGAAGTTAGTGATCTAGCGGATTTGAGCGACTTAAGATAATTCGCGATCTAATGACCCTTGCGACCTAAGGAATAATTTCGACCTACACTAGGTCGCTGAACGACCTAATATTCATGCGACCTAAGACTTTGCATGAGTTAAGAGTTACTCGAGCTAAGAACTGCACGACCTAACTTCCTTGCGACATAGGCTTTAGGTCGCGGCCGAGCTAACACTCGGACGAATCTGTAAAGCCTTATCCTTTACTTTGCACAGCGCGACCTAAGAAGGTTCCGACCTATGCTAGGTCGCTGGACGACCTAGGACTTGTGAAATCCTGAGACAACTTTGATTGAACTGTTTGAACTTTGAACTATATGGACTTGAGTTCTGTCGTATTTCTTTGCAGATTATCTCTAATGCTAACAACCTATTTGAACATAACATTTGCATAAAAATGGGACGAATATACTGTCATTGACCGCCCACATCGAATAACAGATTAGTCGATAAAGAATAATCAACTTAAATGAACTCTATGAGTGAAATGCTGTGAATCAACCGACTCAAATGAAGTGTTAAAGCAAAGCTAAAATTTTGTTTGAATTAACACTGCGCTTGAGTTTTAAATTAACAAGTCCTGAAATCTCACAATCGATCAGTTGTCAATTAGTTTAGTTTCAGTTATTTCGCTTGTTATTTTTATTAGTTTCGCACAACACTTCACACTTTTAGGAAACGTGCACCTTCACACCTGAACATCCAGTTACTCATGTAGAATGACATCTCAACAAGAAGAGATGATAGAACACGTCGAAGGGGCTTTCCCGGTTGCTATTCCACTAGAGAACCCTCCGAAAAGAACTCCTACCCTTCTGAAACAGCGGGTGCTTAATCAATTATGCATTCAATTTGGCATTGCCGAGGTAGAAGTTTTACTCCCTGGACCAAATGATTTCGCTGATAGACCACCTTCCGGTTTTGTTGCCATTAATCGCCAAATGTGCTTAAGTGGAGCAATTCCTCCCTTTAATGAATTTCTTCAACAAATCCTTCATCGAATGACGATCTCTCCTTTCCAACTGCATCCCAATGGCTATGCCATTTTGATGGGATTGTGCGTTCTGTTCAGGAGAACTCTTGACCGTCTTCCGAGTTTTGAGGAAATCTGTTACCTGTGCACTTTTGCGAAGAATAAGGACCACCCTTCGATTGTACTTGTAAGAGGTGCGAGGAACCGTAAACTAATTTTGGATTTGCCGGAGAGTGCACATGGTTTTTTGAATCAATTCTTCTATATCCGTTGCCCTGCAGGATTTTACGCGGACTGGAGAATAGGAAGTGAGATTTTTTTTTTCCTTCTTTCTTCAATTCCATTCTAAGTTTTTCATGGTTCGTATTGCTAGATGCTGATTCCATTCCTTATTTTGACAACACTTCCTCCTCCTTCTAGAGATTCCAGTCATAAACCAGTCTTTGAAAGGCTAAGCATTGTGGCTGCTGAAGAGAGGAGCGCAAAATTTCTATTGACAGATGAACTCCTTCATCGATTTGAGCTTTTACATTCTTCTCGTTCTACTCAACTTCATGAAGTTCCGACTGAAGTTCCCGATTCTCCGATGAAAATTCCTTATGCCCCGGTCCCTACTAAAGGGCACATGCAGGGAGGAACCTCTATAGAAACTTCACTAGTGAAGTGTTCAATTCCGAAAGATGTTGCGGGGCCGTCTGACAAGTCTGTACTTGCCCCAGTTATCGAAGAGGAAGAATCTCCACGATCTTCCGAAAAATCTACTAATGAAGGAGTCAAGAAAGCAAGTCCCAAAAAACATGATGGTGATGATGTTTTCGAGGGGTTGAGTGATTTAATTGTGACTTCTCAAGAACTTTTCAAAGATGATGTTTCCAAAACTATCTCTTCTGTAATCGAGGCGACATCTTCTCTACAACAAATGTCAACTCCTCCTACTCAAGTTATCACTACCTCTATTCCACAGAGTGGTTCGTAACTCGATGCGTGTAGTTTACACGTTACACGACACTTAGGATTTTTCATCACTTCTACGCACTTATCTTCTTGTACTTTAAAGATTTCTAAAGCTTATTATTTTTATTCCAGACTCTCCTATGGGGCGCAGCGGCTCGTACTATGATGATTTCCAGCGCTACGGGAGGCGTAGCCAGTATGATTATAGGCGTTACCTCCCTTCTTACAGAGAATCCGATGAAGAGAGGGCATCAGGAAAGCAGACGAGAGACGAGCATATGAAGAACGTCACCGAAGAGAACAAGAAAGACATGACCTTCCTCATAGAGATGATGATACCCAAAAAAGAAAGACTCGCGATGAGAGAGGTAAGGGTCACATGGACGATTCTTCTAGCAAGCGGGCTAAACTTACTGAAGAAACATTGCCGACCGTTTCACAAAATGTTCCTGCAGAATCTCCTGCCCCCGTTCGTTCCGACATTCAAACAATTATCAACCGGCCCGCATACCAAGTTGGGCAAGGTCCTCCCATTCTTCAAAGTCGATTCCCTCAGTGGTGCCTGAGAGGGGTTCGATTTGATCTCGATTTGGTTCCTCTCGACAAATCGGCTATGCTGTGAAATCTTGATTATGTCAGGACCGATATTGAAAGAATGTCGAACTGGCAAAAACTTGTCGACGAGCTTCAGAGGGTTAACCGAGCCAATCTCGAGGCCATGCTCACAATGGAGAACGATAAGGCTGAGTGGCAGAAGACTCTCGAACAGCATGACGCCGAAATGAGAAGTATTGCTTCCTATAATGAAAAGCGGGAAGCGGAAGTAGAAAAGCTTAAGGAAGAATTAGCTTCAGCAACAAGTACGAGATGCGCATGCTAGTCAAAGGGCAGTCGAAGATAAGCTTACACACCAGGAGAAGGTCATAGAAGAATATCGCGCTGAAACTTTACAGCTGCGAGAACAGGCCGGCTCTCAAAGCTTGGAGATAGAGATGCTAAAAGCTCGACTTGCTATGGCCGAAAAGGAGCGTGACGAGGCTGTTGCTAGTAAACTCGCGGCCGAAGAGGCCCATCAAGCAACCAAAGCTGACATTAGCTCCACATTATTTGATTTCTATCTGCATAGCATTTTGGGGCGTGGCAGCCTTGCCTTTCTAGGCCCTAAATACGAAATTACATTAGCTGAAGTCTGGGAGGCAGCACTTGATATGCTAGGTGGTAAAGGTGCTGGCTACGCTGAGACAGCTCTTGAAGAGTATTATCTCGATGATGATGCCCGCGCCGCTCTTGCCAAGGGAAAAGAGCAACTCGCCAAGGTACGGGCCGGAATGGCGGAAGGGGAACGTTCTGAGAAAGAAATACCACCTACCACTTCTGAACGTCCTTTAGTTTCTTCCGAAGTGGACATTACAGGCTCTAGTGCTCATTCGCTACCTCCTATAAGAACCGGGGTAATCACCCCTACTGATGATGAGGCTTTGGAGGATATCGGGGCTTAGAATTATGAGATTGAGCTAACGAAGCAAACATCTTCAGGTAATTTTGATATTGGTCCGATTCAGGTGGATCGCTTGCTTACTCCTCAAAAGTTTGATGAGCTTCTCGATTACTTCTTGAATCTCGACGAACCCATATCTCCCTTCTTTCGGGGAGATACTAATATTTTTAATTTCTCTTCTTCTGCAGTTGAAACACCAAGTGCTGTGCAGTCTTCACTTCCTCCGGTTATCCCTCCTTCGTCTCTTCAGGTGACTCCTCCTTCTGCTTCACAACCCGGGTCACAAGAGGAACAGATTGAGGCTCTTCACGGCTTGGATGACCCTATCGCTTCGCAAGAGCAGAAGGACAAGGGACTTGAAGGAGGCGAGATCTCTCCGGAACGGACTCCCTCTGATGACGTAGTTTTGTCCGCTCTTGTTACTCCAGGGAGTGAGTCTTCTTCGAAGAGAAGAAAGAAGCACGGAACATCGAAGAGGAGGGGGAAGAAAATCATCACTACTGAAGAGGAACCGGAAGTTGGACCGGTTGCACCTCCCTCTCCTTCTTCCCTTATGCCTATAGATAGACCTGAAAAACTAATCATTCGGCCAGGCAAAGGGTCCAAAGGTGGCAAGAAGAAGTGAACAGTCGGACTTCGGGCTTTTTGACTCCTTTTTTGTGTAATGGTCAGATGTTGTGCAGGCACCGGCTCCTGCTTTTTTTTATTTTGAAACCTGTATCTGCAATTGAATAAAATGATCCTTTATTTGTACAGGCTCTTGTTTGAATTTGAGAATGCATTTATTATTCATTTTTGCACAAGTTTATTTATATGATATTGCGGTGAGCTTGTGGTATGTTGTTTGAGCGTACTTTACCGATGTAGCTATACCATTTTGTATGTAACTATACCATGTTGCCCCCATACCACAAGTTTGCTGCAATATTTTATACTTTGAGGGGACTCGCACTCTTATTTTCTGAAGAATAATTACTTCATTCTTGAAGAAATTTTTCGTAGAGTACAACTTCCTTCATATAAGTTTTTACGCTTTGTCCTTCGAAGAAATCACTTTTTTCTTTTGCTTAAGTACGCATTTTGCCAAGTGAATTCTTCTATGTGGTAAAGCAGGCCTCTGAAGAGTACTTTAACTTTCTTCCTCTTTTTTTTTTTTGAGGAAGGTTATTTTCAAGAATAGGTAAATCACTCTTCCTTTGAAAGTTAAAGTATACCCTTGATGAGGATATATATATATATTTTTTTTTTTTGAAATAGAAATTTGTACTTCTGAGGAGGGATTTTTCACGTTTCAACACTTGGAAGTTTTATTTCAATCTTGGTGAAACGTGTACCTCCAAAGAATTGTGCCTTCGAAGAAAGCCTTTTCACGTTTCAACACTTGGAAGTTTTATTTCAATCTCGGTGAAACGTGGGCTTCCGAAGAAGTCATTCTTTTTGAATGTGTCCCCGGGAGGGGGTTGTATCTCTGGGGAGGGATTTTCCACGTTTCAACACTTGGAAGTTTTATTTCAATCTTGGCGAAACGTGTACCTCCAAAGAGTTGTGCCTTTGAAAAAAGCTTTTTCACGTTTCAACACTTGGAAGTTTTATTTCAATCTCGGCGAAACGTGGGCTTCCAGAAAGGTCTTTATTTTGTTTTGCATTTCAACTTTGGTGAAGTGAAATTCCGAAGAGCGGTCGTAACACTTCAACTCTTGGTGAAATGGGCCTCCAAAGAGGGCTTTTATTTTGTTTACATTTCAACTCTGGTGAAGTGAAATTCCGAAGAGCGGTTGTTACACTTCAACTCCTGGTGAAATGGGCCTCCGAAGAGGGCTTTTATTTTGTTTACATTTCAACTCTGGTGAAGTGAAATTCCGAAGAGCGGTTGTTACACTTCAACTCCTGGTGAAATGTTCCTCAGAGAGGGTTTTCATCGCCTGGAAGTTACTCTCTCATGGTTGGAGGGTCATGACTCCTCCAATCTTTTTTGTTGAGTAGAGAACTTTCTTTTTTGTGGCGTATGACCCATTAGAGGTCTTTATTCTTCGAATAGTTGTGCCTCCGAAGAGGATTTGTGCTGCCGATGATGGCTTTGGTTGTTCCCTTGTCCACTTGCTTATGCCTTTTGAG
The DNA here is from genome assembly GCA_030765085.1 of Allium cepa. Lineage (NCBI taxonomy): Eukaryota > Viridiplantae > Streptophyta > Magnoliopsida > Asparagales > Amaryllidaceae > Allium > Allium cepa. Next base: position 949,762,133 of record CM060943.1, on the reverse strand, counting down.
TGATCCCCCTTTTTTTTTACAAGTGACTTGTTTAATCCAAGGAAATGTACTTCATTGTCAGGCAAGTTCGTGAGAACGAGCATCAGCTTCTTAATTGGATGTTTGTTTGTTCAAAGGATCTCAATTTATTAGCAAAGGCTCGTTTCTGTCGAAATCATAGGTCGTTCAATTGAAGTACTTCCTATCTAGGATTTGAATTTGGAGCTTTTGTGACTTGAAATTTGGCGAGAATCATTGGGTCTTATTATGTGCAAGTTTCACTTCCATTGTCTGCAAAAATTTGAATCGACATTCAGCAATACATTCTATGTACTTTTCATATCGAAAATAAAGCAAACATGTAATAATAATAAGGAACACAAGATTTATAGTGGTTCGGCCAGGAAACTGGGCCTACATCCACTTTATATTTTTCCATTATTTACTTGCATCAGTTTTACAATTGCCTTCAATTACAAGAATCATACATTCATAATTCTTTTTACAATATTTCGACAAAATTTTCAAGTAAAGTATGGACGCAAATGATTGTTGTTCCATGCCCTTGGAATTTGATCTCCTTCAACAGTAGTGAGTTTGAATGTGCAGTCAAGAAGCTTCTGACCTATGACATATGGTCCTTCCCAATTTGCCCCAAACACACCTGTCGCTGTCATAATTCTCTTCTGGACTAGGTCTCCAATCTCAAAGCTGCGTTGGCGAACTTTGGAATTCAAATGTCTGGCTATCCTTTGCTGATGAGCTGTAATTCTGAGATTAGCCTCATCTCTTTTTTCATCAAGGAGATCTAGCGCTTCAAGCTGTAGCTTTTCGTTTTCTGCTTGATTGAAATGGATTCTTCTGTGTGAAGGAACCTCTATTTCTACCGGAATCATTGCCTCTGACCCGTATGCCAATGAAAACGGGGTGTGCCCAGTTGCAGTTTTGTGAGTGGTTCTGTATGCCCATAGTGCCAGTGGTAGCTTATCAACCCAACCACCTTTTGCTCTTTCAAGTTGCTTCTTGATGGTTGACTTAATAATTTTGTTCACGGCTTCCACTTGCCCGTTTGCCTGTGGATGAGCCACTGCTGAAAAGCTTTTCCGGATTTTGAATTGCTTGCAAAAATCTTGGAATTCTTCACTTTCAAACTGAGTACCGTTGTCTGTAATTATTTTTTGAGGCACACCGTATCTGCAAATGATGTTTTTAGTCACAAAACTTATCATCTTCTTTGAGGTGATAGTAGCCAGTGGTTCAGCTTCTGCCCACTTAGTAAAATAATCTACAGCGACAATGGCATATTTAATTCCAGATTTGGCAGTTGGTAGCGGTCCTACAAGGTCTATTCCCCATATTGCGAACGGCCATGGACTGACCATCTGTGTGAGTTCAGTGGAAGGAGCTCTAGGAATTTTGGCGAATCTTTGACATCTGTCACATTTTCGGGAATACTCTGCTGCATCTCGATTAATTTCTGGCCAAAAATATCCGTATCGGAGAATTTTCTTTGCTAATGTTTGGCCACCTGAATGATCACCACATTCTCCTCCGTGTACCTCCGCTAGGATTGCTTTGGACTCTTCCCTGGATACACATCGAAGTAATGGCATTGAGAATCCCCGTCTGTACAATCGGCCATCCTGGATTATATATCGAGAGGCTTTTCTCAGTAGCTTTTGTCGTTCTTTTGAGCTCCCTGGTAAAGATCCATTGAGCAGATATTCTGTTATCGGAGTCATCCATGATTCTTGCTCTTGAGACATGCTCATGATCCAATCAATATCCATCTTATCAATGCTAGGAGTCGACAGGACCTCTACTGGAGTTAATCCCAGAAACTGGGCTTCGCCTGTGCTAGAATACTTTGCGAGAGAATCTGCTTTCATGTTTTCTTCTCGAGGAATGTGACTTATCATGTAATGATCGAAATCACCCAGGAGCTCCCAAGCCTTTGACAAGTAGGCGGGCAGATTCCCCCCTTTTGCTTGGAATTCCTTTTTGACTTGGCATACAATAAGCTGAGAATCGCTGAATATCTGTAACGCTCGGATGTTTAATTCTTTAGCAATCCTTAAGCCAGCGATAAGGGCTTCGTATTCTGCTTCATTGTTTGTTGAAGGAAATTCCAATCTTAGTGCATAGCATAATGATCGGCCTTCAGGGGTCTCAAGTACAACTCCGGCTCCAGAACAGTAGTCGTTTCTCGCACCGTCGACATATAACTTCCATTGGATTGGGGAATCGTCGACTGTTTCCTCCTCACCGTTACCCTTATCTGTGAATTCTGCAATGAAATCTGCTAAAGCTTGTCCATTGATTGCTTTTCGGGGATGATAAGTGATGTCATACTGACTGAGTTCAATATTCCACTTTAGAAGATGACCCGAAGTCTTAGGGCGAAACAGGACTTGCTTCAAAGGTTGATCAGTGAGGACTCTAATAGGATGAGCTTGAAAATATTGCCTCAACTTCCTAGATGCAATTAGTAGGCAATAGGCGAGTTTTTCCAACTTAGAGTAATTCATCTCTGCCCCAGTGAGTCTTTTGCTGATATAGTAAACTGGATGTTGAATCCTTTTGTCTTCTCGTATCAGCGCTGCACTTAAAGCATGAGATGATACTGCCAAGTATATAAGAAGATCCTCGCCATCGGCAGGCCTAGAAAGTATTGGAGGCGTTTCCATATGGTGAATCAATTCATCAAAGGCTTTTTGGCATTCGGGAGTCCAATCGAAGTTTTTCTTTCCTTTCTTTAGGGCGTCAAAGAATGGGATGCATTTATCTGTGGCTTTGGAAATGAACCGACTCAAGGCGGCGACTTTTCCATTGAGACTTTGCAATTCCTTCTTTGTTCTAGGAGCTTTGACTTCTTTCAATGCAGTAATTTGAGCTGGACTGGCCTCAATGCCCCTAGCGCTCACGATGAAGCCTAAAAACTTGCCAGATTCCACTCCAAATGAACATTTTAAAGGATTGAGCTTCATTCTGTATTTCCGAAGGACTGCGAACATGTCTGCTAAGTGTTCTATGTGATCCACTGCTTTCTTAGACTTTACTAACATGTCATCGACGTAGACTTCCATAGTCTTGCCCAGTTGCGGTTTGAACATAGCATTAACGAGTCTTTGGTATGTTGCCCCTGCATTCTTCAACCCGAAGGGCATTACTCTGTAGCAGTAAAGACCAGTGTCGGTGATAAAGCTCGTATCCTCCTGATCCGGCTCATGCATCATGATCTGGTTATATCCGGAGTAAGCATCCATAAAAGATAACAATTCGTGTCTCGCTGTTCCGTCTACCAATTGGTTGATTCTGGGCAATGGGAAGCAGTCTTTGGGGCAGGCCTTGTTTAGATCTAAAAAATCGATGCATACTCTCCATTTTTCGTTGGCTTTCTTAACCAGCACTGGATTTGAAACCCAATTCGGATAGGTAGATTCCTTGATAAAATTATTCTCCATTAGTCGATCAACTTCTTCTTTTAATGCTGCCGACCTTTCTGGACCTTGAGTTCTCCTCTTTTGTTTCACAGGTGTAAATTTTGGATCAATATTTAGAGCATGCACTGCAACTTCTGGGGATATGCCGCACATATCGGCATGAGTCCAAGCAAAAACATCCAGATTTGCCTTTAAAAAAGATATTAAGATATTCTGAATTGACACATTAAGTTGTGAACCCACATTCAACACCTTGTTTGGGTCCTTTGGGTCAACAGGTATTGGTATTGTTGTTTCCACTCGTACCACTCTATTTTCCCCTGCACTGACTTTTCTAGGGTCCATCTCTTTCCTTGCTCCGCTGTGCTCGCCAGTGCAAGGTCCGCCCTGTAATTGCTACAAGGCTGGTTCTTTGATGCGGACTGGGGCTGCCGCATTCTTTCCCATTTCTCTTTTTCTGGTTTCTCGTAGCTCTGTCAGATAACACTCTCGCCCAGCATTTTGATCCCCTTTTATAACTCCTACTCCATTGTCTGTAGGGAATTAATAGTGAGGCACCACAGGGCAAGAACAGCTTTAAACGCTGCCAGAGTTGGACGAACAAGGAAAGCATTGTAAGCAGAAAATTCGTCGACAATCACAAAAGTTTGCTTGCGGACCACTTTTCTCTCTCCTTCTCCAAGTTCCACAAACAAATCAATGGTTCCTACCGGCTGCTTCGGCTCCCCAGTGAAGCCAGCAATTTTCTACGATGAGGCTTGCACATCAGCCATAGGGATCTTCATTCGGTCGAATGTTTTCTTGAAGAGGATATTGCAGGATGCGCCATAATCAATGAGAACTCTTCTGACGATAGCTGGCCCGATACCAGCCGAGATGACTAAGGGATCCAAGGTAGGAGCTTCAATACCTGCGGAATCCCTAGCTTTGAACACGATATCATCATCGAAAGTTCTTTGTTGCTTCAAGGGCGTAGCACCTTCCAAAACGAATACATCTTCCTCGGTCGGTACATACTTTAAAGCTCGGGTATATCTTTCCATTTCACCCCAGCTTCTGCCTGCTGGGTGAGGTCCTCCTGTAATGACATTGATAATGGGCCTTCCAGATTCATGCCCTGCAGCCTTCTCAATCGTCCTAGGCTGATGAGTAGGAGCCTGTTGCCCCTGACTAGATGAAGCAGGATTGTTGCTATTCTTTTTCACAAATTGCTGCTGTTTGTTTTCCCTTAGCAACTCTTCAATCAGATTTTTCAACTGGCGGCATTCGTCGGTCTCGTGACCGGGTTGATTATGGAAGCGGCAGAACTTCCCACTCTGTATAGCCTTTTTCCCGGTCCTTAGAGGAGGGGGTTTAGGAAAGTCAACAGAATCTTTAGTAGCAAGGTAGATGCGCTCCGGCGTATCTGATAAAGGAGTATATTCTGATGGCTTGAAGGATCGGGGCTTCTTCAGATTACTCTGCTTCTTCCCATTTTTATTTTCCCTTTTTTGCCCTACAGATTCATTCTTGCGTGGAATAACAGTGTTATCTTCATCTTTTTGCAACACTGCCTTTACCGGTACGGGACGGCTTTCTAAGCTTATGAATTCATCTGCTTTTTTATAGAACTTTTCAAGGGAATTTGGTTCCTTCATGTTTAGCCATTTCCCAAACTCGCTCGACTTGTCAATACCCTTCATCAGATAAGTCAATATCATTCGCGGTTCTGCATTGTCCACCTCAGCTAGCGCTATATTAAAGCGGTTTAAGAAAGATCTGATAGTCTCCCCTGGATTCTGCTCCAAACTTGACAGTGACATGATATCCTTGGCTTTTGAGGCGTATAGTCTGAACTGCTCCTTGAACTTCCGGGTTAAGTCAGAAAACTGATCGATAGATCGGACTGGAAGTTTGGTGAACCAAAGCAGAGCTACACCTTCGAGATACACAGGAAAATATCGACACTTTATTTCATCAGAGGCTCTGGCACCTGTCATGTGCCAATCATACTTGTATAAGAATTCGTTCGGATCACTCGTCCCCCCTGTAAGCTGGAATGGTTGGTGGGACAAACTTCCTTGGGAATTCAGCCTTTAAGATTTTCTCAGTAAAAGGAGTTTTACTTGGGGCGAAACCCCTTTCTTTCTCGTCTTCAACCCTCTGCATACTCTCTCTCATAATTTGTCGGACCATTCCAGAAAGATACTCCTCATCATGTCGAGTTCTGGATCCACCAACCTTTGGAAGTGTTTGTTCAAAGGGGCTTGCAGCCCTTTCAGGAGCATTTCTTTCTTCAGCATCACGAATGTTGCACGCAAAATTCCTTTCATTATCTGCCGGTTGGCGGTTTGCCCCAAGAAAATCGTTCAACCTATTCAGAATTAGGGCATTCTGGGCATTCTGGGCATTCTGAGCCTCGAATTGTGCATTTTGGGCATTTATCTGTTGGTTCAGCCCTAAGATTGCAGCATCCAGTTCTGCCTTTGTAACTCCGACAGCTGGAGTGGCTTGATTCGATATAGGGGAAGCGGAGGTTCCCTCTTGAATATTCCCAGATATGACAGATCTACTTTTCCTTCCAGGAGCCATAATCTCGGATAGACTTCTGGTTTTCAAAGAAATTCTCTCTACAAACCTCTGTGAAGCAATGATGATAACTCTCCTGAGTTCAGTTTCTCAGTGAAAGCACCAAAAATGTTGACGCTAAAATTTGAACGCTAACACCCCGGTGTATAAAGTGAGATTGTGAAAGCACCACCCGATAACTCGGGAACAGATTATAAGCAAATAGTAGTGAAAAAACAGTAAACAGCAGCAATTTTATAGTGGTTCGGTTTAAGAGATAGCCTACGTCCACTTTGAATATCTTTATTGACGGTTTGATTACAAGTCAATGCAGTTACACTTTGATTACAACACACTCTGAGTTTCAAGTAACTTAGAACAAGTAGCCAAAACTTCAATGTCGATCCAAATCTTTGAACACATGTTTGAAATGTTTGATTTCTTCGTGAAGTTCCTTGGAGATGTTGAAGTAGTTCAGAATGCAGCAGAGTAACAGCGCTTGAAAATGAATCATCCCCAAAAGTACTTTGCTAGTTGGAACTAGGGTCGTATTTATAGGCATTTTTCGGAGTTAGGTCATAGGTCGTGACCGACCTAAGCTAGGTCGTAGGTCGTGACTGACCTAAGATATACTGTCCTCTCTTTCACAAGAACACGCACGCTGATTTACAAAAGTTCTAGGTCGTGTGCGACCTTACTAGTAGCGGCATAGAAAAGGCGGTCTTCTAATGCAATGTCCTTAGGTCGTGAGCGACCTATCTTAGGTCGTGAGAGTTCTATAGGTCGCAGAATTCCATAGGTCGCAACTTCCTTTAGGTCGCAGAGTTCTGTAGGTCGCAGCTTCCCTTAGGTCGCAGCTACTTTTAGGTTACTTGATAAGTTAAGTCGCTAGGCCGCTCCTTCTCTTAGGTCGCTAAGGACTAAAGGTACTAGGTCGCATAAAGACTTTAGATCGCTAGGTCGCATTAAGACTTTAGGTCGCTAGGTCGCATTATCCTTTAGGTCGCTAGGTCGCATTATCCTTTAGGTCGCTAGGTCTGTTAGGTCGTTGGTCTCCATAGGTCGTAGGTTGTGACAATGCTTAAGTCTTTAGGTCGCAGAGCTGCTTTGTGGAGTTAGGCCGTTGAGACTATTATGCCGTTAGGTCGTTGAGACTATTAGGTCGTCGGGTACTCTTAGGTCGTTGGGCTGCTGAGTTATAGGTCGCGGAGTGTTAGGTAACTAGGTCGCAAAGTAATGATAGGTCGCTAGGTCGCATTACATTTTAGGTCGCTTCAAAGTGGGGGTTAACAGGTCTCATCCGCTCTAATAGATGAGAGTATATCCAAACCAACTAGTATATATATGATATTATATATCATCCAAACAAGCACCAGTCGTCATAAAGAATTTTTCACTTATATAAAAATATAAGTGAGCCAGAGAGAGTAAGTTTTACTCGCTTTGGTTGTATTTGTCGCTGCAGCGTTTATTACGATTAAAAACAAACAAGCTTTTGAATTTTACCTACATGCTCCAATCAAGTCAAGACCCGCTCAAAAATTTAGTACTCGTCAACATGAACCCAACACCGCTTGTTTTGTTCGAATCGCACCTTGTACGAGTAGGTTACATATTTATTCACATTTTACATAATTAATGAATAACTAACTTAAATAATTTAATTTAAAAAAAACTTAACCCATACTATTTCCCTCTCTTCCCTCCAAACACGTGAAACTTCCTACTGATTAAATAAAAACTAACTGATCATATTAAAATGAATATGATTTTGGAATTATTGCCATTTGTTTATATGGATTTGTATTTTAAAAAAGGAAATTGGAGTTTGAAAATTTAAAATTAAATATCTCAATAACATATACGTTAAAAATCTATCTTATATTTTTTAATTAAAATACTCTACTTTGTTTATATTTGGTAAATATACATATGGATGATAGTGTTTAAAATAAAATCAAAGTCTAAAAATATAAAATGAAAAATATAAATAGATGATAAAGTTTAATATAAAATATTAATATTAACGTAAGTCAAAAATATAAATATAAATAAATAAGTAAACACATGAATATAACTTAATAATTGATAGTTAAAATACAAATGGAAATGAATATAAAAAAAATAGTATAAATGTAAGTAAATCAAATTAAACATAATTTAAATATTGATAGTTTGAATACAAAATACAAATCAAAATAAAAATATAAATCAAAACAAGAATTACGTAGTTAATACTTGCAACATCAGTTTAAATTGCAAGACCAAAGTATAAAAATGCAAGTGTATTAAAAGTAAACCAGATAAACATTATTAAGCTAGAAATATTAAGTCAAACAAGTGTATATGAATCAAGCAAGAAGACAAATATATTTACACAAAACATATATGTATATTGAAGTTCAAACTGAAAATAATAAGACAAGTATCTTCATAAAAAAAGCTTCATCCACAAGCCATATGCATACCTGCAAAGTATATACCTTTACATAAATATCTATATATACAGCAAATCTCAATTATGATATGCAAACATATTAGGCAACAAAGCATTAATTACTATCGACTCGGCCGATTATTTTATCTATGCAAATATTGCAAATCATACATTTCAGTAAGTAAATCTGGTCAAAGTAAAACAAAAATAAGAAAACCTGTTCATATCGAAACAACTGCACTAGTTACTACCTTCCTCTTACACATCTATTATCTTCTATATATATTTTCATCTTCTTTTTAGTTCATTCAGAAAAAAATAAGGAGAAAGTTTGTAAACCTGAGAAAACAGAAAACAAGAGAAAGAAGTAAAATCAAAATTTAAATAAAAAGCAAAAACAGGGAAGGCCTCAAGCATATTCATACTGCAGTTTTCATGAAACATGATTGTTCTTCGTTCAGAAATTGGTCGGATGAGTTATCAAAGATTTTAAAAGTTTAAGTTAATTAAAATAGTTCATGATTTGTTTGTATATGCTTTATCCTTGGATATGATCCTATATATATATGATGTTACTCTGTATATTGATCAGGGTCGAGTATTATTTAAATTCAAGTGTTTTCATCTAAATTATTGCAAAGTTTTTATTTTTTTAATCAAATAAGATGTTAAAACATCAAACAAGATTTTCGAAGTAGATTAAAACTGGATTAGTGAATATTTCTACTGGAAGCTTGGTTTATAGGCAATCAAGGAAAATATTGATAAATCTAGTTGTTATAGAACGCTAATTCAAGTTAATAACTTGAAGGCCTACTACAAATGATGATTTTTAATACAAAAACGAAGATTTATAGATTGGTAATTTATGAGCAGTTAGTAATTGAATAAAATTTGCATTTTTACAAATTTAAGATTACTGAATCAATTTAAAAGGTTGAGATTCAAATTGAAGCAAGTATAAACATTGGGAATGTCGCGAAAATTATCAGATCAATTTTCTATTGTGTGGAATTTGAATACGAGATCGTATTAGGGTTTTTATTGGAGTTCATGTTCATCTCTGTATCAGGCGCGTACAGCTCCTATGTGTGATTGAGCTCGACGCGATACAAGGAGGTGGAAGAGGGTCGTGTGGTCGTGGTATGGTTGAAGTACGAGCGCCTCCAGTGGCTTAGGCAGCAGTGGCGAGGCGATTTAGTAATAGTCAAGTTTACAGTTTTTTCGAGGCTATAGGCGATATTTCCGATTCGAATTTCCGTAGGTGATATGAGCTTAGAATTCATGCTTAATGGTGAACTACGACTTGCTGACGTTGTTGGTGATTACCGGAGTTGGGTCGCGCCGTCATGCACGTACACAACAGCGGTGATTTGGTGTCAACACCGTGAGGGGGTGTGACTCGTGTCGTGCTCGAGTAAAAATGGAGTCAGCTTCGAGTTTTATTGTGTGCGAGATGGGTAACCTGATGCTTATTAACTTAGTTTAATTATTTTTAAACTTACTGGGATATATAATTTTAAACATCGGAGAAAAGAAAAAAACAAGGACAAGATGATGTTGCGTACAGGAAGTCTCGGGTGATTTGAGTATTTAAAGCGAAATGCTAATCGAGTTTCGATATGGGATGTCTTGGGTTTTTATAACTAAAGTATAAAGGATTAGTAAAGTGATGTTAGTGAATAAATTTTTTATCAACGGTTTATCACAGTAAACCAAATAAGTATTTAAACTTTAAGTAAAACTTAATTCAAGTTTTAGTTATCCTAGTTAAGGTTTAGCAACGGTTTAATCGTAATTATTTATTTTAATTAACTAATTATTTTAGTTAAGGGTTAACCATATTTTAAAACCTTGTTAATATTTTAATTTAGCAATAAATAAAGTTAGTTAACAATAATGTTGCAGTTAGTAATATAATTTATTCCAAATTTTAAGAAGATTTTAAATGTTAATTAGGTGAATAATCAATATTAATTGATTATTTTTAGAAGTAATTAAGAATAATTACTTTTTAATTGTAATTAGTAATGGATTATAAGAAATAAATGAATTTGTAATTAACTACTTAAGTTAATTAATGAACTATTAATAGTTAATTAATCAAGTGATTTAATTAAAAATTAAAAAATGATTAATGAAGTAATTAGCCGTAAATAAATAGGTAATTAAGTTTTATTAAGGTTGTTAATTAATGATTAAGAAATAATTACTTAAGTAATTAAAGTTAAATATCTTGATTTAGAAGTAATTAGTTAAATAGTGCGAATAAAGTAAATAAGTAATTAAGACATCAATAATAATTAAGAAATGATTTATTAATTAAATAATTTGAAATGAAATAAGCACTTAATTAAATAATTAAGATTTAATAGTTGATTAAGAAATGATTAATTAATTAAATAATTTGAAATGGAATAAGCAAGTAACTGATAATTAAAGATTAATTAAACATGGTTAAGTGATTAATTCCCTAGTAATTGTTTTAAATTGAATTAATTACAATTGAGAATCTATGAAGACTGCTTATGGATTGTTGTATGAGTAGAATATTTGATTTGTGATATTCATTTGATGATATTTTGTGATATTTTGTGATATGCTGTGATATATCTATGATGATTGTGTATGATTCATCTGTAATAAATGCCATGTTAATTCAATGTGTTGAATTAAACTATTTATGTTAATTAGATAACTTGGTCTTTAAAATGGCATTTGGATTTCGATGAGACCGGATCGGGTGTCAAATTGATATTCCGTAAACCACATCGATCCAAATTAAATGTTAGGTCGTGAATTCTGAAGTGAAGATCGACATGGTGTTTTCAAAATGCAAGGGTTATTGTCGTTGACTCTAAGGGTGATCCAAAATGAGTGTAATGAGATAATGCCATCGGTTTCGTTCGAACCCGGAACGAACTTGTATGGATTGAATGCTTTCAACACATTGTCAGGCGGACGATGAGTATTCTAAGAGATATGTCCTGTAAAGGTAAACATAGCCTCAAGCCTCATTAACCGGGAATGGCTAAAACAGGGGAGGTGCAGCAAGGTTAGGTGGGTCATGCCAAAGGAGGACGAGATATACCCCTATCTAGACGTCCCTTTTTATTTCGTCTATGTGGGCGGTTGCTAGGTACAACCGTGGGGTTATCTTGTTCGGGACTGTTCAGTAAGGAATTGTTCCGGCCTTGTGTTGTAGGGGGTCGAGAGTGATCCTCGGTACGGTGATCTAGGCCCCGTACTGTGACGGGCGGTACCCCAATAGCCCTACTATTGATTGAAATCCATTTTCCCTACGTGACCCTACGGTTTTGATTTGTATTACCCACTTTTGTGGCTAGTAGCTGGAATTTAATCATGTAACAATTTTGGCTATTTTCTATTTACTTGAAAACCCTAAACACTATTATAATATCACAAGATTTCCTATGATATGTTATGGTTAGCGTAAGGTAAAAACTTACCCATATTTATTTATGGGGAGTCCTACGTGATACCTTTATTTTCAAATGTTTTTCAAAGTTAAACAACTTTAAACCTTTTACTCATCCCAGACCCATGTCTGATCCCGAGTTTATATTTTGTTTTTCATAAACTCTTGGTACTCAAATTTTTATGAGTAGCTAAGTGATAGGTTTTGGACATTTGAGTTCTGGAGGAGCTTGGAGCAGGAGTTACAGACATATGTAGATATCTATCTAGTTCCGCTTTGTTAGTTGATGTATGATGTATCTCTGATGTATATAGTCACAGATGTATGTATGACTGTCATGTGTATTGATATTGTATAACTCTGATATATGTAAAACTATGTAATAGTTATGTAATACATTATATTTTGTTCCGTTCCGCTGTGAGATTCTGATGTTGTTATTTCTTTCTTTCTACTCTTTTCTATTTCTATCCCTTTCTTTCTTAATGATGATACGTCTTTCTAGTAGTAGAAGGGCGGGTCGTCACAGTTGGTATCAAAGCTTAGGTTGGTGATAACCTTGGCTCTGGTAGGAATTACTCATAGAATAGAGTCTGTAGTCCTCTAAAATGAGTTTCATTCTATTAATAGATATGAGCGCGTATAGCTTTTATATTGTGTTGACTTATCTGTTGAGTGTTTATGAATTCTAGTCGATGTGTGGGACGCCATTTCATCGATAGGGATTTCTAAACTCTTAAACAAGGTAAACCGACACGGTATTGTTTTTAAAGTGGGTAAATGAAATAATCTTACCCAACATTATATTTTGACATAAAAGAAATGTTTTTTTTGAAATTATTATATATATATATATATATTTGGATGTTTGGTTGTTAATACTTCAATTGAATAAAAATTTAAAGTTTGAGTGTTTTATAACCAAATAAAATTGTCTAAGTATTTTTTTAAATAAAAAGGAATATAACTAAAATTTGATTAAACCAGAATTTAAGTCCCGGAAATATGAAAGGTGTCTAAATAGATTTAAAAAAAGGGGTTTGGGAATTTAAAATCTCAGAAATGTTTGAAATGTTTTTCCAAAGATTAGAAGGCAATAATGGAGTATTGTTTTGAAAAATATTGTTGAATGGAAATTGTTTTGGGAGGAATTTGTGTAAGTAAGGAAGCACTGAACTCACTTCAGTCGCTGGAAAATAATCTCGATGGTGACGGCCACATCATCAGTATTCATTTTCGAGTTTCTAAATTGATGGATTGTGTGACGCCCCACCTCTATACCCACTCTAGCCAAGGACACTGCGGTGTAATGCCGTCAACTAGCGCAGAGAATAAGGCTGTTGAGGAGCGTCCATCCGTGTAATTGCTTTGTGCGAGCACCGACATGTCAAATAGTACAACATGCATTTGGTTTCAGGAGGAAATCTGACATACCGATACAAGCTCAAAGCTACTACTTGGTGCCTATATATATTCTTTGGAAACAAATATAGAAATAAACATAACACAAATCAGTCACAGACATCCATATCACAAAGGCATAAATAGATATGAATATATAACACAGAAAGTGTTCATCAGAGTAGTGGTCAAACAAGATCCACAATATCACAAAAGAATAGCTACAAGTGTTAGACAAAAGAATATGGATACATCAATGAGTCTATATCTCAAATGTATACAACAAAAACTACTAATCTAAGTAGTTAGCCAAAAGTCGGGTGATAATCCTAGATGTGAAGTCAAGCAGAAGCACCTATAACATCTCGGTCTGACCCGAGTATTATTTAATAAGAAAATAATAAACGGATCAGTCTAGCTATAAATATCAGATAAAATGATATAGAATAAGAGATATGACATAAACATATGATAACCGTAAAGCCATACAATGATAATTATGTAATTGAAAATAACAAGAGATTAATTAATATCACAAGAATCTTCTCAAAGATCAAAAGGAATGTCATACTCTTTATTTTTATTCACTAAAACCATAAGTATTGATCATTATATCAATGCCAATCACAAAAGCTAATGACACACAAATTCACCCAATGCACAAATATTGATAAGACTTATCAATGTAAATCACAAAAATTGGTGAAACACAAATTCCAGAAATCATCAATGGAAATCCAAAAATCACAAAAAGGGGGAGGCCTATCACAAAACGAGAGCATGAAAACTCACCAAAACGTGTATCACAAAATGAAAAGCTATTTCATGGTTGCTAACCATTAATTTTGAGCGAAGCTCCATAAACCGACCCGAAGACCATGGGTCGCTACCCCACCAAATTGAGCCGAAGCTCCAAAGAAACGGGGTTTAGTCTCCCTCGTAGACAAAGAGACATTGCATATTTGCTAGTCTAAATCACAAAAATGATCATCAACGATCATCAAGAAGTGTCAATTACAGTAAGCTAAAAATATATAAGCTTAGCCTCATGTCTCATAACCACTAGCGTAACTTAAAAAATTACGAACAAATTGTAGATCTCCACTCGAAAATTGTCACAAGAGATCCAATCGAATAAGTCCAAGAATTAACCGGCGAAGTAAACGCAAGCGTTTCATACCACTTATTTTACTAAGCCGTTTAATTAGATTTCTCGTATGAGTGAGATAAAGGTTTGTATATACTAGTAGATTTGAAAATGGTTTAAGAAAGGAGCTTTGTAATAAAATAGTGTTGAAATCGTTTTAAAGGAAGAGTTTGATATTTACTACTAGTATAGAAAACCTTTATATTTTTAAGGTGACAAATCACAAAAATGATTGTAGAAATAATAAGTCACAAAAATTCACATTCGAAGACGTGAATAAAATCGAAAGAATTCGATTCCAAATCCATCAAAGTGGAAATACCCTTGATACTTAACAGCCACGACTTACAACTTAACATAAGTCAACACAAGAAATCAGCAGCTCAACGCATGCAACTCCACGGCATACGACCTAAGAGATCAGCGACTTAAGAAATAGCATGCGGCCTAACAGAGCAACTTAACATGACGTGATCTATAGCATGGCGCGACCTATAGCATGGCGCGACCTAAGTTGTTGCGACTTAAACGCAGGTGCGACCCAACGTATGGCGCGACCCATTAGCTGTGCGACTTAATAGGCCGAGTGACCTAAGGTACTGAGGCAAGCTGAGCAACCTAAGTAATGCTACCTAAGGGGCGAGAGTAGGCCGAGCGACTTAAGTAATGGAACGACCTAACACATGGCTGAGCGACTTAATTTAAGGAACGACCTAACGGCTGAGCGACTTAAGTGGTTGCGAGATAAAGCACGGCGTGACCTAAGGCTTGTGACCTAACTGCAGGCCGAGTGACTTAAATGTGAAGGCCGAATCATTAGCAAGGCGAACGACCTAAGGAACGCGACCTAACACATGGCACGACCTAAGCATGTCGTGACCTATATGCAGACCTACTCATAGCAAGGCGAGCGACCTAAGGGGTTAGCGACCTAAGGCAGCCCGATTGACTTAACACATGGAACGACCTATCCCATAGCGCGACCTAAGCATGGCGCGACCTATATGCAGGCCGAGTGACTTCAATGTGCGGGCTGAGCGACCTAGGGGATAGAAATGCAAAACTCCCTCAATTTGCAACTGGTCGAGGACGGAGGCTAGGGGATTACGCCCATCGGCTACCTGGTCCTATTGGCTCCTCGATGCATCACCAAAATCATGTTCAATCATCAAAGTTAGTATTTTTAAAGATTTGAACCCAAAACACTAAAAATTAGGATTTTCACCAATTCAGCCCAAACCAAAAGTAAATGCACATGAATAAGTGTTAGGAATTCATAACCAACAATCAAAGATAGTTACAGAAAAAAGACGTGAGATAAAAATCTCACCTTTTTACAAAATAAATGAAGGAGAAGCTTGAAAGCAAAGGAAGAATCAACCACACTTCAATATCAACATAAGAAGCTTGAATCAATGGCTTCTCTTTGGATTTGGAGTAAGATGTTGGATTTGCAAATGAACTAGGGCTTGGAGTTTCAATTTCCCATTCCTCACTCCATTTTTGATGAAGCTTGAGTGTTAGGAAATGAAAGTGAAGTAATGAAGAGAAGAGGGGGTTGAGCTAGAGTTAATAGTTTAGGCTAATGGGCTAAACCAAAACTCAAAGCCCTAAGTGAAAAAGTGGCAAAAATTCCACTAACTCCAAACATATCAAAGTTTATACTCAAAAAGATCGCAAACGGCGTTTTGGACCCAATGGAAGTGGTCCCATGTCCTAATTCGACCATATGCAAAAAAGTAACTTTTCGGACTAAAATCCGACTAACTATAAAATACTTAAACAAAATATTTATATATTCAATCGTAAAATATGTGGGTTGTTACCGATTGCTACCAAGATAGTTGGTCATGATATTGTTTGGGCTTGTTCGGTATACAAGTTGTTTTAGAAATTTCAAAAGGAAAATTTGTTGGTGAAAACAAGTGTTTGGAATTTGGAGATTTGATTTAATATACCAAGTGGGTATGTGTAGTTATCATTTCATAATGGTTTTGGAAAAGAAACCCAGGCAATTAAATTCTGAGAAATTATATTTAAATAATATTGAACTTATAAAGTAAAGTTGATATTAATAAGAAGAAATTGGGAACTTTAACCCGAGAATTAAAATTAAAGCAAATGGAAATAAAGAAAATATATTTGGATTAAATTGGATATAAAATTGGAAGGTAAAATGATTGTAGTTGTGAAATGAAAATTTATACCTTAAGATAGTAAGTGTTATACATATAATCTGAAATTGTGGTTATAAGATGAAATGACTCAAATGAGCAATATAAGCTTTTAAGTAAATAAATAAGTTTTGAACTCATATATTGAGAAATAAAGTTTAAAAGAATGTTAAGTAGCTAGATTTAACTGAAGTTGAGTTGGAATAAAACTGAATTTAAATGAATTCAATCGAGTTATAGATAATATTGAATGGAATAAAATTCCTACGTAAATAAATAAATGTAAACCAAGTAAGTATTGAATTGAATTAAAATAGAAGTTGTGTGAGTTGTAAACAAATCTAATTCAAGCATAATTGAATGACCTTATTATAAATAAATTCAATAATGAATTGTTAATGTAAAATAAAATTTAAGAATGAATAAAATAATAAACTAATCGAATAAATTAGTAAATAGTTGGGATTTGATTAAAGGAAAATCAAATCAAAGATTTAAATGGAAGTTGATGGAATAGAATAAACTTAAGTTATTAGGTGGAATAGTTTGAAGAAAATAAATAACTTAAGCAAATTGTGAGATGGTTATTTAAAATATTGGTTGTCGAGTTTAATAAAATGGTTTGGAATCAAACTTTTTGAAATGAAAGAATATGCAATGAAAAGATTGTGAATAAATTAAAATGGGATTGGATCAAATATAAATTGAGTTGGAATCAATTTAAAATTGTTATAAAGCTTAAGTAATTATTTATTCACAACATATTGTTGAATTGCGTAAGAAAATGGGTCGTTTGAAATAAACGAGGTTAGAGAAAACTATATGAATTATTAGAAGCGAAATAGAATGATTTTGAAATCAATTGGAATGAATATGAGTTTGTTTTGCTTTAATGAATTAAATATAAGCGAGTAAGTTGTAAATCACTTAAACTGAAGGGAATGGTTTGAGAATTGGTTGGAAGTAATTGTAATAACTGTCGAAACCTTACATATATGCTTATGAAAATATGTAATGCTAAATAAAGGTACGCCTACGCAATAAAAATAGGAAATATTAATTTTTTTTGGTTTTTCTGACCATGTGGGTCGATATATATGTATATATATATATTTATATTTATATCTCTTGTCAAATTGCAAAAGCTCCTCCGTACAAAGGAGACTCGGCCAAAAAAAATTTTGGAGTTAGAAATAAAAATATATATATAATATTTAGCAACAAAACGATTTCAAATTATAGATTGAAATAAATTAATGGATGAAACTAATTTAAAATAATGATAGGAATCAGTTATAAATGGAAGATAGTCAGTGAAATTCAATATTCATAGTTGAAGATAAATTGAATTCACATGGAATTGGAAATTCAGATTTAAATAAAAGGATATAAAGGCTAAAGTGGTAGAGTAATAATATAAGAGTATATATAATGCTTATATTAAACTTAAGAAATGAATGGTGAAATTCTTAAGTAAATTTGATATTGAGAAAATTATTCCAAGTGGATAGAAACCAAAATAATGTGAATAAAAGAAAATTGATATGGTTGATAATCAATGGATATAAATACGTAGGATGTACGTATAATATTTTATTCGCATAGCAATTTGATCCAGATTCGAGCACAGAATTTTGAGATAGTTATATCGATCCGAGTTAGGATTTTTCACTCGATTTTCGACGACGAACCATAGATATGGATTTTGATTGATTCTGGAAATTCTCTATCATAGTTGTGGCTATGCAAGGAGAATGACAGTTTCTAATCAAGAAACTAGATCTGAGTCCGCAATAGGAAGTTAGGCGAACGATACTAGTTCGGAAGTGAAATTGTGTGATCGAGCGAGTGATCGAATTTTATATTGCGTAAAAATGGTATATGTACATCATACGGGCTTGAATGAATAGATATTGAAATTCTGTAAAGCAGTCAATAAAATAATTTTGAATGTTGTGATTGGATATTATTGCTAAGTAGGATACGCAGATAAGGGAAGGAGACAATTGGAATTTGAAATGGGAGATTTTTTTTGGTCAAAGTTTCCCAATTAAAGGAGCTGTTAGATTCGGAAAGACGGGAAAAATTACCCCGAGATATATAGGACCATTTTGGGTATTGGATAGAGTTGGTGCTGTAACTTTCAGAATTGAATTACTTGAACGGGTGTCTGCAATTCATCATGTATTCCAGGTATCCCATCTAAGGAAATTTGTTCATGATCCATCATTAGTTGTCGAACCAGTAGTTCAGCAAGATTTGGAGGTCGAGACGGATGTGACTGTGGTTAGGAATCCAGTTCAGAGTGTTGATAAAGACGAGAAGCAACTCAAGAGTAGGTTAGTGAAGTTTGTCAAAGTGCAGTGGAGCGAGGATTCCAGAGTTTGCACCTGGGAAACTCTGGATAGTTTTCGGAAAGCTTATCTGGATCTGTGTCTGAATAGCTAGTGATGTTTGTTAGGATAGACTGTTTGGTTGTTTGCTAGTGTATGAATTATATGTATGTTTAAATGGTTGGTATAGCAGCTTTTGAATTATCTTTGTTTTAAATTTCGGGGATGAAATTCTTTTAACAGAGGAGGAATGTAACGACCCTGGATTTTGGCCCAATTTGTTTTAATAAATATTTAATCTTATTAAATAAAAAGTAACTGGTCATATTAAATGAATATGATTTTGGAATTATTGCCATTTATTTATATGGATTTGCATTTTATAAAAGGAAATTGGAATTTGAAAATTTAAAATTAATATCTCAATAATATTTATGTTAAAAATCTATCTTATATAATTTAATTAAAATACTTCACTTTGTTTATATTTGGTAAATATACATATGGATGATAGTGTATAAAATAAAATCAAAGTCTAAAAATATAAAATGTAAAATATAAATAGATGATACTGTTTAATATAAAATATTAATATTAATGTAAGTCAAAAATATAAATATAAATAAATAAGTAAACACATGAATATAACTTAATAATTCATAGTTAAAATACAAATGGAAATGAATATAAAAAATAGTATAAATGTAAGTAAATCATATTAAACATAATTTAAATATTGATAGTTCGAATATAAAATACAAATCAAAATAAAAATATAAGTCAAAACAAGAATTAAGTAGTTAATACTTGCAACATCAGTTTAAATTGCAAGACCAAAGTATAAAAACACAAGTGTATTAAAAGTAAACCAGATAAACAATATTAAGCTAGAAATATTAAGTCAAACAAGTGTATATGAATCACGCAAGAAGACAAATATATTTACAAAAAACATATATGTATATTGAAGTTCAAAGTGAAAATAATAAGACAAGTATCTTCATAAACAAAGCTTCATCCACAAGCCATATGCATACTTGCAAAGTATATACCTCTATATAAATATCTATATATACAGCAAATCTCAATTACGATATGCAAACATATTAGGCAACAAAGCATTAATTACTATCAACTCAGCCTACTATTTGTTCTATGCAAATATTGCAAATCTTACATTTCAGTAAGTAAATGTGGTCAAAGTAAAACAAAAATAAGAAAACATGTTCATATCAAAACAACTGCACTAGTTACTACTTTCAACTTACATATCTATTATCTTCTATATATATGTTCATCTTCTTTTTAATTCATTCAGAAAAATAATAAGGAGAAACTTTGTAAACCTGAGAAAACAGAAAACAAGAGAAAGAAGTAAAATCAAAATTTAAATTCAAAGCAAAAACAGGGAAGGCCTCAAGCATATTCATACTGCAGTTTTCATGAAACGTGATTGTTCTTTGTTCAAAAATTGGTTTGGTGAGTAAACAAAGATGTTAAAAGTTTAAGTTAATTAAAATAGTTAATGATTTGTTTGTATATGATTTATCCTTGGATATGATCCTATATATATATGATGTTACTTTGCATATTTATCAGGGTTGAGTATTATTTAAATTCAAGTGTTTTCATCTAAATTATTGTAAAGTTTTTATTTTTTTTTAATCAAACAAGATGTTAAAACGTCAAACAAGATTTTCGAAGTAGATTAAAACTAGATTAGTGAATATTTCTACTAGAAGCTTGGTTTATAGGTAATCAAGGAAAATATTGATAAATCCAGTTGTTATACAATGCTAATTTAAGTTGATAACTTGAAGGCCTACTGCAATTGATGATTTTTAATACAAAAGTGAAGATTTATAGATTGATAATTTATGAGCAGTTAGTAATTGAATAAAGTTTGCATTTTTACAAATTTAAGATTACTGAATCAATTTAAAAGGTTGAGATTTAAATTAAAGCAAGTATAAACATTGGGAATGTCGCGAAAATTATCCGATAAATTTTCTATTATGTGGAATTTGAGTACGAGATCGTATTAGGGTTTTTACTGGAGTTCATGTTCATCTCTGTATCGAGATGCGTATGGTTCCTATGTGTGATCAAGCTCCACGCGATTCAAGGAGGTGGAAGAGGGTCGTGCGGTCTGGTATGGTCAAGTACGAGCGCCTCCAGTAGCTTAGGCGGCGGTGGCGAGGTGATTTACTGATAGTCAAGTTTACAGTTTTTTCGATGCTGTAGGCGATATTTTCGATTCGAATTTCTGTAGGTGATTTGAGCTTAGAATTCGTGCTTAGGGGTGAATTACGACTTGCCGACGTTGTTGGCGATTGCCGGAGTTGGGTCGCGCCGCCGTGCTTCATTTTCGATCACAGCCGTATGGATGTGAAGATCACATGAAGCTCTACATATTTCATGTTGGAAGTTTATCGACTAGATGTGTGGATTTGAAGAGATTGAGGAGAGAAAAATTGTGCATTTTTGTCCGTTGAAAAGCTTAGTGGTGGCTGAAGAAAAATGGTTAGGGTTTTGCTAATGGAAGAGGATGGGTCCTTTTTATAGAAAACTGCCAAAAACATTATTCACTTGATTTTTCCGAACTCCAAATCACGCGCGGTGACCGGCGTTTCTAGGATTTAACCCGCGTTTCGGACACAATGGAATAGGTACCGAGAGCCAATTCGATCATCTGTGCGAGCTATGGCAATGCGATAAAATTTAAATTAAATAGGTTAACCAGATTTCTATGCGTTTTAGCTTGCCCCGGACAAACCGTAATCCGATTGACACGAAATTTGAAATCTTACAATAATATAACATTACAGATCCGATGAAACTCGTTTCGTCAAAATCCGAGACTGTTTGAAAAATGGCTATTTTTAACTTGTCCATTGAATATTAAAATATTCAATTTCTACCATTTAACTTTTAATTCAATTTTAAAAGTTCTATAACATCATTCTAACTCCAATATGATTTTATACAACTTTATTAATCAATTTTAATCATATTAAACCCAATTTCTAATTATTTCTATAATTTCAAATATTAAATTATCGATTTAATTATCTAATAAATCTAAATATTTGAAATAAAATTTATTCGACTTACAAATTTCACTTGTTTAATATTTAAAAATCAATAAAATATATGAATTTTAATTGACAGAAATTCTGGGTCGTTACAGTATTACACTTAATAGCCTATGGGTACAATTCATTACATAATGACTCACAATTTCAAAGTCATTTTACACTTCGATTTAATCCAGATCAATTTAATATAAGTCCAATTTTTTTAACTTACACCAAGTTGAATTCAAATTTTCTATTCACTTCTATATATTCAAGTTAAATTTTAATTCCAGGATTAAAATTTTGATTTCTTTCTTATTAATATCAACTTCACTTAATAAGTTCAACAGTTGATTCATTTTACTTTACAAATTATTTAAATAGAATTTACCAGAAATAAATTGCCCGGTTTTATTTCAAAACCATTTTGAAATAATAATCAACACAAACCTACTTGGTGTATCAAATCAAATCTTCGGATTCCAGATAACTTGTTTATACCAAAACAAATTTCCCCTTTGAAATTTCTAAAACACCTTGTGTATCAAATAATTCGAAACAGATATCATGCCCAATTACTATGGAAGCAAACCATCACTTTATAAACTTGAATTCTAATGGTGTGGCCATCATCGTCAGAATTATTTTCCAGCGACTGAAGTGAGTTCAGTGCTTCCTTACTTTCCCAAATTCATTTCAAAACAATTCTCACTCAAACATATTAACCAAAATAATATTCCATTATTGCCTTCAAACACTTTGGAAAACAATTCAAACATTCCCATGATTTTAAGTTTCCAAACTTTTATTTCCATTACATTTAAAACACTTTCCAAAATTTTCGAGATTTAAATTCTGGTTTAATTCAAATTTAATATTTCTTCTTTTGCATAATTTATACCCACAGAATTTTATTTGATTATAGCCATTTCAAATTTTAGATCAAATTTTAGAGTCTTATTTGATTATGATATCCATATCCAAACAATCAAATATATAAAAAAAAAATTAGAAAATTATTTATTTTATATCAAAATATAATATTGGGTAAATTATTTCATTTACCCACTTTAAAAACTATACTATGTCGGTTTATTTTGTTTAAGAGTTTAAAAACCCCTATCGATATGGTTGTACTTCCCGTACCGACCAAAATTCAAAAACACTCAACGGATAAGTCAACACAGTAAAAAAAAATTTAATATTCACTAACATGTATGCTCTCATAGCTATTAATACTCTTAACTCATTATAGAGTACTATTGACTCTGTTTAATGACTTATTTTCCCACCAAAGCCTAGGTGGTCACCAACCTAAGCTCTGATACCAAGTATAACGACCAACCCTTCTCGACTCTTGAAAAGCGACACAAAATACTCCACATTATAATATGTCGACAATCAAGTTCCGAAAAAGAATAATTGTTAGGGAAAGAAAGGAAATAGAAGGAAGAAGGAACTATACAATATCAGAATCTCACAATCGCAGTGGAACAAAATATAATATATAATATCAGTTCTTTACACAAAAAGAAAACTATACCTGTTTTATACAATATATCATCAGAGTATCTCAAACAAACAACAATTACTAATCTGACAATCTCACACAATCACAGCAGCGGATATACACAAGTACGGATAATACGTCTCGTACTCCGGCTCCTCTCCTGCTCCGTAGCATGATATCCTGAACAAATAATACTCGGTCTGACCCGAGCATTATAAGGAAATAAAACCTGAGTCAGTCTGGAATACCAGGTGATAAAGTTATACCCAAATTGATTATTAAAGTGTCAAAAATCCTTTTGAAAACAAAAGCATCTCGTAAGACCATGCCGCAAATAAACATATCGGGTTTTACCTTACGATAGGTAAAACACTTTTTATAAAAATCCTCTGATATTATAATAGGGTCTATATACAAATACTTATAAAATAGCCAAAATTGTTACATCTGTTAAATTCCAGCTACTAGCCACAAAGTGGGTAATACAAACAAAAAACGTAAAAGGTGCATTGGGAGAATGGATTTCCAACTAATGACTAGGCACTGCGGTACCACCTGTCATAGTACCTGTTCTAGGTCATTGATCGAGGACCATGCCCGATCCCCTGCAACACAAGGCCGGGACTACCCCTTACTGGATAATCTCGAGTAAGATCACCCAATGGTTGGGATCAACAACCGCACCAATAAGCCGAATAAAAAGGGGCATTTAGACAGGGATGATCTCACCCTGAAATGGGTGCTTCCCACCTAGCCTTGCTGCATAACCCTTGATTTTCAGTCCTTCCCAGTTGATGAAGCTTGAGGCTCAGCGTTACCTTTTAGAATGTTTCACTTAGAATTGCCCAACGCCCACCTGACGATGTTTCGAAAGCAGCCATACAAGTCCGTCCTGGGTTCGAACGGAACCGAAGGCACTACTCCTACTACACCCATTTTGGAAATATCCTCAAGATTAGTAGCGATTAGCCCTTGCACTTCACTTCTCTATCTTCGACTCTGAACTCGTTTTTCCCACGAAAACGTACAAATCGTATCGAAGTGGTTTTCGAGAAATTAATCCCGATCCCGGTCTCTTCGAAACGATCAACGCATTGGCCAAGATTGATAGTCAGTGATTTAACTATCAATTGACATTCATAAATATCCATCAGATAATAAATAATTTTCCAAATTATTTATTTTCCTCAAAAACATTCTTGCAAGATTATCTCCATTTAGAACCTTTTTGAAAACAGTTTTCAACCCATACTCTTCTTATGGAATAAATTCCCAAATATTTATTTCCACTGAGAATATCCAAGTACCAATATTTAAGATTTAAAATAACTTAAATTCTTTATTCTTGAAAATACATTAAAACATTTGTATTAAAATTACTTACACACTTAATTTAAAATATACATATACTTTTAAAAATATTTCGAATAAAACTGCTTTATAAAATATAAACTACTTTCTTTAAAATAACGTTAAGTCATACTAAATTTTAAAATAAAGTTATGAAACCCTATATAAGTTTTCAAATAAACTTTAAATTAATTATCTTTAAAATAAACCCATTTTATAAAGTATGAATATTAATAATATTCTTTAAAACATAATACTGCTTACCTCTATAAAATAATTACTTCTATAACTAATTTGATAGATGTTCACTTTTAAAATTCTTACCACTTAAATAATTTCTTGAATCCATTCTTTAATACAACATCTAACCTTTCAAAAATTTCCTTTAAAAACGTACTTGGCTTCTCAGGGAAATATACTTCCATTTTAGGATAACCCAAAGAATTCTCCTTTTATAAATCCTACACAATTTGTTCCAATTTAGTTTTACGTTTATCCCGTAAATTCCTTTCCATACTTTAAAACTAAACTCCTTTTATTTTTAATCATGTTGTTATTTCCTGGAAATCATTTTAAGAACATATGTTTAAAATATGTAAAATAAAGCTTCTAGAAATTTCTTCATTAAAAATAAAACTTAAGGAAATATATAGTGGTTTCCTAAGTAATTTAAGCCAACTTAATCTTTAAAATAAAGTTATTAAATTAAATATTTACATTATAATTTGCTTTTGAGAACTTTATACTACTTTACATTTTAAAATAATTGATTACCATAATTACTGTTAACCCCGTTCCAGCATACGAGCTAAAAGGCCTACGAGTTAGAGGCGTCAACGGGTTAAGACTTGAAACGACCTACGACTTAAGGTGCCTAACGACTTAGGAGACCTCACAACTTAAGGAAAGGACCGACTCAAAGAATCCCCGACTCAACTATTATGCGACTCATGGGAGTTTCTAAACTCAGCGACTCACGACTTAAGGAGCCTAATGAGTTAAAGCATTAGCGACTCATCGAAAGGACGACTTAGGGAAAGTACCGACTCATTTGACCTGGCTCTGACTCATCAAAGACCGACTCATCCACTTAAGGTCTTACCGACTCATTGGAGCTACGACTCAGGAAAAGTCCACGACTCAACAGGCTAACGACTCAAGAAACCTACTACCTAAGGAACCTGGCGAGTTAAGGAGATTCTATGAGTTAAGGATGGCACGACTCAGGGAGGTTTACGACTCAAAAGATAAGTCGACGCACGACACAAGACTCAGAGGCAAGTTCAGAGTCATGCTGCAAAGGGGTGACTCGTAGTTGACTCGCGACTCATCATGAGTCGGTCACGACTCATCATGAGTCGGTCACGACTCATGACTTGACAGTTTCAGCCTAACATTTTGCCTATAAATACATGGCCATATTCAACATTTGGGGGACTTTTGGGGGAATGACTTCCTAGGCGCCATTACTCTGCTGTTATCTCGACTTCAAGCAACACTCAAACAACACTTCTATCACTCCAATCACCAAAGACATTTCGACAAATCTCAAGAAGAAAAATAACTCATTCATCATGCATTCGAAGGATTCTTCTACATCGGGGTTTGAGATATTTGTCTAAGTGTGTTGTAATCAGAGTTGATTGTAAAGAATTGTAACTAAATCAGCAATAAAGAGCTTTAAAGTGGACGTAGGCTTGATCCTAAGCCGAACCACTATAAATACTGTGTCTTTTATAGCTTTCCTGTGATTTCTTTGCATATACTTTGTTCCCGTACCAACGGGTGGTGCTTTCACAATTTCCATCTATATACCGGGGTGTTAGCGTTTATTTTCTAGCGTTAACATTTTTGGTGCTTTCACTGAGAGTTGAACTCAGGACAGCTGTCATCATTGCTTCGCAGAGATTAGAAGAAAGAATTTCTTTAAAAACCAGAAGTATATCCGAGATTATGGCTCCTGGAAGGAAGAGTAGATCTATCAGATCTGGGAATATTCAAGAGGGAACCTCCGCTTCCCCTGTGCCTAATCTACCCACTCCGTCTGTTGGAGTTACAAAAGCGGAATTGGATGCTGTGATTCTAGGGCTAAACCAGCAGATCAACGCCCAAAATGCACAACTAGAGGCTCAAAGTGCCCAGAATGCTCTGATTCTGAATAAATTGAACGACTTACTTGGGGCAAACAATCAACCGGCTGGTAATGAAGGGAACTATGCTGGCAACATTCATGATGTTAATGAAAGGAATGCTCATGAAAGGCCTACTAGTCCCTTTGAGCAGGCAATACCTGACGCCGGTGGATCTAGAACTCGGCATGATGAGGAATATCTTTCTGGAATGGTCCGGCAGATCATGAAAGAAAGTATGCAAAGGGTTGAAGATGAGAAGGAATGGGGTTTCGCTCCGAGTAAAACTCCGTTTACTGAAAAAATCTTGAAGGCGGAATTTCCAAGGAAGTTTGTCCCTCCGACTATTCCAGCTTACAAAGGGACAAGTGATCCGAATGAGTTCTTGTATAAATATGATTGGCACATGACAGGTGCCAGGGCCTCCGACGAAATAAAGTGCCGATATTTCCCCGTATACCTGGAAGGCGTGGCTTTGCTGTGGTTCACCAAGTTGCCAGTTCGATCTATCGATCAGTTTTCAGACTTGACCAGAAAATTTAAGGAGCAGTTTAGGCTATATGCTTCGAAGGCCAAGGATATCATGTCATTGTCCAGTTTAGAGCAGAATCCTGGTGAGTCTATCAGATCTTTCTTGAACCGTTTCAATATAGCATTGGATGAAGTGGACAATGCTGAACCACGAATGATATTGACTTATCTGATGAGGGCTATTGATAAGTCAAGCGAATTTGGGAAATGGTTAAATATGAAGGAGCCAACCTCTCTCGAGAAGTTCTACAAAAAAGCAGACGAATTCATTCGCTTGGAAAGTCGTCCTTTGCCAGTAAAGGCAGTGTTGGAAAAAGCTGAAGACAATACTGTCGCTCCACGCAAGAATGAGTCGGTGGGGCAGAAAAGGGAGAATAATAATGGAAAGAAACAGGGTAATCTGAAAAAGCCCCGGTCCTTCAAGCCATCAGAATATACTCCATTATCACATACGCCGGAGCACATCTACCTTGCCTCCAAAGATTCCGTCGATTTCCCTAAACCTATCCCTTTGAGAACTGGGAGAAAAGCCATACAAAGTGGGAAATTTTGCCGCTTCCACAATCAACCAGGTCATGAAACTGATGAATGCCGCCAGCTGAAGAATCTGATTGAAGAGTTGCTAAGAGAAAACAAGTTGCAGCAATTTGTGAAAAAGAATAGCAACAATCCTGCATCATCGAGTCAGGGGCAGCGGGCTCCTGTTCATCAGCCTGGGGCAGGTGAGAAAGCTACGGGGCGTGAATCTGGAAGGCCCGTTATCAATGTCATTTCCGGAGGACCTCACCCAGCTGGCAAGAGTTGGGGTGAGATGGAGAGATATTCCAGGGCTTTGAAATATGCTCCAGCCGAAGAAAACGTCTTTGTTCTAGAAGACACTACACCCCTTAAACAACAAAAAACTCTCAGTGACGATATTATTTTCAGAGCCAGAGATTCTACAGGTATTGAAGCTCCTACTCTAGATCCCTTGGTCATCTCGGCTGGTATTGGACCAGCCATTGTCAGAAGAGTCCTCATTGACTGCGGAGCATCATGCAATATTCTCTTCAAGAAGACATTTGACCAGATGAAAATCCCTATGATCGATGTGCAAGCCTCATCACAGAAAATCGTGGGCTTCACAGGGGAGCCAAAGCAACCAGTAGGAACCATCGATTTGTTTGTAGAACTTGGGGAAGGAGAAAGGAAAGTGGTCCGAAAGCAAACATTTGTGATTGTCGATGAGTTTTCTGCCTATAATGCTTTTCTTGGCCGCCCAACACTCGCAGCATTCAAAGCTATCCTAGCCCCATGGTGCCTCACTATTAAATTCCCTACTGACAATGGAGTAGGAGTTATAAAAGGGGATCAAAATGCTGCGCGAGAATGTTATTGGACAGAGCTGCGAGAGTCAAGAAAAAGAGAAATGGGAAAGGATGCGGCAACTCCAGTCCGCATCACGGAACCAGCTTTGTAGCAATTACAGAGCGGACCCTGCACTGGCGAGCACAGCGGGGCACGGAAAGAAATGGATCCCAGAAAAGCCAGTACAGGGGAGAATAGAGTAGTACCGGTGGAAGCGACAATTCCGGTACCTGTTGACCCGAAGGACCCAAATAAGGTGTTGAATGTGGGTTCGCAGCTTAATGTGTCAATTCAGAATGTCTTGATATCTTTCCTGAAAGCAAATCTGGATGTCTTTGCTTGGACTCATGCCGATATGTGTGGGATATCCCCAGAAGTTGCAGTACACGCTCTGAATATTGACCCAAAGTTTACGCCAGTTAAACAGAAAAGAAGAACCCAAGGTCCAGAAAGATCAGCAGCATTAAAAGAAGAAGTTGATCGACTCATGGAAAATAACTTCATCAGAGAATCTACATATCCGAATTGGGTTTCGAATCCTGTGTTGGTCAAGAAAGCTAATGGAAAATGGAGAGTGTGCATCGATTTTTCTGATCTAAACAAGGCTTGCCCCAAAGATTGCTTCCCATTACCCAGGATCGATCAACTGGTAGACGGAACTGCGGGACATGAATTGTTATCCTTCATGGATGCCTACTCCGGTTATAACCAAATCATGATGCATGAGCCAGACCAGGAGGATACAAGCTTTATCACGGGTGTTGGACTTTATTGCTACAGAGTTATGCCCTTCGGATTGAAAAACGCAGGGGCAACCTACCAAAGACTTGTTAATGCTATGTTCAAACCGCAATTGGGAAAAACTATGGAAGTCTACGTCGACGACATGTTAGTGAAGTCCAGGAAAGCAGTGGATCACATTGAACACTTAGCAGAAATGTTCGCAGTCCTCCGGAAATACAGAATGAAACTTAACCCTCTGAAATGTGCGTTTGGGGTCGAATCCGGAAAGTTCTTAAGTTTTATCGTCAGTGCTAGGGGCATTGAGGCCAGTCCAGCTCAAATTACCGCCTTAAAAGAAGTTAAAGCTCCTAGAACGAAGAAGGAATTGCAAAGTCTCAACGGAAAGGTCGCCGCTTTGAGTCGGTTCATTTCCAAAGCTACTGATAAATGCATCCCATTCTTCGATGCCCTGAAAAAAGGAAAGAAGAACTTTGAATGGACTCCCGAATGCCAAGAAGCCTTTGAAGAGTTGATCCGTCATATGGAAACGCCTCCGATACTTTCTAGGCCAGGCAATGGTGAGGATCTTCTTATATACTTGGCAGTATCATCTCATGCTCTAAGTGCAGCGCTGATACGGGAAGACAAAAGGATTCAACATCCAGTTTACTATATCAGCAAAAGACTCACTGGGGCAGAGCTGAATTACTCCAAGTTGGAAAAACTCGCCTATTGCCTACTAGTTGCATCGAGGAAACTGAGGCAATATTTCCAAGCTCATCCTATCAAAGTACTCACTGATCAGCCTCTAAAGCAAGTCCTGTTTCGCCCTGAAACTTCGGGTCGTCTTCTAAAATGGAACATTGAACTTAGTCAATATGACATTACCTATCACCCCCGAAGAGCAATCAACGGACAAGCTTTAGCTGATTTCATTGCAGAATTCACAGAGAAAGATAATGGTAAGGAAAAAGCGATCAATGATTCTCCAATCCAGTGGAAGATGTATGTTGATGGCGCAAGAAATGACTACTGTTCTGGAGCCGGAGTGGTACTTGAAACTCCTGAAGGTCGATCATTATGTTATGCACTAAGACTGGAATTTCCTTCAACAAACAATGAAGCGGAGTATGAAGCTCTTATTGCAGGTCTGAAAATCGCTAAAGAGCTAAACATTCGAGCATTACAAATTTTCAGTGATTCTCAGCTTATCGTATGTCAAGTCAAGAAGGAATTTCAAGCAAAAGGTGGAAGTCTGCCTTCCTATTTGTTAAAGGCTTGGGAACTCCTATATGAACTCGATCACTATTCAATAAGCCACATTCCTCGTGAAGAGAATATGAAGGCGGATTCCCTCGCAAAGTATTCAAGTTCTGGAGAAGCTCAACTATTGGGATTGGTCCCTGTAGAAGTCCTTTCAGCGCCAAGTATAGACGAGATGGATATAGACTGGATTATGAATGTATCTCAAGAACAAGAGTCATGGATGACTCCAATACTGGATTACCTACTCAGGGGTTCTCTGCCAGAAAACTCGATAGAAAGACGAAAGCTTCTAAGGAAGGCCTCTCGCTATGTAATTCAGGATGGCCGATTGTACAGACGGGGATTTTCAATGCCATTGCTTCGATGTGTATCCCGGGAAGAGTCCAAAACAATCCTAGCTGAAGTGCATGGAGGAGAATGCGGTGATCATTCGGGTGGTCAAACACTAGCAAAGAAAATTCTCCGATACGGATATTTTTGGCCAGAAATTAATCGGGATGCCGCAGATTACTCCCGAAAATGTGACAAGTGCCAAAGATATGCCAAAATTCCTAGAGCACCTTCTACCGAACTCACACAGATGGTCAGTCCATGGCCATTTGCAATTTGGGGAATGGATCTCATTGGGCCGCTACCAACTGCTAAATCAGGGACTAAATATGCTATTGTTGCAGTTGATTATTTTACTAAGTGGGCTGAAGCTGAACCATTGGCTACTATCACTTCTAAGAAAATGATAAGCTTTGTGACCAAGAATATCATTTGCAGATACGGTGTGCCTCAGAAAATAATCACAGACAATGGTACTCAGTTTGAAAGTGAGGAATTCCAGGATTTTTGCAAACGATTCAAAATCCAGAAAAGCTTTTCGGCAGTAGCTCATCCGCAGGCAAACGGGCAAGTGGAAGCAGTGAACAAGATCATCAAATCAACCATCAAAAAGCAACTCGAAAGAGCAAAAGGTGGTTGGGTCGATAAACTACCACTCGCACTATGGGCATACAGAACTACTCACAAAACTGCAACTGGGCATACTCCTTTTTCGTTAGCATACGGATCAGAAGCAATGATCCCGGTTGAAACAGAGGTCCCTTCACACAGAAGAATCCATTTCAATCAAGCAGAAAATGAAAAGCTGCAACTTGAAGCGCTGGATCTCCTTGATGAAAAAAGAGATGAAGCTAACCTCAGAGTTGCAGCTCATCAGCAAAGGATAGCCAGACATTTCAATTCCAAAGTTCGTCAACGCAGCTTTGAAATTGGAGATCTAGTCCTGAAAAGAATTATGACCGCGACAGGTGTGTTTGGGCCAAATTGGGAAGGACCATATGTAGTAGGTCAGAAGCTTCTTGACGGCACATTCAAGCTCACCACTGTTGATGGAGAGCAAATTCCAAGGGCATGGAACAGCAACCACTTGCGTCCATACTTTACTTGAAAGTTTTGTTGAAAAATTGTAAAAAGAATTATGGATGTATGATTCTTGTAATTGAAAGCAATTGTGAAACTGATGCAAGCAAATAATAAAAAATATAAAGTGGATGTAGGCCCAATTTCATGGCCGAACCACTATAAATCTTGTGTTCCTTATTATCATTATATGCTTGCTTTGTTTTCGATATAAAAATACATAAGATGTATTGCTAAAATGTCAATTTAAATTTTTGCAGACCATGGAAATAAAACTTGCGCATAATAAGACTGAGCGATTCTCACCATCATTCAACAAACAAATTTCAAGTCACAAAGACCCCGAATTCAAATCCTAGATAGGAAATACTTCAATTGAACGGCTAATGATTTCGATAGAAACGAGCCCTTGCTGATAAATTGAGATCGTTTGAACAAACAAACATCCAATTAGGAAGCTAGTGCCCGTTCTCACGAACTTGCCTGGCAATGAAGTACACTTCCTTGGATTAAACAAGCCACTTGTGAGAGAAAGGGGAATGAAAACTTGAAGAAAAAAAAAAAAAAAAAAAAAGAGGATCGCTGAAAAGGCATAAGCAAGTGAACAGAGGAACAACCAAAGCTACCATCAGCGGCACAAGTCCTCTTCGGAGGCGCAACTCTTCGGAGGATAAAAGACCTCTAATGGGTCATACGCCACAAAAAAGAAAGTTCTCTACTCAACAAAAAAGATTGGAGGAGTCATGACCCTCCAACCATGAGAGAGTAACTTCCAGGCGATGAAAACCCTCTCTGAGGCACATTTCACCAGGAGTTGAAGTGTTATAACCGCTCTTCGGGATTTCACTTCACCAGAGTTGAAATGTAAACAAAATAAAAGCCCTCTTCGGAGGCCCATTTCACCAGGAGTTGAAGTGTTATAACCGCTCTTCGGGATTTCACTTCACCAGAGTTGAAATGTAAACAAAATAAAAGCCCTCTTCGGAGGCCCATTTCACCAGGAGTTGAAGTATTACAACCGCTCTTTGGGATTTCACTTCACCAGAGTTGAAATGTAAACAAAATAAAAGCCCTCTTCGGAGGCACATTTCGCCAGGAGTTGAAGTGTAACAACCGCTCTTCGGAATTTCACTTCACCAAAGTTGAAATGCAAAAACAAAGACCTTCTTGAAAGCACACGTTTCACCAAGATTGAAATAAAACTTCCAAGTGTTGAAACGTGAAAAGGCTTTCTTCGAAGGCACAACTCTTTGGGGGTACACGTTTCACCGAGATTGAAATAAAACTTCCAAGTGTTGAAACGTAAAAAATCCCTCCTTAGAGGTACAACCCCCTCCCGGGGACACAATTAAGAAGAAAGACCTCTTCGGAAACCCACGTTTCACCGAGATTGAAATAAAACTTCCAAGTGTTGAAACGTGAAAAGGATTTCTAAGGCATAACTCTTTGGAGGTACACGTTTCACCAAGATTGAAATAAAACTTCCAAGTGTTGAAACGTGAAAAAATCCCTCCTCAGAGGTACAACTTTCTATATATAAAAAAAAAAAAAAAAAAAAAAAATCCTCATCAAAAGCGTACTTTAACTTCCAAAGGAAAAGTAATTTGCCTACTATGGGAAATGATCGTAAAAAGAAAAGAAGTTAAAGTGCCCTTCAGAGGTCCGCTTTACCACATAGAGGAATTCACTTGGTGAAATATGCACGTAAGCAAAAGAAAAAAGTGATTTCTTCGAACGACAAAGCGCAAAAACTTATACGAAGGGAGTTGTACTCTATAAAAATTTTCTTTAAAGAATAAAATAATTATTCTTTAGCAAATAAGAGTGCAAGTCCCCTCGAAGTGTAAAATATTGCAGCAAGCTTAAGGTATGGGGGCAATATGGTATAGTAGTATAGATGCATCAGTAGAGTAATACTCAAGCAACATACCATAAGCCCGCTGCAACACTATATAAACAAACTTGTGCAAAAATAAATAGTAAATGCATTCTCAAATTCAAACAGAAGTTTGTACAAACGAAGAATCATTTTATTCAACTATAATGCAGATACAGGTTTTCAAAATAAAAGCGGGCGCCGGTACCCGCACAACTCTCGGCCAGTTCATACAAAAGGCAAAAAAAAAAAAAAAAAAAACTAAAATCTTCACTTTTTCTTCCCTCCTTTGGACCCTTTGCTCGGTCGAATAACCAGCTTTTCAGGTCGGCCAGTGGGTATAAGGGAAGTAGCAGAGGCAGGTGTAACCGGTTCAACTTCTGGCTCCTCTTCAGTGGCGGTGATTTTCTTCCCCCTCCTTTTTGATGTCCCACGCTTCTCTCTCCTTTGTGAGGAAGACTCACTCCCCGGAGTGACAAGTTTTGATAGAACAATGTCGTCAGAAGGAGTCCGTTCCGGGGAAATGTCACCTCCCTCAGGTCTCTCATCTTTCTGCTCTTGCGAAGTGATGGGATCATCCAAGCCGTGAAGAGCCTCTATTTGTTCCTCCTGTGATCCAGGTTGCGAGGCAGAAGGAGGCACCGCCTGAAGAGATGAAGGAAGGATGACCGGAGGAGTAGAAGTTTGAGCAGTGCTTGGTACTTTCTCTACAGAAGAAAAAAGGTTAAAGTCAGTAAAAAGAGGAGATGAGGGTTCACCAATGAAGTCGGTAAAGAGAGGAGATGAAGGCTCGTCAAGGTTGAGAAAATAGCCAAGGAGCTCGTGAAACTCATGAGAAATAAACGAGTAACCAGCTTGAGCAGAATCGACAGTAGCAAGATTAACAGTGAAATTACCTGGAGAAGCTGGTTTCCTGATATCGACTTCATAAGCTTGCGCATCAGCGCTCTCTTCACCCTCGTCTCCACCTTGTGTGCTTGTAATATCAGCGGTAACTTTGGTGGGAGATGCGAGATGGGAACTGGAACCAATAATGTCGACTTCAGACGAAGAAGGTGGCTGGACTAGAGTAGTTGAAGTGGTTTTCCCCAGCTGGTCCCCTTCCGTGACTTCGGTTCTTAGTTTGGCAAGTTGTTCCTTTCCCCTGGCGAGAGCAGCGCGAGCGTCTTCATCAAAATAATGCCTTTCCAGGGCTGGCTCGTCATAACCAGCACCTTCAGCACCAAGCATATCGAGGGCGGCCTCCCACACTTCAGCTAAAGTGATCTCATACTTGGGACCAAGAAAGGCGAGGCTTCCACGCCCCAAGACGCTATGCAAGTAGAAGTCGAATAATGTTGAGCCGAAGCTGTTTTTGGTCGCCTCATGAGACTCTTCGGCTGCGATTTTGCCGGCGACAGCCTCATCGCGCTCCCTTTCAGTTCTGGCAAGCTGAAGCTTAAGCATTTGTATCTCCGCCTCCTGGGAGTTGTTTTTCTTTCGAAGCTCAGCAATATCAGAGACATAGCCGTCACTGATTCTTTTTTGTACTTCAAGCCTGTCCTCAGCGTCTCTCTGACTGGCATGAGCATCTCTAACTTGTCTGAGAAGCACTTCTTCTTTTTGAGAGTATGAAGTAGAGGAAGCAGCAAGCTCATCTTTCAACTTCTCAACCTTTGCTTCGAGCTCCTCGTTGTAGGAAGTAATACTTCTCATCTCAGTATCATGCTGCTCAAGGACCTTTTGCCACTCAGCCTTATCGTTTTCCATGGTGAGCATAGCCTCCAAGTTGGCACGGTTAACTCGTTGAAGCTCATCAACAAGCTTCTGCCAGTTTGACATCCTCTCGATATCAAGTTTAACGGCGTCAAGATTTCGTAGCATAGCAGGCTTGTCAATAGGGACTAGGTCGAGATCGAACCTCACACCCTTTAAACACCACTGCGGAAAACGACTTTGTAAAGTCGCTGGGCCCGGTCCCACTTGAAATTTAGGCCTACTTATTATTGTCTGGATGTCCTCCTTCCCAAGAGCAAGAGAGTCAGAAGCAATGTCAAGAGGGGCAGGGGCAGTAGGCTTTTCGGGAATAGTGGAAGTATGTCTCTCACCATGTCGAGCTCGTTTGCCTGAATCTTCAGTTACATGACCTTTTCCCCGGTCGTCGTAAGATTTCCTTTTGTGAGAGTCGTCACTCCTTTGCAGAGAATCATGGTAATCATCCCTATCCCTTCTGTCGTGACGCTCTTCTGCATCCCTCCTTTCACGAGCCTTTCGAGCAGCCCTCTCTTCGTCAGACTCTCTATAAGAGGGAAAGTAACGCCGATAATCATATTGACCACGCCCCCCGTAGCGTTGGAAATCCTGATAATACGATCCGCCACGTGTCATTGAAGAATCTGAAATAAGAAAAGATAAGCTTTAGAAATCTCTAAAGTATAAGAAGATAAGTGCATAAATGTGCTGGAAAATCCTTAGTTGTGTGTGAAGTGCAAGCTACTCGCGTTGGACTAACGAACCACTCCTCTGTTGGGGGGAAGTGATAGATTTCACTGTTGATGACAATTCTTGAGATGAAGGAGTAAGAGTCTGTTGGAGGGCAGATGTTGCTTCAATCGTCGGAGGTATAGCTTTACCATGAGCAGGGTCTTCTCTAAAGAGCTCTTGGGAAGTAATAATTATGTCGCTTAAATCCCCAAAGACGTCATCACCGGCATGCCCAACCTGATTCCCTCCATCATCTCCTTTGTCAGCACTCTCCCTGGTTAGGGAAAGGGGCTCCTCTTCTTCTTCAATAATGGGAGCAAGTGCGGGCTTTTCGGAGGGTCCCGTATCGTCTTTGGGAGTAGAGCACTTTACTAATAAGGTTTCTGCAGAAATTTCTCCTCGTATGTGCTCTTTAGTGGGGATCGGAAGATCAGGAGTTTTCACCGGAGAGTCAGGAACCTCCGTTGGAGCTTCACGAGGCCGAGTAAAGCGAGAGAGATGGAGGAGTCCGTATTGATGTAAAAGTTCATCGTTTAGCAGAAACTTTATGCTCCTCTCTTCTACCGGCACGGCACTTAATCTTTCAAAAATTTGCTTGAGACTTGGGTCCCTAGCAGGGGGTGGTAGTGCTAAAAACAGAGAAAGAATGAAATTAGCAGCTGAGAGTTCAGATCTCGAGAAAGTTTCAAAACGGAAAAAGTAGAGACAGGAAATCTTACTTCCCACTCTCCAGATGGCATAAAACCCTGGAGGGCAGCGAACGAAGAAAAACTGATTCAAAAATCCGTGAGCGCTTTCGGAGAGATCAGTAATAAGTTTGCGATTTCGAGCGCTTCTTACAACCACGATGGAGGGATGGTCTTTAGTTTTCGTGAATGAGCAAAAATAGCAGATCTCCTCGAAGCTTGGTAACCGATCCAAAACTCTCCTGAATAGAACACATAACCCCATCAAAATGGCATAGCCATTGGGGTGTAATTGGAATGGAGAGATAGACAACCGAAGCAGAAGCTGTTGGAGAAAGCCGTTAAAAGGAGGAATCGCCCCACTTAAGCACATTTGGCGATTGACTGCAACAAAGCCGTAGGGAGGATTGTCAGCAGTGTCATTTGGCCCCGGAAATAAGGTGTCAGCATCATCAATGCCAAACTGAATGCGCAGTTGATTAAACACCCGCTGATTCAAAGTTGTGGGTGTTCTCTCCGGAGGGTTGTCTATAGGGATGGCTACTGGAAAGACATCTTCAGCCTGACCCATCGGCTCTTCTTGATGAGAGGTCATTCTACACAAGCAACTGGATGTTCAAATGCGAAGGTGCACGTTTCCTAAAAAGTGTGAAGTGTCGTGCAAAGCTAATAAAATAATAATAATAACAAGTAAAGATAACTGGAATTAAACTGGTTGACGATTGATTGACTATGATAATTTCAGAACTTGTTATTTAAAGCTCAAGCACAATATTAATGCGGGCTGGTCAGTTTCAATTGACTAATCCAGTGCTGCTTTAATATTCCACTTGAAATTGGTAGCACTTCATTCACACGATTTATTTAAGTTAATTATATATCATTAACTAATCTGTCGTTTGATGTGGACAATCAATGACAGTATATTCGTCCCAGTTTTCTGTGAATGTTGTATTAACAGATTATTAGCTTACAAGTTGAAGTAATCAGTAAAAGAATGCAGCAGTATAGCAGTTCAGAGTCCATGCAATAATTCGGAGTTCAAACAAAATTTACAAGTACTAAGTCGAAAACGAGTCAAGGATTCTTTGTACGGGTTAAGCTAAGTCGTTGGCTATTTAGGTGGCTCGACTACGACCTAAGGAAAGTGAGGCGAGTTAAGTTAGGTTACTCCAACTCTAAACCGCTGATGTTATAAGTCGGTAGCACTATGAATCGTAAGTCAAAGAACAGGAGGAAGGCTCCAGATCAAAGCAATAAGAAACCTTCTAAGTTCTAACCCGGTCACGACTCATGGATTTTGTCGTAAAATTTGCTAAGTCGGATTAAAGTCGATAGTAAAGGCTACTGGGTCGCATGGAAGCCACTGAGTCGTACACGGCTTATAGTTTAAGTCGTGCACGGTTTAAGGGATAAGACACGGGAAAGTAGCAAGTACTGAGTCGTGCACGGCTTATGGCTTAAGTCGTTCACGACTTATAGCTTGAGTCGTTTGTGGTTTATGGCTAAAAGCATTAAGTCGTGTACGGTTATGATTGCAAGGTATTTCAGAATCAGTGGCCGAAAAGCAAAACCAACTAAGTCGTGAGATCCTAAGTCGTTTCCTCAACCAATCAACCCCCTTTCTAACCCGTTAACCCATTAAGAACCTCCTCATCTCCTCCGAACCCACGGGCCAGTCAAATCAAGACATTGTAATTCATCATCTTCTCCTCACACCATCAGAAAGCACCCAAAAAACCAATTCGAATCGCTTCAAGTGTACGGCGAATCAAACGCGATGCTATAATCTAGAGGATCACAACAACAACGTAGCCAACAATGATCAGAATCGTTCACAACTCAAATCAAAGCCCAAGTGAGACATGCAGCGGTGATTTGGGAACAGGAAGCGAAAATTTGTGCCCTAGCAATGGACGTTGTTGGATTGAAGTTCGAAATCACTTACGCAATGTAGTGGAAAGGATGGATTGATGATCAATTAACTTGGATTCGCTTCGAAAGGTTGAAAGGTCTCTAATGGCAGATGCGGCTCTGGGATAGGTAATAAGAAGTGAGAAAGAGGAGAAGCGACTCAAGCATTTTTATACCTGGAAATGTTGGGACTCGATTCGGCACGGGTCATGATGAGTCGAAGCACACGACTTACGACTTAAGCGTGTGCTTCGAGGGGCAAATGTTAACCCCGTTCCAGCATACGAGCTAAAAGGCCTACGAGTTAGAGGCGTCAACGGGTTAAGACTTGAAACGACCTACGACTTAAGGT
Organism: Allium cepa; assembly: GCA_030765085.1. Taxonomy (NCBI): domain Eukaryota; kingdom Viridiplantae; phylum Streptophyta; class Magnoliopsida; order Asparagales; family Amaryllidaceae; genus Allium; species Allium cepa. The sequence continues at coordinate 949,722,599 of CM060943.1, read as the reverse complement.
GCCTAACGACTTAGGAGACCTCACAACTTAAGGAAAGGACCGACTCAAAGAATCCCCGACTCAACTATTATGCGACTCATGGGAGTTTCTAAACTCAGCGACTCACGACTTAAGGAGCCTAATGAGTTAAAGCATTAGCGACTCATCGAAAGGACGACTTAGGGAAAGTACCGACTCATTTGACCTGGCTCTGACTCATCAAAGACCGACTCATCCACTTAAGGTCTTACCGACTCATTGGAGCTACGACTCAGGAAAAGTCCACGACTCAACAGGCTAACGACTCAAGAAACCTACTACCTAAGGAACCTGGCGAGTTAAGGAGATTCTATGAGTTAAGGATGGCACGACTCAGGGAGGTTTACGACTCAAAAGATAAGTCGATGCACGACACAAGACTCAGAGGCAAGTTCAGAGTCATGCTGCAAAGGGGTGACTCGTAGATGACTCGCGACTCATCATGAGTCGGTCACGACTCATCATGAGTCGGTCACGACTCATGACTTGACAGTTTCAGCCTAACATTTTGCCTATAAATACATGGCCATATTCAACATTTGGGGGACTTTTGGGGGAATGACTTCCTAGGCGCCATTACTCTGCTGTTATCTCGACTTCAAGCAACACTCAAACAACACTTCTATCACTCCAATCACCAAAGACATTTCGACAAATCTCAAGAAGAAAAATAACTCATTCATCATGCATTCGAAGGATTCTTCTACATCGGGGTTTGAGATATTTGTCTAAGTGTGTTGTAATCAGAGTTGATTGTAAAGAATTGTAACTAAATCAGCAATAAAGAGCTTTAAAGTGGACGTAGGCTTGATCCTAAGCCGAACCACTATAAATACTGTGTCTTTTATAGCTTTCCTGTGATTTCTTTGCATATACTTTGTTCCCGTACCAACGGGTGGTGCTTTCACAATTTCCATCTATATACCGGGGTGTTAGCGTTTATTTTCTAGCGTTAACAATTACTTAAATAAATATTTACCTACACTTTAAACAATTTAAAATTATATTTCTATCTAAAATATTCTAAACATATTTAAACTGCAAATTTATATTTTGAAATCATTTCTTAAAAACATACTAAAGTTTCTAGGAGAAAGCACACTTCCTATCCTAAAAAAAAAAGTCTCGCTATTATTTGAAACAATTCACATTTCCCTTTAAAATCACATTTTTCAAACACTTTGAATTTTCAACCATTTTCTTGAATTTAATTTCCTTTTAAATTCTTTACTTAAGAATTTATTTTATTTCCTTTAAACCCAATTTATTTATTTATATTTAAAATCCCAGGTTGTGTTCACCCAATCATAACATGACACAATTATATTTTCAAATTAATCTATCATAGTATATTAATGGAACACAGCATAATTAGATCTAAATCAATTTATCACAAGATATCAATGAGATATATCACATAATATGAATAAATTTCTATTTGTGAGGAATCCAGATGGATCCCTCTAACCTCTTTCCTGCATCTATAGATATTAGCAAAACAAATAATATCGATTCAGTTTGATAATAGTTATCATATTCAGCTAAACAACCAATCAAACATTTAAATTGTTAACTCCGCCCCGGCTATGGCTCAGCGACCTAAAAGGTTGCCGATCTAACATGGATGCCGATCTAACTGCATATTCCCTGAGAGGTATTCCGACCTAAGTTACTTGAGGGGATGCCGACCTAATGCTTTAATAAGGTTACCGACCTAAGACTTAACAAGAACGCCGACCCAAGACTTAAAGGATACCGACCCAACTGTTTAAAACAGGATGCCGACCTAAGATAGCTACCGACCTAAGATAGCTACCAACCTAAGAAAGCTACCGACCTAACACAGGTGCTGGCCTGAGATTGAAGCCGATCTAACTATCCAGGGAGTTTGCCGCCCTAACTGCTCAGGACAGGGACAAGATCATGAACTATACTTGACTAACAACCGACCAACGGCCTATGTTAAGTCGTACACGACCAACGCAAAGGAAGGAAAGTCCGATGCAGCTACTTAGCATGCGGCCTCCTAACTCGTACACGGTTCAGGACTTGTAGAGTTCAACAAGGATGCCGTTCTTAAGTGTCGACCCAGCATTTGAATCGCAACTGTTCCATGACCTAATTTAAGTCGTCCACGACCCAACTTAGGTCGGTGGCGATTTAGGACCTGGCAATATTTTCTGCTCAGAATTCCTTACAAACGGATGGCCATCTCCAACTTTCAAAGGACCTTTCTGGCCAATCTCTTTAAGCGCTGATACTCTGCTGAATTCTCGTCTCACCCGACACTTCAAATACAAAAGGCATCTCAACAAACTTCAAGAGGAAATCTAATGCAATCAACATGGATTCGAAGAGTTCTTCTGCATCGAAGTTCTAGTTGTTTGTCTTATCAGTATTGTAATTGAAAACTGTTGTAAAGTTGTAATTGATTTAGTAATAAAGATGATTAAAGTGGACGTAGGCTTACCTGAAGCCGAGCCACTATAAAAACTGTTGTCTTTTATGCTTTCTCTGTGACTTTTCTACTTGTTTATAGTTCCCGTGTTCACGGGTGGTGCTTTCACTCAATCTTAATATACACCGGGGTGTTAGCGTTCGATTTTAAACGTTAACATTTTTGGTGCTTTCACTGAGAAACTGATGCAGCACGATCTACAATTCCTCAAGAGTTATGTCGGTCACAAGTTAACATAGCTCTAGGACGTGTGGAGGAAGCTTCGGAGTTGGGACGTTCGAAAATTTTAAGTGGTTGCCGACTTAAGGTGCATAGTTCACGACCTAACAAACTATGTGAAGAGGAGCTACGGCCTAACTCGTACACAAGAGCAAGGAATGAGTGGACTCATAGAAGAATTGAGTCGTCCACGACTCAACGTGGAGGAAATGAGTCGTCCACGTCTCAACGTGGAGGAATTGAGTCGTCCACGACTCAACTGGAGGCCGTAGGGGACACATGGGAAGAGCTACGAGTTAATGAAGGGGACTTGAGTCGTTTGCGACTCAACAAAGCTCGGTTCCGACCTAACAACACTACCATAAGTCGTCTACGACTTATCATGAAGCAAGGGAAAGCTCCATCTATTGAAGGCCTTGAGTCGGAGGAAGTTGAGGCGGCAAGGAGTTAAGTCGGTTGGGTGTTGAGTCGGTTGAGTCGTGTTGTAATGAGTCGCATTGTATGTTGTGTCGTGTACTGTTTGTTTATTTCTTGAGTCGTGAGTCGTGACATATGTTGAGTCGTATGTCGTGTAATCTGTTTTGTTTGTTGAGTCGTAGTGTTTTTAAGTCGTAAGTGTTGTACTTTGTGTTGCTCTTAAGTCGGTACGCAGGTGAGTCGTGTTGTGATATAATGGCTTTGAGTCGTGTGTATATGCTATGATGATGAGTCGTTGCCGACTTAAGTAGGTCATGAGTCGGAGAGGCTTGAGTCGTATACGACTTAAAGGGGCTGTGTTGTAAACACTATAAATACGCGTGAGTTGTACATTTGAAACAGGTTGATTTTTGAATAAAATTTCATGTTGATTGCTGTGTGCTTTCTTCTTAAATTGGTAGTTGAGTGTAATCTCCTATCTCCTCTTTCGGTTAATCGAGTGCGCTCGATTCAACGATCGTAGAAGCCGATTCACGGTATCTAGTGCGCTAGATCAACGTACAAAGAATCGTAGATCTTTGAACACGGTATAGTGCGCTATCAACGTGTTTGAGATAGCTAGAATTCGGTATCTTCGGATCAACGAATTTGGGCATTTTGGTATTCATCAATCCACCGATTGTTACTTTCACCGATTGAAGTTTATTTTGATTAATCCGCTGCGCCATCATTTGGTATCAGAGCCATACTTAGCCAATCATAGCTAAGTTTATTCTTGGAGCCAAGTATTTGAAGTTGAAGTTTGAAGTTGTTGTTCATCGTGTTCATATTGAAGTTGCAACAAGTTTGAAGACTTTGATCCATCTCGTTTTGGATCTAGTGTTGGAGAAGTGTTTGAAGGCCGAGCATAGTTGTGTTGAAGTACATTTTGTCAAGATTGAGGCCGAGTTAACTTGTTGCCGAGTTAAGGAGTTAGGCCATGAAAAGCAAGCCGAGACAAGGAGTTTGTGCGAGCTAGTGGTGTTAGGCCGTGCATTGTTTGTTTGTGTTGAAGTCTTTGAAGAATTTTGAAGTGTTTGTGAAGATTTGAACCATGCCACCAAGGAGAGCTAATCGTCATCAAAACATTGAAGCTTTGTATCGAAGAGAAGAGGCTGAGCTTATGGAGCAACGTATTAATGACAAGTTTGATGAAGGCATTGAAAAGTTAGAGAAGTTGATGAATGATTTAAATCAAACTCAAAGGAGGAGATCACCAAACTCGAACCATGGAGGAAACCGAGTTTCGCCATTGGTTACGGAAGCGAGGAGGGTATCACCGCATTCTTTTAGAGAAAGAAGAGAAACATCAATTTCATCAAGGAGAGATCACCATGACTATGGACATGAAGAGAGAAGAACTCCGCGTGAGTTTGGAGAAGAGCCATATAGAGATGAAGAAAGACATAGTAGAAGAAGCATGCGTGATCAAAGGGATGTTGATGGTCGAGATCGATATAGACGAACTTTTGATTTTGATGAAGTGGGTGATAGAGCTAGTATTCATTATCGAGATCGAGACCAAGTTCGAAATTCATACCGGGATGTTGAAGATGATCGTCGTTGGGAATCGGGTATGAAGATGGAAATTACGGAGTTTAAAGGCGGAATGGTAGCTGAGGAATTTTTAGATTGGTTGTCTAATGTTGAGGAAATCTTTGATTTCAAGGAGGTTCTGGAGAATAGAAGAGTGAAGCTAGTTGCTACTAGGTTGAGGGGGAGAGCTTTGGCATGGTGGCAGCAAACTAAACTTACAAGGGAGGGAATGGGAAAGTCAAAGATTGAATCATGGGAGAAGATGAAGAAGTTGATGAGAGCTACATTTTTACCTTACAACTATCAATCACTTATGTACCAGAGGTTGCAGAATCTAAGGCAAGGGACGAAGTCTGTTAGTGATTATGCTGATGAATTTTACGAACTCATTGCCAGAAATGATATTATGTAGACGGAAGAACAGCTAACTGCTAGATTCATTGGGGGATTGAGAATGCAGATCCAAGATATGGTTAATATGTTCGATCCGAGATCTGTTGCAGAGGCACATCAGAAGGCGTTGGCTTGGGAGAAGCAGGGAAGGCGTGGAGGTGGTGTGTTTACTAATTCCAATAATCAAGCAAAGGGTGTTAGTGGGAGTTCTAATGTTCCTAAACCTGTGAGTAAGCCAGTAGTGAAGGAGGGAGAGAAGGCGAAGGTTAGCAGTGGTTTCAAATGTTATAATTGTCAGGAGCTGGGTCACAAAAGCAATGAATGTCCGAAGCCAAAGAAGAGAGCAATGGTTGCTGAGATTGAGGATGATGGTGAGGAGGCAGAATGTTCAAATGCACCTTATGTTGAGGAGGAAGAAGAATTGTCTGGCGATGAAGGTTGTAATCTTATGATGAGGAGGTCATGTCTTACACCAAAGCGAGAAGAGGATTCTAGTTGGTTGAGAAGCAATATTTTTCAGTCGACATGCACTATTCTAGGGAAAGTTTGCAAGTTCGTTATTGATGCTGGAAGTTGCGACAATATTATTTCTACAGAGGCTGTGAAGAAGTTGAACTTGAAAACTGAGAAGCATCCTAAGCCGTACAAGTTAGCATGGTTAAGGAAGGGTGGTGAAGTGAAGGTGTGTCGAAGGGCTTATGTGAACTTTTCTATTGGGAAGAAGTACAAAGATGAAATTTGGGGTAACGTTGTAGACATGGATGTGTGTCATCTGTTGTTGGGAAGACCATGGCAGTTTGATAGAGCAGTACATCATGATGGTCGTGCTAATAGTTACAGTTTCATGTTTGAAGGTACTAAAATCACTTTAGTTCCTAAGAAGCAACAACAGAAGGAGAGCAAGCTGGAGGAGATTGAGGAATTGAAAACTCTGTTGACTTTGAAGGAGTTTGTTAAGGAAGTTGAAGATGAGCCTGAAGTCTATTTGTTGATTGGGAGAGAGAGTAGAGAAGAGGTTGAAATTCCAAAAGAAGCAAAGCCAGTTTTGAAAGAATTTGAAGATGTATTTCCAGATAGTTGCCTAAGGAGTTACCGCCACTAAGAGATATTCAACATCAAATTGATCTTGTTCCGGGAGCAGTTTTACCCCACCGACCACATTATCGAATGAGTCCGAAGGAACATGAGGAGTTACGAAGGAAGGTGGAAGAGTTGTTAGAACAGGGACGTGTTCAGGAAAGCTTGAGTCCTTGTGCAATACCAGCTTTGTTGGTGCCGAAGAAGGATGGAACATGGAGGATATGCACAGATAGTAGAGCTTTGAACAATATTACTGTACATTACAGATTTCCTATGCCAAGGTTGGATGACTTGCTGGACCAGTTGAGTGGGGCAACTATCTTTTCAAAGATTGACTTGAAGAGTGGTTATCATCAAATTCGAATTAGACCAGGTGACGAATGGAAGACAGCTTTCAAGACAAGAGAGGGGTTATACGAATGGTTGGTTATGTCGTTTGGTCTATCGAATGCACCGAGTACATTTATGACAGTGATGAATCAAATTTTCAGACCGTACAGTGGGAAGTTTGTTGTAGTTTACTTTGATGATATTCTGATTTATAGTGCGAGCACAGAGGAGCATGTAGAGCATTTGAGAAAGGTGTTAATTATTCTTCGTGAGGAACAATTTTATGCGGCTACGAAGAAATGTGTGTTCATGACGAGAAGTGTTTTATTTTTGGGATATGTTGTATCTGAGAAGGGAATCCAGGTGGACCAGAGTAAAGTTGAAGCTATTAGAAATTGGCCACATCCGAGAACTATCACTGAAGTTAGAAGTTTCCATGGATTGGCATCATTCTACCGAAGGTTTATTCCACACTTCAGTAGAGTGATGGCACCAGTTACTGATTGCATGAAAGGGAAACAGTTTGTATGGTCAGAGGAAGCGGGAGTTGCTTTTGAGAAGATCAAGGAACTATTGACGACAGCACCGATTCTTGTTTTACCTGATTTTCAGTTATTGTTTGAACTACGTACTAATGCACCAAAGGTTGGGATTGGAGGAGTATTGAGTCAGTGTGGAAGACCTATGGCATATTTCAGTGAGAAGTTGTCAGGGGCAAAGATGAGATATAGTACCTACGATGTTGAGTTTTATGCTGTTGTGCAAGCTGTTAAACATTGGAGGCATTATCTATTTCAGAAAGAGTTTGTTCTTTACACTGATCATGAAGCGTTGAAGCATTTGCAGGGGCAGGATAAAATTTCAGCAAGACATGCAACATGGTTCGCTTATTTACAGCAGTTTACTTTTGTGGTCAAACATAAGTCAGGGGTGACAAACCGTGTGGCTGATGCTCTGAGTAGAAGGAACCATTTGTTGACTACAATGAAAGTTGAGGTGACAGGGTTTGAATTATTTCCAGAATTGTTTGAAGAAGATCCTTACTTTGCAAAGTTTGTTGAAAAAGTTAAGGATGGGAATTCTGATGAATTTGTGTTAGTTGATGGATTCTTGTTTAAAGGAAATCGGTTGTGTATTCCTGAGAGCAGTTTGAGAATGAAGATTATCAAAGAGTTTCACGAGGAAGGACATGTGGGCCGTGATCGTACGTTGCATTTGAATTCTCAATCTTACTTTTGGCCGTCGATGAGGAAAGAGGTTGAAAGGTTTGTGGAAAGATGTCATATATGTCAGGTTTCGAAGGGAACAGCGACAAATGCAGGATTGTATATGCCGTTACCTGCACCGTCTAAACCATGGGTTGATATCAGCATGGATTTCATTTTGGGTTTGCCTAGAACTCAAAGGGGAAATGATTTTATATTTGTTGTGGTGGATAGATTTTCGAAGATGGCTCATTTTATTGCCTGCAAGAAGACAGCGGATGTAGTCCGAGTGGCACAATTATTCTTTAAGGAGGTTTATCGATTACATGGGTTACTAGAATCTATTGTTTCTGATCGGGATACTAGATTTCTAAGCCATTTTTGGTTGAGTTTGTGGAAGATAGTTGGAACGAAGCTAAAATTTAGTAGCGCTTATCATCCGCAAACTGATGGACAAACAGAAGTTGTTAACAGATCATTGGGAAATTTATTACGATGTCTTGTGAAGGATAATCTAAAGAGTTGGGACATGAAGTTATGCCAGGCAGAGTTTGCACATGACCATGCAGTAAATCGTAGTATGGGATTCAGTCCATTTCAGATCGTATATTCAAGTTTGCCAAGAGGACCGTTGGATTTGGCTGTAGTACCACAACCCAAGGGTACGGTTAGACGAGTTACCGATTTCGTTGAAGGTTTAACGGAATGTCAAGAATCGTTCAGGAACGATTGATGAAGTCAAATGAGAAATATAAGCGATCTGCTGATTTGAAGCGTCGAAATGTTGAATTTAATGAGGGTGATTTGGTGTATGAAGTATTAACAAAGGATCGTTTTCCAGTAGGCGCTTATAACAAGTTGAGAGCCAGAAAAATTGGTCCAGTGGAAGTTGTGAAACAAATCAATGAGAATGCTTATAAGTTGAAGCTACCAGAGGATGTATACACTTCTGACGTATTCAATGTTAAGCATCTTGTGCCGTATTATGGAGATGGACAATCTGATGTGGAAGAATTTACAAATTCGAGGACGAATTTTTCTCAACCTGGGGAGGATGATGCAGCACGATCTACAATTCCTCAAGGGTTAAGTCGGTCACAAGTTAACATAGCTCTAGGACGTGTCGAGGAAGCTTCGGAGTTGGGCCGTTCGAAAATTTTAAGTCGTTGCCGACTTAAGGGGCATAGTTCACGACCTAACAAACTATGTGAAGAGGAGCTACGGCCTAACTCGTACACATGAGCAAGGAATGAGTCGACTCATAGAAGAATTGAGTCTTCCATGACTCAACGTGGAGGAAATGAGTCGTCCACCTCTCAACGTGGAGGAATTGAGTCGTCCACGACTCAACTGGAGGCCGTAGGGGACACATGGGAAGAGCTACGAGTTAATGAAGGGGACTTGAGTCGTTTGCGACTCAACAAAGCTCGGTTCCGACCTAACAACACTACCATAAGTCGTCTACGACTTATCATGAAGCAAGGGAAAGCTCCATCTATTGAAGGCCTTGAGTCGGAGGAAGTTGAGGCGGCAAGGAATTAAGTCGGCTGGGTGTTGAGTCGGTTGAGTCGTGTTGTAATGAGTCGCATTGTATGTTGGGTCGTGTACTGTTTGTTTATTTCTTGAGTCGTGAGTCGTGACATATGTTGAGTCATATGTCGTGTAATCTGTTTTGTTTGTTGAGTCGTAGTGTTTTTAAGTCGTAAGTGTTGTACTTTGTGTTGCTCTTAAGTTGGTACGCAGGTGAGTCGTGTTGTGATATAATGGCTTTGAGTCGTGTGTATGTGCTATGATGATGAGTCGTTGCCGACTTAAGTAGGTCATGAGTCGGAGAGGCTTGAGTCGTATACGACTTAAAGGGGCTGTGTTGTAAACACTATAAATACGCGTGAGTTGTACATTTGAAACAGGTTGATTTTTGAATAAAATTTCTTGTTGATTGCTGTGTGCTTTCTTCTTAAATTGGTAGTTGAGTGTAATCTCCTATCTCCTCTTTCGGTTAATCGAGTGCGCTCGATTCAGCGATCGTAGAAGCCGATTCACGGTATCTAGTGCGCTAGATCAACGTACGAAGAATCGTAGATCTTTGAACACGGTATAGTGCGCTATCAACGTGTTTGAGATAGCTAGAATTCGGTATCTTCGGATCAACGAATTTGGGCATTTTGGTATTCATCAATCCACCGACTGTTACTTTCACCGATTGAAGTTTATTTTGATTAGTACGCTGCGCCATCAGAAACCAACTCAGGATACTTCCATCATTGCTCCGCAAAGGTCTGTTGAAAGGATCTCTTTTAAAACCAGAAGTTTATTGGAAATAATGGCTCCTGGGAGAAAACGAAGTTCTGTAAGATCCGACAATGTTCAAGAGAATACTTCTACCCCTCCTCCTTCAAGTCAAGCAGCTCCAACTGTTGGAGTTACGCGAGCAAAATTGGACGCCGTAGTTTTGGGGTTGAACCAACAATTGAATGCTCGAAATGCGCAGTTGGAAGCCCAGGATGCCCTGATCTTAAGTAAGTTGAATGATCTACTAGGGGAAAATCGTCAACCGGTTAATAATGATGGGAACCCTACTGTGGGAGTTCAGGATGTTGAAGGGAACATTTCGCAAAGAGCCGTAGACCCTCCAGAAAGGACTCCTCCTAAGGCTGGAGGATCAGTGCCGCAGCCGACCCCCCGTGAACGATTGTCAAGACAAAATTCAGAGAGAGTGGCTGATGTTTGCCCTCCAGAGCCTCTAAATGATGAAGAATATTTTTCGGGTATGGTTCGCCAAATCATGAAGGAAAATATGCGAAGAGATGAAGATGAGAAAGAGTGGGGTTTTGCTCCAAGCAAAACTCAATTTACTGAAAAGATCTTGAAGGCAGAGTTCCCAAGGAAATTCGTTTCTCCTACTATTCCGGCTTACAAGGGGACGAGTGATCCTAACGAGTTTCTGTATAAGTACGACTGGCATATGACGGGTGCCAGAGCGTCTGATGAAATCAAATGTCGATATTTCTCGGTATACCTTGAAGGTGTAGCTCTATTGTGGTTTACAAAGCTGCCAGTCAGGTCCATTGATCAATTCTCCGATTTGACCAGGAAATTCAAGGAGCAATTTCGATTGTATGCTTCTAAAGCAAAGGATATAATGTTGCTGTCAGGTCTAGAGCAAAATCCGGGAGAATCTATCGGATCATTTTTAAATCGCTTTAACATAGCATTGGCCGAGGTAGATAATGCTGAGCCACGCATGGTCCTAACATACTTGATGAGGGCGATTGACAAATCGAGTGAATTTGGAAAATGGTTGAAAATGAAAGAACCAAACTCACTTGACAAATTCTACAAGAAAGCGGATGAATTCATGCGCTTGGAGAGCCTCCAAACACCGGCTAAGGTGGTATCGGTGGAAGCCGGGAACAATGGTGCTCCTTCGAACAAGAAAGAACCTAACACTCAGAAAAGGGGAAATGAAGGTGGAAAGAAATAGGGAGATGCTAAGAAAGGCCGTTCTTTCAATTTCACGCCCATGACCGATACCCCTGAGAACATCTTCTTTGCGACCAAGGATGATGTCAATTATCCGACACCACCTAAAATGAGAGTTGGAATTAAGATGGAAAAAAGTGGAAGGTTCTGCCGGTTACACAACTAACCCGGCCATGACACAAAAGAATGCCGTCAGTTGAAAGAGGTAATTGAACAAATCTTGAAGGAAAACAAACTCCAGCAGTATGTGAAAAGAAATAGAAATGCCCCAGCCTCGTCTACTCAAGGACAACAGGTTCCCGCTCACCGTCCTGGCTCAAGTTAGAAGGCCGTAGAACATGAATCGGAAAGACCTGTCATCAATATAATTACTGCAGGACCTCACACAGCAGGCAAAAGCTGGGGTGAGATGGAAAGGTATGCCCGGGCTTTGAGGCATGTACCAGCTGAAGAGAATGTTTTTGTTTTAGATAATGATGCGCCTTTAAAGCAACAAAAGAATTCCGCAGATGATATTGTATTCAGTGCCATAGATTCTTTGGGTATCGAGGCTACTACCATAGATCCTCTGGTCATATCCGCTGGTATTGGGCCGACTACTTTGAGAAGAGTTCTAGTTGATTGCGGAGATTCATGCAACATTCTCTTCAAGAAGACCTTTGATCAAATGAAAATTCCAATGGCTGACGTTCAAGCTTCATCACTTAAGATTGCTGGGTTTGCTGGAGAACCCAAACAGCCGATTGGGACCATAGATTTGTTTGTAGAACTTGGAAAGGGACTGAGGAAGGTGGCTCGAAAGCAAACCTTTATAATTGTTGAAGAATTCTCTGCCTACAATGCCTTTTTAGGCCGACCAACTCTTGTGGCATTTAAAGCTGTTCTTGCCCCATTGTGTCTGACTATAAAATTCCCCACGGATAATGGAGTTGGCATGATCAAAGGAGACCAATATGCGGGGCGAGAATATTATCTTACAGAGCTGCGTGAATCATGGAAAAGAGAGATGGTAAAAGGTGCGGCGGCTCCAGTTCGCACCAAAGAACCAACCTTGTAGTAATTACAGGGTGGACCCTGCACTGGTGAATGCAGTGCCGCACGAAGAGAGATGGATCCAAGGAAAGCCAGTGCAGGGGAGAATAGGGTAGTACCGGTAGAGGTAACAGTGTCGGTATCCGTTGACCCAAAGGACCCGAACAAAGTGCTGAATGTGGGTTCACAACTCAACACAACGGTTCAGAATGTTCTGATTTCGTTTATGAAGGAAAATTTGGATGTATTCGCTTGGACTCATGCTGACATGTGTGGAATATCCCCAGAGATTGCAGTACACACTCTGAACATTGATCCAAAGTTTACACCCGTGAAACAGAAAAGAAGAACTCTGGGTCCTGAGAGGACGGCAGCGTTTAAAGAAGAAGTGGATCGGCTCATGGAGAACGGTTTCATCAGAGAATCTACTTATCCAAATTGGGTATCAAATCCAGTGCTGGTTAAAAAAGCTAACGGAAAGTGGAGAGTATGCATTGACTTTTCAGATTTGAACAAAGCCTGCCCCAAAGACTGTTTCCCACTGCCCAGGATCGTTCAGTTGGTGGATGGGACGACAGGGCATGAATTGTTATCTTTTATGGATGCATACTCCGGATATAACCAGATTATGATGCATGAGCCAGATCAAGAGGATACAAGCTTCATAACAGATGTTGGACTCTACTGCTACAAGGTCATGCCTTTCGGACTCAAGAATGCAGGGGCGACTTACCAAAGGCTTGTTAATGCCATGTTTAAACCACAGATTGGCAAGACAATGGAAGTTTATGTTTATGATATGCTAGTGAAGTCTAAGAAAGCAGAGGACCACATGGATCACTTGGCAGAGATGTTCGCAGTACTCCGAAAGTACAGAATGAAGCTTAATCCCTTGAAATGTTCATTTGGAGTCCGGAATTGGGTTTCATATTGAGCGCTAGGGGCATTGAATCTAATCCAGCTCAGATCTCTGCCCTGAGAGAGGTCAAGGCTCCTAGAATGAAGAAGGAATTTCAAAGTCTCAATGGAAAGGTCGCTGCCTTGAGTCAGTTCATTTCGAAAGCCACTAACAAATGCATTCCATTCTTTGATGCTCTGAAGAAAGGAAGAAAAAACTTTGAGTGGACTCCTGAATGTCAGAACGCATTTGATGAGTTGGTTCGTCATATGGAAGTGCCTCCGATACTTTCAAAGCCTGACAGTGGTGAAGAACTCTTCGTATATTTGGCAATTTCATCTCATGCTCTGAGTGCAGTATTGATACGGGAAGACACAAGGATTCAACGCCCAGTCTATTATATCAGCAAAAGATTCACTGGGGCAGAGATGAACTATTCAAAGTTGGAAAAGCTCGCCTATTGTTTGTTGATCGCATCAAGAAAATTGAGTCCTTATTTCCAAGCTCATCCCATCAAAGTCCTCACTGATCAACCTCTAAAGCAAGTCCTATTCCGTCCTGAGACTTCGAGCCGTCTTTTGAAATAGAATATTGAACTCAGCCAACATGACATCACTTACCATCCCCGGAAAGAAATCAACGGACAACCTTTAGCAGATTTCATCGCAGAATGTACGAATAAAGGTGATAGTGAGAAAGAAGCCACTGATTACATCCCAATCCAATGGAAATTGTATGTCGATCGCGCAAGGAATGATTACTGTTCTGGAGCAGGGGTTGTCCTTGAAACCCCAGAGGGGCGATCGCTATGTTATGCGCTGAGACTAGAATTCCCTTCGACAAACAATGAAGCAGAATACGAATCCCTCATTGCTAGTTTGAGGATCGCTAAAGAGCTAAACATTAAGGCATTACAGATCTTCAGTGACTCTCAACTTATTGTCTGCCAAGTCAAGAAGGAATTTCAAGCTAAAGGAGGGAATCTACCCGCTTATTTATCAAAAACCTGGGAGCTTGTTCAAAATTTTGACCGTTATTCAATAAACCATATACCCCGAGAGGAGAACATGAAGGCAGATTCTCTTGCAAAGTATTCGAGTACAGGTGAAGCTCAACTATTGGGATTAGTTCCCGTCGATGTCTTGTCAGCTCCAAGCACAGATGAAATGGATGTTGATTGGATTATGAATGTATCCCAAGAGCAAGAATCATGGATGACTCTGATACTTGAACATTTACTCAATGGTTCTTTGCCAGAAAGTTCAAAAGAACGACAGAAGCTGATGAGGAAAGCCTCCAGGTATATAGTTCAAGAAGGTCGTTTGTGCAGACGAGGATTTTCAATGCCATTACTCCGATGGGAGACAGAGGAAGAAGCTAAGACAATTCTGACTGAAGTACACGGAGGGAAATGTGGGGATCATACAGGTGGTCAAACTTTAGCAAAGAAAATCCTCCGTTATGTATACTTTTGGCCAGAAATTAATCAGGATGCTGCTGACTATTCCCGAAAGTGTGATAAATGCCAGAGATTCGCCAAAATTCCTAGCGCACCTTCCACTGAGCTAACAAAAATGGTCAGTCCATGGCCGTTTGCCATCTGGGGGATAGATCTCATTGGGCCTTTGCCGACTGCCAAATCGGGAATTAAATATGCCATCGTTGCTGTTGATTACTTCACTAAATGGGCTGAAGCCGAACCATTGGCTACTATTACCTCTAAGAAAATGATAAGTTTTGTGACTAAAAATAAAATTTGCAGGTATAGTGTGCCTTAGAAGATAATCACAGACAATGGTACTCAGTTTGAAAGTGAGGAGTTCCAAGATTTCTGCAAACGATTCAAGATCCGAAAAAGCTTCTCAGCAGTAGCTCATCCGCAGGCAAACGGGCAAGTGGAAACAGTAAACAAAATCATCAAATCAACCATCAAAAAGCAGCCGGAAAAAGCAAAAGGTGTTTGGGTCGATAAGTTACCGCTTGCACTATGGGCATACAGAACCACCCACAAAACTGCGACTGGGCATACTCCATTTTCATTGGCATACGAACAGAAGCGATGATTCCAGTGGAAACTGAAGTCCCCTCACACAGAAGGATCCATTTTGATCAAGATGAGAATGAAAAATTGCAATTGGAAGCACTTGACCTCCTCGATGAAAGAAGAGAAGAGGCTAGGATTAGAATTGCAGCTCACCATCAAAGAATAGCCAGGCACTTCAATTCCAATGTTCGTCAGCGCAGCTTTGAAGTTGGGGACTTAGTCCCGAAGAAAATTATGACAGCCATAGGTGTGTTTGGGCCAAACTGGGAAGGGCCATATGTTATAGGCACGAAACTTCTTGATGGCACATTCAAACTCACAACTGTCGAAGGAGAACCAATCCCAAGAGCTTGGAACAGCAATCATTTGCATCCATATTTTACTTAAAAGCTTTGCTGAAATGTTGTAAAAGGATTACGAATATATGATTCTTGTATTGGAAGCAATTGTAAAGCAAGTGAATAATGAAAAGCTATAAAGTGGATGTAGGCCCAGCTTTTGGCCGAACCACTATAAATCTTGTGTTCTCTACTACTATAAACTGCTTTGTTTTATTTCGACATATAAAATACGTTAATTGTGTTACTAAAATGTCGATTTAATAATGTAGGCCATAAAAACAAAGCTTACCCATCGCAAGACCAAGCGATCTCCGACATCACCCAGCAAGCAAACGCTAAACCATTCAAAATTTCCATACTCAAATCCTACAAAAGAAGTGCTTCGAACAAAAGTTAGCGATGTGGATGGAAGTGGACCATTTCTAACTAACTGCGAATGTTTGTACAAACAAGCATCCAGTTAAATAGCCTGTGTCTACCACCACCAACTCGCTTAACTATGAAGTATATTTCTTTGGATAAGGAAAATTATTGGCAACTAAAAAGGGATGACACTTGCAAAGAGACGTGGGCTAGCAAGCATCAAACAACAAAAGACCTCTTCGGAGGCACAAGCCCTCTCTAGAGGCACAACTCTTCGGAGGATAAAGACCTCGAGCGGGCCTCGCCAGAAAAAGAGAGTTCTTTCTCGACATAAAGTTGCGGACTGATCGGTTGATACGCTCCCGTGAATCCGTCCAACTGAGAGAAAGAAACTCCAAACTTCCTGGCAAAAGCCCTACTCAGAGGCACACGTTTCACCGAGATTGAAATAAAACTTCCAAGTGTTGAAACGTGAAAAGCCCTCTTCGGAGGCCCATTTCACCACAGTTGAAATGCTAAAAGACCTCGAGCGGGCCTAACCAGAAAAAGAGAGTTCTTTCTCGACATAAAGTTGTGGACTGATCGGTTGATACACTCCCGCGAATCCGTCCAACTGAGAGAAAGAAACTCCAAACTTCTAGGCAAAAACCCTACTCAGAGGCACACATTTTACCGTGATCGGTGATACACTCCCGTGAGTCGAAATGTGAAAAGCCCTCTTCGGAGGACCGCTTCCCAGCGAACAGGGAAAAAATAAAAGCCTCTCGCAAGAGGCAGAAACAAAAAGACCTCTTCCCAGAGGCAAAAAATAGAAGCCCCCCCAAAAGGCAGAAACAAAAAGACCTCTTTCCAAAGGCACAATTAAGCAAAAAGACCTCTTCCCAGAGGCACAATCAAACAGAAAGACCTCTTCGGAGGCACACGTTTCACCAAGATTGAGATAAAACTTCCAAGTGTTGAAACGTGGAAAGCCCTCCTCGGAGGCACAACTCTTCGGAGGCACACGTTTCACCGAGATTGAAATAAAACTTCCAAGTGTTGAAACGTGAAAAAGCTCTCCTCAGAGGTACAACTTTTCAAAGAAGCATTTCATCAAAAATGCAAAGCAAAGATCAGAAAGCCCTTCACCGAGGCGTAATATAAAAAAAAAAGCCCTCTTCAAAGGCACACTTTAGGTTTCAAAGGAAGACTGGTTCATCTATTCTTGAAAATACTCTTCCTCAAAAAGAAGTTAAAGTTCCCTTCAGAGGCCCGCTTTACCACATAGGAGAATTCACTTAGTAAAAATGTGTGTATGCACAAAAGAAGAAGTGATATCTTCGAAGGATGAAGCGTAGAAACTCATATGGAGTGAGTTGTACTCTATTTTGAGCAGAATAGTATTCCTCCAAGTATGGAACAGTTATTCTCCAGAAAATAGGAGTACAAGTCCCCTCAAAGTATAAAATATTGCAATGAGCTTATGGTATAGGGGCAACATGGTATAACTACATTGGTAAAATTACGCTCGAACAACATACCACAAGCTCACTGCAATATCATATAAAGAAACTTGTACAAAAATGAATAGTAAATGCATTCTCAAATACAGACAGAAGTTTGTACGAACAAAAAGAATCATTTTATTCAATACTGTCAAAATTTTGTATAGGTACAGGTTTCAAAATGAAAAGAAAAAGAAAAGCGGAGGCCGGTACCCGCACAATCTCCGGTCAGTACATGCAAAAAGCAAAAAGCGATATAAAAAGCACAGAACCAAAGCCATCATTTATTCTTCCTTCCACCTTTTGAGCCTGCGCCCGGCCGGATGGTCAACTTCTTAGGCCAACTTGTAAGAGTAGGGGACGAAGGAGAAAGGGGCACAATTGGACTTTCTTCTGCTTTTTCCTCGCCGGCTAAAGATTCCTTCTTCTTCTTTGAAACTCCACTTTTCCCCCTCTTCTTAGAAGAAGACCCGCTTCCTGGAGTGAAAAGTGTGGTTAACGGCATATCGTCGGAACCAGTTGGTTCCGGAGTCTTTTCGCCCTCTTCAGTTTCTTCTCCCCTGTGTTATTGTGAAGCAATGGGATCATCCAAGTCTTGGAGAGCTTCTATTTGCTCCTCTTGTGATCCTGGTTGCGAGGCAGAAGGAGGAGTGACCTGAAGAGACGGAGGAGGAATAACTGGAGGAGGGGAAGTCTGAACGACGCTCGACACTTTCTCTACAGAAGAAAAGAAGTTAAAATCAGTAAAGAGAGGAGATAAAGGCTCGTTGAGGTTCAGGAAATAGTCAAGAAGCTCATCAAACTCATGAGAAGCAAATGAGCAATCTACTTGGGCAAGATTAACAGTAGAGTTACCTGGAGAAGCCGGCTTCTTGATATCAACCTCATAAGCCTGTGCTTCAGCGCTTTCTTCGCCTTCATCTCCACCCTGTATGCTTGTGATCTCAGTTGTAAATTTAACCAGGGATGGAGAATGAGAACTGGAGCCAACAATGTCGATTTCGGCTGAAGGTGAAGGCTGAACTGGATCAGTTGAAGTAATTTTTCCTAAACATTCCCCTTCTGCCATTTCGGCTCTTAATTTCGCAAGTTGTTCTTTTCCCCTGGCGAGAGCGGTGCGAGCGTCGTCATCCAAGTAATGCTCCTCAAGAGCTGATTCGACGTAGCCAGCACCTTTAGCACCAAGCATATCAAGTGCGGCCTCCCACACCTCAGCCAGAGTAATTTCATATTTGGGACCTAGAAAGGCTAGACTACCGCGCCCCAAGACGCTATGCAGGTAGAAGTCAAATAATGTCGAGCTGATGATGGTGTTCGTTGCCTCATGAGATTCTTCAGCTGCAATTTTACCGACAACGGCCTCATCACGCTCTCTTTCAGCTTTGGAGAGTTGAAGCTTAAGCATTTCGATCTCCGCCTCTTGAGAGTCGGTTTTCTTCCGAAGCTATGCAATATCAGCAATATAGCCCCCAATGATTCTTTTTTGCACTTCGAGCCTGTCTTCGGCGTCTCTTTGGCCGGCATGAGCATCTCTCACTTGTTTCTGAAGCACTTCTTCTTTTTGAGTGTAGGAAGTAGAAGAAGTGGCTAGTTCTTCTTTAAGTTTCTCGACCTTCGCCTCAAGCTCTTTATTATAAGTAGTGATGCTCCTCATCTCGGTATCATGCTGCTCAAGAACCTTCTGCAATTCAGCCTTGTCATTTTCCATAGTAAGCATGGCCTCGAGATTCGCACGGTTTACCCTTTGAAGCTCGTCGACAAGCTTTTTCCAGCTCGACATTCTTTCAATATCAAGCCTGACGGCATCGAGATTTCGCAGCATGGCAGGCTTGTCAATTGGAACTAAGTCGAGATCGAAGCGAACCCCCTTTAAGCACCATTGTGGAAACCGGCTTTGCAGAGTGGCTGGGCCTGGTCCAATTTGAAATTTACGCCTGTTAACTATTTCCTGAATGTCTATCTTCCCGAGAGCAGGAGAGCCAGAAGGGATGTCGAGTGAAACGGGGGCAGTGACCTTTTCAGGAGTTGTAGATGCATGCTTCTCACCGTGCCGGGCACGCTTGCTTGGGTCCTCAACCATATGGCTTTTTCCTCGATCATCGTGCGACATTCTTTTTTGAGATTCGTCACCTCTCTGGGAAGAATCATGGTGCTCCTCCCTTTCTTTTCTCTCATAACGCTCTTCTTGTGCCCTCATCTCCTGAGCCTTTCGAGCGGCTCTCTCTTTGTCGGTTTCTTTGTGAACGGGAAGGTAGCGCCTATAATCATATTGACTACGCCTCCCGTAGCACTGAAAGTCGTCATAATAAGAGCCGCCGCGTCCCTTCGGAGAATCTGAAATAAAAAAAGACAAGTCTTAAAAGTCTTCAGAGAAAAGAAGCGTAACTGTAGAATCTTCAAAGTACAAAGAACTAGGTGCATGAAAGTGCCGACAGGTTCTAAGTGTGTGTGATGTGCAAACTACACGCATCCAACTACGAACCACTCTTCAATTGCGGAGTAATCGTGGGGGTAGTAGTTAACGTCAACTCTTGGGTCGACGAAGCTTGTTGCAAAGAAGAAGTCGCTTCCACTACTGAAGAAGAAACCCTAGTAGTGACAGGGCGTCTTTAAAGAGCTCCTGTGAGGTGACAAAGAGGTCGCTCAACCCTTCGAAAGTGTCGTCCCCGCTCTTCTTGGCAGGGCTCGTTTTTCCGACTTCTTCACTAGACTTCTGTGAATGTTGGGGAGATCCCTGAGGCTCTTCTTCCTCAATGACTGGAGCAAGTGCGAATTTGTCAGACGACCCCGCAACATCGACAGTAGTAGAGCACTTCACCAGAGAAGCCTCGGAGGTAGGTTCTTTTGGTATGGGTTCGTCAGTGGAAAATGGGGCATCTAATGCTTTAGGTGGGGAGTCTGGAACCTTATGGGGGTGTGCAGAGCGAGAAGCGTGTAAAAGTCCATACTGATGCAAAAATTCGTCCCTCAACAAAAACTTTATAATTCTCTCTCTAGCAGTCACAATGTTTAATCTTTCAAAAACTTGCTTGTGGCTTGGATCTCTAGAAGGGAGAGGAAGTGCTGAAAAGAACAAAGAACGAAATTAGCAATCGGTAATTTGGATCTCGAAAAGTTTGGAAAATGGAGAAAATAGAAAAAGGTAATCTTACTTCCTACTCTTCAGATGGCATAAAACCCTAGGAGCCAGCGAGCAAAGAAAAACTGGTTCAGAAATCCATGAACACTTTCGGTAAGATCAGAAATAAGCTTACGGTTTCTAGCGCTTCTCACAATAATAAGGGAAGGATGGTCTTTACTCTTTGCAAACGAGCATAAGTAGCGGATTTCTTCAAAACTTGGCAAACGATCAAGAGTTCTCCTAAACAATACACACAACCCCATCAAGATGGCGTAGCCATTAGGATGAAGTTGGAATGGAGAGATTGTCAACCGAAGGAGAAGGGTTCGAAGGAAGTCATTAAAGGGAGGAATTGCCCCGCTTAGGCACATTTGACGATTGACTGCGACAAAACCAGGGGGAGGACTGTCGACGGTATCATTTGACCTGGGAAGTAGGGCATCGCTTTCAGCAAAACCAAACTGGGTACGTAGCTGAATAAACGCTCTCGCAGTTAGGATAGTCGAAGTTCTCTCTGGAGGATTCTCTATGGGAACAGCTGTCTGAAAGATCGCTCCCGCTTGAGCTACCACTTCTTCTTCTTGGTGGGAAGTCATTCTACACAAATAACTGGATATTCAAACATGAAGGTGCACGTTTCATAAAATGTGTGGAGTGTTGTGTAAAATCAATCAAGCAATAAGCAAATATAACTGGAATAAAAACTAGCGAGTATTTGTCAGCTATAAAGTCCAGGGTTCGTTGTTTTAATATGCAAGTGTAATGTTGATGCAAACAAATCGGTTCAAGTTAGCGATGCTTTGCATTAATACTTCACTTTAGTTGATTGGTTCACAGCATTTCATACAGTGTATTTAAGTTGATTACTCTATGTCGACTAATCTGTCATTTGATGTAGGCAGTCAATGGCAGTATATTCGCCTCGGTTTTCTGTGATTGTTGTTTTCAGCAAGTTGTTAGCCTATAAGTTAATGTGGTCTGTGAAATAAGGCATAAAAGTTAAAACAATCAAGGATTTAAGCAATTCAGTCCAGCAGATCAAGTTAAGTGTTCAAATTGGAATTATGCTTTTAAGTGAGAATTCAAGTTGGGCATCCAAGTGTTAACTCAGCTGCGACCCAAGGAATCTTTCACGAGTTAAGATTAAGTTTCTGATTCTTTAAATCAGCGGTTCTTTAAGTCGTAAGGAGTAGTAAGGAGAAAGGCTCTGGTTCAAAAAAGTGGTGCAGAATTTCCCCAAGTGCTAGTTCGGCCACGATCTAAGGGTTAGATCGTCTAAAATTAGGTCGGCCAAAAGTTAGGTCACCTAAAATCACTGGGTTGCGTCCAAATCGATATCTCACTCCACTCAACCCGTTAACCCGATAGTAGCTCCATCAACGACGACCTTCATTTCATTCATGATATCGGATCATCCAATAAAACAGTTTGAAATCATCACAAATTCAATGCTTTGCCACCCTTACACGAATCAAAATCAACTAGCCTAAAGCAGTAAACCATCTTCATCGTTTCATTAGTCATTTAAAGCCAAATCGAGCAACCTAAGCTTCATCAACTATAGATGTAGTGGAATTCATGATGAAGCATTATACAGGGAGGCGGTTTAAGTTTGAGTGACGGAGTTCATGAACCAACAGTAACCTATGATCGAGGAAGAGGAAGATTTACTTATGCGATGAATAGCAAAGGTTATCAGTAATTGATTGGAGTGAAATAGCCTTTGGAAGCTCAGGAGAATTCTAATGGCAGAATCAAGCGAAGGAGCAAGTAATGGAGAGGAAGAAGAAGATGAATGACTTATACCTTACAGCGGTGAGAAATGAAGCGGTGCGTGTGACCTAACTTTTAAGTCGTACACGACCTACCGACTTATAGATTGGACGGGTTAGAGGATATCGAAGCACACGACCTAACCATTAGGCGTGTACTTCGAGGGGCAAATGTTAACTCTGCCCCGACCATGCCTCAGCGACCTAAAAGGTTGTCGACCTAACATGGATGTCGATCTAACTGCCTAAGCCCTGAGAGGGATTCCGACCTAAGTTACTTAAAAGGGATGCCGACCTAATGCTTTAACAAGGTTACCGACCTAAGACTTAACAAGAACGCCGAACCAAGACTTAAAGGATACCGACCCAACTGTCTAAAACAGGATGCCGACCTAAGATAGCTACCGACCTAAGATAGCTACCGACCTATGAAAACTACCCACCTAACACGGGTGCTGGCCTGAGATAGAAGCCGATCTAACTATCCAGGGAGTTTGCCGCTCTAACTGCTCAGGACAGGGACAAGATCATGAACTATACTTGAGTCGCAACCGACCTATGGCCTATGTTAAGTCGTACACAACCCAGGCAAAGGAAGGAAAGTCCGATGCAGCTACTTAGCATGCGGCCTCTTAACTCGTACACGGTTCAGGACTTGTAGAGTTCAACAAGGATGCCGTTCTTAAGTGTCGACCCAGCATTTGAATCGCGACCGTTCCACGACCTAATTTAAGTCGTCCATGACCCAACTTAGGTTGGTGGCGATTTAGGACTTGGTAATATTTTCTGCTCACAATTCCCTATAAATGGATGGCCATCTCCAACTTTCAAAGGACCTTTCTGGCCGATCTCTTTAAGCGCTGATACTCTGCTGAATTCTCGACTCACCCGACACTTCAAATACGAAAGGCATCTCAACAAACTTGAAGAGGAAATCTAACGCAATCAACATGGATTCGAAGAGTTCTTCTGCATCGAAGTTCTAGTTGTTTGTCTTATCAGTATTGTAATTGAAGACTGTTGTAAAGTTGTAATTGAGTCAGTAATAAAGTGGATTAAAGTGGACATAGGCTTATCTGAAGCCGAACCACTGTAAAAACTGTTGTCTTTTCTTCTTTCTCTGTGACTTTTCTACTTGTTTTCAGTTCCCGTGTTCACGGGTGGTGCTTTCACTCAATCTCAATATACGCCGGGATGTTAGCGTTCGATTTTAAACGTTAACATAAATATTAGCTATTTAAATTAACTGGTATCCAGATGTGAGTGAGATTAAATCACCTTGGGTTTTCGATGAGCGTTCAAATTTAAATTAAATCGAACGACGTTCGCTTTAACCTAAATTTTTACTTGCTCAGAACGATCCCAGAATTGTTCCACTGCGTAGTACTCGTCTCTGCGATTCCGTCACTACCAAATTCGTTGAAATCTGACAACGTATGCTCAAGTTACGAATTATTAAAGTTTGAATAACATTTTAAAAAAATTCTCTTTTTTTTTACCATATACAAATCATGGCCGCATATTCAAAAATCAAGACCGATGCTCGTCTTCCTTGCGCGTTCGTTTCCAGGTTGAAGCCGCACCCATCGCCGCCTCTTAAGGTTAGGAACCGCCACCTCCTCGAGCGCCTACGAAACGATCACCAACCGCCGCACGAACTACCATCGTGAGCTCCACCCACGGCCCAAAAATGGTGAAGCTCGGCACCACCACTTTGTCGAAATACGCGCGCGAACGCACGGCTTCTCGAGCAGATTCTGGCCTCCTCGTCGACTTGTTGGCGATCTCAATCGTTGACAATGTAGAGCTCCTCGAGCTCTACGATCTTCTAGCTGAAAGAATCTTCTAAAACTCGATGGAGTGTGGTACATCTGAGGTAGAAGGCGATTAAATTTCAGCCATAGAAATGTTCGATGCGGCGGCCGAAAGAAAGAAGTAGGGTTTAGCCTAAAACGTGTATATATATATGTATATAAACAATATTTTAATATTAAATCCACTTTAAAGCAATTTTTCACACGATCTCCAAACGACGCGTGCCGACAGGTGTTGCTAAGGTTTTACCCACGTTTCGAACACAATGGAACATGTTTTGGAGGCTAATTCGATCATATGCGCGAGTTACGGTAATAAAAGGTCAATTTTAAATTAAATCGATTAAAATAGTTTGTATGCGTTTGAGCTGTTAGGGTCAAACGACAACTCCTATTGCTACGAAATTGAAATATGATAATAACTAACTATTATGGATCCAATGGAACTGGTTTTGTCGAATTCCGAGACTATGCCCCGAAAGGCTATTTCAACTCGTCGATTAAATCGAGCGATTTTCAAAATCGTCGAAATCACCTAAAATTTACTTTTTTTAAAACGTTACTAACTTTATTATAAATCATAAAAAATTTATATTCACATTAGAAATAATTCTGATTCAGTTTAAATCAAAATCTGATTATTCACATTATTATATTATTAAATTCCATTATCAAATTAATATAAAATTTCTAATTCGACCTATCGACTTTTAATTCCGTCTAACAATCCAACATCACTATTTAAATCCAAATAGACTTAAAATAAATTTTAGAATCCATTTTAATACATACATACACCCAGATTCACCGATTATCCCAATTCTAATATTAAATTATTATTATTCAAATTTTAATTAAATTTTGGTATTTGAAATTTAAGTAATTTTATTAATTGAACCAAATTCTTTTCATTTCAATATTAATTCAAAATTCTCATTTAACATTTAAAATGAATTAAATGTTCAAAATTAACGACTAGAAATTCTGGGTCATTACAGATTACTTGCCATTAGTCCTTGGAAATGAAATTTACCATATCTAAGGTGCCAGTAGTGCACTGTTATAAAAATTTTCGAATTGCAAGCATTTGATTTGAATTTAAGAAAGAAATCTTTGATTAAGATTTAATAAACGATTGGGGAATATTTCCGTAAGTTAAAATTTATTACTTGAATATAAGAAAATCTTTGATTTATATTTAATAAGATATTTGGGAATATTTTATCTAAGCTAAAAGTTACACAAATGAAAGAAATCTTTGACTTGGATTTAATGAATTATATGGAAAGGTTTTTCTATGTAAAAGAGAAAATGGTTTGGAATTATTATCGGATTTAAGAAAGATTTAAATAAATCAAATGGTTTAATAAATGAGGCTTAATGATTCCATATACACTTGAAAAGTAAATGGAATAAATTGAAGAGAATATATCAAAGAAAGAGATTTGATTTAAGTAAAAGATGAAGTAATTGATTTATGATTGATATCCACATATAAACTCAACATCTTTTAAAAGTGATGATTTGCTTCGAAGGAACCACGGTTAGATTTGGACGATTCCTATTCGAAAACCACTTCGAACCAGTTTACACGTTTGAAGATTGAAGATGTTTGAAGATGAAAATATTGAGACGAATAATAGCAAGAGACTACTTTTTGATTAATTGGGGATAAACTATAGATTCACTATATTATAGAAGTGGTCTCTTTATTATGAAAGGCCTTTAAACCATAAGGGATTCTCTCCTAGTAATGGCCGAGGAAAGTTCCTTCGGTTTCATTGGGTACCAAAATGAACTTGTATAGATGAATGTCTGACCTTGCATTCCAAATCATAATGAGTGATCTCTATAAAAGTGTATCAGCCGGTGGCGGAGAGGACACCTTCTCTTAGCTTTACGCCCTTTCTTGAGACATACGAGCTTAGGAAGTTACATGTTTATAGAAATCAGTCGTGTGAATGCGGAATGGCAATGTGGCATTCAAAGTGAAAGAAGATGTGTTATGTGAAAAGGTAATCGTTGCCTCAAGCCTCATCAATCGGAAATGACCAAAATAGGGTTAGTTGCAGCAAGGCTAATTGAGCCATTCCCAATTAGGGTATGATAATCCCCTCCTACGTATATTTCTTTCCGCTATGACATTCAGAATGTAAACTGATGTAGTTTGTATGCTAGAGCGCTCTCAGTTAAAGTTCGGTAACGATCGAGGGATGATGTATTCGGTACTATCTTGTTACAGAGATAGGCTGGTCTTATGTTGGTAGAGTATCCTTTGTAATGGTCCCCGATACATTCCTCTAGAGATGTACTATCGGAAGGTAGTCCCTTCACCGGGTCATTTGTATGGAAATCCATTCTCTAATAAGAACCTATGGTTTTGTTTGTGTTGGCGTAGTGAATTGCCTCGATATGTTATAGAGTAACCATTTCCAATAAGATTGATAACTTTATTTGCAAATTTTTTCAAAGAGATATCATTAGAAATAATATCAAATGTTTTGATATGTAAAAATGTTTTATGTTATCATAAGGTAAAACCCATCGACATTTATGTGTGGGTGCGGTCTTTTGAATATTCTTTCTTTTCAAAGGATTTCACTCCAAGGCTGATATATGGAACTGTCATTTATTACTAAGTTTTTCTTATGCTGGTTTATCAGGCCTGATACGAATATTTTCAATACTCGGGTCAGATCTGATTAGTTTCAGGTTTAGTTGAAGATGGTTGAAGTTTCCAGAGGAGAGTTGGAGATATTCATCTACGTATGGACATATTCTATTATCCGTTGTAGTTTATTACTTTTAGTTGATCTTGTCTGCAATTGTAAGGACAGATGTTTTTAACCGTCCATAGCTGAATTTAAGTTAGACTCTGACATATTTAATGTAAAAGTTTTCAGCTGTAAAGATATTTGTTCAATATTATATATTATTCCATTCATGTGAGATTCTATTATGTTTATTTTGTTTATTTCCCTTCATGTTCCGTCTTTTCATGTAATTTGAGTTTGACATGTATGGTTTATTGTCAATTCAAAAGGTATGTAAAAACAGGCCATGACATCTGGTATTAGAGCTGAAGTTTAAGCATGAACCTTGGCTTTGGTGGGGTAGAGTCTCATCAGAGATAGGGTTAGTAATACCCTGGGTTGAGTAACTCATTATAGATAGGGTGAGTAACACCTTGGAATGAGTTGAGAGTATATATATGAGTGCGTTTTGTTAATGTTATATATAAAGGTTTTATTTTGAAAATTTTGTAAATGAAATAATTTTATCTAGGATTATATTTTGATTATAAAGTATATATTTTGAAAATTTATATATTTAGAAATCACGATTAGTGATATGAACATCTTAGGATTAGAATTTCACAGTTTGAGTGTAAGGTGTTTGATAATAAGATTGGTTTAAGAAATGAAAATATAAGAAAAAAATGTAACAAATAGAAAATGATTATGTAAAAGGTAAATGTAAAAGGAATGGCAATTTAAATTTGAGTAGTTTAAAATAATTATGGTAAATTAAGTGAAGCTAATTAATGTAAGATAAATTTATAAAAATAACTTATAAGATAGCTTTTGGAAATAGAAGTAATCTTTAAAGGATTTAGAAAATGGTACCATTTCAAATAAAACGAGATATTTATGACGACTAATTAGAATGGCTCGAAAATAAACAAAAAGTGGGAAGAAGATACGATTGGATGGTAAGCACTTCTCTTAAGTATTACTCTTTTTAATAAGAGGATATATGATACTATTGTTAGTACCTAATTCCTTGGTATTATTTTGTAGTTACTCGATCTATATAATTTTCTTAAGTTAAAGAGATAAATGTGAATCATTAATTGATAAATTGATTAGTAGTATTCATAAAAGTGTTTAAACCAAAGATAAATTTGGAATCACTAATTGATAAGATAAAGCGGAATTCTCGATAATTTTGTACAGTTGAAAATTTATGAATCACATCAAACTCAAAGCTAAGGAATTTATGGAATATTCTTGTAAAAGATAAACCATTGCGAAATGTTTTAATTAAATGAAATTGGATAAGTATGATTTATTAATGTGATTATAAATGAAATGGATTTAAAAGTAGAGAAATTGATAATAACATTGAATCAGAATTTTTTTTTGTAATTATGAATTTGAAAGGATAGCAACCTGCAACAAACTGTAATTCACCCAGATATAAAACCGATCGGGAATTTGGGATGTGTACATATATACTGTTAGGATGTAAAAAAGTATTATATAAAACTAGATTTAAGTCATGAACTATTTATAAACTTAAGTAAAATCATGACTCTTTAAAATGTAATTATAAATTGGAAAAATTATTATTAATGAATTCTACCATTAATTAAGGATTTCGACCTAAGTTTTCTAAAAGTGATGGATTTACATAGTTATATTCATAAGATATAATAAACTTAAGTAATAGTTTTATGAAATGATTCATAAACAATATTAGTTTTAAAGAAAATATGGTAAAAATAAAAGGAATGCCAAAAAAGGGATTTGGTATAATTAAGAAAAACCAATAGGAATAAACATGTAATTTATATGTAAATCATTTCGTCACACAAATTTTGACCTAATATCCGAGTATGGAACTTTGAGTTATCCGGAAAAGAATTTATTACCCGATTTCTTGGCCTCGAGCATTGATGATGTTTTGTGGTTAGTAACTCGAGTTTTCTGCCATAGTTGAGGGCAATGCAAGGCAACCAAGTGTATATGATCTATAAGCTTGATCAAGGTCCGTGGTAGAGGATCAGGGGATGGGTACTAGTTTGGAAATAAAGTTGTGGATTCAAATAAAAGATTAAATCAGATATTTTATACAGATGATTTGGGTGCATCTTATGGGTTTAAGTTTGTGAAATAATGATTTTGGTAAAAGATTATGGGTTTAGGTTCAGGGTAATTTCGGGGACGAAATTCTTTTAAGTAGGAAGAATGTGACGACCCGGAATCTAGCGCTCGAAAATCGACATCCATACATCACCTGTATTTGAATGCCGCATATTAGTTGAATAACAACACAACAGAAACAGAAAATAATTTTATTGATACACAGCAATTGACATAACAAGATACAATATGAAGTGATCAACACTATCAGAGATATATACAACACCGGAAAAGCAACAACAACGGAAAACAACAGCAATAGCAGGGGAAAGATAACTTCTTCAACAGAGCTCCAAGAGAGAGACAGAAAGATAGAATCCAACACTACAATTCCATTGCCAAAACTCCAAACCCAAAATCATGTTCTAGTGTACCATAATGCGATCACCAAATCCACAGACTTCAAAGACTTCCAAAAGCTACACCTACTAGCTGAATATCTGATAATTTGATTCTAGGATACCCGTATGGAAAATAATGGGCACCAAGAGCTTAGAAAAGGAACAATAAATTCCAAGTCAGTCATGGGACTGGCATGAGCAAAAAAACAGTTATTTGAAAAAAAAAAAAAAAAAAAAAGGAAATTCGCTATGCTTTTTGGAAAATGAAACTAACATAAGGCCTTCCGCCATACACATAACACACTTGGGGTAGATTTCTCCTTATGATAGTCAGACATGCTTGATACGTGAAAATTCTTTTGATATTATTATTAGTGCATAGTGTGGAAAACATTTCAAAAGTATAATATTAATGTTAGCTAGCATACATACCATTATAGTATGCCTGCTATAGCTACATGTTAAATGGCAGGTTCTACAACTAAAACCGTACAGTGCTTGTTTTGGGTGATTGAATTTCCAACAAATGGTTGAGGCTAAGGATCTTCCTTTCCGAATGGGTATGCCCCTGGAGGGACGCCGTAAGAACCTAACTGGATCTCTGCCAACAGAAAGTCGTGTTACCTCTCTAACTAGGTAACTAACTGTCACGAGTATTCCATCCCCGGTCGTAACCGACCTTTATCCCTTGATTCACCAACAAATTCCAACAACCGCATAAGTTAAATATCTACGATCCATACCATGACACTACTTTTTATCCAGAATAAAATGCACATACCCTAAGGGGCGCGACCCCCATAACCTTGCCACATCCTTCCTGTTTGGGGATGTGAGGTTCGATTAAGTTTCGTCCCACAAAGCTACGCTTTTCACAAAAGCCATGCTTCGATCAACCAATGATCAACACTCAGCATGTCACTTTACCAAATTGGGAATATATCACTAGTAACCTTCAACTACATAACCACTGAGCTCGTATGTCTCAGAGAAAATTGTTAAGCTAAGAGAATAAATTCTCCGCCACAAAGCAGAAATGTATTTGACAGAAACTAGCTTTACATCTCAAAGTGTAACATCAGACATACATCAATGCAAGTCCATCCTGTGTCTGAATGGAACCAAAGGAACTTCAAAAGAAGTCCTTGCAAATCCGAATATCCCCAATCTCGTCCGGGCTACCCAATACATAGGGTAACCAAAAGCTCTATACCGGGCCACTCGGTGCGGAGACATTTGAAAGGTAATCCTATCACTTTCGAAAACACCCGGTCTTCAACCACCATCTTCAAATGCTATCCAATTCATCGTACCATTAATTCAAAATGGGTTTCATGATATAAAGTCCTCTCCCAGCTTAACCGAATATTGAGCACTTATTTAAAAAATATGGATACATTCGGATCATAGTTAAGTCACAATTTTTCGCCCAAAACCTTTCCTTTTGAATGGTTTAAACAAATTTCCATTTTTAATATTTTAAACAAAAGATTCACCCTTTAAGATCCTCTTCAATTTGAAACAAGGTTTACCAAATCTTTAACAAAGATTCATTCATAGCTTTCAAAACTATTTCCATTTCAAATTTGATTTACCCATAACTTGAAATCCTTTCAGCAAAACTAGGAATTCTTTCTTTATATGAAAGCGATTATCATTTGAAAACAAAGGTTTTTCACTTCGGGAAGACCCGATTAAATTTTCTCAAGTTATAGCCTTTTAAAGTATAAATCAGTAAATTAGCGAACTGCCGTACCCTCGGCAAGTTCTACTTGGGTTAAATTCAAATTCCCAAAATAATTTATTTAAAATACTTTTAAAAATGGTGTAAAAACCGTATATATATACGCACACTATATAACTGAATAACCTTTTTTAAACCATAGTTTCCAATTTTCCAAATTATTTATTTAAAATAAATATTACAATAATTTTGATTTCAAAACTTCTTTTTCGAAAGTTTTTCATATTTAACTCAATTACACTTCCAAACCATTTTGGATTCAAAATTCAACTTTTAAATCCTATTTACCATTTTAGAGAAATTAATGTTAAATTCAAAATACCCAAGACTTAACCAATTTCCCACGAAATCCATATTTGTGTGTGTGTTGTGTGTAGTCCAGGGGTTTCACAGGCAACAATAGAATATCAACATCCTAAATTCAAGCACAACAATATCAATAAGCGGTGTAACCCTATAACGCTTATTTTTCATTCACAAACAAACAAGTAAATTCATCACAATAAATAAATAACAGTTCACAGCTCAATCCAAAGTATTCATATCCAGAACATTACATATCAGAGATAACAAACAATTCAAGGAATTCAATGTAATCCAATCATCCATAAGTAAGATTAATCAATTACATAATTTTATAATTAATTTAACCCTAATAAATTAATTACTTGTGAATAAATTACTTATCCCTACTTAATTAACATTTATTTCAAAGCATTGGTTATTATATAAATTAATGAAATTAATCAATCAACCTTAATTATCCATCTTAAGTAATTATCCTCAGTCACTTACATTAATTAATTATGCTTTAATTAATCACATTAAATAATTAGCCTTTAATTACATTAACTAATCACCTTTTAATTAAGTAATTATTCTTTAAGTAATTAATTATCCTTTAATTACTAACAATAATTAATTAACCTTTAATTAATTAATTATCCTTTAATTACTTACATTAAGTAATTAACTTTTAAGTAATCAATTATCCTTTAATTAAGTAATTACCCCTTGTTAACGTCAAAAGTCGGACGCTAGCAACCCGATGCAAATAGAGATTTGAATGAAAGCACCACCAGTTAACACGGGAAACAGAAAAAGCAGTAATTCATTGATAAAGCAGTAAGAGACACAGAGTTTATAGTGGTTCGGCTTATGATCAAGCCTACGTCCACTTCAATCCTTCTTTATTGCTAATATGATTACAATCCTTTACAATTTCCTTCAATTACAATTCACTTCAAAAGACAAGTAGCTAGAAAAAACATCGATGCAAGAGAATTCTCCGAATTCATGGTTGAATGTGTTGAATCTTATTTGAAGTTGATTGAAGCTTCTTGTGAGTTTCGAGTGTTGGAGTAAGGCTTGTTTTGAAGATGGAAGAGTCTCGATGCTTTGAAGAAAATGATTCCAGAGTCACCCTCATGTTGGAGCTCTTGCCGTATTTATTGAGAGTTTTGGATGGAGCTATAGGTCGCGCGCGACCTAGGGTATACCATAACTCGCTCCTGAGTTAAGAAGGTACGTGTCATGACTTAACGGGTTCGCACCTAGTCATTTGGTAGATCCCCCTGCCTCTGGGAAAGCGGCTCTATTTATTCTCCAAGTGTTAGGTCGTGAGCGACCTAAGTCAGGTCATAGGTCAGCGGCGACTTAGGGATAGGTCGGACGCGACCTAAGGTCACGGTAGAACATGGTGGCTCCTGATCCTTTCTCGAACGAACTAAGGAGTTAGACGACTTAGGAATAAGCCAGTTATAACTTAGATCGTGGCCGACCTAAGTCGCGACCGACTTTGTGGCTGTGGGACCCTGGTTTTAGCTTGCAGAAGATGCTAGGTCGCTGTTCCTCTTAAGTCGCTCACCATTCTTAAGCTGTTAAGTCGTTAAGCCCTTAAGTCGTTAAGTTCTTAAGTCATCCAACCCTTTGAGTCGTTGAGTCCTTAAGTCATCCTACCCTTTGAGTCGTTCAGTCCTTAAGTCGTCCAACCCTTTGAGTTTTTAAGTCCTTAAGTCGTACAACCCTTTGAGTCGTTGAGTCCTTAAGTCGTCCAATCCTTTAAGTCGTTGAGTCCTTATGTAGTCCAACCCTTTGAGTCGCTGCTTCACTTCAGAAGTTAAGTCAATTATCCCGCTTCATATGTTAAGTCGCCAATTCCTTTGTGTCACTGAGTCGCTGAACATAGAAGTTAACATTTGCCCCTCGAAGTACATGCCTAGGTCGTAGGTCGTGTGCTTCGATCTAGTTCCTAAGCCGTGGGCGACTCAAGATGCTTGTTAACTCGCACGTCCATCCATCTTCTCCTCTACTTCCAATATAAGTTGTTAAGTCGCTTCTTCCTCTTTACTTCATTGCTTATCACTTTGCCGCCATTGTTGCATCCGAGCTCAAGAGTTAACACAAAATCCTCCTCTTTGCATCCTTTACCGCTATTTCAACATCTGGTTTAGGTAATTCCGATCATCTTTCTACTATGTTTGCCACCAACCCCTCCACAACTATTTCAATACAGTTTTTGTTTCCATGATGTGAGATTACACCCCAATTCGTCCTCTGACCATCGCCGACTGTTGGCAATACCTTAAAAAAAAATGAATCGGCTTAGGATCTTATGGAGTTATTTGGCAAGTGTTTGAATCGGTGTAGTTAGCAACAGTTTCTGGAAATTTGGAGGAGGAGATGGGATCTTAGATGTTTTGAGGAGACGAAGAAACACTTGGTTAACGGGTTAGTGGATTTTGGGTTTAGAC
The DNA here is from genome assembly GCA_030765085.1 of Allium cepa. Lineage (NCBI taxonomy): Eukaryota > Viridiplantae > Streptophyta > Magnoliopsida > Asparagales > Amaryllidaceae > Allium > Allium cepa. The sequence continues at coordinate 949,688,789 of CM060943.1, read as the reverse complement.
ATGGTGCTTCAAATGGCACAATGGTAGATAAACACGTGGCAACGTGTAATTGGTGAGTAGTAGGGCTTATTGGTTCCAACGGGAGAAAGCCTTGGATCGCTGCATCATCCAGAAACGATCTAAGGAACCCAAGCGACTTAAAGATCCCCGCGACTTAGCAGATTTGGCCGATCTGACAATTTTTGCAACTTAACCTCTAGGTTGTATGAGCGACTTAGACTCTAGGTCCTTAACGCGACTTTCCCTTTAGGTCGTGGACGACTTAACCTTTAGGTCGTGGACGACTCAATTTGGCCTTGCTGAGAGTGACTACCTTAACCCAGAGAGCATCACTCTCAGCAAGGCCAAATTGAATGCGTAACCGGTTAAATGCTCTTTGGGTTAAGGTAGTCGGAGTTCTTTCTGGATGATTCACTATGGGAATAGCTGTCAAAAAGGTCTCTCCAGCTTGAGCAACCACTTCTTGATGTAAAGCCATTCTACATAAACAACTGGATATTCGAACATGAAGGTGCACGTTTCCTAAATGTGTGAAGTGCTGTGTAGAGCTAACAAAGCAACAAGCAAATATAGTTGAAATTAAACAAGGGTCAATTGCAATATTTCAAGACTTGTCGCTTTAAGTCCAAATACAAGTGCAATATTAATGCAAACAAATCGACTTTAGTTGATTAACATTGTTTTAATGTTTCACTTGAGTTTGTTGATTCACAGCATTTCATACAATTTCTTTAAGTTAATTATCCATTATCGACTAATCTGTCATTTGATGTAGGCAATCAATGGCAGTATATTCGCCTTAGTTTTCTGCAAATGTTGTATTTAACAGGTTATTAGCATCAAATTTGGTATAATCTGTTAAGAAAGCATAGCAAAGTCATGCAAGTTATTTCGGCAGTTCAAAGTTCGAGTTGGAAGTACAATCAAGTTCTATCTCGAAGTTTTCAAGTTTTGTACAAGCCATTTAGTCGCAGTCCGGAAGTTCTCTAAGTCCTAAGTCGTTCACGTCTTAACAGGATGGGTTGAAGTTGGTCTAGGCTGAATGAAGAAATTCGGCAGTGAAAAATTGTCCAAGTGCTGAGCCGTCCACGACCTAAAGGTTTAGTCGTCCACGAACTAAAGGTTAAGTCATCCACGACCCAAAGGGAAAGTCGCGTTAAGGACCTAGAGTCTAAGTCGCTCATACGACCTAGATGTTAAGTCAAAAAAATTGTCAGATCGGCCAAATCTACTAAGTCGCGGGGATCTTTAAGTCGCTTGGGTTCCTTAGATCGTTTCTGGATGATGCAGCGATCCAACGCTTTCTCCCGTTGGAACCAATAAGCCCTACTACTCACCAATTACACGTTGCCACGTGTTTATCTACCATTGTGTCGTTTGAAGCACCATGTCTAAACCCAAAATCCACTAACCCGTTAACCAAGTGTTTCTTCGTCTCCTCAAAAAATCTAAGATCCCATCACCTACTCCAAATTTCCACAAACTGTTGCTAACTCCACGGATTCAAACACTTGCCAAATAACTCCATAAGATCCTAAGCCGATTCCTTTTTTGAGGTAATTACCAACAGTCGGTGATGGTCAGAGGACGAATTGGGGTGTAATCTCACAGCATGGAAACAAAAACTGTATTGAAATGGTTGTGGAGGGGTTGGTGGCAAACACAGTAGAAAGATGATCGGAATTACCTAAGCCAGATGTTGAAATAGCGGTCAAGGATGCAAAGAGGAGGATTTTGTGTTAACTCTTGAGCTCGGATGCAACAATGGCGGCAAAGTGATAAGCAATGAAGTTAAGGGGAAGAAGCGACTTAACGACTTATATTGGAAGTAGAGGTGAAGATGGATGGGCGCGCGAGTTAACAAGCCTCTTGAGTCGCCGACGGCTTAGGAACTAGATCGAAGCACACGACCTACGACCTAGGCATGTACTTCAAGGGGCAAATGTTAACTTCTATGTTCAGCGACTCAGTGACACAAAGGAATTGGCGACTTAGCATATGTAGCGGGCTAAGCGACTTAACTTCTGAAGTGAAGCAGCGACTCAAAAGGTTGGACGACTTAAGGACTGAACGACTCAAAGGATTGGACGACTTAAGGACTCAACGACTCAAAGGGTTGGACGACTTAAGGACTGAACGACTCAAAGGGTTGTATGACTTAAGGACTAAACGACTCAAAGGTTTGGACGACTTAAGGACTCAACGACTCAAAGGGTTGGACGACTTAAGAACTTAACGATTTAAGAGCTTCACGACTTAACAGCTCAAGAATGGTGTTAACTCCTATGGTCAACGACTCAATAAGAAAACGACTCAAGGTGGGCGGCGACTCAATGGACAAACGACTCAGTGAGTTATCAACCTAACGAGTTAAAAGATGCACGACTCAACGAGTCAAGAGGATGGACGACTTAAGGGACTGTCGACTTAGCGGTTTAAGGGCTTAACAACCTAAAAAGTATAACGGCTTAGCGACTTAGCTGGTTGCACGACATACCGACTTAAGGAAGCTATGACTTAACTGCCCTAAGAGAATAGACCGACTCAATACCTTAAGGAAATTGCCGACTCAGAATACTTCACGACCTACGACTCAAGGTATGGACAACCTAACGGTTTAACGAGATGAAGGACTTGGTGACTTACGACCTATGGCATCCACGACTTAAGGTTTCTACGACTTAAGGAAGTCCACGGCTCAAGGACCGGATGACTTAACAATTCAACAGATGGCACGACTTAAGAAGGAAATGAGTTAACGACCTAAAGCTATTTGCGACTTACGACCTAGCATATGTCGTGAGCGACTTAAGCAAATGAGGCGCTGCTCCTTACTTAACACAGTGACCTCTTTACTCGTACACGATTCAGGACTTTGGTTATTATCTGAAGGGAACAGGCTTATCAGTTAACTCGTACATGACTCACGACCTAGCTTGAGTCGTCCACGACCTAAAGCTGCTGGGTGAAGGTTCAATGCCGCATCAAGAGGACTAGTTGACTCATTTGCGACTTAGATGTTGACTCGTGGGCGACTTAGGACTTGTACAAATGAACTTTTGTGAGGCCATGAGGTTGGGCCAGATAAGTCGGCCACGACTTACTTTAGACCGGTCACGACTTACGACCTAAAGGGGGAATTTCTCTTTAAATACCAACCTACCTCAAGCATGAGGGGGACTTTTGGCCGACCTCTTTAAGCGCCGATATTCTGCTGAATTCTCGACTCACCTGACACTTCAAGTATGAAAGGCATCTCAACTAACTTCGAGAGGAAATCTAACGCAATCTACATGGATTTAAAGAATTCTTCTGTATCAAAGTTCTAGTTGTTTGTCTCATCGGAATTGTAATTGAAGATTGTTGTAAAGTTGTAATCGATTCAGTAATAAAGAGAATTAAAGTGGATGTAGGCTTATCCTAAGCCGAACCACTATAAAAACTGTTGTTTTTTCTGCTTTCTCTGTGATTTCTCTACTTGTTTTAGTTCCCGTGTTCATGGGTGGTGCTTTCGCTCAACATCAATCTACACCAGGGTGTTAGCGTCTGATTTTTACGTTAACATTTTTGGTGCTTTCACTGAGAACCCAACTCAGGAAACTTCCACTGTTGCTCCGCGAAGGATTGTTGAAAGGATTTCTTTTAAAGCCAGAAGTTTATTGGAAATAATGGCTCCTGGGAGAAAACGAAGTTCTGTAAGATCCGACAATGTTCAAGAGAATACTGCTACCTCTCCACCTTCAAGTCACGCAGCTCCAACTGTCGGAGTTACACGAGCAGAATTGGAGGCCGTAGTTTTGGGATTGAATCAGCAATTGAATGCTCATAATGCGCAGTTGGAAGCCCAGAATGCCCGGAATGCCCTGATCTTGAGTAAATTGAATGATCTACTTGGGGCAAACCGTCAACCGGGTAATAATGATGGGAACCCTAATGTGGGAGTTCAGGATGTTGAAGGGAACATTTCTCAAAGAGCCGCAGACCCTGTAGAAAGGACTCCTCCTCAAGCTGGAGGTTCAGGGCCACAACCGACCCTCCGTGAACGATTGTCAAGGCAGAATTCAGAGAGAGTGGCTGATGTGTGCCCTCCAGATCCCCTAGATGATGAAGAGTATTTTTCGGGTATGGTTCGTCAAATCATGAAGGAAAATATGCGAAGAGATGAGGATGAGAAAGAGTGGGGTTTTGCTCCAAGCAAAACTCCATTTACTGAAAAGATCTTGAAGGCAGAGTTCCCAAGGAAATTCGTTCCCCCTACTATTCCGGCTTACAAGGGGACGAGTGATCCTAACGAGTTTTTGTATAAGTACGACTGGCATATGACTGGTGCCAGGGAGTCTGATGAAATTAAATGTCGATATTTCCCGGTATATCTCGAAGGTGTGGCTCTATTGTGGTTTACAAAGCTGCCAGTAAGGTCCATTGATCAATTCTCCGATTTGACTAGGAAATTCAAGGAGAAATTTCGATTGTATGCTTCTAAAGCAAAAGATATAATGTCACTGTCAAGTCTAGAGAAAAATCCGAGAGAATCCATCAGGTCATTTTTGAATCGTTTTAACATAGCTTTGGCCGAGGTAGATAATGCTGAGCCACGCATGGTCCTAACATACTTGATGAGGGAGATTGACAAATCGAGTGAATTTGGAAAATTGTTGAAAATGAAAGAACCAAACTCACTTGAAAAATTCTACGAGAAAGCGGATGATTTCATGCGCTTGGAGAGCCTCCAAACACCGGCTAAGGTGGTATCAGCGGAAGCCGGGAACAATGGTGCTACTTCAAACAAGAAAGAACCTAACAATCAGAAAAGGGGAAATGATGGTGGAAAGAAACAGGGAGATGCTAAGAAAGGCCGTCCTTTCAATTTCACAACCTTGACCGATACCCCTGAGAACATCTTTTTTGCGACCAAGGATGATGTCATTTATCCGACACCAAATGAGAGTTGGGATTAGGATGGAAAAAAGTGGAAGGTTCTGCCGGTTCCACAACCAGCCCGGCCATGACACCAACAAATGTCGTCAGTTGAAAGAGGTAATTGAACAACTCTTGAAGGAAAACAAACTCCAACAATATGTGAAAAGAAATAGAAATTCCCTAACCTCATCGACTCAAGGACAGCAAGTTCCCGCTCACTGTCCTGGTTCAAGTGAGAAGGCCGTAGAGCATGAATAAGAAAGGCCTGTCATCAATATAATAACTGGAGGACCTCACCCAGCAGGCAAAAGCTGGGGCGAGATGGAAAGGTATGCCCGGGCCTTGAGGCATGTACCAGCTAAAGAGAATGTTTTTTTAGAGAATGATGCGCCTTTAAAGCAACAAAAGACTTCCACAGATTACATTGTGTTCAGTGCCAGGGATTCTTTGGGTATCGAGGCTCCGACCATAGATCCTTTGGTCATATCCGCTGGCATTGGGCCGGAAACTGTGAGAAGTGTTCTAGTTGATTGTGGAGCTTCATGCAACACCCTCTTCAAGAAGACCTTCGATCAAATGAAAATTCCAATGGCCGACGTTCAAGCTTCATCACTTAAGATTGCTGGGTTTGCTGGAGAACCCAAACAGCCGATTGGGACCATAGATTTGTTTGTGGAACTTGGAAAGGGATTGAGGATGGTGGCTCGAAAGAAAACCTTTATAATTGTTGAAGAATTCTCTGCCTACAACGCCTTTTTAGGCCGACCAACTCTAGCTGCATTCAAAGCTATTCTTGCCCCGTGGTGTTTGACCATAAAATTCCCCACGGATAATGGAGTTGGCGTGATTAAAGGATACCAAGATGCGGGACGAGAATGTTACCTGCAGAGTTGCGAGAATCAAGGAAAAAAGAAATGGGAAAAGGTGCGGCGACTCCAGTCCGCACCAAGGAACAAACCTTATAGCAATTACAGGGTGGACCCTGCACTGGTGAATGTAGTGCCGCACGAAGAGAGATGGATCCAAGGAAAGCCAGTGCAGGGGAGAATAGGGTAGTACCGGTAGAGGTAACAGTGTCGGTGCCCGTTGACCCAAAGGACCCAAACAAAGTGCTTAATGTGGGTTCACAACTTAACACAACAGTGCAGAATGTTCTGATTTCATTTTTGAAGGCTAATTTGGATGTGTTCGCTTGGACTCATGCTGACATGTGTGGAATATCCCCAGAGATTGCAGTACACACTCAGAACATTGATCCAAAGTTTACACCTGTAGAACAGAAGAGAAGAACCCAGGGTCCTAAGAGAACGACAGCGTTAAAAGAAGAAGTGGATCGGCTCATGGAGAATGGTTTCATCAGAGAATCTACTTATCCAAATTGGGTATCAAATCCAGTGCTGGTGAAAAAGGCTAACGGAAAGTGGAGAGTATGCACTGACTTTTCAAATTTGAATAAAGCCTGCCCCAAAGACTGTTTCCCGCTGCCCAGGATCGATCAGTTGGTGGATGGGACGGCAGGACATGAATTGTTATCTTTTATGGATGCATACTCCGGATATAACCAGATTATGATGCATGAGCCAAATCAAGAGGATACGAGCTTCATCATAGATGTTGGTCTCTACTGCTACAAGGTCATGCCTTTCGGACTCAAGAATGCAGGGGCAACTTACCAAAGGCTTGTCAATGCCATGTTTAAACCACAGATTGGCAAGACAATGGAAGTTTATGTTGATGATATGCTAGTAAAGTCTAAGAAAGTAGTGGACCACATGGATCACTTGGCAGAGATGTTTGCAGTACTCCGTAAGTACAGAATGAAGCTTAATCCCCTGAAATGTTCATTTGGAGTGGAGTCCGGAATGTTTTTGGGTTTCATTGTGAGCGCTAGGGGTATTGAAGCCAATCCAGCTCAGATCATTGCCCTGAGAGAGGTCAAGGCTCCTAGAACGAAGAAGGAATTGCAAAGTATCAATGGAAAGGTTGCTGCTTTGAGTCGGTTCATTTCCAAAGCTACTGACAAATGCATTCCATTCTTTGATGCTCTGAAGAAAGGAAGAAAAAACTTTGAGTGGACTCCTGAATGTCAGAAAGCATTTGATGAGTTGGTTCATTATATGGAAGTGCCTCCGATACTTTCAAAGCCTGACAGTGGTGAAGATCTCTTCATATATCTCATGCTCTCAGTGCAGTGTTGGTACGGGAAGACGCAAGGATTCAACGTCCAGTCTATTATATCAGTAAAAGATTCACTGGGGCAGAGATGAACTATTCAAGATTAGAAAAGCTCGCCTATTGTTTGTTGATCGCATCAAGAAAATTGAGGCCGTATTTCCAAGCTCATCCCATCATAGTCCTCACTGATCAACCTCTAAAGCAAGTCCTATTCCGTCCTGAGACTTCGGGCCATCTTTTGAAATGGAATATTGAACTCAGCCAATATGACATCACCCACCATCCCCGAAAAGCAATCAATGGACAAGCTTTAGCAGATTTCATCGCAGAATGTACGGATAAGGGTGATAGTGAGGACGAAGTTACTGATAGTGTCCCAATCCAATGGAAATTGTATGTCGATGGCGCAAGGAATGATTACTGTTCCGGAGCAGGGGTTGTCCTTGAAACCCCAGAAGGGCGATCTCTATGTTATGCGCTGAGACTAGAATTCCGTTCGTCAAACAATGAAGCCGAATATGAAGCTCTCATCGCTGGTTTGAGGATCGCTAAAGAACTAAACATCAAGGCACTACAGATCTTCAGTGATTCTCAACTTATTGTTTGCCAAGTCAGGAAGGAATTTCAAGCTAGAGGAGGGAATCTACCCGTCTATTTATTAAAAGCCTGGGAGCTCCCTCAAGATTTTGACCGTTATTCAATAAACCATATACCCCGAGAAGAGAACATGAAGGTGGATTCTCTCGCAAAGTATTCAAGTACTGGTGAAGCTCAACTATTGGGATTAATTCCCGTCGAAGTCTTGTCAGCTCCAAGCATAGATGAAATGGATGTTGATTGGATTATGAATGTATCCCAAGGTCAAGAATCATGGATGACTCCGATACTTGAATATTTGCTCAATGGTTCTTTGCCAGAAAGTTCAAAAGAACGACAAAAGCTGATGAGGAAAGCCTCCAGATATATAGTTCAAGATGGTCGTTTGTACAGACGAGGATTTTTAATGCCATTACTCCGATGCGTGACAAAGGAAGAAGCAATGACAATTCTAACTGATGTGCACGGAGGAGAATGTGGGGATCATACATGTGGTCAAACTTTACAAAGAAAATCCTCCGTTATGGATACTTTTGGCCAGAAATTTATTAGGATGCTGCTGACTATTCCCGAAAGTGTGATAAATGCCAGAGATTCACTAAAATTCCTAGGGCACCTTCCACTAAGCTAACACAAATGGTCATTCCATGGCCGTTTGCCATCTGGGAATAGATCTCATTGGGCCTTTGTCGACTGCCAAATCGGGAATTAAATATGCTATCATTGTTGTTGATTACTTCACTAAGTGGGCTGAAGCCGAACCATTGGCTACTATTACCTCTAAGAAAATGATAAGTTTTGTGACTCAAAATATCATTTGCAGGTATGGTGTGCCTCAGAAGATAATCACAGACAATGGTACTCAGTTTGAAAGTGAGGAGTTCCAAGATTTTAGCAAACGTTTCGAGATCCGAAAAAGCTTCTCAGCAGTGGCTCATCCGCAGGCAAACAGGCAAGTGGAAGCAGTAAACAAAATAATCAAATCAACCATCAAAAAGCAGCTGGAAAAAGCAAATGGTGGTTGGGTCGATAAGTTACCGCTTGCACTATGGGCATACAGAACCACCCACAAAACTGCGAATGGGCATGCACCATTTTCATTGGCATACGGATCAAAAGTGATGATTCCAGTGGAAACTGAAGTCCCCTTACACAGAAGGATCCATTTTGATCAAAATGAGAATGAAAAATTGCAATTAGAAGCACTTGACCTCCTCGATGAAAAAAGAGAAGAGGCTAGACTTAGAATTTCAGCATTAAACAGCAAAAGACCTCTTCGGAGGCCCAAGCCCTCTTCAGAGGCACAACTCTTCGGAGGATAAAGACCTCGAGCGAGCTTAGCCAGAAAAAGAGAGATCTTTCTCGATACAAAGTTGCGGACTGATCGGTCGATACACTCCCGTGAATCAGTCCAACCGAGAGAAAGAAACTCCAAACTTCCAGGAAAAAGCTCTAATCAGAGGCACACGTTTCACCGAGATTGAAATAAAACTTCCAAGTGTTGAAACGTGAAAAGCCCTCTTCGAAGGCCCATTTCACCACAGTTGAAATGCTAAAAGACCTCGAGCGGGCTAAACCAGAAAAAGAGAGATCTTTCTCGATATAAAGTTGCGGACTGATCGGTCGATACACTCCCGTGAATCCGCCCAACCGAGAGAAAGAAACTCCAAACTTCCAGGAAAAACCCTACTCAGAGGCACACGTTTCACCATGATCGGTGATACACTCCCGTGAGATGAAATGTGAAAAGCCCTCTTCGGAGGCCCGCTTCCCAGCGAACAGGGAAAGATAAAAGCCTCTCCCAAGGGGCAGAAACAAAAAGACCTCTTCCCAGGGGCACAATCAAACCAAAAGACCCCTTCCCAGAGGCACTATCAAACAATAAACCTCTTCCCAGAGGTGCAATTAAACAGAAATACCTCTTCGGAGGCACACGTTTCACCGAGATTGAAATAAAACTTCCAAGTGTTGAAACGTGGAAAGCCCTCCTCGGAGGCACAACTCTTCGGAGGCACACGTTTCACCGAGATTGAAATAAAACTTCCAAGTGTTGAAACGTGAAAAAGCTCTCCTCAGAGGTACAACTTTTCAAAGAAGCATTTCACCAGAAATGCAAAATAAAGATCAAAAGCCCTTCACTAAGGCGCAATAAAAAAAAGGCCCTCTTCAAAGGCACACTTTAGCTTTCAAAGGAAGAACGGTTCTTCTATTCTTGAAAATACTCTTCCTCAAAAAGAAGTTAAAGTGCCATTCAGAGGCTCGCTTTACCACATAGAAGAATTCACTTGGTTAAAATGTGTGAAAGCACAAAAGAAAAAGTGATATCTTCGAAGGATGAAGCGTAGAAACTCATATGGAGTGAGCTGTGCTCTATTTTGAGAAGAATAGTGTTCCTCCAAGTATGGAATAGTTATTCTCCAAAAAATAAGAGTACAAGTTCCCTCAAAGTATAAAATATTGCAACGAGCTTATGGTATAGGGGCAACATGGTATAGCTACATTGGTAAAAATTACGCTCGAACAACATACCACAAGCTCACTGCAATATCATATAAAGAAACTTGTACAAAAATGAATAGTAAATGCATTCTCAAATACAAACAGAAGTTTGTACAAACAAAAAGAATTATTTTATTCAATACTATCAAAATTTTGTACCGGTACAGGTTTCAAAATAAAATGAAAAGGAAAAGCGGAGGCCGGTACCCACACAATCTCCGGCCAGTACATGAAAAAAGCAAAAAGTAAAGATAAATCGAAGCAGGACCCCTTACTTCTTCTTGCCACCACCCTTAGAGCCTTCACCTGACCTAATAGGCAGCTTTTCAGGACGGCTTGGGAGAGTCGGGGATGAATGAGAAAGGGTTACTACCAGATCAACTTTCGCTTCCTCCTCAGAAACAAGAATGTCTTTCCTTCTCTTCTTGGAAGTGACACGCTTCCTCCTCCTCCTTGAAGAAGACTCACTTCCCGGGGTAACAAGAGCAGATAATTTTATGTTATCATAAGTGGTTCGCTCCGGAGACTCATTGCCTTCTCCAAGCCCTTCTCCCCCATGTTCTTGAGAAGCAATAGGATCATCTAAGCCATGAAGAGCTTCTATTTGCTCCTCTTGCGACCCGGGTTGAGAGGCGGACGGAGGAGTGACCTGGAGAACCGAAGGAGGAATAATTGTAGGAGGGGAAGTTTGAACAATGCTCGATGCTTTCTCTACAGAAGAAAAGAAGTTAAAGTCAGTAAAGAGAGGAGATAAAGGCTCATTGAGGTTTAGGAAATAGTCGAGAAGCTCATCGAACTCATAAGAAGCAAATGAGCAGTCAACTTGGGCAAGATTAACAGTAGAGTTACCTGGAGAAGTCGGCTTTCTGATATCAACCTCATAAGCCTGTGCTTCGGCGCTCTCTTCACCTTCATCTCCACCCTGTGTACTTGTAATCTCAGTTGTAACTTTGACCAGGGATGGAGAATGAGAATTGGAGCCAATAATGCCGATTTCGGCCGAAGGAGAAGGCTGGACTGGAATAGTTGAAGTAGTTTTCCTCACCGTTCCCCTTTTTCCATTTCAGCTCTTAATTTTGCAATTTGTTCTTTTCCCTTGGCGAGAGCAGCGCGAGCATCTTCATCCAAGTAATGCTCCTCAAGAGCTGATTCGGCATAGCCAGCACCTTTACCGCCAAGCATGTCAAGTGTAGCCTCCCACACTTCATCCAGTGTAACTTCATATTTGGGGCCTAGAAAGGCGAGACTACCGTGCCTCAAGATGCTGTGCAGGTAAAAGTCAAATAATGTTGAGCTGATGCTGGTCTTCGTTGCCTCATGAGATTCTTCGGCTGCAATTCTACCAGCAACGGCCTCGTCACGCTCTCTTTCAGCGTTGGAGAGTTGAAGATTTAGCATTTGAATTTCCGCCTCCTGAGAGTTGACTTTCTCCCATAACTCTGTAAGCTCAGCACGATACCTTCCCGCTGTTTTCTGCTCAGCTTCAAGTTGTGCCTCGGCATGTCGCTGAGCGGCGTGAGCATCGCGAACTTGCTTTTGAAGTACTTCTTCTTTTTGAGTATATGAGGTAGAAGAAGTAGCAAGCTCTTGTTTAAGTTCCTCAACTTTCGCTTCAAGCTCTTCATTGTAAGTAGTGATGCTCCTCATTTCGGTATCATGCTGCTCAAGAACCTTCTGCCATTCGGCCTTATCAATCTCCATAGTAATCATGGCCTCTATATTCGAACATTTGACCCTTTGAAGCTCGTCAGCAAGCTTTTGCCAGTTCGACATCCTTTCAATATCAAGCCTAACGGCATCGACATTTCGCAGCATGGCAAGCTTGTCAATAGGGACCAAGTCAAGATCGAACCGCACTCCCTTCAGGCACCAGTGCGGGAACCGGCTTTGAAGAGTAGCTGGGCCTGATCCAACTTGGAATTTATGCCTGCTGATTATTGTTCGAATGTCTGTCTTCCCGAGAGCAGGAGAGCCAGAAGGAATGTCAAGTGAGACGGGGGCAGTGACCTTTTCAGGAATTGTGGAAGCATGCTTTTCACCGTTCCGGGCACGCTTGCTTGGGTCCTCAACTATGTGGCTTTTTCCTCGATCATCATGCGACTTTCTCTTGTGAGAATCGTCACCTCTCTGGGAAGAATCATGGTGCTCCTCCCTTTCTTTTCTCTCATAACGCTCTTCTTGAGCCCTCCTTCCCTGAGCTTTTCGGCCAGCTCTCTCTTCATCGGTTTCTCTGTGAACGGGAAGGTAGCGCCTATAATCATATTGACTACGCCTCCCGTTGCGCTGAAAGTCGTCATAGTAAGAGCCGCTGCTTCCCATCGGGGAATCTGAAATAATAAAAAGAGACAAGTCTTAAAAGTCTTCAGAGAAAAGAAGTGTAACTGTAGAATCTTCAAAGTACAAGGAATTAGGTGTATGAAAATGCCGAAAGATTCTAAGTGTGTGTGATGTGCAAACTACGCGCATCAAACTACGAACCACTCTTCGATTGCGGAGTAGTCGTGGGGATAGTAGTTAACGTCAACTCTTGGGTCGACGGAGCTTGTTGCAAAGAAGAAGTCGCTTCCACTACTGAAGAAGAAACCCTTGTAGTGACAGGGTCGTCTTTAAAGATCTCCTGTGAGGTGGCGAAGAGATCGCTCAACCCTTAGAAAGTGTCATCCCCGCTCTGCCTGACAGGGCTTGTTTTCCCGGCTTCTTTGCCAAACTTCTGTGAACGTTGGGGAGATCCCTGAGTCTCTTCTTCCTCAATGACTCGGGCAAGTGCGGATTTGCCAGACGACCCCGCAACATCAACAGTAGTAGAGCACTTCACCAGAGAAGCCTCGGAGGCAGGTTCTTTTGGTATCGGTTCGTTAGAAGAAACTAGGGCATCTAATGATTTAGGTAGGGAGACTGGAACCTCATGGGGGTGTGTGGAGCGAGAAGGGTGAAGAAGTCCGAACTGGTGAAGGAATTCGTCGTTCAAAAAAAATTTCATATCCCCCTCTTCAACCGGTACAGCTACGAGCCTCTCTAGAGTTGGCTTGTGGCTAGGATCTCTAGAAGGAGGGGGAAGCGCTGAAATGGAAAAATGAAGTTAACACTTGGCAATTCGGACTTCACAAAACTCAAAGTATAGAAGAGGTAGATGATCTTACTTCCTTCCCTCCACACAGCATAAAACCCCGGGGGGCAGCGGACATAGAAGAATTGAGTTAAGAACCCATGGGCAGTGTCAGGGAGGCCAACGATCAATTTACGATTTCGGGCGCTTCTCACGACGGTGATAGAAGGGTGATCCTTAGTCCTAGTAAAGGAGCATAGGAAGCGAATCTCGTCAAAGCTTAGAAGTCGGTCAAATGTTCACCTAAATAGCATGCACAACCCCATCAGAATGGCATAGCCATTGGGCTGTAGCTGGAAAAGGGAGATAGCTAGTCGAAGAAGAAGATTTTGGAGAAAGTCGTTGAATGGGGGAATGGCCCCGCTTAGGCACATTTGCCGGTTAACCGCTACAAAGCCAGTAGGCGCCACATCAGCGGTGTCATTTTTCTCAGGAAGAATGGCATCTGCCTCAGCAATGCCAAACTGACCACATAACTGACAAAAAGCTTTGTACGATAAGGTGGTAGGGGCTCTTTCTGGAGGATTGACTAATGGAGCTGGAATAAGAGTGGCCTCTCCAGCCTGGGCTGTTATATCTTCTTGCTGAGAAGTCATTCTACACAAGCAACTGGATATTCAAATATGAAGGTGCACGTTTCCTAAAATGTGTGAAGTGTTGTGTAAAATCAACAAAGCAATAAACGAATAAAACTGGAATGAAAACTAGCAAGCATTTGTCAGTTATGAAGTCCAGGGTTTGTTGTTTTAAAATATGAAAGAGAAATGTAGATGCAAAAAAATCAGTTCAAGATAGCAATGCTTTGCATTAATATTTCACTTTAGTTGATTGGTTCACAGCATTTCATACAGTATGTTTAAGTTGATCACTCTATGTTGACTAATTTGTCATTTGACGTGGGCAGTCAGTGGCAGTATATTCGTCCCGGTTTTCTGTAAATGATGTATTGAACAGATTGTTAGCTTGCAAGTCAAAAAGTGATCTGTGAATGAAGGCAGCAAAGTTTAACAGTTCAAAGTTCAAGTAACAATTCAAAGTTCAAGCAGTTTATCCTGGCAACTCAAATTGGAAATACAATCAAGTTCTGTCAACATCTCTATGTTTTCAAATTTTGTTCAAGTCATTGAGTCACAGTTGAAGTCATGAGTCGCCCATGACTTAAAAGTTTAGTCGTTCACGACTTAAAAGTTAGCTCGGCTACGACTCAGGGCTAAGTCGCTCACGACCTAGAGGCCAAGTCATAAAGTCTCAAATCAAGACAGAGCAAATGGTGCAAATGAAGCTAAGTCTTAAGTCGTCTAGAAACAAACATAACCTAAAGGGATAAGTCGTGTGCAATTAAGGTCGTAGGGGATCTTAAGTCAGTCACTTTGAAAACTATGAAAATTGGAAAAGTCGCGAAAACTTCACGATATCTCTTCTCAACCCGCTGATCCTTCTCTAACCCAATAACCCGTTATCTTCTATTAGCAACAAAATCCATCATCTTCTCAAGAAAAACCCGAAAACAAATCCAAACACTTGCCAAACAACTACGTAAGATCCTAAGCTCGATTCACCTTCTAGGGCAATTGTCAATGATCGGAAATGGTCAGAAGACGAATCGAAACATAATCTCACAGCATGGAAACAAAAACTATATCTAAGTGGTTACGAAGAGTTGGTGGTAAACGCGATGGACAGCTGACTGAAGTTACCTAAATCTGTTGATCGAGGATGTAATATTGAGGAAAATTGATGGTTGATCGGATTGAAGTCGCCTTTGGGAGCTCGGATGCAACAATAGCGGAAAGAAGACAAGCAACGAGGTAAAAGTAGAGAAGCAACTTAACGGCTTATATAGGAGGCAGAGAAGAAGATGGATGGTCAAACGAGTTAACCAGCTCCTTGAGTCATCCACGACTTAGGGATTAGATCTAACTACACGACCGACGACTTAGGCATGTACTTCTTGGGGCAAATGTTAACTCCTATGGTCAACGACTCAATAAGAAAACGACTCAAGGTGGGCGGCGACTCAATGGACAAACGACTCAGTGAGTTATCAACTAACGAGTTAAAAGATGCACGACTCAACGAGTCAAGAGGATGGAGGACTTAAGGGACTGACGACTTAACGGTTTAAGGGCTTAACAACCTAAAAAGTATAAGGGCTTAGCGACTTAGCTGGTGGCATGACCTACCGACTTAAGGAAGCTATGACTTAACTGCCCTAAGAGAATAGACCGACTCAATACCTTTAGGAAATTGCCGACTCAGAGTACTTCACGACCTACGACTCAAGGTATGGACGACCTAACGGTTTAACGAGTTGAAGGACTTGGTGAATTACGACCTAAGGTATCCACGACTTAAGGTTTCTACGACTTAAGGAAGCCAACGGCTCAAGGACAGAATGACTTAATGATTCAAGAGATGGCACGACTAAAAAAGGAAATGAGTTAACAACCTAAAGCTATCTGCGACTTACGACCTAGCATATGTCGTGAGCGACTTAAGCAAATGAGGCGCTGCTCCTTACTTAACACAGTGACCTCTTAACTCGTACACGATTCAGGACTTTGGTTATTATCTGAAGGGAACAGGCTTATCAGTTAACTCGTACACGACTCACGACCTAGCTTGAGTCATCCACGACCTAAAGCTGCTGGGTGAAGGTTCAATGCCGCATCAAGAGGACCAGTTGATTCATTTGTGACTTAGATGTTGACTCGTGGGCGACTTAGGATTTGTAAATATGAACTTTTGTAAGGCCGTGAGGTTGGGCCAGATAAGTCGGCCACGACTTACTTTAGACTGGTCATGACTTACGACCTAAAAGGGGAATTCCCCTATAAATACCAACCTACCGCAAGCATGATGGGGACTTTTGGCCGACCTCTTTAAGCGCCGATACTCTGCTGAATTCTCGACTCACCCGAAACTTCAAGTACGAAAGGCATCTCAACTAACTTCGAGAGGAAATCTAACGCAATCTACATGGATTTAAAGAATTCTTCTGCATCAAAGTTCTAGTTGTTTGCCTCATCGGAATTGTAATTGAAGATTGTTGTAAAGTTGTAATCGATTCAGTAATAAAGAGAATTAAAGTGGACGTAGGCTTACCCTAAGCCAAACCACTATAAAAACTGTTGTTTTTTCTGCTTTCTCTGTGATTTCTCTACTTGTTTTTAGTTCCCGTGTTCACGGGTGGTGCTTTCGCTCAACTTCAATCTACACCGGGGTGTTAGCGTTTGATTTTTACGTTAACAAATGATGAGCGACTTTAGAGGAACAATGACCTAGCATCTTCTACAAGCTAAAACCAGGGTCCCACAACCACTAAGTCGCTCGCGACTTAGGTCGGCCACGACCTAAGTTATAACCGGCTTATCCCTAAGTCCTCTAACTCCTTACTTCGTTCGAGAAAGGATCAGGAGCCACCCTGTTCTACCGTGACCTTAGGTCGCGTCCGACCTTTCCCTAAGTCGCCGCTGACCTGTGACCTGACTTAGGTCGCTCATGACCTAACACTTGGAGAATAAATAGAGTCGCTTTCCCACAGGCGGGGGGGGGGGGGGGGGGGGGGATCTACCAAATGACTAGGTGCGAACCTGTTAAGTCGTGACACGTACCTTCTTACCTCGCGAGCGAGTTATGGTATACCCTACGTCGCGCGCGACCTATAGCTCCATCCAAAACTCTCTATAAATACGGCATGAGCTCCAATATGAGGAGGACTCTGGAATCATTTTCTTCAAAGCATCGAGACTCTGCCATCTTCAAAACAAGCCTTACTACAACACTTAAAACTCACAAGAAGCTTCAATCAACTTCAAATAAGATTCAACACATTCAACCATGAATTCGGAGAATTCTCTTGCATCGAAGTTTTTTCTAGCTACTTGTCTTTTGAAGTGAATTGTAATTGAAGGAAATTGTGAAGGATTGTAATCATATTAGCAATAAAGAAGGATTGAAGTGGACGTAGGCTTGATCATAAGCCGAACCAATATAAACTCTGTGTCTCTTACTACTTTTTCAGTGAATTACTGCTTTTTCTGTTTCCTGTGTTAACGGGTGGTGCTTTCATTCAAATCTCTATTTGCATCGGGGTGCTAGCGTCTGACTTTTGACGTTAACACCCCTTAATTACTATTAATTAATCGACCTTTAATGAATTACATTGATTATCCTTAATCAATTACAATAAATGATTATCCTTAATTACTTAATTAGTTAATTATCCTATAATTAATTAATTATCCTTTAACCATTAATGAATCAACTTCTAGTTATTAATTAATTAACATTTAATAAACAAATTATCTTTAATTACTGCTTAATTATCCTTGATAAATCAAGACCTTAATTAATTAAAGATAAACTCTTTACCTTAATTAATTACTTAGTTCATCAATTTAAAATCTTATTTAATAAACCTTTGGATTAAATTCATCATTAACCTATAGATCAACATAAGTGCTTAAAGTTATTTAATAATTAAAGTCATTTCACCTTCTTTAATTAACTTATTTAATTATTTTATTTTTAAACGTATTTACATAACCCAAGAATAATTTAAAAATAATTGGTATATGATAAAATACCTTAAATTTTATTAATTTAAAATATTTTATTTTAAACCTTTCACTAATTCCAAAACTGTAATAAAACATTAATTATTTTACAAGAATAAATCAACAAAAGGTTTTAAACTTGATTTAATTTTACATATATATATATACACACACACACACACATGCAGAGCAAGACAGAATAAATTTACATATTATTTTACAAGAATAAATCAACAAAAGGTTCAAACTCGGTAAACCCAGAACATAACAACACAGACATGCACACTCATTTTCTACATACATATATATATATATACACACACACATGTAGTCATTTTCTTTTCATCCATACAAACATACTTTCCAGTATTACCACATGCAATCAAATCATAACAGTTTTAAGATTTACCAAGGTAGTTTACTCACTTGGCAATGTTAACAGAGAATAGAGAAGCTGGGATTTGAATTTTGATTTTGAAACTGGAAACTTAGTTGATCTTTTACTTTGAAAACTGGATATTGCTTGCTGTTCTTTGTTGAGTCGAATCTACTCTGTTTTGAAAAAAAAATGAACTAAAGCTTGTTATTTGAGATGATCTGCTTTATCTACGTTGCTTCAGGTTTGATTGTTTCAGGTTTAAAAGCTTTAATTTAATTTTGCTAGATTCGGATTTTTTTGGATTGAATGAGTTGCTCGTTTTTTATTTTCTGGTTTTGCTTTGGTCAGGTTTTTGGATTTTTGAACATATGGAACAAAAATGAAGAGTAGGAGAAGTAAGTATATATATAGCCTTAAAATCCTTATTATTACAATTTTAAAAATGAGAATAAACGTGACATTTTTTATTTTGCATGCTAAATTAGATAACACTTGTTAATTTCATGTATTACAAAGCTTACACATGTTTAAGCATGTCAAAATCTTTTACACTTGTCATTTTCATGTTTTTAATATTTTTAAGATCATTTTATATTATATTTGTTATTTAGTTATATATATATACATATTTATATTTTAATTAATTCATTTTCTATTATTTATATTTACGCAACTTTTAAGGAAAATTGATTTAAAATCTAATTAATCATTAATAAATAAACATATATATATATATATATATATTATACTAGATTTATCCCTTAAATAACCATTTGAAAATTATTATATTAATTTCAAAATAAAATTTCCAAATCAGTATATATACATATATACATATATATTATATATATATATAAGTTTATAAAATATACAATTTAACTTTTAAATAGCTTTTGAAAATTATTATATTAAATTCAAAACATAACTTCCAAAATCTCGATATATATATATATATAATAATTAGAAACAACTTTTTTATTAGTTTTAGAATATAGAGTATTTAAATTCAAATTTATTTTAAAGATATTTATTTTTGAATTTCAAATCAAATTCTATTCATAATCTATTTACATATAAAACAAACACAAATCTCATTTATTTTTGGAAACATTCAAATTAATTCACAATTTAATCCAAAAATTTATATTAACTGCTAAATTAAATTTATCTTAAAAGTGGGATCATTACAGATTCCCCACTTAAGAAAATTTCGTCCTTGAAATTTGCAAGACAAGGAGACAAATAAAAATGCATGAACATGTAGAAAGATAGAGAAATGGTTTATCAGATCAAACTGAATATCTGTTCTACATTTGGCTTACCAAATCAGAATATCATCAATAAATACGAGAATGATCTTATTCAATACTTCGCGAATACTCTGGTCATCATATCTACGAAATATCCAGGGGCATTGGTTAGTCCGAAGGGCATAACCAACCGTTCGTAGAATACACCAGGTCCCCAAAACAGATGAAAGGATATAATCTTTCAAAATTCTCGACCGATAGAATCCTTGGCTAGATCCCTCATGGAAAAGAATCGAGCACCGTGCAATTGATCGAACAGGTAGTCGATACGGAACAAAGGAAATTCTTGAAAAATAGGTATGGATTCTAAACTTAGGTCGGAATACCCCAAAGTATACATTAGCTTGTCCCTCTACGAACTTGGATCCTCATAAGAAATCACAATAAAATTGCCAAATTTTCTTTTAACCGAAATCATTTTATTGACACAATTTAATATAGCTTCATATTTTGTTAACCAATTCATTCAAAGTAAAATTTAAAATTCATTAAAGTTTAAAACAAAAGGACTGATAGGTAATTTATGACAAGAATATGAAATAGGAACCTTTCTACAACATAAATAAAGATTCACAGTGCCACTACCACACTAAAGCTTCTTCTTGTAGCTTCCAAAAAGCCATTAAAGAATCGAAATTGGATGATGATCAAAGAGCATGATGGAAAAAGTTGTTTCCACTATTACTGTTGTAGGGTATCGACCATTTGTAGTGGCACTCCCCTGTCCCTTACCTCGTCCTCTTCTTACACTCATTCTCACTATCAGTGAGTAGTAATAGAATTGATTGAGGCATACAGACATGATATCTTAGGGATATACTCATTCTAGGGCATTTCTGACCTATCTCTAATGAGTCACCTAATGAGTTATTCTCCAAAGCTAAAGTTCTTACTCAACCTTTAGCTCTTATACCAAATGTGACAACCCAGAATCGAGCGCTCGAAAATCGACATCCATTCATCACCCGTGTTCGAATGCCGCAGATTCAGACGTTGAAATCTGATTCGCCGGAGCTTATAACACAATAGGTGAATAACAACACAGCGGAAACAGAAATGGATTTTATTGATACCCAACAAATGATACAACAAGATACAATATAAAGTGATCAACACTATCAGAGATATATGCAATAGTGGAAAAACAACAACAACGGAAAAAATCAACAATAGTGGAGGAAAGATATCATCTTCAACAGTGCTCCAAGAGAGAGACAAAAGGATAGAATCCAACACTGCAACTCCATTGCCAAAGCTCCAAACCCCAAAGCTCTGACCACAATCATGCTGTAGTGTAGCACAACATGATCACCAAATCCATAGACTTCAAAGACTGCCAAAAGCTACACCTACTAGCTGACTATCGGATAACCTGACTCTAGGCTGCCCGTGTGGAAAATTATGGCAACTAGAGTTTAGAAAGGGAACGATAAACTCCAAGTCAGTCATGGGACTGGTGTAAGCAAACAAAAAACAGTTGCTTTAACAAAAACAAACAAAAAGAAAAAATAATTTGCTATGCTTTTTGGAAAATGAAACTACCATAAGGCCTCCTACCACAAACACAATGCAATCACACAATTGAGGGAGATTTCTCCTTATGATAGTCAAACATGCTTCATACGTGAAAATCCTTTGGATATTATTATTAGTGCATATTGTGGAAAACATTTTGAAAGTATAATATTAATCATAGCCAGCATACGTACCATTATAGTATGCTACTATAGCTACCATGTTAAATGGCAGGTTCTACAACTAAAACTGTACATGGCTCGTATTTTGTGATTGGATTTCCAACAGATGGTCAAGGTTAAGTAACCTCTTTTCCAAATGGGTACGCCTCTGGAGGGATGCCCCGAGAACCTAATCTCTGCCAACACAAGGCCGGGTTACCTCTGTAATTAGGTAACTAACTATCACGAGTATGCCATCCCTGAATCATAACCTACCTTTATCCTGAGATCCACCAAAAAATTCGAGTAACCAGATAAGTTAAATATCTAGGCTCCATACCATGATACCACTTTATATCTAGAAGGAAATGTGTAACAACACACATATTTATTGATTTTATATTTAAATATTTTATCGTTAATCGGATATTGGTTCGAAAATCTACTTTTTGCAAATGGTCAAATTAGGACTCGAGACCACTTCCATTGAGTTCGAAATGCCATTTACAACTTTTTAAGTATAAACATTGATAGGTTTGGAGTTTGTGGAATTTCACTTACTTTTTCCGCTTTGGACTTTGGGTTAGATTAGCAATTATAACTCAAACCCACTTCTCTCCTTCTCCTCACTCTTCATAAATTCCTACCAAACACAAACTTTAACCTTAACGGTGAGTGGAAAGGGAAATTAGAAACTCCAAGCCAAGGTTTCAACTCCAACTCCATCATTCAACTCCAAATTCAAGGAAAAGCATTGGATTCAAGTTTGTTGTTGCTTCTCTATTCACCTTCAAGCTTTACCTTCATAATTTGGTGAAAAGGTGAGATTTTTATCTCACAATTCTTGCCTACAACTATCTTGGAATATTGGGAATGATTCCCTATCACGTTTGCATGCACATTTGCATTTGGTTTGAATCGAATTGGCCAAAAAGTCCAATTTTTAGTGTTTTTGGTGAAATTATGCACTTAGGTCATTCTTCCTATGCTTGGTCGTTCGCGTGGAAAAGTCTCAGCCTCAAAATAGCTCGTTTCCGACCTTAAAATGGCCTACAACGTTAGGTCGCTCGGCACTCGGAATTAGTTCGTAGGTCGTTTGGTTTTAGGTCGCTAGGTCGTTGGGCTTTAGGTCGTAGGTCCCTGGTTGAGTTAGGTCGCTCGGATTTGTATGCGGCGTTAGGTCGTTCAAGCCCCTAGGTCGCTGGGTCGTGACACTTTAGGTCGCATGACCTAATAACTTTAGGTCGTTGGACCTTTGTATTGTTACGTCTCGTGTCCAGCTGGGTCGCGTGTAAACACTAGGTCGTTCACCTTGTAACTCGCTCGACCTTATATTGTTAGGTCGCTTGACCGTTTACCCCGTTAGGTCGTAGGTCGCTGGTTGAGTTAGGTCGCTCTCGCCTTTTATTTCGATAGGTCGCTAGGTCGCGGCGTCTTTAGATCGCTTGACCCGATGTCACCTTAGTTCGCTTGACCTTATTAACTTTAGGTCGTATGACCACTTAGGTCGCACGAGCATTTTCCCTAGGTCGTTGGGCCTTATTTCTACGATAGGTCGCTTGCCCATTACTTCCTTAGGTCGTTCGAGTGTTAGGTCGCTCGGCCTTGGTTCCCTTAACTCGCGAACACCTCTAGGTCGCAACCACTAGGTCGCTTGACCCCTTAGACCCCTAGGTCGCAACCATTAGGTCGCTCGATCCTATCCTCCCTTAGGTCTTCACTAGGTCGTACCGTTTTGGACGGGGCGCTGCCCCACACCCCGACGGGGGCGCTGCCCCCTGGACCCCCGCGACCTGACCGGGCAGGTCGAACCCCGTAGCGAGGGTGTTGCCCCCGTACCCACATCTTGGGGGGGTTGCCAACCTCCCTGGACCCCCCTCCGTAGGGGATCTTATCTGAAAAACATTCAACAGAACTTGCTTTGTTGAGATGCTGAGTTGACCATCCTTCGAGACAAACTATCTTGGGCTTCTCGGTCGATTTTATGATATCACGGCCTTGCTAAGAAGGAGGGATAACAACTTTAGAAATATGAAGGTTTCAATACTAGTAGTAAATATCAAAACTCTTTCGTCAAAACAATTTCAACCCTATTTTACTCCAAAGCTTTTCCCTTAAACCGTTTTCCAATCTATTAGTATATACAAACTTTTACCTCACTCTTATGAGAAATCTAATTAAACGACTTAGTAAAACAAGTGGTATGAAACGCTTGCGTTTACTTCGTTGGTTAATTCTTGGACTTGTGCGATTGAATCTTTTGTGACAATTTTCTAGTGAATATCTGCAATTTGTTCGTAAGTATTTGAGTTAAGCAAGTGGTTATGGGACATGAAGCTAAACTTTTATATTTACTAACTTAGTGTAATTGACACTTCTTGATGATCATGACAATCATTTTTGAGTTTTAGACTAGCAACTGTACGATGTCTCTTTGCCTACGAGGGAGACTAGATCCCGCTCTTGTGATGTTTCGCCATCGCATTTGTGTGATGTTTCGCCATCACATATGTGGGGTAGCGCCCCACGGTCTTCGGACCATTTGTGTGTCAAAATTAATGGCTTGCAGCCATGAGATAGCGTCTCGCTTTGTGTTACACGTGTAGGTGAGTTTCCATGCTCCCATTTTGTGAGTTTTCATTCTCCTATATTGTAATTTTTGGATTTCTTATGTAGTCTTCTGGAATTTGTGCTTCACCTATTTTCATGACTTTCATTGTTATGATTTTCCAACTTTTATGTTTTGGTGAATTTGTGTGTCATCACCTTTTTTAGGTGAATTTGGATCTTTTAGAAGATTCTTTTGATATTGTTTGATCTCTTGATGATCTTCATTTACATGCTTATCATAGTATGTCTTTATGGATTCTACATGTTATTGCCATATCTATTGTTTTATATCATGTTATCTGATATTTATATCTAGACTGATCCGTTTATTATTTTCTTATAAATAATACTCGGGTCAGACTGAGATGTTATAGATGCTTCTGCTTGACTTCTCCTCCAGGGATTTGCTACTCTGACTTTTGGCTAACTATTTAGATTAGTAGTTTTTGTTGTATACACTTGAGATATAGACTCATAGTTGTATTCTTTTGTATAGCACGTGTTGCTATTCTTTTGTATTATTGTGGATCTTTTTGACCACTATTCTGATGTACACTTTCATGTGTTAGTTATATATATTCATATCTTCTTCCGCCCTTGTGATATGGATGTCTGTGACTGATTTGTGTTATGCTTATTTCTATGTTTGTTTCTGAAGATTATTTATAGCCACCGTGTGATAAGCAATCACATGGATGGTCGCTCCTCAATAGCCTTATTCTCCATGCTAGTTGACAGCACTACACCGTAGTGTTCTTGGCTAGCGTGGGTATAGAGGTGGGGCGTCACAACTTGGTATAAAAGCCAAACTTCGGAACAACGTAGAATAACTTAACAAGGATCATCGTCCTAAGTCCTGCTTAGGAGTCGTACCTTAGGATTAATTCGAGTCTTCGCACCGATTCATCCTATTTTTATTATGATTCCTTGTTTCACTTATCAAGATTGCTTGATATATCTTTTAGAGAATAACCTTTTTCTTATCTTTCTTTCTTAAGGAAGAAAAATGGTTAGACCTGGACGTCCCCGTGCCGATCAATCTATTACAACTCCCCAAGATGGAGTTTTTATGACTACCCAGCAATTTCTAGACCTTGTCACGAATGCTCAAGCAGCTGATTCTAATCCGGAACCTACTCACCCTAAAGCTAGGTTTGCTCGTTTGTGCAATGATTACACCAACTTAGGTGGGAAGCAATTTAAGGGCACTGAAACTATCACCGAGGTCCAAGCTTGGCTCAGAACGTGTGATAGAATCTTCTCTCGCATGAACCTCACTGACCTCCATCGAATCCAGGTGGCTTCCAGTATGCTCCAAGAAAGAGCGTTGGATTGGTATGAGTTGTTAATCTCAGAAATTGATGAAGCGGATCTCTCCTGGGAGAACTTCCGGGAACGCTTCGAATCGAAATTCGTGCCCGAGGCTGAAAAATAACTTTGGCTCGAAGATTTATTTACCTTGTTCAAGGTCAGTCTTCTGTGGTGGACTACGCTGCATCATTCGAATCTCTTTCCAAATATGGGGTCGAATATATAAATACTCCACTGAAGAAGAACCAGAGTTTTGTGTATGGCTTAAATAAGAATCTTAAGAAGCCACTACTCCTGAAACTAGAAGTTGCATTTGATCAACTCGTCGATATCGCTCTTCGTCTTGAAGAGGCCGATAGAGAGAGTGATGCTGAAGTGGTTGGCGCTAAACCAAACTTCAACAACAAAAAGAGCCCTAACAAATTTAAAGGTTCTTATCCCAACAAAAAGGGTACGCAAGAAACTCCGGCTGCAAAGACACCTTCCTCTAGTAGCGGGCAATGCTATAACTGTGGTTCTAAGGACCATTTTGCGAACAAGTGTTCGAAGCCCAAAAGTTATCGCTATTGCATGAGCTCGGAACATTATATACAAATGTGCCCAACATTAAAAGGAAGGAAAGAGGGAAAGTTAAACGTGGCTCATGCCCTGGCAACACATCTCGTGGCCAAGGTATTTCTCATTCCATTCTCGATGGTATTATTTTATTTCATGATCAACCCATTAGAGTTCTCTTTGATACGGGTGCATCCCATTCTTTTATATCAAAGGAACTTGTCGAAACTTTCTCTTTAAATGTTGATGCTTTAATGACTTCCTTAAGAATTGCGAATCTTGTTGGTGGATCCGCCACTCTTAGTTTGCTTTGTAATAATGTGGAGATTATTTTATGTAATTTTCCATTCCTAGCCGATTTCCATATTATGCGTTACCTAGGCTTTGGAATGATTTTGGGAATGGATTGGCTTAATCGTTATGAAGCTCATATCCTTTGTCCTGAGCGGACTATTTATCTCCGACATCCGCAATCTGTAAATAAGATTTCTATTATTCTTAAAGATTCGGATTCTGCGTTGACTGCATCTTTATATTCTTTAAATCCTCATGATGATGATGATGATGAGGAAGATGTCATTTCTCGAATTCACGTCGTTCGTGAATTTTCCGAAATATTTGAGCCCGTTTTAGGTTTACCACCTAAACGAGCAATTGAGTTCAGAATTAATCTTACCCCTGAAGCTTAACTGATTACTCGTCCTCCTTATCGCATGTCTAATAAGGAAAATGAGGAGATGCACAAACAGTTGTCCGAATTGGAGACGAAGCAATTTATTCGCTCTGGTTCCTCGCCTTGGGGAGCTTCGGCTATTTTCGTGAAGAAATCCGACGGCACGCTTAGGCTTTGCGTTGACTATCGCAAGCTTAACGATCTGACTATTAAAAATAAATATCCTTTACCTCGGATTGACGATCTTATTGATCAGCTTAGCGGAGCTACGGTCTTTTCACATTTGGACTTGGCTACCGGTTTTCATCAGCTTCGTATTGCTGAGGATAGTACTCCTTTGACGTCGTTCCGTACTCGCTATGGATCTTATGAATGGCTTGTTATGCCATTTGGTTTAACGAATGCTCCGACTTACTTCGTTGACCTCATGAATCGAGTTTTCAAGGCTTTCCTCGATCGATTTGTTCTCATCTTCATTGATGATATCCTTGTGTATTCTAAAACCGAGGAGAAGCATCAAAGGCATCTTCGGATTGTATTGGAAATTCTTAGGAGTAATCAATTAAAAGCTAAATTTTCTAAATGCCACTTTTGGCAATCTCGTGTGAAGTTTCTCGGTCATATTATTTCCGAATCCGGAATTTCCGTGGATCCTTCAAAGATTGAAGCGATTCAAGATTGGAAGAGACCGGAGAGTGTGACAGAGATTCGTAGTTATCTCGGATTGGCGGGTTATACCGTCATTTCATTAAAGACTTTTCTAAGATTGTCGTGCCTCTTACTGGCTTTACAAAGAAGGGAATTAAATACATTTGGTCAGACAAATGTGAAGCCTCTTTCCAGAAATTGAAAGAACTCCTTTCCGATGCTCCTATTCTTGTTATTCCCGAAGGGAATCAAGATTTTATGGTTTATACTGATGCTAGTCACGTTGGTTTGGGTGCCGTTCTTATGCAAAAAGAACGTGTTATTGCTAATGCTTCTAGGCATTTAAAGCCGGCCGAGACTAGATATGCCACACATGATTTAGAACTCGCGGCTATTGTTTTCGCCCTTCGAATTTGGCGTCATTATCTATTGGGAGAGAAATTTGTTTTTACACGGATCATAAGTCTTTGAAATATTTATTTTCTCAAAAGGAACTTAATTTGCGTCAAGAGCGTTGGCTCAAGTTCCTTGCAACTTATGATCTTGATATTCTTTATACCCCCGGTAAGGGTAATCGTGTCGCCGATGCTCTTAGTCGTAAACAACAAGCAGTTGTTTGTATGATGATATCCGAATGGAACGATCTCGAGATTTTATCCACTTGTGAGATCCGAGAGCGCGTATCCGATTTATGCTCATCACTGGTTTTATGTAGCCTTGAGGCTCATCCTTCTCTTTTAGACCGCATTCTTGAAGCTCAAGGGCTAGATCCTGAATTGGCTCTTCTTAGCCAAAATGTTAGGGATAAAATTGATATTGAATGTTTGAAAGACTTTGATATTGATTCTCGTGGCGACATTCGAAAATTTGGTAAACTTATCGTCCCAAATATTGGTGGTCTTCGTAAAGATATTTTAGAAGATTCACATCGTTATAAATTCGCCATTCATCCCGGTAGTAGTAAAATATACGCTGATATGAAGCGACTTTATTATTGGGAGGGAATGAAATCTGATATTGCTAACTTTGTTAAGTGTTGCATGACTTGCCAACTTGTCAAGGCCGAACATCAAAGGCCTGGTGGGTTATTACAACTTTTAGAAATTCCAATTTGGAAGTGGGACCAAATTTCAATGGATTTTATAGATCGCCTTCCCCGTTCTCGTTCGGGTCATGATAGCTTATGGGTGATCATTGATAGACTTACTAAATCGACCCATTTTATTCCCGTTCGGTCTAACCGGACCGTTCCTCTTTTGGCCAAACTCTTTATCAAGGAAATTGTTAAATTGCATGGAGTTCCTACTTCTATTGTTAGCGATCGAGATCCATTGTTTACTTGTGGATTTTGGAAGAGTCTTCAAAAGGCTTTAGGAATGAAGCTTAATTTTAGCACTGCTTAGGACCCCAGTCCGATGGACAAACCGATCGTGTGAATCAAACTCTTGAAGATCAAATTCGTGCTTGTGTGCTCGATTTTGGTGGAAGTTGGGAAGATCATATTTCACTTGTTGAATTTTCCTATAATAATAGCTTCCAATCTAGTATTGGTATGGCACCTTTCGAGGCACTCTATGGAAGGCCATGCCCATCTCCTTCTTTTTGGCTTGAGGCTGGTGAGAAGCTGGTTTTAGGTCCAGACTTTATTCGTGATTCCACAGAGAAGATTGCACTTATTCGACATAGGATGAAAGAAGCCTTGAGTAGACAAAAATCCTATGCCGATAATCGAAGAAGGAAATTAGAATTTTATGTGGGAGATTCTGTTTTTATTCGTGTTTCACCTATGAAAGGTGTTGTACGTTTCAGTCGATCGGGAAAGTTAGCACCCCGATATATTGGGCCATTTCCTATCACTGAACGTATTGGTTCTATGGCTTATCTCCTTACATTACTGGCTCAGTTTTCTGCTATGCATGACGTGTTTCATGTTTCTCGATTACGGTAATGCCTACGAGATTCCGATTCTATTCTTGAGCCTGGTGTTGTGGAAGAAATTGAAGTTTCGCCGAATTTTACTTACGAGCAGCATCCTATTCGAATTATTGTTGTGGAGGACAAACGACTACGAAATAAAGATGTTCCGCTTGTGAAGGTTCAATGGTCCTCAAATCCTTAGGATTGTTCTTGGGAATCCAGATAATTCATCGAACGAACACATCCGCACTTGCTTACTCCTGCTCTTTGAGGTGAACTTCCTATTTCAAATTTCTTTTGTGTTAATATGCTTTTATGGTTGTTACTTTTTATTTCCATCTTATATATTACGAGGACACAATTTCTTTAAGGAGGGGAGTCTGTAACAACCCGCATATTTATTGATTTTATATTTAAATATTTTATTTAAATATTTTGTCGTTAATCGGATATTGGTCCGAAAAGCTACTTTTTGCAAACGGTCAAATTAGGACTCGAGACCACTTCCATTGAGTTCGAAATGCCGTTTACAACTTTATAAGTATAAACATTGATAGGTTCGGAGTAAGTGGAATTTCACTTACTTTTCCCGCTTTGGACTTTGGGTTAGATTAACCATTATAACTCAAACTGTAACGACCCGGAATTTTGGGCAATATCGATTTAATAATCTGTATAAATAATTTAATTGGTTTAATGATTTTCTTTATAATTTTAATTTAAATTGGTGAAATTAATCTTATTAAATATAATAAATATTTAATTTGGTAAGTATAATCAATATCTTTTAACAATTTAAAAATTGGCTAGGATTGTTTTCAAAAGCTAATAAAATCTTATTCTGTTTATAATCTATATAATTGATATATATTGTGAATGGAATACCTTTTGTTTAATTAAAAGATTGAATTTTCAAATTTATAATATATGTGTATGTATATGTTATGATTTGGAAATTGTTTTGAAATTTAATTTAATCTATTAACAATTATGTATGAATGAATATTGCAATTTTAAAGTTTTGTTTTAAATTCAATAAGATTTTCAAAAGATAATTTAGTTTAATTCAATCGTTTCAAATATAAGATGGTTATTTATTTTTAAATAGAATAGTTTCAAAGGAATTTAAACAAGCTTCGTTTGTTTTCTTTTAAAATGTTTACATTAAAAATGAATGTTTAAGATTTTTTTTTAAAAATAAATGTATAAGGTTAATTTATATTATAATTAGTTTAGTATATTTCTTTTAAAAGTAAACTTATTTACATACATGTAAGTATTTATCAATTAAGAAAGTAAAATATGTAAATTTATATTTACATTCAAAATTAAATAAAATTCAAATTAAAAATACTTAATGACATGTTTAACTCCATTAATTATCTTAATAACACTTGTGAGTAGATTAAGGGGATAAAATGACAAGTGTTAATCTTTAAGAACAAGTGTCTTCATTTTTTTTTTATAAACATAACTTTCTTTCATTTTTTTCCCTTTGTTTATTTTCTTTCAAATGTTTAAGGAAAAAATAGAAACAACATCCAAAATCTGAAACTTGAATCAAAGCTCCTCACTTCAACTAGAACCTGCAAATTTAAAACGCAAAACCAAATCTGAAAACTTGAATCAAAAGCAAATTAAAAATACTGCAATTGTAAAGCCTTGAAATTCAAATGGAATTCAATCTTCAACCTGTTTTGAAGATCATTCTGCAACTAAATCAAATGACAACTTGCAATTCAAACTAAAGCTGCAATATCAATCTGCAATTTCAACATGCAAGGGAAATCAACAGCATCAAATTGTAAAGCAAGCAAATGCATTTTATGAATTAAAGATCAAGCCTGGAAAATAAGAATTAAACCCCGCTCTGTTTACTTCAAAGAATCAGGTGAGTAAATGTTTTTTTAAAAACAGTTTTGCTTCAAACTTGTGATTTAATGTTGATGCATGTGTTAATCTATATTATGTTATATGAAAATTCGTTTTTATTGGAATGCATGTTGAATTTAAATGTTGAATTGCCGGTATAAATTCAAAATAGATACTGCGTTTACTAAAACAGTTCAAGATACTTCAAAAATCTGTAACTTGATTTTGGATGCAAATTTGATATTGATTTATAAATGAAAACTGTTTGAAATCACATAACTTATCATCTAAAAATAATCATAGAATTTAAAACTGGATGAGTTTCTCAGAATTTTAAATTTACAGTAGAAAGTCTTTTTGGGCTAAAAAATTTATGAACTTAAACTTAAATTTAGATTGTATGATTGGAATAGCAATGTAAATTCATGATTTTTAATACTTGTTTCATGATTTTTAGTTGTGTAAATTGGGAGAATTTGGGGTTTATTCGTAAATTGGGTTTTAGTGAATTAACGATTATCCATACTGTGATTTGGTGTAAATCTTGGATTGAAGCTTGTTTGCAGGATGTAGATGTTAGGAAAAATTCAAAAGAATTTTTATATTGGTTGAATCTATGGGAATTTGATCGAGTAGGGTTTTTATCTTGTTTCGGGTGGACTTTGATGTCGCGTTCTTTGCGACAAGAAGGAGGGACCGGAGGCGCTCGCTTTTGGGGAGAAGAAAGCTTGAATCGTGATGTCTCGACGGCGAGAACGGTAGGGGTTGGACGGCGTCAGGTGGATGGCCGTGGGTGGTTTTGTAGTCATGGGTTCTTCTGTATTTTCGACAATTGAGTCGAATTTTGATTCGATTAATTATTTTAGTATCTGGGGATGTTTTCGAGCACACACGCGACCGTGTGATGGTGGTAGAGGGTCGTGATGACCGTCGTTGGCCAGAGGTGGCGTGCTAGGTGGACGAGCACAGTTGTGTGCACGATTTGAGGTACTGGATATTTGAAGCTTGGAGAAGATAATGGAAAACTCGAAGTAGCTCTCGCGTCTTCCTGTGCTTGACTCGAAGTGGGTGGTATCTGGGTATGCTTCGAGACATGCTCGGGGTTTGTTGGGTTTCTACTTGGGTTTTACCCGAGACTTTCTCTTGTGCTAGATTATGCAAGTTTATAAAAAGTAACTTTTTATAAAGACAGGAAGTTTATGATTTCAAGACTTGTTCTTGGAAAATTAAGTTAATCAAACTTTTTAAAATGTTATTCGAATTTATATTTTAAATTTAAATGTTTTTAAGATGATTTTTTTCTGTAAATAATCATCTTAATTAAATTTTGAGTTTTAATTCAAAGAATGTTTTGAATTTAATTATTTAATCAAAGTTTTAAAGTAATGTTTTAATAACAAAGGTTTCAAATTTATTTTGAAATAAATAAGTTTAAATTAGATGTTAAAGTGTTTTAAATTTCATAATTGATTACTAAATTCCTTATTTCCAAATAAGGTTATTGTTATAATTTTGAAATCAAAATAGAATAATTTATTTTTAAGTTGTTAAAGTTTGATTAAACTCAAATAATTTATTTATGGAAATAAATAGGGTTAAATTATTTGGTTATAAATTTAAGAATACTTAATTAACTATGATTTATTAATAAGTAAAGATTGATTAAGATAAATGTTTAATTAAGGATTTTTGAAATATAAGTAATTAATTAATTAATTGTTTAATTAATTTTTAATAACTATTTAATTATTTAATTAATTTTAATAATCACTTAATTATGATTTAATTAAGTGTGATTACTTAATGAAGTAATCAATGGTTAATTTATGAATGTAATTAAGAAAGTAATTACGTATGGAAGTAATTAAAGTGAATGTGATTAAAGGGTAATCCCTTCATGTTATCAATTAAAGAATTGATTAATATAATTGTTCGAAGTTAATTAATTATGGAGTAATTAATTAATTAATGTATTAAGATTTATTTAAAAATGTAATTAATTATTTGTAAAGTAATTAATTAAGAAAGTAATTAAGATTTATTAAAGGAAGTAATTAAGGGTTATTTGCTTAATTTATTTTAGTTAATTAATTAATGTGATTAAGTAATTGATGAATGAGTTTAACTTAAGATTAATTACTAAGTGTAATTAATTAAAACATTATTAATTAATAAGGTAATTAATTAAGGATTTATTTATTAACTCAATTGTTTAATAATTACTTAATGAAGTAATTAAGATTTATTAATTAAAGTAATTAATCAAGGATTAATATAATTAATTAGAAGTTAATTAATTGAGAAGTTAATTAATTTAGATAGGTAATTATAATTACTGATTATGAATTAATAAGATGATTAATTACAAGTTGATTATTAATTAATAAGGATCATTAATTAATATAATTAATGAATTAATCAAGGTTGATTAATTTAATTAATTAATTTAAATATGATTAATTAATTATTAATTAAGGATTAATGTAAGTAATTATAGTTAATTAATTTATGAAGGATCATTAATTTTATAGTTAATGATAGTAATTAAAGGTTAATTACTGAATATGGTTTGGATTAATTACTTAAGGTAATTAAGGATAATTAATCAAGGAAGATTAATTAGGAAGATCATTTGAAGATGATCAATGAATATGATTTGTAATAAATCAATGAAGCAGGAGTTAGGATAATCCAAGTGATTGAAGGATAGTTATTAATTTAATTAGTGATTAATTAAATTTATTTAGAGTTAATCAATTCTGGTACAGATGATTGATTAATATTGAATGGTTGATATTGAATGATTGATATTGGATGTTGAATGATATTGGATGATTGATATTGGGTGATTGGTTGATACTGGATGATTTGGATATTTATGTTATGTTATGCTGCATTGTGAAATGAATATTTGTTATGAATTATCTATTGTGATAATGTTATTCATCTATCTGTTTATATCATCCTGAATAAGTTAATCTGTTTAAATCCCTTAAGTACAACTTGGACATTAAAATGGCGTTTGGTTTCGGTGAGACCGGGATCAGGTTTCCATATTTGGAATCCGAAAACCACATCGATTCCAATTAAACGTTAGGTCGTTAATCCAAGTGGAGCAAGTGAAGACTCGAGGTGTAAGGGCTATACGTCAGTATAACTCTGTGGGTGATTCCGTAATGAGTTTGATAGAATAGTACTTATAGATTCGAGATGGAGATTAGAGTGCAAGGGATATGGTCGTTGACTCTAAGGGTGATTCCAAAATGAGTGCAACGAGATAGTGCCTTCGGTTTCGTTCGAACCCGGAACAAACTTGTATGGATTGAATGCTTTCAGCACATCATCAGGCGGACGATGAGAATTCTAAGATAGATGTGTCCTATAAAGGTAATCGCAGCCTCAAGCCTCATCAACCGGGAATGGCTAAAACAGGGGAGGTGCAGCAAGGCTTCGTGGGTCGCACCCACTGGAGAGCAAGATGTACCCCTGTCTAGAAGTCCCTTTTTATTCGGCTGTGTGGGGCGGTTGAATTCCGAACAACCGCCGGGGTTGTCTTGTTCGGGACTGTTCAGTAAGGAATGGTCCCGGCCTTGTGTTGCAGGGGATGAAGGGAGTAATCCTCGGTACGGTGATCTAGGCCACCTACTTTGACGAGCGGTACCCCAGTAGCCCTGCCATTGATGGAAACCCATTTTCCCTACGAGACCCTACAGTTTTGTTTGTATTACCCACTTATGTGGCTAGTAGCTGGAATTTAATCATGTAACAATTTCGGCTATTTCTTATTTACTTGAAAACCCTAGACACTATTATAATATCACTGGATTTCCTATCAAATGTTTTGGTTAGCGTAAGGTAAAAACTTTTCCATGTTTATGTGTGGGAAGTCTTACGTGATACCTTTTTCTTTTCAAAGGTTTTCTAAAGTTAAGCAATTTTAAACCGTTTACTCACACCAGACCCCTGTCTGACCCGAGTGTTTATTTTCTGTTTTATTAAACTCTTGGGTACTCATATTATGTATGAGTAGTCAAGTGATTCAGGTTTGCTTGACGAATTCTGGAGGAGATATGGAGCAGGGGGCTTCGACGTGTAGATATATATTGATTCCGCTGTGTGTTTGATATCTGTTTCTTCTATTGTACTTGAGTTGTATGAATTAGACAGATGTTTATAACTTTCCAATATGTGTTGTAAAGTTGTGTAACTCTGATATAATCTGATACTATGTATTATTTTATTTGATATATTATATTTTATTCGTTCCGCTGTGAGTTTTCTGATGTTGTTCTATTTCTTCTTTCTCTTTCTTTTCTTCTTCTATCCCTTTCTTTCTTCACCAGTGATGCGATTTCCTGGAGATAGGAGGTCGGGTCGCTACAGTTGGTATCAGAGCATTAGGCTGAGTGAATACCTAGGCTCTATAGTGGTGTCTTTCTTGAGAGAGCGTATTTGTAATTTTTATATATAACTATATAAATATTTATATATCTACCTGATCTGTTGGGTTAGCTGTTCGGATTTTCCAACATAAGTTTTAGAGGTAGATGGAGTAGTGGTGTGTGTGTGTAACACGACTACCACTAATGGAAGAAGTCCATATGTTTGAGGTTGGAAGTATTTGTCGAGACTGTAGACCTAATACCGTCTCGAGTGAGATTCGTTATTTGGAGTAAGGATTTCTCTGATATCCGAAGGAAATCTTTTGAAGATTCGGAGTTTATCTTTGAAGAATGAGTTTGGATTTCACTAGGATGAGCGAATTATTCTTGAGTTTGGATTTGATGGAAGTGCAGTAGTAAGTGATGATATCTTGGTAACTGCGTGATGAGATACAGTATTCTTGGATATTTCCGAAGGTGTTTCCTCTTGAAGCAGTTTTAGAGTGGTTGAGGAGCAGTCTTTTCCTGCCTTAGGAAAGACTCGTATGTATAGAAGTTATCTGGATCTTCAGTATGGAGGTTGGCTGTTCTGAAATATGGGACTAAGGTCTATGAGTTGCTTCGCTTCGGCATGGTCTCATTTTTATTCCTTTAAAAAGAGTAAAGTGTTGATGCTTGATTTGGAGCCCGAGTTTCTTGAGAAGTTTTCTGCCATCTTGGAGTCAGTTGTGTGGTTTGTTGAAGGTTTTGGAGTTGAGCATTTGGATTATAAGTCTGTGGATAGCTGTGGTAGCAGTTCAGCTCGAAGTGTTCGGTGTGCTGACAAGAAAGTCTTTTACCTTTACAGTATCATCAAGTAGAGTTCGGAAGCAGCAGTGTGGTTATTTCTCCGATGGTTCTGGAATCTTATTGGTTCTTCTTACAGCAGTCCGAGTAGATGGAGGAAGTTTTCTTGAAAAGTTAATCTTGTTTGGAGAAGCTTTAAGCTGTTCTAATTGGAAAAGAGAGGATAGTTTCTTTGGAATCCGGATTAGGTTGGATCGCAAAAGTGACTTACGATTGGTTTGGAATTTTCTTAAGCATACTTTTGTTTGAGACCGAGGATTCTCATGGGAAGTAGGAGCTGCTGGTATAATAAGAAGTTTATCTGCATCTGGAGCTGAATTCCATATTGTTTTGGTTCCAGAAGTGATTTTGGTAGCTAGCCCAGTTGTAGGATGGTTCATAGAGAAGTAAGGTTGGTGTAGCAGCTCAGGAATTTGTTTTTGGAGTATGGATGGGTTAGATCTAGCTTATTGAGATTGGATTCTGTGTAAAGTTGTGTGACCGAGTCAGATGGGTCACAAGATTATATGGATGTGATGAACAAGGTTTCTCAAATATTGGAGAAGTTTGTATTCATGTTCACCAACAGTATTCTCATCTATTTTAGAATCAGAGTTGCGCGGCGGAAGCGAGGTAGCAGCTGTGCAAGGAAGGAAACAAGTTCTGTTTGCTATTGCTTGAGTAGTAGTGTTTGAGTTCTGGATTTCGATGGATTTTGGAAGACTTTTCTGTTAAATAGGATCCTGAAGCTTGTTTGTTTTGGTCTAGCTGTTTCAGAAATATCAGCATAGGATAAGCTGATCAGGAAAAGAATAGCAGCCCAAGGTTGTCTGTTAAGTTATGCAGATACGAGATGAGGAGTCTGGAGTTTGAAGTTGGTGACTTCATTGTTGTTAGGATTTCTCTAGTTAAGAAAGCAGAAATTGAGTAAGATTGGATGGGTAGTGCTATGGCATTTGAGATTTCTTATCTGTGTTCTGATAAGATAAGATCTGTTCTCTATGAGATTGAATTGCCAGTTTGGATAGCTGGAATTCATTTTATTTCACGTATCTCTGAGGGAATACGTGTATGATTCATTTTTGGTTGTTGAATTTGTAGTTTAGTTGGATTTGGAAGATTGAGCTAGTCTTGAGTATAATCTGATATTCTGTTCAGATTGATGGATCTAGAGAAGAGAAGAGCTCTGGATTTTGGTGGTGTAGTTTGTTGGTTTGTAGCTTCTGTAGAGCGAGTATCCCGGTGATTTTTACTTGGGAAACTCGAAATAGTATTAGAGTTTTATTCTGACGTATGTCAGGATAATTAGTTAAGTTTGTTTGTGTGATTGATTGCTTTGGTTGTTAGTTACTGGTTGTTAGGAATGCTTTGCTAATTGAATTAAAAACTTTTCTGGGTTATTAAATTAAGTTTGCTTTTAAATTTCGGGGACGAAATTCTTTTAAGGGGGAAGGATTGTAGCGATCCGGAATTTTGGGCAATATCGATTTAATAATCTGTATAAATAATTTAATTGGTTTAATGATTTTCTTTATAATTTTAATTTAAATTGGTGAAATTAATCTTATTAAATATAATAAATATTTAATTTGGTAAGTATAATCAATATCTTTTAACAATTTAAAAATTGGTTAGGATTGTTTTCAAAAGCTAATAAAATCTTATTCTGTTTATAATCTATATAATTGATATATATTGTGAATGGAATACCTTTTGTTTAATTAAAAGATTGAATTTTCAAATTTATAATATATGTGTATGTATATGTTATGATTTGGAAATTGTTTTGAAATTTAATTTAATCTATTAATAATTATGTATGAATGAATATTGCAATTTTAAAGTTTTGTTTTAAATTCAATAAGATTTTCAAAAGATAATTTAGTTTAATTCAATTGTTTCAAATATAAGATGGTTATTTATTTTTAAATAGAATAGTTTCAAAGGAATTTAAACAAGCTTCGTTTGTTTTCTTTTAAAATGTTTACATTAAAAATGAATGTTTAAGATTTTTTGTTTTAAAAAAAAACGTATAAGATTATATTTATATTATAATTAGTTTAGTATATTTCTTTTAAAAGTAAACTTATTTACATACATGTAAGTATTTATCAATTAAGAAAGTAAAATATGTAAATTAATATTTACATTCAAAATTAAATAAAATTCAGATTAAAAATACTTAATGACATGTGTAACTCCATTAATTATCTAAATAACACTTGTGAGTAGATTAAGGGGATAAAATGACAAGTGTTAATCTTTAAGAACAAGTGTCTTCATTTTTTTTTTATAAACATAACTTTCTTTCATTTTTTTCCCTTTGTTTATTTTCTTTCAAATGTTTAAGGAAAAAGTAGAAACAACTTCCAAAATCTGAAACTTGAATCAAAGCTCCTCACTTCAACTAGAACCTGCAAATTTAAAACCCAAAACCAAATCTGAAAACTTGAATCAAAAGCAAATTAAAAATACTGCAATTGTAAAGCCTGCAAATTCAAATGGAATTCAATCTTCAACCTGTTTTGAAGGTCAATCTGCAACTAAATCAAATGACAACCTGCAATTCAAACTAAAGCTGCAATATCAATCTGCAATTTCAACATGCAAGGGAAATCAACAACATCAAATTGTAAAGCAAGCAAATGCATTTTATGAATTAAAGATCAAGCCTGGAAAATAAGAATTAAACCCTGCTCTGTTTACTGCAAAGAATCAGGTGAGTAAATGTTTTCTAAAAAACAGTTTTGGTTCAAACTTGTGATTTAATGTTGATGCATGTGTTAATCTATATTATGTTATATGAAAATTCGTTTATATTGTAATGCATGTTGAATTTAAATGTTGAATTGCCTGTATAAATTCGAAATAGATACTGTGTTTACTAAAACAGTTCAAGATACTTCAAAAATCTATAACTTGATTTTGGATGCAAATTTGATATTGATTTGTAAATGAAAACTGTTTGAAATCACATAACTTATCATCTAAAAATAATCATAGAATTTAAAAGTGGATGAGTTTCTCATAATTTTAAATTTATAGAAGAAAATCATTTTGGGCTAAAAAATTTATGAACTTAAACTTAAATTTAGATTGTATGATTGGAATAGCAATGGAAATTCATGATTTTTAATACTTGTTTCATGATTTTTAGTTGTGTAAATAGGGAGAATTTGGGGTTTATTCGTAAATTGGGTTTTAGTGAATTACCGATTATCCATACTGTGATTTGGTGTAAATCTTGGATTGAAGCTTGTTTGTAGGATGTAGATGTTAGGAAAAGTTCAAAAGATTTTTTATATTGGTTGGATCTATGGGAATTTGATCGAGTAGGGTTTTTATTTCGTTTCGGGTGGGCTTTGATGTCGCGTTCTTTGCGACAAGAAGGAGGGACCGGAGGAGCTCGATTTTGGGGAGAAGAAAGTTTGAATCGTGATGTCTCGATGGTGAGAATGGTAGGGGTTGGACGGCGTCAGGTGGATGGCCGTGGGTGGTTTTGTAGTTATGGGTTCTTCAGTATTTTCGACAATTGAGTCGAATTTTGATTCGATTAATTATTTTAGTATCTGGGGATGTTTTCGAGCACACACGCGACCGTGTGATGGTGGTAGAGGGTCGTGATGACCGTCGTTGGTCGGAGGTGGCGTGCTAGGTGGACGAGCACGGTTGTGTGCACGATTTGAGGTACTGGATATTTGAAGCTTGGTGAAGATAATGGAAAACTCGAAGTAGCTCTCGCTTCTTCCCGTGCTTGACTCGAAGTGGGTGGTATCTGGGTATGCTTCGAGACGTGCTCGGGGTTTGTTGGGTTTCTACTCGGGTTTTACCCGAGACTTTCTCTTGTGCTAGATTATGCAAGTTTATAAAAGATAAGTTTTTATAAAGAAAAGAAGTTTACAATTTCAAGACTTGTTCTTGGAAAATTAAGTTAATCAAACTTTTTAAAATGTTATTTGAATTTATATTTTAAATTTAAATGGTTTTAAGATGATTTTTTTCTACAAATAATCATCTTAATTAAATTTTGAGTTTTAATTCAAAGAATGTTTTGAATTTAATTATTTAATCAAAGTTTTAAAGTAATGTTTTAATAACAAAGGTTCCAAATTTATTTTGAAATAAATAAGTTTAAATTAGATGTTAAAGTGTTTTAAATTTTGTAATTGATTACTAAATTCCTTATTTCCAAATAAGGTTATTGTTATAATTTTGAAATCAAAATAGAATAATTTATTTTTAAGTTGTTAAAGTTTGATTAAACTCAAATAATTTATTTATGGAAATAAATAGGGTTAAATTATTTGGTTATAAATTTAAGAATACTTAATTAACTATGATTTATTAATAAGTAAAGATTGATTAAGATAAATGTTTAATTAAGGATTTTTGAAATATAAGTAATTAATTAATTAAATGTTTAATTAATTTTAGATAATTAGTTAATTATTTAATTAATTTTAATAATCACTTAATTATGAATTAATTAAGTGTGATTACTTAATGAAGTAATCAATGGATAATTTATGAATGTAATTAAGAAAGTAATTACTTATGGAAGTAAATAGAGTGAGAGTGATTAAAGGGTAATCCCTTCATGTTATCAATTAAAGAATTGATTAATATAATTGTTTGAAGTTAATTAATTATGGAGTAACTAATTAATTAATGAATTAAGATTTATTTAATAATGTAATTAATTATTTGTAAAGTAATTAATTAAGAAAGTAATTAAGATTTATTAAAGGAAGTAATTAAGGGTTATTTGCTTAATTTATTTTAGTTAATTAATTAATGTGATTAAGTAATTGATGAATGAGTTTAACTTAAGATTAATTACTAAGTGTAATTAATTAAAACATAATTAATTAATAAGGTAATTAATTAAGGATTTATTTATTAACTCAATTGTTTAATAATTACTTAATGAAGTAATTAAGATTTATTAATTAAAGTAATTAATCAAGGACTAATATAATTAATTAGAAGTTAATTAATAGAGAAGTTAATTAATTTAGATAGGTAATTATAAGTTGTTAATTACTGATTATGAATTAATAAGATGATTAATTACAAGTTGATTATTAATTAATAAGGATCATTAATTAATATAATTAATGAATAAATCAAGGTTGATTAATTTAAGTAATTAGTTTAAATATGATTAATTAATTATTAGTTAGGGATTAATGTAAGTAATTATAGTTAATTAATTTATGAAGGATCATTAATTTTGTAATTAATGATAGTAATTAAAGGTTAATTACTGAATATGGTTAGGATTAATTACTTAACGTAATTAAGGATAATTACTCGAGGAAGATTAATTATGAAGATCATTTGAAGATGATCAATGAATTTGATTTGTAACAAATCAATGAAGCAGGAGTTAGGATAATCCAAGTGATTGAAGGATAGTTATTAATTTAATTAGTGATTAATTAAATTTATTTAGAGTTAATCAATTCTGGTACAGGCGATTGATTAATATTGAATGGTTGATATTGAATAATTGATATTGGATGATTGATATTGGGTGATTGGTTGATATTGGATGATTTGGATATCTATGTTATGTTATGCTGCATTGTGAAATGAATATTTGTTATGAATTATCTATTGTGATAATGTTATTCATCTATCTGTTTATATCATCCTGA
The DNA here is from genome assembly GCA_030765085.1 of Allium cepa. Taxonomy (NCBI): domain Eukaryota; kingdom Viridiplantae; phylum Streptophyta; class Magnoliopsida; order Asparagales; family Amaryllidaceae; genus Allium; species Allium cepa. Next base: position 949,647,115 of record CM060943.1, on the reverse strand, counting down.
ATAAGTTAATCTGTTTAAATCCCTTAAGTACAACTTGGACATTAAAATGGCGTTTGGTTTCGGTGAGGCCGGGATCGGGGTTCCATATTTGGAATCCGAAAACCACATCGATTCCAATTAAACGTTGGGTCGTTAATCCAAGTGGAGCAAGTGAAGACTCGAGGTGTAAGGGCTATACGTCAGTATAACTCTGTGGGTGATTCCGTAATGAGTTTGATGGAATAGTACTTATAGATTCAAGATGGAGATTAGAGTGCAAGGGCTATGGTCGTTGACTCTGAGGGTGATTCCAAAATGAGTGCAACGAGATAGTGCCTTCGGTTTTATTCGAACCCGGAACGAACTTGTATGGATTGAATGCTTTCAGCACATCGTCAGGCGGACGATGAGCATTCTAAGATAGATGTGTCCTATAAAGGTAATCGCAGCCTCAAGCCTCATCAACCGGGAATGGCTAAACCAGGGGAAGTGCAGAAAGGCTTCGCGGGTCGCACCAACTGGAGAGCAACATTTACCCCTGTCTAGAAGTCCCTTTTTATTCGGCTGTGTGGGGCGGTTGAATTCCAGACAACCGCCGGGGTTGTCTTGTTCGAGACTATTCAGTAAGGAATGGTCCCGGCCTTGTGTTGCAGGGGATGAAGGGAGTTATCCTCGGTATGGTGATCTAGGTCATGTACTGTGACGGGCGGTACCCTAGTAGCCCTGCCATTGATGGAAACCCATTTTCCCTACGAGACCCTACGGTTTCGTTTGTATTACCCATTTATGTGGCTAGTAGCTGGAATTTAATCATGTAACAATTTCGGCAATTTCTTATTTACTTGAAAACCCTAGAAACTATTATAATATCACTAGATTTCCTATTAAATGTTTTGGTTAGCGTAAGGTAAAAAGTCATCCATGTTTTCTTTTCAAAGGTTTTCTAACGTTAAGCAATTTTAAACCGTTTACTCACACCAGACCCCTGTCTGACCCGAGTGTTTTTTTTTCTGTTTTATTAAACTCTTGGGTACTCATATTATGTATGAGTAGTCAAGTGATTCATGTTTGCTTGACGAATTCTGGAGGAGATATGGAGCATGAGGCTTCGACGTGTAGATATATATTGATTCCGCTGTGTGTTTGATATCTGTTTCTTCTATTGTACTTGAGTTATATGAATTAGACAGATGTTTATAACTTTCCAATATGTGTTGTAAAGTTGTGTAACTCTGATATAATCTGATACTATGTATTATTTTATTTGATATATTATATTTTATTCGTTCTGCTGTGAGTTTTCTGATGTTGTTCTGTTTCTTCTTTCTCTTTCTTTTCTTCTTCTATCCCTTTCTTTCATCACTAGTGATGCGATTTCCTGGAGATAGGAGGTCGGGTCGCTACACAAACCCACTTCTCTCCTTCTCCTCACTCTTCATAAATTCCTACCAAACATAAACTTTAACATTAACGGTGAGTGGAAAGGGAAATTAGAAACTCCAAGCCTAGGTTTCTACTCCAACTCCATCATTCAACTCCAAATTCAAGGAAAAGCATTGGATTCAAGCTTGAAGTTGCTTCTCCATTCACTTTCAAGCTTTACCTTATTAACTTTAGGTCGTATGACCACTTAGGTCGCACAAGCATTTTCCCTAGGTAGTTGGGCCTTATTTCTACGATAGGTCGCTTGCCCCTTGCTTCCTTAGGACGTTCAAGTGTTAGGTCGCTCGGCCTTGGTTCCCTTAACTCGCGAACACCTCTAGGTCGCAACCACTTGGTCGCTTGACCCCTTAGACCCCTAGGTCGCAACCATTAGGTCGCTTGATCCTATCCTCCCTTAGGTCTTCACTAGGTCGTACCGTTGGGGATCTTCCTTAGGTCGTACCGTTCACTTCCTTAGGTCGTACCGTAGCGGGGGCGTTGCCCTCGTACCCCCACCTTGGGGGGTTGCCACCCCCTAGACCCCCCTCCGTAGGGGATCTTATCTGAAAAACATTCAACAGAACTTGCTTTGTTGAGATGCTGAGTTGACCATCCTTCGAGACAACTATCTTGGGCTTCTCGGTCGATTTTATGGTATCACGGCCTTGCTAAGAAGGCGGGATAACCACTTTACAAATATGAAGGTTCCAATACTAGTAGTAAATATCAAAACTCTTTCATCAAAACAATTTTAACCCTATTTTACTACAAAGCTTTTTCCTTAAACCGTTTTCCAATCTATTAGTATATACAAACCTTTACCTCACTCGTATGAGAAATCTAATTAAACGACTTAGTAAAACAAGTGGTATGAAACGCTTGCGTTTACTTCGTTGGTTAATTCTTGGACTTGTGCGATTGAATCTTTTGTGACAATTTTCTAGTGAAGATCTATAGTTTGTTCGTAAATATTTGAGTTAAGCAAGTGGTTATGGGACATGAAGCTAAACTTTTATATTTACTAACTTAGTGTAATTGACGCTTCTTGACGATCATTTTTGTGTTTTAGACTAGCAACTGTGCGATGTCTCTTTGTCTGCGAGGGAGACTAGACCCCGCTCTTGTGATGTTTCGCCATCGCATTTGTGTGATGTTTCGCCATCACATATGTGGGGTAGCGCCCCACGGTCTTCGGACCATTCGTGTGCCAAAATTAATGGCTTGCAACCATGAGATAACGTCTTGCTTTGTGTTACACGTGTAAGTGAGTTTTCATGTCCCATTTTGTGAGTTTTCATGCTCCTATATTGTAATTTTTGGATTTCTTGTGTAGTCTTCTGGAATTTGTGCTTCACCTATTTTCATGACTTTCATTGTTATGATTTTCTAACTTTTATGTTTTGGTGAATTTGTGCGTCATCACCTTTTTTTAGGTGAATTTGGATCTTTTAGAAGATTCTTTTGATATTGTTTGATCTCTTGATGATCTTCACTTACATGCTTATCATAGTATGTCTTTATGGTTTCTATATGTTCTTGCCATATCTATTGTTTTATATCATGTTATCTGATATTTATAGCTAGACTGATCCGTTATTATTTTCTTATAAATAATACTTAGGTCGGACCGAGATGTTACAGGTGCTTCTGCTTGACTTCTCCCCTAGGTATCTGCTACTCTGACTTTTGGCTAACTATTTAGATTAGCAGTTTTTGTTGTATACACTTGAGATATAGACTCATAGTTGTATTCTTTTGTATAACACGTGTTGCTATTCTTTTGTATTATTGTGGATCTTTTTGACCACTACTCTGATGTACACTTTCATGTGTTAGTTATATATATTTATATCTTCTTCTGCCTTTGTGATATGGATGTTTGTGACTGATTTGTGTTATGCTTATTTCTATGTTTGTTTTCGAAGATTATTTATAGCCACCGTGTGATAAGAAATCACATGGATGGTCGCTCCTCAACAGCCTTATTCTCCGTGCTAGTTGACAGCACTACACCGTAGTGTTCTGGGCTAGCGTGGGTATAGAGGTGGGGCGTCACAAAATGCACATACCCTGAATGGCGCGACCCCCATAACATTACCGCATCCTTCATGTTTCGACTATTTTCGGGGTGCGAGGTTCGATGAAGTCTCGTCCCACAAAGCTACGCTTTTCACAAATGCCATTCTTCGATCAACCAATGATCGGCACTCAGCATGCCGCATTACCAAATTTGGAATATATCACTAGTTACCATCAACGACATAACCTCTGAGCTCGTACGCCTCAGAGAAGGGTGTTAAGCTAAGAGAATAAATTCTCCGCCCCCAAATAGAAGGGTACTTGATAGAAACCAGCTTTACATCTCAAAGTGTAACGTTAGACATACATCCATACAAGTCCATCCTGGGTCTGAATGGAACTGAAGACACTTCAAAAGAAGTCCTTGCAAATCCGAATATCCCCAATCACGTCCGGACTCCCCATCACATAGGGTTATCAAAATCTCTATACCGGGGCCACTTGGTGTAGAGACATTCGACAGGTAATCCTTTCACTTTCGAAAATACCCAGTCTTCAACCACCGTCTTCAAATGCTATCCAATTCGTCGCATCATTAATTCATAATCGGTTTTATGACATAAAGTCCTCTCCCGGTTTAACTGAATTATGAACGCTTATTTAAAAACATATGGACACATTCAGAACTTAGCTTTACAACTTTTAGCCCAAAACCTATCCTTTTGAATGGTTTAAACAAATTTCCATTTTTAATCTTTTAAACAAAAGATTTAACCTTTATGATCCTCTTTAATTTGAAACAAGGTTTACGAAATCTTTAACAAAGATTCATTCATAGCTTTCAAAACTATTTCCATTTCAAATTGGATTTGCCGATAACTCGAAATCCTTCCAAAAAACTAGGAATTCTTTCTTTATATGAAATCTATTATCATTCGAAGACAAAGGTTTTTCATTTCAGGAAGATCCGATTAAATTTGCTCTAGTTATAGCCTTTTAAGGTATAAACCGGCAAATTAGCGCACTGCCGTACCTCGGCAAGTTCTATTTGGGTTAAATTCAAATTCCTTAAATAATCCATTTAGAATACTTTTGAAAATGGTTTAAAATCCATACATATATATGCACACTATATAACCGAATAACATTTTTTAAACCATAGTTTCCAAAATTTCAAATTTTCAAAATTATTTATTTAAAATAAATATTTAAATAATTTTTGATTTCAAATCTTCCTTTTTAAAAGTTTTTCATATTTAACTCAATTCCACTTCCAAACCATTTTGCATTCAAAATTCAACTTTTAAATCCTTTTCATTATTTTTAATAAAATAATTTTAAATTCAAAATACCCGTGACTTTACCAATTTTGTCTGAAATCAATATTTGTGTGTGTGTTGTTTCTAGGGGTTTCACAAGCAACAATAAAATATAAACCATCATAAATTCAAGCACAACAGTATCAATAAATGGTATAATCCTATAACGCTTATTTTTCATTCATAGATAAACAACTAAATTCATCACAGATAAATAAATCACAGTTCACAGCTCAATCCAAAGCAATCATATCCAGAACATTACATATCAGAGCTAACAAACGATTTAAGGCATTCAATATAATCCAATCATCCATAGGCAAGATTAATCAATTGCATAATTTTATAATTAATTTAAACCAAATAAATTAATTACGTATGAATAAATTACTTATTCATACTTAATTTACATTAATTTCAAACCGTTGGTTATTATATAAATTAATTAAATTAATTAATCATCCTTAATTATCCATCTTAAATAATTATTCTCAATTACTTACATAAATTAATTATGCTTTAATTAATCACAATAAATAATTAGCCTTTAATTGCATTAATTAATCACCTTTTAATTAAGTAATTATTCCTTAAGTAATTAATTATCTCTTAATTACTAACATTAACTAATTAACCTTTAATTAATTAATTATCCTTTAATTACTTACATTAAGTAATTAACTTTTAGGTAATTAATTATCCTTTATTTAAGTAATCACCCCTTAATTACTACTAATTAATCAACCTTTAACTAAGTACATTGATTGTCCTTAATCAATTACAATAAGTCATTATCTTTAATTAATTAATTATCCTATAATTAATTAATTATCCTTTAATCATTAATTAATCAACTGCTAATTATTAATTAATTAACCTTTAATAAACAAATTATCTTTAATTACTGATTAATTATACTTGAAAAATCAATACCTTAATTGATTGAAGATAAACTCTTTACCTTAATTAATTACTTAATTGCATCGTTTAAAATCTTATTTAACAAACCTTTGGAATAAATTCATCATCAACCTTTAGATTAACTTAAGACCTTTAAGTTACTTAATAATTAAAATTATTTCACCTTCTTTAATTAACTTATTTAATTATATTATTTTTAAACTTATTTAAATAATCCAAGAATAATTTTAAAATTATCGATACATAATAAAATACCTTATATTTTATTAATTTAAAATAACTTATTTTAAACCTTTTAATAATCCCAAAACTAGAATAAAACATTTATTATTTTACAAGAATAAATAAATAAAATATTTCAAGCTTGATTTAATTTTATATTTGACAAACTTGTTTAATTTATCTTTAGATCTCTGACCCGAGACCATTTCGGGTATCAACCCGAGCCATTTGCATATTTACCCGAGAATACACCCTAGCAACTTCGCTTCTTCTTCCTCTCTTTTTTTTTTCTTTTTCTAATATTTTAACTGTTTCAGCATGCTTAAACTCATGCAAACCAATACTCGAGCCGAAAACCAACATTCCCGTCTTTAACTAATAGCAAACTTCTTCTTCTTCTTCCACTAGTACCACAACACCAAACACAAATGTACACACATGCACGTGCACGTGTGATCAGAGTTACTGTCAGGACACGATTCTTCATCTTCCGAAAAATTCAACATCGACACTCACTTTATCGACTGCCGAGAAATCGAACGACGGAAAACCGAACACTGAGGGTTTTTAAGAAAAATTTAAGAAAAGAAAAAGTAGAAAAGAAGGTAGAAAGAAGAGGGAAGAGAAAATAGAAATTAGAGAGAATAGAAAATAAGGAGAATAGAACAGAATTTTAAAATAGAGAGAAGAGAAGATAGGAAATTTTAAAAATAGAAGAAATAGAAGAAAAAGAGAATAGAGGAAAAAGAAAAACAGAAGAAAATAGGACGGAACAGAAATAGAACACACACAACAACATCAGAATCTCACAATTCGCAGCGGAACAACATATAATAATAATTGAATAATCTTTAAACAAAGAACTATATCAGTTATTACATCACATTTCATTACATCATATCATCAGAGTGTACAACAACAACAAACAGTGCAGCGGAAAAAGAAATACTATATAAGTAATATGCCATGCCATCCATCTTGCCTCCAGCAACTCCTGAATATCCAGAATATCCTTATATGCCTAACTCTTGACTGCCCGTGTGGAAATTGGTGGGCACACAGAGTTTAGGAAGGAAAACAATAAACTCCAAGTCAGTCATGTGACTGGTGTGAGAACTCAAAACAGTTTATTTAACTTTAAAATCAAAATAGAGAGATATTTTTATTTCAATTCGCAATGCTTTTAAAAATGAGACTACCATAAGGCCTCCCGCACACACACACAATGCAAACGCAGAATCGGAGGAGATTTCTCCTTATGATTGTCAAAGATGCTTGATACGCATTTAAAATAACATTTGATATTATTACTAGTGCATAGTGTAGAGAAAAATTCATTTGAAAGTAGAATATAAATCTTAGCCAACATAGACATTTCGAACTATGCCTACTATAGCTACCATCCAAACAGTGGTGACCACCATAAGTGAATGATAGGTTCTACAACTAATACCGTACAAGTTTCGTATTGGGAATTGGATTTCCAACAAATGGTCAGGCCAAGGAACTTCCCATTGCCACATGAGAATGCCTCTGGAAAGACATCCCCGAGAACCAAACCGGAACTCTGCCAACACAAGCCCGGGTTACCCCTAACTGGGTAACTACTGACACGAGCACGCCATTCCCCGATCGTAAACGACCTTTCTCACGGGATCCCGATAACCAACAACCACAAAGTAATAAATTCGTAGTAACCACATAGGTTAAATATCTGGGCTCCATACCATGATACCACCTCTATCCAGAAGGAAATGTACATACCCTAAAGGGTGCTACCCCTCATAACCTTGCCGCATCTTTCCTGTTTTGACCATTTCCGGGGTGTGAGGCTCGACGAAGTCACGTCCACAAAAACATACTTTATACAAAAGCCATGCTTTGGGTCAACAAATGATCAACACAATGATCACTAGGATAGACGATCAAATAAACGATCCTATCACAATAATCAACAAAATGATCATTTCAGCAACACTCAGCATGTCACAATACCAAATTGGGAATATATCGCTGATAACTTCAACTATATAACCTCTGAGCTCGTACGCCTCAGAGAAGGGTGTTAAGCTAAAAAATAAATTCTTCGCCACCAACAGAAATATATTTGAAAGAAATCGGCTTTATATCTCAACTTGTAATGTCAGACACACAATCCATACAAGTTTGTTCCGGGCTCGAACAAAACCGAAGGCACTTACAAAGAAGTCCTTGCAATCCGGATATTCACAATCCTGATCGGATTCACCATCACATATGGAGAACTCTATACCATAGCTACTCGGTGCAGAGTAAATCGACAGGTCATCCTATCGCTCTCGCAAATACCGGGTCTTCAACACCGATCTTCAATGCAATTCACAACGACGTATCACATATTCGGAATGGGTTATACGACCCCATGGTCCTTTCCCGGTTAACCCGAATAGTGAGCGCTTATTTAAAAATAAGTGTAGCATTCACATTCAAACAAATCACATCAATTACCCATTCAAAGGGAAATATTGATAGTCGGTTATTGAACTATCACTGGATATGCACACATCACCAGATTCCAAATAATTTTCCAAATTATTTATTTTCCAAAATATCTTTACAAGATATAAAATTTCAACCCTTCAAAAATAAATCAACATTTATTTTCAAACAAATTCCCTTTCACATATAAATTCCATAGTGAATTTATATTTCAAAATATTCATGCATATGATTTCAATTTATTCATTTCAATTTATCTTCAAAAAGATAAATTCTAATTATTCACTTCATATTGGAAAAACAATTCCATACTTATTAAATAAGTAATTCACGAATTTTATTTATTTTCAACACTTAGAAAATATTCAATATACTTCAATCGAAATTAAGTATATATTTCATTCTATTAAGGAAATCATTCTCTTAAACATATTTATTTGGGCCAAAACGAATGTTACGTAAAACATCGTTACGACAACCCAAAAATCACTAGTATAGGGATTCGAAATTAAATAGATATATAAATCCCAATACTATACAAAACATTTCCTTTCGGAAATTATTTACTATAACAACAGTGTTATAGTCCATCATCTCCTTCTATTTCTCGAAAACGCCTATTTCAACAATCAATGTTGAAATCTATGGTTTCGAATCTCAACACATTTTAAAACATCGTTAGATCGTTTTAATTCTATTTAAAACATCACATTCTAAACATTTTCTTTAACGTGTTATTCACAATTCAAAAACGTGAATATACTTCATTAACAAATTTCATCCTTTTTATTCATTTTATTTTAAAGGATTATTCACTGTCTAAAACGTGAATATAACTCCATAAATAAGTTATAACAATTTTACTTATCAAAATAAGTCATTTGTGAATTTATAAAACAACGTTTATAAATTCCATCTTTATTTATTTATAAAAACTTCTTTTTTATATAAATTCTTTTATTAACCTATTCCAGTTTATAACTAAATTATAAACTAAACGTTCATATTATAAGTTAATTACTTATAAAACGATTATTTTACAAAATCGTTCTTTTGAACTTCATAATTATAAATCTTATAACTTATAAGATTCATTTACTTAACCAAATCTATTCTTCAAATAACTTTATAAATTTATAAATCTTACTATTTATAAATTTTATTTGTCACTTCACCATTTATAATTCTATAAATTTCATTCATTTATGAAATTCATTTTCACTTCATTCAAACACTTATAAAAACTCGTTTTATAAGTCAATATTTCAATTTATAAATATCCATTTATAAATCTCTTAATATAAATCAATTTATATTATTCTTTAAAAACATCTTTAAATTCCTTTATAATTTCCCATTCTCTTGATTTATAAAGTAATCAAATTTTATAAATCCTATATTTAAACTCTTTATAATAAATTCCAAAATCTCAATTTAAACTATTTATAAAATCACTAGCATCGTATTCTCAAAAATCAGCTTTTAACTGTATTTCACAAAAACCATAATTTTATAACTTTAAAAATTATAACGTTTATTTATTTAAAATGAATCTATTCCAAAAATATAGTATATTTTCAAAAAACACTTTAAAAATCATTTTAAAATCCCAAAATTTGGTCCAATGATGCTACACACCAAATAGTCAATCACGACAACAACGATATCATATATCAATATGAAAATCCATCAAATATCAAAATATCTGAAATCAAATAAAAACTGTTGAGGAATCCAGTTGGATCCCTCCAACCTGTTTTCCTGCATCCACAAACATTAGCACAATACCAATTTCGCTCCAGTACGAAATTATCGCGGTATATGTTCTTATTAAATATTATCCGCTTAATAACGGCGCAATAGGGTCTCATCCGCTAAACAAAAAATGCGGGAAATCAATAACTCCAATATATACATATGCCAATATATATATATTGCTACTATATATAATACCAATTTCACTGTTTATGAAATATTCGCGGTATATGTTTTTATTAAATAACATCCGCTTACTAACGACGCATAATGTCTATTTTAACAATAAATAGATAACAATCATCATTCAAACATGCATTCAAATATTTTAAATCTAACTATTTAAAATAAAATCGAAACTGATTCGATTGAGTGAGAAGTTCTCACCTTGATTTTAATTTCCGTTTCAGCTTTTATTTCGAATAAAATTAAACGGACGTTTAATTTTACCCAAAATTCTCACTAACTCCAAACGACTCCAAACCAACTCCATCACGTAGTGCTCGTCCATACGATTCCAACGCAGCTGATTTCGCGCGTTTTCGACCTCGTGTGAAAAAGTTATGAATTATTGAAGATTGTACACGATTTTTATATAACAATTATAACATAACTTTTATAATTAAAACCTTCTTCATCACAGCCCTCCATTCCATCTACCTGCAAATCATAGCCGACCCCTTCATCTTCCTTCATCACGCATGGCTACAGTATGAAGCCGAACAAAAACCCATCACATATCAAAACTAGGGTTGAATCTTGCATCGCGATTACTCAACGAAATTCGATCAAACCACCTTCATCTCGAAGCTCATGACCTAAGCTATGCTCGGCCTCAATCCCCCTAAGCTCGGCCTCATGATGAGCCTCGAATTTCGTGCGCAGGCCTGAAGAGAACGGCCCCCTTTTCTCCTCCATCGTCGCTCCAAATTCGATCATAACCGTTGGATCTCTAGTTCGTGTTGTGCTCTACAACTTTCTAGTTGGAAGCTTCATCTAATTGCTGATGGATTGGAAGATCTAGAGGAAAGAAGTTTGGCAAATTCTGGTCGTTCAGGGGGGGTGGCGGCTGCAGTTTTGATTAGGGTTAGGGTTATTTTTTTTATCAAATTATGAAGAGGCGGGTCTATTTATAGAGTTTCGTTCGACACTATTCATCCGGAAATTCCGAACTCCGATTTACGCGCCGAAACTGAAGTACCTAGGGTTTATCCCGCGTTCCGGACACAATGGAACAGGTTTCGGAAGCTAATTCGGACATCTGTGCGAGTTATGGCTAAAAACGCTCAATTTGAATTAAACCGATTTAAGTCGATTTCTAAGCGTTTTAATTTGTAACGGACAAACGGTAAATCCAATTGACTTGAAATTTGAAACCTTACAATAATATCACATTATGGATCCGATGAAACTGGTTTCGTCGAAATCCGAGACTTTTTGAAAAATGGCTATTTTGACTCGCCAAATTAAAATTAAAAACAAATCGATGCGTTTCGAGCTGCCACGATCAAACGATAACTCCGATTGGCACGAAATTTGAAATCCGGTAATAACTAACTATTACGGATCCAATGGAACTGGTTTCGTTCAATTCTGAGACTTTCCAAAAATTGACTATTTTCACTAGTCGATTTAAATATTAAAATATTCAATTTTCACAAATTAACTTTAAATTCAATTTTAAAAGTTCTAAAATATCGTTCTAACTTCCATATGATATAATAAAATTTTACAAATCATTTTCAATCATATTTAACTATATTTTCAATTATTTCCATAATTTAACATATTATATTATCGATTTAATTATTCAATTAAATCCAATAATTCAAGTAAAAATTTATTTGACTTATAAATTCACTTATTAATATATAAAATTAATTAAATATTCAAATTTTAATTTCTAAAAATTCTGGGTCGTTACAGTTACTCCGACCATCGACGCGGCCATCGACACATCATCAAACAACTCCCCTAACGGTCTGATTACACAGAACCCCAAGTTTAACTAGAAATTAAAATTGAGCAAATCGAGTCGTAACAAGAACCTAATCGATCACCAAAAAACGCCTCGCATCGCCAATCCCGATCACTAGAGACCATGCGAACACGACCAAGGATGCGTCACTCACCTACGCTTCTAATCCCCCACCTGCGATCAACGCCGTTGCGACGACGGTCCCGCATTTTCGTCGATAACCCCGTTACTTTGTAAAAGGTCTTAAACCCTAAATTAAGGTCGTACCGCTGCCTCGATGATTATAAGTTCGTCGAGTATTTTTCAGATGATCCCCGAACACCAATCATGCTCCAGCTACGACCACGAGATCCATCTCCTCTCCAATCACCAGAATTCGATGAAACATTCGATTCCGTTCATCCACGCATTCCTCACTCAATACCAAATTAAGAATCTTGAATTTATTTTTAAAAATCATAGTTTTCGAAGGCGAGCCGGATCATATAGGTGAATCAATAAAAGATGTTAATCGAATTTTAACATGCCTTTGAATTTTACTATTTATCTTCTTCCTAGTTAATCCATTTTAAAATTTTGCTTAAAAATATTTTTAGGACCTATATCTTGAGTAAACAGACAAGTTTTGTTTAGATTCTAAAGCCTAAAAAGAATTAGAGGGAGAGATTTTGATTTTTGAAACAGGTTTAAAATCTGTAAACCTAGAACAGAACAATATAGACATGCACACTCATTTTCTACATATATATATATATACACATGCAGTCGTTATCTTTTCATCCATGCAAACATACTTTCCATTATTCCACATGAAATCAAATCATAACAGTTTTAAGATTTACCAAGGTAGTTTACTCACCAGGGAATGTTAACAGAGAACAGAGAAGCCTGGATTTGAATTTGCATTTTAAAAATTGGAAACTTAGTTGATCTTTTACTTTGAAAATTGGATATCGCTTAATGTTCTTTGTTGAGTTGAATCTATTTTATTTTAAAAAAAATTGAACTGAAGCTTGTATTTGAGATGATCTGCTTTGTCTGTGTTGCTTCAGGTTTGATTATTTCAGGTTTAAATGCTTTAGTTTTGTTTGACTTGATTCAGATTTTTTTGGATTGAAAAAGTTGCTTGTTTTATATTTTCTGGTTTTGCTTTGCTCAGGTTTCTTGATTTTTGAGTATATGAAAGAAAAATGAAGAGTAGGAGAAGTATGTATATACATAGCCTTAAAATCCTTATTATATTATTTATAAAAATGAGAATAAATGTGACATTTGTTAATTTGCATGCTAAATAGATAACAATTTTTAATCTTATGCATTACAAAGCTTACATATGTTTAAGCATGTCAAAATCTTTTACACTTGTCATTTTCATGCATTTAATATTTTTAACATCATTGTATATTATATTTATTATTTAGTTATATATATATGTTTTTAATTTTTTATTAATTCATTATCTATTATTTGTATTTAAATAACTTCTAAAGAAAATTGATTTAAAATATACTAGATTTATCCTTTAAATAGCTTTTATTTAAAACAAATTCTTTTATTAGTTTTAAAATATAGAGTATTTAAATTCAAATTTATTTTAAAGATATTTATTTTTGAACTTCAAATCAAAATCTATTTATAATCTATTTACATATAAAATGAACACATATCTTTTTTTTTGGAAAAAATCAAATTAATTCGCAATTTAATCCAAAAAATTATATTAACTACTAAATTAAATTTGGCTTAAAAATGGGATCGTTACAAAGAATGTAACGACCTGTAATTTTAACACTCGGAAAATGGGATATTTAATTATTTTAAACAATCAAATATGGAATATTCGTACTTAAATAATCATGTTTCTTATGATAAATAAGAATGGTAAACTTATTTTTGATATTGAACAAAAATTTTGGATTCCTATTGTAAAATTGACAAAAGTCAGATTTCGATAAAGTAGAATAAATATTCAAGAAATTTTTTAAAGTATAAATAATTCCTTTCATATATATTTATATATATAATCGCTATCAAACTCATTTTATACTAATATTAATTTAATTTATAATAGTTCGATAAATATATAAAACTTGTTTTATAAAATTGACAAATTTCGTCGCATACCTATAATTGATGTTGTATTTTTATAAAAAGAATTGAATATTGTTTTATATTATTTTATAAGTCAAAAATGATATTTTTTAATTATTTAAAGATAAAAAAAATTATTTTGAAGTTTGGTTCACATGAATAAATAGTTTTAAAAAACATCAAAATGTGACTGGAAACTTTGTGTCGAAAATCAACATTTTGTTCAAAAAAGTTGCCGCAACGTTATCGCACCTTTGTTAACATATTTTAACACACACAAAGATATATATATTACAAATTTTAATAATAAACATGTTGACTTTTACTAAATAGAATTAGAAAACTTGTAGAAGTCCTTTGTAAAAGTAAGTAGGAAAAGTAAACATCAAATCACATCAAATCAAAATCCAACAAAATAATAACTTTTCTTTACTTAATCTTTAAGTGACTAAGAAATAAAGTAAGAAGTGAAAGGACGATATTAAGTATTAAAAAAGTGGATGTTATTTTAGGTTGAGGTCAGGATTGTTTGGTAATTTGTTAAGAGGATATTTTGTTAAATTTACCACTTCTTTCTTTTTCTATAAATACCCACCTCCTTCTTCACCTTCACTCATATTTTTTCTTCTTTATTTCTTAAGCTTCTTCACCTTCTTCCTCTCTTCTTTAACGGCTTCCATGACATATAAAAAAATTAGAAATAAGTAATGTTCAAATATTTACAAAATATTTAAAAGAAATCATTGTTCATTCTCTTCAAATCAAACTCTTCTTTCTCCATATTTTACCTCTTCTTCTCTCGGCCATAAGTTCTTCAAATTAGAAACAAAATTCGAAATTAATTTTCCGAATCCTGTATTTTCTTGTTGCTAAAACTTTCTTGATGACCACTTTGTCTCCTTCTAAAACTAACCTGTCAAAAATCCACTTTTCCCAATGCATTCTCTGGCCCAGCTTTTAAGCCAGAGAATAGGCCATTTTGTTTTGATTATGACTTAATCATAACAGATCCAAATTAAGAAATTATTTTTCTACACCATATGAAATTCCAGTGGCTATTACTTATACGTTGATTACTTTTTCCATTTTTTAGGTTTTCTATACCTGAAACTCAATCTTTGAAACATATTTTTGGGCTTTATATTTGTGAGTTCAAGAATAGCCCTTTTTCTTTTGACCATATCTTCCTCAAAACTAATCAAAATCAAGTGATTCTTTTTTTTAATTCAAGAGAAATGAATTTATAACAACTTTTAAGCTAACAATTTTTTTAAATTTTGAGAATAAGAAAGTAAAAAACAAGAGAGAATATGACCTATTTTCGGGTCTAATTTTGAGAATTCAAGGTCAAAGCTCTACCGTTTCTTCTTTAACCATTCAGCCCACCTCCATATCCATACTTGGCTAAGTATTTCAAAGGAAGGTAAATTTGTTTGCTAATGTTTAAGTAGAGTAGGAAGTTGTTATTGAAGCATGGATTAGTTTGAATTTTGGTAGGAAATTAATCGCTTTGGTTTATGGTGAGAAACTCTATTTAACATCTATATTTATATGTGTACATATTTGATGATGTGTTATGTTAGCTATGGATGTTTATATATTCTTTGATCGTCAAGTACTAATTGGTTGATGTGATTGTTCAATTGTTTTACCAAGTCATGTTAATACACAACGTTAAGCACAAAAGAAATCGCTTTCCTTTTGAAAATGAAATGGTGTATATCAAATGCTTAAACATTTTGGAAATAGTTTTAAAATGGGTTAAAAATGTTTTATAAAAATTTGAATATGTTTAAATAATAAAGAAAGAAAATCAAGATTTCATCTTGTATATTTCAAATATGTCCAATACAATTTTCCCAAAAAATCGTACTTTTACAGTAAAGTGACCAAAGTTTAAAATTGATATTTTAAATGCTTTAAAAATGAAAATAAATTTGATAAATCTTTTAAAATAATTTAAAAGATATTTGGAAGGGAAAGTATGAATTTTCAAATGGAAAAAAGGGGTTTAAATCAAATAAGCTTATGTAGCACTTTCAACAGCACTTTAATGCTGCGAATTCTATAACCTTTTGAATATAGGTTAAATTTTACAACTCTTTCCTATATATTTTGAATAATTTTCAAATAATAATTAAGCAATTTAAAGATGATTTGGAAGTTTTAATAAGAGTTTGAATAAATGGCTAAGAGGAATTGTTTATACCACTTAAACAAAATGTAAAGAATGTTGAATGTATTAACAAACCGAGTATTCGTAAACAAATAGTACATTTGTCCTTCCTGGAAGATCTGAAAAGATAAAACTAGGTCTTTAACTAAGGTTAGGAATGGAGCAACTAGTGCCCTGAACGTACCTAGGCCATGTTTTCTCTTTTTAGGCTAGGGATGGAATAGATCGAAAGGAATGCCCGGATGCTCTAAAAGATTATATTCAAGTTTTTCCAAAATAAAACAAAAGAAACAAAATTCTTTTAATGTTAATGAACCATTTATAATATTTTATCGATCAATTGTATGAAAGAACTGGGAGCGGATTTGGACGATTCCTATTCGAAAACCTCTTCAAACTAATTTTTGAAATAAAACATATTGAAGATAAAGATCGTTGAAGACAAAGAAATTCATGATGTAGGATTAATTGCCATTAGTCCCTAGAGGTGAAATTTGCCATATCTAACGTGGTGGTAGTGCTCTGCTATGAAAATCTTCGATTTGCAAGAATATGATTTGAAGTTAAGAAAGAAATCATTGATTAAGATTTAATGAATGATTTGGGAATATTTTCCCTAAGTTAAAAGTTATAACTTGAATATAAGAAAATCTGTGATTAAGATTTAATAAATGATTTGGGAATATTTTCCCTATGTTAAAAGTTATAACTTGAATATAAGGAAATCTTTGATTAAGACTTAATAAATGATTTAGGAATATTTTCCCTAAGTTAAAAGTTATAACATGAATATAAGAAAATCTTTGATTAAGATTTAATAAATGATTTCGAAATATTTTCCCTAAGTTAAAAGTTATAAGTTGAATGAAAGGAATCTTTGATTTAGATTTAATGAATTATTTGGAAAGGTTTTCCTAAGTAAAAGAGAAAATGATTTGGAATTATTCTAGGATTTAAGAACGGTTTGTATGAATCAAATGTTTAACAAATGAGGCTACATGATTTCCGTATACTTTTGAAAACAAAATGGTCCGATTTGGGTGACTCCTATCCGAAAACCACTTCGAACCAGTTTACATGTTTGAAGATTGAAGATGCTTGAAGATAGAGATATTGAGACGAATAATAATGAGGGATTACTTGTTGATTAATTGGGGATAAACACCCGATTCACTATATTGTATTAGTGGTCTCTTTATTATGAAAAAACACAAAGCCACAAGGGCTTCTCGCTTAGTAATGGCTGGTGAAAGTTCCTTGCATGGATGAATATAAGACCTTGCATTCCAAATGATAATGAGTGATCTCTATAAAAGTATATCAGTTGGTGGCGGAGAAGACACCTTTTAGCTTAACACCCTTTCCTGAGACATAAGATCTGAGGAAGTTATAGGCTAATAGAAATTAGTCGTGTGAATGTGGAATGGAAATGTGGCATTCAAAGTGAATGAAGATGTGTTTGTGAAAAGGTAATCGTTGCCTCAAGCCTCATCAACCAGAAATGACACAAACAAGGTTAGATGCAGCAAGGCTAAGTAGGTCATTCCCAATTATGGTATAATCATCCCGTTTAGATGTATTTCTTCCTGCTATGATGTTCGGACGTAAATTAATGTGGTTTTTATGCTAGTGCACGCTCGGTTAAATTTTGTAGTGACAGAGGGAAGATGTATTTGGTACTATCTAATTATAGAGATAGGTCGGTCTTGTGTTGGTAGAGGATCCTTTGTGGTGGTTCTCGATACATTCCTCTGGAGATGTACTGCTGGAAGCTAGTCCATTTACTTGATAATTTGTATGAAAATCCATTCTCCAATAACTACAGTTTTATTTGTATTGGCGTAATGAATTGCCTCGAAATTCTACATGGGTAAGCATTTCGGATAAGATTAATAAGTTTATTTGCAAATGTTTTCAAAATGATGTCATTAGAAATAATATCAAATGTTTTAATATATAAAAGTATTTTAAGTTATCAAAACGAAATAAACATCCGTGTTTATGTGTGGGCGTGGTCTTATGAGATACTCTTTCTTTCCAAAGGATTTTATTCAAAGGCTGATATATGACACTGTCATTTATTATTGAGTTTTTGACACGCTAGTTTATCAAGCCCGATCCGTGTATTTTCATAACTTTGGTCAGATCCGAGTAGTTTCAGGTTTAGTTGAAGATGGTTGAAGTTCTCAGAGGAGAGTTAGAGATATTCATCTACGTATGGACATATTCTATTATCCGCTGTGGTTTGTTGGTTTTAGTTTGATGATGTCAGCAATTGTAAGGACATATGTCTATAAGTGTCCAAAGCTAAATTTAAGTTAGACTTCGATTATGTAATGCAAAAGTTTTCTGCTATAAAGATATTTGTTCAATGTTATATATTAGTCCTTTCGTTTTGAGATTCTGTTATGTTTATTTTCTTTATTTCCCTTCATGTTCCATCTTTTCATGTAATTTGAGTTAGAAATATGTGGTTTATTGTCGATCCAAAGGGTACAGGATAATGGGCCATGATAATAAGCAATCACTAGGCCCTTTTAATTAATCTTTTATTACTTAAATAACTTCCAAAATATTTACTTCAAATTATCTTTGAAAAAAATATATTCGCAAAACCATTTCAATCTATCATTGTTTGGAAAACATTCTTTATACTTATATCTACAGTGTAGGAATGTTCACAAATCACTGCACTCTCAACACTTAGAAAATATCTTCATATAATTATCAATGACCTAAGCATATTTACAAATCTTTTTAGGAAAGCTTTATATAAAGCACTCTTTATTGGGTCAAAACGAATGTTGCGTAAAACATCATTGTCACAACCCAAAATTGTTAGTATTAGGATTTGTCAAATAAATAAAGATAAATCCTGCATACTATATACAAAATTTCCATTCCGAAATCATTTACTATAACAACATTGTTATAGCATATGTCTTCCTTAACTTCCATAAAAATATTTACTTCAATAATAAATGTTGAAATCCATGTTTCAGATGCATATCTTATCTTAAAACATTTTGAAACCCTTTAAATCCATTTAAAACCATTACTTCCCAGAAGACAAATTTACTTTAAATCCATTATTTCATCAAAATATCACTTCCAAACTCCTTTCAATAAAAATCCATATATACATTCAAAATAAAAAATTTCCATATTTATAAAACCATTTTATAAATCTCCTTTAAATTTTACAAAATTCATTTACTTACAAAATTCTGTTTATAAATCCATCCTCCATTTAAAACTCATTTTATCATTAAAATCCATTTATAAAATCCATTTGTTTATAAATCTAATTAATATATAAAACCGATTTATAAATCCATCTCTTTATAAGTTAAGTTTATTTATAAAAATATCACCTCTTAATCTTTTTATATGAACTTATTCAAAAATCTCGAATCAAAGTATTTCTTAAAGATATATTTATAACACTAAAAATTAAAACTTTTATTTTAAAAACAATTTTCTTTCTTTTAAAATAAATTAAAAATCATTGAAACATTTTTACTTTCGAAATTCACTTCGAAAACCTTTCCAACTAAAAATCATTAATTTCAATATTTCCAAAATATCAAAAATAGGGCCTAATGATACCATAGCACTAATTAAATCAAATCACATCAAAACCTCATCATGGCATCCATAACATCATATACCATTGTATATAAGAAATAAATCAACAACGGTGAGGAATCCTGTTGGATCCCTCCAATCTGTAACCTGCAACAAATACAACATATGAGAAAAATGTACAATGTCTACTTCGAGGTAGACACACATATAAAGGGTCATCCGCAGCGTTTATTTCGATTAAAAACAAACAAGTTTTTGAATTTTACCTACATGCTCCAATCAAGTCAAGACCCGCTCTAAAATTTAGTACTCGTCAACATGAACCCAACGCCGCTTGTTTTGTTCGAATCGCACCTTGTACGAGCAGGTTATGGATTTAATCACATTTTACATAATTAATAAATAACTAACTTAAACAATTTAATTTAAAAAAAACTTAACCCATACTATTTCCCTCTCTTCCGTCCAAACACGTGAAACTTCCCACTGATTAAATAAAAAGTAACTGATCGTATTAAAATGAATATGATTTTGGAATTATTTCCATTTGTTTATATGGATTTGTATTTTAAAAAAGGTAATTGGAGTTTGAAAATTTAAAATTAAATATCTCAATAATATATACGTTAAAAATCTATCTTATATTTTTTAATTAAAATACTTTACTTTGTTTATATTTGGTAAATATACATATGGATGATGGTGTTTAAAATAAAATAAAAGTCTAAAAATATAAAATGTAAAATATAAATAGATGATAATGTTTAAAATAAAATATTAATATTAATGTAAGTCAAAAATATAAATATAAATAAATAAGTAAACACATGAATATAACTTAATAATTGATAGTTAAAATACAAATGGAAATGAATATAAAAAAATAGTATAAATGTAAGTAAATCAAATTAAACATAATTTAAATATTGATAGTTAGAATATAAAATACAAATCAAAATAAAAATATAAACCAAAACAAGAATTACGTAGTTAATACTTGCAACATCATTTTGAATTGCATGACAAAAGTATAAAAACACAAGTGTATTAAAAGTAAACCAGATAAGCATTATTAAGCTAGAAATATTAAGTCAAACAAGTGTATATGAATCAAGCAAGAAGACAAATATATTTACACAAAACATATATGTATATTGAAGTTCAAACTGAAAATAATAAAACAAGTATCTTCATAAACAAAGCTTCATCCACAAGCCATATGCATACCTGCAAAGTATATACCTTTATATAAATATCTATATATATAGCAAATCTCAATTATGATATGCAAACATATTAGGCAACAAAGTATTAATTACTATCGACTCAGCCTACTATTTTATCTATGCAAATATTGCAAATCTTACATTTCAGTAAGTAAATCTGGTCAAAGTAAAACAAAAATATGAAAACCTGTTCATATCAAAACAACTACACTAGTTACTACCTTCCTCTTACACATCTATTATCTTCTATATATATGTTCATCTTCTTTTTAGTTCGTTCAGAAAAAAAATAAGGTGAATGTTTGTAAACCTGAGAAAACAGAAAACAAGAGAAAGAAGTAAAATCAAAATTTAAATAAAAAGCAAAAACAGGGAAGGCCTCAAGCATATTCATACTGCAGTTTTCATGAAACATGATTGTTCTTCGTTTGGAAATTGGTCAGATGAGTAATCAAATATTTTAAAAGTTTAAGTTAATTAAAATAGTTCATGATTTTTTTGTATATGCTTTATCCTTGGATATGGTCCAATATATATGATGTTACTCTGTATATTGATCAGGGTTGAGTATTATTTAAATTCAAGTGTTTTCATCTAAATTATTGCAAAGTTTTTATTTTTTTTAATCAAATAAGATGTTAAAACATCAAACAAGATTTTCGAAGTAGATTAAAACTGCATTAGTGAATATTTCTACTGGAAGCTTGGTTTATAGGAAATCAAGGAAAATATTGATAAATCTGGTTGTTATAGAACGGTAATTCAAGTTAATAACTTGAAGGCCTACTACAAATGAAGATTTTTAATACAAAAATGAAGATTTATAGATTGGTAATTTATGAGCAGTTAGTAATTGAATAAAATTTGCATCTTTACAAATTTAAGATTACTGAATCAATTTAAAAGGTTGAGATTTAAATTGAAGCAAGTATAAACATTGGGAATGCCGCGAAAATTATCAAATCAATTTTCTATTGTGTGGAATTTGAGTATGAGATCGTATTAGGGTTTTTATTAGAGTTCATGTTCATCTCTGTATCGAGGCGCATACGGCTCCTATGTGTGATCGAGCTCCACGCGATTCAAGGAGGTGGAAGAGGGTCGTGTGGTCGTGGTATGGTCGAAGTACGAGCGCCTCTAGTGGCTTAGGCAGCGGTGGCAAGGCGAATTAGTGATAGTCAAGTTTACAGTTTTTTCAAGGCTGTAGGCGATATTTCCGATTCGAATTTCCGTAGGTGATTTGAGCTTAGAATTCATGCTTAGGGGTGAAT
The DNA here is from genome assembly GCA_030765085.1 of Allium cepa. NCBI lineage: Eukaryota > Viridiplantae > Streptophyta > Magnoliopsida > Asparagales > Amaryllidaceae > Allium > Allium cepa. Next base: position 949,624,670 of record CM060943.1, on the reverse strand, counting down.
TACGACTTGCCGACGTTGTTGGTGATTACCAGAGTTCGGTCGCGCCGTCGTGCACGTACACAACAGCGGTGATTTGGTGTCAACACCGTGAGGGGGTGTGACTCATGTCGTGCTCGAGTATAAATGGAGCCAGCTTCGAGTTTTATTGTGTGCGAGACGTGTATCCTGATGCTTATTAACTTAGTTTAATTATTTTTAAACTTACTGGGATATATAATTTTAAACATCATAGAAAAGAAAAAGAAGAAGGAGAAGATGATGTTGCGTACAGGAAGTCTCGGGTGATTTGAGTATTTAAACCGAAGTACTAATCGAGTTTCGATAGGGGATGTCTCGGGTTTTTATAACTAAAGTATAAAGGATTAGTAAAGTGATGTTAGTGAATATAATTTTTATCAACGGTTTATCACAGTAAACCAAATAAGTATTTAAACTTTAAGTTAAAACTTAATTCAAGTTTTAATTATCCTAGTTAAGATTTAACAATGGTTTAAACGTAATTATTTATTTTAATTAACTAATTATTTTAGTTAAGGCTTAACCATGTTTTAAAACCCTGTTAATATTTTAATTTAGTAATAAATAAAGTTAGTTAACAAATAATGTTGCACTTAGTAATATAATTGATTCCAAATTTTAAGAAGATTTTAAATGTTAATTAAGTGAATAATCAATATTAATTGATTATTTTGGAAGTAATTAAGAATAATTACTTTTTAATTGTAATTAGTAATGGATTATAAGAAATAAATGAATTTGTAATTAACTACTTAAGTTAATTAATGAACGATTAATAATTAATTAATCAAGTGATTTAATTAAGAATTTAAAAATGATTAATGAAGTAATTAGCAGTAAATAAATAGGTAATTAAGTTTTATTAAGGTTGTTAATTAATGATTAAGAAATACTTACTTAAGTAATTAAAGTTAAATATCTTGATTTAGAAGTAATTAATTAAATAGTGCGAATAAAGTAATTAAGTAATTAAACATAAATAATAATTAAGAAATGATTTATGAATTAAATAATTTGAAATGAAATAAGTACGTAATTAAATAATTAAGATTTAATAGTTGCTTAAGAAATGATTAATTAATTAAATAATTTGAAATGGAATAAGCAAGTAATTGTTAGTTAAAGATTAAGTAAACAGGGCTAAGTGATTAATTCTCTAGTAATTGTTTTAAATTGAATTAATGACAAATGAGAATCTAAGAAGACTGCTTATGGATTGTTGTATGAGTAGAATATTTGATTTGTGATATTCATTTGATGATATTTTGTGATATTTTGTGATATGCTGTGATATATCTATGATGATTGTGTATGATTCATCTGTAATAAACGCTATGTTAATTCAATGTGTTGAATTAAACTGTTTATGTTAATTAGATAACTTGGCCTTTAAAATGGCGTTTGGATTTCGATGAGACCGGATCGGGTGTCAAATTGATATTCCGTAAACCACATCGATCCAAATTAAAGGTTAGGTCGTGAATTCTGAAGTGAAGATCGACATGGTGTTTTCAAAATGCAAGGGTTATTGTCGTTGACTCTGCGGGTGATTCCAAAATGAGTGTAATGAGATAATGCCTTCGGTTTCATTCGAACCCGGAACGAACTTGTATTGATTGAATTCTTCCAACACATCGTCAAGCGGACGATGAGCATTGTAAGAGATATGTCCTATAAAGGTAAACGTAGCCTCAAGCCTCTTCAACCGGGAATGACTAAATCAGGGGAGGTGCAGCAAGGTTAGGTGAGTCATGACAAAGCAGGACGAGATATACCACAGTCAAGATGTCCCTTTTTATTTCGGCTATGTGGGCGTTGCTAGGTACAACCGCGGGGTTATCTTGTTCGGGACTGTTTAGCAAGGAATTGTTCCGGACTTGTGTTGTAGGGGGTCGAGAGTGATCCTCGGTACGGTGATCTAGTCCCCGTACTGTGACGGACCGTACCCCAATAGCCCTACCATTGATTGAAATACATTTTCCCTACGTGACCCTAAGGTTTTGATTTGTATTACCCACTTTTGTGGCTAGTAGCTGGAATTTAATCATGTAACAATTTCGGCTATTTTCTATTTACTTGAAAACCTTAGACACTATTATAATATCACAGGATTTCCTATGACATGTTGTGGTTAGCGTAAGGTAAAAACTTACCCGTATTTATTTGTGGGGAGTCCTACGTGATACCTTTATTTTCAAATGTTTTTCATAGTTAAACAACTTTAAATCATTTACTCATACCAGACCCATGTCTGACCCGGAGTTTATATTTTTTTTTTCATAAACTATTGGTACTCAAATTTTTATGAGTAGCCAAGTGATAGGTTTTGGACATTTGAGTTCTAGAGGAGCTTGGAGCAGGAGTTCCAGACATATGTAGATATCTACCTAGTTCCGCTATGTTAGTTGATGTATGACGTATCTCTGATGTATATAGTGACAGATGTATGTATGACTGTCATGTGTATTGATATTGTATAACTCTGATATATGCAAAACTATGTAATAGTTATGTAATATATTATATTTTGTTCCGTTCCGCTGTGAGATTATGATGTTGTTATTTCTTTCTTTCTACTCTTTTCTATTTCTACCCCTTTCTTTCTTAATGATGATACGTCTGTCTAGTAGTAGAAGGGCGGGTCGTCACAGTTGGTATCAGAGCTTAGGTTGGTGATAACCTTGGCTCTGGTAGGAATTACGCATAGAATAGAGTCTGTAGTCCTCTAAAATGAGTTTGGGTCTATTAATAGATATGAGCGCGTATTTATTAGTGAATATAAAATTTCTTTTATATTGTGTTGACTTATCTGTTGAGTGTTTATGAATTCTAGTCGATGTGTGGGACGCCATTTCATCGATAGGGATTTCTAAACTCTTAAACAAGGTAAACGGACACGGTATTGTTTTTAAAGTGGGTAAATGAAATAATTTTACCCAACATTATATTTTGGCATAAAAGAAATGTTTTTCTGAAATTATTATATATATATATATTTGGATGTTTGGTTGTTAATACTACAATTGAATAAAAATTTAAAATTTGAGTGGTTTATAACCAAATAAAATTGTCTAAGTATTTTTTTAAATAAAAAGGAATATAACTAAAATTTGATTAAACCAGAATTTAAGTCCAGGAAATTTGAAAGGTGTCTAAATAGATTTAAAAAAAGGGGTTTGGGAATTTAAAATCTCAGAAATGTTTGAAATGTTTTTCCAAAGATTAGAAGGCAATAATGGAGCATTGTTTTGAAAAATATTGTTGAATGGAAATTGTTTTGGGAGGAAATTGTGGAAGTAAGGAAGCACTGAACTCTCTTCGGTCGCTAAAAAATAATCTCGATGGTGATGGCACATCATCAGTATTCATTTTCGAGTTTCTAAATTGATGGATTGTGTGACGCCCCACCTCTATACCCACTCTAGCCAAGGACACTACGGTATAATGTCGTCAACTAGCGCGGAGAATAAGGCTGTTGATGAGCGTCCATCCGTGTAATTGCTTTGTGCAAGCACCGATATGTCAAATAGTACAACATGCATTTGGTTTCAGGAGGAAATCTGACATACCGATATGTTAACTCCTATGATCAGTGACTCAAAAAGGCTTACGACTTAACAAGAGCAACGACCTAATTGATATGCGACTCATTGAGAGATACCGACCAAACAGACTTGAGAGGGATGCCGACTTAATGCTTTAACTAGGTTACCGACCTAAGACTTAACAAGGATGCCGACCTACGACTTAACAGGGATGCCGACCTAAGGCTTAAGTAAGTTACCGATCTAACTACCTAAGGAGGTTGCCGATCTAATTGCCCAGAATAGAGAAAGGCCCACAACCTATGCTTAAGTCGCCACCGACTTACAACATAGAGAAGTCTACGTCTTAACGGTTTCTACGACTCAAGGACAAGATGACTTAACGATTCATGAGGTGGCACGACTTAAGAGGGAAATGAGTTCACGACTTAAAGCTGTCCGCAACCTACGACCTAGCGTGTGTCTTGAACGACTTAAGCAAATGAAACGCTGCTACTTATTTAACACGGTGGCCTCCTAGCTCGTCAACGAGTTAAGACTTTAGCAAGCTTATCAATTAAACCGTGACTCACGACTTAGCTTAGGTCGTCCATGACCTAAAGCATCTAAGTTATAGTCCGCTGCCACAATACTCATGCTGGAGGAAGTCACGACCCAGCAGTTAAGTCGCAAACGACCCACGACCTAGTTTAAGTCGTCCACGACCCAACTTAGGTCGGTTACGAGTTAGGACTTGGTAATGTTTCCTGCCTAGAATTCTCCATAAATACGTTGCCATCTCCAAATTTCAAGGGACTTTTGGGGCGATCTCTTTAAGCGCTGATACTCTGCTGAATTCTCGACTCACTCGACACTTCAAATACGAAAGGCATCTCAACAAACTTCAAGAGGAAATCTAACGCAATCAACATGGATTCAAAGAATTCTTTTACATCGGATTTCTAGTTGTTTATCTCATCAGTATTGTAATTGAAGATTGTTGTAAAGTTGTAATTGATTCAGTAATAAAGAGGATTAAAGTGGACGTAGGCTTACCTAAAGCCGAACCACTATAAAACTGTTGTCTTTTCTGCTTTCTCTGTGACTTTTCTACTTGTTTTTAGTTCCCGTGTTCACGGGTGGTGCTTTCACTCAATCTCAATATACACCGGGGTGTTAGCGTTCGATTTTAAGCGTTAACATTTTTGGTGCTTTCACTGAGAATTGAACTCAGGATATTTCTACCATTGCTCCGCAAAGGTTTGTTGAAAGGATTTCTTTTAAAACCAGAAGTTTATTGGAAATAATGGCTTCTGGGAGAAAACGAAGTTCTGTAAGATCCGACAATGTTCAAGAGAATACTGCTCCCTCTCATCCTTTAAGTCAAGCAGCTCCAACTGTTAGAGTTATGCGAGCAGAATTGGACGCCGTAGTTTTGGGGTTGAATCAATAATTGAATGCTCAGAATGCGCAGTTGGAAGCCCAGAATGCCCTGATCTTAAGTAAGTTGAATGATCTACTTGGGGCAAACCGTCAACCGGGTAATAATGATGGAAACCCTACTGTGGGAGTTCAGGATTTTGTAGGGAACATTTCTCAAAGAGCCGCAGACCCTTTGGAAAGGACACCTCCTCAAGCTGGAGGATCGGGGCCGCAGCCGACCCCCCGTGAACGATTGTCAAGACAGAATTCGGAGAGAGTGGCTGATGTTTGCCCTCCAGAGCTTCTAAATGATGAAGAGTATTTTTCCGGTATGGTTCGTCAAATCACGAAGGAAAGTATGCGAAGAGATGAAGATGAGAAAGAGTGGGGTTTTGCTCCAAGCAAAACTCCATTTACTGAAAAGATCTTGAAGGCAGAGTTCCCAAGGAAATTCGTTCCCCCTACTATTCCGGTTTACAAGAGGACGATTGATCCTAACGAGTTTATGTATAAATATGACTGGCATATGACGGGTGCCAGAGCGTCTGATGAAATCAAATGTCGATATTTCCCGGTTTATCTGGAAGGTGTGGCTCTATTGTGGTTTACAAAGCTGCCGGTCAGGTCCATTGATCAATTCTCCGATTTGACCAGGAAATTCAAGGAGCAATTTCAATTGTATGCTTCTAAAGCAAAGGATATAATGTCGCTGTCAAGTCTGGAGCAAAATCCGGGAGAATCCATCATATCATTTTTAAGTCGTTTTAACATAGCATTGGCTGAGGTAGATAATGCTGAGCCACACATGGTCCTAACATACTTGATGAGGGCGATTGACAAATCGAGTGAATTTGGAAAATGGTTGAAAATGAAAGAACCAAACTCACTTGACAAATTCTTCAAGAAAGCGGATGTATTCATGCGCTTGGAGAGCCTCCAAACACCGGCTAAGGTGGTATCAGTGGAAGCCAGGAGTAATGGTGCTGCTTCGAACAAGAAAGAACCTAACACTCAGAAAAGGGGAAATGATGGTGGAAAGAAACAGGGAGATGCTAAGAAAGGTCGTCCTTTCAATTTCACACCCTTGACCGATACCCCTGAGAACATCTTCTTTGCGACCAAGGATGATGTCAGTTATCTGACACCACCTAAAATGAAGTTGGGAATAAGATGGAGAAGAGTGGAAGGTTCTGCCGGTTCCACAACCAGCCCGACCATGACACCAACGAATGCCGTCAGTTGAAAGAAGTAATTGAACAACTTTTGAAAGAGAACAAGCTCCAACAGTATGTGAAAAGGAATATAAATTCCCCAGCTTCGTCAACTCAAGGTTAACAAGTTCCCACTCACCATCCTGGTTCAAGTGAGAAGGCCGTAGAGCATGAATTGGAAAGACCTGTCATCAATATAATAACTGGAGAGCCTCACCCAGCAGACAAAAGCTGGGGCGAGATGGAAAGGTATGCCCGGGCCTTGAGGCATGTACCAGCTGAAGAGAATGTTTTTGTTTTAGAAAATGAGGCACCTTTAAAGCAACAAAAGACTTCCACAGATGATATTGTATTCAGTGCCAGAGATTCTTTGGGTATCGAGGCTCCGACCATAGATCCTTTGGTCATATCCACTGGTATCGGGCCGGCAACTGTGAGGAGAGTTCTAGTTGATTGTGGAGCTTCATGCAACATCCTCTTCAAGAAGACCTTTGATCAAATGAAAATTCCAATGGCTGACGTTCAAGCTTCATCGCTTAAGATTGCTGGGTTTGCTGGAGAACCCAAACAGCCGATTGGGACCATAGATTTGTTTGTAGAACTTGGAAAAGGACTGAGGAAGGTGGCTCGAAAGCAAACCTTTATAATTGTTGAAGAATTCTCTGCCTACAATGCCTTTTTAGGCCGACCAACTCTTGCTGCATTTAAAGCTGTTCTTGCCCCGTGGTGTCTGACTATAAAATTCCCCACGGATAATGGAGTTGGCGTGATTAAAGGAGACCAAGATGCGGGGCGAGAATGTTATCTTACAGAGCTGCGTGAATCAAAGAAAAGAGAGATGGGAAAAGGTGTGGCGACTCCAGTCCGCACCAAAGAACAAACCTTGTAGCAATTACAGGGTGGACCCTGCACTGGTGAATGTAGTGCCGCACGAAGAGAGATGGATCCAAGGAAAGCCAGTGTAGGGGAGAATAGGGTAGTACCGTTAGAGGTAACAGTGCCGTTACCCGTTGACCCAAAGGACCCAAACAAAGTGCTAAATGTGGGTTCACAACTCAACATAACAGTTCAGAATATTCTGATTTCATTTTTGAAGGCAAATTTGGATGTATTCGCCTGGACTCATGCTGACATGTGTGAAATATCCCCAGAGATTGCAGTACACACTCTGAACATTGATCCAAAGTTTACACCCGTGAAACAGAAAAGAAGAACTCAGGGTCCTGAGAGGACAGCAGCGTTAAAAGAAGAAGTGGATCGGCTCATGGAGAACGGTTTCGTCAGAGAATCTACTTATCCAAATTAGGTATCAAATCCAGTGCTGGTTAAAAAAGCTAACGGAAAGTGGAGAGTATGCATTGACTTTTCAGATCTGAACAAAGCCTGCCCCAAAGACTGTTTCCCGCTGTCCAGGATCGATCAGTTGGTGGATGGGACGGCAAGGCATGAATTGTTATCTTTTATGGATGCATACTCCGGATATAACCAGGTTATGATGCATGAGCCAGATCAAGAGGATACAAGCTTCGTCACAGATATTGGACTCTACTGCTACAAGGTCATGCCTTTCGGACTCAAGAATGGAGGGGCAACTTACCAAAGGCTTGTTAATGCCATGTTTAACCACAAATTGGCAAGACAATGGAAGTTTATGTTGATGATATGCTAGTGAAGTCTAAGAAAGCAGTGGACCACATGGATCACTTGGCAGAGATGTTCGCGGTACTCCGAAAGTATAAAATGAAGCTTAATCCCTTGAAATGTTCATTTGGAGTGGAGTCCGAAAAGTTTTTGGGTTTCATTGTGAGCGCTAGGGGCATTGAAGCTAATCCAGCTCAGATCACTGCCCTGAGAGAGGTCAAGGCTCCTAGAACGAAGAAGGAATTGCAAAGTCTCAATGGAAAGGTTGCTGCCTTGAGTCGGTTCATTGCGAAAGCCACTGACAAATGCATTCCATTCTTTGATGCTCTAAAGAAAGGAAGAAAAAACTTTGAGTGGACTCCTGAATGTCAAAAGGCATTCGATGAGTTGGTTCGTCATATGGAAATGCCTCCGATACTTTCAATGCCTGACAATGGTGAAGATCTCTTCGTATATTTGGCAATTTCATCTCATGCTCTAAGTGCAGTATTGGTACGGGAAGACACAAGAATTCAACGCCCGGTCTATTATATCAGCAAAAGATTCACTGGGGCAGAGATGAACTATTCAAGGTTGGAAAAGCTCGCCTACTGTTTGTTGATCGCATCAAGAAAATTGAGGCCATATTTCCAAGCTCATCCCATCAAAGTCCTCACTGTTCAACTTCTAAAGCAGGTCCTATTCCGTCCTGAGACTTCGGGCCGTCTTTTGAAATGGAATATTGAACTCAGCCAATATGACATCACTTATTATCCCCGGAAAGCAATCAATGGACAAGCTTTAGCAGATTTCATCGCAAAATGTACGGATAAAGGTGATAGTGAGGAAGAAGTCACTGGTAACGTCCCAATCCAATGGAAATTGTATGTCGATGGCGCAAGAAATGATTACTGTTCGGGAGCAGGGGTTGTCCTTGAAACCCCAGAAGGGCGATCGCTATGTTATGCACCGAGACTAGAATTTCCTTCGACAAATAATGAAGCAGAATATGAAGCTCTCATCGTTGGTTTACGAATCACTAGAGAACTAAACATCAAAGCATTGCAGATCTTCAGTGATTCTTAGCTTATTGTCTGCCAAGTCAAGAAGGAATTTCAAGCTAAAGGAGGGAATCTACCCGCCTATTTATCAAAAGACTGGGAGCTTCTTCAAAATTTTGACCGTTATTCAATAAACCATATACCCCGCGAAGAGAACATGAAGGCGGATTCTCTCGCAAAGTATTCAAGCACTGGTGAAGCTCAACTATTGGGATTAATTCTCGTCGAAGTCTTGTCAGCTCCAAGCACAGATGAAATGGATGTCGATTGGGTTATGAATGTATCCCAAGAGCAAGAATCATGGATGACTCCGATATTTGAATATTTGCTCAATGGTTCTTTGCCAGAAAGTTCAAAAGAACGACAGAAGCTGATAAGGAAAGCATCCAGATATATAGTTCAAGATGGTCGTTTGTACAGACAAGGATTTTCAATGCCATTACTAGGATGCGTGACAAAGGAAGAAGCTAAGACAATTCTGACTGAAGTACACGGATGGGAATGTGGGGATCATACAGGTGGTCAAACTTTAGCAAAGAAAATCCTCTGTTATGGATACTTTTGGCCAGAAATTAATCAGGATGCTGCTGACTATTCCCGAAAGTGTGATAAATGCCAGGGATTCGCTAAAATTCCTAGAGAACCTTCCACTGAGCTAACACAAATGGTCAGTCCATGGCCATTTGCCATCTGGGGAATAGATCTCATTGAGCCTTTGCCGACTGCCAAATCGGGAATTAAATATGTTATCGTTGCTGTTGATTATTTCACTAAATGGGCTGAAGCCGAACCATTGGCTACTATTACCTCTAAGAAAATGATAAGTTTTGTGACTAAAAATTTCATTTGCAGGTATGGTGTGCCTCAGAAGATAATCACATACAATGGTACCCGGTTTGAAAGTGAGGAGTTCCAAGAATTTTGCAAACGATTCAAGATCCGAAAAAGCTTCTCAGGAGTGGCTCATCCGCAGGCAAACGGGCAAGTGGAAGCAGTAAACAAAATCATCAAATCAACCATCAAAAAGCAGCTAGAAAAAGAAAAAGGTGGTTGGATCGATAAGTTACCGCTTCCACTATGGACATATAGAACCACCCACAAAACTGCGACTGGGCATACTCCATTTTCATTGGCATACGGGTCAGAAGCGATGATTCCCGTGAAAACTGAAGTCCCCTCACACAGAAGGATCCATTTTGATCAAGATGAGAATGAAAAATTGCAATTGGAAGCACTTGACCTCCTTGATGAAAGAAGAGAAGAGGCTAGGCTTAGAATTGCAGCTCATCAGCAAAGAATAGCTAGGCACTTCAATTCCAAAGTTCGTCAGCGCAGCTTTGAAGTTGGGGACCTAGTCCTGAAAAGAATTATGACAGCCACAGGTGTGTTTGGGCCAAACTGGGAAGGGCCATATGTCATAGGCACGAAGGTTCTTGATGGCACATTCAAACTCACAACTGTCGAAGGAGAACCAATTCCAAGAGCTTGGAACAGCAATCATTTACGTCCATATTTTACTTAAAAGCTTTGCTGAAATGTTGTAAAAGAATTATGAATATATGATTCTTGTATTGAAAGCAATTGTAAAGCAAGTGAAAAATGAAAAGCTATAAGTGGATGTAGGCCCAGCTTTTGGCCGAACCACTATAAATCTTGTGTTCTATACTACTATAAACTTCTTTGTTTTATTTCGACATATAAAATACATTAATTGTGTTACTAAAATGTCGATTTAATAATGCAGGCCATAAAAACAAAACTTACCCATCAAAAGACCAAGCGATCTCCGACGTCACCCGGCAAGCAAACGCTAAACCATTCAAAATTTCCATACTAAAATCCTACAAAAGAAGTGCTTCGAACAAAAGTTAGCGATGTGGATGGAAGTGGACCATTTCTAACTAACTGCGAATGTTTGTACAAACAAGCATCCAGTTAAATAGCCCGTGTCTATCACCACCAACTCTCTTAACTATGAAGTATATTTTTTTGGATAAGGAAAATTATTAGCAACTAAAAAGGGATGACACTTGCAAAAGATAATGGGGATCGCCGACATCAATAGATGTCAAAGAGACATAGGCAAGCAAACATTAAAAAGCAAAAGACCTCTTTGGAGGCACAAGTCCTCTTCAGAGGCACAACTCTTCGGAGGATAAAGACCTCGAGCGGGCTTCGCCAGAAAAAGAGAGTTCTTTCTCGACATAAAGTTGCGGACTGATCGGTGATACACTCCCGTGAATCCGTCCAACTGAGAGAAAGAAACTCCAAACTTCCAGGCAAAAGCCCTACTCAGAGGCACACGTTTCATCGAGATTGAAATAAAACTTCCAAGTGTTGAAACGTGAAAAGCCCTCTTCGGAGGCCCATTTCACCACAGTTGAAATGCTAAAAGACCTCGAGCGGGCCTAACCAGAAAAAGAGTGTTCTTTCTCGACATAAAGTTGCGGACTGATCGGTGATACACTCCCGTGAATCCGTCCAACTGAGATGAAGAAACTCAAAACTTCCAGGAAAAAACCCTACTCAGAGGCACACATTTCACCGTGATCGGTGATACACTCCCGTGAGTCGAAATGTGAAAAGCCCTCTTCGGAGGCCCGCTTCCCAGCGAACAGGGAAAAAATAAAAGCCTCTCCCAAGAGGCAGAAACAAAATGACCTCTTCCCAGAGACGGAAACAAAAAGACCTCTTCCTAGAGGCACAATCAAACAAAAAGACCTCTTCCCAGAGGCACAATCAAACAGAAAGACCTCTTCGGAGGCACACGTTTCACGGAGATTGAAATAAAACTTCCAAGTGTTGAAACGTGGAAAGCCGTCCTCGGAGGCACAACTCTTCGGAGGCACACGTTTCACCGAGATTGAAATAAAACTTCCAAGTGTTGAAACGTGAAAAAGCTCTCCTCAGAGGTACAACTTTTCAAAGAAGCATTTCATCAGAAGTGCAAAGAAAAGATCAGAAAGCCCTCCACCGAGGCGCAATAAAAAAAAAGAAGCCCTCTTCAAAGGCACACTTTAGCTTTCAAAGGAAGAATGGTTCATCTATTCTGAAAATACTCTTCCTCAAAAAGAAGTTAAAGTGCCCTTCAGAGGCCCGCTTTACCACATAGGAGAATTCACTTGGTAAAAATGTGTGTATGCACAAAAGAAAAAGTGATATCTTCGAAGGTTGAAGCGTAGAAACTCATATGGAGCGAGCTGTACTCTATTTTGAGCAGAATAATATTTCTCCTAGCATGGAATAATTATTATCCAAAAAATAAGAGTACAAGTCCCCTCAAAGTATAAAATATTGCAACGAGCTTATGGTATAGGGGCAACATGGTATAACTACATTGGTAAAAATTACGCTCGAACAACATACCACAAGCTCACTGCAATATCATATCAAGAAGCTTGTACAAAAATGTATAGTAAATGCATTCTCAAATACAGATAGAAGTCTGTACAAACAAAAAGAATCATTTTATTCAATACTGTCAAAATTTGTACAGGTACAGGTTTCAAAATAAAAAGAAAAAGAAAAGCGGAGGCCGGTACCCGCACAATCTCCGGCCAATACATGCAGAAAGCAAAAAGTAAAAATAGATCGAAGCAGGGCCCCTTACTTCTTCTTTCCACCACCCTTAGAGCCTTCACCTGACCTAATAGGCAGCTTTTCAGGACGGCTTGGGAGAGTCGAGGATGAAGGAGAGAGGGTTACTGCCGGATCAACCTTCGCTTCCTCTTAAGAAACAAGAATGTCTTTCCTTTTCTTCTTGGAAGTGACACGCTTCCTCCTCCTCCTTGAAGAAGACTCACTTCCCGGAGTAACAAGAGCAGACAATTTTATGTTATCAGAAGTGGTTCGCTCCAGGGACTCATTGCCTTCTCCAGGCCCTTCTCCCTCATGTTCCTGTGAAGCATTAGGATCATCTAAGTCTTGGAGAGCCTTTATTTGCTCCTCTTGCGACCCGAGATGAGAGGCGGATGGAGGAGTGACCTGGAGAGGCGGAGGAGGAATAATTGGAGGAAGGTAGTCTGAACGATGCTCGACACTTTCTCTACAGAAGAAAAGAAGTTAAAGTCAGTAAAGTGAGGAGATAAAGGCTCGTTGAGGTTCAGGAAATAGTCAAGAAGCTCATCAAACTCATAAGAAGCAATTGAGCAGTCTACTTGGGCAAGATTAACAGTTGAGTTACCTGGAGAAGTCGGCTTCCTGATATCAACCTCATAAGCCAGTGCTTTGGCGCTCTCTTCGCCTTCATCTCCACCCTGTGTGCTTGTGATCTTAGTTGTAACTTTAACCGGGAATGGAGAATGAGAACTGGAGCCGACAATGTCGATTTCTACCGAAGATGAAGGCTGAACTGGATCAGTTGAAGTAGTTTTTCCTAAACGTTCCCCTTCTGCCATTTCGGCTCTTAATTTTGCAAGTTGTTCTTTTCCCCTGGCGAGAGCGGCGCGAGCTTCGTCATCCAAGTAATGCTCCTCAAGAGCTGATTCGACGTAGCCAGCAACTTTAGCACCAAGCATATCAAGTACGGCCTCCCACACCTCAGCCAGAGTAATTTCATATTTGGGACCTAGAAAGGCGAGACTACCGCGCCCCAAGGCGCTATGCAGGTAGAAGTCAAATAATGTCGAGCTGATGCTGGTCTTCGTTGCTTCATGAGATTCTTCAGCTGCAATTTTACCGGCAACGGCCTCATCACGCTCTCTTTCAGCTTTAGAGAATTGAAGCTTAAGCATTTCGATCTCCGCCTCTTGAGAGTCGGTTTTCTTCCGAAGCTCTGCAATATCAGCAATATAGCCCTCATTGATTCTTTTTTGCACGTCGAGCCTGTCTTCGGCGTCTTTTTGGCTGGCATGGGCATCTCTCACTTGTTTCTGAAGCACTTCTTCTTTTTTAGTGTAGGAAGTAGAAGAAGTGGCGAGCTCTTCTTTAAGCTTTTCGACTTTCGCTTCAAGCTCTTCATTATAAGTAGTGATGCTCCTCATCTCGGTATCATACTGCTCAAGAACCTTCTGCCATTCAGCTTTGTCATTTTCCATAGCAAGCATGGCCTCGAGATTCGCACGGTTTACCCTTTGAAGCTCGTCAACAAGCTTTTGCCAGCTCGACATTCTTTCAATATCAAGTCTGACGGCATCGAGATTTCGCAGCATGGCAGGCTTGTCAATTGGAACTAAGTCAAGATGGAAACGAACACCCTTCAAGCACCATTGTGGAAACCGGCGTTGGAGAGTAGCTGGACCTGGCCCAACTTGATATGAAGGCCTATTGAAGATTGTCTGAATATCAGTACGGGAAGGGGCAGGAGATTGAGAAGGAATTGGAGTAGTGGTCTTCTTAAAAATTGCAGGCACAGATTGCTCACTATCTTTATCCCACTTGCTTGGGTCATCAGCCGTGTGGCTCTTCCCTCTGTCATTATGGGATTTACGCTTATGGGAATCACCCTCTCTGTGGGAAGAATCGTACCGCTCATTCCCTCTTCCATAGTGTTCTTCATAAGAACGTCTTCCTGAGCCTTTCGAGCAGCCCTCTCTTCATCAGTTTCCCTATAAGTAGGAAGATAGCGTCTATAGTCATACTGACCACGCTTTCCATATTGCTTGAAGTCGTCGTAATATAAACCACTTCGCCTCATTGGGGAATCTAAAATAAAAAAAAGAGACAAGTCTTAAAAGTCTTCAGAGAAAAGAAGCGTAACTTTAGAATCTTCAAAGTACAAAGAATTAGGTGCATGAAAGTGCGAAAGAGTCCTATGTGTGTGCTGTGTGCAAACTACACGCATAAGCTACAAACCGCTCTTCGACGCAGCGGTGGTAGTGACTTGAGTAGTAGGCGTCAAAATTTGTTGAAAAGTTGATGTCGCCTCGACAACAGGAGAAGAAGCTTTAAGGACGTCATATTTAAAAAGTTCTTGTGAAGTTATCATTAGGTCACTTAGCCCCTCGAAAGTATCATCGCCGCCAAGTTCGAAGGGAGTATCTTTTTCGGCTTCCAGACCAACCGCATCTTCAGAGCAACGAAGAGATTCTTCCTCTTCAATAACTGGGGCAAGTGCCGATTTGCTGGATGGCCCCGCAACATCGACAGTGGTAGAGCACTTCACCAGAGAAGCCTCGGAGGCAGGTTCTTTTGGTATGGGTTTGTTAGTGGAAACTGGGGCATCTAATGATTTGGGCGGGGAGTCTGGAACCTCATGGGGGTGTGTAGAGCGAGAAGCGTGTAAAAGTCCATACTGATGCAAAAATTCGTCCCTCAACAAAAACTTTATACTTCTCTCTCAAGCAATCACAATACTTAATCTTTCAAAAACTTGCTTATGGCTTGGATCTCTAGAAGGGAGAGGAAGTGCTGAAAAGAGCAAAGAATGAAATTAGCAATTGGTAGTTCGGATCTCGAAAAAGTTTGAAAATGGAGAAAATAGAAACAGGTAATCTTACTTCCTCTCTCCAGATGGCATAAAACCCTGGGGGGCAGCGAGCAAAGAAAAATTGGTTCAAAAATCCATGAACACTTTCGGTAAGATCAGAAATAAGCTTGCGGTTTCTAGCACTTCTCACAATAATAAGGGAAGGATGGTCTTTACTCTTTGCAAACGAGCATAAGTAGCGAATTCTTCAAAACTTGGAAAGCGATCAAGAGTCCTCCTAAACAAAACACACAACCCCATCAAGATGGCGTAGCCATTAGGATGAAGTTGGAATGGAGAGATTGTCAACCGAAGGAGAAGGGTTCGAAGGAAGTCATTAAAGGGAGGAATCGCCCCGCTTAGGTACATTTGACGATTGACTGCGACAAAACCGGGGGGAGGACTGTCGGCAGTATCATTTGGCCCAGGAAGTAGGGCATCATTTTCAGCAAAACCAAATTGAGTACGTAGCTGAATAAACGCTCTCGGAGTTAGGATAGTCGAAGTTCTCTCTGGAGGATTCTTTATGGGAACAGCTGTCTGAAAGGTATCTCCCGCTTGAGCTACCAATTCTTCTTCTTGGTGGGAAGTCATTCTACACAAACAACTGGATATTCAAACATGAAGGTGCACGTTTCCTAAAATGTGTGGAGTGTTGTGTAAAATCAATCAAGCAATAAGAAAATATAACTGGAATAAAAACTAGCAAGTATTTGTCAGTTATAAAGTCCATGGTTTGTTGTTTTAAATATGAAAGTGAAATGTAGATGCAAACAAATCAGTTCAAGATAGCGATGCTTTGCATTGATATTTCACTATGGTTGATTGGTTCACAGCATTTAATACATTGTGTTTAAGTTGATTACTCTATGTCGACTAATCTGTCATTTGACGTGGGCAGTCAGTGGCAGTATATTCGTCCCAATTTTCTGTAAATAATGTATTGAACATATTGTTTGATTACAAGTCAAAAGTAATCTGTGAGAGAATGCAACAAAGTTTAACATGCAACAAAGTTCAAGCAGTTTATCCTACAAATTCAAATTGGGGATACAATCAAGTTATATCAAATGTTTAAAGCTCCCAGGTTGTTCAAGTCGTAAGTGGTATGCAAGACACGGCAGTAGTTCACATCCAAGTTCAAAGTCGTTCACGGTCTAAAAGATAGGTCGAGTTAAGAATCCAAAGGCTTGAGTCGCTCGTACAGCCTAAGTCCTAAGTCGTCAGGAAATCAATACGACCTAAAAGCTAAGTCGTGTGCAGCTGAGATTGCAGGAAATTCCTAAGTCGATAGATTCAAAAACTAACTAAGCCGTGAGAATTTCAAGCCATCCCCTCAACCAGTTGACTCCATACCAACCCAATACCCGTTATCGCCAAAATAACATCAATCCATCATCCCCTCAACTAAGCCTATTATCCATTCACCCCATCAGCTTATCAAATAACAATCCGAACCATCATGAAGCCGCCATAAATCAAGCGCGATGCTACAATCTTGAGAATCGCAACAGCAACGTAGCCAACGGTGATTGGAACCGATCATAGAAGCTAGGTAAGACATGCGGAGGTGATTTGGGAACAGGAAGTGAAAATTCGTGTCTTAGCAATAATCGCAGTTGGGTTAGAATTCAAGATCACTCACGGAATGTAATGGAAAGGATGGATTGCTGATTAACTAGCTTGGGCTCGCCTTCAGAAAGTTGAAAGGTCGCTAATGGCGGAGAGGAATGATAAAGCAGTAAAGCGAGAAGGAAGAGGTGACTTAACAACTTATGTAATAGGCAGGGGAGAAGATGGAAGGACGAACGAGTTAACAAGCCTCTTTGAGTCGTTCACGACTCAGGAGCTAGATCGAAGCACACGACTCACGACTTAAGCGTGTACTTCGAGGGGCAAATGTTAACTCCTATGATTAGTGACTCAAAAAGGCTTACGACTTAACAAGACCAACGACCTAATTGATATGCGACTCATTGAGAGATACAGACCTAACAGACTTGAGAGGGATGCCGACTTAATGCCTTAACTAGGTTACCGACCTAAGACTTAACAAGGATGCCGACCTAAGACTTAACAGGGATGCCGACCTAAGGCTTAAGTAAGTTACCGATCTAACTACCTAAGGAAGTTGCCGATCTAATTGCCTAGAACAGAGAAAGGCGCACGACCTATGCTTAATTCGCCACCGAGTTACAACATAGAGAAGTCTACCGCTTAACGGTTTCAACGACTCAAGGACAGGATGACTTAACAATTCAAGAGGTGGCACGACTTAAGAGGGAAATGAGTTCACGACTTAAAGCTGTCCGCAACCTACGACCTAGCGTGTGTCGTGAACGACTTAAGCAAATGAAACGCTGCTACTTATTTAACACGGTGGCCTCCTAGCTCGTCAACGAGTTAAGACTTTAGCAAGCTTATCAGTTAAACTGTGACTCACGACTTAGCTTAAGTCGTCCACGACCTAAATCCGCTAAGTTATAGTCCGCTGCCATAATACTCATGCAATTAAGTCGCAAATGACCCACGACCTAGTTTAAGTCATCCACGACCCAACTTAGGTCGGTTACGAGTTAGGACTTGGTAATGTTTCCTGCCTAGAATTCTCTATAAATACGTTGCCATCTCCAACTTTAAAGGGACTTTTGGGGCCGATCTCTTTAAGTGCTGATACTCTGCTGAATTCTCGACTCACTCGACACTTTAAATACGAAAGGCATCTCAACAAACTTCAAGAGGAAATCTAACGCAATTAACATGGATTCAAAGAATTCTTTTACATCGGAGTTCTAGTTGTTTGTCTCATCAGTATTATAATTGAAGATTGTTGTAAAGTTGTAATTGATTCAGTAATAAAGAGGATTAAAGTGGACGTAGGCTTACCTGAAGCCGAACCACTATAAAAACTTTTGTCTTTTTTGCTTTCTCTGTGACTTTTCTACTTTTTTTTAGTTCCCGTGTTCACGGGTGGTGCTTTCACTCAATCTCAATATACACCAGGGTGTTAGCATTCGATTTTAAGCGTTAACACGATACAAGATCAAAGCTACTACTCGGTGGCTATATATATTCTTCAGAAACAAGTATAGAAATAAACATAACACAAATCAGTCACAGACATCCATATCACAAAGGCATAAATAGATATGAATATATAACACAGAAAGTGTTCATCAGAGTAGTGGTCAAACAAGATCCACAATATCACAAAAGAATAGCTACAAGTGCTAGACAAAAGAATATGGATACATCAATGAGTCTATATCTCAAATGTATACAACAAAAACTACTAATCTAAGTAGCTAGCCAAAAGTCGGGTGATATTCCTAGTTGTGAAGTCAAGCAGAAGCACCTATAACATCTCGGTCTGACCCGAGTATTATTTAATAAGAAAATAATACACGGATCAGTCTAGCTATAAATATCAGATAAAATGATATAGAATAAGAGATATGACATAAACATATGATAACCATAAAGCCATACTATGATAATTATGTAATTGAAAATTAACAAGAGATTAATCAATATCACAACAATCTTCTCAAAGATCAAAAGGAATGTCATACTCTTTATTTTTATTAACTAAAACCATAAGTATTGATCATTATATCAATGCCAATCACAAAATCTAATGACACACAAATTCACCAATGCACAAATATTGATAAGACTTATCAATGTAAATCACGAAAATTGGTGAAACACAAATTCCAAAAATCATCAATGGAAATCCAGAAATCACAAAAATGGGGAGGCCTATCACAAAACGGGAGCACGAAAAATCACCAAAACGTATATCACAAAATGAAACGCTATTTCATGGTTGCTAACCATTAATTTTGAGCCGAAGCTCCACAAAACAACCCGAGGACCATAGGTCGCTACGCCACCAAATTAAGCCGAAGCTCCAAAGAAACGGGGTTTAGTCTCCCTCGTAGAGAAAGAGACATCGCATATTTGCTAGTCTAAATCACAAAAATGATCGTCAACGATCATAAAGAAGTGTCAATTACAGTACGCTAAAAATATATAAGCTTAGCCTCATGTCCCGTAACCACTAGCGTAACTTAAAAATTTACGAACAAACTGTAGATCTCCACTCGAAAATTGTCACAAGAGATTCAATCGAATAAGTCCAAGAATTAACCGACGAAGTAAACGCAAGCGTTTCATACCACTTGGCTTGTATATACTAGTAGATTTGAAAACGGTTTAAGAAAGGAGCTTTGTAATAAAATAGTGTTGAAATCGTTTTAAAGGAAGAGTTTTGATATTTACTACTAGTATAGAAAACCTTTATATTTTAAAGTGACAAATAACAAAAATGATTGTAGAAATAATAAGTCACAAAAATTCACATTCGAAGACGTGAATAAAATCCAAAGAATTCGATTCCAAATTCATCAAAGTGGAAATACCCTTGATACTTAACAGCCACGACTTACGACTTAACATAAGTCAACACAAGAAATTAGTGGCTCAACGCATGCGACTCCATGGCATACGACCTAAGAGATCAGCGACTTAAGAAATAGCATGCGGCCTAACAGAGCAACTTAACATGGCGTGACCTATAGCATGGCGTGACCTAAGTTGTTGCGGCTTAAACGCAGGTGCGATCCAAGGTATGGCGCGACCCATCAGCTGTGCGACTTAACAGGCCGAGCGACCTAAGGTACTGGGGCAAGCCGAGCGACCTAAGTAATGCGACCTAAGGGGCGAGAGTAGGCCGAGCGACTTAAGTAATGGAATGACCTAACACATGGCCAAGCGACCTAAGTTAAGGAACGACCTAACGGTTGAGTGACTTAAGTGGTTGCGAGATAAAGCATGGCGTGACCTAAGGCTTGTGACCTAACTGCAGGCCGAGTGACTTAAATGTGCAGGCCAAATCATTAGCAAGGCGAGCGACCTAAGGAACGCGGCCTAACACATGGCACGACCTAAGCATGGCGTGACATATATGCAGATCGACTCATAGCAAGACGAGCAACCAAAGGGGTTAGCGACCTAAGGCAGGCCGAGCGACTTAACACATGGAACGACCTATCCCATGGCGCGACCTAAGCATGGCGCGACCTATATGCAGGACGAGTGACTTCAATGTGCCGGTTGAGCGACCTAGGGGATAGAAGTGCAAAACTCCCTCAATTTGCAACTGGTCAAGCACGGACGCTAGGGGATTACGCCCATCGGCTACCCGGTCCTATTGGCTCCTCGATGCATCACAAAAGTCGTGCTCAATCATCAAAGTTAGTATTTTTAAAGATTTGAACCCAAAACACTAAAAATTAGGATTTTCACCAATTCAACCCAAACCAAAAGCAAATGCACATGAATAAGTGTTAGGAATTCATAACCAACAATCAAAGATAGTCATAGAAAAAAGATGTGAGATAAAAATCTCACCCTTTTACAAAATCAATGAAGGAGAAGCTTGAAAGCAAAGGAAGAATCAACCACACTTCAATATCAACACAAAAGCTTGAATAAATGGCTTCTCTTTGGATTTGCAGTAAGATGTTGGATTTTCAAATGAATTAAGGCTTGGAGTTTAATTTCCCATTCCTTACTCCATTTTTGATGAAGCTTGAGTGTTAGGAAATGAAAGTGAAGTAATGAAGAGAAGAGGGAGTTGAGCTAGAGTTAATAGTTTAGGCTAATGGGCTAAACCAAAACTCAAAGCCCTAAGTGAAAAAGTGACAAAAATTCCATTAACTCCAAACATATCAAAGTTTATACTCAAAAAGATCGCAAACGGTGTTTTGGACCCAATGGAAGTTGTCCCGAGTCCTAATTCGATCGTATGCAAAAAAAGTAACTTTTCGGACTAAAATCCGACTAACGATAAAATACTTAAACATAATATTTAGATATTCAATCGTAAAATATGCGGGTTTTCACAGATTGCTACCAAGATAGTTGGTCATGATATTGTTTGGGCTTGTTCGGTATACAAGTTGCTTTAGAAATTTCAGAAGGAAAATTTGTTTGGTGAAAACAAGTGTTTGGAATTTGGAGATTTGATTTAATATACCAAGTTGGTATGTGTAGTTATTATTTCATAATGGTTTTGGAAAAGAAACCCGGGTAATTGAATTCTAACAAATTCTATTTAAATAATGTGAAAGGTTTAAATGAATCAACTATTGAACTTATAAAGTAAAGTTGATATTAATAAGAAGAAATTGGGAACTTTAAACCGGGAATTAGAATTTAAGTAAATGGAAATGAAGAAAATATATTTGGATTAAATTGGATATAAAATTGGAAGGTAAAATGATTGTAATTGTGAAATGAAAATTTATACCTTAAGATAGTAAGTGTTATATATATAATCTGAAATTGTGGTTATAAGATGAAATGACTCAGATGAGCAATATAAGCTTTTAAGTAAATATATAAGTTTTGAACTCATATATTGAGAAATAAAATTTAAAAGAATGGTAAGTAGCTAGATTTAACTGAAGTTGAGTTGGAATAAAACTGAATTTAAATGAATTCAATCGAGTTATAGATAATATTGAATGGAATAAAATTCCTACGTAAATAAATAAATGTAAACCAAGTAAGTATTGAATTGAATTAAAATAGAATTGGTGTGAGTAGTAAATAAATCTAATTCAAGCATAGATTGAATGACCTTATTATAAATAAATTCAATAATGAATTGTTAATGTAAAATAAAATTTAAGAATGAATAAAAGAATAAACTAATCGAATAAATTAGTAAATAATTGGGATTTGATTAAAGGAAAATCAAATCAAAGATTTAAATGGAAGTTGATGGAATAGAATAAACCTAAGTTATTAGGTGGAGTAGTTTGAAGAAAATAAATAACTTAAGTAAATTGTGAGATGGTTATTTAAAATATTTGTTGTCGAGTTTAATAAAATGGTTTGGAATCAAACTTTTTGAAATGAAAGAATATGCAATGAAAAGATTGTGAATAAATTAAAATGGGATTGGATCAAGCAAAAATTGAGTTGGAATCAATTTATAATTGTTATAAAGCTTAAGTAATTATTTATTCACAACAATATTGTTGAATTGCATAAGAAAATGGGTCGTTCGAAATAAACGAGGTTAGATAAAATTCGATGAATTATTAGAAGCGAAATAGGATGATTTTGAAATCAATTGGAATGAATATGAGTTTGTTTTGCTTAAATGAATTAAATATAAGGGAGTAAGTTGTAAATCACTTAAACTGAAGGGAATGGTTTGAGAATTGGTTGGAAGTAATTGTAATAAGTGTCGAAACCTTACATATGTGCTTATGAAAATATGTAATGCTAAATAAAGGTACGCCTACGCAATAAAAATAGGAAATATTAATTGTTTTTGGTTTTTCTGACCACGTGGGTCGATATATATATATGTATATATATATATATGTATATTTATACCTCTTGTCAAATTGCAAAAGCTCCTCCATACAAAGGAGACTCTGGCAAAAAAATTTTGGAGTTAAAAACAAAAAAATAAAAATAAATAAATATATATATATATATAATATTTAGCAACAAAATGATTTCAAATTGGAGATTAAAATAAATTAATGGATGAAATTAATTTAAAATAATGATAGGAATCAGTTATAAATGGAAGATAGTCAGTGAAATTCAATATTCAGAGTTGAAGATAAATTGAATTCACATGGAATTGGAAATTCAGATTTAAATAAGAGGATATAAAGGCTAAACTGGTAGATTAATAATATAAGAGTATATATAATGCTTACATTAATCTTAAGAAATGAATGTTGAAATTCTTAAGTAAATTTGATATTGAGAAAATTATTCCAAGTGGATAGAAACCAAAATAATGTGAATAAAAGAAAATTGATATACTTGATAATCAATGGATATAAAGACGTAGGATGTACGTATATTATTTTATTCGCATAGCAATTTGATCCAGATTCGAGCACAGAATTTTGAGATAGTTATATGGATCCGAGTTATGATTTTTCACTTGATTTTCGACGACGAACCATGGATATGGATTTTGATTGATTCTGGAAATTCTCTATCATAGTTGTGGCTATGCAAGGAGAATGACAGTTTCTAATCAAGAAACCAGATCTGAGTCCGCACTAGGAAGTCGGGCGAACGATACTAGTTCGGAAGTGAAATTGTGTGATCGAGCGAGCGATCGAATTTTATATTGCGTGAAAATGGTATATGTACATCATACGGGCTTGAATGAATAGATACTGAAATTCTGTAAAGAAGTCAATAAAATAATTTTGAATGTTGTGATTGGATATTATTGCTAAGTAGGATACGTAGATAAGAGAAGGAGACAATTGCAATTTGAAATGGGAGATTTTTTTTGTCAAAGTTTCCCGATTAAAGGAGCTATTAGATTCAGAAAGACGGGAAAAATTACCCCGAGATATATAAGACCATTTTGGGTATTGGATAGAGTTGGTGCTGTAGCTTTTAGAATTGAATTACTTGAACGAATGTCTGAAATTCATCATGTATTCCATGTAAGGAAATTTGTTCATGATCCATCATTAGTTGTCGAACCAGTAGTTCAGCAAGATTTGGAGGTCGAGACGGATGTGACTGCGGTCAGGAATCCAGTTCAGAGTGTTGATAAAGACGAGAAGCAACTCAGGAGTAGGGTAGTGAAGTTTGTCAAAGTGCAGTGGAGCGGTGATTCCAGAGTTTGCACCTGGGAAACTCTGGATTGTTTTAGAAAAGCTTATCTGGATCTGTGTCTGAATAGCTAGTGATGTTTGTTAGGATAGACTGTTTGGTTGTTTGCTAGTGTATGAATGATATGTATGTTTAAATGGTTGGTATAGCAGCTTTTGAATTATCTTTGTTTTAAATTTCGGGGATGAAGTTCTTTTAACGGAGGAGGAATGTAACGACCCTGGATTTTGGCCCAATTTGTTTTAATAAATATTTAATCTGATTAAATGAAAAGTAACTGATCATATTAAAATGAATATGATTTTGGAATTATTGACATTTATTTATATGGATTTGCATTTTATAAAAGGAAATTGGAATTTGAAAATTTAAAATTAATATCTTAATAATATTTACGCTAAAAATCTATCTTATATAATTTAATTAATAATACTTCACTTTGTTTATATTTGGTAAATATACATATGGATGATAGTGTATAAAACAAAATCAAAGTCTAAAAATATAAAATGTAAAATATAAATAGACGATATTGTTTAATATAAAATATTAATATTAATGTAAGTTAAAAATATAAATATAAATAAATAAGTAAAGACATGAATATAACTTGATAATTCGTAGTTAAAATACAAATGGAAATGAATATAAAAAATAGTATAAATGTAAGTAAATCATATTAAACATAATTTAAATATTGATAGTTAGAATATAAAATACAAATCAAAATAAAAATATAAATCAAAACAAGAATTAAGTAGTTAATACTTGCAACATTAGTTTAAATTGCAAGACCAAAGTATAAAAACACAAGTATATTAAAAGTAAACCAGATAAACAATATTAAGCTAGAAATATTAAGTCAAACAAGTGTATATGAATCACGCAAGAAGACAAATATATTTACACAAAACATATATGTATATTGAAGTTCAAACTGAAAATAATAAGACAAGTATCTTCATAAACAAAGCTTCATCCATAAGCCATATGCATACCTGCAAAGTATATACCTTTATATAAATATCTATATATACACCAAATCTTAATTATGATATGCAAACATATTAGGCAACAAAACATTAATTACTATCAACTCAGCCTACTATTTGTTCTATGCAAATATTGCAAATCTTACATTTCAGTAACTAAATCTGGTCAAAGTAAAACAAAAATAAGAAAACCTATTCATATCAAAACAACTGCACTAGTTACTACCTTCCTCTTACACATCTATTATCTTCTATATATATGTTCATCTTCTTTTTAGTTCGTTCAGAAAAATAATAAGGAGAAACTTTGTAAACCTAAGAAAACAGAAAACAAGAGAAAGAAGTAAAATCAAAATTTAAATTCAAAGGAAAAACAGGGAAGGCCTCAAGCATATTCATACTGCAGTTTTCATGAAACATGATTGTTCTTTGTTCAAAAATTGGTTTGGTGAGTAAACAAAGATTTTAAAAGTTTGAGTTAATTAAAATAGTTCATGATTTGTGTTGTATATGATTTATCCTTGGATATGATCCTATATATATATATATATGATATTACTTTGCATATTTATCAGGGTTGAGTATTATTTAAATTCAAGTGTTTTCATCTAAATTATTGTAAAGTTTTTATTTTTTTTAATCAAACAAGATGTTAAAACGTCAAACAAGATTTTCGAAGTAGATTAAAACTAGATTAGTGAATTTTCCACTAGAAGCTTGGTTTATAAGTAATCAAGGAAAATATTGATAAATCTAGTTGTTATACAATGCTAATTTAAGTTGATAACTCGAAGGCCTACTGCAAGTGATGATTTTTAATTCAAAAATGAAGATTTATAGATTGGTTATTTTTGAGCAGATAGTAATTGAATAAAATTTGCATCTTTACAAATTTAAGATTACTGAATCAATTTAAAAGGTTGAGATTTAAATTGAAGCAAGTATAAACATTGGGAATGTCGTGAAAATTACCAGATCAATTTTCTATTATGTGGAATTTTAGTACGAGATCGTATTAGGGTTTTTACTGGAGTTCATGTTCATCTCTGTATCGAGATGCGTACAGCTCATATGTGTGATCGAGCTACACCTGATTCAAGGAGGTGGAAGAGGGTCGTGCGGTCGTGGTATGGTCGAAGTACGAGCGCCTCCAGTAGCTTAGGCGGAGGTGGCGAGGCGATTTACTGATAGTCAAGTTTATAGTTTTTTCGAGGCTGTAGGCGATATTTTCGATTCGAATTCCTGTAGGTGATTTGAGCTTAGAATTCGTGCTTAGGGGTGAATTACGACTTGCCGACGTTGTTGGCGATTGCCGGAGTTAGGTCGTGCCGCCGTGCACGTGCACGGCAGTGGTGTTTGGTATCAGTACCGTGAGGGCGTGTGACTCGTGTCGTGATCGAGTATAAATGGAGTTAACTTCGAGTTTTATTGTGTGCGACATAGGTAGCCTGATGCTTATTAACTTAGTTTAATTTTTTTTAAACTTACTGGAGTATATAATTTTAAACTTCAGAGAAAAGAAAAAAAGATGGAGAAGATGATGTTGCGTACAGGAAATCTCGGGTGATTCGAGTACTTAAACCCAAGTGCTACTCAAGTTTTGATAGGGGAGGTCTAGTGTTTTTATAACTGAATTATAAAAGATTAGTAAAGTGATTTAGTGAATAAATTTTTTATCAACAGTTTATCACAGTAAACCAAATAAATATTTAAACTTTAAGTTAAAATTTAATTCAAGTTTTAATTATCCCAGTTAAGTTTTAACAACGGTTTAATCGTAATTAATTATTTTAATTAACTAATTACTTTAGTTAAGGCTTAACCACGTTTTAAAACCTTGTTAATATTTTAATTAAGAAATAAATAAAGTTAATTAACAAATAATGTTGTAGTTAGTAATATAATTGATTCCAAATTTTAAAAAGATTTTAAATGTTAATTAAGTGAATAATCAATATTAATTGATTATTTTCAGAAGTAATTAAGAATAACTACTTTTTAATTGAAATTAGTAATGGATTATAAGAAATAAATGAATTGTAATTAACTACTTAAGTTAATTAATGAACGATTAATAGTTAATTAATCAAGTGATTTAATTAAGAATTAAGAAATGATTGATGAAGTAATTAGCAGTAAATAAAAAGGTAATTAAGTTTTATTTAGGTTGTTAATCAATGATTAAGAAATAATTACTTAAGTAATTAAAGTTAAATATATTGATTTAGAAGTAATTAATTAAATAGTGCGAATAAAGTAATTAAGTAATTAAGTAATTAAGGCATAAATAATAATTAAGAAATGATTTATTAATTAAATAATTTGAAATGAAATAAGTACTTAATTAAATAATTAAGATTTAATAGTTGATTAAGAAATGATTAATTAATTAAATAATTTAAAATGGAATAGGCAACTAATTGATAATTAAAGATTAAATAAACAGGCTTAAGTCATTAGTTCTCTAGTAATTGTTTTAAATTGAATTAATTACAAATGAGAATTTAAGAAGATTGCTTATGGATTGTTGTATGAGTAGAATATCAGATTTGTGATATTTATTTGATGTTATTCTGTGTTATTCTATGATATGCTATGATATATCTATAATAATTGTGTATGATTCATATGTATTAAATGCTATGTTAATTCAATGGGTTGAATTAAACTGTTTAAGTTAATTAGACAACTTGGTATTTAAAATGGCGTTTGGATTTCGATGAGACCGAGATTGGGTGTTAAATTGATATTCCGAAAACCATATCAATCTATATTAAACGTTAGGTCGTGAATTCTGAAGTGAAGATCGAGCTGGTGTTTTCAGAATGCAAGGGTTATTGTCGTTGACTCTGAGGGTGATTCCAAAATGAGTGTAACGAGATAATGCCTTCAGTTTTATTCGAACCTGGAACGAACATGTATGGATTGAATGCTTTCAACACATCGTCGGGCGGGCGATGAGCATTCTAAGAGATATGTCCTGTAAAGGTAAATACAGCCTCAAGCCTCATCAACCGGGTATGACTAAAACAGGGGAGGTGCAGCAA
The DNA here is from genome assembly GCA_030765085.1 of Allium cepa. Lineage (NCBI taxonomy): Eukaryota > Viridiplantae > Streptophyta > Magnoliopsida > Asparagales > Amaryllidaceae > Allium > Allium cepa. Next base: position 949,596,693 of record CM060943.1, on the reverse strand, counting down.
GGTTAGGTGGGTCATGCCCAAGCAGGACGAGATATACCCCCGTCTAGATGTCCCTTTTTATTTCGGCTGTGTGGGAGTTTGCTAGCTACAACTGCGCAGTTATCTTGTTCGGGACTGTTCAGTAAGGAATTGTTCCGGCCCTGTGTTATAGGGCATCGGGAGTGATCCTCGGTACGGTAAACTAGGCCCCATACTGTGACGGGCGGTACTCAGTAGCCCTGCCATTGATGGAAATCCATTTTCCCTATGCGACCCTACTGTATTGATTTGTATTACCCACTTTTGTGGCTAGTAGCTGGAATTTAATCATGTAACAATTTCGGCTATTTTCTATTTACTTGAAAACCCTAGACACTATTATAATATCACATGATTTCCTATGAAATGTTTTGGTTAGCGTAGTGTAAAAACTTACCCGTATTTATTTGTGAGGAGTCTTACGTGATACCTTTATTTTCAATTGTTTTTCAAAGTTAAACAACTTTAAACCGTTTACTCATACTAGACTCATGTCTGACCCGGAGTTTATATTTTGTTTTTCATAAACAATTGGGTACTCAAATTTTTATGAGTAGCCAAGTGATAGGTTTCTGACATTTGAATTCTGGAGGAGCTTGCAGCAGGAGTTCCAGACGTATGTAGATATCTTTCTAGTTCCGTTGTGTTAGTCGATGTATGTTGTATCTCTGATGTATATAGTGACAGATGTATGTATGACTGTCATGAGTATTGATATTGTATAACTCTGATATATGTAAAACTATGTGATAGTTATGTCATATATTATATTTTGTTCCGTTCCGCTTTGAGATCCTAATGTTGTTGTTTCTTTCTTTCTATTCTTTTCTATTTCCATCCCTTTCTTTCTTAACGATGACACGTCTTTCTGGTAGTAGAAGGGTGGATCGTCACATTTGTCACTTGTAAACGCGCTGACAAATCTAAATGACGGATACGAACACGAGCCGATCTCTCCCTTGTCGACAACGATAACATGATCCATCCATACGGATTTAAAGATCTCGTTATGCTCTTTCATGTTTTAGTTAAAAGTTTTCGGTGATAGCTAATGATTGAGAGAAATTGAGGAAAGAAATTGGCAAATTTCTAGCCATTCGAGTCGTTAGTGGTGGCTGAAACATTTAGAGGCTTGGGTTTTGTTAATTTTTGCCCATATATAGCCCCTTAAACGACATTACTCACCCGAATTTTTTTAAACTCCAAACGAAGCGTGCCACCAGGCATTCATAACGTTTTACCCTTATTCCGGAAACAATCAAATTTGTTTCAATCTCGCACGATCAAATGTTAAATCCAATCGGCGTGAAATTTGACAGCATGCTATAATTCACTATTGTGGATCCAACGAACCAACTTTCGTCGAAATCCGAGACAATGCCAAAAATGGCTATTTTTACACGTTAATTAAATCATAAAATTTCTAATTACTATTTAATCACCATTAAATCAAATTTAAAAGCGTTCTAACTCCATTCTAATTTGAACATATTTATATCAACTTTCTAAATCATTTTCACTTATATTAAAATTCAACATTCAAATATTTAACAGTCTCAAATATTAAATTAACAATTTACTTATCAAATAAATCATTATATTCGAAATGTGAGTTATTTAACAAATAATATTTAAAATCAATTGGATATTATAAATTCAAATGACTAAAATTCTATGTTGTTATAGTTGGGTTTGGGTTTTAGGTGATTGTTCAGTTAATCTGTCTATAGCAATTATTCTGTTTTCTTTCGATTTTATGTTGCATAATCATAAACTTTCAAGAGAGAGCCCTTTGACAATGATTTTTAAGGTATTTATTTCCTTCAAACATAGTTATAAAGTGTTATATTTTTTTATAGAATACTAAAGATATTTGTACTCAAATCTCATAATCAATTTTTACCTACGCTATGTCCCTTGATAAATATGTAGTCCCACTCTTCTTATCATTTTAATTTATAAAATTAATAGTTGAAAATTTTAAACTCACTAGCATCTGTTACATGTAGGTTGTTTTCTCCAGTGTACGTAACCAGAATGTTGAGTTGCAGACTGCGTACTCAAGAGATATAACCAGATGTTAAAATGGAAAATTCAAGTTTCCCGATCATTAATATTTCAGATGTTGTTTATTATCATTTCAGTATCTTCATTTATATTCGTGTTTCTTTTTGAAAATGTAATTAACCTATAGCGTTGAATCAAGTTTCCTAGATAATATTTCTCCAACTGGCCTAACTCTATGTTTACTATCAAAAAATTTGGTTTTCTTTCCTTGGGTTGCAACCTATATTTCTGCATTAAGATGATAGGAATAAAGACATAATTTACTAATAAAGGGCTGAAAAAGAAGTCTGTAGCCTAAATTTATTTTATCATTCTACTCCAAATAGTGATTGTTTCCTAATTTAAGCCCGAAGGTCAAAAAGTGTTCGTGAAGTAGTTAATAGGGCCGCAAGAAAGTATGTTTTCTTGTTGATTACATTAACATTTTAATATATATTTTTAGTTATTTATGTTTCTTTTATTAGATGTCAGTATCGAAAAAAGATAAACCAAGTTCCCCGATAATACAGTTCACCAAATGGTTAAACCGTATAAGTAATATTAGTAAATATGGTTTTGGGACCTAGGTAATATTATAAGGAAAAATCAAAATTTACAATAGGAGGCTAAAACCTAAATTTAACATTAAATCACAAATAATAAATATTTACTTGATGAGGTATTGTTTTTATAGGAGCCACTCAATGATAATGTCTCCACATCATAAGTAGATGAAGCAAAATTGTTCCTCGCTTTCCTCCAAATATTTGCCAACACAATCTTGATGAGCTGTTTCCTTGCTCAACTCCTAGCATTCTAGGTCGATTAAGGAAAAGCTACGAACATAAACCTTATACAAAACTTCCATGTAATTCGCGCTTCATTAACGCAAAAGAAATATGATAATAGCATTTTGTTTGGTTCCAGAATGGGTAAATGAATATCGTATGGGAAACCAACTTAAAACATGGTGAATATGTAGATAGAAAGGGAGGAGCATTCAAACTTTTGAACGTGGGGGATTAATGCAACATTCATCGTTTTTGGTAAGCGATAAAAAAAATCGTAATAAGTTGTCATTTGTATAAATTTTTTGTTCAAAATTTATGATGCCTTTTATTTTGAATTTTTTGGCACAGACACCGTATTACTTCAAAACATTACATTTATTGCTAATACATCCAACTAGGTCTCCTATTTCATTGGCAGAATGCATTATCCAATAGTTCAATATCCAAACATGAGTACTAATTATATGTTTGTTGCATTTTTGTCAACTTTATGGGGCCGATTCATTTATGACTCGTTCCTTCCAAAATTTTGGTCCATATTGTTCTTTTTTGTTTAGCAACTATTTGTAAGAATTTTACCTACATTTATAAACAAATGTACACATATACACATAGATACAAACATCCATACCCTAATATGTGTATTTTTGTACATATTTTAGCATCATAATATTCGTTTTTTCAATGGTTGCAACTTTTTAAAATCTTATCAATTGAATTTTGCTTTAATCAATTCGCACCATGTTCGGTATTACTCTTAAACTTTTTTCGATATACATTCTAAGTTGTAGTCGAGAAAAATCACTTTGTACTTGCTGATTTTTCTTCTTTAAAATCACCATATATTTCATCCGCTATTCAAAATTTGTTATTCCTTAAATGATAGAAAAATGGAGCAACGTAGAAAAGTTGGCTATATATTTGGTAGTAAAAGGCAAATATCAAAAACGATATTAAAAATGGATTATTTTAAAAGTCTAACCTTTTTGGAAATAATAGCTTAGTTTTATTGTTAGATTATCTTGAAAAGAAAAGTCAATTTTCTTCTTAACCATCATTTGATAACCTTAAAAGAAAAAAGATTTAGCATAAAATTATGAGTATATATTATAATATGAATCATTCAATATCTATATGCAAGTTTAATGTAAAATGTGAATTTTTTGCTTTATGATTTGATCCTTATTTTGATAATCCTGCTAGCAAATAATCATTTCCAACTAAATGTATTTTTTTTACTATTTTTTAATTTAAAAAATTGGTCCAAGTAAGTTATGAAGTTGCATCTTCAATGAAATTGATGCTTTTCCATTTAGACCTTTTGATTATCTACTTATTCATTTTAAGTTATTACAGCGTATGGCAGCTTCTATAACAAGAAACATTGCATTTTTTCATGTCTAATTTTGGCAACCATTCAAGTATGGGATCCATCGCTTCATCCCCTACTAGGTGAAATACCCTTAACTTTACAAGCAACAATGTTGTATAATGGCCTTTATGAAATTGCCTTTGTTGTTAGAGGGGTTATTGCAAATTTACCTGCACATAGTGCTACCAGTTCAATGCATCAAATGAGCATATCTTTTCTAGCTATTTAAATCTTTTTTTACCTGCTTATATACTGGAGAATTGTTACCGATTACCTTTTAGTTACTCGAGTTTTCTTTTATAATTGAGAGCAATGCAAGGAAAGCAAGTGTATATGATCTATAAGCCGGATCAAGGTCTGTGGTAGAGGATTGGGGGATGAGTACTAGTTCGGAAATAAAACTGTGGATTTAAATAGAAGATTAAATCAGATATTTTATACAGATGATATAGGTACATCTTATGGGTTTAAGTTTGTGAAATAATGGTTTAGGTAAAAGATCATGGGTTTAGGTTCAGGGTAATTTCGGGGTCGAAATTCTTTTAAGTAGGAAGAATGTGACGACCCAGAATCTAGCGCTCGAAAATCGACATCCATACATCATCCGTATTCGAATGCCGCATATTAGGTGAATAACAACACAACGGAAACAGAAAAGAATTTTATTGATACACAATAATTGATACAACAAGATACGATATGAAGTGATCAACACTATAAGAGATATATACAACAACGGAAAAACAACAGCAACGGAAAACAACAGCAACAGCAACGGAAAGATAACATCTTCAACAGAGCTCCAAGAGAGAGACAGAAAGATAGAATCCAACACTACAACTCCATTGCCAAAGCTCCAAACCCAAAAGCTCGAACCATAATCATGTTGTAGTGTAGCATAATGCGATCGCCAAACCCATATACTTCAAAGACTGCCAAAAGCTACACCTATTAGCTGACTATCTGATAATCTGATTCTAGGTTGCCCGTGTAGTTAATAACGGGCACCAAGAGCTTAGAAAGGGAACAATAAACTCCAAGTCAGTCATGGGACTGGCATGAGCAAACAAAAACATTTGTTTGAACAAAAACAAACAAAAATAAGTAAAAAGAAATTCTCTATGTGTTAACTCTTCTGTTTCACGACTCAGCGACCTAAAGAGATAAGCGACCAATGGAGTTAAAGTGTGAACGAGCTAACATGAACAAAGTTCTTCAGCGACCTAACGTCATGCGTGACCTAGCGACCTAAAGCGACTCAGCGACTTAACAGGTTAGAAGGTCCAGCGACCTAACAACCTGAAATATGAGCGAGTTAACATGGATGCAGCGACCTAACGAACTAGATGACCTAGCGACCTAGTGACCAAACGAGATAAGCACTCGAGTGACCTAAGTATGTAGCGACTTAACAACTCAGCAAGCTTCAAAGATCACCACTTCAATTAGATCGCCCACGACCTAAGCTAGTCAAAAGTGGTCCTGCGCTACATGTTAAGTCGTTCACATTCCGTAGCTTGCCCAGGATGGCCTCACTAAGCCGTAACTTCTTATGCCGCTTCCCCCTTAGGTCGCCAACGACCTACTAATCCGCTCAGAGAAGACCAAGTGCAAGAAAGATGAGCCGTAGGTCGCATCCCTACGACCTGCGACCTACCCTTAGGTCGCCTACGACCTACGACCTAAACCCTAGGTCGCCCACGACCTATGACCTAACTCCAGAAAATTCCTATAAATACCGTGCCTACACCACCGAAGAGGGGATCTTTTGGCTCATTTCTGGAATGCCTATAGTCTGTTGATTCCTCAACTCATTCGACACTTCAAACACGAAAGATACTTCAACGAACTTCAAGAAGAAATCTAACACATTTGACATGGATTCAAAGAGTTCTTCTACATCGGAGTTCTAGCTATTGGTCTCGGTAGTGTTGTAATCGAAGATTGTTGTAAAGTTGTAATCGATTCAGCAATAAAGAAGATTAAAGTAGACGTAGGCTTAATTTGAAGCCGAACCACTATAAAACTGTTGTCTCTTTACTATTTTTTATATGCCTTTTCTACTTACTGCTAATTCCCGTATTGACGGATGGTGCTTTCGCTTAATCTCTACTTACACCGGGGTGTTAGCGTTCAATTTTAGCTTTAACATTTTTGGTGCTTTCACTGAGAACCCAACTCAGGCTGTTTTCATCATTGCTCCGCAAAAGTTTGTTGAAAGAATCTCTCTCAAAACCAGAAGTCTATCAAAGATAATGGCTCCTGGAAGAAAGCGCAGATCTGCTAGATCCGGTGATGTCCAAGAGAATATTGCCACTTCTCCTTCGTCAAGTCAAGCAGCACCAAGTGCTGGAATTACACGAGCGGAGTTAGATGCTGTAGTATCTGGGTTATACATGGAGATGGAAACCCAGAATGCTTTAATGCTTGATAGGATAAATGCTTTGCTCAGAGCTAACCGTCAACCGGTGAATAATGAAGAAAACCTCGTTGATAATGCTCATAATCCTGAAGAAAGGAATATGCCTCAAAGAGCAGCTAGCCCTGCCAAAGAATCACCTCCCTAAGCTGGAGGATCCAGACCGCAACCAACTCTCCGTGAACGTTTCTCCAGGCAGACTTCTGAGAAAATGGCTGAAGTCTGTCCTGCAGAGCATTTAAATGATGAGGAATACCTTTCGGGCATGGTTCGACAAATCTTGAAAGAGAGCATGTAGAGAGAAGAAGATGAAAAAGAATGAGGATTCGCTTCGAGCAAGACTCCGTTCACTGAAAGGATTTTGAAAGCTGAATTTCCAAGGAAGTTTTTTCCTCCTATCATCCCAGCTTATAAGGGAACAAGCGACCCAAATCAATTCTTGTACAAGTATGACTAGCACATGACTGGTGCCAGGGCACCGGATGAGATCAAATGCCGGTACTTTCCGGTATACTTGGAAGGAGTGGCTCTACTCTGGTTAACAAAGCTACCGGTCCGATCCATAGACCAGTTCTTCGATTTGACTCGGAAGTTTAAAGAACAGTTCAGGCTATATGCTTCGAAGGCAAAGGATATTATGTCACTGCCTAGCCTGGAATAGCATCCTGGGGAATCTATTAGATCTTTCTTGAAATGCTTCAACATAGCTTTGGCTGAAGTGGATAATGCAGAGCCATGAATGGTCTTGACATACTTAATGAGGGCAATAGAAAAATCGAGTGAATTTGGGAAGTGGCTGAAGATGAAAGAACCGAATTCGCTTGAGAAATTCTATAAGAAAGCTGATGAATTCATGCGCTTGGAAAGACTTCATGCACCGGCTAAAGTAGCAATGACAGAAGTTAAGAATAACACTGCTCCTCCTCCCAAAAAAGAGTCCGGAAGTCAGAAAAGGGAGAATAATGGCGGGAAGAAACAGAAGGATGTGAAGAAACCTCGCTTCTTAAAACCTTCAGATTTCACCCCTTTAACTGATACTCCGGAGAATATCTTTTTCGCTACTAAAGATGCCGTGGAATATCCTAAACCACCTGAGTTGAGAGTTGGGAAAAAAGCTGCTCAAAATGGGAGATTATGTTGGTTTCATAATCAACCCGGTCATGATACCAACGAATGTCGCCGTCTGAAAAGTTTGATTGAAGAACTCCTGACAGAGAACAAGCTGCAACAATATGTTAAGAGAAATAGGAATGACCGACTTCATCTACTAAGGGCCAGCAACTTCCTGCTCATCCATCCGACTCGGGTGAGAGGACTACTGCGTATGAATCAGAAAGGCCTATTATTAATGTGATTGCAGGCGGTCCTCACCCAACAGGCAGAAGCTGGAGTGAGATGGAAATGTATGCCCCTGCCTTGAAGTATGCACCAACAGAAGAAAGTGTTTTTGTGTTGGAAGATGCTGCACCTTTGAAGCAGCAGAAAACTTTTAATAATGACATTATGTTAAGAGCCAGGGACTCTATGGGCATTAAAGCTCCAACCATGGATCCCTTGGTCATCTCTACAGGCATTGGGCTGGCTATTGTAAGGTGAGTGCTTGTTGATTGCCGCGCTTCTTGCAATATTCTCTTCAAGAAGAAATTCGATCAAATGAAAATTCCGATGGCTGATGTTCAAGCTTCATCGTAGAAAATTATTGGGTTTATTGGGGAACCGAAGCAGCCAATTGGAACTATTGACTTGTTCGTAGAGCTTGGAGAGGGGCAGAAAAAGGTAGTTCGAAAATAGACTTTGTAATTGTTGATGAATTTTGTACCTACAACGCCTTCCTAGGCCGACCAACTCTTGCGGCTTTTAAGGCAATTCTCGCCCCGTGGCGCCTTACTATGAAATTCCCCACGGATCATGGAGTTGGAGTTATTAAAGGGGATCAGAATGCTGGGCAAGAATGTTATCTAATAGAGTTGTGTGAAGAAAGGAAGAGAGAGATGGGAAAAGGTGCGGCAGCCCCAATCCGCATCAAAGAACCAACCTTGTAGCAATTACAGGGTGGACCCTGCACTAGCGAGCATAGCGGGGCACGAAGAGAAATGGATCCCAGAAAAGCTAGTGCAAGGGAAAATAGAGTGGTGCCAGTGGAAATAACAGTGCCAGTACCTGTTGACCCGAAAGATCCGGACAAAGTGGTGAATGTGGGTTCGCAACTTAGTGTGACGGTTCAAAATTCCTTGATATCATTCTTGAAAGCAAATCTGGACGTATTCGCTTGGACTCATGTTGATATGTGTGGAATATCCCCCAAGGTTGCGGTACATACTCAGAATATTGATCCGTAGTTTACACCGGTAAAGCAGAAAAGAAGAACCCAGGGTCCTGAAAGGTCAGCAGCATTGAAAGAAGAGGTAGATTGGCTCATGGAGAATGGCTTCATCAGGGAGTCTGCTTATCCGAATTGGGTTTCAAATCCAGTACTGGTTAAGAAAGCTAATGGAAAGTGGAGAGTATGCATCGACTTCTCAGATTTAAACAAAGCCTGCCCCAAAGGCTGCTTCCCGTTACCCAAGATAGATCAGTTGGTGGATGGAACAACGGGGCATGAATTACTATCTTTTATGGATGCTTACTCCGGATACAATCAGATCATGATGCATGAGCCGGATCAGGAGGACACGAGCTTCATCACTGATGTTGGTCTTTACTACTATAGAGTCATGCGCTTTGGACTGAAGAATCCTGGCGCAAATTACCAAAGACTTGTCAATGTTATCTTCAAGCCGCAGATTGGTTAAACTATGGAAGTTTATGTTGACGACATGCTGGTGAAATCAAAGAAGGCAGTAGACTATATGGATCACTTGGAAGAAATGTTCGCAGTTCTCTGAAAGTACGGAATGAAGCTTAATCCTTTGAAATGTTCATTTGGGGTGGAGTCCGGAAAGTTCTTTGGTTTCATTGTGAGAGCTAGGGGCATTGAAGCTAATCCTGCTCAGATTGCTGCCTTAAGAGAAGTCAAAGCTCCTGGAACGAAGAAGGAATTGCAAAGTCTCAATGGAAAAGTCGCTGCCTTGAGTCGATTCGCTTCCAAAGCCACTAATAAATTCATTTCCATTCTTTGATGCTCTGAAGAAAGGAAGGAAAAATTTCGACTGGACTACTGAATTCCAGAAAGCTTTCGATGAGTTGATTCGTCATATGGAAACGTCTCCAATACTTTCTTAGCCCGACAACGGTGAAGATCTTTTCTTATATTTGGCAATCTCATCTCATGCTCTCAGTGCAGCGTTGGTACGGGAAGACGCAAAAACTCAGCGCCCGATCTATTATATCAGCAAAAGATTCACTGGGGCAGAGATGAATTATTCAAAGTTGGAAAAGCTCGCTTATTGTCTACTGATTGCATCAAGATAATTGAGGCCATATTTCTAAGCTCATCCTATCAAAGTCCTCACTGATCAACCTCTGAAGCAAGTCCTGTTTCGCTTTGAGACTTTGGGTCGTCTTCTGAAGTGGAATACTGAACTCAGCCAATACGACATCACTTATCATTCCCGGAGAGCAATCAATGGACAAGCTTTAGCAGATTTCACCGTGGAATGTACAGATAAAGGTGATAGTGAGGAAGAGGAGACTGATACTACCCCAATTCGATGGAAATTATATGTTGATGGTGCAAGAAACGATTACTGTTTTGGAGCTGAGGTTGTGCTTGAAACCCCTGAAGAGCGGTCATTGTGCTATGCATTGAGATTGGAATTCCCTTCGACAAACAATGAAGCAGAATATGAAGCTCTTATTGCAGGCTTGAAGATTGCTAAAGAGCTGAATGTCAAAGTATTGCAGATCTTCAGTGATTCACAGCTTATTGTATGCCAAGTCAAGAAAGAGTTTCAAACTAAAGGAGGAAATTTTCCTGCTTACTTGTCAACAGCCTGGGAACTCCTCCATGATCTCGACCATTATACGATAAGTCATATACCCCGGGAAGAGAACATGAAGGCAGATTCTCTCGCGAAGTACGCAAGCACTGGTGAAGCTCAATTATTGGGATTAGTTCAGCCCCAAGCACTGATGAGATGGATATTGACTGGATCATGACTATATCTCAAGAGCAAGAATCGTGGATGACTCCGATAATGGAATATCTGCTCAACGGTTCTCTGCCAGAAAATTCAAAAGAACGACAGGAGCTGCTAAGAAAAGCCTGTAGATATATAATTCAAGATGGCCGATTGTATAGACAGGGATTCTCAATGCCATTACTCCAGTGTGTGACCAAGGAAGAGGCTAAGAAAATTCTAGCTGAATTACACTGAGGAGAGTGTAGAGATCATTCAGGTGGTCAAATTCTAGCAAAGAAAATTCTCCATTATGGGTATTTTTGGCCAGACATTAATCGTGATGCTGCAAGCTACGCCCGAAAATGTGATCGATGCTAGAGATTTGCGAAAATCCCAAGAGCACCTTCCACCGAGATAACACAGATGGTCAGTCCATGGCCATTTGCTATTTGGGGAATAGATCTCATCGGGCCTTTGCCAACGGCCAAGTCCGGAATCAGATATGCTATTGTTGTTGTTGATTATTTTACTAAATAGGATGAATCTGAACCATTAGCTACTATTACCTCTAAAAAGATGATAAACTTTATGACTAAGAATATCATTTGCAGGTATGGTATGCCTCAAAAGACAATCACGGATAATGGAACCCAATTCGAAAGTGAAGAGTTCCAAGATTTTGGCAAGCGATTCAAGATCGAAAAAAGCTTTTCAGCAGTGGCTCATCCGCAGACAAACGGGCAAGTGGAAGCAGTTAACAAATTTGTCAAATCAACCATTCAAAAACAGCTGGAAAAAGCAAATGGTGGTTGGGTCGATAAGCTACCACTAGCATTATGGGCATACAGAACTACCCACAAAACTGCGACTGGGCACACTCCGTTCTCATTAGCATATGGATCAGAAGCAATGATTCCTGTGGAGACAGAAGTCCCTTTACACAGAAGAATACATTTCGATCAAGCTGAAAATGAAAAGCTGCAACTTGAAGCAATAGACTTCCTTGATGAAAGAAGGGAAGAGGCTCAGCTCAGAATTGCATCTCACCAGCAAAGAATTGCCAAGAACTTCAATTCCAAAGTTCGCCAACACAGCTTTGAGATTGGGGATCTAGTCTTGAAAAGGATCTTGACAGCAACAGGAGTGTTTGCGCCAAACTGGGAAGGGCCGTATGTCATAGGCAAAAAACTTCTTGATGGAACTTTCAAACTGACAACTATCGAAGGAGATCCAATTCAAAGGGTTTGGAACAGCAACCACTTGCGCCCTTATTTTACTTAAAAGCTTTACTGAAATACCGTAAAAGAATTATGGATGTGTGATTCTTATATTGAAAGCCATTGTAAAGCCAGTGCAAGTGAATAATAAGAACTATAAAGTGGATGTAGGCCCCGTTCTTGGCCGAACCACTATAAATCTTATGTTCTCTACTATTATAAACTACCTGTTTTATTTCGATATGTAAAGTACTTTAATTGTATTACTAAAATGTCAATTTAATATTGCAGGCCATTAAAACAAAGCTCACCCATCACAAGACCAAGCGATCCTTGACATCACTGAACAAACACATGTTAAGCCACAAAAATTCCAGACTCAAATCCTATAGAAGACGTGCTTCAAGCAGACAGTTAGTAGTTCCGCTGGAGGTGGGCCCTTGTTAACTAATTGTGATCGTTTGTGCAAACGAACATCTGATTAATTAGCCTGTGTCTGCCCTTGCGAACTCACTTAACAATGACGTACACTTCTTTGGATAAAATAAACTACTTGCAAAATAAAGGAATGTGTTCTTGAAGATGATAACAAGGAGTCGCTGATATGTGCAAATGGCGAAAAGACATGGGCGAGCAGGCAGGAGACAACCAAAGACCTCTTTGGAGGCACAAGCCCTCTTCGGAGACACAACTCTTCGGAGGATAAAGACCTCTAACGGGGCTTGTAGAAAACGAAAGTTCTCTTTCTCAACCAAAAAAGATTGGTGGAATGACCGGAGGCACCTTCGCTAGTGGAAGGCATAGGGCACTAGTTAACTAGCTGAGGTCGTTTGTGCAAACAAACATCCAAGTAACTTGTGTCTGCCCCGTCAATCCATCCAACCATGAGAAAGAAACTTCCAGGTAAAAGCCCTACTCGGAGGCACACATTTCACCGAGATCTAAAATAAAACTTCGCAAGAGTTGAAATGTGCAAAGTCCTCTTCGGAGGCCCATTTCACCAGAGTTGAAGTGCAAACAGCTCTCTTCGGAGAAACACTTCACAAGAGCTGAAGTGCTAAAAGACCTCTTCGGAGGCACACATTTCACCGAGATCTGAAATAAAACTTCACAAGAGTTGAAATGGGCAAAGCCCTCTTCGGAGGCCCATTTCACCAGAGTTGAAGTGCAAACAGCTCTCTTCGAAGCCACACTTCACAAGAGTTGAAATGCTAAAAGACCTCTTCAGAGGCACACATTTCACCGAGATCTGAAATAAAACTTCACAAGAGTTGAAATGTGCAAAGCCCTCTTCGGAGGCCCATTTCACCAGAGTTGAAGTGCAAACAGCTTTCTTCGGAGACACACTTCACAAGAGTTGGAATGTGAAAAGCCCTCTTTGGAAGCGTACTTCTACTTTCAAGAAAAATCAGTTTCTCCATAATGAGAATATTTTTCTCCGAAGATTGAAGTACCAAATCAAAGCCTTCTTTCGAAGCCCACTTCACCGTATAGGAGAAAAAGAAGAAGAGAGAAAGTAGTGATCATCTCCAAAAGTTGAAGTGTAAAAAAAAGGAAAGAGAAGACTTCTCCAATACAAGGCGTATTCTACTAAATCAGAGAAATATTCCCTTAAAATGGAAAAAATTATTCTCTAAAGTACGGATGCAAGCTTCCTTAAAATGGAAAAGTTGTTCTCCAAAGAAAGAGTACAAGTCTTGTCAAAACAGAAGAGTTGTTCTCCAAAATTTTACCAATGTGAAAAAGATTGCAATAAACCATGGTATGGGGGCAAAATAATATAGTTACATTCATAAAAGCAATGCTCAAGCAACATACCATAGGTTTACTGCAACATCACACAGAGAAAATAAAGAAACTTCTATGAAAAAGAAGAATAAATGCATTCTCAAATACAGACAGAAGTTTGTACAAGTAAAAGAATCATTTTATTCCATACTATAAAAAATTTATACATGTGCAGGTTTCAAAATAAAAGAAGGCGGGGACCGGTACCTGTACAATCTCCGGTCAACATAAGTCTTTCTATATACAAGCAAAAAAGCAAAAAGCATAGGACCAAACCCATCACTTCTTCTTCCTGCCAACTTTCGAGCCCTCGCCTGGCCGGATAATTAACTTTTTAGGTCGGCTTGCAAGAGTAGGGGAAGAAAGAGGAAGGGGTCCAATTGGAATTTCTTCTGCTTTTTCTTCGCTGGTAGAAGCTTCCCTCCTTTTCTTTGAGACTCCACGCTTCCCCTTCTTCCTTGAAGAAGTCTCACTGCCCGTAGTGAAAAGTGCAGACAACTTTATGTCATCAGAAATAGTTGGCGCCGGAGTTCTTTCGCCTTCTTCAGGTTCCTCGGCCTTCTGTTCTTGTGAAGCGACCGGGTCATCCAAGCCTTGAAGAGCTTCCATCTGCTCCTCTTGTGACCCCGCTTGAGAGGCGGAAGGAGTAATCTGAATAGGCGCAGAGGGAACAGCTGGAAGAGGGGAAGTCTGAACAACACTTGGCGCTTTCACTAAAGGAGAAGAGAAGTTAAAGTCAGCATCTCTCATAAAAAGAGGAGAAAGTGGCGCGTCAATATTTAAGTAATAATAAAAAAGTTCATCAAGCTCATGTGAAGTAAACAAGCAGTCCACTTGAGCAAGATCACAATTGAGATTACCTGGAGAAGTAGGCTTTACTATGTCAACTTCAAAGTCCTGTGCTTCAGTGTTTTCTTGAGTCTCATCTCCAGTGCAGGCGGTTGCAATCTCATTGACAGCTTTAGCAGGAGGTGGAGAATGGGAACTGGGGCCAACAATATCGATGTCGGCCGAAACCGAAGGTTGAACTAGGTCGGTTGAGGTTGCCTTCCCTAAATGTTCTCCTTCTGCCATTTCAGCTCTCTCTTTAGCGAGTTGCTCCTTTCCCCTGGCAAGAGCAGCAAGTGCATCGCCATCTAGATAGTGCGCCTCCAAATCTGCTTCATCATATCCAACACCTCCAAGCATATCAAGTGCGGCTTCCCACACTTTGTCCAAAGTGATTTGTACTTCGGTCCCAAAAATCTAAGGCTACCGCGCCCTAGAATACTATGTATGTAGAACTCGAATAGAGTAGAGCTGATTTCGGCTTTAGTTTCCATATGAGATTCTTCGGCTGCTGTTTTCCCGGCAATAGCTTCATCACTCTCTTTTTCAACTTCAGAATGTCGAGCTTTTAGCATTTCAATTTCCAAGTTCTGGGAGCTGGTTTTTTCTCGCAACTGAGCAATGTCAGTTCGGTAGCTTTCTAAATCTTGCTGTTATGCTTCAAATTTAGTTTCAGCATCTCTTTGCCCAGCATGAGCATCTCTCACCTGTTTTTGAAGCACTTCTTCTTTTTGAGAATAAGAAGTGGAAGAAGTGGCAAGCTCTTATTTAAGTTTTTCAACTTCCGCTTCAAGCTTCTCATTGTAAGCAGCAATGCCCTTCATCTCTTCATCATGCTAATCGAGTGCTTTCTGCCATTTGGATTTATCATTTTCCATAGTCAGCATGGCTTCGAGATTTGCATGGTTTATTCTTTGAAGTTCGTCAACAAGTTTCTGCCAACCAGACATTCTCTCGATATCGAGTTTGACGGCATCAAGATTTCACAACAAGGCTTGCTTATCGATTGGGACCAAGTCAAGATCGAAATGCGCTTCCTTTAAGCACCAGCGCGGAAACTAGCTTTGAAGAGTAGCCGGACCCTGTCCAACTTGATACGGGGGCCTACTGATGATTGTTTGAATATCAGCTCTTTGAAGGGCAGGAGAGCCGGAAGGGATTTCCAAAGAGACGGGAGCAGCGGGTTTTTCAGAAATTTCAAATGTCGGTTATTCACCAAGTTTGGCCCGTTTACTCGGATCTTCAGCGACGTGACTTTTCCCTTTGTCATCATGGGATTTTCATTTGCGAGAATCATCCTCTCTCTGGGAAGAATCATGTCGTTCGTCCCTTCTCCCGTAGGGTTCTTCATAAGTACGCCTCTCGCGAGCTTTCCTCGCAGCTCTTTCTTCGTTGGTTTCCAAGGAGGCAGGAAGATACCTCTTGGGGTCATAAGAACCGCATCTCTCATAATGCTGGAAATCATCATAGTAAGAGCCACTTCGTCCCATTGGAGAACCTGAAAATGAAGAAAAGATAAGTTCAGAAATCTTCAAAGCAAGGGAGTTGAATGCATATAAGTGCTGAAAAATCCTAAGTGTGTGTAACGTGCAAACTACGTGCGTCAAACTATGAACCACTCCTCGGTTGGGGGGTGATGACAGATTTTACAGAAACTGTCAATTCATGGGCTGACGGGGTTTGTTGAAAGATAGTTGTCACTTCAACGACTGGAGAAATAACTTTAGTAGTAGTGGTATCGTCTTTAAAAAGCTCATGTGAAGTGATCATCAAGTTGCTCAATCCCTCAAAAATGTCGTCTCCATCATGCCCAGCAGGACCCTTTCCTTCAACTCCTTCGTCAGTAGTCTTCCTGGATTGGTGAGGTGGTTCCTCTTCCTCGATGACCGGGGCAAGTGCATGTTTTCCGGATGACCCCACAACGTCAATAGAAGTAGAACACTTCACCAGTGAAGCGTCAACAGTAAGTTCTTTCGGTGTAAGTTCTCCGAGGGAAACTGGGGCATCCGATGTCTCTACTGGAGAATCAGGGACTTCATGAGGCAGAGTAGAACGGGAAGGATGCAGAGGTTCGAATTGGTGAAGAAATTCATCTTTCAGCAAAAATTTAATACTTCTTTCATCAACCGCCATGGCACTTAATCTTTCAAAAGTCAGCTTGTGGCTGAGATCTTTAGAGGGAGAAGGAAGTGCTGTAAAAGAAAAGAATGAAATTAGCACCTAGCAACTCGGACTTTGAAAAGCTCAAATGGAAAAAACGGGAATAAGCAATCTTACTTCCTACTCTGCAGATGACGTAAAATCTTGGAGGGCGATGAACAAAGAAGAATTGATTGAAGAACCCATGAGCGCTTTCCGGAAGGTCGACCGATCAATCTACGGTTCCTGGCGCTTCTCACGAGTGTGATAGAGGGATGATCTTTGTTCTTTGCGAATGTGCACAAGTAGCAGATTTCTTCAAAGCTTGGAAGACGATCAAGTGTCCTCCTGAACAGCACACAAAGTCCCACTAGGATGGCGTGGCCATTGGGATGCAACTGGAAGGGAGAGAAGGTTAATCGGAGAAGGAGTCGTTGTAGAAAGTCATTGAAAGGACGAATAGCACCACACAGGCACATCTGACGATTGACAACGATAAAATCGAGAGGTGGGATGTCAGTAGTATCGTTTGGCCCAGGAAGTAAAGCATCTGCTTCAGCAATACCAAATTAAATACGTAGTTGGTTGAACGCCCGCTGACTCAGGGAAGTAGGTGTTCTTTCCGGGGGATTGCCCAGTGGATTGGCTATCGGGAAGACCTCCTCAGCTTGCTCTATTATTTCTTCTTGAGAAAACATTCTACACGAGGAACTGGATATTCAAATATGAAGGTGCACGTTTCCTGAATGTGTGAAGTGTTGTGCAAGACTAATAAAACGACAAGCAAATATAACTGAAATTAAACTAATATGCATTTGTCAATTATAAAGTTTCAGGGCTTGTTGTTTTAAGTCCAAATACAAGTGCAGTGTTGATGCAAACAAATCAGCCTTAATTGATTAATATTGCTTTGCTTTAATACTTCACTTCAATTTGTTGATTCACAACATTTCATATAATTTCTTTAAGTTGATTATCCTTTATCGACTAATCTATCATTTGATGTGGGCGATCAGTGGCAGTATATTTGTCCCATTTTTCTGCAAATGTTGTGTTTAACAGGTTACTAGCATTAAAGTTATTATAATCTGTAAAGGAGTACAACAAGTTCCGACAAGTTATTTCAACAGTTCAAGTTGGAATTCAAGTTAAGTGATGTCACATTTTTGCAAGTTTCCAAGTTAAACCGACTTAGCATAGGTCAGATTTCCATCAAGTCATTCCGCTCAAGTCAAAAGTTCATTATTCATGCTTCTCCAAGTTAAAGTGATGCTTCAAGGCAAGGCAGTGTGAATCTCAGTCCTAGGTCGCTCACGACCTAACAAGTTGGGTTGAAATTGGTCTAGGTCGCAAGAAGCAATTCGGCAGTGAAAAGATTTAAGTGCTAAGTCGCTCATACGACCTAAAGACTAAGTCGCTCACACGACCTAAAGACTAAGTCACTCACACAATCTAAAGGTTAAGTCACAATGAGTTAAGTCGCTCAATTCCTTTTAGATCACAATGATTCTTAAGTCGGTCGGTTTGTTAGGACGGTCAAGTCTGTTAAGTCGTAAAATGTGTATGTCGCTCAAGATCTACTAGGTCTCTTCCGAACTAACTCGGCAACATAAAGCTATCTCCCATCAGAAGCTCTAATATCTGTCCTCTACTTAAGTGCTGCCATGTGTCCATCACCATTGCATCACCCAAAGGCATTACGATGTAACTCGCAATCCGCTAACCCATTGACCCGATTAACCGTGAACCCCTTTCTCTCCTCGAACCGCCTAAACCTTCATCTCTCCATACCGCCAGATTACCCAAAAAACCAATTCGAATCGCTTCAGATTCGCCACAAATCCGATGCACTGTCGTGTTATCGTGAATTACAACAACAATATGATCAATAGCAGTCTCAAATCAATCAATACATGGTTCGCGATGAAACACGACACAAAAAATAAATTGGAGCCGAAAAAAGGGGAGTTAGCAATTCAACGATGGATGTGGTTGAACTGCGATCAGATTCACTTACGTAATGTGACGAAAAGATGGTCGGTGACTAGTTGGTTGGAATTTGTCTTCGAGATCCCAGGAATTCGTTAATGGTGGTTTCGAATAATGGAGCAAGTGAGGAGAAGGAGGAAGGAGATCAACAACTTATATGCAAGGACGGTGGAACATGAATCGGCACGAGCGACCTAACTACCTCATAAACTGCTCACAACCTAGTGGTTCAAGATGGCACGAGTTAAGAAGTATCGAAGCACACGACCTAGTCCCTAAGCGTATACTTCGAGGGGAAACTGTTAACTCTTCTATTTCACGACTCAGCGACCTAAAGAGATAAGCGACCAAAGGAGTTAAAGTGTGAACGAGCTAACATGAACGAAGTTCTGCAGCGACACAACGTCATGCGCGACCTAGCGACCTAAAGCGACTCAGCGACTTAACGGGTTAGAAGGTCCAGCGACCTAACAACCTGAAGTATGAGCGAGTTAACATGGATGCAGCACCCTAACGACCTAACGAACTAGACGACCTAGCGACCTAGTGACCAAAAGTAATAAGCACTCGAGCAACCTAAGTATATAGCGACTTAACAACTCAGTAAGCTTCAAAGATCACCACTTCAATCAGATCGCCCGCGACCTAAGCTAGTCCAAAGTGGTCCTGCGCTACATGTTAAGTCATTCACATTCCATAGCTCGCTCAGGATGGCCTCACTAAGCCATAACTTCTTATGCCGCTTCCCCCTAGATCGTCCACGACCTACTAATCGTCTCAGAGAAGACCAAGTGCAAGTAAGATGAGTCGTAGCTCGCATACCTACGACCTGCGACCTACCCTTAGGTCGCCTACGACCTATGACCTAAACCCTAGGTTGTCCACGACCTACGACCTAACTCCAGAAAATTCCTATAAATACCGTGCCTACACCACCTAAGAGGGGATCTTTTGGCTCATTTCTGGAATGCCTATACTCTGATGATTCCTCGACTCATCCGACACTTCAAACACGAAAGACACTTCAACGAACTTCAAGAAGAAATTTAACACATTCGACATGGATTCAAAGAGTTCTTCTACATCGAAGTTCCAGCTATTTGTCTCGGTAGTGTTGTAATCGAAGATTGTTGTAAAGTTGTAATCGATTCATCAATAAAGAAGATTAAAGTGGACGTAGGCTTAACTTGAAGCCGAACCACTATAAAACTGTTGTCTCTTTACTGTTTTTTCTCTGACTTTTCTACTTACTGCTAATTCCCGTATTGACGGGTGGTGCTTTCACTTAATCTCTACTTACACGGGGGTGTTAACGTTCAATTTTAGCATTAACACTATGCTTTTTGGAAAATGAGACCACCATAAGGCCTTCCTCCATACACACAATGCAATCGCACACTAGGGGGAGATTTCTCCTTACGATAGTCAGAAATGCTTGATACGCGAAAATCCTTTTGATATTATTATTAGTGCATAGTGTGGAAAATATTTCGAAAGTATAATATTAATCTTAGACAGCATACGTACCATTATAGTATGCCTTCTATAGCTACCATGTTAAATGGCACGTTCTATAACTAAAACCGTACAAAGATCGTATTGGATGATTGGATTTCCAACAAATGGTCAAGTCTAAGGAACTTCCTTTCCAAATGGGTATGCCCCTGGACGGACGCCCTGAGAACCTAACTGGATCTCTAACAACACAGGGCCGGGTTATCTATGTAACTAGGTAACTAACTGTCATGAGTATGCCATCCCCCGGTCGTAACCGACCTTTGTTCCAGGACTCACCAACAAATTCCAACAACCACATAAGTTAAATATCTGGGCTCCATGCCATGACACTACTTTTTATCCAGAAGAAAATGAACATACCCTAAGGGGCGTGAACCACGTAACCTTGCCGCATCCTTCCTGTTTCGACCATTTCTATGGTATGAGGTTCGATGAAGTTTCGTCCCACAAAGCTACGCTTTTCCCAAAAGCCATGCTTCGATCAACCAATGATCAACACTCAGCATGCCACATTACCAAATTGGGAATATATCACTAGTAACCTTCAACTACATAACCTCTGAACTCGTATGTCTCAGAGAAAGGTGTTAAGCTAAGAGAATAAATTCTCCGCCACCAAACAGAAATGTATTTGACAGAAACTAGCTTTACATCTCAAAGTGTAACGTCAGACATACAACCATGCAAGTCCATCCTGGGTTTGAATGGAATCAAAGACACTTCAAAAGAAGTCCTTGCAAATTCGAATATCCTCAATTACGTCTGGGCTCCCCATCACATAGGGTAATCAAAATCTTCATATCGGCGCCACTCATTGCAGAGACATTTGATAGGTAAATTTTTCGCTTTCGGAAATACCAGGTCTTCAACTACCGTCTTCAAATGCTATCCAGTTCGTCGTATCATTAATTCGGAATGGGTTTTATGACCTAAAGTCCTTTCATGGCTTAGCTGAATATTGAACGCTTATTTAAATAAATATGGATACATTCGGATCATAGTTAAGTAATAACTTTTAGCCCAAAACCTTTCCTTTTGAATGGTTTACACAAATTTCCATTTTTAATATTTTAAACAAAAGATTCACCCTTTAAGATCCTCCTCAATTTGAAACAAGGTTTACAAATCTTTAACAAAGATTCATTCATAGCTTCTAAAACTATTTCCATTTCAAATTTAATTTACCCATAACTTGAAATCCTTTCAATAAAACTGGGAATTCTTTCTTTATATGAAAGCAATTATCATTTGAAAACAAAGGTTTTTCATTTTGGAAGATCCGATTAAATTTTCTTAAGTTATAGCCTTTTCAAGTATAAATCGGTAAATTAGCGAACTGTCGTACCCTCAGCAAGTTCTACTTGGGTTAAATTCAAATTCCCAAAATGATTCATTTAAAATACTTTCAAAAATGGCTTAAAATCCATATACACACACATATACTATATCACCGAATAACCTTTTTTAAACCATAGTTGCCAAAATTTCAAATTTTCAAAATTATTTATTTGAAATAAATGTTACAATAATTTTGATTTCAAAACATCTTTTTCAAAAGTTTTTCATATTTAACTCAATTCCACTTCCAAACCATTTTGGATTCAAAATTCAACTTTTAAATCCCTTTTACCATTTTAGAGAAAATAATATTAAATTCAAAATAACCATGACTTAACCAATTTCCCATGAAATCCATATTTGTGTGTGTGTTTTGTGTAGTCCAGGGGTTTTATAGGCCACAATAGAATATCAACCACCCTAAATTCAAGCACAACAATATCAATAAGCTGTATAATCCTGTAACGCTTATTTTTCATTCACATATAAACATGTAAATTCATCACAATAAATAAATCACAGTTCACAGCTTAATCTAAATTAATCATATCCAGAACAGTACATATCAGAGGTAACAAGCAGTTCAAGGACTTCAATATAATCCAATCATCCATAAGCAAGATTAATCAATTACATAATTTTATAATTAATTTAAACTAAGTAAATTAATTATTTATGAATAAATTACTTATCCCCACCTAATAAACATTAATTTCAAACCATTGGTTATTATATAAATTAATGAAATTAATCAATCAACCTTAATTATCCATCTTGAGTAATTATCCTCAATTACTTACATTAATTAATTATGCTTTAATTAATTACATTAAATAATTGGCCTTTAATTACATTAATTAATCACCTTTCAATTAAGTAATTATTCTTTAAGTAATTAATAATCCCTTAATTACCAACATTAATTAATTAAAATTTAATTAGTTAATTAAACTTTAATTAATTAATTATCCTTTAATTACTTATATTAAGTAATTAACTTTTTATGTAATTAATTATCCTTTAATTACATAATTACACCTTAATTACTATTAATTAATCAACCTTTAATTAATTGCACTGCTTATCCTTAATTAATTACAGTAAATGATTATCCTTGATTACCTAATTAGTTAATTATTCTATAATTAATTTATTGTCCTTTGATCATTAATTAGTCAACTTCTAATTATTAATTAATTAACCTTTAATAAAAAATTATCTTTAATTACCATTAATTATCCTTGACAAATCAATGCCTTAATTAATTAAAGATAAACTCTTTACCTTAATAAATTACTTAGTTACATCATTTAGAATCTTATTTAATAAACCTTTGGAATAAATTCATCATTAACCTATATATTAACCTAAGACCTTTAAGTTACTTAATAATTAAAGTCATTTCACCTTCTTTAATTAACTTATTTAATTACATTATTTTTAAACTTATTTAGATAACCCAAGAATAATTTTAAAATAATAGGTAAATAATAAAATACCTTAAATTTTATTAATTTAAAATAATTTATTTTAAACCTTTTAGTAATTCCAAAACTAGAATAAAACATTAACTATTTTACCAGAATAAATCAACAAAAGGTTTTAAGCTTGATTTAATTTTAAATTTGAAAAACTTGTTTAATTTATCTTTAGATCTCTGACCCGAGACCACTTCGGGTATCAACCCCAGCCATTTGCATATTTACCAAAGAATACACCCGAGCAACTTCCCTTCTTCTTCCTTTATTTATTTATTTATTTAGTTATTTATTTTCTAACTGTATCAACATGCATAAACTCAAGCGAACCAATACTCGAGCCAAAAAACGATATCCGCGAGTTTAACTTCAAGAAAACTTCTTCTTCTTCCATGAGTACCACACAACATAAATGTACATACATGCATGTGCACATGTGATCAGAGTTACTCCGACCATCGCCCCGACCATCGATACATCAGCGAACACCTCCCCTAATAGTCTGATCACCCAGAACCCCGAGGTCACCTAGAAATTAAAATTGAGCAAATCAAGTCTTAATAGGAACCCAATCAATCAACCAAAAATGCCTCATGCCACCAATCCTTGTCACCAGAGATCATGCGATCACGGCTTGGGATGCGTCACTCACATACGCTTCTAATCCGCCACCTGCGATCAACTCTGATGCGACGATGGTGCCGCATTTTCCTTGACAACACCATTGTTTCATATAGGGTTTTAAGCCCTAAATTGATGTCGTACTGCTGCCTCTGTGAATTACAGTGCTTTTTTATGATCCCCGAACAGCAAGCATGCTCCAGTTACGATCACTTGATCCATCTCCTCTCCAATCGCCAGAATTCGATGAAGATACGATTCTGTTCATCCATGCATTCCTCACTCTATACCAAATTAAAAATCTTTAATTTATTTTTAAAAATCATAGTTTTTGAAGGCGAGTTTGATCATATAGGTGAATCAAGAAAACATGATATTCGAATTTTAACATGCTTTTAAATTTTAATTTTTATCTTCTTTCCAGCTAATCCATTTTTAAATTTTGCTTAAAAATATTTTTAGGACCTAGTTCTTGAGTAAATAGACAAGTTTTGTTTAGATTCTAAAGCCTAAAAACAATCTGAAGGAGAGATTTTGATTTTTGAAACAGGTTCAAACTCGGTAAACCCAGAACAGAACAACACAGACATGCACACTAATTTTCTACATATATTTATACATGCATTCATTTTCTTTCATCCATGCAAACATACATTAGTATTATCACATGCAATCAAATCATAAAAGTTTTAAGATTTATCAAGGTAGTTTACTCACCTGGGGATGTTAAAAGAGAATAGAGAAGCTGGTATTTGAATTTTGATTTTGAAACTGGAAATTTAGTTGATCTTTTACTTTGAAATCTGGAGATTGCTTGCTATTTTTTGTTGAGTCGGATCTACTCTATTTTGAAAAAAAAAATTGAACTAAAGCTTATTATTTGAGATGATCTGCTTTGTCTATGTTGCTTCAGGTTTGATTGTTTCGGGTTTAAACGCTTTATTTTTTTTTTTACTTCATTCTGATTTTTTTTGGATTGAACGAGTTGCTTGTTTTATATTTTCTGGTTTTGCTTTGGTCAGGTTTTTGGATTTTTGAACATATGGAAGAAAAATGAAGAGTAGGAGAAGTATTTATATATATAGCCTTAAAATCCTTATTATTATTATCATTATTATTTTAAAAATGAGAATAAACGTGACATTTTTTATTTCGATGCTAAATTAGATAACACTTGTTAATGTCATGTATTACAAAGCTTACACATGTTTAAGCATGTCAAAATCTTTTACACATGTCATTTTCATGTATTTAATATTTTTAATATCATTTTATACTATATTTATTATTTAGTTATATTTTTTTTAATATTTTTATCATTTCATTTTCTATTATTTTTATTTATATGACTTTTAAAGGAAATTGATTTAAACTTTAACTAATCATTAATAAATAAACACATATATATATATACACACTAGATTTGTCCCTTAAATAATTTTTTGAAAATTATTATATTAATTTCAAAATTAAACTTCCAAATCAACATATATATATATATACACATATATATAAGATTTTAAAATATAGAATTTAACTTTTAAATTGCTTTTGAAATTATTATACTGAATTCAAAACATAACTTCCAAAATCTCAATATATATATATATATATATATATATTATAATTATAAACAAATTTTTTATTAGTTTTAAAATATAGAGTATTTAAATTCAAATTTATTTTAAAGATATCTATTTCTGAATTTCAAATCAAATTCTATTCATAACCGATTTACATATAAAACAAACACGTATCTTATTTATTTTTTGAAAAAAATCCAAATTAATTTGCAATTTAATCTAAAAATTTATATTAACTACTATATTAAATTAGGCTTAAAAGCGGGATCGTTACAGATTTCCCACTTAAGAAAATTTCGACCCCGAAATTTGCAAGACAGGGAGACAAGCAAAGAATGTGTGAACACATAGAAAGATAGAGAAATGGTTTATCAGATCAAACTAAATATCTATTCAACATTTGGCTTACCAAATCACAATATCATCAATAAATACGAGAATGATCTTATTCAATTCTTCACGGATACTCGGATCATCAGATCTACGAAATATGCAGGGGCATTGATTAGTCCGAAAGGCATAACTAACCATTCGTAGAATATATCAGGACTCCAAAATAAATAAATAGATACAGTTTTTCAAAATTCTCGGCCGATGGAATCCTTGGCTAGATCTCTCATGGAAAAGAATCGAGCACCATGCAATTGATCAAACAGGTAGTCGATTCGGAACTAAGGAAATCCTTGAACAATAGTTACAGATTCTAAACTTAGGTCGGATTACCTCAAAGTAAACAATAGCTTGTCCCTTTTCGGACTTGGATCCTCACACGAAACCACAAAAAAATTCCCAAATTTTCTTTTAAGATAAATCATTTTATTGACACAATTTAACTTAGCTTCATATTTTGTTAACCAAATCATTCAAAGTAAAATTTCAAATTCATTGAAGTTTAAAACAAAAGGACTGAGAGGAAACTGATGATAAGAATATGAAATAGGAAACTTTCTACAACGTAAACAAAGATTCACAGGGCCACCACCAAACCAAAGCTTTTTCTTGTAGCCGCCAAAAAGCTATTAAAGAATTGAAATTGGTTGACGATCAAAAGAGATTGATGGAAAAAGTTGCTTCCACTATTACTGTTGTTGTAGGGCATCGACCATTTATAGTGGTACTCCCCTGTCCCTTACCTCGTCCTCTTCTTGCACTCATTCTCACTATCAGTGAATATTAAGAGAATTGACCGAGGCACACAAACAAGATATCTTAGGGAAATACTCATTCTAGGGCATTTCTAACCTATCTCTAATAAGTCATCTAATGAGTTATAATCCAAAGCTAAAGTTCTTACTCAACCTTTAGCTCTGGTACTGCAACGACCCGTGTAAATTCGATGCTTAAAATGAATTAAATTAATAGGATTTTTAATTTTTAATTTTAATTTAGAAAGAAACGGAAATCTTATTTATTTATATGAAAGAGAATGTTGAAATTAGATGTATCTAGGTTAACTGAAATTTACAAATTGAATGTTTATTGCAATTAAGTGTAATAGTGGAAATTGTTGCAATTGGATATAAGGTTAGAAATAAGTAAATAAAGGCAAGGATAGAATTCATTAATGAAAATAAAATTTTATTTAGTACAATCCATTTTATTTATTTATTATTAGAAGGTGTTAATTATTAAAAAGGTGAAAATTTGAAAATAGATTCAAATTGTATGTAGATAATAAATTGCAATAATTAAAGTTAGTAATAAATGGAATATCAAAACTATTCATAAAGTGAATATAAGTAGACGTAACAAATGAATAGGAAATGCTAGTTATTCATAAAGTGAAGAAATGGAACCTAGATGGAATAAGAAATTGGATTTAGAATCTTAATTTGTAGATGTGCATATATTTATAAAGGGATTATAAAAGGGTAAAATACCCATATACAAGTATATTAAAGATTGTAATAGTAGGATACTAGTAAATTCACTCATTTACCTATAAAGATAACTAGGTGTGCCTTAATTGTAATTAATAAAATAACGAAAGGAGTAAATGTATTTATTTAGAGTATTAATTTCAATTGGATAATGATTTTAAGTAAAAAGGTTAATGCGAGGTAAGTAATGCTGAATTTAGGTTAATAATAATGAATAGTAATAAATTAAAAATTTGTAGCATATATCATAATTTACCTGCTTCCTTGTTAATGGAATTAGAATGTGTAATAAGTAATAATCAGATAAAGGAATGTTACCCTAATGGAAAAGGAAATAATTAAGTGTTGAGTAAATTATAGGATGGTATTTATTATAAGCGTTATTCTAATAATAATGGTTAATTGTGGAATTAATATGGCGAGTATATAAAGAAATAACTAGGGAAGTATACGTTATAAGTTAATTATAACCTAAATTTATGTGCAAGGTTGAAATTGGATCTAATTGGAAACTTATTTAATAAATTGGATTCAAGCGTAATAGAAAGATTATTTTAAGAAAATATTAAGTACTATAATTAGTAGAATGATTTACATTTAAGATTTGAGATAGAGATTTGTCTAAGGAATTATAAAGTTAAGTAAATCAAGGTGATAGAAAAATTTTGAATTATAGAATGTGAATTTGAATAGTGAGTCAATTGGTTATTTTATAATAGTAGGACTTATTGAGATAAATGAAATCAAATTTTATTTATTATGTTAAATTAAGAATTACGTCGAAATAGGATATTTATGTGATAATTTTTAATCCAAAGGGTAAACCCTTATATTTAAGATTAATGAAAGGAATAAATATAGATTGATTCAGTAAAAAAAGGAAGTTTTGGAAATTTATCAACAATTTTGGATTTTATGGAATTGAATATTTATATTGATTTAATCTTTAATAAATTGACATATAAAATTTATTAAATCATTTTAAATGTTGAGAAAATAGTACTAAATCGATTGCAATAGATATAAATAAATTTTTACGTTAATGTTAATATAAAGTACTTTTTGAAGATAACGTCAAATTCATTTATGGAGATTTAGTTAAATGGGAACTTTGATTTTGAGAAATAAAAGCGTATTAATGTGACTAAAGGTTAGAGTACGATTATTGTATGTTGCCTATTTTGGTAGCTTGTTAATTTACAATTTTGAAATCAGTTACATTATTTTTTAATTGAGTATCGCGTTAATGTTAATTAAAGTAGTATTTGTAACAATGTTAAGACTTTCGTATTGGATAGTTTGTTGTAATATAAGACTTGGAAATAAAGTTATTAACATATTGGAAAACAATTACATTTGATGAAATTAAATGATGAAATATTACAAAGATAAGAATTTAGATGAAATGGATTACTTTATGAAATAAAATGGTAAGTAATTATAATATTGTTATTAATAATAGACGTTACTTTAAGGATAATTAATGTAGTAACGTAAGGTGAAAATGTAAATTAAAAGGGAAACGTAAAATTTAGTTAAGGTAGTAATTTATGAATTGGGAATAAAATTCAAATGTTATATTGGGCTGTAAATCAATTTGGGAATAAGATTTATTTAGTTGGGGTAAATTGATATATACTAATGTTAAATATATACATAAGATGATGATTGACTTAATAAAGAGAATTGAATACGAATGGTATAAAATTTCATTTGAAAGAAGATTTTATAATTTATTGAATTTACTTTAATTAAAGGTAAACACTAAAATTTTCGCAATAAATCTTTATTTGATATGGAGGTTTGGTTAATAAATTTGAAGCTAGTTGCAATTAGAAATGATAGGAATGGTAAGTTGACCATTTATTCATAATAAGGTCTAAAAATCAAATAAATGGATTATTGGAATTAAATTTGACAAATTGTGAATTCATTTAAATTCGGATCCATCTGTCTATTCCAACTTCATCTATAAATACCTCGCTAAACCCTAGCCTACGGCTATTCTCATTTGCTTGCGCGTAAAATTTCATCAGCTCCTTCTCCTCCTCAATGACAGACAAACAAATCTTAGATCCAAATGAAAATTCCAAACCAAATCAAAAGCTAAAATTCAAACTTCTCAGAAAAATCTGGAAGCAAAACGCATGAGGGAGAGAGGGAAAGAAAGGGGGATGACGTGGCGCTAGAAGGTGTCCTTTTATTTCTATTCTTTTTTCTTTCTTTTTTTGAAATTTCAATCACCATTAATGCGTATAACTTTCTCCTACGAACTCCGTTTCACGCGAGATTTTTTTTGTTAGGATCGCAATAAAATTCTAGATCTTTTGACACTAGTTTGGAAAGATTTGGAGACCGTCAAATTTTTGGATTTAAATCGGATTTAAATTCGATTTAAATTCAAAAGGTGAGTGATTCAACCCACTCACAACTTCTAAAATTTCTTATGTTTGTTAATTTGACTTTAGATATGAGTAGAGATTTATTTATGACTCTTTGGCATGTTTTATTCATTTTCTCTGTTAAATCGCATTTATTTAATATAATTGTTAATTAATTTATTGCATATAAATTTGACAGTTAGAATTTATTTATTTGCATATTAACTGCCAGTCATAGTTATGTTAAATTTTTATTTCATATTAACTGCCAGTTAAATTTACGTTTATTTTTTCATATAAACTGCCAACTAACAGTTATTAAATTTATTTTGAGTATAAACTGGTAATTGATACCATTATTTATCACCTGTTATATATTGATGATTGTTTGAAATTGGATGATGACTGTGATAAATGGAGGAGTGGATGATTAATTTTATTTATTGCAAGTTGCTATGCATTTCATTTCATTCGAGATTGCGGTTTGAAATGATATACAGCCGCATTTTTTATTTTAAATTGCGGATTGAAATGATAAACATTCGTACCACTTGACCATAGGGTAGAAAATTTTATACAGGCACCGCGGTATATATATAAAATATATTTTGAAATGCTTTTGGTTTTGTAAAGCGCTATATATATGGTTTATGGATATTGATTTGGTTATTTACATATGTATAGAAATTTTCAGGTTTTAAGCTTTGTATAAATTTGATTTGAAGTATAAAATAAAGTTTGATTTTCGAGATCAAATACAATTAAGAATTTATTTAGAATTTATTTTATGGAGTTTTAATGACTTAAAAGAGAACAAGATTGGAAGATGAATATTAAGTTAAATTGAAATTTAATGAAAAGTTAGAATTTTAAAAGAATATGATTTTTATAACTTGATTTTTGTGTAGTGTTTGCACAAAAAATGGACAAACACCTCCAAGTCGTATTATTTAGTTGATTATATGTGATTTTCAATGATTTTAGATGAGTATGTAAATATAAAAGAAGTAGGGGCTGAAATGTAAAAGACACGCGGATTTATAGTGGTTCGGCCAGAATGTGCCTACGTCCACTTTATATGTTATTATCTTCTTTCTTTCAGATTACAAGTACAATGCTTCGTATATAAGTATATGAAAGTAGTTTGAAAGTTCCTTCCTTGCTTGAGCTCTCAAACTTGTCTGCCATTGTTGTACCCCTGCCCCTCTATTTATGGAGTGAGGTAGGGGGCAAGGGTCTTGGATGTATATAGCTGCTGGTGGGCCCGGGCTGAAGCAATCTGGACTGGCAGTTGTTTGGTTCAGGGAGGTCTCATTCGGCATGGAGCTTGGACCGGTGGTAGGTGTTGTCCGGTGGTAGCAGTGTGGATGTGGACCGGCAGTGAGTGTGGACCGGTGATAGGTGTGGACCGGTGGTGAGGTAGTTCGGTGCTTCTTGGACCGGTTGTGGGGAAGAGGTTTGGTTCGGTGGTGCCCCTGGTTCGGTATGCCGAATGGAGATGGAGGAATGTTGGCTCTGTGGCCGAATGGGGCTGACCGAATGAATTCTGGTCCGGTATGACATGGAGAGGCCGGATGGGAAGGAGGCCGAATGAGGAGGAGGCCGAATGGGAAGGTGACTGGTCGTGCTGAATGAAGTGGAGATTGCGAACCCGCGTGAAACTGTGGCTTCTTGGTCTCGAGATCTTCTGGGTGAAAATTCGCCCAACATTTGCCCCCCAAAGTGGGGCACATGCTTGCATGTGTCGCGCTTTGTTTCCCTGTGGTAGGAAGGTTTGTTTTGTAATGCCACGGGCTGGATGTTCATATCCTGTTGGTGTCCTGCAAAGGAATTTACAGTTTTAGTGTTATTTCAAATAGCGACCGTTCGTGATTGAAATATTCGAGATGAAGTGAACTGTGTCGTTCGGGACGAGAGAGTGAGCCCCGAGGGGGCTTAGCATCATCGATGCCAGGTTCATGTCAGAGTGGATCCTTGGATCGTTTGTCAAGATGGTTTATCGCCAGCTCAGAGCATGCCTAGGGATCGTTCGCGACCCCGTACATGTGTAAGTAGCTTAGCCATTTCATAATTATCAGAGTCAAATATCCGTTTAACCTACGAGTTTAAAAAGGATGTCAAAGTGCAAATTCTCACGACGATCGGGTTAATAGCCATTCAGAGCGTGCCTATGGACCGTTCGTGGTCGTGTACACGTGTAAGTGATTAACCCACATTGGTGAGAGATTTACGACTCATCCATCGTTATCATATTCTTTACTTTGTTAGTAGGTTCTAGAGTTCGGTACTTATCTGAGTGAGGAGCCTGCGTGCCCCCTGTTCCTGGTTTTCGCTGGTGGAGATAGCTTCATTCGGTCCTTTGGTTGGTCCGGCATGGATGGGTCCATTCGGTATTCGTTTGGTTCGGTATGTTTGGTATTGGTCCGGTGTTTCTATCCGGTGGGCCGAACCAGCTGGTTCGGCGGTCCTGAGCTCGCCTATATATAGAGGCTACACCCCCCTTTGGTTTTTCCTTACCGAACCAAGTCTTCTGCCGAACCAATCTTCTGCCGAACCAATCTTCTACCGAATCAATCTCCTACCGAATCAGGTATGTACCCTATTGCCGAATGGTCCTGTTTGTCGAATGTATACGGTGTGTATTGGATAGCCGAATGAGACTTAGGACCGAATGATATGTATGCTGAATGAGCATGGGATTTTAGTGCCGAATGACCATATGCTTTTGACGCCGAATGAACTCGTCTTGCACCGCTGAATGAGACTTCATACTTGAACCTTGAGCGGAATCTTAGACTTCTTTGCACGCTTGCTCTAGATACTTGCTTGTTTATTTTCCTGTACTTCTTATTCTAATATCAAGTTTTTCTTGTGCTGCAGAAAATGTCTCGCAAAGCGGAAACACGATCGGACAGAAAGAAGTCTAGAGGCACAGGAGAGTCTTCTTCTTCCTTGCCCCCAGTCCAACCAGGATCCGGGCAACATCGACCTACTCCGAGGTCTCTAGTGGACGGATACGGTCCACAGGAACTTTTGATCTCCCCTCCTGATTGCTTTCATAGCTCCCTAAAGGAGGAGCAACTTGACGTCATATCCCGTTCCTTCGAGATAGATAGGGCTCTTATGCTGCTGCCGGGAGATGGAGTGATGCCATATAATCCTCCCGAGGGCTACTTTGCTTATAGCAGATACCATTGCATGTGCGGTGCTATCCCTCCTATCAATGCTTGGATAGTAAGCTTCACCACATATTTGAAGGTGGCTCTCTTCCAGCTTCAGCCTAACTCTTATGCCATCCTGGTGAGCCTCTTTGTTATCTTCCAGAGGAGGTACGGGCGTCCTCCTTCTAACCGGGAAATTCGATATTTGTACAACCTGAGGGGCTATAAGAAGGGGTCTCTGTATATCAGTGTGGAAGCGGCCGTGCCCTTCAAACCAGTCCTGGACTTATATTCCAAGTTTACCATGTTCAAGAAAGAGTGGTTCTTCATCAAGGACGATGCTGTTTCTTTCCGCCTTTTCACTTCCGGCTGTAAGATGGATTTCATTTATACTTTCCATGTTTTGACTGTAGTGTTTTTTCTGACATGCTTCTATTTCTGGCTAGCGACAGGTGGTATTGCAGTCGTGGAGGATGATTCCTTGGTGCGAATGGCTGCTGAACTAAAGGCTATTCCGGCACGGGACCGGTCGGCCTCCTTCTTGATCAGGAACGCAACCCTCTTGGAGTATAATTTGATCTTACCGCACCAGTCCGTGGTTAAGCAAAGAGACACGGCTGAGGAGAAGGCTGCTAAAGCTAAGGAGGGGGCTATGGTGAAGAGCGGTAAGAGGGAGCCTTTTGCAGAGCGTCCCGTTGTCGGGGGGAAGAAACTGAAGAAGTCTGATGGCCCTTCTCCAAGTACTTTTCCGACTGTCCCGGAGGAGGAAGGTGTAGAAGAGGAGGAAGGAGGCGAGGTTGGAGAAGGGTCGGAGGGTGGAGGAGATGGCGACGGTCAAGGTGGTAGTGGCGTCGGTGCCCTAACCTCTGAGCAAGACCTTGAACTGGATGAGGCTCTCCGTCGGGCCTTCGGGGAGTCGGAGGGAGAGTCGGAAACGGAGAAGGCAAAGGAAACCGGCAAAGATGTGGCTGGCACCGACCCATCCCCTAAGGGTTCCTCAGCTAGGGCGATTCCGGCGATGCAAGGTGAACTTTTGTCCTCTGCCGATTCCATTTTCGATAGGGACTTAGAAATTTTTTACGGTTCACTTCCGTCCTGGAATGAGATCCAGGACTTATTGCAGTATCCCACTCCTCCGCCGGGTTTGTATAATAGATGTGTCTTCTCACTTTTCTTTCCTTTTAACTTAACACATTTTTCGAACTGTGGATTATTGTATGTTCGTAACACTTGTTCTTTATTCCAGGGGCAGGCCAGGTGGTTAAAACGTCGGACGTTCGACATCGCCTTGAGCAGTTTAAGTCGAGGAGAGCTTCTGCGAAACCCTCTACTGGTCGCACTGGGGATGTAGTCAGTTATCGCCCTCTTCTTGGGGTCATTGAAGAGGGCATTCGGAAAAAGAAGCGGAGCCGTTCCTTATTTGAGTCTTCCCCTGGTTCGCAGCTTCCTACTCAGCCTCCTCGTGATACTACGGAGGAGAGCACGGAATCCGGCACCCCTCATCCTCCTTTCAAGAGCCCAACTGTTATTCGTATAAGGCGTCCTGATGTGCCTCGCCCCGTGCCTCGTGACCCTTTTGCCGGTCATCCTGATTTAGATCCAAGCTTTCAGGATATCTCATTTGATGAGGCCACGGGCGAGCACCTCCTTCCCCGCAACCCCATGGTAAGAGTGCTGGACGAGGCCAAGTCTTTAGATCTTGATTTACTTACTACACGGGTAGTCACCATGGGGGACGAAGCCAAGGCTAACATCGATCGGGTGGCCGCAGAGACCAAGAAGTTAATGGAGCATCATGCTAGATTGGCCAAGGCCGGGGAAGAGATCGGGAGTGCTAATATTCGGTTGAGGTTAAAAGTTGCCGATCAGGCCAAGTAGCTCGCCGATCAAGCCATCCAGATTTCTCAGCATGAGGAAGCCTCCAGGCGGCTGAAAGAGACGATGGAGAAGGCCAGTAGGGCGGAATTACTGAAGATGGAGGTCGCCTGCATGGAACGGATTAACATGGCCATTACGACGGTGGACGAGGTTCGAAATGCGGATCTTGAGCGGGTAGAGGAGTTGTCTGGGAGGCTCGAGGCTGCGGAGATGGCTCAGGCCGAGTTGAAGGAGGAGATGGAGGAGATGAGGAGGTCCCTCAAGTTAAAGGAGGAGGAAATGAGGAGGTCTCTCCAGGCAGACTGCTTGAGATACCAATCAGAGAGGGACATTGCCGTCGCCAAGTTGCAAGCTTCCGAGGCCCGGGTGAGGGAGTTTGAGGAGAATGAGGGGATGATGGATGAGATGCTGCAGGACATGTACTTCCACACTTGGAAGGAGGGCGGCTTGTCTTGGATGGACGATTACCCTCAGGTGATGGCCAAGGTGTATCTCCAGGCTTTAGAGGAGGCCAGGGTGAACGCGGGTAAGGAAGGCGGAGAGGCTTTCAATTTGGATGCGGTTACTGCCCAGTTCTCGAAGGAGGAGCAAGCGGCGGTGAAGGAGGGGATGCGGCTGCTTGCTGCAGAGGAAGCGGGCGTGCAGTTGGATGATGAGGATCAAGCGGCGGATGCTGGTGAGTTATTCTTTTCCCTTTCTTTTCTTTCTGTGTTTCCGTAACTTGATTGTTCGTTTAATGAATTCCTCTTCTGAACTGGACAGGTGGGACTTCTGATCCACATGCTGGGGGCTCTGATCCTGCGGCTAAGTAGACTGGGGAAGTTGGTGATGGAGTGTGGACGCGGCTGCAACCTTTTTATTTCCTTTTATCACTGTTTACGTTAGTCATTGACATGTAACTATAATAATATTATTTGCAAAGAATAACTTCGTGTGATTTTATAATATAAGCTGATGTTGTTATGTTTAAATGTTGTAGTCATCTTGATGTGCTGCGTGAGAAATATAACTATGTATATGCCTGTGATTCTAGTTGTGTTTGATGCTAAGTTTTTTGCTAGAAATATAATTTCATGTGTTGCAATGTTATTGTACGAACAAGCTATAGTTACGTATTTATGTACAAGAAAAGAGAGTACCGCCCTTTATGTTTCATTCGCAGGCGGTAGCTTAGAGTGTCTTATGTAACTGTTCACGGATATAGCTGAGTACCCTGCCACCCAGTATGCGGACTTAGTTTCTTATGAGCGAGTGCTTCCTATTTGGTTTCCTGTACTTTAGAGTTTGTTATACAGGATAGGAGAAAAGTATTTAAATGAAATGGAAATATAGTAAAAGTAAAACTTCCAGTCACGGAAGGCCGTCGATGTGCTTAAGTTCGTGGCAAACGGGTTTTGTAGTCACTTTCCCTAGCTGTGGGTCTTGGAGACATTTGTCACCCATCTTACGCCTCCGCGGGGAGTTTTCTTTTTTACCACAGCCGCACTTAAGACACATCGGAGCCGAGATCGCGCACGGTAACTACCCGAACCATTATGGTCCGTAATCATGGGTATTATTCGATTTACCGTGGCCGGCTAGCGTGGGTGCCGTCGGCCGTGAACTACCCCTGGCTGGCCACACCTTATGTTGGGGCTTAAAGTAGGTTCACAGTTGCCGGCGAGCCGAACGCCGTAATGAGCTGCCATCGGCTATAGTCGGCCTTTATGATGACTTATAATCGGCTCATTACAGTTGGCTTTGAGGGCAGGCGCGCAATGAGTT
Organism: Allium cepa; assembly: GCA_030765085.1. Classification (NCBI taxonomy): domain Eukaryota; kingdom Viridiplantae; phylum Streptophyta; class Magnoliopsida; order Asparagales; family Amaryllidaceae; genus Allium; species Allium cepa. Next base: position 949,560,423 of record CM060943.1, on the reverse strand, counting down.
AACCCGCAGCAGAGGGATGCTGGAGCAAAAGTGTCTCATTGGCGAGTGCATAGAATCGTAGCGTACCTGTTAGGCCTAGTCCAGATGAGGTCGCGGTGCGTCTTGAGTGGAGATGCCATAGGATTTTGTTCAACAGAAAGGGATAAAACTTAACAAGTAGCCAAGACATAAAGGAACAAGCTAAAAAGAGACAAGATTTTTTAAAGTGGTTCGGCACGAAAGTGCCTACGTCCACTGATTCTCTTTGTTAATTCACTTCATATGGGCAGTACAAGTTAAGAAAAGTATCGACGGAGGTGTCGGATGTTCCATGCCCTCTGGAACACCTCTCCGTCCACTGTTGACAAAATATAAGCTCCGTTGTGGAGATCTTTATGAATTACATACGGTCTGTCCCAGATGGGGTCTAGTGCCCCGGGGCGCGGAAAGATTCGCCTGAGGACAAGATCTCCTTCTTGTAAGCTGCGATGCTTGACTTTGGAATTGTATAGCGCTGCCACCTTTTGTTTGTGAGCTGCTGCTTTAAGTGCTGCATCGTTTCTCCGTTCCTCAATCAGATCCAAAGACATGAGGAGGAGTTCTTCGTTTTCTTCTGGGTTGTAGTGGATCCTACGGTGGGAAGGCACAATAGTCTCAACTGGGAGCATTGCCTCCGATCCATATGCCAAGGAGAAAGGAGTATGTCCCGTTGATGTTCTGAAAGACGTGCGGTATGCCCATAGTGCCGTAGGAAGTTCGTCCACCCAAGCGCCTTTTGACTTTTCAAGTTTCTTCTTGATTAGGGATTTGAGAATTTTGTTGACAGCTTCAACTTGTCCGTTTGCCTGAGGATAAGCTACTGATGAGAAGCTTTTATGAATTCCATGCTCTTGGCACCAGTCGGCAAATTCTTCGCTGTCAAACTGGAGTCCGTTGTCTGATATGATCTTGAGTGGGACTCCGTACCTGCACAGAATATTTTTGATCAAGAAGTTTATAACTTTTGTTGAAGATATTTTATTTAGATGTTCTGCTTCCACCCATTTGGTGAAATAATCGACTGCCACTACAGCATATTTGGCTCCGCCTCGGCCCGTTGGCAGTTCGCCAATTAAGTCAATTCCCCATACAGCAAAGGGCCAAGGGCTGGTCATTTGAGTAATTTCATTTGTGGGCAGTCGAGGAATCTTAGCAAATTTCTGACATCTGTCGCATTTCTTGACGAAGTCTAGAGCGTCTTTGTTTAGCGTGGGCCAGTAATATCCATATCGGAGTATCTTCCTTGCCAAAGTCTGCCCCCCAGTGTGATCTCCGCATCCTCCCTGATGGATGTTTGATAAGATCTCCTTGGCTTCCCTTCCAGCGACGCATCTCAATAAGGGGCCAGAGAAGCCACGCCGATAGAGGATGCCTTCTTGTATCGTGTAGTGGGGAACTTTCCTCAAGATCCTCTTGGCTTCGTCACGCCTGTCGGGCAGTGTGCCATCTTGCAAATATTTCCGGATGGGAGTCATCCAGGTTCCTTCTTTGATTGCAGTTACCAGATTTACTGGTTTGAAACTTGGGGCTAGCTGCCTTGAGATGGCTAGTGTTCCGAAAATGGTGCTATTCTTCATACTAGCTTGCTTTGCAAGTTCATCTGCCTCTTGGTTCTCTTCTCGAGGAATATGTTTGATTAGATAGTGGTCCAATTGATCGAGCAGCAGTTTGGTTTTCTTTAGGTATGCTGTGAGTCGTTCTCCTCGAGTCTGGAATTCTCCTAGTACCTGGTTTACGATAAGCCGAGAATCACTATGAAGACATAAGGAATTGATTCCAATTTCCAGGGCAAGCTCCAATCCCGCTATTACTGCTTCATATTCAGCATCGTTGTTAGTGGCCGTGAACTCCAACCTTAATGCATAGTACAACTTTCTTCCCCTGGGGGTGATGATCACAATTCCTGCCCCCGAGCCTTGTTCGTTCGATGCTCCATCTACAAAGAGGTTCCACTTGATGTTTTTTGCTACTTCGGATTGTTCCTTGCCTTCGTTGGTAGTGAATTCGGCAATGAAATCGGCCATGGCTTGTCCTTTGATAGCGGTGCGAGGACGGTAGGTGATATCATACTGACTTAGTTCGATGCACCATTTGAGGAGTCGCCCAGAAGTGTCAGGACGATGGAGCACCTGTCTTAGCGGTTGATCGGTTAGAACCCTGATGGAGTGAGACTGGAAGTAGTGTCGCAGTTTTCGTGACGCGATCAATAAACAATATGCTAATTTCTCTAGTTTAGGATATCTGGCCTCTGCCCCTGTAAATCTCTTACTTACAAAGTAAACCGGGCGTTGTGTGTGGTCTTCTTCTCTTACCAAGGCGGCGCTTAGAGCATGAGATGATACAGCGAGGTATAGGTATAACACTTCACCTTCATTTGGAGTTGAGAGTACTGGTGGTCTCTGAAGGTGTTCGATTAGGTTGAGGAAGGCTTTTAAGCATTCATCGGTCCACTCGAATCTCCCTTTGTCTTTCTTGAGAGCTTCGAAGAAAGGGACACACTTGTCGGTTGCCTTGGAAATGAATCTGCTTAGGGCGGCCACCTTTCCGTTTAGGCTTTGCATTTCTTTTCGAGTGGAGGGTATCCTTATTTCTTTTAGAGCCCGGATTTGTTCAGGGTTTGCTTCGATTCCTCTGGCGTGGACGATAAATCCCAAGAATTTTCCCGATGATACTCCGAAGGAGCACTTCAGAGGATTCAGCTTCATTCCATATCGGCGAAGTACTTGAAACATCTCGTCCAGGTGGCTTACATGGTCGCCGGCTTTCCTGGACTTTACCAACATGTCATCCACATATACTTCCATAGTTCGTCGGATTAGCTCTGCGAACATCTTGTTGACGAGGCGCTGATAGGTAGCTCCAGCATTTTTGAGTCCAAAAGGCATGACTTTGTAACAATATAGTCCGCGGTCAGTGATGAAGCTAGTGTGGTCTTGATCAGGAGCATGCATGGGAATTTGGTTATATCCGGAGTATGCATCCATAAAAGATAGGAGTTCGTGTCCGGCTGTGCTGTCCACAAGTTGGTCAATTCGGGGAAGTGGGAAGCAATCTTTTGGGCAAGCGTCATTCAGATTGGAGAAGTCAATACATGTTCGCCACTTTCCATTGGCCTTTTTTACTAGCACTGGGTTAGCGATCCTTTCTGGGTAGATGGCTTCCCGCATGAAGCCATTAGCAAGTAGATTCTTTACTTCCTCATCAAGGGCTGCTGATCGCTCTGCCCCCATGCTTCTCTTTTTCTGTTTCACTGACACCTTGGTGGGATCGATGTTCGGCATGTGGCATGCTATGTCGGGGGAGATTCCTGTCATATCGGCATGGGTCCACGCAAATACATCTAAGTTGTGGCGGAGAAAGTCAATGAGTTGATCTTTCAACTCCGTTTTTAGCTGAGATCCGATTTTTAATAGTTTACTTGAATCGTGCTTATCTACAGATACGAATTCCATAGCCTCTGCAGGCTCGGCGGTAGCCTCCTCCTCTTTATCCCTGGGGTCTAGTTCATTGAAGGGATCACTTGTGTATCGAAGAGGAGGGGTTTTCTTTAGTTGCTATGTCTCCAAGCTTTTCATGCAGAGAGTAGTCTCTGCACCTTTTCCTTTATTCTTTCTGCGGTTATTGCGTAGTTCAGTTACGTAGCAGTCTCAGGCAGCATCTTGATCTCCTACTACTTCTCCTACTCCGTTGTCTGTTGGAAATTTCATTTTCAGGCACCAGGGGGCTAATACAATCTGGAAGTCAGACAAGGCTGGTCTTCCCAAGAAGGCGTTGTAAGCCGAGTGGTTTTCTATTAGTACGAACGTTTGTTTTCGCACAACGGAGCGGGGATGACTTCCTATTTCGACGAAGAGGTCAAGTTGCCCGAGGGGCATTTTTGCATCTCCAGTGAAACCGTGCAGTGGTTTGTCACAGGGGGATACATCCTTTATTGATAACTTCATTTTGTCGAAAGCATGTTTGAATAGGATATTTACGGAGCTTCCTGTGTCTATTAGAATCCGAAAAACTTTAGCTGGACCGAACCAGGCAGAGATGACCATAGGATCCATATGTGGGTACTGTCTTCCTTCCAAATCACGCCCACTGAATATGATGTCGTCGCTCTCTTTTCGTTTCGGGTGGCGTTCTTCCGTGATGGAGTTAACATAGCATTCTGCATTTCTAAGCGACTTGCCATACCTTTCCATCTCTGCCCAACTTCTGTCGGCGATGTGTGGTCCTCCTGAGATGGTAAGGACCACTATCTTCTCTTGACTAGAGCCACTGGTGTTGTGATTGTTGCGATTCCCTCCGCCTACCTCTGGGAGGGGTTGCTTTGAGTTCTCATTGGCTGGAGTTGGAGTCCTGTTCTGACCCTTCACATAGCGTTCCAGTCTTCTTCTTCTAATGTGTTCTTCGATCAAGTCCCGAAGATGGTGGCATTCATTGGTGTCATGTCCGTGGGATTCGTGGAAGCGACAGAACTTTCCGGACTTGAGTGCGTTATCTGATTCTTTCTTATGCGGGGGGCGCTTGTATCCGAGTTCGCCCTGAGTGGCTAGAAAGATGTTTTCGATTGTTTCATTCAAAGGAGTGTAGGAGTCAAATCTCGGTCCTGGTCGATATTGGCGCTTTTCGACCTTCCTGCCCCTAGCATTGTATCTAGATTCATTTCTTCGAGCGTCCTTAGCCGCAGTGGGAACCTTGTCCTGAACTGTCTTACCTTGTTGCCCTGACTGCCTCTCCGTAGCAGCGTCTTCAAGTCTCATATACTTTCCAGCTTCATGGAAGAAATCAGGCAAGGTAGCTGGTTTTTCCTTAGTTAATCTTCTGGCAAACTTGGTGTCTGGATGTACACCACTACAGAGGGCCATTAGAGTGAGTTTTTCATCGGCATCTTGAACTGCTGCCGCTGTGGCGTTGAACCGTGTTAGATATTGTTGCAGCGTCTCTCCGGATTTCTGTTTGACATTGGATAGAGAATAAGCATCCTTGGGTTGTTCCACATGGATGCGGAACTGGCTAATAAACCTTTCTTTCAACATCTCCCATGAGCTGATGGATCCTTGGGGTAGATGGCAGAACCAGGAGGTAGCTAGATCTGCTAGGAATAGCGGAAAGCATTTACATAATACTCCTTCTGTTGCTCCACTCATGAGCATATGCTGGGTGTATCTCTGCAAGTGTACGATGGGGTCGGAAGTTCCTTTGTAAGGTTCCATGGTTGGCATTTTCCATTCCCGGGGAGTGATGTCAGTTTCGATATTTCGGGTAAAGGGACTGGTGACCCTAGCGCCTATTCCCCGGTCCCTTTGCTCCCGTTGGACACATTCTCTGAATAATCGTGCCATTCGTTCGTCAGAACTTGGAGCGGACAAAAATGAGCTTGGTTCTTCCCTGCGGGATCTATCTCGTCCAGATGACCTGTAGGGATGGTACAGTCTATCACTTCTAGCATTATCCAGTGGTTGTCTTTGGCTGCTCGGATGCACGCTAGGACCAGCTACAGTTGCCCCCTGCCTTGATCTTCCCCTGTGGGGTTCTGTTTCGAGCACATCCATGGGGTCAACTTCGGGCTGGGTTCTAGCTCGGCTCCGTTCAGCGGGGTTTCTATGATTAGGTGGCATGACTGGCTCAGCTACATCCGACCCTCGCCTGGTGCCTCCCCCGCTGGGTTCGGTTCCAAGGGCTTCCTCGAGTCGGAATTCGGGCTGAGTCCGGGCGCGGCCCCTATCATTGTTGTTCCTGTTGATAGCTTCTTCGAAGAGGGAAGACCTTTGTTGCCTCCGAGATCCTCCGGATTGGGACTCACCCCATGATTCAGTGTTGTGGTTGGACTCTTCAGCATCCCTTAAGCGTGACATGAGTTGGTCCACCAAAGCTTCTTGTTGGGATGTGAAGCGGTTAGTTACTTCAGTCACAACCCTGTCCAGATATGCCCTAGTGATTGGTTGTTCCGTTGCGGGACCAGTTGGATTTTCCTGATTTTCATCTGGTACTGCTGTTGAAGTGGGCTGATCTGCGATTGCTGGATCTGGAAGGCTGCTAGTTGCGATGTTCTTTCCTTTGTTAACATCCCTTCTCTGTTTGGAAGGCATGATTTCTAAGCAACGAGCGATGTTGTTAGGAAGAAGGTTGAGTGGGAGAAGATGAAGCCTGAGTTCAACTCTCAGTGAAAGCACCAAAAATGTTTGCACAAAAAATGGACAAACACCTCCAAGTCGTATTATTTAGTTGATTATATGTGATTTTCAATGATTTTAGATGAGTATGTAAATATAAAAGAAGTAGGGGCTGAAATGTAAAAGACACGCGGATTTATAGTGGTTCGGCCAGAATGTGCCTACGTCCACTTTATATGTTATTATCTTCTTTCTTTCAGATTACAAGTACAATGCTTCGTATATAAGTATATGAAAGTAGTTTGAAAGTTCCTTCCTTGCTTGAGCTCTCAAACTTGTCTGCCATTGTTGTACCCCTGCCCCTCTATTTATAGAGTGAGGTAGGGGGCAGGGGTCTTGGATGTATATAGCTGCTGGTGGGCCCGGGCTGAAGCAATCTGGACTGGCAGTTGTTTGGTTCAGGGAGGTCTCATTCGGCATGGAGCTTGGACCGGTGCTAGGTGTTGTCCGGTGGTAGCGGTGTGGATGTGGACCGGCAGTGAGTGTGGACCGGTGATAGGTGTGGACCGGTGGTGAGGTAGTTCGGTGCTTCTTGGACCGGTTGTGGGGAAGAGGTTTGGTTCGGTGGTGCCCCTGGTTCGGTATGCCGAATGGAGATGGAGGAATGTTGGCTCTGTGGCCGAATGGGGCTGACCGAACGAATTCTGGTCCGGTATGACATGGAGAGGCCGGATGGGAAGGAGGCCGAATGAGGAGGAGGCCGAATGGGAAGGTGACTGGTCGTGCTGAATGAAGTGGAGATTGCGAACCCGCGTGAAACTGTGGCTTCTTGGTCTCGAGATCTTCTGGGTGAAAATTCGCCCAACATGTAGAGTGATTTAAATGAATATCAGGTTGATTTAAATGAATATATAATAAATTAAAAGATTTTCTAGTCATGTGAAGTTAAAGGTTTCTTAAATTCTATTGAATTCATTAAGTAAAGATTTCAAGTTTAAAAAAAAATAAGTAATTGAATTTAATATATATGGATTTGTCAAATGAGTTGTTTTTAAAATGCTGAAAATATTTAAAGCTCTGAAACATAAAAATTGAAATGGTATTTGGTAGTTTAAATCGATATTTGAAAATGATTTGTGAAATCTAAAGAAGCTATTTTGTTTTATAAAAGTAATTTAATATTTAACCATTTAAGAAATGGAAACTTGTTTCAAAGTTATGATTTTCAAGGTAGTATAATTTGAAAATATTATATTCAAGAGTTTTGATTTCTAGATATTTTTCTTTGAAAACCCTTTAATTTTGGAAAAGAATATATTGGAAAATAAAGATGTTATCATATTGTTTTGGGTTTTAAAAGGAAATGATATCATATTTATATGGTTTTGAAATGGATATTTTATTCGGGTTTTAAAAGCATAAATTATTTTAAATGACCACGGTGTTATAATAAAGTTGGGTTGTTGAAGAGACCGGGATCGGAAGTTGTCATACTCTCTGCCAACTCCGAAAACCACTTTAACAACCGTGTATGCGGTGGAGATTCCAGAATGAAGTAGGTTGGTGGCGGCGTTTCCTTTGAGGTAAATACGTGGACCCAACTCCCGTGAGTTGGCATAAGGTGGCTAAAACAGGAGCGATTCTTGGGCCAATGAGGTCATTCCTCTGATCGGACATTCCTCTTCAATACTATACTTTGACTTTGGATTGATTCGGTGGCCACCTTTATTTTTGATTCTGGGGGAGTTTGTTCGAGGTGGGCGGCAGCTGCGCGCTGCGCGTTTCCACCAGCCCGGATAGCAATTGGTATATCTACCATGGCATTGCTTAGTTGTGTCGTGTCACCTACCCTATCGAGCCTTGTACGAGTTTGGATGGACTACTGGGACTATTACTTGTTAAGGTGGAAAATGTAAAGCCTTAATGCTAGTTAAAAGTAAGTTTATTTTTACAATTAGACACTATTATAATAGCGCAATATACTACATAGTAAATAGTTTAACGGATCCTTAGGAGATGTAAATCCCGAGCATCTCTTGAGTTACTGCACTCATATTTATTTCTGCTAATTTAACTTACATAAGATCTTTTAGTTCTGACTCGAGTGTTTTTGTCTTTTCAAATTCGCTCGGGTCAGTCCGAGCGTTTCAGGATTTGAAGACTTTATTTTTAGAGGACGAAGACAAAGATTTCATCATCATTATTATTATATTATATGGTTCCACTACACACTGTGTTCCGCTGCATTGATATTTATTAGTATGTGAACTCTGATATTTATTGTGTAAAGAAGAATCAAATGTCTTGTAAACAGTTTTTGTGAACTGTATATTTATTATTATATTTTATCCTTCCGCTGTGAGATTCTGTTTAGTTTTTTCCCTTCCATGTTTTTCTTATTTACCCCATAACAATCCGCCATTTCGTATGGTTTGAATTGGCACGTGTGTCGATTTAAATCGTGTGAAAAGGCGGGATGTTACAGTTGGTATCAGAACTTTGGTTTAGCGATAAACCCTAGCTTTGTGGGGTTTGACTCTTTGCTAATAGGGTAGTAATACTCATGGGAGTCGCTGAGTGTATATATATGAGAGAGCGTATTTGTTAGTGTTATAAAAGGTTTTAATATTGAGTTAATTTGTTCCGTTTGGTATTTATAAATTCTGGCTGGTGCATGGGACGATGTGACATCAATAGGAATTTCTAAACACTTAATAGGACAGACCGACATAATATTTGTTTTTAATATAGGTGAATGAAATAATTTTGCCTATTATATTTTCTATATATAAAATAAAATTTTCAATTGATATCTATATTTGGTTGCAATATATTGGTTGTTAGGAATAAAATTTATAAATAATAGGTAAATAAGATTGAAAATAAATAAATGTAATTTGGGAATTTAGAACTTAAGTTCCGGGGTTTTTGAAAACTTCTTTCAAATGATTTGGAATATAATAATATTGTTATAAGTATTTTATGATATAAATATTTAATATAATTTAAAAGAAATTGTTTTAAAGAAGATTTTTGGAGAAAATAAGTTTCGTACTTTCCTCTCTGTCTCCGGAAAATAGTTTCGGTGATGAGTGCACGCATCATCGACATTCATTTTTGAGTTTCGAAGTAGGAAGGCCACTGTAGTAATTTACTGCAGAATCGTTAAGAAATTTTATCGTTTTAATTATAATTGGATATATATGTTAAGTGTAGATATCTATCTATTATTTTAAATGATTTAAAATTAAACCCGGTATTTGGTTCTTAGGTTCCAGTTAATTAATAGGACAATTAAGTGTAGCAAATTTGAACCTTTAAGTAAAGTAAAAAATGGTATTAAATGAAATTGGAAATTTGTAACCTATGAAATAAAGATTACTATAATTGAACTTTAATTTAATTTAAGGAAATAGAACAAACTTGTATAACTTTCAATTATACTCTTAAATAACATATATAACTTACCTAATATTAAAAGTTGTAATGTTTAATAGGAAATGTAATGAAAATTGTACAAGTAAAGGTAGGTAATGAAGTATTCAATGAAATTGCTGTTGAATGAGAATTTAATGTTATAAACTTAAGTTATAATTGAAATTTTACCAAGTAAATATAATTAAAGGTAATTATGGTAAATAAACGATTATAAACTTAAGTAATTAAAGTGAAAATAAATGAATGTAATATAATAAAGAGAAATTGTAAATTTAAGAAATAGGGTAGAGTTATTTCTGAATATAATTGAAAGAAATAAAATGGAAATAAAATTGAATGAAATAAATGAAAAGAATCAAACAACTAATGTATGAAATAAAATTTATAATAAGTTAATTTGATTTGTTGATTGAAATTGTTGTTTGTCGTGGTTTGGAGTTTTTGGGTAAGGGAACTTTAATCTTGTTGGGATGGATGAACAATCCATTGTGTTTAATCTAAGACTGTTGAGTAAATGATGCACTTGATGGTTTATTCTTCATTCCATATAACTTAAAAGTTTTGAACCCGAACAACTATTTGTTTGTTGATTGAATGGTTGTTTGTATTGTTATATATGTTGTTTGTTGAAATTGTTGGTTGTTGTATTGATTTGTTGATAGTGATTGAAACCACTTAAATATTTCACTTTATATAAATTGTTAACCCTTTGGATTTTATAAGTGAAATACAGGTTATGGAAGCAATTGCTACTGCTTTTGGTTCCATAAAATAAGCGTAAATTGCCCGACAAATAGGTACGTTTCGAATTACGGTTTATAGCGCTATTTTATATATTTTCCCGTGTAGGGATATATATTATTTTGGAAAATATTTGTGTATATTGTTATATTTATATTATATTTTCTCCCGAGCCCTCCGTACAAAGGAGACTCTGCCAAAATTCTCCGTAAAATTTTAGACTTAGAATATTTTAAAAATGTTTTCCGAACTTTAGTAATTTAAGTATAAAAAGACATAATGATTATAAAATGGGTATATTTTATTTAAGGTAATAAATTTAGTAAGTTATTGTTTATGAGTTAATATTTTTAATAAGATGTATTGTTATTTAATTCTTCTTTTCCCTTCCTTTCCTTTTCGGGGACGAAAAGTTTTGAGTGGGGGAGAGTGTAACGACCCATGTAAATTCGATGCTTAAAATGAATTAAATTAATAGGATTTTTAATTTTTAATTTTAATTTAGAAAGAAACATAAATCTTATTTATTTATATGAAAGAGAATGTTGAAATTAGATGTATATAGGTTAACTGAAATTTACAAATTGAATGTTTATTGCAATTAAGTGTAATAGTGGAAATTGTTGCAATTGGATATAAGGTTAGAAATAAGTAAATAAAGGCAAGGATTGAATTCATTAATGAAAATAAAATTTTATTTAGTACAATCCTTTTTATTTATTTATTATTGGAAGGTGTTAATTATTAAAAAGGTGAAAATTTGAAAATAGATTCAAATTGTGTGTAGATAATAAATTGCAATAATTAAAGTTAGTAATAAATGGAATATCAAAACTATTCATAAAGTGAATATAAGTAGATGTAACAAATGAATAGGAAATGCTAGTTATTCATAAAGTGAAGAAATGGAACCTAGATGGAATAAGAAATTGGATTTAGATTCTTAATTTGTAGATGTGCATATATTTATAAAGGGATTATAAAAGGGTAAAATACCCATATACAAGTATATTAAAGATTGTAATAGTAGGATACTAGTAAATTCACTCATTTACCTATAAAGATAATTAGGTGTGCCTTAATTGTAATTAATAAAATAACGTAAGGAGTAAATGTATTTATTTAGTGTATTAATTTCAATTGGATAAGGATTTTAAGAAATAAGGTTAATGCGAGGTAAGTAATGCTGAATTTAGGTTAATAATAATGAATAGTAACAAATTAAAAATTTGTAGCATATATCATAATTTACCTGATTCCTTGTTAATGGAATTAGAATGTGTAATAAGTAATAATCAGATAAAGGAATGTTACCCTAATGGAAAAGGAAATAATTAAGTGTTGAGTAAATTATAGGATAGTATTTATTATAAGCGTTATTCTAATAATAATGGTTAACTGTGGAATTAGTATGGGAAGTATATAAAGAAATAACTAGGGAAGTATACGTTATAAGTTAATTATAACCTAAATTTATGTGCAAGGTTGAAATTGGATCTAATTGGAAACTTATTTAATAAATTGGATTCAAGCGTAGTAGAAAGATTATTTTAAGAAAATATTAAGTACTATAATTAGTAGAATGATTTACATTTAAGATTTGAGATAGAGATTTGTCTAAGGAATTATAAAGTTAAGTAAATCAAGGTGATAGAAATTTTTTGAATTATAGAATGTAAATTTGAACAGTGAGTCAATTGGTTATTTTATAATAGTAGGACTTATTGAGATAAATGAAATCAAATTTTATTTATTATGTTAAATTAAGAATTACGTTGAAATAGGATATTTATGTGATAATTTTTAATCCAAAGAGCAAACCCTTATATTTAAGATTAATGAAAGGAATAAATATAGATTGATTTAATAAAAAAAAGGAAGTTTTGGAAATTTATCAACAATTTTGGATTTTATGGAATTGAATATTTATATTGATTTAATCTTTAATAAGTTGACATATAAAATTTGTTAAATTATTCTAAATGTTGATAAAATAGTACTAAATCGATTGCAATAGATATAAATAAATTTTTACATTAATGTTAATATAAAGTACTTTTTGACGATAACGTCAAATTGATTTATGGAGATTTAGTTAAATGGGAACTTTGATTTTGAGAAATAAAAGCGTATTAATGTGACTAAAGGTTAGAGTACGATTATTGTATGTTGCCTATTTTGGTAGCCTGTTAATTTACAATTTTGAAATCAGTTACAATATTTTTTAATTGAGTATCGCGTTAATGTTAATTAAAGTAGTATTTGTAACAATGTTAAGACTTTCGTATTGGATAGTTTGTTGTAATATAAGACTTGGAAATAAAGTTATTAATGTATTGGAAAACAATTACATTTGATGAAATTAAATGTTGAAATATTACATAGATAAGAATTTAGATGAAATGGATTAATTTATGAAATAAAATGGTACGTAATTATAATATTGTTATTAATAATAGACGTTACTTTAAGGATAATTAATGTAGTAACGTAAGGTGAAAATGTAAATTAAAAGGGAAACGTAAAAATTAGTTAAGGTAGTAATTTATGAATTGGGAATAAAATTCAATTGTTATATTAGGCTGTAAATCAATTAGGGAATAAAATTTATTTAGTTGGGGTAAATTGATATATACTAATGTTAAATATATACATAAGATGATGATTGACTTAATAAAGAGAATTGAATGCGAACGGTATAAAATTTCATTTGAAATAAGATTTTATAATTTATTGAACTTACTTTAATTAAAGGTAAACACTAAATTTTTTGCAATAAATCTTTATTTGATATGGAGGTTTGGTTAATAAATTTGAAGCTAATTGCAACTAGAAATGATAGGAATGGTAAGTTGACCATTTATTCATAATAAGATCTAAAAATCAAATAAATGGATTATTGGAATTTAAATTTGACAAATTGTGAATTCATTTAAATTCGGATCCATCTATCTATTCCAACTTCATCTATAAATACCCCGCTAAACCCTAGCCTCCGCCTATTCTCATTTGTCTGCGCGTAAAATTTCATCAGCTTCTTCTCCTCCTCAATGACAGAAAAACAAATCTTAGATCCAAATAAAAATTCCAAACCAAATCAAAAGATAAAATTCAAACTTCTAAGGAAAATCTGGAAGCAAAACGCTAGAGGGAGAGAGGGAAAGAAAGGGGGATGACGTGGCGCTTGAAGGTGTTCTTTTATTTCTATTCTTTTTTCTTTCTTTTTTTGAAATTTCAATCACCATTTATGCGTATAACTTTCTCCTACGAACTCCGTTTCACGCGAGAGTTTTTTTGTTAGGATCGCAATAAAATTTCAGATCTTTTGACACTAGTTTGGACAGATTTGGAGACCGTCGAATTTTTGGGTTTAAATCGGATTTAAATTCAAAAGGTGAGTGTTTTAACCCACTCACAACTTCTAAAATTTCTTATGTTTGTTAATTTGACTTTAGATACGAGTAGAAATTTATTTATGACTGTTTGGCATGTTTTATTCATTATCTCTGTTAAATGGCATTTATTTAATATAATTGTTAATTAATTTATTGCATATAAATTTGACAGTTAGAATTTATTTATTTGCATATTAACTTCCAGTCATAGTTATGTTAAATTTTTATTTCATATTAACTGCCAGTTAAATTTACATTTATTTTTACATATAAACTGCCAATTAGCAGTTATTAAATTTATTTTGAGTATAAACTGGTAATTGATACCATTATTTATCACCTGTTATATATTGATGATTGTTTGAAATTGGATGATGACTGTGATAAATGGATGAGTGGATTATTAATTTTATTAATTGCAAGTTGCTATGCATTTCATTTCATTCGGGATTGCGGTTTGAAATGATATACAACCGCATTTTTATTTTAAATTGCGGATTGAAATGATAAACATCCGTATTACTTGACCATAGGGTAGAAAATTTTATACAGGCACCGCGGTATATATATATATATATATATATATATATATATATATATATAATATATTTAGAAATTTTTTTGGTTTTGTAAAGCGCTATATATATGGTTTATGGATATTGATTTGGTTATTTACATATGTATAGAAATTTTCAGGTTTTAAGCTTTGTATAAATTTGATTTGAAATATAAAATAAAGTTTGATTTTCGAGATCAAATACGATTAAGAATTTATTTAGAATTTATTTTCTGGAGTTTTAATGACTTAAAAGAGAACAAGATTGGAAGATGAATATTAAGCTAAATTGAAATTTAATGAAAAGTTAGAATTTTAAAAGAATATGATTTTTATAACTTGATTTTTGTGTAGAGTGATTTAAATGAATATCAGGTTGATTTAAATGAATATATAATAAATTAAAAGATTTTCCAGTCATGTGGAGTTAAAGGTTTCTTAAATTATATTGAATTCATTAAGTAAAGATTTCAAGTTTAAAAAAAAATAAGTAATTGAATTTAATATATATGGATTTGTCAAATTAGTTGTTTTTAAAATGCTGAAAATATTTAAAGCTCTAAAACATAAAAATTGAAATGGTATTTGGTAGTTTAAATCGATATTTGAAATTGATTTGTGAAACCTAAACAAGCTATTTTGTTTTATAAAAGTAATTCAATATTTAACCATTTAAGAAATGGAAACTTGTTTCAAAGTTATGATTTTCAAGGTAGTATAATTTGAAAATATTATATTCAAGAGTTTTGATTTCTAGATACTTTTCGTTGAAAACCCTATGATTTTGGAAAAGAATATATTGGAAAATAAAGATGATATCATATTATTTTGGGTTTTAAAAGGAAATGATATCATGCTTATATGGTTTTGAAATGGATATTTTATTCGGGTTTTAAAAGCATAAATTATTTTAAATGACCGCGGTGTTATAATAAAGTTTGTTGTTGAAGAGACCGGGATCGGAAGTTGTCATACTCTTTGCCAACTCCGAAAACCACTTTAACAACCGTGTACGCGGTGGAGATTCCAGAATGAAGTAGGTTGGTGGCGGCGTTTCCTTTGAGGTAAATACGAGGACCCAACTCCTGTGAGTTGGCATAAGGTGGCTAAAATAGGAGCGATTCTCGGGCCAATGAGTTCATTCCTCCGATCGGACACTCCTCTTCGATACTATACTTTGACTTTGGATTTATTCGGTGGCCACCTTTATTTTTGATTTTGGGGGAGTTTGTTCGAGGTGGGCGGCAGCTGCGAGCTGCGCGTTTCCACCAGCCAGGATAGCAATTGGTATATCTACCCTCGCATTGCCTAGTTGTGCCGTGTCACGTACCCTATCGAGCCTTGTACGAGTTTGGATTTCTCCCGTAGCCCGTGTGGTAATCCTCTGGTGGCTTCCCGATCAGGAGGGACTATGATATTGGATGGACTACTGGGACTAATACGTGTTAAGGTGGAAAATGTAAAGCCTTAATGCTATTTAAAAGTAAGTTTATTTTACAATCAGACACTATTATAATAGCGCTATATACTACATAGTAAATAGTTTAACGGATCCTTAGGAGATGTAAATCCCAAGCATCTCTTGAGTTACTGCACTCATATTTATTTCTGCTAATTTAACTTACATAAGATCTTTTAGTTCTGACTCGAGTGTTTTTGTCTTTTCAAATTCGCTCGAGTCAGTCCGAGCGTTTCAGGATTTGAAGACTTTATTTTTGGAGGACGAAGACAAAGATTTCATCATCATTATTATTATATTATATGGTTCCACTACACACTGTGTTCCGCTGCATTGATATTTATTGGTATGTGAACTCTAATATTTATTGTGTAAAGAAGAATCAAATGTCTTGTAAACAGTTTTTGTGAACTGTATATTTATTATTATATTTTATCCTTCCGCTGTGAGATTCTGTTTAGTTTTTTCCCTTCTCTGTTTTTCTTATTTACCCCATAACAATCCGTCATTTCGTATGGTTTGAATTGGCACGTGTGTCGATTTAAATCGTGTGAAAAGGCGGGATGTTACGGATACCAAATGTGACAACTCGGAATTCAGCGCTCGAAAATCGACATCCATACGTCACCCGTATTCGAATGCCGTAGATTCAAACGTTGAAATCTGATTCGCCGAAGCTTATAACACATTAGGTGAATAACAACATAGTGGAAACAGAAAAGAATTTTATTGATACACAATACAATAAGAAGTGATCAACACTACCAGAGATAAATACAATAGTGGAAAACAACAACAACGGAAAAAAATCAACAATAGTAGCGGAAAGATAACATCTTCAATAAAGTTCTAAGAGAGAGACAGAAAGATAGAATCCAACACTACGACTCCATTGCCAAAGCTCCAAACCCCAAAGCTCGAACCACAATCATGCTGTAGTGTAGCACAACAGGATTGCCAAATCCATAGACTTCAAAGGCTGCCAAAAGCTACACCTACTAGCTGACTTGATAACCTGACTCTAGGCAGCCCGTGTGGAAAATTATGGGCAACCAGAGATTAGAAAGGGAACAATAAACTCCAGGTCAGTCATGGGACTGGTGTAAGCAAACAAAAATTAGTTGTTTGAACAAAAGCAAACAAAAATAAATTAAAATAAATTCGCTATGCTTTTTGGAAAATGAAACTACCATAAGGCCTCCCGCCACAAACACATTATAATCACACACTTGGGGGAGATTTCTCCTTATGATAATAAAAAATGCTTGATACGCGAAAATCCTTTTGATATTATTATTAGTGCATAGTGTGGAAATCATTTCAAAAGTATAATATTAATCTTATCTAGCGTACGTACCACAATAGTATGCCTGCTATAGCTACCATGTTAAATGGCAGGTTCTACAACTAAAACGGCTCGTATTTGGTGATTGGACTTCCAATAAGTGGTCAAGGCTAAGGAACTTCTTTTCCAAATGGGTACGCCTTTGGGGAATGCCCTGAGAACCTAATCTCTGCCAACGCAAGGCCAGGTTACGTCTATAACTAGGTAACTGACTATCACGAGTATGCCATCCTGGGTCGTAACCTAGCTTTATCCTGAGACCCACCAACGAATACCAACAGCCACATAAGTAAAATATCTAGTCTCTAGACCATGATACCACTTTTTATCCAAAAGGAAATGCGCATACCCTCAGGGGCCCGACCCCCATAACTTTGTCGCATCCTTCCTGTTTCAACTATTTTTGGGGTGTGAGGTTCGATGAAGTCTCATTCCACAAAGCTACCCTTTGCACAAAAGCCATGCTTCAATCAACCAATGATCAGCACTCAGCATGCCACATTACCAAATTGGGAATATATCAATTGTAAACATCACGACATAACCTCTGAACTTGTACATCTTAGAAAAGGGTGTTAAGCTAAGAGAATAAATTCTCCGCCCCTAAACAGAAAGGTACTTGATAGAAACCAGCTTTACATCTCAAAGTGTAACATCAGACATACATCCATACAAGTCCATCCTTGGTCTGAATGGAACCGAAGGCACTTCAAAAGAAGTCCTTGCAAATCCAGATATCCCCAATCACATCTGGACTCCCCATCACATAGTGTAATCAAAATCTCTATACCGGGGCCAATCGGTGCAGAGACATTCGACAGGTAATCCTTTCGCTTTCAAAAATACCGAGTCTTCAACCACCGGCTTCAAATGCTTTCCAATTCATCGTATCATTAATTCAGAATGAGTTTTATGACATAAAGTCCTCTCCCGGGTTAACAGAATAATGAGTTCTTATTTAAAAACATATGGATACATTTGGATCTTAGTTTCACAACTTTTTGCCCAAAACCTTTCCTTTTGAATGGTTTAAACAAATTTCCATTTTTGATCTTTTAAATAAAAGATTTACCCTTTATGATCCTCTTTAATTTGAAACAAGGTTTACCAAATCTTTAACAAAGATTCATTCATAGCTTCAAAACTATTTCCATTTCAAAATTGATTTACCCATAACTCCAAATCCTTTCAACAAAACTGGGAATTCTTTCTTTATATGAAAGCTGTTATCATTTGTAAACAAAGGTTTCTCATTTCGGGAAGATACGATTAAAGTTGCTCAAGTTATAGCCTTTTAAAGTATAAATCGGTAAATTAGCGAATTGCCGCACCATCGGCAAGTTCTATTTGGGTTAAATTCAAATTCCTCTAATAATTCATTTAAAATACTTTTTAAAATGGTTTAAAATCCATATATATACACACTATATTACTGAATAACCTATTTTAAACCATAGTCAAATTTTTAAAATTATTTATTTAAAATAAATATTAAAATATTTTTTGATTTCAAAACTTCCTTTTTAAATGTTTTTCATATTTAACTCAATTCCACTTCCAAACCATTTTGCATTCAAAATTCAACTTTTAAATCGTTTTCATTATTTTCAATAAAATAATAATAAATTCAAAATACCCGTGACTTAACCAATTTTCCCTGAAATCCATATTTGCGTGTGTTGTTTTTAGGGGTTTCACTGGAAACAATAAAATATAAATCATTATAAATGAAAGTAAAACGATATCAATAAACGGTATAATCCTATAACGCTTATTTTTCATTCAAAGATTGTTAACATCATCCTGAACAGCGACTTAAGTACTTGAGGCGACCTAACTAGTTCAAAGGCAAGCGACCTAATGATCTTAGCATTCAACGATCTAACATGAGAGAGGCTTAGCAAGTTAAGCGACCTAACGACCTAAAGATATCCCGACCTAACGACCAAAGGAGTAAAGCAACTCAGCGACCTTACAACCTGAAGAATGAGCGAGTTAACATGAATGCTCGACCTAACGAGTTAGCGACCTAAAGACCCCTAATGACCTAATAACTTATCAACCTAACGGGTTAAGACAGTGTGAGGCCGCATGCATGCTACTTCTTCATTAGGTCGCTCACGACCTAAATAGACCGAGGTAACTTCATAAGCCATAACTTCTTAAGCGGCTTCTCTCCTAGGTCGCTATGACCTACCAGTTTGTTCAGGAGATCAAGTCCAACCCTGTTAGACCATAACCCATGTTCCCTAGGTCGCCCACGACCTACTAACCCGCTCGGAGAAGACCAAGTGCAACCAAGATGAGCTGTAGCTCGCATCCCTACGACCTACGACCTACCCCTAGGTCGCCCACGACCTACCCCTAGGTCGCCCACGACCTACGACTTACTCCAGAAATTTCGTATAAATACCATGCCTATTCCATCAAAGATGGGACCTTTTGGCTCATTTCTGGAACGCCTATACTCTGCTGATTTCTCGATTCACCCGATACTTCAAACACGAAAGACACTTCAACGAACTTAAAGAAGAAATCTAACACATTTGACATGGATTCAAGGAGTTCTTCTACATCGGAGTTTTAGCAATTTGTCTTAGTAGTGTTGTAATCGAAGATTGTTGTAAAGTTGTAATCGATTCAACTATAAAGAATTTTAAAATGGACATAGGCTTAACTTGAAGCCGAACCACTATAAAACTGTTGTCTCTTTACTATTTTTTCTATGACTTTTCTACTTACTTCTAATTCCCGTATTGACGGGTGGTGCTTTCACTTAATCACTACTTACACCGTGGTGTTAGCGTTCAATTTTAGCGTTAACATTTTTGGTGCTCTCACTGAGAACCCAACTCAGACTGTTTTCATCATTGCTTCGCAAAAGTTTGTTGAAAGAATCTCTCTCAAAACCAGAAGTCTATCAGAGATAATGGCTCCTGGAAGAAAGCGCAGATCTACTAGATCCGGTGATGTTTATGAGAATACTGCCACTCCTCCTCCATTAAGTCAAACAGCTCCAAGTGTTGGAATTACACGAGCAGAGTTAGATGCTGCATTTTCTGGGCTATATCACCAAATGGAAGCCCAATACACTTTAATGTTGGAAAGGTTGAACGATTTTCTCGGTGCTAACCATCAACCGGTGAATAATGAACAAAACTTTGCCGATGATGTTCATAATGTTCAAGCAATAAATATTCCTCTAAGGGCAGTTGCCCCCGTTGATGGGACACCACCCCAAGCTAGAGGATCAGGGCCGTTGCCAACCCTCCGCGAACGCTTGTCAAGACAAATTTCCGAGAAAATGGCTGATGTTTGTCTCGCAGATCCTCTAAATGATGAGGAATACTTCTCTGGAATGGTTCGACAAATCATGAAAGATAGCATGCAGAGGGATGAAGATGAAAAAGAATGGGGATTCGCTCCGAGCAAGACTCCGTTCGCTGAAAGGATTTTGAAAGCAGAATTTCCAAGGAAGTTTGCTCCTCCTACCATCTCGGCTTATAAGGGAACAAGCAACCCTAATCAATTCTTATACAAGTATGACTGGCACATGACATGTGCCAGGGCATCGGATGAGAACAAATGCCGGTACTTTCCGGTATACTTGGAAGGAGCGGCTCTGCTTTGGTTTACAAAGCAACAAGTCTGATCTACAGACCAGTTCTCCGATTTAACTCGAACGTTTAAAGAACAATTCAGGATGTATGCTTCAAAGGCGAAGGATATTATGTCACCGTCCAGCCTGGAGCAGAATCCCGGAGAATCTATTAGATCTTTCTTGAACCGCTTCAACATAGCCTTGGCTGAAGTGGACAATGTAGAGCCACGAATGGTTTTGACCTACTTAATGAGAGCTATCGATAAATCGAGTGAGTTTGGGAAATGGCTGAAGATGAAGGAACCAAACTCGCTTGAGAAATTCTAGAAGAAAGCTGATGAGTTCATGCGCTTGGAAAGCCTTCAAACACCGACAAAAGTGGCATCGACAGAGGTTAGGAACAGTAATGCTGCTTCGAATAAAAAAGAATCTGGTACTCAGAAGAGGGAGAGTGATGGAGGGAAGAAACAGGGAAATGCAAAGAAAAATCGTCCTTTTCACTTCACTCCCTTAACCGATACACCAGAAAACATTTTCTTTGCAACCAAGGACACCGTCGAATACCCCACACCAGCTAAATTGTGGCTTGGAAAAATTGCTGAGAAAACTGGAAGATTTTGCTGATTCCACAATAAACCCGGCCATGATACTAATTAGTGCCTCCATTTGAAGAATTTGATTGAGGAACTATTGAAAGAAAATAAACTTCAGCAGTGTATGAAGAGGAAGAGAAACGACCAAACTTCATCAACTCAGAGGCAACAAGTTCCTGTTCATCAACCTAGCTCGAGTAAGAGGGCGGCAGCGCATGAATCGGAGAGGCCTGTTATTAATGTGATTACGGGAGGTCCTTATCCGGCAAGCAGAAGCTAGGGTGAGATGGAAAGATATGCCCATGCCTTGAAGTATGCACCAATAGAAGAGAGTGCTTTTGTGTTGGAAGATGCTACACCTTTGAAGCAGTAGAAAACTTTTAATGATGATATTGTGTTCAGAGCCAGGGACTCTATGGGCGTTGAAGCTCCTACCATGGATCCCTTGGTCATCTCTGCAGGCATTGGGCCGCCTATCGTAAGGAGAGTGCTTGTTGATTGCGGCGCTTCTTGCAATATTCTCTTCAAAAAGATGTTCGATCAAATGAAAATTCTGATGGCGGATGTTCAAGATTCGTCGCAAAAAATTGTTGGGTTTACTAGGGAACCGAAGCAACCAATTGGAACTATTAACTTGTTCGTGGAGCTTGGAAAGGGGCAGAAAAAGGTGGTTCCAAAACAGACTTTTGTAATTGTTGATGAATTTTCTGCCTACAACGCCTTCCTAGGTCGACCAACTCTTGTGGCATTTAAGGCAATTCTCGCCCTGTGGTGCCTTACTATGAAATTCCCCACGGATAATGGAGTTGGTGTTATTAAAGGGGATCGGAATGCTGGACGAGAATGTTATCTAATAGAGTTGCGTGAAGCAAGGAAGAGAGAGATGGGAAAAGATGCGGCAGCCTAGTCCACATCAAAGAACCAACCTTGTAGCAATTACAGGGAAAACCCTGCACTGGCGAGCATAGAGGGGCACGAAGAGAAATGGATCCTACAAAAGCCAGTGTAGGGGAGAATAGAGTGGTGCCGGTGGAAGTAACAGTGCCAGTACCTGTTGACCCGAAAGATTCGAACAAAGTGGTGAATGTGGGTTCGCAACTTAGTGTGACGGTTCAAAATTTTTGATATCATTCTTGAAAGCAAATCTAGATGTATTCTCTTGGACTCAAGCTGATATGTGTGGAATATCCCCATAAGTCGCAGTACATACTCTGAATATTGATCCGAAATTTACACCTATAAAGCAGAAAAGAAGAATCCAGTGCCCTGAAAGGTCAGCAGCTTTGAATGAAGAGGTAGATCGGCTCATGGAGAATGGCTTCATTAGGGAGTCTACTTAACCGAATTGGGTTTCAAATCAAGTACTGATTAAGAAAGCTAAAGGAAAGTGGAGAGTATGCATCGACTTTTCAGATTTAAACAAAGCCTGCCCCAAAGACTGCTTCCCGTTACCCAGAATATATCAGTTTGTGGATGGAACAGCGGGGCATGAATTGTTATCTTTTATGGATGCTTACTCCGGATCTAACCAGATCTTGATGCATGAGCCAGATCAGGAGTACACGAGCTTCATCACCGATGTTGGTCTCTACTGCTATAGAGTCATGCCCTTCAGACTTAAGACCGCAGGGGCAACTTACCAAAGACTTGTTAATGCTATGTTCAAACCACAGATTGGCAAGACTATGATAGTTTATGTTGACGATATGCTGGTGAAACCATAGAAGGAAGTAGACCATATGGATCACATGGCAGAAATGTTTGCAGTCCTCCGAAAGTACGGAACGAAGCTTAATCCTTTGAAATGTTCATTTGGGGTGGAGTCCGAAAAGTTCTTGGGTTTCATTGTGAGTGCTAGGGGCATTGAAGCTAATCCTGCTCAGATTGCTGCCTTAAGAGAAGTCGAAGCTCCTAGAACGAAGAAGGAATTGCAAAGTCTCAATGGAAAAGTCGCCGCCTTGAATCGGTTCATTTCCAAATCCACTGATAAATGCATTCCGTTCTTTGATGTTCTAAAAAAGGAAGGAAAAACTTTGACTGGACTCCTGAATGCCAGAAAGCTTTCGATGAGTTGATTCGTCATATGGAAACACCTCCAATACTTTCTAAGCCCGACAATGGTGAAGATCTTTTTGTATATTTGGCAATCTCATCTCATGCTCTCAGTGCAACGTTGGTACGAGAAGACGCAAAAATTCAGCACTCGGTTTATTATATCAGCCAAAGATTCACTGGGGCAGAGAAGAATTATTCAAAGTTGGAAAAGCTCGCCTATTGTCTACTGATTGCATCAAGAAAATTGAGGCCTTATTTTCAAGCTCATCCTATCAAAGTCCTCACTGATCAACCTTCGAAGAAAGTCCTGTTTCGCCCTGAGACTTCGGGTCGTCTTCTGAAGTGGAATATTGAACTCTGCCAATACGACATCACTTATCATCCCCGTAGAGCAATCAATAAACAAGCTTTTGCAGATTTCATCGCAGAATGTACAGATAAAGGTGACAGTGAGGAAGAGGTGACTGATAATACCTCAATTCGATGGAAATTATATGTTGATGGTGCGAGAAACGATTACTGTTTCAGAGCTGGGGTTGTACTTGAAGCCCTGAAGGGCGGTCATTGTGCTATGCATTAAGATTAGAATTTCCTTCGACAAATAACGAAGCAGAATATGAAGCTCTTATTGCCGGCTTGAAGATTGCTAAAGAACTGAATGTCAAAGTGTTGCAGATCTTCAGTGATTCACAGCTTATTGTATGCTAAGTCAAGAAAGAGTTTCAAACTAAAGGAGGAAATATGCCCGCTTACTTGTCAACAGCCTAGGACCTTCTCGGTGATCTTGACCATTATACGATAAGTCATATACTCCGGGAAGTGAACATGAAGGCAGATTATCTCGGAAAATATGCAAGCACTAGCGAAGCTCAATTACAGGGATTGGTTCCTGTAGAAGTCTTGTCAGCCCCAAGTATTGATGAAATGGAGATTGATTGGATCATAACTGTTTCTCATGAGCAGAAGTCATAGATGACTCTACTCAAGGAATATCTGCTTAACGGCTCTCTTCCAGAAAATTCAAAGGAGCGACCTAAGCTACTAAGAAAGGCCTCTACATATATAATTCAAGATGCCCATTGTTCAGACGGGGATTCTCAATGCCATTACTCTGATGTGTGACCAAGGAAGAGGCTAAGACAATTCTAGCTGAAGTACACGGAGGAGAGTGTGGAGATCATTTAGGTGGTCAAACTTTAGCAAAGAAAAATCTCCGTTATGGTTATTTTTGGCCAGACATTAATGGTGATGCTGCTAGCTACGCCCGAAAATGTGACAGATGCCAGAGATTTGCAAAAATCCCAAGAGCACCTTCTACCGAGATAACAAAGATGGTCAGTCCAAGGCCATTTGCTATTTGGGGAATAGATCTCATCGGGCCTTTGCCAACCGCCATGTCCGGAAACAGATATGCCATTGTTGCTATTGGTTATTTTACTAGATGAGCTGAATCTGAACCATTAGCTACTATTACCTCTAAAAAGATGATAAACTTTGTGACTAAGAATATCATGTGCAGGTATGGTGTGCCTCAAAAGATAATCACAGATAATGGAACCCAATTCGAAAGTGAAGAGTTCCAAGATTTTTGCAAGCGATTCAAGATCCAAAAAAGATTTTCAGCAGTGGCTCATCCACTGGCAAACGGGCAAGTGGAAGCATTAAACAAAATTATCAAATCAACCATCAAAGAACAGCTGGAAAAAGAAAAAGGTGGTTGGGTCGATAAGCTACCACTAGCACTATGGTCATACAGAACTACCCACAAAACTGCAACTGGGCACACTCCGTTCTCGTTAGCAAATGGATTAGAAGCAATGATTCCGGTGGAAATAGAAGTCCCTTCACACAGAAGAATCCATTTCAACCAAACAGAAAATGAAAAGCTACAACTTGAAGCACTTGACCTCCTTGATGAAAGAAGGAAAGAGGCTAAGCTCAAAATTGCAGCCCATCAGCAAAGGATAGCAAGGCATTTCAATACCAAAGTTCGCCAACGCAGCTTTGAAATTGGAGATCTAGTCTTGAAAAGAATTATGACAGCAACAGGTGTGTTTGGGCCAAACTGGGAAGGGTCGTATGTCATAAGCCAAAAGCTTCTTGATGGCACATTCAAACTCACAACTGTCGAAGGAGATCCAATTCCAAGGGCTTGGAACAACAATCACTTGCGCCCATATTTTACTTAAAAGCTTTGCTGAAATACTGTAAACGAATTATGGATGTATGATTCTTGTATTGAAAGCCATTGTAAAGCCAATGCAAGTGAATAATAAAAAATATAAAGTGGATGTAGGCCCCGTTCTTGGCCGAACCATTATAAATCTTGCGTTCTCTACTATTACAAAATGCATGTTTTATTTCGATATGTAAAGTACTTTAATTGTATTGCTAAAATGTCTATTTAATATTGCATGCCGTTAAAACAAAGCTTGTCCATCACAAGACCAAGCGATCCCTAACATCACACAACAAACGAATATTAAGCCACGAAAATTCCAGATTCAAATCCTATATAAGAAGTGCTTCAAGCAAACAGTTAGTGATTCCGCCGGAGGTGGGCCCTTGCTAACTAATTGTGATTGTTTGTGCAAACGAACATCCGATTAAGTAGCCTGTGTCTACCCCTATGAACTCACTTAACAATGAAGTACACTTCTTTGGATAAAGCAAACTACTTGCAAAAGAAAGGATGTGTGCTTGAAAATGATAACAAGGAGTCGCTAATATGAGCAAATGGCGAAAAGACATGGCGAGCAGGCAGGAAACAGCTAAAGACCTCTTCGGAGGCACAAGCCCTCTTCGGAGGCACAACTCTTCGGAGGATAAAGACGTCTAACGGGGCATGCCAGAAAAAGAAAGTTCTCTTTCTCAACCAGAAAATATTGGTGGAATGACCGGAGGCACCTTTCCAAGTGGAAGGCACAGGGCCCTTGTTAACTAGTTGCGATCATTTGTGCAAACAAACATCCAAGTAACTTGTGTCCGCCCCGTGAATCCATCCAACCATGTGAAAGTAACTTCCAAGCAAAAGCCTTACTCGAAGGCACACATTTCACCGAGATTTGAAGTAAAACTTCACAAGAGTTGAAATGTGAAAATCCCTCTTCGGAGGCCCATTTCACCAGAGTTGAAATGCCAAAAGACCTCTTCGGAGGCACACATTTCACCGAGATTTGAAGTAAAACTTCACAAGAGTTGAATGTGAAAAGCCCTCTTCGGAGGCCCATTTCACCAGAGTTGAAATTCTGAAAGACCTCTTCGGAGGCACACATTTCACCGAGATTTGAAGTAAAACTTCACAAGAGTTGAAATGTGAAAAGCCCTCTTCGGAGGCCCATTTCACCAGAGTTGAAATGCTAAAAGACCTCTTCGGAGGCACACATTTCACCAGGACTTAAAGTGCAAACAGCTCTCTTCGGAGACACACTTCACAAGAGTTGGAATATGGAAAGCCCACTTCAGAGGCGTACTTCTACTTTCAAGAAAAGATCAATTTCTCCACAATGAGAATATTTTTCTCCAAAGATTGAAGTACCAATTCAAAGCCTTCTTTTGAAGCCCACTTCGCCGCACAGGAGAATTCACTACTTTTTTTTAAAAAAAAAGAGTGATCATCCCCAAGATTTGAAGTGTAGAAATTTTTCCAAAAAAAAAGAGAAGACTTCTTCAATACAAGGTGCATTCTACTAAATCAGAGAAATATTCCCTTCGAATGGAAAAATTATTCTCTATAGTTCGGAGGCAAGCCTCCTTAAAATGGAAAAGTTGTTCTCCAAAGAAAGAGTACAAGTCTTCTTGAAATAGAAGAGTTGTTCTCCAAAAAATTTCCAATGTGAAAGAGATTGCAATAAACCGTGGTATGGGGGCAATATAATAAGTTACATTCATAAAAGCAATGCTCAAGCAACATAACACACGCTTACTGCAACATCACACAAAGAAAATAAAGAAACTTGTGTGAAAAAGAAGAATAAATGCATTCTCAAATATAGATAGAAGTTTGTACAAGTAAAAGAATCATTTTATTCCATACTATGAAAATTTTATACATGTGCAGGTTTCAAAATAAAAGATGGTGGGGACCGGTACCCGCACAATCTCCGGTCAACACAAGCCTTTATATATATAAGCAGAAAGAAAAAAGCAGGACGAAAAACATAGGACCAAACCCATCACTTCTTCTTCCTGCCACCTTTGGAGCTCTCACTTGGTCGGATCATTAACTTTTTGGGTCGGCTTGTAAGAGTAGGGGAAGAAGGAGAAATGGGTGCAATTGGATTTTCTTCTTCTTTTTCTTCGCTGGCAGAAACTTCCCTCTTTTTCTTTGAGATTCCATGCTTCCCCTTCTTCCTTGAAGAAGACTCACTGCCCGGAGTGAAAAGTACAGCCAACTTTATGTCATCAGAAATAGTTTCCTCCGGGGTTCTTTCGCCTTCTTCAGTTTCTTCGGCCTTCTATTCTTGTGAAGCAACCGGGTCATCCAAGCCTTGAAGAGCTTTTATCTGCTCCTATTGTGACCCCGGTTGAGAAACGGAAGGAGGAGTAATCTGAAGAGGCGGAGAGGGAACAACTGGAAGAGTGGAAGTCTGAACAACACTTGGCGCTTTCACTACAGGAGAAGAGAAGTTGAAGTCAGTATCTATCATAAAGAGAGGAGAAAGTGGCGCGTCAAGATTTAAGTAATAGTCAGAAAGCTCATCAAGCTCATTTGAAGTAAACAAGCAGCCCACTTGAGCAAGATCAACATTGAGGTTACCTAGAGAAGTAGGCTTTACAACGTCAACTTCAAAGTCCTGTGCTTCAGTGCTTTCTTGAGTCTCATCTCCAGTGCGAACGGTTGCACATTCAACGACGGCTTTAGCAGGAGGTGGAGAATAGGAACTGGAGCCAACAATATCGATGTCGGCCGAAATAGAAGGTTGAACTGGGTCGGTTGTGGTTTCCTTCCCTAAATGTTCACCTTCCGCCATTCCGGCTCGCTCTTTAGCGAGTTGCTCCTTTCCCCTAGCGATAGCAGCACGTGCATCGTCATCTGGATAGTGCGCCTCCAAATATGCTTCAGCATATCCAGCGCCTCCAAGCATATCAAGTGCGGCTTCCCACACTTCAGCCAAAGTGATTTCATACTTCGAACCCAAAAATGAAAGACTACCGCGCCCCAGAATACTATGAATGTAAAACTCAAATAAGGTAGAGCTGATGTTGCCTTTGGTCGCCTCATGAGATTCTTCGGATGCTGCTTTGCCGACGAGAGCTTCATCGCGCTCTTTTTCAACTTCAGAAAGTCGAGCTTTTAACATTTCGATTTCCAAGTTCTAGGAGCTGGTTCTTTCTAGCAACTGAGCAACGTCAGTTCGGTAGCTTTCTACGACTCGCTGCTGTGCTTCAAATTTAGCTTCAGCATCTCTTTGCCCGGCATGAGCATCTCTCACCTGTTTTTGAAGCACTTCTTCTCTTTAAGAATAGGAAGTGGAAGAAGTGGCAAGCTCTTCTTTAAGTTTCTCAACTACCGCTTCAAGCTTCTCATTGTAAGCAACGATGCTCTTCATCTCCGCATCATGCTGATCGAGAATTTTCTGCCATTCGGATTTATCATTTTCCGTAGTCCGCATGACTTTGAGATTTGCGCAGTTTACTCTTTGAAGCTCGTCAACAAGTTTTTTCCAACTAGAAATTCTCTCGATATCGAGTTTGACGCCATCAAGATTTCGCAACATAGCTTGCTTGTCTATTTGGACCAAGTCAAGATCAAAACGCACACCTTTTAAGCATCAGTGCGAGACCGGCTTTGAAGAGTAGCCGGACCCTGTCCAACTTGATATGGGGGCCTACTGATGATTGTTTGAATATCAGCTCTTTGAAGGGCGGGACAGCTGGAAGGGATGTCCAAGGAGATGGGAGCAGCAGGCTTTTCGGAAATTTCAATGCTGGCTTTTCACTAAGTTTGGCCCATTTACTCGGATCTTTAGCGACATGACTTTTCCCTTTGTCATCACAAGATTTTCGTTTGTGAGAATCGTCCTCTCTCTGGGAAGAATCATGTCATTCATCCCTTCTCCCGTAGCGTTCTTCATAAGCACGCCTCTGATGAGCTTTTCTTGCAGCTTTTTCTTCGTCGGTCTCCAAGGAGGCAGGAAGATACCTCATAGGGTCATAGGAGCCGCGTCTTCCATAGCGTTGGAAGTCATCGTAGAATGAGCCACTTCGTCCCTTTGGAGAACCTAAAAATGAAGAAAAGACAAGTTCAGAAATTATCAAAGCAAGGAAGTTGAATGCATATAAGTGTCGAAAAATCCTAAGTGTGTGTAACGTGCAAACATCGCGCGTCAAACTACGAACCACTCCTCGGTTGGGGGTGATGATGGATTTTACAGCGAGTGCCAACTCTTGGGTTGACGGAGTTTGTTGCGAGACAGATGTCGTTTCAACTACTGGAGAAATAACTTTAGTAGTAGTGGTATCATCTTTAAAGAGCTCCTGTGAAGTAATCATCAAGTTGCTCAATCCCTCAAAAATGTCGTCTCCATCGTGCCCAGTGGGACCCTTCCACTCAGCTCCTTCATCAGTAGTCTTCCCGGATTGGCGAGGAGGTTCCTCTTCCTCAATGACCGAGGCAAGCGCAAATTTGCCGGATGACCCCGCGACGTCAATATAAGTAGAACACTTCACCAATGAAGCCTCAGCAGTAGGTTCTTTCGGTATAAGTTCTTCGCGGACACTGGGGCATTTGGTGTCTCTGCTGGGGAATCAGGGACTTCATGAGGCTGAGTAGAATGGGAAGAGTGCAGAAGTCCGAATTGGTGAAGAAACTCGTATTTCAGCAAAAATTTAATACTTCTCTCCTCAGCCGCCACAACATTTAGTCTTTCAAAAGTCTACTTGTGGCTGGGATCATTAGAGGGAGGAGGAAGTGTTGTAAAAGTAAAGAATGAAGTTAGCACCTAGCAACTCAGACTTTGAAAAGATAAAATGGAAAGAACAGGGATAAGCGATCTTACTTCCTACTCTCCAGATGGCATAAAATCCTAGGGGCAGCGAACGAAGAAGAATTGATTCAAAAAACCATGAGCACTTTCAGAAAGATCAGTGATAAGTTTACGGTTTCTGGCGCTTCTCATGAGAATAATAGAAGGACGATCTTTATTCTTTGCAAATGTGCACAAGTAGCAGATTTCTTCAAATCTCGGAAGACGATCAAGTGTCCTCCTGAACAGAACACACAGTCCCATTAGGATGGAATAGTTTTTGGGATGCAACTGGAAGGGAGAGAAAGTTAATCGGAGAAGGAGTTGTTGAAGAAAATCATTAAAAGGAGGAATAGCTCCACTCAAGCACATCTGGCGATTGACAGCGATAAAACCGAGAGGTGGTCTGTCAGTAGTATCGTTTGGTCCAAGAAGTAAAGCATCTGCATTAGCAATACCAAACTGAATGCGTAGTTGCTTGAACACCCGTTGATTCAGGGTAGTTGAAGTCCTTTTCGGGGGATCATCCAGTGGATTGGCTATCGGGAAGGCCACTCCAGCTTGCCCTACTACTTCTTCTTGTCGAGAAGTCATTCTACACAAGGAACTGGATATTCAAATATGAAGGTGCACGTTTCCTAAATGTGTGAAGTGTTGTGCAAAATAAGTAAAACGACATGCAAATATAACTGAAATTAAACTAATATGCATTTGTCCATTATAAAGTTTAGGGCTTGTTGTTTTGGGTCCAAGTATAAGTGCAGTGTTGATTCATACAAATCAGCTTTAGTTGATTAGTTTTGCTTTGCTTCAATACTTCACTTGAATTTGGTGATTCATAACATTTCATTTGTGTAATTTCTTTAAGCTGATTATTCTTTATCGACTAATCGGTCATTCGTTGTGGGCAATCAGCGGCAGTATATTCGTCCTAGTTTTTTGCAAATGTTGTATTTAACAGGTTATTAGCATTAAAGATAATATAATCTATAAAGGAGAACAACAAGTTCAGACATGTTATCTCGGCAGTTCAAGTTGAGAATTCAGTTCAACAATGTCATGTTCATTCAAGTTGAAAAGTGTTCAAGTCCTTAAGTCGCAGGAACGACTCAAGCTAGCTCGGGGATTATTTAGGTCGTCCAGATCAAATCCAACGAACTAACATAAGTCAAACTCTCTTAAGTCACATTGTTCGATCCAAGGAGTTCGAGGCAGTGCAAAACATACTAAGTCCTAGGTCACTTGAATGTATACGCGACCTAAGAGTTATATCGCAAGAAGTTAGGTCGTTCGGTTAGTTAAGTCGCAAAGTTCATAAGTCGATTAAGATAGGTCGGTCTGATTTCCTTAAGTCGCAAATACGTAAGTCTCTCGGTTTCTCTTAGGTCGCAAGGCACTTGGGTCGTTCGATTTATTAGGTCGTTCGATTTAATAGCTTGGCAGTATAACATTATCTCCCATCAGAAACTCTAAGACCGATCCTCCACTCAAGTGATGCCACGTGTCCATCACCATTGCATCACCCAAAGGCACCACGGCGTAACTCGCTATCCACTAACCCATTAACCTAACATCCACTCGTCTTCCCCAAATGCCTAAAACTCCATTATCTCCTCTAAGTATCCAGGAAAAGCTGTAAACTCCTCAGATTCAAAGCATTCGCCAAACAACTTTGAGAAATGATAGGCCGATTCATTTCTAAGAGCAATTGCAGACAATTTAATGGTGATCGGAGGGCGAACAAAGAGCAAGTCTTAGGGCGGGGTGACAAAAACCATATAGAAGTGGTTGCAGGCAAATCAATGGCAAACACAATGGAGAGGGGATCGATTTACCTAAAATTGTTGTTAGGAGTGGTTATTGGAGCAGTAAGGAGTTTTGCTGTGATGATTCTCGAGCTCAAAGATAGCAATGGCGGCAGCAGAATACAAGCAATTGAATAAGGAAAAAGAAACGACCTAACGGATTATATAAGGGGAAAAGAAAGGAAGATATAGCGGCACGTGACCTACCGAGCCTAATGAGTCGTCTACGACCTAAAGCAGTTAAGTCGAAGCACACGACCTATGGCATAGGCGTGTACTTCGAGGGGCAAATGTTAACATCATCCTGAACAGCGACTTAAGTACTTGAGGCGACCTAACTAGTTCAAAGGCAAGCGACCTATTGATCATAGCATCCAGCGATCTAACATGAGAGCGACATAGCAAGTTAAGCGACCTAACGACCTAAGGATATCTCGACCTAACGACCTAAGGAGTAAAGCGACTCAGCGACCTAACAACCTGAAGAATGAGCGAGTTAACATGTGTTAACGCTCAAAATCGAAAGCTAACACCCCGGTGTGTGAAATGTGAGTGTGAAAGCACCAAATGATGGTTCGGGAACAAAATATCAGCTAAGATCACAGCAAATACAATAAGAGACAGCGATTTTATAGTGGTTCGGCTTAAGGAGTAGCCTACGTCCACTTTAGGTATCTTTATTACTGACAATGTTACAAAACAATACAATGCTCTTCAAGTACAAATCTCTTTGGTTACAAAACACTTTAAGCAAGTGGCTTAAGCTTCGATGTAGATGAAAGTCTTCGAATCCATGTCGGATGTGTGAAAGTCTTTCAAAGTAGCTTGTAGTGTTCTTCGAAACTTCAAGTGTAGAGTTGGTTTAGAAACTGGCAGAGTATCGGGCTTGAAGAGATTGTCCAAAAGTCCCCTTCATGCTTGAGGTAGGTTGGTATTTATAGTGAAATTTCCCCCTTGGGTCATAAGTCGTGATCGACTTATGGTAGGTCGTGGCCGACTTATCTGGCTTAGCCCCCATGGTCTCACAAAGGTTCACTTGTATAAGTCCTAAGTCGCCCACGAGTCAACATCCTCTTGTATAAGTAATGCGGCATCGGACTTTTACTCAGTAGCTCTAGGTCGTGGACGACTCAAGCTAGGTCGTGAGTCGTGGCTTAACTAGTAAGCTTGTTTCCTTCAGATAATAACCCAAGTCCTGAATCGTGTACGAGTTAAGAGGCCACTGTGTTAAGTAAGGAGCAGCGCTTCATTTGCTTAAGTGGCTCACGACACATGCTAGGTCGTAAGTCGTAGATAGCTTTAAGTCGTTAACTCATTTCCTTCTTAAGTCATGCCATCTCTTGAATCGCTAAGTCATCCTATGCTTGAGCCGTGGACTTCCTTAAGTCGTAGAGTGTATACTCCCTTAAGTCGTAGAAACTTTAAGTCGTGGATGTCTTAGGTCGTGAAGCATCCCTTCTCTTTTAAACCATTAAGTCGTAGACTTCTCTATGTCGTAACTCACCAGGTCCTTCAACTCGTTAAACCGTTAGGTCGTCCATAACTTGAGTCGTAGATCGTTCATAACTTGAGTCGTAGATCGTCCACTTCCTTAAGTCATTGAATCCTTTAAGTTGACCAATCCTTGACTCGTTATGTCACGTAATCTGTTTGAGTCGTGCAGTTCTTGAGTCGTAGAAAATTGAGGGTTAACATTTGCCCCTCGAAGTACATGCCTAAGTCGTAGGTCGTGTGCTTCGACTTATCTTAACTCGTGCGTGCGGTTCAAGTTTCACCGCCCGAGATATAAAGGGTCTGTGTCGTCCCTCTTACTCCCTTTTTCCATTTCCTAATCTTTAAGCCGCATCTGCTATTAACACTCCTCCAAGCTTTTCAAAGGCGATTTCAACTCGATTCATCTCCGATCATCTCCAGCATCACACAGCGTAAGCAACTTTGCCTTTTATCCAATCGCCAATCACCATCGATATTCGTTTTCGGCTTACCCCGTTGAGCCTTGCGAATATTGTTATATTGGACATTGATGGACTTAGGGCGGTATGATCTGACTTGTGATGGTTCATGACTTGGGGCGACCTAGCGGTGTGATAGAACTAAGGTTGATGATTGTGAGGTTACTGGGTTAATGGGTTAGGAGTAAGAAGGTCAGCGGGTTAGGAGTGAAAAGGTTAGCGGGTTAGGAGTGAAATATTGCTTTGGATATGACTTGGCAATTTTACTAGATCCGGCAATCTTGGTGACTTAACTGTGAACTGACTTAACATACTCTACGACTTAAGCTTTGAGTCGTGACCGAGTTAGGCCTTGAGGATTTTTCGTTGCTTTGAATTGAAGTCTCTCCCATCTTCCACGACTTATGACTTTAGAGCACAGCCGACTTAAGGCATCAACGACTCGAGATTGAAACGGCCTAACTTAACTCATCTCATGATCCTTAGGTCGTAGATGAGTTAGCCAGAGAACCAACGACTTAACTTAAACTATAAGAAAAATGTGTTAAGCCGTCGACGAGTCAGCACTTGAGTCGTTGGCGAGTTAACACTTAAGTTTTTCCTGAACTTTGAAATGTTGCTTGAGCTTTGAACCGTTAAACTCTGTAGCATTTTTTCATAGATCATTTTGACTTGCAAGTTTACAATCTATTCAACACGACATTTACAGAAAATTAGGACGAATATACTGCCACTGACTGCCCACATCAAATGGCAGATTAGTTAACAACAGATAATCACCTTAAATAGATTGTGTGAACGATGTGCTTTTAAATCATCAGATTCAAGTAAAGTATTAAAGCAACATTGAAATTGTCAACTGAAACTGCCCAGTTTGCTCTAATACTATACCTGAACTTCAAATTAACGAGTCCTGAAATTTGGTAATCGATCAATTGTCGACTAGTTTAATTCCAGTTATATTTACTTGTTATTTTTATTAGTTCTGCACAACACTTCACACTTTTAGGAAACGTGCGCCTTCACATTTGAATATCCAGTTGCTTGTGTAGAATGACTTCTCAACAAGAAGAGATAACAGTCCAGACTGGAGAAGCGACTCCTATTCCGGCTCCCCTAGTTAATCCTCCAGAGAGAGCCTCTACCTCTCCATCATACAAAGTTTTTCGTCAGTTATGCATTCAGTTTGGCATTGCTGAAGCAGATGCCATTCTTCCTGAAAAAACTAACACTACTGATGTGGCGCCTCCTGGCTTTGTAGCGGTTAACCGGCAAATGTGCCTTAGCGGGGCCATTCCCCCTTTCAACGACTTTCTCCAGAATCTTCTTCGTCAACTAGCCATCTCCCTATTCCAGCTACACCCTAATGGCTACGCCATTCTGATGGGGCTGTGTGTGCTATTTAGGAGAACATTTGATCGACTTCCAAGCTTCGACGAGATTTGCTTCCTATGCTCCTTTACCAGGACTAAGGATCGCCCTTCTATCACTGTCGTGAGAAGCGCCCGAAATTGCAAATTGATCGTTGGCCTTCCCGACACTGCTCATGGGTTCTTAACTCAGTTCTTTTTTGTCCGCTGCCCCCCGGGGTTTTATGCTGTGTGGAGGAAAGGAAGTAAGATCATCTACCTTTACTTCTTCTATTCTCTGAGTTTTGCGAAGTGCGAATTGCTAATGTTAACTTCGTTTCTTTTTCATTTCAGCGCTCCCCCCTTCTTCTAGAGATCCCAGCCACAAGCCAACTCTGGAGAGGCTCGTGACTGTACCAGTTGAAGAGCGGGACATGAAATTTTTGTTGAACGACGAATTCCTTCACCAGTTCGGACTTCTTCACCCTTCTCGCTCCACTCAGCCTCATGAAATCCCTGATTCTCCAGCGGAGGCACCAGATTTCTCAACCCCCGGTAAAAAGCTTATACCGAAGGAGCCCTCTACTGAAACTTCACTGGTGAAGTGCCCCACGCTTACCGATGTTGCGGGTCCATCCAACAAATCGGCACTTGCCTCAGTTATTGAAGAAGAAGAAACTCTTCGTTGCTCTGAAGATGCGGCTAGTCTGGAAGTCGAAAAAAAACTCCCGTCGAACTTGGCGGTGATGATACTTTTGAGGGGCTAAGAGGCCTGATCATAACTTCACAGGAACTTTTTAAAGATGATGTTCCTAAAGCTGCTTCTCCTGTTATCGAGGCGACATCCACTTTTCAGCAAATTTTGACACCTGCCACTCAAGTCACTACCACCCCTCTGCCGAAGAGTGGTTTGTAGCCTGACGCGTGTAGTTTGCACACCACACACACATAGGATTTTCAGCACTTACTCGTACTTAACTTCTTTTCTTTGAAGACTTTTAAGACTTGTCTTTTTTTTCTTATTTCAGATTCTACGATGGGACACAACGGCTCTTATTACGACGACTTTCAGCGCTACGGGAGGCGTAGTCAATATGACTATAGGCGCTACCTTCCCGTTTACAGAGAAACTGGCAAAGAGAGAGCCGCTCGAAAGGCTCAGGAGAGGAGGGCTCAAGAAGAGCGTTATGAGAGGAGAGAAAGGGAGGAGCACCATGATTCTTCCCAGAGAGTTGACGACTCACACAAAAGAAAGTTGCATGATGACCGGGGAAAAAGTCATATAGTTGAGGACCCAAGCAAGCGTGCCAGGCACGGTGAAAAGCGTGCATCTACAACTCCTGAAAAGGCCACTGCCCCCGTCTCACTTGACATCCCTTCCGGCTCTCCTGCTCTCGGGAAGACAGACATTCAGACGATTGTCAACAGGCCTAAATTCCAAATTGGACCAGGCCCGGCTATTCTACAAAGCCGGTTCACACACTGGTGCCTAAAGGTAGTGCGGTTCGATCTTGACTTGGTCCCTATTGACAAACAAGCAATGCTGCAAAATCTTGATGCTGTTAGACTTGATATCGAGCGGATGTCAAGGTGGCAGAAGCTTGTTGATGAGCTTCATAGGGTCAACCGCGTGAATATAGAGGCCATGCTGACCATGGAAAATGGTGAGGCCGAGTGGCAAAAAATTTTAAGCCAGCATGATACTGAGATGAGGAACATTGCTGATTACAACGAGAAGCTTGAAGCAGAAGTCGAGAAACTTAGACAAGATCTTGCTACTTCTTCTACCTCACATACTCAAAAAGAAGAAGTACTTCAAAAGCAAGTTCGCAATGCTCACGTTGCTCAGCAACATGCCGAGGCACAACTTCAGGCTGAGCAGAAAACAACAGGAAGGTATCGTGCTGACGTTGCAGAGTTACGGGAGAAGGTCAACTCCCAGGATTTGGAGATTATGAGGTTAAAGGCCCAATTATCAAAGACCGAGAAGGAACATGATGAAGCTATCGCTGGAAGGCAGGCTGCCGATTAGTCGCATGAGGCGACTAAAGCCAATGTCAACTCCACTTTATTTAACTTCCATGTGCATAGCGTTATGGGGCATGGGAGCCTTTCATTCTTAGGACCGAAGTATGAGATTACCCTGGCCGAGGTTTGGGAGTCAATTCTTGATATGCTTGGAGGTACAGGCGCCGGCAATGCTGAAGCATCTCTTGCAGAACACTTTCTAGGTGATGACGCCAGAGCTGCCCTAGCTCGGGGAAAAGAGCAGCTTGCAATGCACGAGCTGAGGTAGGGGAGCAGCACTTTGTGAAAGAAGCACCATTAACTGCCCCCGTCCTTCCTTCGGTTTCGGCCGATGTTGACATCACAGGCTCTGGTTCTCATTCTCCATCCCCTGTTAAAGTTACAACTGAGATCACAAGCACGTAGGGTGGAGATAAAGGCGAAGAGAGCGCCGAAGCACAGGCTTATGAGGTTGATATTAGTAAGCCGACTTCTACAGGTAACTCTACTGTTAATCTTGCCCAAGTGGACTATTTGTTTTCTCCTCATGAGTTTGACGAACGTTTTGATTATTTCTTAAATCTCAATGAGCCGCTATCTCCTTTCTTCATGGGAGATCCTAATATTTTTGGCTTTTCTTCTTCTGTAACAAAAACGCCAAGTGCCACACAAACTTCTCCTCCTCCAGCTGTCCCTCCTCCATTCCCTCAAATCACTCCTATATCCCAACCGGGATCACAGGAAGAATCAATAGGAGCCCTTCATGGCTTGGATGATCCAATCGCTTCGCAGGAGCAGAAGGACGAAGGACTTGAAGGAGGCGACAAATCCCCGGTGATGACGTAAAACAGGCTGCTCTTGTTGCCTCGGGAAGTGAGTCTTCTTCAAGGAGGAGGAGGAAGCGTACCACTTCCAAGAAGAAAAGGAAAAGCATTCTTGTTTCTGAAGAGGAAGCGAAGGTAGATCCGGCAGTAACCCTCTCTCCTTCATCCCCGACTCTCCCAAGCCATCCTGAAAAGCTGCCTATTAGGTCAGGTGAAGGCTCTAAAGGTGGTGGCAAGAAGAAGTAACGGGCCCTGCTTCCCTTTATTTTTACTTTTTTCCTTTTGCATGTACTGACCGGAGATTGTGCGGGTACCGGCCTCCACTTTTTTTTTCTTTTTATTTTGAAACCTGTACCAATGTAGTTATACCATGTTTCCCCTATACCATAAGCTCGTTGCAATATTTTCAACTTTGTGGGGACTTGTACTCTTATTTTCTGGAGAATAATTATTCCATACTTGGAGGAATATTATTCCGCTGAAGATAGAGTACAGCTCGTTTCATATGAGTTTTCATGCTCCACCCTTTAGAGATATCACTTTTTCTTTTGCATGTATACATTTTTACAAAGCGAATTCTCTTATATGGTAGAGCGGGCCTCTGAAGGGCACTTTAACTTTTTTGAGGAAGAGTATTTTCAAGAATAGATGAATCAATCTTCTTTTGAAAGCTAAAGTGTGCCTTTAAAGAGGGCTTCCTTTTTTTATATTGCGCCTCGGTGGAGAGCTTTCTGATCTTTGTTTTGCATTTCTAATGAAATGCTTCTTTGAAAAGCTGTGCCTCTAAGGAGGGCTTTTCCACGTTTCAACACTTGGAAGTTTTATTTCAATCTCGGTGAAAAGTGTGCCTTCGAAGAGTTGTGCCTCCGAGGAGGGCTTTCCACGTTTCAACACTTGGAAGCTTTATTTCAATCTCGGTGAAACGTGTGCCTCCGAAGAGGTCTTTCTGTTTGATTGTGCCTCTTGGAAGAGGTCTTTTTGTTTGATTGTGCCTCTGGGAAGAGGTCTTTTTGTTTCTGCCTCTTGGGAGAGGCTTTAATTTTTTCCCTGTTCGCTGGGAAGCGGGCTTCCTAAGAGGGCTTTTCACATTTCGACTCGTGTGAAGTTTTATTTCAGATCATGGTGAAATGTGTGCCTCTGAGTAGGGCTTTTGCCTGGAAGTTTGGAGTTTCTTTCTCTTAGTTGGACGGATTCACGGGAGTGTATCACCGATCAGTCCGCAACTTTATGTCGAGAAAGAACTCTCTTTTTCTGGCGAGGCCCGCTCAAGGTCTTTTAGCATTTCAACTATGGTGAAATGGACCTCCGAAGAGGGCTTTTCACATTTCAACACTTTAAAGTTTTATTTCAATCTTGGTGAAACGTGTGCCTCTAAGTGGGGCTTTTGCTTGGAAGTTTGGAGTTTCTTTCTCTTAGCTGAATGGATTCACGGGAGTGTATCACCGATCAGTCCACATCTTTATGTCGAGAAAGAACTCTCTTTTTCTAGCGAGGCCCATTCGAGGTCTTTATCCTCCGAAGAGTTGTGCCTCTGAAGAGGGCTTGTGCCTCCGAAGAGGCCTTTTGCTGTTTGGTGCTTGCTCGCCCATGTCACTTTGCCATCTATTCATGTCGGCGATCCCCGTTACCTTTTCTAAATATCATCCCTTTTTAGTTGCCAACAATTTTCCGATCCAAAGAAATATACTTCATAGTTAAGCAAGTTGGTGGTGGTAGACACAGGCTATTTAACCGGATGCTCGTTTGTACAAACATTTGCAGTTAGTTAGATATAGTCCACTTCCATCCACATCGCTAACTTTTGTTCGTAGCACTTCTTTCGTAGGATTTGAGTATGGAAATTTTGAATGGTTTAGCGTTTTCTTGCTGGTTGATGTCGGAGATCGATTGGTCTTGCGATGGGTAAGCTTTGTTTTTATGGCCTGCATTATTAAATCGACATTTTAGTAACACAATTAACGTAGACGAAATAACACAAAGCAGTTTATAGTAGTAGAGAACACAAGATTTATAGTGGTTCGGCCAAAAGATGGGCCTACATCCACTTTATATCTTTTCATTATTCACTTGCTTTACAATTTCTTTCAATACAAGAATCATATATTCGTAATTCTTTTACAACATTTCAGCAAAGCTCTTAAGTAAAATATGGACGCAAATGATTGTTGTTCCAAGCTCTTGGAATTGGTTCTCCTTCGACAGTTGTGTGTTTGAATGTGCCATCAAGAAGTTTCGTGGCTATGGCATATGGCCCTTCCCAGTTTGGCCCAAACACACCTGTGGCTGTCATAATTCTCTTCAGGACTACGTCCCCAACTTCAAATCAGCGCCGACGAACTTTGGAATTGAAGTGCCTGGCTATCATTTGCTGATGAGCTGCAATTCTAAGCCTAGCCTCTTCCCTTCTTTCATCAAGGAGGTCAAGCGCTTCCCGTT
The DNA here is from genome assembly GCA_030765085.1 of Allium cepa. Taxonomy (NCBI): domain Eukaryota; kingdom Viridiplantae; phylum Streptophyta; class Magnoliopsida; order Asparagales; family Amaryllidaceae; genus Allium; species Allium cepa. The sequence goes on along the minus strand of CM060943.1, from coordinate 949,519,777 downwards.
GCAGTTTTTCATTCTCATCTTGATCAAAATGGGTCTTTCTGTGCGAGGGGACTTCAGTTTCCACTGGAATCATCGCTTCTGATCCGTATGCCAATGAAAATGGAGTATGCCCAGTCGTAGTTTTGTGGGTAGTTCTGTATGCCCATAGTGCAAGCGGTAACTTATCGACCCAACCACCTTTTGCTTTTTCCAGCTGCTTTTTGATGGTTGATTTGATGATTTTGTTTACTGCTTCCACTTGCCCGTTTGCCTGTGGATGAGCCACTGCTGAGAAGCTTTTTCGGATCTTGAATCATTTGTAGAAATCTTGGACTCCTCACTTTCAAACTGGGTACCATTGTCTGTGATTATCTTCTGAGGCACACCATACCTGCAAATGATATTTTTAGTCACAAAATTTATCATTTTCTTAGAGGTAATAGTAGCCAATGGTTCGGCTTCAGCCCATTTAGTGAAATAATCAACAGCAATGATAGCATATTTAATCCCCGATTTGGCCGTCGGCAAAGGCCCAATGAGATCTATTCCCCTGATGGCAAACGGCCATGGACTGACCATTTGTGTTAGCTCAGTGGAAGGTGCTCTAGGAATTTTGGCGAATCTCTGGCATTTATCACACTTTTGGGAATAGTCAGCAGCATCTTGATTAATTTCGGGCCAAAAGTATCCATAACGGAGGATTTTCTTTGCTAAAGTTTGACCACCTGTATGATCCCCACATTCCCCTCCGTGTACTTCAGTCAGAATTGTCTTAGCTTCTTCCTTTGTCACGCATCGGAGTAATGGCATTGAAAATCCTCGTCTGTACAAACGACCATCTTGAACTATATATCTGGAGGCTTTCCTTGTCAGCTTCTATCGTTCTTTTGAACTTTCTGGCAAAGAACCATTGAGAAAATATTCAAATATCGGAGTTATCCATGATTCTTGCTCTTCGGATACATTCATAACCCAATCAACATCCATTTCATCTGTGCTCGGAGTAGACAAGACTTCGACAGGAATTAATCCCAACAGTTGAGCTTCACCAGTACTTGAATACTTTGCGAGAGAATCCGCCTTCATATTCTCTTCTCGAGGTATATGGTTTATTGAATAACGGTCAAAATCTTGAAGAAGTTCCCAGGCTTTTGATAAATAGGCGGGTAGATTCCCTCCTTTAGCTTGAAATTCCTTCTTGACTTGGCAGACAATAAGTTGAGAATCACTGAAGATCTGTAATGCCTTGATGTTTAGTTCTTTAGCGATCCTTAAACCAGCGATGAGGGCTTCATATTCTGCTTCATTATTTGTCGAAGGAAATCCTAATCTCGGTGCATAACATAGCGATCGCCCTTCTGTGGTTTCAAGGACAACCCCTGCTCCGGAACAGCAATCATTCCTTGGACTATCGACATACAATTTCCATTGCATTGGGATGTTATCAGTGGCTTCTTCCTCACTATCACCTTTATCCGTACATTCTGCGATGAAATCTGCTAAAGCATGTCCATTGATTGCTTTCCGGGGATGATAAGTGATGTCATATTGGCTGAGTTCAATATTCCATTTCAAAAGACGGCCCGAAGTCTCAGGACGGAATAGGACTTGCTTTAGAGGTTGATCAGTGAGGACTTTGATGCTTGGAAATACGGCCTCAATTTTCTTGATGCGATCAACAAACAATAGGCGAGCTTTTCTAACCTTGAATAGTTCATCTCTGCCCCAGTGAATCTTTTGCTGATATAATAGACTAGGAGTTGAACCCTTGCGTCTTCCCGTACAAACACTGCACTGAGAGCATGAGATGAAATTGCCAAATATATGAAGAGATCTTCACCATTGTCAGGCTTCGAAAGTATCGGAGGCACTTCCATATGACGAACCAACTCATCAAATGCTTTCTGACATTCAGGACTCCAGTCAAAGTTTTTTCTTCCTTTCTTCAGAGTATCAAGGAATGGAATGCATTTGTCAGTGGCTTTTGAAATGAACCAACTCAAGGCAGCAACCTTTCCATTGAGACTTTGCAACTCCTTCGTTCTAGGAGCTTTGACCTCTATCAGGGCAGTGATCTGAGCAGGATTAGCTTCAATGCCCCTAGCGCTCACAATGAAACCCAAAAACTTTCCGGACACTACTCCAAATGAACATTTCAAGGGATTAAGCTTCATTCTGTATTTTCGGAGTACTGCGAACATCTCTGCCAAGTGATCCATGTGGTCCACTGCTTTCTTAGACTTCACTAGCATATCATCAACATAAACTTCCATTGTCTTGCCAATCTGCGGTTTAAACATGGCATTAACAAGCCTTTGGTAAGTTGCCCCTGCATTCTTGAGTCCGAAGGGCATGACCTTGTAGCAGTAGAGTCCAACATCTGTGATGAAGCTTGTATCCTCTTGATCTGGCTCATGCATCATAATCTGGTTATATCCGGAGTATGCATCCATAAAAGATAACAATTCATGCCCCGCTGTCCCATCCACCAACTGATCGATCCTGGGCAGCGGGAAACAGTCTTTGGGGCAGGCTTTATTCAAATCCGAAAAGTCAATGCATACTCTCCATTTCCCATTAGCTTTTTTAACCAGCACTGGATTTGATACCCAATTTGGAAAGTAGATTCTCTGGTGAAATCGTTCTCCATGAGCCGATCCACTTCTTCCTTCAACACTGCCGTCCTCTTAGGACCCTGAGTTCTTCTTTTTTGTTTCACGGATGTAAACCTTGGATCAATGTTCAGAGTGTGTACTGCAATCTCTGGGGATATTCCACACATGTCAGCATGAGTCCAAGCGAATACATCCAAATTTGCCTTCAAAAATGAAATCAGAACATTCTGAACTGTTGTGTTGAGTTGTGAACCCACATTCAGCACTTTGTTTGGGTCCTTTGGGTGAACGGGCACCGGCACCGTTACCTCTACCGGTACTACCCTATTCTCCCTTGCGCTGGCTTTCCTTGGATCCATCTCTCTTCGTGCGCCACTACATTCACCAGTGTAGGGACCACCCTGTAATTGCTACAAGGTTGGTTCTTTGATGCGGACTGGAGCCGTCGTACCTTTTCTCGTTTCTCTTTTCCTTGATTCACGCAACTCCGTAAGATAACATTCTCGCCCCGCATCTTGGTCTCCTTTAATCACACCAACTCCATTATCTGTGGTGAATTTTATAGTCAGACACCATGGGGCAAGAATAGCTTTGAATGCAACAAGAGTAGGTCGGCCTAAAAAGGCATTGTAGGCAGAGAATTCTTCAACAATTATAAAGGTTTTCTTTCGAGCCACCTTCCTCAGCCCTTTTCCAAGTTCCACAAACAAATCTATGGTCCCAATCGGCTGCTTGGGTTCTCCAGCAAACCCAGCAATCTTAACTGATGAAGCTTGAACGTCGGCCATAGGAATTTTCATTTGATCAAAGGTATTCTTGAAGAGAATGTTGCATGAAGCTCCACAATCAATAAGAACCATTCTCACAGTAGCCGGCCCAATACCAGCGGATATGACCAAAGGATCTATGGTAGGAGCCTCAATACCCAAAGAATCTCTGGCACTGAATACAATATCGTCTGTGGAAGTCTTTTGTTGCTTTAAAGGCGCATCATTTTCTAAAACAAAAACATTCTCTTCAGCCGGTACATGCCTCAAGGCCCGGGCATACCTATCCACCTCGCCGCAGCTTTTGGCTGCTGGGTGAGGCCCTCCAGTTATTATATTGACGACAGGTCTTTCTGATTCATGCTCTACGGCCTTCTCACTTGAGCCAGGACGGTAAGTGGGAACTTGTTGTCCTTGAGTCGACGAGGCTGGGGCATTTCTATTCTTTTTCATATACTGTTGGAGCTTGTTCTCTTTCAAAAGTTGTTCATTTGCCTCTTTCAACTGACGGCATTCGTTGGTGTCATGGCCGGGTTGGTTGTGGAACCGGCAGAACCTTCCACTTTTTTCCATCTTACTCCTAACTCTCATTCTAGGTGGTGTCGTATAACTGACATCATCATTGGTCGCAAAGAAGATGTTCTCAGGGGTATCGGTCAAGGGTGTGAAATTGAAAGGACGGCCTTTCTTAGCGTCTCCTTGTTTCTTTCCACAATCATTTCCCCTTTTTTGAGTGTTAGGTTCTTTCTTGTTCAAAGCAGCACCATTGTTCCCAGCTTCTACTGATACCACCTTAGCTGGTGTTTGGAGGCTCTCCAAGCGCATGAATTCATCCGCTTTCTTGTAGAATTTGTCGAGCGAGTTTGGTTCTTTCATTTTCAACCATTTCCCAAATTCACTCGATTTGTCAATCGCCCTCATCATGTATGTTAGGACCATGCGTGGCTCAGCATTATCTACCTCAGCCAATGCTACGTTAAAACGATTCAAAAATGATCTGATGGATTCTCCTGGATTTTGTTCTAGACTTGACAGCGACATTATATCCTTTGGTTTTGAAGCATACAATCGAAATTGCCCCTTGAATTTCCTGGTCAAATCGGAGAATTGATTATTGGACCTGACCGGCAGCTTTGTAAACCACAATAGAGCCACACCTTCCAGATATACCGGGAAATATCGACATTTGATTTCATCAGACGCTCTGGCACCCGTCATATGCCAGTCGTACTTATACAGAAACTCGCTAGGATCACTCGTCCCCTTGTAAGCCGGAATAGTAGGGGGAACGAATTTCCTTGGGAACTCTGCCTTCAAGATCTTTTCAGTAAATGGAGTTTTGCTTGGAGAAAAACCCCACTCTTTCTCATCTTCGTCTCTTCAAATATTTTCCTTCATGACTTGACGAACCATACCCGAAAAATACTCTTCATCTTTAGAGGCTCTGGAGGGCAAACATCAGCCACTCTCTCTGAATTCTGTCTTGACAACCGTTCACGGAGGGTCGGATGCGGCCCTGATCCTCCAGCTTGGGGAGGTGTCCTTTCCACAAGGTCTGTGGCTCTTTGAGAAATGTTCCCTTCAACATCCTGAACCCCCACAGTAGGGTTTCCATCATTACTAACCGGTTGACGGTTTTCCCCAAGTAGATCATTCAACATACTTAAGATCAGGGCGTTCTGGGCATTCTGGGCTTCCAACTGTGCATTCTGAGCATTCAATTGTCGATTCAACCCCAAAACTACGGCGTCCAATTCTGCTCGTGTAACTCCAACGGTTGGAGCTGCTTGACTTGAAGGAGGAGAGGTAGCAGTATTCTCTTGAACATTGTCGGATCTTACAAAACTTCGTTTTCTTCCAGGAGCCATTATTTCCAATAAACTTCTGGTTCTAAAAGAAATCCTTTCAACAAACCTTTGCGGAGCAATGGTGGAAGTATCCTGAGTTCAATTCTCACTGAAAGCACCAAAAATGTTAACGCTCAAAATCGAACGCTAACACCCCGGTGTGTGAAATGTGAGTGTGAAAGCACCACCCGATGGTTCGGGAACAGAATATCAGCTAAGATAACAGAAAATACAGTAAGAGACAGCGATTTTATAGTGTTTCGGCTTAAGGAGTAGCCTACGTCCACTTTAGGTATCTTTATTACTGATCTTGTTACAAAACAATACAATGCTCTTCAAGTACAAATCTCTTTGTTTACAAAACACTTTGAGCAAGTAGCTTAAGCTTCGATGTAGATGAAAGTCTTCGAATCCATGTCGGATGTGTGAAAGTCTTTCAAAGTAGTTTGTAGTGTTCTTCGAAACTTCAAGTGTAGAGTTGGTTTTGAAACTGGCAGAGTATCGGCGTTTGAAGAGATTGTCCAAAAGTCCCCTTCATGCTTGAGGTAGGTTGGTATTAATAGGGAAATTTCCCCCTTGGGTCGTAAGTCGTGATCGACTTATGGTAGGTCGTGGCCGACTTATCTGGCTTAGCCCCCATGGTCTCACAAAGGTTCACTTGTATAAGTCCTAAGTCGCCCACGAGTCAACATCCTCTTGTATAAGTAATGCGGCATCGGACTTTTACGTAGTAGCTCTAGGTCGTGGACGACTAAAGCTAGGTTGTGTGTCATGGCTTAACTGGTAAGCTTGTTTCCTTCAGATAATAACCCAAGTCCTGAATCGTGTACGAGTTAACAGGCCACCGTGTTAAGTAAGGAGCAGCACTTCATTTTCTTAAGTGGCTCACGACAAATGCTAGGTCCTAAGTCGCAGATAGCTTTAAGTCGTTAACTCATTTCCTTCTTAAGTCGTGCCATCTCTTGAATCGCTAAGTCATCCTGTCCTTGAGCCGTGGACTTCCTTAAGTCGTAGAGTGTATACTCCCTTAAGTCGTAGAAACTTTAAGTCGTGGATGTCTTAGGTCGTGAAGCATCCCCTCTCTTTTAAACCGTTAAGTCGCAGACTTCTCTATGTCGTACGTCACCAGGTCCTTCAATTCGTTAAATCGCAGACTTCTCTATGTCGTAAGTCACCAGGTCCTTTAACTTGTTAAACCGTTTGGTCGTCCATAACTTGAGTCGTAGATCGCTCGTAACTTGAGTCGTATATCGTCCACTTCCTTAAGTCGTTGACTCCTTTAAGTCGACCAATCCTTGACTCGTTAAGTCACGTAATCTGTTTGAGTCGTGCAGTTCTTGAGTCGTAGAAAATTGAGGGTTAACAACATGAATGCTCGACCTAACGAGTTAGCGACCTAAAGACCCCTAACGACCTAATAACTTAACGACCTAACGGGTTAAGACAGTGTGAGGCCGCATGCATGCTACTTCTTCATTAGGTCGCTCACGACCTAAATAGACCGAGGTAACTCCATAAGTCGTAACTTATTATGCCACTTCTCTCCTAGGTCGCTACGACCTACCAGTTTGTTCAGGAGATCAAGTCCAACCCTGTTAGACCGTAACCATGTTCCATAGGTCGCCCACGACCTACTAACCCGCTCGGAGAAGACTAAGTGCAACCAAGATGAGCCGTAGCTCGCATCCCTACGACGTACGATCTACCCCTAGGTCGCCCACGACCTACGACCTACCCCTAGGTCGCCCACGACCTACGACTTACTCCAGAAATCTCCTATAAATACCATGCCTACTCCATTAAAGAAGGGACCTTTTGGCTCATTTCTGGATCGCCTATACTCTGCTGATTTCTGTACTCACCCGACACTTCAAACACGAAAGACACTTCAACGAACTTTAAGAAGAAATCTAACACATTTGACATGGATTCAAGGAGGTCTTCTACATCGGAGTTTTAGCAATTTGTCTTAATAGTGTTGTAATCGAAGATTGTTGTATAGTTGTAATCGATTCAGCAATAAAGAAGATTAAAGTGGACGTAGGCTTAATGCCGAACCACTATAAAACTGTTGTCTCTTTACTTTTTTTCTGTGACTTTTCTACTTACTTCTAATTCCCGTATTGACGGGTGGTGTTTTCACTTAATCTCTAGCTACACCGGGGTGTTACGTTCAATTTTAGCGTTAACAAAGATAAACAAGTAAATTCATCACAGATAAATAAATCATAGTTCAAAGCTCAATCCAAAGCAATCATATCCAAAACATTACATATCAGAGATAACAAATGATTTAAGGCATTCAATATAATCCAATCATCCATAAGCAAGATTAATCAATTACATAATTTTATAATTAATTTAAACCAAATAAATTAATTACTTATGAATAAATTACTTATCCCCGCTTAATTTACATTAATTTCAAACCATTGGTTATTACATAAATTAATTAAATTAATTAATCATCCTTAATTATCCATCTTAAGTAATTATTCTCAATTACTTGCATTAATTAATTATGCTTTAATTAATCACATTAAATACTTAGCCTTGAATTACATTAATTAATCACCTTTTAATCAAGTAATTATTCTTTAAGTAATTAATTATCGCTTAATTACTAACATTAATTAACTAACCTTTAATTAAATAGTTAACTTTTAAGTAATTAATTATCCTTTATTTAAGTAATTACCCCTTAATTACTATTAATCAATCAACCTTTAATTAACTACATTGATTGTCCTTAATCAATTACAATAAGTGATTATCTTTAATTAATTAATTATCCTTTACTTAATTAGTTATCCTTTAATTATTAATTAATCAACTTATAATTATTAATTAATTAACCTTTAATAAACAAACTATCTTTAATTACTGATTAATTGTCCTTGAAAAATCAGGACCTTAATTAATTAAAGATAAACTCTTTACCTTAATTCATTACTTAATTACATCATTTAAAATCTTATTTACCAAACCTTTGGAATAAATTCATCATCAACCTGTAGATTAACTTAAGACCTTTAAGTTACTTAATGATTAAAGTCATTTCACCTTCTTTAATTAACTTATTTAATTGTATTACTTTTAAAATTATTTAAATAATCCAAGAATAATTTTAACACAATAGGTAGATAAAAAAATACCTTAAATTTTTTTAATTTAAAATAATTTATTTTAAACCTTTTACTAATTCCAAAACTAGAATAAAACATTTATTATTTTACAAGAATAAATAAAGAAAATGTTTTAAACTTGATTTAATTTTAAATTTGAAAACCTTGTTTAATTTATCTTAAGATCTCTGACCCGAGACCACTTCGGGTATTAACCCATGCCATTTGCAGATTTACCCAAGAATACGCCCTAGCGAATTCGCTTCTTCGTTCTTTTTTTTAACTGTTTCAACATGGTTAAACTCATGCGAACCAATACTCGAGCCAAAAACCTACATTCCAATGTTTAACTTCGAGCAAACTTCTTCTTCTTCCATGAGTACCACAACACCAGTCACAAGTGTACACGCATGCATGTGCATGTGTGATCAGAGTTACTCCGACCATCGACGTGGCCATCGACACATCATCGAACACCACCCCTAACGGTATGATCACACAGAAACCCAAGTTTACCTGGAAATTAAAATTGAGAAAATCGAGTCGTAACAGGAACCCAATCGATCAACAAAATATGCCTCGCGCCACCAATCCCGGTCACTAGAGACCATGCAATCACGACCAGGGATGCGTCACTCACCTACGCTTCTAGTCCCCCAACCGTGATCAATTCCGATGTGACAATGGTCCCGCATTTTCCTCGACAACCCCGTTACTTTATATAGGGTCTCATATTACACACTAAATTTATCCCTTAAATAGCTTTTTGAATAGTATTATATTAATTTCGAAATAAAACTTCCAAATCAATATATATATGTATATATATATTATATAAGTTTATAAAATATAGAATTAAACTTTTAAATAGCTTTTGAAAAATATATTAAATTCAAAACATAACTTCCAAAATATCAATATATACAAATCTATATATATTATAATTAGAAACAATTTTTTTATTAGTTTTAAAATATAGAGTATTTAAATTTATTTTAAAGATATTTATTTTTGAACATCAAATCAAATTCTATTTATAATCTATTTACATATAAAACTAACACATGTCTTATTTATTTTGGAAAAATTCAAATTAATTCACAATTTAATCCAAAAAATTATATTAACTACTAAATTAAATTTGCTTAAAAACAGGATCGTTAAAAGAATGTAACGACCTATAATTTTAACACTTTAAAAATGGGATATGTAATTATTTTATACAATCAAATATGGAATATTCATACTTAAACAATCATGTTTCATGTGATAAATAAGAATGGCAAACTTATTTTTGATATTGAATAATGATTTTGGATTCCTATTGTAAAAATGACAAAAGTCGGATTTGGATAAAGTAGGATAAATATTCGAGAAATTTTTTAACGTATAAATATTTCCTTATATATATAATCGATATCAAACTCATTTTATATTAGTATTAATTTAATTTATACTGGTTCTATAAACATATAAAACTTGTTTTATAAAATTGCCAAATTTCGCCGCATATCGATAAATCGATGTATTTTTATAAAAAGATTTGAATATTGTTTTATATTATTTTATAAGTCAAATATGATTTCATAATTATTTTAAGATAATAGGAAATTTATTTTGAAGTTCGGTTCGCATGAATAAATAGTTTAACAAAAACATCAAAATGTGGCCACAAATTTTGTGCCGAAAATCACTTTTTTGTTCAAAAAAGTTGCCGCAACGTTATCGCACCTTTGTTAACACGTTTTAACATATATATATCTACGTGTGTGTGTGTGTGTGTGTGTTACATATTTTAATTACTAAACATGTTTACTTTTACTAAATAGAATTAGAAAACTTGTAGAAGTCATTTGTAAAAGTAAGTAAGAAAAGTAAACATCAAATTACATTAAATCAAAATCCAACAAAATAAATACTTTTATTTACTTTATCTGTAACGACCTGAATTTTTGACCAGTTAATTTAGGATATTTAAAATGGATTTAAATATTTTATTTGAACTATGAATTGATTTTTAATATGAAAGGTTTGGTTTCATGTAACAAAAAGGATTTAGAATTTAAATATAGCAATCTATTGACTAAATTAATTATTAAAATAATGTTGGATATTGGATAAAATATAAAATCTGGAGTTATAAGTTTGTTAAAAATATTTCAATGGCTTATAAATTTTTATTGATAATACTAAAGATAATAGATGGTTTAAAATTGAATTTAACAGTGGTTTGTTCAATTTTTTAAAAAAAATATCGTTTAAATTGATATTTAGAAATAGCCTTCCAAGGCGCAATCTCGAAATTCGACGAAACCAGTTTCATTGGATCCGTAATACTGAATTATTATTGAATTTCAATTTTCATAGCTTTCGGAGTTATCGTGTAATCGTACGAGATATAAACGCTTAGAAAATAATTAATTGAATTAATTTTAATAGTCGATCCAAAAAGCTATCTTCTCCATACGATCAAATTAGGACTCGAAACTTTTTCCAGTGCGTTCGGAATAGGGGTATAACATTATAGACACCTAGCGACACGCCTCGATAGGATGTCAAGACTTTAAAGTTGCTTTTATCGAGACGTTTGAATTTGAATTTAATATTTATATATACCCTAGTCAACCTAGTTGGAATTCTTTCCCATCAGCTACTTTCCGTTCCATCAGAGCACTGTAGCCTTTTTTCTTCCATACGCTACCCATGCTCCTTAAATCACACTGCCTTCTCGTTCAAAATTAATTCTTCTCCCAAGTAATAGCATATCCTACTTTCTCCATTTACGAAATCATTTCCTCTCCAGTTTTTAATTTACGAAATCTTCCTCTTTTTCCTTCTTCTTTCTCAAAGTCGAATTCGACGGTATATTAAAAAAAATTATAAATGCCCAAGCCTTTCTCTTCTACTTCTCAGTACAACAGGGAATTGAATTCAAATAAGAAAAAATGGGGGGGGGGGAAATGAGAGAAATCGAATCAAGTTCGAGCCGTGAATTTTTAAGCAAGGTCACAAGAAGAGGAGACGCGACTTCGTGGGCGAGGCAGCCTCCTGTTGACGAGGGAAGAGGCCATACCTGTTATTGGGGCGCGATTTCGATTTTTGGGCAATCAAGGAGTTGCAGCTTGGTTTAGAGTTCGTGTACGTAGGCGAGTGTGATGGAATGTTCTGGGTATTGGGTTTTAGTGACAGTGAAGGCCGAAGTCGAAGTCGTCGATGAAGCCTCGACCTATTGAGGATGGTCGCGCAGCGGCAGCTTGGGCCAGAGTCGAGGAGGGATCGTGTAGTTGCTGCGTAGTAGCGATTTCGAATTCGAGCTGAGGAAGGTCGCAATATGCCTGGGTTCGTGGTGCGATAGTGAGGTATATCTCCGTTTATATATGAAAATTAAGATTTTTACAGCAAGCTAGGGTTTTGGTTTTGAAAAAAATAAAATAAATGTTAAGCCGCTTCAAATCTTAAGTTAATCCTAGTTTATCTTAAGTATATATAGGTAAAAATAGTAAATATATGTGTGTGTGCGTGTGTATAAGATGTTGGAAGATATAAGATGTTATATAAATTGGGTTTGATGAAATCTATATAGAATATTTTCATAAGTATATAACAAAAGAAAAATAAAATATACATATTTTCACTTAACTAGTTTATTTTAAAATAATTTAATTAGGGTGATTAATTTGTTTATTTCAATTATTAATTAATTTTAGTTACTAAAGGATTTTTAAAAAGGGAAGTAATTAAAATAAATCATTAGTTAAGAAATTACTAAATGGTATTAATTGTTCAATTTGTTCGAATGTTAATAAAAATATATAATTGTTTATATAAGGTCAATATTCGAGAAATCGGATCGAGATTGGAGAGGATTGCAACCTAAAAGCAAAGGTGAGATTTTCTCACTCATACGGATGCCTGGTTAATTAAATGTCAAATTTTAATCATTGGATGTGCTTGGTTGATTTATAATAATTTATCCACTGGACGATATTATATAAATTGTGGCATATATATATTAGAGTGATTGATATTCCCGCATTATATAGAGGATGAGACCCTATGCGCCACATAATAGTGGATGATATTATATAAACCAATATACCGCGATATTCCACCTTGAAGTGGAATTGGTATTCTATTTTGTGCTAACATCTGTTGATGCAGGGAATCAGGTTGGAGGGATCCAACAGGATTTCTTTAGAATATTTATTGATTATATGTATATATACATGTTGTTATATGACAGGATGGATGAATTGATATGGATTTGCATGCGAATTGAATTACTAAGTGTTAAATAACATGGAAGTTGGAATTTGGTAATTTTTAAGTACCACAAATAAATTAATTGAAGGAAGTTAAAATAGAACTTAAATAGAAAATATTTATTGAGAATTTGGATCTACTTCTTTTTGAGAATTAAGTGAAATAAAAATATATTTATTACTTTAGTTATAGTTAAAATTGGTTAAAGTTGAGTTTGGGAAAATATAAATTATATATAAAAGACTCGAAGAAATATTGGAATCGATGAGTGGATTTGAAGTAAAGCGAAATTTTATTAAGAAATAAAAGAACTTTATAAAGAAATGAAGTGGGATTTTATTAAGGAACAATATGGGATTTTTTGAGGAATAAAATTATAAAGATAGGATTTTTGAAAAATAATTGTTTTTATAAATGAATGGAAAACTCAGGGGAGTTATAAATTTATAAATGGAATTTATAAATGAGATAGGAAGATATCAGTACAAAATGTAAAGAAATAAGTCATGGTGAGAACTTATATAGAGTTATGAAAATTTGTTTTGAAAGGAAATAGTTGAATATTTCCAAAGGTGAGAAATTAGAATATGGTCGTTGAGACAGGAATCAAGAGTAATTTATGGGTGAATATTGGGTTTCCTAAAAAATATGAATTCGTTTTAAAAGGAATATTTTTAAAATTACTATACAATATAATTTGTATAGAACTATTATCTAGATTTAGAATATTCCGGATTGGTTATTTTAATGCTTAGTATTTATTAAAATAAATTCTAGTTTTCTAAATCATCTTTGTAAATTTGTCAATAACTGGATATGAATTTAATATTTCTATTTAGTTTTATCTTAAACCATATTTGGGAAACAAACCATTATTTTTACTTGTATATATATATATATATATATATATATATATATATATATATATATATATATTTAAACGTTTTGAAAATCCAATTGTAAATCCTCTTGAGAAGGAAAGCAAGTGTAATTAGTTTGAATAAGATTTTTAGGGAAGATTTTATAGAGGGTTATGAAAACTCGAATAAAACCACAAGTATAAGATAAGTGAATTTCGAGGAGAGATAGAATTCACAAGAAGAGTAGGAGTGAAACATGAATTTTTAATAAGCTAAATGGCTTTGGAAATAAAAAAGGGAACCAACTACGTAATCCTCGGATTTGTAGGATTCATGAGAAATAAGTTTAGGAAATTTACAAATGAAATTGTAAATGATTTTTGAGAAAAAAAATAGGACATAAAGAAATATTTTCCATGTTTTGAGAAACTAATAAAGTGGGAAAATATTACAAGTGACCGGCAAAGACTTAAATGGATCCATGAGAAATAGAGGAAATTGAATCTAATTTCAAGGTGTCGAAATACGAAGACAATATCTTAAGTAGATATTTTAAGATAAATATTTTGAGAAAAATTATTTAAGTTTTAATTGTTGCTTGTGGATGATTTTTTGATAGATAAATAACAGACTATCAGTATTGGCCAAAGCGTTGATCGTTTCAAAGAGTCCGGGATCAGATTTAATTATCCGAAAACCACTTTGATCCGGTTTGAACGATAATCAATGAAGACCGTGAAGATGATGAAGAAGGTGATTCGATGTAACGTCCCGGCTTTTCGCACGCTTTAAATCGACACACTTGCCAATTCAAACCATACGGAAGGGCGGATTGTTCTGGGGTAAATAAGAAAAATAGAGAAGAGAAAAAAAAGCTAAACAGAATCTCACAGCGGAAGGATAAAATATAATAATAAATATACAGTTCATAAAACTGTTTACAAAACATTTGATTCTTCTTTATACAATAAATATCAGAGTTCACATACCAATAAATACCAATGCAGCGGAATACAGTGTGTAGTGGAACCATATAATATAATAATAATAATGAAATCTTCGTCTTCGTCCTCCAGAAATAAAGTCTTCAAATCCTGAAACGTCGGACTGACCCGAGCGAGTTTTAAAAACAAAAACACTCGAGTCAGGACTAAAAGATCTTATGTGAGTTAAATTAACAGAAATAAATATGAGTGCAGTAACTCAAGAGATGCTCGGGATTTACATCTCCTAAGGATCCGTTAAACTATTTACTATGTAGTATATTGCGCTATTATAATAGTTTCTAATTGTAAAATAAACATACTTTTTTCTTAGCATTAAGGGGTTACCCATATAGCCCTTAACACGTAATTGTCCCAGTAGTCCATCCAATATCATAGTCCCTCCTGATCGGGAAGCCACCAGAGGACACCACACGGGCTACGGGAGAAATCCGAACTCGTACAAGGCGCGATAGGGTAGGTGACATGGCACAACTAGGCAATGCCAGGGTAGATATACCAATTGCTATCCGGGCTGGTGGAAACGTGTAGCCGCAGCTACCGCCCACCTCGAACTAACACCCCCAAATCAAAGAAATCAATATTGGCCACCGAATCAATCCAAAGTCAGAGTATAGTATCGAAGGAGTGCGTTCTATCAGAGGAATGACCTCGTTGGCCCGAGAATCGCTGCTGTTTTAGCCACCTTATGCCAACTCACGGGAGTCGGGTCCACGTATTTACCTTGCAGGAAAACGCCTCCACCAACCTACCTCATTCTGGAATCTCCACCGCGTACACGGTTGTTAAAGTGGTTTTCGGAGTTGGCAGAGAGTATGACAACTTCCCGGTCTCTTCAACGACCAAACGTTAATATAACACCGTGGCCCGTTTAAATTAATTTATACTTTTAAAACCAGAATATAATATCCATTTTAAACCCATATAAATACGATATCGTTTATATTTTTAAAATCCCAAATCAATACGATATCATTTAGGCCCAAACCAATATAATGTCATTTTATTTTCCAATATATACTATTTCCAAACTCATAGGGTTTTCAAAGTAAAATATTCAGAAATCAAAACTCTGGAATATAATATTTCCAAATTATACTACCTTGAAAATCATATCTTTGAAACAAATTTCCATCTCTCAAATGGTTAAATATTAAATTTCTTTTATAAAACAAAATAGCTTCTTTACATTTCATAAATCAATTCCAAATACCATTTTTAATTCTTATGTTTCAAAGCTTTAAATATTTCACCATTTCAAAAACAAACTCATTTGACAAACCCATATATATCAAATTCAATTACTTATTATTTAGACTTGAAATGTTTGCTTAATGAATTCAATATAATTTAAGTAAAACCTTTAACTTCACATAATTGGAAAATCTTTCAATTTATTAAACTTGATATATTCATTTAAATCAACCTGATATTCATTTAAATCACTTTACAAAAAAATCAAGTTATAAGAATCATATCCTTTAAAAAATTTAATTTTTATTAAATTTCAATTTGACTTAATATTCATTTTCCAAATCTTATTCTCATTTAAGTCATAAAACTCCATAAATTAGTTTTTCAAATACATGCTTAATCGTATTTGGTCATAAAAAATCAAACTTTATTTTATACTTCAAATCAAATTTATAC
This sequence comes from Allium cepa, assembly GCA_030765085.1. Taxonomy (NCBI): domain Eukaryota; kingdom Viridiplantae; phylum Streptophyta; class Magnoliopsida; order Asparagales; family Amaryllidaceae; genus Allium; species Allium cepa. Next base: position 949,503,667 of record CM060943.1, on the reverse strand, counting down.
AAAGCTTAAAAACCGAAAATTTACCATACATATATATATATATATATAAATAACCAAATCAATATCCCATAAACCATATATATATAGTTTTACAAAACCATAGTAAAACATTTCAAAAATAATTTTTATATACTTACCGCGGTGTCTGTATAAAATTTTCTACCCTATGGTCAAGTGATACAGATGTTTATCATTTCAATCCGCAATTTAAAATAAAAATGCGGTTGTATATCATTTCAAAACGCAATCCCGAATGAAATGAAAATGCATGATGACTTGAAGTTTATACAATATAAATGTAGCATCCATTCATCCAAATATCAATCATCAACCATTTTTTGCAATCATCATCCAATTTACACAATCATCGATATAGAGCATATAAATTATACAGGTAATAAATAACATGTATTAACTAACAGTTTATATTCCATAATAAATTTAACAACTGTTAAACTAGGAGTTTATATGAAAAAATAAATGTAAATTTAACTGGCAGTTAGTATGAAATAAAAATAAATATAATCATGACAGGTAGTTAGTATGCAAATAAATAAATTCTAACTGTCAAATTATATGCAATAAATAAAATTAATTAATAGTTTAAATTAAATTAATGCGATTTAACTGAGATTACGAATAAAACATGCCAAACAGTCATAAACAAATTTCTACTCAAATCTTAAATAAATTTAACAAATATAAGAAATTTTAGAAGTTGTGAGTGGTTTAAAAAACTCACCTTTTGAATTTAAATCGAATTTAAATTCGATTTAAACCCAAAAAATCGACGGTCTCCAAATCTGTCCACACTAGCGTCATCGGATGTGGAATTTTATTACGATCCTAACGGAAAAAAATTCGTGTGAAACGGAGGTCGTATGTAGAAGTTATAGCGATTTGATTTGATTGAAAACAAAATTAAATTAAAAACGGAAATAAAATAATATACCATTGACACGTTTCCACGTCATCTTCTTCCCGTGAGTTCACGCATCCAGACCCTTTCCCCCTAACTCACGACATCGAATTTAGCCGCCCCCGAGAAAACCCTAATTCCAAAAATGGCCACCCAACCACCAGCATTCGGCTCGATCAGGATCTCCAGTGACGTCGCCTCGGCCAACCGCTTCCCCCAGGACCCATCGCGACCCACTCGAACGCCCCCTAGCAGCTCGTGCCACCGCTCCCTTTTCGTCCAATCACGGTTAATTTCGCACCCCATACGACGAGCAATTGCATCCCTATGGCGTGCTCGACACGCGCGACCAAACAGCACTTCCCGCTCGGCCTATCGACTCAAATCCACCGTTGGATCGAAACCCTAGCCTATGAACGGCTGTGGTTCAACTTGAAATTCTGGGAAAACGGTGAATCAGATTGAAAAACGAATAGTGCCATCAGATTACGCCCATTGAGAACATCCACATATAGTTTTTTCGGAATTTTCTAAGAATTTTGAATTTTCATTTGAATTTTGAATAGAATTGGATCTGAAATTTTCATCCATTGAGGAAGAGAAAGAGTTGAAGAATTTGAACGTACAGCAAATGAGTGTAGAATGGAGGCTAGGGTTTATAACAGCCTATTTATAGACAACTGTAATAGAATAGGTGGGCACGAACTGTAAACGCGCTACACAATAGTTGGCCTAAAAAGCCCGTTCTGACCTCGGAATGAAATTTGTTAAACCCATATATCAAAATGGTAATTTAAACATTCTGAACGCGATGGAAAAAGTTTCACGTCCAAATTCGATTGTATGGAGAAGTTATGCTGAAAACAAAATTTCCAAATTGATTTCAAATTGATTTGGATTAAATCGATTTCAAGGCGTTTCGCGTTCGTACGACCAAACGACAAGTCCGATCGCTAGGAAACTCGAAACCCTACAATAATTCATGGTTACGGATCCGATGAAACTTGTTTCGTCGAAATCTGAGTCCGTGACAAAAATGGCTATTTTTATATTAATTAAATTCATAATATAAATAAAATCAAATTTTTTTATATTTAGATTCTAAAATTGACCCATTTTATCACTTTTAAAAATTCTTAATCATTTACAAAATTTCAACAAGTTTAGATGTCAAATTAAAGAAGATAAAGTTTTAAATTTCAATATAAATCCTAAATTTCATTAAATTCCCAAATTATAATTAATATCCTAAAATTTCGTTTAGTTAAATAAATTAATTAGTATTCCATTCATTCCTGTCAAACGGATGTATTAAATATTGGATTCCATATTATCACACAACTTCTCATATTATCTATATTTCAAATAACGAATTATTTAACTATATTCAATCTCGTTTAATTTCTGTTGATTTCAATTGTTAGACTCTATACTTCAATTATAAATACATAAATATATTTTGATTCCCATTTATTTTATATTCACTATTTATCATATTACCATTATGGGTACCATTTATTTTGGTGTATATCCAGATAACTTAACATTTTTTCCCCAATTCTTTGCCTCAATTGCATAACATTAAATTTTCTTAACGTAACATACAATTTGAATTTTTATTGCAATTGATTACCTGTTTTAATTCAATAACCTTTAATCCATTCCTGATTCTAAAATTTCCAATCAATTTAAAACTTCAAAATTTTTTATACAAATTTGGATTTCACTACATTTATTATTTTGTTGCCAAATATATTAATTATAACTAAAATTTCTCTGTGAATCTATTTCTTAGTTACATAACTTTTCATCACCCAAATTTCTATCTTGTATGGATTTCAGAATTAAACATAAATTTAAAGTAACGCTAATAATAAATACGACCCTATAATTACTCAACTTTTAAACGAACGTTACTTCATTTCCCATTAGTGTGACATTTATTTTGTTATCACTTATTACCAATTCTAATCTCATTAACAAATAAGTAGGTAATTTATAATATACGTTACAAAATTTGAATTCATCCCAATTCCTTATTATTGACTTAAACTATCATTACTGACATTGCACTAACATTGTTACTTAAAATCTCTATCCAATTATAATTAATACTTTAGATAATTTCATTTACTTCTTTCGTAATCCTCTTAATTACAAATTAGGCACACCTAATTATCTATATTGGTACATGATTGGGTTTACTAGTAACCTACTATTTTAAACTTAATTACTTGTATATGATTATTTTACCCGTTTATATTCCATTTTATATATATGCACCCATACAAATTTAAGATTCTAAATCCAACTAATTATTCCATCCAATCCATCAATTACTAACTTTAATTATTGCAATTTATTATCTAACATACAATTTGAATCTATTTCCTAATTTTCATAATTAATTAACACCTTACAATAGTTTTCAAATAAAAGGGATTGTACTAAATAAATTGTTTATTGTCTTGCATTTCTTTATTACCCCCATTTACATTCAATTTCCATAATCAATATTTTATTTCATTGATAAATCCAATACTTGCCTTAATTTACTTATTTTTAACTTTATATCCAAAAGCGTCAATTTCCACCATTACAATTAATTGCAATATATAATCCGATTTGCAAATTTTGATTACCCTTGATACGTCTAATTTCAACATTCTCTTTCATATAGATAAATAAGATTTCTGTTGCTCTCTAAATTTAAATTTAAATCTAATTAATTTAATTCATTTTAAACATCGAATTTACACGGGTCGTTACACTCTCCCCCACTCAAAACTATTCATCCTCGAAAAGGAAATGAAGGGAAAAGAAGAAATAAGAAAACAATATCTTTCTTAATTTAGTTTATAACAAATAAGTTTACAAAATAAAATAATCTAACATAAAATATACCAATTTATACCCATCTAAATCTTTTATACATAATTTATTAAAGTTTGTAAAACATTTTCATATTCTTCTAAGTCCCGAAATTTATGGAAAATTTTGGCAGAGTCTCCATTGTACGGAGAGGCTCTGAAGAAAATATAATATAAATATAATGATATACACAAATATTTTCCAAAATAATATATATTCCTACACGGTAATATATGTAAAATTGCGCTATAACCCGTAATTCGAAACGTACCTATTTTTTGGGCAATATATGCTTAATTTATGGAACCAAAAGCAGTAGTAATTGCTTCCATAACCTGCATTTCACTTATAAAATCAAAAGGGTTAACAATTTAGAGTGAAATATTTAAGCGGTTTCAATCACTAACAACAAATCAATACAGCAACCATTAATTTCAACAAACAGCATACACAACAAATACAAAACAACCATTCAACCAATACAAACGAATAGTTGTTCGGGTTCAAAACTTTTAAATTTGTACGGAATGAAGAATAAACTACTAGCGCATCATTTACTCAACGGTCTTAGATAAAACTAAGTAGATTATTCATTCACCCAAATCCAATTTTCAAAGTATCCTTTCCCAAACAACCATTAATTAAACAACAACAAATCCAAACAAAAATCAATTTATCTTATTATTAATTCCATTTCATACCTTTGTTGTTCGATTATCTTTTTTATTTATATTGTGATTTATTGTTTTAATTTAAATTTACTCATTAAATGCTTGCTTCCTTTATTTTTACATATTACTTATAATTATTCAATTTCATTAACTCGAGTCATGCTAGTTCTTTTTATCTCATTATAATTATTTATTCATTTATTGCATGCCCTCGTTAAATTTGTTAGCATTTCCATTTTATTTACACAAGCTGATATTCATCTATTTGAATTACTTACCTTTAATTTTAGTCACTTATAGTAAGATTTTAATTGTAACTTAAGTTCATAACATTAAATTCTCATTTATAATAGCAAATTCATTGAATTCTACACTACCTACTTTTACTTGTACAATTTTCATCACATTTCCTATTAAACATTTCAACTTTTAATATTTGGTAAGTTATATATGTTTTTTAAGAATGTACTTGAAAGTTATACAAGTTTTCTCATTACCAATGATTAATTTAAAATTCAATAATAATTTCGTAGGTTATAAATTTCAAATTCCATTTATAACCTATCATTAAATCTCTTATTTCCTTTAGAGGTTTTAATTTATTAATTACCTACGTTTCAATTCACTACAGTAATTGAAACAAGTAATTAATGGAAATCTAAGAATTTAATACCGGGTTAAATTTCAAATTATTTTAAAATAATAGATAAATATATTCTTACAACTTATATATCTCTAATTATATTTAAAACAATTCAAAATTTATATATTTTTCAAAATGAATCTGAAGTAAAACTACTACAGTGGCCTTTTCCCTTCGAAACTCGAAAATGAAAGCCGATGATGCGGCCGTCATCACTGAAATTATTTTCCAGCGACAGAGAGGAAAGTACAAAACTTATTTTCTCCAAAATCTTCTTTAAAATAATTTTTCCCAAATTATATTAAATTTTTATATCAGAAAGCACTTATAAACAATATTATTATGTTCCAAAATTTATTTGAAAGAAATTTCAAAACCCCGGAACTTAAGTTCTAAATTTCCAAATTTCATTTATTTTAATTTTCAATCATATTTCTATTATTATTTATACACTTTATTACCTAACAACCAATCTATTGCAGCCAAATATAGATATCTTTTGAAAAAATTATTTTATATATAGAAAATATAATAGGCAAAATTATTTCGTTCACCTATATAAAACAATGTTATGTCGGTCTGTCCTATTAAGTGTTTAGAAATCCCTATTGATGTCACAGCATCCCATGCACCAACCAGAATTTATAAATACAAAACGGAACAGATTAACACAATATAAAATCTTTTTATAACACTAACAAATACGCTCTCTCATATATATACACTCAACGACTCCCATAGGGTATTACTACCCTATTAGTAAAGAGTCAAACCCCCACAAAGCTAAGGTTTATCGCTAAACCAAAGCTCTAATACTAGATGTAACGTACCGCCTTTTCGCACGCTTTAATTCGACACACTTGCCAATTCAAACCATACGGAAGGGCGGATTGTTATGGGGTAAATAATAAAAATATAGAAGAGAAAAAAAAGCTAAACAGAATCACACAGCGGAAGGATAAAATATAATAATAAATATACAGTTCATAAAACTGTTTACAAAACATTTGATTCTTCTTTATACAATAAATATCGGAGTTCACATACCAATAAATACCAATGCAGCGGAATATAGTGTGTAGTGGAACCATATAATATAATAATAATAATAATGAAATCTTCGTCTTCGTCCTCTAGAAATAAAGTCTTCAAATCCTGAAACGCTCGGACTGACCCGAGCGAGTTTGATAAAGAAAAACACTCGAGTTAGGACTAAAAGATCTTATGTGAGTTAAATTTACAGAAATAAATATTAGTGCAGTAACTCAAGAGATGCTCGAGATTTACATCTTCTAAGGATCCGTTAAACTATTTACTATGTAGTATATTGTGCTATTATAATAGTGTCTAATTGTAAAATAAACTTACTTTTTTCTTAGCATTACGGGGTTACCCATATAGCCCTTAACATGTAATAGTCCCATTAGTCCATCCAATATCATAGTCCCTCCTGATCGGGAAGCCACCAAAGGATACCACACGGGCTACGGGAGAAATCCAACCTCGTACAAGGCGCGATAGGGTAGGTGACATGGCACAACTAGGCGATGCCAGGGTAGATATACCAATTGCTATCCGGGTTGGTGGAAACGCGTAGCCGTAGCTACCGCCCACCTCGAACTAACACCCCCAAATAAAAAAAAATCAATAGTGGCCACCGAATCAATCCAAAGTCAGAGTATAATATCGAATGAGTGTGTTCGATCAGAGAAATGACCTCATTGGCACGAGAATCGCTCCTGTTTTAGCCACCTTATGTCAACTCACGGGAGTCGGGTCCACGTATTTACCTTGCAGGAAAACGCCTCCACCAACCTACTTCATTCTGGAATCTCCACCGCGTACTCGGTTGTTAAAGTGGTTTTCGGAGTTGGCAGAGAGTATGACAACTTCCGATCCCGGTCTCTTCAACAACCAAACGTTATTATAACACCGCGGTCCTTTAAATTAATTTATACTTTTAAAACTAGAATATAATATACACTTTAAACCCATATAAATACGATATCGTTTATATTTTTAAAACCCCAAATCAATACGATATCATTTAGGCCCAAACCAATATAATGTCATTTTATTTTCAAATATATATTCTTTCCAAACTCATAGGGTTTTCAAAGTAAAATATTCAGAAATCAAAACTCTGGAATATAATATATCCAAATTATACTACCTTGAAAATCATATCTTTGAAACAAATTTCCATCTCTCAAATGGTTAAATATTAAATTTCTTTTATAAAACAAAATAGCTTCTTTACATTTCATAAATCAATTCCAAATATCGATTTAAACTTCCAAATACCATTTTTAATTCTTATGTTTCAAAGCTTTAAATATTTCAACATTTCAAAAACAAACTCATATGACAAACCCATATATATCAAATTCAATTACTTATTATTTAGACTTGAAATGTTTACTTAATGAATTCAATATAATTTAAGTAAAGCCTTTAACTTCACATAATTGTAAAATCTTTCAATTTATTAAACTTGATATATTCATTTAAATCAACCTGATATTCATTTAAATCGCATTACAAAAAAATCAAGTTATAAGAATCATATCCTTTAAAAAATTTAATTTTTATTAAATTTCAATTTGACTTAATATTCATCTTCCAAATCTAATTCTCATTTAAGTCGTAAAAACTCCAGAAATTAGATTTTTAAATAAATGCTTAATCACATTTGATCTTAAAAAATCAAATTTTATTTTATACTTCAAATCAATTTTATAAAAAGCTTAAAAACCAAAAATTTACCATATATATATATAACCAAATCAATATCCCATAAACCATATATATATATAGCTTTACAAAACCATAGTAAAACATTTCAAAAATAATTTTTATATATTTACCGCGATGGCTATATAAAATTTTCTACCCTATGGTCTAGCGATACGGATGTTTATCATTTCAATCCGTAATTTAGAATAAAAATGCAGTTTTATATCATTTCAAACCGCAATCCCGAATGAAATGAAAATGCATGATGACTTGAAGTTTATACAATATAAATGTGGCATCCATTCATCCAAATATCAATCATCAACCATTTTTTGCAATCATCATCCAATTTACACAATCATCGATATAGAGCATATAAATTATACACGTAATAAATAACATGTATTAACTAACAGTTTATATTCCATAATAAATTTAACAACTGTTAAACTAGCAGTTTATATGCAAAAATAAATGTAAATTTAACTAGCAGTTAGTATGAAATAAAAATAAATATAATCATGACAGGCAGTTATTATGCAAATAAATAAATTCTAACTGTCAAATTATATGCAATAAATAAAATTAATTAACAGTTTAAATTTGTTAACGCAAAAAGTTAGACGCTAACACCCCGATGCAAATAGAGATTGAATGAAAGCACCACCCGCTAACACGGGAAACAAAAAAAGCAATAATTCGCTGAAAAAGCAGTAAAGGACACAGAGTTTATAGTGGTTCGTCTTATAACCAAGCCTACGTCCACTTCAATCCTTCTTTATTGCCTATATGATTACAATCCTTTACAATTTCTTTCAATTACAATGCACTTCAAAAGACAAGTAGCTAGAAAAACTTCGATGCAAGAGAATTCTCCGAATTCATGGTTGAATATGTTGAATTCCCCCTTGAAGTTGATTGAAGCTTCTTATGAGTTTCGAACATTGAAGTTAGGCTCGGCTTGAAGATGGTAGAGTCTCTATGCTTTGAAGAAAATGGTCCAAAAAAAAGTCCCCTTTATGTTGGAGCCCATGCCGTATTTATAAAGGAACTTCCATGTCAAGTTGCAAGTAGTGACTGACCTAACGTAAGTCGTGGATCGTGACCGACCCAAGACAAGTCGTAAGTCGCGTTCTATCTCTTAGGAACGGCTCACGGCATAACTAGGGTAAGCATGTTTTTCTGAGTACAAGTCCTAAGTCGTGGACGAGTTAACAGGCCCTGGTTCAAGTAACGCTATACTGGGTTTTCCTTTGTTTGCCTAGGTCACGAGCGACCTAACATAGGTCGTAAGTCGGTCGCGACTTAAGTGAAGTTGTCTTGAGCCTTTCCTGTCTTGAGTCGTTAGGTCGGCAGTCCCTTGAGTCGTTAGGTCGGGCTATATGTTAAGTCGCTAAGCCGTTAAGCCCTTATGTCGACAGTCCTTCTTAAGTCGGTATGTCGTTAAGCCCGCTTCATGTGTTAAGTCGCCAATTCCTTTATGTCACTGAGTTGCTGAACATAGGAGTTAACATTTTCCCCTCGAAGTACATGCCTAGGTCGTAGGTCGTGTGCTTCGATCTAGTCCCTAAGTCGTGGGCGACTCAAGAAGCTTGTTAACTCGCTCGTCCATCCATCTTCTCCTCTATCTCCTATATAAGCCGTTAAGTCGCTTCTTCCTCTTTACCTTACTGCTTATCACCTTGCCGCCATTGCTGCATCCGAGCTCAAAAGTTAACACGAAATCCTCCCCTTTGCATCCTTGATCGCTATTTCAACAACAGATTTAGGTAATTCCGATCATTGATCCATTGTGTTTGTCACCAGCTCCTCCATAACCATTTCAATACGGTTTTTGTTTGCACGTTGTGAGATTACACCATAATTCGTCCTCTGACCATTGTCGACCGTTGACAACTGCACTAAAAAAGAATCGGCTTAGGATCTTATGGAATTATTTGGCAAGTGTTTGAATTCACATAATTAGCAATGGTTTCTGGAAATTTGGAGGAGGCGAAGAGGTACTCGGTTACCGGGTTAGTGGATTTTGGGTTTAAACGTTTGATCAATGGGCTTCTGTTGATGGAGAGGCTAACGGGTTAACGGGTTAAGAGGTTAAGAGGATGAGGAGTTTCTGATTTGATGGGGGGTTTGTTGATTGGGTGAAGTGAGACACCAACTTGGACACGACCCAGCAATTTTGGACGACCTATAACCCTTTGCGACTTAACAAGATACGTCATAAGCTTTGAATCGCGGCCGACTTAACTTTTGACCGACTTAAATAGTTGCGACATAAACGTTGAGTCGAGGCCGACTTAACCTTTGACCGACTTAATTAGTTGCGACATAAGTCTTGAGTCGCGGCTTAGCTAGGATGATTTAAAGAACCAACGACTTAACTTAACTCGTAGGAAATCTTTTAGGTCGTGGACGACTTAGGACTTGGAGAACTTTTGGACTGCGACTACATGGCTTGAACAAAACTTGGAAACTTCGAGATATTGATAGAACTTGATTGTACTCCCAACTCGAACTTTGAACTGCCGAAATAACCTGCATGACTTTGCTATGCTTTCTTAGCAGATTATACCAAATTTGATGCTGATAACCTGTTAAATACAACATTTGCAGAAAACTAGGGCGAATATACTGCCACTGATTGCCCACATCAAATGACAGATTAGTGGATAAAGGATAATTAATTTAAAGAAATTGTATGAAATGCTATGAATCAACAAACTCAAGTGAAGCATTAAAACAACGTTAACCAACTAAAGTTGATTCGTTTGCGTTAATATTGCGCTTGTATTTGAACTTAAAGCGACAAGTCTTGAAATATTGCAATTGACAAATGTTTAATTTCAATTACATTTGCTTGTTGCTTTGTTAGCTTTACACAGCACTTCACACATTTAGGAAACGTGTACCTTCATGTTTGAATATCCAGTTGTTTATGTAGAATGGCTTCACATCAAGAAGAAGTGGTAGCCCAAGCTGGAGAGATCTTTCAGACAGCTATTCCCGTAGTGAATCCTCCAGAAAGAACTCCGACTACCTTAACCCAAAGAGCATTTAACCAGCTGCGCATTCAATTTGGCCTTGCTGAGAGTGATGCTCTACTTCCCGGGCCGAATGATACTGCCGATAGTCCACCTTATGGTTTTTTCGCAGTCAATTGCCAGATGTGTCTAAGTGGAGCAATTCCTCCTTTCAATGACTTTCTTCAACAACTCCTACTTCGATTGACCATCTCTCTATTCCAATTCCACCCCAATGGCTACGCCATCTTAATGGGGTTGTGTGTTTTATTCAGGAGAACTCTGGATCGACTGCCACGTCTCGAGGAAATTCGTTACTTATGTTCATTTACAAAAACTAAAGATCACCCCTCCATTACCGTTGTAAGAAGCGCTAGGAATCGCAAACTCATTACTGATCTTTCCGAAAGCGCACATGGCTTTTTGAATCAGTTTTTCTTTGTTCGCTGCCCTCCAGGATTTTATGCTATCTGGAGAGTAGGAAGTAAGATTACCTGCTTCTATTTTTTCCATTCCAGAGCTTTTCGGGATCTGATTTGTTAAGTGCTAATTTAACTCTTTCCTTTTTTCAGCACTTCCTCCCACCTCTAGAGATCCAGGCCACAAGCAAATTTTTGAAAGACTGAATGCCGTGGCGGTTGAGGAAAGGAGTATAAAATTTCTGTTGAAGGATGATTTTCTACATCAGTTTGGACTCCTACATTCTTCCCGCTCTATACAACCTCACGAAGTCCCTGATTCCCCAGCTAAGGCATTAGATGCCCCAGTTTCTACTGACGAACTCGTACCGAAGGAACTTACAACTGAGGCTTCATTGGTAAAATGTTCTACTCCAACTGACATTGCGGGACCATCTTGTAAACCCTCCCTTGCCCCGTTTATCGAAGAAGAAGAAGATCTTCAACAAGCCGGGAAGACTACTGATAAAGGAGTTGAGGTGAAGAGCCCTGTCGAACATAGTGGTAATGACACTTTCGAAGGGTTGAGTGACTTTATAGTTACATCTCAAGAACTCTTTAAAGATGATCTTTTCGCTGCTAAAATTGTATCTCCAGTGGTTGAAGCGACATCTGCTCTTCAACAGACTCCTCCAGCTCAACAATCGACATTGGCTGTAAAATCTATCACCACCCACAAACTGAGGAGCGGTTCGTAGTCTGGCGCGTGTAGTTTGCACACACCACACACACTTAGGATTTATTGGCACTAATATGCACTAAACTCCTTACAATTTGAAGATCCTCAAGTTATGCTTCTTTTTCAATTTCAGGTTCTTCAATGGGCCGGAGTGGCTCGTATTATGATGACTTCAAGAAGTATGGAAGGCGCATTCAATACGATTACATGCGCTATCTTCCTCCTCATAGGGAAACTGATGAGGAGAGTGCTGCTCGAAAAGCTCGTTAAAAGCGTGCCTACGAAGAACGCCATGAAAGACGGGACGAGTGACACGATTCTTCCCAGAGGCAAGATGATTTTCATAAACGGAAGTCCCGTTACAACAAGGGGAAAAGTCCGATTGCCGAAGATGTGAGTAAAAGAGCCAAACGTGGTGAAAAACCAACATTCGAGACTACTGAACAACCTGTTGCTCCTGTACTGCCTCAATCTCCTGCCCTGGCACGTACTGATATCCAAACAATCATTGGAAGGCCTACATATCGAGTTGGCCCGGGCCCGGCTACTCTTCAGAGCCGATTCTCGAACTGGTGCCTAAAAGGAGTGCGCCTTGATCTTGACCTGGTCCCGATTGATAAGCCGGCTATGCTGCGCAACCTTGATGCTGTCAAACTTGATATCGAAAGAATGTCAGGTTGGCAAAAGCTTGTCGATGAGCTCCAAAGGATAAATCGTGCAAATCTTGAGGCCATGTTAACAATGAAGAACAAAAAATCTGAATGGCAGAAGAACCTTGAGCAACATGATGCGGAAATGAGAAGCATTGGAACTTATAATGAAAAGCTCAAAGCGGAAGTTGAAAAACTCAAAGAAGAACTTGCCACTTCCTCCACTTCCTATTCGCAAAGGGAGCAAGTGCTTCAACAACAGGTGCGAGATGATCATGCCGCTCAAAGAGATGTCGAAGATAGGCTTGATGTGTAAAAAAGAATTAATGAGGGCCATATTGCTGACATCGCAGAGTTGCAAAAGAAGACTAGCTCCAAGGACGTGGAGATCGAAATGCTAAAACTTCGACTCTCTAAAGCTGAAAGAGAGCGTGATGACGACGTTGTTGGTAAAATCGCAGCCGAAGAGTCTCACGAAGCAACGAAGGCCAATATCAGCTCAACATTGTTTTACTCTTACTTGCATAGTGTCCTGGGGCGTGGTAGTCTTCCTTTCTAGGCCCTAAATATGAAATAACTCTGGCCGAAGTGTGGGAGGCCATACTTGACATGTTTGGCAGTGCTGGCTATACTGAGGCGGATTTAGAGGCAAATTATCTTGATGACGATGCCCGCGCCGCTCTTGCCAGAGGAAAGGAGCAACTAGCCGAAGAGAGAGCAGGAATGACCGAAGGGGAACATGTAGGAAAGGGAACTTTAACCGACCCGGTTCAACCTTCAACTTCAGCCGATATCGACATTATTGGCTCCGGTTCTAATTATCCGCCTCCTACTAAAGCCGTCACTGAAGGTTCAACTACTCACAATGGAGATGATAGTCAAGATAGCGGTGACGCGCGGGGCTTTGAAGTTGACATAGTAAAGCCTGCTTCGCCAGGTAACCTTAATGCTGATCTTGCTCAAGTGGACTGCTCGTTCGCTTCACATGAGTTTGATGAACTTCTTGATTATTTTTAAATCTCGACGCGCCACTAACTCCTCTCTTTTCTGACTTTAACTTCTTTTCTTTTTTAGAGAAAGTACCGAGCATTGTTCAGACTTCCCCTCCTCTAGTTATTCCTCCCCCGTCTCTTCTGGTCACTCCTCCTTCTGCCTCTCAACCGGGGTCACAAGAGGGGCAAATAGAAGCTCTCCAAGACTTGGAAGATCCCATTTCTTCACAAGAACATAGGGGAGAAGAAACTGAAGAGGGAGAAAAGACTCCGGAACTAACTGGTTCTGACGATACGCCGCTAGCCACACTTTTTACTCCAGGAAGCGGGCCTTCTTCTAAGAAAAGGGGGAAAAGTGGCATCTCATAGAAGAAGAAAGCTTCAGGCGGCGAGGAAAAAGCAGAAGCAAGTCCAATTGTTCCCCTTTCTCCTTCTTCCCCTACTTTTTCAAGCCGACGCAAGAAGTTGGTCATCCGGACAGGTGCAAGCTCAAAAGGTGGAGGGAAGAAGAAATGATGGCATTTGGTCCTGTGCTTTTTATCTCGCTCTTTGTTTTATTTTTAATATAAGTTTGTGTTGACTGGAGATTGTGCGGGTACCAGTCCCCGCCTTCTTTTACTTTGAAACCTGCACATGCACAAAATTCTAATAGTACGGAATAAAATGGTTCTTTTACTTATACAAATTTCTGTCTGTATTTGAGAACACATTTATTATCCATTTTCATGTAAGTTTCTTTATCTTCTTTGTGTGAAGCTGCGGTAAACCTATGGTATGTTGCCTGGGCATTGTTTTTATTTTTGCGATAACTATATTGTATTGCCCCCATACCATGGTTTATTGCAATTTCTTTCACATTGGCAAAGTTTCTGAGAAAAACTCTTCTGTTTCGAGAAGACTTGTATTCTTCCTTTAGAGAACAACCCTTCCATTTGAAGGAGGTTTGCATTTGTACTTTATAGGATAATATTTCCGTTCCAAGGAAATATTTTTTCTAATTCAGTAGATTGCACTTCATATTGGAGGAGTTTTCTCTTTCTCTTTTTTTTTTGTTGCAAAGTTTTTTTTTTACACTCCACTTTTTCTTTTAGAAAGGTCACTTTTGCTTTGGCAAGTGAATTTCACTTCATAGTACAGTGGGCCTTTCAAAAAAAGGGGTTTCAACCTACTTGAGCCACTGAAGAGAGTTTTTTGATTGTGCCTCTGGGAAGAGGACTTTTTGATTGATTGTGCCTCTGGGAAGAGGTCTTTTTGTTTCTGCCACTTCGGAGAGGGTTTTATCTTTTCCCTGTTCGTTGGGAAGCGGGCCACGGAAGAGGGCTTTTCACATTTTGACTCGTGTGAAGTTTTATTTCAAATCACGGTGAAATATGTGCCTCTGAGTAGGGCTTTTTCTTGGAAGTTTGGAGCTTCTTTCTCTTAGTTGGATGGATTCACGGGGCTGTGCCACCGATCAGTCCGCAACTTTATGTCGAGAAAGAACTCTCTTTTTCTGGCGAGGCCCGCTCGAGGTCTTTTAGCATTTCAACTATGGTGAAATGGGCCTCCGAAGAGGGCTTTTCACATTCCAGCACTTGTGAAGTTTTATTTCAGATCTCGGTGGAATGCGTTCCTCTGGGTCTACCTGGAAGTTTCTTCCTCATGGTTGGCCGGATTCACGGGGCGGACACAAGTTACTTGGATGCTTATTTACGCAGATTGTCTCAACTAGTGAACAAGCGCCTTGCCTTCCACTTGGGAAGGTGCCTCCGATCATCATATGGATTCATGGGGCGGACACAAGTTACTTGGACGCTTGTCTACGCAAACTGTCTCTGCTAGTAAACAAGTGCCTTGCCTTTCAGTCAGGAAGGTGCTCCCGGTCATTCCATACCAATCTTTTTTGTTGAGAAAGTCTTCTGGCATGCCCCGTTTGAGGTCTTTATCCTCCGAAGAGTTGTGCCTCCGAAGAGAGCTTGTGCCTCCGAAGAGATCTTTTGCTGTTTGATGCTTGCTCGCCCATGTCTCTTTGCCATCTATTCATGTCGGCGATCCCCGTTATCTTTTCCGAATATCATCCCCTTTTAGTTGCCAACAATTTTCCTTATCCAAAGAAATGTACTTCATGGTTAAGCGAGTTGGTGGTAGTAGACACTGGCTATTTAACTGGATGCGCGTTTGTACAAACATTCGCGGTTAGTTAGAAATGGTCCACTTCCAACCACATCGCTAACTTTTGTTCGAAGCACTTCTTTCGTAAGATTTGAATATGGAAATTTTGAACGGTTTAGCGTTTGCTTGCTGGGTGATGTCGGAGATCACTTGGTCTTGCGATGGGTAAGCTTTGTTTTTATGGCCTGCATTATTAAATCGACACTTTATTAACACAATTAACGTATTTTATATGTCGAAATAAAACATAGCAGTCTATAATAGTAAAGAACACAAGATTTATAGTGGTTCGGCCAAGAACTGGGCCTACATCAACTTTATAGCTCTTATTATTCTCTTGCACTGACTTTACAACGGCTTTTATTACAAGAATCATACATTCATCATTCTTTTACAATATTTTATTAAAGCCATTAAGTAAAATATGGGCGGAAATGATTGCTGTTCCAAGCTCTTGGAATTGGGTCTCCTTCGACAGTTACAAGTTTGAATGTGCCATCAAGAAGTTTTTGGCCTATAACATGCGGCCCTTCCCAGTTTGGTCCAAGCACGCCTGTAGGTGTCATAATTCTTTTTAAGATTAGATCCCCCACTTCAAAGCTGCGCCGGCGAACTTTGGAATTGAAGTGCCTGGCTATTCTTTGCCGGTGAGCTGCAGTTCTGAGTTCAGTCTCTTCCGTTTTCTCATTAAGGAAGCCAAGGGCTTCAAGCAGCAGCTTTTCATTTTCGGCTTGATTGAAATGGATTCTTCTATGTGAAGGGACCTCTATTTCTACCGGAATCATTGCCTCTGATCCACATGCCAATGAAAATGGAGTGTGCGCCATCGCAGTTTTATGCGTAGTTCTATATGCCCATGGTGCTAGCGAAAGTTTATCGACCCAACCACCTTTTGCTTTTTCCAACTTTTTTTTGATGGTTGATTTGATTATTTTGTTTACTGCTTACACTTGCCTGTTTGCCTGCGGATGAGCCACTGCTGAGAAACTTTTCTGGATCTTGAATCTTTTGCAAAAATCTTGGAACACTTCACTTTCAAATTGGGTTCCATTGTCCGTGATTATCTTTTGAGGCATTCCATACCTGCAAATGATATTCTTAGTTACAAAGTATGTCATTTTCTTTTAGGTAATGTAGCTAAAGGATCAGATTCAGCCCATTTAGTAAAATAATCCACAACAACAATAGCATATCTGATTCCGGATTTCGCAGTTGGCAAAGGCCCGATGAGATCCATTCCCCAGATAGCAAATGGCCATGGACTGACCATCTGTGTTATTTCAGTGGAAGGTGCTCTTGGGATTTTAGCAAATCTCTGGCATTTGTCGCACTTTCGGGAGTAGTCTGCAGCATCTCGGTTAATATTCGGCCAAAAGTATCCATAATGGAGAATTTTCTTTGCTAATGTTTGACCACCTGTATGATCTCCACATTCCCCTCCATGTACCTCAGCAAGAATTGTCTTAGCTTCTTCTTCAGTCACACATCGGAGTAATGGCATTGAAAATCCTCGTCGGAATAATCGGCCATCTTGAATTATATACCTTGAAGCCTTTCTTAACAGTTTTTGACGTTCTTTTGAACTTTCTGGTGCAGATCCATTGAGCAGATAATCCTTTATCGAAGTCATCCATGATTCTTGTTCTTGAGATATGGTCATGATCCAGTCTATATCCATTTCATCAATGCTTGGAGTTGATAAGACCTCCACAAGAACTAATCCTAATAATTGAGCTTCACCAGTACTTGCATACTTCGCGAGGGAATCTTCCTTCATGTTTTTTTCCCGAGGTATATGGTTTATTGTATAATGGTCCAGGTCCTCGAGAAGCTCCCAAGCTCTTGACAAGTAGGTGGGCAGTTTTCCCCCTTTGGTTTGAAACACTTTCTTGACTTGACACACGATAAGCTGTGAATCACTAAAGATCTTCAATGCCCTGACGTTCAATTCTTTAGCAATTCTCGAACCGACAATAAGAGTTTCATACTCTACTTCATTGTTTGTCGAAGGGAATTCCAATCTTAAAGCATAACAAGTGACCGTCCTTCAGGGGTTTCAAGCACAACCCCGGCCCCGGAACAGTAATCGTTTCTTGCGCCATTGATATACAATTTCCACCAGATTAAAGGATTATCGGTCACTACTTCCTAACTATCACCTTTATCGGTACATTCTGCGATGAAGTCTGCCAAAGCTTGTCCATTGATTGCTCTCCGGGGATGATAAGTAATGTCATAATGGCTGAGTTCAATATTCCATTTTAAAAGACGACCCGAAGTCTCAGGACGAAACAGGACTTGCTTCAAGGGCTGATCGGTGAGGACTTTGATGGGATGAGCTCGGAAATATGGCCTCAACTTTCTTGATGCAATCAGTAGACAATAGGTGAGCTTTTCCAACTTCGAATAGTTCAATTCTGCCCCAGTGAATCTCTTGCTAATGTAGTAGACCGGGCGCTGAATTTTCGCATCCTCTCGTACCAAAGCTGCGCCGAGGACATGAGATGAGATTGCCAAATACACAAAAAGATCTTCACCATTGACAGGCTTAGAATGTATAGGAGGCATTTCCATATGACGAACCAGCTCATCGAAGGCTTTCTGGCATTCAGGAGTCCAGTGAAAGTTTTTTCTTCCTTTCTTTAGAGCATCAAAGAATGGAATGCATTTATCAGTTGCTTTGGAAACGAACCGACTCAAGGCAACAACTTTTCCATTAAGACTTTGCAATTCCTTCTTCGTTCTAGGAGCTTTGACTTCTCTTAAGGCAGTTATCTGAGCTGGATTAGCTTCAATACCCCTTGCACTCACAATGAAACCCAGAAACTTTCCAGATTCTACTCCAAATGAATACTTCAAAGGGTTCAGCTTCATTCCGTACTTTCGGAGGATTGAGAACATCTCTGCTAAGTGGTCCATGTGGTCCACTTCTTTCTTTGAATTTACCAGCATATCATCGACATGAACTTCCATAGTCTTGCCAATTTGTGGTTTCAACATGGCATTAACAAGTCTCTGGTAAGTTGCCCCTGCATTCTTAAGTCCGAAAGGCATGACTTTGTAGCAGTAGAGACCAACATCGGTGGTAAAGCTCATGTCCTCCTGATCTGGCTCATGCATCATGATCTGGTTATATCCGGAATAGGCATCCATAAAAGATAGCAATTCATGCCCCGCCGTTCTATCCACCAACTGGTCAATCCTGGGTAACGGGAAGCAGTCTTTGGGGCAGGCTTTGTTTAGATCAGAAAAGTCAATGCACACTCTCCATTTCCCATTAGCTTTTTTAACCAGTACTGGATTTGAGACCCAACTCGGATAAGTAGATTCCCTGATAAAACAATTCTCCATGAGCCGATCAACCTCTTCTTTCAATGCTGCTGACCTTTCAGGACCTTGAGTTCTTCTTTTCTGCTTTACCGGTGTAAACTTTGGATCAATATTCAAGGTATGCACCACAACTTCTGGAGAAATTCCACACATATCGGCATGAGTCCAGGCGAGTGCATCCAGATTTGCTTTCAAAAATGATATCAAAACATTTTGAACCGTTACATTAAGCTGCGAACCCACATTCAACACTTTATTCAGGTCTTTCGGGTCAACAGGTACCGGGACTGTCACTTCAACTGGTACCACTCTATTTTCCCCTGCACTAGCTTTTCTTGGATCCATCTCTCTTCATGCACCGCTATGTTCGCCTGTGCAGGGTCCACCCTGTAATTGCTACAACGTTGATTCTTTGATGCGGACTGGGGCTGCCGCATCTTTTCCCATTTCTCTCTTTCTCGATTCACGCAACTCTGTAAGATAACATTCTCGTCCAGCATTCTGATCCCCTTTCACCACACCGACTCCATTATCTGTGGGGAATTTTATGGTCAGACACCATAGGTCAAGAATTGCTTTAAATGCCGCCAGAGTTGGTCGGCCTAGGAAGGCATTGTAGGCAGAAAATTCTTCAACAATAATAAAGGTCTGTTTTCGAGTCACTTTTCTCTGCCCCTCTCCAAGCTCTACGAACAAATCAATAGTCCCAATTGGTTGTTTCGGCTCACCGGTAAAACCAGCAATCTTTAGTGATGAAGCTTGAACATCAGTCATAGGAATCTTCATTTGATCAAAAGTCTTCTTCAAGAGAATGTTTCATGAAGCTCCACAATCAAGTAGAACACTTTTCACAGTAGCTGGGCCAATGCCAGCGGAGATGACCAAAGCATCAATGGTAGGAGCTTCCACAACCATTGAATCCCTAGTAGTGAATATAATGTCGTCATTAAAAGTTTTCTGCTGCTTCAGGGGTGCAGCATCTTCTAACACAAAAACACTTTCATCTTTCGGTGCATACTTCAAAGCACGGGCGTATCTTTCCATCTCGCCCCAACTCCTGCCAGCTGGGTGAGGGCCTCCTTTAACCATATTTATAACAGGCCTCTCTGATTCATGAGCTGTCGCCTTCTCACTTGAGCCAGGACAATGAACAGGAACCTGTTATCCTTGAGTTGATGAGGTTGGGCCATTCTTGTTCCTTCTTACATACTGTTGGAGCTTGTATTGCTTCAATAGTTCCTCAATTACCTCCTTTAAGTGACGGCACTCGTTAGTATCATGCCCGGGCTGGTTATGGAACCGCCAAAACCTTCCATTCTTTTCAGCTTTCCTATTAACTCTTTGCTTAGCTGGTTCGGGGAATTCGACTGTGTCCTTGTTTACAAAGTAGATGTTCTCCAGGGTATCAGTTAGAGGGGTGAAGTTGAAGGGATGACCCTTCTTTGCATCTTCCTGCCTCTTCCGACCATCGTTCCCCCTTTTCTGATTGCCAGATTCCTTCTTATTCGGGGCAGCGTTACTATTTCCGGCCCCTGTCGATACCACCTCAGCCGGTGCTTGGAGGCTTTCCAGACGCATGAATTCATCGGCTTTTTTATAAAACTTGTCAAGTGAATTTGGTTCTTTCATTTTCAACCACTTTCCAAATTCACTTGATTTATCAATCGCCCTCAACAAATATGTCAGAATCATGCGTGGCTCTGCATTATCCACCTCGGGCCAAAGCTATATTGAAACGATTCAAGAAAGCTCTAATGGATTCTCCAGGATTCTGCTCTAAGCTGGATAACGACATTATATCCTTTGCCTTTGACGCATATAGTCGAAATTGTTCCTTGAACTTCCGAGTCAAATCAGAAAATTGGTCTATTGACCGGATTGGCAACTTTGTGAACCAAAGTAAAGCAGCTCCTTCCAAGTATACCGGAAAATACCGGCACTTGATTTAATCAGAGGCTCTGACACTCGTCATGTGCAAATCATACTTATACAGAAACTCATTAGGATCGCTCGTTCCCTTTTAAGCTGGAATAGTTGGAGGGGCAAACTTCCTTGGGAATTCTGCTTTCAAGATCTTTTCAGTGAATGGAGTTTTGTTCGGAGAAAAACCCCACTCTCTCTCATCTTCATCTCTCTGCATACTTTCCTTCATAATCTGGCGAATCATGCCTGAGAAATATTCTTCATCATTTTGAGGCTCAATGGGACAAACATCAGCCATTCTCTCCGAATTCTGTCTTGATAATCGTTCACAGAGGGTTGGTTGCGGCCCCGATCCTCCGGCTTGGGGAGATGTCCTTTCGACTGGGTCAGCTGGCCTTAGAGGGATATTCCTTCCTTCCACATTCTGCATTTCATCGGCAAGGTTTCCCTCCTTAGCTGCCGCTGGCGGTTTGCCTCAAATAAAGCATTCAACCTTTCCATCATTAGGTTATTCTGAGCTTCCATTTTCCGATGTAGCCCGGATACGACGGCATCTAGCTCAGCTCGTGTAACTCCGACAGTTGGAGTTGTTTGACTTAAAGGAGGAGAGGTTGTAGTAGTCTCGCGAACATCGTCAGATCTAACAGACTTGCGCTTCCTTCCTGAAGCCATTATTTCTGATGAACTTTTGGTTTTTAGAGAAATCCTTTTTACAAACTTCTACGAAGCTATGATGACAGTACCTTGAGTTCAATTCTCAGTGAAAGCACCCAAAATGTTAACGCAAAAAGTTAGACGCTAACACCCCGATGCAAATAGAGATTGAATGAAAGCACCACCCGCTAACACGGGAAAAGAAAAAGCAGTAATTCGCTGAAAAAGCAGTAAAGGGCATAGAGTTTATCGTGGTTCGGCTTATAACCAAGCCTACGTCCGCTTCAATCCTTCTTTATTGCCTATATGATTACAATCCTTTACAATTTCTTTCAATTACAATGCACTTCAAAAGACAAGTAGCTAGAAAAACTTTGATGCAAGAGAATTCTCCGAATTCATGGGTGAATATGTTGAATCCCTGATTGAAGTTGATTGAAGCTTCTTGTGAGTTTCGAATGTTGAAGTAAGGCTCGGCTTGAAGATGGTAGAGTCTCTATGATTTGAAGAAAATGGTCCAAAAAAAAAAGTCCCCTTTATGTTGGAGCCCATGCCGTATTTATAGAGGAACTTCCATGTCAAGTTGCAAGTAGTGACCGACCTAACGTAAGTCGTGGATCGTGACCGACCCAAGACAAGTCGTAAGTCGCGTTCTATCTCTTAGGCACGGCTCATGGCATAACTGGGATAAGCATGTTCTCCTGAGTACAAGTCTTAAGTCGTGGACGAGTTAACAGGCCCTGGTTCAAGTAACGCTATACTGGGTTTCCCTTTGTGTTTGCGCCAAAATTGGTCACAAACACCCAATATCACGGAAGCACCCGTTTACGTACCCAACTCGATAATAATCAACACAGAACTCAGCAACAATCAATATAGAATTCAGCACTAAGTAACAAATCACATTAATTCACAAACAATAATCACAAACACAGGATTTATAGTGGTTCGGCGTTCGTGCCTACGTCCACTTTGAAGGTTTTCTCTTTATTGCTTCACTTGATGATCTTATTCAATTACAACGGGTTGTAGCTTTGAACTTGATAATCTTAATTGATTACAACGGATTATAGCTTTGAACTCTGAGCTCAACAGCAATAGTGACGAATAGGATTGAATTCAGCAGAGTCTGGACTTGCTTTCTCTCTTCTGAATCCCCTCCTCTTTTCTGAATGACCAGAGGCTCTATTTATAGGCGTGGAAGGCCAAAATCCCGCCCAAAACCTGGAGAGGCTGCTTGGCACGTGACGGGGGGCCCACAGGCCCGCGTTCTTGGACTGCGTGCCCAGTTTGGCATCGATTCGAAGTGAACTTCGAATCGATCAAAAAATTGTCCAATTGCGATGAAACTTGGCGTGGACGTTCTTCATCATGTAATCAAGCTTCTGTGAAAATTTCATGGCATTTGGATCGGTAGATTTGGAGTTATGATCGGTTCGAAATTGGGCGTTCGTCATGCTGTTTGCTTCGACTCCACTTGTTGACTTATTCGAATCCATACGGTTCGAATCCATGCGGTTCGAATCCATGGGTTCGAATCCATATGGTTCGAATACATGCTTTTGTATGCGAAGGCAGTGACGTGGTGTGCTGTGTGGATGGATTCGAAGCCGCTGGATGCGAGGCCGATGGAGTCGAAGTAGGGAGTACTTTAGATGGATTCGAAGTGGAGCATGTACGATGGAGTCGAACCAAGGACATCGATTCGAAGCAAGGATATAGGGAGGCTTCGGTTGAATGGATACGAAGCTAGGTGGGGGTTTACTTGATGGAGTCGAAGCCGATGGAGTCGAAGGTGATGGAGTCGAAGGTGATGGATGGAGTCGAAGGTGATGGATGGAGTCGAAGGTGATCGATGGAGTCGAAGATGATGGATGGAGTCGAAGGTGATAGATGGATTCGAAGGTGATAGATGGATTCGAAGATGATAGATGGATTCGAAGGAAGATGTTGGCTGACGGGTTCGAAAGTCTCTTCTTCTTATGGGTTCGAAAATGATGGGTTCGAATACGATGGGTTCGAACATGATGGGTTCGAATACGATGGGTTCGAACATGATGGGTTCGAGTATGATGGGTTCGAACATGATGGGTTCGAACCGAGCAATGTGCACCCTATTAACTTGAATCCATCATAACTTGAGCATACGACCTCGGATTGACTTGAAATTTGAAACGCTGGCTTCTATGGTCTTTCTTGTCGTGTCCTATCAATTGTGGCCCGTTCCGGACTCGGAAAAAATTCATCGATATCCATAGTAAAGTGAAGTACGACCGATCTCTGAGGTGAACTGTCTTCTATTTTTGACCAATCCTTTGGTATCACGGCTTTGCCAAAAAGCGGGATAACATTTTGCCCCCCAAAACATGCCTTGCGGTAGGAAGGTGTGTTTTGCAATGCCTTGATTTGGATGTTCGTATCCAATTATCAACCTGAAAAGAACTTGATAGTTTTATATATCCTCAAATGACGATCGTTCGTGATCGAATTATTCGGGATGAAGCGCGGCCGTTCATGGTCAAGCGCCTAACTTCAAATGACGATCGTTCGTGATCGAGTCATTCGAGGGAAAGTGCGACCCTGCGCGGTCAAGCGCGTAAATCCATGCGTCGATCGTTCGGGATCGAGTCATCTGTGGTGAAATGTGACCGTTCAAGGTCAAGCGCCTAATTTCGAATGACGACCGTTCGCGATCGAGTCATTCGAGGTAAGGTGCGACAGTGCCCGGTCAGATGCTTAAATCCATGTGTCGATCGTTTGGGATCGAGTAATCTGTGGTGAAATGCGACCGTTCAAGGTCAAGCGCTCAACTTCAAATGACGACCGTTCGGG
The DNA here is from genome assembly GCA_030765085.1 of Allium cepa. Classification (NCBI taxonomy): domain Eukaryota; kingdom Viridiplantae; phylum Streptophyta; class Magnoliopsida; order Asparagales; family Amaryllidaceae; genus Allium; species Allium cepa. Next base: position 949,479,138 of record CM060943.1, on the reverse strand, counting down.
ATCGAGTCATTCGAGGTAAAAAGCGACAGTGCGCGGTCAAGTGGTGGTCCTCAAATGACGACCGTTCGCGATCGAGCCATTTGAGGTAAGGTGTAATAGTCAGCGATCAGGTGGCGGACCTCAAATGACGACCGTTCGCGATCGAGTCATTTGAGGTAAAGTGAGTTGTGCCGTTCGAGGCGAGTTGTGACCGTTCGCGATCGTGTGCCATTCGAGGCGAGTTTGTGACTGTTCGAAGTCGGGTGCCGTTCGAGGCGATTTGTGACCGTTCGCGGTCGGGTGCCGTTCGAGGCGAGAAAGCGTGCCCGGGAGCGCTTGATGTTTTGGATGCCAGGGTCACGTTCGGGTGAGTTATTGGATTGTTTGTGTGCCTATTGAAGGCGAATTAGTGTGCCCGGGGGGGCTTGATACTGTTGATACCAGGTTCACGTTCGTGTGGGTCCCTGGATCATTTGTTTAGGTATATCACTATCTCAGAGCATGCCTAAGGACCGTTCGCGACCCCGTACATGTGCTAGTAGCCTAGCCATTTCAGAGTTATCAGAATCAAATATCTATTCAACGGATGATTTTTTAAAAACAGAAATGTCCAAACAAACCAAGTTCAAATGTCCAAATCAACATGAAATAAAAACAAAGCAAAGATGTCAAAGTGTAAGTTCCCACTACGAAACATTCAATGATCACTCAGAGCATGCCTGGAGAACGTTCGCGATCTCGTACATGTGTAAATGATTCGATTGCGTTAGTGGGTGCTTGCGACTTGTTCATCGTTATTTTAACTAATTGATAACCAAACGACGTCCTGGTTCAGGGTTGCCCCTGGTTGATGTAGACGGTGGCCGCTCTGGATCCTCCGCTGAAGCTCGCCTCCTCACATACTGAAGGAGCATGCCGTTCCTGATGTGTCCTTCCACCTCGTCCTTCAGATGCCTACAATCATTAGTGTTATGACCGTTTAATTCATGAAATACGCAAAACTTATCTGATTTTCTTTCGCTTGAGGTTGGATCCCTCCGCATTGGTCTGCGATACGGAATCTGCTCCTTGGTATCCTGATAAATGCGTTCCAAACTCTCAGTCAGTTCGGTGTAAGTAGTGAATCGCGGCTCTCTCCGCTGCCGTTTTGACCTGTCATCATAATCCTCAGTCCTTCATTTTCCTTTATCCTTGTCTGAGTCCTTTTCGATAGGCTTTTTGTCTTTAAGCATATAAACTTCTATTCCCTCTCCTTCTTCTCTTTCTGTATTCGCATCCTTTAAACGTAAAAACTTTTCTGCCTCGTTGTAGAATTCCTCTAGATCCACGGGTGGATCTTTAGTCAATGAATTCTTGAATTCTGTGCCGTCAGCTACTCCGGACACAGCTGCCATTACCACCATGGACGGATCCGCTCGGTCCACTGACGCCGCTGCTGCATTGAATCGTGCTATATAACTCCTCAAGGTCTCTCCGGCTTTTTGCTTTAGGGTTGCCAAAGTCATCACATTCTTGGGTCTCGTAATGTGAACCCTGAATTGCCTCATAAATCTCTCAATTAAACCATTCCACGTTCCGATGGATCCATTCTCTAATTGCCTAAACCACAATGCTGCAATATCCGTCAAGTATAATGGAAAGCACCGGGCCATAACCTCCTCTGATGCCCCCAGCACTTCCATATGCCTCATATACTTTGTTAGATGAACTGTGGGGTCCGTTCTCCCGTCATACGTGTCCAACGATGGTAACTTGAAATCCGGTGGGTTTCTAGCTTGTCTAATCGCCGAAGTGAAAGGACTCCTATTAACATCCTCTAAATCCTTGTTTACCAAACCGCCTCTCATAGCTCTTCTAACCATCTCCGCCAATCTGTCGTTGTCACCGAGGTGCAATCTTCGTTCATTACTTTCATCCTGCCCCCCGAGTTCACGAGGGAATTCTGGAATCTGCCCCCTTGACTGAGCGTTCATTCCTCTGTTGACTCCAGGTTGCGTGGGCACTCCTCTCTCTCCCTCCGGGACTAGATCTTCGTGCTCCAAGTGTGCGCCTCCTGATCCAGGTGCTATTCCGGATGGTCCTGCTCCGTTCTGAACTCCATCGGTTTCTCTATTCTGTGCTCCAAGTTGTCCAATTTGTTGGAATAAGCTCTGAATCAACTCCTCCTGCCTCTTCATCACTGTCTCCATTTCGTCCCTAGTGATGTAGATTGATGCTTGATTCCCTCCTGAGGAGGCCTCTTGACTTCCTTGTGGTTCACTTCTCTCAGGCCTTGGCCTTCTACTCGATTGTCTTGTCATAATTTCTAGATCTGAACTCCTGGATTTTCAAATTCAACTTCTTCCTGAATTAGCCTTCTCAGTGAAAGCACCAAAATGTTTGCGCCAAAATTGGTCACAAACACCCAATATCACGGAAGCACCCGTTTACGTACTCAACTCGATAATAATCAACACAGAACTCAGCAACAATCAATATAGAATTCAGCTCTAAGTAACAAATCACATTAATTCACAGACAATAATCACAAACACAGGATTTATAGTGGTTCGGCGTTCGTGCCTACGTCCACTTTGAAGGTTTTCTCTTTATTGCTTCACTTGATGATCTTATTCAATTACAACGGGTTGTAGCTTTGAACTTGATAATCTTAATTGATTACAACGGATTATAGCTTTGAACTCTGAACTCAACAGCAATAGTGACGAATAGGATTGAATTCAGCAGAGTCTGGACTTGCTTTCTCTCTTCTGAATCCCCTCCTCTTTTCTGAATGACCAGAGGCTCTATTTATAGGCGTGGAAGGCCAAAATCCCACCCAAAACCTGGAGAGGCTGCTTGGCACGTGATGGGGGGCCCACAGGCCCGCGTTCTTGGACTGCGTGCCCAGTTTGGCATTGATTCGAAGTGAACTTCGAATCGATCAAAAAATTGTCCAATAGCGATGAAACTTGGTGTGGACGTTCTTCATCATGTAATCAAGCTTCTGTGAAAATTTCATGGCATTTGGATCAGTAGATTTGGAGTTATGATCGGTTCGAAATTGGGCGTTCGTCATGCTGTTTGCTTCGACTCCACTTGTTGACTTATTCGAATCCATACGGTTCGAATCCATGCGGTTCGAATCCATGGGTTCGAATCCATATGGTTCGAATACATGCTTTTGTATGCGAAGGCAGTGACGTGGTGTGCTGTGTGGATGGATTCGAAGCCGCTGGATGCGAGGCCGATGGAGTCGAAGTAGGGAGTACTTTAGATGGATTCGAAGTGGAGCATGTGCGATGGAGTCGAACCAAGGACATCGATTCGAAGCAAGGATATAGGGAGGCTTCGGTTGAATGGATACGAAGCTAGGTGGGGGTTTACTTGATGGAGTCGAAGCCGATGGAGTCGAAGGTGATGGATGGAGTCGAAGGTGATGGATGGAGTCGAAGGTGATGGATGGAGTCGAAGGTGATGGATGGAGTCGAAGGTGATGGATGGAGTCGAAGGTGATGGATGGAGTCGAAGGTGACAGATGGATTCGAAGGTGATCGATGGATTCGAAGGTGATAGATGGATTCGAAGGAAGATGTTGGCTGACGGGTTCGAAAGTCTCTTCTTCTTATGGGTTCGAAAATGATGGGTTCGAATACGATGGGTTCGAACATGATGGGTTCGAATACGATGGGTTCGAACATGATGGGTTCGAGTATGATGGGTTCGAACATGATGGGTTCGAACCGAGCAATGTGCACCCTCTTAACTTGAATCCATCATAACTTGAGCATACGACCTCGGATTGACTTGAAATTTGAAACGTTGGCTTCTATGGTCTTTCTTGTCGTGTCCTATCAATTGTGGCCCGTTCCGGACTCGGACAAAATTCATCGATATCCATAGTAAAGTGAAGTACGACCGATCTCTGAGGTGAACTGTCTTCTATTTTTGACCAATCCTTTGGTATCACGGCTTTGCCAAAAAGCAGGATAACACTTTGTTTGCCTAGGTCGCGAGCGACCTAACATAGGTCGTAAGTCGGTCGCGACTTAAGTGAAGTTGTCTTGAGCCTTTCCTGTCTTGAGTCGTTAGGTCGACAGTCCCTTGAGTCGTTAGGTCAGGCTATATGTTAAATCGCTAAGCCGTTAAGCCCTTAAGTCAGCAGTCCTTCTTAAGTCGGTATGTCGTTAAGCCCGCTTCATGTGTTAATTCGCCAATTCCTTTGTGTCACTGAGTCGCTGAACATATGAGTTAACAAAATTTAATAAATACGATTTAACTGAGATGACGAATAAAAGATGTCAAACAGTAATAAACAAATTTCTACTCAAATCTTAAATCAATTTAACAAACATAAGAAATTTTAGAAGTTGTGAGTGGGTTAAAACACTCACCTTTTGAATTTAAATCGAATTTAAATTCGATTTAAACCCAAAAATTCGATGGTCTCCAAATCTGTCCAAACCAGCGTCAACGGATCCGGAATTTTATTAAGATCCTAACGAAAAAAATTCGTGTGAAACGGAGGTCGTATGTAGAAGTTATAGCGATTTGATTTGATTGAAAAAAAATTAAATTAAAAACAGAAATAAAATAATATACCATTGACACATTTCCACGTAAGCTTCTTCCCATGAGTTCACGCATCCAGACCCTTTCCTCCTAACTCACGACCTCGAATTTAGCCGCCACCGAGAAAACCCTAATTCCAAAAATGGCCACCCAACCACCAGCCTTCGGCTCGATTAGGATCTCCAGTTACGTCGCCTCGGCCAACCACTTCCCCCAGGACCCATCGCGACCCACTCGAACGTCCCCTAGCAGCTCGTGCCGCCGCTCTCTTTTCGTCCAATCACGGTCAATTTCGCACCCCATACGACGAGCAATTGCATCCCTATGGCCTGCTCGACACGCACGACCAAACAGCACTTCCCGATCGGCCTATCGACTCAAATCCGCCGTTGTATCGAAACCCTAGCCTATGAACGGCTGAGGTTCAACTTGTAATTCTGGGAAAATGGTGAATCAGATTGATATACGAATCGTGCCAGCAGATTACGCCCATTGAGAACATCAACATATATTTTTTTCGGAATTTTCCAAGAACTTTGAATTTTCATTTGAATTTTGAATAGAATTGGATCTGAAATTTTCATCCATTGAGGAAGAGAAAGAGTAGAAGAATTTGAACGTACAGCAAATGAGCGTAGAATGGAGGCTAGGGTTAATAACAGCCTATTTATGGACAACTGCAATAGAATAGGTGGGCACGAACTATAAACGCGCTACACGATAGTTGGCCTAAAAAGCCCATTTTGACCTCGGAATGAAATTTGTTAAAGCCATATATCAAAATAGGTAATTTAAAATATTCTGAACGCGATGGAAAAAGTTTCACGTCAAAATTCGATCGTATGGAGAAGTTATGCTGAAAACAAAATTTCCAAATTGATTTCAAATTGATTTCAATTAAATCGATTTCAAGGCGTTTCGCCTTCGTACGATCAAACGAAAAGTCCGATCGCTACGAAACTTGAAACCCTACAATAATTCACGGTTACGGATCCGATGAAACTTGTTTCGTCGAAATCTGAGTCCATGACAAAAATGGCTATTTTTATATTAATTAAATAAATTCAAAATAAATAAATAAAATCAAATTTTTTTATATTTAGATTCTAAAATTGACCCATTTTATCACTTCTAAAAATTCTTAATCATTTACAAAATTCCAAGAAGTTTAGATGTCAGATTATAGAAGGTAAATTTTTAAATTTCAATATAAATCCTAAATTTCATTAAATTCCCAAATTTTAATTAATATCCTAAAATTTCTCTTAGTTAAATAAATTAATTAGTATTCCATTCATTCCTGTCAAACGGATGTATTAAATATTGGATTCCAAATTATCACACAACTTCTCATATTATCTATATTTCAAATAACAAATTATTTAACTATATTCAATCTCGTTTAATTTCTATTGATTTCAATTGTTAGACTTTATACTTCAATTATAAATACATAAATAAATTTTGATTCCCATTTATTTTATATTCACTATTTATCATATTACCATCATGGGTACCATTTATTTTGGTGTATATCCAGATAACTTAACATTTTTTCCCCAATTCTTTAACTCAATTGCATAACATTAAATTTTCTTAACGTATTATATAATTTGAATTTTTATTGCAATTGATTACCTATTTTAATTCAGTAACCTTTAATCCATTCCTGATTCTAAAATTTCCAATCAATTTAAAACTTCACAATTTCTTATACAAATTTGGATTTCACTACATTTATTATTTTGTTGCCAAATATATTAATTATAACTAAAATTTCTCTGTGAATCTATTTCTTAGTTACATACCTTCTCAACACCCAAATTTCTATCTTGTATGGATTTCACAATTAAACATAAATTTTAAAGTAACGCTAATAATAAATACGACCCTATAATTACTCAACTTTTAAACGAACGTTACTTCATTTCCCATTAGTGTAACATTTATTTTATTACCACTTATTACCAATTCTAATCTCATTAACAAATAAGCAGGTAATTTATAATATACGTTACAAAATTTGAATTCATCCCAATTCCTTATTATTCACTTAAATTAGCATTACTGACATTGCATTAACATTGTTACTTAAAATCTCTATCCAATTATAATTAATACTTTAGATAATTTCATTTACTTCTTTCGTTATCCTCTTAATTACAAATTAGGCACACCTAATTATCTATATTGGTACATGATTGGGTTTACTAGTAACCCACTATTTTAAACTTAATTATACTTGTATATGATTATTTTACCCTTTTATATTCCATTTTATATATATGCACCCATACAAATTTAAGATTCTAAATCCAATTAACTATTCCATCTAATCCATCAATTACTAACTTTAATTATTGCAATTTTTTATCTAACATACAATTTGAATCTATTTCCTAATTTTCATAATTAATTAACACCTTGCAATAGTTTACAAATAAAAGGGATTGTACTAAATAAATTGTTTATTGTCTTGCATTTCTTTATTACCCCCATTTACATTCAATTTCCATAATCAATATTTTATTTCATTGATAAATCCAATACTTGCCTTAATTTACTTATTTTAACTTTATATCCAAAAGCGACAAATTCCACTATTACAATTAATTGCAATATATAATCCAATTTGCAAATTTGATTACCCTTGATACATCTAATTTCAACATTCTCTTTCATATAAATAAATAAGATTTCTATTGCTCTCTAAATTTAAATTTAAATCCTATTAATTTAATTCATTTCAAACATCGAATTTACACGGGTCGTTACATTCGGTTTGTCCAGACCCAAGGCAGCTTGTATGGACGAATGCTTTCAGAACATCGCCAGAGGGATGATGAGCATTCTAAGTGGGACTCGTTCTTGAAAGGTAATCGTAGCCTCAAGCCTCATCAAATGGGAACGGATAAAACAGGGGAGGTGCAGCAAGGCTAAGTGTGTTGCACCCATTAGGGTGAGGTCATCCCTGTCTAGATGTCCCTTTTATTTCGGCTTAGTGGGTGGTTGGTCGCACCAACCTCGGGGTGATCTTACTTGAGATTATCCAGTACGGGGTAGTCCCGGTCTTGTGTTGCAGGGAATCGGGAGTGATCCTCGGTATGGTGATCTAGGCCCCGTACTATGACGGGCGGTACCCCAGTAGCCTTGCCATTGTATGGAATCCAATCTCCAATAAGCGCCTGTACGGTTTTGATTGTGCCCAACTATTGCTGAAACGTGAGATGCAAGCATTTAGCTAGATTCTATTTTACTTTCTATAGACACTATTATAATATCAAACGAATTTGATAAAAAGTTTTTTGGCTATCGTAAGGAAAAAACCCAACATGTTTATTTGTGGCGTGTTCTTACGATATGCTACTGTTTTCAAAGGATTTTGAAAATGTAATAATCCAATTGAGTGTGATTTCTCATGCCGGTTTTCCAGACTGACTCGCATGTTGTTTTATATGATGCTCGGGTCAGATCGAGTTAAACAGGATCAGGTTAAAAGCTAAGGAGATCAGAAGATGAGCTGGATGACAGAGCGTACTTTCATATTTTACTATTATTTCCGCTGTGAATGGGCAAGTGTTAAGATGTCTCTGTATGGATGTTTTTCGTACTCTAATGACGGTATGTATATATAAAACAATATAGATTTCTTTGTACTTAAAAGCTTGTTATTATATATTGTATTTTGTTCCATTGCGATTGTGAGACTTTGATGTTTTTTATTCTTCTTCTTCTACCACTTTCTTCTTTAAACCCGAAGACTCGTACTTTTGTTCCACTTTGGGCTGAATTGTTGTGGGATTTTGCCAGCTCAAAGAGGTACGAATTTGCAGGCCTTTATAGTTGTTATCAGAGCTAAAAGGTTAAGCGAGAACCTTGGCTCTAGTGGAGATTACTCATCAGAGATAGGGTCAGTAGTACTCTAGAATTTGTTTGAGCGTTTTAGTAGATATGATTGTGTATTTGTTGGTGAATATAAAATGAATTTATATTATGTTGATTGATTTATTGAGTGAAATACGAACCTTCTTCGGCACAGTCTGCACAACTGTATCAAAGGGGTTTCTAAACACTTGAATAGAATAATTTGACACAATATTGTTTTCGAAAGTAGGTGAATGAAATAGTTTCACCCAAAATATATTTTGATGTGGAAAGATATAATTTTCTACAAATTATTATATATAATTAAAGTGTTTGGATGATAGTATTACAGACGTATAAGATTATAAAGGTTTAACATGGCTTATATAACCAAGGAAATTATAAGATTGAATTTTGGAATTAAAATTTAAAAGTGAAGATAAAAATGAGGATTTAACTTGGATTAGGTTGTCAATTTTTGGAATTTAACTAATGGCGATGAAACAAAAAAATATATAAATAAATTGGTAAATAAAATAAAAATTTAGAATGTAAATGAATTGGATTGGGAAATTTAATAGAAATTAAATTGGGTTGAAATTGACCTAAGTTTTATATTTGGATTTAAATTAAGTTGAAATGAAATGAATTGAGATGTGGATGATACTAAATGAAATTAAGTTCTTATTTAATTAAATCCAAGTGAATTGGTGGATTAAAAAGAATAGTATGATGCTCGATTTAACGGAAGTTAAGTTAAATAAATTGAATTGAAATAAAATTCAGTTGAGTTATAGATATTATTGTGTGGATTTAGATTCTTACTTTAATAAGTGAAAGTAAGTTGAATAAGAATTGTATTGGGGGGAATGAATTGAAAATAGCCCATAAAGGTTAAATGGATTGAAATAAAAATAGACTTGATTAAGCGAAAATATATAATCCCGAGATAAAAGTAGAATGTGAATGGGATTGATTGTAAACGAATGAAAGTGTGAATATCAGTAAGCGCGTGACTATAAATTGAAAGAGAGAAATTCTAACCCGAAATAGAATTGTTTGATATTTTGATGAACGAGATAAAAATCCAATCTTGAATTATAAAATAGGAATTCAAGTAAAGTAATAAAGAGATTTTTGAAGATCATAATCAAATATTTAAGTGTAAATGGGAAGTGAACTAATTGGATATTTAATTATTTAATGTACATGGAAATGGAACCTAATTTGGATAAATAAAGTTGAAATTTGAGTTAATAATCGAATTTGGAAATGAAACCCAAGTTATAAATAGAAATTCAACTTGGAATTGTAAGTGAATTAAACATGAATTAAAGCTTTTATGGAATGGGATTAAAGTAGATGTTAGCGCTAAAATTTAAACGCTAACACCCCGGTGTGTAAAGTGTAGTTGTGAAAACACCACCCGATGATTCAGGAACAGAGTATAAGCAGAAAACCACAGAAAAAGCAGCGAATAATAGTGATTTTATAGTGGTCCGGCTCAATAGTTTGCCTACGTCCACTCTGAATATCGTTATTGATGATTTCGTTACAAGTTGATACAATTCTTCCCAAGTACAATACACTTTGAATTACTAAACACTTTGAACGAGTAGCTTAAACTTCAATGTAAGAGAAAGTCTTCAAATCCATGCCGGATGTATGAGATTCCTTCTTGAAGTTGTTGATAGCGTTCTATGTGTCTTGAAAGCGTTGGGTATCGAGTCGGTTTTGAATGTAGCAGAGTATCGGTGCTCAGAAAGAATGAGCTAAAAAGTCCTTTAAACGTTGGAGGTGGTTGCGTATTTATAGGTGTGATTCTGGGCAGTAGTTTTTCTCTCAAGTCATGAGTCGTGCACGAATCATGGAGAGTCTAAGTCGCGCTCGACTCAAGGTCCAAGAGTCAGTAGGCAGTGGGGTGAGTGAAGTGGTTCTGAGCTTTTCTTCGTTCATCTGGATATAAGTCCTAACTCGTTCACGAGTTAAGAGGTTACGGTTTAAAGTGAGGAAGCACTTAAATCTTGGCTCTGCGGTTTTAGGTCGTTACGTCTTTAAGTCGTGGACTTTCTTAAGTCGTGACATTCCCTAAGTCTCTTAGGTCTTAATCCTGTTAGGTCGTTAGCTCCTTAACTTGTAAGCTTTCCCATGACATATCTTAAGTCGCGGGTTTCTCTAAGATGCGAGTCTCTTTGTTTTCCTAAGTCGTTTACGACTCATGCTAGGTCGTAAGACATAGACAGCTTTAGGTCGTTAACTTATTTCCTTCTTGAGTCGTGCCATCTCTTAAGCCGTAGACTTCCTTAAGTCGTCTGGACCTTAGCTCGTTAGGTCGTGGAGACCCTAAGTCGTGTACACTCCTTGATCCATTGAGTCGCTGTCTCCCTTGAGTCGTTGAGTTGGCCATTTCTTTAACACGTTAAACTGTTAGGTCTTACCATTCATAAGTCATTCATGCTTTGTCTTGTTAAATCGTCACGCACCTTAAGTCGTGAGGTTTACTATGCCGTAGATTTCCCTTGATCCGTTAAGTATCTTATGTCGTAAATCATCCCAGGCCTTAACTCTTTATCTTAACGGGGTTAACATTTGCCCCTCGAAGCACACGCCTAAGTCGTAGGTCGTGTGCTTCGACTTACCTTAACTCACTTGTGCCGCTTCAAGTTCCGCTGTCCTGGCGTATAAAAGACTTGAGTCTTTTCTCTTATTTCTTTCTGCTCATTATCAATCTCCTAAGTCGTATCCGCCATTAGCATATCTTCGAGCTTCCTGCGGCGATCCTGACTTGATTCTCTTTCAACCACCTTTAGCTACACATCACGTAAGCAATTTTCCCATTTTCTAATTGCTGATCATCATTGTCAATTTTTGAGCTCTGTCTTCCGTCTCTGATTCCCCCTTTTAACCGTGCGAGTATTGTTGCATTGGTCATCGAAGAACTTAAAGTTTGTTTGATTTGACTTAAGACGACTCGTGATTTGTGGCGATTCGGTGGTGTGGCAGAACTGGGGTTGTTGTTGATTGAGAGGTTATTGGGCTAACGGGTCAAGAGGATGAGGAGTTTCTGATTGGATGGGGGGTTTGTTGATTGGGTGAAGTGAGATACTAAATTGGATACGACACCCAGTATTTTTGGGCAAGTTATAACTGTAACAGCCCGCAAATCCGTACCCCTTGAGTCAACACGATTCTACAACAATCAACTCAAGTTGCACAGAAGTACGAACCATTTTGGGTTAAGAAGAGGTAGAAGAAGAGAAACAAAATCAACATCAGAATCTAGCCATCGCAGCGGAATAAAAATATAATAGAGAATAAATAATATTTACTCAAAAATCAAATATATCAGTTTACATACATTACATCATCAGAGTACATCAGACACAGCTCACATCAATAACATACAATGGATACACAACAACTCAACAGCGGAATAAAATATATATACAAGTACGTGAGTACGTATCGTCATCCATCTCGCCTCCTGCGCTCCACAGCATCACATCCTGTATCCTATAATACTCGGTCTGACCCGAGCATTACCGTTAAATAATACCCGAGTCAGTCTGGAATACCAGCGTGAGAAACCACACCCAATTGATTTTTAAAGTTTTAAAAATCCTTTGAAAACAAAAGCATCTCGCAAGACCACGCCACAAATAAACATGTCGGGTTTTTACCTTACGATAGCTAAAACGATTTTTATAGAAATCCTCTGATATTGTAGTAGGGTCTATATACAAATACTTATAAAATAGCCGAAATTGTTACATGATTAAATTCCAGCTACTAGCCATAGAGTGGGTAATAAAAACAAAACTCGTACAAGGCTCGTAGGGAGAATGGATTTCCAACTAATGACTAGGCACTGGGGTACCACCTGTCACAGTACGGGGCCTAGATCACCGTACCGAGGATTACTCCCTTCATCCCCTGCAACACAAGGCCGGAACCATTCCTTACTGAACAGTCCCGAACAAGATAAACCCCGTGGTTGGCGTGACCAACCACCCACTAAGCCGAAATATATAAAAAGGGACATCTAGACAGGGGAAATATCTTGTCCTGCTTGGGCATGACCCACCTAATCTTGCTGCATATCCCCTGATTTTCAGTCATTCCCGGTTGATGAGGCTTGAGGCTAAGCGTTACCTTTTTAGAACGTTTCACTTAGAATACCCATCGTCCACCTGACGATGTTTCGCAAGCATTCGTCCATACAAGTCCGTTCCGGGTTCGAACGGAAACAACGGCACTATTCCTATTACATCCATTTTGGAAATATCCTCAAGATTAGTAGCGACTAGCCCTTGCTCTTCACTGCTCCATCTTCGAATCCAAAATCGTTTACACGAAACGTACAAACCGGATCGAAGTGGTTTTCGAGAAATAAATCTCGATCCCGGTCTCTTCGAAACGATCAGCGCATTTGTCCAATATTGATAGTCGGTTATTTAACTATCAATTAATATTCACAAACAACCATCAACCAATAAATAATTTCCCAAATTATTTATTTATCTCAAAATATCCTCAAAGATATATTTTTATTTTCAATCCTTTGAAAATAGTTTCAAAACCATCTTCCTTTCAGAATAAACTTTCCCAAATATTTTATATCTCCTTTGAAATCACCAAGCACCAAACTAGATTTTTAAAATAATTTAAAACGCTTCACTTTGAAATATATATATATACTTTAAAACATCTAAGTTAAAACTACTTTGATAATTTGTTAGAACCACATACTATATAAATATTTGAAAATAAAGTTACGTAATAAAATATAAAACTTGATTTCCACTTTTGAAACAAAATACCAAGTCACTTTATAAAATAATTACTACTATAATAGATTTGAGAAAATACTTACTTTAGAATTTAAATATTAGAAATAATAAATTTTTCAGAATATACCTTTTAAAACAAATTTTAAAACCATTAACTTATATTTAAAAATTTACTTTGAAACGTACTTGGTTATCCAAGGAGATTTCAAATCTCGCTCACTTAAATCAATTTCCAAATTGATTTCCAATTTATTCATTTGAAAAAAAATTCTTTTACTTATCAGTTCATTTCCAAATTCAGTCGTTATGGACTTTATTATTATTATTATTATTATTATTATTATTATTATTATTATTATTATTTCTTCTTTACCCTTTCAATAATCCAAATCTTAAATTTTAAATAAATGTTTGTTCTTTTTAATTAATAATACTGCATTTTAAAATTCATTAACTTTCTGTTTATTCAAATTTTTCTTTCCATTCTCAAGATTCATTATTAGAATTTTAAAGCCACTTTATTTCTTTTCTAAGTTATTCTTAAATTTATTCTATAATTATTTTACTTGCAATTCCACTTCTTTTATTTTCATTTTCAAAATTAAATTTATAATTTTGGTAATTCATTATACCCAATTATATCAACCAAGCCATAGCACCCAATACTTCCACATGATTCATTATAGAATATCAAACAATCAAAACAGAGAATATAAAATAAATTTAAATAAAAGTTGAGGGGTCCAGTTGGATCCCTCCAACCTGTTTTTCCTGCATCCATAGACGTTAGCACAATATACGCATCAATTCCAAAATATCATATACTATAGCACATCAAACAATTCAACCATCCCAACAATTATTTAAATTTAATCATTTAAATTTAAAAATCAACTGAGTGAGATTAACTCACCTTTATTGTGCTGTTTGCAACCCATTCCAACCAGCTTGTTTTCCTTTCAGATTTCAAACCTTGAATAAACGTTATCTCATTTTATTAACAATTGGAATAATTGAACGATTTATTACTGTTTAATAGATTTAATTAATCAATAATTTAATTTAAACTATTTCACTTTTAATAAAAATAATTTTTAGTGATATATAATTAAACAGGTTTATTAGACAAAGTAGTCACTGCTTAATAGATTTAAATTTAAACAGAACCCTATATCTTATTGGAAAAAATAATGTTTTCATTTCCTGTATACTGTATACATTAAAATTAGATTGAGGAAAACTTAAAATTCAACAAGTACTTGATATCTAAAATTTCCTTTTACTGTTAAATAAATTTTTTGTATGTAAAATATTCAGATAAATTCAGGAAAACAAAAATTACCTCACAACGAACTCGAACAGGATCCCCCCCTCGATTGTCGCCGCAATCTTCCCCAGAATCCAAACCCTTGAACTTTGCTTCGTTGACTCGGAGACTCGTTACCCAAATTCACGAATTCCAGATTGCCATCTCGAAGACAACACGTGACGAAGCTCGCGGCAATTCACGAATTCCAGATTGCCATCTCGAAGACAACACGTGACGAAGCTCGCGGCAATTCACGAATTCCAGATTGCCATCTCGAAGACAACACGTGACGAAGCTCGCGGCAATTCATGAATTCCAGATTGCCATCTCGAAGACAACACGATTCCAGATTGACGCCCTCCCCCCTCCACGATCCTGTTAAATCGCGACAACACCGAGTCGCACGCAGCTACAAAACTGTGATTCGCTTCGAGGACCGAGCTCACCTTGATTATGTTGATCGCGACGATAATAAAGAAACAAGCTTACGGCCCTTATATATATATATATTTTTTAGGATTGAATTGATTTTGGAATTAGGGCTTGAAATGGAAACGAGACTTCAGCCTATAATTTGTTTATACGATGCGGCCATTCTCTTTTTTTTTTTTTTTTAGAACGAAGTTACTTTGTTCCCTCAATGAAGAAAATATCTACCATGTTTAATTATTTAATCAAATGAAGAAGTGTGAGGAAGAAACTAGGGGAACGCATTTACTTCGGCTGGAAAATAAAAAGTGAGGAAGCGTGTTGAAGACTCCTCGCTACAGTGTTCACTGATTTTTAAATTCAACCTCTTACCGATTTTATCAATTAAATTTTCAACGCGTTTTTATATCGTACACTCACACACTAACTCCGATTAATACGAAATTTGAAATCCGATAATAATTCAATATTACGGACCCAATGGAACTGGTTTTGTCGGTTTCCGAGACTGTTCCTCGGAAGGCTATTTTCAAATTCAGTTTAAACGATATAAATTTTAAAACTGAACAACCCACTATTAATTTCAATTTTAACATTTTTATTATCTTCAAAATCATCAATATAAATTCTATAAGCCTTCAAATTATTTTAAAAGGCTTAAAATCCCAGATTCAATATTTTATCCAACTTCAAATTATTTAATAATAATTTAGTTGCCAAATAAATTATGATATTCATAATTTAAGTTAATAATTAACTTCTAAATATTTGAAATCAATTAAATATTCCAATTACAAATGTTTAAAAATCCCGGGTCGTCACAATAACCTTCCGCGACTTAACAAGATACAACATGAGCTTTGAGTCAACAAGTTTGAACCGAATCTCTTCCTCCTTACCATGCTTTATGACTTATAGGACCAACGATTTTAAGGAGCCAACGACTTAACTTGCAGGAAATCTTTAAGTCATGGGCGACTTAACCTTTAGGTCGTGGACGACTTATGCCTTAGGTCGTGGACGACGTATCCCTTGGGTCGTGGACGACTCAGCACATGGACAATCTTTTACTGCCGAATTGTTTCCTAAGCAAATTTCACCCCTCTGTTAGGTTGTGAACGACTTAGGGCTTAAAGGATTTTTGGACTGTGACTAAATGGCTTGAAAAAAAATTTGTAAACTTCAAGATGTCGACAAAACTTGATTGTACTTCCAATTTGAATTGCTAGAATATACTGCTCGAACTTTGTTGCGTTTATTTATAGATTATTCTGACTTTAATGCTATCAACCTGTTGAAACACAACACTTGCAGAAAAATGGGACAAATATACTGCCATCGACTGCACACGTCAAATGACAGATTAGTTAATAACAGATAATTAACTCAAACAAATTTTGTGAACGAAGTGCTTTCATCAATTTCAAGTAAAATATTAAAGCAACACTGAAATAGTCAATTGAAACTGACCAGCCTGCACTAATATCATGCTTGAACTTTATATTAACAAGTTCTGAAATTTTGTAATCGATCAATCATCGACTAGTTTAATTCCAGTTATATTTACTTGCTATTTTTATTTGTTTTGCACGACACTTCACACTTTTAGGAAACGTGCACCTTCACATTTGAAAATCCACTTGCTTGTGTAGAATGACTTCTCAGGAAGAAGATACAACGGTTCAGACTGGAGAGGCAACTGTTATTCCGGCTCCACTAGTCAATCCTCCCGAAAGAGCCTCTTCTACTTTATCGTACAGAGTTTTTCGCCAATTGTGCGCTCAGTTCGGCATTGCTGAATCAGATGCCATTCTTCCCGAGAGAAGTAACACTGCTGACATAGCACCCCTGGCTTTGTAACGGTGAATCGACAAATGTGCCTGAGTGGGGGTGTTCCTCCTTTCAATGATTTTCTCCAACAACTTCTTCGTCAATTGGCCATCGCTCCATCCCAATTACACCCCAATGGTTATGCCATTTTAATGGGGTTGTGTGTACTATTCAGGAGGACGCTTTATCGATTCCCAAGCTTTGACGAGATTTACTTCCAATGCTCTTTCACTAGGACTAAAGATCACCCCTCTATTACTGTCGTGAGAAGTGCTCAAAATCGTAAATTGATCATCGGTCTTGCTGACAGCGCTCATGGGTTTTTGACTCAATTTTTCTATGTCCGGTGCCCCCCCGGGGTTTTATGCTGTGTGGAGAGAAGGAAGTAGGATCATCTACCTTTTGCTCTTCTATTTTTTGAAGTTCAAATTGCCGAGTGTTAACTTCATCATCATTTTTTATTTATTTCAGCGCTCCCCCCTCCTTGTAAAGATCCCAGTCACAAGCCAACTCTGGAGAGGCTTGTAGCTGTTCCGGTTGAAGAGCGAGATATGAAATTTTTGCTGAACGACGAATTCCTTCACCAATTCGGACTTCTTCACCCTTCTCGGTCCACACACCCCTGCGAGGTTCCAAACTCCCTACCTAAAGCATCAGATGCCCGGGTTTCTACAGACACATCCATACCAAAAGGTCCTGCTCCTGAGGCTTCGCTAGTGAAGTGCTCCACTTCTGTTGATGTTGCGGGGCCATCTGTCGAACTTACCCCGGTTACTGAGGAAGAAGAGCCCCAGGGATCTCCCCGACTGTCACAGAAATCTGGCGAAGAGGCCGGAAAAACTAGCCTTGCCAAGCAGAGCAGGGATGATACTTTCGAAGGGCTGAGCGACCTCTTTGCCACCTCGCAAGAGATCTTTAAAGATGATCCTATCACTACCGGGGTTTCTTCTTCATTAGTTGAAGCGACTTTTACCCTGCAACAGACTTCGTCCACTCAAGAGTTGACGCTAACTATTACACCCACAACCACTCCTCAATTAAAGAGTAGTTCGTAGTTTGATGCGCGTAGTTTGCACGTTACACACACTTAGAATTTTTTCGGCACTTTTATGCTTCTGACTTTTTTTACTTTGAAGAATTCTAAGATTTAGCTCTTTTTTATTTCAGATCCTCCGATGGGGCGCAGCGGATCCTACTATGATGATTTCCAGCGCTACGGGAGGCGTAGCCAGTATGATTACAGGCATTACCGCCCCTCTTACAGAGAATCTGATGAAGAAAGAGCCGCTCGAAAGGCTTAAGAAAAGGGGGCTCAAGAGGAGCGTTATGAAAGAAGAGTGAGGGAAGAGCGCCACGATTCTTCGCTGAGAGGTGAAGATTCCCATAAAAGAAAATCCCATGACGACAGAGGAAAAAGTCATATGGTTGAAGATTCGAGCAAGCGAGCCCGGCATGGTGAGAAGCACACCTCTACAACTCCTAAAAAGGTTACTGCCCCTGCCTCGCTTGATATTCCTTCCGGCTCTCCCGCTCTCGGGAAGACAGACGTCCAAACAATAATTAGTAGGCCCAAATTCCAAGTCGGACCGGGTCCAGCCACTTTGCAGAGTCGGTTTCCACAGTGGTGTCTGAAGGGAGTAAGGTTTGATCTTGACTTGGTCCCCATTGACAAGTCTGCTATGTTACGAAACCTCGATGTCGTCAACCTTGATATTGAGAGGATGTCGAACTGGCAAAAACTTGTCGACGAGCTCCAAAGGGTTAATCGCGCGAACATAGAGGCCATCCTCACTATGGAAAACGATAAAGTCGAGTGGCAAAAAGTTCTTGAGCAACACGACACTGAGATGAGGAGCATTGCTTCTTATAATGAAGAGCTTGAAGCAAAAGTTGAAGAATTGAAACAAGAGCTTGCTGCTTCCTCTACTTCCTATTCGCAAAAAGAAGAAGTGCTCCTAAAACAAGTGAGAGATGCTCATGCCAGCCAAAGGGATGCCGAAGACAGGCTTGAAGTGCAGAAAAGAATTAGCGAGGGCTATGTCGCTAATATTGAAGAGCTTCGGAAGAAGAACAGCTCCCAAGAGGCGGAGATTCAAATGCTTAAGCTTCAACTTTCTAAAGCTGAAATGGAGCGCGATGTGGCCGTTGCCGGCAAAATTGCAGCTGAAGAATCTCACGAGGCAACGAGGGCCAACATCGGCTCAACATTATTTGATTTCTATCTGCATAGCATCTTGGGGCGAGGTAGCGTCGCCTTTCTAGGCCCCAAGTATGAAATTACACTAGCTAAAGTTTGGGAGGCCGCACTTGATATGCTCGGTGGTAGCGGCGCTGGCTATGCTGAGTCAGCTCTTGAGGAGCACTATCTTGATGATGATGCTCGTGCCGCTCTCGCTAGGGGGAGAGAACAGCTTGCAAAATTAAGGGCTGAAACAGCGGCAGGAGAATATTCAGGAAAAATCACCTCAACTGCTCCAATTCAACCTTCTCCTTCAGCCGAAATTGACATTATCGGTTCTAGTTCTCATTCCCCATCTCCTACTAAAGTTACCACTGATATCACAAGCATACAAGGTGGAGATGAAGGCGGCGAGAGTGCCTAGGCAAAGGCTTACGAAGTTGACGTCAGGGAACCGACTTCTGTAGGTAACTCTACTGACAATCTTGCCCAAGTAGACTGCTCATCTGTTTCTTACGAACTTGATGAGCTTTTTGACTACTTTTTGAATCTCAGCGAACCTTTACCTTCGCTTTTTGCTGACTTGAACTTTTTTCCTTCTGCAGAGAAAACGTCGGCCATTGTTCAGGCTTCTCCTCCTCCAATTATTCCTTCCCCGCCTCTTAAGGTCACTCCTCCTTCTGCCTCGCAACCCGGGTCACAAGAGGAGCAAATAGAAGCTCTTCACGGCTTAGATGATCCCGTTGCTTCTCAAGAGCAAAAGGACGAAGGATTTGAGGGAGGTGAGATATCCCCGGAACGGACTCCTTCTGATGGCATAATTTTGTCTAAACTTGTTACTCCAGGAAGTGAATCTTCTTCAAAGAGGAGAAAGAAGCACGGAACATCAAAGAGGAGGAGGAAGAGTATTACTGCTACTGAAGAGGAACCGGAAGTTGAACCAGTTTACCTCCCTCTCCTTCTTCCCTCATGCCTATAGATCGACCCGAGAAGCTAACCATCCGGCCGGGTAAAGGGTCCAAGGGTGGCAAGAAGAAATGAAGATTCCACTTTTTAGCTTTTTTCGTTTTTTTTTTGGATGTATTGGTCGGGGATTGTGCGGGTACCGGCCCCCAGCTTTTCTTTTGCTTTTTACTTTGGAACCTGTACCTGTATAAAATTCTAATAGTGTTGAATAAAATGATTCTTTTTCTTTGTACAAACTTCTGTCTGTATTTGAGAATGCGTTTATTATTCATTTTTGTACAAGTTTCTTTGTACGATATTGCAGTGAGCTTGTGGTATATATTGTTCGAGCGCAATTTTACCGATGTAGTTATGCCATGCTGCCCCTATACCATAAGCCCATTGTAATATTTTATTTTATGAGGAACTTGTTCTTTTATTTTTTAGAGAATAATTATTCCACATTTGGAGGAATATTATTTCATTAAAAAATAGAGCACAAATAAGTTTCTACGCTTCATCCTTCGAAGATATCACTTTTTATTTTGTGCATATACACATTTTACTGAATGAAATCTTCTATGTGGTAAAGCGGGTATTTGGAAGGTACTTCAACTTCTTTTTGAGGAAGAGAATTTTCTAGAATAAGTAATTCATTCTTCCTTTGAAAGTTAAAGTGCGCTTTTGATGAGGATTTTTTTTTTGGAAAGTTGCACCTTCGGGGAAGACTTTTTCACGTTTCAACGCCTGGAAGTTTTATTTCAAAATTGGTGAAACGTGTGCCTCCGTAGAGGTCTTTCTGCTTGATTGTGCCTCCGGGAGGAGGTCTTTTCATTTCTGCCTCTAGGAAGAGGTCTTTCTGTCTTATTGTGCCTCTGGGAAGAGGTCTTTTCAAAACGGGCCTCCGAAGAGGGCTTTTATTTTGTTTTGCATTTCAACTCTGGTGAAGTGAAACTCCGAAGAGCGGTTGTCGCACTTCAACTCATGGTGAAATGGGCTTCCGAAGAGGGCTTTTATTTTGTTTTTCATTTCAACTCTGGTGAAGTGAAACTCCGAAGAGCGGTTGTCGCACTTCAACTCCTAGTGAAATGGGCCTCCGAAGAGGGTTTTATTTTGTTTTGCATTTCATCTTTGGTGAAGTGAAACTCCGAAGAGCGGCTGTTGCACTTCAACTCCTGGTGAAATGTGCCTCCGAAGATTGCCTGGAAGTTACTCTCTCATGGTTGGAGGGTCGTGACTCCTCCAATCTTTTTTGTTGAGTAGAAAACTTTCTTTTTTGCGGCATATGCCTCGTTAGAGGTCTTTATCCTCCGAAGAGTTGTGCCTCCGAAGAGGACTTATGCCTCTGAAGAGGGCTATAGTTGTTCCTTGTCCACTTGCTTATGCCTTTTTAGCGATCCTCTATTTTTTTTCAAGCTCGCACTTCCTTCTCTTACAAGTAGTTTGTTTAATCCAAAGAAGTATACTTCATTGCTACGCCAGTTCGCGAGAACGGGCATAAGCTTCTTAATTGGATGTTTGTTTGTTCAAACTTCTCAATTTATTAGCTAGAGCCCGTTTTCGGCGAAATCATTGGTCGTTCAATTGAAGCACTTCTTATTTAGGATTTAAATTCGGGGCTTTTGTGCTTTCGTGACTCGAAATTTGTTTGCTGAATGATAACCAGAATCACTCGGTCTTGTAATGTGCAAGTTTTATTTTCATTGTCTGCAAAAATTTAAATCATCATTTCAGCAATACATTTAATGTACTTTTCATATCGAAAATAAAGCAAACATGTAATAATAATAAGAAACACAAGATTTATAGTGGTTCGGCCAAGAATTTGGGCCTACATCCACTTTATAGTCTTTCATTATTCACTTGCATCGGTTTTACAATCGCTTTCAATTACAGGAATCATACATTCATAATTCTTTTTACAATATTTCAACAAAGCTATCAAGTAAAGTATGGGCGCAAGTGATTGCTGTTCCAAGATCTTGGAATTTGATCTCCTTCGACAGTAGTGAGTTTGAATGTGCCGTCAAGAAGCTTCTGACCTATGACATATGGTCCTTCCCAATTTGGCCCAAACACACCCGTCGCTGTCATAATTCTCTTTAGGACTAGATCTCCAATCTCAAAGCTGCGTTGGCGAACTTTGGAATTGAAATGTCTGGCTATCCTTTGCTGATGAGATGCGATTCTGAGCTCAGCCTCTTCTCTTTTTTCATCAAGGAGATCTAGTGCCTCAAGCCATAGTTTTTCATTCTCCGCTTGATTGAAATGGATTCTTCTATGTGAAGGGACCTCTGTTTCTACCGGAATCATTGCCTCTGATCCGTATGCCAATGAAAACGGAGTATGCCAAGTCGCAGTTTTGTGGGTAGTTCTGTATGCCCATAGTGCTAGCGGTAGCTTATCGACCCAACCACCTTTTGCTCTTGAGACACGCTCATGATCCAATCAATATCCATCTCATCAATGCTTGGAGCCGACAGGACTTCCACTGGAGTCAACCCCAGAAATTGAGCTTCGCCTGTGCTAGAGTACTTTGCGAGAGAATCCGCTTTCGTGTTTTCTTCTCGAGGAATATGACTTATCATGTAATGATCGAAATCACCCAGGAGTTCCCAAGCCTTCAACAAGTAGGCAAGCAGATTTCCCGCTTTCGCTTGGAACTCCTTCTTGACTTGGCATACAATAAGCTGAGAATCACTGAAGATCTGTAATGCTCGGATGTTTAGTTCTTTAGCAATTCTCAAGCCAGCGATAAGAGCTTCGTATTCTGCTTCATTGTTCGTTGAAGGAAATTCCAATCTCAGTGCATAGCATAATGACCGACCTTCATGGGTCTCAAGTACAACTCCGGCTCCAGAACAGTAGTCATTTCTCTTGCCATCAACATATAACTTCCATTGGATTGGGGAATCATCGATCGTTTCCTCCTCACTGTTACCCTTATCTGTGAATTCTGCGATGAAATCCGCTAAAGCTTGTCCGTTGATTGCTTTTCGGGGATGATAATTGATGTCATATTGACTGAGTTCAATGTTCCACTTTAGAAGACGACCCGAAGTCTAAGGGCGAAACATGACTTGCTTTAAAGGTTGATCAGTGAGGACTCTGATAGGATGAGCTTGGAAATATTGCCTCAACTTCTTTGATGCAATCAGTAGGCAATAGGCGAGTTTTTCCAACTTGGAGTAATTCATCTCTGCCCCAGTGAGTCTTTTGCTGATATAGTGAGCTGGATGTTGAATCCTCTTGTCTTCTCGTATCAGCGCTACACTTAAAGCATGAGATGATACTGCCAAGTATATAAGAAGATCCTCACCATCACCAGGCCTAGAAAGTATTGGAGGCGTTTCCATATGGCGAATCAATTCATCAAAGGCTTTTTGGCATTCGGGAGTCCAATCGAAGCTTTTCTTTCCTTTCTTTAGAGCGTCAAAGAACGGGATGCATTTATCAGTAGCTTTGGAAATGAACCGACTCAAGGCGGCGACCTTTCCGTTGAGACTTTGCAATTCCTTCTTCGTTCTAGGAGCTTTGACTTCTTTTAAGGCGGTAATTTGTGCTGGACTAGCTTCAATGCCCCTAGAGCTCACGATGAAACCCAGGAACTTTCCGGACTCCACCCCAAATGAACATTTTAAAGGGTTAAGCTTCATTCCGTATTTCCGGAGGACTGCGAACATTTCTGCTAAGTCTTCTATGTGATCCACTACTTTCTTAGACTTTACTAACATGTCATCGACATAGACTTCCATGGTCTTTCCCAATTGCGGTTTGAACATAGCATTAACAAGTCTTTGGTAGGTTGCCCCTGCATTCTTCAGCCCGAAGGGCATAACTCTGTAGCAGTAAAGACCAACATCGGTGATAAAGCTCGTGTCCTCCTGATCTGGCTCATGCATCATGATCTGGTTATATCCGGAGTAGGCATCCATCAAAGTTAACAATTCATGTCCCGCTGTTCCGTCTACCAGTTGATCGATCCTGGGTAACGGGAAGCAGTCTTTGGGGCAGGCCTTGTTTAGATCTGAAAAATCGATGCACACTCTCCATTTTCCGTTGGCTTTCTTAACCAGCACTAGATTCGAAACCCAATTCGGATGGGTAGATTCTTTGATAAAGTTATTCTCCATGAGCCGATCAACTTCTTCTTTTAATGTTGCTGACCTTTCTGGACCTTGAGTTCTCCTTTTCTGTTTCACAGGTGTAAATTTTGGATCAATATTCAGAGCATGTACTGCAACTTTTGGGATATTCCGCACATATCGGCATGAGTCCAAGCAAAAACATCCAAATTTGCTTTTAAAAAAGATATTAAGATATTCTGAATTGACACATTAAGTTGTGAACCCACATTCAACACCTTGTTTGGGTCCTTTGGGTCAACAGGTACTGGTACTGTCGTTTCCACTGGTACCACTCTATTCTCCCCTGTACTAGCTTTTCTAGGATCCATCTCTTTTCGTGCTCCGCTGTTCTCGCCAGTGCAGGGTCCGCCCTGTAATTGCTACAAGGCTGGTTCTTTCATGTGAACTAGGGTTGCCGCATCCTTTCCCATTTCTCTTTTCCTTGCCTCTTGCAGCTCTGTCAGATAACACTCCCGCCCAGCATTTTGATCCCCTATTATAACTCCCACTCCATTGTCTGTGGGGAATTTAATGGTGAGGCACCATGGAGCCAGAACAGCTTTGAACGCTGCGAGAGTTGGACGGCCAAGGAAAGCATTATAAGCAGAAAATTCGCCGACATTCACAAAAGTTTGCTTGCGGACTACTTTTCTTTCTCCCTCTCCAAGTTCTACAAGCAAATCAACGGTTCCTATCTGTTGTTTTGGCACCCCAGTGAAGCCAGCGATTTTCTACGACGAGGCTTGCACATCAGCCATAGGGATCTTCATTTGGTCGAATGTTTTCTTGAAGAGGATATTGCAGGATGCGCCACAATTAATGATAACTCTTCTGACAATAGCTGGCCCGATACCGGCCGAGATGACTAAGGGATCTAAGGTAGGAGCTTCAACACCTGTGGAATCCCTGGCTCTAAACACAATATCATCATTGAAAGTTCTTTGTTGTTTCAGAGGCGTAGCATCTTCCAAAACAAAGACATCTTCTTTGGCCGGTGCATATTTCAAAGCCCGGGTGTACCTTTCCATCTCACCCCAGCTACTGCCAGCTGGGTGAGGACCTCCCGTAATGACATTGATAACAGGCCTTCCGGATTCATGTCCCGCAGCCTTTTCACTTGTCCTGGGTTGATGAACAGGAGCTCGTTGCCCCTGACTAGACGAAGCAGGATTGCTACTATTCTTTTGCACAAATTGTTGCAACTTGTTTTCCCTTATCAACTCTTCAATCAAATTTCTCAATTGGCGGCATTCATCGGTATCATGACCGGGTTGATTATGGAAGCGGCAAAACTTCCCGCTTTGCACAGCTTTTTTCCCGGTTCTCAGAACGGGAGGTTTAGGATAATCAACAGAATCTTTAGTGGCAAGGTAGATACGCTCCGGCGTATCTGATAAAGGAGTATTTTTCGATGGCTTGAAGGAACGAGGCTTCTTCAGATTTTTCTGTTTCTTCCCATCGTTATTTTCCCTTTTCTGTCCTACAGATTCATTCTTGCGTGGAGCAGCAGTGTTATCTTCAGCTTTTTCCAATACTGCCTTTACCGGTATAGGACGGCTTTCCAGGCGTATGGACTCATCTGCTTTCTTGTAGAATTTTTCAAGGGAATTTGGCTCCTTCATATTTAGCCATTTTCCAAATTCACTCGACTTGTCAATGGCCCTCATCAGATAAGTCAAGATCATCCGTGGTTCTGCATTGTCTACCTCGGCCAGCGCTATATTAAAGCGATTCAAGAAAGATCTGATAGTTTCCCCTGGATTCTGTTCTAAACTCGACAACGACATGATATCTTTGGCTTTTGAAGCATATTGCCTGAACTGCTCCTTGAATTTCCGGGTTAAGTCAGAAAACTGATCTATAGACCGGATTGGTAACTTGGTGAACCAAAGCAGAGCTACACCTTCTAGATATACAGGAAAATATCGGCACTTTATTTCATCAGAAGCTCTGGCACCTGTCATGTGCCAATCATACTTATACAAGAATTCGTTCGGGTCGCTTGTCCCCTTATAAGCTGGAATGGTTGGAGGGACGAACTTCCTTGGAAACTCATCCTTTAAGATCCTTTTGGTAAATGGGGTTTTACTTGGAGCGAAACCCCATTCTTTCTCGTCTTCATTCCTTTGCATGCTCTCTTTCATGATTTGTCAAACCATTTCAGAAAGATACCCCTCATCATTTCGAGCTTTAGATCCACCAACCTCAGGAAGTGTTTGCTCAAAGGGGCTAGCAGCCCTCTCAGGGACGTTCCTTTCTTCAGCATTATGAACGTTGCCAACAAAGTTCCTTTCATTACCCGTTGGTTGACAGTTTGCCCCAAGCAAATCGTTCAACTTATTCAAAATTAGGGCATTTTGGGCATTCTGAGCCTCCAATTGTGCACTTTGGGCATTTATCTGCTGGTTCAGCCCTAAGATTACGGCATCCAACTCTGCTTTTGTAACCCCAACAGGTGGAGTGGTTTGATTAGGTACTGGGGAAGCAGAGGTTCCCTCTTGAACATTTCCAGATCTAACATATCTACTTCTTCTCCCCGGAGCCATGATTTCAGATAAACTTCTAGTCTTCAGAGAGATTGCTTCAACAAATTTCCGTGGAGCAATGATGATAATTTGCCTGAGTTCAATGCTCTCAATGAAAGCACCAAAAATATTAACGCTAAAATTTAAACGCTAACACCCCGGTGTGTAAAGTGTAGTTGTGAAAGCACCACCCGATGATTCGGGAACGGAGTATAAGTAGAAAACCACAAGCGATTTCATAGTGGTTCGGCTCAATAGTTTGCCTACGTCCACTCTGAATATCTTTATTGATGATTTCGTTACAAGTTGATACAATTCTTCCCAAGTACAATACACTTTGAATTACTAAACACTTTGAACGAGTAGCTTAAACTTCAATGTAAGAGAAAGTCTTCAAATCCATGTCGGATGTATGAGATTCCTTCTTGAAGTTGTTGATAGCGTTCTATGTGTGTTGAAAGCATTGGGTATCGAGTCGGTTTTGAATGCAGCGGAGTATCGGTGCTTGGAAAGAATGAGCTAAAATGTCCTTTGAACGTTGGAGGTGGTTGCGTATTTATAGGTGTGATTCTGGGAAGTAGTTTTCTCTCAAGTCATGAGTCGTGCACGACTCATGGAGAGTTGTAAGTCGCGCTCGACTCAAGGTCCAAGAGTCAGTAGGCAGTGGGGTGAGTGAAGTGGTTCTGAGCTTTTCTTCGTTCATCTGGATATAAGTCCTAACTCGTTCGCGAGTTAAGAGGTTATGGTTTAAAGTGAGGCGGCACTTAAATCTTGGCTCTGCGGTTTTAGGTCGTAACGTCTTTAAGTCGTGGACTTTCTTAAGTCGTGACATTCCCTAAGTCGCTTAGGTCTTAATCCTGTTAGGTTGTTAGCTCCTTAACTCGTAAGCTTTCCCATGACATATCTTAAGTTGCAGAGGCTTTAAGTCGCGGGTTTCTCTGAGATGTGAGCCTCTTTGTTTTCCTAAGTCGTTTACGACTCATGCTAGGTCGTAAGTCATAGACAGCTTTAGGTCGTTAACTTATTTCCTTCTTGAGTCGTGCCATCTCTTAAGTCGTAGACTTCCTTAAGTCGTAGACTTCCTTAAGTCGTTTGGACCTTAGATCGTTAGGTCGTGGAGACCCTAAGTCGTGTACCCTCCTTGATCCATTGAGTCGCTGTCTCCCTTGAGTCGTTGAGTTGGCCATTTCTTTAACACGTTAAACTGTTAGGTCGTACCATTCATAATTCGTTCATGCTTTGTCTTGTTAAATCGTCACGCATCTTAAGTCATGAGGTTTACTAAGCCGTAGATTTCCCTTGATCCGTTAAGTATCTTATGTCGTAAATCGTCCCAGGCCTTAACTCGTTATCTTAACGGGGTTAACAGTAGAGATGATGGAGTTGCAAATAAGTCCAATTTGAGTATGAATGAATTAAATATGGCCTTGGATAACGAATTGAGAATGGAAATAAAAATTTTAATCGATTATGAGAATGGCTAATTGAATTAAATGGAATTTGATTAGGTGAGAATCAAATTAAAGTGGAAATGAACTTGAGTAATGAAGTTGGAATCATTTGAAGTAAATTAATTTAGGTCTAAAATTAATAGAAGCATGGCTTATATAAATGTGGGAGATGGTTATTAATTTAAAAGCATGGAGGCTGTCATGCTTAATAAAATGGTTTGAATGAAACCAATGCGGAGAGGGAAATAAATGCAAAATAAATTTGTGGCTAATGATTTATAAATAGGATGGAATGGAATTAAATAAATTGAGTTGGAATCAATTTTAAAACGATTATAAAACGAAATAAATTGTTCGTTTGAATGAATATCGTCGAATTGCATAAATTGGTCG
The DNA here is from genome assembly GCA_030765085.1 of Allium cepa. Lineage (NCBI taxonomy): Eukaryota > Viridiplantae > Streptophyta > Magnoliopsida > Asparagales > Amaryllidaceae > Allium > Allium cepa. Next base: position 949,450,766 of record CM060943.1, on the reverse strand, counting down.
TTCGACGTAAACAGAAGTAAATAAAATTGATTTTTGAACCAATTACAATTAACATGAGTTTGTTTGGATTACAAATGAATTGAATGTAAGAAAATGAGTTGAAAATAATTCAGAACTGGATAGGATGATATAAAAATCGAACAAAAGCAATTGAATTAATATTGAGACCTTATTAATTGCTTATGAAACCTGTTTTGTGCATATTGCTTATAAAATAAAAATTGGCCCTATTGTTGATAAAATAAGTTCAGGATAAATTGAGTGTGGAAATGTTAAATTTAAAATGGACCGTTTGACGAAAACAGAATCGAATAAGACACTATAAATTGATAGAAGTGGAATAAATTGATTGCGAAATCAGGTAAATTGAAAATGGTTTGTTTGGACTTTAAGAAAATGAAAAATGAAAGGAATTGATGTAAGAGAGTTATAGACTCACTTAAATTGAATGGAATGGTTTGAGAATTGATTGAGAACAATTGAAATAAGTGTCGAAACATTACATGTGTCCTTATGAAAGTAAATAACATGAATTGTTTATAGAATCCATGTTTTAGCTATTTAAATACAAGTGAAATGTTTTAAATTTCTTATACATAGTGCTTATATGTTTAAATTGAGTAAGTATAGGTACCGGGAGCCATTTGGTTGGATCTTGGAACGTGCAAATTGCCAAATAAATAAGCTGCTTGCTTAAAAATGCTAAAAGAGGTACGCCTACGCAATAAAAGTTAGGAAATATAAATATTGTTTTGGTTTATGGTTTTCCAACCATGTGGGTCGATATATATATATATATATATATATATATATATATATATATATATATATATATATATCTTGTAAAAGTGCAAAAGCTCCTCCGTACAAAGGAGACTCTGCCGAAATTTTCTAGATATTTTGGGAGTTAGAAAAATTTTGAAAAATTTGTTAACAAGGAATTGATTTCAAATTGGAATTGGAGTGAAGGATGTTGAAGATAGAACTAAATACCAATCATTTGGGTAAGGGGAAAGATTAGGATGGTGAATAATAAGTCTAACTAAGTAATTTTTAAAAAGTTAGTGGGCTTGGGCATTCTTCTGTGTTAGTAATTTCAGGGACGAAATTCTTTTAAGAGGAAGGAATGTACGGCCCGAATTTTTAAACGGTTAATTTGGGATATTTAAAATGAATTTAAATATTTGATTTGAACTATGAATTGATTTTTAATATGAAAGGTTTGGTTTGATGTAATAAAAAGGATTGAGAATTTAAATATAGCAATCCATTGAATAAATTAATTATTAAAGTAGTAGTTGGATATTGGGTAGAATATAAAATCTGGAGTTATAAGTTTGTTAAAAATATTTCAACGGCTTATAAATTTTTTGTTGATAATACTAAAGATAATAGATGGGCTAAAATTGAATTTAACAGTGGTTTGTTCAATTTTAAAAAATATCGTTTCAATTGAGATTTAAAAATAGTGTTCCGAGGCACAGTCTCGGAATTCGGCGAAACCAGTTCCATTGGATCTGTAATATTGAATTATCATCGGATTTCAATTTTCATAGCTTTCGGAGTTATCATGTGATCGTACGAGATATAAAAGCTTAGAAAATAATCAATTCAATTAATTTTAATAGTCGATCCAAAAAGCTATCTTCTCCATACAATCGAATTAGGACTCGAAATATTTTCCAATTCGCTTGGAATAGGGGTATAACATTATAGATGCCTAGTGGCATGCCTCGATAGGATGTTGAGACTTTAAGTTGCTTTTATTGAGACGTTTGAATTTGAATTTAATATTTATATATATCCTAGTCAACCCAATTGGAATTATTTCCCATCAGCTACTTTTCCATTCCATGAGAGCACTGTAGCCTTTTTTCTTCCATACGCTACCCATTATCCTTAAATCGCGTTGCCTTCTCGTTAAAAATCAAATCTTCTCTGAAGTAATAGCATATCCTTCTTTCTCCATTTATCAAATCATTTCCTCCCCAGTTTTTAATTTACGAAGTCTTCCCCTTTCCTTCTTCTTTCTCAAAGTCGAATTCAATGGGGCCGAGCCTTTCTCTTCCACTTCTCAGTACAACAGGGAATTGAATTCAAAGAAAAAAAGGGGGAAACGAGCGAAATCAAATCAAGTTCGAGCCGTGATTTTTGAAGCAAGGTCACGAGAAGAGGAGATAGCTACTTCGTGGGCGAGGCCGCCTCATTTGACGAGGGAAGAGGCTGCGACTGTTATGCGGCGCGATTTCGATTTTTGGGCAATCAAGGAGTTGCGGCTTGGTTTGGAGTTCGTGTACGCAGGCAAGCGTCATGGGATGCTCTGGGTTGTTGGTGTTAGCAACAGTAGGGGACGAAGTTGAAGTCGTCGATGAAGCCTCGACCGATTGAGGGTGGTCGCGCACCGAGAGCTTGAGCCGGAGTCGAGGAGGGGTCGCGTAGTTGCTGCGGAGTGCAATTTCGAATTCGAGCTGAGGAAGGTCACCATTGGCCTGAGTTCGTGGTGCGACAGTGAGATATATCTCTGTTTATATATGAAAATTAAGATTTTTACAGTAAGCTAGGTTTTAGTTTTGAAAAAAAATAACTGTTAAGCAGTTTTAAATCTTAAGTTAATCCTAGTTCAATTTAAATATATATAGGTAAAAACAGTAAATATATATATGTGTGTGTGTGTGTATATAAGATGTTGGAAGATATAAGATGTTATATAAATTGGATTTGATGAAATCTATATAGAATATTTTCATAAGTATATAACAAAAGAAAAATAAAATATACATATTTTCACTTAACTAGTTGGTTTTACAGTAATTTAGTTAGGGTGATTAATTTGTTTAATTTACTTATTTTATTATTTTTAGTTACTAAAGGATTTTTAAGAAGGGAAGTAATTAAAATAAATCATTAGTTAAGCAATTACTAAATGGGATTAATTGTTCGATTTGTTCGAATGTTAATAAAATCATATAATTGTTTATATAAGGTCAAAAGTCTGGAAATCGGGTCGAGATTAGAGAGGATTGCAACTTAAAAGAAAATGTGAGATTTTCTCACTTATACGGATGCCTGGTTAAATAATTGTTAAATTTATAAATTTACCTACTAGATGATATTATATATATAGTAGAATATATATATATATATATATATATATATATATATTAGAGTGATTGATATTGCCGCATTATATAGCGGTTGAGACCCTATGCACCGCATAATAGCGGATGATATTATATAAACCCACATACCGTGATATTCCACCTTGAAGTGGAATTGGTATTTTATTTTTTGCTAACATCTGTGGATGCTGGGAAACTGGTTGGAGGGATCCAACAGGATTCCTCAAGAATATTTATTGATTACCTACATATATATATGTTGTTATATGACAAGATGGATGAATTGATATGGATTTGCATGCGAACTGAATTATTAAGTATTAAATAACATAGAAGTTTGAATTTGGTAATTTTTAATTACCATAAATAATTTAATTGATGGATGTTAAAATATAACTTGAATAGAAAATATTTATTTAGAATTTGGGCCTACTTATTTTGAGAATTAAGTAAAATAGAAGTATATTTATTACTTTGATTATACTTAAAATTGGTAAAAGTTGAGTTTGGGAAAATTTAAATTATATATAAAAGACTAAAAGAAATATTGGAATCGATGAGTGGATTTGAAGTAAAGCGAAATTTTATTAAGAAACAAAAGAACTTTATTAAGAAATGAAATGGGATTTTATTAAGGAACAATATGGGAGTTTATCGAGGAATAAAATTATAAAGATAGGATTTTTGAAAAAAAAAATTGTTTTCATAAATAAATGGAAAACTCAAGGGAGTTATAAATTTATATATGAAATTTATAAATGAGATAGGATGATATCAGTAGATATGTAAAGAGATAAGTTATGGCGAGAACTTATATAGAGTTATGAAAATTTATTTTGAAAGGAAATAGTAGAATATTTTCTAAGGTTAGAAATGAGAATATGGTTGTTGAGACAGGAATCAAGAGTAATTTAAGGGTGAATGTTGAGTTTTCTAACAAAATATGAATTTGTTTTCAAAGGAATATTTTTAAAATTACTATACTATATAATTTGTATAGAACTATTATCTAGATTTAGAATATTCCGAAATAGTTATTTCAATGCTTAGTATTTATTAAAATAAATTCTAGTTTTCTAAATCAGCTTGGTAAATTTGTCAATAACCGGATACGATTTTAATTTTTATATTTAGTTTTACCTAAAACCATATTTTGGAAATAAATCATTATTTTTACTTGTATATACACATTTTTAAACGTTTTGAAAATCCAATTTTAAATCCTCTTGAGAAGGAAAGCAAGCGTAATTAATTTGAATTTGATTTTTAGGGAATATTTTATAGAGGGTTATGAAAACTTGAATAAAATCCCAAGTATAAGATAAGTGAATTTTGAGGTTAGATAAAATTCACAAGAAGAGCAGGAGTGAAACCTGAATTTTTAATAAGCTAAATGTCTTTTGAAATAAAAAGGGGAATCGACTAGGAAATCCTTGGATCTATAGGATCCATGAGAAATAAGTTTGGGAAAATTACAAATGAAATTTTAAATGATTTTTGAGGAAAAAAGTAGGAGATAAAGAAATATTTTCCAAGTTTTGAGAAACTAATGAAGTGGGAAAATATTATAAGTAATCGGCAAAGACTTAAATGGTTCCACGAGAAATAGAGGAAATTGAATCTAATTTCAACGTGTCGAAATATGAAGATAATATCTTAGGTAGATATTTTGAGATAAATTATTTGAGAAAAATTATTTGAGACTCATTTGTTGCGTGTGGATGATTATTTGATAGTTAAATAACCGACTATCAATATTGGCCAGTGCGTTGATCATTTCGAAGAGTCCGGGATCAGATTTAATTATTCGAAAACCACTTCGATCCGGTTTGAACGGCAACGAATGAAGACCGTGAAGATGATGAAGAAGGTGATTCGGTTTGTCCAAACCAAGGGCAACATGTATGGACGAATGCTTTCAGAAGATCATCAGGTGGACGATGAGCGTTCTAAGTGGGACTCGTTCTTGAAATTTAAACGTAGCCTCAAGCCTAATCAACCGAGAATGGCTAAAACAGGGGAGGTGCAGAAAGGCTAAGTGGGTAGCACCCATTAGGATGAGGTCAACCCTGTCTAGATGTCCCTTTTATTTCGGCTTAGTTGGCGGTTGGTCGCGCCAACCACGGGGTGATCTTACTCGAGATTATCCAGTAAGGGGTAATCCCAGTCTTGTGTTGTAGGGGATCCATAGTGATCCTCGGTACGGTGATCTAGGCCCCATACTGTGACGGGCGGTACCCCAGTAGCCCTGTATTGTATGGAATCCAATCTCCAATAAGCGCCCGTACGGTTTTGATTGTGCCCAACTATTGCTGAAACGTGAGATGCAAGCATTTCAGCTAGATTATATTTTACTTTCTATAGACACAATTATAATATCAGACGGATTTGATAAAAAGTGTTTTGGGTATCGTAAGGTTAAAACCCGACATGTTTATTTGTGGCATGGTATTGGGAGATGCTATTGTTTTCAAAGGATTTTTGAAAATATGATAAACCAATTGAGTGTGATTTCTCACGCTAGTTTTCCAGACTGACTCAGGTGTTGTTTTGTATCATTCTTGGGTCAGACCGAGTTAAACAGGATCAGGTTAAAAGTTAAGGAGATCAGGAGATGAGCTGAATGACAGAGCATACTTCCATATTTGACTATTATTTCCGTTGTCTATGGACAAGTATTAAGTTGTCTCTATATGGATGTTTATTATACTCTGATTATGGTATGCATATATAAAACAGTACAGATTTCTTTGTACTTAAAAGCTGTTATTATATACTCTATTTTGTTCTACTGCGATTGTGAGTCTCTGAGGTTGTTTTTATTCTTCTTCTTCTACCTCTTTATTCTTTAAAACCGAAAACTCGTGCTTTTGTTCCACTTTGGAATGAATTGTTGTGGGATTTTGCCAGCTCAAAGGGGTACATATGTGCGGGCCTTTACATAATTATTAAGTGACTAAGAAATAAAGTAAGACGTGAAAAGATGATATTAAGTATTGAAAAAGCAGATGTTTTTTTACGTTGAGGTTAGGATAGTTTGGTAATTTGGTAAGAGGGTATTTTGTTAAATTTACCACTTCTTTCTTTTTCTATGAATACTCACCTCCTTCTTCACCTTCACTCATATTTTTTCTTCTTTATTTCTCAAGCTTCTTCACATTCTTCCTCTTTTTTTAATGGCTTCCATGACATATAAAAAAATTAGAAAGAAATAATTTCAAAATATTTACAAAATATTTAAAAGAAATCAATGTTCATTCTCTTCAAATCAAACTCTTTTTTTTCTCCATATTTTACCTCTTCTTCTCTCGGCCATAAATTCTTCAAATTAGAAACAAAATTCGAAATTAATTTTCCAAATCATGTATTTTTTTGTAGCTACAACTTTCTTAATGACCACTTTGTCTCCTTCTAAAACTAACCATGTCAAAAACCCACTTTTTTCCAATGCATTCTCTGGCCCAGCTTTTAAGCCAGAGAATATGCCATTTTATTTTGATCATAACTTGATCATAACAGTTCTAAAATAAAAAATTATTTTTCTACACCATATGAAATTCCAGTGGCTATAACTTATAGGTTGATTACTTTACCATTTTTTAGGTTTTCTATACCTGAAGCTCAATCTTTGAAACATATTTTCGGGCTTTATATTTATGAAGTCGGGAATAACCCTTTTTCTTTTGACCATATCTTCCTCAAAACTAAGAAAATCAAGTGATTTTTTTTGTTTAAATTCAAGGGAAATGAATTTACAACAATTTTTGAACTAACAAATTTTTGAAAATTTAAGAATAAGAGAGTCAAAAACAAGAGAGAATATGACATATTTTCGGGTCTAATTTTGCGAATCAAAGTCAATGTTTTACTATTTCTTTTCTAACCATTCGGCCCACCTCCATATCAATACTTGGCCAAGTATTCTAATGGAAGGTTAAGTTGTTTACTAATGTATAAGTGGAGTAGGAAGTAGATATTGAAGCATGGATTAGTTTGAATGTTAGTAGGAAATTAATCGCTTAGGTTTATGGTGAGAAACTCTATTTAATATCTATATTTATATACACACACACACACACATATTTGATGATGTGCTATGTTTGCTATGGATGTTTATATTCTTTGATCATCACATATTAATTGGTTGGTATGATTATTAAATTGTTTTACCAAATCATGTTAATACACATCGTTGAGCACAAAGAAATCACTTTTCTTTTGAAAATGAAATGGCGTATATCAAATGCTTAAACATTTTGGAAATAGTTTTAAAATGAGTTAAAAATGTTATATAAACATTGAAATATGTTTAAATAATGAAGAAAGAAAATCAAGTTTTCATCTTGTATATTTTAAATATGTCCAATACAATTTTTCCAAAAAAACTTGCTTTTACAGTAAACTGACCAAAGTTTACAACTGATATTTTAAATGTTTTGAAAATTCAAAATAAATTTGATAAATCTATTAAAATATTTTAAAAGAAATTTGGAATGGAAAATATGACTTTTCAAATATTAAAAAGGGGTTTAAGTCAGATAAGCTTATGTAGCACTTTTCGTGGCACTTTAATACTGCGAATTCTATAGCCTTTTGAATATAGTTTAAACTTTACAATTCTTTCCTATATTTTTTTGAATAATTCAAAGAATAATTAAGTAATTTACAGATGATTTGGAAGTTTTAATTAGTGTTTGAACAAATGGTTAAGAGGAATTGTTTATACCACTTAAACAAAATGTAAAGAATATTGAATGTATTAACAAACTGAGTATTCGGAAACAATTAATACATTTGTCTTGCCTCGAAGATCTGGAAAGACAGAACTAGGTGTTTAACTAAGGTTAGGAATGGAGTAAACAGTGCCCTCAACTTACATAGCCTATGTTTTCTCTTTTTAGGCGAGGGATGGAACAGATCGAAAGGAATGCCCGGATGCTCTAAAAGATCATATTTAAGTTTTTCCAAAATAAAAGAAAAGAAACAAAATTCTTTGAATGTTAGTTAACCACTTATAATATTTATTCGATGAATTGTATGAAAGAAATGAGTGCGGATTTAGGTGATTCCTATCTAAAACCTCTTCGAACTAATTTTTGAAATAAAACATATTGAAGATAAAGATTGTTGAAGACAAAGAAATTCATGATGTAGGATTAATTGCCATATGTCCCTAGAGGTGAAATTTGCCACATCTAAGGTGGTGGTAGTGCTATGTTATGAATTTCTTCGATTTGCAAGAATATGATTTGAAGTTAAGAAAGAAATCAATGATTGAGATTTAATAAATAATTTTGGAATATTTTCCCTAAGTTAAAAATTATAATTTTAATATAAGAAAACCTATGATTAAGATTTAACAAATGATTTGGGAATATTTTCCTTATGTTAAAAATAATAACTTGAATATAAGAAAATCTTTGATTAAGATTTAATAAGTGGTTTGGGAATATTTTCCCTAACTTAAAAGTTATAACATGAATATAAGAAAATCTTTAATAAAGATTTAATAAAGATTTTGAAATATTTTCTCTAAGTTAAAAGTTATAACTTGAATGAAAGAAATCTTTGATTTAGATTTAATGAATGATTTGGAAAAGTTTTCCTAAGTAAAAGAGAAAATGATTTGGAATTATTCTAGGATTTAAGAATGGTTTATATAAATCATATGTTTAATAGACGAGGCTTAATGATTTCTATATATGCTTGAAAACAAAATGGGATAAATTGAAGGTAATATATCTGAGAAAGATATTTGATTTAAATAAAAGATGAAGTAATTGATTTATGATTAATATCCACATATGACCTCAACATCTTTTAAAAGCGATGATTCGCTTCGAAGGAACCATGTTTCGATTTGGGTGATTCTTATCCAAAAACCACTTCGAACCAGTTTACATGTTTGAAGATTGAAGATGCTTGAAAACAGAGATATTGAGACGAATAATAACGAGGGACTACTTGTTGATTAATTGGGGATAAACTCTTGATTCACTATATTGTAGTAGTGGTCTCTTTTTTATGAAAACCTCAAAGCCACATGGGCTTCTCGCTTAGTAATGGCCGAGGAAAGTTCCTTTGGTTTCATTCGGTCCCATAATGAACTTGTATGGATGAATGTCAGATCGTGCATTCCAAATGATAATGAGTGATCTCTATAAAAGTATATCAGTCAGTGGCGGAGAAGATTCCATTTAGCTTAACACCCTTTCTCGAGACGTACGAGCCGAGGAAGTTTTAGGCTTATAGAAATTAGTAGTGTGAATGTGGAATGGCAATGTGGAATTCAAAGTGAAAGAAGATGTGTTATTTGAAAAGGTAATCTTTGCCTCAAGCCTCATCAACCCGAAATGACAGAAACAGGGTTAGATGCAGTGAGGCTAAGTCGGTCATTCCCAATTGTGGTATGATCATCGCCTTTTAGATGTATTCCTTCATGCTATGATGTTCAGGATGTAAATTAATATGGTTTGTATGCTAGTGCGCGCTCGGTTAAATTTTGTAGCGACAGAGGGACGATATATTTGGTACTATCTAGTTATAGAGATAGGTCGGTCTTGTGGTAGAGGATCCTTTGTGGTGGTCCTCGATACATTCCTCTTGAGATGTACTGCCGGAAGCTAGTCCATTTACTTGGTCATTTGCATGGAAATCCATTCTCCAATAAGAACCTACAGTTATGTTTGTATTGGCGTAACGAATTGCCTCGAAATTCTATATGGGTAAGCATTTCAGATAAGATTAATAGTTAATTTGCAAACTTTTCAAAGAGATGTCGTTAGAAATAATATCAAATGTTTTAATATATAAAAGTATTTTAAGTTATCAAAGGGTTAAAACACATCTGTATTTATGCGTGGGCGTGGTCTTATGAGATACTCTTTCTTTCCAAAGGATTTTATTCAAAGGCTGATATATGACACTGTCATTTATTATTGAGTTTTCCTCACGTTGGTTTATCAAGCCTGATCTGGGTATTTTCGTTACTTTGGTCTGATCCGAGTTGTTTCATGTTTAGTTGCAGATGATTGAAGTTTTCAAAGGAAAGTTAGAGATATTCATCTACGTATGGACATATTCTATTATCCGCTGTGGTTTGTTGATTTTAGTTTGATGATGTCAGCAATGGTAAGGACATATGTTTATAACTGTCCAAAGCTAAATTTAAGTTAGACTTTGACATATGTAATGCGAAAGTTTTCTGATGTAAAGATACTTGTTCGATATTATATATTATTCCTTTCGTGTGAGATTATGTTCTGTTTATTTTCTTTATTTCCCTTCATGTCCGATCTTTTCATGCAATTTGAGTTAGACATATGTGGTTTATCGTCGATCCAAAGGGTACAGAAAAATGAGCCATGATAATAAGCAATTACTAGGCCCTTTTAATTAATCTTTTATTACTTAAATAACTTCTAAAATATTTACTTCAAATTATGTTTGAAAAATATATATTCGCAAAACCATTTCAATCTATCGATGTTTGGAAAACATTCCATTTACTTATATCTACAGTGTAGGATATTGACAAATCACTGTACTCTCAACACTTATAAAATATGTTCATATACTTATCAACGGCCTAAGTATATTAACAAATCTTTTTAGGAAAGCTTTATATTTTTCAAAGCACTCTTTATTGGGTCAAAACGAATGTTGCATAAAACATCGTTTTCACAACCCAAAATGTTAGTACTGGGATTGGTTAAATAAATATAGATAAATCCCGTACACTGTATAAAACATTTCCATTCCGAATTCATTTACTATAACAACAGTGTTGTAGCTTATGTCTTCCTTAACTTCCATAAAAACATGTACTTTAACAATAATAGTTGAAATCTATGTTTCAGATGCATATCTTATCTTAAAACATTTCTAAACCCTTTAAATCCATTTAAGTCGTTACTTCCCAAAAGAAAAATTATTATTTCATCAAAATATCACTTCCAAACTCCTTTAAATAAAAATCCATATATACATTCAAAATAAAGCATCTCCATATTTATAAAACCATTTTTATAGGTCTCCTTTAAATTTTACAAAATTCATTTATGTACAAAATTCTATTTATAAATCCATCCTCCATTTAAAACTCATTTTATCATCAAAATCCATTTATAAAATCCATTTCTTTATAAATCAAATTAATACAAAAATCCTTTTATAAATCCATCTCCTTATTAGTTAAGTTTATTTATAAAAATATCACCTCTGAATCTTTTTATATAAACTTATTCAAAAATCTCGAATCAAAGTATTTCTTAAAGTTATATTTTATAACATCAAAAATTATAACTTTTATTTTAAAAACAATTTCCTTCCTTTAAAATAAATTAAAAATCATTAAAACATTTATACTTCCGAAATTCACTTGGAAAACCTTTTCAACTAAAATCATCAATTTCAATATTTCCAAAATACCAAAAGTAGGGCCCAATGGTACCATAGCACTAATTAAATCAAATCCCATCAAAATCTCATCATGGCATCCATAACATCATATATCATCATATATAAGAAATAAATCAGCAGTGGTGAGGAATCCTGTTGGATCCCTCCAACCTGTAACCTAAAACGAATACAACATATGAGAAAAATGTACCACGTCTCCTTCGAGGCAGACACACGTATAAAGGGTCATTCGCTCATACACGGGAACGTATAGGGTCTCATAGGCTCCAATAGATGGGAATATATCCAAACCAACTAATATATATATATATATATATATATATATATATATATATATATATATATATATGATATCACGTATCATCGAAACAAGCATCAATCATCATAAAGGTTTTTTTCACATAAAAATATAAGCGAGCCAGACAAAGTGAGTTTTACTCACCTTGGTTACACTTATCGTTGCAGCATTTACTTCGATTAAAAACAAACAACTTTTTGAATTTTTCCTACATGCTCCAATCAAGTCAATACCCACTCTAAAATTTAGTACTCGTCAACATGAACCCAACGCCGGTTGTTTCGTTCGAATCGCACCTTATACGAGTAGGTTACGTATTTAATCACATCTTACATAATTAATATATAACTAACGTAAATAATTTAATTTAAAAAAACTTAACCCATACTATTTCCCTCTCTTCCCTCCAAACACGTGAAACTTCCCAGGAATCATAAGCGTGTTCGAACACATGTAATCGAGCATTTCCATGATCGACGGTACCTCTACACTCCATCGAAGCTCGATCTTTGCCCCTTTGTCACTTGCAAACGCACTGACAAATCTAAATGACGGATACGAACATGGGCAGAACTCTTCCCTATCGACAACGATAACATGATCCATCCATATGGATTTGAAGATCTCGTTATGCTTTTTGATTTTTTAGTTAAAAGTTTTCGGCAATAGCTTATGGATTGAGAGAGATCGAGGAAAGAAATCGGCAAATTTCTATCCATTCGAGTTGTTAGTTGCAGCTGAAACATTTAGAGGCTAGGGTTTTGTGAATTTTTGTCCATATACAGCAACTTAAACGACATTACTCACCCGAATTTTTTTTAACTCCAAACGAAGCATGCTGCTAGGCGTTCCTAATGTTTTACCCTTATTCCGGACACAATCGAATATGTTTAAAGCTCGCACGATCAAACATTAAGTACAATCGGAATGAAATTTGACAGCATACTATAATTCACTATTGTGGATCCAATGAACCAACTTTCGTCGAAATCCGAGACAATGCCAAAAATGGCAATTTTTACACGTTAATTAAATCATAAATTTCTATTTACTATTTATTCACCATTAAATCAATTTTAAAAGTGTGCTAACTCCATTCTAGTTTAAACAGATGTATATGAACTTTCTAAATCATTTTCACTTATACTAAAATTCAACGTTCAACTATTTAACAATTTCAAATATTAAGTTAGCAATTTAATTATCAAATAAATCATTATATTCGAAATATGAATTTAACAAACAATATTTAAAATAAATTGAATATTATAAATTCAAAAGACTAAAATTCTAGGTCGTTATAGTTGGGTTTGGGTTTTAGTTGTTTGTTCTGCTAATCTATCTATAGCAATTATTCTATTTTCTTTCGACTTTATGTTGCATAATCATAAACTCTCAAGAGAGAGTCCTTTGACAATGACTTTTAAGGTATTTATTTCCTTCAAACATAGTTATAAAGTGTTATTTATTTTTCTATAGAATACAAAAAATATTTTGTACTCAAATGTCATAATCAATTTTTGCCTAGGCTATGTCCCTTGGTAAATATGTAGTCCCACTCTGCTTATCATTTTAATTTATAAAATTAATAGTTGAAAATTTTAAACTTACCAACATCTGTTACATGTAGGTTATTTTCTCCAGTGTACGTAACCGAAATGTTGAGCTGTAGACTGCATACTCAAGATATATAACCAGATGTTAAAATGGAAAATTCAAGTTTCCCGATCTTTAATATTTCGGATGTTTTTTATTATCATTTTAGTATCTTCATTTGTGTTCATGTTTCTTTTTAAAAATGTAATTAACCTATAGCGTTGAATCAAATTTCCTAGATAATATTCCTCCAATTGGCCTAACTCTATGTTTATTATCAAAAAATTTGGTTTTATTTCCTTGGGTTGCAACCTATATTTCTGCATTAAGATGTTAGGAATGAAAACATATGTTAACCTCGTTTTACCCAACGACTCATCTACTTAAGGACTGGACCGACTTATCTACTCAAGGACTGGACCGACTCATCTACTCAAGGGAAGGGCCGACTCATATACTTAGAGGGATAGGACGACTCAAGGGGTTAACGGTTCACAAGGTAAGCAGCGACTCAGAGTTGACAACGACTCAACGAGTTAACGACTTGAAGGAGCAGAGTGGCTTAACTAGTTAACGGCTCACAAGGCAGACCGACTCAATGCATTACCGACTCATCAAAGCTATCGCCTCAGCGACTCAACAAGTCCACGACTCATCGTAAGAAACGACTCAAGAGGATTGACGACCTAAGAAATGACTTAACGACTCATAACTCAGGATGACTCGTCCGCGACTTAAAGCCACTGAGTCGTATTCCATTGCCACAATGCCTGTCCCAATGAGAATTGACTCGCCAACGACTCAGGACTTGGCTTAGAATCAAGAAAAAGAATGGGCTAGTGAGAAGATCAAATGCTTAATCAGATAAGCCGGCCACGACTCAACTTGACTCGGCCACGGCTTAGCCTGAGTCGGTCACGACTCAGGACTTGGGCGAAAAATTCCTATCCAGATTTGCCTATAAATACGTGGCCACCCCCAACATTCAAGGGACTTTTGGGGGCTCATTCATTTCAAGCGCCGTTACTCTGCTGCGTTCTGAACCACTTCAACACCTTCAAGGAACTTCACGAAGAAATCAAACATGTCTAACATGTGTTCAAAGATTTGGATCGACATTGAAGTTTAGGCTACTTGTTCTAAATCACTTGAAACTCAAAGTGTGTTGTAATCAAAGTGTAACTGCATTGACTTGTAATCAAATCGTCAATAAAGATATTCAAAGTGGACGTAGGCTCTCTCTTAAGCCGAACCACTATAATATTGCTGTTGTTTACTGCTTTTTCACTATTATCTGTTTATAATCTGTTCCCGAGCTATCGGGTGGTGCTTTCACAATCTCACTTCATACACCGGGGTGTTAGCGTTCAAATTTTAGCGTTAACATTTTTGGTGCTTTCACTGAGAACTGAACTCAGGTGAGTTATCATCATTGCTTCACAGAGGTTTGTAGAGAGAATTTCCTTGAAAACCAGAAGTCTATCCGAGATTATGGCTCCTGGAAGGAAAAGTAGATCTGTCAGATCTAGGAATATTCAAGAGGGAACCTCCGCTTCCCCTATATCGAATCAAGCCACTCCAGCTGTCGGAGTTACAAAGGCAGAGCTGGATGCTGCAATCTTAGGGCTGAACCAACAGATAAATGCCCAAAATGCACAATTCGAGGCTCAGAATGCCCAAAATGCCCTAATTCTGAATAGGTTGAACGATTTGCTTGGGGCAAACCGCCAACCGGCAGGTAATGAAAGGAACTTTGTTGGCAACATTCATGATGCTGAATAAAGGAATGCTCCTGAAAGGGCTGCTAGCCCCTTTGAACAAACACTTCCTGAAGTTGGCGGATCTAGAACTCGACATGATGAGGAGTATCTTTCTAGGATGGTCCGACAAATCATGAAAGAGAGTATGCAGAGGGTTGAGGACGAGAAAGAATGGGGTTTTGCCCCAAGTAAAACTCCATTTACTGAGAAAATCTTAAAGGATGAATTCCCAAGGAAGTTTGTCCCTCCAACCATTCCAGCTTACAAAGGAACAAGTGATCCGAACGAATTTTTGTATAAGTATGATTGGCACATGACAGGTGCCAGGGCTTCTGATGAAATAAAGTGCCGGTATTTTCCTGTATACCTGGAAGGTGTAGCTCTGCTTTGGTTCACCAAGCTGCCGGTCCGATCTGTCGATCAGTTTTCTGACTTAACCCGGAAGTTCAAGGAGCAGTTCAGACTATACGCTTCAAAAGCCAAAGATATTATGTCGTTGTCAAGTTTAGAACAGAATCCGGGTGAAACTATCAGATCTTTCTTGAATCGCTTTAATATAGCGCTGGCCGAGGTAGACAATGCAGAACCACGGATGATGTTGACCTATCTGATGAGGGCCATCGACAAGTCGAGCGAATTTGGGAAATGGTTGAACATGAAGGAACCAAATTCCCTTGAAAAATTCTATAAAAAAGCAAATGAATTCATACGCTTGGAAAGCCATCCCGTACCAGTAAAGGCAGTGCTGGAAAAAGCTGAAGATAACACTGTTGCTCCACGCAAGAATGAATCTGTAGGGCAAAAAAGGGAAAATAACAATGGGAAGCGGCAGAGTAATCTGAAGAAGCCCCGATCCTTCAAGCCATCATAGTATACTCCTTTATTAGATACGCCGGAGCGTATCTACCTTGCCACTAAAGATTCTATTGACTTTCCTAAACCTCCTCCTCTAAGGACCGGGAAAAAGGCTATACAGAGTGGGAAGTTCTGCCGCTTCCATAATCAACCCGGTCACGAGACCGACGAATGCCGCCAGTTGAAAAATCTGATTGAAGAGTTGCTAAGGGAAAACAAACTGCAGCAATTTGTGAAAAAGAATAGCAACAATTCTGCTTCGTCTAGTCAGGGGCAACATGCTCCTACTCATCAGCCTAGGACGAGTGAGAAGGCTGCAGGGCAAGAATCTGGAAGGCCCATTATCAATGTCATTACAGGAGGACCTCACCCAGCAGGCAGAAGCTGGGGTGAGATGGAAAGGTATACCCGAGCTTTGAAGTATGTACCGACCGAGGAAGATGTATTCGTTTTGGAAGGTGCTATGCCCCTGAAGCAACAAAGAACTTTTGATGATGATATTGTGTTCAAAGCTAGGGATTCCGCAGGTATTGAAGCTCCTACCTTGGATCCCTTAGTCATCTCGGCTGGTATCGGGCCAGATATTGTCAGAAGAGTTCTCATTGATTATGGCGCATCCTGCAATATCCTCTTCAAGAAAACATTCGACCAAATGAAGATCCCTATGGCTGATGTGCAAGCCTCATCGCAGAAAATTGCTGGTTTCACTGGGGAGCCAAAGCAGCCGGTAGGAACCATTGATTTGTTTGTGGAACTTGGAGAAGGAGAGAGAAAAGTGGTCCGCAAGCAAACTTTTATGATTGTCGACGAATTTTCTGCTTACAATGCTTTCCTTGGTCGTCCAACTCTAGCAGCGTTCAAAGCTGTTCTTGCCCCGTGGTGCCTCACTATTAAATTCCCTACAGACAATGGAGTAGGAGTTATAAAAGGGGATCAAAATGCTGGGCGAGAATGTTATCTAACAGAGCTACGAGAAACCAGAAAAAGAGAAATGGGAAAGAATGCGGCAGCCCCAGTCCGCATCAAAGAACCAGCCTTGTAGCAATTACCGGGCGGACCCTGCAATGGCGAGCACAGCGGAGCAAGGAAAGAGATGGATCCTAGAAAAGTCAGTGCAGGGGAAAATAGAGTGGTACCAGTGGAAACGACAATACCAACACCTGTTGACCCAAAAGACCCAAACAAGGTGTTGAATGTGGGTTCAAAACTTAATGCGTCAGTTCAGAATATCTTAATATCTTTTTAAAGGCAAATTTGGATGTTTTTGCTTGGACTCATGCCGATATGTGCGGAATATCCCCAGAAGTCGCAGTACACGCTCCAAATATTGATCCAAAATTTGCACCTGTGAAGCAGAAAAGGAGAACCCAAGGTCCAGAAAGGTCGGCAGCATTAAAAGAAGAAGTTGATCGGCTCATGGAGAATAACTTTATCAAAGAATCTACCTATCCGAATTGGGTTTCAAATCCAGTGCTGGTTAAGAAAGCCAACGGAAAATGGAGAGTATGCATCGATTTTTCAGATCTAAACAAGGCCTGCCCCAAAGACTACTTCCCATTACCCAGAATCGATCAACTGGTAGACGGAACAGTGGGACACGAATTGTTATTTTTATGGATGCTTACTCCGGATATAACCAGATCATGATGCATGAGCCAGATCAGGAGGACACGAGCTTTATCACCGACACTGGTCTTTACTGCTACAGAGTTATGCCCTTCGGGCTGAAGAATGCAGGGGCAACATACCAAAGACTTGTTAATGCTATGTTCAAACCGCAATTGGGCAAGACTATGGAAGTCTACGTCGATGACATGTTAGTAAAGTCTAAAAAAGCAATGGATCACATAGAACACTTAGCAGACATGTTCGCAGTCCTCCGAAAATACAGAATGAAGCTCAATCCTTTAAAATGTTCATTTGGAGTGGAATCCGGCAAGTTTTTAGGTTTTATCGTGAGCGCTAGGGGCATTGAGGTTAGTCCAGCTCAAATTACTGCATTAAAGGAAGTCAAAGCTCCTAGAACAAAGAAGGAATTGCAAAGTCTCAATGCAAAAGTCGCCGCCTTGAGTCGGTTCATTTCCAAAGCCACAGATAAATGCATCCCATTCTTTGACGCCCTAAAGAAAGGAAAGAAAAACTTCGATTGGAGTCCCGAATGCCAAAAAGCCTTTGATGAGTTGATTCGCCATATGGAAACGCCTCCAATACTTTCTAGGCCTGGCGATGGCGAGGATCTTCTTATATACTTGGCAGTATCATCTCATGCTTTAAGTGCAGCGCTGATACGAGAAGACAAGAGGATTCAACATCCAGTTTACTATATCATCAAAAGACTCACTGGGGCAGAGATGAATTACTCTAAGTTGGAAAAACTCGCCTATTGCCTACTAATTGCATCTAGGAAGTTGTGGCAATATTTTCAAGCTCATCCTATCAGAGTCCTCACTGATCAACCTTTAAAGCAAGTCCTGTTTCGCCCTGAGACTTCGGGTCGTCTTCTAAAGTGGAATATTGAACTCAGTCAATATGACATCACTTATCATCCCCGAAAAGCAATCAATGGACAAGCTTTAGCGGATTTCATCGCAGAATTCACAGATAAGGGTAACAGTGAGGAGGAAACGGTCAACGATTCCCCAGTCCAATGGAAGTTATATGTCGATGGCGCGAGAAACGACTACCGTTCT
Organism: Allium cepa; assembly: GCA_030765085.1. Classification (NCBI taxonomy): domain Eukaryota; kingdom Viridiplantae; phylum Streptophyta; class Magnoliopsida; order Asparagales; family Amaryllidaceae; genus Allium; species Allium cepa. The sequence continues at coordinate 949,432,027 of CM060943.1, read as the reverse complement.
GGAGCCGGAGTTGTACTTGAGACCCCTGAAGGCCGATCATTATGCTATGCACTAAGATTGGAATTTTCTTCAACAAACAATGAAGCAGAATATGAAGCCCTTATCGCTGGCTTAAGGATTGCTAAAGAACTAAACATCCGAGCGTTACAGATCTTCAGTGATTCTCAGCTTATTGTATGCCAAGTCAAAAAGGAATTCCAAGCAAAAGGGGGGAATCTGCCCGCCTACTTGTCAAAGGCTTGGGAACTCCTGGGTGATTTCGATTATTACATGATAAGTCACATTCCTCGAGAAGAAAACATGAAAGCAGATTCTCTCGCAAAGTACTCTAGCACAGGCGAAGCTCAATTTCTGGGGTTAACTCCAGTGGAGGTCCTGCCGTCTCCAAGCATTGATGAGATGGATATTGATTGGATCATGAGCACGTCTCAAGAGCAAGAATCATGGATGACTCCGATAAAAGAACATCTGCTCAATGGATCTTTACCAAGGAACTCAAAAGAATGACAAAAGCTACTGAGAAAAGCCTCTCGATATATAATCCAAGATGGCCGATTATACAGACGGGGTTTCTCAATGCCATTACTTCGATGTGTATCCAGGGAAGAGTCCAAACAATCCTAGCGGAGGTACATGGAGAAGAATGTGGTGATCATTCAGGTGGCCAAACATTAGCAAAGAAAATTCTCCGATACGGATATTTTTGGCCAGAAATTAATCGAGACGCAGCAGAGTATTCCCGAAAATGTGACAGATGCCAAAGATTCGCCAAAATTCTTAGAGCTCCTTCCACTGAACTCACACAGATGGTCAGTCAATGGCCGTTTACAATATGGGGGATAGACCTTGTAGGACCGTTACCAATTGCCAAATCTGGAATCAAATATGCCATTGTCGCTGTAGATTATTTCACTAAATGGGCTGAAGCTGAACCACTGGCTACTATCACCTCAAAGAAGATGATAAGTTTTGTGACTAAAAACATCATTTGCATATACGGTGTGCCGCAAAAAATAATTACAGATAATGGTACTCAGTTTGAAAGTGAAGAATTCAAAGATTTTTGCAAGCGATTCAAAATCCGGAAAAGCTTCTCAGCAGTGGCCCATCCGCAGGCAAACGGGCAAGTGGAAGCCGTGAATAAAATTATTAAGTCAACCATCAAAAAGCAACTTGAAAGAGCAAAAGATGGTTGGGTCGATAAGCTACCACTGGCACTATGGGCATACAGAACCACTCACAAAACTGCGACTGGGCACACCCCGTTTTCATTGGCATACGGGTCAGAGGCAATGATTCCGGTAGAAATAGAGGTCCCTTCACATAGAAGAATCCATTTCAATCAAGCAGAAAACGAAAAGCTACAGCTTGAAGCGCTAGATCTCCTTGATGAAAAAAGAGATGAGGCTAATCTCAGAATTGCAGCTCATCAGCAAAGTATAGCCAGACATTTCAATTCCAAAGTTCGCCAACGTAGCTTTGAGATTGGAGACCTAGTCCTGAAGAGAATTATGACAGCAACAGGTGTGTTTGGGCCAAATTGGGAAGGACCATATGTCATAGGTCAGAAGCTTCTTGACGGCTCATTCAAACTCACTACTGTTGAAGGAGATCAAATTCCAAGGGCATGGAACAGCAATCACTTGCGTCCATACTTTACTTGAAAATTTTGTTGAAATATTGTAAGAAGAGTTATGAATGTATGATTCTTGTAATTAAAGGCAATTGTAAAACTGATGCAAGTAAATAATGAAAGAATATAAAGTGGATGTAGGCCCAATTTCCTGGCCGAACCACTATAAATCTTGTGTTCCTTATTATTATTGCATGTTTGCTTTATTTTCGATATAAAAAGTACATAGAATGTATTGCTGAAATGTTGATTTAAATTTTTGCAGACAATGGAAGTGAAACTTGCACATAATAAGACCAAGCGATTCTCGTCAAATTTCGAGTCACAAAAGCCCCGAATCCAAATCCTAGATAGGAAGTACTTCAATTGAACGGCCTATGATTTCGACAGAAACGGCCTTTGCTAATAAGTTGAGATCGTTTAAACAAACAAACATCCAATTAAGAAGCTAATGCCCGTTCTCACGAACTTGCCTGACAATGAAGTACACTTCCTTGGATTAAACAAATTACTTGTAAGAAAAGGGAATGAAAGCTAAAAAAAAAAGAGGATCGCTGAAAAGGCATAAGCAAGTGGACAAGGGAACAACCAAAGCCATCATCGGCGGCACAAGTCCTCTTCGGAGGCACAACTCTTCGGAGGATAAAGACCTCTAATGGGTCATACGCCACAAAAAAGAAAGTTCTCTACTCAACAAAAAAGATTGGAAGATTCATGACCCTCCAACCATGAGAGAGTAACTTCCAGGCGATGAAAACCCTCTCTGAGGAACATTTCACCAGGAGTTGAAGTGTAACAACCGCTCTTCGGAATTTCACTTCACCAGAGTTGAAATGCAAACAAAATAAAAGACCTCTTCGGAGGCACATTTCACCAGGAGTTGAAGTGTAACAACCGCTCTTCGGAATTTCACTTCACCAGAGTTGAAATGCAAACAAAATAAAAGCCCTCTTCGAAGGCCCATTTCACCAGGAGTTGAAGTGTTACGACCGCTCTTCGGAATTTCACTTCACCAGAGTTGAAATGCAAACAAAATAAAGACCTCTTCGGAGGCACATTTCACCAGGAGTTGAAGTGTAACAGCCGCTCTTCGGAATTTCACTTCACCAAAGTTGAAATGCAAAACAAAATAAAGACCTTTCTGGAAGTCCACGTTTCACCGAGATTGAAATAAAACTTCCAAGTGTTGAAACGTGAAAAGGCTTTCTTCGAAGGCACAACTCTTTGGAGGTACACGTTTCACCAAGATTGAAATAAAACTCCCAAGTGTTGAAATGTGGAAAATCCCTCCTCAGAGGTACAACCCCTCCCGGAGACACAATCAAGAAGAAAGACCACTTCGGAAGCCCACGTTTCACCGAGATTGAAATAAAACTTCCAAGTGTTGAAACGTGAAAAGGCTTTCTTCAAAGGCACAACTCTTTGGAGGTACACATTTCACCAAGATTGAAATAAAACTTCCAAGTGTTGAAACGTGAAAAATTCCTCCTCAGAGGTACAAATTTCTATTTTAAAAAAAAAGAGAGGAAGAAAGTTAAAGTACACTTCAGAGGTCCGCTTTACCACATAGAAGAATTCACTTGGCAAAATGCGTACATAAGCAAAAGAAAAAAGTGATTTCTTCGAAGGACAAAGCGTAAAAACTTATATGAAGGAAGTTGTACTCTACGAAAAATTCCTTCAAGGATGAAGTAATTATTCTTCATAAAATAAGAGTGCAAGTCCCCTCAAAGTATAAAATATTGCAGCAAGCTTATGGTATGGGGGCAACATGGTATAGTTACATACAAAATGGTATAGCTATATCGGTAAAGTACGCTCAAACAACATACCACAAGCTCACCGCAATATCATATAAATAAACTTGTGCAAAAATGAATAATAAATGCATTCTCAAATTCAAACAAGAGTCTGTACAAATAAAGGATCATTTTATTCAATTACAGATACAGGTTTCAAAATAAAAAAGCAAGGGCCGATACCCGCACAATTCTCGATCAGTACATGCAAAAGAAAGACAAGAAGCTAAAAGCTGAAGTCTTCATTTCTTCTTGCCACCTTTAGACCCTTTACCCGGCCGAATGGTTAGCTTTTCAGGTCGGTCTGAAGGCATAAGGGAAGAAGGAGAGGGAGGTGCAACTGGTGCAATTTCCGGTTCCTCTTCAGTAGCAATAATTTTCTTCCCCCTCCTCTTCGATGTTCCGTGCTTCTTTCTTCTCTTCGAAGAAGACTCACTCCCTGGAGTAACAACAGCGGACAAAACTACGTCATCAGAAGGAGTCCGCTCCGGAGAAATCTCGCCTCCTTCAAGTCCCTCGTCTTTCTGCTCTTGCGAAGCGATATGGTCATCTAAGCCATGAAGAGCCTCAATTTGCTCCTCTTGTGACCCGGGCTGTGAAGCAGAAGGAGGAGTCACCTGAAGAGACGGAGGAGGGATAACCGGAGGAGGCGAAGTTTGCACAGCACTTGATGTTTCAACTGCAGAAGAGAAATTAAAAATATTAGTGTCTCCCCAAAAAAAAGGGAGATATGGGTTCGTTGAGATTCAAGAAGTAATCGAGAAGCTCATCAAACTTTTGAGCAGTAAGCAGGCAATCCACTTGAATCAGACCAGTGTCAAAATTACCTGAATGTGTTTGCTTCGTTAGTTCAATCTCATAATTTTGAGCCCCAATATCCTCCAAAGCCTCATCATCAGTAGGGGTAATTACCCCGGTTCTTGTAGGAGGCAGCGAATGAGCACTGGAACCTGTGATGTCAACTTCAGAAGAAACTAAAAGACGTTCAGAGGTGGTAGGTGGTATTTCTTTTTCAGAACGTTCCCCTTCCGCCATTCCGGCCCGCACTCTGGCGAGTTGCTCTTTTCCCTTGGCAAGAGCGGCGCGGGCATCATCATCAAGATAATGCTCTTCAAGAGCTGACTCAGCATAGCCAGCACCTTTACCACCGAGCATATCGAGTGCTGCCTCCCAAACTTCAGCTAGTGTAATTTCATACTTAGGGCCTAAAAAGGCAAGGCTGCCACGCCCCAAAATGCTGTGCAGATAAAAATCAAATAGTGTGGAGCCAATGTCAGCTTTGGTTGCTTGATGGGCCCCTTCAGCCGCGAGTTTACCAGCAACAGCCTCGTCACGCTCCTTTTCGGCCATAGCAAGTCGAGCTTTTAACATCTCTATCTCCAAGCTTTGAGTGCCGGTCTGTTCTCGCAGCTGTAAAGTTTCAGCGCGATATTCTTCTATGACCTTCTCCTTGTGTGTAAGCTTATCTTCGACTGCCCTTTGACTGGCATGCGCATCTCGTACTTGTTGCTGAAGCATGCTCTCCTTTTGAGAATAGGAAGTAGATGAAGTAGCTAATTCTTCCTTAAGCTTTTCTACCTCCGCTTCCAGCTTTTCATTATAGGAAGCAATACTTCTCATTTCGGCGTCATGCTGTTCGAGAGTCTTCTGCCACTCAGCCTTATCGTTCTCCATTGTGAGCATGGCCTCGAGATTGGCTCAGTTAACCCTCTGAAGCTCGTCGACAAGTTTTTGCCAGTTCGACATTCTTTCAATATCGGTCCTGACAGTATCAAGATTTCGCAGCATAGCCGATCTGTCGAGAGGAACCAAGTCGAGATCAAATCGAACTCCTCTCAGGCACCACTGAGGGAATCGACTTTGAAGAGTGGGAGGACCTTGCCCAACTTGGTATGCGGGCCGGTTGATGATTGTTTGAATGTCGGAACGAACGGGGGCAGGAGATTGAGCAGGAACATTTTCAGAAACTGTCGGCATTGTTTCTTCAGTAAGTTTAGCCCGCTTGCTAGAAGAATCGTGACCTTTACCTCTCTCATCGTGAGCCTTTATTTTTTGGGTATCATCATCTCTGTGGGGAGGGTCATGTCTTTCTTGTTCTCTTCGGTGACGTTCTTCATATGCTCGTCTCTCGTCTGCTTTTCTGATGGCCCTCTCTTCATCGGATTCTCTGTAAGAGGGGAGGTGACGCCTATAATCATATTGGCTACGCCTCCCGTAGCGCTGGAAATCATCGTAGTATGAGCTGCTGCGCCCCATTGGAGAATCTGGAATAAATATAATAAGCTTTAGAAATCTATAAAGTGTAAGAAGATAAATGCGTAGAAGTGCTGAAAAATCCTAAGTGTTGTGTAACATGTAAGCTACACGCATCAAGTTACAGACCACTCTGTGGAGTTGAGGTAATGATAACTTGAGTAGGAGGAGTTGACATTTGTTGTAAAGAAGATTTCGCCTCAATTACAGAAGGGATAGTTCTGGAAACATCATCTTTTAAAAGTTCTTGTGGCGTCACAATTAGATCGCTCAACCCCTCGAAAACATCATCACCATCATGTTTTTTGGGACTTGCTTTCTCAACTCCTTCGTCAGCAGATCTTCCGGAAGATCGGGTAGGTCCTTCCTCTTCAATAACTGGGGCAAGTACAGACTTGTCAGACGGCCCCGCAGCATCCTTCGGAATTGAACACTTCACTAATGGAGTTTCTATAGAGGTTCCTCCCCGCATGTGCTCTTTAGTAGAGACCGGGGCATCAGGAGTTTCCGTCGGAGAATCGGTAATTTCAGTTGGGACTTCACGAGGCTGAGTGAAGTGAGAGGAATGAAGAAGCCCATATTGATGTAAAAATCCATCATTTAACAAAAACTTTATACTCCTCTCTTCTACCGCCACGGCGTTCAATCTCTCAAAAATTTGTTTATAGCGTGGATCTCTAGAGGGAGGAGGAAGTGCTAAAACAGGAAAAAAAGAAGCAATGTTAGCATTTAGCAACTCAGATTTCGAAAAGCCCAAGAATGGAGAAATAAAAACAGGAAAATCTTACTTCCTACTCTCCAGATGGCATAAAACCCTGGAGGGCAGCGAACAAAGAAATACTGATTTAGAAATCCATGAACGCTTTCAGGAAGATCGGTGATGAGTTTGCGGTTTCGAGCACTCCTTACAACTACGATAGAGGGATGATCTTTAATTTTTGTGAATGAGCAGAAGTAGCAGATTTCCTCAAAGCTCGGTAATCGGCCCAGAACTCTACTAAATAGCACACATAACCCCATCAGAGTGGCATGGCTATTGGGGTGCAATTGGAATGGAGAGATAGATAATCGAAGCAGGAACTGCTGAAGGAAGTCATTAAAAGGTGGTATGGCACCGCTCAAGCACATTTGGCGATTGACAGCAATAAAGCCAGAAGGGGGCCTATCTGCAGTATCATTTGGCCCCGGCAGTAAGGCATCAGCTTCGGCAATGCCAAACTGGATGAGCAATTGGTTAAACACCCGCTGATTCAGAGTTGTGGGAGTTCTCTCCGGAGGGTTATCCAACAGGTTGGCTACTGGGAAGACATCTTCAGCCTGGCCCATCGGTTCTTCTTGTTGAGATGTCATTCTACACAAGCAACTGGATGTTCAAATGCGAAGGTGCACGTTTCCTAAAAGTGTGAAGTGTTGTGCAGAACTAATGAAAATAAACAAGTAAATATAACTGACATTAAGCTAGTTGGCAATTGATCAATTACTAAATTTCAGCACTTGTTAATTTAAAGTTTCAGGTATAGTGTTATTGCAAACTGGTCAATTTCATTTGACTATTTCAACATTGCTTTAGCACTCTACTTGGATTCGTTGGTTTAAAGTACTTCATTCACGCAATCTATTTAACATTTATCCTCTATTGACTAATCCGTCATTGGATGTGGGCAATCAATGGCAGTATATTCGTCCCGATTTTCTGTGATTGTTGTATTAAACAGGTTGTATACTTGCAAATTGAAGCAATCTGTAAAACTAAAATACGTAACAAAGTTTAGCAGGTTAAAGTCCAAACAATCAATATTAAGGCAGTTTATTTCAGTAATTCAAGACAAAGGTCGAGTCAGAATTATGCTTCAAAGCAGTATAATGTGATAACTCGTCCACATTTTAAAGATTATGAAGCAAGTTAAGCTAGGTTATTTATGGTCCAAGACATTGAGTCACTGGTTCTCTAAGTCGTAAGGCATAGTAATGGGAAAGATTTTAGTTCGAGGCAGTGTGAAGTTCTCCAAGTCCTGTCTCGGCTGCGACTCAAATCCTAGGTTACATCTAATTGAGCCGGTCATAGGTTCAAACCACAAGGAGCAACTCGGTGTGAAAAATAGTTCAAGTACTGAGTCGTTCATGACTTATGACTTGAGTCGTTCATGGTCTATGGCTTAAGTCGTTCACGGCAGATGATTTGAGTCGTTCGCGGTTCAAAGGATGAGTCGTGGTGAAGATCTAAGGGGCTGAGTCGCTCGTGCAATCAAAAAACCAATTAGGCCGTATGAATCCAAAATCATTTCCTCAACCGGTCGTCCACTCTCCAACCCATTAACCCGTTAAGGGTCATTTCGTCTCTTCCAAATCCACCACTTTCTCAGTAAAACCTATTATTTCTCTGCACCAACAAATCGCCCAAGACAGATTCGAATCGCCTCAGGTCCATCGTACATCCAACACATAGCTGAGCTCTCGTAAGTCGCAACAACATAGCTAATGACGATTGGAAATCAATCGCAGCTTGGCTCGAGGATGCAACGCGACGCATGACATTGGATTAGAATCAGAGGATGGGGATTCACGATTTAACGGCAAACATGGTTGGACAAATATTGAATTCACTTACGCAATGTAATAGCAAGGATAAGTCGTCAACTGATTAGCTCGGAGACGCCTTCGAAGGTTCGGAGAAGTATTAATGGCAGATGCGACTTAAGAGATAGGTATTGAGAAGAAGGAGGTAAGAGCGACGACTCAAGTCTTTTATAGCTGTGAGCAGTGAAAGTTGAATCGGCATACGAGACAGGATGAGTCGAAGCACACGACCTACGACTTAGGCGTGTACTTCGAGGGGCAAGTGTTAACCTCGTTTTACCCAACGACTCATCTACTTAAGGACTGGACCGACTTATCTACTCAAGGACTGGACCGACTCATCTACTCAAGGGAAGGGCCGACTCATCTACTTAGAGGGATAGGACGACTCAAGGGGTTAACGGTTCACAAGGTAAGCAGCGACCCAGAGTTGACAACGACTCAACGAGTTAACGACTTGAAGGAGCAGAGTGGCTTAACTAGTTAACGGCTCACAAGGCAGACCGACTCAATGCATTACCGACTCATCAAAGCTATCGCCTCAGCGACTCAACAAGTCCACGACTCATCGTAAGAAACGACTCAAGAGGATTGACGACCTAAGAAATGACTTAACGACTCATAACTCAGGATGACTCGTCCGCGACTTAAAGCCACTGAATCGTATTCCATTGCCACAATGCCTGTCCCAATGAGAATTGACTCGCCAACGACTCAGGACTTGGCTTAGAATCCAGCAAAAGAATGGGCTAGTGAGAAGACCAAATGCTTAATCAGATAAGCCGGCCACGACTCAACTTGACTCGGCCACGGCTTAGCCTGAGTCGGTCACGACTCAAGACTTGGGCGAAAAATTCCTATCCAGATTTGCCTATAAATACATGGCCACCCCCAACATTCTAGGGACTTTTGGGGGCTCATTCATTTCAAGCGTCGTTACTCTGCTGCGTTCTGAACCACTTCAACACCTTCAAGGAACTTCACGAAGAAATCAAACATGTCTAACATGTGTTCAAGGATTTGGATCGACATTGAAGTTTAGGCTACTAGTTCTAAGTCACTTGAAACTCAAAGTGTGTTGTAATCAAAGTGTAACTGCATTGACTTGTAATCAAATCGTCAATAAAGATATTCAAAGTGGACGTAGGCTCTCTCTTAAGCCGAATCACTATAAAATTGCTGTTGTTTACTGCTTTTTCACTATTATCTGCTTATAATCTGTTCCCGAGCTATCGGGTGGTGCTTTCACAATCTCACTTCATACACCGGGGTGTTAGCGTTCAAATCTTAGCGTTAACAACATAATTTACTAATAAGGGGCTGAAAAAGAAGTCCGTAGCCTAAATTTATTTTATCATTCAACTCCAAATAGTGATTGTTTTCTAATTTAATTTATACCCAAAGGTCAAAAAGTGTTCGTGAAGTAGTTAATAGAGCCGCAAGAAAGTGTGATTTCTTATTGATTACATTAACATTTTAATATCTTTTTTTAGTTATTTATGTTTCTTTTATAAGATGTCAGTATCGAAGAAAGATAAACCATGTTCCCCAATAATATAGTTCACCAAATGGTTAAATCGTATAAGTAATATTAGTAAATATGGTTTTGTGACCTTGGTAATATTAGAAGGAAAAATCAAAATTTACAATAAGAGGCTGAAACCTAAGTTTAACATTACATCGCAAATAATAAATATTTACTTAATGAGGTATAGTTTTTAGAGGAGGCGGTCAATGATATTGTCTCCACATCATAAGTAGGCGAAGCAAAATTTTTCCTTGCTTTCCTCCAAATATTTTCCAACACAATCTTGATGAGCTGCTGCCTTCCTCAACACCTAGCATTCTCAGTCTATTAAGGAAAAACTATGAACACAAACCTTATACAAAACTTCCACGTAATTCGTACTTCATTAACCCAAAAGAAACATGATAATAGAATTTTATTTGGTTCCATAATGGGTAAGTGAATATATTACGGGAACCCAACTTCAATCATGGTGAATATGTAGACTGGAAAGGGAGGAGCATTCAAACTTTTGAACATGGGGGAATTAATGCAGCATTCATCGTTTTTGGTAAGCGATAAACGAAATAAAAATAAGTTGTCATTTGTATAAATTTTTTACTTAAAAACTATGATGCCTTTTCTTTTCAATTTTTTGGCATAGACACCGTATTACATCAAAACATTACATGTATTGCTAATACATCCAACTAGGTCTCCTGTTTCACTGGCAGAATGCATTATCCAATAGCTCAATCTGCATACATTCTTATTAATTATATATTTGTTGCGTTTTTGTCAGCTTTATTGGGCGGATTCATTTATGACACGTTCCTTCCAAAATTTTGGTCGATATTGCTCTTTTTTGTTTAGCAACTATTTGTAAGAATTTTCCCAACATTTATAAACATATGTACACATATACACATAGATATGAACATCCATACCCTAATATGTGTATTTTTTTTTTACATATTTTAGCATCGTAATATCCATTTTTTCAATGATTGCAAATTTTTAAAATCTTATGATTTAAATTTTGCTTTAATCAAATCGCACCATGTTCGGTATTACTCCTAAACTTTTTTCGATATACATTCTAAGTTGTGGTCGAGAAAAATAACTTTGTTCTTGCTGATTTTTCTTCTTTAAAATCACCGTATATTTCATCCGCTATTCAAAATTTATTGTTCCTAAAATAATAGAAAAATGGAGCAAGGTAGAAAAGTTGGCTATATATTTGGTAGTAAAAGGCAAATATCAAAAACGATATTAAAAACGGATTATTTTAAAAAGCCTAACATTTTTGGGAATAATGGCTTAGCTGTTATTGTTAGATTATTTTGAAAAGAAAAGTCATTTTTCTTCTTACCCATCGTTTGATAACTGTAACGACCCAGGATTTTTAGTAATTAAAATTTGAATATTTAATTAATTTTAAATATTAATAAGTGAAATTTATAAGTCGAATAAATTTTATTCGAATAATTGGATTTAATTGAATAATTAAATCAATAATTTAATATGTTAAATTACAGAAATAATTGAAAATCGAGTTAAATATGACTGAAAATGATTTGTAAAATTTTATTTTATCATATTGGAGTTAGAACGATATTTTAGAACTTTTAAAATCGAATTAAAAGTTAATTTGTGATGAATTGAATATTTTAATATTTAATCGACTAGTGAAAATAGTCAATTTTTGAACAGTCTCAGAATTGGACGAAACTTGTTCCATTGGATCCGAAATAGTTTGTTATTACCGGATTTCAATTTTCGTAGCAATCGGAGTTATCTTTGATCGTGGCAGCTCGAAACGCATCGAAATTGTTTTAATATTAATTTGGCGAGTTAAATAACCATTTTTCAAAAAGTCTCGGATTTCGACGAACCCAGTTTCATCGGATCCGTAATGTGATATTATTGTAAGGTTTAAAATGTCATGTCAATCGGATTTACCGTTTGTCCGATACAAATTAAAACGCCTAGAAAATCGTTTAAATAGGTTTAATTCAAATTGAACGTTTATTGCCATATCTCGCACAGATTTCCGAATTAGCTTTCGAAACCTGTTCCATTGTGTCCGAAACGCGGGGTAAACCCTAGATACGCTGGTTACGGCGCGTGAATCGGAGTTTGGAATTTCGGAATGAATAGTGTCGTTCGTTTTCCTATAAATAGCCCCCTCTCTCACAAGAAATAAAAAAAAATTATTATAAACCCTAAACCTAATGCAGCCGCCACCCCCCTCAACCCACGGCCGAAAACAACCCATCTTCCTCCCTCCAATCTTCAAATCCAAGCGATATCGAGCCTCGTCTTCAACTAGAGAATTCAAGAGCATATGAAGATCTACAACTTCAACGGTTGTGATCGAAATTGGAGTCATGGATCGATGGGAAATCGCGTATGAAGCCGAGATGTTCACGCACGTTTTTCTATGCCTATGGTCGACCGAGCCTCGTGCTTTTCTGGTCGTGGGTGAAGTGTGTGAGGGCGCACGAGTTGATGCTCCCTGATCGAGTTATCGTCGAGCGTTGAGGAGGCAATAATTAACCCTAATATGGAGCAATGGGTTCGGTTTCACGTTGATGGCCCGGGGATGGAGACGCGTGATATGGAAGAAGGTGCGCACGGTTCAGATGCAAAGGTGATAGATCATGCGGCCTGTAATTGAGTTAGGTTTAAAATTAAAAATAAATGTTGAAATTAGTTTATATAAATTCGTGTAAATTTCTAAAAATCATATCTTTTTCATACGAGGTCGAAAACGCGCGAAACAGAAAGCGTTGGAATCGTATGGACGAGCACTACGCGATGGAAATGGATTGGAGTCGATTGGATTTAGTGAGAATTTCGGGTAAAATTAAACGTCCGTTTAATTTTATTCGAAATAAATCGCTAAAACGAAATTGAAATCAAGGTGAGAACTTCTCACTCAATCGAATCGGCTTCGATTTTATTTTAAATAGTTAGATTTAAAATATTTGAATGCATGTTTGAATGATGATTGTTATCTATTGATAGTTAAAATAGACATTATGCGCCGTAAGTAAGCGGATGTTATTTATTAAAAACATATACCGTGAATATTTCATAAATAGTGAAATTGGTATTATATATAATAGCAATATATATATATTGGCATATGTATATATTGGAGTTATTGATTTCCCGCATTTGTATAGCGGATGAGACCCTATTGCGCCGTCTATTAAGCGGATAATATTTTAAATCCCATATACCGCGATAATTCCGTACTGGAGCGGAATTGGTATTGTGCTAATGTTTTTGGAGGCAGGAAAACAGGTTGGAGGGATCCAACTGGATTCCTCAACAGTATTTATTTGATTTCAGATATTTTGATATTTGATGGATTATCATATCGATATATGATATCGTTGTTTGTCATGATTGACTATTTGGTGTGTAGCATCATTGGGCCAAATTTTGATTTGGAATTTTAAAATGATTTTATAAAGTGATTTTTGAAAGTATACGTTTATAAAATATTTTTGGAATTGATCCATTTTAAATAAATAAACGTTATAAATTTTAATGTTATAAAAATTATGGTTTTTAGAAATATAGTTAAAGGTTGATTTTTGAAAATATGAGGATAATGATTTTTTAAAATAGTTTAATCGAGATTTTTGAAACTATTATAAAAAGTTGAAAATATAGGATTTATAAAATTTAATTATTTTATAAATCAAAATGGTGAAATTATAAAGGGGATTAAAGATGTTTTAAAAGAATAATAGTATAAATTGATTTATATAAGAGATTTATAAATTGATAATTTGTAAATTAAAATATTTGAATTATAAAAACGAGTTTTTATAAGTGTTAGAATGAATTGTGAATGAATTTCATAAATGAATGAAATTTATAGAATTATAAATGGTGAAGTTATAAATGGAATTTTATAAGCAGTAGGTTTATAAAATTTATAAAGTTATTAAAAGAATGGTTTTGGATAAATAATTGAATCTTATAAGTTATAAGATTTATAATTATGAAGTTCAAAGGAACGATTTTTGGCAAACAAATAAATTATAAGTATTTGACTTATAGTATGAATTTCTAGTATATCATGAGATATGAATTGAGATAGGTTAATAAAGGAGATGTATAAATGGAAGTTGTTATAAAATAAATAATAAGGGAATTTATAAACATTGTTTTATAAATTCGCAAACGACTTATTTTGATAAGTAAATTGTTATAACTTATTTATGGAGTTATATTCACGTTTTAGACAGTGAATAATCCTTTAAAGTAAAATGAATAGAAAGGATGAAATTGGTAACGTAGTATATTCACGTTTTTGAATAGTGAATAATATGTTAAAGAAATTGTTTTGAATGTGATGTTTTAAATAGAATTAAAACGATCTAACGATGTTTTAAATGTGTTGAGATTCGAAACCATAGATTTCAACATTCATTGTTGAAATAGACGTTTTCGAGAAATAGAAGGAAATGGTGGACTATAACACTGTTGTTATAGTAAATGATTTCCGAAAGGAAATGTTTTGCATAGTATGGATTTATATATCTATTTTAATTTCAAATCCCTATACTAGTGATTTTGGGTTGTCGTAACGATGTTTTACGCAACATTCGTTTTGGCCCAAATAAATATGTTTAAGAGAATGATTTCCTTAAAGAATGAAATATATAGTTAATTTCGATTTAAGTATATTGAATATTTTCCAAGTGTTGAAAATAAATGGATTTGTGAATTACTTATTAATAAATAAGTATGGAAATGTTTTTTTCCAATATAAAGTGAATATTTTGAGAATTTATCTTTTTGAAGATAAATTGAAAATGAATAATTAAAATCGTATATTCATAGATATTGTGAAATATAAATTCATTATAGAATTTATAAATGAAAAGGGGAATTTGTTTAAAAATAAATATTGATTTATTTTTGAAGTATTGAAATTATATATCTTGTAAAGATATTTTTGGGAAATAAATAATTTGGAGAATCATTTGGAATCTGGTGATGTTTTGCATATCCATTGATAGTTCAACAACCGACTATCAATAATTACCTTTGAAAGGTATTTGTTGTGATTTGTTGAATTTGAATGCTACACTTATTTTTAAATTATTGCGCTCGTTATTCGGATTACCCATTTCGAATAGTGATAAGACGCAATGGATAGCATTGAAGATCGGTGTTGAAGACCCGGTATTTGCGAGAGCGATAGGATGACCTGTCGATTGACTCTGCACCGAGTTGCTCCGGTATAGAGTTCTCCATATGTGATGGGAAATCCAATCAGGATTGTGGATATCCGGATTGCAAGGACTTCTTTGTAAGTGCCTTCGGTTCGGTTCGAGCCCGGAACAGACTTGCATGGATTGTATGTCTGACATTACAAATTGAGATATAAAGTCGATTTCATTCAAATATATTTCTGTTGGTGGAGGAGAATTTATTCTTTTAGCTTAACACCCTTCTCTGAGACGTACGAGCTCAGAGGTTATGTAGTTGAAGGTTATCAGCAATATATTCCCAATTTTGTAATGTGTTATGCTGAGTGTTGCTGTGAAATGATCATTGTGTTGATCATTTGTGATAGGATCATTTATTTGATCGTCTATCTTGGTGATCATTTCTATGATCATTTGTTGACCCAAAGCATGGCTTTTGTATAAAGTATGTGTTTGTGGACGAGACTTCGTCTAGCCTCACACCCCGGAATGGTCAAAACAAGAAAGATGCAGCAAGGTTATGAGGGGTAGCTCCCTTTAGGGTATGTGCATTTCTTTTTGGAAAAGGGTGGTATCATGGTATGGAGCCCAGATACTTACTCATGTTGAAAACACTTTATGATTGTGTGAATTGATTACGAGCGCTCGGTTAAAGGTCCCAAAGGACCGAGGGATGGCATATTCGTGTCAGTTGTTACCTAGTTTGAAAGGTAACCCGACCTTGTGTTGGCAGAGATCCGGTTAGGTTCTCAGGGACGTCCTTCCAGAGGCGTTCTCATGTGGCAATGGGAAGTTCCTCGGCCTGACCATTCGTTGGAAATCCAAAGAAACAATACGAGACTTGTACCGTTTTAGTTGTAGAACCTGCCATTTAATATGGTAGCTATAGTAAGCATACTATAATGGTACCTATGCTGGCTAAAATTTATATTCTACTTTCGAAATGTTTTCCTACACTATGCACTAGTAATAATATCAAATGTTCTTTTTAATACGTATCAAGCATCTTTGACTATCATAAGAAGAAATCTCCTCCAAGCTGCGTTTGCATTGTGTGTGTGGTGGGAAGTCTTATGGTAGTCTCATTTGTAAAAGCATTGCGAATTGACTTTAAAAATATTCCTCTATTTTGATTTTAAAGATAAATAAACTGTTTTGAGTTCTCACACCAGTCACATGACTGACTTGGAGTTTATTGTTTTCCTTCCTAAACTCTGGGTGCCCACCAATTTCCACACGGGCAGTCGAGAGTTAGGTTTATCAGGATATTCTGGATATTCTGGAGTTGCTGGAGGCAAGCTGGATGGCATGGCGTATTACTAGTATATAGTATTTCTTTTTCCGCTGCATGTTGTTTGTTGTTGTACACTCTGATGATATGATGTAATGTAATGTGATGTAATGTAATAACTGATATAGTTCTTTGTTTAAAGATTATTCATTTATTATTATATGATTGTTCCGCTGCGAATTGTGAGATTCTGATATTGTTCTGTTGTTTTCTGTTCTGTTCCGTTCTATTTATTTTCTTTTCTCTCTATTTTCTATCTTTTCTCTCTTCTTCTCTCTCTTTCCTTTTCTTAAAACCCTAAGTGTTCGGTTTTTTTGGCATTCGATTTCTCGGCAGTTGATACAGTGGACGTATTGATGTCAGTTTTCGGAAGTTGAAGAATCGGGTCCTTAAAATAACCTTAAAAGAAAAACAATTTAGCATAAAATTATGCGTATATATTATAATATGAACCATTCAATCTCTATATGCAAGTTTAATCTAAAATGTGAATTTTTTGCTTTATGATTTGACCCTTATTTTGATAATCTTGCTAGCAAATAATCATTTCCAACTAGATGTATTTTTTTACTATTTTTTAATTTAAAAAATTGGTCCAAGTAATTTATGAAGTTGCATCTTCAATGAAATTGATGCTTTACCATCTAGACCTTTTGATTATCTACTTATTTATTTTGAGTTATTACAGCGTGTGGCAGCTTCTATATCAAGAAACATTGCATTTTTGCATGCCTAATTTTTGTAACCATTCAACTATGGGATCCATCGCTTCATCCCCACCTAGGTGAAATACCCTTAACTTTACAAGCAGCAATGCTATACAGTGGCCTTAATGCGATTGCCTTTGGTGTTAGAGGGGTTATTATAAATTTACCTACACATAGTGCAACTAGTTCAATGCATCAAATGAGCATATCTTTTCTAGCTATTTAAATCCATTTTTTACCTGCTTATATATTGGAGAATTATTACCGATTACGTTTTAGTATGGATTCTAGAAAATAAGGGTTGGGTTTGGGGTTAGATGTTTGTTTAGTTAATCTATTTGTAGTTATTATACTGTTTTCTTTTGGTTTTATGTTGCACAAGCATAAACTCCAAAATGGGAGCCCTTTGGTATTGATTTTAAGGTATTTATTTCCTTAAAATGCAATAAAAGTCTTACATATTTTTAATAGAACACTAAAAAAATTTATAATCAAATCTCATAATTAAGTTCTACATGGGCTTGGTCCCTAGACAAATACATAGTTCCACTATGCTTATCATTTTAATTTATATAATTAATAGTTGAGTAACTCACACTTACTAACATTTGTTACCTGTAGGTTATTTTCTCCAGCGTATGTAACTGGAATGTTGTGGTGTATACTGTATATTCAAGAGGTAGAACCAAATGTTAAAATGAGAAATCCAGGTTTCCCGCACTTAAATATTTCAGAACTTCGATGTTGTTTATTATCATTTCAGTAACTTCTTTTATATTCACGTTTCTTTTGGAAAATATTATTAACCTATAGCGCTAAATCAAGTTTCCCAGATAATGTTTCTACAATTGGTTTAACACAATGATTATTATTAAAAAAATTGGTTCCTTTCCTTGGGTTGCAACCTATATTTGAATTAAGATGTTAGGAATAAAAACATGATTTCCTAATAAGAGGCTGAAAAAGAAGTCGGCTGCCTAAACTTATTTTATCTTTATATTTCAAATAGTAATTATTTCCTAATTTAAACCCAAAGGTAAAGGAGGTCATGAAGTAGTTAGTAGAGTCGTAAGAAATCATGCTTTCATGTTATTTACATCAACATTTTAATACCTATTTTAGTTAGTTATTTTTCTTTTATAAGATGTCATTAACCAAAAAGATAAACCAAGTTCCCAAATAATATAGGTCCTCAAGTGGTTAAACTATACGAGTAATATCTGGAAATATGGTTCTATTCCCTTGGTAATATTTGAAGGAAAAAAATATAATTTACAATAAAAGGCTAAAACTTAAATTTATCATTAAGTCCCAAATAATAAACGTTTACCTTTTGAGGCATAGGTTTTTAGAGAAGGTAGTCGTTGATAATGTCTCCACAACATAAGTAGATGAAGCAAAATCGTTCCTCGCTCTCCTCGTAATAATTTCCAGCACGATCTGATGAGCTGCTGCCTAGCTCAACTCTGAACGTTCTCAGTCAATTAAGGAAAATCCATGAACATAAACTTATAGAAAACTTCCATGTACTTCTTGCTTCGTTGACCAAAAAGACCTAATACAATAGCATTTTATTTGGTTCCAGAATGAGTAAGTGAATATAGTATTGTAACCCAACATCAATCACGGTGAATACGTAGACTGGAAAGTGAGGAGCATTCAAACTTATGAACGTTGTGGAATTAATGCAACATTCATCATTTGTGGTAAGTGATATACAAAATCGAAACAAGTTGTCATTTGTATAAATTATATCATTTAAAACCATTATGCCTTTTCTTATGAATTTTTTTGCATAGACACTGTAGTACATCAAAATATGGCACTTACTGCAAATACATCCAACAAAGTCTCCTCTTTCACTTGCAAAATGCATTATCCAATAGCTCAAGCTGCAAACATGCTTACAAATTATATGGGGGCTGCATTTTTGTCGACTTTAATGGGCAGATTCATTTCTGACTCATTCCTTTCTATATTTTGGTTGATATTGCTCTTTTTTGTTTGGAAACTACTTATAAGACTTTTCCCTACATTTATAAATGTACGTACACATTTACCAATATATACAAACATCCATACCCCCGTATGTGTATTTATGTACATTCCGTGCTTTCAATGATTGCAACTTTTGAAAATCGTACGATTTGAATTCTGCTTTAATCAACTCTCACCAAGTTCGATATTATTCTACAATTTTTAGTCGATCTACATTCTAAGTTGTGGTTGAAAAAAATTATAACGACCCGTAGTTCCGTACCCCTAGAGTCGACACTATTCTCCTTCAATCAACTCAAGATGTACGGAAATATGAATCATTTGGGTTAAAGAACAAGTGGTAGATGAAGAAAATAGAAACCAACATCAGAATCAAACCAACGCAGCGGAATAAAATATAATAGATAATAAATTATCTTTACACAAAAATAAATCTGTTTATACATTGCATCATCAGATTATACATATCACACAACTGGACAGTAATCATAACCTGTCCTCACAATCTAAATATGCAGCGGAATATTTAACACAAATATGGTGGTACGTATCACCATCCAGCTCGTCTCCTGAGCCCCACAGCATCCTTTCCTATATCTGTAACAACCCTGGATTTTTTGACCCCGTTTATTTTAATAAATATTTAATCTGGTTAAATGAAATGTTGACTGATCATTTTAAAATAGAAATGATTTTGGAACTATTACCTTTTACTTATATAAATTGCACTTTAAATAGGAGATTGATTTGGAAATTTGAAATAGATCTCAATATATTTACAATAAATTTTTTCTTATGTAGGTCAATTAAAATAAAATTTATGTTATATATTTAAATTAATTTTTTTTTAAACATTTGATAAACATATACATATGAATAATAATGTTTGAAATTTACAATCAAATTCTAGTAATATAGAGTATAAATGTAACATATGAGTCAAACTTATGTATATAATTTGAATAAATTATAATTGGAGATAAATATAAAAATAAGTATTACATATAAGTGAAACTTAAGAATATAATGTAAATTTTGATAATCAAAATATAAAATACAAATATAAATAAATAAGCAAGCAAATAATAAAATTCGTTCTTTTATATCTTCACATGTAATCTAAACTCAAAGTGTAAAATGAAATGAAAACAATTTATAACATAATATAAGACAAGTGTTTATACAAAACAATAAATATTCTCATAAACAAAACTTCACACTCAAAAACTAAATATCTATCTGCAAATGTACTTTTCATACAACAAAAATCTTTATACATAGTACAACATATTTACATTCATAAGGCAAACATCTTCCTGCAAGTATATATTTTACACAAACATATGTTTATAGAGTTCAAACTAAAGATATTAAGACAGATATGTATATGTATATAAACAAGCTTCATACACAAGCCATAATTGCTTACCTGCCATAAGTACAATCTGCATACAAATATCTATCTACAGCAAGTATGTATGTAATTATTTAAGCTAGGCATTGTAAACTTGAAGGTTAATAAAAACAAGAAATATAATAACAAAACTCTTGTACAAAATTGGTCAGCAAACATTAATATTATGTTAGCCTAAATGAAAACATTTTAGTACAAAAGAAAACTTTCCAGCTGAAATTGTTGAATCACCTCAGGTCTTAATGCAAATAAAAACAAAGTAAGATATTTTATCAACAAAGCTTGTTCAAGAAGACATATTGTTCAAGTTATATGTATTCATTATTTCTTATTCTTGAGTTCATATGTAACCGCAAAAGCAAAGCCTGAAGAAAAAAAGTATGAAACAAAACTGCAACTTGAATTTAATACAAACAAAATTTATGTAACATCTACAACATCAAAGGTTGGAATTTGAAATTCAAAGTTGAAGGCTAGGAAACTGGGTTCATCTGGAAACTAAACTATCCTCTGTTAAACCATAGGTGAGTAAACATACTTTCTTAAATTTTAAACATGATAATTAGCTTCTGATATGTGTGATTGCTATATATATATATTGAATATAGATGAACCTGTACTTATTTTATACACTGGAAGCTTCTGTGCCTGTTCTGTTTCTAGCTTCTGAACTTCTGAATAGAAGAAGTAAAAGATATTAATACTCTTCCACTTGAATTAATTTTAACCCTAAAAGATGTAAGTAATTCCAATTGTTTAACATAAAACAAATTCTGAGAATATGTTTTACCATCACAGTAAGATGTAACACTGTTTTCTTCAAATCTCAGGTAAAAGAAACCAAAGGCCAAATTTTGAATATTTAAATTTGTAAATTGAATAACATATTTAGAGTTCATATACGTAACTATGATTTTTAACATAAAAATCTTAATTTTTAAGCAAAGATCGAAGGTGTAGTTTTAAAATGAAACTATGTGGGGTTTTTGTCAATTCTAGAAGATTTAGTCAATTTTAACTTCTGTAAATTTACAGGAAGCAAGACTGTAAACCATATGATTCAAGAAAAATGTCGAAAAAAATTTCGAATGTAGGGATTTTGGTATTGAATCAAGAGTAGGGTTTTAGGGTAAATGTTTTGTATGCTCTGTAAAAATTTGATTTTGGCATCATGAGTAAACCGAGTGGACGCGAGTTTAAGTGGAGTTAGGTGGGGGTGTGAGCGACGTACTGGGGAAGTTTCATCACCTCCGGTGATGGGTGGTGGCCGCACGAGGAAATTTTTAGGAAGGGGTTGGTTACAGTTTTCGGCTGTAGGCCTAAATCTTTGAATTCGAAATTTTGGTTGCAGTTTGGTTTGGGATTTGATCTGGATGTGATATGCGTCTTGTTGAGATGGAGGGTGGCTGCCGGAGTTGGGTCGTGCTGCCGTGCATGTGCATGGCAGCGGTGATTTTGGTGTCAGACCTTGTTGTGGGTGGGGTCGCGAGTTTTACTCGAGCGAGTGGGAATTATTCTTCGGGTTGGACTTCTTTTGTGAGAGAATAGCCTGCCGTGGTATTTATTTTTACCCAGCCTAAGCTTTAACCTATAGTTAAATAAAATAAGAAAAATTAAAATAAGAAAGGGAAGAAGATGAGTGTACAGGGAGGTTTCGGGAAAGGATGGATAGCACGAAGTGCCACTCGGGTTTGCATAGGGGAGGCCTCGAGTTTTTGTAGGGGAGTTCTCCGGTATGTTAATTTTGATTTGCTGTTTTTAAAATATAAATAGGTTTAAGTGTTTAACAAAATTAAGATAGGATTTAATACTAGTTTAATTATTAAATTAATGTTTTACAATGTTTCAAATTCTTAGCTGTTATTTTAATTATGGAAATTATTTAAATTAAGTATTAGATTAACTAATAATTGAAGTTGTAGTTAATTCTATAATTGATTATCAAGATTTAAAGGAAAACTTTTACATGTTTCATTATGTTGAACGTATAATATAAATAAATTATTTTAGAAAGGAATTAAAAACAGTTACTTTTAAACCATAATTAGCGATAGATTAATTATTGGAAAGTGATTGGGAGTAATCACTTTATAATCAGTGATCAAGTAAATAATTAAGAGAAGGGGTAAATTTGGAAATTAGTTACTTAAAGTCAATTTTATGAATGATTAATAGTTAATTAGTCGAGTAAATTAATTAAGAGTAAATAAATGGCTAAGTAAGTAATTAGCAATAATTAAATGGATAATTAAGTTTAATTAATAATTAAGACTATTAATTAAATGATTAATTAAAGTAAATAACCGGATTAAGAAGAAATTAAGAAATTGATAGTGTGAAATAAATAATTATGTAATTAAGATTTAATAGTTGATTAAGAAAATCATTTATCAGATGATTTGAAATGAAATGGGTAATTAATTGTTAATTAATGATTAATTTAATAGAGTTAAGTGACTAACTCTCAAGTAATTAATTCTAAATTGAATTAATTACAAATAAGACTTAAAGGTGATTGCTTATGGACTGTTGTGATTGAATACCTGATTGTGATATTTATGCAATGGTATTCTGTGATGCTCTGTGATATGTTATGTTATATCTATGAGGTTTGTATATGTTTTATATGTGATAAATGCTATGTTAATTCAACTATTAAATTTAAATTATTTAAACTGTTAAGTTAATTAGACAACATGGCCCTTAAAATGGCGGTCGGATTCGATGAGACCGGGATTGGAAGAATCAAATTTGATTCTCCGAAAACCACACCGATCTAATTTAAACGTTAGGTCGTGAATTTTGAAACGAAGATCGAGATGGTGTTTTCAGAATGCAAGGGTTATCGTCGTTGACTCTGAGGGTGATTCCAAAATGATTGTGACGAGATAATGCCTTCGGTTTCGTTCGAACCCGGAACGAACTTGTATGGATTGAATGCTTTCAACACATCGTTAGGCGGACGATGAGCATTCTAAGATATGTTCTATAAAGGTAATCGCAGCCTCAAGCCTCATCAACCGGGAATGGCTAAAACAGGGGAGATGCAGCAAGGTTAGGTGGGTCATGCCCAAGCAAGACAAGATATTTCACCTGTCTAGATGTCCCTTTTTATTTCGGCTGTGTGGGCGGTTGCTAGCTACAACCGCGGGGTTTATCTTGTTCGAGACTATTCAGTAAGCAATGGTTCCGGCCTTGTGTTGCAGGGGATGAAGGGAGTAATCCTCGGTACGGTGATCTAGGCCCTGTACTGTGACGGGCGGTACCCCAGTAGACCTGCCATTGTTGGAAATCCATTTTCCCTACGAGATCCTACGGTTTTGATTTGTATTACCCACTTTCGTGGCTATTAGCTGGAATTTAATAGATGTAACAATTTCGGCTATTTTCTATTTACTTGAAAACCCTAGACACTATTATAATATCACTGGATTTCCTATGAAATGTTTTGGTTAGCGTAAGGTAAAAACTTACCCGTATTTATTTGTGGGGAGTCTTACGTGATACCTTTATTTTCAAATGTTTTTCAAGTTAAACAACTTTAACCCGTTTACTCATACCAGACCCATGTCTGACCCGGAGTTTATTTATATTTTTCATTAACTCTCGGGTACCCAAATTTTTACGGGTAGCCAAGGGATTCAGGTTAGCTTTGACAAATTCTGGAGGAGCAATGGAGCAGGAGGCTT
This sequence comes from Allium cepa, assembly GCA_030765085.1. Lineage (NCBI taxonomy): Eukaryota > Viridiplantae > Streptophyta > Magnoliopsida > Asparagales > Amaryllidaceae > Allium > Allium cepa. The sequence goes on along the minus strand of CM060943.1, from coordinate 949,407,922 downwards.
CAGCATTGTAGATATATATATATATATATATATATATATATATATATAGTTCTGCTATGTTGGTATCTCTGAGTCATATTGTTTGAGTTGTATTGTATTGAGTTTTATTAACTAGACAGGTGTTATAACTGTCTAGTATTGATGTATTATCTGTATAACTCTAATATATATAAAACTTTTAAATATTTAAGTTATACATTATATTTTGTTCCGTTCCGCTATGAGATTCTGATGTTGTTGATCTTTCTTCTTTCTTTTCTATTTTCTCATCCCTTTCTTTCTTAATGATGATACGCCTTTCTAGTAGTAAAAGGGCGGGTCGTCACAGTTGGTATCAGAGCATGGGTTGGAGATAACCTTGGCTCTGGTAAGAAATTACTCATAGAATAGAGTTTGTAGAACTCTAAAATGAGTTTGAGTGTATTAATACATATATGAGCGCGTATTTGTTAGTGAATATAAAGTTGTTTTATATTGCATTGATTGATTTATTGAGTGGTATATGAACCATCGTCGGCACAGCCTCGAAAACTGTGTCGAAGGGGTTTCTAAACACTTAAATAGGGCAATTCGACACAATATTGATTTTAAAGGTAGGGTAAATGAAATAATTTTACCCAAAATTTTATTTGATATAAAAGAAATATTTTTCTGAAATAACTATATATATACTTGGATGTTTGATTGTTAATAGTACAATCAAATAAAAATTTAAATGTGAATGGTTTATAACCAAATAAAATTATTTAAAACTGATTTTAAATAAAAAGGAATATAAATGAAATCTGATTAAACTATAATTTAAATCCCGGAAATTTGGAAGATGTTTAAATGAATTTAAACAAAGGAATTTGGGAATTTGAAATCTTGGAAATGTTTGAAATGTTTTTCCAAAGATTTGAAGGCAATAATGGAGTATTGTTTTGGAAAATATTGTTGAATGGAAATTATTTTGGGAAAATTTGTGAAAGTAAGGAAGCACTGAATTCACTTCAGTCGCTGGAAAATAATCTTGATGGTGATGGCCACATCATCAGTATTCATTTTCGAGTTTCTAAAAATGATGGATTGCTGCCAGTATAGTTGATCATGATATTGTTTGGACTTGTTGGGTATAAAAATTGTTTTAGAAATTTCAAAGGGAAATTTGTTTTGGGAAAAACAAGTGTCTGGAATTTGAAAATTTGATTTAATATACCAAGTGGGTATGTGTAGTTATCATTTTAAAATGATTTTGGAAATGAAAATCGGGCAATTGGATTCTAAGAAATTCTATAGTGTGAAAGTTTAAATGAATTGACTAGTGAACTTATAAAGTAAAGTTGATATTTATAAGATGAAATTGAGAATTTTTAATCCGGGAATTAAAATTTGACTTAAGTAAATGAAAATAAGAAACGTATTAGAGGTTAACCTGAGATAAGTTAAATGGAATTGAAGTTCAAAATGAACTTAATTGGATATAAAATTTGAAGGTAAAATGATAGTAATCATGAGGTGAAACTTTATACCCTAATGATAGTAAGGGTTATATAAATATATGATCTGAAATTGTGATTATAAGATAAAATGACCCAAATGAGCAATATAAGCTTTTAAGTAAAAAAATAAGTTTTGAGCTCATATATTGAGAAAAAAAATTGAATTTAAATGAATTCAATCGAGTTACTGATAATATTGAATGAAATAAAATTCTTAAGTAAATAAGTAAGTAATGACTTAAGTTAAAATTGGTGTGAGTGTAAACAAGTCTAATTCAAGCATAAATTGAATAACCTTATTATGAATAAATTCAATAATGAATTGTTAATGTAAATTAAAAATTTAAGGATGAATAAAAGAATAAACTAATCAAATAGATTAGTGAATAGTTGTGATTTGATTAAAGGAAAATCAAATCAAAGATTTAAATGGAAGTTGGTGGAATAGAATAAATTTAAGTTGTTAGGTGGAATAGTTTGAAGAAAATAAATGAATTAAGTAAATTGTGAAATGATTATTTAAAATATTTGTTGTCGAGTTTAATAAAATGATTGGGAATCAAACTTATGAAATGAACGAAAATGCAATGTAAGGATTGTGAATAAACTAAATGGGATGGAGTCAAGTGTAAATTGAGTAGGAATCAATTTAAGATTTGTTATAAAGCTTAAGTGATTGTTTGTTCACAATAATATTGTTAAATTGCATAGGGAAATGGGTTGTTTAAAGTAAATGGGATTGAATAAAATTTATAAATTGTTAGAAGCAGAATAAGATGATTTTGAATATGAGTTTGTTCTGCTCAAATGGATTATATGTCTAAGCAAGTAAGTTGTAAATCACTTAAACTGAAAGGAATGATTTGAGAATTTATTGGAATTAATTGAGATAAGGATTGAAACCTTACATATGTGCTTATAGAAATATGAAATGCTAAACAAATGGAGACCCTACTAAAACTTTTCAAAAAAATTTGGAGTTAGGAATTGAAAATTTAGCAACAAAACAATTTCAAATTGGAAATTAAAATAAACTAATGAATGATAGGAATCGGTTATAAATGGAGATGGTCAAAAAAATTCAATATCAAAGTTAAGAAAAATTGAATTTCCATGGAACTGGAAATTCAGATTGAAATAAGAAGATTAAGGCTAAAGTGATAGAGTAATAATATAAGAATCTATACAATGCTTATATTAAGCTTAAGAAATGAATGGTGGAATTCCCAAGTAAAATTTTATATTGGAAAACAAAAATTATTCCAAGTGGATAGAATCAGAATAATGTGCACAAAAGAAAATTGATATGGTTGATAATCAATACGTAGGATGAACGTATATTATTTTATTCGCATAACAAACTGATCCAGATTCGAGCACAGAATTTCGAGATAGTTATATCAATCCGAGTTAGGATTTTTCACTCGATTTTCGACGACGAACCATGGATTTGGATTTTGGATTAATTCTGAAAATTCTCTATCATAGTTGTGACTATGCAAGGAGAATGACAGTCTCTAATCTAGAAACCAGTTTTGAGTTCGCACTAGGAAGTCGGGTGGACAATACTAGTTCGGAAGTGAAATTGTGTGATCGAGCGAGCGATCGGATTCGATACTTCGTCCGAATGATATATGTACATCATACAGGCTTGATTTAATAAGTATTGAAATTCTGTAAAGAAGTCGATAAAATTTAGAAAGAGTTAATACTGTAGCTTTTAAAATTGAATTTGCTAGAATGGATGTCTGGAATTTATTGTATATTCCATATATCTCAGGAAATTTGTTCATGATTCATCATTAGTTGTTAAACTAGTAATTCAGGAATTTGGAAGTTGAGTCGAATTTAACTGTGGTCAGGAATCCAGTTTGGATTGTTGATCATCGAGAGACAAACTCTCGATAAATTTTAGGGAAACTTATCCGAACTTTTGTTCGGATAGCTAGCGTGGTTTGTTAGAATAGACTGTTTGTTTGTTGTTAATATATATAAATGATATGTATGTTTGAATGATTGTAATAACAGCTTTTGAATTATTTTTGTTTTAAATTTCGGGACAAAATTCTTTTAAGGGGGAGGAATGTAACAACCCTAGATTTTTTGACCCCGTTTATTTTAATAAATATTTAATCTGATTAAATGAAATGTTGACTGATCATTATAAAATAGAAATGATTTTGGAACTATTACCTTTTACTTATATAAATTGCACTTTAAATAGGAGATTGATTTGGAAATTTGAAATAGATCTCAATATATTTACAATAAAAATTTTCTTATGTAAGTCAATTAAAATAAAATTTATGTTATATATTTAAATTAATTTTTTTTTTAACATTTGATAAACATATACATATGAATACTAATGTTTGAAATTTACAATCAAATTCTAGTAGTATAGAGTATAAATGTAACATATGAGTCAAACTTATGTATGTAATTTGAATAAATTATAATTGGAGATAAATATAAAAATAAGTATTACATATAAGTGAAAATTAAGAATATAATGTAAATTTTGACAATCAAAATATAAAATACAAATATAAATAAATAAGCAAGCAAATAATAAAATTCGTTCTTTTATATCTTCACATGTAATCCAAACTCAAAGTGTAAAATGAAATGAAAACAATTTATAACATAATATAAGACAAGTGTTTATACAAAAAAATAAATATTCTCATAAACAAAACTTCACACTCAAAAACTAAATATCTATCTGCAAATGTACTTTTCATACAACAAAAATCTTTATACATAGTACAACATATTTACATTCATAAGGCAAACATCTTCCTGCAAGTATATATTTTACACAAACATATGTTTATAGAGTTCAAACTAAAGATATTAAGACAGACATGTATATGTATATAAACAAGCTTCATACACAAGCCATAATTGCTTACCTGCCATAAGTACAAACTGCATACAAATATCTATCTACGGCAAGTATGTATGTAATTATTTAAGCTAGGCAATGTAAACTTGAAGGTTAATAAAAACAATAAATATAATAACAAAACTCTTGTACAAAATTGGTCAGCAAACATTAATATTATGTTATCCTAAATGAAAACATTTTAGTACAAAAGAAAACTTTCCAGCCGAAATTGTTGAATCACCTCAGGTCTTAATGCAAATAAAAACAAAGTAAGATATTTTATCAACAAAGCTTATTCAAGAAGACATATTGTTCAAGTTATATGTATTCATTATTTCTTATTCTTGAGTTCATAAGTAACTGCAAAAGCAAAGCCTGAAAAAAAAGTATGAAACAAAACTGCAACTTGAATTTAGTACAAACAAAATTTATGTAACATCTACAACATCAAAGGTTGGAATTTGAACTTCAAAGTTGAAGGCTAGGAAACTGGGTTCATCTCGAAACTGAACTACCCACTTTTAAACCATAGGTGAGTAAACATACTTTCTTAAATTTTAAACATGATAATTAGCTTCTGATATGTGTGATTGCTATATATATATTGAATATAGATGAACCTGTACTTATCTTATACACTGGAAGCTTCTGTGCCTGTTCTGTTTCTAGCTTCTGAACTTCTGAATAGAAGAAGTAAAAGATATTAATACTCTTCCACTTGAATTAATTTTAAACCTAAAAGATGTAAGTAATTCCAATTGTTTAACATAAAACAAAGTCTGAGAATATGTTTGAACCATAACAGTAAGATGTAACACTGTTTTCTTCAAAACTCAGGTAAAAGAAACCAAAGGCCAAATTTTGAATATTTAAATTTGTAAATTGAATAACATATTTAGAGTTCATATACGTAACTATGATTTTTAACATAAAAATCTTGATTGTTAAGTAAAGATCAAAGGTGCAGTTTTAAAATGAAACTACGTGGGGTTTTTGTCAATTCTAGAAGATTTAGTCAATTTTAACTTCTGTAAATTTACAGGAAGCCAGACTGCAAACCATATGATTCAAGAAAAATGTCGAAGAAAATTTCGAATGTAGGGATTTTGGGATTGAATCAAGAGTAGGGTTTTAGAGTAAATGTTTTGTATGCTCTGTAAAAATTTGATTTCGACATCACGAGTAAACCGAGTGGACCGCGAGTTTAAGTTGAGTTAGGTGGGGGTGTGAGCGACGTACTGGTGAAGTTTCATCACCTCCGATGATGGGTGGTGGCCGCACGAGGAAATTTTTGGGAAGGGGTTGGTTACAGTTTTCGGCTGTAGGCCTAAATCTTTGAATTTGAAATTTTGGTTGCAGTTTGTGTTGGGATTTGATCTAGATGTGATATGCATCTTGTTGAGATGGGGGGTGGCTGCCGGAGTTGGGTCGTGCTGCCGTGCACGTGCACGGCAGCGGTGATTTTGGTGTCAGACCTTGTCGTGGGTGGGGTCGCGAGTATTACTCGAGCGAGTGGGAATTATTCTTCGGGTTGGACTTCGTTTGTGAGAGAGTAGCCTGCCGTGGTATTTATTTTTACCCAGCCTAAGCTTTAACCTACAGTTAAATAAAATAAGAAAAATTAAAATAAAAAAGGGGAGAAGATGAGTGTACAGGGAGGTTTCGGGAAAGGATGGATAGCACGAAGTGCCACTCAGGTTTGCATAGGGGAGGCCTCGAGTTTTTGTAGGGGAGTTCTCGGGTATGTTAATTTTGATTTGCTATTTTTAAAATATAAATAGGTGGAAGTGTTTAACAAAATTAAGATAGGAAGTGTTTAACCAAATTAAGATAGGATTTAATATGTTAACCCCGTTCCAGCCTACAAGTTAAGAGGCCCACGACTTAAAGGAGTCAACGAGTTAAGGCCTGGGATGAGCCATGACTTAAGGTGTTTAACGGCTCAGGAAGGATCTACGACTTAGGAAGCCTCACGACTCATCGAATCACCGACTCAATAAGTTAATGACCTAAAGCTCAAAGCGACTTAAAGGGTTACGACTCAAGGGGTTACGGTTCACAAGGCAGGACGGCTCAATAAGTTACCGACTCATCAAGGCTATCATCTCAACGACTTAAAGGAGCAGAGTGGCTTAACTAGTTAACGGCTCACAAGACAAACCGACTCAATGCATTACCGACTCATCAAAGGTATTGCCTCAACGACTCAACAGGTCCACGACTCATCATAAGAAATGACTCAAGAGGATTGACGACCTAAGAAATGACTTGACGACTCATAACTCAGGATGACTCGTCCGCGACTTAAAGCCACTGAGTCGTATTCCGTTGCTACAATGCATGTCCCAATGAGAATTGACTCGCCAACGACTCAGGACTTGGCTTAGAATCCAGCAAGAGAATGAGCTAGTGAGAAGACCAAATGCTTAATCAGATAAGCCGGCCACGACTCAACTTGACTCGGCCACGGCTTAGCCTGAGTCGGTCACGACTCAGGACTTGGACGAAAAACTTCTATCCAGATTTTCCTATAAATACATGGCCACCCCCAACATTCAAAGGACTTTTGGCTGATTCATTTCAAGCGCCGTTACTCTGCTGCCTTCTGAACTACTTCAACACCTTCAAAGAACTTCATGAGGAAATCAAACATGTCTAACATGTGTTCAAGGATTTGGATCGAAATTGAAGTTTAGGCTACTTGTTCTAAGTCACTTGAAACTCAAAGTGTGTTGTAATCAAAGTGTAATTGCATTGACTTGTAATCAAATCGTCAATAAAGATATTCAAAGTGGACGTAGGCTCTCTCTTAAGCCGAACCACTATAAAATTGCTGTTGTTTACTGTTTTTTCACTATTATCTGCTTATAATCTGTTCCCGAGCCATCGGGTGGGGCTTTCACAATCTCACTTCATACACCGGGGTGTTAGAGTTCAAACTTTAGCGTTAACATTTTTTGGTGCTTTCACTGAGAACCGAACTCAGATGAACTATCATCATTGCTTCACAGAGGTTTGTAGAGAGAATTTCCTTGAAAACCAGAAGTCTATCCGAGATTATGGCTCCTGGAAGGAAAAGTAGATCTGTCATATCTGGGAATATTCAAGAGGGAACCTCCGCTTCCCCTATATCAAATCAAGCAACTCCAGCTGTCGGAGTTACAAAGGCAGAGCTGGATGCTGCTATCTTAGGGCTGAACCAACAGATCAATGCCCAAAATGCACAATTCGAGGCTCAGAATGCCCAGAATGCCCTAATTCTGAATAGGTTGAACGATTTGCTTGGGGCAAACCGTCAACCGGCAGGTAATGAAAGGAATTTTGCTAACAACATTCATGAGGCTGAAGAAAGGAATGCTCCTGAAAGGGCTGCTAGCCCCTTTGAACAAACACTTCCTGAGGTTGGTGGATCTAGAACTCGACATGATGAGGAGTATCTTTCTGGAATGGTCCGACAAATCATGAATGAGAGTATGCAGAGGGTTGAAGACGAGAAAGAATGGGGTTTCGCCCCAAGTAAAACTCCATTTACTGAGAAAATCTTGAAGGCTGAATTCCCAAGGAAGTCTGTCCCTCCAACCATTCCAGCTTACAAAGGAACAAGTGATCCGAACGAATTTTTGTATAAGTATGATTGGCACATGACAGGTGCCAACGCTTCTGATGAAATAAAGTGCCGATATTTTCCCGTATACCTGGAAGGCGTAGCCCTGCTTTGGTTCACCAAGCTGCCAGTCCGATCTATCGATCAGTTTTCTGACTTAACCCGGAAGTTCAAAGAGCAGTTCAGACTATACGCTTCAAAAGCCAAAGATATTATGTCATTGTCAAGTTTAGAACAGAATCCGGGTGAAACTATCAGATCTTTCTTGAATCGCTTTAATATAGCGCTGGCCGAAGTGGACAATGCAGAACCACAGATGATCTTGACCTATCTAATGAGGGCCATCGACAAGTCGAGCGAATTTGGGAAATGGTTAAACATGAAGGAACCAAATTCCCTTGAAAAATTCTATAAAAAAGCAGATGAATTCATGCGCTTGGAAAGTCGTCCCGTACCGGTAAAGGCAGTGCTTGAAAAAACTGAAGATAACACTGTTGCTCCACGCAAGAATGAATCTGCAGGGCAAAAAAGGGAAAATAACAATGGGAAGAAACAGAGTAATCTGAAGAAGCCCCGATCCTTCAAGCCATCAGAATACACTCCTTTATCAGATACGCCGGAGCGTATCTACCTTGCCACTAAAGATTCTATTGACTTTCCTAAACCTCGTCCTCTAAGGACCGGGAAAAAGGCTATACAGAGTGGGAAGTTCTGCCGCTTCCATAATCAACCCGGTCACGAGACCGACGAATGCCGCCAGTTGAAAAATCTGATTGAAGAGTTACTAAGGGAAAACAAGCTGCAGCAATTTGTCAAAAAGAATAGCAACAATCCTGCTTCATCTAGTCAGGGGCAACAGGCTCCTACTCATCAGCCTAGGACGAGTGAGAAGGCTGCAGGGCATGAATCTGGAAGGCCCATTATCAATGTCATTACAGGAGGACCTCACCCAGCGGGCAGAAGCTGGGGTGAGATGGAAAGGTATACCCGAGCTTTAAAGTATGTACCGACCGAGGAAGATGTATTCGTTTTGGAAGTTGCTACGCCCTTGAAGCAACAAAGAACTTTCGATGATGATATTGTGTTCAAAGCTAGGGATTCCTCAGGTATTGAAGCTCCTACCTTGGATCCCTTAGTCATCTCGGCTGGTATCGGGCCAGCTATTGTCAGAAGAGTTCTCATTGATTGTGGCGCATCCTGCAATATCCTCTTCCAGAAGACATTCGACCAAATGAAAATCCCTATGGCTGATGTGCAAGCCTCATTGCAGAAAATTGCCGGCTTCACTGGGGAGCCAAAGCAGCCGGTAGGAACCATTGATTTGTTTGTGGAACTTGGAGAAGGAGAGAGAAAAGTGGTCCGCAAGCAAACTTTTGTGATTGTCGACGAATTTTCTGCTTATAATGCTTTCCTTGGTCGTCCAACTCTGGCAGCGTTCAAAGCTATTCTTGCCCCGTGGTGCCTCACTATTAAATTCCCTACAGACAATGGAGTAGGAGTCATAAAAGGGGATCAAAATGCTGGGCGAGAATGTTATCTAACATAGCTACGAGAAATCAGAAAAAGAGAAATGGGAAAGAATGCGGCAGCCCCAGTCCGCATTAAAGAACCAGCCTTGTAGCAATTACAGGGCGGACCCTGCACTGGCGAGCACAGCGGAGCAAGGAAAGAGATGGATCCTAGAAAAGTCAGTGCAGGGGAAAATAGAGTGGTACCAGTGGAAACGACAATACCAATACCTGTTGACCCAAAGGACCCAAACAAGGTGTTGAATGTGGGTTCACAACTTAATGCGTCAATTCAGAATATCTTAATATCTTTCTTAAAGGCCAATTTAGATGTTTTTGCTTGGACTTATGCCGATATGTGCGGAATATCCCCAGAAGTTGCAGTACACGCTCTAAATATTGATCCAAAATTTACACCTGTGAAGTAGAAAAGGAGAACTCAAGGTCCAGAAAGGTCGGTAGCGTTGAAAGAAGAAGTTGATCGGCTCATGGAGAATAATTTTATCAAGGAATCTACCTATCCGAATTGGGTTTCAAATCCAGTGCTGGTTAAGAAAGCCAACGGAAAATGGACAGTATGCATCGATTTTTCAGATCTAAACAAGGCCTGCCCCAAAGACTGCTTCCCATTACCCAGAATCGATCAACTGGTAGACGGAACAGCGGGACACGAATTGTTATCTTTCATGGATGCTTACTCTGGATACAACCAGATTATGATGCATGAGCCAGATCAGGAGGGCACGAGCTTTATCACTGACATTGGTCTTTACTGCTACAGAGTTATGCCCTTCGGGTTGAAGAATGCAGGGGCAACATACCAAAGACTTGTTAATGCTATGTTCAAACCGCAATTAGGCAAGACTATGGAAGTCTACGTCGATGACATGTTACTAAAGTCTAAGAAAGCAGTGGATCACATAGAACACTTAGCGGACATGTTCGCAGTCCTCCGAAAATACGGAATGAAGCTCAATCCTTTGAAATGTTCATTTGGAGTGGAATCCGACAAGTTTTTAGGTTTCATCGTGAGCGCTAGGGGCATTGAGGCTAGTCCAGCTCCAATTACTGCATTAAAGGAAGTCAAAGCTCCTAGAAAAAAGAAGGAATTGCAAAGTCTCAATGGAAAGGTCGCCGCCTTGAGTCGGTTCATTTCCAAAGCCACAGATAAATGCATCCCATTCTTTGACGCCCTAAAGAAAGGAAAGAAAAACTTCGATTGGACTCCCGAATGCCAAAAAGCCTTTGATGAATTGATTCGCTATATGGAAACGCCTCCAATACTTTCTAGGCCTGGCGATGGCGAGGATCTTCTTATATACTTGGCAGTATCATCTCATGCTTTAAGTGCAGCGCTGATACGAGAAGACAAAAGGATTCAACATCCAGTTTACTATATCAGCAAAAGACTCACTGGGGCAGAAATGAATTACTCTAAGTTGGAAAAACTCGCCTATTGCCAACTAATTGCATATAGGAAGTTGAGGCAATATTTTCAAGCTCATCCAATCAGAGTCCTCACTGATCAACCTTTAAAGCAAGTCCTGTTTCGCCCTGAGACTTGGGGTCGTCTTCTAAAGTGGAATATTAAACTCAGTCAGTATGACATCACTTATCATCCCCGAAAAGCAATCAATGGACAAGCTTTAGCGGATTTCATCGCAGAATTCACAGATAAGGGTAACAGTGAGGAGGAAACGGTCGACGATTCCCCAATCCAATGGAAGTTATATGTCGATGGTGCGAGAAACGACTACTGTTCTGGAGCCGGAGTTGTACTTGAGGCCCCTGAAGGCCGATCATTATGCTATGCACTAAGATTGGAATTTCCTTCAACAAACAATGAAGCAGAATACGAAGCCCTTATCGCTGGCTTAAGGATTGCTAAAGAATTAAACATCTGAGCGTTACAGATATTCAGTGATTCTCAGCTTATTGTATGCCAAGTCAAAAAGGAATTCCAAGCAAAAGGGGGGAATCTGCCCGCCTACTTGTCAAAGGCTTGGGAACTCCTGGGTGATTTCGATCATTACATGATAAGTCACATTCCTCGAGAAGAAAACATGAAAGCAGATTCTCTCGCAAAGTATTCTAGCACAGGCGAATCTCAATTTCTGGGTTTAACTCCAGTGGAGGTCCTGTCGACTCCTAGCATTGATGAGATGGACATTGATTGGATCATGAGCATGTCCCAAGAGCAAGAATCATGGATGACTCCAATAACAGAATATATGCTCAATGGATCCTTACCAGGGAACTCAAAAGAACGACAAAAGCTACTGAGGAAAGCCTCTTGATATATAATCCAGGATGGCCGATTATACAGACGGGGATTCTCAATGCCATTACTTCGATGTGTATCCAGGGAAGAGTCCAAAGCAATCCTAGCGGAGGTACACGGAGGAGAATGTGGTGATCATTCAGGTGGCCAAATATTAGCAAAGAAAATTCTCCAATACGGATATTTTTGGCCAGAAATTGATCGAGATGCAGCAGAGTATTCCCGAAAATGTGACAGATGCCAAAGATTCGCCAAAATTCCTAGAGCTCCTTCCACTGAACTCACACAGATGGTCAGTCCATGGCCGTTTGCAATATGGGGGATAGACCTTGTAGGACCATTACCAACTGCCAAATCTGGAATTAAATATGCCATTGTTGCTGTAGATTATTTTACTAAGTGGGCAGAAGCTGAACCACTGGCTACTATCACCTCAAAGAAGATGATAAGTTTTGTGACTAAAAACATCATTTGTAGATACGGTGTGCCTCAAAAAATAATTATAGACAATGGTTCTCAGTTCGAAAGTGAAGAATTCCAAGATTTTTGCAAGCGATTCAAAATCCGAAAAAGCTTCTCAGCAGTGGCTCATCCGTAGGCAAACGGGCAAGTGGAAGCCGTGAATAAAATTATTAAGTCAACCATCAAAAAGCATCTTGAAAGAGCAAAAGGTGGTTGGGTCGATAAGCTACCGCAGGCACTATGGGCATACAGAACCACTCACAAAACTGCGACTGGGCACACCCCGTTTTCATTAGCATACGGGTCAGAGGCAATGATTCCGGTAGAAATAGAGGTCCCTTCACATAGAAGAATCCATTTCAATCAAGCAGAAAACGAAAAGCTACAGCTTGAAGCGCTAGATCTCCTTGATGAAAAAAGAGATGAGGCTAATCTCAGAATTGCAGCTCATCAGCAAAGGATAGCCAGACATTTCAATTCCAAAGTTCGCCAACGCAACTTTGAGATTGGAGACCTAGTCCTGAAGAGAATTATGACAGCGACAGGTGTGTTTGGGCCAAATTGGGAAGGACCATATGTCATAGGTCAGAAGCTTCTTGACGGCACATTCAAACTCACTACTGTTGAAGGAGATCAAATTCCAAGGGCATGGAACAGCAATCATTTGCGTCCATACTTTACTTGAAAATTTTGTTGAAATATTGTAAAAAGAATTATGAATGTATGATTCTTGTAATTGAAATGTATGAATGTAAAACTGATGCAAGTAAATAATGAAAAAATATAAAGTGGATGTAGGCCCAATTTCCTGGCCGAACCACTATAAGTCTTGTGTTCCTTATTATTATTACATGTTTGCTTTATTTTCGATATAAAAAGTACATAGAATGTATTGCTGAAATGTCGATTTAAATTTTTGCAGACAATGGAAGTGAAACTTGCAAATAATAAGACCAAATGATTCTCGCCAAATGTCAAGTCACAAAAGCTCCGAATTCAAATCCTAGATAGGAAGTACTTCAATTGAACAGCCTATGATTTCGACAGAAACGGGCCTTTGCTAATAAATTGAGATCGTTTGAACAAACAAACATCCAATTAAGAGGCTGTTGCTCGTTCTCACGAACTTGCCTGACAATGAAGTACACTTCCTTGGATTAAACAAGTCACTTAAAAAAAAAAAGAGGATCGCTGAAAAGGCATAAGCAAGTGGACAAGGGAACAACCAAAGCCATCATCGGCAGCACAAGTCCTCTTCGGAGGCACAACTCTTCGGAGGATAAAGAACTCTAATGGGTCATACGCCACAAAAAAGAAAGTTCTCTACTCAACAAAAAAGATTGGAGGAGTCATGACCCTCCAACCATGAGAGAGTAACTTCCAGGCGATGAAAACCCTCTCTGAGGCACATTTCACCAGGAATTGAAGTGTAACAACCGCTCTTCGGAATTTCACTTCACCGGAGTTGAAATGCAAACAAAATAAAGACCTCTTCATAGGCACATTTCACCAGGAGTTGAAGTGTTACGACCGCTCTTCGGAATTTTACTTCACCAGAGTTGAAATGTAAACAAAATAAAGGCCTCTTCGGAGGCACATTTCACCAGGAGTTGAAGTGTAACAGCCGCTCTTCGGAATTTCACTTCACCAAAGTTGAAATGCAATCAAGAATAAAGACCTTTCTGGAAGTCCACGTTTCACCGAGATTGAAATAAAACTTCCAAGTGTTGAAACGTGAAAACCCTTTCTTCAAAGGCACAACTCTTTGGAGGTACACGTTTCACCAAGATTGAAATAAAACTTCCAAGTGTTGAAACGTAAGAAATCCCTCCTCAGAGGTACAACCCCCTCCCGGAGACACAATCAAGAAGAAAGACCTCTTCGGAAGCCCACGTTTCACCGAGATTGAAATTAAACTTCCAAGTGTTGAAACGTGAAAAGGCTTTCTTCAAAGGCACAACTCTTTGGAGGTACACGTTTCACCAAGATTGAAATAAAACTTCCAAGTGTTGAAACGTGAAAAATCCCTCCTCAGAGGTACAAATTTCTATTTTAAAAAAAAAAATCCTCATCAAGAGCATACTTTAACTTTCAAAGGGAGAGTGATTTACCTATTCTAGAAAATAACCTTCCTCAAAAAAAAAAAGGAAGAAAGTTAAAGTACCCTTCAGAGGCCCGCTTTACCACATAGAAGAATTCACTTGGCAAAATGCGTACATAAGCAAAAGAAAAAAGTGATTTCTTCGAAGGACAAAGCGTAAAAACTTATATGAAGGAAGTTGTACTCTACGAAAAATTTCTTCAAGAATGAAGTAATTATTCTTCAGAAAATAAGAATGCAAGACCCCTCAAAGTATAAAATATGGCAGCAAGCTTATGGTATGGGGGCAACATGGTATAGTTACATACAAAATGGTATAGCTACATCGGTAAAGTACGCTCAAACAACATACCACAAGCTCACCGCAATATCATATAAATAAACTTGTGCAAAAATGAATAATAAATGCATTCTCAAATTCAAACAAGAGTCTATACAAATAAAGGATCATTTTATTCAATTGTATTGCAGATACAGGTTTCAAAATAAAAAAAAAAGCAGGGGCCGGTGCCTGCACAACATCCGACCATTACACAAAAAAGGAATCAAAAAGCCCGAAGCCCGACTCTTCACTTCTTCTTACCACCTTTGGACCCTTTGCCCGGCCGAATGATTAGCTTTTCAGGTCTATCTATAGGCATAAGGGAAGAAGGAGAGGGAGGTGCAACCGGTGCAATATTCGGTTCTTCTTCAGTAGCAAGGATTTTCTTCCCCCTCCTCTTCGATGTTCCGTGCTTCTTTCTTCTCTTCGAAGAAGACTCACTCCCTGGAGTAACAAGAGCGGACAAAACTACGTCATCAGAAGGAGTCCGCTCCGGAGAAATCTCGCCTCCTTCAAGTCCCTCGTCTTTCTGCTCTTGCGAAGCGATAGGGTCATCCAAGCCATGAAGAGCCTCAATTTGCTCCTCTTGCGACCCGGGCTGTGAAGCAGAAGGAGGAGTCACCTGAAGAGACGGAGGAGGGATAACCGGAGGAGGTGAAATCTGCCCAGCACTCGGTGTTTCAACTGCAGAAGAAGAGAAATTAAAAATATTAGTATCTCCCCAAAAGAAGGGAGATATGGGTTCGTCGAGATTCAAGAAGTAATCGAGAAGCTCATCAAACTTTTGAGGTGCAAGCAGGCAATCCACCTGAATCAGACCAATGTCAAAATTACCTGAAGATGTTTGCTTCGTTAGTTCAGTCTCATAATTTTGAGCCCCGATATCCTCCAAAGCCTCATCATCAGTAGGGGTAATTACCCCGGTTCTTGTAGGAGGCAGCGAATGAGCACTGGAACCTGTGATGTCGACTTCAGAAGAAACTAAAGGGCGTTCAGAAGTGGTAGGTGGTATTTCTTTTTCAGAACGTTCCCCTTCTACCATTCCGGCCCACACTCTGGCGAGTTGCTCTTTTCCCTTGGCAAGAGCGGCGCGGGCATCATCGTCAAGATAATGCTCTTCAAGAGCTGACTCAGCGTAGCCAGCACCTTTACCACTGAGCATATCAAGTGCTGCCTCCCAAACTTCAGCTAGTGTAATTTCGTACTTAGGGCCTAGAAAGGCAAGGCTGCCACGCCCCAAAATGCTGTGCAGATAAAAATCAAATAATGTGGAGCTAATGTCAGCTTTGGTTGCTTGATGGGCCTCTTCGGCCGCAAGTTTACCAGCAACAGCCTCGTCACGCTCCTTTTCGGCCATAGCAAGTCGAGCTTTTAACATCTCTATCTCCAAGCTTTGAGAGCCGGTCTGTTCTCGCAGCTGTGAAGTTTCAGCGCGATATTCTTCTATGACCTTCTCCTGGTGTGTAAGCTTATCTTCGACTGCCCTTTGACTGGCATGCGCATCTCGTACTTGTTGCTGAAGCATGCTCTCCTTTTGAGAATAGAAAGTAGATGAAGTAGCTAACTCTTCCTTAAGCTTTTCTACTTCCGCTTCCAGCTTTTCATTATAGGAAGCAATACTTCTCATTTCGGCGTCATGCTGTTCGAGAGTCTTTTGCCACTCAGCCTTATCGTTCTCCATTGTGAGCATAGCCTCGAGATTGGCTCGGTTAACCCTCTAAAGCTCGTCGACAAGTTTTTTCCAGTTCGACATTCTTTCAATATCGGTCCTGACAGCGTCAAGATTTCGTAGTATAGCCGATTTGTCAAGAGGAACCAAGTCGAGATCAAATCGAACCCCTCTCAGGCACCACTGAGGGAATCGACTTTGAAGAGTGGGAGGACCTTGCCCAACTTGGTATGCGGGCCGGTTGATGATTGCTTGAATGTCGGAATGAACGGGGGCAGGAGATTGAGCAGGAACATTTTGAGAAACTGTCGGCATTGTTTCTTCAGTAAGTTTAGCCTGCTTGCTAGGAGAATCGTCCATGTGATCTTTACCTCTCTCATCGTGAGTCTTTCTTTTTTGGGTATCATCATCTCTGTGGGGAGGGTCATGTCTTTCTTGTTCTCTTCGGTGACGTTCTTCATATGCTCGTCTCTCGTCTGCTTTCCTGATGGCCCTCTCTTCATCGGATTCTCTGTAAGACGGGAGGTGACGCCTATAATCATATTGGCTACGCCTCCCGTAGCGCTGGAAATCATCATAGTATGAACTGCTGCGCCCCATTGGAGAATCTGGAATAAAAATAATAAGCTTTAGAAATCTTTAAAGTATAAGAAGATGAATGCGTAGAAGTGCTGAAAAGTCCTAAGTGTTGTGTAACGTGTAAACTACACGCATCAAGTTACAGACCACTCTGTGGAGTAGAGGTAGTGATAACTTGAGTGGAAGGAGTTGACATTTGTTGTAGAGAGGATGTCGCCTCAATTACAGAAGAGATAGTTTTGGAAACATTATCTTTTAAAAGTTCTTGAGAAGTCACAATTAAATCGCTCAACCCCTCGAAAACATCATCGCCATCATGTTTTTTGGGACTGGCTTTCTCAACTCCTTCGTCAGCAAATCTTCCGGAAGATCGTGGAGTTTCTTCCTCTTCGATAACTGGGGCAAGTGCGGACTTGTCGGATTGCCCCGCAACGTCCTTCGGAATTGAACACTTCACTAGTGGAGTTTCTATAGAGGTTCCTCCCTGCATGTGCTCTTTAGTAGAGACCGGGGCATCAGGAGTTTCCGTCGGAGAATCAGGAATTTCAGTTGGGACTTCACAAAGCTGAGTGAAGCGAGAGGAATGAAGAAGCCCATATTGATGTAAAAATCCATCATTTAACAAGAATTTTATACTTCTCTCTTCTGCCGCCACGGTGTTCAATCTCTCAAAAATTTGTTTATAGCATGGATCTCTAGAGGGAGGAAGAAGTGCTAAAACAGAAGAAAAAAAAGAAGCCAAGTTAGCGTTTAGCAACTCAGATTTCGAAAAGCCCAAGAATGGAGAAATAAAAGCAGGAAAATCTTACTTCCTACTCTCCAGATGGCATAAAACCCTGGAGGGCAGCGAACAAAGAAATACTGATTTAGAAATCCATGAACGCTTTCAGGAAGATCGGTGATGAGCTTGCGGTTTCGAGCACTCCTTATAACTACGATAGAGGGATGATCTTTAATTTTTTTTGAATGAGCAGAAGTAGCAGATTTCCTCAAAGCTCGATAATCGGCCCAGAACTCTACTAAATAGCACACATAACCCCATCAGAATGGCATGACCATTGGGGTGCAATTGGAATGGAGAGATAGATAATCGAAGCAGGAACTGCTGAAGGATGTTATTGAAAGGTGGTATGGCACCGCTCAAGCACATTTGGCGGTTGACAGCAATAAAGCCAGAAGGGGGCCTATCTGCAGTATCATTTGGCCCCGGCAGTAAGGCATCAGCTTCGGCAATGGCAAACTGGATGAGCAATTGGTTAAACACCCGCTGATTCAGAGTTGTGGGAGTTCTCTCCGGAGGGTTATCCAACAGGTTGGCTACTGGGAAGACATCTTCAGCCTGGCCCATCGGTTCTTCTTGTTGAGATGTCATTCTACACAAGCAACTGGATGTTCAAATGCGAAGGTGCACATTTCCTAAAAGTGTGAAGTGTTGTGCAGAACTAATGAAAATAACAAGTAAATATAACTGGAATTAAACTGGTTGACGATTGATCGACTATGGTAATTTCAGAACTTGTTAATTTAAAGTTCAAGCATAATATTAGTGCAGGCTGGTCAGTTTCAATTGACTGTTTCAGTATTGCTTTAATATTACTTGAAATCGATAGCACTTCGTTCACACGATTTGTTTAAGTTAATTATCTGTTATTAACTAATCTGTCATTTGATATGGGCGGTCGATGATAGTATATTCGTCCCAATTTTCTGTGAATGTTGTATTGAACAGATTGTTAACCTGCAAGTCAAAATAACCTGCGAATGAATGCAATAAAATTCGACAGTTCAAAGTTTATGCAATGGTTCAAAGTTCGAGAAGCATTCACGCAAGTCCTAACTCGTCAACGGCTCAAAAATTTTGAGTCGGCAGTGCCCTAAGTCGTAAGTCGTAGAAAAAGGGAGAAGCTCTGGTTCAAAGTAATAAGAAAGTCTCCAAGTCTTATCTCGGCCACGACTCAAGGGTTTTATCTCGGCCACGACTCAAGGCTTAGGTCGTGGAGCATGTTGAGTCGTATCATGGTTAAATCGGAAAGGCCGCTGGATCATACAAAAATAGCCGAGTCATACCTAAAGCAATATTCGACTCTATCTGACCAACTAATCACCTAACTACTAACCAGTTTACCTTCTAACTTTTAACCCATAAACCATTTCACTCCTAACCCGTTAATCTTCCGACTTTTAACCCATTAACCCAATAAAACTCTCAATCAACAATCCTGGTCTTATCACGCCACTAAATCTCCTCAAGACGCAAATCATCAGATCAGACAACCCTACATCCATTGATGGTTAGAATGACCAAACTTGCAAAAATCAAGGGAGTAAAATTGGAGGTAGGGACGGAGCGCGTAGGTTAATGATGATCTACAATCAGAAGGGAAGCAAGATTGCTTACGTAATGTGGTGTCAAAGATGATCAGAGAAGAGTCGAGTTGGAATCGCCTGTGAGAACTTGGAGATGCGTTAATGGCGGATGCGGTTTAGAGGATCACTGATAAGAAGTGGGAGATAGGAGGAACGAGACAAGCGTTTTATTTCTGGAAGAGCGGGAACTCGAATCGGCACGCCCGAGTTATGATAAGTCGAAGCACACGACTTACGACTTAAGCGTGTGCTTCGAGGGGCAAATGTTAACCCCGTTCCAGCCTACAAGTTAAGGGGCCCACGACTTAAAGGAGTCAACGAGTTAAGGCCTGGGATGAGCCACGACTTAAGGTGTTTAACGGCTCAGGAAGGATCTACGACTCAGGAAGCCTCACGACTCATCGAATCACCGACTCAATAAGTTAATGACCTAAAGCTCAAAGCGACATAAAGGGTTACGACTCAAGGGGTTACGGTTCACAAGGCAGGACGGCTCAATAAGTTACCGACTCATCAAGGCTATCGTCTCAACGACTTAAAGGAGCAGAGTGGCTTAACTAGTTAACGGCTCACAAGACAAACCGACTCAATGCATTACCGACTCATCAAAGGTATTGCCTCCGCGACTCAACAGGTCCACGACTCATCATAAGAAATGACTCAAGAGGATTGACGACCTAAGAAATGACTTGACGACTCATAAATTAGGATGACTCGTCCGCGACTTAAAGCCACTGAGTCGTATTCCGTTGCTACAATGCATGTCCCAGTGAGAATTGACTCGCCAACGACTCAGGACTTGGCTTAGAATCCAGCAAGAGAATGAGCTAGTGAGAAGACCAAATGCTTAATCAGATAAGCCGGCCACGACTCAACTTGACTCGGCCACGGCTTAGCCTGAGTCGGTCACGACTCAGGACTTGGACGAAAAACTTCTATCCAGATTTTCCTATAAATACATGGCCACCCCCAACATTCAAAGGACTTTTGGCTAATTCATTTCAAGCGCCGTTACTCTGCTGCCTTCTGATCTACTTCAACACCTTCAAAGAACTTCATGAGGAAATCAAACATGTCTAACATGTGTTCAAGGATTTGGATCGACATTGAAGTTTAGGCTACTTGTTCTAAGTCACTTGAAACTCAAAGTGTGTTGTAATCAAAGTGTAACTGCATTGACTTGTAATCAAATCGTCAATAAAGATATTCAAAGTGGACGTAGGCTCTCTCTTAAGCCGAACCACTATAAAATTGCTGTTGTTTACTGTTTTTTCACTATTATCTGCTTATAATCTGTTCCCGAGCCATCGGGTGGTGCTTTCACAATCTCACTTCATACACCGGGGTGTTAGCGTTCAAACTTTAGCGTTAACATAATACTAGTTTAATTATTAAATTAATGTTTTACAATGTTTCAAATTCTTAGCTGTTATTTTTATTACTGAAATTATTTGAATTAAGTATTAGATTAACTAATAATTGAAGTTGTAGCTAATTCTATAATTGATTATCAAGATTTAAAGGAAAACTTTTACATGTTTCATTATGTTGAACATATAATATAAATAAATTATTTTAGAAAGGAATTAAAAACAGTTACTTTTAAACCATAATTAGCGATAGATTAATTATTGGAAAGTGATTGGGAGTAATCACTTTATAATCAGTGATCAAGTAAATAATTAAGAGAAGGGGTAAATTTGGAAATTAGTTACTTAAAGTCAATTTTATGAATGATTAATAGTTAATTAGTCGAGTAAATTAATTAAGAGTAAATAAATGGCTAAGTAAGTAATTAGCAGTAATTAAATGGATAATTAAGTTTAATTAATAATTAAGACTATTAATTAAATGATTAATTGAAGTAAATAACTGGATTAAGAAGAAATTAAGAAATTGATAGCGTGAAATAAATAATTATGTAATTAAGATTTAATAGTTGATTAAGAAAATCATTTATCAAATGATTTAAAATGAAATAGGTAATTAATTGTTAATTAATGATTAATTTAATAGAGTTAAGTGATTAACTCTCAAGTAATTAATTCTAAATTGAATTTATTACAAATAAGACTTAAAGGTTATTGCTTATGGACTGTTGTGATTGAATAACTGATTGTGATATTTATGTAATGTTATTCTGTGATGCTCTATGATATGTTATTTTATATCTATGATGTTTGTATATGTTTTATATGAGATAAATGCTATGTTAATTCAACTGTTAAATTTTATTTAAACTGTTAAGTTAATTAGACAACTTGGCCCTTAAAATGGTGGTTGGATTCGATGAGACCGGGATCGGAAGAATCAAATTTGATTCTGCGAAAACCCCACCGATCCAATTTAAACGTTAGGTCGTGAATTTTGAAATGAAGATCGAGATGGGGTTTTCAAAATGCAAGGGTTATCATCATTGACTCTGAGGGTGATTCCAAAATGAGTGTGACGAGATAATGCCTTCGGTTTCGTTCGAACCCGGAACGAACTTGTATGGATTGAATGCTTTCAACACATCGTCAGGCGGACGATGAGCATTCTAAGATACGTTCTATAAAGGTAATCGCAGCCTCAAGCCTCATCAACCGGGAATGGCTAAAACAGGGGAGATGCAACAAGGTTGGGTGGGTCATGTCCAAGCAGGACAAGATATTTCGCCTGTCTAAATGTCCCTTTTTATTTCGGCTATGTGGGCGGTTGCTAGCTACAACCGCGGGGTTTATCTTGTTCGGGACTATTCAGTAAGCAATGGTTCCGACTTGTGTTGCATGGGATGAAGGGAGTAATCCTCGGTACGGTGATCTAGGCCCCGTACTGTGACGGGTGGTACCCCAGTAGCCCTGCCATTGTTGGAAATCCATTTTCCCTACGAGATCC
The DNA here is from genome assembly GCA_030765085.1 of Allium cepa. Classification (NCBI taxonomy): domain Eukaryota; kingdom Viridiplantae; phylum Streptophyta; class Magnoliopsida; order Asparagales; family Amaryllidaceae; genus Allium; species Allium cepa. The sequence continues at coordinate 949,385,781 of CM060943.1, read as the reverse complement.
TACGATTTTGATTTGTATTACCCAATTTCATGGCTAGTAGCTGGAATTTAATAGATGTAACAATTTCGACTATTTTCTATTTACTTGAAAACCATAGACACTATTATAATATCACTGGATTTCCTATGAAATGTTTTGGCTAGCGTAAGGTAAAAACTTACCCGCATTTATTTATGGGGAGTCTTACGTGATACCTTTATTTTCAAATGTTTTTCAAGTTAAACAACTTTAACCCGTTTACTCATACCAGACCCATGTCTGACCCGGAGTTTATTTATATTTTTCATAAACTCTCGGGTACCCAAATTTTTACGGGTAGCCAAGGGATTCAGGTTAGCTATGACGAATTCTGGAGGAGCAATGGAGCAGGTGGCTTCAGCGTTGTAGATATATATATAGTTCTGCTATGTTGGTATCTCTGAGTCATATTGTTTGATTTGTATTGTATTGAGTTGTATTAACTAGACAGGTGTTATAACTGTCTAGTATTGATGTATTATCTGTATAACTCTGATATATGTAAAACTTTTAAATATTTAAGTGATATATTATATTTTGTTCCGTTCCGCTGTGAGATTCTGATGTTGTTGTTCTTTCTTCTTCTTTCTTTTCTATTTTCTCATACCTTTCTTTCTTAATGATGATACGTCTTTCCGGTAGTAGAACGGCGGGTCGTCACAATATCCTATAATACTCGGTCTGACCCGAGCATTGTAGTGAAATAATACACGAGTCAGTCTGGAATACCAGCGTGAGAAAACCACACTCAACATGATTATTAAAGTTTCAAAATCCTTTGAAAATAAAAGCATCTCGTAAGACCACGCCACAAATAAACTTGTTGGGTTTTTACTTTACGATAGCCAAAACACTTTTTTGTATCAAAATCCTCCGATATTACAATAGTGCATATATATAAACACTTATTCAAATAGTTGAAATTACATGATTAAATTCCAGCATACTAGCCACAATCGTGGGTAATACAAACAAAACCGTAAAAGGCACGTAGGGAGAATGGATTTCCAACTAATGATTGGGCACTGGGGTACCACTTGTCACAGTACGTGGGCTAGATCATCGTACCAAGGAGCCACCCTAACGCCCCTGCTAAACAAGACCGGGACTACCCCTTACTGGTTAATCTCGAGTAACATCACCCTACGGTTGGAATCGGCAACCGCACCACTAAGACGAATAAAAAGGGACATCTAGATAGGGATGACCTCACCCTAATGGGTGCTACCCAGTTAGCCTTTGTAACATCCCAAATTTTTTAAATTAAATACGGTAACTTATTTAATCTTTTGTAGTTTAATTTAGAAATTTTCAAAATAAAGTAAAATATTATTAATATTAAGTATCACGAAAATCTAGCATACAAATAAAATATTTGGTTTGTTAGTTTAAGCTTTAAATAAATAAAGAAAAATATATAACAAACAAAAAATTTGTTTTAAACCATAAAATAAAATATATGTATAAATGTTGATAGTTAAACCTTAAATAGAAATAAAATTTAAAATGATGTTAGTGATAAGATTATATGGTTATAAGATAACATATACAAGTTTGCATGAGAATTGTATAAACCAAGAACAATAAAATAAGAAGTTGTATGCAAGAGGATAAATATCTTTAAGCAAAACAAAATGTACTTACAAACAAAGAAAAGAGAAAAAATAAAATAGTATATTCATGTAAAAAAATTAGGAAAATAAGCAATTAATGCTATTTATTTAACACAAATGAAAATCTTGCTTAGCACACCATAAGATCATTTCAGCCGAAATGAAACTTGCTTAGTCAACAAGAGAAAAATATAATATCTGGTCAATGAAAAAAATATGGCCAAAAGAAAAGGATTGCACAGTAAACCCCTACCTGTATATATACATGAATACTTGTTTTATTTCGTTCATCAAAAATATAGCAAAGCCACAAAGAAAAAAAAAGTAAAGCATCACCATATTCTTAAATTCAAAAACAATCAGCTGAAAGAAAAAAAAGGGAGGATCAAAACGTTTTTTTTTTCAAAACACAGAAGCAGCTCTGCTCATCAATCTTTCTAGGTGAGTAAACTTATTTTTCATTTGAAATTTAAGTAATTAGTTTATGAATCTTGTATTTTTGTTGTATATTGAAAGGAAAATGTTATTCTGTATGTTTTTGTGTAACTGGAAAATTTTATACAGTTTGTTCTTTAATACTTTGTTTTTCAGAGCAAAGTGTATTAGAAAAAAATTCATATAAACTTCATACAAACATTTTTTGCTTGGGTTTTTTTAAACAAAATAAACTTGTTTAAACTTGAATCACAGCCTAAAAATTGTTTTAAGTTTGATCACGAAGAGTTGACTCTGTAACCCAAAATTTATAGTAAAAACAAATTTTTATGATAAACTCAAGTATTTTAAATTAGTGATTTGATTATGTAACATGAATAAGCATACAAAATATGATTTATAAGATTAATATGATCATTTTAATCAAGCATGCCTAGTGCAGTTCAGATTTGAATAAGATATGCCTTTTGATCAATTTCTGATGATCGATTCAATACCGGGTGTTGAATTTTTGTGCGAAACAGGGTTGCATATCGTTTATTTCAGGAAAATTATCAAATGATTTTTCTATCGCACGATTTGAGGAGACGAGGTGAATTTTGGCTTAAAGTTTAAGCTTTGTAGTGTTCTGTAAACGTGGTGATTCGTCACCACGAGTTGATCGAGTTTCATGAAACTCGAGGGGATGGAAGATTGGGACACTGACATAGTGTAGATGAGGGGAAAGCTCCTCCAGTGGTCTGAAAAGTGGCGGCGAGATGATTTACTGAAGGGATGAAAGAAGTTTTTTGAACAAACTATAAAAATTTCGATTTCGACGTTTTGGTGGCGATTTGAACTGTGATTTAGAACACAGGGATGAATTGCGGCTTGCCGTAGCTAGTGGAGTTCACTAGAGCATGGGTGTGTCGCCGTGCACATGTACGGCGTGAAGTTGGTGTCAGTGTCGTTGTTGCTAGCGATCTCGAGTCGTTACTCGAGCTAGGAGGTTGATGGCTTCGGGTTAGTGCTCGAGTGAGTAAATATGTTTTACTGATACTATACCCAAGTTTAAACTTAAAACTTATTGGCAAAAAAGGGAAAGCATATGAAGATAGCACGCGTGAGGGATGTCTTGGGTGAAATGGCAAGGAAACGAGGTGTTACTCGAGTTAATCAATGGGGAGTCTCGGGTTTTTCAGAACTGCAAGAATATTTTTTTACAGTTAAGCAAATTGTGTTTCTACAAGATTCAAGCCCTGTAAACTAAGTAAGTGTTTAACGATTTAAGTTAAGTCTTAAATACAAATTTTTAATTATTTTAGTAAATACTTAACAATGGTTTTTAAACTCTTAATTATTATTTTTATTTAAGTTAAGTATAAAATTTCTTAACATTTAAGCTTTGAAGTTAGGAATAAATTGATTTTCAAAATATACAGAAGACTTTTGAATGTTAATTAAGATGAACAATTAATAATAATTAATTATTGTAGGAAAGCAGTTAAGAATAATTAAATCATAATTGTAATTAGAGATTGGTTAACTAATGATTATGTAATTAACTACTTAAAGTAAATTAATGTATGACTAGTAGTTAAGTAGTTAAGTACTTTAATTACGAATTGATAACTGATTAATTAGGTAATTTAATTACGAATTGATAAATGATTAATTAAGTAATTTCATTACGAATAGATAACTGATTAATTAAGTAACTATGCTGTTAATAAATTTAAAACCTGTGACGACCCGGAAATTTTAACAATTTAAATTGGAATAGTTATTGGATTTTAAATATTTAAAAGTTAATTTTATCTTGAATTCCAGATATTAATATTTACTTGATAATTAAATCATTGAATTACATAGTTTAAATATTGAATTTAATAATTGAGATTGGGTAGGTTGTTGAATCTGAAATTTCTAAGCCAGTTCAAATAATTTGAAGGCTTATAAAATTTACATTGATGGCAATGAAGGTAGTGAAGGTATTGACATTGAGTTCGGAAGTGTTTTGTTCCGTTTTGAAAATATATCGTTTAAATTAAATTTAAAAATAGCCTTCCGAGGCACAGTCTCGGAATTCGACGAAACCAGTTCCACTAGATCTGTAATAGTTAGTTATTATCGGATTTAAGTTTTCGGAGCAATCAGATTTGTCGTTTTACCTTGGCAGCTCGAAATGCTTAGAAATTATTTTAATCGATTTAATTGGAATTTGATCGTTTTCTTTTGTATCTCGTCGATCAAATTATCCTCCGAAACATGTTCCATTGTGTTCGGAATGCACGTAGAACCTTATTAACGCTTGTCAGCATGTCGGATTATGGGTTTGGGATTTCGCGTTATTCAACGCAAGTTATTTTCAATATTCTATTATATTATATTCACGCGTATTCAGGAAGCTTCTCCAACCCTATACCTTATCCCCGATCTCTCTCTAACCCTCAAACAGAAAATGAAATTTCACGAAAAAAATGAAAAATAAATAAATACAATGGTCGTCCCCACCCTCTCTCTCGTCCCTCTCGTCCTCTTGCATGCTAGATCGAACGCTCATACGGGAAGCATCGCGACGTCAACTAGGATAAGGAAGATGAAGTTGCCGTAGATTTGTTTCGAATCCGCGTTCGAGGAGGCATAAGTCAAGTTCAACTCGAGTACGATGGGGTTTAGGGATCACGATTTGGGCTCGCGATCGTGCGATGGTGCAGGCGAAGCATGGGGTGGTCTGGGTTTCGCGCATGGGCTAGGGTTTCGAATTTTAGGTGAGTTTACTCTTATATATTTATAAGTACCCTGGACCTTGAATGAGAATATGATTTCACTAGCAAGACTTGCTTTCAATTTGCCCTCTGTCTTTGTCTGATTTGTGCAGAGACCTGTGTTAAGAATATTAACATGATACCTATGTTAATGCTTGCGTTTTCTACTGTACTCATATATATATATATGCAAATGGTAACATTTTTCATTTTGTTTCAGTGAATGTACATGTGAAATGTACAAATAGTTTGGGAATTTCGTAACCTGACATTGTTAGTAACCTGGCACGTAAGTTTGAAAATTTTGAAAATCGAGAATAGTTAGTAGTGTAGCATGTTTTGTGCTTTGAAGAGGGCGTGTGGAGATATTGAAATTTTGGAAATCCTGAAGAGTCAGTAGCGTGCTATGTCAAATTTTGAAAGTCTGGCATGTTGGGTTTTTGGAAGTTTTTATTTTTTAAATTCTAAATTATACGTCTTATGTTTTAAATTGTTTGAGTTAATATAATCATATAATAGGATAATCATTTACTTCTTAAGTGGATCAAACGGAATTTAATAATGATAATCAAGTAAGTAATTAAGACAATGACTTATCTTAAATTAATTAATGTCTTGATTGATAAATGGATAATTAATCAATATGATTGATTTAAGGGTTAATTAATTAATTTAAGCAATTGTGAAAAAAATGCATAAGGAAAGAATTAAAGAATTATCACATAATGAAAATAATTTAAGATATTTATAAATGTAATTAAATCAAAAAAAAATTAATTATTGGAAGCAATTAGAGGATCGTTAATGAATGTCATCAATTAATTTAAGATTTATTTATGTGAATGGTTAAGGCTATTTAATCTAAGTGATTAATTAAAAGAAATTTTGCTAAATGTGATTATAAGATAATAAATCAAAAAGGATTAATTAAGATGGATCGTTAATTGGGTTGTAATTATTTTATGTTAAGTAAGGGTAATTAACCAATGGATAGTTACTTGATAAAAACAAATAAAAGATTTATTTACTTAGTGTAATTAATTCAGGATTGGTTAATTAAATAATTAATTAAGGAGTAAGATTAATTTAAAAATAATTGATCAATAGTGATTATAAGATAGTTAATTTGAGTAATCAATCAAGGATCAACGAAAGTAATATGGAGGGGTAAAAGGTTATTTAATTTATGTAATTATCTAAGAATTAATTACTTATTGTGATTGAAGGATAGTTAAACCAGGGTGATTAATTAATATGAATAATGAAGGAATGATTGATTAATTGATTTGAAATAAATTAATGATAAATGAAGAAATCTAAGTGGTTGAGGTTAGTAATCAAATCAGGATTAATTAAATTCAATTAGAATCAATCGAATTGATTTGTATGTGATTAAGTTTTGCTTATGGATGATTTAATGGTATTAGATGCTTTGAATGAGTTGATATCTCTAATATGAGATGTTGTGTATTTCATTTGGATAACTTGGGTTAGGATGACATGAGTTTTCGAAAGAGATGGGGTCGGGTATTAGGAAATACCCGAAACCATTTCGAACTTTTATAAATGGATTTTTGAAATCAGTAGGCTGGAATGAAATGATTTAAGTGAATTGGATTGTTTTATCTATGTTTGGTACTTAGAAATTGATATGTGGAATAAGTGTCGTCTATAGCAAATTATGAATTTGTTAAATTGGTATAGGTTACCCCGGGTTTATTTAAGTTGTTTGCTTGGTATTCCTTGTTAGTTTGGTTTACTCGTGATGGTTTCCAGCCTGACCCGGGTGTTACTTTTGTGTAATGCTCGGGTCAGACCGAGTGTTACAGATTTTCAGGCAAGGACGTTCTGAAGCTCAGGAGTCGAGCTGGACGACAAGTACGTATGAAGTATTTCCGTTGTATTTATATTATTGTAAATCTGAGACATGTTAATTTGTATATGTCCAGTGTTTGTGTATGTGTAACTCTTGTGTATATTAAATGTAATCGACGGATATATTATTCTTCTATATACTGATATTATTTATTATTATACTTTATCCGCTGTGAATGTGAGATGTTGGTGTTTCTATTCTTCTTCTTTTCTATCTCTTTCTTCTTTTTCATAACTATCTGGAATTTTCGGGTTCGAAAATTTTGGGTCGTTACATTTGGTATCGGAGCTGAAAGGTTAAGCGAGAACCTTGGCTCTGGTGGGCATTACTCATTAAATATAGTCCAAAAGTACTCTAAAATGAGTTGAGTGTGTGTGTGTGTGTGTATATATAAGAGCGTACTTGTTATTTTCCTATATAAAGGTTTTAAATGATTTTATATAAAAGTATGTTTTGATATATAAAGCAATATTTTATTCTAGTAAAAATTAAGGCGATTGGATGTTAAATTATTGAAATTAGAATTAAGAAGAAATATAATACAACCAAATTGAAGTCTTGAAATGGAATTAAAGTAAGTGGTAATAGAAATACAACCAAATTAAAATTAAATTGATTGAAATGAAATTCTAGAATTTGAGCTCATAAATTAAATTGTCTAAATGCTTTAAATAAAGGTAAATTTGAAATGGATTTAAAATAAAATTTAATCTTGAATTTATAGAAGTAAGAATAATATAAAAAGGAAATGGATATCTAGATATGATAACATTTGGTATTACCATAAATAGTTATTGTGTTTAAAAATGATATTTTGTTATTAAGTAAGCCAAATGAAGTAAATTTATAAGATGAGTATAACTTTTAAATTAAAGTAAATTTTAAAAATTTTGAAGTTTAAAAACCTAAGTCTAGAAACAATAAATTGTTTCAATGAGTTAACGAAAATAACAAATAATATAATTTAGACATTTTTGAATATAGTCTTATTTTAAACAAGAAATGTTGGAAGATTTTTAGAGGATTTGTTTTGAAATTAAAGCCAAAGGTGGTTTAAAAATTTAAAAGTAGCCTGGTGTGTAAAGGAAATAAATACGAAATTAACTCTAGGGTTGAGTTTTGAATTTTCCTTATAATGTGATGTGAAACCCAAAGTGAAGCAAGTTTTAAACTTAAGTGGAAAGGTTATTAATCTGAAGGTTTAAAAATTGAATGGAATTGGGATTTAATTCAAGAAGGGATTGAAATGATATGAAATTGAAGTTGATTCAATTTGCAATTAGTCCAAATTTATTTGAATAATTTGGAACCGTAAATAAAGTTGAATCAAATGGAATTTGATCTGAAGTTGGAAATTGAAAATTGGACTTATTTAAATTGGAATTGGGTCAATTTAAATGGAAGTGGGAATTTAAATTGAATAAACGGGAAGTGAACAGTTGACTCTTAACTATTTTCAATATAAATTGTTTTAATAAAAACTTATTCTTCCAAGCTATTAAATATATACAACCTTTCTTTTTAAAGCCAACTTATTTTATATTTGTTTTACCATTATTTTTGGAACTATTTAACAATTTTTCAACTGTTTTATAAAATAATTACTATTTTTCAACTATTTCACAAATTAATTACTAATTTACAACAATTTTACAATTAGTTACCTATTTTATAGCTATTTTGCAAACTAGTAATTATTTTTCAACTACTTATCTATTTTAAAATTTTCAAGCTATTTTCTAAATATAAACTTGTCGGAGTTCAAACTGTTATTAATTAAATACGCAACTGAGACAAGAATTGAAGTGATAATTCAGTGGAATTGAAGCAATTGTAAATAAGTGAATGGAAATTAAAGGAAATGTGAATAGGAAGAGAAATTGATTTGGCTAAAAAAAATCATTAAGATTAAATACGTAGGATGTATGTATATTATTCTATTCGCATAGTGATTTGATCCAGATTGGAGCACAGAATTTTGAGATAGTTTATTGATCCGAGTTAGGATTTTTCTCTCGATTTTTGACGGCGAACCTGGATATGGATGGTTGATTGGTTCTGGATACTCTCTATCATAGTTATGGCTATGCGAGGGGAATGGCGGTTTCTAATCAAGAAGCCAGATCTGTGTCCGCACTAGGAAGTCGGGTGGACATTTCTAGTTCGGAAGTGAAATTGTGTGATCGAGTGAGCGATCAGATTGGTATAGCGTACGGATGATAAGTGTACATCATACGGATTTAGATGAAATAGACATTGAAGGAGAAGAATCAAATTTGAATATTTGATTTTGAATAAACAAGTCATATGTCATTGTTATATAAGGTAACTCTCCCCTCGTTAAAGCTATTGCTGGATGAAAAGGATTTTTGAAGGTTTTGAAGTAAAAGGAGTTTTATTCAAGTTTGAAAGGATCCAAAGTTTTTAAATTATATATATATATATATATATATATATATGAAGGATCTTGTGAGAATTTTGGAAAAAGGTTTTGGGAACCTTTGGATTTTGAAAGGCTTTTGATTTTGGGTAAAATCAATATTGAAATTTAGAAAGCCTAGTTTGAGAACTATCGATTTTGGAATAATCGATTTTGTGTAAAGGAACTTTGTATGAGATCATAATAGGTGTATGATTTGAAAGATACTATATGTATATGGTATAAAGTGTTTTGATGATGGCTCTGGGGAGAAAGGCGCTCCCTTGAAATGAACCTCTCAGGAGTGCCACCAGGTGGTGCTGCCTTGAGCCCAAGGGGGGTTCTAAAGTTGATCATGTAAGGAGTCTGGACAAAACTAGTTCCTAGGGATTATGAGTAGTGTATAAAATAGCGAAAGTCGTGTGTGCTGCTGAGAGTCGATAGTCTGCGTTTGATTTTATATCGGTAGACTGCGACCTATGTAGGAGTGGAGAAGTTTCATTTCGACAGCGAAAATCATAAGCCGTAGAGAGCCTGCAGTTACATGGACTTTTACTGTGATGGCAACGTAACCCTGGTATGTAACTGTGATTTGTCGTGGGTTCCATAGCGTAATCGAGAGGCCGCGGAGAGCCTGTAGTTACATGGACTTTTTCAATGATGGCAACGTAACCCTGGAATGTAACTGCAACCATGGACGGGGATGATGATTTCCAGAGCATTCTCACCAAAGATATTTCCTCTATTTCAAAATGCTTTCAATATTTTCAATAAAATTATTTTCAAAAGTATTTTCATTGGATTTTGAAAACGGGTCTACCGAGTACTTATAGATTTTCAGTCCAACGCCTTATCAAAGTATGACCGAATTTCTATGAGAACAAGGATGGACTGGTGGAGACATCGAGTTATAAGAATTTTTTTTTATAAAGAGCTATTTTAATAGTATTATGTGGATTTAAAGGCATTTCTAATTTTTTTTTTAAAACATAAGTTTTGGAATTTTGTAAAATGAAAAGAAGATCCAACCTGGAATTATAAAAACAAATTTGGACTCAGGAAAATTTAATGAAGTAATTTTCTTTATAATAAAATTTGGAAGTAAGATAATAAATAATTATTTAATAATGTATGTTAATAAAATTTGACTCGGTTAAATAAAATGGATTGTAAGTTAATAGTGGGTTTGGGAATGAATTCGAATTTTAAATAGAATTCGACTTAAATTTAATAATGAATTAAATAAGAGATGTTTTAAAATAAAATAAAATAGAGTTGGATTGAAAAATGTGATGGTTTGAATTACAAATAAAATTCAAGGGTGATTTGAATAATATTTAATGAAATTTGCAAGTAAATTGGATATAAGAGAAGTGATTATAATAGAAATGGTTTGAGTCGCAAAACAAAACCCAGGTAAATAGAAATAAATTGAGAATGGACTTGTTGTAATAAAATAAATTCGATAACGAATTAAGTAAGTAAACTAAAAATTTGAAATGGGTTAATTGAGTTAAATAATAAATGGATAAAGTCTGATTGAAAAGAAACTAAATCAAAGTTGTGATTGGAATTGGATTATCAAACTGAACTTAAGTTCGGTGACATTAATTTGAAGTATAATTGAGTTAAGTAGGTGCATGGATATTATTTTGATAAATTGAGAAGTGAATTTAAAATTAAAATTTAAAATGAATGGGCTAACTGAATTTAATGGAAGTTGATTAAATGAGAATCAAATAGAAGTAAAATCAAGTTTGATGTTGGAATAAATTAAAGTAAATTCACTTAAGTTCAAAATTTATGGAAGCTTGGCTTCGAATAAGAGTGAAAGCCCATTAAATTAAAGCTTGGATTGAATTAATTTGGAAATGGCTAGAAGTATACGAGAATGGAATGTGTCGAGCTAAATAAATGGCTGGTGATTAGATTAGAAATGAAATGGAATTAAATACGGAATGAGTTTAAATTAATTTAAAGTTGTTATAAACTAAAATAGATACTTTATTAAGCGAATATCGTCGAAATTGCATAACAATAATTGTCGTTTGGCGTAAACAAAAGTAATTAAATTTCTGTGAGTTGATAGAGATTAAATAAATTGGTTTTAGAATTAATTGAATTGAATATGAGCTTGTTTGGATTAAAAATAAATTGAATATAAGCACTTGAGTTGTAACCCAATAAAATTGAATGAAATGGCTTATGAGTTGGTTGAAAGCAATTGAATTAGGCCCGAAACATATAAATTGCTTGTGGAAGTTATTTTGAATGCATTTCTTTAGAATTGAAGTTTTATAGTTGTTTAAGTAAGAGAAATGTTATAAATTTCGTATTTATAGTGCTTATATGTGTAAATTGAGTAAGTACAGGTACCGGAAGGCCATTTGGCTGGATTCGGATGCACAAATTGCTTAAATAAATAAGCCGCATGCTTAAAATGCTAAATAAGGTACGCCTACGCAATAAATATAGGAAATATGAACTGTTTTTGCTTTTTCTGACAGAGGTGGGTCGATGTATATATGTTTATATCTCTTGTCAAATTGCAAAAGCTCCTCCGTACAAAGGAGACTCTGCCAAAAAATTTCAAAACTTTTGGGAGTTAGAAAATTTTTGAAAATTTTTGTGAACAACAAAACGATTTCAAATTGGAAATCAAAGTAAATTGGTAAATGAAACTAATATGAATCAGTTATACTTGAAATATAAAATTCAATATTCAAAATTTAAAGTAAATTGAATTCGTATGAAAATGGGGAAAACTAGTTTGAATAGAAATGGATATGAGAACTTCTATAGGGAAATGTATGTAAAGATTTAAAAAGGTTACGATTGGATGTTATTGCTAAGTAAGATATGCAGGTATTAAAGGGAAAGAAAATTGGATTTGATTCCAAAGGATAAATTTGAATGGCCCGACAGAAAGGTATGTATTTAATTTGTGTATGAAATTGGATTGGGTTTTGATCTAGCCACTTGGCTTTTGTTTTCTTTTGGAATTTGGGAGCCCGTAGAGGCCTTTTGTAGTTGTACCGAGCTAGCCTCGCAAAGGAGGTGCTGGCAAAAAAATTCGGAAATTTAGGGAGTTAGAATTTTTTTGAGAATTTTGATAATTCAAAATTTGGTTTTAAATTAAAATTTAGATAATTGAACAAAAGGGTATTGTTTGAAACTATTGAAGGTTTTAGGAAGTTGGTTAAGGTGATAATGGGCCTTTAATAAAAGATAGTTGGTTGGATGTTGAACTGTGAGTTTTGGTAAATGTAAACGGTTATTGGTCTATTCTTCCTAACTAGTAATATCGGGGACGAAATTCTTTTAAGGGTGGAGGAATGTGACGACCCGGAAAATTTAACAATTTAAATTGGAATAGTTAGTTGATTTTAAATATTTAAAAGTTAATTTTAACATGAATTCCAGATATCAATATTTACTTGATCATTAAATCATTGAATTATATGGTTTAAATATTGAGTTTAATAATTGAGATTGGGTAAATTGTTGAATCTGAAATTTCTAAGCCTGTTTAAATAATTTGAAGGCTTATAAAATTTACATTGATAGCACTGAAGGTAGTGAAGGTGTTGACGTTTAGTTTGGAAGTGTTTTGTCCTGTTTTGAAAATATATCGTTTAAATTAAATTTAAAAATAGCCTTCCAAGGCACAGTCTCGGAATTGAACGAAACTAGTTCCATTGGATCTGTAATAGTTAGTTAATATCAGATTTAAATTTTCGAAGCAATCAGAGTTGTCGTTTGACCCTGGCAGCTTGAAACGCTTAGAAATTATTTTAATCGATCTAATTGGAATTTGATCGTTTTCTTTTGTATCTCGCACATACGATCAAATTAGCCTCAGAAACATGATCCATTGTGTTCAGAATGCGGGTAGAACCTTATTAACGCTTGTTAGCATGTCGGATTCCGGGTTCGGGAATTCGCGTTATTCAACGCAAGATATTTTCAATATTCTATTATATTATATTCACGCGTATTCAGGAAGCTTCTCCAACCCTATACCTTATCCCTGATCTCTCTCTAACCCTCAAACAGAAAATGAAATTTCGCAAAAAAAATAAAAAAAGAAATATAATGGTCGTCCCGCTCCCTCTCTCTCGTCCCTCTCGTCCTTCTGCATGCTAGATCGATCGATCATAGGGGAAGCATCGTGGCGTCATCTCAGATAAGGAAGAAGAATTTATCGTGGATTTGTTTTGAAGCCGCGTCTGAGGAGGTACTGTGACGACCCGCCCTTCTATTACCAGAAAGACGTATCATCATTAAGAAAGAAAGGGATGAGAAAATAGAAAAGATAGAGAAGAAAGAACAACAACAACCGAATCTCACAGCGGAATGGAACAAAATATAATATATCACTTAAATATTACATAGTTTAATACATATATCAGAGTTATACAGATCATACATCTCATACTAGACAGTTATAACACCTGTCTAGTTAATACAACTCAAACAATATGACTCAGAGATACCAACACAGCGGAACTATATCTATATCTACAACGCTGAAGCCTCGTGCTCCATTGCTCCTCCCGAATTCGTCAAAGCTAACCTGAATCCCTTGGCTACCCGTAAAAATTTGGGTACCCGAGAGTTTATGAAAAACAAAAATAAACTTCGGGTCAGACATGGGTCTGGTATGAGTAAACGGTTTAAAGTTGCTTAACATTGAAAACATTTGAAAATAAAGGTATCACGTAAGACTTCCCACAAATAAATACGGGTAAGTTTTTACCTTACGCTAACCAAACATTTTATAGGAAATTCTGTGATATTATAATAGTGTCTAGGGTTTTCAAGTAAATAGAAAATAGCCGAAATTGTTACATTCATTAAATTCCAGCTACTAGCCACGGAAGTGGGTAATACAAATCAAAACTGTAGGGTCTCGTAGGGTAAATGGATTTCCAACAATGGCAGGGCTACTGGGGTACCGCCCGTCACAGTACGGGGCCTAGATCACCGTACCGAGGATTACTCTCTTCATCCCCTGCAACACAAGGCCGGAACCATTCCTTACTGAACAGTCCCGAACAAGATAAACCCCGCGGTTGTAGCTAGCAACCGCCCACTAAGCCGAAATATAAAAAGGGACATCTAGACAGGGGAAATATCTTGTCCTGCTTGGGCATGACCCACCTAACCTTGCTGCACATCCCCTGTTTTAGCCATTCCCGGTTGATGAGGCTTGAGGTTGCGATTACCTTTAAAGAACATTATTCTTAGAATGCTCATCGTCCGCCTGACGATGTGTTGAAAGCATTCAATCCATACAAGTTCGTTCCGGGTTCGAACGAAACCGAAGGCATTATCTCATTACACTCGTTTTGGAATCATCCTCAGAGTTAACGACGATAACCATTTGTTAACTCTGCTTTTTCAGCAAGGCCGTGACATCAAAAATCGACCGAGAAGCCAATGATAGTTCATCTCGAAGGATGGTCGATTTAACCTCCCAATAAAGCAAGTTCTGTTTAATGAATTTTCAGATAAGATCCCCTACGGAGGGGGGGTCCAGGGGGGTGCCAACCCCCCAAGGTGGGGGTGCGGGGGCAACGCCACCGCCTACGGTGTTCGACCTGACCGGTCAGGTCGCAGGGGTCCAGGGGGCAGCGCCCCCGGCGGGGTGCGGGGCAGCGCCCCGACCAAAACGGTATACGACTTACCGACTTAACAAGGTTGCCGACTTAACAAGGTTGCCGACTTAATATGGTTAACGACTCAATAAGCTTAACGACTCAAGGATTGGACGACCTAAGAAGTGCCACGGCTTAACGAGTTAAGGTTCAAGGCGACTTAGAGGAATGGAACGGCTCAAGAGGGTTAACGGTTCATGAGACAGGCCGACTCAGTGGATCAACGACTCAAGAACTGTGCGACTCAAGGTCTTCACGACCTAACCATTCAAGGGCTGAACGACCTACGAGTTAAGGATCTACGAGTTAAAGAATCTACGAGTTAAAAGATCTACGAGTTAAGGCCACTACGAGTTAAAGACTCTACGAGTTAAAAGGTCTACTAGATAAGGATCTACGGCTTAAGGCCTCCACGAGTTAAAGAATCTACGAGTTAAAAGATCTACGAGTTAAGGCCACTACGAGTTAAAGACTCTACGAGTTAAAAGGTCTACGAGATAAGGATCTACGGCTTAAGGCCTCCACGAGTTAAAGAGTCTACGAGATAACAATCTTACGAGTTAGAAGATGGCGCGACAGGAAGTCTACGGCTCAAAAGATAAGTTGTTCACGACCTAAGACTTGGAGACAAGTTCAACACCACGCTGTAGTAAGAAGAATCGCTGACGACTTATGACCTATGATGAGTCGTGTACGACTCATGCTAGCATAAAGGAAACTGCATTTGGTTAACTCGTGAACGACTTAGAACTTGTATCATTCATTCAGATGGGTGCATAACTCTGGGCCAAGCCATGAACCCAGTAAATCAGCCGCGACCTACCATGAGTCGTATACGAGTTACGACTCATCATGAGGCGTACACGGGTTACGACTCATCGTGAGTCGTATGCGATTTACGACCTAACTCCGAAGATGCCTATAAATACGCCCATAACTCCAACAGAAAGGGGACTTTTGGGGCTCATTTTCTTCAAACGCCGTTACTCTGCTGCATTCCAAACCAATCCAATCCAACACTTGAAGCTCTCAAGACATTAAGAACGCTACAAACAACTTCAAGAAGAGGTCACATACATCCAACATGGATTCGAAAACTCTCATCTTCATCGAAGTTTAAGCTACTTGTTTTAAGTCTCTTGTAATTCAAAGTGTATTGTATTTGGGAAGAATTGTATCAGCTTGTAACGAGATTATTAATAAAAGTACTTAAAGTGGACGTAGGCTATACCCTTAAGCCGAACCACTATAAAATTGTTGTTGTTTACCGCTTTTCTGCTATTATCTGCTTGTAATCTGTTCCCGAGTCGTCGGGTGGTGCTTTCACAACTGCAACTCATACACCGGGGTGTTAGCGTTCAAATTTTAGCGTTAATACCCTTGCATTCTGAAAACACCATCTCGATCTTCATTTCATAATTCACGACCTAACGTTTAAATTGGATCGATGTGGTTTTCGGAGAATCAAATTTGATTCATCCGATCCCAGTCTCATCAAATCCAACCGCCATTTTAAGGGCCAAGTTGTCTAATTAACTTAAACAGTTTAAATAATTTAAATTCATCAATTGAATTAACATAGCATTTATCACAGATAAAATATATACAAGCATCGTAACATATCACAGAGTATCATAGAATATCATCACATAAATATCACAATCAGATATTTAACACAATAGTTCATAAGCAATTTCCCTTAAATCTTATTTGCAGTTAATTCAATTTAAAATTAATTACCTGAGAGTTAACTACTTAACTCTGTTTAATTTATTATTAATTTACAATTAATTACTTATTTCATTTCAAATTATCTTAATGATTTCTTAGCTAACTATTAAATCCTAATTACATTTTATTTCACACTATTAATTTAATTACTTCCTTACTCAAGTGATTTAACTTTGATTTCTTATCTAACTGCTCCCTGATCATTAAGTAATAACTTTAATATTAAAACTTAATTATCCAATTATTATCTGCTAATTACTTAATTAATCAATAATTAATTCTTAATTAGAAATCAATAACCTTAATTATTGATTCATAAAACTCAATTAGACATTTAATTATTACAAATTTCTAAATTGATCATTAATTATCAATTAACTAAATCGTATAATCCCTAATTAATTATTTAATTAGTTAACTATGATTCGTTAAGTTATTAACTTTCAATGATAAATTAAATTCTTAAATGACAAACGGGTTCACACAAGATTATTATTAAAGTCTTTAATTACAAATTCTTATTTAATCTTAACTAATAATTTAACCGTCATTATGAATTAATTACAAATTTTAGTTCACCTTCAAAATTTAATTAATTAATCCCCTTACGTTTTTTTTTTAAAACTTCTTAATAAAATTTGAAATCAAGTCTCACAGGAAAAGCTTGTCGACACAATTCGATTTATACTTCACCATTTAAATAAAAACTTAACTTACACTTGTCAACAATATAAATCTAATTAGTACTAACTTTCTTAGCCAAATAACTTAAAAGTTATTTAGGATTATCAGTTAAGAGAAGAACCCGAAGAGGGCACCTGATTACTTCGAGCAACGTCAAATACTTCCTCCTATTCCTCGCGTCACTCTTCTTCATTTCTCTCTTCTTCTTTTTGTTTTCAAGTTTAATTCAATCGTGAGTAAAAAAAACAAGCATCAGGAAACTCGCACTTAACTCAAAGCAACAACATCAAAAACACGTGCGTCTCCTCAAAAAAAAACCCCAAATCAGATCATCACTCATGCACGCGATCACCGTGCACTTGCACGCGCCGCCGACAACCCTCCAACGCCTGAGACGAACACCCCCAAGTCGACCATCGATCACCGTATCGATCGAGCCCACCCAAAATCCTGAACGAACTCGCGACCGAAAATTGACTAATTCGAACCTCCAGGCCTTAAAGTTCCGGTAACAATTCCCACAGTCAGGCGACGACAACCACCCAGGTGCCTCCAAACTCCGGCTATGACAACCCTAGTTTCCTCGCTGCCACCCTTTCGCATACCGTGCCACTCGATCTCCCAAGGAAGGCGAAATCACTACGTCTCCGATCATGTTCAAAATCACGAGTTAAACCCTATTGCTAACTCGATCTATCACTTACTACAATCGAAAATTAAATGAACATTTTTCCTTACTTCGTGGATCATCCAACTAGCCTATCAAAAATTCTCAACCTCTAAACTTTGTTGAATTAACAGATATAGACAAAATATAAATTTTGGTTTATCTGTAAACTACTCGTATATTTCCAAACTAAAAATTATCACTCTTACTTTAAAAATCCTATTTTTGAATGGGTATTCCAGATATATAATCAAAATATCAATTTAAGAAATTCGAATTTTAATCATATGATCACTCCCCTTTCTTCTTTTTTTTATTTTACTGTGAACTTTTTAATTTATAGTATCAGTATCCTCTGTCAACCTTCACAACAAAACTCCAATCCTGATTTTAGTTTTAAACAAATTTATTAAATTTAAATCCCTAAGTTTAAAGTGTTTTGTAATTAGAAACACTAAAATTCCCTACTGTTCTTGCTTTGTACTAAACATATGAAAGAACAGGTCCTATGGGATTTCCAGATCAACAGGAAAATTCACAGAATTTGATTGTTTAATTTATACAGCAAACACATACCTTAAAAACAACAAATACACAAGTTTAAAACAGATGTTTACTCACCTAATAATCCTTGAACAGAGGGCAAGGTTGATGAAGAACTGCAGATGAATCACTGAAAATCCCTCTGCCTTGATGTTGAGTTATTTGAGTTTGCAAAGCAATAAATGTTTATCCTTTCTCCCTATTTGATTCTCAGGTATGCTTTTAGGTTTAAGTCCAGTTTAATAAACTAATATAAAGATATGGGTCGATATATATATAGAAGTTTACTTAATAGCAGGTTGTAACTGGACAGTTTGTATTTGTCATGCCATTTTTTTGTTTTTTTGTTTTTTTTGCTTTTTTCTCTTATTGGCTAAAGTAGTATTCACTGCAGTATGAAGTGATAAAGACATCTCGGCTGAAGTACTTACATGAACAAAATGTTGTGCTATTAATTTTTTATGCTCTAAATTATGTTAACAAATAATTAATGCTTACTGTGTTGTACAAAGATATCCATCTTTTTGTTTTATTTCGGCCAAGCTTACACTGAAAGATACATATTTTGTTTTATTATATTTGAAGTGAAACTGGTGTTTTCTTATGCATAACTATTTTCACATCTTACCTTGCCTGCATATAATTTTTTCCAGCTACAACATCTTTTATTCACTTGTCTACGTATGTTTTTACTTTGTTCAGAGATATTATATGTGCATATACTTTGTTTTGTTTGCTACTTATTCTTTTGAATGCTACTTATTATTGGAATGCTACTTAGTCTTTTTGCTTCTAAACTTTACATACTTATTATAAAATTGCTTTAGTATCTTCTAGTTGAGATGGTTTATACTCATATGTATTGTCAAATACTGTTTTATTTGCAGGTAGATGTTTGCCTTATGAATGAAATATGTTGTACTATGTATAAAAATTTGTAATATAACTTCATAGACCAAATAGTAGGTTGAGAAGATAGCAAATAAATGCTTTGCTTCATAATATGGTTACAGAATAATTATATTTCAACTGCATAGGTATATTTATATTGTATGCTTATGTTCATAATTATGATTTATACTTAATGTTTCACTCAACCCCTGTTTATCTTTATATTTATAGTTATACTTTATATTTATTTCCATTTGTATTCTAACTATAAACATAAAACTTAAATTCCTGAGTTCACTCATTTCCCTACATTTAATTTGGCTTATATTAGTATTAATATTTTATATTGAACATTATCATCTTTTGTATTATATATATATATATATATATATATATATATATATATATATATATAAACTTCGATCTTATTTTAAACACTATCAAGCATATGTATTTATTTAACAAATGTTAACAATGTATAGCATTCTAATTTAATTATATGAGTTCAATTTTTATTAAGAATATTGTTAAGAAACTTATTTTAGAATTTCAACATTATCATCAATACGTATTATTTTATACTAAATAAAAACAATGTAAAGTATTTTAAGCAGTTATATAAAATAGATTTTTATTGGGAATATTATTGAAATACTTATTTCAATTTTCAAATCAATTTCCTTTTAAAATACAGTTTATATAAATAGATGGCAAAATTTCAAAAAAAAAAATCATATTCATTTAAATATGATCAATTCACACTTTATATTTAATTAGATTAAACACTTATTAAAATAACCGGGGCCGAAATCCAAGGTCGTTACAGGTACAAATCGAGTTCGACTCGAGTACGGTGGGGTTTAGGGCTTTTGATTTTGGCTCACGACTTGGGTCGCGATCGTGCGATGGTGCAGGCAATGCATTGGGGGTCTGGGTTTCGCGCGTGAGCTAGGGTTTCGACTTTTAGGTGAGTTTACTCTCATATATTTATAAGTACCCTTGACCTTGAATGAGAATATAATTTCACTAGCAATACTCGCTTTCAATTTGCCCTCTGTCTTTGTCTGATTTGTGCAAAGACCTGGGTTAAGAATATTAACATGATACCTATGTTAGTCCTTGCGTTTCCTAGTGTACTTATATATATATATATATATATATATATATATATGCAAATGGTAACACTGTTCATGTTGTTTCAGTGAATGTACATGTGAAATGTACAGATAGTTTGGGAATTTCGTAACTTGACATTGTTAGTAACCTGACACGTAAGTTTGAAAATTTTGAAAATCGGCAATAGTTAGTAGTGTAGCATGTTTTGTGTTCTGAAGAGGGCGTGTTGAGATATTGAACATTTGGAAATCCAGAAGAGTCAGTAGCCTGGTATGTCAAATTCCAAAGTCTGGCATGTTGTGTTTTTAGAAGTTTTTATTTTTTATATTCTAAATTATAGGTCTTATGTTTTAAATTGTTTGATTTAATAAAATCATATAATAGGATAATCATTTACTTCTTAAGTGGATCAAACGGAATTTAATAATGATAATCGAGTAAGTAATTAAGATAATGACTTATCTTAAACTAATTAAGGTCTTGATTGATAAATGGATGATTTTTCAACATGACTGATTTAAGGGTTAATTAATTAATTTAAGCAATTGTGGAAAAAAATGCATACGGACAGAATCAAAGAATTATCACATAATGTAATTAATTTAAGATATTTATAAATGTAATTAATCAAAAAAAATTTAATTATTGGAAGCGATTAGAGGATCAATAATGAATGTCATCAATTAATTTAAGATTTATTAATGTGAATGGTTAAGGTTATTTAATCTAAGTGATTAATTAAAAGAAATTTGTCTAAATGTAATTATAAGATAATAAATCAAAAAACATTAATTAAGATGGATCGTTAATTGGGTTCTAATTATTTTATGTTAAGTAAGGGTAATTAACCAGTGGATAGTTACTTGATAAAAACAAATAAAAAAGTTATTTACTTAGTGTAATTAATTCAGGATTGGTTAATTAAAGAAATTAATTAAGGAGTATGATTAATTTAAAAATAATTGATCAATAGTGATTATAAGATAGTTAATTTGAGTAATCAATCAAGGATCAACGAAAGTAATATGGAGGGGTAAAGGTTAATTAATTTATGTAATTATCTAAGAATTAATTACTTAATTGAAGGATAGTTAAACCAGGGTGATTAATTAAGATGAATAATGAAGGAATGATTGATTAATTGATTTGAATTAAATTAATGATAAACGAAGAAATCTAAGTGGTTGAGGTTAGTAATCAAATCAGGATTAATTAAATTCAATTAGAATCAATCGAATTGATTTGTATGTGATTAAGTTTGCTTATGGATGATTTAATGGTATTAGATGCTTTGAATGAGTTGATATCTCTAATATGAGATGTTGTGTATTTCATTTGGATAACTTGGGATAGGATGACATGAGTTTTCGAAGAGATGGGGTCGGGTATTAGGAAATACCCAAAACCATTTCGAATTTTTATAAATGGATTTTTGAAATCAGTAGGCTGGAATGAAATGATTTAAGTGAATTGGAATGTTTTATCTAAGTTTAGTACTTAGAAATTGATATGTAAAATAAGTGTCCTCTATAGCAAATTGTGAATTGGTTAAATTGATATAGGTTACCCCGGGTTTATTTAAGTTGTTTGTTTGGTATTCCTTGTTAGTTGGGTTTACTCACGCTGCTTTCTAGCCAGAACCGGGTGTACTTTTGTGTAATTCTCGGGTCAGACCACGTGTTACAGATTTTCAGGTAAGTACGTTCTGAAGCTCAGGAGTCGAGCTGGATTGCAAGTACGTATGAAGTATTTCCGCTTTATTTTTATAATTGTAAATCTAAGACATGTTAATTTGTATATGTCTAGTGTTTGTGTATGTATAACTCTGGTGTATATTAAATGTAATCGACAGATATAGTATTCTTCTATAAACTGATATTATTTATTATTATACTTTATCCGCTGTGAATGTGAGATGTTGGTGTTTCTATTCTTCTTCTTTTCTATCTCTTTCTTCTTTTTCATAACTATGTGGAATTTTCGGGTTCGAAAATTTCGGGTCGTTACATTTGGTATCGGAGCTGAAAGCTTAAGCAAGAACCTTGGCTCTGGTGGGGATTACTCATTAAATAGAGTCCAAAAGTATTCTAAAATGAGTTGAGTATGTATATATATATATATATATATATAAGAGCGTACTTGTCATTTTCTTATATAAAGGTTTTAAATGATTTTAGATATAAGTATGTTTTGATATATAAAGCAATATTTTATTCTAATAAAAATTAAGGCGATTGGACGTTAAATTATTGAAATTAGAATTAAGAAGCTATGTAATACAACCAAATTGAAGTCTTGAAATGGAATTAAAGTAAGTGGTAATAGAAATACAACCAAATTAAAATTAAATTGATTGAAATGGAATTCTAGAATTTGAGCTCATAAATTAAATTGTCTAAAAGCTTTAAATAAAGGTAAATTTGAAATGGATTCAAAATAAAATTTAATCTTGAATTTATAGAAGTAAGAATAATATAAAAAGGAAATAGGTATGTAGATATGATAACATTTTGTATTACCATAAATAGTTATTGTGTTTAAAAATGATATATTTGTTATTAAGTAAGCCAAATGAAGTAAATTTATAAGATGAGTATAACTTTTAAATTAAAGTAAATTTTAAAAATTTTGAAGTTTAAAAACCTAAGTCTAGAAACAATAAATTGTTTCAAAGAGTTAAAGAAAATAACAAATAATATAATTCAGACTTTTTTGAATATATTCTTATTTTAAACAAGAAATGTTGGATGATTTTTAGAGGATTTGTTTTGAAATTAAAACCAAGGGTGGTTTAAAAATTTAAAAGTATCCTGGTGTGTAAAGGAAATAAATACGAAATTAACTCTAAGGTTGAGTTTTGAATTTTCCTTATAATGTGATGTGAAACCCAAAGTGAAGCAAGTTTTAAACTTAAGTGGAAAGGTTATTAATCTGAAGTTTAAAAAATTGAATGGAATTGGGATTTAATTCAACCAGGAATTGAAATGATATGAAATTGAAGTGGATTCAATTTGAAATTAGTCCAAATTTATTTGAATAATTTGGAACTGTAAATAAAGTTGAATCAAATGGAATTTGATCTGAAGTTGGAAAGAAATTGAGAATTAATTCAATTTGAATTGGGAATAAACTAAATCCAATGGAAATTGGACTTGTTTAAATTGAAATTGGGTCAATTTAAATGGAAGTGGGAATTTAAATTGAATAAATGGGAAGTGAATAGTTGACTCTTAACTATTTTCAACATAAATTGTTTTAATAAAAACTTATTCTTCCAAGCTATTAAATATATACAACATTTATTTTTAAAGTAAAATTATTTTATATTTGTTTTACCATTATTTTTGGAACTATTTAACAATTTTTCAACTGTTTTTATAAAATATGTACTATTTTTCAACTGTTTCACAAATTAATTACTGTTTTACAACTGTTTTACAATTGGTTACCTATTTTATAGCTATTTTGCAAACTAATAATTATTTTTCAACTACTTATCTATTTTTAAATTTTCAAGATATTTTCTAAACATAAACTGGTTGGAGTTCAAACTGTTATTAATTAAATATCCAACCGAGACAAGAATTGAAGTGATAATTCAATGGAATTGAAGCAATTGTAAATAAGTGAATGGAAATTAAAGGAAATATGAATAGGAAGAGAAATTGATTTGGCTAAAAAAATCAATAAGATTAAATACATAGGATGTACGTATATTATTCTATTCGCATAGTGATTTGACCCAGATTCGAGCACAGAATTTCGAGATAGTTTATTGGTCTGAGTTGGGATTTTTCGCTCGATTTTCGATGGCGAGCCTGGATATGGATGGTTGATTGGTTCTGGATATTCTCTATCATAGTTATGGCTGTGGAAGGAGAATGACGGTTTCTAATCAAGAAGCCAGATCTGTGTCCGCACTAGGAAGTCGGGTGGACAACACTAGTTAGGAAGTGAAATTGTGTGATCGAGAGCGATCAGATTGGTATAGCGTACGGATGATAAGTGCCCATCATATGGATTTATATGAAATTGATATTGAAGGAGAAGAATCAAATTTGAATACTTGATTTTGAATAAATAAGTCATATATCTTTGTTATATAAGGTAACTCTCCCCTTGTTAAATCTATTGCCGGATGAAAAGGATTTTTGAAGGTGTTTGAAGTAGAAGGAGTTTTATACAAGTTTGAAAGGATCCAAAGTTTTTAAATTATATATATATATATATATATATATAAAGGATCTTATGAGAATTTTGGAAAAAGGTTTTGGGAACCTTTGGATTTGGTAAGGCTTTTGCTTTTGGGTAAAATCAATATTGAAATTTAGAAAGCCTGGTTTGAGAATTATCGATTTTGTGTAAAGGAACTTTGTATGAGATCATACTAGGTGTATGATTTGGAAGATACTATATGTATATGGTATAAAGTGTTTTGATGATGGCTCTGAGGAAAAAGGCGCTCCCTTGAAATGAACTTCTCAGGAGTGCCACCAGGTGGTTCTGCCTTGAGCCCAAGGGGGGTTCTAAAGTTGATCCTGTAAGGAGTCCGGACAAAACTAGTTCCTAGGGATTATGAGTTGTGTATAAAACAGCGAAAGTCGTGTGTGCTGCTGAGAGCCAATAGTCTGCGTTTGATTTTATATTGGTAGACTACGACCTATGTAGCAGTGGAGAAGTTTCATTTCGACAGTGAAAATCGTAGGCCTAGAGAGCCTGCAGTTACATGGACTTTTGCTGTGATGGCAGCGTAACCCTAGTATGTAACTGTGATCTGTCGTGGGTTCCATAGTGTAATCGAGAGGCCGCGGAGAGCCTACAGTTACATGGACTTTTGCTGTGATGGCTTTGTAACCCTGGATTGTAACTGCAGCCATGGATGGGGATGATGATTTCCAGAGCAATCTCACCAAAGATATTTCCTCTATTTCAAAATGCTTTCAATATATTCAATAAAATTATTTTCAAAAGTAGTTTCATTGGATTTTGAAGACGGGTTTACCGAGTACTTATAAATTTTCAGTCCTACGCCTGATCAAAGTATGACCGAATTTCTATGAGAACAAGGATGGACTGGTGGAGACATCGAGTTATAAGAAATATATTTTCTATAAAGAGCTATTTTAATAGTATTATGTGGATTTAAAGGAATTTCTAATTTTTTTTTAAAGAGAAGTTTTGGAATTTTGGAAAATGAAAAGAAGATCCAACCTGGAATTATAAAAACAAATTTGGACTCAGGAAAATTTAATGAAGTAATTTTCGTTACAATAAAAGTTGGAAGTAAGATAATAAATAATTATTTAATAATGTATGTTAATAAAATTTGACTCGGTTAAATAAAATGGATTGTAAGTTAATAGTGGGTATGGGAATGAATTCGAATTTTAAATAGAATTCGACTTAGATTTAATAATGAATTAAATAAGAGATGTTGTAAAATAAAATAAAGTTGGATTGAAAAATGTGATGGTTTGAATTACAAATAAAATTCAACGGTGATTTGAATAATATTTTTGGAAATTTGCAAGTAAATTGGATATAAGAAAGTGATTATAATAGAAATGGTTTGAGTTGCAAAACCAAACCCAACTGAATAGAAATAAATTGAGAATGGACTTGTTGTAATAAAATAAATTCGATAACTAAGTAAGCAAACTAAAAATTTAAAATGGGTTAATTGAGTTAAATAATATGTTAACGCTAAAATGTGAACGCTAACACCCCGGTGTGTAAAGTGTAGTTGTGAAAGCACCACCCGAAAGATCGGGAAAGAATTACAAGCAAGTAATAGTAGAAAAGCAGTAAACAACAACGATTTTATAGTGGTTCGGCTTAATGGTATAGCCTATGTCCACTCTAAGTACTTTTATTAATAATCCCGTTACAAACTGATACAATTCTTCTCAAGTACAATACACTTCAAGTTACAAGTGATTTGGAACAAGTCTTAAGCTTCAATGTCGATTAAAGTTCTTAGATTCATGTTGAAGATGTGTGGTTTCTTCGTGAATTTCTTTGATGTATTCCTCTAATCTTGGAAGCTCTAAGTGTTGATGAAGTTCTCAATGCAGCAAGGTAACGGTGTGTGAAGAGAATGTGCCCAAAAAAGTCCCTTGAATGTTGGAGATGGGTGCCTATTTATAGAGAGTTCTGATTCTGAAATTTGCCAAGTCCTAAACCGCGGCCGACTCAAGTTAAGACGCAGCCGACTTAAGGTGAGTCATGACTGGTCTAAGGTCGCCTCCGAGTCAACACCACCTCTTCTCAGTAACATGGCATCGGGCTTATATTAGGTCGTGGACGAGTTAACTTGGTAAGTCGCAAGTCACGGTCTGAACGAGATAACTGGGGAGCTGGATCGGTTGTGACTTGGGTCGTTGCTGAGTTAACATGCGCGTGTCAAGTAGCTGTATAGGATTTGCCTTCATTTGCCTGGGTCGTGAACGGCTTGGCATAAGTCTTAAGTCGGTTGCAACTTAAGTATAGGTCGTGCACCTTTCCATGTCCTGATCAGTTAGGTCGGCAACTCCTTTAGGTAATTAGATCGGTACTTAAGTTAGGTCAGTAGACTTCCTAAGTCGGCATCCTTTAAGGCATTAGGTCGTTATCCATTTAGGGCCTTAGGTCGGGAACTTTGTAAGGGCATTGAGTCGCTGTCCCTTCTGAGTCATTAAGTCGGTAACTATTGAGTCGTCATTCATTTTAGGTCGGCAATGAGCTAAGGCTGTTGGATCGGTATTTATGTTGAGTCGGTAGCCTCGTTGAAGTGTTAAGTCGGCATACCCTTAGGCCTTAAGTCGGCACCCCCTGTTGAGCTTTAGGTCGGCATGCTTCTAACTGTTAGGTCGGAACCTCCTGATGCACTAGATCGGTGAGTCATGGTTAAGGCGGTGTTAACATTTGCCCCTCGAAGTATACGCCTAAATGTTAGGTCGTGTGCTTCGATAGTCCTTAACCCGGCCCCTCTTAGGTCGGTAGGTCGTACGCGACCCAACAGTTAGACCGCATCTGCCACTTCAGTTCTCCCTACTGTAAGGTATAATACATCCATCTTCTTCTTCCTTTTCATTACTTACTACCTTGCTCAATTCTGCCATTAAAAATCTTCCGGGCTCAAAAAAGACGATTTAATTCCAATCAACTACTGAAAACATCTGCTATTCATTGCGTAAGCGATTTCATTCTTTTTTCGACCATAGATTACCATTGATTCGTGAATTCTGTTGCCTAAACTCGAATCGCCTCCCTATATGACGCTCCATCACGAATCTCATTACGTTTATAGCTGATGGAGCCTAGGTTACTCAATCCGGCTTCAGATGATCGCTGATACAACGAAGGTGATTTATCACCTTAGGCTCGATGATCTCTGATGGCAGGGAATTGGATTTGTGACAACTTCGAACTGTTGTATTGGGTGATTCGATAGCATGAATGAAGGCTGTTGTTGATGGAATGGTTATCGGGTTAATGGGTAGATGGAGTGCGATGTTGGTTCGGGAGCGAGTCAATGATTTTGGGTGGCTTGTCCTTTAGCCGACCTGGCTCTTAGCAACCTTAAGTCGTGGCTGAGATAGTGCTTGAAGAACACTTGCCGATTTAAACTTTAAGGCCTGAATCGTGACCGAGTTAATACTTGGAAAGGTTCCTGTCTTTCGGACCGGAGCTTACATTCTTATCTCTCCCTTGCGACCTAGAGGACTGAGTTGCCAAATTAAAATGCTTAGACTCTGACCCGCTACCGACCTAGCCTTATCTCGCGAAAAACTTTTGAACCGTAGCCGACTTAATACTTGAGCTTTAGACGTGTTATCATTTAGGAGCATAGACCCACTTTGAGCATTTGTCTTGAGCTACCGAACTATATTGTTTGAATTTTGAACTGCCCCAACTTTAAACTTGCTTGAATCTCATTGTATTATTTCACAGGCCGCATTAACTTATAAGCTGCTAACCTGCTGAAAATAACAAACAAAGAAAACCAAGGCGAAAATACTGCCATTGATTGCCCACGTCAGATGACAGATTAGTCGAAACAAGACAAGCAACTTAAATATATTGCATGAAATGTTTGTGAATCAATCAATTAAAGTTAAACATTAATGCAAAGTATCAACAATCTGGACTGATTTGTCTGCATCAACATCATACTTGTATATTTAGGCTTAAAACAATAGTCCCTGGATTTCATAACTAACAAATGCTTGCTTGTTTTTATTCCAGTTATATTTGTTCACTGCTTGATTGATTTTACACAACACTTCACACACTTTAGGAAACGTGCACCTTCATGTTTGAATACCCAGTTGTTTATGTAGAATGACTTCCCACCGAGAAGAAGAAGTGGTAACTCAAGAGGAAGAAACTTTTCCGATAGCTGTTCCCATAGAGAATCCTCCGGAGAGAACCCCGACTATTCTAACTTCGAGAGCGTTTGTCCAGCTGCGCACTCAATTTGGCTTTGCTGAAAGTGATGTTCTTCTCCCTGGGCCAAGTGATACTGCTGACAATCCTCCCTGTGGCTTTGTTGCAGTCAATCGCCAAATGTGCTTAAGTGGGGCGATTCCTCCTTTTAACGATTTCCTTCGAACTCTTCTCCTTCGGTTGACAATCTCTCCGTTTCAACTTTATCCCAATGGCTATGCCATCTTGACGGGGTTATGTGTTTTGTTTAGAAGAACCCTTGATCGCCTACCGAGTTTTGAAGAAATTCGTTATCTGTGCTCGTTTGCAAAGAGTAAAGATCATCCTTCCCTTATTATTGTGAGAAGTGCCAAAAACCGCAAGCTCATTTCCGATCTTACTGAAAGCGTTCATGGATTTTTGAACCAGTTTTTCTTTGCCCGCTGTCCCTCAGGCTTTTATGCCATCTGGAGAGTAGGAAGTAAGATTAGTGTTTCTATTTTCTCCGTTTTGAAACTTTTTCGAGATCCGAACTTTCAATTGCTAATTTCATTCTTTATTCTTTTCAGCACTTCCTCTCCCCTCTAGAGACCCAATTCACAAGCAAGTTTTTGAGAGGTTGAGTGCCGTGGCCACAGAAGAGAGGAGCATAAAATTTCTGTTGAGGGATGAATTTTTACATCAACATGGGCTTCTACACACTTCTCGCTCTATGCATGCTCATGAAGTTCCAACGGAAGTCCCCGATTCTCCGATAAAGACTCCTGAATCTTCGCTGGTGAAGTGCTCCACTTCTGTCGATGTTGCAGGGCCATCTGGTAAACTTGCCCCGGTTATCGAGGAAGAAGAGCCTCAGGGATCCTCTCACCATTCACAAGAATCTGGTGAAAAGGCTAAGAAATCCAGTCCTGTCAAGCAAAGCAGGGACGATACCTTCGAAGGATTGAGCGACCTCTTCGCTACTTCACAAGAGATCTTCAAAGATGGCCCTACTACTGCCGGGATGTCTTCTTCAGTAGTTGAAGCTACTTCTATTTTGCAACAGCCGTCGTCGACTCAAGAGTTGACGTTAACTATTACACCCACAACCACTCCCCAAATAAAGAGTGGTTCGTAGATTAATGCGCGTAGTTTGCACAACACACACACTTAGAATTTCTCATCACTTCTATGCACTTATCTTCTTGCACTTTAAAGATTTCTAAAGCTTATTATTTCAATTCCAGATTCTCCTATGGGGCGCAGCGGCTCGTACTATGACGATTTCCAGCGCTACGGGAGGCATAGCCAGTATGATTACAGGCGTTACCTTCCTTCCTACAGAGAGTCGGATGAAGAGAGGGCTGCCCGAAAGGCTCATGAAAGGAGGACTGAAGAAGAACATCGTTGTTAACCCCACTAAAGCCTGGGCCGACTCATCTGATCGAGGTTCGACTCATCAAGGACCGACTCATCTGATCTAGGTCCGACTCATTAAAGACCGACTCATCTGATCCCGACTCATCCACTTAAGGTCCTTAAGTATCACAATGGGTTTGCGACTCAAGGGATTAACGGTTCATAAGAAAAGGCCGACTCAAGTTCGTTAACGACTCAACGACCCAAGAAGCCTGTGACTTAAGGGGTCTACGACTTAAGGAACCTGACAAGTTAAGGAAATTCTACGAGTTAAGGATGGCACGACTCAGGGAAGTCTACGACTCAAAAGATAGGTCAATTCACAACCTAAGACTCAGAGACAAGCTCAGAATCATGCTGCAAAGGGGTTGACTCGTTGATGAGTTACGACTTGTTATGAGCCGTGCATGACTCATGAAGACAGAAAGATAGCTGCATCCTAATAACTCGTAAACGACTTGGGACCAGATAAGACGGGTCATAAGCTAACTGACTAAAATCCCAAAACAACAAACGGCCGACCTACGACTTACGGTAGGTCGTTCACGACCTAACTTGAGTCGTCCACGACTTAAAGCTGCTATGAAGAAATCCAGCGCTGCCTCATCTTGGACCATGACCTATTAACTCGCAGACGAGTTAAGACTTGTGCTGTTACAGAAGACCGGAGAAGCTCTGATATGAAGTCAGGACTCAACCAGCTGAGTCGCCTATGACATACGACTCATCGAGAGTCGGTCACAACTTACGACTCATATTGAGTCGGTAACGACTCATGACTTGACAATTTCAGACCAGAACTCTCTATAAATAGGCGACCACCTCCAACATTCAAAGGACTTTTTGCGCATTCTCTTCACACACCGTTACCTTGCTGCATTGAGAACTTCATCAACACTTAGAGCTTCCAAGATTAGAGGAATACATCAAAGAAATTCACGAAGAAACCACACATCTTCAACATGAATCTAAGAACTTTAATCGACATCGAAGCTTAAGACTTGTTCCAAATCACTTGTAGCTTGAAGTGTATTGTACTTGAGAAGAATTGTATCAGTTTGTAACGGGATTATTAATAAAAGTACTTAGAGTGGACGTAGGCTATACCCTTAAGCCGAACCACTATAAAATCGTTGTTGTTTACTGCTTTTCTGCTATTACTTGCTTGTAATTCTTTCCCGATCTATCGGGTGGTGCTTTCACAACTACACTTTACACACCGGGGTGTTAGCGTTCACATTTTAGCGTTAACATTTTTGGTGCTTTCACTGAGAATTGAACTCAGGAAAACTGTCATCATTGCTTCGCAGAGATTTGAAGAAAGAATTTCTTTAAAAACCAGAAGTCTATCTGAGATTATGGCTCCGGGAAGGAAAAGTAGATCTATCAGATCTGGAAACATTCAAGAGGGAACCTCCGCTTCCCCTGTACCTAATCAACCCACTCCGTCTGTTGGAGTTACGAAAGCGGAGTTGGATGCTGTGATTCTAGGGCTAAACCAGCAGATAAACGCCCAAAATGCACAATTAGAGGCTCAAAGTGCCCAGAATGCTCTGATTCGGAATAAATTGAACGATTTACTTGGGGCAAACAATCAACCAGCTTGTAATGAAAGGAACTGTGCTGGCAACATTCATGATGTTAGTGAAAGGAATGCTCCTGAAAGGGCTACTAGTCCCTTTGAGCAGGCAGTTCCTGAGGCTGGTGGATCTAAAACTCGACATGATGAGGAATATCTTTCTGGAATGGTCTGGCAGATCATGAAAGAAAGTATGCAAAGGGTTGAAGATGAGAAGGAATGGGGTTTCGCTCCAAGTAAAACTCCGTTCACTGAAAAAATCTTGAAGGCGGAATTTCCAAGGAAGTTTGTCCCTCCGACTATTCCAGCTTACAAAGGGACAAGTGATCCGAATGAGTTCCTGTATAAATATGATTGGCACATGACAGGTGCCAGGGCCTCTGACGAAATAAAATGTCGATATTTCCCCGTATACCTTGAAGGTGTGGCTCTACTATGGTTCACCAAGTTGCCAGTCCGATCTATCGATCAGTTTTCAGACTTGACCAGAAAATTCAAAGAGCAGTTTAGACTATATGCTTCGTAGGCCAAGGACATTATGTCACTATCGAGTTTGGAGCAGAATCCTAGGGAGTCTATCAGATCCTTCTTGAACCGCTTTAATATAGCACTGGCTGAGGTGGACAATGCTGAACCACGAATGATATTGACTTATCTGATGAGGGCTATTGATAAGTCAAGCGAATTTGGGAAATGGTTAAATATGAAGGAGCCAACCTCTCTCGAAAAGTTCTACAAAAAAGCAGATGAATTCATTCGCTTGGAAAGCCGTCCTTTACCGGTAAAGACAGTGTTGGAGAAAGCAGAAGACAACACTGCCGCTCCACGCAAGAATGAATCGGTGGGGCAAAAAAGGGAGAATGATAATGGGAAGAAACAGGGTAATCTGAAGAAGCCCCGATCCTTCAAGACATCAGAGTATACTCCATTATCACATACGCCGGAGCACATCTACCTTGCCACTAAAGATTCCGTTGATTTCCCTAAACCTATCCCTTTGAGGACCGGGAAAAAAGCCATACAGAGTGGGAAGTTCTGTCGTTTCCACAATCAACCCGGTCATGAAACTGATGAATGCCGTCAGTTGAAAAATCTGATTGAAGAGTTGCTAAGAGAGAACAAACTGCAAATGTTAACCCCACTAAAGCCTGGGCCGACTCATCTGATCGAGGTTCGACTCATCAATGACCGACTCATCTGATCTAGGTCCGACTCATTAAAGACCGACTCATCTGATCCCGACTCATCCACTTAAGGTCCTTAAGTATCACAATGGGTTTGCGACTCAAGGGATTAACGGTTCATAAGAAAAGGCCGACTCAAGTTCGTTACGACTCAACGACCCAAGAAGCCTGTGACTTAAGGGGTCTACGACTTAAGGAACCTGACAAGTTAAGGAAATTCTACGAGTTAAGGATGGCACGACTCAGGGAAGTCTACGACTCAAAAGATAGGTCAATTCACAACCTAAGACTCAGAGACAAGCTCAGAATCATGCTGCAAAGGGGTTGACTCGTTGATGAGTTACGACTTGTTATGAGCCGTGCATGACTCATGAAGACAGAAAGATAGCTGCATCCTAATAACTCGTAAACGACTTGGGACCAGATAAGACGGGTCATAAGCTAACTGACTAAAATCCCAAAACAACAAAGGGCCGACCTACGACTTACGGTAGGTCGTTCACGACCTAACTTGAGTCGTCCACGACTTAAAGCTACTATGAAGAAATCCAGCGCTGCCTCATCTTGGACCATGACCTATTAACTCGCAGACGAGTTAAGACTTGTGCTGTTACAGAAGACCGGAGAAGCTCTGATATGAAGTCAGGACTCAACCAGCTGAGTCGCCTATGACATACGACTCATCGAGAGTCGGTCACAACTTACGACTCATATTGAGTCGGTAACGACTCATGACTTGACAATTTCAGACCAGAACTCTCTATAAATAGGCGACCACCTCCAACATTCAAAGGACTTTTTGCGCATTCTCTTCACACACCGTTACCTTGCTGCATTGAGAACTTCATCAACACTTAGAGCTTCCAAGATTAGAGGAATACATCAAAGAAATTCACGAAGAAACCACACATCTTCAACATGAATCTAAGAACTTTAATCGACATCGAAGCTTAAGACTTGTTCCAAATCACTTGTAGCTTGAAGTGTATTGTACTTGAGAAGAATTGTATCAGTTTGTAACGGGATTATTAATAAAAGTACTTAGAGTGGACGTAGGCTATACCCTTAAGCCGAACCACTATAAAATCGTTGTTGTTTACTGCTTTTCTGCTATTACTTGCTTGTAATTCTTTCCCGATCTATCGGGTGGTGCTTTCACAACTACACTTTACACACCGGGGTGTTAGCGTTCACATTTTAGCGTTAACATTTTTGGTGCTTTCACTGAGAATTGAACTCAGGAAAACTGTCATCATTGCTTCGCAGAGATTTGAAGAAAGAATTTCTTTAAAAACCAGAAGTCTATCTGAGATTATGGCTCCGAGAAGGAAAAGTAGATCTATCAGATCTGGAAACATTCAAGAGGGAACCTCCGCTTCCCCTGTACCTAATCAACCCACTCCGTCTGTTGGAGTTACGAAAGCGGAGTTGGATGCTGTGATTCTAGGGCTAAACCAGCAGATAAACGCCCAAAATGCACAATTAGAGGCTCAAAGTGCCCAGAATGCTCTGATTCTGAATAAATTGAACGATTTACTTGGGGCAAACAATCAACCAGCTTGTAATGAAAGGAACTGTGCTGGCAACATTCATGATGTTAGTGAAAGGAATGCTCCTGAAAGGGCTACTAGTCCCTTTGAGCAGGCAGTTCCTGAGGCTGGTGGATCAAAAACTCGACATGATGAGGAATATCTTTCTGGAATGGTCTGGCAGATCATGAAAGAAAGTATGCAAAGGGTTGAAGATGAGAAGGAATGGGGTTTCGCTCCAAGTAAAACTCCGTTCACTGAAAAAATCTTGAAGGCGGAATTTCCAAGGAAGTTTGTCCCTCCGACTATTCCAGCTTACAAAGGGACAAGTGATCCGAATGAGTTCCTGTATAAATATGATTGGCACATGACAGGTGCCAGGGCCTCTGACGAAATAAAATGTCGATATTTCCCCGTATACCTTGAAGGTGTGGCTCTACTATGGTTCACCAAGTTGCCAGTCCGATCTATCGATCAGTTTTCAGACTTGACCAGAAAATTCAAAGAGCAGTTTAGACTATATGCTTCGTAGGCCAAGGACATTATGTCACTATCGAGTTTGGAGCAGAATCCTAGGGAGTCTATCAGATCCTTCTTGAACCGCTTTAATATAGCACTGGCTGAGGTGGACAATGCTGAACCACGAATGATATTGACTTATCTGATGAGGGCTATTGATAAGTCAAGCGAATTTGGGAAATGGTTAAATATGAAGGAGCCAACCTCTCTCGAAAAGTTCTACAAAAAAGCAGATGAATTCATTCGCTTGGAAAGCCGTCCTTTACCGGTAAAGACGGTGTTGGAGAAAGCAGAAGACAACACTGCCGCTCCACGCAAGAATGAATCGGTGGGGCAAAAAAGGGAGAATGATAATGGGAAGAAACAGGGTAATCTGAAGAAGCCCCGATCCTTCAAGACATCAGAGTATACTCCATTATCACATACGCCGGAGCACATCTACCTTGCCACTAAAGATTCCGTTGATTTCCCTAAACCTATCCCTTTGAGGAACGGGAAAAAAGCCATACAGAGTGGGAAGTTCTGTCGTTTCCACAATCAAACCGGTCATGAAACTGATGAATGCCGTCAGTTGAAAAATCTGATTGAAGAGTTGCTAAGAGAGAACAAACTGCAAATGTTAACCCCACTAAAGCCTGGGCCGACTCATCTGATCGAGGTTCGACTCATCAAGGACCGACTCATCTGATCTAGGTCCGACTCATTAAAGACCGACTCATCTGATCCCGACTCATCCACTTAAGGTCCTTAAGTATCACAATGGGTTTGCGACTCAAGGGATTAACGGTTCATAAGAAAAGGCCGACTCAAGTTCGTTAACGACTCAACGACCCAAGAAGCCTGTGACTTAAGGGGTCTACGACTTAAGGAACCTGACAAGTTAAGGAAATTCTACGAGTTAAGGATGGCACGACTCAGGGAAGTCTACGACTCAAAAGATAGGTCAATTCACAACCTAAGACTCAGAGACAAGCTCAGAATCATGCTGCAAAGGGGTTGACTCGTTGATGAGTTACGACTTGTTATGAGCCGTGCATGACTCATGAAGACAGAAAGATAGCTGCATCCTAATAACTCGTAAACGACTTGGGACCAGATAAGACGGGTCATAAGCTAACTGACTAAAATCCCAAAACAACAAAGGGCCGACCTACGACTTACGGTAGGTCGTTCACGACCTAACTTGAGTCGTCCACGACTTAAAGCTACTATGAAGAAATCCAGCGCTGCCTCATCTTGGACCATGACCTATTAACTCGCAGACGATTTAAGACTTGTGCTGTTACAGAAGACCGGAGAAGCTCTGATATGAAGTCAGGACTCAACCAGCTGAGTCGCCTATGACATACGACTCATCGAGAGTCGGTCACAACTTACGACTCATATTGAGTCGGTAACGACTCATGACTTGACAATTTCAGACCAGAACTCTCTATAAATAGGCGACCACCTCCAACATTCAAAGGACTTTTTGCGCATTCTCTTCACACACCGTTACCTTGCTGCATTGAGAACTTCATCAACACTTAGAGCTTCCAAGATTAGAGGAATACATCAAAGAAATTCACGAAGAAACCACACATCTTCAACATGAATCTAAGAACTTTAATCGACATCGAAGCTTAAGACTTGTTCCAAATCACTTGTAGCTTGAAGTGTATTGTACTTGAGAAGAATTGTATCAGTTTGTAACGGGATTATTAATAAAAGTACTTAGAGTGGACGTAGGCTATACCCTTAAGCCGAACCACTATAAAATCGTTGTTGTTTACTGCTTTTCTGCTATTACTTGCTTGTAATTCTTTCCCGATCTATCGGGTGGTGCTTTCACAACTACACTTTACACACCGGGGTGTTAGCGTTCACATTTTAGCGTTAACAATCGTGAAAGAAGGGAGAGAGAAGAGCGCCATGATTCTTGGCAAAAAGGCGATGACTCTCACAAGAGAAAATCTCATGACGATCGAGGAAAAGGTCACATGAGTGAAGACTTAAGCAAACGAGCCCGTCACAGTGAAAAGCAGGCCTCTACTACTCCTGAGAAAGTTACTATTCCTGCCTCACTCGACATTCCTTCTGACTCTCCCGCTCTTGGGAAATCAGATATTCAAACGATAATTAGCAGGCCCAAATTTCAATTTGGACCGGGTCCTGCCACTCTGCAGAGCCGATTTCCTCAATGGTGCCTTAAGGGGGTGTGGTTCGACCTAGACTTGGTCCCCATCGACAAGTCTGCTATGTTGCGCAATCTTGATGCAGTCAAGCTCGATATCGAGAGGATGTCAAACTGGCAGAAGCTTGTCGATGAGCTTCAAAGAGTTAACCGTGCCAACATAGAGGCCATGCTTACTATGGAAAACGATAAGGCCGAATGGCAAAAGGTCGTTGAGCAACACGACACCGAGATGAGGAACATTGCTTCTTACAATGAGGAGCTTGAAGCAAAAGTCGAGGAATTGAAACATGAACTTGCTGCTTCCTCTACTTCCTATTCTCAAAAAGAAGAAGTGCTCCTGAAACAAGTGAGAGACGCTCACGCTAGCCAAAGGGATGCCGAAGACAGGCTAGAAGTACAAAAAAGAATCAGTGAAGGCTATGCTACTGATATTGCTGAGCTCCGAAAGAAAAACAACTCCCAGGAGGCGGAGATACAAATGCTTAAGCTTCAGCTTGCCAAAACTGAAAGGGAGCGTGATGAGGCTGTCGCCGGCAGAATCGCAGCTGAAGAATCTCATGAGGCGACTAAAAACAGCATCAGCTCAACATTATTCGACTTCTACTTGCACAGCGTCTTGGGGCGTGGAAGCCTTGCCTTTCTAGGCCCCAAGTATGAAATCACACTGGCTGAAGTTTGGGAGACAGCACTTGATATGCTCGGTGGTAAAGGTGCTGGATATGCTGAGTCAGCCCTTGAAGCGCATTATCTTGATGACGAAGCCCGTGCCGCTCTTGCCAAGGGTAAGGAGCAGCTTGCCAGAGCGCGGGCCGGGATGGCGGAAGAAGAGCGTTCTGAAAAAGAAGTACCGCCTACCATCTCCGAACGTCCTCTAGTTTCTCCCGAGGTGGACATTACAGGCCCTAGTGCTCATTTGCCGCCTCCTACAAGAACTGGGGTAATCACCCCTACTGATGTAGAGGCTTTGGAGGACATTGGGGCTCAGAATTATGAGATTGAACTGACAAAGCCAATATCTTCAGGTAATTTCGACATTGGTCCGATTCAGGTGGGTTGCCTGCTTATTCCTCAAAAATTTGATGAGCTTCTCGATTACCTCCTGAATCTCGATGAACCCATATCTCCCTTCTTTCGGGAAGATACTAACATTTTCAATTTTTCTTCTTCTGCAGTTGAAACAACAAGTGCCGTGCAGACTTCGCCTTCTCTGGTTATTCCTCCTCCATCTCTTCAGGTGACTCCTCCTTCTGCTTCACAACCTGGGTCACAAGAGGAGAAAATTGAGGCTCTTCATGGTTTGGATGACCCTGTTGCCTCGCTGGAGCAAAAAGATGAGGGACTCGAAGGAGGCGAGATCTCTCCGGAGCGGACTCCTTCTGACGACGTAGTTTTGTCCGCTCTCGTTACTCCGGGGAGTGAGTCTTCTTCGCAGAGAAGAAAGAAGCTTGGGACATCGAAGAGGAGGGGGAAGAAAATTATCACCACTGAAGAGGAACCGGAAATTGCGCCAGTTGTACCTCCCTCCCCTTCTTCCCTCATGCCTTCAGACCAACCTGGAAGACCCGAAAAGCTAACCACTCGGCCGGGTAAAGGGTCTAAAGGCGGCAAGAAGAAATGAAGAGTTGAGCTTTTTGATTCCTTTTTTGTGTAATGGTCGGATGTTGTGCAGGCACCGGCCCCTGCTTCTTATTTTGAAACCTGTATCTGCAATATCTGCAATTGAATAAAATGATTCTTTATTTGTACATACTTCTGTTTGAATTTGAGTATGCATTTATTATTCATTTTTGCACAAGTTTATTTATATGATATTGCAGCGGGCTTATGGTATGTTGTTTGAGTATTACTTTACTGATGCAGCTATACTATTATACCATGTTGCCCCCATACCTTAAGCTTGCTGCAATTTTTTATACTTCGAGGGGACTTGCACTCTTATTTGCTAAAGAATAATTATTTTATTCTTTAAAGAAAATTTTTGTAGAGTACAACTCCCTTCGTATAAGTTTCTACGCTTTGTCGTTCGAAGAAATCACTTTTTTCTTTTGCTTATGTGCATATTTTACCAAGTGAATTCCTCTATGTGGTAAAGCGGACCTCTGAAGGGTACTTTAACTTCTTTTCTTTTTCTTTTTTTTTTCTTTTTTTTTTTTACGATCATTTTCCATAGTAGGTAAATTACTCTTCCTTTGAAAGTTAAAGTACGCTTTTGATGAGGATTTTTTTTTATACAAAGTTGTACCTCTGAGGAGGGATTTTTCACGTTTCAACACTTGGAAGTTTTATTTCAATCTCGGTGAAAAGTGTACCTCCAAAGAGTTGTGCCTTTGAAGAAAGCCTTTTCACGTTTCAACACTTGGAAGTTTTATTTCAATCTTGGTGAAACGTGGGCTTCCGAAGAGGTCTTTCTTCTTGATTGTGCCTCCGAAGAGGTCTTTCCTTTGAATTGTGTCCCCGGGAGGGGGTTGTACCTCTAAGGAGGGATTTTTCACGTTTCAACACTTGGAAGTTTTATTTCAATCTTGGTGAAACGTGGACCTCCAAAGAGTTGTGCCTTCGAAGAAAGCCTTTTCGCGTTTCAACACTTGGAAGTTTTATTTCAATCTCGGTGAAACGTGGGCTTTCAGGAAGGTCTTTATTTTGTTTTTGCATTTCAACTTTGGTGAAGTGAAATTCCGAAGAGCGGTTGTTACACTTCAACTCCTGGCGAAATGTGCCTCCGAAGAGGGCTTTTATTTTGTTTACATTTCAACTCTGGTGAAGTGAAATCCCGAAGAGCGGTCATAACACTTCAACTCCTGGTGAAATGGGCCTCCGAAGAGGGCTTTTATTTTTTTTTGGCATTTCAACTCTGGTGAAGTGAAATCCCGAAGAGCGGTCATAACACTTCAACTCCTGGTGAAATGTGCCTCAGAGAGGGTTTTCATCGCCTGGAAGTTACTCTCTCATGGTTGGAGGGCCATGACTCCTCCAATCTTTTTTGTTGAGCAGAGAACTTTCTTTTTTGTGGCGTATGACCCATTAGAGGTCTTTTATCCTCCGAAGAGTTGCGCCTCCGAAGAGGACTTGTGCTGCTGATGGTAGCTTTGGTTGTTCCTTTGTTCACTTGCTTATGCCTTTTCAGCCATCCTCCTTTTTTTTTTTTTCAAGTTTTCATTCCCCCTTTCTCGCAAGTGGCTTGTTTAATCCAAGGAAGCGTACTTCATTGTCAGGCAAGTTCGTGAGAACGGGCACTAGCTTCCTAATTGGATGTTTGTTCGTTCAAACAATCTCAATTTATTAGCAAGGGCTCATTTCTATCGGAATCATAAGCCGTTCAATTGAAGTATTTCCTATCTAGGATTTGAATTCGGGGCCTTTATGACTTGAAATTTGTTTGTTGAATGATGGTGAGAATCACTCGGTCTTATTATGCGCAAGTTTTATTTCCATTGTCTGCAAAAATTTAAATCGACATTTCAGCAATACATTTTATGTATTTTTATATCGAAAACAAAGCAAACATATAATAATAATAAGGAACACAAGATTTATAGTGGTTCGGCCATGAAATCGGGCCTACATCCACTTTATATTCTTTCATTATTTACTTGCATCAGTTTCACAATTGCTTTCAATTACAAGAATCATACATTCATAATTCTTTTTACAATGTTTCAACAAAATTTTCAAGTAAAGTATGGACGCAAATGGTTGCTGTTCCATGCCCTTGGAATTTGATCTCCATCAACAATGGTGAGCTTGAATGTGCCGTCAAGAAGCTTCTGACCTATTACATACGGTCCTTCCCAATTTGGCCCAAACACACCTGTCGCGGTCATAATTCTTTTCAGGACTAGATCTCCAATTTCAAAGCTGCGTTGATGAACTTTGGAATTGAAATGTCTGGCTATCCTTTGCTGATGAGCTGCAACTCTGAGGTTAGCTTCATCTCTTTTTTCATCAAGGAGATCCAGCGCTTCGAGTTGTAGCTTCTCATTTTCTGCTTGATTGAAATGGATTCTTCTGTGTGAAGGGACCTCTGTTTCTACCGGGATCATTGCTTCCGATCCGTATGCTAACGAAAAAGGAGTATGCCCAGTTGCAGTTTTGTGAGTAGTTCTGTATGCCCATAGTGCAAGTGGTAGTTTATCGACCCAACCACCTTTTGCTCTTTCGAGTTGCTTTTTGATGGTTGATTTGATGATCTTGTTCACTGCTTCCACTTGCCCGTTTGCCTGTGGATGAGCTACTGCCGAAAAGCTTTTCTGGATTTTGAATCGTTTGCAAAAATCCTGGAATTCCTCGCTTTCAAACTGAGTACCATTGTCTGTGATTATTTTCTGAGGCACACCGTATCTGCAAATGATATTCTTGGTCACAAAGCTTATCATTTTCTTAGAAGTGATAGTAGCCAATGGTTCAGCTTCAGCCCATTTAGTAAAGTAATCAACTGCAACAATAGCATATTTAATTCCTGATTTAGCAGTTGGTAGCGGCCCAATGAGATCCATTCCCCAAATTGCAAATGGCCATGGACTGACCATCTGTGTGAGTTCGGTAGAAGGTGCTCTAGGAATTTTGGCAAATCTTTGGCATTTGTCACATTTTCGGGAGTAATCTGCAGCATCTCGATTAATTTCTGGCCAAAAATATCCGTATCGGAGAATTTTCTTCGCTAATGTTTGACCACCTGAATGATCACCACATTCTCCTCCATGCACCTCAGCTAGGATTGTTTTGGACTCTTCCCGGGATACACATCGAAGCAATGGCATTGAGAATCCCCGTCTGTACAATCGGCCATCCTGAATTACATAGCGAGAGGCTTTCCTTAGTAGCTTTTGTCTTTCTATCGAATTTTCTGGCAGAGAACCTCTGAGTAGGTAGTCCAGTATTGGAGTCATCCATGACTCTTGTTCTTGAGACACATTCATAATCCAGTCTATATCCATCTCGTCTATACTCGGTGCTGAAAGGACTTCTACAGGGACCAATCCCAATAGTTGAGCTTCACTAGAACTTGAATACTTTGCGAGAGAATCTGCCTTCATATTCTCTTCCCGAGGAACGCGGCTTATTGAATAGTGATCAAGTTCACATAGGAGTTCCCAAGCCTTTGACAAGTAGGAAGGCAGGTTTCCACCTTTTGCTTGAAATTCCTTCTTGACTTGGCATACAATAAGCTGAGAATCACTGAAGATCTGTAATGCTCGAATGTTTAGCTCTTTAGCGATTTTCAGACCTGCAATAAGAGCTTCATATTCTGCTTCATTGTTTGTTGAAGGAAATTCCAATCTTAATGCATAACATAATGATCGACCTTCAGGAGTTTCAAGTACCACTCCGGCTCCAGAACAGTAGTCATTTCTTGCGCCATCAACATACATCTTCCACTGGATTGGGGAATCATTGATCGTTTCTTCCCCACCATTATCTTTCTC
Organism: Allium cepa; assembly: GCA_030765085.1. Taxonomy (NCBI): domain Eukaryota; kingdom Viridiplantae; phylum Streptophyta; class Magnoliopsida; order Asparagales; family Amaryllidaceae; genus Allium; species Allium cepa. The sequence continues at coordinate 949,343,167 of CM060943.1, read as the reverse complement.
TATGAATTCTGCAATGAAATCAGCTAAAGCTTGTCCGTTGATTGCTTTTCGGGGGTGATAGGTGATGTCATATTGACTGAGTTCAATGTTCCATTTTAGAAGGCGACCCGAAGTTTCAGGGCGAAATAGGACTTGCTTTAGAGGTTGATCAGTGAGTACTTTGATAGGATGAGCTTGGAAATATTGCCTCAGTTTCCTTGATGCAACTAGTAGGCAATAGGCGAGTTTTTCCAACTTGGAGTAATTCAGCTCTGCCCCAGTGAGTCTTTTGCTGATATAGTAAACCGAATGTTGAATCCTTTTGTCTTCCCGTATCAGCGCTGCACTTAGAGCATGAGATGATACTGCCAAGTATATAAGAAGATCCTCACCATTGCCTGGCCTAGAAAGTATTGGAGGCGTTTCCATATGACGGATCAACTCATCGAAGGCTTTTTGGCATTCAGAAGTCCATTCAAAATTCTTCTTTCCTTTCTTCAGGGCGTCAAAGAATGGGATGCATTTATTAGTGGCTTTGGAAATGAACCGACTCAGGACGGCGACCTTTCCGTTGAGACTCTGCAATTCCTTCTTCGTTCTAGGAGCTTTAACTTCTTTCAAGGCAGTAATTTGAGCTGGACTAGCCTCAATGCCCCTAGCACTGACGATGAAACCTAAGAACTTTCCGGACTCGACCCCAAATGTACATTTCAGAGGGTTAAGTTTCATTCTGTATTTCCGGAGGACTGCGAACATTTCTGCTAAGTGTTCAATGTGATCCGCTGCTTTCCTGGACTTTACTAACATGTCGTCGACGTAGACTTCCATAGTTTTGCCCAATTGCGGTTTGAACATAGCATTAACAAGTCTTTGGTAGGTTGCCCCTGCATTTTTCAATCCGAAGGGCATAACTCTGTAGCAATAAAGTCCAACATCTGTGATAAAGCTTGTATCCTCCTGATCCGGCTCGTGCATCATGATTTGGTTATAACCGGAGTAGGCATCCATGAAAGATAACAATTCATGTCCCGCAGTTCCGTCTACCAGTTGATCGATCCTGGGTAACGGGAAGCAATCTTTGGGGCAAGCCTTGTTTAGATCGGAAAAATCGATGCACACTCTCCATTTTCCATTAGCTTTCTTGACCAGCACAGGATTTGAAACCCAATTCGGATATGTAGATTCTTTGATGAAGTTATTTTCCATGAGTCGATCGACTTCTTCTTTTAATGCTGCTGACCTTTCTGGACCTTGGGTTCTTCTTTTCTGTTTAACTGGCGTAAACTTTGGGTCAATATTCAGAGCGTGTACTGCAACTTCTGGATATATTCCACACATATCGGCGTGAGTCCAAGCGAAGACATCCAGATTTGCTTTCAGGAAAGATATCAAGACATTCTGAATTGACACATTAAGCTGTGAACCCACATTCAACACCTTATTTGGGTCCTTCGGGTCAACAGGTACCGGAACTGTCGTTTCCACCGGTACCACTCTATTCTCCCCTGCACTGGCTTTTCTGGGATCCATTTCTCTCCGTGCCCCGCTGTGTTCTCCAGTGCAGGGTCCGCCCCGTAATTGCTACAAGGCTAGTTCTTTGATGCGGACTGGGGTTGCCGCATCCTTCCCCATTTCTCTTTTTCTTGACTCTGCAGCTCTGTCAAATAGCACTCCCGCGCAGCATATTGATCCCCTTTTATAACTCCTACTCCATTGTCAGTAGGGAATTTAATAGTGAGGCACCACGGGGCTAGGATAGCTTTGAATGCTGCGAGTGTTGGACGGCCAAGAAAAGCATTATAGGCAGAAAACTCATCGACAATCACGAATGTTTGCTTGCGGACCACTTTCCTTTCTGCTTCCCCAAGTTCTACAAGCAGATCGATGGTCCCAATTGGTTGTTTTGGCTCCCCAGTGAAGCCAGCGATCTTTTGTGATGAGGCTTGTACGTCGATCATAGGGATTTTCATCTGGTCAAATGTCTTCTTGAAGAGGATATTACATGATGCTCCGCAGTCAATGAGGACTCTTCTGACAATGGCCGGTCCAATACCAGCCGAGATGACCAAGGGATCTAGGGTAGGAGCTTCTATACCTGTGGAATCTCTGGCTCTGAAAACAATATCATCGCTGAAAGTTTTCTGTTGTTTCAGGGGCGTAGTGTCTTCTAAAACAAAGACGTCTTCTTCGGCTGGAGCATATTTCAAAGCCCTGGAATATCTCTCCATCTCACCCCAGCTCTTGCCAGCTGGGTGAGGCCCTCCTGTAATGACATTGATAACGGGCCTTCCAGATTCATGTCCCGTAGCTTTCTCACCCGTCCTGGGCTGATGAATAGGAACCTGTTGCCCCTGACTTGACGATGCAGGATTGTTGCTATTCTTCTTCACAAATTGCTGCAGTTTGTTCTCTCTTAGCAACTCTTCAATCAGATTTTTCAACTGACGGCATTCATCAGTTTCATGACCGGGTTGATTGTGGAAGCGACAGAATTTCCCACTCTGTATGGCTTTTTTCCCGGTCCTCAAAGGGATAGGTTTAGGGAAATCGACAGAATCTTTAGTGGCAAGGTAGATGTGCTCCGGCGTATGTGATAATGGAGTATACTCTGATGTCTTGAAGGATCGGGGCTTCTTCAGATTACCCTGTTTCTTCCCATTATTATTCTCCCTTTTTTGCCCCACCAATTCATTCTTGCGTGGAGCGACGGTGTTGTCTTCTGCTTTCTCCAACACTGTCTTTACTGGCAAAGGACGACTTTCCAAGCGAATGAATTCATCTGCTTTTTTGTAGAACTTTTCGAGGGAGGTTGGCTCTTTCATATTCAACCATTTCCCAAATTCGCTCGACTTATCAATAGCTCTCATCAGATAAGTCAATATCATTCGTGGTTCAGCATTGTCCACCTCGGCCAGCGCTATATTAAAGCGGTTCAAGAAAGATCTGATAGACTCACCAGGATTCTGCTCTATACTCGATAGTGACATAATGTCCTTGGCCTTCGAAGCATATAGTCTAAACCGCTCCTTGAATTTTCTGGTCAAGTCTGAAAACTGATCGATAGATCGGACTGGCAACTTGGTGAACCATAGTAGAGCCACACCTTCCAGGTATACGGGGAAATATCGACACTTTATTTCGTCGGAGGCCCTGGCACCTGTCATGTGCCAATCATATTTATACAAGAACTCATTCGGATCACTTGTCCCTTTGTAAGATGGAATAGTTGGAGGGACAAACTTCCTTGGAAATTCCGCCTTCAAGATTTTTTCAGTGAACGGAGTTTTACTTGGAGCGAAACCCCATTCCTTCTCATCTTCAACCCTTTGCATACTTTCTTTCATGATCTGCCGGACCTTTCCAGAAAGATTCCTCATCATGCCGAGTTCTAGATCCACCAGCCTCAGGAACTGCCTGCTCAAAGGGACTAGTAGCCCTTCCAGGAGCATTCCTCTCACTAACATCATGAATGTTGCCAACATAGTTCCTTTCATTACCAGCTGGTTGATTGTTTGCCCCAAGTAAATCGTTCAACTTATTCAGAATCAGAGCATTCTGGGCACTTTGAGCCTCTAATTGTGCATTTTGGGCGTTTATCTGCTGGTTTAGCCCTAGAATCACAGCATCCAACTCCGCTTTCGTAACTCCAACAGACGGAGTGGGTTGATTAGGTACAGGGGAAGCGGAGGTTCCCTCTTGAATGTTTCCAGATCTGATAGATCTACTTTTCCTTCCAGGAGCCATAATCTCAGATAGACTTCTGGTTTTTAAGGAAATTCTTTCTTCAAATCTCTGTGAAGCAATGATGACAGTTTTCCTGAGTTCAGTTCTCAGTGAAAGCACCAAAAATGTTAACGCTAAAATGTGAACGCTAACACCCCGGTGTGTAAAGTGTAGTTGTGAAAGCACCACCCGATAGATCGGGAAAGAATTACAAGCAAGTAATAGCAGAAAAGCAGTAAACAACAACGATTTTATAGTGGTTCGGCTTAATGGTATAGCCTACGTCCACTCTAAGTACTTTTATTAATAATCCCGTTACAAACTGATACAATTCTTCTCAAGTACAATACACTTCAAGTTACAAGTGATTTGGAACAAGTCTTAAGCTTCAATGTCGATTAAAGTTCTTAGATTCATGTTGAAGATGTGTGGTTTCTTCGTGAATTTCTTTGATGTATTCCTCTGATCTTGGAAGCTCTAAGTGTTGATGAAGTTCTCAATGCAGCAAGGTAACGGTGTGTGAAGAGAATGTGCCCAAAAAAGTCCCTTGAATGTTGGAGATGGGTGCCTATTTATAGAGAGTTCTGATTCTGAAATTTGCCAAGTCCTAAACCGCGGCCGACTCAAGTTAAGACGCAGCCGACTTAAGGTGAGTCGTGACCGGTCTAAGGTTGCCTCCGAGTCAACACCACCTCTTCTCAGTAACATGGCATCGGGCTTATATTAGGTCGTGGACGAGTTAACTTGGTAAGTCGCAAGTCACGGTCTGAACGAGATAACTGGGGAGATGGATCGGTTGTGACTTGGGTCGTTGCTGAGTTAACATGCGCGTGTCAAGTAGCTGTATAGGATTTGCCTTCATTTGCCTGGGTCGTGAACGGCTTGGCATAAGTCTTAAATCGGTTGCGACTTAAGTATAGGTCGTGCACCTTTCCATGTCCTGATCAGTTAGGTCGGCAACTCCTTTAGGTAATTAGATCGGTACTTAAGTTAGGTCAGTAGACTTCCTAAGTCGGCATCCTTTAAGGCATTAGGTCGTTATCCATTTAGGGCCTTAGGTCGGGAACTTTGTAAGGGCATTGAGTCGCTGTCCCTTCTGAGTCATTAAGTCGGTAACTATTGAGTCGTCATTCATTTTAGGTCGGCAATGAGCTAAGGCTGTTGGATCGGTATTTATGTTGAGTCGGTAGCCTCGTTGAAGTGTTAAGTCGGCATACCCTTAGGCCTTAAGTCGGCACCCCCTGTTGAGCTTTAGGTCGGCATGCTTCTAACTGTTAGGTCGGAACCTCCTGATGCACTAGATCGGTGAGTCATGGTTAAGGCGGTGTTAACATAATAAATGGATGAAGTTTGATTGAATAAAAACTAAATCAAAGTTGTGATTGGAATTGGATTATCAGACTGAACTTAAGTTCGGTGACATTAATTTGAAGTATAATTGAGTTAAGTATGTGCTTGGATATTATTTTGATAAATTGAGAAGATGAGTTTAAAATTAAAATTTGAAATGAATGGGCTAACTGAATTTAATGGAAGTTGATTAAATGAGAATCAAATAGAAGTAAAATCAAGTTTGATGTTGGAATAAATTAAAGTAAATTCACTTAAGTTCAAAATTTATGGAAGCTTGGCTTCGAATAAGAGCCCATTAAATAAAAGCTTGGATTGAATTAATTTGGAAATGGCTAGAAGTATACAAGAATGGAATGTGTCGAGCTAAATAAATGGCTGGTAATAGATTAGAAATGAAATGGAATTAAATAAAGAATGAGTTGAAATTAATTTAAAGTAGTTATAAACTAAAATAGATACTTTATTAAGCGAATATCGTCGAAATTGCATAACAATAATTGTCGTTTGGCGTAAACAAAAGTGATTAAATTTCTGTGAGTTGATAGATATTAAATAAGTAGGTTTTAGAATTGATTCAAATTAATATGAGCTTGTTTGGATTAAAAATAAATTGAATATAAGCACTTGAGTTGTAACCCAATAAAATTGAATGAAATGGCTTATGAGTTGGTTGAAAGCAATTGAATTAGGTTCGAAACATATAAATTGCTTGTGGAAGTTATTTTGAATGCATTTCTTTAGCATTGAAGTTTTATAATTGTTTAAGTAAGTGAAGTGTTATAAATTTCGTATATATAGTGCTTATATGTGTAAATTGAGTAAGTACAGGTACCGGAAGGCTGTTTGGCTGGATTGGGATGCACAAATTGCTAAAGTAAATAAGCCGCATGCTTAAAATGCTAAATAAGGTACGTCTACGCAATAAAAATAGGAAATATGAACTGTTTTTGCTTTTTCTGACCGGGTGGGTCGATGTATATATTTATATCTCTTGTCAAATTGCAAAAGCCCCTCCATACAAAGGAGACTCTGGCAAAAAATTTCAAAAATTTTGGGAGTTAGAAAATTTTTGAAAATTTTTGCGAACAACAAAACGATTTCAAATTTAAAATTAAAGTAAATTGGTAAATGAAACTAATATGAATCGGCTATACTTGAAAATGTGGAAAACTAGTTTGAATAGAAATGGATATGAAAACTTCTATAAGGAAAGGTATGTAAAGATTTAAAAAGGTTACGATTGGATATTATTGCTAAGTAAGATATGCAGGTATTAAAGTGAAAGCAAATTGGATTTTATTCCAAAGCATAAATTTGAATGGCCCGACAAAAGGTGTGTATTTAATTTGTGTATGAAATTGGATTGGGTTTTGATCTAGCCACTTGGCTTTTGTTTTCTTTTGGAATTTGGGAGCCCGTAGAGGCCTTTTGTAGTTCTACCGAACTAGCCACGCAAAGGAGATGCTGGCAAAAAATTTCGAAAGTTTAGGGAGTTAGTGATTTTTTTAAGAATTTTGATAACTCAAAATTTGGTTTTAAATTAAAATTTAGATAATTGAGCAAAAGGGTATTTTTTAAAACTATATAGGGTTTTAGGAAGTTGGTTAAGGTGATAGTGGGCCTTTAATAAAAGAAAGTTGGTTGGATGTTGAATTGTGAGTTTTGGTAAAAGTAAACGGGTATTGGTCTATTCTTCCTAACTAGTAATATCGGAACGAAATTCTTTTAAGGGTGGAGGAATGCGACGACCCGGAAAATTTAACAATTTAAATTGGAATAGTTAGTTGATTTTAAATATTTAAAAGTTAATTTTAACATGAATTCCAGATATCAATATTTACTTGATAATTAAATCATTGAATTATATGGTTTAAATATTGAATTTAATAATTAAGATTAGGTAAATTGTTGAATATGAAATTTCTAAGCCTGTTTAAATAATTTGAAGGCTTATAAAATTTACATTGACAGCACTGAAGGTAGTGAAGGTGTTGACATTGAGTTTGGAAGTGTTTTGTCCTTTTTTGAAAATATATCGTTTAAATTAATTTAAAAATAGCCTTCCGACGCACAGTCTCAGAATTCAACGAAACTAGTTCCATTGGATCCGTAATAGTTACTTAATATCGGATTTAAATTTTCGAAGCAATCAGAGTTGTCATTTGACCCTGGCAGCTTGAAACGCTTAGAAATTATTTGAATCGATTCAATTGGAATTTGATCGTTTTCTTTTGTATCTCGCACATACGATCAAATTAGCCTCCGAAACATGTTCCATTGTGTTCGGAATGCGGGTAGAACCTTATTAACGCTTGTTAGCATGTCGGATTCGGGGTTCGGGATTTCGCGTTATTCAACGCAACATATTTTCAATATTCTATTATATTATATTCACGCGTATTCAGGAAGCTTCTCCAACCCTATACCTTATCCCCGATCTCTCTCTAATCCTCAAACAGAAAACGAAATTTCGCGGAAAAAAAGAAAAAAAAAAGAAATATAATGGTCTTCCCGCTCCCTCTCTCTCGTCCCTGTGACGCCCCACCTCTATACCCACGCTAGCCAAGGACATTACGGTGAATGTTGTCAACTAGCACGGAGCATAAGGCTGTTGAGGAGCGACCATCCATGAAATTGCTTTGTGCGAGCACCGATATGTCAGATAGTAAATCATAACTTTCATCTCAAGAGGAAATCCGACATACCGACACAAACTCAAAGCTACTACACAGTGGCTATAATATCTTCAGAAACAAATATAGAAATAAACATAACATAAATCAATCACAGACAATCCATATCACAAAGGCGGAAATAGATATGAGTATTACACTTGGAAGTGTATATCAGAGTAGCGGTCTAAAAAGATCCACAATATCACAAAAGAATAAGTGTACATCATGGAGTCTATATCTCAATAGTATACAACAAAAACTACTAAACTGAAGTAGTTAGCCAAAGGATCAGATGGAGGTCCGATAAGGAGTCAAGCAGAAGCACCTGTAAAATCTCAGTCTGACCCGAGTATTATTTAAGAAGAAAATAATAAACGGATCACCCTAGCTATAATTATCATAGCATCAAAAAGTATGTCATAGTCTTTATTTCATTCACCAAGCCACAAAGAAATGACATACATATCAATGCCAATGGTAAAGTTGGTGAAACATAAATTCCAGAAATCATCAAATAGAAATCCAGAAATCACAAGAAAAAGGATGGCCAATCCCATAAACTGGACATCGACGCACCTAGAAAGACACGCCCCATGCACAGTCGAACATCGACGCACTTAAATAGGTACGACCCATGCTCTAGGATCGACGCACCTAGAAAGATACGCCCCATGCATAAATAAACATCGATGATCCTAGAAAGATACATCCCATGCATAAATAAACATCGATGTACCTAGAAAGATACACCCCATATAGTGTCTAACACCGATGCACCTAGAAAGATACACCCCATGCCAAGTCGAACATCGACGCACCTAGAAAGATACGCCCCATGCATAGACGAACATCGACGCAACTAGGAAGATACGCCCCATGTCCCAACTTATTGAGCCGTTGACTCCACGAAGTAAACAAACATCGATGCACCTAAAAAGGTACACCCCATGGATAATAAACATCGACGCACCTAAAAAGGTACGACACATGTGTAATCAAACATCGACGCACCTAAATAGGTACGACCCATGCAAGAAATGAGACGAAGCTCAATAAAATGTGGAACAGTCCTCCACATAGACAAAGAGACATCGCACATTGCTAGTCTAAAGCATAAAATGATCATCATCGATCATCAAGAAGTGTTAATTACAATAAGCTAGTAAATATATGAGTTTAGCATCATGTCCCATAACCACTAGCTTAACTTAAATATTTGCGAACAAATTGTAGATCTCCACTAGAAAATTATCACAAGAGATTCAATCGAACAAGTCCAAGAATTAACCAACGAAGTAAACGCAAGCGTTTCATACCACTCGTTTTACTAAGTCGTTTAGTTAGATTTCTCATACGAGTGAGGTAAAAGTTTGTATATACTAGTAGATTGGAAAATGGTTTTATAAACGAGTTTGGTATTGAAAATAGAGTTGAAATCATTTTGAGGAAAGAGTTTTGATATTTACTACTAGTATAGAAAACCTTTATATTTTAAAGTGACAAATCATAGAATTGATTGTAGAAACAATCAATCATAAAAATTCACATTCGAAGACGTGAATAAAATCCAAAGAAATCGATACCGAATCCATGAAAATGGATATTCCTAAAAATCACGATGAAAATGTCATCAAAGTCCATAATAAATGATAACAACAGAAAGGGAATCGACATGAATCGATTAAAATTGGAAATATACTCAAAAATAGCCAAAATAGGCAAATTAAACAGTTCCAGACGTTTGAAATTTTCAACCAGACGTCTGAATTTGATTCCAGACGTCTGGATTTTGTTTCAGACGTCTGGATTTAGTCTCTGCCTTTTCTAGACCTCTTTCCAGACGTCTGAATTATTCAACCAGACGTCTGGATTTGGTTTCAGACGTCTGAAATTAATTTCAGACGTCTGAAATCTTCTTCAAGGCAAAAAACAGCCTAGACCAAAAATGGCAAATCCAAATCGAAATGCGATCGAAAGAGCGATGGATGCTAAGAATTTATGCCAATCGATAACCAGCACTATAGGCTCTTCGGTGCATCACCAAAAACATGTTCAAACATCAAAGATTGGATTTTTAAAGATTTAACTACAAAACACCAAAAATTGGAATATTCACCAATTCAATCCAAATCAAAAGCAAATGAACATAAATAAGTGTTAGGAATTCATACCCGACAATCAATGATAGTTATAGACATGGATGTGAGATAAAAATCTCACCTTTGAACCCAAATCAATGAAGAAGAAGCATGAAAGCAAAGGGAGAATCAACCACTCTTCAACACAACCCAAATGAGCTTGAATCTCAACTCCAAAGAAGAACATTCCTAAATTTAGGTCTAGGAATTTCTGAAATTCAAGAGAGAAGGAGTTGGAGAAGAGGAAGAGAAGGCTTACCAATGGGTTCTCATAGATTTTGGAGCAAGAACTTGAGCTAGCAAGAGGAACTAGGGCTTGGAGTTTCTAATTTCCATTTCTCCCACCATTAATCTCTTTAGAACTGAAAAGTAGAGGAAGAGGGAATGAATGAAGAGGGGTTTCAGTTTGGGGTATTAAGTTAGAACATTGGGCTAAACCCAACCCAAACCCAAAGCCTTAAGTGAAAAGTAGCAAAATTCTACTATCTCCAAACATATCGAAGTTTATACTCAAAAAGGTCGCAAACGTCATTTTGAACTCAATGGGGGTGGTCTCGAGTCCCAATTCGTCTGTTTCCAAAAAGTAGCTTTTCGGACAAAAATCCGACGAACGATAAAATATTTAAATATAAAATCAATAAATATGCGGGTTGTTACAGACTCCCCTCCTTAAAGAAATTGCGTCCTCGCAATACTTAAGAAGAAAATAAAAAGTAACAACCATAAAAGCATATCAACACAAATGAAAATTGGAATAAGAAGTTCACCATAAAGAGCACGAAAGAGTTAGCACGAACGGGATCGCTCGATGAATTCTCTAGATTCCCGAGAGTAATCCTTAAGATTTGAGAGCCATTGAACTCTCACAAGAAGAATATCTTTATTCCGAAGGCGCTCAACCTCCGAAGCAATGATGTGAATGGAATGTTGCTCATAAATAGAATCTGGTGAATTCCACAATATCACCGGGCACAAGAATAAAAACAGGAATCCCTAACGCATTTCCCTAGATAAAAGACGTGGAGAACGTCAAGAATAGCAGAAAATTAAGCCGGTGCAATGACGTAGTATAATAACAGTACGCCCGAGAAACTAGAAACTCAAATATTTTGGGACATCAGCGTAGTACAAAAACGGTACGCCCAACGAACCAAAGCACGAATAATTTCGGAACACCGACGTAGTACAAAAATAGTACGTCCAATGAACCGATAAACCGGAACAAAGATGTAGTATAATAATGGTACATCCATTGATCTAGATAAGACAGAACATCGATGTAGTATAATAACAGTACATCCGATGAACCGAACACCATAAAAGAACATCAGACGCTAGTCCACAAAAAAAAATGAGATAAAGCTCAACAAAACGAAGTATATCAAAACGTCCGATGAACTTGATAAAAAGATAATTCCATTCAGACAACATCAAAGAATCAACAACTTGTTGCCTACGACAAAGCGCGTTGGCAACACGATTTCCAGAATATCAGGATCATAAGATGCTAGGAACTCGAGTCGACATGAAGTTCCTTATGAGAAAATAAATATTCCAAAGATTTATGATCGAGGTAGAGAACAAACTTCTCATCCAATTATGATGATGCGAAATTCCAAAAGTAAAAAAATAGCCGCGAGCACTACATCATGAGTGGCATATCTAGTCTTGATAAGCTATAATGATTTAGAAGCACAAGTTATAGCACGTTCTCCATTGCAAAAGAATGGCATCCAAACCAATACGACTAGTATCGGTACAAATAGCAAAGTCTTGGTTCCCCTTCAGGAATCACAAGAATAAGAGTATCGAAAGGAAGAGTTCTTTTAAATAATCCTCTTTCCCGAAAATTTAAAACTTTCAAAATTACATTTTTATTTTTATGTAATAATCTTTCTACAAAAATTTACATTTTTACAAGTCAATATATCGTGTCTGACTGTCTCATCAAAGCGTTTAGGAGATTCTTATCGATAACGTTGATCAAGCGCATCGACTAGAATTCTTAAAACACTAATTGGGCAATACAATTACAAAATCATATTCTATAGGATAAGTAAGTTTCTCAAAAACTTCTAAGAATATTCTTTGTTCGTTTTAAGAACAAAAATCCAGTTATACTTCTAAATAAATCTTATGAAAAGATTTTGCAAAATTTTAAATTGGTATTTTCATCCAAAATCAATAAATGCAAAAAATGGAATCATCAAGATATTCGATAGAATGCTCGATACCTAAAATGGATGAAATAAGCTGGACAAACTGAATGACATAATAATTCATTCATAGGAATCATAACAAGTGCGGAATGCGGTAAGTGGAATGCTAACTTCCGCAACTCGTAGCAAATGAAAACCGGTGGTAAGGTCAAACTGAAAAGACCTTATGATGTAGCCCAGGCTAGAAGGATAAGTCGTGTACGAGATAAGGACAAGTATTTAAGTCGTTCACGACTTAACAGGGTGGAGGATAACGAGTTACGACTTATGGAAAAGAAGTTAAGCCGTCCACGACCTAAGAATGAAGGCTTGGATTGTTTCCGGGTTAAGGAAGGTCGGCAACGACCTAACAAGACACATGGGAAGGCAACACGATCTAAGCAAGCATTGGTGTTGGGCCCTGTACTGGTACTAGGACGGCTACGACCTAAGGAAGGACTTTTGGGTCGACCACGACTCAATGAGTCACGGGAAGAAAAACTGCGAGCTAACAAAGAGTTAAGTCGTCGAGGAGATATGCGCAGGAAGATGGAGGGCTAGAGTCGGCATGCGCTTAAGTCGGTCATATGAGCAGATGTGGGTTGTCAAGTCGCAAGTCTTTGAGTCGTGGATATGTTGAGTCGTAGCAACTTTAAGTCGTCTGTGTTGTATATATGTATTCTGTTAAATCGTACGTCGTTTGTAATAATAAGTCGTGTCCTATGTTCTGTTGAGATGCACGTATGAGTCATGAGTCGTCTTATCTTTAAGTCACATGACTGTAATGCCGTGTGAAAGCCTGTTGAGTCGGTGCCGACTTAGTTAAGTCGTAAGTCGCATACGACTTAAGGGACAGTGGTGAAATAATATAAATAGGGGATGTGTGTTGTCATTTGTAACTTGGTTGATTTTTTGAATAAAATTTCTTGTTGATTGCTGTGTGCTTTCATCTCAAATTGGAAATTGAGTGTAATCTCCTATCTCCACTTTCGGTTATTCGAGTGCGCTCGAATCAATGATTGTTGAAGCCGATTCGCGGAATCAAGTGCGCTTGATCAACGCTTGAAGAATTGAAGATCTTCTTTCATGGTATCGTGCGCGATCAACGTGTTAGAGATAGGTAGAATTCGGTATCTTCGGATCGACGAATTTGGGCATTTTGGTATTCATCAATCCATCGATTGCTACTTTCACCGATTGAAGTTTCTTTTTATTAATCCGCTGCGTCAGTTTTTTTGGTATCAGAGCTAGACTTAGCCAATCATAGCTAAGCCGAGACTTGGAGCCAATTTTTAAAGTTGAAGTTTGAAGTTGTTGTTCATCGTGTTCTTATTGAAGTTGCAACGAGTTTGAAGATTTTGATCCATTTCATTTTGGATCTAGAGTTGGAGAAGTGTTTGAATTTGAAGTTGCTTGGAGATCTTGAGCCGAGCCAAGTTAAGCCATGAAGGGTGAAGGCCGTGCCTTGTTGTTGTTAGATTTGAAGAGTGGTTATCATCAGATTCGGATTAGACCAAGAGACTAATGGAAGACAGCTTTCAAGACGAGAGAGGGGTTGTATGAATGGTTGGTTATGCCATTTGGTTTATCAAATGCACCTAGTACATTCATGTGGGTGATGAATCAAATCTTTAGACCATTCATTGGGAAGATCGCGGTGGTTTATTTCGATGATTTTCTGATATACAGCAGAAGTATGGAGGAGCATGTAGAGCATTTGAGAAAGGTGTTAATTATTCTTCGTGAGGAACAATTTTATGCAGCTACGAAGAAATGTGTGTTCATGATGAGAAGTGTATTATTTTTGGGATATGTTGTATCTGAGAAGGGAATCCAGGTGGACCAGAGTAAAGTTGAAGCTATTAGAAATTGGCCACAACCGAGAACTATCACTGAAGTTAGAAGTTTTCATGGATTGGCATCATTCTACCGAAGGTTTATTCCTCACTTCAGTAGCGTGATGGCACCAGTTACCGATTGCATGAAGGAGAAACAATTTTCTTGGACAGAGGTAGCAGGAGTTGCTTTTGAACGAATCAAAGAACTATTGACGACAGCACCAATTCTTGTTTTACCAGATTTTCAGTTGTTGTTTGAGTTAAACACTGATGCATCAAAGGTTGGGATTGGAGGAGTGTTGAGTCAGAGTGGAAGACCTATTGCATATTTCAGTGAGAAGTTATCAAGTGCTAAGATGAGATATAGTACATACGATGTTGAGTTTTATGCAGTTGTGCAAGCCGTGAAGCACTGGAGACATTATCTTTTTCAGAAAGAGTTGTTCTTTACACTGATCATGAGGCGTTGAAGCATTTGCAGGGCCATGATAAGATTTCAGCGAGACATGCATCATGGATTGCTTATTTACAACAGTTTACTTTTGTCGTGAAACATAAATCTGGGGCAACGAATCGTGTGGCTGATGCTTTGAGTAGAAGGAATCATTTGTTGACTACAATGAAAGTTGAGGTGATGGGGTTTGAATTATTGCCAGAATTGTTTGAGGAGGATCCTTACTTTGCAAAGTTCGTTGAGAAAGTTAAGGATGGGAGTTCTGATGAATTTGTGTTGGTTAATGGATTCTTGTTTAAAGGAAATCGATTATGTATTCCAGAGAGCTGTTTGAGAATGAAGATTATCAAAGATTTACACGAAGAAGGCCATGTGGGTAGAGATCGTACTTTGCAGTTAATTTCTCAATCTTATTTTTGGCCATCAATGAGGAAAGAGGTTGAAAAGTTTGTGGAGAGATGTCATATATGTCAGGTTTCGAAGGGAACAACGATAAATGCAGGATTGTATATGCCGTTACCTGTACCATCTAAACCGTGGGTTGATATCAGCATGGATTTTATTTTGGGTTTGCCTAGAACTCAAAGAGGAAATGATTCTATATTTGTTGTGGTTGACAGATTTTCGAAAATGGCGCATTTTATTGCTTGTAAGAAGACGACGGATGTTGTTCGTGTTGCACGGTTATTTTTCAAGGAAATCTATCGTTTACATGGGTTGCCGGAATCTATTGTGTCAGATAGGGATACTCGTTTTCTGAGTCACTTCTGGTTAAGTTTGTGGAAGATGGTTGGAATGAAGCTGAAATTTAGTAGCGCTTATCATCCGCAAACAGATGGACAGACAGAAGTTGTTAACAGATCGTTGGGAAATTTGTTACGATGTTTGGTGAAGGATAATCTGAAAAGTTGGGACATGAAGTTATGCCAGGCAGAGTTTGCACTTAATCATGCAGTGAACCGTAGCACCGGATTCAGTCCATTTCAGATTGTATATTCAAACGTACCCAGGGGACCGTTGGATTTGGCAGTAGTACCACAACCGAAGGGGACAGTTAAACGAGCTGTTGATTTCGTCGATGAATTAACTAAATGTCATAAGATCGTTCAGGAACGATTGGAAAAGTCAAATGAAAAATATAAGAAATTTGCAGACCTGAAGCGACGAAAAGTTGAATTTAACGAAGGAGATTTGGTGTATGCTGTGTTAACCAAGGATCGTTTTCCAGTAGGCGCTTATAACAAGTTGAAAGCCAGAAAAATTGGTCCAGTAGAAGTTGTGAAACGGATCAATGAGAATGCTTATAAGTTGAAACTGTCGGAGGATGTATACACTTCTGACGTATTCAATGTTAAGCATCTTGTGCCATATTATGGAGATGGACAATCTGATGTGGAAGAATTTACAAATTCGAGGACGAATTTTTCTCAACCAGGGGAGGATGATCTAGCCCAGGCTAGAAGGATAAGTCGTATACGAGATAAGGACAAGTATTTAAGTCGTTCACGACTTAATAGGGTGGAGGATAACAAGTTACGACTTATGGAAGAGAAGTTAAGCCGTCCACGACCTAAGAATGAAGGCTTGGATTGTTTCCAGGTTAAGGAAGGTCGGCAACGACCAAACAAGACACATGGGAAGGCAACATGATCTAAGCAAGCATTGGTGTTGGGCCGTGTACTGGTACTAGGACGGCTACGACCTAAGGAAGGACTTTTGGGTCGACCATGACTCAATGAGGCACGGGAAGAAAAACTGCGAGCTAACAAAGAGTTAAGTCGTTGAGGAGATATGCGCAGGAAGATGGAGGGCTAGAGTCGGCATGCGCTTAAGTCGGTCATATGAGCAGATGTGGGTTGTTAAGTCGCAAGTCTTTGAGTCGTGGATATGTTGAGTCGTAGCAACTTTAAGTCGTCTGTGTTGTATATATGTATTCTGTTAAATCGTACGGCGTTTGTAATAATAAGTCGTGTCCTATGTTCTGTTGAGATGCATGTATGAGTCATGAGTCGTCTTATCTTTAAGTCGCATGATTGTAATGCCGTGTGAAAGCCTGTTGAGTCGGTGCCGACTTAGTTAAGTCGTAAGTCGCATACGACTTAAGGGACAGTGGTGAAATACTATAAATAGGGGATGTGTGTTGTCATTTGTAACTTGGTTGATTTTTTGAATAAAATTTCTTGTTGATTGCTGTGTGCTTTCATCTCAAATTGGTAGTTGAGTGTAATCTCCTATCTCCACTTTCGGTTATTCGAGTGCGCTCGAATCAACGATTGTTGAAGCCGATTCGCGGAATCAAGTGCGCTTGATCAACGCTTAAAGAATTGAAGATCTTCTTTCACGGTATCGTGCGCGATCAACGTGTTAGAGATAGCTAGAATTCGGTATCTTCGGATCAACGAATTTGGGCATTTTGGTATTCATCAATCCAACGATTGCTACATTCACCGATTGAAGTTTATTTTGATTAATCCGCTGCGTCACCTTAGCACCAAATAAAAGATTACTTAGGTGATAATCCTAAGACAATCTCAAAAATACCAGAAAATTTCTCAAACTACATGAATGAGAGAAATAAAACATTCCTTATAAGTGGGCTTAAGGAATAAAATGATGCCATCAAGCTGGAATCAAAATCATAAAGGAAAAATAGAAATCTGCTTAACAGATTGAAAATGTCAAAGATGAATAGTCCATACGGGACAAAGGATATGGCCTCATAATAATTAAGCCAATCCTTACAAAAGTAAATTCCGAAGCCTAAGTAAAAATCGGCTCAGACAGAAAAATCACATAAAATAATTTCGACATCATAAAGACAAATTGGTGTTACGGATCTACCATCCGGATTCACAATCCTCAAAGAAGTCATCAAGCCCATAAATGTTTAAAGAAGAAGAATCACAAGTTCTTTTGATATAAAAATAATGAGATGAAACCCGTATCAACAAGAACTCAAATAAGAAGATCACGAAATAAAACAATGCCATCAAGTATTGAGTGAAAAATACCTTGGCCAAGAGAAGTTCCACTATGGGCTTGCACTGCATTGAGCTCTCCCTCCTTCTTACTTTGATGTACGGGACATGCAGTAATATGGTGACCCGAATTTTTGCAATAGTGACAAAAGAGGGGTTTCGGAAACTCCCTTGCATAGTGGTTCGTGGATCCACAATTGTAGCATTGTCCACGACTGGAGGTAGGAGTCTTTGCTACCGGAATTGGTTGCTTCCCTTTCTTATTAGAATTGGGGCCTTTGAATTTGATAGGCCTCTTCAATTTATTGTCGAAGTTCTGTTGTGCACGCACAACTTCAACATCACCTTCATTATCGGCCTCTTCAAGACGAAGAGCGATATCAATAAGCTGATCAAATGAAACCTCAAGTTTCAGAAGTAATGGCTTCTTAAGATTCTTATTCAAGCCATAGGCAAATCTCTGATTTTTCTTCAATGGGGTATTTATATACTCGACCCCGTATTTGGAAAGAGATTCGAAAGATGCGACATAGTCTGTCACAGAAGATTCACCTTGAACAAGGTCAATAAAATGCCGGGCCAAAGTTACTTTTTCGGCCTCCGGCACAAATTTCAATTCGAACCTTTCCTGGAATTGCTCCCAAGTGAGATCCGCTTCAATGATTTTAGAAATTAAAAGCTCATACCAATCTAATGCTCTTCCTTGGAGCATGCTAGAAGCCACTTGGACTCGATGTAGATCAATAAGGTTCATCCGAGAAAAGATGCGATCGCATGATTTGAGCCAAGCTTGAATTTCTATAACACTCTCGGATCCCCTGAATGGCCTTCCACCCAAATCGGTATAGTCTCTGCACAAGCATGCAAAACCGAATTTAGGATGAGTAGGCTCTGGAATGGGACCGGCAGCTTGAGCATTCTTTACTAGATTAAGAAGCTGCTGGGCAGACATAAATACTCCATCTGATGGAGTAGCACTAGATTGACCGGCGCTGGGACGGCCAGGTCTAACCATTTCTCTTCTTTAAGAAAGAAAGAAAGAAAGAAGAGGAAAAGTTTATTCTCAAAATAAATTTCAATCAAACTTGATTGATAAAACAAGGATTCATAAAAGAAAGTAGGATAGAACGGTACGAAGCCTCGAATAAATCCTAAGGCACAACTCCTAAGAAAGACTTAGGACATGATCCTTGCTAAATTATTCTACATTGTTCCGAAGTTTGGCTCCGATACCAAGCTGTGACACCCCACCTCTATACCCACGCTAGCCAAGGACATTACGGTGAATGCTGTCAACTAGCACGGAGCATAAGGCTGTTGAGGAGCGACCACCCGTGTAATTGCTTTGTGCGAGCATCGATATGTCAGATAGTAAAACACAACTTTCATCTCAAGAGGAAAATCCGACATACCTACACAAACTCAAAGCTACTATACAGTGGCTATAATATCTTCAGAAACAAATATACAAATAAACGTAACATAAATCAGTCACAGACAATCCATATCACAAAGGCGGAAATAGATAAGAATATTACACTTGGAAGTATATATCAGAGTAGCGGTCTAAGAAGATCCACAATATCACAAAAGAATAAGTATACATCATGGAGTCTATATCTCAATAGTATACAACAAAAACTACTAAACTAAAGTAGTTAGCCAAAGGATCAGATGGAGGTCCGATAAGGAGTCAAGTAGAAGCACCTGTAAAATCTAAGTCTGGCCCGAGTATAATTTAAGAAGAAAATAATAAACGGATCAGTCTAGCTATAATTATCAGTTAAAATGAGATATAAGAAGAGATATAATAAAAAGACGTATGATAACCAAAAATGTCATACTACGACAAGTATACATTAGAAAATCCATAAAAGTCATACAATATCTCAAAGAATCTCATAGCATCAAAAAGAATGTCATATTCTTTATTTCATTCACCAAGCCACAAAAAAATGATATACATATCAATGCCAATTGTAAAAGTTGGTGAAACATAAATTCTAGAAATCATCAAATAGAAATCCAGAAATCACAAGAAAAAGGATGGCCAATCCCATAAACTGGACATCGACGCACCTAGAAAGACACGCCCCATGCACAGTCGAACATCGACGCACCTAAATAGGTACAACCCATGCTCTAGCATCGACGCACCTAGAACGATACGCCCCATGCATAAATAAACATCGATGCACCTAGAAAGATACATCCCATGCATAAATAAACATCGATGCACCTAGAAAGATACACCCCATGCAAAGTCTAACATCGACGCACCTAGAAAGATACGCACCATGCATAGACGAACATCGACGCAACTAGAAAGATACGCCCCATGTCTCAACTTATTGAGCCGTTTGCTCCACGAAGTAAACAAACATCGATGCACCTAAAAAGGTACACCCCATGCATAATAAACATCGACGCACCTAAAAAGGTACGACCCATGTGTAATCAAACATCGACGCACCTAAATAGGTACGACCCATGCAAGAAATGAGACGAAGCTCAATAAAATGAGGAACAGTCCTCCACATAGACAAAGAGACATCGCACATTGCTAGTCTAAACCATAAAATGATCATCATCGATCATCAAGAAGTGTCAATTACAATAAGCTAGTAAATATATGAGTTTAGCATCATGTCCCATAACCACTAGCTTAACTTAAATATTTGTGAATAAATTGTAGATCTCCACTAGAAAATTGTCACAAGAGATTCAATCGAACAAGTCCAAGAATTAACCAACGAAGTAAACGCAAGCGTTTCATACCACTCGTTTTACTAAGTCGTTTAATTAGATTTCTCATACGAGTGAGGTAAAAGTTTGTATATACTAGTAGATTGGAAAACGGTTTTATAAACGAGTTTGGTATTGAAAATAGAGTTGAAATTGTTTTGAGGAAAGAGTTTTGATATTTACTACTAGTATAGAAAATCTTTATATTTTAAAGTGACAAATCATAGAATTGATTATAGAAACAATCAATCGTAAAAATTCACATTTGAAGACGTGAATAAAATCCAAAGAAATCGATATTGAATCCATCAAAATGGATATTCCCAAAATCACGATGAAAATGTCATCAAAGTCCATAATAAATGATAATAACAAAAAGGGAATCG
This sequence comes from Allium cepa, assembly GCA_030765085.1. Lineage (NCBI taxonomy): Eukaryota > Viridiplantae > Streptophyta > Magnoliopsida > Asparagales > Amaryllidaceae > Allium > Allium cepa. Next base: position 949,322,700 of record CM060943.1, on the reverse strand, counting down.
ACACAAATCGATTAAAGTTGGAAATATACTCAAAAATAGCCAAAATAGGCAAATTAAACAGTTCCAGACGTCTGGTAGGTGTTCCCAGACGTCTGGCCCTAGTATCTAGAAGTATATGTGTTCACTCCCTTCTATTTTTAATTCCTGGGCCATTTCAGACATCTGAAATTTTCAACCAGACGTCTGAATTTGATTCCATAAGTCTGGATTTTGTTTCAGACGTCTGGATTTAGTCTCTGCCTTTTCCAGATCCCTTTCCAGACGTCTGAACTATTCAACCAGACGTCCGGATTTGGTTACAGACGTCTGAAATTAATTTCAGACGTCTGAAATTAATTTCAGACGTCTGAAATCTTCTGCTAGGCAAAAAAACAGCCTAGACAAAAAATGGCAAATCCAAACCGAAATGCGATCGAACGAGCGACGGATGATAAGGATTTATGCCAATCGACAACCCATCACTATAGGCTCTTCGATGTATCACCAAAAACATGTTCAAACATCAAATATTGGATTTTTAAAGATTTAACTACAAAACACCAAAAATTGGAATATTCACCAATTCAATCCAAATCAAAAGAAAATGAACATAAATAAGTGTTAGAAATTCGTACCCAACAATCAAAGATAGTTATAGACATGGATGTGAGATAAAAATCCCACCTTTGAACCCAAATCAATGAAGAAGAAGCTTGAAAGCAAAGGGAGAATCAACCACTCTTCAACACAACCCAAATGATCTTGAATCTCAACTCAAAAGAAGAACATTCCTAAATTTAGGTTTAGGAATTTCTGAAATTCAAGAGAGAAGGAGTTGGGGAAGATGAAGAGAAGGCTTACCAATGGGTTCTCATAGATTTTGGAGCAAGAACTTGAGCTAGCAAGAGGAACTAGGGCTTGGAGTTTCTAATTTCCCATCTCTCCCACCATTAATCTCTTTAGAACTGAAAAGTATAGGAAGAGGGAGTGAATGAAGAGGGGTTTCAGTTTGGGGTATTAAGTTAGAACATTGGGCTGAACCCAACCCAAACCCAAAGCCCTAAGTGAAAAGTAGCAAAATTATACTATCTCCAAACATATCGAAGTTTATACTCAAAAAGGTCGCAAACGTCATGTTGAACTCAATGGGGGTGGTTTCGAGTCCCAATTCAACTGTTTGCAAAAAAGTAGCTTTTCGGACCAAAATCCGACGAACGAAAAATATTTAAATAAAATATTTAAATATAAAATCAATAAATATGCGGGTTGTTACAGTCCCGCTCGTCCTCTTGCATGCTAGATCGCTCGCTCATAGGGGAAGCATCGCGACGTCAACTCAGATAAGGAAGAAGAATTTACCACGGATTTGTTTTCAAGCCGCGTTTGAGGAGGCACAAATCGAGTTCGACTCGAGTACGGTGGGGTTTAGGGCTCGTGATTTGGGCTCGCGACTTGGGTCGCGAACGTGCGATGGTTCAAGCAATGCATGGGGGGTATGGGTTTTGCGTATGAGCTAGGGTTTCGACTTTTTACTCTGATTTATTTATAAGTACCCTGGACCTTGAATGAAAATATGATTTCACTAGCAAGACTTGCTTTCAATTTTCCCTCTGTCTTTGTCTGTTTGTGCAGAGACCTGTGTTAAGAATATTAACAAGATGCCTATGTTAGTGCTTGCGTTTCCTAGTGTACTTATACATATACATACATGCATATATATATATATATATATATATGCAGATGGTAACATTGTTCATTTTGTTTCAGTGAATGTACATGTGAAATGTACAGATAGTTTGGGAATTTCGTAACCTAACATTATTAGTAACCTGGCACGTAAGTTTGAAAATTTCGAAAATCGGCAATAGTTAGTAGTGTAGCATGTTTTGTGTTTTGAAGAGGGCGTGTTGAGATATTGAATTTTTGGAAATCCAGAAGAGTCAGTAGCCTGGTATGTCAAATTCGAAAGTCTGGCATGTTGTGTTTTTAGAAGTTTTTATTTTTTAAATTCTAAATTATAGGTCTTATGTTTTAAATTGTTTGATTTAATAAAATCATATAATAGGATAATCATTTACTTCTTAAGTGGATCAAACAGAATTTAATAATGATAATCAAGTAAGTAAATAAGATAATGACTTATCTTAAATTAATTAAGGTCTTGATTGATAAACGGATGATTAATCAATATGATTGATTTAAGGGTTAATTAATTAATTTAAGCAATTGTGGGAAAAATGCATTAAGGAAAGAATCAAAGAATAATCACATAATGAAATTAATTTAAGATATTTATAAATGTAACTAAAAAAAAGAAATTTTAATTATTGGAAGCTATTAGAGGGTCATTAATGAATGTCATCTATTAATTTAAGATTAATTAATGTGAATGGTTAAGGCTATTTAATCTAAGAGATTAACTAAATGAAATTTTGACAAATATAATTATAAGATAATAAATCAAAAACGATTAATTAAGATGGATCGTTAATTGGGTTGTAATTATTTTATGTTAAGTAAGGGTAATTAACCAACGGATAGTTACTTGATGAAAACAAATAAAAGAGTTATTTACTTAGTGTAATTAATTGAAGATTGGTTAATTAAATAAATTAATTAAGGAGTATGATTAATTTAAGAATAATTGACCAATAGTGATTATAAGATAGTTAATTTGAGTAATCAATCAAGGATCAATGTAAGTAATATGGAGGGGTAAAGGTTAATTAATTTGTGTAATTATCTAAGAATTAATTACTTATTGTAATTGAAGGATAGTTAAACCAGGGTGATTAATTAAGATGAATATTGAAGGAATGATTGTTTAATTGATTTGAATTAAATTAATGATAATTGAAGAAATCTAAGTGGTTGAGGTTAGTAATTAAATCAGGATTAATTAAATTCAATTAGAATCCATCGAATTGATTTGTATGTGATTAAGTTTTGCTTATGGATGATTTAATGGTATTAGATGCTTTGAATGAGTTGATATCTCTAATATGAGATGTTGTGTATTTCATTTGGATAACTTGGGTTAGGATGATATGAGTTTTCGAAGAGACTAGGGTCGGGTATTAGGAAATACCCGAAACCACTTCGAATTTTTATTAATTGATTTGTGAAATTAGTAGGCTGGAATGAAATGATTTAACTGAATTGGATTATTTTATCTAAGTTTGGCACTTAGAAATTGATATGTGAAATAAGTGTCGTCTATAGCAAATTCTGAATTAGTTAAATTGAAATAGGTTACCCCGGGTTTATTTAAGTTGTTTGCTTGGTATTCCTTGTTAGTTGGGTTTACTCACGCTGGTTTCCAGCCTGACCCGGTTGTTACTTTTGTGTAGTGCTCGGGTCATACCGAGTGTTACAGATTTTCAGGTAAGGACGTTCGGGAGCTCGGGAGTCGAGCTGGATGGCAAGTACGTATGAAGTATTTCTGCTGTATTTATATTGCTGTAAATCTAAGACATGCTAATTTGTATATGTCCAGTGTTTGTGTATGTGTAACTCTGGTGTATATTAAATGTAATCGACAGATATAGTATTCTTTTGTAAACTGATATTATTTATTATTATATTTTATCCGCTGCGAATGTGAGATGTTGGTGTTTCTATTCTTCTTCTTTTCTATCTCTTTCTTCTTTTTCATAACTATATGGAATTTTCGGGTTCGAAAATATCGGGTCGTTACAAAACAACACGAGTCATTCATCTCAATTGATGATGTTTTATTGTTCTTGAATGCTGTGTGTTGAATTGATAGTCCTATTATGTGATGTGATGCTATGTAATAATGCTTTGTGTTGTTCTGCGATGTTTGTATTGAATATACTGCTGTGTGATTGTGAAAAACCAATTGTCCCTTAAAACGGCATTTTAACTTTGATACGACAGGGAGTCGTATTCCAGTTGGTTATCCGAAACCAACATCGAACCCTGAATGCTTTGTGTTGTTCTGCGATGTTTGTATTGAATATACTGCTGTGTGATTGTGAAAAACCAATTGTCCCTTAAAACGGTATTTTAACTTTGATACGACAGGGAGTCGGATTCCAGTTGGTTATCCGAAACCAACATCGAACCCTGAATATGAACCTTTGTGATTGATACATCCACGTGTTTATTTGAAACCAACATCGAACCCTGAATATGAACCTTTGTGATTGATACATCCACGTGTTTTAAAAATTGACGCCCACTATTCGATTTAGCCGGAAGAGGACCTTTGTGTCGTATAGCCCACTCCGAATATGTGATACGGCATTATGGATAGCATATGAAGACCGGTGGTGAAGGCCGGGTTTTTGCGAAAACGATAGGATAACCTATCGATTGTCTCTGCACCGAGTAGTTACGGTATAGAGATTCCCTAAGTGATGGGAAGTCCGATCGGGATTGTGGATGCCCGGATTACGAGGACTTCTTCGGAAGTGCCTTCGCTTCTGTTCGAACTCGGAACAAACTTGTATGGTTGTATGTCTGACATTACAAATTGAGATATAAAGCTGATTTCTTTCAAATACATGTATGTTGGTGGCGAAGAATTTATCCTCTTAGCTTAACACCCTTCTATGAGACGTACGAGCTCAGTGGTTATGTAGTTGAAGGTTATTTGCGATATACTCCCAATTTGGTAGTGTGGCATGCTGAGTGCTGCTGATCATTTGTTGATCGAAGCATGGCTTTGTCAAAAAGCGTAGGTTTGTGGATGAGACTTCGTCGAACCTCACAACCCGACTATGGTCAAAACAGGAATCGTGGAAGTAAGGTTATTTGGGAGTAGCTCCCCATGAGGGTTTTTCCACTTCCTTCTGGATTATATGTGGTATCATGGTATGGAGCCCAGATACTTACTGTGTGGTTGCTGCAAACTTATTACTTTGTGATTGTCGGTTGTGAAGCGCTTCGGATAAAGGTTGGTAATGACCGGGAGGTGGCATACTCGCATCAGTTGGTACCTAGTTACGGAGGTAACTTGGCCTTGTGTAGCAGAGATCCGGTTAGGTTTCGGGGGCATTCCTCCAAAGGCGTTCCATTTTTATGTAGAAAGTTCCTTTGCCCGACCATTTGTTGGAAATCCAATCATCCAATACGAGCTCTTTACGGTTTTAGTTGTATGACCTGCCATTTACTTATGGTGGTCACCACTGTTTAGATGGTAGATATAGTAAGCATAGTACGAAATGTCTATGCTGGCTAAGATTAATATTATACTTTCGAAATGTTTTCACACTATGCACTAATAATAATATTTAAAAGTATTTTCTCGCATCAAGCACTTTTGACTGTCATAAGGAGAAATCTTTTCCAAGTCTGCGTTTGCATTGTGTGTGTGGCGGGAGACCTTATGGCGGTTTCATTTTCTAAAAGCATTGTGGATTTCTTTCAAGTCCTTTTTGTTTGCTTTTGTAAGAATAAACTGCTTTTATTTCAAAAAACTGCTTTTGTTTACTCATACCAGTGCCATGACTGACCCGGAGTTTATTGTTCCTTTCCTAAACTCTGGGTGCCCATAATTTTTACACGGGCAGCCTGGAAGCAGGTTATCCGTGTTTTGGAGTAAGCTTGGATTTGAAGTCTTCTGGAAGCTTTGGTTTTGGGAATCCTTTGAAGTGATGGAGTTTTTGAAGACCTCGTTGAAGTTGAAGTATGTCGGAAATTTGTTGAAGTTTCTGTTGTCGTATTATTATTGTATCATATTTGTATCACTCTGATAGTTGGGAGAGATGTTGTATTGGATACTATATAATGTTGTATCTGTGTTGATATATGATATTAATTTATTTCCGCTGTTATATTCATCTAATGTTGTTAAAAGCTCCATCCGACTGTAGTTCGATGTATGAATCTTTGGCAGTCGAATACAAGTGAGGTATTTAGTGTCAATTTTCGAACATTGGATTTCAGATCATGACAAAGTGGTATCAGAGCTGGAGGTTGAGTAAGAACTTTAGCTATGGAGTATAACACATTAGATGGCTCATTAGAGATAGGGTGAAGTATACCCTAGAATGAGTATAAACCGACTGACCGAAACCCCTATTTTCTTGGTCTATTTCTTTTAAACTGTTAATGTTTCCTAAGATATCTTGTCCGTATGCCTAAATCAAATTTTCTTGCTATTTATAGATAGTAAGAATGAGTAGAAGAAGAGCGCAAGGTAGGGAATGAGGAAATACCATCGCAATTGGTCAAGTCACTGATACTGCAACTGTGGCTAATCAATCTCAGCCGAATCTGGCTGATCTATATAAAATCTTTTTGAGACTTGGTGGAAAGTCGTTTGCTGGTAAGGAATCTGTTATAGAAGCCCAAGCCTGGATCCGATCCTGTGAAAGAATTTTTAAATGATTGAAGTTAGAAGACGATCAAAAGCGACTAATAGCTTCTTGGCAACTCCAAGAGGAAGCATCAGCTTGGTGGGAGCCGGTTACCATGGATGAGTCAGAAGATAAGTTTAGTTGGAGACGTTTTAAAGAAGTGTTTGAGTAGCGATACGTTCCATCTGCCGGTATCTCTCGAATGTACCAGGAGTTCATAGATTTGAAGCAAGGAAGTCTATCATTTGAAGAGTACTTGAATAAATTCAATGAATTGTCTCGATTTGGTCCAAAGCTAGTGAGTACACCCTTAAAGAAGAGTGAAAGATTCATTCGAGGAATGAATAAGGAGTATCACGAGAGGATGACAGCCCACATTAAAGAATCTTTTTCGGACTTGATTGATATAGGTTATCGATATGCCACTTTAGATATACAGAAAGTTTCGAGAGAGAAGTGGAGTTTAAGTAATTCAAATTGGAAGAATAGAAAATTCAAAGGAAAGAAACCGATTCTCGGCAACGAGAAGAAGAGGAGCAATCAAGAGAATTCAGCCAGAAATGTTACTTGTTATATCTAACAGGAGAAAGGTCATTTAGTAAATGATTGTGAGAAGCTAAAGAAACAAATTAATAAAGATCAACTTGTAAAGACAAGTCGAAGATTCAAGGAATGCTATCTATGTCACCAGCCTAGTCATGGAGTTAATAACTGCCCGAAAAAGAAACGAGCACAAATAGCAAAAGTGCGGGCAATAAATGATAACTCCTCAACTTCAAAGATGAATGAAGGAATGGGAGTTTTGGAGGGTAATCTTATTATTGGTGAAAGAATTGTTAGAGTTTTATTCGACATGGGAGCTTCACATAGCTTTATCTCCCAAAAGATCATGGATGAATTAAAACTTAAACTCAAGTTTGTCGATGAACCTATTTGTGTGAAGCATCCAGTGGGTAGTCCTGCAAATCTTTGTTTATATTGTAGGAGAGTGCTTATCTCTTATTCTGGCCATCGCTTTCCTATTAACCTTTATGTTCTCGACTTCAATGAATTTGAAATCCTACTCGGGATGAATTGGTTATCGAGATACGAAGCCAAGTTAGATTACAACAATCGAATGATTCTAGTCAAAACTAAACTTGGAGATTCCATTGAAATTTGTTGTGAAGACCCTAGTCCGAAACAAGATAAACTGATGTATACTTAGGGATATCGAGAACCTAGTCTGGAGTCCATTCTCATTGTCCAGCATTTTTCCGATGTATTCAAAGAAGTAGAATCTTTACCCCCACATAGGGAGATTGAATTCAAAATTGACTTAATTCCAAATGCTCGTCCTGTCGTTCATGCTAGTCGCCGGATGGCACCGTGGGAAAGAATTGAACTAGTCAAACAAACTGGTGATTTGCTAAAAAAGGAATTGATTCGTCCCAGTGTCTCTGAATGGGGTTCAGCAGTAGTATTTGTTGCTAAGTCTGATGGGTGTTTGAGATTGTTTGAGATTGTGTGTCGATTATCACGATCAAACTCTCAAGAATAAGTTTTCCTTATCCAGGATCGACGATTTATTCGATCAATCCATGGTGCACGATTCTTTTCTAAGATGGATCTAGCTTAGGGATTCCATCAGTTGCGAATTGATGAAAATTTTGTTCGCCTAACTGCTTTTAGGGGCCCAGATGTGTTCTACGAATGGTTAGTCATGCCTTTCGGACTAACTAACGCTCCCGCGTACTTCGTAGATTTGATGACCTGTGTTTTTCGGGAGGTGCTGAATAAATTGTTCTTGTATTTATTGATGATATCCTAATCTACTCCTAAACCGAAGAGGTACATGCTAAACATCACAGATTTTTTTTGCAAATTTTGAAAAGAAACATCTTATTCGCTAAATTTTCAAAATGTCACTTTTGGGTCAAAGAAGTCAGTTTTCTTGGCCATGTTGTTAATGAAGAAGGGATTTCTGTTGATTGGAGAAAAATTTTCGCTATTCTTGACTTGAAGCGACCCATGACCCCGAAAGAAGTTCGAAGCTTTCTGGGTTTAGCAGGCTATTACCGGAAGTTCGTTCAGGTTTTTCTAAGATTGCTAGCCCATTAACCAAGCTAACCATGAAGAATGCCAAGTTCAACTGAATTCCAAAATGTGATGAAGCTTCATAGGAATTGAAAAAGAGATTCACTACTGCTGATGTTCTCGCTATCATTAACGGGAACCAAGGCTTATCTGTCTATACTGATGCGTGTGGTGATGGGATAGGTGCAGTATTAATGCAGAATGGGAAGGTAATTGCCTACGCAAGTAGACAATTACGTCCGCATGCAACATTATCTTCTGGGTGAAAATTTTGAATTATTCATCGACCACAAATCTTTAAAGTATCTTTTCGGTAAGAAAGATTTGAATCTGTGACAACAACGTTGGTTGGAATTTTTGGCATCCTATGACCTAGACATTTTGTATACACCGGAAAAGCCAATGTAGTTTCCGATGCTTTGAGTAGAAAGCATGCCATTCTCGCTCATCTTGTTAGCGCTCCTACTCTTCTCAAAAGGATTGCGAGACAGCAGAAAGAAGATGAGTTTCTTCGGGGAATTTATATAAGAATATGCCAACGTGAAGATACTAGTTTTGAGATGGATAGTAGAGAAGTTATAAATTTGAAAGGAAGAATTTGTGTCCCTGACATTCCGGAGCTGAAATGTGAAGTTTTGGACGAATGCCATAAGTCCAAACTTTGCATCCATCCAGGAGTCAACAAGACGAATGTCGTAAGTCCAAACTTTGCATCCATCCAGGAGTCAACAAAATGTATCGTGATATTAAAAGAACGTTTTGGTGGAAGACAATGAAAAGAGACGTATCCATTTATGTGAGTCGCTATGCTACTTGTCAACAAATTAAGAGCGATTAAAAGAAAGTGACTGGTTTACTTCAACCTTTGGAAGTACCGAAATGGAAATGGGATCAGGTATCGATGGATTTCATCGACGGATTGCCACGAACCAGGAAGGGAAATGAAGCAATTTGGGTTATAGTGGACCGTCTAACCAAAACTGCTCACTTCATTCCAGTGAAATCCACTAGGACTGCAGCAAGCTTAGCAGAAATATATATAAAGGAAATTGTTCATCTCCATGGTTTTCCCAACAGCATAGCGAGTGTTCGTGATCCGATCTTCACTAGTAGATTTTGGGAGGCATTCCAAGCCACATTGGGAACAAAGCTAAACTTCAATACTCCTTATCATCCACAATCTGATGGGCAGACAGAAAGGATATACCGAATTTGTAACGACCCAGAATTTCTATCAGTTGAAATTCAGATATTTAATTGATTTTAAATATCAACAAGTAAAATTTGTAAGTTCAGATATTTAATTGATTTTAAATATCAACAAGTAAAATTTGTAAGTCTAATAATTTATTTTTTGAATATTTAGATTTAATGGATAATTAAATCGATAATTTAATATTGAAAATAGTGTAAATAATTGGAAATTGGGTTTAATGTGATTAAAAATGGTATATAAAGTTATATTAAATCATATTGGAGTTAGAACAATGTTTGCAAACTTTTAAAATCGAATTAAAAGTTTATTTGCGAAAATTGAATATTTTAATATTTAATTGACTAATGAAAATAGCCATTTTTCAAACAGTCTTGGATTTTTATGAAAGTAGTTTTTTCGAATCCGTAATGTCAAATTATTGTATGGTTCCAAATTTCGTGTCAGTCGAATTTACGGTTTGGCCGGGGCAAGCCAAAACGCATAGAAATTAGTTTAAATCGATTTAATTTAAATATTATTGTTTGTTTACGTTACTCGCACAGATGATCAAATTAGCCTCCGAAACCTTTTCCATTGTGTCCAGAACGCGGGGTGAACCTTAGAAATGCCAGCCGGCATGCTTCGTTTGGAGTTCGGAAAATTCGGGATGAATAGTGTTTTATGAAATTTTCTATATAAGGACGATTATATTCTCATTTGCAAAAACCTAACACTAAATAGCTTCAGCCACCTCCATATCTACCAATGGCCGAAAACTTCTAGATTTCCTCTCTTAATCTCTCTCAATTCGTGAAGAATTATCAAATGCTTACAACTAAGAAATTGTGGAGGGTGGCGAGCTCTTCAAATCTATACGGAGATGATGGGATATGGCGCGATGATAGGGCTCGATTTTGGCCGCGTTCATTCACCCTGTATGCGCGTTTTCGAGAGAAATGGTGGGCCGAGCTTCACTGCTCTTCGACCGAGGGTGGGGTTGGCGTTGGCGCATGGTATGGTGGTCCCCGATCGAAGGAGAAGTCAACGTGGTGGCCGAGCGTATTAGGGTTTGGTAGCGTGCTTTTGGGCTCGGTCGTGTTTTATTACCTGGGATGTTTTTCACGTGGGGGAAGAAAGGGGAAGTGCGGCCCAGATGGAAGAAAATAGATCGTGTGGCCACGATTAGTTAGGGTAAAATTTTAAAAAGAAATTGGAAATAAATTGTGTATTAAATTGTGTAATCTTTAAAATATTGTAACTTGTTCATGCAAGGTCGAAAATGCGCGAAACAAATTGCGTTGGGATCGTGTTCGCGAGCACTACGCAATGGAGCTGGTTTGGAGTCGTTTGGAACTAGTGAAAATTTTAGGAAAAATTAAACGCACGTTTAATTTTATTCGAAATAAAACACTACAACTATCATCGGAAACTCAAGGTGAGAACTTCTCACTCAATCGAATTATTTCGATTTAAACTTTAAATAGTTAAATTTAAAATTGCTTGATTGTGTGGTTGGATGGTAGCTATTATATGTTGTATCCAAATATACCTTATACGCTGCATATTAAGAGGAGGTTATTTATTAAAAACATATACCGCGATAATTCCAACTTGTATGGAATTGGTATTATATATGTATTTGGAGTTGATTTCCCACATTATATAGCGGATGAGACCCTATTGCGCCGCATAATAGCGGATAGTATTTAATAAATCCCATATACCGCGATATTTCACGTCGAAGTGGAATTGGTATTGTGCTAACATCTTTGGATGTAGGGAAATAGATTGGAGGGATCTAACTGGATTCCTCAAATGATTGAATTGGTTTCAATGTTGTGTGTTGATCAATTTATACTCTGCGTGATTATCTTTGTGATTGAAATCGTTAAAGGCTAAAATTTAGTCGAGTATATTTTTGGTATCGTTAGATGCCGAAAATAAATAAAATTTAATTTTTGAAAATTTAAGTTGAGAATATAGAATAAAATTTAATTTTGGAATTGATTCATTTTAAATAAATAAACGTTGTAATTATTATGTTATAAAAATTATGATTTTTGTGAAATATAACCAAAATGTGATTTTTGAAATAAGTAGTTGATTAATTTATAAAATGGTAAATTTGAATTTTTTAATTATTATAAATGATTTGTATAAAGGATCTATAAAATTGATATTTACAAATTAAAATATTGGAATTATAAAACGAGTTTTTATAAGCGTTAAAAAGAAGTGTAAATGGATTTCATAAGTGAATGTAGTTTATAGATTTATAAATTGTGAAGTTATAAAATGGAATGATTTTTGTGAAATAAAAAATTATAAGCAACTAACTTATAAATTGGATTTTGGCGTTTAAATGAGATATAAATAGAATTTGTTAATTAAGGGATTTTATAAGTTGAAGTTTATATAAAATATATAAATGTGAATTTATAAACATTTTTTTATAAATCCGAAATCGACTTATTTTGATAAGTTAATTTTTATAGCTCATTAAAGGAGATATATCCGCGATTTTGGACAGTGGATAATCCTTTAAATAAAATATGTAGAAATTGAATTTGGTAAATGACGTATATTCATGATTTTGGACGGTGAATAATACATTAAATAAATACTTTGGGAAAGTAATATTTTTAAATAGAATTAAAATGATTGAAAAATGTTTAAAATGTATTAAGTATCGAAACCATAGGTTTCAACATTCATTGTTGAAATAGATGTTTTGAAGAAATAGAAGGAAATGGTGGACTATAACACTGTTGTTATAGTAAATGATTTCTGAAAGGAAATTTTTTATACAGTATTGGGATTTATATATCTATCTTAATTTCAGAATCCTATACTAGTGATTTTGGGTTGTCGTAACGATGTTTTACGCAACATTCGTTTTGACTCAAATAAATGTGTTTAAGAGAATGTTTTCCTTAAAGAATAAAAATATATACTTAATGGTGATTTAATTATATTCATTATTTTCCAAATGTTGAAAATAAATGGATTTGTGAATTACTTATTATTGAATAAGTATGGAAATGTTTTCCAATATGAAGTGAATATTTTGAGATTTTATCTTTTAAAGATAAATCGAAAGTGAATAATTGAAATCGATTTGAAAAATCGTATAAAAAGGTGAATATTTGGGAATGTCAATTCACAATGGAAGTTTATAAGGGAAATTAGTTTTAAAAATAAACATTGATTTATTTTTAAAAGTGTGGAATAAATTTATGGATTTCGAACATAAATTTAAAATAAATCGAGAAGGCTTTATTTAATTGGTTTAAATGAACCATTTTGAAATGGAAGTTGTAGAGGTGAAAATTGATTTGGAATTTGTTTTCGAATGGTTGAAGGGTGGAAATTATTTCTTGTAAAGATATGTTTGAAAATAAATAATTTGGGAAATTATTTGAAATCGGGCTATGTTATGAATATTGATTGATAGTTAAATAACCGACTATCAAGATTGACCCTTAAATGGCTATTTGTTGTGAATTGGTTGAAATTGAATGCTACACTTATTTCTAAATTATTGCGCTCGTTATTCGGATTACCCATTCCAAATAGTGATACGACGTAGTGGATAGCATTGAAGACCGGTGTTGAAGACCAGGTATTTGTGAAAACGATAGGATGATCTATCAATTTTCTCTGCACCGTTAGCTGCGGTATGGAGATTTCCTTTGTGATGGTAAATTCGGTCGGGATTGTGAATACCCGGATTGCAAGGGCTTCTTTTGAAATGCCTTCGGTTCTGTTCGAGCCCGTAACAGACTTGTATGGTTACGTCTCTAACATTACATTTTGAGATATAAAGCAGATTTCTTTCAAATACATCTCTGTTGGTGGCGGAGAATTTATTCTCTTAACTTAACACCCTTCTCTGAGACGTACGAGCTCAAAGGTTTTGTAGTTGAAGGTTATCAGCTATATATTCCCAATTTGGTAATGTGACATGTTGAGTGTTGCTATGTGATGATTATTTATTGATCATTTGTTGATCAAAGTGTGGCTTTGTGAAAAAGCGTAGCTTTGTGGACGAAGACTTGGTCAGACCTCACACCTCGAAAATGGTCAAAACAGGAATATGCGGCAAGGTTATGGGGGTCGCGCCCTTTAGGGTATGTCATTTCCTTCCGGAAAAGGGTGGTGTCAGGTATGGAGCCATGATGCCTAACCTATGTGGTTGCTCCAATCTCATTTTTCTGTGTGGTTGTTGCTTGGTGATAAAGGGCACTCGGATGAAGGTCCCAAAGGACCGGGGAGTGGCATACTCGAGTAGTAGTTACCTAGTTACAAAGGTAACCCGGCCTTGTGTTGGAAGAGAGCTGGTTAAGTTCTCGGGACGTCCCGCCAGAGGCGATCCCATGTGGCAGTAGGAAGTTCCTTAGCCTGACCATTTGTTGGAAAATCCAAAGAAACAATACAAGCCTTGTACGGTTTTAGTTGTATCACCTTCCATTCACTTATGGTGACGCCCCACTGTTTGGATGGTAGCTTAGTAGGCATAGTTTGGAATGTCTATGCTGGCTAAGATTTATATTCTATTTTCGAAATGCTTTCATCACTTGCACTAATAATAAGTCAAAAAATGATTTGTTTTGCATATTAAGCATCTTTGACTATCATAAGGTGAAATCTCCTCCAATTCTGCGTTTGCATTGTGTGTGTGCAGGGAGGCCCTATGGTAGTTTCATTTTCCAAAAGCATTGCGGTTATTTTTCACTTCTCTTGCTGTTGTTGTTTTAAAAGATAAATAACTGTTTTAAATTCTCACACCAGTCCCATGACTGACATGGAGTTTATTGTTCTCTTCTTAAACTCTGTGTGCCCGTAATTTTACATATGGGCAGTCTAGAATCAGGTTATCAGGTCATTCTGTATTCAGAAGTGCTATAGAGCTCAAGTGGCAAGCTGGATGGCGAGACGTATTACTTGTATATGATATTATCTTTCCGCTATAAATTTCAATTGTAAGGACATATGTGTATAGCTGTCCATTGTTTTGTTGTGTTGTATATTGTTATTATACACTCCGATGATGTATTGTATAGAATGTATAGTTCTTTGTTTTAAAGATATTCATTTATCTACTATATGTTGTTCTTCTGCGATTGTGAGATTCTGATATTATTTCTGTTATATTTTCTTTCTTCTATCGTTTTCTTCTACCACTTCTTTTCAGCCCTAACAATTCGGTTTTCCGGCATTCGATTATGCGGCATTTGATACAGTGGACGTAAGAGTGCCGACCTTCGGATCTCGATAAAATTGCATTCATTGCATTTGGTATCAGAGCATATGGTTAAGCGACAACCTTGGCTCTGTTGGGAATTACTCATTAGAGATAGAGTCAGTAGTACTCTAGAATGAGTTTGAGTGTAATAGTAGATACGAGGGCGTATTTGTTAGTGAATATAAATTGTTTTATATTGTGATGATTGGTTTGTTAAGTGGTATATGGATTCTGGTCAACATGAGTAAATAACATTGTTGTTAGGGATCTCTAAACACTTGTACAGAACAATTTGACATGATATTGTTTTAAAATTAGGTAAATGAAATAATTTTACCGCAATTATATTTTATATATAAAGGAATAATTTTTCAGAAATTTTTAAAGTGTATATATATGATTGTTTGGTTGTTGAAAATGTAAGAATATATATATACAAGTTAATAAAGGATGTTTGAATAATTTAAATAAGAAAAAAATTATATAAGTATAGAATTAAAATTGAAATGATTTACAATTGTGGAATAATGTTATATAAGTAAAGGGAAATAGTGAAATTATATAAGAAAAGATTTATAAATGAGATTTATAAATAGAGGAAAATTTTAAAAGAATAAAAAGCACTGGATTCACTACTCTTCCTGGGGAATAATAAGGGTGAAGACTACAGCATCATCAATATCATTTTCGAGTTCTATGTGATGGATTTGCTACCATAGTAAATTGGAATTGAGATTTGTTGTGATAAACAAATTTAAAATTAAAATCCAATTTGTCATTGTTGGATATAAGTGAAATGAGTTTTGAATTTATAATATGAGATGATAAAATTTTAACTTTGGTAAAGTTGAAATAAATTTGAATTAGTATGATAAAATATATGATATGAAATTTAACTAGAGAAAGTTAAATAAATTAAATCAGATTTGGAAGTTGAATAATAAGTTGTATAACTTATTCAATGTGAAGATGTAAGTAAAACCAATTATTAAAATGGTTAAACAACTTTGTTAAGCAAAATGAGGTATGAATCTGAATAAGTGATAAAAATTTATTTTGGTAAAAGTTAAATAGAATTTACTTTGGAGTTGGAATTTGAATTGGATTTTAACTGGATTGGATATGTTGTTGAAATGGAATTTAAGTTAAACTTAAACAAACGATGTTTAAAAGGAATATAACTTAAGTAATGCTGAATAAAGTTGATATTGGTATCAAAGTAAAATAATGAAGTGAATTAAATGGATATGAATTTGAGTTATATAAAGGAGATTCAACTTTATTTGTAAAGTAAATTAGTAATTGAACTAATGAGTTGAATGTAAATCAATAGAGTGTGATAAATTGATATGGAATAATGTATGTAAGTGTTAATTCATTTAAGGCTAATTGAACGTTAAACCAAATTGAAGGTAAACAAAGTGAATATGAATGTTGAAGGTAAAGTGAATAAATTTGGTTGTATTGAATATACATTAGTTGTTAGATTGTTGTTAATTGATTGAATAGATATTCATTTGCAATTGAATGAATTGAAAGCTAAAGCAATTGAATTCAAATTGGAAGTTAAGTAAATTTAAATTGAATATAAATTGGTTTGAATTGAAAAGAACCAACTTGAATGTAAATTAGTAAATTTAAACTAATTGAAAATGAATAATTGAATGTCGTTATATATGAATTGGTTGTAAACAATTACTAGTAATGTCGAAGTCATTTAAGTTGTTTATAAACCTTATTTAGTATGCATTTCTTTTAATATGCATGTGTTGTAGTTCTTTAAAAGAGTAAAATTTTAATAACTTATATATGTCACTTACGTGTTTATATTGAGTAAGTACATGTACCGGGGCTACCGTTAGTGGGATTTGGGTTGCGCAAAATGCTAAATAAATAACTGCTTTGCTTAAAAATGCTAAAAAAGGTACACCTACGCAATAAAAATAGGAAATATGAACTGTTTTTCTATTTTCCGACCGTGTGGGTCGATGTATATATATTTATATCTATTGTGATATTGTAAAAGCTCCTCCGTACAAAGGAGGTTATGGCGAAATTTTTTAAAAATTTAAGGCGTTACAAAATTTTCGGGAAATTTTGGAATTTTTTTTTTAAAACTAAGTTTCGATTTGAAGTTAAAGGTTAAATGATATAGTTGATTTTGAAAAGATAACTATATATGGATTTGAAAACTTAGTAAATATTTTGAAGGAAGTTCAACTATTGAATTTTGGAAAAGTTGAACACTTAAGAGATTTGTAAATCAAATTAGAGCGGGTTGTTTTGAAAAGTTAATGGATTTCAAAACTCTTTCTTACTTGGTAATTTCGAGGACGAAATTCTTTTAAGGGGGAAGTTTGTAATGACCCAGAATTTCTGTCAGTTCAAATTCAGATATTTAATTGATTTTGAATATCAACAAGTATAATTTGTAAGTCGAATAATTTATTTTTCGAATATTTAGATTTAATTGGATAATTAAATTGATAATTTAATTTTTGAAATAGCGTAAATAATTGGAAATTGGTTTTAATGTGATTAAAAATGATTTATAAAGTTATATTAAATCATATTGGAGTTAGACAATGTTTGCAAACTTTTAAAATCGAATTAAAAGTTTTGCGAAAATTGAATATTTTAATATTTAATCGACTAGTGGAAATAGCCATTTTGCAAATAGTCTCGGATTTTGACGAAACTAGTTTCATCAGATCCGTAATGTCAAATTATTGTATGGTTTCAAATTTCGTGTCAATCGGATTTACGGTTTGCCCAGGGCAAGCCAAAACGCGTAGAAATTAGTTTTAATCGATTTAATTTAAATTTGATCGTTTGTTTCCATAACTCGCACAGATGATCGAATTAGCCTCCAAAACCTATTCCATAGTGTCCGAAACGCGGGGTAAACCTTAGAAATGCCAGCCGGTATGCGTCGTCTGGAGGTCGGAAAATTCGGGATGAATAGTGTTTTGTGAAGTTTCCATAACTTGAATTCAAACTTAAATCTGGATTTAAGCTTTGTTAAATCTCGTTTACAATTTAAAGTTTGCATTAGAATTCCATTTGAAACAGATTTTGCTTCCAGGTTACAAATGTATGAAACAATATATGCTCGAGTGCGCCCAGGTCTGCTTCGAGTCCCCCACTCCCCTACTTCGAGTCATATACTCGAACGACTCGAGTATGTCCCGAGTTAAAACGCTGCACCACCCACTAAATACTCCTGCACTTCAATGGCACGATGCACGTGCACCGTGGCCCTAGCCAACTCCGGCCACTCACCTGAGCTTCAACATGTTACCGACTACACTCCGATAACATCATGACTCCCCAAAATCCATCACCCTGCCCAAATAAAAAACAAGCAGCAAAAAGCAAAACCCGAAAACACCATTCCCACCTTTTCCCAAACCTGTCAACGTGCCGTTCACCCAACTTCGGCCACCTAAACTCGCAAAACTCCGGCCATGAACTCGCCTACCATCCCTCTACGAATTCCCAAAAGCCCATAACGCTCGATGCTTCAGAGACGTTGCACCGATCCAAAACTCCAAGGCACCCAAAACTAGGGTTGCTGGCAAACTTGAGCAACCTCCGGCGCCACGTTGATTTGCTCCACAGTCGTGCATTTTTCCATGGTTCATGGGTCATTCCTCTACCATCAGGAAAGACCCCATCCATTACAAGTAAGAGGATCGTCAGAGACCACTAAAGCTAAGGAAACAAGATCATCCCAAACTGCTCTTCTATACTAAGTGTAAAAATCTTAATTTCCGTTTTAAAAATCATGTTTTGATTAGAGTTTTCAATTAATAATACTGAATTTATAAATCAAAAAGCTTGAGTTTTGACTTTGTTTACCATACACAGATGTTTTCATATTTTCAGAGGCAACAGGCTTCATTTTTGACATGCTTAAGTTTTTAAACAATAATCCATGTTAAATCAAACAACTTTGATTTATAAAATGCATCCTAACTAAAACTAGGTTTAATGATAATGGTTTTAATTGGAAATTTGAGCCTGGAAAAAAAAAGAAATAGGACAGAGCGGTTATACACAGCCTACACACAAATACATATTCACCATACATTCACTTATGTTTACAGAAAGCACAGACATATATATATATATATATTCAACCATACTAGCATGCTAACAAGGTTTATTTCAAATTTTAAAAGTTACTCATAGAAAATACAATATGCAGAAATTTTGTTTTGTAATTGGCTAGAGAAAGGAGTATAAAGATTTACACAAATATTTTAAGCATTCAAATATTAACATGCATCAGATTAAAACATAAGTAATTTTTAAAAGTGTTTCTCACCTTGATTTTGGAAAGAGACAGAGCTCCCTTTTTTTCTGAAATAATTTGAACTTTAAAAACTGGGAATGTTTTGCTTGATTTTCCTTTGATTCTTCTTGCGTTTCTTCAGTTGTAATATTACTTTAGTTTGTATAGATGGAAGTGTTTGTTATTAATTCTTTGCTTCAGGTTTAATATGTTTTGAATGAACTAAAAATAAGATGTATATAAAGAAGTTCAGGGGAAGGTGATAACTGGGCTTGCACATGCAGGAACAATCATGCTTTTGTTTGTATCAGGCAAATGCTTTATTTTGGAGGCTGAAAGATTTTTCCAATATTTCGAATTGACTCTAGTTTTATGCTGAGATGAAAGTTTTAAATGTGAATGTACTTTATGTTTCAACTTACTTATTTTTATGCTTAGATATTTTTGTTTATACTTTGCTTTGTATTAGCTTGCTCTACAAACTACCTTATATGTTAATTTTGTTTACTCTTTTGCTCGCATATCTATTTTACAGTCATGATTACTTGCCTGCATACTTTATTTACAAGCTACTTGTATATGTTTATTTTATTTCTTTTACCAGCACATATATTTACTTTGTCTTGTAACTTCATATTTGTATTATATTTTCTTGCCTGCATATCTTTTTTTTTCTTACTTTATTTTGTTTTATTTGCCAACATAACTATTGTATAGACATGATTACATGTTTCTGTATTTTACATACACATTTCAAAATTTGTTTTAGTTATTTGTTATGAATTTTAACTTAGGTATCAAGTTCTATGCTTAGTTATGCTTACACATATTATTATATTTTTGTACTTATGTTAACCTTATACATTTGATTTATTCTTAAGTTAAATATTTCTAAAGTTCACTTTATTTTAAATTTACAAACCATAGCTTTCAGGAATACATAGATATATATATATATATATATATATATATAAATTTAAAAATAACAATTTCTTTTTATATGAAAATATATTTGTAAAGATATTTCATTATTGTTATTGTTTAAAAATCACTCATTATTAATTTAAAATGATTCATAAATGAAATCACTACATAAATAAATTGCTTATTTGATAAAGCTATAGCAAAAAGAACAAAACAATCTTTTATTTAAATTTAAACCTAGGCTAGAATTTTTTTTAAACAAATAGCTTGATCTTGAGTAAATAAAACATATTATTATTTATTCAATATTAAATTTCCACATTATCAAAAATTATAGAATTAGAAAACATAGCTTTATCTATTAAATCTAAAGACAAAACTTATCTATTTATAATATATACAATTATATACATATATACATTATAAATAGAAACAGTTTAAATTAGCTTTTAAAAGATAAATTATCAGTTAAAATATTTGTTTAAAGGAAGATTAGTAAATCAATTAAAATATTATTAACAATTATTATCAAATTAATTTAATTTTTAATGCAGATTATTAAATTGATATTGCCCCAAATTTCTGGGATATCACATTCCTTCCCCCTTAAAAGAATTTCGTCCCCGAAATTTTAAACAAAGGTAATTTAATAATCTAGTTAAAGATTTAAATTTTAAACACAAGCATGTATCAATCATATGCTAACAACCATAGCAACCAATTCATCCCAACAAACAAATCTAACTATCCACACAAGATTCCGGATAGAATTTCCTCGAGTTTCCCCAAGTATAAATACCGGGTTACTCGCCTTATAGAATCCAAATAATCAATACTACTAAGCTACAGAGCTTCCACTCATCTAGATCTACAACTGGACAGGATATCAGACTACAGATAAGTCTGAATCAACAACCAAAACTCCCTGAACTGCTGGTTCTACAACCATAGATAGATCTCACACGTACTCCCACAGAGATACGTGAAACACAACGAATTCCAGTTATCCAAACTGACAATTCAATCCTGAAGACCAAACACTTATCCAAAATCAAATCTTCAATTTCAGAATCCAACTTCCTCCGTCTCCTATCCACAAAACTCTTCGGACGATCCTGGATCATCTACATCCTTACTGATCAGCTCAACTCTTGCCGATGTTCCTTAGAAACAAGCTGAACCAAAGACAATCCAACAAAATGATCTTCCCAATATGAACCAAACTCAGAACACAAACTCTACTCCAAAACAGGAAACAGAACTCACTTCTCTTATCCGGAAGAGATAAAACAGATGCTCTCCAAACTGGCCTCAGATTCTGAAAAATTTCCTGTAGAACTCTCCAATCCAAACACTGCAGCATCCAATTGCTTCCAAACTAAAACAGCTGCCACCATGCTTCCACTGCGAAACTCTGACTGAACAGATGAAAATGCTGAAGATGAACTCAATCACAGACTGGACAACACATTCCAGTAATAAAGTTCACGTATCCAAAAATAAAACACAGAAGTTTCCCCCAAAATCTGAGCTATCCAACTTGATAACCATCCAATTACTAATCTGATCCATCAGTATCATTCCTGGAAATCCAGTCGATACCAAACTCAATCTCCAAATGTTAGCAAATCTTTGACTCCTTGAAGACATCCAGAAAATGTCTCTGAAACACAAGAGAACACTCAAATTATCGCAAGTCACTTTTGCGATCAATCCAGCCTAATTCCAAAGATACTGCTCTCTCTTTACCAAATAGAACAGCTTACGCTTATGTGGCCAATCCATCGAAGAAATGGAATTACTCTACTGCTTCTGAAGTTACCCTAAGAAAAACTGCTAAGCCAGAAGACTTCCCAATCCAAAGCTCTTCGAGAAACTCGGACCTCAAAGCATACAGAAACACCCAGCTGAACTCTTCCATAACTTGTTCCAAAGAAACATCTTCGGAGACATCCATGATCACTGTGTCTCATCACACAGCTACTATACCTTTATGTATCAAGATATCATGACTTGCTTCAGTCTAATCGACAGATTAAAACTCTAGCTCAACCAAATTACACTTCAAAAATGAACTCCGAGCCTTAACAGGTTTCCTTCAGAGATCAATGAAATCCTTAAACCATCCAAAATTTACTCGAGACGGTACTAGGTCTACATTCTCGACAATTACACTTCCAACCTCAATCACTCAAACTCCAACCATTGGTAGTTGTGTTACACACACCACTACCTAATCTACCTTTATAGCTTATTGGAAAATCCGAATAGGTAACCCAACAATAGGTAGAAATAAATAAATATATATATTATATATCAAAATTACAAATACGCTCTCTCAAGAAAGAAATCACTCAAGAGCCTAGGTATTCACTCAACCTAGCGCTCTGATACCAACTGTGACGACGCGGCCTTCTGCTACCAGAAAGACGTATCGTCTTAAAGAAAGAAAGGGATGAGAAAATAGAAAAGATAGCGAAGAAAGAACAACGACATTAGAATCTCACAGCGGAACGAATAAAATTATAATAATCACATAAGTATTTACATAATATACAATATCAATCAGAGTTATACAGATAACACATCACATACTAGACAGTTATAAACACTTGTCTAGTTAATACAACACGATACAACTCAAACAATACGACTCAGAGATACCAACAGAGCGGAACTATATATGTGTATATATATATACATACATACATATATATATGTATCTACAACGCTGAAACCTCCTGCTCCATTGCTCCTCTAGAATTCGTCAAAGCTAACCTGAATCGCTTGGCTACCCGTAAAAATTTGGGTACCCGAGAGTTTATGAAAAACAAAAATAAACTCCGGGTCAGACATGGGTCTGGTGTGAGTAACAGGTTATAGTTGCTTAATTTTGAAAATCCTTTGAAAACAAAAGGTATCACGTAAGACTCCCCACAAATAAACATGGGTAAGTTTTTACCTTACGCTAACCAACACATTTGATAGGAAATTCTGTGATATTATAATAGGTCTAGGGTTTTCAAGTAAATAGAAATAGCCGAAATTGTTACATTCATTAAATTCCAGCTACTAGCCACAAAAGTGGGTAATACAATCAAAACCGTTGGCACTTATTGGATTGTGGATTCCATACAATGGCAGGGCTACTGGGGTACCGCCCGTCATAGTACGTGGCCTAGATCAACGTACCGAGGATCACTTCCGACCCCCTGCAACAAAAGGCCGGCACCATTCCTTACTGAACAGTCCCTAACAAGATAAACCCCGCAGTTGTTTGCAACCAACTTCCCACACAGCCGAATAAAAAGGGACATCTAGATAGGGGAATATTCTTGTCCTACTTGGGCATGACCAACCTAACCTTGCTGCACCTCCCATGTTTTAGCCATTCTCGGTTGATGAGGCTTGAGTCTGCGATTACCTTTATAGAACATTTTTCTTAGAATGCTCATCGCCCACCTGACGATATGTTGAAAGCATTCAATCCATGCAAGTTCGTTCCGGGTTCGAACGAAACCGAAGGCATTATCTCGTTACACTCATTTTGGAATCACCCTCGGAGTTAACGACGATAACCCTTGCATTCTGAATCTTCATCTTCACTTTATATTCACGACCTATCGTTAATTTGGAATCGATGTGGTTTTCGAATGTTTCAAATGTGGAAAACCGATCCCGGTCTCATCGAAATCCAAAACGTGTCGTTTAAGGCCAAGTTGTTTATTTAGTCTTAACAGTTTAATTCAATATAGTCAATACACACAGATAGATAATTCATAATATCACAGTAGATAATCATATCATCATCAGGTACAAATAATCAATATTATCATCCAAACAGATAATTAAATATTATCATATTTAATTATGCATCCATATCACATAGATATTACTCATGTCATATCTATATTCACAATCACTAAATGAAATATCAATATCATTCATCCATAAGCAATAACTTATAATCATACCATTTGTAATTAATTTAAAATGAATTAAATTAACTACTTCTACCTCTAATTAATTTAAAGTAAATTAAATTAATTACTTCGTCTATAAATCCTGCTTATACAATCATTAATTAACTATAAATCAAATTAATTAACCATCCTCTAAATATTTATCTTGATTAAACACCTTTGATTAATCATTCACTAATTACAATAAGTAATTAGTCTTTAATTAATTTCACAAACTAATTATCCTAAATCATTTACAGTAATTAACATTTAATTACTTCATTTATAATTGATTACATTTATTCTTAATTAATTACATCAATTAATCACCACATTATTGATTATTTCTTAATTAATCAATTCTTAATTTTATCATTAATTTATCTCTAATTTAGATTTAAATTAAATTTCTTTGGTTAAATTAATTACATTAAGTAATTAATCTTTAATTAAACATTATTATTAATCACCGTCGATTAATATCAACCAGCAATTAACTACCCTTAATTACTCATATAAAGAAATTTATTATCCATAATTAATTATATCCTTTAATTAATCCTTTGATTAATTTCAAAAGTAATTATCCAGATTACTTTATTAACACATCATCCTTACTAATTACATTCAGTAATTAACATTAATTACTTCCTTAAGTAATTATGCTCCATTGAATACACTAAGTAATTATACTTGTCAATTACCAAATGATTTTATTAAATTAATTAAACCAAATTAATCATTTTATTAAAATTAATTACAATAAGTAATTAATCTCTTAATTACTTTTATCAAGTAATTACACTTAACCACTTAAAATAGATTTATCTAATTAATCCAATTAATTACCAAAATTAATCACATATATTAATTAATAATCTTTAGTTAATTACCTTCATTAACTAATAACATTCTCTTAATTTACTTCTTAATTTATCTTTATTTATAAATTTATTCTAAATTACTAATTTATAAATTAAATACATAAGTCAATCATTAATTAACGTATTAATTTATTCCCTTCAATATCTTAATTACCTCTAAGATAATTAATTCTTTTTAACCTGATTTAAACAAATATTAAAGTGTATTTTAGACATTACCCCCTTTTTAATTTAAATTTGAATTCCATTTTGAATTTAAGATTTCAAAATGATTTACCATTTAACATTAGCCAAGTTTAAATTCAATTTATAAACTTTTAAAAAAATGTAAAAACATTTATTACTTATATAAGAAAGCCTTTAAATTTACTACTTAATTTTTATAAAAATTTTGGCTTTCTGCATTACATTACATTTAACTTGCTTTTGAATACTTGGTTTTTTTAATTCTTGATTTAAAATCCAATTTTTATTTTTTTAAAACCCTGGATTCAAAAGTTCATTTGAATCTATACTTAACTCTGAATGTAAACCTCTGTTTGAAATTCAGTTTCCAAAATTTAAATTGAAATTTTAAACCTGAAAATGGTCAGGTTTGTAAACCTGAAATCCACATTTAAATAATTTTAAACTTTGATTTCTTTTCAACTTTGAATTCAAAATAAACTTGAATTCAAACTTAAATCTGGATTTAAGCTTTGTTAAATCTCGTTTACAATTTAAAGTTTTCACTAGAATTCCATTTGAAACAGATTTTGCTTCCAGGTTACAAATGTCTGAAACAATATATGCTCGAGTGCGCCCAGGTCTGCTTCGAGTCCCCCACTCCCCTACTTCGAGTCATATACTTGAACAACTCGAGTATGTCCCGAGTTAAAACCCTGCACCACCCACAAAACACTCCTGCACTTCAATGGCACGGTGCACGTGCACCATGGCCCCAGCCAACTCCGGCCACTCACCTGAGCTTCAACATGTCGCCGACTACACTCCGATAACATCCCGACTCCCCAAAATCCATCACCATACCCAAATCAAAAACAAGTAGTAAAAAGCAAAACCCGGAAACACCACTCCCACCTTTTCCCAAACCTGTCAACGTGCCGTTCACCCAACCTCGGCCACCTGAACTCGCAAAACTCCGGCCATGAACTGGCCTACCATCCCTCTACGAATTCCCAAAAGCCCATAACGCTCGATGCTTCAGAGACATTGCACCGATCCAAAACTCCAAGGCACCCAAAACTAGGGTTGCTGGCAAACTTGAGCAACCCCCGGCGCCACGTTGATTTGCTCCACATTCGTGCATTTTTCCATGGTTCATGGGTCATTCCTCTACCATCAGGAAAGTCCCCAACCATTACAAGTAAGAGGATCGTCAAAGACCACTAAAACTAAGGAAACAAGATCATCCCAAACTTCTCTTCTATACTAAGTCTAAAAATCTTAATTTTCGTTTTAAAAATCATGTTTTGATTAGAGTTTTCAATTAATAATACTGAATTTATAAATCAAAAAGCTTGAGTTTTGACTTTGTTTACCATACACAGATGTTTTCATATTTTCAGAGGCAACAGGCTTCATTTTTGACATGCTTAAGTTTTTAAACATTAATCCGTGTTAAATCAAACAACTTTGATTTATAAAATGCATCCTAACTAAAACTTGGTTTAATGATAATGGTTTTAATTGGAAATTTGAGCCTGGAAAAAAAAAACAGGACAGAGCAGTTATACACAGCGTACACACAAATACATATTCACCAGACATTCACTTATGTTTACAGGAAGCACACACATATATATTCAACCATACTAGCATGCTAACAAGGTTTATTTCAAATTTTAAAAGTTACTCACAGAAAATACAATATGCAGAAATTTTATTTTGTAATTGGCCAGAGAAAGGAATATAAAGATTCACACAAATATTTTAAGCATTCAAATATTAACATCCATCAGATTAAAACTTAAGTAATTTTTAAAAGTGTTGCTCACCTTGATTTTGGAAAGAGACAGAGCATTCCCTTATTTTCTGAAACAATTTGAACTTTAAAAACGGGGAATGTTTTACTTGATTTTCCTTTGATACTTCTTGCCTGTCTTCAGTTCTAATATTACTTTAGTTTGTATAGATGGAAGTGTTTGTTATTACTTCTTTGCTTCAGGTTTAATATGTTTTGAACGAACTATAAACAAGATGTATATAAAGAAGTTCAGGGGAAGGTGATAACCGGGGTTGCACATGCAGGAACAATCATGCTTTTATTTGTATCAGGCAAATGCTTTATTTTGGAGGCTGAAAGATTTTTCCAATATTTCGAATTGACTCTAGTTTTATGCTGAGATGAAAGTTTTTAATGTGAATGTACTTTATGTTTCAACTTACTTATTTTTATGCTTAGATATTTTTGTTTTTACTTTGCTTTGTATTAGCTTATGATTACTTGCCTGCATACTTTATTTACAAGCCACTTGCATATGTTTATTTTATTTCTTTTACCAACACATATATTTACTTTGTCTTGTAACTTGATATTTGTATTATATTTTCTTGCCTGCATATCTATTTTTTTTCTTACTTTATTTTGGTTTATTTGGCAACATAACTATTGTATAGACATGATTACATGTTTCTGTATTTTACATACACATTTCAATATTTGTTTTTGTTATTTGTTATAAATTTTAACTTAGGTATCAAGTTCTATGCTTAGTTATGCTTACACATATTATTATATTTTTGTACTTATGTTAACCTTATACATTTGATTTATTCTTAAGTTGAATATTTATAAAGTTTACTTTATTTTAAATTTACCAACCATTGCTTTCCGAAATACATACATACATATATATATATATATAAATAAATTTAAAAATAGCAATTTCCTTTTACATGAAAATCTATTCGTAAAGATATTTCATTATTGTTATTGCTTAAAAATCACTCATTACTAATTTAAAATGATTCATAAATGAAATCACTACATAAATAAATTGCTTATTTGATAAAGCTATAGCAAAAAGAACAAAACAATCTTTTATTTAAATTTAAACCTAAGCTAGATTTTTTTTTAAACAAATAGCTTGATTTTGAGTAAATAAAACATATTATTATTTATTCAATATTAAATTTCCACATTATCAAAAATAGTAGAATTAGAAAACATAGCTTTATCTATTAAATCTAAAGACAAAACTTATCTATTTATAATATATACAATTATATACATATATACATTACAAATAGAAACAATTTAAATTAGCTTTTAAAAGATAAATTATCAGCTAAATATTTGTTTAAAGGAAGATTATTAAATCAATTCAAATATTGTTAACAATTATTATCAAATTAATTTAATTTTTAATGCAGATTATTAAATTGACATTGCCCCAAATTTCTGGGATATCACAATAAGCGAAAGTTGTTTTAAAATACATTGATTTATTTTTAAAAGTGAGGAATAAATTTACGGATTTGGAACGTAAATTTAAAATAAATCGGTGTGGATTTATTTAATTGATTTAAATGAACCAATTTGAAATGGAAGTTGTAAAGGTGAAAATTGATTTGGAATTTGTTTTCAAATGGTTGAAGTGTGGAAATTATATCTTGTAAAGATATTTTTGAAAATAAATAATTTTGGAAATTATTTCAAATCGGGCTATGTTGTGAATATTGATTGACAGTTATATAGTCGACTATCAAGATTGACCGTTAAATGGCTATTTGTTGTGAATTGGTTGAAATTGAATGCTACACTTATTTTTAAATTATTGCACTCGTTATTCGGATTACCCATTCCGAATAGTGATACGACGTAATGGATAGCATTGAAGACCGGCGTTGAAGACCGGGTATTTGTGAAAACGATAGGATGACCTATTGATTGTCTCTGCACCGTTAGCTACGGTATGGAGATTTCCTATGTGATGGGAAATTCGATCGGCATTGTGAATACCCGGATCGCAAGGGCTTCTTTTGAAGTGCCTTCGGTTCTGTTCGAGCCCGGAACATACTTGTATGGTTACGTGTCTGACATTACATTTTGAGTTATAAAGCAGATTTCTTTCAACTACATCTCTGTTGGTGTGGGAGAATTTATTCTCTTAGCTTAAAACCCTTCTCTGAGACGTACGAGCTTAGTGGTTTTGTAGTTGAAGGTTATCAGCGATATATTCCTAAGTTGGTAATGTGGCATGCTGAGTGTTGCTATGTGATGATTATTTATTGATCATTTGTTGATCAATGCGTGGCTTTGTGAAAAAGCATGGCTTTGTGAAAAAGCATGGCTTTGTGAAAAAGCGTAGCTTTGTGGACGAGACTTCGTTAGACCTCACACCCCGGAAATGGTCAAAACAAGAATATGCGGTAAGGTTATGAGGTTCGCGCCCTTTAGGGTGTGTAATTTCCTTCTGGAAAAGGGTGGTGTCAGGTATGGAGCCCTGATGCTTAACATATATGGTTACTCCAATCTCGTTTTTCTGTGTGGTTGTTGCTTGATAGAGGGCCCTCGGATAAAGGTCCCAAAGGTCCAGGGAGTGGCATACTCGAGTAGTAGTTACCTATTTACAAAGGTAACCCGACCTTGTGTTGGTAGAGAGCTGGTTAAGTTCTCGGGACGTCCCGCTAGAGGCGATCCCATGTGGCAGTAGGATGTTCCTTGGCATGATCATTTGTTGGAAAATCCAAAGAAACAATACGAGCCTTGTACGGTTTTAGTTGTATTACCTGCCATTCACTTATTGTGCGCTCCACTATTTGGATGGTAGCTATAGTAGGCATAGTTCGGAATGTCTATGCTGGCTAAGATTTATTTTCTATTTTCGAAATGCTTTCATCACTATGCACGAATAATAATATCAAAAATGAATTGTTTTGCGTAGTATGCATCTTTGACTATCATAAGGAGAAATCTCCTCCAATTCTGCGTTTGCATTATGTGTCTGCGGGGATGCCTTATGGTAGTTTCATTTTCCAAGAGCATTACGGATATTTTTCACTTCTCTTGTTGTTGTTGTTTTAAAAGATAAATAACTGTTTTAAGTTCTCACACCAGTCCCATGACTGATCTTGACTTTATTGTTCACTTCCTAAACTCTGGGTGCCCATAATTTTCCACACGGGCAGTCTAGAGTCAGGTTATCAGGTCATTCTTGATTCAGAAGTGTTATGGAGCTCAAGTGGTGAGCTGGATGGCGAGACGTATTAATTGTATATGATATTATCTTTCCGCTGTAAATTTCACTTGTAAGGACATGTGTGTATAGCTATCCATTGTTTTTTTGTGTTGTATATTGTTATTATACACTTTGATGATGTAATGTATAGAATGTATAGTTCTTTGTTTTAAAGATATTCATTTATCTATTATATGTTGTTCCGCTGCGATTGTGAGATTCCGATATTGTTTATGTTCTGTTTTCTTATTTCTTCTATCTTTTTCTTCAACCTCTTCGTTTTAACCCTAACAATTCGGTTTTCCGACATTTGATACAGTGGACGTAAGAGTTCCGACCTACGGATCTCGTTAACATCGCATTCGTTACAGAATTTTAGAAGACCTATTGTGTGCTTGTATACTTTGTATTAGTTGATCTTGGGAGGATCATTTGCATCTGGTCGAGTTCTCTTATAACAATAGCTATCAAGCCAGTATTGAAATGGCTCCTTTTGCAGTTTATTTGGTCGTCCATGTCGATAACCTACACGCTGGATCGAATCAGGTGATAAACTCATCCTTGGACCAGACATGATTAGAGAAGCCACGGAGAAGGTAGATTTTATTTGAAAGAGATTAATAACTGCTCAAAGTCGTCAGAAGAGCTATTATGACCGTCGAAGAAGAGATTTGGAATTTCAAATTGGAGATTCTGTATTTCTGAAAGTGTCTCCATTGCGAGGTGTATTGAGATTTGGGAAAACTAGAAAGCTAGCACCGCGTTATATTGGTCATTTTCCTATTCTGGAGAGGATTGGTCCTTTAGCATATCGAGTGCAGTTACCCAGCTGGTTATCTGGCGTGCACAATGTGTTTCATATTTCTAACCTCCGAAAATTTGTGCACGACCCAGATAGTATTATTGAGGAGGCAGCTCAGCGGGATCTTGAGATCACTCCCAACTTGGCAGTAAAGTGGGAACCTGTAACAACCCGCCTATCATTCCATAGAAAGATGCATCATTAAGAAGAAAGAAATGGGATAGAAAAGAAAAAAGATAGAAAAGAAAGAAAGAAACATCATCAGAATCTCACAGCGGAATGAATAAATTATATTATAGCACATAAATCATTACGTAGTATCATACATCAGAGTCATACAGCTAATACAACAAAAACTAGACAGTTATAAACATCTGTCTAGCAATTACAATTCAGGTACATCAAAGAAAATAGAATACAACTCAAACATAGTGGAACGACTATATATATCTGCACGCTGAAGCCTCCTGCTCCATATCTTCTCCAGAACTCGTCAAAGCAATCCTGAATCACTTGACTACTCATACATAATATAAGTACCGAAGAGTTTAATAAAACAGAAAATAAACACTCGGGTCAGACATGGGTCTGGTGTGAGTAAACGGGTTTAAAGTTGCTTAACTTTAGGAAATCCGTTGGAAAGAAAAGGTATCACGTAAGACTTCCCACACATAAACATAGAATAGTTTTTACCTTACGCTAACCAAAAAATTTAATAGGAAATCCAGTGATATTATGATTGTGTCTAGGGTTTTCAAAATAAAATACTGAAATAGCTGGAATGCTTACATCTCAGGTTCCAACATAGTTGGGCACAATCAAAACCGTACAGGCACTTATTGGATTTTGGATTCCATCAATGGCAGGGCTACCGGGGTACCGCCCGTCATAGGACGTGGCCTAGATCACCATACCGAGGAGCCACCCTAACTCCCCTGCAACACAAGGCCGGAACCATTCCTTACTGAACAGTTCCGAATAAGACCACCCCGCAGATTGGCCGTCGCCAACTGCCACACAATGGAAATAAAAAGGGACCTCTAGACAGGGGTAAATCTCGTCCTACTTGGGCACGATCCACTTAGCCTTGCTACACCTCCCTTGTTTTACCTATTCCTGGTTGATGAGGCTTGAGGCTACGATTACCTTTATAGGACACATCAATCTTAGAATGCTCATCGTCCACCCGACGATGTTCTGAAAGCATTCAATCCATACAGGTTCGTTCCGGGTTCGAACGAAACTGAAGGCATTATCTCGTTACTCTCATTTTGGAATCACCCTTAGAATTAACGATGATAACCCTTGCACTCTGAATCACCATCTCGAACCTGAAAGTACTATTTCCGTCAAACTCATCACGGAATCACCCTCATAGTTATACTGACGAATAGTTCTTACACCTCGAGTCTTTACTCTTCACTTGAGATTCACGACCTACCATTTAATTTGGATCGATGTGTTCTTCGGAATTCCAAATTTGGAAACCCGATTCCGGTCTCATTGAAAACTAAACGCCATCTTAATGTCCAAGTGAATTTAGTTTGAATAATTAATTCAATTCATCATTATCTATATACACACAGATAATCATCATAAACAGATAATCATCATAAACAGATAATCTATATTATCATACTTTAACTAAGCATCATAAACAGATAACCCGTATCATAATCACAAACAGATAATCATCACAATCAGATAATCTATATTAGCATACTTTAACTAAGCATCCATATCATATAGATATTACTCATCTCATTATTGAGATTACAACCATCCAAAGAAATATCAATATCATCCATAAGCAAAGATTTATTAACCACCATATATAATTAATTTAAAATGAATTAAATTAATTACTTCTATCTTTAATTAATTTAAAATAAATTAAATTAATTACCGTGTCTATAAATCCTGCTTATATATCCACTAATTAATTAACCTATTTAATTAATCATTCTCTAAGTATTCAACTTGATTAAACACCTTTGATTAATCATTCTCTAATTACAATAAGTAATTAGTCTTTAATTAATTCCATAAATGAATTAACCTTAATCATAAGTAATTAACATTTAATTACTTCATTTAGTTTTTAGCTATAATTAATTACATTTATCCTTAATTAATTATATTAATTAATCACTTTATTATTAATTATTACTTAATTAAACAATCCTTAATTACATCATTAATTATATTAATTAATGATTTGTAATTTATAATTAAATTAATTACATTATTTAAAATTAATTACATTAAGTAATTAATCTAGAATTTAAAATACAATTATTAATCACACTTGATTAATATCAATCCAGTAATTAACTACCCTTAATTACTCATTAACAAATTAATTGTTTCATAATTAATTATCTTCATTGATTAATCCCTTGATTAATTTCAAAAGTAATTATCCAAATTACTCCATCTTCACTAATTACATTCTAGTAATTATCAATTATTACTTCCCTAAGTAATAATGTTCCATTAATTACATTAAGTAATTACTCTTATTAAATCATCAAATGATTTACTTAAATTAATTAAACTAAATTAATTAACTTAAACAAATTCACTAATGCGACGAAATATTAAGGATAATCAGTGATTGATTGGTTCGAAATTATCTTTGGGAAGCTCGAGAAATCACTAATGGCGGAATGGGTTATGGAAACAGTCAAAGGGAAAGACACAAGCTAACGGTTATATAAGGCAGAGGCAAATGAATGTGTGTGTTAAGCTATCTCTTAGGTCGGTCACAATCCAAGCATGTTAAGTCGAAGCACACGACGTACGACCTAGGCGTGTACTTCGAGGGGCAAGTGTTAACCTCGTTTTGAAATAACCTCACGACTTAAAAATGGGACGATTTAACTGCTTAAGGGAGTAGGCGACCTAACACATGAAGCGGCTTACGGGAAAGGACGACCTAACGACTTAGAGAAGTAAGCGACTTAACGACCTAAAGGTGGCACGACCTAAAAGGTGTAACGACTTAAGAGGTGGAACGGTAGAACGACCTAACGTATGACCGAGGTAGGAAACACAACGACCTAACAAACAAGTACCCTGCGACCTAAGAGTGAAGCAGTCCAAGCGACCCAAGAAGATCAACGGTCCACGAGTTAAGACATAAAACGATTTAGAGCGGCCCCGACCTAAGTATCTACGACCTAACTACCTAATGGGCTAAGTGACTTACTGGTCCAGCGACTTAACTAGTCAGCGATCTATGACCTAACGGGTTAAGGCAGTACAAGACCGCATGACTCTTCATAAGGTCGCACACGACCTAAACAGGGCCGAGGCAACTCCATAAGTTGCTGCATCTTATGACATTCCTCTTCTAGGTCGCTCCACTCACCCAGAAGAGATCAGCGACCCATCCTAGGTCGCGTACAACCTGCTAACCCGCTCAGGAGGAGCCAAGTGCAACTAGAATGGGCTGTAGCTCGTTTCCTTTAGGTCGCGACGTTCGACCTACGACCCTCTTTAGATCGCAACCTTCGACCCACGACTTACTTTAAGTCGCAGCTTCCGACCTACGACTTATGACCAAAAACCTCCGATAAATACATCGTGAGCTCCAACACTCGAGGGATCTTTTGGCTCATTCTCAAAGCGCCGATACTCTGTCGTTTTCTCAACTCAAACAACACTTCAAGCACTCCAAACACCAAGGAAACTACGACAAACTTCAAGAGAAAACCTACATCATTCAACATGGATTCGAAAGATTATTCTCCATCAAAGTTTGATCTACTAGTCTAAAGTGTGTTGTAATTGAAGAAAGTAGTATAAATTGTACTTGAGTCAGTAATAAAGAGATTAAAAGTGGATGTAGGCTTGACTATAAGCCGAACCACTATAAAGACTGTGCCTTTTACTGCTTTTCTGATATTTTTCTGCTTATTTCCGATTCCCGTATCAACAGGTGGTGCTTTTGCACTTGCTTTACTTGCACCGGGGTGTTGGCGTTTGATTTTTACGTTAACAATTATATTGCTAAAATGTCGATTTAATATTGCAGGCTTTTAAAACAAAGCTTACCCATCATAAGGCCAAGCGATCCTTAACATCACTCAACAATTGAATATCTAGCCACAAAAATTCCAGATTCAAATCCTATATAAGAAGTGCTTCAAGCAAACAGTTAGTGGTTCCACTAGAAGCAGACCCTTCCTAACTAATTGTGATCGTTTGTGCAAACAAACATTTGATTAATTAACCTGTGTCTATCCCTGCGAACTCATTTAACAATGAAGTACACTTATTTGGATAGAATAAGCTACTTGCAAAAGAAAGGAATGTGCTTTTGGAAATGATAACAGGAAACCGCTGATATGAGCAAATGACGAAAAGACATGGGCGAGTAGGCAACAAACCACAAAAGACCTCCTTGGAGGCACAAGCCCTCTTCGGAGGCATAACTCTTCGGAGGATAAAGACAAGTGCCAGAAAAAGAGAGTCCTCCTTCTCAATAGAAAGTTGTGGACTGATCGGTGGCACAGGACACTCGTTAACTAGCTGAGAACGTTTGTGCAAACAAAAAATCCAAGTAACTTGTGTCCGCCCCGTGAATCCATCCAACCGAGAGAAGGAAACTCCAAATTTCAAGGTAACAGCCCTACTAGAAGGCACGCATTCCGCCGAGATTTGAAATAAAACTTCACAAGTGCTGGAATGTGAAAAGCCCTCTTCGGAGGCCCATTTCACCATAGTTGAAATGCTAAAAGACCTTTAATGGGACCAGCCAGAAAAAGAGAGTTCTCTTTCTCGACAGAAAGTTGTGGACTGATCGGTGGCACAGGACACTCGTTAACTAGCTGAGAACGTTTGTGCAAACAAAAGATCCAAGTAACTTGTGTCCGCCCCGTGAAGCCATCCAACCGAGAGGAGGAAACTCCAAACTTCCAGGCAAAAGCCCTACTCAAAGGCGCACATTTCACCGTGATCTGAAATAAAACTTCACACGAGTCGAAATGTGAAAAGCCCTCTTCGGAGGCCCGCTTCCCAGCGGACATGGAAAAAATAAAAGCCTCTCCCCAGAGGCACAAACATGAAGCCCTCTCCCTAGAGGCACAAACAAAAAGCCCTCTTCCCAGAGGCACAATCAAACAAAAGCCCTCTTCGGAGGCACAAGCAGGTCAAAGCCCTTTTTCGGAGGCCCACTGCTCCACGAAGGAAAATTCACTTACCAAAATAAAAGCGACTTTTTCCAAAAGTGAAGTGTAAAAACTTCGCGACTGAAAAAGAGGAAATTTTTCCAATACGAGTTGCATTCTACTATATCAGAAAAATATTTCCTTAAAACAGAAATGTTATCCTATAAAGTACAGATGCAAACCTCCTTCAAGTTGAAAAGTTGTTCCTTAAAGGAGGAGCATAAGTCTTCCCGAAACAGAAGAGTTGTTCTCCAAAATTCTGCTAATGTGAAAGAGATTGCAATAAACCATGGTATGAGGGTAATATCATATAGTCGCAAAAATAAAAACAATGCTCAAGCAACATACCATAGGTTTACTGCAACATCACACAAGGAAAATAAAGACACTTGTATAAAAAAAAGGGAATAAATGCATTCTCAAATACATACAGAAGTTTGTACAAGTAAAATAATTATTTTATTCCATACTGTAAAAAAATTTATACATGCGGAGGTTTCGAAACAAAAGAAGGCGGGGACCGGTACCCGCACAATCGCCGGTGAACATAAGTCTTTGTATATACAAGCAAAAAAGCAAAAAGCAAGGTGAAAAGCATAAGTCCTAAACCGATCACCTCTTCTTTCTACCACCTTTCGAGCCTACGCCTGGCCGGATGATCAGTTTTTGAGGCCAGCTTGTGAGAGTAGGGAAAGAAAGTGGAAGAGGCGCAATTGGACGTTCTTCTGTTTTTTCCTCGCCAGCATAAACTTCTTTCCTTTTCTTTGAGACTTCGTGTTTCCCCTCTTCATAGAAGAAGACTCACTACCTGGAGTGAAAAGAGTGGATAATGTTATGTCATCAGAAGCAGTTTGCTCCGGAGTTCTCTCCCCTTCTTCATGTTCTTCGACCTTTTGTTCCTGAGAAGCAACAGGATCGTCCAAGTCACGAAGAGCTTCTATCTGCTCTTCTTCCGACCCTGGTTGGGAGATAGAAGGGGGAGTAATCTGCAAGGGCGGAGAGGAAACAACTGGAAGAGGGGAAAGCTGAGCAACACTGGGCGCTTTCACTACATGAGAAGAGAAGTTAACGTTAGCATCTCTCATGAAAAGAGGAGAAAGTGGCGCGTCAAGATTTAAGTAATAATCAAAAAGTTCATCAAGCTCATGTGAAGAAAACAAGCAGTCCACTTGAGCAAGATCAACATTGAGGTTACCTAGAGAAGCAGGCTTTACTATATCAACTTCGAAGTCCTGCGCTTCAGCACTTTCTTGAGTCTCATCTCCAGTATGGGCAGCGGCGCTTTCTATAACGGCTTTAGTATGAGGAGGAGAATGGGAACTGGAACCAGCAATATCGATATCGGCCGAAACTGAAGGTAGAACTGGGTCGGTTGAGATTGTCTTTCCTAAATGTTCTCCTTCTGTCGTTTCGGATCTTTCTTTGGCAAGTTGCTCCTTCCCCCTTGCAAAGAGCAGCACATGCATCATCATCTAGATAATGCGCCATTAAATCTACTTCGGTATATCCGGCTCCTCCAAACATATCAAGTATGTCCTCCCACACTTTTGGCCAAAGTGACTTCATATGCCGGCCCCAAAAACATAAGGCTACAACGCCCCAGAACGCTATAGATGTAAAACTAGAATAGAGTGGAGCTGACTTCAGCTTTAGTTGCCATATGAGACTCTTCGGCTGCAGCTTTGCCGGCAACAGCTTCGTCACGCTTCTTCTCAACTTCGGAAAGTCGAGCTTTCAGCAATTCAATCTCCAAGTTATGAGCGTTGGCTTTCTCCCGAAGTTGAGCGATGTCAGCCCGGTAGTTTTCTACAGTTTGCTGCTGCGCTTCAAATTTGGCTTCAGCATCTCTCTGCGCCGCATGAGCGTCTCTTACTTGTTTTTGAAGCATTTCCTCTCTCTGAGAGTAGGAAGTGGAAGAAGTGGCGAGCTCTTCCTTAAGTTTTTCCACTTCTGCTTCAAGCTTCTCATTATAAGTGGCTATGCTCCTCATTTCCGCGTCATGCTGTTCAAGACTTTTCTGCCATTCAGATTTGTCGTTTTCCATTGTTAGCATGGCCTTAAGATTCGCGCGGTTTTCTCTCTGAAGCTCATCGACAAGCTTTTGCCAGCTAGACATTCTCTCAATGTCAAGTTTCACAGCGTCAAGATTGCACAGCATAGCCTGGTTGTCAATCAGGACCAAATCGAGGTCAAAGCGCACGCCTTTCGGGCACCAATGCGGAAACCGACTTTGAAGAGTGGGCGGGCCTTGTCCAACCTGGTATGAGGGCCTGCCAATAATTGT
The DNA here is from genome assembly GCA_030765085.1 of Allium cepa. Lineage (NCBI taxonomy): Eukaryota > Viridiplantae > Streptophyta > Magnoliopsida > Asparagales > Amaryllidaceae > Allium > Allium cepa. The sequence continues at coordinate 949,284,369 of CM060943.1, read as the reverse complement.
TTGAATATCAGTACGAGCAAGGGCAGGAGATTGAGAAGGTACAGGAGCAGCGGGCCTTTTAGGAAGTTCGGACGCTGGCTTTTCGCCATGTTTGGCCCTTTTACTAGCATCTTCAGGGATGTGGCTTTTCCCTTTATCATCATAGGATTTCCGTTTATGAGAATCATCTTCCCTCTGGGAAGAGTCATGTCGCTCATCTCGCCTTTCGTGGCGTTCTTCATAGGCGCGCCTTTCACGAGCTTTCCTCGCAGCTCTTTCTTCGTCAGTTTCCCAAGAGGCAGGAAGATACCTCCTGGGGTCATAAGCATCGCGCTTCCCATAACGCTGGAAATCATCATAGTAAGAGCCACTTCTTCCCATTGGAGAATCTGAAAATGAAGAAAAGATAAACTCGGAAATCTTGAAAGCAAGAGAGTTGAATGCATATAAGCGTAGAAAAGTCCTAAGTGTGTGTAACTTGCAAACTACGTGCGTCGAATCACGAACCACTCCTGGGTTGAGAGGTAACGACGGATTTAACAACTAGTGTCAATTCTTGAGCTGATGGAGTTTGTTGCAGAATGGATATCGCTTCGACTATTGAAGAAATAACTTTAGCAGTGATAGGATCATCTTTAAAAATCTCCTGCGAAGTAATCATTGGGTCGCTCAACCCCTCAAAAGTATCATCACCGCTGTGCCTAGCGGGACTTGTTCTCTCAGCTCCTTCGTCACCAGATCTCATGGATTGTTGAGGAGGCTCCTCTTCTTCGATGACAGGGGCAAGTGCATGTTTGACGGATGACCCCGCAACATCAATCGAGGTAGAACACTTTACCAACGAAGCCTCAACAGCATGTTCTTTCGGTGCAAGTTCTCCAACGAGGACTGGGGCATCCGATGTTTTTACTGGAGAGTCGGGGACTTCATGAGGTTGGGTAGAAGGAGAAGGGTGCAAAAGCCCATATTGGTGCAGAAGTTCATCTTTCAGCAAAAATTTAATACTTCTTTCTTCAACCGGCACGACACTTAATCTATCAAAAGTCGTTTTGTGACTTGGATTTCTAGAGGGAGGAGAAAGTGTTGTAAAAGAAAAGAATGAAGTTAGCACTTAACAATTCGGATCTTGGAAAGCTAAAGTGGAAAGAACGGGGATAAGCAATCTTACTCCCTTTTCTCCAGGTGGCATAAAACCCTAGGGGACAGCGGACGAAGAAGAATTGATTCAGAAAACCGTGAGCACTTTCGAAAAGATCAGTGATAAGTTTACGATTTCTGGCACTTCTCACGAGTATAAAGGAGGGGTGGTCTTTATTCTTTGCAAATGAACATAAGTAGCAAATTTCTTCGAAGCCCGGAAGACGGTTAAGTGTCGTCCTGAATAAAACACACAAACCCATCAGGATGGCATAGCCATTGGGATGTAGATGAAAGGGAGAGGTGTTTAGCCGGAAAAGGAGTTGATGAAGAAATTCATTGAAAGGAGGAATGGCACCACAAAGGCACATCTGACGGTTGACGGCAACAAAACCAAGAGGTGGCCTGTCGGCAGTATCATTTGGGCCAGGAAATCTAGCATCCGCTTCGGCAATCCCAAATTGAATACGTAATTGATTGAATGTCCGCTGACTCAGGGTAGTTGGAGTTCTCTCCGGAGGATCGACCAATGGGTCGGCTATCGGGAAGACTCCTTCGGATTGCTCGATTATCCCTTCTTGAGAAGACATTCTACACAAGAAACTGGATATTCAAATATGAAGGTGCACGTTTCCTAAATGTGTAAAGTGTTGTGTAGAACTAACGAAATAACGAGAAAATATAACTGAAATTAAACTAATTAATAGCTGTCAGTTAAAAAGCTTCAGGACTTATTGTTTTAAGTTCAAGTACAGTGTTGAAGCAAACAGATTAGCTTTGGTTGATTAATTCAGTATTGCTTTAATACTTCACTTGAATTTGTTGATTCACAGCATTTCATATAATTTCTTTAAGTTGATTATCTTTTATCAACTAATCTGTCATTTGATGTGGGCTGTCAATGGAAGTATATTCGTCCCATTCACTGTAAATGTTGTATTTAACAGGTTAATAGCATTAAAGTTAAAATAATCTGTAAAAAAGTACGACGAGTTCAGGCAGTTCATTCTAGCTGTTCAAGTTGGAAATTCAGTCAAGTTCTGTCAAAGCTTTGCAAATGTCCAAAGCAAACTTTCTTAGGTCGCATAGTTCAAGTTAAAGAGTTCAAGGCATAGAACTTCAGGGCAAGGCAATGTAAATTTGGTTAAGTATTAGGTCGTTCAGACACTCTCACGACCTAAAAGCCTAAGTCGTAGGAAGTTAATCCACAGCAAGTGTCCAAGTATTAACTCGTCCGCGACTTAAAAGTTTGTGATGCAAAGGTTAGCTCGTCCGCGAGTTAAAAGTTGTGATGCAAAGGTTAGCTCGTCCGCGTTATATCGAAGTTGTGATGCAAAGGTTAGCTCGTCCGCGACTTAAAGGTTGTGATGCAAAGGTTAGCTCGCTCAAGTCATGATGCGACCTAGAGGTAGGTCGTTAAAGAGGATGATTCGTCCGGAGTAATGGGTCACTCATCATAGGTCGCAAGGACCTTAGGTCGTCTGACTCATTAGGTCGCTCTAAGAGTATTTCAGGAATACGCCTAGCTTTCTTCCATCAAGAAATCCTAAGTCTTATCCTCCACTAGCGTGCTGCCACATATTCATCTCCCTCACCTCACCGGAGTATCACAGCAAGGCCTAAAACCTATAACCCGATAACCATCTCCTTGTCTCCTCCGAACTCCCAAAACATTCTCAAAAACCCCTAATCGATTCTAAAAACTTCACATTCACCAAGATAACTCTATGAAACCCTAGGCCGATTCACTTGTTAAAGCAATCACTGATGATTCAACAATAATCGGAAGGCGAATCAGGACATAATCTTATAGCATGGCGAAAGTGATCGGAATTACCTTTGTTTGCTGTTGGAATCAACAATTGTGGATGAAAAAGAGGAGATTTTGTGATTAACCTTTGAGCTTGAATGACAACAATCGCGGTAAAGGGATAAGTGATAAAGTGAGAGGACCAAAGCGACTTACAGTATATAAAGGAAACAGAGGAAGAAGTTGAATGGGTGCGCGAGTTAGCAATCTCCTTGAGTCGCTTAAGACCTATCAGAGTTATATCGAAGTGCACGGAACTCGGATCGACATAACTATCTCGAAATTCTGTGCTCGGATCTAGATCAAATCATTATGCTAATAGAATAATATACGTACATCCTACGTATTTAACTTCATTAATTATTAACTAAATAAATTTCTCTTCTATGCATCCTCACTTTGACTTTTATTCACTTTTGCCTTAATCCCCATTCGGATTATCACTTCAATTCTTATCTCAGTTTGGTATTTAATCAATAATAATTTGAACTCCGACCAGTTTGTATTTAGAAAATAGCTTGAAAATTTTTAAAAATAGATAAGTAGTTGAAAATTCATTATTAGTTTGCAAAATAGCTATAAAATAGTTAACTAATTATAAAATAGTTGAAAAATAGTAAATAGTTATAAAATAGTTAGATAATCACAAAATAGTTTAAAATAGTAATTAGTTATAAAACAGTTGAAAAACAGTAATTAGTTTATAAACAGTTACAAAATAGTTAAATAACTCCAAAAGTAGTTATAAAATAAGTATAAAATAATTTTGAGTTTAATAAGAAAGGTTGTATATATTAAATAGCGAGGAAAAATAAATCTATATTAAAACAATTTATATTGTAAATAGTCCAGAGTCAAAACCGTTCACTTCCCCAACAATTCAACTTAAAATTTCCACTTCCATTTAATTGACTCAATTCTAACTTGAATAACTTTAGTTTCTATTGAAATTTATTTAACCCCAATTCCAGTTGAATCAATCTTGATCCTTTCCCGATTTAAATCAAATTCCATTTGATTCTTACTCATTCAACTTTATTTAAAGTTCCAAATTATTCAAATAAATTTGGACTAATTTCAAATTGAATCCGCTTTAATTTCAAATCATTTCAATACCTGCTTGAATTTAATTCCAATTCCATTCAAATTTATCTTCCGATTAATAACCTTTCCACTTAAGTTTAAAACTTGCTTACTTTGGGTTTCATATCACATTCCAAGGAAAATTCAAAACTCAACCTTGGAGTTTATTTCATATTTATTTCCTTTACAGACTAGGCTACTTTTAAATTTTAAACCACCCTTGGTTTTAATTTCAAAACAAATCCATTTAAAATCTTCCAAACATTTCTTGTTTTGAAATAAAACTATATTCAAAATAGTCTGAATTATATTATTGTTATTTTCTTTAACTCTTTGAAACAATTGATTGTTTCTAAACTTAGGTTTAAAAACATCAAAATTTTAAAACCTACTTTAATTTAGATGTTATACTCATCTTATAAATCTACTTTACTTGGCTTACTTAATAACAAATATATCATTATCAAAAACAATAACTATTTATGATAATACCCAAGGTAATCATATCTACATACCACTTTCTTTTTATATTATTCTTAGTTCTATAAATTCAGGATTAAATTTCAATTTGAATCCATTTCAAACTTCCCTTTATTTAAAGTTTTTAAACAACTTAATTTCTGAGCTCAAATTCTAGATTTTCATTTCAATCAATTTAATTTTAATTTGGTTGTATTTCTGTTACCACTTAATTTAATTCCAATTCAAGATTTCAATTTGGTCGTATTATATTTCAACTTAATTTAATTCCAATGATTTTGTTAACGCTAAAAATCGAACGCTAACACCCCGGCGTGTGAAATGTGTGTATGAAAGCACCACCCGATGGTTCGGGAACAGAATATCAGCTAAGATAGCAGAAAATACACTAAGAGACAGCGATTTTATAGTTGTTCGGCTTAAGTAGTAGCCTACGTCCACTTTTGGTATCTTTATTACTGATCTTGTTACAAAACAATGCAATGCACTTCACGTACAAATCTCTTTAGTTACAAAACATTTTGCGCAAGTAGCTTAAGCTTTGATGTAGATGAAAGTCTTTGAATCCATGTCGGAAATGTGAAAATCTTTCAAAGTAGCTTGTAGTGTTCTTTGAAACTTCAAGTATGGAGTTGGTTTAGAAACTGGCAGAGTATCGGCGCTTGAAGAGATTGTCCAAAAGTCCCTTGAAAGTTGGAGATGGCAATGTATTTATGGCGAATTCTGGGCAGGAAACATTACCACGTCCTAAATCGTAACGGGCCTAAGTTGGGTCGCGGCCGACTTAAACTAAGTCGTGGGTCGGTTGCGACCTAAATGCTGGGTCGAGACTTCGAAAAGGCATCCTTGCTGAACTATGGATATAACATAAGTCCTGAACCGTGTACGAGTTAAGAGGCCGCGTGCTAAGTAGCTGCATCGGACTTGCCTTCCTTTGCCTGGGTCGTGAACGACCTAGCATAGGCCGTAAGTCGTTCGCGACTCAAGTGTAGTTCGTGATCTTGTCCCTGTCCTGAGCAGTTAGGGCGGCAACCTCCTTGGATAGTTAGATCGGCATCTATTTTAGGCCAGCATCCATGTTAGATCGGTAACCTACCTAAGCCTTATGTCGGTATTCCCTCAAATCTTAAGTCGGCATCCTTGTTAAGTCGGCAACCTTTAAGGCATTAGGCCGGTACCCATGTTAGGTCGGTAGCTATCTTAGGTCGGTATCCTTTAAGTCTTAGGTCGGCATTCCTGTTAAGTCGGCAACCTTTAAGGCATTAGGCCGGTACCCATGTTAGGTCGGTATCTCTCTTAAGTCGTCGAGTCATGGCCGAGGCGGGGTTAACATTTGCCCCTTGAAGTACACGCCTAATGGTTAGGTCGTGTGCTTCGATATGATTTAACCCGTCCCCCTCTAGGTCGGCAGGTCGTACGCGACTTAACAGTTAGACCATTTGCGCCGCTTCAGGTTCCTCCATTTCAAGGTATAAGTCATACATCTTCTCCTTCCTCTTCATTCAATTCTGCCATTAACATTTCCCTGAGCTCTCAAAGGCGATTTCGTTCCATCAATCACCGATAATCATTACATAAGTTAACCTGCTTCCTTCTCGATCCCCTACTGTCATTGATTCATGAATCCCATTCAAACTTCACCCACCTCCTCGAATAATGCTTCATCACGAATCTTATCATACCGATAGTTGATGATCCTGAGGTGGCTTAATTCAGATTCAAACGGTTGATGAAACGATGCCGATGGGTTACTGCTTCGGGCTAATCAATCTTGATTTACGTTAGGATTGTGAGGTGTTGAATTCGTTGGGGTTTTGAACTGGTTTAATGGATGATCCGATGGCATGAAATAGCATGAATGAAATGAGGGTTTTTTTGTTGAGGGAGTGGCTATCGGGTTAACGGGTTGGGTGGAGTGAGATATTGGTTTGGAAGCGACGCTACAACTTTGGGTGACCTAACTTTTGGCCGATCTGATTCGATGCGACCTAAACCTTATGTCGCGGCCGAGCTGAGACTTGGGGAAACTTACCGACCTAATTTAATGTAACCAGAGCCTTAAATTGTTGCCGAGTTAGAACTTGGGGAAACTTACATCACTTTGAACCGAAGCCTCCTACGACTTAAAAGACCAACGATTTAAGGAACCAGAGACTTATTCTTAACCCGCGAGAGATTCCTTGGGTCGCAGCCGAGTTAACACTTGGATGCTCAAATTGAATTCTCACTCAAAAGCATAATCCCAACTTGAATACTTAACTTGATCTGCTGGACAGAATTGCTTAAATCCTAGATTGTTTTAACATTGTTGCCTTATTTCACAGATCATGTTAACTTATAGGCTAACAACCTACTGAAAACAATAATCACAGAAAACCAAGGTGAATATACTGCCATTGACTGCCCACATCAAATGACAGATTAGTCGACATAGAGTAATCAACTTAAACACACTGTATGAAATGCTTTGAACCAATCAACTAAAGTAAAATATCAATGCAAAGCATCGCCATCTTAAACTGATTTGTTTGCATCTACATTTCACTTTCATATTTAAAACAACAAACCCTGGACTTTATAACTGACAAATGCTTGCTAGTTTTTATTCCAGTTATATTCGCTTATTGCTTTGTTGATTTTACACAACACTTCACATATTTTAGGAAACGTGCACCTTCATGTTTGAATATCCAGTTGTTTGTGTAGAATGACTTCCCTCCAAGAAGAAGAAGTGGTAGCTCAAGCTGGAGAGACCTTTCAGACAGCTGTTCCCATAGAGAATCCTGCAGAGAGAACTTCAACTATCCTAACTCCAAGAGCGTTTATTCAGCTACGTACTCAATTTGGTTTTGCTGAAAATGATGCCCTACTTCCCGGGCCAAATGATACTACCGACATTCCTCCCCACAGTTTTGTCGCAGTCAATCGTCAAATGTGCCTAAGCGGGGCGATTCCTCCTTTTAATGACTTCCTTCGAACCCTTCTCCTTCGGTTAACAATCTCTCCGTTCCAGCTTAATCCTAATGGCTACGCCATCTTGATGGGGTTGAGTGTTTTGTTTAGGAGAACTCTAGATCGCTTGCCAAGTTTTGAAGAAATTCGCTACTTATGCTCGTTTGCAAAGATGAAAGACCATCCTTCCCTTATTATTGTGAGAATTGCTAGAAAACGCAAGCTTGTTTCTGATCTTACCGAAAGTGTTCAACGATTTTTGAACCAGTTTTTCTTTACTCGCTGCCCCCAGGGTTTTATGCCATCTGGAGAGTAGGATGTAAGATTACCTGTTTCTGTTTTCTCCATTTTCAAACTTTTTCGAGATCCGAATTACCAATTGCTAATTTCATTCTTTGCTCTTTTCAGCACTTCCTCTCCCCTCTAGAAATCCAAGCGATAAGCAAATTTTTGAAAGATTAAGTGTTGTGACTGCTAAAGAGAGAAGTATAAAGTTTTTGTTGAGGGATGAATTTTTGCATCATTATGGTCTTTTACACGCTTCTCACTCTACACACCCCCATGAGGTTCCAGACTCCCCATCTAAAGCATTAGATGCCCCAGTTTCCACTGACGAACCCATACCAAAAGAACCTGCCTCCGAGGCTTCTCTGGTGAAGTGCTCTACTACTGTCGATGTTGCGGGGTCGTCTGGCAAATTCACACTTACCCCAGTCATTGAGGAAGAAGAGCCACAGGGATCTCCCCAACATTCACAGAAGTCTGGTGAAGAAGTCGGGAAAACAAGCCTTGTCAAGCAGAACGGGGATGACTCTTTCGAAGGGTTGAGCGACCTCTTTGTCACCTCACAGGAGCTCTTTAAAGACGACCCTGTCACTACTAGGGTTTCTTCTTCAGTAGTGGAAGCGACTTCTTCTTTGCAACAAGCTACGTCGACCCAAGAGTTGACGTTAACTACTACCCCCACGATTCTTCCGCAATCGAAGAGTGGTTCGTAGTTTGATGCGCGTAGTTTGCACATCACACACACTTAGAACCTTTCGGCAATTTCATGCACTTAACACTTTGTACTTTGAAGATTCTAAAGTTATGCTTCTTTTCTCTGAAGACTTTTAAGACTTGTCTCTTTTTTTTTTTAATTTCAGATTCTCCGATGGGACGCCGCGGCTCTTACTATGACGACTTTCAGCGTTATGGGAGGCGTAGTCAATATGACTATAGGCGCTACCTTCCCGTTCACAGAGAAACTGATGAAGAGAGAGCCGCTCGAAAGGCTCAGGAGAGGAGGGCTCAAGAAGAGCGTTACGAGAGGAGAGAAAGGGAGGAGCACCATGATTCTTCCCAGAGAGGTGACGACTCTCACAAAAGAAAGCCGCATGACGACCGGGGAAAAAGCCATATAGTTGAGGACCCAAGCAAGCGTGCCAGGCACAGCGAGAAGCATGCATCTTCAACTCCTGAAAAGGCCGCTGCCCCCGTCTCACTTGACATCCCCTCCGGCTCTCCAGCTCTCGGGAAGACAGACATTCAGACAATAGTCAACAAGCCTAAATTTCAAATTGGACTAGGCCCGGCCACTCTGCAAAGCCGGTTCCCGCACTGGTGCCTGAAGGGAGTGCGGTTCGATCTTGAGTTGATCCCTATTGACAAATAAGCAATGCTGCAAAATCTTGATGCTATTAGGCTTGATATCGAGCGGATGTCAGGGTGAAAAAAGCTTGTTGATGAGCTTCAGAAGGTCAACTGCGTGAATATAGAGGCTATGCTAACCATGGAAAATGATAAGGCCGAGTGGCAGAAAATTTTAAGCCAGCACGATACCGAAATGAAGAACATCGCCGATTACAACAAGAAGCTTGAAGCGGAAGTTGAAAAACTTAAGCAAGAGCTTGCTACTTCTTCTACCTCATATACCCAAAAAGAAGAAGTACTTCAAAAGCAAGTTCGCGATGCTCATGCTGCTCAGCGACATGCCGAGGCACAACTTGAGGCTGAGCAGAAAACAACGGGAAGGAATCGTGCTGACGTTGCAGAGTTAAGGGAGAAGGTCAACTCCCAGGATTTGGAGATTATGAGGCTAAAGGCCCAATTATTAAAGACCGAGAAGGAACGCAATGCAGCTATCGCTGGAAGGCAGGCTGCCGAACAGTCGCATGAGGCGACCAAAGCCAATATCAGCTCCACTTTATTTGACTTCTACGTACATAGCGTTATTGGGCGCAGGAGCCTTTCATTCTTCGGACCGAAGTATGAGATTACCCTGGCCGAGGTTTGGGAGTCAATTCTTGACATGCTTGGAGGTACAGGCGCCGGCTATGCTGAAGCATCTCTTGCAGAACACTTTCTAGATGATGACGCCAGAGCTGCCCTAGCCCGGGGAAAAGAGCAACTTGCCAAAGCACGAGCTGAGGTGGGGGAGCAGCACTTTGTGAAAGAAGCACCATTAACTGCCCCTGTCCCTCCTTCGGTTTCGGCCGATGTTGACATCACAGGTTCCGGTTCTCATTCTCCTTCCCCTGTTAAAGTTACAACTGAGATCACAAGCACGCAGGGTGGAGATGAAGGCGAAGAGAGCGCCGAAGCACAGGCTTATGACGTTGACATTAGGAAGCCGACTTCTCAAGGTAACTCTACCGTTAATCTTGCCCAAGTGGACTGTTTGTTTGCTCCTCATGAGTTTGACGAACTTTTTGATTATTTCTTAAATCTCAATGAGCCACTATCTCCTTTCTTCACGGGAGATACTAATATTTTTGGCTTTTCTTCTTCTGTAGCAAAAACGCCAAGTGCCACACAGACTTCTCCTCGTCCCGCTGTCCCTCCTCCATTCCCTCAAACCACTCCTATTTCCCAGCCGGGATCACATGAAGAATTGATAGGAGCCCTTCAAGGCTTGGATTATCCAATCGCTTCGCAGGAGCAAAAGGACGAAGGACTTGAAGGATGTGACAAATCCCTGGAGCATACTATTTCTGATGACGTAAAACTGTCTACTCTTGTTACCTCGGGAAGTGAGTCTTCTTCAAGGAGGAGGAGGAAGCGTGCCACTTCCAAGAAAAGGAAAAACATTCTTGTTTCTGAAGAGGAAGCGAAGGTTGATCCGGTAGTAACCCTCTCTCCTTCATCCCCGACTCTCCCAAGCCGTCCTGAAAAGCTGCCTATTAGGTCAGGTGAAGGCTCTAAAGGTGGTGGCAAGAAGAAGTAACGGGCCCTGCTTCCCTTTATTTTTACTTTTTGCTTTTTGCATGTACTGGCCGGAGATTGTGCGGGTACCGGCCTCCGCTTTTCTTTTATTTTGAAACCTGTACCTGTACAAAATTTTGACAGTATTGAATAAAATGATTCTTTTTGTTTGTACAAACTTCTGTCTGTATTTGAGAATGCATTTACTCTTTGTTTTTGTACAAGTTTCTTTATATGATATTGCAGTGAGCTTGTGGTATGTGGTTCGAGTGCAATATTTACCAATGTAGCTATACCATGCTGCCCCTACACCATAAGCTCGTTGCAACATTTTCAACTTTGAAGGGACTTTTACTCTTATTTTCTGGAGAATAATTATTCCATACTTGGAGGAATATTATTCTTCTCAAATAGAGTACAGCTCGCTCCATATGAGTTTCTACGCTTCAATCTTCGAAGATATCGCTTTTTCTTTTGTGCATACACACATTTTTACAAAGTGAATTCTCCTATGTGGTAAAGCGGGCCTCTGAAGGGCACTTTAACTACTTTTTGAGGAAGAGTATTTTCAAGAATAGATGAACCAATCTTCCTTTGAAAGCTAAAGTATGCCTTTAAAGAGGGCGTTTTTTTTATATTGCGCCTCAGTAGAGGGTTTTTGATCTTTGTTTTGCATTTCTGATGAAATGCTCCTTTGAAAAGTTGTACCTCTGAGGAGGGTTTTTTCACGTTTCAACACTTGGAAGTTTTATTTCAATCTCGGTGAAACGTGTGCCTCCTAAGAGTTGTGCCTTTGAGGAGGGCTTTCACATTTCAACACTTGGAAGTTTTATTTCAATCTCGGTGAAACGTGTGCCTCCGAAGAGGTCTTTTTGTTTGATTGCGCCTCTGGGAAGAGGTCTTCTTGTTTGATTGTGCCTCTGGGAAGAGGTTATTTTGTTTGATTGTGCCTCTGGGAAGAGGTCTTTTTGTTTCTACCTCTTGGGAGAGGCTTTTCTTTTTTCCCTGTTAGCTGGGAAGCGGGCCTCTGAAGAGGGCTTTTCACATTTCGACTCGTGTTAAGTTTTATTTCAGATCACGGTGAAATGTGTGCCTCTGAGTAGGGCTTTTGCATGGAAGTTTGGAGTTTCTTTCTCTTAGTTGGATGGATTCACGGGAGTGTATCACCGATCAGTCCACAACTTTATGTCGAGAAAGAACTCTCTTTTTCTAGCGAGGGCCGCTCGAGGTCTTTTAGCATTTCAACTGTGGTGAAATGGGCTTCCGAAGAGGGCTTTTCACGTTTCAACACTTGGAAGTTTTATTTCAATCTCGGTGAAACGTGTATCTCTGAGTAGGGCTTTTGCCTGGAAGTTTGGAGTTTCTTTCTCTTAGTTGGATGGATTTACGGGAGTGTATCACCTATCAGTCCACAACTTTATGTCGAGAAAGAACTCTCTTTTTCTGGCGAGGCCCGCTCGAGGTCTTTTAGCATTTCGACTATGGTGAAATGGGCCTCCGAAGAGGGCTTTTCACGTTTCAACACTTGGAATTTTTATTTCAATCTCGGTGAAACGTGTGCCTCTGAGTAGGGCTTTTTCCTTGAAGTTTGGAGTTTCTTTCTCTTAGTTGGATGGATTTACGGGAGTGTATCACCGATCAGTCCACAACTTTATGTTGAGAAGGAACTCTCTTTTTCTGGCGAGGCCGGCTCGAGGTCTTTATCCTCCGAAGAGTTGTGCCTCTGAAGTGGGCTTGTGCCTCCGAAGAGGTCTTTTGCTGTTTGATGCTTGCTCGCCCATGTCTCTTTGCCATCTATTCATGTCGGCGATCCCCGTTATCTTTTGCAAGTATCATCCCTTTTTATTTGCCAATAATTTTCCTTATCCAAAGAAATTTACTTCATAGTTAAGCGAGTTGGTGGTGGTAGACACAGGCTATTTAACTGGATGCTCGTTTGTACAAACATTCGCAGTTAGTTAGAAATGGTCCACTTCCATCCACATCGCTAACTTTTGTTCGAAGCACTTCTTTCGTAGGATTTGAGTATGGCAATTTTGAATGGTTTAGCGCTTGCTTGCTGGGTGATGTCGGATATCGCTTGGTCTTGCGATGGGTAAGCTTTGTTTTTATGGCCTGCATTATTAAATCGACATTTTAGTAACACGATTAACGTATTTTATATGTCGAAATAAAACAAAGTAGTTTATAGTAGTAGAGAACGCAAGATTTATAGTGGTTCGGCCAAAAGCTGGGCCTACATCCACTTTATAGCTTTTCATTATTCACTTTCTTTACAATTGCTTTCAATACAAGAATCAGATATTCGTAATTCTTTTACAACATTTCAGCAAAGCTCTTAAGTAAAATATGGACGCAAATGATTGCTGTTCCAAGCTCTTGAGATTGGTTCTCCTTCGACAGTTGTGAGTTTGAATGTGCCATCAAGAAGTTTCGTGCCTATAACATACGGCCCCTCCCAGTTTGGCCCAAACACACCTGTGGCTGTCATAATTCTCTTCAGGGCTAGGTCCCCAACTTCAAAGCTGCGCTGACGAACTTTGGAATTGAAGTGCCTGGCTATTCTTTGTTGATGAGCTGCAATTCTAAGCCTAGCCTCTTCTCTTCTTTCATCAAGGAGGTCAAGTGCTTCCAATTGCAATTTTTCATTCTCATCTTGATCAGAATGGATCCTTCTGTGCGAGGGTACTTCAGTTTCCATTGGAATCATCGCTTCTGATCCGTATGCCAATGAAAATGGAGTATGCCCAGTCGTAGTTTTGAGGTTTGTTCTGTATGCCCATAGTGCAAGCGGTAACTTATCGACCCAACCACCTCTTGCTTTTTCCAGCTGCTTTTTTATGGTTTATTTGATGATTTTGTTTACTGCTTCCACTTGCCTGTTTGCCTGCGGATGAGCCACTGCTGAGAAGCTTTTTCGGATCTTGAATCGTTTGCAGAAATCTTGGAACTCCTCACTTTCAAACTGGGTACCATTGACTGTGATTATCTTCTGAGGCACACCATACCTGCAAATGATATTTTTAGTCACAAAACTTATCATTTTCTTAGAGGTAATAGTAGCCAATGGTTCAGCTTCAGCCCATTTAGTGAAATAATCAACAGCAACGTTAATCCCCGATTTGGCAATCGGCAAAGGCCCAATGAGATCTATTCCCCAGATGGCAAATGGCCATGGACTGACCATTTGTGTTAGTTCGATGGAAGGTGCTCTAGGAATTTAGGAAAATCTTTGGCATTTATCACACTTTCGGGAATAGTCAACAGCATCTTGATTAATTTCTGGCCAAAAGTATCCATAACGGAGGATTTTCTTTGCTAAAGTTTGACCACCTGTATGATCCTCACATTCCCCTCCATGTACTTCAGTCAGAATTGTCTTGGCTTCTTCTTTAGTTACACAGCGGAGTAGTGGCATTGAAAATCCTCGTTTGTACAAACGACCATCTTGAACTATATTTCTGGAGGCTTTCCTTATCATCTTCTGTCGTTCTTTTGAACTTTCTGGAAAAGAACCATTGAGCAAATATTCAAATATCGGAGTCATCCATGAGTCTTGCTCTTGGGATACATTCATAATCCAATCAACATCCATTTCATCTGTGCTTGGAGCTGACAAGACTTCGACGGGAATTAATCCCAATAGTTGAGCTTCACCAGTACTTGAATACTTTGCGAGAGAATCCGCCTTCATGTTCTCTACTCGGGGTATATGGTTTATTGAATAACGGTCAAAATCTTGAAGATGCTCCCAGGATTTTGATAAATAGGAAGGTAAATTCCCTCCTTTAGCTTGAAATTCCTTCTTGACTTGGCATACAATAAGTTGAGAATCACTGAAGATCTGCAATGCCTTGATGTTTAGTTCTTTAGCGATCCTTGAACCAGCAATGAGGGTTTCATATTCTGCTTCATTATTTGTCGAAGGAAATTCTAGTCTGAGTGCATAACACAGCGATCGCCCTTCTGGGGTTTCAAGGACAACCCCTGCTCCGAAACAATAATCATTCCTTGCGTCATCAACATACAATTTCCATTGGATTGGGACGTTATCAGTGGCTTCTTCCTCACCATCACCTTTATCCGTACATTCTGCGATGAAATCCGCTAAAGCTTGTCCATTGATTGCTTTCCGGGGATGATAAGTGATGTCATATTGGCTGAGTTCAATATTCCATTTCAAAAGACGGCCCGAAGTCTCAGGACGGAATAAGACTTGCTTTAGAGGTTGATCAGTGAGGACTTTGATGGGATGAGCTTGGAAATACGGCCTCAATTTTCTTGATGTGATAAATAAACAATAGGCGAGCTTTTCCAACCTTGAATAGTTCATCTCTGCCCCAGTGAATCTTTTGCTGATATAATAGACTGGGCGTTGAATCCTTGCGTCTTCCCGTACCAACATTGCACTGAGAGCATGAGATGAAATTGCCAAATATATGAAGAGATCTTCACCATTGACAAGCTTTGAAAGTATCGGAGGCACTTCCATATGATGAACTAGCACATCAAATGCTTTCTGATATTCAGGAGTCCACTCAAAGTTTTTTCTTCCTTTCTTCAAAGCATCAAAGAATGGAATGCATTTGTTAGTAGCTTTTGAAATGAACCGACTCAAGGCAGCAACCTCTCCATTGAGACTTTGCAACTCCTTCCTCGTTCTAGGAGCTTTGACCTCTCTCAGGGCAGTAATCTGGGCAGGATTAGCTTCAATGCCCCTAGCGCTCACAATGAAACCCAAAAACTTTCCGGACTCCACTCCAAATGAAAATTTCAAGGGATTAAGCTTCATTCTGTACTTTCGGAGTACTGATAACATCTCAGCCAAGTGATCCATGTGGTCCACTGCTTTCTTAGATTTCACTAGCATATCATCAACATAAACCTCCATTGTCTTGCCAATCTGCGGTTTAAACATGGCATTGACAAGCCTTTGGTAAGTTGCCCCTGCATTCCTGATTCCGAAAGGCATGACCTTGTAGCAGTAGAGTCCAACATCTGTGATGAAGCTTGTGTCCTATTGATCTGGCTCATGCATCATTATCTGGTTATATCCGAAGTATGCATCCATAAAAGATAACAATTCATGCCCTGTCGTCCCATCCACCAATTGATCGATTCTGTGCAGCGGGAAACAGTCTTTGGGGCAGGCTTTGTTCAGATCTGAAAAGTCAATGCATACTCTCCATTTTCCGTTAGCTTTTAACTAGCACTGGATTTGATACCCAATTTGGATAAGTAAATTCTCTGATGAAACCGTTCTCCATGAGCCGATCCACTTCTTCTTTTAATGCTGCCTTCCACTCAGGACCCTGAGTTCTTCTTTTCTGTTTCACGGGTGTAAACTTTGGATCAATGTTCAGAGTGTGTACTGCAATCTCTGGGGATATTCCACAGATGTCAGCATGAGTCCAAGCGAATACATCCAAATTAGCCTTCAAAAATGAAATCAGAACATTCTGAACTGTTGTGTTGACTTGTGAACCCACATTAAGCAATTTGTTTGGGTCCTTTGGGTCAACGGGCACCGGCACTGTTACCTCTACCGGTACTACCCTATTCTCCCCCGCACTGGCTTTCCTTGGATCCATCTCTCTTCGTGTGCCGCTATACTCACCAGTGCAGGGTCCACCCTGTAATTGCTACAAGGTTGATTCTTTGATGCGGACTGGAGCTGCTGCACCTTTTCTCGTTTCTCTTTTCCTTGATTCATGCCACTCTGTAAGATAACATTCTCACCCCGCATCTTGGTCTCCCTTAATCACACCAACTCCGTTATCCGTGGGGAATTTTAGAGTCAGACACCATAGGGCAACAACAGCTTTGAACGCAGCAAGAGTTGGTCGGCCTAAAAAGGCATTGTAGGCAGAGAATTCTTCAACGATTATAAAGGTTTGCTTTCGATCCACCTTCCTCAGTCCTTTTCCAAGTTCTACAAACAAATCTATGGTCCCAATCGGCTGTTTGGGTTCTCCAGCAAACCCAGCAATCTTAAGGGATGAAGCTTCAACGTCAGCCATTGGAATTTTCATTTGATCAAAAGTCTTCTTGAAGAGAATGTTGCATGAAGCTCCACAATCAATTAGAACTCTCTTCACAGTAGCCGGCCCAATACCAGCGAATATGACCAAAGGATCTATGGTAGGAGCCTCGATACCCAAAGAATCTCTGGCATTGAATACAATATCATCTGTGGAAGTCTTTTATAGCTTTAAAGGCGCATCATTTTCTAAAAAAAACATTCTCTTCAGCTGGTACATGCGTCAAGGCCCGGGCATACCTTTCCATCTCGCCCCAGCTTTTGCCTGCTGGGTGAGGCCCTCTAGTTATTATATTGATGACAGGTCTTTCCGATTCATGTTCTACGGCCTTCTGACTTGAGCCAGGACGGTGAGCGGGAACTTGTTGTCCTTGAATCGATGAGGCTGGGGCATTTCTATTCCTTTTCACATACTATTGGAGCTTGTTTTCCTTCAAGAGTTGTTCAATTACCTCTTTCAACTTACGACATTCGTTGGTGTCATGACCGGGTTGGTTGTGGAACCGGCAGAACCTTCCACTTTTTTCCCATCTTACTCCCAACTCTCATATTAGGTGGTGTCGGATAGTTGACATCATCCTTGGTCGCAAAGAAGATGTTCTCATCGGTATCAGTCAAGGGTGTGAAATTGAAAGGACGGCCTTTCTTAGCATCTCCCTGTTTCTTTCCACCATCATTTCCCCTTTTCTGAGTGTTAGGTTCTTTCTTGCTCGAAGGAGCACCATTGTTCCCGGCTTCTGCTGATACCACCTTAGCCGGTGTTTGGAGGTTCTCCAAGCGCATGAATTCATCCGCTTTCTTGTAGAATATGTCAAGTGAGTTTGGTTCTTTCATTTTCAACCATTTTCCAAATTCACTCGATTTGTCAATCGCCCTCATCAAGTATGTTAGGAACATGCGTGGCTCAGCATTATCTACCTCAGCCAATGCTATGTTAAAACGATTCAAAAATGATCTGATGGATTCTGCAGGATTTTGCTCTAGACTTGACAGTGACATTATATCCTTTGCTTTTGAAGCATACAATCGAAATTGCTCCTTGAATTTCCTGGTCAAATCAGAAAACTGATCAATGGACCTGATCGGCAGCTTTGTAAACAACAATAGAGCCACACCTTCTGGATATACCGGGAAATATCGACATTTGATTTCATCAGACGCTTGCTTTGTAAACCACAACCGGAAAATGGAACCGATCAATGGACCTGATCGGCAGCTTTGTAAACCACAACAGATTTAACAACCGATCACGTTAATATTTATTAGAGGGAAATATTGCTTTATATATCAAATATACTTTTATATAAAATCATTTAAAACCTTTATATAAGAAAAAAACAAGTACGCTCTCATACACACACACACATATACACACTCAACCTATCCTAGAGTACTTTGGACTCTATTTAATGAGTAATCCCACCAGAGCCAAGGTTCTTGCTTAACCGTTCAGCTCTGATAACAACTGTAACGACCAAAAATTTTCAATCCTTAAAATTCCAGGTAGTTATGAAAAAGAAGAAGAGATAGAAGAAGAAGAAGATCGGAAACATCAACATCTCACATTCGCAGCGGATAAAATATAATAATAAATAATAACAGTTTACAAAAGAATACAATTCTGTCGATTACATTTTAATACATCAGAGTTACACACATACTCATACACTGGACATATACAAATCAACATGTATCGGTTAATCAAAATATATTACAGCGGGAATACTCCATATGTTCTTGTCATCCAGCTCGCCTCTTGAGCTCCAGAACGTCCTTACATGAAAATCTGTAACATTCGGTCTAACCCGAGCATTACACCAAAGTAACACCCAGGTTAGGGTGGAAACCAGCGTGAGTAAACCCAACTAACATGGAATACCAAAGCAAACAACTTATATAAACCCGGGGTAACTCGAATAAATTTATAAGTTCACAATTTGATGTTGACATCACTTATTTCACACATAAATTTTCTAGTACCCAAAATTTGGATTAAATAGTCCAATTCACTTAAATCAATTCATTCCAGCCAATAGATTTCACATATCAATCTATAAAAATTCGAAGTGGTTACGGTTATTCCCTAATACCCGAACCCGGTCTCTTCGAGTCTCATGTCGTCCTAAGCCAAGTTATCCAAATGAAATGCACAACATTTCATTTCAGAGATATCAACCCATTCAAAGCATCCATACCGTTCAATCATCCATAAGCAAATTTGATCACTTCCAAATTAATTAAATTGATTCTAATTGAATTCCTAACCTCAATCACTTAGATTCCTTCATTTAACATTAATTAATTTCAAATCAATTGATTAATCATCCCTTCATTATTCATCTTAATTAATCACCCTTGATTAATTATTTTTCAATTACATTCAAGTAATTATCTTTATTTAATTTCGTGATATTAATTATTCTTAACCAAAATCAATAAGTAATCTTTAATTACCTCATAAATTAATTAACTATATTAATTTCCTTTATCCTTAATTACTTATATTAATCAATTTCTCATAAGTCACTTATTAGGGACTAATCAATCTTAATTAATTAATTTTTGATTACATCATAAATTATATAAATTAAGGATTTCCAATTATATTTTAATTTATCCTAATCAAATTTAATTACAATAACTAAACCACAGTATTAATCATCTTCGATTAATCCCAAACTGTAATTGACTGTCTTTTTATTTACTTCATTAAATAAATCAATTACTCCTTAATTAACCATCTTAATTAATCTCTTGATTAATTTCACAAAGTAATTACATCTTACTAATTACATTATGTAATTATCTATCAAACCATCCATTTATTATTCTAAATTAATTCAACTTAATTAATTAACTTAAACCTTCATTAATTAATTCAAACCCTTAATTACAAAATTAATTAACCCAAATCATTAATTAATTGAATTAATTAATTATCCATTTTAATTACCCTACTATATAAATGAATCACAATTCATTAAGCCCTTATTAACTTTAGAATGAAAACATTTTCTTATTTATGTTTTATGTTTAAAACAGTTTAAACCCCTAATACTTCGAGTCAAACAATAATTAACCCGAGAACCAAGCAAAACTAAAATCACCAGATCATCAGTCACATCTAAAAAATTCAACCATTCGTCCAATTATTTAAATTTAACCATTTAAATTTAAATAAAAATCCAACAGAGTGAGATTTACTCACCTTTTCCTTAGCTATATGCAATTTATTCCAAACTGGCTTGTTCCATTATTTAAACCATGAATAAACATTTACAGCTTTTTTAATATTCTAAATGAATCGAATAATTAATTATCCATTTTAATAAATTTAATTAACGAAGAACTAAATTAGAACATCTTCCCTCAAAAAAATCCTTTAGCGACTAAATAATTTAAATATGGTTATTAAATAAATTAAACCCCCTAAATAAAAATAAAAATTCCATAGCCTAGTAAATTGTATTCTATGTCTCTTCCTTCCAAACAGCATATAAAAATAATCTATATAAGTTTAAAACTCAAGTTTTAATATAAATTCCTACATTTCCAAAAATTTATATATGTACCGGATACCTATGCATATTTAAATTACATAAATATGTGTGAAAACATTTTTCTTCTGCAATAAAAAACTGTAATTTTCCAATTGTAAACCTTTTCTATTTAACAAATGTATATTTGTAAATTAAAATCCTAATTTCAAAATTTCCCTTCAGTATTTAACACATTTATTTTCTATAGCTAAATTAAAATAAAACGATACCTCCAGCTGACGACACTACTTCGATTCTCTGCCGTGATTTCCCATCATCACCGTGAATCGCCTTGACTTCCCAACTCACGAACCCTAGCCATGCATGCCGCCAAAGCCTCCCCAAGTTGAGCAGAAGCGTCGCTTCGTGCTTACACTATGCTCATACCAGATTTCGCTCGAACCCGAGATTACTCGAACGCGACCTCATCGCCTATCGCTCTCGAGCTCGAGCTCGAACTCTCGCAATCAACTCAATCGCACGCAGGCGATTTGAGACTTCAAGCCAACCATAAAGGGTAGAGGGACACGTGTGAAAAATCAACTTCCGGTCCATACTAGCTTTCGTCGAAGGGTGGAGTTCGCTTTCGATTCAAGATAGAAGGGAAACGGTTTTCAGTAGCTTTAGTGAATTCGAAGAGAGGGAGGAGAGAGAGAGCGATGGCCATTACTCGATTTGATTTGATTTTATTTTATTTTTCCTTCAAATGAGGCTGAAGATTGTTCGGCTATTTTGTTTAGAGAAGAAATTTCAGAGTGCTTTCTAAAAGAAGTGGCATGTTTCTAAAAGAAGTGGCATGTTTCATTTACCATTCTGTCATTCCTAACTATAGTGTCAATTGAAACGAAGGCTAAACGTTTTGAGCTGTCAGGGTTAAACGACAACCCCGATTACTATGAAAATTGAAATCCGATAATAAATAACTATCACGGATCCAATGGAACTAGTTTTGTTGAATTCCGAAACTGGGCCTCGGAAGACAATTTTTAATTTCAATTTAAACGATATATTATTAAAACTAAACAAATCACCTTTAAATTAAATTTCAACCATTCTATTATCTTCAGTATCATCATTATAAATTTTATAAGTCTTCAAATTATTTTTAACAGGCTTAAAATTCCATACTCAACATCTTACCAATTTCGAATTCTATAATTCAATAATTTAATTATCAAGTAAATATTACTTTTTGGAATTCAAGTTAAAATTAACCTTTAAATATTTAAAAACAATTAATTGTTCCATTTTAAATTATTATAAATTCTGGGTCGTCACAAAATGCTACCTTAAAACCAGAGCATTTCGGAAATGCTTCCAATACAAATTCCAAATTTATTATAACATCTTGGAAACATTAAAACCTCAATTTTGGCCATTTTTAACTTATAAAAACGTTATCTCACGCTTCGGAATATATTCATTTGGATATCATTTAACAAATTATTAAATAAAATATTACAAATAAAATATCCAATTTACTATAATTCATTTATTATGTCTAAAGTGCACTATTTTAATTAACTTTTATGTTTAAGAAATAACTTAAAACTTTATTTTAAAATACCGAATTAATAAATAAGATATTCTATTTCGAAGTTAAACTCAATATTTCCGTTTAAAAAACCAAATTTTCAATTATCAAATTAAGTAAAAATTTAATATACATTTTACAATCTAAATCATGATTATTTATTTTACAAAACATATCCATTTCATAAAATAAATTTTATAGGTTATATTTAAAATTGCCTATTAATTCAAATTTAATTATTATATTATTTATCATCAATAAAGATCTTTAAATGACAATTTAAAACCAATTATCGCCTTATAAAATTTTTAAGTTATAGAAAACCAATATCTCTTTATATTTTAAATCATTAAATCAAATCTTTAAGCTAAAATTTCATTTATTTTAAAAATTCAAAATAGTCAATAAATTGTTAGGAAATATTATATTAAAAATTAATCATGGGTCTATAAAATATTTTCTAACATGTGTCAAGTGATACGGATATGTATCATATCAGTCGGTAATTTAAAAGAAAAATCTAAGTTCTATCATTTCAAACCCATAATCCTAAGTAAAATAAAATAAATAAAAATCACTTGAGCCTATTATTTCAGCTCATAACGATTTTTCCTAATTCTAATGTCCGTTCGGGTACGTATCATTTCAACCCATAGTGATTCAATATTAATAGGGAACTTGTAGTGTGAGAAGTAGTAAATGAGTAAACAGTATAATATGGCATATATTATCAGGTGATGTAACAAATAAATATCAAGTTATAATATCACGAAATATCATATCATATGCATAAATAAATTACTATCATATCATCAACTATAATTCACATGCCATTGTTTCACAATTACATAAGTATGAATGTCGAGAGTGATAAACTCACCTTCTAAAGCGAGACATGACAATTCAAGGCACAACAACAAACTCCTAAAAACACTACAAAACATGAATCAAACTTGAGTAGATGTAGAGTCAAGACCAAATCTTGTAAACAAAAAGATCATCACAAACATAGATATGTGGTTCAACAGAAACAAATAATGAATCAAATAATGAAAATATGAATCAAAATAACCTTGGATTGCTTGACCAAGGCAATTGGGCTATGACACTTCAATATAGACTCGGCCATCAATCAAATAAGCTCGGCCATGTTGGTTTATGGCAACATATGTTCGGCTATGGTGGTTTAAAGCATGCAATGGTTTAGAAATTGAAGAGATGGCATGTTCAAGTCAATAGGAAGGAAAAGAGGCAAGGAAAGTGGATGGTCACAGGCACAAGGGTTTGGCCGTAAGTTCAAGTGGCTTGGCCTGGGTGTGTGTATGGGTAATGTCAGGTCTAGAGTAGGGAATGGTCATGACCAGGGTATATAGGAGATGGAGGTGATGGTGGCCGAGGCAGTAGAAGAGGAGGTGATGAAATATAGGAGTTCAGCAAGGTTTTTCATTGTTTGGTGATGGTTTGGGTCATAGGGGTCACGACAAAGTTTGGTAGTGGTGTTGAGGTGGTGGTGGTCGATCATAGTGGTGGTGGTGAAAGAGATGGGGTCGGCTAGAGGACGGCGATGGTGGAGCAAGCTTGAGGCAAAACAAAAGAAGAAACAAAAATGAAAGAAAGAGGAAGAAAGAAGACATGAACTTACTATAATTTTTTTTGTTAGGAAATGAGATATGAAAGGTGATGACAAGTGAGATGTTACGTACTTGAATGCTAGAGAAGTGGACAGCTGAGAAGAAAAAATGAACGGTTATTTAGTTTTGAATGGCTAGAAAAGGAAAAGGCAACAATTAAAGAAAAGAAGCCGAAGTCTCTTGAATTTCCAAGCCTATTATCAAAATAAAACTAGTAAAAAACCCAATAAATAAAAATCGAAGTCTAAATAAAATAAAATAGAAAATAAAAATAGAGAAATGAACATAGGAAAATAGAAAATAAAATACAGAAAATAATTACGTGTAAAACACTGAATTTTATCAAATTTAGAAAGTTTAAAACAGAATTTTACGGAAAAAAAATAAAACGAATATCAAAAAATAATAAAACTTTAAAGAAAAAGATTGTAATTTAAAAATTCAAAATTCAAAATTTCAACTGAAAGTCAAAGTTTGACCACAGTTGGCCAAAAATATAAAGTTTTTGGAAAATATTTATTTTATTGCATTTGAAAAATAAATTATAAACAAAATCCACAATTACATTGGAAAATTCCAAAAATTTCAAATTTTAAATAATTGAAAATCAAAGTTTTCAAATATATTGAATTAAAATATTTATTAAAATTATGGGTTGTTACACTTGTTTAACGAGATACCTTTGATTTTCAAAGGATTTGTTAACTTTAATAATTCAATTTGAGTCTGTTTTCTCATGTCGGTTTTCCAGGCTGACTCGGGTGTTATGTTATTATAATGCACGGGTCAGACCGAGTATTACAGATACAAGAAAGGATGTTATGGAGCTCAAGAGACGAGCTGGATGGCGAAGACGTATTTCACATATCTGATTTATTTTGCGATGTGTATTTTATGTTGTATATTCATTATTTGTGAGCACAAGTTATTATAACTGTCTAGTATTGTGTTATCGAACTGTGTCGTACTCTGATGATGTAATATATATAAAAACAGTAATATTTCATTTTGTGTAAAGATTAGTTGTTATGTATTATATATTATTTGCTACGATTGTGAGATTTTGTGTTGTCATTTGTATTTTCTTCTTCTGCGTCATTCTTCATTCCCTAATGATCTGGTATTTTGGACATTCGTTTTTTCGGCATGTAATACAGTGGATATATTGATGTTGATTTTCATGTGACGAAAATGTTGGTCGTGAAACTTGGTATCAGAGATGAAGATTAAGCGAGAACCTTGGCTCTGGTAGGAATTACTCAATAGAGATAGGGTCAGTAGCATCCTAGAATGAGTTTGAGTGTATTAACAAATATCAGCACGTATTTGTTAGTGAGTATAAAATTGTTTTATATTGTGTTGATTGGTTTGTTGAGTGGCTTATGGATTTTGATTAATATGAGAAATTAATGTTATTGATAGGATCTATAAACACTTGAATAGAGCAACTCAACATAGTATTATTTTAAAATGGGGTAAATGAAATAATTTTAGCCAAATTATTTATATATATATAGGGAATTAATTTTTTAAATTATTGTAGTTATTTATGGTATGCTTGGTCGTTAAGAAATGACAATATTAAATTATTGTCATTGTTGTTGTGAAATTAAATAAGAAATTGAAGTTATAACCAAAGGTTAAGAAATAAATTCACATAACAAAATGGCATGTGTAAATATGAGCTAAAAATGTGATTTATAATTTTGAAGGGATTAAATTTTGGAGGAATATTTAAATATAGACATAAAAGGATTTGAAATTTGGAAATTTAATTCTCTTTGATTTAGGAATGTTTTCCCAAAGCTTTGGAAAATAATAGTAATATTATTTGGAAATATTTTTGAATTGGAAATGAATATATTGGGTATTGGAATAAAAATATTTTAAAAATGGTTTCTAAAAGTGATAAAAGCATTGAACTCACTTCGGTCCCTAGAAAATAATTTCGATGATGATTGAGCATCATAGATGTTCTTTTTCGAGTTTCAAAGGGAGGAATTGCTACCTGAATGTTTGGAATTGGAATTTTATTTTGCAAAATTGGTTTGGTATTTGAAATGAAAAGGGATAATTTTATGTACAATGAATTACCTATATGTAATTGATTTCAAAAATGAATTTTTAATACTAAGTAGTTGTTTAAAAACTTTGGCATTGGTTTAAAATGTTATGGAATATAAATAAGTTTGAAAACATGAAATTTGAATTGAAATGGAAATTTACTTGAGTTTACTTAAATAAGAGAAAATTTGGAATTGAGCCTAAGTAGGCTAAAGGAAATGTTATTGAAAATTGGTTTTTTAGCTTATAAACGAATGTGTAGATGGACAAATGAATTTAATTTTATAAGTAAATGCAATTGAAACTGACTATTAGAATTTATTTTGGATTGTGTTAAATAAAGTGAAATCGAGGAATTTGTTCGAGTGGGGCTAAAAAAAATGAAAGTTGGAAAATAAATTAGTAAATGGAAGGTAAATCGAATTCAAATGAAATAAGAAAATGTAATTTTGAATAAAAATGGATATAAACCAAGCGATGAAGTGGGAATAAATATAAGGAGCTGTATAAAATATTTATATTGAACTTAAGTCATCGATGGTAAAATTCTTAAGTAAATTTGGTAATAGATATGTACCGCGTCAATATTTGAATGAAGACTAAACAAAAAGTTGTAAAAAAGGGTAAGTGTGAATAAGTGGATGAAACATAAAATGAGTGAGAATAAAAGATTAGAGATAGACAATAATAAATTAGAAATTTATGCAAAAGTTCTACATATGTTATTTTATTCGCATAACGATTTGATCCAGATTCGAGCATAGAATTTTGAGATAGTCATATCGATCCGAGTTAGGATTTTTCAATTGATTTTCAACGGCGAACCCTGGATATAGATTTTTTGATTTATTCTGAAACACACCACCATAGTATATGGCTATGCAAGGAGGATGACGGTTTTTGATCAAGAAAACAATTCTGAGTCCGCCTTAGAGAGTCGTGTGAACGACGCTAGTTTAGAAGTGGAATTGTGTGATTGAGTGAGCGATCAGAGCTTTGTTACCTATTCCATTAGGAACTGAAGGAATAAATAAATTTATTTGGAATTAAAGGATTGGATACTATTGTTAAGTAAGGCGCAGGTAATTAGAAGCAGAAGATAAATTGATGTCTTCGATTTCAGAAGTAAATTTTGATTGCCCAACAAAAAGGTACATGTTTGAATTGTGTTTGAAATTGGATGATTTTCCGATTAAGCTACTTGGCTTTTGTTTTCTATCAATGATTTTGGCCAGTAGAGGTTTTTGTGGTTTTCCAGATCTACCAGCGCAAAGGAGACGATGGCGAAATTTTTGAAAAATTTTGAAGAAAATTTTTGATAATTTAAAATTTGGTTTTAAATAATAATTTGAATGATGGAGGGAATAATATTGGTTGTAATCTATGGATGAAGTTGGAAATTAGTATAAGTAATAATATGTTTTCAATAAAGTGATTTTTTGAAAGTTGTTTAAACTGATGGGATTTTGGAAAATTGTCAACGGGTTTTGGACCATTCTTCTTACCTAGCAATTTCGAGGACGAAATTCTTATAAGTCGAAAGGAATGTAAGGGCCTAGAATTTTGGATATTTGAAATTGGCATATGTAATTAATTTTAAATATTTAAAAAAGTTAAATTTGAACTTGAATTTCGAATATAACTATTTGTTGATAATTTGATTATTGAATTTAGTAATTGGAAATTGGAAAAAATTTGAATCTGGAGTTTAAAGCTTGTTAAAAATAATCAAAAGGGTTATAAAATTTATATTCATGATATTGAAGATAATAAAGGCTTTAAAATTGAATTTAAAAGTGATTTGTTTTAAAAATATATCTTTGAATTAACATTTAAAGATAGCCTTTTGGGGCAAAGTCTCGAAATTCGACGAAACCAGTTCCATTGGACCCGTAATTGTATATTGTTATCGATTTCAAATTTCATAGTGTTTGGAGTTATCGTGTGGTTGTACGATAGAAAAACGTGTTGAAATTTATATCGAAAATTCAGTATAATAACTGGATCCAAAAAGTTATCTTCTCCGTACGATCGAATTAAGACTCAAACCCTTTTCCATTGCGTTCAGATTAGGGGTATAACATTATAAACGCCAAGCTGCACGCCTCGAAAAAAGGTCGAGATTTTAAGTTGCGAAGTCGAGCCGATTTTAAATTTAAATGAATTAATATATTTAAATACTGATTGACCATCTTCACATCAGAACTTTTAACCCCCTAAAATCATTGTTCCCTGCCATGTAATACATGCTTTACCTCCTTTCAAATTTTTAAAAATCATCACAACTGAAAAGCATATAGGAAAAAAGAATGATTTCGAAAAAATTTAAAAAATCAAAATTAAAATACAGACTATAACAACCCGCATACTTAACGGCTGTATATTTATATGTTTTATTCAAATATAGCATCGTTAGTCGGATTAAAGTCAAAATGCTACTTTTTTAAACAACCGAATTAGGACTCGAGGCTACTTCCTTTGATTTCAAAATGGCGTTTGAGATCTTTTTGAGTATAAACATCGATATGATTGGAGTTCAGTTGAATTTTGCTATTTTTCTATTTGGCTTTGGATTTGGGTTTCAGCCCATTATCCCAACATAATACCCTAACTCCATCCCCTCTCCTCTTGATTAATTTTCATTTCCTAACTCTCTCAAGCTAAAGTAAAAGGGGGGAATGAAAGGGAAATCAAAATTCCTAAGCCTTAGTTTACTATGAAATTCAAATTCAAGTTCTAGAAATCTAGGAGAAGCATATGTAAGCATCCTCTTTGTCTTATCCATCTCAATCTCACTTCAATTTTCAGGAATTCCTAAGCCCCAACTTAGGAAATATTAGCTTATGAGCTTAGATTGGAGCTTCTTGAGTTGAAGTTGAAGAGTGGTTGATCTTTCCTTTTCTCAAATCTTCTCATTCGTTGTTTTTGGGTTTAAAGGTGATTCTTAAGCTCACATCTATGTCTATACCTTTGACAGTTGTTAGGTATGAATTCCAAACATCTATTTCATGTTTATTTGCTTTGAATTGAATTGGATTGGTGAATTTTCCAATTTTTGATATTTTGAAGTTAAAATCTATGAAAATCCTACATTGGATGTTTTGACATGTTGTTTGGAGTGTATTGAAGAGCCTATAGGGCTGGACCGTCGTTAGGCATAAATCCCTAGCCATTGTCGCTCGTTCAATCGCCTCCGAGACAATTTGGCCATCATTGGCCTAGCTTAAATCTTGCCCTGAGCTTCGGCTCAAACGTCTGTTGATAAGCTCAGGTGTTTGGAGCTACGGAATAAAAATTCCAGACCTTTAGTGTAGACTTCTGAGGTTCTTTCCCAGTCGTCTGGGTGATTTGGAAAAAAATTCCAAACCTTCTGCTCATACGTTCGGGGAAAGAACCCGATCTGACATTGTTAAATTCAGCCAACTTGCCAGTTTTATGTGGCTTTCTGTTTTAATCGATTTTTGGTTGATCCGATTGGTCAACATCATTTATTATCTACTTTGATGACTTTTTTTGGATTTGTTGGAATATCCATTCGATGGATTCGATATCGATTTCTATGGTTTTGATTCACGTCACCGAATGTGAATTTTTGGTGATGGATTGTTTTTACAATCGTTCCTATGATTTGTCACTTTAAAATACAAAGGTTTCTATACTAGTTGTAAATATTTAAATCACTTTCATAAAAATGATTTTAACGTTATTTTTTATACAAAGTTCATTTTTAAAACCATTTTCCAGTGTATTAGTACATACAAACCTTTACCTCATTTGTATGAGAAATCTAATTAAATGGCATAGAAAAACAATCTGTATGAAACATTTGCTTTTTTTGTCGGTTAATTCTTAGACTTGTTCGATTGAAATCTTATGAAAATTTTGGAGTGGAAATCTAAAATTTGTTCGTAAATATTTACGTTAAGCCCATGGTTATGGGACACGAAGCTAAACTCATTTATTTACTAGATTCGTGTAATTCACACTTCTTATTGATCAATGATGAACATTTTTATGTCTTAGACTAGCGATGCGCGATGTCTCCTTGTCCATGTGGGGTACTTGTGACAATCCAGAATTCTTGGACATTTGATATCAAAATATTTAATTGATTTTAAATATTTAAAAGTTAATGTTTAACTTGAATTACAAATATCACTATTTATTGGATGGTTTAATTATTAAATTAAATAATTTAAAGCTGGGTAAAATGTTGAATCTGGAGTTTTAAGCCTGTTAAAAATAATTTAAGGGTTTTTAAAATTTAAGTTGATAGTACTGAAGGTAGTAAAAGTGTTAAACTTGGGTTTAAAGGTGTTTTGTTAAGTTTTGTAAATATATCGTTTAAATTGACGTTCAAACATAGCCTTCAGAGGCACAGTCTCGGATTACGACGAAACCAGTTC
Source organism: Allium cepa (assembly GCA_030765085.1). Taxonomy (NCBI): domain Eukaryota; kingdom Viridiplantae; phylum Streptophyta; class Magnoliopsida; order Asparagales; family Amaryllidaceae; genus Allium; species Allium cepa. The sequence goes on along the minus strand of CM060943.1, from coordinate 949,254,531 downwards.
CATTTGACCCATAATATTGTTTTATTATCATATTTCAATTTTTACAGTGTCTGGAGTTGTTGTGTGAGCATACGATATACAAACGCGCTTAAATCTATATCCAAAAATTCAATATAATAACTGGTCCAAAAAGCTATCTTCTCCATACGATCGAGTTAGGGCTCGAAACCTTTTCCTTTGTGTTTGAAATAGGGGTTTAACATTATAAACGCCTAGCGGCACGCATTGATAGGAGATCAAGATTTTGAGTTGCGTTTACCGAGACCATTTAAATTTAGTTAAAACGATATATATATTCTGGTCAAATTACTCACGCCAGCTATTTTTATTTCACATCAAGTTACTGTACATGAGCAAGTTCTACACGCCATCGTTACTTCTTTCACTTCGTTCAAATCACAGCTAATACAAAACAAAAAAAAATATCCTTCCTTTTCTTTTTAAATCATGAAAGTTCCTTCTTATTCCAGGCTTTCAATCGAAATCAACGAATCATACCATCAACCCTTCTCATGCCTCAGAAGCTAAGAAAAAAATAAATATTTAGGGAAGATTATATTTACCAAAATCCTCTTCCCTTTATTTGAAAAATCCACACACCTTTTACTCCTTTTTTCCCAACCGAACGAAATCGTTCCATTTGAAATCGAGAAAAGGATGGCGTCCCACTTCAAGTTCTTTCGAACGAAAATCACATATTGCTATCCCATTTTTGTTTGTGTGCTGAAATATATATATATATATATATATATGGTTTAAAAATATATAGGACTTTTAAAGGGTTGTAAGATGGTATATTTAGATTCAAAGGAAAAGTAAATATACATGCTTACATTTTATCACTACTAAGTGTATTAAAATATGCGTTTAGTATAAATTTATGTATTTATTATCGTAGTTAATAAAAATATTTTATTAAAAGGAATTTTGTTTAAAAATAATCTATTGGTTAATTAAAATTATAAAATGGGCAATAAATCGTGCAATTAGTCAAATATTAATAAAATCATAATATGTTTATTCAAGGTCAAAAAAATCGAGAAACCAAGGCAATATTGGAATGGATTGCAAATAAAAGCAAAGGTGAGTTAATCTCACTCATCTGGGTTTAATTTAAATTTAAATGGTTAAATTTAAATATTTGGTTGAATGATTGAATTGATTGGATGTGGTATATTATTTATTACTATATATATGGGAGCGATTGATTTCCCGCATTATATAGCGGATGAGACCCTATGCGCCGCATAATTGCGGATGATATTATATAAATCACATATACCGCGATAAACCACCTCGAAGTGGAATGGGTATTATTGTATTGTGCTAACATCTTTGGATGCAGGGAAACAGGTTGGAGGGATTTGACTAGATTCCTAAAAATATTTAGATTTGTTAAAATATTCTGTGATACAATTATTTGCTATCCTATGATGAATTATATTGATAATTGGAAATGTTGGATACTATGGTTGATTTTAAATATTTCGATGAACTAGATTATCAAAATCTATAGAAATGGGATTTCTGAAATGAAAATAAAAGAGTGAATTTTGAGTAAAATAATCATAGAAATTTGAATAAATTAAAAACGAATTGGAAAAGAATAAAAAGTGATTTTTGAATTCTGATAAATAAAATTCCAAGTGCGGGAAATTAGATTTTGAATAAATAGGAATAAGTGATTTTATTTTTAAACATAAGTGATGTTATATCAAGAAGTAAAGAATTTATTTTAAATTTCCAGGTTTGAATTTATTTAAAAGGACAAAGAAGGAATTTGGGAAATCTGAAATTGGTCTTTTCAGTTAAAAGATTTTAAATCATAATTAAGGAATAAAAATCCGAAGTCAATGGGTTTTGAGATGAATGACTGAGTAAAGGAATTTATTTCAAGATGAAGTAAATTGGAAATCGATTTTGAAATCGATTTAATGTTTGAAATTGGAAATTTAAAGGAGAATGTAACCATGAAATTTATAAACTGGGTTTATAAATGCGAAGTGATATATCAACGGATATTTGGAAGAATAAATTCACGATGGAAATTCATTAAGGAAATGAGTAAATTTGCTTAAAAATTAATAGTGATTTATTTTTAAAAGATGTGAAAGAGAAGCGTATTTCCCTACATAGCCAAGTGCGTTTTTAAAGGAAATTTTTAAATATAAGTTAAAAGTTTTAATGCTGTTTTGAAAAGCATGTTTTAAAAAATTTATTATTTCTAAATGTTTAAATTCTAAAGTAAGTATTTTTTAAATCTATTATCGTAGTAATTATTTAAAGGTGACTTGGTATTTTGTTTTAAAGGAGAAATCTAGTTTTATATTTTATAAAGTAACCACATTTTAGATATTCCTAAAGGATATATTTTTAATAAAATATTGAAGTTGTTTTCAATTTAAACGTCAAAGTATATTTTATAATAAAGTGTTTTTAAATTATTTTAAAAATCTAAAGCTTTATACTTGGTGTTTTCAGTGGGAATAAATATTTGGGAATTTATCCCATGAGAAGTGTAGGGTTTGAAAACTGTTTTCAAAAAGGGTTGAAAAATGAATTATATTTTGCGAAGATATTTTGAGTATAATAAATAAGTTGGGAGATTATTTATTGTTTGATGGTTGTTTTTGAACGTTAATTGATAGTTAAATAACGACTATCAATATTGGCCAATGTGTTGATCGTTTTGAAGAGACCGGGATTGGGATTAAATTCTCGAAAACCACTTCGATCTGGTTTGTAGGTTTTCATGAGGAAGACGAGTTTGGATTCGAAGGTGGAGCAGTGAAGTGCAAGGGCTAGTCGCTACTAATCCGAAGGATTATTCCAAAATGGTTATAGTAGAAGTAGTGCCTCCAGTTCCGTTTGAACCCGGGACGGGCTTGTATGGATGAATGCTTTTGGAACACCGCCAGGTGGAGGATGGGCATTCTTAGTGAAACGTTCAGAAAGGTAATGCTTATCCTCGAGCCTCATCAACCGAGGATGACTGAAAATTAGGGGTTATGCAGCAAGGCTAAGTGGGTAGCACCCATTAGGGTGAGGTCATCCCAGTCTACATGTCCCTTTTTATTCAGCTTAGTGGTGCGGCTGCTGATCCCAACCGCTGGTTGATCTTACTCGGGATTATCCAGTAAGGGATAGTCCCGGTCTTGTGTTGTAGGGGATTTAGGGTGGATCCTCGGTACGCTGCTCTAGACCAGGTACCGTGTTAGGTGGTACCCAAGTGCCTAGTCATTAGTCGGAAATCCATTCTCCCTACGTGCCTTTACGGTTTTGTTTCTATACCTATATGCTGGAATTTAATAAATGTAACAATTTCGACTATTTGAATAAGTATTTGTATATAGACACTATTTTAATATCAGAGGATTTTAATAAGAAATGTTTTGGCTATCGTAAGGTAAAAACCTGACATGTTTATTTGTGGCATGGTCTTACGAGATGCTTTTGGTTTCAAAGGATTTTGAAACTTTAATAATCGAATTGAGTGTGATTTTCTCACGCTGGTATTCCAGACTGACTCGGGTCTTATTTCAGTATAATGCTCGGGTCAGACCGAGTATTATAAATTACAGGAAGGATGCTGTGGAGCTGGATGGCGATACGTACTTTCGTACTTGTATGAAATATTCCGCTGTGTATTCGATTTTTTAAAGGACGAGATATTATAACCGTCCTGAGTTGTGTTGTTGTTTGTACTGAACTTTGATGCTGTACTCTGATGATGTAATGTATAAATAGATGTATTTGTTTTTTTGTAAAGATCATTCATAATTTATTATATTTATTTCCACTACGATGGTAAGATTTTGTATCATTTGTTTCCTCTTCTTCTACCACTTCTTCTTTAACCCCAATGGTTCGTATTTCCGTTCATCTTGAGTTAATTGATAGAGAATTGTGTCGACTCAAAAGGGTACGGATCTACGGGTCATTATAGTTGGTATCAGAGCTTAGGTTGGTGATAACCTTGGCTCTGGTGGGGATTACTCATGGAAAATAGAGTACCTAGTACTCTAGAATGAGTTTGAGTGTATTAATAGATATGAGCGTGTATTTGTTAGTGAATATAAATTTTTTTAATATTGTGTTGACTTATTGGTTAGGTGGAATATGAATTCTGATCGGGTAAGTTGGTCGCTATTCGAGAAGAGTTTATAAACACCTGACAAGATAAACTGACACAATATTGTTTTAAAGGTGGGTGAATGAAATAATTTTTCCCAAAATTATATTCTGATATAAAAGAAATATTTTCTTAAAATGTTATATAACTTAGATGTTTGGATAATAATATTCTAAACAAATAAGATTAAAAAAATTGAAATGACTTGTGTAATCAAAAAGGGAATTTGTATGAGCATAAATTATACAAATGAATTATATTTAAATTTTGATTTAAGTCAAAATCTGAAAATTTAAAACCCCGGCGATTTTGGAAGTGTTTGTCGAAGTTCTTTGAAAACAAATAATAGCATTATTATTTTGGAGGTATTTCTGAAAGGAAATTGTTGCAAATAAATTTTGAGAAGGGATATAGCATTGAACTCACTTCAGTCGCTGGAAATAATTTCGGTGATGACTGCAGCATCATCGATGTTCATTTTCGAGTTTCTAAGTGGCAGATTGCTGCCAAATTGATTTGTTAAGAAGAACTACTTTGTTTTTGAAATTTCAAAGGAAATTTGTTGGGGGTAAAATAACCAAGATTGGTTTAAAAATTTGATAAACATGATTTTGGGATAATGGTGGTTTTAAAATGATTTGAACCAACAGCCGGGTGTTTCAAATCCTAAATCCTTATTTGAATTGAAAATGCTGATGAGGAAGTTATAAGCTTGTAAAGTTGAGATGATTTTTAAATAAGGAAGGAAAATATGAGCTTTGAATGTTGGAATTAAAATTTAAAGTGAAAAAGTTAATTAAATTTAATTTGGAGAAATTAAATTGTGGAAAATTTAATGGATGATTGGAAGAAATAATTAGTAAATCTTGAATGTGATTGGATTGGGAAAATAAAAAATTAATTTGGATTGAGAAATAAAATTAATTAGAAATAAATTAACTTAAGCAAAGTTAATAATAATGAGTTGGATTTGAAGTAAGTTGAAAAGAATTGGAGTGAAATTAAAATGAATTGTGAGGGAAGATATTAAATGGAATTAAGTCCTTGCTTAATAAAATTCAAAAGAATGGTATGTGGCTCGATTTAACTAGGGTTGAGTTAAATAAAATTGATTTAAAATAAATTCAGTTGAGTTATAGATAATATTGAATGGAATAAAATTCTTACTTAAATAAATAAGTGTAAACTAAGTATTGAATTGGGATAAATAAGCTTTGGAAGCATATAGAAGAATTGAAAAGCATAGAAATAAAAATATAATCCTTAGTTAAAAATAAGGCGAAAATGTGGTTGACTGTAAATGGATGGAGAAGTATGAATATTAATAAGTGAGTAGCTTATAAAAATGTGAAAAGGCAATGAATAAGCCGAAATAAAATTGTTGAAATTTTGGAATATGAAAGAAAATCCCAAATGGAATTATATAAAAAAAATTAAACTCGGAAAAATTTAATGAAGTGATTTTTGTAATAAAATCGAATATTTATTTAAAAGTTAGTAGCAAGCTAATTAGCTAAATAAATTATTTGATAGAGTATGTTGATAAAATTTAACCCGGTTAAATCAAATGGATTGTTAGTTAATAATGAAGTTTAGAAATTAATTAGAATTATAAATAGAATTCGACTTGGATTGATATTGAATTAAAATAAGTAGAGATGTTGTAGAAATATAATGGAATTGGATTATAATAGAAATGATTTGAGTTAAGAATAAAATCCAATTCGAGTAAAAATGAGTTAAGTATGTGCTTGGATATTTTTTTGATAAATTGAGATGGTGAATTCAATTAAAATGGATGGGCTAACTGAATTAAATGGAATTTGATTAGATGAGAATCAAATTAAATAGAAGTGGACTTAAGTTTGAAGTTGGAATAAATTGAAGTAAATTAACTTAAGTTAAGAATAATAAGAAGCTCGACTTCGAGTAGGATGGGTAGACCATTAAATAAAAGCTTGGGTTGAATTAATTTGGGAATGGTTAGTAGTAACAAGCATGGAATGCGTCGAGCTAAATAAAATGGTTGTGAATGAACAAAAATGGAAGGAATTAAATATAAATTGAGTTGGAATTAGTTTAAAATGGTTATAAGCTTAATTAATTATTTATTCACATGAACATAGACGAATTGCGTAGAAATAAATTGTCGTTTGATGAAAATGAGATTAAATAAAATTATATGAATTGATAGAAGTGAAATAAAATTGATTTTGAAATCAATTGAGCTGAATATGAGCTTGTGTGGATTAAAAATAAATTGAATATAAGAAATTGAAGTGTAAACCATTAAAATTGAATGGAATGGCACATGAATTGGTTGAAAGTAATTGAATTAGTTTTGACATCATATAAATTGCTCATGGAAAGTGTTTGGTGCATGTTTCTTATGAAATGCATGTGTTTAACTATTGAAAGTAAGTGAAATGTTAATAAATTTCATATATTTAGTACTTACATGATTGAATTGAGTTAGTACAGGTACCAGGACGTATGGCTAGATTTTGACGCGCTAATTACTAAAATAACAAGCCGCTTGCTTCAAAATGCTAAATAAAGGTACGCCTACGCAATAAAAAAAAGGAAATATGAACTGTTTTTGTTTTTCCGACCGTGTGGGTCGATGTATATATATTTATATTTCTTGTCAAATTACAAAAGCTCCTCCGTATTACGGAGACTCTGCAAAAAAAATTCGAAAGTTTTAGGAGTTAATTTTTGAAAAATTTTTGTTGGCGACGAAACGATTTCAAATTGGAATTGAAATAAATGATTTTGAAAATGGAGATTGTAACTAGTTGTATGGTTGGAATTAAATGGTTTAGAAAAGCGAATATGGGATTTTCACTAAGTGGGTTTTAGAAAGTCAGCGGGTTTGGGACATTCTTCTGCCTCAGTAATTTCAGTGACAAAATTCTTTCAAGGGGGAGGAATGTGACAACCTGGAATTTTTGGACATTTGAAATCGGGATATTTAATCGACTTTAAATATTTAAAAGTTAATGTTTAACTTGAATTCCAGATATCACTATTTATTGGATGGTTTAATTATTAAATTAAATAATTTGATGCTGGGTAAAATGTTGAATCTGGAGTTTTAAGCCTGTTAAAAATAATTTAAAGGTTTGTAAAATTTAAATTGATAGTAGGAAAGGTAGTAAAGTGTTAAACTTGGGTTTGAATGTAACATCCCTGAAATTTTAGTTAAGATAACTTGATAATTAATTTAATTTTTGGAAGTTAATTGTGAATTTATTTGTGAATTAATTAAGATTTTATAAAACAAAAATAAATTTTAGATTTTAAATAGAAATTTGATTTGAAATTTAAGGATAAGTATTTGATAAATAATATTGGATTTGAAAATAAATATAGTTGATAAATAAATACAAAGCTTTGACAAGAATGTATATTTTGAACGTATAAAATGTTAATATATTGAAATTTAATTAGACTTAAAAAGAAAATTTTATATTTGAAACAAAAAATAATAATTTTGATTACTTAAGTTTAAAATGAAAATTTTAAAATAAGTATTTGTTAATAAGTTTAATATCTTAGGTTTAAAAATATAAATGTATAAAAAATAAAAATTATATTTACTAACTTATAAATATTTATTAACAATGTATAATTTGATTTCAAACCATTTTTCTTTAACTTTTATAAGCTTAAGTAATTGAAATTATCCTTTGAAAATAAATAACAAAACATGATTTGTAAAAAAAAGGTTTAAAAACAAAATTTATATATAAAATTGAGAAGAGGTCTTTACATAAATTTGTTCGTATGTTAACAAGTGTTAGATTGATATAACTTAGTATTAACAAATGTAAATTATATATAAACATATATTAACAAGTGTTCAGCCATTTAAACAAGTGGCATTATCTCTTTCTTAAGATAAAATAAATAATTTATAAATAATATGGCTATCATTTAGTTTAATTTTTTTATTTTATTATCTTCACTTCTAAAAACAAGACTATCTTAAAACCAAAATCTTAAAAGAAAATTCAGAAGAAATCAAAACCAGATTCCCAAATTCACCTCAAAATAGCAAAAAAACCCAGATGAAAACAAAATCAAAAAAAGAATCAAAACCTGATTTAATACCCGGAAGTATTTCAAAGATCTGGAAAACAAAGCAACTTGAATCTCAAGCTATAAGATCAGACCAAGCATGCAAGATCAATATCAAACTTTCAAGCTTAAGACGTAGCTCAGTTTCAAACTGGGATCAAATTCAAGCAACATCAAAACAGATTTGAAAGTAAGCAACGCAACAAACAAAACAAAGAAGAAAGAAAATTTCAAAACCTAATTCTATGCTCTGTGCATATGCAGGTGAGCAAAAAAACCTGACCCTCTGATCTGATTTATGATTTGATGCATGATTGAAGCAAGTCGTGAATCTGCTTGAATGTATACCATGTATATATATACATAGGTGTGTGGCTGTGCAGGTTTGTTGATTAAGTACATCTCTCTTTTAAGAATACAGGCTGTTAAAAAAAAAGAAACCTGTTTCAGAAATTAAGAGCTCTTCCTCGAATCAATTTTAGCCTTCGAGATCTAAGTAAAATCTTTTTGTATGACCGTGATTTAAGTTTTAAAAATAAATTTACGTATAAATGTTAAAGTATCTTCTGGAAATTATAGAAAAGAAAAAGAAGAAAAAAACAGTGGAAAACCAAAAAAAAACAAGTTTTCAGGCCTGAGTCCTCTGTTCAAAAGAAATTCCGTTGAGCAAACCACTTGAGTTTGATTTAATCTCGTGATGTCTGATGAGTTAAATATGTTTGTGCATTGCGTCAATCAGCCTGCCTATGTTTATATCTGTGTATAAACTTATGGTGCATGTGAGTATGTATTGCTGAGTTCAGGATTACTATGTTTACAAACCTAGAAAAAAAAATTCTTACACCCCAAAAGAAAGAGCGTTTAAGCTATGATCTTTAAAAGGAAAATAGTGGTAATATGATCACATCATTTGTTCAAATAAACACAGGTGGATGTATGGAACAATCATTTCAAATTCAGAGATTTATAGTGATAACCAAATTTAAGAAGAAAAAGAAAAAATCAATGATTTTGATTTCATATTTTGATTTTACAGAACGATTCATAATACAAGATTATGAATTTAAGTAATCATTACATGATCATTAGATTTGAAAATCGTTTGGATTTTAAAGTTGAACAGAAAATAAGTAATCATCAATTTTCGGGGATTAACGTTAATTCGTGGATCAAGCTTGATGTTGAAGATTGCTTGAGAGCTTGTGATCCTCAGACAATAGTGAATGAATTTTTAGATTGCTGGTGGAGGTAGCCGATGTTAATTTAGGGTTTACAATGCCATTTTGGTCACTGTTGGAATTGAGGAAATGTCGTCATCATGGTGAACCCGATTAGTTCGGAGGTAGTGGGATCGATGCATCACGTCGTGATGCATCTCGAGTTGGGTGGACGAGATCCCAGGTGGTCGGAATAGGCGATGCAAGTTGATTGGGTTGACTGTGCAGTTCCAGGAAGGGGGATTGAGGGCTCGTTTGCGATTCTCTGATGATCTCGCATTCGTAGGTGCTCCAGTCAATTGTCGGAGTCATCAACGACTTATAGGTACCGGTAAAGTCGACCAGAGTTGGTCGTGGTGGGGTGCACGTTGCGCTGGTGCGTGGTTATCCGGATGTGTTATTGGGATTTTGGGAAGAAGGGTGAAGCTCGAGTTCATCTCGAAGAAACGCACGCATTTACTCGGGGAAAATGAGGAGAAAGGGTAACCCGAAGTCAAGCTCGGGTGAATCTCGAATTAACTCGGGTTGGTGATCAAAACTATTTTTGAATTAATAACTTAATCAAGTTTTAAAACACCGTCGTAATTAAATGTTTTTATAGCAGGTTTGTTAGTTAGATAATGCCTTAAAAAATATTCTTAAGTTTGTTATGAATAAATTTAAAATGATTTAAAGATATACATAACTTTATTTTGAAAGTTTAACTCAATAATGGATTTGTTAAAGGGTTTTAAAATGGTTAATTAATTTTCAAAATTTAAGTTAACATATTTGTTAAAGGTAATTTATTATTTTTAGTTAATTACTTATAATTAAGTGTAATTAATCAAGTAATTAATGAATAATTAATTAAAAATATTACTTAATTGAAAGTAATTAAAAATGGATAATTTATGATAAAAAAATTTGATTAATCAAATGTTTAATGGTTATTAATTTAAAAAATAATTAATTAATGAGGTTAATTAATTAAGGTAATTAATTTGAGAATAATTAATTAATTAAAGGTTAATTAATTTGTGAAAATAATTAAGTGATGATTATTAATTAAGGATTAATTAATTAAATTTTTGTAATTAATCAAGGATAATTAATCAATGGATTATTATTAATTAAAGGTTAATTAATGATTAATTAAAGAATTAATAATAATAATTGTTTGTAATTAATTAGTTATTAGTTAACCATGATTACAAATTTATTCCTAGGGAATGATCTGGTTTAAAATTAAACAGATGACTTAATGATCGTACTTATGAATGTATGGATTGTATGTAATGCTGAGAATTATGTGGCTATCCCTTATGTGTAATGTAATTTATTTATCTATAAAGTACTTATGTTATCTATCTGTGATTTTGTGTATATAGATAAGCGTTATAGGATTATACCACTTATCGATATTGCAGTGATTGTGTCTTTGATGATTGATGATGTTGCACTATTGTATGTAAAACCCATGGACTACAGTATACACACAAAAATATGGATTTCGAGTGGAAATCTGTTTAGTCACAGAATTTTAAATAGTTTTGAATTTGAATTTTATATCCAAATGGTTTTGGGAAATGGATTTGGGTTTAAAGTGAAAAACTTTTGAAAAGGTGTTTTAAAAATGAAGTTATTTTGAATAACTAAATAAAGTTTTGAAATTTGAATAATTTTATTTAAATTGGAAATTCAATATATGAAATTGAATTCTATATCAGGTATTTATAATTTAAAAAGGTTATACAAGTTATAAATGTGTTTTTATGAGGTTTTTAAACCATTTTAAAAGGATAGTTTTGAGAATTTGAATTTAACCGAAGTTTATATTTGAAAGGCCTTAACTCGTGCAAATTATAATCGGGTTTTACGAAACGGAAACAAGTGGTTTCAAATAATAATAGCTTTTATATAAGGAAAGAATTTTCCAAATAATGATGAAAAGATGTCAAATTTGAAATGGAATGATTTTGAAAGCTATATCTTTGTGAAAGATAGTTGAACCCTATTTTGAAATAGAAGAGGATATTAAATGGTGTATCTTTTATATATAAAAGATTAAAACGGGAATTGTTTTGAAAGCTATGAAACGAGTCTTTGATTTAAAGACCGGATGAGTTAATCAAATTTGAAACGGAATTGTTTTGAAAATCTATGAATGAATCTTTGTTTAAAATATTGGTGAACCTTGTTTTAAATTGAAAGGGATCTTAAAGTGGATCTTTTGTTTAAAAGATTTAAATCTGGAAATTGTTTAAACCATTGAAGATTTTTGAAATGAATCTTTTTGTTTAAAAATATTTGTAAATGGTAATTTGTTTAACCATTTGAAAGGAAGCTTTTTGTTAATAAGTTGTGATTTAACAGAGATCCCATATCCATATGTTTTTAAATATTGCGCTCATTATTCGGTTTAGCCAGGAGAGGACCTTGTGTCATATAAACCATTCTGAATAATGATACGGCGTTATGGATAGCATTTGAAGACCGGTGGTGAAGACCGGGTATATGCGAGAACGATAGGACGACCTATCGATTGTCTCTGCACCGAGTAGCTACGGTATAGAGATTCCCTAAGTGATGGGAAGTCCGATCGGGATTGTGGACGTCCGGATTGCAAGGGCTTCTTTGGAAGTGCCTTCGGTTCTGTTCGAACCCGAAACAGACTTGTATGGACGTGTGTCTGACATTACATTTTGAGATGTAAAACCGATTAACATTTCTATTTGGCGGCGGAGATTTATTCTCTTAGCTTAACACCCTTCTCTAAGACGTACGAGCTCAAAGGTTATGTAGTTGATGGTTACCAGTGATACATTCCCAATTTGGTAATCTGGCATACGAAGCGTTGCTGATCATTTGTTGATCAAAGCATGGCTTTGTGAAAAGCGTAGCTTTGTGGACATGACTTCGTCGAACTTCACAACCCGGAATGGTCAAAACAGGAAGAATGCAGCAAGGTTATTTGGGGGTAACGACCCCTGAGGGTATGTTCATTTACTTCTGGATAGAGGTGGTGTCATGGTATGGAGCCTAGATACTTAACCTATGTGGTTGCTGCAAATTTATTACTTTGTGGTTGTTGGTGAATCCCGGGATAAAGGTGGGTTACGACTGAGGGATGGCATACTCGTCTCAGTAGTTACCCAGTTACAAAGGTAACCCAACCTTGTGTTGGCAGAAATTCGGTTAGGTTCTCGGGGCGTCCCACCAGAGGCGTAGCCATGTGGACCAGGAAGTTCCTTAGACTGACCATTTGTTGAAAATCAATTCTTCAATACGCGCCTTGTACGGTTTTAGTTGTAGAACCTGCCATTTACTTATGGTGGTCACCATTGTTTAGATGGTAGCTATAGTAGGCATAGTTCGGAATGTCTATGCTGGCTGGGATTTATATTATACTTTCAAATGATTTTTCCACACCATGCACTTATAATAATAATATAAAATAAATTTTCTCGTATCAATCATATTTGACCATCATAAGGAGAAATCTCATCCAATTCTACGTTTTCATAGTGTATGTGGCGGGAGGCCTTATGGTAGTTTCATTTTCTAAAAAACATTGCGGATTTATTTTAAATCTCTTGTTGTTTTTTTTAAGACCAACTTTTTTTTTTGCTCATACCCGTCCCACGACTGACTTGGAGTTTATCCTTCCCTTCCTAAACTCTGGGTGCCCACAATTTTTCACACGGGCAGTCTAGAGTTAGGCATTTCAAATAGTAGATATCAATTCAATAGGTTTCAGCTTTCTCTTTGTAATTCATTGGAGATCTTGAATAATGGAGTCTTTGGATTCGCGGACCAGACTTGCTTATCTATGTGCAACATGATGGTGGTTCGAGCTTGTGGTTTGGAGTTTTGGCTTTGGACCATTAGTATTGCTGTTGCAGTTTGATATTGGAGTTATCTCTTTTGCTATTCGTTTTCCGCTGCACTTATTTTCTCTGATATTTCTTGTATCATATTGATATCATTGTTGTATCATTTTGGATAATGCATCATTAGAGTTGTATATGATATTCATTTTTTTCTTCTGCTATGTTGTTATACTTAATGTGTTATAAGCTCCGGCACGACTTGAATTTCAACTTTTGAATCTGCGGCATTTAAGTACAGTTGAGTACGGATGTCGTTTTTTGAACGCTGGAATTTGGACCGTGACATTTTGGTATCAAACCTGAAGGTTGAAACTTTAGCTCAGGAGTATAACACATTAGGTAACTCATTAGAGATAGGGTGAAGTATACCCTAGAATGAGTATATCCCTAAGATATCCATCTAATTTCCTCGGTAAATTCTCTTACTATCCACTGATAGTAAGTATGAGTGCAAGAAGAGAACAAGATAGGGGAAGGGAAATACCACTTTATATGGTCAGTACCCTGCAATAACGGAAACAACTTTCTCTATCAATCCCCTTTGATTCGTCTTTTCAATTCTTTGATGATTCCTGGCAGCTCCAGGAAGAAGTTTTGATATATTGGCATGGGACACAAACTCCAGATGGGTCAAAGTTGTTTGTTTGGATGAATAATTTGCTTTGGTTGCTATGGTTGATAGATATATTTTGGTTGTTTAGACTAGAAAGTTTTGGAATTGTATCCATATATCTGTCTATTCTTTGGGGTATTACGACTTGAGCTTGGAATCCATACCCAGTGTTTGAAAATTATGGAAGATTAAATTCATTATTTTGTTCTTTTGGGTCTCGATATATTCTATGAGGGGTTAGTTATCCTTTGAACTAATCGATACCCCTGCATATTCATAGATCTGGTGACCCGGGTATCTTGTATTGAATGAGTTCGTTCTCATAATTATTAGTGATATTATGAATTGGGAAGCCAAATGCAGAATAGATACCCAATTTGATTTGGAAACTATCTCTCTATCTTTGTGTATCCATCCTTTGTTATCTCCCTACTCTCAAATTTCGAGGACGAATTTTTCTTAAGGGGGAATCTGTAACATCCCTGAAATTTTAGTTAAGATAATTTGATAATTAATTTAACTTTATAAATTAAATTTTGAATTTATTTTTGAACTAATTAAGAATTTTCTAAAACAAATGTAGATTTTAGATTTTAAATCGAAATTTTGATTTGAAATTTGAGGATAAGTATTTTATAAATAATATTGGATTTGAAAATAAATATAGTTGATAAATAAATACAAAGCTGTGATAAGAATATATATTTTGAAGGTATAAAATGTTAATATATTTAAATTTAATTAGACTTAAAGAAAATTTTATATTTGAAATAATAAGTATGATTACTTAAGTTTAAAATGAAAATTTTCAAAATAAGTATTTGTTAATAAGTTTAATATCTTAAGTTTAAAAATATAAACGTACTAAAAATAAAAAATTATATTTACTAACTTATAAATATTTATTAGCAATGTATAATTTGATTTCAGACCATTCTTTAATTTGTATAAGTATAAGTAATTGAAATTATCCTTTGAAAATAAACAAGAAAACATGAAAACATGATTTGTAATAAAATAAAATAAAATAAAATAAGGTTTAAAAACAAAATTTGTAAATAAAATTGAGAAGTGGTCTTTACATAAATTTGTTTTTATGTTAATAATTGTTAGATTGATATAACTTAGTATTAACAAATGTAAATTATATTGAAACATATATTAACAAGTGTTAACCCCGTTCCAGCATACGAGCTAAAAGGCCTACGAGTTAGAGGCGTCAACGGGTTAAGACTTGAAACGACCTACGACTTAAGGTGCCTAACGACTTAGGAGACCTCACGACTTAAGGAAAGGACCGACTCAAAGAATCCCCGACTCAACTAGTAGCGACTCAATGATACAGGCCGACTCATTAAGCTGCCGACTCAAGAAACCTCACGATTCATTCTATCACCGACTCATCTGACCTGGCTCCGACTCATCAAAGACCGACTCATTTGGTCGCGACTCATCCATTCGAGGCCCTTAAGTATTCCATTGGGTTTACGACTCAGGAGATGAACGGTTCATAAAACCTTACGACTCAAGTTCATTAACGACTCAACGACCCAAGGAGAGATCCGAGTCATAAAACCTTATGGCTCAAAAGACTTACGACTTAAGGAGTCTATGACCTAAGGCAGCTACGACTCAAAAGATAGGTCAATTCACGACACACGACTCAGAGACAAGCTCAGAATCATGCTGCAAGGGGATGACTCGTTGATGACTTACGACTTAAGATGAGTCGTACATGATGACTCGTTGATGACTCAACCTGAAGCTGCTATGTAGAAGACCAGGGTCGCCTCATCTTAGACGGCAACTTTTGACTCGCAGACGACTCACGATGAGTCGGCCACGACTCACGACTCATGATGAGTCGGTCACGACTCATGACTTGAAAGTTCCAGCCTAAAAATTTGTCTATAAATACATGGCCACATTCAATGTGGGGGGGACCTTTTTTGGGCTAATTCTCGAAGCACCGTTACTCTGCCATTTTCTCAACTCAAGCAGAACTCCAAGCACTCCAAACTCCAAGGACGCTATTACACGCTTCAAAGAAGAATCACAATCATTCAAGATGAATTCGAAAGATTATTCTTCATGGGAGTTTGAACTATTTGTCTGAAGTTAATTGTAATTGAAGAAAGTGATATAAATTGTACTCATATCAGCAATAAAGAGAATCTAAGTGGACGTAGGCCTGATTTTGGGCCGAACCACTATAAAACTTGTGTTTTTACTGCTTTTCTGCAATCTCCTTACTTATAATTCTTTCCCGATCTATCGGGTGGTGCTTTCACAAATACACTTCACACACCGGGGTGTTAGCGTTCAAATTTAAGCGTTAACATTTTTGGTGCTTTCACTGAGAATCGAACTCAGGACAGCTGTCATCATTGCTTCGCAGAGATTTGAAGAAAGAATTTCCTTAAAAACCAGAAGTATATCTGAGATTATGGCTCCTGGAAGGAAAAGCAGATCTATCAGATCTGGGAACATTCAAGAGGGAACCTCCGCTTCCCCTGTGCCTAATCTACCCACTCCGTCTGTTGGAGTTACAAAAGCGGAATTGGATGCTGTGATTCTAGGGCTAAACCAGCAGATAAACGCCCAAAATGCACAACTAGAGGCTCAAAGTGCCCAGAATGCTCTGATTCTGAATAAGTTGAACGACTTACTTGGGGCAAACAATGAACCGGCTGGTAATGAAAGGAACTATGCTGGCAACATTCATGATGTTAATGAAAGGAATGCTCCTGAAAGGCCTACTAGTCCCTTTGAGCAGGCAGTACCTGACGCCGGTGGATCTAGAACTCGACATGATGAGGAATATCTTTCTGGAATGGTCCGGCAGATCATGAAAGAAAGTATGCAAAGGGTTGAAGATGAGAAGGAATGGGGTTTCGCTCCAAGTAAAACTCCGTTTACTGAAAAAATCTTGAAGGCGGAATTTCCAAGGAAGTTTGTCCCTCCGACTATTCCAGCTTACAAAGGGACGAGTGATCCGAATGAGTTCCTGTATAAATATGACTGGCACATGACAGGTGCCAGGGCCTCCGACGAAATAAAGTGCCGATATTTCCCCGTATACCTGGAAGGCGTGGCTTTATTGTGGTTCACCAAGTTACCAGTCCGATCTATCGATCAGTTTTCAGACTTGACCAGAAAATTCAAGGAGCAGTTTAGACTATATGCTTCGAAGGCCAAGGATATTATGTCACTATCGAGTTTAGAGCAGAATCCTGGTGAATCTATCAGATCCTTCTTGAACCGCTTCAATATAGCACTGGCTGAGGTGGACAATGCTGAACCACGAATGATATTGACTTATCTGATGAGGGCTATCGATAAGTCAAGCGAATTTGGGAAATGGTTAAATATGAAGGAGCCAACCTCTCTCGAAAAGTTCTACAAAAAAGCAGACGAGTTCATTCGCTTGGAAAGTCGTCCTTTACCAGTAAAGACAGTGTTAGAAAAAGCAGAAGACAACACTGTCGCTCCACGCAAGAATGAATCGGTGGGGGAAAAAAGGGAGAATAGTAATGGGAAGAAACAGGGTAATCTGAAGAAGCCCCGATCCTTCAAGCCATCAGAATATACTCCATTATCACATACACCGGAGCACATCTACCACGCCACTAAAGATTCCGTCGATTTCCCTAAACCTATCCCGTTGAGAACTGGGAGAAAAGCCATACAAAGTGGGAAATTCTGCCGCTTCCACAATCAACCAGGTCATGAAACTGATGAATGCCGCCAGCTGAAAAATCTGATTGAAGAGTTGCTAAGAGAAAACAAGTTGCAGCAATTCGTAAAAAAGAATAGCAACAATCCTGCATCGTCGAGTCAGGGGCAGCGGGCCCCTGTTCATCAGCCTGGGGCAGGAGAGAAAGCTACGGGGCACGAATCTGGAAGGCCCGTTATCAATGTCATTTCAGGAGGACCTCACCCAGCTGGTAAAAGTTGGGGTGAGATGGAGAGATATTCCAGGGCTTTGAAATATGCTCCAGCCGAAGAAAACGTCTTTGTTCTAGAAGACACTACGCCCCTTAAACAACAGAAAACTTTCAGTGACGGTATTATTTTCAGAGCCAGAGATTCTACAGGTATTGAAGCTCCTACTTTAGATCCCTTGGTCATCTCGGCTGGTATTGGACCAGCCATTGTCAGAAGAGTCCTCATTGACTGCGGAGCATCATGCAATATTCTCTTCAAGAAGACATTTGACCAGATGAAAATCCCTATGATCGATGTGCAAGCCTCATCACAGAAAATCGTGGGCTTCACAGGGGAGCCAAAGCAACCAGTAGGAACCATCGATTTGTTTGTAGAACTTGGGGAAGGAGAAAGGAAAGTGGCCCGAAAGCAAACATTTGTGATTGTCGATGAGTTTTCTGCCTATAATGCTTTTCTTGGCCGTCCAACACTCGCAGCATTCAAAGCTATCCTAGCCCCGTGGTGCCTCACTATTAAATTCCCTACTGACAATGGAGTAGGAGTTATAAAAGGGGATCAAAATGCTGCGCGAGAATGTTATTGGACAGAGCTGCGAGAGTCAAGAAAAAGAGAAATGGGAAAGGATGCGGCAACTCCAGTCCGCATCAAGGAACCAGCTTTGTAGCAATTACAGAGCGGACCCTGCACTGGCGAGCACAGCGGGGCACGGAAAGAAATGGATCCCAGAAAAGCCAGTACAGGGGAGAATAGAGTAGTACCGGTGGAAACGACAATTCCGGTACCTGTTGACCCGAAGGACCCAAATAAGGTGTTGAATGTGGGTTCGCAGCTTAATGTGTCAATTCAGAATGTCTTGATATCTTTCCTGAAAGCAAATCTGGATGTCTTTGCTTGGACTCATGCCGATATGTGTGGGATATCCCCAGAAGTTGCAGTACACGCTCTGAATATTGACCTAAAGTTTACGCCAGTTAAACAGAAAAGAAGAACCCAAGGTCCAGAAAGGTCAGCAGCATTAAAAGAAGAAGTTGATCGACTCATGGAAAATAACTTCATCAAAGAATCTACGTATCCGAATTGGGTTTCAAATCCTGTGCTGGTCAAGAAAGCTAATGGAAAATGGAGAGTATGCATCGACTTTTCTGATCTAAACAAGGCTTGCCCCAAAGATTGCTTCCCATTACCCAGGATCGATCAACTGGTAGACGGAACTGCGGGACATGAATTGTTATCCTTCATGGATGCCTACTCCGGTTATAACCAAATCATGATGCATGAGCCGGGTCAAGAGGATACAAGCTTTATCACAGATGTTGGACTTTATTGCTACAGAGTTATGCCCTTCGGATTGAAAAACGCAGGGGCAACCTACCAAAGACTTGTTAATGCTATGTTCAAACCGCAATTGGGCAAAACTATGGAAGTCTACGTCGACGACATGTTAGTGAAGTCCAGGAAAGCAGTGGATCACATTGAACACTTAGCAGAAATGTTCGCAGTCCTCCGGAAATACAGAATGAAACTTAACCCTCTCAAATGTACATTTGGGGTCGAATCCGGAAAGTTCTTAGGTTTTATTGTCAGTGCTAGGGGCATAGAGGCTAGCCCAGCTCAAATTACCGCCTTAAAAGAAGTTAAAGCTCCTAGAACGAAGAAGGAATTGCAAAGTCTCAACGGAAAGGTCGCCGCTTTGAATCGGTTCATTTCCAAAGCTACTGATAAATGCATCCCGTTCTTCGATGCCCTGAAAAAAGGAAAGAAGAACTTTGAATGGACTCCCGAATGCCAAAAAGCTTTTGAAGAGTTGATCCGTCATATGGAAACGCCTCCGATACTTTCTAGGCCAGGCAATGGTGAGGATCTTCTTATATACTTGGCAGTATCATCTCATGCTCTAAGTGCAGCGCTGATACGGGAAGACAAAAGGATTCAACATCCAGTTTACTATATCAGCAAAAGACTCACTGGGGCAGAGCTGAATTACTCCAAGTTGGAAAAACTCGCCTATTGCCTACTAGTTGCATCGAGAAAACTGAGGCAATATTTCCAAGCTCACCCTATCAAAGTACTCACTGATCAGCCTCTAAAGCAAGTCCTATTTCGCCCTGAAACTTCGGGTCGTCTTCTAAAATGGAACATTGAACTTAGTCAATATGACATCACCTATCACCCCCGAAAAGCAATCAACGGACAAGCTTTAGCTGATTTCATTGCAGAATTCACAGAGAAAGATAATGGTGAGGAAAAAGCGGTCAATGATTCTCCAATCCAGTGGAAGATGTATGTTGATGGCGCAAGAAATGACAACTGTTCTGGAGCCGGAGTGGTACTTGAAACTCCTGAAGGTCGATCATTATGTTATGCACTAAGACTGGAATTTCCTTCAACAAACAATGAAGCAGAATATGAAGCTCTTATTGCAGGTCTGAGAATCGCTAAAGAGCTGAACATTCAAGCATTACAAATTTTCACTGATTCTCAGCTCATTGTATGCCAAGTCAAGAAAGAATTTCAAGCAAAAGGTGGAAATTTGCCTTCCTACTTGTCAAAGGCTTGGGAACTCCTATGTGAACTCGGTCACTATTCAATAAGCCACATTCCTCGGGAAGAGAATATGAAGGCAGATTCCCTCGCAAAGTATTCAAGTTCTGGTGAAGCTCAACTATTGGGATTGGTCCCTGTAGAAGTCCTTTCAGCGCCAAGTATAGACGAGATGGATATAGACTGGATTGTGAATGTATCTCAAGAACAAGAGTCATGGATGACTCCAATACTGGATTACCTACTCAGGGGTTCTCTGCCAGAAAACTCGATAGAAAGACGAAAGCTTCTAAGAAAGGACTCTCGCTATGTAATTCAGGATGGCCGATTATACAGACGGGGATTCTCAATGCCATTGCTTCGATGTGTATCCCGGGAAGAATCCAAAACAATCCTAGCTGAAGTGCATGGAGGAGAATGCGGTGATCATTCAGGTGGTCAAACACTAGCAAAGAAAATTCTCCGATACGGATATTTTTGGCCAGAAATTAATCGGGATGCCACAGATTACTCCCAAAAATGTGACAAGTGCCAAAGATATGCCAAAATTCCTAGAGCACCTTCTACCGAACTCACACAGATGGTCAGTCCATGGCCATTTGCAATTTGGGGAATGGATCTCATCGGGCCGCTACCAACTGCTAAATCAGGGATTAAATATGCTATTGTTGCAGTTGATTATTTTACTAAGTGGGCTGAAGCTGAACCATTGGCTACTATCACTTCTAAGAAAATGATAAGCTTTGTGACCAAGAATATCATTTGCAGATACGGTGTGCCTCAGAAAATAATCACAGACAATGGTACTCAGTTTGAAAGCGAGGAATTCCAGGATTTTTGTAAACGATTCAAAATCCAGGAAAGCTTTTCGGCAGTAGCTCATCCGCAGGCAAACGGGCAAGTGGAAGCAGTGAACAAGATCATCAAATCAACCATCAAAAAGCAACTCGAAAAAGCAAAAGGTGGTTGGGTCGATAAACTACCACTTGCACTATGGGCATACAGAACTACTCACAAAACTGCAACTGGGCATACTCCTTTTTCGTTAGCATACGGATCGGAAGCAATGATCCCGGTTGAAACAGAGGTCCCTTCACACAGAAGAATCCATTTCAATCAAGCGGAAAATGAAAAGCTGCAACTTGAAGCGCTGGATCTCCTTGATGAAAAAAGAGATGAAGCTAACCTCAGAGTTGCAGCTCATCAGCAAATGATAGCCAGACATTTCAATTCCAAAGTTCGTCAACGCAGCTTTGAAATTGGAGATCTAGTCCTGAAAAGAATTATGACCGCGACAGGTGTGTTTGGGCCAAATTGGGAAGGACCGTATGTAGTAGGTCAGAAGCTTCTTGACGGCACATTCAAGCTCACCACTGTTGATGGAGAGCAAATTCCAAGGGCATGGAACAGCAACCACTTGCGTCCATACTTTACTTGAAAATTTTGTTGAAAAATTGTAAAAAGAATTATGGATGTATGATTCTTGTAATTGAAAGCAATTGTGAAACTGATGCAAGTAAATAATGAAAAAAAATATAAAGTGGATGTAGGCCCAATTTCATGGCCGAACCACTATAAATCTTGTGTTCCTTATTATCATTATATGTTTGCTTTGTTTTCGATATAAAAATACATAAGATGTATTGCTAAAATGTCAATTTAAATTTTTGCAGACCATGGAAATAAAACTTGCGCATAATAAGACTGAACGATTCTCACCATCATTCAACAAACAAATTCCAAGTCACAAAGACCCCGAATTCAAATCCTAGATAGGAAATACTTCAATTGAACGGCTAATGATTTCGATAGAAACAAGCCCTTGCTGATAAATTGAGATCGTTTGAACAAACAAACATCCAATTAGGAAGCTAGTGCCCGTTCTCACGAACTTGCCTGGCAATGAAGTACACTTCCTTGGATTAAACAAGCCACTTGTGAGAGAAAGGGGAATGAAAACTTGAAAAGAAAAAAAAGAGGATCGCTGAAAAGGCATAAGCAAGTGAACAGAGGAACAACCAAAGCTACCATCAGCGGCACAAGTCCTCTTCGGAGGCGCAACTCTTCGGAGGATAAAAAGACCTCTAATGGGTCATACGCCACAAAAAAGAAAGTTCTCTACTCAACAAAAAAGATTGGAGGAGTCATGACCCTCCAACCATGAGAGAGTAACTTCCAGGCGATGAAAACCCTCTCTGAGGCACATTTCACCAGGAGTTGAAGTGTTATAACCGCTCTTCGGGATTTCACTTCACCAGAGTTGAAATGTAAACAAAATAAAAGCCCTCTTCGGAGGCCCATTTCACCAGGAGTTGAAGTGTTATAACCGCTCTTCGGGATTTCACTTCACCAGAGTTGAAATGTAAACAAAATAAAAGCCCTCTTCGGAGGCCCATTTCACCAGGAGTTGAAGTGTTATAACCGCTCTTCGGGATTTCACTTCACCAGAGTTGAAATGTAAACAAAATAAAAGCCCTCTTCGGAGGCACATTTCGCCAGGAGTTGAAGTGTAGCAACCGCTCTTCGGAATTTCACTTCACCAAAGTTGAAATGCAAAAACAAAGACCTTCTTGAAAGCACACGTTTCACCGAGATTGAAATAAAACTTCCAAGTGTTGAAACGTGAAAAGGCTTTCTTCAAAGGCACAACTCTTTGGGGGTACACGTTTCACCAAGATTGAAATAAAACTTCCAAGTGTTGGAACGTGAGAAATCCCTCCTCAGAGGTACAACCCCCTCCCGGGAACACAATTAAGAAGAAAGACCTCTTTGGAAACCCACGTTTCACCGAGATTGAAATAAAACTTCCAAGTGTTGAAACGTGAAAAGGATTTCTAAAGCATAACTCTTTGGAGGTACACGTTTCACCGAGATTGAAATAAAACTTCCAAGTGTTGAAACGTGAAAAATCCCTCCTCAGAGGTACAACTTTCTATATATATAAAAAAAAAATCCTCATCAAAAGCGTACTTTAACTTTCAAAGGAAAAGTAATTTGCCTATTATGGAAAATGATCGTAAAAAAAAAAAAAAAAAAAAAAAAAAGGGAAGTTAAAGTACCCTTCAGAGGTCCGCTTTACCACATAGAGGAATTCACTTGGTAAAATATGCACATAAGCAAAAGAAAAAAGTGATTTCTTCGTACGACAAAGCGTAAAAACTTATACGAAGGGAGTTGTACTCTATAAAAAATTTCTTTAAAGAATAAAATAATTATTCTTTAACAAATAAGAGTGCAAGTCCCCTCGAAGTATAAAATATTGTAGCAAGCTTAAGGTATGGGGGTAAATGGTATAGTAGCATAGCTGCATCAGTAAAGTAATACTCAAACAACATACCATAAGCCCGCTGCAATATCGTGTAAATAAACTTGTGCAAGAAATAAAATAAATAGTAAATGCATTCTCAAATTCAAACAGAAGTTTGTACAAACGAAGAATCATTTTATTCAATTATAATGCAGATACAGGTTTTCAAAATAAAAGCGGGGGCCGGTACCCGCACAACTCTCGGCCAGTTCATACAAAAGGCAAAAAGCTAAAATCTTCACTTCTTCTTCCCTCCTTTGGACCCTTTACTCGGTCGAATAACCAGCTTTTCAGGACGGCCAGTGGGTATAAGGGAAGTGGGAGAGGCAGGTGTAACCGGTCCAACTTCCGGCTCCTCTTCAGTGGCGGTGATTTTCTTCCCCCTCCTCTTTGATGTCCCACGCTTCTCTCTCCTCTGTGAGGAAGACTCACTCCCCGGAGTGACAAGTTTTGATAGAACAATGTCGTCAGAAGGAGTCCGTTCCGGGGAAATGTCACCTCCCTCAGGTCTCTCATCTTTCTGCTCTTGCGAAGCGATGGGATCATCCAAGCCGTGAAGAGCCTCTATTTGTTCCTCCTGTGATCCAGGTTGCGAGGCAGAAGGAGGCACCGCCAGAAGAGATGAAGGAAGGATGACCGGAGGAGTAGAAGTTTGAGCAGTGCTTGGTACTCTCTCTACAGAAGAAAAAAGGTTAAAGTCAGTAAAAAGAGGAGATGAGGGTTCACCAATGAAGTCAGTAAAGAGAGGAGATGAAGGCTCGTCAAGGTTGAGAAAATAGCCAAGGAGCTCGTGAAACTCGTGTGAAATAAGCGAGTAACCAGCTTGAGCAGAATTGACATAGCGAGATTAACAGTGAAGTTACCTGAAGAAGCTGGTTTCCTGATATCGACTTCATAAGCTTGCGTATCAGCGCTCTCTTCACCCTCGCCTCCACCTTGTGTGCTTGTAATATCAGCGGTAACTTTGGTAGGAGAAGCGAGATGGGAACTGGAACCAATAATGTCGACTTCAGACGAAGAAGGTGGCTGGACTAGAGTAGTTGAAGTGGTTTTCCCCAGCTGATCCCCTTCCGTCACTTCGGTTCTTAGTTTGGCAAGTTGTTCCTTTCCCCTGGCGAGAGCAGCGCGAGCGTCTTCATCAAAATAATGCCTTTCCAGGGCTGACTCGTCATAACCAGCACCTTCAGCACCAAGCATATCGAGGGCGGCCTCCCACACTTCAGCTAAAGTGATCTCATACTTGGGACCAAGAAAGGCGAGGCTTCCACGCCCCAAGACGCTATGCAAGTAGAAGTCGAATAATGTTGAGCCGAAGTTGTTTTTGGTCGCCTCATGAGATTCTTCGGCTGCGATTTTGCCGGCGACAGCCTCATCGCGCTCCCTTTCAGTTCTGGCAAGCTGAAGCTTGAGCATTTGTATCTCCGCCTCCTGGGAGTTGTTTTTCTTTCGAAGCTCGGCAATATCAGAGACATAGCCGTCACTGATTCTTTTTTGTACTTCAAGCCTGTCCTCAGCGTCTCTCTGACTGGCATGAGCATCTCTAACTTGTCTGAGAAGCACTTCTTCTTTTTGAGAGTATGAAGTAGAGGAAGCAGCAAGCTCATCTTTCAACTTCTCAACCTTTGCTTCGAGCTCCTCGTTGTAGGAAGTAATACTTCTCATCTCGGTATCATGCTGCTCAAGGACCTTTTGCCACTCAGCCTTATCGTTTTCCATGGTGAGCATAGCCTCTAAGTTGGCACGGTTAACTCGTTGAAGCTCATCAACAAGCTTCTGCCAGTTTGACATCCTCTCGATATCAAGTTTAACGGCGTCAAGATTTTGTAGCATAGCAGGCTTGTCAATTGGGACTAGGTCGAGATCGAACCTCACACCCTTTAAACACCACTGCGGAAAACGACTTTGTAAAGTGGCTGGGCCCGGTCCCACTTGAAATTTAGGCCTACTTATTATTGTCTGGATGTCCTCCTTCCCAAGAGCAGGAGAGTCAGAAGTAATGTCAAGAGGGGCAGGGGCAGTAGGCTTTTCGGGAATAGCGGAAGCATGTCTCTCACCATGACGGGCTCGTTTGCCTGAATCTTCAGCTACGTAACTTTTTCCTCGGTCATCGTGAGATTTCCTCTTGTGCGAGTCATCACTCCTCTGCAGAGAATCATGGTGCTCATCCCTATCCCTTCTGTCATGACGCTCTTCTGCATCCCTCCTTTCACGAGCCTTTCGAGCATCCCTCTCTTCATCAGACTCTCTATAGGAGGGAAAGTAACGCCGATAATCATATTGACCACGCCCCCCATAGCGTTGGAAATCTTGGTAATATGATCTGCCGCGTGTCATTGAAGAATCTGAAATAAGAAAAGATAAGCTTTAGAAGTCTTTAAAGTACAAGAAGATAAGTGCATAAATGTGCTGGAAAATCCTTAGTTGTGTGTGAAGTGCAAGCTACTCGCGTTGGACTAACGAACCACTCCTCTGTTGGGGGGAAGTGATAGATTTCACTGTTGATGACAATTCTTGAGATGAAGGAGTTAGAATCTGTTGGAGGGCAGATGTTGCTTCAATCGTCGGAGGTATAGCTTTACCATGAGCAGGGTCTTCTCTAAAAAGCTCCTGCGAAGTCACTATTATGTCGCTCAACCCCTCGTAAACATCGTCACCATCATGCTTGGTGGGACTTGTTTTCTCAGTTCCTACATCAGCTAACCCCCCGAGAGGCCGTGAAGGTTCTTCTTCTTCCTCGATCGGGGCAAGCACCGTCTTACTGGATGACCCCATAATGTCGGTAGAAGTGGAACACTTCACCAATGAAGCTTCAATATTAGACTCTTTTGATGCGAGTTGTTCGACAGTAACCGGGGCGTCAGGAGTTTTCGTCGGAGAATCGGGAACTTCTGTTGGAACTTCATGAGCATGCGTAGAACGAGAAGCGTGTAGAAGCCCGTATTGGTGTAAAAATTCGTCCTTCAGCAGAAATTTTATGCTCCTTTCTTCCGCAGCCACGGCACTCAACCTCTCGAAAACTTGTTTATGAATCGGATCTCTAGAAGGGAGAGGAAGTGCTAAAAACAGGAAAAGAATGAAATTAGCAGCTGAGAGTTCAGATCTCGAGAAAGTTTCAAAACGGAAAAAGTAGAGACAGGAAATCTTACTTCCCACTCTCCAGATGGCATAAAACCCTGGAGGGCAGCGAACGAAGAAAAACTGATTCAAAAATCCGTGAGCGCTTTCGGAGAGATCAGTAATAAGTTTGCGATTTCGAGCGCTTCTTACAACCACGATGGAGGGATGGTCTTTAGTTTTCGTGAATGAGCAAAAATAGCAGATCTCCTCGAAGCTTGGTAACCGATCCAAAACTCTCCTGGATAGAACACATAACCCCATCAGAATGGCGTAGCCATTGGGGTGTAATTGGAATGGAGAGATAGACAACCGAAGCAGGAACTGTTGGAGAAAGTCGTTAAAAGGAGGAATCGCCCCACTTAAGCACATTTGGCGATTGACTGCAACAAAGCCGTAGGGAGGATTGTCAGCAGTGTCATTTGGCCCCGGAAATAAGATGTTGGCATCATCAATGCCAAACTGGACGCGCAGTTGGTTAAATGCCCGCTGATTCAAAGTTGTGGATGTCCTCTCCGGAGGGTTGTCTATAGGGATGGCTACTGGAAAGACATCTTCAGCCTGGTCCATCGGCTCTTCTTGATGAGAGGTCATTCTACACAAGCAACTGGATGTTCAAATGCGAAGGTACACGTTTCCTAAAAGTGTGAAATGTTGTGCAGAACTAATGAAAATAAACAAGTAAATATAACTGAAGTTAAGCTAGTTGGTAGTTGGTTGACTACCAAATTTCAGGACTTATTAACTTAAAAGTTCAGGTGTGGTGTTAGTGCAAACCGGTTAATTTCAGTTGACTGTTTCAATATTGCTTTAGCATTCTACTTGGATTTGTTGATTTAGAGCACTTCTTTCACATAATTTGTTTAAATTGATTATCTGCTATAAGCTAATCTGTCATTTGATGTGGGCAGTCAATGGCAGTATATTCGTCCCAATTTTCTGTAAATATTGTGTTGGACAGATTGTTAGCCTGCAAGTCAAGGTAACCCGTCAATGAACGCAATAGGGTTCAACGGTTCAAAGACCATGCAATGGTTCAAAGTTCGAACAAAATCCATACAAGTCCTAACTCATCAACGACTCAAGAATCTTTCCTACGAGTTAAGAGCTTTGAGTCATAAGTCATAAAAACAGTGGGAAAATCTCCAAGTCCTATCTCTGGCACGACTTACGGCTTTAGTCATGGTGTACGTTAGGTCGGTTCATGGTTAAGTCGCAAGAAGCAGCTCAGAATGGAAAATAGCCAAGTGCTGAGTCGTTCACGACTCAAGGCTTAAGTCGTGCATGGCTTAAAGAATAGGTCGGGTAACAAATTCAAAGGACTGGGTCGCTCGTACAACCGAAGCTGTAAGTCGTCAGACAACCAATACAACCTAAAATCTAAGCCGTGTGCAATTGAGATTGCGGAAAATCCTTAAGTCGGAAGATCCAAAAGACGATAAAGTCGTGAAGTAGGTCTGGAATGCAAACTCCTCAACTAAGCCTATTACTCATTTATCCCACCAGTTTATCAAACGCCGATCCAAAACTGTTATGAAGCTGCCACGAATCAAGGGCGATGCTATAATCTAGAGGATCACAACAACAACGTAGCCAACAATGATCAGAATCGTTCACAACTCAAATCAAAGCCCAAGTGAGACATGCGGCGGTGATTTGGGAACAGGAAGCGAAAATTTGTGCCTTAGCAATGGACGTTGTTGGATTGAAGTTCGAAATCACTTACGCAATGTAGTGGAAAGGATGGATTGATGATCAGCTAACTTGGATTCGCCTTCGAAAGGTTGAAAGGTCTCTAATGGCAGATGCGGCTCTGGGATAAGTAATAAGAAGTGAGAAAGAGGAGAAGCGACTCAAGCATTTTTATACCTGGAAATGTTGGGACTCGACTCGGCACGGGTCATGATGAGTCGAAGCACACGACTTACGACTTAAGCGTGTGCTTCGAGGGGCAAATGTTAACCCCGTTCCAGCATACGAGCTAAAAGGCCTACGAGTTAGAGGCGTCAACGGGTTAAGACTTGAAACGACCTACGACTTAAGGTGCCTAACGACTTAGGAGACCTCACGACTTAAGGAAAGGACCGACTCAAAGAATCCCCGACTCAACTAGTAGCGACTCAATGATACAGGCCGACTCATTAAGCTGCCGACTCAAGAAACCTCACGATTCATTCTATCACCGACTCATCTGACCTGGCTCCGACTCATCAAAGACCGACTCATTTGGTCGCGACTCATCCATTCGAGGCCCTTAAGTATTCCATTGGGTTTACGACTCAGGAGATGAACGGTTCATAAAACCTTACGACTCAAGTTCATTAACGACTCAACGACCCAAGGAGAGATCCGAGTCATAAAACCTTATGGCTTAAAAGACTTACGACTTAAGGAGTCTATGACCTAAGGCAGCTACGACTCAAAAGATAGGTCAATTCACGACACACGACTCAGAGACAAGCTCAGAATCATGCTGCAAGGGGATGACTCGTTGATGACTTACGACTTAAGATGAGTCGTACATGATGACTCGTTGATGACTCAACCTGAAGCTGCTGTGTAGAAGACCAGGGTCGCCTCATCTTAGACGGCAACTTTTGACTCGCAGACGACTCACGATGAGTCGGCCACGACTCACGACTCATGATGAGTCGGTCACGACTCATGACTTGAAAGTTCCAGCCTAAAAATTTGTCTATAAATACATGGCCACATTCAATGTGGAGGGGACCTTTTTTGGGCTAATTCTCGAAGCACCGTTACTCTGCCATTTTCTCAACTCAAGCAGCACTCCAAGCACTCCAAACTCCAAGGACGCTATTACACACTTCAAAGAAGAATCACAATCATTCAAGATGAATTCGAAAGATTATTCTTCATGGGAGTTTGAACTATTTGTCTGAAGTTAATTGTAATTGAAGAAAGTGATATAAATTGTACTCATATCAGCAATAAAGAGAATCTAAGTGGACGTAGGCCTGATTTTGGGCCGAACCACTATAAAACTTGTGTTTTTACTGCTTTTCTGCAATCTCCTTACTTATAATTCTTTCCCGATCTATCGGGTGGTGCTTTCACAAATACACTTCACACACCGGGGTGTTAGCGTTCAAATTTAAGCGTTAACAACAAGTGTTCACCCATTTAAATTAGTGGCATTATCTTTTTCTTAAGATAAAATAAATAATTTATAAATAATATGGTTATCATTCAGTTCATTTTTTTTATTTTATTATTTTCACTTCTAAAAACAAGACTAACTTAAAACCAAAATATGAAAACAAAATTCAGAAGAAATCAAAACAGATTCCCAAATTCACCTCAAAATAGTAAAAAAACCAGATGAAAACAAAAGAAAAAAAAGAATCAAAACCTGATTTAATTCCCGAAAGTATTTCAAAGATCTGGAAAACAAAGCAACTTGAAATCTCAAGCTATAAGATCAGGCCAAGCATGCAAGATCAATATCAAACTTTCAAGCTTCAGACTTAGCTCGGTTTCAAACAGGGATCAAATTCAAACAACATCAAAGCAGATTTGAAAGTATGTAATGCAACAGACAAAACAAAGAAGAAAGAAAATTTCAAAACCCAATTCTCTGCTCTGTGCATATGCAGGTGAGCAAAAAACCTTACCCTCTGATCTGATTTATGACTTGATGCATGCTTGAAGCAAGTTGTGAATCTGCGTGAATGTATACCATCTATATATACATATACATAGGTGTGTGGCTATGCATGTTTGTTGATCAAGTATATCTCTGTTTTAAGAATAAAGGCTGTAAAAAAAACCTGTTTCATAAATTAAGAGGTCTTATTCGAATCAATTTTAGCTTTCGAGATCTAGGTAAAATCTGTTTGTATGACCATGATTTAAGTTTTAAAAATGAATTTAGGTATATGTTTTAAAGTATCTTCTGGAAATTATAGAAAAGGAAAAGAAGAAAAAAACAGTGGAAAACTAAAAAAAAACAAGTTTTCAGGCCCGAGTCCTCTGTTCAAAAGAAACTCAGGTGAGCAAACCACTTGAGCTTGATTTAATCACGTGATGTCTGATGAGTTAAATATGCTTGTGTATTACGTCAATCTGCCTGCCTATGCTTATATCTATGTATAAACCTGTGGTGCATGTCAGTATGTATTGCTGACTTCAGGATTACAGGGTTTACAAAGAGTGTTTAAGCTTTGATCTTTAAAAGGAAAATAACGGTAATATGATCACATCATTTATTTAAATAAACACAGGTCGATGTATGGACGATCATTTCAAATTCAAAGATTTAAAGTGATAACCAAATTTGAGAATAAAAAGAAAAAATCAAAGATTTTGATTTCATATTTAGATTTTACAGCACAATTCATAATACAAAATTATGAATTTAAATAATCATTACATGATTTTTAGATTTGAAAATCATTTGGATTTTAAAGTTGAACAGGAAATGAGTAATCGTCAATTTTCGAGGATTAACGTCAATTCGTGGATCAAGCTTGATGTTGAAGATTGCTTGAGAGTTTGTGATCCTTAGAAAATTAGTGAATGAATTTTTAGATTACTGGTGGAGGTAGCCGATGTTAACTTAGGTTTTACGATCCCATTTTGGTCACTGTCGGAATTGAGGAAATGGCGTCATCGTGGTGAACAGGATTAGCTTGAAGGCAGCGGGATCGATGCATCACGTCATGGTGCATCTCGAGTTGGGTGGACGGGATCCCAGGTGGTAGGAATAGGTGATGCAAGTTGATTGGGTTGACAGTGTGGTTCCAGAAAGGGGATTGAGGGCTCGTTTGCGATTCTCTGATGATCTCGCGTTCGTAGGTGCTCGAGTCAATGGTCGGAGTCTTCAGCAACTTATAGGCACCGGTGAAGTCGACCGGAGTTGGTTGTGGTTGTGTGCATGTTGCACTGGTGCATGGTTATCTGGCTGTGTTATTGGGATTTTGGGAAGAAGGGTGAAGCGCGGGTTCATCTCGAAGAAACGCACGCAATTACTCGGGGAAAATGAGGAGAAAGGGTAACCCGAAGTCAAGCTCGGGTGAATCTCTAAATAACTTGGGTTGGTGATCAAAACTGTTTTTGAATTAAAAACTTAATCAAGTTTTAAAACACTGTCCTAATTAAATGTTTTTATACCAGTTTTGTTTATTAGATAACGTTTTTAAAAATAATAGTTCTTATGTTTTTTATGAATAAATTTAAAATGATTTAAAGGTTTACATTACTTTATTTTGAAAATTTAACTCAATAATATTAAGGATTTGTTAAAGGGTTTTAAAATGGTTAATTAACTTTCAAAGTTCAAATTAACATATTTGTTAAAGGAAATTTATTATTTGTAGTTAATTACTTAATAAAAGTAATAAAGATAAATTAATTAATAATTAATTTTAATTAATCAAGTAATTAATGAGTAATTAATTAAAAATAATTACTTAATTGAAAGTAATTAAGAATGGATAAATTATGATAAAAAAATTTGATTAATCAAATGTTTAAAGGTTAATTAATTTAAAGAATAATTAATTAATGAGGTTAATTAATTAAGGTAATTAATTTGAGAATAATTAATTAATTAATGGTTAATTAATTTATGAAATTAATTAAGGGATGATTATTAATTAAGGATTAATTAATTAAATTTTTGTAATTAATTAAGGATAATTAATCAAAGGTTTATTATTAATTAAAGGTTAATTAATGGTTAATTAAAGAATAATTAATAATAATAGTTTGTAGTTAATTAGTTATTAGTTAACCATGATTATAAATTTATTCCAACGGAATGATCTGGTTTAAAATTAATCAGATGACTTGATGATTATAATTATGAATGTATGGATAGTATGGAATGTAGTGAATTATGTGGATATCCCTTATGCATAATGTTATGTGATATGTTTGTGTTGTGGAATGTAATTTATTTATCTATAATATACTTATGTTATCTATCTATGATTTTGTGTATATAGATAAGCGTTATAGGATTATACCGGTTATCGATATTGCTGTGATTGCGTATGTGATGATTGATGATGTTGCATTATTGTGTGTAAAACCCCTAGACTACATTGTACACACACAAATATGGATTTCACGTGGAAATCGGTTAAGTCACAGATTTTTAAATAGTTTTGAATTTGAATTAATCCAAATGGTTTTAGGAAATGGATTTGGTTTTAAAGTGAAAAACTTTTGAAAAGGTGCTCTAAAAATGAATATTATTTCGAATAACTTAATAAAGATTTGAAATTTGAATAATTTGATTTAAATTGGAAATTCAATATCTGAAATTGAATTCTATATCTGGTATTTATAATCTAAAAAGGTTATACAATCTATAAACGTGTTTATATGAGATTTTTGAACCATTTTAAAATTATAGTTTTGAGAATTTGAATTTAACCCAAATTAATGTTTGAAAGGCCTTAACTCATGCAAATTATAATTGGGTTTTCCGAAACAGAAACAAGTGGTTTCAAATAATAATAGCTTTTATATAAGGAAAGAATTTTCCAAATTATGATGAAAAGATTTCAAATTTGAAATGGAATAATTTTGAAAGTTATATCTTTGTGAATGATGGTTGAACCCTATTTTGAAATTAAAGAGGATATTAAATGGGGTATCTTTTATATATAAAAGATTGAAACGGGAATTGTTTTGAAAGCTATGAAACGAGTCTTTGATTTAAAGACCGGATGAGTTAATCAAATTTGAAACGGAATTGTCTTGAAAATCTATGAATGAATCTTTATTGAAAATATTGGTGAACCTTGTTTTAAATTAAAAGGGGTCTTAAAGTGGATCTTTTGTTTAAAAGATTTAAATGTGAAAATTGTTTAAACCATTGAAGATTTTTGAAATGAATCTTTTTGTTTAAAAAGATTTGTAAATGGTAATTTATTTAACCATTTGAGAGAAAAGTTTGGGTTAATAAGTTGTGATTTAACTGAGATCCCGTATCCATATGTTTTTAAATATTGCGCTCGTTATTTGGTTTAGCCGGGAGAGGACCTTGTGTCATATAACCCATTCCAAATAATGATACAGCGTTATGGATAGCATTTGAAGACCGGCGGTGAAGAACATGTATTTGCGAGAACGATAGGATGACCTATCGATTGTCTCTACATCGAGTAGCTACGTTATAGAGATTCCCTAAGTGATGGGAAGTCCGATTGGGATTGTGGATGTCCGGATTGCAAGGGCTTCTTTTGGAAGTGCCTTCGGTTCTGTGCGAACCCGTAACAGACTTGTATGGATGTGTGTCTGACATTACACTTTGATATGTAAAATAGGCTTCTATCAAATACAATTCTGTTTGGTGGCGGAGATTTATTCTTTTAGCTTAACACCCTTCTCTAAGAAGTACGAGCTTAGAGGTTATGTAGTTGATGGTTACCAGTGATACAATTCCCAATTTGTTAATGTGGCATACGAAGCATTGCTGATCCTTTGTTGATCAGAGCAATGCTTTGTGAAAAGCATAGATTTGTGGACGAGACTTCGTCGAACTTCACAACTCGGAATGGTCAAAACAGAAAGAATGCAGCAAGGTTATATGGGGGTAGCACCCCCTGAGGGTATGTTCATTTCCTTCTGGACAGAGGTGGTATCATGGTATGGAGCCTAGATACTTAACCTATGTGGTTGCTGCAAATTTATTACTTTGTGGTTGTTGGTGAATCCCGGGATAAAGGTTGGTCACGACCGGGGGATGGCATACTCGTGTCGGTAGTTACCTAGTTACAGAGGTAACCCGGCCTTGTGTTGGCAGAGATCCGGTTAGGTTCTCAGGGCGTCCCTCCAGAGGCGTACCCATGTGGCCCCGGAAGTTCCTTAGCCTGACCATTTGTTGGAAATCCCTTATTCAATACGCGCCTTGTACGGTTTTAGTTGTAGAACCTGACATTTACTTATGGTGGCCACCACTGTTCAGATGGTAGCTATAGTAGGCATAGTTCGAAATATCTATGCTGGCTATGATTTATATTATACTTTCGAAATGATTTTTCCACACCGTGCACTTATAATAATAATATAAAAAAAATTCTCGTATCAAGCATATTTGGCTATCATAAGGAGAAATCTCCTCCAATTCTGCGTTTGCATTGTGTGTGTGGCGGGAGGCCTTATGGTAGTTTCATTTTCTAAAAAACATTGCGGATTTATTTTAAATCTCCTGTTGTTTGTTTTAAAGACCAACTGTTTTTGTTTGCTCATACCAGTCCCACGATTGACCTAGAGTTTATTGTTCCCTTTCTAAACTCTGGGTGCCCACAATTTTTCACAAGGGCAGTCTAGAGTTGGGTTTTTCATATAGTATATATCAATTCAGTAGCTTTCAGCTTTGTCTTTGTAATTCCTTGGAGATCTTGGATATTGGAGTCTTTGGTTTCATGGACTACACTTGTTTATCTATGTGCAACAAGATGGTGGTTCGAGCTTGTGGTTTGTAGTTTTGGCTTTGGAGCATTAGTATTGCTATTGCAGTTTAACATTGGATATATCTCTTTTGCTATTCGTTTTCAGCTGTTATTTATTGTCCCTGATATTTCTTGTATCATATTGATATCACTGTTGTATCATTTTGGGTATTGTATCATAGGGGTTGTGTATGATATTCATTTTTTTCTTAATGTGTTATGAGCTCCGGCACGACTTGAATTTCAACTTTTCAATCTGCTGCATTTAAGTACAGTAGTGTACGGATGTTGATTTTCGAACGCTGGAATTCGGACCGTGACATTTTTGTATCGGAGCTGAAGGCTGAAACTTTAACTTAGGACTATAACACATTAGGTACCTCATTAGAGATAGGGTGAAGTATACCGTAGAATGAGTGTATCCCTAAGATATCCGTCTGAATGCCTCAGTAAATTCTCTTACTATCCACTGATAGTAAGTATGAGTGCAAGAAGAGAACGAGATAGGGGACAGGGAAATACCACTTCATATGGTTAGAACCTTGCAATAGCGGAAACAACTTTCTCTATCAATCCCCTTTGATTGGTCTTTTCAATTCTTTGATGATTCCTGGCAGCTTTAGGAAGAAGTTTTGATATATTGGCATGGGACATAAACTCCAGATGGTTAGAAATGTTTGTTTGGATGAATTGTTTGCTTTGGTTGCCATGGTTGATAGCTATATTTTGGTTTTTTAGACTAAAAAATTTTTGGAATTGTATCCGTATATCTGTCTATTCTTTGGGGTATTCCGACTTGAGCTTGGAATCCATACCTAGTGTTTGAAAATTATGGAAGATTAAATTCATTTATTTGTTCTTTTGGGTCTCGATATATTCTACGAGGTGTTAGTTATCCTTTGAACTAATCGATACCCCTACATATTCGTAGATCTGGTGACCCGGGTATCTTTTATTGAATGAGTTCATTGTCATAATTATTAGTGATATTCTGATTTGGGAAGCCAAATGTAGAATAGATACCCGGTTTGATTTGGAAACTATCTTTCTATCTTTGTGTATCCATCCTTTGTTACTCCCTACTTTCAAATTTCCAGGACGAAATAATCTTAAGGGGGGAATCTGTAACATCCCTGAAATTTTAGTTAAGATAATTTGACAGTTAATTTAATTTTTGGAAATTAAATTGTGAATTTATTTGTGAATTAATTAAGAATTTTCTAAAACAAAAATAAATTTTAGATTTTAAATAGAAATTTTGATTTGAAATTTAAGAATAAGTATTTTATAAATAATATTGGATTTGAAAATAAATATAGTTGATAAATAAATACAAAGCTTTGATAAGAATGCATTATTTTGAAGGTATAAATGTTAATATATTGAAATTTAATTAGACTTAAAGATAATTTTATATTTGAAACAAAAAATATAATAAGTATGATTACATAAGTTTAAAATGAAAATTTTAAAATAAGTATTTGTTAATAAGTTTAATATGTTAAGTTTAAAAATATAAACGTACTAAAAATAAAAAATTGTATTTACTAACTTGTAAATATTTATTAGCAATGTATAATTTGATTTCAAACCATTTTCTTTAATTTGTATAAGTATAAGTAATTGAAATTATCCTTTGAAAATAAATAAGAAAACATGAAAACAAGATTTGTAAAAAAAAGGTTTAAAAACAAAATTAGTAAATAAAATTGAGAAGAGGTCTTTACATAAATTTGTTTGTATGTTAACAAGTGTTAGATTGATATAACTTAGTATTAACAAATGTAAGTTGTATAGAAACATATATTAACAAGTGTTCACCCATTTAAACAAGTGGCATTATCAGTTTCCTAAGATAGAATAAATAATTTATAAATAATATGTTATCATTCAGTTCAAATTTTTTCATTTTATTATCTTCACTTCTAAAAACAAGACAATCTTAAAATCAAAATCTGAAAAGAAAATTCATAAGAAATCAAAACCAAATTTCCTAATTCAACTCAAAATAACAAAAAAACCAGATGAAAACAAAAGAAAAAAATAATCAAAACCTGATTCAATACCCAGAAGTATTTCAAAGATATGGAAAACAAAGCAACTTCAAATCTAAAGCAATGAGATCAGACCAAGCATGCAAGATCATATCAAACTTTCAAGCTTCAGACTTAGCTCAGTTTCAAACTGGGATCAAATTCAAGCAACATCAAAACAGATTTGAAAGTAAGCAATGCAACATACAAAACAAAGAAGAAGGAAAATTTAAAAACCTGATTCTCTTCTCTGTGCATATGCAGGTGAGAAAAAAAACCTTACCCTCTTATCTGATTTATGACTTGATGCATGCTTGAAGCTAGTTGTGAATCTGCTTGAGTGTATGCCTTATATATACACATAGGTTTGTGGTTGTGCGTGTTTGTTGATTAAGTACATCTCTGTTTTATGAATACAGGCTGTAAAAAAAACCTATTTCAGAAATTAAGAGCTCTTCCTCGAATCAATTTTAGCCATCGAGATCTAAGTAAAATCTGTTTGTATGACCATGTTTAAGTTTTAAAAATAAATTAAGGTATAAGTGTTAAAGTATCTTCTGGAAATTATAGAAAAGGAAAAGAAGAAGAAAACAGTGGAAAACCAAAAAAACAAGTTTTCAGGCCTGAGTCCTCTAATCAAAAGAAACTCAGGTGAGCAAACCACTTGAGCTTGATTTAATCTTGTGATGTCTGATGAGTTAAATATGCATGCGTATTGCGTTAATCTGCCTGCCTATGTTTATATCTGTGTATAAACCTATGGTGCATGTCAGTATGTATTGCTGACTTCGGGATTACAGGGTTTACAAACTTATAAAAAAAATCTTGCACTCCAAAAGAAAGAGTATTTAAGCTATGATCTTTAAAATACATATAATGGTAATATGATCACATCATTTGTTTAAATAAACACAGGTGGATGTATGGAACAATCATTTCAAATTCAGAGATTTACAATGATAATCAAATTTAAGAAGAAAAAGAAAAAATCAATGATTTTGATTTCATATTTCGATTTTACAGAACGATTCATAATACAAGATTATGAATTTAAATAATCAGTACATGGTTTTTAGATTTGAAAATCGTTTGGATTTTAAAGTTTAACAGAAAATGAGTAATCATCAATTTTCTGGGATTAACGTCAATTCGTGGATCAAGCTTGATGTTGAAGATTGCTTGAGAGTTTGTGATCCTTAGAAAATTAGCGAATGAATTTTTAGATTACTGGTGGAGGTAGCCTATGTAAATTTAGGGTTTACGATCCCATTTTGGTCATTGTCGAAATTGAGAAAATGTTGTCATCGTGGTGAACCGGATTAGCTCGGAGGCAGTGGGATTGATGCATCACGTGGTGCATCTCGAGTTGGGTGAACGAGATCCGAAGTGGTCGAAATGGGCGATGCAAGTTGATTGGGTTGACTGCGTGGTTCCAGGAAGGGAGATTGAGGGCTCGTTTGTGATTCTCTTATGATCTCGCGTTCGTAGGTGCTCGAGTCAATGGTCGGAGCATTCAGCGACATATAGGCACCGGTGAAGTCGACCGAGTTGGTTGTGGTGGTGTGCACGTTGCACTGTTGCGTGGTTACCTGGCTGTGTTATTGGGATTTTGAGAAGAAGGGTGAAGCGCGGGTTCATCTCGAAGAAACGCACGCATTTACTCGGGGAAAATGAGGAGAAAGGGTAACCCGAAGTCAAGCTCGGGTGAATCTCGAAATAACCGGGTTAGTGATCAAAACTGTTTTTGAATTAAAAACTTAATCAAGTTTTAAAACACTGTCCTAATTAAATGTTTTTATACCAGTTTTGTTAGTTAGATAATGTCTTTAAAAAAAATTCTTAAGTTTGTTATGAATAAATTTAAAATGATTTAAAGATGTACATAACTTTATTTTGAAAGTTTAACTCTATAATATTAAGGATTTGTTAAAGGGTTTTAAAATGGTTAATTAACTTTCAAAGTTCAAATTAACATATTTGTTAAAGGAAATTTATTATTTGTAGTTAATTACTTAATAAAAGTAATTAAGATAAATTAATTAATAATTAATTTTAATTAATCAAGTAATTAATGAATAATTAAGTAAAAATAATTACTTAATTGAAAATAATTAAGAATGGATAATTTATGATAAAAAAATTTGATTAATCAAATGTTTAAATGTTAAATAATTTAAAGAAGGTTAATTAATTAAGGTAATTAATTGGAGAATAATTACTAATTAAAGGTTAATTAATTTATGAAAATAATTAAGGGATGATTATTAATTACAGATTAATTAATTAAAATTTTGTAATTAATTAGGGATAATTAATCAAAGGATTATTATTAATTAGAGGTTAAATAATGATTAATTAAAGAATAATTAATAATAATGGTTTGTAATTAATTAGCTATTAGTTAAACATGATTAGAAATTTATTCGTAGGGAACGATCTGGTTTAAAATTAATCAGATGACTAGATGATTATATTTCTGAATGTATGGATAGTATGGAATGTTGTGAATTATGTGGATATCCCTTATGTGTAATGTTATGTGATATATTTGTGTTGTGGAATGTAATTTATTTATCTATAATGTACTTATGTTATCTATCTGTGATTTTGTGTATATAAATAAGCGTTATAGGATTAAATCGCTTATCGATATTGCTGTTATTGTGTCTATTATGATTAATGATGTTGCACTGTTGTGTGTAAAACCCATGCACTACACTATACACACAAATATGGATTTCACGTGGAAGTCCGTTAAGTCAGATTTTTAAATAGTTTTGAATTTGAATTTTAAATCCAAATGGTTTTGGGAAATGATTTGGGTTTAAGTGAAAACTTTTGCAAAGGTGTTCTAAAAATGAAAGTTATTTTGAATGACTTAAAAAAGATTTGAAATTTGAATAATTTGATTTAAATTGGAAATTCTATATCTGAAATTAAATTCTATATCTGGTATTTATAATGTAAAAAGGTTATACAAGCTATAAATGTGTTTATATGAGGTTTTTAAACCATTATAAAAGTACAGTTTTGAGAATTTGAATTTAACCCAAGTTTATATTTGAAAGGCCTTAACTCGTGAAAAATATAATCGGGTTTTCCGAAACGGAAACAAGTGGTTTCAAATAATAATAGCTTTTATATAAGGAAAGAATTTTCCAAATTATGACGAAAAGATTTCATATTTGATATGGAATGATTTTGAAAGCTATATCTTTGTGAAAGATAGTTGAACCCAATTTTGAAATTGAAGAGTATA
Organism: Allium cepa; assembly: GCA_030765085.1. NCBI lineage: Eukaryota > Viridiplantae > Streptophyta > Magnoliopsida > Asparagales > Amaryllidaceae > Allium > Allium cepa. Next base: position 949,213,986 of record CM060943.1, on the reverse strand, counting down.
TTAAATGGTGTGTCTTTTATATATAAAAGATTGAAACGGGGATTGTTTTGAAAGTTATGAAATGAGTCTTTGATTTATAAGCTATGAATGAATCTTTATTTAAAATATTCGTGAACCTTGTTTTAAATTGAAAGAGGTCTTAAAGTGAATCTTTTGTTTAAAAGATTTAAATGTGGAAATTGTTGAAACCATTGAAGATTTTTGAAATGGATCTTTTTGTTTAAAAAGATTTGTAAATGGTAATTTTTTTAACCATTTGAAAGAACGGTTTTGGTTAATAAGTTGTGATTTAACTGAGTTTCCATATCCATATGTTTTTAAATATTGCGCTCATTATTCGGTTTAGCCGGGAGAGGACCTCGTGTCATATAACCCATTCAGAATAATGATACGGCGTTATGGATAACATTTGAAGACAGGTGCTAAAGGCCGGGTATTTGCGAGAACGATTGGATGACCTATCGATTGTCTCTGCACTGAGTAGCTACGGTATAAAGATTCCCTAAGTGATGGGAAGTCCGATCGAGATTATGGGTGTCCAGATTGCAAGGGCTTCTTTGGAAGTGCCTTCGGTTCTTTACGAACCCGGAACAAACTTGTATGGATGTATGTCTGATATTACACTTTGAGATTTAAAACCGGTTTCTATCAAATACATTTCTGTTTGGTGGCGGAGTTTTATCTCTTAGCTTAACACCATTCTCTGAGACGTACGAGCTCAAAGGTTATGTAGTTGGTGGTTACCAGTGATACATTCCCAATTTGGTAATGTGGCGTACGAAGCGTTGCTGATCATTTGTTGATCAAAGCATGGCTTTGTGAAAAGCGTAGCTTTGTGGACGAGACTTCGTCGAACTTCACAACCCCGAATGGTCGAAACAGGAAGAATGCAGCAAGGTTATTTGGGGGTAGCGCCCCTTGAGGGTATGTTCATTTCCTTCTGGATAGAGGTGGTATCATGGTATGGAGCCCAGATACTTGACCTATGTGGTTGATGCCAATTTATTACTTTGTGGATTTTGGTGAATCCTGGGATAAAGGTTGGTTACGACTGGAGGATGGCATGCTCGTGTCAGTAGTTACCTAGTTACAGAGATAACCCGGCCTTGTGTTGGCAGACATCCGGTTAGGTTCTCGGGGCATCCCTCTAGAGGCGTACCCATATGGCCCAGGAAGTTCCTTAGCCTGACCATTTTTTGAAAATCCATTCTTCAATACGCGCCTTGTATGGTTTTAGTTGTAGAACCTGCCATTTACTTATGGTGGTCACCACTGTTTAGATGGTAGTTATAGTAGGCATAGTTTGGAATGTCTATGCTGGCTAGGATTTATATTATACTTTCGAAATGATTTTTCCATACCGTGCACTTATAATAATAATATAAATGAAATTTTCTTGTATCAAGCATATTTGACTATCATAAGGAGAAATCTCCTCCAATTCTACGTTTGCATTGTGTGTGTGGCGAGAGGCCTTATGGTAGTTTCATTTTCAAAAAAACATTGCGAATTTATTTTAAATCTCTTATTGTTTGTTTTAAATACCAACTGTTTTTGTTTGCTCATACCAGTCCCACGACTGACCTTGATTTCATTGTTCCCTTCCTAAACTCTGGGTGCCCACAATTTTTCGCACGGGCAGTCTAGTGTTGGGTTTTTCCGATAGTAGATATCAATTCAGTAGCTTTCGGCTTTCTCTTTGTAATTCTTTAGTGATCTTGGATATTGGAGTCTTTGGATTCATGGACCAAACTTGCTTATCTATGTGCAACATGATGGTGGTTCGAGCTTGTGGTTTGGAGTTTTGGCTTTGGTGCATTAGTATTGCTGTTGCAGTTTGAAATTGGAGTTATCTCTTTTCCTATTCGTTTTCCGCTGTTATTTATTGTCTATGATATTTCTTGTATCATATTGATATCACTGTTGTATCATTTTGGATATTGTGTCATTGGAGTTGTATATGATATTCATTTTTTTTCTTCCGCCGTGTTGTTGTACTTAATGTGTTATAAGCTCCGACACGACTTGAATTTCAACGTTTGAATCTGCGTTAAGTACAGTGGAGTACGGATGTCGATTTTTGAAAGCTGGAAATTGGACCGTGACATTAAAGGTGTTTTGTTAAGTTTTGAAAATATATCGTTTAAATTGACGTTTAAAAATAGCCTTCCGAGGCACAGTCTCGGATTACGACGAAACCAGTTCCATTTGATCTGTAATATTGTATTATTATTGGATTTCAATTTTCGTAGTGTTTGGAGTTGTTGTGTGAGCGTACAATATACAAATGTGCTTAACTAAATCTATGTCGAAAAATTCAACATAATAACTGGTCCAAAAAGCTATCTTCTCCATGCGATCGAGTTAGGGCTCGAAACCTTTTCCTTTCCGTTCGAAATAGGGGTTTAACATTATAAGCGCCTAGCAGCACGCCTTGATAGGAGATCAAGATTTTGAGTTGCGTTTACCGAGACCATTTAAATTTAATTAAAACAATATATATATTCTGGTCAAATTACTCACATCACCTGTTTTTATTTCACCTCAAGTTACTGTATAAGAGCAAGTTCTACATGCCATCGTTATTTCTTTCACTTCATTCATATCACAGTTAATACAGAGGAATAATTATCTCCTTTGTTTTCTTTTTAAATCATGAAAGTTCCTTTTTATTCCAGGGTTTCAATCGAAATCAACGAATGATACCTTCGTCCCTTCTCTTCCCTCAGAAGCTAAGAAAAAAAAATATATTTAGAGAAGATTATATTTACCAAAATCCTCTTCCCTTTATTTCAAAAATCCACACTCATTTTACTCCTTCATTTCCAGCTGAACGAAATCGTTCCATTTGAAATCGAGAAAAGGATGGCGTCCCTCTTCAAGTTCGTTCGAACGAAAATCACATATTTCTATCCCATCCTCTTCAATTCGAGATTATATCGACTTCGCAAATAAAGACATGGAAGCACGAATTGTTTGCGGCGCCTTGTGCCCTCCGATCTAGGGCGAAGTGCGTTCGATTTTGGGTTTCTGGGAGCATCTTCATGGGAGAGGAGTTGCGCTTGCCGTAGGGAGGTGGGTTCGTTCAGGTGGGTTCGTTCAGGTGGTTGCAATCGTAGGGGCTCACTATTTGGTATGACGCGTGGCTCGCGCGCGAGCAACTTTTTGTGTGGGAGGCCGTGACTCTGGCGAGGGTGTGGGTGTTCGCTGGTCATGGGTACGCGTGCGAACGAGGCAGCATAGGTGGATTTTGAGATCTTGGCTAGGGTTTGAATAGCAAGGTAAATAAATTTACAATTTAGTTACCTATTTTCATTTGGTAGTGTGTGTATATATATATATAAACATTGCAGTGAAAACAGATAAAGAAAATTATATATGATATTTACAGTAAGGAAAATATTTATTTTTGTTTATGTGCTGAAATATATATACAGTTTAAAAATATATAGGGCTTTTGAAGGGTTGTAAGATGGTATATGTATATTCAAAGGCAAAGTAAATATACATACTCACATTTTATCAATACTAAGTGTTTTAAAATAAGTGTGTAGTACAAATTTATGTATTTATTGAAGATGTGTTATCTTAGTACTAAAAATATTTTATTAAAAGGAATTTTTTTAAAAATAATCTATTGATTAATTAAAATTATAAAATTGATAATAAATTGTGCAATTAGTCAAATATTAATAAAATCATAATATGTTTATTCAAGGTAAAAAAATCGAGAAACCAAGGCAATATTGGAGTGGATCGCAAATAAAAGCAAAGGTGAGTTAATCTCACTCATCTGGGTTTAATTTAAATTTAAATGGTTGAACTTAAATATTTGGTTAAATGGTTGAATTGATTGGATGTGGTATATTATATAGTAATGTATAGTATACATTGGAGTGATTGATTTCCCGCGTTATACAGTGGATGAAACCCTATGCGCCGCATAATAGAGGATGATATTATATAAATCCCATATATCGCGATATTCCACTACGAAGTGGAATTGGTATTGTTGTATTGTGCCAACATCTGTGGATGCAGGGAAACAAGTTCGAGGGATTAGACAGGATTCCTCAAAATATTTATATTTGTTAAAATATTCTATGATATAATTATTTGCTATCTTGTGATGAATTATATTGATAATTGGAAATGTTGGATACTATGGTTGATTTTAAATATTTCGATGAACTAGGTTATCAAAATCTATAGAAATGGGATTTCTGAAATGAAAATAAAGGAGTGAATTTTGAGTAAAATAATCATAGAAATTTGAATAAATTAAAAATGAATTGGAAAAGAATAAAAAGTGATTTTTGAATTCTGGTAAATAAAATTCCAAGTGTCGGAAATGAGATTTTGAATAAATAGGAATAAGTGGTTTAGTTTTTAAACTTGAGTAATGTTATATCAAGAAATAAAGAATTTATTTTAAATTTCAAGGTTTGAATTTATTTAAAATGATAAAGAAGGAATTTGGGAATCTGAAATTGGTGTTTTCAATTAAAAGATTTTAAATCATAATTAAGGAATAAAAATCTGAAGTCAATGGGTTTTGAAATAAATGAGTGAGCAAAGGTATTTATTTCAAAATGGAGTAAATTGGAAATCAATTTGGAGATTGATTTAAGTGTTTGAAATTGGAAATTTAAAGGAGAATGTGACTATGAAATTTATAAACTGGGTTTATAAAAGCGAAGTGATATATCGGTGGATATTTGGAAGAATAAATTCATGGTGGGAATTTATTAAGAAAATGAGTAAATTTGTTTATAAATAAATAGTGATTTATTTTTAAAAGATGTGAAAGAGAAGCGTATTTCCCTAGATAGCAAGTACGTTTTCCAAGCAAATTTTTAAATATAAGTTAAAATTTTTAATGTTGTTTTAAAAAGCATGTTTTAGAAAATATATTATTTCTAAATGTTTAAATTCTAAAGTAAGTATTTTTCAAATCTATTATTGTAGTAATTATTTAAAGGTGACTTGGTATTTTGTTTTAAAGGAGAAAATCTAGTTTTATATTTTATAAAGTAACCTCATTTTAAATATTCCTAAAGTATATATTTTTAATAAAGTATTGAAGTAATTTTGAATTTAAATATTAAAGTATATTTTATAAAAAGGTGTTTTTAAATTATTTTAAAAATCTAAAGCTTTATACTTATTGTTTTCAGTGGGAATAAATATTTGAGAATTTATCTTATGACAAGAGTAAGGCTTGAAAACTTTTTTCAAAAAGGGTTGAAAATGAAAATATATCTTGCGAAGATATTTTGAGGATAATAAATAATTTAGGAGATTATTTATTGTTTGATGGTTGTTTGTGAATGTTAGTTGGTAGTTAAATAACCGACTATCAATATTGGCCAATGCGTTAATCGTTTCGAAGAGACCGGGATCAGGATTAAATTCTCGAAAACTACTTCGATTCGGTTTGTATGTTTTTGTGAGGAAGACGAGTTTGGATTCGAAGGTGGAGTAGTAAAGTGCAAGGGCTAGTCGTTACGAATCCTGAGGATGATTCCAAAATGGATGTAGTAGGAGTAGTGTCTTCGGTTTCGTTCGAACCTTGGACAGACTTGTATGGATGAATGCTTTTGGAACATCGTAAGGTGGACGATGGGCATTTTAAGTGAAACGTTCAAAAAGGTAACGCTTACCCTCGAGCCTCATCAACCGGGAATGACTGAAAAACAAGGGTTACGTAGCAAGGCTAAGTGGGTAGCACCCATTAGGGTGAGGTCATCCTTGTCTAGATGTCCCTTTTTATTCATCTTAGTTGTGCGGTTGCTGATCCCAACCGCGGGGTGATCTTACTTGGGATTATCCAGTAAGAGATAGTCCCGGTCTTGTGTTGCAGGGGATTTAGGGTGGATCCTCGGTACGCTGATCTCGACGAGGTAATGTGATAGGTGGTACCCTAGTGCCTAGTCATTAGTTGGAAATCCATTCTTCCTACATGCCTATACGGTTTTGTTTATATACCTATTAGCTGGAATTTAATAAATGTAATAATTTCAGCTGTTCGAATAAGTATTTTTATATAGACACTATTCTAATATCAGAGGATTTTAATAAGAAATGCTTTGGCTATCTTAAGGTAAAAACCCGACATGTTCATTTGTGACGTGGTCTTACGAGATGCTTTTGATTTCAAAGGATTTTGAAATTTAATTATCAAATTGAGTGTGATTTTCTCACGCTGGTATTCCAGACTGACTCGGGTGTTATTACACTATAATTCTCGGGTTAGACCGAGTATTATAAATTACGGGAAAGGATGCTGTGGAGCTGGATGGTGATACGTACTTCTGTACTTGTATGAAATATTCCGCTGTGTATTCAATTTTTAGAATGAGGAGATATTGTAACCGTCCTGAGTTGTATTGTTGTTTGTATTGAACTCTGATGATGTACTCTGATGATGTAATGTACAAATAGGTGTATTTGTTTTTGTGTAAAGATCATTTATTATCTATTATATTTATTTCCGCTGCGATGGTAAGATTCTATGTCATTTGTTTTCTCTTCTTCTACCTCTTCTTCTTTAACCCTACCGGTTTGTATTTCCGTTCATCTTGAGTTGATTGACGGAGAATAGTGTCGACTCAAAGGTGCACGGATTTGCAGGTCATTACTGTACCGCACCTCATTTTAACGAGATTTGTCTCATTTATTCTACAAGCTAGCGACCTTTGGGTTTTTTGGAGTTTCGACTCATTTTTTTGGGCTAGCGACCCATGTTCTTCTGTGGAATTTGTTTCATCGGACATACCGATGTACTACATAGCTGTTTCGGCTTATCAGGTTCATCGGACGTGCAGCTGTACTATGTCATTAGTTGGAATTATTTTAGTTTCAGGTTCATCGGGTGTGTCATTATTTTACTATGTCATTGCTCTGAATTATTCGAGTTTCAGGTTCCACGGGCGCACCGTTATTGTACAACGTCATTGCACCGGCTCTATGGTTAGCGACCATAGGATAATGTCCAGTTTGTGATACATGTGTCGATGTGTTTTTATGCACCCGTTTTGATAGGTCTCCTCCATTATTGATTTTTGGATTTCTAATTAATCATTGCTAAAATCTATGTTTCACAAACTTTTGTGATATATATTGGTAAGCTTTATCAATATTTGTGGTTCGGTGAATAGAATGAAGAATATGACATTCTTTTTGGTTTTTGAGAAAATTTGAGATACTGCATGATTTTTGTTGTTATTTAACGTATACTTGTCACAGTATGGCATTATTGTTATCGCACATTTTTTTCGTATCTCTTATCCTATCTCGTTTTACATGATATTTATGGCTAGACTGATAGGTTTATTATTTTCCTCTTAAATAATACTCGGGTCAGACCGAGGTATTTCAGGTGCTTCTGCTTAACTTTTTATCAGGGTCCGTTATTTGACTTTTGGTTAACTACTTAGGTTAGTAGTTTTTGCTTTTATCGTTCGAGATAGAGACTCCTTGATGTATTCATATTATTTTGTCTAGCTCTTGTACCTATTTTATTGGGATATAGTGGATCTTGTATGACCACTACTTTGATGTACACTTTTATGTGTTGTATTCATATCTGCTTCCGCCTTAGTGATATGAATAACTATGAGTGATTTATGGTATGCTTTTTTATATTTGTTTCCGAAGATTACATAGCCACCGTGTATTGGTTTTGAGTTTGTAACTGATGTGTTAAATTTCCACTTGAAACGAAATGCAATAATAATATCTGACATATCGATACTCACAAAGCAATTACACATATGGTCGCTCCACAGTAGCCTTATTCTTCGTACTAGTTGAAGGCATTACTCTGTAGTGTCATTGGCTAGTGTGCGTATAGAGGTGGGGCTTCATAGCTTGGTATCAAAGCCAAATATTAGAACAATGTAGAATATTATAGCTAGGATCATTGTCCTAAGTCTCTTGTGGAAATCGTGCCTTAGGATTTAATTCGAGTCATTGGACCGGTTATATTCTATTTCCTTTTACGATGCCTTGTTTTATCAATCAAGTTTGTTTGATATTCATTCTGAGAATAACTTTTTCCTATTCATTCTTCCTTTCCTAAAGAAGAGAAATGTTTAGACATGGCCATCCCGGCGCTGGTCAATCCAGTGCTACTCCTCATGATGGGGTATTTATGTCCGCCAAAAAGATTTTAGATCTTGTAAAGAATGCTCAAGCTGTCAGACCCATTCCAGAACCTACTCCTCCTAAATTCGGGTTTGCAAGTTTGTGCAGTGATTATATCAATTTGGGTGGAAGACCAATCAATGGTTCTGAAAGCTTTATATAAGTCCAAGCTTGGCTTAGATCATGCGACCGCATCTTCTTTTGCATGAATCTTGTTGATCTCCGTCCAGTCCATGTGGCTTCTAACATGTTCCAAGAAAGAGCATTATATTGGTATGAGCTTTTGATTTTAGAAATTATTGAAGCGTATCTTACTTGGGAGCAATTCTAGGAAAGATTCAAGTTAAAGTTTGTACCAGAAGCTGAAAAAGTAACTCTAGCTCGGCGCTTTATTGACCTGGTTCAAGGTGAATCTTTTGTGATGAATTACGTCGCGTTTTTTGAATCTCTCTTTAAATATGGGGTCAAGTACATTTATACCCATTAAAGAAAAATTAGAGGTTTGTCTATGGGTTGAATAAGAACCTCAAAAACCCTTTACTTCTGAAACAAAAAGTTTCTTTTGATCGACTTGTTGGTATCACTCTTCGAATTGAAGAGGCTGATAAAGAAAGCGATGTTGAAGTTGTGGGTACCAAACAGAACTTCAATATCAATAAGGAGAGGCCTATTAAGATCAACGGCCCTAACCCCAATAAGAAAGGGAAGCAAGCAACTTTGGTAGCAAAGACTCTTACCCCAAGTCATGGACAATGCTACAATTGTGGTTCTAAAAACCATTATGCTAGGTGTTTGAAACCCTTTTCTGTCGTTATTGGAAAGGTTTGGGTCATCTTTTATCTTCTTGTCCCAAACTTCAAGGAAAGAAAGAGGGAAAACTAAATGTTGTGCAAACTCCTTGTAACACTTCTCGTTGTCAAGGTATTTATCATTTCATCCTTTATGGCATTGCTATGTTTCATGATCATCCTATTTGAGTTCTTTTTGATACTTGTGAATCTCACTCTTTTATATCAAAAGAACTTGTTGATACTTTGTCTTTAATTGTTATGTGCTTAATGACTTAACTGAAAATTTTGAATCTGGTTGGTGGATCCGCAACACTCGGTTTATTTTGTAAAGATTTGATATAATTTTATGTGATTATGCTTTCCGAGCCGATTGGAATGTTATGCGTTACTTAGGTTTCGTAATGATTTTGGGAATGGATTGGCTTAACCATTATAAAACCCACATCCTATGTCCTAAAAGGACTACTTATATTCGACATCCTCAATCTGTTAAGCAGATTTCTATTGTTCTTAAAGATTCAGATTCCAATTTTGTAGCATCCTTATATTCTCTAAATCAACATGTTAACGATAATGATGATGAGGAAGATGTCATTTCCCTTATTCAAGTTGTTCGTGAATTTCCCGATATATTTCAGCCCGTTTTAGAATTACCCCCTAAGAAAGCAATTGAGTTCGAAATTAATCTAATTCCTGCAGATCTACCTATCACTCGTCCTCCTTATCCTATGTCAAATAAGGAAAATGAGGAGATGCGTAAACAATTATCTGAATTTGAAGTGAAGTAATTTATTAGTTCTAGTTCCTTTCCATGGGGAGCTCGGCTATCTATGTGAAGAAATCTTATGGTAAATTTAGGCTTTGCGTTGAATACCACAAGCTTAATGATATTAACATTAAGAATAAATATCCCTGGCCTTGGATTGATGATCTTTCGATCAACTTTGCGGTGCTAGAGTCTTTTCAATTAAGACTTAGCAACCTGTTTTCATCAGCTTCGTATTGCAGAGGATAGCATTCCTTTGACGTTGTTGCGTACTCGTTATGGATCTTATGAATGGCTTGTTAAGCCATTTGGTTTAATGGATGTGCTAACTTATTTCGTTGACCTTATGAATCAAGTTTCAAGGACTTCCTCGATCGATTCGTTCTCATCTTTATGGATTATATTCTTGTTTATTCGAAAACCGCGGAAGAGCAAGAAAAACACCTTCGAATTTGTTGGATACTCTTAGGAGTAATCAATTGAAAGCAAAAAAAAGTAAGTGCCACTTTTGGCAATCCCATGTGAAATTTTTTGGTCATTTTATTTTCAAATCCGAAATTTCCATGAATCCTTCAAAGATTGAAGCGATTTAAAATTGGAAGAAACCGAAGAGTATGACGAAAATTCATAGCTTTCTTGGATTGGCGGGTTATTACTGTCGGTTCATAAAAGACTTTTCTAAAATTTCCATGCCTCTTACTAGTTTGAAAAAGAAGGGAGTCAAGTATATTTGGTCAGACAAATGTGAAACTTCTTTTCAGAAATTAAAAAAACTCCTTTCCAATGCTCCTATTCTTGTGATTCCTCAAGGGAACGAAGACTTTGTTGTTTATACGGATGCTAGTCGTGTTGGTTTGGGAGTCGTTCTCATGCAAAGGTAATGTGTTTTCTCTTATGCTTCTATGCATTTAAAGCCTAACAAGACTAGATATGCCACTCATGATTTAGAGCTTGTGGCTATTGTTTTCGCCATTAGAATTTTGCGTTATTATCTTTTTGCGAGAGAAATTTGTTCTCTATACCGATCATAAATCTTCGAAGTATTTATTTCCTTTAAAGGGACTTAATTTGCATCAACAATGTTGGCTCGAATTCCTTGCATCTTATGATCTTGATATTCTTTGTACTTCCAGAAAGGGAAATAGTGTTGCCGATCCCCTTAATCGTAAGCACCAAGCAGTTGATTCAATGAAGATATTTAAATGGAATGATCTCGAGACTTTGTCCACTTATTGGATCAAGATCGTGAATCCAATTCATGTTCGTCTCTTATTTTATCTAGCCCTGAAGCTCATGCTTCTCTTTTCGACTGCATTCTTGAAGCTTAAAACCATGATCCCGAATTGACTCATATTAGCAAAAGTTGTAGGGATGGAAATGTTGACGGTTTAAAAGACTTTGAAATCAATGCTTGTGGTGGCATTCAAAAATTTGGTAGACTTATCGTGCCAAATATTAGTGATTTTCGTAAAGAGATTTTAAAAGATTCTCATCGTTCAAAATTTACCATTCATCTCGGTAGTACTAAAATGCACGCGGATATGAAGCGACTTTATTATTGGATGGAATGTAATCTAACATTGCTAACTTCATTAAGCGTTGCATGACTTGCCAACTCATAGAGGCTATGCATCAAAGGCCCAGTGGGTTATTGCAACCTTTACACGTTCCCACTTGGATGTGGGATCAAGTCTCCATGGAATTTATCGACGGTCTTTCCCATTATCGTCCGGGTCATGACAGTTTATGGGTGATTATAGTTAGACATACAAAATCTACCCATTTTGTTCCCTTTCGGTCCAATCGGCAGTGCTTCTTTTGGTCAAACTCTATGTTAGAGAAATTGTTAAATTGCATGAAGTTCCTACTTCCATTGTTAGCGACCGTGACCCTTTATTTACGAGTGGATTTTGGAAGAGTCTTCAAAAAGCTTTGGTAACGAAACTTAATTTTAGCACCACTTATCACCAACAGGCAGATGGACAAACAGAGCATGTGAATCAAACTCTTGAAGATATTCTTCATGCATGTGTTCTTGATTTTTATGGAAGTTGGGATCATATTTCCCTTGTTGATTTTTCTTACAATAATAGCTTCCAATCTAGTATTGGTATGACACCTTTCGAGGCACTCTATGGAAGGCCAATGTCGATGTCCTTCTTGTTGGCTTGAGGCCGGTGAGAAGCCTGTTTAAGGTCCATATTTTATTCGTGATTCGATAGAAAATATCGACCTTATTCGTCATAGGATGAAAGAAGTTCATAGTAGGCAAAAATCCTATACCGATAACCCAAGAAGGAAATTTGAAATTTCTGTGGGAGACTTGGTGTTTATCCGTGTTTCACCTATGAAGGGTGTTGTGTGTTTCAGTCGATTTGGAAAATCAGCACCACGATATATAGGTTCATTTCCCATCACGGAACGTATTCGTTCCGTAGCTTATCGCCTTTTATTATCGGCTCAGTTTTCTACTATTCATGACGTATTCCACGTCTCCCAACTACAGAAATGCCTTAGACATTCCAATTCTATCCTTGAGCCCAGTGTTATTGAAGAAATTGAAGTTTCACCTAATTTGACTTATGAGCAACATCATATTCGCATCATTGCTACGGAGGTTAAACATCTTCGTAATAAGGATGTTCTGCTTATGAAAGTTCGACCATCCTCAAATCCTAAGGATTGTTGTTTGGAATCCAAAGAATTCATCGAGCAAACAAAGTCGGACTTACTCACTCGAGCTCTCTGAGCTGAACTTCTTATTTCAAATTTTATTTTATGTTGATATGCTTTTATGGTTGTTACTCTTTGTTTTCTTCTTAAGTATTGCGAGATAACAATTTTTTTAAGGAGGGGAGTCTGTAACAACCCGCATATTTTACGATTATATATTTAAATGTTTTATTTAAATATAACATCATTAGTCGAATTAAAGTCTGAAATGCTACTTTTTGTAAACAGTAGAATTAAGAATCGAAAGTACTTGCATTGAGTTCAAACTGGCATTTGCAACCTTTTTGAAAATAAACATCGATATGATTGGAGTTGAGTTTAATTTTGCTATTTTTCTATTGGGCTTTGGGTTTGGGTTTAAGCCCATTAACCCAACATAGTACCTTAACTCCACCCCCTCTCCTCTTCATTCATTGTGACAACCCGGGGTTTGGTAACAATTAATTTTCGTCAAATGACGATTAAATTGGTTGTTATTTGCTATTTGCAGTCTTTAAATCGAGTTGTGATTCTTTAGTAATTTGATTAAGGAATTATGTGGGCTTTCGATTGAATATTGGCCCATGGGTTTTTGTGCCATGTTATCTCGAGTTAATACCCAATCCCCCTCTCTATTTTCGTTCATTCGAAACCCTAAACCTAAACATACGGAAAAAAAGGACAACAATGGCGGCTTTCGTTTCCCGTCCGTCCCTCCTCCTATCAAATATTTTCACATCGCAAACCCCAATCTAAAATGTGCGAAAGCGAAATAATGGATGCTAGAGTGCGATCGACTTCGTGGCCGCCGCATCTTGATTTGGTATGGTGATATTTTCTGGATACCACTGCTTCAAAATTGAGGCTGTCAATCTTTGATTCGTGCTATGGGAAACAAAGGTTAGTGATCCACTCACATCTAATTCGATCTGCGATTTTTGAATTTGTCAATTGATTTATTTCGGCGGTTCGATATTGTTCTTGATTTTGAACTGTTCGTTCTTTTCGGTCATCACTGTTTCGATTTTGGTTGACGATATTGGTTTCGTTCGTGACCACCACGGTTTTGATTTTTGTTGCCTTTGGTCTCTTGAATGGATTATGTTGTTTGATGGAAATATTTTGGGTATGACTTGAGCATTGCCTCTGTTTTCACTGCATATGTTTTGAGTCATTGTAGCATTCATTAGATTTTACATTTGTTTCATTCACTCCAAGACGGTTCCAGTTTGCTAGTGCATTTAGTTGTTTTCACGTGTGACTTGAACCCGATGCATTATTGAACTGCTTCATGCTTGGTAACCACTGCTTAGTTGTTAGGTATATATGCTATACTATGTTGCATATTACTGCAACTCGTACACACTTCGATTTGAGCTTGCATTGTTGTTAACCCTCTTTTTTCCCATGACTTAGCGACCTAACAGTTTAAAGAACCTAGCGACCTAAGGGTACATGACTCAACGGCCTACAGAAAATGACGACCTAGCGACCTAGATAGAGCGAACTAGTGACTTACAGCAAAGAGTGACCTAGCAACCTAAAGATAGAGCGATCTAGCGACCTAAAGCATGAGTGAGCTAAGAGATACGACCTAGTAACCTAACAAGTTAAGACAGAGTAAGGTCGTATGCATGCTACCTCTTCCTTAGGTCGCTCGCGACCTAAGCCCAACGAGCCAACTTCCTATGCCGCTTCTCCCTAGGTCGCCACGACCTACCAACTTGTTCAAGTGACCTAGTGCAAGCCTGTTAAGCCGTAACCCACGCTCCTTAGGTAGCTCACGACTTACAACCTAACCCCTAGGTCGCCTACGACCTATAACACGGCCAACCAAACCCCTATGTCATTCACGACTTACGACTTACCCTAGGTCGCTCACGACCTATGCCTTGTCAAGAAATTTCCTATAAATACCATGCCTACACCATCGAAGAGGGGACTTTTGGCTCAATTCTGGAACGCCTATTCTCTGCTGATTTCTCGACTCATCCAACACTTCAAACTCGATAGACATTTCAACGAACTTCAAGAAGAAATCGAATACATTCAACATGAATTTGAAGGGTTTTCCTACATCAAAGTTATTGCTATTTGTCTAAGTGGTGTTGTAATCGAAGATTGTTATATAAGTTGTAATCGAATCAGCAATAAAGAAGATTAATGTGGACGTTGGCTTAACTTGAAGTCGAACCACTATAAAACTGTTGTTTCTTTACTGTTTTTTCGTTGACTTTTTTACTTACTTCTAATTCCCGTATTGACGGGTGGTGTTTTCACTTTATCTCTACTCACACCGGGGTGTTAGCTTTCAATTTTTGCATTAACATTTTTGGTGCTTTCACTGAGAACATCAAAATCAGGTTTTTTTTCATCATTGCTTCGCAAAAAGTTTGTTGAGAGAATCTCTCTCAAAACCAGAAGTCTATCAGAGATTATGGCTCCTGGAAGAAAGAGAAGATCTACTAGACCCGGTGATGTCCAAGAAAATACTGTCACTTCTCCTTCGTCAAGTCAAGCAGCTCCAAGTGCTGGAATAACACGGGCAGAGTTGGATGCTGCAGTATTTGGGTTATAGCAGCAGATGGAAGCCGAGAACGCTTTAATGCTTGATAGGTTGAATGCTTTGCTCGGAGCTAACCGTCAACCAGTGAATAATGAAGAGAACTTTGCTGATCATGTTCATAATCTTGAAGAGAGGAATATTCCTCAAAAGGCAGCTAGCCCCGTTGAAGAAGCACCTCCCCGGACCGGAGGATCAAGGCCACAGCCGACTCTCTGTGAACGTTTGTCCAGGCAAAATTCTGAGAAAATGGCTGAAGTTTGTCCAACAGAGCCTTTGAACGATGAGGAATATCTCTCAAGAATGGTTTGACATATTATGAAAGAAAGTATGCAAAGAGAAGAAGATGAAAAGGAATGGGGGTTTGCTCCAAGCAAAACTCCGTTCACCAAAAGGATTCTAAAGGAGGAATTCCCAAGGAAGTTTGTTCCCCCTACCATCCCGGCTTATATGGGAACAAGCGACCCTAACCAACTCCTATATAAGTATGATTGGCACATGACTGGTGCTAGAGCATCGGATGAGATCAAATGCCGGTACTTTCCGGTATACTTGGAAGGAGTGGCTCTACTCTGGTTTACAAAGCTACCGGTCCGATCTGTAGACTAGTTCTCCGATTTAACTCGGAAGTTTAAAGAACAATTCAGGTTGTATGCTTCGAAGGCGAAGGATATTATGTCACTGTCCAGCCTAGAACAGAATCCCGGAGAATCTATTAGATCTTTCTTAAACCGCTTCAACATAGCCTTGGCTGATGTGGACAATGCAAATCCACGAATGGTGTTGACCTACTTAATAAGGGCTATCGAAAAATCGAGTGAGTTTGGAAAATGGTTGAAGATAAAGCAACCGAACTCGCTTGAGAAATTCTACAAGAAAGCTGACAAGTTTGTGCGCTTGGAAAGCCTTCCTGCGCCGGCGAAAGTGGCATTGACAGAGGTCAAGAATAACACAGTTGCTCCTACCAAAAAGGAATTCGGAAATCAGAAAAGGGAGAATAATGGTGGGAAGAAACAGAAGGATGTGAAGAAACCTCGCTTCTTAAAACCTTCAGATTTCACCCCTTTAATTGATACTCCAGAGAATATCTTTTTCGCTACTAAAGATGCTGTGGAATATCCTAAACCACCTGAGTTGAGAGTTGGGAAAAAGGCTGTTCAAAGTGGGAGATTTTGTCGGTTTCATAATCAACCCGGTCATGATACCAACGAATGTCGCCATTTGAAAAGTTTGATTGGAGAACTGCTGAGAGAGAACAAGTTACAGCAATATGTTAAGAGAAATAGGAATGACCCAACTTCATCTACTAAGGGCCAGCAACTTCCTGCTCATCCATCTGGCTTGGGTGAGAGGACTACTGCGCATGAATCAGAAAGGCCTGTTATTAATGTAATCACGGGAGGTCCTCACCCGTCAGGCAGAATTCGGGGCGAGATGGAAAGATATGCTCGTGCTTTGAAATACGCCCCAGCAGAAGAAAATGTTTTTGTGTTGGAAGACGGTGCACCTTTGAAGCAGCAAAAAACTTTTAATGATGATATTGTGTTCAGGGCCGGGGACTCTATGGGTGTTGAAGCTCCTACCATGGATCCCTTGGTCATCTCTGTAGGCATCGGGCCTGCTATTGTAAGAAGGGTGCATGTTGATTGCGGTGCCTCTTGCAATATCCTCTTCAAAAAGACATTCGATCAAATGAAGATTCTGATGGCTGATGTTCATGCTTCATCGCAGAAGATTACTGGGTTCACCGGGGAACCAAAGTAGCTAATTGGAACTATTGACTTGTTTTTTGAACTTGGAGAGGGGCAGAAAAAGGTGGTTCGAAAGCAGACTTTTGTGATTGTTGATGGATTTTCTGCTCACAATGTCTTCCTAGGCCGGCCAACTCTTGCAGCATTCAAGGCAATTCTCGCTCCGTGGTGCCTCACTATGAAGTTCCCTACGGATAACGGTGTTGGTGTTATTAAAGGGGATCAGAATGCTGGGCGAGAATGTTATCTGATAGAGTTGCGGGAAGCAAGGAAGAGAGACATGGGGAAGGATGCGGCAGCTCCACTCAGCGTCAAAGAACCAACCTTGTAGCAATTACAGGGTGGACCCTGCACTGGCGAGCATAGTGGAGCACGAAAAGAAATGGATCCCAGAAAAGCTAGTACAGGGAGAATAGATTGGTGCCAGTGGAAGTAGCGGTGCAGTACCAGTTGACCCGATCCAAACAAGGTGCTGAATGTGGGTTCGCAACTTAGTGTGAAGTTTCAGAATATTTTGATATCATTTCTGAAAGAAAATCTTGATGTATTCACTTGGAGTCATGCCGATATGTGTGGAATATCTCCAGAAATTGCGGTACACACTCTAAATATTGATCCGAAATTTACACATGTGAAGTAGAAAAGAAGAACCCAGGGTCCAGAAAGTTCAGCAGCATTGAAAGAAGAAGTAGATCGGCTCATAAAGAGTGGTTTCATCAGAGAGTCCACTTATCCAAATTGGGTTTCTAATCCGGTGCTGGTTAAAAAAGCGATTGAAAAGTGGAGAGTTTGCATCGACTATTTAGATTTAAACAAAGCCTGCCCCAAAGACTGCTTCCCGTTACCCATGATTAATCAGTTGGTGGATGGAACAGTCGGGCATGAATTGTTGTCTTTCATGGATGCTTACTCCGGATATTAACAGATCATGATGCATGAGCCAGATCAGGAGGACACGAGCTTCATCACCGATGTCGGTCTTTACTGCTACAGAGTCATGCCCTTTGGACTGAAGAATGCGGGGGCAACTTACCAAAGACTTGTTAATGCTATGTTCAAGCCACAGATTGGCAAAACTATGGAAGTTTACGTTAATGATATGTTGGTTAAATCAAAGAAAGCAGTGGACCATATGGATCACTTGGCAGAAATGTTCGCAGTCCTCCAAAGTATGGAATGAAGATTAATCCTTTGAAATGTTCATCCGGGGTAGAGTCCGGGAAGTTTTTGGGTTTCATTGTGAGTGTTAGGGGCATTGAAGCTAATCCTGCTCAAATCACTGCTCTGAGAGAAGTCAAAGCCCCTAAGACAAAGAAGGATTTACAGAGCCTCAATGGGAAAGTTGCTGCTTTGAGTCGATTTATTTCCAAGGCCACGGATAAATGCATTACATTCTTTGACGCTCTAATGAAAGGAAGGAAAAATTTCGAATGGACTCTGAAATGTCAGAAAGCTTTCGGTGAACTAATTCGTCATATGGAAGCGCCTCTGATACTTTCTATGCCTAGCAGCGGTGAAGAGATTTTCATATATTTGGCAGTTTCGTCTCATGCTCTCAGTGCAACATTATGTGGGAAGATGCAAAAATTCAGCGTCCGTTCTACTACATCGGCAAGAGATTTACTGGGGCAGAGATGAATCATTCAAAGCTAGAAAAGCTCGCCTATTGCCTACTGATAGCTTCCAGAAAGTTGAGGCCATATTTTCAAGCTCATCCTATCAAAGTCCTCACTTACCAGCCTCTAAAGCAAGTCTTCAGACTTCGGGTCGTCTTCTGAAGTGGAGTATTGAACTCAGCCAATATGAAATCACTTACCACCCCCGAAGAGCAATCAATGGACAAGCTGTAGCAGATTTCATTGCAGAATACACAGATAAAGGAGACAGTGAGGAAGAAGTTACTGATGACATCCCGACCCGATGGAAATTATATGTTGATGGCGCAAGAAACGACTATTGTTCTGGAGCCGGGGTTGTGCTTGAAACCCCCGAAGGGCGATCATTGTGTTACGCATTGAGATTGGAATTTCCTTCAACAAATAATGAAGCAGAATATGAAGCCCTTATTGCCAGCTTGAAGATTGCTAAAGAACTGAATATCAAAGTGTTGCAAATCTTCAGTGATTCCCAGCTTATCGCATGCCAAGTCAAGAAAGAATTTCAGACTAAAGGAGGAAATCTGCGTGCTTACTTGTCAAGATCCTGGGAACTTCTCGATGATTTCGATCATTATACGATAAGTCATATGCCCCGGAAAGAGAATATGAAGCAGATTCTCTCGCAAAGTATTCAAGCGCTGGCGAAGCTCAATTACTGGGATTGGTTCCTATAGAAGTCTTGTCATCCTCGAGTATTGATGAAACGAAGATTGACTGGCTCATGACTGTTTCTCAAGAGCAGGAGTCGTGGATGACTCCAATCAAGGAATATCTACTTAACGGCTCCCTTCCAGAAAATTCAAAGGAACGTCAGAAGCTATTAAGGAAAGCCTCAAGATATGTAATTCAAGACGGTCGGTTGTACAGACGGAGATTCTCAATGCCATTACTCTGATATGTAACCAAGGAAGAGGCTGAGACAATTTTAGCTGAAGTGCACAAAGGAGAGTGTGGGCATCATTCAGGTGGTCAAACTCTAGCAAAGAAAATACTCCGCTACAGGTATTTTTGCCCAGACATTAATCGTGATGCTGCTAGCTACGCCCGAAAGTGTGACCGATGCTAGAGATTTGCAAAAATCCCAGGAGCACCTTCCATCGAGCTAATACAGATGGTCAGTCCATGGCCATTTGCTATTTGGGGAATAGATCTCATTGGGCCTTTGCCAACTGCCAAGTCCAAAATCAGATATGCTATTGTTGCTGTTGATTACTTTACTAAATGGGCTGAGTCCGAACCATTAGCTACTATTACCTCTAAAAAGATGATAAACTTTGTAACTAAGAATATCATTTGCAAGTTTGGTGTTCCTAAAAAGATAATCACAGACAATGGTACTCAATTCGAAAGTGAAGATCTAAAGGATTTTTGCAAGCGATTCAAGATCCAAAAAAGCTTCTCAGCAATGGCTCATCCGCATGCAAATGGGCAAGTTGAAGCAGTGAAAAAAATTATCAAGTCAACCATCAAAAAACAGTTGGAAAACGCAAAAGGTGGTTGGGTCGATAAGTTGCCACTAGCACTGTGGGCATACAGGACTACCCACAAAACTGCAACTGGGCACACTCCATTCTCATTAGCATATGGATCAAAAGCAATGATTCCAGTGGAAATAGAAGTCCCTTCACACAGAAGAATTCATTTCAACCAAATCAAAAATGAAGAGTTCAACTTGAAGCATTAGACTTCCTTGATGAAAGAAGGGAAGAGGCTCAGCTCAGAATTGCATCCCATCAGCAAAGAATTGCCAGGCACTTCAATTCCAAAGTTCGCCAACGCAGGTTTGAGGTTGGAAATATAGGCTTAAAAAGGATCATGAAGGCAACAGGAGTGTTTGCGCCAAACTGGGAAGGGCCGTATGTCATAGGAAAAAAACATCTTGATGGCACTTTCAAACTGACAACTGTCGAAGGAGACCCAATTCCAAGAGCTTGGAACAGCAATCACTTGCATCCATATTTTACTTAAAAGCTTTGCTTAAATTTGTAAAATGATTATGGGTGTATCATTCTTGCATTGTAAACCATTGTAAAAGTGGTATGAATGAATAATAAGAACCTAAAGTGGATATAGGCCAAGTTCTTGGCCGAACCACCATAAATCTTGTGTTCTCTACTATTATAAAATGCCTGTTATATTTTGATATGTAAATACTTTAAATGTATTGCTAAAATGTTGATTTAACATTGCAGGCTCTTAAAACAAAGCTTACCCATCACAAGGCCAAGCGATCCTTGAAATCACTAAATAAACAAACATCAAGCCATAAAAATTCCAGATTCCAAATCCTACATAAATTCCAGATTCCAAATCCTACATAAGGAGTGCTTCATGCAAACAGTTAGTGTTTCCGTCGGACTCACTTAACAATGAAGTAAACTTCTTTGGATAAGACAAACTATTTGCAAAAGAAAGGAACATGTGCTTGGAAAATGATAACAGGGAATCCCTAATGAGCAAATGACGAATAGACATGGGTGAGCAGACATAAAACAGGCAACCACCCAAAAGACCTCTTCGGAGGCACAAGTCCTCTTCGGAGGCATAACTCTTCGGAGGATAAAGACCTCTAACGAGGCACGCCGAAAAAAGAATGTTCTCTAATCAACCAAAAAAGATTGGTGGAATCACCGAGGGCCCTTGTTAACTATTTGCGATCGTTTGTTCAAACGAACATCCAATCAAGTAACTTGCGTCTGCCCCGTGAATCCATTCAACCATGACAGAGTAACTTGCAGGCAATAAAAAGACCTCTTCGGAGGCAAAAGACCTCTTCGGAGGCACAAGACCTCTTCGGAGGCACAAGACCTCTCCCGAGGCACCACAAGCCCTCTTCGGAGGCACTTGCCTTCACCAAAGGCACACACCTGCCTTCTTCGGAGGCAGAAGACCTCTCTCGAGGCACCACAAGACCTCTTCGGAGGCACAAGACCTCTTTGGAGGCACAAGGCCTCTTCGGAGGCACGTCCTAAGAAAAGAACTTTCAAGTGAACAAAGCAAAAAAGACCATCAACGAGGCACAACAAGAATAAAAAAAAGAAGAGAAAGCCCCATTCGGAGACACACTGCAACTCTCAAGGGAAGATCAATTTCTCCATCTTGAAGATATTCTTCCCCAGAAGTTGTAGTGCCAATTCAAAGCCTTCTTTGGAAACTCACTTCACCGCGTAGGAGAATCCACTTGTCAAAAAAAAAAGTGACTATCTCCGAAAGTGAAGTGTAAAAGCATTTTCAAACAAAAGAGAGAGAAGACTTCTCCAATACAAGGCATACTCTACTAAAGAAGAGTTACATTTCCTCAAAATGAAAAAATTATTCTCTAGAGAAAGAGTGCATGCCTTCTCAAAATGGAAGAAGTGTTCTCTAACTTAAGAGTGCATATCTTCTCGAAACATAAGTTTTGTTATCTAACTTAAGAGTACGAGTCTTCTCGAAATAGAAGAACTGTTCTCCAAAGTTTTATCAAATGAAAGAAATTGCAATAAGCCGTGTTATAGGGGCAATACAATATAATATAGCTATATTAATAAAAGCAACACTTAAGCAACATACCACAAAATTATTGCAATATCACAGTGAAGAAACTTGTGCAAAAATAAGGAATAAATGCATTCACAAATACAGTCAAAGATTGTACAAGTAAAAAAGATTCATTTCATTCCATACTATAAATTTTTTATACATGTGCAGGTTTTGAAAAAGCGGGGACCGGTGCCCGCACAAATTCCGGTCAATACAAGCCTTTATGCACAAGCAAAAAGCAAAACAAAAAGGTTAAAGCGAGACTTGCTACTTCTTCTTCCCGCCACCTTTAGAGCCCTCGCCTGGCCTGATAGTTAACTTTGGGAGTCGGCCTGCTTGAGTCGGGGAAGAAGGAGATAGAGTTACAGCTGGGTCTACTTCCGCCTTCTCTTCGCCAGCAGAAGTGCTTTTCCTTCTCCTCCTTGAAATTGCACGGTTCTCCTTCTTTCTTGAAGAAGACTTGCTGCTCGGAGTGATAAGTGCAGACAGTTTTGTGTCATTATGAAATGGCCCCGCAGTCTTTTCACCTTCTTCAAGTTCCTCAGCCGTCTGCTCTTGCGAAGCAGCCAGGTCGTCCAAGCCTTGAAGAGCTTCTGTCAATTCTTCCTGCGACCCCGCTTGAGAAGCAGAAGGAGGTGTAATTTGAAGAGATGGAGGTGGAACAGCTCGAGGAGGAGAAGTCTCCACAATACTTGGCGTTTTCAGTACAGAAGAAGAAAAGTTAAAATCAGTATTTCTCATAAAAGTGGAGGTAGTGGCTCATCGAGACTTAAGAAATAAGCAATAAGCTCATCGAACTTGATCGAAGCAAACGAGCAATCCACTTGAGCTAAATCAACGTTGAAGTTACCTGGAGTAGTTGGCTTTATAACATCAACTTCAAAGCCTTATGCTTCACCGCTTTCTTGAGCCTCATCTCCAGTATGAGCGGTTATAATCTCAATGTCAGCTTTGGCAGGAGGCGAGGAATGGGAACTAGAGCCAATGGTATCAATGTCAGCCGAAACCGAAGGAAGAGCCGGGTCGGTCGAATGTGCCTTCCCAAAAGGTTCTCCTTCCGCCGTTACGGATCTCTATTTAGCAAGTTGCTCCTTCCCCTTGGCAAGGGCTGCGCGTGCATCATCATGTAGATAGTGTGCCTCAAGATCTGCTTCAGCATATCTAGCGCCTCCAAGCATATCAAGTGCGGCTTCCCACACTTCGGCCAAGGTATCCTCGTATTTCGGGCCAAAAAACAAAAGGCTACCGCGCCCCAAGACACAGTGTATATAAAACTCGAATAAAGTAGAGCTGATATTGGCTTTAGTTGCCTTATGAGATTCTTCGGCTGCTGTTTTGTCGACTATAGCTTCATCTCGCTCTTTTTCAACTTTAGAAAGTCGAGATTTTAACATTGCAATTTCCATGTCCTGAGAGCTGGTTTTTTCTTGCAACTGAGCAACGTCAGTTCGGTAGCTTTCTACAACTCTCTGCTGTGCTTCAAATTTAGCTTCAGCGTCTCTTTGCCCGGCATGAGCATCTCTCACCTGTTTTGGAAGCACTTCTTCTTTTTGAGAATAAGTAGTGGAAGAAGTGGCAAGCTGCTCTTTGACTTTCTCAATTTCCGCTTCAATCTTCTCATTGTAAGCGGCGATGCTCTTCATCTCTGCATCATGCTGGTCGAGAGTTTTCTGCCACTCGGATTTATCATTTTCCATAGTCAGCATGGCTTCAAGATTTGCACGGTTTACTCTTTGAAGTTCGTCAACAAGTTTTTGCCAACCATACATTCTCTTAATATCGAGTTTGACGGCATCAACCTTTCGCAACATAGCTTGCTTGTCGATTTGGACCAAATCAAGATCAAAACGCAGTCCTTTTAAGCACCAGTGCGGAAACCGGCTTTGAAGAGTAGCCGGAACCTGTTCAACTTGATATGAAGGCCTACGGATGATCGTTTGATTATCAGCTCGTTGAAGGGCATGAGAGCTGGAAGGGATTTCCAAAGAGATGGGAGCAGCGGGCTTTTCAGAAATTTCAGATTCCGGCCTTTCGCTAAGCTTGGCCCGTTTACTTGGATCTTTAGCAATGTGACTTTTCCCCTTGTCATCATGGGATTTTCTTTTGTGGGAATCATCACCTCTCCGAGGGAAGAATCACGTCGCTCATCCCTTCTCCTATAGCGCTCTTCATAGGCCCATCTCTCGTGAGCTTTTCTTGCGGCTCTTTCTTTGTCGGTCTCCCTAGGGGCAGGAAGGTACCGCCTGGGATCATAAGAGTCGCGTCTCCCGTAACGCTGAAAATCATCGTAGTAAGAGCCGCTACGCCCCATTGGAGAACCTGAAAATGAAGAAGAGACAAGTTCAAAAATCTTCAAAGAAAAGAAGTTAAGTGCACAAAGCTGCAAAAATCCTAAGTTTGTGTAAGTTGCAAACTACGCGCGTCAAGCTACGAACCAATCTTTGGTTGGGGGTGATGACGGATTTTACAGAAGGTATCAATTCTTGAGCTGACGAAGATTGTTGCAAAACAGATGTCACTTCAACTGCTGGAGAAACTACTTTAGTAGTAGTGGTATCGTCTTTAAAGAGCTCCTGCGAAGTGACCATCAAGTCGCTCAGTCCCTCATACGTGTCGTCACCGTCATGCCGAGCGGGACTCTTTTCCTCAGCTCCTGCATCAGCAGCCTTCCCGGAATGTTGAGAAGCTTCCTCTTCTTTGATAACAAGGGGAAGAGCAAATTTGCCGGATGACCCCGCAACGTCAACGAAATCAGAACATTTCACCAATGAAGCCTCGATAATAATCTCCTTCTGTGAATCAGCAATAAAGAAGATTAAAATGGACGTAGGCTTAACTTGAAGCCGAACCACTATAAAACTGTTGTTTCATTACTGTTTTTTTTGTGACTTTTCTACTTACTTCTATATCCCGTATTGACGGGTGGTGCTTTCACTTTATCTCTACTCACACCGGGGTGTTAGCGTTAAATTTTTGCGTTAACAATTGTTTATTCGAGCTGTTGTATATATGTATGCTTACATCTTAAATGTGTACTTGATGTAGTCTCCATGCCATTGGGTTCTGGTATCGTTCTTTGACATAAATTGCATTTCAATTGTCGGCTTTACTGCTTATCCATGGGTTGTTGATTCTCATTTGCTTCTCTGGCAGTTTTAAAAATTTACTTTGGTGTAAAATGAAATTGTCTTTGACTTTGCCTTGTTGATATTGGCTTTGACTTTGTTTGATAGTATTTGTTTCTCCACTCTGGCCATTTGTGTATGTTGCCTCTGGTCATTTGTGCTATGTAGCATCCTTGAATGGTTTTGATTTTTACGATTCACTGCTTGGTCTTGAGTTTTGGTAACACTTGAGTCTTTCTTGATTCACTGTTGCTACCTGGTTGTCATTACGTATATGTTGCAGCTTGATCTCATAGTGTCACTGCCTGCATACATGTTGTACCCATTATAGTTTGAGACAGACCAATTTTTCAAGTTGACTGTTCTTGGCTGCTTGATGCATTTTGGTAATAGTTATGTGATGGTGTTTAATACACCTCTGTTAACTCGAGTGCTTGCAGCATTTCAGTTTTGTTTAGTATCAAGGTTCGCCAATAATATTGGAGTCATATGCATTTATAACCCCTTTGATTATCTGAATACCATGGCTTTGAGTTCTGGCATATATGGCTTTGCTTTGCCTTGATTAAATTGAAACTGGGTTTACCTTGTTCTGCCTTTATTCATTTGTTTGCACTGCTTCATCATGTCACTGTTTACATGTGCACTGGTCCAAGTATAGGTGCAGTTTCATGTTACCATCTTTGTTTACTTTCACCTCCATTCTGCAGTATCTCAATGTTGGACCACTGCAATGTGCATTTGGTCATTTGAGCTATTATACTCTGTTGGTTCAGGTGGCATAATTCTTGCTACCTGGCCATTATTCCATGTTGATTTGGGTTGCATTATCCACTTCATTTCACCTGTAGTTGTAAATGCATATTGGTCTGGTTTCACTGTGGTCTTCTTCACAACTGTTGTCACGTTCTCATGATATTTTGGAACTTGAACTATTGTATTCAAGTGGAGGCTGCAGTTTCCTTTTGTTTGTAGTTGTGTTGAGTCATGATAGCCGTGACTTGACATCTGCAGTGTCGAGTGGCTGTTAATATTTGGAGTCGTGATGTGCATCTTTGCATATTGATATTGCTTCATTTTTTTGTACTAGTGCATTTTGTTGTACTTGTTTTTGCTGGTTAGAGCTTTGCTTTTGAGGCATAGCCACTGTTTTCAGGTATATATCTGATTTTGGCGAGGTAGTGCATGCATGCGTGTACTGCAGCCAAATCAGAATTGACGTTTTAATTGTTGATTTCAATCTCGTGAATTGTTTTGTGTGTCCAATTCAATATTTTGAAATTGTAATTTAATTTGTTTTTATTTGATCCTTTTGTTGTTGTCTAATTATCTATTTGATAATTAGATTATGAGTTTCTAATTATTTATTTAATAATTAGATTTTGTTGTTAATAACCGTTTAGGCAATCCTGTTGTTTTATAAATTATCTTCATTGATAATCTTTTCATTTATCTTCGTTGATAATTTGAATTTGCTGATTTGATGTTTAACACTGTTACATGTTATTTTTATCGTTATCCGATTTCTTATTAAAGGATTGGATAAACGAGATGTATTGTGACTATCGTCTATTTGATTATTTATTTATTATTGCTTCCATGCATTAATAATTGAGTTTGAATTAGACTGACCCGTGTATTATTTTCCTTTGAATTTAATACTCGGGTCAGACCGAGTTATTTCAGGTTGCTGATATTTTGCTTTGGGTTGCTGCTTGACCTATGAAGTCACTTTATACCTTTTGGAGTAGTCGTTGCCATAGTAGAGGATGATATGTATTCATGTATATTATTGTCAATAATGTACTTGTATATGTAACTTCCAGTGTCGACAGTTGTAGTTGTATCATATGTATTGTATCACATGTATTGTAACTGACATCAGTTATATATATATGAGACTTTTTATTATCTTTGTTCCACATTTGGCTTATCTGTGTTATTATTATATATATTGTCCTAAACTATTATGAAACATCTAGTTCGTTTTATACTGGATTTGGGTATGTCGATGGGAGTAAATAATTAAGAGATGAAAAATAAAAATATATACCACTCCTATGGAGGTAAGCAATACTAGTGTAAGGCCTAACTACGGATGGCCGCTCCTATCCAGACTTATTCTTCGTAATAACAGACAGTATTTCCTTTAATACTCTTTGTTATTGTGAGCATAGAGGTGGGGCGTCACAGTTGGTATTCGAGCGAGGGGTTTATGGACATAATATAAAACATAAATTAGATGGAACATGTGTTACAACTATTAATTGATGTTTTATTTGAGCCTTGAGTCAAAACTAAAGTTTTGAAATTATGATGAAATTTTTAAATATCCTTATTTAAAAACTAAAAGTGAAATTGTGTTTTGATGATTGAGAAATTTGTGTTCTGTTTAACAGAGAGCGCAGCGGAAGCAGTGAGAATGTCTTCGCTAAGTACAGCTGATAACCTTTTTGATTTAAAAATCAAAATATGAAATTGAAATAAATTTCATTTGTTGTTTACGTAGCTGTGTTTATTTTGTTTTCTTTGAAAATTTCGAATTCGATTTGAGGATCCGAAGTGATTGCAGTTATGTAATTTTGTTGAGATTTTGTTGTTTTGAATTATCTTCATTGAAGATATATTCGACTGATTTCTGTGTCCATTTTGTAGTATACGTGCAAATTTAAGTTGCACGTTACTGCATTAATTTTACGTTGAACCGGTGTTTGGTTTTCAATGTATTTTGTTGCCGTTATTTTTATAACGGGATTTTTACGCCATTGCTAAATTTTTGCAGCACGGTATTTTGTTAACATTTTTAATGAATGGAAATTCACTGGTGTTCTATTTTGATGCGAATTCTTTTGATGACATTTTAATGTATAAAAATTACTGTCGCTTTGACTTCAGTAACCGTCAAACTTAAAGTGAATTTTCAAGCGGTTATCCCACAATGCTGATTTTGAGATCCGTTTTTTCGGTGTTTTGAGAAGTGCAATTTCCTTGTCGAATATGCTACAGATGTTGCTTTTTTGAGCACGGGTTTTTCAAATTATTTTAAAATAAAATTGTTTTCCAAAATTTCTACATTTTGCGCTTTCAAAAGAATGAGGAAGTGATTTAAACATTTCAACAAAATAGAGGACAATGAATCCTTACTTTTACTGATTCGCTTAATTCCGGACTTGTCCGTTTGAGAACGTAAAATGTTATTTATTTAAAATACACAATTTTGCACTTTCAAGGAAACAATGAAGAGAATTAAACGATTTAGTAAAACTCGTGGTATGGGACATGTGCGTTTGCCATTTTGGTTAATTCCGGACTCGTTAATTGAAATATCTGTTGTTTTGATGATTTTCGTGTGCTTTCGAGCCACTATGTTGGACCTTCGGGTCATATGTTGGACCTTCGGGTCAAATACCAGTACTAGGCCTTCAGGTCATATGTTTGACCTCCAGGTCATATGTTGGGCGCCAAAATTATGTCGACAATACTTAGTAGGCTTCGGCCATATGTTATTGCACGTGTGGCGTTGCTTAGACTCGCCATATGAGGCGATCGATCCAACCTTTTATGTTGATTTTCTAGAGTATCTTAATTGATTTCTAGATATTTGTTGTTTCTAATTATCTGCAGGTAATTAGATATTTGCTGTTATGAGATTTAATTATCGTGTCGATTATTAGATATTTGATGTTATGAGATTTAATTATCGTATCGATAATTAGATATTGCTATTATGAGATTTAATTCTCGTATCGATAATTAGATATTTGCAGTTATGAGATTTAATTATCGTATCGGTAACTATATATTTGTTGTTATGAGATTTAATTATCGCATCGATAAATAGATATTTGCTAATTCTGATTATCGTTTTTGATAATTAGATAATTGTTGATTCTGATTATCGTTTTTGATAATTGGATATTTGTTGATTCTGATTATCGTTTTTGTTAATTGGATATTTGTTGGTTCACATTATCGTTTTTTGATAATTGGATATTTGTTGATTCTGATTATCGTTTTTGATGATTAGATATTTGTTGATTTGAGATTTCTGATTATCGTTTTTGATAATTAGATCTTTGTTGATTCTGATTATCGTTTTTGATAATTAGATATTTGTTGATTTTGATTATCGTTTTTGATAATTGGATAATTGTTGATTTCTGATTATCGTTTTTGATAATTAGATATTTGTTGATTCTGATTATCGTTTTTGATAATTAGATACTTGTTGATTTTGATTATCGTTTTTGATAATTAGATAATTGTGGATTCTGATTATCATTTTTTGATAATTGGATATTTGTTGATTCTGATTATCGTTTTTGATAATTAGATATTTGTTGATTTGAGGTTTCTGATTATCGTTTTTGATAATTGGATATTTGTAGATTTGAGATTTCTGATTATCGTTTTTGATGATTAGAAATTTGTTGATTCTGACTATCTTTTTTGTTAATTAGATATTTGTTGATTTGAGATTCTGATTATCTTTTTTGATAATTAGATATTTGTTGATTTGAGATTTCTGGTTATCGTTTTTGATAATTGGATATTTGTCGTTTTCTGATTATCCTTTTTGATAATTAGATAATGGCTAATTTTTGCTGATTACGAAATTTTCTAGTCTCCAATTGATTCTAGATTATGTTGATTATATTGAATTGTTGTTTTCTATCTATCTCTGCTAATAGTTAGACTTTGCTGACTATGGAGTTCGTGTTTTCTAATTATCTGTTGGGTAACCAGATATTTGCGATTTTGCGATTTGTGCTTTGAGTTTCCTAATTATCTTTGTTGGTAATTAGATTTTGATGTTTTCTACTTATCGTATCAATAATTAGACATCGCTGTTTCGTGATTTCTGTATTATAATTATCTAGTTGTTAATTAAATATTACCAATAATTGTATTTATTCAGTTTTTGTTGTTTTCTTATTATCTACTTGACAATTAGATTTTTGTTGAAAATTTGTGAATTTCTTTTATGAAATTAAAAGATTTCTTTGGCGTTTGTATTCCCGACCTTTATTTTTCCAACTTAACCGGTTTATGTTAGAAAAATAATTGTTATTAACGACCTTAATTATGAAATTTACGAGGATGAAATTTTTATAAGGAGGGGAGTCTGTAACAACCGGGGGTTTGGTAACAATTATTTATCGTCAAGTGACGATTAAATTGGTTGTTTGCTATTTGGAGTCTTTAAATCAGGTTTTGATTCTTTAATAATTTGATTAAGGAAAAAGGTGGGCTTTCAATTGAATATTGGCCCATGGGTTTTTGTGCCATGTTATCTCGAGTTAATACCTGATCCCTCTCTCCAATTTCGTTCATTTGAAACCCTAAACCTAAACATACGAAAAAAACAAAAACAATGGCGGCTTTCATTTCTCGTCCGTCGCTCCTCCTTTCAAATATTTTTCACATTGCAAGCCTCAATCTACAACATGCGAAAGCGAAATAATGGATGCTAGAGTATGATCGACTTCGTGGCTGCCACAGCTTGATTTGCTATGGCGATAATTTCTGGATACCGCTGCTTCGAAATTGAGGCCGTCGATCTTTGATTCGTGCTATGGGAAAAAAGGTTAGTGATCCACTCACATCTCATTCAATCTGCAATTTTTTAATTTGCCAATTGATTTATTTCGGCAGTTCGATCTTGTTGTTGATTTTGAGCTGTTCGTTCTTTTCGGTCATCACTGTTTTGAATTTGGTTGACAGTATTTTTTTCATTCGTGACCACCACGGTTTCGATTTCTGTTGCCTTTGGTCACTTGAATGGATTATGTTGATTTTATGGAAATACTTTGGGTATGACTTGAGCATTGCTCTGTTTTCACTGCATATGTTTTCAGCCACTATTGCATTCATTAGACTTTATATTTGTTTCATTCACTTCAAGACAGTTCCAGTTTGCTAGTGCATTTAGTTGTTTTCACCTATGACTTGAACCGGATGCATTATTGAACTGCTTCATGCTTGATAACCACTTCTTAGTTGTCAGGTGTATATGCTATACTATGTTGCATATTGCTGCAACTCGTAGATACTTCTATTTGAGCTTGCATTGTTTATTCGAGCTGCTGTATATATGTATGCTTACATCTGAACTGTGTACTTGATGCAGTCTCCATGCAATTGGGTTCTGGTATCATTCTTTGAGACAAATTGCATTTCAATTGTCGGCTTTGATTGTTTATCCATGGATTGTTGATTTTCATTTGCTTCTCTAGCAGTTTTAAAATTTTACTTTGGTGCAAAAAGAAATTGTCTTTGACTTTGCCTTGTTGATATTGGCTTTGACTTTGTTTGACATATTTGTTTCTCGACTCTGGCCATTTGTGTATGTTGCCTCTGGTCATTTGTGCAATGTAGCATTCTTGACTAATTTTGATTTTTATGATTCACTGCTTAGTCTTGAGTTTTGGTAACACTTGAGTCTTTCTTGATTCGCTGTTGCTACCTGGTTGTCATTACGTATATGTTGCAGCTTGATCTTATAGTGTCACTGCCTGCATACATGTTGTACCCATTATAGTTTGAGACAGACCATATTTTTCAAGTTGACTGTTCTTGATTTCTTGATGCATTTTGGTAATAATTTATGTGATGGTGTTTAATACACCTCTGCTAACTCGAGTGCTCGCTGCATTTAAGTTTTTTTTAGAATCAGGGTTCGCCAACAATATTGGAGTTCATATGCATTTATAACCCCTTTGATTATCTAAATACCATGGCTTTGAGTTTTGGCATATATGGCTTTGCTTTGCCTTGATTAAATTGAAACTGGGTTGACCTTGTTCTGCCTTTATTCATTTGCTTGCACTGCTTCATCATGTCACTGTTTACATATGCACTGGTCCAAGTATAGGTGCAGTTTCATGTTGCCATCTTTGTTTACTTTCACCTCCATTCTGTAGTATCTCCATATTGGACCACTGCCATGTGCATTTGGTCATTTGAGCTTTTGTGCTCTATTGGTTCAGGTGGCATAATGCTTGCTACCTGGTCATTATTCCATGTTGATTTTGGTTACACTATCCACTTCATTTCACCTGTAGTTGTAAATGCATATTGGTCTGGTTTCATTGTGGTCTTCTACACCACTGTTGTCACCTTCTCGTGATATTTTGGAGCTTGAACTGTTGTGTTCAAGTGGTGGCTGCAGTTTCCTTTTGTTTGCAGTTGTGTTGAGTCATGATAGCCGTGACTTGACCTCTGCAGTTTCGAGTGGCTGTTAGTATTTGGAGTTGTGATGTGCATCTTTGCATATTGATATTGATTCATTTTTGTTGTACTAGTGGATTTTGTTGTACTTGTTTTTGCTGGTTAGAGCTTTGCTTTTGAGGCATAGCCTCTGTTTTCAGGTGTATATCTGATTTTGGCGAGGCAGTGCATGCGTGCGTGTACTGCAGCCAAATCAGAATTGACGTTTTAATTGACGATTTAAATCGCTTGAATTATTTTGTGTTTCTAATTTAATATTTTGAAATTGTAATTTGATTTGTTTTGATTTGATCCTTTTGTTGCTGTCTAATTATCTATTTGATAATTAGATTATGAGTTTCTAATTATTTATTTAATAATTATATTTTGTTGTTAATTACCGTTTAGGCAATCTTGTTGTTTTCTAAATTATCTTCATTGATAATCTTTTTATTTATCTTCGTTGATAATTTGAATTTGCTGATTTGTTGTTTAACAATGTTACGTGTTATATTTACCGTTATCCGATTTCTTATTAAAGGATTGGATATACGAGATTTATTATGACTGTCGTCTATTTGATTATTTATTTATTATTGCTTCCGTGCATTAATAACTGAGTTTGAATTAGACTGACCCGTATATTATTTTCCTTTGAATTTAATACTCGGGTCAGACCGAGTTATTTTAGGTTGTTGATATTTTGCTTTGGGTTGCTACTTGAGCTATGAAGTCACTTTATACCTTTTGGAGTAGTCGTTGTCATAGTATAGGATGATATGTATTCGTGTATATTATTGTCAATAATGTACTTGTATATTTAACTTCCAGTGTCGACCGTCGTAGTTGTATCATATGTATTGTATCACATGTATTGTAACTGACATCAGTTATATATATACATATATATATATATATATATATATATATATATATATATGAGACTTTTTATTATCTATGTTCCGCATTTGGCTTATCTATGTTATTATTATATATATTGTCCTAAGCTATTATGAACTATCGTAGTTCGTTTTATACTGGAATTGGGTATGTTGATGGGAGTAAATAATTAAGAGATGAGAAATGAAAATATATACCACTCCTATCGAGGTAACCAATACTAGTGTAAGGCCTAACTACGGATGGTCGCTCCTATCCAGCCTAATTCTTCGTAATAACAGACAGTATTTTCTTTAATACTCTTTGTTATTGTGAGCATCGAGGTGGGGCATCACATTCATTTTCATTTCCTAACACTCTCAAGCTAAAGAAAAAATAGGGGAAAGAAATGGGAATCAAAATTTCTAAGCCCTAGTTTACTAGGAAATTCAAGTTCTAGAAATCAAGGAGAAGCATAGGTAAGCATCCTCTTCATCATCTCTATCCCTATCTCTCTTCAATTTTTAGAAATTTCTAATCCCTAACTTAGGAAATATTTTCTTATAAGCTTAGATTGGAGCTTCCTGATTGAAGTTGAAGAGTGGTTGATCTTGCCTTGTCGTAAAGCTTCTCATTCGTTGTTTTTGGGTTTGCAGGGGAGTTCTTGAAATCACATCAATGTCTATACCTTTGACAGTTATTTGGTATGAATTCCGAACACCTATTTCATGTTCATTTGCTTTGTATTGAATTGGATTAGTGAATTTTCCAATTTTTGATATTTTAAGGCCAAAATCTATGAAAATCCAACATTGAATGTTTTGACATGTTGTTTGGAGTGTATTGAAGAGCCTATAGGACTTGGTCATCACTTGGCATAAATCGTTATCCATCGTCGCTCGTTCAATAGCCTCTGACACAATTTGGCCTTTATTAGCCTAGCCTTAATCTTGCCTTGAGCTTCAGCTCAAACACCTGGTGACAAGCTTAAACGTCTAGAGCTGCGGAATAAAAATTCTAAACCTTCAGCGCAGACGCCAGAGTTTCTTTCCCAGATGTTTGGGGGATCTGGAAGAAAATTCTAGTCCTCCAGCTCAGATGTCTAGGGGAAACCACCAGACGTCGAACACTATTAAATTCATCCAATTTTCCTGTTGTATGTGGCATTCCGTTTTAATCAATTTTTGGTTGATCCGATTGGTCGTCTTCATTTATTATCGACTTTGATGACTTGTTTCTGGATTTTTAGGAATATCCAATTGATGGATTTGATATCGATTTCTATGGTTTTGATTCACGTCATCGAATGTGAATTTTTGGTGATTTATTGTTTTTACAACAGTTTCTGTGATTTGTCACTTTAAAATACAAAGAATTCTATACTAGTAGTCAATATTTTAACTCATTCACAAAAATGATTCCAATTTTATTTTTTATACAAAGCTAGTTTTTAAAGCCATTTTCCAATCTATTAGTATATACACATCTTCAGCTCATTCATATAAAAAATCTAATTAAACGAATTAGCAAAACAAGTGGTATGAAACATTTGCGCTCTCTTTGTCGGTTAATTCTTGGATTTGTTCGATGGAAATGTTGTGGCAATTTTTTAGTGGAAATATAAAATTTATTCATTAATGTTTAAGTTAAGCCATTGGTTATGGGATATGAAGCTAAACACATTTATTTACTAGCTTAGTGTAATTCACATTTCTCGTTGATCAATGATTATCATTTTATGGTTTAGACTAGCGATACATGATGTCTCTTTGTCCACGTGGGGGACTATACCTCGTTTTAATGAGCTTCTCTCATTTCTTTTATAGGCTAGTGACTATGGGTTCTTTGGTTTTTCAACTCATTTTTAGGGGCTAGCGGCCCATGTTCTTTTATAGACTTCGGTTCATCGGACGTACAGATTTACTACGTCGTGGTTCCGGCTTATCAGGTTCATGGGACATGCCGTTGCACTACGTCATTGTTTTGAACTATTTGAGTTTCAGGTTCATTGGGCGTACCATTTTATACAACGTCATTGTTCTAAATTATTCGAGTTTCAAATTCATCAGGCGTACCGTTATTATACTACGTCGTTGCACCGACTATATGGTTCGTGATCAAGGGACAGCGTCTCGTTTGTGATGCACATGTTGGTGAGTTTTCATGCTCCCATTTTGAAAGGCCTCCCCCCTTTGTGATTTTTGGATTTCTAATTGATGATTTCTAGACTTTGTGTTTCACCAACTTTTGTGATTTATATTGATAAGCTTTATCAATATTTGTGGTTTGGTGAATAAAATGAAGAATATGACATTGTTTTTGGTTTATGAGAAAATTTAAGATATTTTATGATTTTTATTGTTATTTAGTGTATACTTGTCACAACATGGCATTATTGTTTTCGTGTATTTTTGTCATATCTCTTACCTATCTCATTTTATATGATATTTATAGCTAGACTGATCTGTTTATTATTTTCCTCTTAAATAATACTCGGCTCAGACCGAGGTATTTCAAGTGCTTCTGCTTGACTTCTTATCAGGGTCTGTCATCTGACTTTTGGCTAACTACTTAGCTTAGTAGTTTTTGCTTTTATGCATTCGAGATAGAGACTCCTTGATGTATACGTATTCTTTTGTCTAGCTCTTGTACCTATTCTTTTGGGATGTAATTGGTCTTGTATGACCACTAATTTGTTGAACACTTTTATGTGTTTTATTCATATCTGCTTCTGCCTTAGTGACATAAATATCCGCTGATTTATGTTATGCTTACTTTATATTTGTTTCGAAAGATCACATAGCTATTGTGTGGTAGTTTCGAGTTTGTAATTGATGTGTCAAATTTCTCCTTGAAGCAAAATGCGCAAAAAACTATCTAAAACATCGATAATCGCACAAAGCAATTGCACGGATGGTCTCTCCTCAAGAGCCTTATTCTTTGTACCAGTCGATGACATTACTCCATAGTGTCCTTGGCGAGTGTGAGTATAGAGGTAGGGCGTCACACGGAGCCTCCCTCAAATCTTTAAAGGAATAAATTGCCGAACAAAATTTCCTCTTCAAAATCGAATTTGCATCTTTTCCCCCTCCTCCACTTTTCTATTCGAATCGAGGTTATAGCTTCAGAATATATACATACATATATATATATAGACACACATACATACATATATACATATATATATACGCGCGACCTAGTCGCGATACCTCTTGTCTGCGAGCACTAGAAGTGGAGCGCTGACCCCCATCACGAGCGTATGGAATAGCTGAAAGGCAAGGGAAAGGCGGTGCTATGTGTGGAGGTGGGGAGGTCGAAGTGTCGAGGCTTGTTCATGGTTGAAATCTCGAGCTAGGATTGAAGATGTAGATGGTCAGCTTGGGTTTGGGTTGGGGATTCCTACACGCACTCAAAGGCGAGGCAGGGTGATTTGATTGACAGCTGCAATAGAGGGCCGACGAGAGGCAGTCTATTAAATTGGAGATGGTAGCATGGCTCAGAGGAGGAACAGTGAGCAAAATCTTGCGTGCAGGGTCAACCTAGAGTGTACAAGACAGAGGTATTTTAGTTGAACTTAATTTTAAAATTTTTGTTATGTAATTTTTAGTTTAATTAATATCTAGCATGATATCCCCCTTGAAGTGGGATTGGCATTTTTATGTTGCACTAACATTTTTGGATGTAGGGAAAATAGGTCGAAGAGGTCCAACTAGATTCCTCAAAAATGTTAGATTTATTTTGATATCCCGTTATATGATTTATTTGAGTAATATATGATAGATTATATTAGAGATTAAATTGATTTGCATACTATGGTATTGCTGGACTGATTTTTGGTACTTTAAAGTACAATAAATATCAATACTGAACTTTTAAAAGAAAATAAAAGAGGAATTTTAAAGTGAAATATTTATAGTGAAGTTGAATCAATTAAATGAATTAATTTGAAAAAATAAAGTTTAATTTTAAAATCCTATTTAATTATCTAGGAATATAGAAAATAGAGATTTTTTGAGTAATTGTGCAAAAAAGGTTTTAAAAATAAGAACTTAAGCGATCTGGTCTCAAGTACAAAAAATGTATTTTTTAAGTTTAAGATTTAAAAATCTAGGAAAAATAAAAGGAGAATTTCGGAAATAAAATCGATTTGAAAGTTGACTTAAGTGTTTTAAAACGGTCATAAAAGGAAAATGAGATAACGAGATTTATAAATGGGCTTATAAATAAAGTGAAGTATTTATCAGTGGATAATTTGGAATTATAAATTCCCGATGGAAATTTATAAGGGGATGGGTAAATCGTTTTAAAAATAAACAGTAATTTGTTTTTAGCAAAGCGAACGAGGGAATTTACGGAATTGGAAAGTAAATTTAGCCGAAAATAAATCGAGAGGGATTTAAGAATTAATTGGACTGTCTATTTTTGATTGGAAATATATTTTCTGGAAAAGTTGGGTATATTTTTTTTAAAAAGACTTTTTTAAGTTTTAGTTAGAAAATGAAAAAGTTTTTAAAAGGGTGTTTTAGAAAAATGAATTATTTAGTTGTTTCAATTTTTTTTAAAGTAAATATTAATTATGTTAGCTATAGTAGTTAATTATTAATAATGGTTAAATCAGTATTATTATTTTAAAAGGGATAACTATTAAATATTAATAATTTATAAAATAGCTTTTACTTAAAAGTAGTTTTTGTCTAAAGTAACTTGGGAAAATTATATTGAAATTTCATAAGTATTATTTTGAAAGTTATTAAATAAAGTTTTCGAAAAGTTTTGGTATACTCACGGTGTAATGGGAGGCAGTGAGTGCCTCCAGCTAAGTCTTAAATTTTTCTAGGATAGAGACGTAACTATTGAGCTGTGATCCATTGTTTGATACCATAATGATTTTTCACATAATTTTAAAAGGTTTTTTTTATTAAAAAGGGTAATTTATGAATATATTGATTTCGATAAGATAAGTACAAACCTTTTGGATAAAGAGATTTATTTTATTAAAAGTTTAAATTAATTAAAGACTTGGTGGTTTCAGTGGAAAATGAAATGTTTGGTTGAGTTGATTGTTTATTTGATAGTTAAATAACCGACTATCAAATCTGGACCTAAATATGACTTTCAAAAAATATAGAAGTACTGGAATTATATGGAATAGTTACCGTTCGACGTGTTATACTATACGTATAAACCTGTTTGTTCTATTAGGATGTTTTTAAGGAAATCCGTTCACTA
Source organism: Allium cepa (assembly GCA_030765085.1). Taxonomy (NCBI): domain Eukaryota; kingdom Viridiplantae; phylum Streptophyta; class Magnoliopsida; order Asparagales; family Amaryllidaceae; genus Allium; species Allium cepa. The sequence goes on along the minus strand of CM060943.1, from coordinate 949,175,633 downwards.
ACGTTTAGGAGGTGATCTCCTCTTATTTTCGTCTGTTTATTTCCTAAAGAACAGGGGTTGAGTTTACCGGAGAATATCGAACGTTGTTTCGAAGAGACCAGGATCAAATTTGCAATCCAAAAACCACTTTGATCCAACGAGTACGTTTTCGTAATAAAGACAAGAGCTTGGAGTCGAAGATGAAGCACGAAGTGCAAGGGCTAATCGCTACTGATCTAGAGGCTGATACCAAATTAGTAGGAAGAGTGCCATCGGTTCCGTTCGGACCGGTTACGGACTTGTATGGATAAAAGCTATCAGTGCATTGTCATTGGAGGACAATGAGCATAAGTGTAACGACCCGATTTTTCGACGCCCGAAAATCGACATCAATATGTCCACTCTATTAAATGTCGAACAATCGAATGTCGGAAAACCAATCTGTAAGGGAACGATGAAGGTGGTAGAAGAAGAGAACAACAAAACAACATCAGAATCTCACCATAGCAGAAGAACAATATATAATAGATAAATTACTGATCTTTATACACATAGTACTATATCTGTTTTATACATTATATCATCAAAGTACAATACCATCAATAACACATATTGGATAGGTATATTAACTTGTCCGCACTATACAGCTTATACTGCACAACGGAATATACATCAAATACGAGTGATAGGCCTCACCATCCAACACTTCTCCTGAGCTCCACAACATCCTATCCTATACTTATAATACTAGGTCTGACCCGAGCATTATAATAAAACAATACCCGAATCAGTCTGGAAAACCAGCGTGAGAAAACACACTCAATTGGATTATTGAAGTTTTCAAAATCCTTTGAAATTAAAGGTATCTCGTAAGAACACGCCACAAAAAAACATGCTGACTTTTTACTTTACGATAACCAAAACATTTTTATCAAATCCGTCTGATATTATAATGATGTCTATCGAAAGTAAAATAGAATCTAGCGGAAATGCTTGCATCTGACATTCCAACAATAGTTGGGCACAATCGAAATTGTACAGTCGCTTATTGGAGATTAGATTCCACACAACAACAAAAATACCCTATTACAGTGCCCTTTTTACAATAGGCATATTCTGCCAGTTGTAATAGACGGCTATTACAACAGTCGTTTTAGGACTGTTGTAATAGTTTCTCTGTTCAATGCCCGTCTTACAACTTTCTTTATTTGCCCATTGTAATAGAGAGATATTACAATAGTTAACTTCTGCCCATTGTAATGGAAGTATATTTTACAACATTCAGCAAATGCCCGTTGTAATAAATCGACTACGAAATTAGGACACTTCTCTCCCCAGTTATCACATGGTTTATCATCTGGTTTATCGACAGTGAAATTAGTGCCCGTTTTAACAAAGGACCGATGTAAATTTTTAACATTTTATCTAATTTATCGACTACTATTTCATTTTCCTGACTACGAAATTAGGGCACTTCTCTCCCCACGCAAACGAAATTTACCTTTTCTCCAATTCGCGAAATTAGGGCACTAAGGCACTACGTATTTTTTTTCTTCTCTCCAATTCACGATTGAAGAAATCGAGGAATTCAGGATTCAAAATTAGAGAAGAGCGAATAGGTTTGTGCTTTTCGTATCTATGGTTTGTGCTTTTCGTATCCGATTAATGATTGCATCTTGGGTTTTGGTTATGTGTTATTTAGGTCTTCTGTCTGTTGATTTTCTATCTGTTGATTCTCTGTCATGCATCGTTTAATATTTAGTTCCCTAATGATGATTGTTGTTATGTCAAACTCATCTGTTGATTGTTTGCTGGTGTTGTTGGGAAGCAAACGCATAACTCTTTTTTGTCTTTTGTTGAGGTAAGGATGCCAATGGTTGATGATGGGCGTGGATGGAGTTCCCAGGCTTTGAGTAATATTTATGGATCTGCTATGGGTTTAGTAAGCCATTAGAGAGTGAATGAGTGTTGTTGTATATTGCTGTGTGTGTGGGCTGTGGGGTGCATCTGGTTGTCCATGTGTGTGTATGTCTATTGTCATTTGGATCTGTGTAGTATTTACTCTTTTGTTTGTTATCGATGTTGGTGGGAGTATTGAGTAGTTTGGTACTTTTTGCTGGAGAGGATAAATGTACGAGTTCATAAAAGTCAGTAATGTAATAAGCACGTTCTATCTTTATATGCAATGTCACTTGCTATCTTTAAACTTCCATTCCATTGTAGTCAAAAATCATAAATAAGAGCATTCCATCAGTGGTTTGCTGGAAGTACAAGGGGATTTAATTCTGAAAGCTGTTGATGGGTAACAGTAGTTCACTGCCTATTATGCAGCAAGTTATTAAGATTTGTAAAACTTACATGATGCTTGAGTAGCAAAAACGATATCTCCTACTTTTACCATTTCATTCCTCTTCGTTCAAGCCGTGACTAAAATCTTTGGGTTCTTGGCTTCCACTAGTTTACGCGAAAAATGATTTATATAATAATTAGTTAAGTTTTTACATTGAAATCATGCATAGTTAATTAAAATTTTTATTTTCAAACTGAAACATTTAACATATTTTAATTAGTTTGATTGTCATTTATATTATTGATTAATAAATAACAAATTTGCAAATGATGTTTATTCGTTCAATACTTTGTAGAACAATTTAAAAACAAGGAGAACGGGCATCAATGTAGGCTTTTACAATTTGATTTAAAAACTAATTTAAACATACCAAATCCTTTTGACGTTCTACAAAAGATCTCGAGCCACCCCTACTATTTCTAATATGGTAACAAATTTCTAATATGCTTTTCAAATACTTAAAGTTTTCCCCTACTATTGACTTGTACCTGCTACCCCAACATAATTGCTTTCATTATATTCGAAATTTAGTGTTGCTATTGTCGTGCAACTTGTTTATTTCGAGGTTGAACTTTATTTGTTCATAACTTTTGATTATTTTATCTGATTTTGATGATATTGCACATTCGAGAAAACCTAAAACATACGTTATAACTTTCATTTGAAATGTTTTGTGAAATTTTGAAGTTTTCATGGTCAAAAACGTAGTTTTAGGCTGTTGTCCTACACTTATAATACTATTTTATTATCCAATGAACTCGTTAAAGTTAGATATCAAAATTTGCTTCAAAAAAATAAATACATACATATATTTAATGGAGTTCACTATTGTTAAAAGTAGAATATAATGTGCTTTTACTAATAGTTTCAAAGTACAACAATCATAATCTCTGATATTTATATATTGGATGTATATAGGTAACGATATAGTGCAATTAGCCGATGGTTTCAATTTAATTTTTTTGAATTAAAAAAATAGTTAGGCTATGTATTTATATTAAAGATGGGATTAAATTTAGAATCCTAAGTGAAAAAGGACTTTCTTAAGCATATGTGTTTCTCATTCATCTAAAAATCCTTAGGAAAATTCTTTAGAAGATGAATCGGTAGTAAACGCATAAAATAATTATAATTATAAGGAAGACTTTTTATAATATTTAGAAAACCATAGAAAAATAGTGCATTTTTTATAGAAGTTTCTAGCATAATATTTTGAATTAACCAAATATTTTTACTACCTAGGACTGTAACATATCAACCTACTTAATCTGATGGGTATTAATAATAGTCAAACTATAAAATATTAACATACACAGCACATACAACAAGGTAGTTCTTTATAAAAATGTGTGTCTTAGCGGCATTTGGATTGTGAAACGTATATCAACTTTATATTAAAGACTACCTAGTTATAATGCCAGTGGTGTCAATTTTGAAATGAAGGCAAAAAGCATTTCTAAATGTCAAGTTACAACTGAGTTTAATTACAAGCGAGGTGGCATGATTGATCTCACCATAAAACTGCGAAAGTAAGGAAGTGACATGTTAAATTAATATGTGCATATGAGCTGATTAGTCCTATTTAGGATATGGTACTACATGACGCACAACTTACTACATGACGCACAAGTTTTCTTTCTTTTTAGGCTTAGTTTGGAGGGTAACATTACTATATAGTTTTCATTGGGATGTAACTGTGCAATTCCGTCATGAGAAAAACTCATATTATTGTTGGCATAACGTCTTATCATTAGGTTCTAACATCAAAGGGTTATAAAGATGGACAAAACATGGATCCACCTACCAAGGTTTTGTCAATTTTGATTATCAGTTTTATACTTGTAATTATTACGGTTGATTATCGATCGCTTTATGTGTCATACAATGACTGAAGAATATAGCCAAGCTGTTCGAAATTTTGTATATGAACATGAAGAAAGGAAGGGAAATCTAGAAAAAAATCATTTTCCCTTGTTCAAAATGTAGGAATTTTATCCGCCATCCATCAAGGGAAGTTGTATCTTACTTGGTTTTTTTTGGAATTGAACTAATGTATAATGTATGGATTTTTCACGGGGAAACATGCCCTTCAGAAAATGAAGGCGATGAAGTGACAAATACATATAGAATGTACATAGACACACAAATATGTAATGACGAGGTAGAAGATCATTCTAATGTAAGACATGAGGTATATGGGGTAGAGATTAAGGAGATGATAGAAAATTCTGAAATTCCTTTGCACCCTGGTTGTGCAAGCCTACAGTACTTATTTACAAGCACAAGGCTCAAAATGGTGTACCTGACACAGTATTTACGGAACTTCTTAAACTTTTCAAAGATATGCTGCCTATGGAAAACATGCTTCCTGATTCGACGTATGCAACAAAGAAGCTGCTTAAATAATTTGGTTTAGTCTATAAACAAATACATGCATGTGTAAATGATTGTTGTCCTTTTAGGAAAGAGCTTGCAGATAGTTATTTTTGTCCAAAATATGGAAAACCTCATTGGGAAAAAAACAAGATGAAGGAAGATGGAAAGTACACCGAAGTACCTATAATGGTCTTGAGATACTTTTCAATAATACCAAGACTGAAAAGAATGTTTATGTCCACAGAAACATCAAAGCAATTAAGATGGCATAGCAATCATAAGAGTGAGGATGGTAAATTACGTCATCCAGTAGATTCTTCTCAATGGGCTACAATTGATAGGATGTATCCTTCCTTTACATCGGATCCATGAAATTTAAGGCTGGGTCTTGCAAGTGATGGCTTTAATCCCTTTGGGGATTGGAACTCTGCCTATAGTTGTTGACCAGTATTTCTTGTTGCGTAAAACTTTGCTCCGTGGCTTTGTATGCACAAAGATAATATAATGTTATCATTATTAATTCTGGACCACGACAACTAGGGAATGATATTGATGTGTATCTACAACCACTTATTGAAGATATGAAAAAATTATGGGATAAAGGGGTGAAGGCATATGATGCATACAATCGCAATGAATTTAGATTAAACGCAATTTTAATGTGGACGATAAATGATTTTCCAACTTATGGAAATTTTGCAGGTTGCACTGTAAAGGGTAAGAGGGCATGTCCTATTTGTGGCATTAATACATGTTGAATATGGTTACCATTTAGTAAGAAGTGTGCATATGTAGGCCATAGGCGATTCCTTGATCCTAATCATGACTATCGTCAACGAAAAAACTTGTTTGACGAACTAAAGAGACTAGGAAAAGACCTCTAATACAAACCGGTGCTCAAGCCTTTGATATTTTTAAAAATATTTACAATGATTGGGGAAAAATCAAATGAGGAAGAGAAAGATAAAGAGAAATAAAAAAAGGAAAAGAAAACGGGGAGATAAGAAGAAAAAAGGAAGTCAAATGTGGAAGAAGTCTATTTTCTTTGATTTGCCTTATTGGCGGTAAAGTTTAATCAGAAACAAAATTGCTTCTTCTTTTCTATCTGTGTAATCAATACTTCATTATTAATTAGTTATAGTCTATTTTTGATTTTCTTAGGTACTTCCTTCGCGTCACAATCTAGATGTAATGCATGTTGAAAAAAATATAGGTGAAAGTATTCTTGGTATGTTACTTGATATTAAAGGAAAATCAAAAGATGACATTAATTCACATAAAGATCTAGAAGTACTGGGTATTAGGAAAAAGTTACATCCTATAGACATGGGAAGCAAAGCATTTCTTCCAGCTGCCCAATGCACCTTAACTAATCTAGAAAAGGAGATCTTTTACAATAGAATGAGTAATTTGAAAGTAACCGATGGGTATAGCTCAAATTTTGGAAAATGTTTTGCAAAACAAAAAAAAATCAAGTCTGAAGTCCCTAGATTATCATGTTTTGATGCAACAACTATTGTCTATATCACTGAGAGGACTTCTACCTAAAGGTACAAGGAATGCATTACTAACCTATGTTCTTTTTACAATAACATTTTCCAAAGAGTGCTTGATAAAGATTAATTTAGAATCCATCGAGAATCAGGTCGCATTAACACTATGTGATCTTAAGAGATTTTTCCCCTTCTTTTTTTGACATCATGAATCATTTGACAATACAATTAGTGAAAGGAAGCAAGAATTTGCGGGCCAGTACAATATCGTTGGATATATCCATTTGAGAGGTAAAATTCAGCATTAGTACTTATAGTAGTTAATAATACATGTGCTTATGAAAATATTTTACTTATGCATCTTGATTATAGATATATGAGAACACTGAAGGGGTATGTTAAAAATCAAGCATGGCCTGAAGGGTGCATAGTTGAGCGCTATTCTGCTGATGAATGCATGAAGTATTGTGCTGAATATATTAATGGTGCATTAGAAATTAGACAAAGGAAAAATAGAAATGAAGTAGAACAAAGTGATTCCATACTCAAGGGGCGTCCTATTTCCAAAGGAAAACTTATGGTAGTCACTAAGGAGGTGATTGATGCCGCTCAACGGTATGTGTTGTCTAATACTAAGGAGTGGAGCCTTATATAAAGTAAGCATAAGTTCAGTTCAATTATTTTGTGTGAAATAAATTAGATTTTGACTTGTATGTTTACGTATATAGGATGCACAATGAGGAATTGAAACGTTTACATCCTCGGCTTTCACGGGATGATTTGGAACTTTCAAAGCTGCATTCAAAGACTTTTAGTCGTTGGTTTAAAAAAAAGGTTGATAGCGTTATATCTTTTAAGATGGATAAGTTCGACATAGAAGTATATGTTATAGTGATTATTCTTTATATATAACATTATGCTTTTCCAGGTTAAAGATGATAGAAATACATCCGACGTTGGTGAACTAATAAATTGGCTTTCATATGGACCTTGCCATCAAGTAATTTCTTGTATTGATTATATAATTAATGGTCGCCGTTTTCATACTAAAGACAATTAAAAAATCTACACAAAATAGTGATGTTTCCATTGAGGCAAGTACTGTTCGCATAGATGGATACGTTGAGAAAGTAATATATTATGGTGTTTTGCGTGAGATTTTGTTGTTTGACTACCGCCAGTTTCAAATTGCGTTGTTTATGTATGATTGGGCAAATATTGATAGTGGAGTTAAAGTCGAAGATGGATTTACGTTAGTCAATTTACATCAATTCCAAAATCAATTTTAAGTTGGAAAGCTATGATGAGGAGGATGAATCAACTAGCAAACCGGTAGATGAGTCGCTACTTGATGATAGAGATATCGATGATGGGGATGAAAGTTATATGAGGAAGGATTGTGATGGTATTTTGGTATGATATAAGCATCTTTTATTGATATTTGTGTTAACGTAGTTATATTCGTATTGAGTGTAATTATACATAGATTTATGCATAGTTATATTAATTAACAATGAATTATTAACCATGAATTTTTATATGTAAACTTGGAAAAAAAATCTTTCTTTTGCAAAGTATTGCTACTGTATATTAGGATTTTCATACTTTACATTAATGATTAAATAGTGTGATGTTCTAATTATTTATATATATATTATGACTTTTTCTAGGTTCCTCCCTTAATGGAAGATCGTTGAACTTGAAGCATCAATGGGTAAAATAGAGCAAGGTCAAGGAGAGGTAAAATATTAAAATTTTAATATGCACTTCTATTGTTTTAAACTGACATTTCTTATTTCATGACATAAATTTTTTATTTCCACACATAGTTTTCTACATATGCATTTTTTTTAAAAACTTCTATTATATCAAGGATGAACCACAAAGCCACTTCGTGCAACAACCCAGACTTCCTATCATTTGAAACTCGTATATTTAATTGATTTTAAATATTAACAAGTAAAAACTTTAGGCTGAGTAAATTATATTTTGAATATCTAGATTTAATTGGATAAATAAATCGATAAACTAATATGTGAAATTACAGAAATAATTGGAAATTGGGTTTAATTTGATTTAAATTGATTTGTAAAGTTGTATTAAATCATATTGGAGTTAGAATGATGTTATAGAACTTATAAAATTGAATTAAAAGTTAATTTGTGGAAATTGAATATTTTAATATTTAATTTATGAGTAAAAATAGCCATTTTTCAAACAGTCTCGGATTTCGACAAAACCAGTTTCATCGGATCCGTAATGTTATAATATTGTATGGTTTCAAATTTAGTGTCAATCGGATTTACGGTTTGTCCGGGGCAGGCTAAATCGCGTAAAAATCGATTCGAGTGAATTTTTAATATAAATAGTCGATTCAAAAACTTATCTTTCAAATTTGATCAAATTGGTTCCCGGTATATATTCCATTGTGTTCAGAATGGGGGTAAAACATTATAAACGCCAAGCGGCACGCTTCGTTTGGAGTTCGGAAAAATCTCGGGTGAATAGTGCCGCGTAAATTTCTATATAAGGACCTCATTATTTTCTAAATTGCAAAATATTAGGGTTTCTAATCCTAGCCGCCGGCCTAAATTTTAATGGCCGAAATTTCATTTCATTCTCCCCTCAAAATCTTCATATCCATAAGCAATTAGCAAAACTCTTCAACTACAAAGATGTAGAGCACGACGAGAGATTTCAGATCAACGGCGGTGATCTGATTTGGAGCGTCGTGGTAGTCGCTAGGAGGCCGCGTCCATCGTGCGTTCGTGCACGAATTCCAGGGGCTAGAGGGGACTGAGCTTCACATAGCTCTGGTCGTAGGTGAGTCTAGCGTAGGCGCACGCGTTGAGGGTTTCTGATCGTCTTCTGGTTGTCGTATGGTGTTGCGACATTGATGAAATGGTCGCGTGCGTAGGGGTTTCTTCACGCGTGAATTTACTGGAGGAAGAAGGAGGGGCCGAATGGCCTAGATTTGCAATTTGGAAATCAACGGGTCAGATTAGTAGGGTTTGAATTTAAAATAAAAGTTTTAAATATAATTATATTTATAAATCGTTCAAACTTTAAAATGCTGTAACTCTTTCATACGAGGTCTGTTTTGGACGAAACGGATTGTATTGGGTTCGTATTCGCGAACACTACGCGATGGAGCTGGATTAGAATTGATTAAAGCTAGTGAAATTTTTGGGTAAAATTAAACGCGCATTTACCTTTATTCGAAATAAAACGCTGAAACTGTTATTGAAGCAAGGTGAGAACTTCTCACTCAATCGAAATTGTTCGATTTAAATTTTAAATAGTTAGATTTAAAATTGCTTGATTGTGTGATTGAATGATAAATTGCTATCTATTGCTTTGAAATAGACCCTATACGCCGTATATTAAGCGGATGTTATTTATTAAACACATATACCGCGATATTCCATCTTGAAGTGGAATTAGTATTATATATGTACTTGGAGTTGATTTTCCTGCATTATATAGCAAAAGAGACCCTATTGCGCCGCATAATAGTGGATAATATTTTATATGAACCCATATACCGCGATATTCTGTATTGAGACGGGATTGGTATTGTGCTAACATCTATGGATACAGGTTGGAGGGATCCAACTGGATTCCTCGCCCGTATTGATATATTTACAAATATTGTGATATATTCTTTTATCTTATGATATATGATGTTTTGGATGCCGTGATTGTTATATTTAGTGCTATTGCAGCATTGGGCCTATTTTGGAAAATTAAAAGTGTTAAAGTGATGATTTCGAATTTAAAAGGATTTTCAAGTGATTTTTGGAAGTATACATTTTTTTTTTGAATTTTGGAGTTGATTCATTTTAAAAAATAAACGTTATAATTTTAATGTTATTAAAATTATGATTTTTGAGAAACATAGTGTAAAATGTGATTTTTGAAATATGGAGTTAATGAATTTTATAAAATTTATAAATTGAGATTTTTTAATTTATTATAAAAGCTTTTTATATAAGATTTATAAAGATTAGATTTTTTATAAATCAGAATAATTGAGTTATAAAGGAGTTTTTATAATTGTTAAAATGATGTTATAAAATGGGTTTTATAAGTAAATAAGATATATAGATTTATAATTGATGAAGTTATAAAAGAATTAATTTTCTAAATAAGAGGTTTATAAGTAAATTTACTTATAATTTGGATTTGGCAATTAAATAAGATATAATAGAATTTGTAAATAAAGGTTTTTTTTTATAACTTGAAGTTTTATAATATATAAATGTGAACTTATAAACATTGATTTATAAATTCAAAATTGATTGAATTTGATAAGTAAATAGGAAGCTTATTGAAGGAAATATATTCATGATTTTAGACAGTGGATAATCCTTTAAATTAAATATATAGAAGTGTTGAATTTGGTAAACGATTTATATTCACGTTTTTGGACGGTGAATAATATATTAAAGTAATGTTTTGGGGAAATGATATTTTAAATAGAATCAAAACAATTTAAAGGTGTTTTTAAAATGCATTGACTATCGAAACTGTAGATTTCAACATTCATTGTTGAAATAGACGTTTTCGAGATATAAAAGGAAATGGTGGACTATAACACTGTTGTTATAGTAAATGATTTTCGAAAGGAAATGTTTTATATAGTATTGGGATTTATATATCTATCTTAATTTCGAATCCCTATACAAGTGATTTTGGGTTGTCGTAGCGTTGTTTTACGCAACATTCGTTTTGATTCAAATGAATGTGTTTAAGAGAATGTTTTCCTTAAAAGAATAAAATATATACTTAATCTTGTTTTAAGTATATTGGATATTTTCTAAGTATTGAAAATAAATAGATTTGTGGATTACTTATTGTTAAATAAGTATTTGGAAATGTTTTCCAATGTAGAAATTGAAAGGGTTTATAGAATATATCATTTTTTAAAGATAAATTGAAGTGAATATTTGACAAGTTATTTAAATTATGGAAGATTTATAAAAAAGGGCGTAGTGATTGTTATGGTGTTGGATATTTATCTATTGGTCTTGATAATTAAATAACTGACAATCAATATTTACCATTAAATGGGTATTTGTGCGATTTGCTTGAATTTGAATGCTACACTTATTTTGAAAATAAGCGCTCGCTATTCGGTTTAGCCGGGAGACGACCTTTGGTTAATAAATCCCATTCCGAATAGTGATATGTCGTAATGGATAGCATTTGTAGACCGATGTTGAACCAGATATTTTCGAAAATGGAAGGATTACCGTCGAATGTTTATGCATCGGCTGATCTCCGATATAGAGATTTGATCACCCTTTGTGATGGGAAGTCCGGTCGTGATTAGTGAATATCCTGATTTCAAGGGCTTCTTTGGAAGTGCCTTCGGTTCCGTTCGATCCCAGAACAGACTTGTATGGATGTGTGTCTGACGTTACAATTTGATATGTAAAGATGGTTTCTATTTGTTAACGTAAAAATCAGACGCTAACACCCCGTTGTAGATTGAAGTTGAGCGAAAGCACCACGCGTGAACACGGGAACTAAAAACAAGTAGAGAAATCACAGAGAAAGCAGAAAAAACAACAGTTTTTATAGTGGTTCGGCTTAGGGTAAGCCTACGTCCACTTTAATTCTCTTTATTACTGAATCGATTACAACTTTACAACAATCTTCAATTACAATTCCGATGAGACAAACAACTAGAACTTTGATGCAGAAGAATTCTTTAAATCCATGTAGATTGCGTTAGATTTCCTCTCGAAGTTAGTTGAGATGCCCTTCACACTTGAAGTGTCGGGTAAGTCGAGAATTCAGCAGAGTATCGGCGCTTAAAGAGGTCGGCCAAAAGTCCCCCTCATGCTTGAGGTAGGTTGGTATTTATAGGGAAATTGCCCCTTTAGGTCGTAAGTCATGACCGATCTAAAGTAAGTCGTGGCCGATTTATCTGGCCCAACCTCATGGCCTCACAAAAGTTCATTTGTACAAGTCCTAAGTCGCCCACGAGTCAACATCTAAGTCGCAAATGAGTCAACTGGTCCTCTTGATGCAGCGTTGAACCTTCACCCAGCAGCTTTAGGTCGTGGACGACTCAAGCTAGGTCATGAGTCATGTACGAGTTAACTGATAAGCCTGTTCCCTTCAGATAATAACCAAAGTCCTGAATCGTTTACGAGTTAAGAGGTCACTGTGTTAAGTACGGAGCATCGCCTCATTTGCTTAAGTCGCTCACGACATATGCTAGGTCGTAAGTCGCAGATAGATTTAGGTCATTAACTCATTTCCTTCTTAAGTCGTGCCATCTCTTGAATCGTTAAGTCATCCTGTCCTTGAGCCGTGGACTTCCTTAAGTCGTAGAAACCTTAAGTCGTGGATGCCTTAGGTCGTAAGTCACCAAGTCCTTCAACTCGTTAAACCGTTAGGTCGTCCATACCTTGAGTCTAGGTCGTGAAGTACTCTGAGTCGGCAATTTCCTTAAGGTATTGAGTCAGTCTATTCTCTTAGGGCAGTTAAGTCATAGCTTCCTTAAGTCGGTAGGTCGTGCCACCAGCTAAGTCGCTAAGCCGTTATACTTTTTAGGTTGTTAAGCCCTTAAACCATTAAGTCGTCAGTCCCTTAAGTCGTCCATCCTCTTGACTCGTTGAGTCGTGCATCTTTTAACTCGTTAGGTTGATAACTCACTGAGTCGTTTGTCCATTGAGTTGCCGCCCACCTTGAGTCGTTTTCTTATTGAGTCATTGACCATAGGAGTTAACATTTGCCCCTCGAAGTACACGCCTAAGTCGTAGGTCGTGTACTTCGATCTAATCCCTAAGTCGTGGACGACTCAAGGAGCTGGTTAACTCGTTTGACCATCCATCTTCTTCTCTGCCTCCTATATAAGCCGTTAAGTCGCTTCTCTACTTTTACCTCCTTGCTTGTCTTCTTTCCGCCATTGTTGCATCTGGGCTCCCAAAGGCGACTTCAATCCGATCAACCATCAATTTTCCTCAATATTACATCCTCGATCAACAGATTTAGGTAACTTCAGTGAGCTGTCCATCGCGTTTACCACCAACTCTTCGTAACCATTTAGATATAGTTTTTGTTTCCATGCTGTGAGATTATGTTTCGATTCGTCTTCTGACCATTGCCGATCATTGAAAATTGCCCTAGAAGGTGAATCGAGCTTAGGATCTTATGTAGTTGTTTGGCAAGTGTTTGGATTTGTTTTCGGGTTTTGCTTGAGAAGATGATGGACTTTGTTGCTAATGGAAGATAACGGGTTATTGGGTTGGAGAAGGATCAGCGGGTTGAGAAGAGATATCGTGAAGTTTTCGCGACTTTGCCAATTTGCATAGTTTTCAAAGTGACTGGCTTAAGATCCCCTACGACCTTAATTGCACACGACTTAACCCTTTAGGTTATGTTTGTTTCTGGACGACTTAAGACTTAGCTTCATTTGCACTTCATTTTCTCTGTCTTGATTTGAGACTTTATGACTAGGCCTCTAGGTCGTGAGAGACTTAGCCCTGAGTCGTAGCCGAGCTAACTTTTAAGTCGTGAACGACTTAACTTTTAAGTCATGGACGACTCATGACTTCAACTGTGACTCAATGACTTAAACAAAATTTGAAAACTTAGAGATGATGACAGAACTTGATTGTATTTCCAATTTGAGTTGCCAGGATAAACTGCTTGAACTTTGAACTTTTACTTGAACTTTGAACTGTTAAACTTTGCTACATTCATTTACAGATCACTTTTTGACTTGCAAGCTAACAATCTGTTCAATACATCATTTACAGAAAACCAGGACGAATATACTGACACTGACTGCCCACGTCAAATGACAGATTAGTCAACATAGAGTAATCAACTTAAACATACTGTATGAAATGCTGTGAACCAATCAACTAAAGTGAAATATTAATGCAAAGCATTGCTATCTTGAACTGATTTGTTTGCATCTACATTTCTCTTTCATATTTTAAAACAACAAACCCTGGACTTCATAACTGACAAATGCTTGCTAGTTTTCATTCCAGTTTTATTCGTTTATTGCTTTGTTGATTTTACACCACACTTCACACAATTTAGGAAACGTGCACCTTCGTATTTGAATATCCAGTTGCTTGTGTAGAATGACTTCTCAGCAAGAAGATATAACAGCCCAGGCTGGAGAGGCCACTCTTATTCCAGCTCCAATAGTCAATCCTCCAGAAAGAGCCCCTACCACCTTATCGTACAAAGCATTTCGTCAGTTGTGTGGTCAGTTTGGCATTGCTGAGGAAGATGCCATTCTTTCTGAGAAAAGTGACACTTCTGATGTGGCGCCTACTGGCTTTGTAGCGGTTAACCGGCAAATGTGCCTAAGCGGGGCCATTCCCCCTTTCAACGACTTTCTCCAGAATCTTCTTCTTCGACTAGCTATCTCCCCATTCCGGCTACACCCCAATGGCTATGCCATTTTGATGGGATTGTGCGTGCTATTTAGGAGAACATTTGACCGGCTTCCAAGCTTTGACGAGATTTTCTTCCTATGCTCCTTTACTAGGACTAAGGATCATCCTTCTATCACCGTCGTGGGAAGCGCCCGAAATCGTAAATTGATCGTTGGCCTCCATGACACTGCCCATGGGTTCTTAACTCAATTCTTCTATGTCCGCTGCCCCCCGGGGTTTTATGCTGTGTGGAGGGAAGGAAGTAAGATCATCTACCTCTTCTATACTTTGAGTTTTGTGAAGTCCGAATTGCCAAGTGTTAACTTCATTTTTTCATTTCAGCGCTTTCCCCTCCTTCTAGAGATCCCAGCCACAAGCCAACTCTAGAGAGGCTCGTAGCTGTACCGGTTGAAGAGCGGGATATAAAATTTTTGTTGAACGACGAATTCCTTCACCAGTTCGGACTTCTTCACCCTTCTCGCTCCACACACCCCCATGAGGTTCCAGACTCCCCATCTAAAGCATTAGATGCCCCAGTTTCTTCTAACGAACCCATACCAAAATAACCTGCCTCCGAGGCTTCTCTGGTGAAGTGCTCTACTACTGTTGATGTTGCAGGGTCGTTTGGCAAATCCGCACTTGCCCCAGTCATTCAGGAAGAAGAGACTCAGGGATCTCCCCAACGTTCACAGAAGTCTGGCGAAGAAGCCGGGAAAACAAGCCCTGTCAGGCAGAGCGGGGATGACACTTTCGAAGGGTTGAGCGATCTCTTCGCCACCTCACAGGAGATCTTTAAAGACGACCCTGTCACAACAAGGGTTTCTTCTTCAGTAGTGGAAGCAACTTCTTCTTTGCAACAAGCTCCGTCGACCCAAGAGTTGACGTTAACTACTATCCCCACGACTACTCCGCAATCGAAGAGTGGTTCGTAGTTTGATGCGTGTAGTTTGCACATCACACACACTTAGAATCTTTCGGCATTTTCATACACCTAATTCCTTGTACTTTGAAGATTCTACAGTTACACTTCTTTTCTCTGAAGACTTTTAAGACTTGTCTCTTTTTTTTATTTCGGATTCTCCGATGGGACACAGCGGCTCTTACTATGACGACTTTCAGCGCTACGGGAGGCGTAGTAAATATGATTATAGGTGCTACCTTCCCGTTCACAGAGAAACCGATGAAGAGAGAGCCGCCCGAAAAGCTCAGGAGAGGAGGGCTCAAGAAGACCGTTATGAGAGAAAAGAAAGGGAGGAGCACCATGATTCTTCCCAGAGAGGTGACGATTCTCACAAGAGAAAGTCGCATGATGATCGGGGAAAAAGACACATAGTTGAGGACCCAAGCAAGCGTGCCCGGCACGGTGAAAAGCATGCTTCTACAACTCCTGAAAAGGTCACTGCCCCCGTCTCACTTGACATTCCTTCTGGCTCTCCTTCTCTCGGGAAGACAGACATTCAGACAATAATCAGCAGGCCTAAATTCCAAGTTGGATCAGGCCTGGCTACTCTGCAAAGCCGGTTCCCGCACTGGTGCCTGAAGGGAGTGCGGTTCGATCTTGACTTGGTCCCTGTTGACAAGCCTGCCATGCTGCGAAATCTCGATGCCGTCAGGCTTGATATTGAAAGGATGTCGAACTGGCAAAAGCTTGTTGACGAGCTTCAAAGGGTCAACCGTGCGAATATAAAGGCCATGCTTACTATGGAGAATGATAAGGACGAATGGCAGAAGGTTCTTGAGCCGCATGATACCGAAATGAGGAGCATCACTACTTACAATGAAGAGCTTGAAGCGAAAGTTGAGGAACTTAAACAAGAGCTTGCTACTTCTTCTACCTCATATACTCAAAAAGAAGAAGTACTTCAAAAGCAAGTTTGCGATGCTCAGGCCGCTCAGCGACATGCTGAGGCACAACTTGAAGCTAAGCAGAAAACAGCGGGAATGTATCGTGCTGAGGTTACACAGTTACGGGAGAAAGTAAACTCTCAGGAGGCGGAAATTCAAATGCTAAAGCTTCAACTCTCCAAAGCTGAAAGAGAGCGTGACGAGGCCGTTGCCGGTAGAATTGCAGCCGAAGAATCTCATGAGGCAACGAACACCAGCATCAGCTCAACATTATTTGAATTTTACCTGCACAGCATCTTGGGGCACGGTAGTCTCGCCTTTCTAGGCCCCAAATATGAAGTTACACTGGCTGAAGTGTAGGAGGCTGCACTTGACATGCTTGGCGGTAAAGGTGCAGGCTATGCCGAATCAGCTCTTGAGGAGCATTACTTGGATGAAGATGCTCGCGCTGCTCTCGCCAAGGGAAAAGACCAGCTTGCAAAATTAAGAGCTGAAATGGCAGAAGGGGAACGGTTAGGAAAAACTACTTCAACTATTCCAGTCCAGCTTTCTCCTTCAGCCGAAATCGACATTATTGGCTCCAGTTCTCATTCTCCATCCCTGGTCAAAGTTACAACTGAGATTACAAGTACACAGGGTGGAGATGAAGGTGAAGAGAGCGCCGAAGCATAGGTTTATGAGGTTGATATTAGGAAGCCGACTTCTCCAGGTAACTCTACTGTTAATCTTGCCCAAGTAGACTGCTCATTTGCTTCTTATGAGTTCGATGAGCTTCTCGACTATTTCCTGAACCTCAATGAGCCTTTATCTCTTCTCTTTACTGACTTTAACTTCTTTTCTTCTATAGAGAAAGCATCGAGCATTGTTCAAACTTCCCCTCCTCCAATTATTCCTCCTTCGGTTCTCCAGGTCACTCATCCGTCCTCCTTTCAACCCGGGTCACAAGAGGAGCAAATAGAAGCTCTTCATGGCTTAGATGATCCTATTGCTTCTCAAGAACATGGGGGAGAAGGGCTTGGAGAAGGCAATGAGTCTCCGAAGCAAACCACTTCTGATAACATAAAATTATCTGCTCTTGTTACTCTGGGAAGTGAGTCTTCTTCAAGGAGGAGGAGGAAGCGTTTCACTTCCAAGAAGAGAAGGAAAGACATTCTTGTTTCTGAGGAGGAAGCGAAAGTTGATCCGGCAGTAACCCTTTCTCCATCATCCCCGACTCTCCCAAGCCGTCCTGAAAAGCTGCCTATTAGGTCTGGTGAAGGTTCTAAGGGTGGTGGCAAGATGAAGTAAGGGGTCCTGCTTCGACTTATCTTTACTTTTTTCTTTTTGCATGTACTGGCCGGAGATTGTGCGGGTACCGGCCTCCACTTTTCTTTTTCTTTTTATTTTGAAACCTCTACCTGTACAAAATTTTGACAGTATTGAATAAAATGATTCTTTTTGTTTGTACAAACTTCTGTCTGTATTTGGGAATGCATTTACTATTCATTTTTGTACAAGTTTCTTTAAATGATATTGTAGTGAGCTTGTGGTATGTTGTTCGAGCGTAATTTTTGCCAATGTAGCTATACCATGTTGCCCCTATACCCGTTGCAATATTTTATACTTTGAGGGAACTTGTACTCTTATTTTTTGGAGAATAACTATTCCATACTTGGAGGAACACTATTCTGCTCAAAATAGAGCACAGCTCACTCCATATGAGTTTCTACGCTTCATCCTTCGAAGATATCACTTTTTCTATTGTGCTTTCACACATTTTTACCAAGTGAATTCTTCTATGTGGTAAAGCAGGCCTCTGAAGGGCACTTTAACTTCTTTTTGAGGAAGAGTATTTTCAAGAATAGAAGAACCAGTCTTCCTTTGAAAGCTAAAGTGTGCCTTTGAAGAGGGCCTTTTTTTTATTGCGCCTCGGTGAAGGGCTTTTGATCTTTGTTTTACATTTCTGGTGAAATGCTTCTTTGAAAAGTTGTACCTCTGAGGAGAGCTTTTTCACGTTTCAACACTTGGAAGTTTTATTTCAATCTCGGTGAAACGTGTGCCTCCGAAGAGTTGTGCCTCCGAGGAGGGCTTTCCACGTTTCAGCACTTGGAAGTTTTATTTCAATCTCGGTGAAACGTGTGCCTCCGAAGAGTTGTGCCTCCGAGGAGGGCTTTCCACGTTTCAACACTTGGAAGTTTTATTTCAATCTCGGTGAAACGTGTGCCTCCGAAGAGGCCTTTCTGTTTGATTGCACCTTTGGGAAGAGGTTTTTTGTTTGACTGTGCCCCTGGGAAGGGGTCTTTTGGTTTGATTGTGCCCCTGGGAAGGGGTCTTTTTGTTTCTGCCCCTTGGGAGTGGCTTTTATCTTTCCCTGTTCTCTGGGAAGCGGGCCTACGAAGAGGGCTTTTCACATTTCATCTCTCGGGAGTGTATCACCGATCACGGTGAAATGTGTGCCTCTGAGTAGGGTTTTTGCCTGAAAGTTTGGAGTTTCTTTCTCTCGGTTGGACGGATTCACGGGAGTGTATCGACCGATCAGTCCGCAACTATATATCAAGAAAGATCTCTCTTTTTCTGGTTTAGCCCGCTCGAGGTCTTTTAGCATTTCAACTGTGGTGAAATGGGCCTCCGAAGACGGCTTTTCACGTTTCAACACTTGGAAGTTTTATTTCAATCTCGGTGAAACGTGTGCCTCTGAGTAGGGCTTTTGCCTGGAAGTTTGGAGTTTCTCTCTCTCGGTTGGACAGATTCACGGGAGTGTATCGATCGATCAGTCCGCAACTTTGTATCGAGAAAGATCTCTCTTTTTCTGGCTAAGCCCGCTCGAGGTCTTTATCCTCCGAAGAGTTGTGCCTCTGAAGAGGGCTTGTGCCTCCGAAGAGGTCTTTTGATGTTTGATGCTCGCTCGCCCATGTCTCTTTGCCATCTATTCATGTTGGCGATCCCCGTTGTCTTTTGCAAGTTTCATCCCTTTTTAGTTGCCAATAATTTCCCTTATCCAAAGAAACATACTTCATAGTTAAGCGAGTTGGTGGTGGTGGACACAGGCTATTTAACTGGTTGTTTGTTTGTACAAACATTTGCAGTTAGTTACAATGGTCCACTTTCATCCACATCGCTAACTTTTGTTCGAAGCACTTCTTTTGTAGGATTTGAGTATGGAAATTTTAAATGGTTTAGCATTTGCTTGTCGGTTGATGTCGGAGATCGCTTGGTCTTGCGATGGGCAGGCTTTGTTTTTATGGCCTGCATTATTAAATCGACATTTTAGTAACACAATTAACGTATTTTATATGTCGAAATAAAACAAAGCAGTTTATAATAGTAGAGAACACAAGATTTATAGTGGTTCGGCCAAAAACTGGGCCTACATCCACTTTATAGCTTTTCATTATTCACTTGCTTTACAATTGCTTTCAATACAAGAATCATATATTCATAATTCTTTTACAACATTTCAGCAAAGCTTTCAAGTAAAATAGGGATGCAAATGATTGCTGTTCCAAGATCTTGGGATTGGTTCTCCTTCGACAGTTGTGAGTTTGAATGTGCCATCAAGGAGTTTCGC
Organism: Allium cepa; assembly: GCA_030765085.1. NCBI lineage: Eukaryota > Viridiplantae > Streptophyta > Magnoliopsida > Asparagales > Amaryllidaceae > Allium > Allium cepa. The sequence continues at coordinate 949,155,632 of CM060943.1, read as the reverse complement.
GCCTATAACATATGGCCCTTCCCAGTTTGGCCCAAACACACCTATGGCTGTCATAATTCTCTTCAGGACTATGTCCTCAACTTCAAAGTTGCGCTGACGAACTTTGGAATTGAAGTGCCTGGCTATTATTTGCTGGTGAGCTGCAATTCTAAGTCTAGCCTCTTCTCTTTTTTCATCGAGGAGGTCAAGTGCTTCTAATTGCAATTTTTCATTCTCATTTTGATCCAAATGGATCCTTCTGTGTGAGGGGACTTCAGTTTCCACTGGAATCATCGCTTCTGATCCGTATGCCAATGAAAATGGAGTATGCCCAGTCGCAGTTTTGTGGGTGGTTCTGTATGCCCATAGTGCAAGCGGTAACTTATCGACCCAACCACCTTTTGCTTTTTCCAACTGCTTTTTGATGGTTGATTTGATTATTTTGTTTACTGCTTCCACTTGCCCGTTTGCCTGCGGATGAGCCACTGCTGAGAAGCTTTTTCGGATCTTGAATCATTTGCAGAAATCTTGGAACTCCTCACTTTCAAACTGAGTACCATTGTCTGTGATTATCGTCTGAGGCACACCATACCTGCAAATGATATTTTTCGTCACAAAACTTATCATTTTCTTAGAGGTAATAGTAGCCAATGGTTCGGCTTCAGCCCACTTAGTGAAGTAATCAACAGCAACGATAGCATATTTAATTCTCGATTTGGCAGTCGGCAAAGGCCCAATGAGATCTATTCCCCAGATGGCAAACGGCCATGGACTGACCATTTGTGTTAGCTCAGTGGAAGGCGCCCTAGGAATTTTAGCGAATATCTGGCATTTATCACACTTTCGGGAATAGTCAGCAGCATCCTGATTAATTTCTGGCCAAAAGTATCCATAACGGAGGATTTTCTTTGCTAAAGTTTGACCACCTGTATGATCCCCAAATTCTCCTCCGTGTACTTCAGTCAGAATTGTCTTAGCTTCTTCCTTTGTCACGCATCGGAGTAATGGCATTGAAAATCTTCGTCTGTACAAACGACCATATTGAACTATATATCTGGAGGCTTTCCTCATCAGCTTTTCTCGTTCTTTTGAACTTTCTGGCAAAGAACCATTGAGCAAATATTCAAGTATCGGAGTCATCCATGATTCTTGACCTTGGGATACATTCATAATCCAATCAACATCCATTTCATCTGTGCTTGAAGCTGACAAGACTTCGACGGGAATTGATCCCAATAGTTGAGCTTCACCAGTACTTGAATACTTTGCGAGAGAATCCGCCTTCATGTTCTCTTCTCGGGGTACATGGTTTATTGAATAACGGTCAAAATCTTGAAGGAGCTCCCAGGCTTTTGATAAATAGATGGGTAGATTCCCTCCTCTAGCTTGAAATTCCTTCCTGACTTGGCAAACAATAAGTTGAGAATCACTGAAGATATGTAGTGCCTTGATGTTTAGTTCTTTAGCGATCCTCAAACCAGCGATGAGAGCTTCATAGTCCGCTTCATTATTTGACGAAGGGAATTCTAGTCTCAGCGCATAACATAGAGATCGCCCTTCTGGGGTTTCAAGGACAACCCCTACTCCGGAACAGTAATCATTCCTTGTGCCATCGACATACAATTTCCATTGGATTGGGACGCTATCAGTGACTTCGTCCTCACTATCACCCTTATCCGTACATTCTGCGATGAAATCTGCTAAAGCTTGTCCATTGATTGCTTTTCGGGGATGGTAGGTGAGGTCATATTGGCTGAGTTCAATATTCCATTTCAAAAGACGGCCCGAAGTTTTAGGACGGAATAGGACTTGCTTTAGAGGTTGATCAGTGAGGAATTTGATGGGATGAGCTTGGAAATACGGCCTCAATTTTTTTGATGCGATCAACAAACAATAGGCGAGCTTTTCTAATCTTGAATAGTTCATCTCTGCCCCAGTGAATCTTTTGCTGATATAATAGACTGGGCGTTGAATCCTTGCGTCTTCCCGTACCAACACTACACTGAGAGCATGAGACGAAATCGCCAAATATATGAAGAGATCTTCACCACTGTCAGGCTTTGAAAGTAACGGAGGCACTTCCATATGACGAACCAACTCATCAAATGCTTTTTGACATTCAGGAGTCCACTCAAAGTTTTTTCTTCCTTTCTTCAGAGCATCAAAGAATGGAATGCATTTGTCAGTAGCTTTGGAAATGAACCGACTCAAAGCAGCAACCTTTCCATTGAGACTTTGCAATTCCTTCTTCGTTCTAGGAGCCTTGACCTCTCTTAGGGCAATGATCTGAGCTGGATTGGCTTCAGTACCCCTAGCGCTCACAATGAAACCCAAAAACTTTCCGGACTCCACTCCAAATGAACATTTCAAGGGATTAAGCTTCATTCTGTACTTACGGAGTACTGCAAACATATCTGCCAAGTGATCCATGTGGTCCACTGCTTTCTTAGACTTTACTAGCATATCATCAACATAAACTTCCATTGTCTTGCCAATCTGTGGTTTAAACATGGCATTGACAAGCCTTTGGTAAGTTGCCCATGCATTTCTGAGTCCGAAAGGCATGACCTTGTAGCAGTAGAGACCAACATCTGTGATGAAGCTCGTATCCTCTTGATCTGGCTCATGCATCATAATCTGGTTATATCCGTAGTATGCATCCATAAAAGATAACAATTCATGTCCTGCCGTCCCATCCACCAACTGATCGATCCTGGGCAGCGGGAAACAGTCTTTGGGGCAGGCTTTATTCAAATCTGAAAAGTCAATGCATACTCTCGACTTTCCGTTAGCCTTTTTCACCAGCACTGGATTTGATACCCAATTTGGATAAGTAGATTCTCTGATGAAACCGTTCTCCATGAGCCGATCCACTTCTTCTTTTAACGTTGCCGTTCTCTCAGGACCCTGGGTTCTTCTCTTCTGCTTCATAGGTGTAAACTTTGGATCAATGTTCAGAGTGTGTACTGCAATCTCTAGGGATATTCCACACATGTCAGCATGAGTCCAAGCGAACACATCCGAATTAGCCTTCAAAAATGAAATCAGAACATGCTGAACTGTTGTGTTAAGTTGTGAACCCACATTAAGCACTTTGTTTGGGTCCTTTGGGTCAATGGGCACCGGCACTGTTACCTCTACCGGTACTACCCTATTCTCCCCTGCACTGGCTTTCCTTGGATCCATCTCTCTTCGTGCGGCACTACATTCACCAGTGCAGGGTCCACCCTATAATTGCTACGAGGCTTGTTCCTTGGTGCGGACTGGAGTCGCCGCACCTTTTTCCATTTCTTTTTTCCTTGATTCTCGCAACTCTGCAAGGTAACATTCTCGTCCCGTATCTTGGTCTCCTTTAATCACGCCAACTCCATTATCTGTGGGGAATTTTATTGTCAGACACCACGGGGCAAGAACAGCTTTGAATGCAGCTAGAGTTGGTCGTCCTAAAAAGGCGTTGTAGGCAGAGAATTCTTTAACAATTATAAAGGTTTGCTTTCGAGCCACCCTCCTCAATCCCTTTCCAAGTTCCACAAACAAATCTATGGTCCTAATCGGCTGTTTGGGTTCTCCAGCAAACCCAGCAATCTTAAGTGATGAAGCTTGAACGTCAGCCATTGGAATTTTCATTTGATCGAAGGTCTTCTTGAAGAGGATGTTGCATGAAGCTCCACAATCAACTAGAACTCTTCTCATAGTTGCCGGCCCAATGCCAGCGGATATGACCAAAGGATCTATGGTCGGAGCCTCGATACCCAAAGAATCCCTGGCACTGAACACAATATTATCTGTGGAAATCTTTTGTTGCTTTAAAGGCGCATCATTCTCTAAAACAAAAACATTCTCTTCAGCTGGTACATGCCTCAAGGCCCGGGCATACCTTTCTATATCGCCCCAGCTTTTGCCTGCTGGGTGAGGTCCTCCACTTATTATATTGATGGCAGGCCTTTCTAATTCATGCTCTACGGCCTTCTCACTTGAACTAGGATGGTGAGCGGGAACTTGCTGTCCTTGAGTCGATGAGGTTGGGGCATTTCTATTTCTTTTCACATATTGCTGGAGTTTGTTTTCCTTCAAGAGTTGTTCAGTTACCTCTTTCAACTGACGGCATTTGTTGGTGTCATGGCCAGGCTGGTTGTGGAACCGGCAGAACCTTCCACTTTTTTCCATCCTAATACCAGCTCTCGTTTTAGGTGGTGTCGGATAATTGACATCATCCTTGGTCGCAAAAAAGATGTTCTCAGGGGTATCGGTCAAGGGTGTGAAATTGAAAGGACGGCCTTTCTTAGCATCTCCCTGTTTCTTTCCACCATCATTTCCCCTTTTCTGAGTGTTAGGTTCTTTCTTGTTCGAAGTAGCACCATTGTTCCCGGCTTCCGCAGATACCACCTTAGCCAGTGTTTGGAGGCTCTCCAAGCGCATGAATTCATCCGCTTTCTTGTAGAATTTTTCAAGTGAGTTTGGTTCTTTCATTTTCAACCATTTTCCAAATTCACTCGATTTGTCAATCGCCCTCACCAAGTATGTTAGGACCATGCGTGGCTCAGCATTATCTACCTCGGCCAAAGCTATGTTAAAACGATTCAAAAATGACCTGATGGATTCTCCCGGATTTTTCTCTAGACTTGACAGTGACATTATAACTTTTGCTTTAGAAGCATACAATCGAAATTGCTCCTTGAATTTCCTGGTCAAATCGGAGAATTGATCAATGGACCTGACTCGCAGCTTTGTAAACCACAATAGAGCCACACCTTCGAGATATACCGGGAAATATCGACATTTAATTTCATCAGACGCCTTGGAACAGTCATATGCCAGTCGTACTTATACAAAAACTCGTTAGGATCACTCGTCCCCTTGTAAGACGGAATAGTAGGGGGAACGAATTTCCTTAGGAAGTCTGCCTTCAAGATCTTTTCAGTAAATGGAGTTTTGGTTGGAGCAAAACCCCACTCCTTCTCATCCTCATCTCTTCGCATATTTTCCTTCATGATTTGACGAACCATACCCGAAAAATACTCTTCATCATTTAGAGGCTCTGGAGGGCACACATCAGCCACTCTCTCTGAATTCTGCCTTGACAATCGTTCACGGAGGGTCGGCTGCGGCCCTGATCCTCTAGCTTGAGGAGGAGTCCTTTCTACAGGGTCTGCGGCTCTTTGAGAAATGTTCCCTTCAACATCCTGAACTCCCACAGTAGGGTTCCCATCATTATTACCCGGTTGACGGTTTGCCCCAAGTAGATCATTCAATTTACTCAAGATCAGGGCATTCTGGGCATTCTGGGCTTCCAACTGCGCATTCTGAGCATTCAATTGCTGTTTCAATCCCAAATCTACGGCATCCAATTCTGCTCATGTAACTCCGACAGTTGGAGCTGCTTGACTTGAAGGTGGAGAGGTAGCAGTATTCTCTTGAACATTGTCGGATCTTACAGAACTTCGTTTTCTCCCAGGAGCCATTATTTCCAATAAACTTATGGTTTTAAAAGAAATCCTTCCAACAATCCTTCGTGGAGCAATAGTGGAAGTTTCCTGAGTTCAATTCTCAGTGAAAGCACAAAAAAAAAATTGTTAACGCAAAAAATCAGATGCTAACACCTCGGTGTAGATTGAAGTTGAGCGAAAGCACTACCCGTGAACACGGGAACTAAACACAAGTAGAGAAATCACAGAGAAAGCAGAAAAAACAACAGTTTTTATAGTGGTTCGGCTTAGGGTAAGCCTACGTCCACTTTAATTCTCTTTATTACTGAATCGATTACAACTTTACAACAATCTTCAATTACAATTCCGATGAGACAAACAACTAGAACTTTGATGCAGAAGAATTCTTTAAATCCATGTAGATTGCGTTAGATTTCCTCCCGAAGTTAGTTGAGATGCCTTTCGTACTTGAAGTGTCGGGTGAGTCGAGAATTCAGCAGAGTATCGGCGCTTAAAGAGGTTGGCCAAAAGTCCCCCTCATGCTTGAGGTAGGTTGGTATTTATAGGGAAATTCCCCTTTTAGGTCGTAAGTCGTGACCGGTCTAAAGTAAGTCGTGGCCGACTTATCTGGCCCAACCTCATGGCCTCACAAAAGTTCATTTGTACAAGTCCTAAGTCGCCCATGAGTCAACATCTAAGTTCCAAAAGAGTCAACTGGTCCTCTTGATGCGGCGTTGAACCTTCACCCAGTAGCTTTAGGTCGTGGACGACTCAAGCTAGGTCGTGAGTCGTGTACGAGTTAACTGATAAACCTGTTCCCTTCAGATAATAACCAAAGTCCTAAATCGTTTACGAGTTAAGAGGTCACTGTGTTAAGTAAGGAGCAGCGCCTCATTTACTTAATTCACTCACGACATATGCTAGGTCGTAAGTCGCAGATAGCTTTAGGTCGTTAACTCATTTCCTTCTTAAGTCGTGCCATCTCTTGAATCGTTAAGTCATCCTGTCCTTGATCCGTGGACATCCTTAAGTCATAGAAACCTTAAGTCGTGGATGCCTTAGGTCGTAAGTCACTAAGTCCTTCAACTCGTTAAACCGTTAGGTCGTCCATACCTTGAGTCGTAGGTCGTGAAGTACTCTGAGTCGGCAATTTCCTTAAGGTATTGAGTCGGTCTATTCTCTTAGGGCAGTTAAGTCATTGCTTCCTTAAGTCGGTAGGTCGTGCCACCAGCTAAGTCGCTAAGCCGTTATACTTTTTAGGTTGTTAAGCCCTTAAACCGTTAAGTCGTCAGTCCCTTAAGTCGTCCATCCTCTTGACTCGTTGAGTCGTGCATCTTTTAACTCGTTAGGTTGATAACTCACTGAGTCGTTTGTCCATTGAGTCGCCGCCCACCTTGAGTCGTTTTCTTATTGAGTCGTTGACCATAGGAGTTAACACTATCAAATTTATTTCTGCTGGTGGCGGAAAATTTATTCTCTTAGCTTAACACCCTTCTCTGAGACGTATGAGCTCAGAGGTTCTGTAGTTAATGGTTAATAGTGATATATTCCCAAATTGGTAATGTGGCATACGAAGTGCTGTTGAGCATTTGTTGATCAAAGCATGGCTTTTGTGAAAAGCATAGCTTTGTGGACGAGACTTCGTCGGACCTCACACCCCGAAAATGGTCAAAACAGGAAAGATGCGACAATGTTATTGTGACGACCCAAACTCGATGTCCGACAAACGACATCAAATTCGTATCGCCTGAGCTTATAACAACAATAGATGAATATAAAACAGTGGAACAAAATGAATATCATACATGCATCACAGATACAACATCAACGTAATATCCGTACTACGTCACAATATATAATACATACACCACAACTCCAAATACAACGTCATAATATTACAATAGCGATCATATATCCAAAAGTCTTCAAAAGAAAGAGGTGATAAAGAACTTCCAAAAGTTAAACACCTGAAATCTCCAAAAGCTCCTAAGATATCTCCAAAGCAAAACCTCCAAAATACTGCTTACTACGGAAAACCTGCTACTAGGTTGCCCGAGTAAAAAATTTGGGCACCCCGAGTTTAGGAAAGAAAACAATAAACTCCAGATCAGTCATGGGACTGGTAAGAGTAAACAAAGACAGTTGCTTTAAAGAAACTAGGTTAATAAAAGAATTTTCGGTATGCTTTTAAAAATGGAACTACCATAAGACCTCCCGCCACACACACAATGCAAACGCAGAATTGGAGGAGATTTCTTCTTATGATAGTCAAATATGCTTGGTACGGAGAAATTTCTTTGATATTATTACTAGTGCATAGTGTTGAAAGCATTTTCGAAAATAGAATATTAATCTTAGCATCATAGACATTCCGAACTATGCCTACTATAGCTACCATCTAAACAGTGGTGACCACCATATGTAAATGCCAGGTTCTACAACTAAAACCGTATGGGGTTTCGTATTGGGAATTGGATTTCCAACAATGGTAAGGCTAAGGAACTTCCTGGGCCACATGGGCACGCCTCTGGAGGGACGACCCGAGAACCTAACCGGATCTCTGCAACCACAAGGCCGGGTTACCCGTAACTAGGTAACTACTGACACGAGTATGCCATCCCCCGGTTGTAACCAACCTTTATCCAGGGACCCAGCAACAAATCACAAAGTAATATATATATATATATATATCTGCGATATCAACATAAGTTAAGTATGTGGGCTCCATACCATGATACCACTTCTATCCAGAAGGAAATACACATACCCTAAGGGGCTCTACCCCCAATAACCTTGCTACATCTTTCCTGTTTTGACCATTCCGAGGTGTGAGGTTCGACGAAGTCTCATCCACAAAGCTACGCTTTTCACAAAGCCATGCTTCGATCAACAAATGATCTGCAGCGCTTAGCATGCCACATTACCAAATTGAGAATATATTGCTTATAACCTTCAACTACATAACCTCTGATCTCGTACGTCTCAGAGAAGGGGTGTTAAGCTAAGAGAATAAATTCTCCGCCACCAACAGAAATGTATTTGAAAGAAATCAGCTTTATATCTCAATTTGTAATGTCAGACATACTGTCCATACAAGTCTATTCTGGGTTCGAACAGAACCGAAGGCACTTCCAAAGAAGCCCTTGAAATCCGGGTATTCACAATCCCGATCGGACTTCCCATCACTTAGGGAGTCTCTATACCGTTGCAACTCAGTGCAGAGACAATCGATAGGTCATCCTATCGCTCTCGCAAATAACCGGTCTTCACCACCGGTCTTCAAATGCTATCATAACGTCTAATCACATATTCGGAATGGGTTATATGGCACAAAGTTCCTTTCCCGGCTAATTCGAATATTGAGTGTCAAATTATAAAACATGTGGATGTCATTCACTAAAATTCACAGGTTCGATGTTGGTTTCGGATAACAAACTGGAATCCGATTCCCTGTCGCTCGAAGTTTAAATGCCGTTTTACGGGCAACAGGTTTTTCACATCAATACAAAAAAAACCATGATCACGGTGCAGTACAAGGCAATTACATCACACAGAATCACAAACAGGACAGAAATATCAATATGGTGCACAACAACAGTTAATTTATTTTCTAATTGGTTTAAATAAATTTATCACAAAATTATTTTAAATCAATGATAAGAACTAAAATAAATAATTTAAACCTTGATTAACTCGTTTTATTGTTTCAAAATTATTATTTAAATTAACGGCTAAATTTGATTTATCGATTTTTAATTTATCTCGATAACAAATTCTTAATTTACAAATTAATTTGAACACTCAATTGTTTATTAATCAATTTAATTACAAATTGAATGTCATTCTTAATTTTTCAAATCATTTATTAATACAAATTAATTACCTTGATTATCATTTGAAAATCTGCTTTACACTTCAGAAATCAATTTATTGTTACTTAGTAAATAACTTAATCAAATTTTCACTTAATATTACTCAACATGGTTCAATTTAACAGTTTAGAACTTTACAAATTTGGGCTTAACCCACCTTTAAAACACACCCGAGTAAACCATGCTAATGACTCGAGCCAAACTCGAGTCTTCATAGAAATTTCACCGCGTCCCTTCCCTTTCTTCCCCATTCCCTGTTTCTTCTTCTTCCCTTATTTTTTTTGTTTTAAAGCTCAAGTGTAACTGCTGAAAACAATTCCACGAATGCGAGCAACACACTGACAAGAGACCGCCCTCGTGCACGCCATCATGACGACGTTCTGGCGAACGTTACGACCCTCGGCAAGTCGAAAAACCCTCAAATACATGAAATCAACCATCAATTTGAAACCATCGGCTCGAAATCAAAATGTAGCCATTTCATTCAAAACTGTGAATCAAGCATGCCTGAGAAAACGCTCGCCCGGCCACATCAAGCCACCGGTGGCCATGGATCTCCGACCTCCGCTTCAACACACCACCATGGCCCTGTCCCCCCTATGCGATCGGCCAGATTGCCACGATGACAACGAAACCCTCTCGTGAACAATAGCTAACCCATCCTACCCCAAAACCCTAAATTGGCCTTGATTCATCAATCTACACAATGGAAAAAAATTTCGACAATTTTTCTAAAATCGTCTACGGCCAAACCAACTTCAAGAAAAATCACAGCATCTGAATTTTGTTTGATGATCGGGAATCGATCAAAATGTAAATTTCGATCAGTCTCGAACTGCACATAACATAGGAAACTAAAAACTCCCATTTTTGTTTTAAAAATCACAATTTGCAATGACAATTCAAGTTATGTAATCTAGTTGATAATTTAAAATACTCGAATTTATCAAAGGATTGTTTGATTACTTGTAAACCAAGTTCCAGTGGGGATAATTCACTATATGTTTAAATAAACTTTGCAAAAATCTTGTTTGAGGACTAAACATCTTGATTATTTGAGAAACCAAAGTTTAACAGTGATAAACATCAAATGCATTTTAGTTTTGAAACAAATATATACCCTGTACAAATTTTGCAGAGAACACAAAAAATCACCACTATATTTTCATACTGAAACATATACAAAACAATTGATAGATAAAGTTTGAACTGTTTTATATAAACTTTGAACTTTTTAAAGATATGTTTACTCACATGATACCACAAATAACAGAGCTGCTTTAAATTTGAAAAAGAGAGCTTTAAATTAGAGGCTGCAGTTTTTATCTTCAGAAAATTGTTTTCAAGCTTGAATAAAAATTGATGTTTTTCTTTTCTCTTTTCATTTTCTGTCTTGCTTAGTTTTGTTGAACAAAATAAAGAGGTAGATTGATGTGTGTATATAACAGATTGTGTACATACTGCATTGTACAGGTAGGTATAATCCTTTTGTTAATATTGACTAAACCCATGCTGGAGAGTAACAGCATTAAATGAAAGTATGTTGCTTTGTGAATTTACTACATGTTGTGTTCATGCTTTATCTTTTGATAAAGGCTGTTTTGTTTTTGCATTCCAGTAAGTACTATTTTCTTATTTTATTTTATTTTTCTATTAAGATACTTACTTTATTATTTAATTTGCAGGCTCTTGTTTTATTCTTTTTGCAAGTACTATTTTATTTTGTTTTGCTAAATCATTTGAATGTATATAGTTTATGGGCTGAAGAGTAAATACCTTCTTGCTAACTTTTTTTCCTATTCTTTACTTGTTTACGACAAACTTATTTTATTTTGTAATACTAAATCTTTTTTTGTTTGGTTAACTTCTTTCTTATTTTACTTTGTTAAAAGAAAAGTTGTTTTAGCTATTAACATTTAATAACTATGTGCTTTTATCACAATATTTGTTTTAGCTCTATTAAAGGTTTTAACTAAAAACATTAAATTTGTTCATATTTTATTTTATTGTTGTAAACAATCTCTTGTTGATAAGTGTTGTTTTCTTTAAAAAAATTTATATTATTTATTTAAACTTAACTATCCATTATTTATTTAATTCCTTATTACTTTATATTATCAATCTTAACAATATTTTTATTTCTCTTAAAATTTCACAATTTAAATTTAAAAGTTCAAATAATTTACTAAATTTAATTTAACAAAATTCCAGGATGTTACAATATCCCCTCCTTAAGAAAATTTCATCCTCGAAATTGAAAGAGAGTGAAAAGCAAACAAAGAATATACGAATTCGAAAATATAAGGAAATGACTTACAGTTTAAGCCGAAATGTATATTCTGCATTTGGGATATGATTTCTTCATATTAGCTTCAGTTTCCCAAGTACAGTCCTTTGGATCGTCACTCCGTTGAACTCTGACCAATTTCACAACGTTGTTTCGCAATCGCTTTTCATCACGATTAACAATTTTTATCGGCTCTCTTTTAACTGCCAAGTTTGGAGTGATCTCTAGATCCTACTGAGCAGCTTCTTTAATAATATCATCTTGAACGTGCACATACTTTCGAAGATTAGAAATGTGGAACACATCATGCACGCCAGACAACAAGCTGGGTAGCTCCACATGATATGCTAGAGGACCAATCCTTTCCAGAATAGGAAAAGGACCAATATAACGTGGTGATAGCTTTCCAGTTTTCCTGAATCTCAATACACCCCGCATCGGAGATACTTTCAAAAATACAGAATCTCCAACTTGAAATTCCAAATATCTTCTTCGGCGGTCATAATAGCTCTTGTGACGGCTTTGGCCAGTTAATAACTTCTTTCGAATAAAATCTACCTTCTCTGTGGCTTCTTTAATCATGTCTTGTCCAAGGATGAGTCTGTCACTTGATTCGATCCAGCATGTAGGTGATCGACACGGACAACCATATAAAGCTTCGAATGGAGCCATTTCTATACTGGCTTGATAACAGTTATTATATGAGAATTCGACCAGATTTAAATAGTCCTCCCAAGAACCACCAAAATCGAGAATACAAGTACGCAAAAGATCTTCTAGAATTCGGTTAACCCTTTCGGTCTGTCCATCAGATCGTGGGTGATAAGCAGTACTGGAATTTAATTTTGTTCCCAAAGCGTTTTGGAATGCCTACCAGAATCTACTAGTGAAGATCAAATCACGATCACTCACTATACTGCTAGGAATACCATGGAGACGAACAATTTCCTTTATATATATACCTGCCAAGCTTGCTGTAGTCTGAGTGGATTTCACTGGAATATAGTGAGCAGTTTTCCTTAGACGGTCCACTATAACCCAAATTGCTTCGTTTCCGTTCTTGGTTCGTGGCAATCCGTCGATGAAATCCATCGATACCTGATCCCATTTCCATTTCGGTTCATCCAAAGGCTGAAGTAAACCGGCTACTTTCTTTTATTCGCTCTTGATTTGCTGACAAGTAGCATAGCGACTCACATAAATAGATACGTCTCTCTTCATTGTCTTCCACCAGAATGTTCTTTTAATATCTCTATACATTTTATTAACTCCTGGATGGATACAGAGTTTGGACTTGTGGCATTCATCCAAAACTTCACGTTTCAGATCAGGGAAGTCTAGAACACAAATCCTGCCTTTTAATCCTATTAGTCCTCTATTATCCATCTCAAAACTAGTGTCTTCTCCATGGCAAATTCTTTTATAAATTCCCCGAAGAAACTCATCTTCATATTTCTTGCTCGAAATCTTCTTAAGAAGGGTAGGAGTGATAACTAGATGAGCAAGAATAGTGTGTTTCCTACTTAAGGCATCTACAACTACATTGGTTTTTCCCGGCGTATACAGAATATCTTAGTAATAAGATGCCAGAAATTTCAACCAACGTTGTTGTCGCAAATTTAGATCTTTCTGGGTGAAGAGATATTTCAAAGATTTATGGTCGGTGAACAATTCAAATTTCTCACGTAAAACAAAGAGAGTTTATTAAGTAGATTGTTTAAGTTAAGTTCATAAATTGTTAAGAAAGCTTAAAAGATCCTTACCCAGAAGATAGTGTCGCCAGATTTTTAAAGCGAAAACAACAGCCAAAAGCTCCAAATCATGTGTTGGGAAGTTTTTCTCGTGCGGACGTAATTGTCTACTCGCGTAGGCAACTACCTTCCCATTCTGCATTAATACCGCACCTACCCCATCACCACACGCGTCAGTATAGACAGATAAGCCTTGGTTCCCGTTAATGATAGCGAGAACAGGAGCAGTAGTCAATCTCCTTTTTAATTCCATTTTGGAGTCCAAACGAATTTAGCATTCGTCACTGTTAGCTTAGTCAATGGGCTAGCCAACTTAGAAAAATCCTGTACAAACTTCTATAATATCCCGCTAAACCGAGAAAACTTCAAACTTCTCTAGGAGAAGTAGGTTGCTTCCAGTCCATAATTGCAGAAATCTTGCTTGGATCAACAGAAATTCCTTCTTCATTAACAATATGACCCAGAAATCTGACTTCTTTGACAAAGAAGTGACACTTAGAAAATTTAGCGAATAAGATATTCGTCCTCAATATCTCCAAAACAATTCTGAGATGTTCAGCATGCCCCTCTTCAGTTTTGGAGTAAATCAAGATATCATCAATAAATACAAGAACAAATTTATTCAATACTTCTCGATTGATAAACTTCCCTGCTTCAGGTCCATAAATTCCTTGTACATTCGAGAAATTCCGGCTGATGGAAAATATCGCTTCTCAAACGCTTCTTTGAATTTCTCCCAAGAAAGCTCGTCTTCTGGCTTATCTACCATGATTGTCTCCTACCAGACTGAGGCTTCATCTTGAAGTTGCAAAAAGCTATGAGTCGCTTCTGATGGTCTTCCAATTTTAGCCCTCTGAAGATTTTCTCACATGATCTTATCCAGGCTTAAGCTTTAACAATCGTCTCCTTGCCGGTAAATGGCTTACCACCAAGCTTTGAGAAATTCTTATGTAATTCAGCCAGATTCGGCCGTTGCTGAACTGCTGCTATTGCTGTTGGGGGATCTTGATCAGGTGTTGTGGCACTTCCTTGACCCCTAACTCTTCCCCTTCGTCCTCTCATTCTTACTATCTATAATTAGTAAGAAAATTGATTTAAATACACGAACGATATATCTTAAGGAATATCAGCAGTAAAAGAAATAGACAAATAAAATTTGGAGTCCAGTCTTGGTTATACTCATTCTAGGGTATATTTCACCCTATCTCTAATGAGCCATCTAATGTGTTATACTCCATAGCTAAAGTTATTACTCAACCAACAGGTTTGATACCACTTGTGACGACCTAAACTCGATGTCCGACAAACGACATCAAATTCGTATCGCTGGAGCTTATAACAACAATAGATGAATATAAAATAGCGGAACAAAATGAATATCATACATGCATCACAGATACAACATCAACATAATATCCATACTACATCAGAGTATATAATACATACGCCACAACTCCAAATACAACATCATGATAATACAATAGTGATCATATATCCAAATGTCCTCAAATGAAAGAGGTGATAACGAACTTCCAAAGTTAAACACCTGAAATCTCTAAAAGCTCCTAAGATATCTCCAAAGCAAAAGCTCCAAAATACTGCTTACTCCAAAATACGGAAAACCTATTATTAGGCTGCCCGAGTAAAAAATTTGGGCACCCAGAGTTTAGGAAAGAAAACAATAAACTCCAGATCAGTCATGGGACTAGTATGAGTAAATAAAGACAGTTGCTTTTAAATAAGCTAGGTTAATAAAAGAATTGTCGGTATGCCTTTAAAAATGGAACTACCATAAGACCTCCCGCCACACACACAATGCAAACACAGAATTGGAAGAGATTTCTTCTTATGATAGTCAAATATGCTTGGTACGGAGAAATTTCTTTGATATTATTACTAGTGCATACTGTAGAAAGCATTTTCGAAAATATAATATTAATCTTAGTCAGCATAGACATTCCAAACTATGCCTACTATGGCTACCATCTAAACATGGTGACCACCATAAGTAAATGGCAGGTTCTACAACTAAAACCGTACGTGATTTCGTATTGGGAATTGGATTTCCAACAATGGTCAGGCTAAGGAACTTCCTGGGCCACATGGGTACGCCTCTGGAGGGATGACCCGACAACCTAACCAGATCTCTGCCAACACAAGGCCGGGTTACCCTTAAATGGATAACTGCTGACACGAGTATGCCATCCCCCGGTTGTAACCAACCTTTATACGGGGCCCCAACAACAAATCACAAAGTAATATGTACATATTTCTGCGATATCAACATAAGTTAAGTATCTGGGTTCCATACCATGATACCACTTCTATCCAGAAGGAAGTGCATATACCCTAAGGGGCGCTACCCCCAATAACCTTGCTGCATCTTTCCTGTTTCGACCATTCTGGGTGTGAGGTTCGACGAAGTCTCGTCCACAAAGCTATGCTTTCCACAAAGCCATGCTTCGATCAACAAATGATCAGCAGCACTTAGCATGCCACATTACCAAATTGGGTATATATTGCTGATAACCTTCAACAACATAACATCTGAGCTCGTACGTCTCAGAGAAGGGGTGTTAAGTTAAGAGAATAAATTCTTTCCCACCAACAGAAATGTATTTGAAAGAAATCCGCTTTATATCTCAATTTGTAATGTCAGACATACTATCCATACAAGTCTGTTCTGGTTTCGAATAGAACCGTAGGCACTTCCAAAGAAGCCCTTGAAATCCGAGTATTAACAATCCTGATTGGACTTCCCATCACTTAGGGAGTATCTATACTGTTGCAACTCAGTGCAGAGACAATCGATAGGTCATCCTATCGCTCTGCAAATACCCGGTCTTCGCCACCGGTCTTCAAATGGTATCATAACGTCGAATCACACATTCAGAATGGGTTATACGACACAAAGGTCCTTTCTCAGCTAATTGGAATATTGAGTGTCAAATTTTAAAACATGTGGACGTCATTCACCAAAATTCACAGGTTCGATGTGGGTTTCGAATAACAAATCGAAATCTGATTCCCTGTCGCATCGAAGTTTAAATGCCATTTTGCGGGCAACAGGGTTTTCACATCAATACAGAACAAACCATGATCACGGTGCAGTACAAGGCAATTACATCACACAGAATCACAAACAGAACAGAAATATCAATATGGTGCACATCAACAGTTAATTTATTTTCAAATTAGTTTAAATAAATTTATCACACAGTTATTTTAAATCAATGATAAGAATTTGAATAATAATTTAAACCTTGATTAACTCGTTTTGTTGTTTCAAAATTAGTTATTTAAATTAACCGCTAAATTTGATTTGTCTATTTTTAATGTATCTCGATAACAAATTCTTAATTTACAAATTAATTTGAACACACAATTGTTTATTAATCAATTTAATTAAAAATTGTATGTCATTCTTAATTTTTAAAGTCATTTATTAATACAAATTAATTGCCTTAATTATCATTTGAAAATCTAATTTACACTTTAAAAATCAATTTATTGTTACATTGAAATTTTTAATGTAAATTAATTTCAATTCTTCTTTTAGACTAAATTATTAATTTAATTATTAATTAAGGTTTTATAAGCATTGATATTTATATACTTACTTGGTAAATAAATTAAACAAATTTTCACTTAACATTACTCAACATGGTTCAATTTATCAGTTTTAAACTCTACAAATTGGGCTTAACCAACCTTTGAAACACACCGGAGTAAACCATGCTAATGACTCAAGCAAAACTCGAGTTTTCCCATAAATTTCCCAACATCCCTTCCATTTCTTCCCCATTCCCTATTTCTTCTTCTTCCTTTATTTTTTCTTTTTAAAACTCAAGTGTAACCGCTGAAAACAATTCCACGAACACGAGCAACACAATGACATGAGACCGCCCTCATGCACGTGCACGCCACCATGCCAACGTTCTTTCGAGCGTTACGGCCCTCGGTAATTCGAAAAACCCTCAAACACGCAAAATCAACCATCAATTTGAAATCATCGGCTCAAAATCAAAATGTAGCCATTTCATTCGAAACTGTGAATCAAACACGCCTAAACAAAACGCCTCGCCTCGCCACGTCGAGCCACCGGTGACCACGGATCTCCGACCTCTGCTTCAACACACCAACACGACCCTATCCCCCCCGCGATCAACCAGATTGGCACAAAAACAACGAAACCCTCTCGTGAATTACTGTGAACCCATCCTACCCCAAAACCATAAAATGGCCTTGATTCATCAATCTACACAATGGAAAAAAAAATTCGACAATTTTCTAAAATCGTCAATGGCCAAACCAACTTCAAGAAAAATTTCAGCGTCCGAATTTTGTTTGTTGATCGAGTATTGATCAAAATGCAAATTTCGATCAATCTTGAACTGCACATAACATTGGAAAGTAAAAACTCCCCGTTTTGTTTTAAAAAATCACAATTTGCAATGACAATTCAATTTATGTAATCCAGTTGATAATTTAAAATACTCAAATTTATCAAAGGATTGTTTGATTACCTGTAAACTAAGTTCCAGTGAGGATAATTCACTATATGTTTAAATAAGCTTTGCAAAAATCTTGTTTGAGGATTAAACATCTTGATTGTTTGAAAAAACAAAACTTA
Organism: Allium cepa; assembly: GCA_030765085.1. Classification (NCBI taxonomy): domain Eukaryota; kingdom Viridiplantae; phylum Streptophyta; class Magnoliopsida; order Asparagales; family Amaryllidaceae; genus Allium; species Allium cepa. The sequence goes on along the minus strand of CM060943.1, from coordinate 949,137,684 downwards.
ACAATGATAAACAGCAAATGCATTTTTGTTTTGAAACAAATATATACCCTGTATAAATTTTGCAGAGAACACAAAACATCACCATTGTATTGTCATACTGAAACATTTACAAAATAATTGATAGATGAAGTTTGAACTATTTTATATAAACTTAAAACTTTTTAAAGATATGTTTACTCACATGATTCCAGAAATAACCGAGCTACTTTAAATTTGAAACGGAGAGCTTTAAATTAGAGGCTGTAGTTTTTATCTTCAGAAATTTGTTTTCAAGCTTGAATCAAAAGTGATGTTTTTCTTTTCCCTTTTTATTTTCTGGTCTTGCTCAGATTTGTTGAACGAAGTAAAGAGGTAGATTGATGTGTATCTATATCAGATTGTGTACATACTACATTGTACAGGTAGGTATAATCCTGTTGTTAATATTGACTAAACCCATGCTGGAGAGTAACATCACTAAATGCAAGCATTAAATGAAAGTATGTTGCTTTGTGAATTTACAGTATGTAGTGTTCATGCTTTATCTTTTGATAAAGGCTGTTTTGTTTTGCTTTGCAGTAAGTACTATTTTCTTATTTTATTTTATTTTTCTATTAAGATACTTACTTTCTTATTTAATTTGCAGGCTCTTCTTTTATTCTTTTTGCAAGTATTATTTTATTTTGTTTTGCTAAATCATTTTAGTGTATATAGTTTGTGGGCTAAAGGGTAAATACCTTCTTGCTTAGTTTGTTTCCTATTCATTTGTTTACGGCAAACTTATTTTATTTTTGTAAGACTATGTCTTGTTTTGTTTGGTTAACTTGCTTCTTATTTTACTTTGTTAAAAGAAAAGTTGTTTTAGCTATTAACATTTAATAACAATGTGCTTTTATCACAATATTTGTTTTAGTTCTATTAAAGGTTTTAACTAAAAACATTAAATTTATTCATATTTTATTTTATTGTTGTAAACAATTTCTTATTGATAAGTGTTGTTTTCTTTAATTATTATTATTATTATTTATATTATTTGTTTAAACTTAACTATCAATTATTTGTTTAATTCCTTATTACTTTGTAATATCAATCTTAACAATATATTTATTTTTCTTAAAATTTCACAATTTAAATTTAAAAGTTCAAATAATTTACTAAATTTAATTTAACAAAATTTCGAGATGTTACAGTTATTAGGGGATAGTGCCCACTTAGTGTATGTCATTTCCTTCTGGATAGAGGTGGTATTATGGTATGGAGCCCCGATACTTAACGTATGTTGTTGCTGCAAACTTATTATTTTATGGTTGTTGGTGAATCCCGAGATTTAGGTCGGTTACGACCGGGGGATGGCATACTTGCGTTAGTTGTTACCCAGCTAGGGGTAACCCGACCTTGTGTTGGCAGAGATCCAGTTAGGTTCTTGGGGCGTCTTTCCAGAGGCGTTTCCATGTGGCAATGGGAAGAACCTTTGCCTGACCATTTGTTGGAAATCGAAAGAAACAATACGAACACTTTACAATTGCACATTTTATAATCTGCCTCCTAAGGAGGTAGCTACAGCAGACATAATATAATGGTACCTATGCTGGCTAAGATTTATATTCTACTTTCGAAATGGTTTTCCACATTTTTCACTTATAGTAATAATATCAAAGAAATTCTCTGCGTAGTAAGCATCTTTGACTATCATAAGGAGAAATCTCCTCCAAGTTTTGCGTTTGCATTGTGTGTGTGGTGGGAGGCCTTATGGCAGTTACATTTTCTAAAAGCATTGCGAATTGACTTTAAAAATATTTCTTTGTTTGTTTTAAAGAATAATGGTTTTAAGTACTCTCTTTTTTTAAAATATTTCTTTGTTGGTTTTTTAAAAAAGACAAACTGTTTTAAGTTCTCACACCAGTCCCATGACTGACCTGGGGTCTTACTGTTCACTTCCTAAACTCTGGGTGCCCACCAATTTCTATAGGGCAGTCTAGAGTTAGGTTATCAGGTCATTCTGGAATTCAGGAGTTGTTGTCGAGATCAGGAGAAAGCTGGATGGCATGGCTATCAACTAGTATATAGTATTTCTTTTCTGTTGTTTGTTGTTGTAAACTCTGATAATGTAATGATAATGTGATGTAATGTCATTATTGATATAGTTCTTTGCTTTAAATATGTTCATTTATCTATTATATGTCGTTCCGCTGCGATTGTGAGATTCTAATATTGTTTCTGTTGCTTTTTCTTTCATTCTTTCTATCTTCTACCTCTTCTTTAACCCTAACGGTACGGTTTTCCGACCTTCGATTACTCGGTAGTTGATACAGTGGACATATTAAAGTCGACTCTCGTGCGTCTAAAATCGTAAACGTTACATTTCGTATGCAAATCAGGCTGTCAGCAGCCCCCTATTTGAATATGAAATAATGTTGCGACCCACACGCAATAATAAATGAAACTTAAATGTGTTTCAGAATTGATTTATGAATTTCATTAGATGGTAACCATTCCATTAGACACAAAAGGATCAGTTTTAATGTTTCTACCACTGTTACACAAACTGTGGTGTACATTGGATCAACCACGATTTTTGTTAAAAACAATTTAACCATCTAAAAACAAAAAGTACATGATGGTTTTGCTATGTGAGCTATATATTTGAGTAAAAATAAATATTGTTTATAAAATATTATTTGACATCTTCCACTGCCCTCTACTCTACTTTCCTACGGTCTTCATATTCCTGTACATTCATATTAATAAGCTTAATTAGACACAAAATATGTGTGTTACGTTTTTAATTTAAAACCCATATTTGTTTTAGATAAATTAATGGCCTATGTATAGAGGTGCACATTGATTTTTTTTCCTATGATACAAAATTATAAAATGTTCAACCAACCATATCTACAAAACTACTTATGTAGTTGTTGATCCTTGCAATTAAAGTTGGCGACAACCTACCTCTGTTTGAATTTTTTTCGTTCAAATTTCTACAATTTGTAGAGTATTACCTATGTAAAGAGCTTGTTATCTAATTGCCTTGATCTTATGTTGATTTAAAACTAATTACATGTACGGTTTTTGTGACGACCCGGAATTTCTAACAATTTAAAATTGGAATAATTAATTGATTTTAAATATTTAAAAGTTAATTTTAACTTGAATCTGGAGTTTTAAGCCTGTTATAAATAATTTGAAGGCTTATAAAATTTATAATGACGATACTGAAGATAATAGAATGGTTGAAATTTAATTTAATGATGATTGGTTCAATTTTAATAACATATCGTTTAAATCGACATTTAAAAATAGCCTTCCGAGGCATAGTCTCGGAATTCGACGAAACCAGTTTCATTGGATCCGTAATAGTTAGTTATTATCGGATTTCAATTTTCGTAGCAATCAGAGTTGTCAATTGACCCTGGCAGCTCAAAACGCTTAGAACTATTTTAATCGACATAATTTAAAACTTATCGTTTAATTCTGTAGCTCACGTATATGATTGAATTAGCTTCCGAAACATGTTCCATTGTGTTCGGAACGCGGGTAAAACCTTATAATCGCCTAGCGGCGTTCATTAAGAAAAGTTCAAAAAAAAATTAATTGGCAATTAATAGGACGATTTGGAATTTTTATAATATAATAAATTATGGTCAAATCGGTCAGAGATATTTTTATTTACAAAACGTTCTCAAGAAGCTTTCCCTTATCATTATCTATTTCCCCGTCTTGCTCTCAAATCCAGAAGCAGAAATCAAAAAAAAAATTGAATCAAGGGCCGCTTCCCTCAGTTAATTAATTTTGACCGAAGCCCTTGCATTCTCAAGAAGTCGAAAAAGGGGAGGCGTGAAACCGATCGATCGATCGATCGCACCCTTGAGTAGCGCACGGAGGAAGAGGGTCAGCGTCATGTGGATTGAGGTAGGAACTCGATTGGTGTTCGATTGAGCTTGGTGGTGGAGGAGTCGACGACATTAGATCGCGCTCGCGCTCGCGACAACAGTAGTTACTGGCTTTGGCGCATGCGAGGTCAGGAGAGGGAGGCGTTCGTTAGTGGAAGCTCGGCAGAGGCGCGATGTCGAGGGGAGGTTAGGCTCAACGCGAAGTTGAGGCAGTGCAGGGTTAGGGCTGTGTTTGTTTTGGGTGTCGCCGCGCATGGCGTGAGAGTGGATTTCGAAGCGAGGTGATGCGGAGGCATGGGGCAGCGGTTGGAGGCTCGCCCGAATGCGTGAAGGCTTCACTCGCGATGGAATTCGATGAGTAATTTATTTGCAGCTTTGTTTTGTTTTAACTTAAACTTATAAAAAAACTGAAAATGGAAAGAATGAAATGAATTGTTGTAATCATTTAATTCTTTAAAATACGTTAAATGTTAATTAAAGGTAAATGTTTTAGAATGTGTTTTAGCAATTTACCAATAGATAAATTAGGATAGTTAATTAAGGAATATGTCTATTTTCAAGAATATAAAGGAAATTTATTAGTTAGGATTAAATTATAAGTTAATCAAATTTAATGGCAATGGATAGTTCAATTTGTTTGAATGTAAATAACCTATATAAATATTTATACAAGGTCAAAATGTGGATAGACCAAGTCAAGAATAAAGTGGATCGCAAATTCAGGGATCAAAGGTGAGTAAATCTCACTCTGGTGGATTTTTATTTATTTATTTAGATTTAAATGGTTAAATCTGAATAAATGGATGAATGGTTGAACTATTTGGGTGAGTACTGATGATTTAGTGATTTTAGATTTGGTTGTTTCTCGAGTTAATTGTGATTGACTCGAAGTGTTTGGGGTTTTAAATTGTCTAGATTAAATTCTATAAATAAGAGAATGTTTTCATCCTAATGTTGTTAAGGGCTTATTGATTTCTGATTCATCAAATTTGAAGTGAAATTAAAATAAACAATTAATTAGTTCAATTAATTTATAATTTGGGTTAATTAATTTTGTAAAGGGCTTGGAATTAATAAATTAGGGATTAAGTTAATTAACAAAGTTTAATTAATTCAGAACAATCAACGGATGGTTTGACGAATAATTACTTAATTAAATTAATATTAAATATAATTACTTTCTGCAATTAATCAAGAGATCAATTAAGAGGAAATTGATTTATTTAAAGAAGTAAATAAATAGATAGTTAATTTAAAGGTTGAGATAAATCAAGAATGATTATTATTTGTGGTTTAATTAGTGATTAATTGTTTAATGAAATTAATTTAGTTTAGGATAAATTATAATTGGGAATCGTTAATTTATATAATCAATGACGTAATTAAAAATTGATTAATTAAGATTGATTAATTAAGATTGATTAATCATTAATTCGTATCTTATGTGAAGTTAATATAAGTATTTAAAGATTAATGTAACTAAATAGCTAAATTGTTCATGAAGAAATTGAGATTACTTATTGATTTTTGGTTAAGTACAATTAATATTGGGAAGTTAATTAAGTATAGATGCTTGAATGGAATTGAAGGATGATTAATTCGGGTTGATTAATTAAGATGAATATTGACGGGATGATTGAATTATTTGATTTGAATTAAGTAATTGACCAGATAAAGAATCTAAGTGATTGGAGGTTAGAAATTCAATTAGAATTAATTGAATTAATTTGGAAGCGATAAAATTTGCTTATGAATAAGTGATTGGTATTGGACAATTTGAATGAGTTGATATCTCTGATATGAAATGTTGTGTTTATCATTTGGATAACTTGGGATAGGATGGTATGAGACTCGAAGAGGCCGGGATCGGGTATTGGGAGATACCCGAAACCACTTCAAATTTTTATAAATTGATTTGAGAAATCAATAGGAAGGAATGAAATGATTTAAGTGGATTGGATTATTTTATCTAAATTTGGTACTTAGAAATTTATATGTGAAATAAGACTTGTCTATAGCAAATTGTGAGTTGGATAAATTGAGATAAGTTACCCGGGTTTTATTAAGTTGTATGCTTTTGTATTCCTTGTTAGTTGGGTTTACTCACGCTGGTTTCTAGCCTGACAGGGGTGTTACTTTGGTGTAATGCTCGGGTCAGACCGAGTATTACAGATTTCAGGTAAGGTCGTTCTGGAGCTCAGGAGGCGAGGAGGATGGCAGGAACGTGTAGAGTATTTCCGTTGTGTTATATTATTGTAAATCTGTGAGATGATAATTGTGTATATTCAGTGACCGTATATTTGTGAAACTCTGATGTGCATTAAATGTAATCAACAGATATAGTTTTCTTTTGTAAACTGTTATTATTTATTATTATATTTTATCCGCTGTGAATGTGAGTTGTTATTGTTTATTGTTCTTCTTCTTATATCTCTTTCTTCTTTTTCCATAACTATCTGGAATTTTCGGGTGTGAAAATTTCCGGGTCGTTACATTTAATAACAGAGCAAAAAGGTTAAGCGAGAACCTTGGCTCTGGTGGGGATTACTCATTAAATAGAGTCAGTAGAACTCTAGAATGAGTTAAGTGTGTGTGTGTGTGTGTGTGTTTATATATATATGGGAGCGTACTTGTTATTTTCTTATATAAAGATTTTAAATGATTTTATATAAAAGTATATTTTGATATATAAGTAATATTCCCTTGTAATGAATATTAAGGTGATTGGTTGTTAATTATTGAAATTAAAATTAAGAAGTAATATAATACAACCAAACTGAAGTCTAGAATTGGAATTAAATTAAGTAGGAACAAAAATACAACTAAATAAAAATTTAAGTGATTTAAAATGAAATTCTAAATCTAATCCCAGAATTTGAAATTTGGTTTCAAAGTATTGAAAAAATAAATAAATAAGTACTATTTGGATAACCGGGATTTGTTGAAAACAATGGGTTGTTAGAAATTGATTTGAATTTAAAACCTAGGGTGGTTTAAAATTTTGAAATATGGCTGGAAGGGCGAAGAAATAAATATGTATATACGTATGGATATACATGATATCAAAGATAATTTGAAATATACTCTGAGGTGTTGAGTTTCGATTTCTCCCTGAAATGTGATGTAATATAAGTAATATAAGTTTTGAACTTATAAGAGGAAAAGAATTTCTGAATTTGAAGTGGGAATTCAAATTGAGTAAGGTTGATTGGATTATGTAAATTGAAATTTAACTTTGGGAAAAGTTAAATAGGTTAACAAGTAACCCGCATTGGAAAATTCAAGATGAAATTGGAATAGAACTTGGAAAGTTAAATGGTTGATTCGAATTGGGAATTTATGTGATCTCAAAACGGGTTTGAGATTTAAAATTGAAAATGGATGGACGTTTTAAAATGAATTGGATGATATATCATCCTATTGTTAATAAAAATCTTTAAATTGAGAATGGTATTGTATAAATAAAATAAATTTGGATAATTGAGTTGTAAATTAAAATTGTTTAAGAACTGGCTTCAAACTGGAAGATAAAACTGAATAATAAATTAAATTTTGAAAACAAATAAAATTGTATTGAACCTTGAAATACATAAATAAAAATAATTTGAATTGGAATTTTAAGAATTGAACTCAGAAATTAAATAGATTAGAAAACTTAAATTAAAAGCTAATTTGGTTTAAAGAGTTAAACCAACTTTTGAGGATTTAACTCGAATTTATATAATTCGAGATGGGTTGAAGTTGAAAATTTAAATTCAATTAGTGCAAATTGAATTTAATTTGAATTAATTAGAATTGAAGTTGCCTTGGGATTAAATAAATTTCAAATGGAAATTGGAGTTATTCAAATTGGAATGGGATCACTTTAAATGGAAGTGTACATCGAATTGTTGGGGTAGTGTACAGTTTGACTCTTGACTATTTTAAATAAATTGTTTTAGTACAAACTTATTTTCTAAGCTATTGAATATATACAACCTTTCTTTTTAAAGCTAACTTATTTTATAATTGTTTACCATTATTTTGGAACTATTTAACTATTTCTGATCAAGAAACCAGATCTGTGTCCGCACTAGGAGGTCGGGTGGACGATACTAGTTCGGAAGTGAAATTGTGTGATCGAGTGAGCGATCAGATTGGTATAGCGTACGGATGACAAATGTACATCGTACGGATTTAGTTGAAATAGATGTTGGAAAGAGTAATCAAATTGTGATATTTGGTTTTGAATAAATAAAGTTGTATATCTTTGTTGCATAGGATAAATCACCCCTTGTTGAATTTATTTCTAGAAGAAAACTGTTTTGAAATCTTTGAAGTATAAAGGGATTTTATACAAGCTTAAAATGATCTAAAGTTTTAAAAATTATATATATTTGTGAATATATATAAAGGATCTTATGAGGAATTTGGAAAAAGGTTTTGAGAACCTTTGGATTTGGAAAGGCTTTTGATTTTTGGGTAAAATCAATATTGAATCTGGAAAGCCTAGTTTGAGAATTATCGATTTTGGGTTAATCGATTTTGTGTAAAGGAGCTTTGTATGATATTGTGATGACCCAAAAATTTTGACAAATTTAATTGGAATAATTAATCGATTTTAAAATATTTAAAGTTAATTTTTAACATTGAATTCAAGATATCAATACTTACTTGATAATGAAATAATTGAATTGTATAGTTTAAATGTTGATTTTAATAATTGAAAAATTGGGTAAATTGTTGAATCTGATATTTCTAAGCCTGTTTAAATAATTTGAAGGCTTATAAAAAATATGTTGATAACACTGGAGATAATAGAATGATTGGAATTTAATTTAAAGATAATTTGTTCAGTTTTGAAATTTTATTGTTTAAAATTGAACCTAAAATTAGCCTTCCGAGGCATAGTCTCGGAATTTGACGAAACTAGTTTCATTGGATTCATAATAATTAGTTATTATCAGATTTCAATTTTCGTAGCAATCGGAGTTGTCGTTTGACCTTGGCAGCTCGAAACGCTTAGAAACTATTTGAATCGATTTAATTTTTAAATTTGATTGTTATTTTCGTAACTTGTGCATACGAACGAATTAGCTTTTGAAACACGTTCTATTGTGTTCGGAATGCGGGTAAAGCTCTATAATCGCCTCGCGACATTCCTTAAGAGGAGTTCAAAATTTTAAGTAACAAGCATTGAGGCATTTTGAAAGCTTTATAATATAATATTATTTGAAGTACAAACAGTAAGAAGATATTTTTTTAAAACCAGCGCACGCAGGAAGCTCCAATAGATATTTTCATCTCGTCCCCGTTTTCTTTTAGTCGGAGGAGCCATGGCCTTATAATGAAATAATGGCCGTAGCGTGAAAAAAAAAAAGAACGAAATTCGTTCGAAGAAAAATCAAAACATTCACACCTTTTCCCAGTATTCCATCTTCCTCGATTTCAATCGAATTCATGCGAGCAAGCTTCTTTATTCGAGTCGGGAGATGGGGGTTTCGCCTTCAAGATTTGTTCGAGCGAGCTTGATGGGGGAGGAACGTGGAGGAGCACCGCTACTGGAGGAAGTCGCGATCGATTGATGGAGGGGGGATTAGGGTTCGATTGTCTGGAGTGGTCGCCGTTTATGGGGTTTGGAGGCCGGCTCGAAGTCGTGAGTCGTCGCATGGGTCAGTCAGTGGCTAGGGCTTGGTTGTCGCATGCTCGAGTTAATGATCGCATTAGGATTTGTGGCACGCTCAGTCGCGTGGAGTTTGTGACTGTGTCGTTGGATAAGGCGAAGCCTTATGGTGGGGTGCTTCAACGGTGGCAAAGTCGCGGCAGTTTGGTGGCGTTCTGTATCACGCATCTATGGTGAGTAAATCTTAGACCTTTATTGTCTGGTATAATCTGAGCTGCTATTAATAACTGAGTTGCTATATTTAGTTACTGTTATCTACCTTGTCGATTGAAAGGAAACAAATATTTTTAAGTTTAAAAATGAATGGGAAGTGAAACATTTACAATTGTGTTAGAATATGATCAGTAAATCAGTTGTAAAAATGTTTGTTTAAGCTACTTAGAAATTAAATAATTTGTCATTAAGAATAAATGAATTAATAAATTTGTAATTAAGTGATTAATTAAAGTTAAGTATAAAAGATTATTAGTTAACGATTATTAAATGATTTAATAATGTGATTAATTTAAGGTAATAAATTTTATTGATTTATTTAAGGAAATCAATTTGTGAAATTTGGTAGGTATAATTACTAAATGTAATTTATTAAGTAAGATTATTTGGTAAGGTAATTGGAACTAGAAATTACTAGACGTAATAAATTAATGGATGATTAATAAATGGAAGTAATTTAGATTTAAATTACTTATTGAAATCGATAGGAAGGGTAAGCACTTAGTTGAAGCTATTGAAGGTAAATTTATCAGGAGATTAATTAGGGGAAATTAACTATCCTTTAAAACAATTGCACTGGTGATAAATTCAAGGTTGGTATTTAGCGAATGATAAGTTGATGAAGTGTAACTAACTATTGTTGAGTAAGCAAGATTAAAATGATTAAACCGAGGACTTAATTAAGATCTTTAATTTAGATATTTAATGATGTAATCAAAGACTAATTCAATAAAATTGATTAATCCATAATAATTCACTTGTGAAAAAAGGATTAATGTAAGTAATTAATGATTAATGTAATTGGAATAGTTAAGAATTTATAAAGCACTTAAGATTTCTTATTAATTTGGTTGAGAATAATAAATATTTTGAATTTAATTAAAAATAATCACTCGAAGGTAATTGAGGGAAAATTAATCCAGGGTGATTAATTAAGATAAGTTATGAAAGGATGATTGATTAATTGTTTTGGGATTAATTAATATTGAAATTAATTAATTATCAAGTAAAGAAAACTAAATGATTTAGGATTGAAATTCAATTAGAATCAATTGAATTAATGTGGAAGGGATCAAATTTGATTATGGATGATTGAATGTCATTGGATGATTTAAATGGGTTAACTTTCTAATAAGAAAAGTTGTGTATTTCATTTGAATAGATTGGGTTAAGATAACATGAGTTTCGAAGGGACTGGGTCGGGTATTAAGAAATATCCGAAACCCTTTCGATTTTTATAAATTGATTTGAGAAACCTATAGGCAGGAATGAAATGATGTAAGTGAATTGGATTAATTTATCTAAGTTTGATACTTAGAAATTTATTTGTGGAATAAGTATCGTCTATATCGAGATGTGGATTGGATAAATCGATATGTTATCCCGGGTTCTTAAAAATTAATTTCTTTGGTATTCCGTGTTAGTTGGGTTTACTCACGCTGGTTTCCAGCCTGACCCGGGTGTTACTTTGGTGTAATGCTCGGGTCAGACCGAGTATTACAGATTTTCTGGTAGGTACGTTCTGGAGCTCAGGAGGCAAGCAGGATGGTAATATCTCTAGAATATTCCGCTGTAATTATATCATTGTAACTCTGTGATAATTTTAAATATTCAGTGATTGTATATAATGTGAAACACTGATGTATATTAAATGTGTTCATCAAATATAGTATCCTTTTGTAGATTGTTATTATTATTATTATATTTTATCCGCTGCGAATGTGAGATGTTGGTGTTTTTGATCTTCTTTTTCTTCTATCTCTTTCTTTCTCATAACTATCTGAAATTTTTGGCTTCGAAATTTCGGGTCGTTACATTTGGTATCAGAGCTGAAAGGTTAAGCGAGAACCTTGGCTCTAGTGGGATTACTCATTGAATAGAATCTGTAGTACTCTAGAGTGAGTTGAGTGTGTGTATATATATGAGCACGTACTTGTTATTTTCTTATATACAGGTTTTTAATGATTTTATATAAAAATATATTTTGATATATAAAGGAATATTTCATTCTAATAAATATTAAGGCGATTGGTTGTTAAATTATTGAAATTAAAATTAAGAAATAATATAATACAACCAAACTGAAATGTAATAAAAATAAGTTTGGAATGGATTCAAACTGAAACTGAAGTATAGAATTTGTAACATCCCGCCTTTTCGCACACTTTAAACCGACACACGTGCCAATTCAAAGCATACGCAAGGGCGGATTGTTATGGGGTAAATAAGAAAAACAGAGAAGAAATAAAACAAAATAGAATCTCACAGCGGAAGGATAAAATATAAAAATCAATATACAATTCATGATAACTGTTTACAAAATATTTATTTTACTTATACAATGAATATCAGAGTTACACATACCAATACAATCAATGCAGCGGAAATTTAGAGTGTGGTGCAATACTATAGATAATAATAATACGACTCCTTCGTCTTCGTCCTTCAAAGCTAAAGTCTTCGATCCTGAAACGCTCGGACTGACCCGAGCAAATTTGAAAAGACAAAAACACTCGAGTCAGACTAAAAGATCTTATGTGAGTTAAATTAACAGAAATAAATATGAGTACAGTAACTCAAGAGATGTTCGGGATTTACATCTCCTAAGGATCCGTTAAACTATTTACTATGTAGTATATTGCGCTATTATAATAGTGTCTATTTATAAAATAAACTTACTTTTAAATAGCGTTAAGGGGTTACCCATATAGCCCTTAACACAAATAATGCCAATAGTCTATACAGTACCGTAATACCTCCTGATCGGGAAGCTACCAGAGGATACTCCATAGGTACGACACAAATAGAAACTCGTAGTAAAGGCTCGGTGTGGTAGGTGACACGGCACAACTAGGCAATCTCAGGGTAGATATACCAATTGCTATCCAGGCTGGTGGAAACGCGTAGCCGCAGTTACCGCCCACCTCGGACTAACTCCCCAAAATCAAAATATAGAAGTGGCCACTGAATCAATCCAAAATCAAAGTATAATATCGAAGAGGAGGGTCCGATCAGAGGAATGACCTCATTGGCCTGAGAATCGCTCCTGTTTTAGCCACCTTATGCCAACTCACGGGAGTCGGGTCCACGTATTTACCTTACAGGAAACGTCGCCACCACCTACTTCATTCTGGAATCTCCACCGCGTACACGGTTAGTCAAAGTGGTTTTCGGTATAGACAGAGAGTATGTCAGATATCCGGTCCCGGTCTCTTTGCCAACCCATCGTTATTATAACACCGCGGTCATTTAAAAATAGGTTATACTTTAAAAATCAGAATAAACATTCCATTTCATAACCATGAATACGATATCATTACAAAACCCAAAACCATATTTTATCACTTATCCCTAATATAATTCTTTTCCAAAATCAAAATGCTTTAACTTCATATCGTCTGAAAATCAAATAATTTCAAAGCATAGTATTTTGAAAATCATAATTTAAAACCATAACTTCTACAAAAAAAACTTGAATGGTATGGACATTCAACGGTATATGAATTAAATGGTTTAACTTAAATGTTACTTTGTAAAGAAAATAGTTCTCATGGCTTTACAAATACATTTCTTTATTAAAGTCTAAACCAAAATTTATATTATCTCTCTCAAGTTCCAAAACCACTTCAATTTATTTATATTTACATATATCCATTTTGAGTATCAATATTTCAAACTAAAGTTGGATTTTATGCTTTCAACAAATCAATTGTTCTATTAATTAGTCTTGAATATTCATATAAAATCCATAAATAATAAGACTTCAATTTCTAGTAATAAAATATATATATTTTTCCCAATTCAAATTATACTAGAATATTCATTCCAATTTATTCTGGGAACAATCCAATTATAAATATCATATCTTAAAATTTCCAAACTTAACATTTAAACATATGATATAAATTATTAAACTCCATTTTCTTAATTTTCTTCCATTTTTAATAAAGATTTTTATACACCTTTTAATTTCAAAATTTTCAACTTCATATGTATATATATATGGAAGAAAAATATTTATACAATATAAAGTTTAAGATTATTATAAACCGTATTCCATCCAAACCATAGAAATCACATTTAAATAGTTATATATATACCGCGGTGCCTGTATATAATTTTCTATCCTATGGTCAAGTGATACAGATATTTATCATTTCAATCCGCAATTTAAAAGATATAAAAATTTGCGGTTATATATCATTTCAAACCACAATCCCGAATGAAATGAAATATGCATGATAATTTGCAATTTAATGATATCCAATAAACATCCATTCATCAACATCATCCATCATCCAAATCGCAATCATCAATCAATATCAGTCAATAACAATATTATTTTTGGTACTACATAACAGGTAATACTGGCAATTTTATTCAAATTAAATTTAACAGCTATTAATCTACAGTCTATATTCAGAAATAAATTATATAACCGTTAACTAGCAGTTCATATACAAACAAATAAATTTTAACTGTAAATTTATACGCAATAAATGAATTAAATTAACAGTTAAATTTGGTAAATGCATTTCAACAAATATGAGTGAAATAACATGCCAAATACTCATAAATAAATTTCTATTCATTTCTAAAATTAATTTAACAAACATAAAAGCTTCTATTAGTTGTGAGTGGGTTAAAACACTCACCTTTGGAATTTAAATCGAATTTAAATTCAATTTAAACTCAAAATTTTGACGGTCTCCAAATTCATCCAAACAAGCGTCAAAACGTCAGAAATTCCGATACGATTCCAGCAAAACAAACCGCGCGTGAATCCGAGCTCGTATGCAAAAGTTATGTAAATTTGAAAAATGGAAAAATTCTGGTCCTGGGTCGACTTCGGGTTCGACTTCGGTGCGCCGCCTCAATTCCCCGGTGCTTGCTTGGAGTTTTCGCCAAAACGACCAGGAGCGACCCGAGTCATTTTCTTCCTAACCCGAAGTTGCTCTAGGGTTTTCTCCCCTGAAACCCGAAGCGCGACCAGAAGCTGCTGCAGATCCGAATTTTTTTTTTTTTTTTGATTTTTTTTGATTTTTTTTTTTTGAACTGACTGGATCTAGGGTTAGCACCCATTGAAGAAGAAGAGGAGCTTGAAGAAAGTATACGCTCAGATGAAAAGAAATTAGGTGGAGGCTAGAGCTTGTAGCTAGGTTTGTATAGAGGGGTTAGAGATAGAGTAGATAGACCGTAGAATGAACGTGCGGAACAAACTATGGCCCAAAAAGCCCGCTATGCCTCCGGAACCGAATTTATTAAATCTATATATCCAAATAGGTAATTTAAAATATTCTGAACGCGATGGAAAAAGTTTCACGTCCAAATTTGATCGTATGAAGAAGTTATGCTGAAAACAAAATTTCCAAATTGATTCAAATTGATTTTAATTAAATTTGATTTCAAGCCGTTTCACGCCCGTACGATCAAACGACAAGTCCGATCGATACGAAACTTGAAACCCTATAATAATTCACCGATACGGATCCGATGAAACTGGTTTCATCGAAATCCGAGTCCGTGACAAAAAAGGCTATTTTTATATTCATTAAATAAATCAAAATAAATTACAAAAATCCAAATTTTATATTATATTCTAAAATTGTCCAAATTTTATTACTTATATAATTTAATCAATTTCAAATGATTTAACAAGCTTGGATGTGAATTAAAATTATAAGTATATCAATTTGCAGTGTTAATTTCTGCACTTTCCTATATTTAAGAATTATAAAATTAAAGGCTCAAAACCCCGTATATTAGATTTTAACTTTTATATACTCATTCTTTATCCAAATAGGGATGCCACATACTTTGGTTCATGATTCACAATATTATTCTTAAAGTTCATTTTAAATTTCAGTAACGTAATATTTAACGTTAAATTCCCTTTATTTATGCAATAAGCGCAATTATTGAATTTGATACTCAAATTGATTTATAGATTCTGCTTTCAAAAAATCTATATGAACAATTTGGTCTAATTATAAATAGAATAAGTATTAACCTCATCTTATAGAATTAATTATTGCAATAAATCCAATTTACCATATCTTAAATCAAAATTAATAGATAAAGCTTGATTCCTTTATTAACTCCTTTGGTTTTCAATTAACCTTTTATGTTGAATATAAATTCCAATGTATAATTGAAACCTTATTTCCATTTGATTTCACTATTTCATTAAAAATCATCATATTCCAGCTAAATTTCAACTAACGTATAAATTAGCTATTTCAATTTCATTTAATTGCGATTATCATACTATAGAAATTAAATTCCATTAAATAAATAAATAAATGTTGATTCCCATCTATTTACATTATATTACATTGGTACTTCTATTTACAACTTAGCTTTGTATAAATGTTTGAATGTAGAATCTTGTCTATTTCACGTATTAATTAAGCCTTAAAAATCAATTAATATTATATCCTTGGTCTAACCTCATTTTACCCATATTTATATTAATATATCCTTTGAATTAGGTAAATTACCATTGATTATCTACCTTAACTTATCAGACTCCACTAACGTAATGGTTAAATATTAATTCCATTTGTAAAAAAAAAAAACAATCCACAAGATTTGCATTTCACATTGCAAATGAATTCATAAATCTTGGCTTTCTTTTTCTTTGCTTCTTAAAGGCCAAATCAGACTACCCTATCATCACTAATTTATGGCAATTAATTGCAATTGATTCTCCATTAAACTACATAAGTTATCCAATTGAAACCTAAGTGAAAGGTTTATTTATTTAAAAATCCTACTGTTTAAAAGAGTATATCATCTACGGTATAATTTACATTTGACCTGATTTCTCATATATTTCACACAACAGTGAATTCCAATTTCTACCAACATTATGTTTAATATAAATTGGAAATCCAAATCATTGGTATTTCACAACCTTATTGCGTACATTTACGTATAGTTACACTAAGTCCATACACTGATTCATGAATTCATTAATTAATACACAATTTGCCTTTGTTTTCTTATATTAAGTTTATTACCGTTTTTAAGTACATTCATTATCGAACAATATTCATAAAAAAAATTATCTACACTTATTGCACTGGTTTATTCAATGGTCACCAAATGGAACAATCCTACTATTTATTTTAATATTAAATGAATCCCATTCTAGTAAATATTTTATTAATATTCACTAATTCAACATTTATTGGTTTCTTAACATTAACTTTTAACAAAGTGTGACAATTACATTATCCAAAACTATTGTCATAAAAATTAAATTGTTACATTAAATTCCAATTACTATAACAAATTACTACATTTTCTCAAATAAATCTTAAAGCCTTTTTTTTTCTAAATCAGGTTAGAAATTATTTTAATTTAACTCATTTAATATTATTAATTTAACGGGTCGTTACAATCTCCCCCACTCAAAACTTTTCGTCCCCGAAAAGGAAAAAGAAGGGAGAAGGAAGAATAAAACATTACATCTTATTTCAAATATTAACTTATAAACAATAATTTACTAAATTAATTTCCTTAAATGAGATATGCTCGTTTTATAGTCATTATAACCTTTTATACTTAAATCATTAAAGTTTGGAAAATATTAACAAAATTCTAAGTCCAAAATTTACGAAAATTTTTGGCAGAGTCTCCTTTGTACGGAGAGACTCTGGAGAAAATATAATATCAAAATATACAAATATATTACATATATTATCAAAATATTATCCCAACACGGGCAAAATTATAAAATAGCGCTTTAAACGTAATCCGAAAACGTACCTATTTGTCGGGCAATACGCTTATTATTAGGGAACCAGAGCAGTAGCAGTGGCTTCCATAGCCTACATTTCACTTATAAAATCTAAAAGGTTAAATATTTATTTTAAAGTGAACTATTCAAGTGGATTCAATCATTAATCAACCAAACAATTCAACAACCATCAACCTTACAAACAACATACATACACACACAAAGCAATCATTTAATCCAACAAACAAATAGTTGTTTGGGTTCAAACTTGAAATTTGTATGAAATGAAATTAACTATCAAGTGCATCCTTTACTCAACAGTCTTAGATGGAACAAAGATAGATTATTTATTCATCCAACAACTTCAAGTTCCTTACCCCACAATCATAAATCAAACAATACAATTCAAACCAACAACCAAATTAACTTATTATACATTTATTTCATGCTTCAGTGGTTTGATTTTCTTTCTTTCATTTATGGAGGGATTTCTTTATTTCTTACAATTTTCGTTTTCTATTTATTACAAAATTCATTATATTTGCATTCCAATTTATTGACTAAAGTTTATATCATCTATTTATACTACTTACCTTTACTTATATAGTAAAATTTCCAATTTAACTTAAGTTTATACAATTAATTCTCATTAATAACAGCAAATTTATTGAATACCTTTATTACCTCAAGCTTCACTTGTAAGATTTCCCCTTACATTTTCTTACTAACATTGCAACTTTTATTATATGGTAAGTTATGTATGTTTTAAGAATGTAAGTGAAAATTTACAAGTTTCTTCTCAATTCCTTAAATTAATATATATTTGTTTTATAAATTACAATTTCAACTTACCTTTAATTTCATTCATTTATTTAATGTTGAAGTTTCTATTATATTTAATAGTAGTAACAATTTAATTACCCACTTTCTATTATATTTAATTACAGTAACCCTTTTTAATTACACTTAAATTATTAACCCTTTAACCTTCATTCTTAAAAATAAGGAATTTTATTAATTAATTACTTAGGGTTTACAGTCATTTATATATTACTTACTTTATATTTCCCTAAAAATAATTTAAACCATTAATTAGTGGAAAATTTTAGAATTAAATACCGGGTCAAATTTCAATTTTATTTTAAAAATAATAGATAAATGAGTTCTTACAACTTATATCTCAATTTATATTTAAAACAATTTAAAATTTTAGATAATTTCAAAATAAATCTGCAGTAGAATTTACTACAGTGGCCTTTCCCCTACGAAACTCGAAAATGAAAGTCGATGATGCGGCCGCCATCACCGAAATTATTTTCTAGCGACAGAGAGGAAAGTACAAAATTTATTTTCTCCAAAATCCTCTTTTAAGACAATTCTTCCGAATTATACTAAACATTTATATAAGAAATTACCTATAAACCAAATCATTATATTTCACAAATCCTTTGAAAGAAGATTTTCAAAAATCCCGGACTTAAGTTCTAAAATCTCCAATTTGATTTATTATAATTTCAACTTAGCTTCAATTGTTATAAATATTTTTATTTCCTAACACCCAATCTATAGCAACCAAATATATATATATATATATATATATTTATAAAAATATTTTTATATATAGAAAATATAATAGGCAAAATTATTTCATTCACCTATATTAAAAACAAATATTATGTCGGTCTGTCCTATTAAGTGTTTTGAAATCCCTATTGATGTCATAGCGTCCCATGCATCAACCAGAATTTATAAATACAAAGCGGAACAGATTAACACAATATCAAAATCTTTATTAACACTAACAAATACGCTCTCTCATATATATACACTCAGCGACTCCCATAGGGTATTACTACCCTATTAACGAAGAGTCAAACCCACAAAACCAAGGTTTATCGCTAAACCAAAGCTCTGATACCAACTGTAACATCCCGCCTTTTCGCACACTTTAAACCGACACACGTGCCAATTCAAAGCATACGCAAGGGCGGATTGTTATGGGGTAAATAAGAAAAACAGAGAAGAAATAAAACAAAATAGAATCTCACAGCGGAAGGATAAAATATAATAATCAATATACAGTTCAAGATAACTGTTTACAAAATATTTATTTTACTTATACAATGAATATCAGAGTTACACATACCAATACAATCAATGCAGCGGAAATTTAGAGTGTGGTGCAATACTATAGATAATAATAATACGACTCCTTCGTCTTCGTCCTTCAAAGCTAAAGTCTTCGATCCTGAAACGCTCGGACTGACCTGAGCGAATTTGAAAAGAAAAAAACACTCGAGTCAGACTAAAAGATCTTATGTGAGTTAAATTAACAGAAATAAATATGAGTACAGTAACTCAAGAGATGTTCGGGATTTACATCTCCTAAGGATCCGTTAAACTATTTACTATGTAGTATATTGCGCTATTATAATAGTGTCTATTTATAAAATAAACTTACTTTTAAATAGCGTTAAGGGGTTACCCATATAGCCCTTAACACAAATAATGCCAATAGTCTATACAGTACCGTAATACCTCCTGATCGGGAAGCTACCAGAGGATACTCCATAGGTACGACACAAATAGAAACTCGTAGTAAAGGCTCGGTATGGTAGGTGACACGGCACAACTAGACAATGCCAGGGTAGATATACTAATTGCTATCCGGGCTGGTGGAAACGCGTAGCCGCAGTTACCGCCCACCTCGGACTAACTCCCCAAAATCAAAATATAGAAGTGGCCACTGAATCAATCCAAAATCAAAGTATAATATCGAAGAGGAGGGTCCGATCAGAGGAATGACCTTATTGGCCTGAGAATCGCTCCTTTTTTAGCCACCTTATGCCAACTCACGGGAGTCGGGTCCACGTATTTACCTTACAGGAAACGTCGCCACCACCTACTTCATTCTGGAATCTCCACCGCGTACACGGTTAGTCAAAGTGGTTTTCGGTATCGACAGAGAGTATGTCAGATATCCGATCCCGGTCTCTTTGCTAACCCATCGTTATTATAACACCGCGGTCATTTAAAAATAGGTTATACTTTAAAAATTAGAATAAACATTCCATTTCATAACCATGAATACGATATCATTTCAAAACCCAAAACCATATTTTATCACTTATCCCAAATATAATTCTTTTCCAAAATCAAAATGCTTTAACTTCATATCGTTTGAAAATCAAATAATTTCAAAGCATAGTATTTTGAAAATCATAATTTAAAACCATAACTTCTATAAAAAAAACTTGAATGGTTTGGACATTCAACGGTATATGAATTAAATGGTTTAACTTAAATGTTACTTTGTAAAGAAAATAGTTCTCATGGCTTTACAAATACATTTCATTGTTAAAGTCTAAACAAAAATTTATATTATCTCTCTCAAGTTCCAAAACCACTTCAATTTATTTATATATACATTTATCCATTTTGAGTATCAATATTTCAAACTAAAGTTGGATTTTATGCTTTCAACAAATCAATTGTTCTATTAATTAGTCTTGAATATTCATAAAAAATCCATAAATAATAAGACTTCAATTTCTAGTAATAAAAAATATATATTTTTTCCAATTCAAATTATACTAGAATATTCATTCCAATTTATTTTGGGAACAATCCAATTATAAATATCATATCTTAAAATTTCCAAACTTAACATTTAAACATATGATATAAATTATTAAACTCCATTTTCTTAATTTTCTTCCATTTTTAATAAAGATTTTTATACACCTTTTAATTTCAAAATTTTCAACTTCATATGTATATATATATATGGAAGAAAAATATTTATACAATATAAAATTTAAGATTATTATAAACCGTATTCCATCCAAACCATAGAAATCACACTTAAATAGTTATATATATACCGCGGTGCCTGTATATAATTTTCTATCCTATGGTCAAGTGATACGGATATTTATCATTTCAATCCGCAATTTAAAAGATATAAAAATTTGCGGTTATATATCATTTCAAACCACAATCCCGAATGAAATGAAATATGCATGATAATTTGCAATTTAATGATATCCAATAAACATCCATTCATCAACATCATCCATCATCCAATTCGCAATCATCAATCAATATCAGTCAATAACAATATTATTTTTGGTACTACATAACAGGTAATACTGGCAATTTTATTCAAATTAAATTTAACAGCTATTAATCTACAGTCTATATTCAGAAATAAATTATATAACCGTTAACTAGCAGTTCATATACAAACAAATAAATTTTAACTGTAAATTTATACGCAATAAATGAATTAAATTAACAGTTAAATTTGGTAAATGCATTTCAACAAATATGAGTGAAATAAACATGCCAAATACTCATAAATAAATTTCTATTCATTTCTAAAATTAATTTAACAAACATAAAAGCTTCTAGTAGTTGTGAGTGGGTTAAAACACTCACCTTTGGAATTTAAATCGAATTTAAATTCAATTTAAACTCAAAATTTTGACGGTCTCCAAATCCATCCAAACCAGCGTCAAAACGTCATAAATTCCGATACGATCCCAGCAAAACAAGCCGCGCGTGAATCCGAGCTCGTATGCAAAAGTTATGGAAATTTGAAAAATGGAAAAATTCTGGTCCTGGGTCAACTTCGGGTTCGACTTCGATGCGCCGCCTCAATTCCCCGGTGCTTGCTTGGAGTTTTCGCCAAAACGATCCGGAGCGACCCGAGTCATTTTCTTCCTGACCCGAAGTTGCTCTAGGGTTTTCTCCCCTGAAACCCGAAGCGCGACCAGAAGCTGCTGCAGATCCGAATTTTTTTTTTTTTTTTTTTTTGATTTTTTTGATTTTTTGATTTTTGAACTGACTGGATCTATGGTTAGCACCCATTAAGAAGAAGAGGAGCTTGAAGAAAGTATACGCTCAGATGAAAAGAAATTAGGTGGAGGCTAGAGCTTGTAGCTAGGTTTGTATAGAGGGGTTAGAGATAGAGTAGATAGACCGTAGAATGAACGTGCGGAACAAACAATGGCCCAAAAAGCCCGCTATGCCTCCGGAACCGAATTTATTAAATCTATATATCCAAATAGGTAATTTAAAATATTCTGAACGCGATGGAAAAAGTTTCACGTCCAAATTTGATCGTATGAAGAAGTTATGCTGAAAACAAAATTTCCAAATTGATTCAAATTGATTTTAATTAAATTTGATTTCAAGGCATTTCACGCCCGTACGATCAAATGACAAGTCCGATCGATACGAAACTTGAAACCCTATAATAATTCACCGATACGGATCCTATGAAACTGGTTTCATCGAAATCCGAGTCCGTGACAAAAAAAGGCTATTTTTATATTCATTACATAAATCAAAATAAATTACAAAAATCCAAATTTTATATTATATTCTAAAATTGTCCAAATTTTATTACTTATATAATTTAATCAATTTCAAATGATTTAACAAGCTTGGATGTGAATTAAAATTATAAGTATATCAATTTGCAGTGTTAATTTCTGCACTTTCCTATATTTAAGAATTATAAAATTAAATGCTCAAAACCCCGTATATTAGATTTTAACTTTTATATACTCATTCTTTATCCAAATAGGGATGCCACATACTTTGGTTCATGATTCACAATATTATTCTTAAAGTTCATTTTAAATTTCAGTAACGTAATATTTAACGTTAAATTCCCTTTATTTATGCAATAAGCGCAATTATTGAATTTGATACTCAAATTGATTTATAGATTCTGCTTTCAAAAAATCTATATGAACAATTTGGTCTAATTATAAATAGAATAAGTATTAACCTCATCTTATAGAATTAATTATTGCAATAAATCCAATTTACCATATCTTAAATCAAAATTAATAGATAAAGCTTGATTCCTTTATTAACTCCTTTGGTTTTCAACTAACCTTTTATGGTGAATATAAATTCCAATGTATAATTGAAACCTTATTTCCATTTGATTTCACTATTTCATTAAAAATCCTCATATTCCAGCTAAATTTCAACTAACGTATAAATTAGCTATTTCAATTTCATTTAATTGCGATTATCATACTATAGAAATTAAATTCCATTAAATAAATAAATAAATGTTGATTCCCATCTATTTACATTATATTACATTGGTACTTCTATTTACAACTTAGCTTTGTATAAATGTTTGAATGTAGAATCTTGTCTATTTCACATATTAATTAAGCCTTAAAAATCAATTAATATTATATCCTTGGTCTAACCTCATTTTACCCATATTTATATTAATATATCCTTTGAATTAGGTAAATTACCATTGATTATCTACCTTAACTTATCAGACTCCACTAACGTAATGGTTAAATATTAATTCCATTTGTAAAAAAAAAACAATCCACAAGATTTGCATTTCACATTGCAAATGAATTCATAAATCTTGGCTTTCTTTTTCTTTGCTTCTTAAAGGCCAAATCAAACTACCCTATCATCACTAATTTATGGCAATTAATTGCAATTGATTCTCCATTAAACTACATAAGTTATCCAATTGAAACCTAAGTGAAACGTTTATTTATTTAAAAATCCTACTGTTTAAAAGAGTATATCATCTACGGTATAATTTACATTTGACCTGATTTCTCATATATTTCACACAACAGTGAATTCCAATTTCTACCAACATTATGTTTAGTATAAATTGAAAATCCAAATCATTGGTATTTCACAACCTTATTGCGTACATTTACGTATAGTTACACTAAGTCCATACACTGATCCATGAATTCATTAATTAATACACAATTTGCCTTTGTTTTCTTATATTAAGTTTATTACCGTTTTTAAGTACATTCATTATCGAACAATATTCATAAAAAAAATTATCTACACTTATTGCATTGGTTTATTCAATGGTCACCAAATGAAACAATCCTACTATTTATTTTAATATTAAATGAATCCCATTCTAGTAAATATTTTATTAATATTCACTAATTCAACATTTATTGGTTTCTTAACATTAACTTTTAACAAAGTGTGACAATTACATTATCCAAAACTATTGTCATAAAAATTAAATTGTTACATTAAATTCCAATTACTATAACAAATTACTACATTTTCTCAAATAAATCTTAAAGCCTTTTTTTTCTAAATCAGGTTAGAAATTATATTAATTTAACTCATTTAATATTATTAATTTAACGGGTCGTTACAGAATTGGAATCAAATTAAGTAGGAATAGAAATACAACTAAATTAAAATTTAAGTGATTGAAAATGAAATTCTAAATCTAATCCCAGAATTTGAAAATTTGGTGTCAAAGTAATGAAAATAATAAATAAGTATTATTTGGATAACCGAGATTTGTTGAAAACAATGGGTTGTTTGAAATTGATTTGAATTTAAAACCAGGGTGATTTACAATTTTAAAACATGACTGGGAGGATTATTATTGTGAGGTTTAAGGATTGAATAAGGTTGATTGGATTAATTAAAATTGGAATTTAACTTTGGGAAAGTTAAATAAATGTAGAACAAGCAACCCGCATTGGAACAAGATGAAATTGGAATAGAACTGGGAAAGTTAAATGGTTGATTGAATTGGGGATTTGGGTGATCTCAAAACGGGTTTGAGATTTAAAATTGAAAATGGATAACGTTTTCAAATAAATTGGATGTTATCATCCTATTGTTAATAAAATCTTTAAATTGAGAATGGAATTGTATAAATGAAATAAGTTTGAATAATTGAATTGTAAAATAAACTTGTTAAGAACTGGCTTCAAACTGGAAAATTAGATTGAATAATAAATTAAAATTTTAAAATAAAATTGTATTGAATCTTGAAATACATAAATAAAAATAATTTAAAATGAGAATTTTGAGAAATTGGGCTCAGAAATTAAAATGATTAAACACTTTGATTTAAAGGTTAATTTGGTTTAAAGAGTTAAACCAACCTTTGAGAATTTAACTCGAATTTCTATACTTCGAGATAGTTTAAATTCAAGATTTAATTGAATTAGTTTAAAATCGAATTTTGTTTGAAGTAATTGGATTGGTGATTGAAGATGTCTAAGTTTAAAATTTTTAAATGGGAAATTGGATTGGATTAAATTGAAGTGATTTGGATTCTGAAATTAAATTGATAATAATTCAAATCTAAAATTGAACAGGATTAAAATCAACTAGAATTTGATTTGAATTGGGAAAGGAATCAAGATTGATTCAACTTGAATTGAGAATTAATCAAGTCCAGTGGAATTTGGAGTTATTTGAATTGGAATTGGGTCAATTTAAATGGAGATTTAAATTGAATTATTGGGGGAGTGAACAGTTGGACTCTTGATTATTTTTAATAAATTGTTTTGATATAAACTTATTTTTCTAAGCTATTAAATATATACAACCTTTCTTTCTTAAAGCCAAATTATTTTATGGTTTGGAGTTATTTAACCATTTTTCAACTGTTTTCTAAACTAATTACTATTTTTCAACTATTTCACAAACTAATTTCTATTTTACAACCATTTCGCAATTATCTACAATGTTTGGAACTACTTAACCATTCCTCAACTATTTTACAATTAGTTAACTATGTTAATAGCTATTTTGCAAACTAATAATTATTTTTCAACTACTTATCTATTTTTGAAAATTTTCAAGCTATTTTCTAAATATACTGGTCGGAGTTCAAACTGTTATTGATTAAATACCCAACCGGGATAAGAATTGAGGTAATAATCCAAATGGGGATAAAGGCAAATGTGAATAAGTGAATGTGAATAGAAAGGAAACTGATATTGGAAAGAGTAACCAAATTTGAATATTTGATTTTGGGTAAACAAAGTTATATCTTTGTATATATATTCTTCCCTTGTTAAATCTGTTGTTGGAAGAAAAAGGATTTTGGAAGTTTTTGAAGTATAAAAAGGATTTTATACGAGTTTAAAGTGATCTAAAGTTTTAAAAAAATATATATATATATCTGCATATATATAAAGGATCTTATGAGGATTTTGGAAAAAGGGTTTTGAGAACCTTTGGATTTGGAAAGGCTTTTGATTTTTGGGTAAAATCAATATTGAATTTGGAAAGCCTAGTTTGAGAATTATCGATTTTGGGATAATCGATTTTGTGTAAAGGAGCTTTGTATGATACCATACTAGGTGTATGATTTGAAGATACTATATGTATGGTATAAAGTGTTTTGATGATGGCTCTGGGGAAAAAGGCGCTCCCTCGAAATGAACTTCTCAGGAGTGCCACCGGGTGGTGCTGCCTTGAGCCCGGGGGGTTTTAAAGTTGATCCTGTGAGGAGTCCGGACAAAACTAGTTCCTGAGGATTATTGGGTAGCGTAAGTCGATGGCGTTGATGCCTACAGAGGCATTTGGGTTATGCTGTGACGACAGTGTATCTCGATGTCGCTGCGATTTACCGTGGTGACCATAGCGAAATCGTGTGGAGGATGAGTGTCAACGGTCTACACTTGATTTTGCCGGGAAGGCAACGCAACATCAGTATACTGCGATCTATGGTCAAGTGGAGTGGAGAAGTTTCATTTTTGCCAGCGAAATTCAATGGCGCTGATGCCTACAGTTATATGGGTTTTTGCTGTGATAGCTACGTAACCCCAGTTGTAGCTGCGATCTGTCGTGGGTTCCATGGTGTAATCGTGGGGCGCGGAGGCCTACAGTTATCTGTGGATTTAGTCGGGACGGCAACGTAATCATCGGGTTAACTGCGACCATGGATGGGGGTGATGATTTTCAGAGCATTGTCACTAAAGATATTTCCTCTATTTTAAAAAACTATTTTCTATATTTTCAATAAAATTATTTTCGAAGTATTTTCACTGGATGTTGAAAGCGGGTTTACCAAGTACTTATAGATTTTAAGTCCTACGCCTGATCAACGTATGACTGAATTTCTATGAGAACAAGGATGGACTGGTTGAGACATCGAGTTATAAGAAATATTTTATAAAGGTTATTTTAATAATATTATGAGATTTTAAAGACATTTCTAAATTTTAAAAATGAAAGAGTTGGAATTTGGGAAAATAAAAGGGGAAAACTCCAAACTGGAATTATAAAATAAATTTGAACTCAGGAAAAATTTAATGAAGTAATTTTCTTTGTAATAAAAGTTGGAAGTAAGCTAATAAATAATTATTTGATAAAGTATGTTAATAAAATTTAACCTTGGTAAATAAATGGATTGTAAATGAATAATGGAGTTTGGAAATGAATTAAAATTGTAAATAGAGTTCGAGTTAGATTTGATATTGAATTAAATAGGAGGGGATGTTGTAAAATAAAAATAAAATAGAGTTGGAGTGGAAAAAAATGTAGTGGTTTGAATTATAAATAAAATTCAAGGGTGATTTGAATAATATTTAATAAGATTTGCAAGTAGATTGGATATAAGAGAAGTGATTATAATAGAAATAGTTTGAGTTGCAAAGTAAAATCCAAGTGAATAGAAATAAATAGAGAATGACGTTGTATTAATAAAATAAATTCGATAACGAATTGAGTAAGCAAATTAAAAATTAAAAATTGGTTAATTGAGTTAAATAATAAATAGATGAAGCCTGATTGAATAAAAAATAAATCAAAGATGTGATTGGAATTGGATTATCAGGCTAAATTCAATGGAATTTGATTAAATGAGAATAAGATAGAAGTAGACTTAAGTATGATGTTGGAATAAATTAAGTAAATCCACTTAAGTTTAAAATTTATGGAAGCTTGGCTTCGGATAAGAGTGAAAGCCCATTCAATAAAAACTTGGATGGAAATAATTTGGGAAATGGTTATGAATTTATAAGTATTGGATGTGCCAAGTTTAATAAATTGTTTTGAATGAAACAATTGCGGAAATGAAATGAAATGCAATGAATGGTTTGTAAATATTTTAGAAAAGAAATGGAGTTAAATGCAGAATGAGTTGAAACTAATTTAAAATAGTTATAATCTAACAATAATTGTTGTTTGGCGTAAATAAAAGTAATTAAAATACTATGAGTTGATAGAGATTAAATAAAATTGATTTTGAATCATTGGAAGTGAATATGAGCTTGTTTGGATTAAAAAAAAAATCAATGGAATGTAAGAAAGTGAGCTCCAAACCATTGAAATTGAATGAAATGGTATGTAAATTGGTTGAAAGCAATTGAATTAGTTTTGGAAACATATAAATTGCTTGTAGAAGTTATTTTGAATGCATTTCTTTTAGAATTGAAGTGTTACAGTTGTTTATGTAAGAGAAATGTTATAAACTTCATTTATATAGTGCTTATATATTTAAATTGAGTAAGTACAGGTACTGGGAAGCCGTTTGGCTGGATTTGGATTGATCTATTTGCTAATATAAATAAGCGGCATGCTTAAAATGCTAAATAAGGTACGTCTACGCAATAAAAATAGGAAATATGAACTGTTTTTGCTTTTTCCGACCGCGTGGGTCGATGTATATATATTTATATCTCTTGTCAAATTGCAAAAGCTCCTCCGTACAAAGGAGACTCTGCCAAAAAATTTCAAAAATTTTGGGAGTTAGAAAATTTTGAGAAAATTGGTTAACGACAAAACAATTTCAAATTGGAAATTTAAGTAAACTAGTAGATGAAACTAATGTGAATCGGTTGAAAATGAACAGAAAATATAATATGCATAATTGGGGACGAATTGAATTCGCATAAAACGGGGAAACAAATTTGCGTAAAAGTATATGTGAAAACATCTGTAAGAAAAGTGTATATGATTTGAAAGGTTACAATTATATATTGGTGCTAAATAAGATATGCAGGTATTAAAAAGGGAAAAGAAAATTGGATTTCATTCCAAAAGATAAATGTGAATTGCCCGACAAAAAGGTATGTATTTTATTTCTGTATAAGATTGGATTGGGTTTTTGATGTAGCCACTTGGCTTTTGTTTTCTTTTGGTATTTGGGAGCCCGTAGAGGCCTTTTGTAGTAGTACCGAGCTAGCCGCGCAAAGGAGACGCTGGCAAAATTTCTCGGAAATTTAGGGAGTTAGAAAATTTTGAGGAAATTTTGATAATTCGAAATTTGGTTTTAAAATTGAAATTTAAATGATTAAGAAGAGGGAATTGTTTGATACTATAGAAGGTTTTGGGAAATTGGTTAAGGTGATAGTGGGTCTTTAATAAAGGATAGTTGGTTGGATGTTGAATTGTGAGTTTTGGGAATAGTAAACGGGTATCGGGCCATTCTTCCTATCTAGTAATTTCGGGGACGAAATTCTTTTAAGGGGCGAGGAATGTGATGACCTAGAAATTTTAACAAATTTAATTGGAATAATTAATCGATTTTAAAATATTTAAAGTTAATTTTAACATTGAATTCAAGATATCAATACTTACTTGATAATGAAATAATTGAATTGTATAGTTTAAATGTTGATTTTAATAATTGAAAAATTGGGTAAATTGTTGAATCTGATGTTTCTAAGCCTGTTTAAATAACTTCTAGGCTTATAAAATTTATGTTGATAATACTGGAAATAATAGAATGATTGGAATTTAATTTAAAGATAATTTGTTCAGGTTTGAAATTTTATTGTTTAAAATTGAACCTAAAATTATCCTTCCGAGGCATAGTCTCGGAATTTGACGAAACTAGTTTCATTGGATTCATAATAATTAGTTATTATCGGATTTCAATTTTCGTAGAAATCGGAGTTGTCGTTTGAACCTGGCAGCTCGAAACGCTTAGAAACTATTTGAATTGATTTAATTTTTAAATTTGATCGTTATTTTCGTAACTTGTGCATACGAACGAATTAGCTTTCGAAACACGTTCTATTGTGTTCGGAATGCAGGTAAGGCTCTATAATTGCCTCACGACATTCCTTAAGAGGAGTTCGAAATTTTAAGTAACAAGCGTTGAGGCATTTTGAAAGCTTTATAATATAATATTATTTGAAGTACAAACAGTCAGAAGATATTTTTTTAAAACCAGCGTACGTAGGAAGCCCCAATAGATATTTTCATCTTGTCCCCTTTTTCTTTTAATCGGAGGAGCCAAGGCATTATAATGAAATAATGGCCGTAGCGTGAAAAAAAAGTACGAACGAAATTCGTTCGAAGAAAAATCAAAACATTCATGCCTTTTCCCAGTATTCCCACTTCCTCGATTTCAATCGAATTCATGCGAGCAAGCTTCTTTAGTCGAGTCGGGAGATGGGGGTTTCGCCTTCAAGATTTGTTCGAGCGAGCTTGAGGGGGGAGGCGCGTGGAGGAGCACCGCTACTGGAGGAAGTCGCGATCGATTGATGGTGGGGGGGATTAGGGTTCGATTGTCTGGAGTGCTCCGTTTAGGGGGTTTGGAGGCAGGCTCGAAGTCGTGAGTCGTCGCCTGGGTCAGTCAGCGGCTAGGGCTTGGTTGTCGCGTGCTCGAGTTAATGATCGCATTGGGATTTGTGGCACGCGCAGTCGCGTGGAGTTTGCGACTGTGTCGTTGGATAAGGCGAAGCCTTATGGTGACGTGGGGTGCTTCAACGGTGGCAAAGTCGCGGCAGTTTGGTGGCGTTCTGTATCACGCATCTATGGTGAGTAAATCTTAGACCTGTATAGTCTGGTATAATCTGAGCTGCTATTAATAATTGAGTTGCTATATTTAGTTACTGTTATCTACCTTGTCGATTGAAAGGAAACAATTTTTTTTTTAAGTTTAAAAATGAATGGGAAGTGAAACATTTACAATTGTGTTAGAATATGATCAGTAAATCAGTTGTAAAAATGTTTGTTTAAGCTACTTAGAAATTAAATAATTTGTAATTAAGAATAAATGAATTAATAAATTTGTAATTAAGTGATTAATTAAAGTTAAGTATAAAAGATTATTAGTTCACGATTATTAAATGATTTAATAATGTGATTAATTTAAGGTAATAAATTTTATTGATTTGTTTAAGGAAATCAATTTGTAAAATTTGGTAGGTATAATTACTAAATGTAATTTATTAAGTAAGATTATTTGGTAAGGTAATTGGAGATACTAGAAATTACTAGACATAATAAATTAATGGATGATTAATAAATGGAAATAATTTAGATTTAAATTACTTGGTGAAATCGATAGGAAGGGTAAGCACTTAGTTGAAGCTATTGAAGGTAAATTTATCAGGAGATTAATTATAGGAAATTAACTATCCTTTAAAAAAATTACACTGGTGATAAATTCAAGGTGGGTATTTAGCGATGATAAGTTAATGGAGTGTAACTAACTATTGTTGAGTAAGCAAGATTAAAATGATTAATATCGAGGACTTAATTAAGATCATTAATTTAGATATTTAATGATGTAATCAAAGACCAATTCAATAAAATTGATTAATCCATAATAATTCACTTCTGAAAAATGGATTAATGTAAGTAATTAATGATTAATGTAATTGGAATAGTTAAGAATTTATAAAGCACTTAAGATTTCTTATTAATTTGGTTAAGAATAATAAATATTTTTAATTTAATTAAAAATAATCACTTGAAGGTAATTGAGGGAAAATTAATCCAGGGTGATTAATTAAGATAAGTTATGAAAGGATGATTGATTAATTGTTTTGGGATTAATTAATATTGAAATTAATTAACTATCAAGTAAAGAAAACTAAGTGATTTAGGATTGAAATTCAATTAGAATCAATTGAATGAATGTGGAAGGGATCAAATTTGATTATGGATTATTGAATGTCATTGGATGATTTAAATGGGTTAACTTTCTAATACGAAAAGTTGTGTATTTCATTTGAATAGCTTGGGTTAAGATAACATGAGTTTCGAAGGGACTGGGTCAGGTATTAAGAAATATCCGAAACCCTTTCGATTTTTATAAATTGATTTGAGAAACCTATAGGCAGGAATGAAATGATGTAAGTGAATTGGATTAATTTATCTAAGTTTGATACTTAGAAATTTATTTGTGGAATAAGTGTCGTCTATTGAGATGTGGATTGGATAAATTGATATGTTATCCTGGGTTCTTAAAAATTAATTTCTTTGGTATTCCGTGTTAGTTGGGTTTACTCACGCTGGTTTCCAGCCTGACCCGGGTGTTACTTTGGTGTAAAGCTCGGGTCTGACCGAGTATTACAGATTTTCAGGTAGGTACGTTCTGGAGCTCAGGAGGCAAGCAGGATGGCAATATCGCTAGAATAATCCGCTGTAATTATACTATTGTAATTCTGTGATAATTGTAAATATTCAGTGATTGTATATAATGTGAAACTCTGATGTATATTAAATGTGTTCGTCAAATATAGTATCCTTTTGTAGACTGTTATTATTATTATTATATTTTATCCGCTGTGAATGTGAGATATTGGTGTTTTTGATCTTCTTCTTCTTCTATCTCTTTCTTTTTCATAACTATCTGAAATTTTCGGGTTCGAAATTTCGGGTCGTTATAGATATCATACTAGGTGTATGATTTAAAGATACTATATGTGTATAGTATGAAATATTTTGATCATGGCTCTGGGGAAAAAGGCGCGCTCCCTTGAAGTAAACTACTCAGGAGTGCCACCGGGTGGTGCTTCCTTGAGCCCAAAGGGGGTTCTAAGGTTGATCCTGTGAGGAGTCCGGACAAAACAAGTTCCTGAGGATTATGAGTAGTGTATACCATAGCGGAACTCGTGTGTGCCGCTGAGAACCAACAGTCTGTGTATGATTTTATATCAGTAGACTGCGACCTATGGTATAACATAGCGGAAGTCGTGTGTGCCGCTGAGAGCCAACGGTCTGCGTTTGATTTTATATGGGTGGACTGCGACCTATGTAGGACTGGAGAGGTTTCATTTCGATAGCGAAATCAGAGGCCGCTGAGAGCCTGCAGTTACATGGACTTTTGTGACGGCAACGTAACCCTGGGATGTAACTGTGATCTGCTGTGTGGGATCCATGGCGTAATTGAGAGGCCGCGGAGAGCCGGTAGTTACATGGACTTTTGCTGCGATAGCAACGTAACCCATGATGTAACTGTGACCATGGATGGGGGTGATGATTTCCAGAGCATTCTCACCAAAGATATTTCCTCTATTTTAAAAACAAAAAACTGTTTTCTACATTTCAATAAAATTATTTTCTAAGCATTTTCACTGGGTGTTGAAAACGGGTTTACCAAGTACTTATAGATTTTCAGTCCTACGCCTGATCAACGTAAGACTGAATTTCTGTGAGAACAAGGATGGACTGGTTGAGACATCGAGTTATAAAAAGTATTTTTATAAAGAGATATTTTAATAGTATGATGTGAATTTAAAAGCATTTCTAAAATTTTTAAATAAAGATGTTGGAATTTTGGGGAAATAAAAATGAAATCCAAATTGGAATTTTAATGAAGTGAGTTTGTAATTAAAATCGAACTTTGATTTAGAAGTCGAAAGTAAACTAATTGGCTAAATAATTATTATATTGAGTATATTAATAAAATTTAACTTGGGTAAACAAATGGTTGTAAATTAAAAATGGAATTTGGTAATAAATTCGAATTGTAAATAGAATTCGACTTGGATTTGATAATGAATTAAATAAGAAGAGATGTTGTAAAATAAAAATAAAATAGAGTTGGATTGAAAAATATGATGGTTTGAATTACAAATAAAATTCAAAGGTGATTTGTATAATATTTAATGAAATTTGCAAGTAAATTGGATATAAGAGAAGTGATTATAATAGAAATGGTTTAAGTTGCAAAACAAAACACAAGTGAATAGAAATAATTTGAGAATGGCCTTGTATTAATAAAATAAGTTCAAAAATGAATTAAGTAAATGAAAATTTTAAAATGGGTTAATTGAATTAAATAATAAATGGATGAAGTCTGATTGAATAAAAACTAAATCAAAGCTGTGATTGGAATTGGATTATCAGATTGAATTTAAATTTGGTGGTATATTAATTTGAAGAATAAATGAATTCAGTATGTGGTTAGATATTATTTTGATAAATTGAGAAGATGAATTAAAAATTTAAATTTAAATGGATGGGCTTACTGAATTTAATGGAAGTTGATTAAATGAGAATCAAATAAAAGTAAACTTAATTTTGATGTTGGAATATATTAAAGTAAATTAACTTAAGTTTAAAAATTTATGGAAGCTTGGCTTCGAATAAGGGTGAAAGCCCATTCAATAAAAACTTGGATTGAATTAATTTGGGAAATGGTTATTAATTTATAAGTATTGAATGTGCCAAGCTTAATAAATTGTTTTGAACGAATCCAATGTGGGGATGAAATAAAATGTAATGTACGGTTGATAAATAAATTAGAAATGAAATGAAATTAAATTCAGAATGAGTTGAAAATTAATTTAAAGTAGATTATAAACTGAAATAGATACTCTTTTAAGCGAGTATCGACGATTATATATAAAAACAATTGTCGTTATTGCAAACAAAAGAAATTAAAATTCTTTGGGTTGAGAGAGATTAAATAAATTGGTTTTAAAATTAATTGAAGTAAATATTAGCTCGTTTGGGTTAAAAATCAGTGGAATGTAAGAAATTGAGTTGCAAACCATTGAAATTAAATGAAATGGTTTATAAATTGGTTGAAAGCAATTGAATTAGCTTTAAGATTATATAAATAGCTTATGGGAAGCGTTTTGGTGCTTGTTGCTTATGATATATATGTGTTTAGCTATTGAATATAAGTTAAATGCTTGTGTTTAGCCATTAAAAATAAGTGCGATGCAAATAGATTTTCTTATATGGCACTTACATATTTAAATTGAGTAAGTACTGGTACCCGAAGGCCGTTTGGCTGGATTTGGATTGCACTAATTGCTTAAATAAATAAACTTCTTGCTTAAAATGCTAAATAAGGTACGCCTACGCAATAAAAATAGGAAATATGAACTGTTTTTGCTTTTTCCGACCGTGTGGGTCGATGTATATATATTTATATCTCTTGTCAAATTGCAAAAGCTCCTCCGTACAAAGGAGACTCTGCCAAAATTTTCCGGAAATTTTGGGAGTTAGAAATTCTTTTAAAAAAATTTCGAAAAAATTTTCTTAAGGACAAAACAATTTCAAATGGAAATTAAAGTAAATTAGTAGATGAAACTACTATGGATCAGTTATAAATGAAAGGTAAAATTCAATGCTCAAATTAAGGATGAATTGAATTCATATGAAAATGGGGAAGACTAATGTGAAATAGGTATGAAACCTATATAAGAGAATGTATAAATTGATTTGTAAAGTTTTGATTGAATATTGTTGCTAAACAAGAAATGCAGGTAATAAAGGGGAAAAGAAATTGGATTTGATTCCAAAAGATAAATTTGTATTGCATGACAAAAAGGTATGTATTTTAAATTTCTAGATGAAATTGGATTCGTTTTTGATGTAGGCACTTGGCTTTTGTTTTCTTTAGGAATTTGGGAGCCCGTAGAGGCCTTTTGTAGTAGTACCGAGCTAGCCGCGCAAAGGAGACGCTGGCAAAAAATTTCGGGAATTTAGGGAGTTAGAAAATTTTGATAATTCCAAACTTGGTTTTAAATTAAAGTTTAAATGATTGAGCAAAGGGGTATTGTATGAACTATAGAAGGTTTTGGGGAATGGGTTGAAATAATAATGGAACTTTAACAAAGAATATATTGTGGCAAGTTGGTAAGACTGTTGAATCGTGGGTTTTGGGGAAAAGTAAATGGGTATTGGTCCATTCTTCCTAATTAGTAATTTCGGGGAGGAAATTCTTTTAAGGGGAGAGGAATGTGACGACCCGGAATTTCTAACAATTTAAAATCGGAATAATTAATTGATTTTAAATATTTAAAATTTAATTTTAACATGAAATTCAAGATAGCAATATTTACTTAATAATTAAATTATTGAATTATATAGTTCAAATATTGAATCATAGAATTTGGAATTGGGTAAAACGCTGAACTGGAGTTTTAAGCCTGTTTTAAATAATTTGAAGGCTTATAAAATTTATAATGACGATACTGAAGATAATAGAATGGTTGAAATTTAATTTAAAGATGATTGGTTCAATTTTAATAACATATCGTTTAATTGACATTTAAAAATAGACTTCCGAGGCACAGTCTCGGAATTCGACGAAACCAGTTTCATTGGATCCGTAATAGTTAGTTATTATCGGATTTCAATTTTCATAGCAATCGGAGTTGTCATTTGACCCTGGCAGCTCAAAACGTTTAAAATTACTTTAATCTATATAATGTAAAACTGATCGTTTAATTCTGTAGCTCACGTATATGATTGAATTAGCTTCCGAAACATGTTCCATTGTGTTCAGAACACGGGTGAAACCTTATAATCGCCTAGCGACGTTCATTAAGAAAAGTTAAAAAAAATTAATTGGCAATTAACGGGACGATTTGGAGGTTTTATAATATAACAAATTATGGTCAAATCGGTCAGAGATATTTTTATTTACAAAACGTTCTCAAGAAGCTTTCCCTTATCATTATCTATTTCCCCGTCTTGTTCTCAAATCCAGAAGCAGAAATCGAAAAGAAAAAAAAATTGAATCAAGGGCCTCTTCCCTCAGTTAATTAATATTGACCGAAGCCCTTGCATTCTCAAGAAGTCGAAAAAGGGGGAGGCACGAAATCGGTCGATCAATCGATCGCACCCTTGAGTCGCGCACGGAGGAAGAGGGTCGGAGTCATGTGGGTTGAGGTAGGAACTCAATTGGTGTTCGATTGAGCTTGGTGGTGGAGGAGTCGGCGACATTAGCTCACGCTCGTGACAATAGTAGTTACTGGCGTTGGCGCATGCGAGGTCAGGAGTGGGAGGCATTCGTTAGTGGAAGCTCGGCAACGGCGCGATGTCGAGGGGAGGTTAGGCTCAACGCGAAGTCGAGGCAATGCAGGGTTAGGGCTGTGTTCGTTTTGGGTGTCGTCGCACATGGCGTGAGAGTGGATTTCGAAGCGAGGTGATGCGGAGGCGTGGGGCAGTGGTAGGAGGCTCGCCTGAATGCGTGAAGGCTTCTCTAGCGATGGAATCCGGTGAGTAATTTATTTGCGTCTTTGTTTGCATTTAACTTAAACTTATAAAAAAAATGAAAATGGAAAGAATGAAATGAATTTTTTTAATAATTTAATTCTTTGAAATACATTAAATGTTAATTAAAGGTAAATGTTTTAGAATGTGTTTTAGCAATTTACCAATAGATAAATTAGGCTAGTTAATTAAGGAATATATCTATTTTCAAAAATATAAAGGAAATTTATTAGTTAGGATTAAATTGTAAGTTAATCAAATTTAATGGCGATGGATAGTTCAATTTGTTTGAATGTAAATAACCTATATAAATATTTATACAAGGTCAAAATGTGGATAGACCAAGTCAAGAATAAAGTGGATCGCAAATTCAGGGATCAAAGGTGAGTAAATCTCACTCTGGTGGATTTTTATTTATTTATTTAGATTTAAATGGTTAAAATGATGATTTAGTGATTTTAGATTTGGTTGTTTCTCGAGTTAATTGTGATTTATTCGAAGTGTTTGGGGTTTTAAATTGTCTAGATTAAATGTTATAAATAAGACAATGTTTTCATCCTAATGTTGTTAAGGGCTTAATGATTTCTGATTCATCAAATTTGAAGTGGAATTAAAATAAACAATTAATTAGTTCAATTAATTTATAATTTGGGTTAATTGATTTTGTAATTAAGGACTTGTAATTAATTAATTAGGGATTAAGTTGATTAACAAAGTTTAATTAATTCAGAACAATCAACGGATGGTTTGATGAATAATTACTTAATTAAATTAAAACTAAATATAATTACTTTGTGTAATTAATCAAGAGATCAATTAAGACGATTAATTAAGAGGAAATTGATTTATTTAAACAAGTAAATAAATAGATAGTTAATTTAAAGGTTGAGAT
Organism: Allium cepa; assembly: GCA_030765085.1. Taxonomy (NCBI): domain Eukaryota; kingdom Viridiplantae; phylum Streptophyta; class Magnoliopsida; order Asparagales; family Amaryllidaceae; genus Allium; species Allium cepa. The sequence goes on along the minus strand of CM060943.1, from coordinate 949,099,321 downwards.
AAACCAAGAATGATTATTATTTGTGGTTTATTTAATGATTAATTGTTTAATGAAATTAATTTAGTTTAGGATAAATTATAATTGGGAATCGTTAATTTATATAATCAATAACGTAATTAAAGATTGATTAATTAAGATTGATTGATCATTAATTTGTGTCTTATGTGAAGTTAATATAAGTAATTAAAGATTAATGTAACTAAATAGCTAAATTGTTCATGAAGAAATTGAGATTACTTATTGATTTTTCGTTAAGTACAATTAATATTGGGAAGTTAATTAAGTATAGATGCTTGAATGGAATTGAAGGATGATTAATTCGGGTTGATTAATTAAGATGAATATTGACAGGATGATTGAATTATTTGATTTGAATTAAGTAATTGACCAGATAAAGAATCTAGGTGATTGGAGGTTAGAAATTAAATTAGAATTAATTGAATTAATTTTAAAGCAATAAAATTTGCTTATGAATAAGTGATTGGTATTGGACAATTTTAATGAGTTGATATCTCTGATATGAAATGTTGTGTTTATCATTTGGATAACTTGGGATAGGATGGTATGAGACTCGAAGAGGCCGGGATCGGGTATTGGGAGATACCCGAAACCACTTCAAATTTTTATAAATTGATTTGAGAAATCAATAGGAAGGAATGAAATGATTTAAGTGGATTGGATTATTTTATCTAAATTTGGTACTTAGAAATTTATATGTGAAATAAGACTTGTCTATAGCAAATTGTGAGTTGGATAAATTGAGATAAGTTACCCGGGTTTTATTAAGTTGTATGCTTTTGTATTCCTTGTTAGTTGGGTTTACTCACGCTGGTTTCTAGCCTGACAGGGGTGTTACTTTGGTGTAATGCTCGGGTCAGACCGAGTATTACAGATTTCAGGTAAGGTCGTTCTGGAGCTCAGGAGGCGAGGAGGATGGCAGGAACGTGTAGAGTATTTCCGTTGTGTTATATTATTGTAAATCTGTGAGATGATAATTGTGTATATTCAGTGACCGTATATTTGTGAAACTCTGATGTGCATTAAATGTAATCAACAGATATAGTTTTCTTTTGTAAACTGTTATTATTTATTATTATATTTTATCCGCTGCGAATGTGAGTTGTTATTGTTTATTGTTCTTCTTCTATCTCTTTCTTCTTTTTCCATAACTATCTGGAATTTTCGGGTGTGAAAATTTCCAGGTCGTTACAGTTTTTAAAAAATAAAGGCTTTTTCCTGCTCTTGTACCTATTTTATCCATTATTGGTTGAACCTTTTGTCATGTCTACTCAACATATGAAGAACTGGAGATCTGTCTTCATGTAAGCATCAAATAACGTTATAGCATACGCAATCAACAATCAATACATAGTTCAATCAATACTTAGTTTCTAAATTTCTCAAATTCTAAAACTGGGTAATGCCACTTTGTAAAACTGACCAATGCCCAGTTTTCTAAAACTAAGTTATATCTCTTCTTACAAACCGAGCATGCTTAGTTTCTAAAACTTAGCAATGCTTAGTTTTTAAACTGCATATTTAGCTTTTAAACTGAGCATTTATTCAATTTGTAAATGTAGTATTTGCCCACTTTTTATAAACGATATTTCAAATTAGATATTAAAAACAAAGAAATTACTATATTTAAATCGTGTTCAACCAAAAATTATGTAGATTAGAGATTATATTTTCTAATTGTATTTTTTATAAAAAATGAGCATAAGTCGTCAACATACTTTTCTTTTCTGAGTTTATTTTGCCAAACGTTAGTTCTAATCAATTTCAGGTTTTTATTTTATGTGAATGTGATTGAGCTAATTTGTACTTTATTAACTTGTTTGTTTTCTCAGTATTTTTTAACCTATGTTATATCAATTAACAAATCGATATATCCTAAGTAGAAACAACGTTAATGGAATTCATTTCTACTGCAAAAAATAGGGAAACAAAGAAATTGAATAAATTAAGCTATGGAAAAAATATGTTTTGCATTAAGCCTCTAACTAAGAAGATCAATAAACGTAGATAAAAGGAAAGAATCTAAGCAATCAGCATGGTGATGGTAAATTCCCATCTCATTTGTGTGAATATCAACATAAACAATTTCGAGAACACTAAGAATTCAACTTTTGCAGTGTAACTTATGAGCAGGCCGATAGAAGCAAGACTCCTAAGCATTCAAGAAGTGGAAATTTACCCCATGATAACTTGTTTCATTTGTGTTTTTTGGAGTAGTGTAGCAAACGAGCATTATAATACATTATTGCTGCTTGATTCAAGATCAGTGCTTGAGTATGTCCACTTGACTTTAATTCTGATCTAGTAGTGATATTTCAGACTGTATTAGAATTTATTTCGACAGTGTATGCTAATTTCAGATGTCAAAGGTAGCAACAGGATATTCAAAGAGGTAATCTCTAGTTGTAGCTGCAGCTTTACGTGCGAAAGATAAGGCTGCTGGTGTGAAAACCAATGAAACAAGGCGTGTTGATGTAGCTCATCCTCTTTAAAGTTTAAACAACAATGCTAGAAGATCCCCTCGGAAGCGTACTGAAATGCAGCCTCCACCCGTTCAAGTCTAGTCTTCAAATCTCAATCTTGGCACCAATTCAACCGAGTATCCAAATATTACTCCCATAAACAAAGACCCACTCAACAAGATGGATGCCTTGAACAACCCAGATTGTAATGATGGTATTCAACAAGAGACATCAAGGAAAAGAAGAGGGAAGACGACGATGAAAACGTTTTCTTGTATGCCGAATGAAAAGGTCGAAATTTAATTCAACGATCGGTGTCAACCAATAGGCTCCAACTCTAAGCTCTTATCATCCTATCTCGGTACCTTAGCAAGGGAGATGGTACCTTTGACCATTCCAGAAGGGAAAAATGTCAACGCCAATTTATAGAAAGATTTATGGACTTATATTCAGGTATGAAATAAGTTGAGAACTTTTTTTATGAGAACATTTCGATGAGTCATAATCCTCTTACATTGCTATCATTTTTCTAGTAAATGACAAGATGATCAGCAATACTATTATTGAATGCGAAGAGCATAACTGCCTAAGATATAAATTTTAAATGATTTTAAGGTCTGCATTTCACAGTTGATGTTTCAAACTTCAAACACAAGATGATTAGCAATATCATTGAATGCGAAGAGTATAACTGCGTAAGATATAAATTTTAGTTAACATTTGCTTCAATTGTCATCCAAATGCACTGAATAATATTTTATATTGCTTAACATTGGCTCTAGACCTGTTTTCATAATTCAGTTTATTACAATGCACTTTGAATTCAGTTTTTTATTTTTGTTAGTGCAGTCAAGATTCATGGTGGATGAAGCGTACAAGGGTTTATTGCTTAAGATGTTAGGAGTACGATGGAGAGAGGAAGAGTCAAGATTAGTTTCGGCTATCAAAGTAGCTTCTACTTGCCCTGACGCTTCCTCTAGATTAGCGACGCTAAAACCAGATACTATAGAAAATGTTCAAAAGTGGAACGACTTTGTTAAGGAAAGTTGTCGAGAAATTTAAGGTAATAAGTTGTATCTTATTTGGTATAAATTAAAAGGTAAATAATAGTTTATTAATGAATTTCTCCTATGTAGGAAACTAGCAAAAAATTCAAAGCACTGAGACATAAAAATAAGCTTCCACATACGATGAGCAGAAAGGGTTATGCGAGATTAGCTCAAGATATGGTAAGAAATGCATGTACATTTACATCAATAATATTTTTTTATTTAGCTCATCTTCTTACTATTATTATTCGCAGAAAAAGGAAACTGGAATATCAAATATTAGCAGAGATGAGCTATGGTGCAAAGCCCATTTAAAGAAAAATGGAGACCCACTGAATTCCATTGTTGTCGATTGCATCGTAAGTTTTTTGTATTCTTTTGAGATATGAGTGTAGATATTTATTCAAAACTTGTATGTACTTTACATTAAGGGACCAATATTTCTACGATCCATTCATATATCAGCTCGTATATATTTTCTGCGATCAATATTTCACTACAAATTTTAAATACATTGAACTGAACATTGAGGGATGATAGTTTATTCACAATTCATATTTTCTTGTAATCGTCTATTTTGATTTGTAGGCTAAGATAAAAGAGCACAGTAGTGCTCAAAGCTCTCATGGAACAACCTCGGTAAGTGGAGATGGGGTGTCACATGTTTTTGGAAATGAACATAGGGGAATGGTGAGAGGACTGGTTTTGGTGTAGTACAATCTCAAATTGGTGTTTATTCAACTAGTTCAAAAATGGTGATTGCATTGGAAAATCAAGTAACTCATTCGACAGCTAGAGTAGAAGAGTTGACTAATTTGGTTATGACAGTAAGTTAATATTTAATTAGCTATTGTTAATAAATATGTGATATGTGCTTATGAATTACCAAGTCATCTCTTGTACTTTACAAAGAAGAAATGATAATGTGGCAGATATGGAGATCCCTAAGGCTCATACGTCTCAGGTTAGAATATATAAATAATCCTAAATTAGTATACGAAATTTTGGTTTTTTTGCTCTGAGAAATTGTTGTTCATTAATCATGGTAGTAGTCAATTAGTTTAACTAGTTCACATCTCATTTATTTTTAGAAAAAAAGGAAAAAAATCCTTTAGGTGAAACCTTACTCTTTTTTACATAAATAATGTAACTTTTTTTGTGAAGTTCGTATTCACATAAATAATGTAGAGAGTAGATGCATTAACTTGACAATGGTAAAGCCAAAAAATGTCACTAAGGACTTGTATGGTTGAAAGTTGAAACCTTACTAATTTATACACAAACTGTCTAAAGTACCAGCACAAAACATGAGTAGGTAAAAAACTATTGAAAAAATAAAATAAAAATCTAGAGAAGCTCAATATATTTTTGTTTTCTTTATCAATATTTATGTTAACTATTTTGAATGTTAAGTAGAGTCACATTTTGCATCTTAACAACTGAACGAAAATACTGTCATTATAATTGTCAATTTTGATTGAAGGATCAAGAACACCTTCTCTAAATAAACAGTATGAAATTTGTTTTGAATTAATTCATGTTCTTTTAAAAGGCCATTGGTATTTATTTTGGAAGGTGATGCACGTGTAAACTTATATTTTACAATATTTATAATGAGTTGGAAGGTTGGATTATTTAGTTCTAGAAAAGGATGAATGCCGAGGTTGGATTGCGGTTGTGGATTGGAGGATGAGTTATAGTTGGAGTTGTTTGGATGGAAGGTTGTTTCAGTCGCTGTTGAGTATTGTTACGTATTAGCAATAAATTGATTTACTACTGTTATGACCCGCATCCAACAACTGCAAATTCTATATATATATATATATATATATATATATATATATATATATATATATAACAGAGGTAAGAAGAAAAACCTTGTTTTGACTCCTTATGGTGTGGACAAGTAGAGTACACCAGAGCTTTATGACCTTCAAATATGTGTTATATGCCTCCAAGGATGGCATCCCATATTTATGAGCTCCGTTAATGTGTAATCATGTTCTAAGGCTGTGCGTTTCAATTTCCATCGGCTGTAAAATCTTTCAGTGTTTTTAGTCTTAACATTTTGATCTGATGCAGCAGTTAGAATGTAGGTTGAGTTAACTTATGTTGTACTCTTCCTATACATTTTGGGTTTTTCCTGTTGGCTGCTATTTTTATTGCCTAGCCATTTCTGTTTATTCAAGGTCAGTGCCCTTTTCCTTTGGTCGCCAGGTTGAATGTACAAATTTAGCACACATTTGTGTATTATGGCAAAATACGTTGCAATGTGTACACGGTTTGGGTTGATACTTGTAAGATGCTTCAATTTCAATACTATTACCTTCACAATCATTCCCATGGGAGAAATCAAATTCTACTTCCACTATGATTCTAGCGAAGTTTAATCTAGTCTCATTAGCTGTATTAGAAAATGACGTAATAGCATTAGCAAATTATATTATAATTTTATATTGTCAAAGTTTCAATTTTAATTATCAGGCAAATTGAGATATGAAGAACTGATAAATAAATATTTTATTAAGGACGTAAAAGACTTACCTGGATGGTATTGTTGATTTCTGAAACAAGTAAATTAGTTCGATTAGTGAAATTTGAAGCAAGTGCACCGTAGAGGTCATTCTGACCAATATAGCTGAAGTAGGTGTTATAACGAACCGGATTTTTCATTGTTGAGTTTGGAATATTTAAATGGGTTTAAATATTTAATTTGGATTATAAATTGATTTTGAATATGAAAAGTTTGGTTTTTATTCAATAAAATAGATTAAGAATTTAATATATCGGTTTGTTGGATAAAAATTTCAATCTTCCGTTTTAAACCGAATAAAATTATTTCAAAGGCTTAGAAAATTTGTATTGAGATTACTGAGGATAATGGAAGCTTCGGAATTGAATTTGGAAACGTTTCTTTAATTTTTGAATTTATATTGTTTAAGTCAATATTTAAAATAGCATTCCAAGGCACAGCCTAGGAATTTGATGAAATTAGTTCCATTGGATTCGAAATATTATATTATTATCGGATTTCAATTTTCACAGTGTTTGGAGTGATCGTCTGGCCATACGATAAGCTAGCGCGCTGAGATTTAAATTGAAAATTCAATGTTTTAACTGCTTCAAAAAGCTATCTTCTCCATACGATCGAATTTGGGCTTGGAACCTTTTCCATTGCGTTCGATATAGGCGTATAACATTATGAACGCTTGGTGGCATTGTAACGATTCAAGATTTTTGACTTTCGAAAATCGACATTAATACGTCCACTGTATCAACTACGAGCAATCGAAGGTCGGAAAACCGAATTGTTAGGGTTAAAGAAGAAAAGGTAGAAGAAGAAAGAAAGAAGAAGCAACAGAAAGAAAAACAGAATCTCACAATCGCAGCGGAACAACATATAATAGATAAATGAATAATCTTTAAATCAAAAGAACAACACATTTTATACATTACATCATCAGAGTCAATATACAACACCACACAATAATGGACAGTTATATAAACCTGTCCTCACAACTGAATACACAACGGAAAAGATAATATCATATACAAGTAATACGTTTCGCCATACAGCTTGGTCCTGATCTCCACAGCATCTCCTGAATTCCTGAATGACCTGATAACCTGACTCTAGGCTGCCCGTATAGAAATTGGTGGGCACCCAGAGTTTAGGAGGGGAACAATAAACTCCAGGCCAATCATGGGACTGGTGTGAGAACTTAAAAAAGTCTATCTTTAAAAAAACAAAGAAATATTTTAAAATAGATCCGCAATGCGTTTAGAAAATGTAACTACCATAAGTCCTCCCGCCACACACACCATGCAAATGCAGAATTGGAGGAGATTTCTCCTTATGATAGTCAAATATGCTTGATACGCAAATTTCTTTGATATTATTACTATAAGTGCAAAGTGCAGGAAAACATTTCGAAAGTATAATATAAATCTTAGCCAGCATAGACATTCGGAACTATGCCTACTATAGCTACCATGTTCCATAGTAGGTTACCGCCACATTCCATGGCAGATTATACAACTAAAACCGTTCAAGGTACATATTGGAAGATTAGATTTCCAACAAATGGCCAGGCCAAGGAACTTCCCATTGCCACATGGGTACACCTCTGGAAATACGCCCCGAGAACCTAACCGGATCTCTGCCAACACAAGGCCGGGTTACCTCTGAACTAGGTAACTACTGACACGAGTATGCTATCCCCCGGTCGTAACCGACCTTTATCCCGGGATTCATCAACAACCATAAACAAATATTTGCAGCAACCACATAGGTTAAGTATCTGGGCTCCATAACATAATACTACCCTTATCCAGAAGGAAATATACATACCATATGGGGGCGCTATCCGCAAAATAACCTTGCTGCATTCTTCCTGTTTTGACCATTACCGGGTTATGAGGTTCGACGAAGTCTCGTCCGCAAAGCTACGCTTTTCACAAAAGCCACGCTTTGATAAACAAATGATCAGCAGCACTCAGCATGCCACATTACCAAATTGGGAATATATCACTAGTAACCATCAACTACATAACCTCTAAGCTCGTAAGTCTTAGAAAAAGTGTTAAGCTAAGAGAATAAATTCTCCGCCACCAATAGAAATGTATTGGATAGAAACCAGCTTTACATCTCAAATTATAACGTCAGACACACATCCATACAAGTCCGTTCCAGGATCGAACGGAACCGAAGGCACTTCTAAAGAAGCCCTTGCAATCCGGATATTCACTAATCACGTCCGGACTTCCCATCACAAAGGGCGATAAAATCTCTATATCGGGGATCGGCCGATGCAGAGACATTCGACGGTAATCCTTCCATTTTCGAAAATATCCGGCCTTCAACACCGGTCTTCAAATGCTATCCATTATGACTTATCACTATTCGGAATGGGGTTTATGACCCAAAGGTCCTCTCCTGGTTAAATCGAATAACGAGCATTTATTTTAAAATAAGTGTAGAATTCAAATTCAAGTAAATCACAACAAATAACCATTTAAAGGTAAATATTGATAGTCGGTTATTTAACTATCAATAGATATGCACTACATCACCAGATTCCAAATAATTTCCCAAATTATTTATTTTCCCAAAATATCTTTACGAGATATATTTTCCACACTTCGACCATTTGAAAACAAATTTCAAATCACTTTTCACCTTTAAAACTTTTGAAAACAAATTTCAAATCACTTTTCCCTTCACAACTTTTGAAAACAAATTTCAAATCATTTTCCTTACGTGGAAACACTTCTAAATATTTATTCATTTTCACTGGAAATTTGTCGACACTACAAGAAAAGCTCCTTTTGGTTGCAACTATCGCCAGCGTTTCAATTTGAAATGCTACTATTTTCCCAAATTATTTGGAACTGTAGCGTTCGTTCATCTATTTTTCATTATCTCGCTTGTATTCTCGCTTATATTTCCTTCCTCGTTTCTTTTTCTTACTCCTGTCCCAACAAACGGTAGAAATCCTAGTTCCTAATTTCTCCCTCTTTTAATCAAATCTCTCCTTCTTTTTCATCAATCTTTAAAATCAATTACAGCTAAAAGTTATTCACTGGCTGAAATCGTTTTCTTATCAATGCGGTGAATGGAGTCGGATGGATTCGTGGATCGATGGTGGAAGCTTCGAGTAGGATGCAGCCGTGGTTTTCGAACCCTAGCTGCAATCACAACATCAGAGTCGGCCATCATCGTCGTTCTACTGGCTTAGCTCCACCACTTCAACGCTGCTACGATGGGTAACCAGTAATCCTAGTTTCAATTTTCTATTCCATTTTTTCTTTAAAATTACATAACTGATTTTTCTTTGTTTAATGATTTAGTTCATATGGGTTAGCAGTATTTATTTTCGAAACTGTTAATAATTTTGTTTCAACTTTGGATTATGAAATTACTAAGATTTGAGTTATTGGTTATTTGTTGTCTTTTGGTTACATTTACTTGCAATAAGAAATATGTTGTCTTATTGTTGATTAATATTAAGAGCGATTATTTACGCTTATTGGTTATTTGTGCAATGTTGTAAATATCTAAAATTTCAGTTAGCACTACAAAAATGATTAAATCTTATTAGTCATAACTTATAGTCATCAGAAGGCACTTAATGTAATAAATGTTGAATGCTTCTATTTTACAGCCATCACTTTTTTAAGTTTAAAACAAACACAAATTGACATTGAATTTTGATTAAGATGGTTTCTGTTATATATTTTTTCTCCCAAAAAAGGAGATAGAACTAAAAACAAAACTAATGTTATTTTCGAACTTTTCTAAGTTTTGGTATGTTTTAAAAAACTATGAACCAATTACATTTTGTGTTACACATGGTTTTAACTGGAAAAATATAGTATAATAAGAGATCGGTACTAAAAATTATGCTTATTTAATTCACTGAATAAAAGATCTAAATAATATCATTTATCTAAAAACAAACTAGTTAATTACCTCCTGTCACTTATTTAATTAAGCATTCAACACTTTTTTATCTCAAAACAAACGGAGCCTTAGATCGTTGCAATTGTTAATGTTCATGTTCGACTTAAGCCACCTGAGCTTACACGGAACATAATATCTATAGCTTAGCGAAAACACTCTTTAAACCTTTCCTTGTAAATGGACAGATGGAGCAAGAATTTTACAAACATGAAAAGCGATTAGCATAACATACAATATTACAAAAAGATGATATTTACTGTATTTTATTTAAAGTTGTATAGTAGTTAAATATGGAGAGTGTGAGTGTGTGTGTGTTTTATTTTGAAGTTGTATTTTAGTTAAAGATGAGTATATTTCATTAGAAGTTATATTTAATTTAAGTAACAATATTTTATTTGAAGTTGTTATTTCTTTAGAAACTAATGTAAGTTAACAATTTATTTGCAATGGATGTCATATAACAAAAATAGATAGAAGTAACAAAACAACACAGTTAAATAATTACGAATTATAGATAATTGACTAATATCACTTTTAGTCTTACCTCCAAACCTATTTTCCAACTTATGTTGGCGAACACTTTGTTTCTTAATTCCTGCTTTTGTGAACATACTTTTGTAAATCTGTCTGGAAACACACTTTTATATTGTCAAAAAGTTTCTGACCTGTCTTAAGATATGTAGATCAATTTTATCTCTACTAGTCATCATATTAATCAGCCCAATCATCCAACACAATACATACTCCAGACTATCTAGTTTTATATCCGAAGTATCGACAACCCTGTCAAAATTTTATGATTTACCAAATTAAGAAAATAAAACTCAATGCACCTTTTATCAAATTGATGTTGCTCTTAATAAATGATGTCAGGTGTGTTGTAATGTTTTAGATACGATACTTATTTGTTTCTTATTGAGAACAAATATCGAAATTGACTAAAAATTTGATTACATCCCAAAACGCATATAGAAAACACTATTTAACTAAACCACTTGAATTCTGTATTCTACATCAAATTGTATACTTCGGTAGTTGTAGAAACATATAGCTTTTGGCCTTTTTTACTATCTACTATAATTTGAACTTACTACTTTTCATCAACAGCGATTGACTTAAGGACACACTTTGATATTTATATAAGAATAGAAGCTTCTATAGTTAATTTTAGCGGCTGGTAGCAAAGCCAAATTAAATCTTTTTTTCCCATTTTTCTGAGCATTTTATAGCACTTGATAAGTTAGGTATTTATTGTATTGCCCACTTCAGTGCTTTAGTTCAGTAGATCGTTGTTTATTGGTAACATTAGATAAAAACAAAATTAGGCTACTACTGGTAGGCCACTTTTGTCCAATTGAGATTAGAGAATTGAGATCAGAGACCAAAACATTTGTACTGTATTGAGATAATACATGATGACTCGAGTGTACAGTGTCATTTTGTTCCAATGTAACTATTGTTGCTATACAGTCTTCCGAGATCACATTATCTTCTTTCAGAAAATATTAGTTACCACTTTGCAAGGCTGAAATGCTCAAGGGGTATCATGACCCAATGAGCTGGGACACACTATCCGAAACAATTTTTCATGAAGTAGCATCTGATCGTGGGTCTCAATGTAAATCAAATATAGAGTCAGTTGTTGATGGCTTTATTAATGAAATGCAACAACATGGCTTAATTCTTGAAATTCTGTTCTTTTCTTCTGGCAAGTGAAACTCTTATTAAGACGTCGGTGAGTAGTTACAGAGTATATTATGTAGAAGATCTGTAATATTATTCACAATTCACAAGGTATGAAAGATGATTTAACTCATTAATAAACTTACCTTTTCTCTTGGAAATTGATATGTAGTAAGATGATATTAATTCCCTGCTCTGTTAGTTGTGGAGAAAAATGAAACCACACCTGCATTTTATTATAATAGTTTTGCATATATTTTATCCATCCTATATTAATTCCTTACTCTGTTGCTTTTTGTCTATCTTCCAGTTAGCACTTCTTATATTTTGTCACACATTATGTCAATTAGCAAGTTATTATAGTGATTATTTTTATATAATTATTTTTAGAAAGAAAAAATGAAAGAAAAAATATTTACAAATATAAAGTACAGATATGTTTGGAAAGTATGTACTTAAACGAGCAAGGAACAACTATGTTAGAGCAAAGAAAAAGTATTCATGAATTATTGAGTTTGTATAAAGCCTCACAATTAGGCACAGGAGAGGATATTTTAAAGAAAGCAATCGAGCTATTAAGAATGCAGTTGTAAATTTGTATGGAAGAATTAGAGCCAACAACGTCTAGCTAGATTAGTAAAATATGCATTAATTGACCCATGATCATAAAACAATATCTTAGTATCATGCAAAGAAATACATAGACTAATGCAAAGAAACTACTTGGTACGTCCAGTTGTGATGAGAGGTCTTTTTGTATACACGTTATACACTTGTTATTTAGGTTGGCAGTCACGTAGAGTTTGAACAATCTGAGAGGAAATAAACGAGCTTAAGAAGCAAGTCAAGCTACCTATCGCTACCACAGTGACTTAGGCTCTGAGGGTTTTCCTTCTGCGCCACTATCCCCACTTTCCCTTATAAAACAAAAGATTCAGCTGCGTACTGAGGTATGAACAAGAAACATCTTAGAAAATACTGATCATTTCTTAATACGCATACTGTAATTATGAACCAAATGTGATTATAGGAAAGGAAGGCACTGCTGAAAGGGCCATTTAGGGACAAACATTTCAATGCTCGATCAATACCTTTGGGATTTGGAGTGTTGGAAGCAGATGGTGGTGGAGTGAACACTTGTTTGATGTTACGAAGCTTTTTCCTGGTCTGGATCAGTATGTTGGAGCAGGTATATACTATGAGCTATATGAATATCATGTGTTGTATGGGACATATATTTACTATTGTACTGGTTGATTCATTAAGATTAAGGAAGTATGATAATTTATACAATTATATCTACTGATCTAATGTTGTTATCCATATTTGCAGCTGACTTATAAGCTTAAGGTTTAAGCTCTGTGAATTATTTATATTTTTCTGGATATAAGTGTATTTATATATATGTGTGTGTGTGTGTGAATTCATAGTTACACAAATGTAGTTACACAAGAGGGCTAACACATGTAGTTACACAAGAGCAGATGAAATCAGTCCAGTAATATGAATCATAGCCAGTGTATTACACAAATGTAGTTACAAAAGAGTGCTAACACATGTATTACACAAATGTAGTTATAAAAATGTAGTTATACAAATGTAGTTATACAAGAGGGCTAACACAAATAAATGGAAGTAACTGACACTACAGTTGTTGCCTAATACAGGTACGGCAATGTGAATTTAGGGAATATTTTTGTTTTAGAGAACCCAGTTGATAGAAAACGACAAGGGTAAAGAAAATTGTACATTTCAATTAGTGGATGGATGCATCATCGATGGATTACGGACGTTCTACAAACTTTTTCATATTTTATAAGATTTAACTTGACCATAGCACTGAATACACAATCTGCCCATAGTACTCAATACACAATCTGCACATAGAATGAAATACAATCAGACTTCTAACCCAGTTTTAATCTGAATATCTGTGTAAATTGAAAATTGTGTATTCGTTGGGGAACCATATAGGATGCATATAAAAATAGAACAAATTTTGTTAATATGTGTTAATATAGAATATCGAGTTATAGATTACATGATTTTCATATATACATATATATATATATACACACACACATATATATATTGTTGATTGTTAAACTCGTTGCAGGTAATTAGCTATTTCGAAGCGAAGACTGTTGACAACAAAGAACTATTGGTAATCAAGCAACAAACATGAATTTAATTGTTATATACGTTGTCGTATTTTGTTAGTACCATTTGTGGAAACTTGTCTGTGAATGCTTGTAGTATGTGACTTATTTTGTTGAAAAACTACTATCGAATTGATTATGGATATTATATTTGATTGTGAGATTAGCATGTTTTTGCAATTATTTGAATATGATGATCATACGATTGATTGTTTGTATATGCTAATTATGTGATTTAATAGTTTGTTTGAATATATGAAAATTATGTGATTGATCGTTCGTTTTAATATGAATAGTATATAAGCGATTACTGGAAATGGTATAAACAAAAAATGCAACCAAAAATGAAGACTTATGTAGCGTTTTTTTAACCCTACAGAAAAAACCTATAGCTGCATTTATAAGTGACTTTTGGTAGCGTTTTTTAAATCCTACAGAAAATACCTATAGTTGCATTTAAAAGTGACTTTTGGTAGCGTTTACTACAACGCAACAAAAAGTTTTAGACTTTTAGTTGCATGTCGTATAGCAGCTTTCTCTAAAACGCTACCATAAGTTATGGTAACATTTTTTCAACGCTACCAAAAGTCTTTTTTGGTGTAGTGCGAGTCCAAATACTTTAAAATAATTTGTAACACTTATCCAAAATATAAAGGGAAAATGCTTTGAAATAAAACTATTTTTCTTTAAACACTTTACTTAAAATATTAGTTATAAAATATTATACCAATATTGCATATAACTTAAGTCCAAACTAATTTTCAAAATAAAATTAATAGATAGAGTATAACTATTTAAATAACTATTTTCTAAAACAATTATTGATTAAATCTTAGAAATAATCATTTCTATATCAACTTAATAAACCTTTGCTTAAAGGATTCAAAACAATTTAAGAAGTTAATTTCTCCAAAGTATCCTTTTCAAAACCAATTCTAGAATTATATATGTATGTATGTATGTATGTATGTATGTATGTATCTTTCAAAGCTATTCAGAAATTTTATTCGGGTTTCCAAGGAGAATACACTTTCATTTCAAAATGGTTCATTTAAACCAACTAAATAAATTCTTACCGATTTATTTTAAAGTTACGTTCCAAATCCGTAAATTATTCCCACACTTCAAATATAAATCAATGTTTATTTTTAAACAAATTTCCCTTTCCTTTATAAATTCCATGGTGAATTTAAATTTCCAAATTACCACTGATATACGATTTTCAAATCGATTTCAAATATTCACTTTCAACAACAATTCAATTTGTCAATTGATTTCAAAACAACCAAATCAAATTTCATATTGATTTTTTTCCAACAAATTTAACACCAAGTGAATTTCATTTAAATCTCAAATTGAAATCCATTTATTGAAGCTTTTCCCATATTTTGAAATTTTATTCAATAAGATTAAAAATAAAACTTTATTATTTTAGAATTCCTTCCTTTAAATTTATCCAACTCTCAAAAATAAATTTTAATATAAACTTTCAACTGAATTTTCAAAAATAATTTTTTATATATTTTCGATATCTAACGATACCAAAATTATATTCGGCTAAATTTTAGCCTTCAACGATTTCAATCACAAAGATAATCACACAGAGATTATAAATAATCAACACACAACATTGAAACAAATTCAATTATTTGAGGAATCCAGTTGGATCCCTCGAACCTGTTTCCCTGCATCCATAGATGTTAGCACAATATCAATCCCGTTTCAAGATGGGATATCGTGGTACATAGGTTTATATAAAGTATTATCCGCTATTACGTGGCGCAATAGGATCTCATCTGCTATATAATGCAGGAAATCAACTCCAAGCACATATATAATACCAATTCCACTTCAAGGTGGAATATCGCGGTATATGTGTTTAATATAATAAACTCCGCTTAATTTGCGGCGTATAGGGTTTATTTCAATACAACAGATAGCAACCATCATTTAATCACACAATCTAGCAATTTTAAATTTAACCATTTAAAATTTAAATCGAAACAAATTCGATTGAGTGAGAAGTTCTCACCCTGCTTCCAATAGCGGTTTCAGCGTTTTATTCCGAATAAAATTAAAACGCGCATTTTGTTTTACCCAAAATTAACACTAGCTTCAATCAAGTCCAATCTAGCTCCATCGTGTAGTGTTCGCGAATAAGAACCCAACGCAATTTGTTTCATGCGAAACAGACCTTGTATGAAAGAGTTATGCATTATAGAAGTTCGTACTATTTTTAATATAAATTAATTTACAAATCTATTTTATTTTAAACCTAGAAATCATCATAGCCATCGATTCCATTTCCTCCAGATCTCGGCCGCACATCCTTTCTTCTCACGCGCGTACATCCCAGGCTTGAACAGAACACACAAACCCAAATTCGGCCCCTAGGGTTCGCCGCCGCTCCTTCTATACTCGACCGAAGATCGATCATGTACCACCATCGCGTAGCCCTTCGTCAACTCCATCTCCACCAGGAATGCACACGAGCTCGCTCATCCCAAGGCTCGGTAAAACGTGAAAGAACGGCCCCCCTATCGGCCTCAGTTCTGGCCACCACGCCCTGCTATAAACGATCTCAACTGTTGGGTCCAAGCATCTCACTGACCTCTATAATATTTCAGTTGAAAGTTTTTGAAACGGGTTGATAGATTGGTCGGAAATTGAAGGAGAAGGTGGTTGGTTTTGTCCATTAAACGTTTTCTGGCGGCTAGGGTTAAACAATAGGGTTTTTTTATGAAAAAGGTGAATGTTGAGGTCCTTATATAGAAAATTCGAAAACACTATTCATCCGAAATTTTTCCGAACTCCAAACGAAGTGTGCCGCCTGGCGTTTATTATATTTTACCCCCATTCCGAACGCAATGGAATATATATCGGGAGCCAATTCGATCGTATTTGAAAGATAGGTTTTCGAATCGACTATTTAAATTTAAAATTCACTTAAATCGATTTCAGTGCGTTTTAGCTTGCCCCGGACAAACCGTAAATCCGATTGACACGAAATTTGAGATCATAAAGTAATTTAACATTATGGATCCAATGAAGCTTGTTTCGTCGAAATCCGAGACTGTTTGAAAAATGACTATTTTTACTAGTCAATTAAATATTAAAATATTCAATTTCCACAAATTAACTTTTAATTCAATTTTAAAAGTTCTATAACATCATTCTAACTCCAATATGATTTAATACAACTTTACAAATCAAATTTAATCATATTAAACCCGATTTCCATTTATTTTTGTAATTTCAAATATTAAATTATCGATTTAATTATCAAATTAAATCTAGATATTCGAAATATAATTTATACGACTTACAAATTTTACTTGTTAATGTTTAAAAATCAATTAAATATATGAATTTAAAATTACAGAAATTCTGGTCGTTACAAACTTCCCCTCTTAAAAGAATTTCATCCTCGAAATTTCCAAGTAAGAAAAAGTCTTGAAATCCATTAACTTTTTTTTTCAAAAACAAACCGTTCCAACTCGATTTCAAATTCATTTTAATTTGTTAACTTTTCCAAAATCTGATGGCTACATTTTTCTAGTTCAATTCCTACATTTTCATTTCGATTTAGAAATTGACTTTTTGTTAACAAAAATTTTCCAAAAAATTTCAAAATTTTCTAACTCCCAAAATTTACCAAATTTTTTGGCAGAGTCTCCCTTGTATAGAGGAGATTTTGCAATATCACAATAGATATAAATATATATATGCATCGACCCACACAGTCGGAAAATAGAAAAGCACTTCATATTTCCTATTTTTATTGCGTAGGCGTACCTTTTTAGCATTTTAAGCAAAGCAGATATTTATTAGTATTTTAGCGTGGCCAAATCCAGCGAACTACAGCCGTGGTACCTGTACTTACTCAATTTAAACATGTAAGGGGCATATATATAGGAAATTCATTTACATTTCACATATTTTCAATAGAAAACATATACTTTTCATAAGCAATGCAATCAAAATAATTCCCATAAGCAATTTATAAGGTTTCGATACAAATTTTAATTACTTACAACCAATTAACATTAGTTCACTTTCATTTCAAATTCAATTACATAGCTTTCCATTTATCAATTCAATTTCATTAACACTTAGTGAATTATATACAATCAACTAACAATCATATTACAGCCAAATCATAACCAACATAACTAAATTATTAAATTTACATTCAATTTGGTTTAACACTTCTAATTTCCAATTGGTTTAATATCTAATTGACTTTTCTTTCAATTATTAAAAAAATTTCAACTTCATTAGCTTCTAATGAATTAACACTTACATTCATTATCTATATCAATTCTTTTACATTTGATTGATTAACATTCAATCCATTTATTAATTCGATTGCTAATTCATTTAACAAATAAGGTTGAATTTCATTTATATAAATCAAGTTCATATTCATCACTTCACTTTATTATTTTACTTCGATACCAAAATCAACTTCATTCAACATCACTTAAGTTATATTCCATTTCAACCATCATTTGTTTAACCTAACTTAAATTTCCACTTATATATAAAATTCAGAATCCAATTCTAAAGTAAATTATGTTTACTTTTACCAAAGTCAAATTTCTTCACTTATTCAAATTCATATCTTGTTTTTCTTAACAAAAATTGTTTAACCATTTTATCATTTGGTTTCACCTACATATATTACACTGGATTTCCAATTCTATATGAATACAATTTATACTTTCATAAAAAATATATTCTATTCGATTCATTTTAAACCTTATCTATTTAGTCATTCTTCAATCGGTTGCACTTACTAATTTTAGTTTAATACTTCACAAATCAAATTCAATTCCAATTCCAGTTCTATTTACCTACAAATTCGAAATGACTTTCAACATTCAATTTCATTTTCTTGCACTTGCAATTGCAAATTTTATTTATTATTCCATAAACATTTTATGTAACAGTCCAGAGTCTTTTCAATCTTTCAAAAATTATTTTTGAATTCTATTCAAATTTTCTTTTGAACTTTCGAAACCAAACTCGATTTCACAAAAAACTTCCATTTAAGTATAATTCGGCAGCAATTCCTCTCATGGAAACTCGAAAATGAACACCGATGATATCGCGATCATCATCGGAATTATTTTCCAGTGACCGAAAAGAGTTTAGTTCTTTCTTCCCTTCAAAACAATTTTCCAAAACCCTTGAAAATCGTTTTCAAACTCCAAAGAATTTAAATTTCCCAAATCTCAAAATTCCAAATTCTTTAAATTTGTTTTTCAAATATTACTCTGGAATTCCATTTCTAACTATATTTCACATTTATAATTTACAATATCAAATTTCATTTGTATATGGATTTTAATTTTCTTAGTTCTTGATTATGATTTCAATTTCTTATTCAATAATCGATGATAATAATTTAATATTATCACTTCATAACAACCAAGCAACCATATATTATATAATATATGGAAAATTATTCTTTTTATATACAAAAATAGTTTGGGTAAAATTATTTCATTTACCTAATTTAAAATGATGTCGACTTGCTTCGTTTAAGTGTTTAGAAATCCCTTCCGATAGTATGGCGTCCCACATACCAACCAGAATTCACAAACAGCTAAACGGATAAGCAAACATAATATAAAACATTTTTATATTCACTAACAAATACGCGCTCATATCTATTATTACACTCACACTCATTCTAGAGTACTACTGACTCTATATCTAATGAGTAATTTCCAATAGAGCCAAGGTTGTCGCTTAACCAAAGGCTCCGATACCAGATGTAATGATTCAAGATTTTCGACTTCCGAAAATTGACATTAACACGTCCATCGTATCAACTGCTGAGCAATCGAAGGCTGAAAAACCGAATTTTTAGGGTCAAAGAAGAAAATGTAGAAGAAGAAAGAAAGAAGAAGCAATAGAAACAATAACAGAATCTCAAAATCGCAGCGGAACAACATATAATAGATAAATGAATAATCTTTAAATCAAAAGAACTGTACATTTTATACATCACATCATCAGAGTCAATGTACAACACCATAGAATAATGGACAGTTATATAAACCTGTCTTCACAACTGAATACACAGCGGAAAAGATAATATTCATATACAAGTGATATATTTCGCCATCCAGCTTGCCCCTGATCTCCACAACATCTCCTGAATTCCAGAATGACCTGATAACCTGAATCTAGGCTGCCCGTGTAGAAATTGGTGGGCACCCAGAAATTTGGAAGGGAACAATAAACTCTAGGTCAGTCATGGGAATGGTGTGAGAACTTAAAATAGTTTATCTTTAAGAAAACAAACAAAGAAATAATTTAAAATAGATCTGCAATGCTTTTAGAAAATGTAACTACCATAAGGCCTCCCGCCACACACACCATGCAAACGTAGAATTGGAGGAGATTTCTCCTTATGATAGTCAAACATGCTTGATACGCAAATTTCTTTGATATTATTACTATAAGTGCAAAGTGCGGGAAAACATTTCGAAAGTATAATATATATCTTAGCCAGCATAGACATTCGGAACTATGCCTGCTATAGCTACCATGTTCCATAGCAGGTTACCGCCACAGTCTATGGCAGGTTATACAACTAAAACCGTACAAGGTTTGTATTGGAAGATTGGATTTCCAACAAATGGTCAGGCCAAGGAACTTCCCATTGCCACATGGGTACGCCTTTGGAAGGATGCCCCGATAATCTAACCGGATCTCTGCCAACAGAAGGTCTGGTTACCTCTAAACTAGGTAACTACTGACACGTGCATGCCATCCCCCGATCGTAACCGACCTTTATCTCGGGATTCACTAACAACCACAAAGAAATCAATTTGCAGCAACCATATAGGTTAAGTATCTGGGCTCCATACCATAATACCACCTCTATCCAGAAGGAAATGTACATACACTATGGGGGCGCTATCCCCAAATAACCTTGCTGCATTCTTCCTGTTTTGACCATTACCGGGTTGTGAGGTTCGACGAAGTCTCGTCCGCAAAGCTACGCTTTTCACAAAAGCCACGCTTTGATCAACAAATGATCGGCAGCACTCAGCATGCCACGTAACCAAATTGGGAATATATCGCTAGTAACATCAACTACATGACCTCTGAGCTCGTATGTCTCAGAGAAAGGTGTTAAGCTAAGAGAATAAATTTTCCACCACCAACAGAAATGTATTTGATAGAAACCAGCTTTACATCTCAAATTGTAACGTCAGACACACATCCATACAAGTCTGTTCCGGGATCGAATGGAACCGAAGGCACTTCCAAAGAAGCCCTTGCAATCCGAATATTCGTTAATCACGTCCGGACTTCCCATCACAAAGGGTGATAAAATCTCTATATTGAGAATCAGCCGATGTAGAGACATTCGACGGTTATCCTTCCGTTTTCGAAAATATCCCGTCTTCAACACCGATCTTCAATGCTATCCATTACGACGAATCACTATTCGGAATGGGATTTATGAGCCAAAGGTCTGCTCCTGGCTAAACCGAGTAACGAGCGCTTATTTTAAAATAAGTGTAGCATTTAAATTCAAGCAAATCACAAAAAATACCCATTTAAAGGTAAATATTGATAGTCGGTTATTTAACTATCAATAGATATGCACAACTTCACCAGATTCCAAATAATTTCCCAAATTATTTATTTTCCAAAAATATCTTTACAAGATATATTTCCACACTTCAACCATTTGAAAACAAATTTCAAATCACTTTTCACCTTTACAACTTTTGAAAACAAATTTCAAATCATTTTCCTTATGCGGAAACACTTCCAAATATTTATTCATTTTCACTGAAAATCTGCCGAGTTCAAATACTTTAAAACAATTTATAACCTTTATCCAAAATATAAAGGGAAAACAGTTTGAAATAAAACTATTTTTCTTTAAACACTTTACTTAAAATATTAGTTATAAAAATATTATACCAATATTACATATAACTTAAGTCCAAACTAATTTTCAAAATAAAATTAGTAGATAGAGTATAACTATTTAAGTAACTGTTTTCTAAATCAATTATTGATTAAATCTTATAAATAATCAATTCTATATCAACTTAATAAACCTTTACTTAAAGGATTCAAAACAATTTAAGAAGTTAATTTCTCCAAAGTATCCTATTCAAAATCAATTCTAGAATTATATATATATATATATATTTATGTATATATCTTTTAAAGCTATTCAGAAATTTTATTCGGCTTTCCAGGGAGAATAAACATTCATTTCAAAATGGTTCATTTAAACCAATTAAATAAATTCTTACCGATTTATTTTAAATTTATGTTCCAAATCCGTAAATTTATTTCCACACTTCAAAATAAATCAATGTTTATTTTTAAACAAATTTCCATTTCCTTTATAAATTCCATGGTGAATTTAAATTTCCAAATTTCCACTGATATATGATTTTCAAATCGATTTCAATATTCACTTTCAACAACAATTCAATTCACCAAATCAAATTCCATATTGATTTTTTTCCAAGAAATTTAAACACCATGTGAATTTCATTCAAATCTCAAATTGAAATCCATTTATTAAAGCTTTTCCCATATTTTAAAATTTTATTCAATAAGATTAAAAATAAAACTTTATTATTTTAGAATTCCTTCCTTTAAATTTGTCCAATTCTCAAAAATAGATTTTAATATAAACTTTCAACCTGATTTTTCAAAATTAAATTTTTATATATTTTCGGTATCTAACGATACCAAAATTATATTCGGCTAAATTTTAGCCTTCAACGATTTCAATCACAAAGATAATCACAGAGAGATTATAAATAATCAACACACAACATTGAAACAAATTTTATTATTTGAGGAATCCAGTTGGATCCCTCCAACCTATTTCCCTGCATCCATAGATGTTAGCACAATACCAATCCCGTTTCAAGATAGGATATCGACGTACATGGGTTTATATAAAATATTATCCGCTATTATGTGACGCAATAGGGTCTCATCCGCTATATAATGCAGGAAATCAACTCCAAGTACATATATAATACCAATTCCATTTCAAGGTGGAATATCGCGGTATATGTGTTTAATATCATAACCTCCGCTTAATATGCAGCGTATAGGGTCTATTTCAATACAGCATATAGCAACCATCACTCAATCATACAATCAAGCAATTTTAAATTTAACTATTTAAAATTTAAATCGAAACAAATTTGACTGAGTGAGAAGTTCTCACCTTGTTTCCAATAGAGGTTTCAACGTCTTATTCCGAATAAAATTAATCGTGTAGTGTAGTATTCTCGAAAACAAACCCAAAGCAAATCGTTTCGTGCGAAACGGACCTCGTATGAAAGAGTTATGCATTTTAGAAGTTCGTACTATTTTTAATATAAATTATTTACAAATCTATTTTATTTTATACCTAGAAATCATCACAGCCGTCGATTCCATTTCCTCCAGATCTCGGCTGCACTTACTTTCTTCTCACTTGCGTACATCCTAGGCTCGAACAGAACAAACGAACCCAAATTCGGCCCCTAGGGTTAGCCGTCGCTCCTCCTATACTCGATCGGAGATCGATCAAGTACCACCATCGCGTAGCCCTTCGTCAACTCCATCTCCACCAGGAATGCACACGAGCTCGGTCATCCCAAGGCTTGGAAAAATGCAAAAGAACGGCCCCCCTATCGGTCTCGGTTCTGGCCGCCACGCTCCGCTATAGAAGGTCTCAACCGTTGGATCCAAGCATCTCACTTACCTCTACAATATTCCAGTTGAAAGTTTTTGAAATGGGTTGATTGATTGGTCAAAAATTGAAGGAGAAGGGTGGTTGGTTTCGGCCATTAAACGTTTGTTGGCGGCTAGGGTTAAGCAATTAGGGTTTTTTTGTGCGAAAAAAGTGAATGTTGAGGTCCTTATATAGAAAATTCCAAAACACTATTCATCCGAAATTTTTCCGATGTCCAAACAAAGCATGCCGCCTGGCATTTATAATGTTTTACCGCCATTCCGACTGCAATGGAATATATATTGGGAGTCAATTCGATCGCATTTGAAAGATAGGTTTTCGAATCGACTATATAAATTTAAAATTAACTTAAACGGATTTCAGTGCGTTTTATCTTCGTCGGACAAACCGTAAATCGGATAGACACGAAATTTGAAATCTTACAATAATTTAACATTATGGATCCAATGAAACTAGTTTCGTCCAAATCCGAGACTGTTTGAAAAATGACTATTTTTACTCGGTAATTAAATATTAAAATATTCAATATCCACAAATTAACTTTTAATTCAATTTTAAAAGTACTATAACACCATTCTAACTCCAATATGATTTAATACAACTTTACAAATCCAATTTAATCACATTAAACCCAATTTCCAGTTATTTCTGTAATTTCAAATATTAAATTATCGATTTAATTATTCAATTAAATCTAGATATTCGAAATATAATTTATACGACTTACAAATTTTACTTGTTAATGTTTAAAAATCAATTAAATATATGAATTTCAAATGACAGAAATTCTGGGTCGTTACAGGCATGCCTCGATTGGAGATCAAGATTTCGAGTTGTTTAATTGTAACAATTTAAATTTAAAATGATGTACAGGTGTATTAATATAATAATGTTTTCAAAAGATAAATTACATTTTTTATTCTTTACAACACTTGGAAGAAATTTTTACATGTGTATTTCTTCTTCTGAAAGCCAAAGCCGAGCATAAGAAAATTAAAATAAAAGTAGATACTATTCTTCATTCAGAAAAAAAGAGACCCCTCTTTTCTCATTCAAATTCAAGGTAATGGTCGAAGCCTCCCAAATTAAAAAAATCAAATCGAAAATGGGACGATCTCTTATAAAAAAAATCAAATTAGTGTCTTCTCAATTGCAATTCCAAAGGAGGCATGGCCGACGTACATTAGTGGCCTAGGTTTCGAAGTGTTCGAGAAGTATAAAAAAGGAAGGGTGGCGTGACATCTTCAAATTCGTTCGATTTGGAGGAGGCCTGGGTCTTTTTCACGATTTTGTTTCGGGTATCGGTCGATTTTGGATGCGCGGTAGCTCAAGGCGATTTCGGTTGAGGGCATCTGTGGGTTTCAGGTCGCCGTGGGTTGCACGCGCGATACCGAGACCCTCGGCATCTTTGAGGAAATGTGGTGGCCGAACTCGGCATGAGGTTGGTGAAGTGTGATCGCCTGGGGGAGCCGAGAACTCAGAGGTATAGGATTTTTATTTTTAATTTAAATTGAATAATATATATGCATATATGTCTATACATATATAGTGAAGGAAAAAAAATTATTACTGAAGTGAAAAAAAAAATGTAACTCATCATTTGATATTTATAGGAAGTAGAAAAGAGAAGAAAAACCTACATAGATTAATTTTTATATGCAGTTTGGAAATGAGGAAAAAAATACAATTTACTTGTTTATTTGAAAAGTAATTTATGAAGGTAATTAATTTGTTCAACTGGTTTATTCAATTATTTCAATTGCTAAAGGGAAATTATTTATTAAAGGGAAAATTGTTAGTTTATACTAAATTGTTAGTTAATTAAAATTTATTAAATTGCAATGGATCATTTGATTAGTTCAAATGTTGATAAACCTTATAATGTTTATTTAAGGTCAAAAATAATGAAGAACGAGCCATTTTGAATTGGATCGCAAACAAATCAAAGCTGAGTTAATTTCACTCATCTGGATTTTAATTTAAATTTAAATGGTTAAATTTAAATAATTGGTTGAATGTTGAACCGAATTTGATGTGCTATATTATATATAGTAGTATATATATATAGTATACATTGGAGTGAATGATTTCCCGCATTATATAGCGGATGAGACCCTATGCGCCACATAATAGCGGACGATATTATATAAATCCCATATGCCACGATATTCTACCTCGAAGTGGAATTGGTATTATATATTGTGCTAACATCTGTGGATGTAGGGAAACAGGTTGGAGGGATCCAACTGGATTCCTCAAAATTGTTTAGATTGTTTAATATTCTGTGTTATGAATATTTGATATTTTGTGATGAATCATATTGATAATTGGAATATTGAATGCTAAGGTTTGCTTGAAAATATTTCAATTCACTAAGTTATCAAAATACATAGAATTGGATTTTTGGAAAGAAATAAAAGAGTGCATTTTTAAGTAAAATAATTATAGAGCATCTGAATAATTTTAATAATGAATCGCAAAAGAATAAAAGTGATTTTAAATCTTAATTAATAAATTTCGAGTAGGGAAAAAGGGGATTTTGAACAAACAGAGAGAAAATGAATTTTAAACTTAAAGTGATGTTATTTAAAGTAACAAAAGAATTTATTTTAAAGTTAAAGGATTAAATTTATTTTAAAGGATAAAGAAGGAATTTGGAAAAACATGAAAGTCATATTTCAGTTAAATAAGATTTTAAACCATATTTGAAAGGTAAAGGTGAAGTTGATGGGTTTCGAGTTAAATTAAGAAAGTAAAGGAATCTATTTCAAATTAGAATAAAATCTGAAATTGATTTGGAAATTTATTTAGAATTTGAAATTATGTTTTAAAAGAAGACGAGACTTTAGAATTTATAAACTGGGTTTATAAAAGTAAAGTAATATATCAGTGGATATTTGGAAGAATAAATTCACGATGGGAATTAATTAAAGGAATGGGAAAAATGTTTAAAAATAAATAGTAATATATTTTTAAAGGATGTGAAGAGAAACATATTTCCCTAAATAGTCAAGTACGTTTTCGAAGTAAATTTTTTAAATATAAGTCAAAGGCTTTAATGTTGTTTTAATAAAGTATGTTTGGGAAATTTATTATTTTTAAATGTTTAAATTCTAAAATAAGTATTTTCTTTAATCTATTTATAGCAGTAATTATTTAAATGTGGCTTGGTACTTTGGTTTTAAAAGTTAGAAATTCAGTTTTATATTGCGCAAAGTAGTTTTATTTTAAATATTCTTAAAGTATATATTTTAATAAGGATTAAAGTAATTTTTAATTTAAATGTTTAGAGCATATTTTATAATAAAGTGTTTTAAATTATTTTAAAATCTAAAGTTTTTGTAATTGGTGATTTCAGTAGAAATAGAAAATATTTGGGAAATTTATTCTGGAAAAGGGAGATGGTTTGAAAACTGTTTTCAAAATGGTTTGAAAGCGGAAATATTTCTTACGAAGATATTTTGATGTTAATAAATAATTTGGTGAAATTATTTATGGTTGACGGTTGTTGTGAATGTTAGTTGATAGTTAAATAACCGACTATCGATATTGGCCAATGCGCTGATCGTTTCGAAGAGACCGGGATCAGGATTAATTTCTCGAAAACCACTTAGATCCGGTTTGAATGTTTTCGTGTGGAAAACAAGAGTTCGGAGTCGAAGATGGAGCAATGAAGTGCAAGGCTAATCGCTACTAATCTTGAGGTGATTCCAAAATGGATGTAGTAAGAGTAGTGCCTTCGGTTCCGTCCGAACTCGGGACGGACTTGTATGAATGAATGCTTTCAGAACATCGTCAGTTGGGCGATGAGCATTCTAAGGGATGTGTTATAAAAAGGTAATGCTTAGCTTCAAGCCTCATCAATCGGGAGTGACTGAAAATCAAGGATTATGATGCAAGGCTAGGTGGGTAGCACCCATTAGGGTGGGGTCATCCCTATCCAGATGTCCCTTTTTATTCGGCTTAGTGGAGCTGTTGCTGATCCCAATCGTGGGGTGATCTTACTCAGAATTATCCAGTAAGGGGTAGTCCCGGTCTTGTGTTGCAGGGGATTGGGAGTAATCCTCGGTACGGTGATCTAGGCCACGTACTGTGACAGGTGGTACCTTAGTGCCTAGTCATTAGTTGAAAATCCATTTTCACTACACGCCTGTATGGTTTTGATTGTGCCCAACTATTGCTGAAATGTGAGATGCAAGCATTTCAGCTAGATTCTATTTTACCTTTTATAGACACTATTATAATATCAGAGAATTTTAATAAAAAATGTTTTAGCTATCGTAAGGTAAAAACCCGACGTGCTTATTTGTGGCATGGTCTTACGAGATGCTTTTGTTTTCAAAAGGGTTTTTAAACTTTAATAACCAATTTGGGTGTGGTTTTCTCACGCTAGTATTCTAGACTGAATCAGGTGTTATTTAACTATAATGCTCGGGTCAGACCGGGTATTATAGGGTACAGGAAAGGATGTTGTGGAACTCAGGAGACGAGCTGGATGGCGATACGTACTTCCGTGTTTGTGTTAAATATTCCACCGTGTATTCATATTGTGAGGACATGTTATGATTACTGTCCAAATGTGTGATATGTATACTCTAATGATGTAATGTGTAAACAAATGTATTTGTTCTTGTGTAAAGATCATTGATTATCTATTTTATTTTATTCCGCTGCGATGGTTAGATCTGATGTTGTCTTCTACTTTCTTCTTCTACCTATTCTTCTTTAACCCTCTTGGTTTGGTTTTTCGGGCATTGGGAAATCGGGTTATGACATTGTGGTATCAGAGCTTAGGTTGGTGATAACCTTGGCTCTGGTGGGGATCACTCATTGAAAATAGAGTCTGTAGTACTCTAGAATGAGTTTGAGCATGTTAATAGATATGAACGCGTATTTGTTAGTGAATATATATTGTTTTAATATTGTGTTGACTTATTGGTTGGGTGGAATATGAATACTGATCGGGTAAGTTGGCCGCTATTCGAGAAGTGTTTATAAACACCTGACACGATAAATTGACACAGTATTGTTTTAAACGTGGGTGAATGAATTTGTTTCACCCAAAATATATTTTGATATAAAAGAAATATTTCCTTAAATTGTTTTATAACTTGGATGTTAGGATGATAATATTTGAAACAAATAAGATTATAAAAATTGGAATGACTTGAATAATGAAAGGGAAAATTTGTACGAGCATAAATTATACTAATAAATTATAGGTAAAATTTGATTTAAATCAAATTTGAAAAATCCCGAAAATTTTGGACGTGTTTTTCGAAATGTGTTGAAGATATATAATAGCATTATTGTTTTAGAAGTATTTCTGAAAGGAAATGGTTTCATATAAATTTTAGGAAGGGATATAGCATTGGATTCACTTCAGTCGCTGGAAAATAACTTCCGTGATGACTGTAGCATCATCAATGTTCATTTTCGAGTTTCATAGTGGTGGATTGCTGCCAAATTGATTTGTTAAGAAGGGCTAGTTTTATTTTTCAAATTTCAAAGGAAATTTTTGGGGATAAAAACCAAGTTTGGTTTACAAATTTGAGAAATGTGATTTTGGGATGATTTGAACCAAAATCCGGGTGTTTGAAATCCTGAATCCTTATTTGAATTGAAAATCCTTATGAGATAAGTTATAAACTTTTAAAGTTGAGATGATTTTTAAATAAGGTAGGAAAATATGAGCTTTGAATGTTGGAATTAAAATTTAAAGTGAAAAGTTATAAACGAAATTAACTTGGATTGAGGAAGAAAATTAAATCGAATTGAATTAAATTAATCTGAGTTATAATAGAATTGAATTGGAATAAAATTCAGATGAGTTATAGGTGATATTGAATGGAATTAGATCCTTACTTAAATAAACGGAAGTAAGTTGGATAAGAAATAAGTTGGATAAGTATTGGATTAGAATAAATGAATTAGAATAACTTATGAAAGAATTAAAAATCCATGGAATAAAATTATGCTTTGGTTATAAATAAGCGTAAATCATGAGTTAAAAATAAAAGATGAATATATTCAAGCCTAGGATGAATGGAAATGTGTAAAATAATAAGTCGTGACTTATAAAATTGAGAAGTGAAATAGAAAACCCAAAATAAATATTGTTTGATGTTTTGGAAAATGAAACAAAAATTCAAATTTGAATTATAAAATAAATTGAACTTAAGAAAATTAAATGAAGTGAATTTTGAGATTAAAAATCAAGTATTGAATTATAAATAGGGGGAGAACTAATTAGATAATAAATTAGTTAATGAAATATGTAGATGGAACCTAATGTAGTTAAATAGAAGCTGAATTTTTGAGTTAATATTGAAGTTTGGGAATAAAACTCGAGTTATAAATATATTGGACTTGAATCGTTAGTGAAGTAAATATAATTGAAAATGTTGCTAAATAAAAAGAAATTGGATTAAAGTAGGGATGGTTTTATTTGCAAATAAAACCCAAATGAGTGGGACTAAATTGAAAATGGCCTTGGAATTAATTAAATGAACTGAGAATGAATTGGATCTGGAAATTTAAAATTTATACAAAACAGATGAACTAATCAAATAAATTTGTAGTTTGAAATGAGATTTAATTGAAATTGAACTAACTTAAATTGAAAAGGAAAATTTATTTGCAAAATTAAAATGCGCTTAAGTATGAAATTTGAATAATTTGAAGTAAATTAATTAAAGTTAAGAATAATGAGAAGCTCGACTTCGAGTAAGAATGGTAGACCATTAGATTAAAGCTTGGGTTGAACTAATTTGGGAATGTTTGGTATTATGCAAGCATGGAATGTGTCGAGCTAAATAAAATGGTTATGGATGAATTAAAATGGAAGGAATTAAATATAAATTAAGTTGAAATCAATTTTAAATGGTTATAAGCTCAGGTAATTATTTATGCACATGAATATAGTCGATTTGCGTAGAAATAATTGTCGTTTGACGTAAACGAAGGTAATTAAAATTCTATGAGTTGATAGAGATTAAATAAATTGATTTTAAGATCAATTGAAATGAACATGAGTTTGTATTTCTTAAAAATGAATTGAGTGTAAGCAATTGAGTTGTAAACCACATAAATTGAATAAAGTTGTATACGAACTGGTCGTAAACAATTAAAATTATTGCCAGAACCCTATAAGTGGCTTATAAATATTGTTTAACCTGCATTTCTTATAGAAACTCGTATGTTTACTAGTTAAATATGTAAAATGTTGTTGTTATATGATTTTGGCACTTACATATTTAAATTGAGTAAGTACAGGTTCAGGAAGCCGTTGGGCTGGATTTGACGTGCAAAATGCTAAAATAATATGTCGCTTCCTTAAAAATGCTAAATAAAGGTACGCCTAAGCAATAAAAATAAAAAATATGAACTGTTTTTGTTTTTTCGACCGTGTGGGTCGACGTATATATATTTATATCTCTTGTCAAATTGCAAAAGCTCCTCCGTACAAAGGAAACTCTGCCAAAAAATTTCGAAAATTTTGGGAGTTAGAAAATTTTTGAAAATTTTGTTAGCGACAAAACGATTTCAAATTGGAAATTGAAATAAATTAGTGGATGAAACTAATTTAAAATAATGACATGAATCAGTTATGAATGGAAGATAAAATTCAATATTTAGAGTTGAAGATAAATTGAATTCATATGGAAATGGGAAAACTAATTTGAATAGAAGTAGATATGAAACTTTTGTAAGGAAATGTATAAAATGATTTTAAAAGCTATGGTTGGATATTATTGATGCAGGATATACAGGGATTGTAAAAGGGGAAAGGAAAATTGGTTCTGATTTCAGAAGATAAATTTGAATTGCTCGACAAAAAGGTACGTGTTTAAATTTCTGTATGAAATTTGATTGGGATTTTGATCTAGTCACTTGGCCTTTTGTTTTCTTTTGGAATTTGGGAGCCCATAGAGGCATTTTATAGTTGCACCGGGCCAGTCGCGCAAAGGAGACGCTGGAAAAAAAATTCAAAAATTTAGGGAGTTAGAAAATTTTTGAGAAATTATGAAAATTTTAAACTAGGTGTTGAATTATAATTTGAATGGTTGAATAAGTAAAGTAATTTGGGAACTATGGAAAAGTTTGGATAGTTACTAAGATGGATAATGTGTCTTTAATAAAGATTGTTGGGTTGTTGTTAAAAACTGTTTGGTTTGGAAAATAGTGATGGGTATTGGATCATTCTTCTTAATTGGCAATTTCGGGGACGAAATTCTTTTAAGAGGGGAGGAACGTAATGACCCGGATTTTTCATTGCTGAGTTTGGAATATTTAAATGGGTCTAAATATTTAATTTGGATTATAAATTAATCTTGAGTATGAAAAGTTCGGTTTCTATTCAATAAAATAGATTCAGAATTCAATATAGCGGTTTGTTGGATAAAAATTTGAATCTTCAGTTTTAACTGAATAAAAATATTTCAAAGGCTTAGAAAATTTGTATTGAGAATACTGAAGATAATGGAAGCTTCAGAAATGAATTTGGAAATGTTTTGTTCGGTTTTGATTATATTTTTTAAGTTAATATTTAAAAATAGCATTCCGAGGCACAATCTCGAAATTCAACAAAACCAGTTCCATTGGTTTCGGAATATAGTATCATTATCGGATTTCAATTTTCATAGTGTTTGGAGTGATCGTCTGGCCATAAGATAAGCAAACGCCCTGAGATTTAAATTGAAAATTCAATGTTTTAACTTCTTCAAAAAGCTTTCTTCTCCATACGATCGAATTTGGACTCGAAACTTTTTCCGTTGCATTAGGAATAGGCGTATAACATTATGAACGCCTGTTGGCACGCCTCGATAGGATATAGAGATTTCGAGTTGCATAATTGTAACAATTTAAATTTAAATTTGAATTTAAAATGATGTATATGTGTATTTAATATAATACTGTTTTCAAAATATAAATTACAAGTTTTATTCTTTACAGCACTTGGCAGAAATTTTTACACTCGTCTTTCTTCTTCTAAAAGCCAAAGCCGAGCATAAGAAATTAGAAATAAAAAGTAAATACTATTCTTCGTTTAGAAAAAACGAAACCCCTCTTTTCTGGTTCAAATTCAAGGTAATGGCCGAAGCCTCCCATATTAAAAAAAATCAAATCGAAAAGGTGCCAATCTCTTATAAAAAATCTAATTATTGTCTTCTCAATCGCAATTCCGAAGGAGGCATGGCTGACGTACATAAGTGGCCTGGGTTTCGAAGTCTTCGAGAAGTACAAAAAAGGGAGCGGCGGCGTGACATCTTCAAATTCATTCGATTTGGGGGAGGTATGGGTCTTTGTCACGATTTTGTTTCGGGTTAGGATCGATTTTCGATGCGCGACAGCTCAAGGAGATTTCATTTGTGGGCATCGGTGGGTTTCGGGTCTCTGTGGGTTGCACGCGCGATACCAAGATGCTCGGCATCTTTGAAGAATTGTGGTGGGCGAACTCGGCATGAGGTTGGTGAAGTGATATCGCTTGGGGTAGTCGAGAACTCAGAGGTACAGGATTTTTATTTTTAATTTAAATTTAATAATATATATGTATATATATGTATATATGTATATATATACAGTGAAGGAAAAAATTTATTACTGAAGCGAAAAAAATATATGTAACTCAACATTTGATATTTACAAGTAGTAGAAAAGAAAAGAAAAAACTGATGATTACAGAAAAGTGTAAAATAATTCTGTTTTCATTTATTTGATATATTCACATACATTTTATTGTAAAATAGTAAATATATGTAGAGATGAGGTTTTGAAAATGGATTTTTTTTGTTTGAGGAGTTTATATAGTAAAAAAAATTAGATTTCCAAACCTACATAGATGTTTTTTATATGCAGTTTGGAAATGAGGAATAAAATACAATTTACTAGTTTATTTGAAAAATAATTTATCAAGGTAATTAATTTGTTTAACTGGTTTATTCAATTATTTCAGTTACTAAAGGGAAATTATTTATTAAAATGAAAATTATTAGTTTAATCTAATTATTAGTTAATAAAGTTTATTAAATGCTAATGGATCATTTGATTGGTTAAAATGTTTATAAACCATATAATGTTTATTCAAGGTAAAAAATAATGAAGAACGAGCCGGTTTGAATTGATCGCAAACAAATCAAAGGTGAGTTAATCTCATTAATTTGGATTTAAATTTAAATTTAAATGGTTAAATTTAAATAATTGGTAGAATGTTTGAACTAAATTTGATGTGCTATATTATATATATAGTAGTATATATAGTATATATTGGACTAATTGATTTCCCGCATTATATAGCGGATGAGACCCCATGCGCCGCATAATAGCGGATGATATTATATAAATTCCATATACCTCGATATTCCACCTCGAAGTGGAATTGGTATCTTATATTGTGCTAACATCTGTGGATGCAGGGAAACAGGTTGGAGGGATCCATTTGGATTCCTCAAAGTTATTTAGATTGTTTAATATTTTGTGTTATGAATATTTGATATTTTGTTATGAGTCGTATTGATAATTGGAATATTGAAAGCTCTGGTTTGCTTGAAAATATTTCAGTTCACTGAGTTATCAAAATATATGGAATTGGATTTTTGAAAGAAATAAAAGAGTGAATTTTAAGTAAAATAATTATAGAGCATCTGAATAAATTTAAGAATGAATTGGAAAAGAATAAAAGTGATTTTAAATCATAATTAATAAATTCCGAGTATGGAAAAAGGGGATTTTGAATAGCAAAGAGAGAATGAATTTTAAACTTAAAGTGATATTATTTAAAGTAATAAAAGAATTTGTTTTAAAATTAAAGGATTAAATATATTTTGAAGGATAAAGAATGAATTTAGAAAAGCATGAAAGTAATATTTCGGTTAAATAAGATTTTAAACCATATTTGAAAGGTAAAGGTGAAGTTGATTGGTTTGGAGTTAAATTGAGAAAGTAAAGGAATCTATTTCAAATTGGAATAAAATCTCAAATCGATTTGGAAATTGATTTATAATTTGAAATTATATTTTTAAAGAAGACGAGACTTTGGAATTTATAAACTGGGCTTATATAAGTAAAGTAATATATCAGTGGATATTTGGAAGAATAAATTCACGATGGGAATTTATTAAAGGAATGCGAAAATAGTTTAAAAATAAATAGTGATTTATTTTTAAAGGATGTGAAGAGAAGTATATTTCCTTGGATAGCCAAGTACATTTTCAAAGTAAATTTTTTAAATATAAGTTAAATGCTTTAGTGTTGTTTTAAAAAGGTATGTTTAGGAAATTTATTATTTCTATTTAGTTGCTAGCCACTGAGCATTGCTTCACCTCCCTTATTTTAGCCAATCCTGGTTGATGAGGTTCGATGCTATGCGTTACCTTTTTACAACACATCTCACTTAGAATGCTCATCATCCTCCTGACAATGTTCTGATAGCATTCATCCATACAAGCCAGTAACGACCCAATTTTTCGACGCCCAAAGTCGACATTAATACGTCCACTGTTCAAATGCCACATAGTCGAATGCCAGAAAACCGAAACTTAGGATTTAAGAAGAAGAAGATAGAAGAAGAAACAACAACAATAACCGAATCTCACATTTCAAAGTGGAATAATATATAATAGATAAATGAATAATCTTTAAAACAAAAGCACTATATCAGTTTATACATCACATTATCAGAGTTTTACAACAACAAAACACAACACCGACGGTCTTTATAACTTGACTACACAAAAAATTTACTTTTCAACAGCCCAAACGCAACGGATACTACAATATACATGATAAGTCTTGTGATCTAGCTTGAACTTCAGATTTCCATAGCATATTTTTACGACTTCGCTACAGAATACCGAAAACCTGGCTCTAGGCTTCCCGTGTGGAAAATTACGGCCACCCAGAGTTTAGAAAAGGAACAATAAACTCCAAGTCAGTCATGGGACTGGTGTGAGATCTTAAAACAGTTATTTTCACAAAGGAAATAAAAAGAAATTCGCTATGCTTTTGGAAAATGAAACTACCATAAGGCCTCCCGCCACACACACAATGAAAACGTAGAATTGGAGGAGACTTCTCCTTATGATAGTCAAACATGCTTGATACGCAAAATCTTTTTAATATTATCATCATTGCATAGTGTGGAAAACATATCGAAAGGATAATGTTAATCTTAGCCATCATAGACATTTCGAACTATGCCTACTGCAGCTACCATCTAAATAGTGGGGCGCCACCATAAGTAGATGGTAGGTTATACAATTAAAACCGTACAAAGCACGTACTGGAGATTGATTTCAAACAAATAGTCAAGCTAAGGAACTTCCTATTGCCAGATGGGAACGCCTCTAGAGGGATGCCCCAAGAACTTAACCAGCTCTCTGCCAACACAAGGCCGGGTTACCTCTATAACTATGTAACTGCTACACGAGTATGCCATCCCCCGGTCGTTTGCGACCTTTATCCAAGGACCCTCAACCACAAAGAAACAACAACAAAGTAATAAATTTGCAGCAACAACATAGGTAAAATATCTGGGATCCATACCATGATACTGCCCTTTTCCAGAAGGAAATGACATAACCTCTAGGGGCGCTACTCCCAAATAACCTTGCCGCATCCTTCCTGTTTCGACCATTTCCAGGTTGTGAGGTCCGACGTAGACTCGTCCACAAAGCTACACTTTTCACAAAGCCATGCTTTGATCAACAAATAATGAGCAGCACTTCGTATGCCACATTACCAATTCGGGAATATATCACTTGTAACCATTAACTACATAACAGAGCTCGTACGTCTCAAAGAAGGGTTCTAAGCTAAGAGAATAAATTCTCCGCCACCAATAGAAATGTATTCGATAGAAACCAGCTTTACATCTCAAAGTGTAACATTAGACACATATCCATGCAAGTCCTTTCCCGGATCGAAAGGAACCGAAGGCACTTGAAAGATCCCCTTGCAATCCAAATATTCACTAATCACATCCAGAATCCCCATCACAAAGGTTGTTAAAAATCTCTATGCCGGAGCAATCCGGTACAGAGACATTCGACAGGTAATCCTCTCGCTTTTGAAAATACCTGGTCTTCCACACCATCTTCAAATGCAAATCCCATTTCGTCGTATCATTATTTGGAATGGGTTTTATGACACAAAGTCCCAAATATCAATTTAATCTTTAAAATAATTCCTTCTATAATTAATGAAATAAATCTTTACTTTAAATATTTAAAACAATTTCCAAAAATATTTCTCCAACAATATTTTTCAAATCAACTTCTGGAACTTTTAATTTTTACTTCAAAAGCTACTTTAAAAATATACTCGGCTTTCCAGGGAAGAATTCTCTTTCCATTTCTAAATGGTCATTTAAATCTAATTTACATTCCAAATCTATAAATTTCTTTCCAAAGTTTTAAAAATAAACCAACATTTATTTTTAAAACAAAATTCCCTTTCCTTTATAAAATACCCATTGTGAACTTAAATTTTCCAAATATCTACTAAGATACAATTTTCAAATTGTTTTCCAAATATTCACTTTCAAATACTAAATCTAATTCCAAATTGCTTTTAAAAAATTTGTTTCAGACACCAATTCAAATTTCAAATTGATTCCGCAAAGATTCATTTTTAAACACTAAATAAATTTTCAAATTTTATTTCTAAATTTTTTCCTTTTAAAATAAACTCCTTTATCTCATCCAAATTATTTAAAATTCGAATATTAAATAAATTCTTCAGCTATTAAACAATATTACTTAAAACCAATTTATTAAAATCCTTCCTCATATTTTCGAATTTATTCAATAGGATTTCAAAAATAAAACTTTACCCTTTAAAAATTCGTCCTTTTAACTTCATCCAATTCTTGAAAATAAAAATTACTTTAAATATTCAACTTGAATTTCAAAAAATACAATTTTATTTATTTCTAGTATCTTACGATACCAAAAATATATTCGGCTAAAATATAGCCTTCAACAATTTTAATCACAAATATAAGCACACAGAGACTATAAATAGTCAACACACAACATATGAAACAAACTCAATATTTGAGTAATCCAGTTGGATCCCTCCAACCTGTTTCCCTGCATCCACAGACGTTAGCACAACAATTAAATACCAATTCCACTTCGAGTTGGAAGCGGTATAAGGGTTTAATATAATATCATCCGCTATTATGCGGCGCATAGGGTCTCATCCGCTATATAATGTGGGAAGTCAATCATTCCAGATACATATATAATACCAATTCCACTTCGAGGTGGAATATCGCGGTATTTGGGTTTAATATAATATCATCCGCTATTATGCGACGCGTAGGGTCTAATCTGATACAACTTATAATAATTTATCATCCAAGCACACAATCAATGATTTTAAATTTAACTATTAAAATTAAATCGAAAAATTTGATTGAGTGAGAAGATGTCACCTTTAACAATGCATGCAATCCATTTTCTATTCCATCTTGTTTCCATTCAGATATTGACATTGTATAAACAATTATGTAATTTTTATTAACATTCGAAATAATCGAACAATTCAATTGTCATTTATAATTTAACTAAAAAATTTCTTTTTGTTCATTTTAATTAATTAAAAATTAAACTTTATCGAATGATTTATTTAAAACAAAATTTCCTTTTATAATAATATAATTGAACCAAACAAATAATCAATCATCATTAATGTAAATTTGAAATTTTGATTTTAACTCGACTATTTTCCTTTTTTCCTTTTTCTTTTATACCTTACTGTTATATATAATTTTTTTCCTGTAAATATAAAAATTTACTATAAAAAAATATATTTTCTTATCTCCTAACCTATATACATACCCATATTTATAAATTAAAAATTGAAAGAAAAAGCAAAAAGTTTGTACCTTCACTGTCTTATACCTTATAGTCTCGAATCAATGGCCACGATCAAGCGACCCACTACACCTCGCACGCGAACTACAGAATTGTTGGCTGTGCTACCCTCAAACCACTGCTGCCACCTGCTAAACCCCACGATAACACTGTCGCGACTTCCATCCAAATCCTCCAACGCAATCGCAGATTTCCCAAATCATGAACCCTAACGATTTCACCGCCTTTGCTTCGTTGTCACTTCACCTGGTGCCGTTGCCGTAGATGAACCTCCATACTGCTATGCCTCGCTCGACCTCTTCTCCAACACATGCGAGCCTTTCCTTGCCGCCGCTTGTTGTGCCATGCCGCGCGATGCTCTCTTTTGCCATCACGGTTCATAGAAGTATTCGAGCTCGAGATCGAATTCCCACTCGCGAAGCTCCACCCCTCCTTTTTTTCGAATAGAAATCGATTTTGATTTTTAAACTTCGCTCGCCATTTTTTATTTTTTGTTTGAACTTTCGATTTTGATTATTGTTTCGAAGATAAAACAAAGCTCGGCTATTTTTTTCAAAAGGTAGGAGACGCGTATCTTATTTTTTTCTCATTTTCCAAGACATGTAAAAAATCTACCAAGTGGATGAATAAAGAAGAAACGTGTAAGATTTCCTTGTGAAAACATTATTTATATTCGATCTAAATTCAAATTCAAATTTAAATTAAAATCGCCTCGAAGATGCAACATAAAATTTCGAATTCCTATCGAAGCGTGCTGCCAGGCGTTTATAATGTTAAACCCCATTCCGAACGCAATGGAAAAGATTTCGACTCCAAATTCGATCGTATGGAGAAGATAGCTTTTTGGTCCCAGCTTTTATATTGAACTTTCGATATAATTTTCAATGCGTTTTCTTATCGTACGGCCACATAACAACTCCAAACACTATGGAAATTGAATCCTATAATAATATACTATTATGGATCTAATGGAACTGGTATCTTCGAATTCCAAGACTATGCCCTGCAAGGCTATTTTTAAATATCTATTTAAACAATAAAATTTCAAAATTGAATAATTCGTTTTCAAATTAAATTCCGAAGCTTCCATTATCTTCAGTATTATCAATATGAATTTTCCAAGCCTTTGACATATTTTTAATCAGCTCAAAACTAAAGATTCAAATTTTTACCCAACTTCAATAAATTAAATTCAACAATTTAATTACCAACTTCATATTTATATTTGAAATCCAAGTTTAAATTCACTTCCAAATATTTAAAATCAATCAAATATTCTAATTTCAAATGTCCAAAATTTTTGTGTCATTGCATTCTTCCTCCTTTAAAAAAATTTCGTTTCGAAATTACTAGTTAAGAAAAATGATCCATAACCCGTGTGTCTTTTCCGCAAAACCAGACAGTTTTATCAACTTGCCAAAACAAATCTTTTTATTTGAGACCCATTATCAATTCAATTACTTTCCAACCTCAACCATAAGTTTTTAACAATATTGTTTTCTCAATAGTTTCAATTTAAATCTAAATTCAAAATTTTAAATTTTCAAAATTTTCTCTAAATTTTTCTAACCCCTAAAATTTTCGAAAAATTTCACCAGCGTCGCCTTTGCGCGGCTAGCACCGTACGACTACAATATACCACAATAGGCCTCCAGATTCAAAAAGAAAACAAAAGACCAAGTAGCTAGATAAGAAAATCATCAAATTTTATGTAGAAATTTAAATACATACCTTTTCGAGAAACTCAAATTTATCTTCGAAATAAAAATCCCAATTCCATTTTTCTTTATATCACCTGTATGCTATTTAACAATCATATCCCGTTTCTAGATTCAAAAATCATTTTGCACATTCCATTACCAAAGTTTGAACACTTACTTCTTATACCATTTTTACTTACTATTGGAGTATATATCCATTTTCATTCAGTCTTACATTTTCAATTTCATTTGAATTCAATTTACACTTTCAATTTTATTTGTCGAATTCAATTCATTTCAAACCAAGTTTATTTTATCATTTCTTCAATTAGTTTCACTTACTAAATTTTATTTCAGTACTTTGCTTCATTTGATCCAACTTGTCAAATTTCTCCACTTCACCTTATTTATCACAGATCAAATTCAATTCGAATTCCAGCTAGAATTTCGTTCACTTACAAGTTCAAAATGAATTTCAACATTC
This sequence comes from Allium cepa, assembly GCA_030765085.1. Lineage (NCBI taxonomy): Eukaryota > Viridiplantae > Streptophyta > Magnoliopsida > Asparagales > Amaryllidaceae > Allium > Allium cepa. The sequence goes on along the minus strand of CM060943.1, from coordinate 949,058,676 downwards.
AATTTCACTTTCATTTACTTGCAATTATAAATTCATTCGTTCACTCATAATTTATTTTCTACCTTAATAAATTTTATAGCATAACTATTTTTATCAGATTCCAGACTCATTCCATCTTTTAAAAACAATTCAAACTATCTTTTGAATTTTAAAACCCAAACCCAGTTTTCCAAGCAACTTTCATTTAAAACAATTTGGCAGCAATTCCTCTCCTAGAAACTAGAAAATGAACACCAATGATGTCGTGATCATCATCGAAATTATTTTCAAACAACTGAAAAGAGTTTAGTGCTTTCATCCCTTCAAAACACTTTTCCAAAACCTTTGAAAAACATTTTCAAACCAAAAAGGGATTTTAACTTTCCACCAAAATTTCAAATTTCAAATCCTTTCAAAAACATTTCCAATTATTTCTTTGGAATTTTATTTCAAATTATAAATCACAATTGTAATTCACATAGAAGTGTACATCAGAGTAGCAGTCGAACAAGATCCACAATATCACAAAAGAATTGATACAAGTGCTAGATAAAAGCATATGTATACATCAAGGAGTCTCTGTGTCGAATGTATAACAACAAAAACTACTAAACTGGAGTAGTTCGTAAAAAGTCAGATAATGCTCCCAGAAGATAAGTCAAGCAGAATCATCTGTAACATCTCGGTCTGACCCGAGTATTATTTAATAAGAAAATAATAATCGGGTCAGTCTAGCTATAAATATCAAATAAAATGAAATAAAAGAAGAGATGTGACAAAAACGTATGATAACAATAATGCCATACTATGAAAAGTAGGCATTGGAAAACACTAAAATCATACAATATCTCAAGATTCTCAAAGCACTAAAAAGAATGTCATATTCTTTATTTTATTCACCTAACCCCAAATATCGGCAAACATATCATTGTCAATCACAAAAAGAGGTGAAACACAAACTATAGAAATCATCAACTAGAAATCCAGAAATCACAAATGGGGCAGGCCTATCACAAACGGGAGCATGGAAACTCAACAACACGTATATCACAAACGGAATGCTATTCCATGGTCGCTCACCTTCAATTTTAAGCCGAGGCTCCCCAAACGGCCTGAAGACCATGGGTCGCTACCCTACCAAATTTGAGTCGAAACTCCACAAATGGTCAAAAGACCATGGGTCGTTAGCCCATAAAAATGATACAAGCTCCATAGAACGGGGTACAGTCCCCATGTGGACAAAGAGACATCGCACATTGCTTGTCTAAACAACAAAAATGATCATCATCGATCATCAAGAAGTGTCAATTGCACTAAGCTAGTAAATTAATGCGTTTAGCTTCAAGTCCCATAACCACTATCTTAACTTAAACATTTACGAACAAACTGTAGATCTCCACCCGAAATTTGTCACAAGAGTTTCAATCAAACAAGTCCAAAAGTTAACCGACAAAGTGAACGCAAGCGTTTCATAACACTAGTTTCACTAAGCCGTTTAATTAGATTTCTCAAATGAATTAGGTAAAGGTTTGTGTATACTAATAGATTGGAAAACGGTTTTACAAAAAAGCTTTGCATTAAAAATAGAGTTGGAATCATATTTATGAAAGAGTTTTATTTACTATTAGTATAGAAACCTTTGTATTTTAAAGTGACAAATCACCAAATTGATTGTAAAAACAATCAATCACCAAAAACTCACATTCGAAGACATGAATCAAATCCAAAGAAACCGATACCAAATCCATTAATGCGATATTCCCTAAAAATCCCGAAAAAGAAGTTATCAAAGTCAAAAAAGGTGATAACTACAAATTGGAGAAACAAGAACCGATTAAAAATTGGAAATTCAAACGAAAAACGCAAAATAGGCAGAGAAAACAGATTCAGTCGACTGGACAAGGGTGGTCAGTCGACTGACACAAATCCTAGAAACTTTCTATTTCCCGGTTCAGTCGACTGAACCAAAGTGGTCAATCACTGAATCATGCCTGGAAACTTTCAGCTTCTAGGCTTAGTCGACTGATACTGGCCCAGGAAAATTCCCGGGTTCGGTTCAGTCGACTGACCTTATAATTCCCAAGGGGTAAAATCCAAAACAATTTGCGATCAGACGAGCGATGGGAGCTATGGGTTTACGCCAATCGACAACCCAGCCGTATAGGCTCTTCGATACGCCACCAAAATTTGAGATCAGAAGGAGATGCTTACCTAGGCTTCTCTTTGAATTTGGAGCTAAAATTTGGATTTGCAAATGAAGCTAGGGCCTTGGAATTCCTAATCTCTTTTCTCTCCTTCCATTTTTGTTTAAAGCTTGAAGTGTTAGGAAATGAGAATGGATGAAGAGGAGAGGGGGTGGAGCTAGGGCATCATGTTAAGTCAATTGGGCTGAAACCCAAGCCCAAAGCTCTAGGTGAAAATGTAAAAATTCAAGCTAACTCCAAACATAACGATGTTTATACTCAAAAAGGTTGCAAACGTCATTTTAAACTCAATAGAATGGGTGTCGAGTCCTAATTTGACTGTTTGCAAAAAGTAGCTTTTCGGACTTAAATCTAACTAACGATGCTATATTTAAATAAAATATTTAAATATACAATGTAAAATATGCGGATTGTTAAAGACTCCACTCCTTAAAAAAATTGCGTCCTCGTAATATTTAAGAAGAAAATAAAGAGTAACAACCATAAAAGCATATCAACACAATAGAAATTCGAAGTAAGAAGTTCACCTCAAGGAGCATGAGAGAGTAAGTCCGGATGTGTTCGCTCGATGAATTCCCTAGATTCCCAAGAACAATCCTTAGGATTTGAGGACCATTGAACTTTCACAAGAGGGACATCTTTATTTCAAAGGCATTTTACCTCCGAAGCAATAATACGAATAGAATGTTGCTCGTAAATCAGATTAGGCGAAACTTCAATTTCTCCCACTACACCGAGCTCAAGAATAGAATCGGAATCTCGAAGGCATTTTCATAACTGAGAGAGTGGAATACGTCATGAATAGCAGAAAACTGAGCCGGTAATAAAGGCGATAAGCCACAGTACCAATACGTTCGGTGATGGAAAATGGGCCAATATATCGAGGTGCTAACTTTCTAGATCGACTGAAACGCACAACACCCTTCACAGGTGAAACACAAAAAAATACCAAATCTCTCACAGAAAATTATAATTTCCTTCTTCGATTATCGGGATAGGATTTTTGTCTACTTTGAGGTTCTTTCATTCTATGGCGAATAAGGTCAATCATTTCTCTAGAATCATGAATAAAGTCTGGACCTAAAACCCGCTTCTCAGTAGCCTCAAGCCAACAAGAAGTAGATCGTTGTGGCCTTCCATAAAGTACCTCAAAAGGTGTCATAACAATACTAGATTGGAAGCTATTATTATAGGAAAACTCAACAAGAGAAATGTGATCTTCATAACTCCCACCAAAATAAAGAACACAAACACGAAGAAGATCTTCACGAGTTTGATTCACCCACTCAGTTTGTCCATCGGACTAAGGATGATAAGCAGTGCTAAAATTAAGCTTCGTTCCCAAAGCTTTTTGAAGACTCTTCCATAATCCACTAGTAAACAATGAACCACAATCACTAACAATAGAAGTAAGAATTCCATGCAATTTAACAATTTCTATAATAAAGAGCTTGGCCAAAAGAGGTACGGTCCAATTGGACAAAACGGGAATAAAATGGGTGGATTTTGTAAGTCTATCAACTACCACCCATACATTATCATGGCCCGAACGAGAACGGAGTAGATCGTCAATAAAATCTATGGAAATTTGGTCCCACTTCCAAATTGGCATGTCCATAGGTTGCAATAACCCACCGGGCCTTTGATGCTCGTCCTTAATAAGTTGGCAAGTCATGCAACGCTTAATGAAGTTAGCAGTATCATATTTCATTCCATCCCAATAATAGAGTCGCTTCATATCCGCATACATTTTACTACTACCGGGATGAATATTGAATTTACAACGATGAGAATCTCCTAAAAGGTCTTTATGAAGATCACTAATATATGGAATGATAAGTCTACCAAATTTTCAAACACCGCCACGAGCATCAATATAAAAGTCTATCAAACCTTCAATGTTAATTTTATCCCTATAACTTTGGCTAAGAGGAGCCAATTCAGGATCTAGTTTTTGAGCATCAAGAATGCTGTCTAAAAGAGAAGGATGAGCCTCAAGCTACATAAAACAAGAGATGAACGTAAATTGGATTCACAATCTCGAATCTCGCAAGCGGAAAAAAATCCCGAGATCATTCCATTCGGATATCATCATAGAAACAACCGCTTGTTACTTACGACTAAGGGCATCAGCAACACGATTTCCCTTTCCAGGGGTATAATGAATATCAAGATCATAAGATGCAAGGAACTTGAGCCAACGCTGTTGACGAAAATTAAGTTCCTTTTAAGGAAATAAATACTTCAAAGATTTACGAATCGTGTAGAGAGCAAATTTCTCTCTCAAAGATAATGACGCCAGAGTTTAAGGGCGAAAACAATAGCCGCAAGCTCTAAATCATGAGTGGCATATCAAGTTTCGGTAGGCTTTAATTGCCTAGAAGAATAAGCAATAACTCGTTCCCTTTGCATGAGATCGGCTCCCGAACCAACATGACTAGCATTGATATATACAATAAAATCTTGGTTTCCTTCGGGAATCACAAGAATAGGAACAGCGGAAAGGAGTTCTTTTAATTTCTGAAAAGAAGCTTCATATTTGTCCGACCAAATGTATTGAACTCCCTTCTTTGTCAAACTAGTAAGAGGCATGAAATTTTATGAAAAGCCTTTTATGAAATGACGGTGATAACCCGCCAATCTGAGAAAACTACGGATTTCCATCACACTCTCCAGTCTCTTCCAATTTTGAATCGCTTCAATCTTTGAAGGATCTAGGGAAATTATGGATTCGAAAATAATATGACCGAGAAATTTCACACGAGATTGCCAAAAGTGGCACTTAGAAAAATTTGCTTTTAATTGGTTACTCTAAGTGTTTCCAACACAATCTGAAGACGCTTTTCATGCTCTTCCTCAGTTTTAGAATAAACAAGAATATCATTTATAAAGATGAGAACAAATCGATCGAGGAAGTCTTTGAAAACTCGATCCATAAGGTGAACGAAATAAGCTGGGGCATTCATTAAACCAAATGGCATAAAAATCCATTCACAAGATCCATAACGAGTACGGACTTATGTCAGAGGAATGTTATCCTCTGCAATTCGAAGCTGATGAAAACCGCTTGCTAAGTCCAACTGTGAAAAGACTCTAGCACCGCAAAGTTGGTCAAATAAATCATCAATCTGAGGTAAAGGCTATTTATTCTTGATAGTAAGACCATTAAGCTTGCTGTAGTCAATGCAAAGCCTAAGTGTACCATCGGGTTTCTTCACGAAAATAGCCGAAGCTCCCCAAGGAGAGGAACTAGAACGAATAAATTGCTTATCTTCCAATTCAGATAATTGTTTACGCATCTCCTCATTTTACTTATTGTACATACGATAAGGAGGACGAGTAATAGGTAGGGCTCCAGGGATTAGATTAATTCTAAACTCAATTGCTCGCTTAGGTGGTAATCCGAAAATGGGCTCAAATATATCGGAAAACTCACAAACAATGTGAATGAGAGAAATGAGGTCTTCCTCATCATCATTATAATCATCATGAGGGTTTAGAGAATACAAGGATGCTGCCAATTTAGAATCCGAATCTTTAAGAACAATAGAAATCTGCTTAACAGATTGAGGGTGTCGAAGATGAATAGTCTGCCTAGGACATAGGATATGGGCTTCATAGCGGTTAAGCCAGTCCATTCCCAAATCATTCCGAAGCCTAAGTAACGCATGACATGCAAATCAGCTTGGAAAGAATAATCACATAAAATAACATCAACATCTTTACAAAGCAAACTGAGTGTTGCAGATCCACCAACTGGATTAAAAATTCTCGAGGAAGTCATCATAGCCATGACGCTTAAAGAAAAAGTATCAACAATTTCTTTTGATATAAAAGAATAGGATGCACCCGTATCAAAAAGACCTCGAATATGATGACCACGAAACATAATAATGCCATCAAGGATAGAATGAGAAATACCTTGACCACGAGAAGTGTTACTAGGGGCTTGCACCACGTTTAGCTTTCCCTCCTTCTAGCTTTGAAGTTTGGGACATGAACATATATATAATGGCCGGAACCTTTGCAATAGAGACAAGTAAGGGGCTTTGGACACTTATTTGCATAATGGTCCTTAGAACCACGATTATAGCATTCTCTACGGCTCGAAGTAGGAGTCTTTGCTACCTGTTTCCCTTTCTTGTTGGGATAAGGACCTTTGAACTTATTAGGCCTCTTCTTGTTGTTGTTGAAGTTCGGTTTGCTACACCCATCTTCAACAACACTCTCTTTATCTGGCTCTTCAAGTTGAAGAGCGATATCAACAAGTTGATCAAAAGAAACTTCTAGTTTCAGAAGTAAAGGCCTTTTGAGATTCTTATTCAAACCATAGACGAACCTCTGGTTTTTCTTTAATGGGGCATTTACATACTCGACCCCATATTTAGAGAGGGATTCAAAAGATATGACATAATTTGCCACAGAAGATTCACCTTGAACAAGGTCAATAAAACGACAGGCCAGAGTCACTTTTTTAGCTTTTCGTACAAACTTCGATTCAAATCATTCTCGTAATTGCTCCCAAGTAAGATCTACTTCAATAATTTCATAAATCAGAAGCTCATACCAATTTAACGCTCTTTCTTGGAGCATACTAGAAGCCACTTGGACACAATGCAAATCAATAAGGTCCATGCGAGAAAAGATGCGATCGCAGGTTTTAAGCCATGCTTGGACTTCGATAATGCCCTCGGAACCCTTGAACGGCTTTCCACCAAAATTTGTATAATCACTGCACAGGCATGCAAATCTGGATTTTGGATGAGTAGGCTTTGGAATGGGTCCGACAACTTGAGCATTCTTTACAAGATCTAGAAGCTGTTGGGCAGACATAAATACTCCATCTCGAGGAGAAGCACTGGATTGACCAGTGTTGGGATGGCCTGGTCTAACCATTTCTCTTCTTTAAGAAAGAAAGAAAGAAGAAGACACAAAATGAATATCATACAATCATGATTGATACAACAAGACATCATAAAAGAAAATAGGATAGAACGAGTCCTATGACTCGGATAAAATCCTAAGGCACGACTCCTAAGAAGAACTTAAGACAATGATCCTTACTAGATTATTCTACATTGTTCCAAAGTTTGGCTTCGTTACTAAGCTGCGACGCCCCACCTCTATGGTCATGCTAGCCGAGGACAATACGAGGTAATGCCATCAACTAGCACGAAGAATAAGGCTGTTAAGGAGCGACCATCCATGTAATTGATTTGTGCAAGCATCGATATGTCAGATAGTATAACATGCATTTCAATTCAAGAGGAAATCCGACATACCGATACAAACTCAAAGCTACTACACAGTGGCTATATATAATCTACGGAAACAAATATAGAAATAAGCATAACACAAATCCTGTCACATATATCCATGCCACAAAGGTGGAAACAGATATGAATATAACACATAGAAATGTACATTAGAGTAGTGGTCAAATAAGATCCACAATATCATAAAAGTATTGATACAAGTGCTAGACAAAAGAATATGTATACATCAAGGAGTCTCTGTCTCGTACGTATAACAACAAAAACTACTAAATTAGAGTAGTTATTCAAAAGTCAGACAATGCTCCCAAAAGATGAGTCAAGCAGAAGCACCTGTAACATCTCGATCCGACCCGATTATTTTTTAATATAAAATAATAAATAGATCAGTCTAGCTACAAATATCAGATAAAATGAGACAGAAGAAGAGATGTGACAAATACTTATAATAACAATAATGCCATACTATAAAAATTATACATTAGACAACGCAAAAATCATACAATATCCTAAGAATCTCAAAGCATTAAAAAGAATGTAATAATCATTATTTTATTCACCAAACCCCAAATATCGGCAAAAATATCATTGCCAATCAAAAAAAGAGACGAAACACAAACTCTAGAAATCTTCAACAAGAAATCCAGAAATCGCAAATGTAGGAGGATATCCAAAACGGGAGCATGAAAACTCACCAACACATGTATCACAAACAGAACGCTATTCCATGGCTGCTAACCATCAATTTTGAGCCGAGGCTCCACAAACGGCCTGAAGACCATGGGTCCCTACCCCACCAAATTTGAATCGAAACTCCATAAATGTTCAAAAGACCATGGGTCGTTAGCCCATAAAAATGTGACGAGCTCCATAGAATGGGGTACAGTCCCCTATGTGGACAAAGAGACATCCCACATCGCTAGTCTAAACCACAAAAATGATCAACATCGATCATCAAGATGTGTCAATTACACTAAGCTAGTAAATAAATGAGTATAGCTGCATGTCCCATAACCACTAGCTTAACTTAAATATTTACGAACAAATTGTAGATCTCCACCCGAAAGTTGTCATAAGAGTTTCAATCGAACAAGTCCAAAAGTTAACCGATGAAATAAACGCAAGCGTTTCATAAAACTAGTTTTTCTAAGCCATCTAATTAGATTTCTCAAGCTAATGAGGTAAAGTTTTGTCTATACTAACAGATTGGAAAACGATTTTATGAACAAGCTTTGTATTAAAAATAAAGTTGGATTCATATTTAAGATAGAGTTTGAATATTTACTATTAGTATTGAAACCTTTGTATTTTAAAGCGACAAATCATAAAATCGATTGTAAAAACAATCAATCACCAAAAATCCACATTTGAAGACATGAATCAAATCCAAAGAAACCGATAACAAATCCATTAAAATGGATATTCCCCAAAAATCCTGCAAAAGAAGTTATCAAAGTCAACAAAGGTGATAACTACAAATTGGAGAAACAAGAATCGGTTAAAAATTGGAAATTCAAACACTAAAGGAAAAATAGGCAGAGACAGCAGATTCAGTCAACTAGACTAGGATGGTCAGTCGAATAACATAAATCCTGGAAACTTTCTATTTCTAGGTTCAATCGAATGAACCAAAGTGGTTAGTCGACTGAATCATGCCTGGAAACTTCGGTTTCCAGTATCAGTCGACTGACCCAAAGTGGTCAGTCGACTGATACTGGCCTAGGAAAATTCCTGTGTTCGGTTTAGTCGACTGACCTTATAGTTCAGTCGACTTAACTAGAAATTCCAGTATTCTCAGCCTAGCCCCCAAGGGGAAAAATCCCAAACAATTTGCGATCAGACGACCGATTGGCTCTAGGGATTTATGCCAATCGGCAACCCAGCCCTATAGGCTCTTCGATACGCCACCAAAAGCATGATCAAACATCAAAGCTTGGATTTTTAAAGATTTAACTTCAAAACACCAAAAATTGGAATATTCATAAAGCGAAGTCAATCCAAAGCAAAGAAGAAGGAATAAATGCTAGGAATCACTACCTAACAGCTGTCAAAGATATAGACATAGATGTGAGTTCAAAAACTCACCTTATACACAAAAAAAGGAAGGGGAAGCTTGAAAACAAAGGAAGATCAACCACTCTTCAATCTCAACTCTAAAAGCTCCAATCAATGATCATAAACAATAATTTCCAAAATTATATTATAGGAAATTTTTGAAATTGGAGAGAGACTGAGATGGAGAAGAAGAAGGAGATGCTTACCTAGGCTTCTCTTTGAATTTGGAGCTAAAACTTGGATTTGCAAATGAAGCTAGTGCCTAGGAACTCCAATCTCTTTTCTCTCGCTCCATTTTTGCTTAAAGCAAGTGTTAGAAAATGAGAATGGATGAAGAGGAGAGGGGGTGGAGCTAGGGTCTTTTGATAAGTCAGTTGTGCTGAAACCCAAACCCAAAGCCCTAAGTGAAAATGTCAAAATTCAAGCTAACTACAAACATATCGATCTTTATACTCAAGAAGGTCACAAACGTTATTTTAAACTCAATGGAACGGGTCTCGAGTCCTAATTCGACTATTTGCAAAAAGTAGCTCTTCGGACATAAATCCGACTAACGTTGCTATATTTAAATAAAATATTTAAATATACAATCGTAAAATATGAGGGTTCTTACACCTACTATAGCTACCATCTAAACAGTGGGGCGCCACCATAAGTAAATGGTAGTTTATACAACTAAAACCTTACAAAGCGCGTATTGGAGATTGGTTTTCCAACAAATGGTCAGGCGAAGGAACTTCCTATTGCCACATGGGTACGCCTCTGGAGGGACGCCTCGAAAACTTAACCAACTCTCTGCCAACACAAGGCCGGTTTACCTTTATAACTTGGTAACTACTACACGAGTATGCCATCCCCCGGTCGTTTGCGACCTTTCTTCGAGGATCCACAACCATAAAGCTACAACCACAAAGTAATAAATTTGCAGCAACAACATAGGTAAAAAAACAGGGCTCCATACCATGATACTACCCTTTTCCAGAAGGACATAACATACCCTCAGGGGGCGCTACTCCCAAATTACCTTGCCGCATCCTTCCTATTTCGACCATTTCCAGGTTTGGAGGTCCGATGAAGACTCGTCCACAAAGCTACACTTTTCACAAAGCCATGCTTTGATCAACAAATGATCAGTAGCATTTCGGATGCCACATTACCAATTTGGGAATATATCACTAATAACCATCAACTACACAACCTCTAAGCTCATACGTCTTAGGGAAGGGTGTTAAACTAAGAGAATAAATTCTCCGCCACCAACAGGAATGTATTTGATAGAAACCTGCTTTACATCTCAAAGTGTAATGTCAAACACACATCCATACAAGTCCGTTCCTAGATCTAACGGAACCGAAGGTGCTTCAAAGAAGCCATTGCCATCAGGATATTGACTAATCGCGTCCGGAATCCTCATCACAAATGGTGATAAATATCTATATACCGGAGCAACCCGTTGCAGAGACATTCGACAGGCATTCCTTTCGCTTTCGAAAATGCCCGGTCTTCAACACCATCTTAAATTGCAAATCCCAATTCATGGTATCATTATTCGGAATGGGTTTTATGACACAAAGTCCCAAATATCGGTTTAATCTTTAAAATAATTCCTTCTATAATTAATTAAATAAATCTTTACTTTAAAGATTTAAAACAGTTTCCGAAAGATAGTTCTCCAACAATATTTTTCAAATCAACTACTAGAAATTTTAATTTATACTTCAAAAGGTACTTTAAAAATATACTCGACTTTCCAGGGAAGAATTTTCTTTCCATTTCAAAATGGTCTATTTAAATCAATTAATAAATCTTCTCGATTTATTTTAATTTACATTCAAAATCTGTAAATTTCTTTCCACACTTTTAAAAATAAACCAACATTTATTTTTAAAACAAAATTCCCTTTCCTTTATAAAATTCCCATTGTGAATTTAAATTTTCCAAATAACTACTGAGATATAATTTTCAAATTATTTTTCAAATATTCACTTTCAAATACCAAATCAAACTCCAAATTGATTTCCAAAATTTTATTTTAGATACCAATTCAAATTTCAAATTGATTTCCTAAAGATTCATTTTTAAACACCAAATCAATTTTTAAATTTGATTTCTAAATTTATTTCCTTTTAAAATAAATTCCTTTATCTCTTTCGAATTATTTAAAATTCGAATATTAAATAAATTCTTCAACTATTAAAAATATTACTTAAAACCCATTTATTAAAGTTCTTACCTATATTTTGGAATTTATTCAATAGGATTTCAAAAATAAAACTTTACCCTTTAAAAATTCCTTCTTTTACCTTCATCCAATTCTCAAAAATAATTTTTACTATAAATTTTCAACTTGAATTTCAAAATATCCAATTTTATTTATTTTCGGTATCCTATGATACCAAAAACGTATTCGGCTAAACTATAGCCTTCAATGATTTAAGTCACAAATATAATCACACAGAGATTATAAATAATCAACACACAACATATGAAACAAATTCAATATTTGAAGAATCCAGTTGGATCCCACCAACCTGTTTCCTTGCATCCACAGACGTTAGCACAACAATTAAATACCAAATTCCAATTCGAGGTGGAATATCAAAGTATATGGGTTTAATATAATATCATCCTATATTATGCGGCACATAAGGTCTCATCCGCTATATAATGCGGGAAGTCAATCGCTCCAAATACATATATAATACCAATTCCACTTCAAGGTGGAATATCGTGGTATATAGGTTTAATATAATATCATCCGCTATTATGCGGCGCAAAGGGTCTAATCCAATACAACTGATAATAATTTATCATCCAAGCACACAATCAATGATTTTAAATTTAACTATTAAAATTAAATCGAAAAATTCGATTGCGTGAGTTGATCTCACCTTTAACAATGCATGCAATCCATTATAATTATAATTATTTAAAAATTCAATTTTATCGAATGATTTATTTTAAACAAATTTTCCTTGTGTAATAATATAATTGAATCAAACCAATAATCAATCATCATTAATATAAATTTAAAATTTTGTTTTTAACTAGAATATTTTCCATTTTTTTCTTTTTTTTGTAATTTTTTTCCTGTAAATATAAAACACTACTGTAAAAAATATTTTATTATCTCCTAACCTATATACATGCGTATTTTTTAAATTAAAAATAGAAAGAAAAATCAAAAAGTTTATACCTTCACTGTCTTATACCTTACAGTCTCGAATCAATGGCCACGATTAATCGACCCGCCACGCCTTGCACACGAACTCCAGAACTGCTGGCCGCACAACCCTTTGTAACAACCCGATATTTTCAACCATTCGCATCCGCACATGTCGGACTCAAATTGCTCAAAATACCGCATTGTAAATAAAATTTGGCAAATCTCAGAATATACAGTAAATACATAATCACAGACCACAGACACCAAGTAAATAATAATGCAGCGGAAATAAAAGAGATGGTAGTTCATGAAGCTACTATATAAAAATAAGATACATCAGAGTTAAACAAGAGACAACAGAAGAGTAACAAGATACATCAGGTACAAATCAGAATACAACACTAAAACCACTGGATACAGAAAGAAAAATAGATGGCTGCATCTTCAAGAAAAGCTCCAACTCCGAAGGTGAATCTTGAATGCTAGCTCACTCAATCTGACTCGAGCGTAAAGCAAAACACAAAACACTCAAGTCAGCACATAAATACTTATGAACTATAAATCAACTCAAGTGAACAGTAACAAAAAATGCATCAGTAACTTAAAGAATGCTTGGGATCGCCCATCCTTTAAGGATCCGTTAAACTATTTACTATGTAGTAATATTGCGCTATTATAATAATGTCTACAACAAAATAAACATACTTTTAAATAGCGTTCCGGGCTACCCATATCACCCTTCACACATAATAGTCCCAGTAGTCCATCGAATATCATGCCATCTCTACTCCGGGTGACTGTTAGAGGACACCACACAAGTTATGGGAGAAAAACAAACTCGTAGTAAAGGCTCGGTATGGTAGGTGACACGGCACACAAGGCAATGCCAGGGTAGATATACCAATTACGCACACCGGCTGGTGGTAACGCAGCAGCCACATACGCCCACCTCGGAACACATTCCCATATCAAAATCGGAGGATGTCCATCTAATCAATCACCAGTAAGAGTATAATATCGAAGGAATGGGTCCGATCAGAGGAATGACCTTACTTGGCCCGAGATCGCTCCTGTTTTAGCCACCTTATGCCAACTCACGGGAGTTTGGTCCACGTAATATACCTCAAGAATGTCGCCACCATCCTACTTCATTCTGGTATCTCCACCACGTACACGGTTGTTAAAGTGGTTTTCGGAGTTGGCAGAGAGTATGACAACTTCCGATTCCGGTCTCTTTAACAACCAAGCGTTATTATAACACCGTGGTCATTTCAAAATAGTTTATACTTCAAAAAGATCAAATCATTTCATTTCAAACTATATTTCTTTCAAAATAGTTTATACACCATTTTTGATTTCAAAACTATTTATTCAATCAAAACATTTTATACTTCGAAACCAAAACATTTCAAACATATATTTATTTCAAAATCATAATATTTTCAAAGTATAACTCTTTAGAAACCAAAAATACTTGAAACAATTACACTTGAAAATCATAACATTTCAAAATCATACATTTGAAATAATGGGATATTCATTTAATTCTTTACATTTTATAATTCATTCGATTAATCCTAAATTTTCAATTTCCAACTTAATTCAATTCAAACCATTGGTTTCAATTAAATTTCCCAATAACCGTTTCAAATCATATCAATTTCAAATATAGATTTGATCCACAAATTAAATTTTCAATTTTTAATATATTTCGTAGCTTTAATATCCCGCATTTCAAAAACTAAATTTTATAATTTCATATATCTCAAATCTAGTTTCATTATTACTTAGTTTTTAAATACTCATTTCATAAATCCAATATTATTTAAATAAACTCAATTTACAATTAAACTAAATCTCCTTTGATACCAATATAAACTTCAAATATTCATTTATCAAAAGTACATATCATTCCAATTCATATTCTTTATCAAAATAAGATCAAATCATTTCCAAACCTTATTATCAAATCATTATTGAATTCAAATTAAAATACTCAAATTTAAATATCATTTTTAAATCAAATAAGTCGTTCATTTGTTATTTCAAGTATCATTACAAAATACATTAAAAATTCCATTCAAAAATTCATTTATCTCATTACATTTCATTCCATTTAACACATAACCAAGTAAACCCTATTTAAATTCAATTTCAAATTTAAATTCCTTAAAAATTCAAATTTAAATATTAAAATATATTCAAAACTTCTTAAATTTCACAATTAATCCATTTCCAAAAGTTAAATCATTTAACACTTTAAAATATAACTCATTAGTTATAAAATCTATAACATTTCAAACATTGTCAAATTATAACAACGACGGCATTTATAAAGTGCTATCATATCTTATAGCTTCCAAAATGGTTTATTTCAAGAATAACGGCATTTATAAAATGTCGTAGTAGATATTTGGTTATTTCAAACATTATTAGATTCAAAACAATAGCATTTAAAAATGATGTCAGAAGACTACAACATTTTGAAAATGCTATAAAATTCCAGATTTCATTATAGCTTTTCAAAAATAATAATAAAACTCCAAATTTTTATTATAACTTAAAAATCATATTTCTAGACTTCAAAATTTCACATTTAAAATCATTTAACATATGATTTAACACAACAAAATTTTTAGATCAAATATTCAATTTAAAAACTCCATTCATTTATTAAGTCAAAATTCACTGTTTATTAACATATAAATTAAATAAAACTTAAAATTTTACTTCAAATACAAATTAAAAACTTTAAATTTAATTTCCATAATTTATTTACATTTTAAAATAAAATTTAAAGTCTAAAATCTCAATTACTTCAAATTTATGTACTCAAATTCACAATTTCAAGACTTAATATTTAATTTTCTTAAAACCATAAAATATATATTTTTAAATCAAAATTTCATACTTTTAAAAAAATACATATTTTAATAAAAGTCATTTAAAAATATACCACAGGGTCTCTATATAATTTTCTAACCTAGGTCAAGTGATACAGATGTATATCATTTTAATCCGCATTTTACAAAGAAAACCCGGTTCTATCATTTCATACCCGCAATCCCAAGTCAAATAAAATACAATAGAAATCGCTCAGGCCTATTATTTCAGCCCATAATGATTTTTTTCCTATTCTAAAGTCCCTTCGGGTATGTATCATTTCAACCCATAGTGATTCTATTCTAACAGGGAACTTGCAGTTTGATCATATGCATAAACAATATAAGCAATGTCAATGTCGCAATATATCAAATATCAAGTGATAACTAACAGTTTTAACATGGTAATAACATGGCATAGCATATCATATGATCATCATTAACTTGCATAAACATTTTATATTACTATACACTTGCCATCAATTTACTATTTCATAAGTAAATATGTCAGAGTGAGAAAGACTCACCTTTTACGAAGCTAGAGACAAACAACACAGACAAGAGCTATTCCAAAGGCACGACAAGCACGATTTGATTTGAATTGATGGAGACCCTTGTAAACAAAACAAAATATAACATATATAAGTACAAATATAGATATCGACATACAAATATAATCAACAACTTTAGTTTGTAGAATAGTTGCAAAACAAGAGAGATGACCAAACCTTAGAAGCAAAAGACTTGCACACGACAACATAAGATTGTCACAAGATCAAATGGGCTTGATCTCACCACTCTAGGATCTGGTTTGGGTCAGGTATGGAAACCATAAAGGTGAGGTTACAAGTGGATGAAGGTGGTGGAAGAGTTACAACATGAAGCATACATGGGTTCAAGGCAAATATGTGAGGTTTTTGGTGCATTTTGACTCGGCTATGACCACATATAGGCTCGGCCATGGGGTCTTCATGTCAGTTCAGATCTGGACAGTAGTGAAAGGGGCAGCCAGAGGTGAAGTAGATGATGGTGGTGGTGGCTAAGGGGTGGCCAAAGGCAACTATGAAGGCAATAGTGGAGTATAGGCTTGGCTAGCATTGTTTTGGTGAAGTGCTTTGTAAATTTGAGGTGGTGGCTTCATCTAATGGTAATGGCCAGAGGTGGTGGTCAAAGGAGAGGGGGTTGGTGCTGTTGTAGATGGTGGAGAGGATGGTGGTCAGCAAGGAGAGAAGTGAGGCCAAGCAAACTTGAAGAAGAGGAAGGCTAAATCAACGAAGACGAGGGAAAAATGTGAAAAGAAAAGCCATTGTTTTTTTTTCTTTTTTTTCTTCTTCATGGCCGTGATTTTTAGGGGATGAGAAGTCTTCCCTTTCACATGAAAAAGAAAGAAGAATGCACGGCTGAAGAATGGAGTTAAGGCAGCCAATCGAAGAGATGTTGGTTGAGAAATGAAAAGACAGAATACAAAAAGGCTTAAGCAAATAAAGAGTCACAAACCTTTCAAATTTCCGCCATTTCTTTTTAAAATTTAAATACCTGTAAAATATGTATAAATACAGATAAAACACGAAAATATAGTAAATAAACAAAAATGAATAAATAAATATTAACTAAATATAATTAAATTAAGAAAATAACAAAGAATATGTAAATTAGGCTTGAAAATTTGAAAATAAATGAAATGAACTTTGGAAAAATTATATGTACATGAAAAATATTTATAAATAAAGATAAAAACATAAAAAAATGCATACATAAAAATTAATAAATAAATTTTAATTAAATATAATTTAAATGAAGAAAATAGTAGAAAAATAGAAACTAACCTTTAAAAATAGAAAATAAATTCAATGAACTTTGGAAAAATTTAAACATCACTTTAAAAATATTTAAAAGGTAAAAATATATGTAACATAACATATAATACAATTTAGAATAAGATATGACAATTAAAAAGATTATTTATATAATTTAAAATAAAAAATAGTGTTAAATAAAACAATTTACACCCAATTTTGTAAAACGCATAACTTTCACAATATTATTCGGATTTCAACGAAACAAAAGGCAGTGTTCTTGAAATTTTATTTACTTTCATAATAAAAGATAAAATTAAAATTTTCAAACTTTTAAATTTTAAATTTAAAAGTAAAAGTTTGACTGGATTGACCAAAATTCACATTTTCTGGAAATATTCAACTTATGCATGTTTGAAATTCTAATCCACATCAAAATCAACATTTATATTTCAATTAACAAAATATATTCATTTTAATAAATAAAATTAAGTTTTAAAATTAGGAATTTAAATTAAAATAATTAAAATATACAATTACAAAAATCAGAAAATACTGGGTTGTTACACTCTCCCCCACTCAAAACTTTTCGTCCCCGAAAAGGAATGAGGTACGGGAAAGCACATAAAAAGATAGAATGAAATAGTATTAAGATGCTAACTCTACTTTCGAGCGACCTAAAAGTAGCCCGACCTAAAGAAACGGCACGACCTAACTATAGCACGACCTAAAGAAACGGCACGACCTAACTATAGCACGACCTAAAGGAATGGACGACCTAACGACCTAAAGGAATGGACGACCTAGCGACATAAAGGAATGGTCGACCTAACGACCTAAAGGTAGACGACCTAGCGACCTAAAGGAATGGACGACCTAGCGACCTAAAGGAATGGACGACCTAGCGACCTAAAGGAATGGACGATCTAATGACCCAAAGGTAGACGACCTAACTGCCTAAAGGAATGGGACGACCTAACGACCTAAAGGTGAACAACCTAACGGCTAAAGTTCTCTACGACCTAAGGTGTTAAAGCGGCAGCGACCTAATGCTTTGACAACCTATTTTAAGTCGGCAGCGATCTAATACTTAGTGGAAAAACTATGTATCAACTATGCCGCTTCCCATAGGTCGTTAAGTCGTACCCATTAGTTCATATAGAGAGGGGCGCACCACTTAGGTCGTAGATCGTGATTCCTTAGCTCGCCAACGACACAAGACCTATTTTAGGTCGCTCACGACCTAAAACCCGTCCAGATAACCCTATAAATACTGCAAATGCTCCAACATGGAGGGGACTTTTTTTGTGGGGGGGATCATTTCTAAAAAGCATCAAGGCCTTCTCATTTTCTTCAGCCCGTGCGATACATTCAACACTCCAATCTCCAAGGACGCTACTACGAAATTCAAGAGAGAATCTACGTCATTCAACATGAATCCGAAAAGATTATTCTTCTTTGAAGTTTGAGCTACTTGTCCGAAGTGTGTTGTAATCGAAGTGCATTGTAAAGAATTGTAATCAAATCATTAATAAAAGAGTTTAAAGTGGACGTAGGCTCGATCTTAAGCCGAACCACTATAAAACTATTGTCTTTTACTACTTTTCTGTGATTTCCTGCTTATACTCTGATTCCCGTGCGAACGGGTGGTGCTTTCATACTTACACTACTTACAACGGGGTGTTAGCGTTAGATTTTTATATTAACATTTTTGGTGCTTTCACTGAGAAACCAACTCAGGATACTGTCATCATAGCTTCACAGAAACTTGTGGAAAGGATCTCTCTAAAAACAAGAAGTTTGTTAGAAATAATGGCTCCCGGAAGAAAGCGCAAGTCTGTTAGATCCGATGATGTTCGCGAGACTATTACCACTTCTCCTCCTTTAAGTCAAACAACTCCAACTGTTGGAGTAACGCGAGCAGAATTGGATGACGCGGATTCTGGGCTATATCACCAGATGGAACCCAAAACAATCTGATGTTGGAAAGGTTGAACACTTTGCTTTGGGCTAATCGTCAACCGGTGAATAACGAACCAAACTTTGCTGATAATGTTCATGATGTGGAAGAAAGAGATATTCCTCAAAGGGGAGCTGTCCTGGTTAAAGGCACACCTCCCCAAGTTGGAGGATCGGGACAACAACCAACTATCCGTGAACACCTGTCAAGGCAAACTTCTGAAAAGATGGCCGATGCCTGTCCAGCTGAGCCCCTTAATAATGATGAGTATTTCTCAGGGATGGTTCGACAAATCATGAAGGAAAGTATGCAAAGGGAGGAAGACGAAAAAGAATGGGGCTTTGCTCCGAGCAAGACTCCATTCACTGAAAGGATTTTGAAAGCAGAGTTTCCTAGGAAGTTTGTTCCTCCTACCATACCGGCTTATAAGGGAACGAGCGATCCTAATGAGTTTCTATATAAGTATGATTGGCACATGACGGGTGCCAGAGCCTCTGATGAAATCAAATGCCGATATTCTTCGGTATACCTGAAAGGAGTTGCTCTACTTTGGTTCACAAAGTTGTCGATCCGATTGATAGACCAATTTTTTGATTTGACTCGGAAATTCAAGGAACAGTTTCGATTGTATGCGTCAAAGGCAAAGGATATAATGTCGCTCTCCAGCCTAGAACAAAATCCTGAAGAATCTATCAGATCATTCTTGAATCGCTTTAACATAGCTTTGGCCAAGGTGGATACGCAGAGCCACGCATGATCCTGACATACTTGATGAGGGCAATTGATAAATCAAGTGAATTTGGAAGGTGGTTGAAAATGAATGAACCAAATTCACTTGACAAGTTTTATAAGAAAGCCGATGAATTCATGCGCTTGGAAAGCCTCCAAGCACCGGCTAAGATGTTATGGACACGGGCTGGAAATAGTAATGCGGTTCTGAATAAGAAGGAATCTGGCAATCAGAAGAGGGGAAACGATGGCCAGAAGAAGCAAGGAGATGCAAAGAAAGGCCGTCCCTTCAACTTCACCCCTCTGACTGATACCCCGGAAAACATCTACTTTGCAAACAAAGACACGGTCGAATTCCCCACACCAGCTAAGCAAAGAGTTAATAGGAAAGCCGAGAAGAATGGAAGGTTTTGCCGGTTCCATAACCAACTCGGGCATGATACTAACGAGCGCCGTCACTTGAAGGAGGTAACTGAGGAACTATTGAAGGAAAACAAGCTCTAGCAATATGTAAAAAAGAACAACAATGGCCCAACTTCGTCAACTCAAGGACAACAGGTTCCCGTTCATCGTCCTAGCTCAAGTGAAAAGGCGACAACTCATGAATCATAGAGGCCTGTTATAAATGTGGTTACAGGGGGCCCTCACCAAGCTGGCAGGAGTTGGGGTGAGTTGGAAAGATACGCCCATGCTTTGAAGTATGCACTGGCAGATGAAAGTGTTTTTGTGTTAGAAGATGCTACACCCCTGAAGCAACAGAAAACTTTTAATGATGACATTGTATTCAATTCTAGGGATTCGATGGGTGTTGAAGCTCCAAACATTGATCCTTTGGTCATCTCCGCTGGCATTGGGCCAGCTACTGTGAAAAGAGTTCAGGTTGACTGTGGAGCTTCGTGCTACATTCTCTTCAAAAAGACTTTTGATCAGATGAAGATTCCAATGGCTGACGTTCAAGCTTCATCACTAAAGATTGCTGGTTTTACTAGGGAGCCGAAACAACCAATTGGGACTATCGATTTGTTCGTAGAGCTTGGAGAGGTGCAGAGAAAAGTGGCTCGAAAATAGACCTTTGTTATTGTTGAAGAATTTTCTTCCTACAATGCATTCCTAGATCGACCAACTCTGGCAGCATTCAAAGCTATTCTTGCCCCATGGTGTCTGACCATAAAATTTCCCACAGATAATGGAGTCGGTGTGGTGAAAGGGGATCAGAATGCTAGGCGAGAATGTTATCTTACAGAGTTGCATGAAAAGAGGAAGAGAGAAATGGGAAAAGATACGGCGGCCCCAGTCCGCATCAAAGAATCAACCTTGTAGAAATTACAAAATGGACCCTACACAGGCGAACATAGCGGTGCGCGAAGAGAGACGGATCCCAGGAAAGCCAGTGCAGGGGAGAACAGAGTCGTACCAGTTGAAGTGACAGTACCGGTACCTGTTGACCCGAAAGACCCGAACAAAGTGTTGAATGTGGGTTCGCAGCTTAATGCAACGATTGAAAATGTTTTGATATCATTTTTGAAAGCAAATATGGATGTATTCGCTTGGACTCATGTTGATATATGTGGAATATCTTCAGAAATTATAGTGCATACCTTCAATATTGATCCAAAGTTTACACCGGTAAAGCAGAGAAGAAGAACTCAAGGTCCTGAAAGGTCAGCAGCATTGAAAGAAGAAGTTGATCGGCTCAGGGAGAATGGTTTTATCAGGGAATCTACTTACCCGAATTGGGTCTCAAATCCTGTATTGGTTGAAAAAGCTAATGGAAAATGGAGAGTGCGCATTGACTTTTCAGATCTAAACAAAGCCTGCCCCAAAGACTACTTCCCGTTACCCAGGATTGACCAGTTGGTGGATGGAACGGCGGGGCATGAATTGCTATCTTTTATGGATGCCTACTCCGGATATAACCAGATCATGATGCATGAGCCAGATCAAGAGGACACAAGCTTTATCACCGATGTTGGTCTTTACTACTACAGAGACATGCCTTTCGGACTTAAGAATGCGGGGGCAACTTACCAAAGACTTGTTAATGCCATGTTTAAACGGCATATTGGCAAGACTAGTGAAGTTTATGTCGATGATATGCTGGTAAAATCAAAGAAAGCAGTGGACCACATGGATCACTTGGTAGAGATGTTCTCAATCCTCCGAAAGTATGGTATGAAGCTTAATCCTTTGAAGTGTTCATTTGGGGTAGAATCTGGAAAGTTTTTGGGTTTCATTGTGAGTGCAAGGGGCATTAAAGCTAATCCTTCTCAGATAACTGCCTTAAGAGTAGTCAAAGCTCCTAGAACGAAGAAGGGATTGTAAAGTCTCAGTGGAAAAGTTGCTGCCTTGAGTTGGTTCATTTCGAAAGCTACTGATAAATGCATTCCATTCTTTGATGCTTTAAAGAAAGGAAGAAAAAACATTGACTGGACTCCTGAATGCGAGAAAGCTTTCGATGAGCTGATTCGTCATATGGAAACGCCTCCTATACTTTCTAAGCCTGACAATGGTGGAGATCTTTTTTGTATATTCGGCAATCTCGTCTCTTGCCCTCAGTGACGGGAGGATGCGAAAATTCAACGCTCGGTCTACTACATCAGCAAGAGATTCACTGGGGCAGAATTGAACTATTCAAAGTTGGAAAAGCTCGCTTATTGTCTACTGATTGCATCAAGAAAATTAAGGCCATATTTCCAAGCTCATCCCATCAAGGTCCTCCCCGATCAGCCCTTGAAGCAAGTCCTTTTTCGTCGTGGAAAATTGAGCTCAGTCAATATGACATCACTTATCATCCCCGGAAAGCAATCAATGGACAAGCTTTGGAAGACTTCATCGCAGAATGTACAGACAAAAGTGATAGTGAGGAGGTGGTAACCGATAATTCCCCAATTCTATGGAAATTGTATATCGATAGTGCAAGAAACGATTACTGTTTCGGGGCTGGGGTTGTGCTTGAAACCGCTAAAGGACGGTCACTGTGTTATGCATTAAGATTAGAATTTCCTTCGAATAATAATGAGGAAGAATATGAAGCTCTCATTGCTGGCCTGAAGATTGCTAAAGAACTGAACATCAAGGCATTGCAGATCTTCAGTGATTCACAGCTTATTGTGTGTCAAGTCAGGAAAGAGTTTCAAACCAAAGGAGGAAATCTGCCCGCTTACTTGTCAAGAGCCTAGGAGCTTCTTGAGGACCTGGACCATTATACGATAAACCATATACCTTGGGAAGAAAACATAAAGGCAGATTGCCTCGCAAAGTATGCAAGCACTGGTGAAGCTCAATTGTTGGGATTAGTTCCTGTGGAAGTCCTGTCAACTCCAAGCATTGATGAAATGGATATTGACTGGATCATGACTATATCACAGGAGCGAGAATCATGGATGACTCCGATATTGGAATACCTACGCGACTGCTCTCTACCAGAAAGCTCAAGAGAATGGCAGAAGTTGTTATGAAAAGCATCCAGATTTGTAACTCAAGATGGCCGATTGTATAGGCGGGGATTCTCAATGCCATTACTCCGATGTGTGACCAAGGAAGAAGCTGAGACAATTCTAACTGGGTTACACGAGGAGAGTGTGGAGACCATTCAGGAGGTCAAACTTTAGCAAAGAAAATGCTCCTTTATGGAGATTTTTGGCCAGATATTAATCGTGATGCCGTGCGTTACGCCCGAAAATGTGACCAATGCCAGAGATTTGCAAATATCCCAAGAGCACCTTCCACTGAGATAACACAGATGGTCAGTCCGTGGCCATTTTCTATTTGGGGAATAGAACTCATCGGGCCTTTGCCAACTGCAAAATCCAGAATCAGATATGCTATAGTTGCTGTTGATTATTTTACTAAATCGGCTGAATCTGAACCCTTAGCTACTATTACCTCTAAGAAAATGATAAACTTTATAACTAAGAGTATCACTTGCAGGTATGGTGTGCCTCAAAAGATAATACAGACTATGGAACCCAATTTGAAAGTAAAGAGTTCCAAGATTTTTTCAAGAAATTCAAGATCCAGAAAGGTTTCTCAGCAGTGGCTCACCCACAGGCAAACGGGCAAGTGAAAGAAGTGAATAAAATTATCAAGTCAACCATCAAAAAGCAGCTAGAAAATGCAAAAGGTGGTTGGGTTGATAAGCTGCCACTAGCACTAAGGGCATACAGAACCACCCACAAAACTGCGACTGGACACACACCATTTTCATTGGCATATGGATCGGAAGCAATGATTCCAGTGGAAACAGAAGTCCCTTCGCACAGAAGAATCCATTTGAATCAAACCGAAAATGAAAAGCTGCAACTTGAAGCTCTTGACTTCCTTGATGAAAAAAGGGAAGAAGCTGAGCTCAGAATTGTGGCTCATCAGCAAAGAATAGCCAGGCATTTTAATTCCAAAGTTCGCCGACGCAACTTTGAAGTTGGGGATCTAACCTTAAAAAGAATTATGACACCTACAAGTGTGCTTGGACCAAACTAGGAAGGGCGGTATGCTATACGCCAGAAACTTCTTGATGGCACATTCAAACTTGTAACTGTCGAAGGAGACCTAATTCCAAGAGCTTGGAACAGCAATCATTTGCGCCCATATTTTACTTAAAGGCTTTAATGAAATATTGTAAAAGAATGATGAATGTATGATTCTTGTATTGAAAGCCGTTGTATAGCCAGTGCAAGTGAATAATAAGAACTATAAAGTGGATGTCGGCCCAGTTCTTGGCCGAACCACTATAAATCTTGTGTTCTTTACTATTTTAAACTGCTTTGTTTTATTTCGACATATAAAATACGTCAATTGTGTTACTAAAATGTCAATTTAATAATGCAGTCCATTGAAACAAAGCTTACCCTTCGCAAGACCAGGCAATCCCCGACATCACCCAATTAGCAAACGCTAAGCCGTTCAAAATTTCCATACTCAAATCCTACGAAAGAAGTGCTTCAAACAAAAGTTAGTGATTTTGCTGGAAGTGGGCCCTTGCTAACCAACTGTGGAAGTTTGTACAAACGAGCATCCAGTTAAATAGCCTGTGTCTGCCACCACCAACTCGCTTAACTATGAAGTATATTTCTTTGGATAAAGGAAATTGTTGGCAACTAAAAGGGAAGTGTATTTGGGAAAGATAACGGGGATCGCCGAAATGAATAGATGGCAAAGTGACATGGGCGAGCAAGCATCAGACAACAAAAGACCTCTTCGGAGGCACAAGCCCTCTTCGGAGGCACAACTCTTCGGAGGATAAAGACCTCAAACGTGGCATGCCAGAAGACTTTCTCAACAAAAAAGATTGGTATGGAATGACCGGGAGCACCTTCCTGACTGGAAGGCAAGGCGCTTGTTCACAAGTTGAGACAGTTTGCGCAGACAAGTGTCCAAGTAACTTGTGTCCGCCCCGTGAATCCATACGATGATTGTAGGCACCTTCCCAAGTGGAAGGCAAGGCGTTTGTTCACTAGTTGAGACAATCTGCACAAATAAGCGTCCAAGTAACTTGTGTCCGCCCCGTGAATTCGGCCAACCATGAGGAAGAAACTTCCAGGTATACTCGGAGGCACACATTCCACTGAGATTTGAAATAAAACTTCACAGGTGCTGGAATGTGAAAAGCCCTCTTTGGAGGCCCATTTCACCATACTTGAAATGCTAAAAGACCTCGAGCGGGCCTCGCCTGAAAAAGAGAGTTCTTTCTCGATAGAAAGTTGTGGACTGATCGGTTGCACAGAACACTTGTGTCCCCCCGTGAATCCATCCAACTAAGAGAAAAACGCTCCAAACTTCCTGGAAAAAGCCCTACTCAGAGGCACACATTTCACCGTGATCTGAAATAAAACTTCACACGAGTCGAAATGTGAAAAGCCCTCTTTGTTGGCCCGCTTCACAGCGAACAAGGAAAAAATAAAAGCCTCTCCCAAGAGGCAGAAACAAAAAGACCTCTTGCCAGAGGCACAATAAACGAAAAGACCTCTTCCCAGAGGCACAACCAAACAAAAAGACCTCTTCCCAGAGGAACAATCAAACAAAAAACTCTCTTCGAAGGTTCAAGCAGGTTGAAGCCCTTTTTCGGAAGGCCCACTGTACTATGAAGTGAAATTCACTTGCCATAGCAAAAGTGACTTTTTTCAAAAAGTGATGTGTAAAAACTTCGCAACAAAAAAAGAAAAACTCCTCCAATATGAAGCGCATTCTACTAAATTAGAAAAATATTTCCTTAGAACGGAAATATTATCCTATAAAGTACAAATGCAAACTTCCTCCAAATGAAAGAGTTGTTCTCTAAAGAAGGAGCACAAGTCTTCTCAAAACAGAAGATTTGTCCTCCGAAACTTTGCCAATGTGAAAGAGATTGCAATAAACCATGGTATGGGGGCAATACAGTATAGTCATCAGAAAAATGAAAACAATGCTCAATAAACATACCATAGGTTTGCTGCAATCTCACATAAAGAGGATAAAGAAACTTGCATGAAAACAAAAAGTAAAAACGTTCTCAGATACAGACAGAAATTTGTATAAGTAAAAGAACCATTTTATTCCATACCATGAGAATTTTATACATATGCAGGTTTCAAAGTAGAAGAAAGCGGGGACTGGTACCCGCACAGTCTCCAGTCAACACAAGCTTATATATGAGCAAAAAAGCACAGGACCAAAGCCATCATTTCTTCTTCCCTCCACCTTTTGAGCCTGCACCTGGCCGGATGACCAACTTCCTGCGCAGGCTTGAAAGAGTAGGACAAGAAGGAGAAGGGGGACGATCAGACTTGTTTCTGTCTTTTCCTTGCCAGCTGAAGCTTCTTTCTTCTTTGAGACTCCGCGTTTCCCCTTTTACTTAGGAGAAGAACCACTTCCTGGAGTAAAAATTGTGGCCAATGGCATATCGTCGGAGCCAGTTAGTTCCCGAGTCTTTTTGCCCTCCTCGGTTTCTTCTCCCCTATGTTCTTGAGAAGCGATGGGATCGTCCAAGTCATGGAGAGCTTCTATTTGCTCCTCTTGTGATCCCGGTTGAGAGGCAGAAGGAGGAGTGACTTGCAGAGACGGGGGAGGAATAACTGGAGGAGGGGAAGTCCGAACAATGCTCGACACTTTCTCTACAGAAGAAAAGAAGTTAAAGTCAATAAAGAGAGGAGGTAAAGGCTCATTGAGATTTAGGAAATAATCGAGAAGCTCATCAAATTCATACGAAGCAAATAAGCAGTTTACTTGAGCAAGATCAGCGTTAAGGTTACCTGGAGAATTTGGCTTTGTAACGCCATTTTCATAAGCTTGTGCTTCAGTGCTTTCTTCGCCTTCATCTCCACCCTGTGCACTTGTAATTACAGTTATGACTTTAGCTGTGGGCGGAGAATGGGAACCGGAGCCCATGATATCAATGTAGGCCGAAGTCGAAGGAGGGACAGGGACAGTTAATTGTGCTTCTTTCTCTGGATGCTCCCCTCCCATCGTTTCAGCTCGTACTTTAGCAAGCTGCTCCTTTCCTCTAGCAAGAGCAGCACGAGCTTCGTCATCAAAGTAATGCGCCTTAAGTTCATCTTCGGAATAACCGGCACCTTTGAGCATATCCAGTACAGCCTCCCACACTTCAGCTAAAGTGATTTCATACTTAGGCCCCAAAAATGCAAGGCTGCCACGCCCCAAGACGCTTTGGACGTAAAAATCAAACAGAGTAGAGCTGATGTTGGCTTTTGTCTCTTCATGAGATTGTTCAGCGGGTTTCTTTCCAGCCGTGGCCTCATCACGTTCTTTCTCAGTCTTTGATAACTGAGCTTTCAGCCTCATGATTTCTATGTCCTGGGAGTTAGCTTTCTCCCGTAACTCTGCAAAGTCAGCACGCTTTCTACTGTCTTCTGTGTAGCTTCAAGTCGGGTTTCGACATACCGTTGAGCGGCATGAGCATCTCGAACTTGCTTTTGAAGCACTTCTTCCTTTTGAGTATAAGAGGTGGAAGAAGTGGCGAGCTCGTGCTTAAGTTTCTCGATCTCCACCTCAAGCTTTTCGTTGTACTTAGCAATGTTTTTCATCTCGGTGTTGTGCTGATCAAGAATTTCTGCCATTCAGACTTGTCGTTCTCCATCGTCAGCATAGCTTCAAGGTTGGCCCGGTTCACCCACTGAAGCTCATCGACGAGCTTTTGCCACACTAACATTCTCTCAATACCAAGTTTAACAGTGTCAAGATTTCGTAGCATGGCCTCTTTGTCGATGGGAACCAAGTCAAGGTCAAAGCGGACTCCCTTTAAGCACCAATGCAGGAACCGACTTTGAAGGTTTGGTGGACCTCTTTCAACTTGGTAAGAGGGTCTTCCGAGAAGTATTTGAATGTCGGCTCCTTCAAGGGCAGGAGAATTTGAAGGAATTTAAGAGAAGTGAGAGCAGCGGCTTTTTCTAAAGTTGCAGATGCGGTCTTTTCATCAAGCCTGGCCCGCTTGCTTGGGTCTCCGATGTCATGACTCTTTCCTCTATCGTCATAAGTTTTTCTTTTATGAGAGTCATTGCCTCTGCGAGAAGAGTCATGTTGCTCATCCCTTCTTCCGTACCTTTCTTCATACGATCTTCTCTCTTGAGCCTTTCGAGCAGCTCTCTCTTCATCAGTTTCCCTGTGGGTGGGAAGATAGCGCCTATAATCATACTGACCACGCATTCCAACTGTTGAAAGTCGTCGTAATAGGAACCGCTGTGCCCCATTGGAGAACCTGAAAATGAGAAAGAGGCAAAACTTGAAAATCCTGGAAGTAAAAGCGCATATAGGTACGTATAATTGCTGAAAAATTCTAAGTCTGTGTAACGTGCAGACTACGCGCGTTAAACTACGAACCACTCCTCGGTTGCGAAGAAATGATGGGTGTGGTAGCTAACGTCAACTCTTGAGTCGACGGAATCTGTTGCAAAATAGAAGTTGCTTCTACTACTGAAGAAGAAACCCTAGTGGTAACAAGATCATCTTTAAAGAGCTCCTGTAAGGTGATAAACAGGTGGCTCAACCCTTCAAAAGTGTCATCCCCGCTCTGCTTGGCAGGACTTGTTTTCCCAACGTCTCCATCACCGGACTTCCCTGAATGTTGGGGAGATTCTCAAGGCTCTTCTTCTTCAATGACCGGGGCAATTGCAAATTTTCCAGATGACCCCGCGACATGAATAGAAGTAGAGCACTTCACCAGAGAAGCCTCAGGAGCAGGATCTTTCAGTGTAGGCTCCTCAACAGAAACTAGGGCATCCGGTGCCTCGGCCGGAGAATCAGGAACTTCGTAAGGCTGAGTAGAGCGGGAAGGGTGTAAGAGTCCGAACTAATGAAGGAACTTGTCTCTTAGCAAAAACTTGATACTTCTCTCCTCAGCCGCCACAGCGTTAAGCCTGTCCAAAGTCTGCTTGTGGCTTGGATCTCTACGAGGAGGAGGAAGAACTGCAAAAGTAGAGAGCGAGGTTAACATTTAGCGATTTGGATCTCGCAAAGCTCAGAAAAGGAAAGAATGGGGATAAGTAAGCTTACCCCCTACTCTCCAGATAGCGTAAAATCCCTGGAGGCAGCAGACAAAGAAGAACTGGTTTAGGAAACCATGAGCTCTATCAGAGAGATCAGTGATAAGCTTGCATTTTCTAGCGCTCCTCACATATATAATGAAAGGATGGTCTTTGTTTCTCGCAAATGTGCATAAATAGCAGATTTCTTCAAAGCATAGGAGGCGGTCAAGCGTCCTTCTGAAGAGAACGCATAATCCCGTCAAAATGGCATAGCCGTTGGGGTGCAATTGAAAAGGAGAAATAGCCAATCGGCGAAGGATTTGTTAGAGAAAATTGTTGAATGGAGGAATGGCTCCACAAAGGCACATTTGGCGGTTAACGGCAACAAACCCGAAGGGAGGAATGTCAGTAAAATCATTTGGCATAGGGAGAATAGCATCTGCTTCTACAATCCCAAATTGGGCGCACAACTGGTTGAAGACCCAGTAACTCAAGGTAGTTGGAGTTCTTTCTGGTTGGGTTGACCATTGGACCAGCCATCGGGAGGGCATCTCCAGTTGGTACTGCTCCTTCTTCTTGATGAGAAGCCATTCTACATAAGCAACCGGATATTCAAATGTGAAGGTGCACGTTTCCTTAATGTGTGAAGTGTTGTGCAAAACTAGTAGAGTGACAAGCAAACATGACTGAAATTAAACTAATAAACATGGAAAATTTCATGGCTTGTCCGAATTCAAGTGCAGTATTGATGCAAAAAAAAAAATCAGCTCAAGTTGATTAATTTTGCTTTACTACTTCACTTGAATTCGTTGATTTGTAGCATTTCAACGATTTCTTTAAGTTGATTATATTTTATCGACTAATCTGTCATTTGATGTAGGCAATCAATGGCAGTATATTCGCCCTAGTTTTTTGCAAATGTTATATTTAACAGGTTATTAGCATTAAAGTTTGGTACAATCTGATTAAGTAAGCACAGCAAAGCCATGCTAGTTATCTCGGCCGTTTAAAGTTCAAAAATTAAAAGCACGATCAAGTTCTACCAAAATTTTGAAGCCTTCAAGTTGCTCAGGTCCTAAGTTGTATGGTTACAGAATGCAAGGAATATGCGATCAAGTCTTAGGTCGTCCACGGTCTAACCAGAAGGTCGAAGTGATTTTAGGTCACGAGGAGTAACTTGGTAATGAAGAATTGTTCAAGTTTTAAGTCGTCTACACGACCTAAAAGCTAAGTCATAAAGCCTCACATCAAGACAGTGCAAATCAGACTAAGTCATAAGTCGTCAAGAAACAAACACGACCTAAAAAGTTATGTCGTGTGCAATTAAGGTCGTAGAGATTCTTAGATAGGTCAATTCGACAACCGTGCAAATAAGCTAGGTCGCGAGAATTTCACGTTATCTCTTCTCAACCCACTGATCCTTCTCCAACCCAATACGCGTTATCACCTCAATAACGTCGATCCATCATCCTCTCAATTAAGCCTGTTATCCATTCATACCACCAGCTCACCCAATTTCGATTCGAATCGTCTCAAATCCATCTCACTGCATTGCTCCCATTAATCGCAACAACAGCATAACTCAACGCGATCAAAAGTGAAGCGAGGCGCACGAAGTTGGATTGAATCAGAAAATGGGTATTCGTGGTTCGAAGGCGATCATTGTTGGATAAAATTCGAATTTATTTACACGATGTGGAGTAGAGATGGATCGACGGCCTAATTGGAGAAGATTTGCCTCTGGAAACTCGAGAAATCGCTAATGGCAGAAAGGGTTAGGGAAGCAATTAGGAAAGGGGAAAGAAACGAGCTAACGACTATGTAGGGCAGAAGCAAATGGATGTGCAGAATAAGCTATCTCTTAGGTCGCCTGCAACTTAGTAAAGTTAGGTCGAAGCACACGACCTACGACCTAGGCGTGTACTTCGAGGGGCAAGTGTTAACTCTACTTTCGAGCGACCTAAAAGTAGCCCGACCTAAAGAAACGGCACGACCTTACTATAGCGCGGCCTAAAGAAACGGCATGACCTAACTATAGCACGACCTAAAGGAATGGACGACCTAACGACCTAAAGGAATGGACGATCTAGCGACCTAAAGGAATGGACGACCTAACGACCTAAAGGTAGACGACCTAAAGGAATGGACGACCAAGTGACCTAAAGGAATGGACGACCTAGCGACCTAAAGGAATGGACGACCTAACGACCTAAAGGTAGACGACCTAACTTTCTAAAGGAATGGGACGACCTAACGACCTAAAGGTGAACGACCTAACGGCTAAAGTTCTCTGCGACCTAAGGTGTTAAAGCGGCAGCGACCTAATGCTTTGACAACCCATTTTAAGTCGGCAGCGATCTAATACTTAGTGGAAAAACTATGTATCAACTATGCCGCTTCCCATAGGTCGTTAAGTCGTACCCATTAGTTCATACAGAGAGGGGCGCACCACTTAGGTCGTAGCTCATGATTCCTTAGCTCGGCAACGACACAAGACCTATTTTAGGTCGCTCACGACCTAAAACCTATCCAGATAACCCTATAAACACAGCATATGCTCCAACATGGAGGGGACTTTTTTTAAGGGGGGATCATTTCTAAAAAGCATCAGGCTTTGTCATTTTCTTCAACCCGTGCAATACATTCAACACTCCAATCTCCAAGGACGCTACTACGAATTTCAAGAGAGATTCTACGTCATTCAACATGAATCCGAAAAGATTATTCTTCTTTGAAGTTTGAGCTACTTGTTCGAAGTGTGTTGTAATCGAAGTGCATTGTAAAGAATTATAATCAAATCATCAATAAAAGAGTTTAAAGTGAACGTAGGCTAAGCCGAACCACTATAAAACTGTTGTCTTTTAGTGCTTTTCTGTGATTTCTCTGCTTATACTCTGATTCCGGTGCGAACGGGTGGTGCTTTCATACTTACACTACTTACACCGGGGTGTTAGCGTCAGATTTTTACATTAACATAAGACAAGATGACAAGAAGATTAAAATTATACACGATAACTGTTGCTATAGGTAAGTTTAACAATGTGCAGATGATCTTTCCAAGATCTTCCAGAATCAAGAACACAAGCATGAAAAAAAATCTTTTATAATCTGATTCACCCTTCCCGTTTGACCAACGGTCTGTGGATGGCAAGCAGTGCTTAGATTCAAAGATAAGTACCAAAGATTATTAAAGATTATAGAAAGATTTCTAAACAGACTGGTATAAGCAATAGCCTCCCATTCTGTAGCAAGATAAGGGAAATTAGGACAACAAAAAGATAGTTTGAAAAACAAAATAAGATAATAAATTTGAAACCATAAAATTTCTACTTATATTGAAAATTAATTAAAATAAGTTAAATAAATATAACAATCTTTAATTTCATAATCTTATCATCCTATTATCCTTAATTAACAATATCTAAAATCATGGATTTGAAAAAAAAAATCATTTATTGTACTAAAATATACTCAATAACATTAATTCTTCTTTATTCCTAATTATAATTAAATTTATTCCTCTCAATATATTTTATCACCTATGTTAAATATAGTTACACTCATTGTAACTGCCTTAAATTTATTCTTAGTTCCTTTATCATCATTTTATATTGTAAATTATTCCATTACACTTTTGCTTTATTTACCTCTGTTAATCCTTTTATAACTAAAATTTAATTATATAACATTTATAATAACCACTCAAATTTTATTTGTAAAATCTTCTTTTTTTATATTGTATATTATCCAATTACATATTCAACTTCTGAAAATTAAGGTAAGTTATAATGGAATTAAATTGTGTATTATACAAATAAACTTTCCAATTCAATCATTTCAAACTTGAATATTTATCCAAATCTTGAAATTATGCTTAAAATTATCCTTCAAGATAAAATTTAGGAACTAAATTTCCAATAAATTCCAAACTATTTAGAGATAACTAAATGCACATACACTATATATATAAATATCCATTCAAATTTAAATCATATATCAGCATATATCATAAATCCAGTCTTATTTTAGAAATTAAAATCAACTAAATTTTCCCAAAACAAAATTGTAGCAAGACTACTGAATGGTCTCTTCACTTCGAAACTCGAAAATGAATGTCGATGATGCAGCAGTCATCGCCGAAATTATTTTCCAGCGACAAAGAGAAGAGCACTAAATTTAAATTTAAAATTCTTTGAAAACAAATTTCTATTCGAAAATACTTTAAATAATATATCCTTCAAAATTTTAAACACAAAGTTTGAAATCCAACGGAAATTAAATTCTTAAATTCTTAATTTACATTTATTTTAAATTTCCAAATAAGTTTATAATCATGTTTTATAGTTCAATTAGATATATGAAACAATAGAAAATGATACATAAAATAAAATATTATTTCTTAACAGCCAATACAAGTAAAATCCAAATAATGATTTATAATATAGTTACAAAATTTATTTCACAAAATTTATTTCGTTACTAAATTTTAAAAACATATTGTGTCAGTTTGCCCTATTCAAGTGTTTTGGAAATCTTATCGATAGCGTTGATCAGACGAATCGATTAGAAACCCAAATCAACATCAACAGCTCAAACAACACAATATATAAAACATTTTAAATATTAGTTTACAAATACACTTCAAGAATTATTTGAAGATAAGTTGGAAAACAAAGATGAGATGATTAAATAACAGAATAGGGAGATGGATGAGTTTATATAAATCGCGGGTAACATTAGCCGGGTCAACCGTGACTTAAAGAATAAGATCGATGTGGATTTCTTGGGTTCAATGTTCGGTCTGAAGAGGTAGAGTTCGGGATTATAAGAGGTACTAGCATCTAAACCGAGGATATAGAATCTCTGGTGAATCGACGCTGTTGTAAAGGAGTTCCCCCTTTACAAATGAATTTATGGTTGGCGAGACCACCGACTCATTATATAGATCATTCAAAGTGGAGTTATGGGATACTCCAGAATCAAATGAAGATGAATAGTGAGGGACACGAAATGGATTCTGAAACCGCAGGGAACGTTCCAAAATCCAAAGGAATCGAGTCAAAAAGGAAGAGGTTTAAACTCGAATGAAAGTGATTCTGTAAATAAATTTACCCTATATATTGAGTTTTGCCTAGAGCTACCAAAGCTCTGATACCAACTGTAACAACCCGATATTTTCAACCAATCGCTTCCGCACATGTCGGACTTGAATTGCTCAAAATACCGCATTGTAAATAAAATTTGGCAAATCTCTTAATATACAGTTAATACATAATCACAGATCACAGAAACAGAGTAAATAATAATGCAGCGGAAATAAAAGAGATAGTAGTTCATGAAGCTACTATATAAAAATAAGATACATCAGAGTTAAACAAGAGCCAACAGAAGAGTAACAAGATACATCAGGTACAAATCAGAATACATCACTAAAATCACTGGATACAAAAAGCAAAATAGATGGCTGCATCTTCAAGAAAACCTCCAACTCCGAAGGTGAATCTTGAATGCTAGCTCACTCAGTCTGACTTGAGCGTAAAGCAAAACACAAAACACTCGAGTTAGGACATAAATACTTATGAACTGTAAATCAACTCAAGAGAACAGTAACAAAAATGCATCAGTAACTTAAAGAATGCTTGGGATCGCCCATCCTTTAAGGATCCGTTAAACTATTTACTATGTAGTAATAATGCGCTATTATAATAATGTCTACAGTAAAATAAACATACTTTTAAATAGCGTTCCTGGCTACCCATATCACCCTTCAGACATAATAGTCCAAGTAGTCCATCCAATATCATGCCATCTCCACTCCGGGTGACTGTCAGAGGATGCCACAAGGGGCTACGGGAGAAAAACAAACTCATAGTAAAGGCTCGGTACGGTAGGTGACACGGAACACAAGGCAATGCCAGGGTAGATATACCAATTACGCACACGTGCTGGTGGTAACGCAGAAGCCACATACGCCCACCTCGGAACACACTCCCATATCAAAAATCGGAGGATGGCCATCTAATCAATCACCATAAGAGTATAATATCGAAGGAATGTGTCCGATCGGAGGAATTACCTCACTTGGCCTGAGATCGCTCCTGTTTTAGCCACCTTATGCCAACTCACGGGAGTTGGGTCCACGTAATATACCTCAAGAACGTCGCCACCATCCTACTTCATTCTTGAATCTCCACCGCGTACACGGTTGTTAAAGTGGTTTTAGGAGTTGGCAGGGAGTATGACAACTTCCAATCCCGGTCTCTTTAACAACCAAACGTTATTATAACGCCGTGGTCATTTCAAAATAGTTTATACTTCAAAAAGATCAAATCATTTCATTTCAAACTATATTTCTTTCAAAATAGTTTATACTTCGAAACCAAAACCATTTTTATT
Source organism: Allium cepa (assembly GCA_030765085.1). Classification (NCBI taxonomy): domain Eukaryota; kingdom Viridiplantae; phylum Streptophyta; class Magnoliopsida; order Asparagales; family Amaryllidaceae; genus Allium; species Allium cepa. Next base: position 949,022,781 of record CM060943.1, on the reverse strand, counting down.
TCGAAACTATTTATTCAATCAAAAGAGTTTATACTTCGAAACCAAAACATTTCAAACATATATTCATTTCAAAATCATAATATTTTCAAAGTATAACTCTTTAGAAACCAAAAATACTTGAAACAATTACACTTTGAAAATCATAACATTTCAAAATCATACATTTGAAATCATGGGATATTCATTTAATTCTTTACATTTTACAATTCATTCAATTAATCCTAAATTTTCAATTTTCAACTTAATTCAATTCAAACCATCAGTTTCAATTAAATTTCCCAATAACCATTTCAAATCATATCAATTTCAAATATAGATTTGATCCACAATTTAAACTATTCAATTTTTAATATATTTCAAAGCTTTAATATCCCGCATTTCAAAAACTAAATTTTATAATTTCATATATCTCAAATCTAGTTTCATTATTACTTAGTTTAGAAATATTCATTTCATAAATCAAATATTATTTAAATAAACTCAATTTACAATTAAACTAAATATCCTTTCATACCAATATAAACTTCAAATATTCATTTATCAAAAGTACATATCATTCCAATTCATATTCTTTATCAAAATAAAGATCAAATCATTTCCAAACCTTATTATCAAATCATTATTTGAATTCAAATTCAAATACTCAAATTGGAATATCATTTTTAAATCAAATAAGTCATTCATTTGTTATTTCAAGTATCATTAAAAAATACATTAAAAATTCCATTCAAAAATTCATTTATCTCATTACATTTCATTCCATTTAACACATAACCAAGTAAACCCTATTTAAATTCAGATTCAAATTTAAATTCCTTAAAAATTCAAATTTAAATATTAAAATATATTTAAAACTTCCTAAATTTCACAATTAATGCATTTCCAAAAGTTAAATCATTTAACACTTTAAAATATAACTAATAAGTGTTAAAATCTATAACATTTCAAACATTGTCAAATTATAGCAACGACCACATTTATAAAGTGCTATCGTAGCTTATAGCTTCCAAAATGGTTTATTTCAAGAATAACGGCATTTACAAAATGTCGTAGTAGATATTTAGTTATTTCTAACATTGTTAGATTCAAAACAATAGCATTTAAAAATGCTGTCAGAAGACTACAACATTTTGAAAATGCTATAAAATTCTCGATTTCATTTTAGCTTTTCAAAAATAATAATAAAACTCTAAATTTTTATTATAACTTAAAAATCATATTTCTAGACTTCAAAATTTCACATTTAAAATCATTTTAACATATGATTTAACACAACAAAATTTTTAGATCGAATATTCAATTTAAAAACTCCATTCATTTATTAAGTCAAAATTCACTGTTTATTAACATATAAATTAAATAAAACTTAAAATTTTACTTCAATTACAATTTCAAAACTTTAAATTTAATTTCCATTATTTATTTACATTTTAAAATAAAATTTAAAGTCTAAAATCTCAATTACTTCAAATTTACGTACTCAAATTCACAATTTCAAGACTTAATATTTAATTTTCTTAAAACCACGAAATATATATTTTTAAATCAAAATTTCATACTTTTAAAAAAATACATATTTTAGTAAAAATCATTTAAAAATATACCATGGGGTCTGCATATAATTTTCTAACCTAGGTCAAGTGATATGGATATATATCATTTCAATCCGCAGTTTACAAAAAAACCCGGGTTCTATCATTTCAAACCCGCAATCCCAAGTCAAATAAAATACAATAAAAATCGCTCAGGCCTGTCATTTCAGCCCATAACGATTTTTTTCCTATTCTAAAGTCCGTTCGGGTATGTATCATTTCAACCCATAGTGATTCTATTCTAACAGGGAACTTGAAGTGTGATCATATGCATAAACAATATAAACAATGTCAATGTCGCAATATTTCAAATGTCAGGTGATAACTAACAGTTTTAACATGGTAATAACATGGCATAGCATATCATATGATCATCATTAACTTGCATAAACATTTTATATTACTATACACTTGCCATCAATTTACTATTTCATAAGTAAATATGTTAGAGAGAGAAAGACTAACCTTTTACGAAGCTAGAGACAAACAACACAAACAAGAGCGATCCCAAAGGCACGACAAGCACGATTTGATTTGAATTGATGGAGACCCTTGTAAACAACACAAAATATAACATACATAAGCACAAACATAGATATCGACATACAAATATAATCAACAACTTTAGTTTGCAGAACAGTTGCAAAACAAGAGAGATGACCAAACCTTAGAAGCAAAAGACTTGCACACGACAACATAATCTTGGCACATGATCAAATGGGATTGATCTCACCACACTAGGCTCTGGTTTGGGTCAGGTATGGCAACCATAAAGGTCAGCTTACAAGTGGATGAAGGTGGTGGAAGAGTTACAACATGAAGCATACATGGGTTCAAGGAAAATATGTGAAGTTTTTGGTGCATTTTGACTCGGCTATGACCACATATAGGCTCGGCCATGGGGTCTTCATGTTAGGTCAGATCTGGACAGTAGTGAAAGGGGCAGCCAGAGGTGAAGTAGATGATGGTGGTCGCGGCTAAGGGGTGGCCAAAGGCAACTATGAAGGCAATAGTGGAGTATAGGCTTGGCTAGCGTTGTTTTGGTGAAGTGCTTTGTAAATTTGAGGTGGTGGCTTCATCTAATGATCTTGGCCAGAGGTGGTGGTCAGAGGAGAGGGGGTTGGTGTTGTTGTAGATGGTGAAGAGGATGGTGGTCAGCAAGGAGAGAAGTGAGGCCTAGCAAGCTTGAAGAAGAGGAAGGCTAAATCAATGAAGAAGAGGGGAAAATGTGAAAAGAAAAGCCATTGTTTTTTTTTCTTTTTTCTTTTTCCTTCATGGCTGTGATTTTTAAGGGATGAGAAGTCTTCCCTTTCACGTGAAAAAGAAATTAGAATACACCGCTGAAGAATGGAGTTAAGGCAGCCAATTGAAGAGATGTTGGTTGAGAAATGAAAAGACAGAATACAAAAAGACTTGAGCAAATAAAGAGTCACAAACCTTTCAAATTTCCACCATTTCTTTTTAAGATTTAAGTACATGTAAAATATGTATAAATAAAGATAAAACACGAAAATATAGTAAATAAAAAAATGAATAAATAAATATTAACTAAATATAATTAAATTAAGAAAATAACAAAAAAAATGTAAATTAGGCTTGAAAATTTGAAAATAAATGAAATGAACTTTGGAAAAATTGTATGTACATGAAAAATATTTATAAATAAACATAAAAAAAAAATTGCATCCATAAAAATTAGTAAATAAATTTTAATTAAATATAATTTAAATGAAGAAAATAGCAGAAAAATAGAAACTAACCTTTGAAAATAGAAAATATATTCAATGAGCTTTAGAAAAATTCAAACATCACTTTAAAAATATTTAAAAGGTAAAAATATATGTAACATAACATATAATACAATTTAGAATAAGATATGACAATTAAAAAGATTATTTATATAATTTAAAATAAAAAATAGTGTTAAATAAAATAATTTACACCCAATTTTGTAAAAAGCATAACTTTCACAATATGATTCGGATTTCAACGAAACGAAAAGCAGTCTTCTTGAAATTTTATTCCTTCGCGTTCAGCTATAACAGACACCCCCGAATCTAGAGCCGTTTGGCGTTCCATCCCAGTTCCAACAATGCACTTCTCGGATCGAGAAAGAGGAACTGCTTTTCATAATAAAAGATAAAATTAAAATTTTCAAACTTTTAAATTTAAAAGTAAAAGTTTGACCAGATTGACCAAAATTCACATTTTCTGGAAATATTCAATTTATGCATGTTTGAAATTCTAATCCACATCAAAATCAACATTTATATTTCAATTAACAAAATATATTCATTTTAATAAATAAAATTAATTTTTTAAATTAGGAATTTAAATTAAAATAATTAAAATATACAATTTCAAAAATCAGAAAATACATGGTTGTTACACCCTTGAACCACTGCTGCCACCTGACAGACCCCATGATAACACTATCGCGACTTCCACCCAAATCCTCGAACGAAATCGCAGATTTCCCAAATCACGAACCCTAACAATTTCGTTGCCTTTGCCTCGTTGTCGCTTCACCTGGTGCCGTTGCCGTAGACGAACCTCCACATCGCTTTGCCTAGCTCGACCTCTTCTCTGACATGCACGAGCCTTCCCTTGCCGCCGCTTGTCGTGCCATGCCACCTGATGCTCTCTTTCTCCATCGTGATTTGATAGAAGTATTTGATCTCGAGATCGAATTCCCACATGCGAAGCTCCGCACCTCCTTTTTTTGGAATAGAAATCGATTTTGATTTTTAAACTTTGCTCGTCGTTTTTCTTATTTCTGTTTGAACTTTTGATTTTGATTATTCTTTTAAACATAAAATAAAGCTCGGCTATTTTTCAAAAGGAAGGAGATGTGTGTTTTATTTATTTTTTTCTCATTTCCCAATGCATGTAAAAATTCTGCAAAGTGGAAGAAGGAAGAAGAAACGTGTAAGATTGCCTCGTGAAAACATTATTTAATTTCAGTCCAAATTCAAATTCTAATTTAAATTCAAATCGTCTTGAAAATGCAATTTAAAATTTTGAATTCCTATCGAAGCGTGTCGCCAGGCATCTATAATGTCAAACCCCTATTTCAAACGCAATGGAAGAGGTTTCGAGTCCAAATTCGATAGTATGGAGAAGATAGCTTTTGGACCCATCTTTTATGTTGAACATTTGATATAATTTTCAGTATGTTTGCTTATCGTACGACCACAAAACAACTTCGAACACTATGGAAATTAAAATCCGATAATAATACACTATTATGGATCTAATGGAACCGGTTTCGTCGAAGTCTGAAATGCGCCCCGGAAGGCTATTTTTAAATATCGATTTAAACAATAAAATTTCAAAACTACATAAATCGTTTTCAAATTCTCTGAAGCTTCCATTGTCATCAGTATTATCAATATGAATTTTCCAAGCCTTTGAAATATTTTTAATCGGCTCAAAACTGAAGATTCAAATTTTTACCCAACTTCGATAAATTAAATTCAATAATTTAGTTACCAAATTCATATTTATATTTGAAATCCAAGTTTAAATTAACTTTCAAACATTTAAAATCAATTAAATATTCTAATTTCAAATGTCTAAAATTCTACGTCGTCAATAAGCCCGTTCCGGGTCCGAACGGAACCAAAGTCACTACACCTACTACATCCATTTTGGAATCACCCTCAGGATTAGTAGCGAATAGCCCTTGCACTTCATTTTTTAACGCAAAAAGTGAGACGCTAACACCCCGATGCAAATAGAAATTTGAATGAAAGCACCATTCGTTAACACAGGAAACAGAAAACGGAGTAATTCACTGAAAAAGCAGGAAGAGACATAGAGTTTATAGTGGTTCGGCTTATGATCAAGCCTACGTCCACTTCAATCCTTCTTTATTGCTAATATGATTACAATCCTTTACAATTTCCTTCAATTACTATTCACTTCAAAAACAAGTAGCTAGAAAAACTTCGATTGCAAGAGAATCCTCCGAATTCATAGTTGAATGTGTTGAATCTTATTTGAAGTTGATTGAAGCTTCTTGTGAGTTTCAAGTGTTGGAGTAAGGCTTGGTTTGAAGATGGCAGAGTCTCGATGCTTTGAAGAAAATGATCGGAAAAGTCGCCCTCATGTTGGAGCTCATGCCGTATTTATAGAGAGTTTTGGATGGAGCTATAGGTCGCGCGCGACCTAGGGTATACCATAACTCGGTCGCGAGATAAGAAGGTACATGTCATGACTTAACAGGTTCGCACCTCGTCATTTGGTAGATCTCCTCTGCCTCTGGGAAAGCGGCTCTATTTATTCTCCAAGTGTTAGGTCGTGAACGACCTAAGTCAGGTCATAGGTCAGTGGTGACTTAGGGATAGGTCGGACGCGACCTAAGGTCACGGTAGAACAGGGTAGCCCCTGATCCTTTCTCGAATGAACTAAGGAGTTAGGCGACTTAGGGATGAGCCGGTTATAACTTAGGTCATGGCCGACCTAAGTCGCGAGAGACTTAGTGGCTCTGGGACCCTGGTTTTAGCTTGCAGAAAATGCTAGGTCGTTGTTCCCTTTAAGTCGCTCACCCCTCTTAAGTTGTTAAGTCGTTAAGCCCTTAAGTCGTCCAACCCTCTTAAGGCGTTAAGCCCTTAAGTCGTCCAACCCTCTTAAGCCGTTAAGCCCTTAAGTCGTCCAACCCTCTTAAGCAGTTAAGCCCTTAAGTCGTCCAACCCTCTTAAGCCGTTAAGCCCTTAAGTCGTCCAACCCTCTTAAGTCGTTAAGTCCTTAAGTCGTCCAACCCTTTGAGTCGTTGACCTCCTTAAGCCGCTTAGCCCGCTTCATATGTTAAGCCGCCAATGTGTCACTGAGTCGCTGAACATAGGAGTTAACATTTGCCCCTCGAAGTACATGCCTAGGTCGTACGTCGTGTGCTTCGATCTAGTCCCTAAGTCGGGGGCGACTCAAGAAGCCTATTAACTCATGCATCCATCCATCTTCTCCTCTACTTCCAATATAAGACGTCAAGTCGCTTCTCCCTCTTTACTTTATTGCTTATCATTTTGCCGCCATTGTTGCATCCGAGCTCAAAAGTTAACACAAAATCCTCCTCTTTGCATCCTTGACCGCTATTTCAACATCAGGTTCAGGTAATTCCGATCATCTTTTCCATTGTGTTTGCCACCAACCCCTCCATAACCATTTCAATACAGTTTTTGTTTCCATGCTGTGAGATTACACCCTGATTCGTCCTCTGACCATCGTCGACTGTTTGCAATTTCCTTAAAAAATGAATCAGCCTAGGATCTTATGGAGTTATTTTGCAAGTGTTTGAATTCGTGTAGTTAGCAATAGTTTTCTTGAAATTTGGAGGAGGTGATGGGATCTTAGATGTTTGGAGGAGACGAAGAAACACTTGGTTAACGGGTTAGTGGATTTTGGGTTTAGACGTGGTGCTTCAAACGACACAATGGGGGATAAATAAGTGGAAAAGTGTAATTGATGAGTAGTAGGGCTTATTGGTTCCAACGGGAGATAGTCTTGGATCGCTGCATCATCCAGAAACGACCTAAGGAACCCAGGCGACTTAAAGATCCCCCGACTTAGCAGATTTGGCCGATCTGACAATTTTTGCAACTTAACCTCTAGGTCGCATGAGCGACTTAGCCTCTAGGTCCTTAACGCGACTTTTCCTTTGGGTCGTGAACGACTTCCTAGGCCGACCAACTCTTGTGGCATTTAAGGCAATTCTCGCCCTGTGGTGCCTTACTATGAAATTCCCCACGGATAATGGAGTTGGTGTTATTAAAGGGGATCAGAATGCTGGACGAGAATGTTATCTAATAGAGTTGCGTGAAGCAAGGAAGAGAGAGATGGGAAAAGATGCGGCAGCCTAATCCGCATCAAAGAACCAACCTTGTAGCAATTACAGGGAAAACCCTGCACTGGCGAACATAGCGGGGCAAGAAGAGAAATGGATCCTACAAAAGCCAGTGTAGGGGAGAATAGAGTGGTGCCGGTGGAAGTAACAGTGCCAGTACTTGTTGACCCAAAAGATCCGAACAAAGTGGTGAATGTGGGTTCGCAACTTAGTGTGACGGTTCAAAATTTTTGATATCATTCTTGAAAGCAAATCTAGATGTATTCGCTTGGACTCCGAAGAGGGCTTTTCACGTTTCAACACTTGGAAGTTTTATTTCAATCTCGGTGAAACGTGTGCCTCTAAGTGGGGCTTTTGCCTGGAAGTTTGGAGTTTCTTTCTCTTAGCTGAATGGATTTACGGGAGTGTATCACCGATCAGTCCACAACTTTATGTTGAGAAAGAACTCTCTTTTTCTGGCGAGGCCCGTTCGAGGTCTTTATCCTCCGAAGAGTTGTGCCTCTTAAGAGGGCTTGTGCCTCCGAAGAGGCCTTTTGCTGTTTGGTGCTTGCTTGCCCATGTCTCTTTGCCATCTATTCATGTCGGCGATCCCCGTTACCTTTTCTAAATATCATCCCTTTTTAGTTGCCAACAATTTTCCGATCCAAAGAAATATACTTCATAGTTAAGCGAGTTGGTGGTGGTAGACACAGGCTATTTAACTGGATGCTCGTTTGTACAAACATTTGCAGTTAGTTAGAAATAGTCCACTTCCATCCACATCGTTAACTTTTGTTCGAAGCACTTCTTTCGTAGGATTTGAGTATGGAAATTTTGAATGGTTTAGCGTTTGCTTGCTGGGTGATGTCGGAGATCGCTGGTCTTGCGATGGGTAGCTTTGTTTTTATGGCCTGCATTATTAAATCGACATTTTAGTAACACAATTAACGTAGTCGAAATAACACAAAGCAGTTTATAGTAGTAGAGAACACAAGATTTATAGTGGTTCAGCCAAAAGCTGGGCCTACATCCACTTTATAGCTTTTCATTATTCACTTGCTTTATAATTTCTTTCAATACAAGAATCATATATTCGTAATTCTTTCACAACATTTCAGCAAAGCTTTTAAGTAAAATATGGACGCAAATGATTGCTGTTCCAAGCTCTTGGAATTGGTTCTCCTTCGATAGTTGTGTGTTTGAATGTGCCATCAAGAAGTTTCGTGCCTATGGCATATGGCCCTTCCAAGTTTGGCCCAAACACACCTGTGGCTGTCATATTTCTCTTCAGGACTAGGTCCCCAACTTCAAATCTGCGTTGACGAACTTTGGAATTGAAGTGCCTGGCTATCCTTTGCTGATGAGCTGCAATTCTAAGCTTAGCCTCTTCCCTTCTTTCATCAAGGAGGTCAAGCGCTTCCAGTTGCAGTTTTTCATTCTCATCTTGATCAAAATGGATCTTTCTGTGTGAGGGGACTTCAGTTTCCACTGGAATCATCGCTTCTGATCCGTATGCCAATGAAAATGGAGTATGCCCAGTCGTAGTTTTGTGGGTAGTTATGTATGCCCATAGTGCAAGCGGTAACTTATCGACAAAACCACCTTTTGCTTTTTCCAGCTACTTTTTGATGGTTGATTTGATGATTTTGTTTACTGCTTCCACTTGCCCGTTTGCCTGTGGATGAGCCACTGTTGAGAAGCTTTTTCGGATCTTGAATCGTTTGCAGAAATCTTGGAACTCCTCACTTTCAAACTGGGTACCATTATCTGTGATTATCTTCTAAGGCACACCATACCTGCAAATGATATTTTTAGTCACAAAATTTATCATTTTCTTAGAGGTAATAGTAGCCAATGGTTCGGCTTCAGCCCATTTAGTGAAATAATCAACAGCATTGATAGCATATTTAATCCCCGATTTGGCCGTCGGCAAAGGCCCAATGAGATCTATTCCCCAGATGGCAAACGGCCATGGACTGACCATTTGTGTTAGCTCAGTGGAAGGTGCTCTAGGAATTTTGGAGAATCTCTGGCATTTATCACACTTTCGAGAATAGTCAGCAGCATCTTGATTAATTTCGGGCCAAAAGTATCCATAACGGAGGATTTTCTTTGCTAAAGTTTGACCACCTGTATGATCCCCACATTCCCCTCCGTGTACTTCAGTCAGAATTGTCTTAGCTTCTTCCTTTGTCACGCATCGGAGTAATGGCATTGAAAACCCTCGTCTGTACAAACGACCATCTTGAACTATATATCTGGAGGCTTTCCTTGTCCGCTTCTATTGTTCTTTTGAACTTTCTGGCAAAGAACCATTGAGAAAACATTCAAATATCGGAGTCATCCATGATTCTTGCTCTTGGGATACATTCATAACCCAATCAACATCCATTTCATCTGTGCTCGGAGTTGACAAGACTTCGACGGGAATTAATCCCAACAGTTGAGCTTCACCAGTACTTGAATACTTTGCGAGAGAATCCGCCTTTATATTCTCTTCTCGGGGTATATGGTTTATTGAATAACGGTCAAAATCTTGAAGAAGTTCCCAGGCTTTTGATAAATAAGCGGGTAGATTCCCTCCTTTAGCTTGAAATTCCTTCTTGACTTGGCAGACAATAAGTTGAGAATCACTGAAGATCTGTAATGCCTTGATGTTTAGTTCTTTAGCGATCCTTAAACCAGCGATGAGGGCTTCATATTCTTCTTCATTATTTGTCGAAGGAAATTCTAGTCTTAGTGCATAACATAGCGATTTCCCTTCTGGGGTTTCAAGGAAAACCCCTGCTCCGGAACAACAATCATTCCTTGCACTATCGACATACAATTTCCATTGGATTGGGATGTTATCAGTGGCTTCTTCCTCACTATCACCTTTATCCGTACATTCTGTGATGAAATCTGCTAAAGCTTGTCCATTGATTGCTTTCCGGGGATGATAAGTGATGTCATATTGGCTGAGTTCAATATTCCATTTCAAAAGACGGCCCGAAGTCACAGGACGGAATAGGACTTGCTTTAGAGGTTGATCAGTGAGGACTTTGATGGGATGAGCTTGGAAATACGGCCTCAATTTTCTTGATGCGATCAACAAACAATAGGCGAGCTTTTCTAACCTTGAATAGTTCATCTCTTCCCCAGTGAATCTTTTGCTGATATAATAGACTAGGCGTTGAATCCTTGCGTCTTCCCGTACCTACACTGCACTGAGAATATGAGATGAAATTGCCAAATATATGAAGAGATCTTCACCATTATCAGGCTTCGAAAGTATCGGAGGCACTTCCATATGACGAACCAACTCATCAAATGCTTTCTGACATTCAGGAGTCCAGTCAAAGTTTTTTCTTCCTTTCTTCAGAGCATCAAGGAATGGAATGCATTTGTCAGTAGCTTTTGAAATGAGCCGACTCAAGGCAGCAACCTTTCCATTGAGACTTTGCAACTCCTTCTTCGTTCTAGGAGCTTTGACCTCTCTCAGGGCAGTGATCTGAGCAGGATTAGCTTCAATGCCCCTAGCGCTCACAATGAAACCCAAAAACTTTCCGGACTCCACTCCAAATGAACATTTCAAGGGATTAAGCTTCATTCTGTATTTTCGGAGTACTGTGAACATCTCTGCCAAGTGATCCATGTGGTCCACTGCTTTCTTAGACTTCACTAGCATATCATCAACATAAACTTCCATTGTCTTGCCAATCTGCGGTTTAAACATGGCATTAACAAGCCTTTGGTAAGTTGCCCCTGCATTCTTGAGTCCGAAAGGCATGACCTTGTAGCAGTAGAGTCCAACATATGTGATGAAGCTTGTATCCTCTTGATCTGGCTCATGCATCATAATATGGTTATATTCGGAGTATGCATCCATAAAAGATAACAATTCATGCCCCGCTGTCCCATCCACCAACTGATCGATCCTGGGCAGCGGGAAACAGTCTTTGGGGGCAGGCTTTGTTCAAATCCGAAAAGTCAATGCATACTCTCCATTTCCCGTTAGCTTTTTTAGCCAGCACTGGATTTGATACCCAATTTGGATAAGTAGATTCTCTGATGAAACCGTTCTCCATGAGCCGATCCACTTCTTCCTTCAACGCTGCCGTCCTCTTTGGACCCTGAGTTCTTCTTTTCTGTTTCACGGATGTAAACCTTGGATCAATGTTCAGAGTGTGTACTGCAATCTCTGGGGATATTCCACACATTTCAGCATGAGTCCAAGCGAATACATCCAAATTTGCCTTCAAAAATGAAATCAGAACATTCTGAACTGTTGTGTTGAGTTGTGAACCCACATTCAGCACTTTGTTTGGGTCCTTTGGGTCAACGGGCACCGGCACCGTTACCTCTACCGGTACTACCCTATTCTCCCTTGCACGGCTTTCCTTGGATCCATCTCTCTTCGTGCGCCACTACATTCACCAGTGTAGGGTCCACCCTGTAATTGCTACAAGGTTGGTTCTTTGATGCGGACTGGAGCCGCCGCACCTTTTCCCGTTTCCCTTTTCCTTGATTCACGCAACTCCGTAAGATAACATTATCGCCCCGCATCTTGGTCTCCTTTAATCACACCAACTCCATTATCTGTGGGGAATTTTATAGTCAGACACTATGGGGAAAGAACAGCTTTGAATGCAACAAGAGTAGGTCGGCTTAAAAAGGCATTGTAGGCAGAGAATTCTTCAACAATTATAAAGGTTTTCTTTCGAGCCACCTTCCTCAGCCCTTTTCCAAGTTCCACAAACAAATCTATGGTCCCAATCGGCTACTTGGGTTCTCCAGCAAACCCAGCAATCTTAACTGATGAAGCTTGAACGTCAGCCATTGGAATTTTCATTTGATCAATGGTCTTCTTGAAGAGAATGTTGCACGAAGCTCCACAATCAACTAGAACCCTTCTCACAGTAGCCGGCCCAATACCAGCAGATATGACCAAAGGATCTATGGTAGGAGCCTCAATACCCAAAAAATCTCTGGCACTGAATACAATATCGTCTGTGGAAGTCTTTTGTTGCTTTAAAGGCGCATCATTTTCTAAAACAAAAACATTCTCTTCAGCCGGTACATGCCTCAAGGTCCGGGCATACCTTTCCAACTCGCCGCAGCTTTTGCCTGCTGGGTGAGGCCCTCCAGTTATTATATTGATGATAGGTCTTTCCGATTCATGCTCTACGGCCTTCTCACTTGAGCCAGGACGGTAAATGGGAACTTGTTGTGCTTGAGTCGACGAGGCTGGGGCATTTCTATTCCTTTTCACATACTGTTGGAGCTTGTTCTCTTTCAAAAGTTGTTCAATTGCCTCTTTCAACTGACGGCATTCGTTGGTGTCATGGCCGGGTTGGTTGTTGAACCGGTAGAACCTTCCACTTTTTTCCATCTTACTCCCAACTCTCATTCTAGGTGGTGTTGGATAACTGACATCATCATTGGTCGCAAAGAAGATGTTCTCAGGGGTATCGGTCAAGGGTGTGAAATTGAAAGGACGACCTTTCTTAGCGTCTCCTTGTTTCTTTCCACCATCATTTCCCCTTTTTTAAGTGTTAGGTTCTTTCTTGTTCAAAGCAGCACTATTGTTCCCAGCTTCTACTGATACCACCTTAGCTGGTGTTTGGAGGCTCTCCAAGCGCATGAATTCATCCGCTTTCTTGTAGAATTTGTCGAGCGAGTTTGGTTCTTTCAGTTTCAACCATTTCCCAAATTCACTCGATTTGTCAATCGCCCTCATCAAGTATGTTAGGACCATGCGTGGCTCCGCATTATCTACCTCAGCCAATGCTATGTTAAAACGATTCAAAAATGATCTGATGGATTCTCTTGGATTTTGTTCTAGACTTAACAGCGACATTATATCCTTTGCTTTTGAAGCATACAATCGAAATTGCTCCTTGAATTTCCTGGTCAAATCGAAGAATTGATTATTGGACCTGACCGGCAGCTTTGTAAACCACAATAGAGCCACACCTTCCAGATATACCGGGAAATATCGACATTTGATTTCATCAAACGCTCTGGCACCCGTCATATGCCAGTCGTACTTACAAAGAAACTCGCTAGGATCACTCGTCCCCTTGTAAGCCGGAATAGTAGGGGGAACGAATTTCCTTGGGAACTCTGCCTTCAAGATCTTTTCAGTAAATGGAGTTTTGCTTGGAGCAAAACCCCACTCTTTCTCATCTTCGTCTCTTCGTATATTTTCCTTCATGACTTGACGAACCATACCCGAAAAATACTCTTCATCTTTAGAGGCTCTGGAGGGAAAACATCAGCCACTCTCTCTGAATTCTGTCTTGACAACTGTTCACGGAGGGTCGGCTGCGGCCCTGATCCTCCAGCTTGGGGAGGTATCCTTTCCACAAGGTCTGCGGCTCTTTGAGAAATGTTCCCTTCAACATCCTGAACCCCCACAGCAGGGTTTCCATCATTACTAACGATTGACGGTTTTCCCCAAGTAGATCATTCAACTTACTCAAGATCAGGGCGTTCTGGGCATTCTGGGCTTCCAACTGTGCATTCTGAGCATTCAATTGTTGATTCAACCCCAAAACTACGGCGTCCAATTCTGCTTGTGTAACTCCAACGGTTGGAGCTGCTTGACTTGAAGGAGGAGAGGTAGCAGTATTCTCTTGAACATTGTCGGATCTTACAGAACTTCGTTTTCTCCCAAGAGCCATTATATCCACTAAACTTCTGGTTTTAAAATAAATCCTTTCAACAAACCTTTGCGGAGCAATGGTGGAAGTATCTTGAGTTCAGTTCTCACTGAAAGCACCAAAAATGTTAATGCTCAAAATCGAACGCTAACACCCCGGTGTGTGAAATGTGAGTGTGAAAGCACCACCCGATGGTTCGGGAACAGAATATCAGCTAAGATAAAAGAAAATACAGTAAGAGACAGCGATTTTATAGTGGTTCGGCTTAAGGAGTAGCCTACGTCCACTTTAGGTATCTTTATTACTGATCTTGTTACAAAACAATACAATGCTCTTCAAGTACAAATCTCTTTGTTTACAAAACACTTTGAGCAAGTAGCTTAAGCTTCGATGTACATGAAAGTCTTCGAATCCATGTCGGATGTGTGAAAGTCTTTCAAAGTAGCTTGTAGTGTTCTTCGAAACTTCAAGTGTAGAGTTGGTTTAGAAACTGGCAGAGTATCGGCGCTTGAAGAGATTGTCCAACAGTCCGCTTCATGCTTGAGGTAGGTTGGTATTTATAGGGAAATTTCCCCCTTGGGTCGTAAGTCGTGATCGACTTATGGTAGGTCGTGGCCGACTTATCTGGCTTAGCCCCCATGGTCTCACAAAGGTTCACTTGTATAAGTCCTAAGTCGCCCACGAGTCAACATCCTCTTGTATAAGTAATGAGGCATCGGACTTTTACGCAGTAGCTCTAGGTCGTGGACGACTCAAGCTAGGTTGTGAGTCGTGGCTTAACTGGTAAGCTTGTTTCCTTCAGATAATAACCCAAGTCCTGAATCGTGTACGAGTTAAGAGGCCACCATGTTAAGTAAGGAGCAGCGCTTCATTTCCTTAAGTGGCTCACGACACATGCTAGGTCGTAAGTCGCAGATAGCTTTAAGTCGTTAACTCATTTCCTTCTTAAGTCGTGCCATCTCTTGAATCGCTAAGTCATCCTGTCCTTGAGTCGTGGACTTCCTTAAGTCGTAGAGTGTATACTCCCTTAAGTCGTAGAAACTTTAAGTCGTGGACGTCTTAGGTCGTGAAGCATCCCTTCTCTTTTAAACCGTTAAGTCGCAGACTTCTCTATGTCGTAAGTCACCAGGTCCTTCAACTCGTTAAATCGCAGACTTCTCTATGTCGTAAGTCACCAGGTCCTTCAACTCGTTAAACCGTTACGTCGTCCATAACTTGAGTCGTAGATCGTTCGTAACTTGAGTCATAGATTGTCCACTTCCTTAAGTCGTTGACTCCTTTAAGTCGACCAATCCTTGACTCGTTAAGTCATGTAATCTGTTTGAGTCGTGCAGTTCTTGAGTCGTAGAAAATTGAGGGTTGACAACATGAATGCTCGACCTAACGAGTTAGCGACCTAAAGACTCCAAACGACCTAATAACTTAACGACCTAACGGGTTAAGACAGTGTGAGGCCGCACGCATGCTACTTCTTCATTAGGTCGCTCACGACCTAAACAGACCGAGGTAACTCCATAAGTCGTAACTTATTATGCCACTTCTCTCCTAGGTCGCTACGACCTACCAGTTTGTTCAGGAGATCAAGTCCAACCCTGTTAGACCGTAACCATGTTCCCTAGGTCGCCCACGACCTACTAACCCGCTCGGATAAGACTAAGTGCAACCAAGATGAGCCGTAGCTCGCATCCCTACGACCTACGATCTACCCCTAGGTCGCCCACGACCTACGACCTACCCCTAAGTCGCCCACGAACTACGACTTACTCCAGAAATCTCCTATAAATACCATGCCTACTCCATCAAAGAGGGGACCTTTTGGCTCATTTCTGGATCGCCTATACTCTGCTGATTTCTGGACTCACCCGACACTTCAAACACGAAAGACACTTCAACGAACTTTAAGAAGAAATTTAACACATTCGACATGGATTCAAGGAGGTCCTCTACATCGGAGTTTTAGCAATTTGTCTTAATAGTGTTGTAATCGAAGATTCTTGTATAGTTGTAATCGATTCAGCAATAAAGAAGATTAAAGTGGACGTAGGCTTAACTTCAAGCCGAACCACTATAAAAATGTTGTCTCTTTACTTTTTTTCTGTGACTTTTCTACTTACTTCTAATTCCCGTATTGACGGGTGGTGCTTTCACTTAATCTCTACTTACACCGGGGTGTTACGTTCAATTTTAGCGTTAACAAAGATAAACAAGTAAATTCATCACAGATAAATAAATCATAGTTCAAAGCTCAATCCAAAGCAATCATATCCAAAACATTACATATCAGAGATAACAAATGATTTAAGGCATTCGATATAATCCAATCATCCATAAGCAAGATTAATCGATTACATAATTTTATAATTAATTTAAACCAAATAAATTAATTACTTATGAATAAATTACTTATCCCCGCTTAATTTACATTAATTTCAAACCATTGGTTATTATATAAATTAATTAAATTAATTAATCATCCTTAATTATCCATCTTAAGTAATTATTCTCAATTACTTACATTAATTAATTATGCTTTAATTAATGACATTAAATACTTAGCCTTGAATTACATTAATTAATCATCTTTTAATTTAGTAATTATTCTTTAAGTAATTAATTATCCCTTAATTACTAACATTAATCAACTAACCTTTAATTAAATAGTTAACTTTTAAGTAATTAATTATCCTTTATTTAAGTAATTACCCCTTAATTACTATTAATCAATCAACCTTTAATTAACTACATTGATTGTCCTTAATCAATTACAATAAGTGATTATCTTTAATTAATTAATTATCCTTTACTTAATTAGTTATCCTTTAATTATTAATTAATCAACTTATAATTATTAATTAATTAACCTTTAATAAACAAACTATCTTTAATTACTGATTAATTGTCCTTGAAAAATCAGGAACTTAATTAATTAAAGATAAACTCTTTACCTTAATTCATTACTTAATTACATCATTTAAAATCTTATTTACTAAACCTTTGGAATAAATTCATCATCAACCTGTAGATAAACTTAAGACCTTTAAGTTACTTAATGATTAAAGTCATTTCACCTTCTTTAATTAACTTATTTAATTATATTACTTTTAAAATTATTTAAATAATCCAAGAATAATTTTAAAACAATAGGAACATAAAAAAATACCTTAAATTTTGTTAATTTAAAATAATTTATTTTAAACCTTTTACTAATTCCAAAACTAGAATAAAACATTTATTATTTTACAAGAATAAATAAAGAAAATGTATTAAACTTGATTTAATTTTAAATTTGAAAACCTTGTTTAATTTAACTTAAGATCTCTGACCCGAGACCACTTCGGGTATTAACCCATTCCATTTACAGATTTACTCAAGAATACACCCTAGCAAATTCGCTTCTTCGTTCTTTTCTTTTAACTTTTCAACATGGTTAAACTCATGCGAACCAATACTCGAGCCAAAAACCTACATTCCTATGTTTAACTTCGAGCAAACTTCTTCTTCTTCCATGAGTACCACAACACCAGACACAAGTGTACACGCATGCATGTGCATGTGTGATCAGAGTTACTCCGACCATCGACGTGGCCATCGACACATCATCGAACACCACCCCTAACGGTCTGATCACATAGAAACCCAAGTTTACCTAGAAATTAAAATTGAGCAAATCGAGTCGTAACAGGAACCCAATCGATCAACAAAAAATGCCTCGCGCCACCAATCCCGGTCACTAGAGACCATGCAATCACGACCAGGGATGCGTCACTCACCTACGCTTCTAATCCCCCACCCGCGATCAATATCGATGTGACGATGGTCCCGTATTTTCCTCGACAACCCCGTTACTTTATATAGGGTCTTATATTACACACTAAATTTATCCCTTAAATAGCTTTTTGAATAGTATTATATTAATTTCAAAATAAAACTTCCAAATCAATATATATATATATATATATGTGTATATATATATTATATAAGTTTATAAAATATAGAATTAAACTTTTAAATAGCTTTTGAAAAATATATTAAATTCAGAACATAACTTCCAAAATATCAATATATACAAATCTATATATATTATAATTAGAAACAATTTTTTTATTAGTTTTAAAATATAGAGTATTTAAATTTATTTTAAAGATATTTATTTTTGAACATCAAATCAAATTCTATTTATAATCTATTTACATATAAAACAAACACATGTCTTATTTATTTTGGAAAAATTCAAATTAATTCACAATTTAATCCAAAAAATTATATTAACTACAAAATTAAATTTGCTTAAAAACAGGATCGTTAAAAGAATGTAACGACCTATAATTTTAACACTTTAAAAATGGGATATGTAATTATTTTATACAATCAAATGTGGAATATTCATACTTAAACAATCATGTTTCATATGATAAATAAGAATGGCAAACTTATTTTTGATATTGAATAATGATTTTGGATTCCTATTGTAAAATTGACAAAAGTCGGATTTGGATAAAGTAGGATAAATATTCGAGAAATTTTTTAAAGTATAAATAATTCCTTATATATATAATCGATATCAAACTCATTTTATATTAGTATTAATTTAATTTATACTGGTTTGATAAACATATAAAACTTGTTTTATAAAATTGCCAAATTTCGTCGCATATCGATAAATCGATGTATTTTTATAAAAAGATTTGAATATTGTTTTATATTATTTTATAAGTCAAATATGATTTTCATAATTATTTAAAGATAATAGGAAATTTATTTTGAAGTTCGGTTCGCATGAATAAGTAGTTTAACAAAAACGTCAAAATGTGGCCAGAAATTTTATGCCGAAAATCAATTTTTTGTTCAATAAAGTTGCCGCAACGTTATCGCGCCTTTGTTAACACGTTTTAACATATATATATATGTGTGTGTGTGTGTGTTACATATTTTAATTACTAAACATGTTTACTTTTACTAAATAGAATTAGAAAACTTGTAGAAGTCATTTGTAAAAGTAAGTAAGAAAAGTAAACATCAAATTACATTAAATCAAAATCCAACAAAAAAATACTTTTCTTTACTTAATCTGTAACGACCTGAATTTTTAACCGGTTAATTTAGGATATTTAAAATGGATTTAAATATTTTATTTGAACTATGAATTGATTTTTAATATGAAAGGTTTGGTTTCATGTAACAAAAAGGATTTAGAATTTAAATATAGCAATCTATTGAATAAATTAATTATTAAAATAGTAGTTGGATATTGGATAAAATATAAAATCTGGAGTTATAAGTTTGTTAAAAATATTTCAATGGCTTATAAATTTTTATTGATAATACTAAAGATAATAGATGGTTTAAAATTGAATTTAACAGTGGTTTGTTCAAATTTTTTTAAAAAATATCGTTTAAATTGATATTTAGAAATAGCCTTCCAAGGCGCAATCTCGGAATTCGATGAAACCAGTTTCATTGGATCCGTAATACTGAATTATTATTGAATTTCAATTTTCATAGCTTTCGGAGTTATCGTATGATCGTACGTGATATAAACGCTTAGAAAATAATTAGTTGAATTAATTTTAATAGTCGATCCAAAAAGCTATCTTCTCCATACGATCAAATTAGGACTCGAAACTTTTTCCAGTGCGTTCGGAATAGGGGTATAACATTATAGACACCTAGAGACACGCCTCGATAGGATGTCGAGACTTTAAAGTTGCTTTTATCGAGACATTTGAATTTGAATTTAATATTTATATATACCCTAGTCAACCAAGTTGGAATTCTTTCCCATCAGCTACTTTCCGTTCCATCAGAGCACTGTAGCCTTTTTTCTTCCATACGCTACCCATTCTCCTTAAATCACACTGCCTTCTCGTTCAAAATCAATTCCTCTCTCAAGTAATAGCATATCCTACTTTCTCCATTGACGAAATCATTTCCTCTCCATTTTTTAATTTACGAAATCTTCCCCTTTTTCCTTCTTCTTTCTCAAACTCGAATTCGACGGTATATTAAAAAAAATTATAAATGCCCAAGCCTTTCTCTTCTACTTCTCAGTACAACAGGGAATTGAATTCAAAGACGAAAAAAAAGGGGGGGAAACAAGAGAAATCGAATCAAGTTCGACCCGTGAATTTTGAAGCAAGGTCACGAGAAGAGGAGACGCGACTTCGTGGGCGAGGCAGCCTCCTGTTGACGAGGGAAGAGGCCATACCTGTTATTGGTGCGCGATTTCGATTTTTGGGCAATCAAGGAGTTGCAGCTTGGTTTAGAGTTCGTGTACGTAGGCGAGCGTCGTGGAATGTTCTGGGTATTGGGTGTTAGTGACAGTGGAGGCCGAAGTTGAAGTCGTCGATGAAGCCTCGGCCTATTGAGGATGGTCGCGCAGCGGCAGCTTGGGCCGGAGTCGAGGAGGGATCGTGTAGTTGCTGCGTAGTGGCGATTTCGAATTCGAGCTGAGGAAGGTCGCAATGTGCCTGAGTTCATGGTGCGACAGTGAGGTATATCTCTGTTTATATATGAAAATTAAGATTTTTAAAGCAAGCTAGGGGTTTGATTTTGAAAAAAATAAAATAAATGTTAAGCAGCTTCAAGTCTTAAGTTAATCCTAGTTTATCTTAAGTATATATAGGTAAAAATAGTAAATATATGTGTGTGTGCGTGTGTATAAGATGTTGGAAGATATAAGATGTCATATAAATTGGGTTTGATGAAATCTATATAGAATATTTTCATAAGTATATAACAAAAGAAAAATAAAATATACATATTTTCACTTAACTAGTTTATTTTAAAATAATTTAATTAGGGTGATTAATTTGTTTATTTAAATTATTAACTAATTTTAGTTACTAAAGGATTTTTGAAAAGGGAAGTAATTAAAATAAATCATTAGTTAAGAAATTACTAAATGGTATTAATTGTTCAATTTGTTCGAATGTTAATAAAAATATATATTTGTTTATATAAGGTCAATATTCGAGAAATTTGATCGAGATTGGAGAGGATTTGCAACTTAAAAGCAAAGGTGAGTTTTTCTCACTCATACGGATGCCTGGTTAATTAAATGTCAAATTTTAATCATTGGATGTGCTTGGTTGATTTATAATAATTTATCCACGGGACGATATTATATAAATAGTGGCATATATATATTAGAGTGATTGGTATTCCCGCATTATATAGAGGATGAGACCCTATGCGCCACATAATAGTCGATGATATTATATAAACCAATATACCGCGATATTCCACCTTGAAGTGGAATCGGTATTCTATTTTGTGCTAACATCTGTTGATGCAGGGAATCAGGTTGGAGGGATCCAACAGGATTTCTTAAGAATATTTATTGATTATATGTATATATACATGTTGTTATATGACAGGATGGATGAATTAATAAGGATTTGCATGCGAATTGAATTACTAAGTGTTAAATAACATGGAAGTTGGAATTTGGTAATTTTTAAATACCACAAATAATTTAATTGAAGGAAGTTAAAATAGAACTTAAATAGAAAATGTTTATTGAGAATTTGGATCTACTTCTTTTTGAGAATTAAGTGAAATAAAAATATATTTATTACTTTAGTTATAGTTAAAATTGGTTAAAGTTGAGTTTGGGAAAATATAAATTATATATAAAAGACTCGAAGAAATATTGGAATCGATGAGTGGATTTGAAGTAAAGCGAAATTTTATTAAGAAATAAAAGAACTTTATAATGAAATGAAGTGGGATTTTATTAAGGAACAATATGGGATTTTCTGAGGAATAATATTATAAAGATAGGATTTTTGAAAAATAATTGTTTTTATAAATGAATGGAAAACTCAGGGGAGTTATAAATTTATAAATGGAATTTATAAATGAGGTAGGAAGATATCAGTACAAAATGTAAAGAAATAAGTCATGGTGAGAACTTATATAGAGTTATGAAAATTTGTTTTGAAAGGAAATAGTTGAATATTTCCGAAGGTGAGAAATGAGAATATGGTCGTTGAGACAGGAATCAAGAGTAATTTATGGGTGAATATTGGGTTTCCTAAAAAATATGAATTTGTTTTAAAAGGAATATTTTTAAAATTAATATACAATATAATTTGTATAAAACTATTATCTAGATTTAGAATATTCCGGATTGGTTATTTTAATGCTTAGTATTTATTAAAATAAATTCTAGTTTTCTAAATCATCTTTGTAAATTTGTCAATAACTGGATATGAATTTAATATTTCTATTTAGTTTTATCTTAAACCATATTTGGGAAACAAACCATTATTTTTACTTGTATATATATATATATATATATATATATATATATATATATATATATTTAAACGTTTTGAAAATCCGATTGTAAATCCTCTTGAGAAGGAAAGCAAGTGTAATTAGTTTGAATAAGATTTTTAGGGAAGATTTTATAGAGGGTTATGAAAACTCGAATAAAACCCTAAGTATAAGATAAGTGAATTTCGAGGAGAGATAAAATTCACAAGAAGAATAGGAGTGAAACATGAATTTTTAATAAGCTAAATGGCTTTGGAAATAAAAACGGGAATCAACTACGGAATCCTGGGATTTGTAGGATTCATGAGAAATAAGTTTAGGAAACTTAAAAATGAAATTGTAAATGATTTTTGAGGAAAAAAATAGGACACAAATAAATATTTTCCATGTTTTGAGAAACTAATAAAGTGGGAAAATATTGCAAGTGACCGACAAAGACTTAAATGGTTCCATGAGAAATAGAGGAAATTAAATCTAATTTCAAGGTGTCGAAATATGAAGACAATATCTTAAGTAGATATTTTAAGATAAATATTTCGAGAAAAATTATTTAAGTTTTAATTGTTGCTTGTGGATGATTATTTGATAGATAAATAACAGACTATCAGTATTGGCCAAAGCGTTGATCGTTTCAAAGAGTCCATGATCAGATTTAATTATCCGAAAACCACTTTGATCCGGTTTGAACGATAATGAATGAAGACCGTGAAGATGATGAAGAAGGTAATTCGGTGTAACGTCCCGCCTTTTCGCACGCTTTAAATCGACACACTTGCCAATTCAAACCATACGGAAGGGCGGATTGTTATGGGGTAAATAAGAAAAATAGAGAAGAGAAAAAAAAGCTAAACAGAATCTCACAGCGGAAGGATAAAATATAATAATAAATATACAGTTCATTAAACTGTTTACAAAACATTTGATTTTCTTTATACAATAAATATCAGAGTTCACATACCAATAAATACCAATGCAACGGAATACAGTGTGTACTGGAACCATATAATATAATAATAATAATGAAATCTTCGTCTTCGTCCTCCAGAAATAAAATCTTCAAATCCTGAAACGTCGGACTGACCCGAGTGAGTTTTAAAAACAAAAACACTCGAGTCAGGACTAGAAGATCTTATGTGAGTTAAATTAACAGAAATAAATATGAGTGAAGTAACTCAGGAGATGCTCGAGATTTACATCTCCTAAGGATCCGTTAAACTATTTACTATGTAGTATATTGCGCTATTACAATAGTTTCTAATTGTAAAATAAACTTACTTTTTTCTTAGCATTAGGGGTTACCCATATAGCCCTTAACACGTAATTGTCCCAGTAGTCCATCCAATATCATAGTCCCTCCTGATCGGGAAGCCACCAGAGGACACCACACAGGCTACGGGAGAAATCCAAACTCGTACAAGGCGTGATAGGGTAGGTGACATGGCACAACTAGGAAATGCCAGGGTAGATGTACCAATTGCTATCCGGGCTGGTGGAAATGTGTAGCCGCAGCTACCACCCACCTCGAACTAACACCTCCAAATCAAAGAAATCAATAGTGGCCACCGAATCAATCCAAAGTCAGAGTATAGTATCGAAGGAGTGCGTTCTATCAGAGGAATGACCTCATTGTCCGAGAATCGCTGTTGTTTTAGCCACCTTATGCCAACTCACGAGAGTCGGGTCCACGTATTTACCTTGCAGGAAAACGCCTCCACCAACCTACCTCATTCTAGAATCTCCACCGCGTACACGGTTGTTAAAGTGGTTTTCGGAGTTGGCAGAGAGTATGAAAACTTCCCGGTCTCTTCAACAACCAAACGTTATTATAACACCGCGGCCCTTTAAATTAATTTATACTTTTAAAACCAGAATATAATATCCATTTTAAACCCATATAAATACGATATCGTTTATATTTTTAAAATCCCAAATCAATACGATATCATTTAGGCCCAAACCAATATAATGTCATTTTATTTTCAAATATATATTCTTTCCAAACTCATAGGGTTTTCAAAGTAAAATATTCAGAAATCAAAACTCTGGAATATAATATTTCCAAATTATACTACCTTGAAAATCATATCTTTGAAACAAATTTCCATCTCTCAAATGGTTAAATATTAAAATTTTTTTATAAAACAAAATTGCTTCTTTACATTTCATAAATCAATTCCAAATACCGATTTAAACTTCCAAATACCATTTTTAATTCTTATGTTTCAAAGCTTTAAATATTTCACCATTTCGAAAACAAACTCATTTGACAAACCCATATATATCAAATTCAATTACTTATTATTTAGACTTGAAATGTTTACTTAATGAATTCAATATAATTTAAGTAAAACCTTTAACTTCACATAATTGGAAAATCTTTCAATTTATTAAACTTGATATATTCATTTAAATCAACCTGATATTCATTTAAATCACTTTACAAAAAAATCAAGTTATAAGAATCATATCCTCTGAAAATTTTAATTTTTATTAAATTTCAGTTTGACTTAATATTCATTTTCCAAATCTTATTCTCATTTAAGTCATAAAAACTCCAGAAATTAGATTTTTAAATAAATGCTTAATCGTATTTGATCATAAAAAATCAAACTTTATTTTATACTTCAAATCAAATTTATACAAAGCTTAAAAACCGAAAATTTACCATACATATATATAAATAACCAAATCAATATCCCATAAACCATATATATATATAGCTTTACAAAACCATGGTAAAACATTTCAAAAATAATTTTTATATATTTACCGCGGTGCCTGTATAAAATTCTCTACCATATGGTCAAGTGATACGGATGTTTATCATTTCAATCCGCAATTTAAAATAAAAATGCGGTTGCATATCATTTCAAAACACAATCCCGAATGAAATGAAAATGCATGATGACTTGAAGTTTATACAATATAAATGTAGCATCCATTCATCCAAATATCAATCATCAACCATTTTTTGCAATCATCATCCAATTTACACAATCATCGATATAGAGCATATAAATTATACAGGTAATAAATAACATGTATTAACTAACAGTTTAACTTCCTTTCTTTAGAGCATCAAAGAATGGAATGCATTTATCAGTTGCTTTGGAAACGAACCGACTCAAGGCAGCAACTTTTCCATTAAGACTTTGCAATTCCTTCTTCGTTCTAGGAGCTTTGACTTCTCTTAAGGCAGTTATCTGAGCAGGATTAGCTTCAATACCCCTTGCACTCACAATGAAACCCAGAAACTTTCCAGATTCTACTCCAAATGAATACTTCAAAGGGTTCAGCTTCATTCCGTACTTTCGGAGGATTGAGAACATCTCTGCTAAGTGGTCCATGTGGTCCACTGCTTTCTTTGAATTTACCAGCATATCATCGACATAAACTTCCATAGTCTTGCCAATTTGTGGTTTCAACATGGCATTAACAAGTCTCTGGTAAGTTGCCCATGCATTCTTAAGTCCGAAAGGCATGACTTTGTAGCAGTAGAGACCAACATCGGTGGCAAAGCTCGTGTCCTCCTGATCTGGCTCATGCATCATGATCTGGTTATATCCGGAATAGGCATCCATAAAAGATAGCAATTCATGCCCCGCCGTTCCATCCACCAACTGGTCAATCCTGGTTAACGAGAAGCAGTCTTTGGGGCAGGCTTTGTTTAGATCAGAAAAGTCAATGCACACTCTCCATTTCCCATTAGCTTTTTTAACCAGTACTGGATTTGAGACCCAATTCAGATAAGTAGATTCCCTGATAAAACCATTCTCCATGAGCCGATCAACCTCTTCTTTCAATGCTGCTGACCTTTCAGGACCTTGAGTTCTTCTTTTCTGCTTTACCGGTGTAAACTTTGGATCAATATTCAAGGTATGCACCGCAACTTCTGGAGAAATTCCACACATATCGGCATGAGTCCAGGCGAATACATCCAGATTTTCTTTCAAAAATGATATCAAAACATTTTGAACTGTTACATTAAGCTGCGAACCCACATTCAACACTTTATTCGGGTCTTTCGGGTCAACAGGTATCGGGACTGTCACTTCAACTGGTACCACTCTATTTTCCCCTGCACTGGCTTTTCTTGGATCCATCTCTCTTCATGCACCGCTATGTTCGCCTGTGCAGGGTCCACCTTGTAATTGCTACAAGGTTGATTCTTTGATGCGGACTGGGGCTGCCGCATCTTTTCCGATTTCTCTCTTTCTCGATTCACGCAACTCTGTAAGATAACATTCTCGCCCGACATTATGATCCCCTTTCACCACACCGACTCCATTATCTGTGGGGAATTTTATGGTCAGACACCATAGGGCAAGAATTGCTTTAAATGCCGCCATAGTTGGTCGGCCTAGGAAGGCATTGCAGGCAGAAAATTCTTCAACAATAACAAAGGTCTGTTTTCGAGTCACTTTTCTCTGCCCCTCTCCAAGCTCTACGAACAAATCAATAGTCCCAATTGGTTGTTTCGGCTCACCGGTAAAACCAGCAATCTTTACTGATGAAGCTTGAACATCAGTCATAGGAATCTTCATTTGATCAAAAGTCTTCTTGAAGAGAATGTTTCACGAAGCTCCACAATCAAGCAGAACTCTTTTCACAGTAGCTGGCCCAATGCCAGCGGAGATGACCAAAGCATCAATGGTAGGAGCTTCAACAACCATTGGATCCCTAGTAGTGAATATAATGTCGTCATTAAAAGTTTTCTGCTGCTTCAGGGGTGCAGCATCTTCTAACACAAAAACACTTTCATCTTCCGTTGCATACTTCAAAGCACGGGCGTATCTTTCCTTCTCGCCCCAACTCCTGCCAGCCGGGTGAGGGCCTTCTGTAACCATATTTATAACAGGCCTCTCAGATTCATGAGCTGCCGCCTTCTCACTTGAGCCAGGACAATGAACAGGAACCTGTTATCCTTGAGTTGATGAGGTTGGGCCATTCTTGATCCGTCTTACATACTGTTGGAGCTTGTATTGCTTCAATAGTTCCTCAATTACCTCCTTTAAGTGACGGCACTCGTTAGTATCATGCCCGGGCTCGTTATGGAACCGGTAAAACCTTCCATTCTTTTCAGCTTTCCTATCAACTCTTTGCTTAGCTGGTTCGGGGAATTCGACCGTGTCCTTGTTTGCAAAGTAGATGTTCTCCAGGGTATCAGTTAGTGGGGTGAAGTTGAAGGGATGACCCTTCTTTGCATCTTCCTGCCTCTTCCGACCATCGTTCCCCCTTTTCTGATTGCCAGATTCCTTCTTATTCGGGGCAGCATTACTTTTTCCGGCCCCTGTCGATACCACCTTAGCCGGTGCTTGGAGGCTTTCCAGACGCATGAATTCATCGGCTTTTTTATAAAACTTGTCAAGTGAATTTGGTTCTTTCATTTTCAACCACTTTCCAAATTCACTTGATTTATCAATCGCCCTCAAAAAATATGTCAGAATCATGCGTGGCTCTGCATTATCCACCTCGGCCAAAGCTATATTGAAACGATTCAAGAAAGCTCTAATGGATTCTCCAGGATTCTGCTCTAAGCTGGATAACGACATTATATCCTTTGCCTTTGACGCATACAGTCGAAACTGTTCCTTGAACTTCCGAGTCAAATCAGAAAATTGGTCTATTGACCGGATCGGCAACTTTGTGAACCAAAGTAAAGCAACTCCTTCCAAGTATACTGGAAAATACCGGCACTTGATTTAATTAGAGGCTCTGACACCCGTCATGTGCCAATCATACATATACAGAAACTCATTAGGATCGCTCGTTCCCTTTTAAGCTGGAATAGTTGGAGGGGAAAACTTCCTTGGGAATTCTGCTTTCAAGATTTTTTCAGTGAATGGAGTTTTGCTCGGAGCAAAACCCCACTCTCTCTCATCTTCGTCTCTCTGCATACTTTCCTTCATAATCTGGCGAATCATGCCTGAGAAATATTCTTCATCATTTTGAGGCTCAATGGGACAAACATCAGCCATTCTCTCCGAATTCTGTCTTGACAATCGTTCACGGAGGGTTGGTTGTGGCCCCGATCCTCCGGCTTGGGGAGATGTCCTTTCCACTGGGTCAGCTGGCCTTAGAGGGATATTCCTTCCTTCCACATTCTGCATTTCATCGGCAAGGTTTCCCTCCTTAGCTGCCGGCTGGCGGTTTGCCTCAAATAAAGCATTCAACCTTTCCATCATTAGGTTATTCTGAGCTTCCATTTGCCGATGTAGCCCGGATACGACGGCATCTAGCTCTGCTCGTGTAACTCCGACAGTTGGAGTTGTTTGACTTAAAGGAGGAGAGGTTGCAGTAGTCTCGCGAACATCGTCAGATCTAACAGACTTGCGCTTCTTTCCTGGAGCCATTATTTCTGATAAACTTTTGGTTTTCAGAGATATCCTTTTTGCAAACTTCTGCGAAGCTATGATGACAGTACCCTGAGTTCAATTCTCAGTGAAAGCACCCAAAATGTTAACGCAAAAAGTTAGACGCTAACACCCCAATGCAAATAGAGATTGAATGAAAGCACCACCCGCTAACACGGGAAACAGAAAAAGCTGTAATTCGCTGAAAAAGCAGTAAAGGACATAGAGTTTATAGTGGTTCGGCTTATAACCAAGCCTACGTCCGCTTCAATCCTTCTTTATTGCCTATATGATTACAATCCTTTACAATTTCTTTCAATTACAATGCACTTCAAAAGACAAGTAGCTAGAAAAACTTCGATGCAAGAGAATTCTCCAAATTCATGATTGAATATGTTAAATCCCTGATTGAAGTTGATTGAAGCTTCTTGTGAGTTTTGAATGTTGAAGTAAGGCTCGGCTTGAAGATGGTAGAGTCTCTATGCTTTGAAGAAAATGGTCCAAAAAAAAGACCCCTTTATGTTGGAGCCTATGCCGTATTTATAGAGGAACTTCCATGTCAAGTTGCAAGTAGTGACCGACCTAACGTAAGTCGTGGATCGTGACCGACCCAAGACAAGTCGTAAGTCGCGTTCTATCTCTTAGGCACGGCTCACGGCATAACTGGGATAAGCATGTTCTTCTGAGTACAAGTCCTAAGTCGTGGACGAGTTAACAGGCCCTGGTTCAAGTAACGCTATACTGGGTTTCCCTTTGTTTGCCTAGGTCGCGAGCGACCTAACATAGGTCGTAAGTCGGTCGCGACTTAAGTGAAGTTGTCTTGAGCCTTTCCTGTCTTGAGTCGTTAGGTCGACAGTCCCTTGAGTCGTTAGGTCGGGCTATATGTTAAATTGCTACGCCGTTAAGCCCTTAAGTCAGCAGTCCTTCTTAAGTCGGTATGTCGTTAAGCCTGCTTCATGTGTGTCGCCAATTCCTTTGTGTCACTGAGTCGCTGGACATATGAGTTAACAAAATTTAATAAATATGATTTAACTGAGATGACTAATAAAACATGTCAAACAGTCATAAACAAATTTCTACTCGAATCTTAAATCAATTTAACAAACATAAGAAATTTTAGAAGTTGTGAGTGGGTTAAAACACTCACCTTTTGAATTTAAATCGAATTTAAATTGGATTTAAACCCAAAAATTCGACGGTCTCCAAATCTGTCCAAACCAGCGTCAACGGATCCAGAATTTTATTACGATCCTAACGAAAAAAAATTCGTGTGAAACGGAGGTAGTATGTAGAAGTTATAGCGATTTGATTTGATTGAAAACAAAATTAAATTAAAAACAGAAATAAAATAATATACCATTGACACGTTTCCACGTAAGCTTCTTCCCGTGAGTTCACGCATCCAGACCCTTTCCTCCTAACTCACGACATCGAATTTAGCCGCCACCGAGAAAACCCTAATTCCAAAAATCGCCACCCAACCACCAGCCTTCGGCTCGATCAGGATCTCCAGTTTCGTCGCCTCGGCCAACCGCTTCCCCCAAGACCCATCGCGACCCACTCGAACGCCCCCTAGCAGCTCGTGCCGCCGCTCTCTTTTCGTCCAATCACGGTCTATTTCGCACCCCATACGACGAGCAATTGCATCCCTATGGCCTGCTCGACACGCGCGACCAAACAGCACTTCCCGATCGGCCTATCGACTCAAATCCACCGTTGTATCGAAACCCTAGCCTATGAACGGCTGAGGTTCAACTTGAAATTCTGGGAAAATGGTGATTCCAATTGAAATACGAATAGTGCCAGTAGATTACGCCCATTGAGAACATCAACATATATTTTTTTTGGAATTTTCCAAGAACTTTGAATTTTCATTTGAATTTTGAATAGAATTGGATCTGAAATTTTCATCCATTGAGGAAGAGAAAGAGTTGAAGAATGTGAACGTACAGCAAATGAGCGTAGAATGGAGGCTAGGGTTAATAACAGCCTATTTATAGACAACTGCAATAGAATAGGTGGGCACGAACTATAAACGCGCTACACGATAGTTGGCCTAAAAAGCCCGTTCTGACCTCGGAATGAAATTTGTTAAACCCATATATCAAAATAGGTAATTTAAAATATTCTATACGCGATGGAAAAAGTTTCACATCTAAATTCGATCGTATGGAGAAGTTATGCTGAAAACAAAATTTCCAAATTGATTTCAAATTGATTTCAATTAAATCGATTTCAAGGCGTTACGCGTTCGTACGATCAAACGACAAGTCCGATCGCTACGAAACTTGAAACCCTACAATAATTCACGGTTACGGATCCGATGAAACTTGTTTCCTCGAAATCTGAGTCCGTGACAAAAATGGCTATTTTTATATTAATTAAATAAATTCAAAATAAATAAATAAAATCAAATTTTTTTATATTTAGATTCTAAAATTGACCTATTTTATCACTTTTAAAAATTCTTAATCATTTACAAAATTCCAACAAGTTTAGATGTCAGATTAAAGAAGGTAAATTTTTAAATTTCAATATAAATCCTAAATTTCATTAAATTCCCAAATTTTAATTAATATCCTAAAATTTCGCTTAGTTAAATAAATTAATTAGTATTCCATTCATTCATGTCAAACGGATGTATTAAATATTGGATTCCAAATTATCACACAACTTCTCATATTATCTATATTTCAAATAACAAATTATTTAACTATATTCAATCTCGTTTAATTTCTGTTGATTTCAATTGTTAGACCTTATACTTCAATTATAAATACATAAATAAATTTTGATTCCCATTTATTCTATATTCACTATTTATCATATTACCATCATGGGTACCATTTATTTTGGTGTATATCCAGATAACTTAACATTTTTTCCCCAATTCTTTACCTCAATTGCATAACATTAAATTTTCTTAACGTATTATATAATTTGAATTTTTATTGCAATTGATTACCTGTTTTAATTCAATAACCTTTAATCCATTCCTGATTCTATAATTTCCAATCAATTTAAAACTTCACAATTTCTTATACAAATTTGGATTTCACTACATTTATTATTTTGTTGCCAAATATATTAATTATAACTAAAATTTCTCTATGAATCTATTTCTTAGTTACATACCTTTTCATCACCCAAATTTCTATCTTGTATGGATTTCACAATTAAACATAAATTTTAAAGTAATGCTAATAATAATACGACCCTATAATTACTCAACTTTTAAACGAACGTTACTTCATTTCCCATTAGTGTAACATTTATTTTATTACCACTTATTACCAATTCTAATCTCATTAACAAATAAGCAGGTAATTTATAATATACGTTACAAAATTTGAATTCATCCCAATTCCTTATTATTCACTTAAATTAGCATTACTGACATTGCATTAACATTGTTACTTAAAATCTCTACCCAATTATAATTAATACTTTGGATAATTTCATTTACTTCTTTCGTTATCCTCTTAATTACAAATTAGGCACACCTAATTATCTATATTGGTACATGATTGGGTTTACTAGTAACCCACTATTTTAAACTTAATTATACTTGTATATGATTATTTTACCCTTTTATATTCCATTTTATATATATGCACCCATACAAATTTAAGATTCTAAATCCAATTAATTATTCCATCCAATCCATCAATTACTAACTTTAATTATTGCAATTTACTATCTAACATACAATTTGAATCTATTTCCTAATTTTCATAATTAATTAACACCTTACAATAGTTTACAAATAAAAGGGATTGTACTAAATAAATTGTTTATTGTCTTGCATTTCTTTATTACCCCCATTTACATTCAATTTCCATAATCAATATTTTATTTCATTGATAAATCCAATACTTGCCTTAATTTACTTATTTTAACTTTATATCCAAAAGTGACAATTTCCACTATTACAATTAAATGCAATATATAATCCAATTTGCAAATTTTGATTACCCTTGATACATCTAATTTCGACACTCTCTTTCATATAGATAAATAAGATTTCTATTGCTCTCTACATTTAAATTAAAATCCTATTAATTTAATTCATTTCAAACATCGAATTTACACGAGTCGTTACATTCGGTTTGTGCAGACCCAAGGCAACTTGTATGGACGAATGCTTTCAGAACATCGCCAGAGGGATGATGAGCATTCTAAGTGGGACTCGTTCTTGAAAGGTAATCGTAGCCTCAAGCCTCATCAACAGGGAATGGCTAAAACAGGGGAGGTGCAGCAAGGCTAAGTGTGTTGCACCCATTAGGGTGAGCTCATCCCTGTCTAGATGTCCCTTTTATTTCGGCTTAGTGGGTGGTTGGTCGCGCCAACCTCGGGGTGATCTTACTTGAGATTATCCAGTATGGGGTAGTCCTGGTCTTGTGTTGCAGGGAATCGGGAGTGATCCTCGGTATGGTGATCCAGGCCCCGTACTGTGACGGGCGGTACCCCAATAGCCTTTCCATTGTATGGAATCCAATCTCCAATAAGCGCCTGTACGGTTTTGATTGTGCCCAACTATTGCTGAAACGTGAGATGCAAGCATTTATCTAGATTCTATTTTGCTTTCTATAGACACTATTATAATATAAATGGATTTGATAAAAAGTTTTTTGGCTATCGTAAGGTAAAAACCCAACATGTTTATTTGTGGCGTGTTCTTACGATATGCTACTGTTTTCAAAGGATTTTGAAAATGTAATAATCCAATTGAGTGTGATTTCTCATGCCGATTTTCCAGACTGACTCGCATGTTGTTTTATATAATGCTCGGGTCAGATCGAGTTAAACAGGATCAGGTTAAAAGCTAAGGAGATCAGAAGATGAGCTGGATGACAGAGCGTACTTTCATATTTTACTATTATTTCCGCTGTGTATGGGCAAGTGTTAAGTTGTCTCTGTATGGATGTTTGTTGTACTCCGATGACGGTATGTATATATAAAACAATATAGATTTCTTTGTACTTAAAAGCTGTTATTATATATTGTATTTTGTTCCATTGCGATTGTGAGACTCTGATGTTTTTTTTATTCCTCTTCTTCTACCACTTTCTTCTTCAAACCCGAAGACTCGTACTTTTGTTCCACTTTGGGCTGAATTGTTGTGGGATTTTGACAGCTCAAAGAGGTACGAATTTACGGGCCTTTATAGTTCTTATCAGAGCTAAAAGGTTAAGCGAGAACCTTGGCTCTAGCGGAGATTACTCATCAGAGATAGGGTCAGTAGTACTCTAGAATTTGTTTGAGCGTTTTAGTAGATATGATTGTCTATTTGTTAGTGAATATAAAATGATTTTATATTATGTTGATTGATTTATTGAGTGAAATACGAACCTTCGTCGGCACAGTCTGCACAACTGTATCAAAGGGGTTTCTAAACACTTGAATAGAATAATTTGACACAATATTGTTTTCTAAAGTAGGTGAATGAAATAGTTTCACCCAAAATATATTTTGATGTGGAAAGATATAATTTTCTGCAAATCATTATATATAATTAAAGTGTTTGGATGATAGTATTACAGACGAACAAGATTATAAAGGTTTAAAATGGCTTATATAACCAAGGAAATTATGAGATTGAATTTTGGAATTAAAATTTAAAAGTGAAGATAAAAATGAGGATTTAACTTGGATTAGGTTGTCAATTTTTGGAATTTAACTAATGGCGATGAAACAAAAAAAAATATAAATAAATTGGTGAATAAAATAAAAATTTAGAATGTAAATGAATTGGATTGGGAATTTAATAGAAATTAAATTGGGTTGAAATTGACCTAAGTTTTACATTTGGATTTAAATTAAGTTGAAATGAAATGAATTGAGATGTGGATGATACTAAATGAAATTAAGTTCTTATTTAATTAAATCCAAGTGAATTGGTGGATTAAAAAGAATAGTATGATGCTCGATATAACGGAAGTTAAGTTAAATAAATTGAATTGAAATAAAATTCAGTTGAGTTATAGATATTATTGTGTGGATTTAGATTCTTACTTTAATAAGTGAAAGTAAGTTGAATAAGAATTGTATTGGGGGGAATGAATTGAAAATAGCCCATCAAGGTTAAATGGATTGAAATAAAAATATACTTGATTAAGCGAAAATATATAATCCCGAGATAAAAGTAGAATGTGAATGGGATTGACTGTAAACGAATGAAAGTGTGAATATCAGTAAGTGCGTGACTTATAAATTGAAAGAGAGAAATTCTAACCCGAAATAGAATTGTTTGATATTTTGATGAACGAAATAAAAATCCAATCTTGAATTATAAAATAGGAATTCAAGTAAAGTAATAAAGAGATTTTTGAAGATCAAAATCAAATAATTAAGTGTAAATTGGAAGTGAACTAATTGGATATTTAATTATTTAATGTACGTGGAAATGGAACCTAATTTGGATAAATAAAGTTGAAATTTGAGTTAATAATGGAATTTGGAAATGAAACCCAAGTTATAAATAGAAATTCAACTTGGAATTGTAAGTGAATTAAACATGAATTAAAGCTTTTATGGAATGGGATTAAAGTAGAGATGATGGAGTTGCAAATAAGTCCAATTTGAGTATGAATGAATTAAATATGGCCTTGGATAACGAATTGAGAATGGAAATAATTTTTTTAATGGATTATGAGAATGGCTAATTGAATTAAATGGAATTTTATTAGATGAGAATCAAATTAAAATGGAAACGAACTTGAGTAATGAAGTTGGAATCATTTGAAGTAAATTAATTTAGGTCTAAAATTAATAGAAGCATGGCTTATATAAATGTGGGAGACGGTTATTAATTTAAAAGCATAGAGGGTGTCATGCTTAATAAAATGGTTTGAATGAAACCAATGCAGAGAGGGAAATAAATGCAAAATAAATTTGTGGCGAATGATTTATAAATAGGATGGAATGGAATTAAATAAATTGAGTTGGAATCAATTTTAAAACGATTATAAAACGAAATAAATTGTTCGTTTGAATGAATGTTGTCGAATTGCATAAATTGGTCGTTCGACGTAAACAGAAGTAAATAAAATTGATTTTTGAACCAATTACAATGAACATGAGTTTGTTTGGATTACAAATGAATTGAATGTAAGAAAATGAGTTGAAAATAATTCCGAACTGGATAGGATGATATAAAAATCGAGCAAAAGCAATTGAATTAATATTTAGACCTTATTAATTGCTTATGAAACCTGTTTTGTGCATATTGCTTATAAAATAAAAAATGGCCCTATTGTTGATAAAATAAATTCAGGATAAATTGAGTGTGGAAATGTTAAATTTAAAATGGACCGTTTGACGAAAGCAGAATTGAATAAGATACTATAAATTGATAGAAGTGGAATAAATTGATTGCGGAATCAGGTAATTGAAAATGGTTTGTTTGGACTTTAAGAAAATGAAAAATGAAAGGAATTGAAGTAAGAGAGTTATAGAATCACAAATTTAATGGAATTGTTTGAGAATTGATTGAGAACAATTGAAATAAGTGTCGAAACATTACATGTGTCCTTATGAAAGTAAATAACATGAATTGTTTATAGAATCCATGTTTTAGCTATTTAAATACAAGTGAAATGTTTTAAATTTCTTATACATAGTGCTTATATGTTTAAATTGAGTAAGTACAGGTACCGGGAGCCATTTGGATGGATCTTGGAACGTGCAAATTGCTAAATAAATAAGCTTCTTGCTTAAAAATGCTAAACAGAGGTACGCCTACGCAATAAAAGTTAGGAAATATGAATATTGCTTTGGTTTTTGGTTTTCCAACCATGTGGGTCGATATATATATATATATATATATATTTATCTCTCTTGTAAAATTCCAAAAGCTCCTCCGTACAAAGGAGACTCTGCCGAAATTTTCTAGATATTTTGGGTGTTAGAAAAATTTTGAAAAATTTGTTAACAAGAAATTGATTTCAAATTGGAATTGGAATGAAGAATGTTGAAGATAGAACTAACAACCAATCATTTGGGTAAAGGGAAAGATTAGGATGGTGAATAATAAGTCTAACTAAGTAATTTTTAAAAAGTTAGTGGGTTTGGGCATTCTTCTGTGTTAGTAATTTCAGGGACGAAATTCTTTTAAGAGGAAGGAATGTACGGCCCGAATTTTTAAACGGTTAATTTGGGATGTTTAAAATGAATTTAAATATTTGATTTGAACTATGAATTGATTTTTAATATGCAAGGTTTGGTTTGATGTAATAAAAAGGATTGAGAATTTAAATATAGCAATCCATTGAATAAATTAATTATTAAAGTAGTAGTTGGATATTGGGTAGAATATAAAATCTGGAGTTATAAGTTTGTTAAAAATATTTCAACGGCTTATAAATTTTTTGTTCATAATACTAAATATAATAGATGGGCTAAAATTGAATTTAACAGTGGTTTGTTCAATTTTAAAAAATATCGTTTAAATTGAGATTTAAAAATAGCGTTCCGAGGCACAGTCTCGGAATTCGGCGAAACCAGTTCCATGGGATCTGTAATATTGAATTATTATCGGATTTCAATTTTCATAGCTTTCGGAGTTATCGTGTGATCGTACGATATATAAAAGCTTTGAAAATAATCAATTCAATTAATTTTAATAGTCGATCCAAAAAGCTATCTTCTCCATACAATCGAATTAGGACTCGAAACTTTTTCCAATGCGCTTAGAATAGGGGTATAACATTATAGATGCCTAGCGGCATGCCTCGATAGGATGTTGAGACTTTAAGTTGCTTTTATTGAGACGTTTGAATTTGAATTTAATATTTATATATATCCTAGTCAACCCGATTGGAATTATTTCCCATCAGCTACTTTTCCATTCCATGAGAGCACTGTAGCCTTTTTTCTTCCATACGCTACCCATTATCCTTAAATCGCGCTGCCTTCTCGTTAAAAATCAAATCTTCTCTGAAGTAATGTCATATCCTTCTTTCTCCATTTATCAAATCATTTCCTCCCCAGTTTTTAATTTACGAAGTCTTCCCCTTTTTCCTTCTTCTTTCTCAAAGTCGAATTCAATGGTATATTAAAAAATATATATAAATGGCCGAGCCTTTCTCTTCCACTTCTCAGTACAACAGGGAATTGAATTCAAAGAAAAAAATGGGGGAAACGAGAAAAATCAAATCAAGTTCGAGCCATGATTTTTGAAGCAAGGTCACGAGAAGAGGAGATAGCGACTTCGTGGGCGAGGCCGCCTCATTTGACGACTGTTATGGGGCGCGATTTCGATTTTTGGGCAATCAAGGAGTTGCGGCTTGGTTTGGAGTTTATGTACGCAGGCAAGCGTCATGGGATGCTCTGGGTCTTTGGTGTTAGCAACGGTAGGGGACGAAGTTGAAGTCGTCGATGAAGCCTCGACCGATTGAGGGTGGTCGCGTACCGGGAGCTTGAGCCGGAGTCGAGGAGGGGTCGCGTAGTTGCTGCGGAGTGCAATTTCGAATTCGAGCTGAGGAAGGTCGCCATGGGCCTGAGTTCGTGGTGCGACAGTGATATATATCTCTGTTTATATATGAAAATTAAGATTTTTACAGTAAGCTAGGTTTTTAGTTTTGAAAAAAAAAATAACTGTTAAGCAGTTTTAAATCTTAAGTTAATCCTAGTTCAATTTAAATATATATAGGCAAAAACAGTAAATATATATGTGTGTGTGTATATATATATAAGATGTTGGAAGATATAAGATGTTATATAAATTGGATTTGATGAAATCTATATAGAATATTTTCATAAGTATATAACAAAAGAAAAATAAAATATACATATTTTCACTTAACTAGTTTGTTTTACAGTTATTTAGTTAGGGTGATTAATTTGTTTAATTAACTTATTTTATTATTTTTAGTTACTAAAGGATTTTTAAGAAGGGAAGTAATTAAAATAAATCATTAGTTAAGCAATTACTAAATGGGATTAATTGTTCGATTTGTTCGAATGTTAATAAAATCATATAATTGTTTATATAAGGTCAAAAGTCTGGAAATCGGGTCGAGATTGGAGAGGATTGCAACTTAAAAGCAAATGTGAGATTTTCTCACTTATACGGATGCCTGGTTAAATAATTGTTAAATTTATAATAATTTATCTACTGGATGATATTATATATATAGTAGAATATATACATATATATATATATATATATATATATATATATATATATATATATTAGAGTGATTGATATTGCCGCATTATATAGCGGTTGAGACCCTATGCACCGCATAATAGCGGATGATATTATATAAACCCACATACCGTGATATTCCACCTTGAAGTGGAATTGGTATTTTATTTTTTGCTAACATCTGTGGATGCTGGGAAACTGGTTGGAAGGATCCAACAGGATTCCTCAAGAATATTTATTGATTACATACATATATATATATATATGTTGTTATATGACAAGATGGATGAATTGATATGGATTTGCATGCGAACTGAATTATTAAGTATTAAATAACATGGAAGTTTGAATTTGGTAATTTTTAAGTACCATAAATAATTTAATTGATGGAAGTTAAAATATAACTTGAATAGAAAATATTTATTGAGAATTTGGGCCTACTTCTATTTGAGAATTAAGTAAGATAGAAGTATATTTATTACTTTGATTATACTTAAAATTGGTAAAAGTTGAGTTTGGGAAAATTTAAATTATATATAAAAGACTAGAAGAAATATTGGAATCGATGAGTGGATTTGAAGTAAAGCGAAATTTTATTAAGAAACAAAAGAACTTTATTAAGAAATGAAATGGGATTTTATTAAGGAACAATATGGGATTTTATCGAGGAATAAATTTATAAAGATAGGATTTTTGAAAAAAAAAATTGTTTTCATAAATAAATGGAAAACTCAAGGGAGTTATAAATTTATATATGAAATTTATAAATGAGATAGGGTGATATTAGTAGATATGTAAAGAGATAAGTTATGGCGAGAACTTATATAGAGTTATGAAAATTTATTTTGAAAGGAAATAGTAGAATATTTTCGAAGGTTAGAAATGAGAATATGGTTGTTGAGACAGGAATCAAGAGTAATTTATGGGTGAATGTTGAGTTTTCTAACAAAATATGAATTTGTTTTAAAAGGAATATTTTTAAAATTACTATACTATATAATTTGTAT
This sequence comes from Allium cepa, assembly GCA_030765085.1. Taxonomy (NCBI): domain Eukaryota; kingdom Viridiplantae; phylum Streptophyta; class Magnoliopsida; order Asparagales; family Amaryllidaceae; genus Allium; species Allium cepa. The sequence continues at coordinate 948,982,934 of CM060943.1, read as the reverse complement.
AGAACTATTATCTAGATTTAGAATATTCCAAAATAGTTATTTTAATGCTTAGTATTTATTAAAATAAATTCTAGTTTTCTAAATCAGCTTGGTAAATTTGTCAATAACCGGATACGATTTTAATTTTTATATTTAGTTTTACCTAAAACCATATTTTGGAAATAAACCATTATTTTTACTTGTATATACACATTTTTAAACGTTTTAAAAATCCAATTTTAAATCCTCTTGAGAAGGAAAGCAAGCGTAATTAATTTGAATTTGATTTTTAGGGAATATTTTATAGAGGGTTATGAAAACTTGAATAAAATCCCAAGTATAAGATAAGTGAATTTTGAGGTTAGATAAAATTCACAAGAAGAGTTGGAGTGAAACCTGAATTTTTAATAAGCTAAATGTCTTTTGAAATAAAAACGGGAATCAACTAGGAAATCCTTGGATCTATAGGATCCATGAGAAATAAGTTTGGGAAAATTACAAATGAAATTGTAAATGATTTTTGAGGAAAAAAGTAGGAGATAAAAAAATATTTTCCAAGTTTTGAGAAACTAATGAAGTGGGAAAATATTATAAGTAATCGGCAAAGACTTAAATGGTTCCACGAGAAATAGAGGAAATTGAATCTAATTTCAACGTGTCGAAACATGAAGATAATATCTTAGGTTGATATTTTGAGATAAATAATTTGAGAAAAATTATTTGAGACTCAATTGTTGCTTGTGGATGATTATTTGATAGTTAAATAACCGACTATCAATATTGGCCAGTGCGTTGATCATTTCGAAGAGTCCGGGATCAGATTTAATTATTCGAAAACCACTTCGATTCGGTTTGAACGACAACGAATGAAGACCGTGAAGATGATGAAGAAGGTGATTCGGTTTGTCCAAACCAAGGGCAACATGTATGGACGAATGCTTTCAGAAGATCATCAGGTGGACGATGAGCGTTCTAAGTGGGACTCGTTCTTGAAATGTAAACGTAGCCTCAAGCCTCATCAACCGGGAATGGCTAAAACAGGGGAGGTGCAGAAAGGCTAAGTGGGTAGCACCCATTAGGATGAGGTCAACCCTGTCTAGATGTCCCTTTTATTTCGGCTTAGTGGGCGGTTGGTCGCGCCAACCGCGGGGTGATCTTACTTGAGATTATCTAGTAAGGGGTAGTCCTAGTCTTGTGTTGTAGGGGATCCGGAGTGATCTTCGGTACGGTGATCTAGGCCCCATACTGTGACGGGCGGTACCCCAGTAGCCCTGCCATTGTATGGAATCCAATCTCCAATAAGCGCCCGTACGGTTTTGATTGTGCCCAACTGTTGCTGAAACGTGAGATGCAAGCATTTCAACTAGATTATATTTTACTTTCTATAGACACAATTATAATATCAGACGGATTTGATAAAAAGTGTTTTGGGTATCGTAAGGTTAAAACCCGACATGTTTATTTATGGCATGGTATTGTGAGGTGCTATTGTTTTCAAAGGATTTTTGAAAATATAATAAACCAACTGAGTGTGATTTCTCACGCTGGTTTTCCAGACTGACTCAGGTGTTGTTTTGTATCATTCTCGGGTCAGACCGAGTTAAACAGGATCAGGTTAAAAGTTAAGGAGATCAGGAGATGAGCTGAATGACAGAGCATACTTCCGTATTTGACTATTATTTCCGTTGTCTATGGGCAAGTATTAAGTTGTCTCTATATGGATGTTTGTTGTACTCTGATGATGGTATGCATATATAAAACAGTACAGATTTCTTTGTACTTAAAAGCTGTTATTATATACTGTATTTTGTTCTACTGCGATTGTGAGTCTCTGATGTTGTTTTTATTCTTCTTCTTCTACCTCTTTATTCTTTAAAACCGAAAACTCGTGCTTTTGTTCCACTTTGGGCTGAATTGTTGTGGGATTTTTCCAGCTCAAAGGGGTACATATGTGCGGGCCTTTACATAATTATTAAGTGACTAAGAAATAAAGTAAGACGTGAAAAGATGATATTAAGTATTGAAAAAGTAGATGTTATTTTACGTTGAGGTTAGGATAGTTTGGTAATTTGGTAAGAGGATATTTTGTTAAATTTACCACTTCTTTCTTTTTCTATGAATACTCACCTCCTTCTTCACCTTCACTCATATTTTTTCTTCTTTATTTCTCAAGCTTGTTCACATTCTTCCTCTTTTTTTAATGGCTTCCATGACATATAAAAAAATTAGAAAGAAATAATTTCAAAATATTTACAAAATATTTAAAAGAAATCAATGTTCATTCTCTTCAAATCAAACTCTTTTTTTCTCCATATTTTACCTCTTCTTCTCTCGGCCATAAATTCTTCAAATTAGAAACAAAATTCGAAATTAATTTTCCAAATCATGTATTTTTTTGTAGCTACAACTTTCTTAATGACCACTTTGTCTCCTTCTAAAACTAACCATGTCAAAAATCCACTTTTTTCCAATGCATTCTCTGGCCCAGCTTTTAAGCCAGAGAATATGCCATTTTGTTTTGATCATAACTTGATCATAACAGATCTAAAATAAAAAATTATTTTTCTACACCATATGAAATTCCAGTGGCTATAACTTATAGGTTGATTACTTTACCATTTTTAGGTATTCTATACCTGAAGCTCAATCTTTGAAACATATTTTCGGGCTTTATATTTATGAAGTCGGGAATAACCCATTTTCTTTTGACCATATTTTCCTCAAAACAAAGAAAATCAAGTGAGTTTTTTTGTTTAAATTCAAGGGAAATGAATTTACAACAATTTTTGAGCTAACAAATTTTTGAAAATTTGAGAATAAGAGAGTCAAAAACAAGAGAGAATATGACATATTTTCGGGTCTAATTTTGAGAATTAAAGGTCAATGCTTTACTATTTCTTCTCTAACCATTCGGCCCACCTCCAAATCAATACTTGGCCAAGTATTCTGAAGGAAGGTTAAGTTGTTTATTAATGTTTAAGTGGAGTAGGAAGTAGATATTGAAGCATGGATTAGTTTGAATGTTGGTAGGAAATTAATCGCTTTGGTTTATGGTGAGAAACTCTATTTAATATTTATATTTATATACACACACACACACACACATATTTGATGATGTGCTATGTTTGCTATGGATGTTTATATATTCTTTGATCATCACGTATTAATTGGTTGATATGATTATTAAATTGTTTTACCAAGTCATGTTAATACACATCGTTGAGCACAAAGAAATCACTTTTCTTTTGAAAATGAAATGGCGTATATCAAATGCTTAAACATTTTGGAAATAGTTTTAAAACGAGTTAAAAATGTTTTATAAACATTGAAATATGTTTAAATAATGAAGAAAGAAAATCAAGTTTTCATCTTGTATATTTAAATATGTCCAATACAATTTTCCCAAAAAATCTTGCTTTTACAGTAAACTGACCAAAGTTTACAATTGATATTTTAAATGTTTTGAAAATTCAAAATAAATTTGATAAATCTATTAAAATATTTTAAAAGAGATTTGGAATGGAAAATATGACTTTTCAAATATTAAAAAGGGGTTTAAATCAGATAAGCTTATGTAGCATTTTCCGTGGCACTTTAATGCTGCGAATTCTATAACCTTTTGAATATAGTTTAAACTTTACAATTCTTTCCTATATTTTTTTGAATAATTCAAAGAATAATTAAGTAATTTACAGATGATTTGGAAGTTTTAATTAGTGTTTGAATAAATGGTTAAGAGGAATTGTTTATACCACTTAAACAAAATGTAAAGAATATTGAATGTATTAACAAACTGAGTATTCGGAAACAAATAATACATTTGTCTTGCCTGGAAGATCTGGAAAGACAGAACTAGGTGTTTAACTAAGGTTAGGAATGGAGCAACCAATGCCCTCAACTTACATAGCCTATGTTTTCTCTTTTTAGGCGAGGGATGGAACAGATCGAAAGGAATGCCCGGATGCTCTAAAAGATCATATTTAAGTTTTTCCAAAATAAAAGAAAGGAAACAAAATTCTTTGAATGTTAGTTAACCACTTATAATAGTTATTCGATGAATTGTATGAAAGAAACGAGAGCGGATTTAGGTGATTCCAATCTAAAACCTCTTCAAACTAATTTTTGAAATAAAACATATTGAAGATAAAGATTGTTGAAGACAAAGAAATTCATGATGTAGGATTAATTGCCATAAGTCCGTAGAGGTGAAATTTGCCATATCTAAGGTGGTGGTAGTGCTATGTTATGAAATTCTTCGATTTGCAAGAATATGATTTGAAGTTAAGAAAGAAATCAATGATTGAGATTTAGTAAATAATTTTGGAATATTTTCCCCAAGTTTTGAATATAAGAAAACCTATGATTAAGATTTAACAAATGATTTGGGAATATTTTCCTTATGTTAAAAGTAATAACTTGAATATAAGGAAATCTTTGTTTAAGATTTAATAAGTGGATTGGGAATATTTTCCCTAACTTAAAAGTTATAACATGAATATAAGAAAATCTTTAATAAAGATTTAATAAAGATTTTGAAATATTTTCTCTAAGTTAAAAGTTATAACTTGAATGAAAGAAATCTTTGATTTAGATTTAATGAATGATTTGGAAAAGTTTTCCTAAGTAAAAGAGAAAATGATTTGGAATTATTCTAGGATTTAAGAACGATTTATATAAATCATATGTTTAATAAATGAGGCTTAATGATTTCTATATATGCTTGAAAAAAAAAGGGGATAAATTGAAGATAATATATCTGAGAAAGATATTTGATTTAAATAAAAGATGAAGTAATTGATTTACGACTAATATCCACATATGAACTCAACATCTTTTAAAAGCGATGATTCGCTTCGAAGGAACCATGTTTCGATTTGGGTGATTCTTATCCGAAAACCACTTCGAACTAGTTTACATGTTTGAAGATTGAAGATGCTTGAAAATAGAGATATTGAGACGAATAATAACGAGGGACTACTTGTTGATTAATTGGGGATAAACTCTCGATTCACTATATTGTAGTAGTGGTCTCTTTTTTATGAAAACCTCAAAGCCACATGGGCTTCTCGCTTAGTAATGGCCGAGGAAAGTTCCTTTGGTTTCATTCGGTCCCCTAATGAACTTGTATGAATGAATGTCAGATCGTGCATTCCAAATGATAATGAGTGATCTCTATAAAAGTATATCAGTCAGTGGCGGAGAAGGCTCCATTTAGCTTAACAACCTTTCTCGAGACGTACGAGCCGAGGAAGTTTTAGGCTTATAGAAATTAGTAGTGTGAATGTGGAATGGCAATGTGGAATTCAAAGTGAAAGAAGATGTGTTATTTGAAAAGGTAATCTTTGCCTCAAGCCTCATCAACCCGAAATGACAGAAACAGGGTTAGATGCAGTGAGGCTAAGTCGGTCATTCCCAATTGTGGTATGGTCATTGCCTTTTAGATGTATTCCTTCATGCTATGATGTTCAGGATGTAAATTAATATGGTTTGTATGCTAGTGCGCACTCGGTTAAATTTTGTAGCGACAGAGGGATGATATATTTGGTACTATCTAGTTATAGAGATAGGTCGGTCTTGTGGTAGAGGATCCTTTGTGGTGGTCCTCGATACATTCCTCTTGAGATGTACTGCCGGAAGCTAGTCCATTTACTTGGTCATTTGTATGGAAATCCATTCTCCAATAAGAACCTACAGTTTTGTTTGTATTGGCGTAACGAATTGCCTCGAAATTCTATATGGGTAAGCATTTTGGATAAGATTAATAAGTTAATTTGCAAATGTTTTCAAAGAGATGTCATTAGAAATAATATCAAATGTTTTAATATATAAAAGTATTTTAAGTTATCAAAGGGTTAAAACACATCTGTATTTATGTGTGGGCGTGGTCTTATGAGATACTCTTTCTTTCCAAAGGATTTTATTCAAAGGCTGATATATGACACTATCATTTATTATTGAGTTTTCCTCACGTTGGTTTATCAAGCCTGATCTGGGTATTTTCGTTACTTTGGTCTGATCCGAGTAGTTTCATGTTTAGTTGCAGATGGTTGAAGTTTTCAAAGGAAAGTTACAGATATTCTCTACGTATGGACATATTCTATTATACGCTGTGGTTTGTTGATTTTAGTTTGATGATGTCAACAATGGTAAGGACATATGTTTATAACTGTCCAAAGCTAAATTTAAGTTAGACTTTGACATATGTAATGTGAAAGTTTTCCGCTGTAAAGATACTTGTTCAATATTATATATTATTCCTTTCGTGTGAGATTATGTTCTGTTTATTTTCTTTATTTCCCTTCATGTCCGATCTTTTCATGCAATTTGAGTTAGACATATGTGGTTTATCGTCGATCCAAAGGGTACAGAGAAACGAGCCATGATAATAAGCAATCACTAGGCCCTTTTAATTAATCTTTTATTACTTAAATAACTTCTAAAATATTTACTTCAAATTATCTTTGAAAAATATATATTCGCAAAACCATTTCAATCTATCGATGTTTGGAAAACATTCCATTTACTTATATCTACAGTGTAGGAATATTGACAAATCACTGTACTCTCAACACTTAGAAAATATGTTCATATACTTATCAACGGCCTAAGCATATTAACAAATCTTTTTAGGAAAGCTTTATATTTTTCAAAGCACTCTTTATTGGGTCAAAACGAATGTTGCATAAAACATCGTTTTCACAACCCAAAATGTTAGTAATGGGATTCATTAAATAAATATAGATAAATCCCGTACACTATATAAAATATTTCCATTACGAAATCGTTTACTATAACAATAGTGTTATAGCTTATGTCTTCCTTAACTTCCATAAAAACATATACTTTAACAATAATAGTTGAAATCTATGTTTCAGATGCATATCTTATCTTAAAACATTTCTAAACCCTTTAAATCCATTTAAAACCGTTACTTCCCAAAAGAAAATTTTACTTTAAATCCATTATTTCATCAAAATATCACTTCCAAACTCCTTTAAATAAAAATCCATATATACATTCAAAATAAAGCATCTCCATATTTATAAAACCATTTTTATAGGTCTCCTTTAAATTTTACAAAATTCATTTATGTACAAAATTCTATTTATAAATCCATCCTCCATTTAAAACTCATTTTATCATCAAAATCCATTTATAAAATACATTTCTTTATAAATCAAATTAATACAAAAATCCTTTTATAAATCCATCTCCTTATTAGTTAAGTTTATTTATAAAAATATCACCTCTGAATCTTTTTATATAAACTTATTCAAAAATCTCGAATCAAAGTATTTCTTAAAGTTATATTTTATAACATCAAAAATTATAACTTTTATTTTAAAAACAATTTCCTTCCTTTAAAATAAATTAAAAATCATTAAAACATTTATACTTTCGAAATTCACTTGGAAAACCTTTTCAACTAAAATCATCAATTTCAATATTTCCAAAATACCAAAAGTAGGGCCCAATGGTACCATAGCACTAATTAAATCAAATCACATCAAAATCTCATCATGGCATCCATAACATCATATATCATCATATATAAGAAATAATCAGCAGTGGTAAGGAATCCTGTTGGATCCCTCCAACCTGTAACCTACAACGAATACAACATCCGAGAAAAATGTACCACGTCTCCTTCGAGGCAGACACACGTATAAAGGGTCATCCGCTCATATACGGGAATGTATAGGGTCTCATAGGCTCCAATAGATGGGAATATATCCAAACCAACTAATATATATATATATGATATCACGTATCATCTAAACAAGCATCAATCATCATAAAGGTTTTTTTCACTTATATAAAAATATAAGCGAGCCAGACAAAGTGAGTTTTACTCACCTTGGTTGCACTTATCGTTGCAGCATTTACTTCGATTAAAAACAAACAACATTTTGAATTTTTCCTACATGCTCCAATCAAGTCAAGACCCACTCTAAAATTTAGTACTCGTCAACATGAACCCAACGCCGCTTGTTTCGTTCGAATCGCACCTTATACGAGTAGGTTACGTATTTAATCACATCTTACATAATTAATATATAACTAACGTAAATAATTTAATTTAAAAAAACTTAACCCATACTATTTCCCTCTCTTCCCTCCAAACACGTGAAACTTCCCAGGAATCATAAGCGTGTTCGAACACATGTAATCGAGCATTTCCATGATCGACGGTACCTCTACACTCCATCGGAGCTCGATCTTGTGCCCCTTTGTCGCTTGCAAACGCACTGACAAATCTAAATGACGGATACGAACGTGGGCCGAACTCTTCCCTATCGACAACGATAACATGATCCATCCATATGGATTTGATGATCTCGTTATGCTCTTTGATTTTTTAGTTAAAAGTTTTCGGCAATAGCTTATGGATTGAGAGAGATCGAGGAAAGAAATCGGCAAATTTCTATCCATTCGAGTTGTTAGTGGGGGCTGAAACATTTAAAGGCTAGGGTTTTGTGAATTTTTTTCCATATATAGCCACTTAAATGACATTACTCACCCGAATTTTTTTTTAACTCCAAACGAAGCATGCTGCTAGGCGTTCCTAATGTTTTACCCTTATTCCGGACACAATCGAATATGTTTCAAGCTCGCACGATCAAACGTTAAGTACAATCGGCATGAAATTTGATAGCATACTATAATTCACTATTGTGGATCCAATGAACCAACTTTCGTCGAAATCCGAGACAATGCCAAAAAAGGCAATTTTTACACGTTAATTAAATCATAAAATTTCTATTTACTATTTATTCACCATTAAATCAATTTTAAAAGTGTGCTAACTCCATTCTAGTTTAAACAGATGTATATGAACTTTCTAAATCGTTTTCACTTATACTAAAATTCAACATTCAACTATTTAACAATTTCAAATATTAAGTTAGCAATTTAATTATCAAATAAATCATTATATTCGAAATATGAATTTAACAAACAATATTTAAAATAAATTGAATATTATAAATTCAAATGACTAAAATTCTAGGTCGTTATAGTTGGGTTTGGGTTTTAGGTGCTTGTTCTGCTAATCTATCTATAGCAATTATTCTATTTTCTTTCGACTTTATGTTGCATAATCATAAACTCTCAAGAGAGAATCCTTTGACAATGACTTTTAAGGTATTTATTTCCTTCAAACGTAGTTATAAAGTGTTATATATTTTTCTATAGAATACAAAAAATATTTTGTACTCAAATGTCATAATCAATTTTTGCCTAGGCTATGTCCCTTGGTAAATATGTAGTCCCACTCTGCTTATCATTTTAATTTATAAAATTAATAGTTGAAAATTTTAAACTCACCAACATCTGTTACATGTAGGTTATTTTCTCCAGTGTACGTAACCGAAATGTTGAGCTGTAGACTGCATACTCAAGATATATAACCAGATGTTAAAATGGAAAATTCAAGTTTCCCGATCTTTAATATTTCGGATGTTGTTTATTATCATTTTAGTATCTTCATTTGTGTTCATGTTTCTTTTTGAAAATGTAATTAACCTATAGCGTTGAATCAAGTTTACTAGATAATATTCCTCCAATTGGCCTAACTCTATGTTTATTATCAAAAAAATTGGTTTTCTTTCCTTGGGTTGCAACCTATATTTTTTCATTAAGATGTTAGGAATGAAAACATAATTTACTAATAAGGGGCTGAAAAAGAAGTCCGTAGCCTAAATTTATTTTATCATTCAACTCCAAATAGTGATTGTTTTCTAATTTAATTTATACCCAAAGGTCAAAAAGTGTTAGTGAAGTAGTTAATAGAGCCGCAAGAAAGTGTGATTTCTTATTTATTAAATTAACATTTTAATATCTTTTTTTAGTTATTTATGTTTCTTTTATAAGATGTCAGTATCGAAGAAAGATAAACCATGTTCCCCGATAATATAGTTCACCAAATGGTTAAATCGCATAAGTAATATTAGTAAATATGGTTTTGTGACCTTGGTAATATTAGAAGGAAAAATCAAAATTTACAATAAGAGGCTGAAACCTAAGTTTAACATTACATCGCAAATAATAAATATTTACTTAATAAGGTATAGTTTTTAGAGGAGGCGGTCAATGATATTGTCTCCACATCATAAGTAGACGAAGAAAAATTATTCCTTGCTTTCCTCCAAATATTTGCCAACACAATCTTGATGAGCTGCTGCCTTCCTGAACACCTAGCATTCTCAGTCTATTAAGGAAAAACTATGAACACAAACCTTATACAAAACTTCCACGTAATTCGTACTTCATTAACCCAAAAGAAACATGATAATAGCATTTTATTTGGTTCCATAATGGGTAAGTGAATATATTACGGGAACCCAACTTCAATCATGGTGAATATGTAGACTGGAAAGGGAGGAGCATTCAAACTTTTGAACATGGGGGAATTAATGCAGCATTCATCGTTTTTGGTAAGCGATAAACAAAATCAAAATAAGTTGTCATTTGTATAAATTTTTTACTTAAAAACTATGATGCCTTTTCTTTTCAATTTTTTGGCATAGACACCGTATTACATCAAAACATTACACGTATTGCTAATACATCCAACTAGGTCTCCTGTTTCACTGGCAGAATGCATTATCCAATAGCTCAATCTGCATACATTCTTATTAATTATATATTTGTTGCATTTTTGTCAGCTTTATTGGGCGGATTCATTTATGACACGTTCCTTCCAAAATTTTGGTCGATATTGCTCTTTTTTGTTTAGCAACTATTTGTAAGAATTTTCCCAACATTTATAAACATATGTACACATATACACATAGATATGAACATCCATACCCTAATATGTGTATTTTTTTTTACATATTTTAGCATCGTAATATCCATTTTTTCAATGATTGCAAATTTTTAAAATCTTATGATTTAAATTTTGCTTTAATCAAATCGCACCATGTTCGGTATTACTCCTAAACTTTTTTTGATATACATTCTAAGTTGTAGTCGAGAAAAATAACTTTGTTCTTGCTGATTTTTCTTCTTTAATATCACCGTATATTTCATCCGTTATTCAAAATTTATTGTTCCTAAAATAATAGAAAAATGGAGCAACGTAGAAAAGTTGGCTATATATTTGGTAGTAAAAGGCAAATATCAAAAACGATATTAAAAATGGATTATTTTAAAAAGCCTAACATTTTTGGGAATAATGGCTTAGCTGTTATTGTTAGATTATTTTGAAAAGAAAAGTCATTTTTCTTCTTACCCATCATTTGATAACCTTAAAAGAAAAACAATTTAGCATAAAATTATGCGTATATATTATAATATGAACCATTCAATCTCTATATGCAAGTTTAATCTAAAATGTGAATTTTTTGCTTTATGATTTGTCCCTTATTTTGATAATCTTGCTAGCAAATAATCATTTCCAACTAGATGTATTTTTTTACTATTTTTTAATTTAAAAAATCGGTCCAAGTAATTTATGAAGTTGCATCTTCAATGAAATTGATGCTTTACCATCTAGACCTTTTGATTATCTACTTATTTATTTTGAGTTATTACAGCGTATGGCAGCTTCTATATAAAAAAACATTGCATTTTTGCATGCCTAATTTTGGTAACAATTCAAGTATGTGATCCATCGCTTCATCCCCACCTAGGTGAAATACCCTTAACTTTACAAGCAGCAATGCTATACAATGGCCTTAATGCGATTGCCTTTGGTGTTAGAGGGGTTATTATAAATTTACATACACATAGTGCAACTAGTTCAATGCATCAATTGAGCATATCTTTTCTAGCTATTTAAATCCATTTTTTACCTGCTTATATATTGGAGAATTGTTACCAATCACGTTTTAGTATGGATTCAAGAAAATAAGGGTTGGGTTTGGGGTTAGGTGTTTGTTTAGTTAATCTATTTGTAGTTATTATACTGTTTTCTTTTGGTTTTATGTTACACAAGCATAAACTCCAAAGTGGGAGCCCTTTGGTATTGATTTTAAGGTATTTATTTCCTTAAAATGCAATTAAAGTCTTACATATTTTTTATAGGACATTAAAAAAATTTATAATCAAATCTCATAATTAAGTTCTACCTGGGCTCAGTCCCTAGATAAATACATAGTTTCACTATGCTTATCATTTTAATTTATACAATTAATAGTTGAGTAACTCACACTTACCAACATTTGTCACCTGTAGGTTATTTTCTCCAGCGTATGTAACTGGAATGTTGAGGTGTATACTGTATATTAAAGAGGTAGAACCAAATGTTAAAATGAGAAATTCAGGTTTCCCGCACTTAAATATTTCAGAACTTCGATGTTGTTTATTATCATTTCAGTAACTTCTTTTATATTCATGTTTCTTTTGGAAAATATTATTAACCTATAGCGCTAAATCAAGTTTCCCAGATAATGTTTCTACAATTGGTTTAACACAATGATTATTATTAAAAAAATTGGTTTCCTTTCCTTGGGTTGCAACCTATATTTGAATTAAGATGTTAGGAATAAAAACATGATTTCCTAATAAGAGGCTGAAAAAGAAGTCTGCTGCCTAAACTTATTTTATCTTTATATTTCAAATAGTAATTGTTACTAATTTAAACCCAAAGGTAAAGGAGGTCATGAAGTAGTTAGTAGAGTCGTAATAAATCATGCTTTCATGTTATTTACATCAACATTTTAATACCTATTTTTAGTTAGTTATTTTTCTTTTATAAGATGTCATTAACCAAAAAGATAAACCAAGTTCCCAAATAATATAGGTCCTCAAGTGGTTAAACTATACGAGTAATATCAGGAAATATGGTTCTATTCCCTTGGTAATATTTGAAGGAAAAAAATATAATTTACAATAAAAGGCTAAAACTTAAATTTATCATTAAGTCCCAAATAATAAATGTTTACCTTTTGAGGCATAGGTTTTTAGAGAATGTAGTCGTTGATAATGTCTCCACAACATAAGTAGATGAAGCAAAATCGTTCCTCGCTCTCCTCCTAATAATTTCCAGCACGATCTGATGAGCTGCTGCCTAGCTCAACCCTGAACGTTCTCAAACAATTACGGAAAATCCATGAACATAAACTTATAGAAAACTTCCTTGTACTTCTTGCTTCGTTGACCAAAAAGACCTAATACAATAGCATTTTATTTGGTTCCAGAATGACTAAGTGAATAGTATTGTAACCCAACATCAATCACGGTGAATACGTAGACTGGAAAGTGAGGAGCATTCAAACTTATGAACGTTGTGGAATTAATGCAACATTCATCGTTTATGGTAAGTGATATACAAAATCGAAACAAGTTGTCATTTGTATAAATTATATCATTTAAAACCATTGTGTCTTTTCTTATGAATTTTTTTGCATAGACATTGTAGTACATCAAAATATGGCACTTACTGCAAATACATCCAACAAAGTCTCCTCTTTCACTTGCAAAATGCATTATCCAATAGCTCAAGCTGCAAACATGCTTACAAATTATATGGGGGCTGCATTTTTGTCGACTTTAATGGGCAGATTCATTTCTGACTCATTCCTATCTATATTTTGGTTGATATTGCTCTTTTTTGTTTGGAAACTACTTATAAGACTTTTCCCTACATTTATAAATGTACGTACACATTTACCAATATATACAAACATCCATACCCCCGTATGTGTATTTATGCACATCCCGTGCTTTAAATGATTGCAACTTTTGAAAATCGTATGATTTGAATTCTGCTTTAATCAACTCTCACCAAGTTCGATATTATTCTAAAATTTTTAGTCGATCTACATTCTAAGTTGTAGTTGAAAAAAATTATAACGACCCGTAGTTCCGTACCCCTAGAGTCGACACTATTCTCCTTCAATCAACTCAAGATGTACGGAAATACGAATCATTTGGGTTAAAGAACAAGTGGTAGATGAAGAAAATAGAAACCAATATCAGAATCTAACCGACGCAGCGGAATAAAATATAATAGATAATAAATGACCTTTACACAAAAATAAATATGTTTATACATTGCATCATCAGATTATACATAACACACAACCGGAAAGTAATCATAACCTGTCCTCACAATCTAAATATGCAGCGGAATATTTAACACAAATATGGTGGTACGTATCACCATCCAGCTCGTCTCCTGAGCCCTACAGCATCCTTTCCTATATCTGTAACAACCCTGGATTTTTTGACCCTGTTTATTTTAATAAATATTTATTCTGATTAAATGAAATGTAGACTGATCATTTTAAAATAGAAATGATTTTGGAACAATTACCTTTTACTTATATAAATTGCACTTTAAATAGGAGATTGATTTGGAAATTTGAAATAGATCTCAATATATTTACAATAAAATTTTTCTTATGTAAGTCAATTAAAATAAAATTTATCTTATATATTTAAATTAATTTTTTTTAACATTTGATAAACATATACATATGAATAATAATGTTTGAAATTTACAATCAAATTCTAGTAATATAGAGTATAAATGTAACATATGAGTCAAACTTATGTATATAATTTGAATAAATTATAATTGGAGATAAATATAAAAATAAGTATTACATATAAGTGAAACTTAAGAATATAATGTAAATTTTGATAATCAAAATATAAAATACAAATATAAATAAATAAGCAAGCAAATAATAAAATTCGTTCTTTTATATCTTCACATGTAATCCAAACTCAAAGTGTAAAATGAAATGAAAACAATTTATAACATAATATAAGACAAGTGTTTATACAAAACAATAAATATTCTCATAAACAAAACTTCACACTCAAAAACTAAATATCTATTTGCAAATGTACTTTTCGTACAATTAAAATCTTTATACATAGTACAACATATTTACATTCATAAGGCAAACATCTTCCTGCAAGTATATATTTTACACAAACATATGTTTATAGAGTTTAAACTAAAGATATTAAGACAGATATGTATATGTATATAAACAAGCTTCATACACAAGCCATAATTGCTTACCTGCCATAAGTACAATCTGCATACAAATATCTATCTACAGCAAGTATGTATGTAATTATTTAAGCTAGGAAATGTAAACTTGAAGGTTAATAAAAACAAGAAATATAATAACAAAACTCTTGTACAAAATTGGTCAGCAAACATTAATATTATGTTAGCCTAAATGAAAACATTTTAGTAAAAAAAGAAAACTTTCCAGCCGAAATTGTTGAATCACCTCAGGTCTTAATGCAAATAAAAACAAAGTAAGATATTTTATCAACAAAGCTTGTTCAAGAAGACATATTGTTCAAGTTATATGTATTCATTATTTCTTATTCTTGAGTTCATATGTAACTGCAAAAGCAAAGCCTGAAAAAAAAAGTATGAAACAAAACTGCAACTTGAATTTAATACAAACAAAATTTATGTAACATCTACAACATCAAAGGTTGGAATTTGAAATTCAAAGTTGAAGGCTAGGAAACTGAGTTCATCTGGAAACTGAACTACCCTCTGTTAAACCATAGGTGAGTAAACATACTTTCTTAAATTTTAAACATGATAATTAGCTTCTGATATGTGTGATTGCTATATATATATTGAATATAGATGAACCTGTACTTATCTTATACACTGGAAGCTTCTGTGCCTGTTCTGTTTCTAGCTTCTGAACTTCTGAATAGAAGAAGTAAAAGATATTAATACTCTTCCACTTGAATTAATTTTAAACCTAAGATGTAAGTAATTCCAATTGTTTAACATAAAACAAAGTCTGAGAATATGTTTGAACCATAACAGTAAGATGTAACACTGGTTTTTTCAAATCTCAGGTAAAAGAAACCAAAGGCCAAATTTTGAATATTTAAATTTGTAAATTGAATAACATATTTAGAGTTCATATACGTAACTATGATTTTTAACATAAAAATCTTGATTTTTAAGAAAAGATCAAAGGTGCAGTTTTAAAATGAAACTATGTGGGGTTTTTGTCAATTCTAGAAGATTTAGTCAATTTTAACTTCTGTAAATTTACATGAAGCAAGACTGTAAACCATATGATTCAAGAAAAATGTCGAAATTTTTTTCGAATGTAGGGATTTTGGGATTGAATCAAGAGTAGGGTTTTAGTGTAGATGTTTTGTATGCTCTGTAAAAATTTGATTTCGGCATCATGAGTAAACCAAGTGGACCACGAGTTTAAGTGGAGTTAGGTGGGGGTGTGAGCGACGTACTGGTGAAGTTTCATCACCTCCGGTGATGGGTGGTGGCCGCCCGAGGAAATTTTTGGCAAGGGGTTGGTTACAGTTTTCGGCTGTAGGATTAAATCTTTGAATTCGAAATTTTGGTTGCAGTTTGGGTTGGGATTTGATCTGGATGTGATATGCGTCTTGTTGAGATGGGGGTGGCTTCCGGAGTTGGGTCGTGCTACCGTGCACGTGCACGGCAGTGGTGATTTTGGTGTCAGACCTTGTTGTGGGTGGGGTCGCGAGTATTACTCGAGCGAGTGGGAATTATTCTTCGCGTTGGACTTCGTTTGTGAGAGAGTAGCCTGCCGTGGTATTTATTTTTACCCTGCCTAAGCTTTAACCTACAGTTAAATAAAATAAGAAAAATTAAAATAAGAAAGTGGAGAAGATGAGTGTACGGGGAGGTTTCGGGAAAGGATGGATAGCACGAAGTGCCACTCGGGTTTGCATAGGGGAGGCCTCGAGTTTTTGTAGGGGAGTTCTCGGGTATGTTAATTTTGATTTGCTGTTTTTAAAATATAAATAGGTGGAAGTGTTTAACAAAATTAAGATAGGATTTAATACTAGTTTAATTATTAAATTAATGTTTTACAATGTTTCAAATTCTTAGCTGTTATTTTAATTATGGAAATTATTTTAATTAAGTATTAGATTAACTAATAATTGAAGTTGTAGTTAATTCTATAATTGATTATCAAGATTTAAAGGAAAACTTTTACATGTTTCATTATGTTGAAAATATAATATAAATAAATTATTTTAGAAAGGCATTAAAAATAGTTACTTTTAAACCATAATTAGCGATAGATTTATTATTGGAAAGTGATTGGGAGTAATCACTTTATAATCAGTGATCAAGTAAATAATTAAGAGAAGGGGTAAATTTGGAAATTAGTTACTTAAAGTCAATTTTATGAATGATTAATAGTTAATTAGTCGAGTAAATTAATTAAGAGTAAATAAATGGCCAAGTAAGTAATTAGCAGTAATTAAATGGATAATTAAGTTTAGTTAATAATTAAGACTATTAATTAAATGATTAATTGAAGTAAATAACTAGATTAAGAGGAAATTAAGAAATTGATAGTGTGAAATAAATAATTATGTAATTAAGATTTAATAGTTGATTAAGAAAATCATTTATCAGATGATTTGAAATGAAATAGGTAATTAATTGTTAATTAATGATTAATTTAATAGAGTTAAGTGATTAACTCTCAAGTAATTAATTCTAAATTGAATTAATTACAAATAAGACTTAAAGGTGATTGCTTATGGACTGTTGTGATTGAATACCTGATTGTGATATTTATGTAATGGTATTCTGTGATGCACTGTGATATGTTATGTTATATCTATGATGTTTGTATATGTTTTATATGTGATAAATGCTATGTTAATTCAACTGTTAAATTTAAATTATTTAAACTGTTAAGTTAATTAGACAACTTGGCCCTTAAATTGTCGGTTGGATTCGATGAGACCGGGATCGGAAGAATCAAATTTGATTCTCCGAAAACCACACCGATCCAATTTAAACGTTAGGTCGTGAATTTTGAAATGAAGATCGGGATGGTGTTTTCAGAATGCAAGGGTTATCGTCGTTGACTCTGAGGGTGATTCCAAAATGAGTGTGACGAGATAATGCCTTCGGTTTCGTTCGAACCCGGAACGAACTTGTATGGATTGAATGCTTTCAACACATCGTCAGGCGGACGATGATCATTCTAAGATATGTTCTATAAAGGTAATCGCAGCCTCAAGCCTCATCAACCGGGAATGGCTAAAACAGGGGAGATACAGCAAGGTTAGGTGGGTCATGCCCAAGCAGGACAAGATATTTCCCCTGTCTAGATGTCCCTTTTTATTTCGGCTGTGTGGACGGTTGCTAGCTACAACCGTGGGGTTTATCTTGTTCGGGACTGTTCAGTAAGGAATGGTTCCGGCCTTGTGTTGCAGGGGATGAAGGGAGTAATCCTCGGTACGGTGATCTAGGCCCCGAACTGTGACGTTCGGTACCCAGTAGCCCTGCCATTGTTGGAAATCCATTTTCCCTACGAGATCCTACGGTTTTGATTTGTATTACCCACTTTCGTGGCTAGTAGCTGGAATTTAATAGATGTAACAATTTCGGCTATTTTCTATTTACTTGAAAACCCTAGACACTATTATAATATCACTGGATTTCCTATGAAATGTTTTGGTTAGCGTAAGGTAAAAACTTACCCGTATTTATTTGTGGGGAGTCTTACGTGATACCTTTATTTTCAAATGTTTTTCAAGTTAAACAACTTTAACCCGTTTACTCATACCAGACCCATGTCTGACCCGGAGTTTATTTATATTTTTCATAAACTCTCGGGTACCCAAATTTTTACGGGTAGCCAAGGGATTCAGGTTAGCTTTGACGAATTCTGGAGGAGCAATGGAGCAGGAGGCTTCAGCGTTGTAGATATATATATAGTTCTGCTATGTTGGTATCTCTGAGTCATATTGTTTGAGTTGTATTGTATTGAGTTGTATTAACTAGAAAGGTGTTATAACTGTCTAGTATTGATGTATTATCTGTATAACTCTGATATATGTAAAACTTTTAAATATTTAAGTGATATATTATATTTTGTTCCGTTCCGCTGTGAGATTCTGATGTTGTTGTTCTTTCTTCTTTCTTTTCTATTTTCTCATCCCTTTCTTTCTTAATGGTGATACGTCTTTCTGGTAGTAGAAGGGCGGGTCGTCACAGTTGGTATCAAAGCATGGGTTGGTGATAACCTTGGCTCTGGTAAGAAATTACTCATAGAATAGAGTTTGTAGAACTCTAAAATGAGTTTGAGTGTATTAATAGATATGAGCGCGTATTTGTTAGTGAATATAAAGTTGTTTTATATTGCGTTGATTGATTTATTGAGTGGTATATGAACAATCGTCGGCACAGCCTCGAAAACTGTATCGAAGGGGTTTCTAAACACTTAAATAGAGAAATTTGACACAATATTGTTTTTAAAGGTAGGGTAAATGAAATAATTTTACCCAAAATTTTACTTTGATATAAAAGAAATATTTTTCTGAAATAACTATATATATACTTGGATGTTTGATTGTTAATAGTACAATCAAATAAAAATTTAAATGTGAATGGTTTATAACCAAATAAAATTATTTAAAACTGGTTTTAAATAAAGAGGAATATAACTGAAATCTGATTAAACTATAATTTAAGTCCCGGAAATTTGGAAGATGTTTAAATGAATTTAAACAAAGGAATTTGGGAATTTGAAATCTTGGAAATGTTTGAATTGTTTTTC
Organism: Allium cepa; assembly: GCA_030765085.1. NCBI lineage: Eukaryota > Viridiplantae > Streptophyta > Magnoliopsida > Asparagales > Amaryllidaceae > Allium > Allium cepa. The sequence continues at coordinate 948,963,438 of CM060943.1, read as the reverse complement.
CAAAGATTTGAAGGCAATAATGGAGTATTGTTTTTGAAAATATTGTTGAATGGAAATTATTTTGGGAAAATTTGTGAAAGTAAGGAAGCACTGAACTCACTTCAGTCGCTGGAAAATAATCCTGATGGTGATGGCCACATCATCAGTATTCATTTTCGAGTTTCTAAAAGTGATGGATTGCTACCAGGATAGTTGATCATGATATTGTTTGGACTTGTTGGGTATACAAGTTGTTTTAGAAATTTCAAAGGGAAATTTGTTTTGGTAAAAACAAGTGTTTGGAATTTGAAAATTTGATTTAATATACCAAGTGGGTATGTGTAGTTATCATTTTAAAATGATTTTGGAAATGAAAACCAGGCAATTGGATTCTAAGAAATTCTATAATGTGAAAGTTTAAATGAATTGACTAGTGAACTTATAAAGTAAAGTTGATATTTATAAGATGAAATTGGGAATTTTTAATCCGGGAATTAAAATTTGACTTAAGTAAATGAAAATAAGAAACGTATTAGAGGTTAACCTGAGATAAGTTAAATGGAATTGAAGTTCAAAATGAACTTAATTGGATATAAAATTTGAAGGTAAAATGATAGTAATTGTGAGGTGAAACTTTATACCCTAATGATAGTAAGGGTTATATAAATATATGATCTGAAATTGTGATTATAAGATAAAATGACCCAAATGAGCAATATAAGCTTTTAAGTAAACAAATAAGTTTTGAGCTCATATATTGAGAAATAAAATTGAATTTAAATGAATTCAATCGAGTTACTGATAATATTGAATGAAATAAAATTCTTAAGTAAATAAGTAAGTAATGAATTAAGTTAAAATTGGTGTGAGTGTAAACAAGTCTAATTCAAGCATAAATTGAATAACCTTATTATGAATAAATTCAATAACGAGTTGTTAATGTAAATTAAAAATTTAAGGATGAATAAAAGAATAAACTAATCAAATAGATTAGTAAATAGTTGGGATTTGATTAAAGGAAAACCAAATCAAAGATTTGAATGGAAGTTGGTGGAATAGAATAAATTTAAGTTGTTAGGTGGAATAGTTTGAAGAAAATAAATGAATTAAGTAAATTGTGAAATGATTATTTAAAATATTTGTTGTCGAGTTTAATAAAATGATTTGGAATCAAACTTATGAAATGAATGAAAATGCAATGTAAGGATTGTGAATAAACTAAATGGGATGGAGTCAAGTGTAAATTGAGTAGGAATCAATTTAAGATTTTTTATAAAGCTTAAGTGATTGTTTGTTCACAATAATATTGATAAATTTCATAGGGAAATGGGTTGTTTAAAGTAAATGGGATTGAATAAAATTTATAAATTGTTAGAAGCAGAATAAGATGATTTTGAATATGAGTTTGTTCTGCTCAAATGGATTATATGTCTAAGCAAGTAAGTTGTAAATCACTTACACTGAAAGGAATGATTTGAGAATTTATTGGAATTAATTGTGATAAGGATTGAAACCTTACATATGTGCTTATAGAAATATGAAATGCTAAACAAATGGAGACCCTACTAAAACTTTTCAAAAAAATTTGGAGTTAGGAATTGAAAATTTAGCAACAAAACAATTTCAAATTGGAAATTAAAATAAACTAATGAATGATAGGAATCAGTTATAAATGGAGATGTTCAATAAAAATTCAATATTCAGAGTTAAGAAAAATTGAATTTCCATGGAATTGGAAATTCAGATTGAAATAAGAAGATTAAGGCTAAAGTGATAGAGTAATAGTATAAGAATCTATATAATGCTCATATTAAGCTTAAGAAATGAATGGTGGGATTCCCAAGTAAAATTTGATATTGGAAAACAAAAATTATTCCAAGTGGATAGAATCCGAATAATGTGCACAAAAGAAAATTGATATGGTTGATAATCAATACGTAGAATGAACATATATTATTTTATTCGCATAACAAACTGATCCAGATTCGAGCACAGAATTTCGAGATAGTTATATCGATCCGAGTTAGGATTTTTCACTCGATTTTCGACGACGAACCATGGATTTGGATTTTGGATTAATTCTGAAGATTCTCTATCATAGTTGTGACTATGCAAGGAGAATGACAGTCTCTAATCTAGAAACCAGTTTTGAGTCCATACTAGGAAGTCGGGTGGACAATACTAGTTCGGAAGTGAAATTGTGTGATCGAGCGAGCGATCGGATTCGATACTGCGTTCGAATGATATATGTACATCATACGGGCTTGATTTAGTAAGTATTGAAATTCTGTAAAGAAGTCGAAAAAATTTAGAAAGAGTTGATACTGTAGCTTTTAAAATTGAATTTGCTAGAATGGATGTCTAGAATTTATTGTATATTCCATATATCTCAGGAAATTTGTTCATGATTCATCATTAGTTGTTAAACTAGTAATTCAAGAATTTGGAAGTTGAGTCGAATTTAACTGTGGTCAGGAATCCAGTTTGGATTGTTGATCATCGAGAGACAAACTCTCGATAAATTTTAGGGAAACTTATCCGAACTTGTGTTCGGATAGCTAGCGTTGTTTGTTAGAATAGACTGTTTGTTTGTTGTTAATATATATAAATGATATGTATGTTTGAATGATTGGAATAACAGCTTTTGAATTATTTTTGTTTTAAATTTCGGGGACGAAATTCTTTTAAGGGGGGAGGAATGTAACAACCCTGGATTTTTTGACCCCGTTTGTTTTAATAAATATTTAATCTGATTAAATGAAATGTAGACTGATCATTTTAAAATAGAAATGATTTTGGAACTATTACCTTTTACTTATATAAATTGCACTTTAAATAGGAGATTGATTTGGAAATTTGAAATAGATCTCAATATATTTACAATAAAAATTTTCTTATGTAAGTCAATTAAAATAAAATTTATCTTATATATTTAAATTAATTTTTTTTAACATTTGATAAACATATACATATGAATAATAATGTTTGAAATTTACAATCAAATTCTACTAATATAGAGTATAAATGTAACATATGAGTCAAACTTATGCATATAATTTGAATAAATTATAATTGGAGATAAATATAAAATAAGTATTACATATAAGTGAAACTTAAGAATATAATGTAAATTTTGATGATCAAAATATAAAATACAAATATAAAAAAATAAGCAAGCAAATAATAAAATTCGTTCTTTTATATCTTCACATGTAATCCAAACTCAAAGTGTAAAATGAAATGAAAACAATTTATAACATAATATAAGTCAAGTGTTTATACAAAACAATAAATATTCTCATAAACAAAACTTCACACTCAAAAACTAAATATCTATCTGCAAATGTACTTTTCATACAACAAAAATCTTTATAGATAGTACAACATACTTACATTCATAAGGCAAACATCTTCCTGCAAGTATATATTTTACAAAAACATATGTTTATAGAGTTCAAACTAAAGATATTAAGACAGATATGTATATGTATATAAACAAGCTTCATACACAAGCCATAATTGCTTACCTGCCATAAGTACAATCTGCATACAAATATCTATCTACAACAAGTATGTATGTAATTATTTAAGCTAGGCAATGTAAACTTGAAGGTTAATAAAAACAAGAAATATAATAACAAAACTCTTGTACAAAATTGGTCAGCAAACATTAATATTATGTTAGCCTAAATGAAAACATTTTAGTATAAAAGAAAACTTTCCAGCCGAAATTGTTGAATCACCTCTGGTCTTAATGCAAATAAAAACAAAGTAAGATATTTTATCAACAAAGATTGTTCAAGAAGACATATTGTTCAAGTTATCTGTATTTATTATTTCTTATTCTTGAGTTCATATGTAACTGCAAAAGCAAAGCCTGAAAAAAAAAGTATGAAACAAAACTGCAACTTGAATTTAATACAAACAAAATTTATGTAACATCTACAACATCAAAGGTTGGAATTTGAAATTCAAAGTTGAAGGCTAGGAAACTGGGTTCATCTGGAAACTAAACTACCCTCTGTTAAACCATAGGTGAGTAAACATACTTTCTTAAATTTTAAACATGATAATTAGCTTCTGATATGTGTGATTGCTATATATATATTGAATATAGATGAACCTGTACTTATCTTATACAATGGAAGCTTCTGTGCATGTTCTGTTTCTAGTTTCTGAACTTATGAATAGAGGAAGTAAAAGATATTAATACTCTTCCACTTGAATTAATTTTAAACCTAAAAGATGTAAGTAATTCCAGTTGTTTAACATAAAACAAAGTCTGAGAATATGTTTGAACCATAACAGTAAGATGTAACACTGTTTTCTTCAAATCTCATGTAAAAGAAACCAAAGGCCAAATTTTGAATATTTAAATTTGTAAATTGAATAACTTATGTAGAGTTCATATACGCAAATATGATTTTTAACATAAAAATCTTGATTTTTAAGCAAAGATCAAAGGTGCAGTTTTAAAATGAAACTATGTGGGGGTTTTTGTCAATTCTAGAAGATTTAGTCAATTTTAACTTCTGTAAATTTACAGGAAGCAAGACTGTAAACCATATGATTCAAGAAAAATGTCGAAAATTTTTTCGAATGTAGGGATTTTGGGATTGAATCAAGAGTAGGGCTTTAGTGTAAATGTTTTGTATGCTCTGTAAAAATTTGATTTCGACATCATGAGTAAACCAAGTGGACCGCGAGTTTAAGTGGAGTTGGTGGGGGTGTGAGCGACGTACTGGTGAAGTTTCATCACCTCAGGTGATGGGTGGTGGCTGCACGAGGAAATTTTTGGGAAGGGGTTGGTTACAGTTTTCGGCTGTAGGCCTAAATCTTTGAATTCGAAATTTTGGTTGCTGTTTGGGTTGGGATTTGATCTGGATGTGATATGCGTCTTGTTGAGATGGGGGTGGCTGCCGGAGTTGGGTCGTGTTGCCGTGCACGTGCACGGCAGCGGTGATTTTGGTGTCAGACCTTGTTGTGGGTGGGGTCGCGAGTATTACTCGAGCGAGTGGGAATTATTCTTCGGGTTGGACTTCGTTTGTGAGAGAGTAGCCTGCCGTGGTATTTATTTTTACCCAGCCCAAGCTTTAACCTACAGTTAAATAAAATAAGAAAAATTAAAATAAGAAAGGGGAGAAGATGAGTGTACAGGGAGGTTTCGGGAAAGGATGGATAGCACGAAGTGCCACTCGGGTTTGCATAGGGGAGGCCTCGAGTTTTTGTAGGGGAGTTCTCGGGTATGTTAATTTTGATTTGCTATTTTTAAAATATAAATAGGTGGAAGTGTTTAACAAAATTAAGATAGGATTTAATACTAGTTTAATTATTAAATTAATGTTTTACAATGTTTCAAATTCTTAGCTGTTATTTTAATTATGGAAATTATTTAAATTAAGTATTAGATTAACTAATAATTGAAGTTGTAGTTAATTCTATAATTGATTATCAAGATTTAAAGGAAAACTTTTACATGTTTCATTATGTTGAACATATAATATAAATAAATTATTTTAGAAAGGAATTAAAAACAGTTACTTTTAAACCATAATTAGCGGTAGATTAATTATTGGAAAGTGATTGGGAGTAATCACTTTATAATCAGTGATCAAGTAAATAATTAAGAGAAGGGGTAAATTTGGAAATTAGTTACTTAAAGTCAATTTTATGAATGATTAATAGTTAATTAGTCGAGTAAATTAATTAAGAGTAAATAAATGGCTAAGTAAGTAATTAGCAGTAATTAAATGGATAATTAAGTTTAATTAATAATTAAGACTATTAATTAAATGATTAATTGAAGTAAATAACTGGATTAGGAAGAAATTAAGAAATTGATAGTGTGAAATAAATAATTATGTAATTAAGATTTAATAGTTGATTAAGAAAATCATTTATAAGATGATTTGAAATGAAATAAGTAATTAATTGTTAATTAATGATTAATTTAATAGAGTTAAGTGATTAACTCTCAAGTAATTAATTCTAAATTGAATTAATTACAAATAAGACTTAAAGGTGATTGCTTATGGACTGTTGTGATTGAATACCTGATTGTGATATTTATGTAATGGTATTCTGTGATGCTCTGTGATATGTTATGTTATATCTATGATGTTTGTATATGTTTTATATGTGATAAATGCTATGTTAATTCAACTGTTAAATTTAAATTATTTAAACGGTTAAGTTAATTAGACAACTTGGCCCTTAAAATGGCGGTTGGATTCGATGAGACCGGGACCGGAAGAATCAAATTTGATTCTCCGAAAACCACACCGATCCAATTTAAACGTTAGGTCGTGAATTTTGAAATGAAGATCGAGATGGTGTTTTCAGAATGCAAGGGTTATCGTCGTTGACTCTGAGGGTGATTCCAAAATGAGTGTGACGAGATAATGCCTTCGGTTTCGTTCGAACCCGGAACGAACTTGTATGGATTGAATGCTTTCAACACATCGTCAGGCGGACGATGAGAATTCTAAGATATGTTCTATAAAGGTAATCGCAGCCTCAAGCATCATCAACCGGGAATGGCTAAAACAGGGGAGATGCAGCAAGGTTAGGTGGGTCATGCCCAAGCAGGACAAGACATTTCCCCTGTTTAGACGTCCCTTTTTATTTCGGCTGTGTGGGCGGTTGCTAGCTACAACCGCGCGGTTTATCTTGTTCGGGACTATTCAGTAAGGAATGGTTCCGGCCTTGTGTTGCAGGGGATGAAGGGAGTAATCCTCGGTACGATGATCTAGGCCCCGTACTGTGACGGGCGGTACCCCAGTAGCCCTGCCATTGTTGGAAATCCATTTTCCCTACGAGATCCTACGGTTTTGATTTGTATTACCCACTTTCGTGGCTAGTAGCTGGAATTTAATAGATGTAACAATTTCGGCTATTTTCTATTTACTTGAAAACCCTAGACACTATTATAATATCACTGGATTTCCTATGAAATGTTTTGGTTAGCGTAAGGTAAAAAGTTACCCGTATTTATTTGTGGGGAGTCTTACGTGATACCTTTATTTTCAAATGTTTTTCAAGTTAAACAACTTTAACCCGTTTACTCATACCAGACCCAAGTCTGACCTGGAGTTTATTTATATTTTTCATAAACTCTCGGGTACCCAAATTTTTATGGGTAGCCAAGGGATTCAGGTTAGCTTTCACGAATTCTGGAGGAGCAATGGAGCAGGAGGCTTCAGCGTTGTAGATATGTATAGTTCTGCTATGTTGGTATCTCTGAGTCATATTGTTTGAGTTGTATTGTATTGAGTTGTATTAACTAGACAGGTGTTATAACTGTCTAGTTTTGATGTATTATCTGTATAACTCTGATATATGTAAAACTTTTAAATATTTAAGTGATATATTATATTTTGTTCCGTTCCGCTGTGAGATTCTGATGTTGTTGTTCTTTCTTCTTCTTTCTTTTCTATTTTCTCATCCCTTTCTTTCTTAATGATGATACGTCTTTCTGGTAGTTGAAGGGCGGGTCGTCACAATATCTTATGATACTCGGTCTCACCCGAGCATTGTAGTGAAATAATACTCGAGTTAGTCTGGAATACCAGCGTGAGAAAACCACACTCAACATGATTATTAAAGCTTCAAAATCCTTTTAAAATAAAAGCATCTCGTAAGACCACGCCACAAATAAACATGTCCGGTTTTTACCTTACGATAGCCAAAACACTTTTTTGTATCAAAATCCTCCGATATTACAATAGTGCATATATATAAATACTTATTCAAATAGTTGAAATTACATGATTAAATTCCAGCATACTAGCCACAATCGTGGGTAATACAAACAAAACCGTAAAAGGCACGTAAGGAGAATGGATTTCCAACTAATGATTAGGCACTGGGGTACCACTTGTCACAGTACGTGGGCTAGATCATCATACCAAGGAGCCACCCTAACTCCCCTGCTAAACAGGACCGGGACTACCCCTTACTGGATAATCTCGAGTAACATCACCCTACGGTTGGGATCGGCAACCGCACCACTAAGGCGAATAAAAAGGGACATCTAGATAGGGATGACCTCACCCTAATGGGTGCTACCCAGTTAGCCTTTGTAACATCCCAAATTTTTTAAATTAAATTCGGTAACTTATTTAATCTTTTGTAATTCAATTTGGAAATATTCAAAACAAAGTAAAATATTATTAATATTAAGTATCACAAAAATCTAGCATACAAATAAAATATTTGGTTTGTTAGTTTAAGCTTTAAATAAATAAAGAAAAATATATAACAAATAAAAAATTTGTTTTAAACCATAAAATAAAATATATGTATAAATGTTGATAGTTAAACCTTAAATAGAAATAAAATTTAAAATGATGTTAGTGATAAGATTATATGGTTATAAGATAACATACACAAGTTTGCATGAGAATTGTATAAACCAAGAAACAATAAAATAAGAAGTTGTATGTAAGAGGATAAACATCTTTAAGCAAAACAAAATGTACTTACAAACAAAGAAAAGAGAAAAAATCAAATAGTATATTCATGTAAAAAAATTGGGAAAATAAGCAATTAATGCTTTTTATTTAACACAAATGAAAATCTTGCTTAGCACACCATAAGATCATTTCAGCCAAAATGAAACTTGCTTAGTCAACAGGAGAAAAATATAATATCTGGTCAATGAAAAAAATATGACCAAAAGAAAAGGACTGCACAGTAAACCTCTACCTGTACCAAAATGCTCTATGTATATATACATTCATACTTGTTTTATTTCGTTCATCAAAAATATAGCAAAGCCACAAAGAAAAAAAAAGTAAAGCATCACCATATTCTTAAATTCAAAAACAATCTGTTGAAAGGAAAAAAAGGGAGGATCAAAACGTTTTTTTTCAAAACACAGAAGCAGCTCTGCTCATCAATCTTTCTAGGTGAGTAAACTTATTTTTCATTTGAAATTTAAGTATTTAGTTTATGAAACTTGTATTTTTGTTGTATATTGAAAGGAAAATGTTATTCTGTATGTTTCTGTGTAACTGGAAAATTTTATACAGTTTGTTCATTAATATTTTGTTTTTCAGAGCAAAGTGTATTAGAAAAAAATTCAAATAAACTTCATACAAACATTTTTTGCTTGGGTTTTTTAAACAAAATAAACTTGTTTAAACTTGAATCACAGCCTAAAAATTGTTTTAAGTTTGATCACGAAGAGTTGACTCTGTAACCCAAAATTTATAGTAAAAAGAAATTTTTATGATAAACTCAAGTATTCTAAATTAGTGATTTGATTATGTAACATGAATAAGCATACAAAATATGATTTATAAAATTAATATGATGATTTTAATCAAGCATGCCTAGTGCAGTTCGGATTTGAATAAGATATGTCTTTTGATCAATTTCTGATGATCGATTCAATATCGGGTGTTGAATTTTTGTGCGAAACAGGGTTGCATATCGTTGATTTCAGGAAAATTATCAAATGATTTTTCTATCGCATGATTTGAGGAGACGAGGTGAATTTTGGCTTAAATTTAAGCTTTGCAGTGTTCTGTAAACGCGGTGATTCGTCACCACGAGTTGATTGAGTTTCATGAAACTCGAGGGGATGGAAAATTGGGACACTGACATAGTGTAGATGGGGGAAAGCTCCTCCAGTGGTCTGAAAAGTGGCGGCGAGATGATTTACTGAAGGGATGAAAGAAGCTTTTCGAACGAACTATAAAAATTTCGATTTCGACGCTTTGGTGGCGATTTGAACTGTGATTTAGAACATAGGGATGAATTGCGGCTTGCCGTAGCTAGTGGAGTTCGCCGGAGCATGGGTGCGTCGCCATGCACGTGTACGACGTGAAGTTGGTGTCAGTGCCGCTGTTGCTAGCGATCTCGAGTCGTTACTCGAGTTAGGAGGTTGATGGCTTCGGGTTAGTGCTCGAGTGAGTAAATATGTTTTACTGATACTATAACCAAGTTTAAACTTAAAACTTATTGGAAAAAAAGGGAAAGAATATGAAGATAGCGCGCGTGAGGGATGTCTTGGGTGAAATGGCAAGGAAACGAGGTGTTACTCGAGTTAATCAATGGGGAGTCTCGGGTTTTTCAGAACTGCAAGAATTTTTTTTTACAGTTAAGCAAATTGTGTTTCTACAAGATTCAAGCACTGTAAACTAAGTAAGTGTTTAACGATTTAAGTTAAGTCTTAGATACAAATTTTTAATTATTTTAGTAAATACTTAACAATGGTTTTTAAACTCTTAATTATTATTTTTATTTAAGTTAAGTATAAAATTTCTTAACATTTAAGCTTTGAAGTTAGGAATAAATTGATTTTAAAAATATACAGAAGACTTTTGAATGTTAATTAAATGAACAATAAGTATTAATTAATTATTGTAGGAAAGCAGTTAAGAATAAATAAATTATAATTGTAATTAGAGATTGGTTAACTAATGATTATGTAATTAGCTACTTAAAGTAAATTAATGTATGATTAGTAGTTAAGTAGTTAAGTAATTTAATTACGAATTGATAACTGATTAATTAGGTAATTTAATTACGAATTGATAAATGATTAATTAAGTAATTTAATTACGAATAGATAACTGATTAATTAAGTGACTATGCAGTTAATAAATTTAGAACCTGTGACGACCCGAAAATTTTAACAATTTAAATTGGAATAGTTATTTGATTTTAAATATTTAAAAGTTAATTTTAACTTGAATTCCAGATATCAATATTTTCTTGATAATTAAATCATTGAATTACATAGTTTAAATATTGAATTTAATAATTGAGATTGGGTAGGTTGTTGAATCTGAAATTTCTAAGCCTGTTCAAATAATTTGAAGGCTTATAAAATTTACATTGATAGCACTGAAGGTAGTGAAGGCGTTGACATTGAGTTTGGAAGTGTTTTGTTCGGTTTTGAAAATATATCGTTTAAATTAAATTTAAAAATAGCCTTCCGAGGCACAGTCTCGGAATTCGACGAAACCAGTTCTATTAGATCTGTAATAGTTAGTTATTATTGGATTTAAATTTTCGGAGCAATCAGATTTGTCGTTTTACCTTGGAAGCTCGAAACGCTTAGAAATTATTTTAATCGATTTAATTGGAATTTGATCGTTTTCTTTTGTATCTCGTCGATCAAATTATCCTCCGAAACATGTTCCATTGTGTTCGGAATGCGGGTAGATCCTTATTAACGCTTGTTAGCATGTCGGATTATGGGTTTGGGATTTCGCGTTATTCAACACATGTTATTTTCAATATTCTATTATATTATATTCACACGTATTCAGGAAGCTTCTCCAACCCTATACCTTATCCCCGATCTCTCTCTAACCCTCAAACAGAAAATGAAATTTCACGAAAAAAATAAATAATAAATAAATACAATGGTCGTCCCCTCCCTCTCTCTCGTCCCTCTCGTCCTCTTGCATGCTAGATCGATCGCTCATATGGGAAGCATCGCGACGTCAACTAAGATAAGGAAGATGAAGTTGCCGTGGATTTGTTTCGAAGCCGCGTTCGAGGAGGCATAAATCAAGTTCAACTCGAGTACGGTGGGGTTTAGGGCTCGCGATTTGGGCTCGCGACTTGGGTCGCGATCGTGCGATGGTGCAGGCGAAGCATGGGGTGGTCTGGGTTTCGCGCATGGGCTAGGGTTTCGACTTTTAGGTGAGTTTACTCTTATATATTTATAAGTACCCTGGACCTTGAATGAGAATATGATTTCACTAGCAAGACTTGCTTTCAATTTGCCCTCTGTCTTTGTCTGATTTGTGCAGAGACCTGTGTTAAGAATATTAACATGATACCTATGTTAATGCTTGCGTTTTCTACTGTACTCATATATATATGCAAATGGTAACATTGTTCATTTTGTTTCAGTGAATGTACATGTGAAATGTACAAATAGTTTGGGAATTTCGTAACCTGACATTGTTAGTAACCTGGCACGTAAGTTTGAAAATTTTGAAAATCGAGAATAGTTAGTAGTGTAGCATGTTTTGTGCTTTGAAGAGGGCGTGTTGAGATATTGAAATTTTGGAAATCCTGAAGAGTCAGTAGCCTGGTATGTCAAATTTTGAAAGTCTGGCATGTTGGGTTTTTGGAAGTTTTTATTTTTTAAATTCTAAATTTTACGTCTTATGTTTTAAATTGTTTGAGTTAATATAATCATATAATAGGATAATCATTTACTTCTTAAGTGGATCAAACGGAATTTAATAATGATAATCAAGTAAGTAATTAAGATAACGACTTATCTTAAATTAATTAAGGTCTTGATTGATAAATGGATGATTAATCAATATGATTGATTTAAGGGTTAATTAATTAATTTAAGCAATTGTGGAAAAAAATGCATAAGGAAAGAATCAAAGAATTATCACATAATGAAAATAATTTAGGATATTTATAAATGTAATTAAATCAAAAAAAAATTAATTATTGGAAGCGATTAGAGGATCATTAATGAATGTCATCAATTAATTTAAGATTTATTAATGTGAATGGTTAAGGCTATTTAATCTAAGTGATTAATTAAAAGAAATTTTGCTAAATGTAATTATAAGATAATAAATCAAAAAGGATTAATTAAGATGGATCGTTAATTGGGTTGTAATTATTTTATGTTAAGTAAGGGTAATTAACCAATGGATAGTTACTTGATAAAAACAAATAAAAGAGTTATTTACTTAGTGTAATTAATTCAGGATTGGTTAATTAAATAAATTAATTAAGGAGTATGATTAATTTAAAAATAATTGATCAATAGTGATTATAAGATAGTTAATTTGAGTAATCAATCGAGGATCAACGAAAGTAATATGGAGGGGTAAAAGGTTATTTAATTTATGTAATTATCTAAGAATTAATTACTTATTATAATTGAAGGATAGTTAAACCAGGGTGATTAATTAATATGAATAATGAAGGAATGATTGATTAATTGATTTGAAATAAATTAATGATAAATGAAGAAATCTAAGTGGTTGAGGTTAGTAATCAAATCAGGATTAATTAAATTCAATTAGAATGAATCGAATTGATTTTTATGTGACTAAGTTTTGCTTATGGATGATTTAATGGTATTAGATGCTTTGAATGAGTTGATATCTCTAATATGAGATGTTGTATATTTCATTTGGATAACTTGGGTTAGGATGACATGAGTTTTCGAAAGAGATGGGGTCGGGTATTAGGAAATACCCGAAACCATTTCGAATTTTTATAAATGGAATTTTGAAATCAGTAGGCTGGAATGAAATGATTTAAGTGAATTGGATTGTTTTATCTATGTTTGGTACTTAGAAATTGATATGTGAAATAAGTGTCGTCTATAGCAAATTGTGAATTTGTTAAATTTGTATAGGTTACCCCGGGTTTATTTAAGTTGTTTGCTTGGTGTTCCTTGTTAGTTTGGTTTACTCACGATGGTTTCCTGCCTGACCCGGGTGTTACTTTTGTGTAATGCTCGGGTCAGACCGAGTGTTACAGATTTTCAGGTAAGTACGTTCTGAAGCTCAGGAGTCGAGCTAGATGACAAGTACGTATGAAGTATTTATGTTGTATTTATATTATTGTAAATCTGAGACATGTTAATTTGTTTATGTCCAGTGTTTGTGTATGTGTAACTCTTGTGTATATTAAATGTAATCGACGGATATAGTATTCTTCTATATACTGATATTATTTATTATTATACTTTATCCGCTGTGAATGTGAGATGTTGGTGTTTCTATTCTTCTTCTTTTCTATCTCTTTCGTCTTTTTCATAACTATCTGGAATTTTCGGGTTCGAAAATTTCGGGTCGTTACATTTGGTATCGGAGCTGAAAGGTTAAGAGAGAACCTTGGCTTTGGTGGGCATTGCTCATTAAATAGAGTCCAAAAGTACTCTAAAATGAGTTGAGTGTGTGTGTGTGTGTGTTTATATATATAAGAGCGTACTTGTTATTTTCTTATATAAAGGTTTTAAATGATTTTATATAAAAGTATGTTTTGATATATAAAGCAATATTTTATTCTAATAAAAATTAAGGCGATTGGATGTTAAATTATTGAAATTAGAATTAAGAAGCAATATAATACAACCAAATTGAAGTCTTGAAATGGAATTAAAGTAAGTGGTAATAGAAATACAACCAAATTAAAATTAAATTGATTAAAATGAAATTCTAGAATTTGAGCTCATAAATTAAATTGTCTAAAAGCTTTAAATAAAGGTAAATTTGAAATGGATTCAAAATAAAATTTAATCTTGAATTTATAGAAGTAAGAATAATATAAAAAGGAAATGGGTATCTAGATATGATAACATTGGGTATTACCATAAAAAGTTATTGTGTTTAAAAATGATATTTTTGTTATTAAGTAAGCCAAATGAAGTAAATTTATAAGATGAGTATAACTTTTAAATTAAAGTAAATTTTAAAAATTTTGAAGTTTAAAAACCTAAGTTTAGAAACAATAAATTGTTTCAATGAGTTAACGAAAATAACAAATAATATAATTTAGACATTTTTGAATAGTCTTATTTTAAACAAGAAATGTTGGAAGATTTTTAGAGGATTTGTTTTGAAATTAAAACCAAAGGTGGTTTAAAAATTTAAAAGTAGCCTGGCGTGTAAAGGAAATAAATACGAAATTACCTCTAAGGTTGAGTTTTGAATTTTCCTTATAATGTGATGTGAAACCCAAAGTGAAGCAAGTTTTAAACTTAAGTGGAAAGGTTATTAATCTGAAGGTTTAAAAATCGAATGGAATTGGGATTTAATTCAAGCAGGGATTGAAATGATATGAAATTGAAGTGGATTCAATTTGCAATTAGTCCAAATTTATTTGAATAATTTGGAACTGTAAATAAAGTTGAATCAAATGGAATTCGATCTGAAGTTGGAAATTGAAAATTGGACTTATTTAAATTGGAATTGGGTCAATTTAAATGGAAGTGGGAATTTAAATTGAATAAACGGGGAAGTGAACAGTTGACTCTTAACTATTTTCAATATAAATTGTTTTAATAAAAACTTATTCTTCCAAGCTATTAAATATATACAACCTTTCTTTTTAAAGCCAACTTATTTTATATTTGTTTTACCATTATTTTTGGAACTATTTAACAATTTTTCAACTGTTTTATAAAATAATTACTATTTTTCAACTATTTCACAAATTAATTACTAATTTACAACTATTTTACAATTAGTTACCTATTTTATAGTTATTTTGCAAACTAATAATTATTTTTCAACTACTTATCTATTTTTAAATTTTCAAGCTATTTTCTAAATAGAAACTTGTTGGAGTTCAAACTGTTATTAATTAAATACGCAATCGAGACAAGAATTGAAGTGATAATTCAATGGAATTGAAGCAATTGTAAATAAGTGAATGGAAATTAAAGGAAATGTGAATAGGAAGAGAAATTGATTTGGCTAAAAAAAATCAATAAGATTAAATACGTAGGATGTATGTATATTATTCTATTCGCATAGTGATTTGATCCAGATTGGAGCACAGAATTTTGAGATAGTTTATTGATCCGAGTTGGGATTTTTCTCTCGATTTTCGATGGCGAACCTGGATATGGATGGTTGATTGGTTCTTGATACTCTTTATCATAGTTATGGCTATGCGAGGAGAATGACGGCTTCTAATCAAGAAGCCAGATCTGTGTCCGCACTAGGAAGTCGGGTGGACATTTCTAGTTCGGAATTGAAATTGGGTGATCGAGTGAGCGATCAGATTGGTATAGCGTACGGATGATAAGTGTACATCATACAGATTTAGATGAAATTGATATTGAAGGAGAAGAATCAAATTTGAATATTTGATTTTGAATAAACAAGTCATATATCTTTGTTATATAAGGTAACTCTCCCCTCGTTAAATCTATTGCTGGATGAAAAGGATTTTTGAAGATGTTTGAAGTAAAAGGAGTTTTATACAAGTTTGAAAGGATCCAAAGTTTTTAAATTATATATATATATATAAAGGATCTTATGAGAATATTGGAAAAAGGTTTTGGGAACCTTTGGATTTTGAAAGGCTTTTGATTTTGGGTAAAATCAATATTGAAATTTAGAAAGCCTAGTTTGAGAATTATCAATTTTGGGATAATCAATTTTGTGTAAAGGAACTTTGTATGAGATCATACTAGGTGTATGATTTGAAAGATACTATATGTATATGGTA
Source organism: Allium cepa (assembly GCA_030765085.1). Classification (NCBI taxonomy): domain Eukaryota; kingdom Viridiplantae; phylum Streptophyta; class Magnoliopsida; order Asparagales; family Amaryllidaceae; genus Allium; species Allium cepa. The sequence goes on along the minus strand of CM060943.1, from coordinate 948,947,274 downwards.
TAATGTGTTTTAATGATGGCTCTGGGGAAAAAGGCGCTCCCTTGAAATGAACTTCTCAGGAGTGCCACCAGGTGGTGCTGCCTTGAGCCCAAGGGGGGTTCTAAAGTTGATCCGGTAAGGAGTCCGGACAAAACTAGTTCCTAGGGATTATGAGTAGTGTATAAAATAGCGAAAGTCGTGTGTGCTGTTGAGAGCCGATAGTCTGCGTTCGATTTTATATCGGTAGATTGCGACCTATGTAGGAGTGGAGAAGTTTCATTTCGACAGCGAAAATCATAGGCCGTAGAGAGCCTGCAGTTAAATGGACTTTTGCTGTAATGGCAACGTAACCCTGGTATGTGACTGTGATCTGTCATGGGTTCCATAGCGTAATCGAGAGGCCGCGGAGAGCCTGTAGTAACATGGACTTTTTCTATGATGGCAACGTAACCCTGGAATGTAACTGCAACCATGGATGGGGATGATGATTTCCACAGCATTCTCACCAAAGATATTTCCTCTATTTCAAAATGCTTTCAATATTTTCAATAAAATTATTTTCAAAAGTATTTTCATTGAATTTTGAAAACGGGTCTACCGAGTACTTATAGATTTTCAGTCCTACGCCTAATCAAAGTATGACCGAATTTCTATGAGAACACGGATGGACTGGTGGAGACATCGAGTTATAAGAATTTTTTTTTATAAAGAGCTATTTTAATAGTATTATGTGGATTTAAAGGCTCTATTTTTTTTTAAAACAGAAGTTTTGGAATTTTGTAAAATTAAAAGAAGATCCAACCTGGAATTATAAAAACAAATTTGGACTCAGGAAAATTTAGTGAAGTAATTTTCTTTATAATAAAAGTTGGAAGTAAGATAATAAATAATTATTTAATAATGTATGTTAATAAAATTTGACTCGGTTAAATAAAATGGATTGTAAGTTAATAGTGGGTTTGGGAATGAATTCGAATTTTAAATAGAATTCAACTTAGATTTAATAATGAATTAAATAAGAGATGTTGTAAAATAAAATAAAATAGAGTTGGATTGAAAAATGTGATGGTTTGAATTACAAATAAAATTCAAGGGTGATTTGAATAATATTTAATGAAATTTGCAAGTAAATTGGATATAAGAGAAGTGATTATAATAGAAATGGTTTGAGTTGCAAAACAAAACCCAGGTGAATAGAAATAAATTGAGAATGGACTTGTTGTAATAAAATAAATTCGATAACGAATTAAGTAAGTAAACTAAAAATTTAAAATGGGTTAATTGAGTTAAATAATAAATGGATAAAGTCTGATTGAATAGAAACTAAATCAAAGTTGTGATTGGAATTGGATTATCAGACTGAACTTAAGTTCGGTGACATTAATTTGAAGTATAATTGAGTTAAGTAGGTGCTTGGATATTATTTTGATAAATTGAGAAGATGAATTTAAAATTAAAATTTAAAATGAATGGGCTAACTGAATTTAATGGAAGTTGATTAAATGAGAATCAAATAGAAGTAAAATCAAGTTTGATGTTGGAATAAATTAAAGTAAATTCACTTAAGTTCAAAATTTATGGAAGCTTGGCTTCGAATAAGAGTGAAAGCCCATTAAATTAAAGCTTGGATTGAATTAATTTGGAAATGGCTAGAAGTATACAAGAATGGAATGTGTCGAGCTAAATAAATGGCTGGTGAATAGATTTGAAATGAAATGGAATTAAATATAGAATGAGTTGAAATTAATTTAAAGTTGTTATAAACTAAAATAGATACTTTATTAAGCGAATATCGTCGAAATTGCATAACAATAATTATCGTTTGGCGTAAACAAAAGTAATTAAATTTCTGTGAGTTGATAGAGATTAAATAAATTGGTTTTAGAATTAATTGAATTGATTATGAGCTTGTTTGGATTAAAAATAAATTGAATATAAGCATTTAAGTTGTAACCCAATAAAATTGAATGAAATGGCTTATGAGTTGGTTGAAAGCAATTGAATTAGGTTCGAAACATATAAATTGCTTGTGGAAGTTATTTTGAATGCATTTCTTTAGAATTGAAGTTTTATAGTTGTTTATGTAAGAGAAATGTTATAAATTTCGTATATATAGTGCTTATATGTGTAAATTGAGTAAGTACAGGTACCGGAAGGCCGTTTGGCTGGATTCGGATGCACAAATTGCTAAAATAAATAAGCCGCATGCTTAAAATGCTAAATAAGGTACGACTACGCAATAAATATGGGAAATATGAACTGTTTTTTGCTTTTTCTGACAAAGGTGGGTCGATGTATATATGTTTATATCTCCTGTCAAATTGCAAAAGCTCCTCCGTACAAAGGAGACTTTGCCAAAAAATTTCAAAAATTTTGGGAGTTAGAAAATTTTTGAAAATTTTTGTGAACTACAAAACGATTTCAAATTGGAAATTAAAGTAAATTGGTAAATGAAACTAATATGAATCAGTTATACTTGAAATATAAAATTCAATATTCAAAATTTAAAGTAAATTGAATTCGTATGAAAATGGGGAAAACTAGTTTGAATAGAAATGGATATGAAAACTTCTATAAGGAAATGTATGTAAGGATTTAAAAAGGTTACGATTGGATATTATTGCTAAGTAAGATATGCAGGTATTAAAGGGAAAGAAAATTGGATTTGATTCCAAAGGATAAATTTGAATGGCCCAACAAAAAGGTATGTATTTAATTTGTGTATGAAATAGGATTGGGTTTTGATCTAGCCACTTGGCTTTTGTTTTCTTTCGGAATTTGGGAGACCGTAGAGGCCTTTTGTAGTTGTACCGAGCTAGCCGCGCAAAGGAGATGCTGGCAAAAAATTACGGAAATTTAGGGAGTTAGAATTTTTTTGAGAATTTTGATAATTCAAAATTTGGTTTTAAATTAAAATTTAGATAATTGAACAAAAGGGTATTGTTTGAAACTATAGAAGGTTTTAGGAAGTTGGTTAAGGTGATAGTGGGCCTTTAATAAAAGATAGTTGGTTGGATGTTGAACTGTGAGTTTTGGTAAAAGTAAACGGGTATTGGTCTATTCTTCCTAACTAGTAATATCGGGGACGAAATTCTTTTAAGGGTGGAGGAATGTGACGACCCGAAAAATTTAACTGTTTGCACCAAAATTGGGCAACACCCTTCGGAAGTCTTTGAAGAGATAATAAGCGAAGAACTTAAATAGGAAATGAAAATTATCTAACAAAAACTCCAAGTTATAGAAAAGTAAATTGCATAGAAGACAAGAATTTAGAGTGGTTCGGCGATGCGCCTACGTCCACTATGAAGTTTGATCACTTTATTGCTTAATACTTGAAGGTTACAAGTGTTTTGATGCAAATTACAGCAGACAACAGACTTAAATTCGAAATCAGTAGCCAAGATGGTGGTATGGAGTGATTCTGGCAGCGTTTAGGCGTACTCTTTCTCTCCAAAATCTCCGACCCCTTTTCTGAATGACCAGGGGCTCTATTTATAGGCGTGGAAGGCTGAAATCCCGCCTAAATCATGGAGAGGCTGCTTGGCACGTGACGGGGGGCCCACAGGCCCGCGTTCTTGAAGTGCGTGCCCAGTTTGGGATCTATTCGAAGTGAACTTCGAATCGATCAAAAAATTGTCCAATTGCGATGAAACTTGGCGTGGACGTTCTTCATCATGTAGACAAACTTCTGTAAAAATTTCATGGGATTTGGATCAGTAGATTGGGAGTTATGATCGGTTCGAAATTGGGTGTTCGGCATGCTGTTTGGTTCGAATCGATGGAATCGATTCGTTCGAATCGATGCATGGCCGAAGCGAATACTTCGAATCGATTGGGGCGCGCCTGTCTTCGAGCCGATCCATGTTCGTGCTAGCTTAGCCGCTTTGTTGGATTCGAAGGTCGTCTTCGAATCAATGGAGTGGATTCGTTCGAATCGATCCAAATGCGCCCTGGATCGGTTCGAAGTTGTCGAAGTCGATGGAGCCGAAGGTGAGTGATGGAGTCGAAGATGATGGACGGATTCGAAGGTGAGCGATGGAGTCGAGGCTGTGATGGGTTCGAAGCTATTAATGGATTCGAAGCTGTGGTGGATTCGAAGCATAGGAAGGACTCGAATTTGTGATGGATTCGAAGTAGGGAGTTCCTTAGATGGATTCGAATGTCGCCTCTTCCTATGGGTTCGAATATGATGGGTTCGAAATAGATGGTTTCGAACACGATGGTTTCGAACACGATGGGTTCGAATATGAGGGGTTCGAACATGATGGGTTCGAACCGAGCAATGTGCACCTTCTTAACTTGAATCCATCATAACTTGAGCGTATGACCTCGGATTGACTTGAAATTTGAAATGCTGGCTTCTATGGTCTTTCTTGTCATGCCTTATCAATTGCGGCCCGATCCGGGCTCGGACAGAATTCATCGATATCCATAGTGAAGTAAAATACGACCAATCTCTGAGGTGAACTGTTTTCTGTTTTTGACCAATCCTTTGGTATCACGGCTTTTGCCCAAAAAGCGGGATAACATTTTGCCCCCCAAAGTACGTCTTGTGGGAACATGACGTGCTTTGAATAGTCGCCATTTTATTCTGAAGATTATTGCTCCCTTTTCGTTGAGACTCATATACGGTATTGCCGTAACCTTGCCTTGATATGATTGATTACTTTGCGACTGTGCTTAATCGTTGGCTGTCGTTGCTATAACAGGGTGAATATTTGATCCCTGTGAATGTTCAAAATCGAACGTTAGTTCGTTATGTGTGCACATACATTAGCTCCGCCCTTATTAACGTCGTGTGTCCATGAGTCATGTCGGTCTTTGTTTGCTGCCGAACTCCGTCTCGATTTTCTCCTGAATCGATTTTAGATTCAAGCCAAAGTGTTGTTAATCAGTGGTTGTCTATGATTATCCTCTTGTATCGATCCTCTCCTGAATCGGTATACAAGGTAGACAAGTAATTTTTCAAATCATAGCGATTCATTTGCTCTCATAGATGTCCTTTGATGGATTCGAAGTCACGTCTGTTCGGATCGATCGTCTTCGAGTCGACGGTTTTTTAATCCAGCCTTTGCTTACTGCTTCCTTGAATCGATGATTCCTCGCACTGATAAAGTTGGGATGGATTCGATCGTGTAAAGGTAGGAAGGCAATGGATTCGAAGTGAAATTTGAGTTGTAACAACGTTCGATGGTTGTTTTAAGTCCTTCCTTTTGTACCGATCCTCTCCTGGATCGATTTGGGATGTTAGAATGTATGCTTCGTATCGATGGATATGTAATATTGGATCTTGGATTGATGGATACAAGTGTAATGTTTTGTGTTGATGGAGTTGAACGATCCAGACATAATCGTGCAGTGATTGTTTGCGGAGGATATGCCATCTCTCATTCGTCTATTCAAGAAGAATTCCCCACGGTAGATAGCCTTTGATAGGAGTCACCCATGACCCCTTTCTTGGATCCATCTCTAAAATCTAGTCGATCTTCATCTTTCAGCGCTTGGAATAGTAAATATCTCTACTGGGATAAAGTCTGTTTGTTGCGCATCCCCAGAGTTGGCTAGCTCAGCCAATGATTCGGCCTTTTCGTTTTGTTCTCTAACGATTGGGATAGTGGCGTAATACTAGAAGTCGGCTAGTATCTCTAGGATACAATTGAGATAAGGAGCAAGACGTTGCCCCCTAGTCAGATAGTCCTCCCTGACTTGGCACATTAAGAAGAAATCGTATAAGATATGTAAAGCTTCCATTCCTATTCTTTTTGTAAGTCTTAGCTTGGCGACTAAGGCTTCATACTTAGCTTTATTATTCCATTTGAGTAAACTTTCAGGCATTTAAGGTTGCCATTGGTCCCATCCTAACGGTTGGTCGGTACAAACATTAACAGGGTAAGCTTGTCAATAGCCAGCTTTCATTGCATATTAGTCTTTGGATTAGTTTATCTTCACATAGCATTGCGATGCTTATGGCGTGTGTTGACATGACCCAATTGAAGTGTAGATCTTCACGATCCAAGATCTTGGGCAAAATGGGAGGCCTCTCTGAGCGATCTATCAGAGCTGCTTGGTTTCCTCCATATACGGATGACTCTAATCTTCAGCATTTTCTGACATTAGCCTCAATCCCACGGGAATTGATGACGAAACCCGAGAATTCATTTTATACAACGCAAAAAAGAGCCTTTCAAAGGATTAAATTTCATTCTGCGGTTGTTGGATAGCACTGAATATCTTTGTCAAGTGATCGATGCGGTCGCTTGATGGTCGTGATCTCACAAGCATGTTAACTACATATACTCTCATTGATCGGCCGATCTGATTTTTGAATGATTTGTTAATCGTCCTTTGGTAAGTAGCATAAGCGTTCCAAAGTTTGAATCCAAGGAATGCAGCATAGCACTATAGGCTCGCATCAGTAATGAAACAGTTGTATTCCTAGTCTGGGATATGTTTCGGTATCTGATTGTATCTGGAGTTTGCGTCCATGGATGAGAGTAATTCATGTATGATGGTTGAGTCTATTAGTTGGTTGATCATTAGATGTGGAAAGCTATGCTTTGCCATGCCTTGCGCAAATCTGAGTAGTCGGCGTACGTTCACTACTCTCCTTTTGTTTCTCGCACAAGCAAAGGAATGAATACTCATTTTGGGTAGAGGACACCGCAGATAAACCTATTGGTTTTGAGTAGATTCGCCTCCTCCTTAAGTGCAGGCATTAATCTGAGGATTCTATCTCTAAGCATCATTTCGGTTGTAACGTCAAGCTGTTATAAATACTAGGCACAAGCTATTGGGATGAGTAGTTGTATCCAGCTCTTGGATGATCACATTCATGTCCCCAGTCTTGGGTTGATGGGTGTATTGCATGAATGATCGAGCCTAGCTTCTATTGTGTTTATACTGTAGTCCAAGTTGTAAGAGCTAGAGTTGTTTGATAGAAGATCAAATTATATTCATCTCATTTCTCGTGCATGCCCCCAAGTCTGGGGAATATCTCGATAAACAGCAAGGTAGATAGTGTTCGCTTCAATTTCACACTCTATCCCATTAAACCGTGATATCGAGTTAACCGATGGAAGGCCGAGCCGTGCCATATTCTGCATTCTATCCTAGTTCTTTCCTCTAGGTAGAATACTTTGTTGCCTCATAGACATTCACTTTGTTGCTTATGTCGTCATTCTCTGGGCAGAAATTGAAGAGTGAATCGTCCAGTAAGATCCAATGTAGGATTGATACTTCCCTTATCGGACCGAGGGTAAGAATCGGTGCGTGGCCAGTTTTATTGCACTCGTTGTGAAAAGCTCGCTTAGTCGGATTATGGTAAGAGTCGATGAATGAATGGTCACATCGCATTCTTTCGGAGTTGGGTGATCAACCATGTCAGTTTTGGATTACGTTCTCCCGTCAGATCTACAGACAAAATTAGCTCAAATGCAGTCAAGTCATGCTCATCCAGTCTCATGCCCTTCCTGGTGGATCGAAGGAAGGCGACGGAGGACGAATAGTCAAGTCACACTCATTCGTGGTTCTATCCATGCTCTGGTGGTCGTAGGTATTCGATGGGCGCTCGTGTCACATCGAATTGCAGTCGAAGAGGATCGATATTGGCCGTGGATTTAGCGACACAATGTAGAATGTACGGACCTCATAGCATATCGATACAGGGGTATGACATGAATGGTGCAGATCGATATTGCCCGTCGATCAGGCGGAACGGTGTAATTGGCTTCCTGTAACTTCGGGCATCGTTCTAATTGGTTAGCATTAAGGCCTCCTTGTAGTCATTGCCTTAAGTTGTGAAGGACCCTAAGCTAGCAATGTAGCGAGTCACCTTTCTCTTCTTTCAATGATTTGTTCTTCTGCCCCCAGTCTTGGTTTTAGCAGAGTTAGTTTGTGGACGGTCCAATTGCATCTGTAGCGAGTTTATACTCCTCTCGTCGACTTTAGGTCGGAGTTGGTAAATGAACGGTCGAATCACATTCTTCATCTGTCTATCGTCGCAGTCGCACTCTGGGGACTAGAGGCAGTTGAAGGGCCATTAGTCACACCTATTTGATGTACATACCCTTGTCCCTGCTCTGGGGACTAAGAGTTTTAGTAGAAAATGGTCAACCGCATTTTCCTCGATTAATTCCTCTGGCACATTGCGGTCACATTGCGGCAACTTTAATTTGATGTTTCTCCGATTGAATTGGAGGAAGGAGTTGATTGGCAGATGGTTGGGTCACCTCCGTCCATGTTGCATGCACAACTCGCCAGATCGTTGGCTAGAGTTAGCAGATGTACGGTCGTGTCATGTTCATTTGCGGTAGGATGGGTAGTCATATCCATTTAGGATAAGGCGTTCAGCTAGGTCCGTTTTGCAAATCTACATCTCCCTGTCGAATCAAGCAAGAAATCTTGTCTTGCTCGGTTGGAGTGCATCTCTAAAAGATTATGTTATAGGTCCCGTGCCGGGAATAAGTGTTGATGCATGAACGGTCATGTCGTGCCCGCTTAGTGCTAGTTAGTCGGATCACAACCGATTTTTTATGATAAGTGTGCCCCCATGTCAGGGGAAGAGTTGGAAAGAAGAAAGTCTAACCACATCCGCTTTTTGTACTACAGAACTTGCTGCGGAATTAGAATTGATAGATGGACAATAAAATCGCATCCCTTCTGGTATTTATATTCCAATCCATGCTTCGAGGATTGGAGTTGGTTGATGTTTACAATCCAGTTCACACTCTGGGAATCTGGAATTAGTTGATGGTTAGTCATACCCATTTGGAATTCGTGCTCCAATCCGTGCTCTCAGGACTTGAGTGAGTCGTTGTTTTATATTCCAATTCATCCTCTGGGAATCTAGAGTTTATTGATGTTTATACTCCAGTTCGCACTCTGGGAATCTGGAGTTAGTTGATGTATGGCCGTTCACACCCATTTTAGTGTTTATACTCCAGTCCGCACTCTGGGGACTTAGAGTTATTAAATGTTTATACTCCAGTTCGCAACTTTGACTTGGCATTCGCACTCTAATTCACACTCTGGGAATTTGGAGTTGGCATTTGTATTTTGGTCCGCGCTCCGGGAACCAGGAATTGATGTTTATACTCCACTTCACGCTCTAGGGAATTGGAGTTGACATTTGTATTTTCCGGTTCGCCCTCCGGTAACCTGGAATTGATGTTAATGCTCCGATTCACGCTCTGGGAGCCTGGAGTTAGCATTTGCATTTTGGTTCGCACTCCGGGAACCTGGAATTGATGTTTGTACTCCGACTCGCGCTTTGGGAATCTGGAGTTAGCATGGATGCTTCGGTTCGTGCTCCGAGAACCTGTAATTTATGTTTATACTCCAATTCATACTCTGGGAAGTTGGAGTCAGCCAATAGATGGCCAGTCACACCTATTTGGGCTTTTTAGGAATTCGTTCACACTCTGGGAACGATGGATTTGATGTTTATACTCCAATTCGCACTCTGGGAATTTGGAGTCCGTTCACACTCTGGGAACGATTTATTGGATGTTTATACTCCAATTTACAGTCTAGGAAGTTGGAGTCCGTTCACACTCTGGGAACGATTTATTGGATGTTTATACTCTAATTCACACTCTGGGAAGTTGGAGTCCGTTCGCACTCTGGGAACGATTTATTGGATGTTTATACTCCAATTCACACTCTGGGAATTTGGAGTCCATTCGCACTCTGGGAACGATTTATTGGATGTTTATACTCCAATTCACACTCTGGGAATTTGGAGTCCGTTCGCACTCTGGGAACGATTTATTGGATGTTTATACTCCAATTCACACTCTGGGAATTTGGAGTCCGTTCGCACTCTGGGAACGATTTATTGGATGTTTATACTCCAATTCACTCTCTGGGAATTTGGAGTCCGTTCGCACTTTGGGAACGATTTATTGGATGTTTATACTCCGGTTCGCACTCTGGGAACCTAGAGTTGATTGCAGGACTATCGTGTGTCAGTCCAGTTCGGCCATTGATGTGATGGCTTGCCCCCGAAAGGTGGGTTTCGCTTAGCAAATGATCGGTGGGATCTCGATTACTTTCCACTTATCTTCCATCAACGAAGGAGGAGACTTGGTTTATGGACGGATGAATCACATCCGTGTTCATTTGGATCCCGCTTCTGCCAAGCTTAAGGAGTAAGATTAGTGTTCTGGCAAGCTTTGAGCTCGAGCAGAGGAGAGGATGGCTGAACTACATCCACTTTGAGTTGTGTATTTTCCCTTAAGTTGGGGGCAAGAGTTGGAGAGTAGACGGTCGAGCCACGTCCACTTTACGCTTTGCACTCTTCCAGTCGATTTGAGGAAGAGAGTTGGAACGATGGCTCATGATGGTTTGTGAGTAGGTAGTCATTCATTGATGACTATAGGTTGATGGTTGGCCCCTGATGAAGTTGGTTTAAGGCATGATTGTTTTACCGAATCACAGATGCAAACTGGAGAGTGAATGATCAAATCATATCCACTTTAAACATATGTCCTCAAATTACCCCAAGTTCTAATGTAGGATTGGATGCATAGATGGACATGTCACGTCGACTCTCGGTGTGATTTAAATTTTATTGGGCATCCGAGGAAGCATAAGTATTTCGGTGAGCTTCAAGTAAGAGATGGAGAGTGCATGGTTGGGCTACATAACTCCAAGTCTTTCTCAAATCTTCTAACTAAATTGCATAGGCATGTGAGTGGATGGTCGGTTGCATCCACTTCGTACTGGAGCCCTAAACTTGTCTGTCTCTTCCACTTTGAAGGCCTGCCCCAAGTCAGGTGCGTATAGCAACCGACGAGTGGTTGAATTATGCTCGCCATGATGATACCTAAATGACTTTATCATAGTCCACGGAGGTTGTTTTGCACCCGTCCTTAAGTACTCGGTTACCTGCATCATTTGCAAGTAGTTTAATTCAAGTCGATTATATCTTGCAACATAAACGAAATAGAAATAGAAATAATTCAAAAGAGATCGGGTAAAATCTCATTGATAAGTGAAGCGGCGTCGTATGCTCGCTATTGCACTTCGGTCCAGCCTTTCACAGTTGGGAGTCTAACGCAAATGGTTCAGTTTGATCAAAGTTCCAATTGAGGTCGGGGGTTCCCGGCTCTTCATTTTATGGGGCTTGAACATATTGCCAGAGCTATCCTTTCTGGAGCAGCCTTATGGAGTTGGCATCCATGATAGTCATATAAAGAAAAGGAGCTTCTCGATTTAGAGTATGGAGCAGGTTCCCTTGTATGTCGCCAAGTTGATCCTTCGTCTGATTCATCAACGTAATGTTGGCATGGACATGTTGGTGTAGTCGTCGGCGACTATCCACCAATTCTGTTATCAAACTCTGGAAATAAGCTTTTGTGCTGATTTCATTTATTAGTGTTGGCAGCAACGGGCTGTAGATTTTGATCAGTTCATTGGCTGCCAGCTTCTTTATTCCCTTTAGCAATATGAGAAGTAGAAATGATATGCCTAACTACGATTGACAGTCTTCTTTGAGAAATAGGGGATACAACGCATTTGATGGTATTCATCACTCTTCGTGGACTCCATTCACCATTCTCACTTCATGAGGTAGTGGTGGAGGTTGAATTTCCATAGTACACGGACATAGTCGGCATGCTGAATTTTAGTTAGAAATTCTACGTGTAGGATGGTCTCAATGAATAGGCCCTGACTGGGAACGATACTCGAATCAACATTATCAAGTCCATTTTATGGTTACGGGGTCTTGTGATACTGGTGAATGATGTATGCCCGACTGCCTAATGTTCGAGTGGTTGGTAATGTCGATCGGATGGTGAGTGGATTAATATGGGCTCATTGATTGGTGATTATTTCTAATTTTCACCATGAAGGAGGCTCGCATAAGATAGTTAGGAAGTCCTCTTAGAGTTGTATGTCATGCTTTTAGTCATATGGACATGGAATGATTAAGATACGGGCATATGAAGATGGTTCAGTGGTGAACAACTATGTTTTGAGTTGGCAGAGTAGACAAGGCAGGGTAGTCGTAATACTAGCCATCGCACCATAATTGTCAGTTTAGGAGTTTTAAAAGCTTATTAATTGGAGGAAGTTGCAGTCCACTTTAGAAGCATGATACATTAATCAACCCTAGTTCGTGCCATATTAGCTAGGTTCTCCAGCCTCTGGGAGCACCATTTGAATAGTATTTCAATACCCATTCCTTGATTGCAACTCAAAAATTGCTATTGTAATCTCCTACTTCCCGTCCAGTCATGGAACGACCCGAATGTTCCTTTATTTAAGTTGAGGTTTGGATTAACTATGCTGGTGCTCTGCGCTGCGGCTAGGGTTCGGGGGGAAACGACCTGAATGTTCCTTTTTTTTAGCCACTTTTTAGGAAATTTAGATCGTACCCGATTTTTTTTTTTTTTTAAATGATGGATACGAAATGTTCGTTCGCATCGATGGTTCGAGTGCTTAAATGATGGATCGAACTAAAGGCAGATAGATGGATACAAACTGCATGTGCGTATTGATGCGAAATGGAGGCAGATGGATGGGTACGAATTACCTGTGAGTATCGATTCGAATTGGAGGCAGATGGATGGATACGAAGTAGCGCTCCATGATGGATATGAAGTAGCGCTCCCTGATGGATACGAAGTAGCGCTCCATGATGGATACGAAGTAGCGCTCCGTGATGGATACGAAGTTCACCGCATTTCTGGATTCGAAGTTATGGATACGAAATTCACCATATTTTCTGGATTCGAACCTATGGATACGAAATTCACCACATTTTCTGGATTCGAACCTATGGATACGAACTTCACCACATTTCCTGGATTCGAACCTATGGATACGAACTTCACCACATTTTCTGGATTCGAAAATATGGGTTCGAAAATGATCATATTTTCATGGATTCGAACATATGGATACGAAATTCACCATATTTTCTGGGTTCGAAAATATGGATACGAAAACCATCATTTTTTCATGGATACGAAAATATGGGTACAAAATTCATCATATTTTCATGGATACGAAAATATGGGTACGAAAAACAGCATTTTTTCTGGATTCGAAAATAGGGGTACGGACTGCATGATGAATATGGTTCTTCTTAGATTTTAGAGCAATCTGAATAGAATAGAAGGAACCCATGAACGATAGATCTGGATCTCTCTCTTAGATTTATTTAATCCGGTATCGATGACAGATCCAACGAGCAGGAGAAAATCTAGGTTTTCTCAGCGAAAGCACCAAAATGTTTGCACCAAAATTGGGCGACACCCTTCGGAAGTCTTTGAAGAGATAATAAGTGAAGAACTTAAATTGGAAATGAAAATTATCTAACAAAAACTCCAAGTTATAGAAAAGTAAATTGCATAGAAGACAAGAATTTAGAGTGGTTCGGCGATGCGCCTACGTCCACTATGAAGTTTGATCACTTTATTGCTTAATACTTGAAGGTTACAAGTGTTTTGAAGCAAATTACAGCAGACAACAGACCTAAATACGAAATCAGTAGCCAAGATGGTGGTATGGAGTGATTCTGGCAGCGTTTAGGCGTACTCTTTCTCTCCAAATTCTTTGACCCCTTTTCTGAATGACCAGGGGCTCTATTTATAGGCGTGGAAGGCTGAAATCCCGCCTAAATCATGGAGAGGCTGCTTGGCACGTGACGGGGGGCCCACAGGCCCGCGTTCTTGAAGTGCGTGCCCAGTTTGGGATCGATTCGAAGTGAACTTCGAATCGATCAAAAAATTGTCCAATTGCGATGAAACTTGGCGTGGACGTTCTTCATCATGTAGACAAATTTCTGTAAAAATTTCATGGGATTTGGATCAGTAGATTGGGAGTTATGATCGGTTCGAAATTGGGTGTTCGGCATGCTGTTTGGTTCGAATCGATGGAATCGATTCGTTCGAATCGATGCATGGCCGAAGCGAATACTTCGAATCGATTGGGGCGCGCCTGTCTTCGAGCCGATCCATGTTCGTGCTAGCTTAGCCGCTTTGTTGGATTCGAAGGTCGTCTTCGAATCGATGGAGTGGATTCGTTCGAATCGATCCAAATGCGCCCTGGATCGATTCGAAGTTGTCGAAATCGATGGAGCCGAAGGTGAGTGATGGAGTCGAAGATGATGGATGGATTCGAAGGTGAGCGATGGAGTCGAGGATGTGATGGGTTCGAAGCTATTAAGGGATTCGAAGCTGTGGTGGATTCGAAGCATAGGAAGGACTCGAATTTGTGATGGATTCGAAGTAGGGAGTTCCTTAGATGGATTCGAATGTCGCCTCTTCCTATGGGTTCGAATATGATGGGTTCGAAATAGATGGTTTCGAACACGATGGTTTCGAACACGATGGGTTCGAATATGAGGGGTTCGAACATGATGGGTTCGAACCGAGCAATGTGCACCTTCTTAACTTGAATCCATCATAACTTGAGCGTATGACCTCGGATTGACTTGAAATTTGAAATGCTGGCTTCTATGGTCTTTCTTGTCATGCCTTATCAATTGCGGCCCGATCCAGGCTCGGACAGAATTCATCGATATCCATAGTGAAGTGAAATACGACCAATCTCTGAGGTGAACTGTTTTCTGTTTTTGACCAATCCTTTGGTATCACGGCTTTTGCCCAAAAAGCGGGATAACATTAACAATTTAAATTGGAATAGTTAGTTGATTTTAAATATTTAAAAGTTAATTTTAACATGAATTCCAGATATCAATATTTACTTGATAATTAAATCATTGAATTATATGGTTTAAATATTGAGTTTAATAATTGAGATTGGGTAAATTGTTGAATCTAAAATTTCTAAGCCTGTTTAAATAATTTGAAGGCTTATAAAATTTACATTGATAGCACTGAAGGTAGTGAAGGTGTTGACATTGAGTTTGGAAGTGTTTTGTCCTGTTTTGGAAATATATCATTTAAATTAAATTTAAAAATAGCCTTCCGAGGCACAGTCTCGGAATTCAACGAAACTAGTTCCATTGGATCTGTAATAGTTAGTTAATATCAGATTTAAATTTTCGAAGCAATCAGAGATGTCGTTCAACCCTGGCAGCTTGAAACGCTTAGAAATTATTTTAATCGATCTAATTGGAATTTGATCGTTTTCTTTTGTATCTCGCACATACGATCAAATTAGCCTCAGAAACATGATCCAGTGTGTTCGGAATGCGGGTAGAACCTTATTAACACTTGTTAGCTTGTCGGATTCCAGGTTCGGGAATTCGCGTTATTCAACGCAGGATATTTTCAATATTCTATTATATTATATTCACACGTATTCAGGAAGCTTCTCCAACCCTATACCTTATCCCCGATCTCTCTCTAACCCTCAAACAGAAAACGAAATTTTGCGAAAAAAATAAAAAAAGAAATATAATGGTCGTCCCGCTCCCTCTCTCTCGTCCCCCTCGTCCCTCTCGTCCTCTTGCATGCTAGATCGATCGATCATAGGGGAAACATCGTGACGTCAGCTCAGATAAGGAAGAAGAATTTACCGCGGATTTTTTTTGAAGCCACGTTTAAGGAGGTACAAATCGAGTTCGACTCGAGTACGGTGGGGTTTAGGGCTCTTGATTTTGGCTCGCGACTTGGGTCGCGATCGTGCGATGGTGCAGGCAATGCATTGGGGGTCTGGGTTTCGCGCGTGAGCTAGTGTTTCGACTTTTAGGTGAGTTTACTCTCATATATTTATAAGTACCCTTGAACTTGAATGATAATATAATTTCACTAGCAATAATTGCTTTCAATTTGCCCTCTGTCTTTGTTTGATTTGTGCAAAGACCTGGGTTAAGAATATTAACATGATACCTAAGTTAGTCCTTCCGTTTCCTAGTGTACTTATATATATATATATATATATATATATGCAAATGGTAACATTGTTCATTTTGTTTCAGTGAATGTACATGTGAAATGTACAGATAGTTTGGGAATTTGGTAACCTGACATTGTTAGTAACCTGGCACGTAAGTTTGAAAATTTTGAAAATCCGCAATAGTTAGTAGTGTAGCATGTTTTGTGTTCTGAAGAGGGGGTGTTGAGATATTGAATTTTTGGAAATCCAGAAGAGACAGTAGCCTGGTATGTCAAATTCCAAAGTCTGGCATGTTGTGTTTTTAGAAGTTTTTGTTTTTTAGATTCTAAATTATAGGTCTTATGTTTTAAATTGTTTGATTTAATAAAATCATATAATAGGATAATCATTTACTTCTTAAGTGGATCAAACGGAATTTAATAATGATAATCGAGTAAGTAATTAAGATAATGACTTATCTTAAATTAATTAAGGTCTTGATTGATAAATGGATGATTTTTCAACATGATTGATTTAAGGGTTAATTAATTAATTTAAGCAATTGTGGAAAAAATGCATAAGGAAAGAATCAAAGAATTATCACATAATGAAATTAATTTACGATATTTATAAATGTAATATAATCAAAAAAAATTTAATTATTGGAAGCGATTAGAGGATCATTAATGAATGTCATCAATTAATTTAAGATTTATTAATGTGAATGGTTAAGGCTATTTAATCTAAGTGATTAATTAAAAGAAATTTGTCTAAATGTAATTATAAGATAATAAATCAAAAAGGATTAATTAAGATGGATCGTTAATTGGGTTCTAATTATTTTATGTTAAGTAAGGGTAATTAACCAGTGGATAGTTACTTGATAAAAACAATTAAAAGAGTTATTTACTTAGTGTAATTAATTCAAGATTGGTTAATTAAAGAAATTAATTAAGGAGTATGATTAATTTAAAAATAATTGATCAATAGTGATTATAAGATAGTTAATTTGAGTAATCAATCAAGGATCAACGAAACTAATATGGAGGGGTAAAGGTTAATTAATTTATGTAATTATCTAAGAATTAATTACTTATTATAATTGAAGGATAGTTAAACCAGGGTGATTAATTAAGATGAATAATGAAGGAATGATTGATTAATTGATTTGAATTAAATTAATGATAAATGAAGAAATCTAAGTGGTTCAGGTTAGTAATCAAATCAGGATTAATTAAATTCAATTAGAATCAATCGAATTGATTTGTATGTGATTAAGTTTTGCTTATGGATGATTTAATGGTGTTAGATGCTTTGAATGAGTTGATATCTCTAATATGAGATGTTGTGTATTTCATTTGGATAACTTGGGTTAGGATGACATGAGTTTTCGAAGAGATGGGGTCGGGTATTAGAAAATACCCGAAACCAGTTCGAATATTTATAAATGGATTTTTGAAATCAGTAGGCTGGAATGAAATGATTTAAGTGAATTGGATTGTTTTATCTAAGTTTAGTACTTAGAAGTTGATATGTGAAATAAGTGTCCTCTATAGCAAATTGTGAATTGGTTAAATTGATATAGGTTACCCCGGGTTTATTTAAGTTGTTTGTTTGTTATTCCTTGTTAGTTGGGTTTACTCACGCTGGTTTCCAACCAGACCCGGGGGTTACTTTTGTGTAATGCTCGGGTCAGACCGCGTGTTACAGATTTTCAGGTAAGTACGTTCTGAAGCTCAGGAGTCGAGCTGGATGGAAAGTACGTATGAAGTATTTCCACTTTATTTATATTATTGTAAATCTAAGACATGTTAATTTGTATATGTCCAGTGTTTGTGTATGTGTAACTCTGGTGTATATTAAATGTAATCGACAGATATAGTATTCTTCTGCAAACTGATATTATTTATTATTATACTTTATCCTCTGTGAATGTGAGATGTTGGTGTTTCTATTCTTCTTCTTTTCTATCTCTTTCTTCTTTTTCATAACTATGTGGAATTTTCGGGTTCGAAAATTTCGGGTCGTTACATTTGGTATCGGAGCTGAAAGGTTAAGCGAGAACCTTTGCTCTGGTGGGGATTACTCATTAAATAGAGTCCAAAAGTATTCTAAAATGAGTTGAGTATATATATAAGAGCGTACTTGTCATTTTCTTATATAAAGGTTTTAAATGATTTTATATAAAAGTATGTTTTGATATATAAAGTGATATTTTATTCTAATAAAAATTAAGGCGATTGGACGTTAAATTATTGAAATTAGAATTAAGAAGCTATGTAATACAACCAAATTGAAGTCTTGAAATGGAATTAAAGTAAGTGGTAATAGAAATACAACCAAATTAAAATAAAATTGATTGAAATGAAATTGTAGAATTTGAGCTCATAAAATAAATTGTCTAAAAGCTTTAAATAAAGGTAAATTTGAAATGGATTCAAAATAAAATTTAATCTTGAATTTATAGAAGTAAGAATAATATAAAAAGGAAATAGGTATGTAGATATGATAACATTGTGTATTACCATAAATAGTTATTGTGTTTAAAAATGATATATTTGTTATTAAGTAAGCCAAATGAAGTAAATTTATAAGATGTCTAACTTTTAAATTAAAGTAAATTTTAAAAAATTTGAAGTTTAAAAACCTAAGTCTAGAAACAATAAATTGTTTCAAAGAGTTAAAGAAAATAACAAATAATATAATTCAGACTTTTTTGAATATATTCTTATTTTAAACAAGAAATGATGGATGATTTTTAGAGGATTTGTTTTGAAATTAAAACCAAGGGTGGTTTAAAAATTTAAAAGTAGCCTGGTGTGTAAAGGAAATAAATACGAAATTAACTCTAAGGTTGAGTTTTGAATTTTCCTTATAATGTGATGTGAAACCGAAAGTGAAGCAAGTTTTAAACTTAAGTGGAAAGGTTATTAGTCTGAAGTTTAAAAAATTGAATGGAATTGGGATTTAATTCAAGCAGGAATTGAAATGATATGAAGTTGAAGTGGATTCAATTTGAAATTAGTCCAAATTTATTTGAATAATTTGGAACTGTAAATAAAATTGAATCAAATGGAATTTGATCTGAAGTTGGAAAGAAATTGAGAATTAATTCAACTTGAATTGGGAATAAACTAAATGCAATGGAAATTGGAATTATTTAAATTGGAATTGGGTCAATTTAAATGGAAGTGGGAATTTAAATTGAATAAATGGGTAGTGAACAGTTGACTCTTAACTATTTTCAACATAAATTGTTTTAATAAAAACTTATTCTTCCAAGCTATTAAATATATACAACATTTCTTTTTAAAGCAAACTTATTTTATATTTGTTTTACCATTATTTTTGGAACTATTTAACAATTTTTCAACTGTTTTATAAAATATGTACTATTTTTCAACTATTTCACAAATTAATTACTGTTTTACAACTATTTTACAATTGGTTACCTATTTTATAGCTATTTTGCAAACTAATAATTATTTTCAACTACTTATCTATTTTTAAATTTTCAAGCTATTTTCTAAATATAAACTGGTCGGAGTTCAAACTGCTATTAATTAAATACCCAACCGAGACAAGAATTGAAGTGATAATTCAATGGAATTGAAGCAATTGTAAATAAGTGAATGGAAATTAAAGGAAATGTGAATAGGAAGAGAAATTGATTTGGCTAAAAAAATTCAATAAGATTAAATACATAGGATATACGTATATTATTCTATTCACGTAGTGATTTGACCCAGATTCGAGCACAGAATTTCGAGATAGTTTATTGTTCTGAGTTAGGATTTTCCGCTCGATTTTTGATGGCGAACCTGGATATGGATGGTTGATTGGTTCTGGATATTCTCTATCACAGTTATGGCCATGCAAGGAGAATGACGGTTTCTAATCAAGAAGCCAGATCTGTGTCCGCACTAGGAAGTCGGGTGGACAATACTAGTTAGGAAGTGAAATTGTGTGATCGAGTGAGCGATCAGATTGGTATAGCGTACGGATGATAAGTGCCCATCATACGGATTTATATGAAATTGATATTGAAGGAGAAGAATCAAATTTGAATACTTGATATTGAATAAACAAGTCATATATCTTTGTTATATTAGGTAACTCTCCCCTTGTTAAATCTATTGCCGGATGAAAAGGATTTTTGAAGGTGTTAGAAGTAAAAGGAGTTTTATACAAGTTTGAAAGGATCCAAAGTTCTTAAATTATATATATATATATCTATGTATATAAAGGATCTTATGAGAATTTTGGAAAAAGGTTTTGGGAACCATTGGATTTGGAAAGGCTTTTGCTTTTGGATACAATCAATATTGAAATTTAGAAAGCCTGGTTTGAGAATTATCGATTTTGGGATAATCGATTTTGTGTAAAGGAACTTTGTATGAGATCATACTAGGTGTATGATTTGGAAGATACTATATGTATATGGTATAAAGTGTTTTGATGATGGCTCTGAGGAAAAAGGCGCTCCCTTGAAATGAACTTCTCAGGAGTGCCACCAGGTGGTGCTGCCTTGAGCCCAAGGGGGGTTCTAAAGTTGATCCTGTAAGGAGTCCGGACAAAACTAGTTCCTAGGGATCATGAGTAGTGTATAGAACAGCGAAAGTCGTGTGTGCTGCTGAGAGCCAATAGTCTGCGTTTGATTTTATATCAGTAGACTACGACCTATGTAGCAGTGGAGAAGTTTCATTTCTACAGTGAAAATCGTAGGCCGTAGAGAGCCTGCAGTTACATGGACTTTTGCTGTGATGGCAACGTAACCCTAGTATGTAACTGTGATCTGTCGTGGGTTCCATAGCGTAATCGAGAGGCCGCGGAGAGCCTACAGTTACATGGACTTTTGCTGTGATGGCTTTGTAACCCTGGAATGTAACTGCAGCCGTGGATGGGGATGATGATTTCCAGAGCATTCTCACCAAAGATATTTCCTCTATTTCAAAATGCTTTCAATATATTCAATAAAATTATTTTCAAAAGTATTTTCATTGGATTTTGAAAACGGGTCTACCGATTACTTATAAATTTTCAGTCCTACGCCTGATCAAAGTATGACCAAATTTCTATGAGAACAAGGATGGACTGGTGGAGACATCGAGTTATAAGAAATATATTTTCTATAAAGACCTATTTTAATAGTATTATGTGGATTTAAAGGCATTTCTAATTTTTTTTTTAAAACAGAAGTGTTGGAATTTTGGAAAATGAAAAGAAGATCCAACCTGGAATTATAAAAGCAAATTTGGACTCAGGAAAATTTAATGAAGTAATTTTCGTTACAATAAAAGTTGGAAGTAAGATAATAAATAATTATTTAATAACGTATTTTAATAAAATTTGACTCGGTTAAATAAAATGGATTGTAAGTTAATAGTGGGTTTGGGAATGAATTCGAATTTTAAATAGAATTCTACTTAGATTTAATAATGAATTAAATAAGAGATGTTGTAAAATAAAATAAAGATGGATTGAAAAATGTGATGGTTTGAATTACAAATAAAATTCAAAGGTGATTTGAATAATATTTTTGGAAATTTGCAAGTAAATTGGATATAAGAGAAGTGGTTATAATAGAAATGGTTTGAGTTGCAAAACCAAACCCAATTGAATAGAAATAAATTGAGAATGGACTTGTTGTAATAAAATAAATTCGATAACTAAGTAAGTAAACTAAAAATTTAAAATGGGTTAATTGAGTTAGATAATAAATGGATGAAGTTTGATTGAATAAAAACTAAATCAAAGTTGTGATTGGAATTAGATTATAAGACTGAACTTAAGTTCGGTGATATTAATTTGAAGTATAATTGAGTTAAGTATGTGCTTGGATATTATTTTGATAAATTGAGAAGATGAGTTTAAAATTAAAATTTAAAATGAATGGGCTAACTGAATTTAATGGAAGTTGATTAAATGAGAATCAAATAGAAGTAAACTTAAGTTTGATGTTGGAATAAATTAAAGTAAATTCACTTAAGTTCAAAATTTATGGAAGCTTGGCTTCGAATAAGAGTGAAAGCCCATTAAATAAAAGCTTGGATTGAATTAATTTGGAAATGGCTAGAAGTATACAAGAATGGAATGTGTCGAGCTAAATAAATGGCTGGTAATAGATTAGAAATGAAATGGAATTAAATACAGAATGAGTTGAAATTAATTTAAAGTTATAAACTAAAATAGATACTTTATTAAGCGAATATCGTCGAAATTGCATAACAATAATTGCCGTTTGGCGTAAACAAAAGGGATTAAATTTCTGTGAGTTGATAGAGATTAAATAAATTGGTTTTAGAATTGATTGAATTGAATATGAGCTTGTTTGGATTAAAAATAAATTGAATATAAGCACTTGAGTTGTAACCCAATAAAATTGAATGAAATGGCTTATGCGTTGGTTGAAAGCAATTGAATTAGGTTCGAAACATATAAATTGCTTGTGGAGGTTATTTTGAATCGTTTCTTTAGAATTGAAGTGTTATAGTTGTTTAAGTAAGAGAAATGTTATAAACTTCGTATATATAGTGCTTATATGTGTAAATTGAGTAAGTACAGGAACCGGAAGGCCGTTTGGCTGGATTCGGATGCATAAATTGCTAAAATAAATAAGCCACATGCTTAAAATGCTAAATAAGGTACGTCTACGCAATAAAAATTGGAAATATGAACTGTTTTTGCTTTTTCTGACCGGGTGGGTCGATGTATATATATTTATATCTCTTGTCAAATTACAAAAGCTCCTCCGTACAAAGGACACTGTGCCAAAAAATTTCAAAAATTTTGGGAGTTAGAAAATTTTTGAAAATTTTTGTGAACAACAAAACGATTTCAAATTGAAAATTAAAGTAAATTGGTAAATGAAACTAATATGAATCAGTTATACTTGAAAGATAAAATTCAGTATTCAAAATTTAAAGTAAATTGAGTTCGTATGAAAATGGGGAAAACTAGTTTGAATAGAAATGGATATGAAAACTTCGATAAGGAAAGGTATGTAAAGATTTAAAAAGGTTACGATTGGATATTATTTGCTAAGTAAGATATGCAGGTATTAAAGTGAAAGAAAATTGGATTTTATTCCAAAGCATAAATTTGAATGGCCCAACAAAAAGGTATGTATTTAATTTGTGTATGAAATTGGATTGGGTTTTGATCTAGCCACTTGGCTTTTGTTTTCTTTTGGAATTTGGGAGCCCGTAGAGGCCTTTTGTAGTTGTACCGAACTAGCCGCGTAGAGGAGATGCTGGCAAAAAATTTCAAAAATTTAGGGAGTTAGAATTTTTTTGAGAATTTTGATAATTCAAAATTTGGTTTTAAATTAAAATTTAGATAATTGAGCAAAAGGGTATTGTTTGAAACTATATAGGGTTTTAGGAAGTTGGTTAAGATGATAGTGGGCCTTTAATAAAAGATAGTTGGTTGGATGTTGAATTGTGAGTTTTGGTAGAAGTAAACGGGTATTGGTCTATTCTTCCTAACTAGTAATATCGGGACGAAATTCTTTTAAGGGTGGAGGAATGCGACGACCCGGAAAATTTAACAATTTAAATTGGAATAGTTAGTTAATTTTAAATATTTAAAAGTTAATTTTAACATGAATTCCAGATATCAATATTTACTTGATAATTAAATCATTGAATTATATGTTTTAAATATTGAATTGAATAATTAAGATTGGGTAAACTGTTGAATATGAAATTTCTAAGCCTGTTTAAATAATTGGAAGGCTTATTCAATTTACATTGATAGCACTGAAGGTAGTGAAGGTGTTGACATTGAGTTTGGAAGTGTTTTGTCCTGTTTTGAAAATATATCGTTTAAATTAATTTAAAAATAGCCTTCCGAGGCACAGTCTCCGAATTCAACGAAACTAGTTCCATTGGATACGTAATTGTTACTTAATATTGGATTTAAATTTTCGAAGCAATCAGAGTTGTCATTTGACCCTGGCAGCTTGAAACGCTTAGAAATTATTTTAATCGATTGAATTGGAATTTGATCGTTTTCTTTTGTATCTCGCACATACGATCAAATTAGCCTCCGAAACGTGTTCCATTGTGTTCGGAATGCGGGTAGAACCTTATTAACGCTTGTTAGCATGTCGGATTCGGGGTTCGGGATTTCGCGTTATTCAACGCAAGATATTTTCAATATTCTATTATATTATATTCATGCGTATTCAGGAAGCTTCTCCAACCCTATAACTTATCCCTGATCTCTCTCTAATCCTCAAACAGAAAACGAAATTTCGCAAAAAAAAAAGAAAAAAAAAGAAATATAATGGTCTTTACGCTTCCTCTCTCTCGTCCCTGTGACGCCCCACCTCTATACCCACGCTAGCCAAGGACATTACGGTGAATGCTGGCAACTAGCACGGAGCATAAGGCTGTTGAGGAGCGACCATCCACGAAATTGCTTTGTGCGAGCACCGATATGTCAGATAGTAAAACATAACTTTCATCTCAAGAGGAAATCCGACATACCGACACAAACTCAAAGCTACTACACAGTGGCTATAATATCTTCAGAAACAAATATAGAAATAAACATAACATAAACCAGTCACAGACAATCCATATCACAAAGGCGGAAATAGATATGAATATTACACTTGGAAGTGTATATCAGAGTAGCGGTCTAAAAAGATCCACAATATCACAAAAGAATAAGTATACATCATGGAGTCTATATCTCAATAGTATACAACAAAAACTACTATGGAGGTCCGATAAGGAGTCAAGCAGAAGCACCTGTAAAATCTCAGTCTGACCCGAGTATTATTTAAGAAGAAAATAATAAACGGATCACTCTAGCTATAATTATCAGTTAAAATGAGATATAAGAAGAGATATAATAAAAAGACGTATGATAACCAAAAATGTCATACTACGACAAGTATACATTAGAAAATCCATAAAAGTCATACAATATCTCAAAGAATCTCATAGCATCAAAAAGAATGTCATATTCTTTATTTCATTCACCAAGCCACAAAAAAATGACATACATATCAATGCCAATTGTAAAAGTTGGTGAAACATAAATTCCAGAAATCATCAAATAGAAATCCAGAAATCATAAGAAAAAGGATGGCCAATCCCATAAACTTGACATCTACGCACCTAGAAAGACACGCCCCATGCACAGTCGAACATCGACGCACCTAAATAGGTACGACCCATGCGCTAGCATCGACGCACATAGAAAGATATGCCCCATGCATAAATAAACATTGATGCACCTAGAAAGATACATCCCATGCATAAATAAACATCGATGCACCTA
Organism: Allium cepa; assembly: GCA_030765085.1. Classification (NCBI taxonomy): domain Eukaryota; kingdom Viridiplantae; phylum Streptophyta; class Magnoliopsida; order Asparagales; family Amaryllidaceae; genus Allium; species Allium cepa. The sequence continues at coordinate 948,922,209 of CM060943.1, read as the reverse complement.
GAAAGATACACCCCATGTAATGTCTAACACCGATGCACCTAGAAAGATACACCCCATGCAAAGTCGAACATCGACGCACCTAGAAACATACGCCCCATGCATAGACGAACATCGACGCAACTAGAAAGACACGCCCCATGTTCCAACTTAATGAGCCGTTTGCTCCACGAAGTAAACTAGCATCGATGCACCTAAAAAGGTACACCCCATGCATAATAAACATCGACGCACCTAAAAAGGTACGACCCATGTGTAATCAAACATCGACGCACCTAAATAGATACGACCCATGCAAGAAATGAGACGAAGCTCAATAAAATGAGGAACAGTCCTCCACATAGACAAAGAGACATCGCACATTGCTAGTCTAAACCATAAAATGATCATCATCGATCATCAAGAAGTGTCAATTACAATAAGCTAGTAAATATATGAGTTTAGCATCATGTCCTATAACCACTAGCTTAACTTAAATATTTGCGAACAAATTGTAGATCTCCACTAGAAAATTGTCACAAGAGATTCAATCGAACAAGTCCAAGAATTAACCAATGAAGTAAACGCAAGCGTTTCATACCACTCGTTTTACTAAGTCGTTTAATTAGATTTCTCATACGAGTGAGGTAAAAGTTTGTATATACTAGTAGATTGGAAAACGGTTTTATAAATGAGTCCGGTATTGAAAATAGAGTTGAAATCATTTTGAGGAAAGGGTTTTGATATTTACTACTAGTATAGAAAACCTTTATATTTTAAAGTGACAAATCATAGAATTGATTGAAGAAACAATCAATCATAAAAATTCACAATCGAAGACGTGAATAAAATCCAAAGAAATCGATACTGAATCCATCAAAATGGATATTCCCAAAAATCACGATGAAAATGTCATCAAAGTCCATAATAAATGATAACAACAGAAAGGGAATCGACATGAATCGATTAAAGTTGGAAATATACTCAAAAATAGCCAAAATAGGCAAATTAAACAGTTCCATACATCTGGTAGGTGTTCCCAGACGTCTGGCCCTAGTATCTGGAAGTATATGTGTTTTCTCCCTTCTATTTTTAATCCCTGGGCCATTTCATACGTCTGAAATTTTCAACCAGACGTCTGGATTTTATTTCAGACGTCTGGATTCAGTCTCTGCCTTTTCCAGACCTCTTTCGAGACGTCTGAATTATTCAACCAGACGTCTGGATTTGGTTTCAGACGTCTGAAATTAATTTCAGACGTCTGAAATCTTCTTCTAGGCAAAAAAATAGCCTAAACCAAAAATGGCAAATCCAAACCGAAATGCGATCGAACGAGCGATGGATGCTAAGGATTTATGCCAATCGACAACCCAGCACTATAGGCTCTTCGATGCATCACCAAAAACATGTTCAAACATCAAAGATTGGATTTTTAAAGATTTAGCTACAAAACACCAAAAATTGGAATATTCACCAATTCAATCCAAATCAAAAGCAAATGAACATAAATAAGTGTTAGGAATTCATACCCAACAATCAATGATAGTTATAGACATGGATGTGAGATAAAAATCTTACCTTTGAAGCCAAATCAATGAAGAAGAAGCTTGAAAGCAAAGGGAGAATCAACCACTCTTCAACACAACCCAAATGAGCTTGAATCTCGACTCAAAAGAAGAACATTCCTAAATTTAGGTTTAGGAATTTCTGAAATTCAAGAGAGAAGGAGTTGGAGAAGATGAAGAGAAGGCTTACCAATGGGTTCTCATAGATTTTGGAGCAAGAACTTGAGCTAGAAAGAGGAACTAGGGCTTGGAGTTTCTAATTTCCATTTCTCCCACCATTAATCTCTTTAGAACTGAAAAGTAGAGGAAGAGGGAGTAAATGAAGAGGGGTTTCAGTTTGGGGTATTAAGTTAGAACATTGGGCTAAACCCAACCCAAACCCAAAGCCTTAAGTGAAAAGTAGAAAAATTCTACTATCTCCAAACATATCGAAGTTTATACTCAAAAAGGTCGCAAACGTCATTTTGTACTCAATGGGGGTGGTCTCGAGCCCCAATTCGTCTGTTTGCAAAAAGTAGCTTTTCGGACCAAAATCCGACGAACGATAAAATATTTAAATATAAAATCAATAAATATGCAGGTTGTTACAGACTCCCCTCCTTAAAGAAATTGCGTCCTCGCAATACGTAAGAAGAAAATAAAGAGTAACAACCATAAAAGCATATCAACACAAAAGAAAATTGAAATAAGAAGTTCACCATAAAGAGAACGAAAGAGTTAGCACGAACGTGATCGCTCGATGAATTCTCTAGATTCCCAAGAGTAATCCTTAAGATTTGAGAACCATTGAACTCTCACAAGAAGAATATCTTTATTCCGAAGGCGCTCAACCTCCGAAGCAATGATGTGAATGGAATGTTGCTCATAAATCAAAACTGGTGAAACTTCAATTTCCACAATATCACCGGGCACAAGAATAAAAACCGGAATCCCTAACGCATTTCCCTAGATAAAAGACGTGGAGAACGTCAAGAATAGCGGAAAATTAAGCCGGTGCAACGGCGTAGTATAATAACAGTACGCCCGAGAAACTAGAAACTCAAATAATTTGGGACATCAGCGCAGTACAAAAACGGTACGCCCAACGAACCAAAGCCCGAATAATTTCGGAACACCGACGTAGTACAAAAACGGTACGTCCAATGAACCGATAAACCGGAACAACGATGTAGTATAATAATGGTACATCCATTGATCCAGATAAGACGGAATATCGATGTAGTATAATAACAGTACATCCGATGAACCGAACACCATAAAAGAACATCAGACGCTAGTCCATAAAAAAAATGAGATAAAGCTCAACAAAACGAAGTATATCAAAACGTCCGATGAACTTGATAAAAAGATAATTCCATTCAGACAACATCAAAGAATCAACAACTTGTTGCCTACGAAAAAGCGCATTGGCAACACGATTTCCAGAATATCAGGATCATAAGATGCCAGGACTCGAGTCGACATGAAGTTCCTTATGAGAAAATAAATATTCCAAAGATTTATGATCGAGGTAGAGAACAAATTTCTCATCCAATTATGATGATGCGAAATTCCAAAAGTAAAAACAATAGCCGCGAGCACTAGATCATGAGTGGCATATCTAGTCTTGATAAGCTATAATGATTTAGAAGCACAAGTTATAGCACGTTCTCCATTGCAAGAGAATGGCATCCAAACCAATACGACTAGTATCGGTACAAATAGCACAGTCTTGGTTCCCCTTCAGGAATCACAAGAATAAGAGTATCGAAAGGATTGCGGTTATTTTTCACTTCTTTTGTTGTTGTTGTTTTAAAAGTTAAATAACTGTTTTAAGTTCTCACACCAGTCCCATGACTGACTTGGAGTTTATTGTTCTCTTCTTAAACTCTGTGTGCCCGTAATTTTCCATATGGGCAGTCTAGGATCAGGTTATCAGGTCATTCTATATTCAGAAGTTCTATAGAGCTCAAGTGGCAAGCTGGATGGCGAGACGTATTACTTGTATATGATATTATCTTTCCGCTATAAATTTCACTTGTAAGGACATGTGTGTATAGTTGTCCATTGTTTTGTTGTGTTGTATATTGTTATTATACACTCTGATGATGTATTGTATAGAATGTATAGTTCTTTGTTTTAAAGATATTCATTTATCTACTATATGTTTTTCTTCTGCGATTGTGAGAGTCTGATATTGTTTCTGTTCTATTTTCTTTCTTCTATCTTTTTCTTCTACCACTTCTTTTCAGCCCTAACAATTCGGTTTTCCGGCATTCGATTATGCGGCATTTGATACAGTGGATGTAAGAGTGCCGACCTTCGGATCCCGATAAAATTGCATTCGTTGCATTTGGTATCAGAGCATATGGTTAAGCGACAACCTCGGCTCTGTTGGGAATTACTCATTAGAGATAAAGTCAGTAGTACTCTAGAATGAGTTTGAGTGTAATAATTGATACGAGGGTGTATTTGTTAGTGAATATAAATTGTTTTATATTGTGATGATTGGTTTGTTAAGTGGTATATGGATTCTGGTCAACATGAGTAAATAACATTGTTGATAGGGATCTCTAAACACTTGTACAGAACAATTTGACACGATATTGTTTTAAAATAGGGTAAATGAAATAATTTTACCGCAATTATATTTTATATATAATGGAATAATTTTTCAGAAATTTTTAAAATGTATATATATGATTGTTTGGTTGTTGAAAATGTAAGAATATATACATACAAGTTAATAAAGGATGTTTGAATAATTTAAATAAGAAAAAAATTATATAAGTATAGAATTAAAATTGAAATGATTTACAATTGTGGAATAATCTTGTATAAGTAATGGGAAATAGTGAAATTATATAAGAAAAGATTTACAAATGAGATTTATAAATAGAGGTAAATTTTAAAAGAATAAAAAGCACTGGATTCACTACTCTTCCCGGGGAATAATAAGTGTGATGACTGCAGCATCATCAGTATCATTTTCGAGTTCTATGTGATGGATTTGCTACCATAGTAAATTGGAATTGAGATTTGTTGTGATAAACAAATTTAAAATTAAAATCCAAGTTGTCATTGTTGGATATAAGTGAAATGAGTTTTGAATTTATAATATGAGATGATAAAATTTTAACCTTGGTAAAGTTGAAATAAATTTGAATTAGTATGATAAAATATATGATATGAAATTTAACTAGAGAAAGTTAAATAAATTAAATCAAATTTGGAAGTTGAATAATAAGTTGTATAACTTATTAAATGTGAACATGTAAGTAAAACCAATTGTTAAAATGGTTAAACAACTTTGTTAAGCAAAATGAGGTATGAATCTGAATAAGTGATAAAAATTTATTTCGGTAAAAGTTAAATAGAATTTACTTTGGAGTTGGAATTTGAATTGGATTTTAACTGGATTGGATATGTTGTTGAAATGGAATTTAAGTTAAAGTTAAACAAACCATGTTTAAAAGGAATATAACTTAAGTAATGCTGAATGAAGTTGATTTTGGTATCAAAGTAAAATAATGAAGTGAATTAAATGGATATGAATTTGAGTTATATAAAGGAGATTCAAATTTATTTGTAAAGTAAATTAGTAATTGAACTAATGAATTGAATGTAAATCAATCGAGTGTGATAAATTGATATGGAATAATGTATATAAGTGTTAATTCATTTAAGGCTAATTGAACGTTAAACCAAATTGAAGGTAAACAAAGTGAATATGAATGTTGAAGGTAAAGTGAATAAATTTGGTTGTATTGAATATACATTAGTTGTTAGATTGTTGTTAATTGATTGAATAGAAATTCATTTGCAATTGAATGAATTGAAAGCTAAAGCAATTGAATTCAAATTGGAAGTTAAGTAAATTTAAATTGAATAGAAATTGGTTTGAATTGAAAGTGAACCAACTTGAATGTAAATTAGTAAATTTAAACTAATTGAAAATGAATAATTGAATGTCGTTATATATGAATTGGTTGTAAACAATTACTTGTAATGTCGAAGTCATTTAAGTTGTTTATAAACCTTATTTAGTATGCATTTCTTTTAATATGCATGTGTTGTAGTTCCTTAAAAGAGTAAAATTTTAATAACTTATATATGTCACTTACGTGTTTATATTGAGTAAGTACAGGTACCGGGGCTACCGTTAGCGGGATTTGGGTTGCGCAAAATGCTAAATAAATAACTGCTTTGCTTAAAAATGCTAAAAAAGGTACGCCTACGTAATAAAAATAGGAAATATGAACTGTTTTTATGTTTTCCGACCGTGTGGGTCGATGTATATATATTTATATCTATTGTGATATTGTAAAAGCTCCTCCGTACAAAGGAGGTTATGGTGAAAATTTTTAAAAATTTAAGGCGTTACAAAATTTTCGGGAAATTTTGGAATTTTTTTTTTAAAACTAAGTTTCGATTTGAAGTTAAAGGTTAAATGATATAGTTGATTTTGAAAAGTTAACTATATATGGATTTGAAAACTTAGTAAATATTTTGAAAGAAGTTCAACTATTGAATTTTGGAAAAGTTGAACACTTAAGAGATTTGTAAATCAAATTAGAGCGGGTTGTTTTGAAAAGTTAATGGATTTCAAAACTCTTTCTTACTTGGTAATTTCGAGGATGAAATTCTTTTAAGGGGAAAGTTTGTAATGACCCAGAATTTCTGTCAGTTCAAATTCAGATATTTAATTGATTTTGAATATCAACAAGTATAATTTGTAAGTCGAATAATTTATTTTTCGAATATTTAGATTTAATTGGATAATTAAATCGATAATTTAATTTTTGAAATAGCGTAAATAATTGGAAATTGGGTTTAATGTGATTAAAAATGATTTATAAAGTTATATTAAATCATATTGGAGTTAGAACAATGTTTGCAAACTTTTAAAATCGAATTAAAAGTTTATTTGCGAAAATTGAATATTTTAATATTTAATCGACCAGTGAAAATAGCCATTTTTCAAACAGTCTCGGATTTTGACGAAACTAGATTCATCAGATCCGTAATGTCAAATTATTGTATGGTTTCAAATTTCGTGTCAATCAGATTTACGGTTTGCCCGGGGCAAGCCAAAACGCGTAGAAATTAGTTTTAATCGATTTAATTTAAATTTGATCGTTTGTTTCCATAACTCGCACAGATGATCGAATTAGCCTCCGAAACCTATTCCATTGTGTCCGGAACGTGGGGTAAACCTTAGAAATGCCAGCCGGCATGCGTCGTTTGGAGGTCGGAAAATTCGGGATGAATAGTGTTTTGTGAAATTTTCTATATAAGAACGATAATATTATCATTTGAAAAACCCTAACCTTAAATAGCTTCAGCCGCCTCCATATCTACCAATGGCCGAAAAATTCCATATTTCTTCTCTTAATCTCTCTCAATCTGTGAAGAATTATCAAATGCTTACAACTAAGAAATTGTAGAGGGTGGCGAGCTCTTCAAATCAATATAGAGATGATGGGATATGGCACGATGATGGGGCTCGATTTTGGCCGCGTTCGTTCACTGTTTATGTGCGTTTTTCGAGAGAAATGGGGGGCCGAGCTTCACCTCTCTTCGGTCGAGGGTGGTGTTGGCGTTGGCGCATGGTATGGTGGTCCCTGGTCGAAGCAGAAGTCAACGTGATGGCCGCGCGAATTAGGGTTTGGTGGCGTGCTTTTGGGTTCGGTCGTGTTTTATTACCTGGGATGTTTTTCGCGTGGGGGAAGAAAGGGGGAAGTGCGGCCCTGATGGAAGAAAATAGATCGTGCGGCCACAATTAGTTAGCGTAAAATTTTAAAAAGAAATTGGAAATAAATTGTATATTAAATTGTGTAATCTTCAAAATATTGTAACATGTTCATACGAGGTCGAAAACGCGCGAAACAAATTGCGTTGGGATCGTATTCGCGAGCACTACGCAATGGACCTGGTTTGGAGTTGTTTGGAGCTAGTGAAAATTTTGGGTAAAATTAAACGCACGTTTAATTTTATTCGAAATAAAACGCTACAACTATTATCGGAAACTCATGGTGAGAACTTCTCGCTCAATCGAATTATTTCGATTTAAACTTTAAATAGTTAAATTTAAAGTTGCTTGATTGTGTAGTTGGATGATAGTTATTATCTATTGTATTAAAATATACACTATACGCCTCATATTAAGCAGAGGTTATTTATTAAAAACATATACCGCGATAATTCCAACTTGTATGGAATTGGTATTATATATGTATTTGGAGTTGATTTCCCACATTATATAGCGGATGAGACCCTATTGCGCCGCATGATAGCGGATAGTATTTTATAAATCCCATATGCCGCGATATTTCAGCTCGAAGTGGAATTGGTATTGTGCTAACATTTTTGGATGCAAGGAAACAGGCTGGAGGGATCCAACTGGATTTCTCAAATGATTGAATTGGCTTCAATGTTGTGTGTTGATCTATTTATAATCTACGTGATTATCTTTGTGATTGAAATCGTTAAAGGCTAAAATTTATCCGAGTATATTTTTGGTATCGTTAGATGCCGAAAATAAATAAAATTTGATTTTTGAAAATTTAAGTTGAGAATTCATAATAAAATTTAATTTTGGAATTGATTCATTTTAAATAAATAAACGCTGTAATTTTTATGTTATAAAAATTACGATTTTTTTGAAATATAACCGAAATGTGATTTTTTAAATAAGTAGTTGATTAATTTATAAAATGGTAAATTGGGATTTTTGAATTATTATAAATAATTTGTATAAAGGATCTATAAAATGATATTTACAAATTAAAATATTGGAATTATAAAACGAGTTTTTATAAGTGTTAAAATGAAGTGTAAATGGATTTCATAAGTGAATGAAGTTTATAGATTTATAAATTGTGAAGTTATAAAATGGAATGATTTTTGAAAAATAAAAAATTATAAGTAATTAACTTATAAATTGGACTTTGGCATTTAAATGAGATCTAAATAAAATTTGTTAATTAAGGGATTTTATAAATTGAAGTTTATATAAATAGATAAATGTGAATTTATAAACATTGTTTTATAAATCCAAAATCGACTTATTTTGATAAGTTAATTTTTATAGCTCATTAAAGGAGATATATCCATGATTTTGGACAGTGGATAATCCTTTAAATAAAATATGTAGAAATTGAATTTGGTAAATGAAGTATATTCACGATTTTGGACGGTAAATAATATATTGAAGAAATATTTTGGGGAAGTAATATTTTAAATAGAATTAAAACGATTTAAAAATGTTTTAAAATGTATTAAGTATCGAAACCATAGTTTTCAACATTCATTGTTGAAATAGACGTTTTCGAGAAATAGAAGGAAATGGTGGACTATAACACTATTGTTATAGTAAATGATTTCCGAAAGGAAAAGTTTTATATAGTATTGGGATTTATATATCTATCTTAATTTCAAATCCCTATACTAGTGATTTTGGGTTATCGTAACGATGTTTTACGCAACATTCGTTTTGACTCAAATAAATCTATTTAAGAGAATGATTTCCTTAAAGACTAAAAATATATACTTAATGGTGATGTAAGTATATTGAGTATTTTCCAAATGTTGAAAATAAATGGATTTGTGAATTACTTATTATTGAATAAGTATGGAAATGTTTTCCAATATGAAGTGAATATTTTGAGATTTTATCTTTTAAAGATAAATTGAAAGTGAATACTGAAATCGATTTGAAAAATCGTATAAAAAAGTGAATATTTAGGAATGTAAATTCACAATGGAAGTTTATAAGTGTGACGACCCGGCCTTCTACTACCAGAAAGACGTATCGTCTTGAAGGAAGAAAGGGATGAGAAAATAGAAAAGATAGAGAAGAAAGAACAACAACATTAGAATCTCACAGCGGAACAAATAAAATTATAATAATCACATAAGTATTTACATAATATACATTATCAATCAGAGTTATAGAGATAATACATCACATACTAGACAGTTATAAACACCTGTCTAGTTAATACAACACGATCCAACTCAAACAATACGACTCGGAGATACCAACACAGCGGAACTATATATATATATATATATATATATATATATATATATATATATATATATATATACAACGCTGAAGCCTCCTGCTCCATTGCTCCTCTAGAATTCGTCAAAGCTAACCTGAATCCCTTGGCTACCCGTAAAAATTTGGGTACCCGAGAGTTTATGAAAAACAAAAACAAACTCCGGGTCAGACATGGGTCTGGTGTGAGTAACAAGTTAAAGTTGCTTAATTTTGAAAATCCTTTGAAAACAAAAGGTATCACATAAGACTCTACCCAAATAAACATGGGTAAGTTTTTACCTAACGCTAACCAAAACATTTGATAGGAAATTCTGTGATATTATAATCGGTCTAGGGTTTTCAAGTAAATAGAAAATAGCCGAAATTGTTACATTCATTAAATTCTAGCTACTAGCCACAAAAGTGGGTAACACAATCAAAACCGTTGGCACTTATTGGATTGTGAATTCCATACAATGGCAGGGCTACTGGGGTACCGCCCGTCACATTACGTGGCCTAGATCAACGTACCGGGGATCACTCCCTACCCCCGCAACATAAGTCCTGAACCATTCCTTACTGAACATTCCCGAGCAAGATAAACCCCGCCGTTTTTTGCAACCAACTGCCCACACAGCCGAATAAAAAGGGACATCTAGACAGGGGAATATTCTTGTCCTTCTTGGGCATGACCCACCTAACCTTGTTGCACCTCCCCTGTTTTAGCCATTCCCGGTTGATGAGGCTTGAGGCTGCGATTACCTTTATAGAACATATTTCTTAGAATGCTCATCGCCCATCTGACGATGTGTTGAAAGCATTCAATCCATATAAGTACGTTCCGGGTTCGAATGAAACCGAAGGCATTATCTCGTTACACTCATTTTGGAATCACCCTCAGAGTAAACGACGATAACCCTTGCATTCTGAATCTTCATCTTCACTTCAGATTCATGACCTATCGTTAATTTGGAATCGATGTGGTTTTCGGATGTTCCAAATGTGGAAAACCGATCCCGGTCTCATCGAAATCCAAAACGTGTCTTTTAAGGCCAAGTTGTCTATTTAGTCTTAACAGTTTAATTAAATATAGTCAATACACACAGATAGATAATTCATAGTATCACAGTAGATAATCATATCATCATCACATGCAAATAATCAATATTATCATCCAAACAGATAATTAAATATTATCATATTTAACTATGCGTCCATATCACATAGATATTACTCATGTCATATCTGTATTCATAGTCATTAAATGAAATATCAATAGCATTCATCCATAAGCAATAATTTATAATCATACCATTTGTAATTAATTTAAAATGAATTAAATTAACTACTTCTACCTCTAATTAATTTAAAGTAAATTAAATTAATTATATCTATAAATCCTGCTTATACAATCATTAATTAACTATAAATCAAATTAATTAACCATCCTCTAAATATTTATCTTGATTAAACACCTTTGATTAATCATTCACTAATTACAATAAGTAATTAGTCTTTAATTAATTTCTCAAATTAATTATCCTAAATCATTTAGAGTAATTAACATTTAATTACTTTATTTATAATTGATTACATTTATTCTTAATTAATTACATCAATTAATCACCACATTATTGATTATTTCTTAATTAATCAATTCTTAATTTTATCATTAATTTATCTCTAATTTAGATTTAAATTGATTTTCTTTGGTTAAATCAATTACATTAAGTAATTAATCTTTAATCAAACACTATTATTAATCACCTTCGATTAATATCAACCAGTAATTAACTACCCTTAACTACTCATATAAAGAAATTTATTATCGATAATTAATTATCTCCTTTAATTAATCCTTTTATTAATTTCAACAGTAATTATCCAGATTACTTTATTAACACATCATCCTTACTAATTACATTCAGTAATTAACATTAATTACTTCCTTAAGTAATTATGCTTCATTGAATACACTAAGTAATTATACTTATCAATTACCAAATGATTTTCTTAAATTAATTAAACAAATTAATCATTTTATCAAAATTAATTACAATAAGTAATTAATCTCTTAATTACTTTTATTAAGTAATTACACTTAACCACTTAAAATAGATATATCTAATTAATCCAATTAATTACCAAAATTAATCAAATATATATTAATTAATAATCTTTAGTTAATTACCTTCATTAACTAATAACATTCTCTTAATTACTTCCTAATTTATCTTTATTTATAAATTTATTCTAAATTACTACTTTATAAATTAAATACATAAGTCAATCATTAATTAACTTATTAATTTATTCCCTTCAATATCTTAATTATCTCTAAGATAATTAATTCTTTTTAACCTGATTTAAATAAATATTAAAGTGTATTTTAGACATTACCCCCTTTTTAATTTAAATTTGAATTCCATTTTGAATTTAAGATTTCAAAATGATTTACCATTTAACATTAGCCAAGTTTAAATTCAATTTATAAACTTTTAAAAAAATGTAAAAACATTTATTACTTATATAAGAAAGCCTTTAAATTTACTACTTAATTTTTATAAAATTTTTGGCTTTTTACATTACATTACATTTAACTTGCTTTTGAAAACATAGTTTTTTTAATACTTGATTTAAAATCCAATTTTTATTTTTTTAAAACCCTAGATTCAAAAGTTCATTTGAATCTATACTTAACTCTGAATGTAAACCTCTGTTTGAAATTCAGTTTCCAAAATTTAAATTGAAATTTTAAACCTGAAAATGGTCGGGTTTGTAAACCTGAAATCCACATTTAAATAATTTTAAACTTTGATTTCATTTCAACTTTGAATTCAAAATAAACTTGAATTCAAACTTAAATCTGGATTTAAGCTTTGTTAATCTCGTTTACAATTTAAAGTTTGCACTAGAATTCCATTAGAAACAGATTTTGCTTCCAGGTTACAAATGTCTGAAACAATATATGCTCGAGTGTGCCCAGGTCTGTTTCGAGTCCCCCACTCCCCTACTTCGAGTCATATACTCGAACGACTAGAGTATGTCCCGAGTTAAAACGCTGCACCACCCACAAAACACTCCTGCACTTCAATGGCACGGTGCACGTGCACCGTGGCCCTAGCCAACTCCGGCCACTCACCTGAGCTTCAACATGTTGCCGACTACACTCCGATAACATCACGACTCCCCAAGATCCATCACCCTGCCCAAATAAAAAACAAGCAGTAAAAAGCAAAACCCGAAAACACCTTTCCCATCTTTTCCCAAACTTGTCAACGTGCCGTTCACCCAACTTCAGCCACCTGAACTCGCAAAACTCCGGCCATGAACTCGCCTACCATCCCTCTACGAATTCCCAAAAGCCCATAACGCTCGATGCTTCGGAGACGTTGCACCGATCCAAAACTCCAAGGCACCCAAAACTAGGGTTGCTGGCAAACTTGAGCAACCTCCGACGCCATGTTGATTTGCTCCACAGTCGTGCATTTTTCCATGGTTCATGGGTCATTCCTCTACCATCAGGAAAGACCCCAACCATTACAAGTAAGAGGATCATCGGAGACCACTAAAACTAAGGAAACAGGATCATCCCAAACTGCTCTTCTATACTAAGTGTAAAAATCTTAATTTCCGTTTTAAAAATCATGTTTTGATTAGAGTTTTCAATTAATAATACTGAATTTATAAATCAAAAAGCTTGAGTTTTGACTTTGTTTACCATACACAGATGTTTTCATATTTTCAGAGGCAACAGGCTTCATTTTTGACATGCTTAAGTTTTTAAACAATAATCCATGTTAAATCAAAAAACTTTGATTTATAAAATGCATCCTAACTAAAACTAGGTTTAATGATAATGGTTTTAATTGGAAATTTGAGCCTGGAAAAAAAAAGAAATAGGACAGAGCAGTTATACACAGCCTACACACAAATACATATTCACCATACATTCACTTATGTTTACAGAAAGTGCACACACACGCACACACACACACACACACATATATATTCAACCATACTAGCATGCTAACAAGGTTTATTTCAAATTTTAAAAGTTACTCACAGAAAAGACAATATGCAGAAATTTTATTTTGTAATTGGCCAGAGAAAGGAATATAAAGATTTACACAAATATTTTAAGCATTCAAATATTAACATGCATCAGATTAGAACTTAAGTAATTTTTAAAAGTGTTTCTCACCTTGATTTTGGAAAGAGACAGAGCTCCCTTTTTTTTTGAAATAATTTGAACTTTAAAAACTGGGAATGTTTTACTTGATTTTCCTTTGATTCTTCTTGCCTTTCTTCAGTTGTAATATTACTTTAGTTTGTATAGATGGAAGTGTTTGTTATTACTTCTTTGCTTCAGGTTTAATATGTTTTGAATGAACTAAAAATAAGATGTATATAAAGAAGTTCAGGGGAAGGTGATAACTGGGCTTGCACATGCAGGAACAATCATGCTTTTGTTTGTATCAGGCAAATGCTTTATTTTGGAGGCTGAAAGATTTTTCCAATATTTCGAATTGACTCTAGTTTTATGTTGAGATGAAAGTTTTTAATGTGAATGCACTTTATGTTTCAACTTACTTATTTTTATGCTTAGATATTTTTGTTTACATTTTGATTTGTATTAGCTTGCTCTACAAACTACCTTATATGTTAATTTTGTTTACTCTTTAGCTTGCATATCTATTTTACAGTCATGATTACTTGCCTGCATACTTTATTTACAAGCTACTTGCATATGTTTATTTTATTTCTTTTACCAGCACATATATTTACTTTGTCTTGTAACTTGATATTTGTATTATATTTTCTTGCCTGCATATCTACTTTTTTTCTTATTTATTTTGTTTTATTTGCCAACATAACTATTGTATAGACATGATTACATGTTTCTGTATTTTACATACACATTTCAAAACTTGTTTTAGTTATTTGTTATGAATTTTAACTTAGGTATCAAGTTATATGCTTAGTTATGCTTACACATATTATTATATTTTTGTACTTATGTTAACCTTATACATTTGATTTATTCTTATGTTAAATATTTATAAAGTTTACTTTATTTTAAATTTACAAACCATAGCTTTCCGGAGTACATATATATATACATATATAAATAACTTTAAAAACAACAATTTCTTTTTATATGAAAATCTATTTGTAAAGATATTTCATTATTGTTATTGTTTAAAAATCACTCATTATTAATTTAAAATGATTCATAAATGAAATCACTACATAAATAAATTGCTTATTTGATAAAGCTATAGCAAAAGGAACAAAACAATCTTTTATTTAAATTTAAACCTAGGCTAGATTTTTTTTTTAAACAAATAGCTTGATCTTGAGTAAATAAATATATTATTATTTATTCAATATTAAATTTCCACATTATCAAAAATTATAGAATTAGAAAACAAAGCTTTATCTATTAAATCTAAAGACAAAACTTATCTATTTATAATATAAACAATTATATACATATATACATTATAAATAGAAACAATTTAAATTAGCTTTTAAAAGATAAATTATCTGTTAAAATATTTGTTTAAAGGAAGATTATTAAATCAATTCAAATATTATTAACAATTATTATCAAATTAATTTAATTTTTAATGCAGATTACTAAATTGATATTGCCCCAAATTTCCGGGATATCACATTCCTTCCCCCTTAAAAGAATTTCGTCCCCGAAATTTTAAACAAAGGTAATTTAATAATCTAGTTAAAGATTTAAATTTTAAACACAAGCATGTATCAATCATATGCTAACAACCATATCAACCAATTCATCCAAACAAACAAATCTAACTATCCAGACAAGATTCTAGATAGAATTTCCTCGAGTTTCCCCAAGTATAAATACCGGGTTACTCGCCCTATAGAATCCAAACAATCAATACTACTAAGCTACAGAGCTTCCACTCATCTAGATCTACAACTAGACAGGATATCAGACTACAGACAAGTCTGAATCAACAACCAAAACTCCATGAACTGCTGGTTCTACACACATAGATAGATCTCACACGTACTCCCACAGAGATACGTGAAACACAACGAATTCCAGTTATCCAAACTGACAATTCAATCCTGAAGACCAAACACTTATCCAAAATCAAATCTCCAATTTCGGAATCCAAATTCCTCCGTCTCCTATCCACAAAACTCTTCGGACGATCCTGGATCGTTTACATCCTTACTGATCAGCTCAACTCTTGCCGATGTTCCTTAGAAACAAGCTGAACCAAAGACAATCCAATAAAATGATCTTCCCAATATGAACCAAACTCAGAACACAAACTCTACTCCAAAACAGGAAATAGAACTCACTTCTCTTATCCGGAAGAGATAAAACAGGTGCTCTCCAAACTGGCCTCAGATTCTGAAAAATTTCCTGTAGAACTCTCCAATCCAAACACTGCAACATCCATTTGCTTCCAAACTAAAGCAGCTGCCACCATGCTTCCACTGCGCAACTCTGACTGAATAGATGAAAATGCTGAAGATGAACTCAATCACAGACTGGACAACACATTCCAATAATAAAGTTCACGTATCCAAAAATAAAACACAGAAGTTTCCCCCAAAATCTGAGCTATCCAACTCGATAACCATCCAATTTCTAATCTGATCCATCAGTATCATTCCTGGAAATCCAGTCGATACCAAACTCAATCTCCAAATGTTAGCAAATCTTTGACTCCTTGAAGACATCCAGAAAATGTCTCTGAAACACAAGAGAACACTCAAATTATCGCAAGTCACTTTTGCGATCAATCCAGCCTAATTCCAAAGATACTGCTCTCTCTTTACCAAATAGAACAGCTTACGCTTATGTGGCCAATCCATCGAAGAAATGGAATTACTCTACTGCTTCTGAAGTTACCCCAAGAAAAGCTGCTAAGCCAGAAGACTTCCCAATCCAAAGCTCTTCGAGAAACTCGGACCTCAAAGCATATAGAAACACCCAGCTGAACTCTTCCATAACTTGTTCCAAAGAAACATCTTCGGAGACATCCATGATCACTGTGTCTCATCACACAGCTACTATACCTTGATGTATCAAGATATCATGACTTGCTTCAGTCTAATCGATAGATCAAAACTCTAGCTCAACCAAATTACACTTCAAAAATGAACTCCGAGCCTTAACAGGTTTCCTTCAGAGATCAATGAAATCCTTAAACCATCAAAAATTTACTCAAGACGGTACTAGGTCTACATTCTCGACAATTACACTTCCAACCTCAATCACTAAAACTCCAACCATTGGTAGTTGTGTCACACACACCACTACCTAATCTACCTTTATAGCTTATTAGAAAACCCGAATAGGTAACCCAACAATAGGTAGAAATAAATATATATATATATATATTATATATATCAAAATTACAAATACGCTCTCCCAGGAAAGAAATCACTCAAGAGCCTACGTTTTCACTCAACCTAGCGCTCTGATACCAACTGTGACGACCCGACCTTCTACTACCAGAAAGACGTATCGTCTTAAAGAAAGAAAGGGATGAGAAAATAGAAAAGATAGAGAAGAAAGAACAACGACATTAGAATCTCACAACGGAACGAATAAAATTATAATAATCACATAAGTATTTACATAATATACAATATCAATCAGAGTTATACAGATAATACATCACATACTAGACAGTTATAAACACCTGTCTAGTTAATACAACACGATACAACTCAAACAATACGACTCAGAGATACCAACACAACGGAACTATATATATATATATATATATACCTACAATGCTAAAACCTCCTGCTCCGTTGCTCCTCTAGAATTCGTCAAAGCTAACCTGAATCCCTTGGCTACCCGTAAAAATTTGGGTACCCGAGAGTTTATGAAAAACAAAAATAAACTCCGGGTCAGACATGGGTCTGGTGTGAGTAACAGGTTATAGTTGCTTAATTTTGAAAATCATTTGAAAACAAAAGGTATCACGTAAGACTCCCCACAAATAAACATGGGTAAGTTTTTACCTTACGCTAACCAACACATTTGATAGGAAATTCTATGATATTATAATAGGTCTAGGGTTTTCAAGTAAATAGAAAATATCCGAATTGTTACATTCATTAAATTCCAGCTACTAGCCACAAAAGTGGGTAATACAATCAAAACCGTTGGCACTTATTGGATTGTGGATTCCATACAATGGCAGGGCTACTGGGGTACCGCCCGTCACAGTACGTGGCCTAGATCAACTGAGGATCACTCCCGACCCCCTGCAACACAAGGCCAGCACCATTCCTTACTGAACAGTCCCGAACAAGATAAACCCCGCAGTTGTTTGCAACCAACTTCCCACACAGCCGAATAAAAAGGGACATCTAGATAGGGGAATATTCTTGTCCTGCTTGGGCATGACCAACCTAACCATGTTGCACCTCACCTGTTTTAGCCATTCTTGGTTGATGAGGCTTGAGGCTGCGATTACCTTTATAGAACATATTTCTTAGAATGCTCATCGCCCACCTGACGATGTGTTGGAAGCATTCAATCCATACAAGTTCGTTCCGGGTTCGAATGAAACCGAAGGCATTATCTCATTACACTCATTTTGGAATCGCCCTTAGAGTTAACGACGAAAACCCTTGCATTCTGAATCTTCATCTTCACTTTATATTCACGACCTATCGTTAATTTGGAATCGATGCGGTTTTCGAATGTTCCAAATGTGGAAAACCGATCCCGGTCTCATCGAAATCGAAAACGTGTCGTTTAAGGCCAAGTTGTTTATTTAGTCTTAACAGTTTAATTCAATATAGTCAGTACACACAGATAGATAATTCATAGTATCACAGTAGATAATCATATCATCATCACATGCAAATAATCAATATTATCATCCAAACAGATAATTAAATATTATCATATTTAACTATGCGTCCATATCACATAGATATTACTCATGTCATATCTGTATTCATAGTCATGAAATGAAATATCAATATCATTCATCCATAAGCAATAATTTATAATCATACCATTTGTAATTAATTTAAAATCAATTAAATTAACTACTTCTACCTCTAATTAATTTAAAGTAAATTAAATTAATTACTTCATCTATAAATCCTGCTTATACAATCATTAATTAACTATAAATCAAATTAATTAACCATCCTCTAAATATTTTTCTTGATTAAACACCTTTGATTAATCATTCACTAATTACAATAAGTAATTAGTCTTTAATTAATTTCACAAATTAATTATCCTAAATCATTTATAGTAATTAACATTTAATTACTTCATTTATAATTGATTACATTAATTCTTAATTAATTACATCAATTAATCACCACATATTGATTATTTCTTAATTAATCAATTCTTAATTTTATCATTAATTTATCTCTAATTTAGATTTAAATTAAATTTCTTTGGTTAAATTAATTACATTAAGTAATTAATCTTTAATTAAACACTATTATTAATCACCTTCGATTAATATCAACCAGTAATTAACTACCCTTAATTACTCATATAAAGAAATTTATTATCCATAATTAATTATCTCCTTTAATTAATCCTTTGATTAATTTCAAAAGTAATTATCCAGATAACTTTATTAACACATCATCCTTACTAATTACATTCAGTAATTAACATTAATTACGTCCATAAGTATTTATGCTCCATTGAATATACTAAGTAATTATACTTGCAATTACCAAATGATTTTATTAAATTAATTAAACCAAATTAATCATTTTATCAAAATTAATTACAATAAGTAATTAATCTCTTAATTACTTTTATCAAGTAATTATACTTAACCACTTAAAATAGATTTATCTAATTAATCCAATTAATTACCAAAATTAATCACATATATTAAATAATAATCTTTAGTTAATTACCTTCATTAACTAATAACATTCTCTTAATTTACTTCTTAATTTATCTTTATTTATAAATTTATTCTAAATTACTACTTTATAAATTAAATACATAAGTCAATCATTAATTAACTTATTAATTTATTCCCTTCAATATCTTAATTATCTCTAAGATAATTAATTCTTTTTAACCTGATTTAAACAAATATTAAAGTGCATTTTAGACGTTACCCCCTTTTTAATTTAAATTTGAATTCCATTTTGAATTTAAGATTTCAAAATGATTTACTATTTAACATTAGCCAAGTTTAAATTCAATTTATAAACTTTTAAAAAAATGTCAAAACATTTATTACTTATATAAGAAAGCCGTTAAATTTACTACTTAATTTTTATAAAAATTTTGGCTTTCTACATTACATTACATTTAACTTGCTTTTGAAAACTTGGTTTTTTTAATTCTTGATTTAAAATCCAATTTTTCTTTTTTTACAACCCTAGATCCAAAAGTTCATTTGAATCTATACTTAACTCTGAATGTAAACCTCTGTTTGAAATTGAGTTTCCAAAATTTAAATTGAAATTTTAAACCTGAAAATGGTCAGGTTTGTAAACCTGAAATCCACATTTAAATAATTTTAAACTTTGATTTCATTTCAACTTTGAATTCAAAATAAACTTGAATTCAAACTTAAATCTGGATTTAAGCTTTGTTAAATCTCGTTTACAATTTAAAGTTTTCACTAGAATTCCATTTGAAACAGATTTTGCTTCCAGGTTACAAATGTCTGAAACAATATATGCTCGAGTGCTCCCAGGTCTGCTTCGAGTCACCCACTCCCCTACTTCGAGTCATATACTTGAAGGACTCGAGTATGTCCCGAGTTAAAACCCTGCCCCACCCACAAAACACTCCTGCACTTCAATGGCACGGTGCACGTGCACCGTGGCCCCAGCCAACTTTGGCCACTCACCTGAGCTTCAACATGTCGCCGACTACACTCCGATAACATCCCGACTCCCCAAAATCTATCACCATCCCCAATCAAAAACAAGTAGTAAAAAGCAAAACCCGGAAACACCACTCCCACCTTTTCCCAAACCTATCAACGTGCCGTTCACCCAACCTCGGCCACCTGAACTCGCAAAACTCCGGCCATGAACTCGCCTACCATCCCTCTACGAATTCCCAAAAGCCCATAACGCTCGATGCTTCAGAGACGTTGCACCGATCCAAAACTCCAAGGCACCCAAAACTAGGGTTGCTGGCAAACATGAGCAACCCCCGGCGCCATGTTGATTTGCTCCACATTCGTGCATTTTTCCATGGTTCATGGGTCATTCCTCTACCATCAGGAAAGACCCCAACCATTACAAGTAAGAGGATCATCAGAGACCACTAAAAATAAGGAAACAAGATCATCCCAAACTTCTCTTCTATACTAAGTCTAAAAATATTAATTTCCGTTTTAAAAATCATGTTTTGATTAGAGTTTTCAATTAATAATACTGAATTTATAAATCAAAAAGCTTGAGTTTTGACTTTGTTTACCATACACAGATGTTTTCATATTTTCAGAGGCAACAGGCTTCATTTTTGACATGCTTAAGTTTTTGAACAATAATCCATGTTAAATCAAACAACTTTGATTTATAAAATGCATCCTAACTAAAACTAGGTTTAATGATAATGGTTTTAATTTGAAATTTGAGCCTGGAAAAAAAAGAAACAGGACAGAGCAGTTATACACAGCCTACACACAAATACATATTCACCAGACATTCACTTATGTTTACAGGAAGCACACACATATATATATATTCAACCATACTAGCATGCTAACAAGGTTTATTTCAAATTTTAAAAGTTACTCACAGAAAATACAATATGCAGAAATTTTATTTTGTAATTGGACGGAGAAAGGAATATAAAGATTCACACAAATATTTTAAGCATTCAAATATTAGCATCCATCAGATTAAAACTTAAGTAATTTTTAAAAGTGTTGCTCACCTTGATTTTGGAAAGAGACAGAGCATTCCCTTTTTTTTTGAAACAATTTGAACTTTAAAAACTGGGAATGTTTTACTTGATTTTCCTTTAATACTTCTTGCCTTTCTTCAGTTGTAATATTACTTTAGTTTGTATAGATGGAAGTGTTTGTTATTACTTCTTTGCTTTAGGTTTAATATGTTTTGAACGAACTAATAATAAGATGTATATAAAGAAGTTCAGGGGAAGGTGATAACCGGGCTTGCACATGCAGGAACAATCATGCTTTTGTTTGTATCAGGCAAATGCTTTATTTTGGAGGATGAAAGATTTTTCCAATATTTCGAATTGACTCTAGTTTTATGCTGAGATGAAAGTTTTTAATGTGAATGTACTTTATGTTTCAACTTACTTATTTTTATGCTTAGATATTTTTGTTATACTTTGCTTTGTATTAGCATATGATTACTTGCCTGCATACTTTATTTACAAGCCACTTGCATATGTTTATTTTATTTCTTTTACCAACACATATATTTACTTTGTCTTGTAACTTGATATTTGTATTATATTTTCTTGCCTGCATATCTATTTTTTTTTCCTACTTTATTTTGTTTTATTTGCCAACATAACTATTGTATAGACATGATTACATGTTTCTGTATTTTACATACACATTTCAATATTTGTTTTAGTTATTTGTTATAAATTTTAACTTAGGTATCAAGTTCTATGCTTAGTTATGCTTACACATATTATTATATTTTTGTACTTATGTTAACCTTATACATTTGATTTATTCTTAAGTTGAATATTTATAAAGTTTACTTTATTTTAAATTTACAAACCATTGCTTTCCGAAATACATATATATATATATATAAATAAATTTAAAAATAACAATTTCCTTTTATATGAAAATCTACTTGTAAAGATATTTCATTATTGTTATTGTTTAAAAATCACTCATTACTAATTTAAAATGATTCATAAATGAAATCACTACATAAATAAATTGCTTATTTGATAAAGCTATAGCAAAAAGAACAAAACAATCTTTTATTTAAATTTAAACCTAGGCTAGATTTTTTTTTTTAAACAAATAGCTTGATCTTGAGTAAATAAAACATATTATTATTTATTCAATATTAAATTTCCACATTATCAAAAATAATAGAATTAGAAAACATAGCTTTATCTATTAAATCTAAAGACAAAACTTATCTATTTATAATATATACAATTATATACATATATACATTATGAATAAAAACAATTTAAATTAGCTTTTAAAAGATAAATTATCAGCTAAATATTTGTTTAAGGGAAGATTATTAAATCAATTCAAATATTATTAACAATTATTATCAAATTAATTTAATTTTTAATGCAGTTTATTAAAATGATATTGCCCCAAATTTCTGGGATATCACAATAAGGGAAAGTTGTTTTAAAAAACATTGATTTATTTTTAAAAGTGAGGAATAAATTTACGGATTTGGAACGTAAAAAATAAATCGGTGTGGATTTATTTAATTGATTTAAATGAACCAATTTGAAATGGAAGTTGTAAAGGTGAAAATTGATTTGGAATTTGTTTTCAAATGGTTGAAGTGTGGAAATTATATCTTGTAAAGATATTTTTGAAAATAAATAATTTGGGAAATTATTTCAAATCGGGCTATGTTGTGAATATTGATTGACAGTTATATAGTCGACTATCAAGATTGACCGTTAAATGGCTATTTGTTATGAATTGGTTGAAATTGAATGCTACACTTATTTTTAAATTAGTGCGCTCATTATTCGGATTACCTATTCCGAATAGTGATACGACGTAATGGATAGCATTGAAGACCGGCGTTGAAGACTGGGTATTTGTGAAAACGATAGGATGACCTATTGATTGTCTCTGCACCGTTAGCTACGGTATGGAGATTTCCTATGTGATGGGAAATTCGATCGGCATTGTGAATACCCGGATCGTAAGGGCTTCTTTTGAAGTGCCTTCGGTTCTGTTCGAGCCCGGAACATACTTGTACGGTTACGTGTCTGACATTATATTTTGAGTTATAAAGCAGATTTCTTTCAACTACATCTCTGTTGGTGGCGGAGAATTTATTCTCTTAGCTTAACACCCTTCTCTGAGACGTGCGAGCTTAGTGGTTTTGTAGTTGAAGGTTATCAGCGATATATTCCTAATTTGGTAATGTGGCATGCTGAGTGTTGCTGTGTGATGATTATTTATTGATCATTTGTTGATCAAAGCGTGGCTTTGTGAAAATGCATGGCTTTGTGAAAAAGCATAGCTTTATGGACGAGACTTCGTTAGACCTCACACCCCGGAAATGGTCAAAACAAGAATATGCGGCAAGGTTATGAGGGTCGCGCCCTTTAGGGTATGTAATTTCCTTCTGGAAAAGGGCGGTGTCAGGTATGGAGCCCAGATGCTTAACCTATATGGTTGCTCCAATCTCGTTTTTCTGTGTGGTTGTTGCTTGATAGAGGGCCCTCGGATAAAGGTCCCAAAGGTCCGGGGAGTGGCATACTCGAGTAGTAGTTACCTATTTACAAAGGTAAACCGACCTTGTGTTGGTACAGAGCTGGTTAAGTTCTCGGGACGTCCCGCTAGAGGCAATCCCATGTGGCAGTAGGAAGTTCCTTGGCATGATCATTTGTTGGAAAATCCAAAGAAACAATACGAGCCTTGTACGGTTTTAGTTATATTACCTGCCATTCACTTATGGTGGTGCCCCACTATTTGGATGGTAGCTATAGTAGGCATAGTTCGGAATGTCTATGCTGGCTAAGGTTTATTTTCTATTTTCGAAATGCTTTCATCACTATGCACGAATAATAATATCAAAAATGAATTGTTTTGCGTAGTAAGCATCTTTGACTATCATAAGGAGAAATCTCCTCCAATTCTTCGTTTGCATTATGTGTCTGCGGGGATGCCTTATGGTTGTTTCATTTTCCAAAAGCATTACGGATATTTTTCACTTCTCTTGTTTTTGTTGTTTTAAAAGATAAATAACTGTTTTAAGTTCTCACACTAGTCCCATGACTGATCTTGACTTTATTGTTCACTTCCTAAACTCCGGGTGCCCATAATTTTCCACACGGGCAGTCTAGAGTCAGGTTATCAGGTCATTCTGGATTCAGAAGTGTTATGGAGCTCAAGTGGTGAGCTGGATGGCGAGACGTATTACTTGTATATGATATTATCTTTCCGCTGTAAATTTCACTTGTAAGGACATGTGTGTATAGCTGTCCATTGTTTTTTTGTGTTGTATATTGTTATTATACACATATAGAATGTATAGTTCTTTGTTTTAAAGATATTCATTTATCTATTACATGTTGTTCCGCTGCGATTGTGAGATTTTGATATTGTTTATGTTCTGTTTTCTTATTTCTTCTATGTTTTTCTTCAACCTCTTCGTTTTAACCCTAACAATTCGGTTTTCCGACATTTGATACAGTGGACGTAAGAGTGCCGACCTTCGAATCCCGATAAAATCGCATTCGTTACAGAATTTTAGAAGACCTATTGTGTGCTTGTATACTTGATATTGGTGGATCTTGGGAGGATCATTTGCATCTGGTCGAGTTCTCTTATAACAATAGCTATCAAGCCAGTATTGAAATGGCTCCTTTTGCAGCTTTATTTGGTCGTCCATGTCGATAACCTACACGTTGGATCGAATCAGGTGATAAACTCATCCTTGGACCAGACATGATTAGAGAAGTCACGGAGAAGGTAGATTTTATTTGAAAGAGATTAATAACTGCTGAAAGTCGTCAGAAGAGCTATTATGACCGTCGAAGAAGAGATTTGGAATTTCAAATTGGAGATTCTATATTTCTGATAGTGTCTCCAATGCGGGGTGTATTGAGATTTGGGAAAACTAGAAAGCTAGCACCGCGTTATATTGGTCATTTTCCTATTCTGGAGAGGATTGGTCCTTTAGCATACCGAGTGCAGTTAGCCAGCTGGTTATCTGGCGTGCACAATGTGTTTCATATTTCTAACCTCCGAAAATTTATGCACGACCCAGATAGTATTATTGAGGAGGCAGCTCAGCGGGATCTTGAGATCACTCCAAACTTGGCAGTAAAGTGGGAACCTGTAACGACCCGCCTTTCATTCCATAGAAAGATGCATCATTAAGAAGAAAGAAAAGGGATAGCAAAGAAAAAAGATAGAAAAGAAAGAAAGAAACATCATCAGAATCTCACAGCGGAATGAATAAATTATATTATAGCATATAAATCATTACAAAGTATCATATACATCAGAGTCATACAGCTAATACAACAAAAACTAGACAGTTATAAACATCTGTCTAGCAATTACAATTCAGGTACATCAGAGAACACAGAATACAACTCAAACATAGTGGAACCACTATATATATCTGCACGCTGAAGCCTCCTGCTCCATATCTTCTCAAGAACTCGTCAAAGCAATCCTGAATCACTTGACTACTCATACATAATATAAGTACCCAAGAGTTTAATAAAACAGCAAATAAACACTCGGGTTAGACATGGGTCTGGTGTGAGTAAACGGGTTTAAAGTTGCTTAACTTTAGAAAATCCGTTGGAAAGAAAAGGTATCACGTAAGACTTCCCACACATAAACATAGAAAAGTTTTTACCTTACGCTAACCAAAAAATTTAATAGGAAATCCAGTGATATTATGATTGTGTCTAGGGTTTTCAAAATAAAATACAGAAATAGCTGGAATGCTTACATCTCACTTTCTAACGTAGTTGGGCACAATCAAAACCGTACAGGCACTTATTGGATTTTGGATTCCATCAATGGCAGGGCTACCGGGGTACCGCCCGTCATAGTACGTGGCCTAGATCACCATACCGAGGAGCCACCCTAACTCCCCTGCAACACAAGGCCGGAACCATTGCTTACTGAACAGTTCCGAATAAGACCACCCCGTAGATTGGCCGTCGCCAACTGCCACACAATCGAAATAAAAAGGGACCTCTAGACAGGGGTAAATCTCGTCCTACGTGGGCATGATCCACTTAGCCTTGCTACACCTCCCTTGTTTTAGCCATTCCCGGTTGATGAGGCTTGAGGCTACGATTACCTTTATAGGACACATCAATCTTAGAATGCTCATCGTCCACCCGACGATGTTCTGAAAGCATTCAATCCATACAAGTTCGTTCCGGGTTCGAACGAAACTGAAGGTATTATCTCGTTACTCTCATTTTGGAATCACCCTTAGAGTTAACGACGATAACCCTTGCACTCTGAATCACCATCTCGAACCTGAAAGTACTATTTCCGTCAAACTCATCACGTAATCACCCTCATTGTTATACTGGCGAATAGTTCTTACACCTCGAGTCTTTACTCTTCACTTGAGATTCACGACCTACCATTTAATTTGGATCGATGTGTTTTTCGGAAATCCAAATTTGGAAACCCGATCCCGGTCTCATTGAAATCTAAACTCCATCTTAATGTCCAAGTGAATTTAGTTTGAATAATTAATTCAATTCATCATTATCTATATACACACAGATAATCATCATAAACAGATAATCATCATAAACAGATAATCTATATTATCATACTTTAACTAAGCATCATAAACAGATAACCCATATCATAATCACAAACAGATAATCATCACAAACAGATAATCTATATTAGCATAATTTAACTAAGCATCCATATCATATAGATATTACTCATCTCATTATTGAGATTACAACCATCCAAAGAAATATCAATATCATCCATAAGCAAAGATTTATTAACCACCGTATATAATTAATTTAAAATGAATTAAATTAATTACTTCTATCTTTAATTAATTTAAAATAAATTAAATTAATTACCATATCTATAAATCTTGCTAATATATCCACTAATTAATTAACCTATTTAATTAATCATTCTCTAAGTATTCAACTTGATTAAACACCTTTGATTAATCATTCTCTAATTACAATAAGTAATTAGTCTTTAATTAATTCCATAAATTAATTAAACTTAATCATAAGTAATTAACATTTAATTACTTCATTTAGTTTTTAGTTATAATTAATTACATTTATCCTTAATTAATTATATTAATTAATCACTTTATTATTAATTATTACTTAATTAAACAATCCTTAATTACATCATTAATTATATTAATTAATGATTTCTAATTTATAATTAAATTAATTACATTTTTTAACATTAATTACATTAAGTAATTAATCTAGAATTTAAAATACAATTATTAGTCACACTTGATTAATATCAATCCAGTAATTAACTACCCTTAATTACTCATTAACAAATTAATTGTTTCATAATTAATTATCTTCATTAATTAATCCCTTGATTAATTTCAAAAGTAATTACCCAAATTACTTCATCTTCACAAATTACATTCCAGTAATTATCAATTATTACTTCCCTAAGTAATAATGTTCCATTAATTACATTAGGTAATTACTCTTATTAAATCATCAAATGATTTACTTAAATTAATTAAACTAAATTAATTAACTTAAACAAATTCACTAATGCGACGAAATATTAAGGATAATAAGTGATTGATTGGTTCGAAAATATCTTTGGGAAGCTCGAGAAATCACTAATGCGGAATAGGTTATGGAAACAGTTAAAGGGAAAGACACGAGCTAACGGTTATATAAGGCAGAGGCAAATGGATGTGCGTGTTAAGCTATCTCTTAGGTCGGTCATAATCCAAGCATGTTAAGTCGAAGCACACGACATACGACCTAGGCGTGTACTTCGAGGGGCAAGTGTTAACCTCGTTTTGAAATAACCTCACGACTTAAAAATGGGACAACTTGACTGCTTAAGGGAGTAGGCGACCTAACACATGAAGCGGCTTACAGGAAAGGACGACTTAACGACTTAGAGAAGTAAGCGACTTAACGACCTAAAGGTGGCATGACCTAAAAGGTGTAACGACTTAAGAGGTGGAACGGTAGAACGACCTAACGTATGACCGAGCTAGGAAACACAACGACCTAACAAACAAGCACCCTGCGACCTAAGAGTGAAGCGGTCCAAGCGACCTAAGAAGATCAACGGTCCACGAGTTAAGACATAGAACGATTTAGAGCGGCCCCGACCTAAGAATCTACGACCTAACTACCTAAATGGGCTAAGCGACTTACTGGTCCAACGACTTAACGAGTCAGCGATCTATGACCTAACGGGTTAAGGCAGTACAAGACCGCATGACTCTTCATAAGGTCGCACATGACCTAAACAGGGCCGAGGCAACTCCATAAGTTGCTGCATCTTATGCCATTCCTCTTCTAGGTCGCTCCACTCACCCAGAAGAGATCAGCGACCCATCCTAGGTCGCGTGCAACCTGGTAACCCGCTTAGGAGGAGCCAAGTGCAACTAGAATGGGCTGTAGCTCGTTTCCTTTAGGCCGCGACGTTCGACCTACGACCTACTTTAGATCGCAACCTTTGACCCACGACTTACTTTAAGTCCCAGCTTCCGACCTACGACTTATGACCAAAAAACTCCTATAAATACATCGTGAGCTCCAACATTCGAGGGATCTTTTCGCTCATTCTCGAAGCGTCGATACTCTGTCGTTTTCTCAACTCAAACAACACTTCAAGCACTCCAAACACCAAGGACACTACGACAAACTTCAAGAGAAAATCTACATCATTCAACATGGATTCGAAAGATTATTCTCCATCAAAGTTTGATCTACTTGTCTAAAGTGTGTTGTAATTGAAGAAAGTTGTATAAATTGTACTTGAGTCAGTAATAAAGAGATTAAAAGTGGACGTACGCTTGACTATAAGCCGAACCACTATAAAGACTGTGCCTTTTACTGCTTTTCTGATATTTTTCTGCTTATTTCCGATTCCCCTATCGACGGGTGGTGCTTTCACACTTGCTTTACTTGCACCGGGGTGTTGGCGTTTGATTTTTACGTTAACAATTGTGTTGCTAAAATGCCGATTTAATATTGCAGGCTTTTAAAACAAAGCTTACCCATCATAAGGCCAAGCGATCCTTAACATCACTCAACAAATGAATATCTAGCCACAAAAATTCCAGATTCAAATTCTATATAAGAAGTGCTTCAATCAAACAGTTAGTGGTTCCGCCAGAAGCAGACCCTTCCTAACTAATTGTGATCGTTTGTGCAAACAAACATTCGATTAATTAACCTGTGTCTATCCCTGCGAACTCATTTAACAATGAAGTACACTTATTTGGATAGAACAAGCTACTTGCAAAAGAAAGGAATGTGCGCTTGGAAATGATAACAGGAAACCGCTGATATGAGCAAATGACGAAAAGACATGGGCGAGCAAGCAACAAACCGCAAAAGACCTCCTTGGAGGCACAAGCCCTCTTCGGAGGCATAACTCTTCGGAGGATAAAGACACGTGCCAGAAAAAGAGAGTCCTCCTTCTCAGTAGAAATTTGTGGACTGATCGGTGGCACAGGACACTCGTTAACTAGCTGAGAACGTTTGTGCAAACAAAAAATCCAAGTAACTTGTGTCCGCCCCGTGAATCCATCCAACCGAGAGAAGGAAACTCCAAATTTCCAGGCAACAGCCCTACTAGAAGGCACGCATTCCACCGAGATTTGAAATAAAACTTCACAAGTGCTCGAATGTGAAAAGCCCTCTTCGGAGGCCCATTTCACCATAGTTGAAATGCTAAAAGACCTTTAATGGGACCAGCCAGAAAAAGAGAGTTCTCTTTCTCGACAGAAAGTTATGGACTGATCGGTGGCACAGGACACTCGTTAACTAGCTGAGAACGTTTGTGCAAACAAACGATCCAAGTGACTTTTGTCCGCCCCGTGAAGCCATCCAACCGAGAGGAGGAAACTCCAAACTTCCAGGCAAAAGCCCTACTCAAAGGCGCACATTTCACCATGATCTGAAATAAAACTTCACACGAGTCGAAATGTGAAAAGCCCTCTTCGGAGGCCCGCTTCCCAGCGGACAGGGAAAAAAATAAAAGCCTCGCCCCAGAGGCACAAACAAGAAGCCCTCTCCCTAGAGGCACAAACAAAAAGCCCTCTTCCCAGAGGCACAATCAAACAAAAGCCCTCTTCGGAGGCACAAGCAGGTCAAAGCCCTTTTTCGGAGGCCCACTGCTCCACGAAGGAAAATTCACTTACCGAAATAAAAGCGACTTTTTGCAAAAGTGAAGTGTAAAAACTTCGCGATTGAAAAAGAGGAAACTTTTCCAATACGAGTTGCATTCTACTATATCAGAAAAATATTTCCTTAAAACGGAAATGTTATCCTATAAAGTACAGATGCAAACCTCCTTCAAGTTGAAAAGTTGTTCTCTAAAGGAAGAGCATAAGTCTTCTCGAAACAGAAGAGTTGCTCTCCAAAATTCTGCTAATGTGAAATAGATTGCAATAAACCATGGTATGGGGGTAATATAATATAGTCGCAAAAATAAAAACAATGCTTAAGCAACATACCATAGGTTTACTGCAACATCACACGAGGAAAATAAAGACACTTGTATAAAAAAAAGGGAACAAATGCATTCTCAAATACAGACAAAATTTGTACAAGTAAAAGAATTATTTTATTCCATACTGTAAAAAAATTTATACATGCGCAGGTTTCAAAACAAAAGAAGGCGGGGACCGGTACCCGCACAATCGCCGGTCAACATAAGTCTTTGTATATACAAGCAAAAAAGCAAAAAGCAAGGTGAAAAGCATAAGTCCTAAACCGATCACTTCTTCTTTCTACCACCTTTCGAGCCTATGCCTGGCAGGATGATCAGTTTTTGAGGCCAGCTTGTGAGAGTAGGGAAAGAAAGTGGAAGAGGCGCAATTGGAAGTTCTTCTTTTTTTTTCCTCGCCAGCAGAAACTTCATTCCTTTTCTTTGAGACTTCGTGTTTCCCCCTCTTCTTAGAAGAAGACTCACTACTTGGAGTGAAAAGAGTGGATAATGTTATGTCATCAGAAGCAGTTTGCTCCGGAGTTCTCTCCCCTTCTTCAGGTTCTTCGACCTTTTGTTCCTGAGAAGCAACAAGATCGTCCAAGTCACGAAGAGCTTCTATATGCTCTTCTTGCGACCCCGGTTGGGAGATAGAAGGGGGAGTAATCTGCAAGGGCGAAGAGGAAACAACTGGAAGAGGGGAAAGCTGAGCAACACTGGGCGCTTTCACTACATGAGAAGAGAAGTTAAAGTCAGCATCTCTCATGAAAAGAGGAGAAAGTGGCGCTTTAAGATTTAAGTAATAATCAAAAAGTTCATCAAGCTCACATGAAGAAAGCAAGCAGTCCACTTGAGCAAGATCAACATTGAGGTTACCTGGAGAAGTAGGCTTTACTATATCAACTTCGAAGTCCTACGCTTCAGCACTTTCTTGAGTCTCATCTCCAGTATGGACAGCGGCGCTTTCTATAACGACTTTAGTATGAGGAGGAGAATGGGAACTGGAACCAGCAATATCGATATCGGCCGAAACTGAAGGTAGAACTGGGTCAGTTGAGATTGTCTTTCCTAAGCGTTCTCCTTCTGTCGTTTCGGATCTTTCTTTGGCAAGCTGCTCCTTCCCCCTTGCAAAGAGCGGCACATGCATCATCATCTAGATAATGCACCATTAAATCTACTTCGGTATATCCGTCTCCTCCAAACATATCAAGTATGTCCTCCCACACTTTTGGCCAAAGTGACTTCATATGCCGACCCGAAAAACATAAGGCTACCACGCCCCAGAACGCTATGGATGTAAAACTAGAATAGAGTGGAGCTGACTTCAACTTTAGTTGCCATATGAGACTCTTCGGCTGCAGCTTTGCCGGCAACAGCTTCGTCACGCTTCTTCTCAACTTTGGAAAGTCGAGCTTTCAGCAATTCAATCTCCAAGTTCTGAGCATTGGCTTTCTCTCGAAGTTGAGCGACGTCAGCCCGGTAGTTTTCTACAGTTTGCTGCTGCGCTTCAAATTTGGCTTCAGCATCTCTCTACGCCGCATGAGCATCTCTTACTTGTTTTTGAAGCATTTCCTCTCTCTAAGAGTAGGAAGTGGAAGAAGTGGCGAGCTCTTCCTTAAGTTTTTCCACTTCTGCTTCAAGCTTCTCATTATAAGTGGCTATGCTCCTCATTTCCGCGTCATGCTGTTCAAGACTTTTCTGCCATTCATATTTGTCGTTTTCCATTGTTAGCATGGCCTCAAGATTCGCGCGGTTTTCTCTCTGAAGCTCGTCGACAAGCTTTTGCCAGCTAGACATTCTCTCGATGTCAAGTTTCACAGCGTCAAGATCGCACAGCATAACCTGGTTGTCAATCAGGACCAAATCGAGGTCAAAGCTCACGCCTTTCGGGCACCAATGCGGAAACCGACTTTGAAGAGTGGGCGGGCCTTGTCCAACCTGATATGAGGGCCTGCCAATAATTGTTTGAATATCAGTACGAGCAAGGGCAGGAGATTGAGAAGGTACAGGAGCAGCGGGACCTTTAGGAAGTTCGGACGCTGGCTTTTCGCCATGTTTGGCCCTTTTACTAGCATCTTCAGGGATGTGGCTTTTCCCTTTATCATCACGGGATTTCCGTTTATGGGAATCATCTTCCCTCGGGGAAGAGTCATGTCGCTCATCTCGCTTTTCGTGGCGTTCTTCATAGGCGCACCTTTCACGAGCTTTCCTTGCAGCTCTTTCTTCGTCAGTTTCCCAAGAGGCAGGAAGATACCTTCTGGGGTCATAAGCACCACGCTTCCCATAACGTTGGAAATCATCATAGTAAGAGCCACTTCTTCCCATTGGAGAATCTAAAAATGAGTAAAGATAAACTCGGAAATCTTGAAAGCAAGAGAGTTGAATGCATATAAGAGTAGAAAAGTCCTAAGTGTGTGTAACTTGCAAACTACGTGCGTCGAATCACGAACCACTCCTGGGTTGAGAGGTAACGACGGATTTAACAGCTAGTGTCAATTCTTAAGCTGATGGAGTTTGTTGCAGAATGGATATCGCTTCGAATATTGAAGAAATAACTTTAGCAGTGATACGATCATCTTTAAAAATCTCCTGCGAAGTAATCATCGAGTCGCTCAACCCCTCAAAAGTATCATCACCGCTGTGCCTAGCGGGACTTGTTCTCTCAGCTCCTTCGTCACCAGATCTCAAGGATTGTTGAGGAGGCTCCTCTTCTTCGATGACCGGGGCAAGTGCATGTTTGACGGATGACCCCGCAACATCAATCGAGGTAGAACACTTTACCAACGAAGCCTCAACAGCATGTTCTTTCGGTGCAAGTTCTCCAACGGGGACTGGGGCATCCGATGTTTTTACTGGAGAGTCGGGGACTTCATGAGGTTGGGTAGAAGGAGAAGGGTGCAAAAGCCCATATTGGTGCAGAAGTTCATCTTTCAGCAAAAATTTAATACTTCTTTCTTCAACCGGCACGACACTTAATCTATCAAAAGTCGTTTTGTGACTTGGATTTCTAGAGGGAGGAGAAAATGTTGTAAAAGAAAAGAATGAAGTTAGCACTTAACAATTCGGATCTTGAAAAGCTAAAACGGAAAGAACGGGGATAAGCAATCTTACTTCCTTTTCTCCAGATGGCATAAAACCCTAGGGGACAGCGGACGAAGAAGAATTGATTCAGAAAACCGTGAGGACTTTCGAAAAGATCAGTGATAAGTTTACTATTTCTGGCACTTCTCACGAGTATAAAGGAGGGGTGGTATTTATTCTTTGCAAATGAACATAAGTAGCAAATTTCTTCGAAGCTCGAAAGACGGTTAAGTCTCGTCCTGAATAAAACACACAATCCCATCAGGATGGCGTAGCCATTGGGATGTAGTTGAAGGGGATAGATGTTTAGCCGGAAAAGGAGTTGATGAAGAAATTCATTGAAAGGAGGAATGGCACCACAAAGGCCCATCTGACGGTTGACGGCGACAAAACCAAGAGGTGGCCTGTCGGCAGTATCATTTGGGCCAGGAAATCTAGCATACGCTTCGGCAATCCCAAATTTAATACGTAATTGAATGAATGTCCACTGACTCAGGGTAGTTGGAGTTCTCTCCGGAGGATCGACCAATGGGTCGGCAATCGGGAAGACTCCTTCGGATTGCTCGATTATCTCTTCTTGAGAAGACATTCTACACAAGGAACTGGATATTCAAATATGAAGGTCCACGTTTCCTAAATGTGTAAAGTGTTGTGTAGAACTAATGAAATAACGAGAAAATATAACTGAAATTAAACTAATTAATAGCTATCAGTTAAAAAGCTTCAGGACTTATTGTTTTAAGTTCAAGTACAGTGTTGAAGCAAACAGATTAGCTTTGGTTGATTAATTCAGTATTGCTTTAATACTTCACTTGAGTTTGTTGATTCACAACATTTCATGTAATTTCTTTAAGTTGATTATCTTTTATCAACTAATATGTCATTTGATGTGGGCTGTCAATGGAAGTATATTCGTCCCATTCACTGCAAATGTTGTATTTAACAGGTTAATAGCATTAAAGTTAAAATAATCTGTAAAAAAGTACGACGAGTTCAGGCAGTTCATTCTAGTTGTTCAAGTTGGAAATTCAGTCAAGTTCTGTCAAAGCTTTGCAAATGTCCAAAGCAAACTTTCTTAGGTCGCATAGTTCAAGTTAAAGAGTTCAAGGCATAGAACTTCAGGGCAAGGCAATGTAAATTTGGTTAAGTATTAGGTCGTTCAGACACTCTCACGACCTAAAAGCCTAAGTCGTAGGAAGTTAATCCACATCAAGTGTCCAAGTATTAACTCGTCCGCGACTTAAAAATTTGTGATGCAAAGGTTAGCTTGTCCGCGAGTTAAAAGTTGTGATGCAAAGGTTAGCTCGTCCGCATTATATCGAAGTTGTGACGCAAAGGTTAGCTCGTTCGCGACTTAAAGGTTGTGATGCAAAGGTTAGCTCGCTCAAGTCATTATGCGACCTAGAGGTAGGTCGTTAAAGAGGATGATTCGTCCGGAGTAATGGGTCACTCATCATAGGTCGCAAGGACCTTAGGTTGTCTGACTCATTAGGTCGCTCTAAGAGTATTTCAGGAATACGCCTAGCTTTCTTCCATCAAGAAATCCTAAGTCTTATCCTCCACTCGCGTGCTGCCACATATTCATCTCCCTCACCTCACCGGAGTATCACAGCAAGGCCTAAAACCTACTAACCCGATAACCATCTCCTTGTCTCCTCCAAACTCCCAAAACATTCTCAAAAACCCCTAATCGATTCTAAAAACTTCACATTCACCAAGATAACTCTATGAAACCCTAGGCCGATTCACTTGTTAAAGCAATCACTGACGATTCAACAATAATCGGAAGGCGAATCAGGACATAATCTTATAGCGTGGCGAAAGTGATCGGAATTACCTTTGTTTGCTGTTGGAATCAACAATTGTGGATGAAAAAGAGGATATTTTGTGATTAACCTTTAAGCTTGAATGACAACAATCGCGGTAAAGGGATAAGTGATAAAGTGAGAGGACCGAAGCGACTTACAGTATATAAAGGAAACAGAGGAAGAAGGTGAATGGGTGCGCGAGTTAGCAGTCTCCTTGAGTCGCTTATGACCTATCAGAGTTATATCGAAGTGCACGGAACTCGGATCGACATAACTATCTCGAAATTCTATGCTCCAATCTAGATCAAATCATTATGCTAATAGAATAATATATGTACATCCCACGTATTTAACTTCATTATTTATTAACTAAATAAATTTCTCTTATATTCATCCTCACTTTGACTTTTATTCACTTTTGCCTTAATCCCCATTCGGATTATCACTTCAATTCTTATCTCAGTTGGGTATTTAATCAATAATAGTTTGAACTCCGACCAGTTTGTATTTAGAAAATAGCTTGAAAATTTTTAAAAATAGATAAGTAGTTGAAAATTCATTATTAGTTTGCAAAATAGCTATAAAATAGTTAACTAATTATAAAATAGTTGAAAAATAGTAAATAGTTATAAAATAGTTAGATAATCACAAAATAGTTTAAAATAGTAACTAATTATAAAACACTTGAAAAACAGTAATTAGTTTATAAACAGTTACAAAATAGTTAAATAACTCCAAAAGTAGTTATAAAATAAGTATAAAATAATTTTGAGTTTAATAAGAAAGGTTGTATATATTAAATAGCAAGGAAAAATAAATCTATATTAAAACAATTTATATTGTAAATAGTCCAGAGTCAAAACCGTTCACTTCGCCAACAATTCAACTTA
This sequence comes from Allium cepa, assembly GCA_030765085.1. Lineage (NCBI taxonomy): Eukaryota > Viridiplantae > Streptophyta > Magnoliopsida > Asparagales > Amaryllidaceae > Allium > Allium cepa. The sequence goes on along the minus strand of CM060943.1, from coordinate 948,885,507 downwards.
AATTTCCACTTCCATTTAATTGACTCAATTCTAACTTGAATAACTTTAATTTCTATTGAAATTTATTTAACCCCAATTCCAGTTGAATCAATCTTGATCCTTTCCCGATTTAAATTAAATTCCATTTGATTCTTACTCATTCAACTTTATTTAAAATTCCAAATTATTCAAGTAAATTTGGACTAATTTCAAATTGAATCTGCTTTAATTTCAAATCGTTTCAATTCCTGCTTGAATTTAATTACAATTCCATTCAAATTTATCTTCCGATTAATAACCTTTCCACTTAAATTTAAAACTTGCTTACTTTGGATTTCATATCACATTCTAAGGAAAATTCAAAACTCAACCTTGGAGTTTATTTCATATTTATTTCCTTTACAGACTGGGCTACTTTTAAATTTTAAACCACCCTTGGTTTTAATTTCAAAACAAATCCATTTAAAATCTTCCAAATATTTCTTGTTTTGAAATAAAACTATATTCAAAATAGTCTGAATTATATTATTGTTATTTTCTTTAACTCTTTGAAACAATTGATTGTTTCTAAACTTAGGTTTTAAAACTTCAAAATTTTAAAACCTACTTTAATTTAGATGTTATACTCATCTTATAAATCTACTTTACTTGGCTTACTTAATAACAAATATATCATTATCAAACACAATAACTATTTATGATAGTACCCAAGGTAATCATATCTACATACCACTTTCTTTTTATATTATTCTTACTTCTATAAATTCAGGATTAAATTTCAATTTGAATCCATTTCAAACTTCCCTTTATTTAAAGTTTTTAAACAACTTAATTTCTGAGCTCAAATTCTAGATTTTCATTTCAATCAATTTAATTTTAATTTTGTTGTATTTCTGTTACCACTTAATTTAATTCCAATTCAAGATTTCAATTTGGTCGTATTATATTTCTACTTAATTTAATTCCAATGATTTTGTTAATGCTAAAAATCGAACGCTAACACCCCGGCGTTTGAAATGTGTGTGTGAAAGCACCACCCGATGGTTCAGGAACAGAATATCAGCTAAGATAGCAGAAAATACAGTAAGAGACTGCGATTTTATAGTGGTTCGGCTTAAGGATTAGCCTACGTCTACTTTTGGTATCTTTATTACTGATCTTGTTACAAAACAATACAATGCTCTTCACGTAAAAATCTCTTTAGTCACAAAACATTTTGAGCAAGTAGCTTAAGCTTTGATGTAGATGAAAGTCTTTGAATCCATGTCGGAAATGTGAAAGTCCTTCAAAGTAGCTTGTAGTGTTCTTTGAAACTTCAAGTATGGAGTTGGTTTAGAAACTGGCAGAGTATCGGCGCTTGAAGAGATTGTCCAAAAGTCCCTTGAAAGTTGGAGATGGCAATGTATTTATGGAGAATTCTGGGCAGGAAACATTACCAAGTCCTAAATCGTAACGGGCCTAAGTTGGGTCGCGGACGACTTAAACTAAGTCGTGGGTCAGTTGCAACCTAAATGCTGGGTCGAGACTTCGAAAAGGCATCCTTGCTGAACTCTGGATATATCATATGTCCTGAACCGTGCACGAGTTAAGTGGCCGCGTGCTAAGTAGCTGCATCGGACTTGCCTTCCTTTGCCTGGGTCGTGAACGACCTAGCATAGGCCGTAAGTCGTTCGCGACTCAAGTGTAGTTCGTGATCTTGTCCCTGTCCTGAGCAGTTAGGGCGGCAACCTCCTTGGATAGTTAGATCGGCATCTATTTTAGGCCAGCATCCATGTTAGATCGGTAACCTACCTAAGCCTTAGGTCGGTATCCCCTCAAATCTTAAGTCGGCATCCTTGTTAAGTCGGCAACCTTTAAGGCATTAGGCCGGTACCCATGTTAGGTCAGTAGCTATCTTAGGTCGGTATCCTTTAAGTCTTAGGTCGGCATTCCTGTTAATTCGGCAACCTTTAAGGCATTAGGCCGGTACCCATGTTAGGTCGGTATCTCTCTTAAGTCGTCGAGTCATGGCCGAGGCGGGGTTAACATTTGCCCCTCGAAGTACACGCCTAATGGTTAGGTCGTGTGCTTCGATATGATTTAACCCGTCCCCCTCTAGGTCGGCAGGTCGTACGCGACTTAACAGTTAGACCATTTGCGCCGCTTCAGGTTCCTCCATTTCAAGGTATAAGTCATACATCTTCTCCTTCCTCTTCATTCAATTCTGCCATTGACATTTCCCTGAGCTCTCAAAGGCGATTTCGTTCCATCAATCATCGATAATCATTACGTAAGTAAACCTGCTTCCTTCTCGATCCCCTACTGTCATTGATTCATGAATCCCATTCAAACTTCACCCACCTCCTTGCGCAATGCTTCATCACGAATCTTATCATACCGATAGTTGATGATCCTGAGGTGGCTCAATTTGGATTCAAACGGTTGATGAAACGATGCCGATGGGTTACTGCTTCGGGCTAATCAATCTTTATTTACGTTAGGATTGTGAGGTGTTGAATTCGTAGGGGTTTTGAACTGGTTTAATGGATGAACCGATGGCATGAAATAGCATGAATGGAATGAGGGTTTTTTTGTTGAGGGAGTGGCTATCGGGTTAACGGGTTAGGTGGAGTGAGATATTGGTTTGGAAGCGACTCAACAACTTTGGGTGACCTAACTTTTGGCCGATCTGATTCGATGCGACCTAAACCTTAAGTCGCGGCCGAGCTGAGACTGGGGGAAACTTACCAACCAAATTTAATGTAACTAGAGCCTTAAATCGTTGCCGAGTTAGAACTTGGGGAAACTCACATCACTTTGAACTGAAGCCTCCTACGACTTAAAAGACCAACGATTTAAGGAACCAGAGACTTATTCTTAACCCGCGAGAGATTCCTTGGGTCGCAGCCGAGTTAACACTAGGATGCTCAACTTGAATTCTCACTCAAAAGCATAATCCCAACTTGAATACTTAACTCGATCTGCTGGATTGAATTGCTTAAATCCTAGATTTTTTAACTTTTTTGCCTTATTTCACAGATCATGTTAAATTATAGGCTAACAACCTGCTGAAAACAATAATCACAGAAAACCAAGGCGAATATACTGCCATTGACTGCCCACATCAAATGACAGATTAGTCGACATAGAGTAATCAACTTAAACACACTGTATGAAATGCTGTGAACCAATCAACTAAAGTAAAATATCAATGCAAAGCATCGCTATCTTGAACTGATTTGTTTGCATCTACATTTCACTTTCATATTTAAAACAACAAACCCTGGACTTTATAACTGACAAATGCTTGCTAGTTTTTATTCCAATTATATTCGCTTATTGCTTTGTTGATTTTACACAACACTTCACACATTTTAGGAAACGTGCACCTTCATGTTTGAATATCCAGTTGTTTGTGTAGAATGACTTCCCTCCAAGAAGAAGAAGTGGTAGCTCAAGCGGGAGAGACCTTTCAGACAGCTGTTCCCATAGAGAATCCTCCAGAGAGAACTTTGTTAACCCCGCCTCGGCCGTGGCCCACCGATCCAAGATAATAAACGACCTAACACTCTGCCGACTTAACGAAGGATGCCGACCTAAGGCTCGAATGGACACCGACCTAACTACCTAAGGCTCGAATGGACACCGACCTAACTACCTAAGGCTCGAATGGACACCGACCTAACTACCTAATGCCTTAATGGAGACCGACCTAACGCTTTGCCGACTTAACGAAGGATGCTGACTTAATGATCAAGGAGATTCCGACCTAGGACTTACAAGAGTCTACTGACCTAACACGTTTTCCGATCTAACTACTCAAGTTATTTTCCGACCTAACTGTTAAGGATAAGTTGGTTCACACCGGACTCGTGACCGGCTTACGACTCATGATAAGTCGTGACCGGCCTAAGGGTATGAAGGAGGAAGTAGTGCAACAGTTCAATGCGCGTCACGATAACTCGGCAGCGACTTGGGACTTAGGATTTGGGGCCAGAAGAATATGCGCCTCCCATTTAAACCATAGGACGTGAATAGGTGAGGGGCAGCGACCTACGACCTAGCCTAACCCGAAGCCGACTCGCGATCCAACTCATCTCGGCAGCTACCTACAACTTGACACCGGAAGCCCCTATAAATACGCGACCACCTCAAACATTCAAAGGACTTTGGGGGGGGGGAAATCATATTCTTGAAGGCATTGGAACTTCACTACCTTCAAAGCAAGCTGTACTCCATCACTTCAAGCTCACGCAAGACATTTAGACCAAACTTCACACAAAGATTCGAAACATTCAATCGTGGATTCAAAGAACTCTGTGGCATTGAAGTTTCCTTTAGCTATTTGTCTTCTTGAATTGAGTGAGATTGTAATAAGTTGTAATTCAGTCAGCAATAAAAAGGATTGAAGTGGACGTAGGCTTGATCATAAGCCGAACCACTATAAACTCTGTGCTCATTTACAGCATTTTCTGTTACTTACTGTTATCTCTTGATTCCCGTATTCATCGGGTGGTGCTTTCACAACTGCACTTTACATACCGGGGTGTTAGCGTTCAAATTGTAGCGTTAACATTTTTGGTGCTTTCATTGAGAATTGAACTCAGGATATTGACATCATTGCTTCACGAAACTGTGAGGAGAGAATCTCCGTTAGGACCAGAAATTTAACAGAAATTATGGCTCCCGGAAGGTAACGTAGATCTGTCAGATCTGAAGATTTTCAAGAGAACATCACTACTTCTCCTCCTCTGAGTCAGACAACTCCAACTGTGGGAGTTACACGGGCGGAATTAGACGCTGTGGTTTTGGGATTGAATCAATAGTTAAATGCTCAAAATGCACAATTAGAGGCCCAGAATGCCCTGATTATGGATAGGTTAAACGCCCTGCTTGAGGCAAGTCACCAACGACAGGATAATGAAACAATCTATGCTAAAGATGCCCATGACCCCCAAGGGAAAGATATTCCTCAAAGACCAGACAACATCGCTGCAGGGGCACCTTCCCAAGCTGAAGGGTCAAGGCCACAACCAACCTTTCAAACTTTCGAAAGGGCAGCTAACTTCTTACAGGCAAAGTCTCTAAACAACGAGGAGTATCTATCAGGGATGGTTCGGTCAATCATGAGAGAAAGCATGCGGAGGCATGAGGATGAAAGCGATTGGGGATTCGCTCCGAGCAAAACTCCGTTCAGTGAAAGGATTTTAAAGGCGGAATTTCCCAGGAAATTTGTACCTCCTACTATCCCGGCTTATCGAGGGACAAGTGACCCTAACCAATTTCTATACAGATACGATTGGCATATGACCGGGGCACGGGAATCGGATGAGATTAAATGTCGGTATTTTCCAGTATATTTAGAAGGGGTGGCTTCGCTTTGGTTCACCAAGCTACCGGTTCGATCCATAGATCAATTCTCCGATTTAACCCGGAAATTTAAAGAACAATTCAGATTGTATGCGTCAAAGGCAAAAGATATAATGTCATTGTCTAGACTAGAACAAGCACCCGGAGAACCCATCAAGTCTTTTTTGAACCGTTTTAATATAGCTTTAGCCGAGGTGGACAACGCGGAACCCCGAATGATCTTAACATACTTAGTCCGGGCCATCGACAAGTCGAGTGAATTTGGGACGTGGCTCAAAATGAAGGAACCGAACTCACTCGAAAAGTTTTATAAAAAGGCCGACGAATTCATACGCCTAGAAAGCCTCTCGATGCCAGTAAAAGCAGTGGTAGCCGAAATCAAGAATAGCGATGACATCACTAACAAGAAAGGATCTAGAAACCAGAAAATGGAGAGTGATGAAAGGAAATGGCAGGGAGATAAGAAAAAACCTCGACGTTTTAACCCTTCAAATTTCACCCCCTTAACTGATACACCGGAAAAGATCTTCTTGGCAACAAAAGATGTTGTCAAATACCCTAAACCACCTGAAATGGGGAGAGGTGCAGTGCAAAATGGGAAATTCTGTCGATTTCACAACCAGCCCGGTCATGATACTGATCAATGTCGCCAGTTAAGGAATGTGATTGAAGAATTGCGGAAACAGAATAAACTTCAACAGTATGTGAAGAAAGACGGAATTGACCCAACCTCGTCCACTCAGGGGCAGCCATGTCTTGCTTATCGATCCAGCTCAGGCAACAGAACTACAGAGCAGGAATCTGAGAAGCTAGTCATTGACTAACATATGAATCACAAAATCATGGAATAACATTCATTTACATCCATATTTTACTTAATAGCATTGCTTAACTTTGTAAAATGATCATGGAAGTATAACTCCTATGCTGTTAACCACTGTGAATTTGATGTGAATCAATAATGAGCAATTATAAATCTTGTATTCTTTAATACCATTGAAATGTCCGTATCATTTTGATATGCAAATATTACTAAAAAAATATCGATTTAGTATTGCAGGCTATCAGGATAAAGCTTGCTCATCCAACATATCACAGAGCAAAGTGATCCCTACAAATCACGGAGTAAACAAATGACAAAGTGGAAAATGTTCCGAATTCAAGTATTTCGAAAGGAGTGCAATTTGCAAACTATTGAGGATTCCACCAAAGAAGGCACCTTCCTAATAGGGAGATTTTGAGCCTTTTCTAACCGACCACAATCGTTTGTGTAAACGAACATCTGGTGGAGCAACATGCGTCTGCCCCATGGACCCACTCAGTAACAAGGCATTTTTCTCTAGCAATGAACAAATGAAAGAATGGGACATGTGCTTGAAGTTATGGTGAGGGATTGCTAAGAAGCGCAGCATATAAAAACACAAGTGCCAACAATACTCTTTAGAGTCCAAGTGCTTCTCTTCGAAGACCCAACGCTACTCTTCAGAGTCCAATGCTACTCTTTAGAGTCCAAGTGCTTCTCTTCGATGACCCAACGCTACTCTTCAGATTCCAATGCTACTCTTTAGAGTCCAAGTGCTTCTCTTCGGAGACCCAACGCTACTCTTCAGAGTCCAATGCTACTCTTTAGAGTCCAAAGCTACTCTTTAGAGTCCAAATCAAAGACCTCGAGCGGGTCTAGCCAGAAAAAGAGAGATCTTCCTCATTACAAAGTTGTGGAATGATCGGTCGATACACTCCCGTCAATCCGTCCAACCAAGAGGAAGAAACTACAAACTTCCAGGCGGTAACCCAGCTCAGATGCAAAATGCTTCTCTACGGAGACCGAATACTTCTCCTCAGAGACCGAAGCCCTCTTCGGAGGCAAAATGCTTCTCTACGGAGACAAAATGCTTCTCCTCAGAGACCAAAGCCCTCTTCGGAGGCACAATCCCTCTTCGGAGGCACAACTCTTCGGAGGATAAAGACCTCTAACGAGGCATATGCCGTAAAAAAAGAAAGTTCTCTACTCAACAAAAAAGATTGGAGGAGTCATGACCCTCCAACCATGAGAGAGTAACTTCCAGGCAATAAAAGCCCTCTTTGGAGGCACACTTCACCAGGAGTTGAAGTGCAACAGCCGCTCTTCGGAGTTTCACTTCACCAGAGTTGAAATGCGAAACAAAATAAAAAGACCTCTTCCAAGAGGCATAAATGAAAAGACCTCCTCCCGGAGGCACAATCAAGCAGAAAGACCTCTTCGGAGGCACACGTTTCACCGAGATTGAAATAAAACATCCAAGTGTTGAAACGTGAAAAAGCCTTCCTCAGAGGTGCAACTCTTCAAAGAAACAAAAATCAAAAAAGCCCTTTACTGTGGCGTAACAAAAAAGAAGCCCTCATCAAAGGCACGCTTTAACTTACAAACGAAGAATAATTCACCTATTCTGGAAAGTACTCTTCCTCAAAAAGAAGTTAAAGTATCCTTCAGAGGCCTGCTTTACCACATAGAAGAATTCACTTGGTAATGTGTATATGCACAAAAGAAAAGGTGATATCTTTGAAGGATGAAGTGTAAAAATTTACTTGAAGGGAGTTGTACTCTGATTTTTAACGAAATAATATTCCTCCAAGCATGGAATAATTATTCTCTGGAAAATAAAAGTACAAGTCCCCTCAAAATATAAAATATTGCAACGAGCTTATGGTATAGGGGCAACATGGTATAACTACATCGGTAAAATTACGCTCGAATAGTATACCACAAGCTCACTGCAATATCATGTAAAGAAACTTGTACAAAAATAAAAAATAAAAATGCATTCTCAAATTCAAACAAGAGTTTCTACAAATAAAGGATCATTTTATTCAATTCTGTTACAATTTCTTACAGATACAAGTTTCGAGATAAAAAAAAAGCTAAAAACTGGAAGCTTCATTTCTTCTTGCCACCTTTGGACCCTTCACCCGGCCGGATGGTTAGCTTTTGGGGCCGATCTATAGGCATGAGGGAAGAAGGAGAGGGAGGTACAACTGGTTCAACTTCCGGTTCCTCTTCAGTAGCAATGATGCTCTTCCTTCTCCTCTTTGATGTTTCGCGCTTCTTTCTCCTCTTTGAAGAAGATTCACTTCCGGGAGTAACAAGTTTAGACAAAATTATGTCATCAGAAGGAGTCCGCTCCGGAGATATCTCACCTCCCTCAAGTCCTTCGTCTTTTTGCTCTTGCGAAGCAGCTGGGTCATCTAAGCCCCGAAGGGCACCTATTGTTTCTTCCTGTGATCCCAGATGAGGAGTAGGAGTGATTGGGGGAGGCAGTGAAACAGTAACTGGAGGTGGAGAAGTTTGAGTGGCGCTCGGCTCTTTCTCTACAAAGGAAAAGATAAAAGTGTCAGTATTTCCCGCAAAAAGAGGAGACAATGGCTCGTCGAGATTCAAGAGTTAATCAAGAAGCTCGCCAAATCCGTAAGAAACTGGCAAGTTGTCCCCCTGAGCATTATTAGGGTTACCTGGAGAAGTTGGTGGTATCACATCAATTTCGTAGTCTACAGCTTCAGTACTCTCTTGTGGTTCAACTACGGCTCGTGTAATTATGGCTTCGGTGGTAACTTTAGTAGGAGATGGAGAGTGGGAACCGGAACCGATGATATCAACTTCGGTTGGAGGAGAAGGTTGAATCGGAGCAGTTGAGATAATTTTTCCTGAATATTCTCCTGCCACTATTTCGGCGCTTAATTTTGCAAGCTGTTCTCTCCCCCTGGCGAGAGCGGCGCGAGCATCATCATCAAGATAATGCTCCTCAAGAGCTGACTCAGCATAGCCAGCGCCATTACCACCAAGCATATCGAGTGCGGCCTCCCAAACTTTAGCCAGAGTAATTTCATACTTGGGGCCTAAAAAGGCGAGGCTACCGCGCCCCAAGATGCTATGCAGGCAGAAATCAAATAATGTTGAGCTGATATTAGTCCCCGCTGCCTCGTGAGATTCTTCAGCTGCAATTTTGCCTGCAACGGCCTCATCACGCTCCCTTTCAGCTTTGGAAAGTTGAAGCTTAAGCATTTGAATCTCCGCCTCTTGGGAGCTGTTTTTCTTTCGAAGCTCTTCAATATCAGCAACATAGCCCTCACTAATTCTTTTTTGCATTTCAAGCCTGTCTTCGGCATCCCTTTGGCTGGCATGAGCATCTCTCACTTGTTTTAGGAGCACTTCTTCTTTTTGAGAATAGGAAGTAGAGGAAGAAGCAAGCTCTTGTTTCAGTTCTTTAACTTTTGCTTCAAGCTCTTCATTGTAAGAAGCAATGCTCCTCATCTCAGTGTCATGTTGCTCGAGAACCTTTTGCCATTCGGCTTTATCATTTTCCATAGTGAGCATGGCCTCTATGTTTGCACGATTAACCCTTTGGAGCTCGTCAACAAGTTTTTGCCAGTTCGACATCCTCTCAATATCAAGCTTGACGGCATCGAGGTTTCGTAACATAGCAGACTTGTCAATGGGGACCAAGTCAAGGTCAAACCTTACTCCCTTCAGACACCACTGTGGAAACCGACTTTGCAAAGTGGCCGGGCCCGGTCCGACTTGGAATTTGGGCATGCTAATTATTGTTTGGATGTCCGTCTTCCAGAGAGCTGGAGAGCCGGAGGGAATGTCAAGCGAGGTAGGGGCAGTAACCTTTTCAGGAGTTGTAGAGGTGTGCTTCTCACCATGTCGGGCTCGCTTGCTCGAATCTTCAACCTTATGACTTTTTACTCGGTCATAATGGGATTTTCTTTTACGGGAATCGTCGCCTCTCTGCGAAGAATCGTGGCGCTCCTCCCTCTCTCTTCTTTCATAACGCTCCTCTTGAGCCCTCTTCTCTTGAGCCTTTCAGGCGGCTCTTTCTTCATCGGGTTCTCTTTAAGAGGGGAGGTAACGCATATAATCATATTGGCTACGCCTCCCGTAGCACTGGAAGTCATCATAGTAGGATCCGCTGCGTCCCATCGGAAGATCTGAAATAAAAAGAGCTAAATTTTAGAATTCTTCAAAGTACAAAAATTCAGGAGCATAAACGTGCTGAAAGATTCTAAGTTAGTGTAATGTGCAAACTACGCGCATCGAACTACGAACCACTCTTTAATTGTGGAGTAGTTATGGGAGTAGAAGTAAACATCAACTCTTGAGTTGACGGAGTCTGTTGCAGAACAGAAGTCGCCTCGACTACTGAAGAAGAAGCCCCGGTAGTAATAGGATCATCTTTAAAGATCTCTTGCGAGGTGGTAAAGAGGTCACTCAGTCCTTCGAAAGTGTCGTCCCTGCTCTGCTTAACAGGGCTGGTTTTCTCAACTTCTTCGTCACCAGACTTCTTTGAATGTGGAGGAGAATCCCGAGGCTCTTCTTCTTCGGTGACCGAGGCAAGTTTGCCAGATGCCCCCACGACATCAACAGAAGTGGAGCAATTCACTAAAGAAGCCTCAGAAGCAGATTCATTCGTTATGGATATATCAATAGAAACGGGGGCATTCGACGCTCGAGCTGGAAAGTCTGGAACTTCGTGGGGGTGTGTAGAGCGAGAGGTATGCAAAATCCCGTATTGGTTCAAAAATTCATCCCTCAACAAAAACTTGATGCTTCTCTCTGCTACGGCCACGGCACTCAATCTGTCAAAAGTCTGCTTATGGACCGGATCTCTGGAAGGAAGAGGAAGTGCTGAAAAGAGCAAAAAATGAAATTAGCAATTGGTAATTCGGATCTCGAGAAAGCTTTAAAATGGAGACAGGTAATCTTACTTCCTACCCTCCAGACGGCATAAAACCCTGGGGGGCAGCGAGCAAAGAAAAATTGGTTCAAAAATCCATGAAAGCTTTCGGTAAGATCAGAAATAAGTTTGCCGTTTCTAGCACTCCTCACAATTATAAGGGAAGGATGATCTCTACTCTTTGCAAACGAGCATAAGTAACGAATTTCTTCGAAACTTGGTAACCGATCAAAAGTTCTTCTGAACAAAACACACAGCCCCATCAAGATGGCATAGCCGTTAGGATGGAGTTGGGACGGAGAGATTGATAACCGAAGGAGAAGAATTCGGATAAAGTCATTAAAAGGAGGAATCGCCCCGCTTAAACACATTTGACGATTGATTGCAATAAAGCCACGGGGAGGACTGTCGGCGGTATCACTTGGCCCAGGGAGTAGGAAATCACTTTCAGTAAAACCAAATTGAGTGCGCAGCTGAGTAAATGCTCTCGGAGTTAGAATAGTTGGGGTTCTCTCTGGAGGGTCCTCTATAGGAAGAGCTATCGGAAAAGTTTCTTCCTCTTGAGCCGCCATTTCTTCTTGATGGGAAGTCATTCTACATAAATAACTGGATATTCAAACATCAAGGTGCATGTTTCCTAAAATGTGTGAGGTGTTGTGTAAAATTAACAAAGCAATAAACAAATATAACTGGAATGAAAACTAGCAAGCATTTGTTAGTTATGAAACCCAGGGACTATTGTTTTAAGCCTAAATATGAAAGTATAATGTTGATGCAGACAAATCAGTTTAGATTGTTGATATTTTGCATCAATGTTTAACTTTAGTTGATTGATTCACAAACATTTCATGCAATATATTTAAGTTGCTTGTCTCGTCTCGACTAATCTGTCATTTGATGTGGGCAGTCAATGGCAGTATTTTCGCCTTGGTTTCTTTGTTTGTTATTTTCAGCAGGTTGGCAGCTTATAAGTTAATGCGGTCTGTGAAATAATACAATGGGACAAGCAAATTTAAAGTTGGGGCAGTTCAGAATTTAGGAAAACTTAGTTCGGCAGTTCGAGTCAAATACTCAAAGTGGGACTGTGCTCCTAAATGACAACACGTCCAAAGCTTAAGTATTAGGTCGGCTACGATTTTAAAAGTCTTTCGCGAGATAAGGCTAGGTCGGTAACGGGTCGGAGTCAAAGTTAGTTCGGCAGCTCAGTCCTCTAGGTCGCAAGGAAGAGATAAGAAAGTAAGCTCCGATCAAAAAAGGCAGGAACTTCTCCAAGTATTAGCTCGGTCACGATTCTGGCCTTAAAGTTTAAATCGGCAAGTTTCCTTCAAGTATTATCTCAGCCGCGACTTAAGGTCACTAATTGCCGGGTCGGCCAAGGCTAAGCCACCCAAATTCACTAACTCGCTCCCGAACCAACATCACACTCCATCAACCCGTTAACCCAATAAACATTCCATCAGCAGCCGCCTTCATTCATGACCAACCAATCACCCAATAATACGATTCAAAATTGTCACAAGTTCGATGCCATGCCATTAGAAATCATCTAACTTGAGGTAGTAAACTGCCTTTGTTGCATCAATGATCACCTCCAGCAACCTACACCTTGCCGATTATAAGTATCATGAATTTCGTGATGGGCCGTCGTGCAAAGGAACGATTTGAGTTTGAGCAACAAGGTTTACGAATTGACAGTGACCTACAATCAGAAGAGGAATAAGGTTACCTACTCGATTAATGGTAGAGGTTGTCGATGATCAGATAGGATGAGATCGCCTTTAGGAGCTTGAGAAAATTTTAATGGCGGAATCGAACAAGGGAGTAAGTAATAAAGAGGAAAAAGAAAAGAAAATGGACGACTTATATCTCACTATGGTAGAGACTGAAGCGACTTAGGCCATCTAACTGTTAGGTCGTTTACGACCTACCGATCTAAAAAAGGAACAGGTTAAAGAGTATCGAAGCATACGACCTAACCATTAGGCGCATGCTTCGAGGGGCAAATGTTAACCCCGCCTCGGCCGTGGCTCACCGATCCAAGATAATAAACGACCTAACACTCTACCAACTTAACGAAGGATGCCGACCTAAGGCTCGAATGGACACCGACCTAACTACCTAAGGCTCGAATGGACACCGACCTAACTACCTAATGCCTTAAAGGAGACCGACCTAACGCTTTGCCGACTTAACGAAGGATGCCGACTTAAGGATCAAAGAGATTCCGACCTAGGACTTACAAGAGTCTACTGACCTAACACGTTTTCCGATCTAACTACTCAAGTTATTTGCCGACCTAACTGTTAAGGATAAGTTGGTTCACACCGGAGTCGTGACCGGCTTACGACTCATGATAAGTCGTGACCGACCTAAAGGTATGAAGGAGGAAGTAGTGCAACAGTTCAATGCGCGTCACGATAACTCGGCAGCGACTTGGGACTTAGGATTTGGGGCCAGAAGAATATGCGCCTCCCATTTAAACCATAGGTCGTGCATAGGTGAGGGGCAGCGACCTACGACCTAGCCTAATCCGAAGCCGACTCGCGATCCAACTCATCTCGGCAGCTACCTACAACTTGACACCGGAAGCCCCTATAAATACGCGACCACTCCAACATTCAAAGGACTTTTGGGGGGGAATCATTTTCTTGAAGGCATTGGAACTTCACTACCTTCAAAGCAAGCTGTACTCCATCACTTCAAGCTCACGCAAGACATTTAGACCAAACTTCACACAAAGATTTGAAACATTCAATCATGGATTCAAAGAACTCTGTGGCATTGAAGTTTCCTTTAGCTATTTGTCTTCTTGAATTGAGTGAGATTGTAATAAGTTGTAATTCAGTCAGCAATAAAAAGGATTGAAGTGGACGTAAGCTTGATCATAAGCCGAACCACTATAAACTCTGTGCTCATTTACTGCATTTTCTGTTACTTACTGTTATCTCTTGATTCCCGTATTCATCGGGTGGTGCTTTAACAACTGCACTTTACATACCGGGGTGTTAACGTTCAAATTGTAGCGTTAACAAACTTCAAATTTCGTAACTCCAAGAGCGTTTATTCAGCTACGTACTCAATTTGGTTTTGCTGAAAATGATGCCTTACTTCCCGGGCCAAATGATACTGCCGACATTCCTCCCCACGGTTTTGTCGCAGTCAATCGTCAAATGTGCCTAAGCGGGGCGATTCCTCCCTTTAACGACTTCCTTCGAACCTTTCTCCTTCGGTTGACAATCTCTCCGTTCCAGCTTCGTCCTAATGGCTACGCCATCTTGATGGGGTTGAGTGTTTTGTTTAGGAGAACTCTTGATCGCTTGCCAAGTTTTGAAGAAATTCGCTACTTATGCTCGTTTGCAAAGAGTAAAGACCATCCTTCCCTTATTAGTGTGAGAAGTGCTAGAAAACGCAAGCTTGTTTCTGATCTTACCGAAAGTGTTCATGGATTTTTGAACCAGTTTTTCTTTACTCGCTGCCCCCCAGGGTTTTATGCCGTCTGGAGAGTAGGATGTAAGATTGCCTGTTTCTATTTTCTCCATTTTCAAACTTTTTCGAGATCCGAATTACCAATTGCTAATTTCATTCTTTGCTCTATTCAACACTTCCTCTCCCCTCTAGAAATCTAAGTCATAAGCAAATTTTTGAAAGTTAAGTGTTGTGACTGCTAAAGAGAGAAGTATAAAGTTTTTGTTGAGGGACGAATTTTTGCATCAGTATGGTCTTTTACACGCTTCTCGCTCTACACACCCCCATGAGGTTCCAGACTCCCCATCTAAAGCATTAGATGCCTCAGTTTCCACTGATGAACCCATACCAAAAGAACCTGCCTCCGAGGCTTCTCTGGTGAAGTGCTCTACTATTGTCGATGTTGCGGGGTCCTTTGGCAAATTCGCACTTGCCCTAGTCATTGAGGAAGAAGAGCCACAGGGATCTCCCCAACATTCACAGAAGTCTGGTGAAGAAGTCGGGAAAACAAGCCCTGTCAAGCAGAGCGGGGACGACTCTTTCGAAGGGTTGAGCGACCTCTTTGTCACCTCACAGGAGCTCTTTAAAGACGACCCTGTCACTACTAGGGTTTCTTCTTCAGTAGTGGAAGCGACTTCTTCTTTGCAACAAGCTCTGTCGACCCAAGAGTTGACGTTAACTACTACCCCCATGATTCTTCTGCAATCGAAGAGTGGTTCGTAGTTTGATGCGCGTAGTTTGCACATCACACACACTTAGAACCTTTCGGCACTTTCATGCACCTAACACTTTGTACTTTGAAGATTCTAAAGTTACGCTTCTTTTCTCTGAAGACTTTTAAGACTTGTCTCTTTTTTTTTAATTTCAGATTCTCCGATGGGACGCAACGGCTCTTACTATGACGACTTTCAGCGCTACGGGTGGCATAGTCAATATGACTATAGGCGCTACCTTCCCGTTCACAGAGAAACTGACGAAGAGAGAGCCGCTCGAAAGGCTCAGGAGAGGAGGGCTCAAGAAAAGCGTTACAAGAGGAGAGAAAGGGAGGAGCACCATGATTCTTCCCAGAGAGGTGACGACTCTCACAAAAGAAAGCCGCATGACGACCGGGGAAAAAGGCATATAGTTGAGGACCCAAGCAAGCGTGCTAGGCACGGCGAGAAGCATGCATCAGCAACTCCTGAAAAGGCCGCTGCCCCCGTCTCACTTGACATCCCCTCCGGCTCTCCTGCTCTCGGGAAGACAGACATTCAGACAATAGTCAACAAGCCTAAATTCCAAATTGGACTAGGCCCGGCCACTCTGCAAAGCCGGTTCCCGCACTGGTGCCTGAAGGGAGTGCAGTTCGATCTTGACTTGGTCCCTATTGACAAACAAGCAATGCTGCAAAATCTTGATGCTATTAGGCTTGATATCGAGCGGATATCAGGGTGGCAAAAGCTTGTTGATGAGCTTCAGAGGGTCAACTGCGTGAATATAGAGGCTATGCTAACCATGGAAAATGATAAGGCCGAGTGGCAGAAAATTTTAAGCCAGCAAGATACCGAAATGAGGAACATCGCCGATTACAACGAGAAGCTTGAAGCGGAAGTTGAAAAACTTAAGCAAGAGCTTGCTACTTCTTCTACCTCATATACCCAAAAAGAAGAAGTACTTCAAAAGCGAGTTCGCGATGCTCACGCTGCTCAGCGACATGCCGAGGCACAACTTGAGGCTGAGCAGAAAACAACGGGAAGGTATCGTGCTGACGTTGCAGAGTTAAGGGAGAAGGTCAACTCCCAGGATTTGGAGATTATGAGGCTAAAGGCCCATTTATTAAAGACCGATAAGGAACTCAATGCAGCTATCGCTGGAAGGAAGGCTGCCGAACAGTCGCATGAGGCGACTAAAGCCAATATCAGCTCCACTTTATTTGACTTCTACGTACATAGCGTTATGGGGCGCGGGAGCCTTTCTTTCTTAGGACCGAAGTATGAGATTACCCTGGCCGAGGTTTGGGAGTCAATTCTTGACATGCTTGGAGGTACAGGCGCCGGCTATGCTGAAGCATCTCTTGTAGAACACTTTCTAGATGATGACGCCAGAGCTGCCCTAGCCCGGGGAAAAGGGCAGCTTGCCAAAGCACGAGCTGAGGTAGGGGAGCAGCACTTTGTGAAAGAAGCACCATTAACTGCCCGTGTCCCTCCTTCGGTTTCGGCTGATGTTGACATCACAGGTTCCGGTTCTCATTCTCCATCCCCTGTTAAAGTTACAACTGAGATCACAAGCACGCAGGGTGGAGATGAAGGCGAAGAGAGCGTCGAAGCATAGGCTTATGAGGTTGACATTAGGAAGCCGACTTCTCAAGGTAACTCTACCGTTAATCTTGCCCAAGTGGACTGTTTGTTTGCTCCTCATGAGTTTGACGAACTTTTTAATTATTTCTTCAATCTCAATGAGCCACTATCTCCTTTCTTCACGGGAGATACTAATATTTTTGGCTTTTCTTCTTCTGTAGCAAAAACGCCAAGTGCCACACAGACTTCTCCTCGTCCCGCTGTCCCTCCTCCATTCCCTCAAACCACTCCTATTTCCCAGCCGGGATCATAGGAAGAATTGATAGGAGCCCTTCAACGCTTGGATTATCAAATCGCTTCGCAGGAGCAGAAGGACGAAGGACTTGAAGGAGGTGACAAATCCCCGGAGCATACTATTTCTGATGACGTAAAACTGTCTGCTCTTGTTACCTCGGGAAGTGAGTCTTCTTCAAGGAGGAGGAGGAAGCGTGCCACTTCCAAGAAAAGGAAAAACATTCTAGTTTCTGAAGAGGAAGCGAAGGTTGATCCAGCAGTAACCCTCTCTCCTTCATCCCCGACTCTCCCAAGCCATCCTGAAAAGCTGCCTATTAGGTCAGGTGAAGGCTCTAAAGGTGGTGGCAAGAAGAAGTAACGGGCCCTGCTTCCCTTTATTTTTACTTTTTGCTTTTTGCATGTACTGGCCGGAGATTGTGCGGGTACCGGCCTCCACTTTTCTTTTATTTTGAAACCTGTACCCATACAAAATTTTGACAGTATTGAATAAAATGATTCTTTCTGTTTGTACAAACTTCTGTCTGTATTTGAGAATGCGTTTACTCCTTGTTTTTGTACAAGTTTCTTTATATGATATTGCAGTGAGCTTGTGGTATGTGGTTCGAGCGTAATTTTTACCAATGTAGCTATACCACGCTGCCCCTATACCATAAGCTCGTTGCAACATTTTCAACTTTGAAGGGACTTGTACTCTTATTTTCTGTAGAATAATTATTCCATACTTGGAGGAATATTATTCTGCTCAAAATAGAGTACAACTCGCTCCATATGAGTTTCTACGCTTCAATCTTCGAAGATATCACTTTTTCTTTTGTGCATACACACATTTTTACAAAGTGAATTCTCCTATGTGGTAAAGCGGGCCTCTGAAGGGCACTTTAACTTCTTTGTGAGGAAGAGTATTTTCAAGAATAGATGAACCAATCTTCCTTTGAAAGCTAAAGTATGCCTTTAAAGAGGGCTTTTTTTAATATTGCGCCTCAGTGGAGGGTTTTTGATCTTTGTTTTGCATTTCTGATGAAATGCTCCTTTGAAAAGTTGTACCTCTGAGGAGGGTTTTTTCACGTTTCAACACTTGGAAGTTTTATTTCAATCTCGGTGAAACGTGTGCCTCCGAAGAGTTGTGCCTCCGAGGAGGGCTTTCCACGTTTCAACACTTGGAAGTTTTATTTCAATCTCGGTGAAACGTGTGCCTCCGAAGAGGTCTTTTTGTTTGATTGCGCCTTTGGTAAGAGGTCTTCTTGTTTGATTGTGCCTCTGGGAAGAGGTTTTTTTGTTTGATTGTGCCTCTGCGAAGAGGTCTTTTTGTTTCTACCTCTTGGGAGAGGCTTTTATTTTTTCCCTGTTAGCTGGGAAGCGGGCCTCTGAAGAGGGCTTTTCACAATTTGACTCGGGTGAAGTTTTATTTCAGATCACGGTGAAATGTGTGCCTCTGAGTAGGGCTTTTGCCTGGAAGTTTGGAGTTTCTTTCTCTTAGTTGGATGGATTCACGGGAGTGTATCACCGATCAGTCCACAACTTTATGTCGAGAAAGAACTCTCTTTTTCTGGCGAGGCCTGCTCGAGGTCTTTTAGCATTTCAACTGTGGTGAAATGGGCTTCCAAAGAGGGCTTTTCACGTTTCAACACTTGGAAGTTTTATTTCAATCTCGGTGAAACGTGTGCCTCTGAGTAGGGCTTTTGCCTGGAAGTTTGGAGTTTCTTTCTCTTAGTTGGATGGATTTACGGGAGTGTATCACCTATCAGTTCGCAACTTTATGTCGAGAAAGAACTCTCTTTTTCTGGCGAGGCCCGCTCGAGGTCTTTTACCATTTCGACTGTGGTGAAATGGGCCTCCGAAGAGGGCTTTTCACGTTTCAACACTTGGAAGTTTTATTTCAATCTCGGTGAAACGTGTGCCTCTGAGTAGGGCTTTTGCCTGGAAGTTTGGAGTTTCTTTCTTTTAGTTGGATGGATTTACAGGAGTGTATCACCGATCAGTCCACAACTTTATGTTGAGAAAGAACTCTCTTTTTCTGTCGAGGCCCGCTCAAGGTCTTTATCCTCCGAAGAGTTGTGCCTCTGAAGAGGGCTTGTGCCTCTGAAGAGGTCTTTTGTTGTTTGATGCTTGCTCGCCCATGTCTCTTTGCCATCTATTCATGTGGGCGATCCCCGTTATCTTTTGCAAGTATGATCCCTTTTTAGTTGCCAATAATTTTCCTTATCCAAAGAAATTTACTTCATAGTTAAGCGAGTTGGTGGTGGTAGACACAGGCTATTTAACTGGATGCTCGTTTGTACAAACATTCGCAGTTAGTTAGAAATGGTCCAATTCCATCCACATCGCTAACTTTTGTTCGAAGCACTTCTTTCGTAGGATTTGAGTATGGAAATTTTGAATGGTTTAGCGCTTGCTTGCTGGGTGATGTCGGAGATCGCTTGGTCTTGCGATGGGTAAGCTTTGTTTTTATGGCCTGCATTATTAAATCGACATTTTAGTAACACGATTAACGTATTTTATATGTCGAAATAAAACAAAGCAGTTTATAGTAGTAGAGAACAAAAGATTTATAGTGGTTCGGCCAAAAGCTGGGCCTACATCCACTTTATAGCTTTTCATTATTCACTTGCTTTACAATTGCTTTCAATACAAGAATCAGATATTCGTAATTCTTTTACAACATTTCAACAAAGCTTTTAAGTAAAATATGGACGCAAATGATTGCTGTTCCAAGCTCTTGGGATTGGTTCTCCTTCGACAGTTGTGAGTTTGAATGTGCCATCAAGAAGTTTCGTGCCTATAACATACGGCCCCTCCCAGTTTGGCCCAAACACACCTGTGGCTGTCATAATTCTCTTCAGGGCTAGGTCCCCAACTTCAAAGCTACGCTAACGAACTTTGGAATTGAAGTGCCTGGCTATTCTTTGCTGATGAGCTGTAATTCTAAGCCTAGCTCTTCTCTTCTTTCATCAAGGAGGTCAAGTGCTTCCAATTGCAATTTTTCATTCTCATCTTGATCAGAATGGATCCTTCTGTGTGAGGGGACTTCAGTTTCCACTAGAATCATCGCTTCTGATCCGTACGCCAATGAAAATGGAGTATGCCCAGTCCTAGTTTTGAGGGTGGTTCTGTATGCCCATAGTGCAAGTGGTAACTTATCAACCCAACCACCTCTTGCCTTTTCCAACTGCTTTTTGATGGTTGATTTGATGATTTTGTTTACTGCTTCCACTTGCCCGTTTGCCTGCGGATGAGCCACTGATGAGAACCTTTTTTGGATCTTGAATCGTTTGCAGAAATCTTGGGACTCCTCACTTTCAAACTGGGTACCATTGTCTGTGATTATCTTCTGAGGCACACCATACCTGCAAATGATATTTTTAGTCACAAAACTTATCATTTTCTTAGAGGTAATAGTAGCCAATGGTTCAGCTTCAGCCTATTTAGTGAAATAATCAACAGCAACGATAGCAAATTTAATCCCCGATTTGGCAATCGGCAAAGGCCCAATGAGATCTATTCCCCAGATGGCAAATGGCCATGGACTGACCATTTGTGTTAGTTCGGTGGAAGGTGCTCTAGGAATTTAGGAAAATCTTTGGCATTTATCACACTTTCGGGAATAGTCAGCAGCATCTTGATTAATTTCTGGCCAAAAGTATCCATAACGGAGGATTTTCTTTGCTAAAGTTTGACCACCTGTATGATCCCCACATTCCCCTCCATGTACTTCAGTCAGAATTGTCTTGGCTTCTTCTTTAGTTACACAGCGGAGTAGTGGCATTGAAAATCCTCGTTTGTACAAACGACCATCTTGAACTATATATCTGGAGGCTTTCCTTATCAGCTTCTGTCGTTCTTTTGAACTTTCTGGAAAAGAACCATTGAGAAAATATTAAAATATTGGAGTCATCCATGAGTCTTGCTCTTGGGATACATTCATAATCCAATCAACAGCCATTTCATCTGTGCTTGGAGCTGACAAGACTTCGACGGGAATTAATCCCAATAGTTGAGCTTCACTAGTACTTGAATACTTTGCGAGAGAATCCGCCTTCACGTTCTCTTCTCGGGGTATATGATTTATTGAATAACGGTCAAAATCTTGAAGAAGCTCCCAGGCTTTTGATAAATAGGCAGGTAAATTCCCTCCTTTAGCTTGAAATTCCTTCTTGACTTGGCAGACAATAAGTTGAGAATCACTGAAGATCTGCAATGCCTTGATGTTTAGTACTTTAGCGATCCTTAAACCAGCAATGAGGGCTTCATATTCTGCTTCATTATTTGTCGAAGGAAATTCTAGTCTCAGTGCATAACACAGCGATCATCCTTCTGGGGTTTCAAGGACAACCCCTGCTCCGGAACAGTAATCATACCTTGCGCCATCAACATACAATTTCCATTGGATTGGGACGTTATCAGTGGCTTCTTCCTCGCCATCACCTTTATCCGTACATTCTGCGATGAAATCTGCTAAAGCTTGTCCATTGGTTGCTTTCCGGGGATGATAAGTGATGTCATATTGGCTGAGTTCAATATTCCATTTCAAAAGACGGCCCGAAGTCTCAGGACGGAATAGGACTTGCTTTAGAGGTTGATCAGTGAGGACCTTGATGGGATGATCTTGGAAATACAGCCTAAATTTTCTTGATGCGATCAATAAACAATAGGCGAGCTTTTCCAACCTTGAATAGTTCATCTCTGCCCCAGTGAATGTTTTGCTGATATAATAGACAGGGCGTTGAATCCTTGCGTCTTCCCGTACCAACACTGTACTGAGAGCATGAGATGAAATTTCCAAATATATGAAGAGATCTTCGCCATTGACAGGCTTTGAAAGTATCGGAGGCACTTCCATATGACGAACTAGCTCATCAAATGCTTTCTGATATTCAGGAGTCCACTCAAGTTTTTTCCTCCTTTCTTCAGAGCATCAAAGAATGGAATGCATTTGTCAGTAGCTTTTGAAATGAACCGACTCAAGGCAGCAACCACTCCATTGAGACTT
This sequence comes from Allium cepa, assembly GCA_030765085.1. Taxonomy (NCBI): domain Eukaryota; kingdom Viridiplantae; phylum Streptophyta; class Magnoliopsida; order Asparagales; family Amaryllidaceae; genus Allium; species Allium cepa. The sequence continues at coordinate 948,863,446 of CM060943.1, read as the reverse complement.
TGCAACTCCTTCCTCGTTCTAGGAGCTTTGACCTATCTCAGGGCAGTAATTTGGGCAGGATTAGCTTCAATGCCCCTAGCGCTAACAATGAAACCCAAAAACTTTCCGGACTCCACTCCAAATGAACATTTCAAGGGATTAAGCTTCATTTTGTACTTTCGGAGTACTGAGAACATCTCAGCCAAGTGATCCATGTGGTCCACTGCTTTCTTAGGTTTCACTAGCATATCATCAACATAAACCTCCATTGTCTTGCGAATCTGCGGTTTAAACATGGCATTGACAAGCCTTTGGTAAGTTGCCCCTGCATTCTTGAGTCCGAAAGGCATGACCTTGTAGCAGTAGAGTCCAACATCTGTGATGAAGCTTGTGTCCTCTTGATGTGGCTCATGCATCATTATCTGGTTATATCCGAAGTATGCATCCATAAAAGATAACAATTCATGCCCTGCCGTCCCAGCCACCACCTGATCGGTTCTCGGCAACGGGAAACAGTCTTTGGGGCAGGCTTTGTTCAGATCTGAAAAGTCAATGCATACTCTCCATTTTCCGTTAGCTTTTAACTAGCACTGGATTTGATACCCAATTTGGATAAGTAAATTCTCTTATGAAACCGTTCTCCATGAGCCGATCCACTTCTTCTTTTAATGCTGCCTTCCTCTCAGGACCCTGAGTTCTTCTTTTCTGTTTCACGGGTGTAAACTTTGGATCAATGTTCAGAGTGTGTACTGCAATCTCTGGGGATATTCCACAGATGTCAGCATGAGTCCAAGCGAATACATCCAAATTAGCCTTCAAAAATGAAATCAGAACATTCTGAACTGTTGTGTTGAGTTGTGAGCCCACATTAAGCACTTTGTTTGGGTCCTTTGGATCAACGGGCACCGGCACTATTACCTCTACCGGTACTACCCTATTCTCCCCTGCACTGGCTTTCCTTGGATCCATCTCTCTTCGTGCGCCACTATATTCACCAGTGCAGGGTCCACCCTGTAATTGCTACAAGGTTGGTTCTTTGATGCGGACTGGAGCTGCCGCACCTTTTCCCGTTTCTCTTTTCCTTAATTCACGCAACTCTGTAAGATAACATTCTCGCCCCGCATCTTGGTCTCCCTTAATCACACCAACTCCGTTATCTGTAGGGAATTTTAGAGTCAGACACCATGGGGCAAGAACAGCTTTGAACGCAGCAAGAGTTGGTTGGCCTAAAAAGGCATTGTCGGTAGAGAATTCTTCAACGATTATAAAGGTTTGCTTTCGAGCCACCTTACTCAGTCCTTTTCCAATTTCTACAAACAAATCTATGGTCCCAATCGGCTGTTTGGGTTCTCCAGCAAACCCAGCAATCTTAAGGAATGAAGCTTGAACGTTAGCCATTGGAATTTTCATTTGATCAAAAGTCTTCTTGAAGAGAATGTTGCATGAAGCTCCACAATCAACTAGAACTCTCTTCACAGTAGCCGGCCCAATACCAGCAAATATGACCAAAGGATCTATGGTAGGAGCCTCGATACCCAAAGAATCTCTGGCACTGAATACACTATCATCTGTGGAAGTCTTTTGTAGCTTTAAAGGCGCATCATTTTCTAAAAAAAAACATTCTCTTCAGCTAGCACATGCCTCGAGGCCCGGGCATACCTTTCCATCTCGCCCCAGCTTTTTCCTGCTGGGTGAGGCCCTCCAGTTATTATATTGATGACAGGTCTTTCCGATTCATGTTCTACGGCCTTCTCACTTGAGCCAGGACGGTTAGCGGGAACTTGTTGTCCTTGAATCGACGAGGCTGGGGCATTTCTATTCCTTTTCACATACTGTTGGAGCTTGTTTTCCTTCAAGAGTTGTTCAATTACCTCTTTCAACTGACGGCATTCGTTGGTGTCATGACCGGGTTGGTTGTGGAACCGGCAGAACCTTCCACTTTTTTCCATCTTACTCCCAACTCTCATTTTAGGTGGTGTCGGATAGTTGACATCATCCTTGGTCGCAAAGAAGATGTTCTCAGGGGTATCAGTCAAGGGTGTGAAATTGAAAGGACGGCCTTTCTTAGCATCTCCCTGTTTCTTTCCACCATCATTTCCCCTTTTTAGAGTGTTAGGTTCTTTCTTGCTCAAAGGAGAACCATTGTTCCCGGCTTCTGCTAATACCACCTTAGCCGGTGTTTGGAGGCTCTCCAAGCGCATGAATTCATCCGCTTTCTTGTACAATATGTCAAGTGAGTTTGGTTCTTTCATTTTCAACCATTTTCCAAATTCACTCGATTTGTCAATCGCCCTCATCAAGTATGTTAGGAACATGCGTGGCTCAGCATTATCTACCTCGGCCAATGCTATGTTAAAACGATTCAAAAATGATCTGATGGATTCTGCAGGATTTTGCTCTAGACTTGACAGCGACATTATATCCGTTGCTTTTGAAGCATACAATCAAAATTGCTCCTTGAATTTCATGGTCAAATCGAAGAACTGATCAATGGACCTGATCGGCAACTTTGTAAACCACAATAGATCCACACCTTCCGGATATACCGGGAAATATGGACATTTGATTTCATCAGACGCTCTGGCACCTGTCATATGCCAGTCGTACTTATACAGAAACTCGTTAGGATCACTCGTCCCCTTATAAGCCGGAATAGTAGGGGGAACGAATTTCCTCGGGAACTCTGCCTTCAAGATCTTTTCAGTAACTGGAGTTTTTCTTGGAGCAAAACCCCACTCTTTCTCATCTTCATCTCTTCGCATATTTTCCTTAATGATTTGATGAACCATACCCGAAAAATACTCTTCATCATTTAGAGGCTCTGGAGGGCAAACATCAGCCACTCTCTCTGAATTCTATCTTGACAATCGTTCACGGAGGGTCGGTTGCGGCCCTGATCCTCCAGCTTGGGGAGGTGTCCTTTCCACAGGGTCTGCGGCTCTTTGAGAAATGTTCCCTTCTACATCCTGAACTCCCACAGTAGGGTTTCCAACATTATTAAGCGTTGATGGTTTGCCCCAAGTAGATCATTCAACTTACTTAAGATCAGGGCGTTCTGGGCATTCTGAGCCTCCAATTGTGCATTCTGGGCATTCAATTGTTGATTCAACCCCAAAACTACGGCGTCCAATTCTGCTCGCGTAACTCCAACAGTTGGAGCTGCTTGACTTGACGGAGGAGAGGTAGCAGTATTCTCTTGAACATTGTCGGATCTTACAGAACTTCGTTTTCTCCCAGGAGCCATTATTTCCAATAAACTTCTGGTTTTAAAAGAAATCCTTTCCACGAACTTTTGCGGAGCAATGATGGAAGTTCCCTGAGTTCGACTCTCAATGAAAGCACCAAAAATGTTAACGCTAAAAATCGAAATCTAACACCCTGGTGTGTGAAATGTGAGTGTGAAAGCACCACCCGATGGTTCGGGAACAGAATATCTGCTAAGATAACAGAAAATACAGTAAGAGACAACGATTTTATAGTGGTTCGGCTTAAGGAGTAGCCTACGTCCACTTTAGGTATCTTTATTAATGATCTTGTTACAAAACAATACAATGCTCTTCACGTACAAATCTCTTTAGTTACAAAACATTTTGAGCAAGTAGCTTAAGCTTCGATGTAGATGAAAGTCTTTGAATCCATGTCGGATATGTGAAAGTCTTTCAAAGTAGCTTGTAGTTTTCTTTGAAACTTCAAGTATGGAGTTGGTTTAGAAGCTGGAAGAGTATCGGTGCTTGAAGAGATTGTCCAAAAGTCCCTTGAAAGTTGGAGATGGCAATGTATTTATAGAGAATTCTGGGCAGGAAACATTACCAAGTCCTAAATCGTAACCGGCCTAAGTTGGGTCGCGAACGACTTAAACTAAGTCGTGGGTCGGTTGCGACCTAAATGCTGGGTCGAGACTTCGGAAAGGCATCCTTGCTGAACTCTGGATATATCATAAGTCCTGAACCATGTACGAGTTAAGAGGCCGCGTGCTAAGTAGCTGCATCGGACTTGCCTTCCTTTTCCTGGGTCGTGAACGACCTAGCATAGGCCGTAAGTCGGTCGCGACTCAAGTGTAGTTCGTGATCTTGTCCCTGTCCTAAGCAGTTAGGGAGGCAACCTCCTTGGATAGTTAGATCGGCATCTATCTTAGGCCAGAATCCATGTTAGATCGGTAACCTACCTAAGCCTTAGGTCGGTATCCCCTCAAATCTTAAGTCGACATCCTTGTTAAGTCGACAACCTTTAAGGCATTAGTCCAGTACCCATGTTAGGTCGGTAGCTATCTTAGGTCGGTATCCTTTAAGTGTTAGGTCGGCATTCCTGTTAAGTCGGCAACCTTTAAGGCATTAGGCCGGTACCCATGTTAGGTCGGTATCTCTCTTAAGTCGTCGAGTCATGGCCGAGGCGGGGTTAATAGATTTAACAACCAATCACGTTAATATTTATTAGAGGGAAATATTGCTTTATATATAAAATATACTTTTATATAAAATCATTTAAAACCTATATATAAGAAAATAACAAGTACGCTCTCATACACACACACACACACACACACATATACACACTTAACCCATCCTAGAGTACTTTGGACTCTATTTAATGAGTAATCCCACCAGAGCCAAGGTTCTTGCTTAACCTTTTAGCTCTGATAAAAACTGTAACTACCCAAAATTTTCAATCCTGAAAATTCCAGATAGTTATGAAAAAGAAGAAGAGATAGAAGAAGAAGAAGATCGGAAGCATCAACATCTCACATTCGCAGCGGATAAAATATAATAATAAATAATAACAATTTACAGAAGAATACAATTCTGTCTATTACATTTTAATACATCAGAGTTACACACATACTCATACACTGGACATATACAAATCAACATGTATCAGTTAATCAAAATATATTACAGCGGGAATACTCCATATGTTCTTGTCATCCAGCTCGCCTCTTGAGCTCCAAAACGTCCTTACATGAAAATCTGTAACATTCGGTCTAACCCGAGCATTGTACCAAAGTAACACCCAGGTTAGGGTGGAAACCAGCGTGAGTAAACCCAACTAACATGGAATACCAAAGCAAACAACTTATATAAACCCGGGGTAACTCGAATAAATTTATAAATTCAACATTTTGATGTTGACATCACTTATTTCACACATAAATTTTCTAGTACCCAAAATTTGGATTAAATAGTCCAATTCACTTAAATCATTTCATTCCAGCCAATAGATTTCACATATCAATCTATAAAAATTCGAAGTGGTTACGGTTATTCCCTAATACCCGAACCCGGTCTCTTCGAGTCTCATGTCGTCCTAAGCCAAGTTATCCAAATGAAATGCACAACATTTCATATCAAAGATATCAACCCATTCAATGCATCCATACCATTCAATCATCCATAAGCAAATTTGATCACTTCCAAATTAATTAAATTGATTCTAATTGAATTCCTAACCTCAATCACTTAGATTCCTTCATTTAACAATAATTAATTTCAAATCAATTGATTAATCATCCCTTCATTATTCATCTTAATTAATCACCCTGGATTAATTATTTTTCAATTACATTCAAGTAATTATCTTTATTTAATTTCACGATATTAATTATTCTTAACCAAAATCAATAAGTAATCTTTAATTACCTCATAAATTAATTAACTATATTAATTTCCTTTATCCTTAATTACTTATATTAATCAATTTCTCATAAGTCACTTATTAGGGACTAATCAATCATAATTAATCAATTTTTGATTACATCATTAATTATATAAATTAAGGATTTCCAATTATATTTCAATTTATCCTAATCAAATTTAATTACAATAACTAAACCACAGTATTAATCATCTTCGATTAATCCCAAACTGCAATTAACTGTCTTTTTATTTACTTCATTAAATAAATCAATTACTCCTTAATTAACCATCTTAGTTAATCTCTTGATTAATTTCACAAAGTAATTACATCTTACTAATTACATTATGTAATTATCTATCAAACCATCCATTTATTATTCTAAATTAATTCAACTTAATTAATTAACTTAAACCTTCATTAATTAATTCAAACCCTTAATTACAAAATTAATCAACCCAAATCATTAATTAATTGAATTAATTAATTATCCATTTTAATTACCCTACTATATAAATGAATCACAATTCATTAAGCCCTTATTAACTTTAGAATGAAAACATTTTCTTATTTATGTTTTATGTTTAAAACAGTTTAAACCCCTAATACTTCGAGTCAAACAATAATTAACCCGAGAACCAACCAAAACTAAAATCACCAGATCATCAGTCACATCCAAAAAATTCAACCATTTATCCAATTATTTAAATTTAACCATTTAAATTTAAATAAAAATCCAACAGAGTGAGATTTACTCACCTTTTCCTTAGCTATTTGCAATTTATTCCAAACTGGCTTGTTCCATGATTTAAACCATGAATAAACATTTACAGCTTTATTAATATTCTAAATGAATCGAATAATTAATTATCCATTTTAATAAATTTAATTAACGAAGAACTAAATTAGAACATCTTCCCTCAAAAAATCCTTCAGCGACTAAATAATTTAAATATGGTTATTAGATAAATTAAACACCCTGAATAAAAATAAAAATTCCATAGCCTAGTAAATTGTATTCTATGTCTCTTCCTCTCCAAACAGCATATAAAAATAATCTATATAAGTTTAAAACTCAAGTTTTAATATAAATTCCTATATTTCTAAAAATTTATATATTTATCGGATACCTATGCATATTTAAATTACATAAGTATGTGTGAAAAAATTTTCTTCTGCAATAAAAAACTGTAGTTTTCCAATTGTAAACCTTTTCTATTTAACAAATGTATATTTGTAAATTAAAATCCTAATTTCAAAATTTCCTCTAAGTATTTAACACATTTATTTTCTATAGCTAAATTAAAATAAAACGATACCACCAGCTGATGGCACTACTTCGATTCTCTGCCGTGATTTCCCATCATCACCGTGAATCGCCTTGACTTCCCAACTCATGAACCCTAACCATGCATGCCGCCGAAGCCTCCCCAAGTTGAGCAGAAGCGTCGCTTCGTGCTTACACTATGCTCATACCAGATTTCGCTCGAACCCGAGATTACTCGAACGCGACCTCATCGCCTATCGCTCTCGAGCTTGAGCTCGAACTCTCGCAATCAACTCAATCGCACGCAGGCAATTTGAGACTTCGAGCCAACCACAAAGGGTAGAGGGACACATGTGAAAAATCAACTTTCGGTCCATACTAGCTTTCGTCGAAGGGTAGAGTTCGCTTTCGATTCAAGATAGAAGGGAAATGGTTTTCAGTTGCTTTAGTGAATTCGAAGAGAGGGAGGAGAGAGAGAGCGACGGCCATTACTCGATTTGATTTGATTTTATTTTATTTTTCCTTCAAATGAGGCTGAAGATTGTTCGGCTATTTTGTTTAGAGAAGAAATTTCAGAGTGCTTTCTAAAAGAAGTGGCATGTTTCTAAAAGAAGTGGCATGTTTCACTTACCATTCTATCATTCCTAGCTATAGTGTCAATTGAAACGAAGGCTAAACGTTTTGAGCTGTCAGGGTCAAACGACAACCCCGATTACTACGAAAATTGAAATCCGATAATAAGTAACTATCACGGATCCAATGGAACTAGTTTTGTTGAATTCCGAGACTGGGCTCGGAAGACAATTTTTAATTTCAATTTAAACGATATATTATTAAAACTGAACAAATCACCTTTAAATTAAATTTCAACCATTCTATTATCTTCTGTATCATCATTATAAATTTTATAAGTCTTCAAATTATTTTTAACAGGCTTAAAATTCCATACTCAACATCTTACCAATTTCGAATTATATAATTCAATAATTTAATTATCAAGTAAATATTACTTTTTGGAATTCAAGTTAAAATTAACCCTTAAATATTTAAAATCAATTAATTGTTCCATTTTAAATTATTATAAATTCCGGGTCGTCACAAAATGCTACCTTAAAACCAGAGCATTTCGAAAATGCTTCCAATACAAATTCCAAATTTATTATAACATCTTGGAAACATTAAAACCTCAATTTTGGCCGTTTTTAACTTATAAAAACGTTATCTCACGCTTCGGAATATATTCATTTGGATATCATTTAACAAATTATTAAATAAAATATTACAAATAAAATATCCAATTTACTATAATTCATTTATTAAGTCCAAAGTGCACTATTTTAATTAACTTTTATGTTTACGAAATAACTTAACACTTTATTTTAAAATACCGAATTCATAAATAACATATTCTATTTCAAAGTTAAACTCAATATTTCCGTTTAAAAAACCAAATTTTCAATTATCAAGTTAAGTCAAAATTTAATATACATTTTACAATCTAAATCATGATTATTTATTTTACAAAACATATCCATTTCATAAAATAAATTTTATAGGTTATATTTAAAATTGCCCATTAATTTAAATTTAATTATTATATTATTTATCATCAATAAAGATCTTTAAATGACAATTTAAAACCAATTATTGCCTTATAAAATTTTTAAGTTATAGAAAACCAATATCTCTTTATATTTTAAATCATTAAATCAAATCTTTAAGCTAAAATTTCATTTACTTTAAAAATTCAAAATAGTCAATAAATTGTTAGGAAATATTATATTAAAAATTAATCATGGGCCTGTAAAATATTTTCTAACATGTGTCAAGTGATACGGATATGTATCATTTCAATCGGTAATTTAAAAGAAAAATCCAACTTCTATCATTTCAAACCCACAATCCTAAGTAAAATAAAATAAATAAAAATCGCTTGAGCCTATTATTTCAGCTCATAACGATTTTTCCTTATTCTAATGTCCTTTCGGGTACGTATCATTTCAACCCATAGTAATTCTATATTAATACGGAACTTGTAGTGTGAGAAGTAGTAAATGAGTAAACAGTATAATATGGCATATATTATCAGGTGATGTAACAAATAAATATCAGGTTATAATATCACGAAATATCATATCATATGCATAAATAAATTACTATCATATCATCAACTATAATTCACATGCCATTGTTTCACAATTACATAAGTATGAATGTCGAGAGTGATAAACTCACCTTCTAAAGCGAGACATGACAATTCAAGGCACAACAACAAACTCCTAAAAACACTACAAAACACGAATCAAACTTGAGTAGATGTAGAGTCAAGACCAAATCTTGTAAACAAAAAGATCATCACAAACATAGGTATGTGGTTCAACAGAAACAAATAATGAATCAAATAATGGAAATATGAATCAAAATAACCTTGGATTGCTTGACCAAGGCAATTGGGCTACGACACTTCAATATAGACTCGGCCATCAATCAAATAAGCTCAGCCATGTTGGTTTATGGCAACATATGTTCGGCTATGGTGGTTTAAAGCATGCAATGGTTCAGAAATTGAAGAGATGGCATGTTCAAGTCAATAGGAAGGAAAAGAGGCAAGGCAAGTGGAAGGTCACAGGCACAAGGGTTTGGCCGTAGGTTCAAGTGGCTCGGTCTGGGTGTGTGTATGGGTAATGTCAAGTCTAGAGTAGGGGATGGTCACGACCAGGTATATAGGAGATGGAGGTGATGGTGGCCGAGGCAGTAGAAGAGGAGGTGATGAAATATAGGAGTTCGGCAAGGTTTTTCATTGTTTGGTGATGGTTTGGGTCATAGGGGTCACGGAAAAGTTTGGTAGTGGTGTTGAGGTGGTGGTGGCCGATCATAGTGGTGGTGGTGAAAGAGATGGGGTCGGCTAGAGGACGGCGATGGTGGAGCAAGCTTGAGGCAAAACAAAAGAAGAAACAAAAATGAAAGAAAGAGGAAGAAAGAATACATGAACTTACTATAATTTTTTTTGTTAGGAAATGAGATATGAAAGGTGATGACAAGTGAGATGTTACGTACTTGAATGCTAGAGAAGTGGACAGCTGAGAAGAAAAAATGAACGGTTATTTAGTTTTGAATGGCTAGAAAAGGAAAAGGCAACAATTAAAGAAAAGAAACCGAAGTCTCTTGAATTTCCAAGCCTATTATCAAAATAAAACTAGTCAAAAACCCAATAAATAAAAATCAAAGTCTAAATAAAATAAAATAGAAAATAAAAATAGAGAAATGAACATAGGAAAATAGAAAATAAAATACAGAAAATAATTACGTGTAAAACACTGAATTTTATCAAATTTAGAAAGTTTACAATAGAATTTTACGAAATGAAAAATAAAACGAATATCAAAAAATAATACAACTTTAAAGAAAAAGATTGTAATTTAAAAATTCAAAATTCAAAATTTCAACTGAAAGTCAAAGTTTGACCACAGTTGGCCAAAATATAAAGTTTTTGTAAAATATTTAATTTATTGCATTTGAAAAATAAATTATAAACAAAATCCACAACTACATTGGAAAATTGCAAAAATTTCAATTTTTAAATAGTTAAAAATCAAAGTTTTCAAATATATTGAATTAAAATATTTATTAAAATTATGGGTTGTTACACTTGTTTAACGAGATACCTTTGATTTTCAAAGCATTCGTTAACTTTAATATTTCAATTTGAGTCTGTTTTCTCATGTCGGTTTTCCAGACTGACTCGGGTGTTATGTTATTATAATGCACGGGTCAGACCGAGTATTACAGATACAAGAAAGGATGTTATGGAGCTCAAGAGACGAGCTGGACGGCGAAGACGTATTTCACATATCTGATTTATTTTGAGATGTGTATTTTATGCTGTATATTCATTATTTGTGAGCACAAGATATTATAACTGTCTAGTATTGTGTTATTGAACTGTGTCGTACTCTGATGATGTAATATATATAAAAACAGTAATATTTCATTTTGTGTAAAGATTAGTTGTTATGTATTATATATTTTTTGCTACGATTGTGAGATTTTGTGTTGTCATTTCTATTTTCTTCTTCTGCCTCATTCTTCATTCCCTAATGATATGATATTTTCGACATTCATTTTTTTGGCATGTAATACAGTGGATATATTGATGTTGATTTTCATGTGACGAAAATGTTGGTCGTGAAACTTGGTATCAGAGATGAAGATTAAGCGAGAACCTTGGCTCTGGTAGGAATTACTCATTTGAGATAGGGTCAGTAGCATCCTAGAATGAGTTTGAGTGTATTAACAAATATCAGCACGTATTTGTTAGTGAGTATAAAATTTTTTTATATTGTGTTGATTGGTTTGTTGAGTGGCTGATGGATTTTGATTAATATGAGAAATTAACGTTATTGATCTATAAACACTTGAACATAGTATTATTTTAAAATGGGGTAAATGAAATAATTTTAACCAAATTATTTTTATATATATAAGGAATTAATTTTTTAAATTATTTTAGTTATTTATGGTGTGTATTAACCAAATAGTATTTAATTTCACAACAACAATGACAATAATTTAATATTGTCATTTCTTAACAACCAAAGGTTAAGAAATAAATTCACATAACAAAATGGCATGTGTAAATATGAGCTAAAAATGTGATTTATAATTTTGAAGGGATTAAATTTTGGAGGAATATTTAAATATAGACATAAAAGGAATTGAAATTTGGAAATTTAATTCTCTTTGATTTAGGAATGTTTTCCCAAAGCTTTGGAAAATAATAGTAATATTATTTGGAAATATTTTTGAATGGGAAATGAATATATTGGGTATTGGAATAAAAATATTTTAAAAATGGTTTCTAAAAGTGATAAAAGCATTGAACTCACTTCGGTCCCTAGAAAATAATTTCGATGATGATTGAGCATCATAGATGTTCATTTTCGAGTTTCAAAGGGAGGAATTGCTACCTGAATGTTTGGAATTGGAATTTTTTTTTTGCAAAATTGGTTTGGTATTTGAAATGAAAAGGGATAATTTGATGTACAACGAATTACCTATATGTAATTGATTTCAAAAATGAATTTTTAATATCAAGTAGTTGTTTAAAAACTTTGGCATTGGTTTAAAATGTTATGGAATATAAATAAGTTTGAAAACATGAAATTTGAATTGAAATGGAAATTTACTTGAATTTAGTTAAATAAGAGAAAATTTGGAATTGAGCCTAAGTAGGCTAAAGGAAATGTTATTGAAAATTGGTTTTTTAGCTTATAAACGAATGTGTAGATGGACAAATGAATTTAATTTTATAAGTAAATGCAATTGAAACTGACTATTAGAATTTATTTTGGATTGTGTTAAATAAAGTGAAATCGAGGAATTTGTTCGAGTGGGGCTAAATAAAATGAAAGTTGGAAAATAAATTAGTAAATGGAAGGTAAATCGAATTCAAATGAAACAAAAAAATGTAATTTTGAATAAAAATGGATATAAATCAAGCGATGAAGTGGGAATAAATATAAGGAGCTGTATAAAATATTTATATTGAACTTAAGACGACGATGGTAAAATTCTTAAGTAAATTTGGTATTAGATATGTACCGCGTCCAATATTTGAATGAAGACTAAACAAAAAGTTGTAAAAAAGGGTAACTGTGAATAAGTGGATGAAACATAAAATGAGTGAGAATAAAATATTAGAGATAGCCAATAATAAATTAAAAATATATGCAAAAGGTCTACATATGTTATTTTATTCGCATAATGATTTGATCCAGATTCGAGCACAGAATTTTGAGATAGTCATATCGATCCGAGTTAGGATTTTTCAATTGATTTTCAACGGCGAACCCTGGATATAGATTTTTTGATTTATTCTGAAACACACCACCATAGTATATGGCTATGCAAGGAGGATGACGGTTTTTGATCAAGAAAAAAATTCTGAGTCCGCCTTAGAGAGTCGTGTGAACGACGCTAGTTCGGAAGTGGAATTGTGTGATTGAGTGAGCGATCAGAGCTTTGTTACCTATTCCATTAGGAACTGAAGGAATAAATAAATTTATTTGGAATTAAAGGATTGGATACTATTGGTAAGTAAGGCGCAGGTAATTAGAAGTAGAAGATAAATTGATGTCTTCGATTTCAGAAGTAAATTTTGATTGCCCGACAAAAAGGTACATGTTTAAATTGTGTTTGAAATTGGATGATTTTCCGATTAAGCTACTTGGCTTTTGTTTTCTATCAATGATTTTGGCCAGTAGAGGTTTTTTGTAGTTTTTCGGATCAACCGGTGCAAAGGAGACGTTGGCGAAATTTTTGAAAAATTTTGAAGAAAATTTTGATAATTTAAAATTTGGTTTTAAATTATAATTTGAATGATGGAGGGAATAATATTGGTTGTAATCTATGGATGAAGTTGGAAATTAGTATAAGTAATAATATGTTTTCAATAAAGTGATTTTTTGAAAGTTGTTTAAACTGATGGGATTTTGGAAAATAGTCAACAGGTTTTGGACCATTCTTCTTACCTAGCAATTTCGAGGACGAAATTCTTATAAGTCGAAAGGAATGTAAGGGCCCAGAATTTTGGATATTTGAAATTGGCATATGTAATTGATTTTAAATATTTAAAAAAGTTAAATTTTAACTTGAATTTCGAATATAACCATTTGTTGATAATTTGAGTATTGAATTTAGTAATTGGAAATTGGAAAAAATTTGAATCTGGAGTTTAAAGCTTGTTAAAAATAATCAAAAGGGTTATAAAATTTATATTCATGATATTGAAGATAATAAAGGCTTTAAAATTGAATTTAAAAGTGATTTGTTTTAAAAATATATCTTTGAAATAACATTTAAAAATAGCCTTTTGGGGAAAAGTCTCGAAATTCGACGAAACCAGTTCCATTGGACCCGTAATTGTATATTGTTATCGATTTCAAATTTCATAGTGTTTGGAGTTATCGTGTGGTCGTACGATATAAAAACGTGTTGAAATTTATATCGAAAATTCAGTATAATAACTGGATCCAAAAAGTTATCTTCTCCGTACGATCGAATTAAGACTCAAACCCTTTTCCATTGCATTCATATTAGGGGTATAACATTATAAACGTCAAGCTGCACGCCTCGAAAAAACATCAAGATTTTAAGTTGCGAAGTCGAGGCAATTTTAAATTTAAATAAATTAATATATTTAAATACTGATTGACCATCTTCACATCAGAACTTTTAACCCCCTTAAATCATTGTTCCCTGCCATGTAATACATGCTTTACCACCTTTCAAATTTTTAAAAATCATCACAGCTGAAAAGCATATAGGAAAAAAGGATGATTTCGGAAACTAAAAAAATCAAAATTAAAATACAGACTATAACAACCCGCATACTTAACGACTGTATATTTATATGTTTTATTCAAATATGGCATCGTTAGTCGGATTAAAGTCAAAATGCTACTTTTTTAAACAACCGAATTAGGACTCGAGACTACTTCCTTTGATTTCAAAATGGCGTTTGAGATCTTTTTGAGTATAAACATTGATATGATTGGAGTTCAGTTGAATTTTGCTATTTTTCTATTTGGCTTTGGATTTGGGTTTCAGCCCATTATCCCAACATAATACCCTAACTCCACCCCCTCTCCTCTTGATTAATTTTCATTTCATAACTCTCTCAAGCTAAAGTAAAAAGGGGGGAATGAAAGGGAAATCAAAATTCCTAAGCCTTAGTTTACTATGAAATTCAAATTCAAGTTCTAGAAATCTAGGAGAAGCATATGTAAGCATCCTCTTTGTCTTCTCCATCTCAATCTCACTTCAATTTTCAGAAATTCCTAAGCCCTAACTTAGGAAATATTAGCTTATGAGCTTAGATTGGAGCTTCTTGAGTTGAAGTTGAAGAGTGGTTGATCTTGCCTTTTCTCAAATCTTCTCATTCATTGTTTTTGGGTTTAAAGGTGATTCTTAAGCTCACATCTATGTCTATACCTTTGATAGTTGTTAGGTATGAATTCCAAACATCTATTTCATGTTTATTTGCTTTGAATTGAATTGGATTGGTGAATTTTCCAATTTTTGATATTTTGAAGTTAAAATCTATGAAAATCCTGCATTGGATGTTTTGACATGTTGTTTGGAGTGTATTGAAGAGCCTATAGGGCTCGACCGTCGTTTGGCATAAATCCCTAGCCATTGTCGCTCGTTCAATCGCCTCCGAGACAATTTGGCCATCATTGGCCTAGCCAAAATCTTGCCCTGAGCTTCGGCTCAAGCGTCTGTTGATAAGCTCAGGCGTTTGGAGCTACGAAATAAAAATTCCATACCTTCGGTGTAGACTTCTGAGGTTCTTTCCCAGTTGTCTGGGTGATTTGGAAAAAAATTCCAAACCTTCTGCTCAGACGTTCGGGGAAAGAACCCGATCTAACATTGTTAAATTCAGCCAACTTGCCTGTTTTATGTGGCTTTCTGTTTTAATCGATTTTTGGTTGATCCGATTGGTCATCATCATTTATTATCTACTTTGATGACTTTTTTTGGATTTTTTGGAATATCCATTCGATGGATTCGATATCGATTTTTATGGTTTTGATTCACGTCACCGAATGTGAATTTTTGGTAATGGATTGTTTTTACAATCGTTTCCATGATTTGTCACTTTAAAATACAAAGGTTTCTACACTAGTTGTAAATATTTAAATTTCTTTCATAAAAATTATTTTAACGTTACTTTTTATACAAAGTTCGTTTTTAAAACCAATTTCCAGTCTATTAGTACATACAAACCTTTACCTCGTTTGTATGAGAAATCTAATTAAATGGCTTAGAAAAACAAGCGGTATGAAACATTTGCTTTTTTTTTGTCGGTTAATTCTTAGACTTGTTCGATTGAAATCTTATGAAAATTTTGGAGTGGAAATCTAAAATTTGTTCGTAAATATTTACGTTAAGCCCATGGTTATGGGACACGAAGCTAAACTCATTTATTTACTAGATTCATGTAATTCACACTTCTTATTGATCAATGATGATCATTTTTATGGCTTAGACTAGCGATGCACGATGTCTCCTTGTCCATGTGGGGTACTTGTGACAATCTAGAATTCTTGGACATTTGAAATCAGAATATTTAATTGATTTTAAATATTTAAAAGTTAATGTTTAACTTGAATTACAAATATCACTATTTATTGGATGGTTTAATTATTAAATTAAATAATTTGAAGCTGGGTAAAATGTTGAATCTGCAGTTTTAAGCCTGTTAATAATAATTTAAGGGTTTGTAAAATTTAAGTTGATAGTACTGAAGGTAGTAAAAGTGTTAAACTTGGGTTTAAAGGTGTTTTGCTAAGTTTTGAAAATATATCGTTTAAATTGACGTTCAAACATAGCCTTCAGAGGCACTGTAACGTCCCAGTATTTTCAACCCTTCGCATCCGCACATTGTCGGACTTGAATTGTTCAAAATACTGCGTTGTAGAATAAATTTGGCAAAACTCAGAATATACAATAAATAGATCACAGAATCACATACACAGATATCAGAATCTCGCAGCGGAAATTAAAAATTTAGTGGTTCATGAAGCCACTGATATAACTTCAACAAAACAGAACTTACATTGTCTATAATCCTCAATACAAATTTTAAGACATAAATAGAGATAGAGTCTTCAAAGTCTTGAATTCCAGAAAAGATAAAGGCTGAAACAACTTCCAGCAGCGCGAATGATCTACTGAGTGTCCTAGCTACGGAGAAGAAATTGAAGCTGCAACTCAGGCTGACCCGAGCGTAAAAATAAAACATAACACTCGAGTCAGGACATACATACTTATATAATGTAAGCTAATTCAAGTGTACTTTAATATAGAGCAAGTAACTTAAAGGATGCTTGGGACCGCCCATCCTCTAAGGATCCGTCAAACTATTTACTATGTAGTATATTGCGCTATTATACTAGTGTCTATTTATAAAATAAACTTACTTTTTAATAGCGTTAAGGGGTTACCCATATAGCCCTTAACACGTAATAGTCCCAGTAGTCCATCCAATATCATAGTCCCTCCTGATCGGGAAGCCACTAGAGGATACCACACGGGCTACGGGAGAAAACCAAACTCGTACAAGGCGCGATAGGGTAGGTGACACGGCACAACTAGGCAATGCCAGGGTAGATATACCAATTGCTATCCAGGCTGATGGTAACGCGCAGCGCGCAGCTGCCGCCCACCTCGAACTAACTCCCCCAAAATCAAAATATAGAAGTGGCCACTGAATCAATCCAAGATCATAGTATAATATCGAAGAGGAGCGTCCGATCAGAGGAATGACCTCATTGGCCTGGAATTGCTCCTGTTTTAGCCACCTTATGCCAACTCACGGGAGTCGGGTCCACGTATTTACCTTACAGGAAACGCCACCACCGACCTACTTCATTCTGGAATCTCCACCGCGTACACGGTTGGTCAAAGTGGTTTTCGGTATCGACAGAGAGTATGTCCATATCCGATCCCGGTCTCTTTGCCAACCCATCGTTATTATAACCCGTGGTCATTTAAAAACAATTTATACTTTAAAACCAGTATAAACATTTCCATTTCAAAACTATAAATACGATATTATTTAAAACCCAAAACAACATGATATCGTTATATTCAAATATAATTCTTTTCCAAAACCATACTGCTTAAAATTTATAATATCTGGAAACCAAATATTTGAATTATACCTTTAAACCATAATATATTGGAAATTTTTCTTTAAAAAAAACATAACTCCCAAACACAAATGGTTTGGATATAAATGGTTTAACTTTATGGTTACTTTGTAAAGAAGATAATTTACATAGCTTTACAAATATATTTCTTTATTTTAAACCATAATTTAAATATCACTTCATGTTCCCAAGACCATTTCAATTCCTATATATATATCCAATTGGAGTATTAATATTCAAAACTAAGGTTGGATATTTTTTCTTTCAACAAATTAGTGTTTATTATTTCGTCTTGAATATTCCCATAAATTCCATAGATAAAACTCCAAAATTATGCCATTAAATAATTTCAAAATTTACTTAACACTAGAATGTTCATCTTAAATTTATTAAGAAAAATCCAGTTATAAATCTCATATCTTAAAGGTCTCCAAAACTTAAACATAAATATAATTTATCAAATTCCTTAAATTTCAAAACAATCAAATTCCAGATTCTATAGCACTTAGGAAATGCTACCTAAAGTTACGGGTAAAACTAGTCCAATTTCAAAAGACAGCATTTAAATGCTTTAGTAGATTGTTTAACTTAATAAATATTTCCAAATATAACTTATATATATATTTCTTAACTGAAACCTTATCCTTTCAAAAATCCAGAATTTCCAAAATAAGTTATATTCCAAAATTTTATTCAAATATTTATTTATTTATTTATTAACATTTATAACTCATTCAAAATCAATATAAAATCCTTTAAAGATATCAAATCAAATATTTAACTTCCAAAATAATTTTAAATATTTCAAAAAATATTATAAGGACCACGGGCCTGTATATAGTTTTCTAGCCTAGGTCAAGTGATACGGATTTATATCATTTCAATCCGTAGTTTACAAACCCCGGGTTCTATCATTTCAAACCCGCAATCCCAAGTTAACAGTTAAACAGTTAACATAATAATAGCACAGTAATCATCATTTAGGCCTATCATTTCAGCCCACAACAATCTAAATTTAACAGGGAACTTGCAGTGGTGATTTAAGCAGTAAATAAACAATAATATAATATAACTGCAGAAATAATACAACAGATAATAACTGATGAGGTGTCAATTTAAATGGGATTCATCATTCTACGTTATACTACAGACAGATAATATTTAAATAAAATTTTTACACATACACTTGCGATAATTCACAAAATATATGTACATATGTCTGGTGAGAAATACTCACCTTAAACGTTGCAGTGGATCTAAATCAAACACGGTATCTACTTCGGAAAAAAAAACGGAAAGCACGATCAAACTTCGGCGGATGCAAAGCCTTGACTTAAATCTATAAGATCCAAATACCAAGTATGCGAATTTAAAAATTACGGTCAAAGCAAAATTTCAGAACAACTGGAACGAATAGAATAAAAGAAATTTAGTTCAACTTGCTCGACTACTACAACCCGCTAACCGTCTCAACATATCCTAGGCCCATACTTCAACCGTACGCATGCATAAAATAAATTGAATAAATTGCAAAATAAATTGCAAATTTAATACAATTGATTGAATAAAAAGATGTTATGCACCCAAACAAAACAAATACATGTTTAGACATTATTAAATTATTTCTCACATTTTTAATCATATTTATCATGATCAATTATTTTCATTCTCATATATATTTATTTAAATAAAATGACAATATTGGCAACAAACACAATACTGTTCAAATTATTCGATTTAATCAAATGTAGCCACTAACTACATTCGAATTCATTAAATAATACTTTATTTCACATACATGTTCATCATGTTTAGGCAAATTATTTCTTCTTTTACTTTTATTATTAAACATTAAAAGGTGATTATTGGTATACATCACCAATATCCTTTTATTAACCATAATAAATACAATCCATTGATATTTATCCACCCAAATTCTCAAATAAGTAGTTAAATTTATTTTTAACCATCTTAAATTTATTTCAACCATTAAAAATTGAAATAAATGTCATTTTATTATATTCACCCAAGATTTATTCATACAATATTGTTTATTTGAATTAAACAACATTTCATATCATTTTCTCCTTATCAATTTATCTTCTCCATTATTAAATTGTAATTCTTTTTTTTTTTTTTCTATGCCTTCCTCTTCAAACTGCACTTATCCAAATCCACAATACCACTAACTACATCATAACTACACTAATTCCATAGTCTAGCTTCCTACAATCAATTTATATCATTTCTTCCAGCCTACTACTAACAAAGTTCTATATGTATTTATAAATGGCACGGCATGATGGGGAAGTAGCCGAGCAAGGAAATCAGAGAACACAAGAAGGAGGAAGGAAAATTGGAAGAAGCAAAGAAATAAACAATGCAAATTATTTACCTGATAGAAGCTTGTACCAGAGAGGGACAAACAAGGAGATATGAAAACTTATGTGAATGAGGCAAAGTATTTATAGATAAACTTGCGAAATAAAAAGGGGAGATAAATAGGCAGGTTTGAAAACGTAAGAAATAAATGCAAGCGTTGATTTTTGAGTGCATGCGTTTAGGCAAGAGATTTATTTCCAGTTCTTCTTGTTTGAACGCTACACGAAAATTGTGATAAATGCATGCGTTGATTTCTCTTTCCAGTTTTATGTTTGAACTATATCACTCTTTTGGATTTTTTTTTTTTTTTAGATAGCTTGCGTGATTTATACCAGTTATAATCTAAATTTAAAGCATGCGTTACTGCAAATTTGAACAGATTTGATTGAGGAAGCAAAACTTGAGCTCTTGCGTGATTTATGGTAAGCAATGAAAAAGCTTTTAACTGAAAAGGCAAAAGTAATAAATGCTTACATAAATATTTACTTGATCAATGGTTCGAAAAATTTATTTATTGCAAAACAAACGCAGTGGAAACAGAGAGATATAATGGGTATGCGAAAATTTGCAAAGATAGGCAAGATTAAATTTTGAATGCATTTAATTTAGGTGAGAGGAAAAATGGCAATTGGAAGAGTTGATATTTTTGTGGATAAGGCTGCGTGAATAAATGAATACAGTGACATGCTCAAGAAACAAATGGTAAGAGGCAAATGTCAAAATGTTAAAAGAATAAAATTTTGTGTCACGCGCAAAGGAAGGCAAATTTGATTTCCATATTCTTCTAATCAATTAATTCCCCTTTAATTGCCTTTAATTGATTTCAATTGATTACCTTATCCCTTTTAATTACCCTCCTTAATTGATTTCAATTAATTACCATATTACCAATTAATTATCCTCCTTTAATTACATACTCAAATTTGGTTACTAACTTAATTAGTTAATTAACCCTTTTTGTTAATTATCAATCCTGCGACGTCTCACATTAATCCGTCCGCTTTGTAGGCACTGGTAGCCGGACTGGTTACACGGGCAGATTTCTCCTATAAAATGGGGATTAACCTCGTGTCCTCATGCCATTAACCAAAAGAATTAACTTATTTATCTTTCATCAATTTTATTAATTTGCATTAATTATTCAATAAATTAATTCTGGTCAACTACTGAAATTTTACAATTAATTTCTCTATTAATTGTCATAAATTTCTTTTTGAAATATCTATTAATTGTCATTAACTCCATTTTAAAATATCCGTATGTGCCTTTATTCAAGTTTTGAATTGCTAACTAGGAATAAGGTAGATTTATCAAATAAATTGATTGTAAGTTTCATTGTTTTAAATTGCTTAACAATGTTCACTGCTAACATAATTAATATGTCAAAATTGAGAATATTCCACCAACATGATTTGCATGTCATAACCTACCAAATTAACATAATTAATTAACTACTTTAATATGTTACAAATTTTCTCCTTTTCATTATTTTTAGGGAATGGGTATAACAACAGATATTATGATAATATCCAAAACATTTAGTTACCACTCACTTCATTATACATTATAAAAATTTCCTTTTTTTTTTCCTTCTTAAATTTAGTTACAAAAATCATATTAAATTAACGAGTTTAATTCTCTAAATTAAATATTTAAACAATATTGGTAAACACAATTTATATAAATTATATTTCTAAAAACAAAAAAATTAAAAGAAATAAATAGCTAAAAACTAGGGCTGTTACACTCTCCCCCACTTAAGAACTTTTCGTCCTCGAAAAGGAACAAAAGAAAAGAAACAAAGGAAGATAAGCTAGATAAACAAGAACTTTAAACGAATAGTTCCGGATTTGAAGCACGAAGAAGATCTTCTAGAATCGGTTTTACTCTTTTCAGTTCGAACGTCGGTCTATGGGTGGTAAGCGGTGCTCAGGCCCCGATGAGTAACAAAGATTTTTAAAGATTATAGAAAAGATTTCTAAATAGACTGGTATAAGCAATAGCCTCCTCATTTTGTAGCAGATAGGGAAACCAAGGACACTTAAAGATAGTTTGAAAACAAATAAGATAATAAATTTGCAATCATAATGCTTTGAAATCATTAAATTTATAAATATTATCATTTGGAAATCATGCTACTAAAATCATAATACTTTTAAAATAATCTTCATTTATACCTTTTAAATTCAATGCCAAACAATATTCATTTCAAGGTTGAAATATTCCTAAGTTCATTTATAAAAAAAAAATTCCAAAACATTTTATTTTTAGAAACAGCAGCACTCATAATATGCTATAGTAGATATAATAGTATTCCTAATCAGTTTATTATGTACTTAACTCTGAATTTTAACAAATAACCTAACACTTTATTAAAAATACTTATCTTATAAATAAGATATTCCTTCAATAAGTTACCCTTGAATTTCCATTTGAAAACCAATTCTCAATTATCAAAATTTAGTGATATTAGAATACGTCTTAACTATTTATTTAGACATCAATTAAACTATGATTTGAAGATATATAATCCTTACTCCAAAAATATCCCTTTCAAATATATTTTCCTTATTCAAAGATACCTTGTTTATTACACAAACATATTCATTTCAGGAAATAACCTTTTATTAAAATCTCTTGGTTAGATTTACGGATCCATATTAAATTAATTTGATTATTAAGACATTTGAATAAAATTCCTTAAATTCCTTTTCCTTATTTATCCCCATTAATCTTTTATAACTAAAATTTAAGTGTATAATATTTATTATAACCACTCATAAAATCCTTTTATATTGTATATTATCCAATTACATGTTAACTTTTGAAAATCAAGGTAAGTTATATTAAATGAAATTGGGTGTTATACAAATAAAACTTTCAATTTAATTATCTCCAATTGGAACCTTTTTATTCAAATTTTTGTTATTATATTTATTTTCCTTCCTCAAGATAACTTTAAGAATTAAATTCCTGATTCCCTTCAAACCATTTAGAGATAACTAAATATATATACCTAATATGTCAAATCAAATTTAAATTATATATCTATATATATTAAGTCATACTTTAGAAATTCAAATCAATTAAAATCTCAAGGAAACACTGTAGCCAGACTACAGAATGGTCTTTTCACTTCGAAACTCGAAAATGAATGTCGATGATGCTGCAGTCATCACCGAAATTATTTTCCAGCGACAAAGAGAAAAGCACTAATTTTAAAATTTCTTTGGAAACAAATTTCTATACAAAAATACTTATTACATCCTTTTAAAATTTAAACACAAGGTTTGAAATCATCAGAAATTTAATTCTCAAGTTTTAGTTTTAAATTCATTTCTGTTTCCAAATTAATTTATAACTATTGTTTTATATTCACTTATTTATTAGACAAACACATGGCTTACAACACCATAAATAAAATCAAAACTATTATCTCTTGACAACTAGTTAAATTAATTATAAAATTTTGAAAATTATACTCATATATATAATATTAGATTTTAATTTCAAATATAGGAATAAACTTCTCAAACCAGGATAGGGACTCAAATTTGATGAACTCAAATCAAATAGAATTCAAGATAAATTGAAATCAGAAGATCAGAATAAGGAAACTGGGTAAGTCTATATAAGTCGCGGACAACCTTGACCTAGTCATCCGTGACTTAAAGAGCCATATCGATGTGGTTGGGGTAAATCTACATTTGATCCGAAGAGATAGGATTTGGAATAACCAAAGATACTAGCATATAAACCGAGGATAAATATAAATCTCCGGTGAATCAATGCTAATGGTAAAGGAGTTTCACCCCTTTATTAGAATAATGGCGAGACCGCCAATTTACAATAAAGATCATCCGAAGTGGAGTTATGAGATACTCCAGAATCTAAAGCAGATGAAAAAGTGAGGGATACGAATGAGCTTTGGAACCGTAGGGAATGTTCCAAAATTCGAAAAGAGAGTGGTTCAATCTCGAATGAACGTGATTCTGTAAATCAAATTTACCATACATTCTAAGTTTTGCCTAGAACCAAAGCTCTGATACCAAATGTAACGTCCCAGTATTTTCAACCCTTCGCATCCGCACATTGTCGGACTTGAATTGTTCAAAATACTGCGTTGTAGAATAAATTTGGCAAAACTCAGAATATACAATAAATAGATCACAGAATCACATACACAGATATCAGAATCTCGCAGCGGAAATTAAAAATTTAGTGGTTCATGAAGCCACTGATATAACTTCAACAAAACAGAACTTACATTGTCTATAATCCTCAATACAAATTTTAAGACATAAATAGAGATAGAGTCTTCAAAGTCTTGAATTCCAGAAAAGATAAAGGCTGAAACAACTTCCAGCAGCGCGAATGATCTACTGAGTGTCCTAGCTACGGAGAAGAAATTGAAGCTGCAACTCAGGCTGACCCGAGCGTAAAAATAAAACATAACACTCGAGTCAGGACATACATACTTATATAATGTAAGCTAATTCAAGTGTACTGTAATATAGAGCAAGTAACTTAAAGGATGCTTGGGACCGCCCATCCTCTAAGGATCCGTCAAACTATTTACTATGTAGTATATTGCGCTATTATACTAGTGTCTATTTATAAAATAAACTTACTTTTTAATAGCGTTAAGGGGTTACCCATATAGCCCTTAACACGTAATAGTCCCAGTAGTCCATCCAATATCATAGTCCCTCCTGATCGGGAAGCCACTAGAGGATACCACACGGGCTACGGGAGAAAACCAAACTCGTACAAGGCGCGATAGGGTAGGTGACACGGCACAACTAGGCAATGCCAGGGTAGATATACCAATTGCTATCCAGGCTGATGGTAACGCGCAGCGCGCAGCTGCCGCCCACCTCGAACTAACTCCCCCAAAATCAAAATATAGAAGTGGCCACTGAATCAATCCAAGATCATAGTATAATATCGAAGAGGAGCGTCCGATCAGAGGAATGACCTCATTGGCCTGGAATTGCTCCTGTTTTAGCCACCTTATGCCAACTCACGGGAGTCGGGTCCACGTATTTACCTTACAGGAAACGCCACCACCGACCTACTTCATTCTGGAATCTCCACCGCGTACACGGTTGGTCAAAGTGGTTTTCGGTATCGACAGAGAGTATGTCCATATCCGATCCCGGTCTCTTTGCCAACCCATCGTTATTATAACCCGTGGTCATTTAAAAACAATTTATACTTTAAAACCAGTATAAACATTTCCATTTCAAAACTATAAATACGATATCATATAAAACCCAAAAGAACATGATATCGTTATATTCAAATATAATTCTTTTCCAAAACCATACTGCTTAAAATTTATAATATCTGGAAACCAAATATTTGAATTATACCTTTAAACCATAATATATTGGAAATTTTTCTTTAAAAAAAACATAACTCCCAAACACAAATGGTTTGGATATAAATGGTTTAACTTTATGGTTACTTTGTAAAGAAGATAATTTACATAGCTTTACAAATATATTTCTTTATTTTAAACCATAATTTAAATATCACTTCATGTTCCCAAGACCATTTCAATTCCTATATATATATCCAATTGGAGTATTAATATTCAAAACTAAGGTTGGATATTTTTTCTTTCAACAAATTAGTGTTTATTATTTCGTCTTGAATATTCCCATAAATTCCATAGATAAAACTCCAAAATTATGCCATTAAATAATTTCAAAATTTACTTAACACTAGAATGTTCATCTTAAATTTATTAAGAAAAATCCAGTTATAAATCTCATATCTTAAAGGTCTCCAAAACTTAAACATAAATATAATTTATCAAATTCCTTAAATTTCAAAACAATCAAATTCCAGATTCTATAGCACTTAGGAAATGCTACCTAAAGTTACGGGTAAAACTAGTCCAATTTCAAAAGACAGCATTTAAATGCTTTAGTAGATTGTTTAACTTAATAAATATTTCCAAATATAACTTATATATATATTTCTTAACTGAAATCTTATCCTTTCAAAAATCCAGAATTTCCAAAATAAGTTATATTCCAAAATTTTATTCAAATATTTATTTATTTATTTATTAACATTTATAACTCATTCAAAATCAATATAAAATCCTTTAAAGATATTAAA
Source organism: Allium cepa (assembly GCA_030765085.1). Lineage (NCBI taxonomy): Eukaryota > Viridiplantae > Streptophyta > Magnoliopsida > Asparagales > Amaryllidaceae > Allium > Allium cepa. Next base: position 948,837,343 of record CM060943.1, on the reverse strand, counting down.
TCAAATATTTAACTTCCAAAATAATTTTAAATATTTCAGAAAATATTATAAGGACCACGGGCCTGTATATAGTTTTCTAGCCTAGGTCAAGTGATACGGATTTATATCATTTCAATCCGTAGTTTACAAACCCCGGGTTCTATCATTTCAAACCCGCAATCCCAAGTTAACAGTTAAACAGTTAACATAATAATAGCACAGTAATCATCATTTAGGCCTATCATTTCAGCCCACAACAATCTAAATTTAACAGGGAACTTGCAGTGGTGATTTAAGCAGTAAATAAACAATAATATAATATAACTGCAGAAATAATACAACAGATAATAACTGATGAGGTGTCAATTTAAATGGGATTCATCATTCTACGTTATACTACAGACAGATAATATTTAAATAAAATTTTTACACATACACTTGCGATAATTCACAAAATATATGTACATATGTCTGGTGAGAAATACTCACCTTAAACGTTGCAGTGGATCTAAATCAAACACGGTATCTACTTCGGAAAAAAAAACGGAAAGCACGATCAAACTTCGGCGGATGCAAAGCCTTGACTTAAATCTATAAGATCCAAATACCAAGTATGCGAATTTAAAAATTACGGTCAAAGCAAAATTTCAGAACAACTGGAACGAATAGAATAAAAGAAATTTAGTTCAACTTGCTCGACTACTACAACCCGCTAACCGTCTCAACATATCCTAGGCCCATACTTCAACCGTACGCATGCATAAAATAAATTGAATAAATTGCAAAATAAATTGCAAATTTAATACAATTGATTGAATAAAAAGATGTTATGCACCCAAACAAAACAAATACATGTTTAGACATTATTAAATTATTTCTCACATTTTTAATCATATTTATCATGATCAATTATTTTCATTCTCATATATATTTATTTAAATAAAATGACAATATTGGCAACAAACACAATACTGTTCAAATTATTCGATTTAATCAAATGTAGCCACTAACTACATTCGAATTCATTAAATAATACTTCATTTCACATACATGTTCATCATGTTTAGGCAAATTATTTCTTCTTTTACTTTTATTATTAAACATTAAAAGGTGGTTATTGGTATACATCACCAATATCCTTTTATTAACCATAATAAATACAATCCATTGATATTTATCCACCCAAATTCTCAAATAAGTAGTTAAATTTATTTTTAACCATCTTAAATTTATTTCAACCATTAAAAATTGAAATAAATGTCATTTTATTATATTCACCCAAGATTTATTCATACAATATTGTTTATTTGAATTAAACAACATTTCATATCATTTTCTCCTTATCAATTTATCTTCTCCATTATTAAATTGTAATTCTTTTTTTTTTTCTATGCCTTCCTCTTCAAACTGCACTTATCCAAATCCACAATACCACTAACTACATCATAACTACACTAATTCCATAGTCTAGCTTCCTACAATCAATTTATATCATTTCTTCCAGCCTACTACTAACAAAGTTCTATATGTATTTATAAATGGCACGGCATGATGGGGAAGTAGCCGAGCAAGGAAATCAGAGAACACAAGAAGGAGGAAGGAAAATTGGAAGAAGCAAAGAAATAAACAATGCAAATTATTTACCTGATAGAAGCTTGTACCAGAGAGGGACAAACAAGGAGATATGAAAACTTATGTGAATGAGGCAAAGTATTTATAGATAAACTTGCGAAATAAAAAGGGGAGATAAATAGGCAGGTTTGAAAACGTAAGAAATAAATGCAAGCGTTGATTTTTGAGTGCATGCGTTTAGGCAAGAGATTTATTTCCAGTTCTTCTTGTTTGAACGCTACACGAAAATTGTGATAAATGCATGCGTTGATTTCTCTTTCCAGTTTTATGTTTGAACTATATCACTCTTTTGGATTTTTTTTTTTTTTAGATAGCTTGCGTGATTTATACCAGTTATAATCTAAATTTAAAGCATGCGTTACTGCAAATTTGAACAGATTTGATTAAGGAAGCAAAACTTGAGCTCTTGCGTGATTTATGGTAAGCAATGAAAAAGCTTTTAACTGAAAAGGCAAAAGTAATAAATGCTTACATAAATATTTACTTGATCAATGGTTCGAAAAATTTATTTATTGCAAAACAAACGCAGTGGAAACAGAGAGATATAATGGGTATGCGAAAATTTGCAAAGATAGGCAAGATTAAATTTTGAATGCATTTAATTTAGGTGAGAGGAAAAATGGCAATTGGAAGAGTTGATATTTTTGTGGATAAGGCTGCGTGAATAAATGAATACAGTGACATGCTCAAGAAACAAATGGTAAGAGGCAAATGTCAAAATGTTAAAAGAATAAAATTTTGTGTCACGCGCAAAGGAAGGCAAATTTGATTTCCATATTCTTCTAATCAATTAATTCCCCTTTAATTGCCTTTAATTGATTTCAATTGATTACCTTATCCCTTTTAATTACCCTCCTTAATTGATTTCAATTAATTACCATATTACCAATTAATTATCCTCCTTTAATTACATACTCAAATTTGGTTACTAACTTAATTAGTTAATTAACCCTTTTTGTTAATTATCAATCCTGCGACGTCTCACATTAATCCGTCCGCTTTGTAGGCACTGGTAGCCGGACTGGTTACACGGGCAGATTTCTCCTACAAAATGGGGATTAACCTCGTGTCCTCATGCCATTAACCAAAAGAATTAACTTATTTATCTTTCATCAATTTTATTAATTTGCATTAATTATTCAATAAATTAATTCTGGTCAACTACTGAAATTTTACAATTAATTTCTCTATTAATTGTCATAAATTTCTTTTTGAAATATCTATTAATTGTCATTAACTCCATTTTAAAATATCCGTATGTGCCTTTATTCAAGTTTTGAATTGCTAACTAGGAATAAGGTAGATTTATCAAATAAATTGATTGTAAGTTTCATTGTTTTAAATTGCTTAACAATGTTCACTGCTAACATAATTAATATGTCAAAATTGAGAATATTCCACCAACATGATTTGCATGTCATAACCTACCAAATTAACATAATTAATTAACTACTTTAATATGTTACAAATTTTCTCCTTTTCATTATTTTTAGGGAATGGGTATAACAACAGATATTATGATAATATCCAAAACATTTAGTTACCACTCACTTCATTATACATTATAAAAATTTCCTTTTTTTTTTCCTTCTTAAATTTAGTTACAAAAATCATATTAAATTAACGAGTTTAATTCTCTAAATTAAATATTTAAACAATATTGGTAAACACAATTTATATAAATTATATTTCTAAAAACAAAAAAATTAAAAGAAATAAATAGCTAAAAACTAGGGCTGTTACAGGCACAGTCTTGGATTACGACGAAACCAGTTCCATTTGACCCATAATATTGTTTTATTATCGGATTTCAATTTTTATAGTGTCTGGAGTTGTTGTGTGAGCATACGATATACAAACGCGCTTAAATCTATATCGAAAAATTCAATATAATAACTGGTCCAAAAAGCTATCTTCTCTATACGATCGAGTTAGGGCTCGAAACCTTTTCCTTTGTGTTTGAAATAACGGTTTAACATTATAAAAGCCTAGCGGAACGCATTGATAGGAGATCAAGATTTTCAGTTGCGTTTACCGAGACCATATAAATTTAATTAAAATGATATATATATTCTGGTCAAATTACTCACGTCAGCTATTTTTATTTCACATCAAGTTACTGTACATGAGCAAGTTCTACACGCCATCGTTACTTCTTTCACTTCGTTCAAATCACAGCTAATACAAAACAAAAAAATATATTCTTCCTTTTCTTTTCAAATCATGAAAGTTCCTTCTTATTCCAGGCTTTCAATCAAAATCAACGAATCATACCATCGTCCCTTCTCATCCCTCAAAAGCTAAGAAAAAAATAAATATTTAAGGAAGATTATATTTACCAAAATCCTCTTCCCTTTATTTGAAAAATCCACACACCTTTTACTCCTTTGTTCCCAACCGAACGAAATCATTCCATTTGAAATCGAGAAAAGGATGGCGTCCCTCTTCAAGTTTGTTCGAACGAAAATCACATATTGCTATCCCATTTTTGTTTGTGTGCTGAAATATATATATATATATATATATATATATATATATATATATGTGTGTGTGGTTTAAAAATATATAGGACTTTTAAAGGGTTGTAAGATGGTATATTTAGATTCAAAGGAAAAGTAAATATACATGCTTACATTTTATCACTACTTAGTGTATTAAAATATGTGTTTAGTATAAATTTATGTATTTATTATCGTAGTTAGTAAAAATATTTTATTAAAAGGAATTTTGTTTAAAAATAATCTATTGGTTAATTAAAATTATAAAATGGGCAATAAATTGTGCAATTAGTCAAATATTAATAAAATCATAATATGTTTATTCAAGGTCAAAAAAATCGAGAAACCAAGGCAATATTGGAATGGATTGCAAATAAAAGCAAAGGTGAGTTAATCTCACTCATCTGGGTTTAATTTAAATTTAAATGGTTAAATTTAAATATTTGGTTGAATGATTGAATTGATTGGATGTGGTATATTATTTATTACTATATATATTGGAGTGATTGATTTCCCGCATTATATAGCGGATGAGACCCTATGCGCCGAATAATTGCGGATGATATTATATAAATCACATATACTGCGATAAACCACCTCGAAGTGGAATGGGTATTATTGTATTGTGCTAACATCTGTGGATGCAGGGAAACAGGTTGGAGGGATTTGACTGGATTCCTAAAAATATTTAGATTTGTTAAAATATTCTGTGATACAATTATTTGCTATCCTATGATGAATTATATTGATAATTGGAAATGTTGGATACTATGGTTGATTTTAAATATTTCGATGAACTAGGTTATCAAAATCTATAGAAATGGGATTTTTGAAATGAAAATAAAAGAGTGAATTTTGAGTAAAATAATCATAGAAATTTGAATAAATTAAAAATGAATTGGAAAAGAATAAAAAGTGATTTTTGAATTCTGATAAATAAAATTCCAAGTGCGGGAAATTAGATTTTGAATAAATAGGAATAAGTGATTTTATTTTTAAACTTAAGTGATGTTATATCAAGAAATAAAGAATTTATTTTAAATTTCTAGGTTTGAATTTATTTAAAAGGACAAAGAAGGAATTTGGGAAATCTGAAATTGGTCTTTTCAGTTAAAAGATTTTAAATCATAATTAAGGAATAAAAATTTGAAGTCAATGGGTTTTGAGATGAATGACTGAGTAAAGGAATTTATTTCAAAATGGAGTAAATTGGAAATCAATTTTGAAATCGATTTAATGTATGAAATTGGAAATTTAAAGGAGAATGTGACCATGAAATTTATAAACTGGGTTTATAAATGCGAAGTGATGTATAATTGATGATTTCAATCTCTTGAATTGTTTTGTGCGTCCAATTCAATATTTTGAAATTGTAATTTGATTTGTTTTTATTTGATCCTTTTGTTGTTGTCTAATTATCTATTTGATAATTAGATTATGAGTTTCTAATTATTTATTTAATAATTAGATTTTGATGTTAATAACCGTTTAGGCAATCCTGTTGTTTTATAAATTATCTTCATTGATAATCTTTTCATTTATCTTCGTTGATAATTTGAATTTGCTGATTTGATGTTTAACACTGTTACATGTTATTTTTATCGTTATCTGATTTCTTATTAAAGGATTGGATAAACGAGATGTATTGTGACTGTCGTCTATTTGATTATATATTTATTATTGCTTCCATGCATTAATAATTGAGTTTGAATTAGACTGAACCGTGTATTATTTTCCTTTGAATTTAATACTCGGGTCAGACCGAGTTATTTCAGGTTGCTGATATTTTGCTTTGGGTTGCTGCTTGAGCTATGAAGTCACTTTATACCTTTTGGAGTAGTCATTGCCATAGTAGAGGATGATATGTATTCATGTATATTATTGTCAATAATGTACTTGTATATGTAACTTCCAGTGTCGACGGTTGTAGTTGTATCATATGTATTGTATCACATATATTGTAACTGACATCAGTTATATATATATGAAACTTTTTATTATCTTTGTTCCACATGTGGCTTATCTGTGTTATTATTATATATATTGTCCTAAACTATTATGAAACATCTAGTTCGTTTTATACTGGAATTGGGTATGTCGATGGGAGTAAATAATTAAGAGACGAAAAATAAAAATATATACCACTCCTATGGAGGTAACCAATACTAGTGTAAGGCCTAACTACGGATGGCCGCTCCTATCCAGACTTATTCTTCGTAATAACAGACAGTATTTCCTTTAATACTCTTTGTTATTGTGAACAAAGAGGTGGGGCGTCACAGTTGGTATTCAAGCAAGGGGTTTATGGACATAATATAAAACATAAATTAGATGGAACATGTGTTACAACTATTAATTGATGTTTTATTTGAGCCTTGAGTCAAAAATAAAGTTTTGAAATTATGATGAAATTTTTAAATATCCTTATTTAAAAACTAAAAGTGAAATTGTGTTTTGATGATTGAGAAATTTGTGTTCTGTTTAACAGAGTGCGCAGCGGAAGCAGTGAGAATGTCTTCGCTAAGTACAGCTGATAACCTTTTTGATTTAAAAATCAAAATATGAAATTGAAATAAATTTCATTTGTTGTTTACATAGCTGTGTTTATTTTGTTTTCTTTGAAAATTTCGAATTTGATTTGAGGATCCGAAGCGATTGAAGTTATGTGATTTTGTTGAGATTTTGTTGTTTTGAATTATCTTCATTGAAGATATATTCGACTGATTTCTTTGTTCATTTTGTAGTATACGTACAAATTTAAGTTGCACGTTACTGCATTAATTTTACGTTGAACCGGTGTTTGGTTTTCAACGTATTTTGTTGCCGTTATTTTTATAACGGAATTTTTACACCATTGCTAAATTTTTGCAGCACGGTGTTTTGTTAACTTTTTTAATGAGTGGAAATTCACCGGTGTTATATTTTGATGCGAATTATTTTGACGAGATTTTAACGTATAAAAATAACTGTCGCTTTGACTTCAGTAACCGTCAAACTTAAAGTGAATTTTCAAGCGGTTATCCCACAATGCTGATTTTGAGATCCGTTTTTACGGTGTTTTGAGAAGTGCAATTTCCTTGTCGAATTTGCTACAGATGTTGCTTTTTTGAGCACGGGTTTTTGAAATTATTTTAAAATAAAATTGTTTTCCAAAATTTCTACAGTTTGCGCTTTCAAAAGAATGAGGAAGTGATTTAAACATTTCAGCAAAATAGAGGACAATGAATCCTTACTTTTACTGATTCACTTAATTCCGGACTTGTCCGTTTGAGAACGTAAAATGTTATTTATTTAAAATACACAATTTTGCACTTTCAAGGAAACGATGAAGAGAATTAAACGATTTAGTAAAACTCATGGTATGGGACATGTGCGTTTGCCATTTTGGTTAATTCCGGACTCGTTAATTGAAATATTTGTTGTTTTGATGATTTACGTGTGCTTTCGAGCCACTATGTTGGACCTTTGGGTCATATGTTGGACCTTCGTGTCATATGTTGGACCTTCGGGTCATATGTTTGACCTTCCGGTCATATGTTGGGCGTCAAAATTATGTTGACAATACTTAGTAGGCTTCGGCCATATGTTGTTGCACGTGTGGCGTTGCTTAGACTCGCCATATGATGCGATCGATCCAACCTTTTATGTTGATTTTCTAGAGTATCTTAATTGATTTCTAGATATTTGTTGTTTCTAATTATCTACAGGTAATTAGATATTTGCTGTTATGAGATTTAATTATCGTGTCGATAATTAGATATTTGCTGTTATGAGATTTAATTATCGTATCGATAACTAGATATTGCAGTTATGAGATTTAATTCTCGTATCGATAATTAGATATTTGCAGTTATGAGATTTAATTATCGTATCGTTAATTATATATTTGCTGTTATGAGATTTAATTATCGCATCGATAATTAGATATTTGCTAATTCTGATTATCGTTTTTGATAATCAGATAATTGTTGATTCTGATTATCGTTTTTGATAATTGGATATTTATTGATTCTGATTATCGTTTTTGTTAATTAGATATTTGTTGGTTCAGATTATCGTTTTTTGATAATTGGATATTTGTTGATTCTGATTATCATTTTTGATGATTAGATATTTGTTGATTTGAGATTTCTGATTATCGTTTTTGATAATTAGATATTTGTTGATTCTGATTATCGTTTTTGATAATTAGATATTTGTTGATTTTGATTATCGTTTTTGATAATTGGATAATTGTTGATTTCTGATTATCGTTTTTGATAATTAGATATTTGTTGATTCTGATTATTGTTTTTGATAATTAGATATTTGTTGATTCTGATTATCGTTTTTGATAATTAGATAATTGTGGATTCTGATTATCGTTTTTTGATAATTGGATATTTGTTGATTCTGATTATCGTTTTTGATAATTAGATATTTGTTGATTTGAGGTTTCTGATTATCATTTTTGATAATTAAATATTTGCAGATTTGAGATTTCTGATTATCGTTTTTGATGATTAGAAATTTGTTCATTCTGTCTATCTTTTTTGATAATTAGATATTTGTTGATTTGAGATACTGATTATCTTTTTTGATAATTAGATATTTGTTGATTTGAGATTTTTGGTTATCGTTTTTTGATAATTAGATATTTGTTGTTTTCTGATTATCCTTTTGGATAATTAGATAATTGCTAATTTTTGCTGATTATGAAATTTTCTAGTCTCTAATTGATTCTAGATTATGTTGATTATATTGAATTGCTGTTTTCTATCTATCTCTGTTGATAGTTAGAGTTTGCTGACTATGGAATTCGTGTTTTCTAATTATCTGTTGGGTAACCAGATATTTGTGGTTTTGCGATTTGTGCTTTGAGTTTCCTAATTATCTTTGTTGGTAATTAGATTTTGATGTTTTCTAATTATCGTATCGATAATTAGATATTGCTGTTTCGTGATTTCTGTATTATAATTATCTAGTTGTTAATTAAATATTACCGATAATTGTATTTATTCAGTTTTTGTTGTTTTCTTATTATCTACTTGACAATTAGATTTTTGTTGAAAATTTATGAATTTCTTTTGTGAAATTAAAAGATTTCTTTGGCGTTTGTATTCCCAACCATTATTTTTCTAGCTTAACCGGTTTATGTTAGAAAAATAATTGTCATTAACGACCTTAATTATGAAAATTACGAGGATGAAATTTTTATAAGGAGGGGAGTCTGTAACAACCCGGGGTTTGGTAATAATTATTTATCGTCAAATGACGATTAAATTGGTCGTTTGCTATTTGGAGTCTTTAAATCGGGTTGTGATTCTTTAATAATTTGATTAAGGAATAATGCGGGCTTTCAATTGAATATTGGCCCATGGGTTTTTGTGCAATGTTATCTCGAGTTAATAACCGATCCCCCTCTCCAATTTTGTTCATTTGAAACCCTAAACCTAAACATACGAAAAAAATAAAAACAATGGAGGCTTTCGTTTCTCGTCCGTCCCTCCTCCTTTCAAATATTTTTCACATTGCAAGCCTCAATCTACAACATGCGAAAGCGAAATAATGGATGCTAGAGTATGATCGACTTCGTGGCCGCCACAGCTTGATTTGCTATGGCGATATTTTCTGGATACCGCTGCTTCGAAATTGAGGCTGTCGATCTTTGATTCGTGCTATGGGAAAAAAGGTGAGTGATCCACTCACATCTCATTCAATCTGCAATTTTTTAATTTTCCAATTGATTTATTTCGGCAGTTCGATCTTATTGTTGATTTTGAGCTGTTCGTTCTTTTCGGTCATCACTGTTTCGATTTTGGTTGACAGTATTATTTTCGTTCGTGACCACCACGGTTTCGATTTCTGTTGCCTTTGGTCACTTGAATGGATTATGTTGATTTTATGGAAATATTTTGGGTATGAATTGAGGATTGCTCTGTTTTCACTGCATATGTTTTCAGCCACTATTGCATTCATTAGACTTTATATTTGTTTCATTCACTTCAAGACAGTTCCAGTTTGCTAGTGCATTTAGTTGTTTACACCTATGACTTGAACCAGATGCATTATTGAACTGCTTCATGCTTGATAACCACTTCTTAGTTGTCAGGTGTATATGCTATACTATGTTGCATATTGCTGCAACTCGTAGATACTTCGATTTGAGCTTGCATTGTTTATTCGAGCTGCTGTATATATGTATGCTTACATCTGAACTGTGTACTTGATGCAGTCTCCATGCAATTGGGTTCTGGTATCATTCTTTGAGACAAATTGCATTTCAATTGTCGGCTTTGATTGTTTATCCATGGATTGTTGATTTTCATTTGCTTCTCTGGCCGTTTTAAAATTTTACTTTGGTGCAAAAAGAAATTGTTTTTGACTTTGCCTTGTTGACATTGTCTTTGACTTTGTTTGACAATATTTGTTTCTCGATTCTGGCCATTTGTGTATGTTGCCTCTGGTCATTTGTGCAATGTAGCATTCTTGACTAGTTTTGATTTTTATGATTCACTGCTTGGTCTTGAGTTTTGGTAACACTTGAGTCTTTCTTGATTCACTGTTGCTACCTGGTTGTCATTACATATATGTTGCAGCTTGATCTTATAGTGTCACTGCCTGCATACATGTTGTACCCATTATAGTTTGAGACAGACCATATTTTTCAAGTTGACAGTTCTTGATTTCTTGATGCATTTTGGTAATAATTTATGTGATCGTGTTTAATACACCTCTGTTAACTCGAGTGCTCGCTGCATTTCAGTTTTGTTTAGAATCAGGGTTCGCCAATAATATTGGAGTTCATATGCATTTATAACCCCTTTGATTATCTAAATACCATGGCTTTGAGTTCTGGCGTATATGGCTTTGCTTTGCCTTGATTAAATTGAAACTAGGTTGACCTTGTTCTGCCTTTATTCATTTGCTTGCACTGCTTCATCATGTCACTGTTTACATGTGCACTGGTCCAAGTATAGGTGCGGTTTCATGTTGCCATCTTTGTTTACTTTCACCTCCATTATGCAGTATCTCCATGTTGGACCACTGCCATGTGCATTTGGTCATTTGAGCTTTTGTGCTCTGTTGGTTCATGTGGCATAATGCTTGCTACCTGGCCATTATTCCATGTTGATTTTGGTTGCACTATCCACTTTATTTCACCTGTAGTTGTAAATGCATATTGGTCTGGTTTCATTTTGGTCTTCTACACCACTGTTGTCACCATCTCATGATATTTTGGAACTTGAAATGTTGTATTCAAGTGGTGGCTGCAGTTTCCTTTTGTTTGCAGTTTTGTTGAGTCATGATAGCCGTGACTTGACCTCTGCAGTTTCGAGTGGCTGTTAGTATTTGGAGTCGTGATATGCATCTTTGCATATTGATATTGCTTCATTTTTTTTGTACTAGTGCATTTTGTTGTACTTGTTTTTTGTTGGTTAGAGCTTTGCTTTTGAGGCATAGCCTCTGTTTTCAGGTATATATCTGATTTTGGCGAGGCAGTGCATGCGTGCGTGTACTGCAGCCAAATCAGAATTGACGTTTTAATTGACGTTTTAAATCGCTTGAATTGTTTTGTGTGTCTAATTTAATATTTTGAAATTGTAATTTGATTTGTTTTGATTTGATCCTTTTGTTGCTGTCTAATTATCTATTCGATAATTAGATTATGAGTTTCTAATTATTTATTTAATAATTAGATTTTGTTGTTAATTACCGTTTAGGCAATCCTGTTGTTTTCTAAATTATCTTCATTGATAATCTTTTCATTTATCTTCGTTGATAATTTGAATTTGCTGTTTTATTGTTTAACACTGTTACGTGTTATATTTACCGTTATCCGATTTCTTATTAAAGGATTGGATATACGAGATTTATTGTGACTGTCATCTATTTGATTATTTACTTATTATTGCTTCCGTGCATTAATAACTAAGTTTGAATTGGACTGACCCGTATATTATTTTCCTTTGAATTTAATACTTGGGTCAGACCGAGTTATTTCAGGTTGTTGATATTTTTCTTTGGGTTGCTGCTTGAGCTATGAAGTCGCTTTATACCTTTTGGAGTAGTCGTTGTCATAGTATAGGATGATATGTATTCGTGTATATTATTGTCAATAATGTAATTGTATATTTAACTTCCAGTGTCGACCGTTGTAGTTGTATCATATGTATTGTATCACATGTACTGTAACTGACATCAGTTATATATATATATATATATATATATATATATATATATATATATATATATATATATATATATATGAGACTTTTTATTATCTATATTCCGCATTTGGCTTATCTATGTTATTATTATATATATTGTCCTATGCTATTATGAACTATCGTAGTTCGTTTTATACTGGAATTGGGTATGTCGATGGGAGTAAATAATTAAGAGATGAAAAATAAAAATATATACCACTCCTATCGAGGTAACCAATACTAGTGTAAGGCCTAACTACGGATGGTCGCTCCTATCCAGCCTTATTCTTCGTAATAACAGACAGTATTTTCTTTAATACTCTTTGTTATTGTGAGCATCGAGGTGGGGCATCACATTCATTTTCATTTCCTAACACTCTCAAGCTAAAGAAAAAATAGGGGAAAGAAATGGGAATCAAAATTTCTAAGCCCTAGTTTACTAGGAAATTCAAATTCAAGTTCTAGAAATCAAGGAGAAGCATAGGTAAGCATCCTTTTCATCATCTCTATCCCTATCTCTCTTCAATTTTTAGAAATTTCTAATCCCTAACTTAGGAAATATTTTCTTATAAGCTTAGATTGGAGCTTCCTGATTGAAGTTGAAGAGTGGTTGATCTTGCCTTGTCATAAAGCTTCTCATTCGTTGTTTTTGGGTTTGCAGGGGAGTTCTTGAAATCACATCAATGTCTATACCTTTGATAGTTATTTGGTACGAATTCCGAACACCTATTTCATGTTCATTTGCTTTGTATTGAATTGGATTAGTGAATTTTCCAATTTTTGATATTTTAAGGCCAAAATCTATGAAAATCCAACATTGAATGTTTTGACATGTTGTTTGGAGTGTATTGAAGAGCCTATAGGACTTGGTCATCACTTGGCATAAATCGTTATCCATCGTCGCTCGTTCAATAGCCTCTAACACAATTTGGCCTTTATTAGCCTAGCCTAAATCTTGCCTTGAGCTTCAGCTCAAACTCCTGGTGACAAGCTTAAACGTCTAGAGCTGCGGAATAAAAATTCTAAACCTTCAGCGCAGACGCCTGAGTTTCTTTCCCAGATGTTTGGGGGATCTGGAAGAAAATTCCAGGCCTCCAGCTCAGATGTCTAGGGGAAACCACCAGACGTCGAACACTATTAAATTCATCCAATTTTCCTGTTGTATGTGGCATTCCGTTTTAATCAATTTTTGGTTGATCCGATTGGTCGTCTTCATTTATTATCGACTTTGATGATTTGTTTCTGGATTTTTAGGAATATCCATTTGATGGATTTGATATCGATTTCTATGGTTTTGATTCACGTCATCGAATGTGAATTTTTGGTGATTTATTGTTTTTACAACCGTTTCTGTGATTTGTCACTTTAAAATACAAAGAATTCTATACTAGTAGTAAATATTTTAACTCATTCACAAAAATGATTCCAATTTTATTTTTTATACAAAGCTAGTTTTTAAAACCATTTTCCAATCTATTAGTATATACACATCTTCAGCTCATTCATATAAGAAATCTAATTAAACGACTTAGCAAAACAAGTGGTATGAAACATTTGCGCTTTCTTTGTCGGTTAATTCTTGGATTTGTTTGATGGAAATGTTGTGACAATTTTTTAGTGGAAATATAAAATTTATTCATTGATGTTTAAGTTAAGCCATTGGTTATGGGACATGAAGCTAAACACATTTATTTACTAGCTTAGTGTAATTCACATTTCTCGTTGATCAATGATTATCATTTTATGGTTTAGACTAGCGATACATGATGTCTCTTTGTCCACGTGGGGGACTATACCTCGTTTTAATGAGCTTCTCTCATTTCTTTTATAGGCTAGTGACTATGGGTTCTTTGGTTTTTCAACTCATTTTTACGGGCTAGCGGCCCATGTTCTTTTATGGACTTCGGTTCATCGGACGTACAGATTTACTACGTTGTGGTTCCGGCTTATCAGGTTCATGGGACATGGCGTTGCACTACGTCATTGTTTTGAATTATTTGAGTTTTAGGTTCATTGGGCGTGCCATTTTATACTACGTCATTGTTCTAAATTATTCGAGTTTCAAATTCATCGGGCGTACCGTTATTATACTACGTCGTTGCACCGACTATATGGTTCGTGATCAAGGGACATCGTCTCGTTTGTGATGCACATGTTGGTGAGTTTTCATGCTCCCATTTTGAAAGGCCTCCCCCCTTTGTGATTTTTGGATTTCTAATTGATGATTTCTAGACTTTGTGTTTCACCAACTTTTGTGATTTATATTGATAAGCTTTATCAATATTTGTGGTTTGGTGAATAAAATGAAGAATATGACATTGTTTTTGGTTTATGAGAAAATTTAAGATATTGTATGATTTTTATTGTTATTTAGTGTATACTTGTCACAACATGGCATTATTGTTTTCGTGTATTTTTGTCATATCTCTTATCCTATCTCATTTTATATGATATTTATTGCTAGACTGATCTGTTAATTATTTTCCTCTTAAATAATACTTGGCTCAGACCGAGGTATTTCAAGTGCTTCTGCTTGACTTCTTATCAGGGTCTGTCATCTGACTTTTGGCTAACTACTTAGCTTAGTAGTTTTTGCTTTTATGCATTCGAGATAGAGACTCCTTGATGTATACGTATTCTTTTGTCTAGCTCTTGTACCTATTCTTTTGGGATGTAATTGATCTTGTATGACCACTAATTTGATGAACACTTTTATGTGTTTTATTCATATCTGCTTCTGCCTTAGTGATATAAATATCTGCTGATTTATGTTATGCTTACTTTATATTTGTTTCGAAAGATCACATAGCTATTGTGTGGTAGTTTTGAGTTTGTAATTGATGTGTCAAATTTCTCCTTGAAGCAAAATGCGCATAAAACTATCTAAAACATCGATAATCGCACAAAGCAATTGCACGGATGGTCGCTCCTCAAGAGCCTTATTCTTTGTACCAGTCGATGACATTACTCCATAGTGTCCTTGGCGAGTGTGAGTATAGAGGTAGGGCGTCACACGGAGCCTCCCTCAAATCTTTAAAGGAATAAATTGCCGAACAAAATTTCCTCTTCAAAATCGAATTTGCATCTTTTCCACCTCCTCCACTTTTCTATTCGAATCGAGGTTATAGCTTCAGAATATATATATATATATATATATAGACACACATCCATATATATATAAATACACAAACACACACACACATACATACATATATACATATATATACGCGCGACCAAGTCGCGATACCTCTTGTCTGCGAGCACTAGAAGTGGAGCGCTGACCCCCATCACGAGCGTATGGAATAGCTGAAAGGCAAGGGAAAGGCGGTGCCACATGTGGAGGTGGGGAGGTCGAAGTGTCGAGGCTCGTTCATGGTTGAAATCTCGAGCTAGGATTGAAGATGTAGATGGTCAGCTTGGGTTTGGGTTGGGGAGTCCTACACGCGCACGCACTCAAAGGCGAGGTAGGGTGATTTGATTGACAGCTGCAATAGAGGGCCAACGAGAGGCAGTCTATCAAATTGGAGATGGTAGCATGGGTCAGAGGAGGAACAGTGAGCAAAATCTTGCGTGCAGGGTCAACCTAGAGTGTACAAGACAGAGGTATTTTAGTTGAACTTAATTTTAAAATTTTTGTTATGTAATTTTTAGTTTAATTAATATCTAGCATGATATCCCCCTTGAAGTGGGATTGGCATTTTTATGTTGCACTAACATTTTTAGATGCAGGGAAAATAGGTCGGAGAGGTCCAACTAGATTCCTCAAAATTGTTAGATTTATTTTGATATTCCGTTATATGATTTATTTTAATAATATATGATAGATTATATTGGAGATTAAATTGATTTGCATACTATGGTATTCCTGGATTGATTTTTGGTACTTTAAAGTACAATAAATATCAATACTGAACTTTTAAAAGAAAATAAAAGAGGAATTTTAAAGTGAAATATTTATAGTGAAGTTGAATCAATTAAATGAATTAATTTGAAAAAATAAAGTTTAATTTTAAAATCCTATTTAATGATCTAGGAATATAGAAAATAGAGATTTTTTGAATAATTGTGCAAAAAAGGTTTTAAAAATAAGAACTTAAGCGATATGGTTTCAAGTATAAAAAATGTATTTTTAAGTTTAAGATTTAAAAATTTAGGAAAAATAAAAGGAGAATTTCGTAAATAAAATCTATTTGAAAGTTGACTTAAGTGTTTTAAAACGGTCATAAAAGGAAAATGAGATAACGAGATTTATAAATGGGCTTATAAATAAAGTGAAGTATTTATCAGTGGATAATTTGGAATTATAAATTCCCAATGGAAATTTATAAGGGGATGGGTAAATCGGTTTAAAAATAAAAAGTAATTTGTTTTTAGCAAAGCGAACGAGGGAATTTACGGAATTGGAAAGTAAATTTAGCCGAAAATAAATCGAGAGGGATCTAAGAATTAATTGGACTGTCTATTTTTGATTGGAAATATATTTTCTGGAAAAGTTGGGTATATTTTTTTTAAAAAGACTTTTTTAAGTTTTAGTTAGAAAATGAAAAAGTGTTTAAAAGGGTGTTTTAGAAAAATGTATTATTTAGTTGTTTCATTTTTTTTAAAGTAAATATTAATTATGTTAGCTATAGTAGTTAATTATTATTAATGGTTAAATCAGTATTATTATTTTAAAAGGGATAACTATTAAATATTAATAATTTATAAAATAGCTTTTACTTAAAAGTAGTTTTTGTCTGAAGTAACTTGGGAAAATTATATTGAAATTTCATAAGTATTATTTTGAAAGTTATTAAATAAAGTTTTCGAAAAGTTTTGGTATACTCACGGTGTAATGGGAGGCAGTGAGTGCCTGCAGCTAAGTCTTAAATTTTTCTAGGATAGAGACGTAACTTTTGAGCTGTGATCCATTGTTTGATACCATAATGATTTTTTACATAATTTTAAAAGGTTTTTTTATTGAAATGGGTAATTTATGAATATACTGATTTCGATAAGTTAAGTACAAACCTTTTGGATAAAGAGATTTATTTTATTAAAAGTTTAATTTAATTAAAGACTTGGTGCTTTCAGTGGAAAATGAAATGTTTGGTTGAGTTGATTGTTTATTTGATAGTTAAATAACCGACTATCAAATCTGGACCTAAATATGACTTTCGAAAAATATAGAAGTACTGGAATTATATGGTATAGTTACCGTTCGAGGTGTTATACTATACGTATAAAGCTGTTTGTTCTATTAGGATGTTTTTAAGGAAATCCATTCACTAACGTTTAGGAGGTGATCTCCTCTTATTTTCGTCTGTTTATTTCCTAAAGAACAGGGGTTGAGTTTACCGGAGAATATCGAATGTTGTTTCGAAGAGACCAGGATCAAATTTGCAATCCAAAAACCACTTTGATCCAACGAGTACGTTTTTCTAATGAAGACAAGAGCTTGGAGTCGAAGATGAAGCACGAAGTGCAAGGGCTAATCGCTACTGATCTAGAGGCTGATACCGAAATTAGTAGGAAGAGTGCCATCGGTTCCGTTCGGAACGGTTACGGACTTGTATGGATAAAAGCTATCAGTATATTGTCATTGGAGGACAATGAGCATAAGTGCAACGACCCGATTTTTCGACGCCCGAAAATCGACATCAATATGTCCACTCTATTAAATGTCGAACAATCGAATGTCGGAAAACCAATCTCTAAGGGAACGATGAAGGTGGTAGAAGAAGAGAACAACAAAACAACATCAGAATCTCACCATAGCAGAAGAACAATATATAATAGATAAATTACTGATCTTTATACACATAGTACTATATCTGTTTTATACATTATATCATCAAAGTACAATACCATCAATAACACATATTGGATAGGTATATTAACTTGTCCTCACTATACAGCTTATACTGCACAACGGAATATACATCAAATACGAGTGATAGGCCTCACCATCCAACACTTCTCCTGAGCTCCACAACATCCTATCCTATACTTATAATACTCGGGCTGACCCGAGCATTATAATAAAACAATACCCGAATTAGTCTGGAAAACCAGCGTGAGAAAACACACTCAATTGGATTATTGAAGTTTTCAAAATCCTTTGAAATTAAAGGTATCTCGTAAGAACACGCCACAAAAAAACATGGTGACTTTTTACTTTACGATAACCAAAACATTTTTATCAAATCCATCTGATATTATAGTGATGTCTATCGAAAGTAAAATAGAATCTAGCTGAAATGCTTGCATCTGACATTCCAGCAATAGTTGGGCATAATCAAAATTGTACTGGCGCTTATTGGAGATTGGATTCCACACAACAACAAAAATATCCTATTATAGTGCCCTTTTTACAATGGGCATATTCTACCAGTTGTAATAGACGGCTATTACAACAGTCGTTTTAGGACTGTTGTAATAGATGCTCTGTCCAATGCCCTTCTTACAACTTGCTTTATTTGCCCATTGTAATAGAGAGATATTACAACAATTAACTTCTGCCCATTGTAATGGAAGTATATTTTACAACATTCAGCAAATGCCCGTTGTAATAAATCGACTACGAAATTAGGACACTTCTATCCCAGTTATCACATGGTTTATCATGTGGTTTATCGACAATGAAATTAGTTCCCGTTTTAACAAAGGACCGATGTAAATTTTTAACATTTTATCTAATTTATCGACTACTATTTCATTTTCCAGACTACGAAATTAGGGCACTTCTCTCCCGACGCAAACGAAATTTATATTTTCTCCAATTCGCGAAATTAGGGCACTAAGGCACTACGTATTTTATCTTCTCTCCAATTCACGATTGAAGAAATCGAGGAATTCAGGATTCAAATTAGTGAAGAGCGAATAGGTTTTTGCTTTTCGTATCTATGGTTTGTGCTTTTCGTATCCGATTAATGATTGCATCTTGGGTTTTGATTATGTGTTATTTAGGTCTTCTATCTGTTGATTTTCTATCTGTTGATTCTCTGTCATGCATCGTTTAATATTTAGTTCCTTAATGATGATTATTGTTATGTCAAACTCATCTGTTGATTGTTTGCTGGTGTTGTTGGGAAGCAAACGCATAACTCTTTTTTGTCTTTTGTTGAGGTAAGGATGCCAATGGTTGATGATGGGCGTGGATGGTGTTCCCAGGCTTTGAGTAATATTTATGGATCTGCTATGGGTTTAGTAAGCCATTAGAGAGTGAATGAGTGTTGTTGTATATTGCTGTGTGTGTGGGCTGTGGGGGTACATCTTGTTGTCCCTGTGTGTGTATGTCTATTGTCATTTGGATCTGTGTATTATTTACTCTTTTGTTTGTTATCGATGTTGGTGGGAGTATTGAGTAGTTTGGTACTTTTTGCTGGAGAGGATAAATGTACGAGTTCATAAAAGTCAGCAATATAATAAGCATGTTCTATCTTTATATGAAATGTCACTAGCTATCTTTAAACTTCCATTCCATTGTAATCAAAAATCATAAATAAGAGCATTCCATCAGTGGTTTGCTGGAAGTACAAGGGGATTTAATTCTGAAAGCTGTTGATGGGTAACAGTAGTTCACTTCCTGTTATGCAGCAAGTTATTAAGATTTGTAAAACTTACATGATGCTTGAGTAGCAAAAACGATATCTCCTACTTTTACCATTTCATTCCACTTCGTTCAAGCCGTGACTAAAATCTTTGGGTTCTTGGCTTCCACTAGTTTACGCGAAAAATGATTTATATAAATATTTAGTTAAGTTTTTACATTGAAATCATGCATAGTTAATTAAAATTTTTATTTTCAAACTGAAACATTTAATATATTTTTATTAGTTTGATTGTCATTTATATTATTGATTAATAAATAACAAATTTGCAAATGATGTTTATTCGTTCAATACTTTGTAGCACAATTTAAAAACAAGGAGAACGGGCATCAATGTAGGCTTTTACAATTTGATTTAAAAACTAATTTAAACATACCAAATCCTTTTGACGTTCTACAAAAGATCTCGAGCCACCCCTACTATTTCTAATCTGGTAACAAATTTCTAATGTGGTAACAAATTTGTAATATGCTTTTCAAATACTTAAAGTTTTCCCCTACTATTGACTTGTACCTGCTACCCCCAACATAATTGCTTTCATTATATTCGAAATTTAGCGTTTCTTTTGTCATGCAACTTGTTTATTTCGAGGCTGAACTTTATTTGTTCATAACTTTTGATTCTTTTATCTGATTTTGATGATATTGCACATTCGAGAAAACCTAAAACATACCTTATAACTTTCATTTGAAATGTTTTGTGAAATTTTGAAGTTTTCATGGTCAAAAACGCAGTTTTAGGCTGTTGTCCTACACTTATAATACTATTTTATTATCCAATGAACTCACTAAAGTTAGATATCAAAATTTGCTTCAAAAAAATAAAAACATACACATATTTAAAGGAGTTCACTATTGTTAAAAGTAGAATATAATGTGCTTTTACTAATAGTTTCAAAGTACAACAATCAGAATCTCTGATATTTATATATTGGATGTATATAGGTAACGATATAGTGCAATTAGCCGATGGTTTCAATTTAATTTTTTTGAATTAAAAAAATAGTTAGGTTATGTATTTATATTAAAGATGGGATTAAATTTAGAATCCTAAGTGAAAAAGGACTTTCTTAAGCATATATGTTTCTCATTCATCTAAAAATCCTTAGGAAAATTCTTTAGAAGATGAATCGGTAGTAAATGCATAAAATAATTATAATTATAAGGAAGACTTTTTATAATATTTAGAAAACCATAGAAAAATAGTGCATTTTTTATAGAAGTTTCTAGCATAATATTTTGAATTAACCAAATATTTTTACTACCTAGGACTGTAACATATCAACCTACTTAATCTGATGGGTATTAATAATAGTCAAGCTATAAAATATTAACATATACAACACATACAACAAGGTAGTTCTTTATAAAAATGTGTGTCTTAGCGGCATTTGGATTGTGAAACGTATATCAACTTTATATTAAAGACTACCTAGTTATAATGCCAGTGGTGTCAATTTTGAAATGAAGGCAAAAAGCATTTCTAAATGTCAAGTTACAACTGAGTTTAATTACAAGCGAGGTGGCATGATTGATCTCACTATAAAACTGCGAAAGTAAGGAAGTGACATGTTAAATTAATATGTGCATATGAGCTCATTAGTCCTATTTAGGATATGGTACTACATGACGCACAACTTACTACATGACGCATAAGTTTTCTTTCTTTTTAGGCCTAGTTTTGAGGGTAACATTACTATATAGTTTTCATTGGGATGTAACTGCGAAATTCCGTCATGAGAAAAAATCATATTTTTGTTGGCATAACGTCTTATCATTAGGTTCTAACATCAGAGGGTTATAAAATGGACAAAACATGGATCCACCTACCAAGGTTTTGTCAATTTTGATTATCAGTTTTATGCTTGTAATTATTATGGTTGATTATCGATCGCTTTATGTGTCATACAATGACTAAGGAATATAGCCAAGTTGTTCGAAATTTTGTATATGAGCATGAAGAAAGGAAGGGAAATCTAGAAAAAATCATTTGCCCTTGTTCAAAATGTAGGAATTTTATCCGCCATCCATCAAGGGAAGTTGTATCACACTTGGTTTGTTTTGGAATTGAACTAATGTAAAATGTATGGATTTTTTACGGGGAAACATGCCCTTCAGAAAATGAAGGAGATGAAGTGACAAATACATATAGAATGTACATAGACACACAAATATGTAATGACGAGGTAGAAGATCATTCTAATGTAAGACATGAGGTACATGGGGTAGAGATTAAGGAGATGATAGAAAATTCTGAAATTCCTTTGCACCCTGGTTGTGCAAGCCTACAATACTTATTTACAAGCACAAGGCTCAAAATGGTGTACCTGACACAGTATTTACGGAACTTCTTAAACTTTTCAAAGATATGCTGCCTATGGAAAACATGCTTCCTGATTCGACGTATGCAACAAAGAAGCTGCTTAAATAATTTGGTTTAGTCTATAGACAAATACATGCATGTGTAAATGATTGTTGTCCTTTTAGGAAAGAGCTTGCAGATAGTTATTTTTGTCCAAAATATGGAAAACCTCATTGGGAAAAAAACAAGATGAAGGAAGATGGAAAGTAAACCGAAGTACCTACAATGGTCTTGAGATACTTTTCAATAATACCAAGACTGAAAAGAATGTTTACGTTCGCAGAAACATCAACGCAATTAAGATGGCATAGCAATCATAAGAGGGAGAATGGTAAATTACGTCATCCAGTAGATTCTTCTCAGTGGGCTACAATTGATAGGATGTATCCTTTCTTTGCATCGGATCCATGAAATTTAAGGCTTGGTCTTGCAAGTGATGGCTTTAATCCCTTTGGGGATTGGAACTCTGCCTATAGTTGTTGACCAGTATTTCTTGTTGCGTACAACTTTGCTCCGTGGCTTTGTATGCACAAAGATAATATGATGTTATCATTATTAATTTTGGACCACGACAACCAGGGAATGATATTGATGTGTATCTACAACAACTAATTGAAGATATGAAAAAATTATGGGATAAAGGGGTGAAGGCATATGATGCATACAATCGCAATGAATTTAGATTAAATGCAATTTTAATGTGGACGGTAAATGATTTTCCAACTTATGGAAATTTTGCAGGTTGCAGTGTAAAGGGGAAGAGGGCATGTCCTGTTTGTGGCATTAATACATGTTCAATATGGTTAACATTTAGTAAGAAGTGTGCATATGTAGGCCATAGGCGAATCCTTGATCCTAATCATGACTATCGTCAACGAAAAAACTTGTTTGACGAACTAAAGAGACTAGGAAAAGACCTCTAATACAAACCGGTGCTCAAGCCTTTGATATTTTTAAAAGTATTTACAATGATTGGGGAAAAATCAAATGAGGAAGAGAAAGATAAAGAGAAATAAAAAAAGGAAAAAAAAGGGGGAGATAAGAAGAAAAAAGGAAGTCAAATGTGGAAGAAGTCTATTTTCTTTGATTTGCCTTATTGGCAGGTAAAGTTTAATCAGAAACAAAATTGCTTCTTCTTTTCTATCTATGTAATCAATACTTCATTATTAATTAGTTATAGTCTATTTTTGATTTTCTTAGGTACTTCCTTCGCGTCACAATCTAGATGTAATGCATGTTGAAAAAAATATAGGTGAAAGTATTCTTGGTATGTTACTTGATATTAAAGGAAAATCAAAAGATGGCATTAATTCACATAAAGATCTAGAAGTACTGGGTATTAGGAAAAAGTTACATCCTATAGACATGGGAAGCAAAGCATTTCTTCCAGCTGCCCAATGCACCTTAACTGATCTAGAAATGGAGATCGTTTACAATAGAATGAGTAATTTGAAAGTAACCGATGGGTATAGCTCAAATTTTGGAAAATGTTTTGCAAAACAAAAAAAAAATCAAGTCTGAAGTCCCAAGATTATCATGTTTTGATGCAACAACTATTGTCTATATCACTGAGAGGACTTCTACCTAAAGGTACAAGGAATGCATTACTACGACTATGTTCTTTTTACAAAGACATTTTCCAAAGAGTGCTTGATAAAGATTAATTTAGAATCCATCGAGAATCAGGTCGCATTAACACTATGCGATCTTAAGAGATTTTTTCCCCTTCTTTTTTTGACATCATGAATCATTTGACAATACAATTAGTGAAAGGAAGCAAGAATTTGCGGGCCAGTACAATATCGTTGGATATATCCATTTGAGAGGTAAAATTCAACATTAGTACTTATAGTAGTTAATAATACATGTGCTTATGAAAATATTTTACTTATGCATCTTGATTATAGATATATGAGAACACTGAAGGGGTATGTTAAAACTCAAGCATGGCCTGAAGGGTGCATAGTTGAGCGCTATTCTGCTGATGAATGCATGAAGTATTGTGCTGAATATATTAATAGTGCATTAGAAATTAGACAAAGGAAAAATAGAAATGAAGTATAACAAAGTGATTCCATACTCAAGGGCCGTCCTCTTTCCAAAGGAAAACTTATGGTAGTCACTAAGGAGGTGATTGATGCCGCTCAACGGTATGTGTTGTCTAATACTGAGGAGTGGAGCCTTATATATAGTAAGCATAAGTTCAGTTCAATTATTTTGTGCGAAATAAATTAGATTTTGACTTGTATGTTTACGTATATAGGATGCACAATGAGGAATTGAAACGTTTACATCCTCGGCTTTCACGGGATGATTTGGAACTTTCAAAGCTGCATTCAAAGACTATTAGTCATTGGTTTAAAAAAAAGGTTGATAGCGTTATATCTTTTAAGATGGATAAGTTCGACATAGAAGTATACGTTATAGTGATTATTCTTTATATATAACATTATGCTTTTCCAGGTTAAAGATGATATAAATACATCCGACTTTAGTGAACTAATAAATTGGCTTTCATATGGACCTTGCCATCAAGTAATTTCTTATATTGATTATATAATTAATGGTCGCCATTTTCATACTAAAGACAATGATAAATCTACACAAAATAGTGATGTTTCCATTGAGGCAAGTACTGTTCGCATAGATGGATACGTTGAGAAAGTAATATATTATGGTGTTTTGCGTGAGATTTTGTTGTTTGACTACCGCCAGTTTCAAATTGCGTTGTTTATGTATGACTTGGCAAATATTGATAGTGGAGTTAAAGTCAAAGATGGATTTACGTTAGTCAATTTACATCAATTCCAAAATCAATTTTAAGTTTGAAAGCTATGATGAGGAGGATGAATCAACTAGCAAACCGGTAGATGAGTCGCTACTTGATGATAGAGATGTCGATGATGGGGATGAAAGTTATATGAGGAAGGATTGTGATGGTATTTTGGTATGATGTAAGCATCTTTTATTGATATTTGTGTTAACGTAGTTATATTCGTATCGAGTGTAATTATACATAGATTTATGCATAGTTATATTAATTAACGATGAATTATTAACCATGAATTTTTATATGTAAACTTGGAAAAAAAATCTTTCTTTTGCAAAGTATTGCTACTGTTTATTAGGATTTTCATACTTTACATTAATGATTAAATAGTGTGATGTTCTAATTATTTATATATATATTATGTCTTTTTCTAGGTTCCTCCCTTAATGGAAGGTTGTTGAACTTGAAGCATCAATGGGTAAAATAGAGCAAGGTCAAGGAGAGGTAAAATATTAAAATTTTAATATGCACTTCTATTGTTTTAAACTGACATTTCTTATTTCATGACATAAATTTTTTATTTCCACACATAGTTTTCTACATATGCATTTTTTTTAAAAACTTCTATTATATCAAGGATGAACCACAAAGGCACTTCGTGCAACAACCCAGACTTCCTATCATTTGAAACTCGTATATTTAATTGATTTTAAATATTAACAAGTAAAAACTTTAGGCTGAGTAAGTTATATTTCGAATATCTAGATTTAATTGGATAAATAAATCGATAAACTAATATGTGAAATTACAGAAATAATTGGAAATTGGGTTTAATTTTATTTAAATTGATTTGTAAAGTTGTATTAAATCATATTGGAGTTAGAATGATGTTATAGAACTTATAAAATTGAATTAAAAGTTAATTTGTGGAAATTGAATATTTTAATATTTAATTTATGAGTAAAAATAGCCATTTTTCAAACAGTCTCGGATTTCGACGAAACCAGTTTCACCGGATCTGTAATGTTATAATATTGTAAGGTTTCAAATTTCATGTCAATCGGATTTACGGTTTGTCCGGGGCAGGCTAAATCGCGTAGAAATCGATTCGAGTGAATTTTTAATATAAGTAGTCGATTCAAAAACTTATCTTTCAAATTTGATCAAATTGGTTCCCAGTATATATTCCATTGTGTTCAGAATGGGGGTAAAACATTATAAACGCCAAGCGGCACGCTTCGTTTGGAGTTCGGAAAAATCTCGGGTGAATAGTGTCGCGTAAATTTCTATCTAAGGACCTCACTATTTTCTAAATTGCAAAATATTAGGGTTTCTAACCCTAGCCGCCGGCCTAAATTTTAATGGCCGAAATTTCATTTCATTCTCCCCTCAAAATCTTCATTTCCATAAGCAATTAGAAAAACTCTTCAACTACAAAGATGTAGAGCAAGACGAGAGATTTCAGACCAACGGCGGTGATCTGATTTGGAGCGTCGTGGTAGTCTCTAGGAGGCCGCGTCCATCGTGCGTTCGTGCACGAATTCCGGGGGCTAGAGGGGACCGAGCTTCACATAGCTCTGGCCGTAGGTGAGTCTAGCGTAGGCGCACGCGTTGAGGGTTTCTGATCGTCTTCTGGTTGTCGTATGGTGGTGCGACATTGATGAAATGGTCGCGTGCGTAGGGGTTTCTTCACGCGTGAATTTACTGGAGGAAGAAGGAGGGGCCGAACGGCCTAGATTTGCAATTTGGAAATCAACGGCTCAAATTAGTAGGGTTTGAATTTAAAATAAAAGTTTTAAATATAATTATATTTATAAATCGTTCAAACTTTAAAATGCTGTAACTCTTTCATACGAGGTCCGTTTTGGATGAAACGAATTGTATTGGGTTCGTATTCGCGAACACTACGCGATGGAGCTGGATTAGAGTTGATTGAAGCTAGTGAATTTTTTGGGTAAAATTAAACGCGCGTTTACCTTTATTCGAAATAAAACGCTGAAACTGTTATTGAAGCAAGGTGAGAACTTCTCACTCAATCGAAATTGTTCGATTTAAATTTTAAATAGTTAGATTTAAAATTGCTTGATTGTGTGATTGAATGATAAATTGCTATCTATTGCTTTGAAATAGACCCTATACGCCGTATATTAAGCGGATGTTATTTATTAAACACATATACCGCGATATTCCATCTTGAAGTGGAATTAGTATTATATATGTACTTGGAGTTGATTTTCCTGCATCATATAGCGGAAGAGACCCTATTGCGTCGCATAATAGTGGATAATATTTTATATGAACCCATATACCGCGATATTCTGTATTGAGACGGTATTTGTATTGTGCTAACATCTATGGATACAGGTTGGAGGGATCCAACTGGATTCCTCGCCCGTATTGATATATTTACAAATATTGTGATATATTCTGTTATCTTATGATATATGATGTTTTGGATGCCGTGATTGTTATATTTAGTGCTGTTGCAGCATTGGGCCTATTTTGGAAAATTAAAAGTGTTAAAGTGATGATTTCGAATTTAAACTGATTTTCAAGTGATTTTTGAAAGTATACATTTTTTTTGAATTTTGGAGTTGATTCATTTTAAAAAATAAACGTTATAATTTTAATGTTATTAAAATTATGATTTTTGAGAAACATAGTGTAAATGTGATTTTGAAATATGGAGTTAATGAATTTTATAAAATTTATAAATTGAGGTTTTTGAATTTATTATAAAAGCTTTTTATATAAGATTTATAAAGATTAGATTTTTTATAAATCAGAATAATTGAGTTATAAAGGAGTTTTTATAATTGTTAAAATGATGTTATAAAATGGGTTTTATAAGTAAATAAGATATATAGATTTATAATTGATGAAGTTATAAAAGAATTAATTTTCTAAATAAGAGGTTTATAAGTAAATTTACTTATAATTTGGATTTGGCAATTAAATAAGATATAATAGAATTTGTAAACAAAGGTTTTTTTATAACTTGAAGTTTTATAATATATAAATGTGAACTTATAAACATTGATTTATAAATTCAAAATTGATTGAATTTGATAAGTAAATAGGAAGCTTATTAAAGGAAATATATTCATGATTTTGGACAGTGGATAATCCTTTAAATTAAATATATAGAAGTGTTGAATTTGGTAAACGATTTATATTCACGTTTTTGGACGGTGAATAATATATTAAAGAAATGTTTTGGGGAAATGATATTTTAAATAGAATCAAAACAATTTAAAGGTGTTTTTAAAATGCATTGACTATCGAAACTATAGATTTCAACATTCATTGTTGAAATAAACGTTTTCGAGATATAAAAGGAAATGGTGGACTATAACACTGTTGTTATAGTAAATGATTTTCGAAAGGAAATGTTTTATATAGTATTGGGATTTATATATCTATCTTAATTTCGAATCCCTATACTAGTGATTTTGGGTTATCGTAGCGATGTTTTACGCAACATTCGTTTTGATTCAAATGAATGTGTTTAAGAGAATGTTTTCCTTAAAAGAATAAAATATATACTTAATCGTGTTTTAAGTATATTGGATATTTTCTAAGTATTGAAAATAAATAGATTTGTGAATTACTTATTGTTAAATAAGTATTTGGAAATGTTTTCCAATGTAGAAATTGAAAGGGTTTAGAGAATATATCATTTTTAAAAGATAAATTGAAGTGAATATTTGACAAGTTATTTAAATTATGGAAGATTTATAAAAAAGGCTGTAGTGATTGTTATGGTGTTGGATATTTATCTATTGGTCTTGATAGTTAAATAACTGACAATCAATATTTACCTTTAAATGGGTATTTGTGCGATTTGCTTGAATTTGAATGCTACACTTATTTTGAAAATAAGCGCTCGCTATTCGGTTTAGTCGGGAGACGACCTTTGGTTCATAAATCCCATTCCGAATAGTGATATGTCGTAATGGATAACATTGTAGACCGATGTTGAACCATATATTTTGGAAAATGGAAGGATTATCGTCGAATGTTCATGCATCGGCTGATCTCCGATATAGAGATTTGATCACCCTTTGTGATGGGAAGTCCTGTCGTGATTAGTGAATATCCTGATTGCAAGGGCTTCTTTGGAAGTGCCTTCGGTTCCGTTCGATCCCGGAACAGACTTGTATAGATGTGTGTCTGACGTTACAATTTGAGATGTAAAGCTGGTTTCTATCTGTTAACTTAAAAATCAGACGCTAACACCCCGGTGTAGATTGAAGTTGAGCGAAGCACCACCCGTGAACACGGGAACTAAAAACAAGTAGAGAAATCATAGAGAAAGCAGAAAAAACAACAGTTTTTATAGTGGTTCGGCTTAGGGTAAGCCTACGTCCACTTTAATTCTCTTTATTACTGAATCGATTACAACTTTACAACAATCTTCAATTACAATTCCGATGAGACAAACAACTAGAACTTTGATGCAGAAGAATTCTTTAAATCCATGTAGATTGCGTTAGATTTCCTCTCGAAGTTAGTTGAGATGCCTTTCATACTTGAAGTGTCGGGTAAGTCGAGAATTCAGCAGAGTATCGGCGCTTAAAGAGGTCGGCCAAAAGTCCCCCTCATGCTTGAGGTAGGTTGGTATTTATAGGGAAATTGCCCCTTTAGGTCGTAAGTCCTGACCGATCTAAAGTAAGTCGTGGTCGACTTATCTGGCCCAACCTCATGGCCTCACAAAAGTTCATTTGTACAAGTCCTAAGTCGCCCACGAGTCAACATCTAAGTCGCAAATGAGTCAACTGGTCCTCTTGATGCGGCGTTGAACCTTCACCCAGCAGCTTTAGGTCGTGGACGACTCAAGCTAGGTCGTGAGTCATGTACGAGTTAACTGATAAGCCTGTTTCCTTCAGATAATAACCAAAGTCCTGAATCGTGTACGAGTTAAGAGGTCACTGTGTTAAGTACGGAGCTTCGCCTCATTTGCTTAAGTCGCTCACGACATATGCTAGGTCGTAAGTCGCAGATAGATTTAGGTCGTTAACTCATTTCCTTCTTAAGTCGTGCCATCTCTTGAATCGTTAAGTCATCCTGTCCTTGAGCCGTGGACTTCCTTAAGTCGTAGAAACCTTAAGTCGTGGATGCCTTAGGTCGTAAGTCACCAAGTCCTTCAACTCGTTAAACTGTTAGGTGGTCCATACCTTGAGTCGTAGGTCGTGAAGTACTCTGAGTCGGCAATTTCCTTAAGGTATTGAGTCGGTCTATTCTCTTAGGGCAGTTAAGTCATAGCTTCCTTAAGTCGGTAGGTCGTGCCACCAGCTAATTCGCTAAGCCGTTATACTTTTTAGGTTGTTAAGCCCTTAAACCGTTAAGTCATCAGTCCCTTAAGTCGTCCATCCTCCTGACTCGTTGAGTCGTGCATCTTTTAACTCGTTAGGTTGATAACTCACTGAGTCGTTTGTCCATTGAGTCGCCGCCCACCTTGGGTCGTTTTCTTATTGAGTCGTTGACCATAGGAGTTAACATTTGCCCCTCGAAGTACACGCCTAAGTCATAGGTCGTGTACTTCAATCTAATCCCTAAGTCGTGGACAATTCAAGGAGCTGGTTAACTCGTTTGACCATCCATCTTCTTCTCTGCCTCCTATATAAGCCGTTAAGTCGCTTCTCTACTTTTACCTCCTTGCTTGTCTTCTTTCCGCCATTGTTGCATCCGGGCTCCCAAAGGCGACTTCAATCCGATCAACCATCAATTTTCCTCAATATTACATCCTCGATCAACAGATTTAGGTAACTTCAGTCAGCTGTCCATTGCGTTTACCACCAACTCTTCGTAACCATTTAGATATAGTTTTTGTTTCCATGCTGTGAGATTATGTTTCGATTCGTCTTCTGACCATTGCCGATCATTGACAATTGCCCTAGAAGGTGAATCGAGCTTAGGATCTTATGTAGTTGTTTGGCAAGCGTTTGGATTTGTTTTCGGGTTTTTCTTGAGAAGATTATGGATTTTGTTGCTAATGGAAGATAACGGGTTATTGGGTTGGAGAAGGATCAGCGGGTTGAGAAGAGATATCGTGAAGTTTTCGCGACTTTGCCAATTTGCATAGTTTTCAAAGTGACTGACTTAAGATCCCCTATGACCTTAATTGCACACGACTTAACCCTTTAGGTTATGTTTGTTTCTGGACGACTTAACACTTGGCTTCATTTGCACTTCATTTGCTCTGTCTTGATTTGAGACTTTATGACTTGGCCTCTAGGTCGTGAGAGACTTAGCCCTGAGTCGTAGCCGAGCTAACTTTTAAGTCGTGAACGGCTTAACTTTTAAGTCACGGACGACTCATGACTTCAACTGTGGCTCAATGACTTAAACAAAATTTGAAAACTTAGAGATGTTGACAGAACTTGATTGTATTTCCAATTTGAGTTGCCAGGATAAACTGCTTGAACTTTGAACTGTTACTTGAACTTTGAACTATTAAACTTTGCTGCATTCATTCACAGATCACTTTTTGACTTGAAAGCTAACAATCTGTTCAATACATCATTTACAGAAAACTGGGACGAATATACTGCCACTGACTGCCCACGTCAAATGACAGATTAGTCAACATAGAGTAATCAACTTAAAAATACTGTATGAAATGCTGTGAACCAATCAACTAAAGTGAAATATTAATGCAAAGCATTGCTATCTTGAACTGATTTGTTTGCATCTACATTTCTCTTTCATATTTTAAAACAACAAACCCTGGACTTCATAACTGACAAATGCTTGCTAGTTTTCATTCCAGTTTTATTCGTTTATTGCTTTTTTTATTTTACACAACACTTCACACAATTTAGGAAACGTGCACCTTCATATTTGAATATCCAGTTGCTTGTGTAGAATGACTTCTCATCAAGAAGATATAACAGCCCAGGCTGGAGAGGCCACTCTTATTCCAGCTCCATTAGTCAATCCTCCAGAAAGAGCCCCTACCACCTTATCGTACAAAGCTTTTCGTCAGTTGTGTGGTCAGTTTGTCATTGCTGAGGAAGATGCCATTCTTCCTGAGAAAAGTGACACTGCTGATGTGGCGCCTACTGGCTTTGTAGCGGTTAACCGGCAAATGTGCCTAAGCGGGGCCATTCTCCCTTTCAACGACTTTCTCCAGAATCTTCTTCTTCGACTAGCTATCTCCCCATTCCAGCTACACCCCAATGGCTATGCCATTTTGATGGGGTTGTGCGTGCTATTTAGGAGAACATTTGACCGACTTCCAAGCTTTGATGAGATTTGCTTCCTATGCTCCTTTACTAGGACTAAGGATCATCCTTCTATCACCGTCGTGAGAAGCGCCCGAAATCGTAAATTGATCGTTGGCCTCCCGGACACTGCCCATGGGTTCTTAACTCAATTCTTTTATGTCCGCTGCCCCCCGGGGTTTTATGCTGTGTGGAGGGAAGGAAGTAAGATCATCCACCTCTTCTATACTTTGAGTTTTGTGAAGTCCGAATTGCCAAGTGTTAACTTCATTTTTTCATTTCAGCGCTTCCCCCTCCTTCTAGAGATCCCAGCCACAAGCCAACTCTAGAGAGGCTCGTAGCTGTACCGGTTGAAGAGCGGGATATGAAATTTTTGTTGAACGACGAATTCCTTCACCAGTTCGGACTTCTTCACCCTTCTCGCTCCACAAACCCCCATGAGGTTCCAGACTCCCCACCTAAAGCATTAGATGCCCCAGTTTCTTCTAACGAACCCATACCAAAAGAACTTGCCTCCGAGGCTTCTCTGGTGAAGTGCTCTACTACTGTTGATGTTGCAGGGTCGTTTGGCAAATCCGCACTTGCCCCAGTCATTGATGAAGAAGAGACTCGGGGATCTCCCCAACGTTCACAGAAGTCTGGCGAAGAAGCCGGGAAAACAAGCCCTGTCAGGCAGAGCGGGGATGACACTTTCGAAGGGTTGAGCGATCTCTTCGCCACCTCACAGGTGATCTTTAAAGACGACCCTGTCACTACAAGGGTTTCTTCTTCAGTAGTGGAAGCGACTTCTTCTTTGCAACAAGCTCCGTCGACCCAAGAGTTGACGTTAACTACTATCCCCACGACTACTCCGCAATCGAAGAGTGGTTCGTAGTTTGATGCGCGTAGTTTGCACATCACACACACTTAGAATCTTTCGGCATTTTCATACACCTAATTCCTTGTACTTTGAAGATTCTACAGTTACACTTCTTTTCTCTGAAGACTTTTAAGACTTGTCTCTTTTTTTATTTCGGATTCTCCGATGGGACGCAGCGGCTCTTACTATGATGACTTTCAGCGCTACGGGAGGCGTAGTCAATATGATTATAGGCGCTACCTTCCCGTTCACAGAGAAACCGATGAAGAGAGAGCCGCCCAAAAAGCTCAGGAGAGGAGGGCTTAAGAAGAGCATTATGAGAGAAAAGAAAGGGAGGAGCACCATGATTCTTCCCAGAGAGGTGATGATTCTCACAAGAGAAAGTCGCATGATGATCAGGGAAAAAGCCACATAGTTGAGGACCCAAGCAAGCGTGCCCAGCACGGTGAAAAGCATGCTTCTACAACTCCTGAAAAGGTCACTGCCCCCGTCTTACTTGAAATTCCTTCTGGCTCTCCTGCTCTCGGGAAGACAGACATTCAGACAATAATCAGCAGGCCTAAATTCCAAGTTGGATCAGGCCCGGCTACTCTACAAAGCCGGTTCCCGCACTGGTGCCTGAAGGGAGTGCGGTTCGATCTTGACTTGGTCCTTATTGACAAGCCTGCCATGCTGCGAAATCTCGATGACGTCAGGCTTGATATTGAAAGGATGTCGAACTGGAAAAAGCTTGTTGACGAGTTCCAAAAGGTCAACCGTGCGAATATAGAGGCCATGCTTACTATGGAGAATGATAAGGCCGAATGGCAGAAGGTTCTTGAGAAGCATGATACCGAAATGAGGAGCATCACTACTTACAATGAAAAGCTTGAAGCGAAAGTTGAGGAACTTAAACAAGAGCTTGCTACTTCTTTTGCCTCATATACTCAAAAAGAAGAAGTACTTCAAAAGCAAGTTCGCGATGCTCACGCCGCTCAGCGACATGCTGAGGCACAACTTGAAGCTGAGCAGAAAACAGCGGAAAGTTATCGTGCTGAGGTTACACAGTTACGGGAGAAAGTCAACTCTCAGGAGGCGGAAATTCAAAAGCTAAAGCTTCAACTCTCCAAAGCTGAAAGAGAGCGTGACGTGGCCGTTGCCGGTAGAATTACAGCTGAAGAATCTCATGAGGCAACGAAGACCAGCATCAGCTCAACATTATTTGACTTTTACCTGCACAGCATCTTGGGGCACGGTAGTCTCGCCTTTCTAGGCCCCAAATATGATGTTACACTGGCTGAAGTGTAGGAGGTTGCACTTGACATGCTTGGCGGTAAAGGTGCTGGCTATGCCGAATCAGCTCTTGAGGAGCATTACTTGGATGAAGATGCTCGCGCTGCTCTCGCCAAGGGAAAAAACATCTTGCAAAATTAAGAGCTGAAATGGCAGAAGGGGAACGGTTAGGAAAAACTACTTCAACTATTCCAGTCCAGCCTTCTCCTTCGGCCGAAATCGACATTGTTGGCTCCAGTTCTCATTCTCCATCCCTGGTCAAAGTTACAACTGAGATTACAAGTACACAGGGTGGAGATGAAGGTGAAGAGAGCGCCGAAGCATAGGCTTATGAGGTTGATATCAGGAAGCCGACTTCTCCAGGTAACTCTACTGTTAATCTTGCCCAAGTGGACTGCTCATTTGCTTCTTATGAGTTCGATGAGCTTCTCGACTATTTCCTGAACCTCAATGAGCCTTTATCTCTTCTCTTTATTGACTTTAACTTCTTTTCTTCTGTAGATAAAGCATCGAGCATTGTTCAAACTTCCCCTCCTCCAATTATTCCTCCTTCGGTTCTCCAGGTCACTCATCCGTCTGCCTCTCAACCCGGGTCGCAAGAGGAGAAAAAAGAAGCTCTTCATGGCTTAGATGATCCTATTGCTTCTCAAGAACATGGGGGAGAAGGGCTTGGAGAAGGCAATGAGTCTCCGAAGCGAACCACTTCTGATAACATAAAATTATCTGCTCTTGTTACTCTAGGAAGTGAGTCTTCTTCAAGGAGGAGGAGGAAGCGTGTCACTTCCAAGAAGAGAAGGAAAGACATTCTTGTTTCTGAGGAGGAAGCGAAAGTTGATCCGGCAGTAACCCTTTCTCCTTCATCCCCGACTCTCCCAAGCCGTCCTGAAAAGCTGCCTATTAGGTCAGGTGAAGGCTCTAAGGGTGGTGGCAAGAAGAAGTAAGGGGTCCTGCTTCGATTTATCTTTACTTTTTGCTTTTTGCATGTACTGGACGGAGATTGTGCGGGTACCGGCCTCCGCTTTTCTTTTTCTTTTTATTTTGAAACCTGTACTTGTACAAAATTTTGACAGTATTGAATAAAATGATTCTTTTTGTTTGTACAAACTTCTGTCTGTATTTGAGAATGCATTTACTATTTATTTTTGTACAAGTTTCTTTAAATGATATTGCAGTGAGCTTGTGGTATGTTGTTCGAGCGTAATTTTTGCCAATGTAGCTATACCATGTTGCCCCTTTACCATAAGCTCGTTGCAATATTTTGTACTTTGAGGGAACTTGTACTCTTAATTTTTGGAGAAAAACTATTCCATACTTGGAGGAACACTATTCTGCTCAAAATAGAGCACAGCTCACTCCATATCAGTTTCTACGCTTCATCCTTCGAAGATATCACTTTTTCTATTGTGCTTTCACACATTTTTACCAAGTGAATTCTTCTATGTGGTAAAGCAGGCGTCTGAAGGGCACTTTAACTTCTTTTTGAGGAAGAATATTTTCAAGAATAGAAGAACCAGTCTTCCTTTGAAAGCTAAAGTGTGCCTTTGAAGAGGGCCTTTTTTTTTATTGCGCCTCGGTGAAGGTCTTTTGATCTTTGTTTTGCATTTCTGGTGAAATGCTTCTTTGAAAAGTTGTACCTATGAGGAGAGCTTTTTCACGTTTCAACACTTGGAAGTTTTATTTCAATCTCGGTGAAACGTGTGCCTCCAATGAGTTGTGCCTCCAAGGAGGGCTTTTCACGTTTCAACACTTGGAAGTTTTATTTCAATCTCGGTGAAACGTGCGCTTCCGAAGAGGTCTTTCTGTTTGATTGCACCTCTGGGAAGAGGTTTTTTGTTTGATTGTGCTCCTGGGAAGGGGTCTTTTGGTTTGATTGTGCCCCTGGGAAGGGGTCTTTTTGTTTCTACCCCATGGGAGAGGCTTTTATCTTTCCCTGTTCGCTGGGAAGCGGGCCTCCGAAGAGGGCTTTTCACATTTCATCTCTCGGGAGTGTATCACCGATCACAGTGAAATGTGTTCCTCTGAGTAGGGTTTTTTCCTGGAAGTTTGGAGTTTCTTTCTCTCGGTTGGACAGATTCACGGGAGTGTATCGACCGATCAGTCCGCAACTTTGTATCGAGAAAGATCTCTCTTTTTCTGGTTTAGCCCGCTCGAGGTCTTTTAGCATTTCAACTGTGGTGAAATGGGCCTCCGAAGACGGCTTTTCACGTTTCAACACTCGGAAGTTTTATTTCAATCTCGGTTAAACGTGTGCCTCTGAGTAGGGCTTTTGCCTGTAAGTTTGGAGTTTCTTTTTCTCGGTTGGACGGATTCATGGGAGTGTATCGACCGATCAGTCCGCAACTTTGTATCGAGAAAGATCTCTCTTTTTCTGTCTAAGCCCGCTTGAGGTCTTTATCCTCCGAAGAGTTGTGCCTCTGAAGAGGGCTTGTGCCTCCGAAGAGGTCTTTTGGTGTTTGATGCTCGCTCGCCCATGTCTCTTTGCCATCTATTCATGTTGGCGATCCCCGTTGTCTTTTGCAAGTGTCATCCCTTTTTAGTTGCCAATAATTTCCCTTATCCAAAGAAACATACTTCATAATTAAGCTAGTTGGTGGTGGTGGACACAGGCTATTTAACTGGTTGTTTGTTTGTACAAACATTTGCAATTAGTTACAATGGTCCACTTTCATCCACATCGCTAACTTTTATTCGAAGCACTTCTTTTGTAGGCTTTGAGTATGGAAATTTTGAATGGTTTAGCATTTGCTTGCTGGGTGATGTCGGATATCGCTTGGTCTTGCGATGGGCAGGCTTTGTTTTTATGGCCTACATTATTAAATCGACATTTTAGTAACACAGTTAACGTATTTTATATGTCGAAATAAAACAAAGCAGTTTATAATAGTAGAGAACACAAGATTTATAGTGGTTCGGCCAAAAACTGGGCCTACATCCACTTTATAGCTTTTCATTATTCACTTACTTTACAATTGCTTTTAATACAAGAATCATATATTCATAATTCTTTTACAACATTTCACGCAAAGCTTTCAAGTAAAATAGGGACGCAAATGATTGCTGTTCCAAGCTCTTGGGATTGGTTCTCCTTCGACAGTTGTGAGTTTGAATGTGCCATCAAGGAGTTTCGCGCCTATAACATATGGCCCCTCCCAGTTTGGCCCAAACACACCTATGGCTGTCATAATTCTCTTCAAGACTATGTCCTCAACTTCAAAGTTGCGCTGAAG
This sequence comes from Allium cepa, assembly GCA_030765085.1. Lineage (NCBI taxonomy): Eukaryota > Viridiplantae > Streptophyta > Magnoliopsida > Asparagales > Amaryllidaceae > Allium > Allium cepa. The sequence goes on along the minus strand of CM060943.1, from coordinate 948,799,738 downwards.
AACTTTGAAATTGAAGTGCCTGGCTATTCTTTGATGGTGAGCTGCAATTCTAAGTCTAGCCTCTTCTCTTTTTTCGTCGAGGAGGTCAAGTGCTTCTAATTGCAATTTTTCATTCTCATTTTGATCAAAATGGATCCTTCTGTGTGAGGGGACTTCAGTTTCCACTGGAATCATCGCTTCTGATCCGTATGCCAATGAAAATGGAGTATGCCCAGTCGCAGTTTTGTGCGGGGTTCTGTATGCGCATAGTGCAAGCGGTAACTTATCGACCCAACCACCTTTTGCTTTTTCCAACTACTTTTTGATGGTTGATTTGATTATTTTGTTTACTGCTTCCACTTGCCCGTTTGCCTGTGGATGAGCCACTGCTGAGAAGCTTTTTCGGATCTTGAATCATTTGCAGAAATCTTGGAACTCCTCACTTTCAAACTGAGTACCATTGTCTGTGATTATCTTCTGAGGCACACCATACCTGCAAATGATATTTTTAGTCACAAAACTTATCATTTTCTTAGAGGTAATAGTGGCCAATGGTTCGGCTTCAGCCCACTTAGTGAAGTAATCAACAGCAACGATAGCATATTTAATTCCCGATTTGGCAGTCGGCAAAGGCCCAATGAGATCTATTCCCCAGATGGCAAACGACCATGGACTGACCATTTGTGTTAGCTCAGTGGAAGGCGCCCTAGGAATTTAAGCGAATCTCTGGCATTTATCACACTTTCGGGAATAGTCAGCCGCATCCTGATTAATTTCTGGCCAAAAGTATCCATAACGGGGGATTTTCTTTGCTAAAGTTTGACCACATGTATGATCCCCACATTCTCCTCCATGTACTTCAGTCAGAATTGTCTTTGCTTCTTCCTTTGTCATGCGTCGAAGTAATGGCATTGAAAATCCTCGTCTGTACAAACGACCATCTTGAACTATATATCTGGAGGCTTTCCTCATCAGCTTTTGTCGTTCTTTTGAACTTTCTGGCAAAGAACCATTGAGCAAATATTCAAGTATCGGAGTCATCCATGATTCTTGACCTTGGGATACATTCATAATCCAATCAACATCCATTTCATCTGTGCTTGAAGCTGACAAGACTTCGACGGGAATTAATCCCAATAGTTGAGCTTCACCGGTACTTGAATACTTTGCGAGAGAATCCGCCTTCATGTTCTCTTCTCAGGGTATATGGTTTATTGAATAACGGTCAAAATCTTGAAGGAGCTCCCAGGCTTTTGATAAATAGACGGGTAGATTCCCTCCTCTAGCTTGAAATTCCTTCCTGACTTGGCAAACAATAAGTTGAGAATCACTGAAGATCTATAGTGCCATGATGTTTAGTTCTTTAGCGATCCTCAAACCAGCGATGAGAGCTTCATATTCGGCTTCATTGTTTGACGAAGGGAATTCTAGTCTCAGCGCATAACATAGAGATCGCCCTTCTGGGGTTTCAAGGACAACCCCTGCTCCGGAACAATAATCATTCCTTGCGCCATCGACATACAATTTCCATTGGATTGGGACGCTATCAGTGACTTCGTCCTCACTATCACCCTTATCCGTACATTCTGCGATGAAATCTGCTAAAGCTTGTCCATTGATTGCTTTTCGGGGATGGTAGGTGATGTCATATTGGCTGAGTTCAATATTCCATTTCAAAAGATGGCCCGAAGTCTCAGGACGGAATAGGACTTGGTTTAGAGGTTGATCAGTGAGGACTTTGATGGGATGAGCTTAGAAATACGGCCTCAATTTTCTTGATGCGATCAACAAACAATAGGCGAGCTTTTCTAATCTTGAATAGTTCATCTCTGCCCCAGTGAATCTTTTGCTGATATAATAGACTGGGCGTTGAATCCTTGCGTCTTCCCGTACCAATACCGCACTGAGAGCATGAGACGAAATCGCCAAATATATGAAGAGATCTTCACCACTGTCAGGCTTTGAAAGTATCGGAGCACTTCCATATGACGAACCAACTCATCAAATGCTTTTTGACATTCTGGAGTCCACTCAAAGTTTTTTCTTCCTTTCTTCAGAGCATCAAAGAATGGAATGCATTTGTCAGTAGCTTTGGAAGTGAACCGACTCAAAGCAGCAACCTTTCCATTGAGACTTTGCAATTCCTTCTTCGTTCTAGGAGCCTTGACCTCTCTCAGGGCAATGATCTGAGCTGGATTGGCTTCAATACCCGTAGCGCTCACAATGAAACCCAAAAACTTTCCGGACTCCACTCCAAATGAACATTTCAGGGGATTAAGCTTCATTCTGTACTTACGGAGTACTGCAAACATCTCTGCTAAGTGATCCATGTGGTCCACTGCTTTCTTAGACTTTACTAGCATATCATCAACATAAACTTTCATTGTCTTGCAAATCTGTGATTTAAACATGGCATTGACAAGCCTTTGGTTAGTTGCCCCTGCATTTTTGAGTCCGAAAGGCATGACCTTGTAGCAGTAGAGACCAACATCTGTGATGAAGCTCGTATCCTCTTGATCTGGCTCATGCATCATAATCTGGTTATATCCGTAGTATGCATCCATAAAAGATAACAATTCATGTCCTGCCGTCCCATCCACCAACTGGTCGATCCTGGGCAGCGGGAAACAGTCTTTGGGGCAGGCTTTATTCAAATCTGAAAAGTCAATGCATACTCTCCACCTTCCGTTAGCCTTTTTCACCAGCACTGGATTTGATACCCAATTTGGATAAGTAGATTCTCTGATGAAACCTTTCTCCATAAGCCGATCCACTTCTTCTTTTAACGCTGCCGTTCTCTCAAGACCCTGGGTTCTTCTCTTTTGTTTCACAGGTGTAAACTTTGGATCAATGTTCAGAGTGTGTACTGCAATCTCTGGGGATATTCCACACATGTCAACATGAGTCCAAGCGAACACATCCAAATTAGCCTTCAAAAAAGAAATCGGAACATTCTGAACTGTTGTGTTAAGTTGTGAACCCACATTAAGCACTTTGCTTGGGTCCTTTGGGTCAATGGGCACCGACACTGTTACCTTTACCGGTACTACCCTATTCTCCCCTGCACTGGCTTTCCTTGGATCCATCTCTCATCGTGCGGCACTACATTCACCAGTGCAGGGTCCACCCTGTAATTGCTACAAGGCTTGTTCCTTGGTGCGGACTGGAGTCGCCGCACCTTTTCCCATTTCTTTTTTCCTTGATTCTCGCAACTCTACAAGGTAACATTCTTGTCCCGCATCTTGGTCTCCTTTAATCACGCCAACTCCATTAACCGTGGGGAATTTTATGGTCAGACACCACGGGGCAAGAACAGCTTTGAATGCATCTAGAGTTGGTCGGCCTACAAAGGCGTTGTAGGCAGAGAATTCTTCAACAATTATAAAGGTTTGCTTTCGAGCCACCTTCCTCAATCCCTTTCCAAGTTCCACAAACAATTCTATGGTCCCAATCGGCTGTTTGGGTTCTCCAGCAAACCCAGCAATCTTAAGTGATGAAGCTTAAACGTCAGCCATTGGAATTTTCAATTGATCGAAGGTCTTCTTGAAGAGGATGTTGCATGAAGCTCCACAATCAACTAGAACGCTTCTCATAGTTGCCGGCACAATGCCAGCGGATATGACCAAAGGATCTATGGTCGGAGCCTCGATACCCAAAGAATCCCTGGCACTGAACACAATATCATCTATGGAAGTCTTTTGTTGCTTTAAAGGCGCATCATTCTCTAAAACAAAAACATTCTCTTCACCTGGTACATGCCTCAAGGCCCGGGCATACCTTTCCATCTCGCCCCAGCTTTTGCCTGCTGGGTGAGATCCTCCAGTTATTATATTGATGACAGGCCTTTCTGATTCATGCTCTACGACCTTCTCACTTGAACTAGGACGGTGAGCGGGAACTTGCTGTCCTTGAGTCGATGAGGTTGGGGCATTTCTATTTATTTTCACATATTGCTGGAGTTTGTTTTCCTTCAAGAGTTGTTCAATTACCTCTTTCAACTGACGGCATTCGTTGGTGTCATGGCCAGGCTGGTTGTGGAACCGGCAGAACCTTCCACTTTTTTCCATCCTAATACCAACACTCATTTTAGGTGGTGTCGGATAATTGACATCATCCTTGGTCGTAAAAAAAATGTTCTCAGGGGTATCGGTCAAGGGTGTGAAATTGAAAGGACGGCCTTTCTTAGCATCTCCCTGTTTCTTTCCACCATCGTTTCCCCGTTTCTGAGTGTTAGGTTCTTTCTTGTTCGAAGTAACACCATTGTTCCCGGCTTCCGCTGATACCACCTTAGCCGGTGATTGGAGGCTCTCCAAGCGCATGAATTCATCCGCTTTCTTGTAGAATTTTTCAAGTGAGTTTGGTTCTTTCATTTTCAACCATTTTCCCAATTCACTCGATTTGTCAATCGCCCTCATCAAGTATGTTAGACCATGCGTGGCTCAGCATTATCTACCTCGGCCAAAGCTATGTTAAAACGATTCAAAAATGACCTGATGGATTCTCCCAGATTTTGCTCTAGACTTGACAGTGACATTATATCTTTTTCTTTAGAAGCATACAATCGAAATTGCTCCTTGAATTTCCTGGTCAAATCGGAGAATTGGTCAATGGACCTGACTGGCAGCTTTGTAAACCACAATAGAGCCACACCTTCGAGATATACCGGGAAATATCGACATTTAATTTCATCAGACGCCTTGGCACAGTCATATGCCAGTCGTACTTATACCAAAACTCGTTAGGATCTCTCGTCCCCTTGTAAGCCGGAATAGTAGGGGGAACGAATTTCCTTGGGAACTCTGCCTTCAAGATCTTTTCAGTAAATGGAGTTTTGCTTGGAGCAAAACCCCACTCTTTCTCATCCTCATCTCTTCGCATATTTTCCTTCATGATTTGACGAACCATACCCGAAAATTACTCTTCATCATTTAGAGGCTCTGGAGGGCACACATCAGCCACTCTCTCTGAATTCTGCCTTGACAATCATTCATGGAGGATCGGCTGCGGCCCTGATCCTCCAGCTTGAGGAGGAGTCCTTTCTACTGGGTCTGCGGCTCTTTGAGAAATGTTCCCTTCAACATGCTGAACTCCAACAGTAGGGTTCCCATCATTATTACCCGGTTGACGGTTTGCCCCAAGTAGATCATTCAATTTACTCAAGATCAGGTCATTCTGGGTATTCTGGGCTTCCAACTGCGCATTCTGAGCATTCAATTGTTGTTTCAATCCCAAAACTACGGCGTCCAATTCTGCTCGTGTAACTCCGACGGTTGGAGCTGCTTGACTTGAAGGTGGAGAGGTAGCAGTATTCTCTTGAACATTGTCGGATCTTACAGAACTTCGTTTTCTCCCAGGAGCCATTATTTCCAATAAACTTATGGTTTTAAAAGAAATCCTTTCAACAATCCTTCGCGAAGCGATAGTGTAAGTTTCCTGAGTTCAATTCTCAGTGAAAGCATAGAAAAATATGTTAACGTAAAAATCAGACGCTAACACCTCGGTGTAGATTGAAGTTGAGAGAAAGCACCACCCGTGAACACGGGAACTAAAAACAAGTAGAGAAATCACAGAGAAAGCAGAAAAAACAACAGTTTTTATAGTGGTTCGGCTTAGGGTAAGCCTACGTCCACTTTAATTCTCTTTATTACTGAATCGGTTACAACTTTACAACAATCTTCAATTACAATTCCGATGAGACAAACAACTAGAACTTTGATGCAGAAAAATTCTTTAAATCCATGTAGATTGTGTTAGATTTCCTCTCGAAGTTAGTTGAGATGCCTTTCGTACTTGAAGTGTCGGGTAAGTCGAGAATTCAGCAGAGTATCGGCGCTTAAAGAGGTCGGCCAAAAGTCCCCCTCATGCTTGAAGTAGGTTGGTATTTATAGGGAAATTCCCCCTTTAGGTCGTAACTTGTGACCGGTCTAAACATAGTCGTGGCCGACTTATCTGGCCCAACCTCATGGCCTCACAAAAGTTCATTTGTACAAGTCCTAAGTCGCCCACGAGTCAACATCTAAGTCGCAAATGAGTCAACTCGTCCTCTTGATGTGGCGTTGAACCTTCACCCAGCAGCTTTAGGTCGTGGACGACTCAAGCTAGGTCGTGAGTCGTGTACGAGTTAACTGATAAGCCTGTTCCCTTCAGATAATAACCAAAGTCCTGAATCGTGTACGAGTTAAGAGGTCATTGTGTTAAGTAAGGAGCAGCGCCTCATTTGCTTAAGTCGCTCACGACATATGCTAGGTCGTAAGTCGCAGATAGCTTTAGGTCGTTAAATCACTTCCTTCTTAAGTCGTGCCATCTCTTGAATCGTTAAGTCATCCTGTCCTTGAGCCATGGACTTCCTTAAGTCGTAGAAACCTTAAGTCGTGGATGCCTTAGGTCGTAAGTCACCAAGTCCTTCAACTCGTTAAACCGTTAGGTCGTCCATACCATGAGTCGTAGGTCGTGAAGTACTCTGAGTCGGCAATTTCCTTAAGGTATTGAGTCGGTCTATTCTCTTAGGGCAGTTAAGTCATAGCTTCCTTAAGTCGGTAGGTCGTGCCACCAGCTAAGTCGCTAAGCCGTTATACTTTTTAGGTTGTTAAGCCCTTAAACCGTTAAGTCATCAGTCCCTTAAGTCGTCCATCCTCATGACTCGTTGAGTCGTACATCTTTTAACTCGTTAGGTTGATAACTCACTGAGTCGTTTGTCCACTGAGTCGCCGCCCACCTTGAGTCGTTTTCTTATTGAGTCGTTAACCATAGGAGTTAACACTATCAAATTTATTTCTGTTGGTGGCGGAGAATTTATTCTCTTTGCTTAACACCCTTCTCTGAGACGTACGAGCTTAGAGGTTCTGTAGTTGATGGTTACTAGTGATATATTCCCAAATAGGTAATGTGGCATACGAAGTGCTGTTGAGCATTTGTTGATCAAAGCATGGCTTTTGTGAAAAGCATAGCTTTGTGGACGAGACTTCGTCGGACCTCACACCCCGAAAATGGTCAAAACAGGAAAGATGCGGCAATATTATTGTGACGACCCAAACTCGATGTCCGACAAATGACATCAAATTCGTATCGCCTGAGCTTATAACAACAATATATAAAACAATGGAACAAAATGAATATCATACATGCATCATAAATACAACATCAACGTAATATCCATACTACATCACATTATATAATACATACACCACAACTCCAAATACAACGTCATAATAATACAATAGCGATCATATATCCAAAAGTCTTCAAAAGAAAGAGGTGATAAAGAACTTCCAAAAGTTAAACACCTGAAATCTCCTAAGATATCTCCAAAGCAAAACCTCCAAAATACTTCTTACTACGGAAAACCTGCTACTAGGCTGCCCGAGTAAAAAATTTGGGCACCCAGAGTTTAGGAAAGAAAACAATAAACTCCAGATCAGTCATGGGACTGGTAAGAGTAAACGAAGACAGTTGCTTTTAAAGAAACTAGGTTAATAAAAGAATTTTCGGTATGCTTTTAAAAATGGAACTACCATAAGACCTCCCGCCACACACACAATGCAAACGCAGAATTGGAGGAGATTTCTTCTTATGATAGTCAAATATGCTTGGTACGGAGAAATTTCTTTGATATTATTACTAGTGCATAGTGTTGAAAGCATTTTCGAAAATAGAATATTAATCTTAGCATCATAGACATCACGAACTATGCCTACTATAGCTACCATCTAAACAGTGGTGACCACCATATGTAAATGCCAGGTTCTACAACTAAAACCGTACGGGATTTCGTATTGGGAATTGGATTTCCAACAATGGTCAGGCTAAGGAACTTCCTGGGCCACATGGGTACGCCTTTGGAGGGACGACCCGAGGACCTAACCGGATCTCTGCCAACACAAGGCCGGGTTACCCCTAACTAGGTAACTACAGACACGAGTATGTCATCCCCCGGTTGTAACCAACCTTTATCCAGGGACCCAGCAACAAATCACAAAGTAATATATATATATATATATATATATATATATATATATATATATATATATATATCTGCGATACCAACATAAGTTAAGTATCTGGGCTCCACACCATGATACCACTTCTATCCAGAAGGAAATGCACATACCCTAAGGGGCGCTACCCCCAATAACCTTGCTGCATCATTCCTGTTTTGACCATTCCGAGGTGTGAGGTTCGACGAAGTCTCGTCCACAAAGCTACACTTTTCACAAAGCCATGCTTCGATCCACAAATGATCAGCAGCGCTTAGCATGCCACATTACCAAATTGAGAATATATTGCTTATAACCTTCAACTACATAACCTCTGAGCTCGTACGTCTCAGAGAAGGGGTGTTAAGCTAAAAGAATAAATTCTCCGCCACCAACAGAAATTTATTTGAAAGAAATCTGCTTTATATCTCAATTTGTAATGTCAGACATACTGTCCATACAAGTCTGTTCTGTGTTGGAACAGAACCGAAGGCACTTCCAAAGAAGCCATTGAAATCCGGGTATTCACAATCCCGATCGGACTTCCCATCACTTAGGGAGTCTCCATACCGTTGCAACTCAGTGCATAGACAATCGATAGGTCATCCTATCGTTCTCGCAAATACCCGGTCTTCACCACCGGTCTTCAAATGCTATCATAACGTCGAATCACATATTCGGAATGGGTTATACGACACAAAGTTCCTTTCCCGGCTAATTCGAATATTGAGTGTCAAATTATAAAACATGTGGATGTCATTCACCAAAATTCACAGGTTCGATGTGGGTTTCGGATAACAAACTGGAATTTGATTCCCTGTCGCATCGAAGTTTAAATGCCGTTTTACGGGCAACAGGGTTTACACATCAATACAGAAAAAACCATGATCACGGTGCAGTACAAGGCAATTACATCACACAGAATCACAAACAGAACAGAAATATCAATATGGTGCACAACAACAGTTAATTTATTTTCTAATTGGTTTAATTAAATTTATCACAAAATTATTTTAAATCAATGATAAGAACTAAAATAAATAATTTAAACCTTGATTAACTCGTTTTATTGTTTCAAAATTATTATTTAAATTAACCGCTAAATTTGATTTATCGATTTTTAATTTATCTCGATAACAAATTCTTAATTTACAAATTAATTTGAACACTCAATTGTTTATTAATAAATTTAATTACAAATTGAATGTCATTCTTAATTTTTCAAATCATTTATTAATAAAAATTAATTACCTTGATTGTCATTTGAAAATCTGCTTTACACTTCAGAAATCAATTTATTGTTACTTAGTAAATAACTTAATCAAATTTTCACTTAATATTACTCAACATGGTTCAATTTAACAGTTTCAAACTTTACAAATTTGGACTTAACCCACCTTTAAAACACACCCGAGTAAACCATGCTAATGACTCGAGCCAAACTCGAGTCTTCATAGAAATTTCACCGCGTCCCTTCCCTTTCTTCCCCATTCCCTGTTTCTTCTTCTTCCCTTATTTTTTTCGTTTTAAAGCTCAAGTGTAACTGCTGAAAACAATTCCACGAATGCGAGCAACACACTGACACGAGACCACCCTCGTGCACGTGCACGCCATCACGACGACGTTCTGGCGAACGTTACAACCCTCGGCAAGTCGAAAAACCTCAAACACGCGAAATCAACCATCAATTTGAAATCATCGGCTCAAAATCAAAATGTAGCCATTTCATTCGAAACTGCGAATTAAACATGCCTGAAAAACGCTCGCCATGCCACGTCAAGCCACCGGTGGCCATGGATCTCCGACCTCCGCTTCAACACACCACCATGGCCCTGTCCCCTCATGCGATCGGCCAGATTGCCACGATAACAACGAAACCCTCTCGTGAACAATAGCTAACCCATCCTACCCCAAAACCCTAAAATGGCCTTGATTCATCAATCTACACAATGGAAAAAAATTTCGACAATTTTTCTAAAATCGTCTACGGCCAAACCAACTTCAAGAAAAATCTTAGCATCTGAATTTTGTTTGATGATCGGGAATCGATCAAAATGTAAATTTCGATCAGTCTCGAACTGCACATAACATAGGAAACTAAAAACTCCCATTTTTGTTTTAAAAATCACAATTTGCAATGACAATTCAAGTTATGTAATCCAGTTGATAATTTAAAATACTCGAATTTATCAAAGGATTGTTTGATTACCTGTAAACCAAGTTCCAGTGGGGATAATTCACTATATGTTTAAATAAACTTTGCAAAAATCTTGTTTGAGGACTAAACATCTTGATTATTTGAAAAACCAAAGTTTAACAATGATAAACATCAAATGAATTTTAGTTTTGAAACAAATATATCCCCTGTACAAATTTTGCAGAGAACACAAAAAATCACCACTATATTTTCATCCTGAAACATATACAAAACAATTGGTAGATAAAGTTTGAACTGTTTTATATAAACTTAGAACTTTTTAAAGATATGTTTACTCACATGATACCACAAATAATAGAGCTGCTTTAAATTTAAAAAAGAGAGCTTTAAATTAGAGGCTGCAGTTTTTATCTTCAGAAAATTGTTTTCAAGCTTGAATAAAAATTGATGTTTTTCTTTTCTCTTTTTAATTTCTGTCTTGCTCAGTTTTGTTGAACAAAATAAAGAGGTAGATTGATGTGTGTATGTAACAGATTGTGTACATACTACATTGTACAGGTAGGTATAATCCTTTTGTTAATATTGACTAAACCCATGCTGGAGAGTAACAACATTAATTGTAAGCATTAAATGAAAGTATGTTGCTTTGTGAATTTACAGCATGTTGTGTTCATGCTTTATCTTTTGATAAAGGATGTTTTGTTTTGCTTTCCAGTAAGTACTATTTTCTTATTTTATTTTATTTTTCTATTAAGATACTTACGTTCTTATTTAATTTCCAGGCTCTTGTTTTATTCTTTTTGCAAGTACTATTTTATTTTGTTTTGCTAAATCATTTGAATGTATATAGTTTATGGGCTGAAGAGTAAATACCTTCTTGCTTACTTTGTTTCCTATCCTTTACTTGTTTACGACAAACTTATTTTATTTTTGTAATACTAAATCTTTTTTTGTTTGGTTAACTTGTTTCTTATTTTACTTTGTTAAAAGAAAAGTTGTTTTAGCTAATAACATTTAATAACTATGTGCTTTTATCACAATATTTGTTTTAGTTCTATTAAAGGTTTTAACTGAAAACATTAAATTTGTTCATATTTTATTTTATTGTTGTAAACAATCTCTTGTTGATAAGTGTTGTTTTCTTTAATTTTTTTTATATTATTTATTTAAACTTAACTATCAATAATTTATTTAATTCCTTATTACTTTATATTATCAATCTTAACAATATTTTTATTTCTCTTAAAATTTCACAATTTAAATTTAAAAGTTCAAATAATTTACTAAATTTAATTTAACAAAATTCCAGGATGTTACAATATCCCCTCCTTAAGAAAATTTCGCCCTCGAAATTGAAAGAGAGTGAAAAGCAAACAAAGAATATACGAATTCGAAAATATAAGGAAATGACTTACAGTTTAAGCCGAAATGTATATTCTGCATTTGGGATATGATTTCTTCATATTAGCTTCAGTTTCCCAAGTACAGTCCTTTGGATCGTCACTCCGTTGAACTCTGACCAATTTCACAACGTTGTTTCACAATCGCTTTTCATCACGATTAACAATTTTTATCCGCTCTCTTTTAACTGCCAAGTTTGGAGTGATCTCTAGATCCTGCTGAGCAGCTTCTTTAATAATATCATCTTGATCGTGCACATACTTCCGAAGATTAGAAATGTGGAACACATCATGCACGCCAGACAACAAGCTGGGTAGCTCCACATGATATGCTAGAGGACCAATCCTTTCCAGAATAGGAAAAGGACCAATATAACGTGGTGATAGCTTTCCAGTTTTCCTGAATCTCAATACACCCCGCATCGGAGATACTTTCAAAAATACAGAATCTCCAACTTGAAATTCCGAATATCTTCTTCGGCGGTCATAATAGCTCTTCTGACGGCTTTGGGCAGTTAATAACTTATTTCGAATAAAATCTACCTTCTCTGTGGCTTCTTTAATCATGTCTGGTCCAAGGATGAGTCTGTCACCTGATTCGATCCAGTATATAGGTGATCGACACGGACAACCATATAAAGCTTCGAATGGAGCCATTTCTATACTGGCTTGATAACTGTTATTATATGAGAATTCAACCAGATGTAAATAGTCCTCCCAAGAACCACCAAAATCGAGAATACAAGTACGCAAAAGATATTCTAGAATTCGGCTAACCCTTTCGGTCTGTCCATCAGATCGTGGGTGATAAGCAGTACTGAAATTTAATTTTGTTCCCAATGCCTCCCAATATCTACTAGTGAAGATCAAATCACGATCACTCACTATACTGCTAGGAATACCATGGAGACGAATAATTTCCTTTATATATATACCTGCCAAGCTTGTTGTAGTCTAAGTGGAGTTCACTGGAATATAGTGAGCAGTTTTCCTTAGACGGTCCACTATAACCCAAATTGCTTCGTTTCCCTTCTTGGTTCGTGGCAATCCGTCGATGAAATCCATCGATACCTGATCCCATTTCCATTTCGGTACATCCAAAGGCTGAAGTAAACCGGCTACTTTCTTTTGATCGCTCTTGATTTGCTGACAAGTAGCATAGCGACTCACATAAATAGATATGTCTCTCTTCATTGTCTTCCACCAGAATGTTCTTTTAATATCTCTATACATTTTATTAACTCCTAGATGGATACTAAGTTTGGACTTGTGGCATAAGTCCAAAACTTCACGTTTCAGATCAGGGAAGTCTGGAACACAAATCCTGCCTTTTAATCCTATTAGTCCTCTATTATCCATCTCAAAACTAGTGTCTTCTCCATGGCAAATTCTTTTATAAATTCCCCGAAGAAACTCATCTTCATATTGCTTGCTCGAAATCTTCTTAAGAAGGGTAGGAGTGATAACTAGATGAGCAAGAATAGCATGTTTACTACTTAAGGCATCTACAACTACATTGGTTTTTCCCGGCGTATACAGAATATCTTAGTAATAAGATGCCCGAAATTTCAACCAACGTTGTTGTCGCTAATTTAGATCTTTCTGGGTGAAGAGATATTTCAAGATTTATGGTCGGTGAATAATTCAAATTTCTCACGTAAAACAAAGAGAGTTTATTAAGTAGATTGTTTAAGTTAAGTTCATAAATTGTTAAGAAAGCTTAAAAGATCCTTACCCAGAAGATAGTGTCGCTAGATTTTTAAAGCGAAAACAACAGCCAAAAGCTCCAAATCATGTGTTGGGAAGTTTTTCTCGTGCGGACATAATCGTCTACTCGCGTAGGCAACTACCTTCCCATTCCGCATTAATACTGCACCTACCACATCACCACACGCGTCAGTATAGACAGATAAGCCTTGGTTCCCGTTAATGATAGCGAGAACAGGAGCAGTAGTCAATCTCCTTTTTAATTCCTGGAAAGCTTCATCACATTTTGTAGTCCAAACGAATTTAGCATTCGACACTGTTAGCTTAGTCAATGGGCTAGCCAACTTAGAAAAATCCTGTACAAACTTCCTATAATATCCCGCTAAACCGAGAAAACATCGAACTTCTCTAGGAGAAGTAGGTTGCTTCCAGTCGATAATTGCGGAAATCTTGCTTGGATCAACAGAAATTCCTTCTTCATTAACAATATGACCCAGAAATCTGACTTCTTTGACAAAGAAGTGACACTTAGAAAATTTAGCTAATAAGATATTCATCCTCAATATCTCCAAAACAATTCTGAGATGTTCAACATGCCCCTCTTCAATTTTGGAGTAAATCAAGATATCATCAATAAATACAAGAACAAATTTATTCAATACTTCTCGATTGATAAACTTCCCTGCTTCAGGTCCATAAATTCCTTGTACATTCAAGAAATTCCGGCTGATGGCAAATATCGCTTCTCAAACGCTTCTTTGAATTTCTCCCAAGAAAGCTCGTCTTCTGGCTTATCTACCGTGATTGTCTCCTACCAGACTGAGGCTACATCTTGAAGTTGCAAAAAGCTATGAGTCGCTTCTGATGGTCTTCCAATTTTAGCCCTCTGAAGATTTTCTCACTTGATCTTATCCAGGCTTAAGCTTTAACAATCGTCTCCTTGCCAGTAAACGGCTTACCACCAAGCTTTGAGAAATTCTTATGTAAGTCAGCCAGATTCGGCTATTTCTGAACTGCTGCTATTGCTGTTGGGGGATCTTTATCAGGTGTTGTGGCACTTCCTTGACCCCTAACTCTTCCCCTTCGTCCTCTCATTCTTACTATCTATAATTAGTAAGAAAATTGATTTAAATACACGAACGATATATCTTAAGGAATATCAGCAGTAAAAGAAATAGACAAATAAAATTTGGAGTCCAGTCTTGGTTATACTCATTCTTGGGTATATTCACCCTATCTCTAATGAGCCATCTAATGTGTTATACTCCATAGCTAAAGTTCTTACTCAACCAACAGCTTTGATACCACTTGTGACGACCCAAACTCGATGTTCGACAAACGACATCAAATTCGTCTCGCCGGAGCTTATAACAACAATAGATGAATATAAAATAGCGGAACAAAATGAATATCATACATGCATCACAGATACAACATCAACATAATATCCATACTACATCAGAGTATATAATACATACACCACAACTCCAAATACAACATCATGATAATACAATAGTGATCATATATCCAAAAGTCCTCAAATGAAAGAGGTGATAACGAACTTCCAAAGTTAAACACCTGAAATCTCTAAAAGCTTCTAAGATATCTCCTAAGAAAAAGCTCCAAGATACTGCTTACTCCAAAATACGGAAAACCTACTATTAGGCTACCCGAGTAAAAAATTTGGGCACCCACAGTTTAGGAAAGAAAACAATAAACTCCAGATCAGTCATGGGACTGGTGTGAGTAAACAAAGACAGTTGCTTTTAAAGAATCTAGGTTAATAAAAGAATTGTCGGTATGCTTTTAAAAAGGGAACTACCATAAGACCTCCCGCCACACACACAATGCAAACACAGAATTGGAAGAGATTTCTTCTTATGATAGTCAAATATGCTTGGTACGGAGAAATTTCTTTGATATTATTACTAGTGCATAGTGTAGAAAGCATTTTTGAAAATAGAATATTAATCTTAGCCAGCATAGACATTCCGAACTATGCCTACTATGGCTACCATCTAAACATGGTGGCCACCATAAGTAAATGGCAGGTTCTACAACTAAAACCGTACGTTATTTCGTATTGGGAATTGGATTTCCAACAATGGTCAGGCTAAGGAACTTCCTGGGCCACATGGGTACGCCTCTGGAGGGATGACCCGACAACCTAACCAGATCTCTGCAAACACAAGGCCGGGTTACCCCTAAATGGATAACTCCTGACACGAGTATGCCATCCCCCGGTTGTAACCAACCTTTATCCGGGGCCCCAACAACAAATCACAAAGTAATATGTACATATTTCTACGATATCAACATAAGTTAAGTATCTGGGTTCCATACCATGATACCACTTCTATCCAGAAGGAAATGCATATACCCTAAGGGGCGCTACCCCCAATAACCTTGCTGCATCTTTCCTGTTTCGACCATTCCGGGGTGTGAGGTTCGACGAAGTCTCGTCCACAAAGCTATGCTTTCCACAAAGCCATGCTTCGATCAACAAATGATCAGCAGCACTTAGCATGCCACATTACCAAATTGGGAATATATTGCTGATAACCTTCAACTACATAACCTCTGAGCTCATACGTCTCAGAGAAGGGGTGTTAAGATAAGAGAATAAATTCTTTGCCACCAACAGAAATGTATTTGAAAGAAATCCGCTTTATATCTCAATTTGTAATGTCAGACATACTATCCATACAAGTCTGTTCTGGTTTCGAATAGAACCGTAGGCACTTCCAAAGAAGCCCTTGAAATCCGGGTATTAACAATCCTGATCGGACTTCCCATCACTTAGGGAGTCTATATACCGCTGCAACTCAGTGCAGAGACAATCGATAGGTCATTCTATCGCTCTGCAAATACTCGGTCTTGGCCACCGGTCTTCAAATGCTATCATAACGTCGAATCACACATTCAGAATGGGTTATACGACACAAAGGTCCTTTCTCAGCTAATTGGAATATTGAGTTTCAAATTTTAAAACATGTGGATGTCATTCACCAAAATTCACAGGTTCGATGTGGGTTTCGAATAACAAATCGAAATCTGATTCCCTGTCGCATCGAAGTTTAAATGCCATTTTGCGGGCAACAGGGTTTTGACATCAATACAGAACAAACCATGATTACGGTGCAGTACAAGGCAATTACATCACACAGAATCACAAACACAACAGAAATATCAATATGGTGCACATCAACAGTTAATTTATTTTCTAATTGGTTTAAATAAATTTATCACACAGTTATTTTAAATCAATGATAAGAATTTGAATAAATAATTTAAACCTTGATTAACTCGTTTTGTTGTTTCAAAATTAGTTATTTAAATTAACCGCTAAATTTGATTTGTCGATTTTTAATGTATCTCGATAACAAATTCTTAATTTACAAATTAATTTGAACACACAATTGTTTATTAACCAATTTAATTAAAAATTGTATGTCATTCTTAATTTTTAAAATCATTTACTAATACAAATTAATTGCCTTAATTATCATTTGAAAATCTAATTAACACTTTAAAAATCAATTTATTGTTACATTGAAAATTTTAATGTAAATTAATTTCAATTCTTATTTTAGACTAAATTATTAATTTAATTACTAATTAAGGTTTTATAAGCATTGATATTTATATACTTACTTGGTAAATAACTTAAACAAATTTTCACTTAACATTACTCAACATAGTTCAATTTGTCAGTTTTAAACTCTACAAATTTGGGCTTAACCAACCTTTAAAACACACCGGAGTAAACCATACTAATGACTCAAGCAAAACTCGAGTTTTCCCAAAAATTTCCCAGCATCCCTTCCATTTCTTCCCCATTCCCTTTTTCTTCTTCTTCCGTTATTTTTTCTTTTTAAAACTCAAGTGTAACCGCTAAAAACAATTCCACGAACGCGAGCAACACACTGACACAAAACCGCCCTCGTGCACGTGCACGCCACCATGCCAACGTTCTTTCGAGCGTTACGGCCCTCGGTAATTCGAAAAACCCTCAAACACGCGAAATCAACCATCAATTTGAAATCATCGGCTCGAAATCAAAATGTTGCCATTTCATTCGAAACTGTGAATCAAACACGCCTAAACAAAATGCCTCGCCCCGCCACGTCGAGCCACCGGTGGCCACGGATCTCCGACCTCCGCTTCAACACACCAACACAGCCCTATCCCCCCCCCCTGCGATCGACCAGATTGCCACGACGACAAAGAAACCCTCTCGTGAATTACTGTGAACCCATCCTACCCCAAAACCCTAAAATGTCCTTGATTCATCAATCTACACAATGGAAAAAAAATTCGACAATTTTTCTAAAATCGTCTATGGCCAAACCAACTTCAAGAAAAATTTCAGCGTCTGAATTTTGTTTGATGATCGGCTATCGATCAAAATGCAAATTTCGATCAATCTCGAACTGGACATAACATTGGAAAGTAAAAAATCCCTTTTTTTTAAAAAAAAAATCACAATTTGCAATGACAATTCAAGTTATGTAATCCAGTTGATAATTTAAAATACTCAAATTTATCAAAGGATTGTTTGATTACCTGTAAACTAAGTTCCAGTGAGGATAATTCACTATATGTTTAAATAAGCTTTGCAAAAATCTTGTTTGAGGATTAAACATCTTGATTATTTGAAAAAACAAAGCTTAACAATGATAAACAGCAAATGCATTTTTGTTTTGAAACAAATATATACCTTGTATAAATTTTGCAGAGAACACAAAACATCACCATTGTATTGTCATACTGAAACATATACAAAATAATTGATAGATGAAGTTTGAAATGTTTTATATAAACTTAAAACTTTTTAAAGATATGTTTACTCACATGATTCCAGAAATAACCGAGCTACTTTAAATTTGAAACAGAGAGCTCTAAATTAGAGGTTGTAGTTTTTATCTTCAGAAATTTGTTTTCAATCTTGAATAAAAAGTGATGTTTTTCTTTTCTCTTTTTATTTTCTGGTCTTGCTCAGATTTGTTGAACGTTGTAAAGAGGTAGATTGATGTGTGTATATATCAGATTGTGTACATATTGCATTGTACAGGTAAGTATAATCCTGTTGTTAATATTGACTAAACCCATGCTGGAGAGTAACATCATTAAATGCAAGCATTAAATAAAAGTATGTTGCTTTGTGAATTTACAGCATGTAGTGTTCATGCTTTATCTTTTGATAAAGGCTGTTTTGTTTTGCTTTGCAGTAAGTACTATTTTCTTATTTTATTTTATTTTTCTATTAAGATACTTACTTTCTTATTTAATTTGCAGGCTCTTCTTTTATTCTTTTTGCAAGTATTATTTTATTTTGTTTTGCTAAATCATTTGAATGTATATAGTTTGTGGGCTGAAGAGTAAATACCTTCTTGCTTAGTTTGTTTCCTATTCTTTATTTGTTTACGGCAAACTTATTTTATTTTTGTAAGACTATGTCTTGTTTTGTTTGGTTAACTTGTTTCTTATTTTACTTTGTTAAAAGAAAAGTTGTTTTAGCTATTAACATTTAATAACAATGTGCTTTTATCACAATATTTGTTTTAGTTCTATTAAAGGTTTTAACTAAAAACATTAAATTTATTCATATTTTATTTTATTGTTGTAAACAATTTCTTATTGATAAGTGTTGTTTTCTTTAATTATTATTATTATTATTTATATTATTTGTTTAAACTTAACTATCAATTATTTGTTTAATTCCTTATTACTTTGTAATATCAATCTTAACAATATATTTATTTTTCTTAAAATTTCACAATTTAAATTTAAAAGTTCAAATAATTTACTAAATTTAATTTAACAAAATTCCGAGATGTTACAATAATTAGGGGATAGTGCCCCCTTATTGTATGTCATTTCCTTCTGGATAGAGGTGGTATCATGGTATGGAGCCCCGATACTTAACGTATGTTGTTGCTGCAAACTTATTATTTTATGGTTGTTGGTGAATCCCGAGATTTAGGTCAGTTAAGACCGGGGGATGACATACTTGCGTCAGTTGTTACCCAGCTAGGGGTAACCCGACCATGTGTTGGCAGAGATCCAGTTAGATTCTTGGGGCGTCTTTCCAGAGGCGTTTCCATGTGGCAATGGGAAGTTCCTTTGCCTGACCATTTGTTGGAAATCGAAAGAAACAATACGAACACTTTACAATTGCAAATTGTATAATCTGCCTCCTCAGGAGGTAGCTATAGCAGACATAATATAATGGTACCTATGCTGGCTAAGATTTATATTCTACTTTCGAAATGGTTTTCCACATTTTTCACTTATTGTAATAATATCAAAGAAATTCTCTGCGTAGTAAGCATCTTTGACTATCATAAGGAGAAATCTCCTCCAAGTTATGCGTTTGCATTGTGTGTGTGGTGGGAGGCCTTATGGCAGTTACATTTTCTAAAAGCATTGCGAATTGACTTTAAAAATATTTCTTTGTTTGTTTTAAAGAATAATTGTTTTAAGTACTCTCTTTTTTAAAAATATTTCTTTATTGGTTTTTTTAAAAAAGACAAACTGTATTAAGTTCTCACACCAGTCCCATGACTGACCTGGAGTCTTATTGTTCCCTTCCTAAACTCTGGGTGCCCACCAATTTCTATAGGGCAGTCTAGAGTTAGGTTATCAGGTCATTTTGGAATTCAGGAGTTGTTGTGGAGATCAGGAGAAAGCTGGATGGCATGGCTATCAACTAGTATATAGTATTTCTTTTCTGTTGTTTGTTGTTGTAAACTCTGATAATGTAATGATAATGTGATGTAATGTCATTATTGATATAGTTCTTTGTTTTAAAGATGTTCATTTATCTATTATATGTTGTTCCGCTGCGATTGTGAGATTCTGATATTGTTTCTGTTGCTTTTTCTTTCTTTCTTTCTATCTTCTACCTCTTCTTTAACCCTAATGGTACGGTTTTCCGACCTTCGATTACTCGGTAGTTGATACAGTGGACATATTAATGTCGACTCCCGTGCGT
Source organism: Allium cepa (assembly GCA_030765085.1). Lineage (NCBI taxonomy): Eukaryota > Viridiplantae > Streptophyta > Magnoliopsida > Asparagales > Amaryllidaceae > Allium > Allium cepa. The sequence goes on along the minus strand of CM060943.1, from coordinate 948,779,524 downwards.
CTAAAATCGTAAACGTTACATTTCGTATGCAAATCAGGCTGTCAGCAGTCCCCTATTTGAATATGAAATAATGTTGCAACCCACACGCAATAATAAATGAAACTTAAATGCGTTTCAGGATTGATTTATGAATTTCATTAGATGGTAACCATTCCATTAGACACAAAAGGATCAGTTTTAATGTTTCTACCACTGTTACACAAACTGTGGTGTACATTAGATCAACCACGATTTGTTCAAAACAGTTTAACCATCTAACAACGAAAAGTACATGAGGGTTTTGCTATGTGAGCTATATATTTGAGTAAAAAAATATTTTGTTTATAAAATATTATTTGACATTTTCCACTGCCCTCTACTCTACTTTCCTGCGGTCTTCATTATCCTGTACATTCATATTAATAAGCTTAATTAGACACATAATATGTGTGTTACGTTTGTAATTTAAAACCCATATTTGTTTTAGATAAATTAATGGCCTATGTATAGAGGTGCACATTGACTTTTTTTCCTATGATACAAAATTATAAAATGTTCATCCAACCATATCTACAAAATTTCTTATGTAGTTGTTGATCCTTGCAATTAAAGTTGGCGACAACCTACCTCTGTTTGAATTTTTTTCGTTCAAATTTCTACAATTTGTAGAGTATTACCTATGTAAAGAGCTTGTTATCTAATTGCCTTGATCTTATGTTGATTTAAAACTAATTTCATGTACGGTTTTTGTGACGACCCGGAATTTCTAACAATTTAAATTGGAATAATTAATTGATTTTAAATATTTAAAAGTTAATTTTAACTTGAATCTGGAGTTTTAAGCCTGTTGTAAATAATTTGAAGGCTTATAAAATTTGTAATGACGATACTGAAGATAATAGAATGGTTGAAATTTAATTTAAAGATGATTGGTTCAATTTTAATAACATATCGTTTAAATCAACATTTAAAAATAGCCTTCCGAGGCATAGTCTCGGAATTCGACGAAACCAGTTTCATTGGATCCGTAATAGTTAGTTATTATCGTATTTCAATTTTCGTAGCAATCAGAGTTGTCAATTGACCCTGGCAGCTCAAAACGCTTAGAACTATTTTAATTGACATAATTTAAAAATTATCATTTAATTCTGTAGCTCACGTATATGATTGAATTAGCTTCCGAAACATGTTCCATTGCGTTCGTAACGCGGGTAAAACCTTATAATCGCCTAGCGGCGTTCATTAAGAAAAGTTCAAAAAAAAAAATTAATTGGCAATTAATAGGACGATTTGGAATTTTTATAATATAACAAATTATGGTCAAATCGGTCAGAGATATTTTTAATTACAAAACGTTCTCAAGAAGCTTTCCCTTATCATTATCTATTTCCCCGTCTTGCTCTCAAATCCAGAAGCAGAAATCGAAAAAAAAAATTGAATCAAGGGCCACTTCCCTCAGTTAATTAATTTTGACCGAAGCCCTTGCATTCTCAAGAAGTCGAAAAAAGGGAGGCATGAAACCGATCGATCAATCGATCGCACCCTTGAGTCGCGCACGGAGGAAGAGGGTCGGCGTCATGTAGGTTGACGTAGGAACTCGATTGGTTTTCGATTGAGCTTGGTGGTGGAGGAGTCGACGACATTAGATCGCGCTCGCGCTCACGACAACAGTAGTTACTGGGTTTGGCGCACGCGAGGTCAGGAGAGGGAGGCGTTCGTTAGTGGAAGCTCGGCAGAGGCACGATGTCGAGGGGAGGTTAGGCTCAACACGAAGTCGAGGCAGTGCAGGGTTAGGGCTGTGTTTGTTTTGGGTGTCGCCGCGCATGGCGTGAGAGTGGATATCGAAGCGAGGTGATGCGGAGGCGTGGGGCAGTGGTAGGTGGCTCGCCCGAATGCGTGAAGGCTTCACTCGCGATGGAATTCGGTGAGTAATTTATTTGCACCTTTGTTTTGTTTTAACTTAAACTTATAAAAAAAACTGAAAATGGAAAGAATGAAATGAATTGTTGTAATCATTTAATTCTTTAAAATACGTTAAATGTTAATTAAAGGTAAATGTTTTAGAATGTGTTTTAGCAATTTACCAATAGATAAATTAGGATAGTTAATTAAGGAATATATCTATTTTCAAGAATATAAAGGAAATTTATTAGTTAGGATTAAATTATAAGTTAATCAAATTTAATGGCAATGTATAGTTCAATTTGTTTGAATGTAAATAACCTATATAAATATTTATACAAGGTCAAAATGTGGATAGACCAAGTCAAGAATAAAGTGGATCGCAAATTCAGGGATCAAAGGTGAGTAAATCTCACTCTGGTGGATTTTTATCTATTTATTTAGATTTAAATGGTTAAATCTGAATAAATGGATGAATGATTGAACTATTTGGGTGAGTACTGATGATTTAGTGATTTTAGATTTGGTTGTTTCTCGAGTTAATTGTGATTGACTCGAAGTGTTTGGGGTTTTAAATTGTCTAGATTAAATGCTATAAACAAGAGAATGTTTTCATCCTAATGTTGTTAAGGGCTTATTGATTTCTGATTCATCAAATTTGAAGTGAAATTAAAATAAACAATTAATTAGTTAATTTAATTTATAATTTGGGTTAATTAATTTTGTAATTAAGGGCTTGGAATTAATAAATTAGGGATTAAGTTAATTAACAAAGTTTAATTAATTCAGAACAATCAACGGATGGTTTGATGAATAATTACTTAATTAAATTAAAATTAAATATAATTACTTTGTGTAATTAATCAAGAGATCAATTAAGAGGAAATTGATTTATTTAAAGAAGTAAATAAATAGATAGTTAATTTAAAGGCTGAGATAAATCAAGAATGATTATTATTTGTGGTCCAATTAATGATTAATTGTTTAATGAAATTAATTTAGTTTAGGATAAATTATAATTGGGAATCATTAATTTATATAATCAATGACGTAATTAAAGATTGATTAATTAAGATTAATTAGTCATTAATTCGTATCTTATGTGAAGTTAATATAAGTTATTAAAGATTAATGTAACTAAATTGCTAAATTGTTCATGAAGAAATTGAGATTACTTATTGATTTTTGGTTAAGTACAATTAATATTGGGAAGTTAATTAAGTATGGATGCTTGAATGGAATTGAAGGATGATTAATTCGGGTTGATTAATTAAGATGAATATTGACGGGATGATTGAATTATTTGATTTGAATTAAGTAATTGACCAGATAAAGAATCTAAGTGATTGGAGGTTAGAAATTCAATTAGAATTAATTGAATTAATTTGGAAGCGATAAAATTTGCTTATGAATAAGTGATTGGTATTGGACAATTTGAATGAGTTGATATCTCTGATATGAAATGTTGTGTTTATCATTTGGATAACTTGGGATAGGATGGTATGAGACTCGAAGAGGCCAGGATCGGGTATTGGGAGATACCCGAAACCACTTCGAATTTTTATAAATTGATTTGAGAAATCAATAGGAAGGAATGAAATGATTTAAGTGGATTGGATTATTTTATCTAAGTTTGGTAGTTAGAAATTTATATGTGAAATAAAACTTGTCTATAGCAAATTGTGAATTGGATAAATTGAGATAAGTTACCCGGGTTTTATTAAGTTGTATGCTTTTGTATTCCTTGTTAGTTGGGTTTACTCACGCTGGTTTCTAACCTGACCTGGGTGTTACTTTGGTGTAATGCTCGGGTCACACCGAGTATTACAAATTTCAGGTAAGGTCGTTTTGTAGCTCAGGAGGCGAGGAGGATGGCAGGAACGTATAGAGTATTTCCGTTGTGTTATATTATTGTAAATCTGTGAGATGGTAATTGTGTATATTCAGTGACCGTATATTTGTGAAACTCTGATGTGTATTAAATGTAATCAACAGATATATAGTTTTCTTTTGTAAACTGTTATTATTTATTATTATATTTTATCCGCTGCGAATGTGAGTTGTTATTGTTTATTGTTCTTCTTCTTCTATCTCTTCCTTCTTTTTTCATAACTATCTGGAATTTTCGGGTGTGAAAATTTCCGGGTCGTTACATTTAATAACAGAGCAGAAAGGTTAAGCGAGAACCTTGGCTCTGGTGGGGATTACTCATTAAATAGAGTTAGTAGAACTCTAGAATGAGTTGAGTGTGTGTGTGTATATATATGGGAGCGTACTTGTTATTTTCTTATATAAAGATTTTAAATGATTTTATATAAACGTATATTTTGATGTACAAGTAATATTCCCTTGTAATGAATATTAAGGTGATTGGTTGTTAATTATTGAAATTAAAATTAAGAAGTAATATAATACAACCAAACTGAAGTCTAGAATTGGAATTAAATTAAGTAGGAACAAAAATACAACTAAATAAAAATTTAAGTGATTTAAAATGAAATTCTAAATCTAATCCCAGAATTTGAAATTTGGTTTCAGAGTATTGAAAAAATAAATAAATAAGTACTATTTGGATAACCGGGATTTGTTGAAAACAATGGGTTGTTAGAAATTGATTTGAATTTAAAACCCAGGGTGGTTTAAAATTTGAAATATGGCTGGAAGGGCGAAGAAATAAATGTGTATATACGTATGGATATACATGATATCAAAGATAATTTGAAATAAACTCTGAGGTGTTGAGTTTCGATTTTTCCCTGAAATGGGATGTAATATAAGTAATATAAGTTTTGAACTTATAAGAGGAAAAGAATTTCTGAATTTGAAGGGGGAATTCAACTTGAGTAAGGTTGATTGGATGATGTAAATTGAAATTTAACTTTGGGAAAAGTTAAATAAGTTAACAAGTAACCCGCGTTGGAAAATTCAAGATGAAATTGGAATAGAACTTGGAAAGTTAAATGGTTGATTCGAATTGGGAATTTGTGTGATCTCAAAACGGGTTTGAGATTTAAAATTGAAAATGGATGGACGTTTTAAAATAAATTGGATGATATATCATCCTATTGTTAATAAAAATCTTTAAATTGAGAATGGTATTGTATAAATAAAATAAATTTGGATAATTGAGTTGTAAATTAAAATTGTTTAAGAACTGGCTTCAAACGGGAAGATAAAACTGAATAATAAATTAAATTTTGAAAACAAATAAAATTGTATTGAACCTTGAAATACATAAATAAAATTAATTTGAATTGGAATTTTGAGAATTGAACTCAGAAATTAAATAGACTAGAAAACTTAAAATAAAAGTTAATTTGGTTTAAATAGTTAAACCAACTTTTGAGGATTTAACTCGAATTTATATAATTCGAGATGGGTTGAAGTTGAAAATTTAAATTCAATTAGTGCAAATTGAATTTAATTTGAATTAATTAGAATTGAAGTTGCCTTAGGATTAAATAAATTTCAAATGGAAATTGGAGTTATTCAAATTGGAATGGGATCACTTTAAATGGAAGTGTACATCGAATTGTTGGGGTAGTGTACAATTTGACTCTTGACTATTTTAAATAAATTTTTTTTATACAAACTTATTTTCTAAGCTATTGAATATATACAACCTTTCTTTTTAAAGCTAACTTATTTTATAATTGTTTACCATTATTTTGGAGCTATTTAACTATTTCTGATCAAGAAACCAGATCTGTGTCCTCACTAGGAAGTCGGGTGGACGATACTAGTTCGGAAGTGAAATTGTGTGATCGAGTGAGCGATCAGATTGGTATAGCGTACGGATGATAAATGTACATCGTACGGATTTAGATGAAATAGATATTGGAAAGAGTAATCAAATTGTGATATTTGGTTTTGAATAAATAAAGTTGTATATCTTTGTTGCATAGGATAAATCTCCCCTTGTTGAATTTATTTCTGGAAGAAAAATGTTTTGAAATATTTGAAGTATAAAGGGATTTTATACAAGCTTGAAATGATCTAAAGTTTTAAAAATTATATATATTTGTGAATATATATAAAGGATCTTATGAGGAATTTGGAAAAAGGTTTTGAGAACCTTTGGATTTGGAAAGGCTTTTGATTTTTGGGTAAAATCAATATTGAATCTGGAAAGCCTAGTTTGAGAATTATCGATTTTGGGTTAATCGATTTTGTGTAAAGGAGCTTTGTATGATATTGTGATGACCCAAAAATTTTAACAAATTTAATTGGAATAATTAATCGATTTTAAAATATTTAAATTTAATTTTAACATTGAATTCAAGATATCAAAACTTACTTGATAATGAAATAATTGAATTGTATAGTTTAAATGTTGATTTTAATAATTGAAAAATTGGGTAAATTGTTGAATCTGATATTTCTAAGCCTGTTTAAATAATTTGAAGGGTTATAAAATTTATGTTGATAATACTGGAGATAATAGAATGATTGGAATTTAATTTGAAGATAATTTGTTCAGTTTTGAAATTTTATTATTTAAAATTGAACCTAAAATTAGCCTTCCGAGGCACAGTCTCGGAATTTGACGAAACTAGTTTCATTGGATTCATAATAATTAGTTATTATCAGATTTCAATTTTCGTAGCAATCGGAGTTGTCGTTTGACCCTAGCAGCTCGAAACGCTTAGAAACTATTTGAATCGATTTAATTTTTAAATTTGATCGTTATTTTCGTAACTTGTGCATACGAACGAATTAGCTTTTGAAACACGTTCTATTGTGTTCGGAATGCGGGTAAAGCTCTATAATCCCCTCGTGACATTCCTTAAGAGGAGTTCAAAATTTTAAGTAACAAGCGTTGAGGCATTTTGAAAGCTTTATAATATAATATTATTTAAAGTACAAACAGTCAGAAGATATTTTTTTAAAACCAGCGTACGCAGGAAGCCCCAATAGATATTTTCATCTCGTCCCCATTTTCTTTTAATCGGAGGAGCCAAGGCATTATAATGAAATAATGGCCGTAGCGTGAAAAAAAAACGAACGAAATTTGTTCGAAGAAAAATCAAAACATTCATGCGTTTTCCCAGTATTCCATCTTCCTCGATTTCAATCGAATTCATGCGAGCAAGCTTCTTTAGTCGAGTTGGGAGATGGGGGTTTCGCCTTCAAGATTTGTTCAAGCGAGCTTGAGGGGGGAGGCACGTGGAGGAGCACCGCTACTGTAGGAAGTCGCGATCGATTGATGGAGGGGGGATTAGGGTTCGATTGTCTGGAGTGGTCGCCGTTTATGGGGTTTGGAGGCAGGCTCGAAGTCGTGAGTCGTCGCTTGGGTCAGTCAGTGGCTAGGGCTTGGTTGTCGCGTGCATGAGTTAATGATCGCATTAGGATTTCTGGCACGCGCAGTCGCGTGGATTTTGCGACCGTGTCGTTGGATAAGGCGAAGCCTTATGGTGACGTGGGGTGCTTCAACGGTGGCGAAGTCGCGGCAGTTTGGTGGCGTTCTGTGTCACGCATCTATGGTGAGTAAATCTTAGACCTGTATTGTCTGGTATAATCTGAGCTGCTATTAATAATTGAGTTGCTATATTTAGTTACTGTTATCTACCTTGTCGATTGAAAGGAAACAAATATTTTTAAGTTTAAAAATGAATGGGAAGTGAAACATTTACAATTGTGTTAGAATATGATCAGTAAATCAGTTGTAAAAATGTTTGTTTAAGCTACATAGAAATTAAATAATTTGTAATTAAAAATAAATGAATTAATAAATTTGTAATTAAGTGATTAATTAAAGTTAAGTATAAAAGATTATAAGTTAACGATTATTAAATGATTTAATAATGTGATTAATTTAAGGTAATAAATTTTATTGATTTATTTAAGGAAATCAATTTGTGAAATTTGGTAGGTATAATTACTAAATGTAATTTATTAAGTAAGATTATTTGGTAAGGTAATTGGAGATACTAGAAATTACTAGACGTAATAAATTATTGGATGATTAATAAATGGAAGTAATTTAGATTTAAATTACTTGGTGAAATCGATAGGAAGGGTAAGCACTTAGTTGAAGCTATTGAAGGTAAATTTATCAGGAGATTAATTAGAGGAAATTAACTATCCTTTAAAACAATTACACTGGTGATAAATTCAAGGTGGGTATTTAGCGAATGATAAGTTGATGGAGTGTAACTAACTTTTGTTGAGTAAGCAAGATTAAAATGATTAATACCGAGGACTTAATTAAGATCATTAATTTAGATATTTAATGATGTAATCAAAGACCAATTCAATAAAATTGATTAATCCATAATAATTCACTTGTGAAAAATGGATTAATGTAAGTAATTAATGATTAATGTAATTGGAATAGTTAAGAATTTATAAAGCACTTAAGATTTCTTATTAATTTGGTTGAGAATAATAAATATTTTGAATTTAATTAAAAATAATCACTCGAAGGTAATTGAGGGAAAATTAATCCAGGGTGATTAATTAAGATAAGTTATGAAAGGATGATTGATTAATTATTTTGGGATTAATTAATATTGAAATTAATTAATTATCAAGTAAAGAAAACTAAGTGATTTAGGATTGAAATTCAATTAGAATCAATTGAATTAATGTGGAAGGGATCAAATTTGATTATGGATGATTGAATGTCATTGGATGATTTAAATGGGTTAACTTTCTAATAATAAAAGTTGTGTATTTCATTTGAATAGCTTGGGTTAAGATAACATGAGTTTCGAAGGGACTGGGTCGGGTATTAAGAAATATCCGAAACCCTTTCGATTTTTATAAATTGATTTGGGAAACCTATAGGCAGGAATGAAATGATGTAAGTGAATTGGATTAATTTATCTAAGTTTGATACTTAGAAATTTATTTGTGGAATAAGTGTCGTCTATATCGAGATGTGGATTGGATAAATTGATATGTTATCCCGGGTTCTTAAAAATTAATTTCTTTGGTATTCCGTGTTAGTTGGGTTTACTCACGCTGGTTTCCAGCCTGACCTGGGTGTTACTTTGGTGTAATGCTCGGGTCAGACCGAGTATTACAGATTTTATGGTTGGTACGTTCTGTAGCTCAGGAGGCAAGCAGGATGGCAATATCGCTAGAATATTCCGCTGTAATTATATTATTGTAATTCTGTGATAATTTTAAATATTCAGTGATTGTATATAATGTGAAACTCTGATGTATATTAAATGTGTTCGTCAAATATAGTATCCTTTTGTAGACTGTTATTATTATTATTATTATTATAGTTTATCCGCTGCGAATGTGAGATGTTGGTGTTTTTGATCTTCTTCTTCTTCTTCTATCTCTTTCTTTTTCATAACTATCTGAAATTTTCGGGTTCGAAATTTCGGGTCGTTACATTTGGTATCAGAGCTGAAAGGTTAAGCGAGAACCTTGGCTCTAGTGGGATTACTCATTGAATAGAGTCTGTAGTACTCTAGAGTGAGTTGAGTGTATATGTATATATGAGCACGTACTTGTTATTTTCTTATATAAAGGTTTTTAATGATTTTATATAAAAATATATTTTGATCTATAAAGGAATATTTCATTCGAATAAATTTTAAGTCGATTGGTTGTAAAATTATTGAAATTAAAATTAAGAAATAATATAATACAACCAAACTGAAATGTAATAAAGATAAGTTTGAAATGGATTCAAACTGAAACTGAAGTTTAGAATTGAAATCAAATGAAGTAGGAATAGAAATACAACTAAATTAAAATTTAAGTGATTGAAAATGAAATTCTAAATCTAATCCCAGAATTTGAAAATTTGGTTTGAAAGTAATGAAAATAATAAATAAGTATTATTTGGATAACCGAGATTTGTTGAAAACAATGGGTTGTTTGAAATTGATTTGAATTTAAAACCAGGGTGATTTACAATTTTAAAACATGGCTGGGAGGATTATTATTGCGAGGTTTAAGGATTGAATGAGGTTGATTGGATTAATTAAAATTGGAATTTAACTTTGGGATAGTTAAATAAATGTAGAACAAGCAACCCGCATTGGAAATTTCAAGATGAAATTGGAATAGAACTGGGAAAGTTAAATGGTTGATTGAATTGGGGATTTGGGTGATCTCAAAACGGGTTTGAGATTTAAAATTGAAAATGGTTAACGTTTTCAAATAAATTGGATGTTATCATCCTATTGTTAATAAAATCTTTAAATTGAGAATGGAATTGTATAAATGAAATAAGTATGAATAATTGAATTGTAAAATAAACTTGTTAAGAACTGGCTTCAAAATGGAAAATTAGATTGAATAATAAATTAAAATTTTAAAATAAAATTGTATTGAATCTTGAAATACATAAGTAAAAATAATTTAAAATGAGAATTTTGATAAATTGGGCTCATAAATTAAAATGATTAAACACTTTGATTTAAAGGTTAATTTGGTTTAAAGAGTTAAACCAACCTTTGAGAATTTAACTCGAATTTCTATACTTCGAGATAGTTTAAATTCAAGATTTAACTGAATTAGTTTAAAACTGAATTTGGTTTGAAGTAACTGGATTAGTGATTGAAGATGTCTAAGTTTAAAATTTTTAAATGGGAAATTGGATTGGATTAAATTGAAGTGATTTGGATTCTGAAATTAAATTGATAATAATTCAAATCTAAAATTGAACAGGATTAAAATCAACTAGAACTTGATTTGAATTGGGAAAGTAATCAAGATTGATTCAACTTGAATTGAGAATTAATCAAGTCCAATGGAATTTGGAGTTATTTGAATCGGAATTGGGTCAATTTAAATGGAGATTTAAATTGAATTATTGGGGGAGTGAACAGTTGGACTCTTGATTATTTTTAATAAATTGTTTTGATATAAACTTATTTTTCTAAGCTATTAAATATATACAACCTTTCTTTCTTAAAGCCAGATTATTTTATGGTTTGGAGTTATTTAACCATTTTTCAACTGTTTTCTAAACTAATTCCTATTTTTCAACTATTTCACAAACTAATTTCTATTTTACAACCATTTCGCAATTATCTACAATGTTTGGAACTATTTAACCATTCCTCCACTATTTTACAATTAGTTAACTATGTTAATAGCTATTTTGCAAACTAATAATTATTTTTCAACTACTTATCTATTTTTCAAAATTTTCAAGCTATTTTCTAAATATACTGGTCGGAGTTCAAACTGTTATTGATTAAGTACCCAACCGGGATAAGAATTGAGGTAATAATCCAAATGGGGATAAAGGCAAATGTGAATAAGTGAATGTGAATAGAAAGAAATTGATATTGGAAAGAGTAAACAAATTTGAATATTTGATTTTGGGTAAACAAAGTTATATCTTTGTATATATTTTCTTCCCTTGTTAAATCTGTTGTTGGAAGAAAAAGGATTTTGGAAGTGTTTGAAGTATAAAAAGCATTTTATACGAGTTTAAAGTGATCTAAAGTTTGAAAAAAAAATATATATCTGTATATATATAAAGGATCTTATGAGGATTTTGGAAAAAGGGTTTTGAGAACCTTTGGATTTGGAAAGGCTTTTGATTTTTGGGTAAAATCAATATTGAATTTGGAAAGCCTAGTTTGAGAATTATCGATTTTGGGATAATCGATTTTGTGTAAAGGAGCTTTGTATGATACCATACTAGGTGTATGATTTGAAGATACTATATGTATGGTATGAAGTGTTTTAATGATGGCTCTGGGGGAAAACGGCGCTCCCTCGAAATGAACTTCTCGGCAGTGCCACCGGGTGGTGCTGCCTTGAGCCCCGGGGGTTTTAAAGTTGATCCTGTGAGGAGTCCGGACAAAACTAGTTCTTGAGGATTATTGGGTAGCGTAAGTCGATGGCGTTGATGCCTACAGAGGCATTTGGGTTATGCTGTGACGACAGTGTAACTCGATGTCGCTGCGATCTACCGTGGGGACCATAGCGAAATCGTGTGGAGGATGAGTGTCAATGGTCTACACTTGATTTTGCCGGGAAGGCAACGCAACATCAGTAGACTGCGATCTATGGTCAAGTGGAGTGGAGAAGTTTCATTTTTGCCAGCGAAATTCAATGGCGCCGATGCCTACAGTTATATGGGTTTTTGCTGTGATAGCTACGTAACCCCAGTTGTAGCTGCGATCTGTCGTGGGTTCCATGGTGTAATCGTGGGGCGCGGAGGCCTACAGTTATCTGTGGATTTTGTCGGGACGGCAACGTAATCATCGGGTTAACTGCGACCATGGATGGGGGTGATGATTTTCAGAGCATTGTCACCAAAGATATTTCCTCTATTTTCAAAAACTATTTTCTATATTTTCAATAAAATTATTTTCGAAGTATTTTCACTGGATGTTGAAAGCGGGTTTACCAAGTACTTATATATTTTCAGTCCTACGCCTGATCAACGTATGACTAAATTTCTATGAGAACAAGGATGGACTGGTTGAAACATTGAGTTATAAGAAATATTTTATAAAAGTTATTTTAATAATATTATGAGATTTTAAAGACATTTCTAAATTTTAAAAATGAAAGAGTTGGAATTTGGGAAAATAAAATGGGAAAACTCCAAACTAGAATTATAAAATAAATTTGAACTCAGGAAAAATTTAATGAAGTAATTTTCTTTGTAATAAAAGTTGGAAGTAAGCTAATAAATAATTATTTGATAAAGTATGTTAATAAAATTTAACCTTGGTAAATAAATGGATTGTAAATGAATAATGGAGTTTGGAAATGAATTAAAATTGTAAATAGAGTTCGAGTAAGATTTGATAATGAATTAAATAGGAGGGGATGTTGTAAAATAAAAATAAAATAGAGTTGGAGTGGAAAAAAATGTAGTGGTTTGAATTATAAATAAAATTCAAGGGTGATTTGAATAATATTTAATAAGATTTGCAAGTAAATTGGATATAAGAGAAGTGAATATAATAGAAATAGTTTGAGTTGCAAAGTAAAATCCAAGCGAATAGAAATAAATAGAGAATGACGTTGTATTAATAAAATAAATTCGATAACGAATTGAGTAAGCAAATTTAAAATTTAAAATTGGTTAATTGAGTTAAATAATAAATAGATAAAGCCTGATTGAATAAAAACTAAATCAAAGATGTGATTGGAATTGGATTATCAGGCTCAATTCAATGGAATTTGATTAAATGAGAATCAAATAGAAGTAGACTTAAGTTTGATGTTGGAATAAATTAAGTAAATCCACTTAAGTTTAAAATTTATGGAAGCTTGGCTTCGGATAAGAGTGAAAGCCCATTCAATAAAAACTTGGATGGAAATAATTTGGGAAATGGTTATGAATATATAAGTATTGGATGTGCCAAGTTTAATAAATTGTTTTGAATGAAACAATTGCGGAAATAAAATGAAATGCAATGAATGGTTCGTAAATATTTTCGAAAAGAAATGGAGTTAAATGCAGAATGAGTTGAAACTAATTTAAAATAGTTATAATCTAAAAATAATTGTTGTTTGGCGTAAATAAAAGTAATTGAAATACTATGAGTTGATAGAGATTAAATAAAATTGATTTTGAATCATTGGAAGTGAATATGAGCTTGTTTGGATTAAAAAAAAATTCAATGGAATGTAAGAAATTGAGCTCCAAACCATTGAAATTGAATGAAATGGTATGTAAATTGGTTGAAAGCAATTGAATTAGTTTTGAAAACATATAAATTGCTTGTAGAAGTTATTTTGAATGCATTTCTTTTAGAATTGAAGTGTTACAGTTGTTTATGTAAGAGAAATATTATAAACTTCATTTATATAGTGCTTATATATTTAAATTGAGTAAGTACAGGTACTGGGAAGCTGTTTGGCTGGATTTGGATTGATCTATTTGCTAATATAAATAAGCGGCATGCTTAAAATGCTAAATAAGGTACGCCTACGCAATAAAAATAGGAAATATGAACTGTTTTTTGCTTTTTCCGACCGTGTGGGTCGATGTATATATATTTATATCTCTTGTCAAATTGCAAAAGCGTCTCCGTACAAAGGAGACTCTGCCAAAAAATTTCGAAAATTTTGGGAGTTAGAAAATTTTGGAAAAATTGGTTAACGACAAAACAATTTCAAATTGGAAATTTAAGTAAACTAGTAGATGAAACTAATGTGAATCAGTTGAAAATGAACAATAAAATATAATATGCATAATTGAGGACGAATTGAATTCACATAAAACGGGGAAACAAATTTGCGTAAAAGTATATGTGAAAACATATGTAAGAAAAGCGTATATGATTTGAAAGGTTACAATTATATATTGGTGCTAAATAAGATATGCAGGTATTAAAAAGGGAAAAGTAAATTGGATTTCATTCCAAAAGATAAATGTGAATTGCCCGACAAAAAGGTATGTATTTTATTTCTGTATAAGATTGGATTTGGTTTTTGATGTAGCCACTTGGCTTTTGTTTTCTTTTGGCATTTGGGAGCCCGTAGAGGCCTTTTGTAGTAGTACCGAGCTAGCCGCGCAATGGAGACGCTGGAAAAATTTCTCGGAAATTTAGGGAGTTGGAAAATTTTGAGGAAATTTTGATAATTCGAAATTTGGTTTTAAAATTGAAATTTAAATGATTAAGAAGAGGGAATTGTTTGATACTATAGAAGGTTATGGGAAATTGGTTAAGGATGACCCGGAAATTTTAAAAAATTTAATTGGAATAATTAATCGATTTTAAAATATTTAAAGTTAATTTTAACATTGAATTCAAGATATCAATACTTACTTGATAATGAAATAATCGAATTGTATAGATTAAATGTTGATTTTAATAATTGAAAAATTGGGTAAATTGTTGAATCTGATATTTCTAAGCCTGTTTAAATAACTTCTAGGCTTATAAAATTTATGTTGATAATACTGGAGATAATAGAATGATTGGAATTTAATTTAAAGATAATTTGTTCAGTTTTGAAAATTTATTGTTTAAAGTTGAACCTAAAATTAGCCTTCCGAGGCACAGTCTCGGAATTTGACGAAACTAGTTTCATTGGATTCATAATAATTAGTTATTATCGGATTTCAATTTTCGTAGCAATCGGAGTTGTCGTTTAAACCTGGCAGCTCGAAACGCTTAGAAACTATTTGAATCGATTTAATTTTTAAATTTGATCGTTATTTTCGTAACTTGTGCATACGAACGAATTAGCTATCGAAACTCATTTTATTGTGTTCGGAATGCGGGTAAAGCTCTATAATCGCCTCGCGACATTCCTTAAGAGGAGTTCGAAATTTTAAGTAACAAGCGTTGAGGCATTTTGAAAGCTTTGGAGGCAGGCTCGAAGTCGTGAGTCGTCGCCTGGGTCAGTCAGTGGCTAGGGCTTGGTTGTTGCGTGCTCGAGTTAATGATCGCATTGGGATTTGTGGCACGCGCAGTCGCGTGGAGTTTGTGACTGTGTCGTTGGAAAAGGCGAAGCCTTATGGTGACGTGGGGTGCTTCAACGGTGGCGTAGTCGCGGCAGTTTGGTGGCGTTCTGTATCACGCATCTATGGTGAGTAAATCTTAGACCTGTATAGTCTGGTATAATCTGAGCTGCTATTAATAATTGAGTTGCTATATTTAGTTACTGTTATCTACCTTGTCGATTGAAAGGAAACAAATTTTTTTAAGTTTAAAAATGAATGGGAAGTGAAACATTTGCAATTGTGTTAGAATATGATCAGTAAATCAGTTGTAAAAATGTTTGTTTAAGCTACTTAGAAATTAAATAATTTATAATTAAGAATAAATGAATTAATAAATTTGTAATTAAGTGATTAATTAAAGTTAAGTATAAAAGTTTATTAGTTCACGATTATTAAATGATTTAATAATGTGATTAATTTAAGGTAATAAATTTTATTGATTTATTTAAGGAAATCAATTTGTGAAATTTGGTAGGTATAATTACTAAATGTAATTTATTAAGTAAGATTATTTGGTAAGGTAATTGGAGATACTGGAAATTACTTGACGTAATAAATTAATGGATGATTAATAAATGGAAGTAAATTAGATTTAAATTACTTGGTGAAATCGATAGGAAGGGTAAGCACTTAGTTGAAGCTATTGAAGGTAAATTTATCAGGAGATTAATTAGAGGAAATTAACTATCCTTTAAAACAATTACACTGGTGATAAATTCAAGGTGGGTATTTAGCGAATGATAAGTTGATGGAGTGTAACTAACTATTGTTGAGTAAGCAAGATTAAAATGATTAATATCGAGGACTTAATTAAAATCATTAATTTAGATATTTAATGATGTAATCAAAGACCAATTCAATAAAATTGATTAATCCACAATAATTCACTTCTGAAAAATGGATTAATGTAAGTAATTAATGATTAATGTAATTGGAATAGTTAAGAATTTATAAAGTACTTAAGATTTCTTATTAATTTGGTTAAGAATAATAAATATTTTTAATTTAATTGAAAATAATCACTTGAAGGTAATTGAGGGAAAATTAATCCGGGGTGATTAATTAAGATAAGTTATGAAAGGATGATTGATTAATTGTTTTGGGATTAATTAATATTGAAATTAATTAATTATCAAGTAAAGAAAACTAAGTGATTTAGGATTGAAATTCAATTAGAATCAATTGAATGAATGTGGAAGGGATCAAATTTGATTATGGATGATTGAATGTCATTGGATGATTTAAATTGGTTAACTTTCTAATACGAAAAGTTGTGTATTTCATTTGAATAGCTTGGGTTAAGATAACATGAGTTTCGAAGGGACTGGGTCGGGTATTAAGAAATATCCGAAACCCTTTCGATTTTTATAAATTGATTTGAGAAACCTATAGGCAGGAATGAAATGATGTAAGTGAATTGGATTAATTTATCTAAGTTTGATACTTAGAAATTTATTTGTGGAATAAGTGTCGTCTATATCGAGATGTGGATTGGATAAATTGATATGTTATCCCGGGTTCTTAAAAATTAATTTCTTTGGTATTCCGTGTTAGTTGGGTTTACTCACGCTGGTTTCCAGCCTGACCCGGGTGTTACTTTGGTGTAATGCTCGGGTCAGACCAAGTATTACAAATTTTCTGGTAGGTACGTTCTGGAGCTCAGGAGGCAAGCAGGACGGCAATTACGCTAGAATAATCCGCTGTAATTATATTAATGTAATTCTGTGATAATTGCAAATATTCAGTGATTGTATATAATGTGAAACTCTGATATATATTAAATGTGTTCGTCAAATATAGTATCCTTTTGTAGACTGTTATTATTATTATTATATTTTATCCGCTACGAATGTGAGATGTTGGTGTTTTTGATCTTCTTCTTCTTCTATCTCTTTCTTTTTCATAACTATCGGAAATTTTCGGGTTCGAAATTTCGGGTCTTTACAGATATCATACTAGGTGTATGATTTAAAGATACTATATGTGTATAGTATGAAATATTTTGATCATGGCTCTGGGGAAAAAGGCGCGCTCCCTTGAAATGAACTTCTTAGGAGTGCCACCGGGTGGTGCTGCCTTGAGCCCAAAGGGGGTTCTAAGGTTGATCCTATGAGGAGTCCGGACAAAACTGGTTCCTGAGGATTATGAGTAGTGTATACCATAGCGGAACTCGTGTGTGCCGCTGAGAGCCAACAGTCTACGTATGATTTTATATCAGTAGATTGCGACCTATGGTATAAAATAGCGGAAATCATGTGTGCCGCTGAGAGCCAACGGTCTGCGTTTGATTTTATATCGGTGGACTACGACCTATGTAGGAGTGGAGAGGTTTCATTTCGATAGTGAAATCAGAGGCCGCTGAGAGCCTGCAGTTACATGGACTTTTGCTGTGACGGCAACGTAGCCCTGGGATGTAACTGTGATCTATTGTGTGGGATCCATGGCGTAATTGAGAGGCCGCGGAGAGCCTGCAGTTACATGGACTTTCGCTGCGATATCAACGTAACCCATGATGTAACTGTGACCATGGATGGGGGTGATGATTTCCAGAGCAATCTCACCAAAGATATTTCCTCTATTTTAAAAACAAAAAACTGTTTTCTACATTTCAATAAAATTATTTTCTAAGCATTTTCACTGGGTGTTGAAAACGGGTTTACCAAGTACTTATAGATTTTCAGTCCTACGCCTGATCAACGTAAGACTGAATTTCTGTGAGAACAGGGATGGACTGGTTGAGACATCGAGTTATAAAAAGTATTTTTATAAAGAGATATTTTAATAGTATGATGTGAATTTAAAAGCATTTCTAAAATTTTTAAATAAAGATGTTGGAATTTTGGGGAAATAAAAAGGAAATCCAAATTGGAATTTTAATGAAGTGAGTTTGTAATTAAAATCGAACTTTGATTTAGAAGTCGAAAGTAAACTAATTGGATAAATAATTATTATATTGAGTATATTAATAAAATTTAACTTGGGTAAACAAATGGTTGTAAATTAATAATGGAATTTGGTAATAAATTCGAATTGTAAATAGAATTCGACTTGGATTTGATAATGAATTAAATAAGAAGAGTTGTTGTAAAATAAAAATAAAATAGAATTGGATTGAAAAATATGATGGTTTGAATTACAAATAAAATTCAAAGGTGATTTGAATAATATTTAATGAAATTTGCAAGTAAATTGGATATAAGAGAAGTGATTATAATAGAAATGGTTTAAGTTGCAAAACAAAACACAAGTGAATAGAAATAATTTGAGAGTGGCCTTGTATTAATAAAATAAGTTCAAAAATGAATTAAGTAAATGAAAATTTTAAAATGGGTTAATTGAATTAAATAATAAATGGATGAAGTCTGATTGAATAAAAGTTAAATCAAAGCTGTGATTGGAATTGGATTATCAGATTGAATTTAAATTTGGTGGTACATTAATTTGAAGTATAAATGAATTCAGTATGTGGTTAGATATTATTTTGATAAATTGAGAAGATGAATTAAAAATTTAAATTTAAATGGATGGGCTTACTGAATTTAATGGAAGTTGATTAAATGAGAATCAAATAAAAGTAAACTTAATTTTGATGTTGGAATATATTAAAGTAAATTAATTTAAGTTTAAAAATTTATGGAAGCTTGGCTTCGAATAAGGGTGAAAGCCCATTCAATAAAAACTTGGATTGAATTAATTTGGGAAATGGTTATTAATTTATAAGTATTGAATGTGCCAAGCTTAATAAATTGTTTTGAATGAATCCAATGTGGGGATGAAATAAAATGTAATGTACGGTTGATAAATAAATTAGAAATGAAATGAAATTAAATTCATAATGAGTTGAAAATTAATTTAAAGTAGATTATAAACTGAAATAGATACTCTTTTAAGCGAGTATCGCCGATTATATATAAAAACAATTGTCGTTATTGCAAACAAAAGAAATTAAAATTCTTTGGGTTGAGAGAGATTAAATAAATTGGTTTTAAAATTAATTGAAGTAAATATTAGCTTGTTTGGGTAAAAATCAATGGAATGTAAGAAATTGAGTTGCAAACCATTGAAATTAAATGAAATGGTTTATAAATTGGTTGAAAGCAATTGAATTAGCTTTAAGATTATATAAATAGCTTATGGGAAGCGTTTTGGTGCTTGTTGCTTATGATATATATGTGTTTAGCTATTGAATATAAGTTAAATGCTTGTGTTTAGCCATTAAAAATAAGTGCGATGCAAATAGATTTTCTTATATGGCACTTACATATTTAAATTGAGTAAGTACAGGTACCCGAAGGCCGTTTGGCTGGATTTGGATTGCACTAATTGCTTAAATAAATAAACTTCTAGCTTAAAATGCTAAATAAGGTACGCCTACGGAATAAAAATAGGAAATATGAACTGTTTTTGCTTTTTCCGACCGTGTGGGTCGATGTATATATATCTATATCTCTTGCCAAATTGCAAAAGCTCCTCCGTACAAAGGAGACTTTGCCAAAATTTTCCGAAAATTTTGGGAGTTAGAAATTTTTTTAAAAATTTTTGGAAATTTTTTTCTTAAAGACAAAACAATTTCAAATGGAAATTAAAGTAAATTAGTAGATGAAACTACTATGAATCAGTTATAAATGAAAGTTAAAATTCAATGCTCAAATTAAGGATGAATTGAATTCATATGAAAATGGGGAAGACTAATGTGAAATAGGTATGAAACCTATATAAGAGAATGTATAAATTAATTTGTAAAGTTTTGATTGAATATTGTTGCTAAACAAGATATGCAGGTAATAAAGGGGAAAAGAATTTGGATTTGATTCCAAAAGATAAATTTGTATTGCACGACAAAAAGGTATGTATTTTAAATTTCTAGATGAAATTGGATTCGGTTTTGATGTAGCCACTTGGCTTTTGTTTTCTTTAGGAATTTGGGAGCCCGTAGAGGCCTTTTGTAGTAGTACCGAGCTAGCCGCGCAAAGGAGACGCTGGCAAAAAAATTCGGGAATTTAGGGAGTTAGAAAATTTTGATAATTCCAAATTTGGTTTTAAATTGAAATTTAAATGATTGAGCAAAGGGGTATCGTATGAACTATAGAAGGTTTTGGGGAATGGGTTGAAATAATAATGGAACTTTAATAAAGAATATATTGTGGCAAGTCGGTAAGACTTTTGAATCGTTGGTTTTGGGGAAAAGTAAATGGGTATTGGTCCATTCTTCCTAATTAATAATTTCGGGGAGGAAATTCTTTTAAGGGGAGAGTAATGTGACGACCCGAAATTTCTAACAATTTAAAATTGGAATAATTAATTGATTTTAAATATTTAAACGTTAATTTTAACTTGAAATTCAAGATAGAAATATTTACTTAATAATTAAATTATTGAATTATATAGTTCAAATATTGAATCATATAATTTGGAATTGGGTAAAACGCAGAATCTGGAATTTTAAGCCTGTTTTAAATAATTTGAAGACTTATAAAATTTATAATGACGATACTGAAGATAATAGAATGGTTGAAATTTAATTTAAAGATGATTGGTTCAATTTTAATAACATATCGTTTAATTGACATTTAAAAATAGCTTCCGAGGCACAGTCTCGGAATTCGACGAAACCAGTTTCATTGGATCCGTAATAGTTAGTTATTATCGGATTTCAACTTCCGTAGCAATCGGAGTTGTCATTTGACCCTAGCAGCTCAAAACGCTTAGAACTATTTTAATCTATATAATTTAAAACTGATCGTTTAATTCTGTAGCTCACGTATATGATTGAATTAGCTTTCGAAACATGTTCCATTGTGTTCAGAACGCGGGTAAAACCTTATAATCGCCTAGCGACGTTCATTAAGAAAAGTAAAAAAAAATTAATTGGCAATTAACGGGACGATTTGGAAGTTTTATAATATAATAAATTATGGTCAAATCGGTCAGAGGTATTTTTATTTACAAAACGTTCTCAAGAAGCTTTCCCTTACCATTATCTATTTCCCCGTCTTGTTCTCAAATCAAGAAGCAGAAATCGAAAAGAAAAAAAAATTGAATCAAGGGTCTCTTCCCTCAGTTAATTAATATTGACCGAAGCCCTTGCATTCTCAAGAAGTCGAAAAAGGGGGAGGCACGAAATCGGTCGATCAATCGATCGCACCCTTGAGTCGCGCACGGAGGAAGAGGGTTGGCGTCATGTGGGTTGAGGTAGGAACTCGATTGGTGTTCGATTGAGCTTGGTGGTGGAGGAGTCGGCGACATTAGCTCGCGCTCGCGCTCGCGACAACAGTAGTTACTAGCATTGGTGCATGCGAGGTCAGGAGTGGGACGCGTTCGTTAGTGGAAGCTCGGCAACGACGCGATGTCGAGGGGTGGTTAGGCTCAACGCGAAATAGAGGAAATGCAGGGTTAGGGCTGTGTTCCTTTTGGGTGTCGTCGCACATGGCATGAGAGTGGATTTCGAAGCGAGGTGATGCGGAGGCGTGGGGCAGTGGTAGGAGGCTCGCCCTAATGCGTGAAGGCTTCTCTAGCGATGGAATCCGGTGAGTAATTTATTTGCGTCTTTGTTTGCTTTTAGCTTAAACTTATAAAAAAAATGAAAATGGAAAGAATGAAATGAATTTTTGTAATAATTTAATTCTTTAAAATACGTTAAATGTTAATTAAAGGTAAATGTTTTAGAATGTGTTTTAGTAATTTACCAATAGATAAATTAGGATAGTTAATTAAGGAATATATCTATTTTCAAGAATATAAAGGAAATTTATTAGTTAGGATTAAATTATAAGTTAATCAAATTTAATGGCAATGGATAGTTCAATTTGTTTGAATGTAAATAACCTATATGAATATTTATACAAAGTCAAAATGGGGATAGACCAAGTCAAGAATAAAGTGGATCGCAAATTCAGGGATCAAAGGTGAGTAAATCTCACTCTGGTGGTTTTTTATTTATTTATTTAGATTTAAATGGTTAAATCTGAATAAATGGATGAATGATTGAACTATTTGAGTGAGTACTGATGATTTAGTGATTTTAGATTTGGTTGTTTCTCGAGTTATTGTGATTGATTCGAAGTGTTTGGGGTTTTAAATTGTCTAGATTAAATGTTATAAATAAGAGAATGTTTTCATCCTAATGTTGTTAAGGGCTTAATGATTTCTGATTCATCAAATTTGAAGTGAAATTAAAATAAACAATTAATTAGTTCAATTAATTTATAATTTGGGTTAATTGATTTTGTAATTAAGGACTTGGAATTAATTAATTAGGGATTAAGTTAATTAACAAAGTTTAATTAATTCAGAACAATCAACGGATGGTTTGATGAATAATTACTTAATTAAATTAAAACTAAATATAATTACTTCGTGTAATTAATCAAGAGATCAATTAAGACGATTAATTAAGAGGAAATTGATTTATTTAAACAAGTAAATAAATAGATAGTTAATTTAAAGGTTGAGATAAATCAAGAATGATTATTATTTGTGGTTTAATTAATGATTAATTGTTTAATGAAATTAATTTAGTTTACGATAAATTATAATTGGGAATCGTTAATTTATATAATCAATGACGTAATTAAAGATTGATTAATTAAGATTGATTGATCATTAATTCCTGTCTTTTGTGAAGTTAATATAAGTAATTAAAGATTAATGTAACTAAATAGCTAAATTGTTCATGAAGAAATTGAGATTACTTATTGATTTTTGGTTAAGTACAATTAATATTGGGAAGTTAATTAAGTATAGATGCTTGAATGGAATTGAAAGATGATTAATTCGGGTTGATTAATTAAGATGAATATTGATGGGATGATTGAATTATTTGATTTGAATTAAGTAATTGACCAGATAAAGAATCTAGGTGATTGGCGGTTAGAAATTCAATTAGAATTAGTTGAATTAATTTTGAAGCGATAAAATTTGCTTATGAATAAGTGATTGGCATAGGACAATTTGAACGAGTTGATATCTCTGATATGAAATGTAGTGTTTATCATTTGGATAACTTGGGATAGGATGGTATGAGACTCGAAGATGCCGGGATCGGGTATTGGGAGATGCCCGAAACCACTTTGAATTTTTATAAATTGATTTGAGAAATCAATAGGAAGGAATGAAATGATTTAAGTGGATTGGATTATTTTATCTAAATTTGGTACTTAGAAATTTATATGTGAAATAAGACTTGTCTATAGCAAATTGTGAGTTGGATAAATTGAGATAAGTTACGTGGGTTTTATTAAGTTGTATGCTTTTGTATTCCTTGTTAGTTGGGTTTACTCACGCTGGTTTCTAGCCTAACACGGGTGTTACTTTGGTGTAATGCTCGGGTCAGACCGAGTATTACAGATTTCAGGTAAGGTCGTTCTGGAGCTCAGGAGGCGAGGAGGATGGAAGGAACGTGTAGAGTATTTCCATTGTGTTATATTATTGTAAATCTGTGAGATGATAATTGTGTATATTCAGTGACCGTATATTTGTGAAACTCTGATGTGTATTAAATGTAATCAACAGATATAGTTTTCTTTTGTAAACTGTTATTATTTATTATTATATTTTATCCGCTGCGAATGTGAGTTGTTATTGTTTATTGTTCTTCTTCTTCTATCTCTTTCTTCTTTTTCCATAACTATCTGGAATTTTCGGGTGTGAAAATTTCCGGGTCGTTACAGTTTTTAAAAAATAAAGGCTTTTCCCTGCTCTTTTACCTATTTTATCCATTATTGCTTGAACCTTTTGTCATGTCTACTCAACATATGAAGAACTGGAGATCTGTCTTCATGTAAGCATCAAATAACGTTATAACATACGCAATCAACAAACAATACATAGTTCAATCAATACTTAGTTTCTAAATTTCTCAAATTCTAAAACTGGGTAATGCCCACATTATAAAATTGACCAATGCCCAATTTTCTAAAACTAAGTTATATCTCTTCTTACAAACCGAGCATGCTTAGTTTCTAAAACTTAGCAATGCTTAGTTTTTAAACTGCATATTTTGGTTTTAGACTGAGCATTTATTCAATTTGTAAATGTAGTATTTGCCCACTTTTTATAAACGGTATTTCGAATTAGATATTAAAAACAAAGAAATTACTATATTTAAATCGTGTTCAACCAAAATTATGTAGATTAGAGATTATACTTTCTAATTGTATTTTTTATAAAAAATGAGCATAAGTCGTCAACCTACTTTTCTTTTCTGAGTTTATTTTGCCAAACGTTAGTTCTAATCAATTTCAGGTTTTTATTTTATGTGAATGTGATTGAGCTAATTTGTACTTTATTAACTTGTTTGTTTTCTCAGTACTTTTTAACCTATGTTATATCAATTAACAAATTGATATATCCTAAGTAGAAACAACGTTAATGGAATTCTTTTCTACTGCAAAAAATAGGGAAACAAAGAAATTGAATAAATTAAGCTATGGAAAAAATATGTTTTGCATTAAGCCTCTAACTAAGAAGATCAATAAACGTAGATAAAAGGAAAGAATCTAAGCAATCAGCATGGTGATGATAAACTCCCATCTCATTTGTGTCAATATCAACATAAACAATATCGAGAACACTAAGAATTCAACTTTTGCAGTGTAACTTATGAGCAGGCCGATAGAAGCAAGACTCCTAAGCATTCAAGAAGTGGAAATTTACCCCACGATAACTTGTTTCATTTGCGTTTTTTGGAGTAGTGTAGCTAATGAGCATTATAATACATTATTGCTGCTTTATTCAAGATCAGTGCTTGACTATGTCCACTTGACTTGAATTCTGATCTAGTAGTGATATTTCAGACTGTATTAGAATTTATTTTGATAGTGTATGCTAATTTCAGATGTCAAAGGTAGCAACAAGGTATTCAAAGAGGCAATCTCTAGTTGTAGTTGCAGCTTTACGTGCGAAAGATAAGGCCGCTGGTGTGAAAACCAATGAAACAAGACGTGTTGATGTAGCTCATCCTCTTTAAAGTTTAAACAACAATGCTAGAAGATCCCCTCGGAAGCGTACTGAAATGCAGCCTCCACCCGTTCAAGTCCAGTCTTCAAATCTCAATCTTGGCCCTAATTCAACCGAATCTCCAAATATTACTCCCATAAACACAGACCCACTCAACAAGATGGATGCCTTGAACAACCCAGATTGTAATGATGGTATTCAACAAGGGACATCAAGGAAAAGAAGAGGGAAGACGATGATGAAAACGTTTTCTTGTATGCCGAATGAAAAGGTCGAAATTTAATTCAACGATCGGTGTCAACCAATAGGCTCCAACTCTAAGCTCTTATCATCCTATCTCGGTACCTTAGCAAGGGAGATGGTACCTTTGACCATTCCAGAATGGAAAAATGTCAACGCCAATTTAAAGAAAGATTTATGGACTTATATTCAGGTACGAAATAAGTTGAGAACTTTTTTTATGAGAACATTTCGATGAGTCATAATCCTCTTACATTGCTATCATTTTTCTAGTAAATGACAAGATGATCAGCAATACTATTATTGAATGCGAAGAGCATAACTGCCTAAGATATAAATTTTAAATGATTTTAAGGTCTTCATTTCACAGTTGATGTTTCAAACTTCAAACACAAGATGATTAGCAATATCATTGAATGCGAAGAGTATAACTGCCTAAGATATAAATTTTAGTTAAC
Source organism: Allium cepa (assembly GCA_030765085.1). NCBI lineage: Eukaryota > Viridiplantae > Streptophyta > Magnoliopsida > Asparagales > Amaryllidaceae > Allium > Allium cepa. The sequence continues at coordinate 948,753,592 of CM060943.1, read as the reverse complement.
ATTTGCTTCAATTGTCATCCAAATACACTGAATAATATTTTATATTGCTTAATGTTGGCTCTAGACCTGTTTTCATAATTCAGTTTATTACAATGCACTTTGAATTCAGTTTTTTTATTTTTGTTAGTGCAGTCAAGATTCATGATGGATGAAGCGTACAAAGGTTTATTGCTTAAGATGTTAGGAGTACGATGGAGAGAGGAAGAGTCAAGATTAGTTTCGGCTATCAAAGTAGCTTCTACTTGCCCTGACGCTTCCTCTAGATTAGCGACGCTAAAACCAGATACTATAGAAAATGTTCAAAAGTGGAACGACTTTGTTAAGGAAAGTTGTCGAGAAATTTAAGATAATAAGTTGTATCTTATTTGGTATAAATTAAAAGGTAAATAATAGTTTATTAATGAATTTCTCCTATATAGGAAACTAGCAAAAAATTCAAAGCACTGAGAGATGAAAATAAGCTTCCACATACGATGAGCAGAAAGGGTTATGCGAGATTAGCTCAAGATATGGTAAGAAATGCATGTACATTTACATCAATAATATTTTTTTCTTTACCTCATCTTCTTACTATTATTATTTGCAGAAAAAGGAAACTGGAATATCAAATATTAGCAGAGATGAGCTACGGTGCAAAGCCCATTCAAAGAAAAATGGAGACCCACTGAATTCCATTGTTGTCGATTGCATCGTAAGTTTTTTGTATTCTTTTGAGATATTAGTGTAGATATTTATTCAAAACTTGTATGTACTTTACATTAAGGGACCAATATTTCTACGATCCATTCATATATCAGCTCGTATATATTTTCTGCGATCAATATTTCACTACAAATTTTAAATACATTGAACTGAACATTGAGGGATGATAGTTTATTCATAATTCATATTTTCATGTAATCGTCTATTTTGATTTGTAGGCTAAGATAAAAGAGCACAGTAGTGCTCAAAGCTCTCATGGAACAACATCGGTAAGTGGAGATGGGGTGTCACATGTTTTTGGAAATGAACATGAGGTAATGGTGAGAGGACTGGTTTTGGTGTAGTACAATCACAAATTGGTGTTTATTCAACTAGTTCAAAAATGGTGATTGCATTGGAAAATCAAGTAACTCATTCGACAGCTAGAGTAGAAGAGTTGACTAATTTGGTTATGACAGTAAGTTAATATTTAATTAGCTATTGTTAATAAATATGTGATATGTGCTTATGAATTACCAAGTCATCTCTTGTACTTTACAAAGAAGAAATGAAAATGTGGCAGATATGGAGATCCCCGAGGCTCATACGTCTCAGGTTAGAATATATAAATAATCCTAAATTAGTATGCGAAATTTTGGTTTTTTTGCTCTGAGAAATTGTTGTTCATTAATCATGGTAGTAGTTCAATTAGTTTAACTAGTTCACATCTCATTTATTTTTAGAATAAAAGGAAAAAAATCCTTTAGGTGAAACCTTACTCTTTTTTGCATAAATAATGTAACTTTTTTTGTGAAGTTCGTATTCACATAAATAATGTAGAGAGTAGATGCATTAACTTGACAATGGTAAAGCCAAAAAATGTCACTAAGGATTTGTATGGTTGAAAGTTGAAACCTTACTAATTTATACACAAACTGTCTAAAGTACCAGCACAAAACATGAGTAGGTAAAAAACTATTGAAAAAATAAAATAAAAATCTAGAGAAGCTCAATATATTTTTGTTTTCTTTATCAATATTTATGTTAACTATTTTGAATGTTAAGTAGAGTCACATTTTGCATCTTAACAACTGAACGAAAATACTGTCATTATAATTGTCAATTTTGATTGAAGGATCAAGAACACCTTCTCTAAATAAACAGTATGAAATTTGTTTTGAATTAATTCATGTTCTTTTAAAAGTCCATTGGTATTTCTTTTGGAAGGTGATGGACGTGTAAACTTATATTTTACAATATTTATAATGAGTTGGAAGGTTGGATTATTTAGTTCTAGAAAAGGATGAATGCCGAGGTTGGATTGCGGTTGTGGATTGGAGGATGAGTTATAGTTGGAGTTGTTTGGATGGAATGTTGTTTCAGTCGCTGTTGAGTATTGTTACGTATTAGCAATAAATTGATTTACTACTGTTATGACCCGCATCCAACAACTGCAAATTCTATATGTGTGTGTGTGTGTGTGTGTGTGTCTAAATAACAGAGGTAAGAAGAAAAACCTTGTTTGACTCCTTATGGTGTTGACAAATAGAGTACACCAGAGCTTTATGACCTTCAAATATGTGTTATATGCCTCCAAGGATGGCATCCCACATTTATGAGCCTCGTTAATGAGTAATCATGTTCTAAGGCTGTGCGTTTCAATTTCCATCGGCTGTAAAATCTTTCAGTGTTTTTAGTCTTAACATTTTGATCTGATGCAGCATTTAGAATGTAGGTTGAGTTAACTTATGTTGTACTCTTCTCTATACATTTTGGGTTTTTCCTGTTGGCTGCTATTTTTATTGCCTAGCCATTTCTATTTATTCAAGGTCAGTGCCCTTTTCCTTTGGTCGCCAGGTTGAATGTACAAATTTAGCACACATTTGTGTATTATGGCAAAATACTTTGCAATGTGTACACGGTTTGGGTTGATACTTGTAAGATGCTTCAATTTCAATACTATTACCTTCACAATCGTTCCCATAGGAGAAATCAAATTCTACTTCCACTATAATTCTAGCGAAGTTTAATCTAGTCTCATTAGCTGTATTAGAAAATGACGTAATAGCATTAGCAAATTATATTATAATTTTATATTGTCCAAAGTTTCAATTTCAATTATCAAGCAAATTGAGATATGAATAACCGATAAATAAATATTTTATTAGGGACGTAAAAGACTTACCTGGATGGTATTTTCGATTTCTGAAACAAGTAAATTAGTTCGATTAGTGAAATTTGAAGCAAGTGCACCGTAGAGGTCATTCTGACCAATATAGCTGAAGTAGGTGTTGTAACGAACCGGATTTTTCATTGTTGAGTTTGGAATATTTAAATGGGTTTAAATATTTAATTTGGATTATAAATTGATTTTGAATATGAAAATTTTGGTTTTTATTCAATAAAATTGATTAAGAATTTAATATAGCGGTTTGTTGGATAAAAATTTCAATCTTCCATTTTAAACCGAATAAAAATATTTCAAAGGCTTAGAAAATTTGTATTGAGATTACTGAGGATAATGGAAGCTTTAGAATTGAATTTGGAAACGTTTCTTTAATTTTTCAATTTATATTGTTTAAGTCAATATTTAAAATAGCATTCTGAGGCACAGTCTAGGAATTTGACGAAATTAGTTCCATTGGATTCGGAATATTGTATTATTATCGGATTTCAATTTTCATAGTGTTTGGAGTGATCGCCTGGCCATACGATAAGCTAACGCGCTGAGATTTAAATTGAAAATTCAATGTTTTAACTGCTTCAAAAAGCTATCTTCTCCATACGATCGAATTTGGGCTTGGAACCTTTTCCATTGCGTTCGATATAGGCGTATAACATTATGAACCCTTGGTGGCATTGTAACGATTCAAGATTTTCGACTTTCGAAAATCGACATTAATATGTCCACTGTATCAACTGCGAGCAATCGAAGGTCGGAAAACCGAATTGTTAGGATTAAAGAAGAAGAGGTAGAAGAAGAAAGAAAGAAGAAGCAGCAGAAACAAAAACAGAATCTCACAATCGTAGCGGAACAACATATAATAGATAAATGAATAATCTTTAAATCAAAAGAACAACACATTTTATACAATACATCATCAGAGTCAATATACAACACCACACAATAATGGACAGTTATATAAACCTGTCCTCACAACTGAATACACAGCGGAAAAGATAATATCATATACAAGTAATACGTTTCGCCATACAGCTTGGTCCTGATCTCCACAGCATCTCCTGAATTCCAGAATGTCCTGATAACCTGACTCTAGGCTGCCCTTGTAGAAATTGGGGGGCACCCAGAGTTTAGGAAGGGAACAATAAACTCCAGGCCAATCATAGGACTGGTGTGAGAACATAAAACAGTCTATCTTTAAAAAAATAAAGAAATATTTTAAAATAGATCCGCAATGCGTTTAGAAAATGTGACTACCATAAGGCCTCCTGCCACACACACCATGCAAATGCAGAATTGGAGGAGATTTCTCCTTATTATAGTCAAATATGCTTGATATGCAAATTTCTTTGATATTATTACTATAAGTGCAAAATGCAGGAAAACATTTCGAAAGTACAATATAAATCTTAGCCAGCATAGACATTCGGAACTATGCCTACTATAGCTACCATGTTCCATAGTAGGTTACCGCCACATTCCATGGCAGATTACACAACTAAAACCGTTCAAGGTACATATTGGAAGATTAGATTTCCAACAAATGGTCAGGCCAAGGAACTTCCCATTACCACATGGGTACGCCTCTGGAAATACGCCCCGAGAACCTAACCGGATCTCTGCCAACACAAGGTCGGGTTACCTATGAACTAGGTAACTACTGACACGAGTATGTCATCCCCCGGTCGTAACCGACCTTTATCCCGGGATTCATCAACAACCACAAACAAATATTTGCAGCAACCACATAGGTTAAGTATATGGGCACCATAACATAATACTACCTTTATCCAGAAGGAAATGTACATACCATATGGGGGCGCTATCCCCAAAATAACCTTGCTGCATTCTTCCTGTTTTGACCATTACCGGGTTATGAGGTTCGACGAAGTCTCGTCCGCAAAGCTACGCTTTTCACAAAAGCCACGCTTTGATCAACAAATGATCAGCAGCACTCAGCATGCCACATTACAAAATTCGGAATATATCACTAGTAACCATCAACTACATAACCTCTAAGCTCGTAAGTCTTAGAAAAAGTGTTAAGCTAAGAGAATAAATTCTCCGCCACCAATAGAAATGTATTTGATAGAAACCAGCTTTACATCTCAAATTATAACGTCAGACACACATCCATACAAGTCCGTTCCGGGATCGAACGGAACCGAAGGCACTTCAAAAGAAGCCCTTGCAATCCGGATATTCACTAATCACGTCCGGACTTCCCATCACAAAGGGCGATAAAATCTCTATATCGGGGATCAGCCGATGCAGAGACATTCGACGGTAATCCTTCCATTTTCGAAAATATCCGGCCTTCAACACCGGTCTTCAAATGCTATCCATTACGACTTATCACTATTCGGAATGGGTTTTATGACCCAAAGGTCCTCTCCCGGCTAAATCGAACAACGAGCATTTTTTTCAAAATAAGTGTAGAATTCAAATTCAAGTAAATCACAACAAATAACATTTAAAGGTAAATATTGATAGTCGGTTATTTAACTATCAATAGATATGCACAACATCACCAGATTCCAAATAATTTCCCAAATTATTTATTTTCCCAAAATATGTTTACGAGATATATTTTCCACGCTTCAACCATTTGAAAACAAATTTCAAATCACTTTTCACCTTTAAAACTTTTGAAAACAAATTTCAAATCACTTTTCGCCTTTACAACTTTTGAAAACAAATTTCAAATCATTTTCCTTACGTGGAAACACTTCCAAATATTTATTCATTTTTACCGGAAATTTGCCGACACTACAAGAAAAGCTCCTTTTGGTTGCAACTATCGCCAGCGTTTCAATTTGAAATGCTACTATTTTCCTAAATTATTTGGAACTGTAGCGTTCGTTAATCTATTTTTCATTATCTCGCTTGTATTCCCGCTTATATTTCCTTCCTCGTTTCTTTTTCTTACTCCTGTCCCAACAAACGGTAGAAATCCTAATTCCTAATTTCTCCCTCTTTTAATCAAATCTCTCCTTCTTTTTCATCAATCTTTAAAATCAATTACAGCTAAAAGTTATTCAGTGGCTGAAATCGTTTTCTTATCAATGCGGCGAATGGAGTCGGATGGATTCGTGGGTCGATGGTGGAAGCTTCGAGTAGGATGCAGCCGTGGTTTTCGAACCCTAGCTGCAATCACAGCATCAGAGTCGGCCATCATCGTCGTTCTACTGGCTTAGCTCCACCACTTCAACGCTGCTTCGATGGGTAACCAGTAACCCTAATTTCAATTTTCTATTCCATTTTTTCTTTAAAATTATATAACTGATTTTTCTTTGTTTAATGATTTAGTTCATATGGGTTAGCAGTATTTATTTTCGAAACTGTTAATAATTTTGTTTCAACTTTGGATTATGAAATTACTAAGATTTGAGTTATTGGTTATTTGTTGTCTTTGGGTTACATTTACTTGCACTAAGAAATATGTTGTCTGATTGTTGATTAATATTAAGAGCGATTATTTACGCTTATTGGTTATTTGTGCAATGTTGTAAATATCTAAAATTTCAGTTAGCACTACAAAAATGATTAAATCTTATTAGTCATAACTTATAGTCATCAGAAGGCACTTAATGTAATAAATGTTGAATGCTTCTATTTTACAGCCATCACTTTTTTAAGTTTAAAACAAACACAAATTGACATTGCATTTTGATTAAGATGGTTTCTGTCATATATTTTTTCTCCCAAAAAAGGAGATAGAACTAAAAACAAAACTAATGTTATTTTCGAACTTTTCTAAGTTTTGGTATGTTTTAAAAAAATTATGAACCAATTACATTTTGTGTTACACATGGTTTTAACTGGAAAAATATAGTATAATAAGAGATCAGTACTAAAAATTATGCTTATTGAATTCACTGAATAAAAGATCTAAATAATATCATTTATCTAAAACAAACTAGTTAATTACCTCCTGTCACTTATTTAATTAAGCATTCAACACTTTTTTATCTCAAAACAAAACGGAGCCTTAGATCGTTGCAATTGTTAATGTTCATGTTCGACTTAAGCCTGAGCTTACATGGAACATAATATCTATAGCTTAGCGAAAACACTCTTTAAACCTTTCCTTGTAAATGGACAGATGGAGCAAGAATTTTACAAACATGAAAAGCGATTAGCATAACATACATTATTAAAGAAAGATGATATTTACTGTATTTTATTTAAAGTTGTATAGTAGTTAAATATGGAGAGTGTGAGTGTGTGTGTGTTTTATTTTGAAGTTTTATTTTAGTTAAAGATGAGTATATTTCATTAGAAGTTATATTTAATTTAAGTAACAATATTTTATTTGAAGTTGTTATTTATTTAGAAACTAATGTAAGTTAACAATTTATTTGCAATGGATGTCATATAACAAAAATAGATAGAAGTAACAAAACAACACAGTTAAATAATTACGAATTATAGATAATTGACTAATATCACTTTTAGTCTTACCTCCAAACCTATTTTCCAACTTATGTTGGCGAACACTTTGTTTCTTAATTCCTGCTTTTGTGAACATACTTTTGTAAACCTGTTTGGAAACACACTTTTATATTGTCAAAAAGTTTCTGACCTGTCTTAAGATATGTAGATCAATTTTATCTCTACTAGTCATCATATTAATCAACCCAATCATCCAACCCAATACATACTCCAGACTATCTAGTTTTATATCCGAAGTATTGACAACCCTGTCAAAATTTTACGATTTACCGAATTAAGAAAATAAAACTCAGTGCACCTTTTATCAAATTGATGTTGCTCTTAATAATTGATGTCAGGTGTGTTGTAATGTTTTAGATACGATACTTATTTGTTTCTTATTGAGAACAAATATCGAAATTGACTTAAAATTTGATTACATCCCAAAACGCATATAGAGAACACTATTTAACTAAACCACTTGCATTCTTTATTCTACATTGAATTGTATACTTCGGTAGTTGTATAAACGTATAGCTTGTGGCCTTTTTTACTAGCTACTATAATTTGAACTTACTACTTTTCATCAATAGCGATTGACTTAAGGACACACTTTGATATTTATATAAGAATAGAAGCTTCTATAGTTAATTTTAGCGGCTGGTAGCAAAGCCAGATTAAATCTTTTTTTCCCATTTTTCTGAGCATTTTATAGCACTTGATAAGTTAGGTGTTTATTGTATTGCCCACTTCAGTGCTTTAGTTCAGTAGATCGTTGTTTATTGGTAACATTAGATAAAAAAAATTAGGCTACTACTGGTAGAACACTTTTGTCCGATTGAGATTAGAGAATTGTGATCAGAGACCAAAACATTTGTACTGTATTGAGATAATACATGATGACTCGAGTGTACAGTGTCATTTTGTTCCAATGTAACTATTGTTGCTATACAGTCTTCCGAGATCATATTATCTTCTTTCAGAAAATATTAGTTACCACTTTGCAAGGCTGAAATGCTCAAGGGGTATCATGACCCAATGAGCTGGGACACACTATCCGAAACAAATTTTCATGAAGTAGCATCTGATCGTGGGTCTCAATGTAAATCAAATATAGAGTTAGTTGTTGATGGCTTTATTGATGAAATGAAACAACATGGCTTAATTCTTGAAATTCTGTTCTTTTCTTCTGGCAACGTGAAACTCTTATTAAGACGTCGGTGAGTAGTTACAGAGTATATTATGTAGAAGATCTGTTGTTAACGTTAAAATTTGAACGCTAACACCCCGGTGTATGAAGTGAGATCGTGAAAGCACCACCCGATAGCTCGGGAACAGATTATAAGCAGATAGTAGTGAAAAAAAAAGTAAACAACAGCAATTTTATAGTGGTTCGGCTTAAGAGATAGCCTACGTCCACTTTGAATATCTTTATTGACGATTTGATTACAAGTCAATGCAGTTACACTTTGATTACAACACACTTTGAGTTTCAAGTGACTTAGAACAAATAGCCTAAACTTCAATGTCGATCCAAATCTTTGAACACATGTTTGACATGTTTGATTTCTTTGTGAAGTTCCTTGAAGGTGTTGAAGTAGTTCAGAATGCAGCAGAGTAACGGCGCTTGAAATGAATGAGCCAAAAGTCCTCTTTTGGTTGGAACTAGGGTTGTATTTATAGGCATTTCTCGGAGTTAGGTCGTAGGTCGTGACCGACCTAAGTTAGGCCGTAGGTCATGACTGACCTAAGATGCACTGGCTTCTCTTTCACAAGAACACGCATGCTGGTTTTCACAAGCCCTAGGTCGTGAGCGACATATCATAGGTCGTAGGTCGCAAGCTTTTTCCTGAAGATGGTTGGATAGCATCGCACTTAACTCTGGAACGAGCTAGTAAGCAGTAGGTCGTGGTCGACTTAACAAATCAGGGTATAAGTGAAGCGGCATAGGGGTTTTATTTCATCAGCTTAGGTCGCAAGCGACCTATTATAGGTCGTTAAGTCGTTATCCTTTTTAAGTCGCTCCATACTTTAGATCGGTACATATCTTTAGGTCGTGTTGAACATTCTGTAGTTAGGTCGTTCCACCTTTAGGTCGTAAGGTCGCTAAGACAATTATGTCATTAGGTCGTTGAGACTATTAGGTCGTCAAGTCCTCTTAGGTCGTTGGGCTGCTGAGTTATAGGTCGCGGAGTTTTAGGTCGTTATGTTTTAGGTCATGGCAGAAGTAGGAGTTAACATTTGCGCCTCGAAGTGCAGGCCTATGCCATAGGTCGTGTGCTTCGACTTAATTTTGCTAGGTCGTGAGCGACCTAAAACATATACTAACTCGCGCGTCTGCTTGTCTTCTTCTTTCAGCCCCATATAAATTCGTTAAGTCGCTACTCCCTCTTTACACACCTGCTTCAATTTCCTGTGCCACCATTAACAAAATTCTACGATTTTAAAGACAAATTCAAGTTAATCATTAAGCGATTCATCCTTGCTATCAAATTACGTAAGTATCTTCGATCTTTATCCATTCCATGGTCACCATCGAACCACGAACTCTAACTTCCAAACCCCAGACCAATTTTGTGCGTCGTGCTTCACTTTGAGTCAGGTTGTGATTGATTTTTGATCGTCTCTGGTTACTGTTGTTGTGATTCACGAACGCACAGTAGTGAGTTAGATTTATGATAGATCAGAGATATGTTGAATTGGTTTTCGAGTGATTTGGTGGTATGAGAAGATGACGAACTTCATGAATAGGATGATGGATTTCGTGATGTTGGCGTTAACGGGTTAATGGATTCTCAGCTACACGGGTAAAGGAGGAGATGACGTGGCAGCGTGTGAATGGAGGATCGACCTTAGGGCTGTCTGCTTGAATACTAACCATGTGACCTCACTTCTTAGCGATCTAACTTTGTAATGACCTAAGTTCTTGCGGCATTGATTTTAGGTCGTGGCCGACCTTAGACTTGAATTCCTGTGGCACAGAAGTTAGGTCGCTGCCGACCTACTACTTGGATGGTTTGCACATGAACTTTGAACCGAACGACCTAACAGCTTAGCAACTTATCACCTTTGAATGACTGCATAGGGACTTAACACATCAACGACCTATCTTTTGCGACATAAGCTTTAGGTCGCGGCCGAGTTAGGACATGAACAGATTTGCATTGAGCGACTTAAGTTAACCCCGACCTAGGTTAGGTCACCAGACGACCTAGGACTTGACAAATTTGCACATGAATTCCAAGCAGCACGACTTAACAAATTAACGACCTAACTCCTTTGCGGCATAGGCTTTAGGTCGTGGCCGATCTAGGACTTGAACAAATCTGCATTGCTTTGAAGTCCTTTAACTTGCACGGTGCGACCTAATATAGCTTTGACCTATGCTAAGTCGCAGGGGACAGTCTGGATGACCTATGACTTGTAAATTTTGAGAGAATTTGATTGAACTGCTTGGACTCGAGTCATTTGAAATTCATTACATTCCTTTGCAGATTGCTCTAACTTTTAATTTAACAACCTGTTTAAACATAACATTTGCAGAAAAGTGGGACGAATATACTGTCACTGACCGCCCACATCGAATGACAGATTAGTCGATAAGGAATAATCAACTTAAATGAATTGTGTGAGTGAAATGCTGTGAATCAACCGACTTAAATGAAGTGTTAAAGCAAAGCTAAAATTTTGTTTGAATTAACATTGCACTCGAGTTTTAAATTAACAAGTCCTGAAATCTCACAATCAATCAGTTGTCAACTAGCTTAATTTCAGTTATTTTGCTTGTTATTTTTATTAGTTTTGCACAACACTTCACACTTTTAGGAAACGTGCACCTTCACATCTGAACATCCAGTTGCTTGTATAGAATGACGTTTCAACAAGAAGAGATGATAGAACACGTCGAAGGGGCTCCTCTGATTGCTATTCCACTAGAGAACCCTTTGGAAAGAACTCCTACCCTTCTGAAGTAGCGGTTGCTTAATCAATTATGCGTTCAATTTGGCATTGCCGAGGCAGAAGTTTTACTCCCTGGACCAAATGATTTTGCTGATAAACCACCTTCCGGCTTTGATGCCATTAATCGCCAAATGTGCTTAAGTGGAGTAATTCCTCCCTTTAATGAATTTCTTCAACAAATCCTTCTTCGACTGACGATCTCTCCTTTCCAACTGCATCCCAATGGCTATGCCATTTTGATGTGATTGTGCGTTCTGTTCAGGAGAACTCTTGACCGTCTTCCGAGTTTTGAGGAAATCTGTTACCTGTGCACTTTTGCGAAGAACAAGGACCACCCTTCGATTGTACTTGTAAGAGGTGCGAGGAACCGTAAACTAATTTTGGATTTGCCGGAGAGTGCACATGGTTTTCTGAATCAATTCTTCTATATTCGTTGCCCTGCAGGATTTTACACAGACTGGAGAATAGGAAGTGAGATCTTTTTTCCCTTCTCTCTTCAATTTCATTTTAAGTTTTTCATGGTTCGTATTGCTAGATGCTGATTCCATTCCTTATTTTTACAGCACTTCCTCCTCCTTCTAGAGATTCCAGTCATAAACCAGTCTTTGAGAGGCTAAGCATTGTGGCTGCTGAAGAGAGGAGCGTAAAATTTCTATTGACAGATGAACTTCTTCATCGGTTTGAGCTTTTACATTCTTCCCGTTCTACTCAACTTCATGAAGTTCCGACTGAAGTTCCCGATTCTCCGATGAAAACTCCTGATGCCCCAGTCTCTATTAAAGAGCACATGCGGGGAGGAACCTCTATAGAAATTTCACTAGTAAAATGTTCCACTCCAAGGGATGATGCGGAGCCATCTGAAAAGCCTGCACTTGCCCCCATAACTGAAGAAGAGGAGTCCCTTCCTCATACTGATAAGAACGTTGATCTTGGAGTTGATATTTTTGGGAGTTTAAGTGACATAATGGTCACTTCTCAAGAACTTTTTAGGGATGATGTTTCCAAAACTGTCTCTTCTGTAATTGAGGCGACATCTTCTCTACAACAAATGTCAACCCCTTCTACTCAAGTTATCACTACCTCTACTCCACAGAGTGGTCTGTAACTTGATGCATGTAGCTTACACGTTACACAACACTTAGGATTTTTCAGCACTTCTACGCATTCATCTTCTTATACTTTAAAGATTTCTAAAGCTTATTATTTTTATTCCAGATTCTCCAATGGGGCGCAGCAGTTCATATTATGATGATTTCCAGCGCTACGGGAGGCGTAGCCAATATGATTATAGGCGTCACCTCCCCTCTTACAGAGAATCGGATGAAGAGAGGGCCATCAGGAAAGCAGACGAGAGACGAGCATATGAAGAATGTCACCGAAGAGAACAAGAAAGACATGACCCTCCCCACAGAGATGATGATACCCAAAAAAGAAAGGCTCATGATGAGAGAGGTAAAGGTCACATGGACGATTCTTCTAGCAAGCGGGCTAAACTTACTGAAAAAACAATGCCGATAGTTTCTCAAAATGTTCCAGCTCAATCTCCTGCCCCTGTTCGTTCCGACATTCAAACAATCATCAACCGGCCTGCATACCAAGTTGGGCAAGGTCCTCCCACTCTTCAAAGTCGATTCCCTCAGTGGTGCCTGAGAGGGGTTCGATTTGATCTCGACTTGGTTCCTCTCGACAAATCGGCTATGCTACGAAATCTTGATACTGTCAGGACCGATATTGAAAGAATGTCGAACTGGAAAAAACTTGTCGACGAGCTTCATAGGGTTAACCGAGCCAATCTCGAGGCCATGCTCACGATGGAGAACGATAAGGCTGAGTGGCAGAAGACTCTCGAACAGCATGACGCTGAAATGAGAAGTATTGCTTCCTATAATGAAAAGCTGGAAGCGGAAGTTGAAAAGCTTAAGGAAGAATTAGCTACTTCATCTACTTTCTATTCTCAAAAGGAGAGCATGCTTCAGCAACAAGTACGAGATGCGCATGCCAGTCAAAGGGCAGTCGAAGATAAGCTTACACACAAGGAGGTCATAGAAGAATATCGCGCTGAAACTTTACAGCTGCGAGAACAGACCGGCTCTCAAAGCTTGGAGATAGAGATGTTAAAAGCTCGACTTGCTATGGCCGAAAAGGAGCGTGACGAGGCTGTTGCTGGTAAACTCGCGGACGAAGAGGCCCATCAAGCAACCAAAGCTGACATTAGCTCCACATTATTTGATTTTTATCTGCACAACATTTTGGGGCGTGGCAGCCTTGCCATTCTAGGCCCTAAGTATGAAATTACACTAGCTGAAGTTTGGGAGGCAGCACTCGATATGCTAGGTGGTAAAGGTGCTGGCTACGCTGAGACAGCTCTTGAAGAGCATTATCTTGATGATGATGTCCGCGCCGCTCTTGCGAAGGGAAAAGAGCAACTCGCCAGAGTACGGGCCGGAATGGCGGAAGGGGAACGTTCTGAAAAAGAAATACCACCTACCACTTCTGAACGTCCTTTAGTTTCTTCCGAAGTTGACATTACAGGTTCCAGTGCTCATTCGCTGCCTCCTACAAGAACCGGGGTAATTATCCCTACTGATGATGAGGCTTTGGAGGATATCGGGGCTCAAAATTATGAGATTGAACTAACGAAGCAAACATCTTCAGGTAATTTTGACATTGGTCCGATTCAGGTGGATTGTTTGCTTGCTCCTCAAAAGTTTGATGAGCTTCTCGATTACTTCTTGAATCTCGACGAACCCATATCTCCCTACTTTCGGGGAGATACTAATATTTTTAATTTCTCTTCTTCTGCAGTTGAAACACCAAGTGCTGTGCAGACTTCACTTCCTCCGGTTATCCCTCCTCCGTCTCTTCAGGTGACTCCTCCTTCTGCTTCACAGCCCGGGTCACAAGAGGAGCAGATTGAGGCTCTTCATGGCTTGGATGACCCTATCGCTTCGCAAGAGCAGAAAGACGAGGGACTTGAAGGAGGCGAGATCTCTCCGGAGCGGACTCCTTCTGATGACGTAGTTTTGTCCACTCTTGTTACTCCAGGGAGTGAGTCTTCTTCGAAGAGAAGAAAGAAGCACGGAACATCGAAGAGGAGGGGGAAGAAAATCATTGCTACTGAAGAAGAACCGGAAGTTGCACCGGTTGCACCTCCCTCTCCTTCTTCCCTTATGCCTGTAGATAGACCTGAAAAGCTAATCATTCGGCCGGGCAAAGGGTCCAAAGGTGGTAAGAAGAAGTGAAGAGTCGGGCTTCGGGCTTTTTGATTCCTTTTTTGTGTAATGGTCGGGTGTTGTGCAGGCACCGGCCCCTGCTTTTTCATTTTGAAACCTGTATCTGCAATTGAATAAAATGATCCTTTGTTTGTACAGACTCTTGTTTGAATTCTAGAATGCATTTATTATTCATTTTTGCACAAGTTTATTTATATGATATTGCGGTGAGCTTGTGGTATGTTGTTTGAGCATACTTTACCGATGTAACTATACCATTTTGTATGTAACTATACCATGTTGCCCCCAACCATAAGCTTGCTGCAATATTGTATACTTTGAGGGGACTTGCACTCTTATTTTCTGAAGAATAATTACTTCATTCTTGTAGAAATTATTCGTAGAGTACAACTTCCTTCATATAAGTTTTTACGCTTTGTCCTTCGAAGAAATCACTTTTTTCTTCTTTTTTTTTCTTTCTTTTTTTTTTTTTTGCTTATGTACGCATTTTGCCAAGTGAATTCTTCTATGTGGTAAAGTGGGCCTCTGAAGGGTACTTTAACTTTCTTCCTCTTTTTTTTTTTGAGGAAGGTTATTTTCTAGAATAGGTAAATCACTCTTCCTTTGAAAGTTAAAGTAAGCTCTTGATGAGGATTTTTTTTTTTAAAATAGAAATTTGTACCTCTGAGTAGGGATTTCTCACATTTCAACACTTGGAAGTTTTATTTCAATCTTGGTGAAACGTGTACCTCCAAAGAGTTGTGCCTTTGAAGAAAGCCTTTTCACGTTTCAACACTTGGAAGTTTTATTTCAATCTCTGTGAAACGTGGGCTTCCGAAGAGGTCTTTCTTTTTGATTGTGTCCCCGGGAGGGGGTTGTACCTCTGAGGAGGGATTTTTCACGTTTCAACTCTTGGAAGTTTTATTTCAATCTTGGTGAAATGTGTACCTCCAAAGAGATGTGCCTTTGAAGAAAGCCTTTTCACGTTTCAACACTTGGAAGTTTTATTTCAATCTCGGTGAAACGTGGGCTTCCGAAGAGGTCTTCCTTTTTGATTGTGTCCCCGGGAGGGGGTTGTACCTCTGAGGAGGGATTTTTCACGTTTCAACTCTTGGAAGTTTTATTTCAATCTTGGTGGAACGTGTACCTCCAAAGAGTTGTGCCTTTGAAGAAAGCCTTTTCACGTTTCAACACTTGGAAGTTTTATTTCAATCTCGGTGAAACGTGGGCTTCCAGAAAGGTCTTTATTTTTTTTTGCATTTCAACTTTGGTGAAGTGAAATTCAGAAGAGCGGCTGTTACACTTCAACTCCTGGTGAAATGGGCCTCCGAAGAGGGCTTTTATTTTGTTTGCATTTCAAATCCGGTGAAGTGAAATTCCGAAGAGCGGTTGTTACACTTCAACTCCTGGTGAAATGTGCCTCAAAAAGGGTTTTCATCGCCTGGAAGTTACTCTCTCATGGTTGGAGGGTCATGACTCCTCCAATCTTTTTTGTTGAGTAGAGAACTTTCTTTTTTTGTGGCGTATGACCCATTAGAGGTCTTTATCCTCCGAAGAGTTTTGCCTCTGAAGAGGACTTGTGCTGCCGATGATGGCTTTGGTTGTTCCCTTGTCCACTTGCTTATGCCTTTTCAGCGATCCTCTTTTTTTTTAAGTAACTTGTTTAATCCAAGGAAGTGTACTTCATTGTCAGGCAAGTTCGTGAGAACGAACATCAGCTTCTTAATTGGATGTTTGTTTGTTCAAACGATCACAATTTATTAGCAGAGGCCCGTTTCTGTCGAAATCATAGGCTGTTCAATTGAAGTACTTCCTATCTAGGATTTGAATTCGGAGCTTTTGTGACTTGAAATTTGGCGAGAATCACTTGGTCTTATTATGTGCAAGTTTCACTTCCATTGTCTGCAAAAATTTAAATCGACATTTCAGCAATACATTCTATGTACTTTTTATATCGAAAATAAAGCAAACATGTAATAATAATAAGGAACACAAGATTTATAGTGGTTCGGCCAGGAAATTGGGCCTACATCCACTTTATATTTTTTATTATTTACTTTCATCAGTTTTACAATTGCCTTCAATTACAAGAATCATACATTCATAATTCTTTTTACAATATTTCAACAAAATTTTCAAGTAAAGTATGGACGCAAATGATTGCTATTCCATGCCCTTGGAATTTGATCTCCTTCGACAGTAGTGAGTTTGAATGTGCCGTCAAGAAGCTTCTGACCTATGACATACGGTCCTTCCTAATTTGGCCCAAACACACCTGTCGCTGTCATAATTCTCTTCAGGACTAGGTTTCCAATCTCAAAGTTGCGTTGGCGAACTTTGGAATTGAAGTGTCTGGCTATCCTTTGCTGATGAGCTGCAATTATGAGATTAGCCTCATCTCTTTTTTCATCAAGGAGATCTAGCGCTTCAAGCTGTAGCTTTTCGTTTTCTGCTTGATTGAAATGGATTCTTCTATGTGAAGGGACCTCTATTTCTACCGGAATCATTGCCTCTGACCCGTATGCTAAGGAAAACGGGGTGTGCCCAGTCGCAGTTTTGTGAGTGGTTCTGTATGCCCATAGTGCCAGTGGTAGCTTATCGACCCAACCACCTTTTGCTCTTTCAAGTTGCTTTTTGATGGTTGACTTAATAATTTTGTTCACGGCTTCCACTTGCCCGTTTGCCTGCGGATGAGCCACTGCTGAGAAGCTTTTCCGGATTCTGAATTGCTTGCAAAAATCTTGGAATTCTTCACTTTCAAACTAAGTACCATTGTCTGTAATTATTTTTTGAGGCACACCGTATCTGCAAATGATGTTTTTAGTCACAAAACTTATCATCTTCTTTGAGGTGGTAGTAGCCAGTGGTTTAGCTTCTGCCCGCTTAGTAAAATAATCTACAGCAACAGTGGCATATTTAATTCCAGATTTGGCAGTTGGTAACGGTCCTACAAGGTGTATCCCCCATATTGCAAACGGCCATGGACTGACCATCTGTGTGAGTTCAGTGGTAGGAGCTCTAGGAATTTTGGCGAATCTTTGGCATCTGTCACATTTTCGGGAATACTCTGTTGCATCTCGATTAATTTCTGGCCAAAAATATCCGTATCGAAGAATTTTCTTTGCTAATGTTTGGCCACCTGAATGATCACCACACTCTCCTCCGTGTACCTCTGCTAGGATTGCTTTGGACTCTTCCCAGGACACACATCGAAGTAATGGCATTGAGAATCCCCGTCTGTATAATCGGCCATCCTGGATTATGTATCGAGATGCTCTTCTTAGTAGCTTTTGTCGTTCTTTTGAGTTCCCTGGTAAGGATCCATTGAGCAGATATTCTGTTATCGGAGTCATCCATGATTCTTGCTCTTGAGACATGCTCATGATCCAATCAATGTCCATCTCATCAATGCTAGGAGTCGACAGGACCTCCACTGGAGTTAACCCCAGAAATTGAGCTTCGCCTGTGCTAGAATACTTTGCGAGAGAATCTGCTTTCACGTTTTCTTCTCGAGGAATGTGACTTATCATGTAATGATCGAAATCACCCAGGAGTTCCCAAGCCTTTGACAAGTAGGCGGGCAGATTCCCCCCTTTTGCTTGGAATTCCTTTTTGACTTGGCATACAATAAGCTGAGAATCACCGAATATCTGCAACGCTCGGATGTTTAATTCTTTAGCAATCCTTAAGCCAGCGATAAGGGCTTCGTATTCTGCTTCATTGTTTGTTGAAGGAAATTCCAATCTTAGTGCATAGCATAATGATCGGCCTTCAGGGGTCTCAAGTACAACTCCGGCTCCAGAACAGTAGTCGTTTCTCGCACCATCGACATATAACTTCCATTGGATTGGGGAATCGTCGACCGTTTTCTCCTCACTATTACCCTTATCTGTGAATTCTGCGAGGAAATCCGCTAAAGCTTGTCCATTGATTGCTTTTCGGGGATGATAAGTGATGTCATACTGACCGAGTTCAATATTCCACTTTAGAAGACGACCCGAAGTCTCAGGACGAAACAGGACTTGCTTTAAGGGTTGATCAGTGAGGACTCTGATAGGATGAGCTTGAAAATATTGCCTCAACTTTCTAGATGCAATTAGTAGGCAATAGGCGAGTTTTTCCAACTTAGAGTAATTCATCTCTGCCCCAGTGAGTCTTTTGCTGATATAGTAAACTGGATGTTGAATCCTTTTGTCTTCTCGTATCAGCGCTGCACTTAAAGCATGAGATGATACTGCCAAGTATATAAGAAGATCCTCGCAATCGCCAGGCCTAGAAAGTATTGGAGGCGTTTCCATATGGCGAATCAATTCATCAAAGGCTTTTTGGCATTCGGGAGTCCAATCGAAGTTTTTCTTTCCTTTTTTTAGGGCATCAAAGAATGGGATGCATTTATCTGTGGCTTTGGAAATGAACCGACTCAAGGCGGCGACTTTTCCATTGAGACTTTGCAATTCCTTCTTTGTTCTAGGGGCTTTGACTTCTTTCAATGCAGTAATTTGAGCTGGACTGGCCTCAATGCCCCTAGCGCTCACGATGAAACCTAAAAACTTGCCGGATTCCACTCCAAATGAACATTTCAAAGGATTGAGCTTCATTCCGTATTTTCGGAGGACTGCGAACATGTCCGCTAAGTGTTCTATGTGATCCACTGCTTTATTAGACTTTACTAACATGTCATCGACGTAGACTTGCATAGTCTTGCCTAATTGCTGTTTGAACATAGCATTAACAAGTCTTTGGTATGTTTCCCCTGCATTCTTTAGCCCGAAGGGCATAACTCTGTAGCAGTAAAGACCAATGTCGGTGATAAAGCTCATGTCCTCCTGATCTGGCTCATGCATCATAATCTGGTTATATCCGGAGTAAGCATCCATAAAAGATAACAATTCGTGTCCCGCTGTTCCGTCTACCAGTTGATCGATTCTGGGTAATGGGAAGCAGTCTTTGGGGCAGGCCTTGTTTAGATCTGAAAAATCGATGCATACTCTCCATTTTCCGTTGGCTTTCTTAACCAGCACTGGATTTGAAACCCAATTCGGATAGGTAGATTCTTTTATAAAATTATTCTCCATGAGCCGATCAACTTCTTCTTTTAATGCCGCCGACCTTTCTGGACCTTGAGTTCTCCTTTTCTGTTTCACAGGTGTAAATTTTGGATCAATATTTAGAGCATGCACTGAAACTTCTGGGGATATTCCGCACATATCGGCATGAGTCCAAGCAAAAACATCCAGATTTGCCTTTAAAAAAGATATTAAGATATTCTGAATTGACACATTAAGTTGTGAACCCACATTCAACACCTTGTTTAGGTCCTTTGGGTCAACAGGTATTGGTATTGCCGTTTCCACTGGTACCACTCTATTTTCCCCTGCACTGACTTTTCTAGGGTCCATCTCTTTCCTTGCTCCGCTGTGCTCGCCGGTGCAGGGTCCGCTCTGTAATTGCTACAAGGCTGGTTCTTTGATGCGGACTGGGGCTGCCGCATTCTTTCCCATTTCTCTTTTTCTGGTTTATCGTAGCTCTGTCAGATAACACTCTCGCCCAGCATTTTGATCCCCTTTTATAACTCCTACTCCATTGTCTGTAGGGAATTTAATAGTGAGGCACCACGGGGCAAGAACAGCTTTGAACGCTGCCAGAGTTGGACGACCAAGGAAAGCATTGTAAGCAGAAAATTCGTTGACAATCACAAAAGTTTGCTTGCGGACCATTTTTCTCTCTCCTTCTCCAAGTTCCACAAACAAATCAATGGTTCCTACCTGCTGTTTTGGCTCCCCAGTGAAGCCAGCGATTTTCTGCGATGAGGCTTGCACATCAGCCATAGGGATCTTCATTTGGTCGAATGTTTTCTTGAAGAGGATATTGCAGGATGCGCCACAATCAATGAGAACTCTTCTGACAATAGCTGGCCCGATACCAGCCGAGATGACTAAGGGATCCAAGGTAGGGGCTTCAATACCTGCGGAATCCCTAGCTTTGAACACAATATCATCATCAAGAGTCTCTGTTGCTTCAAGGGCGTAGCACCTTCCAAAACGAATACATCTTCCTCGGTCGGTACATACTTTAAAGCTCGGGTATACCTTTCCATCTCACCCCAGCTTCTGCCTGCTGGGTGAGGTCCTCTTGTAATGACATTGATAATGGGCCTTCCAGTTTCATGCCCTGCAGCCTTCTCACTCGTCCTAGGCTGATGAGTAGGAGCCTGTTGCCCCTGACTAGATGAAGCAGGATTGTTGCTATTCTTTTTCACAAATTGCTGCAGTTTGTTTTCCCTTAGCAACTCTTCAATCAGATTTTTCAACTGGCGGCATTCGTCGGTCTCGTGACCGGGTTGATTATGGAAGCGGCAGAACTTCCCACTCTGTATAGCCTTTTTCCCGGTCCTTAGAGGAGGACGTTTAGGAAAGTCAACAGAATCTTTAGTGGCAAGGTAGATACGCTCCGGCGTATCTGATAAAGGAGTATATTCTGATGGCTTGAAGGATCGGGGCTTCTTCAGATTACTCTGCTTCTTTCCAGTGTTATTTTCCCTTTTTTGCCCTACAGATTCATTCTTGCGTGGAGCAACAGTGTTATCTTCATCTTTTTCCAACACTGGCTTTACCGGTACGGGACGGCTTTCTAAGCGTATGAATTCATCTGCTTTTTTATAGAATTTTTCAAGAGAATTTGGTTCCTTCATGTTTAGCCATTTCCCAAATTCGCTCGACTTGTCAATACCCTTCATCAGATAAGTCAATATCATTCGTGGTTCTGCATTGTCCACCTCAGCTAGCGCTATATTAAAGCGGTTTAAGAAAGATCTGATAGTCCCTCCTGGATTCTGCTCCAAACTTGACAGTGACATGATATCCTTGGCTTTTGAGGCGTATAGTCTGAACTGCTCCTTGAATTTCCGGGTTAAGTCAGAAAACTGATCTATAGATCGGACTGGAAGTTTGGTGAACCAAAGCAGAGCTACTCCTTCGAGATACACAGGAAAATATCGGCGCTTTATTTCATCAGAGGCTCTGGCACCTGTCATGTGCCAATCATACTTGTATAAGAATTCGTTCGGATCACTTGTCCCCTTGTAAGCTGGAATGGTTGGAGGGACAAACTTCCTTGGGAATTCAGCCTTTAAGATTTTCTCAGTAAACGGAGTTTTACTTGGGGCGAAACCCCATTCTTTCTTGTCTTCAACCCTCTGCATACTCTCTTTCATAATTTGTCGGACCATTCCAGAAAGATACTCCTCATCACGTCGAGTTCTAGATCCACCAACCTCCGGAAGTGTTTGTTCAAAGGGGCTAGCAGCCCTTTCAGGAGCTTTTCTTTCTTCAGCATCATGAATGTTGCCAGCAAAATTCCTTTCATTACCTGCCGGTTGACGGTTTGTCCCAAGCAAATCGTTCAACCTATTCAGAATTAGGGCATTCTGGGCATTCTGAGCCTCGAATTGTGCATTTTGGGCATTTATCTGTTGGTTCAGCCCTAAGATTGCAGCATCCAGCTCTGCCTTTGTGACTCCGACAGTTGGAGTGGTTTGATTCGATATAGGGGAAGCAGAGGTTCCCTCTTGAACATTCCCAGATCTGACAGATCTACTTTTCCTTCCAGGAGCCATAATCTCGGATAGACTTCAGGCTTTCAAGGAAATTCTCTCTACAAACCTCTGTGAAGCAATGATGATAACTCGCCTGAGTTCGATTTCTCAGTGAAAGCACCAAAAATGTTAACGTTAAAATTTGAACGCTAACACCCCGGTGTATGAAGTGAGATCGTGAAAGCACCACCCGATAGCTCGGGAACAGATTATAAGCAGATAGTAGTGAAAAAAAAACAGTAAACAACAGCAATTTTATAGTGGTTCGGCTTAAGAGATAGCTTACGTCCACTTTGAATATCTTTATTGACGATTTGATTACAAGTCAATGCAGTTACACTTTGATTACAACACACTTTGAGTTTCAAGTGACTTAGAACAAATAGCCTAAACTTCAATGTCGATCCAAATCTTTGAACACATGCTTGACATGTTTGATTTCTTTGTGAAGTTCCTTGAAGGTGTTGAAGTAGTTCAGAATGCAGCAGAGTAACGGCGCTTGAAATGAATGAGCCAAAAGTCCTCTTTTGGTTGGAACGAGGGTTGTATTTATAGGCATTTCTCGGAGTTAGGTCGTATGTCGTGACCGACCTAAGTTAGGCCGTAGGTCGTGACTGACCTAAGATGCACTGGCTTCTCTTTCACAAGAACACGCATGCTGGTTTTCACAAGTCCTAGGTCGTGAGCGACCTATCATAGGTCGTAGGTCGCAAGCTTTTTCCTGAAGATGGTTGGATAGCATTGCACTTAACTCTGGAACGAGCTAGTAAGCAGTAGGTCGTGGTCGACTTAACAGATCAGGGTATAAGTGAAGCGGCATAGGGATTTTATTTCATCTGCTTAGGTCGCAAGCGACCTATTATAGGTCGTTAAGTCGTTATCCTTTTTAAGTCGCTCCATGCTTTAGATCGGTACATATCTTTAGGTCGTGTTGAACATTCTGTAGTTAGGTCGTTCCACCTTTAGGTCGTAAGGTCGCTAAGACAATTATGTCATTAGGTCGTTGAGACTATTAGGTCGTCAAGTCCTCTTATGTCGTTGGGCTGCCGAGTTATAGGTCGCGGAGTTTTAGGTCATTATGTTTTAGGTCGCGGCAGAAGTAGAAGTTAACATCTGTAATATTATTAACAATTCACAAGGTATGAAAGATGATTTAACTCATTAATAAACTTACCTTTTCTCTTGGAAATTGATATGTAGTAAGATAATATTAATTCCCTGCTCTGTTAGTTGTGGAGAAAAATGAAACCACACATGCATTTTATTATAATAGTTTTGCATATATTTTATCCATCCTATATTAATTCCTTACTCTGTTGCTTTTTGTCTATCTTCCAGTTAGCACTTCTTATATTTTGTCACACATTATGTCAATTAGCAAGTAATTATAGTGATTATTGTTATATAATTATTTTTAGAAAGAAAAAATGGAAGAAAAAATATTTACAAATATAAAGTACAGATATGTTTGGAAAGTATGTACTTAAACGAGAAAGGAACAACTATGTTAGAGCAAAGAAAAAGTATTCATGAACTATTGAGTTTGTATAAAGCCTCACAATTCGGCACAGGAGAGGATATTTTAAAGAAAGCAATCGAGCTATTAAGAATGCAGTTGTAAATTTGTATGGAAGAATTAGAGCCAACAACGTCTAGCTAGATTAGTAAAATATGCATTATTGGAACCATGATCATAAAACAATATCTTAGTATCATGCAAAGAAATACCTAGACTAATGCAAAGAAACTACTTGGTACGTCCAGTTTTGATGAGAGGTCTTTTTGTATACACGTTATACACTTGTTATTTAGGTTGGCAGTCACGTAGAGTTTGAACAATTTGAGAGGAAATAAACGAGCTTAAGAAGCAAGTCAAGCCACCTATCGCTACCACAGTGGCTCAGGCTCTGAGGGTTTTCCTTCTGCGCCACTATCCCCGCTTTCCCTTATAAAACAAAAGATTCAGCTGTGTACTGAGGTATGAACAAGAAACATCTTAGAAAATACTGATCATTTCTTAATACACATACTGTAATTATGAACCAAATGTGATTATAGGAAAGGAAGGCACTACTGAAAAGGCCATTTAGGGACAAACATTTCAATGCTCGATCAATACCTTTGGGATTTGGAGTGTTGGAAGCAGATGTCGGTGGAGTGAACACTTGTTTGATGTTACGAAGCTTTTTCCTGGTCTGGATCAGTATGCTGGAGCAGGTATATACTATGAGCTATATGAATATCATGTGTTGTATGGGACATATATTTACTATTGTACTGGTTGATTCATTAAGATTAAGGAAGTATGATAATTTATACAATTATATCTACTGATCTAAAGTGGTTATCCATATATGCAGCTGACTTATAAGCTTAAGGTTTAAGCTCTGTGAATTATTTATATTTTTCTGGATATAAGTGTATTTCTATATATATGTTTGTGTGTGAATTTATAGTTACACAAATGTAGTTACACAAGAGGGCTAACACATGTAGTTACACAAGAGCAGATGAAATCAGTTCAGTAATATGAATCATAGCCAGTGTATTACACAAATGTAGTTACAAAAGAGTGCTAACACATGTATTACACAAATGTAGTTATACAAATGTAGTTATACAAGTGTAGTTATACAATAGGGCTAACACAAATAAATGGAAGTAACTGACACTACAGTTGTTGCCTAATACAGTTACGGCAATGTGAATTTAGGGAATATTTTTGTTTTAGAGAACCCAGTTGATAGAAAACGACAAGGGTAAAGAAAATTGTACATTTCAATTAGTGGATGGATGCATCATCGATGGATTACGGACGTTCTAGATACTTTTTCATATTTTATAAGATTTAACTTGACCATAGTACTGAATACACAATCTGCACATAGAATGAAATCCAGTCAAACTTCTAACCCAGTTTTAATCTGAATATTTGTGTAAATTGAAAATTGTGTATTCGTTGGGGAACCATATAGGATGCATATAAAAATAGAACAAATTTTGTTAATATGTGTTAATATAGAATATCGAGTTATAGATTACATGATTTTCATATATACACATATATATATACATATATATATTGTTGATTGTTAAACTCGTTTGCAGGCAATTAGCTATTTCGAAGCGAAGACTGTCGACAACAAAGAACTATTGATAATCAAGCAACGAACATGAATTTAATTGTTATATACGTTGTCGTATTTTGTTAGTACCATTTGTGGAAACTTGTTTGTGAATGCTTGTAGTATGTGACTTATTTTGTTGAAAAACTACTATCGAATTGATTATGGATATTATATTTGATTGTGAGATTAGCATGTTTTTGCAATTATTTGAATATGATGATCATACGATTGATTGTTTGTATATGCTAGTTATGTGATTTAATTGTTTGTTTGAATATATGGAAATTATTTGATTGATCGTTCGTTTTAATATGAATAGTATATAAGCGATTACTGGAAATGGTATAAACCAAAAATGCAACCAAAAATGAAGACTTATGGTAGCGTTTTTTTAACCCTACAGGAAAAACCTATAGCTGCATTTATAAGTGACTTTTGGTAGTGTTTTTTAAATCCTACAGAAAATACCTATAGTTGCATTTAAAAGTGACTTTTGGTAGCGTTTACTACAACGCAACAAAAAGTTTTAGACTTTTAGTTGCGTGTCGTATAGCAGCTTTCTCTAAAACGCTACCATAAGTTATGGTAGCATTTTTTCAACGCTACCAAAAGTCTTTTTTGGTGTAGTGCGAGTTCAAATACTTTAAAATAATTTATAACACTTATCCAAAATATATAGGGAAAACGCTTTGAAATAAAACTATTTTTCTTTAAACACTTTACTTAAAATATTAGTTATAAAATATTATACCAATATTGCATATAACTTAAGTCCAAACTAATTTTCAAAATAAAATTAGTAGATAGAGTATAACTATTTAAATAACTATTTTCTAAAACAATTATTGATTAAATCTTAGAAATAATCATTTCTATATCAACTTAATAAACCTTTGCTTAAAGGATTCAAAACAATTTAAGAAGTTAATTTCTCCAAAGTATCCCTTTCAAAACCTATTCCAGAATTATATATATATATGTATGTATGTATGTATGTATGTATGTATCTTTCAAAGCTATTCAGAAATTTTATTCGGCTTTCCAAGGAGAATACACTTTCATTTCAAAATGGTTCATTTAAACCAACTAAATAAATTCTTACCGATTTATTTTAAAGTTACGTTCCAAATCCGTAAATTTATTTCCACACTTCAAATATAAATCAATGTTTATTTTTAAACAAATTTCCCTTTCCTTTATAAATTCCATGGTGAATTTAAATTTCCAAATTACCACTGATATACGATTTTCAAATCGATTTCAAATATTCACTTTCAACAACAATTCAATTTGTCAATTGATTTCAAAACAACCAAATCAAATTTCATATTGATTTTTTTCCAATAAATTTAACACCAAGTGAATTTCATTTAAATCTCAAATTGAAATCCATTTATTGAAGCTTTTCCCATATTTTGAAATTTTATTCAATAAGATTAAAAATAAAACTTTATTATTTTAGAATTCCTCCCTTTAAATTTATCCAATTCTCAAAAATAAATTTTAATATAAACTTCCAACTGAATTTTCAAAAATAAATTTTTATATATTTCGGATATCTAACGATACCAAAATTATATTCGGCTAAATTTTAGCCTTCAACGATTTCAATCACAAAGATAATCACACAGAGATTATAAATAATCAACACACAACATTGAAACAAATTCAATTATTTGAGGAATCCAGTTGGATCCCTCGAACCTGTTTCCCTGCATCCATAGATGTTAGCACAATACCAATCCCATTTCAAGACGGGATATCGTGGTACATAGGTTTATATAAAATATTATCCGCTATTACGTGGCGCAATAAGATCTCATCTGCTATATAATGCAGGAAATCAACTCCAAGCACATATACAATACCAATTCCACTTCAAGGTGGAATATCGCGGTATATGTGTTTAATATAATAACCTCCGCTTAAGTTGCGGCGTATAGGGTTTATTTCAATACAACAGATAGCAACCATCATTTAATCACACAATCAAGCAATTTTAAATTTAACCATTTAAAATTTAAATCGAAACAAATTCGATTGAGTGAGAAGTTCTCACCCTGCTTCCAATAGCGGTTTCAGCGTTTTATTCCGAATAAAATTAAAACGCGCGTTTAGTTTTACCCAAAATTAACACTAGCTTCAATCAAGTCCAATCTAGCTCCATCGTGTAGTGTTCGCGAATACGAACCCAACGCAATTTGTTTCATGCGAAACGGACCTTGTATGAAAGAGTTATGCATTTTAGAAGTTCGTACTATTTTTAATATAAATTAATTTACAAATCTATTTTATTTTAAACCTAGAAATCATCATAGCCATCGATTCCATTTCCTCCAGATCTCGGCCGCACATCCTTTCTTCTCACGCGCGTACATCCCAGGCTTGAACAGAACACACAACCCCAAATTCGGCCCCTAGGGTTCGCCGCCGCTCCTTCTATACTCGACCAAAGATCGATCAAGTACCACCATCGCGTAGCCCTTCGTCAACTCCATCTCCACCAGGAATGCACACGAGCTCGCTCGTCCCAAGGCTCGGTAAAACGTGAAAGAACGGCCCCTCTATCGGCCTCAGTTCTGGCCACCGCGCCCTGCTATAATCGATCTCAACCGTTGGATCCAAGCATCTCACTGACCTCTACAATATTTCAGTTGAAAGTTTTTGAAATGGGTAGATAGATTGGTCGGAAATTGAAGGAGAAGGTGGTTGGTTTTGGCCATTAAACGTTTTCTGGCGGCTAGGGTTAAACAATAGGGTTTTTTTATGAAAAAAAGGTGAATGTTGAGGTCCTTATATAGAAAATTCGAAAACACTATTCATCCGAAATTTTTCCGAACTCCAAACGAAGTGTGCCGCCTGGCGTTTATTATATTTTACCCCCATTCCGAACGCAATGGAATATATATCGGGAGCCAATTCGATCGTATTTGAAAGATAGGTTTTCGAATCGACTATTCAAATTTAAAATTCACTTAAATCGATTTCAGTGCGTTTTAGCTTGCCCCGGACAAACCGTAAATCCAATTGACATGAAATTTGAGATCATACAGTAATTTAACATTACGGATCCAATGAAACTTGTTTCGTCGAAATCCGAGACTGTTTGAAAAATGACTATTTTTACTCGTTAATTAAATATTAAAATATTCAATTTCCACAAATTAACTTTTAATTCAATTTTAAAAGTTCTATAACATCATTCTAACTCCAATATGATTTAATACAACTTTACAAATCCAATTTAATCATATTAAACCCAATTTCCAATTATTTTTGTAATTTCAAATATTAAATTATCGATTTAATTATCCAATTAAATTTAGATATTCGAAATATAATTTATACGATTTACAAATTTTACTTGTTAATGTTTAAAAATCAATTAAATATACGAATTTAAAATTACAGAAATTCTGGGTCGTTACAAACTTCCCCTCTTAAAAGAATTTCATCCTTGAAATTTCCAAGTAAGAAAAAGTCTTGAAATCCATTAACTTTTTTTTCAAAAACAAACTGTTCCAACTCGATTTCAAATTCATTTTAATTTGTTAACATTTCCAAAATCCGATGGCTGCACTTTTCTAGTTCAATTCCTACATTTTCATTTCGATTTAGAAATTGACTTTTCGTTAACAAAAATTTTCCAAAAAATTTCAAAATTTTCTAACTCCCAAAATTTACGAATTTTTTTGGCAGAGTCTCCCTTGTATAGTGGAGCTTTTGCAATATCACAATAGATATAAATATATATATACATCGACCCACATGGTCGGAAAACAGAAAAACACTTCATATTTCCTATTTTTATTGCGTAGGCGTACCTTTTTAGCATTTTAACCAAAGCAGTTATTTATTAGTATTTTAGCGTGACCAAATCCAGCGAACTACAGCCGTGGTACCTGTACTTACTCAATTTAAACATGTAAGGGGCATATATATAGGAAATTCATTTACATTTCACTTATTTTCAATAGAAAACATATACTTTTCATAAGCAATTTATAAGGTTTCGATACAAATTTTAATTACTTACAACCAATTCACATTAGTTCACTTTCATTTCAAATTCAATTACATAGCTTTCCATTTATCAATTCAATTTCATTAACACTTAGTGAATTATATACAATCAACTAACAATCATATTACAGCCAAATCATAACCAACATAACTAAATTATTAAATTTACATTCAATTTGGTTTAACACTTCTAATTTCCAATTGGTTTAATATCTAATTGACTTTTCTTTCAATTATTAAAAAATTTCAACTTCATTAGCTTCTAATGAATTAACACTTATATTCATTATCTATATCAATTCTTTTACATTTGATTGATTAATATTCAATCCATTTATTAATTCGATTGCTAATTCATTTAACAAATAAGGTTGAATTTCATTTATATAACTCAAGTTCATATTCATCACTTCACTTTATTATTTTACTTCGATACCAAAATCAACTTCATTCAACATCACTTAAGTTATATTCCATTTCAAACATCATTTGTTTAACCTAACTTAAATTTCCACTTATATATCAAATTCAGAATCCAATTCTAAAGTAAATTATATTTACTTTTACCAAAGTCAAATTTCTTCACTTATTCAAATTCATATCTGGTTTTTCTTAACAAAAATTGTTTAACCATTTTATCATTTGGTTTCACCTACATATATTACACTGGATTTCCAATTCTATATGAATACAATTTACTTTCTTAAAAAAAAAAATTGGATTCGGTTCATTTTAAACCTTATCTATTTAGTCATTCTTCAATTGGTTGCACTTACTAATTTTAGTTTAATACTTCACAAATCAAATTCAATTCCAATTCCAGTTCTATTTACCTACAAATTTGAAATGACTTTCAACATTCAATTTCATTTTCTTGCACTTGCAATTGCAAATTTTATTTATTATTCCATAAACATTTTATGTAACAGTCCAGAGTCTTTTCAATCTTTAAAAAATTATTTTTGAAATCTATTCAAATTTTCTTTTGAACTTCCGAAACCAAACTCGATTTCACAAACAACTTCCATTTAAGTATAATTCGGTAGCAATTCCTCTCATGGAAACTCGAAAATGAACACCGATGATATCACGATCATCATCGGAATTATTTTCCAGTGAACGAAAAGAGTTTAGTTCTTTCTTCCCTTCAAAACAATTTTCCAAAACCCTTGAAAATCGTTTTCAAACTCCAAATAATTTAAATTTCCCAAATCTCAAAATTTCAAATTCTTTAAATTTGTTTTTCAAACATTACTTTGGAATTCCATTTCTAACTATATTTCACATTTATAATTTACAATCTCAAATTTCATTTGTATATGGATTTTAATTTTCTTAGTTCTTGATTATGATTTCAATTTCTTATTCAATAATCGATGATAATAATTTAATATTATCACTTCCTAACAACCAAGCAACCACATATTATATAATTTATGGAAATTATTCTTTTTATATACAAAAATAGTTTGGGTAAAATTATTTCATTTACCTAATTTAAAATGATGTCGACTTGCTTCGTTTAAGTGTTTAGAAATCCCTACCGATAATATGGCATCCCACATACCAACCAGAATTCACAAACAGCTAAACGGATAAGCAAACATAATATAAAACATTTTTATATTCACTAACAAATACGCGTTCATATCTATTATTACACTCACACTCATTCTAGAGTACTACTGACTCTATATCTAATGAGTAATTCCCAATAGAGCCAAGGTTGTCGCTTAACCAAAGGCTCCGATACCAGATGTAATGATTCAAGATTTTCGACTTCCGAAAATTGACAATAACACGTCCACCGTATCAACTTCTGAGCAATCGAAGGCTGAAAAACCGAATTGTTAGGGTCAAAGAAGAGAATGTAGAAGAAGAAAGAAAGAAGAAGCAACAGAAACAATAACAGAATCTCAAAATCGCAGCGGAACAACATATAATAGATAAATGAATAATCTTTAAATCAAAAGAACTTTACATTATATACATTACATCATAGAGTCAATATACAACATCATACAATAATGGACAGTTATATAAACCTGTCTTCACAACTGAATACACAACGGAAAAGATAATATTCATATACAAGTGATATATTTCGCCATCCAGCTTGCCCCTGATCTCGAAAGCATCTCCTGAATTCCAGAATGACCTGATAACCTGACTCTAGGCTGCCCGTGTAGAAATTGGTGGGCACCCAGAAATTAGGAAGGGAACAATAAACTCCAGGTCAGTCATGGGAATGGTGTGAGAACTTAAAATAGTTTATCTTTAAGAAAACAAACAAAGAAATATTTTAAGATAGATTTGCAATGCTTTTAGAAAATGTAACTACCATAAGGCCTCCCGCCACACACACCATGCAAACATTGAATTGGAGGAGATTTCTCCTTATGATAGTCAAACATGCTTGATACACAAATTTCTTTGATATTATTACTATAAGTGCAAAGTGCGGGAAAACATTTTGAAAGTATAATATAAATCTTAGCCAGCATAGACATTCGGAACTATGCCTGCTATAGCTACCATGTTCCATAGCAGGTTACCGCCACATTCTATGGCAGGTTATACAACTAAAACCATACAAGGTATGTATTGAAAGATTGGATTTCCAACAAATGGTCAGGCCAAGGAACTTCCCATTGCCACATGGGTACGCCTTTGGAAGGATGCCCCGATAATCTAACCGGATCTCTGGCAACAGAAGGTCGGGTTACCTCTGAACTAGGTAACTACTGACACGTGTATGCCATCCCCCGATCGTAACCGACCTTTATCCCGGGATTCACTAACAACCACAAAGAAATCAATTTGCAGCAACCATATAGGTTAAGTATCTGGGCTCCATACCATAATACCACATCTATCCAGAAGGAAATGTACATACCCTATGGGGGCGCTATCCCCAAATAACCTTGCTGCATTCTTCCTGTTTTGACCATTACCCGGTTGTGAGGTTCGACGAAGTCTCGTTCGCAAAGCTACGCTTTTCACAAAAGCCACGCTTTGATCAACAAATGATCGGCAGCACTCAGCATGCCATGTAACCAAATTGGGAATATATCGCTAGTAACATCAACTACATAACCTCTGAGCTCGTATGTCTCAAAGAAAGGTGTTAAGCTAAGAGAATAAATTTTCCGCCACCAACAAAAATGTATTTGATAGAAACCAGCTTTACATCTCAAATTGTAACGTTAGACACACATCCATACAAGTCCGTTCCGGGATCGAATGGAACCGAAGGCACTTCCAAAGAAGCGCTTGCAAT
Organism: Allium cepa; assembly: GCA_030765085.1. Classification (NCBI taxonomy): domain Eukaryota; kingdom Viridiplantae; phylum Streptophyta; class Magnoliopsida; order Asparagales; family Amaryllidaceae; genus Allium; species Allium cepa. Next base: position 948,721,098 of record CM060943.1, on the reverse strand, counting down.
ACGGATATTCGTTAATCACTTCCGGACTTCCCATCACAAAGGATGATAAAATCTCTATATCGAGAATCAGCCGATGCAGAGACATTCGACGGTTATCCTTCCGTTTTCGAAAATATCCGGTCTTCAGCACCGATCTTCAATGATATCCATTACGACGAATCACTATTCGGAATGGGATTTATGAGCCAAAGGTCCGCTCCCGGCTAAACCGAGTAACGAGCGCTTATTTTAAAATAAGTGTAGCATTCAAATTCAAGCAAATCACAAAAAATACCCATTTAAAGGTAAATATTGATGGTCGGTTATTTAACTATCAATAGATATGCACAACTTCACCAGATTCCAAATAATTTCCCAAATTATTTATTTTCCAAAAATGTCTTTACAAGATATATTTCCACACTTCAACCATTTGAAAACAAATTTCAAATCACTTTTCAACTTTACAACTTTTGAAAACAAATTTCAAATCATTTTCCTTATGCGGAAACACTTCCAAATATTTATTCATTTTCACTGGAAATCTGCCGAGTTCAAATACTTTAAAAGAATTTATAACCTTTATCCAAAATATAAAGTGAAAACAGTTTGAAATAAAACTATTTTTCTTTAAACACTTTACTTAAAATATTAGTTATAATAATATTATACCAATATTACATGTAACTTAAGTCCAAACTAATTTTCAAAATAAAATTAGTAGATAGAGTATAACTATTTAAGTAACTGTTTTCTAAATCAATTATTGATTAAATCTTATAAATAATCAATTCTATATCAACTTAATAAACCTTTACTTAAAGGATTCAAAACAATTTAAGAAGTTAATTTCTCCAAAGTATCCTATTCAAAATCAATTCTAGAATTATGTATATATATACATATATATATATATTAATATATATATATTTATGTATATATCTTTTAAAGCTATTCAGAAATTTTATTCGGCTTTCCAGGGAGAATAAACATTCATTTCAAAATGGTTCATTTAAACCAATTAAATAAATTCTTACCGATTTATTTCAAATTTATGTTCCAAATCCGTAAATTTATTTCCACACTTCAAAATAAATCAATGTTTCTTTTTAAACAAATTTCTATTTCCTTTATAAATTCCATGGTGAATTTAAATTTCCAAATTTCCACTGATATATGATTTTCAAATCGATTTCAATATTCACTTTCAACAACAATTCAATTTATCAAATCAAATTCCATATTGATTTTTTTCCAAGAAATTTAAACACCAAGTGAATTTCATTCAAATCTCAAATTGAAATCCATTTATTAAAGCTTTTCCCATATTTTAAAATTTTATTTAATAAGATTAAAAATAAAACTTTATTATTCTAGAATTCCTTCCTTTAAATTTATCCAATTCTCAAAAATAAATTTTAATATAAACTTTCAACCTGATTTTTCAAAATTAAATTTTTATATATTTTCGGTATCTAACGATACCAAAATTATATTCGGCTAAATTTTAGCCTTCAACGATTTCAATCACAAAGATAATCACAGAGAGATTATAAATAATCAACACGCAACATTGAAACAAATTTTATTATTTGAGGAATCCAGTTGGATCCCTCCAACCTATTTCCCTGCATCCATAGATGTTAGCACAATACCAATCCCGTTTCAAGATAGGATATCGAGGTACATGGGTTTATATAAAATATTATCCGCTATTATGCGACGCAATAGGGTCTCATCCGCTATATAATGCAGGAAATCAACTCCAAGTACATATATAATACCAATTCCACTTCAAGGTGGAATATCGCGGTATATGTGTTTAATATCATAACCTCCGCTTAATATGCAGCGTATAGGGTCTATTTCAATACAACTGATAGCAACCATCATTCAATCACACAATCAAGCAATTTTAAATTTAACTATTTAAAATTTAAATCGAAATAAATTCGACTGAGTGAGAAGTTCTCACCTTGTTTCCAATAGAGGTTTCAACGTCTTATTCCGAATAAAATTAAACGCGTGTTTAATTTTACCCAATATTCACACTCGCTTTAATCAAGTCTAATCCAGTTCCATCGTGTAGTGTAGTGTTCTTGAAAACAAACCCAAAGCAATTCGTTTCGTGCGAAACGGACCTCGTATGAAAGAGTTATGCATTTTAGAAGTTCGTTCTATTTTTAATATAAATTATTTACAAATCTATTTTATTTTACACCTAGAAATCATCACAGCCGTCGATTCCATTTCCTCCATATCTCGGTCGCACTTACTTTCTTCTCACTTGCGTACATCCTAGACTCGAAAAGGACAAACGAACCCAAATTCGGCCCCTAGGGTTAGCCGTCGCTCCTCCTATACTCGATCGGAGATCGATCAAGTACCACTATCACGTAGCCCTTCGTCAACTCCATCTCCACCAGGAATGAACACGAGCTCGGTCATCCCAAGGCTTGGAAAAACGCAAAAGAACGGCCCCCATATCGGCCTCAGTTCTGGCCGCCACGCTCCGCTATAGAAGATCTCAACCGTTGGATCCAAGCATCTCAGTGACCTCTACAATATTCCAGTTGAAAGTTTTTGAAATGGGTTGATTGATTGGTCGAAAATTGAAGGAGAAGGGTGGTTGGTTTCGGCCATTAAACGTTTGTTGGCGGCTAGGGTTAAGCAATTAGGGTTTTTTGTGCGAAAAAAGTGAATGTTGAGGTCCTTATATCGAAAATTCAAAAACACTATTCATCCGAAATTTTTCCGAAGTCCAAACAAAGCGTGCCGCCTGGCATTTATAATGTTTTACCGCCATTCCGATTGCAATGGAATATATATTGGGAGTCTATTCGATCGCATTTGAAAGATAGGTTTTCGAATCGACTATTTAAACTTAAAATTCACTTAAACCGATTTCAGTGCGTTTTAGCTTCGTCGGACAAACCGTAAATCGGATAGACACGAAATTTGAAATCTTACAATAATTTAACATTATGGATCCAATGAAACTAGTTTCGTCCAAATCCGAGACTGTTTGAAAAATGACTATTTTTACTCGCCAACTAAATATTAAAATATTCAATATCCACAAATTAACTTTTAATTCAATTTTAAAAGTACTATAACATCATTCCAACTCCAATATGATTTAATACAACTTTACAAATCCAATTTAATCACATTAAACCCAATTTCCAGTTATTTCTGTAATTTCAAATATTAAATTATCGATTTAATTATTCAATTAAATCTAGATATTGAAATATAATTTATACGACTTACAAATTTTACATGTTAATGTTTAAAAATCAATTAAATATATGAATTTCAAATGACAGAAATTCTGGGTCGTTACAGGCATGCCTCGATTGGAGATCAAGATTTCGAGTTGTTTAATTGTAACAATTTAAATTTAAATTTGAGTTTAAAATGATGTACAGGTATATTAATATGATAATGTTTTCAAAAGATAAATTACATTTTTTATTCTTTACAACACTTGGAAGAAATTTTTACATGTGTATTTCTTCTTCTGAAAGCCAAAGCCGAGCATAAGAAAATTAAAATGAAAGTAAATACTATTCTTCATTCAGAAAAAAAGAAACCCCTCTTTTCTCATTCAAATTCAAGGTAATGGCCGAAGCCTCCCAGATTAAAAAAATCAAATCGAAAATGGGACGATCTCTTATAAAAAAAACTAATTAGTGTCTTCTCAATTGCAATTCCAAAGGAGGCATGGCCGACGTACATTAGTGGCCTGGGTTTCGAAGTGTTCGAGAAGTATAAAAAAGGAAGGGTGGCGTGACATCTTCAAATTCGTTCGATTTGGAGGAGGCCTGGGTCTTTGTCACGATTTTGTTTCGGGTATGGGTCGATTTTGGATGCGCGGTAGCTCAAGGCGATTTCGGTTGAGGGCATCGGTGGGTTTCAGGTCGTCGTGAGTTGCACGCGCGATACCGAGACCCTCGGCATCTTTGAGGAAATGTGGTGGCCGAACTCGGCATGAGGTTGGTGAAGTGCGATCGCTTGGGGGAGCCAAGAACTCAGAGGTATAGGATTTTTATTTTTAATTTAAATTTAATAATATATATATATGTATATGTATATATGTCTATATATATATAGTGAAGGAAAAAAATTATTACTGAAGTGAAAAAAAATATGTAACTCATCATTTGATATTTATAGGAAGTAGAAAAGAAAAGAAAAAATGATGATTACGGAAAAGTGTAGAATAATTCTATTTTGATTTAATAGATATATTCACATACATTTTATTTTAGAACAGTAAATGCATGTAGAGATAAGGTTTTGAAAATGGATTTTTTTTGTTTGAGGAGTTTATATAGTAAAAAAATTAGATTTTTAAACCTACATAGATTAATTTTTATATGCAGTTTGGAAATGAGGAATAAAATACAATTTACTTGTTTATTTGAAAAATAATTTATGAAGGTAATTAATTTGTTTAACTGGTTTATTCAATTATTTCAATTGCTAAAGGGAAATTATTTATTAAAAGGAAAATTGTTAGTTTATACTAAATTATTAGTTAATTAAAATTTATTAAATTGCAATGGATCATTTGATTAGTTCAAATGTTGATAAACCATATAATGTTTATTTAAGGTCAAAAATAATGAAGAACGAGCCAGTTTGAATTAGATCGCAAACAAATCAAAGCTGAGTTAATTTCACTCATCTGGATTTTAATTTAAATTTAAATAATTGGTTGAATGTTGAACCGAATTTGATGTGCTATATTGTATATAGTAGTATATATATAGTATACATTGGAGTGATTGATTTCCCGCATTATATAGCGGATGAGACCCTATGCGCCAGATAGTAGCGGACGATATTATATAAATCCCATATGCCACGATATTCTACCTCGAAGTGGAATTGGTATTATATATTGTGCTAACATCTGTGGATGTAGGGAAACTGGTTGGAGGGATCCAACTGGATTCCTCAAAATTGTTTAGATTGTTTAATATTCTGTGTTATGAATCTTTGATATTTTGTGATGAATCATATTGATAATTGGAATATTGAATGCTAAGGTTTGCTTGAAAATATTTCAATTCACTAAGTTATCAAAATACATAGAATTGGATTTTTGGAAAGAAATAAAAGAGTGCATTTTTAAGTAAAATAATTATAGAGCATCTGAATAATTTTAAGAATGAATCGCAAAAGAATAAAAGTGATTTTAAATCTTAATTAATAAATTCCGAGTAGGGAAAAAGGGGATTTTGAATAAACAGAGAGAAAATGAATTTTAAACTTAAAGTGATATTATTTAAAGTAACAAAAGAATTTATTTTAAAGTTAAAGGATTAAATTTATTTTAAAGCATAAAGAAGGAATTTGGAAAAGCATGAAAGTCATATTTCAGTTAAATAAGATTTTAAACCATATTTGAAAGGTAAAGGTGAAGTCGATGGGTTTCGAGTTAAATTAAGAAAGTAAAGGAATCTATTTCAAATAAGAATAAAATCTGAAATCGATTTGGAAATTTATTTAGAATTTGAAATTATGTTTTAAAAGAAGACGGGACTTTGGAATTTATAAACTGGGTTTATAAAAGTAAAGTAATATATCAGTGGATATTTGGAAGAATAAATTCACGATGGGAATTAATTAAAGGAATGGGAAAAATGTTTAAAAATAAATAGTAATATATTTTTAAAGGATGTGAAGAGAAGTATATTTCCCTTAATAGTCAAGTACGTTTTCGAAGTAAATTTTTTAAATATAAGTTAATGGCTTTAATGTTGTTTTAATAAAGTATGTTTGGGAAATTTATTATTTTTAAATGTTTAAATTCTAAAATAAGTATTTTCTTTAATCTATTTATAGTAGTAATTATTTAAATGTGGCTTGGTATTTTGGTTTTAAAAGTTAGAAATTCAGTTTTATATTGCACAAAGTAGTTTTATTTTAAATATTCTTAAAGTATATATTTTAATAAGGATTAAAGTAATTTTTAATTTAAATGTTTAAAACATATTTTATAATAAAGTGTTTTAAATTATTTTAAAATCTAAAGTGTTTGTAATTGGTGATTTCGGTAGAAATAGAAAATATTTGGGAAATTTATTCTGCAAAAGGGAGATGGTTTGAAAACTGTTTTAAAAAAGGTCTGAAAGTGGAAATATTTCTTACGAAGATATTTTGATGTTAATAAATAATTTGGTGAAATTATTTATGGTTGACGGTTGTTGTGAATGTTAGTTGATAGTTAAATAACCGACTATCGATATTGGCCAATGCGCTGATCGTTTCGAAGAGATTGGGATCGGGATTAATTTCTCAAAAACCACTTAGATCCGGTTTAAATGTTTTCGTGTGGAAAACAAGAGTTCGGAGTCCAAGATGGAGCAATGAAGTGCAAGGCTAATCGCTACTAATCTTGAGGTGATTCCAAAATGGATGTAGTAAAAGTAGTTCCTTCGGTTCCGTCCGAACCCGGGACGGACTTGTATGGATGAATGCTTTCAGAACATCGTCAGTTGGGCGATGAGCATTCTATGGGATGTGTTATAAAAAGGTAATGCTTAGCTTCAAGCCTCATCAATCGGGAGTGACTTAAAATCAGGGATTATGATGCAAGGCTAGGTGGGTAGAACCCATTAGGGTGGGGTCATCCTTATCCAGATGTCCCTTTTTATTCGGCTTAGTGGTGCTGTTGCTGATCTCAATCGTGGGGTGATCTTACTCAGAATTATCCAGTAAGGGATAGTCCCGGTCTTGTGTTGCAGGGGATTGGGAGTAATCCTCAGTACGGTGATCTAGGCCACGTACTGTGATAGGTGGTACCTTAGTGCCTAGTCATTAGTTGAAAATCCATTTTCACTACATGCCTGTATGGTTTTGATTATGCCCAACTATTGCTGAAACGTGAGATGCAAGCATTTCAGCTAGATTCTATTTTACCTTTTATAGACACTATTATAATATCAGAGAATTTTAATAAAAAGTGTTTTAGCTATCGTAAGGTAAAAACCCGACGTGCTTATTTGTGGCATGGTCTTACGAGATGCTTTTGTTTTCAAAAGGGTTTTTAAACTTTAATAACCAATTTGGGTGTGGTTTTCTCACGCTAGTATTCCAGACTGACTCAGGTGTTATTTAACTATAGTGCTCGGGTCAGACCGGGTATTATAGGGTACAGGAAAGGATGTTGTGGAACTCAGGAGACGAGCTGGATGGCGATACGTACTTCCGTGTTTGTGTTAAATATTCCACCGTGTATTCAGATTGTGAGGACATGTTATGATTACTGTTCAATTGTGTGATGTGTATACTCTAATGATGTAATGTATAAACAAATGTATTTGTTCTTGTGTAAAAATCATTGATTATCTATTTTACTTTATTCCGCTGCGATGGTTAGATCTGATGTTGTTTTCTACTTTCTTCTTCTACCTATTCTTCTTTAACCCTCTTGGTTTGGTTTTTCGGGCATTGGGAAATCGGGTTATGACATTGTGGTATCAGAGCTTAGGTTGGTGATAACTTTGGCTCTGGTGGGGATTACTCATTGAAAATAGAGTCTGTATACTCTAGAATGAGTTTGAGCATATTAATAGATATGAACGCGTATTTGTTAGTGAATATATATTGTTTTAATATTGTGTTGACTTATTGGTTGGGTGGAATATGAATACTGATCGGGTAAGTTGGACGCTATTCGAGAAGAGTTTATAAACACCTGACACGATAAATTGACACAGTATTGTTTTAAAGGTGGGTGAATGAAATTTTTTTACCCAAAATATATTTTGATATAAAAGAAATGTTTCCTTAAATTGTTTTATAACTTGGATGTTTGGATGATAATATTTGAAAGAAATAAGATTATAAAAATTGGAATGACTTGAATAATCAAAGGGAAAATTTGCACGAGCATAAATTATACCAATAAATTATAGGTAAAATTTGATTTAAATCAAATTTGAAAAATCCCAAAAATTTTGGATGTGTTTTTCGAAATGTGTTGAAGATAAATAATAGCATTATTGTTTTAGAAGTATTTCTGAAAGGAAATGGTTTCAAGTAAATTTTAGGAAGGGATATAGCATTGAATTCACTTCAGTCGCTGGAAAATAACTTCCGTGATGACTGTAGCATCATCGATGTTCATTTTCGAGTTTCATAGTGGTGGATTGCTGCCAAATTGATTTGTTCAGAAGGGCTAGTTTTTTTTTCAAATTTCAAAGGAAATTTGTTGGGGATAAAAACCAAGTTTGGTTTACAAATTTGAGAAATGTGATTTTGGGATGATTTGAACCTGTTTGCGCCAAAATTGGTCACAAACACCCAATATCACGAAAGCACCCGTTTGCGTATTCAACTTCATAATAATCAACACAGAACTCAGCAACAATCAATATAGAATTCAGCTCTAGGTAACAAATCACAGTAATTCACAAACAACAATCACAAACACAGGATTTATAGTGGTTCGGCGTTCGTGCCTACGTCCACTTTGAAGGATTTCTCTTTATTGCTTTGCTCGATTCAATCGATTACAACGGATTACAATTGATAATAGCTTTGAAATCTGAATACAACAGTGATTCTGGTGAATAGATTTGAATCCGGCAGAGTCTTAGCGTTCAATGGCAGAAGTTCTCGGAAGCCCCTTTTATGAGGGTTTCGGGATGCTATTTATAGGCGTTGGAGGCCCAGATCTGGCTGAAACTTCGGGAGACCTCTTCTGGCACGTGAGTGGGCCCACGCGACCTACCCCACCAAGTTTCGTCTCGATCTGACATCGATTCGAAGTCATTTCGAACCCATCAAGAAATGGTCCAATCGAGCTGAAACTTGGCAGGAACAATCTTTACCTTGTATGGAAGCTACTATGAAAATTTGGTTGCATTTGGATCAGTGGTTGAGGAGATATGATCGGTTCGAAATGGTGTTTCTCGGTTGGCTGTGGAGTTCGAACCCATCATCTTCGAAACCATGACTTCGAATCCATGGACACACGTGATTCTGCAGTGACGTGGAGCGTGCTCCTCGAATCGATCCTGTTTTGTCTCCGAGTTGACCGCTTCGCACCCATGGATTTCGCCTCGTTCGTATCGTGGGGCGACACGTCATCCAAGTTGGCTGACTTGGTGGGTACGAACAAGTGAATGTCCCTGGGTTCGAATGCGACCGTTTCGAACCAAGGTGTTCGTGGGTTCGAACTCGATCGATTCGAACAAGATCGATTCGAAGCGACTTGGATTCGAAGCTGGTGGGCTTGAATGGATTCGAAGACGATGGTTTCGAATGTAATGGAGTCGAAGTACATGATGGCTGCTGGATTCGAGGCACGGCCATGTCTTGTGGGTTCGAACTACTGCTAGGATGATGGGTTCGAACTTCATGGGTTCGAAGGAAGGACACCGGTTGGGTTCGGAGTAGATGGTTTCGAAGACGATGGGTTCGAAACACTGAAAGGGTGATGGATTCGAACCGAGCAAGGCCCAACTCTCTCAACTTGAATCCATCATAACTTGGGCAAACGAACTCGGATTGACTTGAAATTTGAAATGACGACTCCTACGACCTTTCTTGTCATGTCCGATCAATTGCGGCTCGTTCCGGACTCGGACAAAATTCATCGATATCCATAGCAAAGTGAAGTATAATCAATCTCTTAGGACGAACTGTCTTTTGTTTTCAATCAATCTTTTGGTATCACGGCTTTGCCAAAAAGCGGGATAACAGAACCAAAAGCCGGGTGTTTGAAATCCTGAATCCTTATTTGAATTGAAAATCCTTATGAGATAAGTTATAAACTTTTAAAGTTGAGATGATTTTTAAATAAGGGAGGAAAATATGAGCTTTGAATGTTGGAATTAAAATTTAAAGTGAAAAGTTAAAAACGAAATTAACTTGGATTGTGGAAGAAAATTGAATCGAATTGAATTAAATTAATCTGAGTTATAATAGAATTGAATTGGAATAAAATTCAGATGAGTTATAGGTGATATTGAATGGAATTAGATCCTTACTTAAATAAACGGAAGTAAGTTGGATAAGAAATAAGTTGGATAAGTATTGGATTAGAATAAATGAATTAGAATAACTTATGAAAGAATTAAAAATCCATGGAATAAAATTATGCTTTGGTTATAAATAAGCGTAAATCTTGAGTTAAAAATAGAAGATGAATATATTCAAGCCTAGGATGAATGGAAATGTGTAAAATAATAAGTTGTGACTTATAAAATTGAGAAGTGAAACAGAAAACCCAAAATAAATATTGTTTGATGTTTTGGAAAATGAAACAAAAATTCAAACTTGAATTATAAAATAAATTGAACTTAAGAAAATTAAATGAAGTTAATTTTGAGATTAAAAATCAAGTATTGAATTATAAATAGGGGGAGAACTAATTAGATAATACATTAGTTAATGAAATATGTAGATGGAACCTAATGTAGTTGAATAGAAGCTGAATTTGTGAGTTAATATTGAAGTTTGGAAATAAAACTCGAGTTATTAATAAATTGGACTTGAATCGTTAGTGAAGTAAATATAATTGCAAATGTTGCTAAATAAAAAGAAATTGGATTAAAGTAGGGATGGTTTTATTTGCAAATAAAACCCAGATGAGTGGGACTAAATTGAAAATGGCCTTGGAATTAATTAAATGAACTGAGAATGAATTGGATCTGGAAATTTAAAATTTATACGAAACAGATGAACTAATGAAATAAATTTGTAGTTTCAAATGATATTTAATTGAAATTGAACTAAGTTAAATTGAAAAGGAAAATTTATTTGCAAAATTAAAATGAGCTTAAGTATGAAATTTGAATAATTTAAAGTAAATTAATTTAAGTCAAGAATAATGAGAAGCTCGACTTCGAGTAAGAATGGAAGACCATTAGATTAAAGCTTGGGTTGAACTAATTTGGGAATGTTTAGTATTATGGAAGCATGGAATGTGTCGAGCTAAATAAAATGGTTATGGATGAATTAAAATGGAAGGAATTAAATATAAATTAAGTTGAAATCAATTTTAAATGGTTATAAGCTCAGGTAATTATTTATGCACATGAATATAGTCGAATTGCGTAGAAATAATTGTCGTTAGACGTAAACGAAGGTAATTAAAATTCTACGAGTTGATAGAGATTAAATAAATTGATTTTAAGATCAATTGAAATGAACATGAGTTTGTATTTCTTAAAAATGAATTGAGTGTAAGCAATTGAGTTGTAAACCACATAAATTGAATAAAGTTGTATACGAATTGGTCGTAAACAATTAAAATTATTGCCTGAACTCTATAAGTGGCTTATAAATATTGTTTAACCTGCATTGCTTATAGAAACTCGTATGTTTAATAGTTAAATATGTAAAATGTTGTTGTTATATGATTTTGGCACTTACATATTTAAATTGAGTAAGTACAGGTTCAGGGAAGTCGTTGGGCTGGATTTGACGTGCAAAATGCTAAAATGATATGCCGCTTCCTTAAAAATGCTAAATAAAGGTACGCCTACGCAATAAAAATAGAAAATATGAACTGTTTTTGTTTTTTCGACCGTGTGGGTCGACGTATATATATTTATATCTCTTGTCAAATTGCAAAGGCTCCTCCGTACAAAGGAAACTATGCCAAAAATTTTTGAAAATTTTGGGAGTTAGAAAATTTTTGAAAATTTTGTTAGCGAAAAAACGATTTCAAATTGGAAATTGAAATAAATTAGTGGATGAAACTAATTTAAAATAATGACATGAATCAGTTATGAATGGAAGATAAAATTCAATATTTAGAGTTGAAGATAAATTGAATTCATATGGAAATGGGAAAACTAATTTGAATAGAAGTAGATATGAAACTTTTGTAAGGAAATGTATAAAATGATTTTAAAAGCTATGGTTGGATATTATTGTTGCAGGATATACAGGTATTGTAAAAGGGGAAAGGAAAATTGGTTCTGATTTCAGAAGATAAATTTGAATTGCTCGACAAAAAGGTACGTGTTTAAATTTTTGTATGAAATTTGATTGGGATTTTGATCTAGTCACTTGGCCTTTTGTTTTCTTTTGGAATTTGGGAGCCCATAGAGGCATTTTGTAGTTGTACCGAGCTAGCCGCGTAAAGGAGACGCTGGAAAAAAATTCGAAAATTTAGGGAGTTAGAAAATTTTTGAGAAATTTTGAAAATTTTAAACTAGGTGTTGAATTATAATTTGAATGGTTGAATAAGTAAAGTAATTTGGGAACTATGGAAAAGTTTGGATAGTTGCTAAGATGGATAGTGTGTCTTTAATAAAGATTGTTGGGTTGTTGTTAAAAACTGTTTGGTTTGGAAATAGTGATGGGTATTAGATCATTCTTCTTAATTGGCAATTTCGGGGACGAAATTCTTTTAAGAGGGGAGGAATGTAATGACCCGGATTTTTCATTGCTGAGTTTGGAATATTTAAATGGGTTTAAATATTTAATTTGGATTATAAGTTAATCTTGAATATGAAAAGTTCGGTTTTTATTCAATAAAATAGATTCAGAATTCAATATAGCGGTTTGTTGGATAAAAATTTGAATCTTCAGTTTTAACTGAATAAAAATATTTCAAAGGCTTAGAAAATTTGTATTGAGAATACTGAAGATAATGGAAGCTTCAGAAATGAATTTGGAAATGTTTTGTTCGGTTCTGATTATATTTTTTAAGTTAATATTTAAAAATAGCATTCCGTGGCACAATCTCGAAATTCAACAAAGCCAGTTCCATTGGATTCGGAATATAGTATCATTATCGGATTTCAATTTTCATAGTGTTTGGAGTGATCGTCTGGCCATACGATAAGCAAACGCGCTGAGATTTAAATTGAAAATTCAATGTTTTAACTGCTTCAAAAAGATATCTTCTCCATACCATCGAATTTGGACTCGAAACTTTTTCCATTGCGTTAGGAATAGGCGTATAACATTATGAACGCCTGATGGCATGCCTCGATAGGATATAGAGATTTCGAGTTGCATAATTGTAACAATTTAAATTTAAATTTGAATTTAAAATGATGTATATGTGTATTTAATATAATACTGTTTTCAAAAGATAAATTACATGTTTTATTCTTTACAACACTTGGCAGAAATTTTTACACTCGTCTTTCTTCTTCTAAAAGCCAAAGCCGAGCATAAGAAATTAGAAATAAAAAGTAAATACTATTCTTCGTTTAGAAAAAACGAAACCCCTCTTTTCTGGTTCAAATTCAAGGTAATGGCCGAAGCCTCCCATATTAAAAAAAATCAAATCGAAAAGGTGCCATTCTCTTATAAAAAATCTAATTAGTGTCTTATCAATCGCAATTCAGAAGGAGGCATGGCTGACGTACATCAGTGGCCTGGGTTTCGAAGTGTTCGAGAAGTACAAAAAAGGGAGCGGCGGCGTGACATCTTCAAATTCGTTCGATTTGGGGGAGGTCTGGGTCTTTGTCACGATTTTGTTTCGGGTTAGGATCGATTTTGGATGTGCGACAGCTCAAGGAGATTTCGGTTGTGGGCATCGGTGGGTTTCGGGTCTCTATGGGTTGCACGCGCGATACCAAGATGCTCGGCATCTTTGAAGAATTGTGGTGGCCGAACTCGGCATGAGGTTGGTGAAGTGCTATCGCTTGGGGTAGTCGAGAACTCAGAGGTACAGGATTTTTATTTTTAATTTAAATTTAATAATATGTATGTATGTATGTATGTATATACAGTGAAGGAAAAAAATTATTACTGAAGCGAAAAAAATATATGTAACTCAACATTTGATATTTACAAGTAGTAGAGAAGAAAAGAAAAAACTGATGATTACAGAAAAGGGTAAAATAATTCTGTTTTCGTTTAATTGATATATTCACATACATTTTATTTTAAAATAGTAAATATATGTAGAGATGAGGTTTTGAAAATGGATTTTTTTTTGTTTGAGGAGTTTATATAGTAAAAAAATTAGATTTCCAAACCTACATAGATTATTTTTATATGCAGTTTGGAAATGAGGAATAAAATACAATTTACTAGTTTATTTGAAAAACAATTTATCAAGGTAATTAATTTGTTTAACTGGTTTATTCAATTATTTCAGTTACTAAAGGGAAATTATTTATTAAAATGAAAATTATTAGTTTAAGCTAATTATTAGTTAATAAATTTTATTAAATGCTAATGGATCATTTGATTAGTTAAAATGTTTATAAACCATATAATGTTTATTCAAGGTCAAAAATAATGAAGAACGAGCCGGTTTGAATTGATCGCAAACAAATCAACGGTAAGTTAATCTCACTTATTTGGATTTTAATTTAAATTTAAATGGTTAAATTTAAATAATTGGTAGAATGTTCGAACTAAATTTGATGTGCTATATTATATATATAGTAGTATATATAGTATATATTGGACTAATTGATTTCCCGCATTATATAGCGGATGAGACCCCATGCGCCGCATAATAGCTGATGATATTATATAAATTCCATATACCTCGATATTCCACCTCGAAGTGGAATTGGTATCTTATATTGTGCTAACATCTGTGGATGCAGGGAAACAGGTTGGAGGGATCCATTTGGATTCCTCAAAGTTATTTAGATTGTTTAATATTCTGTGTTATGAATATTTAATATTTTGTGATGAGTCGTATTGATAATTGGAATATTGAAAGCTCTGGTTTGCTTGAAAATATTTCAGTTCACTGAGTTATCAAAATATATGGAATTGGATTTTTGAAAGAAATAAAAGAGTGAATTTTAAGTAAAATAATTATAGAGCATCTGAATAAACTTAAGAATGAATTGGAAAAGAATAAAAGTGATTTTAAATCATAACTAATAAATTCCGAGTATGGAAAAAGGGGATTTTGAATAGCAAAGAGAGAATGAATTTTAAACTTAAAGTGATATTATTTAAAGTAATAAAAGAATTTGTTTTAAAATTAAAGGATTAAATTTATTTTTAAAGGATAAAGAATGAATTTAGAAAAGCATGAAAGTAATATTTCAGTTAAATAAGATTTTAAACCATATTTGAAAGGTAAAGGTGAAGTTGATTGATTTGGAGTTAAATTGAGAAAGTAAAGGAATCTATTTCAAATTGGAATAAAATCTGAAATCGATTTGGAAATTGATTTATAATTTGAAATTATATTTTTAAAGAAGACGAGACTTTGGAATTTATAAACTGGGCTTATATAAGTAAAGTAATATATCAGTGGATATTTGGAAGAATAAATTCACGATGGGAATTTATTAAAGGAATGCGAATTTTTTTTAAAAATAAATAGTGATTTATTTTTAAAGGATGTGAAGAGAAGTATATTTCCTTGGATAGCCAAGTGCATTTTCAAAGTAAATTTTTTAAATATAAGTTAAATGCTTTAATGTTGTTTTAAAAAGGTATGTTTAGGAAATTTATTATTTCTATTTAGTTGCTAGCCACCGAGCATTGCTTCACCTCCCCTATTTTAGCCAATCCTGGTTGATGAGGTTCGATGCTATGCGTTACCTTTTTAGAACACATCTCACTTAGAATGCTCATCATCCTCTTGACAATGTTCTGATAGCATTCATCCATACAAGCCAGTAACGACCCAATTTTTCGACACCCAAAGTCAACATTAATACATCCACTGTCCAAATGCCACACAGTCGAATGCCAGAAAACCGAAACTTAGGATTTAAGAAGAAGAAGATAGAAGAAGAAACAACAACAATAACCGAATCTCACATTTCGAAGTGGAATAATATATAATAGATAAATGAATAATCTTTAAAACAAAAGCAATATATCAGTTTATACATCACATTATCAGAGTTTTACAACAACAAAACACAACACCGACAGTCTTTATAACTTGACTACACAAAAGATTTACTTTTCAACAGCCCTAACGCAACGGATACTACAATATACATGATAAGTCTTGTGATCTAGCTTGAACTTCAGATTTCCATAGCATATTTTTCTGACTTCGCTACAGAATACCGAAAACCTAGCTCTAGGCTGCCCGTGTGGAAAATTACGGCCACCCAGAGTTTAGAAAAGGAACAATAAACTCCAAGTCAGTCATGGGACTGGTGTGAGATCTTAAAACAGTTATTTTCACAAAGGAAATAAAAAGAAATTTGCTATGCTTTTGGAAAATAAAACTACCATAAGGCCTCCCGCCACACACATAATGCAAATGTAGAATTGGAGGAGACTTCTCCTTATGATAGTCAAACATGCTTGATACGCAAAATCTTTTTAATATTATCATCATTGCATAGTGTGGAAAACATATCGAAAGTATAATGTTAATCTTAGCCATCATAGACATTTCGAACTATGCCTACTGCAGCTACCATCTAAATAGTGGGGCGACACCATAACTAAATGGTAGGTTATACAATTAAAACCGTACAAAGCACGTACTAGAGATTGATTTCCAACAAATGGTCAAGCTAAGGAACTTCCTATTGCCAGATGGGAACGCCTCTAGAGGGATGCCCCGTGAACTTAACCAGCTCTCTGCCAACACAAGGCCGGGTTACCTCTATAACTATGTAACTACTACACGAGTATGCCATCCCCCGGTCGTTTGCGACCTTTATCCGAGGACCCTCAACCACAAAGCAACAACCACAAAGTAATAAATTTGCAGCAACAACATGGGTAAAATATCTGGGATCCATACCATGATACTGCCCTTTTCCAGAAGGAAATGACATACCCTCTAGGGGCGCTACTCCCAAATAACCTTGCCGCATCCTTCCTGTTTCGACCATTTCCAGCTTGTGAGGTCCGACGTAGACTCGTCCACAAAGCTACACTTTTCGCAAAGCCATGCTTTGATCAACAAATGATGAGCAGCACTTCGTATGCCACATTACCAATTCGGGAATATATCACTAGTAACCATTAACTACATAACAGAGCTCGTACATCTCAAAGAAGGGTTCTAAGCTAAGAGAATAAATTCTCCGCCACCAATAGAAATGTATTCGATAGAAACCAGCTTTACATCTCAAAGTGTAACATCAGACACATATCCATACAAGTCTGTTCCCGGATCGAAAGGAACCGAAGGCACTTGAAAGATCCCCTTGCAATCCAGATATTCACTAATCACGTCCAGAATCCCCATCACAAAGGGTGTTAAAAATCTCTATGCCGGAGCAATCCGGTGCAGAGACATTCGACATGCAATCCTCTCGCTTTTGAAAATACCTGGTCTTCCACACCATCTTCAAATGCAAATCCCATTTCGTCGTATCATTATTTGGAATGGGTTTTATGACACAAAGTCCCAAATATCAACTTAATCTTTAAAATAATTCCTTCTATAATTAATGAAATAAATCTTTACTTTAAATATTTAAAACAATTTCCAAAAATATTTCTCCAACAATATTTTTCAAATCAACTTCTAGAACTTTTAATTTTTACTTCAAAAGCTACTTTAAAAATATACTCGACTTTCCAGGGAAGAATTCTCTTTCCATTTCTAAATGGTCATTTAAATCTAATTTACATTCCAAATCTATAAATTTCTTTCCAAAGTTTTAAAAATAAACCAACATTTATTTTCAAAACAAAATTCCCTTTCCTTTATAAAATACCCATTGTGAACTTAAATTTTCCAATTATCTACTAAGATACAATTTTCAAATTGTTTTCCAAATATTCACTTTCAAATACTAAATCTAATTCCAAATTGATTTTCAAAAATTTGTTCCAGACACCAATTCAAATTTCAAATTGATTTCTCGAAGATTCATTTTTAAACACTAAATCAATTTTCAAATTTGATTTCTAAATTTTTTCCTTTTAAAATAAACTCCTTTATCTCATCCAAATTATTTAAAATTCGAATATTAAATAAATTCTTCAACTATTAAACAATATTACTTAAAACCAATTTATTAAAATCCTTCCTCATATTTTCGAATTTATTCAATAGGATTTAAAAAATAAAACTTTACCCTTTAAAAATTCGTCCTTTTAACTTCATCCAATTCTCGAAAATAAATATTACTTTAAATATTCAACTTGAATTTCAAAAAATCCAATTTTATTTATTTCTAGTATCTTACGATACCAAAAATATATTCGGCTAAATATAGCCTTCAACAATTTTAATCACAAATATAAGCACACAGAGACTATAAATAGTCAACACACAACATATGAAACAAATTCAATATTTGAGTAATCCAGTTGGATCCCTCCAACCTGTTTCCCTACATCCACAGACGTTAGCACAACAATTAAATACCAATTCCACTTCGAGTTGGAAGCGGTATAAGGGTTTAATATAATATCATCCGCTATTATGCGGCGCATAGGGTCTCATCCTCTATATAATGCGGGAGGTCAATCATTCCCATATATAATACCAATTCCACTTCGAGGTGGAATATCGTGGTATTTGGGTTTAATATAATATCATCCGCTATTATGCGACGCGTAGGGTCTAATCTGATACAACTTATAATAATTTATCATCCAAGCACACAATCAATGATTTTAAATTTAACTATTAAAATTAAATCAAAAAATTTGATTGAGTGAGAAGATGTCACCTTTAACAATGCATGCTATCCATTTTCTATTCCATCTTGTTTCCATTCAGATATTGACATTGTATAAACAATTATGTAATTTTTATTAATATTCGAAATAATCGAACAATTCAATTGTCATTTATAATTTAACTAAAAATTTTCTTTTTGTTCATTTTAATTAATTAAAAATTAAACTTTATCGAATGATTTATTTAAAACAAAATTTCCTTTTATAATAATATAATTGAACCAAACAAATAATCAATCATCATTAATGTAAATTTAAAATTTTGATTTTAACTCGAATATTTTCCTTTTTTCTTTTTCTTTTATACCTTACTGTTATATATATTTTTTTCCTGTAAATATAAAAATTTACTATAAAAAAATATATCTCCTAACCTATATACATACGCATATTTATAAATTAAAAATTGAAAGAAAAAGCAAAAAGTTTGTACCTTCACTGTCTTATACCTTATAGTCTCGAATCAATGGCCACGATCAAGCGACCCACCACACCTCGCACGTGAACTACAAAATTGTTGGCTGTGCTACCAACAAACCTGCTGCCACCTGCTGTACCCCACGATAACACTGTCGTGACTTCCATCCAAATCCTCAAACGCAATCGCAGATTTCCCAAATCATGAACCCTAACAATTTCGCCGCCTTTGCTTCGTTGTCACTTCACCTGGTGTCGTTGCCGTAGATGAACCTCCATATTGCTATGCCTCGCTCGACCTATTCTCCAACACGTGCGAGCCTTTCATTGCCGCCGCTTGTTGTGCCATGCCGCGCGATGCTCTCTTTTGCCATCACGGTTCATAGAAGTATTCGAGCTCGAGATCGAATTCCCACTCGCGAAGCTCCACCCCTCCTTTTTTTCGAATAGAAATCAATTTTGATTTTTAAAGTTCGCTCGCCATTTTTTATTTTTTGTTTGAACTTTCGATTTTGATTATTGTTTCGAAGATAAAACAAAGCTCGGCTATTTTTTTCAAAAGGTAGGAGACGCGTATCTTATTTTTTTCTCATTTTCGAAGACATGTAAAAAAATCTACCAAGTGGATGAATAAAGAAGCAACGTGTAAGATTTCCTTGTGAAAACATTATTTATATTCGATCTAAATTCAAATTCAAATTCAAATTAAAATCGCCTCGAAGATGCAACATAAAATTTCGAATTCCTATCGAAGCGTGCTGCCAGGTGTTTATAATGTTAAACCCCATTCCGAACGCAATGGAAAAGATTTCGACTCCAAATTCGATCGTATGGAGAAGATAGCTTTTTGGTCCCAGCTTTTATATTGAACTTTCGATATAATTTTCAATGCGTTTTCTTATCGTACGGCCACATAACAACTCCGAACACTATGGAAATTGAAATCCTATAATAATATACTATTATGGATCTAATGGAACTGGTATCTTTGAATTCCAAGACTATGCCCTGGAAGGCTATTTTTAAATATCTATTTAAATAATAAAATTTCAAAATTGAATAATTCGTTTTCAAATTCAATTCTGAAGCTTCCATTATCTTCTGTATTATGAATATGAATTTTCCAAGCCTTTGACATATTTTTAATCATCTCAAAACTGAAGATTCAAATTTTTACCCAACTTCAATAAATTAAATTCCACAATTAAATTACCAACTTCATATTTATATTTGAAATCCAAGTTTAAATTAACTTCCAAATATTTAAAATCAATCAAATATTCTAATTTCAAATGTCCAAAATTTTGGATCATTGCATTCTTCCTCCTTCAAAAAAATTTCGTTCCGAAATTACTAGTTAAGAAGAATGATCCATAACCCGTGTGTCTTTTCCGCAAAACCATACAGTTTTATCAACTTGCCAAAACAAATCTTTTTATTTGAGACCCATTATCAATTCAATTACTTTCCAACCTCAACCATAAGTTTTTAACAATATTGTTTTCTCAATAGTTTCAATTTAAATCTAAATTCAAATTTTTAAATTTTCAAAATTTTCTCAAAATTTTTCTAACCCCTAAAATTTTCGAAAAATTTCACCAGCGTCGCCTTTGCGTGGCTAGCACCTACAAAATACCACAACAGGCCTCCAGATTCAAAAAGAAAACAAACGACCAAGCAGCTAGATAAAAAAATCATCAAATTTTATGTAGAAATTTAAATACATACCTTTTCGAGAAACTCAAATTTATCTTCGAAATAAAAATCCCAATTCCATTTTTCTTTATATCAACTGTATGTTATTTAACAATCATATCCCGTTTCTAGATTCAAAAATCATTTTGCACATTCCATTACCAAAGTTTGAACACTTACTTCTTATACCATTTTTACTTACTATTGGAGTATATATTCATTTTCATTCAGTCTTACATTTTCAATTTCATTTGAATTCAATTTACACTTTCGATTTTATTTGTCGAATTCAATTCATTTCAAACCAAGTTTATTTTATCATTTCTTCAATTTGTTTCACTTACTAAATTTTATTTCAGTACTTTGCTTCATTTGATCCAACTTGTCAAATTTCTCCACTTCACCTTATCTATCACAAATCAAATTCAATTCGAATTCCAGCTAGAATTTCGTTCACTTACAAGTTCAAAATGAATTTCAACATTCAATTTCACTTTCATTTACTTGCAATTATAAATTCATTCGTTCACTCATAATTTATTTTCTACCTTAATAAATTTTACAGCATAACTATTTTTATCAGATTCCAGACTCATTCCATCTTTTAAAAACAATTCAAACTATCTTTTGAATTTTAAAACCCAAACCCAGTTTTCCAAGAAACTTTCATTTAAAACAATTTGGCAGCAATTCCTCTCCTAGAAACTCGAAAATGAACACCAATGATGTCGTGATCATCATCGAAATTATTTTACAACAACCGAAAAGAGTTTAGTGCTTTCATCCCTTCAAAACACTTTTCCAAAACCTTTGAAAACCATTTTCAAACCAAAAAGGGATTTAAACTTTCCACCAAAATTTCAAATTTCAAATCCTTTTAAAAACATTTCCAATTATTTCTTTGGAATTTTATTTCAAATTATAAATCACAATTGTAATTCGCATCAACAAATCTCATTTGTATATGAATTTATTTCTTAACTTATGGTTATCTTTCCAATTTCTTATTCAACAATAATGATAATAATGTAATATTATCACCTCCTAACATCCAAGTAACCATATAATACTACAATAATTTACGAAAAATTATTCCTTTTGTATACCAAAACAATTTGGGTAAAGTTATTTCATTTACCCGATTTTAAAATAATACTGTGTTGGTTTACCTCATTTAAGAGTTTAGAAACCCCTAGCGATACAGTTGGCCAAACTACACTGACCAGAATTTATAAATAATCGACCGATAAGTCAACACAATATAAAACAATTTTTTATATTCACTAACAAATATGTGCTCATATCTATTATTACACTCAAACTCATTCTAGATTACTACTGACTCTATCTCAAATGAGTATTCCCCACCAGAGCCAAGATTGTCGCTTAACCAATAGCTCTGATACCACTTTGTCACAGTCTAGGCTTTTCAACCATCAAGAGTGACCACTCTCAACTGGTAGGCTTTTCAACCATCCCGGCCCCGCCGTGGCAGACAATGGTACCCTGGCCTTGCTTTTACGGCCAGCCTTTCGACTCTCAACCTGCCCGATTAGCCAACACTTCCCTGGGGATATGTAGGTGTAAGAGTCTCCCGTTTGCAACCAAACACGAAGCGAGAACCCCTACCACGTTGTACTAAACAAGGTCAGTCATGTGACTAGTGTGAGAACTTAAAAACAGTTATTTCCACATAGGAAATAAAAAGAAATCTGTTATGCTTTTGGAAAATAAAACTACCACAAGGCTTCCCGCCACACACACAATGCAAACGCAGAATTGGAGGAGATTTCTCATTTGATTGTCAAACATGCTCGATGCGTAAAATCTTTTTAATATTATCATTGGTGCATAACATGGAAAACATTTTGAAAGTATAGTATTATATTAGCCAGCATAGACATTTGGAACTATGCTTACTGTGATGCCTCACCTCTTTGGTCACGCTAGCCAAGGACATTAAGAGGTAATTCTGTCAACTAGCACGAAGAATAAGGCTTTTGAGGAGCGACCATCCATGTAATTGCTTTATGCAAGCACCGATATATTAGATAGTATAACATGCATTTCGATTCAAGAGGAAATCCGACATACCGATACAAACTCAAAGCTAATACACAGTGGCTATATATAATCTTCGGAAACAATTACAGCAATAAGCATAACACAAATCCTGTCACAGATATCCATACCACAAAGGCGGAAACAAATATGAATATAACACATAGAAGTGTACATCAGAGTAGCGGTCGAACAAGATCCACAATATCACAAAAGAATTGATACAAGTGCTAGATAAAAGCATATGTATACATCAAGGAGTCTCTGTCTCGTATGTACAACAACAAAAACTACTAAACTGGAGTAGTTCGCCAAAAGTCAGATAATGCTCCCAGAAGATAAGTCAAGTAGAATCATCTGTAACATCTCGGTCTGACCTGAGTATTATTTAATAAGAAAATAATAAACGGATCAGTCTAGCTATAAATATCAAATAAAATGAAATAGAAGAAGAGATGTGACAAAAACGTATGATAACAATAATGCCATACTATGAAAAGTAGGCATTGGAAAACACAAAAATCATACAATATCTCAAGATTCTCAAAGCACTAAAAAGAATGTCATATTCTTTATTTTACTCACCTAACCCCAAATATCGACAAACATATCATTGTCAATCAGAAAAAGAGGTGAAACACAAACTGTAGTAATCATCAACTAGAAATCCAGAAATCACAAATGGGGCAGGCCTATCACAAACGGGAGCATGGAAACTCAACAACACGTATATCACAAACAGAATGCTATTCCATGGTCGCGCACCTTCAGTTTTAAGACGAGGCTCCCCAAACGGCCTGAAGACCATGTGTCGCTACCCCACCAAATTTGAGTCGAAACTCCACAAATGGTCAAAAGACCATGGGTCGTTAGCCCATAAAAATGATACAAGCTCCATAGAACGGGGTACAGTCCCCCATATGGACAAAGAGACATCGCACATTGCTAGTCTAAACAACAAAAATGATCATCATCGATCATCAAGAAGTGTCAATTGCACTAAGCTAGTAAATAAATGCTTTAGCTTCAAGTCCCATAACCACTAGCTTAACTTAAACATTTACGAACAAACTGTAGATCTCCACCCGAAATTTGTCACAAGAGTTTCAATCAAACAAGTCCAAAACTTAACCGACAAAGTGAATGCAAGCGTTTCATACCACTAGTTTCACTAAGCCATTTAATTAGATTTCTCAAACGAATTAGGTAAAGGTTTGTGTATACTAATAGATTGGAAAACGGTTTTAGGAAAAAGCTTTGTATTAAAAATAGAGTTGGAATCATATTTAAGAAAGAGTTTTATTTACTATTAGTATAGAAACCTTTGTATTTTAAAGTGACACATCACCAAATTGATTGTAAAAACAATCAATCACCAAAAACTCACATTCGAAGATATGAATCAAATCCAAAGAAACCGATACCAAATCCATTAAATGCGATATTCCCCAAAAATCCCGAAAAAGAAGTTATCAAAGTCAAAAAAGGTGATAACTACAAATTGAAGAAACAAGAATCGATTAAAAATTGGAAATTCAAACGAAAAATGCAAAATAGGCACAGAAAACAAATTCAGTCGACTGGACAAGGGTGGTCAGTCGACTGACACAAATCCTAGAAACTTTCTATTTCCAGGTTTAGTCGACTGAACCAAAGTGGTCAATCACTGAATCATGCCTGGAAACTTTCAGCTTCTAGGCTTAGTCGACTGATACTGGCCCAATAAAATTCTCGGGTTCGGTTCAGTCGGTGACCTTATAGTTCAGTCGACTGAACTGGAAATTCCATTATTCTTAGCCTAGCCCCCAAGGGGTAAAATCCCAAACAATTTGCGATCAGACGAGCGATGGGAGCTAGGGGTTTATGCCAATCGACAACCCAGCCGTATAGGCTCTTCGATACGCCACCAAAATTTGAGATCAGAAGGAGATGCTTACCTAGGCTTCTCTTTTAATTTGGAGCTAAAACTTGGATTTGCAAATGAAGCTAGGGCCTAGGAATTCCTAATCTCTTTTCTCTCCTTCCATTTTTGTTTAAAGCATGAAGTGTTAGGAAATGAGAATGGATGAAGAGGAGAGTGGGTGGAGCTAGGGCATCATGTTAAGTTAATTGGGCTGAAACCCAAGCCCAAAGCTCTAGGTGAAAATGTAAAAATTCAAGCTAACTCCAAACATAATGATGTTTATACTCAAAAAGGTTGCAAACGTCATTTTAAACTCAATAGAATGGGTGTCAAGTCCTAATTCGACTGTTTGCAAAAAGTAGCTTTTCGGACTTAAATCTAACTAACGAAGCTATATTTGAATAAAATATTTAAACATATAATGTAAAATATGCGGATTGTTAAAGACTCCACTCCTTAAAAAAATCGCGTCCTCATAATATTTAAGAAGAAAATAAAGAGTAACAACCATAAAAGCATATCAACACAAAAGAAATTCGAAGTAAGAAGTTCACCTCAAGGAGCATGAGAGAGTAAGTCCGGATGTGTTCGCTCGATGAATTACCTAGATTCCCAAGAACAATCCTTAGGATTTGAGGACCATTGAACTTTCACAAGAGGGACATCTTTATTTCAAAGGCATTTTACCTCCGAAGCAATAATACGAATATAATGTTGCTCGTAAATCAGATTAGGAGAAACTTCAATTTCTTCCACTACACCGGGCTCAAGAATAGGATCGGAATCTCGAAGGCATTTTCATAACTGAGAGAGTGGAATACGTCATGAATAGAAGAAAACTGAGCCGGTAATAAAGGCGATAAGCCACAGTACCAATACGTTCGGTGATGGAAAATGGGCCAATATATCGAGGTGCTAACTTTCTAGATCGACTGAAACACACAACACCCTTCATAGGTGAAGCACGAAAAAACACCAAATCTCTCACAGAAAATTATAATTTCCTTCTTCGATTATCGGGATAGGATTTTTGTCTACTTTGAGGTTCTTTCATCCTATGGCGAATAAGGTCAATCATTTCTCTAGAATCATGAATAAAGTCTGGACCTAAAACCCGCTTCTCAGTAGCCTCAAGCCAACAAGAAGTAGATTGTTGTGGCCTTCCATAGAGTGCCTCAAAAGGTGTCATAACAATACTAGATTGGAAGCTATTATTATAGGAAAACTCAACAAGAGAAATGTGATCTTCATAACTCCCACCAAAATGAAGAACACAAACACGAACAAGATCTTCAAGAGTTTGATTCACCCACTCAGTTTGTCCATCGGACTAAGGATGATAAGCGGTGCTAAAATTAAGCTTCGTTCCCAAAGCTTTTTGAAGACTCTTTCATAATCCACTAGTAAACAATGGACCACGATCACTAACAATAGAAGTAAGAACTCCGTGCAATTTATCAATTTCTATAATGAAGAGCTTGGCCAAAAGAGGTACGGTCCAATTGGACAAAACGGGAATAAAATGGGTGGATTTTGTAAGTCTATCAACTACCACCCATACACTATCATGGCCCGAACGAGAACGGAGGAGAACGTCAATAAAATCTATGGAAATTTGGTCCCACTTCCAAATTGGTATGTCCAAAGGTTGCAATAACCCACCGGGCCTTTGATGCTCGTCCTTAATAAGTTGGCAAGTCATGCAACGCTTAATGAAGTTAGCAGTATCATATTTCATTCCATCCAAATAATAGAGTCGCTTCATATCCACATACATTTTACTACTACCGGGATGAATATTGAATTTACAACGATGAGAATCTCCTAAAAGGTCTTTACGAAGATCACTAATATATGGAATGATAATTCTACCAAATTTTCAAACACCGCCACGAGCATCAATATAAAAGTGTTTCAAACCTTCAATGTTAATTTTATCCCTACAACTTTGCTAATAGGAGCCAATTCGGGATCTAGTTTTTGAGCATCAAGAATGCTGTCTAAAAGAGAAGGATGAGCCTCAAGCTACATAAAACAAGAGATGAACGTATATTGGATTCACAATCTCGAATCTCGCAAGTGGAAAAAAATCCTGAGATCATTCCATTCGGATATCATCAAAGAAACAACCGCTTGTTGCTTACGACTAAGGGCATCGGCAACACGATTTCCCTTTCCAGGGGTATAATGAATATCAAGATCATAAGATGCAAGGAACTTGAGCCAACGCTGTTGATGAAAATTAAGTTCCATTTAAGGAAATAAATACTTCAAAGATTTATGAATCGTGTAGAGAGCAAATTTCTCTCTCAAAGATAATGACGCTAGAGTTTAAGGGCGAAAACAATAGCCGCAAGCTCTAAATCATGAGTGGCATATCAAGTTTCGGCAGGCTTTAATTGCCTAGAAGCATAAGCAATAACTCGTTCCATTTGCATGAGAACGGCTCCCAAACCAACATGACTAGCATCGGTATATACAATAAAATCTTGGTTTCCTCCGGGAATCACAAGAATAGGAACATCAGAAAGGAGTTCTTTTAATTTCTTAAAAGAAGCTTCATATTTGTCCGACCAAATGTATTTAACTCCCTTCTTTGTCAAACTAGTAAGAGGCACGAAATTTTTTGAAAAGCCTTTTATGAAATGATGGTGATAACCCGCCAATCTGAGAAAACTATGGATTTCCATCACACTCTCCAGTCTCTTCCAATTTTGAATCGCTTCAATCATTGAAGGACTAGGGAAATTATGGATTCGAAAATAATATGACCGAGAAACTTCACACGAGATTGCCAAAAGTGGCACTTAGAAAAATTTGCTTTTAATTGGTTACTCCTAAGTGTTTCCAACATAATCTGAAGACGCTTTTCATGCTCTTCCTCAGTTTTAGAATAAACAAGAATATCATCTATAAAGATGAGAACAAATCGATCGAGGAAGTCTTTGAAAACTCGATCCATAAGGTCAACGAAATAAGCTGGGGCATTCATTAAACCAAATGGCATAAAAATCCATTCACAAGATCCATAACGAGTACGGACTGATGTCAAAGGAATGTTATCATCTGCAATTCGAAGCTGATGAAAACCGCTTGCTAAGTCCAACTGTGAAAAGACTCTAGCACCGCAAAGTTGGTCAAATAAATCATCAATCTGAGGTAAAGGCTATTTATTCTTGATAGTAAGACCATTAAGCTTGCTGTAGTCAATGCAAAGCCTAAGTGTACCATCAGATTTCTTCACGAAAATAGCCGAAGCTCCCCAAGGAGAGGAACTAGAACGAATAAATTGCTTATCTTCCAATTCAGATAATTGTTTACGCATCTCCTCATTTTATTTATTGGACATACGATAAGGAGGACGAGTAATAGGTAGGGCTCCAGGGATTAGATTAATTCTAAACTCAATTGCTCGCTTAGGTGGTAATTCGAAAATGGGCTCAAATATATCGGAAAATTCACAAACAATGTGAATGAGAGAAATGAGGTCTTCCTCATCATCATTATAATCATCATGAGGGTTTAGAAAATACAAGGATGCTGCCAATTTAGAATCCGAATCTTTAAGAACAATCGAAATCTGCTTAACAGATTGAGGGTGTCAAAGATGAATAGTCCGCCTAGGACATATGATATGGGCTTCATAACGGTTAAGCCAGTCCATTCCCAAAATCATTCCGAAGCCTAAGTAACGCATGAGATGCAAATCAGCTTGGAAAGAATAATCACTTAAAATAATATCAACATCTTTACAAAGAAAACTGAGTGCTGCAGATCCACCAACCGGATTCAAAATTCTCGAAGAAGTCATCATAGCCATGACGCTTAAAGAAAAAGTATCAACAATTTCTTTTGATATAAAAGAATAGGATGCACCCGTACCAAAAAGAACTCGAATATGATGACCACGAAACATAATAATGCCATCAAGGATAGAATGAGAAATATCTTGACTACAAGAAGTGTTACTAGGGGCTTGCACCACGTTTAGCTTTCCCTCCTTCTAGCTTTGAAGTTTGGGACATGAACATATATATAATGGCCGGAACCTTTGCAATAGCGACAAGTAAGGGGCTTTGGACACTTATTTGCATAGTGGTCCTTAGAACCATGATTATAGCATTCTCTACGGCTCGAAGTCTTTGCTACCTGTTTCCCTTGCTTGTTGGGATAAGGACCTTTGAACTTATTAGGCCTCTTCTTGTTCTTGTTGAAGTTTTGTTTGCCACACCCATCTTCAACAACACTCTCTTTATCTGCCTCTTCAAGTTGAAGAGCGATATCAACAAGTTTATCAAAAGAAACTTCCAGTTTCAGAAGTAAAGGCCTTTTGAGATTCTTATTCAAACCATAGACGAACCTCTGATTTTTCTTTAATGGGGCATTTACATACTCGACCCCATATTTAGAGAGGGATTCAAAAGATATGACATAATCTTCCACAGAAGATTCACCTTGAACAAGGTCAATAAAACGACAGGCCAGAGTCACTTTTTCAGCTTTTCGTACAAACTTCGATTCAAATCATTCTCATAATTGCTCCCAAGTAAGATCTACTTCAGTAATTTCATAAATCAGAAGCTCATACCAATCTAACGCTCTTTCTTGGAGCATACTAGAAGCCACTTGGACACAATGCAAATCAATAAGATCCATGCGAGAAAAGATGCGATCGTAGGTTCTAAGCCATGCTTGGACTTCGATAACGCCGAACCCTTGAACGGCTTTCCACCAAAATTTGTATAATCACTGCACAAGCGTGCAAATCTGGATTTTAGATGAGTAGACTTTGGAATGGGTCCGACAACTTGAGCATTCTTTACAAGATCTAGAAGCTGTTGGGCAGACATAAATACTCCATCCCGAGGAGAAACACTGGATTGACCAGTGTTGGGATGGCCTGGTCTAACCATTTCTCTTCTTTAAGAAAGAAAGAAAGAAGAAGACACAAAATGAATATCATACAATCATGATTGATAAAACAAGACATCATAAAAGAAAATAGGATAGAACGAGTCCTATGACTCGGATAAAATCCTAAGGCACGACTCCTAAGAAGAACATAAGACAATGATCCTTACTAGATTATTCTACATTGTTCCAAAGTTTGGCTTTGATACCAAGCTGCGACGCCCCACCTCTATGGTCATGCTAGCCGAGGACAATACGAGGTAATGCCATCAACTAGCACGAAGAATAAGGCTGTTAAGGAGCGACCATCCATGTAATTGATTTGTGCAAGCATCGATATGTCAAATAGTATAACATGCATTTCAATTCAAGAGGAAATCCGACATACCGATACAAACTGAAAACGACCCGCAAATACGTACCCCTTGAGTTAACACTATTCTACAACAATCAACTCAAGTTGCACAGAAATACGAACCATTTGGGTTTAAGAAGAAGAGGTAGAAGAAGAGAAAACAAAATCAACATCAGAATCTAACCATCGCAGCGGAATAAAATATAATAGATAATAAATAATCTTTACACAAAAACAAATATATCTGTTTACATACATTACATCATCAGAGTACATCAGTCACAGCTCACATCGGTAACATGCAATGAATACACAACAACTCAAACAGCGGAAATATGTATATACAAATACGAGAATACGTATCGTCATCTAGCTCGTCTCCTGAGCTCCACAGCATCATATCCTGTATTCTATAATACTCGGTCTGACCCGAGCATTATAGTTAAATAACACCCGAGTCAGTCTGGAATACCAGCGTGAGAAAATCACACCCAATTGATTATTAAAGTTTCAAAAATCCTTTGAAAACAAAGGCATCTCGTAAGACCACGCCACAAATAAACATGTCGGGTTTTTACCTTACGATAGCTAAAACAATTTTTATAGAAATCCTCTGATATTATAATAGGGTTTATATACAAATACTTATAAAATAGCCGAAATTGTTACATGATTAAATTCCAGCTACTAGCCACCGAAGTGGATAATACAAACAAAACTCGTACAAGGCTCGTAGGGAGAATGGATTTCCAACAATGACTAGGCACTGGGGTACCACCTGTCATAGTACGGGGCCTAGATCACCGTACCGAGGACTACTCCCTTCATCCCCTGCAACACAAGGCCGGAACCATTCCTTACTGAATAGTCCCGAACAAGATAAACCCCGTGGTTGGCGCGACCAACCACCCACTAAGCCGAAATATATATATATAAGGGACATCTAGACAGGGGAATTATCTTGTCCTGCTTGGGCATGACCCACCTAACCTTGCTGCATATCCCCTGATTTTCAGTCATTCCCGGTTGATGAGGCTTGAGGCTAAGCGTTACCTTTTTAGAACGTTTTTACTTAGAATGCCCATCGCCCACCTGACGATGTTTCGCAAGCATTCATCCATACAAGTCCGTCCCGGGTTCGAACGGAACCGAAGGCACTATTCCTACTACATCCATTTTGGAAGTATCCTCAGGATTAGTAGCGACTAGCCCTTGCACTTCACTGCTCCATCTTCGACTCCGAACACGTTTTTCGCACGAAACGTACAAACCGGATCGAAGTGGTTTTCGAGAAATTAATCTCGATCCCGGTCTCCTCGAAACGATCAACGCAGTTGGCCAATATTGATAGTCGGTGATTTAACTATCAATTAATATTCACAAACAACCATCAACCAATAAATAATTTCCCAAATTATTTATTATCTTCAAAATATCTTTATAAGATATATTTCTATTTTCCATCCCTTTGAAACCAGCTTCAAAACCCTTCTTCTTTCCAGAATAAATTTTCCCCAAATATTTTCTATCTCTTCTGAAATCACCAAGTACAAAACTAGATTTAAAAATAATTTAAAACACTTTACTTAGAAATATATACTTATAAAACATTTAAATTAAAGCTACTTTAATAATTTGTTAATAATACATACTATATGAATATTTGAAAATAAAGTTACTTAATAAATATAAAACTAGATTTATACTTTTAAAAATAAAATACTAAGGTACTTCTTAATAATTGCTACTAAAATAGATTAAAAGAAAATCTTACTTGAGACTTTAAATATTTAGAAATAATAAATTTTACAAAACTTGTTTCCTTTAAAACAATTTTAAAACATTTAATTTATATTTAAACATTTATTTATTTTTAAAACATGTACTTGCTATCCAGAGAAATTCCAACTTCAATCACTCAAATCAAATTTCCAAACTTGATTTCCAATTTCAATTTATTTGAAATAAATTTCTTTACTTCCTTAATTCATTTTAAAATTCATTAATATTGACTTATTATTAATGTTATTACTTCCCGTTTGTTTTTAAACCTTTTTAAGTGAAATATACGAATTTCAGCTTTTCCCAACTTCTTCTTTATTTCTTTTAATAATTTAAATCTTAAATTTTAAATAAATATTTTATTCTTTTAATTAATATCACTGAAGATTAAAATTCATTAGCTCTTTGTTTATTCAAATTTCATTTGTATTCTCAAGATTTATTTACTAGAATTTTTAAGTCACTTTATTTCTTTCTAATTCATTCGAAAATTTATTCAAATTTCTATAATGATTTTACTTACAAATTTCACTTCTTTTGTTATCTGAATAAAAATCCAATTTATATATTTTTGGTAATTCATCATACCCAATTATATCCAATCGAACCATAGCATTCAATATTCCAATAAAGATCATCATAAGATATCAAATAAATCACAACAGAGGGAATTAAATAATTTAAATAAATATTGAGGGGTCCAGTTGGATCCCTCCAACCTGTTTTCCCTACATCCACAGATGTTAGCACAACATAATATTCCAATTCTAGAATATATCATACTATAGCACATCAATCAATCAACTTCAACCATTCAAACAATTATTCAAAATTTAATCATTTAAATTTAAATTTAAACTGAGTGAGATTAACTCACCTTGACTTAATTTGCAATCCAATCCTAACGGCTTTATATCTTCCGGATATTGACCTTGTAAAAATATTTCACGGCTTATTAATATTCGTACTAATCGTAAATAAATTACCGTTATAAATTTCATTTAAACCAATAATTTAATTTTACCAATTTCTTTAATTCTTTTTGAACCTTCATATATACTAATAAAATAATCCATATAGATTTTAAGTCTATTTTTTTTATACAAACCCCGCGCATTTAAAATTCCTGCCTTTTCCCAAAACCTTATCTATAAATACCTATATATTTATGTTTACTGCATATATAATAAAAGGTATGCATATATATATTAAAATTTATGTTCACTGTTAAATGCTCAAAACAGATTTCCCTTTTAAAATCCTTACTAAAACTTATATTATTATTATTTAACAAATATATATACATATACAAATTTGAATTAAAATAGAAGTCAAAATGCTACTTTATGAAATAATTACTGTTTGCATATATATATATATATATATATATATATATATATATATTAAAATACCTTACAGAAACTCGAGCAACAAGACCTGATCTTCCCACGCCTTTCCACGACTTCGGCCAACATCTCGTGATCCAGACCCTCAAGTCGACGTGCCTCCTACCTCGCAAACCAATTGCGACCTCCATCAGAACGAATCCGAGCAGCATGACTTCGACGAACAACGCGCCTTTCCCCCCACTCGAACGCGAACTCGCAGAAACCCTAGCCTATCACAGCGCCACGCCTCCCTAAACCCTAACCAAAATGCTACTGCGAGCTCAGGCTTCAGACAATATCACTTCACTTCATGGCTTCGTGAATTTGGGCGACGAGGTAGGAATTAACACGGGCGCCTCCCATTTTCGGTTCGAGGATTTTGATTAAGGAGGAAGGTTTATACGAATATGACTTCGCGTTTTAAGGAAGATCTCGATTTTGATTTCATTTTTTTTTTCCAATCGAATAAATTCGTGGATTTTGAACTGAAGATTGAAAGAGAGAGAGGCGTGATTTCATTCGTGACTTTGATTTCAAACAGGAAGATAGTGGTTTTAGATTTCTTTTAAACAAAAGGCTGCGACCATTTTTTTCTTCTTCTTTCCTGTTGAAGTTAATTCATTCTGAGAGGAACGGAAGGAGACTGTGATTTTAAAACGAAGAGAAACGACTTGCTTCAGAAGATTGTCGGCTACAGTATTTCGAATGTGAAAGGTAAAAGTTATGATGGGAAATGATGTAGGCTGATGTTGACCAATATAAATTTAAATTTAAATTGAATTCGATATGGATTTCAACGCGTTTACTTATCGTACGCTCACATACCAACTCCGATCAATACGAAATTTGAAATCCGATAATAATTTAATATTACGGATCCAATGGAACTGGTTTCGTCGAATTCCGAGACTACGGCTTGGAAAGCTATTTTTAAATTCAATTTAAACGATATAAATTTCAAAACTTAACAAAACATTTCCAAATTCAAATTTAACACTCTTACTATCTTCAGTGTTATCAATACAATTTTTTTTTACAAGCCTTCAAATTATTTTTAACAGGCTTCAAAATTCTAGATTCAACAATTTACCCAATTTCACTTATTTAATTTAATAATTCAATTATCAAATAATTGGTGATATTTGAATTCGAGTTAAAATTTAACATTTAAATATTCAAATTCAATTGAATATTCTAATTTCAATTGCTCAAAAATTTCGGGTCGTCACACAAACTCAAAGCTACTACACAGTGGCTATATATAATCTACGGAAACAAATATAGAAATAAGCATAACACAAATCCTGTCACATATATCCATGTCACAAAGGTGGAAACAGATATGAATATAACACATAGAAATGTACATTAGAGTAGTGGTCAAATAAGATCCACAATATCATAAAAGTATTGATACAAGTGCTAGACAAAAGAATACGTATACATCAAGGAGTCTCTATCTCGTACGTATAACAACAAAAACTACTAAATTAAAGTAGTTAGTCAAAAGTCAGACAATGCTCCCAAAAGATGAGTCAAGCAGAGGCACCTGTAACATCTCGATCCGACCCGAGTATTTTTTAATATAAAATAATAAATAGATCAGTCTAGCTACAAATATCAGATAAAATGAGACAGAAGAAGAGATGTGACAAAAACTTATAATAACAATAATGCCATACTATGAAAATTATACATCAGACAACACAAAAATCATACAATATCCTAAGAATCTCAAAGCATTAAAAAGAATGTAATAATCATTATTTTATTCACCAAACCCCAAATATCGGCAAACATATCATTGCCAATCAAAAAAAGAGATGAAACACAAACTCTAGAAATCTTCAACAAGAAATCCAGAAATCGCAAATGTAGGAGGCCTATCCAAAACGGGAGCATGAAAACTCACCAACACATGTATCACAAACAGAACGCTATTCCATGGCTGCTAACCATCAATTTTGAGCCGAGGCTCCACAAACGGCCTGAAGACCATGGGTCCCTACCCCACCAAATTTGAAATGAAACTCCACAAATGTTCAAAAGACCATGGGTCGTTAGCCCATAAAAATGAGACGAGCTCCATAGAATGGGGTACAGTCCCCCATGTGGACAAAGAGACATCACACATCGCTAGTCTAAACCACAAAAATGATCATCATCGATCATCAAGATGTGTCAATTACACTAAGCTAGTAAATAAATGAGTATAGCTGCATGTCCCATAACCACTAGCTTAACTTAAATATTTACGAACAAATTGTAGATCTCCACCCGAAAGTTGTCATAAGAGTTTCAATCGAACAAGTCCAAAAGTTAATCGATGAAGTAAACGCAAGCGTTTCATACCACTAGTTTTACTAAGCCATCTAATTAGATTTCTCAAGCTAATGAGGTAAAGGTTTGTGTATACTAATAGATTGGAAAACGGTTTTATGAACAAGCTTTGTATTAAAAATAAAGTTGGATTCATATTTAAGATAGAGTTTGAATATTTACTATTAGTATAGAAACCTTTGTATTTTATAGCGACAAATCATAAAATTGATTTTAAAAACAATCAATCACCAAAAACCCACATTTGAAGACATGAATAAAATCCAAAGAAACTGATACCGAATCCATCAAAATGGATATTCCCCAAAAATCCCGAAAAAGAAGTTATCAAAGTCAACAAAGGTGATAACTACAAATTGGAGAAACAAGAATCGGTTAAAAATTGGAAATTCAAACACTAAAGGAAAAATAGGCAGTGACAGCAGATTCAGTCAACTAGACTAGGGTGGTAAGTTGAATAAAATAAATCCTGGAAACTTTCTATTTCTAGGTTCAATCGAATGAACCAAAGTGGTCTGTCGACTGAATCACGCCTGGAAACTTCGGTTTCCAGTGTCAGTCGACTGACCCAAAGTGGTCAGTCGACTGATACTGGCCTAGGAATATTCCTGTGTTCGGTTTAGTCGACTGACCTTATAGTTCAGTCGACTTAACTGAAAATTCCAGTATTCTCAGCCTAGCCCCCAAGGGGAAAAATCCCAAAAAATTTGCGATCAGACGGCCGATTCGCTCTAGGGATTTACGCCAATCGGCAAGCCAGCCCTATAGGCTCTTCGATACACCACCAAAAGCATGATCAAACATCAAAGCTAGGATTTTTAAAGATTTAACTTCAAAACACCAAAAATTGGAATATTCATAAAGCGAAGCCAATCCAAAGCAAAGAAGAAGGAATAGATGCTAGGAGTCACTACCTAACAGCTATCAAAGATATAGACATAGATGTGAGTTCAAAAACTCACCTTATACACAAAAAAAGGAAGGGGAATCTTGAAAACAAAGGAAGATCAACCACTCTTTAATCTCAACTTTAAAAGCTCCAATCAATGATCATAAACAATAATTTCCAAAATTATGTTATAGGAAATTTTTGAAATTGGACAGAGACGGAGATAGAGAAGAAGAAGGAGATGCTTACCTAGGCTTCTCTTTGAATTTGGAGCTAAAACTTGGATTTGCAAATGAAGCTAGGGCCTAGGAACTCCATTATCTTTTCTCTCGCTCCATTTTTGCTTAAAGCAAGTGTTAGAAAATGAGAATGGATGAAGAGGAGAGGGGGTGGAGCTAGGGTCTTATGTTAAGTCAACTGTGTTGAAACCCAAACCCAAAGCCCTAAGTGAAAATGTCAAAATTCAAGCTAACTACAAACATATCGATCTTTATACTCAAGAAGGTCACAAACGTTATTTTGAACTCAATGGAACGGGTCTCGAGTCCTAATTCGACTGTTTGCAAAAAGTAGCTCTTCGGACATAAATCCGACTAACGATGCTATATTTAAATAAAATATTTAAATATACAATCGTAAAATATGCGGGTTCTTACACCTACTATAGCTACCATCTAAAAAGTGGGGCGCCACCATAAGTAAATGGTAGGTTATACAACTAAACCTTACAAAGCGCGTATTGGAGATTGGTTTTCCAACAAATGGTCAGGCGAAGGAACTTCCTATTGCCACATGGGTACGCCTCTGGAGGGATGCCTCGAAAACTTAACCAACTCTCTGCCAACACAAGGCCGGGTTACCTCTATAACTTGGTAACTACTACACGAGTATGCCATCCCCCGGTCGTTTGCGGCCTTTCTTCGAGGATCCACAACCATAAAGAAACAACCACAAAGTAATAAATTTGCAGCAACAACATAGGTAAAAAAACTGGGCTCCGTACCATGATATTACCCTTTTCCAGAAGGACATAACATACCCTTAGGGGGCGCTACTCCCAAATTACCTTGCCGCATCCTTCCTATTTTGACCATTTCCAGGTTTGGAGGTCCGATGAAGACTCGTCCACAAAGCTACACTTTTCACAAAGCCATGCTTTGATCAACAAATGATCAGCAGCATTTCAGATGCCACATTACCAATTTGGGAATATATCACTAATAACCATCAACTACACAACCTCTAAGCTCATACGTCTTAGGGAAGGGTGTTAAACTAAGAGAATAAATTCTCCGCCACCAACAGGAATGTATTTGATAGAAACCTGCTTTACATCTCAAAGTGTAATGTCAGACACGCATCCATACAAGTCCGTTCCTAGATCTAACGGAACCGAAGGCTCTTCAAAGAAGGCATTACCATCAGGATATTCACTAATCGCGTCCGGAATCCTCATCACAAATGGTGATAAATATCTCTATACCGGAGCAACCCGGTGCAGAGACATTCGACAGGCAATCCTTTCGCTTTCGAAAATGCCCGGTCTTCAACACCATCTTAAATTGCAAATCCCATTTCATGGTATCATTATTCGGAATGGGTTTTATGACACAAAGTCCCAAATATCGGTTTAATCTTTAAAATAATTCCTTCTATAATTAATTAAATAAATCTTTACTTTAAAGATTTAAAACAGTTTCCAAAAGATAGTTCTCCAAAAATATTTTTCAAATCAACTTCTAGAAATTTTAATTTATACTTCAAAAGCTACTTTAAAAATATACTCGACTTTCCAGGGAAGAATTTTCTTTCCATTTCAAAATGGCCTATTTAAATCAATTAATAAATCTTCTCGATTTATTTTAATTTACATTCAAAATCTGTAAATTTCTTTCCACACTTTTAAAAATAAACCAACATTTATTTTTAAAACAAAATTCCCTTTCCTTTATAAAATTCCCATTGTGAATTTAAATTTTCCAGATAACTACTGAGATATAATTTTCAAATTGTTTTCCAAATATTCACTTTCAAATACCAAATCAAACTCCAAATTGATTTCAAAATTTTTATTTTAGATACCAATTCAAATTTCAAATTGATTTCCTAAAGATTCATTTTTAAACACCAAATCAATTTTTAAATTTGATTTCTAAATTTGTTTCCTTTTAAAATAAATTCCTTTATCTCTTTCGAATTATTTAAAATTCGAATATTAAATAAATTCTTCAACTATTAAAAATATTACTTAAAACCAATTTATTAAAGTCCTTACCTATATTTTGGAATTTATTCTAGGATTTCAAAAATAAAACTTTACCCTTTAAAAATTCCTTCTTTTGCCTTCATCCAATTCTCAAAAATAATTTTTACTATAAATTTTCAACTTGAATTTCAAAATATCCAATTTTATTTATTTTCGGTATCCTATGATACCAAAAACGTATCCGGCTAAACTATAGCCTTCGATGATTTAAGTCACAAATATAATCACACAGAGATTATAAATAATCAACACACAACATATGAAACAAATTCAATATTTGAAGAATCCAGTTGGATCCCACCAACCTGTTTCTTACATCCACAGACGTTAGCACAACAATTAAATACCAAATTCCAATTCGAGGTGGAATATCACGGTATATGGGTTTAATATAATATCATCCGCTATTATGCGGCACATAAGGTCTCATCCTCTATATAATGCGGGAAGTCAATCACTCTAAATACATATATAATACCAATTCCACTTCAAGGTGGAATATCGTGGTATATAAGTTTAATATAATATCATCCACTATTATGCGGCGCATAGGGTCTAATCCAATACAACTGATAATAATTTATCATCCAAGCACACAATCAATGATTTTAAATTTAACTATTAAAATTAAATCGAAAAATTCGATTGAGTGAGTTGATATCACCATTAACAATGCATGCAATCCATTATAATTATAATTATTTAAGGATTCAATTTTATCGAATGATTTATTTTAAACAAATTTTCCTTGTGTAATAATATAATTGAATCAAACCAATAATCAATCATCATTAATATAAATTTAAAATTTTGTTTTTAACTAGAATATTTTCCCTTTTTTTCTTTTTTTTTTAAATTTTTTTCCTGTAAATATAAAACATTACTGTAAAAAATATTTTATTATCTCCTAACCTATATACATGCGTATTTTTTAAATTAAAAATAGAAAGAAAAATCAAAAAGTTTATACCTTCACTGTCTTATACCTTACAGTCTCGAATCATTGGCCACGATTAAGCGACCTGCCACGCCTCGCACACGAACTCCAGAACTGCTGGCCGCACAGCCCTTTGTAACAACCCAATATTTTCAACCATTCGCATCCGCATATGTCGGACTCGAATTGCTCAAAATACCGCATTGTAAATAAAATTTAGCAAATCTCAGAATATACAGTAAATACATAATCACAGATCATGGACACCAAGTAAATAATAATGCAGCGGAAATAAAAGAGATGGTAGTTCATGAAGCTACTATATAAAAATAAGATACATCAGAGTTAAACAAGAGACAACAGAAGAGTAACAAGATACATCAGGTACAAATCAGAATATATCACTAAAACCACTGGATACAGAAAGCAAAATAGATGGCTGCATCTTCAAGGAAAGCTCCAACTCCGAAGGTGAATCTTGAATGCTAGCTCACTCAATCTGACTCGAGCGTAAAGCAAAACACAAAACACTCAAGTCAGCACACAAATACTTATGAACTATAAATCAACTCAAGTGAACAGTAACAAAAAATGCATCAGTAACTTAAAGAATGCTTGGGATCGCCCATCCTTTACGGATCCGTTAAACTATTTACTATGTAGTAATATTGCGCTATTATAATAATGTCTACAGTAAAATAAACATACTTTTAAATAGCGTTCCGGGCTACCCATATCACCCTTCACACATAATAGTCCCAGTAGTCCATCCAATATCATGCCATCTCCACTCCGGGTGACTGTTAGAGGATACCACATGGGTTATGGGAGAAAAACAAACTCGTAGTAAAGGCTCGGTATGGTAGGTGACACGGCACACAAGGCAATGCCAGGGTAGATATACCAATTACGCACACAGGTTGGTGGTAACGCAGCAGCCACATACGCCCACCTCGGAACACATTCCCATATCAAAATCGGAGGATGTCCATCTAATGAATCACCAGTAAGAGTATAATATCGAAGGAATGGGTCCGATCGGAGGAATGACCTTACTTAGCCCGAGATCGCTCCTGTTTTAGCCACCTTATGCCAACTCACGGGAGTTGGGTCCACGTAATATACCTCAAGAATGTCGCCACCATCCTTCTTCATTCTGGAATCTCCACCACGTACACGGTTGTTAAAGTGGTTTTCGGAGTTGGCAGAGAGTATGACAACTTCCGATCCCAGTCTCTTTAACAACCAAGCGTTATTATAACACCGTGGTCATTTCAAAATAGTTTATACTTCAAAAAGATCAAATCATTTCATTTCAAACTATATTTCTTTCAAAATAGTTTATACACCATTTTTATTTCAAAACTATTAATTCAATCAAAACAGTTTATACTTCGAAACCAAAACATTTCAAACATATATTCATTTCAAAATCATAATATTTTCAAAGTATAACTCTTTAGAAACCAAAAATACTTGAAACAATTACACTTGAAAATCATAACATTCCAAAATCATACATTTGAAATAATGGGATATTCATTTAATTTTTTACATTTTACAATTCATTTGATTAATCCTAAATTTTCAATTTCCAACTTAATTCAATTCAAACCATTAGTTTCAATTAAATTTCCCAATAACCGTTTCAAATCATATCAATTTCAAATATAGATTTGATCCACAAATTAAACTATTCAATTTTTAATATATTTCAAAGCTTTAATATCCCGCATTTCAAAAACTAAATTTTATAATTTCATATATCTCAAATCTAGTTTCATTATTACTTAGTTTTGAAATACTCATTTCATAAATCCAATATTATTTAAATAAACTCAATTTACAATTAAACTAAATCTCCTTTCATACTAATATAAACTTCAAATATTCATTTATCAAAAGTACATATCATTCTAATTCATATTCTTTATCAAAATAAAGATCAAATCATTTCCAAACCTTATTATCAAATCATTATTGAATTCAAATTAAAATACTCAAATTTAAATATCATTTTTAAATCAAATTAGACATTCATTTGTTATTTCAAGTATCATTACAAAATACATTAAAAATTCCATTCAAAAATTCATTTATCTCATTACATTTCATTCCATTTAACACATAACCAAGTAAACCCTATTTAAATTCAATTTCAAATTTAAATTCCTTAAAAATTCAAATTTAAATATTAAAATATGTTCAAAACTTATTAAATTTCACAACTAATCCATTTCCAAAAGTTAAATCATTTAACACTTTAAAATATAACTCGTTAGTGTTAAAATCTATAACATTTCAAACATTGTCAAATTATAGCAACGATGGCATTTATAAAGTGCTATCGTAGCTTATAGCTTCCAAAATGGTTTATTTCAAGAATAACGACATTTATAAAATGCCGTAGTAGATATTTAGTTATTTCAAACATTATTAGATTCAAAACAATAGCATTTAAAAATGCTGTCAGAAGACTACAACATTTTGAAAATGCTATAAAATTCCAGATTTCATTATAGCTTTTCAAAAATAATAATAAAACTCCAAATTTTTATTATAACTTAAAAATCATATTTCTAGACTTCAAAATTTCACATTTAAAATTATTTAACATATGATTTAACACAACAAAATTTTTAGATCAAATATTCAATTTAAAAACTCCATTCATTTATTAAGTCAAAATTCACTATTTATTATCACATAAATTAAATAAAACTTAAAATTTTACTTCAAATACAAATTCAAAACTTTAAATTTAATTTCCATAATTTATTTACATTTTAAAATAAAATTTAAAGTCCAAAATCTTAATTACTTCAAATTTACGTACTCAAATTCACAATTTCAAGACTTAATATTCAATTTTCTTAAAACCATAAAATATATATTTTTAAATCAAAATTTCATACTTTTAAAAAAAATACATATTTTAATAAAAATCATTGAAAAATATACCACAGGGTCTCTATATAATTTTCTAACCTAGGTCAAGTGATACAGATATATATCATTTTAATCCGCAGTTTAAAAAGAAAACCCGGTTCTATCATTTCAAACCCGCAATCCCAAGTCAAATAAGACCATAATGATTTTTTTCCTATTCTAAATCCGTTCGGGTATGTATCATTTCAACCCATAGTGATTCTATTCTAACAGGGAACTTGTAGTGTGATCATATGCATAAACAATATAAGCAATGTCAATGTCGCAATATATCAAATGTCAGGTGATAACTAACAGTTTTAACATGGTAATAACATGGCATAGCATATCATATGATCATCATTAACTTGCATAAACATTTTATATTACTATGTACTTGCCATCAATTTACTATTTCATAAGTAAATATGTCAGAGTGAGAAAGACTCACCTTTTACGAAGCTAGAGACAAACAACACAGACAAGAGCTATTCCAAAGGCACGCCAAGCGCGATTTGATTTGAATTGATGGAGACCCTTGTAAACAAAACAAAATATAACATATATAAGCACAAATATAGATATCGACATACAAATATAATCAACAACCTTAGTTTGCAGAACAGTTGCAAAACAAGAGAGATGACCAAACCTTAGAAGCAAAAGACTTGCACACGACAACATAAGATTGTCACAAGATCAAATGAGCATGATCTCACCACACTAGGATCTAGTTTGGGTCAGGTATGGCAACAATAAAGGTGAGGTTACAAGTGGATGAAGGTGGTGGAAGAGTTACAACATGAAGCATACATGGGCTCAAGGCAAATATGTGAGGTTTTTGGTGCATTTTGACTCGGCTATGACCACATATAGGCTCGGCCATGGGGTCTTCATGTCAGATCAGATCTGGACAGTAGTGCAAGGGGCAGCCAGAGGTGAAGTAGATGATGGTGGTGGTGGCTAAGGGGTGGCCAAAGGCAACTATGAAGGCAATAGTGGAGTATAGGCTTGGCTAGCATTGTTTTGGTGAAGTGCTTTGTAAATTTGAGGTGGTGGCTTCATCTAATGGTCATGGCCAGAGGTGCTGGTCAGAGGAGAGGGGGTTGGCGCTGCTATAGATGGTGGAGAGGATGGTGGTCAGCAAGGAGAGAAGTGAGGCCAAGCAAACTTGATGAAGAGGAAGGCTAAATCAACGAAGACGAGGGAAAAATGTGAAAAGAAAAGCCATTGTTTTTTTTTCTTCAAGGCTGTGATTTTTAGGGGATGAGAAGTCTTCCCTTTGACGTGAAAAAGAAAAAAGAATACACGGCTGAAGAATGGAGTTAAGGCAGCCAATTGAAGAGATGTTGGT
The DNA here is from genome assembly GCA_030765085.1 of Allium cepa. Lineage (NCBI taxonomy): Eukaryota > Viridiplantae > Streptophyta > Magnoliopsida > Asparagales > Amaryllidaceae > Allium > Allium cepa. The sequence goes on along the minus strand of CM060943.1, from coordinate 948,677,317 downwards.
TGAGAAATGAAAAGACAGAATACAAAAAGGCTTAAGCAAATAAAGAGTCACAAACCTTTCAAATTTCCGCCATTTCTTTTTAAAATTTAAATACCTGTAAAATATGTATAAATACAGATAAAACATGAAAATATAGTAAATAAACAAAAATGAATAAATAAATATTAATTAAATATAATTAAATTAAGAAAATAACAAAGAAAATGTAAATTAGGCTTGAAAATTTGAAAATAAATGAAATGAACTTTGGGAAAATTATATGTACATGAAAAATATTTATAAATAAAGATAAAAACATAAAAAAATGCATACGTAAAAATTAATAAATAAATTTTAATTAAATATAATTTAAATGAAGAAAATAGCAGAAAAATAGAAACTAACATTTAAAAATAGAAAATAAATTCAATGAGCTTTGGAAAAATTTAACCATCACTTTAAAAATATTTAAAAGGTAAAAATATATGTCACATAAAATATTTAGAATAAGATACGACAATTAAAAAGATTATTTATATAAATTAAAATAAAAAATAGTGTTAAATAAAACAATTTACACCCAATTTTGTAAAACGCATAACTTTCACAATATTATTCGGATTTCAACGAAACAAAAGGCAGTGTTCTTGAAATTTTATTTAATTTAATAATAAAAGATAAAATTAAAATTTTCAAACTTTTAAATTTTAAATTTAAAAGTAAAAGTTTGACCAGATTGACCAAAATTCACATTTTCTGGAAATATTCAATTTATGCATGTTTGAAATTCTAATCCACATCAAAATCCACATTTATATTTCAATTAACAAAATATATTCATTTTAATAAATAAAATTAAGTTTTTAAATTAGGAATTTAAATTAAAATAATTAAAATATACAATTACAAAAATCAGAAAATACAGGGTTGTTACACTCTCCCCCACTCAAAACTTTTCGTCCCCGAAAAGGAATGAGGTACGGGAAAGCACATAAAAAGATAGAATGAAATAGTATTAAGATGCTAACTCTACTTTCGAGCGACCTAAAAGTAGCCCGACCTAAAGAAACGGCACGACCTAACTATAGCACGACCTAAAGAAACGGCATGACCTAACTATAGCACGACCTAAAGGAATGGACGACCTAACGACCTAATGGAATGGACGACCTAGCGACCTAAAGGAATGGACGACCTAACGACCTAAAGGTAGACGACTTAGCGACCTAAAGGAATGGACGACCTTGCGACCTAAAGGAATGGACGACCTAGCGACCTAAAGGAATGGACGATCTAACGACCTAAAGGTAGATGACCTAACTGCCTAAAGGAATGTGACGACCTAACGACCTAAAGTTGAACGACCTAACGGCTAAAGTTCTCTACGACCTAAGGTGTTAAAGCGGCAGCGACCTAATGCTTTGACAACCTATTTTAAGTCGGCAGCGACCTAATACTTAGTGGAAAAACTATGTATCAACTATGCCGCTTCCCATAGGTCATTAAGTCGTACCCACTAGTTTATATAGAGAGGGGCGCACCACTTAGGTCGTAGCTCGTGATTCCTTAGCTCGCCAACGACACAAGACCTATTTTAGGTCGCTCACGACCTAAAACCCGTCCAGATAACCCTATAAATACTACATATGCTCCAACATGGAGGGGAATTTTTAGGGGGGGATCATTTCTAAAAAGCATGAAGGCCTTGTCATTTTCTTCAATCCGTGCAATACATTCAACACTCCAATCTCCAAGGACGCTACTACGAATTTCAAGAGAGAATCTACGTCATTCAACATGAATCCGAAAAGATTATTCTTCTTTGAAGTTTGAGCTACTTGTCCGAAGTGTGTTGTAATCGAAGTGCATTGTAAAGAATTGTAATCAAATCATTAATAAAAGAGTTTAAAGTGGACGTAGGCTCGATCTTAAGCCGAACCACTATAAAACTATTGTCTTTTACTGCTTTTCTGTGATTTCTCTGCTTATACTCCGATTCCCGTGCGAACGGGTGGTGCTTTCATACTTACACTACTTACAATGGGGTGTTAGCGCTAGATTTTTATGTTAACATTTTTGGTGCTTTCACTAAGAAACCAACTCAGGATACTGTCAACATAGCTTCACAGAAACTTGTGGAAAGGATCGCTCTAAAAACAAGAAGTTTGTCAGAAATAATGGCTCCCGGAAGAAAGCGCAAGTCTGTTAGATCCGACGATGTTCGCGAGACTATTGCCACTTCTCCTCCTTTAAGTCAAACAACTCCAACTGTTGGAGTAACGTGAGCAGAATTGGATGCCGCGGTTTCTGGGCTATATAAGCAGATGGAAGCCCAAAACAATCTGATGTTGGAAAGGTTGAGCACTTTGCTTTGGGATAACCGTCAATCGTTGAATAACGAACCAAACTTTGCTGATAATGTTCATGATGTGGAAGAAAGAGATATTCCTCAAAGGGAAGCTGGCCCGGTTAAAGGCACACCTCCCCAAGTTGGAGGATCGGGACAACAGCCAACTATCCGTGAACACCTGTCAAGGCAAACTTCTGAAAAGATGGTCGATGCCTGTCCAGCTGAGCCCCTTAAAAATGAGGATTATTTCTCAGGGATGGTTCGATAAAACATGAAAGAAAGTATGCAAAGGGAGGAAGACGAAAAAGAATGGGGCTTTGCTCCGATCAAGACTCCATTCACTGAAAGGATTTTGAAAGCAGAATTTCCTAGGAAGTTTGTTCCTCCTACCATACCGGCTTATAAGGGAACGAGCGATCCTAATGAGTTTCTGTATAAGTATGATTGGCACATGACGGGTGCCAGAGCTTCTGATGAAATCAAATGCCGATATTTTCCGGTATACCTGAAAGGAGTTGCTCTACTTTGGTTCAAAAAGCTGTCGGTCCGATTGATAGACCAATTTTTTGATTTGACTCGGAAATTCAAGGAACAGTTTCGATTGTATGCGTCAAAGGCAAAGGATATAATGTCGCTCTCTAGCCTAGATCAAAGTCCTGAAGAATCTATCAGATCATTCTTGAATCGCTTTAACATAGCTTTGGCCAAGGTGGATAACGCAGAGCCACGCATGATCCTGACATACTTGATGAGGGCAATTGATAAATCAAGTGAATTTGGAAGGTGGTTGAAAATGAAAGAAACAATTCGCTTGACAAGTTTTATAAGAAAGCCGATGAATTCATGCGCTGGGAAAGCCTCCAAGCACCGGCTAAGATGGTATGGACTGGGGCTGGAAATAGTAATGCGGTTCTGAATAAGAAGGAATTTGGCAATCAGAAGAGGAGGAACGATGGCCAAAAGAAGCAAGGAGATGCAAAGAAAGGTCGTCCCTTCAACTTCACCCCTCTGACTGACACCCCGGAAAAAATCTACTTTGCAAACAAAGACACGGTCGAATTCCCCGCACTAGCTAAGCAAAGAGTTAATAGGAAAGCAGAGAAGAATGGAAGGTTTTGCCGGTTCCATAACCAACCTGGGCATGATACTAACGAGCGCCGTCACTTAAAGGAGGTAATTGAGGAACTATTGAAGGAAAACAAGCTCCAGCAATATGTAAAAAAGAACAACAATGGCCCAACTTCGTCAACTCAAGGACAACAGGTTCCCGTTCATCGTCCTAGCTCAAGTGAAAAGGCGACAGCTCATGAATCAGAGAGGCCTGTTATAAATGTGGTTACAGGGGGCCCTCACCCAGTTGGCAGGAGTTGGGGTGAGATGGAAAGATACCCCCATGCTTTGAAGTATGCACTGGCAGATGAAAGTGTTTTTGTGCTAGAAGATGCCACACCCCTGAAGCAGAAGAAAACTTTTAATGATGACATTATATTCAGTTCTAGGGATTCGATGGGTGTTGAAGCTCCAACCATTGATCCTTTGGTCATCTCCGCTGGCATTGGGCCAACTACTGTGAAAAGAGTTCAGGTTGACTGTGGAGCTTCGTGCAACATTCTCTTCAAAAAGACTTTTGATCAGACGAAGATTCCAATGGCTGACGTTCAAGCTTCATCACTAAAGATTGCTGGTTTTACTGGGGAGCCGAAACAGCCAATTGGGACTATCGATTTGTTCGTAGAGCTTGGAGAGGTGCAGAGAAAAGTGGCTCGAAAATAGACCTTTGTTATTGTTGAAGAATTTTCGTCCTACAATGCCTTCCTAGATCGACCAACTCTGGCAGCATTCAAAGCTATTCTTGCCCCATGGTGTCTGACCATAAAATTTCGCACAGATAATGGAGTCGGTGTGGTGAAAGGGGATCAGAATGCTGGGCGAGAATGTTATCTTACAGAGTTGTGTGAAACGAGGAAGAGAGAAATGGGAAAAGATGCGGCGGCCCCAGTCCGCATCAAAGAATCAACCTTGTAGCAATTACAAAATGGACCCTACACAGGCGAACATAGCGGTGCACGATGAGAGATGGATCCCAGGAAAGCCAGTGCAGGGGAGAACAGAGTCGTACCAGTTGAAGTGACAGTACCGGTACGTGTTGACCCAAAAGACCCGAACAAAGTGTTGAATGTGGGTTCGCAGCTTAATGCAACGATTCAAAATGTTTTGATATCATTTTTGAAAGCAAATCTGGATGTATTCGCTTGGACTCATGTTGATATATGTGGAATATCTTCAGAAATTACAGTGCATACCTTCAATATTGATCCAAAGTTTACACCGGTAAAGCAGAGAAGAAGAACTCAAGGTCCTGAAAGGTCAGCAGCATTGAAAGAAGAAGTTGATCGGCTCATGGAGAATGGTTTTATCAGGGAATCTACTTACCTGAATTGGGTCTCAAATCCTGTATTGGTTAAAAAAGCTAATGGAAAATGGAGAGTGTGCATTGACTTTTCAGATCTAAACAAAGCCTGCCCCAAAGACTGCTTCCCGTTACCCAGGATTGACCAGTTGGTGGATGGAACCGCGGGGCATGAATTGCTATCTTTTATGGATGCCTACTCCGGATATAACCAGATCATGATGCATGAGCCAGATCAGGAGGACACAAGCTTTATCACCGATGTTGGTCTTTACAACTACAGAGACATGCCTTCCGGACTTAAGAATGCAGGGGCAACTTACCAAAGACTTGTTAATGCCATGTTTAAACTGCATATTGGAAAGACTAGTGAAGTTTAAGTCGATGATATGCTGGTAAAATCAAAGAAAGCAGTGGACCACATGGATCACTTGGCAGAGATGTTCTCAATCCTCCGAAAGTATGGTATGAAGCTTAATCCTTTGAAATGTTCATTTGGGGTAGAATCTGGAAAGTTTTTGGGTTTCATTGTGAGTGCAAGGGGCATTGAAGCTAATCCTTCTCAGATAACTGCCGTAAAAGTAGTCAAAGCTCCTAGAACGAAGAAGGAATTGCAAAGTCTCAGTGGAAAAGTTGCTGCCTTGAGTTGGTTCATTTCGAAAGCTACTGATAAATGCATTCCATTCTTTGGCGCTTTAAAGAAAGGAAGAAAAAACATTGACTGGACTCCTGAATGCCAGAAAGCTTTTGATGAGCTGATTCGTCATATGGAAACGCCTCCTATACTTTCTAAGCCTTACAATGGTGAAGATCTTTTTGTATATTTGGCAATCTCATCTCATGCCCTCAGTGACGGGAGGATGCGAAAATTCAACGCTCGGTCTACTACATCAGCAAGAGATTCATTGGGCCAGAATTGAACTATTCAAAGTTGGAAAAGCTTGCTTATTGTTTACTGATTGCATCAAGAAAATTAAGGCCATATTTCCAAGCTCATCCCATCAAGGTCCTCACCGATCAGCCCTTGAAGCAAGTCCTGTTTCGTCGTGGAATATTGAGCTCAGTCAATATGACATCACTTATCATCCCCGGAAAGCAATCAATGGACAAGCTTTGGAAGACTTCATCGCAGAATGTACAGACAAAGGTGATAGTGAGGAGGTGGTAACCGATAATTCCCCAATTCTATGGAAATTGTATGTCGATGGCGCAAGAAACGATTACTGTTCCGGGGCTGGGGTTGTGCTTGAAAACCCTAAAGGACGGTCACTGTGTTATGCATTAAGATTAGAATTTCCTTCGAATAATAATGGGGAAGAATATGAAGCTCTCATTGCGGGACTGAAGATTGCTAAAGAACTGAACATCAAGGCATTGTAGATCTACAGTGATTCACAGCTTATTGTGTGTCAAGTCAGGAAAGAGTTTCAAACCAAAGGAGGAAATCTGCCCGCTTACTTGTCAAGAGCCTAGGAGCTTCTTGAGGACCTGGACCATTATACGATAAACCATATACCTCGGGAAGAAAACATGAAGGCAGATTTCCTCGCAAAGTATGCAAGCACTGGTGAAGCTCAATTGTTGGGATTAGTTCCTGTGGAAGTCCTGTCAACTCCAAGCATTGATGAAATGGATATTGACTGGATCATGACTATATCACAGGAGCGAGAATCATGGATGACTCCGATATTGGAATACCTGCGCGACTGCTCTCTACCAGAAAGCTCAAGAGAACGGTAGAAGTTGTTAAGAAAAGCATCCAGATTTGTAATTCAAGACGGCTGATTGTATAGGCGGGGATTCTCAATGCCATTACTCCGATGTGTGACCAAGGAAGAAGCTGAGACAATTCTAACTGAGTTACACGGAGGAGAGTGTGGAGACCATTCAGGAGGTCAAACTTTAGCGATGAAAATTCTCCTTTATGGAGATTTTTGGCTAGATATTAATCGTGATGCCGTGAGTTACGCCCGAAAATGTGACCGATGCCAGAGATTTGCAAAAATCCCAAGAGCACCTTCCACTGAGATAACACAAATAGTCAGTCCGTGGCCATTTGCTATTTGGGGAATAGATCTCATCGGGCCTTTACCAACTGCAAAATCCGGAATCAGATATGCTATAGTTGATGTTGATTATTTTACTAAATCGGCTGAATCTGAACCCTTAGCTACTATTACCTCTAAGAAAATGATAAACTTTGTAACTAAGAGTATCACTTGCTGGTATGGTGCGCCTCAAAAGATAATACAGACAATGGAACCCAATTTGAAAGCAAAGAGTTCCAAGATTTTTGCAAGAAATTCAAGATCCAGAAAGGTTTCTCAGCAGTGGCTCATCCACAAGCAAACGGGCAAGTGAAAGAAGTGAATAAAATTATCAAGTCAACCATCAAAAAGCAGCTAGAAAAAGCAAAAGGTGGTTGGGTTGATAAGCTGCCACTAGCACTATGGGCATACAGAACTACCCACAAAACTGCGACTGGACACACACCATTTTCATTGGCATATGGATCGGAAGAAATGATTCCAGTGGAAACAGAAGTCCCTTCGCACAGAAGAATCCATTTGAATCAAACCGAAAATGAAAAGCTTCAACTTGAAGCTCTTGATTTCCTTGATGAAGAAAGGGAAGAAGATGAGCTCAGAATTGTGGCTCATCAGCAAAGAATAGCCAGGCATTTTAATTCCAAAGTTCGCCGACGCAGGTTTGAAGTTGGGGATCTAACCTTAAAAAGAATTATGACACCTACAAGTGTGCTTGGACCAAACTAGGAAGGGCCGTATGTTATAGGCCAGAAACTTCTTGAAGGCACATTCAAACTTGTAACTGTCGAAGGAGACCTAATTCCAAGAGCTTGGAACAGCATTCATTTGCGCCCATATTTTACTTAAAGGCTTTAATGAAATATTGTAAAAGAATGATGAATGTATGATTCTTGTATTGAAAGCCGTTGTAAAGCCAGTGCAAGTGAATAATAAGAACTATAAAGTGGATGTCGGCCCAGTTCTTGGCCGAACCACTATAAATCTTGTGTTCTTTACTATTTTAAACTGCTTTGTTTTATTTCGACATATAAAATACGTCAATTGTGTTACTAAAATGTCGATTTAATAATGTAGTCCATGGAAACAAAGCTTACCCTTCGCAAGACTAGGCAATCCCCGACATCACCCAATTAGCAAACGCTAAGCCGTTCAAAATTTCCATACTCAAATCCTACGGAAGAAGTGCTTCAAACAAAAGTTAGTGATTTTGCTGCAAGTGGGCCCTTGCTAACCAACTGTGGATGTTTGTACAAACGAGCATCCAGTTAAATAGCCTGTGTCTGCCACCACCAACTCGTTTAACTATGAAGTATATTTCTTTGGATAAAGGAAATTGTTGGCAACTAAAAGGGAAGTGTATTTGGGAAAGATAACGGGGATCGCCGATATGAATAGATGGAAAAGAGACATGGGCGAGCAAGCATCAGACAACAAAAGTCCTCTTCGGAGGCACAAGCCCTCTTTGGAGGCACAACTCTTCGGAGGATAAAGACCTCAAACGGGGCATGCCAGATGACTTTCTCAACAAAAAAAATTGGTATGGAATGACTGGGAGCACCTTCCTGACCGGAAGGCAAGGCGCTTGTTCACTAGCTGAAGCAGTTTGCGCAGACAAGCGTCCAAGTAACTTGCGTCCGCCCCGTGAATCCATACGATGATTGGAGGCACCTTCCCAAGTGGAAGGCAAGGCGCTTGTTCACTAGTTGAGACAATTTGCACAAATAAGCGTCTAAGTAACTTGCGTCCGCCCCGTGAATTCGGCCAACCATGAGGAAGAAATTTCCAAGTATACTCGGAGGCACACATTCCACCGAGATTTGAAATAAAACTTCACAGGTGTTGGAATGTTAAAAGCCCTCTTCGAAGGCCCATTTCACCATAGTTGAAATGCTAAAAGGCCTCGAGCGGGCCTCGCCTGAAAAAGAGAGTTCTTTCTCGACAGAAGTTGTGGACTGATCGGTTGCACAGAACACTTGTGTCCCCCCGTGAATCCATCCAACTAAGAGAAAAAAGCTCCAAACTTCCAAGAAAAAGCCCTACTCAGAGGCACACATTTCACCGTGATCTGAAATAAAATTTCACACGAGTCGAAATGTGAAAAGCCCTCTTTGTAGGCCGCTTCCCAGCGAACAGGAAAAAAATAAAAGCCTCTCCCAAGAGGCAGAAACAAAAAGACCTCTTCCCAGAGGCACAATAAACAAAAAGACCTCTTCCCAGAGGCACAACCAAACAAAAAGACCTCTTCCCAGAGGAACAATTAAACAAAAAACTCTCTTCGAAGGTTCAAGCAGGTTGAAGCCCTTTTTCGGAAGGCCCACCGTACTATGAAGTGAAATTCACTTGCCAAAGCAAAAGTGACTTTTTTCAAAAAGTGAAGTGTAAAAACTTCGCAACAAAAAAAGAAAAACTCCTCCAATATGAAGCGCATTCTACTAAATTAGAAAAATATTTCCTTCGAACGGAAATATTATCCTATAAAGTACAAATGCAAACTTCCTCCAAACGAAAGAGTTGTTCTCTAAAGAAGGAGCACAAGTCTTCTCGAAACAGAAGAGTTGTCCTCCGAAACTTTGCCAATGTGAAAGAGATTGCAATAAAGCATGGTATGGGGGCAATACAGTATAGTCATCACAAAAATGAAAACAATGCTCAATAAACATAGCATAGGTTTTCTGCAATCTCACATAATGAGGATAAAGAAACTTGCATGAAAACAAAAAGTAAAAACGTTCTCAGATACAGACAGAAATTTGTATAAGTAAAAGAACCATTTTATTCCATACCATGAGAATTTTATACATATGCAAATTTCAAAGTAGAAGAAAGCGGGGACTGGTACCCGCACAGTCTCCAGTCAACACAGGCTTATATACGAGCAAAAAAGCAAAGAATGAGATAAAAAGCACAGGACCAAAGCCATCATTTCTTCTTCCCTCCACCTTTTGAGCCTGCACCTGGCCGGATGACCAACTTCATGCGCCGGCTTGAATGAGTAGGAGAAGAAGGAGAAGGGGGACGATCGGACTTGTTTCTGTTTTTTCCTTGCCAACTGAAGCTTCTTTCTTCTTTGAGACTCCGCGTTTCCCCCTTTTCTTAGGAGAAGACCCGCTTCCTAGAGTAAAAAGTGTGGCCAATGGCATATCGTCGGAGCCAGTTAGTTCCGGAGTCTTTTCGCCCTCCTCGGTTTCTTCTCCCCTATGTTCTTGAGAAGTGATGGGATCGTCCAAGTCTTGGAGAGCTTCTATTTGCTCCTCTTGTGATCCCGGTTGAGAGGCAGAAGGAGGAGGACTTGCAGAGACGGGGGAGGAATAACTGGAGGAGGGGAAGTCCGAACAATGCTCGGCACTTTCTCTACAGAAGAAAAGAAGTTAAAGTCAATAAAGAGAGGAGGTAAAGGCTCATTGAGATTTAGGAAATAATCGAGAAGCTCATAAAATTCATACGAAGCAAATAAGCAGTTTACTTGAGCAAGATCAGCGTTAAGGTTACCTGGAGAAGTTGGCTTTCTAACGTCAATTTCGTAAGCTTGTGCTTCAGTGCTTTCTTCGCCTTCATCTCCACCCTGTGCACTTTTAATTACAATTATGACTTTAGCTGTGGGTGGAGAATGGGAACCGGGGCCCATGATATCAATGTAGGCCGAAGTCGAAGGAGGGACAGGGACAGTTAATTGTGCTTCTTTCTCTGGATGCTCCCCTCCCATCGTTTTGGCTCGTACTTTAGCAAGCTGCTCCTTTCCTCTGGCAAGAGCAGCACGAGCTTCGTCATCAAAGTAATGCGCCTCAAGTTCATCTTCGGAATAACCGGCACCTTTGAGCATATCCAGTACAGCCTCCCACACTTCAGCTAAAGTGATTTCATACTTAGGCCCCAAAAATGCAAGGCTGCCACGCCCCAAGACGCTTTGGACGTAAAAATCAAACAGAGTAGAGCTGATGTTGGCTTTTGTCTCTTCATGAGATTGTTCAGCGGCTTTCTTTCCAGCCATGGCCTCATCACGTTCTTTCTCAATCTTTGATAACTGAGCTTTCAGCCTCATGATTTCTATGTCCTGGGAGTTATCTTTCTCCCGTAACTCTGCAAAGTCAGCACGATATTTTTCTACTGTCTTCTGTGTAGCTTCAAGTCGGGTTTCGACATACCGTTGAGGGGCATGAGTATCTCGAACTTGCTTTTCAAGCACTTCTTCCTTTTGAGTATAAGAGGTGAAATAAGTGGCGAGCTCGTGCTTAAGTTTCTCGATCTCCACCTCAAGCTTTTCGTTGTACTCAGCAATGTTTTTCATCTCAGTGTTGTGCTGATCAAGAATTTTCTGCCATTCAGACTTGTCGTTCTCCATCGTCAGCATAGCTTCAAGGTTGGCCCGGTTCACCCACTGAAGCTCATCGACGAGCTTTTGCCACACTAACATTCTCTCAATACCAAGTTTAACAGTTTCAAGATTTCGTAGCATGGCCTCTTTGTCGATGGAAACCAAGTCAAGGTCAAAGCGGACTCCCTTTAAGCACTAATGCGGGAACCGACTTTGAATGTTTGGTGGACCTCTCCCAACTTGGTAAGAGGGTCTGCCGAGAAGTGTCTGAATGTCGGCTCCTTCAAGGGCAGGAGAATTTGAAGGAATTTTAAGAGAAGTGAGAGCAGCGGCTTTTTCTAAAGTTGCAGATGCGGTCTTTTCATCAAGCCTGGCCTGCTTGCTTGGGTCTCCGATGTCATGACTCTTTCCTCTATCGTCATAAGTTTTTCTTTTATGAGATTCATCGCCTCTGCGAGAAGACTCATGTTGCTCATCCCTTCTTCCGTACCTTTCTTCATACGCTCTTCTCTCTTGAGCCTTTCGAGCAGCTCTCTCTTTATCAGTTTCCCTGTGGGTGGGAAGATAGCGCCTATAATCATACTGACCACGCATTCCGTACTGTTGAAAGTCGTCATAATAGGAACCGCTACGCCCCATTGGAGAACCTGAAAATGAGAAAGAGAAAAAACTTGAAAATCTGGAAGTAAAAGCGCATATAGGTACATATAATTGCTGAAAAATCCTAAGTCTGTGTAACGTGCAGACTACGCGCGTTAAACTATGAACCACTCCATCACCGGACTTCCCTGAATGTTGGGGAGATTCTCGAGGCTCTTCTTCTTCAATGACCGGGGCAATTGCAAATTTGCCAGATGACCCCGCGACATCAATAGAAGTAGAGCACTTCACCAGAGAAGCCTCAGCAGCAGGATCTTTCAGTGTAGGCTCCTCAACAGAAACTAGGGCATCCGGTGCCTCGGCCGGAGAATCAGGAACTTCGTAAAGCTGAGTAGAGCGGGAAGGGTGTAAGAGTCCGAACTGATGAAGGAACTTGTCTCTTAGCAAAAACTTGATACTTCTCTCCTCAGCCGCCACAACGTTAAGCCTCTCAAAAGTCTGCTTGTGGCTTGGATCTCTACGAGGAGGAGGAAGAACTGCAAAAGTAGAGAGCGAGGTTAACATTTAGCGATTTGGATCTCGCAAAGCTCAGAAAAGGAAAGAATGGGCATAAGTAAGCTTACCCCCTACTCTCCAGATAGCGTAAAATCCGTTTAGGCAACGGACAAAGAAGAACTGGTTTAGGAAACCATGAGCGCTATCAGAGAGATCAGTGATAAGCTTGCATTTTCTAGCGCTCCTCACGTATATAATGGAAGGATGGTCTTTGTTTCTCACAAATGTGCATAAATAGCAGATTTCTTCAGAGCTTACGAGGCGGTCAAGCGTCCTACTGAATGGAACGTATAATCCCGTCAAAATGGCATAGCCGTTGGGGTGCAATTAAAATGGAGAAATAGTCAATCGGCGAAGGATATGTTGGAGAAAATTGTTGAAAGGAGGAATGGCTCCACAAAGGCACATTTGGCGGTTAATGGCAACAAACCCGAAGGGAGGACTGTCAGCAAAATCATTTGGCGCAGGGAGAATAGCATCTGCTTCTACAATCCCAAATCGGGCGCACAACTGGTTGAACACCCAGTAACTCAAGGTAGTTGGAGTTCTTTCTGGTGGGTTGACCATTGGACCAGCCATCGGGAGGGCCTCTCCAGTTGGTACTGCTCCTTCTTCTTGATGAGAAGCCATTCTACATAAGAAGCCGGATATTCAAATGTGAAAGTGCACGTTTCCTTAATGTGTGAAGTGTTGTGCAAAACTAGTAGAGTGACAAGCAAACATGACTGAAATTTAATTAATAAACATGAAAAATTTCATGGCTTGTCCGGATTCAAGTGCAATATTGATGCAAAAAAAAAATCAGCTCTAGTTGATTAATATTGCTTTACTACTTCACTTGAATTCGTTTATTTGCAGCATTTCATACGATTTCTTTAAGTTGATTATATTTTATCGACTAATCTGTCATTTGATGTAGGCAATCAACGGCAATATATTCGCCCTAGTTTTCTGCAAATGTTATATTTAACAGGTTATTAGCATTAAAGTTTGGTACAATCTGATTAAGTAAGCATAGCAAAGTCATGCTAGTTATCTCGGCCGTTTAAAGTTCAAAAATTAAAAGCGCGATCAAGTTCTAGCAAAATTTTGAAGCCTTCAAGTTGCTCAGGTCCTAAGTTGTATGGTTACAGAATGCAAGGAATATGCGATCAAGTCTTAGGTCGTCCACGGTCTAACCAGAAGGTCGAAGTGATTTTAGGTCACGAGGAGTAACTTGGTAATGAAGAATTATTCAAGTTTTAAGTCGTCTACACGACCTAAAAGCTAAGCATAAAGCCTCACATCAGGACAGTGCAAATCAGACTAAGTCCTAAGTCGTCAAGAAACAAACACGACCTAAAAAGTTATGTCGTGTGCAATTAAGGTCGTAGAGATTCTTAGGTAGGTCAATTCGACAACCGTGCAAATAAGCTAGGTCGCGAGAATTTCACGTTATCTCTTCTCAACCCACTGATCCTTCTCCAACCCAATACGCGTTATCACCTCAATAACGTCGATCCATCATTCTCTCAATTAAGCCTGTTATCCATTCATACCACCAGCTCACCCAATTCTGATTCGAATCGTCTCAAATCCATCTCACTGCTTTGCTCCCATGAATCGCAACAACAGCATAACTCAACGCGATCAAAAGTGAAGCGAGGCGCACGAAGTTGGATTGAATCAGAAAATGGGGATTCGTGGTTCGAAGGCGATCATGGTTGGATAAAATTCGAATTTACTTACACGATGTGGAGTAGAGATGGATGGACGGCCTAATTGGAGCAGGTTTGCCTCTGGAAACTCGAGAAATCGCTAATGGCAGAAAGGGTTAGGGAAGCAATTAGGAAAGGGGGAAGAAACGAGCTAACGACTATGTAGGGCAGAAGCAAATGGATGCGCAGATTAAGCAACCTCTTAGGTCGCCTGCAACTTAGTAAAGTTAGGTCGAAGCACACGACCTACGACCTAGGCGTGTACTTCGAGGGGCAAGTGTTAACTCTACTTTCGAGCGACCTAAAAGTAGCCCGACCTAAAGAAACGGCATGACCTAACTATAGCGCGACCTAAAGAAATGGCATGACCTAACTATAGCACGACCAAAAGGAATGGACGACCTAACGACCTAAAGGAATGGACGACTTAGCGACCTAAAGGAATGGACGACCTAAATGTAGACGACCTAACGACCTAAAGGAATGGACGACCTAGCGACCTAATGGAATGGACGACCTAGCGACCTAAAGGAATGGACGACCTAACGACCTAAAGGTAGACGACCTAACTTCCTAAAGGAATGGGACGACCTAACGACCTAAAGGTGAACGACCTAACGGCTAAAGTTCTCTGCGACCTAAGGTGTTAAAGCGGTAGCGACCTAATGCTTTGACAACCTATTTTAAGTCGGCAGCGATCTAATACTTAGTGGAAAAACTATTTATCAACTATGCCGCTTCCCATAGGTCGTTAAGTCGTACCCATTAGTTCATATAGAGAGGGGCGCACCACTTAGGTCGTAGCTCTTGATTCCTTAGCTCGCCAACGACACAAGACCTATTTTAGGTCGCTCATGACCTAAAACCTGTCCAGATAACCCTATAAACACGACATATGCTCCAACATGGAGGGGACTTTTTTTGAGGGGGGATCATTTCTAAAAAGCATCAAGGCTTTGTCATTTTCTTCAACCCGTGCAATACATTCAACACTCCAATCTCCAAGGACGCTACTACGAATTTCAACAGAGAATCTACGTCATTCAACATGAATCCGAAAAGATTATTCTTCTTTGGAGTTTGAGCTACTTGTTCGAAGTGTGTTGTAATCGAAGTGCATTGTAAAGAATTATAATCAAATCATCAATAAAAGAGTTTAAAGTGAACGTAGGCTAAGCCGAACCACTATAAAACTGTTGTCTTTTACTGCTTTTCTGAGATTTCTCTGCTTATACTCTGATTCCCGTGCGAACGGGTGGTGCTTTCATACTTACACTACTTACACCGGGGTGTTAGCGTTAGATTTTTACATTAACATAAGACAAGATGACAAGAAGATTAAAATTATACCTGATAACTGTTGCTATAGGTAAGTTTAACAATGTGCAGATGATCTTTCCAAGATCTTCCAGAATCAAGAACACAAGCATGAAAAAAATCTTTTATAATCTGATTCACCCTTCCCGTTTGACTGACGGTCTGTGGATGGCAAGCAGTGCTCAGATTCAAAGATGAGTACCAAAGTTTATTAAAGATTATAGAAAGATTTCTAAATAGACTGGTATAAGCAATAGCCTCCCATTCTGTAGCAAGATAAGGGAAATTAGGACAACAAAAAGATAGTTTGAAAAACAAAATAAGATAATAAATTTGAAACCATAAAATTTCAACTTGTATTGAAAATTAATTTACATAAGTTAAATAAATATAACAATCTTTAATTTCATTATCTTATCATCCCATTATACTTAATTAACGATATCTAAAATCATGGATTTGAAAAAAAAAATCATTTATTGTACTAAAATGTACTCAATAACATTAATTCTTCTTTATTCGTAATTATAATTAAATTTATTCCTCTCAATATATTTTATCACCTATGTTAAATATATTTACACTCATTGTAACTGCCTTAAATTTATTCTTAGTTCCTTTATCATCATTTTATATTTTAAATTATTCCATTATGCTTTTGCTTTATTTACCTCTGTTAATCCTTTTATAACTAAAATTTAATTATATAACATTTATAATAACCACCCAAATTTTATTTGTAAAATCTTCTTTTTTTATATTGTATATTATCCAATTACATATTCAACTTCTGAAAATTAAGGTAAGTTATATTGGAATGAAATTGTGTATTATACAAATAAACTTTCCAATTCAATCATTTCAGACTTGAATATTTATCAAAATCTTGAAATTATACTTAAAATTATCCTTCAAGATAAAATTTAGGAACTAAATTTCCAATAAATTCCAAACTATTTAGAGATAACTAAATGCACATATACTATATATATAAATATCCATTCAAATTTAAATCATATATCAGCATATATCATAAATCCAGTCTTATTTTAGAAATTAAAATCAATTAAATTTTTCCAAAACAAAACTGTAGCAAGACTACTGAATGGTCTCTTCACTTCGAAACTCGAAAATGAATGCCGATGATGCCGCAGTCATCGCCGAAATTATTTTCCAGCGACAAAGAGAAGAGCACTAAATTTCAATTTAAAATTCTTTGAAAACAAATTTCTATTCAAAAATACTTTAAATAATATAACCTTCAAAATTTTAAACACAAAGTATGAAATCCATCGAAAATTAAATTCTTAAATTCTTATTTTACATTTATTTTAAATTTCCAAATAAATTTATAACCATGTTTTATAGTTCAATTAGATATATGAAACAATAGAAAACGATATATAAAATAAAATATTATTTCTTAACAGCCAATTCAAGTAAAATCCAAATAATGATTTATAATATAGTTACAAAATTTATTTCACAAAATTTATTTCATTACTAAATTTTAAAACATATTGTGTCAGTTTGCTCTATTCAAGTGTTTTGGAAATCTTATCGATAGTGTTGATCAGACGAATCGATTAGAAACCCAAATCAACATCAACAACTCAAACAACACAATATATAAAACATTTTAAATATTAGTTTACAAATACACTTCATGAATAATTTGAAGATAAGTTGGAAAACAAAGATGAGATGATTAAATAACAGAATAGGGAGATGGATGAGTTTATATAAATCGCGGGTAACATTAACCGGGTCAACCGTGACTTAAAGAATAAGATCGATGTGGATTTCTTGGGTAAATCAACGTTCGGTCTCAAGAGGCAGAGTTCGACATTATAAGAGGTACTAGCATCTAAACCGAGGATATAGAATCTCTGGTGAATTGACGCTGTTGTAAAGGAATTCCCCCTTTACAAATGAATTTGAGGTTGGCGAGACCGCCGACTCATAATATAGATCATTCAAAGTGGAGTTATGGGATACTCCAGATTCAAATGAAGATGAATAGTGAGGGACACGAAAAGGATTCTGAAACCGTAGGGAACGTTCCAAAATTCAAAGGAATCGAGTCAAAAAGGAAGAGGATTAAACTCAAATGAAAGTGATTCTGTAAATACATTTACCCTATATACTGAGTTTTGCCTAGAGCTACCAGAGCTCTGATACCAACTGTAACAACCCGATATTTTCAACCATTCGCTTCCGCACATGTCGGACTTAAATTGCTCAAAATACCGCATTGTAAATAAAATTTGGCAAATCTCATAATATACAGTTAATATATAATCACAGATCACAGAAACAGAGTAAATAATAATGCAGCGGAAATAAAAGAGATAGTAGTTCATGAAGCTACTATATAAAAATAAGATACATCAGAGTTAAACAAGAGACAACCAAAGAGTAACAAGATACATCAGGTACAAATCAGAATACATCACTAAAATCACTGGATACAGAAAGCAAAATAGGTGGCTGCATCTTCAAGAAAACCTCCAACTCCGAAGGTGAATCTTGAATGCTAGCTCACTCAGTCTGACTCGAGCGTAAAGAAAAACACAAAACACTCGAGTTAGGACATAAATACTTATGAACTGTAAATCAACTCAAGTCAACAGTAACAAAAATGCATCAGTAACTTAAAGAATGCTTGGGATCGCCCATCCTTTAAGGATCCGTTAAACTATTTACTATGTAGTAATAATGCGCTATTATAATAATGTCTACAGTAAAATAAACATACTTTTAAATAGCGTTCCTGGCTACCCATATCACCCTTCACACATAATAGTCCAAGTAGTCCATCCAATATCATGCCATCTCCACTCCAGGTGACTGTCAGAGGATACCACAGGGGCTACAGGAGAAAAACAAACTCACGGTAAAGGCTCGGTACGGTAGGTGACACGGAACACAAGGCAATGCCAGGGTAGATATACCAATTACGCACACGTGCTGGTGGTAATGCAACAGCCACATACGCCCACCTCGGAACACACTCCCATATCAAAAATCGGAGGATGGTCATCTAATCAATCACCATAAGAGTATAATATCGATGGAATGTGTCCGATCGGAGGAATGACCTCACTTGGCCCGATATCGCTCCTGTTTTAGCCACCTTATGCCAACTCACGGGAGTTGGGTTCCTTGTATAGATTGACTTCTCAACATGGAGAAACAGAATCTGCTGAAGAGACTTCACCAATTGCTACTCCATTGGTTAATCCTCCAAAGATAATTTCAACCACGCTGACATACAAAGCTTTTCGCCAACTATGCGCTTTGTTTGGCATTGCTGAAGCAGATGCCATTCTTCCTGAGAGAAGCGATACTGCCGATATACCACCTTATGGTTTTGTAGCAGTTAATCGTCAAATGTGCACGAGTGGAGCTATCTCTCCTTTTAACGACTTTCTTCAACGGCTTCTTCTCCGACTAGCTGTCTCCCCCTTCCAGCTGCACCCCAATGGCTATGCTATTCTGATGGGGTTATGTGTGCTATTCAGAAGGACGCTGGATCGCCTTCCGAGTTTTGTTGAAATTTGCTATTTGTGCACGTTTGCCAAAAATAAAGACCATCCCTCCATCGTTCTTGTGAGAAGCTCTAGGAATCGTAAACTAATAATCGGCCTTCCCGAAAGTGCTCACGGTTTTCTAAGTGAATTTTTCTTCGTTCGCTGTCCTCCGGGATTCTATGCTACCTGGAGAGTAGGAAGTAAGAGCATTTATCTTTGTTCCTCATGTTTTTCTCTGAGCTTTTCATAGCCTAAGTTGTCAAATGTTAACTTCGCCTTTTACTTTTCAGCGCTTCCTTCCCCTTCTAGGGATTCCAGTCATAAACCAACTTTTGAGAGGCTTATGGCCGTGCCAGTTGAGGAGAGAAGCATTCAATTTCTGTTGAAAGACGAATTTTTGCATCAATACAGACTTTTGCATACCTCTCGTTCTACACACCCTCATGAAGTCCCAGACTCCCCAACCCAAGCACTGGATGCCCCAGTTTCTACCGATGCACCCATACCGAAAGAACCTGCCTCTGAGGCTTCTCTAGTGAAGTGCTCCACTTCTGTTGATGTCGCGGGGTCATCCGGCAAACATGCCTCGGTCACTGAAGAAAAAGAGCTTCAGGAATCTCCTCCACATTCGAAGAAGTCTAGTGACGAAGAAGCTGGGAAAACAAGCCCTGTCAAACAGAGTGGAGACGACACTTTCGAAGGGTTGAGCGACCTGTTTGTCACTTCACAGGACCTCTTTAAAGACGACCTCGTCACCACTAGGGTTTCTTCTTCAGTAGTTGAGGCGACTTCTACTGTACAACAGACTCCGTCGACTCAAGAGTTGACGTTAACTACTACTCCTATGATTACTCCGCAATCAAAGAGCGGTTCGTAGTTTGATGCACGTAGCTCGCACATCACACACACTTCGAATCTTTCGGCACTTTTATACTCCTAACTCTCTGTACTTTGAAGATTCTAAATTTACACTTCTTTTCTCTGAAAACTTTTAAGACTTGTCTCTTCTTTTTTATTTCAGATTCTCTGATGGGACATAGCAGCTCCTACTATGACGACTTTCAACGCTACGGGAGGCGTAGTCAATATTATTATAGGCGCTACCTTCCCGCTCACAGAGAAACCGATGAACAGAGAGCCGCTCGAAAGGCTCAGGAGAGAAGGGCTCAAGAAGAGCGTTATGAGAGAAAAGAAAGGGACGAGCACCATGATTCTTCCTATAAAGGTGACGATTCCCATAAGAGAAAATCCCATGATGACCGGGGAAAAAGTCATATGCTTGAGGACCCAAGTAAGCGTGCTCGACACGGTGAGAAGCATACTTCTACAACTCCAGAAAAGGTCACTGCCCCCGTCTCACTTGACATTCCTTCTGGCTCCCTCGCTCTTGGGAAGACAGACATTCAAACAATAATCAGTAGGCCTAAATTCCAAGTTGGATCAGGCCCGGCTACTCTGCAAAGCCGGTTCCCGCACTGGTGCCTGAAGGGAGTGCTTTTCGATCTTGACTTGATCCCTATTGACAAGCCTGCCATGCTGCAAAATCTCGACGCCGTCAGGCTTGATATTGAAAGGATGTCGAACTGGCAAAAGCATGTTGACGAGCTTCAAAGGGTCAACCGTGCGAATATACAGGCCATGCTTACTATGGAGAATGATAAGGCCGAATGGCAAAAGGTTCTCGAGCAGTACAATACCGAAATGAGGAGCATCGCTACTTACAATGAGGAGCTTGAGGCGAAAGTTGAGGAACTTAAACAAGAGCTTGCTACTTCTTCTACTACATATACTCAAAAAGAAGAAGTACTTCAGAAGCAAGTTTGCGATGCGCACGCAGCTCGGCGACATGCCGAGGCACAACTTGAAGCTGAGCAGAAAACAGCGGGAAGGTATCGTGCTGAGGTTACAGAGTTACAGGAGAAAGTCAACTCTCAGGAGGTGGAAATTCAAATGCTAAAGCTTCAACTTTCCAAGACTGAAAGAGAGCGCGATGAGGCCGTTGCCGGTAAAATTGCAGCTGAAGAATCTCACGAGGCAACGAAGACCAACATCAGCTCGACACTGTTTGACTTTTACCTCCACAGCATCTTGGGACATGGTAGTCTCGCCTTCCTAGGCCCCAAATATGAAGTTACACTGGCTGAAGTGTGGGAAGCTGCACTTGACATGCTTGGCGGTAAAGGCGCTGGCTATGCCGAATCAGCCCTTGAGGAGCATTACTTGGATGATGATGCTCGCGCTGCTCTTGCCAAAGGAAAGCAACAACTTGCAAAATTAAGAGCTGGAATGGCAGAAGGGGAACAGTTAGGAAAAACTACTTCAACTATTCCAGTCCAGCCTTCTCCTTCGGCCGAAATCGACATTATTGGCTCCAGCTCTCATTCTCCATCCCTGGCCAAAGTTACCACCGAGATCACAAGCATACAGGGTGGAGATGAAGGCGACGAGAGTGCCGAGCCACAGGCTTATGAGGTTGATGTCAGGAAACCGACTTTTCCAGGTAACTCTATTGTTAATCTTGCCCAAGTAGACTGCTCATCTGTTTCTTACGAGCTTGATGAGCTTCTTGACTATTTCCTGAACCTCAGCGAGCCTTTATCTCCTCTCTTTACTGACTTTAACTTTTTTCCATCTGTAGAGAAAGCATCGAGCATTGTTCAAACTTCCCCTCCTCCAACTATTCCTCCTCCACCTCTTTAGGTCACTCCTCCTTCTACCTCGCAACCAGGATCACAAGAGGAGCAAATAAAAGCTCTCCAAGACTTGGACGATCCCACTGCTTCACAAGAACACAGGGGAGAAGAAACTGAAGGGAGTGAGAAGACTTCAGAAGCAACTGGTTCCGATGATGAACCATTAACTACACTTTTCTCTCCAGGTAGTCGGTCTTCTTCCAGGAAGAGAGGGAAGCGTGGAGTCTCTAAGAAAAAGGAGGCTTCTGCTAGCGAGACACAAGCGGGAGAAGAACCTATTGTACCCCTTTCCCCTTCCTCTCCTACTCTTACAAGCCAGCCTAAGAAGTTAACCATTCGGCCAGGCGCAGGCTCAAAAGGCGGAAGGAGGAAGAAATGATGGCTTTGGTCCTGTGCTTTTTATATCGCTTTTTTGCTTTTTGCATGTACTGGCCGGAGATTGTGCGGGTACCGGCCTCCGCTTTTTTTTTTTTTAACTTTGAAACCTGTACCTGTACAAAATTTTAACAGTGTTGAATAAAATGATTCTTTTTCTTTGCACAAACTTCTGTCTGTATCTGAGAATGCATTTATTATTCATTGTTGTACAAGTTTCTTTACATGATATTGCAGCGAGCTTGTGGTATGTTGTTCGAGCGTAACTTTACCAATATAGTTATACCATGTTGTATGTAGCTATACCATGTTGCCCCTATACCATAAGCTTGTTGCAATATTTTATATTTTG
This sequence comes from Allium cepa, assembly GCA_030765085.1. Lineage (NCBI taxonomy): Eukaryota > Viridiplantae > Streptophyta > Magnoliopsida > Asparagales > Amaryllidaceae > Allium > Allium cepa. Next base: position 948,655,096 of record CM060943.1, on the reverse strand, counting down.
AGGGGACTTGTACTTTTATTTTCTGGAGAATAATTATTCCATCATGGAGGAATATTATTTCGTTAAAAATAGAGTACAACTTCCTCCATATAACTTTTTACGCTTCATCCTTCGAGGATATCAATTTTTCTATTGTGCATATACACATTTTACCAAGTGAATTCTTTTATGTGGTAAAGCGGGCCTCTGAAGGGTACTTTAACTTCTTTTTGAGGAAGAGTATTTTCCAGAATAGGTGAATCATTCTTCCTTTGAGAGTTAAAGTGTGCCTTTGAAGAGGGCTTCTTTTTTTTATTACGCCACAGTAAAGGGCTTTTTGATTTTTGCTTCTTTGAAAAGTTGCACCTCTAAGGAGGCTTTTTCACGTTTCAACACTTGGAAGTTTTATTTCAATCTCGGTGAAACGTGTGCCTCCGAAGAGTTGTGCCTCCGAGGAGGGCTTTTTCACGTTTCAACACCTGGAAGTTTTATTTCAATCTTGGTGAAACGTGTGCCTCCGAAGAGGTCTTTCTGTTCGATTGTGCCTCCGGGAGGAGGTCTTTTCATTTCTGCCTCTGGGATGAGGTCTTTTTTGTTTCTGCCTCTGGGAAGAGGTCTTTTTGTTTTGTTGTGCCTCTGGGAAGAGGTCTTTTTTGTTTCTGCCCCTTGGGAGAGGCTTTTATTTTTCCCTGTTCGCTGGGAAGCGGGCCTCCGAAGAGGGCTTTTCACATTTCACTTCACGGGAGTGTATCGACCGATCATGATGAAATGTGTGCCTCTGAGTAGAGTTACTGCCTGGAAGTTTGGAGTTTATTTCTCTCGGTTGGACGGATTCACGGGAGCGTATCGACCGATCATTCCGCAACTTTGTATCGAGAAAGATCTCTCTTTTTCTGGTTGGCCCGCTCGAGGTCTTTTAGCATTTCAACTGTGGTGAAATGGGCCTCCAGAGAGGGCTTTTCACGTTTCAACACCTGGAAGTTTTGTTTCAATCTTGGTGAAACGTGCGCCTCTGAGTAGGGCTTTTGCCTGGAAGTTTGGAGTTTCTTTCTCTCGGTTGGACGGATTCATGGGAGTGTATCGACCGATCATTCCGCAACTTTGTATCGAGAAAGATCTCTCTTTTTCTGGCTAGGCCCGCTCGAGGTCTTTATCCTCCGAAGAGTTGTGCCTCCGAAGAGGGCTTGTGCCTCTGAAGAGGTCTTTTACTGATTGATGGTTGCTCGCCCATGTCTCTTTGCCATCGATTCATGCTGGCGACCCCCGTTGTCTTTTTGCAAGTGTTTTCGCTATCTAGTTGCCAATAATTTCCCTTATCCGAAGAAATATACTTCATAATTAAGTGAGTTGGTGGTGGTAGACACAGTTTATTTAACTGGCTGTTTGTTTGTTCAAACATTTGCAGTTAGTTGGAAATGGTCCACTTCCACCCACATTGCCAACTTTTGTTTGAAGCACTTCTTTTGTAGGATTTGAGTATGGAAATTTTGAATGGTTTAGTGTTTGTTTGCTGAGTGATGTCGTGGATTGCTTGGTCTTGCGATGGGTAAGCTTTGCTTTTATGACCTGCATTATTAAATCGACATTTTAATGACACAATTAATGTATTTTATATGTCGAAATAAAACAAAGCAGTTTATAATAGTAGAGAACACAAGATTTATAGTGGTTCGGCCAAAAGTTGGGCCTACATCCACTTTATAGCTTTTCATTATTCACTTGCTTTACAACTACTTTCAATACAAGAATCATATATTCATAATTCTTTATAACATTTCAGCAATGTTTTCAAGTAAAATAGGGATGCAAATGATAGCTGTTCCAAGCTCTTGTGATTGGTTCTCCTTCGACAGTCGTGAGTCTGAATGTGCCATCAAGAAGCTTTGCGCCAATAACATATGGTCCTTCCCAGTTTGGCCCAAACACACCTATGGCTGTCATAATTCTCTTCAGGACTAAATCTCCAACTTCAAAGCTACGCTGATGAACTTTGGAATTGACATGCCTGGCTATTCTTTGCTGGTGAGCTGCAATTCTAAGCCTTGCCTCTTCTCTTCTTTCATCAAGAAGGTCAAGTGCTTCCAGTTGCAATTTTTCATTCTCACTTTGATCAAAATGGATCCTTCTGTGTGAGGGGACTTTAGTTTCCACTGGAATCATTGCTTCTGATCCGTATGCCAATGAAAATGGAGTATGCCCAGTCGCAGTTTTGTGAGTGGTCCTGTATGCCCATAGTGCAAGTGGTAACTTATCGACCCAACCACCTTTTTCTTTTTCCAGCTGCTTTTTGATGGTTGATTTAATGATTTTGTTTACTACTTCCACTTGCCCGTTTGCCTGCGGATGAGCCACTGCTGAGAAGCTTTTTCGGATCTTGAATCATTTACAAAAATCTTGGAACTCCTCACTTTCAAACTGAGTACCATTGTCTGTGATTATCTTCTGAGGCACACCATACCTGCAGATGATATTTTTAGTCACAAAACTTATCATTTTCTTAGAGGTAATAGTGGCCAATGATTCGGCCTCAGCCCATTTAGTAAAATAGTCAACAGCAACAATAGCGTATTTAATCCCTGATTTGGCAGTCGGCAAAGGCCCAATGAGATCTATTTCCCAAATGGAAAACGGCCATGGACTGACCATTTGTGTTAGCTCAGTGGCAGGTGCTCTAGGAATTTTAGCGAATCTCTGGCATTTATCACACTTTTGGGAATAGTCAGCAGCATCCTGATTAATTTCTGGCCAAAAGTATCCATAACGGAGGATTTTCTTTGCTAAAGTTTGACCACCTGTATAATCCCCACACTCCCCTCCGTGTACTTCAGTTAGAATTGTCTTAGCTTCTTCCTTTGTCACACATCAGAGTAATGGCATTGAAAATCCTCGTCTGTACAAACGATCATCTTGAACAATATATCTGGAGGCTTTTCTCATCAGCTTTTGTCTCTCTTTTGAATTTTATGGCAGAGAACCATTGAGTAGATATTCAAGTATCAGAGTCATCCATGATTCTTGCTCTTGGGATACTTTCATAATCCAATCAACATCCATTTCATCTGTGCTTGGAGCTGACAAGACTTCGACGGGAACTAACCCCAATAGTTGAGCTTCACCAGTACTTGAATACTTTGCGAGGGAATCCGCCTTCATATTTTCTTATCGGGGGATATGGTTTATTGAATAACGGTCAAAATCTTGAAGGAGCTCCCAGGCTTTTGATAAATAGGCTGGTAAATTCCCTCCTTTAGCTTGAAATTCCTTCTTGATTTGACAAACAATAAGTTGAGAATAACTGTAGATATGTAATGCCTTGATGTTTAGTTCTTTAGCGATCTTTAAACCAGCGATGAGAGCTTCATATTCAGCTTCATTGTTTGTCGAAGGGAATTCTAGCCTCAGCACATAACATAGCGATCTCCCCTCTGGGGTTTCAAGGACAACCCCTGCTCCGGAACAGTAATCATTCCTTGCGCCATCGATGTATAATTTCCATTAGATTGGAACGCTATTAGTAGCTTCATCCTCACTATCACTCTTATCCGTGCATTCCGCAATGAAATCTGCCAAAGCTTTTCCATTGATTGCTTTTCAGGGATGGTAAGTGATGTCATATTAACTGAGTTCAATATTCCATTTCAAAAGACGGCCCGAAGTCTCAGGAAGGAATAGGACTTGCTTTAGAGGCTGATCACTGAGGACTTTGATGGAATGAGCTTGGAAATACGGCCTCGATTTTCTTGATGCAATCAACAAACAATAGGCGAGCTTTTCCAACCTTGAATAGTTCATCTCTGCCCCAGTAAATCTTTTGCTGATATAATAGACTGGGCGTTGAATCCTTGCGTCTTCCCGTACCAACACTGCACTGAGAGCATGAGACGAAATTGCCAAATATATGAAGAGATCTTCACCACTATCAGGCTTTGAAAGTATCGGAGGCACTTCCATATGACGAATCAACTCATCAAATGCTTTCTGACATTCAGGAGTCCACTCAAAGTTTTCCTTTCCTTTTTTCAAAGCATCAAAGAATGGAATGCATTTATCAATGGCTTTGGAAATGAACCGACTCAGAGCAGCAACCTTTCCATTTAGACTTTGCAATTCCTTCTTCGTTCTAGGAGCCTTGACCTCTCTCAGGGCAGTGATTTGAGCTGGATTGGCTTCAATGCCCCTAGTGCTCACAATGAAACCCAAAAACTTTCCGAACTCCACTCCAAATGAACATTTCAGGGGATTAAGCTTCATTCTATACTTTCAGAGTACTGCAAACGTTTCTGCCAAGTGATCCATGTGGTCCACTGCTTTCTTAGATTTTACTAGCATATCATTAACATAAACTTCCATTGTCTTCCCAATCTGTGGTTTAAACATGGCGTTAACAAGCCTCTGGTAAGTTGCCCCTGCATTCTTGAGTCCGAAATGCATGACCTTGTAGCAGTAGAGTCCAACATCTATGATCAAGCTTTTATCCTCCTGATCCGGCTCATGCATCATAATCTGGTTATATCCGGAGTATGCATCCATAAAAGATAACAATTCATGCCCTGCCGTCCCATCCACCAACTGATCGATCCTGGGCAGCGGGAAACAGTCTTTGGGGCAGGCTTTGTGCAGATCTGAAAAATCAATGCACACTCTCCACTTTTCGTTAGCTTTCTTAACCAGTACTGGATTTGAGACCCAATTTGGATAAGTAGATTCTCTGATGAACCCGTTCTCCATGAGCTGATCCACTTCTTCTTTTAACGCTGCCGTTCTTTCAGGACCCTGAGTCCTTCTCTTCTGTTTCATAGGTGTAAACTTTGGATCAATGTTCAGAGTATGTACAGCAATCTCTGGGGATATTCCGCACATGTCAGCATGAGTCCAAGCGAATACATCCAAATTAGCCATCAAAAATGAAATCAGAACATTTTGAATTGTTGCATTGAGTTGTGAACCCACATTAAGCACTTTGTTTGGGTCCTTTGGGTCTACGGGCACCGGTACTGTTACCTCTACTGGTACCACTCTATTCTCCCCTGCACTGGCTTTCCTTAGATCCATCTCTCTTCGTGCCCCACTACATTCACCAGTGCAGGGTCCACCCTGTAATTGCTACAAGGTTGGTTCTTTGATGCGGACTGGAATCGTCGTACTTTTCCCATCTCTCTCTTCCTGGATTCTCGCAATTCTGCAAAATAACATTCTCTCTCCGCATCTTGGTCTCCCTTAATCACACAAACTCCGTTATCTGTGGGGAATTTTAGAGTCAAGCACCATGGGGCAAGAACAGCTTTGAATCCAGCAAGAGTTGGTCGGCCTAAAAAGGCATTGTAGGCAGAGAATTCTTCAACAATTATAAAGGTTTGCTTTCGAGCCACCTTCCCCAGTCCCTTTTCGAGTTCTACAAACAAATCTATGGTCCCAATCGGCTGTTTGGGTTCTCCAACAAACCCAGCGATCTTAAGTGATGAAGCTTGAACGTCAGCCATCGGGATTTTCATTTGATCGAAGGTCTTCTTGAAGAGGATGTTGCATGAAGCTCCACAATCAACTAGAACTCTTCTCACAGTTCCCGGCCCAATTCCAGCAGATATGACCAAAGGATCTATGGTCGGAGCCTCAATACCCAAAGAATCCCTGGCACTGAACACGATATCATCTGTGGAAGTCTTTTGTTGCTTTAAAGGCGCATCATTCTCTAAGACAAAAACATTCTCTTCAGCTGGTACATGCCTCAAGGCCCGGGCATACCTTTCCATTTTTCCCCGGCTTCGTCCTGCTGGGTGAGGTCCTCCAGTTATTATATTGATAACAGGTCTTTCAGATTCCTGCTCTACGGCCTTCTCACTTGAGGCACGACGGTGAGTGGGAACTTGCTGTCCTTGAGTTGAGGAAGCTGGTGCATTTCTGTTCCTTTTCACATACTTCTTGAGTTTGTTTTCCTTCAAGAGTTGTTCAATTACCTCTTTCAACTGACGGCATTCGTTGGTGTCGTGGCCGGGCTGCTTGTGGAACCGACAGAACCTTCCACTTTTTTCCATCTTAATCGCGACTCTCATTTTAGGTGGTGCCGGATAATTGATATCATCTTTGGTCGCAAAGAAGATGTTTTCAGGGGTATCGGTCAAGGGTGTGAAATTGAAAGAACGGCCTCTCTTAGAGTCTCCCTGTTTCTTCCCACCATCGTTTCCCCTTTTCTGAGTGTTAGGTTCTTTCTTATTCGAAGCAGTGCCATTGTTCCCGGCTTCCGCTGATACCACCTTAGCCGGTGTTTGGAGGCTCTCCAAGCGCATGAATTCATTTGCTTTCTTGTAGAATTTGTCAAGTGAGTTTGGTTCTTTCATTTTAAACCAAGTTCCAAATTCGCTTGACTTATCAATTGCCCTAATCAAGTATGTCAAGACCATACGTGGCTCAGCATTATCCACCTCAGCCAATGCAATGTTAAAGCGATTCAAAAATGATCTGATGGATTCTCCCGGATTTTGCTCCAGACTTGATAGCGACATTATATCCTTTGCTTTACAAGCATACAATCGAAATTGCTCCTTGAACTTCCTGGTCAAATCAGAGAATTGATCGATGGACCTTACCAGCAGCTTTGTAAACAATAATATAGCTACACCTTCTAGATAAACCGGGATGTATCGACATTTAATTTCATCAGACGCCCTGACACCAGTCATATGCCAGTCGTACTTATACAGAAACTCGTTAGGATCACTCGTCCCCTTGTAAGCTGGAATAGTAGGGGGAACGAATTTCCTTGGGAACTCCACCTTCAATATTTTTCAGTAAATGGAGTTTTGCTTGGAGCAAAACCCCACTCTTTCTCGTCTTCATCTCTTCGCATACTTTCTTTCATTATTTGACGAACCATATCCGAAAAATACTCTTCGTCATTTAGAGGCTCTGGAGGGCACACATCAGCCACTCTTTCTGAATTCTGCCTTGACAACCGTTCACGGAGAGTCGGCTGTGGCCCTGATCCTCCAGCTTGAAGAGGAGTCCTTTGTGCAGGGTCTACGGCTCTTTGAGAAATGTTTCCTTCAAAATCCTGAACTCCCGCATTAGGGTTCCCATCATTATTACCCGGTTGACGGTTTGCCCCAAGTAGATCATTCAGTTTACTCAAGATCAGGGCATTCTGGGCCTCCAATTTCGCATTTTGAGCATTTAATTGCTGATTCAATCCCAAAACTACGGCGTCCAATTCTGCTCGTGTAACTCCAACAGTTGGAGCGGCTTGATTTGAAGGAGGAGAGGTAGCAGTATTCTCTTGAACATTGTCAGATCTTACAGAACTTCGTTTTCTCCCAAGAGCCATTATTTCCAATAAACTTCTGGTTTTAAAAGAAATCCTTTCAACAATCCTTCGCGGAGCAATAGTGGAAGTTTCCTGAGTTAGGTTCTCAGTGAAAGCACCAAAAATGTTAACGTAAAAATCAAACGCTAACACCCCGGTGTAAATTGAAGTTGAGTGAAAGCACCACCCGTGTACACGGGAAGTACAAACAAGTAGAGAAATCACAGAAAAAGTTGAAAAGACAACAGTTTTTATAGTGGTTCGGCTTAGGGTAAGCCTACGTCCACTTTAACTCTCTTTATTACTGAATTTGGTTACAACTTTACAACAATCTTCAATTACAACACACTTTAGACCAGTAGATCAAACTTTGATGGAGAATAATCTTTTGAATTCATGTTGAATGATGTAGATTTTCTCTTGGAGATCGTAGTGGAGTCCTTGGTGTTTGGAGTACTTGAAGTGTTGAATGAGTCGAGAATTTAACAGAGTATCGGCGCTTGAGGTGATCGACCAAAAGTCATTTGCTAGTTGGAGTTAGGGCTGTATTTATAGGGAATACTCTGGGCAGAATTTTATCACCAAGTGCTAGGTCGCATACGACCTAAGGTAGGCCGTAGGTCATAGGTCGGCGACGACATAGGGGATCACCTGTACCAGCTATATTGGAACTTGACCTGAATAAGTTATTAGGTCGGCAGCGACCTAAGAGATGGGATCTGACTTATCTTGATTGCATTTAGTTCTTTTCTGAGCGAGTTAATAGGTCGCGTGCGACCTATCATAGGTCGTGAGTCAACTGAGATTTAGGTCGCTGAGACCACTTCATCCTTAGGTCGGTAGGCTGTGGCATTGCTTGGGTCGCTTATGCTTTAGGTCGTGAAGTTACAGGAACCTTTAGGTCGTTGATCCTCTTAAGTCGTTAGGTCGCTAACTTCTTAAGTTGTTAGATCATTTATCCACTTAGGTCGGTGGGTAGTTAGGTCGCTAGAACCGTTCCATAGTTAGGTCGCTCGCCTGTTTGTCTCGTTAGGTCGTAACCTGTTATGAATTGTTAAGTCGTGAACTAGACCGTTGAGCTTGATAGGTCGTTAGGTCGGTGCACTTCATAGGTCGCTGAAGAACCGAAGCACTAGGTCGCTAAAGACCTTAGGTCGCGGAGTGCTTTGTGATCTTAGGTCGCGGCTGTAGTTAAGTCGTTAGCACCCTTAGGTCGTTAGTACCCTTAGGTCGTTAGTACCTTTTACGTCATTGAGTCGCGTAAGTCTTAGGTTGTTGAGTCTCGTAAGTTTTAGGTCACTTCAGAAATAGGGGTTAAACAGCGTGATATTACTATGTGATGGGATCCTCGGGAAAGATGGTGATTTGCTCGAAGTTGTACGCATGTAAACTCGAGAGGGAAGAGTTAGGATGGGAGATTGAAGTGTGCCGGAGAATTTTTGTTTTGGGCCCGGGGATTTTTTATAAGAATGATTTAACCATGGTTTAAATGAAAAAGTAAATTTAGTAACAAGTTTCAATGCTGTTATTAAATAAGGTTTTCAAAACAAAAGTAACAAGTTTCAAAAAAATATAAATTATAAAGTCAAATGTTTTTAATTTAAATTGTTTGGATTTAAAATAATTATATAATAGATTAATTATTTAATTATAACCTTAAGTGTTTCCAAAAAAATATAATGACGTAATTAAGTAGGTGATTAAGTTAAGTGTATTAAACTTTAATTAATGAAAAGGTCTCAAGTGATTTTTGTACATTAATAATAAATTAATTTCAAACATTTAATTTAAATAAAATTTAAATGATAATTAAGTAATTAGTTAAGATAAATGGTTATCATTAATTAAATAAGGTCTTAAGTAATTAAAGGACAATTTGTTAGTGTCAATAATTAATTATGATAAAAATAAATGGTTTGAAATTAGTTAATGGTAATTAAGCATGATTTAAAAGTAATTAATTTATTTTGTGTTAATTAAGTTAATTTGAAATGTTGACTAATTAATCCTGCTTATGAATGATAATCTATAATTGAATGCCTTAGATTGTTTGATATCTCTGATATGTAATTTGTGATGTTCTGTGATATGAAATGATTTGGTTGAACTGTGATAAATGTGGGTTATCTATCTTTCATGAATTGTTGTATTCTGAGTATAAATTGAATTGTTTAAACTTAAACAACTTGACTTATGGGATGGCATTGGATTCGAAGAGATCGGGGTCGGATATCAACGATATTCGAAACCACTTCGATTAGTAACTAGTATAATTTTTATAGATTTGATTATCGAATCAAATAGGAAGGAATGGACTGGACCATTGTAACTAAGAAATGGTACTTATATAATATTTTGTGAAATAAGTATTTGACTATAACAAGATAAAACTCATATTGATGAACGAGTTGCCTGGGTTTTCAAGAAGTTTTACAACTTAAAGTATTTCATATTTAATGGGTTTACTCACGTTGGTTTCCAGCCTGACTCGGGTGTTACTTTAATGTAACGCTAGGGTCAGACTTTGTATTACAGATTTTTAGGTTAGGACGTTCTTGATCTAAGGAGGCAAGCTGGATGCCAAGAACCTATGGAGTATATTCCGCTGTGTATTTGAGGTTGTATTGATAGTAGTAAAAAACAAGTTGCTACAACTGTCAAGTTAAATTGTGAAAGATTGTACACTGATATATTGAATGTAAACTGACGATTACAGCCTTTCTTTTGGTAAAGGCTTATATTTGATATTATATTTTGATCTGCTACGAATGTGAGATTTTGTGCTGTTGTTTTCTATTTATTTTTCTACCTCTTTTCTTCTTTACCATAACAATCTGGAATTTCCAGCGTTCGACTACTCGGCACTTTTATAGAGAAAGTATTATTGTCGAATTTTCGAAGTCGAAAATTCGGGTCGTTACATTGGGTATCAAAGCGAGATTAAGCGAGAACCATGGCTCTGGTGGGTTTACTCATTAAGGATAGGGTCAGTAGTACCGTAGAATGAGTTGAGTGTAATATATATGAGAGCATACTTGTTATTCTCTTATATAAATATTTAAACCGGTTTTAAAAATGATTTTTATATTAGCTTATATTTTGATATATAAAGCAATAATTCTAATTATTATGTATATTAAGATAATTGGTTTTTAAATATTAAAGTTGAATAAGACTATAAGAATTTAAATGGTAATATATATAACCAAATAGGAATCGGATAATATGAACTGTACAATAGGCTAAGCTAGAAATGGATTCAAACTAGAAATGTAAATCTTGAATTTGTAGAAGTGTTTTTAGAATGCTGAATTAAGTTACCTTGATTTAATTTTTCAATAAATTATGAGATAATATATGGTGAATTAGTTTCAAGATATGATAATCTTGGTCATTATCATAAAATGGTTGTTATGGTGTCTAGTAATGGGATGTTTTTTTCCTAATAACAATTAATGATAAAGCAAAATGGAATATTTTAAGGAAGTAACAACTTAGATAAGTATGACTTATAAATTGAAAAAGAATTTAAATTGTAAAGTTTTAAAGTCCAAGTCTAGAAGACTTGAGTTTTTTTAAAGTGTTAAAAAGATATAATAAATAATATTATTCATTATATTTTTGAATGTAGGAATATTATTTTAAAACAAGAGTTGTTTTAAAAAAAATTGAATTAAAACCAAGAATGGTTTAGAATTTAAAGTATGACCTGGTGAGCAAATGGAATAAACATGTATATACGTAGGATATACATAACATCAAAGATGATATGAAATAAACACCAAGTATTGAGTTTTGAATTTTTCCTGAAATGTGATGTAAAAACCCAAAGAGAAATAAGTTTTTGAACTTATAAGTGGGAAATTATATTGATAAGAAGTTTAAAACTTTGAAATGGAGAATTCAAATTGAGAGGGTTGACTGGAATAAATGAATTGAATTTAACTTAAGGGAAGTTAAATAAGTTTAACAAACAACCTGAATTTGAAATTTCAAGATGAAATTGAGATTTAACTTAGGGAAGTTAAATGGGTTGAATTGAATTGGGAGTTATGTGTGATCTCAAAACAGGTTTGAGTTCTGAAAATTGGTAATGGATGCTGTTGATGGATGTTTTCGAAAATTTGGATGTTTATTTACCTTTGCTTATCTTGATATCATCCTATTGTTATTAATAATCTATGAAACTGTGAATTGGATTGTTTAAATGAATTAAAAAGTGGATTGAGATAATGTATATCCATTACTGAAATTAAATAAAACTTTAATTTGAAATTATTTAAATGATTTTGATTTTTAGAAATAAATTAGAAATTATGGGAATATAATCACTTTGAATTTAAGATTTAAATGTTAAAAATGAATTTAGAAACTAAAATTATTAATAGTTGGTTTCAAAGTTTGAAGTTAAAATTAGGTAGTAAATTTGACTCAGCATTAATTGTTTAAAAACCTAGGTTGATAAATTAAAAGTAAGAGTTAATTTGATTTAAGGAATTAAATAAACATTTGAAAATTTAACACGAATTTATATAACTCAAGATGGTTTAAAGTTGAGAATGGAATTGAAATTGGTTTAAACTGAATTCCGTTTGAATAATTTGGAATTATGATTGGAGTTGAATAACTTTAATTCAAATGGAAATTGATTTGAATTTGGGAAAGGAAACGAAGATAATTCAAATTAAATTGAAATTGAATCGATTTAAATGGAAGTGGAAATTGGAATGTGACTGAAATGAAAAATTGGGAAATTGAACCAATTTGACTCTAAAACTATTTATGAATAAATTGCTTTAATACAAACTGTTTTAAATCTATTTTTCCTAGCTATTTAATATACAACCTTTCTTTTAATACCCACACTATCTTATACTTATTTTACAACTCTTTTGAAAACTAATTATTATTTTACATTAGTTTTACAAACTAATTACTATTTTACGACTATCTAATTATTCTACAACTATTCAACTATTTTACAATTATTTTATAACTACTTAACTATTCTACAGCTATTTTACAACTAATAACTATTTTACAACTACTTACCTATTTTAAACTTTTCAAGCTATTTTCTAAATTCAAGCTGGTCAAAGTGCAAATTGTTTATAATTAAATACCAATCGAGATAAGAGTTGAAGTGATAATCCAAATGGAAAAATTGAAGCAGTTGTGAATAAGTGAATAAAAAGAGGATTGATCCAGCTAATAATCAATGAAGATAAATAGGTAAGATGTATGTATATTATTCTATTCGCATAACGATTTAATTGAGATTCGAACATAGAATTTCGAAATAGCATATTGATTCAATTCGGAATTTTTCACTCGATTTTCGACGACGAACCCTGGATATGGATTTATGATTGATTCTGGAAATTTTGTATCATAGTTATGGCTATATAAGGAGAATGACAGTTTCTGATCAAGAAATCAGATCTGAGTCTGCACTAGGAAGTCAAGTGAACGATCCTAGTCCGAAAGTGAAATTGTGTGATTGAGGAGCGATCGAATTTGATATTGCGTACGAATGATATATATACATCGTACGTGCTTAATTGTAATAGATATTTTGAAAAGAAAAGTCTATCTTGAGAAATATGTGACGAACAAAAGTGGAAGTTGGATATTTCTATTATTGAAATTCACTTTATAAAGAATTAGTAAGGTGGTATATTATTTTATAAATGAAATCAAACTAGAATATTTGATTTTACATAAATGAAGTAAGTAAAATATATTTGTTATATATGTTAAACTCCCCTTGTTGAATCTATAAGCAGATGAAAAAATATTTGAAAAATATTTGAAGCATAAAGGGGAATTTATAAAAGTATGAAGTGATCCAAAGATTTTTCAAGTTGGAAAGAATAAGTTTATATATATATGTATGTATGCATGTATGTATGTGTGTACATATATAAATGATTTTATGGAATTGATAAGAAGTTTTTGGAACCCATTGATTTTGAAAAGCTTTTGATTTTTGAGAAAAATCAATTTTGGGAATTTGGAAACCCTAGTTTGGAACTATCGATTTGAGATATCGATTTTTGTGTAAAGGAGATTTATATGTGATACATATAAAGATTATGATTTGATAGATTCTATATGCGTACAGTATAAAATGTTTTGAGAATGCTATAGGGAAAAACGTGCTCTCATTTAAATGAACTTCTAGCAGGACATGCACAAGGTGGTTCTGCCTTGAGCCCTAAGGGGGTTCCAAATTTGAACATAGGAGGATGTCCAGACTAATTGTAGTTCCTAAGGATTGTTCTTGGGGTAGCGAAAGTCGACGGTGTCGATACCTATGGAGACATTGGGTCATGCTATGACGATAGTGTAACTCGGTGTAACTGCGATCTACTGTGCACCATAGAGGAAGTCGAGCGGCAGCGATTGCCTAAGGTATACGTTTGATTTTGCTGGGAGAGCGATGTAACATCGATAGACTGCGATCTATCAAGGCATAGCGAAAGTCGTGTGGCAGTGAGTGCCCATAGGTTATATTGGGATTCGACTGATGTAGTCTGCGATCTATATGGTCTACGTGGAGAAGTTACATTTGGCAACGCAATTCGAAGGCGCTGATGCCTACATTTACATGGTTGTTTTCTATGATAGCGACGTAACCCTTGGTGTAGCTACGATCTATGGTGGATTCCATGATGTAATCGAGGGGCGCGGAAGCCTATAATCTATGGTTTTGTCGGGATGACAACGTAACCATCAGGATAATTGCGACCATGGAGGAGGTGATGATTTCCAAAGCATTCTCACCAAAAGTGTTTACCATATTTTCACAAAAAATGCTCCAAGTATTTTCATTGGGTGTTGAAAACGGGTTTACTAAGTACTTATAGATTTTCAGTCCTACGCATGATCAACGTATGACCGAATTTCGGTGAGAACAAGGATGGTCTTGTTGAGACATCGAGTTATAAAATGTATTTTCATAAAAAATACTTTGGTTAAAATTCTTGCTTCGTTCCTTTTCAATAATAAACATTGTAATAAAATTCTTGCTTCGTTCCTTTTCGAGGACGAAAATATTTAAAGGTGGGAGGAATGTGATAACCCGGATTTTTGGACATCTGATAATTGGATAATTAACTAATTTTTACTATTGAGACACTGATTTTAATTTAGTTGAACAAATAAAATTCTGACAACTAAAATATCTGGATATATATTTAAATAGATTTGAAACTATAATAAATGTTGAATTATAAATCTCTGGAAATGATAAATCTTATAGTCAATAAAAAATATATAAATAGATGTATGTAAATTATATAATGTTGAAAATTATAAGTGTATACATATACAAGTATATAAGTGTGTGTGTGTATATATATGTATAAATATGCCATGAGAAGTTGAATATATGGAAGGTTATAAAAGTGTGGATACATACATAGATATATATATATATATATATATATCAAATATTCACATAAGATATTTCTAATTATAATATATATATATACATATGTTGTGGTTTGAAAGCATTGATTTGACTTCAACGTAATGATTTTCAAAAGCTATTTAAAGTTAAATTCTATATTTTAAAAACTCTAAAAGATAAATATTTATTTATTTAAAAGTATGACAGCCTAAAATAAGATTTAACAAAAGTTTTATATACTTTCTTTTAAAACTATACATGAATATAATATGGTTTGTAAATATATATAGATATAAAACATAATACTTAATAAAAACACAAAGAAAAATAAATTATAGGTTTTGATATTTGTAGCTTTTGTATAACATGCAAAGACAAGTGGCATTGTATTCTTTTAATTTAAAATATAAATAAAATGTTAGAGACAAGGCTATATACAGGTCAACTCTTTCCATGTCTATTTCTCAATTTCTTTTCTACATTCCATCTTTCAAATTTAAAACCAAAAAAATCAAACTACTTCAAGTTCAAGGATCCAAGTTTTTCAATTGGAGCAGATTCAAATTCCGACTAAAATTCATCTCAAAACAAAGTAAATCATCTATCAGATCAAACATCAGGAGAAGATTTCAAATCCTCAAGTTCTGTTCTCTATTTTCAAAAATACAGTGAGTAAACAAACATTTTTTTTAAGTTTTAATCTTCTTTAACTTGATGCATATGATAGGTATTTAAAGTAATGTTGTCAAAATGTTTGTATGGATGTATTTTACCTGGAATATAGTTGAACTATTGTGTATATTGACGTACATGTCTGTGTATATGTATATACAGCCTCTGTTGTGTTCAACATACTCAAGAACAACTTAAATAAATTCATATCTTCCCATCTAAACATTTTTATGTTGTGATTATTGAAGAGGAAGTTATTGTATGGACATAAATCCATTTTTAAAAATAGTTTCAAGTGAATATATTAAGTAAATATTTCGAAAATAAGAAATTACAGTGAAAATCATTTTCAAATATGAAAATCGATAATATAATTCTATGTTTGGATTATAGGATTAGATTCGTATTTGGAATTGGTGATTTTTGATGATTGTATCATGATTTGTAAGTTTATAATTGTTGAGAATACGTGAGCTGAACGGTATTCGAACTTTGCTTTATTTCTCGTCGATCGGTGATGGCCATGCGTCGGAATTGATGTTGGAGGTAGCCCGTGTGTAGAGGATCACGGAAAAATAAGCCGGTAAATTTTTAGTTCGCCGTGGAGTTGGTACGACGGTGGAGTAGGGTCTAACGACTAGTTTTTGTCGATAACAATGTCGAGGCAATCGCTTCGTTGTGGGTGCATCAAAGTCGACCGGAGCGAGTGGGATCGAGGCGTGGTTTCGTGAAAAGGCTCTGGGTGGGTTAGCGAGCTCTTAAGTGGTCGTAGTCGGTGCCGCGAGAGGGTTTTCATCGATGGGTCTGGGTTCTGTGGTGCATCGATTTTCCCATTGTCAATTCAAAGCGAAATCGATGGTGTTGGGTGGTCGGGATGTTCGAGTGGGTCATCGACGACCTGTAAGCGACGGCAAAATTCAAAGGAGCATCTGCGATCTCGTATGCACGTGCATGAGTTTTCTTTTGTGTCTGATATTGTTGTGTGATGGAAGCCTCGGGAAAGATGGTGATTTGCTTGGAGTCATACACATGTAATCTCGAGACGGAAGAGTTGGGAGGGAAGATCGAAGTTGGCTCGGGAGGGGAGATCGAAGTTGGCTCGAGAATTTTTGTTTTGGGCCCGGGTATTTTTGATAAGAATGATTTAACTAAGGTTTAAATGCAAAAGTAAAATTAGTAACAAGTTTCAAAGCAGTTATTAAACAAGTTTTTCAAAACAAAAGTGTGATCAAGTTTTCAAAACAAGTTTCAAAAAAATATAAATTACGGAGTCAAGTGTTTTTGAATTTAAATTGTTTTGATTTAAAATAATTATATAATAGGTTATTATTTAAATATATCCCTAAGTGTTTTAAAAAAAATAAAATGATGTAATTAAGTAGGAGATTAAGATAAGTGTATGAAACTTTAATTAATGAAAAGTCTAAAGTGACTTTTGTATATTAATAATAAAATAATTTCAAACATTTAACTTAAATAACTTAAATGATAATTGAGTAATTAATTAAGAAAATGGTTATTTTTAATTAAATAAGGTCTTGATTAATTAAAGGATAATTTATTAGTGTCAGTAATTAATTATGATAAAAAAATGGTTTGAAATTAATTAATGATAATTAAGAATGATTTGAAAGTAATTAATTTATTTTGTGCTAATTAAATTAAATAGAAATGGTGGCTAATTAATCTTTATGAATGATAAATCGAATGCCTTGGATTGTATGATATCTCTGATATGTAATTTGTGATGTTCTGTGATATGAAATGCTTTGGTTGAACTGTGATAAATGTCGGTTATCTATCTGTGATGAATTATTGTATTCTGATTATAAACTGAATCATTTAAACTTAGACAACTTGATATAAGGGATGGCGTTGGATTCGAAGAGATTGGGGTCGGATATCAGCGATATCCGTAACCACTTCAATTAGTAACTACTATAATTTTATATAGATTTGATTATAGAATCAAATATCCTAGAATGGAAAAAATTAAGTAACTGCACCATTGAAACTAAGAAACGGTACTTAGATAATATTTTGTGAAGTAAGTGTTTGACTATAACAAGATAAAACACGTAATGATGAACGAGTTACTTGGGTTTTCAAGCAGTTTTACAACTTAAAGGATTTCATACTAAATGACTTTACTCACGCTGGTTTCTAGCCTGACTCGGGTGTTATTTAATGTAATGCTCGAGTCAGACCGAGCATTACAGATTTTTAGGTTAGGACGTTATGGAGCTCAGGAGGCGAGCTGGATGGCAGGAACATATGGATTATATTCTGTTGTATATTTGAGATTGTATTGATTGTAGTCAAGGACAAGATGTTCTAACTGTCCAGTTTAATTGTGAATGATTTTACTCTGATATACTGAATGTAAACTGACAATTACAGCTTTTTTTGTGTAAATGCAGTTATTTGATATTATATTCTGATCCATTGAAAAAGTGAGATTCTGTGTTGTTGTTTTCTATTTCTTCTTCTACCACTTTTCTTCTTTTCCCTAACAATCTAGAATTTCCGGCATTCGATTGCTCGGCACTTCTACAGTGAACGTATTAGTGTCTAATTTTCGATGTCGAAAATTTCGGGTCGTTACAAATTATAAGTTTAGAGCCCCTTCAATTAATTGGAATTATATTAAAATAGTTATAAATTACCTTATGTTAACATTATTAAAATTACCTTCTAGTTATTACCTCATTCTGACATCATAAATCTTAGTTTTCTTTCAATATAAAATTCTAAAAACTTATTTAATTAATAGTTTAATTATCAAAAAATACAGGTAATTACAATCTCTCGTACTCAAAACTTTTCGTCCTTGAAAAGGGAAAAAGAGGAAATAAGGGACCAATATATTTTATTCAAAGTATGCAATTTATAAACAATTAATTTTGATGATTAAGTAATTTAAATACAATATATAATTAATAACAAGTAAATCTTCATACTCAAGTCTACCAAAGATTGAAAATATTTCACTTTTCCCAAAATTTCTAAATTTAAAATTCATGGAAAATTTTCGCAAAGTCTCCTTTGTAAGGAGAGGTCTAGAAGAAATAATAATATCAATAATTACCATATATATATCATATTTCAAAAATAAATATCCCAACCCACGTGAAAACAATATAATATCGCTAGAAACCCGTAATTCGAAAACATACCTATTTATTGAGAAAACAACGCTTAATTTATGAAACCAAAAGTAGTAGCTATCGTTTTCACAAACCTTACTTCACTTATAAAATCCAAAGAAGTTAATAATTAAGTGAAAAGATATATATTTAAGTTGTTTTTTTAATAGCAAACAAATCAATGCAACATAATAATAGTCATATAAAACAAAAAACAGGACTATCATATGTAACAAAGGAATCAATTATACGTCCATCGCAACAAAACTAATGATTTGTTCAGGTTCAGAAACTTTTAATCGTACAGGATAGTAAATAAACTATTAAGTATACCTTATGCTCAACGGCCTTAGATCATTACTTGATAGATTATTTATACATCCTTATACGTTTAGAAGTATCCTTTCCTAACATCCAATAAGGCAAAAAATCAATAATTTCAACACAATATTTAAGTTTATTTAATTGGTTTTTTTTACATCATTACCGTTCATTTTTTATTCGTTTAGTGTCCTTTTTTTCCTTTCGTGCACTTGTATAAATTATTTCACAATACTAACTTACATTGATAACATTTCTTGTACATCAAAATTCTTATGAGAAATAATTTCATTGAACACTTCCATTACTTAAGTTTTACTTATATAATATTCAATTACATATTCTACTAACATTTCACATTATTAAACATTTCTGGTAAGTTATATATATATACACATATTTTAGGAATGTAATTGAATATTACACAATTTTTTGGTATTCGCCCTTCAAGATAAAAGGAATATTTCAATATATCTAATAGTTCTATTAAACATTTAACCTCATTCACTTAGTAAGAATATATGATATATTTAAAACGTCTTTATAGCATTACGCAATAATTTTCCAAAAGTTTAAACAATGTTAGAAGTTTATATCAAAACATAATGATATGATTTAAAAAAATAAAGTTCTTTAAATTCGATACTTTATCAGACTCATTATTTTAAAATTAGTATATACTCTAAATTACTAAACTGAAACTAATAGTATACTTAAATCTTAAATTAAATATCCAAATAAAAGTATAAAATTTCATATCTTCAAAATTAATTTTACACATTTGTTTAAAATAAATATTCCAATCATGGAAAAACATTTATTATGATTTAATACAAAAATTCAAATACTGAATAAACCTATAAATTTACTGTTAGTGCTTCGAAATCAAGTAAATATTTCTGTAACGACTCATAAATTTTAAAGGTTTTATTTACGTATTTAATTGAATTTTTGGTGAAATTTTTAAATAATAATATTTTGAAAGAACAAAATAATATTTGGAATACGTCTATTTTAGCAAATGGTAAATTTTCATCAGATAATATAAAAGTTTATTTTATTGTGTAAATTTAATTTAAATTCAAATCAGTTAAAAATTGATGATAATAAAATATTTTCTAAACCTAAATATTTTTACACAATAAGTTTGTAAATCATCTTCTGAGTAAGACGTCATAATTCGTTTCTCAAAATTTGGACTGTTATTGCCCTGTTTATCTTATTTTGGTCAAATTAGCAGCATTTTTTGTACCGATTTTCGACTTTTGACAAGATGATCGTACCATTAATACCTATATACCGTTTTGATCGTCTCATCGTGCTGCTCTCTATGTATATTCCATTTTGTGTTTTGAGGTCTGATACACGACGAAAACGATGATAAAGGTCCGTTGCAACGGTACCAAATTTGTGGCTTTTCACTTCCCATTGCTTTTCAAATCCAAACGTGCAGCCCAAGCCATATAATAAATTCCATTAATAACTTTAGCTGAATCAATTGACTGATGTTACCAATCCATCATTTCAATTTATTATACAGCGGTCCATTTTCCTCTGCGTTTTCAATTACTTTTCTCCGTTTCCACTTCGGGTTTGATGAATAATATATATATATATATATATATATATATATATATATATATATATTAGTCTATATGTTTTAGAAACAAAATAGCCTATCACTTTCCCTTTGCAATGTAAACCATTTATCCTTGCCTTCTTCTCTCCTCCTTCTATTTCTATCTTCTCCTGTGCATTTTTCTTCCCTCCTTTCTTCATGATTTCAGCCTCAAGCTTTTGCCGCAACTTCCTTCTCCATAGTTTGGCTGAGTGTCGCTCCTAAACCCAAAGAAAATTCCAACACTCTTCCATGACCCCACACTCACCGCTCTCCGACCCGCTCCTCCTTCAATCCACGACACATCCCACATCCACCGCCGCACTAGCCACCTCCTCAGCCCAAGCCGCCCATTTCCTTCCCGAGCCACCTTTCTCCTCTTCGACCTCCCCTTCCCTCTTGTGTCAGCCCTCCACCCGTATCATGTTGTACAAGTTGTTATTGTGTATGGGATTTATAAGCTATGTGCTGTTATTATTTAGTACCGTGTATAATATTATAAAAGTAATATATATACACACACACTTCCAGTTGATAGGCATACTAAAATTTATATATATGCTAGATATAGAGGTAGTCCACTTTAGTAGTATATATATGTATATATATAGATTTGATATTTTTTTTATGAGTATGTGTTTCAAAACTTTATTTTGATTTCTAAGTAAACATGGATCTTAAAGTATATATGTAGGATAGTCATTCACATATGTTTATTTCATCTGTTTAAGTTTAATATATAGGCTTTTAATAGTATGTATATAAATGGGTATGAATATATATGCGGTTACTATAATATATAAAATTTGTTATATAAGTTGTTATACCTATTTGCTTCTAAACTTTTATTTTTTTTGATTTATTGTATTGATTTTTTTGAATTTGTATATATATATATATATATATCATGTATGTTAGTATATGTTTTATTTTCTTTTATAAAGCAAGTTATGGTGATTTAAGAATAAGTATAAATTTTGATTTGTTTATTAATTTTGAATAAGTTTGGTTTCTTTTAGATTTCTAAATTATAAAATATAAGATGATTTGGAGATGTACTTTAAGAAATTTCGATTTGAAATATAATATGTAAGGATTATAGAGGTTTATTTTATCTGTTTGAATTTTTTGAAGATAAGAGAAAGGCTTATTTTATGTTATAGCGATTATAAATTGAATATTGAGAAGGTATATGTTTTAATTTTACTTGTAACATATAAATACGTCTTTCAGAATACGTAACTTAAATTGAATATTGGGTTAAGGAAGATAATAATATAATATCATCTTATTTAAATTATATCAATCTAATTTGATTTTTTCACATTGATCCTTGTTATCGGCTTCGTTCGTCGAGTCGAGTTCAATCTTGTCTTGTTTTGAGATTCGTGCCAATCCTGCTTTGCTTTGAAATTCGTGCTTGGATTTGTTGATTAATTCATTTTCAATTTCTCTAGCCTCGAAAGGTGAGCAATCACTTACGATTAACGTTCTTATATTTATTAAATTTGACTTCAACTGGAACGACAATTGAAATATGCTGTTGTTAGTTATTTACATTGCTTTATATATGCTATTATATGTATCTGTTCACTTGTGACATCAGACACCGTTATCTATTATTTATATTGATGATATATGTCTCTTATATTACTATAATATCCTTCATCGCTCTGCAAGTACCCTTTTAACGTAGAATTCCCTATGGGTTGAAATGATACATACCCGAACGATTTTGTAGAATAGGGGAAATCATTATGGGTTGAAATGATAAAACCAAGCGATTTTCAAATTGAATTGAACTTGGGATTGTGAGTTGAAATGGTATGTACCCGAATATATTTAAATTACGGATAGAGATGATACTTATCCGTATCACTTGAACATAGGATAGAAAATTTTATACAAACACCGTTGGTCTATATATATAAATATCTTGAAAATGATTTCTATTGTTTTCAAAGGAAATATATAAGGTTTTATTTAAATTTGAAAACATTATGTATATGAATTAGTTTTAATACAAAATAGATTTAATAATAAGCTTTAAATTTAGTAAAGTTTGATTTAAGTAAAATACAATATGTTTAAGTATGTATTTAAAAATTATATTTAAAAATAGATTTTTATAATGATTTCTATAAGTTAAGGTTGGAAAGATAAATTTGAATTTATCCGAAATTGTATTTAATTAAGAATTTTGTTTAATTAAATTGATTTGAAACTTATGGAATTTGAGGGTTTTAAGATATGATTTTATAACTTGATTTTTTATTTAAAGTGATTAAATGGATATTTCAAGTTTAAATAAATCAAAGGAAATAATTAGTTTAAATGTAATTTAAGGTTATTTAACGATATCGGATTTATTAAATGAATATTTCAAAACTAAATAATAATGAAGTTAAAATAAGATATGTATGAAATTATCATTTTAGTTTTGAAATGTTAAATGTACTGAGCTTTGAAATATATTAAAATTTAAATGGTTTATTTTGTGATTCAAATCTGTATTTCAAATCGATATAATTTGAAATGGTTTATTGAGAAGATGAATTGAATTGAAATTGATTAATTGAGACTGAATAAAATTTGAATTTGGAATTCGAGTTGATTGAATCGATTTGTGAAATTTGAGGAAATTATAAATATTATACTTTATAAATCATTTTAATATATATATATAAATACTATTATTAATATAAAACTATTTTTGATATAAACTATTTTAATACACTAATTATTTTAATATATAAACCATTATATTTTATAAACTATTTTATCACATACTATTATTAATATCTAAACTAGTTAAGTGGTGGAAGTTATGATTTCAAAGTTATGGTTTTCAAAGTATTATGGTTTCAAAGTGTTATGACTTCCAAAGTTTTATAATTTCAAGTGTTTAATAATTTCGAAAGTATTATAAATTTGAAAATGCTATGATTTTGGAAATGGACATATTTGAAGCGAAAAATGATACCGTATTGATATGATTTTGAAATGGAAATGATTTTTTGGTTTTGAAGTATAAACTATTTTGAAATGACGACGGTGTCATAATAACATTTGGTTGTTAAAGATACCAGAATCGAATATTGTCATACTTTCTGCCAATAAACCATTTTAACAACTGTATACTTGGTGGAGATTCCAGAATGAAGAAGGATGGTTTGGTGACGATTCTATATGGTACTAACATGACCCTGACTCCCGTTAGTCAGCTTGGTGTGGCTAAAACAGGAGCCATGTCGGGCCAAGTTAGGTCATTTCTTCGATCGGACACATTTCTTCGATACCGTTCTATTGCTTTTGTGATGTGATTGGGTGCACCCTTTGATTTAGGAGTGTGTCACGAGATAGGCGGTAGTATGATGTTTCCGTAAATGTGCATATATTTACCACCATATTTAATCTTTTTAAAGTAAAGAAATGATCATATTAGGTATTTTAACTTGTTTTAACCAAAATCCATATTAATTCCAAATTGTCACATATCTATCTTCATGTAGGAGCAAAATGGTCATTTATGTGCATATATTTCTTTGAGAAAAATTAATTGGAAATTAATACATATTTGTGTAGGAATTTGATCTCAAGTAGGATTAGGTTTATGAAGACACATGCATGCACAAAATGAATACAAAGGAATGAAGATGGAAATAATTCAAAGTGAAGAACATGGAGGACCCCACTTACCCACCTAGCTGAATGTATAAATTAGAGGCTAATGCACATGCTTATGGAATTAATAGCTTCATGTACACTTAAATGATGACTAGTAGAAGCTAATGGTCACTTGGCCTCCACACTATCTCATGGGCATTTTGGGCATTCCCCAAATTATTGGTTAGGGTTTCATGCTTGCATAAATTACCCATAATGTTTGTGTAACATCTTCTTCCTTAGTCTCTCTTTGTTTAGTTTAGGCTTTAAAGTAAAAAATCAATGCTCTCTTTCTCTTTTCATGGCTACTTAGCCATTTCTTTTATAATTTTATGCAACTTTAATGTATTTCTCTTATCTTATCTTTTTTATTTTCCTTTCATGTTTGTATTGTAGATTTACATTCATGCAAATTAGATTATTGTTAATTCTTGTTAATTAGTTATCTTCTTTTATTTAGCTTTCATTTTCCTTTCTTTTTTGCTTTCATGTTTCAAGCTACGTTTGTTAATCAAATGACAAATATGAGAGGCTAAACCCCTTCAATTTAAGGGTAATGACTCTAATTATGTAGCTTCAACTAGTTTTTTGTTCATGTTCTCCTTTTGTGCTTAGTAAGAATGATTGAAGAGGTTTAATTTTTGATTTTTCTCCGAATAAGATAGCCTATATTGTTGACACCAAACAGGCCATTCTTAAACAATCACTAACACAAATACCTCTTCATCAAAATCTGATTATGGCATAATAAAGTGATTTGTAATTCAAATTCGATGGTCTATATTTATAATCAATAGTTAATAGACCATACTTAAAATAGATTTCATTTTCATGTCGTTTTCATCAAAGTTAGTAAGAGGTTTAACTGTTATAGTTTGATGGCTTATGTTGGCTAATCAATAGCACAAATATGCTATACTTATGATAAGCACATCAATTAAGCACTAATGACCATAAAAGAGAGATCATAATTTCATATATGTTGAACTAAATGATCTAGAGAGCGGATTTACTCTCTAAATTGCCACTTAACTCTTATATTTGCTTCTCTTTTCTTTTAGTTAGTTAGTTAATTCTCAAACTCTCTAGCTTAACTTTCACTCGACTTTGGTTTAATTTGACTGAATATATTTTTAAAATTAAACAATTCCCTGTAGATCAACACATATTCGCCACGTAATACAAGTGTACGCCGTGCGCTTTCGGTTAAATTCATTTCAAAAAAATTCGACAATTTTCTAAACCGATAGAAAATTAGCCGATTATCAAGTTTTTGGCGTCGTTGCTGGGGAATAGATTTGAATATGATTTTTTATTCTTTGAATTATTTTTGTTTGATTTTTGTAACGACCCATAATATTTTCAATAATTTAATTTGTTAACTTAATAAGTTTTGGAAATTTAATATGAAAAAAAACCTTATTAATTTAAAATTGAACAATGTTAATTAAAACTAATTAGTAACAATTGAAATGAAATAACAATTTAGTGAAGTAATGAAAATCGGCATACTTGGCTATAAATTAATGTAAATAAACTAATGTAAACATTTAAAATTATGAAAGGAATAATATGAAATAGATGACTCTTAAATAAAGATTAGGTACATAAGAATGGTAACATTTGTTGTGAAAAATGAAATCACAAGTGTGAATGTTGAAACATTAATGAGATAATATATGATTAATATAAATTGAAGTAAATCAGTGTTAATGAAGTAACTGTAACATTTGATTTGTAAACAATAATGAATTCATTAATGTGGCTTAAAGTAATAGTAACGGCTGTAAGTTATTATTTAATTGGCCTATTAATTTAGTTGTAACTGTTATATTTGAGTACAAATTTGAATATAAGTAAATAAGGGTAAGTGGTGTATAAATAAATGAATTGGTTGAATGAATTCAATATTAGGTAGGTAACTATAATAATTAGTTGAATATAATAAAATTAAGTGTAAATTAAAGGGTAATGGTAACGGCTATTATAAGTTGCCTATTTAGTCTATAAAATAAATAGGAAATCTTTAATGTTGTAACGACCTAGAATTTTGAACTAATTAAGTTGAAAACATTTAATTAATTTTAAATATTTGAATAACTATTTAGCTTTAATTCCCAATTAGCTATGAAATTAACGGTTAAATTTTAAAGTTTAATCTATAGAAAGTTGAATAAAAATTTGTATCTTCAATTTTAAGCTGATTAAAAATATTTCAAAGGATAGTAAAATTCATATTGATAATACTGAAGATAATAGAAGCTTCAGAATTGAAATTGAAAGTAGTTTGTTTAGTTTTAAAATTTATACCGTTTAAACTGAATTTAAAAATAGCCTTCCGTGGCACGGTCTCGGAATTCGACGGAACTAGTTCCATTAGGTCCGTAATATTGAATTATTACCGGATTTCAAATTTCGTTGCGTTTGGAGTTGTTATGTGAGCACACGGTAAATAAACGCATTGAAATTTCAAAACGAATTCGATTTAAATTTAAATTTTAAATTACGTCAACACCAGCCACTTTCTCTTCCATTAATCACGCCTAAATTCATGGCTAAATCGTGCAGAGCATGTCTCCTTCAATTTTTAAATAACCATCGTCCTCTCTCTCTTTAGATTCAAATGGAAAGAAAAAGAATTAGCCGTGAATCCTTCCTTCCCTCTTTACAATCGAGGCTGGCATTTCGAATCCCCTTCTCAGAAAATTAAATCGAACTTTCCCCCTTCTCGTTTCTAATGGTAGTAGCCTCTCTGAAGGGAAAAAACGAACGAGATTCGAAATCGATTTGAATAGGAGGGGATCGACATTTTGGGAGTCACGACCAAGTCTCGAGCATCTGGTCGCGCTCGACTTCGTGAGGAGGTGGCAGGCGACGTTGAGACCGAAGTCGCGATGGACGATGGTGGAAGGTTGATGTGTTTCATCGCAGGCGGCAGCGTTTGGATTGCATTCGCGGGGCAGAGGATTGAGAGTCGCGAATCTGGGAGGAGCGGGTACCACGTTGTCGGCGCGAGGCTTATGAGGGGCTTGACTGTAGAGTTTGTCAAAGTCGAGTGTTGGAGTTTGGATCTGCGAAGGTTGAAGTTGCAGTATTTGGATCCTTCCGGGGATCTAGGCGTTAAGGTATATCGATTTCATTTTTTTTCAACTTTGCGTAGATTGAAAGTAAGATTTGAGGAACAACAGGAAGAAGAAGAAAAGGAAATAATTTTTTTACAGCAAAGCCAAGTTTGATATAAATGTAGATTTATGTGTAAATAGTAAAACAGAAAAAAAATGGATAAGGTTTTGAAAAATTGAAATTTTAAATGTTGGAAAGCAGTAATTATATATTGAACATTTGTATAAATATATATGTTTTCAAAATAATGATAATAACTTATTAAATTAATTTTTTATTTACTAAATATAATCTATAGAAAGAAAAATTTGTTTTGAAAAGGAATTTTGTTTTAAATTTAAAAATATTAGATTAAAGTGAAATTTTATTGTAAGTAAATAAATTAAATAAAAATTAGTTTAAAATTTATGATTCATTTAAATAAAATCATTAGTATAAAATTTAAATTTTTAGTTAGATAAATTTATTAAAGGAATTGGCTTGAAATAAAATCAAATTGTTAATTTAAAATTTTCAAATGAAATTTCCATTGTTCGATTGGTTCGAATATTGATGAATTCTATAAACATTTATACAAGGTCAGAAAATTGAGAAATGGCTGGAATGGAAATGGATGGCAAATTGAAAATCAAAGGTGAGATCTTCTCACTCAAATTAAAAATTTGGATTGCAGTTATTAATTTATGTTTGGTTGTGATATTAGATATAGTAGGATATATCTATATATAGCAATATATATATATATTGGCATATGTATATATTGGAGTTGTTGATTTCCCGCATTACATAGCGGATGAGACCCTATTGCGCCGTCTATTAAGCGGATAATATTTTATAAATCCCATATACTGCCATATTCCGTCTTGAAGCGGAATTGGTATTGTGCTAACATTTGTGGATGCAGGGAAACAGGTTGGAGGGATCCAACTGGATTCCTCACCAGTATTTAATTTATTTTAGATATTGTGATATTTGATTGATTATCATATCGATATATGATGTTTTATTGTCGTGATTGACTATTTGGTGTGCTGCATCATCGGATCCATTTTTGAAGTTTTAAAAATGTTAACGTAATGATTTTGGTTTTTAAAAGAATCTTTAAAGTGATTTTTGAATGTATACGTTTTATTAAATTTTTGAATTGATTCATTTTAAATAATTAAAACATTATAAATTCTTATGTAATAAAAATTAAGATTTTTTGTGAAATATAACCAAAAGGTGATTTTTGAGATAAGTAGTTAATAAATTATAAAGTAGTTTAAATTGGGATTTTTGAATTATTATAAACAATTTATATAAAAGTTGTATAAAATTGATATTTATAAATTAAAAATATTGAAATTATAAAACAAGCTTTTATAAGTGTTAAAAAATAAAGTTTGAACCTAGATTCATAAATAAATAATAATTTTTTATTTATAAATTATTGTTGATATAAAAAAATGGATTTGTGAATAAATGAATTATAAGTAATTTACTTATAAACCGGATTTCGACATGTAAATGGAATATAAATAAAATTGGTTAGTAAAGGAGATTTATAAAACGAAGTTGTTATAAAATATAGAAATGGAATTTATAGACATTGTTTATAAATCCGAAAACGACTTATTTTGATAAGTTAATTATTATAGCTTATTAAAGGAAGTATGTTCACGATTTTTGGACAGTGAATATGTTATTAAACAAAATGGATATGTTTTGGGAAAATGAATATTATCAAATGAAGTTAATTGTTTTAAAGATGTTTTAAAATGGATTAACTATCGAAACCATAGATTTCAACATTTATTGTTGAAATAGACATTTTCGAGGAATAAGGAAATAGTGGACTATAACACTGTTGTTATAGTAAATGTTTTCCGAAAGGAAAGGTTTTATATAGTATTGGGATTTATATATCTGTCTAAATTTCGAATCCCTATACTAGTGATTTTGGGTTGTCGTAACGATGTTTTGCGCAACATTCGTTTTGGCCCAAATGAATATGTTTAAGAGAATGATTTCCTTAAAGAATGAAATATATACTTAATTTCGGTTTAAGTATATTGAACATTTTCCAAGTGTTGAAAATAAATGGATTTGTGGATTACTTATTAATAAATATGTACGGAAATGTTTTTCCAATGTTAAATGAAACGTTTTGATAATTTATCTTTTTGAAGACAAATTGAAAATGAATATTAGAAATCGATATGGGAACCATATATTCATAAATATTTTGGAATGTAAATTCACTATGGAATTTATAAATGAAAAGGAGAATTTGTTTAAAAATAAACGTTGATTTATTTTTGAAGTGTGGGAATTAATTTACGGATTTGGAACATAAATATAAAGTAAATCACTAAGGATTTATTTAACGGGTTTAAATGAACCATGTTGAAATGAAAGTATTTCGCGTAAGGAAAATGAATGAAATTTGTTTTCAAAGGAGATAAAGGTGAAAAGTGATTTGAAAATTAGTTTTCAAATGTTGAAGTGTGGGAAATTTTATATCTAGTAAAGATATTTTGGAAAGTAAATAATTTGGAAAATTATTTGGAATTTGGTGATGTTGAACACGCCTATTAATAGTTAAATAATCTGACTAACAATATTTACCTTTAAATAGGTATTTGTTGTGATTGCTTGAATTTGAATGCCACGCTTATTTTTGAATAAGCGCTCACTATTCGGGTTAGCCGGGAAACGACCTTGGGGTCGTATAACCCATTCCGAATATGTGATACGTCGTAATGGATTGCATTTGATGACCGGTGTTGAAGACCGGATATTTTTGAAAATGGAAGGATTACCGTTGAGTTACTCTGCATCGGCTGATCTCCGATATAGAGGTTTTATCACCCTTAGTGACGGGAAGTCCGGACGTGATTAGAAATTATCCGAAATGCAAGGACTTCTTTGTAAGTGCCTTCGGTTCTGTTCGAGCCCGGAACAGACTTGTATGGACTGTATGTCTGACATTACATGTTGAGATATAAAGCTGATTTCTTTCAAATATATTTCTGTTGGTGGCGGAGAATTTATTCTCTTAGCTTAACACCCTTCTCTGAGACGTATGAGCTTAGAGGTTATGTAGTTGAAGGTTATTAGTGATATGCTCCCAATTTGGTAGTGTGGCATGCTGAGGGTTGCTGTGAAATGATCATTGATTGATCATTTGTGATATGATCATTTGTTTGTTCGTTTATCTTTGTGATCATTACTTTGATCATTTGTTGACCCAAATCACAGCTTTTGTATAAAGCATGACTTTGTGGACGAGACTTCGTCGGACCTCACACCCCGGAAATGGTCAAAACAGGAAGGATGCAGTAAGGTTATTAGGGGGTAGCGCCCCTTTAGTGTATGTCATTCCTTATGGATAGAGGTGGTATCATGGTATGGAGCCCATATACTTAACTTATGTTGTTGCTGCAAATTTATTGCTTTGTGGTTGTTGGAAATCGAGGATCCTCGGATAGATCGATTACGATCGGGGGATGACATTTTCGTGTCAGTAGTTACCCAGTTAGGGGTAACCCGGCCTTGTGTTGGCAGAGATCAGGTTTGGTTCTCGGGTCGTCTTTCCAGAGGCGTACCTATGTGGCAATGGGAAGTTCCTTGGCCTGACCATTTGTTGGAAATCCAAAGAAACAATACGATCTTGTACGGTTTTAGTTGTAGAACCTATCATTCATTTATGGTGGTCACCACTGTTTGGATGGTAGCTATAGTAGGCATAAGTGCGAAATGCCAATGCTGGCTAAGATTTATATCTTTACTTTCGAAATGATTTTTCCTACACTATGCACTAGTAATAATATCAAACGTTTCTTTTTAATGCGTATCAAGCATATTTGACTGTCATAAGGAGAAATCTCCTCCGATTCTGCGTTTGCATTGTGTGTGTGTGCAGGAGGCCTTATGGTAGTCTCATTTTTAAAAGGATTGCGAATTGACGTTAAAAATATTCCTCTATTTTGTTTTAAAAATAAACTGTTTTGAGTTCTCACACCTGTCGCATGACTGACTCGGAGTTTATTGTTTCCCTTCCTAAACTCTGGGTGCCCACCAATTTCCACACGGGCAGTCAAGAGTAAGGTTTATCAGGATATTGTGGAATTCAGGAGTTGCTGGAGGCAAGATGAATGCATGGCGTATTCACTAGTATATAGTATTTCTTTTCCGCTGTTTGTTGTTGTTTGTTGTTGTACACTCTGCTGATGTAATGAGATGTAATGTAATAACTGGTATAGTTCTTTTTTTAAAGATTATTCATTTATCTATTATATGTTGTTCCGCTGCGATTGTGAGATTCTGATATTGTTCTGTTGTTTCTTTCTGTTCTGTTCTCTCTTTCTCTCTCTTCTTCTATCTCTTTCTTCTTCTTAAACCCTAAGTGTTCAGTTTTCCGGCATTCAATTGCTCGGCAGTTGATACAGTGGACGTATTGATGTCAATTTTCGGAAGTCGAAGAATCAGGTCCTTACAAATGTCATTAACGAGAAATAATGCAGTAACGGGAGGTGTGAAAGTATGAATTAAATAGAAACGTAAATTTATTTACAAAGTAATAAATTGTTAAAAGGAATGGAACTAAGTTTAATTAATCAATTGGTTTTAAACCTTAATTAATGTGTATAATTGACAAGATTTCACATTTAGAAATGTAAAATTTAATACGAATTTAAGATGAAAATAGGAGCAGACTAGTGAAATAGAATATAAAACTAATGTAACTAGGTATATAGGGTAATAATGGACCTAGTATAAAGATGGCAATTAAATCAAATCAAATTCTTGGAAGCAATTTTTAATTAATTGGAAGTAATCCGTAATAAAATTGATTATTGTAGGTAAATGAAATTAATTACTATGTAAATTGAAATTTGAATGAATTGGGAAGTTATTAATGTATTATTATATAAACCAATGTTAATATTACCCATAAAAGGATAAGTTAATTGTTGATTCAATAACAAAATTGAGAAATCAAGTATTTAGATTTATTGGAGATTTAAACTTATACTTTTTAAATAAGATAAAATACAGTGTATACATGCAATGACTTTCTATATTTTATTTCCCTATGTTTGTTTCTCTAATTTCTATTTTCTATTTTATTTGTATGAACTTTGAATATATTTATTTGATTTTTGATTGATTTTATTTTTAGTAATAGCTTAGAAATTTCAAGAGATATAGGTTACTTGTTTGTTTATTTGTTTCCTTTTTCTTTTCTCTTGCCTTTCCCTTTGCATAGCCAATTACTTCCCACATTCATAGCCGTGAATTCTTCTCATATTTCATGTACATATTGTTTCACAAACTCCTCTTTTCATTGCGTGCAAACAAAGGGAAAACAAATTTAATAAATACATCATGTTATTTGTTCTCTTTTTATTTCCCAACCATTCAAACTCCTACCTTTTATTGCCTAGCCTCTTTATTACTTGCCGTTTCTTTCTTTTGGACGTGTATTTCCTAAAACCTAGCAGCCATCTATTTCTTTTTTTCACGTGAAAAGTTTCTCATCTCCTCATCTTATTCATTTGCGTGAAGAAAAAGAATACATAAGATCTAAAGTCATGGCTTCCTTCTTCTTTCTCCTCTTTTTTTTCATTTTGTTTTCTTTGTCTTCCTTCAACTTGAGCTCCTCCTCCATCTTCTACCAGCACACCTCTAACCATCATGACCAAGCAACACAAGATGATGGTTGAACACATACGTGGTGTATCCAAGCCATTGATTGATTAAGGCAAGTTATGCCACTTTGATTAGTTATTTTTCCGTTGTTTTAATCTCTATTCTTTTGTATTGAATCATATTCTTATGTATGCAATATTTGTTTGCATACAAGATTTGGATCGGACACTTCATCCACTCGAGTTTGCATTGTGCTTTGTCGTGCTTTTTAGTACTTTCGCGGAGTTTGGATTTTATTCTGAATTTGTCAATTCTAGCTTTTAAAAGGTGAGTTATCACTCTTGACTTACATACTTCTATTATTGTGAAATGATGTCAAGTCAATTGTATAAATTAATATGCTATGTTCATACATGCCTGTGACATATTTATATGATGTTTAATGTTGTTTTTATAACTGTTACATCATCTAATATGATATGTTATATTGTATTGTTCATTTTGTTTACTGCATCACTACATGTTCCCTATCACTATGGCTTGAAATGATACATACCCAAATGGACTTTAGAATAAGGAAAATCGCTATGGGCGGAAATGAAGGCTCGAGTGATTCTATTAATTTTTATTGTATTTATTTTACTTGGGGTTGCAGGTTTGAAATGATAGAACCCGGAATTTCTTTTAAATTGCGGATTGAAATGATATATATCCGTATCACTTGACCTAGGTTAGAGAACATTATAAAGGCCCATGGTTAATATTTCTAAGGTAATATTTTCCTAAAAATTTATTAATTATTTTGAATATTTAGAAAAGATGAAATTTTACCTTGAAATTTGATTTAATGATTTAAAATATAAAGATATATTGGCTTTAAGTAAGTTAAATTTTTATAAGTTGATGATTCGTTTAGATTATAATTTAAAAATATTAATTTGGTTTTAATGGTAATTAAAAGAGCTTTAATTGTGATAAATAACTTAATAACTACAGTTAATTAATATGAAATTTTAAAGTCTAGCCTGGTAATTGCAGTCAATTTTTATTTTATGAAATAAATATGTTTGTAAAATAAATGATGTCCTTTGAATTGATAAAATGACATACAGTTTTAATTGTACATTTTGTAATAAAGGTATTTAACCTAAAATCATAATTTAATTGATGCCTAAATGAATAAATTTGCAAAGAAATTGATCGTTATATTTACTATGATAAACTACTTTATTTATGAAATGGAAATGTTTGAAAATTAAATAATTATGATTTAAGTGGAAAAGTGAATTTTCAAAATATGACTTAACTTCATAATTGAAAATTTGGTTTTAATTAAAATCGTTAAGTCAAGTATATAAATGGAATTTAGTCTTTCTTATGAAGTGGGTATTTTAAAATAAAGTGGTAAGTTATTTGTTGAAATAAAAGAAGTAAAAGAATGTGTTTTTGACTTAATAATTGAATTATAGTTTAAATTGGATATTTGTAACGTCCCGCCTTTTTGTACTCATTAAATAGATGATAAACCACACACGTCAGACTTAAACCACACAAAAGGGCGGGTTGTTATGGGGTAATAAGAAAAGGCAGAGAAACAAAAAGAAAAAAACAGAATCTTGCAGCGGAACGATAGAATATAATAATCAAATAAATAGTTCATGAGCTATTTTATAAAACATTTGATTATACTTATACAATGCATATCAGAGTTACACCTACCAGAGAATATTAATAATGAAATATAATACAATGGTGTAGTGGTATACTATAATATATAATAGTAATAAAATCTTCGTCTTCGTCCTCCAGAAGCAAGGACTTCAAGTCCTGAAATGCTCAGGCTGACTCGAGCGAATTGAAAAGACTAAACACTCGAGTCAGAAATAAAAGATCTTATGTAAGTTAAATCAACAGTCAATAATATGAGTGGAACGGCATCAGAGATATTTATGGGATTTGACATCTCCTATCCAGTCTCTAACGTGAGTGTAGTAACTTAAGAGACGTTTGGGATTCACATCTTCTAAAGGTCCGTTAAACTATTTACTATGTAGTAATATTTCGCTATTATAATAGTGTCTATAGTAAAATAAACTTACTTTTAAGTAGCGTTAAAGAGTGACCCAATATTCCTCTTAACACAATAATAGTTCCGTTAGACCATCCAATATCATGGTCCCTCCTGATCGGGAAGCCACCAGAGGATACCACACGGGCTACGGGAGAAAACCAAACTCGTACAAGGCGCGATAGGGTAGGTGACACGGCACAACTAGGCAATGCCAGGGTAGATATACGTGTAACGCGTAGCGCGCAGCTACCGCCCACCTCGAACCACACCCACAATCAAAAAAATCAAAAGTGGCCACCGAACCAACCCAAAAGTCGGACTATAATATCGAAGGGATGTGTCTGATCAAAGGTGCTACCTTATTAGCCCGTCAATCGCTCCTGTTTTATCCACCTTATGCCAACTCACGGGAGTCGGGTCCACGTATTTACCTCAAAGGAAACACCGCCACCATCCTACTTCATTCTGGAATCTCTACCGCGTACATGGTTGTTAAAGTGGTTTTCGGAGTTGGCAGAGAGTATGACAACTTCCGATCACGGTCTCTTCGACGACCAAATGTTATTATAAAACCGCGGTCATTTCAAAATAATTATTCTTCAAATCCAAAATATACTATCCATTTCAAAACCATATAAATACGATATCATTTCCCTTTCAAAAACCAAATAAATATGATATCATTTTTATACAACCCAAATCAATATAATACCATTTTTATTTCGAATATATCCTTTCCAAAATCATAACATTTTCAAATCATAATACCTTGAAACCCATAACTTTAAAACATAACTTCTGATACTTAAATGGTTTAATATTAAACTACTTTATATAATAAATTAACTTCTTTAATTTCATAAAACAATTTCAAATACAAATTTGAATTCCCAAATAGACCATTTCAATTTCCATATATTTCAAAGTTTAAATATTCCACCATTTCAAAATTAATTGTTTGATAATCGCATATACATCGATTCAATTGCTATTATTTAGATTTGAAATTTTTACGTAATAAATCCCACATTTAAGAAAACTTTTAACTTCACATAACTGGATATTCTTTCAATTTATTGAACTCGATATATTCATTTAAACCAACTTTATATTCATTTGAATCACTCTAAACCAAATCAAGTTATAAGAATCTTACCTTTTTAAAATAACAATTTTACTTAAATTTCAAATCCAATTTATTCAAGTATAATTCTTAAATAATTCAATTCAAACCAATTTCACATTGATCTTCCATATTAATTTTTATTAAAGTTATTAAAACTATATATATATATATATATAATATCTTAAACATGTACTTAACCATATAACATAAAGCAATCAAACTCCATTATTAAACTTATTTTTATTAAACAAATTTATACATAGCTTAAATTCAAGAATTTAACTATATATATATATATTAATATTTATATAATATCAAAAATTAATATTTATTAAACCGTATATTTCTTTCCAAAACCATAGAAATCAATTTCAAATTATTTTTATACATATAGACCACGGTGTCTGTATATAATTTTCTATCATATGGTCAAGTGATACGGATATTTATTATTTCAATCCATAATTAAAATAAAAATACGGTTGTATATAATTTCAAACCGTAATCCCGAATCAAAAATGACAAATCAATAAAGAACTTGCAAATTATGATGATATAAATAAAATGTAACGACCCAGAATTTCTGTCATTTGAAATTCATAAATTTAATTTATTTTTAAATATTACCAAGTAAAATATGTAAGTCGAATAAATTTTATTTCAAATATTTATATTTATTGGATAATTAAATCGATAATTAAATATTTGAAATTACAGAAATAATTGGAAATTGGTTTTAATATGATTGGAATTGATTTATAAAGTTGTATTAAATCATATTGGAGTTAGAATGATGTTATAGAACTTTTAAAATGGAATTAAAAGTAAATTTGCAGAAATTGAATATTTTAATATTTAATTGACGAGCAAAAATATCCATTTTTCAAACAGTCTCGGATTTCGACGAAACAAGTTTCATCGGATGCATAATGTTATATTATTATATGGTTTCAAATTTCGTGTCATACGGATATACGGTTTGTCCGGGGCAAGCTAAAACGCGTAGAAATCGATTCGATTGAATTTTGAATTTAAATAGTCGATTCAAAAACTTATCTTCCAAATTTGATCGAATTGGCTCCCGATATATATTCCATTGCGTTCGGAATAGGGGTAAAACATTATAAATGCCAGGAGGCACGCTTCGTTTGGAGTTTGAAAAAATTTCGGGCGAATAGTGTTTGAGAATTTTCTATAATAGGCCCTCTATTTTTCACTTTTGCAACATACCCTAGGTTTAAAGCCCTAGCCGCCAGTTAAATTTTAATGGCCGAAATTTATTCTTCTTTCTCCCCTCAAAATCTTCAAATCTGTAAGCAATTACAACAAACCTTCAACTACAAACTTCAAGATCATATCGAGATCTATATTGTAACACCCCACCCTGAGACCCACCTTAATAAAGAGAATTAACGAGTAATTCCGTCTACTAAAGCGGAGAATAGGGCTGGTTAAGGGGACCATCTATAACTTTGTCTTAAACATCTACTGAATACGTCGATAAATGCAATATAATTTTTTTTCTTTTCTATCTCGGTGGATCGACATACACAGTAAATGCTTAATCCAAAACAATAGGTGGCTAACGGATCTATCAAAACAAAATACAATAAGTAAATGTAAATCACATCACAGAACAGTAATCAACATCATATATATACATATACACTGATACATGTTTAGTACAATACAATATGAATACAAATAAAGGTGGTACTCGACAACATCATACACATTGAATCAAATATAAATACATCAGAGTATGCAGAAGAACAGAAATTTCTCAAGAGAAAGGAGAGCTAATATCCAACATCAACTTCAAGCAAAGACCAATAGATGATACCTGAAACAACTTGGTCTGACCCGACTATAAATACACGAGTCAGTCTAGCTACACAAATCAGTCAATATCGATATTATGAAGCAGAATAGACATGGAGATACTTCTTCTCGAAAGAGAAGAAGGAATCTATAAACCCATAATCTCAACACTTAAGTAACAAACGCTCCTTAAGTGAAAAAATACCTCGAAGGAGGTAACTCAAACTCAATACTCAAATTAAACACAAGCGCCTTATATCATCGGGGACATCCTAAAATGTCTGCATGGTTTCCATGAACCATATCTCCTCAAAAGGAGAAACATCAAAAACAATCTCTCGCCAAAATGGCAGACATAAAACATTCTCAAATATGATGATCCATGTAACAACCCGCATATTTAACGATTTTATATTTAAATGTTTGATTTAAATATAGCGTTGTTATTCGGATTTTGGGGTCCGAAATGTTACTTTCTGCAAATGGCCGAATTGGAACTCGAAACTACCTCCATTGGTTCCAAAAGGGCGTTTGCGATCTTTTTGAGTATAATCTTTGATATATTTGGAGTAAGTTGAAATTTGACCCTTTTTCTACTTGGGCTTGAGTTTGGGTTCAGCCCATTGGCTAGCTAACTCACTTAACCTTCTACTTCAGCCCCTTCCCCTCATCTCTCTTCATTTCATTTTATATGTTAAGCTAAAAGATGAAATGGGGGAAAGGAAAGTGAAATAGAAATTAGCAAGCCCTAGTTTCTCCTTTGTAACTTGATTCTTGCTCCAAAATCAAAGAGAATCCATTGGTAAGTTCATCTCCACCTTCTCCATCTTTACTCCTCTTCAATTTCAGTAATTTTCTAACCCTAACTTAGGAAATACTTGCTTTGATTCTAGATTAAAGCTTGTAGTGTTGAAGTGCAGTGTAGTTGGTTGATTCCTTGCAATTGTGCTTCTTCATCTTCTTTGTTTTGTGTACAAAGTTGAGTTTTGAACTCACATCTACTTCTCTTGATTTCATTGATGTTGGGTATGAATTCCTAACACCTTGTTCATATGCACTAGCATTTGGTTTGGGTTGAATTGGGGAATATTCCAATTTTTAGTGTTTTGGGTTCAAATCTTTGAAATCCTAACTTTGATGTTTTGATCATGTTTTGGTGATGCATCGAGGAACATATAGGGCCGGGTTGCCGATTGGCATAAGCCCTTAGAGCCAATGTTCGTCCGATTGCATTTTGGAAGAGTTTGCTCTTCATTTGAATAAGGCCGAAAAACAGCCCAGGCGTGATTCAGTCGATTGAAAACTCTGTTCAGTCGACTGAACCTGGAACCCGAAAGTTTCCAGGCATGATTCAGTTGACTGAAAACTCTGTTCAGTCGACTGAACCTGGAAACAGAAAGTTTCCTAAACCTGGAAAATTTCCATGTATAGGGTCAGTCGACTGAAAACTCTGTTCAGTCGACTGAACCTGCTGTTTCAGCCCACTTTGCCTTTGGGATTGAATTTCCAATTTGAATCGATTCATGATGATCCCATGTATGATTATCAATTTTTTTGACTTTGATGATTCCTTTTAATTTTAATCCACGGGTTTTTATAAAATAATCTCTTGAATCGCATTTAAAAGTTCGTTTCTCTAATTTATAAATTCTATTTAAAACACACACTTTCGCACTTCGAACGAAGTGGAAGGGTGATTAAATGGTTGGGCAAAACACGGACCAGGAATCTGTGCGTTTATCTTTCCGATTAATCCTCGACCTATTTGATTGATTGTTTTGACCTTCGGGTTTGGTTTATCGATGATATGAGGTAAACTTTGTACTGCTTTGAGTGTGAAAGGGACTGACGGATAGTAAACCGTTTAGTGCGAACGAGTGGTTATGGGACATACGTTAACACTTTTCGTATTCCTTTTCGAGAGTTGTGACACAATCCGCCAGTTAGTGGTGTCCAGTACTGGGTCTTCGACCTTCACCACTACGGTTTGTTGCCTCTGGGATAGTGTCTTCGGACTGTCTCCCTAGGTTTGTTGCCTTAGGGTATGTTGCCTTCGGGTGTGTGCCTTCGGGTTTGTTGCCCTATATAGTTTCGCTCTGATGCTGGCCTTATGTGCCGCATGGGTGATACTTGGGTTCGGAGTCTTCGGGCTCATGGATCCTTGTTTGTACAGTACTGAGCTCGAGCAAATTTTATGATGTTTCATTGATACGTATATTCCCTTGGTATCGCCCTTCGGAGTTGGTCTTTTTGAGCCGCATGGAGTATAGCGATTACCTTGTGGAACTTGTATACCTTATGGGTATTTGTTATTGCCTTCTGGCTTGTTTTGGGACAATTGTATCCTTTGTTTCTATATGTTGCCAATGATATGAGGCTTGTTCTATATGATTCATCTCCTGTTGATGATTGTGTTATCTCCCCTAGAGATATTTATTATACTGTATGACCTTGCAGGTTAATTATTGTTCTGTTTATCTAACTGCTTTGTTATCTAGACTGACCCGTGTATTTTATACTCGGGTCAGACCGAGATGTTTCAGGTTTGGTGCTTTTGGACTTAGCCTATTTTGCTTCCTCATGGACTATTCGCTAGCTTCGTTTTGTTATAGCGTCTTTTGTAGTCCTTATCTGTTGTAACTCTGATTTCGTCTCGTCTGTATATTGTGGTCTCCCGTACCACTTGACATGTATTATTTTGTATACTCTGCTGTGTATCTGTGTATGTGTATATTATGATCGACTGTTCTGTGATGTATATTACATTTGAGTTGTTATATTTTCTTATGATAGATCCTATAGCCATTGTAGTTTTGCTTTAAATATTTATTGAATAGGTCGAATTTTAATGTGTTTCTACTTTTTGACGTATTTAGTGAATAGTTAAGGTAAGATTGCACATGGTCGCTTCCATTATACTCTATTGTCCGCGTTAGCCGACAGTATTATCTATGTAATACTCTTTGTTAACGAGGCTCTCGGAGTGGGGCGTCACAATCCAAAACTCAATTATAGATGAATCTCCAAATTCAATTATACCTCATCTCATCGGTATAAATGTTTATAAATCTCAACTCGCCAAAATTGCAAAACCTAGAATACCCTACAAAATCCGGAAATTATCCAAACTCATAACTCAAGGAACTCGATAAGTGTTCAAAACATCATAATTTAAATCACCATATATATAACATCTCATATAGCACTAAGCTATCGATGTAATAAAATATATTAAAAAGGTGAAATCACAATAAAACAGAAAAGTCAAAAAATCCGGATTGGCCGAATCCCCGATTATAATGCCGAAGCAATCCTGCACGTGCTAAACTCAGATGGCCGAAGCCTTAGACAAGGTCGCTAACACCTCCCAAAGAAGTTCGTCCTCATGAAAAGGTTGTTGACACCTCTCCAAGCCATTTTGTCAGCCCTAACAAGGTCGCTAACACCTCCCAAAGCAGTTCGTCCTCATGACAAGGTCGCTGACACCTCTTCAAGCCGTTTTGTTAGCCCTAACAAGGTCGCTAACACCTCCCAAAGCAGTTCGTCCACATGACAAGGTCGCTAACACCTCTCCAAGCAGTTCTGTTAGGTAAACATCATGAATGTGTCACAAACTCACGGATAGGAACCCGAAAAGTGTTAACGTGTGTCCCATACCACACATTCGCACTTAGCGGTTTACTAGCCGTTCGTCGATGCCACACTAGAAACATCATAAAACTCAGAAATTTATATCTCGC
The DNA here is from genome assembly GCA_030765085.1 of Allium cepa. NCBI lineage: Eukaryota > Viridiplantae > Streptophyta > Magnoliopsida > Asparagales > Amaryllidaceae > Allium > Allium cepa. Next base: position 948,613,465 of record CM060943.1, on the reverse strand, counting down.
CTAGTCTCATTGACGAGTGACAAAGAGCCACCATACTTGTCTCATCTCATCGACAAGCATTAAATGGCATCGCAACTTGTCTCATCTCATCGACAAGTGAAATCATCATGATGGTTCCTTATAAACCAAAATTCTCAAAATATGAAATCATAAACTCAAGACTTGCCTTATATCATTGGCAAGTAAATAAGACATCGTGGTGGATCTCATCAACCATACTCCTATATACGAGATCTCAAACCATAGTGTTTGCCAAATATTGGCCATATTAAATAATTTCAATAAATAGGAATTATAAAAATCAAAATATGCCATAAAATGGCAAAACATCTCAGAATCATTAATCTCAAATAGCTTCGATCCTACAAGTCCGAAATTAACCGAAACAGTAAACGCACATGTCCCATACCACGTGTTTTACTAAATCGTTTAATTCTCTTTCTCATACGTTCGAATGGTATAAATGTGTATATTTTATATATAAAATAATTTATTTGGGAAAACATGCTTTTAAAACCATTTTCTGAAATTAAGTTTGAAGACGATATTTGAAAATTCTCTATGTAGAGAATAAATAGATTTTACAGCTTAAAATAATTTAAAAATATTACATAATAATTATTTTAAATGCCAACTTATTTTAAAATTTATTTCAAAATTGTTTGGAAAAATTTGTGCTCGAAATCAAAAAAATCACTCAAAAACGTCATTCAAGTTTAATTCAAAATCAAATTATAATCAAAGTTGAAATTCAAGTTCATAAAAACTTTGCTAGCCTATTGATAGGCATCAAAGCCCTCAAAACATTTCAGAAATTTCACAAAAACATCAAGTATAAGTCAGAAATCGGATGGAAAAGGAACATAAAAATACTTCGCCAAAATAATACATAGGTCTGAAATGTTCTCTGGCGTCAACTTTCGGACAAAAATAGATGGTCGAACAACCTTCGGTAAAACTAATAATTAGTGTACACAAAGTAGAAAACTTCAGCTTTCAAACAAATAAAGAATCAATGAATTCCAACTGGAAATAAAAAAGTTATGTTGTCTCAAACATGGACTCGGGCCATGTTTGCAACAGTTCAAAAACCAAAAATGCACAGGCCTGAAAACCCTTTTCTACTCAACTTTCAGGCATAAAAGAGAGGACCAAATTTGATCGGATGAATCCAAAAATTGTATAGCTTATAATAGAAAACTTTATCTTTCAAACAAAAAAAGAATCATGCAATTTGGATAAAGTGTGAGAAAGTTATGATGTCTCAAAGTTGGACACAGGCAGCGTTTTCACTATAAAATCTGGGCAAAAACAAGCTCCAAGTCAAAGTTCGGCAACATGTATCTATAAGCTATATTGGTCCGAATGACCTGAAATTTTACACGAATAAAGGCCAACAATAATAATTTAAACTGCACAAATAATAATTCAATTTATACAAAGAATGAAAAAGATATGATGTTTCAAAGTTAGACCCAGACGGTGGTCACTGTAAAAATCTGGGCAATAACATTCTCCGAGTCAAAGTTCGGAAGCATGTTTCTATAAGATGTATAGGTCTAAATGACCTGAAATTTAACAATCATAAAGGACAATAACAAAAATTTAAATTCATCAAGAATCATTCAATTTAGATAAAGCATGAAAAAGATATGATTTCTCAAAGTTAGACCCAGACAGTGTTTTCACTGTAAAAATCTGGGCTAAAACATGCTCCGAGTCAAAGTTCGGCAGCATGTTTCTATAAGCTACATAGGTCGAAATGACCTAAAATTTAATATGAATAAATAACAACAATAACACTTTAAAATGCACCAAGTTTCATTCAGTTTAGACAAAACATGAAAAAGATACGATATCTCAAAGTTGGACCTAGGCAGTGTTTGCACTGTAAAAATCGTGGCAAAATCATGCTCCGAGTCAAAGTTCTGCAGCATGTTTCTATAAGCTCTATAGGTCGAAATGACCTAAAATTTAACATGCATAAAGACCAACAACAAAAATTCAAACTTCAAAAAGAATCATGCAATTTAGGCAAGGTATAGAAAAGTTATGATGTCTCAAATTCAAAGCCAGGCTGTGTTTGCAGGACTCGGAAAATCAATACTACAAACGAATTTTAAGCATTTTATTGCTATCAAACTCTTGTCTCAGCAAGACATTTGTGAGTTTATCACTCACCTTACTGTTGCAATAGAAAGACTCGGATTTGTAGCTAAAAGGTTGAAGCTTTGAGAAGATTTTGGCCACTACAACCTGTAGAAACTATAAACAGAAATATGCAAACAAGAAGAGACAATTAGCAGACAATCTTCTCTAAACTAAGATTGATGAGATATTTAGGTTCTGAAATATGATTACCCGTGAATTTCATTTTAGATTGATAAAGATCTCAGCTTGAATTGAAGAAATTTGAGTTTTAAAAGCCATAGATTGAAGAAGATGAAGTTGGGTTCTTTTTTTTCTAGTTTCTGAATGTTTACAGGAGGAAGAAAATGAGCGTACAGTAATTAGTTTCCCATTTCTTCCTTTAGGCTTAGGCTAAGTGGGCTTGGACCCAAATAAAAACTAAAAAAACCTAACAAAATTAATACAACACTTAACAAATGCGCAAATATATATATATTATTATAAAAATAAATTACGTTCACTTTTAAATTTTTACATAAACAATTATGTAAACTTACATACATATGAAATAAAATATTTCCTATCATATAAAAAGATTATTTTAAATTTTAAATATTTTTATTATTAAAAACCTCAAATTTACAAAACTACCCAATTTACATCAAATAAATTCATAGTTCCTTATTTTTAACTTCTAAAATTCAACAAAAATTATTTTCTTACGTAGAAAAATATGACAAACTATTTTATTCTCCTATTTATAATCAAAACACATTTTTAAACCAAATTCCATCTTTTTATCTAAATAAACAACATTTAAAAATCAATCACTTCCTTTAAAAATTATTAAAAGAAGTAACTGGCAATAATTAATAAAATAGTTGCATTTTCTCCAATAAAAATCCATTTTCCATTTATTATTACCCTAAGCAAATACAATAGAGTTCCAAACTTTATTTTCTCATTTTAAATTCAAAATTTATTATTTATTCCAATTAAATACTTTAAATTCCCAATTTATTTTAATTCTTGATATTAATTTATAACTACCGTTATAATTTAATATTCACAGGAAATCTCCAAAAACCCGGGTTGTTACAGACTCCACTCCTTACAAAAATTGCGTCCTCGCAATTTTCTAGAAAAATAGCCGTAAACAACACAAAAATTCAATCGACAAAGGATAAACGACAAGCTCAAAACTCAAACCATTCATACTCCCAACATAGAATGGTAGAGAGAAACAAGTTAAACTCCCTTGGTTAATCCAATGGCCCATCAAATGCTAATATAGTGAATGGCAAACCATCGAAATTTCTAAGTATCTCGAAAGAATTTCGAAGATGTCCCGTCTTCAAATCAAACTCAATAAGATGCTCAACAACTAATCAATCGAAAATGATTGATTTCAGAAAAATTCTATGAATAGAGTCGGGGTCAAACTCACTTAAACCCGAACTCTAAGCAATAAAAGAAGATCATCAATAAGATTTTCCGCATAAATATACGGAAAGAACATCCACACAACATTTTGACACAATAGACAAGATAGATAAATCACAAGATAGCTTCTCACAAGGCCACCAAACTCGAACGACCGTGAGAAATGCACATCGTTGATAATAGCTCAAAGATAGAATATGCTCAAGAGCAAGGATATAAGATCGAATTATCTTTTAATCCAAGATATTTAGAATTTTAAATCTCAACATCTTCTAAATTTTTAAATCTCAATTTTCAACATTTGAAAATTTCTCAAACTCTTCACTATATTACTTAGTAAGTAATTTAATACTCAAAGTTAAAATTCAACTTCTTCTCTTACTTCAAAATTAATTTCCAAAGAATTTTGTAAATCCATAATAATATCCTTCAAAATAAATTAAGGGTTTAAATTCTCTTATTATACTCTTCCCTTAAAACATCCAATGTATATAATATAGATTCTAAAATCTCAAAATATACTTCCAAAAAAGCACAACTCAAAATAATCTCATTTATATTCTCCTCCTTATAATTTAAAAATAAATAAATGGCATTGCCTCGCCATTGAGTCTCTAATGGATAAGAATATCTGCTGGCTGCAGAGTTGACCGAACGATCAAATCTGCCTCTCCACTCTATTACTCATCTTCAAAATCTATAGCTGATGTGACAACCCGGAATTTCTAACCCTTTAATTTTGAATAGTTAATTGATTTTAAAATATTTAAAAGTTAATTTTAACCTGAATTCAAGATATCAATGGTTACTTGGTAATTAAACCATTGAATGATATAGTTTAAATATCGAATTTAATAATTGAAATTGGGTAAATTGTTGAATCTGAAATTTTTAAGCCTGTGTAAATCAATTTGAAGACTTATAAAATTTATAATGATGATACTGATGATAATAGAATGGTTGAAACTTAATTTGAAGGTGGTTTTTTCGGTTTTGAAATCATATCGTTTAAATTGAATTTAAAAATAGCCTTCCGAGGCACCGTCTCGGAATTCAACGAAAGCAGTTCCATTGGATCCGTAATAGTTAGTTATTATCTGTTTTCAATTTTCGTAGCAATCAGGGTTGTCGTTTGACTCTGACATCTCAAAACGCTTAGAATTATTTTAATCGATTTAATTTAAAATTGATCGTTTCCTTCTGTAACGCGCGCATACGATTAAATTAGCCCTAAAACACGTTCCATTGTATTCGGGACGCGGGTAAAGCCTTATAATTGCATTGTGGCATTCCTTAAAGGGAGTTCAAAATTTTAAATGGCGATTAACGTGACGTTTGAAGTTTTATAATATATAAAATTTAAGGTCAACCTCTCAGAGATATTTTTTATGAACAAACTCGCGTACTCGAGAAGCTTCTTCAAATCCATATTTATCTCCATCCCCTCTCTAATCTTCAAACAAAAACTAAGAGCGAAAAAAAGGGATTAATGGCCGATACTTCCTTATTTACTTGCTTCCTTTCAGTTCGTCAAAATCAGTTAGACTTGGAAAATAGAATCAAAACAAAAATCATAAGAACGAAGATAAATGGCCGATACCTGCCTCAACCCACAATCGACTCGTCTTTAGCTTGGACAAAATTTTAGCGATGAAGATTTCAGATCGTGCTCGAACTCGAGGGGAAGGGGGATTTTGAGCTCGAGTTAGTCGCGCGTGTGTCAGGTCAGAGCGGCGATTCGATCTGGGCAGGGAGCGTCGTGAGTGAGTCGCGATTGGGTGATGCCTTGTTCGCAGGAGATGTCACGATCAATTTGAGGATGCAGCGCGAGCTATGGAATCGCGTGCGCGAGGGAGAAGTTCATGGCCGTGGTTGAAATTGTATTGAGTTGCGACTGGTTCTAGCATCAGGCACTAGTGGCGATTTCTGGTAGAGGTGTGTCGCGATAATGGGGGACAAAGCGATCGAAATTTGCGATCGAAGGTCGCGTGGAAATTAGAGGAGCTGGGCCAGAGGGGGAAACTCGCTGTGGCGATCATTGGGGAAGCTTGCTGAATTGAGCAGTGGAGGAATATATTTACGGTTTAGACTTTAAATAAAGAAATATATTTGTAAAGCCATGGAAATTATTTTTCTTTACAAAGTAACCTTAAAGTTAAAACATCTATTTTATATGCCGTTGAATATCCAAACCATTCAAGTTTTAGTAGTTATGGTCTTAAAATTTTGAATTCGAATATTTGGCTTTGAAAGTATAATTTAAATATTTGATTTCCAGATGTTATAAATTTTAAAGCAGTACGTTTTTTTGGAAAAGAATTATATTTGGGCTAAAATGATGTCATATTGTTTTGGGTTTTAAAATGATATCGTAATTCCTAGTTTTGAAATTGAAAATTTTATCCTGGTTTTAAAGTATAAACTATTTTTTTTATGAACGCGGTGTTATAATAAAGATTGGTTGGCAAAGAGACCGGGATCGGATATGGACATACTCTCCGTCGATACCGAAAACCACTTTGACTAACCGTGTATGCGGTGGAGATTTCAGAATGAAGTAGGATGGTGGCGACATTTCCTGTAAGGTATATACGTGGACCCAACTCCCGTGAGTTGGCATAAGGTGGCTAAAACAGGAGCGATCGACGGGTTAATGAGGTCATTCCTCTGACCGGACACTCCTCTTCGATATTATACTTTGACTTTGGATTGATTCAGTGGCCACTTTTACTTTGATTTTGGGGAGTTTGTTCGAGGTGGGCGGTAGCTGCGGCTACGCGTTACCATCGACCCGGAAGCGTAATTTGTATATCTACCCTGGCATTGCCTAGTTGTGCCGTGTCACCTACCCTAGCGCGCCTTATACGATTTTGTTTTGTACCATACCTATGGATTGCCCTCTGACGACGCCCAGTACGGGGGAGATTACGGTACTGTATAGACTATGGGAATATATTCTGTGTTAAGGGATATATGGGTAACCCCTTAACGCTATTTAAAAGTAAGTTTATTTTATGAATAGACACTACTATAGTAGCGCAATATACTACATAGTAAATAGTTTAACGGATCCTTAAGAGATGTAAATCCCGAACATCTTTTGAGTTATTGAACTCATATTTATTCTATTGATTTAACTTACATAAGATCTTTTAGTTCTGACTCGAGTGTTTTGTCTTTTCAATTCGCTCGGGTCAGTCCGAGCATTTCAGGATTTGAAGTTTTAGCTCTGGAGGACGAAGACGAAGATTTGTAGTATTACTATCTACTATTTTATTCCACTACATTTAATTCCGCTGCATTGATAGTATTGGTATGGGTAACTCTGATATTCATTGTACAAGTAAAATAAAATATTTTGTAAAACAGTTTCATGAACTGTATATTTGATTATTATATTTTATCCTTCCGCTGTGAGATTCTGTTTTGTTTTATTTCTTCTCTATTTTTCTTATTTACCCCATAACAATCCGCCTTTCCGTATGGTTTGAATCGTCATGTGTGTCGCTTTAAAGTGTGCGAAAAGGCGGGACGTTACAGTTGGTATCAGAGCTTTGGTTTAGCGATAAACCTTAGCTTTGTGGGGTTTGACTCTTTGTTAATAGGGTAGTAATACCCTATGGGAGTCGTTGAGTGTATATATATGAGAGAGCGTATTTGTTAGTGTTATAAAAAGATTTTGATATTGTGTTGCTTTGTTCCGTTTTGTATTTATGAATTCTGGTTGATGCATGGGACGCTATGGCATTAATAGGGATTTCTAAACACTTAAAAGGACAGATCGACATAATATTTGTTTTAATATAGGTGAATGAAATTATTTTTCCTATTATATTTTCTATATATAAAATAAATTTTTAAATGATATTATATATATATTTTGTTGCAATAGATTGGGTGTTAGGAATAAAATTTATATATAATAGGTAAATAAGATTGAATTTAAAATCAATGAAATTTGGAAATTTTAGAACTTAAGCCCGGGATTTTGAAATTTGCTTTCAAAGGATTTTGAAGTATAATAATATTGTTATAAATATTTTCCGATATAAATATTTCAGTATAATCCGGAAGAATTGTTTTGAAGAAGATTTTGGAGAAAATAAGTTTTGTACTTTCCTCTTTGTCGCTAGAAAATAATTTAGGTAATGGCGGCCGCATCATCGACTTTCATTTTCGAGTTTCGAAGGGGAAATGCCACTGTGGTAAATTCTACTACAGATTTATTTTGAAATTATTTAAAATTTTAATTGTTTTAAATATAATCAGAGATATAAAACTTGTAAGAAATTATTTATCTATTATTTTTAAAATAATTTGAAATTTAACCCGGTATTTAATTCTTAAATTTCCATTAATTAATAGTTTAAATTATTTTAGTGAAATAAAAGGTAAGTAATTAATGAATTTAAACCTCTAATTTAGGTAAGAAAATTTATGCAAAGTTATAAAGGGAAATTTGAAATTTTTAACATATGAGACAGAAAGTAATATTGTTGAACATTAAATTATTTAAAAGAAGAGATAAAACTTGTATAAGTTCTTTTGCATTTTCTTTAACATATATAACTTACCAAACATGAAAAGTTGAAATGTTAAATAAAAAGATTGGAATAGAATATTATACAAGTAGAAATTTTGGAAATAATGAAGTATTCAATGAATTGCTGTTATAAATAAGAATTTAATGTTATAAACTTAAGTTATAAATTTAAATTTTTCCATAGTTAAAGGTAAGTATTATAAACAGGTGATTTTAAACTTAAGAAAATAAAATGAAATTCTTTAATAAATAAGGATTGATGTGTAGGGCTATTAACTTAAGTATGATAGAAAGTGGGTAACATAAATAATGACTGCAAACCCTAGTCAAAGAATTAATAAAATCCTTTACATATAAGAATGGATGTTATAAGGTTAAGAATTTAAGTGTAATAAAAAGGGTTACTATAATTAAATATAATATAAATGTAAGCATAAAATAAATGAGTGGAAATTGAGAAGTGCATTAAATGTAATACAAATAGAAAAAAAAACTTGCATGACCTAAATAAATGGAAATGGATAATTGGAGGTAATAAGTGAAATTTAATGAAGCAAATATTTAATGAGTAAATGTAAATTAAAACGATGAATCACTGTATAGATAAAAAGATAGTCAAACAACAAAGGAATGAAATGAAGTTAATATTAGTTAAATTGATTGTGTTGGATTTGTAGTTACTTAGTGATTGTTGTTTGGGTAAGGATACCTTAAAATTAGATTTGGGTGGACGAATAATCTACTTAGTTTTATCTAAGACTGTTGAGCAAATGATGCGTTAGTAGTTTATTCTTCATTCCGTACAATTTAAAGGTTTTGAACCTGAACGACTATTTGTTGGTTGATTGAATGGTTGTATTGTATTTGTTGTGTATACTGTTGTTGAAATTGATGGTTGTTGTATTATCGATGTTAGTGATTGGAACCACTTAAAAATTTCACTTTATATAAATCGTTAACCCTTTGGATTATATGAGTGAAATGCAGGTTATGGAAGCAACTGCTACTGCTTTTGGTTCCATAAATAAGCGTAAATTGCCCGACAAATAGGTACGTTTTCGGATTACGTTTTGTAGCGTTATTTTGTATATTTCTCCCGTGTTGGGATATATTATTTTGAATATTATATATGATATTTTGTTATATTTAATATTATATCTTCTCCCGAACCTCTCCGTACAAAGGAGACTCTACCAAAATTTTCCGAAAATTTTGGACTTAGAATTATGTTGAAAATGTTTTCCAACTTTAATTATTTAAGTATAAAAGGATATAATGATTATAAAACGGGTATATTTAATTTAAGGAAATTAATTTGGTAAATTATTGTTTATAAGTTAATATTTGAAATAAGATGTACTGTTTCATTCTTCCTTCTCCCTTCTTTTTCCTTTTCGGGGACGAAAAGTTTTGAGTGGGGGAGAGTGTAACGACCCGTTAAATTCGATGATATTAAATGAGTTAATTTAATATGATTTCTAATCTAATTTAGAATGAAATAAAAGTCTTAAGATTTTATTTGAGTAAACGTAGGAATTAGATATAGTAACTGTAATTTAAGGTTAACAATTTAAATGGTTATATGGCAATAGATTGAAATAACGTAAATTGGCGTTTGTGGTTATGAGTTATAATTTGTTGATTAAGTTGGTTTGTGGAATTAATACTGGAAGATATAAAGCGGAAATAGTATTAATGAAATAATAACTGAATTGAATTGCAACTATATAAATGAAAGTAAATTTTATTTAGTGGATGTCAACATTGAATAAATTTATTTAAATTAAAAAGATTTAAATGCATGTTGGATAGAATATACAATTGTTGGATTAAGTGGTAAGTAATTAGAATTTAATTCTATAAAATTTGGAACTGATTGTATGTAAATAATTTTGTAGGAATAAGTTAATTAACAATCTATTTGTGCATACCCGATTTAATTGAAATTACAGAAGGGACAAGAACTTGATTTGCCTAGGTATGTATATATTGATAAACTATAAATACGTAGGAAGTTTGGTAGTAAATAGGAAATAAGATGACAAAGGCAACTAGTAAATTAATAAATGAATTCATAATAATAAGTAGTAATTAATGCATAAATATATTTGGCATTTGGGATAATTACAAAGTTTGACCCATTCATCTAATTTATTTAATTGAATCTAAATCTATGGCAACATTTTTGTTATTAATGGTTGTAAGTGATTTTGAATGTAAAAGGGTAACAATTATTTAGGTTAATCATTCATTAAGTATATTAAGTTAAGAATGGAAACAGATTGAAATAAATCTAAATTTATTTATTTTGTTTTGTTAATATGTTCTAGTTAATAAAAGGGAATTTATAAGAAATGAAGCCTGCACTAATGAAGTGTATTATAATTCAAATGTTATTTATACCCATAAAATGTCTATTTACTGAATAGAAAGATTTTAAATCAATAAACAAATTTATGGAGGTTCCAATTTATAATTTATAACATTTAATGTAGACTCAATTACAATTAATTGCTTTAAATGGTGCAGTTAGCGTAGATTTTTGTTTGTATTTGTAGAGGGTTAATTTTATAAGACAAAATTTATGCTAATTTCATTTATAATAGGACCATGGGTTGTTTTAAAGTATAGGTAGCAGGATTTATAAACTTAATTAGAGTATCAAATTCAACCATTGCATTTATTGCATAATAAAAAGGAATTTAACGGTTAAATGTTTCGTTATTGAAATTTAAATGGACTTTGAGAATAATAATGTGAAATCATGAACCAATGTTAGTGGTATCCTTATTTTGGATAAATGGTGAGAATATAAAAGTTGAAAATCTAATAAATGGGTTTTGAGAATTTAATTTATAATTCCTAAATATAAGGAAGTGGAGAAATTAACACTGCAATTGATAAGCTTATCAACTTATAATTCACACCTAAACTTGTTAAACCATTTAAATTGGTTAAGAAATATAAAAGCGATAAAATTTGGTCAAATTTTAGAATTTAAAATAAAATTGGATTTTATGATTTATTTTAATTTATTTAATGAATATAAAAATAGCCATTTTGGCCACGGACTCAGATTTCGACGAAACCAGTTTCATCGGATCCATATCGGTGAATTATTGTAGGGTTTTAAGTTTCGTGTCGATCGGACCTGTCGTTTGATCGTATGGACGCGAAACGCCTTGAAATCGATTTAATTAAAATCAATTTGAAATCAATTGGGAAATTTTGTTTTCAGCATAACTTCTTCATGCGATCAAATTTGGACGTGAAACTTTTTCCATCGTGTTCAGAATATTTTAAAATACCTATTTGGATATATGGGTTTACCAAATTTTGTTCCGGGGTCAGAGTGGGCTTTTTGGGCCAACTACCGTTTAGCACGTTTATAAATTCGTGCCCACCTATTCTATTACAATTTGTCTATAAATAGGCTGTGATAAACCCTAGCCTCCATTCTATTCCCTTTTGTTGTACGTTCATTTCTTCAATTCTTTCTTTTCCTCAACGGATGCAATTCTAGATCCAAATTCAAAATTCAAATCAGATCCAAAGCTAAAAAAAAGTCAATAAATTCCGAAAAAATTATATGTTGTAGATTTCATCGACACGAATCTACTGGTGGTGTCCGTTTCTGTATACGATGCTCGAATCGTCCTGAAATCACGGTCTAAGTTCAAATTGGGGTTTTTTTATCGAGTCAGCAATTGGCAAAATTGACATATGGGTTTGATAGAGTTTGTGAAGGGGAGAATTTTGGTGGTGGTCGTTGGAGGTAAATCGCTCTATGGCGGCGGGAATTGGTCAATTAGGGTTCGAAAACGCTAATGTTTGAGGAGGCGGCGACGCCGATTGGGGGGGACCGGAGGAAACGGCCTCCTAACCGTGGGTGGGGCAGGGCAAGGCGAAGGTGATGGAGGAGGTGTCCTATGCTATCGTGGCCGGAGGCGATAGGAATTGGTGGTCAAAGTTGTCGTTTTCATGATGGATTTTGGGTTCGGTTTCAACTCCTCTGGGTCGCGTGGCGTGTGGTGCGAAACGAAGGGAGATGCAGGTGTTGACATGGCAAGTTATTATAGGTAGGTTTCGTTAATTTTAAATTTTGTTTTCAATCGAATTTTCGACATAACTTCCTCGTACTTTATCCGTTTCACACGAGATTTTTTTTGTTAGGATCGTAATTTAATTCCAGACGCGTTTACACTGGTTTGGACAGATTTGGAGATCATCGAATTTTTGGGTTTAAATCGGATTTAAATTCGATTTAAATTCAAAAGGTGAGTGTTTTAACCCACTCACAACTTCTAAAAGTTTTTATGTTTGTTAAATTTATTTCAGATATGAGTAGAAATTTATTTATGACTGTTTGGCATGTTTATTCATCATATCTGTTAAATTGTGTTATTTAATTTAACTGTTAATTTATTTTATTTATTGCATATTAATTGATAGTTAGAATTAATTTATTTGCATATAAACTGCTAGTAAACAGTTATAAAATTTATTACTGAATATAAACTGTTAGTTTAATAGTTGTTAAATTTTATTTTGAATATAACTGCCAGTTATTACCTGTTATATATTATCAGATATATATTGATATTGATTTATTATTGGATGATGATTGTGATTTGGATGATGGATGATTTTGATGAATGGATGTTTTATTGTATATCATTAAACTGCAAGTTATCATGCATTTTTCGTTTCATTCGGGATTGTGGTTTGAAATGATATACAACCGCAAATTTTATTTTTAAATTGCGGATTGAAATGATAAATATCCGTATCACTTGACCATAGGATAGAAAATTATATACAGGCACCGTGGTCTATATATAAATTATTTTAAAGTGATTTCTATGGTTTGGATGGGATACGGTTTATAAAAATTTTGAAATTTCGATATTTTATAAATATTATTCTTCTATATATATACATATGAAGTTAAAAATTTTGAATTTAAGCTGTGTATATATCTGTTGAATAAAAATGGAAATTTAGAAAATGGAATTTGAAATTTATATTATGTGTTTAAATTTGGAAATTTTTAAGGTATGATATTTATACTTGGATTTTTCCATGATAAATTTAAAATGAATATTCTAGTATAATTAAATTGAAGAAAATATTTAACTGCTAGGAATTGGATTTTTATTTATGGGTTTTTTTTATGTGAATATGCAAGACTAAATAATAGAACATTTAATTTGTTGAAAGAATAAATTCCAACTCTAGTTTTGGAATATTTATACTCCAAATGGATATATATATATATATATATATAGAAATTGAAGTGGTTTGGTAACTTGAAAGTGATATAAAATTTACGGTTTAGACTTTAAATAAAGAAATATATTTGTAAAGCCATGGAAATTATTTTTCTTTACAAAGTAACCTTAATGTTAAAACATCTATTTTATATGCCGTTGAATATCCAAACCATTCAAGTTTTAGAAGTTATGGTCTTAAAATTTTGAATTTCGAATATTTGGTTTTGAAAGTATAATTTAAATATTTGATTTCCAGATGTTATAAATTTTAAAGCTGTATGTTTTTTTGGAAAAGAATTATATTTGGGCTAAAATGATATCATATTGTTTTGGGTTTTAAAATGATATCGTAATTCCTAGTTTTGAAATGGGAAATTTTATCCTGTTTTTAAAGTATAAACTATTTTTTTATGACCGCGGTGTTATAATAAAGATTGGTTGGCAAAGAGACCGGGATCGGATATGGACATACTCTCTGTCGATACCGAAAACCACTTTGACTAACCGTGTATGCGGTGGAGATTCTAGAATGAAGTAGGATGGTGGCGACGTTTCCTGTAAGGTAAATATGTGGACCCAACTCCCGTGAGTTGGCATAAGGTGGCTAAAACAGGAGGGATCGACGGGTTAATGAGGTCATTCCTCTGATCGAACACTCCTCTTCGATATTATACTTTGACTTTGGATTGATTCAGTGGCCACTTCGACTTTGATTTTGGGGAGTTTGTTCGAGGTAGGCGGTAGCTGCGGCTACGCGTTACCATCGGCCCGGAAGCGTAATTGGTATATCTACCCTGGCATTGCCTAGTTGTGCCGTGTCACCTACCCTAGCGCGCCTTATACGATTTTGTTTTGTACCATACCTATGGACTGCCCTCTGACGACGCCCAGTACGGGGGAGATTACGGTACTGTATAGACTATGGGAATATATTCTGTGTTAAGGGCTATATGGGTAACCCATTAACGCTATTTAAAAGTAAGTTTATTTTATGAATAGACACTACTATAGTCGCGCAATATACTACATAGTAAATAGTTTAACGGATCTTTAAGAGATGTAAATCACGAACATCTTTTGAGTTATTGAACTCATATTTATTCTGTCGATTTAACTTACAAAAGATCTTTTAGTTCTGACTCGAGTGTTTTGTCTTTTCAATTCGCTCGGGTCAGTCCGAGCGTTTCAGGATTTGAAGTTTTAGCTCTGTAGGACGAAGACGAAGATTTGTAGTATTACTATCTACTATTTTATTCCACTACATTTAATTCCGCTGCATTGATAGTATTGGTATGGGTAACTCTGATATTCATTGTACAAGTAAAATAAAATATTTTGTAAAACAGTTTCATGAACTGTATATTTGATTATTATATTTTATCCTTCCGCTGTGAGATTCTGTTTTGTTTTATTTCTTCTCTGTTTTTCCTATTTACCCCATAACAATCCGCCCTTCCGTATGGTTTGAATCGTCATGTGTGTCGGTTTAAAGTGTGCGAAAAGGCGGGACGTTACACATCTTGAAGCGGGATTGGTATTGTGCTAACATCTGTGCATGCAGGGAAACAGGTTGGAGGATCCAACTGGATTCCTCGCCCATATTGATTTATTTGCAGATATTGTGATATATTCTGTTATCATATGGTATATGATGGTTTAGATGTTGTGATTGTTATATTTAGTGCTGTTTCAGCATTGGGCCTATTTTTAGAGTTTTAAAAATGATCAAGTAACGATTTCGAAGTTAAAAGGATTTTCAAGTGATTTTTTTGAAAGTATATATTTTTTTGAATTTTGGAATTGATTCACTTTAAATAAATAAACGTTTTAATTTTTATGTTATAAAAATTATGATTTTTGTGAAATATAACCTGTGACGACCCGGAATTTTCAAGTATTAAAAAAAGAATATTTAATTGATTTTAAATATTCAATAGAGTAATTTTAACATGAATTCAAGTATGACTATTTATCTGATAATTTAATTATTGAAGTAAATAATTGGAAGTTGAGCTAAATGTTGAATCTGGAGTTTTAAGCTGGATAAAATAATTTGAAGGCTTGTAAAATTCATATTAATAATACTGGAGAGGATAAAACTTTCAAAATTGAATTTGAAAGCGTTTTGTTAAGTTTTCAAATTTTATATCGTTTAAATTGAATTTAAAAATAGCTTTCTGAGGCATGGTCTCCGAATTCGACGAAACCAGTTCCATTGGATCCGTAATATTGCATTATTATCGGATTTCAATTTTCGTAGTGAATGGAGTTGTTGGGTGAGCGTACGATTTACAAACGCGTTGAATTTCTATCAAAAATTCAACTTAAATAATTTATATCAATAAGTTGACCGATCAATTAACCTTCACCTCATAACTTTTTCATGCCTCTGTAGCATGTGGGTGAAACACGCAACTGTCTTCCCGTGTTTCCCTTTTTCTTGACATAGTACAGGCAGACCATTTCAAACGAAACCAAATCATTCGAAATGGCAGAACGAAGATTCATGTGTTCCAGAAAATAAATTAAAAACCTAAATCAGAGCCGATTAAGCCATTCAATAATAAACCATGCTCTCCATGCTTTTTACTCCTCAATCAAGATCGAACCAGAGATGGCCGAACTCGTCGTTTCGAAGGGAAGAGGGGTGGATCACGAATTCGAATCGAATTCGATTCTTCAGTGCGAGGGTTTGCATTTCAGGTGAACTGTGAGTGGGGTCGCGAAACTTTGCGATGGCGTGGAGCTCGAGATTTAGGGTAGAGGTATATGGATTCACGCGCACGGTCGATTGCAAGGCCATGGAGAGAAGGGCGACTTGTAGATCGTGTGCGTGAAGCTCGCAAAATCTGGGTGGAGTACGTTCGCGCGATAGGGTTTCGATGGTGGCTCGGTGGCGTCTGAAGTTGGGGTTGCGCGAATTCAAGGAGGTGGCGGCGGCTACAAGCGGCAGCAACGCGACTTCGGCTAGGGTTTCGTGAACGATGTGGGAGGCGAGTCGATGGAGGCGGCGCTGTGGGGTTCGTTTGAACAGTAAGGAGGCCTGCTCGCGATGGTTGAGAGTGATTGGCAGTGAGGTATATTTGTTAACCATTTAATTTCAAATTTTGAATCTAATTGAAATTTTATGTTTATAGGTTAGAAAGGAATATTTGGAAATTCTTTTTCAATTAAAAAAATATATTATACCTGTATATATGTATGTAGGTTAGGCAGTGCATAGATATATATAAAATTTTGGAAACAGATAGGAATTTAAATGTTAAAAAGGAATTTATAAAAATTAGATTTTTAAAATCTATATAAATGAAATTTTGTTTTAGGTGAATGAGTTTTACAGTATATATATATATATATATATATATATAAATGTAGGATCATCTCTTCACCATCTTGTTATTGTTAAAATATATTAAGAAGATTAACTAAAGTAATTAACTTATTTAATCATTTGGTTACTAAAATAATCTGTTAAAAGGAGAATTAGTTAAATTTAAATTTAATTGTTTAAAATGAAATTTATGGTTAATTTAATTATCAAATGGAAATTTAAATCGCTCAATTGACTCGCATATCAACAAAACATCTGATGTTTTTTACAAGGTCTGAAATCGAGAAATCAAATCAAGAATGAAGTGGGTTGCAAATGTAAAGGGAGAGGTGAGTTAATCTCACTCAGTTAATTTTATTTAAAATTTAAATTATTAAATTTCATTTAAATAATTGTTTGAATGGTTGAGATTGATTGTTGTGCTATAGTAGGGTAAATTTTGGAATTTACATATTATTGTGCTAACATCTTTGGATGCAGGGAAAACAGGTTGGAGGGATCCAACTGGATCCCTCACATTTATTATTAATATTCTCTATTGTGATTACTTGATATTCTATGATGAATATACTGGAATATTGGATGTATGGTCTGATTGGATATATTTGAGTAGAATGAATTACCGGAAATATATTAATTGAATTCTGGAAAGAAATTAAAGGAAGTAAATTTGTAAACGTAATAATCCCAGCAATTTAATAAAGGAAGGATGAATTGAAAAGAAATGGAAGTATGCTAAATAATAATAAATAACTTCGAGTACGAAAAGAAAGGGGTTTGAATAAACAATGATTTAATGAATTGGAAAGTCAAGCAATATTAATTTAAAGGCAATAAGAGTTATTTTAAACTCAAGTGTTAGATTTATTTAAAAGAATCAGAAGTAAACTAAAAATCTAAATTGGTATTTCAATTAAAGGTATTCTAAATCTTAATTAAGGAATAAATCTAAATTAAAGGATTTTTGAATAAATGAAGTAAACCGAAAATCAATTTGGAAATTGATTCAAGTGTTTGAAATTGAATATTCGGAAGAATAAATTCAAGTTGGGAATTTATTAAAGGAATGATAAAATTTTGTTTTAAAATAAATAGTGATTTATTTTTAAAGACTGTGAAGAAAAGTATATTCCTCTGGATAGCCAAGTAATTTTTCAAAGTATGTTCTTGGAAATTCATTATTTCTAAATGTTAATATTTTAAAGTAAATTCTAAAGTAAGTAATTTGTTAATCTATTATCGTAATAATTATTTAAAGAATGATTTGGGATTTTGTTTAAAGAGGAAGCTCTAATGTCTAGTTATAAAGTAACCTTATTTTAGTTATTTCTAGAGTATTATATAAAATTAAGTGCTAAAGTAATTTTTCTATATTAAATATTAAATATATTTTACAATAAAGTGTTTTTAAATTATTTCAAAATCTAGAGTTGTGCTTGGTGATTCCAGTGGAATAGAAATACTTGGAATTTATTCTGAGAAAGGCAGATAGTTTTGAAAACGGTTTTCTAAGGAGTTTGAAAGGTGAAAATATATCTTGTAAAGATAGTTTGAAATAAATAAATAATTTGGGAAATTATTTATTGGTTGATGGTTGTTTGTGAATATTAATTGATAGTTAAATAACCAACTATCAATATTGGCCAAATGCGTTGATCGTTTCGAAGAGACCGAGATCGAGATTAATTTCTTGAAAACCACTTCAATCCGGTTTGTACGTTTCGTGAAACGAATTTGGATTCAAAGATGGAGCAGTAAAGTGCAAGGTCTAGTCGCTACTAATCCTGAGGATATTTCCAAAATGGATATAGTAGGAATAGTGCCTTCTGTTCCGTTCGAACCCGGGACGGACTTGTATGGATGAATGCTTGCGAAACATCGTCAGGTGGACGATGGGCGTTCTAAGGAAAATTGTTCTAAAAAGGTAACGCTTAGCCTCATGCCTCATCAAATGGGAATGACTGGAAATCAGGGGTAATGCGGCAAGGCTAGGTGGTTAGCACCCAAGCAGGGTGAGGTCATTCAAGTCTAGATGTCCCTTTTTATTTTCGGCTTAGTGGGCGGTTGCTGATCCCAACCACAGGGTGATCTCACTCGGGACTGTCCAGTAAGGGATGGTTCCGGCCTTGTGTTGCAGGGGAGCGGGCGTACTCGTCGGTACGGTGATCTAGGCCTCGTACTGTGACAGGTGGTACCCCAGTGCCTAGTCATTGTTGGAAATCCATTCTCCCTACGAGCCTTGTACGAGTTTTGTTTGTATTACCCACTCTATGGCTAGTAGCTGGAATTCAATAGATGTAACAATTTCGGCTATTTTATAAGTATTTGTATATAGACACTATTATAATATCAAAGGATTTCTATAAAAATTGTTTTAGCTATCGTAAGGTAAAAACCCGACATGTTTATTTGTGGCATGGTCTTACGAGATGCTTTTGTTTTCAAAGGATTTTGAAACTTTAATAATCAATTGGGTGTGATTTTCTCACGCTGGTATTCCACAGACTCGGGTGTTATTTAACTGTAATGCTCGGGTCAGACCGAGTATTATAGGATACAGGACATGATGCTGTGGAGCTAAGGAGACGAGCAAGATGACGATACGTACTCCCGTACTTGTTTATATATATATATGTATATTTATTCCGCTATGTTTGAGTTGTCGTGTATCTTGAGTTGTTGTGTATTCATTGTATGATATCGATGTTGAGCTGTGATTGATGTACTCTGATGATGTAATATATAAACAGAGATATTATTTTTGAGTAAAGATCATTTATTATCTATTATATTTTATTCTGCTGCGTTGGTTAGATTCTGTTGTTGTTTTCTATTTTCTCCTTCTACCTCTTCTTCTTTAACCCAAATGGTTCGTATTTCTATGCAACTTGAGTTGATTGTTGTAGAATAGTGTTGACTCAAGGGGTACGGACGTGCGGGTCGTTTCACTTGGTATCAGAGCCAGGTTGGTGATAACCTTGGCTCTGGTGGGGACTACTCACTGAATAAAGTCCATAAGTACTTTAGAATGAGTTTGAGAGTATTAATAGATATGAGTGCGTACTTGTTAGTGAATATGAAATTGTTTTTATATTGTGTTCATTTATCGGTTGAGTGTTTATGGATTCTAGTCGATGTGTGGGACGCCATGTCATCGATAGGGATTTCTAAACTCTTGAACAAGATAACTGACACAGTATTGTTTTAACTAGTGTAAATGAAATAATTTTACCCAAATTTATTTTATGTATATGAAAGAAAATGATTTTCTTAATTATTATAGCTATAGATGGATGTTTGGATGATAGAAGTGATAAATATTAAATTATTATCATTGTAAGATAATTGAATAAAGTTTGAAATAATAACTAAAAATAAAGTTTGAAATAATAACTAAAAATTAAGGAATAAATTAACATAATAGATGAAATTTATGAATGTGATTCATAATAGGATAAGGAATTGAATTCATAATTAAAAACTAAGAAACCAGTTCATATCAAATGAATTCGTAAATGTAAACTATAATGTAAATTATAATGTAATTAATTATTAAAGTAAGATAAAATTTTAAAGAAAAGTATGAATTTAAATCTAAAGAGTTTGGAATTTGGAGATTTAAGTTTCTTTGAATTGGATAATGATTCTCAAAGGTTGGGAGGATAATATATATTGAGAAATATTTTTAAATCGGATTTGAAATCTAGCGAGATTTGGAATTTAAAAATATTGGATGGATTTTAGAAAGAGAATAAAAGCATTGAACTCTTTTGGTTGCTAGAAAATAACTTCGGTGATGACTGCAGCATCATCGATGTTCATTTTCGAGTTTCCAGAAGTGAAATTGCTACCAAATTGTTTTGAATTGAAATTGTTTGCAAAACTGGTTGAGTTTTGAAATTCAAAGAGATAGATTGAATTTATCAAAGGAATTTTGGATATAGAAGGTTTTAAAGGGAATTTTGAAATATTGAAAGGTTGTTTAAACTTTGGAATTTGTTGGAAAAAATAAAATCAACAGTGTAAGTAAAGTGAAACTGAGTACTGAAATTTAAAATTGAATTATGTGGAGTTATGTGGAATGGGGAAATTTGTCAGGATGGACTAAAGATAATTAATGTTTGGAAATAAAATTTATTGGTTAAATAATGAATTAGCGAATGAATAAATGATCGAATAATGTACTTATAAAGAGAAGTTGATATTAATAAGAAGGGATTGAAAATTTTAATTCAGCAAATAAAATTTAACTTAAGTGAATGAAAATGAAGGAAATATAAGCTTTGAATAATGGAATTTAAATTTAAAAGGCTAAAATGAAATTAACTTGGATTGGGAAATAAAATTTTAACTGGATTGCAATTAATTGAATAAGCTGAAAATAATATCCAGTTGTATTCGAATTTAGTTGCAATCGAATTGAGTTAAATAAATTGAGTTAAGATAGAATTGAATTGGAATAAGAATTCAATTGAATTATTTGATGGAATTAGATTCTTACCTAAACAAATGAAAATAAATTGAATAAGGATTGGAATTGAAATAAATAAATCAGAATAACTTATAAAAGAATTAAAAATCCATGGAAATAAAATATGCTTGGGCTATAAATAAATGGAAGGCTTGAGTTAAAAACAAAAGATGAATATATTCAAGCTTATGATTAATGAAATTGTATAAAATAATAAGTTGTGACTTATAAAATTGAAAATGGAATACAAATCCAAAATAAATATTGTTGGATGAATTGAAAAATAAAATAAAAATCCAAACTTGAATTATAAAATAAATGTAAACTTAAGAACATTTGAATGAAGAGATTTTGAGATTAAAATCAAGTTCTGGTTTATAAGCTGGGGAAAGACTATTTAGATAATGAAATGTGTAAATGGAGTCTATTGCAGTTAAATAAAGCTAAACTGTGAGTTAATAATGAAGGTTGAAAATAAAACTCGAGTTATAAATTAAATTCGACTTAAATTGTCGATGAAGTAAATGTAAATGAATTGTGAGTTCATGAACTTTGGGGGTAAATTGAAAATGGATAATGGATTCAGAACTTGAGTTATAAATTACATTTAGCTTGAAGTGTTAACAAATTAAATATAATTGAAGTGTATCGGATAAAAATGTAAATGGATTAAAATAGCAATGATTTGAATGTGCAAATAAAATCCATAAGTAAAGATAACTTGGAAATAGCCAGGTAATAAATTTAATGAGCTGAATCTAAAAGGTTAAAATGTATAATAATTGATCGAATAAATGTGTAGTTTGAAATGGGATTGGATTAAAATAGAATCAAGTTAAATTGAAAAGAGAAATTTATTTGTAATATGAAAATGAGCTTAAATATAAAAATTTGAATAAATTGAAGTAAATTGACATAAGCTAAAGGAATGAAGGAGAGTTGGATTGAATTCAACTCAAACCAAGTTTAATAATATTGGAATGGTTTTAAATGTAAATGTATGGATTGTGAATAAATCCGAAATGGAATAGAATTAGGTGTAAGTTGAGTTGGAGTCAATTTAAATTGATTATAAAACTCAACTTCTTATTTATTCCCATAAATCTAGTCAAATTGCAAAGAATAAATTGCTATTGAATGTAAACAGAAGTTATTAAAATGCCTTGGATGGATAGGAGTAAAATAATTTGGTTTTGAAAGCAATTGAATTAAATATGAGTTCAGTCTGCTTAAAAAAATAAAAAAATAATTTAAATGTAGGCGATTGAGTTTTAAACCATTCAAATTAATGAAGTTATATACGAATGGATTGAAAACCTTCACACTGGATGAGAATGGTTTATGAATTAATTGAAACAATTGAATTAGCATGGAAACTATATAAATTGCTTACGGAAAAATGTTTGGTATAAGTTTCTTTTAGAATTCATATGTTTTAACTATTGTAAACAAGTGAAATGTAGTTAAACTTCATTTATATGGCACTTACATGTTTAAATTGAGTAAGTACAGGTACCAGGAAGCCGTGTGGCTGGATTTGGTTGCGCTAACGGCTAAATTAATAAGCTGCATGCTTAAAAATGCTAAATAAGGTACGCCAACGCAATTAAAATAGGAAATATGAACTGTTTTTGGTTTTTCCGACCGTGTGGGTCGATGTATATATATTTATCTCTTTTGTAAAATTGCAAAAGCTCCTCCGTACAAAGGAGACTCTGCCAAAAAATTTCAGAAATTTTGGGAGTTAGAATTTTTTTGAAATTTTTTGAAAACTTTGTTAACGACAAACAAATTCAGATTAGAAACTAAAATAAACTAGTGAATGAAACAAGTTAAAATAATGACATGAATTAGTTATAAATGAAAAATAAAATTTAATATTTAGAGTTTAAGATAAATTGAATTCATATGGAAATGAAAGAATCAATTTGAATTGAAATGATATAAACTGAAGTGGTAAGGTAAAAATGAATATAAAAAGCATATTAAAATGCTTAAACTAAACTTAAGAGGGAATGGTGAAGTATTAAATGGAAATTGATACTACCAATGTAATTTAAGTCATATGGGAATGAATAGATGTTGACATTTTGTGAGAAAGTCGATAAAATGTTTTGGAATATTGTGTTTGGATATTGATGCTAAGCAGGTATGCAGATATTATAAAGGGAAAAGAAAACTGGGTTTGATATCAAAAGATAAAAATTTGAAATGCTCGAAAAAAGGTATGTATTTAAATTTTTGTGTGAAATTTGATTGGGATTTTGGATCGAGCCACTTTGCATTTTGTTATCTTTTGGATTTGGGAGGCCGTAGAGCCATTTTGCAGTTGTATCCAGTTAGCCGCGCAAAGGAGACGCTGGCAAAAATTTTCAGGATTTTAGAGAGTTAGAAAATTTTTGAGAAAATTTTGATAAATCAAAATTTGGTTTTAAATTGAAATTTGAATGATTGAGTAAGTAATATTGTTAGAGACTATGGGAAAGTTGGGATAGATTAGTAAAAATGGTAGTGGGTCTCTTATAAAAAGATAATGGATAGGATGGTGAAGAGTTTGGTTTTGGAAAATAGTAACGGGTACTTGACCATTCTTCCTAACTAGTAATTTCGGGGACGAAATTCTTTTAAGGGGGGAGGAATGTGACGACCCGGAATTTTCAAGTGTTAAAAAAAGAATATTTAATTGATTTTAAATATTCAATAGAGTAATTTTAACTTGAATTCAAGTATCACTATTTATCTGATAATTTAATTATTGAAGTAAATAATTGGAAGTTGAGCTAAATGTTGAATCTGGAGTTTTAAGCTGGATAAAATAATTTGAAGGCTTGTAAAATTCATATTAATAATACTGGAGAGGATAAAAGTTTTAAAATTGAATTTGAAATCGTTTTGTTAAGTTTTCAAATTTTATATCGTTTAAATTGAATTTAAAAATAGCTTTCCGAGGCATAGTCTCGGAATTCGATGAAATCAGTTCCATTGGATCTGTAATATTGCATTATTATCGTTCGTAGTGAACGGAGTTGTTGGGTGAGCGCATGATTTACAAACGCGCTGAAATTCTATCGAAAATTCAATTTAAATAATTTATATCAATAAGTTGACCGATCAATTAACCTTCACCTCAAAACTTTTTCGTGCCTCTTTAGCATGTGGGTGAAACACGCAACAACCTTCTCGTGTTTCCCTTTTTCTTGACATAGTACAGGCAGACCATTTCAAACGAAACCAAATCATTCGAAATGGCAGAACGAAGATTCATGTGTTCCAGAAAATAAATTAAAAACCTAAATCAGAGCCGATTAAGCTATTCAATAATAACCCATGCTCTCCATGCTTTTTACTCCTCAATCAAAATCGAACCAGAGATGGCCGAACTCGTCGTTTCGAAGGGAAGAGGGGTGGATCACGAATTCGAATCGTATTCCATTTTTAAGTGCGAGGGTTTGCATTTCAGGTGAACCGTGAGTGGGGTCGCGAAGCTTTGCGATGGCGTGGAGCTCGAGATTTAGGGCAGAGGTATAGGGATTCACGCGCACGGCCGATTGGAAGGCCATGGAGAGAAGTGCGACTTGTAGATCGCGTGCGTGAAGCTTGCGAAATCTAGGTGGAGTACGTTCGCGCGATAGGGTTTCAATGGTGGCTCGGTGGCGTCTGAAGTTGGGGTTGCGTGAATTCAAGGAGGTGGCGGCGGCTACAAGCGGCGGCAACGCGACTTCGGCTAGGGTTTCGTGAATGATGTTGGAGGCGAGTCGATGGAGGCGGCGCTGTGGGGTTCGTTTGAACAGTAAGGAGGCCCGCTCACGATGGTTGAGAGTGATTGGCAGTGAGGTATATTTGTTAACCATTTAATTTCAAATTTTGAATCTAATTGAAATTTTATGTTTATAGGTTAGAAAGGAATAATTGGAAATTCTTTTTCAATTAAAAAAAAATATTATACCTGTATATATGTATGTAGGTTAGGCAGTGCATAGATTTATATAAAATTTTGGAAACAGATAGGAATTTAAATGTTAAAAAGGAATTTATAAAAATTAGATTTTTAAAATCTATATAAATGAAATTTTGTTTTAGGTGAATGAGTTTTACAGTAAATATATATATATATATATATATATATGTATGTATGTATATATATATAAATGTAGGATCATCTCTTCACCATCTTGTTATTGTTAAAATATATTAAGAAGATTAACTAAAGTAATTAACTTATTTAATCATTTGGTTACTAAAATAATCTGTTAAAAGGAGAATTAGTTAAATTTAAATTTAATTGTTTAAAATGAAATTTATGGTTAATTTAATTATCGAATGGAAATTTAAATCGCTCAATTGACTCGCATATCAATTAAACATCTGATGTTTTTTTACAAGGTCTGAAATCGAGAAATCAAATCGAGAAATCAAATCGAGAATGAAGTGGGTTGCAAATGTAAAGGGAGAGGTGAGTTAATCTCACTCAGTTAATTTTATTTAAAATTTAAATGATTAAATTTAAATAATTGTTTGAATGGTTGAGATTGATTGTTGTGCTATAGGAGGGTAAATTTTGGAATTTACATATTATTGTGCTAACATCTTTGAATGCAGGGAAAACAGGTTGGAGGGATCCAACTGGAACCCTCACATTTATTATTAATATTCTCTGTTGTGATTACTTGATATTCTATGATGAATATACTGAAATATTGGATGTATGGTCTGATTGGAGATGTTTGAGTAGAATGAATTACCGAAAATATATAAATTGAATTCTGGAAAGAAATTAAAGGAAGTAAATTTGTAAACGTAATAATCCCAGCAATTTAATAAAGGAAGGATGAATTGAAAAGAAATGGAAGTATGCTAATAATAATAAATAACTTCGAGTATGAAAAGAAAGGGGTTTGAATAAGCAATGATTTAATGAATTAGAAAATCAAGCGATATTAATTTAAAGGCAATAAGAATTATTTTAAACTCAAGGGTTAGATTTATTTAAAAGAATTAGAAGTAAACTAAAAATCTAAATTGGTATTTCAATTAAAGGTATTCTAAATCTTAATTAAGGAATAAATCCGAATTAAAGGATTTTTGAATAAATGAAGTAAACCAAAAATCAATTTTGAAATTGATTCAAGTGTTTGAAATTGAATATTTGGAAGAATAAATTCAAGTTGGGAATTTATTAAAGGAATGAGAAAAGTTTGTTTTAAAATAAATAATGATTTATTTTAAAAGACTGTGAAGAAAAGTATAATTCTCTGGATAGCCAAGTATGTTTTCAAGTATGTTCTTGGAAATTCATTATTTCTAAATGTTAATATTTTAAAGTAAATTATAAAGTAAGTAATTTGTTAATCTATTATCGTAATAATTATTTAAAGAATGATTTGGGATTTTGTTTAAAGAGGAAGCTCTAATGTCTAGTTATAAAGTAACCTTATTTTAGTTATTTCTAGAGTATTATTTTAAATTAAGTACTAAAGTAATTTTTCTATATTAAATGTTAAATATATTTTACAATAAAGTGTTTTTAAATTATTTAAAAATCTAGAGTTATGCTTGGTGATTCCAGTGGAATAGAAATACTTGGAATTTATTCTGAGAAAGGCAGATAGTTTTGAAAACGGTTTTCTAAGGAGTTTGAAAGGTGAAAATATATCTTGTAAAGATAGCTTGAAATAAGTAAATAATTTGGGAAATTATTTATTGGTTGGTGGTTGTTTGTGAATATTAATTGATAGTTAAATAACCGACTATCAATATTGGCCAAATGCATTGATCGTTTCGAAGAGACCGGGACCGAGATTAATTTCTCGAAAACCACTTCGATCCGGTTTGTACGTTTCGTGAAACGAATTTGGATTCGAAGATGGAGCAGTAAAGTGCAAGGCCTAGTCGCTACTAATCCCAAGGATATTTCCAAAATGGATGTAGTAGGAATAGTGCCTTCGGTTCTGTTCGAACCCGGGACAGACTTGTATGGATGAATGCTTGCGAAACATCGTCAGGTGGACGATGGGCATTCTAAGGAAAATTGTTTTAAAAAGGTAACGCCTAGCCTCAAGCCTCATCAAATGGGAATGACTGGAAATCAGGGGTTATGCAGCAAGGCTAGGTGGGTAGCACCCAAGCAGGGTGAGGTCATTCCTGTCTAGATGTCCCTTTTTATTTTCGGCTTAGTGGGCGGTTGCTGATCCCAACCGCGGGGTGATCTCACTCGGGACTGTCCAGTAAGGGATGGTTCCGTCCTTGTGTTGCAGGGGAGCGGGCGTACTCCTCGGTACGGTGATCTAGGCCCCGTACGGTGACAGGTGGTACCCCAGTGCCTAGTCATTGTTGGAAATCCATTCTCCCTACGAGCCTTGTACGAGTTTTGTTTGTATTACCCACTCTGTGGCTAGTAGCTGGAATTTAATAGATGTAACAGTTTCGGCTATTTTATAAGTATTTGTATATAGACACTATTATAATATCAGAGGATTTCTATAAAAATTGTTTTGGCTATCGTAAGGTAAAAACCCGACATGTTTATTTGTGGCATAGTCTTACGAGATGCTTTTGTTTTCAAAGGATTTTGAAACTTTAATAATCAATTGGGTGTGATTTTCTCACGCTGGTATTCCAGACTGACTCGGGTGTTATTTAACTGTAATGCTCGGGTCAGACCGAGTATTATAGGATACATGACATGATGCTGTGGAGCTAAGGAGACGAGAAAGATGACGATACGTACTCTCGTACTTGTTTATACATATATGTATATTTATTCCGCTGTGTTTGAGTTGTCGTGTATCTTAAGTTGTTGTGTATTCATTGTATGATATCGATGTTGAGCCGTGATTGATGTACTCTGATGATGTAATATATAAACAGAGATATTGATTTTTGAGTAAAGATCATTTATTATCTATTATATTTTATTCCGCTGCGTTGGTTAGATTTTGTTGTTGTTTTCTATTTTCTTCTTCTACCTCTTCTTCTTTAACCCAAATGGTTCGTATTTCTGTGCAACTTGAGTTGATTGTGGTAGAATAGTGTTGACTCAAGGGGTACGGATGTGCGGGTCGTTTCATAACCAAAAAGTGATTTTCGAAATAAGTAATTGATAATGTGTAAAATGGTTTAATTTGGCATTTTTGAAGTATTATAAACGGTTTATATAAAAGATTTATAAAATTTATATTTATAAATTAAAATATTGGAACTATAAAACGAGTTTTTATAAGTGTTAAAAAGAAGTGTAAATGGATTTCATAAGGGAATGAAATTTATGAATTTATAAATTATGAAGTTATAAAATGAATAGATTTTGTAAAATAAAAAGATTTATAAGGAATTAACTTATAAATTGGACTTTGGCATTTAGATGAGATATAAACAGAATTCGTTAATTAAGAGATTTTATAAGTTGAAGTTTTTATAAATATATATAAATGGAATTCATAAACATTGTTTTATTAATCTGAAATCGACTTATTTTGATAAGTTAATTATTATAGCTTATTAAATGAGATACATCCACGATTGTGGACAGTGGATAATCCTTTAAATAAAATGTGTAGAAATGTTGAATTTGGTTAACGAAGTATGTTCATGATTTTGGACAGTGAATAATATATTAAAACAATGTTTTGGGGAGTGATATTTTAAATAGAATTAAAACGATTTGAAGTTGTTTTAAAATGTGTTAATGATCGAAATCATAGATTTCAACATTCATTGCTGAAATAGACGTTTTCGAGAAATAAGGAAATGGTGGACTATAACATTGTTGTTATAGTAAATGATTTTCGAAAGGAAATGTTTTATATAGTATTGGGATTTATATACCTATCTAAATTTCGAATCCCTGTACTAGTGATTTTGGGTTGTTGTAACGATGTTTTACGCAACCTTCGTTTTGACTCAAATGAATGTGTTTAAGAGAATGTTTTCCTTAAAGAATAAAATATATACTTAATTGTGATTTAAGTATATTGAATATTTTCCAGATGTTGAAAATAAATAGATTTGTGAATTACTTATTATTAAATATGCATGGAAATGTTTTCCAATATAAAGTGAAATGTTTTGAGAATATTTCTTTTAAAGATAAATTGAACGTGAATATTTGAAATTGGTTTTCAAATGGTTAAAGTGTGAAAATTTATCTTGCGAACATATTTTGAAAATAAATAATTGTGAAAATTATTTAAATATGGAAATTTAGTGAATGTTGACTAATAGTTAGATAACCGACTATCAATATTTGCCTTTGAATGGCGTTTGAATTTCGATGCAATCAGGGGTCGGATTCCAAGTGCATATTCGAAAAACCACATCGAATCTTTGTGATTGATATTTTATTTAAAAGATCAAAGTGAAAATTATTGTGATTTGTTGAAATCTGAATGAACACTTATTTTTATAAATAAGCGGTTGTTATTCGGATTAGCCGGGAGAGGAACTTTGGGTCATGAATCCCATTCCGAATAGTGATTCATCGTAATGGATAGCATTTGAAGACCATTGTTGAAGACCCGGTATTTGCGAGAATGATAGGATGACTTAACGATTGTCTCTGCACCGATAGCTATGGTATGGAGATTTCTTTGTGATGGGAAGTTCAATCGGGATTGTGAATACTCGGATTGCAAGGGCTCCTTTGGAAGTGCCTCCTGTTCTGTTCGAACCCAGAACAGACTTGTATGGATTGTATGTTTGACATTACATTTTGAGATATAAAGCAGATTTCTTTCAAATACATTTCTGTTGGTGGCGGAGAATTTATTCTCTTACCTTAACACCCTTCTTCGAGACGTACGAGCTCAGAGGTTATGTGGTTGATGGTTATCAGTGATATACTACAAATTTGGTAGTGTTGCATGCTGAGTGCTGCTGATCATTTGTTGATCAAAGCGTGGCTTTTGTGAAAAGCATAGCTTTGTGGACGAGACTTGCTTGTTTTATTGAAATGTGATGGGAGGTTCTCTCTTTTCATTAGGTGGAAAACGGGAGACTCTTGCCCCCACATGTCCTCTTTACGAGGTTGGTTATTTACGATCGCAATTGTATAACCTGCCATAGAATGTGGCGGTAACCTGCTATTGGACATGGTAGATATAGTAGGTATACGATAATGTTCGTATGTTGGCTAAGATTTATATCATATTTCGAAATGTTTTCCTACACTTTGCACTTATAGTAATAATATCAAAGAAATTTGCGTATCATGATGTTTGACTATCATAAGGGGAAATCTCCTCCAATTCTGCGTTTGCGTTGTGTGTGTGTGGGAGGCCTAATGGTAGTCTCATTTTCTAAAAGCATTGCGAATCTACCTTAAAAATATTTCATTGTTTGTTTTTTTAAGATAAACTATTTTAAGTCCTCCGGCCTTCGATTGCTCGGCAGTCGATAGAGTGGACGTATTAATGTCGACCTTCGAAAGTCCAAAAATCGCGTTCGTTACATCTGACGCAGCGGATATAACACTTGGACGTGCTAATAATGTTTTGATACAAATTGACGCAACTTTCTTCCTCACGAAATGACCTCATGTCAAGTAAACCTGATAGAATGATAAGTGCCCAAATCCGTTAATCTCTCGAGACACCGGATCCTATCTATCTTCAACACGTTGATCGCACACGATTCCACGTTAGAAGATCTATGATTCTTCGATGTTGATCTCGCACACGAGATTCTGTGAATCGGCTTCAAGTTCGTTGATTCGAGCACACTCGAATATCCGAAGATGGAAGAAGAAGGAGATCACACTCAACGTCAACAAAAGTGGCAAAAGCACACAAACAAATTTTATTCAAAATCAAACCCTTTACAAGTGACACAACACCACTATTTACAGAAATTTACAACTCACACACTACTGAACAATTACAACTCACGGCTTAACATACACAACCGACTTACATTAATACACGACATACGACATAACGACTCACGAGTTAATGACATAGGAAAATACAACACGAGTTACAATATCATGTGTGACTCGGTATAACACGACCTATGACCTACGACATAACAGAATTACAATATACACAACATAAGAACATCGCACGACTTAACATAATACAAAATCACGAGACTTAACAAATCAACTGCATATGACTTAACGATATAAGCTTCAGCGACATAAGAAATCCACGCGGCATAGTTTGAGCGACTTAAGGAAGCAACGTCGGGAGCGACTAATAGAAACATGTGGTCTAACTGAGCGACCTAAGGAATGCGCGACTTAAAACTGAGCGACTTAAGTGATGCGGCTTATCTTTAGGTGACTTAAGAAGGTGAACGGCTTATAGAATGCGACTTAAGCGACTTAAGCCATCCTGTTGCGCTGCCGACTCATGGCACTGCGACTTAACTCGCTAGGTCGCTCAAACGAATTATCATAGGGCTTAACTTGCTAGATCTCTCAAACGACTTATCATAGTGACTTTACTTGTTAGGTCGCTCAAACTACTTATCATAGGGTGCTTCATCTTCCTCCACTGCATTAACTATCTCGTTAGGTTGCGTGCGACTTAAAGCAAGCGAACAACTTAAGGTGACCGAACGACCTAAAGCACACGAGTTATCATGGTTCGCTACATCATCCTCCCCTGGTGAAAAGAATTCGACCCCGAATTCACACTTTCCTCTTCTTTGGCATGCATATTCTCATGATATGGAATCAATTGTTTGACGTTGAAAATGTTAGGAATGTGGATATGATCCCACAATCTCAACCGATAAGCATTCTCATTAATCTTCTTTACAATCTCCAAAGGACCAATCTTTCTTGCAGCTAGCTTATTGTAAGTAACAATAGGAAATCGATCTTCAGTCAATATTGCATATACAAAATCTCCTTCTTTGATTTCAACATGCCATCGTTTGATATCTGCGGATTGCTTATATTTCTCATTCGTCTTAAGCAATCGCTCTAGCACAACCTTGTGGCATTCTTGCAATTCATTCACAAAATCACTAGCTCGCTTGATCACTCCTTTCTGCTATGGAACTATAGATAAATCCAATGGTCCCTTCGGAATAGTTGAATAAACAACCTGGAATGGACTGAAACCAGTGCTACGATTAACTGCATGGTTGTGTGCAAACTCAGTTGACACAGCTTGGAATCCCAACCCTTCAAATTATGATTCACGAGGCATCTCAATAGATAATCCAGGGATCTGTTCATAACTTCTGTCTGTCCATCCGTCTGTCGATGATAAGAACTACTAAATTTCAGCTTTGTCCCGACCATTCTCCAT
Source organism: Allium cepa (assembly GCA_030765085.1). Lineage (NCBI taxonomy): Eukaryota > Viridiplantae > Streptophyta > Magnoliopsida > Asparagales > Amaryllidaceae > Allium > Allium cepa. Next base: position 948,581,019 of record CM060943.1, on the reverse strand, counting down.
AGACTCATCCAAAAATGACTCAGAAAACGAGTGTCTCTATCTAATACAATTGACTCAGGCAAACCATGATGACGATAGATCTCTCTGAAGTATAACTGCGCAACGTTGACTGCATCTGTCGTCTTCTTGCATGCAATAAAATGTACCATTTTTGAAAATCGATCAACCACCACATAGATAGAATCATTGCCACATTGCGTCCTTGGCAATCCCAGTACAAAGTCCATGCTAACATCCACCCATGGTTTAGTAGGTATAGGCAACGGCAAATATAAACCTGCATTTGTCGCGGTCCCCTTTGACACTTGACAAATATGGCACCTCTGGACAAACTTTTCAACTTCTTTCCTCATTGACGGTAAAAAATAAGACTTCGAAATCAACTACATAGTACGGTCACGACCCACGTGTCCTTCTTCATGCAATTCTTTGATGATCTTCATTCGTAGACCGCAATCTGGAATACCCAACTGATTTCCTTTAAATAGAAAACCATCAACCAACACATATCCATTCATGCTTCCCTGCTTGACTTTGTCTAGGATCCTAGAAAAATATGAATCTGAAGCAAGCAAATTTGGAAGTACGTCAAAACCCATCACCTCTACTCGCATAGTTTTTAGCAAACTACTCCTTCGACCCAACGCATCGGCAACATGATTAGTTACTGCAGACTTGTCCTTCACGACGAATGTAAATTAGTGCAAATAAGCTATCCACGATGCATGCCTAGCTGCAATTTTGTCCTGCCCTTGTAAATGTTTCAATGCTTCATGATCCGTATACAAAACAATTCTTTATGGAACAAATAATGTCTCCAATGTTTCACAGCCTGCACAATTGCATAAAACTCCACATCATAACTATTGTATCTCATTATTGCTCCAGAAAGTTTTTCACTGAAATAGGAAATTGGACGACCCTTCTGACTCAACACTCCTCCAATTCCAACTTTAGACGCATCTCTGTGCAACTCAAATAGTAATTGAAAATCCGGCAACACTAGAACCGGTGCTGAGGTTAAAATTTCCTTGATTCGCTCAAAAGCAAATACTCCCTCTTTCGTCCATGAAAACTTCTTTCCCTTCATACAATCAGTAATAGGGGCCATCACACTACTAAAGTGTGGTATAAATCTTCGATAAAATGAAGCTAACCCATGAAAACTTCTGACTTCTGTGATAGTTTTGGGCTGTGGCCAATTTCTGATAGCGGCTACTTTGCTCCGATCCACCTATATCCCTTCCTTTGACATGGTATATCCCAGAAATAAAACACTTGGCATCATGAACACGCATTTCTTCATCGCTGTATAGAATTGTTCTTGACGAAGAATAGTTAACACAATTCGCAAGTGTTGAATATGCTCCTCTGTGCTTGCACTATAGATCAAAATATCATCAAAGTAAACGGCAACAAACTTCCCAATGTAAGGTCTGAAAATTTGATTCATCACCCTCATAAAAGTACTTGGTGCATTAGACAGACCAAACGACATAACTAGCCATTCATATAATCCTTCTTGAGCCTTGAATGCTATCTTCCATTCATCACCTGGTCTAATGCGAATATTATGATAACCACTCTTAAGATCAATCTTCGAAAAGATTACAGACCCACTGATTTGATTGAATAGATCATCAAGTCTTGGCATAGGAAATTTGTATTTGACAGTTATTTTGTTCAGTGCCCTGCTATCCGTACACATTCTCCATGAACCATCTTTCTTCGACACTAACAAAGCTGGTATAGCACAAGGACTGAGACTTTCTCGAACACGTCCTTGCTCAAGCAACTCCTCAACTCTTCATGCTCATTCGGACTCATACGTTAATGTGGCCTATGCGGTAAAACAACACCTGGCACTAGATCAATCTGATGTTGTATGCCCCTCAATGGCGGAAACTCCTTGAGTAATTCCGTAGGAAAGGCATCGTCAAATTCATTCAACACTGGTCTAATCTCCACAGGAATTTCACAATCTTCGCTTGCTTCATACCCAATCAACATAAACATTTCAGCACTATCTTTCACCTCTTCGACAAATTCTTTCGAAGATAATAGGCTAGTTGATTCCACCTTCTTCTCTGCTTTGCTTTCACTTTGCTCACTCTTCTTAGGAACCAAAGTAATTTGAGTACCTTCGAACATGAAACTATAGCTGTTGGTGCGACCATTATGTTGTACAGCTCTATCATATTGCCATTTTGATGACCCTGCTTTCTAACCCCAGAAAGTCGTATCATCATGAATAAAGAAAAGGATTGAAAAGAGAAGAGATAGAGAAGAAAGAAGAAACAGCATCAGAATCTCCACAGCGGAACGAATAAATTATATTAATCATATAAGTACTACATAGTATACAATATCCATCAGAGTTACACAGATAATACATCACATACTAGACAGTTATAAACACCTATCTAGTTATACAATTCAATATACAATATAACACAGGGATACCAACACAGCGGAATACTATGTATATCTACAACGCCGAAGCCTCCTGCTCCATTGCTCCTTCATAATTCGTCAAAGCTAACCTGAATCCCTTGGCTACTCGTAAAAATTTGAGTATCCGAGAGTTTATGAAAAACAGAAATAAACTCCGGGTCAGACATGGGTCTGGTATGAGTAACAGGTTAAAGTTTCTTAACTTTGAAATTATTTGAAAGCAAAAGGTATCATGTAAGACTTCCCACAAATAAACATGGTAAGTTTTTACCTTACGCTAACCAAATCATTTAATAGGAAATTCTGTGATATTATAATAGTGTCTAGAGTTTTCAAGTAAAACACAGAAATAGCTAAAATGCTTACATCTCACATTCCAACATAGTTGGGCACAATCAAAACGTACGGCGCTTATTGGAGATTAGATTCCATACAATGGCAGAGCTACTGGGGTACCGCCCGTCACAGTACGTGGCCTAGATCATTGTACCGAGGAGTCACCCTGACTCCCCTGCAACACAAGGCCAAAACCATTCCTTACTGAACAGTCCCAAACAAGATAACCCCGACAGTTGGTGCTCAAAACTGCCCACACAGCCGAAATAAAAGGGACATCTAGACAGGGGGAAATCTCGTCCTGCTTGGGCATGACCCACCTAACCTTGCTGCACCTCCCCTATTTTAGCCATTCCCGGTTGATGATGCTTGAGGCCGCGATTACCTTTAGAGAACACATCTCTTAGAATGCTCATCGCCCACCTAACGATGTTCTGAAAGCATTGAATCCATACAAGTTCGTTCCGGGTTTGAACGAAACCGAAGGCATTATCTCGTTACACTCGTTTTGGAATCACCCTCAGATTTAACGAAGATAACCCTTGCACTCTGAATCTTTACTTGAGAATTCATGACCTAACGTTTAATTTGGATCGATGTGGTTTTTGGATGTCCCAATATGGAAACCCGATCCTGGTCTCATCGAAATCCAAATGCCATCTTTTAAGGCCAAGTTGTTTTAAAGTTTAAAACAATTCAGTTCAATTATCCATATACACACAGATAGATAATTCACAATATCATAATTGATAATCAACATCATCACAACAATTAATCCATATTATCATCACAACAATTAATCCATATTATCATCCAATAGATAATCCATATTATCATCCAATAGATAATCCATATTATCACATTCTTAAATCAAAACATACATTTCACATGGCATTCGTTAATCTCATATTGAGATTTCAAACCATTCAAGGTAAAAAATATCATCAATCCATATATAAGCAATCACATCAGCTATAATTAATTTGTAACGATCCTAAATTTTTGAACAATTTAAATTGGAAATATTTAATTTATTTTAAATATTTGAATGATGGTTTAAATTGAATTCCCAATATAACAATGAAATTGGCGATTAAGTTTTAAAATTTAATCTATAAAAAGTTGAATAAAAATTTAAATTTGACTTGCAGTTGAAATTGAATATTTAATTTATAATTGAAATTCGAACTGTTGATTAGAAAGATAATTTGGATTTAAAAAAAAATTATTGTTTATGTAAATTAATAGAGGGATGGATAGTTTTAATAACATTCTTTTCTTTAGCTTAAATAAAATAAATTAATACACTTAGTTAAAATTTTAACAACAAAATTAAACAAAACAAAGTAAAGAAAATATCTACAAAAACAAATTGAATTTAAAATGAAAAAAAAACAAATAAATTATATATGTAAAATAAAAATAAAATAAACATAAATTAAAGAAAAAATCGCACTGCCTCTTACTTTCACCCGACCCTCTTTATTTCATTTCCTCATTCGTTAATAACCCTAACTTAACAAAATCACGAAAGAAGAAAAAAAAATGGCGGCTTCGTGTTCCTCCTCGTCTAAAATTAGGGCTTGCGATCCAATTTGGGGCTTCGACCTTCATTCGATTGTGCTCATTCTCACCTCGGCTGTTCGATTCGAGTTATGGTGAGTTTTTTCTCTCACGATTAATCGTTATTCATGTTTTTAAATTGGTTTGAATTGGGTGCTTGGTTGCATGCTATGATTTGGGGTGTTATTTGTTATCATCTGCTCGGTTATTTGAATTTAAACTAATAAGAACAGATAAACCACTGCATGTTGTTTGTTGGGTGTTATATGCTATCATTTGCTCTGATAAATTGATGTAAAACTGATAAGAACAGATGTTAGTTGAAATTTGTTTTTTTAAACTGATGAGAGCAGATGCTATAAATTTTGTTTTTTTAAACTGTTAAGAACAGATGCTTTTAAACTGATAAGAACAGATGCAATCAAATCTTGCTTTTAAAACTGATGAGGACAGATGCTATCAAAAAATTTGCTTGTTTTTGTTGTGGCTGCATGTGATGGATCTTTGAATCTGGTTAAGGAAATGTAGTAAGGAAAATGAATACTTGTAAGAAAACACCCATTTTTAATTTAAATCTCTTTGCATGTGAGCAAACATCTAAATTTAAATATTAAGTAAGATAATATAGTTGCTTAAGTGGTTGCTGTAATAATGATGCTTGTTGTGATATTACTGCATATTGTATATATATGAATATGTTAATGTGTGTGCATGTTAGTTTTTTTTTCTGTTTTGAAACTACAGGGTGTAAAATAAACTCAAAAACTAGTTAGTTCCTCTTCTGGTTCATTTTATGTTGAGAAATTTTAACAAATTTGTCTTAAAACTGCAATATTTAAATTGTAAAAAAAATAATATGAGAAGCAAGAATCTATAAGGATTCCTGCATGTATAGGCAGTAGTTTGAAACTGTGGTTATGAATGCATTTGAATCTGCATAACTTGATTCTCTGTTCATACCTGGTTATAGAGTTTTAAAAAATAAAAGAAGATTCAAACTTTCCATATAAAAACTTTGCAGCCTTGAGTTTTCAAACAAATTTGTTGAGTTTAATCTCCATCTTGATTATGAAACATGTTTAAGTTTTTAAAACTTGCACTAGTGAGCCAGAAATAAAATTAAAAGCAAGTTTTGAAGTTTTTCTTTCTTCTACTAGGAAATGAGTATCAGGCTCAACAAGTAAACCATATCAAAATTTTAAATATATCTGTAATATGTGCTTCAGTAATAAATCAAAGTAAAGTTGTGAAGTTTCTTCCAAAAATTTTGTTTACAGGTCAACTTATATCAAAGAAAATCTAAATCTCCTCCTCTTTGATTCTAACAGGGATTGCACACAAGTTGAAATATTGTTTCAAACTTGTATTACATTTCAGTAATTAAAGCTGTGAGTAAACTTATGCTTAATTCAGTTCTTTGTGTTTGAATGCTTGCATAAATGTGAATAGCTTTTGCATGTGAATGAATGGTTATGCTTGTGTTTATATTTGCTTGGAAATGTTGTTTCCAGTTCTTCTGTTTCCTGTAACACCATGGTTTACAGTGTAAACCATGCCAAAACTAGATTGACATGGGGAATTTGTATTTGCCTGTAGATTTTGAGTTCAGATTTTCTGGTTTTAGCTACAGATCATTTTGTTTGAAAATTTGAATTTGCTGGCTACATGATTTTGAACTTCATTCCTTGGAATGCACCAGATTCGAACTACAACTAGCATTTGTTTTTTTTTTGTTCTGTAAACAAGCTTGACCTTCAGCTTGAAATTCTCAGTTTTGAATCCTTCATGTTTTCCTTTTGTTTTAAATCCTCAGATCTTCAAGTTTACATTGTTCCCCAGATCTGAAGTGCTTCATATTAAAAACTTCCTGCATGCTTTATGTTTTACATATTTACATCTTTGTGCATTTACATTTTATATTCTGTTTATATGCATTCAAGTGTTCTCTGTTGATTTACTGTGAAGGTTCTGTTTAAAATTTTTAATATATACAAATCTAATTCATATTAGCTTTAAACGTTTAATGAAAACTGATACCACTCTCCACTTATTCCTCATGAAAGGGTTTGTGCCTTTGTTCATGACTTAAGTTTTAAAACCTGTAGTGTTTCGTTCTAAACAATTTTCAAATTAAGTTTTATTTTGTTCTAAACAAATTAAGTTTTGTTTGCTCTAAACAATTTTCAAATTAAGTTTTGTTTTGTTCTAATTTTTTTTTCAAATTAAGTTTAATCTTTGGTTGCTGAGATGTAGGGAGTTAAAGTTGTATTGCATCCTAGATATATGAATGAATATTTTGTTGCATTTGGACTTGACTGTTGCACTTGTAGTTGCATTCCATTTTGTTGCATTTGGACCTGACTGTTGCACTTGTAGCTGCATTCCATTCCGTTGCATTTGACTTGGTGTTTCTGGTCTGCATACTATTCAGTGTTTCACTGTTGCACTATGTTGGTCTAACCCTGTTGCAATTAGTTTATTTTGTTAGCACTCATTTGTAGTCTGCACCACCATATGATTTTGTAGCCTGATCTTTATTGAACATGTGTTTTGCTATACTGTTCACTTGAGTTTGAAATTGTTGCCTCATTTGAAACAGTGCAGTCCCTTTGTTTTTGAGGTATATGCATGTTGACTAGTTCACTTGCTCATATGTATTGATTCTCTGATGCATTTCTTATGGTCTGTTTCTTGTTGTTATGAGCTTAATGAGTTGTGCTCATTTTGGTCTGCATTCTGTAAACTTTGAGTTGTATTTGTGAATCTTTCGTTGCTTCATGTCTTTGGCATTTCTGAGACTCTGCCCTTGATAGCCTGCTTTGACATTGCTGTTTGCATTGCTTTGTCTGATCCCTTCTTGATACTTTTGTTTGTGCATTGGCCTTGAGTTGAACCTAGTTTTGAAACTTGGGTTTGATCTTGTTTTGATCTGATAGCTGTGTGTTTTTGTTTGGTGCACACGAGTCGGCGAGGCAGTGCACATGTGTATAAATATACGTGTGTACTGCAGCCACACAGGATTGACAGATTTTAAAAAAAAATGAAGTTGTTAATATGGAAATCCATAATAGATTTAAATTAATTCATGTGATTCATCATCTTTGTTGCTTATTTTACATGAATGCATGTTTGTTTGGCCATAGTCATTTTTGCTCTGTTACATCCCAGATTTTATTCGCTGGTTTGAGATATGTGTTCGCCTGTACACTACTTATCATCACTTGTGGGCATTTACATCATTTATACTATGTGTTGATCCAATTGTTGTTATCTCCGCTGCCTGCACCTTGCATCTTTACCGCTGTTACCATTTTCTTTCCGTTCATTGCAAATTTAATTACTTGAATTAAGATTAATCCTGACTCGAGTGTTTTTGCTTTTTGCAACAAACGCTCGGGTCAGACCGAATATTTTTACAGCTTGAAGATTTTCTCGCAGCGAAGTTAGAGAGAGAGGGGAAAGCACTTCACTAAAGTTTTTCTGGAAAAATTTTCTTGTACTTAAAAGATATATTCTGTTGTATTAAATGTAATTCATTGTATAACTCTGATATTTGTATATAAAAGAAAAGTTCATTTATAAAATATATTATTGTTTCTGTGATTCTGTGACTGATTTTGTTTAAATGTTATAAACTAAATAACAATCCGTCATTTTGAACGTTTCTATTTGGTTTAATTACCGACTAGAGGCGGTCAGAGCGGCGGGTCGTTACATAATTTAAAATGAATTAAATTAATTATTGCATCTCTAATTAGTTTAAAGTAAATTAAATTAATTAGTTCACCAATATAAATCATGCTTATATAACTATTAGTCAATTTCCAATCAATTAATTTCTCATCATCAAATTATTTGATTTAATTAATCATCCTAGATTAATTAACTTTTGAGTACATTCAAGTAATTATCCTTTAATTTATTTTCAAAATTAATTATCCTTAAAAATCACAAAAATTAACCTCTAATTACTTCATAAATAAATTAATCTTTAATTAATTACATTAATCTTTAACTACACTAATTAATTACTCTTTAATTACTTCTTATTGGTTAATTAATCTCAATTGATCAACCATTAAATTCATCCTTTAATTATATTTATAAATGATTTCTAATTCATCTTAATTAATTATCCTTTTAATATTAATTACCTTAAGTAATTAATCTCAATTAAACCACATTTATTAACCACCCCTGATTAATACCATTCAGTAATTAACTACCCTTAATTACTCCATCAAATACATCATTTATTTCTTAATTAATTTTCTTTAAATTAATCCCTTGATTAATTATGCAAAGTAATTACACTCCAATTACTTTCATCATTAAATCATCTTCAGTTAATTACATCAAGTAATTATACTTAACAATTCACAATTGCTTATCTTAAATTAATTAATTTAACTGGCTATTGAAATTAATCCCATTAATTAATTACTTAATAACCTTAGTTAATGACCTTCATTAACTATTTATAATTCTTTAATTATTTTTCCTCAAGTAATTAACTAAGAATTATTATCAATTACATTTTTAATTAATGATTTCTTAATTACCAATTGATTTACCTCAAATTAGTTAACTTATATCTTATTTAAATAAATTTAATCTCTTAATTAATAAGTTAATTAATTCAAGTCATTAATTATCCATTTAATTTACTTAATAATTACAAATCCTTAAGTCTTTAGTTATAAAAACCTTTTTCTATTCAATGATCAATTTATCATTTAATTTAAATTTACTTTTAAATTTCATTTAAAATTTAAGATTTAAAATGAAATCAAATTAATCTTAACAAGTTTAAAACAATTCCAAACCCCTTTTAATTTCTCAAGTCAACGAATATTTATCTTAAAATAAAAGATTAAAAGAATTTAAAACACAATTCCATTTTGAATTCAAATCAAATTTAAAAATTTACTTTATCATTCAAATTTGTTTAAAACAATTTGAAATCTCCTTTTATTTCAAATCTAAGATTCAAATTTATATTGAACCCAGATTTAAATCTTTTATTTTACACCTCACTTACAATTTAAGCTTCACCTTTTTAAAAATCCAAACTACTTAAACCTTTTCTTTTAAAGTAGTTAAAGCAATATAAATAAAAACTTTATTTATTTTTAATTAAGATTCAAAACTAACTTGAACCATATTAACTTTGATTTAAATCTCATCTTTAATCTTATTATTTTTCATTTGAACTAAGATTTAGATTTTACTTTTTTTTAAAAAATTTAAACAGGAAAACAGGTTTCCTGTAAACAAAAACCTGTAGCAAAAATCAACCTAAGACAAAGCTCGGTTGCTTCGAGTCAAATTCGATAATGCTTCGAGTAAAACCCCTCAACAACTCACGCATCACTCAAGTCCCACTCCTGACCAAACCAAAAAAAAACATAGCTTCCACCAATGAACACCGTGCCTATGCACGGTGGCTCTGGCCTTCATCGACCATCGACGATGATCAAAACTCGTCATGGAACAACTCAGCAACACCCCACGCTCACCAAATCGAACATCAATTCTTGAAATCAAATTTGAGACTTCGACCCCAAACCTGGAAAAAACATCAGAGCTTCATCACTTGAAAACCTGATATCGCCTCGCCTGAAAAATTCTGACCACCTAACGTTCGGCCACTTCGGCCATGCCTTAGTATTCGTCCAAGCTACCCTCACCAGAAACCCCACATCACTCGATCCATCACACGAACCATGGCGATCAATTAGTCAAACACAGACAAAACTAGGGTTCTAAGATAAATCTTACAACCGCAACCTTCCTAGTGAATTTTATCACCAACCATAATTTTTCCCCACATCGATGATCGTTCCTTCATCTCCAGGAAAGTCCATGAGCACACCGATCCACTTGATCACAAGGAAGACTCAAAAATACACTTCCAGTTTAAACCCAGACCCCACCTTCAATTCCAAACTATAAATCCTAATTCTTATGTTAAAAATCATATTTTGTTTGAAGTTTTCGACTAGTAATTCTGAATTTATAATTTAAATAGTTTGAGTTTTATGCTTAATATACTCAGTTGTTTTTAATGTCTCCGGAGACAAAAAAAGGCTATTTAACTTACTTAGATTTTTAAACATAAAATTGGGTTAATCAAACAATATTAAGTTGACAAGAAGGTTCTAACAAGAATCTGGATCATGTGGAAGGGATTTTGAATAAAAACATGAACCAGGGAATCAAGACAGAGCTCAAAACATAAGCACAGCATGCACACACATATATGCACAGAGACATACTTATATATTTACGTCACAAACATATTATTTAAATTTTTAATGTTACTCAGAGTATTGAGAAGATGACAGAGCACCCAGATTTGAGAAATTGTAGCCTTGTTTTTTTCTTAAATCTTCTTGTTTAAATGAATGATGCTTCAGTTCGTAAAAAAATGGTTATGCTTGCTTTGATCTTCCTGCTAACAACTTGCCTTAGATTGTTGAAGTAGTTTAATTTTGCAAAAAGAAAAGTTTACTATTTCTACGTTTGCTATGTTGAATAAATTGGCACAACAAATATGAAGAAGACAGGTTTTTCTGTGTTCTTATAAATGAAAGAAGTAGGATATATATATATATATAAAGGAATTTTGCATTGGTTAGGTATTTATTGGTATAGGCAATTTCCTTTGTTCGGAGATCTTTTTTTCATATGGAGGCTGACATGATTTTATACATTTCGGCTGAAATGATTTTTTATACATGTAGAATTGACCATATGTTGCTAGCATTTAATGCAATGTCCTTTATGTTTCAAACATATCTTATTCTGTATGTAGATAGATCTTTTCATACTTTGTTTATTTTTTTGCCGGATTATGCTTCATACCTTATGTACATAAATATTTCTTTTTTTTACTTGTTCTCGCATATAATCTACAGGCAACATATATATGACTTTGCCTGGTTTTGCTTTATTTTTTTCTTTTTTCTTATTTCTAACTTTGCTTACGTGGTTTCTTACTTGTCTTACTCTTGCCTTGTATATTACTTACAGGTAACAAATATTACAAAGCCCGGTTGCTTCCATTATTTGTCTTTTGTCTTAGTTTATTCTATTTGTATTAAAAATCCATTTGTAAAGACATTCATCGTTAATATTGTTTAAATATAACTCATTATTAAATAAAAATAATTCATAAAAGAATTTATCTCTTTATTAATAAATTACTTATTTTATCAAGCTATATTTAAAACAAAACAAACCCTTTTTACTTCAATTTAAACTTTAAGCTAAAATCAAATTTAAACAATTAAGTTTTTTATCTTAAGTATTTTAAAGTCATATGATTATTTATTCAATATTAAATTAAATCAAATTTCCAATTCACCAAAAGTATTAGAATTAGAAAACATGTCTTTATTTATTAAATTAAAAACAAAGTTTATTTATTTACAATATATACAAATATGTATACATTACACACAGAAAACAATTTATTAGCCTTTAAAAGATAAATTATCAGTTTAAATATTTATTTTAAAGAAGATTATTAAATTTAAATTCAAACTTATTATTAACAATATTGTCAAATCAATTAAATTTTGACATAAATTATTAAATTGTTATTGTCAAAATTTATGGGATATCACAGTCATGGTCTTCCCAATAATAAATGACACACATCCATGTCAACAACATCACACCATATATTATCTTTGTACTTCTTCCCAATAGAAAATGTAATAAAAGCTCGTCTGCCCACTGTAACTTCTCCGCCTTTCTTTAACCATGCCAATTTATAATATCTTGGATGCTTTTCAGTCTTCAATCCTAACTTCTTAACGGCTTCTTCCGAAATAATCTTATCACAGCTTTCCGCATCAATAACAAATCGACAAACCTTCCCCAAGATAGTACATGTAGACTGAAAGATATTGCTTCTTGGCCAACTAGAATCATTCTCATGCTTTGACACTAAACAAGACCTTCTTATCATCAAATTACACCCTTCATCTCCCGACACAACTTCTTCATCTTCATCAAACTTCGATGGTTGAGAATAGTCAACTTCAGCTTCCACATCTTCATACTCACTTCCTCTGCAACTAAGGTTCTCTTCTTTGGCTTTGTACATTCATTACTTTTATGGCCAAACTCCTGACAATTATAGCACTTGATACTGTTATTGACCTTTGGTTTAGCAGCTTCATTGAAATTGGTTTACTGACTGCCTTGGAAACATTAGCACTGCTACTAGCACCTTTATTCTGATTGTTAGAACTTGTAAACACACCACCTCCTCATCTCCCTTGTTTCTCCCAAGTTAGAGCTTTCTGATGTGCTTCAGCAACAGACATTGGATTAAACATAAGAGATTGATAATTGTACGGCATGAAAGTTGCTTTCATCGTCTTTCTCATCTTCTCCCAAGTGACAACTTTTGATATTCCCATTCTCTCCCGAGTTAGTTTAGTTTGCTACCACCATGTCATAGCTCTTCCCCTTAGCCTTGTAGCAACTACTGAACTCTTCGATTCTCAGGCACCTCCTTGAATTCCAATTTTTTTTCGACATTTGACTACCAATCAAGAAATTCTTCGGCTTGTATACCACATTTGAATTCTGGAATTTCCATCCTCATACCTGACTCCCATTTACGATCATTTTCTGAATCAAGATATTGATTTCGCACTTGGCCTAAATCTCGATAATGAATACTTCCGCTATCACCATATTCCTCAAAATCATATGTACTTCGATATCGATCCCATCCATCTATGTCTCTACGATCACGCATGTCCCTTCTATCATGTCTTTCAACATCACGATATGGATCATCTTCAAATCCACGATGAATTCTTCTTTCTTTATTTCGATACTCGTGGTGTTCTCGCCTTATTGAAACTGAAGATTCTCTCCAATCTCGATAAGACTAGGGTGACATTCTCCTTTCTTCTGAAACTGATGGTGAAACCTATTTCTACTATGGTTCGAAACTGGTGAAGTTCTCCTTTGACTTTGATTCATGTCTTTCATCAATTTCTTTAACTTTCCAATACCTTCATCGAACTTTTCATTGATATGTTGCTCCACCTACTCAGCTTCTTGTCCTCTATATACATCTTCAACATTATGATAGCGATTAGCACATCTCGAAGGCATGATCTTCAAACAATCTCGATTCTTTGACTTAGCTCGGTTTTAACTCGGCTCCGACCTAACTTAGCCTGGCTCTGAACTTTTGTATAAACTGATATGTCTCGGCTTTGAACTGGATTCGAATCTGAATTGACTTAGCTCTTACTCAGCCTGGATTTTACTTAGCTTTGATACCAAATAAGTGACGCAGCGGATATAACACTTGGACGTGCTAATAATGTTTTGATACAAATTGACGCACCTTTCTACCTCACGAAATGATTTCGTGCCAAGTAAATTTGATAGAACGATAAATGCCCAAATCCATTGATCTCTCGAGATACTGGATTTTAGCTATCTTCCACACGTTGATTGCGCACGATTCCACGTTAGAAGATCTACGATTCTTCGACGTTGATCACAGAAGATTCCGTGAATCGGCTTCAAGTTTGTTGATTCTAGCGCACTCGAATATCCAAAGATGGAAGAAGAAGGAGACTACACTCAACTTCAACAAAAGTGGCAAAAGCACACAAACAAATTTTATCAAAATCAACCCCTTTACATGTAACACAACACCACTATTTATAGAAATTTACCACACACACACGACTCAACTGTTACAACTCACGGCTTAACATACACAGCCGACTTAAATTAATACACGACATACGACATTACAACTCACGAGTTAATGACATAAGAAAATACAACACGAGTTACAATATCACATGTGACTCAGTATAACACGACCTACGACCTACGACATAACAGAATTACAATATACACGACACAAGAACATCACACAAATTAACATAATACAACATCACGCGACTTAACAAACCAACTGCATACGACTTAATGATATAAGCTTCAGCAACATAAGAAATCCACACGACATAGTTTGAGCGACTTAAGGAAGCAACATCAGGAGTGACTTATAGAAACATGTGGTCTAACTGAGCGACCTATGGAATGCGGGACTTAAAACTGAGCGACTTAAGTGATGCGGCTTATCTTTAGGCGACTTAAGAAGGTGAACGGCTTATACAATGCGACTTAAGAGACTTAAGCTATCCTGGTGCGATGTCGACTCATGGCACAGCAACTTAACTCGCTAGGTTGCTCAAACGACTTATCATAGGGCTTAACTCGCTAGGTCGCTCAAACGACTTATCATAGTGACTTAACTCGTTAGGTCGCTCAAAAGACTTATCATAGGGCACTGCATCTTCCTCCACTGCATCAACTATCTCGTTAGGTCGCGTGCGACTTAAAGCAAGCGAACGACTTAAGGCGACCGAACGACCTAAAGCACACGAGTTATCATGGTGCGCTGCATCACATCTGGTCAGAGCATATGGTTAAGTGACAACTTGGCTCTGTTGAGAATTACTCATTAGAGATAGAGTCAGTAGTACTCTAGAATGAGTTTGAGTGTAATAATAGATATGAGCGCATATTTGTTAGTGAATATGAAAATGTTTTATATTTTGTTTGCTTATCCGTTGAGATGTTTGTGAATTCTGGTCGGTATGTGAGATGTCATATTATCGATAGGGGGTTTCTAAACTCTTAAACGAGATAAACCGACATAATATTATTTGAGTTGGATAAATGAAATAATTTTACCTTGATTATATTTAACATATAAAGGAATAATCTTTCAGAATTATTGAAGTGTATATGAATTGATAGTTTAGTTAAGGAAAATGTAAGAATATATATATAAGTTAATTGAAAGATGTTTGAATAAGTTAAATGAAACATATTGTAAAAGAATAAATTGTATAAGAAAATGAATTATTAAGTATGGAATTATAATTTATGTGATTTACAATTATGAGACAATCTTATATATAAGAAGTGAAACTATATGAATATATTTATAAATATGATTTATAAGTAAAAGGAAAATTTTGAAAAAATATTAAGCACTGAATTCACTACTGTTACTGGAAAATAATAAGGGTGATGACTGAAGCATCATCAGTATCATTTTCAAGTTTCTGTGTGATGGATTTGCTACCATGGTAAACTGAAAATGGAAGTTTTGTTGTGATAAACAAATTTGAAGTTAAAAAAATCCAAGCTGTAATTGTTGAATATAAGTAATCAAGTTTTGAACTTATAATATAAAATAGTAAAGATTTTACTTTGGTAGAGTTAAATAGAATTTACTTTAGAATTGCAATCTGAATTGGATTTATAAGTGGAAATTTAAGTTAAGTTAAACAATTGATGTTTGAGATGGAATATAACTTAAGTAATGTTGAATGAAGTTGATTTTGGTATCGAAGTAATTGATAAAGGGAAGTGATGAATATGAACTTGAGTTATGTAAATGAAATTCAACCTTATTTGTTAAATGAATTAGTAATTGAATTAATGAATGAATGGAATGTAAATCAATTGAATGTAAATAAATTGATATGAAATAATGAATATAAGTGTTAATTTATTAGAAGCAAATGAAGTTGAAAAAAATTGAATAATTGAATGAAAATCAATTTAATATCAACCAATTGGAATTAAAAGTGTTAAACCAAATTGAATGTAAGCGAATTAAACAAATTAGGTTATGTTGGTTATACGTTGGTTGTTAGTAAATTGTATAGAAAATTCATATGAAATTCAATAAATTAAAATGAAAGCTATAAATCAATTGAAATCAAATTGGAAGTTAAGTGAATCTTAAATAGAATATAATTTGATTTGGAAGTGAACCAACTTGAATATGAATTAGTGAATATAAACTAGTTGAAAATGAATGCAAGTAAAAACATCCAATGTTAATGAATCAAATGTGATTAAATGAAAAAAAACCAATTCATTGAATATTAATGAGAAGTGAATGTATATTTAATATGATTTGTTGCATAACTTGTTGGATGATAGTTGTTTGGTGGTTGCATTTATTGCTTTTTGTTGCATTTGCTATATTGGCATTTGTAGTTGTTGTAGTGATATATGTTGTATATTGATATTACTTTCATATATACACGTTTCTCATGTTTGTTGAGTGTTTAGTAGGTGTGGATTGCGCTTGCTTTGCTTTTGGAGCTCGCTTTCACGCTATATTAGCTATATATGTTCGCTAATAATATATAAGGTACATATCTTGGATTACATATCGTACTTTTACACTTTTTTCCCTACGGGATGCCTCATTACTTTGATGAGATGTATATTTGTGATATATATATTACCATTTTTTTTCGGATCGAGCCGTGCAAAGGAGTCTATAGCGAATTTTTCTGAAAATTTAAGGCGTTAGAATATTTTTGAGAAAATTTTGAAAACTATAACTTTGATTTTGGAGTGAAAAGTTAAACGATATAGTTGGTTGTGAAAAGGTAACTAAGTATGATTTGAAAACTTAGTAAAAATTTTATAAGAAGTTTAACCGTTGGATTTTGGGAAAGTTAAACACTTAAGTGAATTTGAAAAGTTAAATTGTTTAAATGAATTTGAAATTTAATTTGAACGAATGGTTTTGAAAAGTTAATGGATTTTGTAACTTTTCTTACTCGGTAATTTCGAGGACAAAATTCTTTTAAGGGGGAAATTTGTAACGACCCAGAATTTCTGTATTCGAAATTCGTATATTTAATTGATTTTTAAATATTAACAAGTAAAATTTGTAAGTCGAATAAATTTTATTTCGAATATTTAGATTTATTGGATAAATAAATATTTAAAATTACAGAAATAATTGGAAATTGGGTTTAATGCGATTGAAAATGATTTATAAAGTTGTGTTAAATTATATTGGAGTTAGAATGATGTTATAGAACTTTTAAAATGGAATTAAAGTTAATTAGCAGAAATTGAATATTTTAATGTTTAATTGACGAGTAAATCTAAGCATTTTTCAAACAGTCTCGGATTTTGATGAAACTAGTTTCATCGGATCCATAATGTTATATTTTGTATGTTTTCAAATTTCGTGTCAATCGGATGTACGGTTTGTCCGGGGCAAGCTAAAACGCATAGAAATCGATTCGAGTGAATTTTGAATTTAAATAGTCGATTCAAAAACTTATCTTCCAAATTTGATCGAATTATCTCCCGATATATATTCCATTGCTTCGGAATAGAGGTAAAACATTATAAACGCTAGGCGGCATGGTTCATTTGGAGTTCGGAAAATTTTCGGGTGAACAATGTTTGAAAATTTTCTATAAAAGGCCCTATATTTTTCACTTTTGCAACAAACCGTAGGTTTAAAGCCCTAGCCGCCAGTTAAATTTTAATGGCCGAAATTTATTATTGTTTCTCCCCTCAAAATCTTCAAATCCGTAAGCAATTACAACAAACCTTCGACTACAAACTTCAAGATCGTATCGAGATCTATATTCTCAACGGCGATGATCGAAAATGGAGCAACGGATTGGCGACAAAATGGATTTGAACGTCACGCATTTGGGCAAGATTTTCGTGACGATGGTGCAGCCGAGTTCATCAATCCTTTGGGCATTAGTTCCTCACGTGGTGGTCATTCAGATTGAGGTCGCTGATCAACGTGAATGTGATCCTATGGGTCGCGGCTATTAGGGTTTTGGGCAGCGTATTGGGTAGTTTGGTCGCGTTATCTACTTGAGGGGGAAGATGAAAGGGGACGGTCGAGATTTGGAGGTATTGAAATGGATGGCCTGGATTGATTAGGGTGAAAAATAATAAAAGAAATAGTAAAATTATTATATATAAATTAGTTCAAACATTAAAATGCAATAACTCTTTCATTCGAGGTCGGAATTTGACGAAACGAATTGCGTTGGCTTCGAATTGATGAATACTACGCGATAGAGTTTGATTGGAGTTGATTGGAGCTAGTGAAAATTTTGGGTAGAATTAAACGCGTGTTTAATTTTATTCGAAATAAAACACTGAAACTGTTATTGGAAGCAAGGTGAGAACTTCTCACTCAATCGAATCTATTTCGATTTAAATTTTAAATAGTTAAATTTAAAATTGCTTGATTGTGTGATTGTATGATAAATTTTTATCTATTGTATTGGAATAGACCCTATACGTCGTATATTAAGCGGATGTTATTTATTAAACACATATACCGCGATATTCGACCTTGATGTGGAATTGGTATTATACATGTATTTGGAGTTGATTTTCCCACATTATACAGCAGATGAGACCATATTGCGCCGCATAATAGCGGATAATAATTTATATAAACCCATGTACCGCGATATTCCGTCTTGAAATGGGATTGGTATTGTGCTAACATCTGTGGATGCAGGGAAACGGGTGGAGGGATCCAACTGGATTCCTCACCCGTATTGATTTATTTACGGATATTGTGATATATTCTGTTATCATATGATATATGATGCTTTGGATGCTACGATTGTTATATTTAGTGCTTGTTGCAGCATTGGGCCTATTTTTGGAGTTCATAAATGTTAAAGTAACAATTTCGAATTTAAAAGGATTTTCAAGTGATTTTTTTGGAAGTATGCATTTTTTTGAATTTTGGAATTGATTCACTTTAAATAAATAAACGTTATAATTTTTATGTTATAAAAATTATGATTTTTGTGAAATATAACCGAAAAGTGATTTTCGAAATAAGTAATTGATTAATGTGTCAAATGGTTTAATTTGGGATTTTTGAAGTATTATAAACGGTTTATGTAAAAGGTTACAAAATTAATATTTATAAATTAAAATATTGGAACTATAAAATGAGTTTATATAAATGTAGAAATGAAGTGTAAATGGATTTCATAAGAGAATGAAATTTATGAATTTATAAATTGTGAAGTTATAAAATGAATAGATTTTGTAAAATAAAAAGATTTATAAGGAATTAACTTATAAATTGGATTTGGCATTTAAATGAGATATAAACAGAATTTGTTAATTAAGGGATTTTATAAGTTGATGTTTTTATAAATGTGTATAAATGGAATTTATAAAAATTGTTTTATAAATCCGAAATCGACTTATTTTGATAAGTTCATTATTATAGCTTATTAAAAGAGATATATCTACGATTTTGGACAGTGCATAATTCTTTAAATAAAATGTGTAGAAATGTTGAATTTGGTTAACGAAGTATATTCATGATTTTGGACAGTGAATAATATATTAAAGAAATATTTTAGGAAGTGATCTTTTGAATAGAATTAAAACGATTTGAGTTGTTTTAAAATGTGTTAAGGATCGAAATCATAGATTTCAACATTCATTGCTGAAATAGACGTTTTCGAGAAATAAGGAAATGGTGGACTATAACAATGTTGTTATAGTAAATGATTTTCGAAAGGAAATTTTTTATATAGTATTGTGATTTATATACCTGTCTAAATTTCAAATCCCTATACTAGTGATTTTGGGTTGTCGTAACGATGTTTTACGCAACCTTCGTTTTGACTCAAATGAATGTGTTTAAGGGAATTTTTTCCTTAAAGAATAAAATATATACTTAATTGTGATTTAAGTATATTGAATATTTTTCCAGATGTTGAAAATAAATAGATTTGTGGATTACATATTATTAAATAAGTACGGAGATGTTTTCCAATATGAAGTGAAATGTTTTGAGATTATATCTTTTAAAGATAAATTGAAAGTGAATATTTGAAATTGGTTTTCAAATGGTTGAAGTGTGAAAATATAGCTTGCGAAGATATTTTGAAAATAAATAATTGTGAAAATTATTTAAATCTGGAAAGTGCAGTGAATGTTGATTGATAGTTAAATAACCGACTATCAATATTTTCCTTTAAATGGCGTTTGAATTTCGATGCGATCAGGGGTCGGATTCCAAGTGGATATCCAGAAAACCACATCGACTCTTTATAAGTATGATGGATCTTTTATTTAAAAGATCAAAGTGAAAATTGTTGTGATTTGTTGAAACCTGAATGAACACTTATTTTTATAAATAAGCGCTCGTTATTCGGTTTAGCCGGGAGAGGACCTTTGGGTCATGAATCCCAATTCGAATAGTGATTCGTCATAATGGATAGCATTTGAAGACCGGTGTCGAAGACCCGGTTTTTGCGAGAATGATAGGATGACCTATAGATTGTCTCTGCACCGATAGATACGGTATGGAGATTTCCTTTGTGATGGGAAGTTCGATCGGGATTGTGAATACCCGGATTGCAAGGGCTTCTTGGGAAGTGCCTTCGGTTCTGTTCGAACCCCAAACAGACTTGTATGGATTGTGTGTTTGACATTACATTTTGAGATATAAAGCAGATTTCTTTCAAATACATTTCTGTTGGTGGCGGAGAATTTATTCTCTTAGCTTAACACCCTTCTTTGAGACGTACGAGCTCAGAGGTTATGTAGTTGATGGTTATCAGTGATATACTCCCAATTTGGCAGTGTGGCATGCTGAGTGTTGCTGATCATTTGTGATCAAAGCGTGGCTTTTGTGAAAAGCGTAGCATTGTGGACGAGACTTCATCGAACCTCACAACCCGGTTATGGTCGAAACATGAATCGTAGCAGCAAGGTTATTTGAGGATAGCGCCCTCTGAGAGTATGTCATTTCCTTCTGGATTATGAGTGGTCTCATGGTATGGTGCCCAGATACTTACTTTGTGGTTGATGCAAACTTATTATTTTGTGGTTGTTGGTTGAGAGGATCCTCGAATAAAGGTTCATTACAACGGGGGGATGGCATACTCATGTCAGTTGTTACCCAGCTAGGGGTAACCTGGCCTTGTCTAGAAGAGATCCGGTTACGATCCGGGGACGTCCTTCCAGAGGCGTTCCATTTTACTTGGCATGTTCCTTTGCCCGGCCATTTGTTGGAAATCCAATCAAAACAATACGAGCCCTTTACGAGTGCAGTTGTATAACCTGCCATGGAATGTGGCGGTAACCTGCTATTGAACATGGTAGCTATAGTAGGCAAATGATAATGGTCGTATGATGGCTAAGATTTATATCATACTTTCGAAATGTTTTCCTACACTTTGCACTTATAGTAAAAATATCAAAGAAATTTGCGTATCAGGCATGTTTGACTATTTTAAGGAGAAATCTCCTACGATTCTGCGTTTGCATTGTGTGTGTGTGTGCAGGAGGCCTTATGGTAGTCTCATTTTCTAAAAGCATTGTGAATCTACCTTAAAAATATTTCTTTGTTTATTTTTTTGAGATAAACTGTTTTAAGTTCTCACCCCAGTCTCATGACTGATCTGGAGTTTATTGTCCCTTTCCTAAACTCTGGGTGCCCACCAATTTCTACACGGGTAGTCTAGAGTCAGGTTATCCGGTCATTCTGGAATTCAGGAGCCGCTGTGGAGCTAAAGAGGCGAGCTGGATGGCATGGAGTATCAACTAGTATATAATACTTCTTTTCCGTTGATTTTTGTTGTACACTCTGATAATGTAATGATAATGTAATAACTGGTATAGTTCTTTTGATTTAAGGATATTAATTTATCTATTATATGCTTTTCCGCTGTGATTGTGAGATTATGATATTGTTTCTGTTACTTTTCTTTCTTTCTTCTTCTATCTTCTACCACTTCTTTAACCCTAAAGGTACGGTTTTCCGGCCTTCGATTGCTCGGCAGTTGATACAGTGGACGTATTAATGTCGACCTTCGAAAGTCGAAAAATCGCGTTCGTTACATAAAACATCCATTCATCCATCATAAATCATACATCCGTCACCATCATCATCCAAAACAATTAATCAGTATCAATATATAACTTATAATATATAACAGGTAATTAACTGGTGGTTATATTCAATAATAAATTAAATAACGATTTAATTTAAATAAATGCAATTAACTGAGATGATGATTAAAAATATACAAAACAGTCATAAATAAATTCATAATCATAACATAAATTTAATTTAACGAGCATAAGAAATTTTATAAGTTGTGAGTGGGCTGAAACACTCATCTTTTGAATTTAAATTGAATTTGAGTCCAATTTAAACCCAAAATTTGAACAGTCTCAGAGTCCATCCAAACCAGCGCTAAAATGTCTGAAATTCCAATACGAACTTAGCAGTGAAAATCGCACATAAATCTGACCTCGTACGCAAAAGTTATTTCGATTAGAAAGTCTAGTTTAAACTTTGAGAATAAATAAAATAAATGACAGAAACCACTACCATAATGCCACGTCATCATCATATTCGAATGCCTCTAACCCTAACTGATACCTAGATACGCGACATCGAACGTAGCCACCGCCTCATATCCCTTTGCCGCCGTCACTACAGGCCTCGAACGCACGATCAGGCGACGCCACTAGCCCCTTGCTCCTCCGACGCCTCCACCCCACAAGCCATGCCACGCGCCGCGCCACAACAACCCCACCGCCATTAGACATCTCGGCCCAACAATAGCAAATCCAGACTCCTTTACGATGAACCAACCATACCTCACGACCTGCTCGACATCCTCTCTCCAACGACACCTCCTGATCGACAAACTGTCGACGATCCGCCTTTGGATCGTCAAAATCCAACATGAATGGCCAGAATGGATTTGCAATTACAAGACAAATGATCCATCGAACTGAAAAACAAATCATAGATATGGGTTGCGTTCATCGAGGGCTTTGATATATAATTTTTCTAAATTTTTTTGAGGAGTTTGAAATTTTAATTTGATTTTGATTTGTAGTTGGATCCAGAATTTGATTATCTGCCATTGAGGAGGAGAGACAGCTGAATTGGAATTATACGCACAGAAAAATAATAAATAGAGGTAGGCTAGGGTTTATAACAGGGTATATATAGTAAAGCTGAAAATGGAATAGACTGGATCTATTTGATATACACGTTGAAAGATAAATAACCCGAAAAGGCCGATCTAACTCCGGAACGAAATTGGGTCAACCCATATACCAAAATAGATGTTTTAAAATATTTTAAACGCAATGGAAAAGTTTCAAGTCCAAATTCCATCGTATGAAGAAGTTATGACAAAATAAAATTATTTCAAATTGATTTCAGTTGATTTCAATTTCATTGATTTCAAGGCGTTTCAAGTCCGTACGATCAAACAACAAGTCTGATCGATACGAAACTTGAAATCCAACAATAATTCACCGTTACGGATCGGATGAAACTAGTTTCGCCAAAATCCATGTCCGTGGTCAAAATGTCTATTTTTACATTAATTAATTAAATTAATAAATTGACATATTTAATCAAATTTTCAATTTCAACTCTATAATCAACAAATTCCATCATTTTTAAATTTCTAGATCATTTACACTAATTTACCAAAATTTAAATGTCAATTTAGAGTTGATTAATTTATCAATTTCAGTATTAACAACAATTTCATTAAATTCAGAAACTATAAATTTAATTTTCAAAAATTCTATTAATTTTTTTTCATTCTATTATTCAATTCATTGATATCAACTGATGAATTTTAACATTGGATTCAAAATCTATTACAATCCTCACATTCCATCTTAATTAACGTAATATTTAGATTTTTAATTTCATTAAATTGCAATTACTCCACTTATTATGGTTCAAAACCCAATAGATTGTTAAATCTTTATTCCCGTTCTTATAATTCAACAAATTGTCCAATTATGAATAACCTTAACATTGTTTCCAATTATTTTCTTAATTTTCATTAACGTAACATTGAATTGAGATCCATTGCAATTTATTACAAATTTTAAATGGACTAAATGATTGGTTACTTTCTAATAATTGTTGCCACCAACTCTTAAACATATTTATATAAGTTCTCATTTCCAAACAATTACATACAGAACGTTGAATTTATTCGATTACTATTTATTACTATTACTTCATTGATTAATTCAATATTTTCATTTGTTTTTCTTATATTAAATTTGTTACCAAATATTCCTAGTTACAATCAATTAAAACCCTGCAATTGTTTCAATCAAATGGGATTTCATTGAATTAATTATTTATCAACTTGCAATAACGTTATTACTTTAATCTATATCCAATTACAATTAATATTCTTAATAAATTTATTTACATGGTCTCATGCTTTCTATTACACCAATTACTACCTTATAAATAAATTTACGTTTCTATTTTAGTTTACATCCACACTTTCCGTTATTATATTAATTATCATTAAAGTGCATTTAATTATCTTTATTTGAAATTGGTGAATTAACTGGTAACAACCCTTTATAATACTGGTATGTTCATTCTTCACAACAATTTCTATCTATCATATTATTTCACACATTCATACAATAATTACATTAATTTACATTCAGTAACTATTAATTAATATATTATTGCATTGGTAAATTAAATGCTTACTTTTATTTTTAGCTATTTTAAATTTTATAACTAAGTGCAACAATTTCATTATTTCATTTAATTGCAGCTTCGTTTTAAATTGTTAATTTTAATTACAATTGCAACACTTAATTTCTAACATTCGCTCCAATATAAATTATAAGATTTTTATTTCTTTCTAAATTTAATCACAAAATCTAATTAAATTACACTATTTATTATTAAAAATCTACTAGTCGTTACAATATTTATTGACAAAATTTTATTTTATTAAATCAAAAATAAAATGATATCCAAGGGAATATTTTGAACTGGGATATGTGATTTTTATATGTTATATTGGCTAAAAATTGAAATTTTAGTGCAGTTGAAATATACAATGTTTTGGAAAGTTATAATTGAATGAATAGACTTATAAATGCTACAACTTTGGAATGAATATTATTTGACATTGAATTTAAATGGTTAAATGAATCTTGTTTGGAAGATATTGATATTGAATTTAAATGATCTAAATAAATATGTTTCAAAGTGTTTGGTTTCAGAGTTGTTTTAACTTGAAAGTAATATGGCTTTGGAAATGAATTTATTTGAAATTGTATTTAAATAAGAAATGTATTTAAATATATAAATTTGAATTTATTGAAATTGGCGATTTAAGAATATGACTATAAAGTGGTTTGATTTAAGATGATTCAAAGAAATATTTCAAGTTTAATAAATTAAAGGAAATATTCAGTGATTTGACATTTTGGTTTTATTTAAATAATATATGGATTTCGTTTGGGATTTAAATGATATATTATATCTTGGTTTTGAAATGGAAATGATATATTGATTGGTTTTGAAATTGAATAATATAGTATTTAGTTTTGAAAATGGATATTATTTTGGAAAGTATATGGATTTGGAAATATTACCATTTTTGAAAATGGATATTATTTTGGAAAGTGATAATATTTGATTTTAAATTGTTTTGGAATAGAAAAGGTTTTGAAATAAATATCCATGGGCAATAATAGCGTATGGGTGCTAAAGAGATCGGGATCGGAAGTTGTCGTACTCTCTGCCAACTTCGAAAACCACTTTAACAACCGTGTACGCGGTGGAGATTCCAGAATGAAGTAAGATGGTAGCGACATCCTGTTGAGGTATATACGTGGACCCGACTCCCATGGGTTGGCATAAGGTGGCTAAAACAGGAGCGATTCTCGGGCTAATGAGGTAGCTCCTCTGATCGGACATGCTCCTTCGATATTAAATTCTGACTTTAAAATTGATTATTGGCCACATTTTGTAAGGAACGGCATTTTCGACTCCCGAAAGTCAACATTAATACGTCCACTGTATCAACTGCCAAACAATCCAATGCCAGAAAACCAAACCCTTAGGGTTTAAGAAGAAGAGGTAGAAGAAGAAAGAAAGAAGAAGCAACAGAAACAATATCAGAATCTCACAATCGCAGCGGAACAACATATAATAGATAAATGAAAAATCTTTAAATCAAAAGAACTATATCAGTTATTATATTACATCACATTACATTACATTATCAGTGTTTACAACAACAAACAGCGGAAAAGAAATACTATAAACTAGTTGATATACCATGCCATCGAGCTTGATCCTGATCTCCACAGCATCATCTGAATCCAGAATAGCCTGATAACCTGACTCTAGGCTGCCCGTGTGGAAAATGATGGGCACCCAGAGTTTAGGAAGGGAACAATAAACTCCAGGTCAGTCATGAGACTGGTGTGAGAACTGAAAACAGTTATATATTTAAAACAAACAAAGAAATATTTTAAAATAGATCCGCAATGCTTTGAGAAAATGTAACTACCATAAGGCCTCCCGCCACACACATAATGCAAACGCAGAATTGGAGGAGATTTCTCCTAATGATAGTAAAACATGCTTGATACGTAAATTTCTTTGATGTTATTACTATAAGTGCAAAGTGCAGGAAAACATTTTGAAAGTACAATATTAATCTTAGCCTGCATAGGTACCATTATAGTATGCCTACTATAGCTACCATCTTAAATGGTAGGTTCTACAACTAAAACCGTACAGGGCTCGTATT
The DNA here is from genome assembly GCA_030765085.1 of Allium cepa. Lineage (NCBI taxonomy): Eukaryota > Viridiplantae > Streptophyta > Magnoliopsida > Asparagales > Amaryllidaceae > Allium > Allium cepa. The sequence goes on along the minus strand of CM060943.1, from coordinate 948,554,200 downwards.
ATTTCTTTGGATTTCCAACAAATGGTCAGGCCAAGGAACTTCCCATTGCCATATGGGTACGCCTCTGGAGAGATGCCCCAAGAACCTAACTAGATCTCTGCCAACACAAGGCCGGGTTACCTCTGCAAAAGTAGGTAACTACTAACACGAGTATGCCCTCCCCCGGTTGTAAACAACCTTTATCCGAGGATCCTCGACCAACAACAATCACAAAGTCATATATATTTGCGATGTCCACATAAGTTAAGTATATGGGCTCCATACCATTATACCACTACTATCCAGAAGGAAATGCACATACCCTAAGGGGAGCTACTCCCTATAACCTTGCTGCATCTTTCCTGTTTTGACCATTACCACGTTGTGAGGTCCGACGAAGTCTCGTCCATAAAGCTACGCTTTTCACAAAAGCTATGCTTTGATCAACAAATGATCAACAGCACTTCATATGCCACATTACCAAATTAGGAATATATCACTAGTAACCATCAACTACATAACCTCTGAGCTCATACGTCTCAGAGAAGGGTGTTAAGCTAAGAGAATAAATTCTCCGCCATCAACAGAAATGTATTTGATAGAAACCAGCTTTACATCTTAAATTGTAACATCAGACACACATCCATACAAGTCAATTCCGGGATCGAACGGAACCGAAGGCACTTCCAAAGGAGCCCTTGAAATCCGGATATTCATAATCACGTCTGGACTTCTATCAAAAAGTGTGATAAAATCTATATATCGGAGATTAGCCGATGTAGAGACATTCGACGATAATCCTTCCGTTTTTGAAAATATCCAGTCTTCAACACTAGTGTTCAAATGTTATCCATTGCGACGTATCACTATTCGGAATGGGATTCATGACCAAAGGTCCTCTCCTGGCTAAATCGAATAACGAGCGCTTATTTTAAAATAAGTGTAGCATTCAAATTCAAGCAAATCTTAACAAATACCCATTTAAAGGTTATTGATAGTCGGTTATTTAACTATCAATAGATATGCACAACATCACCAGATTCCAAATAATTTCCCAAATTATTTATTTTTCCAAAAATAACTTTATAAGATATATTTTTCAACACTTCAACCATTTGAAAACAAATTTCAAATCACTTTTCACCTTTACCACTTTTGAAAACAAATTTCAAATCATTTTCCTTACGCGGAAACACTTCCAAATATTTATTCATTTTCACTGGAAATCTGCCGAGTTCAAATACTTTAAAATAATTTATAACTCCTATCCAAAATATATTGGGAAAACAGTGTGAAATAAAACTATTTTTCTTTAAACACTTTACTTAAAATATTAGTTATAAAAATACTATACCAATATTACATATAACTTAAGTCCAAACTAATTTTCAAAATAAAATTAGTAGATAGAGTATAACTATTTAAATAACTATTTTCTAAATAAAATATAGATTAAATATTAGAAATAATCATTTCTATATCAACTTAATATGTAACTACCCAGAATTTTTGATAATTAAAATTTGAATATTTAATTAATTTTAAATATTAATAAGTGAATTTACAAGTCGAATAAATTTTATTTTGAATAATTGGATTTAATTGGATAAATAAATCAATAATTTAATATGTTAAATTACAGAAATAATTGAAAATTGAGTTAAATATGATTGAAAATGATTTGTAAAATTTTATTTTATCATATTGAAGTTAGAATAATATTTTAGAACTTTTAAAATTGAATTAAAAGTTTAATTGTGAAAATTGAATATTTTAATATTAAATCGACTAGTGAAATTAGTCAATTTTCGAACAGTCTCAGAATTGGACGAAACTAGTTCCATTGGATCCGTAATAGTTAGTTATTACCGGATTTCAATTTTCGTAGCAATCGGAGTTATCGTTTGATCGTGGCAGCTCGAAACGCATCGAATTGTTTTTAATATTAATTTGGCGAGTTAAAATAGCCATTTTTCAAACAGTCTCGGATTTCGACAAAACCAGTTTCATCGGATCCGTAATGTGATATTATTGTAAGGTTTCAAATTTCGTGTCAATCGAATTTACCGTTTGTCCGGTACAAATTAAAACGCCTAGAAAATCGTTTAAATCGGTTTAATTTAAATTGAACGTTTATTGCCATAACTCGCACAGATGACTGAATTAGCTTTCGAAACCTATTCCATTGTGTCCAGAACGCGGGGTAAACCCTAGAAACGCTAGTTACGGCGCGTAAATCGGAGTTTGGAATTCCCGGATGAATAGTGTTCAAAAATTTCCTATAAATAGACCATAAATTCACAAGAAAAAAAAAATTCTAAACCCTAGCTTGTATCATCAGCCGCCACCATTAGTTATGAAGGGCCGAAATTATCTCAACTTCATCCCCAAATTTCTTCAAATCCATCAAGTAATTCAAGAAACTCTCTAAATGAAAGTTGTAGAGCGTCTCGAAATCTACATATTCAACGGATATGATCGCGAATGGAGCTGTATTTTGTGAGATAGGAGGCCGCGTTTCCCTGATGTTGCGCACGCATTTCAGAGCACAAGGGGGAGCCGAGTGCCACCATGTCTTGGCCGAGTGTTGCTCGTGTCGTGCTCTTCGAGGTGGAAGCTCCTGATCGATGTGAAGTGGCTTGTGGTGGTTGCAAATTGAAGCCCTAGTTCGTGATTGGTGGGTTCGGCTATACTGGAGTCTCACGCGTGAAAGAGGGAGTTGGGGGAGAAGCATACGCATGGTCCAGATGAGGGGGTTTGGTGATCATGCGGCTGTAAATAATATAGGTTAAATAAATTTATTAATGTTATAAATTTTAGTTATATAAATCGTGTAAAACTTCAAAAAAATCATAACTTTTTCATACGATGTCGAAAACGCGCGAAACCAGTTGCATTGGAATCGTATGGACGAGCATTACGCTATGGAATTGGATTCGAGTCGTTTGGAGTTAGTGAGAATTTCAGGTAAAATTAAACGTCCGTTTAATTTTATTCGAAATAAATCGCTAAAACGGAATGAAATCAAGGTGAGAACTTCTCACTCAATCGAATCGGTTTCGATTTTATTTTAAATAGTTAGATTTAAAATATTTGAATGCATGTTTGAATGATGATTGTTATCTATTGATTGATCAAATAGACATTATTCGCCGTTAGTAAGCGGATGTTATTTATTAAAAACATATACCGCGAATATTTCATAAACAGTGAAATTGGTATTATATATGATAGCAATATATATATATATATATTGGCATATGTATATACTGCAGTTATTGATTTCCCGCATTTATATAGCAGATGAGACCCTATTGCACCGTTTATTAAGCGGATAATATTTTAAATCCCATATACCGCGATAATTCCGTACTGGAGCGGAATTGGTATTGTGCTAATGTTTGTGGATGCAAGAAAACAGGTTGGAGGGATCCAACTGGATTCCTCAACAGTTTTTATTTGAATTTAGATATTTTGAAATTTGATGGATTATCATATCGATATATGATATCGTTGTTGTCGTGATTGACTATTTGGTGTGTAGCATCATTGGGCCAAATTTGGAACTTTAAAATGATTTTTAAAGTGATTTTTGAAAATATACTATATGTTTGGAATTGATCCATTTTAAATAAATAAATGTTATAATTTTAATGTTATAAAAATTATGATTTTTTGAGAAATATAGTTAAAAGCTGATTTTTGAAAATATAGATTAATGATTTTATAAAATAGTTTAAATTGGGATTTTAGAATTTATTGTGAAAAGTTTTAAAATAGGATTTATAAAATCTGATTATTTTATAAATCAAAATGGTGAAATTATAAAGGGGATTAAAGATGTTTTAAAAGAATAATAATATAAATTGATTTATATAAAAGATTTATAAATTGATAATTTATAAATGAAAATATTTGAATTATAAAACGAGCTTTTATAAGTGTTAGAATGAATTGTGAATGAATTTCATAAATGAATGAAATTTATAGAATTATAAACGGTGAAGTTATAAATGGAATTTTATAAGCAGTAGGTTTATAAAATTTGTAAAGTTATTAAAAGACTAGATTTGGGTAAATAAAGGAATCTTATAAGTTATAAGATTTATAATTATGAAGTTCTAAGGAACGATTGTGCAAACAAATAAATTCTAAGTATTTAACTTATAACATGAACTTTTGTTTTATAATTGAGTTATGAATTGAGATAGGTTAATAAAGGAATTTATAAAAGGAAGTTGTTGTAAAATAAATAGAAATGGAATTTATAAACGTTGTTTTATAAATTCGCAAACGACTTATTTTGATAAGTAAATTGTTGAAACTTATTAATGGAGTTATATTCACGTTTTTGACTGTGAATAATCCTTTGAAATAAAATGAATAGAAAGGATGAAATTGGCTAATGAAGTATATTCACGTTTTTGAATAGTGAATAATATGTTAAAGAAAATGTTTTAGATATGATGTTTTGAATTGAATTAAAACGATCTAATGATGTTTCAAATTGCATTAAGATTCGGAACCATAGATTTCAACATTCATTGTTGAAATAGACGTTTTCGAGAAATAGAAGGAAATGGTGGACTATAACACTATTGTTATAGTAAATGATTTCCGAAAGGAAATGTTTTGTATAGTATTGGGATTTATATATCTATTTAAACTTTGAATCCCTATACTAGTGATTTTGGGTTGTCGTAACGATGTTTTACGTAACATTCGTTTTGGCCCAAATAAATATGTTTAAGAGAATGATTTCCTTAAAGAATGAAATATATACTTAATTTCGATTTAAGTATATTGAATATTTTCCAAGTGTTGAAAATAAATGGATTTGTGAATTACTTATTAATAAATAATTATGGAAATGTTTTCCAATATAAAGTGAATATTATAGAATTTATCGTTTTTGAAGATAAATTGACATGAATAATTGAAATCGTATATGCATGGATATTTTGGAATGAAAATTCACTATGGAATTTATAAAAGAAAGTGGAATTTGTTTAAAAATAAATATTGATTTATTTTTGAAGTGTGAAAATTATATATCTTGTAAAGATATTTTTGGGAAATAAATAATTTGGAAAATTATTTGGAATCTGGTGATGTTATGCATATCCATTGATAGTTCAATAACCGACTATCAATAATTACCTTTGAAAGGTATTTGTTGTGATTTGCTTGAATTTGAATGCACGCTTATTTTTAAATTATTGCGCTCGTTATTCGGATTACCCATTCCGAATAGTGATACGACGTAATGGATAGCATTGAAGATCGGTGTTGAAGACCCGGTATTTGCGAGAGCGATAGGATGACCTGTCGATTGACTCTGCACCGAGTTGCTCCGGTATTGAGTTCTCCATATGTGATGGGAAATCCGATCAGGATTGTGGATATCCGGATTGCAAGGACTTCTTTGTAAGTGCCTTCGGTTCTGTTCGAGCCCGGAACAGACTTGTATGGATTGTATGTCTGACATTACAAATTGAGATATAACGCAGATTTCTTTCAAATATATTTCTGTTGGTGGCGGAGAATTTATTCTTTTAGCTTAACACCCTTCTCTGAGACGTACGAGCTCATAGGTTATGTAATTGAATGTTATCAGCGATATATTCCCAATTTGGTAATGTGACATGCTGAGTGTTGCTGTGAAATGATCATTGTGTTGACCATTTGTGATAGGATCATTTATTTGATCGTCTATCCTACTGATCATTTCTATGATCATTTGTTGACCCAAAGCATGGCTTTTGAATAAAGTATGTTTTTGTGGACGTGACTTCGTCGAGCCTCACACCCCGGAATGGTCAAAACAGGAAAGATGCAGCAAGGTTATGAGGGGTAGCTCCCTTTAGGGTATGTGCATTTCCTTCTGGAAAAGGGTGGTATCATGGTATGGAGCCCATATGCTTACTCATGTTGAAACACTTATTATTATGGTGTGATGTTGATGACCAGCGCTCGGTTAAAGGTCCCAAAGGACCGGGGGATGACATACTCGTGTCAGTTGTCACCTAGTTTGAAAGGTAACCTGGCCTTGTGTTGGTAGAGATCCGGTTAGGTTCTCGGGACGTCCTTCCAAAGGCGTTTCCATGTGGCAATGGGAAGTTCCTTGGCCTGACCATTCGTTGGAAATCCAAAGAAACAATATGATACTTGTATGGTTTTAGTTGTAGAACCTGCCATTTAATATGGTAGCTATAGTAAGCATACTATAATGGTACCTATGCTGGCTAAGATTTATACTCTACTTTCGAAATGTCTTCTACACTATGCACTAGCAATAATATCAAATGTTTCTTTTTAATACGTATCAAGCATCTTTGACTATCATAAGAAGAAATCTCCTCCAAGTCTGCGTTTGCATTGTGTGTGTGGTGGGAGGTCTTATGGTAGTCTCATTTTTAAAAGCATTGCGAATTGACTTTAAAAATATTCCTCTATTTTGTTTTCAAAGATAAATAAACTGTTTTGAGTTCCCACACCAGTCACATGACTGACTCGGAGTTTATTGTTTTCCTTCCTAAACTCTGGGTGCCCACCAATTTCCACACGGGCAGTCAAGAGTTAAGGTTTATCAGGATATTCTGGAATTCAGGAGTTGCTAGAGGCAAGATGGATGGCATGGCGTATTTACTAGTATATAGTACTTCTTTTTCCGCTGTTTGTTTGTTGTTGTACACTCTGATGATATGATGTAATGTAATGTAATAACTGATATAGTTCTTTGTTTAAAGATTATTCATTTATCTATTATATGTTGTTCCGCTGCGATTGTGAGATTCTGTTATTGTTCTGTTGTTTCCTTTCTATTTTCTATTTTCTTTTCTCTCTATTTTCTATCTCTTCTCTCTTCTTCTACCTTTTCTTCTTCCTTAAAACCCTAACATTTCGGTTTTTCGGCAACGAAAAATCACGTACGTTACATTTTACTTAAAGGATTTAAAATAATTTAAGAATTTAATTTCTCCAAAGTATCCTTTTCAAAACCAATTCTAGAATAATATATATATGTATGTATATATGTATGTATGTATGTATGTATGTATTTTTCAAAGTTATTCAGAAATTTTGTTCGGCTTTCCAGGGAGAATACACTTTCATTTCAAAATGGTTCATTTAAACCAATTAAATAAATCCCTACCGATTTATTTTAAATTTACGTTCCAAATCCGTAAATTTATTTCTACGCTTCAAAAATAAATCAATTTTTTTTTAAACAAATTTCCCTTTCCTTTATAAATTCCATGGTGAATTCCCATTTCCAAAATATTTATTGATATACGATTTTCAAATCGTTTTCAAATATTCACTTTCAACAACAATTCAATTATTTTCAATTGATTTCAAATTCTTTTCAAAACACCAAATAAATTTCAAAATGGATGTTCAAAAGATTTAAATTCAATTACAACAAATCATTTCCCAAATGGGTTTCAAATTTTATTTCCTTTTAAAAATAAATTCCTTTTAAAGAAAACCAATTTTTTATTTATCAAACTCTTTAAAATCCGTATTTTTGAATAAATTCTTCAACCTTTGAATAATATTACCCGAAATCCATTTATTAAGCTTTTCCCATATTTTGAAATTTTATTCAATAAGATTAAAAATAAAACTTTGTTATTTTAGAATTCCTTCTTTTAAATTTATCAATTCTCAAAAATAAATTTCAAATATAAACTTTCAACCTGAATTTTCAAAAACTAAATTTTTATTTATTTCCGTTATCCAATGATCCCAGAATTATATTCCACTAAATTTTAGCCTTCGACGATTTTAATCACAAAGAAAATCACACAGAGATTATAAATAATCAACACACAACATTGCAACAAATTCAGTTATTTGAGAAATCCAGTTGGATCCCTCCAACCTGTTTCCCTGCATCCACAGATGTTAGCACAATACCAATCCCGTTTCAAGAAGGGATATCACGGTACATGGGTTTATATAAATTATAATCCGCAATTATGCGGCGCAATAGGGTCTCATCCACTATATAATGCGGGAAATCAACTCCAAGTACATATATAATACCAATTCCACTTCAAAGTGGAACATTGCGGTATATGTGTTTAATATAATAACCTCCGCTTAATATGTGGCGTATAGGGTCTATTTCAATGCAACAAATAGTAACCATCATTCAATCACACAACCAAGCAATTTTAAGTCTAACTATTTAAAATTTAAATCGAAACAAATACGATTGAGTGAGAAGTTATCACCCTGCTTCCAATAACAATTGAAGTGTTTCGTTCCGAATAAAATTAAACGCGCGTTTAATTTTATCCAAAATTCACACTAGTTCCAATCAATCCCAATCGAGCTCCATCGCGTAGTATTCGTCTATACGATTCCAAAGCGATTTGTTTCGTCGGTTTTCGACCTCGTATGAACAAGTTACAGCTTTTAAAAGTTATACGAATTAATATAAATTAATTTACTATTTTTTAAACCATTTTACATCCAAGTCGTTCAATTTCGTGCCTCCACCAGGGCCGCTAACTATTTCGTCTCCAGGTTACAAATCGCGCACGAACCCCATCTTGCCATTCGAAACCCTAATAGCCGCACCTTCTACCGACGTCGAGGAGATGATCAAACACCTCCATTTGAAAGGGCTTCACGAGCTTCACCCGTGCCCTGAAAGACATGGCACTCGGCCTCCCCTGTGCAGCAAAAAACATGCGCGAACACCGGCTATTGTAGCTCGATTTGCCGATAATCCACTCGACTTTTTCGATCATCTCCGTTTGGATGTGAAGTTCACATCACTCTCTTCAGTTTCTTAGTTTAAAGCATTTGATGATAGTGAGTGGATTGAGAGAGAACAAGGGAAGAAGTTCGAAATTCTCGGCCATGGATTTGTTTAATGGCGGTCGGAAACCCTAGAGCTAATTAGGTTTGCAAATAGAAAGAATGATGGCCTTATATAGAAAATTATGCGACACTATTCATCCGATTTTTTTCGAACTCGAAATGAAGCGTGCCGCCTAGCGTTTATAATGTTTTACTCCTATTTTGAATGCAATGGAATATATATCGGGAGCCAGTTCAATCGTATTTGGAAGATAGGTTTTCAAATCGGCTGGTTTAAATTTAAAATTCACTTAAACCGATTCCTACGCGTTTTAGCTTGCCCCGGACGAACCGTAAATTAGACTGACACGAAATTTGAAATCTTATAGTAACATAACATTACAGATCCAATGAAACTAGTTTCGTCGAAATCCGAGACTGTTTGAAAAATGACTATTTTTACTCGTCAATTAAATATTAAAATATTCAATTTCTACGAATTGACTTTTAATTCGATTTTAAAAGTTCTATGACATCATTCTAACTCCAATATGATTTAATACCACTTTACAAATCAATTTTAATCACATTAAACCCAATTTCCAATTATTTCTGTAATTTCAAATATTTAATCATCGATTTAATTATCCAATTAAATCTAGATATTCGAAATATAATTTATTCGACGTACAAATTTTACTTGTTAATATTTAAAATCAATTAAATATACGAATTTCAAATGACAGAAATTCTGGGTCATTACAAACTTTCCCCCTTAAAAGAATTTCGTCCTTGAAATTACCAAGTAAGAGACTTGAAATCCATTAACTTTTTTTTTTCAAAAACAAACCATTCCAACTCAATTTCAGATTCATTTTCATATCTTAACTTTTCCAAAATCCGATGGTCACAATTTTCTATTTCAATTTAGAAATTGACTTTTCGTTAACAAAATTTTTCCAAAAATTTTCAAAATTTTTCTAACTCCCAAAATTTACTGAAAATTTTGGCAGTCTCCAATGTATGGAGGAGCTTTTGCAATATCACAATAGATATAAATATATATACATCGATCCACACGGTCGGAAAACAGAAAAACTGTTCATATTTCCTATTTTTATTGTGTAGTCGTACCTTTTTAGCATTTTTAAGCAAAGCAATTATTTATTAGCATTTTAGCATGACCAAATCTAACCAACTACAGCCCCGGTACCTGCACTTACTCAATTTAAACATGTAAGTGATATATATATATATGAAATTCCTTTACATTTCACTAATTTTCAAAAGAAAACATATAGTTTTCATAAGCAATGTGTAACGATCCCGGATTTAAATTAAGTATGAATTGATAATCAATTCAATTTTTGAATGAAAATTGTGGAATAAATTGGTAATTGATATAAAATATTAGTTAAATTATGAATTATTGGAAAAATGCATTTAAATTAAATTTAAATATTTTTGAAAATTTGTGTTTGGATTTTTGATATGATATTAAACAAAGTATTTCAAATAGATTTACAATTATACAAAATATGAAATGATCATGTTAGATAAAAAAAAATACATTAGTAAATTTTGTATTTGATAATTAGGGTTAAAATTAGGAACTAAAATACTTAAGCTAAAAATTCTTGAAAGTAAACGAGACAAGCAAGAGGAAAACAAAAATATATGCAAGTAAAAGAAACAAAGTTTAAAGGAAATATGACAAAGCAATGAGGCAAAGTATAGTGTTTACACCTTACTACTAAAGCTAGATAGTACCAGCCACCATAACATTATTGTATCAGCCGAGATCTTGTTGATAAAATAAAGAAATATAATAACATTCCCTGTACAAACAAAGATAAAATAAAGCATGAAGGACATAAACAAGTAATGCAAGCCACCACCATTATCTTTTCAGCCTCCAATTGCAAATAAAAAAAATCTCTGGCCAAATTTTATAAAATATTTCAAGTACATATGAAAGATCTTACATCTACCTTATTCTCCAGCCTATATATATCATCACATACTTTCACGTTGGTTCATAAAATTTAAAACTGAGAAGAAATTATAAACATCATCATTCAAAAATCAAACAAAGCAGATTCAAGTTTACAATGCATACCGGGCTCAAACCTGCTTCTCTGTTCTCTGTCAACATATTTCAAAGTGAGTAACATCACTTTTTAATTTAAGAATGAATATGGTTGCCTGTTTTTCTGTGATAGATATGGTAGTATGTATATATGTAAATACAATATGCTTTGTGTATGTTTATTTCCATATGAGAATTCTCTGATCTTAGTTTCCAGTTTCCTGTTTTAGATTTAAATTCATCTTCTATTCAATCAATGGTTGTTAGGACTTAGTTTACAAAGAAAATTTGTTTGATTTATTATGGATTAATGTTTAAAAACTTGATTAAGTTAAATTTCAAGCCTAAGTGTCACTGGAATATAAAAACAACAGTATATGTTAAACAAAGTGAAAACCCAAACTTTGCAATTTATAAATTCAGTTTCTAAATTAAAAGTAACAACTACAATATGATTTTTAAAGCAAGAATCAAAATTTTTAGTTGATAGATTCAAGGGAAGTTTGAGTTTGAAAAAAATCAACTCTTTGATCATTTTCTAGTGATCGAATCATCTTTGGATGCTAAGATTTGGGTTGAAGCAGATTTGAACATCATGGAGTTTAGGAAAATTTTCAAAAAAATTATCTGTTGCAAGAATTTTGAGTTCGAGATACATATAGGGTTTGGGTTCCAATTTTTTTCGTGTTCTATAAGAATTTGATTTTGCCACCGTGACGTGATCGAGTGCAGCAAGCTTCAGGGAGGTGGAAGTTGACGTGAAGAGGCAGTCGACGCCGGAGTTTTAGACTTAACGGTAGGAGGAGCTCGGAGAACGTGACGTTGACAGTTTTGGGGTTGGTGGCTTTTGCGCGTTCCAGGTTTCCAGTTTATGCTCGAATTTCAAATTCGAGGAAGAATCGACGATCTGAAGATCGTGATTAGGAGCGGGGGTGATCGCCGACTAGAGGGGATCATCGTTGATGATCGGAGTTGGATGGACCCACCGTGCATGTAACGACTGCGATTTTTCGATGCCGAAAAAACCGAACCGTTATGGTTTTAAGAAGAAGAAAGAGGTAGAAGAAGAAAGAAAAAGATAGAACAGAACAATATCAGAATCTCACAATTCGCAACGGAACAACATATAATAGATAAATGAATATTCATTAAAACAAAAGAACTGTATATTTTTTACATTACATCACATTACATTCATTATCAGAGTTTACTACAGCAAACAGCGGAAAAGAAGTACTATATACTTAGTAATATGCTACTCCATCTAGCTTGCCTCCAGATTCTGTAGTAACACCCGAATCCAGAATGACCTGATAACCTTAATTCTAGACTGCCCGTGTGAAAATTGGTGGGCACCCAGAGTTTAGGAAGGGAAACAATAAACTCCAGGTCAGTCATGTGACTGGTGTGAGAACTTAAAACGGTTATTTATCTTTAAAACAAAGAACAGGATAATTTTAAAATAGATTCGCAATGCTTTTAAAAATGAGACTACCAAAAGGCCTCCCATACACACACAATGCAAACGCAGAATCGAAGGAGATTTCTCCTTATGATAGTCAAAGATGCTTGATACGTATTAAAAAGAAACATTTGATATTATTACTAGTGCATAGTGTAGGGAAAAATTTCGAAAGTAAAGATATAAATCTTAGCCAGCACACGACCATTATCGTATGCCTACTATAGCTACCATGTTCAATAGCAGGTTACCGCCACATTCCATGGCAAGTTATACAACTAAAACCATACAAGGCTCGTATTGTTTCTTTGGATTTCCAACAAATTGTCGGGCCAAGGAACTTCCCATTGCCACATGGAAATGCCTCTGGAATGACGTCCCGAGAACCAAACCGGATCTCTGCCAACACAAGGTCGGGTTAACCCTAACTGGGTAACTACTGACACGAATATGTCATCCCCCGATCGTAACCGATCTATATCCGAGGATCCTCGATTTCCAATAACCACAAAGCAATAAATTTGCAGCAACAACATAGGTTAAGTATCTGGGCTCCATACCATGATACCACCTCTATCCCGAGGGAATGACATACACTAAAGGACGCTACCCCTAATAACCTTGCTGCATCCTTCATGTTTTGACCATTTCCGGGTGTGAGGTCCGACGAAGTCTCGTCCACAAAGCCACGCTTTATACAAAAGCTGTGCTTTGGGTCAACAAATGATCAAAGTAATGATCACTGAGATAAATGATCAAACAAATGATCATATCACAAATGATCAAACAATGATCATCCCACAGCAACACTCAGCATGCCACACTACCAAATTGGAAGTATATCACTAATAACCTTCAACTACATAACCTCTGAGCTCGTACGTCTCAGAGAAGGGTGTTTAGCTAAGAGAATAAATTCTCCGCCACCAACAGAAATATATTTGAAAGAGATCAGCTTTATATCTCAGTTTGTAATGTCAGACATACAATCCACACAAGTCTGTTCCGGGCTCGAACAGAACCGAAGGCACTTACAAAGAAGTCCTTGCATTCCGGACAATTTCTAATCACGTCCGGACTTCCCGTCACTAAGGGTGATAAAACCTCTATATCGGAGATCAGCCGATGCAAAGTAACTCAACGGTAATCCTTCCGTTTTCAAAAATATCTGGTCTTCAACACTGGTCATCGAATGCAATCCATTACGACGTATCACATATTCAGAATGGGTTATACGACCCCAAGGTCCTTTCCCGGCTAACCCGAATAGTGAGCGCTTATTCAAAAATAAGTGTAGCCTTCAAATTCGAGCAAATCACAACAAATACCTATTTAAAGGTAAATATTGATAGTCGGTTATTTAACTATCAATAGGCGTGTTCAACATCACCAAATCCAAATAATTTCCTAAATTATTTACTTTCCGAAAATATCTTTACTAGATGTATATTTTCCACACTTCAACCATTTGAAAACAAATTTTCAAATCACTTTTCACCTTTATCACTTTTGAAAACAAATTTCAATCATTTTCCTTATGCGAAATACTTTCATTTCAACATGGTTCATTTAAACCAATTAAATAAATCCTTACCGATTTACTTTATATTTACGTTCCAAATCCGTAAATTAATTTCCATACTTCAAAAATAAATCAACGTTTATTTTTAAACAAATTCCCCTTTTCATTTATAAATTCCATAGTGAATTTACAATTCCAAAATATCTATGAATATACAATTCCCAAATTGATTTCTAATATTCATTTTCCATTATCTTTAAAAGATAAAATCTCAAAATATTCACTTCATATTGGAAAATACTTCCATACTTATTCAAAAATAAGTAATTCACAAATCCATTTATTTTCAACACTTGGAAAACATTCAATATACTTAAATCGAAATTAAGTATATATTTCATTCTTCAAGGAAAACATTCACTTAATGTTGCGTAAAACATCGTTACGACAACCCAAAATCACTAGTATAGGGATTCAAAATTTAAATAGATATATAAATCCCATTACTGTACAAAAACGTTTCCTTTCGGAAATCATTTACTATAACAACGGTGTTATAGTATACCATTTCCTTCAATTCCTTGAAAACGTCTATTTCAACAATAAATGTTGAAATCTATGTTTTCAATACTTAATACATTTAAAACATCTCTAATCGTTTTAATTCTATTTAAAATATCATTTTTTCCCAAAACATTTCCTTAATATATTATTCATTACCCAAAATCGTGAATATACTTCGTTAATCCAAATTCAACATTTTCACATATTAAATTAAAGGATTTTCCACAGTCCAAAATCGTGGATATAATTCCTTTAAAAATTTCTATGTTTACTTATCGAATTTATTTGATTACGGATTTATGAAACAACGTCTATAAATTCCATTTCTATTTCATAACTACTTCGATTTATAAATTTCCTTTAATAAACAATTCTATTTATATTTCATTTACATGTCGAATCCAACTTATAAGTAAATTACTTATAATCCATTTATTCACAAATCCATTCTTTTATATCATCATTTATTCATAAATCTAAAATTCTTATTTACTTATAAAACTAGAGACAACTTTATTTTAATACTTATAAATGCTCGTTTTATAATTCCAATATCTTTAACTTATAAAATATCAATTTTATAAATCTTTTATATAAACCGTTTATAATAATTCAAAAATCCCAATTTAAACCATTTTATAAATTTAATCAACTATTTATTTCAAAAAATCATGCTTTGGTTATATTTCACAAAAATTCTAATTTTTATAACATAAAAATTCATAATGTTTTATTTATTTAAAATGAATCAATTCGAAAACTTAATAAACGTATAATTTTCAAAAATCACTTTAAAAATCCCTTAAAAATCAAAATCGTTATTTTTAAACTACAAAAATGGATCTGATGATGCAACACGCCAACAAATAAATCACGGCATCCAAACATCATATATCGATATGATAATCAATCAAATATCACAATATATGTAAATAAATAAATACGGTTGAGGAATCCAGTTGGATCCCTCCAACCTGTTTCCCTGCATCCACAGACATTAGCAAAATACCAATCCCGTTTCAAGACGGGATATCGCGGTATATGGGATTTATAAAATATTATCCGCTTAATATGCGGAGCAATAGGGTCTCATCCGCAATATAATGCGGGAAATCAACAACTCCAATATATACATATTCCAATATATATATATATATATATATATATATATTGCTATATATAGATATATCCTACTATATCTAATATCACAACCAAACAACAATCAATAACTGCAATCCAAATTTTCAATTTGAGTGAGAAGTTCTCACCTTTGATTTTATTTCGCAGTCCATTTCCATTTCAGCTCGTTTTCTTCGAAGTTTTGACCTTGTATAAATATTTGTACAATTCATTAATATCCGAATAAATTGAACATTTAATTTCCCATTTTAAAATTTTTAGTTCAACTAACATTTGTTATTTTAAACTAATATTTAACAAATGATTCAATTTAAATCAAAGAATTTAATTTGATACACATTTCCTTTTAAAAATAATTTCACCTAATAAATTGAATTTATTTTAATAGAATTACTTAACAAGAATTTTAATTTAAAACTAAATTTCTCTTAATAAATTATTTTCAGTGGTTAAAATAATTAAATAGGTTAAGAAAATAGATTTATTACCAAACCATTATTTTTAATATAAACTCTTCAAACATTTAAAATTCCTACTTTCTAAGTCTTATATAAAACAATCAATTATATATATAAGTAAGCTATCATATTACTTCAAAGTTTACTGTCAATATTTTTAAACTCAAAAATCCTTCTTTGAAAATCACTAGTAATAAGAATAATTAAATGGATTATTTGAACGAGTTAATCATATTATCTGTTGCTTTAAAATAACTCAGTAAGTTTTTATTTTAATCTCTAAATTGAAGAAAAAGTAAATTACGAGCAGATACCTTACTGCTCGCATTCCAAGACAACCGAAACCCTAGCAAACCCCCCTCGAACGCGACCGCCGTTGCTTCACCCACACCGCCGCTTTCGGGTAAACCTAGGCTTGAGCCTTTGAATCGCCAACACCCAAAATTTACCCTCACCTGGACTTGCGGCCTAGCTTCCCAACAGCTCGAACGAGCTCGCGACATGCCCAAACTCCCACGCCACGGCTAACCATCGAACCCAAATGCCACGCGCTTGTAGCCTCACCAGAAACAGACCAAGCTTGTAGCCTTCACGAGCGCGCCCCTCGAGCATACCCAAATCGGAGAAGAACCGCGAATGGTATCTCGCGATTTGATTGAAAAGGAGGATCGAGCTAGATTTGGTTATGAAAAAGATCTCGTGCCTTTTATTTTAATTTTTTCGTTTGGGATGTTTGAATGATAGAAGAAAAGGATATGGGTGAGGGAAGAAACGAAAAATTTTGGTCTTCCATTATTCTTTTTTGAACTCGTGAAGCATGGAAGAAGAAACGAAGATGGTATACAAGATTTATTCATCGGCCATTATTCTTCTTTTGATTTTTTTTTTTGAATCTTTTGAATGATGGGTATGCTTGAAAAGAAAGAACAGAGGGAACAGGGTTACATGATTTACAGAGAGAACGTGTTTGCCTCCGTGATCATCTGCATGATTTTAGGCATAATGCTAGGCATGATTTTAGGGATGAAAAGTAACTGATGTGACAAATTTTAAATTTAAATTTAAATTGAATCCGATTTAAAATTTTAACGTGTTTACTCTCCGTGTGCTCACATAACGACTCCGAAAAATACGAAATTTGAAATCCGGTAATAATTCAATATTACGGACCCAATGGAACTGGTTTCGTCGAATTCCGAGAATGTGCCTCGGAAGGCTATTTTTTTAAATATCGATTCAAACGATAAAATTTCAAAACTAAACAAAGCAGTTTCAAACTCAATTCTGAAGCTTCTATTATCTTCAGTATTATCAATATGAATTTTACAAGCCTTTCAAATATTTTTAATCAACTTAAAATTGAAGATTCAAATTATTATTCAACTTTCAATAGAATAAATTTTGTAATTTAATTGCCAAATTCAAAGTTATATTGAAACTTCAATTCAAACCAGCATTCAAATATTTAAAATTAATTAAATGTTTTCAAATTAAATTGTTCGAAATTCTGGGTCGTTACAGTGCATGCGCACAGTGCACCTCTTTGTTCTCTGGGATGTTTGGGTTGGAGCTGAGAAGAAGTGCTGAGTTTTTTTGTTGGGTGCATAGTGTTTGGACTGGGGGAATACTCGAGTCATTCGAATATGTGACTCGAAGCAGGGAAGGTGAGGACTCGAGGCGATTTTGGTTTGGCTCGAGATAGTAAGTTGTTCCAGGTTTTGGCAAACCTGATTGTTTCAAGTTTAAATTTTGTTCAAATTTAAAATTAAATAATCTTTTTACTAAGTTTGTTTTCAAACAAATATTTAAACCTGATTTTTGATAAACTTCTTTTATTAAAAAAGTTTTTTTTAAATGAAAGTTAAATAATTTGTTTTAACTTAGATTTGTAAGTTAAAAATGTAATGAAATTTGAAAGCTTAAATTTTTAAATAATAATTAAGTAGATTAGTTTAAAAGGCTTTCTCTTATATAAGAAATAAATGTTATTTACATTTATTTTTAAGGATTTTAAATTGAACTTTAAATCGGATTAATGTTTTAAAGAATAATCATTTTGAATTTTAAATTCAAAATGTAATATAAAATTTAAATTCAAAAGTGAAATGTTTTACGCTTTAATATTAATAAAGCCATTAACAAAGAAGTGAATTACCCTAGAGATAATTAAGGTAATTAAGTAATTTAACTAATATGATAATTAATGCATAA
Organism: Allium cepa; assembly: GCA_030765085.1. Classification (NCBI taxonomy): domain Eukaryota; kingdom Viridiplantae; phylum Streptophyta; class Magnoliopsida; order Asparagales; family Amaryllidaceae; genus Allium; species Allium cepa. Next base: position 948,535,958 of record CM060943.1, on the reverse strand, counting down.
TTTATTCAATTTATTAAATAAAAGATTTATATTTATTTATAATTAGAAGAAATTAAAAGAAATTAAGAAATGTTATTAGTTAATGAAATTAATTAACTAAGGATTATTAATATTAATTAAGGTGATTAATATTAAATAATTAATTAAACTAATTTATTTAGATAATCAATTATAAATTGTTAAACGTAATTTCTTAATAAAAGTAATTAAGGATTAATCACTTGTTGTAATTAAATTTAGATATTTGATTAATTAAAGTTAATTAATTATGAAATTGGTTTAAAGGTTGATATAATTAATACGATTAATTATGAATAATTTATTTAACTAAAGTATTTGATAAATAAATTGATATCAAATGATTTGTAATTAATTAATTAATCAATATTAGATAATTAACTCACAAGTAATTGATTAAATTGGAAATAAATTGAATTTATTAGGATTAAACAATTAATTAATCCTATTTATAAATGATTATTGAATACTTGACCTTAAATACTTATGAATGACTGTATCGTATGAAATTCCTTGAATTGATTGTCCTATCTGATCTGTGATATTTTGTTCAGTGAATTGAGCCATATAATTTATTCATTTATTGATGATACATCTGCATATTATCTGTGAATCTGTGAATGGGCGATGAGCGTTATAGTTTATATCGCTTATCAACTATATTTCTGTGTTTTAATATGTAATGATTGAAATGATGTTGCACTTTGTGTTGAACCCCTGGACCACACCATACACACACAAATATGGATTTCACGAGGAAATCGATTAAGTCACAGATTTTTGAAAATAGTTTTAAATTTGAATTTTTAAATTCAAATGGTTTGAAAATAAGATTGAATTTAAAGTGAAAAGCTTTTGAAATGGGATTTCAAAGACGAAATTTATTTTAAATAACTTGATAAAGTTCGAAGTTTAAATAATTTGATTTAAACTTAAATACAAGGTTTGAAATTGAATTCTATGATTCGAAACTAGGGATAAAAGATGTTATACCAGTTATATATGGGATAAACTACTTTAAATGTATTGATTTGGGATTTTGAATTTAAAAAATTCAAGGGCTTTAACTCGTGTAAATATAATTGGATTTTTTCTGAAATGAAACTGTTTGTTTTCACATAATAAAAGCTTTCACATAAGAAATGAACGTCCAATTTGTGTTAAAAAGAAATTCAAGTTTGAAAATGAAAATGACTCCTAAGTTTTGGAAACGGTTTGAAACTATAAATTAAATCTTTGATTTAAAGATATCAATGGATTAGTCCTATCAAAATGAAATTGTTTTGGAAATCTATGAATTGATCTTTGTGAAATAAATCTTTTTGTTTAAAGATTTGAAATGGTAATTGGTTTAAACAATTTGGAAGAAAGTTTGGGGTTTTAAGTTGTGGCTTAATTGAAATCCCATATCCATATGTTTTAAATATTACGCTCATTTATTCGGTCCATCTGTAAGAGGACCTTGTGTCATATATCCCATTCCGAATAATGATACGTCGTTATGGATAGCATTTGAAGACCGCTGGTGAAGAGCAGATATTTTCGAAAACGAAAGGGTTTCTTGTCGAATGTCTTTGCATCGACTGGTCCCCGGTATATAGAATCCATATGTGATGGGAAACCCAGACATGATTAGGGATTATCCGGATTGCAAGGACTTCTTTGGAAGTGCCTTCGGTTCTGTTCGAACCCAGAACAGACTTGTATGGATTGTGTGTCTGACATTACATTTTGGGATATAAAGTAGATTTCTTTCAAATACATTCCTGTTGGTGGCGGAGAATTTATTCTCTTAGCATTAACACCCTTCTCTGAGACGTACGAGCTCAGAGGTTATGTAGTTGAAGGTTATCAGTGATACATTCCCAACTTGGTAATGTGGCATGCTGAGTGCTGCTAATTATTTGTTGAATGAAGCATGGCTTTGTGCAAAGCGTAGCTTTGTGGACGAGACTTCGTCAAACCTCACAAACCGGTAATGGTCGAAACAGGAATGATGCGGCAAGGTTTCAACGGTAGCTTCCCTTGGGTATGACCATTCCTTCTGGAAAAGGGTAGTTTCATGGTATGGAGCCCAGATACTTACTCATGTGGACACACTATATTTATTTCTGTTTGGTTGTTGGTTTAGAGGATCCTCGTATAAAGGTCCCAAAGGGCCTGGGGTGGCATATCTGAGGTTTTGTATATTCCCCGGGAAGGGGGGTAGTCGGCCTTGTTTGGCAGAGATCTGGCTTGGTTCTCGGGACATCCTTCTAGAGGCGTTTCCATGTGGCAATGGGAAGTTCCTTGGCCTAACCATTTGTTGGAAATCCACTCATCCAATACGAGCCTTGTACGGTATTAGTTGTATAACCTGCCCTTCACATATGGTGGCGCCCCACTGTTTGGATGGTAGCTATAGTAGGCATAGTTCGAAATGTCTATGCTGGCTAAGATTTATATTCTACTTTCGAAATGTTTTCCTCACTTTGCACTTATAGTAACAATATCAAAGAAATTCGCGTATCAAGCATGTTTGACTATCATAAGGAGAAATCTCCTCCGATTCTGCGTTTGCATTGTGTGTGTGTGCGGGAGGCCTTATCGTAGTTTCATTTTGAAAAGCATTGCGAATTAACTTTAAAATTATTTCTTTGTTTATAAAGATAAAACTGTTTTTGTTGCTCACACTAGTCCCATGACCGATCCGGAGTTTTTTTGTTTCTTTCCTAAACTCTGGATGCTCAAAATTCTTTACACGAGTAGTCCAGAGGTGGGTTTTTCAGATAGTTAGGTTCGGTAGATTATCTGGAGTTAGTTCAGTCTTTGGATCAGACTGCACTTGCTTATCTTTGTGTATTGTTATTGGGAGTTCGAGCTATTGGTGGATTGGTTCTTGGAAATGGAGTTGCGGTTTTTGGAGACCTTCCTTGAAGACTAGAGTATTTGTTCCACTGCTGGTGTTATCGTTTTCTTTTCCGCTGCTATTTTCTTGTATCATATCTCTGATGTATATCGGTATTCATTGTATCACTTTGTTGCACCAGATATTGCATCAGTGTTGTATATCAATGTATTATTCTTTTTATTCCGCTATGTTGTTTACTTAATGTTGTTATAAGCTTCGGCGAATCGGATTTGAACGGTCGAATCTACGGCATTCGAGTACGATGTAAAGTATGGGTGTTGTTTCGAGCGTGAAAAATTCGTATCGTCACATTTGGTATCAGAGCTAAGGGTTAAAACTTTAGCTCAGGAGTATAACGCATTAAGTAACTCATTACAGATAGGGTGAAGTAAACCTAGAATGAGTATATCCCTAAGATATCTATTCGAATGTCTCAGTAAATTCTCTTACTATCCATTGATAGTGAGTATGAGTGCAAGAAGAGGACGAGATAGGGGAAAGGGAAATACGACTATAATTGGTCAATACTCTGTAACAACAATGGAAACAATTTTCTATATCAATCTCCTTTGATTCGATTTCGATTCCTTTTATTGCTTCGTGACAGCTCCCAGAAGAAGTTTCGATGTGACGGTGGCCGTACGAATCATTGTAGGAAATTTTTACTTCGTATCTTCATCGGTTTCTTATTAGCTTTTCGTTTTAAACCTTAATGAATATGAATTGGAAATTTGAAATTGGAAATTTTGAATTGAGTTAAATTGATTAATAAAATATAGGGCTGAATTTGAATTGAATCGATAAAATGATATCATTTAAAACCAAATTTGAAATTCTATTATAATTTCTTGTATCTATTGTTGATATTCTGATTTGGTGAGCCAAATGCAGAATCGATATCCAGTTTGTTCTGAAAAGATATTTCTCTATCTTTCAACTATCTTCGTTATCTCTCTTTGGCGAATTTCGAGGACGAAATTCCTTTAAAGGGGGGAAGTCTGTAAAGATCTCGGATTTAAATTGTGTATGAATTGATAATAAATTTAATTTTTGAATGAAAATTATGGAATAAATTGGTAATTGTTATAAAATATCAGTTAAATTATGAATTATTGGAAAAATGTATTTAAATTAAATTTAGATATTTTTGAAAATTTGTGTTTGGATTTTTGATATGATATTAAACAAAGTATTTCAAATAGATTTATAATTATATAAAATATGAGATGATCATAATAGATAAATAAAAATAAATACATTAGTAAATTTTGTATTTGATAATTTGGGTTAAAAATAGTAACTAAAATACTTAAGCTAAAAATTCTTGAAAGTAAACGAGACAAGCAAGAGGAAAACAAAAATATATGCAAGTAAAAGAAACAAAGTTTAGAAGAAATATGACAAAGTAATGAGGCAAAATCTCTGTGGGGGGGGGGGGTGGGGGGGGGGGGGTTGGGGGGGGGGGGGGGGGGGGGGGGGGGGGTCCGAGATCTTGTTGATAAAACGAAGAAATAAAATAACATTCCTCGTACAAACAAAGATAAAATAAAGCATGAAGGACATAAGCAAGTAACGCAAGCCACCACCATTATCTTTTCAGCCTCCAATTGCAATTAAAAAAAATCTCTGGCCAAATTTTATAAAATATTTCGAGTATACATGAAAGATCTTACATCTACCTTATTCTCCAGCCTGTATATATCATCTCATACTTTCACGTTGATTCATAAAATTTAAAACTGAGAAGAAAGTATAAACATCATCATTCAAAAATCAAACAAAGCAGATTCAAGTTTACAATGCCTACCAGGCTCAAACCTGCTTCTCTGTTCTCTGTTCTCTGTCAACATATTTCAAGGTGAGTAACATCACTTTATAATTTAAGAATGAATATGGTTGCCTGCTTTTCTGTGATAGATATGGTAGTATGTATAAATGTAAATGCAATATGCTTTGTGTATGTTTATTTCCATATGAGAATTCTTAGATCTTAGTTTCCTGTTTCCTGTTTAAGATTTAGATTCATATTCTATTCAATCAATGGTTGTTAGGACTTAGTTTACAAAGAAAAGTTGTTTGATTTATTATGGATTAATGTTTTAAAACTTGATTAAGTTAAATTTCAAGCCTGAGTGGCACTGGAATATAAATACTACAGTATATGTTTAAACAAGTGAATCTCTACTCACAGCAACAACGTAGGAGTATTGATTTAAGTTTTTTTTTATGAGTTATTTTTTATTGAACGCTAGAATTAAAATTTCTAGTTGAGAGATTCAAGGGCAGTTCGTGTTTGAACAAAATCAACTCTTTGATCATTTTCTGTTGATCGAATCATCTTTGGATGCTAAGATTTGGGTTGAAGCAGATTTGAACATCATGGAGTTTAGGAAAATTGTCAAAAAAATTATCTGTTGCAAGAATTGTGAGTACGAGATACATATAGGGTTTGGTTCCAATTTTTTTCGTGTTCTGTAAGAATTTGATTTCGCCACCGTGACGTGATCGAGTGCAGCGAGCTTCAGGGAGGTGGAAGTTGATGTGAAGAGGGAGTCGACGCCGGAGTTTTAAACTTAACGGTGGGAGGAGCTCGAAGAACGTGACGTTGACAGGTTTGGGGTTGGTGGCTTTTGCGCGTTCTAGGTTTCGAGTTCATGCTCGAATTTCAAATTCGAGGAAGAATCGACGATCTGAAGATCGTGATTAGGAGTGGGGGTGATCGCCGACTAGAGGGGATCATCGTTGATGATCGGAGTTGGATGGAGCCATCGTGCATGTGCACGATGCACCACTTTGTTCTCTGGGATGTTTGGGTTGAAGCTGAGAAGAAGTGCTAAGTTTTTTTGTTGGGTGCAGAGTGTTTGAACTGGGGAATACTTGAGTCATTCGAATATGTGATTCGAAGTAGGGAAGGTGAGGACTTGAGGCGATTTTGGTTTGGCTCGAGACAGTAAGTTGTTCCAGATTTTGGCAAACCTGATTGTTTCAGGTTTAAATTTTGTTCAAATTTAAAATTAAATAATTTTTTTTAGTAAGTTTGTTTTCAAACAAATATTTAAACTTGATTTTTGTTAAACTTCTTTTATAAAAAAAAGTTTTTTTTTAAATGAAAGTTAAGCAATTTGTTTTATCTTAGATTTGTAAGTTAAAAATGTAATGAAATTTCAAAGCTTAAATTTTTAAATAATAATTAAGTAGATTAGTTTAAAAAGCTTTCTCTTATATAAGAAATAAATGTTATTTACATTTAGTTTTAAGGATTTTAAATTGAACTTTAAATCGGATTAATGTTTTAAAGAATAATCATTTTGAATTTTAAAATCAAAATGTAATTTAAAATTAAAATTCAAAAGTGAAATGTTTTACACTTTAATATTAATGAAGTCATTAACAAAGAAGTGAATTACCATAGAGATAATTAAGGTAATTAAGTAATTTAACTAATATGATAATTAATGGATAATTTATTCAATTTATTAAATAAATGATTTAAATTTATTTTTAATTAGAAAGAAATTAAGAAACACTATTAGTTAATGAAAATAATTAACTAAGGATTATTAAGTATTAATTAAGGTGATTAATATTAAATAATTAATTAAATTAATTTAGTTAGATAATCAATTATAAATTGTTAAATGTTATTACTTAATAAAAGTAATTAAGGATTAATCACTTATTGTAATTAAATTTAGATATTTTGATTAATTAAAGTTAATTAATTATGAAATTGGTTTAAAGGTTCATATAATTAATATGTCTAATTATGGATAATTTAATTAACTGAAGTATTTGATAAATAAATTAATATCAAATGATTTGTAATTAATTAATTAATCAAGATTAGATAATTACTCACAAGTAATTGATTAAATTGGAAATAAATTGAATTTATTAGGATTAAAAAATTAATTAATCATGTTTATAAATGATTATTAAATACTTGACCTTAAATACTTATGAATGACTATATCGTATGAAATGTCTTGAATTGATTGTCATATCTGATCTGTGAAATTTTGTTCTGTGAATTGAGCCATATAATTTATTCATTTATTGATGATACATCTACATATTATCTGTGAATCTGTGAATGGGCGATGAGTGTTATAGTTTATATAGCTTATCAACTATATTTCTGTGTTTTAATCTGTAATGATTGAAATGATGTTGCACTATTCTGTTAAACCCCTAGACCACACCATACACACACAAATATGGATTTCATAGGAAATCGATTAAGTCATAAATTTTTGAAAATAGTTTTGAATTTGACTTTTTAAATTCAAATGGTTTGAAAATAAGATTGGGTTTGAAGCGAAAAGCTTTTGAAATCGAATTTCAAAGACGAAATTTATTTTGAATAACTTGATAAAGTTTGAAGTTTAAATAATTTGATTTAAACTTAAATACAAGAATTGAAATTGAATTCTATGATTCGAAACTAGGGATTAAAGATGTTATACCAGTTATATATGGGTTAAACTACTTTAAATGTATTGATTTGGGATTTTGAATTTAAATTCAAGGGCTTTAAATCGTGTAAATATAATTGGATTTTTTCTGAAACAAAACTGTTTGTTTTCATGTAATAAAAGCTTTCACATAAGAAATAAACGTCCAATTTGTGTTAAAAAGAAATTCAAGTTTGAAAATGAAAATGACTCCTAAGTTTCGGAAACGGTTTGAAACTATAAATTAAATCTTTGATTTAAAGATATCAATGGATTAATCCTATCGAAATGAAATTGTTTTGGAAATCTATGAATTGATCTTTGTGAAATAAATCTTTTTGTTTAAAGATTTGAAACGGTAATTGGTTTAAACCATTTGGAAGAAAGTTTTGGGTTTTAAGTTGTGGCTTAATTGAAATCCCATATCCATATGTTTTAAATATTGCGCTCATTTATTCGGTTTAGCCGGGAGAGGACCTTGTGTCATATATCCCATTCCGAATAATGATACGTCGTTATGGATAGCATTTGAAGACCGATGATGAAGACCAGATATTTTTGAAAACGAAAGGGTTTCTTGTCGAATGTCTTTGCATCGACTGGTCCTCGGTATCGAGACTCCATATGTGATAGGAAACCCGGACGTGATTAGGGATTATCCGGATTGCAAGGAATTCTTTGGAAGTGCCTTCGGTTCTGTTCGAACCCATAACAGACTTGTCTGGATTGTGTCTGTAACATTACATTTTGAGATATAAAGCAGATTTCTTTCGAATACATTTCTGTTAGTGGCGGAGAATTTATTCTCTTAGCATTAACACCCTTCTCTGAGACGTACGAGCTCAGAGGTTATATAGTTGAAGGTTATCAGTGATATATTCCCAACTTGGTAATGTGGCATGCTGAGTGCTGCTGATCATTTGTTGATCAAAGCATGGCTTTGTGAAAAGCGTAGCTTTGTGGACGAGACTTCGTCGAACCTCACAAACCGGTAATGGTCGAAACAGGAATGATGCGGAAAGGTTTCAGGGGTAGCTTCCCTAGGGTATGACCATTCCTTCTGGGAAAGGGTAGTATCATGGTATGGAGCCCAGATACTTACTCATGTCGACACACTATATTTATTTCTGTGTAGTTGTTGGTTTAGAGGATCCTCATATAAAGGTCCTAAAGGGCCGGGGGTGGCATATCTGAGGTTTTGTATATTCCCCGGGAAGGGGGGTAGCCGACCTTGTTTGGCAAAGATCCGGTTTGGTTCTCAGGACGTCCTTCCAGAGGCGTTTCCATGTGGCAATGGGAAGTTCCTTGGCCTGACCATTTGTTGGAAATCCACTCATCCAATATGAGCCTTGTACGGTTTTAGTTGTATAACCTGCCCTTCACTTGTGGTGGCGCCCCACTATTTGGATGGTAACTATAGTAGGCATAGTTCGAAATGTCTATGCTGGCTAAGATTTATATTCTACTTTCGAAATGTTTTCCGCACTTTGCACTTATAGTAATAATATCAAAGAAATTCGCGTATCAAGCATGTTTGACTATCATAAGGAGAAATCTCCTCCGATTCTGCGTTTGCATTGTGTGTGTGTGCGGGAGGCCTTATGGTAGTTTCATTTTGAAAAGCATTGCGAATTAACTTTAAAATTATTTCTTTGTTTGTAGAGATAAAACTGTTTTTGTTCCACACACCAGTCCCATGACTGATCCGGAGTTTATTGTTTCTTTCCTAAACTCTGGATGCTCAAAATATTCTACACGAGCAGTCCAGAGTTGTGTTTTCAGATAGTTAGGTTTAGTAGATTATCTGGAGTTAGTTCAGTCTTTGTATCAGACTGCACTTGCTTATCTTTGTGCATCATTATTGGGAGTACGAGCTATTGTTGGATTGGTTCTTGGAAATGGAGTTGCGGTTTTTGGAGTCCTTCCTTGAAGACTATCTTAGAGTATTTGTTCCACTGCTGGTGCTATCATTTTCTTTTTCGCTGCTATTTTCTTGTATCATATCTCTGATGTATATCGGTATTCATTGTATCACTCTGTTGTACCAGATATTGTATCAATGATTTATATCAATGTATTATTCTTTTTATTCCGCTGTGTTGTTTACTTAATGTTGTTATAAACTCCGGCGAATCAGATTTGAACGGTCGAATCTACGGCATTCGAGTACGATGTAAAGTATGGGTGTCGATTTTCGAGCGCGAAAAATTCGTATCGTCACACAATGCAATCAAAATAATTCCCATAAGCAATTTATAAGGTTTCGATACAAATTTTAATTCCTTAAAACCAATTCACATTAATTATAATTCCATACTTAATAATTCATTCGCTTATACAATTATTCTTTTACAATTGTTGTTTTTATTTAGATTATTCAAACATCTTTTAATTAACTTTTATATATATTATTACATTTTCAACAACCAAACAATCAATTTATATACACTTTAATAAGTATTGAAAATTTTTTCCTTCATATGTAAAATATAATAAAGGTAAACTTATTTCATTTACCTAAATTAAAATGATACTATGTCGGTTTATCTCATTTAAGAGTTTAGAAACCTCTATCGACACAGTTAGCTAGACTGCACCGACCAGAATCTATAAACAAATCAACCGATAAGTCAACTCAATACAAAACAGTTTCATATTCACTAACAAATATGCGCTCGTATCTATTATTACACTCATACTCATTCTAGAGCACTACTGACTCTATCTCTAATGAGTAATTCCCAACAGAGCCAAGGTTGCCTCTTAACCAAATGCTCTGATACCACATTGTAAGGAACGGCATTTTCGACTCCCGAAAGTCGACATTAATACGTCCACTGTATAAAATGCCGAACAATCGAATGTCGGAAAACCGAACCCTTAGGGTTTAAGAAGAAGAGGTAGAAGAAGAAAGAAAGAAGAAGCAACAGAAACAATATCAGAGTCTCACAATCGCAGCGGAACAACATATAATAGATAAATGAATAATCTTTAAATCAAAAGAACTATATCTGTTATTACATTACATCACATTACATTACGTTATCAGAGTTTACAACAACAAACAATGGAAAAGAAATACTGTAAACTAGTAGATACGCCATGCCATCCAGCTTGATCCTGATCTCCACAACATCTCCTGAATTGCAGAATAACCTGATAACCTGACTCTAGGCTGCCCGTGTGGAAAATGAGGGGCACCCATAGTTTAGGAAGGGAACAATAAACTCAGGTCAGTCATGGGACTGGTGTGAGAACTTAGTTATATCTTTAAAACAAACAAAGAAATATTTTAAAATAGATCCGCAATGCTTTTAGAAAATGTAACTACCATAAGGCCTCCCGCCACACACACAATGCAGACACAGAATTGGAGGGGATTTCTCCTTATGATAGTCAAACATGCTTGATACACAAATTTCTTTGACATTATTATTATAAGTGCAAAGTCCAGGAAAACATTACGAAAGTACAATATTAATCTTAGCCACCATAGGTACCATTATATTATGCCTACTATAACTACCATCTAAATTGGCAGGTTATACAACTAAAACCGTACAGGGCTCGTATTGTTTCTTTGGATTTCCAAAAAATGGTCAGGCCAAGATACTTCCCATTGCCACATGGGTATGCCTGTAGAGAGACGCCCCGAGAACCTAAACGGATCTCCCTATAACCTAACCGGAACTTCCCATTCCCATTGCCACATGGGTATGCACATAAACCAATTCCTACGAATTTTAGGTTGCCCCGGACAAACCGTAAATTGGATTGAAAGGAAATTTGAAATCTTACAATAATATAACTTTGCGGATCCAATGAAACAGGTTTCGTCGAAATCCGAGACTGTTTGAAAAATGACTATTTTTACTCGTCAATTAAATATTAAAATATTCAATTTCTGCAAATTAACTTTTAATTCAATTTTAAAAGTTCTATAACATCATTCTAACTCCAATAAGATTTAATACCACTTTACAAATCAATTTTAATCACATTAAACCCAATTTCCTATTATTTCTGTAATTTCAAATATTTAATTATCGATTTAATTGTCCAACTAAATCTAGATATTCGAAATATAATTTATTCGACTTACAAATTTTACTTGTTAATATTTAAAATCAATTAAATAAACGAATTTCAAATAACAGAAATTCTGAGTCGTTACACTTTTGATTATTGATTTGGAGTTGGGGCTCGAGGTGGGTGGTAGTTGCGGCAATGCGTTACCACTAGGCCAGATAGTAATTTGTATATCTACCCTGGCATAGCCTAGTTGTGTCGTGTCACCTACCCTATCGCGCCTTGTACTGGTTTGGTTTTCTCCCGTAGCCCGTGGAGTATCCTCTGGTGGCTTCCCGATCAGGAGGGACTATGATACTAGATGGACTACTGAAACTATTACGTGTTAAGGGGAATATTGATTCACTCCTTAACGCAATTTAAAAGTAAGTTTATTTTACTAATAGACATTATAATAATTGCGAAATACTACTACATAGTAAATAGTTTAACAGATCCTTAGAGGATGGACGGTCCCAAGCATCCTTTAAGTTACTTGTACCTTATATTACAGTTCACTTAAGTTGGTTCACATTGTATATGTATGTATATCATGACTCGAATGTTTTGTGTGTTTTTGTTTACGCTCGGGTCAGACTGATTGATACAGCATTCATGACATACCTTCGGAGTTAGAGCTTGCTTGAAGATACCGATATCCATTTCTCATTCATTTGTTTAATTGATTCTAGTTATCCAGTTGATCCTAGTTGTAACGACCCGCTATTTTGGACTATTCGCATTCGCACATGTCGGACTTGAATAATTCAAAATACCGAATTGTTAATTTAAATTTGGCAAAACTCGGATATACAGTAAATAAATAATCACAGAATCACAGACACAGAGTAATAATAAGTAGTGGAAATAAAAGAGATAGTAGTTCGTGATGCTACTATATAAATATATAAGATACATCAGAGTTAAACTAGATACAACGGAAGAGTAACACGATACATCAGATACAAATAAGTATACATCACTGGAATCATCGAATACTGAAAGCAGAATAGATGGCTGGATCTTCAAGCAAAGCTCCAACTCCAAAGGTGAGTCTCAAATACTGGTACACTCAATCTGACCCGAGCGTAAAGCAAAACACAAAACACTCGAGTCAGGATTAATATTCTTATATCAATAAATCCAACTCAAGTGAAATAGCAATCGAAATACAAATAACTAAAAGGATGTTGGAATAACCATCCTCTAAGGATCCGTTAAACTATCTACTATTTAGTAGTGTACGCTAAATAAATAATGCCTATCAGTAATATAAATATCAAAATAGTGTTAAGGCCTTATTATTATCCCCCTTAACACATCTTATATAAGTGTTATAGTCTATACAACACTGTAAACTCCACCGTAAACTAGTGGGATATCAGGGAGTACTCCATAGGTATAACACACAAAAATTCGCAGTGGTTGCGTATATAGGGATACAAGTATGACAAGGAACATGAGGCAACACCCAAGGTAATGAAACTACCGTTTGCCTGATCCGGACTGGTGAGAACGCATCGCCGCAACGATCGCAACACTACGAAACAACACTCCTGAAATTCCGGGGGTGCACCAATCAATAACAAGTAATGAGTAGTATTTGAAGAAGTGTGTTCGCTCGAGGTGGCTAACCCCATTTGGCCCGGCACGGCTCCTGATTTTAGTCATTTCCAATTTGACACAAGTGTCAAGGCTATCCATTATCTTTCTCTTTCTTCAGTCATCAACGTACATCATTCCAACCACTTCATTCTGGATCACAACTACGCGAATAGTTATTAAAGTGGTTTTCGGTTTAGACAGAGAGTATGTCCATAACCGATTCCGGTTTCTTTAATAACTTTCGTAATTATTACACCAATTGGTTGTTTATATATTTCAAAACCAAATCAAATTCAATTTCAATTTAAGTTCATAAATCAACATTTCATTTGTCTTTCAATATCGATTTCCAAAATCTATATTTCAAAACTTCCAAATTACCATTTCAAAGTCTTACAATTCAATTTTAATTTTATTTAAAAAAATTCAAATATTAATTCAAGTTCGTATATAAGTTTCCTTCTGAAATCATTTAAATTAACTTAATTTAACATTTAATTCAATTTAAATTCATTGATCGATTACATCCAATATTCGTTAAGGAAATTTTTCATTCAAAACAATTTCCATTAAATTACCAATTCATTAAGTCAATTGCTTACGTTCAACTTAACTATACCAAATCTTACAATTTAATTAAGTCAAATTCGTCAATCAAATTCTTTAAATTACGAGCCTTACATTTGTTTCAATAAAACGCACTTTATTTCTTGTTAAAGAAATTCAATTTAATTTATTTCTTTACTTAGTTACAAGTTCCAAACTCAATTAATAAAGAAACTAAATTTCACATCTTCAAGAAGTCAAATTTCACTTATTAACTTACTTAAGTTTTCTAAAGCTTTAATTAATAAAGGAACCCAATTTCATTTATTAACGAAGTTCAAATTCATTTATTCAAAAGCTAAATTTCTCTTATCAAAGAATTCAATTTTTATTTAGTTATCAATTAATTCAATCTCATTCAATTATTAAATAATTTCAACTTAATTATTGAATAATTCCAAACTTAATCATTAAATAATCTCAAGACTTAATTATTAAATAATTTCAACTTAATAATTTCAAACTTAATTATAAATTCAAACTTAATTATCAAATCATTTCCTCTTAATTCAATGAAAAATTCCAAATTTATTGTCAAGTAATTTATTTTAAAACAACGTTCTTTCAATAACTACTATGTTAACATTTTGTTTCAGCTTATTAAATATTAACATTATTTCTTTCATTAAAATTTCAAATTCCAACTTCATTTCCAAAACTTATTTTTTATTCAAATGAAATCTTTATTTTAATTTTAAATCAAATTATGACCAATCGGTTATTTAGTTCTCTATCCTAAGTCAAATTCATTTGGGTACTTATCATTTCAATCCGATTCCAATTCAATTCCAAAACCAAAGCATAACAATGGGAACTTGCAGTTTGATAATTGGGATATTGTCAAAGTAAATAAACAGGCAATAGCAACAATCAATAACAATCCACTAATTAATTCGAATGATCCCGAAATAATCGTATTAATTCACATTGTTGTTTGTGCAAATTAGTATAAATATTTCTAGAGTCTATACTATAACTTCATGTAGAATAAAGATTATTACACCAATATCTATACGGTTCTTCCATTTACATCAATTATTCAATTTCATACTTCATCAAGTAATACAACATACATTCAAATGGCTCAAGGGTAATTAACTATTTTCTACTTGTCAATAATTAAACATTTAAGGGTTCATATTTTACAATTTAACTAATCAAACTCAACGCATATTTCGATTCAAATTTTTAACTATCCTACGTCAAATTCAATTGCATAATATTTTTCACTTTATACATTACAATTTAACATCCAATATAAACAACAAACAATCAATCACTTATCAACCAAACGAGATTTATCATCATATAATTAATAGAAAACGGTGTCAGATTTCACAGATGAACTGATACAGGTAATAACATACATATAACAGTGTAAATAACTAGCAACAACCTATTTCAGTTGTCATTTCAATTGAAATCAAATTTAATAAATAAAAGAATAACAATCGTGAGTGATTGCTTACCTTTCGAGGCTAGAGAGAAGAAGAGATGACACGGATACGCACACTGATACGGACACTAACATTGTGTTACAAATCCAACACAACGCTAGATGATCAAGATTTTGATGATGAAATCAGTCACGACGGACAAAGCTGATACAGAGGAATTGACGAAATCAAACGACTTAAGTCGATAGACAGATAACATATATATATTATTTTGGAACAATACACATAAACATATAAAATAACATATTCATATTTAAAATGTAAGATACTTGTGTATACACAATTTTTCTTTTTTACAAATATTATTATAACATTTATACTTATATACTTAACAAATCAATATTACTAATATAAATTAAATATACAAACATCATATGACTGGAAATAGTATATATATAACTCACATACTATATATATTAAAATCATTTTTAAATATACTACTATAATAGTTTACACGTTATTATATCTTTATGTCTCAAACCCAAACATACTAACATTAAAACCCTATATTACAATATGAAATGTAAGCCTGACTTTAAATTCATCTGACATATGTTACCTTTTTTTTAACAAATATTTATAACGAAATATATATTAAATCAAACTACACCCTACATACAAAATCAGACATATATAAAAGAAAATTTTCAATAGTTTCTGTAAGCGCAAATCGATACAGCATGACCACTAGCAGCCTTAAAATATGTGTGTACAACTCCCTTACTAATTCATTATAATAAAATACAATATCCATCTTTCCTTCTTTGGAACAAACACTTTACAAGTGTATATGTGACGACCCGGCTTCCTACGCCCAGAAAAACGTTTCATCATGAAGAAAGAAAGGGATGAGAAAATAGAAAAGATATTGAAGAAAGAACAACAACATCAGAATCTCACAGCGGAACGAATAAATTATAACAATCACATAAGTATTTACATAATATACAACATCAATCAGAGTTATACAGATAATACATCACATACTAGACAGTTATAAACACATGTCTAGTTAATACAACACAACCAATACGACTCAGAGATACCAACACAGCGGAACTATATATATCTACAACGCTGAAGCCTCCTGCTCCATTGCTCCTTCAGAATTCGTCAAAGCTAACCTCAATCCCTTAGCTACCCGTAAAAATTTGGGTACCCGAGAGTTTATGAAAAACAAAAATAAACTCCGGGTCAGACATGGGTCTGTTATGAGCAACAGGTTAAAGTTTCTTAATTTTTAAAAATCTTTTTGAAAACAAAAGGTATCACGTAAGAATCCCCACAAATAAACATGGGTAAGTTTTTACCTTACGCTAACCAAAACATTTGATAGGAAATTCAGTGATATTATAATAAGTCTAGGGTTTTCAAGTAAATAGAAAATAGTCGAAATTGTTACATCTATTAAATTCCAGCTACTAGCCACAAAAGTGGGTAATACAATCAAAATTGTTGGCACTTATTGGATTGTGGATTCCATACAATGGCAGGGCTACTTGGGTACCGCTCGTCACAGTACGTGGCCTAGATCAACGTACCGAGAATCACTCCCAACCCCATGCAACACAAGGCCGGAACCATTCCTCACTAAACAGTCCCGAACAAGATAGCCCTGCAGTTGTTTGCAACCAACTGCCCATACAGCCGGAAAATAAGGGACATCTAGACAGGGGAATATCCTTGTCCTGCTTGGGCATGACCCACCTAACCTTGCTGCACCTCCCCTGTTTTAGCCATTCTCGGTTGATGAGGCTTTAGGCTGCGATTACCTTTAGAGAACATATTTCTTAGAATGCTCATCGCCCGCCTGACGATGTGTTGAAAGCATTCAATCCATACAAGTTCGTTCCGGGTTCGAACGAAACCGAATGCATTATCTCGTTACACTCATTTTGGAATCACCCTCAGAGTTAATGACGATAACCCTTGCAATCTGAATCTTCATCTTCACTTCAGATTCACGACCTAGAGTTAATTTGGAATCGATGTGGTTTTCCGATGTTCCAAATGTGGAAATCTGATCCCGGTCTCATCGAAAACTAAAACATGTCTTTTAAGGCCAAGTTGTCTATTTAGTCTTAATAGTTTAATTCAATATAATCAATACACACAGATAGATAATTCATAATATCACAGTAGATAATCATATCATCATCACATACAGACAACCATTATTATCATCCAAACAGATAATTAAATATTATCATATTTATGTCATATTTGTATTCACAATCATCAAATGAAATATTAATATCATTCATCCATAAGCAATGATTTATAATCTGATGCAGCTCAGGCCAGAGTTGTCATACGCGACTCAAGAGAAAGGCAAGTGATAAGTCGTACGCGACTCAAGAGGAAGTTAAGTCGTCCACGGCTCAAGCTGGAGGCGATAGATCGACCACGACTTAACAAAGATCAGGGGAAAATGTTACGACTTAATGGGAGCCTAAGTCGTTCAGGGTTGATCAGCTATAAGTCGTCCACGACTCATCAAGAAGCAGAGGGATGTCCCGTAGTTGAAAGCCTTAAGAAGAAATGGGTTACGATTTAGTTGAGTCGAGGGAAGATGCCGCACTTTCAAAATGCCACGAGTTACGACTTATGATAAGACGTTGAAGTGTTGAGTCGCCATCTTCTATAAGTCGCATTGTATGATGAGTCGTATGTCGCGTGTTTCTTATGTCGTGTACTGTGTTGTATCGTTAGGTCGTCTACAACCTAAATTTTGTGATTTGCTTGTTTTAACTTGAGTCGTTCGATACTTTTAGGTCGTAAGTCGGCCTGTGTTGAGTCGTATGTCGTTGATACCTTGCTGTAACGTGTTGTATGTCATTATAATATGTTGTGTGGTTATGTAGTTTACCTTGTTAACTCGTGTTGTATTTAGGTCGTTAGCGACCTATGTGTTGTGTTGTAATATGGGTATGGTATTGTTGCTAAGTCGTGAGTCCTAAGTTCATGGATTGGCATCATTCTACCGAAGATTCAACGCTTTAGTAGCATGATGGCACCGATTACTGATTGTATGAAAAGGAAGCAGTTTTCTTGGTCGGAGGAAGCGGGGGTTGCTTTCGAACGAATCAAAGAACTTTTGACGACAGCGCCAATTCTTGTATTACCAGACTTTCAGTTGTTGTTTGAGCTACACACTGATGCATCAAAGGTTGGAATTGGATGAGTGTTGAGTCAGTGTGGAAGACCTATTGCATATTTCAGTGAGAAGTTATCAGGGGCAATGATGAGATATAGTACATACGATGTTGAGTTTTATGATGTTGTGCAAGCTGTTAAACATTGGAGGCATTATCTATTTCAGAAAGAGTTTGTTCTTTACACTGATCATGAGGCGTTGAAGCATTTACAGGGGCAGGATAAGATTTCAGCGAGACATGCATCGTGGATTGCATATTTACAGCAATTTACCTTTGTTGTTAAGCACAAATCTGGGGTGACGAATCATGTGGCTGATGCTTTGAGTAGGAGGAGCCATTTGTTGACTACAATGAAAGTTGAGGTGACAGGGTTTGAATTATTGCCAGAATTGTTTGAGGAGGATCCTTACTTTGCGAAGTTTGTTGAGAAAGTTAAGGATGGGAGTACTGATGAATTTATGTTAGTTGATGGTTTCTTATTCAAGGGGAATCGATTATGTATACCAGATAGCAGTTTGAGAATGAGGATTATCAAAGAGTTGCACGAGGAAGGACATGTGGGCCGTGATCGTACATTACATTTGATTTCTCAATCTTACTTTTTGCCGTCTATGAGGAAAGAGGTTGAAAGGTTTGTGGAGAGATGTCATATATGTCAGGTTTCGAAGGGAACTGCGACCAATGCAGGATTATATATGCCGTTACCTGTACCGTCTAAACCATGGGTTGATATCAGCATGGATTTCGTTTTGGGTTTGCCAAGAACTTAAAGGGGGAATGATTCTATATTTGTTGTGGTGGACTGGTTTTCGAAAATGGCGCATTTTATTGTTTGTAAGAAGACGGCAGATGCTATTCGTGTTGCTCAGATGTTCTTTAAAGAAATCTATCGACTTCATGGGTTACCAGAATCTATTGTGTCGGATAGAGATACCCGTTTTCTGAGTCATTTTCGGTTGAGTTTGTGGAAGATGGTAGGAACGAAGTTGAAATTCAGCAGTGCTTATCATCCGCAAACGGATGGACAGACAGAAGTTGTTAATAGATCGTTGGGAAATTTGTTGCGATGTCTTGTGAAGGACAGTCTGAAAAGTTGGGACATGAAGTTATGCCAGGCAGAGTTTGCATATAATCATGCAGTGAATCGTAGCACTGGATTCAGTCCATTTCAGATTGTATATTCAAACGTACCCAGGGGACCGTTGGATTTGGCAGTAGTACCACAACCAAAGGGGACGGTTAAACGAGCTGCTAATCTTGTTGAGGAGTTAACTGATTGTCATAAAATCGTTCAGGAACGATTGGTGAAAGCAAATGAGAAGTATAAGCGAGCTGCAGATTTAAAGCGACGAAATATAGAATTTAACGAAGGTGATTTGGTGTATGCTGTGTTAACCAAGGATCGATTTCCAGTAGGCGCTTATAACAAGTTGAAATCCAGAAAAATTGGTCCAGTAGAAGTTGTGAAATGAATCAATGAGAATGCTTATAAGTTGAAGCTGCCGGAGGATGTATACACTTCTGACGTGTTCAATGTTAAGCATATTGTACCATATTTTGGGAATGAACAATCCGATGTGGAAGAATTTACAAATTCGAGGACGAATTTTTCTCAACTAGGGGAGGATGATGCAGCTCAGGCCAGAGTTGTCATACGCGACTCAAGGGAAAGGCAAGTGATAAGTCGTACGCGACTCAAGAGGAAGTTAAGTCGTCCACGGCTTAAGCTGGAGGCGATAGACCGTCCACGACTTAACAAAGATCAGGGGAAAATGTTACGACTTAATGGGAGCCTAAGTCGTTCAGGGTTGATCAGCTATAAGTCGTCCACGACTCATCAAGAAGCAAAGGGAAGTCCAGTAGTTGAAAGCCTTAAGAAGAAATGGGTTACGACTTAGTTGAGTCGAGGGAAGATGCCGCACTTTCAAAATGCCACGAGTTATGACTTATGATAAGACGTTGAAGTGTTGAGTTGCCATCTTCTATAAGTCGCATTGTATGATGAGTCGTATGTCGCGTGTTTCTTATGTCGTGTACTGTGTTGTATCGTTAGGTCGTCTACAACCTAAATTTTGTAATTTTCTTGTTTTCACTTGAGTCGTTCGATACTTTTAGGTCGGAAGTCGGCCTGTGTTGAGTCGTATGTCGTTGATACCTTGCTGTAACGTGTTGTATGTCATTATAGTATGTTGTGTGGTTATGTCGTTTACCTTGTTAACTCGTGTTGTATTTAGGTCTTCAGCGACCTATGTGTTGTGTTGTAATATGGGTATGGTATTGTTGCTAAGTCGTGAGTCCTAAGTCGTGAGTCGTGGGTCATGAGTCGTGAACGACTTAAGGGTCAGGGAGTGAAACACTATAAATAGGGAGTGAGTTGTACAATTCGAGGTGGTTGATTTTTGAATAAAATTTCTTGTTGATTGCTGTGTGCTTTCATCTTAAATTGGTAGTTGAGTGTAATCTCCTATCTCCACCTTCGGTTATTCGAGTGCGCTCGAATCAACGATTGTTGAAGCCGATACGCGGATTCAAGTGCGCTTGATCAACGCTTGAAGAATTGAAGATCTTCTTTCACGGTATCGTGCGCGATCAACGTGTTAGAGATAGCTAGAATTCGGTATCTTCGGATCAACGAATTTGGGCATTTTGGTATTCTTCAATCCACCGATTGCTACTTTCACCGATTGAAGTTTATTTTTGATTAATCCGCTGCGTCATAATCATACCATTTGTAATTAATTTAAAATGAATTAAATTAACTACTTCAATACCTAATTAATTTAAAGTAAATTAAATTAATTACTTTAAATTAATTAATTCATCTATAAATCCTGCTTATATAACCAATAATCAAATTAATTAATTAATCTCTAAATATTCATCTTGATTAAACACCTTTGACTAATCATTACAAGAAGTAATTAGTCTTTAATTAAGTTCATAAATTAATTATCCAAAATCATTTATAGTAATTAACATATAATTACTTCATTTATTAATTAAATATTATTAATTACATTTATTCTTAATTAATTACATAAATTAATCACCACGTTATTAATTATTCCGTAATTTAAACAATTCTTAATTTCATCATTAATTATATTAATTAATGATCTCTAATTTAGATTTAAATTAAATTTCCTTATTTAAAATTAAATACATTAAATGATTCATTTTTAATTTAACTCAATTATTAATAACCCTTAATTAATGACATTCCAGTAATTAACTATCATTAGTTACTCATATTAATAAATTAATTATCTCATAATTAATTATTTCCATTAATTAATCCTCTGATTAATTACAAAAGTAATTATCCGAATTACCCCATTAACAAATTATCGTTCTCTAATTACATTCAGTAATTAACATTAATTACTTCCTTAAGTAATTATGCTCCATTGAATACACTAATTAATTTACACTTATCAATTTATCAAATGATTTTCTTAGATTAATTAAACTAAATTAATTAACTTAAATTAATCATTTTACCAAAATTAATTACAATAAGTAATTAGTCTCTTAATTACTTTTATGAAGTAATTACACTTAACAATTTACAATAGATTATCTAATAATCTAATTAATTATCCAAAATTAATCGCATATATTAATTAATTAATAATCCTTAGTTAATTATCTTCATTAATTAATAACATTACTTAATTTGCTTCTTACTTGATCTCTAATTATAAATTAATCTAAATTATTAATTTATAACTTAAATACATAAGTCATTTCTTAATTAACCTATCATTTAATCATTTTAAATATCTTAATTATCCCTAAGATAATTTATTTCTTTATTAATGACTTTATTAGTATTAAAGTATATTAGAACATTACATTTTAAATTTAAATTCAAATTCCATTTTGAATTCAAGATTCAAAAGGATTATTGTTTAAACATTTACCAAATTTAAATTCTATTTGAAACAAATTTACCTTTCAAAACTATTTTATTTAAACTGGTTTTATATATTTAAATTTAAAAACTGATTAAAATTTCAGATTTGAATTCAAGAAAACTTGAATTCACTAGTTTAACCTTGAACTTAAAACTTTGATTTTAACTTATTTTTGAAAACTTGGTTTTTAATTCTTGATTTAAAATTCAAACTCATTCCTTTAAAAAAAAATTAGATTCAAAAGTTCACTTAAATCTATACTTTTGAACTTTTAATTTTAAAACATGGTTTAAATTTTTGTTTCAGATTTAAATTAAATTTAAAATCTGAAACTGTCGGGTCATAAATCTGACAGGAAACCCATATTTAATTATTTTAAAACTTTATTTTTATTTAAATTTGAATTCAAAAGTAAACTTGAATTCAAACTTCAAAACTGGATTTAACATGTTTAAATTACTTATTTCTTTAGGTTTTATTAAAAAAAATTTAGAACAAATTCTGTTTCAGGCTTTTACAAAACCTGAAACAACACTACTCGAACCCATCCTTCATTGACTTCGAATCATCCCTCCCTCTTCTTCGAGTAACATACTCGAGTGACCCGAGTATTCCCCCGAGGCGAAAAACCCTGCACCCAATCACAATTGCTTCAGCACCTCAATGGCACGGTGCACGTGCACCGTGGCCCCAACATCCTCCGGCCACCCACACGGACTTCAACACGACGCCTACCATCACCAGATGCAATCACGTCCCCACCGAAGCCACCCACTCGCTCGAATTGAAAACGAGCTCCTGATCCAAACCTGTAACAAGCAGAACATCCCAACCCACAACTTGTAAAACGCCTCGATCCTGCCGTCACGACCACCGGAGGCGCTGAGATTATGGCCACGACCTCGTCACCTTCCCCACTTCCAAATCCCAAGAGTATGCGACACTCGATCAAATCCAGGCGGGGAACGAATCGATCAAAACAACCTCACCAAAATTAGGTTAAAAAAAATCAAAACCCCACTGCCGCTTCCTCGACGAACTGGAGCAACTCCAGGTATTTTTCCCAACACCTCCGGAGGTTCCTTCAGCCCCCACACCAAACATCAAACATTCCGGTCTACTTGATCACCAGGAAATCACAATTTCACCTATTATGCTCAACCCATAACTACAGCTTCAACACTTAACTATAAATAGTGCTTTTAATTTTAAAAATCAAGTTTTTGTTTAGTGTTTTAGTTTATATGCCTGAACTAAGTAATTATGAAGTTTGAGTTTTACCAAAACTTGAGTTTATACTGTTCTTATTATCTTTCCAGAGCAGATTTGAATTTTGTTTAGCCTAAATAAAATTTTACCACCTCCTTTGTAATCAAGCAGTCAAGTCTTATTTTGATCCTGAGTCCTAACAATAAGTGGATCAAGCAGTTAAGATTTTTTTTAACTAATCCGGGCTTGAAATTTTAGAACAGAGATGTTCTTCAGGTACTTACAAACACATTTGCATCACACATCCAAAATACACAGAGATATTCCCATATATATACACATACAAACTTATTTCAGATATAAACAAAGAAACCATATTTATTTGAGTTTTTTAAAAAAATGTTACCATTGCTTTAGGAAAGAGACAAAGCATTCCTTTTTTTCCTTTTTTTTCCTTCTGAAACAATTTGAACTTCCTTTGAACCTCTTTAAAAAAACTGAAATGCTCTTGCCCTTTGATTTGCTTTAAAACTGCATGCTATTGAAACTTGTTGAAGATGACTGAAGACTTAAATTTGAGCTTGCTTGCTTCAGACAAATTCAAGGTTGGAGAAAGTGATCTGTAGTTTTTTTTTATTCTCTGGTTTTGGAAAGAAGATGCTCAGGTTGTTGATTAGATTTGTAAAATGGAAAATGCTAACTTGTTTTCTTGTTTCCTGGTTTGTTATATTGTGATGATCGAATTAGAAATGAGAAGAGATGAGAAGATATATATATATATATATATAAATGATTTTTACAGGGTTTGTATAAACTTGTACAAACATTTTCTGTTCGTATCAGAGATTTTTTTCTCTTTGCCTTACTTTTTTGTTTTTGTTTTATCAGGCTAGATCTTTTCATTAGTGAGGCTGAAATGATGTTTAAACAATTTGAAAAGTCTTTGTTTTGAACTTTAATTTTCATTTCAACAGTTTACATTCATATTTATACAACTCTTTGCATTTCTTTTACAAGCATAAATATTTAACTTTGTTTACTTAACTTTGCTCTGCATTCTTTTCTCTAACCTGCATACTATGTTTAGATGTTATTTGCTTTTTTTTCTTACTTATTTTTTTGCTTTGCATTTCTTTTTACATGTTTTACTTCTATACTTACCTGATTTGTTCTTGCATTCAAAACTTTTAAAAGTTACATACAAATGTTTTCACTTGCCTGGGAATGCCTTACATCCTATATACATAGCTGTTTTATTTTGCTTTGTTTAAATATTTTATAAAATTTATTTTATCTTAAACATTCTTGAAAGAATTTATTTTATATCCCAAATCATAGCTTCCCAAAGTACGTGTATATGTATATACATAAGTTTAAAATAACAAATTTCGATTCATTTAAAATCCATTTTAAAGATATTTCATTATTGTTGTTGTTTAAAAATAACACATTATTTATTTAAAATGATTCATAAATGCAATCACTACATAAATAAATTACTTATTTTATAAAGCTAAAGTAAAAAAGAACAAAACAATCTTTTATTTAAATTTAAACCTAGGCTAGAATTTATTTTTAAACAATTTAAATTTATCTTGAGTATTTTTAAAATCATATTATTATTTATTCAACATTAAATTTCCAAATTATCAAAATAGTAGAATTAGAAAACATAGCTTTATCTGTTAAATCTAAAGACAAAACTTATCTATTTATAATATATACCAATATATACATATACACATTATAAATAGAAACAATTTAAATTAGCCTTTAAAAGATAAATTATCAGTTAAATATTTATTTAAAAGAAGATTATTAAATGAATTCAAATTATTATCAAATCAATTTAATTTTTTTACGCAGATTATTAAATTTATATTGCCAAAAATTTTAGGATATCACATTCCTTTCCCCTTAAAAGAATTTCGTCCCCAAAATTTAAAACAAAGGTAATTTAATAATCTAATTAAAGATTTAAATTTTAAATACAAGCATATATCAATCATGTGCGAACAATCATAGCAACCAATTCATCCAAACAAACAAATATAACTATCCAGACAAAATTCCGGATATAATTTTCTCGAGTTTCCTCAAGTACAAATACCGAGATACTCGTTCTTCAGAACTAAAACAAACAATGCTACTAAGCTACAGAGTTTCCATTCATCTAGATCTACCAAACAAGACAGGATATCAGACTACAGACAAGTCTGAATCAACAACCAAAACTCCCTGAACTGCTGATTCTACAACCAGAGATAAATCTTACACATACTCCCTCAGAGATACGTGAAACACAACAAATTCCAGTTATTCAAACTAACAATTAATTCCTGAAGACCAAACACTTATCCAAAATCAAATCCCCGATTTCAAAATCTAAATTCCTCCGTCTCTTATCCACAAAACTCTACGGACGATCCTGGGTCGTCTACATCCTTCCTGATCAGCTCAACTCTTGCCAATGTCCTTAGAAACAATATTGAACCGAAACAATCCAACAAATGATCTTTCCAATATCGACCAAAACTCAAAACACAAACTCTATTCCAAAACAGAAAACAGAACTCACTTCTCTTATCTGGAAAAGATTCAATAGGTGTACTCTAAACTGGCCTCAGATTCAGAGAAATCTCCTGTAGAACTCACCAATCCAAACACTGCAATATCCCATTGCTTCCCAACTAAACAGCTGCCACCATGCTTCCACTGCGCCACTCTGTATGAACAGATGAAAATGCTGAAGTCGAACACAGACTGGACAACGCATCTCAACATTAGGGTTCCACAGATCAAAAGAAAACTCATAAGTTCCTCCAAAACCTCAGCTACTTCCCCAAACTCAAAAAAAACATCCAATTATTAATCTGATCCATCGGTACCACTTCTGGAAATCCAATCGTTGCCAAACTCAATCTTCAGATGCTGACCAAACTCTGACTTTCTAAAGACATCCAGAAAAATCTCTGAAACACAAGAGAACACTCAAACAATCGCAAGTCACTTTTGCGATCAATCCAGCCTAATTCCAAAGATACTGCTCTCTCTTTACCAAACAGAACAACTTAAACTTATGTGGCCAATCCATCGAAGAATGGAATCACTCTACTGCTTCTGAAGTCACCCAAGAAAAACTACTAGGCTAGAAGACTTCCTAATCCAAAGCTCTTCGAGAAACTCGGACCTCCAACCAATAGAAACATTCGACTAAACTCAGCTTAACACAGCCACAACCAAAATAGACACTCTTCCTTAGCTTGTCCCAAAGAAACATCTTCGGAGGCATCCATAGTCACTGTGTCTCATCACACAGCTACTACCCCTTGATATATCAAGATATCATGACTTGCTTCTGTTCAACCGAAAGATCCAAACTCTAGCTCAACCAAACTCTTACACTTCAAAAATGAACTACGAACCTTAATAGGTTTCCTTCATAGATCAATGAAATACTTACACCACTCAAAGCCTACTCGAGAAGGTATTAGGTCTACAGTCTTGACAAATACTCTTTCTACCTCAATCATTTTAAACTCCAACCGTTGGTAGTCGTGTTACACACACCACTACCCTATCTACCTTTACAACTTATTGGAAAACCGGAACGGGTAATCCAAAAAATAGGTAGAAATATATATATATATATATATATATATATATATATATATATATATATATATATCAAAATTACAAATACGCTCTCTCGGGAAAGAAATCACTCAAGAGACGAGGTATTCACTCAACCTAACGCTCTGATAGCAACTGTGACGACCCGGCTTCCTAAGCCCAGAAAACCGTTTCATCATGAAGAAAGAAAGGGATGAGAAAATAGAAAAGATAGAGAAGAAAGAACAACAACTTCAGAATCTCACAGAGGAATGAATAAATTATTATAATCACATAAGTATTTACATAATATACAACATCAATCAGAGTTATACAGATAATACATCACATACTAGACAGTTATAAACACCTGTCTAGTTAATACAACACAACCAATACGACTCAGATATACCAACACAGCGGAACTATATATATCTACAACGCTGAAGCCTCCTGCTCCATTGCTCCTTTAGAATTCGTCAAAGCTAACCTGAATCCCTTGGCTACCCGTAAAAATTTGGGTACCCGAGTGTTTATGAAAAACAAAAATAAACTCCGGGTCAGACATGGGTCTGGTATGAGTAACAGGTTAAAGTTGCGTAATTTTTAAAAATCTTTTTCAAAACAAAAGGTATCACGTAAGACTCCCCACAAATAAACATGGGTAAGTTTTTACCTTACGCTAACCAAAACATTTGATAGGAAATTCAGTGATATTATAATAGGTCTAGGGTTTTCAAGTAAATAGAAAATAGCCGAAATTGTTACATCTATTAAATTCCAGTTACTAGCCACAAAAGTGGGTAATACAATCAAAACCGTTGGCACTTATTGGATTGTGGATTCCATACAATGGCAGGGCTACTGGGGTACCGCTCGTCACAGTACGTGGCCTAGATCAACGTACCGAGGATCACTCCCGACCCCCTGCAACACAAGGCCGGATCCATTCCTTACTGAACAGTCCCGAACAAGATAACCCCACAGTTGTTTGGAACCAACTGCCCACACAGCCGAAAAATAAGGTACATCTAGACAGGGGAATATCCTTGTCCTGCTTGGGCATGACCCACCTAACCTTGCTGCACCTCCCCTGTTTTAGCCATTCCCGGTTGATGAGGCTTGAGGCTGCGATTACCTTCAGAGAACATATTTCTTAGAATGCTCATCGCTCACCTGACGATGTGTTGAAAGCATTCAATCCATACAAGTTCATTCCGGGTTCAAACAAAACCGAAGGCATTATCTCGTTACACTCATTTTGGAATCACCCTCAGAGTTAACGACGATAACCCTTACAATCTGAATCTTCATCTTCACTTCAGATTCACGACCTAGCGTTAATTTGGAATCGATGTGGTTTTCGGATGTTCCAAATGTGGAAATCCGATCCCGGTCTCATCGAAAACCAAAACGTGTCTTTTAAGGCCAAGTTGTCTATTTAGTCTTAACAGTTTAATTCAATATAATCAATACACACAAATAGATAATTCATAATATCACAGTAGATAATCATATCATCATCACATACAAATAATCAATATTATCATCCAAACAGATAATTAAATATTATAATATTTAACTGTGCATCCATATCACATAGATATTACTCATGTCATATCTATATTCACAATCATCAAATGAAATATTAATATCATTCATCCATAAGCAATGATTTATAATCATACCTTTTGTAATTAATTTAAAATGAATTAAATTAACTACTTCAATCTCTAATTAATTTAAAGTAAATTAAATTAATTACTTCATCTATAAATCCTGCTTATAAAACCAATAATCAAATTAATTAATTAATCTCTAAATATTCATCTTGATTAAACACCTTTGACTAATCATTACAAGAAGTAATTAGTATTTAATTAATTTCATAAATTAATTATCCTAAATCATTTATAGTAATTAACATATAATTACTTCATTTATTAATTAAATATAATTAATTACATTTATTCTTAATTAATTACATAAATTAATCACCACATTATTAATTATTTCGTAATTTAAACAATTCTTAATTACATCATTAATTATATTAATTAATGATCTCTAATTTAGATTTAAATTAAATTTCCTTATTTAAAAATAAATACATTAAATGATTCATTTTTAATTTAACTCAATTATTAATCACCCTTGATTAATGACATTCCAGTAATTAACTATCATTAATTACTCATATTAATAAATTAATTATCTCATAATTAATTGTTTCCATTAATTAATCCTCTGATTAATTAAAAAAGTAATTATACAAATTACCCCATTAACACATCATCTTTCACTAATTACATTCAGTAATTAACATTAATTAATTCCTTAAGTAATTATGCTCCATTGAATACACTAAGTAATTTACACTTATCAATTTATCAAATGATTTTCTTAGATTAATTAAACTAAATTAATTAACTTAAATTAATCATTTTACCAAAATTAATGACAATAAGTAATTAATCTCTTAATTACTTTTATCGAGTAATTACACTTAACAATTTACAATAGATTATCTAATTAATCTAATTAATTATCCAAAATTAATCGCATATATTAATTAATTAATAATCCTTGGTTAATTATCTTCATTAATTAATAACATCACTTAATTTACTTCTTACTTGATCTCCAATTATAAATTAATCTAAGTTATTAATTTATAACTTAAATACACAAGTCATTTCTTAATTAACCTATCATTTAATCATTTTAAATATCTTAATTATCCCTAAGATAATTTATTTCTTTATTAATGACTTTATTAATATTAAAGTATATTAGAACATTACATTTTAAATTTGAATTCAAATTCCATTTTGAATTCAAGATTCAAAAGGATTATTGTTTAAACATTTACCAAATTTAAATTCTATTTGAAACAAATTTACCTTTCAAAATTATTTTATTTAAACTGGTTTTATATATTTAAATTTAAAAACTGATTAAAATTTCAGATTTGAATTCAAGAAAACTTGAATTCATTAGTTTAACCTTGAATTTAAAACTTTAGTTTTAACTTGCTTTTGAAAACTTGGTTTTTAATTCTTGATTTAAAATTCAAATTCATTCCTTTTTAAAAAAAACTTAGATTCAAAAGTTCACTTGAATCTATACTTTTGAACTTTTAATTTTAAAACACGGTTTAAATTTTTGTTTCAGATTTAAATTAAATTTAATATATGAAGCTGTCAGGTT
Organism: Allium cepa; assembly: GCA_030765085.1. Taxonomy (NCBI): domain Eukaryota; kingdom Viridiplantae; phylum Streptophyta; class Magnoliopsida; order Asparagales; family Amaryllidaceae; genus Allium; species Allium cepa. The sequence continues at coordinate 948,505,754 of CM060943.1, read as the reverse complement.
ATAAACCTGACAGGAAACCCATATTTAATTGTTTTAAAACTTTATTTTTATTTAAATTTGAATTCAAAAGTAAACTTGAATTCAAACTTCAAATCTGAATTTAACATGTTTAAATTTCTTATTTCTTTAGGTTTTATTAAAAAAATTTAGAACAAATTCTGTTTCGAGGCTTTTACAAAACCTGAAACCACACTACTCGAACCCATCCTTCACTGACTTCGAGTCATCCCTCCCTCTTCTTCGAGTCACATAATCGAGTGACCCGAGTATTCCCCCGGGGCGAAAAACCCTACACCAAACCACAATTTCTTCAACACCTCAATGGCACGGTGCACATGCACCGTGGCCCCAACCTCCTGCGGTCACCCACACGGACTTCAACACGACGCCTACCATCACCAGATGCCATCACGTCCCCACCGAAGCCACCCACTCGCTCGAATTGAAAACGAGCTCCTGATCCAAACCTGTAACAAGCAGAACATCCCAACCCACAACCTGTAAAACGCCTCGCTCCTGCCGTCACGACCACCGGAGGCGCTGGGATTATGGCCACGACCTCGTCACCGTCCCCACTTCCAATTCCCAAGAGTATGCGACACTTGATCGAATCCAGGCGGGGAACGAATCGATCAAAACAACCTTAGCAAAATTAGGTTAAAAAAAATCAAAATCCCACCGTCGCTTCCTCGACGAACTGGAGCAACTCGAGGTATTTTTCCCAACACCTCCGGAGGTTCCTTCACCCCCCACGCCAAACATCAAACATTCCGGTCCACTTGATCACCAGGAAATCACAATTTCACCTATTATGCTCAACCCATAACTATACCTTCAACACTTAATTATAAATAGTGATTTTATTTTTAAAAATCAAGTTTTTGTTTAGTGTTTTAGTTTATATGCCTGAACTGAGTAATTATGAAGTTTGAGTTTTACCAAAACTTGAGTTTATACTGTTCTTATTATCTTTCCAGAGCAGATTTGAATTTTGTTTAGCCTAAATAAAATTTTAACACCTCCTTTGTAATCAAGCGGTCAAGTCTTATTTTGATCCTGAGTCCTAACAATAAGTGGATCAAGCAGCAAAGTTTTTTTAAAACTAATCTGGGCTTGAAATTTTAGAACAGAGATGTTCTTCAGGTATTTACAAACACATTTGCATCACACATCCAAAATACACAGAGATATTCCCATATATATACACATACAAACTTATTTCAGATATAAATAAAGAAACCATATTTATTTGAGTTTTTAAAAAAAAATGTTACTCACCGTTGCTTTAGGAAAGAGACAGAGCATTCTTTGTTTTCCTTTTTTTTCTTCTGAAACAGTTTGAGCTTCCTTTGAACCTCTTTAAAAAAAACTGAAATGCTCTTGCCCTTTGATTTGCTTTAAAACTGCATGCTATTCAAACTTGTTGAAGATGACTGAAGATTCAAATTCGAGCTTGCTTGCTTCAGACAAATTCAAGGTTTGAAGAAAGTGATCTGTAGTTTTTTTTTATTCTCTGGTTTTGGAAAGAAGATGCTCAGGTTGTTGATTAGATTTGTAAAATGGAAAATGCTAACTTATTTTCTTGTTTCCTGGTTTGTTATATTGTGATGATCGAATTAGAAATGAGAAGAGATGAGAAGATATATATATATATATATATATATATATAAATGATTTTTACAGGGTTTGTATAAACTTTTACAAACATTTTCTTTTTGTATCAGAGATTTTTCACTCTTTGCCTTACTTTTTTGTTTTTGTCTTATCAGGCTAGATCTTTTCATTAGTGAGGCTGAAATGATGTTTAAACAATTTGAAATGACTTTGTTAAGCTTGCATTAAATGTTTAATTACTTTATGTACATGGTTATATTATATTTTTACTTGTTCAGATTTTTCTTGCCTGCATACTTATCTTACAACATATTTATCTTGCTTGAACCTTCAACTACAAGCTACCTGCACATTATTTTATTTTTGCTTTATTCATTTTCATTTCTTTTACCAGCACATATTTTTACTTTGTTTTGCATACTTACAAGCATATGTTTTGAACTTTATTTGCATTTCAACAGTTTACAATCATATTTATAATACTCTTTGCATTTCTTTTACAAGCATAAATATTTAACTTTGTTTACTTAACTTTGCCCTGCATTCTTTTCTCTAACCTGCATACTATGTTTAGATATTATTTGTTTTTTTTCTTACTTATTTCTTTTCTTTGCATTTCTTTTTACATGTTTTACTTCTATACTTACCTGATTTGTTCTTGCATTCAAAACTTTTACAAGTTACATACAAATGTTTTCACTTTCCTGGGAATGCCTTACATCCTATATACATAGCTGTTTTATTGTGCTTTCTTTAAATATTTTATAAAATTTATTTTATCTTAAACATTCTTAAAAGAATTTATTTTATATCCCAAATCATAGCTTCCCAAAGTATGTGTATATGTGTATATACATAAGTTTAAAATAGCAAATTTCGATTCATTCAAAATCCATTTTAAAGATATTTCATTATTGTTATTGTTTAAAAATAACACATTATTAATTTAAAATGATTCATAAATGCAACCACTACATAAATAAATTACTTATTTTATAAAGCTAAAGTAAAAAGAACAAAACAATCTTTTATTTAAATTTAAACCTAGGCCAGAATTTATTTTTAAACAATTTAAATTTATCTTGAGTATTTTTAAAATCATATTATTATTTATTCAATATTAAATTTCCAAATTATCAAAATAGTATAATTAGAAAACATAGCTTTATCTATTAAATCTAAAGACAAAACTTATGTATTTATAATATATACCAATATATAAATATACACATTATAAATAGAAACAATTTAAATCAGCTTCTAAAAGATAAATTATCAGTTAAATATTTATTTAAAAGAAGATTACTAAATCAATTCAAATTATTATCAAATTAATTTAATTTTTTACAAAGATTATTAAATTTATATTGCCAAAAATTCCGGGATATCACATTCCTTTACCTTTAAAAGAATTTCGTCCCCGAAATTAAAAACAAAGGTAATTTAATAATCTAATTAAAGATTTAAATTTTAAATACAAGCATATATCAATCATGTGCGAACAATCATAGCAACCAATTCATCCAAACAAACAAATCTAACTATCCAGAAAAAATTCCGGATAGAATTTTCTCGAGTTTCCTCAAGTATAAATACCGGGATACTCATTCTACAGAACTCAAACAACCAATGATACTAAGCTACAGAGTTTCCACTCATCTAGATCTACCAAACAAAATAGGATATCAGACTACAGACAAGTCTGAATCAACAACCAAAACTCCCTGAACTGCTGATTCTAAAACCAGAGATAAATCTTACACGTACTCCCGCAGAGATACGTGAAACACAACGAATTCCAGTTATCCAAACTGACAATTAAATCCCGAAGACCAAACACTTATCCAAAATCAAATCCCCAATTTCAAAATCCAAATTCCTCCGTCTCTTATCCAGAAAACTCTACGGACGATCCTGGGTCGTCTACATCCTTCCTGATCAGCTTAACTCCTGACAATGTCCTTAGAAACAATATTGAACCAAAACAATCCAACAAATGATCTTTCCAATATCGAGCAAAACTCAAAGCAAAAACTCTATTCCAAAATAGAAAATAGAACTCACTTCTCTTATCCAGAAAAGATATAATAGTTGCACTCCAAACTGGCCTCAGATTCGGAGAAATCTCCTGTAGAACTCTCTAATCCAAACATTGCAATATCCCATTGCTTCCCAACTAAACAGCTGCCACCATGCTTCCGCTGCACCACTCTGACTGAACAGATGAAAATGCTGAAGTCGAACACAGACTGGACAACACATCTCAACCTTTGGGTTCCACAGATCAAAAGAAAAATCATAAGTTCCTCCAAAACCTAAGCTACTTCCCCAAACTCAAAAAAACATCCAATTATTAATCTGATCCATCGGTACCACTTCTGGAAATCCAGTCGATACCAAACTCAATCTTTAGGTGCTGACCAAACTCTGACTCTCTGAAGACATCCAGAAAAATCTCTGGAAAAACAAGACAACACTCAAATTATCGCAAGTCACTTTTGCGATCAATCCAGCCTAATTCCAAAGATACTGCTCTCTCTTTACCAAACAGAACCGCTTACACTTATGTGGCCAATCCATCGAAGAAATGGAATCACACTACTGCTTCTGAAGTCTCCCAAGAAAAACTGCTAAGCCAGAAGATTTCCTAATCCAAAGCTCTTCGAGAAACTCGGACCTCCAACCAACAGAAACATTCTACTGAACTCAGCTTAACACAGCCACAACCGAAACAGACACTCTTCCTTAACTTGTCCCAAAGAAACATTTTCGGAGACATCCATAGTCACTGTGTCTCATCACACAGCTACTACCCCTTGATATATCAAGATATCATGACTTGCTTCTGTTCAACCGACAGATCCAAACTCTAGCTCAATCAAACTCTTACACTTCAAAAATGAACTCCGAACCTTAACAGGTTTCCTTCAGAGATCAATGAAATCCTTACACCACTCAAATCCCACTCGAGATGGTATTAGGTCTACAGTCTCGACAAATAGTCTTTCAACCTCAATCATTTTAAACTCCAACCGTTGGTAGTCGTGTTACACACACCACTACCCTATCTACCTTTATAGCTTATTGGATAACCGAAACAGGTAATCCAACAAATAGGTAGAAATATATATATATGTATATATATCAAAATTACAAATACGCTCTCTCAGGAAAGAAATCACTCAAGAGCCTAGGTATTCACTCAACATAGCGCTCTGATACCAACTGTGACGACCCGGCTTCCTACGCCCAGAAAACCGTTTCATCATGAAGAAAGAAAGGGATGAGAAAATAGAAAAGATAGAGAAGAAAAAACAACAACCTCAGAATCTCACAGGGGAACGAATAAATTATAATAATCACATAAGTATTTACATAATATACAACATCAATCAGAGTTATACAGATAATACATCACATACTAGATAGTTATAAACACCTGTCTAGTTAATACAACACAACCAATAAGACTCAGATATACCAACACAGCGGAACTATATATATCTACAACGCTGAAGCCTCCTGCTCCATTGCTCCTTCAGAATTCGTCAAAGCTAACCTGAATCCATTGGCTACCCGTAAAAATTTGGGTACCCGAGAGTTTTCGAAAAACAAAAATAAACCCCGGGTCAGACATGGGTCTGGTATGAGTTACAGGTTAAAGTTGCTTAATTTTTAAAAATCTTTTTCAAAACAAAAGGTATCAAGTAAGACTCCCCACAAACAAACATGGGTAAGTTTTTACCTTACGCTAACCAAAACATTTGATAGGAAATTCAGTGATATTATAATAGGTCTAGGGTTTTCAAGTAAATAGAAAATAGCCAAAATTGTTACATCTATTAAATTCCAGTTACTAGCCACAAAAGTGGGTAATACAATCAAAACCGTTGGCACTTATTGGATTGTGGATTCCATACAATGGCAGGGCTACTGGGGTACCGCTCGTCACAGTACGTGGCCTAGATCAACGTACCGAGGATCGCTCCCGACCCCCTGCAACACAAGGCCGGAACCATTTCTTACTGAACAGTCCCAAACAAGATAACCACGTAGTTGTTTGCAACCAACTGCCCACACAGCCGAAAAATAAGGGACATCTAGATAGGGGAATACCCTTGTCCTGCTTGGGCATGACCCACTTAACCTTGCTGCACCTCCCAGTTTTAGCCATTCCCTGTTGATGAGGCTTGAGGCTGCGATTACCTTTAGAGAACATATTTCCTAGAATGCTCATCGCCCACTTGACGATGTGTTGAAAGCATTCAATCCATACAAGTTCGTTCCGGGTTCGAACGAAACCGAAGGCATTATCTCGTTACACTCATTTTGGAATCACCCTCAGAGTTAAGGACGATAACCCTTGCAATCTGAATCTTCATCATCACTTCAGATTCACGACCTAGCGTTAATTTGGAATCGATGTGTTTTTCGGATGTCCCAAATGTGGAAATCCGATCCCGGTCTCATCGAAAACCAAAACGTGTCTTTTAAGGCCAAGTTGTCTATTTAGTCTTAACAGTTTAATTCAATATAATCAATACACACAGATAGATAATTCATAATATCACAGTAGATAATCATATCATCATCACATACAGATAATCAATATTATCATCCAAACAGGTAATTAAATATTATCATATTTAATTATGCATCCATATCACATAGATATTACTCATGTCATATTTGTATTCACAGTCATCAAATGAAATATTAGTATCATTCATCCATAAGCAATGATTTATAATCATACCATTTGTAATTAATTTAAAATGAATTAAATTAACTACTTCAATCTCTAATTAATTTAAAGTAAATTAAATTAATTACTTCATCTATAAATCCTGCTTATATAACCAATAATCAAATTAATTAATTAATCTCTAAATATTCATCTTGATTAAACACCTTTGACTAATCATTACAAGAATTAATTAGTCTTTACTTAATTTCATAAATTAATTATCCTAAATCATTTATAGTAATTAACATATAATCACTTCATTTATTAATTAAATATAATTAATTACATTTATTCTTAATTAATTACCTAAATTAATCACCACATTATTAATTATTCCGTAATTTAAACAATTCTTAATTGCATCATTAATTATATTAATTAATGATCTCTAATTTAGATTTAAATTAAATTTCCTTATTTAAAATTAAATACATTAAATGATTCATTTTTAATTTAACTCAATTATTAATCACCCTTGATTAATGATATTTCAGTAATTAACTATCATTAATTACTCATATTAATAAATTAATTATCTCATAATTAATTATTTCCATTAATTAATCCTCTGATTAATTACAAAAGTAATTATCCAAATTACCCCATTTACACATCATCTTTCACTAATTACATTCAGTAATTAACATTAATTACTTCCTTAAGTAATTATGCTCCATTGAATACACTAAGTAATTTACACTTATCAATTTATCAAATGATTTTCTTAGATTAATTAAACTAAATTAATTAACTTAAATTAATCATTTTACCAAAATTAATGACAATAAGTAATTAATCTCTTAATTACTTTTATCGAGTAATTACACTTAACAATTTACAATAGATTATCTAATTAATCTAATTAATTATCCAAAATTAATCGCATATATTAATTAATTAATAATCCTTGGTTAATTATCTTCATTAATTAATAACATCACTTAATTTACTTCTTACTTGATCTCCAATTATAAATTAATCTAAGTTATTAATTGATAACTTAAATACACAAGTCATTTCTTAATTAACCTATCATTTAATCATTTTAAATATCTTAATTATCCCTAAGATAATTTATTTCTTTATTAATGACTTTATTAATATTAAAGTATATTAGAACATTACATTTTAAATTTGAATTCAAATTCCATTTTGAATTCAAGATTCAAAAGGATTATTGTTTAAACATTTACCAAATTTAAATTCTATTTGAAACAAATTTACCTTTCAAAATTATTTTATTTAAACTGGTTTTATATATTTAAATTTAAAAACTGATTAAAATTTCAGATTTGAATTCAAGAAAACTTGAATTCATTAGTTTAACCTTGAATTTAAAACTTTAGTTTTAACTTGCTTTTGAAAACTTGGTTTTTAATTCTTGATTTAAAATTCAAATTCATTCCTTTTTAAAAAAAACTTAGATTCAAAAGTTCACTTGAATCTATACTTTTGAACTTTTAATTTTAAAACACGGTTTAAATTTTTGTTTCAGATTTAAATTAAATTTAATATATGAAGCTGTCAGGTTATAAACCTGACAGGAAACCCATATTTAATTGTTTTAAAACTTTATTTTTATTTAAATTTGAATTCAAAAGTAAACTTGAATTCAAACTTCAAATCTGAATTTAACATGTTTAAATTTCTTATTTCTTTAGGTTTTATTAAAAAAATTTAGAACAAATTCTGTTTCGAGGCTTTTACAAAACCTGAAACCACACTACTCGAACCCATCCTTCACTGACTTCGAGTCATCCCTCCCTCTTCTTCGAGTCACATAATCGAGTGACCCGAGTATTCCCCCGGGGCGAAAAACCCTACACCAAACCACAATTTCTTCAACACCTCAATGGCACGGTGCACATGCACCGTGGCCCCAACCTCCTGCGGTCACCCACACGGACTTCAACACGACGCCTACCATCACCAGATGCCATCACGTCCCCACCGAAGCCACCCACTCGCTCGAATTGAAAACGAGCTCCTGATCCAAACCTGTAACAAGCAGAACATCCCAACCCACAACCTGTAAAACGCCTCGCTCCTGCCGTCACGACCACCGGAGGCGCTGGGATTATGGCCACGACCTCGTCACCTTCCCCACTTCCAATTCCCAAGAGTATGCGACACTCGATCAAATCCAGGCGAGGAACGAATCGATCAAAACAACCTTACCAAAATTAGGTTAAAAAATCAAAACCCCACCGCCGCTTCCTCGACGAACTGGAGCAACTCCAGGTATTTTTCCCAACACCTCCGGAGGTTCCTTCACCCCCCACGCCAAACATCAAACATTCTGGTCCACTTAATCACCAGGAAATCACAATTTCACCTATTATGCTCAACCCATAACTACACCTTCAACACTTAACTATAAATAGTTCTTTTAATTTTAAAAATCAAGTTTTTTTTAGTGTTTTAGTTTATATGCCTGAACTAAGTAATTATGAAGTTTGAGTTTTACCAAAACTTGAGTTTATACTGTTCTTATTATCTATCCAGAGCATATTTGAATTTTGTTTAGCCTAAATAAAATTTTAACACCTTCTTTGTAATCAATCAGTCAAGTCTTATTTTGATCCTTAGTCCTAACAATAAGTGGATCAAGCAGTAAAGATTTTTTTTTAAACTAATTTGGGCTTGAAATTTTGGAACAGAGATGTTCTTCAGGTATTTACAAACACATATGCATCACACATCCAAAATACACAGAGATATTTCCATATATATACACATACAAACTTATTTCAGGTATAAATAAAGCAACCATATTTATTTGAGTTTTTTAAAAAAAAGTCACTCACCATTGCTTTAGGAAAGAGACAGAGCATTCTTTTTTTTTCCTTTTTTTTTCTTCTGAAACAGTTTGAACTTCCTTAGAACCTCTTAAAAAAAAATGAAATGCTCTTGCCCCTTGATTTGCTTTAAAATTGCATGCTATTCAATCTTGTTGAAGATGACTAAAGACTTAAATTTGAGCTTGCTTGCTTCAGATAAATTCAAGTTTGAAGAAAGTGATCTGTAGTTTTTTTTTTTTTATTCTCTGGTTTTGGAAATAAGATGCTCAGGTTGTTGATTAGATTTGTAAAATGGAAAATGCTAACTTATTTTCTTGTTTGCTGGTTTGTTATATTGTGATGATCGAATTAGAAATGAGAAGAGATGAGAAGATATATATATATATAAATGAGTTGTACAGGGTTTGTATAAACTTGTACAAACCTTTTCTGATTGTATCAGAGATTTTTTTTCTCTTTGCCTTACTTTTTTTTTGCTTTATCAGGCTAGATCTTTTCATTAGTGAGGTTGAAATGATGTTTAAACAATTTGAAATGACTTTGTTTAAGCTTGCATTAAATGTTTAAGTACTTTATGTACATGGTTATGTTATATTTTTACTTGTTTAGATTTTTCTTGCCTGCATACTTATCTTACAACATATTTATCTTGCTTGAACCTTCATCTACAAGCTACCTGCACATTATTTTATTTTTGCTTTGTTCATTTGCATTTCTTTTACCAGCACATATTTTTACTTTGTCTGCGATACTTACAAGCATATGTTTTGAACTTTAATTTCATTTCAACAGTTTACATTCATATTTATACAACTCTTTGCATTTCTTTTACAAGCATAAATATTTAACTTTGTTTACTTAACTTTGCTCTGCATTCTTTTCTCTAACCTGCATACTATGTTTAGATATTATTTGTTTTTTTTCTTACTTATTTCTTTGCTTTGCATTTCTTTTTACATGTTTTACTTCTATACTTACCTGATTTGTTCTTGCATTCAAAACTTTTACAAGTTACATACAAATGTTTTCACTTGCCTGGGAACTCCTTACATCCTATATACATAGCTGTTTTATTTTGCTTTGTTTAAATATTTTATAGAATTTATTTTATCTTAAACATTCTTGAAAGAATTTATTTTATATCCCAAATCATAGCTTCCCAAAGTATGTGTATATGTGTATATACATAAGTTTAAAATAAAAAATTTCAATTCGTTTAAAATCCATTTTAAAGATATTTCATTATTGTTATTGTTTAAAAATAACACATTATTAATTTAAAATGATTCATAAATGCAATCACTACATAAATAAATTACTTATTTTATAAAGCTAAAGTAAAAAGAACAAAACAATCTTTTATTTAAATTTAAACATAGGCTAGAATTTATTTTTAAACAATTTAAATTTATCTTGAGTATTTTTAAAATCATATTATTATTTATTCAATATTAAATTTCCAAATTATCAAAATAGTAGAATTAGAAAACATAGCTTTATCTATTAAATCTAAAGACAAAACTTATCTATTTACAATATATACCAATATATACATATACACAATATAAATAGAAACAATTTAAATTAGCTTTTAGAAGATAAATTATCAGTTAAATATTTATTTAAAAGAAGTTTATTAAATCAATTCAAATTATTATCAAATCAAATTGATTTTTTACACAGATTATTAAATTTATATTGCTAAAAATTCCGGGATACCACAATATATATACTACATTCTATTATACAACAGTAGTTCTAAAATGTAGATACACCTTACTTAGAGACTTTATACATTATATATCTTAAGTACTACAAATTTTTATTATTAACAAAACCTTTATAAAAGCTGTACATACTAAAGCACTAACAAATGAAAGTATATAACTAATGTATAAGTATATTTATATAATAACAAATAACTGAATATAAAACAATACTTTATATACATATCGGAGTGTAGCAAAACAGAGGCCAGTATTGACCGTTATATAAAAAGGCTATAGCATATATTATAATAATGAATATATAAAAGTATTTTATTTTTACCTATTATGGTAAGCTTTCGTCCATTGGAAGATTTGGAGGCCTTCGGCTATAGGTAGGGGAAGGCTAGCGAGATGAAGAAAGGGTGGACCTCGGTGGAGCTTAGGGAGGTCGGCTCTGTGCATGGCGATGGTTGCTGAGAAAGAGAGGAGGTGGCAGTGGCCTAGGTCGATGGGAGGAGCGGGGAAAGAGGCTGGCGCGTGCATGGGTGCAGTGATGGCATAGGCTAGTCAGAGGAGACACTGTAGCGGGTGGAGCAAGGCTGCGCTCGGCCACAAGTTGAAGGCGAAGGTGATGATCGGAGCTCGGGCGAAGGAGAGAGGCCAAATTTGATTGGTTGTTGCTGACTTCGGCTAGGTGTGCCGAAAGCGGGTCGCACAAAGAAGGAGGCGAGACGGTAGGATGATGCGGCGTGGGAGGAAAGGTCGAGCAGTGCTCGCAAGGCGGGTCAGTGCTGCTGTCCGAAGTTACGGAGGACAGTGGTTAGGTGTTTCAGCGCAAGAGAGAGAGGAGAAAAATGAGGCAATGCATGAAGGAAAGTGAACCAGGGAGAGGGGTTGCGTGTGCATCGATCTGGGTAATGGCGTGCTTTATTTCTTTTTGGAAGAAGTCAGGTAACCCAAATGAAAATAAAACAACGGAAGAGAATATTTGTATCGAATGGGAAAGGAATGGTCACCCGTGATTTGAGGAAATTATTAAATGCAAGCGGCTACTCGTTTTCTCCCCGGACAATGAAAAGGCAGAACCAAAAGATTTAATGGTTACCAATACGGATAACTGTTTTACGAGTTTCGCTACATACCGGGCTTCAAAATACAAAATTGGATATATCGCTGAGATCAGTACGACGAGACGATCAAACGGTATACGGATATTAGTGGTACGATTAAATTATAAAAATTTGAATTTTTATAATAGCGGAAAATGCATGAAAAACGTAGAAAAATAAGATCGACAGAGCCAAAGATGTTCGAATTTGGAAAAAAGACAAACTGACATCTTGTTCAGAAGATGGTTTAGAATTTTTCTATGTAAAAATATTTTGGTTTTAATAACGTTTTATTTTCATCGCTTTTTAACTGATTAAATTGAAGTAAATTTACGCACGAAATAAACTTTCATATTTTTGGAAGAAAATTTACCAGTTGCTATGTTTAACTAGATGCATTCCAAATATCAGATTTATATTTTCTAAATTTTATCCTTTAAAATCCTACAAAATTTCAAACAGTAACGTTATTAAAACCGCTTAAATCTACGGGTCGTTACACTCTCCCACACTCAAAACTTTTCATCCCCGAAAAGGAAGGAGGTAGGAGAATAAAAATAACCAGAAGAATATAGACTGAAAAAAAAAACTATTAATTCAAACCATACAAATTTTGATTTAAATTTATTAATACTTAATGATTCGTTTCAAATTCAAGTATTTCATTAAGTTGATTTAATTTCAAATTATTTATATTTGATACAAAAGTTTTCTTGCAAAACAAAATTTTCTATTTAAATTCAATTAATTCAAGATATTTCCTTAAGTTGATTTATTTTAGTTTATTAATTCCCTCAAAACAAAATTTATTTATTTATCTCATTTATTATTCTATTAACTTATTATTATATTTATCTCCATAAACATTTTATAACTAAAATTTAAGTGAATAACATTCATTATACGCACTCACATTTTATTTATAAAGACAGTTATATTACATATTATCCAATTTTCTTAAATTAACAATTTCAAAGATTATAAATTGAATAGTTATTTATTATAATCGTACTTTATTCGACAAATTTAATTCTTCTTTATTTCAAATTATCATTACATTTATTCTACTTAATATACCCTATCACATATATATTAGTATATTTACATTTATTATAACTACTCAAATTTAATTAAAAATTTCTTTGATATCATTTATATTGTATAGTATTCAATTTCATAATTAACTTTGAAAATTTAGGTAAGTTATATATAATGCAATTGAGTGTTATCAAATAAAATTTTACAATTTAGTTATTTCAAATTAAGTATTTAGTCAAAACTTTTGGCTTCATTGAAAATCATCCTTAAATCAAAATTTTAAGATTTAATTTCCGGTTAACTTCAAACCATTTATAGATGAAATAAATATTTATACATAATATATCAAATCGAATTTAAAATCTTCAATATATATATATATATATATATATATATATATATATTATAAATCAAGTGATGTTTAGAAATTTAAATCAATTAAATTATCAATACATAAGTGCAGCAAAGCTACAGTATGGTCTCTCCACTTCGAAACCCAAAAATGAATGTCGATGATGCAGCCGTCATCACCGAAATTATTTTCCAGCGACAAAAGAGAAGAGCTCTAATTGAATCGTATAAAATTCTTTGAAAACCATTCCTATTCGAAAATATTTTAAATAATATACATTTTAAAACTTTAAAACCATAGTTCGAAATTATCGGAAATTAAATTCTCAAATTCTAATTTAAATCCATTTGAACTCCAAATCAAATTATAACTAAATTTTATAAATTTTTTTATTTATATAATTCAATATAGTCTACGGTTTACAACAATAAATGAAAATTAATTATTATCATTTCAGGCAACAAATTCATTAACAATTTAATTTCAGAAAAATTTATCCTTATATATAATATAATCATTCAAAATTATTTTATTTACAAAATTTGAAAACAATATTGTGTCAGTTTTCTCTGCTCAAGTGTTTTAGAAATTCTATCGATAGCGTCGATCAGACGAATCGATTGAAAACCCAAATCAACATCAACAACTCAAACAACACAATATATAAAACATCTATAACATTGTTCTTTTATATATTAATTTACAAATACACTTCGACGATACATGAATGGATTTTAAAATAATTATATAGAGATTCAAATTTGATGGAAATCAAATCAAAGAGAATTCTGATTCGAATACAAGTTCGAAAGAAAAGATAAGATGATTCAATAGCAGAATTTGGAGATGGATAAGCTTATTTAGTTCACAGGCAACCTTCCGGGTCGATCGTAACTTCAAGAATAAGATCGATGCAGAATTCCGAGGCAAATCTACATTCGATCTCAAGAAATAGAATTCGAGATGTCTAGAGATATTAGCATCCAAACCGAGGATATATATAAATCTCCAGTGAATCGATGCTATTGTAAATAAGTTTCACCCCTTTTAATTCATATGAATGTTGGCGAGACCGCCAATTCATTATAAGATCATTCAAAGTGGAGTTATGAGATACTCCAGGATTCAGACGAATACGAATAGTGAGGGACAAGAATGAATTTCGGAAACGAGGGAACGTTCCAAAATTCAAAGTTATTGAATTAAAAGGAAGAGATTGAAACTCGAATGAGAGTGATTCTGTAAATACATTTACCCTATATGCTAAGTTTTGCCTAGAGTACCAAATGCTCTGATACCAACTGTAACGACCTGCTATTTTGGGCTATTCGCATCCGCACATGTCGGACTTGAATAATTCAAAATACCAAATTGTTAATTTAAATTTGGCAAAACTCAGATATACAGTAAAAAAATAATCACAGAATCACAAACACAGAGTAATAATATGTAGCGGAAATAAAAGAGATAGCAGTTCATGAAGCTACTATGTAAATATATAAGATACATCAGAGTTAAACCTGATACAACAGAAGAGTAACACGATACGTCAGATACAAATCAGAATACATCACTGGAATCATCGAATACTGAAAGGAGAATAGATGGCTGGATTTTCAAGCAAAGCTCCAACTCCAAAGGTGAGTCTCGAATACTGGTACACTCAGTCTGACCCGAGCGTAAAGCAAAACACAAAACACTCGAGTGAGGATTAATATTCTTATATCAATAAATCCAATTCAACTGAAATAGCAATCGAAATACAAATAACTCAAAGGATGTTGGAATAACCATCCTCTAAGGATATGTTAAACTATCTACTACGTAGTAGTGTATGCTAAATAAATAATGCCTATCAATAATATAAATATCAAAATAGTGTTAAGGTGTTACCATTATCCCCCTTAACACATCTTATATAGGTGTTATAGTCTATACAGCACTGTAAACACCACCGTAAACTGGTGGGATATCAGGGAGTACTCCATAGGTATAACACAAAACAAATTCGTAGTAGTCACGTATATAGGGATACAGGTATGACAAGGCACATGAGGTAATACCCAAGGTAGTGAAACTACCGTTTGGCTGATCCGGGCTGGTGAGAACGCATCGCCGCAACGATCGCAACACTGCGAAACAACACTCCTGAAATTCCGAGGGTGCACCAATCAATAACAAGTAATGAGTAGTATTCGAAGAAGTGTGATCGCTCGAGGTGGCTAACCCCATTTGGCCCGGCATGGCTCCTGATTTTAGTCATTTCCAATTTGACACAAGTGTCAAGGATATCCATTATCGTTCTCTTTCTTCACTCATCAACGTACATCATTCCAACCACTTCATTTTGGATCACAACTCGACGTATAGTTATTAAAGTGATTTTCGGTTTAGACCGAGGGTATGTCCATAACCGATTCTGGTTTCTTTAATAACTTTCGTAATTATTACACCGATTGGTCGTTTATATATTTCAAAACCAAATCAAATTCAATTTCAATTTGAGTTCATAGATCAACATTTCATTTGTCTTTCAACATCGATTTCTAGAATCTATGTTTCAAAACTTCCAAATTACCATTTCAAAGTCTTACAATTCAATTTCATTTTTATTTAAAAAAATTCAAATGTTAATTCAAGTTCGTATATAAGTTTCCTTCCGAAATCATTTAAATTAACTTAATTTAACATTTAATTCAATTTAAATTCTTTGATCGATTACATCCAATATTCGTTAAGGAAATTTATCATTCAAAACAATTTCCATTAAATTACCAATTCATTAAGCCAATTGCTTACGTTCAACTTAATTATACCAAATCTTACAATTTAATTAAGTCAAATTCGTCAATCAAATTCTTTAAATTACGAGCCTTACATTTGTTTCAATAAAACGCACTTTATTTCTTGTTAAAGAAATTCAATTTAATTTATTTCTTTACTTAGTTACAAGTTTCAAACTCAATTAATAAACAAACTAAATTTCACATCCTCAAGAAGTCAAATTTCACTTATTAACTTACTTAAGTTTTCTAAAGCTTTAATTAATAAAGGAACCCAATTTCATTTATTAACGAAGTTCAAATTCACTTATTCAAAAGTTAAATTTCTCTTATCAAAGAATTCAATTTTTATTTAATTATCAATTAATTCAATCTCATTCAATTATTAAATAATTTCAACTTAATTATTAAATAATTCCAAACTTAATTATTAAATAATCTCAAGACTAATTATTAAATAATTTCAGCTTAACAATTTCAAACTTAATTATAAATTCAAACATAATTATCAAATCATTTCCTCTTAATTCAATGAAAAATTCCAAATTTATTGTCAAGTAATTTATTTTAAAACAACGTTCTTTCATTAACTACTATGTTAACATTTTGTTTCAGCTTATTAAATATTAACATTATTTCTTTCATTAAAATTTCAAATTCCAACTTCATTTCGAAAACTTATTCTTTATTCAAATTAAATCTTTATTTTATTTTTAAATCAAATTATGACCAATTGGTTATTTAGTTCTCCATCCTAAGTCAAATTCATTTGGGTATTTATCATTTCAATCTGATTCCAATTCTATTCCAAAATCAAAGCATAACAATGGGAACTTGCAGTGTGATTACTGGGATGGTGTCAAAGTAAATAAACAAGCAATAGCAACAATCAATAATAATCCACTAACTAATTCAAATAATCCAGGAATAATCGTATTAATTCACATTGTTGTTTGTGCAAATTAATATAATTATTTCTAGAATCTACACTACTATTTCATGTAGATTAAAGATTATTACACCAATATCTATACGGTTCTTCCATTTACATCAATTGTTCAATTTCATACTTCATCAAGTAATACAATGTTAACCCTATCTCGGTTACGACTCAGCAGGTCTAGTGTGTGGAGATGGCGCCGACCCAAGAGATGCCGACCTAACTGAGTAAGAATTGTGCAGGGTCTGCCGATCTAAAGGACATACCGACCTAACTGCTTAAGGCTTAAAAAGCAGGCCGACCTAACCATTCGCAAGACTTGCCGACCCAATGCCCTCACATAGGTGCCGACCTAGTGCTTCAGAAGGAACTGGCCTAACGACTCAAGAAATGACAAGGGATCCGACTTAACATGACGCCGACCTAACTGCCTAATGAAGCTGCCGACCTAATTCGATCCGACTTAAGGACTTAACATGCTTACCGACCTAACTGAGTGGAACAAGTTCGCGACTTACACTTGTGTCGTGACCGACCCATGGTCTGTGCTAGGACGTGCGCGACCTGGGCAAGTGAAGGGGAGTTAGTTCACGTTTAGCTCGTCAATTCTTTAAATCGGTAACGACCTATTTAAACATGCACTTCCCATTTAAGTCGGAGGCCATGCATCAGAGAGAGGGGGCGACCTACGACCTAGCTTGACCCGGGTAACGACTTTGGACTTGTGCAAATCCAACGCAGCTTGATCATGTGAGGGCTCCTATAAGCCGGCTGCGACTTAACTGGGTCGGTGAGGAGTTAAGACCGAGCCTAAGTCCATAATCTTTGCCTATAAATACCACCCTACCTTCAACATGAAAAGGACTTTTTTTTTCATTCTCTTCAAGCGCCATTACTCTGCCGAATTCCAGACTACTTCAAAGCTTTTCAGATCCAACAAACTTCTAAAGGAACTCCATGAAGGAATCATCCACATTCACCATGGATTTGAAGATGATCGTCAACATCAAAGCTTGAGCCACTTGTTTTACATATCCTATAACTTGAAGTGTGTTGTAATTGAAAGATCTTGTAAAGGATTGTAATCAAACTAGTGATAAAAAGATTAAAGTGGACGTAGGCTGGATTATAAGCCGAACCACTATAAATACTGTGTCTCTTACTGTTTTTCTGCATACTTTCTGCTTATTTCTGATTCCCGTACGAACGGGTGGTGCTTTCACAATCTCATCCTATTCACCAGGGTGTTAGCGTTTAAATTTGAGCGTTAACATTTTGGTGCTTTCACTGAGAACTGAACTCAGGACATCTATCATCATTGCTTCAGAAAGATTTGTAGATAAAGTTTCTTTAAGAACCAGAAGTCTATCCGAAATCATGGCTCCTGGAAGGAAAAGTAAATCTATGAGATCTGCAAACATTCAAGAGGGAACCTCCGCTTCCCCAACACCAAATCAAGCCACTCCAACTGTCGGGGTTACGAAAGCAGAGTTGGATGCCGCAATTTTGGGGTTGAACAGACAGATACATGCTCAAAATGTGCAAATGGAAGCCCAGAATGCCCAAAATGCCTTAATCCTGAATAAGTTGAACGATTTGCTCGGGGCAAACCGTCAATCAACAGCTAATGAAAGGAATTTCGCTGGTAATATTCATGAAACTGAAGAAAGGAATGTTTCCGAAAGGGATACTAACCCCGCTGAGCAAATACTTCCTGAGGTAGGCGGATCTAGGGCTCGTAATGATGAAGAATATCTCTCTGGAATGGTTCGCCAAATTATGAAGGAGAGCATGCAAAGAGTCGAAGATGAGAAAGAATGGGGCTTTGCTCCGAGCAAGACTCCATTTACTGAAAAAATTCTAAAGGCTGAATTCCCACGAAAATTTGCTCCTCCAACTATCCCAGCTTATAGGGGGACAAGTGATCCAAACGAATTTCTGTATAAATATGATTGGCATATGACGGGTGCCCGAGCCTCAGATGAAGTAAAATGCAGATACTTCCCCGTATATTTGGAAGGCGTAGCTCTGCTTTGGTTCACAAAGCTACCTGTCCGGTCCATCGATCAGTTTTCAGACCTAACCAGGAAATTTAAAGAGCAATTTAGGCTATATGCTTCAAAGGAAAAAGACATCATGTCGTTATCCGGTTTGGAGCAGAATCCGGGGGAAACTATCAAGTCTTTCTTAAATCGCTTCAATATAGCGTTAGCTGAGGTTGATAATGCGGAACCTCGCATGGTCTTGACCTATTTGATGAGGGCCATAGATAAATCTAGTGAGTTTGGAAGATGGTTGAATATGAAGGAACCAAGCTCTCTCGAAAAATTCTACAAGAAAGCAGACGAGTTCATGCGTCTGGAGAGTCGCCCTGTATCGACAAAAGCAGCATTGGAAAAGGTTGAAGCTAACGCCAATGCTCCACGCAAAAATGAGTCTGTGGGACAGAAGAGGGAGAACAATAATGGAAAACAACAGAATAATCAGAAGAAGCATAGATCCTTCAAGCCTTCAGAATACACACCTTTGTCAGATACTCCAGAACGAATCTACCTGGCTACCAAAGATTCTGTCAATTATCCTAAACCCCCAGTCTTGAGAACCGGGAAAAAAGCTGTGCAAAGTGGGAGGTTCTGTCGCTTCCATAATCAGCCCGGTCATGATACTGATGACTGCCGTCAATTGAAGAATCTAATTGAAGAATTGTTAAGGGAAAATAAACTACAACAATTTGTGAAGAAGAATGATAATAATAATCCTGCTTCGTCGAACCAGGGGCAGCAAACTCCTGCTCATCAATCTGGGACTAATGGCAAAGACGCAGGTTTTGAGTCTGGAAGGCCTGTTATCAATATCATTACAGGCGGACCTCACCCAGCGGGCAAAAGCTGGGGTGAGATGGAAAGGTATTCCCGGGCCCTGAAATATGCACCGGAGGAAGAAAATGTTTTTGTTCTAGAGGACACTACGCCTTTGAAGCAACGAAAGACATTCAATGATGACATTGTATTCAAAGCCAGGGATTCCATCGGTATTGAAGCCCCAACCTTGGATCCTTTGGTCATCTCGGCCGGCATTGGGCCAGCCATCGTCAGAAGGATTCTTATCGACAGCGGCGCATCCTGTAATATCCTCTTTAAGAAAACCTTCGACCAGATGAAGATTCCTATGGTTGAAGTGCAGGCATCATCGCAAAAAATTGCTGGCTTCGCCGGGGAGCCAAAGCAACCAGTAGGAACCATTGACTTGCTAGTGGAACTCGGAGAAGGAGAAAGAAAAATAGTTCGCAAGCAGACTTTTGTTATAGTAGATGAATTTTCTGCTTATAATGCTTTCTTTGGTCGTCCTACTCTTGCAGCATTCAAAGCTGTCCTTGCCCCATGGTGTCTTACTATTAAATTCCCTACCGACAATGGAGTAGGAGTTATTAAAGGAGACCAGAATGCTGGACGAGAATGCTATATGACAGAACTGCGAGAAACAAGGAAGAGAGAAATGGGAAAAGATGCGGCAACCCCAATCCGCATCAAAACACCAACCCTATAGC
Organism: Allium cepa; assembly: GCA_030765085.1. Taxonomy (NCBI): domain Eukaryota; kingdom Viridiplantae; phylum Streptophyta; class Magnoliopsida; order Asparagales; family Amaryllidaceae; genus Allium; species Allium cepa. The sequence goes on along the minus strand of CM060943.1, from coordinate 948,485,114 downwards.
AACTACAGGGCGGACCCTGCACTGGCGAGCATAGCGGGGCACGAAAAGTGATGGATCCTAGAAAGGCCAGTGCGGGGGAGAGTAGGGTGGTACCAGCAGAAACAACGATACCGGTGCCCGTTGATCTGAAGGACCCAAACAAGATGCTGAATGTGGGTTCACAACTTAATGTGTCAGTTCAGAATGCCTTGATATCTTTTTTGAAAGCAAACCTGGATGTTTTCGCTTGGACCCATGCCGATATGTGCGGAATATCCCCAGAAGTTGCGGTACATGCTCTGAATATTGACCCAAAGTTCACGCCAGTAAAGCAGAAAAGAAGAATCCAAGGTCCAGAAAGGTCGACAGCATTGAAAGAGGAAGTTGACCGGCTCATGGAGAATAATTTCATCAGAGAATCTACCTATCCAAATTGGGTTTCAAATCCAGTGCTGGTTAAGAAGGCCAATGGTAAATGGAGAGTGTGCATCGACTTTTCAGATCTAAACAAGGCCTGTCCCAAAGACAGCTTCCCATTACCCAGGATCGATCAACTGGTAGATGGAACAGCGGGTCATGAATTGTTGTCTTTTATGGATGCCTACTCCGGATATAATCAGATCATGATGCATGAGCCAGATCAGGAGGACACAAGCTTTATCACCGATGTCGGTCTTTACTGTTACAGAGTTATGCCCTTTGGGTTGAAGAATGCGGGGGCAACATACCAAAGACTGGTCAATGCTATGTTCAAACCGCAGTTGGGAAAGACTATGGAAGTTTACGTTGATGACATGCTAGTAAAATCTAAGAAAGCAGTGGATCACATCGAACACTTAGCAGAAATGTTCGCAATCCTCCGAAGTTACGGAATGAAGCTTAACCCTTTAAAATGTTCTTTCGGGGTAGAATCTGGAAAGTTCTTGGGTTTCATCGTGAGCGCTAGGGGCATTGAAGCTAGTCCAGCTCAAATCACTGCTTTAAAAGAAGTCAAAGCTCCTAAAACAAAGAGGGAATTGCAAAGTCTCAATGGAAAAATTGCCGCCTTAAGTCGGTTCATATCCAAAGCTACTGATAAATGCATTCCATTCTTCGACGCTCTAAAGAAAGGAAAGAAAAACTTTGACTGGACTCCCGAATGCCAGAAAGCCTTTGAAGAATTGATTCAACATATGGAAACGCCTCCAATACTTTCTAGGCCCGGCGATGGCGAGGATCTTCTTATATACTTGGCAGTTTCATCTCATGCTTTAAGTGCAGCGCTGGTACGGGAAGACAAAAGGATTCAACATCCAGTTTACTATATCAGCAAAAGACTCACTGGGGCAGAAATGAATTACTCCAAGTTGGAAAAACTCGCCTATTGTCTATTGATTGCCTCAAGAAAGTTGAGGCAATATTTCCAGGCTCATCCTATCAAAGTCCTCACTGATCAACCTTTAAAGCAAGTCTTGTTTCGCCCTGAGACTTCGGGCCGCCTTTTAAAGTGGAATATTGAATTGAGCCAATATGACATCACTTATCATCCTAGAAAAGCGATCAACGGACAAGCTTTGGCAGATTTTATTGCAGAATTTACAGACAAGGGTAACAGCGAGGAAGAAACAATCGAGAACTCCCCAACCCAATGGAAGTTATTTGTAGATGGCGCAAGAAATGATTACTGTTCAGGTGCTGGAATTGTTCTTGAAACTCCTGAAGGCCGGTCATTATGCTATGCGCTAAGATTAGAATTTCCTTCAACAAACAATGAAGCAGAATATGAAGCTCTGATTGCTGGTTTGAAAATTGCTAAAGAACTAAACATTCGAACGTTACAGATCTTCAGTGATTCTCAGCTTATAGTATGCCAAGTCAAGAAGGAGTTTCAAACGAAAGGAGGAAATCTGCCCGCTTATGTGTCAAAGGCTTGGGAACTTTTATGTGAATTCGACCATTACACGATAAGTCATATTCCTCGAGAAGAAAACATGAAAGCAGATTCTCTCGCAAAATACTCAAGTTCTGGCGAAGCCCAATCCTTAGGGTTAGTTCCAGTGGAAGTTTTGTCAAATCCAAGCATTGATGAAATGGATATCGATTGGGTTATGAGTATGTCGCAAGAGCAAGAATCATGGATGACTCCAATAACAAAGTATCTACTCAATGGCTCTTTACCAGAAAACTCTAAAGAACGACAAAAGCTACTGAGAAAAGCTTCTCGATATATAATCCAGGATGGTCAATTATACAGACGAGGATTCTCAATGCCATTGCTTCGATGTGTATCCCGGGAAGAGTCCAAAACAATCCTAACTGAAGTGCATGGAGGAGAATGCGGTGATCATTCAGGTGGTCAAACATTAGCAAAGAAAATTCTCCGATACGGATATTTTTGGCCAGAAATTAATCGGGATGCCGCAGATTACTCCCGAAAATGTGACAAGTGCCAAAGATATGCCAAAATTCCTAGAGCACCTTCTACCGAACTCACACAGATGATCAGTCCATGGCCATTTGCAATTTGGGGAATGGATCTCATTGGGCCGCTACCAACTGCTAAATCAGGGATTAAATATGCTATTGTTGCGGTTGATTATTTTACTAAGTGGGCTGAAGCTGAACCATTGGCTACTATCACTTCTAAGAAAATGATAAGCTTTGTGACCAAGAATATCATTTGCAGATACGGTGTGCCTCAGAAAATAATCACAGACAATGGTACTCAGTTTGAAAGTGAGGAATTCCAGGATTTTTGCAGACGATTCAAAATCCAGAAAAGCTTTTCGGCAGTAGCTCATCCGCAGGCAAACGGGCAAGTGGAAGCAGTGAACAAGATCATCAAATCAACCATCAAAAAGCAACTCGAAAGAGCAAAAGGTGGTTGGGTCGATAAACTACCACTTGCACTATGGGCATACAGAACTACTCACAAAACTGCAACTGGGCATACTCCTTTTTCGTTAGCATACGGATCGGAAGCAATGATCCCGGTTGAAACAGAGGTCCCTTCACACAGAAGAATCCATTTCAATCAAGCAGAAAATGAAAAGCTGCAACTTGAAGCGCTGGATCTCCTTGATGAAAAAAGAGATGAAGCTAACCTCAGAGTTGCAGCTCATCAGCAAAGGATAGCCAGACATTTCAATTCCAAAGTTCGTCAACGCAGCTTTGAAATTGGAGATCTAGTCCTGAAAAGAATTATGACCGCGACAGGTGTGTTTGGACCAAATTGGGAAGGACCATATGTAATAGGTCAGAAGCTTCTCGACGGCACATTCAAGCTCACCACTGTTGATGGAGATCAAATTCCAAGGGCATGGAACAGCAACCACTTGCGTCCATACTTTACTTGAAAATTTTGTTGAAACATTGCAAAAAGAATTATGAATGTATGATTCTTGTAATTGAAAGCAATTGTGAAACTGATGCAAGTAAATAATGAAAGAATATAAAGTGGATGTAGGCCCAATTTCATGGCCGAACCACTATAAATCTTGTGTTCCTTATTATCATTATATGTTTGCTTTGTTTTCGATATAAAAATACATAAAATGTATTGCTGAAATGTCAATTTAAATTTTTGCAGACAATGGAAATGAAACTTGCGCATAATAAGACCGAGTGATTCTCACCATCATTCAGCAAACAAATTTCAAGTCATAAAGGCCCCGAATTCAAATCCTAGATAGGAAATGCTTCAATTGAACGGCTTATGATTTCGATAGAAACGAGCCCTTGTTAATAAATTGAGATTGTTTGAACGAACAAACATCCAATTAGGAAGCTAGTGCCCGTTCTCACGAACTTGCCTGACAATGAAGTACGCTTCCTTGGATTAAACAAGCCACTTGCGAGAAAAAGGGGAATGAAAACTTGAAAAGGAAAAAAAAAAAAAAAAAAAAAAAAAAAAAAGAGGATCGCTGAAAAGGCATAAGCAAGTGAACAGAGGAACAACCAAAGCTACCATCAGCAGCACAAGTCCTCTTCGGAGGCGCAACTCTTCGGAGGATAAAAGACCTCTAATGGGTCATACGCCACAAAAAAGAAAGTTCTCTACTCAACAAAAAAAATTGGAGGAGTCATGACCCTCCAACCATGAGAGAGTAACTTCCAGGCGATGAAAACCCTCTCTGAGGCACATTTCACCAGGAGTTGAAGTGTTATGACCGCTCTTCGGGATTTCACTTCACCAGAGTTGAAATGCAAAAAAAAAATAAAAGCCCTCTTCGGAGGCCCATTTCACCAGGAGTTGAAGTGTTATGACCGCTCTTCGGGATTTCACTTCACCAGAGTTGAAATGCAAAAAAAAAAAAATAAAAGCCCTCTTCGGAGGCCCATTTCACCAGGAGTTGAAGTGTTATGACCGCTCTTCGGGATTTCACTTCACCAGAGTTGAAATGCAAAAAAAAAAAAAAAAAAGCCCTCTTCGGAGGCCCATTTCACCAGGAGTTGAAGTGTTATGACCGCTCTTCGGGATTTCACTTCACCAGAGTTGAAATGCAAAAAAAAATAAAAGCCCTCTTCGGAGGCCCATTTCACCAGGAGTTGAAGTGTTATGACCGCTCTTCGGGATTTCACTTCACCAGAGTTGAAATGTAAACAAAACTAAAGCCCTCTTCGGAGGCACATTTCACCAAGAGTTGGGGTAGTTACTCTTCAGAGTTTCACTTCACCAAGGTTGAAATGCAAATAAAATAAAGACCTCTTCGGAGGCATATTTCACCAGGAGTTGAAGTGTAACAGCCGCTCTTCGGAATTTCACTTCACCGGAGTTGAAAGACAAGCAAAATAAGAACCTCTTCGGAGGCACAATCAAGAAAAAGAAAAGACCTCTTTGGAAGCACACGTTTCACCGAGATTGAAATAAAACTTCCAAGTGTTGAAACGTGAAAAGGCTTTCTTCGAAGGCACAACTCTTTGGGGGTACACGTTTCACCGAGATTGAAATAAAACTTCTAAGTGTTGAAACGTGAAAAATCCCTCCTCAGAGGTACAATTTTGTATAAAAAAAAAAATCCTCATCAAAAGCGTACTTTAACTTTCAAAGGAAGAGTAATTTGCCCACTATGGAAAATGATTGTAAAAAAAAAAAGGAAAAAGAAGTTAAAGTACCCTTCAGAGGTCCGCTTTAGCACAAAGAGGAATTCACTTGATAAAATATGCACATAAGCAAACGAAAAAAGTGATTTCTTCGAACGACAAAGCGTAAAAACTTATACGAAGGGAGTTGTACTCTACCAAAATTTTCTTTAAAGAATAAAATAATTATTCTTTAACAAATAAGAGTGCAAGTCCCCTCAAAGTATAAAATATTGCAGCAAGTTTAAGGTATGGGGGCAACATGGTATAATAGTATAGTTGCATCAGTAAAGTAATACTCAAACAACATACCATAAGCCCGCTGCAATATCGTGTAAATAAACTTGTGCAAAAAATAAAATAAATAGTAAATGCATTCTCAAATTCAAACAGAAGTTTGTACAAACGAAGAATCATTTTATTCAACTATAATGCAGATACAGGTTCTCAAAATAAAAGCGGGGGCCGATACCCGCACAACTCTCGGCCAGTTCATACAAAAGACAAAAAGCTAAAGTCTTCACTTCTTTTTACTGCCTTTGGACCCTTTACCCGACCGAATGACCAGCTTTTCAGGTCGGCCAGTGGGTATAAGGGAGGAAGGAGAGGTAGGCGCAGCTGGCCCAACTTCTGGCTCCTCTTCAGTGGCAGTGATTATCTTCCCTCTCCTCCTTGATGCTCCTTGCTTCCTTCTCCTCTTTGAGGAAGACTCACTTCCTGGAGTGACAAGTTTAGATAAAGTTATATCGTCAGAAGGAGTCCGCTCCGGAGATATGTCACCTCCCTCAAGTCCCTCATCTTTTTGCTCTTGCGAAGCAATGGGGTCATCCAGGCCATGGAGAGCCTCTATTTGTTCTTCTTGTGACCCAGGTTGCGAGGCAGAAGGAGGCGCCACTTGAAGAGATGGAGGAAGGATCACCGGGGGAGAAGAAGCTTGAGTTTGACTCGGTGCTTTCTCTACAAAGGAGAAAAAACTTAAAATATCAGTATCTTTCGAAAAGAGAGGGGATGACGGCTCGTCAAAAGTCGGGAATTCATTGACATTTGAGGAATAATTAAAAGTCGGGAATTCATTGACATTTGAAAAATAATCAAGAAGATCGTCAAGTTCACAAGGAGCGAACGAGCAGTTCACCACTTGGGCTGGTCCGGTGTCAAGTTTACCTGGGGCAGTTGGATCTCTGAGGCTGATTTCATATCGCTGTGCTTCGTTGCTTTCACCACCTTCATCCCCGCCTTGTGCACTTGTAGTTTCAGTTACTGTCTTAGTTGCAGGCGGAGTAGAGGAGCTAGAACCCGTGATGTCAACCACAGGAGAAACTGGAGGTTGGACAGAGGAAGTAAGCGTTAATTCCTTTCCAGAACGTTCCTCTTCCGCCATTCCAGTTCTCATCCTGGCAAGTTGTTCTCGCCCCTTCGCAAGAGCAGCGCGAGCTCCCTCATCCAGGTAACGCGCCTCAAAATCTTCATCGCCATACCCGGCGTCTTTAAACATGTTAAGAGCAGCTTCCCACACCTCGGCCAGGGTGATTTCATACTTAGGACCAAGAAAAGAGAGGCTGCCGCGTCCCAAGACACAGTGTAAATAAAAATCGAATAAAGTCGAATTGATATCGGTTTCCATGGTCTGAACAGTTTCTTCGGCTGCAATTTTGCCAGCCATGGCCTCATCTCGATCTTTTTCGGTCTGAGCAAGTTGGGCTTTTAGCGCTTCAATCTCCATGTCCCGGGCGCTCAGTTTATTCTGCAACTGGGTGACATCAGTGCGGTGGTTCTCTACAGCTTGTTCTAACCTCTCAGCTTTAGCTTCAGCGTCCCTCTGGCTGGCGTGCGCATCTCGCACTTGTTTTTGCAATACCTCTTCTCTTTGGGTGTAAGTATTAGTAGAAGAGACAAGATCATCTTTGAGCTGCTTTACTTCAGCTTCGAGTTTTTCATTGTATTCGGCTATCTCCTTCATCTCAGCGTTGTGTTGATCAAGAATCTTCTGCCATTCTGATTTGTCATTTTCCATGGTCAGCATTGCTTCGATGTTAGCCCGATTAACTCTTTGAAGTTCATCAACCAACTTTTGCCATCCAGACATTCTATCGATATCAAGCTTGACAGCATCGAGATTTCTGTACATAGCTTCTTTGTCGATAGGGACCAAATCGAGGTCGAAGCGTACCCCCCTCAAACACCAATTCGGGAATCGGCTCTGCAAGGTCGGGGGGCCCCTTTCAACATGGTATGAAGGCCTGTTGAGAAGTGTTTGGATGGCACTTCCTTCAAGAGCAGGAGATTTGGAAGGGATGTCAATAGAAACTGAGGCACCAGGTCTCTCAGATGTCACGGGCACGTGCTCCTCGCCAAGTTTGGTCCGCTTTCTCGAATCCTCAATATGGCTCTTCCCCCTATCATCGTGCGTTTTACGTTTATGGGAATCATCATCTCTTGGGAAGGATTCATGTCGCGTGCCCGCTCCCTCATGACGTTCTTCATACCTTCTCCTCTCTTCAGCTTTTCGCGCAGCTCTCTGCTCATTGGTCTCTCTGGGATCGGTATAGTATTGCTTGTAATCATAGCTGCCACGCCCTCCATAGCGTCGAAAGTCTTTGTAATAAGAACCGCTGCCGCTGCGCCCCATAGAGGAATCTGAAAAGGCAAAAATAGCAAGTCTTAGAAACTTCCGGAGAAAAGAAGTTAAATGTGAACAAACGCCAAAAAATCCTAAGTGTTGTGTGATGTGCAAGCTACGCGCATTAAGCTACAAACCACTCATTGGTGTAGAGGTGATGATAGCTTGGGTATGAGGAGTTGGTGTTTGTGTTGGTGTTAGTCGAAGAAGGGACGTCGCCTCAACTATAGGAGAGATAGTTTTAGACACGTCATCTCTAAAAAGCTCCTGTGAGGTCACTATTATGTCGCTCAACCCATCATAAACATCGTCACCATCATGCTCGGTGAGACTTGTTTTCTCAGTTCCTACATCAGCTAATCCCCCGAGAGGCTGTGAAGGTTCTTCTTCTTCCTCAATCGGGGCAAGTGCCGCCTTACTAGATGACCCCATAATGTCGGTAGGGGTGGAACATTTCACCAATGAAGCTTCGATGTTAGACTCTTTTGATGAGGGTTGTTCGATAGTAACGGGGGCATCCGATGCTTCAGTCGGGGAATCGGGAACTTCAGTCGGAGCTTCACAAAGCTGAGTATAGCGAGAAGGGTGGAGAAGTCCGTATTGATGTAGAAATTCGTCGCTTAGTAGAAACTTGATACTTCTCTCTTCTGCGGCTACAGCGCTCAGTCTATCAAAAGTCTGCCTATGTATCGGATCTCTAGAGGGAAGGGGAAGTGCTGAAAAAAGCAAAGAATGAGATCAGCAATTTGGACCCCGAAAAGAGTTAAAAAAGAAAGTGGAAAGACGGAAATAAATGATCTTACTTCCTACTCTCCAAGAAGCATAAAACTCTGGGGGACTGCGGGCAAAGAAAAATTGGTTTAAAAATCCATGGACACTTTCAGTAAGATCAAGAATGAGCTTGCGGTTTCTTGCACTTCTTACAATGATAAGAGAAGGATGGTCTTTGCTCTTTGCAAACGAGCATAAGTAGCGAATTTCTTCGAAGCTCGGCAGTCGGTCAAGATTTCTTCTGAACAAAACACCCAACCCCATCAAGATAGCGTAACCATTAGGATGAAGTTGGAACGGAGAAATTGACATCCGAAGAAGAAGAATTCGAAGAAAGTCATTGAAAGGTGGGATCGCCCCACTTAAGCACATATGACGATTAACCGCGACAAAACCATAGGGAGGTCTGTCAGCAGTATCATTCGGTCCAGGAAATATGACATCATCTTCAGCAAAGCCGAATTGAGTACGCAACTGAATAAATGTTCTCGAAGATAGAATAGTCGAAGTTCTTTCCGGAGGATTCTCTATAGGAACAGCTATCGGGAAAGTTTCTTCTTCTTGACTTGCTGCTTCTTCTCCTTGATGGGAAGTCATTCTACACAAGCAATTGGATATTCAAACATGAAGGTGCACGTTTCCTAAAGTGTGTGAAGTGTTGTACAAGTATCAATCAAACAATAAGCAAAGGTAACTGGAATAAAACCTAGCAAACATTTGTTAGTTATAAAAACCAGGAATCTTTGTTTTGAGTTTGAATATGCAAATACAATGTTGATGCAAACAAATCAGTTCAAATTGTTGATACTTTGCATTAATATTTTACTATAATCAATTAATTCACAGCATTTCATGCAATATATTCATGTCTCTCATCTTGTCTTGACTAATCTGTCATTCGATACGGGCAGTCAATGGCAGTATATGCGCCTTGGTTTTCTTTGTTTGTTTGTTATTCTCGACAGGTTTACAGCTTAAAAATGAGAATGATCTGTAAAGTAACACAATGGAATTCAAGCAAACTTGAAGCTAGGACAGTTCAAAATGTTCAAAATGTAAACAACTTAGTCGGAAGTCCGGGTCAAAATACTTGAAGAAGGCCTATGTTTCTAAGTGTCAATACGTCCAGAGCCCAAGTGTTAGCTCGGCTACGGTTCAAAAAATTCTCATGCGAGATAAGACTAAGTCGGTAACGGGTCAGAATCTAGGTGGTTCAGCTTGGCGACTCATTTCCTCTAGTTCGCATGGGGGAGATAAGAGGGCAAGCTCCAAGTCGAAAGGCAGGAATTTCTCCAAGTCTTAACTCGGTCACGATCTAAGCTTTAATGTTTAGGTCGGCGAAATTCTCTCAAGCATTATCTCAACCACGATTTAAGGTCGTGTAAGAGCTAGATCGGTCGAAGGCTAAGCCACCTAAACCCACTAACTCGCCTTCGAGCCAACATCCCACAGCATTAAACCCGATAACCCTATAGCCATTCCTTCAACACCCACTTCTACTCATGCTGCCGAATCACCCAATTGAACAATTCGGAATCGAGCTTAAGATGATAAACCATCTTCATCGCCTCAACGACCAATCTGAAGCCAAAACTTCATAACCTAAGTTTCATCAACTATGAAAACGATGGGGTTCATAATGAAGCGTCGTGCAAGGAGGCGATTCGGTGCAAGGAGGCGATTCGAGTTCGAACAAACAAGAAATGTGAATCGGCAATAAATTACAATCAGGAAAACCACTTACACGATGCGTAGCAGAGATTATTTGTGATTGATTGAATAAAGTTGCCTTTAAGATCTGAGGGTGCTTTAATGGCGGAATTGAGCAAGGGTTTGAATAAAGAAAAAGGAGGAAGGGGGCTAATTTATATCTCATGGTGAAGGAATGTTAAACAACACTAACCGGTAAGTCGTACGCGATCTACCGACCTAAGAGAAGCCGAGCTAAGATATTTTGAAGCACACGACTTAAGTCTAAGGCGTATACTTCGAGGGGCAGATGTTAACCCTATCTCGGTTACGACTCAGCAGGTCTAGTGTGTGGAGATGGCGCCGACCCAAGAGATGCCGACCTAACTGAGTAAGAATTGTGCAGGGTCTGCCGATCTAAAGGACATACCGACCTAACTGCTTAAGGCTTAAAAAGCAGGCCGACCTAACCATTCGCAAGACTTGCCGACCCAATGCCCTCACATAGGTGCCGACCTAGTGCTTCAGAAGGAACTGGCCTAACGACTCAAGAAATGACAAGGGATCCGACTTAACATGACGCCGACCTAACTGCCTAATGAAGCTGCCGACCTAATTCGATCCGACTTAAGGACTTAACATGCTTACCGACCTAACTGAGTGGAACAAGTTCGCGACTTACACTTGTGTCGTGACCGACCCATGGTCTGTGCTAGGACGTGCGCGACCTGGGCAAGTGAAGGGGAGTTAGTTCACGTTTAGCTCGTCAATTCTTTAAATCGGTAACGACCTATTTAAACATGCACTTCCCATTTAAGTCGGAGGCCATGCATCAGAGAGAGGGGGCGACCTACGACCTAGCTTGACCCGGTAACGACTTTGGACTTGTGCAAATCCAACGCAGCTTGATCATGTGAGGGCTCCTATAAGCCGGCTGCGACTTAACTGGGTCGGTGAGGAGTTAAGACCGAGCCTAAGTCCATAATCTTTGCCTATAAATACCACCCTACCTTCAACATGAAAAGGACTTTTTTTTTCATTCTCTTCAAGCGCCATTACTCTGCCGAATTCCAGACTACTTCAAAGCTTTTCAGATCCAACAAACTTCTAAAGGAACTCCATGAAGGAATCATCCACATTCACCATGGATTTGAAGATGATCGTCAACATCAAAGCTTGAGCCACTTGTTTTACATATCCTATAACTTGAAGTGTGTTGTAATTGAAAGATCTTGTAAAGGATTGTAATCAAACTAGTGATAAAAAGATTAAAGTGGACGTAGGCTGGATTATAAGCCGAACCACTATAAATACTGTGTCTCTTACTGTTTTTCTGCATACTTTCTGCTTATTTCTGATTCCCGTACGAACGGGTGGTGCTTTCACAATCTCATCCTATTCACCAGGGTGTTAGCGTTTAAATTTGAGCGTTAACATACAACATACATTCAAATGGTTCAAGGGTAATTAACTATTTTCTACGTGCCAATAGTTAAACATTTAAGGGGTCATATTTTACAATTTAACTAATCAAACTCAATGCATATGTCGATTCAAATTTTTAACTATCCTACGTCAAATTCAATTGCATAATATTTTTCACTTTATACATTACAACTTAACGTCCAATATAAACAACAAAAAATCAATCACTTATCAACCAAACGAGATTTATCATCATATAATTAATAGAAAATGGTGTCAGATTTCACAAATGAACTGATACAGGTAATAACATACATATAACAGTGTAAATAACTAACAGCAACCTATTTCAATTGTCGTTTCAATTGAAATTTAATTTAATAAAAAAAGAATATTAATCGTGAGTGATTTCTCACCTTTCGAGGCTAGAGAGAACAAGAGATGACACGGATACACACACTGATACAGACACTGACATTGTGTTACAAATCCACCGCAACGCTAGATGATCAAGATTTTGATGATGAAATCAGTCACGACGGACAAAGCTGATACAGAGGAATTGACGAAATCAAACGACTTAGCTCAATAGACGGATAATATATATGTATATATATATTTTATTTTTGGAACAATACACATAAACATATAACATAACGTATTCATATTTAAAATGTAAGATACTTGTATATACAAAAAAATTCTTTTTTTACGAATATTATTATAACATTTATACTTATATACTTAACAAATCAATATTAGTAATATAAATTAAATATACAAACATCATATGACTGGAAATAGTATATATATAACTCACATACTATATATATTAAAATCAGTTTTAAATATACTACTATAACAGTGTACACGTTATTATATCTTTATGTCTCAAACCCAAACATACTAACGTTAAAACCCTATTTTACAATATGAAATGTAAGCCTGACTTTAAATTCATCTGACATATATTACTTTTTTTTTAACAAATATTTATAGCGAAATATACATTAAATCAAACTACACCCTACATACAAAATCAGACATATATAAAAGAAAATTTTCAATAGTTTCTGTCAGCACAAATCGCTACAGCATGACCACTAGCAGCCTTAAAATATATGCGTATAACTCCCTTACTAATTCTTTATAATAAAATACAATATCCATCTTTCCTTCTTTGGAACAAACACTTTACAAATATATATATATATATATATATATACACACACACACTACATTCTATTATACAACAGCAGTTCTAAAATGTCGATACACCTTACATAGAGACTTTATACATTATATATCTTAAGTACTACAAGTTTTTATTATTAACAAAACCTTTATAAAAGCTGTACATACTAACAGCACTAACATATGAAAGTATATAACTAATGTATAAGTATATTTATATAATAACAAATAACTGCATATAAAACAATACTTTATATACATATCAGAGTGCTAATACCCATAGCAAAACAGAGGCCAGTATTGACCGTTATATAAAAAGGCTACAGCATATATTATAATAACGAATATATAAAAGTATTTTATATTTACCTATTATGGAAAGCTTTCGGCTATAGGAAGATCTGGAGGCCTTCGGCTATAGGCAGGGGAAGGCTAGCGAGACGAAGAAAGGGTGGACCTTGGTGGAGCTCAGGGAGGTCGGCTCTGTGCATGGCGATGGTTGCTGAGAAAGAGAGGAGGTGGCAGTGGCCTAGGTCGATGGGAGGAGCGGGGAAGGAGGTTGGCGCGTGCATGGGTGTAGTGACGGCATAAGCTAGTCAGAGGAGACACTGTAGCGGGTGGAGCACGGTTGCGCTCGGCCACAAGTTGAAGGCGAAGGTGATGATCGGAGCTCGGGCGGAGGAGAGAGGTGTAACAACCCACATATTTAACGATTTTATATTTAAACTAGTGCGAACGCGTGCTTCCCATACGGACCACACTCAACCTCTTATCATCATAACATGTTTAAATGATTTATATGGTTCATTAATTAAAAAATAGTGGTCTTTTTTATCAATTTTCAAATAAGTTCTAAAACTTGTGTATAAATCTTTGAAAACAGTAATGCAGGTAGTACTGGTGCTTGATAAACAATTGCAAAATATCGAGAAAAAATGATTTCAAAGATAAAATTTCCACACAATACATATATAAGTTATACACATATAAATTTATTATTTGCATCAGCTGTATTATATGTAACTTCATTTGGTGAGATACGTTTATCAATCATTTTTTTTTAATACTTGATGTCGTTGATTCCATTTGCTGCATCAGTAATAACTGTCTATAAGAGCAGTGCAGGTAACAACATTTGGTTTACACTTTACCATTGATCCAAAAATTCCAAAAGCAACGTTGATATGATTCATGAGAACGCAAGTGTTGTTGATGATCCCATAACTGACTATGTCTAAGAACACATATGCAGCATCATATTATTGTAGAATGATAAGATTAGAGGATAGAGAGATTTATTTCTATTTTGAACGATTCTTGTGAAAAATATGCTAAATCTAAAGCATACATATTTTATGTCTGAAGTGTTGGAACTAACAACCATTATTCAACAATATTTATTTTAATGTGAAGAATATCATTGTATTTCTTTTACAGTCAAAGCAAATTCAATATAATAAGAAGCATATAACTATATTTAATGCTTTTGAGCTTTCTGGTTCCATTTCTAATTTTGTCTAACATTGTTGCTGTATTTTGGTAATGTTGGATTTCACCAGACTTGACTGCAATTTGTGAAAGTAGAATCAGAGGCTGAAAATTTTCAAAACAATCAACGAGATAGATTAGTCAAAAGAAATAAAGTCAAACAGATTTAACAACTTTAATAATATGAATAATCCGAAAAACTATGATTTTAAAAAATTTATTTTTAGCTATCAACAATGGATATCTTTGGAAAGCATATTAAATTTGAGATTTAATAGTGAAATCGATTCTTAAATCCAATTAATGTAGAAAAAGTTATCACATTTCAAAGTTTGGAATAGAAAGAAATTAAAAACGTGACTGTTCGTTTCTCAAATATGAAGAAGGCCTGTGTCGTCTTGAAATCTAACTCAATAATAATATTATAATATAGACGTTTCATTTAAATATAGCGTCGTTGGTCGGATTTGGGTCTGAAATGTTACTTTCTGCAAATAGCCGAATTGGAACTCCAAACCACCTTCATTGGTTCCAAAATGGCATTTGCGATCTTTTTGAGTATAAGCTTCGATATGTTTGGAGCTTGTGAATTTTTGCCACTTTTCTATTTGGGTTTTGGTTTTGGGTTCAGCCCATTTGTTAGTTTAAACCCCTAACTCAGCCTCTCTTCATCCATTCACCCTCATTTCATTTCTTAAACTTAAGAAAACTGAAAATGGTGGAAGGGAAAGAGAAATAGAAATTGCTAACCCTAGTTTCTTCTTTGCAAACTTGAATTCTTGCTCCAAAAATCAAAGAGAGGACATAGGTAAGCTCCTCTTCATCTTCTCTATCTCTTTCTCTCTTCAATCTCAGAAATTCCTAAACCTAAACTTAGGAAAATAATTGTTTTGATCTTAGATTGAAGCTAGTAGAGTAGAAGTGGAGATTAGTTGGTCTTCTCCTTGCAAATTGAACTCCTTCTTCTTTGTTTTTGGATTAAAGGTGAGTTTTGAACTCACATCTACTTTTTTTGATATCATTGATGTTAGGCATGAATTCCTAACAATTGTTCATATGTTCTTTTGCTTTTGATTTGGGTTGATTCGGTGAAATTTCCAAATTATGATTTTTGAAGCCAAATCTATGTAAAACCTTATATGGTTGATGTTTATGTTGTTCGGAGTGTTTGGGTGTGTCGTTAAGGTTTGGTAGTCGTTTGCGTAGGCCCATAATCAACACGCAACTGATTGCTTTCGATTTGTTTGCCCATAGTTGGCCCAGGTTCCGGAAATGCCTGAACATTGAGTTTCAAACGTCTGAAACTCCTATTTCAGACGTCTGAATATTGTTCTAGGGAAGTTTCTTCTCCCCAGATTCAGACATCTGAATTTATATTCCAGACGTCTGAAAGTGTTTAATTTCGACCAGAAAGGAAATAGGCCAAAATATGCCTATTTCAGACGTCTGAAAATTTGGGTTCAGACGTCTGATTTCTCTTTTGAAAAAGAAATTGAATTCCAGATTCAGACGTCTAAATCTCTTCTTTCAGACGTCTGAATATGCTATTTTTTTCCAAATTGCCTTGTTCGTTTAGTTTTCCAAATTTAATCGATGTATATTGATTCCAATTAGTTGTTTATGCATATTTGACCTTAATGATTCCTTTTCGAATTCATTCACGGACTTTATAAATGATTTCTTCAAATCGTATTAAAAGTTCGCTTGTCCAATTTATAAATTTTACTT
Source organism: Allium cepa (assembly GCA_030765085.1). Lineage (NCBI taxonomy): Eukaryota > Viridiplantae > Streptophyta > Magnoliopsida > Asparagales > Amaryllidaceae > Allium > Allium cepa. Next base: position 948,469,159 of record CM060943.1, on the reverse strand, counting down.
AAAGCACACACAATTTCGCACTTCGAGCGAAGTGGAAGGGTGATTAATTGGTTGGGCAAAACACGGACCATGAATCTGTACGTTTATCCTTCCGAATAATTCCCGACCTATTCAATTGATCGTTTTAACCTTCGGGTTGGTTTACCGATGATATGAGGTGAACTTTGTACTGCTTTGAGTGTGAAATTAACTAATGGATAGTAAACAATTGAGTGCGAACGAGTGGTTATGGGACTTGCGTTGCCACTTTTCGGATTCCTTTTTGAGAGTTATGACACATTCTGCCAGTTAGTGGTGTCCAGTACTGGGTCTCCGATCTTCACCAATACGGTTTGTTGCCTTCGGGTATGTGCCTTCGGGTTTGTTGCCCTTTAGTATCGCTTCCGATGTTGGTCGTTATGAGCCGCATGGGTGATATTGGGTTGCCCTTTAGTATTGCTTCCGATGTTGGTCGTTATGAGCCGCATGGGTGATACTGGGTTTGGAGTCTTCGGGCTCATGGATCCTTGTTTGTACAGTACTGAGCTCGAGCAAATTTTATGATGTTTCATTCATATGTATATTCCCTAGGTATTGCCCTTCGGTGTTGGTCATTTTGAGTCGCATGATGAGTAGCGTTTACCTTTTATAACTTGTATACCTTCATTGGTATTTGTTATTTGCCTTTATGGCTTGCTTGGGGATATTCTAATCCTTTGTTTCTATATGTTGCCGATGATATGAGGCTTGTTATCATATGATTCATCTTTTGTTAGATGATTGTGTTATCTCCTTTAGAGATATTTGTTACACCTTGTAACTTTGCAGGTTAATTGTTGTTCAGTTTATCTAACTGATTTGTTTAGCTAGACTGACCCGTGTGTTTTATACTCAGGTCAGACCGAGATGTTTCAGGTTAGGTGCATTTGGACTTAGCCTATTTTGCTTCTGCATGGACTATTCAACTTGTTCCTTTTTGTTAAAGCTTTTTGTGCAGTCCTTTTTATTGTAACTCTGTCATATGTATTCTTTTGGGATTCGTCTGTATATTGTGGTTTGCTATACCACATGACATGTATTATTTTGTAAACTCTGTTATGTATCAATATATGTGTATATGATGATCTACTGTTCTGTGATGTATATTACATTTGAGTTGTTATATTCTGTTCTGATGGATCCTTCAACCACCTATGGTTTTGTTTTAAGTATTCATTGGGTATGTCGACCTGCTTGGTATGTTTATTGTCGATGTATTCAATAGATAGTTAGAGCAAGGCTATAGATGGTCGCTCCCAACCAGCCTTATTCTCCACGTTAGTTGACGGCATTACCCTGTAGTGTCCTTAGCTACCGTGGGTATAGAAGTGCGGCGTCACAACGTGGTATCAGAGCTGAGTTCAGAATAAAATATGATAAACACAGAATAGATGCACATATTACGGTACATCAAAGTGTATAAGTGATACGAATCTTTGAATCATCATGCCTTTCTATTTCTTCTTCTATCAAAGGTTAGATATAATTTGGGAAATACGTCTAGGAATGCATATTATTCCGTAGTATTCCGTAATGAAGTATCTACCTTGTGATTAATCTTGTTCTTATCTAACTTTCAGCATATGGCTGGAAGAGGCAGGGGACGACGTTCGAGTGTTGGGCAATCCAGTGGATCACATCCGCATGGCGTTTACATGTTTACCGATCAGTTTTTGGAATTGTTTAGAAGCACTCAGCCTCCAGTTCCTCCTCGAGTGTCTCCACCTCGCAAGTCTGTCTTTGCACGCCAGTGCAGTGTTTTTGCTCATCTTGGAGAAAAGCCGTTTAAGGGCTCCGAGTCTGTTCTTGAAGTCCAAGCTTGGTTTCACACGTGCGAGCGTATCTTCTCTCGCATGGATCTTTCTGACCATGATAGAGTTCTTGTAACTTCTAGCTTATTACAAGAGCGTGCTCTTGATTGGTATGAGCTTCTTGTAGACGAGATTGAGGAGTCTACTCTTTCTTGGACTCAGTTTCGGGAGCTATTTGAGCTCAAGTTCGTTCCTGAATCTGAAAAAGTTTTATTGACCCGTCGCTTCCTCGAGTTGAAGCAACGGAAATCTTCTGTTTCTGAGTATGTTGCATCATTCGAGCCTTTATCTAAGTATGGTCTTGAATTCATTAGCACTTCTTATAAGAAGAATTTGAAGTTTGTCTTTGGTCTTAAGAAATATCTTAAGAAGTCTTTGTTGCTCCAGTTTAAGCTTTCTTTTGAGGAGTTGGTTGATTCGACACTTCATCTCGAGACCGTCAAGAAGGAGTGTGATAGTGATATTGATGTTGAGGTTTCCAAGAACCCCAACAAGAAGCCGATTCCATTTCAGAAGAAGCCTTTTCCTTCTAAGAAGAGGAAGATTGGTAGTCCTAGTTCTCAGCCTCAGCCTTTTGGAACACCTTTCGTTCGGAAGTGTTTCAATTGTGGTTCTCCTGATCATATTATTCGAGCTTGTCCTAAGCCTCTCTTCTGCCGCTATTGCAAAAAGGAAGGTCATCATGTTTCAGCTTGCCCTACTATTCCGGATGGTGCCAAGTCTAGCAGGCTTTATGCTGCTAAGGCTTTTGAAGGTCCTTCTCATCCTAAAGTTATATCTCCATCTATTTTGGAAGGTTCTATTTTGTTTCGTGATCACAGTATTCGAGTTCTTTTCGATACGGGTGCTTCACATTCTTTCCTATTGAAGAAGCTCGTCGATGATTTATTTTTGGATGTTTATTGTTTGGTTACTTCTTTAAGAATTGCGAATCCTATTGGGGGATCCGTGACCCTTAGCTTTCTTTGTGATGATGTTGAGATTATTTTATGTGGCTTTTCTTTTCATACGAATCTGCACGTTATTTCTTGTCTGGAATTTGATATGATTTTGGGTATGGACTGGCTAGTGAGATTTGATGCCAGAATTATTTGTTCGGAGAGAATTATACATCTTCGACATCCGGATTCATCTACTCAGTTATCTCTTATTCTTCGGGATGTGGATAATTTCGAAATGGCTTTATATTCTCTTGACTCGCGAGATGATAATGATATATCTTGTATTCCTGTTGCTTGTGAATTTTTTGATATTTTTGAACCTGTTTCGGGTTTGCCACCCAAGCGGGCAATTGAGTTCCGCATTGATCTCATTCCAGGCACGATACCAGTTAGTCGTCCTCCCACGAGGATGTCTACAAGGGAAAATGAGGAACTCAAGAAGCATCTTTTAGAGCTTGAGTCCAAGCAGTTGATTCAGTCCAGTTTTTCTCCGTAGGGATCCGCGGTCGTCTTCGTGAGGAAGTCTGATGGAACTCTTAGGCTTTGCATTGACTATCGCAAACTTAACGAGTTGACCATTAGGAATAGGTATCCATTGCATAGGATCGATGATATGTTAGATCTATTGAGTGGTGCTAAGGTCTTTTCTCAGCTAGACCTTGCCATAGGTTTTCATCAGTTACGAGTCGTGGAGGATAGCATACCTCTTACCGCTTTTCGCACTCGTTATGGTTCTTTTGAGTGGCTCGTTATGCCGTTCGGTTTGACGAACGCTCCTTCTTTCTTTGTTGATCTCATGAATCGGGTATTCCGGGAATATCTCGATAAGTTCGTCCTTGTGTTCATTGATGATATCCTTATTTATTCTAAGTCTGAAGCCGAGCATGTTAATCACTTGATAATTATCTTAAGTACTCTTCGTCATCATCAGCTTAGAGCCAAATTCTCCAAGTGCCACTTTTGGGAGAATAAGGTTAAGTTCTTAGGCCATGTTGTATCTTCCGATGGCATTTCGGTCGATCCCTCAAAGATCGAAGCCATCCAGGATTGGAAGAGGCCCGAGAATGTTCGTGAGATTCGTAATTTCCTTGGATTGGCGGGTTATTACCGTCGGTTCATTAAAGATTTTTCCCGAGTTGTGCTTCCTCTCACCTGCCTTACTCGGAAAGGCGTTCGTTCGATTGGTCCGACAAGTGTGAAGCATCCTCTCTGACATTGAAGGAACATCTCACTAGTGCTCCTATTCTTGTGGTTCCCGAGGGGAATCATGATCTTGTTGTCTACACCGATGCTTGTGGTAGTGGTCTCGGTGCTTTTCTTATGCAGAAGGATCTGGTAATTGCTTGTGCTTCTAGGCAACTGCGTCCGAATGAAGTTCGCTATGCCACTCATGATCTTGAGTTAGCCGCCATTGTCTTTGCCTTGAAGATTTGGCGCCACTACCTCTTAGGCGAGCGCTTCATTCTCTATACCGGTCATAAATCTTTGAAGTATTTGTTCGTTCAGAAGGAACTTAATATGAGACAATAGCGTTGGCTTGAGTTTCTTGCTTCCTTTGACTTTGATATCCAGTATACCCCTAGTAAGGGTAATCGTGTTGTAGATGCTTGGTCGCAAATATTCGGCTGTTATTTCTATGATGCTTGCCGAATGGAATATTCTTGAGACTCTATCTTTTTGTGAAATTCGTGATCGATGTTCATCTTCTGATTCTCCTATTCTATTGTTTAGTTTGGGAGCTCGACCTATATTGTTGGATCGTATTGCCGATGCCCAATGGCGTGATCCTGATTTGTTGCATCTTATTCAGCTTTGTGAGTCTGGATCCTGTGATGAGGCATTGTGGGATTTCAGCATTGATTCTCATGGGTGTCTTCGTAAGAAGAACCGTCTTTTTGTGCCTTCTGATTTTGCACTTAGGCATGACATTCTTGATGACTGTCACCGTTCTAAGTATACCATTCATCCTGGTAGTAGTAAGATGTATGCCGATATGCATCGTCTTTATTATTGGGAAGGCATGAAACGCGATGTGGCGAGTTATGTGAGTAATTTCATAACTTGTCAACATGTTAAGGCCGACCATCAGCGTCCTTCGGGTCTTCTTCAGCCTCTTAAGATTCCATTGTGGAAATGCGATCAGATTTCTATGGATTTAGTTGACGGCCTACCTCGTTCGAAATCAGGTCATTCTAGCATTTAGGTTATTGTTGATCGCGTCTCTAAGTCTGCCCATTTTGTCCCTATTAAGTCTAATAGAACTGGTTCGCATTTGGCTAAGTTGTATGTTAGGGAAATCGTGAGACTTCAAAGTGTTCCTAGTTCTATTATGAGTGATCATGACCCTTTATTCATGAGTCATTTTTGGCAGAGTCTTCAGCAAGCTTTGGGAACAAAGCTTAATTTCAGTACAGCTTATCATCCGCAGTCTGACGGATAGACTGAACGGGTGAATCGTATCTTGGAAGATCTTCTCCGTATTTTTATTTTTGATTTTGGTGGTAGCTGGTAGGATCATCTACCTCTTGTAGAGTTCTCCTACAACAATAGTTTTCAGTCTAGTATCGGTATGGCTCCTTTCGAAGCCCTATATGGAAGACCCTGTCGATCTCCTTCATGTTGGTTGGAATCTAGGGAGAAGCTTATTCTTGGTCCATATTTTGTTCGTGATTCTTCCGAGAAGATTGATCTTATCCAGTTGAGAATGACAGAGGCTCAGAGTCACCAGAAATCCTGCGCGGATAGCCGTAGGAAACCTCTTGAGTTCTCGATTGGTGATCTTGTTTTTATTCGTGTTTCTCCTTTGAAAGGGGTTATGCGTTGCAGTACGACTGGGAAATTGGCTCCTCGCTTTATAGGACCATTTTCTATTACTGAACGTATTGGCCTTATGGCTTATAGAGTTTCACTTCCTGCTCATCTATCTGGCATTCATGACTTGTTTCACGTCTCGCAGCTTCGGAAGTGTCTTCGGGAGTCGGATTCTGTTATTACTTCTCCTGATTTGCTAGAGCTTGAGATCTCACCGAATTTATCTATTGTACAGCAACCTATTCGCGTACTTGACACGAAGGTGCGACACCTTCGGAGCAAGGACGTGCCGCTTGTTAAAGTTCAATGGTCCGCTAATCCCAATGACTGTACTTGGGAATCCAAAGATTTTATTGAGTGATCTTATCTGGATTTTCTATCTTTGCTTGGGAACGGTGAGTATATCTTTTCGTCTCAAGCTTATTTTCTTTTCTTTTGAACGTTGTATGTATGTAGTTGTTACAAATATCGTCTCTAGGAATTGCGGGGATGCAATTTTGTATGGAGGGGAGATCTGTAACAACCCGCATATTTAACGATTTTATATTTAAATGTTTCATTTAAATATAGCGTCGTTAGTCGGATTTAGGTCCGAAATGTTACTTTCTGCAAATGGCCGAATTGGAACTCGAAACCACCTCCATTGGTTCCAAAATGGAGTTTGCGATCTTTTTGAGTATAAGCATCGATATGTTTGGAGTTTGTGAATTTTTGCAACTTTTCTATTTGGGTTTTGGGTTTTGGGTTTTGGGTTTGGGTTCAGCCCATTTGTTAGTTTAAACCCCTAACTCAGCCTCTCTTCATCCATTCACCCTTATTTCATTTCTTAAACTTAAGAAAACTGAAAATGGTGGAAGGGAAAGAGAAATTGAAATTGCTAACCCTATTTTCTTCTTTGAAAACTTGAATTCTTGCTCCAAAAATCAAAGAGAAGACATAGGTAAGCTCCTCTTCATCTTCTCTATCACTTTCTCTCTTCAGTCTCAGAAATTCCTAAACCTAAACTTAGGAAAATACTTGTTTTGATCTTAGATTGAAGCTAGTAGAGTAGAAGTGGAGATTAGTTGGTCTTCTCCTTGCAAATTGAACTCCTTCTTCTTTGTTTTTGGATTAAAGGTGAGTTTTGAACTCACATCTATTTTTTTGATATCATTGATGTTAGGCATGAATTCCTAACAATTGTTCATATGTTCTTTTGCTTTTGATTTGGGTTGATTTGGTGAAATTGCCAAATTATGACTTTTGAAGCCAAATCTATGTAAAACCTTATATGGTTGATGTTTATGTCGTTCGGAGTGTTCGGTGTGTCGTTAAGGTTGGGTAGTCGTTTGACGTAGGCCCATAATCAACACGCATCCGATTGCTTTCGATTTGTTTGCCCATAGTTAGCCTAGGTTCAGGAAATGCCTGGACATTGAGTTTCAGACGTCTGAAACTCCTATTTCAGAAATCTGAATATTGTTCTGGGGAAGTTTCTTATCCCCAGATTTAGACGTCTGAATTTATATTCCAGACGTCTGAAAGTGTTTAATTTCGACCAGAAAGGAAATAGACCAAAATATGCCTATTTCAGACGTCTGAAAATTTGGGTTCAGACGTCTGATTTCTCTTTTGAAAAAGAAATAGAATTCCAGATTCAAACGTCTGAATCTCTTCTTTCAGACGTCTGAATATGCTGTTTTTTTCCCAATTGACTTGTTCGTTTAGTTTTCCAAATTTAGTCGATGTATATTGATTCCAATTAGTTGTTTATGCATATTTGACCTTAATGATTCCTTTTTGAATTCATTCACGGGTTTTATAAATGATTTCTTCAAATCGTATTAAAAGTTCGCTTCTCCAATTTATAAATTCTACTTAAAGCACACACAATTTCACACTTCGAGCGAAGTGGAAGGGTGATTAAATGGTTGGGCAAAACACGGACCATGAATCTGTGCGTTTATCCTTTCGATTAATTCTCGACCTATTCAATTGATTGTTTTAACCTTCGGGTTGGTTTACCGATGATATGAGGTGAACTTTTTACTGCTTTGAGTGTGAAATTAACTAATGGATAGTAAACTGTTTAGTGCGAACGAGTGGTTATGGGACTCGCGTTACCACTTTTTGGATTCCTTTTTGAGAGTTATGACACATTCCGCCAGTTAGTGGTGTCCAATACTGGGTCTCCGACCTTCACCACTACGGTTTGTTGCCTTCGGGTATGTGCCTTTGGGTTTGTGCCTTCGGGTTTGTTGCCCTTTAGTATCGCTTCAGATGTTGGTCGTTATGAGCCGCATGGGTGATATTAGGTTGCCCTTTAGTATTGCTTCCGATGTTGGTCGTTATGAGCCGCATGGGTGATATTGGGTTTTGAGTCTTCGGGCTCATGGATCCTTGTTTGTACAGTACTGAGCTCTAGCAAATATTATGATGTTTCATTCATATGTATATTCCCTAGGTATCGCCCTTCGGTGTTGGCCTTTTGAGCCGCATGATGAGTAGCGTTTACCTTGTGGAACTTGTATGCCTTCATTCTTATTTGTTATTTGCCTTTATGGCTTCCTTGGGGATATTCTTATCCTTTGTTTCTATATGTTGCCGATGATATGAGGCTTGTTATCATATGATTCATCTTTTGTTAGATGATTGTGTTATCTCCTTTAGAGATATTTGTTATACCTTGTAACCTTGCAGGTTAATTGTTGTTCAATTTATCTAACTAATTTGTTTAGCTAGACTGACCCGTGTGTTTTATACTCGGGTCAGACCGAGATGTTTCAGGTTAGGTGCTTTTGGACTTAGCCTATTTTCCTTCCACATGGACTATTCAGCTTGTTCCTTTTTGTTAAAGCTTTTTGTGTAGTCCTTTTTATTGTAACTTTGTCATATGTATTCTTTTGGGATTCGTCTGTATATTGTGGTTTGCTATACCACTTGACATGTATTATTTTGTAAACTCTGTTATGTATCAATATATGTGTATATGATGATCTACTGTTCCGTGATGTATATTACATTTGAGTTGTTATATTCTGTTCTGATAGATCCTTCAACCACCTATGGTTTTGTTTTAAGTATTCATTGGGTATGTCGACCTGCTTGGTATGTTTATTGTCGATGTATTCAATAGATAGTTAGAGCAAGGCTATAGATGGTCGCTTCCAACCAGCCTTATTCTCCGTGTCAGTTGACGGCATTACCCTGTAGTGTCCTTGGCTAGCGTGGGTATAGAGGTGGGGCGTCACAAGAGGCCAAAGTCGATGGGTTGTTGCTGACTTCGGCTAGGTGTGCCGAAAGTGGGTCGCACAAAGAAGGTGGCGGGACGGCAGGATGATGCGGCGTAGGAGGAAAGGTCGAGCAGTGCTTGCGAGGCGGGTCAGTGCTGCTGTCCGAAGATACGGAGGATGGTGGGTAGGTGGTTCGGCGCAAGAGAGAGGAGAAAAATGAGGCAACGCATGAAGGAAAGTGAACCAGGGAGAGGGGTTACGTGGGCATTGATCTCGGTAATAGCATGCTTTATTTCATTTGGAAGAAGTCAGGTAACTCAAATGAAAATAAAATGACGGAAGAGAATATTTGTATCGAATGGGAAAGGAATGGTCACCCGTGATTTGAAGAAATTATTAAATGCAAGCGGCTACTTGTTTTCTCCCTGGACAATGAAAAGGCAGGACCAAAAGATTTAAAGGTTACCGATACGGATAACTGTTTTACGGGTTCCGCTACATACTGGGCTACAAAATACAAAATTGTATATATCGATGAGATCAATACGACGAGACGATCAAAACGGTATATGGATATTTGTGGTACGATTAAATTATAAAAATATGAATTTTTGTAATAGCGGAAAATGCATGAAAAACGTAGAAAAATAAGATCGCGGAGCCAAAGATGTCCGAATTTGGAAAAATGACAAACTGATATCTTGTTCGGAAGATGGTTTAGAATTTTTCTATGTAAAAATATTTTGGTTTTGAAAATGTTTTATTTTCATCGCTTTTTAACTGATTAAATTGAAGTAAATTTACGCATGAAATAAACTTTCGTATTTTTGGATGAAAATTTACCAGTTGCTATGTTTAACTAGATGGATTCCAAATATTAGATTTATATTTTCAAAATTTTACCGTTTAAAATCCTATGAAATTTCAAACAATAACATTACAAAAACCGGTTAAATTTACGGGTCGTTTCACTAGTGATGTATTCAGACTTGTACTTGATTTTCATCTGGTTACTTCTGTTGTATCTTGTTTAACTCTAATTTATATCTATATAGTAGCTACATGAACTACTATCTCTTACTTCCGCTACATTTTATTACTCTGTGTCTATGATGTGTGATTGTTTATTTACTGTTTATGCATATGTTTTGCCAAATTTAAATTAACAATTCATTATTTTGGATTATTCAAGTCCGACATGTGCGGATGCGAATGGTTGAAAATATCGGGTCGTTACAGTTGGTATCAGAGCTTTGGCTCTATGCAAAACTTAGCATATATGGTCTCTTCCTTTTTGAGTCGATTCCTTTTCAATTTTGAAACGTTCCTTACGGTTTCAAAATACATTATTGTCCATCGCTATTCGCATTCTTCTAAATTCTGAAGCATCCCTTATCTCCACTGAATGACTTGTGAAGGGGTGAAGATCCTTTACAATAGACAATGATTCATCGGAGATTTCTATATCCTCGGTTTAGATGATGATATCTTTTGTTATCCTAAATTCTACATCTTGAGATTGAATGTAGATTTGTCTTAGAATTCTGCATCGATCTTATTCTTGAAGTCGCGGTTGCCCACGATTTATATAAGCTTGTCCATTTTCTTATTCCGTTAGTTAATCATCTTATTTTTTTGTTTCAACTTATCCTCAAACCAAAATTTTCTTTAATTTGAATTAATCAAATTTGAATCTCTGTCCTTGCTTTGAAAATCTATTCCTCTACAGTGTATTGTAAATCTATATTTAAAATGTTTTATATAGTGTGTTGTTTGAGTTATTAATGTTGATTTGGGTTTTTGATTGACAACGATATCTATAGGATCTCCAAAGCACTTGAACAGAGTAAACAAACACGTTATTGTTTTAAAATTTAGTAAATGAATAAATTTTGTATAATTATATTATATATGTGTATAATTTTCTGAATATTGATAGTTGATTGACTTGAATATTAAGAAATAATGTTTGGCTCTGTCTTGTAACTATTGGCTTTGGTTTCATCCATAAATAATTGAACTAAAACATGGTTATAAATTAATTTGGAAATTTAAATGAATTTATAATAAGAAACTAAGAATTTAATTTTCGATGGTTTCAGACTTTGTGCTTCAAGCTTTAAGGGTGTATTATTAAAGTATTTCAAGTAGAAATTATTTCAAGGAATTTTAATTTGTAAATCAGTGCTCTTTTCTTTGTTGCTGGAAAATAATTTCGAAGATGACTCCAGCATCATCGACTTTCATTTTCGAGTTTCAAAGTGAACATAAAATACTATAGTTTTTGCTACAGTCTTGCTTTGGATAATTAAATGGATCAGGATTTCTAAAATTTGATTTGATATATATTGTGTATATTTTTTTATCTCTAAAATCATTTGAAGTTAATTGAAAATCTAATTGTTAAACTTTTTCTTAAAGGATAATGTCAAATATACAATGAAACCAAAATTTTGAATAAATATTTAAGGTTGAGATAATTGAATTAGAAAATTTTATTTGTATAATATTCTATTACATACCAATATAACTTTCCTTAATTATTAGAAGTCAACAACGTAATTAGATAAAATACAATATAAAAGGGATTTTTATAAATAAAATATGAATGTTTATAATAAATGTTATACACTTAAGTTTTAGTTGTAAAAAGGATTAATTGAGGTAAATAGAATAAAAGTGTAACAAACCTATATTTTCTGATTGTTTCAATTGTATATTTTAATAATTATAAATGAATTCTTGATTTGAAAACTTTATTTTATTTATTAAATTGAATAATTTTGTATTTTAAATATATTTTTTGATTTCATTGTGAATTAGTATTTCAAACATGAATAAACTGATTATTTCCAAAAAATGTGAATTTTGGTCAAAATGGTCAAAATTTGACATTTAAATTTAAAATTTAAAATTTTGAATTTTATATTGTATTATGAAAATAGATTAAATGTCAAGAATACTACTTTTCGTTTCGTTGAAATCCAATTAATATTGTGAAAGTTATGCTTTTTATATTATTGTGTGTAAATTGTTTTATTTAACAAAATTGTTTATTTTAATTTATATAAATTATATTTTTTGTCATATTCATGTTCTAATATGTGTAATATGACATGTTATGTATATATTTTATGTTTAAAAAAAAATTAAAAGTGTATTTATAATTTTCCGATGTTGATTGTGTATTGTTTACAAATTTTATATTCTAGTATCAATTATTAAGCTATTTTCTTATTTATTTTCTATTTTTCCTTAAATTATTTATTTGTCTTCTTTTTCATTTTGTTTCGTTAAGTATTATATTCTGTTTACTGAAATTTATTTGGTTTAGTTTGATTTGAAAGAAAAAGAAATTCGAAAGGACAAAGCCCTTTCATTTTCTATGACTTTTCATATACTTTTCTTTTCATTTCTTTTTGGCCTTTCATTTTTCACTCAGCCGTTCGATTTTTTTTCTTAGCCATGTATTTCTCTTTGAAATTCATGTGAAAGAAGTTTTCTTATCACACAAGAACTCACGGCAATGCATAAAGACAAAAAAAATTGCTAATGGCTCCATCTCTTCTTCTTTTCAGTATATTTTCAATGATTTTTGCTCCCTCTTCTTCTAGTGAACTCGGCCTCTACTCAAGCACTTCACCATCGACCATCATCTCACCATCTATAGTAGCCATCGGGCCCTCTCCTTTGGTCAATTCAATCCATGCCTTCATGTTGAAGTATCGCAAAAAAAGTTTTGCAAAACCCTTACAAACTATACCAGCCTAGCCACAAAACTTCACCCACCATTCATCTATCACCCTGGCCACCCACTTAGCCACCATCAGCAGCCACTCCACCACATTTGGCCGCACCTCCAGCCACCTCCTGATCATGTCCTGTCACGACCCAAACTCGATGTCCGACAAACAACATCAAATTCGTTTCGCGGGAGCTTGCAACACCATTAAATGATAAATAACACAGCGGAAATAAAAGATGATATCACTGATATAACATGAATACAATATCCGATACATCAATTTGATACAATGATAATCATCAACATCAGAGATATACAACATAGAATACAGCGGAACATGATACAATATGAAATAAGTCTTCTCAGAATATAATACTGCAACTCTGATCCAAAAAGCTCCAAAGACAAAGCTCCAAAAATCCTAGCTCGATTCACCATCAAGATTTGCATCAAGCTAAGTAAGTCTCGTCCATATCCAAAAACCGAATTAGCTCCAGATAATCCAATGAATCTAATTATCTGAAAAACCAAACTCTAGAATACCCGTGTAGAAAAAGTTTGAGCATCCAGAGTTTAGGAAAGAAACAATAAACTCTGGATCAGTCATGGGACTGGTGTGAGCAAACAAAAACAGTTTATCTTTAAAAACAAACAACGAAATATTTTAAAACAGATTCGCAATGCTTTTTAGAAATGAGACTACCATAAGGCCTCCCGTACACACACACAATGCAAACGCAGAATCAGAGGAGATTTCTACTTATGATAGTCAAAGATGCTTGATACGCATTAAAAAGAAACATTTGATATTATTACTAGTGCATAGTGTAGGAAAACGTTTCGAAAGTAAAGATATAAATCTTAGCCAGCATAGACATTTCGAACTATGCCTACTATAGCTACAATCCAAACAGTGGGGCGCCACCATAAGTGAATGATAGGTTCTACAACTAAAACCGTACAAGGTACGTATTTGAAGAATGGATTTCCAACAAATGGTCAGGCCAAGGAACTTCCCATCGCCAATTGGAAACGCCTCTGGAAGGACGCCTCGAGAACCCAACTTGATCTCTGCCGAACAAGGCCGGCTACCCCCCTTCCCGGGGAATATACAAAACCTCAGATATGCCACTCTCGGTCCTTTGGGACCTTTAAGTGAGAGCTCTCTAACCAACAACATCACACAGTAAATAATATTGTGTGTCCACATGAGTAAGTATCTGGGCTCCATTCCATGATACTACCCTTTTCCAGAAGGAATGGTCATACCCTAGGGAAGCTATCCCGAAAAACCTTGCCACACAATTCCTGTTTCGATCGTTACCGGTTTGTGAGGCTCGACGATGTCTCGTCCACAAAGCCACGCTTTATACAAAAGCTGTGCTTTGGGTCAACAAATGATCATAGAAATGATCACAAAGATAAAAGATCAAACAAATGATCATATCACAAATGATCAACAAAATGATCATTTCACAGCAACACTCAGCATGTCACATTACCAAATTGGGAATATATCGCTGATAACCATCAACTACATAACCTCTGAGCTCGTACGTCTCAGAGAAGGGTGTTAAGCTAAGAGAATAAATTCTCCGCCACGAACAGAAATATATTTGAAAGAAATCTTCTTTATATCTCAAATTATAATGTCAGACATAACAATCCATACAAGTCTGTTCTTGGTTCGAACAGAACCGAAGGCACTTCCAAAGAAGTCCTTGCAATCCGGATATCCACAATCCTGATTGGATTTCCCATCACATATGGAGAACTCTATACCGGAGAAACTCGGTGCAGAGTCAATCGACAGGTCATCGTATCACTCTCGCAAATACCCGGTCTTTAATGGCGATCTTCAAATGCTATCCATAACGACGTATCACATACTCGGAATGGGTTATACGACCCAAAGGTCCTTTACCGGCTAACCCGAATAGTGAGCGCAAAATTTAAAACATATGGATATGGGATTTCGATTAAGTCACAACTTAATAATTCCGAAGTTTCTTTCAAATGGTTTAAACCAATTACCATTTCAAATCTTTTAAACAAAAATATTTATTTCACAAAGTTCACTCAGTTTCACAAAGATTCATTTACGGATTTCAAAACAATTTCCGTTTCAATTGGATTAACTCATTTAAATCTTTAGATCAAAGATTTATCTCATAGCTTTCAAAACTTATTTCCAAAGATTCATTCATAACTTGGAAAATCATTTTCGATTCAAACTTGAAATCTCTTTAATATAAATTGGAAGTTCATTGCTCATATGAAAGCTTTTTATAACTTAGAAATAATAGTTTTATTTTGGAAAAACCCCGATTCATTTATACAAGTTACGATCTTTAATTCGAATTTTCAAATCAACGCTTAAAAACGGTTTAAACCCGTATAACTTGTAAAGTCCTTTTTAAATCATAAATACTGAATATAGAATTCAATTTCAGATTTCTTTTGAATTTCAATCTAAATCCGATTATTTGAATTCCAAATCTTTATTAGTTATTCAAAAATAACTTTTATTCTTAAAACAGCTTTTCAAAAGCTTTTCCACATTAAAACTTAATTTATTTCCAAAAATATTTGAATTAAAAATTCAAATTCAAACTTATTTAAGAATCTGTGACTTAACCGATTTCCTCGTGAAATCCATATTTGTGTGTGCATTGTGTGGTCCAGGGATTTTACGCAATAGTGCACAACATCAATCGTTACAGAGATATCAATAATGATAAGCGATATAATCCATAACGCTGATCTCTATTCACAGATTCATAGAGAAATAAACTTATCAATCACAGAAATTCATCATTACGATTCGATGTGGGTTTTGGATAACCAACTGGAATCTGAATCCCTGTCGCATCGAAATTCAAATGTCGTTTTATAGGCAAAAAGGGGTTTTCACATATACAAATCCAAATTCACAGTACAACATAAGGCAGTTCACATCACATAGCATCACAATCATAAACAGAAATATCAATTCAATAGGCAACAAATCAAATATCCTACTTACACAATCCATAAGCAATCATCCTTAATTCTTATTGTAATTAATTCAAATTTAATTTTAATTACTTAGAATTAATCACTTAACCCTGTTTAATTTATCATTAGTTATCAATTAATCACTCATCTCATTTCAAATTAGTTAATTAACAAATCAATTCTCAATAAATTATCTTAATTAACTACTAATTAGAGGCTAATTTACTTTGATTATCTGATTAACAATTCGTAATTACAAACAGAGTAAACCGTTAATAATATTTATTTGTCTTAATTAACATTTTAGAATCTCTTTCAAACTTTGAAATCAAATTATCACTAAATTAAAAACTTTAATGGTAAGTAAATTTAAACACTTGTTTGTTTTACATTAATTACTAAATTAAAGTATTAATTGAATTCTAAAACTTTGTTAAGTATTCTTCTTAACTCATGAACTGGTAACAAAGGCTTAACTTATAATTGGCATGCATTAATTGGCCATTAATTATTGAAACTTGTTTTAAACAGATCGCATGCTACTATTAGTTTGCAGGTTGAAAAATCAACCTGAGCAAGATTTTTTTGTCAACACTGCAGTTTGAAGAAAATTACCTGAGTCTCACCCCTATTATCTCGAGTAACCCCGGCGTTCCTCTCATGTTTCCCCGAGACCTCCTCTCCCACTCGTTCGTTCTTCTTCTTCTTCTTTTTTTCTAGCGAGTTAAACTTTTAGGTTTAAATGAATGCATCAGGGAACAGGTAACCCAAACTCGAGTTTAACACATCACCATCATCAAGCGCGTCTTCGTCTTCCCCAATTTTCGCAGCCCCACCAACCCAAACGTGCATATGTGCACGTGCACAGATACGTCGAGCATCGCCGATCGACGTCGAGATCAACCCCGAGTCTCTCATGACCCCATCAACAAACTCCACAACTCAAAAATCCAATACCTCCACGAAATTGAGATTTGGGTTGTTCGAACATTTCCTGGGACCCGACCAACATCAGTAGATCGCATCGTCCATCCACTTCTATCCATCAGAAGCCGCGTGGTCGCTCCCGAAGCTTCGCATACGTCTGACGCTTCGATCGATCCTAGTGCGATCGATTCCGATCGTCTAATGGTGACGCAGCAATAGCGATTCCGACCGCGATAAATATGGGTTGTTAAACCCTAATTTTCTCTCGCCCCCAAAATACTTGCAACAAATAATTTTCTTAACATTTTTCCTAACATTATTGAGTCCAAATCTAGCTCCACGTAAAATTTCAACACCCAATATTTCTTTGATTTCCGGGAATTGATCAAAGTGCCAATTTTGTTCAAATTCGAACTGCCCTCGAATTACTGAATTAAAAATCATCACTATTGATTTAAAAATCCTAATTTCATATGTTTATTCAAAATATGAAATCAAATCAATGATTTAAAATAGTTGAAATTATCACAAATTTTTGTTTTTACTGTAAAACCAAGTTTACAGAGTCGAACACTTCATGATCAAGCTTAAACAAAATTTTAAACTATGAGTTAAATTTAAACAACTTACTTTGTTTAAGAATCCCAATCCTAACATGTTTGTATGAAGTTTCATTTGTTTTCTTTCTAACTTACTTTACTCTGAGAACTAAAGGTATAGAATGACAAATTATATACAGGTTCCTACAGCAAACAGAATGTACACAGAGCATTTAATTTAAACTGTAGCAAGCATATATTCTTAAAAAAAAAAATACACAGGTTAAATTTTAAAACCAGTTTGTTTACTCATGGTAAAAACAAAGAAGTCAAATAAAAGAAAGAAAGCTTGCTCACCTTGAAAAGTTTTGAAAAACAGAGAGTTGTTGCTTTTGAAAACTGCAGTATTGATTTTTCCTTTTTGAATCCCAGGTTTGAACTTGCTTTTGCTTTCTTTTTAATTTCTGTTTTTTTTTTCTTTGCTATTTTTCTTTCTTTCTTCAGTAAAAGGTTTTGAACAAATTGGAGGCAACTCATATATATAAAGAGAAGTGCAGTTTATTATTTGTACAGAAAGCATGTTGTAGAGGCTTGCATTAATTGCCTTGGTATGTTGCATTAATGACTTTGTACTTTAGGTTTTCATTTGCAAGCTATTACCATACTTTGTTTACAGCCTAGCTTACTTTTACCTTATTCTATTCTTTTATGCATACATGTATATAGATACTCAGATCTTGGTTTTGCATATGCATGTACAGTTTGCTTGTTTAAATTACGTATGTATTTTTATGTTATAGATATTATTATTATTTTTTTGTTTTGTTGTTTTATGTTTCATTTGTTATCATTTACTTTGGGTCCTTTGTATTCACTTTATATTTTATATGTGCTTCATTTGTTATCTTTTATAGTTTGATTATTTCTCGTATTTGCTGTTTTATGTCTTGTTTGTTTTTATTTGCTTTGTATATATTATTTCTTCTTTGTCTCACTTACTTTGTAATATAATGACATTCTATATTAATATGTTGTTATAGTTTTACTTTGTAATATACTTTTTATTTTGTAATTTATCTTATAATTATATTTCTAACTTAAGTATTAAATTTATAATGTATATTTTATTTTATATTTTACACTTATCACTTATTTTCAATATTGATACGTAGTTATATTTTATTTTATACTTTAAACATTTTATTTATAATTCAATTCAACTACATTTATAATAAGTTTCAAATCCAATTTATAAAATAAATAAGTATACATATCTTATCAAAATTGAAAGATTTCAAATAAATCCATAATTAAATCCAAGAATTTAATTTAATTAAATTACAAATTTAAATTCGTCATTAAAACTGGATCGTTACAGACTTTCCCCCTTTAAAGGAATTTCGTCCTCGAAATTCGCCAGAGAGAGATAACAAAAAAAGATAGAGGAATATCCTTCCAGATCAAACTGGATATCAATTCTACATTTGGCTTACCAAATCAGAATATCAACAATAGATATGAGAACAACTCTATCAATTACGAAAAATTGGATTTGCTGATCTACAAAGTATACAGGGGTATTGGTTAGTTCGAAGGGATAACTAACCGTTCGTAGAATATATCGAAACTCAATGAAATAGATAGAAATAGATTTGATTACGATTTCAGATTCAAGATTTAATTCATTTACGATTTGCTGAGAAATACAACTAAGGATAGTTCTAGTGTCGAACAAAATTCAAACAATTTAATCGTAAACGAGAAGATTACCTTATAAAATTTCTTTTCCTAAATCAGCTTGTTGAAGTTGAAGAATCATCTCTAATTGCATACACTTTCTTTACTAAAGTTTGCTTCTTGGCTAGACAATTTTTGATCCTATGTCCCGGCTTGCGGCATTTATAGCATCCCGTAGATTCCTGATCTGGCCTCATAAATGGCTCTCTCATTCCTGGCATCCAAGAATTCTTACATTTATCCGAGTAGTGACCTTTCTCCAAGCAATTGAGACAAGCAACATCCTTCTTTTTCTTCTGTATACTCTTCTTTCCTTTATTTTTCCTCGATTTCTTTCCGCCAAACTTCCTTTTTCTCCAATTCAGATTACTTGCATCTACATTCTCCTCCGGATCATTTTTCTTTTCCAGAGTATCGTATCTATAGCCCATATCAATTAATTCATAAAAAGATTCCTTGACGTGAGTAGTCATCCATTCCTGAAACTCCTTGTTCATTCCCCGAATAAACTTTTCATTCTTCCTTAACGGTGTATTCACCAATTCTGGACCAAATCGAGATAATTCAAAAAATTTGTTTAAGTATTCTTCAAATGATAAACTCCCTTGCTCTAAATCCATAAAGTCCTAGTATACTCTAGAGATACCAGCAGACGACATATATCGCTGCTCAAATACTTCCTTGAAACGACTCCAAGTAAATTCATCTGCCAACTCATCCACGGTAACAGTTTCCCACCAAACTAAAGCCTCTTCCTGGAGTTGCCATGAAGCTATCAATCGCATCTGATCATTTTCTAATTTTAGTCCTTTGAAAATCTTTTCGCACGATCGAATCCAGGCATGTGCTTCGATAACGGTTTCTTTTCCTGTGAAGGGCTTTCCACCAAGTCTAGAAAACTTTTGATATAATCAGCCAAATTCAATTGAGATTGAATAGGAATATCTGTCGTTGCAGGGTTTTGACCAGTTGAAGTGGTATTTTCCTGTCTCTTATTTCGTCCTCTTCTTCCACTCATTCTTACTATCTGTAAATAGTAAGAAATCCGATTAAGGCATTCGGACGAAATATCTTAGAGAATAACAACAGATAAAGAAAATAGATTAAGAAATTTGGATTTTGGTTCCACTGGTTGTACTCATTTTAGGGTATACTTCACCCTTTCTCTAATGAGTCATCTAATGTGTTACACTCCGTAGCTAAAGTTCTTACTCAACCTTCAGTTCTGATACCAAACTGTCACGACCCAAACTCGATGTCCGACAAACAACATCAAATTCGTTTCGCGGGAGCTTGCAACACCGCTAAATGATAAATAACACAGCGGAAATAAAAGATGATATCACTGATATAACATGAATACAATATCCGATACATCAATTTGATACAATGATAATCATCAACATCAGAGATATACAACATAGAATACAGCGGAACACGATACAATATGAAATAAGTCTTCTCAGAATATAATACAACTCTGATCCAAAAAGCTCCAAAGACAAAGCTCCAAAAATCCTAGCTCGATTCACCATCAAGATTTGCACCAAGCTAAGTAAGTCTCGTCCATCCAAAAACCGAACTAGCTCCAGATAATCCACTGAATCTAATTATCTGAAAAACCAAACTCTAGACTGCCCGTGTAGAAAAATTTTGAGCATCCAGAGTTTAGGAAAGAAACAATAAACTCTGGATCAGTCGTGGGACTGGTGTGAGCAAACAAAAATAGTTTATCTTTAAAAAAAAACAACGAAATATTTTAAAATAGATTCGCAATGCATTTTAGAAATGAGACTACCATAAGGCCTCCCGCACACACACACAATGCAAACGCAGAATCGGAGGAGATTTCTCCTTATGATAGTCAAAGATGCTTGATACGCATTAAAAAGAAACATTTGATATTATTACTAGTGCATAGTGCAGGAAAACATTTCGAAAGTAAAGATATGAATCTTAGCCAACATAGACATTTCGAACTATGCCTACTATAGCTACCATCCAAATAGTGGGGCGCCACCATAAGTGAATGATAGGTTCTACAACTAAAACCGTACAAGGTACGTATTGAAGAGTGGATTTCCAACAAATGGTCAGGCCAAGGATGTGACGACCCGCCCTTCTACCACCAGAAAGACGTATCATCATGAAGAAAGAAAGGGATAGAAATAGAAAAGAAAGAGAAAGAAAGAACAACAATCACGGAAACTCACAGCGGAATGGAATAAAATATAATACATCACATAACAATTTCATATTTTACATATATCAGAGTTATACAATATTATACACTTGACAAATTTTATATACATCAATCACTACATACATCTCAAAATACAACATACTCTAACTAACACAGCGGAACCAGATAGATATCTACTACGTTGAAGCCTCCTGCTCCATTGCTCCTCCAGAATTTCGTCAAAGCTAACCTGATTCCCTTGACTACCCGTAAAAATTTGGGTACCCGATAGTTCGTGAAAAACAAAAATAAACTCCGGGTCAGACATGGGCCTGGTATGAGTAAACAGTTTAAATTGTTTAACTTTGAAAAACATTTGAAAATAAAGGTATCACGTAAGACTCCCCATAAATAAATACGGGTAAGTTTTTACCTTACGCTAACCAAAACATTTCATAGGAAATTCTGTGATATTATAATAGTGTCTAGGGTTTTCAAGTAAATAGAAAATAGCCGAAATTGTTACATTATTAAATTCCAGCTACTAGCCACAAAAGTGGGTAATACAATCAAAACCGTGGGCACTTATTGGAAAATGGATTCCATACAATGGCAGGGCTACTGAGGTACCGCCCGTCACAGTACGGGGCCTAGATCACCGTACCGAGGATTACTCCCTTCATCCCCTACAATACAAGGCCGGAACCATTCCTTACTGAACAGTCCCGAACAAGATAAACCCTGTGGTTGCCGCGCCCAACCACCCACTAAGCTGAATAAAAAGGGACATCTAGATAGGGGAAATATCTTGTCCTGCTTGGGCATGACCCACCTAACCTTGCTGCATCTCCCCTGTTTTAGCCATTCCCGGTTGATGAGGCTTGAGCCTACGATTACCTTTAGAGATCAAATTTCTTAGAATGCTCACCGACCGCCTGACGATGTGCTGAAAGCATTCAATCCATACAAGTTCGTTCCGGGTTCGAACGAAACCTAAGGCATTATCTCGTTACACTCATTTTGGAATCACCCACAGAGTTAACGACAACAACCCTTGCATTCTGAATCTTCATCTTCATTTTATATTAACGACCTAACGTTAATTTGGATCGATGTGGTTTTCGGATGTCCAAATGTGGATACCCGATCCGGGTCTCATCAAAATCCAAAACGTGTCTTTTAGGGCCAAGTTGTTTTAAAGTTTACAAATAATTTCGTTTCAATTATCCATATACACACAGATAGATAATTCATAGTATCAGAATAGATAATTAACACTGTCACCATAAAAAGATAGGCAATATTATCATCACAACAGATAACCCATATTATCTACTACAATCAAGCATACATTTCACACTGCATCATTTATCTTATACTAGAAATCTCAAACCATTCAAGGTAAACAATATCTTTCATCCATATATGAACAGTCATATCAGCTATAATTAATTTAAAATGAATTAAATTAATTACTTGCATCTCTAATTAATTTAAAATAAATTAATTTAATTACTTAACCATTATAAGTCTTGCTTATATAACTATTACCCAATTATTAATCAATTAATAAAACAAATTCACTTAATCATACTTGATTAACTAACATTTAATTTCAAGTAATCATCCTTTAATTATTTTCACAATTCAATTATCTTATCCAAATATGGAAATTAACCTTCAATTACATATATTACATTACTTCTTAATTTCACCAATCAATTATTCTTTAATCTTTCATTATTACTTTCATTATTTAATGATTGCTAATTACATTTCATTTCATTATCCTATATTAAATGAATTACCTTAAGTAATTAAATCTTCAATTAAACTATATTTATTAATCACTCTTGATTAATACTATTCAGTAATCAATCACCTTTAATTACTCTTAACACATCACTTAATTATTCCTCAACTGATTTCCTTAAAAATTAATCCCTTGATTAAATTGCACAAAGTAATTATACTCAAATTACTTCCATTATCAAATCATCCTCATTCAATTATATCCAGTCATTATCATTAATTACTTCTCCAAGTAATTTTACTTATCACATCATCAATTAATTATTTAAATTAATTAAACTTGATTAATCACACAAATAATTAAACTTTAGTTATTACAATAAGTAAGTAATTCCCTAATTACTTAATTACTTAATTAATTTAATTCATGCTATTTAATTTATCACTTCTTCATCAATTTGTTTAACCTTAATTACTTAATTAGCTTTTCCTTAATCATTAGTTGAAAACCTTAATTATCAATCAAATAATTTGATTAACAAATTTTTAATTGTTGATTACTTCATTAATTATTTCTTAATTCTTAGTTAAATCTCTTGATTAATTAACTATTAATTATTCATTAACCTACCTAAGTAGTTAATTACAAATTAACTTATTTCTTAATTTCTATTCGATCTCTAAATAAAATTATAAAGTAATCATTCTTAATTACTTATAAAATTGTTAGTAAATTACTCTTGATCTTAATTAACATTTGGAAGAATTTTCTTAAGTTTGAATTATTAAAAGTTGATTATCTTTATTCTTAACTTAAATCAATTTCTTAATTAAAAATAACAATAAAGTGTTAATCACATTTGTTAAGTACTAACTAAATAACTAAACCTTGTATCTAAGTTTTAACTTAAAACTTTTAGACTCCTATTAAGTTATACAATGCTTATGATTTGTTGAGAGTGATTTACTTAGCTTCCCTATTTATAAAATACTGTTGTCGGAAGGTACCGAGTCCTCCCCTTTAGAACCCCGCGTGCAACTTCGAGTCTTCACCAAATCTTCCCGAGACGACTCTATACAAATCCCTTCTTCTCCTTCTTTTTTTTTATCAGTTTAAGTTTTGTTTGAACTTAGAATTAAATTAACACATCAGGCTCAACCACTTCGAACTCGTACTCAACTCGAAGCCCCAATCCCAAAAACTCGCGCGCAACTCGAGACCATATACTGACACGTCGCCATCCCTCCCCCCCTTCGTGCACGTGCACGGCGGCACCAAGAACCACCAGCGAACACCTACGATGCAGACACACCACAAATCACTCGCTTATCTAAAATCCAAAGTCAAAATTCCTTCTGAAAAGCCGAAACGAAAAGCAACAGAACAACCCATAACCCAACTCGAACCTCTCCAAAAATATCACCTCGTCACCGCCGCCGTGACCACCGGAAACCCCCAAATTTTGGCCGAACCTCGACAACACTCCACCCTTCCTTTCCCCGAAGTTACGACCAACTCGATCTTCAATGAATGTCGAACTCGGCACATTTACAGACAGATCAAAATTTTGCACTAAAACCCTAAATCAATCCCAATTCTTTAATTCACGTGATATAAAAATTATTTGATAATTTTTACGTGATCCTAAATGTTTAAGCTTGCTTCAACTAGAATTTTAAAAATAAAAATTGATTGAATCAACAGTTATGGACAAAAAATCAGATTCAGTTCCTTTTTAAACTGCACTTTAAATTCTTATTTAAAAATCATTATTTTTATGCTAAAAATCCTAACTTTGTTTATTGAATCAAGATATGAAATCAGATTAACAAAATTAAATATTTGAATTTTAACATATTGATTTCTATTTACTGTAACTTGAGTATGCAGTGTCCAAGTTTCACTATCCACCTTCATCAATCCTTCCAGGCCGTAATTACAGTTTAACAAGTGTGTTTAACTTAAATTCTTAAGTATGAAATATTTGTATGAAGAAGTATTTAAATTTGTCTCTGCTTTTACTATGTTCTGAAACTTGAAATACTGAAGAACAAGCCATATAAATTTCCAGTGCAACAGAAATATTCACAGAGAAGTTTGTTTAAACTATAACAAGCACATAACATCCAAAAAGAACATTCACAAATTATATTTTGAAAATAGTTTGTTTACTCAACAAAACAATTGTTGAACAAGGCATCAGTTCTCAAAATCTGCTTGACGTCCCAAATCTCCCTGAACTACTAATTCTACAACTAATGATGGATCCTAAACAAATTTCCAAGATGAGATGTATGGGATACATTATGAATTCCAGACATCAGTTCTGGCAATTCAATCCTATAAGATACAACTCCAATCCAAGTTAAATTTTATATACATACATAACTCAAGGTCTCAGCCTCCCATTCATTTTAATTCACAATCAAATTTATTAATTCACCATCCAACTTTATTTGACCAATTCTAATTTCATTTACATACTTAATTTGCCAATTTATTTCATCTTAGTTTATTTCCACTTCCAATTCAATATTTGATTTTATCAGAAAAATCACTACATTATAATTCTTGAGTTCATTTCTAGTTAGTAATCCTGGTTTGGATGTCTATTTCATTTCCTAAGTACAAAATAATTTTATTTTGGCTTATAATTCCACTCTTAACTTTATGAGCCTCAATTTCATTTATTCTCCACACTCACATCCATTTATTCTTAAACACATTCATTTTCACTTTAAATTTCAGATCTTACCTGTATCAAACAAGTATGCTTTTTATTTCAAATATTTAAATTCTTTTGATAAGCCATCAGAGTTTATTTATACAAATTTAATTTTTATCCAACTATTCTATTTGAATAAAGATTTTATTCCAACTTAAATTATTAAAGCTTTTACTAAATAAACTCCCACTTCCCTTGAAGCTACACTTCTATAAAGTTTAATCTTTGGTTAATTTACTTGTTTAATTTTATACTTAAACTTATTTCCATCTTATTTGGTACTCACCTAGATCAACTTCCATTATTATCTCATAATCAAACTTCTATTTAACCAATTTAAATCCCATTAACCTATTCAATCAACCAATTAATTCCAAATTAGTTCACTTCCACTTATTTTATTTTAACTCGAGATTGAACACTTATCTACAGCCAAAAATATTCTAAATCTATGTGTTGCTAATTTCTCTTACAAGTTACCGGAACATATTTATTCCAATTCAATTTGTTTATCTTAACTTCCATTAAATTAAGCACCATACCATTCTCTTTAATCTACCAACCCACTTGGATTTGATTAAGTAAGAACTTAATTTCATTTACTCATATCTCAATTCATTTCATTCCAATCTTAAATTTAAATCCAATTATTATTAAGCTTAAGTTAATCTCAACCAAAATTTTATTTCAATTAAATTCCCCAACCAATTCATTTACATTGTAAATTTGTTGTACTTCATCAATTTATTTACATCCTTATTATTATTATTTTTTAATCATTAGTTTAATTCCAAAATTAAATTAAACTTCCAACTTAATTCAAAATAAATCCTCATTTTCAACTTCATTTTTAAATTTTAATTCCAAATTAAATCTCTTACTTCCTTGGTTATATAAGCCATTGTAAATCTTTATAATCCTATTTGTCTATTAACATTATCATCCAAATACTATAATTATGTATATATATATAACTAGCAAAAAAAAGTTTTTTTTTATGTATATATCAAAATAGATTTTGGATGAAATTATTTAATTCACCCACTTTTGAAAACAATATCATGTCGAATTGATCTATTCAAGTGTTTAGAAACCCCTTCGGTACAGTTGTACAAACTGCACTGACGAAGGTTCATATACCACTCAATCAATCAATCAACATAATATAAAATCATTTTATAATCACTAACAAGTACGCACTCATATTTATTATTACGCTCAGACTCATTCTAGAGTACTACTGATTCTAACTCTCATGAAAAATCTCCACCAGAGCCAAGGTTCTCACTTAACCTTTCAGCCCTGATACCAACTGTGACGACCCGACCTTCTACCACCAGAAAGACGTATCATCATAAAGAAAGAAAGGGATAGAAATAGAAAAGAAAGAGAAAGAAAGAACAACAATCACGGAAACTCACAGCGGAATGGAATAAAATATAATACATCACATAACAATTTCATATTTTACATATATCAGAGTTATACAGTATTATACACTTGACAAATTTTATATACATCAGTCACTACATACATCTCAAAATACAACATACTCAAACTAACACAGCGGAACTAGATAGATATCTACAACGTTGAAGCCTCCTGCTCCATTGCTCCTCCAGAATTCGTCAAAGCTAACCTGAATCCCTTGACTACCCGTAAAAATTTGGGTACCCAAGAGTTTATTGAAAACAAAAATAAACTCCGGGTCAGACATGGGTCTCGTATGAGTAAACAGTTTAAATTGTTTAACTTTGAAAAACATTTGAAAATAAAGGTATCACGTAAGACTCCCCACAAATAAATACCGGTAAGTTTTTACCTTACGCTAACCAAAACATTTCATAGGAAATTCTGTGATATTATAATAGTGTCTAGGGTTTTCAAGTAAATCGAAAATAGCCGAAATTGTTACATTATTAAATTCCAGCTACTTGCCACAAAAGTGGGTAATACAATCAAAACCGTGGGCACTTATTGGAAAATGGATTCCATATGTTAACGCAAAAATTTGAACGCTAACACCCCGGTGTATGAAGTGAGATCGTGAAAGCACCACCCGATAACTTGGGAACAGATTATAAGCAGATAATAGTGAAAAAACAGTAAACAACAGCAATTTTATAGTGGTTCGGCTTAAGAGATAGCCTACGTCCACATTGAATATCTTTATTGACGATTTGATTACAAGTTAATGCAGTTACACTTTGATTACAACACACTTTGAGTTTCAAGTGACTTTGAACAAGTAGCCTAAACTTCAATGTCGATCCAAATCTTTGAACACATGTTTGATATGTTTGATTTCTTCGTGAAGTTTCTTGAAGGTGTTGAAGTAGTTTAGAATGCAGCAGAGTAACGGCGCTTGAAATGAATGAGCCAAAAGTCCCCTGAATGTTGGAGGTGGCCATGTATTTATAGGCAAATTTCTGGGCCGGAATTGTTTAGTCATGAGTCGTGACCGACTCAGAATGAACCATGACCGACTCACATACCACGAGTCAGCAAGCAGTGGCATAGATGAAATGGCATTGAGCTTGTTCCTCGTATGCTTAGGTCGCCAGCGACTTATGATAGGTCGTTAGTCACCTTGAGTCGTTGGAAACCCTGAGTCGTTGGAAACCCACAGTCGGTCTACCCCATAAACCACTAACTAGTTAAACCACTCTGCTCTTCTAAGGCATTAACTCGTTGAGTCGTTGGTCCACTGAGTCGTTACGAACCTTGAGTAGATGAGTCGGTCCAGTCCTTGAGTCGTCTCGTATGAGCCGTGAACTTTGTTGAGTCCGTAACTCAATGAGTTGGCTTGTATCATGAACCGCTAACCTCCATGAGTCGTTCCATTCCTCTAAGTTGCCTTGAGCCTTAGCTCGTCAGCCAATTGAGTCGCTACCAGCTGAGTCGGTCCTTTCCTTAAGTTGCTGAAGCCCCTTGAGTCGTAAATCCAATGAGTCGTTAAAGACCTTAAGTGGATGAGTCGGCCCAAGTTTCATCTCGTTGGTAGAACAGGGTTAACATTTGCCCCTCGAAGTGCACGCCTAAGTCGTAGGTCGTGTGCTTCGACTTATCTTAACTCGTGTGCCGACTCAAACTCTACTGCCCAACGTTATAAAAACCTGAGTCATTCACCTTTTCTTCTCATTCCCTAACCTTTAAACCGTGTCTGCCATTAACGCCATTCAAGCTTTCAAAAGCGATTTCGACCGGATCCTCCATCGATCATCCCTATCATCATATTGCGTAAGCGATCTCGCTCTCCTTATGATTTTCGATTATCCCTAGCTTATGCGCCCCATCTCCATCTTCGATTTGCCCCTTTGAGCCCTGCGAATTTGGTTGCTTTGGCCATCAATGGACTTAGGGTTATCTGTTCTACGATTCGAGGCGGTTTAGCGGTGCGATAGAGCTAGGATTTTTGATTGAGAGCTTATTGGGTTAATGGGTTAAAAGTTGGAAGATTAACGGGTTAGGAGTTAGGAGTGAAATGGTTTATGGGTTAGAAGGCAACCTGGTTAGGAGTTAGGTGATTAGTTGGTCAGATTGATTCGAATACTGCTTTAGGTATGACTCGGTCATTTTTGTATGATTCAACAACCATGATCCGACCCAACATGCTCCACGGCCTAAGCCTTGAGTCGTGGCCGAGATACGGCCTAACCCTTGAGTTGAACCAGAGCTTCTCCCTTTTTATACGACTTACGACTTAGGGCACTGCCGACTCAAAATTTTTGAGCCGTTGACGAGTTAGGACTTGCGTGAATTCTGCTCGAACTTTGAACCACTGCATAAATTTTGAACTGTTGAATTTTATTGCATTCATTCACAGGTTATTTTGACTTGCAGGCTAACAATCTGTTCAATACAACATTCACAGAAAACTGGGACGAATATACTGTCATCGACTGCCCATATCAAATGACAGATTAGTTAATGACAGATAATTAACTTAAACAAATCGTGTGAACGAAGTGCTATCGATTTCAAGTAGAATATTAAAGCAACACTGAAATAGTCAATTGAAACTGACCAGCCTGCACTAATATTATGCTTGAATTTTAAATTAACAAGTTCTGAAATTACCATAGTCGATCAATCGTCAACCAGTTTAATTCCAGTTATATTTACTTGTTATTTTCATTAGTTCTGCACAACACTTCACACTTTTAGGAAACGTGCACCTTCGCATTTGAACGTCCAGTTGCTTGTGTAGAATGACATCTCAACAAGAAGAACCGATGGGCCAGGCTGAAGAAGTCTTCCCAGTAGCCAACCTGTTGGATAACCCTCCGGAGAGAACTCCCACAACTCTGAATCAGCGGGTGTTTAACCAATTGCTCATCCAGTTTGGCATTGCCGAAGCAGATGCCTTACAGCTGGGGCCAAATGATACTGCAGATAAGCCCCCTTCTGGCTTTATTGCTGTCAACCGCCAAATGTGCTTGAGCGGTGCCATACCACCTTTCAATGACTTCCTTCAGCAGTTCCTGCTTCGATTATCTATCTCTCCATTCCAATTGCACCCCAATGGTCATGCCATTCTGATGGGGTTATGTGTGCTACTTAGTAGAGTTCTGGGCCAATTACCAAGCTTTGAGGAAATCTGCTACTTCTGCTCATTCACAAAAATTAAAGATCATCCCTCTATCGTAGTTATAAGGAGTGCTCGAAACCGCAAGCTCATCACCGATCTTCCAGAAAGCGTTCATGGATTTCTAAATCAGTACTTCTTTGTCCGCTGCCCTCCAGGGTTTTATGCCATCTGGAGAGTAGGAAGTAAGATTTTCCTGCTTTTATTTCTCCATTCTTGGGCTTTTCGAAATATGAGTTGCTAAACGCTAACTTGGCTTCTTTTTTTTCCTGTTTTAGCACTTCCT
Source organism: Allium cepa (assembly GCA_030765085.1). Taxonomy (NCBI): domain Eukaryota; kingdom Viridiplantae; phylum Streptophyta; class Magnoliopsida; order Asparagales; family Amaryllidaceae; genus Allium; species Allium cepa. The sequence goes on along the minus strand of CM060943.1, from coordinate 948,438,887 downwards.
CCTTCCTCCAGAGATCCATGCTATAAACAAATTTTTGAGAGATTGAACGCCGTGGCGGCATAAGAGAGGAGTATAAAGTTCTTGTTAAATGATGGATTTTTACATCAATATGGGCTTCTTCATTCCTCTCGCTTCACTCAGCTTCGTGAAGTCCCAACTGAAATTCCTGATTCTCCGACGGAAACTCCTGATGCCCCAGTCTCTACCAAAGAGCACACGCAGGGAGGAACCTCTATAGAAACTCCACTAGTGAAGTGTTCAATTCCGAAGGACGTTGCGGGGCCGTCCGACAAGTCCGCACTTGCCCCAGTTATCGAAGAGGAAGAAACTCCACGATCTTCCGGAAGATTTGCTGACGAAGGAGTTGAGAAAGCCAGTCCCAAAAAACATGATGGCGATGATGTTTTCGAGGGGTTGACCGATTTAATTGTGACTTCTCAAGAACTTTTCAAAGATGATGTTTCCAAAACTATCTCTTCTGTAATTGAGGCGACATCCTCTCTACAACAAATGTCAACTCCTTCCACTCAAGTTATCACTACCTCTACTCCACAGAGTGGTCTGTAACTTGATGCGTGTAGTTTACACGTTACACAACACTTAGGACTTTTCAGCACTTCTATGCATTCATCTTCTTGTACTTTAGAGATTTCTAAAGCTTATTATTTTTATTCCAGATTCTCCAATGGGGCGTAGTAGTTCATACTATGATGATTTCCAGCGCTATGGGAGGCATAGCCAATATGATTATAGGCGTCACCTCCCTTCTTACAGAGAATCCGATCAAGAGAGGGCCATCAGGAAAGCAGACGAGAGACGAGCATATGAAGAACATCACCGAAGAGAACAAGAAAGACATGACCCTCCCCACAGAGATGATGATACCCAAAAAAGAAAGACTTACGATGAGAGAGGTAAAGGTCACATGGACGATTCTTCTAGCAAGCGGGCTAAACTTACTGAAGAAACAATGCCGACAGTTTCTCAAAATGTTCCTGCTCAATCTCCTGCCCCTGTTCGTTCCGACATTCAAACAATCATCAACTGGCCCGCATACCAAGTTGGGCAAGGTCCTCCCACTCTTCAAAGTCGATTCCCTCAGTGGTGCCTGAGAGGGGTTCGATTTGATCTCGACTTGGTTCCTCTTGACAAATCGGCTATGCTGCGAAATCTTGATACTGTCAGGACCGATATTGAAAGAATGCCAAACTGGAAAAAACTTGTCGACGAGCTTCAGAGGGTTAACCGAGCCAATCTCGAGGCCATGCTCACAATGGATAACGATAAGGCTGAGTGGCAGAAGACTCTCGAACTGCATGACGCCGAAATGAGAAGTATTGCTTCCTATAATGAAAAACTGGAAGCGGAAGTAGAAAAGCTTAAGGAAGAATTAGCTACTTCGTCTACTCTCTATTCTCAAAAGGAGAGCATGCTTCAGCAACAAGTACGAGATGCGCATGCCAGTCAAAGGGCAGTCGAAGATAAGCTTACACACCAGGAGAAGGTCATAGAAGAATATCGCGCTGAAACTTTACAGCTGTGAGAAAAGACCGGCTCTCAAAGCTTGGAGATAGAGATGTTAAAAGCTCGACATGCTATGGCCGAAAAGGAGCGTGACGAGGCTGTTGCTGGTAATCTCGCGGCCGAAGAGGCCCATCAAGCAACCAAAGATGACATTAGCTCCACATTATTTGATTTTTATCTGCACAGCATTTTGGGGCGTGGTAGCCTTGCCTTTCTAGGCCCTAAGTATGAAATTACACTAGCTGAAGTTTGGGAGGCAGCACTCGATATGCTAGGTGGTAAAGGCGCTGGCTACGCTGAGACAGCTCTTGAAGAGCATTATCTCGATGATGATGCCCGCGCTGCTCTTGCCAAGGGAAAAGAGCAACTCGCCAGAGTACGGGCCGGAATGGCGGAAGGGGAACGCTCTGAAAAAGAAATACCACCTAACACTTTTGAACGTCCTTTAGTTTCTTCCGAAGTTGACATTGCAGGTTCCAGTGCTCATTCGCTGCCTCCTACAAGAACCGGGGTAATTACCCCTACTGATGATGAGGCTTTGGAAGATATCGGGGCTCAAAATTATGAGATTGAACTAACGAAGCAAACATCTTCAGGTAATTTTGACATTGGTCCGATTCAGGTGGATTGCCTGCTTGCTCCTCAAAAGTTTGATGAGCTTCTCGATTTCTTCTTGAATCTCGACGAACCCATATCTCCCTTCTTTTGGGGAGATACTAATATTTTTAATTTCTCTTCTTCTGCAGTTGAAACACTGAGTGTTGTGCAGATTTCACCTCCTCCGGTTATCCCTCCTCCGTCTCTTCAGGTGACTCCTCTTTCTGCTTCACAACCAGGGTCGCAAGAGGAGCAAATTGAGGCTCTTCATGGCTTGGATGACCCTATCGCTTCGCAAGAGCAGAAAGACGAGGGACTTGAAGGAGGCAAGATCTCTCCGGAGCGGACTCCTTCTGATGACGTAGTTTTATCCGCTCTTGTCACTCCAGGGAGTGAGTCTTCTTCGAAGAGAAGAAAGAAGCACGGAACATCAAAGAGGAGGGGGAAGAAAATCATCCCTACTGAAGAGGAACCGGAAGTTGCACCTGTTGCACCTCCCTCTCCTTCTTCCCTTATGCCTATAGATAGACCTGAAAAACTAATCATTCGGCCAGGCAAAGGGTCCAAAGGTGGTAAGAAGAAGTGAAGAGTCGGACTTCAGGCTTTTTGATTCCTTTTTTGTGTAATGGTCGGATGTTGTGCAGGCACCGGCCCCTGCTTTTTTTATTTTGAAACCTGTATCTGCAATTGAATAAAATGATCTTTTATTTGTACAGACTCTTGTTTGAATTTGAGAATGCATTTATTATTCATTTTGGCACAAGTTTATTTATATGATATTGCGGTGAACTTGTGGTATGTTGCTTGAGCGTATTTTACCGATATAGCTATACCATTTTGTATGTAACTATACCATGTTGCCCCCATACCATAAGCTTGCTGCAATATTTTATACTTTGAGGGGACTTGCACTCTTATTTTCTGAAGAGTAATTACTTCATTCTTGAAGAAATTTTTCGTAGAGTACGACTTCCTTCACATAAGTTTTTACGCTTTGTCCTTCAAAAAAATCACTTTTTTTTTATGTATGCATTTTGCCAAGTGAATTCTTCTATGTGGTAAAGCGGGCCTCTGAAGGGTACTTTAACTTTCTTCCTTTTTTTTTTTTGAGGAAGGTTATTTTCTAGATTAGGTAAATCACTCTTCCTTTGAAAGTTAAAGTATGCCCTTGATGAGGATATATATTTTATTCTTTTTTGAAATAGAAATTTGTACTTCTGAGGAGGGATTTTTCACGTTTCAACACTTGGAAGTTTTATTTCAATCTTGGTGAAACGTGTACCTCCAAAGAATTGTGCCTTCGAAGAAAGCCTTTTCACGTTTCAACACTTGGAAGTTTTATTTCAATCTCGGTGAAACTTGGGCTTCCGAAGAAGTCTTTCTTTTTGATTGTGTCCCCGGGAGGGGGTTGTACCTCTGAGGAGGGATTTTTCACATTTCAACACTTGGAAGTTTTATTTCAATCTTGGCGAAACGTGTACCTCCAAAGAGTTGTGCCTTTGAAGAAAGCCTTTTCACGTTTCAACACTTGGAAGTTTTATTTCAATCTCGGTGAAACGTGGGCTTCCAGAAAGGTCTTTATTTTGTTTTGCATTTCAACTTTGGTGAAGTGAAATTCCGAAGAGAGGCTGTTACACTTCAACTCCTGGTGAAATGTGCCTCCGAAGAGGGCTTTTATTTTGTTTACATTTCAACTCTGGTGAAGTGAAATTCCGAAGAGCGGTTGTTACACTTCAACTCCTGGTGAAATGGGCCTCCGAAGAGGGCTTTTATTTTGTTTACATTCCAACTCTGGTGAAGTGAAATTCCGAAGAGCGGCTGTTACACTTCAACTCCTGGTGAAATGTGCCTCAGAGAGGGTTTTCATCACCTGGAAGTTACTCTCTCATGGTTGGAAGGTCATGACTCCTCCAATCTTTTTTGTTGAGTAGAGAACTTTCTTTTTTGTGGCGTATGACCCATTAGAGGTCTTTATTCTCCGAAGAGTTGTGCCTCCGAAGAGGATTTGTGCTGCCGATGATGGCTTTGGTTGTTCCCTTGTCCACTTGCTTATGCTTTTTCAGTGATCCTCTTTTTTTTTAAGTGACTTGTTTAATCCAAGGAAATGTACTTCATTGTCAGGCAAGTTCGTGAGAACGAGCATCGGCTTCTTAATTGGATGTTTGTTTGTTCAAACGATCTCAATTTATTAGCAAAGGCCCGTTTCTGTCGAAATCATAGGCCGTTCAATTGAAGTACTTCCTATCTAGGATTTGAATTTGGAGCTTTTGTGACTTGAAATTTGGCGAGAATCACTGGGTCTTATTATGTGCAAGTTTCACTTCCACTGTCTGCAAAAATTTAAATCGACATTTCAGCAATACATTCTATGTACTTTTTATATCGAAAATAAGGCAAACATGTAATAATAATAAGGAATACAAGATTTATAGTGGTTCGGCCAGGAAATTGGGCCTACATCCACTTTATATTTTTTTCATTATTTACTTGCATCAGTTTTACAATTGCCTTCAATTACAAGAATCATATATTCATAATTCTTTTTACAATATTTCGACAAAATTTTCAAGTAAAGTATGGACGCAAATGATTGCTGTTCCATGCCCTTGGAATTTGATCTCCTTCAACGGTAGTGAGTTTGAATGTGCCGTCAAGAAGCTTCTGACCTATGACATATGGTCCTTCCCAATTTGGCCCAAACACACCTGTCGCTGTCATAATTCTCTTCAGGACTAGGTCTCCAATCTCAAAGCTGCGTTGGCGAACTTTGGAATTGAAATGTCTGGCAATCCTTTGCTGATGAGCTGCAATTCTGAGATTAGCCTCATCTCTTTTTTCATCAAGGAGATCTAGCGCTTCAAGCTGTAGCTTTTCGTTTTCTGCTTGATTGAAATGGATTCTTCTATGTGAAGGGACCTCTATTTCTACCGGAATCATTGCCTCTGACCCGTATGCCAATGAAAACGGGGGTGTGCCCAGTTGCAGTTTTGTGAGTGGTTCTGTATGCCCATAGTGCCAGTGGTAGCTTATCGACCCAACCACCTTTCGCTCTTTCAAGTTGCTTTTTGATGGTTGACTTAATAATTTTGTTCACGGCTTCCACTTGCCCGTTTGCCTGCGGATGAGCCACTGCTGAGAAGCTTTTTCGGATTTTGAATTGCTTGCAAAAACCTTGGAATTCTTCACTCTCAAACTGAGTACCATTGTCTGTAATTAATTTTTGAGGCACACCGTATCTGCAAATGATGTTTTTAGTCACAAAACTTATCATCTTCTTTGAGGTGATAGTAGCCAGTGGTTCAGCTTCTGCCCACTTAGTAAAATAATCTACAGCAACAATGGCATATTTAATTCCAGATTTGGCAGTTGGTAACGGTCCTACCAGGTCTATCCCCCATATTGCAAACGGCCATGGACTGACCATCTGTGTGAGTTCAGTGGAAGGAGCTCTAGGAATTTTGGCGAATCTTTGGCATCTGTCGCATTTTCGGGAATACTCTGCTGCATCTCGATTAATTTCTGGCCAAAAATATCCGTATCGGAGAATTTTCTTTGCTAATGTTTGGCCACCTGAATGATCACCACACTCTCCTCCGTGTACCTCTGCTAGGATTGCTTTGGACTCTTCCCTGGATACACATCGAAGTAATGGCATTGAGAATCCCCGTCGTATAATCGGCCATCCTGGATTATGTATCGAGAGGCTTTTCTTAGTAGCTTTTGTCGTTCTTTTGAGTTCCCTGGTAAGGATCCATTGAGCAGATATTCTGTTATCGGAGTCATCCATGATTCTTGCTCTTGAGACATGCTCATGATCCAATCAATGTCCATCTCATCAATGCTAGGAGTCGATAGGACCTCCACTGGAGTTAACCCCAGAAATTGAGCTTCGCCTGTGCTAGAATACTTTGCGAGAGAATCTGCTTTCACGTTTTCTTCTCGAGGAATGTGACTTATCATGTAATGATCGAAATCACACAGGAGTTCCCAAGCCTTTGACAAGTAGGCGGGCAGATTCCCCCCTTTTGCTTGGAATTCTTTTTTGACTTGGCATACAATAAGCTGAGAATCACCGAATATCTGCAACGCTCGGATGTTTAATTCTTTAGCCATCCTTAAGCCAGCGATAAGGGCTTTGTATTCTGCTTCATTGTTTGTTGAAGGAAATTCCAATCTTACAGCATAGCATAATGATCGGCCTTCAGGGGTCTCAAGTACAACTCCGGCTCCAGAACAGTAGTCGTTTCTCGCACCATCGACATATAACTTCCATTGGATTGGGGAATCGTCGACCGTTTTCTCCTCACTGTTACCCTTATCTGTGAATTCTGCGATGAAATCCGCTAAAGCTTGTCCATTGATTGCTTTTCGGGGATGATAAGTGATGTCATACTGACTGAGTTCAATATTCCACTTTAGAAGACGACCCGAAGTCTCAGGGCGAAACAGAACTTGCTTTAAAGGTTGATCAGTGAGGACTTTGATAGGATGAGCTTGAAAATATTGCCTCAACTTTCTAGATGCAATTAGTAGGCAATAGGCGAGTTTTTCCAACTTAGAGTAATTCATCTCTGCCCCAGTGAGTCTTTTGCTGATATAGTAAACTGGATGTTGAATCCTTTTGTCTTCTCGTATCAGCGCTGCACTTAAAGCATGAGATGATACTGCCAAGTATATAAGAAAATCCTCGCCATCGCCAGGCCTAGAAAGTATTGAAGGCGTTTCCATATGGCGAATCAATTCATCAAAGGCTTTTTGGCATTCGGGAGTCCAATCGAAGTTTTTCTTTCCTTTCTTTAGGGCGTCAAAGAATGGGATGCATTTATCTGTGGCTTTGGAAATGAACCGACTCAAGGCGGCGACTTTTCCATTGAGACTTTGCAATTCCTTCTTTGTTCTAGGGGCTTTGACTTCTTTCAATGCAGTAATTTGAGCTGGACTGGCCTCAATGCCCCTAGCGCTCACGATGAAACCTAAAAACTTGCCGGATTCCACTCCAAATGAACATTTCAAAGGATTGAGCTTCATTCCATATTTTCGGAGGACTGCGAACATGTCCGCTAAGTGTTCTATGTGATCCACTGCTTTCTTAGACTTTACTAACATGTCATCGACGTAGACTTCCATAGTCTTGCCTAATTGCTGTTTGAACATAGCATTAACAAGTCTTTGGTATGTTGCCCCTGCATTCTTTAGCCCGAAGGGCATAACTCTGTAGCAGTAAAGACCAATGTCGGTGATAAAGCTCGTGTCCTCCTGATCTGGCTCATGCCTCATAATCTGGTTATATCCGGAGTAAGCATCCATAAAAGATAACAATTCGTGCCCCGCTGTTCCGTCTACCAGTTGATCGATTCTGGGTAATGGGAAGCAGTCTTTGGGGCAGGCCTTGTTTAGATCTGAAAAATCGATGCATACTCTCCATTTTCCGTTGGCTTTCTTAACCAGCACTGGATTTGAAACCCAATTCGGATAGGTAGATTCTTTGATAAAATTATTCTCCATGAGCCGATCAACTTCTTCTTTTAATGCCGCCGACCTTTCTGGACCTTGAGTTCTCCTCTTCTGTTTTACAGGTGTAAATTTTGGATCAATATTTAGAGCATGCACTGCAACTTCTGGGGATATTCCGCACATATCGGCATGAGTCCAAGCAAAAACATCCAGATTTGCCTTTAAAAAAGATATTAAGATATTCTGAATTGACACATTAAGTTGTGAACCCACATTCAACACCTTGTTTGGGTTCTTTGGGTCAACAGGTATTGGTATTGTCGTTTCCACTGGTACCACTCTATTTTCCCCTGCACTGACTTTTCTAGGGTCCATCTCTTTCCTTGCTCCGCTGTGCTTGCCAGTGCAGGGTCCGCCCTGTAATTGCTACAAGGCTGGTTCTTTGATGCGGACTGGGGCTGCCGCATTCTTTCCCATTTCTCTTTTTCTGGTTTCTCGCAGCTCTGTCAGATAACACTCTCGCCCAGCATTTTGATCCCCTTTTATAACTCCTACTCCATTATCTGTAGGGAATTTAATAGTGAGGCACCACGGGGCAAGAACAGCTTTGAACGCTGCCAGAGTTGGACGACCAAGGAAAGCATTGTAAGCAGAAAATTCGTCGACAATCACAAAAGTTTGCTTGCGGACCACTTTTCTCTCTCCTTCTCCATGTTCCACAAACAAATCAATGGTCCCTACCGGCTGCTTTGGCTCCCCAGTGAAACCAGCAATTTTCTGCGATGAAGCTTGCACATCAGCCATAGGGATCTTCATTTGGTCGAATGTTTTCTTGAAGAGGATATTGCAGGATGCGCCACAATCAATGAGAACTCTTCTGACAATAGCTGGCCCGATACCAGCCGAGATGACTAGAGGATCCAAGGTAGGAGCTTCAATACCTGCGGAATCCCTAGCTTTGAACACAATATCGTCATCAAAAGTTCTTTGTTGCTTCAAGGGCGTAGCACCTTCCAAAACGAATACATCTTCCTCGGTCGGTACATACTTTAAAGCTCGGGTATACCTTTCCATTTCACCCCAGCTTCTGCCTGCTGGGTGAGGTCCTCCTGTAATGACATTGATAATGGGCCTTCCAGATTCATGCCCTGCAGCCTTCTCACTCATCCTAGGCTGATGAGTAGGAGCCTGTTGCCCCTGACTAGATGAAGCAGGATTGTTGCTATTATTTTTCACAAATTGCTGCAGTTTGTTTTCCCTTAGCAACTCTTCAATCAGATTTTTCAGCTGGCGGCATTCGTCGGTCTCGTGACCGGGTTAATTATGGAAGCGGCAGAACTTCCCACTCTGTATAGCCTTTTTCCCGGTCCTTAGAGGAGGAGGTTTAGGAAAGTCAACAGAATCTTTAGTGGCAAGGTAGATACACTCCGGCGTATCTGATAAAGGTGTATATTCTGATGGCTTGAAGGATCGGGGTTTCTTCAGATTACTCTGCTTCTTCCCATTGTTATTTTCCCTTTTTTGCCCTACAGATTCATTCTTGCGCGGAACAACAGTGTCATCTTCGGCTTTTTCCAACACTGCCTTTACCGATACGGGACGGCTTTCTAAGCGTATGAATTCATCTGCTTTTTTATAGAACTTTTCAAGGGAATTTGGTTCCTTCATGTTTAGCCATTTCCCAAATTCGCTCGACTTGTCAATACCCTTCATCAGATAAGTCAATATCATTCGCGGTTCTGCATTGTCCACCTCAGCTAGCGCTATATTAAAGCGGTTTAAGAAAGATCTGATAGTCTCTCCTGGATTTTGCTCCAAACTTGACAGTGACATGATATCCTTGGCTTTTGAGGCGTATAGTCTGAACTGCTCCTTGAACTTCCGAGTTAAGTCAGAAAACTGATTGATAGATCGGACTGGAAGTTTGGTGAACCAAAGCAGAGCTACACCTTCGAGATACACAGGAAAATATCGGCACTTTATTTCATCAGAGGCTCTGGCACCAGTCATGTGCCAATCATACTTGTATAAGAATTCGTTCGGATCAGTTGTCCCCCTTTAAGCTGGAATGGTTGGCGGGACAAACTTCCTTGGGAATTCAGCCTTTAAGATTTTCTCAGTAAACGGAGTTTTACTTGGGGCGAAACCCCATTCTTTCTCGTCTTCAACCCTCTGCATACTCTCTTTCATAATTTGTCGGACCATTCCAGAAAGATACTCCTCATCATGTCGGGTTCTAGATCCACCAACCTCTGGAAGTGTTTGTTCAAAGGGGCTAGCAGCCCTTTCAGGAGCATTCCTCTCTTCAGCCTCATGAATGTTGCAAGCAAAATTCCTTTCATTACCTGCCGGTTGACGGTTTGCCCCAAGTAAATCGTTCAACCTATTCAGAATTAGGGCATTCTGGGCCTCGAATTGTGCATTTTGGGCATTTATCTGTTGGTTCAGCCCTAAGATTGCAGCATCCAGCTCTGCCTTTGTAACTCCGACAGCTGGAGTGGCTTGATTCGATATAGGGTAAGCGGAGGTTCCCTCTTGAATATTCCCAGATCTGACAGATCTACTTTTCCTTCCAGTAGCCATAATCTCGGATAGACTTCTGGTTTTCCAGGAAATTCTCTCTACAAACCTCTGTGAAGCAATGATGATAACTCGCCTGAGTTCAATTCTCAGTGAAAGCACCAAAAATGTTAACGCTAAAATTTGAACGCTAACACCCCGGTGTATGAAGTGAGATCGTGAAAGCACCACCCGATAACTCGGGAACTGATTATAAGCAGATAATAGTGAAAAAACAGTAAACAACAGCAATTTTATAGTGGTTCGGCTTAAGAGATAGCCTACGTCCACTTTGAATATCTTTATTGACGATTTGATTACAAGTTAATGCAGTTACACTTTGATTACAACACACTTTGAGTTTCAAGTGACTTTGAACAAGTAGCCTAAACTTCAATGTCGATCCAAATCTTTGAACACATGTTTGACATGTTTGATTTCTTCATGAAGTTTCTTGAAGGTGTTGAAGTAGTTTAGAATGCAGCAGAGTAACGGCGCTTGAAATGAATGAGCCAAAAGTCCCCTGAATGTTGGAGGTGGCCATGTATTTATAGGCAAATTTCTGGGCCGGAATTGTTTAGTCATGAGTCGTGACCGACTCAGAATGAACCGTGACCGACTCACATACCACGAGTCAGCAAGCAGTGGCATAGATGAAATGGCATTGAGCTTGTTCCTCGTATGCTTAGGTCGCCAGCGACTTATGATAGGTCGTTAGTCACCTTGAGTCGTTGGAAACCCTGAGTCGTTGGAAACCCTGAGTCGGTCTACCCCATAAACCACTAACTAGTTAAACCACTCTTCTCTTCTAAGGCATTAACTCGTTGAGTCGTTGGTCCACTGAGTTGTTACGAACCTTGAGTAGATGAGTCGGTCCAGTCCTTGAGTCGTCTCGTATGAGTCGTGAACTTCGTTGAGTCGGTAACTCAATGAGTCGGCCTGTATCATGAACCGCTAACCTCCATGAGTCGTTCCATTCCTCTAAGTTGCCTTGAGCCTTAGCTCGTCAGCCAATTGAGTCGCTACCAGTTGAGTCGGTCCTTTCTTTAAGTTGCTGAAGCCCCTTGAGTCGTAAATCCAATGAATCGTTAAAGACCTTAAGTGGATGAGTCGGCCCAAGTTTCATCTCGTTGGCAGAACAGGGTTAACACCATACAATGGCAAGGCTACTGGGGTACCGCCCGTCACAGTACGGGGCCTAGATCACCGTACCGAGGATTACTCCCTTCATCCCCTGCAACACAAGGCCGGAATCGTTCCTTACTGAACAGTCCCGAACAAGATAAACCGCGTGGTTGGCGCGCCCAACCACCCACTAAGCCGAATAAAAAGGGACATCTAGACAGGGGAAATATCTTGTCCTGCTTAGGCATGACCCACCTAACCTTGCTACATCTCCCCTGTTTTATCCATTCCCGGTTGATGAGGCTTGAGGCTACGATTACCTTTAGAGACCAAATTTCTTAGAATGCTCACCGCCCGCCTGACGATGTGCTGAAAGCATTCAATCCGTACAAGTTCGTTCCGGATTCGAACGAAACCGAAGGCATTATCTCGTTACAATCATTTTGGAATCACCCTCAGAGTTAACGACGACAACCCTTGCATTCTGAATCTTCATCTTCATTTTAGACTAACGACCTAACGTTAATTTGGATCGATGTGGTTTTCGGATATCCAAATGTGGATACCCGATCCCGGTCTCATCAAAATCCAAAACGTGTCTTTTAGGGCCAAGTTGTTTTAAAGTTTACAAACAATTTCATTTCAATTATCCATATACACACAGATAGATAATTCACAGTATCACAATAGATAATCAACACTACCACTATAAACAAATAGGCAATATTATCATCACAACAGATAACCCATATTATCTACTACAATCAAGCATACATTTCACACTACATCATTTATGTTATACTAGAAATCTCAAATCATTCAAGTTAAACAATATCATTCATCCATATATGAACAATCATATCAGCTATAATTAATTTAAAATGAATTAAATTAATTATTTGCATCTCTAATTAATTTAATTACTTAACCATTATAAGTCTTTCTTATATAACTATTACCCAATTATCAATCAATTAATAAAGCCAATTCACTTAATCATACTTGATTAACTAACATTTAATTTCAAGTAATCATCCTTTAATTATTTTCACAATTCAATTATCTTATCCAAATATGGAAATTAACCTTCAATTACATACATTACATTACTTCTTAATTTCACCAATCAATTATTCTTTAATCTTTCATTATTACTTTCATTATTTAATGATTGCTAATTACATTTCATTTCATTATCCTATATTAAATGAATTACCTTAAGTAATGAAATCTTCAATTAAACTATATTTATTAATCACTCCTGATTAATACTATTCAGTAATCAATCACCTTTAATTACTCTTATCACATCACTTAATTACTCCTCAACTGATTTCCTTAAAAATTAATCCCTTGATTAAATTGCACAAAGTAATTATACTCAAATTACTTCCATTATCAAATCATCCTCATTCAATTATATCCAGTCATTATCATTAATTACTTCTCCAAGTAATTTTACTTATCACGTCATCAATTAATTATTTAAATTAATTAAACTTGATTAATCATACAAATAATCTAACTTTAGTTATTACAATAAGTAAGTAATTCCCTAATTACTTAATTACTTAATTAATTTATTTCATGCTATTTAATTTATCACTTCTTCATCAATTTGTTTAACCTTAATTACTTAATTAGCTTTTCCTTAATCATTAGTTGAAAACCTTAATTATCAATCAAATAACTTGATTAACAAATTTTTAATTATTGATTACTTCATTAATTATTTCTTAATTCTTAGTTAAATCTCTTGATTAATTAACTATTAATTTTTCATTAACCTACCTAAGTAGTTAATTACAAATTAACTTATTTCTTAATTTCTATTCGATCTCTATATAAAATTATAAAGTATTCATTCTTAATTACTTATAAAATTGTTAGTAAATTACTCTTGATCTTAATTAACATTTGGAAGAATTTTCTTAAGTTTGAATTATTAAATGTTGATTATCTTTATTCTTAACTTAAATCAATTTCTTAATTAAAAATAACAATAAAGTGTTAATCACATTTGTTAAGTACTAACTAAATAACTAAACCTTGTATCTAAGTTTTAACTTAAAACTGTTAGAATCCTATTAAGTTATACAATGCTTAAGATTTGTTGAGAGTGATTTACTTAGCTTCCCTATTTATAAAATACTGTTGTTGGAAGGTACCGAGTCCTCCCCTTTAGAACCCCGCGTGCAACTTCGAGTCTTCACCAAACCTTCCCGAGACGACTCTGTACAAATCCCTTCTTCTTCTTCTTCTTTTTTATCGGTTTAAGTTTTGTTTGAACTTAGAATTAAATTAACACATCAAGCTCAACCACGTTCGAACTCGTACTCAACCCGAAGCCCCAATCCCAAAAACTCGCGCGCAACTCGAGACCATGTACTAACACGTCGCCAACCCTCCTCCCCTTCGTGCACGTGCACGGCGGCACCAAGAACCACCAGCGAACACCTACGATGCAGACACACCACAAATCACTCGCTTATCTAAAATCCAAAGTCAAAATGCCTTCTGAAAAGCCGAAACGAAAAACAACAGAACAACCCATAACCCAACTCGAACCTCTCCAACAATATCACCTCGTCACCGCCGCCGTGACCACCGGAAACCCCCAAATTTTGGCCGAACCTCGACAACACTCCACCCTTCCTTTCCCCGAAGTTACGACCAACTCGATCTTCAATGAATGTCGAACTCGGCACATTTACAGACAGATCAAAATTTTGGACTAAAACCCTAAATCAATCCCAATTCTTTAATTCACGTCATATAAAAATTATTTGATAATTTTTACGTGATCCTAAATGTTTAAGCTTGCTTCAACTAGAATTTTAAAAATAAAAATTGATTGAATCAACAGTTATTGACAAAAAATCAGACTCAGTTCCTTTTTAAACTGCACTTTAAATTCTTATTTAAAAATCATTATTTTTATGCTAAAAATCCTAACTTTGTTTGTTGAATCAAGATATGAAATCAGATTAACAAAATTAAATATTTGAATTTTAACATATTGATTTCTATTTACTGTAACTTGAGTATGCAGTGTCTAAGTTTCACTATCCACCTCCATCAATCCTTCCAGGCCGTAATTACAGTTTAACAAGTGTGTTTAACTTAAATTCTTAAGTATAAAATATTTGTATGAAGAAGTATTTAAATTTGTCTCTGCTTTTACTATGTTCTGAAACTTGAAATACTGAAGAACAAGCCATATAAATTTCCAGTGCAACAGAAATATTCACAGAGAAGTTTGTTTAAACTATAACAAGCACATAACATCCAAAAACAAAATTCACAAATTAAATTTTGAAAATAGTTTGTTTACTCACCAAAACAATTGTTGAACAAGGCAGGGTTGTTAATGGATGCCTGCAGCTTGAAGTTTTGAATAAAATCAGAGTTTGCTTGCATCCTTTTTTTCCTTTTTCTTTCTGTTTCCCCTTTTATATTTTATTCTTCTTACAGTTACTGTTTTACTCTTCATATTTTTCTCAGGTATACTATGTTACTAATCAAATAAAGGATGCATACACACACAGATATATAAAAGATATAGTGTGTGAAGGAAGGCAGCAATTAGTCAGGTAGTTTCCTATTTTGGCTTTATCAGGCAAGATTTTTTTTTTTTCAAGGCTGAATGATCTTGAATTCGGCTGAGATGCTCGAACATTAAATGCTAAGTACTTATTGTCTACACATAACCTTATTAGTACATAGATTTTTATTAACTTGCCTGCATAATTATCTACAGGTACACATAATACATACCTACATACTGACAGCATGTACTAATAATATATACTAGTCTTTGTTTCAAATGTTAACCAGATCTATTCACTGTAAAAATAAAGATTTGTGCAAATTATAAATGAACACAAAAATGTGCTCGAATCAGAGGAGCATTGAATGATTGTGTTGCTAAATCTTGTTTCACATAATTATGTTTACTGAGAATATAGATTTGGTATGAAAAGTACATTTTCAGGAAAGCTTGTTACTGAAGATATTTGTATCAAACAATATGTGTCAGGTTTGTTTTTACACTTTATGAATGAGGATCATATCCTTTGCAACATTTGTTTTATTATTTTATATCTTATGTTTAGATTTATATGTGAAGATATGGTGTAAAACTTAATCATGTTTTTATGAACTGCTTGCTTGAATAATAAATATGTTTGGGGTCAGATTTATATTTACTTTGGTTTGCTTGTGAAAATAAATTTGTTTTATTGTTTCTAACTTGAATAATTTACATATATATGGTTGTTGATTGATTTGTGTATGAAAATATTTTGTTTAGTTAACTTCTAATTTATACAAGTTATACATAAAAGTTAAAGTTTGGTTTTACGTTATATTTGATTTCATTTTACTTTACTTTGTGTTTTATACTTTGTTCTTATTTTAGATTGTTAAGTTATGTTGTGTAAAATCTTCACTAATTAACTCTTATTTTAAATTTTACATTAATACTTTATATTTAACTATCAATGTTCAAGTCATATTCAAAAATAAATTTTCTTACTTATATTTGCATTCATTTCTATTTGTACTCTACTACTACTTATTTAAATTGAGTTATATACACACATTTAATTTATATTTTACATTTATATTTTATTTTGTTAGAAATGGGATTCTAATTTAGACGTTATCATTCATATGTATATTTCCAAATAAACAAAGTACAATATTTTAATTCAATTATATAAGGTCAATATTATTAAAAGATTCTACGTAAATTTCCAAGATCAAATTTCCTTTTAAAATAAAAATTTACATAAACAAATGGCAAATATTCCAAAATCATGTTCATTTGAAAATAATCAGTACACATTTTATTTAATCATATTAAATATTTATTAAAATAAACAGGGTCAAAATTCAGGGTCGTTACAAAGGAACTTCCCATCGCCATATGGAAACGCCTCTTGAAGGACGCCCCGAGAACCCAACTGGATCTCTACCGAATAAGGCCGGCTACCCCCCTTCCCGGGGAATATACAAAACCTCAAATATGCCACTCCCGGTCCTTTGGGACCTTTAACCGAGAGCTCTCTAACCAACAACATCACACAGTAAATAATATAGTGTGTCCACATGAGTAAGTATCTGGGCTCCATTCCATGATACTACCCTTTTCCAGAAGGAATGGTCATACCCTAGGGAAGCTATCCCTGAAAACCTTGCCGCACAATTCCTGTTTCGACCGTTACCTGTTTGTGAGGCTCGACGATGTCTCTTCCACAAAGCCACGCTTTATACAAAAGCTATGCTTTGGGTCAACAAATGATCATAGAAATGATCACAAAGATGAAAGATCAAACAAATGATCATATCACAAATGATCAATACAATGATCATTTCACAGCAACACTCAGCATGTCACATTACCAAATTGGGAATATATCGCTGATAACCATCAACTACATAACCTCTGAGCTCGTACGTCTCAGAGAAGGGTGTTAAGCTAAGAGAATAAATTCTCCGCCACGAACAGAAATATATTTGAAAGAAATCTGCTTTATATCTCAAATTATAATGTCAGACATAACAATCCATACAAGTCTGTTCTGGGTTCGAACAGAACCGAAGGCACTTCCAAAGAAGTCCTTGCAATCCGGATATCCACAATCCTAATCGGATTTCCCATCACATATGGAGAACTCTATACCGGAGCAACTCGGTGCAGAGTCAATCGACAGGTCATCCTATCGCTCTCGCAAATACCCGGTCTTCAACGCTGATCTTCAAATGCTATCCATAACGACGTATCACATACTCGGAATGGGTTATACGACCCAAAGGTCCCTTCCCGGCTAACCCGAATAGTGAGCGCAAAATTTAAAACATATGGATATGGGATTTCGATTAAGTCACAACTTAATAATTCCAAAGTTTCTTTCAAATGGTTTAAACCAATTACCATTTCAAATCTTTTAAACAAAAAGATTTATTTCACAAAGTTCACTCAGTTTCACAAAGATTCATTTACGGATTTCAAAACAATTTCCGTTTCAATTGGATTAACTCATTTAAATCTTTAAAACAAAGAATTATTTCATAGCTTTCAAAACTTATTTCCAAAGATTCATTCATAACTTGGAAAATCATTTTCGATTCAAACTTGAAATCTCTTTAATATAGATTGGAAGTTCATTACTCATATGAAAGCTTTTTATCACTTAGAAACAATAGTTTTATTTTGGAAAAACCCCGATTCCATTTATACAAGTTACAATCTTTAATTCGAATTTTCAAATCAACGCTTAAAAACGGTTTAAACCCGTATAACTTGTAAAGTCCTTTTTAAATCATAAATACTGAATATAGAATTCAATTTCAGATTTCTTTTGAATTTCAATCTAAATCCGATTATTTAAATTCCAAATCTTTATTAGTTATTCAAAAATTAACTTTTATTCTTAAAACAGCTTTTTAAAAGCTTTTCCACATTAAAACTTAATTTATTTCCAAAAATATTTGAATTAAAAATTCAAGTTCAAACTTATTTAAAAATCTGTGACTTAACCGATTTCCTCGTGAAATCCATATTTGTGTGTGCATTGTGTGGTCCATGGATTTTACACAATAGTGCACAGCATCAATCATTACAGAGATATCAATAACGATAAGCGATATAATCCATAACGCTTATCTCTATTCACAGATTCATAGAGAAATAAACTTATCAATCACAGAGATTCATCATTACGATTCGATGTGGGTTATGGATAACCAACTGGAATCCGAATCCCTGTCGCATCGAAATTCAAATGCCGTTTTACAGGCAAAAAGGGGTTTTCACATATATACAGAAACAAATCCAAATTCACAGTACAACATAAGGCAGTTCACATCACATAGCATCACAATCATAAACAGAAATATCAATTCAATAGGCAACAAATCAGATATCCTACTTACACAATCCATAAGCAATCATCCTTAATTCTTATTGTAATTAATTCAAATTTAATTTTAATTACTTAGAATTAATCACTTAACCCTGTTTAATTTATCATTAGTTATCAATTAATCACTCATCTCATTTCAAATTAGTTAATTAACAAATCAATTCTCAATCAATTATCTTAATTAACTACTAATTAGAGATTAATTTACTTTGATTATCTGATTAACAATTCGTAATTACAAACAGAGTAAACCCTTAATAATATTTATTTGTCTTAATTAACATTTTAGAATCTCTTTCAAACTTTGAAATCAAATTAACACTAAATTGAAAACTTTAATGGTAAATAAATTTCAACACTTGTTTGTTTTACATTAATTACTAAATTAAAGTATTAATTGAATTCTAAAACTTTGTTAAGTACTCTTCTTAACTCATGAACTGGTAACAAAGGCTTAACTTATAATTGGCATGCATTAATTGGTCATTATTTATTGAAACTTGTTTTAAACAGTTCGCATGCTACTATTAGTTTGCAGGTTGAAAAATCAACCTGAGCAAGATTTTGTTTTTAACACTGCAGTTTGAAGAAAATTACCCGAGTCTCACCCCTATTATCTCGAGTAACCCCGCGCGTTCCTCTCATGTTTCCCCGAGACCTCCTCTCCCACTCGTTCGTTCTTCTTCTTCTTTTTTTTTCTAGCGAGTTAAACTTTTAGGTTTAAACGAATGCATCAGGGAACAAGTAACCCAAACTCGAGTTTAACACATCACCATCATCAAGCGCGTCTTCGTCTTCCCCAATTTTCGCAGCCCCACCAACCCAAACGTGCACATATGCACGTGCACAGATACGTCGAGCATCTCCTATCGACGTCGAGATCAACCCCGAGTCTCTCATGACCCCATCAACAAACTCCACAACTCAAAAATCCAATACCTCCACGAAATCGAGATTTGGGTTGTTCGAACATTTCCTGGAACCCAACCAACATCAGTAGATCGCATCGTCCATCCACTTCTATCCATCAGAAGCCACGTGGTCGCTCCCGAAGCTTCGCATACGTCTGACGCTTCGATCGATCCTAGTGCGATCGATCCCGATCGTCTAATGGTGACGCGGCAATAGCGATTCCGACCGTGATAAATATGGGTTGTTAAACCCTAATTTTCTCTCGCCCCCAAAATACTTGCAACAAATAATTTTTTTTAACATTTTTCCTAACATTATTGAGTCCAAATCTAGCTCCACGCAAAATTTCAACACCCAATATTTCTTTGATTTTCGGGAATTGATCAAAGTGCCAATTTTGTTCAAATTCGAACTGCCCTCGAATTACTCAATTAAAAATCATCACTATTGTTTTAAAAATTCTAATTTCGTGTGTTTATTCAAAATATGAAATCAAATCAATGATTTAAAATAGTTGAAATTATCACAAATTTTTGTTTTTACTGTAAAACCAAGTTTACAGGGTCGAACACTTCATGATCAAGCTTAAACAAAATTTTAAACTGTGAGTTAAATTTAAACAACTTACTTTGTTTTAGAATCCCAATCCTAACATGTTTGTATGAAGTTTCATTTGTTTTCTTTCTAACTTACTTTACTCTGAGAACTAAAGGTATATAATGACAAATTATATATAGGTTCCGACTGCAAATAGAATATACACAGAGCATTTAATTTAAACTATAGCAAGCATATATTCTTAAAAAAAATACACAGGTTAAATTTTAAAACCAGTTTGTTTACTCACAGGTAAAAACAAAGAAGTCAAATAAAAGAAAGAAAGCTTGCTCACCTTGAAAAGTTTTGAAAAACCGAGAGTTGTTGCTTTTGAAAACAGCAATATTGATTTTTCCTTTTTGAATCCCCGGTTTTAACTTTCTTTTGCTTTCTTTTTAATTTCTATTTTTTTTTCTTTGCTATTTTTCTTTCTTTCTTCAGTAAAAGATTTTGAACAAATTGGAGGCAACTTATATATATAAAGAGATGTGCAGTTTATTATTTGTACAGAATGCATGCTGTAGAGGCTTGCATTAATTGCCTTGGTATGTTGAATTAATGACTTTGTACTTTAGGTTTTCATTTGCAAGCTATTACCATACTTTGTTTACAGCCTAGCTTACTTTTACCTTATTCTATTCTTTTATGCATACATGTATATAGATACTCAGATCTTGGTTTTGGATATGCATGTACAGTTTGCTTGCTTAAATTATGTATGTATTTTTATGTTATAGATATTATTATTATTATTTTGTTTTGTTGTTTTATGTTTCATTTGTTATCATTTACTTTGGGTCCTTTGTATTCACTTTATATTTTATATGTGCTTCATTTGTTATCTTTTATAGTTTGATTATTTCTCGTATTTGCTGTTTTATGTCTTGTTTGTTTTTATTTGCTTTGTATATATTATTTCTTCTTTGTCTCACTTACTTTGTAATATAATGACATTCTATATTAATATGTTGTTATAGTTTTACTTTGTAATATACTTTTTATTTTGTAATTTATCTTATAATTATATTTCTAACTTAAGTATTAAATTTATAATGTATATTTTATTTTATATTTTACACTTATCACTTATTTTCAATATTGATACGTAGTTATATTTTATTTTATACTTTAAACATTTTATTTATAATTCAATTCAACTACATTTATAATAAGTATCAAATCCAATTTATAAAATAAATAAGTATACATATCTTATCAAAATTGAAAATTTTCAAATCAATCCATAATTAAATCCAAGAATTTAATTAAATTACAAATTTAAATTCGTCATTAAAACTGGATCGTTAGATGTCCTGACCTGTACTAGCAAGGCCAAGCCAAGAAATGTGACCAAAACCCCATTATGTTGCTTTGGTCTTGTGTATGTTTCATGCTATCACCACTACCCTTCATTTCCTTATTAGCCGAGCCATATTGACCTATACCTAACCCAAACACATAACTTTGGCCGAGCAAAAGATCCCCTATGGTCGAGCATTGGAGAGGGTAAGGCAAGATTAAGCTATCTTGTCTTTATTGCTTTCATTTTTCAATTTGTCCAATATTGTTTTGTGTTGTATATTCATATGTTGTTTTGTCTTGTTTGGATGTTGTTTACAAGATCATATTGGATCTCTCTCTCTTTTGAATCCATTGTCGTGTTGTGTCGTGCCATATCGTGCTTTCTGGAATCCATTCGTGTTGTTTGATTTGCTAACTCCAGCTTGAAAAGGTGAGTCTTTCTCACTATGACATGTATACTTATGAATTAGTGAATTGATGGCAAGTGTTTAGTAATACAAATTGTTTATGCAAGTCAATGATGATCATATGATATGCTATGCCATGTTATAACCATGTTAACTCTGTTAATTATCACCTGACATCTGATATATGACATTATATAGTGATATTGACATTGTTTATACTGTCTATGTATATGATCACACTGCAAGTTCCCTGTTAGAATTGAATCACTATGGGTTGAAATGATACATACCCGAACGGACTTTAGAATAGGAAAATATCATTATGGGCTAAAATGATTGGTCTGAGCGATTTTTATTGTATTTTATTTGACTTGGGATTGTGGGTTTGAAATGATAGAACCCGGGTTTTCTTTTTAAACTGCAGGTTGAAATGATATATATCTGTATCACTTGATCTAGGTTAGAAAATTTTATACAGACCCCGTAGTATATTTTGAAATGATTTTTGTATAGCTAGTATTTTTAAAATATGAAATTTGATTTAAAAATATATATTTTGGTTTAAGACAGCTAAATATTAAGTTTTGGATCTTTGAATTCAAGTATGTAAATTTGAAGTAAATATGATTTCTTGACATTAAATTTTATTTTTAAATATAAGTAAATAATGGAAATTTAATTTAATGTTTTGAAATGATATTTGAAGTAAAATGTTAAGTTTTTGCTTAAATTTAATGAGTAAATAAACAATGAAATTTTGACTTAACAAATGAATTGAATTTTTAATTGGATATTTGATTTTAAATTTTGTTGTGATAAATCACATGTTAAAAGTATATAAATGTGAAATTTTGAAGTCTAGAAATATGACTTATAAATTTAAATAGAAAATATTTGGAGATTCCAGAATGAAGTAGAACGGCGGCGATGTCCTTGAGGTACATTACGTGGACCCAATTCCCGTTAGTTAGCATAAGGTGGCTAAAATAGGAGTGATCCCGGGCCAAAAGGGGTAGCTCCTCTGGTCAAACGCACTTCTTCGATACTATACTCTTACTTGTGGTTGATTTGATGGCCATCCTCCGATTTTGATATGGGAGTATGTTCCAAGGTGGGCGTATGTTCCTGCTACGTTACCACCGTCCCGTGTGCGTAATTGGTATATCTACCCTAGCATTTCCTCATACCTACCATATCAAGTCTTACCATGAGTTTCTATTTTTGTCATACCTATGGAGTATCTTCTCATTGTCTCCCGATCAGGAGATATGCAGGTACTGTATAGACTACTGGCATTATTACGTGTTGAGGGCTATGTGGGTAACCCCTTAACGCTATTTTAAAGTAAGTTTATTTTACTGTAGGCATTACTATAATGGCACAATATTACTACATATTAAATAATTTAACAGATCCTTAAAGGTAGGGCGATCCCAAGCATCCCTTAAGTCACTGATGCATTTTGTTACTATTCACTTGAGTTAATTTACAGTTCATAAGTATTCATGTCCTAACTCGAGTGTTTTGTGTTTTGCTTTACGCTCGAGTCAAACTGAGTGATTCAGCATTCAAGACTCACCTACGGAGTTGGAGCTTTCCTGGAAGATCCAGCCATCTATTTTGCTTTCGGTATCCAGTGATTTTAGTGATGTATTCTGATTTGTACCTGATGTATCTTGTTACTCTTCTGTTGTATCTTGTTTAACTCCGATGTATCTTATTTTTGTATAGTAGCTTCATGAACTACTATCTCTTTTAATTCAACTGCATTATTATTTACTCTACGTCTGTGTTCTATGATTACTTATTTACTATTTATTGTGAGATTTGCCAACTTTCATTTACAACACGGTATCTTAAGCAATTCAAGTCTGACATGTGTGGATGCGAATTGTTGAAAATATCGGGTCGTTACATTTGGTATCAGAGCTTTGGTAGCTCTAGGCAAACTCAACATATATGGTAAATGTATTTACAAAATCACTTTTATTCGAGTTTAAATCTCTTCCTTTTTGACTCAATTCCTTTGAATTTTGGAACGTTTACTGCGGTTCGAAAATCCATTTGTGTCCCTCACTATTCATCTTCTTTTGATTCTGGAGTATCCCATAACTCCACTACGAAGGATCTTATAACGAGTTGGCGGTCTCACCAATCTCAAATTGATTTGTAAAGGGGTGAAACTCCTTTACAACAACATCGATTCGCCAAAGATTTTATATCCTCAGTTTAGATGCTAGTATCTCTTATAATTCTGAATTTTACCTCTTAAGACCGAATGTAGATTTACCCCAGAAATCCGCGTCGATCTTATTCTTCAAGTCAAGGTTGACCCGGTTAAGGTTGTGCACGATTTATATAAGCTTATCCATCTTCCTATTTAGTTATTTATTCATCTCATCTTTGTTTCGAACTTATATTCAAATCATTTTTGAAGTATATTTACATATTGTGTTGTTTGAGTTGTTGATGCTGATTTGGTTTACCAATTGATTCATCCGATCAATGCTATCGATAGGATGTCCAAAACACTCGAACAGAGCAAACCGACAGAGTATATTTTTCATATTTAGTAATGAAACAAAATTTGTAACTATATTATAAATTTTTCTAGATCGAATGTTAAGAAATAATATTTGATTTTATATACCATTTCTCTTGTTTCATATATAAATAACTGAACTATAAAACAGGGTTATAAATTTATTTGGAAATTTAAAATGAATTTAAAACAGGAATTTGAGAATTTAATTTCTGATAGATTTCAAACCTTGTGTTTAAAGTTTTAAAGGATATATTATTTAAAGTATTTTCGAATAGAAATTTGTTTCTAAAGAATTTTAAAGTTTAAATTAGGGCTCTTCTCTTTGTCGTTGGAAAATAACTTCTGCGATGACTGCAGCATCATCGACATTCATTTTCGAGTTTTGAAGTGAAGAGACCGTTATGTAGTCTGGCTACAGTTTTGTTTTGGGGAATTTAATTGATTTGAATTTCCAAAATAAGACTGAATTTATAACATATGTTGATATATGATTTAAATTTGAATTGACGTATATATATAGTATATGTGCATTTACTTATCTCTACATAGTTTGGAATTTATCGAAAATTTACCAAAATTTTTATTTTGAAAGATAATTTCAAGTAAAATTTCAGGATTTAGATAAATATTCAAGCTTGAAATGATTGAATTGGAAAGTTTTATTTGTATAATACATAATTTCATTCCAATATAGCTTAACTAAATTTTCAGTAGTTGAATATGTAATTGGATAATATACAATATAAAAGGATTTTATAAATAAAATTTGAGTGGTTATAATTAATGTCATACACTTAAATTTTATTTATAGAAAGACTAATAGTGGTAAATAAAGAAAAGGTAATGAATAATTTACAATGTAAAATGATGTTAAAGGAACTAGGAATGGATTTAATGTAGTTATAATAAGCGTAAAATATTTAACATAGGTGATAAATACATTGAGAGCAATAAATATTTAGGAATAAAGAAGAATTAAATTTTATTGAGTACATTATGAGTGTAATAAATGATTATTCAAATCCATAATTTTAGAGATTGTTAACTTAAGATAATTGGATGTTAAAATAATGAAATTAGAGATTATTAAGATTTATGTAAAATTAATTTTCAATTCAAGTTTAAATTTTCATGGTTTCAAATCTATTTTCTTATTTTGTTTTTCAAACTATCTTTTGGTTGCCCTTATTTCCCTTATCTTGCTACAGAATGGGGAGGCTATTGCTTATACCAGTCTGTTTGGACAACTTTCTATAATCTTTGGTACTCATTTTGAACCTAAGCACTACTTACCGTCCATGGACTGTCGGTCACGCGGAAAGGGTAAATCAGATTCTAGAGGATTTCTTTTTTCGTGCTTGTGATCTTGTCACAACAGTTATCAGGTATAATTTTAGTCTTCTTGTCATCTTGTCTTAATCCTATCTCATTCTATATTTTTCTATGTTTTCCCATACCTCTTGCCTTTTCAATGACGAAAAGTTTTGTGTGGGGGAGAGTGTAACAACCTTGTATTTTCTGATTATTTTAATTGTAAATTTTAATTATAATAATTGCATTCTTGATTTAAAAACTTTATTTTATTTATTAAAATAAATAATTTTGTATTTTAAATATAAATTATGATTTTATTGTGAATTAGTTTTTCAAATATGAATAAATTGAATATTTTCAGAAAGTGTGAATTTTGGTCAAAATGGTCAAACTTTGACTATTAAATTTAAAGCTTAAAATTTAAAAATTTTAATTTTTAAATTTTATCTTCTATTATGAAAATATATTAAATTTCAAGGATACTGCTTTTGGTTTCGTTGAAATCCGATTAATATTGTGAAAGTTATGCTTTTTACAATATTGTGTGCAAATTATTTTATTTAACAAAATTGTTTATTTTAATTTATATAAATAATATTTGCTTGTCATATTCATGTTCGATTATGTGTAATATGACATGTTTTGTATATATTTTGTTTTAAAAAAAAAAATCAAAAGTGTATTTGTAATTTTCCAATGTTGATTGTGTATTGTTTTCAAATTTTATATTCTAGTTTCAATTGTTAAGCTATTTTCTTATTCATTTCCTATTTTTCCTTAAATTATTTATTTATTTTCTTTTTCATTTTATTTCTCTCAGTTTTTTATTTCATTTACTTAAATTTATTTTGGTTTAGTTTGATTTAAAAGAAAACGAAATTCAAAAGGACAAAGCCCTTTCATTTTCTATGACTTTTCATATACTTGTATTTTCATTTCTTTTTGACCTTTCATTTTTGACTTAGCCATCCATCTTTTTCCTTAGCCATGTGTTTCTCTTTAAAATTCACATGAAAGAAGTTTTCTCATCACACAAGAACTCACGACAATGAAAAAGACAAAAAATGCTAATGGCTCCATCTCTTCTTATTTTCACTATATTTTCAGTGATTTTTGCTCCCTCTTCTTCTAGTGAGCTCGGCCCCTACTCCACAACTTCACCATCGGCCATCATCTCACCACCTACAGCAGCCATCAGCCCCTCCTCCTCTGGTTAATTCAAGCTGTGCCTTCATGTTGAAGTATCACCAAAAATTTTGCAATACCCTTACAAACTATGCTAGCCTAGCCACAAAACTTCACCTACACTTCATCTATCACCTTGGCCACCACATTAGCCGCCACCACCAGCCACTCCACCACCTCTGGCTGCATCTCCAGCTACTAGCTGATCATGTCCAGACCTGTACTAGCAAGGCCGAGCCACCACTTGCCATGGCCGAGCTAAGAAATGTGACCAAAACCCCACTATGTTGCTTTAGCCTTGTGTATGTTTCATGCTATCACCACTACCCTTCATTTCCTTATTAGCCGAGCCATATTGACCTATACCTGACACAAACACACATCTTTGTCCAAGTAAAAGATCCCCTATAGTCGAGCATTGGAATGGGTAAGGCAAGGTTAAGCTATCTTGTCTTTATTGCTTTCGTTTTTCAATCTGTCAAATATTGTTTTTTGTTGTATATTCATGTGTTGTTTTGTCTTGTTTGGGTGTTATTTACAAGATCATATTGGCTCTCTCTCTCACTCTTGAATCCATTGTCATGCTGTGTCATGCCATATCATGCTTTTCTGGAATTCATTCGTGTTGTTTGATTTGCTGACTCCAGCTTGAAAAGGTGAGTCTTTCTCACTCCGACATGTTTACTAATGAATTAGTGAATTGATGGCAAATGTTTAGTAATTAAAAATGTTTATGCAAGTTAATGATGATCACATGATATGCTATGCCATGTTATTACCATGTTAACCCTATTAATTATCACGTGACATCTGATATATGATATTATATAGTGATATTGGCATTATTTATATTGTCTATGCATATGATCACACTACAAGTTCCCTATTAGAATAGAATCACTATGGGTCGAAATGATACATACCCGAACGGACTTTAGAACGGATAAAAATGTTGTGGGCTGAAATGATAGGTCCGAGCGATTTTTATTGTATTTTATTTGACTTGGGATTGCGGGTTTGAAATGATAGAACCCGGATTTTCTTTTTAAACTGCGGATTGAAATGATATATATTTGTATCACTTGACCTAGGTTAGAAAATTATATACAGACCCCGTGGTATATTTTTAAATGATTTTTGTACAAATATGTATTATTAAAATATGAAATTTGATTTAAAAATATATATTTTTGGTTTAAGAAGGCTAAATATTAAGTTTTGAATCTATGAATTCAAGTATGTAAATTTAAAGTAAATATGATTTCTTAAAGTTAAATTTTATTTTTAAATGTAAGTAAATAATGGAAATTTAATTTAAAGTTTTGAAATGATATTTGAAGTAAAATTTAAGTTTTTGTTTAAATTCAATAAGTAAATAAACAGTGAAATTTTAACTTAACAAATGAATTGAATTTTTAATTGGATATTTGATTTTAAATTTTATTATGACAAATCATTTGTTAAAAGTATTTAAATGTGAAATTTTGAAGTCTAGAAATATGATTTATAAATTTAAGTAGAATTTTTTTGAAGTTTTATTGTTTTCGATAAGTTATAATAAAACCTGGAATTTTATTAATAGCATTTCCAAAATGCTATAGTTTTATGGCAGCACTTTAAAATGCTGTTGCTTTGAACTTAACTATGTTTGAAATAACTAAATATCTACTACGGCATTTTATAAATGCCGTTATTCTTGAACTAAACTATTTTTGAAACTATAAGCTACAATAGCACTTTTCAAATGCTGTCGTTGCTATAATTTGAAAATGTTTTGAAATATTATAGATTTTAACTCTATTTGAGTTATATTTAAAGTGTTAAATGATTTAACTGTTGGAATTGATTATTTGTGAAATTTTAGGTGTTTAAATATATATATATTTTAATATTTGAATTTGAATTTTTAAGGAATTTAAATTGAATTTGAATTTAAATAAATTTTATTTGGTATATGTTAAATAGAATGAAATGAAATGAGATAAATGAAATTTTGAATGGATTTTTTATATATGTGTTTTGTAACGATATTTGGAATAATAAATGAATGACATATTTGCTTTTTAAATGATATTTAAATCTGAATATTTGAATTTGAATTCAAATGCTGATTTAATAATGAGATTTTGAAAGGATATTTAGTTACTTGAAATTCTAGTTTATTTAAATGATATTGGATTTATGAAATGAATATATCAAAATAAGTAATAATGAAGTTAAATTTGAGATTCATGAAATTATAGAATTTAGTTTGAAATATGGATATTAAAGCTTTGAAATTTAGTTTTCAAATTTATTTTGTGAATTAAATCTGTATTTGAATTTGATAAGATTTGAAATGGTTTGTTGAAAAACTAAATTGAATTGAAACTGATGGTTCGAATTGAATTAAATTGGAAATTTGAAATTTGGGTTTAATTGAATAGATTTTTAAAATGTAAAGAATTAAATGAATGTTCCATGATTTCTGTAACAACCCTGTATTTTCTGATTATTGTAATTGTATATTTTAATTATTTTAATTTAAATTCCTAATTTAAAAACTTTATTTTACTTATTAAAATGAATATATTTTGTTAATTGAAATATAAATGTTGATTTTGATGTGGATTAGAATTTCAAACATGCATAAATTGAATATTTCCAGAAAATGTGAATTTTGGTCAATCTGGTCAAACTTTTACCTTTAAATTTAAATTTTAAAAGTTTGAAAATTTGAATTTTATCTTTTATTATGAAAGTAAATAAGATTTCAAGAACAATGCTTTTCGTTTCGTTGAAATCCGAATAATATTGTGAAAGTTATGCTTTTTACAAAATTGGGTGTAAATTGTTTTATTTAACAATATTGTTTATTTTAAATTATATAAATAATTTTTTTATTTGTCATATCTTATTCTAAATTCTAGTATATGCTATGTTACATATATTTTT
Organism: Allium cepa; assembly: GCA_030765085.1. Classification (NCBI taxonomy): domain Eukaryota; kingdom Viridiplantae; phylum Streptophyta; class Magnoliopsida; order Asparagales; family Amaryllidaceae; genus Allium; species Allium cepa. The sequence goes on along the minus strand of CM060943.1, from coordinate 948,409,503 downwards.
ACCTTTTAAATATTTTTAAAGTGATGTTTGAATTTTTCCAAAGCTCATTGAATTTATTTTCTATTTTTAAAGGTTAGTTTCCATTTTTCTGCTATTTTCTTTATTTAAATTATATTTAATTAAAATTTATTTATTCATTTTTATGTATGCATTTTATTTTTATGTTTTTATATTTATTTATAAATATTTTTCATGTACATACAATTTTCCCAAAGTTCATTTCATTTATTTTCAAATTTTCAAGCCTAATTTACATTTTCTTTGTTATTTTCTTAATTTAATTATATTTAATTCATATTTATTTATTTATTTATTTTTATTTACTATATTTTCGTGTTTTATCTGTATTTATACATATTTTACATGTATTTATATTTTAAAAAGAAATTAGAAATTCAAAGAGACAAGGCTCTTCATTTCTTGTGACTTTTCAATAGTTAGTCTCTTCATTTCCTTGGCTTTTCATTTTCTCCTTGATAGCCGTACATTTCCCATTGCCTTTCACGTGAAAATACTTCTTATCCTCTTCAACTCACGGCTATTTGTCATTTGAGAAAAAAAATTCCAAGTTAATGGCTTCTCTTTATTCTTTTCTACCTTTCTTCCTGGAATTTGCCTTGTTTTCTGCTTAAATTTGCCTTGACTTCACATATGATTCTTGGCCTATCACCTCCACCATCAGCTCCACCATCTCCTCCACCATCTACAGCAGCAAACATCTCCTCCTCCTCTGACCATGACAAGCCATGCCATCCAATTGAAGCCATGTCCACAAAACTTTGCTTAAAACTCCAAATATTGCCTAGCCGAGCCTTGTATTCCCATTTCCTTCATGTTTAGCCTTGGCCACCACCTCTAACACCACCACAACTTGCTGCCATGACCTATAGCCATCATTATCATCTCTGACCTGACCTGAAGATGCACCAGGCCGAGCCCATAGGATCATAGGCCGAGCCTAATTACACCAAAACCTTCCATTCCTTGACCCAAACCCCTTGCCTCCTTTACTTTCCACTTGTTTTGCCTTTACCTTCCACTTTCTTGCCCTAAGCCTTGTCTCTAGGCCATGGCCGAGCCATGTTGACACCTAGGCTGAGCCTAGTGTGGTGAGATCAAGCCCATTTGATCATGTGACAAGCTTATGTTGTCGTGTGCAAGTCTTTTGCTTCTAAGGTTTGGTCATCTCTCTTGTTTTGCAACTGTTCTGCAAACTAAAGTTGTTGATTATATTTGTATGTCGATATCTATATTTGTGCTTATGTATGTTATATTTTGTGTTGTTTACAAGGGTCTCCATCAATTCAAATCAAATCGCGCTTGTCGTGCATTTGGAATCGCTCTTGTGTGTGTTGTTTGTCTCTAGCTTCGTAAAAGGTGAGTCTTTCTCACTCTGACATTTATACTTATGAAATAGTGAATTGATGACAAGTGTTTGGCAATATAAAATGTTATGCAAGTTAATTTTGATCATATGATATGCTATACCATGTAATTACCATGTTAAAACTGTTAATTATCACCTGGCATCTGATATATGACATTATATTGTGACATTGACATTGTTTATATTGTTTATGCATATATTCACACTGCAAGTTCCCTGTTAGAATAGAATCACTATGGGTTGAAATGATACATACCCGAACGGACTTTAAAATAGGGAAAAATTGTTATGGGCTGAAATGATAGGCCTGAGCGATTTTTATTGTATTTTATTTGACTTGGGATTGCGGGTTTGAAATGATAGAACCCGGGTTTTCTTCGTAAACTGCGGATTGAAATGATATATATCCGTATCACTTGACCTAGGCTAGAAAATTATATACAGACCCCGCGGTATATTTTTAAATGATTTTTATTAAAAATATGTATTTTCAAAAGTATGAAATTTTGATTTAAAAAATATATATATTATGGTTTTAAGAAAGTTAAATATTAAATCTTGAAATTGTGAATTTAAGTGAATTCAAGTATGTAAATTTGGAGTAAATGAGATTTTAGACTTTAAATTTTATTTTAAAATGTAAATAAATAATGGAAACTAAATTTAAAGTTTTGAAATTGTATTTGAAGTAAAAAATTTAAGTTTTATTTAATTTATATGTTAATAAACAGTGAATTTTGACATAATAAATGAATGCAGTTTTTAAATTGAATATTTGATCTAAAAATTTTGTTGTGTTAAATCATATGTTAAAATGATTTTAAATGTGAAATTTTGAAGTCTAGAAATATGATTTTTAAGTCATAATAAAAATTTGGAGTTTTCCTTTATTTTTGAAAAGCTAAAATGAAATCTGGAATTTTATAGCATCTTCAAAATGTTGTAGTCTTTTGACAGCATTTTTAAATGCTATTGTTTTGAATCTAACAATGTTTGAAATAACTAAGTATCTATTACGACATTTTATAAATGCCGTTATTCTTGAACTAAACCATTTTTGGAAGCTATAAGCTACGATAGCACCTTATAAATGCTGTCGTTACTATAATTTGACAATGTTTGAAATGTTATAGATTTTAACACTGTTTGAGTTATATTTTAAAGTGTTAAATGATTTAACTTTTGGAAATTGATTAATTGTGAAATTTAAGAATTTTTGAATATATTTTAATATTTAAATTTGAATTTTTAAGGAATTTAAATTTGAATTTGAATTTAAATAAGGTTTACTTGGTTATGTGTTAAATGGAATGAAATGTAATGAGATAAATGAATTTTTGAATGGAATTTTTAATGTATTTTGTAATGATACTTGAAATAACAAATGAATGACTTATTTGATTTAAAAATGATATTTAAATTTGAGTATTTAAACTTGAATTCAAATAATGATTTGATAATAAGATTTGGAAATGATTTGATCTTTATTTTGATAAAGAATATGAATTGGAATGATATGTACTTTTGATAAATGAATATTTGAAGTTTATATTGGTATGAAAGGATATTTAATTTAATTGTAAATTGAGTTTATTTAAATAATATTGGATTTATGAAATGAATGTTTCAAAACTAAGTAATAATGAAACTAGATTTGAGATATATGAAATTATAAAATTTAGTTTTTGAAATGCGGGATATTAAAGCTTTGAAATATATTAAAAATTGAATAGTTTAATTTGTGGATCAAATCTATATTTGAAATTGATATGATTTGAAATGGTTATTGGGAAATTTAATTGAAACTGATGGTTTGAATTGAATTAAGTTGGAAATTGAAAATTTGGGATTAATTGAATGAATTGTAAAATGTAAAGAATTGAATGAATACCCCATGATTTCAAATGTATGATTTCGAAATGTTATGATCTTCAAAGTGTAATTGTTTCAAATATTTTTGGTTTCGAAAGAGTTATACTTTGAAAATATTATGATTTTGAAATGAATATACTTTTGAAATGTTTTTGGTTTCGAAGTATAAACTATTTTGATTGAATAAATAATTTTGAAATAAAAATGGTTTTGGTTTCGAAGTATAAACTATTTTGAAAGAAATATAGTTTGAAATGAAATGATTTGATCTTTTTGAAGTATAAACTATTTTGAAATGACCACGGCGTTATAATAACGTTTGGTTGTTAAAGAGACCTGGATCGGAAGTTGTCATACTCTCTGGCAACTCCGAAAACCACTTTAACAACCGTGTACGCGGTGGAGATTCCAGAATGAAGTAGGATGGTGGCGACATTCTTGAGGTATATTACGTGGACCCAACTCCCGTGAGTTGGCATAAGGTGGCTAAAACAGGAGCGATCTCGGGCCAAGTGAGGTCATTCCTCCGATCGGACACATTCCTTCGATACTATACTCTTACTGGTGATTGATTAGATGGTCATCCTCCGATTTTGATTTGGGATTGTGTTCCGAGGTGGGCGTATGTGGCTGCTGCGTTACCACCAGCCCGTGTGCGTAATTGGTATATCTACCCTGGCATTGCCTTGTGTGCCGTGTCACCTACCGTACCGAGCCTTTACTACGAGTTTGTTTTTCTCCCATAGCCCGTGCGGTATCCTCTGACAGTCACCCGGAGTGGAGATAGCATGATATTGGATGGACTACTGGGACTATTATGTGTGAAGGGTGATATGGGTAGCCCGGAACGCTATTTAAAAGTATGTTTATTTTACTGTAGACATTATTATAATAGCGCAATATTACTACATAGTAAATAGTTTAACGGATCCTTAAAGGATGGGCGATCCCAAGCATCCTTTAAGTTACTGATGCATTTTTGTTACTATTCACTTGAGTTGATTTACAGTTCATAAGTATTTATGTCCTGACTCGAGTGTTTTGTGTTTTGCTTTACGCTCGAGTCAGATTGAGTGAGTTAGCATTCAAGATTCACCTTTGGAGCTGTAGCTTTCCTTGAAGATTTAGCCATCTATTTTGCTTTTTGTATCCAGTGATTTCAGTGATGTATTCTGATTTATACCTGATGTACCTTGTTACTCTTCTGTTGTATCTTGTTTAATTCTGAGATTTGCCAAATTTTATTTACAATGCGGTATTTTGAGCAATTCAAGTCCGACATGTGCGGATGCGAATGGTTGAAAATATCGGGTCGTTACAGTTGGTATCAGAGCTTTGGTAGTTCTAGGCAAAACTCAGTATATAGGGTAAATGTATTTACAGAATCACTTTCATTCGAGTTCAAACCTCTTCCTTTTTGACTCGATTCCTTTGAATTTTGGAACGTTCCCTGTGGTTCCAAAATCCATTCGTGTCCCTCACTATTTATCTTCTTTTGTTTATGGAGTATCCCATAACTCCACTTCAAAAGATCTTCATAATGAGTCGGCGGTCTTGCCAACCTCAAATTTATTTGTAAAGGGGGAAACTCCTTTACAACAGCATCGATTCACCAGAGATTCTATATCCTCGGTTTAGGTGCTAGTACCTCTTATAATCCTGAACTCTATCTCTTGAGACCGAATGTTGATTTACCAAAGAAATCCACATCGATCTTATTCTTTAAGTCACGGTTGACCTGGTTAAGGTTGCCCGCGATTTATATAAACTCATCCATCTCCCTATTCTGATATTTAATCATCTCATCTTTGTTTCCAACTTATCTTCAAATCATTCTTGAAGTGTATTTGTAAAAAATATTTAAAATGTTTTATATATTGTGTTGTTTGAGTTGTTGATGTTGATTTGGGTTTTTAATCGATTCGTCTGATCAACGCTATCGATAAGATTTCCAAAACACTTGAACAGAGCAAACCGACACAATATGTTTTTAAAATTTAGTAATGAAATAAATTTTTGTGAATTAAATTTTGTAACTATATTATAAATATTTATATGGATTTTATTTGAATTGGTTGTTAAGAAATAATATTTGATTTTATATATCATTTTCTATTGTTTCATATATCTAATTGAACTATAAAACATGGTTATAAATTTATTTGGAAATTTAAATGAATGTAAAAAAAGAATTTGAGAATTTAATTTCCGATGGATTTCAAACTTTGTGTTTAAAGTTTTAAAGGATATATTATTTAAAGTATTTTCGAATAGAAATTTGTTTCCAAAGAATTTTAAATTTAAATTTAGTGGTGTTCTCTTGTCGCTGGAAAATAATTTCGGTGATGACTGCAGCATCATCGACATTCATTTTTGAGTTTCGAAGTGAAGAGACCACTTTGTAGTCTTGCTACAGTTTTGTTTTGGGAAAATTTAATTGATTTTAATTTCTAAAATAAGAATGGATTTATAACATATGCTGATATATGATTTAAATTTGAATGGATATATATATATATATAGTATATGAGCATTTATTTATCTCTAAATAGTTTGGAATTTATCGAAAATTTAATTCCTAAATTTTATCTACAAAGATAATTTCTAAGTATAATTTCAAGATTTGGATAAATATTCAAGCTTGAAATAATTGAATTAGAAAGTTTTATTTGTATAATACACAATCATTCCAATATAACTTACCTTAATTTTCAGAAGTTGAATATGTAATTGGATAATATACAATAAAAAAAAAGATTTTATAAATAAAATTTGAGTGAATGTTATATACTTAAATTTAGGTATAAAAGGATTAACAGAGGTAAATAAAGAAAAAGTGTAATGGAATAATTTACAATATAAAATGATGATAAAGGAACTAAGAATAAATTTAAGGCAGTTACAATGAGTGTAAATATTTAACATAGGTGATAAAATATATTGAGAGGATTAAATTTAATTTTAATTAGAAATGAAGAAGAATTAAATTTTATTTGGTACATTTTGAGTATAATAAAAGATTTTTCAAATACATGATTTTAGGGATTTGTTAACTTAAGATAATTGGATGATAAGATAATGAAATTAGAGATGCTTAAGATTTATTTGACTTATGTAAAATTAATTTTCAGTTTAATTTGAAATTTTATGGTTACAAATTTATTATTTTACTTTGTTTTTTCTAACTATCTTTTGGTTGTCCTAATTTCCCTTATCTTGCTACAGAATGGGAGGCTATTGCATATACCAGTCTATTTAGAAATCTTTCTATAATCTTTAATAATCTTTGGTACTCATCTTTGAATCTAAGCACTGCTTGCCATCCACAGACCTTCGGTCAAATGGGAAGGGTGCATCAGATTCTAAAAGATTTTTTCCATGCTTGTGTTCTGGAATTCTGGAAGATCTTGGAAAGATCATCTCCACATTGTTAAACTTACCTATAGCAACAGTTATCAGGTATAATTTTAATCTTCTTGTCATCTTGTCTTAATACTATTTCATTCTATCTTTTTCTGTGCTTTCCCGTACCTCATTCCTTTTCGGGGACGAAAAGTTTTAAATGGGGGAGAGTGTAACAACCCTGTATTTTCTTATTATTGTAATTGTATATTTTAATTATTTTAATTTAAATTCCTAATTTAAAAACTTTATTTTATTTATTAAAATGAATATATTTTGTTAATTGAAATATAAATGTTGATTTTGATGTGGATTAGAATTTCAAACATGCATAAATTGAATATTTCCAGAAAATGTGAATTTTGGTCAATCTGGTCAAACTTTTACCTTTAAATTTAAATTTTAAAAGTTTGAAAATTTGAATTTTATCTTTTATTATGAAAGTAAATAAAATTTCAAGAACAATGCTTTTCGTTTCGTTGAAATCCGAATAATATTGTGAAAGTTATGCTTTTTACAAAATTGGGTGTAATTTGTTTTATTTAACAATATTGTTTATTTTAAATTATATAAATAATTTTTTATTTTTCATATCTTATTCTAAATTCTAGTATATGTTATGTTACATATATTTTTACCTTTTAAATATTTTTAAAGTGATGTTTGAATTTTTCCAAAGCTCATTGAATTTATTTTCTATTTTTAAAGGTTAGTTTCCATTTTTCTGCTATTTTCTTCATTTAAATTATATTTAATTAAAATTTATTTATTCATTTTTATGTATGCATTTTATTTTTATGTTTTTATCTTTATTTATAAATATTTTTCATGTACATACAATTGTCCCAAAGTTCATTTCATTTATTTTCAAATTTTCAAGCCTAATTTACATTTTCTTTGTTATTTTCTTAATTTAATTATATTTAATTAATATTTATTTATTTATTTATTTTTATTTACTATATTTTCGTGTTTTATCTGTATTTATACATATTTTACATGTATTTATATTTTAAAAAGAGATTAGAAATTCAAAGAGACAAGGCTCTTCATTTCTTGTGACTTTTCAATAGCTAGTCTCTTCATTTCCTTGGCTTTTCATTTTCTCCTTGATAGCCGTACATTTCCCATTGCCTTTCACGTGAAAATACTTCTTATCCTCTTCAACTCACGGCTATTTCTCATTTTAGAAAAAAAAAAATTCCAAGTTAATGGCTTCTCTTTATTCTTTTCTACCTTTCTTCCTGGAATTTGCCTTGTTTTCTGCTTAAATTTGCCTTGACTTCACATATGATTCTTGGCCTATCACCTCCACCATCAGCTCCACCATCTCCTCCACCATCTACGGTAGCAAACATCTCCTCCTCCTCTGACCATGACAAGCCATGCCATCCAATTGAAGCCATCTCCACAAAACTTTGCTTAAAACTCCAAATATTGCCTAGCCGAGCCTTGTATTCCCATTTCCTTCATGTTTAGCCTTGGCCACCACCTCTAACACCACCACAACTTGCTGCCATGACCTATAGCCATCATTATCATCTCTGACCTGACCTGAAGATGCACCAGGCCGAGCCCATAGGACCATAGGCCGAGCCTAATTACACCAAAACCTTCCATTCCTTGACCCAAACCCCTTGCCTCCTTTACTTTCCACTTGTTTTGCCTTTACCTTCCACTTTCTTGCCCTAAGCCTTGTCTCTAGGCAATGGACGAGCCATGTTGACACCTAGGCTGAGCCTAGTGTGGTGAGATCAAGCCCATTTGATCATGTGACAAGCTTATGTTGTCGTGTGCAAGTCTTTTGCTTCTAAGGTTTGGTCATCTCTCTTGTTTTGCAACTGTTCTGCAAACTAAAGTTGTTGATTATATTTGTATGTCGATATCTATATTTGTGCTTATGTATGTTATATTTTGTGTTGTTTACAAGGGTCTCCATCAGTTCAAATCAAATCGTGCTTGTCGTGCCTTTGGAATCGCTCTTGTGTGTGTTATTTGTCTCTAGCTTCGTAAAAGGTGAGTCTTTCTCACTCTGACATTTATACTTATGAAATAGTGAATTGATGACAAGTGTTTAGCAATATAAAATGTTATGCAAGTTAATTTTGATCATATAATATGCTATACCATGTTATTACCATGTTAAAAATGTTAATTATCACCTGACATCTGATATATGACATTATATTGTGACATTGACATTGCTTATATTGTTTATGCATATATTCACACTGCAAGTTCCCTGTTAGAATAGAATCACTATGGGTTGAAATGATACATACCCGAACGGACTTTAAAATAGGGAAAAATCGTTATGGGCTGAAATGATAGGCCTGAGCGATTTTTATTGTATTTTATTTGACTTGGGATTGCGGGTTTGAAATGATAGAACCCGGGTTTTCTTTGTAAACTGCGGATTGAAATGATATATATCCGTATCACTTGACCTAGGTTAGAAAATTATATACAGACCCCGTGGTATATTTTTAAATGATTTTTATTAAAAATATGTATTTTCAAAAGTATGAAATTTTTATTTTAAAAATATATATTATGGTTTTAAGAAAGTTAAATATTAAATCTTGAAATTGTGAATTTAAGTGAATTCAAGTATGTAAATTTGGAGTAAATGAGATTTTAGACTTTAAATTTTATTTTAAAATGTAAATAAATAATGGAAACTAAATTTAAAGTTTTGAAATTGTATTTGAAGTAAAAATTTAAGTTTTATTTAATTTATATGTTAATAAACAGTGAATTTTGACATAATAAATGAATGCAGTTTTTAAATTGAATATTTGATCTAATAATTTTGTTGTGTTAAATCATATGTTAAAATGATTTTAAATGTGAAATTTTGAAGTCTAGAAATATGATTTTTAAGTTATAGTAAAAATTTGGAGTTTTCTTTTATTTTTGAAAAGCTAAAATGAAATCTGGAATTTTATAGCATCTTCAAAATGTTGTAGTCTTTTGACAGCATTTTTAAATGCTATTGTTTTGAATCTAACAATGTTTGAAATAACTAAGTATCTATTACGACATTTTATAAATGCCGTTATTCTTGAACTAAACCATTTTTGGAAGCTATAAGCTACGATAGCACTTTATAAATGCTGTCGTTACTATAATTTGACAATGTTTGAAATGTTATAGATTTTAACACTGTTTGAGTTATATTTTAAAGTGTTAAATGATTTTAACTTTTGGAAATTGATTAATTGTGAAATTTAAGAATTTTTGAATATATTTTAATATTTAAATTTGAATTTTTAAGGAATTTAAATTTGAATTTGAATTTAAATAAGGTTTACTTGGTTATGTGTTAAATGGAATGAAATGTAATGAGATAAATGAATTTTCGAATGGAATTTTTAATGTATTTTGTAATGATACTTGAAATAACAAATGAATGACTTATTTGATTTAAAAATGATATTAAATTTGATTATTTAAATTTGAATTCAAATAATGATTTGATAATAAGATTTGGAAATGATTTGATCTTTATTTTGATAAAGAATATGAATTGGAATGATATGTACTTTTGATAAATGAATATTTGAAGTTTATATTGGTATGAAAGGATATTTAATTTAATTGTAAATTGAGTTTATTTAAATAATATTGGATTTATGAAATGAATGATTCAAAACTAAGTAATAATGAAACTAGATTTGAGATATATGAAATTATAAAATTTAGTTTTTGAAATGCGGGATATTAAAGCTTTGAAATATATTAAAAATTGAATAGTTTAATTTGTGGATCAAATCTATATTTGAAATTGATATGATTTGAAATGGTTATTGGGAAATTTAATTGAAACTGATGGTTTGAATTGAATTAAGTTGGAAATTGAAAATTTGGGATTAATTGAATGAATTGTAAAATGTAAAGAATTGAATGAATACCCCATGATTTCAAATGTATGATTTTGAAATGTTATGATCTTCAAAGTGTAATTGTTTCAAGTATTTTTGGTTTTGAAAGAGTTATACTTTGAAAATATTATGATTTTGAAATGAATATACGTTTGAAATGTTTTTGGTTTCGAAGTATAAACTATTTTGATTGAATAAATAATTTTGAAATGAAAATGGTTTTGGTTTCGAAGTATAAACTATTTTGAAAGAAATATAGTTTGAAATGAAATGATTTGATCTTTTTGAAGTATAAACTATTTTGAAATGACCACGGCGTTATAATAACGTTTGGTTGTTAAAGAGACCGGGATCGAAAGTTGTCATACTCTCTGCCAACTCCGAAAACCACTTTAACAACCGTGTACGCGGTGGAGATTCCAGAATGAAGTAGGATGGTGGCGACGTTCTTGAGGTATATTACGTGGACCCAACTCCCGTGAGTTGGCATAAGGTGGCTAAAACAGGAGCGATCTCGGGCCAAGTGAGGTCATTCCTCCGATCGGACACATTCCTTCGATACTATACTCTTACTGGTGATTGATTAGATGGTCATCCTCCGATTTTGATTTGGGAGTGTGTTCCGAGGTGGGCGTATGTGGCTGCTGCGTTACCACCAGCCCGTGTGCGTAATTGGTATATCTACCCTGGCATTGCCTTATGTGCCGTGTCACCTACCATACCGAGCCTTTACTACGAGTTTGTTTTTCTCCCGTAGCCCGTGCGGTATCCTCTGGCAGTCACCGGGAGTGGAGATGGCATGATATTGGATGGACTACTGGGACTATTATGTGTGAAGGGTGATATGGGTAGCCCGGAACGCTATTTAAAAGTATGTTTATTTTACTGTAGACATTATTATAATAGCGCAATATTACTACATAGTAAATAGTTTAACGGATCCTTAAAGGATGGGCGATCCCAAGCATCCTTTAAGTTACTGATGCATTTTTGTTACTGTTCACTTGAGTTGATTTACAGTTCATAAGTATTTATGTCCTGACTCGAGTGTTTTGTGTTTTGCTTTACGCTCGAGTCAGATTGAGTGAGTTAGCATTCAAGATTCACCTTTGGAGCTGGAGCTTTCCTTGAAGATCTAGCCATCTATTTTTCTTTTTGTATCCAGTGATTTCAGTGATGTATTCTGATTTATACCTGATGTATCTTGTTACTCTTCTGTTGTATCTTGTTTAATTCTGAGATTTGTCAAATTTTATTTACAATGCGGTATTTTGCGCAATTCAAGTCCGACATGTGCGGATGCGAATGGTTGAAAATATCGGGTCGTTACAATTTCAAATGTGTGATTTCGAAGTGTAATGATTTCAAGTATTTTGGTTTCGAAAGAGTTACAACTTTGTAAGTACTATGATTTTTGAAAGATGAATATATGTTGGGAATAGAAGTGATATAGTATTGATTTGAATATAGTTTTGAAATAAAATGGTTTTTGTTTCGAAATATAAACTATTTTGAAAGGGATATAGTTTTGAAATGAAATGAAATGATTTGATTTTTGAAGTATAGACTATTTTGAAATGACCACGGTGTTATAATAATGTTCGTTGGTTATTAAAGAGACCAGGATCGAAAGTCATCATACTCCCTACCAACTCTGAAAACCACTTTAACAACCATGTACGCTGTGGAGATTCCAGAATGAAGTAGGATGGTGGTGACGTCCTTAAGGTACATTACGTGGACCCAACTCCTGTGAGTTGGCATAAGGTGGATAAAAAGGAGCGATCTCAGGCCAAAAGGGGTAGCTCCTCTGGTCGGATGCTCTTCTTCGATACTATACTCTTACTAGTGGTTGATTTGATGGCCATCCTCTAATTTTGATATGGGAGTGTGTTCCGAGGTGGGTTATGTGGCTGCTACGTTGCCACCAGCTCATGTGCGTAAATGGTATATCTATCCTTGCATTGCCTCGTGTTCCGTGTCACCTACCATAGCGAGCCTTACTATGAGTTTCTTTTTGTGTCGTACCTATGGAATATCTTCTCATAGTCTCCCGATCAGGAGAGATGCAGGTACTGTATAGACTACTGGCAGTGTTACATGTAAAGGGCTATATGGGTAACCTCTTAACGCTATTTTAAAGTAAGTTTATTTTACTATAGGCATTATTATAATAGCTCAATATTACTACATAGTAAATAGTTTAACGGGTCCTTAAAGGATGGGCGATCCGAAGCATCCTTTAAGTTACTGATGCATTTTGTTACTGTTCACTTGAGTTAATTTACGGTTCATAATAATTTATGTCCTAACTCGAGTGTTTTGTGTTTTGCTTTGCGCTCGAGTCAGACTGAGTGATTCAGCATTCCAGACTTACCTTTGGAGTTGGAGCTTTTCTGGAAGATCCAGCCGTGTATTTTGCTTTCGGTATCCAGTAATTTCAGTGATGTATTCTGATTTGTACCTAATGTATCTTGTTACTTTTCTGGTGTATCTTGTTTAACTCTGATGTATCTTATTATTATATAGTAGCTTCATAAACTACTATCTCTTTTAATTCCACTGCATTGTGGTTGACTCTATTTATGCGATCTGTGATTATTTATTTACTGTATATTTTGAGTTTTGCCAAATTAATTTACAATGCGGTATTTTGAGCAATTCAAGTCCAACATGTGCGGATGCGAATGTTTGAAAATATTAGGTCGTTACAAAACGGTTAATTGAATAACTTACAACATAAAATGGTGTTAAAGGAATTTATAAATGAATCAGTATATTTTATTCGAATTAATTAATTTTGTAAATTTATCTCTTTATAAAGTTAGTATTTTGAATAAGATATGTTGATTACTTAACTCTTTCTTTACCCTTCTTTTCCTTTTTGGGGACGAAAAGTTTTGAGTGGGGAAGAGTGCAACGACCCGTAAAGTTTTCAATAATTTAATTTGTTAAGTTAATAAGTTATGGTAATTTAATATGATAAAAACCTTATTAATTTAAAATTGAACAATGGTAATTAGAACTAATTAGTAACAATTAAAATGAAATTACAATTTGGTGAAGTAATGAAAATTGGTACGCTTGGCTATAAACTAATGTAAGAAAACTAATGCGAACATTTAAATTTATAAAAGGAATATTATGGAATAAATGACTCTTGAATAAAGATTGGGTATATAAGAATGGTAACATTTGTTGTGAACAATTAAATCACAAGTGTGAATGTTGAATCATTAATGAGATAATATATTATTAATATAAATTAAAGTAAACCAGTGTTAATTAAGTAATTGTAACATTTGATTTGTAAACAATAATGAATTCATTAATGTGACTTAAAGTAATAGTAATGGTTGTAAGTTACTATTTAATTGGCCTATTAATTTAGTTGTAACGGTTATATTTGAGTATAAATTTAAATATAAGTAAATAAGGGTAAGTGGCGTATAAATAAATGAATTAGTATAATTAATAGTAATTGAATGAATTCAATATTAGGTGGGTAATTATAATAATTAGTTGAATATAATAAACATAAGTGTAAATATGTGATAACCTGGATTTCTGGACATCTGTTAATTGATAATTAACGCGATTTAATTAATAGAAATACTTATTTATAAGTTAAATAAAATTTCTGGTTATATATATATATATATCCGAATAAGTACTAATTTGATAATCCTCCTAGTATAATTATTTAAATTGGCAAAATTAATATTTTCAAACAATGATAATAATGTGTTGTTAATATATATATATATATATATATTAAAATTGAATTATTCTTTTACAAACTGAATTTTGTGTTTGTTTATATTTGAGTTGATTTTAAATTATATTTGAATTTGAATTTCAAAGAATTTTATTTTATAAATTAAGAAAATAATTATTAAATTGTGAAATAAATACCAAAGCTTTATAAAAACATTTTAAATAAAAAAATAACATGAGATAAAATGTAATTTGTATATATATATATATATATATATATATATATATATATAAACATTTATAAACAAGATAAATGCATTAAAAACAAATGTGAGGCAAATACATTATAAGATTGACAAATGTAATCATCTCATCATAAATTAACATTTGTAGCATTAATGACATGCAAAAATAACAAATGTCATCTTGCCATTTTATTTCTCAAAAATAATAAATAAAATTTAAACAAGGTTAGTACATCCCTACATTTTTATGTTTCTTTTTTTTTAAAAACATGTATTCTCAAAGCTAAAACCTGCAAACCAGACTTAAAAAAATCAAAACAACTTGAAAACCAGAAAATCTAAGCAAGACCAAATCAGTATTATCAAACAACAAGTTTCAGCTCTAACAATCAAGTTTAGAGAAAATCAGGAAGATTCAAGATCCACGCAACCATAGTAAATCAAGTCCAGATTTAAATTTAAGAACTGATTCAAAAATTTTAAAGAAGCATGTTCCTCAACATCTTCAAAAAAATAGTGAGTAAACATCTTTCTTAAAATTTTAAGAATAAGTACCTGATGCATGTGAATATACTGGAAATGTCTGATATATGATTATGCGTTGCATGGTAGTAAATGTGATTTCCTGTTTATTTGTAAGATGATGTTTGTATGGATGTCTAAGAAGATGATATATGCTCTATCTTAAGTTTTACGGTTTTATATTTATGTTCAAAATCAAATTGCTCTTTCCTTAATTATTTTTAGGGATTGATATCTAAACAAAACTCGTTTGAAACGGCAAGATATTTAATCTAAAAATAATTTCAGGTAATAATTAAGAGCATTTTAAAATAAAAGGGAAAGAACAGTGGGACTGTAAATTCAATCAAATATTCGACTAGAATGATTTCTAGTTTCAAGTTTATAATTGATTTTATTTTGAAATTTAGGATTTTTAAAGATGAATTCACGATCTTTAAGTTTATAATTTGAGAGAAATCATGAGTTGAACTGTGATATCTCGGAATTTTTGACAATATCAATTTAACAATCTTTATATAAAATTAAATTGATTTGATGATAATTGATTAATAATATATGATTTGGTTTAATAATCTGATTAAATAAATAATTAATTTGTGATTTTTATCTTTTAAAAGGTTAACATAAACGTTTCTATATAATGTATACAAATATTTGTATATATATTATAGATAATCTTTGTTTTGGAATTTAATAAATAAATGAAGTTTTGTTTTTAAATTCTAATAATATATTTAGTAATTGGAAATTATATTTTAAATTAATTTTAAGTATCTCAAAGTTATTTAAAATTAATAATTATATGGTTTATTGATATTTAAAATAAATGTTATATTGCTTAAAATTGTATCTTAGCTTAATTTTTGTTTTAATTTAAATAAAAGTTTGTTTTATTTCTTATTAAATATTATTTGATAAATATGATTTGAAAATATTATATATAAGTTTATAATACAAAATAGTATATGGTTTAAATTTATTTATTAATTAATGTGATTTATAATCTCTTTATAAATCATTTAAAATTTGTTAAATTGATTTATTTTCAAGCCATATTTATAATGTATTATTTTTCCATAAATAAAAAAAGAATTAAAATAAGAAAATAAAATTATCATTTTTAAATTGAATAAATTGATCTTAATTTGAAATTCAAAGGATCAATATGAATTTGGAATTGATTTTGAAATTCAAATTTATAGATTCTTTAAAATATTTGAATAATTTTCAATTTTCAATTTGTTATATTACATTTTCTTTAAAATAATAAATTTACATGAGTATAAATAAATTAAAGAAAAATCATTTATTGACATTTAAATATATAACTAATTTAAATAAAAAAGACATGTGTTAACCTATTAGTAATCTAAATCAACATGTGTTAAGTAGTGAGCTAAATTACATGACAAGTGTGATTTTATTTTACATTTTTCTTTATTTTAATTAAATTAATTTTAGCCCTTTTAACATATTTTTCCCCTTCATTCATTTTCTTTCCTATTCTTTTACTCAACTAAGATTTAAACTTTCTCTCAAAAACAAATCAACTTCAAAACAAAAATTACCAAACAAAAATCTGAAAATTCTCCAAACCAAAATGTGTAATCTCATTTCCATTTTCAAATATCTGCAACTCCACCTCAAGAACATACCTGAAATTCACTCCTCAAGCAGTTCAAATTGAAATGTAGATTTATGTCTGCATTTCATCTGGAAATTTTCAGCAATAAACCCTGTAATCATTTCCAAGTTCATAAAACAACATGTAGTTCAGTTTTAAAAGAGGCATATGTCTGCATTTCATCTGGAGATCATCAGCATTTTCAAAATCTGGAATTAACTTTGAAAATCAGGCCTGCATGTATGTAATTTGGAGAGAGAGCAAAAGTATTTCAGTTTCAACAGCATGCAACACAAGTTTCTTTTAAAATCAAGAATAAAGGAGCAACTAAATTTTTAAAGTTCAAGCTTTTCTATAAACATGATGGCTCTGTTTTTTCTGAAGATAAAAAGGCGAGTAACCTTTTTATTAAAAATAATTTAAGTAAAGTTGGTTGCCTGATTTGTCTCTGAAAAATATTGTTTGTGAATAACATCAACATCTTCCTAAATCTTAAAACATAGATGCATGATTATACTGAAGTAAATTGTTTGTGTGTATATGAGTTTACTGGCAATTTCTATGAATTTACATATGTATGTATTACTGTTGAGTATCATGGTTGCTTTTGTTCTTGACTTAAGTTTTTAAATTCAAATTTTTGGTAGTCTATTGATCTAACCATTATTGTGGAATGAGCTACAAACAAAATTGTTGTTGAACTTAAATTTAAGGATAAAATTTAAATAAAGTAAATTAAATTCAAAATTTTCTCTGGAAACCCAAAATGACCAGGAAACATGAGTTTGTTTAAAAACTTAAATTCCTTAATTCAGTAGATTAAGATTGCAATTTGAAACCATATATGAAACATGATTTTTAAATCAGAAAACACAATATTTAGTATGGGATTTGGGAAGTGGTTCTGTGATAAACTTAAAAGTTGATTTGGGGAAATTATGATGATTTTGAGATTTTGGGAGTTTGAAACTTCTTCTGTATGTAGTATAGTGATCAGGCATTTCAGAAAAATTATCAAACTGCTGAATAGCTATTTGAATTAGCATAGGTGTGGGAAATTGTTCTGTAACCCTAGTTTTAAATAATTAAGAAATTCGATCATTTCTGACATTGTAGTTGTTCGAGTGTTATGCGGTTTTGGGAAAGTGTAGCTGGGACAACGACGAGGTTGTGGCCAAGGTTTCAACTAAAACGATGGTCGGAGGGGGAAGAACTGGCCGTTGACAGGTATGGGGTTTTGGGGGTGCACTGTGCTTCCAGGTTTAAGAAGTGAGGGTTGGTTTGTGATTTTTGGGTGAATGGAGATGTTTGATGATCATGATGTTGTAAGGGGGTGTTTTCTGGTATGTTGACGCTGTCGGAGTTGACTGGAGGAGGTCAGAGCCACCGTGCATGTGCACAGTGCTCATGGTTTCTGATGATCAGAAAATCTGGGGTGTTTTGGTTAGTTTGGGAGGATATAGATTTTACCCGAGTAAATGCTCGAGTAAATGATGGTGTTTGCTCGAAGTTGAGGTAAGGGTGACTCGAAGTAAATAGAGGTAGGGCTCGAGTATGTTAAAGTTGCAGGTTTTGTTCAGGAAAACCTGTCAGTTTCAGTTTTTTTTAAATTTTAAAACTAAATTTAAAAAGAAAGCAAAGCCAGATTTAAACAAGATTTGAAGCAAGTTTAAATTATGAATTCAAAATGAATTTAAATTCTTATTTTCAATATAAATAAACTTTATAAAATGAAATGTTTAACAACTGAAACTCGTTTATAGTATTTATAATGAGGTTTTAAAATCTTAAAAAAAATGGGATTTAAAAATGGATTTTTAAATTTAAGTTAAAATCTGGATTGAAATCCTGAATTCAAATTGAAATTTGAATTTTAAAGTTTTCAAGAGAAAATAAGTTTATAAATTCTAATGTTATAATTAAGTTTGAAAATTTTAGTATTTATAACATTTGTTTTTATAAATCTGAAATAATATTTAAAACAGGATTTTTAGGTTTAAAATTTTGAATCAGAATCTGAAACATGATTTGGATTCTACTTTGTAATACAAATAACATTTTGAATTTAAATGTTTCAAATCACTTGAAATATTTAAGGTGAATTTTAAATTTATTTAAATTGATATGGGTTAAAACTATTCTTATAAAATTACTTTAGAAGATAAATGATTCTTTAAAATGAAAACTAAAGGGTTTTTAAATACTTAAACCTTGTTTAAGTTAAAAATTTATTTCATTTTAAATCTTAATTTAAAATGGAGTTTAGATGAAATTTAAAAGAAAATTGTTTATAAATTATTTTGATAATGATAATTAAATCATGAATAAGATAAATGATTATCATTAAGTAGATTTGAACTTATTAATTTATAATTCATTAAATGATTAAGGTGATTAAGTTTGCAATTAATTAATTTAATTAATTAATAATTAGGTTAATTAATTAAATAATTAAGCGTTTTATTTAATTAATTAAAGCATTAATAAGTTAATTAAAATCGATTAAATAGAAATTAAGAAATCAATTAATTAAATAAGATTTGATTTAATTTAATTAATGATTTGAATTTATTAATCAAGTAATTAAAATTAATTAAGTTTTTGATTATCACTTGATTTATTTAATAATTAGAGATTAATTAAATGAGTTTTATAGATACTTAAATTTGTAATTAATATTGATTAATCTCAGTTAATTACTTTAGAGGAGTAACTAAAGATTTGTTATTGGTTAATGAAGGTCATTAACTTAATATTATTTTATAATTAATTAATATGATTAATTTTAATTATTAATTGTATTAATTAATTTAAAGATAATCTTTTGAATTGTTTAAGTATAATTACTTAATGAAATTAATTAAGAAATTAATTACTAATTGTAGTTAATTGAGTTTATTTTGATTAATTGAGTTAATTAGTTAAGTTTAATTAATTTAAATTAATCACTCGTTGATTTGATAAGTAATTACCAATGTAATCAAAAGCAAAATAATACTTAGTGAAGTAATGAAGAATATAAATTACTTGATGTAATTTAATTGAAGGATACTTGGATAATGGAGGAGTTTTGGAATTCAATTACTTTGTGAATTAATATGTAATTAGTATGTTGAATAATTACTCACTATAATTAATTTAGGTTTTTATAATTGAGTTATTTAAAGCTAATTAAGAGATGAAATTGACTAAGTTAATTACTTAATGTGATTGATCACGAGTGATTAATCAATATGGATAATTGATAATTAATTTAAATAGGGTAATTATAAATAAAATAATTTAGGATCATTAATTTATATAATTAATGATGTAATCAAGGATTGATTACTAAGAACAATTAGTCAATAAAGGAATTAATTAATGTAATTAATTAAAGATTAATGTAATTAATTATAATTAATTAATTAATGAACTAATTACAGGTTAATTGGTGAATTTGGTTTGGAATGATTAATTTGTGGAATTAATTAAAGATTAATTACTTGAACGTAATTAAAGGATAATTAGGGTAATTTATTTGAGGGTAATTAATTGATTGATTTGTAATTAATTAAGGAATATTTGAGCAAGATTTATAAGGAAGAATAAATTAATTTAATTCATTTTAAATTAATTAAGGACGAAGTAATTAATTTAATTCATTTTAAATAAATTATAGAATGATGATTAATAAGTCATTGCTTATGAATGTTGATTGATACTGATTACCCTGAATGGTTGAGATCTCAGTTATGAGATAAGTGATGTTGTATGATTTGGATGCTATGGTTGCATTTGAGTTGATAATATGAATTATCTGTTTGAGTTGATAATGTAGATTATCTGTTGTGATGATAATATTGATTTTCTATTGTGATGTGGTGTATTATCTGTCTGTGTGTATATAGATAATAATGAATTGAATTGTTTTAAACTTTAAAACAACTTGGACCTAAAAGACACGTTTTGGATTTCGATGAGACCGGGATCGGGTTTTCATATTTGGATATCCAAAAACCACATCGATCCAAATTAACGATAGGTCATAAATATCTAGTGATGATGAAGATTCAGAGTGCAAGGGTTGTCGTAGTTAACTCTGAGGGTGATTCCAAAATGAGTGTAACGAGATAATGCCTTCGGTTTCATTCGAACCCAGAAGGAACTTGCACGGATTGAATGCTTTCACAACATCGTCAGGTGGACGATGAGCATTCTAAGAGATGTGTTCTCTAAAGGTAATCGTAGCCACAAGCCTCATCAACCGGGAATGGCTAAAACAGGGGAGGTGCAGCAAGGCTTTGTGGGTAGCCCTACTTGAGAGTGAGATTTACCCCTGTTTAGAAGTCCCTTCATATTCGGCTGTGTGGGCAGTTGGTTACAAACAACTGCGGGGCTGTCTTGTTCGAGACTGTTCAGTAAGGAATGGTTCCGACCTTGTGTTGCAGGGGAGCGGGCGTACTCCCGGGTACGGTGATCTAGGCCACGTACAGTGACGGGCGGTACCCCAGTAGCCCTGCCATTGTATGGAATCCGAAATCCAATAAATGCCAACAGTTTTGATTGTATTACCCACTTTTGTGGCTAGTAGCAGGAATTTAATAAATGTAACAATTTCGGCTATTTTAAATTCACTTGAAAACCCTAGATATTATTATAATATCATCGGATTTCCTATCAAATGATTTGGTTAGCGTAAGTTAAAAACTTTTCCATGTTTATGTGTGGGAAGTCTTACGTGATACCTTTCTTTTCAAAAGGTTTTTAAAGTTAAGCAACATTAACCTGTTACTCACACCAGACCCATGTCTGACCCGGAGTTTATCTTTGTTTTCTTAAACTCTTGGGCACTCAAATTTTTAGGAGTAGCCAAGGGATTTAGGTTATCATTGACGTATTATGGAGGAGCAATGGAGCAGGAGGCTTCTGCATTATAGATATTTAGTTTCTGCTGTGTGTTCTCTGTGTTGATATCTTTTGTTGAGTTGTAAATACTAGACAGGTGTTTATAACTGCCTAGTATGTGTTGTATATGTTGTGTAACTCTGATTGATGTTGCATATTATTTAATACTTATGTTATTATTATAATTTATTCGTTCCGCTGTTGAGATTTTAGTGTTGTTTCTTCTTCCTCTCCTTTCTTTTCTCTTTCTATCCCTTTCTTTCTTAATTCATGATACGTCTTTCTGGTTAATGGAAGACGGGTCTTGACAGTTGTTATCAGAGCGTTAGGTTGAGTGAATACATAGGCTGTGGAGTGGTGTCTATCTTGAGAGAATGTATTTGTAATTTCTAATATATATATATATAAATATATATATATATATATATTTCTACCTATCTATTGGGTTACCTGTTCGGGTTTTCCAATATAGATTATAAAGGTAGATTGGGGTAGTGGTGTATATAACACGACTGCCATTGGTTGGAGTTTGTATGTTTGAGATTAGAAGTGTGTTTGTCGAGACTATAGACCTAATACCGTCTCGAGTGAGCTTTGCAGTGGTGTAAGGACTTCATTGATCACTGAAGGTAACCTGTTAAAGTTCGGAGTTCATCTTTGAAGTTGGATGAGTAGAGTTTGGATCTGTTGGTTGAGCAAAAGAAAGTTGTGATATCTTGATATCTCAGGAGGTAGTAGCTGCATGATGAGATGTAGTCTGATGTTAGGTTAGGTAAGCTAGCTCCGAGATGTTTTGGATTTCTCCTGTGTTCTGTTATTGATAAGTGTTTGATTTTCTGGATTGAATTGCCAGTTTGGACAACTAGAATTCGATGTGTTTCACGTATCTCTAGGGTAGTATGTGTATGATTTATTTCTGGTTTTGGAATTAGCTGTTAAGGGAGATTTGATTGTTGGGTCAGACTTGTCTATAGTATGATGTATTGATCAGTTGTAGATCTAGATGAGTAGGAGTTCTGTAGCTTAGTAGTGTTGATTGTTTGGATTTTATAGAGCGAGTATCCCGGTGTTTACTTGGGAAACTCGAGGAAACTCTATACAGAATTTTGTCTGGATAGTTAATTTTGTTTGATTGGATGAATTGATTACTATGGTTGTTAGCATATGTTTGATATATGCTTGTATTTTAAAATTAAAAAGATTGGATAGGTTATTAAATTACCTTTGTTGTAAATTTCGGGGACGAAATTCTTTTAAGGGGAAAGGAATGTGATATCTCGGAATTTTTGAAAATATCAATTTAATAATCTTTATATAAAATTAAATTGATTTGATGAATTGATTAATAATATATGATTTGGTTTAATGTTCTGATTAAATATATATTTAATTTGTGGTTTTTATCTTTTAAAAGGTTAAAATAAATGTTTCTATATAATGTATGTGTGTGTGTATATATATATTTGTATATATATATTATAGATAATCTTTGTTTTGGAATTTAATAAATAAATGAAGTTTTGTTTTTAAATTCTAATAATATATGTAGTAATTGGAAATTATGTTTTAAATTAATTTTAAGTATCTTAAAGTTATTTAAAATTAACAATTATATGGTTTGTAAATATTTAAAATAAATGTTATATTGTTTAAAATTATATCGTAGCTTAATTTTTTTTTAATTTAAATAAAGTTTTTTTTATTTCTTATTAAATATTATTTGATAAATATGATTCGAAAATATTATAAATTAGTTTAAAATACAAAATAGCATATGGTTTAAATTTATTTATTAATAAAAGTGATTTATAATCTCTTTGTAAATCATTTAAAATTTGTTAAATTGAATTATTTTCAAGCCATATTTATAATGTATTATTTTTCCATTAATATAAAAAGAATTAAAATAAGAAAATAAAATTATCATTTTTAAATTGAATAAATTGATCTTAATTTGAAATTCAAAGGATCAATATGGATTTGGAATTGATTTTGAAATTCAAATTTATAGATTCTTTAAAATATTTGAATAATTTTTAATTTATAAATTGTTATATTTACATTTTCTTTAAAATAAGAAATTTACATGAGTATAAATAAATTAAAGAAAAATCATTTATTAACATTTAAATATATAACTAATTTAAATAAAAAAGACATATGTTAACCTATTAGTAATCTAAATCAACATGTGTTAAGTAGTAAGCTAAATTACATGAAAAGTGTCATTTTATTTTATATTTTTCTTTTATTTTAATTAAATTAATTTCAACCTTCTTAACCTATTTTTTCCCTTCATTCATTTTTTTTCCTATTTTTTACTCAACTAAGAGAAATTTAAACTTTCTTTCAAAAACAAATCAACTTCAAAACAGAAATTACCAAACAAAAATCTGAAAATTCTCCAAACCAAAATGTGTAATCTCATTTCCATTTTCAAATATCTGCAAATCCACCTCAAAAACATACCCAAATTTCACTCCACAAGCAATTCAAACTGAAATGTAGATTTATATCTGCGTTTCATCTGGAAATTTTCAGCAGTAAACCCTATAATCATTTCCAAGTTCATACAACAACCTGTAGTTCAGTATTAAAAAGGGCATATGTCTGCATTTCATTTGGAGGTCATCAGCATTTTCAATATATGGAATCAACTTTGAAAATCAGGCCTGCATGTATGTAATTTGTATAGAGAGCAAAAGTATTTCAGTTTCAACAGCATGCAACACAAGTTTCTTTTAAAAACAAGAATAAAGGAGCAAATAATTTTTAAAGTTCAAGCTTTTTTAAAAACATGATGGCTCTGTTTTTTTCTAAGATAAACAGGTGAGTAAACTTTTTATTAAAAATAATTTAAGAAAGTTGGTTGCCTGATTTCTTTGATAAATATTGTTTGTGAATAACATCATCATTTTCCTAAATCTTAAACTATAGATGCATGATGATACTGAAGTAAATTGTTTGTGTGTATACGAGTTTACTGGCAATTTCTATGAATTTATATAAGTATGTATTACTGTTGAGTATCATGGTTGCTGTTGTTCTTGACTTAAGTTTTTAAATTCAAATTTTATGTAGTCTCTTGATCTAACCATTATTGTGGAATGAGTTAGAAACAAAATTGTTGTTGAACATAAATTTAAGAATAAAATTTAAATAAAGTATATTAAATTCAAAATTTTCTTTGGAAACCAAAAATGATCAGGAAACATGAGTTTGTTTAAAAACTTAAATTCCTTAATTCAGTAGATTAAGATTGTAATTTGAAACCACATATGAAACATGATTTTTAAATCAGAAAACACAATATTTGGTATGGGATTTGGGAAGTGGTTCTATGATAAACTAAAAAGTTGATTTTGGGAAATTCTGATGATTTTGAGATTTTGGGAGTTTGAAACTTCTTCTGTATGTAGTATAGTGATCAGGCATCTTAGAAAAATTATCAAATTGGTGAATAGATCTTTGAATTAGCAGAGGTGTGGGAAATTTTCTGTAATCCTAGTTTTAAATAAATTAAGAAATTCGCTCATTTCTAACTTGTAGTTGTTCGAGTGTTATGCGGTTTTGGGAAAGTGTAGCTGGGACCACGACGAGGTTGTGGCCAAGGTTTCAACTCAAACGATGGTCGAAGGGGGAAGAACTGGCCGTTGATTGGTTTGGGGTTTTGGGGGTGCACTGTGTTTCCAGGTTTAAGAAGTGAGGTTGGTTTCTGATTTTTGGGTGAATGAAGATGTTTGATGATCATGATGTTGCAAGGAGGTGTTTTCTGGTATGTTGACGCTGCCGGAGTTGACTGGAGGAGGTCAGAGCCACCGTGCATGTGCACGGTGCTCATGGTTTCTAATGATCAGAAATTCTGGGAAGTTTTGATTAGTTTGGGAGGATGTAGATTTTACCCAAGTAAATGCTCGTGTTTGCTCGAAGTTGAGGTAAGGGTGACTCGAACTAAATATGGGTAGGGTTCGAGTATGTTGTAGTTGCAGGTTTTGTTTAGGAAAACCTGACAGTTTCATTTTTTTTTTTTTAAATTTAAAACTAAATTTGAAAAGAAAGCAATACCAGATTTAAACAAGATTTGAAGCAAGTTTAAATTATGAATTGAAAATGAATTTAAATTCTTGTTTTCAAAATAAATAAACTTTATAAAATGAAATGTTTAACAACTGAAACTTGTTTACAGTATTTATAATGAGGTTTTAAAATCTTAAAAAAAATGAGATTTAAAAATGGATTTTTAAATTTAAGTTAAAATCTGGATTGAACTCCTGAATTCAAATTGAAATTTGAATTTTAAAGTTTTCAAGAGAAAATAAGTTTATAAATTCTAATGTTATAATTAAGTTTGAATATTTTAGTATTTATAACATGTGTTTTTATAAATGTGAAATGAGATTTAAAACAGGATTTTTAAATTTAAATGTTTGAATCTGAATCTGAAACATGATTTGAATTCTAGTTTCTAATATAAATAAGATTTTGAACTTAAATGTTTCAAAACACTTGAAATAAAGGTGAATTTTAAATTTATTTAAATTGAATATGGGTTAAAACTATTATTCTAAAATTACTTTAAAAGATAAGTGATTCTTTAAAATGAAAACCAAAGGGTTTTTAAATACTTAAACCTTGCTTAAGTTAAAAAATTATTTCATTTTAAACCTTAATTTAAAATGGAATTTAGATGAAATTTAAAAGAAAATTGTTTATAAATTATTTTGATAATGATAATTAAATCATGAATAAGATAAATGATTATCATTAAGTAGATTTGAACTTAGTAATTTATAATTCATTAAATGTTTAAGGTGATTAAGTTTGTAATTAATTAATTTAATTAATTAATAATTAGGTTAATTAATTGAATAATTAAGTGTTTTATTTAATTAATTAAAGGATTAATAAGTTGATTAAAATTGATTAAATAGAAATTAAGAAATCAATTAATTAAATAAGATTTTATTTAATTTAATTAATGATTTCAATTTACTAATCAAGTAATTAAAAATTATTTATGTTTTTGATTATCACTTGATTTACTTAATAATTAGAGATTAATTAAATGAGTTTTATAGATAATTAAATTTGTAATTAATATTGATTAATCTTATTTAATTACTTTAGAGAAGTAATTATAGATTTGTTATTGGTTAATGAAGGTCATTAAATTAATATTATTTTATAATTGATTAATGTGATTAATTTTAATGATTAGTTGTATTAATTAATTTAAAGATAATCTTTTGAATTTTTTAAGTATAATTACTTAATGAAAGTAATTAAGAAATTAATTACTAATTGTAATTAATTGAGTTTATTTTGATTAATTTAGTTAATTAATTAAGTTTAATTAATTTAAATTAATCACTGGTTGATTTGAGAAGTAATTACCGATGTAATTAAAAGTGAATAATTACTTAGTGAAGTAATGAAGAAGATAAATTACTTGATGTAATCTAATTGAAGGATACTTGGATAATAGAGGAGTTTTGGAATTCAATTACTTTGTGTAATTAATATGTAATTAGTATGTCGAATAATTACTTAAAGTAAGTAATTAATGATTAATTACTTAGTGTAATTAATTTAGGTTTTGATAATTGAGTTATTTAAAGATAATTAAGAGATGAAATTGATTAAGTTAATTAATTAATGTGATTGATCACGAGTGATTAATCAATATGGATAATTGATGATTAATTTAAATAGGGTAATTATAAATAAAATAATTTAGGATCATTAATTTATATAATAATGATGTAATCAAGGATTGATTAATAAGAACAATTAATCAATAAATGAATTAATTAATGTAATTAATTAAGGATTAATGTAATTAATTATAATTAATTAATTAAAGAAGTAATTACAGGTTAATTACTGAGTTTGGTTTGTAATGATTAATTTGTGGAATTAATTAAAGAATAATTACATGAATGTAATTAAAGGATAATTAATCAAGATGATTAATTAGGGTAGTTTATTTGAGGGTAATTAATTAATTGATTTGTAATTAATTAAGGAATACGTAAGTAAGAATTATAAGGAAGAAGTAATTAATTTAATTCATTTTAAATTAATTAAGGAAGAAGTGATTAATTTAATTCATTTTAAATTAGAATGATGATTAATAAGCCATTGCTTATGAATGTTGATTGATACTGATTAACCTGAATGGTTGAGATCTCAATTATGAGATAAGTGATACTGTGTGATTTGGATGTTATGGTTGCATTTGAGTTGATAATATGAATTATCTGTTTGAGTTGATAATATAGATTATCTGTTGTGATGATAATGTTGATTTTCTACTGTGATGTGGTGTATTATCTATCTATGTGTATATAGATAATATTGAATTTAATTGTTTTAAACTTTAAAACAAGTTGGACCTAAAAGACACGTTTTGGATTTCGATAAGACCAGGATCGGGTTTCCATATTTGGATATCCGAAAACCACATCAATCCAGATTAACGATAGGTCGTGAATGTCAAGTGAAGATGAAGATTCAGAGTGCAAGGGTTGTCGTCGTTAACTCTGAGGGTGATTCCAAAATGAGTGTAACGAGATAATGCCTTCGGTTTCGTTCGAAACCGGAACAAACTTGTATAGATTGAATGCTTTCATAACATCGTCAGGTGGACGATGAGCATTCTAGGAGATGTGTTCTCTAAAGGTAATCGTAGCCTCAAGCCTCATCAACCAGGAATGGCTAAAACAGGAGAGGTGTAGCAAGGCTTCGTGGGTAGCCCCCACTTGAGAGTGAGATTTACCCCTGTCTAGAAGTCCCTTTATATTCGGCTGTGTGGGTAGTTGGTTGCAAACAAATGCAGGGTTGTCTTGTTCGGGACTATTCAATAAGGAATGGTTCTGGCCTTGTGTTGCAGGGGAGCGGGCGTACTCCTCGGTACGGTGATCTAGGCCACGAACTGTGACAGACGGTACCCCAGTTGCCCTGCCATTTTATGGAATCCAAAATCCAATAAATGCCAACAGTTTTGATTGTATTACCCACTTTTGTGGCTAGTAGCTGGAATTTAATAAATGTAACAATTTCGGCTATTTCATATTTACTTGAAAACCCTAGACACTATTATAATATCATCGGATTTCCTATCAAATGATTTGGTTAGCGTAAAGTAAAAACTTTTCCATGTTTACGTGTGGAAAGTCTTACGTGATACCTTTCTTTTCAAAAGGTTTTTAAAGTTAAGCAAAATTAACCTGTTACTCACACCAGACCCATGTCTGACCCGGAGTTTATCTTTGTTTTCTTAAACTCTTGGGTACTCAAATTTTTAGGAGTAGCCAAGGGATTCAGGTTATCTTTGACGAAATATGGAGGAGAAATGGAGCAGGAGGCTTCTACATTATAGATATTTAGTTTCTGCTGTGTGTTCTCTGTGTTGATATCTTTTGTTGAGTTGTATTGTGTTGTAAATACTAGACAGGTGTTTATAACTGCCTAGTATGTGTTGTATGTGTTGTGTAACTCTGATTGATGTTATATATTATTTAATACTTATGTTATTAATATAATTTATTCGTTCCGCTCTTGAGATTTTAGTGTTGTTTCTTCTTCCTCTCCTTTCTTTCCTCTTTATATCCCTTTCTTTCTTAATTCATGATGCGTCTTTCTGGTTAGTGGAAGACGGGTCTTGACATGAACGACATCGGGGTTTTTCGAAATTACTGATGATCGGCTTGGTTTGGAGGGTCTGAACCAACACAAACACAATATAGAAAAACACTTAAAGTTACCAACACAGCGGAAAACTATATATCTACATGCATAAGCCTCCTGCTCCATTGCTCCTTCACAATTCGTCAAAGCTAACCTGAATCCCTTGGCTACTCGTAAAAATTTGAGTACCCAAGAGTTTAACAAAACACAAATAAACTCCAGGTCAGACATGGGTCTGGTGTGAGTAACAGGTAAATGTTGCTTAACTTTGAAAAACATTTGAAAGAAAAGGTATCACGTAAGACTTCCCACACATAAACATGGAAAAAATTTTACCTTACGCTAACCAAAACATTTGATAGGAAATCCAGTGATATTATAATAGGTCTAGGGTTTTCAAGTAAATAAGAAATAGCCGAAATTGTAACATCTATTAAATTCCAGCTACTAGCCACAAAAGTGGGTAATACAATCAAAACCGTTGGCACTTATTGAATTTTGGATTCCATACAATGGCAGGGCTACTGGGGTACCGCCCATCACAGTACGTGGGCTAGATCACCGTACCGAGGAGTACGCCCGCTCCCCTACAACACAAAGCCGGAACCATTCCTTTCAAGAATGTTGCTATGTCGCCGATGCTCTTAGCCGTAAGCAACAACGTGTTTCTATGTTGCTCTTATGCTCATCATTTGTTTTACGTAGCCTTGAGGCTCATCCTTCTCTTTTAGACCACATTCTTGAAGTTCAAAGGCTAGATCCCGACTTGGCTCTTCTTGGCCAAAATTTTAAGGATAGAATTGATATTGAAGGTTTGAAAGACTTTGATATTGATTCTCGTGGCGGCATTCGGAAATTTGGTAGACTTATCGTGCCAAATATTAGTGATCTTCGAAAAGGCATTTTAGAAGATTCCTATCATTCTAAATTTACCATTCATCCCGGTAGTAGTAAAATGTACGCGGATATGAAGCAACTTTATTATTGGGAGGGAATGAAACTTGACATCGCTAACTTCGTTAAGTGTTGTATAACTTTCCAACTCGTTAAGGCCGAACATCAAAGGCCCGGTGGGTTATTGCAACCTTTAGAAATTCCAATTTGGAAGTGGGACCAAATTTCCATGGATTTTATTGATGGCCTTCCCTATTCTCATTCGGGTCATGATAGCTTATGGGTGATTATTGATAGACTTGCTAAATCTGCCCATTTTATTATCGTTCGGTCTAACCGAACCGTTCCTCTTTTGGCCAAACTTTTTGTCAAAGAAATTGTTAAATTGCATAGAGTTCCTACTTCTATTGTCAGCGATCGTGATCCATTGTTTACTAGTGGATTCTGGAAGAGTCTTCAAAAAGCTTTAGGAACGAAGCTTAATTTTAGCACCGCTTATCACCCCCAGTCCGATGGACAAACCGAGCGTGTGAATCAAACTCTTAAAGATCTTCTTCGTGCTTGTGTGCTTGATTTCGGTGGAAGTTGGGAAGATCATATTCCTCTTGTTGAATTTTCCTATAATAATAGCTTCCAATCTAGTATTGGTATGGCACCTTTCGAGGCACTCTACGGAAGGCCATGCCAATCTCCTTCTTGTTGGCTTGAGGCTGGTTTTAGGTCCAGACTTTATTCGTGACTCCACCGAAAAGATTGAACTTATTCGACATAGGATGAAAGAAGTCTAGAGTAGAAAAAAATCCTATGCCGATAATCGAAGAAGGAGATTAGAATTTTCTGTTGGAGATCTTGTTTTTATTCGTGTTTCACCTATGAAAGGTGTTGTACGTTTCAGTCGGTCGGGAAAGTTAGCACCTCGATATATTGGGCCATTTCCTATCACTGAACGTATTGGTTCCATGGCTTATCGCCTATCATTACCGGCTCGGTTTTCTGCCATGCATGACGTGTTTCACGTTTCTCAATTACGGAAATGTCTTCGAGATTCCGATTCTACTCTTGAGCCCGGTGTTGTGCAGGAGATTGAAGTTTCACCTAATTTAACCTATGAGCAGCATCCTATTCAAATTATTGCTTCGGAGGTCAAACGCCTTCGAAATAAAGATGTCCCGCTTGTGAAAGTTCAATGGTCTTCAAATCCTAAGCATTGCTCTTGGGAATCTAGAGAGTACATCGAGCGAACACATCCGAATTTACTTTCCCGCGCTCTTTAAGGTGAACCTTTTATTTCAGATTTCTTTTGTGTTGAATACGCTCTCGTGGTTGTTACTATATATCTTGTTCTTAAATATTGCGAGGACACAATTTCTTTAAGGAGGGGAGTCTGTAACAACCCGTGTATTTGTCGATTTTATATTTAAATATTTTATCGATACTCGAAATTTAGTCCGAAAAGCTACTTTTTGCATACGGTCGAATTAGGTCTCGGGTCCACTTCCATTGAGTTCAGAACGCTGTTTGCGATCTTTTTGAGTATAAACTTTGATATGTTTGGAGTTAGAGGAATTTTACAACTTTTTACTTAGGGCTTTGGTTTGGGCTGAGCCCAATAACTCCACTTATGTATTCAGTCCCAACCCTCTCCTCTTCATTTACTTCCTTTCTATTTTCCTAATACTCAAGCTTTTATAACAATGGAGAGTGGAATGGGAAATTGAAACTCAAGCACTAGTATTCTTTTGCAAATCAAGCTCTAGCTCCAAACTAATAGAAGAACCCATTGGTAAGCCTTCTCTTCATCTTCTCCAACTCCTTCTCTCTTGAATTTCAGAAATTCCTAAACCTAACAAATGTTGTTCTTTTTGAGCATAGATTCAAGCTCGTTTGAGTTGTGTTGAAGAGTGTTGATTCTCCCTTTGCTTTCAAGCTTCTTCTTCATTTGTTTGGGTTCAAAGGTGAGATTTTTATCTCACATCTTTGTCTATAATTATCTTCGATTGTTAGGTATGAATTCCTAACACTTATTCTTGTGCAATTGATTTTGGTTTGGATTGATTTGGTGTATATTCCAATTTTTGATGTTTTGAAATCAAAATATATGAAAATCCTTTTATGGATATTTGGACATTGATATTTGAGGCGTATCGAAGAGCCTTTAAGGCTGGGTTGTCGCTAGACGTAAATCCTTAGTCATCGTTGCTCGTCTGATCGCTTCCGGTATTTATTTCGGCCATTTTTGGTCTAGGTTTAGGGAATGCCCTGAACCCCAGTTTCAGACGTCTGAAATGTTTGATTCAGACGTCTGAATATTATACTGGGAAGATTTGTATTCCCAGATTCAGACGTCTGAATCTACATTTCAGACGTCTAAATTAGTTTGTTTTGGACTAGAGGAAATAGGCTAAAAATTGCCTATTTCATACGTCTGAAATATAGGGTTCAGACGTCTGAAATATACTCTGGAAAACTTTTGGTTTTCCAGATTCAGACATCTGAATCCCTGATTTCAGATGTCTGAATCTGCAGTCTTTTGCCTATTTCCCTATTTAGCTTGAATTTCCAACTTTAATCGATTCGTGTTGATTCCCTCTTTGTTGTTATCATTTATTATTGACTTTGATGACATTTTCTTCATCATTTTTGGGAATATCCACTTCGATGGATTCCGTAATCGATTTCTTTGGATTTTATTCACATCTTCGAATGTGAATTTTGATGATTGATTGTTTCCACAATCATTTCTATGATTTGTCACTTTAAAAATATAAAGGTTTCAATACTAGTAGTAAATATCAAAACTCTTTCATCAAAATGATTTTAACACTATTTTATTACAAAGCTCGTTTCTTAAACTGTTTTCCAATCTACTAGTATATACAAACCTTTACCTCACTCGGATTAGAAATCTAATTAAACGACTTAGTAAACAAGTGGTATGAAACGCTTGCGTTTTCTTCGTCGCTTAATTCTTGGACTTGTTCGATTGCATCTTTTGTGACAATTACCTAGTGAAGATTTAAAGTTTGTTCGTAAATATTTAAGTTAAGAAAGTGGTTATGGGACATGAAGCTAAACTTTTATATTTACTAACTTAGTGTAATTGACACTCCTCGGTCATCATGACGATCATTTTTATGATTTAGACTAGCAATTGTGCGATGTCTCTTTGACTGCAAGGTTAGACTAGGCCTCATTTGTGTGATTTCGACTCTCACCTATTTATCTGCGAGGTTAGTCTAGACACCATTTGTATGATTTCGACACACATATCTTTTCTGTCTGCGAGGTTAGACTAGACCCCATTTGTGTGATTTCGACTAACACATATCTCTTTGTCTGCAAGGTTAGTCTAGACCTCATCTGTGTGATTTCGACTCACACATATGGGGTATCTCCCTATGGTCTTCGGACCGTCATGTGATAGGCCTCTTTCTCTTTTTATGATTTCTGGATTTCGTGTGTTGAATTCTGGAATTTATGCTTCACTAATTTTAGTGATTTTCATTGATATGATATATCAATTTTTGTGCATTGGTGAATTCGTGTGTCATTGACTTGTTGTGAATACAAGTTTTGGGTATGAAACCCTTTTTGGATCTTTGTGAAGATTCTTGTGGTATTGAACGATCTTTTGTTGATCATCATTTACATGCTTATAGTAGTATGCCATTATGGATATTATATGTTTATGCCCATATCTTTTACTTTATATCATGTCATCTGATATTTATAGATAGAATAATCCGTTTATTTTTTTTCTTATAAATAATACTCGGGTCAGACCGAGATGTTACAGGTGCTTCTGTTTGACTTCTCTTCTGGGATTTGCTAATCCGACTTTTGGCTAACTATTTAGATTAGCAGTTTTTGTTGTATACACTTGAGATATAGACTCACAGTCGTATTCTTTTGTATAGCACGTGTTGCTATTCTTTTGTATTATTGTGGATCTTTTTGACCACTCTCTGATATACACTTTCATGTGTTAGTTATATATATTCATATCTTCTTCCTCCTTTGTGATATGAATTATCTGTGACTGATTTATGTTACGTTTATTTCTATATTTGTTTCCGAAGATTATATAGCCACTATGAAGTAGTTTTGAGCTTGTATCGGTGTGTCGAATTTCCTCCCGAAATCAAATGCGTTATACTATCCGACATAGCAGTGCTCGCACAAAGCAATTGCACGGATGGTCGCTCCTTAACAGCCTTATTCTTCGCGCTAGTTGACGGCATTGCTCCGTAGTGTCCTTGGCTAGCGTGGGTATAGAGGTGGGGCGTCACAGTAGGATACAGTGAATTTAAAACTGCTCTTAGGATATGGTATTAAAAATTGTAATTCTTCTTTTAAAAATCATAATTTTGGATGAAGTTTTGATTCATAATCCTGAAACATTGTGATATTTAAATTTTTCCACTTTTACAAATTTTAGCTTGTTGTTTATGTTTCTAGACAACACAAAAATTATTCAACTTACACAAATTTTTAAAATTTACTTTATCATGTAATAAACAAATTTCATTCATGTTAACGTTAAAATCGGACGCTAACACCCCGGTGTCAATTGAAGTTGGATGAAAGCACCACCCGTGTACACGGGAACTACAAGCAAGTAGAGAAAATACAGAAAAAAGCAGAAAAGACAACAATTTTTATAGTGGTTCGGCTTAGAGTAAGCCTATGTCCACTTTAACTCTCTTTATTACTGAATTTGATTACAACCTTACAACAATCCTCAATTACAACACACTTTAGACCAGTAGATCAAACTTTGATAGAGAATAATCTTCTCAATTCATGTTGAATGATGTAGATTTTCTCTTGGAGATCGTCGTAATGTCCTTGGTGTTTGGAGTACTTGAAGTGTTGAGTGAGTCGAGAATTCTGCAGAGTATCGGTGCTTGAAATGGTCGGCCAAAAAGTCCTTTGCTAGTTGGAGTTAGGGCTGTATTTATAGGAGTGATTCTGAGCATGATTTTCTTTCCAAGTCTTAGGTTGTGGACGACCTAAGTTAGGTCGTAGGTCATAGGTCGGCGATGACCTAAGGAATCTCTCGTATCTGTTGCTTCTTGAACTTGTCTTTATCTGCTTAGGTCTTGTGCGACTTATCATAGGTCGTAGGTCGCGAGCAGTTTTATGTTGTGGTGGGACAAGGTCGTACTCAACTCTGGAATGGGTTACGGGTTAGTAAGTTGTAGGTCGTAGACGACTTATGAGAGTAGTTGGCGATCTTAGAACGCTGAGGCATTCAATGTAGCGACCTAGGCTAAGTCGTTAACTCGTTAGGTCGCTAAGTCTTAAATTCTCTCAGGTCGGTAGGTCGTTGGCTTTTTAGGTCGCTTAATAAATGAGTCGTGTATGAACGAGTTAGTAGATCGTGAGCGACCTAATATAGGTCGTGAGCGACCTATGATAGTAGGTGAAACTTTTCTTTTCTTTAACTTGCTAAGTCGCTACCTTGCTAGGTCGTGAAATTACAGAAATCTTTAGGTCGCGAATAGCTTTAGGTCGTTGAGGAATGAAGTCACTAGGTCGCTAAAAACTTTAGGTCGCTGAGTGCTTTGTGACGTTAGGTCGCTAAGACAATTATGCCGTTAGGTCGTTGAGACTATTAGGTCGTCAGGTACTCTTAGGTTGTTGGGCTGCTGAGTTATAGGTCGCAGAGTTTTAGGTCGTAGAGTTTTAGGTCGCGGCAGAAATGGGAGTTAACATTTGCTCCTCGAAGTACAGGCCTATGTCATAGGTCGTGTGCTTCGACTTAACTTTGCTAGGTCATGAGCGACCTAAAACATATACTAACTCGCGCGTCTACTCGTCTTCTTCTTTCAGCCCCATATAAATTTGTTAGGTCGCTACTGCCTCCTTACTCACCTGCTTCGATTTCCCGCGCTGCTATTAACAAAATCCCATGATTTTAAAGACGAATTCAAGTTAATCATTCAGCGATTCGTCCTTACTATCAAATTACGTAAGTATCTTCGATCTTTATCCATTCCACGATCACCATCGAACCACGAACTCTAACCTCCGAACCCCAGACCAGTTTTGTACGTCGTGCTTCACTTTGAGTCGTGTTGTGATCGATTTTTGATCGTCACTAATTATTGTTGTTGTTGTGATTCACGAACGCACAATAGTGAGTTAGATTTATGATAGATCGGAGATATGTTGAATCGGTTGTCGAATGATTTGGTGGTATGAAAAGATGATGAACTTCACGAATAGGATGATGGATTTCGTGGTGTTGGCGTTAACGGGTTATTGGGTCTGGTGAGTTTTTGCGTGAATAGGAAGTCAGTGACTTAGTGGATCTGAGCGTTCTAAAATAACTCACGACCTAAGGGAAGCTGGATGACCTTCAAATTCGCGACTTAACTTTTAGGTCGCGTTGGGATTTGAACGACCTAGGACTCAGCAGATTTGCACATGAACTTTAAGCAGAACGACTTAACAATTTAACGACCTAACTTTCTTGAATGACTGCATAGCGACTTAACATATCAACGGCCTATCTTTTGCGGCAAGGTTCTAGGTCGCAACCGAGTTAGGACTTGACAAATTTGTATTGCCTTGAAATTTTTAACTTGCACAGTGCGACTTAAGATAACTCCGACCTATGTTAGGTCACTGGACGACCTAGGACTTGTAATTGGGAAAATTTGACTGAACTTGATTTTGAACTTTGAACGTTGAACCGCCTGGACTTTGTTGCATCTCTTTACAGATAGTTTTAACTGTAATGCTAATAACCTGTAAGACACAATATCTGCAGAGAATTGGGACGAATATACTGCCATTGACTGCTCACATCGAATGACATATTAGTCTATAAAGAATAATCAATCTTAAATGAACTGTGCGAACGAAATGTTGTAAACCAACCAATCCAGGTGAAGTATTAAAGCAAAACTAAAATAGTCAGCTAAAGCTGATTAGTTTGCATTAACACTACACTTGAGTTTTAAATTAACAAGTCGTGAAATCTCGTAATCGACCAATTGTCAACTAGTTTAATTTCAGTTATGTTTGCTTTCTATTTTTGTTAGTTCTGCACAACACTTTACACTTTTTAGGAAACATGCACCTTCTTATTTGAACGTCCAGTTCCTTGTATAGAATGACTTCTCAACAAGAAGAAATAGAATCGGCTGAAGAGACCTTCCCAATCGCTACTCCATTGGTTAATCCTCCAGAGAGAATTTCAACCACGTTGACATACAAAGTTTTGCGCCAACTATGCACTCTGTTTGGCATTGCTGAAGCAGATGTCATTCTTCCTGAGAGAAGCGACACTGCCGATATACCACCTTCTGGTTTTGTAGCAGTTAATCGTCAAATGTGCATGAGTGGAGCTATCCCTCCTTTTAACGACTTTCTCCAACGGCTTGTTCTCCGACTAGCTATCTCCCCCTTCCAGCTGCACCCCAATGGCTATGTTATTCTGATGGGGTTATGTGTGCTATTCGGAAGGACGCTGGATCGCCTTTCGAGTTTTAATGAAGTTTTCTATTTGTGCACATTTGCCAAAAATAAAGATCACCCTTCCATCATTCTTGTGAGAAGCGCTAGGAACCGTAAATTAATAATTGGCCTTCCCGAAAGTGCTCACGGTTTCCTAAGCCAATTTTTCTTCATTCGCTGTCCTCCGGAATTCTATGCTACCTGGAGAGTAGGAAGTAAGAGCATTTATCTTTGTTCCTGATGTTTTTCTCTGAGCTTTTCATAGCCTGAGTTGTCAAATGTTAACTTCACCTTTTACTTTTTAGTGCTTCTTCCTCCTTCTAGGGATTCCAGTCATATACCAACTTTCGAGAGGCTTAAGGCTGTGCCAGTTGAGGAGAGAGGCATTCAATTTCTGCTGAAAGACCAATTTTTGCATCAGTACGGACTTTTGCATACTTCTCGCTCCACACATCCTCATGAAATCCCGGACTCCCCGGCTAGAGCATCGGATGCCCCAGTTTCTACCGACACATCCGTACCAAAAGGACCTGCTCCCGAGGCTTCACTAGTGAAATGCTCCACTTCCGTTGATGTTGCGGGGCCATCTGACGAACTTGCCCCGGTTATTGAGGAAGAAGAGCCTCAAGGATCTCTCCAACGTTCATAGAAATCCGGTGAAGAAGCCGAGAAAACCAGCCCTGTCAACCGGAGCAGGGACGACACTTTCGAAGGGCTGAGCAACCTCTTTGCCACCTTACAAGAGATCTTTAAAGATGATCCTATCACTACCGGGGTTTCTTCTTCAATGGTCGAGGCGACATTTACTCTGCAACAGACTCCGTCGACTCAAGAGTTGGCGCTAATTACTACACCCACAACTACTCCACAATTAAAGTGTGGTTCGTAGTTTGCCACGCGTAGCTTGCACATCACACACACTTAGAATCTTTCGGCACTTTTATGCTTCTGACTCTTTGTACTTTGAAGAATTCTAAAGTTGTATTTTTTCCAATTTCAGGTTCTTCAATGAAGCGAGGTGGCTCGTATTATGATGACTTCCAACGATATGGGAGACGCGGCCAGTATGACTATAAGCGTTATCTTCCTGTTCACAGAGAGACTGATGAAGAGAGGGTCGCTCGGAAGGCTCGGGAGAGACGTGCCCATGAAGAACGTTATGGAAGACCGGATGACTGATACGATTCTTCCCACAAAGAGGGTGACTCCCACAAACGCAAATCTCACGATGACAGAGGGAAGAGTCATATAACTGATGACCCAAGTAAACGGGCTAAAGTCAGTGAGCAACCAATGCCTGCAACTTCTGAAAAGATTACCGCTCCTATTCCTTCTCAGTCTCCTGCCCCTTCCCGTACTGATATCCAGGCAATCATTAACAGGCCTTCTTACCAAGTTGGACCAGGTCCAGCCACTCTCCAAAGTCGATTTCCAAATTGGTGCTTAAAAGGAGTTCGCTTTGACCTTGACCTGGTTCCCATAGATAAAAATGCCATGTTACGGAACCTTGATGCCGTTAAAATTGACATTGAGAGGATGTCAAATTGGCAAAAACTTGTTGATGAGCTCCAAAGGGTGAATCGGGCCAATCTCGAAGCTATGCAGACCATGGAGAATGACAAAACCGAATGGCAAAAGACCCTTAAGCAGCATGATGCAGAAATTAGGATCATTGCCGATTATAATGAAAAACTTGAAGCGGAAGTTGGGAAACTCAAAGAGGAGCTTGCCACTTCCTCCACTTCTTATTCTCAAAGGGAGAGCGTGCTCCAGCAGCCGGTGCGGGATGCTCATGCTGCGCAAAGGGATGCCGAGGCCAAGGCTGATGGGCTGGAGCAAATTGTAGAGGGCTACCGTACTGATATTACTCAGTTACGAGGGCAAACTAACTTTCAGGTTGCAGAAATTGAAAAATTGAAAGCTTAACTATCTAAAGTCGAAAGAGAGCGAGATGAGGCTATTGCTGGTAGAATTGCAGCTGAAGAAGCTCATGAAGCTACCAAAGCTGACATCGGCTCGACATTATTTGAATTCTATTTGCAAAGTGTGTTAGGGCGTGGCAGCCTTGCATTTCTGGGTCCCAAATATGAGGTTACCCTAGCTGAAGTATGGGAAGCCGCGCTTGATATGTTTAAAGGCACCAGGTACACTGAAGAGGAGCTAGAGGCGCACTATTTAGACTTCGAAGCTCGCGCAGCTCTTGCTAGAGGGAAGGAGCAACTTGCTAGATCGCAAGTTGAAATGATGGGGGAAGAGCATCAAGAAAAAGAAACAACTTTGACCGCCCTTGTCCCTCCTTCAACTTCAGTCGATGTTGACATTGCTGGTTCTAGCT
Organism: Allium cepa; assembly: GCA_030765085.1. Classification (NCBI taxonomy): domain Eukaryota; kingdom Viridiplantae; phylum Streptophyta; class Magnoliopsida; order Asparagales; family Amaryllidaceae; genus Allium; species Allium cepa. Next base: position 948,369,575 of record CM060943.1, on the reverse strand, counting down.
CTCATACACCGATTCCTACTAAAGCTGATACCGGAGCCATAATTACACAAGCCGTAGATGAGCCACAAGAGAGTACTGAAGCTCTAGACTACGAAGTTGATGTGATACCACCAACTTCTCCAGGTAACCCTAATAATGCTCAGGGGGACAACTTGCTAGTTTCTTACAGATTTGACGAGCTTCTTGATTATTTCTTGAATCTCGACGAGCCATTGTCTCCTCTTTTTGCGGGAAATACTGACACTTTTAACTTTTCCTTTGTAGAGAAAGCGCCGAGCGTCATTCAAACTTCTCCACCTCCAGTTACAATTCCTCTGCCTCCCCCAATCACTCCTACTCCTCATCTGGGATCACAGGAAGAAATAATAGGTGCCTTTTGAGGCTTGGATGACCCAGCTGCTTCGCAAGAGCAAAAGGACGAAGGACTTGAGGGAGGTGAGATATCTCCGGAGCGAACTCCTTCTGATGACATAACTTTGTCTAAACTTGTTACTCCAGGAAGTGAATCTTCTTCACAGAGGAAAAAGAAGCGCGGAATATCAAAGAAGAGGAGGAAGAGCATCATTGCTACTGAAGAGGAACCGGAAGTTGAACCAGTTGTACCTCCCTCTCCTTCTTCCCTCATGCCTAAAGATCGACCCAAAAAGCTAACCATCCGGTCGGGTGAAGGGTCCAAAGGTGGCAAGAAGAAATGAAGATTACAGTTTTTAGCTTTTTGTTTTTTGCACGTACTGGTCGGGGATTGTGCGGGTACCGGCCCCCGCTTTCTTTATCTCGAAACTTGTATTTGTAAGAAATTGTAATAGAATTGAATAAAATGATCCTTTATTTGTACAAACTTCTTGTTTGTATTTGAGAATGCATTTATTATTCACTTTTGTACAACTTTCTTTGCACGATATTGCAGTGAGCTTGTGGTATACTGTTCGAGCGCGATTTTACCGATGTAGTTATACCATGTTGCCCCTATACCATAAGCTTGTTGCAATATTTTATGTTTTGAGGGGACTTGTGCTTTTATTTTTTGGAGAATAATTATTCCATACTTGGAGGAATATTATTTCGTTAAAAAACAAAGTACAACTCCCTCCAAATAAATTTTTACGCTTCATCCTTCGAAGATATCACTTTTTCTTTTGTGCATATACACATTTTACCAAGTGAACTCTTCTATGTGCTAAAGCGGGTATCTGAAGGGTACTTTAACTTCTTTTTGAGGAAGTGAATTTTCCAGAATAGGTGGATCGTTCTTCCTTTGAGAGTTAAAGTGTGCCTTTGAAGATGGTTTTTTTTTGTGCCACACTAAAGGGCTTTTTGATTTTTGCTTCTTTGAAAAGTTGCACCTCTGAGGAGGGCTTTTTCACGTTTCAACACCTGGAAGTTTTATTTCAATCTCGGTGAAACGTGTGCCTTCGAAGAGGTCTTTCTGCTTGCTTGTGCCTTCGGGAGGAGGTCTTTTCATTTCTGCCTCTGGGAAGAGGTCTTTCTGTCTTGTTGTGCCTCTAGGAAGAGGTCTTTTTGTTTCTGCCCCTTGGGAGAGGCTTTTATTTTTCCCTGTTCGCTAGGAAGCGGGCCTCCGAAGAGGGCTTTCCACATTTCAACACTTGGAAGTTTTATTTCAATCTCGGTGAAATGTGTGCCTCTGAGTAGGGTTACTGCCTGGAAGTTTGGAGTTTCTTTCTCTCGGTTGGGCGGATTCACGGGAGCGTATCAACCGATCATTCCGCAACTTTATAACGAGAAAGATCTCTCTTTTTCTGGTTGGCCCGCTCGAGGTCTTTTAGCATTTCAACTGTGGTGAAATGGGCCTCCGAAGAGGGCTTTTCACGTTTCAACACCTGGAAGTTTTATTTCAATCTCGGTGAAACGTGTGCCTCTGAGTAGGGCTTTTGCCTGGAAGTTTGGAGTTTCTTTCTCTCGGTTGGACGGATTCACGGAGTGTATCGACCGATCATTCCGCAACTTTGTAACGAGAAAGACCTCTCTTTTTCTGGCTAGCCCCGCTCGAGGTCTTTATCCTCCGAAGAGTTGTGCCTCCGAATAGGGCTTGTGCCTCTGAAGAGGTCTTTTGCTGATTGATGCTTGCTCGCCCACGTCTCTTTGCCATCGATTCACGTCGGCGACCCCCGTTGTCTTTTGCAAGTGTTTTCACTTTCTAGTTGCCAATAATTTCCCTTATCCAAAGAAATATACTTCATAGTTGAGTGATTTGGTGGTGGTAGACACAGTTTATTTAACTGGCTGTTTGTTTGTTCAAACATTTGCAGTTAGTTAGAAATGGTCCACTTCCATCCACATTGCCAACTTTTATTTGAAGCACTTCTTTTGTAGGATTTGAGTATGGAAATTTTGAATGGTTTAGTGTTTGTTTGCTGAGTGATGTCGGGGATTGCTTGGTCTTGCGATGGGTAAGCTTTGCTTTTATGACCTGCACTATTAAATCGACATTTTAATGACACAATTAATGTATTTTCTATGTCGAAATAAAACAAAGCAGTTTATAATAGTAGAGAACACAAGATTTATAGTGGTTCGGCCAAAAACTGGGCCTACATCCACTTTATAGCTTTTCATTATTTACTTGCTTTACAATTGTTTTCAATACAAGAATCATATATTTGCAATTCTTTTACAACATTTCAGCAAAGCTTTCAAGTAAAATAAGGACGCAAATGATTGCTGTTCCAAGCTCTTGGGATTGGTTCTCCTTCGACAGTTGTGAGTTTGAATGTGCCGTCAAGAAGCTTCGTTCCTATAACATATGGCCCTTCCCAGATTGGCCCAAACACACCTGTAGCTGTCATGATTCTTTTCAGAACTAGGTCCCCAACTTCAAAGTTGCGCTGATGAACTTTGGAATTGAAGTGCCTGGCTATTCTTTGTTGATGAGCTGAAATTCTAAGTCTAGCCTCTTCTCTTCTTTCATCAAGGAGGTCAAGTGCTTCCAATTGCAGTTTTTCATTCTCATCTTGATCAAAATGGATTCTTCTGTGTGAGCGGACTTCAGTTTCCACGGAATCATTGCTTCTGATCCGTATGCCAATGAAAATGGAGTATGCCCAGCGCAGTTTTGTGGGTGGTTCTGTATGCCCATAGTGCAAGCGGTAACTTGTCAACCCATCCACTTTTCGCTTTTTCCAGCTGTTTTCTGATGGTTGATTTGATGATTTTGTTTACTGCTTCCACTTGCCCGTTTGCCTACGGGTGAGCCACTGCTGAGAAGCCTTTTCTGATTTTGAATCGTTTGCAAAAATCTTGGAATTCTTCACTTTCAAACTGAGTACCATTGTCTGTGATTATCTTCTGAGGCACACCATACCTGCAAATGATATTCTTGGTCACAAAACTTATCATTTTCTTAGAGGTAATAGTGGCCAAGGGTTCGGCCTCAGCCCATTTAGTAAAATAATCAACAGCAACGATGCATATTTAATCCCGGATTTGGCAGTCGGCAAAGGCCCAATGAGATCTATTCCCCAAATGGGAAACGGCCATGGACTGACCATTTGTGTTAGCTCAGTAGAAGGTGCTCTAGGAATTTTAGCGAATCTTTGGCATTTGCCACACTTCCGAGAATAGTCAGCAGCATCCTGATTCATTTCTGGCCAAAAGTATCCATAACGGAGGATTTTCTTTGCCAAAGTTTGACCACATGTATGATCTCCACATTCGCCTCCATGTACTTCAGTTAGAACCGTCTTAGCTTCTTCCTTTGTCACACATCGGAGTAATGGCATTGAAAATCCTTGTCTGTACAAACGACCATCTTGAACTATATATCTGGAGGCTTTCCTCATCAGTTTCTGTCGTTCTTTTGAACTTTCTGGCAAAGAACCACTGAGTAAATATTCAAGTATCGGAGTCATCCATGATTCTTGCTCTTGGGATATGTTCATTATCCAATCAACATCCATTTCATCTGTGCTTGGAGCTGACAAGACTTCAACGGGAACTAACCCCAACAGTTGAGGTTCACCAGTACTCGAATACTTTGCGAGAGAATCCTCCTTCATATTTTCTTCTCCAGGAATATGGTTTATTGAATAACGGTCAAAATTTTGAAGGAGCTCCCAGGCCTTTGACAAATAGGCTGGTAAATTTTCTCCTTTAGCTTGAAATTCCTTCTTGACTTGACAAACAATAAGTTAAGAATCGCTGAACATATGCAATGCCTTGATGTTTAGTTCTTTAGCGATCCTTAAACCGGCGATGAGAGCTTCGTATTCAGCTTCATTATTTGTCGAAGGGAATTTCAGCCTCAGTGCATAACATAGTGATCGACCTTCTGGGGTTTCAAGAACAACCCCTGCTCCGGAACAGTAATCATTCCTTGCGCCATCGACATACAATTTCCATTGGATTGGGATGCTATTAATGACTTCTTCCTCACTATCACCCTTATTCGTACATTCTGCGATGAAATCTGCTAAAGCTTGTCCATTGATTGCTTTCCGGGGATGATAAGTGATGTCATACTGGCTGAGTTCGATATTCCATTTCAAAAGACGGCCGGAAGTCTCAGGATGGAATCGGACTTGCTTTAGAGGCTGATCGGTGAGGACTTTGATAGGATGAGCTTGGAAATAAGGCCTCAATTTTCTTGATGCGATCAACAAACAATAAGCGAGCTTTTCTAATCTGGAATAGTTCATCTCTGTCCCAGTGAACCTTTTGCTGATATAATAGACTGGGCGTTGAATCCTTGCATCTTCCCGTACCAACACTGCACTGAGAGCATGAGACGAAATTGCCAAGTATATGAAGAGATCTTTACCACTGTTAGGCTTTGAAAGTATCGGAGGCACTTCCATATGACGAATCAACTCATCAAACGCTTTTTGACATTTAGGAGTCCACTCGAAGTTTTTCTTTCCTTTCTTCAGAGCATCAAAGAATGGAATGCATTTGTCGGTTGCTTTGGAAATGAACCTACTCAAAGCAGCAACCTTTCCAATTCTTTGTTCTAGGAGCCTTGACCTCTCTCAGGGCAGTGATTTGAGCTGGATTGGCCTCAATGCCCCTAGCGCTCACAATGAAACCCAAAAACTTTCCGGACTCCACTCCAAATGAACATTTCAGGGGATTAAGCTTCATTCTATACTTTCGGAGTACTGCAAACATCTCTGCCAAATGATCCATGTGGTCCACTGCTTTCTTAGACTTTACTAGCATATCATCAACATAGACTTCCATTGTCTTGCCAATCTGTGGTTTAAACATGGCATTAACAAGCCTCTGGTAAGTTGTCCCTGCATTCTTGAGTCCGAAAGGCATAACCTTGTAGCAGTAGAGTCCAACATCTGTGATGAAGCTTGTATCCCCTTGATCCGGCTCATGCATCATAATCTGGTTATATCCGGAGTATGCATCCATGAAAGATAACAATTCATGTCCTGCTGTCCCATCCACCAACTGATCGATCCTGGGAAGCGGGAAACAGTCTTGGGGCAGGCTTTGTTCAAATCCGAAAAATCAATGCACACTCTCCACTTTCCGTTGGCTTTCTTAACCAGCACTGGATTTGAGACCCAATTTGGATAAGTAGATTCTCTAATGAACTCGTTCTCCATGAGTCGATCCACTTCTTCTTTTAACGCTGCCGTTCTCTCAGGACCCTGAGTCCTTCTCTTCTGTTTTACAGGTGTAAATTTTGGATCAATGTTCAGGGTATGCACTGCAATCTCTGGGGATATTCCGCGCATGTCTGCATGAGTCCAAGCGAATACATCCAAATTTGCCTTCAAAAATTAAATCAAAACATTCCGAACTGTCGAATTGAGTTGTGAACCCACATTAAGCACTTTGTTTGGGTCCTTATGGTCTACAGGCACCGGTACTGTTACCTCTACTGGTACCACACTATTCTCCCCTGCACTGGCTTTCCTTGGATCCATCTCTCTCTGTGCCCCACTACACTCACCAGTGCAGGGACCACCCTGTAATTGCTACAAGGTTGGTTCTTTGATGCGGACTGGAGCCGCCGCACCTTTTCCTATCTCTCTCTTCCTGGATTCTCGCAATTCTGCAAAATAACATTCTCGCCCCGCATCTTGGTCTCCCTTAACCACACCAACTCCGTTATCTGTGGGGAATTTTAGAGTCAAGCACCATGGGGCAAGAACAGCTTTGAATGCAGCAAGAGTTGGTCGGCCCAAAAAGGCGTTGTAGGCAGAGAATTCTTCAACAATTATAAAGGTTTGCTTTCGAGCCACCTTCCTCGGTCCCTTTTCGAGTTCTACAAACAAATCTATGGTCCCAATTGGCTGTTTGGGTTCTCCAGCAAACCCAACAATCTTAAGTGATGAAGCTTGAACGTCAGCCATTAGAAATTTCATTTGATCAAAGGTCTTCTTGAAGAGGATGATGCATGAGGCTCCACAATCAACTAGAACTCTTCTCACAGTTGCCGGCCCAATACCTGCGGATATGACCAAAGGATCTATGGTCGGAGCTTCGATACCCAAAGAATCCCTGGCACTGAACACAATATCATCTGTGGAAGTCTTTTGTTGCTTTAAAGGCGCATCATTCTCTAAAACAAAAACATTCTCTTCAGCTGGTACATGCTTCAAGGCCCGGGCATACCTTTCCATCTCGCCCCAGCTTCTGCCTGCTGGGTGAGGTCCTCCAGTTATTATATTGATGACAGGCCTTTCCGATTCTTGTTCGACGACCTTCTCACTTGAGCTAGGACGGTGAGCGGGAACTTGTTGTTCTTGAGTTGACGGAGCTGAGGCATTTCTGTTCCTTTTCACATACTGCTGGAGCTTGTTTTCCTTTAAGAGTTGTTCAATTACCTCTTTCAATTGGCGGCATTCGTTGGTATCATGGTCGGGCTGGTTGTGGAACCGGCAGTACTTTTCACTTTTTTCCATCTTAACCGCACTCTCATTTTAGGTGGGGTCGCATAATTGACATCATCTTTAGTTGCAAAGTAGATGTTTTCAGGGGTATCGGTCAAGGGTGTGAAATTGAAAGAACAACCTTTCTTAGCGTCTCCTTGTTTCTTTCCACCATCGTTTCCCCTTTTCTGAGTGTTTGGTTCCTTCTTGTTCGTAGCAGCACCATTGTTCCCGGCTTGTACTGATACCACCTTAGCTGGTGCTTGGAGGCTCTCCAAGCGCATGAATTCATCCGCTTTCTTGTAGAATTTGTCAAGTGAGTTTGGTTCTTTCATTTTCAACCATTTTCCAAATTCGCTTGACTTGTCAATTGCCCTCATCAAGTACGTCAAGACCATGCGTGGCTCAGCATTATCCACCTCAGCCAATGCTATGTTAAAGCGATTCAAGAACGACATGATAGATTCTCCCGGATTTTGCTCTAGACTTGACAATGACATTATGTCCTTTGCTTTATAAGCATACAATCGAAATTGCTCCTTGAATTTCCTGGTCAAATCAGAGAATTGATCGATGGACCTAACCGGCAGCTTTGTAAACCATAGTAGAGCTACACCTTCTAGATAAACCGGGAAGTATTGGCATTTAATTTCATCAAATGCCCTGGCACCAGTCATGTGCCAGTCGTATTTGTACAGAAACTCGTTAGGATCACTCGTCCCCTTGTAAGCCGGAATAGTAGGGGGAACTAATTTCCTTGGAAACTCTGCCTTCAAGATCCTTTCAGTAAATGGAGTTTTGCTCGGAGCAAATCCCCACTCTTTCTCATCTTCATCTTTTCGCATACTTTCCTTCATGATTTGACGAACCATACCCGAAAAATACTCTTCATCATTTAGAGGCTCCGGAGGACACACATCAGCCACTCTCTCTGAATTCTGCCTTGACAATCGTTCACGGAGGGTTGGCGGCGGCCCCGACCCTCCAGCCTGAAGAGGAGTCCTTTCTACAGGGTCTGCGGCTCTTTGAGAAATGTTTCCTTCAACATCCTGAACTCCCGCAGTAGGGTTCCCATCATTATTACTCGGTTGACGGTTTTCCCCCAGCAGATCATTCAACTTACTCAAGATCAGAGCATTCTGGGCATTTTGGGCCTCCAACTGTGCATTCTGAGCATTCAATTGTTGATTCAGTCCCAAAATTACGGCATCCAACTCTGCTCGAGTAACTCCAACAGTTGGAGCTGCTTGACTTGAAGGAGGAGAGGTAGCATTATTCTCTTGAACATTATCGGATCTTACAGAATTTCGCTTTCTCCCAGGAGCCATTATTTCCAATAAACTTCTGGTTTTAAAAGAAATCCTTTCAACAGACCTTTGCGAAGCAATGATTGAAGTTTCCTGAGTTGGGTTCTCAGTGAAAGCACCAAAAATGTTAACGTGAAAATCGGACGCTAACACCCTGGTATCAATTGAAGTTGGATGAAAGCACCACCCATGTACACGGGAACTACAAACAAGTAGAGAAAATACAGAAAAAAGCAGAAAAGACAACAATTTTTATAGTGGTTCTGCTTAGAGTAAGCCTACATCCACTTTAACTCTCTTTATTACTGAATTTGATTACAACCTTACAACAATCCTCAATTACAATACACTTTAGACCAGTAGATCAAACTTTGATAGAGAATAATCTTCTCAATTCATGTTGAATGATGTAGATTTTCTCTTGGAGATCGTCGTAATGTCCTTGGTGTTTGGAGTACTTGAAGTGTTGAGTGAGACGAGAATTCTGCATAGTATCGGTGCTTGAAATGGTCGGCCAAAAAATCCTTTGCTAGTTGGAGTTAGGGCTGTATTTATAGGAGTGATTCTGAGCATGATTTTCTTTCCAAGTCTTAGGTTGTGGACGACCTTAGTTAGGTCGTAGGTCGTAGGTCGGCGATGACCTAAGGAATCTCTCGTATCTGTTGCTTCTTGAACTTGTCTTTATCTGCTTAGGTGTTGTGCGACTTATCATAGGTCATAGGTCACGAGCAGTTTTAAGTTGTGGTGGGACAAGGTCGTACTCAACTCTGGAACGGGTTACGGGTTAGTAAGTTGTAGGTCGTAGAGGACTTATGAGAGTAGTTGGCGATCTTAGAACGCTGAGGTATTCAATGTAGCGACCTAGGCTAAGTCGTTAACTCGTTAGGTCGCTAAGTCTTAAATTCTCTCAGGTCGGTAGGTCATTGGCTTTTTAGGTCGCTTAATAAACGAGTCGTGTATGAACGAGTTAGTAGATCGTGAGCGACCTAATATAGGTCGTGAGCGACCTATGATAGTAGGTGAAACTTTTCTTTGCTTTAACTTGCTAAGTCTCTACCTTGCTAAGTCTCTACCTTGCTAGGTCATGAAATTACAGAAATCTTCAAGTCGCGAATAGCTTTAGGTCGTTGAGGAATGAAGTCACTAGGTCGCTAAAAACTTTAGGTCGCTGAGTGCTTTGTGGCGTTAGGTCGCTAAGACAATTATGCCGTTAGGTCGTTGAGACTATTAGGTCGTCAGGTACTCTTAGGTCGTCGGGCTGCTGAGTTATAGGTCGCAGAGTTTTAGGTCGTAGAGTTTTAGGTCGCGGTAGAAATGGGAGTTAACAATTAAAATGCTAAATCATAGTAGCAACCAGATCAAGGAAAAGAACTCTTTTATCAACTTGAACTTAAACTGTAAACTGTCAGAACCATAGGTAAACAAACATGCATCACATTCATATATACATAGGAAATTTCAAAGGCATATACATAATTAAAACTTTATCAGATAAACTAGCATGCAACTCCTACTTAATTTTTTTTTAAATTTAGAGTTACTTACCTGAAAAACAGAAGATGAACAGAGCACAGATTTTGAAAAACTCCTTTGAATCTTTAAAACAGAATTGCCCATGCTTTTAAAAACTTGAATATTGCTTTAAAAATACTATTGCTCCTTAACCTTACATGCATGCTGGCTACAGATTTCAGGTTTAATGATGGATACAGTTTGCCTCTGAAAATGATTTGCAGGTTGGTTTGGAAAGGAGGAGTTATAGGCTTCAGATTGAAAAAAATAAAACTTGCATGTAGAGGCCCTTTTTCCAGTTTTTTTTGAAGAAGAAAGTGCAGTTTTGAAATATGTTACAGGGATCTTGTTTGAAGATGATTACTGATTTTCATGTGAACAGGGAATGTTTTAGCATTTTTGAAGATGATCATGGGTAAGTAGTTTATAGGGATTTGATCAGAAGATGTTTGATATGAGGATTGTTTTTAGGGTGGAAGGATTTCAGCTGAATGATTTCTTAGATTTAGAATGAATATGAGAAAAAAGAAAAAGATGGAAAAAAATGTAAGTTTATATAACTTCTTTATGATTTAGTTAAAATCAAAGAAAAAGAAAAATACAAATTTGACACTTGTACCAAATTTTGACATTTGTCACATATCTTAACTAATAAATTAACACATGTTATTGAGGCTCTAGGATGTTAACACATGTCATTTTAAATAATTAGTATTTTTAATTAAAGTGTTAATGAAAGTTTAAACATAGTTTGTTAACATAAAAATCAGACGCTAACACCCCGGTGAAAGTAAAGAAAGTGTGAAAGCACCACCCGTTAATGCGGGAATCAGAAATAAGCAGGAAAATATCAGAAAAACAATAAAAGGCATAGTTTTTATAGTGGTTCGGCTTATAGTGAAGCCTACATCCACTTTCAATCTCTTTATTGCTGACTCAAGTACAACTTATACAACTTCCTTCAATTACAACACACTTTAGACTAGTAGATCAAACTTTGATGGAGAATAATCTTTCGAATCCATGTTGAATGATGTAGATTTTCTATTGAAGTTTGTCGTAGTGTCCTTGGTGTTTGAGTGCTTGAAGTGCTGTTTCAGTTGAGAAAACGACAGAGTATCGGCTCTTCGAGAATAAGCCAAAAGATCCCTCGAAAGTTGGAGCTCACATTGTATTTATAGGAGTTTCCTGGTCATAAGTCATAGGTCGGAAGCTGCGACTTAAAGTAAGTCGTGGGTCGAAGGTTGCGACCTAAGGTAGGTCGTAGGTCGAAGGTTGCGACCTAAAGGAAACGAGCTATAGCCCATTCTAGTTGCACTTGGCTCCTCCTGAGCGGGTTAGCAGGTTGCACGCGACCTAGGATGGGTCGTCGATCTCTTCTGGGTGAGTGGAGCGACCTAGAAGAGGAATGTCATAAGATGCAGCGACTTATGGAGTTGCCTCGGCCCTGTTTAGGTCGTGTGCCACCTTATGAAGAGTCATGCGGTCTTGTACTGCTTTAACCCGTTAGGTCATAGATCGCTGACTCAATAAGTCGCTGGACCAGTAAGTCGCTTAGCCCATTTAGGTAGTTAGATCGTAGATTCTTAGGTCGGGGCCGCTCTAAATCATTCTATATCTTAACTCGTGGACCGTTGATCTTCTTGGATTGCTTGGACCGCTTCACTCTTAGGTCGTAGGGTACTTGTTTGTTAGGTCGCTGTGTTTCCTAGCTCGGTCATACGTTACGTCGTTCTACCGTTCCTCCTCTTAAGTCGTTACACCTTTTAGGTCGTGCCACCTTTTGGTCGTTAAGTCGCTTACTTCTCTAAGTCGTTAGGTCGTCCTTTCCCATAAGCCGCTTCATGTGTTAGGTTTCCTACTCCCTTAAGAAGTTAAGTCGTCCCATGTTTTAGGCAGGTAGGTCGTTGCATGTTAGGTCGCTAACTCGCTTCATACTTTAGGTCACTAACTTGCCAGGTCTTTTAGGTCGTCGTGCTTACATAAGTCGCTGGGTCGCTCCAACTTGTTAACCTCTTTAGGTCGCTTCGGTTGTTGAGTCGCTAGGTCGCATAATAAAGGATTTAACATTTTCCCCTCGAAGTACAAGCCTAGGTCGTAGGTCGTGTGCTTCTACTTAGTTCCTTAGTTTGTGAGCGACTCAAACGGTTTGCTGGGTCGCGTGACGGTATGCCTTCCTTTCATATAAATTGCTTAACCCGCTCCTTCTTCACTTTACCTGCTCCATGACTCTAAGCCGCCATTAACAAATATTCGAGCTTCCACAGACGAATTTAGGCTAGCCAGTTGTCGATTCATTCTCACCATCGCATTGTGTAAGTAAACTCAACCTTTATCCTATCCACTATCACCATCAAATCATGAATTCCAATCTTCTGACTCCATACCAACTTCGTACATCGCGCTTCATTCTTGAGTTATGCTGATCGCCATTAACCATGTTGCCATTGCGATCCATGAGAGCATAGCATGGTACTGTATTCATGATAGATCTGAGATGATTCAGATCGGTATTTTGGTGATTTGGTGGTATGGATAGACGACGGGTTTCGTTGAGAAGATGGTGGATTTCTGTAGCTAATGAGTTATCAGGTTAGGATGTAGGAGTTGTTGGATAGAGAGGAAGAAAACGAGCTAAGAAAAAAGATCATAGTAGTGCCAACAGGAGATGATCCAAGGCTGCCAAGTTTCATCAGAGGCGACCTGACAAATCCGAACGACTTAGGAGACTTTGCGACCTAATGTGCTTAAACGACCGTAATGCCCGCGACTTAAATTGCGGACGACTTAACTTCTTTGGTCGTGTTAGTATCCTGACGACCTAGGACTTAGTCAGATTTACACTGTTTTGATTTGAAGCTTAGTGACTTAAACTTTAGATCATGCGAGTGACCTAGGTCTTGGATGCGCACGGTCATGCCTTGTTCTTCTTGCGACTTAACTCACTTGCGATTTATCATATCAACGGCTTAGGCTTTATGTCACGGCCGAGCTAGTACTTGGATGATTTTGCACTGCCGAGAAACTTCTTGTGGCTTATACCTATCTCGCTTACTTGTTAGGTCGCGTATGACCTAGGACTCGAGCAAATCGTTACTGCCTTGACTTGAAGCCTTTTAATTTGAACTTTGAACTGTCGAGATAGCTCGCATGACTTTGCTATGCTTGCTTAACAGATTATACCAAATTTGACACTAATAACCTGTTAAATACAACATTTGCAAAAAAACCAGGGCGAATATACTGCCACTGATTGCCCATATCAAATGACAGATTAGTCGGTAAAGGATAATTAACTCGACTTAAAGAAATTGTATGAAATGCTATGAGTCAACAAATTCAAGTTAAGTAGTAAAGCAATGTTAATCAACTAAAGCTGATTTGTTTGCATTAACGCTACACTTGTTCTTGGACATAGAGCGACAAGTCTTGAAATTTTTACAATTGACACATGTTCATTAGTTTAACTTCAGTCATATTTACTTGTCGCTTTATTAGTTTTGCACAACACTTCACACATTTAGGAAACATGCACCTTCATATTTGAATATCCAGTTCCTTGTGTAGAATGTCTTCTCAAGAAGAGATAATCGAGCATTCTGAAGAAGTCTTTCCGATAGCTGAGCCATTGGTTGATCCTCCGGAGAGAACTCCAACTACCTTGAGTCAGCGGGCATTCACTCATCTACGTATTCAATTTGGGTTTGCCAATGAGGATGTCAGATTTCCTGGCCCAAATGATACTGCCGACAGGCCGCCTCTTGGTTTTTTTGCCGTCAACCATCAGATGTGCCTTTGTGGTGCCATCCCTCCTTTCAATGAGTTTCTTCATCGACTCCTTTTCCGGCTAACCATCTCTCCCTTTCAACTACATCCCAATGGATACGCCATCCTGATGGGATTGTGTGTTTTATTCAGGAGGACACTTAACCGTCTCCTGAGTTTCGAAGAAATTTGCTACTTCTGCACATTTACAAAGAATAAAGACCACCCCTCCTTTATGTTCGTGAGAAGTGCCAGAAATCACAAACTTATTACCGATCTCTCTGAAAGTGCTCACGGCTTTATGAATCAATTCTTCTTTGTCCGCTGTCCTCTAGGGTTTTATGCCACCTGGAAAAAAGGAAGTGAAATTGATCATCCCTGTTTTTTTGTTTCAGCTTTTCAAGATTTGAATTGCTAAGTGCTAACTTCATTCTTTTCTTTTACAGCACCTCCTCCTCCCTCTAGAAATCCCGGTCATAAGACGACTTTCGATAGATTAAGTGCCGTGCCGGCAGAAGAAAGAAGTATTAAGTTTTTGCTGAGAGATGAACTTTTCCACAAATATGGGCTTTTGCAACCTTCTCGCTCTACTCAACCTCACGAAGTTCCCGATTCTCCGGCCAACTCGCCAGATGCCCTAGTTTCTGTTGAGGAACCTATACTGAAGGAACCTACTTCTGAGGCTTTACTGATGAAGTGCTCTACTTCTACTGATATTGCGGGGCCATCCGACATACCCACACTTGCCCCGATCATCGAAGTGGAAGAGCCTTTTCATTGTTCAGAGAAATCCGGTGATGAGGGAACTGAGAGAGCGAGTCCTGCCACGCAGAGTGGGGATGACATTTTTGAAGGGTTGAGCGATCTGATGATCACTTCACAGGAGCTCTTTAAAGACGACTCTGTTTCTGCTAGAGTTACCTCTTCAGCAGTTGAAACAACATCCACTTCACAACAGAATTCGTCAGCTCAAGAGTTGACATTAGCTATAAAACCCATCATTTCCCCGCAACCGAGGAGTGGTTCATTGTTTGACCGCGTAGTTTGCACATTACACACACTTAGGATTTTTCAGCACCTATTTGCACTCAACTTTTGTACTTCAAGGACTAATCAAGTTTTGTCCCTTTCTCACTTTCAGGTTCTCCAATAGGGTGTAGCGGTTCCTACTATGACGACTTTCAACAGTACGGAAGAAGTGGTCAGTATGATTATAGGCGCTATCTTCCCGCCCACAGGGAAACTGAAGAAGAGGGAGATGCTCGAAAAGCTAAAGAAAGAAGAGCGTATGAAGAAAGGTACGGAAGAAGGGATGAGCAACATGACTCTTCTTGCAGAGGCGATGACTCTCATAAAATAAAAACTTATGACGATAGAGGAAAGAGTCATGACATCGGAGACCCAAGCAAGCGGGCCAGGCTTGATGAAAAGACTGCATCTGCAACTTTAGAAAAGGCCGCTGCTCTCACTTCTCTTAAAATTCCTTCAAAGTCTCTTTCCCTTGAAGGAGCTGACATTCAGACACTTCTCGGCAGACCTTCGTACCAAGTTGAGAGAGGACCGCCAACCCTTCAAAGTCGGTTCCCGCATTGGTGCCTAAAGGGAGTCCGCTTCGACCTTGACTTGGTTCCCAGCGACAAAGAGGCCATGCTACGAAATCTTGACACTGTTAAACTTGATATTGAGAGAATGTCAGGGTGGCAAAAGCTCGTCGATGAGCTTCAGAGGGTGAACCGTGCCAACCTTGAAGCTATGCTGACGATGGAGAACGACAAGTCTGAATGGCAAAAAATTCTTGATCAGCTCAACACCGAAATGAAAAACATCGCTGAGTACAACGAAAAGCTTGAGGCGGAGGTCGCGAAACATAAGAACGAGCTTGCTACTTCTTCCACCTCTTATACTCAAAAGGAAGAAGTGCTTCAGAAGAATGTTCGAGATACTCATGCCGCTCAACGGTATGTTGAAACCCAACTTGAAGCTACACAGAAGACGGTGGAATCATGCCGACTTTGCAGAGCTACGGGAGAAAGCTAACTCTCAGGACTTAGAAATCATGAGGTTGAAAGCTCAACTATTAAAGACTGAGAAAGAACGTGATGAGGCCATGGCTGGAAAGAGAGCCGCTGAACAATCTCATGAAGAGACAAAAGCCAACATCAGCTCTACTCTGTTTGATTTTTACGTCCAAAGCGTCTTGGGGCGTGGAAGTCTTGCATTTTTGAGGCCTAAATATGAAATCACTTTGGCTGAAGTGTGGGAGGCTATAATGGATATGCTCAGAGGTGCTGGTTATTCCGATGATGAACTTGAAGCGCATTACTTTGATGACGAAACTCGTGCTGCTCTTGCGAGAGGAAAGGAGCAGCTTGTTAATGTACGAGCCGAAACGATGGGAGGGGATCATCCAGAGAAAGAAGCTCCTTTAATTGCCCCTGTCCCTCCTTCGACTTCGGACGACGTTGATATCATAGGCTCCAGTTCCCATTCTCCGCTCACGGCTAAAGTCGTAACTGAGATTACAAGCGCATAGGGTGGAGACGAAGGAGAAGAAAGCACTGAAGCACAAGCTTATGAAATTGACGTCAGAAAGCCAACTTATCCAGGTAACTTTAATGCTGATCTTGCTCTAGTAGACTTCTCATTTGCTTCACATGAGTTTAATGAGCTTATTGAGTATTTCCTAAATCTCAACGAGCCTTTATCTCCTCTCTTTACTGATTTTAACTTCTTTACTTCTGTAGAAAAAGTACCGAGCATTGTTCAGACCTCCCCTCCTCCAGTTATTCGTCCTCCGTCTCTTCAGGTCACTCCTCCTTCTGCCTCTCAAACGGGGTCACAAGAGGAGCAAATAGAAGCTCTCCAAGACTTGGACGATCCCATTGCTTCACAAGAACATAGGGGAGAAGAAACTGAAGAGGGCAAAAAGACTCCGGAACTAACTGGTTCTGATGTTACGCCGTTAGCCACACTTTTTACTCCAGGAAGCGGGTCTTCTCCTAAGAAAAGAGGGAAAAGTGGAGTCTCAAAGAAGAAAGAAGCATCAGCTGGCGAGAAAAAAGCAGAAACTAGTCGATTGTTCCCCTTTCTCCTTCTTCCCCTACTCTTTTAAGCCGGCGCAAGAAGTTGGTCGTCCGGCTAGGTGCAGGCTCAAAAGGTGGAGGGAAGAAGAAATGATGGCTTTGGTCCTGTGCTTTTTATCTCGCTCTTTGCTTTTTTCTTGTATATAAGCTTGTGTTGACTGGAGATTGTGCGGGTACCAGTCCCCTCTTTCTTTTACTTTGAAACCTGCATATGTGTAAAATTCTCATAGTATGGAATAAAATGGTTCTTTTACTTATACAATTTCTTTCTGTATTTGAGAACGCTTTTATTTTCGGTTTTCATGCAAGTTTCTTTATCCTCTTTATGTGAAGTTGCAGTAAACCTATGGTATGTTTCTTGAGCATTGTTTTCATTTTTGTGATGACAATATTGTATTGCCCCCATACTATGGTTTATTGCAATCTCTTTCACATTGGCAAAGTTTCGGAGAACAACTCTTCTGTTTCGAGAAGACTTGTACTCTACCTTTAGAGAACAACTCTTCTATTTGAAGGAAGTTTGCATTTGTACTTTATAGGATAATATCTCCGCTCCAAGAAAATATTTTTCTAATTTAGTAGAATGCACTTAATATTGGACGAGTCTTCTCTTTTTTTGGTTGAGAAGTTTTTACGCTTCACTTTTTAGAAAAAGTCACTTTTGCTTTGGCAAGTGAATTTTACTTCATAATACAGTGGGCCTTCCGAAAAAGGGCTTCAACCTGCTTGAGCCTCCGAAGAGAGTTTTTTATTTGATTGTGCCTCTGGGAAGAGGTCTTTTTTTTTGGTTGCGCCTCTGGGAAGAGGTCTTTTTGTTTGATTGTGCCTCTGGGAAGAGGTCTTTTTGTTTCTGCCTCTTGGGAGAGGCTTTTATCTTTTCCCTGTTCGTTGGGAAGCGGGACTCCAAAGAGGGCTTTTCACATTTCAACTCGTGTGAAGTTTTATTTCAGATCACGGTGAAATGTGTGCCTCTGAGTAGGGCTTTTGCCTGGAAGTTTGGAGTTTCCTTCTCTCAATTGGATGGATTCATGGGGCGGACACGAGTGTTCCGTGCCACCGATCAGTCCGCAACTTTCTATCGAGAAAGAACGCTCTTTTTCTGGCGAGGCCCACTAGAGGTCTTTTTGCATTTCAACTATCGTGAAATGGGCCTCCGAAGAGGGCTTTTCACATTCCAGCACTTGTGAAGTTTTATTTCAATTCTCGGTGGAATGCGTGCCTCCGAGTATGCCTGGAAGTTTCTTCCTCATGGTTGGCTGGATTCACGGGGCGGATGCAAGTTACTTGGATGTTTATTTGCGCAGATTGTCTCAGCTAGTGAACAAGCACCTTGCCTTCCACTTGGCAAGGTGCCTCCGATCATCGTATGGATTCACGGGGCGGACGCAAGTTACTTGGACGCTTGTCTGCACAAACTGTCTCAGCTAGTGAACAAGCGTCTTGCCTTCCAGTTGGGAAGGTGCTCCCAGTCATTCCATACCAATCTTTTTTGTTGAGAAAGTTTTCTGGCATGCCCCGTTCGAGGTCTTTATCCTCCGAAGAGTTGTGCCTCCGAAGAGGGCTTGTGCCTCCGAAGAGGTCTTTAGCTGTTTGATGCTTGCTCGCCCATGTCTCTTTGCCATCTATTCATATCGGCGATCCCCGTTATATTTTCCAAATACACTTCTCTTTTAATTGCCAACAATTTCCTTTATCCAAAGAAGTATACTTCATAGTTAAGCAAGTTGGTGGGGGCAGACACAGGCTATTTAACTGGATGCTCGTTTTTACAAACATCCACAATTAGTTAGCAAGGGCCCACTTCCAGCAGAATCACTAACTTTTTGCTTGAAGCACTTCTTTCGTAGGATTTGAGTATGGAAATTTTGAATGGCTTAGCGTTTTCTTGTTGGGTGATGCCAGGGATTGCTTGGTCCTTCGATAGGTAAGCATTGTTTTTATGGCCTGCATTATTAAATCGACATTTTAGTAAAACAATTGACGTATTTTATATATCGAAATAAAACAAAGCAGTGTATAACAGTAAAGAACACAAGACTTATAGTGGTTCGGCCAAGAACTGGGCCTACATCCACTTTATAGTTCTTATTATTCACTTGCACTGGCTTTACAACGGCTTTCAATACAAGAATCATACATTCATCATTCTTTTACAATATTTCATTAGAGCCTTTAAGTAAAATATGGGCGCAAATGATTGATGTTCCAAGCTCTCGGAATTGGGTCTCCTTCGACAGTTATGAGTTTGAATGTGCCATCAAGAAGTTTTTGGCCTATGACATACGGCCCTTCCCAGTTTGGCCCAAACACGCATGTAGGTGTCATAATTCTTTTTAAGATTAGATCCCCAACTTCAAAGCTGCGTTGGCGAACTTTGGAATTGAAGTGCCTGGCTATTCTTTGCTGATGAGCCGCAATTCTGAGCTAAGCTTCTTCTCTTTTTTCATCAAGGAAGTCAAGGGCTTCAAGTTGCAGCTTTTCATTTTCGGCTTGATTGAAATGGATTCTTCTATGTGAAGGGACCTCTATTTCTACCGGAATCATTGCCTCTGATCCATATGCCAATGAAAATGGAGTGTGCCCCGTCGCTGTTTTATGTGTAGTTCTATATGCCCATAGTGCTAGTGGAAGCTTATCGACCCAACCACCTTTCGCTTTTTCCAGCTGCTTTTTGATGGTCGATTTGATAATTTTGTTTACTGCTTCCACTTGCCCATTTGCCTGCGGATGAGCTACTGCTGATAAACTTTTCTGGATCTTGAATTTCTTGCAAAAATAATGGAACTCTTCACTTTCGAATTGGGTTCCATGATATTCTTAGTTACAAAGTTTATCATTTTCTTAGAGGTAATAGCAGCTAATGGTTCAGATTCAGCCCATTTAGTAAAATAATCAACGGCAACAATAGCATATCTGATTCCAGATTTTGCAGTTAGCAAAGCCCCGATGAGATCTATTCCCCAAATAGCAAATGGCCACGGACTAACCATCTGCGTTATCTCAGTGGAAGGTGCTCTTGGGATTTTTGCAAATCTCTGGCATCAGTCACACTTTCGGGCGTAACTTGCAGCATCACGATTAATATCTGGCCAAAAATACCCATAACGAAGAATTTTCTTTGCTAGAGTTTGACCACCTGAATGATTTCCACACTCTCCTCCGTGCACCTCGTTTAGAATCGTCTCAGCTTCTTCCTTGGTCACACATCGGAGTAATGGCATTGAGAATCCCCGCCTGTACAATCGACCATCTTGAATTATGTATCTAGAGGATTTTCTTAACAACTTCTGTCGTTCTTTTGAATTTTCTGGCACAGTTCCGTTGCGCAGATATTCCAATATCGGAGTCATCCATGATTCTCGCTCCTGTGACATAGTCATGATCCAGTCAATATCCATCTCATCAATGCTTGGAGTTGACAGGACTTCCACAGAAACTAATCCCAGTAATTGAGCTTCACTAGTGCTTGCATACTTTGTGAGAGAATCTGCCATCATGTTCTCTTCCCGGGGTATATGATTTATCGTATAATGGTCAAGGTCCTCGAGAAGCTCCCAAGCTCTTAACAAATAAGCAGGCAGATTTCCCCCTTTAGTCTGAAACTCTTTCTTGACTTGGCACACAATAATCTGTGAATCACTAAAGATCTGCAACCTTTTGACATTCAACTCCTTAGCAATTCTCAAACCGGCAATAAGAGCTTCATACTCTACTTCATTGTTTGTCGAAGGGAATTCCAATCTTAAAGCATAGCACAATGACCTCCCTTCAGGGGTTTCAAGCACAACACCAGCCCTGGAACAGTAATCGTTTCTTGCGCCATCAACATACAATTTCCATCGAATTAGGGAATTACTAGTCATTATTTCCTCACTATTACCTTTGTCTGTACATTCTGCGATGAAATCTGCCAAAGCTTGTCCATTGATTGCTCTCCGGGGATGATAAGTGATGTCATATTGACTGAGTTCAATATTCCACTTCAAAAGGCGACACGAAGTCTCAGGGCGAACGAGGACTTGCTTCAGTGGCTGATCAGTGAGGACTTTGATTGGATGAGCTTGAAAATAAGGCCTCAATTTTCTTGACGCGATCAGTAGACAATAGGCAAGCTTCTCCAAATTTGAGTAATTCATTTCTGCCCCAGTGAACCTTTTGCCAATATAGTAGACTAGGTGCTGAATTTTGGCGTCTTATCGCTCCAGTGCCGCACTAAGAGCATGAGCTGAGATCGCCAAGTATACAAAGAGATCTTCACCATCGTCGGGCTTAGAAAGTATCGGAGGAGTTTCCATATGACGAATTAACTCATCGAAAGATTTCTGGCATTCTGGTGTCCGGTCAAAGTTTTTCCTTCCTTTCTTCATAGCATCGAAGAATGAAATGCATTTATCAAAAGCTTTGGAAATGAATCGACTTAAGGCAGCGACTTTTCCATTGAGACTTTGCAGTTCCTTCTTCGTTCTAGGAGCTTTGACTTCTCTTAAGGCGGTGATTTGAGCAGGATTAGCCTCAATGCCCCTAGCGCTCACAATGAAACCCAAGAACTTTTCGGACTCCACTCCAAATGAACATTTCAAAGGATTAAGCTTCATACCATACTTTCGGAGGATTGAGAACATCTCTGCCAAGTGATCCATGTGGTCCACTGCTTTCTTCGATTTTACCAGCATATCATCGACATAAACTTCCATAGTCTTGCCAATCTGCAGCTTAAACATGGCATTAACAAGTCTTTAGTAAGTTGCTCCCGCATTCTTAAGTCTGAAAGACATGACTCTGTAGCAGTAGGGACCAACATCGGTGATAAAGCTTGTGTCCTCCTGATCTGGCTCATGCATCATGATCTGGTTATATCCGGAGTAGGCATCCATAAAAGATAACAATTCATGCCCCGCCGTTCCATCCACCAACTGGTCAATCCTGGGTAACGGAAAGCAGTCTTTGGGGCAGGCTTTGTTTAGATCTGAAAAGTCAATGCACACTCTCCACTTCCCATTAGCTTTTTTAACCAGTACAGGATTTGAGACCCAATTCGGATAAGTAGATTCCCTGATAAAACCATTCTCCATGAGTCGATCAACCTCTTCTTTCAATGCTGCTGACCTTTCAGGACCTTGATTTCTTCTTTTCTTCTTTACCGGTGTAAACTTTGGATCAATATTCAAGGTACGCACTGCAATTTCTGGAGATATTCCACACATATCAGCATGAGTTCAGGCGAATACATCTAGATTTGCTTTCAAAAATGATATCAAAACATTTTGAACCGTTGCATTAAGCTGTGAACCCACATTCAACACTTTGTTCGGGTCTTTCGGGTCAACAGGTACGGGCACTGTTACTTCAACTGGTACCACTCTATTCTCCCCTGCACTAGCTTTTCTGGGATCCATCTCTCTTCGTGCACCGCTATGTTCGCCTGTGCAGGGTCCACCCTGTAATTGCTACAAGGTTGATTCTTTGATGCAGACTGGGGCTGCCGCATCCTTTCCCATCTCTCTTTCTTGCTTCACGCATTACTATCAGATAACATTCCCGCCCCGCATTCTGATCCCCTTTAACAACACCAACTCCATTATCTATGGGGATTTTCATGGTAAGGCACCACGGGGCGAGGATTGCTTAAAGGCTGCAAGAGTTGGACGGTCTAGGAAGGCGTTGTAAGGAGAAAATTCATCAACAATTACAAAAGTCTGCCTTCGAACGACCTTCTTCTATCCCTCTCCAAGTTCCACGAATAGGTCAATAGTCCCAACCGGCTGCCTGGGTTCCCCAGTAAAACCAATGATATTTTGTGATGAAGCTTGAACATCAGCCATTGGGATCTTCATCTGATCAAAAGTCTTATTGAAGAGAATATTGCAAGAAGCACCACAATCAACAAGTACTCTTCTTACAATAGATGGCCCAATGCCAGCAGAAACAACGAAGGGATCTATGGTAGGTGCTTCAACACCCATAGAATCCCTGACTCTGAAGACAATGTCATCATTAAAAGTTTTCTGTTGCTTCAGAGGTGCAGCATCTTCCAACACAAAAACACTTTCCTCTGTTGGCGCATACTTCAATGCACGAGCGTATCGTTCCATCTCACCCCAGCTTCTGCCACCTGGGTGAGGTCCTCCTGTAATTACATTAATAGTGGGCCTCTCTGATTCATGAGCTGCTACCTATTCACTTGAGCTAAGACGATGAACAGGAGCCTGTTGTCCTTGAGTTGGCGAAGTTGGGCCATTCCTGTTCCTCCTTACATATTGCTGGAGCTTGTTTTCTTTAATAGTTCCTCAATCAACTCCTTCAAGTGACGGCACTCATTGGTATCATGCCCGGGTTGGTTGTGGAACTGGCAAAACCTTCCATTCTTCTTGGCTTTCTTATTAACCCTTTGCTTAGCTGGTGCGGGGAATTCGACTGTGTCTTTGTTTGCAAAGTAGATGTTTTCCGGGGTATCAGTCAGAGGGGTGAAGTTGAAGGGATGACTTTTCTTTGCATCTCCTTGCTTCTTTTGACCATCGTTTCCCCTCTTCTAGTTGCCAGATTCCTTCCTATTCGGAACAGCATTACTATTTCCAGCCCCTGTCGATACCACCTTAGCCGGTGCTTGGAGGCTTTCCAAGTGCATGAATTCATTGGCTTTCTTATAAAACTTGTCAAGCGAATTCGGTTCTTTCATTTTCAACCACTTCCCGAACTTACTTGTCTTATCAATAGCCTTCATCAGGTACGTCAAAATCATTCTCGGCTATGCGTTGTCTACTTCAGCCAGAGCTATATTAAAGCGATTAAAGAAAGCTCTAATGGATTCTCCAGGATTCTACTCCAAGCTGGATAACGACATTATATCTTTCACCTTCGAAGCATACAATCTGTACTGTTCCTTAAACTTTCGAGTCAAATCAGAAAATTGGTCTATCGACCGAACCGGCAGCTTTGTGAACCAGAGGAGAGCAACTCCTTCCAGGTATACCGGAAAATATCGACATTTGATCTCATCAGAAGCTCTGGCACCAGTCATGTGCCAATCATACTTGTACAGAAATTGATTAGGGTCACTTGTCCCCTTATAAGCCGGTATGGTAGGAGGAACAAACTTCCTAGGAAATTCTGCTTTCAAAATCCTTTCAGTGAATGGAGTCTTGCTCGGAGCAAACCCCCATTCTTTTTCGTCTTCCTCCCTTTGCATACTTTCCTTCATGATTTGTCGGACCATCCCTAAGAAATATTCCTTATCATTAAGGGGCTCAACAGGACAGGCATCGGCCATCTTCTCAGAAGTTTGCCTCGACAGGCGTTCACGGATAGTTGGATGTTGTCCTAATCCTCCAACTTGGGGAGGTATGTCTTTAACCGGGCCAGCTGCCCTTCGAGGAACATCTCTTTCTTCCACATCATGAAAATTATCAACAAAGTTTGGTTCGTTATTCACCGGTTGACGGTTAGCCCCAAGCAAAGCGTTCAACCTTTCCAACATCAGATTGTTTTGGGCTTCCATCTGCTGATATAGCCCAGAAACCGCAGCATCCAATTCTGCTCACGTTACTCCAACAGTTGGAGTTGTTTGACTTAAAGGAAGAGATGTGGCAGTATTCTCGCGAACATCGTCGGATCTAACAGAGTTGCGCTTTCTTCCGGGGGCCATTATTTCTGATAAACTCCTGGTTTTTAGAGTGATTCTTTCTACAAATTTCTGTGAAGCTATGATGACAGTATCCTGAGTTGGGTTCTCAGTGAAAGCACCAATAATGTTAATGTAAAAATCAGACACTAACACCTCGGTGCAAGTAAAGCAAGTGTGAAAGCACCACCCGTTGATACGGGAATCAGAAATAAGCAGGAAAATATCAGAAAAACAATAAAAGGCACAGTTTTTATAGTGGTTCGGCTTATAGTCAAGCCTACGTCCACTTTCAATCTCTTTATTGCTGACTCAAGTACAACTTATACAACTTCCTTCAATTAGAACACACTTTAGACTAGTAGATCAAACTTTGATGGAGAATAATCTTTCGAATCCATGTTGAATGATGTAGATTTTCTATTGAAGTTTGTCGTAGTGTCCTTGGTGTTTGAGTGCTTGAAGTGCTGTTTCAGTTGAGAAAACGACAGAGTATCGGCTCTTCGAGAATAAGCCAAAAGATCCCTCGAAAGTTGGAGCTCACATTGTATTTATAGGAGTTTCCTGGTCATAAGTCATAGGTCGGAAGCTGCGACTTAAAGTAAGTCGTGGGTCGAAGGTTGCGACCTAAGGTAGGTCGTAGGTCGAAGGTCGCGACTTAAAGGAAACGAGCTACAGCCCATTCTAGTTGCACTTGGCTCCTCTTGAGCCGGTTAGCAGGTTGCACGCGACCTAGGATGGGTCGCCGATCTTTTCTGGGTGAGTGGAGCGACCTAGAAGAGGAATGTCATAAGATGCAGCGACTTATGGAGTTGCCTCGGCCCTGTTTAGGTTGTGTGCGACCTTATGAAGAGTCATGCGGTCTTGTACTACCTTACTCATTAAGTCGCTGGACCAGTAAGTCGCTTAGCCCATTTAGGTAGTTAGGTCGTAGATTCTTAGGTCGGGGCCGCGCTAAACCGTTCTATGTCTTAACTCGTGGACCGTTGATCTTCTTGGGTCGCTTGGACCGCTTCACTCTTAGGTCGCAGGGTACTTGTTTGTTAGGTCGCTGTGTTTCCTAGCTCGGTCATACGTTAGGTCATTCTACCGTTCCTCCTCTTAAGTCGTTACACCTTTTAGGTCGTTCCACCTTTAGGTCATTAAGTCGCTTACTTCTCTAAGTCGTTAGGTCGTCCTTTCCCGTAAGCCGCTTCATGTGTTAGGTTGCCTACTCCCTCAAGCAGTTAAGTCGTCCCATCTCTTAGGCAGGTAGGTCGCTGCCTGTTAGGTGGCTAACTTGATTCATACTTTAGGTCACTAACTCGCCATATCTTTTAGGTCGCCGTGCTTACGTAAGTCGCTGGGTCGCTCCAACTTGTTAACCTATTTAGGTCGCTTCGGTTGTTGAGTCGCTAGGTCGCATAATAAAGGATTTAACATAGTTGATTGGTTTTAATACTTTGTTATGTTTAGATAAATAATTAAAGAAATAAACCAATTGTAGTTATAAATAAAAACAATATACAATTTAATCATTGAAATAATATTTTTAATCATTTCAAATAAATTTATGAAAGAGGCTATAACTTATTTGTCGTTTAAATGAATACGTGTTTCATATTTTAAATTATATTTTAAATTTCATATTAAATTTACAAATCAAATTTATAAATCAATATCTTAAATAGAAATAAAACAAACATTTTTATAACTATTCAGACTTAAGTCAAAATATAGTTTAAACAAATAAAACATTTATTAACTTATTAGGAGATAAATTCCCTAGTTAAATATTTATTAAAGAAGATTATTGAATCAATTCAAATTTATTTACAGAAATTATCAAATCAATTTAAATTTTAAACAAAGATTATTAAATTTAAATTGCCATAAATTCCGAGAAATTACATAGCGAACCAGGAAAAATTGATCGGTGCATTTGTAGATCACCGAAGAGTTGGCGTGGGATCGTTTAGGGTTTTATGGCATTGATTGGTCGACGATGGTCTTTGGGTTCGTTCGATGACCATGGTGCATCGGACATTGTCAGAATGGGTGGAATAGAAGCATAAATCGATGATGAGACTTTGGAGTAGGATGCGGAATTTCTGGGGATGGGAGGAGGCGTCGCGAGGCGGTATTAGATGGTCGATGTTATTCCAATGGGTTGCGTGGTTCTCGATTTTGTTTTCAAGGCAATTTTTGAAATCTGGGTGGTCAACAGAGAAGGGATGATCGATGACGAATTGTGAGAGGCGGCGGTAGTGGCCAAAAGCGCCTCAACCATCTGTACACGTGCATGGTGACGTCGCGTGTCTATAGTTGTTGAAGCTCTGTAAGGAGAGAGGGTAACTTCGGGTAGGGCTCGGGATAACATGGGTTTGCCTCAGGGTTTAGCTCGGGTTGTTTCGAGTATACGAGAGTCTTTAAGTATAACAGTTTTTTTATATTAAACTAAGTTCTAATAAAGAAAGAGGAAGGTCAGGAAAAAAAATTGAGGTAACGCGAGTGTTAGTCGAGTAGATCCTGGATTTACTCGAGTAAGATAATTTTATATTCAAAGCTTTAAGTTTAACAAAGTCCAGTTTTAAACTAGTTAACTTAAAATCTATTTCCTTTAAACAGTAATTGATAATTAAATGTTTTGGTTATTAAAGTTGGAAATTTATTTTAAATTATTAATTAAGTTTATCCTTAAGATGTTTTTAAAAGATTAATTAATCAAATAACTAAGTAGTTTAATTGAAAGATTAAGTGTTTTATATTTTTAATTAAACTTAATGCTTTTTAAGTTAATGATAATTTATTCCAAAGTTTATTGATTCTGAAGGAAAGTTATTAAAGTTGATTAATTAAGAAATAGTGAATCGATAGTTAGAATTGTAAATTAGTTAATTGAAATTCACTAATTGGTAATTAGAAATTAATGAATTGGTGATTAGCGGTTAACTAATGTAAGTAATTGGAGATTGATTACTTAAATGATAATAACTCAATGTAAGTAACTAAAAGAAAAATTTGTTAAGGATTAATTGATTTAATTAGTAATTAACGGTTAATTAATTAAGGTTAATTAATTATTGGGGTAATTACTTCATGAAGTAATTAAAAGGGTATTACTTAATAAAATAAATTAAGGATTAATTGCCTAGTGTAATTAATTAAAGGATTGATTTATCAAGTAAATTAATTAAGGGTTAGTAAATGAATGAGTATGATTAACTAAAGAATAATTAATCAATGAAAGTGGTTATAAGATAAATAATTCGAGTAATTAATTAAGGATAATTACTGCAAATGGATATGAATGATTAATTTGTGAAATTAATTAAAAGCTAAATACTTAATGTAATTAAAGTATAATTAATCAAGGACGATTAATTAAGATGGATAATTATTGGATGATAAATAAATTAGTTTATAACAATTTAATAAGTAGGATTTAAAAGCAATTGAAGTAATTAATTTAATTCACTTGTGGTTATAGGGACAGTGTGGTTGATTAATCTTGCTTATGAATGATTGAATGGCTTAGATTAGTTAATATCTCTGGTATGTGATATGTGATGCTATATGATATAATGTGTTTGGGTTAAAACAGTGACTACCTAAATTTAAAGTTTGAATTGTATTTCATTTGAATAACTTGGATTAAGATGACATGGGATTCGAAGAGATCAAGGTCGGATAACAGTAAATACCCGAAACCACTTCGATTATTTATAAATTTGAGTTTAGAAGCAAACAGGCCGGAATGAAATAAGTTGAGCATCATGGATATTCAAACAAGATAATGATTCTCGGATATTTTTTTGAGATAAATTATTGTTTTAAATAAGAATCGAACTCGTAGAAAAGTACGAGTTACCATAGTAATTCACTGGAGTTATATAGTTTGGTATTTCATTATATGAGTTTACTCACGCTGGTTTCCAGCCTGACCCGGGTGTTACTATGATGTAATGCTCGGGTTAGACTGAGTATTATAAAATTTCAGGTAAGGACGTTTCTAGAGCTCAGGAGGCGAGCTGGATGGCTGGAACGTATGGAGTGTATTCCACTGTGATATATTGTAGTTTATTTGGGACAAGTGATTTTAGTTGTCTAATGTTTTGTGTAAATGAGTAACTCTGATGTATTAAAATGTAATTTGACAAGTACAGATTTCCTTTGTATAACTGCTCTCTTATTTGATATTATATTTCGATCCACTGCGAATGTGAGAATCTGTGTTTTGGTGTATCTTTTTCTTCTTCTTCTTCTTTCTCTTTTCTTCTTTTCCTATCTATCTGGAATTTTCAGGATCGAAAATTTCGGGTCGTTACAAAATGAAAGGGTAATGGTAACAGCTATTATAAGTTGCCTATTTAGTCTATAAAATAAACATGAAATCTTTAATGTCATTAATGAGAATTAATGCAGTAACGGGAGGTGTGAATGTATGAATTAAATAGAACCGTAAGTTTATTTATAAAGTAATAAATTAGTAAAAGGAATGGAACTAAGTTAAATAAATTAACTAGTTTTAAAACTTAATTAATGTGTACAATTGACAAGATTTCGCATTTACAAACGTAACATTTAATACAAATTTAAGATTAAAATAGGAGTAGACTAGTGAAATGGAATATAAGCCTAATGTAACCAGGCATATAGGGTAATAATGGACCAAGTATAAATATGGCAATTAAACCAAATCTAATTATTGGAGGCAATTTTTATTTAATTGGAATATAATGTATAATAGAATGGATTATTGTAGGTAAATGAAATTAATTACTACGTAAATTGAAATTTAGATGAATTGGGAAGTTATTAATGTATTAATGTATAACCAATGTTAATATTTCCCATAAAAGGATAAGTTTATAGTTGATTCAATAACAAAATTGAGAAATCAAGTATATGGATTTATTGGGGATTTAAACTTATACTTTTTAAATTAGATAAAATACAGTGCTTACACGCAATGACTTTCTATATTTTATTTCCCTATATTTGTTTCTCTAATTTCTATTTTCTATTTTATTTGCATAAACTTTGAATATATGTATTTGATTTTTGATTGATTTTATTTTTAGTAATAGCTTAGAAATTTCAAGAGATACAGGCCACTTTTTTTGTTTATTTGTTGCCTTTTTCTTTTCCCTTGCCTTGCCATTTGCATAGCCAATTACTTCCCACAGTAATAACCGTGAATTCTTCTCATAATTCACGTACATATTGTTCCACAAACTCCTCTTTTCATTGCATGCAAATAAAGGGAAAACAAACTTAATAAATACGTCAAGTTATTTGTTGCCTTTTTATTTCCCAACCATTCAAACTCCTCCCTTTTGTTGCATAGCCTCTTTATTTCTTGCCATTTCTTTCTTTTGGACATGTATTTCCTAAAACCTAGCTGCCATCTACTTCTTTTTTTCACATGAAAAGTTTCTCATCTCCTCATCTTATTCATTTGCGTGAAGAAAAAGTATATACAAGATCTAAAGTCATGGCTTCCTTCTCCTTTCTCCTCCTTTTTTCCTTTTGTTTTCTTTTTCTTCCTTCAAGTTAGGCTCGGCCTCCATTACGATGACCCGGAATTTTGGATATTTAAAATAGGAATATTTAGTTGGTTTTAAATATTCAAAAGAGTTATTTAACTTGAATTTCAAATATCACCATTTACTGGATAATTTAATTTTGAATTAAACTATTAGAAATTGGGTAAAATATGAAATCTGGGATTTTTAGCTTGTTAAAAATAATTTGAAGGCTTATACATTTATGTTAATAATACTGAAGGTGATAGAACTTTTAAAATTGAATTTAACAATGATTTGTTCGATTTCAAAAATATGTTGTTTAAATTGATATTTAAATAGCCTTCCGAGGCATAGTCTCGGATTTCGACGAAACCAGTTCCATTTGGATCTGCAATATTGTATTATTATCAGATTTCAGTTTTCATAGTGATTGGAGTTGTTGCGTAAGCATACGATATATAAACGCGCTGAAGTTCTTATCGGGAATTTAATATAATAACTGCGTCCAAAAGCTATCTTCTCCATACGATCGAATTAGGGCCGAAATCTTTTCCATTATGTTTGAAATAGGGCTATAACATTATAAACGCCTAGCGACACGTCTCAATACGTTGTCAAGATTTTAAGCTGCGAATTCAAGACAATTTAAATTTAAATTTGAATCTAAATTAATATATTGTTTGACTAGTCAAATATTCCCATCAGCTGCCTTTCTTTCAAATCATAACTTTATCCCTTCACTTTAGAAACACCGCGGCCGACCTCCTTTGTAGCTTCCCTCAAATCTTGTTTCCCATTCCCATCTTAAACATGCAATCTTCCTCTGCAATTTTCTAACGCAAGCAGTTTAAACAAGAATAAAAACCTAGACTCTTCCTTCATTCGAACCGGAGTCTGTTCGAACGTCTTCCTCCCTCATTTTCTTTTCTTAAATCGAATTAAACTTAGAAGGAATGGCGACAGTACGAAAACAAATCGAGGTCTAACCAATTTTCCCCAAATCACAGAGCACTGCCTCCAATAACAACAAGCATCACTGAGCCTTTTAATCATGAATCATCGGTCGCGATTTAATTTCTGTGCCCATTCATAATATTGGGGATCGAGTCGCCGTGGGTTGCTCGCGATTTCGAGCTAGGTAGGGTGGTGCGACTTGGAATGAAGTTGAGGTGATGTTCGACTGGTATATGATGCAAATGATTGTGTAGTGGGATGCGGCAGGCCTCGCGATGGACTTCGCGAGCTCGGGCGTCGATGGGATGGATGAAGCGCTCATGCTTGCACGCACGCAGCGGTCGTAGGGACTTCGAAGTTCTCGATGGTTGGGCGGAGTTCACTTGTGACGACTGGGAGAGCAGGGTCAGTCGAGTGTTCGAGTTGAAGAGGAAGCTCGCGTTATCTCTGGAGCCGGAGTTATGGTTCGTCGGCTGTGATTAGGGTCGTCACGAGGTTTGGTGGGTAGTAGAGTTGGGTCTGGATTCGCCTATAAGGTATTCGAATTCCTTTACTAATTTAAATTTTGATTAACTGTTTTATTCAAAAGAAAACTTTAACAGTGAAATAAATATTCACTTATTTCAATTTATATATACATATATATACGGTATAGGTAAATCTGAGAAAGAAAATAAAAGGAGAGATTTTTTTAATATATATATATAGCTTATGTAGTTTAAAATTATATATATTTATATATCTATTTTAGTTCTAGGAGATATATATAAGACTTTTGGAAATAAATATGAATATTAAAATATTTGAAGGTTTGTATAAAATTAGATTTTTGAAAATCCATCATTTTTAGTACATATATGTAATTTCAAAAGAGAAATCATTATTTAATTAAATTAATAAATGGAAAATTTACTGTTCGACTATTACAAATATTAATAAAATGTAAAATGTTTGTTCAAGGTCTGAATCGTGTAGAATCGTGAAGCACAAGTCGAGATGGGAGTGGATTGCAAATTAAAATCAAAGGTGAGTTAATCTCATTCTTCTGGTGTTAACCCCGTTTGATCAATGAGTTAAGACCTGAGACGACTCACGACTTAAAGAAGCAGAGCGACTTAAGGAGTGGTCCGACTCAGTAAGTAACCGACTTAACAAGTTAGTGACTCAACGGAGTTACACGACTTAACGAGTCAGGGATTGGTCGACCTAAAGGAGTCAACAGCTTACGAAAGTGAACGACTTACAACATATAGGAGTCTACGACTTAACGGTTTAGGAAAGAAGGGATGGATCACGACTTAAGGCCTTCACGACTTAAGGTTCTTACCGACTCAATGGGTCAACGACTCATTGTAATTCACGACTTAAGGGTAGAAGCAACTCAACAAGCTGGCGAGTTAGAATTCAAGGCGGCTTAAGAGGAGCGGAACGACTCAACGAGTTACCGACTCAACAAATTGAGGAGTTGCGCGAGTCACAGAATCGTGCAACCTATGACCTACCTTGAGTCGTCAATAACTCAAGGAAGCGACTCACGACTCAGCATGACTCACCTACGACCTAAAACCACTGAATCGTAGCCCGCAGCAACAATGCTTATGTCAAAGAGAGTTGACTCGTTAGCGACTCATGACTTGTAATTCTGAAGAAGTAAACCATTGAGGAACCAAGGGCTTAGTCAGATAAGTCGGCCATGACCTCTTAACTCGTGGACGAGTTAGGACTTGCGCTATATCCAGAAGACCGAAGGCGCTCTGACACCAAGCATGAACTCTACCAGCTGAGTCGCCCACGACCCAACTTAACTCGGCCACGGGTTATCATGAGTCGAGCATGACTTACGATCCAAAGGGAAGATTTTTCTATAAATACCGACCTACCTCAAACATGAAGGGGACTTTTTTGGCTCATTCTTTCCAAGCACCGATACTCTGCTGCATTCCAAACCGACTCGACACTCAAAGCTTTTAAGACACGTAGAACGCTATCAACAACTTCAAGAAGGAATCTCATACATCGGACATGGATTTGAAGGCTTTCTCTTACATTGAAGTTTAAGCTACTCGTTCAAAGTGTTTAGTAATTCAAAGTGTATTGTACTTGAGAAGAATTGTATCAACTTGTAACGAAATCATCAATAAAGATATTCAGAGTGGACGTAGGCTTGATCATAAGCCGAACCACTATAAAGACTGCTGTTATTTACTGTTTTTTCTGCAGCTTTCTGCTCATACTCTGTTCCCGAATCATCGGGTGGTGCTTTCACAACTACACTTTACACACCGGGGTGTTAGCGTTTAAATTTTAGCGTTAACAATTTTGGTGCTTTCATTGAGAGTTGAACTCAGGCGAATTATCATCATTGCTCCACGAAAGTTTGTTGAAGTAATCTCTCTCAAGACTAGAAGTTTATCTGAAATCATGGCTCCGGGGAGAAGGAGTAGATCTGTTAGATCTGGAAATATTCAAGAGGGAACCTCCGCTTCCCCAGCACCTAATCAAGCCACTCCACCTGTTGGGGTTACAAAAGCGGAGTTGGATGCTGTAATCTTAGGGCTGAACCAGCAGATAAATGCCCAAAGTGCACAATTGGAGGCCCAGAATGCCCAAAATGCCCTAATTTTGAATAAGTTGAACGATTTGCTTGGGGTAAACCGTCAACCAACGGGTAATGAAAGGAACTTTGCTGGCAACATTCATGAAGCTGAAGAAAGAAACATTCCTGAGAGGGCTGCCAGCCCCTTTGAGCGGACATTTCCTGAAGTTGGTGGATCTAAAGCTCAAAATGATGAGGGGTATCTTTTTGAAATGGTTCGACAAATCATGAAAGAAAGCATGCAAAGGAATGAGGACGAGAAGGAATGGGGTTTTGCTCCAAGTAAAACCCCGTTTACCGAAAGGATCTTAAAGGCTGAATTCCCAAGGAAGTTCGTCCCTCCAACTATTCCAGCTTACAAGGGAACAAGTGATCCGAACGAATTCTTGTATAAGTATGATTGGCACATGACAGGTGCCAGAGCTTCTGATGAAATAAAGTGTCGATATTTTCCTGTATATTTGGAAGGTGTAGCTCTGCTTTGGTTCACCAAGCTACCAATTCGGTCTATAGATCAGTTTTCTGACCTAACCCGGAAATTCAAGGAGCAGTTCAGACTATATGCTTCAAAAGCCAAAGATATCATGTCGTTGTCAAGTTTAGAACAGAATCCATGGGAAACTATCAGATCTTTCTTGAATCGCTTTAATATAGCGCTGGCCGAGGTAGACAATGCAGAACCACGAATGATCTTGACCTATCTGATGAGGGCCATCGACAAGACGAGCGAATTTGGGAAATGGCTTAACATGAAGGAACCAAATTCCCTTGAAAAATTCTACAAGAAAGCAGATGAGTTCATACGCCTGGAAAGCCGTCCTGTACCGGTAAAGGCAGTATTGGAAAAAGATGAAGATAACATTGCTGCTCCACGCAAGAATGAATCTGTAGGACAAAAAAGGGAAAATAACGATGGGAAGAAACAGAAAAATCTGAAGAAGCCTCATTCCTTCAAGTCATCAGAATATACCCCCTTATCAGATACGCCAGAGCGCATTTACCTTGCCACTAAAGATTCGGTCGATTATCCTAAACCTCCCGTTTTGAGAACCGGAAAAAGAGTTGTACAAAGCGGGAAGTTTTGCGGCTTCCATAATCAACCCGGTCATGATACCGATGAATGCCGCCAATTGAAAATTTTGATTGAAGAATTGATAAGGGAAAACAAGCTGCAGCAATTTGTGGAAAAGAATAGCAGCAATCCCGCTTCGTCTAGTCAGGGGCAACGAGCTCCTACTCATCAACCCAGGACAAGTGAGAAGACTGCAGGGCATGAATCCGGAAGGCCTGTTATCAATGTCATTACGGGAGGACCTCACCCAGCAGGCAGGAGCTGGGGTGAGATGGAAAGGTATACCCGAGCTTTGAAGTATGTACCGGCCGAGGAAGATGTCTTTGTTTTGGAAGGTGCTACGCCCCTGAAGCAACAAAGAACTTTCGATGAAGATATTGTGTTCAGAGCCAGGGATTCCACAGGTATTGAAGCTCCTACCTTGGATCCCTTAGTCATCTCGGCTGGTATCGGGCCAGCTATTGTGAGAAGAGTTCTCATTGATTGTGGCGCATCCTGCAATATCCTCTTCAAGAAAACATTCGACCAAATGAAGCTCCCTATGGCTGATGTGCAAGCCTCATCGCAGAAAATCGCTGGCTTCACTGGGGAGCCAAAACAACCGATAGGAACCGTTGATTTGCTTGTAGAACTTGGAGAGGGAGGAAGAAAAGTGGTCCGCAAGCAAACTTTTGTGATTGTCGACGAATTTTCCGCTTATAATGCTTTCCTTGGCCGTCCAACTCTCGCAGCATTCAAAGCTGTTCTGGCCCCATGGTGCCTCACCATTAAATTTCCCACAGATAATGGAGTGGGAGTTATAAAAGGGGATCAGAATGCTGGGCGGGAGTGTTATCTGACAGAGCTACGGGAAACAAGGAAAAGAGAAATGGGAAAGGATGCGGCAACCCCAGTCCGCGTCAAAAAACCAGCCTTGTAGCAATTACAGGGCGGACCCCGCACTGGCGAGCACAGCGGAGCACGGAAAGAGATGGATCCTAGAAAATCCAGTGCAGGGGAGAATAGAGTGGTACCAGTGGAAACAACAATACCAGTACCTGTTGACCCAAAGGACCCAAACAAGGTGTTGAATGTGGGTTCACAACTTAATGTGTCAATTCAGAATATCTTAATATCTTTTTTAAAGGAAATTTGGATGTTTTTGCTTGGACTCATGCCGATATGTGCGGAATATCCCCAGAAGTTGCAGTACACACTCTGAATATTGATCCAAAATTTACACCTGTGAAACAGAAAAGGAGGACTCAAGGTCCAGAAAGGTCAGCAGCATTAAAAGAAGAAGTTGATCGGCTCATGGAGAATAACTTTATCGAAGAATCTACCTATCCGAATTGGGTTTCAAATCCAGTGCTGGTCATGAAAGCCAACGGAAAATGGAGAGTGTGCATCGATTTTTCAGATCTAAACAAGGCCTGCCCCAAAGACTGCTTCCCGTTACCCAGGATCGATCAACTGGTAGACGGAACAGCAGGACATGAATTGTTATCTTTTATGGATGCCTACTCCGGATATAACCAGATCATGATGCATGAGCCAGATCAGGAGGACACGAGCTTTATCACTGATGTTGGTCTTTACTGCTATAGAGTTATGCCCTTCGGGCTGAAGAATGCGGGGGCAACCTACCAAAGACTTGTTAATGCTATGTTCAAACCGCAATTGGGCGAGACTATGGAAGTCTACGTCGATGACATGTTAGTAAAGTCTAAGAAAGCAGTAGATCACATAGAACATTTAGCAGACATGTTCGCAGTCCTTCGAAAATACGGAATAAAGCTTAACCCTTTAAAATGTTCATTTGGAGTAGAATCCGGAAAATTCTTAGGCTTCATCGTGAGCGCTAGGGGCATTGAGGCTAGTCCAGCTCAAATTACCGCCTTAAAGGAAGTCAAAGCTCCTAGAACGAAGAAGGAATTGCAGAGTCTCAATGGAAAAGTTGCCGCCTTGAGTCGGTTCATTTCCAAAACCACTGATAAATGCATCCCATTCTTTGACGCCCTAAAGAAAGGAAGGAAAAACTTTGATTGGACTCCCGAATGCCAAAACGCCTTTGATGAATTGATTCGCCACATGGAAATGCCTCCAATACTTTCTAGGCCTGGCGATGGTGAGGATCTTCTTATATACTTGGCAGTATCATCTCATGCTTTAAGTGCAGCGCTGATACGAGAAGACAAGAGGATTCAACATCCAGTTTACTATATCAGCAAAAGACTCACTGGGGCAGAGATGTATTACTCCAAGTTGGAAAAACTCGCCTATTGCTTACTGATTGCATCAAGGAAGTTGAGGCAATATTTCCAAGCTCATCCTATCAGAGTCCTCACCGATCAACCTTTAAAGCAAGTCCTGTTTCGCCCTGAGACTTCGGGTCGTCTTCTAAAGTGGAATATTGAACTTAGTCAATATGACATCACTTATCATCCCCGAAAAGCAATCAACGGACAAGCTTTAGCGGATTTCATCACAGAATTCATAGATAAGGGTAATAGTGAGGAGGAAACGATCGATGATTCCCTAACCCAATGGAAGTTATATGTTGATGGCGCGAGAAATGACTACTGTTCTGGAGCCGGAGTTGTACTTGAGACCCCTGAAGGTCGGTCATTATGCTATGCACTAAGATTGGAATTTCCTTCAACGAACAATGAAGCACAATACGAAGCTCTTATCGCTGGCCTAAGAATTGCTAAAGAACTAAACATCCGAGCATTACAGATCTTCAGTGATTCTCAGCTTATTGTATGCCAAGTCAAGAAAGAATTCCAAGTGAAAGGGGGAAATCTGCCTGCCTACTTGTTAAAGGCTTGGGAACTCCTGGGTGATTTCGACCATTACATGATAAGTCATATTCCTCGGGAAGAAAACATGAAAGCAGATTCTCTCGCAAAGTACTCTAGCACAGGCGAAGCTCAATTTCTGGGGTTGACTCCAGTGGAGGTCATGTCGTCTCCAAGCATTGATGAGATGGATATTGATTGGATCATGAGCGTGTCTCAAGAACAAGACTCATGGATGACTCCAATAACAGAATATCTGCTCAATGGCTCTTTATCGGAAAATTCAAAAGAATGAAAGAAGCTACTGAGGAAAGCCTCTTGCTATATAGTCCAGGATGGCCAATTATACAGACAGGGATTCTCAATGCCATTA
Organism: Allium cepa; assembly: GCA_030765085.1. NCBI lineage: Eukaryota > Viridiplantae > Streptophyta > Magnoliopsida > Asparagales > Amaryllidaceae > Allium > Allium cepa. The sequence continues at coordinate 948,332,163 of CM060943.1, read as the reverse complement.
ATTCGATGTGTATCCAGGGAAGAGTCCAAAACAATCCTAGCTGAGGTGCATGGGGGAGAATGTGGTGATCATTTAGGTGGTCAAACTTTAGCAAAGAAGATTCTCCGATACGGATATTTTTGGCCAGAAATTAATCGAGATGTAGCTGACTATTCCCGAAAATATGACAGGTGCCAAAGATTCGCAAAAATTCCTAGAGCACCTTCCACTGAACTCACACAGATGGTCAGTCCATGGCCGTTTGCAATATGGGGGATAGACCTTGTAGGACCGTTACCAACTGCCAAATCTGGAATTAATTATGCCATCGTGGCTGTAGATTATTTTACTAAATGGGCAGAAGCTGAACCACTGGCTACTATCACCTCTAAAAAGATGATAAGTTTTGTGACTAAAAATATCATTTGCAGGTATGTTGTGCCTCAAAAGATAATTACAGACAATGGTACTCAGTTCGAAAGTGAAGAATTCCAAGATTTTTGCAAACGATTTAAAATCCGAAAAAGCTTCTCAGCAGTAGCTCATCCACAGGCAAACGGGCAGGTGGAAGCAGTAAACAAAATTATCAAGTCAACCATCAAGAAGCAACTTGAAAGAGCAAAAGGTGGTTGGGTCGATAAGCTACCACTAGCACTATGGGCGTACAGAACTACCCACAAGACTGCGACTGGGCATACTCCGTTTTCATTGGCATACGGATCAGAGGCAATGATTCCGGTAGAAACAGAGGTCCCTTTACATAGAAGAATCCATTTCAATCAAGCGGAGAATGAAAAACTACAGCTTGAGGCACTGGATGTCCTTGATGAAAAAAGAGAAGAGGCTAAGCTCAGAATCGTTTCTCATCAGCAAAGGATAGCCAGACATTTCAATTCCAAAGTTCGCCAACGCAGCTTTGAGATTGGAGATCTAGTCCTAAAGAGAATTATGACAGCGACAGGTGTATTTGGACCAAATTGGGAAGGACCATATGTCATAGGTCAGAAGCTTCTTGACGGCACATTCAAACTCACTACTGTCGAAGGAGATCAAATACCAAGAGCCTGGAACAGCAATCACTTGCGCCCATACTTTACTTGATAACTTTGTTGAAATATTGTAAAAAGAATTATGAATGTATGATTCCTGTAATTGAAAGCGACTGTAAAACCGATGCAAGTGAATAATGAAAGACTATAAAGTGGATGTAGGCCCAAATTCTTGGCCGAACCACTATAAATCTTGTGTTCCTTATTATTATTACATGTTTGCTTTATTTTCGATATGAAAAGTACATTAAATTTATTACTGAAATGTCGATTTAAATTTTTGCAGGCAACGAAAATAAAACTTGCACATTACAAGACCAAGTGATTCTTGTTATCATTCAACAAACAAATTCCAAGTCACAAAATTCCCGAATTTAAATCCTAGATAAGAAGTGCTTCAATTGAACGGTCAATGATTTTCCCGAAAATGGGCTCTGGCTAATAAATTGAGAAGTTTGAACAAACAAACATCCAATTAAGAAGCTTATGTCCGTTCTCGCGAACTGGCCCAGCAATGAAGTACACTTCTTTGGATTAAACAAACTACTTGTAAGAGAAGGGAGTGCGAGCTTGAAAAGTAAAAATAGAGGATCGCTAAAAAGGCATAAGCAAGTGGACAAGGAACAACTAAAGCCCTCTTCGGAGCCACAAGTCCTCTTCAAAGGCACAACTCTTCGGAGGATAAAGACCTATAACGAGGCATATGCCGCAAAAAAGAAAGTTCTCTACTCAACCAAAAAAGATTTGAGGAGTCATGACCCTCCAACCATGAGAGAGTAACTTCCAGGCAATCCTCGGAGGCACATTTCACCAGGAGTTGAAGTGTGACAGCCGCTCTTCGGATTTTCACTTCACCAGAGCTGAAATGTAAAACAAAATAAAAGCCCTCTTCGGAGGCACATTTCACCAGGAGTTGAAGTGTGACAGCCGCTCTTCGGATTTTCACTTCACTAGAGTTGAAATGTAAAACAAAATAAAAGCCCTCTCCGGAGGCGCATTTCACCAGGAGTTGAAGTGGGACAGCCGCTCTTCGGATTTTCACTTCACCGGAGTTGAAATGTAAAACAAAATAAAAGCCCTCTTCAGAGGCCCATTTCACCAGGAGTTGAAGTGCGACAGCCACTCTTCGGAGTTTCACTTCACCAGAGTTGAAATGTAAAACAAAATAAAAGCCCTCTTCGGAGGCCCATTTCGCCAGGAGTTGAAGTGCAACAGCCGCTCTTCGGAGTTTCACTTCACTAGAGATGAAATGCCAAAAAAAAAAAATAGAGCCTCTCCCAAGGGGCAAAAACAGAAAGACCTCTTCCCAGAGGCACAATAAGACAGAAAGACCTCTTCCCAGAGGCAGAAATGAAAAGACCTCCCCCCGGAGGCACAATCAAGCAGAAAAACCTCTTCGGAGGCACACATTTCACCAAGATTGAAATAAAACTTCCAGGTGATGAAACGTGAAAAAGTCTTCCTCAGAGGTGCAACTTTTCAAAAAAAAAAAAAATCCTCACTAAAAGCACACTTTAACTTTCAAAGGAAGAATGAATTACTTGTTCTAGAAAATTCTCTTCCTCAAAAAGAAGTTGAAGTACCTTACAAATACCCGCTTTACCACGTAGAAGATTTCATTCAATAAAATGTGTATATGCACAAAATAAAAAGTGATATCTTCGAAGGTTGAAGCGTAGAAACTTATTTGTGCTCTATTTTTTAATGAATTCATATTCCTCCAAATGTGGAATAATTATTCTCTAAAAAAACAAAAAAAATAAAAGCACAAGTCCCTCATAAATAAAATATTACAATGAGCTTATGGTATAGGGGCAGCATGGCATAACTACATCGGTAAAATTGCGCTCGAACAATATATACCACAAGCTCACTGCAATATCGTGCAAAGAAACTTGTACAAAAATAAATAGTAAATGCATTCTCAGATACAGACAGAAGTTTGTACAAAGAAAAAGAATCATTTTATTCAACACTATTTTATATACAGGTACAGGTTCCAAAGTAAAAAACAAAAGAAAAGCGGGGGGCCCGTACCCGCACAATTTCCGGTCAGTACATGCAAAAAAGGCAAAAAGCGATATGAAAGCCACAGAACCAGAGCCATCATTTCTTCTTCCGCCCACCTTTTGAGCCCGCACCTGGCCGAATGACCAACTTTTTAGGCCGGCTTGTGAGGGTAGGGGATGAAGGAGAGAGGGGCTCGGTCGGACTTTCTTCCGTCTCTTCTTCGCCAGTTAAAGATCCCTTCTTCTTCTTCTTCTTGGAAACTCCCTGCTTTCCTCTCTTCTTGGAGGAAGAACCACTCCCTGGAGAAAGAAGTTTGGATAATGGTTCAGCGTCGGAGCCAGTTGGTTCTGGAGTCCTCTCGCTTCCTTCAGTTTCTTCTCCTTTCGGATCTTGAGAAGCAACGGGATCATCTAAGCCGTGAAGAGCTTCTATTTGCTCCTCTTGTGACCCGGGTTGCGAGGCAGAAGGAGGAGTGACCTTAGGAGGCGAAGAAGGAATAACTGGAGGAGGAGAAGCCTGAACAGTGCCCGACGTTTTCTCTGCAGAAGGAAAAAAGTTCAAGTCAGTAAAAAGAGGGGACAATGGCTCGCTGAGATTCAAGAAGTAGTCAAAAAGCTCATCAAGTTCGTAAGAAACAAATGAGCAGTCTACTTGGGCAAGATTGTCAGTAGGGTTACCTGCAGAAGTCGGTTCCCTGACGTCAACTTCGTAAGCCTGTGCCTCGGTACTCTCGCCACCTTCATCTCCACCTTGTATGCTTGTGATATCAATGGTAACTTTAGTAGGGGATGGGGAATGAGAACTAGAAGTGATAATGTCAATTTCGGCTGAAGGAGAAGGTTGAATTGGAGAAGTTGAGATGATTTTTCCTGAATATTCTCCTGCCGTTGTTTCGGGCCTTAATTTTGCAAGCTGTTCTCTCCCCCTAGCGAGAGCGGCACGAGCATCATCATCAAGATAGTGCTCCTCAAGAGCTGACTCAGCATAGCCAGCGCCGCTACCACCGAGCATATCGAGCGCGGCCTCCCAAACTTCAGCCATTGTAATTTCATACTTGAGGCCTAGAAAGGCGAGGCTACCGCGCCCCAAGATGCTATGCAGATAGAAATCAAATAATGTTGAGCTGATGTTGGCCCTCGTTGCCTCATGAGACTCTTCAGTTGCAATTTTGCCGGCAACGGCCTCATCACGCTCCATTTCAGCTTTAGAAAGTTGAAGTTTAAGCATTTGAATCTCCGCTTCTTGGGAGATGGTTTTCTTCCGAAGCTCTGCAACATCAGCAATATAGCCCTCACTGATCCTTTTTTGCACTTCGAGCCTGTCTTCGGCATCCCTTTGGCTGGCATGAGCATCTCGCACTTGTTTTAGGAGCACTTCTTCTTTTTGAGAATACGAAGCAGAGGAAGCAGCAAGCTCTTGTTTCAGTTCTTCAACTTTTGCTTGAAGCTCTTCATTGTAAGAAGCAATGCTCCTCATCTCAGTGTCATGTTGCTTAAGAACTTTTTGCCACTCGGCTTTATCGTTTTCCATAGTGAGCATGGCCTCTATGTTCGCACGATTAACCCTTTGGAGCTCGTCAACAAGTTTTTGCCAGTTCGACATCCTCTCGATATCAAGCTTGATGGGGTCGAGGTTTCGTAACATAGCAGACTTGTCAATGGGGACCAAGTCAAGGTCAAACCTTACTCCCTTCAGACACCACTGTGGAAACCGACTCTGCAAAGTGGCTTGACCCGGTCCAACTTGGAATTTGGGCCTACTAATTATTGTTTGGATGTCTACCTTCCCGAGAGCAGGAGAGCCGGAAGGAATGTCGAGCGAGGCAGGAGCAGTAACCTTTTCAGGAGTTGTAAAGGTGTGCTTCTCACCATGTCGGGCTCGCTTACTCGAATCTTCAACCATATGACTTTTTCCTCTGTCATCATGGGATTTTCTTTTATGGGAATCGTAGCCTCTCTGCGAAGAGTCGTGGCCCTCCTCCCTCTCTCTTCTCTCGTAACGCTCCTCTTGAGCCTTCTTCTCTTGAGCCTTTCGAGCGGCTCTTTCTTCATCAGATTCTCTGTAAGAGGGAAGGTAACGCCTGCAATCATATTGGCTACGCCTCCGTAGCGCTGGAAATCATCATAGTAGGACCCGCTGCGCCCCATCGGAGAATCTGAAATAAAAAGAACTAAATCTTAGAATTCTTCAAAGTACAAAAAACCAGAAGCATAAAAGTGCCAAAAAATTCTAAGTGTGTGTGGCGTGCAAACTACGTGCATCAAACTACGAACCACTCTTTAATTGTGGAGTGGTTGTGGGTGTAATAGTTAGCGTCAACTCTTGAGTCGACGAAGTCTGTTGCAGGACAGAAGTCGCTTCAACTATCGAAGAAGAAACCCCGGTAGTGATAGGATCATCTTTAAAGATCTCTTGCGAGGTGGCAAAGAGGTCGCTCAACCCTTCTAAAGTATCGTCCTTGCTCTGCTTGGCAAGGCTAGTTTTTTCGGCTTCTTCGCCAGATTTCTGTGACAGTCGGGGAGATCCTTGGGGCTCTTCTTCTTCAATAACAGGGGCAAGTTTGAAAGGTAACCCCGCAACATCAACCGAAGTGGAGCACTTCACTAGCGAAGTCTCGGGAGCAGGTCCTTTTGGTATGGATGTGTCTGTAGAAACCAGAGCATCTGATGCTTTAGTTGGGGAGTCTGGAACCTCGCAGGGGTGTGTGGAGCGAGAAGGATGAAGAAGTCCAAACTGGTGAAGGAATTCGTCGTTCATCAAAAATTTCACATCCCGTTCTTCAACCGGTACTGCTACAAGCCTCTCCAGGGTTGGCTTGTGACTGAGATCTCTACAAGGAGTGGGAAGTACTGAAATAAAAGAAAAGAAATGATGACGAAGTTAACACTTGGCAATTCGAACTTTAAAAGACTCAGAATATAAAAGAGGTAAAGGTAGATGATCTTACTTCCTTCTCTCCACACAGCGTAAAACCCCGGGGGGCCACGGACATAGAAAAATTGAGTTAAAAACCCATGAGCGCTGTCAGGAAGACCGATGATCAGTTTACGATTTCGAGCACTTCTCACGACAGTAATAGAGGGGTGATCTTTAGTCCTGGTGAAAGTGCATAGAAAACAAATCTCGTCAAAGCTTGGGAATCGATCAAGCGTCCTCCTAAACAGTACACACAACCCCATTAAAATGGCAAAACCATTGGGGTGTAATTGGGACGGGGCGATGGCCAATTGACGAAGAAGTTGTTGGAAAAAGTCATTGAAAGGAGGAACGCCCCCACTCAGGCACATTTGTCGATTGACCGTTACAAAGCCAGGAGGTGCTATGCCAGCAGTGTTACTTCTCTTGGGAAGAATGGCATCTGATTCAGCAATGCCAAACTGAGCGCACAATTGGCGGAAAACTCTGTACGATAAAGTAGAAGAGGCTCTTTCGGGAGGATTGACTAGAGGAGCAGGAATTACAGTGGCCTCTCCAGTCTGAACCATTGTATCTTCTTCTGAGAAGTCATTCTACACAAACAACTGGATATTCAAATGTGAAGGTGCACGTTTCCTAAAAGTGTGAAGTGTCGTGCAAAACTAATAAAAATAGCAAGTAAATATAACTGGAGTTAAAATAGTCGACGATTGGTCAACTACAAAATTTCAGAACTTGCTAAACTAAAGTTCAAGCATAATATTAGTGCAAGCTGGTCGGTTTCAATTGACTATTTCGGTGTTGCTTTAATATTTTACTTGAAATTGATGAGTTGAAAGCACTTCGTTCACACAATTTATTTAAATTAACTATCTGTTATTAACTAATCTGTCATTTGACGTGGGCAGTTGATGGTAGTATATTTGTCCCATCTTTCTGCAAGTATTGTGTTTAACAGGTTGATAGCGTCAAAGTTAGAATAATCTGTGAAGAAACACAACAAAGTTCAAGCAGTTTATTTCAGCAAATCATGTTAAAGTTCAAGGTTCAAGCAAAATTGTCAACTGCGACAACTTAAGTGTTGTCTCGGCGACGACTTAAGTGTTGACTCGGCGACGACTTAAGTGTTGACTCGGCGACGACTTAAGTGTTGGCAACGACTTAAGAAATTCTTCCTACGGGTTAAATCAAATCATTGGTTATCTGGCTAACTCGTCCACGACCTAAGGATTACGAGGCGAGTTAAGTTAGGTCGTTTCAATCTTGAATTGTTAGTGTCTTAAGTCGGCAGTGCTCTAAGTCGTAAACCATGGAAAATAGAAAAGGCTTCAGTCCGAGGCAACGTGAAATTCTCCAAGTCCTATCCCGGCTATGACTTAAGACTTGTGTCGTGAAGGTTGGTAAGTCGGTCAAAGGGTAAGTCGCGATGGTTATTGAATCGCTCAAAATTACTGAGCTCAAGATTACTGGATCGCGTCCAAGTTAACATCATGCTTCCTCCAACCGACCAACCCCTTCTTAGAACTCCTAAACCTTAACCCATTATCCTCCTAAACCTTAACCCGTTATCCTCCTATCTCCTAACCCGATAAGCCATACAAGACAATCTCATCTCCTCTAAATCCATGAATCAACTGACCCGAAATATAAAAACCCATCGTCTCCTCCTTGCAAATCGTCTACAAACTCAAATCAAACCGCTCAAAGCTTGTCAAAAATCAATCATAGCGTGACTCGAAATGAAGCATGGTGCGAGGATTTGGATTAGGGTTAGAGAACGAGAAATCCAACTCCATGATCGAGGGATGACGGCAGTTGTGAAATTGAGCGGGCAATAAGTTTAATTACGTAGTGTGATGACGAGGATCAAAGAAATTTGATTGATGATGAGATGAACTGGTTGAGTTCGTCTTTGAAAGCTTCGAAGATTGTTAATGGTGGAAATAAACGCTGAAGTAAGAAAGTGAAGAAGAAGGGGCGACTTAAGCCATTTATACACTGGAGCGAAGGAATGCGAATCGGCATCAGCTGACCTAGTCTCTTCCTTAAGTCCTTCGCGACCTAACAACCCATCAGGACACGAGCTAAGAAAGTCGAAGCACGCGACCTACAACTTAGGCACGCACTTCGAGGGGCAAATGTTAACCCCGTTTGATCAATGAGTTAAGACCTGAGACGACTCACGATTTAAAGAAGTAGAGCGACTTAAGGAGTGGTCCGACTCAGTAAGTAACCGACTTAACAAGTTAGCGACTCAAGGGAGTTACACGACTTAACGAGTCAGGGATTGGTCGACCTAAAGGAGTCAACAGCTTACGGAAGTGAACGACTTACAACATATAGGAGTCTACGACTTAACGGTTTAGGAAAGAAGGGATGGATCACGACTTAAGGCCTTCACGACTTAAGGTTCTTACCGACTCAATGGGTCTACGACTCATTGTAATTCACGACTTAAGGGTAGAAGCAACTCAACATGCTGGCGAGTTAGAATTCAAGGCGGCTTAAGAGGAGCGGAAAAACTCAACGAGTTACCAACTCAACAAATTGAGGAGTTGCGCGAGTCACAGAATCGTGCAACCTATGACCTACCTTGAGTCGTCAATAACTCAAGGAAGCGACTCACGACTCAGCATGACTCACCTACGACCTAAAACCACTGAATCGTAGCCCGAAGCCACAATGCTTATGTAAAAGAGAGTTGACTCGTGAGCGTCTCATGACTTGTAATTCTGAAGAAGTAAACCATTGAGGAACCAAGGGCTTAGTCAGATAAGTCGGCCATGACCTCTTAACTCGTGGACGAGTTAGGACTTGCGCTATATCCAGAAGACCGAAGGCGCTCTGACACCAAGCATGAACTCTACCAGCTGAGTCGCCCACGACCCAACTTAACTCGGCCACGGGTTATCATGAGTCGAGCACGACTTACGATCCAAAGGGAAGATTTTTCTATAAATACCGACCTACCTCAAACATGAAGGGGACTTTTTTGGCTCATTCTTTCCAAGCAACGATACTCTGCTGCATTCCAAACCGACTCGACACTCTAAGCTTTTAAGACACGTAGAACGCTATCAACAACTTCAAGAAGGAATCTCATACATCCGACATGGATTTGAAGGCTTTCTCTTACATTGAAGTTTAAGCTACTCGTTCAAAGTGTTTAGTAATTCAAAGTGTATTGCACTTGAGAAGAATTGTATCAACTTGTAACGAAATCATCAATAAAGATATTCAGAGTGGACGTAGGCTTGATCATAAGCCGAACCACTATAAAGACTGCTGTTATTTACTGTTTTTTCTGCAGCTTTCTGCTCATACTCTGTTCCCGAATCATCGGGTGGTGCTTTCACAACTACACTTTACACATCGGGGTGTTAGCGTTTAAATTTTAGCGTTAACATTTGGGTTGCTATTTAAATTTAAATGGTTAAATTTAAATAATTGGCTGAATGATTGAATTGATTTGATGTGCTATATTATACGTATAGTAGTATATATTGGAGTGATTAATTTCCCTCTTTATATAGCGGATGAGACCCTATGCGCCGCATAATAGCAGACAATATTATATAAATCCCGTATACTGCGATATTCCACCTTCAAGTGGAATTGATATTTTATATTGTGCTAACATTTGTGGATGCAGGGAAACAGATTGGAGGGATCCAATTGGATTCCTCAAAATTATTTAGATTGTTCTAATAATTCAGTGCTATGATTATTTGATATGCTGTGATGAATTATATTTATAATTGGAATATTCGATACCATGGTTTGATTTAATATATTTAGGTACACTGAGTCATTAAAATATATATAGAATTGGATTTTTGAAAGAAATATAAGAGTGAATTTTTAAGTAAAATAATTATAGACAATTTGAATAAAAATAAGAATGAAGTGGAAAGGAATAAAAGTGATTTTTAAATCCTGATAAATCTCGGGTATGGAAAAGGGATTTTGAGTAAACATAGAAATAATGAATTTTAAACTTAAGTGATGTTATATCAAGAAATAAAGAATTTATTTTAAAACTCAAGGTTTGAATTTATTCGCAAGGATAAAGAAGAAATTTGGAAAATATGAAATTGGTAATTTCAGTTAAAAAGATTTTAAATCTTAATTAAGGAATAAAGTCTAAAATTAATGGATTTTGAAATAAATTGAGTAAGTAAAGAAATTTATTTCAAAATGGAGTAATTTGGGAATCAATTTGGAAATTGATCTAAGTGTTTGGAATCAGAATTTTAAAAGGAAGTTGAGTTTATGAAACATATAAATTGGGTTTATAAAGTGAAGCAATATATCAGTGGATATTTGAAAGAACAAATTCACGGTGAGAATTTATTAAAGGAATGGGTAAATTTATTTAAAAATAAATAGTGGTCTATTTTTAAAAGATGAGAAAGAGAAGCTATTTCCTTGGATAGCCAAGTACGTTTCAAACAAATTTTAAGTATAAGTAAAAAAAAATTAAGTTGTTTAAAAAGTATGTTTGTAAACTTATTAGTTCTAAATGTTTAAATTGTAAAGTAAGTATTTTCTTTTAATCTATTGTAGCAGTAATTATTTAAAGGTGGCTTGGTGTTGTGTTTTAAAAGTTAGAAATTAAGTTTTATATTGTACAAAATTGTTTTATTTTAAGTATTCTTAAAGTATATATTCTGAATAAGTATTAAAGTAATTTTTAATTTAAATGTTTTAAAGGATATTTTATAATAAAGTGTTTTGAATTATTTTAAAAATCTAAAGTTTTTTTGCTAGGCGTTTTTAGTGGAAATAAATATTTGGAAATTTATTTAATGAGAAAAGTGTGGTTTGAAAACTGTTTTCAAAAGGGATTGAAAAGTGGAAAAGTATTTTGCGAAGATGTTTTGAGGTTAATAAATAATTTGGGGAAATTATTTATGTTTGATGGTTGTTTGTGAATGTTATAAATAACTGACTATCAATATTGGCCAATGCGTTGATCGTTTCAAAGAGACCGGGATCGGGATTTATTGCCTGAAAATCACTTCTATCCCGTTTGAACGTTTTCGTATGAAAAAATAAGATTTTGGATTCGAAGGTGAAGTGCAAGGCCTAGTCGCTACTAATCCTGAGGTGATTCCAAAACGGATGTAGTAGGAGTAGTGCCTTCGGTTCTGTTCGAGCATGGAACAGACTTGCATGGATGAATGCTTTCAAAACATCGTCAGGTGGGCGATGAGCATTCTAAGTGAAATGTTCTAAAAAGGTAACGCTTAGCCACGAGCCTCATCACCCAGGAATGACTGAAAATCAGGGGATATGCAGCAAGGCTAAATGGGTAGCACCCATTAGGGTGAGGTCATCCCTATCTAGATGTCCCTTTTATTCGGCTTAATGGTGCGGTTGCTAATCCCAACCATGGGGTGAGCTTACTCGGGATTATCTGGTAAGGGGTAGTCTCGGTCTTGTGTTGCAGGGGATTGAGAGTAATCCTCGGTACGGTGATCTAGGCCACGTACTGTGACAAGTGGTGCCCCAGTGCCTAGTCATTATTTGGATATCCTTTCTCCCTACGCACCTGCACGGTTTTGATTGTGCTCAACTATTGCTGAAACGTGATATGCAAGCATTTCAGCTAGATTCTATTTTACTTTCTATAGACACTATTATAATATCAGAGGATTTTGATAAAAAGTGTTTTGGCTATCGTAAGGTAAAAACCCAACATGTTTATTTATGGCGTGGTCTTACGAGATGCTTTTGATTTCAAAGAATTTTGAAACTTTAATAATCCAATTGAGTATGGTTTTCTCACGCTGGTATTCCATACTGACTCGGCTGTCATTAAACTATAATGCTTGGGTCAGACTGAGTATTATATATTACAGGAAAGGATGCTATGGAGCTGGATGGCGATACGTACTTCCGTATTTGTATGAAATAAACCGCAGCGTATTCAGTTTTGGGAAGGACGAGATATTATAACCGTCCTGAGTTGTGTTATTATTTGTATTGAACTCTGATGCTATACTCTGATGATGTAATGTTTAAAAAGATGTATTTGTTTTTGTGTCAGGATCATTTACTATCTATTATATTTTATTCCGCTGCGATGGTTAGATTCTGATGTTGTTTTCTATTTTCTTCTTCCACCTCTTCTTCTTTAACCCTAACGGTTCGTATTTCCGCTCATGTTGAGTTGATATATTGGAAAATAGTGTCGACTCAAGGGTAAGGGTTTGCGGGTCGTTACAATGGTATCAGAGCTGAAGGTGAAGCAAGAACCTTGGCTTGGGTGGGGATTACTCATTAAATAGAGTTCGCAGTACTCTAAAATGAGTTTGAATGTATTAATAGATATGAGCGCATATTTGTTAGTGAATATAAAAAAAATTACATTGTGTTGAATTATCGGTTGAGTGTTTATGGATTCTGGTCGATCTGTGAGACATCATGTCATCGATAGGGGTTTCTAAACTCTTGAATGAGATAAAACGATATAATATGTTTTTCAGATAGGGTAAATGAAATAATTTTACCCCAAATTATTTTTGGATATAAAAGAAAAGTTTTTGAAAATTATTGGTTGCGTGGATGTTAGGAATGATAATTATTATCATTCTTGTGTGGAAATTTAACTAGAAATTAAAAATAACCAAATGTTAAGGAAAGAAATTCATTTATATAATGAAATTTGAAATGTGAATTGTAAATGTGATTTATGATTTGAAATAGAATTCCAGAGAAATATTTGGAAATAAATCATGATGAAAGTTCCAGAGTAATGTTTTAGATGGATTTCGAATTTGGAATTTTGGGAAAAAATTTTGAATTGGATTTGAACTCTGGAGAGTTTGGAATATTTGAAGGGATTTTAAAGTGATAAAGCATTGAACTCTTTTTGATCGTTGGGAAATAATTCCGATGAAGATCGCGACATCATCGGTGTTCATTTTCGAGTTTCCAAGAGAGGGATTGCTACCTGGTTGTTATGGATTAATGTTTGTTTGCGAAATTGGGTTTGATTTTGAAAATGAAAAGGAATAGTTTGATTTAGATATATATTTTTCAAAGTTGGATTTTGGACATTTTAGTAATGGTTTAAACTCTGGAGTTGGTTTGAAATGTTTGGATGAAACTCTGGAAACTTATTAAAAATGTTTATGGAATGGTAAATAAGTTTGGAAATTTAAAAAAAAGTTTTTTAAAAGTTGTTTAGAATAGAAAATTTAACATGGAGAAGGGTTAAAAAATTGAAGTAAGAAAACGGAAATAATTAGAATGTAAGCCAATTAATTTAAGTGAGTTAAAAGAAGTTAGCAAATGGGAGGTAAATAAATTGGAGAACTTAAAGAAATATAAAATTTGAATTAAATATTGCCTTGGATATTATTTTAACGAATTTAGAATGGAATTAAAAACTTAAATGGATTATGAGAATTGCAAGTTGAATTAAATAAGTCGTGGATGAATTGAATTTGGAAATTAAAATTTGTAACGAACGAAACAAAAGAACAAATCAAATAAATTTGTAGATTGAAATGAGATTTGATTGAAATAGAATCAAGTTAAAGTGAAAAAAAATTATTTGCAAATGTGGTGAGCTTAAGTTTTGAGGTTGGAATAAATTGAAGTAAATTAACTTAAGTTAAAAATAATTAGAAGCTCAACTTCGAGTAAGAATATAAGTTCATTAAATAAAAGTTTGGGTTAAATTAATTTGGAAAGTGGTTATTAATATAAGAATCGAATGTTGTCAAGCTCAATGAAATGATTTTAAAAATGTATGGTTGGTGAATAAACAAGAAATGGGGTGGAATTAATTATAAAATAAGTCGGAATCAATTGGATGTGGCTAAAAACTAAAATGGATATTCTAATAAATGTATATCGTCAAATTGCATAGAATAAATTAGTCGATCGACTTAAACGGAAGTAAATAAAAATCTATGTATTGGTAGAGGTAAATAAAATTGATTTTTGGAATCAGTTGAAATAAATGTGAGTTGTTTGGATTAAAAATAAATTGAATGTAAGAAATTGAAGCGTAAACCATTCAAATTGAATGGAATGGCACATGAATTGGTTGAAAGAAACTGAATTAGTTTTGAAATCATATAAATTTCTCATGGAAAGTGTTTGGTGCATGTTGCTTATGAATGCATGTGTTTAGCTATTGAAAGTTAGTGAAAAGTTAATAAATTTCGTATATTTAGCACTTACATGTTTGAATTGAGTAAGTACAGGTACCGGGAAGCTGTTTTGCTGAATTTGGACGTGCTAATTGCTAAAATAATAAGCTACTTGCTTAAAAATGCTAAATAAAGTTACGCTTATGCAATAAAAATAGGAAATATAAACTGTTTTTGTTTTTTTGACCGTGTGGGACGATGTATATATGTTTATATCTCTTGTCAAATTGCAAAAGCTCCTCCGTACAAAGGAGACTCTGCCAAAAATTTTCGAAAATTTTGGGAGTTAGAAAATTTTTGAAAATTTTTGGGAAATTTTTTGTTAGCGACAAAACGATTTCAAATTGGTATTGAATAAGGAATTTTGGAAATGGATATTGGAACTAATTGTTTAGTTGGAAATAAAGAATTAGAAAAATGAATATGGGATTTTGAAGTAAATGATAAACGTTGATAAGTGAATAAAAATCAAATTGAATGTGAATAAAAATAGAATTGATGTAGTTGATAATCAACTGAGACAAATACGTAGGATGTACGTATATTATTTTATTTGCATAGCAATTTGATCTTGAATCGAGCACAGAATTTTGAGATAGCTATATCGATCCGAGTTAGGATTTTTCACTCGATTTTCGACGGCGAACCCTGGATATGGATTTTGATTGATTCTGTAAATTCTCTATCTTCGTTATGACTATGCAAGGAGAATGACGTTTCTGATCAAGAAACCAGATCTGAGTCCGCACTAGGAAGTCGGGTGGACGATACTAGTTCGGAATTGAAATTGTGTGATCGAGCAAGCGATCGGATTTGGTATTGTGTACGAATGATATAGGTACATAATACGGGCTCAAATGGAATGAATATTGAAAATTTTGTAAAGAAGTGTGTAAAATGATTTTTGAGTCTATAGTAGGATATGGATAAATTGGATATACAGGTATAAAAAAGCAAGTCGAAAAAAAATTGGAATTTTTTATTTCAGATGATAAATTGAAATTTGCTTGGCAAAGGTATGTATTTAAATTTCTGCATGAAATTTGATGATTTTCTGGTCTACCCATTTGGCATTTATTTTCTTTTTGAAATTGGGAGCCCCTATAGGCATTTTGTAGTTGTACCGAGCTAGCCGCGCAAAGGAGACGCTGGCGAAATTTTTCGGAAATTTAGGGAGTTAGAAAATTTTCGAGAAAATTTTGATAATTCAAAATTTGGTTTTAAAATTGAAATTTGAATCATTGAGCAAATAGTATTGTTTGGTAACTACGGGAGAGTTTGGGAAGTTAGTAAGAATGATAATGGGTCTTCTATAAAAAGATAGTTGGTAGGATGTTGAATTGTTGGTTTGGGAAAAGTAAACGGGTATTGGACCATTCTTCCTAAATAGTAATTTCGGGGACGAAATTCTTTTAAGGGGGAGGAATGTGACGACCCGGAATTTTGGATATTTAAAATAGGAATATTCAATTGGTTTTAAATATTCACAAGAGTAATTTTAACTTGAATTTCAAATATCACCATTTACTGGATAATTTAATTTTGAATTAAACTATTGGAAATTGGGTAAAATATGAAATTTGGGATTTTTAGCCTGTAAGTTGTGTTGCCGGAATCGAGCAAGTGTTGGATGGAGGCATGGTCGTAGGTGACGCCGGTGCAAAGACTTACGGGCGACCGCATGATTTCAGGTGAGATTGGGCAGCGGAAGAGGGCTGGGGCTTTGATTTCGATGCGAAGCTTTTGGGAGAGTTTCTCGGAGCACGCTTTGCCCATTTTGTTTTCTTAATTTTGACCTTTGTTGATTTTGAGGTGTTTGGGTTTATAAAATGAGAAGAAGGGAGAGAAGGGCAAAAGTGGAAGGAACGAAGGTAGATTTGGTCAAAGTCAGCAGTACATGTTACAGTTGGTGTACTAAGTACAAATCTCTGTTTTTGATGTATGTGACACATATTGTTTAGAATATGGTACGTGTCAACTTGTTATTGGCTATTCTATGCTACAACCATGGTCCGTGGGAAAACGGGGAAGCTGCAGTGGAGTAGAAGAAGAAAGCCGTGGAAAGAGATCTTCAACCATTTTCAATAATGGATTGGTCTAGGTTGTTAATTCGAATGAAGGTGATAGAACTTTTAAAATTGAATTTAACGATGATTTGTTCAGTTTTAAAAATATGTTGTTTAAATTGATATTTAAATAGCCTTCCGAGGCACAGTCTTGGATTTTGACGAAACCAGATCTATTTGGATCCGTAATATTGTATTATTTTGGATTTCAATTTTCATAGTGATTGGGGTTGTTGTGTGAGCATACGATATATAAACGCACTGAAGTTCATATCAGAAATTTAATATAATAAATGAGTCCAAAAGCTATCTTCTCCATGCAATCGAATTAGGGCCCAAAACCTTTTCCATTGCGTTAGAAACAGGGGTATAACATTATGAACGCCTAGCGGCACATCTCGATACATTGTCAAGATTTTAAGCTGCGAAACATAAATTCGAATTTAAATTAATATATCGTTTGACTAGTCAAATATTCCCATCAGTTGCCTTTCTTTCAAATCAGAACTTTATCCCTTCACTTCAGAAACACCACAGCCAGACTCCTTTGTAGCTTCGCTCAAATCTTATTCCCCATTCCCATCTTAAACACGCAATCTTCCTCTGCAATTTCCTAATGCAAGCAGATTAAACAAGAATAAAAACCTAGCCTCTTCCATCATTCGAACCGGAGTTGGTTTGAACATCTTCCTCCCTCATTTTCTTTACTCAAATCGAATTAAACTTAGAAGGGATGGCGACAGTACGAAAACAAATCGAGGTCTAACCGATTTTCCCCAAATCTCAGAGCACTGCCTCCACTAACAACAAGCCATCGCCGAGCCTTTTAATCGTGAGTCATCGGTCGCGATTTAATTTCTGTGCTCGTTCATAATATTGGGGATCGAGTCATCGTGGGTTGCTCGTGATTTCAAGCTAGTGTAGGGTGACGCGACTTGGAACGAAGTTGAGGTGATGTTCGACTGGGATTTGATGCAAATGATGGTGCAGTGGGACGCGTTAGGCCTCGCGATTGACTTCCCGAGCTCGGGCGTCGATGGGATGGATGAAGCGCTCATGCTAGCACGGTCACAGCGGTCATAGGAACTTCGAAGTTCTCGATGGTTGGTAGGAGTTCACTAGCGATGACTGGGAGAGGAGGGTCGGTCGAGTGTTTGATTTGGAGAGGAAGCTCGCGTTTTCTCTGGAGCCGAAGTTGTGGTTCGTCGGCGGTGATTAAGGTTGTCGCAAGGTTTGGTGGGTAGTAGAGTTGGGTCTGGGTTCGCCTGTAAGGCACTCGAATTCCTGTACTAATTTAAATTTTGATTTGACAGTTTTATTCAAAAGAAAACTTTAACGGTGAAATAGATATTGACTTATTTCAATTTATATATACATATATGTACCGTATAGGGAAATCTGAGAAAGAAAATAAAACAAAGAGATTTTTTTAAATATATATAGCTTATGTGGTCTAAAATTTTATATATATATATATATATATATATATAATTTCTAAGAGATATATATAAGACTTTTGGAAACAAATATGAATTTTAAAATATTTAAAGGTTTGTATAAAATTAGATTTTTGAAAATCCATCATTTTTAGTGCATACATGTAATTTGAAAAGAGAAATCATTAGTTAATTAAATTAATAAATGGAAAATTTACTGTTCTACTATTTCAAATATTAATAAAATGTAAAATGTTTGTTCAAGGTCTGAATCATGTAGAATCGTGAAGAACAAGTCGAGATGGGAGTGGATTGCAAATTAAAATCAAAGGTGAGTTAATCTCACTCTTGTGGGTTGCTATTTAAATTTAAATGGTTAAATTTAAATAATTGGCTGAATGACTGAGTTGATTTGATGTGCTATATTATACGTATAGTAATATATGTTAGAGTGATTGATTTCCCGTATTATATAGCGGATGATACCCTATGCACCGCATAATAGCGGGTGATATTATATAAATCCCATATACCGCGATATTCCACCTCGAATTGGAATTGGTATTTTATATTGTGCTAACATCTATGGATGTAGGGAAACACATTGGAGGGATCGAACTGGATTCCTCCAAATTATTTAGATTGTTCTAATAATTTTGTGCTATGATTATTTGATATGCTATGATGAATTATATTGGTAATTGGAATATTGGATACCATGGTTTGATTTAATATATTTCGGTACACTGAGTCATCAAAATATATATAGAATTGGATTTTCAAAAGAAATATAAGAGTGAATTTTTATGTAAAATAATTATAGAGAATTTGAATAAAAATAAGAATGAATTGGAAAGGAATAAAAGTGATTTTTAAATCCTGATAAATCCCGGGTATAAAAAAGGGACTTTGAGTAAACATAGAAATAATGAATTTTAAACTTAAGTGATGTTAAATCAAGAAATAAAGAATTTATTTTAAAATTCAAGGTTTGAATTTATTTGCATGGATAAAGAAGAAATTTGGAAAACATTAAATTGGTAATTTCAGTTAAAAAGATTTTAAATCATAATTAAGGAATAAAGTCCGAAATTAATGGATTTTGAAATAAATTGAGTAAGTAAAGAAATTTATTTCAAAATGGAGTAAATTTGGAATCAATTTGGAAATTGATCTAAGTATTTGGAATCGGAATTTTAAAAGGAAGTCGTGTCAATGAAACTTGTAAACTGGGTTTATAAAAGTTAGGCAATATATCAGTGGACATTTGGAAGAATAATTTCACGGTGAGAATTTATTAAAGGAATGGGTAAATTTGTTTAAAACTAAATAGTGGTTTATTTTTAAAACATGAGAAAGAGAAGCGTATCTCCCAGGATAGCCAAGTACGTTTCAAACAAATTTTATGTACAAGTATAAAGTTTTAAGTTGTTTAAAAAGTAAGTTTAGAAAACTAATTAGTTCTAAATGTTTAAATTATAAAGGAAGTATTTTCTTTTAATCTATTGTAGCAGTAATTATTTAAAGGTGGCTTGGTGTTATGTATTAAAAGTTAGAAATTATGTTTTATATTGTACAAAGTAGTTTTATTTTAAATATTCTTAAATTATATACTTTGAATAAGTATTAAAGTAATTTTTAATTTAAATGTTATAAAGGATGTTTTATAATAAAGTGTTTTGAATTATTTTAAAAATCTAAAGCTTTTGTGCTAGGCATTTTTGGTGGAAATAAATATTCGAAAATTTATTTGATGAGAAAAGTGTGGTTTGAAAACTGTTTTCAAAAGTGATTGAAAAGGGAAAAGTATCTTGCGAAGATATTTTGAGGTTAATAAATAACTTGGGGAAATTATTTATGTACGATGGTTGTTTGAGAATGTTATTTAATAGTTAAATAACTGACTATCAATATTGGCCAATGCGCTGATCTTTTCGAAGAGACCGGGATCGGGATTTATTTCCTGAAAACCACTTTGATCCGGTTTGAACGTTTTCGTGTGGAAAACAAGAGTTTGATTCAAAGGTGTAGCAATGAAGTGAAAGGGCTAGTCTCTACTAATCCTGGGGTGATTCCAAAATGGATGTAGTAGGAGTAGTGCCTTCGGTTCCGTTCGAGCCTAGAATGGACTTGTATGGATGAATGCTTTCAGAACATCGTTAGGTGGGCGATGAGCATTCTAAGTGAAATGTTTTAAAAAGGTAACGCTTAGCCTCGAGCCTCATCAGCTGGGAATGACTGAAAATTAGGATATATGCAGCAAGGCTGAGTGGGTAGCACCCATTAGGGTGAGGTCATCCCTGTCTAGATGTCCCTTTTATTCGGCTAAGTGGTGCGGTTGTTAATCCCAACCGTGGGGTGATCTTACTCGGGATTATCCAGTAAGGGGTGGTCCCGGTCTTGTGTTGTATAGGATTGGGAGAAATCCACGGTACGGTGATCTAGGACACATACTGTGACAGGTTAACAACCCGCAAATTTTACGATTGAATATTTAAATATTTTATATTAATATTTTATAGTTAGTCGGATTTTAGTCCGAAAAGTCACTTTTTGCATACGGTCGAATTAGGACTCGGAACCACTTCCATTTGGTCCAAAACACCGTTTGCGATCTTTTTAAGTATAAACTTTGATATGTTTGGAGTTAGTGGAATTTTGTCACTTTTTCACTTTGGGCTTTGGGTTTGGTTTAGCCCATTAGCCTAAACTATTTACTCTAGCTCAACCCCTTCTCTTCATAACTGTACTTTCATTTCCTAACACTCAAGCTTCATCAAAAATGGAGGAAGGAATGGGAAATTAATACTCCAAGCTCAAGTTCATTTGCAAATCCAACATCTAACTCCAAATTCAAAGAGAAGCCATTGATTCTTCCATTGATTTCAAGCTTCTTCTTCATTGATTTTGTGTAAAGGTGAGATTTTTATCTCACATCTTTGTCTATTACTATCTTTGACTGTTGGGTATGAATTCCTAGCACTTATTCATGTGCATTTGCTTTTGGTTTGGATTGAATTGGTGAAAATCCCAATTTTTAGTGTATGGGTTCAAATCTTTAAAAATCCTAACTTTGATGTTTGAACACGTTTATGGTGATGCATCAAGGAGCCAATACGACTGGGTAGCCTATAGGCATAGTCCCCTAGCGTCAGTGCTCGATCGGTTGCAAATTAGGAGAGTTTTTGCACTTCAAACCCTTAGGTCGCTCGGCCTGCACAAGAACCATTCTCGGCCTGCATTTAGGTCGGCCTGCACATTAGGTCGTGCCGTTCTAGGTCGTTGCTCGGCCTTGTATTCTTTAGGTCATTAGGTCGCTCGGCCACCTTAGCAACTTAGGTCGCTCGGCCTTCTCATACGCCTTAAGGTCGTTAGGTCGCAACCCCCTTAGGTCGCACGGCCTTGTTTACTCCTTAGGTCGTTAGGTCGCTCGGCTTGTAAGTCGCTAGGTCGCTCGGCCTACTCTCCTTCTACCCCTTAGGTCGTTTCGTGTTGGGCCGCCCACCTCCTTAAGCCACGAGTTCGTAGGTCGCTCGGCGATATAATAAGTCGCTCGTCTAGGTCGTGCCACTTGGATCGAAACTCCTTAGGTCGCTCGGCCACGTTATGCATTAGCTCATTAGATCGTTCTCCCCCTAGGTCGCTCGGCCATGTTATGTTGCTTGTTCTGTTAGGTCGCGCCATTGGTCTAATAAGTCGCTCTGCCTTCTTCATAACATAAGTCGCGCCATGTTAGGTCGCGCCATGCTTTAGTTCGTGCCATGCCATAGGTCGCACCATGTGAGTTGCTCTATTAAGCCGTGTGCTATTTCTTGAGCCACTGATTTCTTGTGTTGACTTATATTAAGTCCTAAGTCGTGGCTATTAAATCGCAAGGGTATTTCCACTTTGGTGAATTTGGAATTGAATTCTTTGGATTGTATTCACGTCTTCGAATGTGAATTTTTGTGATTTATTATTTCTACAATCATTTTTGTGATTTGTCACTCCATCTCACTCGTACGAGAAATCTAATTAACTGGCTTAGCAAAACAAATGGTATGAAACGCTTGCATTTACTTCGCCGGTTAATTCTTGGACTTGTTCGATTGAATCTCTTGTGACAATTTTCGAATGAAGATCTACAATTTGTTCGTAAATATTTAAGTTAAGCTAGTTGTTATGGGGCATGAAGCTAAGCTTATATATTTACTAGCTTATTGAAATTGACACTTCTTGATGACCGTTGATGATCATTTTTGTGATTTAGACTAGCAAACGTTCGATGTCTCTTTGTCTACGAGGGAGACTAAACCCAGTTTCTATGGAGCTTCGGCTCAAATTGGTGGGGTAGCGACCCATGGTCTTCGGGCAGTTTTGTGGAGCTTCAGCTCAAAATTAATGGTTAGCAACCATGGAATAGCGTTCCATTTTGTGATACACGTGTTGGTGAGTTTTCATGCTCCTGTTTTGTGATAGGCCTCCCCCTTTTTTGTGGTTTCTGGATTTCCATTGATGATTTATGGAATTTGTGTTTTCACCAATTTTCGTGATTTACATTGATAAGTTTTATCAATATTTGTGCATTGGTGAATTTATGTGTCATTAACTTTTGTGGTTGGCATTGATATTATTGTCAATATTTATGGTTTGTTGAATATAAATAGAGAGTTTGACATTCTTTTTGATCTTTGAGAAGATTCTCATGATATTGATTAATCTCTTGTTGATTTTTAATTACATACTTATTACAGTGTGGCTTTATGGTTATCATATACTTATGTCATATCTCTTATTCTATATCGTTTTATATGATATTAATAGCCATACTGATCCTTTTATTATTTTCTTGTTTAATAATACTCGGGTCAGACCGAGATGTTACAAGTGCTTCTGCTTGACTTCACATCTGGGATTATCACCTTGACTTTTGGCTAACTACTTAGATTAGTAGTTTTTATTGTATACATTTGAGATATAGACTCATTGATGTATCCATATTCTTTTGTCTAGTACTTGTAGCTATTCTTTTGTGACATTGTGGATCTTGTTTGACCACTACTCTGATGTACTTTTTCATGTGTTATATATTCATATCTATTTCCGCCTTTGTGATATGGATGCCTGCGACTAATTTGTGTTATGTTTATTTTTATATATTTTTCCAAAGAGTATATATAGCCACCGGGTAGTAGCTTTGAGTTTGTATCGGTATGTCGGATTCCCTCCTGAAACCAGAGGCTTGTTGTACCAGCTGACATATCGGTGCACGCACAAAGCAATTACACGGATTGTCGCTCCTTAACAGCCTTATCCTCCGTGCTAGTTGATGGCATTACCCCGTAGTGTCCTTGGCCAGCGTGGGTATAGAGGTGGGGTGTCATAGCTTGATATCGGAGCCAAACTTCGAAACAATGTAGAATAATCTAGCAAGGATCATTGTCCTAAGTCCATCTTAGGAGTCGTGCTTTAGGAATTAATTCGAGTCTTCGTACCGATTCATCCTATCTTCTTTATGATTCCTTGTTTATCTATCAAGATTGCTTGATATTCATTTGGAGAATGATCTTATCCTTCTTCTTTCTTTCTTTCATAAAGGAAGAGAAATGGTTAGACCTGGCAGTCCCAGCGCCGGTCAATCTTATGCTACTCCCCAAGATGGAGTATTTATGTCTTCCCAGCAGCTTCTTGATCGCTCAAGCAGCAAGATCTAATCCGGAGTCTACTCACCCTAGGTCTGGATTTGCACGTTTGTGCAGCGATTATACCAATTTGGGTGGAAAGCCATTCAAAGGTTCTGAAACCATTATTGAAGTCCAAGCTTGGCTGAGATCGTGCGATCGAATCTTTTCTCGCAAGAATCTTGTTGATCTTCACCGTGTTCAGGTGGCCTCTAGTATTCCCCAAGAAAGAGCATTAAATTGGTATGAGCTTCTGATTTCTGAAGTAAATGAAGCGGATCTTACTTGGGAGAAATTCCAGGAGCGCTTCGAATTATAATTTGTGCCAGAAGCTGAGAAGGTGACCTTGGCTCACCGTTTCATTAAACTGTCCAAGGTGAATCCTCTGTGACAGATTATGTTGCATCCTTCGATTCACTTTCTAAATACGGGGTCGAATATATAAACACCCCATTGAAGAAAAACAAACGATTTGTCTATGGCTTAAATAAAAATCTCAAGAAGCCATTACTTCTAAAATTAGAAGTTTCTTTTGATCAACTCGTTGATATCGCTCTTCGACTTGAAGAGGCAGATAAAGAAAGTGACGTTGAAGTTATGGGTGCCAAACCAAACTTCAACAACAAGAAAAGGGCTAATAAGTTCAAGGGTCGTTATCACAACAATAAGAAAGGGAAGCAAGCCTCTCCGGCAACTAAGACTTCTACCCCAAGTGGTGGGCAATGCTACAACTGTGGTTCTAAGGACCATTATGCGAACGAGTGTTCAAAGCCTCGTGCTTGTCGCTATTGCAAAAGCCCGGATCATTATTTATCTTCTTGTCCCAAACTTCAAAACAGGAAGGAGGGAAAGCTTAATGTTGCTCAAGACCCTAGCAACACATCTCATGTTAAAGGTATTTCTCATTCTATCCTTGATGGCATTATTTTATTTCGTGATCATCCTATTCGAGTTCTTTTTGATACGGGTGCGTCCCATTCTTTTATTTCAAAAGAACTTGTTGATACTTCTTTTTTGGATGTTTTGTATTTAATGACTTCTTTAAGAATTGCGAATCCGGTTGGTGGATCCGCAACAATCAGTTTATTGTGTAAAGATGTCAAGATTATTATGTGTGATTTTTCTTTCCGAGCCGATTTGCATGTTATGCGCTACTTAGGTTTCGGAATGATTTTGGGAATGGAATGGCTTAACCGCTATGAAGCCCAAATCCTATGTCTTGAGCGGACTATTCATCTTGGACATCCTCAATCTGTTAAGCAGATTTCTATTAACCTTAAAGATTCGGATTCCAGCTTAGTTGCATCTTTATATTCTTTAAATCCTCATGATGACGATAATGATGATGAGGAGGCTATTATTTCACTTATTCACGTTGTTCGTGAATTTTCCGTCATATTTGAGCCCGTTTTAGGATTACCACCTAAGCGAGCAAATGAGTTTAGAATTAATCTCATCCCTGGAGCTCAACCTATTATTCGTCCTCCTTATCGTATGTCCAATAAAGAAAATGAGGAGATGCATAAACAATTATCCGAATTGGAGACGAAGCAATTTATTCGCTCTAGTTCCTTACCTTGCGGAGCTTCGGCTATTTTTGTGAAGAAATCTGATGGTACACTAAGGCTTTGCGTTGACTATCGCAAGCTTAATGATCTTACTACCAAGAATAAATATCCTTTACCTCGGATTGATGATCTATTCGATCAACTTAGTGGTGCTAGTGTCTTTTCATAGTTAGACTTATCTACCGGTTTTCATCAGCTTCGTATTGCAGAGGATAGTATTCCTTTGACAACGTTCCGTACTCGATATGGATCTTATGAATGGCTTGTTATGCCATTTGGTTTAACGAATGCTCCGGCTTATTTCGTTGACCATTGAATAGAGTTTTCAAAGACTTCCTCGATCGGTTTGTCCTCATCTTTATTGATGATATTCTTGTGTATTCAAAAACCGAGGAGGAGCATGAAAAACATCTTCGGATTGTGTTGGAAACTCTTAGGAGCAATCAAGTAAAAGCAAAATTTTCTAAATGCCACTTTTGGCAATCTCGTGTGAAGTTTCTCGGTCATATTATTTCCGAATCCGGAATTTCCATGGATCCTTCAAAGATTGAAGCGATTCAAAATTGGAAGAGACCGGAGAGTGTGACGGAAATTCGTAGTTTCATTAGATTAGCAAGTTACTACCGCCGTTTCATAAAGGACTTTTCCAAAATTTCCGTTCCTCTTACTAATTTGACAAAGAAGGGAGTTAAATACATTTGGTCGGACAAATGTGAAGCTTCTTTTCGGAAATTAAAAGAACTCCTTTCCGATGCTCCTATTCTTGTGATTCTCGAGGGAAACCAAGATTTTATTGTTTATACCGATGCTAGTCGCGTTGGTTTGGGTGTCGTTCTTATGCAAAGAGAACGTGTTATTGCTTATGCTTCTAGGCAATTGAAGCCAGTCGAGACTAGATATGCCACTCATGATTTAGAACTCGCGGCTATTGTTTTCGCCCTTCGTATTTGGCGCCATTATCTTTTGGGAGAAAAATTTATTCTTTACACTGATCATAATCTTTGAAGTATCTTTTTCTCAAAAGGAACTTAATTTGCATCAACAACGTTGGCTGGAACTTCTTGCAACTTATGATCTTGATATTCTTTATACTCCCGGAAAGGGAAATCGTGTTGCGGACGCATTTAGTCGCAAGCAACAAGCAGTTGTTTCTATGATGATATCCGAATGGAATGATCTTGGAATTCCATCCACTTGTGAGATTCGAGATCGTATTCCCGATTTATGTTCATCTCTTGTTTGATGTAGCCTTGAGGCTCATCCTTCTCTTTTAGACAGCATTCTTGAAGCTCAAAAGCTAGATCCCGAATTGGCTCTTCTTGGCCAAAATCTTAGGGATAAAATTGATATTGAAAGTTTGAAAGATCTTAGGGATAAAATTGATATTGAAAGTTTGAAAGACTTTGATATTGATTCTCGTGGCGGTATTCGAAAATTTGGTAGACTTATCGTGCCAAATATTAGTAATCTTCGTAAAGACATTTTAGAAGATTCTCATCGTTCTAAATTTACCATTCATCACGGTAGTAGTAAAATGTACGCAGATATGAAGCGACGTTACTATTGGGAGGGAATGAAATCTGATATTGCTAACTTTGTTAAGTGTTGCATGACTTGCCAACTTGTCAAGGCCGAACATCAAAGGCCCGGTGGGTTATTGCAACCTTTAGAAATTCCAATTTGGAAGTGGGACCAAATCTCCATGGATTTTATAGACGACCTTCCCCGTTCTCGATCGGGTCATGATAGCTTATGGGTGATAGTCGATAAACTTACTAAATCCGCCCATTTTATTCCTGTTCAGTCCAATCGAACCGTTCCTCTCTTGGCCAAACTCTTTATTAAAGAAATTTTAAAATTGCATGGAGTTCCTTCATCTATTGTCAGTGATCGCGATCCATTGTTTATTAGTGGATTTTGGAAGATTCTTCAAAAAGCTTTGGGAACGAAGCTTAATTTTAGCACCGCTTATCATCCCCAGTCCGATGCACAAATTGAGCGTGTGAATCAAACTCTTGAAGATCTTCTTCGTGCGTGTGTTATTGATTTTGGTGGAAGTTGGGAAGATCATATTTCTCTTGTTGAGTTTTCCTATAATAATTGCTTCCAATCTAGTATTGGTATGGCATCTTTTGAGGCACTCTATGGAAGGCCATGCCGATCTCCTCTTGTTGGCTTGAGGTTGGTGAGAAGATGGTTTTAGGTCTAGATTTTATTCGTGATTCCACTGATAAGATTGACCTTATTCGTCATAGAATGAAAGAAGCCCAGAGTAGGCAAAGATCCTATGTCGATAACCGGAAAAGGAAAATAGAATTTTCTGTGGGAGATATTGTGTTTATTCGTGTTTCACCTATGAAGTGTGTTGTACGTTTCAGTCGATCGGGAAAATTAACGCCTCGATATATTGGGCCATTTCCTATCACCGAACGTATTATTTCCATGGCTTATCGCCTTTTATTACCGGCTCAGATTTATGTATTCATGACATGTTTCATGTTTCTCAATTACGGAAATGCCTTCGAGATTCTGATTCTATTCTTGAGCCCGGTGTTGTGGAAGAAATTGAAGTTTCACCTAATTTAACTTATGCGCAACATCCTGTTCGTATTATTGCTTTAGAGGTCAAGCCTCTTCGAAATAAAGATGTTCCGCTTGTTAAAGTCCAATGGTCCTCAAATCCTAAGGATTGCTCTTGGGAATCTAGAGAGTTCATCGAGCGAACACATCCGGACTTACTTTCTCGTGCTCCATGAGGTGAATTTCTTATTTCAAATTTATTTTGTGTTGATGTGCTTTCGTGGTTGTTTCCTTATATTTTCTTCTTAAATATTGCGAGGACGCAATTTCTTTCAGGAGGGGAGTCTGTAACAACCCGCAAATTTTACGATTGAGTATTTAAATATTTTATATTAATATTTTATCGTTAGTCGGATTTTAGTCTGAAAAGTCGGTCGAATTAGGACTCGGAACCACTTCCATTGGGTCAGAAACACCATTTGCGATCTTTTTGAGTATAAACTTTGATATGTTTGGAGTTAGTGGAATTTTGTCACTTTTTCACTTTGGGCTTTGGGTTTCGTTTAGCCCATTAGCCTAAACTATTTACTCTAGCTCAACCCCCTTCCCTTCATAACTTTACTTTCATTTCCTAACACTCAAGATTCATCAAAAATGTAGGAAAGAATGGGAAATTAAAACTCTAAGCTCAAGTTCATTTGCAAATCCAACATCTAACTCCAAATTCAAAGAGAAGCCATTGATTCTTCCATTGATTTCAAGCTTCTTCTTCATTGATTTTGTGTAAAGGTGAGATTTTTATCTCACGTCTTTGTCTATGACTATTTTTGATTGTTGGTATGAATTCCTAACACTTATTCATGTGCATTTGCTTTTGGTTTGGATTGAATTGGTGAAAATCCCAATTTTTAGTGTTTTGGGTTCAAATCTTTAAAAATCCTAACTTTGATGTTTGAACACGTTTTTGGTGATGCATCGAGGAGCCAATACGACCAGTTAGCCTATAGGCATAATCCCCTAGCGTCCGTGCTCGACCGGTTGCAAATTAGGAGAGTTTTTGCACTCAAACCCTTAGGTCGCTCGGCCTACACAAGAATCATTCTCGGCCTGCAGTTAGATCGGCCTGCACATTAGGTTGCGCCCCTATAGGTCGCGCCGTGCTAGGTCGTTGCTCGGTCTTGTAATCATTAGGTCGTTAGGTCGCTCGGCTATCTTCGCAACTTAGGTCGCTCGGCCTTCTCATACGCCTTAAGGTCGTCAGGCCGCAACCCCCTAAGGTCGCACAGCCTTGTTTACTCCATAGGTCGTTAGGTCGCTCGGCTTGCAAGTCCCTATGTCGCTCGGTCTACTCTCCTTCTACCCGTTAGGTCGTTTCGTGTTAGGTTGCCCACCTCCTTAAGCCGCGAGCTCTTAGGTCGCTCGGCTATATATTATGTTGCTCGTCTAGGTCGCGCAACTTAGGTCAAAACCTCTTAGGTCGCTCGGCCACGTTATGCCGTTAGCTCATTAGGTCGTTCTCCCCCAAGGTCGCCCGGCCATGTTATGTTGCTTGTTTTGTTAGGTTGCGCCATTGGTCTAATAAGTCGCTCGGCCTTCTTCACAACATAAGTCATGCCATGTAAGGTCACACCACGCTTTAGGTCACGCCATGCCTTAGGTCGCGCCATGTGAGTTGCTCTGTTAAGCCGTGTGCTATTTCTTGAGCCGCTGATTTCTTGTATTGACTTATATTAAGTCGTAAGTCATGGCTGTTAAGTCGCAAGGGTATTTCCACTTTAATGAATTTGGAATTGAATTCTTTGGATTGTATTCACGTCTTCGAATGTGAATTTTTGTGATTTGTCACTCCATCTCACTCATATGAGAAATCTAATTAAACGGCTTAGTAAAACAAATGGTAAGAAACGCTTACATTTCCTTCGTCGGTTAATTCTTGGACTCGTTCGATTGAATCTCTTGTGACAATTTTCGAGTGAAGTTCTACAATTTGTTCGTAAATATTTAAGTTAAGCTAGTGGTTATGGGACATGAAGCTAAGCTTATATATTTACTAGCTTACCGTAATTGACACTTGTTGATGATCGTTGATGATCATTTTTGTGATTTAGACTAGCAAACGTGCGATGTCTCTTTGTCTACGAGGGGGACTAAACCCAGTTTCTGTGGAGCTTCGGCTCAAATTGGTGGGTTAGCGACCCATGGTCTTCGAGCCGTTTTGTGGAGCTTCGGCTCAAAATTAATGGTTAGCAACCATGGAATAGCGTTCCATTTTGTGACACACGTGTTGGTGAGTTTTCATGCTCCCGTTTTGTGATAGGCCTCCCCCTTTTTTGTGGTTTCTGGATTTCCATTGATGATTTCTGGAATTTGTGTTTTCACCAATTTTCGTGATTTACATTGATAAGATTTATCAATATTTGTGCATTGGTGAATTTGTGTGTCATTAACTTTTGTGGTTGACATTGATATTATTGTCAATATTTATGGTTCGGTGAATATAAATAGAGAGTATGACATTCTTTTTGATCTTTGAGAAGATTCTCGTGATATTAATTAAACTCTTGTTGATTTTCAATTAAATACTTATTACAGTGTGGCTTTATGGCTATCATATATTTATGTCATGTCTCTTATTCTATATCATTTTATCTAATTTATAGCTAGACTGATCCGTTTATTATTTTCTTATTAAATAATACTCGGGTTAGACCGAGATGTTACAGGTGCTTCTGCTTGACTTCACATCTGGGATTATCACCCTGACTTTTGGCTAACTACTTAGATTAGTAGTTTTTGTAGTATACATTTGAGATATAGACTCATTGATGTATCCATATTATTTTGTCTAGTACTTGTAGCTATTCTTTTGTGACATTGTGGATCTTGTTTGACCACTACTCTGATGTACACTTTCATGTGTTATATATTCATATCTATTTCTGCCTTTGTGATATGGATGTTTGTGACTGATTTGTGTTATGTTTATTTCTATATTTGTTTTCTGAAGAGTATATATAGCCATCGGGTAGTAGCTTTGAGTTTGTATCGGTATGTCGGATTCCCTCCGGAAACCAGATACTTGTTGTACCAGCTGACATATCGTTTTTCGCACAAAGCAATTACACGGATGGTCGCTCCTCAACATCCTTATCCTCCGTGCTAGTTGACGGCATTACTCCGTATTTTCCTTGGCTAGCGTGGGTATAGAGGTGGGGCGTCACACTGGTGGTACCCCAGTGCCTAGTCACTAGTTGGAAATCCATTCTCCCTTGGCGCCTGTACGGTTTTGATTGCGCCCAACTATTGCTGAAACGTGAGATGCAAGCATTTCAACTAGATTCTATTTTACTTTCTATAGACATTATAATAATATCAGAGGATTTTGATAAAAAGTGTTTTGGCTATCATAAGGTAAAAACCCGACATGTTTATTTGTGGCGTGGTCTTACGAGATGCTTTTGATTTCAATGGATTTTGAAACTTTAATAATCCAATTGAGTGTGGTTTTCTCACGTTGGTATTCCAGACTGACTTGGGTGTTATTTAGCTATAATGCTCGGGTGAGACCGAGTATTATAGATTACAGTAAAGGATGCTGTGGACCTGGATGGCGATACGTACTTCCGTATTTGTATGAAATAAACCGTTGTGTGTTCAGTTTTAGGAAGGACGAGATATTATAACCGTCCTGAGTTGTGTTATTGTTTGTATTGATGCCACGAGCCATTTTTCCGTATCGATATAAGCCGACTTTAAACCACTCATGTCAGCTAAACCGTACGGGAAGACGGATAATAAAAGAAAGAAAGAAGGTAGAAATAGAAAGAACATAGAAGAAAAGAGAACAAATCAGAATCTCACAGCGGATCTACTAAATTATAATATAAACAAATCTTTACATGAAACCAAAACTGTTACTTTATATAACATATACAGGTTTTACATCAGAGTTACAACCACACAACTTGGACAGTTATATCAACCCTGTCCTTACAACCATAACCACACGACCAAACAGACAGAATATAGATATCTACAAGGATACATTCCTGATCCAGCCTCTCTCCTAAACAGCTTCCACTCTTCCAATTAAACCTAGAAATATGCTCGGTTTGACCCGAGCATATAGGAAAAGCACCGAGCCTGGGTCAGTCTGGTAAACCAGCATGAGAAACAAACTCAATTTGATTATTAAAGTTAGAAAATTCTTTGAAACAAAAGCATCTCGTAAGACCACGCCACAAATAAACATGTCGGGTTTTTACCTTACGATAGCTAAACATTTTTATACCAAAATCCTCTGATATTATAATAGGGTCTATTTACAAATACTTATTAAAATAGCCAAAATTGTTACATTAATTAAATTCCAGCCACTAGCCACAATCGTGGGTGATACAAACAAAACCGTAAAAGGCATGTAGGGAGAATGGATTTCCAACTAATGACTAGGCACTTGGATACCACCTGTCACAGTATGTGGCCTAGATCACCATACCGAGGATTACTCCCAATCCCCTGCAACACAATACCAGGACTAACCCTTACTGAATAATCCCGAGTATGATCACCCCATAGTTGGGATCATCAACCGCACCACTAAGCCGAAATAAAAAGGGACATCTAGACAGGGATGACCTCACCCTACTTGGGTGCTACCCACTTAGCCTTGCTGCATAACCCCTGATTTTTAGTCATTCCTAGTTGATAAGGCTCGAGGCTATGCGTTACCTTTTTAGAACATATCACATGGAATGCTCATCGCCCACCTGACGATGTTCTAAAAGCATTCATCCATACAAGTGCATTTCGGGTTCGAACGGAACCGAAGGCACTCCTCCTGCTACATCCATTTTGGAATCATCCTCTGGATTAGTAGGGACTAGCCCTTGCACTTCACTGCTCCACCTTCGAATTCAAACGCTTGTTTTCCACATGAAAACATTCGAACCGGATCGAAGTGGTTTTCAGGAAATAAATCCCGATCCCGGTCTCTTCGAAACGATCAGCGCATTGTCCAATATCGATAGTCGGTTATTTAACTATTAAAATAACCAATCAATACAACCAATCCCATTGCAACCATTAAGCCTTGTTCACATTTTAAAATCCTAGCAGATTTAAGATAGCTTATTTACTGGGTAGATATAAATTTAAAACAACTTTTCTTTTTTTTTCCAAATCATACTTATAAAATTTCCAAATACATTTCTCAAGCCTATTAAATAAAAATACTCTTTTTGTAAAAGTTTCTATAATATATTATATTAAAGGATTTATACTTAAATTCTAAATAAATAAAAATTTACTTTTTAAACAATTATTACAAAAATAGTATTTTTACTTGAAATAGTTCGAATAATACATACTTATAACAAAGTATACCTTTTAAAACGATTTCCAAAAATAATAAATAAACTAATTTTGATATTTCAAAAATATTTAATAATTCTTTAAAACATTTCTAAAAATAATACTTATTTTTAAAACAAAACTAGGTCCAAAGTCAATCCAAAAACAGAATACGGCTTATTAGTCTCAACGGTACTTATCAATTCACCGTTCACAATTCACGGTTTCAGATATTCAAATCAATCAGCTACCATAGATCGATTCACATTATATTCTCAAATATAATTAACAGGTATACATGAATAGCGATCAGTGATTATCATAATTACTAATCAATTACACAGATAATATTAGATAGATGGCTTATACTATCTACAGACATTTTAATTAACTATTCAGCGGAATAGTGTCTGTTTCCACTGTCTAAAAGTCAACTAGCTGAAATAATCTAAAATAAATACACCTAATTCAATTGGGAAACATTTCAACAATTTGGCAGTAAAATTATTCAATGGCATTCATTTATAATTGGGTAATTAAATTATATCTGCACAAGCTTGTATATTTTCTTATTTAACTTTACGACTGGTCGTACGACGGCGTATCATCCGTCGATACGAACCACCTTCTTAATAACACCCTATTATATGTGAAATTAAAATAATTATTATATTATCACTTAAGAACTCGGATTCATTTCAAAGTATAAACATTTATTTTCCTGTAATTATTTCAGTTAAACTTCACTTATTCAAAACCCAAGGATCTATAAATAGACTATTTTTAAAAGCTTGATTACTAAATGGTAAAATGACTTATTTAAACAACTTAAATAAAATCTCAAACAAATCAAGTTTATCACAAATTTTCGTTGTCTTCATAAAACTTGAAAATAAACATTTCGCATTAGAGAAAAAATTTGTTTTAGAAATATTTATTTCAATCATCGTTCCTGCTGAATGTCAATTGGCAATGGGATTTGTTTTACTTTGTAACCAAATTCTTTGCTTAACAAATCTTGTTTGAAAATATTAGAGAAAAACCCATCGGCCCAAACTAATCACAAACTGAAACCCTATTCAATTATTTTACACAACCGAAGTAAACGGGCTAAGCCCAAAGACAAGAACCCACCTAATTCCTATCCCTTCTCCTCCTTCTTCCCTCATCTCACAACTCTGGTCCAGTTCCCTCATCAGGAACGCAACTCAAATACGAACGTCAACAAGTTACAATATAGTATCGATCAAAATGAGGACCACTCGAGACAAACATCGAACCAAAACGTTCGCACAACCCATCACACGAACAACTATGCTTGGCTGGACGTCGCTCGTGCTCGTTGACCCGCGTGCACATGTACACCCGAGCCCTTGATTAACTCGCCACAGTGACACCACCGTCGAGTCCCCCATTATCCCTAGACACGATTTGCTGCGTCGCCGATGCCAACTTCATCTCCGATCGAAAATCGATCATCAGCTCACCCAATACCAAAACCGAAAACCCATAATACCTTCACAAATCGATGAACTGCTCTCACCTCCGACAACTATGTCGCACGCCGCCTATCTTAGATGAAAGCCCTCTCATGCAGCTATCACCGAGCCAACCCCTTCGAATTCTGATCGCTCCACCATTCCTCGAAACACTACGATGCCACTATTGCCGAGCCTACCCTTAAATCCTACATCTTGCTCATTCTCCCAATCCGAAACCAAATTTAACAAACGGCCATAGTAGATGCCTCCTCCATGATCACCTGCTCCTACAAGAACAGGCAGCAACACCTCTCTTCGACGAAATCGTCGGAAATATATTCTTGAGCGAAAACCGATCATCTTACAATTCCTCGAAATGTTCAACACCAAGAATTATAATTTCACCGCTAAATCCATATTTTCTCACAAGAATCAAGGCTACATGCTCGAATCTTTGAAATAAAAACATAGAATTTCCACTAAAATTGGATTGCCCATTGAAAAACAGGACCCTATCGAACTACACAGCATATTCCTTCGAAAATCTATTTTTTACACAAACTATATTAGAAAACAAACAGACTCAACATGTAATATGAACTAGGTGAAGAGATTCAGATTTTTGATGGCTAAAATAAACAATACATTTACAGTAAGAGAGTAATTTCGATTTCCAGGTTTTTAAAATTTAGTTTCTCACCTTCCACATTAATTCCAGATGCTTTAAAACTTGAAGTTGAAGTCTTGATTTAAAAGTTGAAATCTGAAATTCGAACTACCTTTAAAATTTCTGAGTTTGAATTTGAACAGCAATCACCAACTAGATTGTTTTCTTCTTGATATACAGAGTATTGTTTCTTCCTACCCTTAAAAACTTTGATTTCTAGTTACTTAATAAATTTGAACAGAGCTTTGTTTTCAAATTACAGGCTTTACATTTTCAAACAACTCGGACCTGAGGTTGTTCTGATATATACATGCAATTGCAGTCAAAGAAAATGAATAGAGTTGACATTTTGTTAGCTGAATTTGACATATTGTTAGCAGAAGTTGATATTTTGTTCGCTGAAGTTGATATTTTCTTTTTTGTTGAAAAGATTTGTGAAAAGAATATGGATTCTTGTTATGATAGTTTCTTTATTTATTCAGACAATTTCCTACGAATGTATACTTTTGTCATTTGTTTGTTATAGGCTTTGGTTAACAAGTTTCCTTTTACTTACAGTAAATGGTTTTGCCAACCCATCTATTCTTCTCACAGTTTTTATGCTACAGCGTTTCTTTTTTTACAGAGGTGTGTGTATTCAGGCTTGAACTAAAAAAAAGACAAATATATATATATATATATATATATATATATATATATATATATAAGTAATGGATGGAAATAATTCCTTGGCGGTTGAAGTAGATATTTGCTTTTTGGGGTGAAATGAAAATTCAAAAGTATTTGAATTAGTGCTTTGGTTTTTACTATATCTTGCCAAGCAAGCTACTGCAACACATCTTTTATTTCTTTTCGGCTTACTTGATTTGGACTTATATTTATATTTCACTTGTTTCTTTTGATAAGATAAATATTTGCTACTTATTACTGCTTTCTGGTTTCTTACTTATAGTAAATTATTTTACAGCCTTCTCTTATCATATATTTATAATAATGTAAACCATACACTATTAAAAGCGTATGCAAGTATATCCAAGATTTTAAACAGCCCATAATTCACATTATTTGACAAAGTAATGTTTGTATTGTTTCTATAAATTTAAAAATAAAAATGAAAATGAGAAAAAAATATTGAAATAACACTTCTTAGTTAATTTATCTTATAAATATGTGTGTTAATTTAAACAAAGACTACAAAATAGCTAAAAATTATCTTTGCTTTTGACATAGTTGAATTTGCATTTGTCATTCATACAATGAAATAAAGGTGAAAACTAGTAAATTAAAATAACCTCTTATTTCATTTGTTTTTTAAAAATACATATGAATTTTAAACAAAACGTAACATTCTATGTTAAATACCCCATATACATATGTTATAAAATAGAGTAACTTTTAATATTAAATACTCTATGTGCTATAAAACTTCATATTAGTATAAAATTACTTTTAAATCCTTCTTGTATATATAACCATATACACAATTTCATTTATAATATAGACATATATTATCTACAAATATATTAAATCATTTATTATCTATGTGTATATAGTTTCTCCCAATTATATATACAACTTCTCTATATTATACTTAAGTGATTGTTATACACCTAAATTTTTTTATAACGTTTTATCAATTAAGTTTATAAATTTCCTTATTCAATGTGTATATAGTTTCTTTCCAATTATTTATTTGATTCATATACTCATCTATTTATTTATAACATTCCATCAATTTAAATATATTAAATTTCCTTTTTAACTTATGATTACACATTCACAACTTTTCTAATTCAATGTATGTCATTATTTTAGAAATCTTAATACTTCTTTTTAGCTAATGTAGACAACATTGTTTATATATACCGAAATCAAAAATATCACTTTTACTTCATTATGAATTTCTATCCAAATTTTATATACATCTAAATTTAATTTAATGCCATGAATTCCTGTTCACATTATGTGTAAATTTTATTGTCTCCAATATATAAGACTACGAACATTTGATTTTAATAAATTTAAATTCTCTAATATAGTTTATCTTCAGAATAAAATATACACATTTAATCTTTAAAAAAAATGCATATATATTTCCAAAACAATTTACACATATTTTATCCAAAACAAAATATGTATATATGTAAGAAATTCCATTTAAATAAATCTATAATTTAACATAGATTTGAAAATTCAAATTATATTGATTTTGGAAAATTGCATAAAATTATTAATCATTAATTTATGGGAATGTTTTATATATATAAAAATACACTATTATTGAATATTATAAATTAATATTCACAACTCGGGATGTTAAAAATCTCGGGTCGTTACATTCCTCCCCCCTTAAATGAATTTCATCCCCGAAATTCCATAGCTAATTTAGTAAAATTATCTACATACATTAGAACAGATCAATAACAATCCAAACCAGTAAACACATGGATTCAAACTGTTTATCAAAATATACATTACATTAAGTACCACTAGAATATTCCTACAGCTGTTATCATCATCCATTCAACCCTATATATATATATATATATATATATATATATATATATATATATATATATATCACCCTACCAAAATCTAATATCTAATAATCATGAAGTCCATGGGTCATAAACAACTACAAAAAGCACATCCTACCATGAGAAAGCAACCCAACTAACTGTTAACCCCACTGAAGCTTGGGCCGACTCATCAGATAAAGCATTAAGCGACTCAGAAGATTTACGACTCACCATGAGTCGTTAGCGGTTCAAGTGTGCAAATCAGAAAGCCAAGTACAATTAACTCGCGTACGACTCAATGACCGAAGAAGGAACTCACCGACTCATATGATCTAGGTCCGACTCATCAAAGACCGACTCAGCTAGTCTCCGACTCAACTGTTGTGCGACTTATGGAAGTTTCTGACTCAGCGACTCATGACTCAGCGACTCATGGTTCAACGACTCAACAGGTTCGCGACTCATCCTAAGGAACGACCTAAGGAATGTCACGACTTATGGATACCTACGACTTATGATAAGTCGAGTACGACACATGCTAATATGAGAGGAGTTATGATAAGTTGACTCGGGAATGACTTACCTCTTGGGACCAAGCCAGCAGTTCGACCTTGAGTCAACATGGGGCGACTCACCATGACTCGTCCACAACTCAAAATCGTTGAGTCGTAACCCATCGCCACAATGCCTAGGACAATTGACTCGGACACGACTCAAGACTTGTCATGAAATCCAGCAGAGGAATAAGCCATGAAGAGGGGAAAGGTTGGTTTTATAAGTCAACCACGACTTAGCCTGACTCGGGGACGAATTAGCTTGAGTCGGTCACGACTCAGGACTTATGCGCAGAATTCATGTCCAAGCTTGCCTATAAATACATAGCCACCTCCAACATTCAAGGGACTTTTGGCACATTCTCTTCATACACCGTTACCTTGCTGCATTGAGAACTTCATCAACACTTAGAGCTTTCAAGATTAGAGGAATACGTCAAAGAAATTCACGAAGAAACCACACATCTTCAACATGAATTTAAAGATTTTAATCGACGTTGAAGCTTAAGACTTGTTCCAAATCACTTGTAGCTTGAAGTATATTGTACTTGAGAAGAATTGTATCAGCTTGTAACAAGATTATTAATAAAAGTACTTAGAGTGGACGTAGGCTATACCCTTAAGCCGAACCACTATAAAATTGTTGTTGTTTACTGCTTTTCTGCTATTACTTGCTTGTAATTCTTTCCCGATCTATCGGGTGGTGCTTTCACAACTACACTTCACACACCGGGGTGTTAGCGTTCACATTTTAGCGTTAACACTAACTATGGACTCTCACTACCAGAGTCCTCATTTTCGGGTCCTGACAATTCCCTGGCCTCTGCATCACTGTCTGATACCCAAACGTCCTCTGGATCTGGCACTCGAGGAATGAAACCTACCCCATCTGGCTCCTCAACAGCATTACCAAAATCCCAAATGACTGCATCATCATTTTCTAATTCAACGTATTCCTTATCTTCAAACTCTTCCTCATCATCAAACTCCTCCTCTTCCTCTTCGCGTCCTTCCTCGACCTCGAACTCCTCTTCATCGTCGAATACCTCTTTAGGTTCTTCTTGAGCTTCCTCCTTTCGCTCCTCAACTGCTTCTTCATTGGGCTCTTCTTCCTGAGGTTGAGGGTGCTCGATAGGCTCCACTGGCACTTCCTCGTATAGTGACGGCTCACCCAGATCCTCCAGAATCCTCCTAGCCAAACCATAATCGCCATCCCTTCTGGCCTTCGAGAGTTCTCCACCCCAGTTGATGCTACAGGTTCTCTACAATCAAAACCAAAACCTAAAGATGAGATCCTAAGGTTTTAGAATTCTATAGGCTAAGGAATACATCAAGGTTTACATTTCAAAACTTATTCCACCTTTTAAATTCATATTATCCAAGATTTTTATAAAATCATCCTTTCAAAATAATTTAAGTATACATATTTGAAAAGTGATTATCAGATGGAGAAAACACACACACACACATATATATAAAGTTTTGTAAACAACTTATTTCTTCAGTTTATAAATCCATATATATATAACAAATAAATTGTTATAGGGTTTTTAAATTTCAAGCATCCCTTTTTTTTAGAAACCCGTTATTTTAAAATTATCTTTAAAGGGTGGAAAATTTCCCAAAAGTTTACTAGTTTTAAAATTTTCCATATTTCTTTAGTAAATAAACTCGGCAAAATCTTCTTTCCAAAGATTCGAACCCTAAAGAGCTCTGTTTCTAAGGGTATGTTCAAGTCAAAAAGGGCAACCAATGATAATACACTAGGTTGACAACTAAGACCACTAAATCCTAGATGATTAATTATTATCATCACAACCAATCATTTTAATTACCATATATATTTAAAAATCATACCCCTTTTATTTAGATAATTTATTTTGGGTAAAGTTATTTCATTCACCCCTTCAAAACAATATTGTGTCCGTTGGCCTAGTTTAAGTGTTTAGAGATCCCTATCAATAACGTTAGCTACTCGTATTGACCAGAATCCATATGCCACTTAACCGATCAATTAAAACAATATAGACCGTTTATATATATATATATACATATATATATATAGACACACACACACCACTATGTCTGTATATAATCTTCTATCCTATGGTCAAGATATACAGATATTAATCATTTCAGTCTGTAATTTAAAATATAAATACGGTTATATATCATTTCAAACCGCAATCCCAAAAAAATAAAAATGTATAACAACTTGCAATTAACAATATAAAGTACAACATCCAATCAAACAATATCAATCATCAACCATTTATCGCAATTATCATCCAATTCAAACAATAACATCAATATATAACAGATAATAAATAACAGCTATTTACTGGCAGTTTATATTCAATAATAAATTAAATAACAATTTAATTGGCAGTATATATGCAAAAATAAATTAAATAACAATTTAATTCCATAAATTCAATTTAATTGGAATGATGATGAAAAAGGGCAAACAGTCATAAATAAATTTCTAATCACATCAGAAATTAATTTAACACACATAAGAATTTTTAGATGTTGTGAGTGGTTTAAAACACTCACCTTCGTTTGATTCTGAAAAAATATTAGAAACAAATCAATATGAACCCAACTCCAAAGTCTAGTCGACGATGATACCAATCCAACGCAAGAACCCACATTCGATTCTGACTTCATATTGAAAAGTTATGAATTTTATTAGATATCGATTTAAATTTAAAACATTTACAAAAAGCATTTACATTACTTAATTATGATAATTAAACGTACCGTAACCCTGCACTATCGCCCAACCCACGTTTCCAAGCACCAAACATCGAACGGGTCAAAATGCTCAACGCGCCGCCATGGCAAGCCAGTCGCCGCTGTACTGCAGCCAGAGACGTGCCTCGCTCCGCCCCTCCTCTCAACGCCGGCTACGACTCCTCTAGCATCCTAGAACGAGAGAAAAAAAAGCCAAACAGCCGCGACTTCAGATTGCTATCGTTGACGCTGTAGTGGTCCGATGAAGATCATAGCCGTTGATCGAGTCCATCCTGTCAAGCTTTCCAACTTCGCCATTGATGATGAAGTCTGAAAGTGATCGGAGCGGCGCCGATAAATGAGGGCCGTTGAATCAAGGGTTAGGCTATTGAAAAGGGTGGCCGGGTTTATTCCTTTAGAGTTTGGAGAGAAGAAAATTTTTTCATTTTTCTTTTCTGTAAATTGAAAATTAGACTTTTTCGGACATAAAAGAAAGGAACATAGGATAGAGATTTGTATGCACAGAGAAATTAAAAGCTAGTAGGGTTTATGACGACGTATTTATAGACAAAGCTGAAAATAGAATCGATGGACAAGATTGAATTACACGCTGAACGATTAATGGCCCACATATCCCGTTTCGACTCCGAAACGAAAATGGGTCAACCCATATGTCGAAATAGATGTTTTTGAATATTTTAAACGTAATGGAATATGTTTCGCGTCCAAATTCCTTCGTATGAAGAAGTTATGCTAAAATCAAATTATTTCAAATTGATTTCAATTAAATACATTTCAAGGCGTTTCGAGTCCGTGCGATCAAACGACAAGTCTGATCGCTACGAAATTTGAAATCCTACAATAATTCACCGTTACGGATCCATTGAAGCTGGTTTCATCAAAATCCTAGTCAATGGCCAAAATGGCTATTTTTGCATTAACTAAATAAATTAATATTAAATTAATTAAATCAAATTTTCAATTTCAATTCTATAAATTAATTAAATCAAATTTTTAATT
This sequence comes from Allium cepa, assembly GCA_030765085.1. Classification (NCBI taxonomy): domain Eukaryota; kingdom Viridiplantae; phylum Streptophyta; class Magnoliopsida; order Asparagales; family Amaryllidaceae; genus Allium; species Allium cepa. The sequence continues at coordinate 948,290,462 of CM060943.1, read as the reverse complement.
TTCTTAATCCTTTGTACTAATTTAAACAACGTAGATGTCATTTTAACGTTGATTCATCCATTAATTTCAGTTTTTAATTTCATTATTATTACATTCAGAAATTATAAATTTAATTTACAATAATTCCAATTATACTTTTTGTTGAATATGCGCTTTGCGCTTATATGATTTTTGTTTGATGATAATAAACATATATATATATATTCGTTTAAATGTATTTGTTAATATAATGTTCTATTTTTCACAGTTTAAATAAATATTTGTTGAATAAAATAAATTACACAGAATTTGAATTCAAACAGATATTTTATTCAAACAAATATTTATTACAATTTTGAATAGTACAATTTCAATCTCTCACTATAACTATACAACTATGATTACAATCACATCACATTTCACATTTACAGTTAACCTCACTACATATCACTCACACTCATATTTTTATCTTCAACTTCCTTCTAGTTTGAATCCAGCATCTGAGCAATCTGCAAAAGTATAAACTAACGCAGTAAAATTGAAAAAGAAATATTTTTGCAATATAAAATGTAATATGATTTTTGAAAATATGATTTGCCTCAGTTATTTGGGTTGTACGTCATCATTCACACTTGATTTCATCACAAAGTCGTGCATATAGATATTACAGGGACAGGTAACCATAAGTGGCTGCAATACACACGTGTACATTCATACACGTGTGCACTGCCACGCCAACTCATGTGCGCAGCCAAAAATAGCAAGTGTGCAAGCAAAACATCAACAAGTCCAACAGCCCAAATGAACAACAAAGGGTCAAAGCTCAATGCACATGAAACCAAAGGCCGAGCAATTGATATATGGTGATGTAGTCAACAACTACACAACTGCAAGTACATGTTTCAATATCAAAGAAACAATTCAAGCTCAAAGTCAATGCAGAGAAACAATAAATGATCAGCCATCAAAGTATAGATGCAAGCAAATGCAGCACATATATACATACATAGGTGTATGTATACAAATGGCAGTCAAAGACATAATGACAGAAGTTCTGAATAGAAAAATGCACTTGCAGATGAGCAACTACAAGATGAACAACAGGAATGCATGTACAGCAAAGTCAGTATCAAAGAGACAACATAAGTATACAATATAGCATGTGCAAACAGTCGAAGACATGAATGCAACAAAGTTCACAAGTGCAGACACAAAAGAATATGGACTGCAACAGACATGAAATGAATCGAGTCAGTAAGGCAATGCACAAGAGTGGTAACAAGTGCAACATACAAACAAGCATGCAACAGCAAGCATGCAATAGAGGTCAAGCATATATAGATATGCAATGACAAAGTGGATCAAAATGAAACATACAAAATGCCCAAGTAAAGTTCACAGTGAAGATCATAAACCAACTGCAGAACCTCAAGTGACATGGTGAAGTATTACAAAAGAGCAAGTGCAATTCGAACCAACATGGCCAAGACTACTGAAAACAACATGGCAGCACTACATCAATGCAAAATGGAATGAATGCAACATGGACTGCGCAAATTCAAGACAGCATCAAGTAGAGACCAAGTTCAGCAATGCAAACTACAAACCAACAGTACAAATATACAAACTATGGTGAATGCAGATACAACATGTCAAAGAATACTAAAAGGCCAACACAGTGATCATTATCACTGACTCCATTAATCAAGACACAGCAGTGATCAGATGAATCTTGAAATGCAACATCAAACCAGAGAATACATTACAGTGGTCATGAATGCAGTAACAACACCGCACCAGAATGCATCAAAAGCAAACAGAGAGCATAAGCATCAACTACAAGCAGATACAACTCGACCAGTAACCAAGGCTACAAAGTTTAAGAAATCAATTGGCTGCAGTAAACACAATCAGTGAAGACAGAGTTCAACATCAAGGTTGATCAAACCAAAAATTCATGTAATCAATCAAAGCCGAAGTCAAAATTGAACCAAGTTAGTATGTTGAACAAGTCAACAAAGTGAAAATTCACGAAATCAGTATTGTCAAAGTCAAACAAGTGTTCACCGTGATAGCCAAGAAAATTGACCACGAAATCAAATCAATACCGTGTAAATCAAGCTATCAAAAATACGGAATTGACAAAGTCAGATTTTATCTCAATCATCCAAGTATAATCGAATGGCCAAAGCAAATCAGTAGACAAATTCAAACACGAATATACGAACGCAAAAATAGGATTTCGAATCCTATATAAGCCCAATCATTATCGGCATTTATTTCATCGAGTTTAAGCATCAACCAGTAAAGAAAAAGGGATAAAATTACATACCGAATCAACAGAGAACTCGATCAAACAGAAGCGGCTAAGAGAGAACGAACGAGAACGAAGCACAAGAAAAGGTGCAGCTTCAAAACCCAAGTTTGGATTGAAGAGAACAAAGCCCTAAGATCGAACAGAGTCGCCAATTATCTCAAAGACGAACGAAGCCCTAATTTGCAGAGCCACCATTTGAACGAGACAAAAAGGAACGGGCCAACCAAAAGAAGGGAACGGGTTAAAGAAAATAAATTGGGCCGGCTTGCTTTATTTTAAAGGGCTTTAATATATTTTAAATAGGGTTTAAGTGCTATTTGTTTTTTAATTGTTGTTTTTAACTTTTTCAAATCGAAAACTGGTAAATCACCACCTAGGGTTTAGGTAGTGTCAGATTGTCTAGTTAGAATTAGTTCAGTGAGCAGGGTGTGCGAGTTTGCAAAGTTCTATTGTAGGCAGGAGCAGAGTTTGCAAGTAAGCGAAGCTCTATAGGCGGGAAGCAAAGTTTGCGAGTAAGCGAAACTATATAGGCGGAGCAGGGTGTGCGAGTCTAGTAGAGTGTTTGTGAGCGGGAGCAAATGTTTGCGAGCAGGGTGTGCGAGTCTAGTATAGTGTTTGTGAGCGGGAGCAAATGTCTGCGAGTCTAGTAGAGTGTTTGTAAGCGTGATACTGTTTAATTCTAATAGAAATCTGTGAATGCAGCAGTAGGCAGGGGTTGTCGAAGCTGGGTAAATTTTGTGTGTGATTTACTTTACTGCATATTTATTTCTGTAGTTTATTTCTGTGTTTAAATCGAGAAAATTTGCTATAACCCTATTCACCCCCCCCCCTCTAGGGTTAATCTAGATCCTACAAGTGGTATCAAAGCCCGGTATATTTTTTTATTTAACTCTAGAGTCATGAGTCTACAAAATAATGCTTTTTCTGAGGGGCAATCTATTTCTAGGCCACCCATGTTTAACGGGAACGATTATGCTTATTGGAAAGTTAGGATGGGTATCTATCTTAGTTCTGTTGATTATGATGTTTGGGATATCATTGAAACTGGCTATAAACCTCCCACTATAATCGTTGGTGATACTGAGATTCCTAAACCTAAGGATATGTGGGATGCTAACGATAAGAGATTAAAAACGATAAATGCTAAAGCCATGAATGCTTTGATATGTGCTCTTGATAAAAATGAATTTAATCGAATTTCTCATTGTACAACAGCACAGGAAATATGGCACACTTTGGAGGTGACACACGAAGCAACTTCTCAAGTCAAGGAGTCTCGTCTAGCCTTATTCAGCAATGAATATGAGAACTTTGTGATGGACAAAGGTGAGAGCATAAAGGACATGTTTGGACGCTTTTCAACCTTGGTATACAACGCTAGAGCGCTTGGGAAGGTCTTCGCTGAGGTAGAGCTTGTGCGGAAGATACTACGAGTCTTACCGATGAACTTTGAGGCAAAAGTCACGGCAATCCAAGAATCGAAAGATCTGAGTAAGCTAAGCATGGAGGAGTTGATTGGCAACTTGATGACATATGAGCTTGAGCTAAAAGCAAAGGAAGAACGCAACAACTCCGAACCAAAGAAGAAGACGATTGCCTTAAAGAGCAAAGAATAAAGCGATAAAGATGAAGAAGATCCAATTGAAGAGCTTGCAATGGCTGTCAATAATCTTAGAAAATGGTCGAGATTCAAGCCACGCAAGAAGAAAACAAGTTGTAATAGGCCAAAAGATTCTGAAAATTCCGATGATGAACTGACGTGTTATAACTGCAACAAGCCTGGCCACATCAAACCAAAATGCCCACTTCTCAAAAACAACAAAGGAAAGAAAAAGAAAAATAAGGCCTTTGTAGCAACTTGGGATGATGAAGAAGGAGAGGAAGTTTCAGATAGCAGCTCAGAGGAGGCTAATTTGTGTCTTATGGCAAAATCAAATTCAGAAGCAAGCTCCGACGAATCTAGTGAGGCAGGTGAGTTTTCTTATAAAGAACTTGTTTTTATGTGTTCTGATCTTACTAAAGTAGTTGATACGCTTGAATCTAAAATTAAAAAACTGAAATCTGAAAGGAGGAAACTCGCCCATGAAAATTCTAAGTTAGAAACTGAACTTGAAAATATTCAAAACCTAGAATGTAACCAATATAAAAGTTTAGATTCGGAACTATCAAACATTAGGAATAACTTTGAGAGCCTTGAAAAAGAAAACTTGAATCTTAAGGAAACCATCGACACTGGGAAAAAGGATTTTATAAATCGATGCACCTCACTTGTCACTGAAAACTCAACATTAAAAACCAAAGTCCAAAATCTTGAGAAATCCCTGAATAACTTTTCAAAAGGAGAAAAATCATTCAAAATGTTATTGGGAAATCAAATTTTTGCTAACAATAGAAAAGGACTAGGTTTTGGAAAATCACAAGATGATGATAAAGGTAAAAGTGTTGCTCGATCTGAAATAATTGGACATCATAGTCATAGGAACACAAAATTTAATCAAGTCAATTTAATGTGCTCGATTTGCAGAAAATTTGGACATAATCAAAATAATTGTTGGTATAGACCCAAACATGTAAAAACTATAAGGATTTTGGTTCCAAAAGGCACAAATATAAAACCTTTGAAAGTCAAACAAATTTGGGTGCCAAAAGGAACATATATAAATAGTTTTGGGTCTCCAAAAGCATATTTTTCATATTCCGCCACTAACAACAATGGACTTATAAAAACAAATAGGTCACATAAATCTTTTATCGTGTAGGTGTGGTGGCAGGCTAAGGAACAACAACAGTGTTCTCTGGATTTTGGCTGTTTCAGAAACACAACGGGCGACAAAGCAAAGTTCCTTAGCCTAGTACAAAGGTGACAGAATCACAATGGACAATGATGAAAAATTATCGTAAAGGTAAAACAGGTAAATTTATTTTTGAACGATATATCAAATGTGATAATCTGCACCATAATTTGAATTAAATCAGCCAATATTGAGATAAACAAAAGATGATGATTTTGATGCTATGATTCTTTTTCAAAATATTGGCCAACCATCTTTAAATAGAATTACTTGGAGTAATTATGATGGTTGACTGATTCGAACTTAATTGATATGATTTTTTGACTTGTTCTAATTTATGACATTGATTTGTGCTTAATTGATGAACAATCAGATTTTCAACTTTGAACTAATCCATATAAATTTGTTCGGTCAAATGATGGTATTTGATTACTCATGCTACACGTAGATATATTTGGTCACTGCTTGTAAATTTGCACGATTTCAAATTTCATGTGAAAGCTGTTAAAAAGGATTTTTTGAAATTGTTGAAACTTTATGAAATTGTTGAAACTTCAAGAAATTGTTTTTGAAATAATAATGAAGTTTTAATGACTGTTGATAGTTGTTCATCCTACGGTTTTTGAAATTAACACTATGATATTTGTTTGAGTGTTAACATGGCTTCATTTCAAATTTCATTCTGAGATAGTTTGTTGAAATTTCACAAATCTGGTCTTTGATATCCAACGAGTGAATATTGAGTGAAATTTAAATTCAGATGCAGATTACACTGGTAATATAGTTGATAGAAAAATTACTAGTGGAACGTGATTAATTTTTTTGAAACATTCATTTGCTGCATCGTTTTTCGAGGAAAATATCTGCATATTTTTCACTAGAAATAATTTTCAAATAGCAGAAAATTTTCTTATAAAACCCCTCGAGAAAATCATGTTTGACCATATTTACAGATTAGTCATTTTTATTTGATTTTAAATTTCGACTAATCGAACTCCCTAATGATTATCGAAAAGGTGAATAGTGATTGAAAAAGTGATGAGTGTTGATATTTATCATATATTATAACTCGAGAAAGTATAATTAGAAAATTTCTTTAGAATCTCATAACAAGAGTTATAAAAACTTCTTGTTGGGTAAAAATTCCATGATCATTTCTATTTCTATCATCTTTCTATCGACCATGACTCATAAAAATCGTACACAGTATGTAAATTTGTGGTAGTTTACAAAGGAACTCATTCGTTCTTCAATATCTTTAAATTTGTGAAAGAAATTATCTGTGCTTCAATTTATTATATTTAGCAATAAAAATAAATATCCAAAGTATTCACTCTCATTTAAAAGTCCTCACGGTTATGCCTGGGTGAATTACTTGGATTTTTGATTATGTGCTTCCATGCTCATTTAAAAGTCCTCACGGTTATGCATGTATGGAACGCATATCAAATTTAATTGATTTAATAGACAAGTTGATTCTAATCCCATTTAAAAGTCCTCACGGTCATGCGTGGTTAGAAGATACTTGATTTCATTTTTTGAATTAAATTGGAATACTACTAATCTCATTTAAAAGTCCTAACGGTTATGCATGGTTAGTAGATATTCAAATTTCCTGAAATAAATATACCACAAATAGACAGAGTTGTATGATTTTTGATGATTTTATCCCCATCACTTCTGAAAGTGGAATATGCGCTTGACAAGGGTAATTATGATTTCTGTTTGAGTTTTATTGAAATTTGATATTTATATTTAATTGAGTTAAATGTTTGATTCATGTCTATCACTTCATCCCTATTTTATAACACTGTTATTCTTTTGCTGATAACAAAAGGGGGAGAGAAAAGTTAAGATTTTGTCAAATAGAATCAAGCAAAGGTCAAATAATTTTCACTTTGCATATAGGCTCATTTATATATTTTTATTTTTATGCATATATGTAGAGGGAGTATTATGTAGAGAGGAGCATTCAAATAGGGGGAGCAAATTGAACGATCAAATACATTTAATACATTCAAAATCTTAAATATATGTTTGTTATCATCAAAAGGGGGAGATTGTTTAATATGCGCTTTGCGCTTATATGATTTTTGTTTGATGATAATAAACATATATATATATTCATTTAAATGTATTTGTTAATATACTATTCTATTTTTCACAGTTTAAATAAATATTTGTTGAATAAAATAAATTACACAGAATTTGAATTCAAACAGATATTTTATTCAAACAAATATTTATTACAATTTTGAATAGTACAATTTCAATCTCTCACTATAACTATACAACTTTGATTACAATCACATCACATTTCACATTTACAGTTAACCTCACTACATATCACTCACACTCGTATTTTTATCTTCAACTTCCTTCTAGTTTGAATCCAGCATCTGAGCAATCTGCAAAAATATAAACTAACGTAGTAAAATTGAAAAAGAAATATTTTTGCAATATAAAATGTAATATGATTTTTGAAAATATGATTTGCCTCAGTTATTTGGGTTGTACGTCATCATTCGCACTTGATTTAATCACAAAGTCGTGCATATAGATATTACAGGGACAGGTAACCATAAGTGGCTGCAATACACACGTGTACATTCATACACGTGTGCACTGCCACGCCAACTCATGTGCGCAGCCAAAAATAGCAAGTGTGCAAGCAAAACTTCAACAAGTCCAACAGCCCAAATGAACAACAAAGGGTCAAAGCTCAATGCACATGAAACCAAAGGCCGAGCAATTGATATATGGTGATGTAGTCAACAACTACACAACTGCAAGTACAGGTTTCAATATCAAAGAAACAATTCAAGCTCAAAGTCAATGCCGAGAAACAATATATGATCAGCCATCAAAGTATAGATGCAAGCAAATGCAGCACATATATACATATATAGGTGTATGTATGCACATGGAAGTCAAAGACATAATGACAGAAGTTCTGAATCGAAAAATGCACTTGCAGATGAGCAACTACAAGATGAACAACAGGAATGCATGTACAGCAAAGTCAGTATCAAAGAGACAACATAAGTATACAATATAGCATGTGCAAACAGTCGAAGACATGAATGCAACAAAGTTCACAAGTGCAGACACAAAAGAATATGGACTGCAACAGACATGAAATGAATCGAGTCAGTAAGGCAATGCACAAGAGTGGTAACAAGTGCAACATACAAACAAGCATGCAATAGCAAGCATGCAACAGAGGTCAAGCATATATAGATATGCAATAACTTCAATATTTACTCCAGTTTATTATCATTTCATTATAACCTTTCTATTATATTTAATTAGTGGCCCTTCAGTCAGGCTTAAGTTTATAACAATTATAACCTTAAAATCTTATTTATAAAAGCAAATTCATTGAATGCTTTCATTACCTCAAGTTGATTACTTGTATAATATCCACTACTTTTTCTTATTAACATTTCAACTTTTTACATCTTTTGGTAAGTTATATATGTTAAAGAATGCAAATGAAACTTATACAAGTTTTACCTCATTTCTTTCAATTCAATTTAATGTTCAATAATTACATATTTTGTTTTATAGATTACAATTTCAACTTTCTTTTTAATTCTATTTATACTTAGCATTAAATCTCTTATTTCCTTTAGAGGTTTCTATTTGTTAGTTGAATTTCATTTCACAACACTAATTGAAATTATTAATAAATGGAAACTTAAGAACTAAATACCGGGTTTAATTTCAAGTTATTTTAAAATAATTGATAAATATATACTTACAACTTGTCTATATCCAAGTATATTTAAAATAATTTAAAACTCGCTTTTGTTTATCAAAATAAATGTGTAGTAAAACTACTACAGTGGCATTCCTACTTCGAAACTCGAAAATGAATGTCGATGACGTGTGCATTCATCGCCGAAATTATTTTCCAACGACGGAGAGGGGAGTACAGAACCTATTTATTTCCAAAGTTTTTTAAAACAATTCTTTCAAATTATATTGAAATATTTATATCAGAAAATACTTCTACTAATATTATATTATATTCCAAAATCAATCAAAAGAAATTTCAAAAATCCCGGAACTTAGATTCCAAAATTTCCGACTTATTCTCATTTTTTCTTCATTTTCTTCAAATGTTGTTTCCAATCAATATTTATAAATTTCTCTACCTAACAACCAATATATTACAACCAAATATAACCTTTATAAAAATTTATTTTATATATAGAAAATATAATAGGCAAAATTATTTCATTCACCTATATTCAAAACAAATATTGTGTCGGTCTGTCCTATTGAGTGTTTAGAAATCCCTATTGATGTCATAGCGTCCCATGCATCAACCAGAATTTACAAATACAAAATGGAACAAATTAACACAATATTAAAACTTTTTATAACACTAACAAATACGCTCTCTCGTATATATACATTCAGCGACTCATCATAGGGTATTACTACCCTATTAATAAAGAGTCAGACCCCATAAAGCTAAAGTTTATCGCTAAACCTAAGCTCTGGTACCAGATGTAACGTCCCGCCTTTTTGTACGCTTTAAATCGATGATAAACCACACACATAAGACTTAAACCATACGGAAGGGCCGATTGTTATGGGGTAAATAAGAAAAAAACAAAGAAAGAAAGAAAACAAAACAGAACCTTACAGCGGAAAGACAAAATATAATAATCAAATAAACAGTTCATGAAGCTGTTTTACAAAAACATTTGATTATACTTATACAATATGTATCAGAGTTACACATACCAGAGAATAATCAATGGAAATGCAGTGCAATACATTGGTGTAGTGGAATAATATAATAGATAATAGTAATACAGTCTTCGCCTTCGTCCTCCAGAAAAAAAGCCTTCGAATCCTGAAATGCTCAGACTGACCCGAGCGTATTGAAAAGACAAAACAATTGAGTCAGAACTAAAAGATCTTACGTAAGTTAAATCAACGGTAAATATGAGTGCAACGGCGTAAGAGATATTTATTGGATTTGACATCTCCTATCCAGTATCTTACGTGAGTGCAGTAACTTAAGAGATGCTCGGGATTCACATCTCCTAAGGATCCGTTAAACTATTTACTATGTAGTAATATTTCGCTATTATAATAATGTCTATAGTAAAATAAACTTACTTTTTTCATAGCATTAAAGGGTTACCCATATAGGCCTTAACACGTAATAGTCCCAGTAGCCCATCCAATATCATAGTCCTTCCTAATCGGGAAGCCATCAGAGGATACCACACGGGCTACTGGAGAAAACCAAACTCGTACAAGGTGCGAGCAATGCCAGCGTAGATATACCAAGTATGCACACGGGCTGGTGGTAACACGTAGTGCGCAGCTACCGCCCACCTCGAGTCACACCCCCAAATCAAAAGTGGTCACTGAATCAATCCAAAAGTTAGAGTATAATATCGAAGGGATGTGGCCGATAAGAGGGACTACCTCCTTGGCCCGAGATCATTCCGGTATTAGCCACCTTATGCCAACTCACGGGAGTCGGTTCCACGTATATGCCTTAATAGAACGTCGCCACCATCCTACTTCATTTTGGAATCTCCACCGCGTACACGGTGGTTAAAGTGGTTTTCGGAGTTGGCAGAGAGTATGAAAACCTCTGATCCCAGTCTCTTTAACAACCAAACGTTATTATAACACCGCGGTCATTTTAAAATAATCATACTTCGAAACCAGAATATAATATCCATTTACCATATAAATACGATATCTGTAACAACCCGCATATTTATCGATTTTATATTTAAATATTTTATCATTAATCGGATATTGGTCCGAAAAGCTACTTTTTGCAAACGGTCAAATTAGGACTCGAGACCACTTCCATTGAGTTCGAAATGCCGTTTACAACTTTTTTAAGTATAAACATTGATAGGTTTGGAGTTAGTGGAATTTCACTAACTTTTCCCGCTTTAGACTTTGGGTTAGTTTAGCCTATTAAGCCCAAGTTCCAACCCCCTTCTCCTCACTCTTCATAAATTCCTAACTAACTTGAAATTTGCATTAATGGTGAAGAGAATGGGAAATTAAAACTCCAAGCTAAAATTTAATTGCTAATCCAACATTCAACTCCAAATTCAAGTAGAAGATATTGGATTCAAGCTTTGGATTGCTTCTCCATTGGCTTCAAGCTTCACTTCATCCATTTTAGTGAAAAGGTGAGATTTTTATCTCACACTCTTGCTTATAACTATCTTGGACTGTTGGGAATGGTTTCCTATCACTTTAACATGCACATTTGCATTTGGTTTGGATTGGATTGGATTGGCGAAAAACTCCACTTTTTTAGTGTTTTTGGTGAATTTCCAGCCTTAGGTCGTTCAGGACCCCTAGGTCGCTCGGGTTCATGGCTTGCATGCATGGAAAAGTCGCCTTGACGTTAGGTCGTAGGTCGCTCGCGAGTTAAGCCTTAAGCCGAAGGTCGTTCGCGAGTTAAGCCTTAGGTCGTTTGGCCTTTATAACGTTAGGTCGCTCGCGTGTTAAAACTTTATGTCGCGCTGGCCTTAAGTCGTAGGTCGTCTCCGACCTAATTATGCCTCTACTATTTCAATAGGTCGCGCAGGCCTTAGGCCGTAGGTCGTGAGTCGTGAGTCTCCTAGGTCGTAGGTCGCTCGGTCCTACTTCTGTCCCTAAGTCGCATTACCCTATCACCTTTAGGTCGTTAGGCCTTTATGTCGTTAGGTCGTTACACCTATAACCCGTTAAGTCACGAATACCTTTAGGTCGTGAACCCCATTAGGTCGCAAACATCTTTAGTTCATCTGTCCCTTAAGTAGTTAGGTCGTTCGACCTGTGATTCCTTAGGTTGTTTGACCCGTGTTACGTTAGGTCGCGTAACCCCTTAGGTCGCTTGACTTTGTTTCCTGTTAGGTCGCGTGACCTTGTTTTTCTTAGGTCGTGAACCTTGTTAGGTCGCTCATCCTTAGCTCGCGTACCTTCTTAGGTCGCACACCCCTTTAGGTCATTAGACCTCTTTTTTTTTTTAGGTCGTAGGCCGCTTGTCTTCACTAGGTCGTACCGTTTTGGACGGGGCGCTGCCCCCTGGAACCCCGTAGCAGGGGGGTTGCCACCCCCCCGGACCCCCCCTCCGTAGGGGATCTTATCTGAAAAACATTCAACAGAACTTGTTGAGCTGATTTCCTTGGATTTTTATCACATCTTCGAATGTGATCTTTGTGATTGATTGTTTCTACAATCGCTTCTGTGATTAGTCACTTTAAAACATAAAGGTTTCAATACTAGTAGTAAATATCAAAACTCTTTCAACAAAATGATTTCAACTCTATTTTTAATAACAAAGCTCTTTTCTTAACCCGCTTTCCATTCTATTAGTATATACAAACCTTTACCTCACTCAGATGATAAATCTAATTAAACGGCTTAGTAAAACAAGTGGTATGAAACGGTTGTGTTTGCTTCGTCGGTTAATTCTTCGACTTGTTCGATTCAACCTCTAGTGACAATTTTATTAGTGAAGATTTACAGTATGTTCGTAAATATTTAATTTAAGCTAGTGGTTATGGGACATGAAACTAAACTTTTGTATTTTCTAACTTAATGTAATTGACACTTCTCATTGATGATGATGATCATTTTATGATTTAGACTAGCAATTGTGCGATGTCTCTTTGTTTGCAAGGTTAGACTAGACCTCATTGGTGTGATTCCGACTCACATATATCTCTTTGTCCGCAAGGTTAGTCTAGACACCATTTTTGTGATTCCACTCACACATACCTTTTTGTTGCGAGGTTAGGCTAGACACCGCTTGTGTGATTCCACTCACACATACCTTTATGCTTTTTGGTTAGCCTAGACCTCATCTGGGTGATTCCGACTCACCCATATGGGGTAGCTCCCCATGGTCTTCGGACCGTCATGTGATAGGCCTCTTTCCCTTTTTCTGTGATTTCTGGATTTCTTGTGTTGATTTCTGAATTTATGTCATTGAATTGTTATGAGTACAAGTTTAGGGTATGATGCCCTCTTTGGATCTTTGAGAAGATTCTTGTGATATCGATTTATCTCTTATTGATTGATCTTCTGTTGATCATCATTTTCATACTTATAGTAGTATGTCAGTATGGATATTTTATGTTTATGCCATATCTTTTATTTTATACCATGTCATCTGATATTTATAGGTAGACTGATCCGTTTGTTATTTTCTTAAATAATACTCAGGTCAGACCGAGATGTTACAGGTGCTTCTGCTTGACTTCTTCCCGGGATTTGCTACTCTGACTTTTGGCTAACTATTTAGATTAGCAGTTTTTGTGTTGTATACACATGAGACATAGACTCATAGTTGTATTCTTTTGTATAGCATGTGTTGCTATTCTTTCGTATTATTGTGGATCTTTGTGACCACTACTCTGATGTACACTTTCAGGTGCTAGTTATATATTCATATCTTCTTCCACCTCTGTGATATGGATGTATGTGACTGATTTGTGTTATGCTTATTTCTATGTTTGTTTCCGAAGATTATTTATAGCCACCGTGTGATAAGCAATCACATGGATGGTCGCTCCTCAACAACCTTATTCTCCGTGCTAGTTGACAGCACTACACCGTAGTGTTCTTGGCTAGCGTGGTTATAGAGGTGCGGCATCACAGCTTGGTATCAGAGCCAAACTTCGGAACAATGTAGAATAACTTAACAAGGATCATCGTCCTAAGTCTATCTTAGGAGTTATACCATAGGAGTAATTCGAGTCTTCGTATCGAATCATCCTATTTCCTTTATGATTCCTTGTTTTATCTATCAAGATTGCTTGATATTCATTGGTGAATAACCTTCTTCCTTCTCTTCTTTCTTTCTTAAAGGAAGAGAACGTCTAGACCAGGCCGTCCTAGAACTGGATCATCTAGTGCTACTCCCCAGGATGGAGTTTTTATGACTGCTCAACAGCTTCTTGATTTAGTAACAAATGCTCAAGCAGCTGGAGCTAACCCGGAACCTACTCACCCAAATTCGGGATTTGCACGCTTGTGCAGCAATTACACCAACTTTGGTGGGAAGCCCTTCAAAGGTTCGGAAACTATCATCGAGGTCCAGGCTTGGTTAAAATCATGCGATGGAATCTTTTCTCGCATGAACCTTATCGATCTCCACCGCGTTCAGGTGGCTTCCAGCATGCTCCAGGAGAGAGCATTGGACTGGTACGAACTCCTTATTTCAGAAATTAATGAAGCGGATCTCACCTGGGAGAAATTTCAGGGACGCTTCGAGTTAAAGTTTGTACCAGAAGCTGGGAAAGTAACCTTGGCTCGACGTTTTATAGACCTTGTTCAAGGTCAATCCCCTGTGACTGATTACGTCGCAGCCTTCGAGTCGCTTCCCAAATATGGGGTTGAATACATCAACACCCCATTGAAGAAGAACCAGAGGTTCGTTTATGGCTTAAATAAGAATCTTAAGAAGCCACTACTCCTGAAACTAGAAGTCGCATTTGATTAACTCGTCGATATCGCTCTTCGTCTTGAAGAGGCTGATAGAGAGAGTGATGTTGAAGTGGAAGGCGCTAAACCAAACTTCAACAACAAGAAGAGGCCAAACAAATTAAAGGGTCCTTATCCCAACAAAAAGGGTGAGCAAGCAACTCCTGCTGCAAAGGCTCCTTCTCCTAGTGGTACGAGATGCTTCAACTGTGGATCTGGGGATCATTTTGCGAATAAGTGCTCGAAGCCCAAATCTTGTCGCATTGTAAGAGCCCAGATCATTACATACATCAATGCCTCAAACGTGAAGGTAAGAAGGAAGGAAATTCGAATGTGGATCAAGCCCCTGGCAACACATCTCGTGGCCAAGGTATTTCGTACTCCATTTGTTAACGTAAAAAATCAAACGCTAACACCCCGGTGTAGATTGAAGTTGAGTGAAAGCACCACCCGTGAACACGGGAACTAAAAACAAGTAGAAAAGTCACAGAGAACGAAGAAAAGACAACAGCTTTTATAGTGGTTTGGCTTAGGGTAAGCCTACGTCCACTTTAATTTTCTTTATTACTGAATTGATTACAACTTTACAACAATCTTCAATTACAATTCTGATGAGACAAACAACTAGAACTTTGATGCAGAAGAATTCTTTGAATCCATGTAGATTGCGTTAGATTTCCTCTCGAAGTTAGTTGAGATGCCTTTCGTACTTGAAGTGTCGAGTGAGTCGAGGATTCAGTAGAGTATCGGCGCTTAAAGAGATTGGCCAAAAGTCCCTCTCATGCTTGAGGTAGGTTGGTATTTATAGGGAAATCCCCCCCTTAGGTCATAAGTCGTGACCGGTCTAAGGTAATTCGTGGCCGACTCATCTAGCCCCTCTGTGGTTTCACAAAGGTTTGTTTGTATAAGTCCCAGGTCGCCCCCGAGTCAACACAACCTTGTATCAGTAGTACGGCATCGGGCTTACATTTAGTAGCTTTAGGTCGTGGACGACTCAAGCTAGGTCGTGAGTCATGAACGAGTTAACTGGCAAGTCGCAAGTCACGGCTTAACTGGTAAGTCCTGGATCGTGTACGAGTTAAGAGGCTACAGTGCCAAGTAGCTGCATTGAACTTGCCTTCCTTTGCTTGGGTTGTGAACGACTAAACATAGATCATAGATCGGTTGCGACTTTAGTATAGTTCATGATCTTGTCCCTGTCCTGGGCAGTTAGAGCGGCAAAGTCTCTGGATAGTTAGGTCGGCTTCCATCTTAGGTCGATAGCTATCTTAGGACGGCAGCTATCTTAGGTCGGCAACTATCTTAGGTCGGTAACTATCTTAGGTCGGCAACTATCTTAGGTCGGCATTCTGTTTTAGGCAGTTGGGTCGGCGTTCTTGTTAAACATTAGGTCGGCAACTGTTCAGCCTTAAGTCGGTATCCCTCTTAGGCCTTAGGTTGGTATCCCCTTAGTCTTAGGTCGGCATGCCTCTCAAACCAGTTAGGTCAGTATCCATGTTAGGTCGGCAACCTTTTGGGTCGATAATCTTTCAAGTCGTTGAGCCATGGCCGGGGCGGAGTTAACAATTGCCCCTCTAAGTATACGCCTACTGGTTAGGTCGTGTGCTTCGATATACTCTAAGCCATCCACTCTCTAAGTCGGTTGGTCGTACGCGACCTAACAGTTAGGTCGTACGTGCCGCTTCAGATCCTTCCACTGCAAGGTATAAGTCACATCTTCTCCTTCCTTCTCATTACCTTCTCTCTTGATTGATTCTACCATTAACAATTTTCCCGAGCTCCAAAAGGCGATTTCACTCCAATCAATTACTGACAACCTCTACTATTCATCGTGTAAGTAAACCTTCTTCTTCGATCATAGATCACTGTTGGCTCATGAATTCCGTCACTCAAACTTAAACCGCCTCTTTGCATGACCCACGGCTGATGGAGCTTAGGTTGCTCGGTTTGGCTTTAAATGACAGATGAGACGATGAAGATGGTTTACTGATTCAGGCTAGTTGATTTTGATTCGCGTTAGGATTGCAAGGTGTTGAATTCGTAGCGGTTTTGAATTGGTTTATTGGATGATCCGATAGCATAACATAGCATAAATGAAATGAGGGTTTTTCGGTTGAGGGAGTGGCTATCGGGTTAACGGGTTGGTGGAGTGAGATACTGGTCGAGGGGACGACTTGTAATTCTCACAGCTTAGTTAGCTTCTGCTACCGACTTAGGAATTTCTTGCAACCTCGGCTGCACACGACTTAGCTTTTAGGTCGTATTGATTTCCTGACGACTTAGGACATAGGCTGTACGAGCGAATCAACCCTTTGGTTTCTTAACTCGACCCATCTTTTGGCCGACCTAATTTGATACGATCTAATCCTTAGATCGTGGCCGGACTAGCACTTGGGGAAATTCGCTGACCTACGCCTTGTACCGTGGCCGAACTAACACTTGGAGAAATTCGTCGACCTAACTCTTGAACCGTGGCCGAACTAACACTTGGAGAATCCTGCACCACTTTTTTGAACCGGAGCCTTTATCCTTCCTACTTCTTACGACCTAAAGAACTGCCGATTTAAAAAATCAGAAACTTGGTCTTAGCTCATGAAAGATTCCTTGGGTCGTGGCCGAGTTAACACTTGGATGCCCAACGAATTCTCACTTAAAAGCATAATTTCAATTTGAATTCTTAACTTAATCCACTAGACTGAACTACTTAAATCCTGGATTGTTTTAACTTTGCTGCCTTATTTCACAGATCACACTAGCTTGTAGGCTAACAACCTGCTGAAAACAACAATCACAGAAAAACAAGGAAAATATACTGCCATTGACTGCCCACATCAAATGACAGATTAGTTGACATAGAGTAACCAACTTAAATACACTGTATGAAATGTTGTGAACCAATCAACTAAAGTATTAATGCAAAGAATCGCTAACTTGAACTGATTTGTTTGCATCAACATTACACTTGCATATTAAAACAACGAACCCTGGACTTTATAACTGACAAATACTTGCTAGTTTTTATTCCAGTTACATTTGCTTATTGTTTGATTGATTTTACATAACACTCCACACACTTTAGGAAACGTGCACCTTCATGTTTGAACATCCAGTTATTTGTGTAGAATGACTTCCCACCAAGAAGAAGAAGGGGTAGCTCAAGATGAAGAGACCTTTCAGATAGCTATTCCAGTAGAGAATCCTCCAGAGAGAACTTTGACTATCCTAACTCCGAGAGCGTTCATTCAGCTACGTACTCAGTTTGGTTTTGCTGAAAATGATGCTCTACTTCCCGGACCAAATGATACTGCCGACAGTCCTCCCCACAGTTTTGTCGCAGTCAATCGTCAAATGTGCCTAAGAGGGGCGATTCCTCCCTTTAACGACTTCCTCCGAACCCTTCTCCTCCGGTTGACAATCTCTCCGTTCCAACTTCACCCTAATGGCTATGCCATCTTGATAGGGTTGTGTGTTTTGTTTAGGAGAACTCTTGATCGCTTGCCAAGTTTTGAAGAAATTCGCTACTTATGCTCGTTTGCAAAGAGTAAAGACCATCCTTCCCTCATTATTGTGAGAAGTGCTAGAAACCGCAAGCTTATTTCTGATCTTACCAAAAGTGTTCATGGATTTTTGAACCAGTTTTTCTTTGCTCGCTGCCCCCCCAAGGTTTTATGCGATCTGGAGAGTAGGAAGTAAGATTACCTGTTTCTATTTTCTCCATTTTCAAACTTTTTCGAGATCCGAACTACCAACTGCTAATTTCATTCTTTCCTCTTTTCAGCACTTCCTCTCCCTTCTAGAGATCCAAGCCATAAGCAAGTTTTTGAAAGATTAAGTGTTGTGGCCGTAGAAGAGAGAAGTATAAAAATTTTGTTGAGGGATGAACTTTTGCATCAGTATGGGCTTTTACGCATTTCTCGTTCTACACATCCCCATGAGGTTCCAGACTCCCCGGTTAAAACATTAGATGCCCCAGTCTCTTTTGACGCACCCATACCAAAAGAACCTGCCCCTAAGGCTTCTCTAGTGAAGTGCTCTACTACTGTCGATGTTGCGGGGTCGTCTGGCAAATCCGCACTTGCCCCAGTCATTGAGGAAGAAGAGACTCAGGGATCTCCCCAACGTTCACAGAAGTCCGGCGAAGAGGCCGGGAAAACAAGCCCTGTCAGGCAGAGCGGGGACGACACTTTCGAAGGGTTGAGCGACCTCTTTGCCACCTCACAGGAGATCTTTAAAGACGACCCTGTCACTACTAGGGTTTCTTCTTCAGTAGTGGAAGCGACTTCTTCTTTGAAACTAGCTCCGTCGACCCAAGAGTTAACGTTAACTACTACCCCTACACTACTCCGCAATCGAAGAGTGGTTCGTAGTTTGATGCGCGTAGTTTGCACATCACACATACTTAGAATCTTTCGGCGTTTTCATACACCTAATTATTTGTACTTTGAAGATTCTGCAGTTACACTTCTTTTCTCTTAAGACCTTTAAGACTTGTCTTTTTTTATTTCAGATTCTCTGATGGGACGCAGCGGCTCTTACTATGACGACTTTCGGCGCTACGGGAGGCGTAGTCAATATGATTATAGGCGCTACCTTCCCGTTCACAGAGAAACTGATGAAGAGAGAGCCGCCCAAAAGGCTCAGGAGAGGAGGGCTCAAGAAGAGCGTTATGAGAGAAAAGAAAAGGAGGAGCACCATGATTCTTCCCAGAGAGGTGACGACTCTCACAAGAGAAAGTCGCATGATGATCGGGGAAAAAGCCATATGGTTGAGGACCCAAGCAAGCGTGCCCGGCACGGTGAGAAGCATGCATCTACAACTCCTGAAAAGGCCACTGCCCTCGTTTCACTCGACATCCCTTCTGGCTCTCCTGCTCTCAGGAAGACAAACATTCAGGCAATAGCTAATAGGCCTAAATTTCAAATTGGACCAGGCCCAGCCACTTTGCAAAGCCGGTTTCCTCAATGGTGCTTGAAGGGGGTCCGCTTCGATCTCGATTTAGTTCCAATTGACAAGCCTGCCATGCTGCGATATCTCGATACCGTCAGGCTTGATATTGAATGAATGTCGAACTGGCAAAAGCTTGTTGACGAGCTTCAAAGGGTAAACCTGCGAATCTTGAGGCCATGCTTACTATGGAAAATGACAAAGCTGAATGGCAGAAGGTTCTTGAGCAGCATGATACCGAGATGAGGAGCATCACTACTTATAATGAAGAGCTTGAGGCAAAGGTCGAGAAACTTAAAGAAGAACTCGCCACTTCTTCTACTTCTTACACTCAAAAAGAAGAGGTGCTTCAGAAACAAGTGAGAGATGCTCATGCCGGCCAAAAAGACGCCGAAGACAGGCTCGAAGCGCAAAAAAGAATTAATGAGGGCTATATTGCTGATATTGCAGAGCTTCAGAAGAAAACCGACTCTCAAGAGGTGGAGATCGAAATGCTTAAGCTTCAACTCTCCAAAGCTGAAAGAGAGCGTGATGAGGACGTTGTCGGTAAAATTGCAGCTGAAGAATCTCATGAGGCAACGAAGACCAGCATCAGCTCGACATTATTTGACTTCTACCTGCATAGCGTCTTAGGGCGCGGCAGCTTCGCCTTCCTAGGTCCCAAATATGAAATTACTCTGGCTGAGGTGTGGGAGGCCGCACTTGACAAGCTTGGCGGTAAAGGTGCTGGCTATGCCGAATCAGCTCTTGAGGAGCATTACTTGGATGACGACGCTCGCGCCGCTCTCGCCAAGGGAAAAGAACACTTGCAAAATTAAGAGCCGAGTTGGCCGAAGGGGAACGTTTAGGAAAAACAACTTCAACTATTCCAGTCCAGCCTTCACCTTCGGCCGAAATCGACATTGTCGGCTCCAGTTCTCATTCTCCATCCCTGGTCAAAGTTACAACTGAGATTACAAGTACACAGGGTGGAGATGAAGGCGAAGAGAGCGCCGAAGCACAGGCTTATGAGGTTGATATCAGGAAGCCGACTTCTCCAGGTAACTCTACTGTTAATCTTGCCCAAGTAGACTGCTCATTTGCTTCTTATGAGTTCGATGAGCTTCTCGACTATTTCCTGAACCTCAATGAGCCTTTATCTCCTCTCTTTGCTGACTTTAACTTCTTTTCTTCTGTAGAGAAAGTGTCGAGCATTGTTCAGACTTCTCCTCCTTCAATTATTCCTCCTCCGCCTCTCCAGGTCACTCCTCCATCCGCCTCTCAACCAGGGTCGCAAGAGGAGCAAATAGAGGCTCTTCATGGCTTAGATGATCCTATTGCTTCTCAAGAACACGGGGGAGAATGGCTTGGAGAAGGCAATGAGTCTCCGGAGCGAACCACTTCTGATAACATAAAATTACCTGCTCTTGTTTCTCCGGGAAGTGAGTCTTCTTCAAGGAGAAGGAGGAAGCATGTCACTTCCAAGAAGAGAAGGAAAGACATTCTTGTTTCTAAAGAGGAAACGAAAGTTGATCCGGCAGTCACCCTCTCTCCTTCATCCCCGACTCTCCCAAGCCGTCCTGAAAAGCTGCCTATTAGGTCAGGTGAAGGCTCTAAGGGTGGTGGCAGGAAGAAGTAAAGGGTCCTGCTTCGATATATTTTTGCTTTTTGCTTTTTGCATGTACTGGCCGGAGATTGTGCGGGTACCGGCCTCCGCTTTTCTTTTTCTTTTTATTTTGAAACCTGTACCTGTACAAAATTTTGATAGTATTGAATAAAATGATTCTTTTTGTTTGTACAAACTTCTGTCTGTATTTGAGAATGCATTTACTATTCATTTTTGTACAAGTTTCTTTATATGATATTGCAGTGAGCTTGTGGTATGTTGTTTGAGCATAATTTTTACCAATGTAGTTATACCATGTTGCCTCTATACCATAAGCTCGTTGCAATATTTTATACCTTGAGGGGTCTTGCTCTCTTATTTTCTGGAGAATAATTATACCGTACTTGGAGGAATACTATTCTGCTCAAAATAGAGTATAGCTCACTCCATATGAGTTTCTACGCTTCATCCTTCGAAGATATCACTTTTTCTTTTGTGCTTTCACACATTTTTACCAAGTGAATTCTCCTATGTGGTAAAGCGGGCCTCTGAACGGCACTTTAACTTCTTTTTGAGGAAGAGTATTTTCAAGAATAGAAGAACCAGTCTTCCTTTGAAAGCTAAAGTGTTCCTTTGAAGAGGGCTTCTTCTTTTTTCTTTTTTTTATATTGCGCCTCGGTAGAGGGCTTTTGATCTTTGCTTTGCATTTCTGACGAAATTATTCTTTGAAGAGTTGTACCTCTGAGGAGGGCTTTTTTCACGTTTCAACACTTGGAAGTTTTATTTCAATCTCGGTGAAACGTGTGCCTCCGAAGAGTTGTGCCTCCGAGGAGGGCTTTCCACGTTTCAACACTTGGAAGTTTTATTTCAATCTCGGTGAAACGTGTGCCTCCGAAGAGGTCTTTCTGTTTGATTGCACCTCTGGGAAGAGGTTTTTTGTTTGATTGTGCCTCTGGGAAGGGGTCTTTTTGTTTGATTGCGCCTCTGGGAAGAGGTCTTTTGTTTATGCCCCTTGGGAGAGGCTTTTATTTTTCCCTGTTCGCTGGGAAGCGGGCCTCCGAAGAGGGCTTTTCACATTTCGTCTCATGGGAGTGTCTCACCGATCATGGTGAAATGTGTGCCTCTGAGTAGAGTTTTTGCCTGGAAGTTTGGAGCTTCTTTCTCTCGGTTGGACGGATTCACGGGAGTGTATCGACCGATCAGTCCGCAACTTTGTATCGAGAAAGATCTCTCTTTTTCTGGTTTAGCCCGCTCGAGGTCTTTTAGCATTTCAACTGTGGTGAAATGGGCCTCCAAAGAGGGCTTTTCACGTTTCAACACTTGTAAGTTTTATTTCAATCTCGGTGAAACGTGTGCCTCTGAGTAGGTCTTTTGCCTGGAAGTTTGGAGTTTCTTTCTCTCGGTTGGACGGATTCACGGGAGTGTATCGACCGATCAGTCCGCAACTTTGTATCGAGAAAGATCTCTCTTTTTCTGGTTAAGCCCGCTCGAGGTCTTTATCCTCCGAAGAGTTGTGCCTCTGAAGAGGGCTTGTGCCTCTGAAGAGATCTTTTGTTGTTTGATGCTTGCTCGCCCATGTCTCTTTGCCATCTATTCATGTTGGCGATCCCCGTTGTCTTTTGCAAGTGTCATCCCTTTTTAGTTGCCAATAATTTCCCTTATCCAAAGAAACATACTTCATAGTTAAGCGAGTTGGTGGTGGTAGACACAGGCTATTTAACTGGTTGTTTGTTTGTACAAACATTTGCAGTTATTTAGAAATGGTCCACTTTCATCTACATCGCTAACTTTTGTTCGAATCACTTCTTTTGTAGGATTTGAGTATGGAAATTTTGAATGGTTTAGCATTTGCTTGCTGGGTGATGTCGGAGATCGCTTGGTCTTGCGATGGAAGGCTTTGTTTTTATGGCCTGCATTATTAAATCGACATTTTAGTAACACAGTTAACGTATTTTATATGTCGAAATAAAACAAAGCAGTTTATAATAGTAGAGAACACAAGATTTATAGTGGTTCGGCCAAAAACTGGGCCTACATCCACTTTATAGCTTTTCATTATTCACTTGCTTTACAATTGCTTTCAATACAAGAATCATATATTCATAATTCTTTTACAACATTTCAGCAAAGCTTTTAAGTAAAATATGGACGCAAATGATTGCTGTTCCAAGCTCTTGGGATTGGTTCTCCTTCGACGGTTGTGAGTTTGAATGTGCCATCAAGAAGTTTCGCGCCAATAAGATATGGCCCTTCCCAGTTTGGCCCAAACACGCCAATGGCTGTCATAATTCTCTTCAGGACTAAGTCCCTAACTTCAAAGCTGCGCTGACGAACTTTGGAATTGAAGTGCCTGGCTATTCCTTGCTGGTGAGCTGCAATTCTAAGTCTAGCCTCTTCTCTTCTTTCATCGAGGAGGTCAAGTGCTTCCAATTACAATTTTTCATTCTCATTTTGATCAAAATGGATCCTTCTGTGTGAGGGGACTTCATTTTCCACTGGAATCATCGCTTCTGATCCGTATGCCAATGAAAATGGAGTATGCCCAGTCGCAGTTTTGTGGGTGGTTCTGTATGCCCATAGTGCAAGCGGTAACTTATCGACCCAACCACCTTTTGCTTTTTCCAGCTGCTTTTTGATGGTTGATTTGATGATTTTATTTACTGCTTCCACTTGCCCGTTTGCCTGCGGATAAGCCACTGCTGAGAAGCTTTTTCGGATCTTGAATCGTTTGCAGAAATCTTGGAACTCCTCACTTTCAAACTGAGAACCATTGTCTGTGATTATCTTCTGAGGCACACCATACCTGCAAATGATATTTTTAGTCACAAAACTTATCATTTTCTTAGAGGTAATTGTAGCCAATTGTTCGGCTTCGGCCCATTTAGTGAAGTATTCAACAGCAACGATAGCATATTTAATTCCCGATTTGGCAGTCGGCAAAGGCCCAATGAGATCTATTCCCCAGAAGGCAAACGGCCATGGACTGACCATTTGTGTTAGCTCAGTGGAAGGTGCCCTAGGAATTTTAGCGAATCTCTCTGGCATTTATCACATTTTCGGGAATAGTCAACAGCATCCTGATTAATTTCTGGCCAAAAGTATCCATAACGGAGGATTTTCTTTGCTAAAGTTTGACCACCTGTATGATCCCCACATTCCCCTCCGTGTACTTCAGTCAAAATTGTATTAGCTTCTTCCTTTGTCACACATCGGAGTAATGGCATTGAAAATCCTCGTCTGTACAAACGACCATCTTGAACTATATATCTGGAGGCTTTCCTCATCAGCTTCTGTCGTTCTTTTGAACTTTCTGGCAAAGAACCATTGAGCAAATATTCAAGTATCGGAGTCATCCATGATTCTTGATCTTGGGATACATTCATAATCCAATCAACATCCATTTCATCTGTGCTTGGAGCTGACAAGACTTCGACGGGAATTAATCCCAATAGTTGAGCTTCACCAGTACTTGAATACTTTGCGAGCGAATCCACCTTCATGTTCTCTTCTCGAGGTATATGGTTTATTGAATAACGGTCAAAATCTTGAAGGAGCTCCCAGGATTTTGATAAATAGACGGGTAGATTCCCTCCTTTAGCTTGGAATTCCTTCCTGACTTGGCAAACAATAAGTTGAGAATCACTGAAGATCTGTAATGCCTTGATGTTTAGTTCTTTAGCGATCCTTAAACCAGCGATGAGAGCTTCATATTCAGCTTCATTGTTTGTCGAAGGGAATTCTAGTCTCAGCGCATAACATAGCGATCACCCTTCTGGGGTTTCAAGGACAACCCCTGCTCCGGAACAGTAATCATTCCTTGCGCCATCGACGTACAATTTCCATTGGATTGGGACGCTATCAGTGACTTCTTCCTCACTATCACCCTTATCCGTACATTCTGCGATGAAATCTGCCAAAGCTTGTCCATTGATTGCTTTTCAGGGATGGTAAGTGATGTCATATTGGCTGAGTTCAATATTCCATTTCAAAAGACGGCACGAAGTCTCAGGACGGAATAGGACTTGCTTTAGAGGTTGATCGGTGAGGACTTTGATGGGATGAGCTTGGAAATACGGCCTCAATTTTCTTGATGCGATCAACAAACAATAGGCGAGCTTTTCTAATCTTGAGTAGTTCATCTCTACCCCAGTGAATCTTTTGTTGATATAATAGACTGGGCGTCGAATCCTTGCGTCTTCCCATACCAACACTGCACTGAGAGCATGAGACGAAATTGCCAAATATATGAAGAGATCTTCACCACTGTCAGGCTTTGAAAGTATCGGAGGCACTTCCATATGACGAACCAACTTATCAAATGCTTTCTGACATTCAGGGGTCCACTCAAAGTTTTTTCTTCCTTTCTTCAGAGCATCAAAGAATGGAATGCATTTGTCAGTAGCTTTGGAAATGAACCGACTCAAGGCAGCAACCTTTCCATTGAGACTTTGCAATTCCTTCTTTGTTCTAGGAGCCTTGACCTCTCTCAGGGCAGTGATCTGAGCTGGATTAGCTTCAATGCCCCTATCGCTCACGATGAAACCCAAAAACTTTCCAGACTCCACACCAAATGAACATTTCAAGGGATTAAACTTCATTTTATACTTTTGGAGTACTGCGAACATCTCTGCCAAGTGATCCATGTGGTCCACTGCTTTCTTAGACTTCACTAGCATATCATCAACATAAACTTCCATTGTCTTGCCAATCTGTGGTTTAAACATGGCATTAACAAGCCTTTGGTAAGTTGCCCCTGCATTCTTGAGTCCGAAGGGCATGACCTTGTAGCAGTAGAGTCCAACATCAGTGATGAAGCTTGTATCCTCTTGATCTGGCTCATGCATCATAATCTGGTTATATCCGGAGTATGCATGCATAAAAGATAACAATTCATGCCCTGCCGTCCCATCCACCAACTGATCGATCCTGGGTAGCGGGAAAAGTCTTTGGGACAGGCTTTGTTCAAATCTGAAAATTCAATGCATACTCTCCACTTTCCGTTAGCCTTTTTCACCAGCACTGGATTTGATACCCAATTTGGATAAGTAGATTCTCTGATGAAACCGTTCTCCATGAGATGATCCACTTCTTCTTTTAACGCTGCCGTTCTCTCAGGACCCTGGGTTTTTCTCTTCTGTTTTACAGGTGTAAACTTTGGATCAATGTTCAGAGTGTGTACTGCAATCTCTGGGGATATTCCATACATGTCAGCATGAGTCCAAGCGAATACATCCAAATTAGCCTTCAAAAACGAAATCAGAACATTCTGAACTATTGTGTTGAGTTGTGAACCTACATTAAGCACTTTGTTTGGGTCCTTTGAGTCAACGGGCACCGGCACTGTTACCTCTACCGGTACTACCCTATTCTCCCCTGCACTGGCTTTCCTTGGATCCATCTCTCTTCGTGCGCCACTACATTCGCCAGTGCAGGGTCCACCCTGTAATTGCTACAAGGTTGGTTCCTTAGTGCGGACTGGAGTCGCCGCACCTTTTCCCATTTCTCTTTTCCTTGATTCACGCAGCTCTGCAAAGTAACATTCTCGCCCCGCATCTTGGTCTCCCTTAATCACACCAACTCCGTTATCTGTAGGGAATTTTAGAGTCAGACACCATGGGGCAAGAACAGCTTTGAACGCAGCAAGAGTTAGTCAGCCTAAAAAGGCATTGTAGGCAGAGAATTCTTCAACAATTATAAAGGTTTGCTTTCGAGCCACCTTCCTCAATCCCTTTCCAAGTTCTACAAACAAATCTATGGTCCCAATCGGCTGTTTGGGTTCACCAGCAAACCCAGCAATCATCAAGTATGTCAGGACCATGCGTGGCTCAGCGTTATCTACCTCAGCCAATGCTATGTTAAAGCGATTCAAAAATGATCTGATGGATTCTCCCGAATTTTGCTTTAGATTTGACAGCGACATTATATCCTTTGCTTTAGAAGCATACAATCGAAATTGCTCCTTGAACTTCTTGGTCAAGTCGGAGAACTGATCGATGGACCTGACCGGCAGCTTTGTAAACCACAACAGAGCTACACCTTCCAGATAGACCGGGAAATATCGGCATTTGATTTCATCAGACGCCCTGGCACCCGTCATATTCCAGTCGTATTTATACAGAAACTCGTTAGGATCACTCGTCCCCTTGTAAGCTGGAATAGTAGGGGGAACGAATTTCCTTGGGAACTCTGCCTTCAAGATCTTTTCAGTAAATGGAGTTTTCCTTGGAGCAAAACCCCACTCTTTCTCATCTTCATCTCTTCGCATATTTTCCTTCATGATTTGACGAACCATACCCGAAAAATACTCTTCATCATTTAGAGGCTCTGGAGGGCACACATCAGCCACTCTCTCTGAATTCTGCCTTGACAATCGTTCACGGGGGGTCGGCTGCGGTCCTGATCCTCCAGCTTGAGGAGGAGTCCTTTCTACAGGGTCTGCGGCTCTTTGAGAAATGTTTCCTTCAACGTCCTGAACTCCCACAGTAGGGTTCCCATCATTATTACCCGGTTGACGGTTTGCCCCAAGTAGATCATTCAATTTACTCAAGATCAGGGCATTCTGGGCATTCTAGGCTTCCAACTGCTCATTCTGAGCATTCAATTGCTGATTCAATCCCAAAACTACGGCGTCCAATTCTGCTAGCGTAACTCCAACAGTTGGAGCTGCTTGACTTGAAGGAGGAGAGGTAGTAGTATTCTCTTGAACATTGTCGGGTCTTACAGAACTTCGTTTTCTCCCAGGAGCCATTATTTCCAATAAACTTCTGGTTTTAAAAGAAATCCTTTCAACAGACCTTTGCGGTGCAATAGTGGAAGTTTCCTGAGTTGGGCTCTCAGTGAAAGCACCAAAAATGTTAACGTAAAAAATCAGACGCTAACACCCCGGTGTAGATTGAAGTTGAGTGAAAGCACCACCCGTGAAAACGGGAACTAAAAACAAGTAGAAAAGTCACAGAGAAAGCAGAAAAGACAACAGCTTTTATAGTGGTTCGGCTTAGGGTAAGCCTACGTCCACTTTAATTTTCTTTATTACTGAATTGATTACAACTTTACAACAATCTTCAATTACAATTCTGATGAGACAAACAACTAGAACTTTGATGCAGAAGAATTCTTTGAATCCATGTAGATTGCGTTAGATTTCCTCTCAAAGTTAGTTGAGATGCCTTTCGTACTTGAAGTGTCGAGTGAGTCGAGGATTCAGCAGAGTATTGGCGCTTAAAGAGATTGGCCAAAAGTCCCTCTCGTGCTTGAGGTAGGTTGGTATTTATAGGGAAATTCCCCCCTTAGGTCATAAGTCGTGACCGGTCTAAGGTAAGTCGTGGCCGACTCATCTAGCCCCTCCGTGATTTCACAAAGGTTTGTTTGTATAAGTCCCTGGTCGCCCCCGAGTCAACACAACCTTATATCAGTAGTACGACATCGGGCTTACATTTAGTAGCTTTAGGTCGTGGACGACTCAAGCTAGGTCATGAGTCGTGAACGAGTTAACTGGCAAGTCGCAAGTCACGGCTTAACTGGTAAGTCCTGGATCGTGTATGAGTTAAGAGGCCACTGTGCCAAGTAGCTGCATTGAACTTGCCTTCCTTTGCTTGGGTTGTGAACGAATTAACATAGGTCATAGATCGGTTGCGACTTTAGTATAATTCATGATCTTGTCCCTGTCCTGGGCAGTTAGAGCGGCAAACTCTCTGGATAGTTAGGTCGGCTTCCATCTTAGGTCGGTAGCTATCTTAGGTCGGTAGCTATCTTAGGTCGGCAACTATCTTAGGTCGGCAACTATCTTAGGTCGGTAGCTATCTTAGGTCGGCAACTATCTTAGGTCGGCATCCTGTTTTAGGCAGTTGGGTCGGCGTTCTTGTTAAACATTAGGTCGGCAACTGTTCAGCCTTAAGTTGGTATCCCCCTTGGTCTTAGGTCGGCATCCCCTTAGTCTTAGGTCGGCATGCCTCGCAAACCAGTTAGGTCGGTATCCATGTTAGGTCGGCAACCTTTTGGGTCGGTAATCTTTCAAGTCGTTGAGCCATGGCCAGGGCGGAGTTAACACCATTCTTGATGGTATTATTTTATTTCATGATCAACCTATTAGAGTTCTCTTTGATACGGGTGCATCCCATTCTTTTATATCAAAGGAACTGGTAGACACTTTTTCCTTAAGTGTTACTGCATTAATGCCTTCTTTAAAAATTGTGAATCCTGTTGGTGGATCTGCAACTCTTAGTTTGCTTTGTAAAGATGTGGAGATTATTTTATGCGATTTTTCTTTCCTAGCCGGTTTGCATGTTATGCGTTACTTAGGCTTTGGAATGATATTGGGTATGGACTGGCTTAACCATTATGAAGCTCATACCCTATGTCTTGAGCGGACTATTTATCTCCGACATCTGCAATCTGTAAATCCGATTTCTATTATTCTTAAAGATTCGGATTCTTCTTGGACTGCATCTTTATATTCTTTAAATCCTCGAGACGATGATGATGATGATGATGAGGAAGACGTCATTTCTCGAATTCACGTTGTCCATGAATTTTCCGACATATTCGAGCCCCTTTTAGGTTTAACACCTAAGCGAGCAATTGAGTTCATAATTAATCTTACCACTGAAGCTCGACTTATTACTCGTCCTCCTTATCGCATGTCCAATAAGGAAAATGAAGAGATGCACAAACAATTATCCGAATTGGATACGAAGCAATTTATTCGCTCTAGTTCCTCGCCTTGGGGAGCTTCGGCTATTTTCGTAAAGAAATCTGATGGTACTCTTAGGCTCTGCGTTGATTATCGCAAGCTTAACGATCTTACTATTAAAAATAAATATCCTTTACTTCGGATTGATGATCTATTCGATCAGCTTAGTGGTGCTAAGATCTTTTCACAATTGGACTTGGCTACCGGTTTCCATCAACTTCGTATCGCAGAGGATAGCATTCCTTTGACATCATTCCGTACTCGATATGGATCTTATGAATGGCTTGTTATGCCATTTTGGTTAACGAATGCTCCGGCTTATTTCGTTGACCTCATGAATCGAGTTTTCAAAGATTTCCTCGATCGGTTTGTTCTCATTTTCATTGATGATATTCTTGTGTATTTTAAAACCGAGGAGGAACATGAAAAACATCTTCGGGTTGTATTGGAAACTCTTAGGAGTAATCAGTTAAAGGAAAAAATTTCTAAATGCCACTTTTGGCAATCTCGTGTGAAGTTTCTCGGTCATATTATTTTCGAATCCGGAATTTCTGTGGATCCTTCAAAGATTGAAGCTATTCAAGGTTTGAAAAGACCTGAGAGTGTGACTGAAATTCGTAGCTTTCTCGGATTAGCGGGTTATTACCGTCGTTTTATTAAATACTTTTCTAAGACTGTCGTGCCTCTTACTAGCTTGACGGGAGTTAAATACATTTGGTCGGACAAATGTGAAGCCTCTTTTCAGAAATTGAAAGAACTCCTTTCTGATGCTCCTATTCTTGTTATTCTCGAAGGGAATCAAGATTTTGTTGTTTATACTGATGCTAGTCACATTGGTTTAAGTGCCGTTCTTATGCAAAAAGAACGTGTTATTGCTTATGCTTCTAGGCAATTAAAACCGGCCGAGACTAGATATGCCACACATGATTTAGAACTCACGGCTATTGTTTTCGCCATTCAAATTTGGCGTCATTATCTATTGGGAGAGAAATTTATCCTTTACACGAATCATAAGTCTTTGAAATATTTATTTTCTCAAAAGGAACTTAATTTGCATCAACAGCGTTGGCTCGAGTTCCTTGCACCTTATGATCTTGATATTCTTTATACCCCCGGTAAGGGTAATCGTGTCGCCGATGCTCTTAGCCGCAAACAACAAGCAGTTTTTTCTATGATGATATCCGAATAGAACGATCTCGAGATTTTATCCACTTGTGAGATTCGAGAGAGCGTATCTGATTTATGCTCATCACTTGTTTTATGTTGCCTTGAGGCTCATTCTTCTCTTTTAGACCGCATTCTTGAAGCTCAAGGGCTAGATCCTGAATTGGCTCTTCTTGGCCAAAATGTTAAGGATAAAATTGATATTGAAGGTTTGAAAGACTTTGATATTGATTCTCGTGGCGGCATTCGAAAATTTGGTAGACTTATCGTACCAAATATTAGTGATCTTCATAAAGATATTTTAGAAGATTCCCATCGTTCTAAATTCACCATTCATCCCGGTAGTAGTAAAATGTACGCTGATATGAAGCGACTTTATTATAGGGAGGGAATGAAATCTGATATTGCTAACTTTGTTAAGTGTTGCATGACATGCCAACTTGTCAAGGCCGAACATCAAAGGCCTGGTGGGTTATTGCAACCTTTAGAAATTCCAATTTGGAAGTGGGATCAAATTTCCATGGACTTTATAGATGGTCTTCTCCGTTCTCGTTCGGGTCATGATAGCTTATGGGTGATTGTTGATAGACTTACTAAATCCGCCCATTTTATTCCCGTTCGGTCTAAGCGAACCCGTTCCTCTTTTGGCCAAACTTTTTATCAAAGAAATTGTTAAATTGCATGGAGTTCCTACTTCTATTGTTAGCGATCGTGATCCATTGTTTACTAGTGGATTTTGGAAGAGTCTTCAAAAAGCTTTGGGAACGAAGCTTAATTTTAGCACCGCTTATCACCCCCAGTCCGATGGACAAACCGAGCGTGTGAATCAAACTCTTGAAGATCTTCTTCGAGCTTGTGTGCTTGATTTTGGTGGAAGTTGGGAAGATCATATTTCACTTGATGAATTTTCCTATAATAATAGCTTCCAATCTAGTATTGATATGGCACCTTTTGAGGCACTCTACGGAAGGCCATGCCGATCTCCTTCTTGTTGGCTTGAGGCCGGTGAAAAGCTGGTTTTAGGTCCAGACTTTATTCGTGATTCCACAGAAAATATTGAACTTATTCAACATAGGATGAAAGAAGCCCAGAATAGACAAAAATCCTATACCGATAATCGAAGAAGGAAATTAGAATTTTCTGTTAGAGATCTTTATTTTATTCGTGTTTCACCTATGAAAGGTGTTGTACGTTTCAGTCGTTTGGGAAAGTTAGTGCCTCGATATATTGGGCCATTTCCCATCACCGAACGTATTGGTTCCATAGCTTATCGCCTTGCATTACCGGATCAGTTTTCTGCCATGCATGACGTGTTTCGCGTTTCTCAATTACGGAAATGCCTTCGGGATTCCGATTCTATCCTTGAGCCTGCTGTTGTGGAAGAAATTGAAGTTTCGCCGAATTTAACTTATGAGCAGCATCCTATTCGAATTATTGCTTCGGAGGTTAAACGCCTTCGAAATAAAGATGTTCTGCTTGTGAAGGTTCAATGGTCCTCAAATCCTAAGGATTGCTCCTGGGAATCCAGAGAATTCATCGAGCGTACACATCCGGACTTGCTTACTCCTGCTCTTTGAGGTTAACTTCTTATTTCAAATTTCTTTTGTGTTAATATGCTTTTATGGTTGTTACTTCTTATTTCCCTCTTATATATATATATATATATATATATATATATATATATATTGTGTGGATGCAATTTCTTTAAGGACGGGAGTCTGTAACAACCTGCATATTTGTTGATTTTATATTTAAATATTTTATCATTAATCGAATATTGGTCCGAAAAGCTACTTTTTACAAACGGTCAAATTAGGACTCGAGACCACTTCCATTGAGTTCGAAATGCCGTTTACAACTTTTTTAAGTATAAACATTGATAGGTTTGGAGTTAGTGGAATTTCACAAACTTTTCCCGCTTTGGACTTTGGATTAGTTTAGCCTATTAAGCCCAAGTTCCAACCCCCTTCTCCTCACTCTTCATAAATTCCTAACTAACTTGAAATTTGCATTAATGGTAAAGAGAATGGGAAATTAAAACTCCAAGCTCAAATTTAATTGTTAATCCAACATTCAACTCCAAATTCAAGTAGAAGATATTGGATTCAAGCTTTGGATTGCTTCTCCATTGGCTTCAAGCTTCATCTTCATCCATTTTAGTGAAAAGGTGAGATTTTTATCTCACACTCTTGCTTATAACTATCTTGGACTGTTGGGAATGGTTTCCTATCACTTTAACATGCACATTTGCATTTGGTTTGGATTGGATTGGCGAAAAACTCCACTTTTTTAGTGTTTTTGGTGAATTTCCAGCCTTAGGTCCTTCTGGACCCCTAGGTCGCTCGGGTTCTTGGCTTGCGCGCACGGAAAAGTCGCTTGGACGTTAGGTCATAGGTCGCTCGCGAGTTAAGCCTTAAGCCAAAGGTCATTCGCGAGTTAAGCCTTAGGTCGTTTGGCCTTTATAACGTTAGGTCGCTCGCGTATTTAAACTTTAGGTCGCGCTGGCCTTAAGTCGTAGGTCATCTCCGACCTAATATTGCCGCTGCTATTTCACTAGGTCGCACGGGCTTTAGGTCGTAGGTCGTAGGTCGTGAAGCTCCTAGGTCGTAGGTCGTAGGTCGCTCGGTCCTACTTCTGTCCCTCAGTCGTGTAACCCTATCACCTTTAGGTCGTTAGGCGTTTATGTCGTTAGATCGTTACACCTATAACCCGTTAAGTTGTGAATACCTTTAGGTCGTGAACCCCATTAGGTCGCAAACCTCTTTAGGTCGTCTGTCCCTTAAGCAGTTAGGTCTTCGACCAGTGATGCCTTAGGTCGTTTGACCCGTGTTACGTTAGGTCGCGTAACCCCTTAGGTCGCTTGACTTTGTTTCCTGTTAGGTCGCGTGACCTTGTTTTTCTTAGGTCGTGAACCTTGTTAGGTCGCTCATCCTTAGCTCGCGTGCCTTCTTAGGTCGTACACCCCTTTAGGTCGTTAGACCTCATTTTTGTTTTAGGTCGTAGGCCGCTTGTCTTCACTAGGTCGTACCGTTTTGGACGGGGCGCTGCCCCGCACCCCACCGGGGGCGCTGCCTCCGGGACCCCCGTAGCAGGGGCGTTGCCCCCGCACCCCCACCTTAGGGGGTTGCCAACCCCCCCTCGGACCCCCCTCCGTAGGGGATCTTATCTGAAAAACATTCAACGGGACTTGTTGAGCTGATTTCCTTGGATTTTTATCACATCTTCGAATGTGATCTTTGTGATTGATTGTTTCTACAATCGCTTCTGTGATTTGTCACTTTAAAGCATAAAGGTTTCAATACTAGTAGTAAATATCAAAACTCTTTCAACAAAATGATTTCAACTCTATTTTTAATAACAAAGCTCTTTTCTTAACCCGTTTTCCAATCTATTAGTATATACAAACCTTTACCTCATTCGGATGAGAAATCTAATTAAACGGCTTAGTAAAACAAGTGGTATGAAACGCTTGCGTTTTCTTCGTCGGTTAATTCTTGGACTTGTTCGATTGAACCTCAAGTGACAATTTTATTAGTGAAGATTTACAGTACGTTCGTAAATATTTAAGTTAAGCTAGTGATGGGACATGAAACTAAACTTTTATATTTACTAACTTAGTGTATTTGACACTTCTCGTTGATCATGATGATCATTTTATGATTTAGACTAGCAATTGTGCGATGTCTCTTTGTTTGCAAGGTTAGACTAGACCTCATTGGTGTGATTCCGACTCACACATATCTCTTTGTCCGCAAGGTTAGTCTAGAGACCATTTGTGTGATTCGACTCACACATACCTTTTTGTTGCGAGGTTAGGCTAGACACCGCTTGTGTGATTCCACTCACACATACGTTTATGCTTTTTGGTTAGCCTAGACCTCATCTGGGTGATTCCGACTCACCCATATGGGGTAGCTTCCCATGGTCTCCGGACCGTCATGTGATAGGCCTCTTTCCCTTTTTCTGTGATTTCTGGATTTCTTGTGTTGATTTCTGGAATTTATGTCATTGACTTGTTATGAGTACAAGTTTAGGGTATGATGCCCTCTTTGGATCTTTGAGAAGATTCTTGTGATATCGATTTATCTCTTATTGATTGATCTTCTGTTGATCATCATTTGCATACTTATAGTAGTATGTCAGTATGGATATTTTATGTTTATTCCATATCTTTTATTTTATACCATGTCATCTGATATTTATAGCTAGACTGATCCGTTTATTATTTTCTTAAATAATACTCGGGTCAGACCGAGATGTTACAGGTGCTTCTGCTTGACTTCTTCCCGGGATTTGCTACTCTGACTTTTGGCTAACTATTTAAATTAGCGTTTTTTTGTTGTATACACTTGAAACATAGACTCATGGTTGTATTCTTTTGTATAGCACGTGCTGCTATTCTTTTGTATTATTGTGGATCTTTTTGACCACTACTCTGATGTACATTTTCATGTGCTAGTTATATATTCATATCTTCTTCCGCCTCTGTGATATGGATGTCTGTGATTGGTTTGTGTTATGCTTATTTCTATATTTGTTTCCGAAGATTATTTATCGCCACATAGTGATAAGCAATCACATGGATGGTCGCTCCTCAACAGCCTTATTCTCCGTGCTAGTTGACAGCACTACACCGTAGTGTTCTCGGCTAGCGTGGGTATAGAGGTGGGGCGTCACAATATCATTTCCGTTTTGAAAACCCAAATCAATATGATATCATTTTTTAAAACCCAAATCAGTATGATATAATTTTTATTTCAAATATATCCTTTTCCCAAAATCATAGCCTTTTCAAATCATAATACCTTGAAACCCATAACTTCCAATACTTAAATGATTTAATATTAAATTACTTTATATAATATATTAGGTTCTTTAATTTCACAAATCAATTCCAAATACAGATTTGAATCCCCAAATAAACCATTTCAATTTCCCTATATTTCAAAGCTTTAAATATTCCACCATTTCAAAACTAATTCTTTGATAATCCCATATACATCAAGTTCAATTACTATTATTTAGATTTGAAATGTTTACGTAATAAATCCAATATCATTTAAGAAAACTTTTAACTTCACATAACTGGATATTCTTTCAATTTATTTAACTTGATATATTCATTTAAATCACTCTAAACCAAATCAAGTTATAAGAATCATACCCTTTAAAATCTCAATTTTATTTAAATTTCAAATCAAATTTATTCGAGTATAATTCTTAAATAATTCAATTCAAACCAATTTCATATTTATCTTCCAACTTAATTTTTATTTAAGTCATTACAAACTCTATATATACAATATCTTAAAAGGTACTTAACCGTATAATATAAAACAATCAAACTCCGTTATTAAACTTATTTTTATTAAACAAATTATACATAGCTTAAATTCAAGAATTTAACTGTATATATATATATATATAATAATATTTATATAAAATCAAAAATTAATATTTATTAAACCGTGTATTTCTTTCAAAACCGTAGAAATCAATTTCAAATTATTTATATATATATAGACCACGGTGTCTGTATATAATTTTCTATCCTATGGTCAAGTGATACAGATATTTATCATTTCAATCCGTAATTTAAAACATAAATACGGTTATATATCATTTCAAACCGCAATCCCGAAAAAATA
This sequence comes from Allium cepa, assembly GCA_030765085.1. Taxonomy (NCBI): domain Eukaryota; kingdom Viridiplantae; phylum Streptophyta; class Magnoliopsida; order Asparagales; family Amaryllidaceae; genus Allium; species Allium cepa. The sequence goes on along the minus strand of CM060943.1, from coordinate 948,253,873 downwards.
AAAATTCATAACAACTTGTAATTATAACAATATAAAGTACAACATCCATTCATCTAATATCAATCATCAACCATTTATCACAATCATCATCCAATTCAAACAATAAGTATATAAAAGATAATAAATAATAGGTATTTACTGGCAGTTTATATTCAATAATAAATTAAATAACAATTTAACTGGTAGTTTATATGCAAAAATAAATTAAATAACAATTTAATTCCATAAATTCAATTTAATTGGAATGATGATAAAAATATGCCAAACAGTCATAAATAAATTTCTAATCACATCAAAAATTAATTTAACACACATAAGAATTTTTAGAAGTTTTGAGTGGGTTAAAACACTCACCTTCGTTTGATTCTGAAAATTTTTTAGAAACAAATCAACACGAACCCAACTCCAAAGTCTAGTCGATGATGATACGAATCCAACGCAAGAACCCATACTTGATTCTGACTTCATATGGAAAAGTTATAAATATTATTAGATGTCGATTTAAACTTAAAACATTTGCAAAAAACATTTACATTACTTAATTATGATGATCAAACGTACCGTAACGCCGCACTATCACCCAACGCACGTTTCCAGGCACCAACCATCAAACGAGTCAAAACGCTCAACGTGCCGCCATGGCAAGCCAGTCGCCGCCGTACTGCAGCCCGAGACGCGCCCCGCTCTACCCCTCCTCTCAACTTCGTCTATGCGTCCTCTAGCATTCTAGATCGAGAGATAAAATAGCCAAACAGTCGCGACTTCAGATAGCTACCGCTGACGCTGCGGTGGTCCGATGAAGATCATAGCCGTCGATCGAGTCCATCCCGTCAAGCTCTCCAACTTCGCCGTTGATGAGGTAGTCTGAAAGTGATCGGAATGACGCCGATAAATGAGGGACGTTGGATCTAGGGTTAGGCTATTGAAAAGGGCGGCCTGGTTTATTCCTTTAGAGTTTAGATAGAAGAAGTTTTTTTTTCATTTTTCTTTTCTGTAAATTGAAAATTAGGCTTTTTCGGACATTAGAGAAGAGGAACAGAGGATAGAGATTTGTACGTACACGGAGATTAAAAGCTGGTAGGGTTTATGATGACGAATTATAGACAAAGCTGAAAATAGAATCGATGGACAAGATTGAACTACACGCTGAACGATAAATGGGCCACAAAGCCTGCTTCGACTACCAAACGAAAATGGGTCAACCCGTATGTCGAAATAGATGTTTTTGAATATTTTAAACGCAATGGAACAGGTTTCACATCCAAATTCCATCGTATGAAGAAGTTATGCTAAAATTAAATTATCTCAAATTGATTTCAATTGATTTCAATTAAATTCATTTTAAGGCGTTTCGAGTCCTTACGATCAAACGACAAGTCAGATCACTAGGACACTTGAAATCCTACAATAATTCACCGTTGTGGATCCGACGAAACTGGTTCTGTCAAAATCTGAGTCAGTGGCCAAAATGGCTATTTTTATATTAATTAAATAAATTAATATTAAATTAATTAAATCAAATTTTCAATTTCAATTCTATAATTGATAATTTTAATCATTTTTTATTTTCTTAATCTTTTATACTAATTTAAACAATTTAGATGTCATTTTAACATTGATTCATCCATCAATTTCAGCGTTAAATTTCATTTTTATTACATTCAAAAATTATAAATTTAATTTACAATAATTCCAATTAATTTACTTATCATTCTATTATTCAGTTCGTTGATGTCAAATGGATGAAATTAACACTGGACTCAATATCTATAACATTAGTGTTCTCCAATTCAACTTAATGTTCAATTAACCAAATAAATTAAATATTTAATTTTATTTATTTGCAATTAATCCAATTATTGAATTCTAAATTTCAAATAAATTAATAAATCTTGGTTTCCATTCTTTACATCAACCAATTGTCATATTATAAATAGGATTGACATTGATATTATTTCCAATTATTTCCTTAATTTGTACTAATATAACATTAAATTAAGATTCCTTGCAATTGATTAAAAATTTTGACTTAATAGAATAAATAAATGATTACTTTATAATAATTGTGGCCATATAACTCTTAATCACATTTATATAAGTCATCATTTCCAAACAATTACTATAGAACGTTGATTTTATTCATTTTATACAAATTCAGCTTTAATTAACTTTGGTTAACCTTGTTACCTTTCATTTAAGTTATTATCTCCTTATTAATTAGCAACTTTTTCTTTCCTTCAATATTAAATTATCAAAACTTTCTCAAATTAACAAATTTAAAACATTGAAAATTACGGGTTGTTAGATTCATCTTTATTTTGAAATCTGTACACAACAAAATCAAATGATAAATGATTTGTGTGATTCATATTTGGTCAATGATTCAAGACGAAGTTTTCAAAGTAATCAAGATTCGAATTCACTTCAAAATTCAAACAATTTCGACTATAACCCATGCCAATTCAATTTTGAACTCCAAAATGAATTTCAAGCTCAAAATGAAAATGGAAACAAGTATTCATTTGGCAATGGGAATAATCTTAACAACGTTAGGAGTGAAAAATTTTGTTCTCCACAAATGCAAATCGAAAATTCTCAAGTCGATAATTATAAGTTGGATTTTGTTGAACAAATGAACGAAATTTACGATGATCGCACAAATTTGCTGTTTGAAATAAATATGAAACAGCGTGAGAAATTAAACCAAATCCCAACGTGTGATGATTCGAGCGATAATCCATCTTTTAGCCAAATTGGCGATTATCAATTAACAACTTTTGAAATTGAAAACAAAAATCTTAATGAAGTTGTTAAAAATTTGGTAATTGAGTAGGTTATCAATTCTTTTGAGGGCGTGAAACCAAACTTAAAATTCGATCTTCCTTTTCTCAGTTTCGAAAATTTGAAAACAACAACTTTGGATTTTGAACTTGAGATACGCAATGAAGATGTTGATAATCCAACAAAGGAAGACGAATTTAATGAACACAAATTTTTTGGACTTTGGATGACGAGTTTTTAAATTTTGACAGGGAAGATTTATATCACCACTTTGATTTTGAAATCATTAAATTTGAAGAATTTTTCAATGACAAGTTTGAACTTCAACTTGTTGAAAATGAACATGAATTTCAATCAATTTTTTTATCAACCCTAAAAATCATCAAAAATAAAACAACTCATACAATTTTCAACAAAACGACTTAAGTTGTGTCTCATATACTTGACGAGACAAATGAATCGGTTTTAGGAAGACCATTTCATTTACTTTTTGACGAGATACTTTCTGATCTCGTGTAAATACCATTCGTTTTCATGTAAATAATAATAAACGTTCCTTTCACTTGGGTTGATTGTGGGGACACAATCAAAATCAAGTGTAGGGATGACTCGTCTTCATTTTTTATTTTCACGATTTATTTTTACTTTTTCTTTGCAAAATTAAAAAAAAATCTCAAAAAACAAAAAAAGAATTTTTTTAAGCATTTTTTATTTATTTTTAAAGAAACACTATAGGATAAATATATGGTTTTGGCTTATTAAATTGAAACTTTTAAAAGTTTATTTGTCTTAACAGAAATAAAAATAAAGTTTGATTACAAACAACAATGGTTTAACTAGTATATAGGAAGAATCATACATGTTAATTATGAACTACATCCTAATTGAAAATCTTTGTTTTAAAAAGTGGTCGATTTAAAGTGAAGGATATAACATTTTTTGCCTTCTAAGTTAAGTGGTGCAAGGATTATTTTGCAAAACTCTCTCTTTCTTTAAAAAATGAAAAAAAACAAAAAATTTGTATATATGTAAATATTTTCTATTAACACCTACCGTCGACAGGTGTACACACTCGTGTGTACACTCGCCATGCTCTGCACCTTTCTCATGTAAGTTCGAAAGGCAGTGCACGATTGGTATATCAGGCCTCCGTCTAACCAAGCTAGGTGTACATATAAAAATTCTTTTTAATAACGCCAACATGTAATAGGTGTTCACACTCTTGTGTTCACTAGCCACGCTCTGTATTGCCCTCACATAAGTGCACAAGGCAGTGCATGGGTAATATATCTGGCCTTAGTTTATTTGAGTTAGGCATATGTAAATATTATAAATATCAATAAAATTTTCAAAAAAATAAGAGAGAGTAAGCAAATGAAATGCAAGCACTATTTTAACTTATTTGATTTGACATGTTACTGAAAAAAGTGAATATGCTACTTTGATAAACTTTGATAATCAACTAAGGATCCTTTTTATAGTTACACTTTGTTATCAACCGAAACGAGTTAAAATATAGTCTATTTGTTATGATAACTTCATTTTTATTGGAACTTTGATGAGTAAATGAATAAAATTTTCAACATAATAATCAAAATGAAACGACCCACAAATCTGTACCCCTTGAGTCAACACTATCTACAACAATCAACTCAAGTTGTACAGAAATATGAACCATTTGGGTTAAAGAAGATGAGGTTGAAGAAGAAAATAGAAAAACAACAACAGAATCTAACCATCGCAGCGGAATAAAATATAATAGATAATAAATGATCTTTACTCAAATCAAATATCTCTGTTTATATATTACATCATCAGAGCACAACCATCACAGCTCGACATCAATATCATACAAATGGATACACAACAACTCAACACAGCGGAATATATATATAAACAAATACGAGAGTACGTGTCGTCATCCAGCTCGTCTCCATAGCTCCACAGCATCATCTTCTGTATCCTATAATACTCAGTCTAATCCGAGCATTACAGTTAAATAACACCCGAGTCAGTCTAGAATACCAGCGTAAGAAAATCACACCCAATTGATTATTAAAGTTTCAAATATCCTTTGAAAACAAAAGCATCTCGTAAGACCACGCCACAAATAAACATGTCGGGTTTTTACCTTACGATAGCTAAAACATTTTTATTAAAGTCCTCTGATATTATAATAGTGTCTATAGAAAGTAAAATGGAATCTAGCTGAAATGCTTGCATCTCGCGTGTCAGCAATAGTTGGGCACAATCAAAACCGTACGGGCGCGTAGGGAAATTGGATTCCAACTAATGGCTAGGCACTGGGGTACCACCTGTCACAGTACCTGGTCTAGATCAGCGTACCGAGGAGCCACCCTAACTCCCCTGCAACACAAGACCGGAACCATCCCTTACTGGACAGTCCCGAGAAAGATCACCCTGCGGTTGGGATCAGCAACCGCCCACAAAGCCGAAATAAAAGGGACATCTAGACAGGGATGACCTCACCCTCTAGTGGGGGCTACCCACGAAGCCTTGCGGCATAACCCCTCATTTTCAGCCATTCCCATTTGATGAGGCTTGAGGCTAAGCGTTACCTTTTTAGAATATATCCCTTAGAATGCCCATCGTCCACCTGACGATGTTTCGCAAGCATTCATCCATACAAGTCCGTCCCGAGTTCGAACGAAACCTAAGGCACTATTCCTACTACATCCATTTTGAAAATATCCTCAGGATTAGTAGCGACTAGCCCTTGCACTTCACTGCTCCATCTTCGAATCCAAACTTGTTTCCCACGAAAACATACAAACCGGATCGAGGTGGTTTTCGAGAAATAAATCTCGACCCCGGTCTCTTCGAAACGATCAATGTATTTGTCCAATATTGATAGTCGGTGATTTAACTATCAATTAATACTTACAAACAACCATCCAACAATAAATAATTTTCCAAAATTATTTATTTATCTCAAATTACTTTCACAAGATATATTTCTATTCTCAAAACTCTTTGAAAACAGTTTTAAACATATTCCTTTCCCGGAATAATTTCCCAATATTTATTTCCACTGAAACACCAAGTATAAAATACTTTTAGCTTCTAAAATAATTTAAAAGCACTTAGTTATAGAATATACTTCATAGCCTTAAAAATTTAAACTACTTTAATACTTATTCAAATATATACTTTCGAAATAATAAATAAGGCTACTTTTATAAAATATAAAACTAGATTTTATTTAAACTACGATAATAGCTTTGAAAAATATTTATTTTAGAATTTAAACAATTAAAAATAATAAATTTTCGAAGATATGCTTTTTAAAACAACATTAAAACATTTAACTTATATTTAAAATTGCTTGAAAATCGTACTTGGCTATCCAGGGAACACTCTTCCCTTTCACATTCTTTAAAAATGAATCACTATTTATTTTTAAACGAATTTCCATTCCTTTATAAATTTCCAATTTGAATTCATATGTAAAATATCCACCGATATTTTATTTACATGATAACCAAGTTTAAAAATTCCGGACTCACACTTCGCTTTTAGATTTCAACTCCCTAAACACTTTGATCGATTTACAATTTATTCCCAATTTACTTTGCTTAAAATAAATTTTCTTTCTTGCTTTACTTATTTCAAATTTCATTAACATTTAAATTTTATTTCCTCATTTTGAGTAAAAACCCTTTTTAACTAAAGATACCAATTTCAGATTCCCAAAATGCCTTCTTTATCTCTTAATTAAATTTAATCCTAAAAAAATTCTTTATTCATTCAAATAATATCACTTAAGCTTCATAATTTGTTATTACCCCTAATAATTCAAATTCCTCTTATTCCAAATTTGATAGAGTTTTGCAATCACTTTTATTTTATTTTATTTTCAATTCATTATTAATTTATTCCAATTTACTAGAATTATTTTACTTAAAAATTTACTCTTTCATTTCTTTCGAAAATACAATCCTAGAGATTTGATAATTTATTTTACTGAGATATTCAATACAACCATACCATTCAATACTTCAATTATTCATAAAATCATCATAGGATATCAAATATTTAGAACACGGAATATTAAATAATCTGGTCCAGTTGGATCCCTCTAACCTGTTTTCCCTGCATCCAAAGGTGTTAGCACAATAATATGCAAATTCCAGAATATAACATACTATAGCACATCAATCAATTTCAACCATTCAAACAATTATTTAAATTTAATCGTTTAAATTTACATTTAAATTAACCGAGTGAGATTAACTCACCTTTGCTTTTATTTGCAATCCGCTTCCATCTCAACTCAGTTTCTTCATGATTATAGACCTTGAATAAATATTTATATAATTTTATTAATATTTGAATTCATCGAACAATTTATTATTATTCATTTTAAACCGACAAATGTTCTTTTAAACTAATGTTTTAATTTTAACTTAATCTCCTTTATATCTACATATACTAGAATAACCTATATATATCTATATATCTAAATATTTACCTGTTTATAAATCTTACCACTTTTCAAAAGTCCTACTTCCATATATTTTTACTCTCAGCCAATATATTTAAATTAAGATATGTATGTGCATTTGTATTAATCCTCATATCCTTCTCTGTATATATATATTTATCTGACTAACAAAAACAAAATGTTTCAGCCCTTATATAATTTAATTTCATTATATATATATATATATATATATATCTGTTAAATCAAAATTAATATAAAAAAACAAAAGTTGAATACCTCACTGCTCGAACACGTCTGAGAACTCAAATTCCACTTTCTCGCGTACCCAAGCCCGAGAATACCCTCAGGTCGCAACTGGCATCGTCACGATAGCCACATCGAGAGCCTCCACCATCGGTCTCGAATTCTAGTCCAACGTCACCCCCAATCGAGTCGTGATCTCGCCTTCATCCTCCCACCGAGCCACCCAAAATGATCGCACCCTGAAGCCTCCACCAAGCAAACCCTAAATCGAGAGATATGTCCCTCCCTCGTCGTCTCGTGTGCAGGTCCCAGCAAGAAGCCGACATCGAATTCGCTTTCGATACTGCCATGCGCCATTTTCTTTCACGATTTTTTGAAGAGGAATTTGGGTTTGGGGAAATGAATCGCGAGCAACTGAAGAACGAGGGGAAAAGAAGCTCACGTTATTATATATTATTATTATTATTAACAGAAGCGGATTCGATTTCGTGTATGAAATTTGAAATAGGGAAGGGGATGAGTGATTTACTTTTTGAAACAAGGCAGCCATTTTTTTTCTTTCCTGGGTTTTAAATTTTCAACTGAAGATAGTGAAATAAAGAAGGCTCGGCTGAAAGATAAAGAAGAAGCGATGAAAAGATGGAAGGTGGCTTCACAGTGAAGGGTGACGATAGAGACAGGCTAGGTCTGCTTAGGATGGCTAAAGCATTTGAAATTTATATTTTTATATTCAAAATATCCCGTTGTCCAAATTCTAATCCCTAACCCCAATTTAAATGCAACGACCAGCGTTCATAGCATTATATCGTTATATTTTCAAAACTGAACCAAAACATCTTTAAATTCGAATTTAAAGTGCTATCACCATCCATATTATCAAAGTAAATTTTCCAAACCTTCAAACTAATTTTAACCGGCTTAAAACTCCAGATTCAATATTTAGCTCAACTTCAAATTATTTAAATCAACAATTTAATTATCAAATAAATAGTGATATTTGATTTCAAGTTAAAAATTAACTTTTAAATATTTAAAATCAATTAAATATTCAAATTTTAAAGGTTTAAAAATTTCGGGTTGTCACACAAAACCTATATTTATCTTATTCGTGTCAAATTAAAAATAAATCCTTCATTTGTAAATATTTTCAGAAACTCGCATTCACATCTTTGTTAAATCTTGGATTTTGTAAATATTTTCATCATGCATTTGGATTTTGTGGGTAGTATCTGCTGAAAACCCTTACGAGACAACATTCGTCCTGCTGGAGACACCCAAGAGGTTTAACGGTTTGTTCCATACACTCAATGCAACCATGCTCCCTATGAAAATGACTTTATGTTTTAGGGTACTCAAGGACAAATAAAAAGAAAGTGTAGGGGCATTTGATGTGCACGTAAATATGCATATTTTTACCACCATATTTAATCTATTTAAATTAATAAATGATCATATTTGGTATTTTAACTTTTTTAACCAAAAATCCATATTAATTCCAAATTGTCACATATCCATCTTCATATATGGGCAAAACGGTCATTTATATGCATGTACTTCTTTGAGAAAAATTAATTGGAAATTTATACATATTTGTGTAGGAATTTGATCTCAAATAGGAGTGGGTTCGTGAAGACACATGCATGCACCAAATGAATACAAAGGAATCAAGATGGAAATAATTCAATGTGAAGAAAATGGAGGACCCCACTTACCCACCAACTTTTATGTACAAATTAGAGGCTAATGCACATGCTTATGAAACTAATGCCTTCATGTCCACTTAAATGATGATTAGTAGAAGCTAATGATTACTTGGTCTCCACACTACCTCAAGGGCATTTTGGGGATTCCCCAAATTATGGATTAGGGTTTCATGCTGGTATAAACAACCCATTATGTTCATGTAACATCTTCTTCCTTAGTCTCTCTTAGTTTAGCTTAAGCTCAAAATAAAACTCAAAGCTCTCTTACTCTTTTCATGGCTACTTAGCCATTTCTTTTATGTAATCTATATGCAACTTTAATATATTTCTCTTTTTTCTTTTGTTTATTTTCCTTTCACGTTTGTAGTGTAGATTTACTTTCATGCAAATTAGATTAGTGTTAATTCTTGTTAATTAGTTCTCTTCTTTCATATAGCTTTCATTTTTCTTTCCTTTTGCTTTCATATTGCAAGCTACATTTTTTAATCAAATGACAAATATGAGAGGCCAAACCCCTTCAATTTAGGGGTAATGAAGCTCCCTAATTATGTAGCTTCAACTAGATGTTAATTCATGCTCTCTTTTTGAGCTTAATAAGAATGATTGAAGTGGTTTAATTTTTATTTTTGCTTTGAATTTCATAGCCTATATTGTTGACACCAAATAGGCTATGCTTAAAAATCACTAACACGAATTCCTCTTCATCAAAATATGATTATGGCATAAGAAAGTGATTTCAAATTCAAATTTAACGTTCTATATTTCTAATCAATAGTTAATAGGTCATACTTAAAATAGATTTCCTTTTCATGTCATTTTCATCAAAGTTAGTAAGTGGTTAAATTTATTTTAAAAAATTTGGACTATTTTTTAAACCGATAGAAAATTAGCCGATTATCATAGTAGCTGCTATGCGTTACCACCAGTCTGGATCAGCAAACGGTATATCTATCCTGGCATTGCCTCGAGTGCCTTTTCGCATGCCCTATCGCACTTTCTACGAGTTTGTTTTATGTCGTACTTATGGAATGCTCCCTAGTAGCCTACCCGTGGGTGGAGTTTACAGTATTTGTATAGACTATGGCATTATAAATATGTATTAAGGGGGATATGGGTAATGGATTAACGCTATTTTAATAGCTTACTTTACTATAGACATATTATAATAGCGTATATTACTATATAATAGATAGTTCCATGAATCCTTAGAGGATGGTTGTCCCAAACATCCTTTAAGTTACTTGTATTATCAGTTGATATTTCATTTGAGTTGGATTTATTAATATAGCGATGTTAATCCTAACTCGAATGTTTTGTACTTTTCTTTACGCTTGGGTCGGACTGAGTGATACAGGATTTGAGACTCGCCTTTGGAGTTGGAGCTTCACTTGGAGATCAATTGTAACGACCCAGAATTTCTGTCCATTGAAATTCATATATTTAATTGATTTTAAATATTAACAAGTAAAATTAGTAAGCCAAATAAATTTTACTCTGAATATCTAAATTTAATTTGATAATTAAATCGATAATTTAATAGGTGAAATTACAGAAATAATATAAAATCGGGTTTAAAATGATTAAAAATGATTTATAAAGTTGTATTAAATCATGTTGGAGTTAGAATGATGTTATCTAACTTTTAAAATTGAACTAAAAGTTAAATCGCAGAAATTGAATATTATAATATTTAATTGACGACTAAAAATAGTCATTTTTCAAACAATCTCGGATTTCGACGAAAACAGTTTCATCGGATCGGTAATGTTATATTATTGTATGGTTTCAAATTTCGTGTCAATTGGATTTACGGTTTGTTCGAGGCAAGCTAAAACGCGTAGAAATCGATCGAGTGAATTTTGAATTTAAATAATTTGATTCGAAATCGTATCTTCCAAATTTGATCGAATTGGCTCCCGATATATATTCCATTGCATTCGGAATAGTGGTAAAACGTTGTAAATTACAGGCGGCACGCTTCGTTTGGAGTTCGAAAAAATTTCAGGTGAATAGTGTTCGAGAAATTTTCTATAAAAGGACTTTACTTTCTCATATTTTCACCAAAACCTAATCCTCTAATCCTAGCCGCCAGTTTTAATCAATGGCCAGAATTGCTCTCTCCTTTCTTCCTTATTCTCTCTTGATCTATCAACAATCCTCGAATACTATCAACTACAAAGTTGAAGATCTAAACGAGAGCTTCGATTCTATATGGTCATGATCGTGTTTAGTGAATCGACGAGGTTGCAATTTAGGTTCAAAACACGCACGTTCCGCTCGTTTTTCATGGTGAAGAGCACGATCGAGTTCAACTAAATTGAGGCCGAAGGTAGCTCTCGTCGGGGGCATTTCAATGGCATCTCCTGATCATCTTAGAGGTCGACGTTGAGGTCACGAAATTTAGGGTAAGAACGACGGCTTTAGGTTGTTTTTGTTCGAACGAGACTTGGGAGCGAACGTGGAAGAACAAACTAAGCGCGTGCGGCCCTGATGTGTGATATCCCGAAAATTTTGAGAATAACAATTTAATAATTTATGTCAAAATTTAATTGAATTGACCATATTGTTAATGATAAATTTGAAATTAATTAATAATCTTCTTCAAAATAAATATTTAAACTGACAATCTATATTTTAAAGGCAAATAAATTGTTTTATATTTGTAATGTATACATATCTGTATATATTATAACTAGATAATCTTTGTTTTAAATTTAATAAATAAAGGCATGTTTTCTAATTCCAATATTTTTGGTAGATTGGAAATTTGAGTTAATCTACTATTGAATAAATAATCATATGACTTTAAAATACTCAAGATAAAAGGTTAATTGTTTAAAATTATTTTTAGCCTAGAGTTTAAATTTAAGTAAAAAGGTTTGTTTTGTTCTTTTTAAATATAGCTTGATAAAATAAGCAATTTATTTATAAGGGATAATTTCTTTTTTAAATTATTTTTAATCTAATAATGAATTTTAATGATAATGTAAATCTTTGCAAATGGACTTTAAATAGAAATTATTATTTCAACTTTATTTATATATGTGTGTTTGAATGGAAGTTATGATTGGAAATTAAAAATAAAGTTTTTTTAAAAAAAAAAAAAAATTAAAGTCTTTCAAAATGTCTGAAAATAAAATAAACCTTATTTATATATATTTAACATAAGTATAAATAATAACAAGTAATTAAATATTTTATAGTTTAAGTTTAAAAAATAAAAGAGAAATAGAAATAAGCATATACTAAATTCATAGGTTAAAATTTTATAACATAACAGAAACTACATTATATCTATGTTAATGAAGTACAGAAACAAAACAGGCAAGAATAAAGTATGAAGTTTATGCTGCAAAAGTAAAACATCATCATACAAAAGAAGATAAACATGGAAGCATAAAGTACTTAGCATTTAATGCTTTCATTTCTTAGCACAAACTTAAAGTCAATTCGAAATCTTATTAAGCAATTCAGCCTCCACAAATTATGCCTAATAAAACAAAGTATATATGTACATGTAGGAATTAAAATAAAAAAAAATCAAAGGCAAGCTAGGCTAGTGAAAATAATAATGTAGCCTGCTAATAGAAATGCAAAGCAAGTAAAATTTGTATGTAAGTGTTACAGGGCAAAAATAACCAAACCAGATAAGTAAAAGAAAGAAACATCTACATATACAAAAATGGGTAAACATGAAACATAAAGCAATTAAGCAATTAATGCTTTCATCTCAGCAAACAAATTAGTCAATTCGAATTTACCTAAAAATCTCTCCGACTCCAAAATAAAAAGATCTTGCCTGATAAAACAAAAAGTAAGAAAAGTATGTTCCAGTTGATGCCTCCCTTTACAAAACCTGTTTTCTTATATATGCAATACTTTTGTGTTCAACTAAGCTAACCAGAAAAAAAAATAGTTAGCTTTTTCTTTTTTGCAAACTTAAACTACTTCAACAATCTAAGGTAAGATGTTAGCAGGAATATCAAAGCAAGCATATCCATTTTTTTTTATAAACCGAAAACATTATTCAACAAGAAGATTAAAAGAGGTGCAAGCTAGTAGTGTCAAGAGCAAGAACTTTTCTCTGCTCAACTTATGATGACAGGTGAGTAACAACACATCTATAAATATGTGAGTATAATTATTCTGTTATATGTTCTCTCTGAAGCTTAGTTATTTGTGAGTATCTTTTGCAAATACATTTCTATGTTAAGGTGTGGATATGTGATAATGTATTACTGTGTATCTTTCTCTGTTTTGATTGCAGGTAAGAAAATTTCTTTTATTCTTAATTTAAACTTTAACAATTCATAAGTTTTGAACATATAATGTTGTTATAACATTGACTTGAGTCTGAAATTGGTTTAAAAGAAAATAGTATTGAAATGGTTTTGAAAAATATAGTTTTACAGTGGAAAGTTAAAATAAGCTAAAACCCAATTCTTTTAAATCATAGTTTCAGGCATATGAATCAAATGCTAAAACAAAATTTTGATTTTTAAAACCAGAATGACTATTTTTAGTTAAGTATTTAAGGTTTAGTTCGGGGTTGTATATGATAAGTGAATCTGTGATTTTGGGATGATCTATGTGAATTTGGGATTCGGGTTTTTTTCTGGAGGAAGAAGTAGGAATGGAGTTTTGTGTAAAAATGGTAGATGTTGATAAAATTTACCTGGGAATTCACGGTAGGGGTTTTTCTTATAGAACCCTAATTTTTGCTGCGCGTGAAGAATCGATCACCACAACCTCTATAGTGGATCGAGTGTTGCGTGCTCTTGAGGGGAGGTAGAGGAGACATAGATGTGGTGATGGCCGGGATTGTGGCGTCTCTGGTGAACGAGGTGGGGTTGACGGCGAACTTCCAGGTTTGGGTTTGGGTTGTCTGTGTTTTCTGATGGGAGCTCGAACCCTTCTTTTTGATTTCAGGTTGGATTGGACATGTTGATGGTTGCGAAGGGGCGTTGGGGTGATGGATGGTGTGGTCAGATCGCCAACGATGGTCTGTGTCGACCATCGGCACCGTGCATATGCACGGCGCACTGTGGTGCCTGGAATGGTTGACGCAAAAGGGAGGGGTATTCGAGTTTTTAAGTGTTTCAACTCGAGAAATACTTCGCGCGACTCTAAGCGTGCTCGTGATTGTCTCGGAGTAGTGTTGAAGGGGAAGCCTGAGTAAGTTGAACAGGTTTTTGTTTAAAAATCTGTAAAGTTAAAATTGTTTAAACTGGGTTTTTAATGAGATAAAGGTTTAACCTAGTTATTTAAATAAAAGGAAGTTTGGATTCGAAAGAAATTTGAATCTCAGTTTAAATTAAAATAAAGTTTAAAATTTTAAATTATTTGAAAACACTTTAAAAAGGTTGATTTGTTGTGCGAGTTTCACTCGAGTGATTCGAGTGTCGGACTCGAAGAAAAGTGGGGTTTGGCTCGTAGAAATAATTGTTGGTCTCGGGTTTTTTTTTTTTTAGCTACAGGTTTTAATCATGTAAGTTTTATAAAAAAAAATTAAAACCATGCTTTTAAATGAAAATATACGTATTTAAAACAAAATTTAAAACAAGATAAGTTTGGATTCAAAATGTAGTTTGAATCTCAGTCTTTAAATAACTAACGATCTTTAAATTTAAAATTTGTTTTAAACTAATTTGAATGATAAAGTGAATTTTTAAATTAGACTTGAATTCAAATTGAAACCATGTGTAAATTCCTTTAATCTACTATTTTAAGATAACTATTATTTCAGTTGTAAAATAAAAAGAAGTTTGGAATTGATAAGATTAATTTGATTTCATTTTAAATCTTATATTTAAAATGAATTTAAAAGTAAATTTAAATTAAATTGATTAAATAGCTTATTAATGATAGATTGGTCATTAAATAGAATAAGAGTTTTAAAAACCTAAGGCTTGAAATTATTAAATTAACTAAGTGGAAAATTAATGACTAGGATAGATTAACTCAGAAATGAAGAGTTAAATTTATTTAAATAAGATATAAGTTAAAGGTAAATTAATTGATAATTAAGAAATCCTTGGTTTAATTAATGATTAGTAATCAATTAATGAATTAATAAAGAATTAATTAATGAGTTATTAAGCCAAACTTAAAATGTAAGTTAATTACTTTAGGAAAGTAATTAAAGGATTATAATTAGTTAATGAAGGTCATTAACTGAAATTATAAAACACACAAATTAATAGGATTATTTTTTAATAATTAATTAAATTATCTAGTATAATTACTTAACGGAAGTAATTAAGGAATTAATTACTCGTTGTAATTAATTCTATGAATTGTTTAAGTTAATTAATTAAGTTTAATTAATTTAGACAACCATTTTAATGATGAGATAAGTATAATTACTTAGGGAAGTAATTAGAGATAATTACTGGATGTAATCAACTGAGGGTGATTTAATAATGAAAGTAATTGGAATATAATTACTGTGTATAATTAATCAGGGGATTAATTAGAGGAATTAATTAAGGAGTAATTAATTTATTTGATGAGTAATTAAAGATAGTTAATTACTGAATGGTATTATCAGAGGTGATTAATAAATGTGGTTTAATTGAAGATTAATTACTTAAGGTAATTAAGTTAAAACAGGGAATTAATTAAAAAGTAATTAGAAATCATTGATTGATATAATTACTGATGGTATGATAAATTTAGATTAATTAATCAATAATAAGAAATTAAAGAGTAAGTAATTTGTGTAATTCAGAAGTAATGTAATGTTTGTAATTTAAGGTCAATTTCTATATTTGAATAAGATAATTAATTTGTGAAAATAATTAAAGGATGATTACTTGAATATAATTAAATGTTAATTAATCAAGTATGATTAATTGAAATGAGTAATTAGTGAATGATTTATTAATTGATTGGAGATTGATTAATAATTGTGTAAGCAAGTGAAGTAATTAATTTAATTTACTTTAAATTAATTAGAGATGATATAATTAATTTAATTCATTTTAAATTAATTATAGCTTATATGATTGCTTATATGTGGATGGATGAAATTGTTTACTTTGAATAATTTAAGATCTCAGATATGAGAATTGATGTTATGTGATATTGATGCTATATGATATGGATGCTTGATTTAAGTATGAATTATCTGTTATGAAGATATGCATTACCTGTTTGTAGTGATAATATTGGTCATCTGTTTATATGATGTTAACTATCTATTATGATATTGTGAATTATCTATCTGTGTGCGTATTGAATTATTTTGAGTTAAACTGTTAAGACTAAATAGACAACTTGGCCCTAAAAAAACACGTTTTGGATTTCGATGAGACCGGGATCGGGTTTTCCGCATTAGGATCATCCGAAAACCACATCGATTCCAAATTAACGTTAGGAAGTGAAGATGAAGATTCGGAATGCAAGGGTTATCGTCGTTAACTCTGAGGGTGATTTCAAAATGAGTGTAACGAGATAATGCCTTCGGTTTCGTTCGAACCCGGAATGAACTTGTATGGATTGAATGCTTTCAACACATCGTCAGGTGGGCGATGAGCATTCTAAGAAATATGTTCTCTAAAGGTAATCGCAGCCTCAAGCCTCATCAACCGAGAATGGCTAAAACAGGGGAGGTGCAGCAAGGTTAGGTGGGTCATGCCCAAGCAGGACAAGATTTTCCCCTGTCTAGATGTCCCTTTTTATTCGGCTGTGTGGACGGTTGTGAGCTCCAACTGTCGCGGTTGTCTTGTTCGGGACTGTTCAGTAAGGAATGGTTCCGGCCTTGTGTTGCAGGGGATGAAGGGAGTAATCCTCGGTACGGTGATCTAGGCCCCGTACTGTGACGGGCGGTACCCCAGTAGCCTTGCCATTGTATGGAATCCAAAATCCAATAAGTGCCAACGGTTTTGATTGTATTACCCACTTTTGTGGCTAGTAGCTGGAATTTAATCATGTAACAATTTCGGCTATTTTCTATTTACTTGAAAACCCTAGACCTATTATAATATCACAGAATTTCCTATCAAATGTTTTGGTTAGCGTAAGGTAAAAACTTACCCATTTTTATTTGTGGGGAGTCTTACGTGATACCTTTTGTTTTCAAATGTTTTTCAAAGTTAAGCAACTTTAACCTGTTACTCATACCAGACCCATGTCTGACCCGGAGTTTATTTTTGTTTTTCATAAACTCTCGGGTACCCAAATTTTTTTACGGGTAGCCAAGGGATTCAGGTTAGCTTGGACGAATTCTGGCGGAGCGATGGAGCAGGAGGCTTCATCGTTATAGATATATATAGTGTTCCGCTGTGTTGGTATCTTTTTGTTATTTGTTTGAGTTGTGTTGTATTAACTAGACAGGTGTTTATAACTGTCTAGTATGTGATGTATTGACTGTATAACTCTGATATATGTAAAATTATGTAATAGTTATGTGATCTATTATATTTTGTTCCATTCCGCTGTGAGATTCTGATGTTGTTGTTCTTTCTTCTCTATCTTTCTATTTTCTCATCCCTTTCTTTCTTAAAGACGATACGTCTTTCTGGGCGTAGAAGAGCGGGTCGTCACAGTTGGTATCAGAGCGTTAGGTTGAGTGAATACCTAGGCTCTTAAGTGATTTCTTTCTTGAGAGAGCGTATTTGTAATTTTAATATATAAATATATATATTTATTTCTACCTATTTATTGGGTTACCTGTTTGGGTTATCCAATATAAGTTATAAAGGTAGATAGAGTAGTGGTGTGTGTAACACGACCACCAATGGGTGGAGTTTGAATATTCGAGGTTGGAAGTGTATCTGTCGAGACTGTAGACCTATTACTGTCTCGAGTGAGCTTTGAATGGAGTAAGGATTTTATTGATCTCTGAGGAAATATGTTAAGGTTCGGAGTTCATTTTGAAGCGTATGTTTGGATGAGCTAGAGTTTGGACTCATCGGTTTGGCATGAGTAAGTCTGGATATCTTATCTCTAGATGTAATAGCTGTGTGATGAAACACAGTGACTGTGGAAGTCTCCAAAGATGTTTCTTTGGAAACAGTTAAGGAAGTGTAGCTGTTTCGATGTGGGGGCTGAGTTCAGTAAAATGTTTCTGTTGGTTTGAGGTCCGAGTGTCTCGAAGAGCTCTGGGTTAGGAATTTCTTGGCATTGGTGTTGGCAAGGAAGTTTTGACCTCTGCATCAGCAGTGGAGTTCAGAAATTGCAGTGTGGTTCCATTTCTTTGATGAATTGGCCAAATAAGCATAGGCAGTTCGGTTTGGTAAAGAGAGAATAGTTTTTCTTTGGTAATGGGCTAGATTGATCGCAAAAGTGACTTGCGATTGTTTGAGCTTCTCTTGGGTCTGTTTTTTTTCTGGATGTCTTCAGGAAGTTACAATTTTGTTCGTGTCTAGAGATTGAGTTTGGTATCGACTGGATTCCAGGAGTGGTATCGATGGTGTAGTAAGGTGATTTTTGGAAAAAAAAACAAGTTGGTGAAGCAGCTCGAGTTTTGGAGGAACTTCTGAATTTCTTGTATGGATCCGTTGAACCATAGTTCTTAGATGTGTTGTCCAGTTTGTCCTCGAGAGCATCATCAGCATTCTCACCTATTCTGATCAGAGTAGCGCAGTGGAAGCATGGTGGCAGCTGTTTGGTGTGGGAAATAACTAGAATTTGCAGTGTTTTGGATTAGAGAGTTTCTACTGGAAATTTTTCGGGATCTTAAGACCAGATTGGAACGCATCTGTATTATCTTTCCATATGAGAAGAAGTAAGATCAGTCTGCTGATTTTGGATTTGAAGTTGTGTTCTGATTTTTAAAGTTAATCTTAGAAAGACCATTTTGGATTGTTTTTGGATCAATTTTTTTCTGGGGATATCAGCAAGTGTTGAGCTGATCAGTATGGGAATATGTTGTCCAGGATCGTCAAAAGAGTATTTTGGATATCTGAGATTCGGAGTGTTTCACGTATCTCTGAGGGAGTACGTGTAAGAGCTATCTTTGATTGTAGAATCAGCAGTTCGTAGATTTTTGGTTGTTGAGTCGGATTTATCTGTAGTCTGATATTCTGTTTTGTGAATCCAGATGAATAGAAACTCGGTGGCTTAGTAATATTGTTTTGTTTGGATTCTGTAGAGAGAGTATCCCAATTTTATATTTGGGGGAACTCGAGAAAATTCTATTTAGAATTTTGTCGGGATAGTTAGATTTGTTTGATTGGATGAATTGGTTACTATGGTTGTTAGCATAAAATTGATATATGCTTGTGTTTTAAAATTAAATCTTTAATTAAATTATTAAATTACCTTTGTTTTAATTTTCGGGGACGAAATTCTTTTAAGGGGGGAAGAATGTGATATCCCGGAAATTTTGACAATAACAATTTAGTAATTTATGTCAAAATTTAATTGAATTGACCATATTGTTAATGATAAATTTGAAATTAATTAATAATCTTCTTCAAAATAAATATTTAAACTGATAATCTATATTTTAAAGGCAAATAAATTGTTTTATATTTGTAATGTATACATATCTGTATATATTATAACTAGATAATCTTTGTTTTAAATTTAATAAATAAAGGCATGTTTTCTAATTCTAATATTTTTGGTAGATTGGATATTTAAGTTAATCTACTATTGAATAAATAATCATATGACTTTAATATACTCAAGATAAAAGGTTAATTGTTTAAAATGATTTTTAGCCTAGAGTTTAAATTTAAGTAAAAAGGTTTGTTTTGTTCTTTTTAAATATAGCTTGATAAAATAAGCAATTTATTTATAAGGGATAATTTCTTTTGTAAATTATTTTTAATCTAATAATGAATTTTATTGATAATGTAAATCTTTACAAATGGACTTTAAATAGAAATTGTTATTTCAACTTTATTTATATATGTGTGTTTGAATGGAAGTTATGATTGGAAATTTAAAATAAAGTTTTTTTAAAAAAAAATTAAAAATTAAAGTCTTTCAAAATGTCTGAAAATAAAATAAACCTTATTTATATATATTTAACATAAGTATAAATAATAACAAGTAATTAAATATTTTATAGTTTAAGTTTAAAAAATAAAAGAGAAATAGAAATAAGCATATACTAAATTCATAGGTTAAAATTTTATAACATAACAGAAACTACATTATATCTATGTTAATGAAGTACAGAAACAAAACATGCAAGAATAAAGTATGAAGTTTATGCTGCAAAAGTAAAACATCATCACACAAAAGAAGATAAACATGGAAGCATAAAGTACTTAGCATTTAATGCTTTCATTTCTTAGCACAAACTTAAAGTCAATTCGAAATCTTATTAAGCAATTCAGCCTCCACAAATTATGCCTAATAAAACAAAGTATATATGTACATGTAGGAATTAAAAAAAAAAATCAAAGGCAAGCTAGGCTAGTGAAAATAATAATGTAGCCTGCTAATAGAAATGCAAAGCAAGTAAAATTTGTATGTAAGTGTTACAGGGCAAAAATAACCAAACCAGATAAGTAAAAGAAAGAAACATCTACATATACAAAAATGGGTAAACATGAAACATAAAGCAATTAAGCAATTAATGCTTTCATCTTAGCAAACAAATTAGTCAATTCGAATTTACCTAAAAATCTCTCCGACTCCAAAATAAAAAGATCTTGCCTGATAAAACAAAAAGTAAGAAAAGTATGTTCCAGTTGATGCCTCCTTTTAAAAAACCTGTTTTCTTATATATGCAATACTTTTGTGTTCAACTAAGCTAACCAGAAGAAAAAAATAGTTAGCTTTTTCTTTTTTGCAAACTTAAACTACTTCAACAATCTAAGGTAAGATGTTAGCAGGAATATCAAAGCAAACATATCCATTTTTTTTATAAACCGAAAACATTATTCAACAATAAGCAAACAAGAAGATTAAAAGAGGTGCAAGCTAGTAGTGTCAAGAGCAAGAACTTTTCTCTGCTCAACTTATGATGACAGGTGAGTAACAACACATCTAAAAATATGTGAATATAATTATTCTGTTATATGTTCTCTCTGAAGCTTAGTTATTTGTGAGTATCTTTTGCAAATACATTTCTGTGTTAAGGTGTGGATATGTGATAATGTATTACTGTGTATCTTTCTCTGTTTTGATTGCAGGTAAGAAAATTTCTTTTTTTCTTAATTTAAACTTTAACAAGTCATAAGTTTTGAACATATAATGTTGTTATAACATTGACTTGAGTCTGAAATTGGTTTAAAAGAAAATAGTATTGAAATGGTTCTGGAAAATATAGTTTTACAGTGGAAAGTTAAAATAAGCTAAAACCCAATTCTTTTAAATCATAGTTTCAGGCATATGAATCAAATGCTAAAACAAAATTTTGATTTTTAAAACCAGAATGACTATTTTTAGTTAAGTATTTAAGGTTTAGTTCGGGGTTGTATATGATAAGTGAATCTGTGATTTTGGGATGATCTATGTGAATTTGGGATTCGGGTTTCTTTCTGGAGGAAGAAGTAGGAATGGAGTTTTGTGTAAAAATGGTAGATGTTGATAAAATTCACCTGGGAATTCACGGTAGGGGTTTTTCTTATAGAACCCTAATTTTTGCTATGCGTGAAGAATCGATCACCACAGCCTCTATAGTGGATCGAGTGTTGCGTGATCTTGAGGGGAGGTAGAGGAGACATAGACGTGGTGATGGCCGGGATTGTGGCGTCTTTGGTGAACGAGGTGGGGTTGACGGCGAACTTCCAGGTTTGGGTTTGGGCTGTCTGTGTTTTCTGATGGGAGCTCGAACCCTTCTTTTTGATTTCAGGTTGGATTGGACATGTTGATGGTTGCGAAGGGGTGTTGGGGTGATGGATGGGGTGGTCAAATCGCCAACGATGGTCTGCGTCGACCATCGGCACCATGCATATGCACGGCGCACTGTGGTGCCTGGAATGGTTGACGCAAAAGGGAGGGGTACTCGAGTTTTTAAGTGTTTCAACTCGGGAAATACTTCACGCGACTCGAAGCGTGCTCGTGATTGTCTCGGAGTAGTGTTGAAGGGGAAGCTTGGGTAAGTTGAACAGGTTTTTGTTTAAAAATCTATAAAGTTAAAATTGTTTAAACTGGGTTTTTAATGAGATAAAGGTTTAACCTAGTTATTTAAATAAAAGGAAGTTTGGATTTGAAAGAAATTTGAATCTCAGTTTAAAATAAAATAAAGTTTAAAATTTTAAATTATTTGAAAACACTTTAAAAAGGGGGATTTGTTGTGCGAGTTTCACTCGAGTGATTCGAGTGTCGGACTCGAAGAAAAGTGGGGTTTGGCTCGTAGAAATAATTGTTGGTCTCGGGGTTTTTTTTTTAGCTACAGGTTTTAATCATGTAAGTTTTATAAAAAAAATTTAAACCGTGCTTTTAAATGAAAATATACGTATTTAAAACAAAATTTAAAACAAGACAAGTTTGGATTCAAAATGTAGTTTGAATCTCAGTCTTTAAATAACTAACGATCTTTAAATTTAAAATTTTTTTTAAACTAATTTGAATGATAAAGTGAATTTTTAAATTAGACTTGAATTCAAATTGAAACCGTGTGTACATTCCTTTAATCTACTATTTTAAGATAACTATTATTTCAGTTGTAAAATAAAAAGAAGTTTGGAATTGATAAGATTAATTTGATTTCATTTTAAATCTTATATTTAAAATGAATTTAAAAGTAAATTTAAATTAAATTGATTAAATAGCTTATTAATGATAGATTGGTCATTAAATAGAATAAGAGTTTTAAAAACTTAAGGCTTGAAATTATTAAATTAACTAAGTGGAAAATTAATGACTAGGATAGATTAACTCAGAAATGAAGAGTTAAATTTATTTAAATAAGATATAAGTTAAAGGTAAATTAATTGATAATTAAGAAATCCTTGGTTTAATTAATGATTAGTAATCAATTAATGAATTAATAAAGAATTAATTAATGAGTTATTAAGCCTAACTTAAAATGTAAGTTAATTACTTTAGGAAAGTAATTAAAGGATTATAATTAGTTAATGAAGGTCATTAACTGAAATTATGAAACACACAAATTAGTAGGATTATTTTTTAATAATTAATTAAATTATCTAGTATAATTACTTAACGGAAGTAATTAAGGAATTAATTACTCGTTGTAATTAATTCTATGAATTGTTTAAGTTAATTAATTAAGTTTAATTAATTTAGACAACCATTTTGATGATGAGATAAGTATAATTACTTAGGGAAGTAATTAAAGATAATTACTGGATGTAATCAACTGAGGGTGATTTAATAATGAAAGTAATTGGAATATAATTACTGTGTATAATTAATCAGGGGATTAATTAGAGGAATTAATTAAGGAGTAATTAATTAATTTGATGAGTAATTAAAGATAGTTAATTACTGAATGGTATTATCAGAGGTGATTAATAAATGTGGTTTAATTGAAGATTAATTACTTAAGGTAATTAAGTTAAAACAGGGAATTAATTAAAAAGTAATTAGAAATCATTGATTGATATAATTAATGATGGGATGATAAATTTAGATTAATTAATCAATAATAAGAAATTAAAGAGTAATTAATTTGTGTAATTCAGAAGTAATGTAATGTTTGTAATTTAAGGTCAATTTCTATATTTGAATAAGATAATTAATTTGTGAAAATAATTAAAGGATGATTACTTGAATATAATTAAATGTTAACTAATCAAGTATGATTAATTGAAATGAGTAATTAGTGAATGATTTATTAATTGATTGGAGATTGATTAATAATTGTGTAAGCAAGTAAAGTAATTAATTTAATTTACTTTAAATTAATTAGAGATGATATAATTAATTTAATTTATTTTAAATTAATTATAGCTTATATGATTGCTTATATATGGATGGATGAAATTGTTTACTTTGAATAATTTAAGATCTCAGATATGAGAATTGATGTTATGTGATATTGATGCTATATGATGTGGATGCTTGTTTTAAGTATGAATTATCTGTTATGAAGATATGCATTACCTGTTTGTAGTGATAATATTGGTCATCTGTTTATATGATGTTGACTATCTATTATGATATTGTGAATTATCTATCTGTGTGTGTATTGAATTATTTTGAGTTAAACTATTAAGACTAAATAGACAACTTGGCCCTAAAAAAACACGTTTTGGATTTCGATGAGACCGGGATCGGGTTTTCCGCATTAGGAACATCCGAAAACCACATCGATTCCAAATTAACGTTAGGTCGTGAATCTGAAGTGAAGATGAAGATTCAGAATGCAAGGGTTATCGTCGTTAACTCTGAGGGTGATTCCAAAATGAGTGTAACGAGATAATGCCTTCGGTTTCGTTCGAACCCCTAACGAACTTGTATGGATTGAATGCTTTCAACACATCGTCAGGTGGGCGATGAGCATTCTAAGAAATATGTTCTCTAAAGGTAAGCGCAGCCTCAAGCCTCATCAACCGGGAATGGCTAAAACAGGGGAGGTGCAGCAAGGTTAGGTGGGTCATGCCCAAGCAGGACAAGATTTTCCCCTGTCTAGATGTCCCTTTTTATTCGGCTGTGTGGACGGTTGTGAGCTCCAACTGTCGGGGTTGTCTTGTTCGGGACTGTTCGGTAAGGAATGGTTCCGGCCTTGTGTTACAGGGGATGAAGGGAGTAATCCTCAGTACGGTGATCTAGGCCCCGTACTGCGACGGGCGGTACCCCAATAGCCCTGCCATTGTATGGAATCCAAAATCCAATAAGTGCCAACGGTTTTGATTGTATTACCCACTTTTGTGGCTAGTAGCTGGAATATAATCATGTAACAATTTCGGCTATTTTCTATTTACTTGAAAACCCTAGACCTATTATAATATCACAGAATTTCCTATCAAATGTTTTGG
Organism: Allium cepa; assembly: GCA_030765085.1. Lineage (NCBI taxonomy): Eukaryota > Viridiplantae > Streptophyta > Magnoliopsida > Asparagales > Amaryllidaceae > Allium > Allium cepa. Next base: position 948,228,830 of record CM060943.1, on the reverse strand, counting down.
TTAGCGTAAGGTAAAAACTTACCCATTTTTATTTGTGGGGAGTCTTACATGATACCTTTTGTTTTCAAATGTTTTTCAAAGTTAAGCAATTTTAACCTGTTACTCATACCAGACCCATGTCTGACCCGGAGTTTATTTTTGTTTTTCATAAACTCTCGGGTACCCAAATTTTTTTACGGGTAGCCAAGGGATTCAGGTTAGCTTGGACGAATTCTGGAGGAGCGATGGAGCAGGAGGCTTCAGCGTTATAGATATATATAGTGTTCCGCTGTGTTGGTATCTTTTTTTTATTTGTTTGAGTTGTGTTGTATTAACTAGACAGGTGTTTATAACTATCTAGTATGTGATGTATTGACTGTATAACTCTGATATATGTAAAATTATGTAATAGTTATGTGATCTATTATATTTTGTTCCATTCCGCTGTGAGATTCTGATGTTGTTGTTCTTTCTTCTCTATCTTTCTATTTTCTCATCCCTTTCTTTCTTAAAGACGATACGTCTTTCTGGGCGTAGAAGAGCGGGTCGTCACAGTTGGTATCAGAGCGCTAGGTTGAGTTGAATACCTAGGCTCTTGAGTGATTTCTTTCTTGAGAGAGCGTATTTGTAATTTTGATATATAAATATATATATTTATTTCTACCTATTTGTTGGGTTACCTGTTCGGGTTATCCAATATAAGTTATAAAGGTAGATAGAGTAGTGGTGTGTGTAACACGACCACCAATGGTTAGAGTTTGAATATTTGAGGTTGGAAGTGTATCTGTCGAGACTGTAGACCTATTACTGTCTCGAGTGAGCTTTGAATGGAGTAAGGATTTTATTGATCTCTGAGGAAATCTGTTAAGGTTCGGAGTTCATTTTGGAGCGTAAGTTTGGATGAGCTAGAGTTTGGACTCATCGGTTTGGCATGAGTAAGTCCGGATATCTTATCTCTGGATGTAATAGCTGTGTGATGAAACACAGTGACTGTGGAAGTCACCGAAGATGTTTCTTCGGAAACTGTTAAGGAAGTGTAGTTGTTTCGATGTGGGGGCTGAGTTCAATAAAATGTTTCTGTTGGTTTAAGGTCCGAGTGTCTCGAAGAGCTCTGGGTTAGGAATTTCTTGGCATTGGTATTGGCAAGGAAGTTTTGACTTCTGCATCAGCAGTGGAGTTCAGAAATTGCTGTGTGGTTCCATTTCTTTGATGAATTGGCCAAATAAGCATAGGATGTTCTGTTTGGTAAAGAGAGAACAGTTTTTCTTTGGTAATGGGCTAGATTGATCGCAAAAGTGACTTGCGATTGTTTGAGCTTCTCTTGGGTCTACTTTTTTTTCTAGATGTCTTCAGGAAGTTAGAATTTTGTTCGTGTCTAGAGATTGAGTTTGGTATCGACTGGATTCCAGGAGTGGTATCGATGGTGCAGTAAGGTGATTTTTGGAAAAAAAAATGTGTTGGTCAAGCAGCTCGAGTTTTGGAGGAACTTCTGAATTTATTGTATGGATCCGTTGAACCATAGTTCTTAGATGTGTTGTCCAGTTTGTCCTCGAGAGCATCATCAGCATTCTCACCTATTCTGATCAGAGTAGCACAGTGGAAGCATGGTGGCAGCTGTTTGGTGTGGGAAATAACTAGAATTTGCAGTGTTTTGGATTAGAGAGTTTCTACTGGAAATTTTTCGGAATCTTAAGACCAGATTGGAACGCATCTGTATTATCTTTCCATATGAGAAGAAGTAAGATCATTCTGCTGATTTTGGAATTGAAGTTGTGTTCTGATTTTTAAAGTTAATCTTAGAAAGATCATTTTGGATTGTTTTTGGATCAATTTGTTTCTGGGGATATCAGCAAGTGTTGAGCTGATCAGTATGGGAATATGCTGTCCAGGATCGTCAAAAGAGTATTTTGGATATCTGAGATTCGGAGTGTTTCACGTATCTCTGAGGGAGTACGTGTAAGAGCTATCTTTGATTGTAGAATCAGCAGTTCAGAGATTTTTGGTTGTTGAGTCGGATTTATCTGTAGTCTGATATTCTGTTTTGTGAATCCAGATGAATAGAAACTCAGTGGCTTAGTAATATTGCTTTGTTTGGATTCTGTAGAGAGAGTATCCCAATTTTATATTTGGGGAAACTCGAGAAAATTCTATTTAGAATTTTGTCGGGATAGTTAGATTTGTTTGATTTGATGAATTGGTTGCTATGGTTGTTAGCATAAAATTGATATATGCTTGTGTTTTAAAATTAAATCTTTAACTAAATTATTAAATTACCTTGGTTTTAAATTTCGAGGACGAAATTCTTTTAAGGGGGGAAGAATGTGATATCCCGGAAATTTTGACAATAACAATTTACTAATTTATGTCAAAATTTAATTGAATTGACCACATTGTTAATGATAAATTTGAAATTAATTAATAATCTTCTTCAAAATAAATATTTAAACTGATAATCTATATTTTAAAGGCAAATAAATTGTTTTATATTTGTAATGTATACATATCTGTATATATTATAACTAGATAATCTTTGTTTTAAATTTAATAAATAAAGGCATGTTTTCTAATTCTAATATTTTTGGTAGATTGGAAATTTGAGTTAATCTACTATTGAATAAATAATCATATGACTTTAAAATACTCAAGATAAAAGGTAATTGTTTAAAATGATTTTTAGCCTAGAGTTTAAATTTAAGTAAAAAGGTTTGTTTTGTTCGTTTTAAATATAGCTTGATAAAATAAGCAATTTATTTATAAGGGATAATTTCTTTTGTAAATTATTTTTAATCTAATAATTAATTTTATTGATAATGTAAATCTTTACAAATGGACTTTAAATAGAAATTGTTATTTCAACTTTATTTATATATGTGTGTTCGAATGGAAGTTATGATTGGAAATTTAAAATAAAGTTTTTAAAAAAAAATTAAAAATTAAAGTCTTTCAAAATGTCTGGAAAAAAAATAAACCTTATTTATATATATTTAACATAAGTATAAATAATAACAAGTAATTAAATATTTTATAGTTTAAGTTTAAAAAATAAAAGAGAAATAGAAATAAGCATATACTAAATTCATAGGTTAAAATTTTATAACATAACAGAAACTACATTATATCTATGTTAATGAAGTACAGAAACAAAACAGGCAAGAATAAAGTATGAAGTTTATGCTGCAAAAGTAAAACATCATCATACAAAAGAAGATAAACATGGAAGCATAAAGTACTTAGCATTTAATGCTTTCATTTCTTAGCACAAACTTAAAGTCAATTCGAAATCTTATTAAGCAATTCAGCCTCCACAAATTATGCCTAATAAAACAAAGTATATATGTACATGTAGGAATAAAAAAAATAAAAAAATAAATCAAAGGCAAGCTAGGCTAGTGAAAATAATAATGTAGCCTGCTAATAGAAATGCAAAGCAAGTAAAATTTGTATGTAAGTGTTACAGGGCAAAAATAACCAAACCAGATAAGTAAAAGAAAGAAACATCTACATATACAAAAATGGGTAAACATGAAACATAAAGTACTTATGCAATTAATGCTTTCATCTCAGCAAACAAATTAGTCAATTCGAATTTACCTAAAAATCTCTCCGACTCCAAAATAAAAAGATCTTGCCTGATAAAACAAAAAGTAAGAAAAGTATGTTCCAGTTGATGCCTCCCTTTACAAAACCTGTTTTCTTATATATGCAATACTTTTGTGTTCAACTAAGCTAACCAGAAAAAAATAGTTAGCTTTTTCTTTTTTGCAAACTTAAACTACTTCAACAATCTAAGGTAAGATGTTAGCAGGAATATCAAAGCAAGCATATCCATTTTTCTTATAAACCGAAAACATTATTCAACAACAAGCAAACAAGAAGATTAAAAGAGGTGCAAGCTAGTAGTGTCAAGAGCAAGAACTTTTCTCTGCTCAACTTATGATGACAGGTGAGTAACAACACATCTATAAATACGTGAGTATAATTATTCTGTTATATGTTCTCTCTTAAGCTTAGTTATTTGTGAGTATCTTTTGCAAATACATTTCTGTGTTAAGGTGTGGATATGTGATAATGTATTACTGTGTATCTTTCTCTGTTTTGATTGCAGGTAAGAAAATTTCTTTTATTCTTAATTTAAACTTTAACAAGTCATAAGTTTTGAACATATAATTTTGTTATAACATTAACCTGAGTCTGAAATTGGTTTAAAAGAAAATAGTATTGAAATGGTTCTGGAAAATATAGTTTTACAGTCGAAAGTTAAAATAAGCTAAAACCCAATTCTTTTAAATCATAGTTTCAGGCATATGAATCAAATGCTAAAACAAAAATTTGATTTTTAAAACCAGAATGACTATTTTTAGTTAAGTATTTAAGGTTTAGTTCGGGGTTGTATATGATAAATGAATCTGTGATTTTGGGATGATCTATGTGAATTTGGGATTCGGGTTTCTTTCTGGAGGAAGAAGTAGGAATGGAGTTTTGTGTAAAAATGGTAGATGTTGATAAAATTCACGTGGGAATTCACGGTAGGGGTTTTTCTTATAGAACCCTAATTTTTGCTGCGCGTGAAGAATCGATCACCACAACCTCTATAGTGGATCGAGTGTTGCGTGCTCTTGAGGGGAGGTAGAGGAGACATAGACGTGGTGATGACCGGGATTGTGGCGTCTCTGGTGAACGTGGTGGGGTTGACGGCGAACTTCCAGGTTTGGGTTTGGGTTGTCTGTGTTTTCTGATGGGAGCTCGAACCCTTCTTTTTGATTTCAGGTTGGATTGGACATGTTGATGGTTGCGAAGGGGCGTTGGGGTGATGGATGGTGTGGTCAGATCGCCAACGATGGTCTGCGTCGACCAGCGGCACCGTGCATATGCACGGTGCACTGTCGTGCATGGAATGGTTGACGCAAAAGGGAGGGGTACTCGAGTTTTTAAGTGTTTCAACTCGGGAAATACTTCGCGCGACTCGAAGCGTGCTCGTGATTGTCTCGGAGTAGTGTTGAAGGGAAAGCCTGGGTAAGTTGAACAGGTTTTTGTTTAACAATCTGTAAAGTTAAAATTGTTTAAACTGGGTTTTTAATGAGATAAAGGTTTAACCTAGTTATTTAAATAAAAGGAAGTTTGGATTCGAAAGAAATTTGAATCTCAGTTTAAAATAAAATAAAGTTTAAAATTTTAAATTATTTGAAAACACTTTAAAAGGGGGATTTGTTGTGCGAGTTTCACTCGAGTGATTCGAGTGTCGGACTCGAAGAAAAGTGGGGTTTGGCTCGTAGAAATAATTGTTGGTCTCAGGGTTTTTTTTTTAGCTACAGGTTTTAATCATGTAAGTTTTATAAAAAAATTTTAAACCGTGCTTTTAAATGAAAATATACGTATTTAAAACAAAATTTAAAACAAGACAAGTTTGGATTCAAAATGTAGTTTGAATCTCAGTCTTTAAATAACTAACGATCTTTAAATTTAAAATTTGTTTTAAACTAATTTGAATGATAAAGTGAATTTTTAAATTAGACTTGAATTCAAATTGAAACCGTGTGTACATTCCTTTAATCTACTATTTTAAGATAACTATTATTTCAGTTGTAAAATAAAAAGAAGTTTGGAATTGATAAGATTAATTTGATTTCATTTTAAATCTTATATTTAAAATGAATTTAAAAGTAAATTTAAATTAAATTGATTAAATAGCTTATTAATGATAGATTGGTCATTAAATAGAATAAGAGTTTTAAAAACTTAAGGCTTGAAATTATTAAATTAACTAAGTGGAAAATTAATGACTAGGATAGATTAACTCAGAAATGAAGAGTTAAATTTATTTAAATAAGATATAAGTTAAAGGTAAATTAATTGATAATTAAGAAATCCTTGGTTTAATTAATGATTAGTAATCAATTAATGAATTAATAAAGAATTAATTAATGAGTTATTAAGCCTAACTTAAAATGTAAGTTGATTACTTTAGGAAAGTAATTAAAGGATTATAATTAGTTAATGAAGGTCATTAACTGAAATTATGAAACACACAAATTAATAGGATTATTTTTTAATAATTAATTAAATTATCTAGTATAATTACTTAACGAAAGTAATTAAGGAATTAATTACTCGTTGTAATTAATTCTATGAATTGTTTAAGTTAATTAATTAAGTTTAATTAATGTAGACAACCATTTTGATGATGAGATAAGTATAATTACTTAGGGAAGTAATTAAAGATAATTACTGGATGTAATCAACTGAGGGTGATTTAATAATGAAAGTAATTGGAATATAATTACTGTGTATAATTAATCAGGGGATTAATTAGAGGAATTAATTAAGGAGTAATTAATTTATTTGATGAGTAATTAAAGATAGTTAATTACTGAGTGGTATTATCAAAGGTGATTCATAAATGTGGTTTAATTGAAGATTAATTACTTAAGGTAATTAAGTTAAAACAGGGAATTAATTAAAAAGTAATTAGAAATCATTGATTGATATAATTAATGATGGGATGATAAATTTAGATTAATTAATCAATAATAAGAAATTAAAGAGTAATTAATTTGTGTAATTCAGAAGTAATGTAATGTTTGTAATTTAAGGTCAATTTCTATATTTGAATAAGATAATTAATTTGTGAAAATAATTAAAGGATGATTACTTGAATATAATTAAATGTTAATTAATCAAGTATGATTAATTGAAATGAGTAATTAGTGAATGATTTATTAATTGATTGGAGATTGATTAATAATTGTGTAAGCAAGTGAAGTAATTAATTTAATTTACTTTAAATTAATTAGAGATGATATAATTAATTTAATTCATTTTAAATTAATTATAGCTTATATGATTGCTTATATATGGATGGATGAAATTGTTTACTTTGAATAATTTAAGATCTCAGATATGAGAATTGATGTTATGTGATATTGATGCTATATGATATGGATGCTTGATTTAAGTATGAATTATCTGTTATGAAGATATGCATTACCTGTTTGTAGAGATAATATTGGTCATCTGTTTATATGATGTTGACTATCTATTATGATATTGTGAATTATCTATCTGTGTGTGTATTGAATTATTTTGAGTTAAACTGTTAAGACTAAATAGACAACTTGGACCTAAAAAAACACGTTTTGGATTTCGATGAGACCGGGATCGGGTTTTCCGCATTAGGAACATCCGAAAACCACATCGATTCCAAATTAACGTTAGGTCGTGAATCTGAAGTGAAGATGAAGATTCAGAATGCAAGGGTTATCGTCGTTAACTCTGTGGGTGATTCCAAAATGAGTGGATTGAATGCTTTCAACACATCGTCAGGTGGGCGATGAGCATTCTAAGAAATATGTTCTCTAAAGGTAATCGCAGCCTCAAGCCTCATCAACCGGGAATGGCTAAAACAGGGGAGGTGCAGCAAGGTTAGGTGGGTCATGCCCAAGCAGGACAAGATTTTCCCCTGTCCAGATGTCCCTTTTTATTCGGCTGTGTGGACGGTTGTGAGCTCCAACTGTCGGGGTTGTCTTGTTCGGGACTGTTCAATAAGGAATGGTTCCGGCCTTGTGTTGCAGGGGATGAAGGGAGTAATCCTCGGTACGGTGATCTAGGCCCCGTACTGGGACGGGCGGTACCCCAGTAGCCCTGCCATTGTATGGAATACAAAATCCAATAAGTGCCAACGGTTTTGATTGTATTACCCACTTTTGTGGCTAGTAGCTGGAATTTAATCATGTAACAATTTCGGCTATTTTCTATTTACTTGAAAACCCTAGACCTATTATAATATCACAGAATTTCCTATCAAATGTTTTGGTTAGCGTAAGGTAAAAACTTACCCATTTTTATTTGTGGGGAGTCTTACGTGATACCTTTTGTTTTCAAATGTTTTTCAAAGTTAAGCAACTTTAACCTGTTACTCATACCAGACCCATGTCTGACCCGGAGTTTATTTTTGTTTTTCATAAACTCTCGGGTACCCAAATTTTTTTCCGGTTAGCCAAGGGATTCAGGTTAGCTTGGACGAATTCTGGAGGAGCGATGGAGCAGGAGGCTTCAGCATTATAGATATATATAGTGTTCCGCTGTGTTGGTATCTTTTTGTTATTTGTTTGAGTTGTGTTGTATTAACTAGACAGGTGTTTATAACTGTCTAGTACGTGATGTATTGACTGTATAACTATGATATATGTAAAATTATGTAATAGTTATGTGATCTATTATATTTTGTTCCATTCCGCTGTGAGATTCTGATGTTGTTGTTCTTTCTTCTCTATCTTTCTATTTTCTCATCCCTTTCTTTCTTAAAGACGATACGTCTTTCTGGACGTAGAAGAGCGGGTCGTCACATGATGGGTTTTAGGAAATGGATGGCTATGATTGTTTAGGTTAAAATTTATAAAATAAATTGTAATATTTAATTATATTATAATTCGTTCGAACTTTAAAAATGTATAACTTTGTCATATGAGGTCGGAAATGCACGAAACGAATTGCATTGGGTTCGTATGGAGGAATACTACGCAATGGAGCTAGATTGGGGTTGATTGGAGCTGGTGAAATTTTGGGTAAAATTAAACGCGTGTTTAATTTTATTCGAAATAAAACACTGAAACCGTATTGGAAACAAAGTGAGAACTTATCACTCAGTCGAAATTGTTTCGATTTAAATTTTAAATAGTTAGATTTAAAATTGTTTGGTTGTATGATTGGATGATAAATTATTATCAATTGTTTTGAAATAGACCCTATACGCCATATATTAAGCGGATGTTATTTATTAAAAACATATACCGCGATAATTCCATCTTGATATGGAATTGGTATTACATATGTACTAGGAATTGATTTTCCCGTATTATATTGCGGATGAGACCCTATTGCGCTGCATAATAGCGGATAATATTTTATAAACCCCATATACCGCGATATCCCGTATTGGAACGGGATTGGTATTGTGCTAACATTTGTGGATGCAGGGAAACAGGTTGGAGGGATCCAACTGGATTCCTCAACGGTAATTGATTTATTTACAGATATTGTGATATATTCTATTATCATATGATATATGGTATTTTGTATGCCATAATTGTTATATTTAGTGCTGTTGTAGCATTGGGCCTATTTTGGAGTTTTAAAAATGTTAAAGTAACGATTTTTAAATTTAAAAGGATTTTTAAAGTGATTTTTTTGAAAGTATACGTTTTATTAAAAAATTTGGAACTGATCTTTTTACATAAATAAACGTTATAGTTTTAATGTTATAAAAATTATGATTTTTGAGGAATATAGTTGAAAATTGATTTTTGAAATATGGAGTTAATGATTTTATAAAATGATTTGAATTGGGATTTTTGAATTATTATAAACGGTTTTTGTGTTAAAATGAAATCATAAATGGATGGATTTAGTAAGTAAATGAAATTTATAAATTTATAAATTGAGAAGTTATAAAATGAATAGATTTTGTAAAATAAAAGATTTAAAGTTAAATTTACTTAAAATATGGATTTTGGCGTGTAAATGGGATATGGATAGAATTTGTTAATAAAGTGATTTTATAAGTTGAAGTTGTTATAAAATATAAATGGGATTTATAAACATTGTTTTATAAATCCAAAATCGACTTATTTTGATAAGTCAATTATTTTAGATTTTTAAAGGAGATATATTCACGATTTTGGACGGTGGATAATCCTTTAAAGAAAATGTGTAGAAAAATGTTGAATTTGGTTAACGAAGAATATTCACGATTTTGGGATAATGAATAATATATTAAAGTGTTTTAGGGAAGTGATATTTTAAATAGAATTTAAACGATTTAAGATGTTTTAAAATGTACTAAGTGTCGAAAACATAGATTTCAACATTCATTGTTGAAATAGACGTTTTTGAGAAATAAGTCAAAAAGATGGACTGTAACACTGTTGTTATAGTAAAGGATTTCTGAAAGGAAAAGTTTTGTATAGTATTGGGATTTATATATCTATCTTAATTTCGAATCCTTATACTAGTAATTTTGGGTTGTCGCAATGGTGTTTTACGCAACATTCGTTTTGGCCCAAATAAATGTGTTTAAGAGAATGTTTTCTTAAAGAATGAAATATACACTTAATCGTGTTTTAAGTATATTGAATATTTTCTAAGTATTGAAAATAAATAGATTTGTGAATTACTTATGTTTAAATAAGTATTTGGAAATGTTTTTCAATATGAAGTGAAATGTTTTGGGTTTTTATCTTTTAAAGATAAATTGAAGATGAATAAGTATTTGGAATTGCTTTTCCAATGAAGAAATTGAAATGGTTTAGAGAATATATCTTTTAAAGATAAATTGAAATGAATATCTAGTAAGTTATTTAATTTATGGATGATTAATAAAAAGGGCCTAGTGATTGTGATGGTGCTAGATATTTGGTTGTTGGCCTTGATAGTTAAAGAACGGACTATCAATATTCACCTATAAATGGGTATTTGTTGTGAATTACTTGAAATTTGAATGCTACACTTATTTTTGAAAATAAGCGCTCGTTATTCGGTTTAGCCGGGAGAGGACCTTTGTGTCATAAATCTTAATCCGAATAAGTGATACGTCGTAATGGATAGCATTTGAAGACCGATGTTGAAGACCGGATATTTATGAAAGCGGAAGGATTACCGTCGAACGTTTCTGCATCGGCTGATCTCCGATATAGATATTTTAATACCCTTTGTGATGGGAAGTCCGGTCGTGATTAGTAAATATCCGGATTGCAAGGGCTTCTTTGGAAGTGACTTCGGTTCTGTTCGAGCCCAGAATGGACTTGTATAGATGTGTGTCTGACATTACAATTTGAGATGTAAAGCTGGTTTCTATCAAATATATTTCTGTTGGTGGCAGAGAATTTATTCTCTTAGCTTAACACCCTTCTCTTCGGTGTACGAGCTCATAGGTTATGTAGTTGATGGTGACTAGTGATATATTCCCAATTGGTAATGTGGCATACGAAGTGCTGTTGAGCATTTGTTGATCAAAGCGTAGCTTTTGTGTAAATCGTAGATTTGTGGACGAGACTTCATCGGACCTCCCTCCTCGAAAATGGTCAAAACAGGAAAGATGCAGCAATGTTATTAGGGGACAGCGCCCCCTTAGTGTATGTCATTTCCTTCTAGATAGAGGTGGTATTATGGTATGGAGCCCTGACACTTAACCTATGTTGTTGCTACAAACTTATTACTTTGTGGTTGTTGGTGAATCCTGGGATTTAGGACGGTTGCGACCGAGGGATGGCATATTCGTGTCGATAGTTACCCAGTTAGGGGTAACCCGGCCTTGTGTTGGCAGAGATCCGGTTAGGTTCTCGGGGCGTCTTTCCAGAGGCGTACCGATGTGGCAATGGGAAGTTCTTTGGCCCGACCATTTGTTGGAAATCCAAAGAAACAATACGAGACTTGTACGGTTTTAGTTGTATAACCTGCCATGGAATGTGGAGGTAACCTGCTATTGAACATGGTAGCTATAGTAGGCATACGATAATGGTCGTATGTTGGCTAAGATTTATATCATTACTTTCGAAATATTTTCCTACACTTTGCACTTATAGTAATAATATCAAAGAAAATTTACGTATCAAGCATGTTTGACTATCATAAGGAGAAATCTCTTCTGGTTCTACGTTTGCATTGTGTGTGTGTGCGGGAGGCCTTATGGTAGTCTCATTTTCCAAAAGCATTGCGAATCTAATTTTAAAAAAATTTCTTTATTTATTTTTAAGGATAAACTATTTAAGTTCTCACACCAGTCACATGATTGACCTAGAGTTTATTGTTTCCTTCCTAAACTCTGGGTGCCCACCAATTTCCACACACGTAGTCTAGAGTTAGGGCATCAGGTCATTTTGGAATTCAGGGGTTGCTGTAGAGATCTGGAGGCAAGTTGGATGGCTTAGCATATCAATTAGTATATAGTATTTCTTTTCCGCTGTTTGTTGTTGTACACTCTGATTATGTAATGTCATTGTTAACGCTAAAATTGGATGCTAACACCCCGTGTAAGTAGTAAAAATGTGAAAGCACCACCCGTTGGTATGGGAACAAGAGATAACCAGAAAATAACAAAAAATCAAGTAAAGAGACAACAGTTTTTATAGTGGTTCGGCTTAATGTCAAGCCTACATCCACTTTCATCCTCTTTATTGTGATTCGACTACAACTTTTACAATGATCTTTGATTACAACACAACTAAGACAAGAAGCTAGAACTTCAATGTATAAGAGCTCTTCGAATTCATGTTGAATGTGTTAGATCTCTCTTGAAGTACGTTGAGGTGTCTTCAGTGTTTGAAATGTCAGATGAGTCGATAAAACAGCAGATTCTAGAAATGAGCCAAAAGGTCGCCTCTTCGGTGGAGTAGGGAAGGTATCTATAGGGAATTTTCGGAGTTAGGTCGTAGGTCGTGGACGACCTAAGGGTTAGGTCGACCATGTTATAGGTCGTGGACGACCTAAGGAGTAGCAGGAGAGGGAGTGGCGACCTAAGGAACTACGGCATAAGGAGTTGCGGCATAAAAGCCAGCGGCATAAGGAATAGCAGCATCAGGAAGTTGCCTTGGTCTGTTTAGGTCGTGAGCGGCCTAGTAGAAGATGCAGTATGCAGCTTAGGTCGCGAGCGACCTAATGAAAGAAGTCATGTGAATTCGGCTCTTGCTAGTGGAAGATGCTAGGTCCTAACTCGTTAAGTCGCCAGGACTTTTAGGTCGGTAAGTCGGTAGGTCGTGAAAAGGAAATGTTAAGTTGTTAGGTCGCTGGACATGTAGGTCGTTAGGTCACTGAGATACCGTATTGTTTACTCCATTGTTATGTTATGCTGTTGATCTGTATGGATTGCTAGGTCGTTAACTCGTCACAAGTTTAGGTCGCTAGGTCGCTTGAACTTTAGGTCGCTAAGTCGCTAGCTGTTATCATGTTAACTCGCTGGACCGCTTGCCTTCATTGAGTAATTAAGTCGCAGCTCAGAATAGGGTTAACACTTGCCCCTCGAAGTATACGCCTACGTAATAGGTCGTGTGCTTCGACCTAATTCTTCTAGGTTGTGAGCGACTTAATAAGCTTGCTAACTCGCATGATGATGCATCCTTTGCTCTTTCCCCTATATAAGTCGTTAGCTCGCTTCATCTTCTTCATTGAACTTTTCACCTCTGCCACCATTGATACACCAGGGCTCAGAGACTTAGCATGAAATTTTTCCTTTTTCATCTCCAACCGTCAATTCCAACAGTGAATTTAGGTAACTCCGATCTTCCCTCTGTCACGTTTACCATCGATTCCTCCATAATCAGCTCCATACAATTTTCGTTACCATGTTGTAAGATTACATTCTGATTCGCCCTCCGACCATCGTTGAATCGCTGGTAATTGTTGTAGAATGAATCGGCCTAGGGTTTCATGGAGTTATTTGGCGAATGCTCGAATTTGTAGAGCTAACGATGGTTTTTGGGAAATTTGGAGGAGATGATGAGGGTTTAGGTTAACGGGTTATTGGGTTTTAGGTTATATCATGGTGTTATTGGTGAGGCAAGGGAGATGGACACGTGGCAACCTATGAGTGGAGAGTAGGACTTAGGATTTGTTGATGGAAGATAGCTCGGCATTTCCGAACTACTCTTGGAGCGACCTAAGGCATGAAGCGAGTTAACCATGTAAAGCGCCTTACCGCACTGAACGACCTATGAACTTTGCGACTTAAGGAAATCTGAATGACCCATCTTAACGACCTATGAACTTTACGACTTAAGATGTATGGCATGTTGCTTCGGATTAGTTAACCCTTTTAACGACCTACCTTTAGGTCGCATTATGATTTGAGCGAGCTAACACTTAAGCAAATTTGCCTTGTAGTGACTTAATTTTGCCAGAACATCATATGAATTCTAGTAGAACGACTTAAAGAAAGCCCGACCTAAGTTAAGTCGCTCGAGCACAATCTGGACGACCTAAAGAACTCTGAGTTAACTTAAGTCGTTCCTGCAACCTAAGAAGTGAACAGAACTTGAACACTTGTAAAATTTGAAAGAACTTGATTGAATTTCCAACTTGACCAGCCAGAATGAACTACTTGGACTTGTTGAGATTATATTAACTTTTAAAGCTAACAACCTATTAAATACAACATTTGCAGAAAACTAGGACGAATATACTGCCACTGACTGTCCACATCGAATGACAGATTAGTCGATAAAGAAAAATCAACTTAAAGAAATTATACGAATGAAGTGCTATGAGTCAACAAATTTAAATAAAGTATTAAAGCAAAGCAAAATTAATCAACTAAAGCTGATCTGTTTGCATCAACACTGCACTTGTACTTGGACCTAAAAAAACAAGCCCTGAAACTTTATAATCGACAAATGCCTATTAGTTTAGTTCCAGTTATATTTGCTTGTCATTTTATTAGTTTTGCCCAACACTCCACACATTTAGGAAACGTACACCTTCATATTCGAATACCAGTTCCTTATGTAGAATGACTTCTCAACAAGAAGAGATAATAGGACAAGCTGAAGAAGTTTTCCCAATAGCTAACCCCTTGGATAGTCCCCCGGAAAGAACTTCAACTACTCTGAATCAACGGGTGTTCAATCAATTATATATTCAGTTCGGTATTGCTGAGGCAGACGCTTTGCTTCCTGGGGTAAATGATACTGCTGACAGGCCACCTCTTGGTTTCATCGCAGTTAATCGTCAAATGTGCTTGAGTGGAGCTATTCCTCCCTTTTACGATTTTCTTCGACAGCTTCTTCTCCGATTAACTATCTCTCCCTTCCAATTGCACCCCCATGGCTACGCCATCTTGAAGGGACTGTGTGTACTGTTCAGGAGGACACTCGACCATCTTCCAAGCTTTGAAGAAATTTTTACTTATGCACATTTGCGAAGAACAAAGATCATCCTTCTATAATACTTGTGAGAAGCGCAAGGACCATAAATCGATCATTGATCTTCCTAAAAGCGCCCACGGGTTTTTGAACCAATTTTTATTCGTCCGTTGCACCCCAGGATTCTATAGCATTTGGAGAGTAGGAAGTATGCTAGCCTATCTCCGTTCTTTCCGTTTCTGAACTTTTCAAAACCGAGTTGTTAAGTGCTAACTTCATTCGTTACTTTTACAGCACTTCCTCCTCTTTCTAAAGATTCCAGCCACAAGTCAACTTTTGAGAGACTAAGTGCCGTGTCCGTCGAGGAGAGAAGCATTAAATTTTTGCTGAAGGACGAATTTTTGCATCAATTCGAACTTTTCCATTCTTCCCGATCTACTCAGCTTCATGATGCCCCTAGTTCTCAAGTAGAGACTCCAAACGCCACAGTTTCCGCCGAAGAACTTACACCGAAGGAACCTACTGCCGAGGCTTCATTAGTGAGATGTTCTACTTCCATTGACGTCATTGGAGACATCATTGGCTCTAGTTCTCATTCTTTGCCTCCTTCCAAAGCTGATATTGAAATTGTAACTATTCATATTGGAGATGAGGCTCAAGAAAGCGCTGAAGCACAAGGCTTTGAAGTTGACGTGATAAAGCCAACTTCTCTAGGTAACTTCAATGTTGATTTAGCTCAAGTGGACTATTTGTTTGCTTCACATGAGCTTGACGAACTTTTTGATTATTACTTAAGCCTTGACGCGCCACTATCTCCTCTCTTTGCAAGGAATACTGATTTTAACTTCTTTCTTCTGTAGTGAAAACGCTAAGTGCTGCACAGACTTCTCCTCTTCCAGGTGTTCCTCCTCCATCTCTTCAAATTACACCTCCTTCTGCTTCTCAACCGGGGTCACAAGAAAAATTAATAGAAGCTCTTCAAGGCTTGGATGACTCGGCCGCTTCACAAGAGTAGAAGGCTGAGGAACTTGAAGAAGGTGAAAACACTCCGGAGAAATTTCATGATGACATAAAGCTATCTGAACTTAAAACTCCAGGCAGCGAGTCTTTTTCAAGGAAGAAGGGGAAGTGTGTAACTTCGAAGAAGAAAAGGAAAAGCACTTCTGTTAGTGAAGAGAAGGCGGAAGTAGACCCAGATGTACCTCTATCTCCTTCTTCCCTGACTCGTTCAAGCCGACTTCCAAAATTAACCATTAGGCCAGGCGAGGGCTCTAAAGGTGGCGGGAAGAAGAAATAACGAGTCTCACTTTACCCTTCTTGTTTTGCTTTTTGCTTGTATATAATGGCTTGTATTGACCAGATATTGTGCGGGTACCGGCCCCCGCTTTTTGAAACCTGCACATGTATAAAAAAATTATAGTATGGAATAAAATGATTATTTTTACTTGTACAATCCTTTGACTGTATTTGTGAATGCAATTATTCCTTATTTTCGCACAAGTTTCTTCATTTTCTTTATGTGATATTGCAATAAGTTAGTGGTATGTTGCTTGAGCGCTGCTTTTATTAATGTAATTATACTGTATTGTATTTCCCCCATAGCACGGCTTATTGAAATTTCTTTCACTTGGTAAAACTTTGGAGAACAATTCTTCTGTTTCGAGAAGACTTGACTCTTAAGTTGGAGAATAATTCTTCTGTTTCGAGAAGACTTGTACACCTAAGTTGGAGAACAATTCTTCCATTTTGAGAAGGCTTGGACTTTTACTTTAGAGAATAACTTTTCCATTTTGAGGAAATATTACTCCACTTTAGTAGAGTGTGCCTTGTATTGGAGAAGTCTTATCTCTCTTTTGTTTGAGAAAGTTTTTTACACGTCACTTTCGGAGATAGTCACTTTTATTCTTGTCAAGTGGATTCCCCTACACGGTGAAGTGGGCCTTCCGCAAAGGGCTTAGATCTGTTTGTGCCTCCGAAGAGGGCTTTTGTTTGTGCCTTGGGAGAGGGCTTTTTTGTTTGTGTCTCTAGAGAGAGGGCTTTTTGTTTGTGCCTCTGGAGACAGGGCTTTTTTTCCCTGTACGTGGGGAAGCGGGCCTCCGAAGAGGGATTTGGCGCTTCAACTCTGGTGAAGTGGGCCTCTGAAGAGGGCTTTGGCACTTCAACTCTGGTGAAGTGGGCCTCCGAAGAGGGCTTTTGGCACTTCAACTCTGGTGAAGTGGGCCTTCGAAGAAGGCTTTTGGCTCTTCCCCTTTGCGAAAAGAAGAGGGCCTCTGAAGAGGGCTTTTGGCTCTTCCCCCTTGTGAGGAGAAGAGGGCCTCCGAAGAGGGCTTTTGGCTCTTCCACCTTGGGAGGAGAAGAGGGCCTCCGAAGAGGGCTTTTGGCTCTTCCCCTTGTGAGGAGAAGAGGGCCTCCGAAGAGGGCTTTATTGTTCGCCTGGAGGGTTGCATCTCATAGTTGAGTGGATCCACGGAGCAGACGCAAGCTGCCTAAATGGATGTTTGTTTTCACAAACGATCGAAATTGACTAGCAAGGGCCTAGAACCTTCACTTTGGGAAGGTGCCCCTTCGGTGGTTCAACCAATTTTTTTGGTTGAGGTAAAAGATTCCATTTTGGATGTTCTTTGTCTGCTTGCCCATGTTTTTGCACCATCTGCCTTTCAACGATTCCTTGTTATCGTGTCCAAGCACATGTTTTTTTCCTTTGCAACCTGTTTGCTTTTTCCCAGAGAAGTGAATTCATTGTTAAATGAATCCACGGGGCAGACGCAAGCTACTTGACCGGATGTCCGTTTGTACAGACGATCACAATCAGTTAGCAAGGGCCTGCAACCTTCACTTTGGGAAGGTGCCCCTCTGGTGGAATCACCAACTATTTGTGAGAAGCACTTCTAATGCAGGAATTGAATGTTGAATTTTTGTGGCTTGACATTTTTTTGTTGAGCGATTTGTAGGAATCGCTTGGCCTTGTGATGTGTTGAATAGGTAAGCTTTGCTTTAATGGCCTGCAACGTTAAATCGACATTTTAGCAATATATTTTAAGATATATGCACATCGAAATGGGACAAGCATTTTATAATAGTAGAGAACACAAGATTTATAGTAAAATCAGCGTGAATCAATACAAAAATGATACATCCATAACCATTTTACAAATTTAAGCATTGCTTTAAGTAAAATATGGATGCAAGTGATTGCTGTTCTAGGCTTTCGAAATTGAATCTCATCAGTATGTGGAACCGACAAGACTTTCACAGCGACCAATCCCAATACTTGAGCTTTGCCAGAGCTTGAATACTTTGCGAGAGAATTTGCCTTCATGTTTTCTTCCCGGGGAATATGGCTTATTGTATAATGATTAAAATCATCAAGAAGCCCCCCAGGCCTTTGACAAGTAAGCAGGCAAATTTCTTCCTTTAGCCTGAAACTCTTTCTTGACTTGGTATGGAACAAGCTGGGGCATATCTCAAGGCGTGAGTTTATCTTTCCATCTCAGCCCAACTTTTGCCTCCCGGGTGAGGACCCCCTGTGATGACATTAATGATGGGCCTCTTGGACTCCTGCGCTGCAGCTCTCTCACCTGAACCAGATTGATAAGCAGGAATTTGTTGCCCCTGAGTAGATGAGGTTGGGTCGTTTCTGTTTCTCTTAATATATTTTTGAAGTTTATTCTGGCTTAACAGCTCCTCAGTCAAACTCTTTAGGTGGCAACTTCATTAGTGTCATGTCCGGGTTGATTGTGGAATCGACAGAATCTTCCGTTATGTGCAACATTTTTCCCAAGCCTTAACTTAGGTGGTTTAGGGTATTCGACGACATCCTTGGTTGTGAAAAAGATATTCTCTGGAGTACCAGTTAAAGGGGTAAAATCGGAAAATTTAGAGCAGCGCATCTTCTTTGCATCCTTTTGCTTTTTGCCATTGTCATTTTTCCTTTTCTGAGCACTAGATTCCTTTTTGTTAGAGGCAACGTTGTTGTTTTCAACTTCATTCATGACTACTTTTACCCACACAGGAAGGCTCTCTAAGCGCATAAAATCGTCGGCCTTCTTGTAGAATTTCTCAAGCGAATTTGGCTCTTCCATCTTTAGCCATTTCCCAAATTCACTGGACTTGTCAATAGCTCGCATCAAGTAAGTGAGAATCATTCGAGGCTCCGCATTATCCACTTCGGCTAAGGCTATATTGAAGCGATTTAAAAAAGATTTGAGGGGCTCTCCGGGGTTTTGTTCGAGGTTGGATAGTGACATATATCGTTGGCCTTCGCAGCGTATAACCTGAATTGATCTTTGAATTTTCGAGTTAAATCGGAGAATTGACCCACAGAACGAACTGGTAGCTTCGTGAACCAAAGCAGAGCCACTCCTTCCAAATACACCGGAAAATATCTGCACTTGATTTCATCCGATGCTCTGGCAGCAGTCATATGCCAGTCGTAATTGTACAAGAACTGGTTGGGGTCGCTCGTTCCCCGATAAGCTGGAATAGTAGGAGGAACAAATTTCTTTGGAAATTCAGCTTTTAGGATTCTTTCAGTGAAAGGGGTTTTGCTTGGAGCAAAACCCAGTCATTCTCATCCTCTTCTCTTTGCATACGTTCCTTCATAATCTGTCGAATCATTCCCGAGAGGTACTCCTCATCGTTCAGAGGCCCCGCAGGACTGACGTCGGCTACTTTCTCGGAAGTTTGCCTAGGCAAATATTCACGAAAAGTTGGTTGCGGCCTTGAACCTCCAGCTTTTGGAGGTAACCCTTCGGCGGTACCAGTGGCCCTTTGAGGAACACTTTTCCCTTGGGAATCATGAGCATCTTCCGCAAATGTTTCTTCATTATTTCTGGGTTTTTGGTTAACTCCAAGTAAAACATTTATCCTGTCCAATATTAAAGTGTTCTGGGCTTCTATCTGCTAATATAACCCAGAAATTGTGGCTTCCAACTCTGCCCGTGTGACTCCAATACTCGAAGCCGCTTGATTCGATGCGGGAGAAGTAGCGGTGTTGACATAAGCACTTCCGGATTTAGCAGATTTACCTTTCCTTCCAGGATCCATGATCTCAGATAAACTTCTGGTTCCTAAAGAAAGTCTTTCAACAAATCTATGCGGAGCAATGATGAGAGCACCCTGAGTTCAATTTTCTCAGTAAAAGCACCAAATGTTAACGCTAACATTGGACACTAACACCCTGGTGTAAGTAGTAAAAATGTGAAAGCACCACCCGTTGCTACGGAAACTAGAGATAAGCAGAAAATAACAGAAAATCAAGTAAAGAGACAACAATTTTTATAGTGGTTCGGCTTAGTGTCAAGCCTACATCCACTTTAATCCTCTTTAATGCTGATTCGACTACAACTTTTACAATGATCTTTGATTACAACACAACTAAGACAAGTAGCTAGAACTTCAATGTATAAGAGCACTTCGAATTCATGTTGAATGTGTTAGATCTCCCTTGAAGTCCATTGAGGTGTCTTCGGTGTTTGAAGTGTCAGATGAGTCGAGAAAACAGCAGAGTATAGGCATTCTAGAAATGAGCCAAAAGGTCCCCTCTTCGGTGGAGTAGGCAAGGTATTTATAGGGAATTTCCGGAGTTAGGTCGTAGGTTGTGGACGTGTAGGATCTAGATTAACCCTAGAGGGGGGTGAATACGGTTATAGCAAATTTTCTCAAATTAAACACAGAAATATAATTGCAGAAATAAATATGCTGAAAAGTAAATCACACACAAAATTTACCCAGCTTCGGCAACCCCTGCCTACTGCTGCATTCCCAGATTTCTATTAGAATTAAACAGTATCACGCTTACAAACACTCTACCAGACTCGCAGACCCTTTTGCTCCCGCTCACAAACACTCTACTAGACTCGCACACCCTGCTCCCGCCTATAGAGTTTCGCTCACTCGCAAACACTGCTCCCGCCTATAGAGCTTTGCAAACTTGCACACCCTGCTCACTGAACTAATTCTAAATAGACAATCTGAAACTACCTAATCCCTAGGTGGTGATTTACAAATTCTTCGACTCGAAAAAAAAAGGAAAACAACTTCAAAAATAAAACAGGAGCAAAAATTAAAATACGGACTTGAATGCGTAATTTTTGCTCAATTAAAAAATAAGAAAAAAACCCTCCAAAAAACTAAACCCTAAATAAGAGATTAATTCCCCTCTAACAATAAAGAATGCCGGCCCCTTTATCTTTCAACCGATCCACTATCTTCCCTTATTTGACCCGGTCCACTTTTGCTTGTAAAAATGTCGGCCTTGCTCTTGTTTCTTTGTTCGATGAATTAGGGCTTCGTTCCCTTGTGGCAATTAGGGCTCTTCAATTTAAGCCGTCGCTCTTGATTGCTAGTTGGTTGCCTTGTCGATCACTTGCTTGGAGTCGCGCTCGGCTGCTTCTCCGATGGTTGACTATCGCTCGTTTGCAGTTGCTTGATCGAGTTCGTTGTTTGTGAATTCGGTATGTACTGTTTCCTTTTGCTTTACTAAGTTGATACTTGAACTCGATGATTAATTTGCCAGTGATGATTGGGTTATATATGCGTTCGAATTCCTTGAATTACGTTCGTCTAAATATATTTGAATTTGTCAATAGTCGTTCGATCTTGTATTGATGCTTGGGATTGATCTGACTTTGTCAATTTCGTATTTTTGGTAGCTTGATTCACACGGTATTGATTTGATTTCATGATCAATTTGCTTGGTTCGACTTGGCATTGACTGTTTCAATTTGTCTCACACTTGATTTCTGATTTGTGAATTACTTTTTTGCTAAGGCTCTGACTTTAAATCGTGAGTTCAATTTCTTTTACCTGATGACTTCGGCCATTTTGAATTTTTTTTTTACACTGCTCTTCTGGATATTGTTCAAACTATACTCATGCCCAATTTTATTCAAAGTGTTGTTTACTTTGCTGCATATCACTGTACATGTTGTTGCTTCTGGTTACTGAGTTGTTTGTTGTGGATATTGTGGGTTGCCATCTTCATGTACTTGATTTGTGACTGTTGATTCATCTCTCTGCATTTGGTCTGATTGCTTGTGGTTCGGTTCTGGCCATTATTTGTTTTAGTGCAGATTCATGTATAAGTCTGGTCATTGATCATCTTGATGTTTTCTTGATTTGGTAAGAACTTGATACTATCACATGGTTGTGCACTGGCTTGTGTTCATATCATAATTTGACATATAATTTTCTTCTTGCATTGCTTCTGTTCAGTGCACATCGTCAACAGTTCATTTGAGTCAGTGGAGATGTTTCATTTGAGTTGTAGCTTGATATTGTTTATGTTGACTTGACCATGGTTGTTGCACCTGAGTTATATCACTGGTCTTTGCATTTGTACACTTGTTCATATGAACTGTTGTTCCATTGTTGGTCTGACCCTTCCATATGCTCTCTGATAATGTTGAGCTTCACTGTTGCATTCCATTTGTGTTTGCACAGCACTGCATGTTATATTTCTTGATCATGTTGGCCATTTGGTCGAGCTGTAGTCCAGTGCCCCCATGTCTTGTGTCTTGCCATTCTTTGTTGCCTATTGAATGAATAATTTGCAGTGATGTTATCATGTGCATTTCATTTACATCGAGACCTGTAGTCTTCATTCATGTTGCTGTGCAGTAGCTATGCCTTACTTGTCTCTGCTCCATCCTGGTTGCTTCCCTGACCTTGTATCACTTGATGTCTTGAACATTGTTTTGATGCCTGATGCGTATTACTTGACAATCGTTGCTGCATTGCTTACTGTCACTACTGCTTCGAGTCAGTTTCATTGTTGCTGCTCCTTCGGTGCACTATGCTTTGTGTACATGTCTTGTTGAGTTTGTAGTTTGTTGTCACTGGTTCATTGGGCTGCATACATGTTGTAAGTGATACTTTGGACCTTTTGCCTTCAGTTGCCTGTCGAATTTGCATGTATCTGTATCACTTTGGTATACTGCAGCTTGTATTCTGCCTTGAGTTGAATCCCGTGTGTTATTTGGGTTTGACCTTGTGCTGAATTGTTAACAGTGCTTTTGTTTGATTTGTGCACACGAGTTGGCGGGGCAGTGCACACGTGTACAAATGTATGTGTGTGTACTGCAGCCACTTATGTATACCTGTCCCTGTAATATCTATGTGCACGACTTTGTGATGAAATCAAGTGTGAATGATGACGAACAACCCAAATAACTGAGGCAAATCATATTTTCAAAAATCGTATTTCATTTTATATTGCAAAAATATTTCTTTTTCAATTTTACTGCGTTAGTGAATATTTTTGCAGATTGCTCAGATGTTGGATTCAAACTGGAATGCAGTTGAAGATAAAAATACGAGTGTGAGTGATATGTAGTGAGGTTAACTGTAAATGTGAAATGTGATGTGATTGTAATCAAAGTTGTATAGTTGTAGTGAGAGATTGAAATTGTACTATTCAAAATTTTAATAAATATTTGTTTGAATAAAATTTCTGTTTGAATTCGAACTCTGTGTCATTTAATTTTATTCAGCAAATATTTATTTATTTTATGAAAAATAAAATAGTACATTAACAAATACATTTAAACGAATGTATATATGTTTATTATCATCAAACAAAAATCATATAAGCGCAAAGCGCATATTCAACAATCTCCCCCTTTTGATGATAACAAACATATTTAAGATTTTGAATGTATTAAATGTATTTGATCGTTCAATTTGCTCCCCCTATTTAAATGCTTCATCTCTACATGATGCTCCCCCTACATATATGCATACAAATAAAAATATGTAAATGAGCCTATATGCAAATGGAAAATTATTTGACATTTGCTTGATTCTATTTGACAAAATCTTAACTTTTCTCTCCCCCTTTTGTTATCAGCAAAAGAATAACGGTGTTGTAAAAATAGGGATGAAGTGATAGACATGAATCTAACATTTAACTCAATTGAATATAAATATTAAATTTCAATAAAACTCAAACAAAAATCATAATTACCCTTGTCAAGCGCATATTCCACTTTCAGAAGTGATGGGGATAAAATCATCAAAAATCATACAATTCTGTCTATTTGTGGTATATTTATTTCAGGAAATTTGAATATCTACTAACCATGCATAACCGTTAGGACTTTTAAATGAGATTAGTAGTATTCACAATTTTTATTTAAAAAATAAAATCAAGTATCTTCTAGCAACGCATGACCGTGAGGACTTTTAAATGGGATTAGAATCAACTTGTCTATTTGAATCAGTTAATTTTGATATGCGTTCCATACATGCTTAACCGTGAGGACTTTTAAATGAGCATGGAAGCACATAATCAAAAGTCCAAGTAATTCACCCATGCATGACCGTGAGGACTT
This sequence comes from Allium cepa, assembly GCA_030765085.1. Lineage (NCBI taxonomy): Eukaryota > Viridiplantae > Streptophyta > Magnoliopsida > Asparagales > Amaryllidaceae > Allium > Allium cepa. The sequence continues at coordinate 948,204,673 of CM060943.1, read as the reverse complement.
TTAAATGAGAGTGAATACTTTGGATATTTATTTTTATTGCTGAATATAATAAGTTGAAGCACAAATAATTTCCTTCATAGATTTAAAGATATTGAAGAACAAATGATTTCCTTTGTAAACTACCACAAATTTACATACTAAATATGATCTTGATGAGTGATGGTCGATAGAAAGATGATAGAAATAGAAATGGTCATGAAATTTTTACCCAACAAAAAGTTTTTATAACTCTTGTTATGAAATTCTAAAGAAATTTTCTAATTATACTTTCTCGAGTTATAATATATGATAAATATCAACACTCATCTCTTTTTCAATCACTATTCATCTTTTCGATAATCAAAGGGAGTCAGATTAGTCAAAATTTGTCATTTAAAATCAAATTAAAAATTATAAAATCAATTTTTCAAAAATGATTAAGCTGTAAATATGGTCAAACATGATTTTATCGAGGGGGTTTTATAAGAAAATTTTCTGCTATTTGAAAATTATTTCAAGTGAAAAATATGCAGATATTTTCTTTGAAAAAAAAACGATGCAGCAAATGAATGTTTCAAAATAATTAATCACGTTACACTTAGTAATTTTTCTATCAACCATATTACCAGTGTAATCTGCATCTGAATTTAAATTTCACTCAATATTCACTCGTTGAATTTGATTGACCAAAACATGAAGTGTGCACCAAGAATTTCAAACTTAACATCAATTCTTTTGAATTTGAATTTAAGCCGTGTTAACACTCAAACAAATATCATGATGTTAATTTCAGAAACCATAGGATAAACAATTATATTCATGAGTAATCAACAGTCAATCATGATCATAATTATTTCAAAAACAATTTCTTGAAGTTTCAACAATTTCAAAAAATCCTTTTTAACAGCTTTCACATGAAATTTGAAATCGTGCAAATTTACAAGTAGTGACCAAAGTATATCTACATGTAGCATGAGTAATCAAATACCATCATTTGACCGAACAAAGTTATATGGATTAGTTCAAAGTTGAAAATCTGATTGGTCATCAATTAAGCACAAATCAATGTCATAAATAAGAACAAGTCAAAAAAAATCATATCAATTAAGTTCGAATCAGTCAACCATCATAATTACTCCAAGTAATTCTATTTAAAGATGGTTGGTCAATATTTTGAAAAAGAATCATAGCATCAAAATCATCATCTTTTGTTTATCTCAATATTGGCTGATTTTAATTTAGAGTATGGTGCAGATAATCACATTTAAAAACAATTACCTGTTTTACCTTTACGATAATTTTTCGTGATTGCCCATTGTGATTCTATCACCAATATACTAGGCTAAGGAACTTTGCTTTGTCGCCCGTTGTGTTTCTGGAACAGCCGAAATCCAGAGAACACTGTTGTTGTTCCTTAGCCTTCCACCACACCTACACGATAAAAGATTTATGTGACCTATTTGTTTTTATAGGTCCATTGTTGTTAGTGGCAGAATATGAAAAATATGTTTTTGGAGACTCAAAACTATTTATATATGTTCCTTTTGACACCCAAATTTGTTTGACTTTCAAAGATTTTATATTTGTGCCTTTTGGAACCCAAATTGGTATAGTTTTCACGTGTCTGGGTCTATACCAACAACTATTTCGATTATGTCCAAATTCTCTACCAAACGAGCTCATTAAATTGACTTGATTAAATTTTGTGTTCCTATGACTATGATTTTCAACATGATTTCCAATTATTTCAGATCGAGCAAAAACACTTTTACTTTTTGCATTATCATCATTTTGTGATTTCCCAAAGCCTAGTCCTTTTCTATTGTTAGCAAAAATTTGATTTCCCAATAGCATGTTGAAAGATTTTTCGCCTCTTGAAAAGTTATTCAAAGATTTCTCAAGATTTTGGACTTTGGTTTTTAATGTTGAGTTTTCAGTGACAAGTGAGGTGCATCGATTAATAAAATCCTTTCTCCTAGTGTCGATGGTTTCCTTAAGATTCAAGTTTTCATTTTCAAGACTTTCAAAGTTATTCCTCAGTTTTGATAATTCTGAATCTAAAATCTTACATTTTTTACATTCTAGGTTTTGAATATTTTCAAGTTTAGTTTTTAACCTAAAATTTTCATGAGCAAATTCTCTCCTATCAGATTTCAGTTTTTCAATTTTAGATTCAAGAGTATCAACTACTTTAGTAAGATCAGAACACATAAAGACAAGTTCTTTATAAGAAAACTCACCTGCCTCACTAGATTCGTCGGAGGTTGCTTCTGATTCTGATTTTGCCATGCAACACAAGTTAGCCTCCTCTGAGCTGCTATCCGAAGCTTCCTCTCCTTCTTCATCATCCCAAGTCGCTGCAAATACCTTCTTCGCCTTTTTCTTTTCTTTGTTGTTTTTGAGAAGTGGTCATTTTGGTTTGATGTGGCCAGGCTTGTTGCAGTTATAACACGTCAGTTCATTATCGGAATTTTCGGAATCTTTTGACCTATTGCCCTTTGTTTTCTTCTTGCGTGGCTTGAATCTAGACCATCTTCTAAGATTATTGACAGCCATTGCAAGCTCTTCAATTGGATCTTCTTCATCGCTTTCTTCTTTGCTTTTTAAGGCAATCGTCTTCTTCTTTGGTTCGGAGTTGTGGCGTTCTTCCTTTGCTTTTAACTCAAGCTCATATGTCATCAAGTTGCCAATCAACTCCTCCATGCTTAGTTTGCTCAGATCTTTCGATTCTTGGATTGCTGTGACTTTTGCCTCAAAGTTCATTGGTAAAACTCGTAGTATCTTCCTCACAAGCTCTACCTCAGTGAATACCTTCCCAAGCGCTCTAGCATTGTATACCAAGGTTGAAAAGCGTCCAAACATGTCTTTTATGCTCTCGCCTTTGTCCATCACAAAGTTTTCGTATTCGTTGCTGAATAGGGCTAGCCGAGACTCCTTGACTTGAGAAGTTCCTTCATGTGTCACCTCCAAAGTATGCCATATTTCCTGTGCCTTTGTACAATGAGAAATTCTATTAAATTCATTTTTATCAAGAGCACATATCAAAGCATTCATGGCTTTAGCATTTGTCGTTTTCAATTTCTTATCGTTAGCATCCCACCTACCCTTAGGTTTAGGAATCTCAGTATCACCAACGATTATAGTGGGAGGTTTATAGCCAGTTTCAATAATATCCCAAACATCATAATCAACAGAACTAAGATAGATACCTATCCTAACTTTCCAATAAGCATAATCGTTCCCGTTAAACATGGGTGGCCTAGCAATAGATTGCCCCTCAGAAAAAGCATTATTTTGTATACTCATGACTCTAGAGTTAAAAAAAAATAAACCTGGCTCTGATACCACTTGTAGGATCTAGATTAACCCTAGAGGGGGGGTGAAAAGGGTTATAGCAAATTTTCTCAAATTAAACACAGAAATATAATTGCAGAAATAAATATGCTGAAAAGTAAATCACACACAAAATTTACCCAGCTTCGGCAACCCCTGCCTACTGCTGCATTCCCAGATTTCTGTTAGAATTAAACAGTATCACGCTTACAAACACTCTACCAGACTCGCAGGCCCTTTTGCTCCCGCTCACAAACACTCTACTAGACTCGCACACCCTGCTCCCGCCTATAGAGTTTCGTTCATACGCAAACACTGCTCCCGCCTATAGAGCTTTGCAAACTCGCACACCCTGCTCACTGAACTAATTCTAAATAGACAATCTGACACTACCTAATCCCTAGGTGGTGATTTACAAATTCTTCGACTCGAAAAAAAAAAGGAAAACAACTTCAAAAATAAAACAGGAGCAAAAATTAAATACGGACTTGAATGCGTAATTTTTTCTCAATTAAAAAATAAGAAAAAAAACCTCCAAAAAACTAAACCCTAAATAAGAGATTAATTCCCCTTTAATAATAAAGAATGCCGGCCCCTTTATCTTTCAACCGATCCACTATCTTCCCTTATTTGACCCGGTCCACTTTTGCTTGTAAAAATGTCGTCCTTGCTCTTGTTTCTTTGTTTGATGAATTAGGGCTTCGTTCCCTTGTGGCAATTAGGGCTCTTCAATTTAAGCCGCCGCTCTTGATTGCTGATTGGTTGCCTTGTCGATCACTTGCTTGGAGTCGCGCTCGGATGCTTCTCTGATGGTTGACTATCGCTCTTTTGCAGTTGCTTGATCGAGTTCGTTGTTTGTGAATTCGGTATGTACTGTTTCCTTTTGCTTTACTAAGTTGATACTTGAACTCGATGATTAATTTGCCAGTGATGATTGGGTTATATATGCGTTCGAATTCCTTGAATTACGTTCGTCTAAATATATTTGAATTTGTCAATAGTCGTTCGATCTTGTATTGATGCTTGGGATTGATCTGACTTTGTCAATTTCGTATTTTTGGTAGCTTGATTCACACGGTATTGATTTGATTTCATGATCAATTTGCTTGGTTCGACTTGGCATTGACTGTTTCAATTTGTCTCACACTTGATTTCTGATTTGTGAATTACTTTATTGCTAAGGCTCTGACTTTAAATCGTGAGTTTAATTTCTTTTACCTGATGACTTCGGCCATTTTGAATTTTTTTTTTACACTGCTCTTCTGGATATTGTTCAAACTATACTCATGCCCGATTTTATTCAAAGTGTTGTTTACTTTGCTGCATATCACTGTACATGTTGTTGCTTCTGGTTACTGAGTTGTTTGTTGTGGATGTTGTGGGTTGCCATCTTCATGTACTTGATTTGTGACTGTTGATTCATCTCTCTGCATTTGGTCCGATTGCTTGTGGTTCGGTTCTGACCATTATTTGTTTTAGTGCAGATTCATGTATAAGTCTGGTCATTGATCATCTTGATGTTTTCTTGATTTGGTAAGAACTTGATACTGTCACATGGTTGTGCACTGGCTTGTGTTCATATCATAATTTGACATATAATTTTCTTCTTGCATTGCTTCTGTTCAGTGCACATCGTCAACAGTTCATTTGAGTCAGTGGAGATGTTTTATTTGAGTTGTAGCTTGATATTGTTTATGTTGACTTGACCATGGTTGTTGCACCTGAGTTATATCACTGGTCTTTGCATTTGTACACTTGTTCATATGAACTGTTGTTCCATTGTTGGTCTGACCCTTCCATATGCTCTCTGATAATGTTGAGCTTCACTGTTGCATTCCATTTGTGTTTGCACAGCACTGCATGTTATATTTCTTGATCATGTTGGCCATTTGGTCGAGCTGTAGTCCAGTGCCCCCATGTCTTGTGTCTTGCCATTCTTTGTTGCCCATTGAATGAATAATTTGCAGTGATGTTATCATGTGCATTTCATTTACATCGAGACCTGTAGTCTTCATTCATGTTGCTGTGCAGTAGCTATGCCTTACTTGTCTCTGCTCCACCCTGGTTGCTTCCCTGACCTTGTATCACTTGATGTCTTGAAAATTGTTTTGATGCCTGATGCATATTACTTGACCATCGTTGCTGCATTGCTTACTGTCACTACTGCTTCGAGTCAGTTTCATTGTTGCTGCTCCTTCGGTGCACTATGCTTTGTGTACATGTCTTGTTGAGTTTGTAGTTTGTTGTCACTGGTTCATTGGGCTGCATACATGTTGTAAGTGATACTTTGGACCTTTTGCCTTCAGTTGCTTGTCGAATTTGCATGTATCTGTATCACTTTGGTATACTGCAGCTTGTATTCTACCTTGAGTTGAATCCCGTGTGTTATTTGGGTTTGACCTTGTGCTGAATTGTTAACAGTGCTTTTGTTTGATTTGTGCACACGAGTTGGCGGGGCAGTGCACACGTGTACAAATGTATGTGTGTGTACTGCAGCCACTTATGTATACCTGTCCCTGTAATATCTATGTGCACGACTTTGTGATGAAATCAAGTGTGAATGATGACGAACAACCCAAATAACTGAGGCAAATCATATTTTCAAAAATCGTATTTCGTTTTATATTGCAAAAATATTTCTTTTTCAATTTTACTGCGTTAGTGAATATTTTTGCAGATTGCTCAGATGCTGGATTCAAACTGGAATGCAGTTGAAGATAAAAATACGAGTGTGAGTGATATGTAGTGAGGTTAACTGTAAATGTGAAATGTGATGTGATTGTAATCAAAGTTGTATAGTTATAGTGAGAGATTGAAATTGTACTATTCAAAATTGTAATAAATATTTGTTTGAATAAAATTTTGTTTGAATTCAAATTCTGTGTCATTTAATTTTATTCTGCAAATATTTATTTATTTTATGAAAAATAAAATAGTACATTAACAAATACATTTAAACGAATGTATATATGTTTATTATCATCAAACAAAAATCATATAAGCGCAAAGTGCATATTCAACAGGACGACCAAAGGGTTAGGTCGACCATGTTATACCTTGCCTAAGGGTTAGGTCATAAGTTGTGGAAATTCGGCCATGGAATGTGGCAGTAACCTGCTATTGAACATGGTAGCTATAGTAGGCATATGATAATGGTCGTATGTTGGCTAAGATTTATATCATTACTTTCGAAATGTTTTCCTACACTTTGCCCTTATAGTAATAATATCAAAGAAAATTTGCGTATCAAGCATGTTTGACTATCATAAGGAGAAATCTCCTTGATTCTGCATTTGCATTGTGTGTTTGTGTGCGGGAGGCCTTATGATAGTCTCATTTTCTAAAGGCATTGCGAATCTAATTTTAAAAATATTTCTTTATTTATTTTTAAGGATAAACTGTTTAAGTTCTCACACCAGTCACATGACTGACCTGGAGTTTATTGTTTCCTTCTTAAACTTTGGGTGCCTACCAATTTCCACACGATAGTCTAGAGTTAGGGTATCAGGTCATTTTGGAATTTAGGAGTTGTTGTAGAGATCTGGAGGCAAGTTGGATGGCTTAGCGTATCAATTAGTATATAGTATTTCTTTTCCGGTGTTTGTTGTTTTACACCCTGATTATGTAATGTGATTGTTAACGCTAAAATTGGACGCTAACACCCCATATAAGTAGTAAAAATGTGAAAGCACCACCCGTTGGTATGGGAACTAGAGATAACCAGAAAATAATAGAAAATCAAGTAAAGAGACAACAGTTTTTATTGTGGTTCGGCTTAACGTCAAACCTACATCCACTTTAATCCTCTTTATTACTGATTCAACTGCAACTTTTACAATTATCTTTGATTACAACACCACTAAGACAAGTAGCTAGAACTTCAATGTATAAGAGCTCTTAGAATTCATGTTGAATGTGTTAGATCTCTTTTGAAGTCTGTTGAAGTGTCTTCGGTGTTTGAAGTGTCAGATGAGTCGAGAAAACAGCAAAGTATAGGCGTTCCAGAAATGAGCCAAAAGGTCCCCTCTTCGGTGGAGTAGGCAAGGTATTTATAAGGAATTTACGGAGTTAGGTTGTAGGTCATGGACGACCTAAGGGTTAGGTCGGCCATGTTATAGGTCGTGGGCGACCTAAGGAGTAGCAGGAGAGGGAGTGGCGACCTAAGAAAATACGGCATAAGGAGTTGCGGCATAAAAGCCAGCGGCATAAGGAATAGAGGCATCAGGAAGTTGCCTTGGTCTGTTTAGGTCATGAGCGACCTAGTAGAAGATGCAGTATGAAGCTTAGGTCGCGAGCGACCTAATGGAAGAAGTCATGTGAATTCGGCTCTTGCTAGTGGAAGATGCTAGGTCGTAACTCGTTAAGTCGCTAGGACTTTTAGGTCGGTAAGTCGGTAGGTCATGAAAAGGAAATGTTAAGTTGTTAGGTCGCTGGACATGTAGGTCGTTAAGCCATTGAGATACCGTAGTGTTTACTATACTGTTATGTTATGTCGTTGATCTGTATGGATTGCTAGGTCGTTAGCTCATCACAAGTTTAGGTCGCTAGGTTGCTTGAACTTTAGGTCGCTAAGTCGCTAGCTGTTATCATGTTAACTCGCTGGACCGCATGCCTTCATTGAGTAATTAAGTTGCTGCTCAAAATAAGGTTAACAGTGATATAATGTAATAACTAATATAGTTCTTTTTTTAAATATTATTCATTGATATGTTATATGTTGTTCCGCTGCGATTGTGAGATTCTAATGTTGTTTTTGTTTTCTTTTTTCTTTCTTTCTTTCTTCTATCTTCTACCTCTTCTTTAACCCTAACAGTACGGTTTTCCGACCTTCGATTTCTTGGCAGTTGATACAGTGGACATATAAATGTCGACCTTCGGGTGTCGAAAAATCGCGTTTATTACATTTGGTATCATAGCATATAGTTAAGTGACAACCTTGGCTCTGTTGGGAATTACTCATTAGAGATAGAGTCAGCAGTACTCTAAAATGAGTTTTAGTGTAATAATAGTTATGAGCGTGTATTTGTGAGTGAATATAAATTGTTTTATATTGTGATGATTGGTTTGTTGAGTGGTGTATGGATTTTGGTCGGTATAGTCTGTACAACTCTATCGATAGGGATCTTTAAGCACTCGTACAGAACAATTCGCCACGATATTGTTTTAAATTGGGTAAATGAAATAATTTTACCTTAATTATATTTTATATATAAAGGGATAATTTTTCAAAATTATTAATGAGTATATAAATTGATTGTTTGGTTGTTGAAAATGTAAGAATATATATAAGTTAATTAAAAGAATAAATTGTATAAGCGAAGAATTATAAGTATGGAATTATAATTAATATGATTTACAATTGTGAAATGATCTTGTATAAGTAAATAGAAAATAGTGAAATTATATAAGTAAAAGGTTTGTAAACTGTGATTCATAATTTGAAATGGAATGCCAAAGTAATATTTGAAAACAAATTTAAAGAATTTGAAATTTTGAGATTTGGGAAATTTAAATCCTTTAAAGTTTGAAATTAATTTTTCAAGGGTTTTGAAAATTGTTTTGAAGGAAATAAAGCACTAAACTCTTTTCGTTCTGTGGAAAATAAGTCCGATAATGATCGCCACATCATCGGTGTTCATTTTCGGGTTTTCAAAAGAGGGATTGCTGCCAAATTGTTATAAATTAAAGTTGTTTGGAAATTTGGGTTTGGTTTTGAAATTCAAAGGATAATTGAGTTGGTTTCAAAAATGGTTTTGAAAGATTTAAAAGACTCTGGAATGTTATATAAAATGATTGGAATACAATTATTAAGTTGGAATATAAATTGTGAATGAATGAATAAAATTTGCAAGTGCAAGAAAATGAAATTGAAATCCATTTCGAATTTGTAAGTAAATATAACTTAAGTAAGGTTGAATGAAGTTGATTTGGTATCGAAGTAAAATAATAAAGTAAATTAAATGGATGTGAACTTGAGTTATGTAAATGAAATTCAACTTTGTTTAATTAGCAATTGAATTAATAAATGGTTTGGATGTTAATCAATCAATGTAAATGAATTGATATGAAATAATGGACATAAGTGTTAATTCATTGAATCTAATTAAAAGTGATGAACCAAATTGAATGAATGTAAGCAAAGTAAAGAAATTTGGTAATGTTGGTTATACATTGTTTGTTAGATGATTGTTAGTTGATTGTATAGAAATTCATATGAAGTTGAACTGATAAAAATTGAAAGCTAAAGTAATTAAATCAAATTGGAAGTTAAGTGAATTTTAAATAGAATTGAATTTGATTTGGAAGTGAACCAACTTGAATATGAATGAATATTGATTTGGTGATGGATGTTAGTTGGATGATAGTTGTTTGATGGTTGCATTTGTTGTTTTGTTGCAATTGCTATGTTGGCACATGTAGTGTTATGTTGCTATATGTTGTATATTGATATTACTTACCTATATATATCCATGTTTCTCGTTGTTGTTGATTATTTAGGAGGTGCAGATTGCGCATTGCTTCTCTTTTGGAGCTCGCTTTCGTGCTATATTAGCCGTATATGCTTGCTAATAATATATAAGGTACATATCTCGGATTACATATCGTACTTTTACACTTTTTTGCCTACGGGATGCCTCATTACTTAATGAGATGTATATTAGTGATATATATATATTTATATTGCCTTTTTTTGGATTGAGCCGCGCAAAGGAGACTATGGCGAATTTTTCTGAAAATTTAAGGCGTTAGAATATTTTTGAGAAAATTGGGAAAATTGGTGAAAACTATAACTTTGATTTTTGAGTTATAAAAATTGAAACGATATAGAAAATTTGAAAAGATAACTAAGTACGATTTGAAAACTTAGTAAAGTTATTGTAAGAAGTTTAACTATTGGATTTTCGAAGAGTTAAACACTTAAGTGAATTTGAAATCTAATTTGAATGGATGTTTGAAAAGTTAATGGATACTGTAACTTTTCTTACTTGGTAATTTCGAGGATGAAATTCTTTTAAGGGGGGAAGTTTATAACGACCCAGAATTTCTATCCATTGAAATATGTATATTTAATTGATTTTAAATATTAACAATTAAAATTTTTAAGTCGAACAAATTTTACTTTGAATATCTAGATTTAATTTGACAATTAAATCGATAATTTAATATGTGAAATTACAGAAATAATTGGAAATCGGGTTTAAAATGATTTATAAAGTTGTATTAAATCATGTTGGAGTTAGAATGATGTTATCAAACTTTTAAAATTGAATTAAAAGTTAAATTGTAGAAATTGAATATTTTAATATTTAATTGACGACTAAAAATAGTCATTTTTCAAACAATCTCGGATTTCGACGAAACCAGTTCCATCAGATCCATAATGTTATATTATTGTAAGGTTTCAAATTTCATGTCAATCGGATTTACGCTTTGTCCGGGGCAAGCTAAAACGCGTAGAAATCGATTCGAGTGAATTTTGAATTTAAATAATTCGATTCGAAATCGTATCTTCCAAATTTGATCGAATTCGCTCCCGATATATATTCCATTGCGTTCGGAATGGGGGTAAAACATTATAAACGCCAGGCGGCATGCTTCGTTTGGAGTTCGGAAATTTTTTGGGTGAATAGTGTTCGAGAAATTTTCTATAAAAGGACTTCACTTTCTCATATTTTCACCAAACCCTAATCCTCTAACCCTAGCCGCCAGTTTAATAAATGCTTGAAATTGCTCTCTCCTTTCTTCCTTATTCTCTCTTAATCTATCAACAATCCTCGACTACTATCAACTATAAAGTTGAAGATCTAAACGAGAGCTTCGATTGTATACGGTCACGGTTGTGTTTAGTGAATCGACGAGGTTGCAATTTGGGTTCAAAACACGCGCTTTCGGCTCATTTTTCATGGTGAAGAGCACGACCGAGTTCAACTAAATTGAGGCCGAAGGTAGCTCTCGTCAGGGGCATTTCAATGGTATCTCCTGATCATCTTAGAGGTCGACGTGGAGGTCGCGAAATTTAGGGCAAGAATGACGGCTTTGGGTTGTTTTTGTTCGAACGAGACCTGGAGCGAACATGAAAGAAGAAACAAAGCGCGTGCGGCCCTAATAGGTTTCAGGAAATGGACGGCTATGATTGTTCAGGTTAAAATTTATAAAAGAAATTGTAATATTTAATTATATTATAATTCGTTCGAACTTTAAAAATGTATAACTTTGTCATACGAGGTCGGAAATGCACGAAACGAATTGCATTGGGTTCGTTTGGACGAATACTACGCAATGGAGCAGGATTGGAGTTGGTTGGAGCTAGTGAAATTTTGGGTAAAATTAAATGCGTGTTTAATTTTATTCGAAATAAAACACTGAAACCGTATTGAAAACTAGGTGAGAACTTCTCACTCAATCGAAATTGTTTCGATTTAAATTTTAAATAGTTAGATTTAAAATTGTTTGATTGTATGCTTGGATGATAATTTATTATCTATTATTTTAAAATAGACCCTATACGCCGTATATTAAGCGGATGTTATTTATTAAAAACATATACCGCGATAATTCCATCTTGATATGGAATTGGTATTATATATGTACTTGGAGTTGATTTTCCCGCATTATATAGCGGATGAGACCCTATTGCGCCGCATAATAGCGGATAATATTTTATAAATCCCATATACCGCGATATCCTGTATTGGAACAGGATTGGTATTGTGCTAACATTTGTGGATGCAGGCAAACAGGTTGGAGGGATCCAACTGGATTCCTCAACAATAATTGATTTATTTACATATATTGTGATATATTCTGTTATTATATGATATATGATGTTTTGGATGCCATAATTGTTATATTTAGTGCTGTTGCAGCATTGGGCCTATTTTGGAGTTTTAAAAATGTTAAAGTAATGATTTTTAAAATTAAAAGGATTTTTAAAGTGATTTTTTTGAAAGTATACGTTTTATTAAAAAAATTGGAATTGATTCTTTTTAATAAATAAACGTTATAATTTTAATATTATAAAAATTATGATTTTTGAGGAATAAAGTTGAAAATTGATTTTTGAAATATGTAGTTAATGGCTTTATAAAATGATTTGAATTGGGATTTTTGAGTTATTATAAACGGTTTATATAAAAGATTTATAAAATTGATATTTATAAATTAAAAATATTGGAATTATAAAACGAGTTTTTTTTGTGTTAAAATGAAATAATAAATGGATGGATTTAGTAAGTAAATGAAATTTATAAATTTATAAATTGAGAAGTGATAAAATGAATATATTTTTTAAAATAAAAGATTTATAGTTAAATTTACTTAAAATATGGATTTTGGCATGTAAATGGGATATGGATAGAATTTGTTAATAAAGTGATTTTATAAGTTGAAGTTGTTATAAAATATAAATGGGATTTATAAACATTGTTTTATAAATCCGAAATCGACTTAAGTCAATTATTTTAGATTTTTAAAGGAGATATATTCACGATTTTGGACGGTGGATAATCCTTTAAATAAAATGTGTAGAAAAATGTTGAATTTGGTTAATGAAGAATATTCACGATTTTGGGACAGTGAATAATATATTAAAGTGTTTTGGGGAAGTGATATTTTGAATAAAATTAAAACGATTTAAATATGTTTTAAAATGTATTAAGTGTCGAAAACATAGATTTCAACATTCATTGTTGAAATAGACGTTTACGAGAAACAAGGAAAAGATGGACTATAACACTGTTGTTATAGTAAATGATTTCCGAATGGCAAAGTTTTGTATAGTATTGGGATTTATATATCTATCTCAATTTCGAATCCCTATACTAGTAATTTTGGGTCTTCGTAACGGTGTTTTACGCGACATTCGTTTTGGCCCAAATAAATGTGTTTAAGAGAATGTTTTCCTTAAAGAATGAAATATATGTTTAATCGTGTTTTAAGTATATTGAATATGTTCTAAGTATTGAAAATAAATAGATTTGTGAATTACTTATGGTTAAATAAGTCTTTGAAAATGTTTTCCAATATGAAGTGAAATGTTTTGGGTTTTTATCTTTTAAAGATAAACTGAAAATGAATAAGTATTTGGAATTGCTTTTCCAATGAAGAAATTGAAATGGTTTAGAGAATATATCCTTTAAAGATAAATTGAAATGAATATCTGGCAAGTTATTTAATTTATGGAAGATTAATAAAAAGGGCCTAGTGATTGTGATGGTATTGGATATTTGGTTGTTGGCCTTGATAGTTAAAGAACCAACTATCAATATTTACCTTTGAATGGGTATTTGTTATGAATTGCTTGAAATTTGAATGTTACACTTATTTTTGAAAATAAGCGCTCGTTATTCGGTTTAGCCGGGAGAGGACCTTTGTGTCATAAATCCTATTCCGAATAAGTGATATGTCGTAATGGATAGCATTTGAAGACCGGTGTTGAAGACGGGATATTTATGAAAACGGAAGGATTACCGTCGAATGTTTCTGCATCGGCTGATCTCCGATATAGAGATTTTATTACCCTTTGTGGCGGGAAGTCCGGTCGTGATTAGTGAATATCCGGATTGCAAGGACTTCTTTGAAAGTGCCTTCGGTTCTGTTCGAACCCAGAATGGACTTGTATGGATGTGTGTCTGACATTACAATTTGAGATGTAAAGCTAGTTTCTATCAAATATATTTCTGTTGGTGGCGGAGAATTTATTCTCTTAGCTTAACACCCTTCTCTGAGACGTACGAGCTCAGAGGTTATGTAGTTGATGGTTACTAGTGATATATTTCCAAATTGGTAATGTGGCATACGAAATGATGTTGAGCATTTGTTGATCAAAGCGTAGCTTTTGTATAAAGCGTAGCTTTGTGGACGAGACTTCGTCGGACCTCACTCCTCGAAAATGGTTGAAACAGGAAAGACGCAGCAAGGTTATTAGGGGATAGCGCCCCCTTAGTGTATGTCATTTCCTTCTGGATAGAGGTGGTATTATGGTATGGAGCCCTGATACTTAACATATGTTGTTGCTGCAAACTTATTAGTTTTTGGTTGTTGGTGAATCCTGGGATTTAGGTCGGTTGCGACAGGGGGATGGCATATTCGTGTCAGTAGTCCCCAATTAGGGGTAACCCGGCCTTATGTTGGCATAGATCCGGTTAGGTTCTCGAGGCGTCTTTCCAGAGGCGTACCCATGTGGAAATAGGAAGTTCCTTGGCCTGACCATTTGTTGGAAATCCAAAGAAACAATACGAGACTTGTACAGTTTTAGTTGTATAGCCTGCCATGGAATGTGGCGGTAACCTGCTATTGAACATGGTAGCTATAGTAGGCATACGATAATGGTCGTATGTTGTCTAGGATTTATATCATTACTTTCGAAATGTTTTCCTACACTTTGCACTTATAGTAATAATATCAAAGAAAATTTGTGTATCAAGCATGTTTGACTATCATAAGGAGAAATCTCCTCCGATTCTGCGTTTGCATTGTGTGTGTGTGCGGGAGGCCTTATGGTAGTCTCATTTTCTAAAAGCATTGCGAATCTAATTTTAGAAATATCTCTTTATTTATTTTTAAGGATAAACTGTTTAAGTTCTTACACCAGTCACATGACTGACCTAGAGTTTATTGTTTCCTTTCTAAACACTGGGTGCCCATCAATTTCCACACGGGCAGTCTAGAGTTAGGGTATCAGGTCATTCTGGATTTCAGGAGTTATTATAGAGATCTGCATGCAAGCTGGATGGCTTAGCGTATCAATTAGTATATAGTATTTCTTTTCCGCTGTTTGTTGTTGTACACTCTGATTATGTAATGTGATGTAATGTAATAACTGATATAGCTCTTTGTTTTAAAGATTATTCATTGATATGTTATATGTTGTTCCGCTGCGATTGTGAGACTCTGATGTTGTTTCTGTTTTCTTTTTTCTTTCTTTCTTTCTTCTATCTTCTACCTCTTCTTTTACCCTAATGGTACGGTTTTTCGGCCTTCGATTGCTCGGCAGTTGATACAGCGGACGTGCAAATGTCGACCTTCGGGAGTCGAAAAATCGCGATCGTTACATCAATCCATCTATATCCATTCATCTTTTCAGCTATTTAGTTGAAATGTTCAGAGAAGTCATCTGCTTGTATTCATTGTATTTGATATTTTTGTTGTATTTTATTTCAAACGCCGATGTTTGTATACTAGCTTCATGAACTACTGTTTGTCTATTCCGCTGCATATTATTGTAATACCTTATGTCTGTGATTCTGGGATTTATTTATTTACTATATGTGACGACCCGGAATTTTTAGGCATTTGAAATTGGAATATTTAATTAATTTTGAATATTTGCAAGTTAGTTTAACTTGGATTTCAAATATCAGTTTAAATTTGGCGATTGAATTTATTGGATTTAATAATTTGAAGTTGGATAAATTGTTGAATCTAGAGTTTAAAGCCTGTTAAAATAATTTGAAGGCTTGTAAAATTTATATTGATAGTTCTGAAAATAATAAAAGCTTTTAAATTGAAGTTGGAAGTGACTCGGTCAGTTTCAAAAATTTATCATTTAAACCGATATTTAAAAATAGCCTTCCGAGGCATAGTTTCAGAATTCGATGAAACTAGTGCCACTGGATCCGTAATATTGTATTATTATTGGATTTTAATTTTCGTTGTGTTTGGAGTGATCGTTTGGCCGTATGATAAGTAAACGCATTGGAAATTGGATCGAAATTTAATATAATAATAGGGTACAAAAAGCTATCTTCTCCATACGATCGAAGTAGGGCTCAAAACCATTTCCATTTCGTCTGGAATAGGCATATAACATTATAAATGCCTAGCAGCATGCGTCCGTTGGGGTTCAAAATTTAAAGATATGTATAACGAGACATTTTGAAAGTTTTATAATATAATAAAAATTGGAAGTCAACTAGTCAAATATATTTTTATAATTGGACTCTCGTACTCAAGAAGCCATCCCCAATTTATATTACATCTTCATCTCCCTCTCTAGTTTTCATACCGAAATCGAACACAAAAAAAGAGAAGAGAAACGAAATAAATCAAAATTGAACGACATTCTTCTCTACATATCTGACTCTTTCCAGTTTCTAATCCCAAATTAATTCGCACATAATAAAAATATATTCGAATCCACACTTAAATTCGAACGGTTATCATTCGAATAATGGAGGGAGGACCGATTCGAACTATCATCGTTGCGTCGAGATCGAGCTCGAGCGTCGTGGTAGCATTGTGAGTCGCATGATGGCAGATTGCGAGCGGCTGAAGAAGTCATCATTGAGGAGTTTGTTTCAAGGAGCTGGTGTGGTCGAGATCGAGGCATCGGCATAGGTCACGTTGGTTCGCAAAGCAGGGGACGATTCGACTACTGGCGTTATCGGCTTCTTTGGCTAGGGTTCGATGAATGGAGGGGAGGATCGCGAATGGGTTCTCTAGCATTTGGGGGATTTTGCGTCTCGGCGTCAATAAGAGGGGGCAGCGACGACGATGGAAGGTTGGCCATTTGCTACGCGCGGGTCTGGCAATGGAACTAGGGAGGTAAAGGTAGTTTATTCTTAATTAAATTTACTAAATATATATATATATGAGATTTAAATTTGCAGTAAGATACAAAACAATTCTGTTTTGAAATTCAATATGTATATATAGGCTAGAAAGGAAATTTTAAAATATTGAATATTTATATACAATTAGATTATTGAGAACTATAAATTAAGTTTTAGTACATGGTTTCAAAAGAAAAGAAATAATTATTTATTTTTGGAAAATTGGTTCGAATAAAATAATTGATAAATCAAATTTCATTAAACGGTAATTGATATTTAATTATTTCGAATATTATAAACCATATAAATGTTTATACAAGGTTGAAAATTGTGGAATCAAATCGAAAATGAAGTGGATTGCAAATTTAAGAGGCAAAGGTGAGTTAATCTCACTCATCTGAATTATTTAAATTTAAATGGTTAAATTTGAATAATTGGTTGAATGATTGAATTGATTTGATGTGGTATATTATATAGTAATATATAGTATATATTGGAGTAATTGATTTCCTGCATTATATACCGAATGAGACCCTATGCGCTGCATAATATCGGATGATATTATATAAATCCCACATACCGCGATATTCCACCTCAAAGTGGAATTGGTATTTTATGTTGTGCTAACATCTGTGGATGTAGGGAAACAGGTTGGAGGGATCCAACTGGATTCCTCAAAATTATTTAGATTGTTTAATAATCTGTGTTATATTTGATACTCTGCGATGAATTATATTGATAATTGGAATATTGAATGCTATGGTTTGCTTGAATATATTCCGGTGCACTGAGTTATCAAAATATATAGAATTGGATTTTTGAAAAGGAAATAAAAGAGTGAATTTTTAAGTAAAATAATCATAGAGGATTTGAATAAATTTAAGAATGAATTTGAAAAAGTAAAAGTGATTTTAAAATTTTAATAAATAAATTATGGGTATGAAAAAAGGATTTGAATAAACAGGGAAATGATGAATTTTAAACTTAAGTGGTGTTATATCGAGAAATAAAGAATTTATTTTAAATTTAAGGTTTGAATTTATATTAAAAGGATAAAGAAGGAATTTGGAGAATTCTGAAATTGGTGTTTTCAATTAAAAGATTTTAAAACATAATTAAGAAATAAAATCTAAAGTTAATGGGTTTTGAAATAAATTGAGAAGCAAAGGTATTTATTTCAAAAATGAGTAAATTGGAAATAAATTTGGAAATTGATTTAAGTGTTTGAAATTGGAAATTTAAAGGAGAATGTGACTATGAAATTTATAAACTGGGTTTATAAAAGTGAAGTAATATATCAGTGGATATTTGGAAGAATAAATTCACGGTGGGAATTTATTAAAGGAATGGGTAACTTTGTTTAAAAATAAATAGTGATTTATTTTTAAAAGATGTGGAAGGGAAGTGTATTTTCTTGAATAGCCAAGTACGTTTCAAGCAAATTTTAAGTATAAGTAAAAAGTTTTTAGTTGTTTAAAAAAATATGTTTAGAAAACTTATTATTTCTAAATGTTTAAATTCTAAAGTAAGTTTTTTATTTTAATCTATTATAGCAGTAATTATTTAAAAGTGGCTTGGTGTTATGTTTTAAAAGTTAGAAATTCAGTTTTATATTGTACAAAGTAGTTTTATTTTAAATATTTTTAAAGTTTATATTTTGAACAAGTATTAAAGTAATTCTTAATTTAAGTGTTTTAAAGGATATTTTAAAATAAAGTGTTTTAAATTATTTTAAAAATATAAAGTTTTGTGCTTGGGGTTTTCAGTGGAAATAAATATTTGGAAATTTATTTCATGAGAAAAGTGTGGTTTGAAAACTGTTTTCAAAAGGGTTGAAAATGGAAATATATCTTGCAAAGATATTTTGGGGTTAATAAATAATTCAGGAGAAATTATTTATGTTTGATGGTTGTTGTGAATGTTAATTGATAGTAAAATAACCGACTATCAATATTGGCTAACGCGCTAATTGTTTCGAAGAGACCGGGATCGGGTTTGCTATATTACAGCATGATATAATCAATTTGAGTGCGGTTTTCTCACGCTGGTATTCCAAACTGACTCGGTGTTATTTATCTATAATGCTCGGGTCAGACCGAGTACTATATGATACAGGAAAGGATGCTGTGGAGCTCAGGAGACGAGCTGGATGGCAATACGTACTTCTGTATTTGTGTTAAATATTCCGATGTGTATTCATATTGTGAGGATAGGTTATGATTATTGTATAGTTGTGTGTTATGTATACTCTGATGATGTAATGTATAAACAAATGTATTTGTTCTTGTGTAAAGATCCTTTATTATCTATTATATTTTATTCTGCTGCGATGATTAGATTCTGATGTTATTTTCTATTTTCTTCTTCTACCTCTTTTTCTTTAACCCAAATGGCTCATATTTCCGTACATCTTAAGTTGATTGAGGGAGAATAGCGTCGACTCTAGGGGTACGGATTGGCGGGTCATCACACTTGGTATCAGAGTAGAAAGGTTAAGCGAGAACCTTGGCTCTGGCGGGGATTACTCATTAAATAGAGTCTGTAGTACTCTAGAATGAGTTTGAGCGTATTATTAGATATGAGCGCGTAATTGTTAGTGAATATAAATTGTTTTAATATTGTGTTGATTTAAATTATTATTTGATCCTTGAAATAGGTTAAAAATGGGATTCAGATTCAAGATTAAATAGTTTAAAGATATAAGTTGGTTTGATTTAAAGGATTAAATCAAAATTTAAAATTTAACTCGAATTTATATAATTCATGATGGTTTAAATTTGAAATTTGAATTGAATTAGTTCAAATTGGATTTGATTCAAATTAATTGGAATTGAGTCAATTTAAATGGAAGTGAAAAATTAAATTGAGTTGATTGGATATGGAGGTTGGGAATTGAACAGTTTGACTCTAGACTATTTTTCAAATAAATTATTTTAGTACAAACTATTTTTCCAAGTTATTCATTATATATACAACCTTTCTTATTAAACCCAAAACTATCTTATACTTATTTTATAACTACTTTTGGAATTATTTAACTATTTTGTAACTGTTTTTTAAACTAATTACTTTTTTTCAACTGTTTTATAACTAATTACTATTTTAAACTATTTTGTAATTATCTAACTATTTTATAACTATTTGACTATTTTCCAACTATTTTATCATTATTTAACTATTTTACAGCTATTTTACAAACTAATAATTATTTTTCAACTACTTATCTATTTTAAAGGTTTTTCAAGCTATTTTCTAAATTGAAGTGCAAACTGTTTATGATCACATTGCCCAATTGAGATAAGGATTAAAGCGATAATCCAAATGGGATTGAAGCAATTGTAAATAAGTGAATGAAAATTAAAGTGAATGTGAATAGAAAGGAAATTGTTTTGGCTACGAGGATGAACGTATATTATTCTATTCGTACAGTGGTTTGATCCGGATTCGAGCATAGAATTTCGAGATAGTTTATCGATCCGAGTTGGGATTGTTTTCACTCGATTTTCGACGGCGAACCTGGATATGGATTGTTGATTGATTCTGGATATTCTCTATCATAGCTAGGCTATGCAAGAAGAATGATGGTTTATGATCAAGAAACTAGATTTGTGTCCATAATAGGAAGTCGGGTGGACGATACTAGTTCGGAAGGGAAATTGTGTGATCGAGTGAGTGATCAGATTGGTATAGCGTGCGGATGATAGGTGTACATCGTACGGATTTGAATGAAATTGATATTGGAAATTTGTGGATTAGAAATGTGAAATGGTTTTTGAAATGAAAGGTATATTTTGTGAAACATATGATGAAGTAAAGTGGAAATTGGATATTTCTATGGTAAAAATTTACTTTATGGAAGTAAATAAAATGGCAAGTGACTTCATAGAGTAATCAAATTTGAATATTTGATTTTGAATACACAAAGTTATATATCTTTGTTATATAAGATAAATCTCCCTTGTTGAATCTATTGTCGAAAGAAAAGGATTTTGAAAGTGTTTAAACTATAAAAGGAGTTTTATACAAGTTTGAAATGATCCAAAGATTTTAAAAAAAAAATATGTATATCTATATATATATATATAAAGGATCTTCTGATGATTTTGGAAAAAGGTTTTGGGAACCTTTGGACTTGGAAAGGCTTTTGATTTTTGGGTAAAATCAATATTGGAATTAGGAAAGCCTGGTTTGAGAATTATCGATTTTGGGATAATCGATTTTGAGAAAAGGAGATTTATATGAGATTCATACTAGGTTTATGATTTGGGAGATACTATATGGGTATAGTATAAAGTGTTTTGATAATGGCTCTGAGGAAAAAGGCGCTCCCTTGAAATGAACTTCTCAAGAGTGCCACAGAAGGTACTTCCTTGAACCCTAAGGGGGGATTCTAAAGTTGATCCCGTAAGGAGTCCGGACAAAACTAGTTCCTGAGGATTATGTGTAGTGTGGAGCTAAAGTCGAGGGTGTGGAGGCCTACAGAGGCATTTGGGTTATGCTGTGACAATAGTGTAACTCGATGCCACTGCGATATACTGTAGACTATAGCGAAAGTCGTGTGTGCCGCTGAGAGCCAACAGTCTACGTTTGATTTTACATCGGTAGACTGCGGCCTATGTTAACATAGTGAAAGTCATGTGTGCTGCTGAGAGCCAACAGTCTGCGTTTGATTTTACATCGGTAGACTGCAACCTATGTGGGAGTGGAGAAGTTTCATTTTTGATAGCGAAAATCGAGGGCACTGAAGCCTACAGTTACATGGACTTTTGCTGCGATGGCAACGTAACCGTGGAATGTAACTGCGATCTGTTGTGCGTTCCATGGCATAATCGAGGGGCGTGGAGTGCCAACAGTTACATGGACTTTTGCTGCGATGGCAACGTAATACAGGATGTAACTACGACCATGGATGAGGGTTATGATTTCCAGAGCATTCTCACCAAAGATATTTCCTCTGTTTTCAAAAAAAAAACAAAAATGTTTTCCATATTTTCAATAAAATTATTTTCCAAGTATTTTCACTGGATGTTGAAAATGGGTCTGCTAAGTACTTATAGATTTTCAGTCCTATGCCTGAACAACGTATGACCGAATTTCTATGAGAACAAGGATGGGCTGGTTGAGACATCGAGTTATAAGAAGTATTTTTATAAAAAGCTATTTTAATGAGTATTATGTGAATTTAAAGTATTTCTAAAATTTTAAAATAAAAGAGTAAGCCGAAATTTTGGAAAATGAAAGAAAATCCAAACTAGAATTATAAATAAAATTGAATTCAAGAAAATTTAATGAAGTGATTTTTGTAATAAAATCGAATATTGATTTAAAAGTTGGAAGTAAGCTAATTAGCTAAATAAATTAATTGATAGAGTATGTTAAAAAAATTAACTCGGTTAAATAAAATGGATTGTAAGTTAATAATGAAGTTTGGAGATAAACTCGAATTATAATAGAATCCGCCTTAGATTGATAATGAATTAAAATAAGTGGAGATGTTGTAAAAATAAAATGGAACTAGATTATAATAGAAATGATTTGAGTTAAAAATAAAATCCAATTCGAGTATAAATGAGTTAAGTATGTGCTTGCATATTATTTTGATAAATTGAGAAGGTGAATTAAAATAAAATGGATGGGATAACCGAATTAAATGGAATTCGATTAAATGAGAATTAAATAGAAGTGAACTTAAGTTTGAAGTTGGAATAAATTAAAATAAATTAACTTAAGTTAAGCATCACGTGAAGCTCGACTTCGAGTAAGGATGGATGACCATTAAATAAAAGCTTGGATTGGATTAATTTGGGGAATGTTTAGTAGTATACAAGCATGGAATGTGTCGAGCTAAGTAAAATGGTTGTGAATGAATTAAAATGGAAGAAATTAAATATAAATTGAGTCGGAATCAATTTAAATTGGTTATAAAACTTAAGTAATTATTTATTCACATGGATATCATCAAATTGCATAGAATGAATTATCGTTCGACGTAAACAAAGGTAATTAAAATTCTATGAGTTGATAAAGATTAAATAAATTGGTCTTAAGATCAAAATGAAGTGAATATGAGTTTGTTTTGCTTAAAGATGAATTGAATGTAAGCAATTGAGTTGTAAACCATTTAAATTGAATGAAGTTGTATATGAATTGGCTGTAAACAATTAAAATTAATGTCGGAACCCCATAAGTTGCTTATAAATATTGTTTAACATGCATTGCTTATAGAAACTCGTATGTTTAACAGTTAAATATGTAAAATTTTGTTAAGTTACATGATTTTGGCACTTACATATTTGAATTGAGTAAGTACAGGTACCGGGAAGCTGTTTGGCTGGATTTGGATGCGCTAATGCTAAAATAATAAGCCACTTGCTTTAAAATGCTAAATAAAGGTATGCATACGCAATAAAATAGGAAATATGAACTGTTTTTGTTTCTCCGACCGTGTTAGTCGATGTATATATATTTATATGTCTTGTCAAATTGCAAAAGCTCCTCCATACAAAGGAGACTCTGCCAAAATTTTCCGAAAATCTTGGGAGCTAGAAAATTTTTGAAAATTTTTTGGAAAATTTTTTTTGGAAACAAAATGATTTCAAATTGGAATTGAAATAAGGATTTTTGGAAATGGAAATTGAAACAAATTGTTTAGTTGGAACTAAAGGATTAGAAAAGTGAATTTGGGATTTTTGATTTCAGAGGATAAATTGAAATTTGCTCGGCAAAGATATGTATTTAAATTTCTGTATGAAATTCGATGATTTTCTAGTCTAGCCACTTGGCTTTTGTTTTCTTTTGAAATCTAGGGGCCCGTAGAGGAATTTTGTAGTTGTACCGACCTAGCCGCGCAAATGAGACGTTGGCGAATATTTTTGGAAATTTAGAGAGTTAGAATTTTTTTTAGGAAATTTGATAAATTAAATTTGGATTTAAATTTGAATAAGTGGAGTAAATAATGTTGTTGGAAAATATGGAAGGTTTTGGGATGTTGGTTGAAGTAATAGTGGATGTTTAATAAAAGATATGTTATGGCAAGTTCATAAAACTGTTTGGTTTTGGAAAATAGTAATGGGTACTGGATCATTCTTCCTAACAAGTAATTTCGGGGACGAAATTCTTTTAAGGAGGAGGAATGCGACGACCCGGAATTTTTAGGCATTTGAAATTGGAATATTTAATTAGTTTGAAATATTTGCAAGTTAGTTTAACTTGGATTTCAAATATCAATTTGAATTTGGCGATGGAATTTATTGGATTTAAAGTTGGATAAAATGTTGAATCTGGAGTTTTAAGCCTGTTAAAAAATAATTTGAAGGCTTGTAAAATTTATATTGATAGTTCTGAAGATAATAAAAGCTTTAAAATTTAAGTTGGAAGTGATTCGATCGGTTTTAAAAATTTATCGTTTAAACCTATATTTAAAAATAGCCTTCCGAGGCACAGTCTCGGAATTTGACGAAACCAGTGCCATTAGATCCGTAATATTGTATTATTATTGGATTTTAATTTTCATAGTGTTTGGAGTGATCGTTTGGTCGTACGATAAGTAAATGCGTTGGAAATTAAATCGAAATTTAATATGATAACTAGGTTCAAATAGCTATCTTCTCCATATGATCGAATTAGGACTCGAAACCTTTTCCATTGCTTCCGGAATAGGTGTTTAACATTATAAATGCCTAGCAGCATGCCTCCGTTGGGGTTCAAAATTTCAAGATATGTATAACGACACATTTTGGAAGTTTTGTATTATAATAAAAATTGGAAGTCAACTAGTCAAATATATTTTTATTATTGGACACTCGTACTCAAGATGCCATCCCCAATTTATATAACATCTTCGTCTCCCTCTCTAGTTTTCATACCGAAATCAAACAAAAAAAAGAGAAGGGAAATGAAATAAACCAAAACTGAACGACATTCTTCTCTATATATCCGACTCTCTCCAATTTCTATTCCCAAATCAATTCGTGCATAACAAAAAAATTATTAAAATCCACGCTTAAATTCGAACGATAATCCTTCGAATAATGGAGGGAGGACCGATTCGAACCATCATCGTTGCGCCAAGCTCGAGCTCGATCTCGAGTGTCGCGGTAGCGTTGTGAGTCGCATGATAGCAGATTGCGAGCAACTGATGAAGTCATCATTAAGGAGTTTGTTTCAAGGAGCTAGGATAGTCGAGATCGAAGCGTCGGCATGGGTCATGTTGGTTCGCAAAGCAGGAGGCGATTCGGCTACAGGCGTTATCGGCTTCTTTGGCTAGGGTTTGATGAATGAAAGGGGAGGCTCGCGAATGGGTTCTCTAGCATTTAGGGGATTTTGCGTCTCGGCGTCAAGAAGAGGGAGTGGCAGCGACGACGAGGGGAGCTTGGCCATTGGCTACGCGCGGGTCTAGCGATGGAAGTAGGGAGGTAAAGGTAGTTTATTCTTAAATAAATTTATTAAATATATATAGATGAGATTTAAATTTGAAGTAGAATACATAACAATTCTGTTTTGAAATTCAATATGTATATATAGGCTAGAAGGAAATTTTAAAATGTTGAATATTTATATAAAATTCGATTTTTGAGAACTATAAATTAATTTTTAGTATATGGGTTTCAAAAGAAAAGAAATAATTATTTATTTTTGGAAAATTGCGAATAAGATAATTGATGAATCAAATTTTCTTAAAAGGTAATTGATATTTTAATTATTTTGAATATTAATAAACCAATAAATGTTTATACAAGGTTGAAAATCGTGGAATCAAATTGAGAATGAAGTGGATTGCAAATTTAAGAGGCAAAGGTGAGTTAATCTCACTCATCTGAATTATTGAAATTTAAATGGTTAAATTTAAATAATTGGTTGAATGATTGAATTGATTTGATGCGGTATATTATATAGTAATATATGGTATATATTGGAGTGATTGATTTCCCGCATTATATAGCGGATGAGACACTATGCACCGCATAATAGCGGATGATATTATATAAATCCCATATACCACGATATTCTACCTTGAAGTGGAATTGGTATTTTATGTTATGCTGACATCTGTGGATGCAAGGAAACAGGTTGGAGGGATCCAACTGGATTCCTCAAAATTATTTAGATTGTTTAATATTCTATATTATGAATATTTGATATTCTGTGATGAATTATATTGATAATTGGAATATTGAATGTTATGGTTTGCTTGAATATATTCCGATACACTAAGTTATCAAAATATATGGAATTGGGTTTTTGAAAAGAAAATAAAAGAGTGAATTTTTAAGTAAAATAATCATAGAGGATTTGAATAAATTTAAGAATGAATTTGAAAAAGTAAAAGTGATTTTAAATTTTAATAAATAAATTCCGGGTGTGAAAAAGGGATTTGAATAAATAGGGAAATAATGAATTTTAAACTTAAGTGATGTTATATCAAGAAATAAACAATTTGCTTTAAAATTTAAGGTTTGAATTTATATCAAAAGGATAAAGAAGGAATTTGGGGAAATCTAAAATTGGTGTTTTCAGTTAAAAGATTTTAAAACATAATTAAGAAATAAAATCTGAAGTTAATGGGTTTTGAAATAAATTGAGTAAGTAAAGGAATTTATTTCAAAAATGAGTAAATTGGAAATAAATTTGGAAATTGATTTAAGTGTTTGAAATTGGAAATTTAATGGAGAATGTGACTATGAAATCTATGAACTGGGTTTATAAAAGTGAAGTAATATATCAGTGGATATTTGGAAGAACAAATTCACGGTGGGAATTTATCAAAGGAATGGGTAAATTTGTTTAAAAATAAATAGTGATTTATTTTTAAAAGATGTGGAAGGGAAGCGTATTTTCCTGAATAGCCAAGTACATTTCAAACTAATTTTAAGTATAAGTAAAAAGTTTTAAGTTCTTTAAAAAAATTATGTTTAGAAAACTTATTATTTCTAAATGTTTAAATTCTAAAGTAAGTATTTTCTTTTAATCTATTATAGCAGTAATTATTTAAAAGTGGCTTGGTATTATGTTTTAAAAGTTAGAAATTCAGTTTTATATTGTACAAAGTAGTTTTATTTTAAATATTTATAAAGTATATATTTTGAATAAGTATTAAAGTAATTCTTAATTTAAATGTTTTAAAGGATATTTTAAAATAAAGTGTTTTAAATTATTTTAAAAATCTAAAGTTTTGTGCTTGGTGTTTTCAGTGGAAATAAATATTCAGAAATTTATTTCATGAGAAAAGTGTGGTTTGAAAAGTGTTTTCAAAATGAAAATGGAAATATATCTTGCAAAGGTACTTTGGGGTTAATAAATAATTCAGGAGAAATTATTTATGTTTGAAGGTTGTTGTGAATGTTAATTGATAGTTAAATAACCGACTATCAATATTGGCCAACGCGGTGATCGTTTCGAAGAGACCGGGATCGGGTTTGCTATATTATAGCATGATATAATCAATTTGAGTGTGGTTTTCTCACGCCGATATTCCAGACTGACTCGGGTGTTATTTAACTATAATGCTCGGTTCAGACCGAGTATTATAGAATATAGGAAAGGATGTTGTGGAGCTCAGGAGACGAGCTGGATGGCGATACATACTTCCGTATTTGTGTTAAATATTCCGCTGTGTATTCAGATTGTGAGGACAGGTTATGATTACTGTCCAGTTGTGTGTTATGTATACTCTGATGATGCAATGTATAAACAAATATATTTTTTCTTGTGTAAAGATCATTTGTTATCTATTATATTTTATTCCGCTGCGATGGTTAGATTCTGATATTGTTTTCTATTTTCTTCTTCTATTACTTCTTCCTTAACCCAAATGGCTGGTATTTCCGTACATCTTTAGTTGATTGAGGGAGTATAGTATCGACTCTAAGGGTACGAATTTGCGGGTCATCACACAGTATATGTTGAGTTTTCCCAAATATAAATTAACATCTGATATTTGAAGCAATTCAAGTCCGACATATGTGGATGCGAATGGCATGAAATAGCGAGTCGTTACAATTTCAAGCCATTGTTCAAAAATAAAGATTCAAATTTATTGGTAAGTATATTACTATAAACAAAACTTCGCATATCATTGTTTTTCATTTACATAATGTCTTTAAATTACACATTAAAAAAACTTATCTTAATTTTACTTGAAATATTCATTTGAAAACTCAATTTGCAAATCAATCATTTTTAACACTTTAATACTTTACGGAAAAATTTCATCTGTAAAATTTCACACTTCATTTATAAATACTACATACACAATTTTTAAATAACATCTTTATAAATATATGTAAACTATTTGAAAACAATTATTTACATCATTACTTTTATTTAAAAAGAAGTTATTGAAAACCTTAAATCCATTTTTTTTTCAACTTTATTAGTTTTAAATCTCAAAATACTTTTAAAAATCATTAATAAATCAATACTTTATACATGTTCTATTTAATTAATAACTTCTCACAATATTTACAGCACTAATAATTTACTACTAAACCATGCTGTACAAAAACAAACAATATTTTAAAAAAATTAAAATATTTACAAATGGAAAAAAATGACCAAAATATCTTTTATATAATACTTTATCAAATACTTTTATAACTCGATGTTTCAACAGGTTTATCCTCGTTCTTACAGACTCTGGTCGTACGTTGATCAGGCGTAAGACTAGAAATTTCTAAGTACTTAGTAGACCTGTTTCAACACCTAATGAAAAATACTAACAAAATAGGTACGAGAAGTACCGCTCAAAATCAGATGTCAATTAATGTTTTTACGATAACAGTGGCCCGCTGCTGATCCAGTACTACAATGGGAGCAAAACTTTCTAGAAGATCTTTCCACCTTTCGAATTTCAGAAAAATCTTGTAGCCAATTCGAAACATGGCACCATTGACCCTTGCTGCAGTGGTAACTGCCGATTCAATGATTTACGCAGTGGATGCACTTCCTTCCAAGAAGATCCATAAACAATAGATCCCAAGATCTCAAGCGCCTCCATTGGGTAAACTATAGAACCATCTACTCTGGAAAAAAATCGAGGAACTCATGAGATTAAGTACGAAAAACCATATCGGTTCGAATCCATTTCTGAATTCACCTAAGTATATTAGGGTCTATCGGTCGAATTCATTCCTGGATTTCCCCAAGTCCATCTGGGTCGAAGCGTATCATACTGTACTTATTCGTAGAGGGTACTTCCCCATACCTTTTACTTCAAAATATAACATACCATATATAATACCCTTTTAAAATCATAACTTCAAATATCTCAATTATATAAATTCCATTATATATAGGATTACATTTTCAAATAAAGTACTTTCCAAAATAATTAATCTTGAATATATCAAATCATTCTTATATAAATTCCATTATATATATATAAAAGATTTATCTCTTCATATTGAATACTTCCAAAATCAACAGTTTTCAAAATCACCTTATACTTATATAAAGCCCGTTTTATACAAGAACCAAAAAATTTTCAAAACCAATTTCGCTGTATGAAAAGCCATATGGAATTGTACATCTTTACTTTATAAAGGCTTCGAATTTAGAATAGTTTTGCACATAAAGTAGTTGTTAAATAGTTTGTAAATAAAATAGTTTGTAAAAATAGTTTTGTAAATAAAATAATTTGTGTTAACCCCGCCTCGACCGTGGCTCACCGATCCAGAATAATGAGCGAGCTAATGTTCTGCCGATTTAACAAGGGGAGACCGACCTAAGGCTTCAAAGGGAGACCGACCTAAGGCTTCAAAGGGAGACCGACCTAAGACCTAAGAGAGGTGCCGATCTAACACTTTAACAAGGTCGTCGACTTAACCACCTTAATAAGGTTACCGACCTAACAGGTTAGAGGGGCATGCCGACCTAAAGCTTTAACATGGATGTCAATTTAACGCCTTGACAAGGTTACCGACCTAAAATGCAGCCGACCTATGACCAATGTTAGGCCGGACATGAATTGAGCAAAGGAAGTCAATGCCGCTGCAGGGCACAGTGATCTCTTAGCTCGTACACGACCTTGGACTCATCAGTTGGGTCGCGACTTACGACTTACCAGACTAACTCGGCCGCGACCTAAAAGCCACTGAATGAAGAACCCGATGCCGTGTTACTAGGAAGGGGAGGAGTTAGCTCGGAGGCGACTTGGGACTTGAACGAAAATGCCTCTGTGAAGCCCGGGCTCGCTCTAAACCGGTTGCAACTAGTTAAGTCGTCCACGACCCAACTGAAGTCGGTCACGACTTGCGGCCTAAGGGAAAAATTTTCCTATAAATACATGACCATATCCAACATTCAAGGGACTTTTGGCCAATCATTTCAAGCGCCAATACTCAGCCGAATTCTCAACTCACCCGACACTTCAAGTTCGAAAGGCATCTCAACTAACTTCAAGGGAAAATCTAACGCAATCTACATGGATTCGAAGAATTCTTCTCTACCAAAGTTCTAGTTGTTTGTCTCGTCGTAATTGTAATTGAAGATTGTTGTAAAGTTGTAATCGGTTTAAGAATAAAGAGAATTAAAGTGGACGTAGACTTGCCTTGAGCCGAACCACTATAAAATCGTTGTTATTCACTGCTTTTTCTGTGACTTTCTGCTTATACTCTGTTCCAGAATCATCGGGTGGTGCTTTCACAACTACACTTTATACACCGGGGTGTTAGCGTTCAAATTTTAGCGTTAACATTTTTGGTGCTTTCACTGAGAATTGAACTCAGGAATACTTTCACCATTGCTTCGCGAAAGTTTGTTGACAAAATCTCTCTAAAGACCTGAAGTTTATCCGAGATAATGGCTACTGGAAGACAGCTCAGATCTGATAGATCCGGTGATGCTCATGAGAATACTACCACTTCTCTTGCTCCAAATGAAGCAGCTCCGAGTGTTGGAATTACACAATAGGTGTTTGATGCTGCAGTTTCTGGGTTATATCAGCAAATGGAAGCCCAGAATGCTCTAATGCTAGAAAGAATGAATGCTTTACTTAGGGGCAACCGTCAAACAGAAAATAATGAAGAGACCTTTGCAGATGATGCCCATGATTCCCAAGAGAAAGGTATCCCTCAAAGAGCAGTTGGCACCGTCGCAGGGGCACCTTCTCAAGCTGAAGGTTCAAGGCCGCAGCCAATTTTTCACGAACATTTGCCCAGGCAAACTTCTGAAAGAGCAGCTGACTTCTGCCCGGCAAAGTCTCTGAACGATAAGGAGTACCTATCAGGGATGATTCGCTCAATTATGGAAGAGAGCATGCAGAGGCAAGAGGATGAAAATGATTGGGGGTTTGCTCCAAGTAAGACACCGTTCACCGAAAAGATCTTGAAGGCAGAGTTTCCAAGGAAATTTGTACCTCCTACTATCCCGGCCTATCGAGGCACAAGTGACCCTAATCAGTTCCTGTACAAGTACGATTGGCATATGACCGGGGCAAGAGCAACAGATGAAATCAAGTGCCGATACTTTCCGATATACTTAGAGGGAGTGGCCTTACTTTGGTTCACAAAGCTGCCAGTTAGATCCGTGGATCAATTTTCCGACTTAACACGAAAGTTCAAAGATCAGTTCAGGCTATATGCTACAAAGGCCAAGGATATAATGTCACTCTCTAGTCTAGAACAAAATCCCGGGGAGTCTATCAGATCGTTCTTAAACCGCTTCAATATAGCCTTGACCGAGGTTGATAACGCAGAGCCACGGATGGTTTTGACTTACCTGATGCGGGCTATCGATAAATCGAGTGAATTTGGAAAATGGCTAAAAATGAAGGAGCCAAACTCACTTGAGAAATTCTATAAGAAGGCCGACGAGTTTATGCGCTTGGAAAGCTTTCCTGTGCCAACAAAAGCAGTCGTGACCGAAATTCAGAATGTCAATGTTGCTTCTAATAAAGGAGAGTCTGGAGGACAGAAAAGGAAGAATGATGATGGGAAAAAGCAGGGAAATCCAAAGAAAAACCGCCACTTTGAACCGTCAGATTATACTCCCTTAACTGATACTCCAGAGAACATTTTCTTAGCAACAAAGGATATTGTTGAATATCCTAAACCACAAAAGTTGAGACTTAGGAAAAATGCCATGCAAAGTGAAAGATTCTGTAAATTCCACAATCAACCTGGCCATGACACTGACGAGTGTCGCCATTTGAAGGATCTGATTGAGAAGCTATTGAAAGAGAATAAACTTCAGCAATATGTCCGGAGAAACAGGAATGATCCATCCTCATCCACTCAGGGGAAAATACTTCTCACTCATCATTACGGCCCAAATGAAAGAACTGCAACGCAGGGATCTGAGTGGCTTATCATTAATGCTATCACAGGGGGCCCTCACCCAGCGGACAGAAGTTGGGACGAGATGGAAAGATATGCTCGTGCTTTGAGACAAGCCCCGGTGGGAGAGAATATCCTTGTTCTGGAAGATGATGCCTAATGGCCATATTTCACTTAATGGCTTTTGCTTAAAATTCATAGAATAATACTGGATTTATGATTCCTGTGTAAAATGCCGTTGTAAAAACAGTGCAAATAAATAATAGAGACTATAAATCTTGAGCTTTCTATTACGATAAAATGATTGTTTCATTTCGATATGCAAATATCTTAAAATATATTGCTAAAATGTCGATTTAATGTTGCATGCAATCAAAGCAAAGCTCACCTAGTCAACACATCACAAAGCCAAGCGATTCCTACAAATCGCTCAACAGGCGAATATCAGGCCACAAAAATTCCAGACCCAAATCCTACAAAAGAAGTGCTTCAAGCAAACAGTGAGTGATTCAACTGGAGGTGGGCCCTTGCAAACTAATTGAGATCGTTTGTGCAAACGAACATTCGATTAAGTAGCTTGTGTCCGCCCCTCCAAGCTCACTTAGCAATGAAGTACACTTCTTTTGACAAAATAAACTACTTCCAAAAGAGGGGAATGTGGGTTTGGAAATGATAACGGGGAATCACTGAGGATCAAATGGTGAAAAGACATGGGCGAGCAGGAAGGAAACAAATAAAGACCTCTTCGGGGGCACATTTCATCGGAGCTGAAGTGCAAACTCTTCGGAGGCCCACTTCTCCAGAGCTGAAATGCCAAATAAAGACCTCTTCAGGGGCACATTTCACCGGAGCTGAAGTGAAAACTCTTCGAAGGCCCACTTCTCCAGAGCTGAAATGCCAAATAAAAACCTCTTCGGGGGCACATTTCACTGGAGCTGAAGTGCAAACTCTTTGGAGGCCCACTTCTCCAGAGCTGAAATGCCAAATAAAGACCTCTTCGGGGGCACATTTCACCGGAGCTGAAGTGAAAACTCTTCGGAGGCCCACTTCTCCAGAGCTGAAATGCCAAATAAAAGCCCTCTTCGGAGACCCATTTCACCAGGAGTTGAAGTGTTACAACCGCTCTTCGGAATTTCACTTCATTAGAGTTGAAATGTAAAACAAAATAAAAGCCCTCTTCGGAGGCCCATTTCACCAGGAGTTGAAGTGCTACAACCGCTCTTCGGAATTTCACTTCACCAGAGTTGAAATGTAAAACAAAATAAAAGCCCTCTTCGGAGGCCCATTTCACCAGGAGTTGAAGTGTTACAACCGCTCTTCGGAATTTCACTTCACCAGAGTTGAAATGTAAAACAAAATAAAAGCCCTCTTCGGAGGCCCATTTCACCAGGAGTTGAAGTGTTACAACCGCTCTTCGGAATTTCACTTCACCAGAGTTGAAATGTAAAACAAAATAAAAGCCCTCTTCGGAGGCCCATTTCACCAGGAGTTGAAGTGTTACAACCGCTCTTCGGAATTTCACTTCACCAGAGTTGAAATGTAAAACAAAATAAAAGCCCTCTTCGGAGGCCCATTTCGCTAGGAGTTGAAGTGTAACAACCGCTCTTCGGAGTTTCACTTTACCGGAGATGAAATGCTAAAAAAAAAAGGAGAGCCTCTCCCAAGGGGCAGAAACAGAAAGACCTCTTCCCAGAGGCACAATAAGACAGAAAGACCTCTTTCCAGAGGCACAATAAGACAGAAAGACCTCTTCCCAGGGGCAGTAATGAAAAGACCTCCTCTCGGAGGCACAATCAAGCAGAAAAAACCTCTTCGGAGGCACACGTTTCACCAAGATTGAAGTAAAACTTCCAAGTGTTGAAACGTGAAAAAGTTTTCCTCAGAGGTGCAACTTTTCAAAGAAACAAAAATCAAGAAGCCCTTTACTGTGGCAAGTAAAAAAAAATCCTCATTAAGAGCACACTTTAACTTTCAAAGGAAGAGTGAATTACTTGTTCTAGAAAATTCTCTTCCTCAAAAAGAAGTTGAAGTACTTTACAAATACCCGCTTTACCACATAGAAGATTTCATTCAATAAAATGTGTATATGCACAAAATAAAGAGTGATGTCTTCGAAAGTTGAAGCGAAGAAACTTATTTGTGCTTTATTTTTTAATGAAATCATATTCCTCCAAATGTGGAATAATTATTCTCTAAAAAATAAAAGCACAAGTTCCTCATAAAATAAAATATTACAATGGGCTTATGGTAAAGGGGCAGCATGGCGTAACTACATCGGTAAAATTGCGCTCGAACAATATATACCACAAGCTCACTGCAATATCGTACAAAGAAACTTGTACAAAAATAAATAGTAAATGCATTCTCAGATATAGACAGAAGTTTATACAAAGAAAAAGAATCATTTTATTCAACACTATTTTATATACAGTTACAGGTTCCAACAAAAGAAAAGCGGGGGGCCGGTACCCACACAATTTTCGGTCATTGCATGCAAAAAAAGGAAAAAAAGCGATATGAAAGCCACAGAACCAAAGCCATTATTTCTTCTTCCGCCCACCTTTTGAGCCCGCACCTGGCCGAATGACCAACTTTTTAGGTCGGCTTGTAAGGGTAGGGGATGAAGGAGAAAGGGTCTCGATCGGACTTTCTTCCGTCTCTTCTCCGCCAGTTAAAGATTCCTTCTTATTCTTCTTCTTGGAAACTCCCTGCTTCCCTCTCTTCTTGGAGGAAGGCCCACTCCCTGGAGAAAGAAGTTTGGATAACGGTTCAGCGTCGGAGCCAGTGGGTTCTGGCGTCCTCTCGCTTCCTTCAGTTTCTTCTCCTTTCGGATCTTGAGAAGCAACAGGATCATCTAAGCCGTGAAGGGCTTCTATTTGCTCTTCCTGTGACCCGGGTTGCGAGGCAGAAGGAGGAGTGACCTTAGGAGGCGGAGAAGGAATAATTGGAGGAGGAGAAGCCTGAACAATGCCCGACGTTTTCTCTGCAGAAGGAAAAAAGTTTAAGTCAGCAAAAAGCGGAGATAAAGGTTCGCTGAGATTCAAGAAGTAGTCAAAAAGCCCATCAAGTTCATAAGAAACAGATGAGCAGTCTACTTGGGCAAGATTGTCAGTAGGGTTACCTGCAGAAGTCGGTTCCCTGATGTCAACTTCGTAAGCCTGTGCCTCGGCACTCTCGCCGCCCTCATCTCCACCTTGTATGCTTGTAATATCAGTGGTGACTTTAGTAGGAGATGGGGAATGAGAACTAGAACCGATAATGTCAATTTCGGCTGAAGGAGAAGGTTGAATAGGAGTAGTTGAGGTGATTTTTCTTGAATATTCTCCTGCCGCTGCTTCGGCCCTTAATCTTGCAAGCTGTTCTCTCCCCTTGGCAAGAGCGGCGCGAGCATCATCATCAAGATAATGCTCTTCAAGAGCTAACTCAGCGTAGCCAGCGCCTTTACCACCGAGCATATCGAGTGTTGCCTCCCAAACTTCAGCTAGTGTAATTTCATACTTAGGGCCTAGAAAGGCAAGGCTACCGCGCCCCAAGATGCTATGCAGATAGAAATCAAATAATGTTGAGCTGATGTTGGCCCTCGTTGCCTCGTGAGATTCTTCAGCTGCAATTTTGCCGGCAACGGCCTCATCACGCTCCATTTCAACTTTAGAAAGTTGAAGCTTATGCATTTGGATCTCCGCCTCTTGGGAGCTATTCTTCTTCCGAAGCTCTTCAATGTCAGCGACATAGCCCTCGCTAATTCTTTTCTGCACTTCGAGCCTGTCTTCGGCATCCCTTTGGCCAGCATGGGAATCTCTCACTTGTTTGAGGAGCACTTCTTCTTTTTGAGAATAAGAAGTAGAAGAAGCAGCAAGCTCTTGTTTCAGTTCTTCAACTTTTGCTTCAAGCTCCTCATTGTAAGAAGCAATGCTTCTCATCTCGGTGTCATGTTGCTCGAGCACCTTTTGCCATTCGGCTTTATCATTTTCCATGGTGAGCATGGCCTCTATGTTTGCACGATTAACCCTCTGAAGCTCGTCAACAAGTTTCTGCCAGTTCGACATCCTCTCAATATCAAGCTTAACGGCGTCAAGGTTTCGTAACATGGCAGACTTGTCAATGGGGACCAAGTCAAGGTCAAACCTTACTCCCTTCAGACACCACTGAGGAAATCAACTTTGCAAAGTGGCAGGACCCGGTCCAACTTGGAATTTGGGTCTGCTAATTATAGTTTGGATGTCTGACTTCCGGAGAGCGGGAGAGCCGGAAGGAATATCAAGCGAGGCAGGGGCGGTAACCTTTTCAGGAGTTGTAGTGGTGTGCTTCTCACCATGTCGGGCTCGTTTGCTCGAATCTTCAACCACATGACCTTTTCCTCTGTCATCGTGGGTTTTTCTTTTATGAGAATCGTCCCCTCTCTGTGAAGAATCGTGGCGCTCTTCCCTCTCTTCTTTCGTAGCGCTCCTCTTGAGCCCTCTTCTCTTGAGCCTTTCGGGCGGCTCTTTCTTCATCAGATTCTCTGTAAGAGGGGAGGTAACGCCTATAATCATATTGGCTACGCCTCCCGTAGCGCTGGAAATCATCGTAGTATGAGCTGCTGCGCCCCATCGGAGAATCTGAAATAAAAAAAAGATAAGTTTTAGAGGTCTTCAAAGTACAGAAAGTGAGAAACATAAAAGTGCCGCAAAGAAATTCTAAGTGTGTGTGGCGTGCAAACTACGCGCATCAAACTACGAACCACTCTTTAATTGAGGAGTGGTTGTGGGTGTAATAGTCAGTGTCAACTCCTGAGTTGACGGAGTCTGCTGCAGGACAGAAGTTGCTTCAACTACTGATGAAGAAACCCCAGTAGTGATAGGGTCATCTTTAAAGATTTCCTGCGAGGTGGCAAAGAGGTCGCTCAGCCCTTCGAAAGTATCATCCCTGCTCTGCTTGGCAAGGCTAGTTTTCTCGGCTTCTTCGCCGGATTTCTGTGAACGTCGGGGAGATCCCTGAGGCTCCTCTTCCTCAATAACCGGGGCAAGTTCGTCAGATGGCCCCGCAACATCAACAGAAGTGGAACATTTCACTAGCAAAGCCTCGGGAGCAGGTCCTTTTGGTTTGGATGTATCTGTAGAAGCTGGGGCATCCAATGCTCTAGCCGGGGAGTCTGGGATTTCATGAGGGTGTGTACAACGAGAAGTATGCAAAAGCCCGTATTGGTGCAATAATTCATCCCCCAACAAAAACTTAATGCTTCTCTCTGCTACAGCCACGACACTCAATCTATCAAAAGTCTGCTTATGGACCGGATCTGTAGAGGGAAGAGGAAGTGCTGAAAAGAGCAAAGAATGAAATTAGCAATTAGTAAATCGGATCTCGAGAAAGTTTAAAAATGGAGACAAGTAATCTTACTTCCTACTCTCCAATCGGCATAAAACCCTGGGGGGCAGCGAGCAAAGAAAAATTGGTTCAGAAATCCATGAACACTTTCGGTAAAGTCGGAAATAAGTTTGCGGTTTCTAGCACTCCATACAATTATAAGGGAAGGATGATCTCTACTCTTTGCAAACAAGCATAAATAACGGATTTCTTCAAAACTTGGTAAGCGATCAAAAGTTCTTCTGAACAAAACGCACAACCCCATCAAGATGGCATAACCATTAGGATGAAGTTGGGACGGAGAGATTGACAACTGAAGGAGAAGAATTCGGAGAAAGTCATTAAAAGGAGGGATCGCTCCGCTTAAACACATTTGACGATTGATTGCAATAAAGCCACGGGGAGGATTGTCGGCAGTATCACTTGGCCCAGGGAGCAGGACATCACTCTCAGTAAAACCAAATTGAGTGCGCAGCTGAGTAAATGCTCTCGGGGTTAAAATGGTTGGAGTTCTCATTGGAGGGTTCTCTATAGGTAAAGCTACCGGAAAAGTTTCTTCCTCTTGAGCTGCCATTTCTTCTTGATGGGAAGTCATTCTACATAAATAACTGGATATTCAAACATCAAGGTGCACGTTTCCTAAAATGTGTGAGGTGTTGTGTAAAATTAACAAAGCAATAAACAAATATAACTGGAATGAAAACTAGCAAGCATTTGTTAGTTATGAAACCCAGGGACTATTGTTTTAAGCTTAAATATGCAAGTATAATGTTGATGCAGACAAATCAGTTCAGATTGTTATTTTGCATCGATGTTTAACTTTAGTTGATTAATTCACAAACAATTCATGCAATATATTTAAGTTGTTTGTTTCATCTCGACTAATCTGTCATTTGATGTAGGCAGTCAATGGCAGTATTCTCGCCTTGGTTTCTTTGTTTGTTGTTTTCAGCAGGTTGGCAGCTTATAAGTTAATACAATCTGTGAAATAATACAATAAGATTCAAACAAATTTAAAGTTGGGGCAGTTCAAAATTTAGGCAACTTAGTTTGGCAGTTCGAGTCAGAAACTCAAAGTGGGTCTATGCTCTTAAAATGTCAACATGCCCAAAGCTTAAGTGTTAACTCGGCTACGATTCAAAAAAGTGGTGTGAAATTCCTCAAAGGGTCAACTCGGCTGCGGTTTAAAGGTTGGATCAGCAAAAGTTGGCAATTTTCCCTCAAGGGTTAACTCGGCCACGACTTAAAGTTTAGGCTATTTCACTTAAGAGCCAGGTCGGCCAAAGGCTAGTTCACCCAACTTCACTGACTCATTCCCGAATCAACATCCCACGGCAATCAACCCGCTAACCCAATAACCGTTCCATCAACCACAGCCTTCATTTCATTTAAGCTATCGGATCGTCCCATCAATTAGTTCGAAATCGCCGCAAATTCAACGCCTTGCAACCCTAGCACGAATCAAATTCAACTAGCCTGAATCATCTTCATCATCGGTCAGTTAAAATCGAACCAAGCAACCTAAACTCCATCAGCCATGGGTGCAATAGAAATCATGATGAAGCATTATGCGAAGTGGCGGTTTAAGTGTGAGTGATGGGGTTCGTGGACCAGCAATAACCTATGATTGAAGATGATTCACTTACGTAACAATTATCAGTGGTTGATGGAGCAAAATCGCCTTTTTGAAGCTTGGGGAAGTTTTTAATGGCGGGATCGAGAGAGCAGGTAATGAGAAAGAAGAAGGGGATGTGATTTATACCTTGCAGTGAAGGGATCTGGAGCGGCACATGCGACTTAACTATTAGCTCGCGTACGACCTACCAACTTAGAGAACGGGCGGGTTAAAGGACATCAAAGCACACGACCTAACCGTTAGGCGCGTACTTCGAGGGGCAAATGTTAACCCCGCCTCGGTCGTGGCTCACCGATCCAGAATAATGAGCGAGCTAATGTTCTGCCGATTTAACAAGGGGAGACCGACCTAAGGCTTCAAAGGGAGACCGACCTAAGGCTTCAAAGGGAGACCGACCTAAGGCTTCAAAGGGAGACCGACCTAAGACCTAAGAGAGGTGCCGATCTAACACTTTAACAAGGTCGCCGACTTAACCACCTTAATAAGGTTACCGACCTAACAGGTTAGAGGGGCATGCCGACCTAAAGCTTTAACATGGATGCCGATTTAACGCCTTGACAAGGTTACCGACCTAAAATGCAGCCGACCTATGACCAATGTTAGGCCGGACATGAATTGAGCAAAGGAAGTCAATGCCGCTGCAGGGCACAGTGATCTCTTAGCTCGTACACGACCTTGGACTCATCAGTTGGGTCGCGACTTACGACTTACCAGACTAACTCGGCCGCGACCTAAAAGCCACTGAATGAAGAACCCGATGCCGTGTTACTAGGAAGGGGAGGAGTTAGCTCGGAGGCGACTTGGGACTTGAACGAAAATGCCTCTGTGAAGCCCGGGCTCGCACTAAACCGGTTGCAACTAGTTAAGTCGTCCACGACCCAACTGAAGTCGGTCACGACTTGCGGCCTAAGGGAAAAATTTGCCTATAAATACATGACCATATCCAACATTCAAGGGACTTTTGGCCAATCATTTCAAGCGCCAATACTCAGCCGAATTCTCAACTCACCCGACACTTCAAGTTCGAAAGGCATCGCAACTAACTTCAAGGGAAAATCTAACGCAATCTATATGGATTCGAAGAATTCTTCTCTACCAAAGTTCTAGTTGTTTGTCTCGTCGTAATTGTAATTGAAGATTGTTGTAAAGTTGTAATCGGTTTAGCAATAAAGAGAATTAAAGTGGACGTAGGCTTGCCTTGAGCCGAACCACTATAAAATCGTTGTTATTCACTGCTTTTTCTGTGACTTTCTGCTTATACTCTGTTCCCGAATCATCGGGTGGTGCTTTCACAACTACACTTTATACACCGGGGTGTTAGCGTTCAAATTTTAGCGTTAACAATTTGTAAAATAGTTTTGTAAATAAAATAGTTTGTGAAACAGTTTTGCGAACAAAATAGTTTGTAAAATAGTTTTGTAAATAAAATAGTTGTAAGATAGTTTTGTAAATTAAAAAGTTTGTAAATAAAATAGCTTATAAAATAGTTTTGTAATAAATAGTTTGTAAGATAGTTTTATAAATTAAGTATTTTGTAAAATAGTTTTGCACATAAAATAGAATATGATAGTTTGTACAAGAAAAATAAAAGAAAATAGTTTTGTAAAATGGTTTTAAATTAGTAGTAGTTTTGCATAAAAGAAAAATTCCAATTTAAATTACAAAGATATCAAACCCAACAACTTTTAATTTCATCGTTAAAGCATATCAATAATATTATAACATAAGATGTACATATGTCATCATTTCATAAAATCACATTTGATCACTCGCTTGATTTCACAAGTTCCCTTTCGAACTAGTATTTTTCATTCGACATCCCTAATGCGGATTTCGATAAGGTATCTTGACTAGAAACAATCATTCTTCTTGTGTAGCCACATACTATGATAGAGAATTCTATAATCGAACCAAAAGTCCATATCAAATATTCGCCATCAAGAATCGAACGAAAAATCCTAATATAAAGTGGTGTAATTCACATAAAACTTGTCTACTCAAATCCGGATCAAATTAATTTTACGAATAAAACAATATACATACAACTTACGTAATTATTCCAATTTGTTTCATCACAATTACATTTCAATTAAATTCAATATTAGTCTCTTGGATTAACAGAAGTATCACTTCATATTTTAATATTTGTTTTATAGAATTCCTCTATTCAATATAAAACTTAAATATTCATTCTCACAACATTGCTTATATTTCTGTTCATTTTAAATTACATTCACTTTCACATGTAATATTTCTCATTTAATACTAAATTTATTTGCATATCATTTCATAAGGAATTTGGTTAAGTACATAACCAATTTATAAAAGCTTAATTCTTTTTTATAATATATTTTTCGAGTTAAATTTATTACAACTTTATTTGTAACCATTTATTGTAACATTCATTTATTTCATAAACAATTTACAAATCATGACTTCATTTATAATCGTTTCACTTTTAGTTCATATTTTTTTTTACCCAATTAGTTTCACTTTAATTTTCAAATTTATTTGTGACACACTTCACAAATTCTTAATCAATTTTATAAACATATTTTTTTTCCAATTTAATCTCACTTACAACATTTCCTTAATCACAGTTTCAATTTAAACATCCTAAGGTTTAAAGTTCACACTTACATATTATTACATTACATGCCTACAACAATTCTATTCATTTACTAAACATAGATATAACAAATTTAACTTTGTTTCTCTTGCTTTCAATTTAAGGTTATCAAATTCAACTGCATAATTCAACAAAATTTATACACTTCAACTTGTATATTAATTCAGAAGTTTTGACAATCCAAAATACCCGGATATTCCATTTAATTTTAATAGTTGAAACTACCGGTCACAAACAACCAAAATTCACAACACCATTTCAATTTCATATCGAGTATCATAATTATCTACTTCATTCTCTTTAATTCACCATTATTAAAGTAGTATTTAGTCCAAAAATTCATTCAACAATAATAGCCAATTCTTATAAACTGGAAAAAACTCAACTAGTCAATAATAAATGATAATAACTAAATATTACTGTTTCATAAATCAAACACATTACAAAATACTATATTAGTTATAAAAATTTATTTCTCTATATATACAATAATATTAGGAAAAATAATTCATATCAAAACTTATATAAAATATTTTTATAACATTAACAAATACGCGCTCTTGTATATACACTCATACAACTCTTTCTAGGTTATTACTACCCTATCTCTAATGAGTTAACCCCAATATGCTAAGGTATGTCTAAACAAAAGCTGTGATACCAACTGTAGTGACCCACCTTTTCGGACGGTTTAAATAGACAATAAATCACACGTGTCAACTCAAACCATTCAAAAGGGAGAATTGTTAATGAGGTAAATAAGAAAATAATAGAAAAGAAGGAAAAACAAAACACAAAATCTCGCAGCGGAATGACAAAATATAATAATCAAATAAATTGTTCATGTAGTTGTTTTACAAATGATATTTGATTATAATTTTACAATACAAATCAGAGTTTTACATACAGCAGAAATAAATAAATAATGCAGCGGAACACATGATGTAGTGGAATAATTAATAATAAATAGTAGACTCATCTCCACCTTCATCCTCTAAAATAAAATGGTCTTCAATACACTGAAAAGCTTAGAATGACCCGAGCGCAATGAAAAGACAAACCACTCGAGTCAGGAATAAAAGATCCTATGTAAATCAAATTAAAATAAGTAGAATAGAAATATTACTATAATGGC
This sequence comes from Allium cepa, assembly GCA_030765085.1. Classification (NCBI taxonomy): domain Eukaryota; kingdom Viridiplantae; phylum Streptophyta; class Magnoliopsida; order Asparagales; family Amaryllidaceae; genus Allium; species Allium cepa. Next base: position 948,161,793 of record CM060943.1, on the reverse strand, counting down.
TTCAAAGATCTTACGGGATTTTCATCTACTATCAAGTGTACAACGTGGATATAACTTTTTAAAAGGTTTTAAATAATTCGAAATACCAATCTTAATCATTTTAATTAAAATAAATCGAAAGTTTAATTTAAACTTAAACCTTTCAAATAATTCAATTCCAATAAATAATCCAAATTCAAGAAATTATATGGGTATATGTCATTTCAACCAGTATCCAAAATCAAAATTTCCAAATCAATGGAAACCGCTCAGGTTATCATTTCAATCCATAGTGATAACAGAGATACATACATAAATAAACATCCAATCATCCAAAATGTCAACCAATAACATCCATCACAATCCAACATCCAAATCAGCAAATAAATCACAACAACCAATTGATTATCATTATTGGGTGCTTAATTAACAATTTATATTCAATATTAATTAAACGGAAATTCAATTCAATATAAATTCAAATTTAACTTAAATGACAATCTAAAAATACCAAACAGCAATAAATAAATTTCTAATTACATCATAAATTTAATTAGCTAACATAAGAAAATTTAGTATTCATGAGTGGGTCAAAACACTCACCTTTGATATTTATAATGCGAAAATCCAAACAAAGATATCTTTTCCAATAGTCCCCAAACTCAGCCAAACCTATTTCATGTCGTCGAGAATTCCAATACAAATCCAAGTGAAGATACTACACATGTATTGGAGCTCTATGTGGAAGATATTCAGGTTATAAGGATATATTAAAAAAATGTGTACACATTGTTTTCAAATTTGATGTACCCAAAATGAATGCAAGAAGTAGAAAGCCAAAACCATGAAAGCTAATTCTCATTGTTCATTTTTTTGAAGGCTTCTTTCAAAAGAAGGCAACATGATGAGGAAAGGTTCGGATGTAGTTGAGGAAGAAATAGATGCTCACATGTTTTTTTTTTTTGAACATATCTTCAGTAAAATTGAATTGGCGGTAACTAAGTGGAGATATAAAGCTATGTTGACATTGCTGCTTTGAGGGAAAAAATAGAGGCCCTGATGTTTGAAAAACAATAAGTTCTAGGGGAAAGAATGAGATATGATATGAAACGAAAGAAGAAAGGGAAGTAATAAACGAAATAGGTATAAAAGGGACAAATAAAATGAAGCTATATGATCAAAGTAAATGCTTTGGGTAATAAAATAAACAAAACGGAAGAATGAGAAAGGACGTGAATTTATGTTTCAACTGCATTAGAGAATTGCAATAAAACCAAAATGTGGAAATAGTGGCAGATGTATTGAATAATAAGGAAATGAAGGGACCACTTAGGATCTAATTAATTGCATATTCTACATAATTAAACATATTAACACCAAATATACCTTTTTTTACACCCGTTTAAAAATAATTAACGTACAATAAATAAATTTGAATACAACAGCCAACGTAACGTTACACAAAATAAAAGATGATCCCGAACTCAAATTAATTTTTTTTTCAAAATAAACTTTTTCTCAAAGCGCAATCACGAAACCTAAAAAGTTAATTTAATCTAAATTTCAAGATTAGTGTTAAAATCACTTATATACAACCTCAAATTGATATTTAATGATTGTAAAATATTGTTTTAAAATTCTTTTTTACTTCTTGTTATAAAATTATTTTTACCTTCAAAATGGAAATTTTTGTTTTGTTTTCACTAAAACATTCTTTATATTTTAACAATAATGTATGTTTCTTTCGTTAAATCCACTAATTAAAATTAATGGTTCTTTTTTTGACTCATTTAAATTGAAAGATTCCAAATTGACATAACTATAATTAATTTAAAAATTACACTTTAGAGCAGATCCTAGCAAACGTGCATTTCTTTCACTAAACGCCATTAATTTCAAATAAATTCTCTTTCCCTTTTATTAAAAGATTCCAAGTCAAATTAACGGCAATAAATTCATTAGTTAATTTAAATTCCAATATATATTTATTTTGATTTTTATCTTATTATTCAATCAATTATCATCTTATGGATATACTTAACGTTGGTTTAGCATTTCATTACGTCAATCTTCTGTAGTTGTCACTTTAATTCATATTGAGTGCAATAATTAATTAGATTAATTGCAATTTATTTTCTAAATTTCAATGGATTAAATAAATAGGTCATAATTGAAAAATGTTACCTTTTACTTAATCACATTTATAAGTTTTTTATCTTATGACTACTTAAACACCTGATTATAATCAATTTTTCATTAATTTCATATAATTTTCCCTATTATATAACATTTAATTCATTTTCTTATTTCAACTCTTCACCAAATAACTTTACAATTATTTCAATTACTGACATACAATTCCAACATTAAACCCAACATTCGATTGCCTTACTTCCATTAATTACCTATGCAATATTCAAACGGTTGAATTAATAAGAAAATAGTTGATACGATTGTTTGTAGTAATAATTCATACCCATTATCTTATTCTTTAGGACCAAGGGTGATAATGTGCTTACCCAAAAAGGTTTGTATTCAATATTAACCTATTTCAATTAATTACATACAAGTTCACCATTAACTGTATCATTTAATTTATTTCATTATTTATAATTATAACCAAATAACCTTACAAATATTTCAATTGATTTGAAAATACATCAAATAGTTATCAACAACATTCAAACAACATCACTAATTTCATATTCAATATTAGCCAATTCTAATTGATTGCATATAATTTTAACATTTAATGTATTTCCTTATTTATAGTTTATAACCAATTATAATTTTACAGCCACTTTAATTAATTGGAATTACAATAAAATAGCTAGCAATTACCTTATGTTAACATTACTAACATTACATTCTAGTTATTATTCTCATTATAACATCATAAATTTTAGTTTTCTTTCAATACAAAATTCTAAAATCTTATTTGATTAATAGTTTAATTATCGAAAAATACAGGTCGTTACATCTCCTTTTACCCAAAACAATATTTATAATTTATTTTGTAACATATATTCATTCTTTAGTCAAAACAACAATCATTTTAATTGTGGAAATTAGGATATGCACCTCATCTTTAAGTTTTGTATGTGAAAGTCTCTTTCTCAAGACCATAACTTAAATTACATCCATATTTTTAATTTTGATAATTTTTTTTTCATTTTTTAGTTAAATCTGAACTTTAATGACATAATTTTATAATCAGAACTAATTTTTTGAAAAAAATGCAAATGTCTACAGATTTATCTACAAATTACAGTTTAGAGACTCCAAACATTCATAAAGACAGAATTATCTGCAAATATGCTAAAATTTAAAATTATGAGTTTTTTTAAAGCTTGTTTTTGGAAATGAGTGAGCGACGATGTAATTTGAAACTTAAAGAGAAAGTTTTACATAACTCCTTTTTAATTTCATTAATTCCACTTCCTCCAAAACAATTTATTTATTTAAACCCAAATTGTGACGGGAAAAAGCATACCTTGTTGCTCACTAGCTGGTTCGAACGTATTCCAACTATTTACAAGCCCAATTTATGAATTAAAGTCGAAAGTATTAATATGAAAAGCGTTATGACAAACACTTCGCGCGTGATGACGGTACATGCTTTACACGAATTGTTTTTCTATATAAATTGAATGTTTTTAACATATTTAAGAGAAATAATTTGCACAAAAGTTAACTCATATTTTTACGCCGAAATCATTTGCATTAAGTTTTTGCTTTTTTATTTCTTAGGTGCAATATCTAATTTGCTGTTACTAAATTTTTGTTTCTAATAATTTGCAAAAAATGTTTATTTGTTAGATTTTTTTAAATGTTATTAAGATTTTATAATATTTGTAGAGGAAAAGTTTTGAATTTGTAAAACGAAATTTATTTGTTAGATCCTATAGTCGAGCGATACTAAAATTTGATAATATTTGCAGAGGTTTATTCGTTAAATTATATATTTAAATGACATTAAAATTTTATAATATTTGCATAAGGGAATTTTGAACTTGTAGAAAAAGTTACATCCAATTTTTAAGTGATATTAAAATAGAGTGGCATTTTTGATAGTTCATGTTGACACTAAAAATGTGTAACATCAAACTTATTGGAACTATTAATAAAGATGTGTTGAATTATCTTGAAGAATATTTTATTATCTGATGAGCATATTTATCTATTCTCATTTCAAGGAACACGCAAAACAAGAAATATATTCATTGAAATATTCAAGTTTTAATTTAGTTTGAATTGTTCCAATCTATCGCAGAAATAATAGGTTAGAAATAACATAAATTATTTTTTGTTTTAGGTGGTTATAAAGAGAATGATAAAGATACTACTTATACGACTAAAAAGTATTTTGAAAAATTCACTATCAAACTGCGCTTCCAACCGAATTAATTATGAAATATTCATGTTTCTGAACCCCAATGGGTCCCAACTATCAACCGCACGGGCTCGTAATTTTAGCCACCGGGCTTGCCGGTCTTGTTTACTGTCTGTTTTGGAGATGGTCAGATAAATGATATATTTTTTTCTTAACAAAATTCCCCCAATTATGTTCTTGTTGCTTGTCAGCAAGTTGTTCCTAAATAAATCCTCTTTACACTAGTGTCCGTTCTTAATCTTCTTCAGGTATATCAATCATTATTTCTTTGCACTTCTGAACCAATTTTCTATTTCAATCGGGTAAAACAAGTATGTTCTTTTCTTCTGTTTGCCATTATGGATCTAATCAACAATTTACATTTTTTAACAAAATTTTAATTTTTTAATGATTTTTGACATAGGAATATGGATCGACTTATTTAACGTATTTGTATTCCAGAAGCAAAATGAAAGAGCAAAAAGGTTACGTGCCGCCGTTATATGTTCCATTGGGCCAGTCCGATGCAGATACTGATGAAGATAACGATTCTTTGAGCGGTGGCATCGAAAATACTTCAACTCGTAAACAAATTGTCAGTGATCCAACACAGTGGTCATCAGGAATATGCGCCTGCTGTGATGATATGCAGAGCTGTATGCTACTTTCTTGCAATTGAAATCCTTTTAGATTTAAAGGTGCATTAGTGCCATGATTACATATTTGATGATGCTAGCATATGATGTTTTATTATGTAATTTGCTTGTTTCATGACATTAGGTTGTGGTCAGAGCTAAATAAGTCCACCATCTTGGACTTATCTGAGATTCAAATCGGAAACAACCAGGAATTTTTTTAATCTTTGTTTGTCAATGATTAGCAAGTGCACAGGATTTGAGGTTCCAACTGGAACCTTTGTATCTTAACACCATTTATGAGATTTTTATTTCAGAAAATAGAATTTTGAGTGAACAAACAAAACCCTGAAGCTGAGAAATCTTGATTCATTGGTCCTTGTTGTGTTAGATAGGATGATAATATCAGTAGTGGTTAGTTTGAAACATGCCAATCAAATTATACAAGTTACCTTGTATGGATGTTTTATTTTGGCTTAATATAGTTTGATATAATTTGTAGATCAACCCGCTATTCGAGCTTGATAGGAAGGTTAATGACCTTATGTGATGTGTCATGCTATAATCATGTACTCATGTTATAAACATGATGATAATTGAATTTGTAACAGGTGCAAATTGATTGACCATTCAAGGCTCGACAGTTAACTATTATTATGTCAAGTTACGGACACAAACTTTTGTTCTCGCTGTGTTATGGATTACCATGTAATCATATCAACTTGGTATGTGATAATATTCATATCTAATGTGTAACACCCCATACCGTAGTAGGTCTGAATTTTCATTAAATCAAAAATCCAAATCCACCAAAGTACCGATTGTTGGTGTTGGTGTCCTGTAAATAATAAAAGTATGTAAAAACACTATTGATATAAAATTACAACAGAATAGTAAATTATAATAAAAATATAATTACTGACCAAGACTGATACCTCCAGTATCTAGTGCTTTTATCAGTATTGAGCATGCATACGAAATCTGTCCTTCCACCGTTCCCGCTTTGTATCAGTATCTGTCCCTCTAAGTCTATTATGTGGATTGTAATGAGAGATCAGTACAACGTTCTGGTGACTGATAAATTACATGTTTTATACATAATAATAGGTTATGCCGATTGTCTTCTATTACATGTTATGTCTACTATTTTAACTTAGTCACCTTAGCTTCATGTACGCATATGATATGCTCTACCTACTCGATGTATACATTAACTACATACATATACGTATGTATGTATATAGATACCAGTCCATCGTTGGACCAAAATATTTTCCCCGCTAGTATCCATAACTCTGCACCTTATCAGAATCCATCATCAACGCAATATCACGTCCTTGCCGTCATGCATACCAAGAAACTCCTGTAGTGCCTAATAACGACATTATAACTATTTAGTTGAATTCTATTCGTTTGAAAGACCTCCATTAAAGATAATCTAACCTTGCATTCTAACAACAAATGAACTAACAAACAACCGTGAGGTAGTGCATGTTCTAAACATGATTTACACTATTATAAGGTGTAGCCCTTTTAGGCGTAACCATCATCTTTCCCCTTACCGCCGTAGGACCGAGGACGCTCTCAACCTATGTGTGTAGCCTTACTCCTCACATATATGATACCAATCGCTGACATAGCGTCGAGTGTACGCTCATTGTCTCATTTATATTGCCTAATGCAATCAAGAAAATACCCACTTGGTTACTTAACATGTACCTTAAAAGGTTGAAGCAAACTTTACGTGACGCTTTGACACTTTGAACGGAACAAACCATCCTACTTGGTATATTCTTTTCACCTATACGTGAAGGTATAATCCCACATGTTCTACAGTTGGATATGTCCCGCATCAGTTTAATGTATACACAATTACTGACAGCCTCTTGTGGTGTGTAGACTTATGTTGCGTAACAATACCGACTTCGCATTCCAATCCATATTAATGACTAAGTCATTTTTAATTAATCTAAGTTATTGACTAGATTCGACAATTCACACTTGCCATAAATATGGATTTGAATATATATATATATATATATATATATATAAACACATACACTATGTCTTTTATGTTCGATTGTTAATGTTCAGTTATTTTTACATAGCTTACTTCTTGTTTCATTAATGCTGTTTACTGGTATTTACCGCTTACTTTTAATTTTAATAGATTAAATATATTTTACTGCTTAACTTCCGCTTAACACTATTAAATATAGTTTAACGTCCCTTTTACTTATTACCATCCTTCTTTGACCACTGTAATTTTCTTACATACTCAATTCGTTGCTTTATATATATTTCATAATTTGTTGTTATTTTCTAACTTATCGTGTATATTAGGCTTATAATTGAATTATTTTTATCACCTCTACTTACAACGCTTTGATTTATACTTAGGGATTTCTGCATTTAATGCGTTGTAATTACATCTTCTCACCAGGAAACATTAGCACTATAATTTTCTACAAATTATCTAAAAGAGGTTTTGTGTTATGTTTGTAATTACAAGGTATTATCTTTTCTGTTTTTGTTGAAATATACATACAAAATACGGTAAATATCCCTATTTTATATATCACTTTTTTTTAGACATATTGCTTGTTATTTCAAACGATACATTTCGATTCATTTTTATCAAACTTGGATAATTTGTAGAAATTTATATTGCAACACATTTCATTCTAATGAATTAAAATTTTACTTAAATTCCAATGCAAATCATAATAACTTCTAATTCATGTTTACTAATGTATATCATTTAACCAACAAACCTGAAACTACTATGCAATGTCATTAATTTAGAGACTACTTTCTTCCTTACTTTCTAGATTCAAGTATATGCAATATTTTAATCAAAGTTAACAATTCACAGAATATGTATGTATGGTTTTCATATTCATTACATATACATGTTTAAGAGTGCAATTCCAAAATTACATTAAGGCATATACGAAACATATTTACAGCGATATAAATCCAATATTATGTAAAAATATACAATTTTTCGATCACCTTTAAGCTTTGAACTTTCCAGATCTAAATCTATTTTTCTTATTTGGCTCTCTTTCCTTCTACTAATGTATTAAAGCATGTACATATTTATTAAAATTATTGATTTGAGAAGCGATTTGAATTATCATAGTTGTAAAGTTTTAGATTTGGAATTTACATCTTATCCGCAGAATTGATTCACTCCTTGTTCTTCTTTTTCTTTATTTTCTACCATTCTCCATATATATTATAATTTTTATATTTTCTAGAATTTATAGAGAAAAGAAAATGACGGAGGTTTATTCTTCGATTCAGAAAATATGAGAAGAAAAATAACGGGTTTGGCCTGCATTTGTTGGCGCACAAATCAATTTCATACGTTATATTTTAAATTATTAAATTCGGACTGTTAGACCTAGGTTCATTCTTCCCGCTATAACAATCACCGGTCGACTGCTATACTCCTACCGGTCGATTGCGACCGGTCCTGACCAATCGGCCCTTTATTGATCGGTCACTTATATATATGTTGAAGTTTTATTTTGTTCCTTTTATTTCCTTCCGCGGTTGATTTTATTCCATTAGAGATTAACTTTTTAACATTAGTATTAATGTTACATAGAGATGAAGTACTAGTTTACCGTTAATTATAATATTTATTTCTTGATTTTCTTTACTTTAATTTTAACGTTCTTTATTAACTTTTTTTTATTGTTAATTAATTCTCATTTATTTACTTCTGCGTTCAATTTTTTATTTCCTTCGCCGCCTTCTTTATTACATTTAATTATATTGAATGCTATTAATTTACATGTGTATTTAGCGTTAACATTTATATTTAATGTTCATTTTAATGTTAAGTTATTAATATTTACTTTTTTAATTGGTTCTGAATTGTTTTCGATTCGAAAACTTCAAACCCTAATAGCAATTTCGTTTGAATTCCGATCAGAAAAGTTGATATATGAAAGTTGATCAGAAAATCATTACTAAAACATCAGTGCAAGTTTCGTGGTCAAATTTTGACATTTGCGAAAATTCCATTTTTGGCTTTAATAATTTTTTAAATTAAATTTTTTAGTTAATTACGTTCAATTTACGGAGAGTTACACAATGTATTAAAGTTGTGCGATGGTATTAACATGTGCAAATGGGGAATTAGAAAATACATCAATGATGAGACTCAAAAGGAGATAAAATTCATTTGTCTTGCTTTTGGGTAAGAAACATTGAAATCTTGTTGGTTTGGTTAGCTACATGATTTTGTTTTGAATAGTAATTAAAACGGTATCCAATAAAATGTGTTGTGATAAATTTTAGTATTAAAAGCTTTAGTGTTGTTATGTTTTATAAACATGCGTAAACATGGGCATTTGGCAACCCTTTTTTTTGGGGCTAAACGGATTTTTTTGCCAGAAATCGTATGTATACTAATATGTGCATGTAGCAGAGATGTTTTTGATACAGTAATGTAATAGATTGATATAAGTATTGTAACAAATAGCTGCTGGACTCAGCTTAAACGTGCGTTTGAGTTGAAATTTGCAGGATGATAACAGTGGCAGCCTATAATTGTCATAGATCCAGCTAGCAAGTTTTTATAGCGTGCACTATAGCACAAAATTACTCATAGCGTGCGGGTTGTGCTATTTAAAGTGCACGTGTCATCTATAGTGTAAAATAGTGTGCTATTTTGTCTATGTGCAAAATAGCAAAGAGCTTAAAATAGCATGTTATTTTGTTTGCTTGTTTATTTTACCCATGTTTATTGAAAAAAGCCAATAAAATTGAATGACACAAACAACGACATGGATACGCTAACCAATCATATATCTTCAGTAAAAAGTCAAAATCGTTTATCGAAGAATGACCATGATTGCTTTGATAAAATTGAGTGTATCAAAGTGAATGGAAAAAGTTAATACTTTTTATTTCTCTAGCTATATTAATGGTAGAAAATTTATAACCTTGAGGATACATTTTTTAAATTTGTTAGTGATGTTATTTGCCCCATTTAATCTATTTTGTAAATGTACTTACTTTATATAACTCAATAGTTTGCAATATTGGATTTTGTTACCTACATCGATTTTAATATTGAAAAAAAATGATGGTAGAACATCCTTTTTTTTAAATTCTTTTAAATAAAACTATTGAAAAGAAAAATTCTTTCATTAAAATATTACAAAATTCCATCTCCCATTCGTCAAATGTGCTACTTGACAAATACTTCGAAAATGACATTATTATGGACTAGTGTATTTTGATTGCATAGGAAAGCAAACTATTCAGTACAAGATACCAAATTTTGGTGCGTAGTCAATGACGATATTTTCTAGCTTGTTTTCAATGAAAAATTAGACATGCAATCTAGTTTGGACTGTCAATGGATACTTGAAAAATCCGAAATCCATTCGCATCCGTATTCGAAAAGCGGATAAATATCCGTTATCTGAAAAAATGGACGCTGATGCGGATACGAAGACATCCGCATCCAAGAATTATCCGTTCGGTGTTTGCTAAGATTATAGTTTAACTTATGTGTATTTAAGTATAATGAAACATGTTTATTTATTGTTTTATTAAATTAGTAGTTTATATTGTATGCACTTAATGCATATTAATTGTTCAAAACTATTTAATACATCATATTTGTTTATTTATAACACTTCTATAATCAACGGGATTTGGAAATTTTTTGTTTAAACTAAACTTTTTGTTTACATTCCTTAGTTTATTGATCATTAACGGATATGGTAATTATTCGACGTTCGTCCATATCCGTAGATGCAAATATCCGATATCCGAAAATGATTTAGGATGCGAATGCGGATATGACACTATCCGTATCGGAAACCATCCGTTGACAGACCTAAATCTAGTAACAAATGTTTCAATTTATAATCTATTACCACTAAATATCAATATTCTATTATGTAGATTCGTATATGACTCAAGTTCTTTTTTCATACCCACTTAACTAGATAAAAGACTTAGCAATTAAATTACACTTTCGTCTCTTTTAGTTTATCAGTATCTATAATGCACAAATATTTTGATGTTATATATCATCTTTTTTTTCGTTCATTAAACAACTAAGAAGTTTGTTTTGGTATGTGAAGTTTGTATAATGCGAAAAATCTCAAAACAAATGAAATCAAAATTTACAAATAAAAAATAAAAATTTTGAAATTGACGTTAAAAAATATATGAAAAATGATCTAAAGGTATATTAAATTTACTAAAATTATGGATTAACATAGAAATTTATGAATAATAACAATTTAAATTGTCGATTTCAATTAGGAAAAACGTAAAGATGATAAGGCTGATAAATCCATCGAAACAACAAATAAATTATTAGATGGATTTACTTTAGGAAGTAATGTTAAAATGTTTAAAATGTGGTTCCAGAGTTTTGAATTTGAATAGGAGGCGCCAATTAACTATTTTCATTGTAAATTACAATGTAAATTCTAATTCATAAGTAAATTACAGTGTAATATGTGTGTGTAATATTATGTATAATTTGCAGAAATGAACAAAATAACGTGCGCTATAGTGCATAGTGCAAAGCGCACACTATTTTCTGTTGACTACCTTGATATAAACACTTATTCAATTGCATTCTGATTGCTACAAGGTTAACTATAGAACACATCATACAGTTACATTGATTGCTGGGAATGCAATTATTTGATGTGTGTGTTTGTGTGTATACACGCATATAAACATAGAGGAGGAGGAAGAAGAAAAGGATGCAACATTTTTATCTACTTTTTTTTGTAGTTATTTATTTACAAACAAATTACATTCAACTTAGGTGTGGTTTATTTTCCGTAAGTAACAATTAATATGTGAAACAAGGCGTTACGCAGTTGGAAAATAACTAATGAGGAAGCGGAGAATATTCATGAAACTGGAAGAAATTCTCACAATTGTATAGTTAACTTTAAATCATATGTCACTTGTACCTGAAATTAGTTATGAATAGAGCTGTAATGAGAAAAACCAACGAAAGCTTATACAACAAATTATACATATTTTTCATGGAGCTATTTGCTAATTACGAAGAACGAGAGTCCAATATACTCTCCCTTTTTTACTTCTAAAGTAAATTTAAATGCATAAGCTGTTTACTGAACTTTTTAATTACTAAACTTAATGCGTTCTTTATTCTTGAATATAATGTTGTGTCTGTTTGCGTATGTGCTCCTAATATTCCTATGTTGAATATATTTTGTAAGCAAATAACTCCTACAATGAAACAAAAGTAAATAAAAATGATGCATCCTCCTCCTCCTCCTCCTCCTCCTCCACGTTTATATGTATTGATGTTTGTTAAGTATTTATAAGAACACACAGTGTTTGGAATATAATTTTTCCTTCATCCAAACCCCAAAAAAAAATTGTTTGGCACCGCGTTTGCTATACTGGTTAACTTGACGTTATGATGCTTATATGTTATTATTCCTATGAGCAATTAATTGTAAGTTTGTTTTCGTACAATTTTGTTTAGTGTTTACAATGAAGGCTAAAGTGGTTCCGATGTCAATATAAGAAAAACCAATAATGGCTGTATCAGAACATTGCAGCTATGAACTAAGATGTATCAGACATAATGGAAGTTTTATTCACCTTTTGACATCAGTATTTACGATTTCAGTATCAAAAATTCCTGTCGTCACAACATATATTAGAAAATAAAATTTCTCCTAAGACCACTACTAACTTAAGAATCCAAAGTGCATCTGAATTCATATGTCAAGCTATTTGCTCTTGTAATTCATGCGTGTTATTCTTAGGTTGTTTTGGTACTGTCTGCCCATGCTACCTCTTTGCAAAAAATGCTGAACATATAGGGTCAGAAACATTGGCAGGATCATGCATGACACATTTCACCTTATGGAGTGTTATGAACTGTTTATGCTGCGCATTCACTGGAGGATTACTTTTGCTAGTACCTGGAGCAACTGTTGCTTGCTATGCATGCGGATACAGAAAAGCACTGCGTTCGAAATATAACCTTCAGGTAACCTTATTCTGCAACTATTATGTACAAACTAGAATATTATTATTATTATTTTATTTTCGGTGTAGCCAGGTTAATATTTTTGGACTGGACCTTTTACTCGTTTTATGGAAATGGATAAACAATCTAGAGACATGTCAGTGTCGCTTAGGGTTGTATTTGTGCTATTTGAAACAATCTCGGTACAAAATGTTGTTTTATGCCACATAGGCTAAATCAAACCTGCTTATGAAATAGTTTTAACGTGGTTTGAATGCGATTTGTTTTGGAAAGAGGCTCAAATTGGTAAATGAGTTAGCTAGATATTGGGATTAACTTTGTTCACAGATACCAATATAAGTGTTCACATATACGGTCAGGTTGACATCAAATATTGCGTTTTATAGTTTAGCATTGCCATCAGCCTCTGTAAGCGGAACTTTATTGGTGAGGATCTTCTTGTAATGTTACTTTTTTCGTTATATTGTAGTAAAACTTATATAGTCAGGGCATCTCCAGCAGCTGCCGGGGAACGTAAAAATGGGAGCGATTCCCATTTTTATTTCCTTCCCCATGCTCCAGCAGTTTGAATTTGAGCATGGGGAAGAAGAAAAGTGGGAATCATTCTTTCTTTTAATGAGCGTGGAATCACTAAATGGGAATCTGGTCACCGTTTAGTTCTTATATGGCTTTCAGAAACCCGTTTAGTGATGAATAATTGGAAATTTTGTTAATTTAGGCGTGTTTTGAAAACTGATCATGCAAATAGACTTCTTTTGAAACCATTTACAAATATAGATCATTTTTGGCCATATCAGCGCAAAGCTGGAAAAAATGTAATGGCGACATTTTAAATGTCATCGGTATATATATTATTTTAAGTTTATACTGGTGATATTTTAAAATGCGTCGGTATTTAATAAAATAACACACGTGTATTTTCAAAAGTCACCTATACACTGACAACATTTGAAAGTTTCTCATTACATTTATGCTAGCATGGCGCCGACATGACCAAAAGTGACATATATTTGTAAATCATTTCAAAAGTGGCATAATTCCGCGATTGAGTTTTAAACAGGGCTAAATTGAAATATATATTTTTATAATGCAAAATATAGTAGATGGTTTTCTGAAATCCGTTTAGTGTTTAAACGATTTTCTAAAAGCCGGTTAATGTAAATTACACTAAACGATTTCCCAAAAATCATTTGGTGAATTGGTTTTTTTCCTTTCTTTTTAATAAACCTATATGTTCAACTGTGGGAAGGATGAGAATTTTTCCCACTCTATTTCTTCCTTGCGCTGAAAATCCATTTTCGGCTGGACATTTGCTTATGAAATCAAGCCTTCCATTACTATCTACTAGCAAATTTTGCTTCAAAATGTATGTGATCATTATCACTGATGATATGTAACTAAAATTGCAGGAAGCACCATGTGGAGATTTGAACACACATATATTTTGTCACCTGTGTGCCGTTTGTCAAGAGTACAGGGAGATCCGTGAGAGGTCAGATAGTTCATCATCTGTTCTTGCATTGGCTGCGCCTCAGGTCCAGGCTATGGAATCTAGCAAAGTTGAACCTGCATGACTTACATGCAAATTATACTTTTTATTTTGTTCAATGTCATAACTGATGCTATAATAACATCCAGTTTCAGTCAATGATGTCAAAGAAGCTTTTGTTATTACACCGTCAGTTTTGTGGATATATGGAAAATAGAGTATGTATGGATAAATCTATGCAAGTTAATTTTGTGAATTCTGAAATCTGAAGCAAAAAAATCGAGGATGTATGGATTCAGACTTCCAGTATAATATTTTTCAGATACCATTTAGTTGAAACTAGTTTCTTAATTGATAGTTGATTGCGTATTATTAAACAAGCGAGCTTATGACATGAAAAATGTAGAAGTTGTGTTGTAAAGATGCATATGCAAGGAGTGTAGGGTTTCTTGTATTTAGGAAAAGGAAATTCTATTTGGATGCAAAGTAGTGACATGAAATATTTGACACAAAATTTTTAACCATCAGATATCTTCGATGTAAAATGAAACAAATCTAATGGTTCATATTTTTTGTGTAAATTTTTATGCTTAAGTTTGTGTTTCAATAGTCGTTCTGTTGAATAAATGAACAAGTTTGAGTAGGACTAGGATATGTTGACAAGAACAATATGTATAAAGTATCGTACAAGAAGAATGTTAGTTCTGTTAGCCATAAAAACCACTCGAGAGCAGAAGTGTGAAAGAAGGTTAATGAGGTTGAGGTTTCGATGAAGTAACACGTATAAGTTTCGACAAAGGTCATAAGAAAACATTTCGAAGGCAATAAGAAGGTTTCGAAGGAGTCAAATGCGTCAGCTGTTCTTACAATGTGTAGGCTTTCGGCTCAGATGGAATCAGGAATACCCTTCCGCCATTTCCAACGTTTCAACACATAAAAAAGCAAAGACGACTTTCGAATCCCTTTCGAAGGCAATGAATGATAATCTTCCACTTACGTGCTAAACCTTTCGGAACTAAAGTTTTGACCCTTATCATAACCCTTTCGAAAGCATTTAAAAGCCTTACGACCGGTCAAGGCCGATAATACTAGGGAAATGTTCCGCCTTAATTCTCAGGCATGCGTTCGAATGCTACTCAACATCATCCAAACCATTGGTACTTCGATGTCTTCGAAATCAGTATGAACAACCTATCAGCGGAGTCGGAGGCTTCTATCTTATTTCTAGTAGCAATAAGACAACATGAAGGAAAATGCGCGTTTGGAAACCTTTCAACAGCGTCGAAATGTGTTATGAAGGAAGTAGTGCTTAAAGTTCAACAAAGGCGAAAGTTTGTCAAAGGACCCTTTCGACTTAGTCGAAAGGTCTTGGAAAAGAAAAAGGAAGCGCAAGAATATAGCAAAGAGCACAAAAAGATGCCTTTCGACAGCGAAAGGAATCATGGCCTTTCGACTAAGTCGACAGGCTTGGAGCGGCATATATAGAGTGGCCTCTTCGACCGAGTCGAAAGCATAGGCGTAGAAGGGGGCCGACCTGCATCTATAAATAGATCCAAGGGATCCAGTTTTGGGGATCGAATTCTGAAATCCTGAATTCATTTCTTCTACTTCTCTTAATTGCAATTAAGTCTTCTAGAAACCCTAAATCAAATCTGGATAAAGCTCTATTTCTTGTAACTCATTTTGATTATTAATAATGAGAGAGATGACATATTCAATAAGAATTTTGATGACGAAGAAGATCATTGAGATCATTAGCTAGTCTAACGATCAATTGCACATGATTCTAACTTATCATCTTTACTTCTTTTTGTCCGTGCAATGCATAGGACCGACTTGGGAGTCTTTGGTCGAAACACATCATCATCAGAACCTATATTTGACACTGGAAATAAGAATGATGATGGGTTTCGACCATGACGAATTTGAGAAACTGGAGAGCACCCAGGTCAATCTTGTACAAGGAAATTGGAGTGACTCTTAGGCAATTATAAGCTAGAACCGTTCTGAAAGGGTGGAACCCATTTCGTAAAGATCGAAAGGGGTGCTTCGAAGGGGATTTCAGTTTATGATTGACTAACAACTATTTGAAGAGGAACTCATTCGAAAGTATCCATCCCTAGATACACCTGCAACCCTTTCGAAGGGGTTCCACATCAAAAGTATCGAATCTATGAGGTCGAAAGCAGCCGTGTCATACCAATGAAATATACATCCTTTTTGACACGATTGAAAGGACCAGGAAAGCACATTTCGACATGATCAAAAGGAATTAAAAGTTGAAAAGATCAATTGCTTTTGACCGACTCAAAAAAAGGATTCAAACATATGCTATCTCCTTAAATTGATTCCTTGAAACCTTTCGACTAAGTCATCCCAGTCAAAAGGTGAAGATAGCTCTTTAGACCTCTTCGGTCAAGCCAACCTGGTTCAAAGGAAGAGCAATCCTCTTAAGCCCTTTCGACTACGACAATCCAGTCGAAAGGATTGCTTTCAAAGGAGAGGACCTTTCTAATAAACATGGTTTTATTTGGGCTTTATTACCATTAATATTGCATCAGAAATGTTGACAAGTTTTCTTGTTAACATTTTTGGTGCTAGAAGGAGGGCTCGGACCTCCATCCTTATCACTATACTGCAGACTAATTGTGGCCCATTTGTCTTACGTAGGAAAAATGAGATCAAAACAGTTAAGTGGAACTGAGGAGGGAGTTGTCCACCCCACTACTTTGGAGGAGAATATAGCTCCATCGTTTAATCTTGATGGGGCTGTTCTTGGGCAAACTTCGTCACCAGCACAACAAGATGAGAATACAGCTAAAATCAACTACTTGGAACAACAACTACAAGAGATGCAGGAACTACATTAGATGCTTTATCTCAAAAATCTTCCAAGACTCCAAAGCCAACTCAAGGGGAAGAGGTGGTCTCCCCAGAAGGATTCTAAAAGCTAATTCCAATGTGTTTAAAGGCAAAGTGGATCTGATTCCTTTGAAGAAGAAAGAACTCCCCCAATAGAAAGCTAACCATCAGGGAATAATTCTCGACAAATCAATTGAACAATCTTGGAGTTCAACATCAAAGGAATATTGCCCGAACTAGAAAAATTATGGCAATGTCCAAGCTTACCTAAAAGATACTGCTAAAAAGGCGATAAAAGATGCTATGAATTCAAAAGGGAAGAGAACAATGGATGGGAATGTTGATGACAATGAAAGAATGCCTCCCTTCATTGATGAGATCATGGCCACAGTTATCCTACCATATGTAAAATTCCATCAATGAAATACCATAGGTTACAGACCCGGACGATCATCTGATGGCTTTTGATAGCCAAATGGACTTGTACAATGCATCTGGAGCTGTCAGATGCCCATTGTTCCCAGTCACTCTCCAAAAGGCGAGTCATTACACATGGTATTAGAGCTTATTGAACACCAAGGCTTTGGTGGGGTTAATTCATTTATGATAGGGTAAGTGAGACTCTAGGATGAGTTTAAGTGTATTATATATGAGAAAGCATATTAGTTAGTGCAATAAAATTGTTTTATATTATTTTGATTTTTCGGTTGAGTGGTTAATAAAATGTGGTCGAGACGTGGGATGACACGGCGTTGATAGTTGTAATGTCCTGTCCTTCCGCACGCTTTAAATCGACGATAAAACACACACGTCAGACTTAAAGCGTACAGAAGGGCGGATTTTTATGGGGTAAATAAGAAAACGAAGGAAGAATATAAAACAAAACAGAATCTTGCGGCGGAACGATAAAATATAATAATCAAATATATAGTTCATGAAGCTGTTTTACAAAATATTCGATTACACTTATACAATATATATCAGAGTTACACATGTTAGAGAATAATAATTAATGCAGCGGAAACAGTATGAATGTAGAGGAATACTATAATAAATAACAATAATATAAATCTTCGCCTTCGTCTTCATCCTCCAGAGCTAATGTCTTCGAATCCTGTTTGCACAAAAAATGGACAAACACCTCCAAGTCGTATTATTTAGTTGATTATATGTAATTTTCAATGATTTTAGATGAGTATGTAAATATGAGAAAAGTAGGGGCTGAAATGTAAAAGACACACAGATTTATAGTGGTTCGGCCAGAATGTGCCTACGTCCACTTTATATGTTATTATCTTCTTTCTTTCAGGTTACAAGTACAATGCGTTGTGTACAAGTGTATGAAAGTAGTTTGAAAGTTCCTTCCTTGCTTGAGCTCTCAAACTTGTCTGCCATTGTTGTACCCCTGCCCCTCTATTTATAGAATGAGGTATGGGGCAGGGGTCTTGGAAGTATATAACTGCTGGTGGGCCCGGGCTGAAGCGATCTGGACTGGCAGTTGTCTGGTTCGGCGGGGGACATTCGGCATGGAGCTTGGTCCGGTGGTAGTGTTGGAGTGGCAGTGGAGTTGGTTCGGCCATGGTTCATGCCGAATGGAATGGTGGTTGTGCCTTGCCGAATGGAGTGGGGGACCGAATGAGGTTGGCTCGGTAGGGGGGTTGATCCGGTAGTGGAGTGGGAGTGGTAGCTTGGACCGGCATTGTGTGGTCCGGTGGAGATGTGGAGTATTGGACCGGCATTGTGTGGTCCGGTGTTGAGCTGGTGCCGAATGGACATGAGAGGAGAGAGAGCCGAATGAAGTTGAGGGCATGGACGCCGAATGAACTTGGGTTCATGAATGCCGAATGGACCATGGTACAAGGAGGTACCGAATGGACATGAGCACTTGAGTGCAAGGAGATGACGCCTACCGTGCCTGTTGGTTTCAAATGTGCATGGGACATGACGCTTCACGGTCTCGTGGCCTTCTGGGCGAGAATCCGCCCAACATTTGCCCCCCAAAGTGGGGCACGTGCTTGCATGTGTCGCGCTTTGTTTCCCTGCGGCAAGAAGGCGTGTTTTGTAATGTCATGGGCTGGATGTTCATATCCTGTTGAGGTCCTGCAAAGGGATTTACAGTTTTAGTGTGATTTCGAATAACGGCCGTTCATGATCGAAATATTCGAGATGAAGTGAACTGTGCCGTTCAGGACGAGAGAGTGAGCCCCGAAGGGGCTCGGCATCGTCGATGCCCGGTTTATGTTTGCGAAGATGGTTTATTGCCAGCTCAGAGCATGCCTAGGGATCGTTCGCAACCCCGTACATGTGTAAGTAGCTTAGCCATTTCATAATTATCAGAATCAAATATCCGTTTCACCTGTGAGTTTTAAAAAGGCGTGTCAAAGTGTAAACTCCCACGACGATAGGGTTAATAACTATTCAGAGCGTGCCTACGGACCATTCGTGGTCGCGTACACGTGTAAACGATTTAATCCATGTCGGTGAGAGTTTTACGACTTATTCATCGTTAGCATAATCTTATTTTATTAGTTAGTTCTAGAGTTCGGTACTTATCTGAGTGAAGCGCCTGCGTGCCCCCAGTTCCTGGTCTTGGACGGTAGATAGAGGGTTCCATTCGGTTCTTGGTTGGTCCGGCTATTCTCATCCGGCTTCTGGTGGTCCGGTATCATTGGTCCGGTTGGGCGAGACATCTGGTTCGGTGGTTGTGAGTTTGCCTATATATAGAGGCCGTACCCCCCTTGTTTTTCTTTACCGAACGAGTAGAGCCGAATCATTCCATTGCCGAATCAAGTGTTTGCCGAACCAACCTTATACCGAACCAGGTATATACTTATTACCGAATACACACGTATGTCCTTGCTTCACCGAATGGGACTACTGCCTTGGAGCCGAATGAGATGAAAACCGAATGGGGTTGAAACCGAATGAACTTGGAAACCGAATGAACTTGGAAACCGAATGAACTTGGAAACCGAATGAACTTGGAAGCCGAATGAACATGGAAACCGAATGAACTTGTGATCTGGAAGACTTCAGCTTGCGAATGAAATTCCACACTTGCACGCACTTGTTTGTTTACTTTTCTATTTTCCTTGTTCTAATATTAGGTTTTTCTTGTGCTGCAGAAAATGTCTCGCAAAGCGGAAACACGATCAGACAGAAAGAAGTCTAGAGGCACAGGAGAGCCTTCTTCTTCCTCGCCCCCAGTCCAATCAGGATCCGGGCAACACCGACCTATTCCGAAGTCTCTAGTGGACGGATGTGGTCCACAGGAACTTTTGAACTCTCCCCCTGACTGCTTCCCAAGCTCCTTAAAGGAGGAGCAACTTGACGTTATATCCCGTTCCTTTGGGATAGACAGGGCTCTTATGTTGTTACCGGGGGAAGGGGTCATGCCATATGATCCCCCTGAGGGGTACTTCGCTTATAGCCGGTACCATTGCATGTGCGGGGCTATTCCTCCAATCAACGCCTGGATACTAAGCTTCGTCACTTATCTGAAGGTGGCTCCATTCCAGCTTCAGCCCAACTCTTATGCCATTCTGGTATGCTTATATGCTATCTTCCAGAAGAGATATGGGCGCGCCCCCTCCAACCGGGAAATACGATATCTGTACAATCTGAGGGGGTACAGGAAGGGGTCCCCATATATTAGCTTGGAGTCAGCCGTTTCCTTCAAGCCTGTTTTGGATTTATACTCGAAGTATAGCATGTTCAAGAAGGAATGGTTCTTTGTCAGGGATGACTCCGTCTCTATTCGCCGATTTACCTCCGGATGTAAGTAAAAACTCTACTCATAATTCCTGTCTTGGCTGTAATTCACTCTCTTATGCGCTTTTATTTCTTGCTAGCGACAGGTGGTTTTGTGGTTGTGGAAGATGATCGCTTGGTTCGGATGGCAGCAGAAATTGAAGCTATTTCCGGGAGAGACAGATCGGCTGCTTATCTGATTAGGAATGCCAGGCTCTTGTCGTATAATTTGATCCTCCCACATCAGTCCGTAGTCAAACAGAGGGACACGGCAGAAGAGAAGGCTGCCCAGCCTAAAGGTGGGGTGACAGTGAAGGGTGGCAAGAGGAAGCCCTTTGCACAACGTCCAGTCGTAGGAGGCAAGAAGCTCAAGGAGTCCGATGGCCCTTCTCCAAGTACTTGCCCGGATGTCCCGGAGGAGGAAGGTGTAGAAGAGGAGGAAGGAGGTGAAGTTGGAGAAGGGTCGGAGGGTGGAGGAGATGGCGATGGTCAGGGTGGTAGCGGTGTTGCTGCTCTAACCTCTGAGCAGGACCTCGAACTGGATGAGGCTCTCCGTCGGGCCTTCGGGGAGTCAGAGGGGGAGTCGGAAACAGAGAAGGAAACGGAGAAGGCAGAGGAAACCGGCAAAGCTGTGGTTAGCACTGACCCATCCTCTAAGGGTTCCTCAGCTAGGGTGACCCCGGCGATGCAAGGTGAACTTTTGTCTTCTGCCGATTCCATTTTCGATAGGGACTTAGAAATTTTTTACGGTTCACTTCCGTCCTGGAATGAGATCCAGGACTTATTGCAGTATCCCACTCCTCCGCCGGGTTTGTATAACAGATGTGTCTCCTCACTTTTCTTTCTTTTTAACTTAGCACATTTTTTGAATTGCGGATTATTGTATGTTCGTAACATTTGTTCTTTATTCCAGGGGCAGGCCAGGCGGGTAAAACGTCGGATGTTCGACACCGCCTTGAACAATTTAAGTCGAGGAGAGCTTCCGCGAAACCTTCTACTGATCGCACTGGGGACGTAGTCAAGTACCGCCCTCTTCTTGGGGTCATCGAAGAGGGCATTCAGAAAAGGAAGCGGAGCCGTTCCTTATTTGAGTCTTCTTCTGCTTCGCAGCTTCCTACTCTGTCTCCCCCTACTCAGCCTCCTCGTGATACTACGGAGGAGAGCACGGAGCCCTGCCCCCCTCCTCCTCCTTCCAAGAGTTCTACTGTCATTCATATAAGGCGTCCCGATGTGCCTCGCCCCGTGCCTCGTGACCCTTTTGCCGGCCATCCTGATTTAGACCCAAGTTTTCGGGACATTTCATTCGATGAGACCACGGGCGAGCACCTACTTCCCCGCAACCCCATGGTAAGAGTGCTGGACGAGGCCAAATCTTTAGATCTTGATTTACTTACTACACGGGTAGTCACCATGGGGGACGAGGCCAAGGCTAATATTGATCGGGTGGCCGAAGAGACTAAGAAGTTAATGGAGCATCATGCTCGATTGGTCAAGGCCGGGGAGGAGATTGGGAGTGCTAACATTCGGTTAAGGCTAAAGGTTGCCGATCAGGCCAAGCAGCTTGCCGACCAAGCCATCCAGATCTCCCAGCATGAGGAAGCTTCCCAGCGTCTGAAAGAGACCATGGAGAAGGCAAGTAGGGCGGAGTTACGGAAAATGGAGGTCACCTGCAGGGAGCGGATTAACATGGCTATTACAACGGTGGATGAGGTTCGAAATGCGGATCTCGAGCGGGTAGAGGAGTTGTCAGGGAGGCTCGAGGCTGCGGAGATGGCTCAGGCCGAGTTGAAGGAGGAGATGGAGGAGATGAGGAGGTCCCTCAAGTTGAAGGAAGAGGAAATGAGGAGGTCACTCCAGGCTGACTGCTTGAGATACCAATCAGAGAGGGACGTCGCCATCACCAAGTTGCAAGCTTCCGAGGCCCGGGTGAGGGAGTTTGAGGGAAACGAGGGGATGATGGATGAGATGTTGCAGGATATGTACTTCCACACTTGGAAGGAGGGCGGCTTGTCTTGGATGGACGATTACCCTCGGGTCATGGCCAAGGTGTATCTCCAGGCTTTAGAGGAGGCCAGGGTGAATGCGGGTAAGGAAGGCGGAGAGGCTTTCAACTTGAGTGCGGTTACTGCTCAGTTCTCAAAGGAGGAGCAAGCGGCGGTGAAGGAGGGGATGCGGCTACTCGCTGCAGAGGAAGCGGGCGTGCAGTTGGATGATGAGGATCGAGCGGCGGATGCTGGTGAGTTATTCTTTTCCCTTTCTTTTCTTTTCGTGTTTTCATAACTTGATCGTTCGTTTAATGAATTCCTCTTCTGATCTGGACAGGTGGGACTTCAGATCCACATGCTGGGGGCTCCGATCCTGCGGCTAAGTAGGCTGGGGGAGTTGGTGACGGAGTGTGGATGCATCCGCCATCCTTTTGTTTCTTTTTTTTTTCACTGTTTATGTCAGTCTAAAAAATTCAAGTGTTGTAATAATATTATTTGTGACGAATAATTTCATGTAGTTATGTTGTGACATCAGACAGCCTTTGTGTAGTTCTATAATACGTGTTGATCTCTTTATGTTAATACGTTATCACTATCTTGTTGTGCTGTGATTATCTAGATACGTTGTTGGAGAAGTATAGCTATGTATATGCCTGTGATTCTAGTTGTGTTTGATGCTAAGTTTTTTGCTTGAAATATAATTTCACGTGTTGCAGTGTCAGTGTATGAATAAGCTATAGTTACGCATTTATGTGCAAGAAAAGAGAGTACCGCCCTTCATGTTTTATTCGCAGGCGGTAGCTTTGAGTGTCTCGTGTAACTGTTCACGGGTATAGCTGAGCACCCTGCCACCCAGTACGCAGGCTTAGAGCCTCATGAGTGAATGCTTCCTATTTGGTTTCCTGTACTTTAGAGTTTGTTATACAGGATAGGAGAAAAATATTTAAATGAAATGGAAATATAGTAAAAGTAAAACTTCCAGTCACGGAAGGCCGTCGATGTGCTTAAGTTCGTGGCAAACGGGTTTTGTAGTCACTTTCCCTAGCTGTGGGTCTTGGAGACATTTGTCACCCATCTTACGCCTCCGCGGGGAGTTTTCTTTTTTACCACAGCCGCACTTAAGACACATCGGAGCCGAGATCGCGCACGGTAACTACCCGAACCATTATGGTCCGTAATCGTGGGTATTATTCGATTTACCGTGGCCGGCTAGCGTGGGTGCCGTTGGCCGTGAACTACCCCTGGCTGGCCACACCTTATGTTGGGGCTTAAAGTAGGTTCACAGTTACCGACGAGCCGAACGCCGTAATGAGCTGCCATCGGCTATAGTCGGCCTTTATGATGACTTATAATCGGCTCATTACAGTTGGCTTTGAGGGCAGGCGCGCAATGAGTTAACCCGCAGCAGAGGGATGCCGGGGCAAAAGAGTCTCATTGGCGAGTGCATAGAATCGTAGCGTACCTGTCAGGCCTAGTCCAGATGAGGCCGCGGTGCGTCTTGAGTGGAGATGCCATAGAATTTTGTTCAACAGAAAGGGATAACGCTTAACAAGTAGCCAAGACATAAAGGAACAAGTTAAAAAGAGACAAGATTTTTTAAAGTGGTTCGGCACGAAAATGCCTACGTCCACTGATTCTCTTTGTTAATTCACTTCATATGGGCAGTACAAGTTAAGAAAAGTATCGACGGAGGTGTCGGATGTTCCATGCCCTCTGGAACACCTCTCCGTCCACTGTTGACAAAATGTAAGCTCCGTTGTGGAGATCTTTGTGAATTACATATGGTCCGTCCCAGATGGGGTCCAGTGCCCCGGGGCGCGGAAAGATTCGCCTGAGGACAAGATCTCCTTCTTGTAAGCTGCGACGCTTGACTTTGGAATTGTATAGTGCTGCCACTTTTTGTTTGTGAGCTGCTGCTTTGAGTGCTGCATCGTTTCTCCTTTCCTCAATCAGATCCAAAGACATGAGGAGGAGTTCTTCGTTTTCTTCTGGGTTGTAGTGGATCCTACGGTGGGAAGGCACAATAGTCTCAACTGGGAGCATTGCCTCCGATCCATATGCCAAAGAGAAAGGAGTATGTCCCGTTGATGTTCTGAAAGATGTGCGGTATGCCCATAGTGCCGTAGGAAGTTCGTCCACCCAAGCGCCTTTTGACTTTTCAAGTTTCTTCTTGATCAGGGTTTTGAGAATTTTGTTGACAGCTTCAATTTGTCCGTTTGCCTGAGGGTAAGCTACTGATGAGAAGCTTTTATGAATTCCATGCTCTTGGCACCAGTCGGCAAATTCTTCGCTGTCAAATTGGAGTCCGTTGTCTGATACGATTTTGAGGGGGACTCCATACCTGCACAGAATGTTTTTGATTAAGAAGTTGATAACTTTTGCTGAAGATATTTTATTTAAAGGTTCCGCTTCCACCCATTTGGTGAAATAATCGACTGCCACTATAGCATATTTGGCTCCGCCTCGGCCCGTTGGCAGTTCGCCAATTAAGTCAATTCCCCATACGGCAAAGGGCCAAGGGCTGGTCATTTGAGTAATTTCGTTTGTGGGTAGTCGAGGGATCTTGGCGAACTTCTGACATCTGTCGCATTTCTTAACGAAGTCTAGGGCATCTTTGTTTAGTGTGGGCCAGTAATATCCATATCGGAGTATCTTTCTTGCCAAAGTCTGTCCTCCAGTGTGATCTCCGCATCCTCCCTGATGGATGTTTGTTAATATCTCCTTGGCTTCCCTTCCGGCGACGCATCTTAATAGGGGGCTAGAGAAACCACGCCGGTAGAGGATGCCTTCTTGCATTGTGTAGTGGGGAACTTTCCTCAAGATCTTCTTGGCTTCGTCACGCCTGTCGGGTAGTATGCCATCTTGCAAATATTTCCGGATAGGAGTCATCCAGGTTCCTTCTTCGATTGCAGTTATCAGATTCGCTTGTTCGAAACTCGGGGCTAGCTGCCTTGAGATTACTAGTGCTCCGGGAATGGTGCTGTCCTTCATACTAGCTTGCTTTGCAAGTTCATCTGCCTCTTGGTTTTCTTCTCGAGGAATGTGTTTGATTAGATAATGGTCCAATCGATCGAGCAGCAGTCTGGTTTTCTTTAGGTATGCTGTGAGCCGTTCTCCTCGAGTCTGGAATTCTCCTAGTACCTGGTTTACGATAAGCTGGGAATCACTATGAATACATAAGGAATTGATCCCAATTTCTAGGGCCAGTTCCAATCCCGCTATTACTGCTTCATATTCAGCATCGTTGTTAGTGGCCGTGAACTCCAATCTTAATGCATAGTACAACTTTCTTCCCCTGGGGGTGACGATCACAATACCTGCCCCCGAGCCTTGTTCGTTCGATGCTCCGTCTACAAAGAGGTTCCACTTGATGTTTTTTGCTACTTCGGATTGTTCCTTGCCTTCGTTGGTAGTGAATTCGGCAATGAAATCAGCCATGGCTTGTCCTTTGATAGCGGTGCGGGGATGGTAGGTGATATCATACTGACTTAGTTCGATGCACCATTTGAGGAGTCGCCCAGAAGTGTCAGGACGATGGAGCACTTGTCTTAGTGGTTGATCGGTTAGAACCCTGATGGAGTGAGACTGGAAGTAGTGTCGCAGTTTCCGTGACGCGATCAATAAACAATATGCTAACTTCTCAAGTTTAGGATATCTGGCTTCTGCCCCCGTAAATCTCTTGCTTACAAAGTAAACCGGACGTTGTGTGCGGTCTTCTTCTCTTACCAAGGCGGCGCTTAGAGCATGAGATGATACAGCGAGGTATAGGTATAACACTTCACCTTCATTTGGAGTTGAGAGTACTGGTGGTCTCTGAAGGTGTTCGATTAGGTTGAGGAAGGCTTTTAAGCATTCGTCGGTCCACTCGAACCTCCCTTTGTCTTTCTTGAGTGCTTCGAAGAAAGGGACACACTTGTCAGTTGCCTTGGAAATGAATCTGCTTAGGGCGGCCACCTTTCCGTTTAGGCTCTGCATTTCTTTCCGAGTGGAAGGTATCCTTATTTCTTTTAAAGCTCGGATTTGTTCAGGGTTTGCTTCGATTCCTCTGGCGTGGACGATGAATCCTAAGAATTTTCCCGATGATACTCCGAAGGAGCATTTTAGAGGATTCAGCTTCATTCCATATCGGCGAAGTACCCGAAACATATCGTCCAGATGGCTTACATGGTCGTTGGCTTTCCTGGACTTCACCAACATGTCATCCACATATACTTCCATAGTACGTCCTATCAGTTCTGCGAACATTTTGTTGACGAGGCGTTGATAGGTAGCTCCAGCATTTTTGAGTCCAAAAGGCATGACTTTGTAACAATATAATCCGCGGTCGGTGATGAAGCTAGTGTGGTCCTGATCGGGAGCGTGCATGGGGATCTGGTTATATCCGGAGTATGCATCCATAAAAGATAGGAGTTCGTGCCCAGCTGTGCTGTCCACGAGTTGGTCAATTCGGGGAAGTGGGAAGCAGTCTTTCGGGCAAGCGTCATTCAGATTGGAGAAGTCAATACATGTTCGCCACTTTCCATTGGCCTTTTTTACTAGCATCGGGTTAGCGATCCATTCTGGGTAGATGGCTTCCCGTATGAAGTCATTAGCAAGTAGATTTTTTACTTCCTCATCAAGGGCTGCTGATCGCTCTGCCCCCATGCTCCTCTTTTTCTGCTTTACTGGTACCTTGGTGGGATCGATGTTCAACATGTGGCACGCTACGTCTGGAGAGATTCCTGTCATATCGGCGTGGGTCCACGCAAATACATCTAAGTTGTGGCGGAGAAAGTCAATGAGTTGACCCTTTAATTCCGTTTTCAGCTGAGATCCGATTTTTAATAGTTTACTTGAATCGTGCTTATCTACAGATACGAATTCCATAGCCTCTGCAGGCTCGGCGGTAGCCTCCTCCTCTTTATCCCGGGGGTCTAGTTCATTGAAGGGATCGCTTGTGTATCGAAGAGGAGGGGCTTTCTTTAGTTGCTATGCCTCCAAGCTTTTCATGCAGAGAGTAGTCTCTGCATCTTTTCCTTTATTCTTTCTGCGGTTGTTGCGAAGCTCAGTTACATAGCAGTCTCGGGCAGCGTCTTGATCTCCTTCTACTTCTCCTATTCCGTTGTCTGTCGGGAATTTCATCTTCAGGCACCAGGGGGCTAGGACAATTTGGAAGTCAGACAAGGCTGGTCTCCCCAAGAAGGCGTTGTAAGCCGAGTGGTTCTCTATTAGCACGAACGTTTGTTTTCGCACCACGGAGCGGGGATGACTTCCTATTTCGACGAAGAGGTCAAGTTGCCCGAGGGGCATTTTTGCATCTCCAGTGAAACCGTGCAGTGGTTTGTCGCAGGGAGACACATCCTTCATTGATAACTTCATTTTGTCGAAAGCATGTTTGAACAAGATGTTTACGGAGCTTCCCGTGTCTATTAGAATCCGAAAAACTTTAGCAGGGCCGAACCAGGCAGAGATGACCATAGGATCCATATGTGGGTACTGTCTTCCTTCCAAATCGCGTCTACGGAATATGATGTCGTCGCTCTCTTTTCGTTTCGGTTGGCGTTCTTCTGTGACGGAGTTAACGTATCCTTCGGCATTTCTAAGCGACTTGCCGTACCTTTCCATCTCTGCCCAACTTCTGTCGGCAATGTGTGGTCCTCCTGAGATGGTAAGGACTACTATCTTCTCTTGACTAGAGCCACTGGTGTTGTGATTGTTGCGACTCCCTCCGCCTACTTCTGGGAGGGGTTGCTTTGAGTTCTCATTGGCAGGAGTTGGAGTCCTGTTCTGACTTTTCACATAACGTTCCAGTCTTCTTCTTCTAATGTGTTCTTCGATCAAGTCCCGAAGATGGTGGCATTCATTGGTGTCATGTCCGTGGGATTCGTGGAAGCGACAGAACTTTCCGGACTTGAGTGCGTTATCTGATTCTTTCTTGTGCGGGGGGCGCTTGTATCCGAGTTCGCCCTGAGTGGCTAGGTAGATGTTTTCGATTGTTTCATTCAAAGGAGTGTAGGAGTCAAATCTTGGCCCTGGTCGATATTGGCGCTTCTCACCCTTTCTGCCCCCAGCATTGTCTCTAGATTCATTTCTTCGAGCGTCCTTAGCTGCAGTGGGAACCTTGTCCTGAATTATCTTGCCTTGTTGCCCTGGCTGCCTCTCCGTAGCAGCGTCTTCAAGTCTCATATACTTTCCAGCTTCATGGAAGAAATCAGGCAAGGTAACTGGTTTTTCCTTAGTTAATCTTCTGGCAAACTTGGTGTCTGGATGCACACCACTACAGAGGGCCATTAGAGTGAGTTTTTCATCGGCATCTTGAACTGCTGCCGCTGCGGCGTTGAACCGTGTTAGATATTGTTGTAGCGTCTCTCCGGTTTTCTGTTTGACATTGGATAGAGAATAAGCATCCCTGGGTTGTTCCACATGGATGCGGAACTGGCTAATAAACCTTTCTTTTAACATCTCCCATGAGTTGATGGATCCTTGGGGTAGATGGCAGAACCAGGAGGTAGCTAGATCTGATAGGAATAGCGGAAAGCATTTACATAATACTCCTTCTGTTGCTCCACTCATGAGCATATGCTGGGTGTATCTCTGCAGGTGTACGATGGGGTCGGAAGTTCCTTTGTAAGGTTCCATGGTTGGCATTTTCCATTCCCGGGGAGTGATGGCAGTTTCGATATTTCGGGTAAAGGGACTGGTGACCCTAGCGCCTATTCCCCGGTCCCTTTGCTCCCGTTGGACACATTCTCTGAATAATCGTGCCATCCGCTCGTCAGAACTTGGAGCGGACAAAAATGAGCTCGGTTCTTCCCTGCGGGATCTATCTCGTCCAGATGACCTGTAGGGATGGTACAGTCTATCACCTCTAGCATTATCCAGTGGTTGTCTTTGGCTGCTTGGATGCACGCTAGGACCAGCTACAGTTGCCCCCTGCCTTGATCTTCCCCTGTGGGGTTCTGTTTCGAGCACATCCATGGGGTCAACTTCGGGCTGGGTTCTAGCTCGGCTCCGTTCAGCGGGGTTTCTATGATTAGGTGGCATGACTGGCTCAGCTACATCCGACCCTCGCCTGGTGCCTCCCCCGCTAGGTTCGGTTCCAAGGGCTTCCTCGAGTCGGAATTCGGGCTGAGTCCGGGCGCGGCCCCTATCATCGTTTTTCCTGTTGATAGCTTGTTCGAAGAGTGAAGACCTTTGTTGCCTCCGGGATCCTCCGGATTGGGATTCACCCCATGATTCAGTGTTGCGGTTGGACTCTTCAGCGTCCCTTAAGCGTGTCATGAGTTGGTCCACCAAAGTTTCTTGTTGGGATGTGAAGCGGTTAGTTACTTCAGCCACAACCCTGTCCAGATCTGCCCTAGTGATTGGTTGTTCCGTTGCGGGACCAGTTGGATTTTCCTGATTTTCATCTGGTACTGCTGTTGAAGTGGGCTGATCTGTGATTGCTGGATCTGGAAGGCTGCTAGTTGCGATGTTCTTTCCTTTGTTAACATCCCTTCTCTGTTTGGAAGGCATGATTTCTACGCAACGAGTGATGTCGTTAGGAAAAAGGTTGAGTGGGAGAAGATGAAGTTTGAGTTCAGCTCTCAGTGAAAGCACCAAAAATGTTTGCACAAAAAATGGACAAACACCTCCAAGTCGTATTATTTAGTTGATTATATGTAATTTTCAATGATTTT
Source organism: Allium cepa (assembly GCA_030765085.1). Classification (NCBI taxonomy): domain Eukaryota; kingdom Viridiplantae; phylum Streptophyta; class Magnoliopsida; order Asparagales; family Amaryllidaceae; genus Allium; species Allium cepa. Next base: position 948,131,037 of record CM060943.1, on the reverse strand, counting down.
AGATGAGTATGTAAATATGAGAAAAGTAGGGGCTGAAATGTAAAAGACACACAGATTTATAGTGGTTCGGCCAGAATGTGCCTACGTCCACTTTATATGTTATTATCTTCTTTCTTTCAGGTTACAAGTACAATGCGTTGTGTACAAGTGTATGAAAGTAGTTTGAAAGTTCCTTCCTTGCTTGAGCTCTCAAACTTGTCTGCCATTGTTGTACCCCTGCCCCTCTATTTATAGAATGAGGTATGGGGCAGGGGTCTTGGAAGTATATAACTGCTGGTGGGCCCGGGCTGAAGCGATCTGGACTGGCAGTTGTCTGGTTCGGCGGGGGACATTCGGCATGGAGCTTGGTCCGGTGGTAGTGTTGGAGTGGCAGTGGAGTTGGTTCGGCCATGGTTCATGCCGAATGGAATGGTGGTTGTGCCTTGCCGAATGGAGTGGGGGACCGAATGAGGTTGGCTCGGTAGGGGGGTTGATCCGGTAGTGGAGTGGGAGTGGTAGCTTGGACCGGCATTGTGTGGTCCGGTGGAGATGTGGAGTATTGGACCGGCATTGTGTGGTCCGGTGTTGAGCTGGTGCCGAATGGACATGAGAGGAGAGAGAGCCGAATGAAGTTGAGGGCATGGACGCCGAATGAACTTGGGTTCATGAATGCCGAATGGACCATGGTACAAGGAGGTACCGAATGGACATGAGCACTTGAGTGCAAGGAGATGACGCCTACCGTGCCTGTTGGTTTCAAATGTGCATGGGACATGACGCTTCACGGTCTCGTGGCCTTCTGGGCGAGAATCCGCCCAACAAATCCTGAAATGCTCAGGCTGACCCGAGCGAATTGAAAAGACAAAACACTCGTGTCAGAACTAAAGGATCTTATGTAAGTTAAACCAACAGTAAATAATATGAGTGGAACGGCGTCAGAGATGTTTACGGGATTTGACATCTCCTATCCAGTGTCTAAAGTGAGTGCAGTAACTTAAAAGATGCTCGCGATTCACATCTTCTAAGGATTCGTTAAACTATTTACTATGTGGTAATATTTCGCTATTATAATAATGTCTATTAGTAAAATAAACTTACTTTTAAATAGCGTTAAGGCTTTACATTTTCCACCTTAACACGTAATTGTGCCAATAGTCTATACAGTACCGTAATACCTCCTGATCGAGAGGCTACCAGAGGATACTCCATAGGTACGACACAAATCAAACTCGTACAAGGCGTGCTAGGGTAGGTGACACAGCACGGCAAAACTAGGCAATGCCAGAGTAGATATATACCAATTACGCTTCTGGGACGGTGGTAACGCATAGCCACAGCTACCGCCCACATCGAGCCACACCCCCAATCAAAAAAATCAAAAGTGGCCACCGAATCAATCCAAAATTCAAAGAATAGTATCGAAGGGATGTGTCCGATCAAAGGTGCTACGTCATTAGCCCGTCGATCGCTCCTATTTTAGCCACCTTATGCCAACTCACGGGAGTTGGGTCCACGTATTTACCTCAAAGGAAATGCCGCCGCCATCCTACTTCATTATGTAATCTCCACCTTGTACACGGTTGTTAAAGTGGTTTTCGGATTTGGCAGAGAGTATGACAACTTCCGATCCCGGTCTTTTTAACAACCAAACGTTATTATAACACCGCGGTCATTTCAAAATAATTTATACTTCAAAACTAGAATATAGTATCCATTTCAAAACCATATAAATACGATATCATTTCCGTTTTAAAACCCAAATCAATATGATATCATTTTAATTTCAAAATATATCCTTTTCCAAAGATCATAGCACTTCAACTCTATATTCCTTGAAACCCATATCTTTGAAACATAACTTTAAATACTTAAATGGTTTAAATATTAAATTACTTTATATAGTAAAATAGCTTCTTTAATTTCACAAATAAATTCCAAATTCCGATTTGAAACTTTCAAATAAACCATTTCAAATTTTCATATATTTCAAAGCTTTAAATATCCCACCATTTCAAAACTAATTCTTTGATAATTCCACACATATCAATTTCAATTACTATTATTTAGATTTGAAATGTTTACTTAATAAACCCAATATCATTTATGTAAAACCTTTAACTTCAAACAACTGGATATTATTTCAATTTTATTAATTTGATATATTCATTTAAATCAACTTTATATTCATTTAAATCACTCTAAACCAAATCAATTTATAAGAATCATACCCTTTAAAATCTCAATTTATTTTAAATTTCGAATCAATTTTTTCGAGTATAATTCTTAAATAATTCAATTCAAACAAATTTCATATTTATTTTCTAACTTAATTTTTTATTTAGGTCATGAAAAACTCTATATATACCATATCTTAAACAGGTACTTAACCGTATGATATAAAACAACCAAATTCCATTATTTAACTTATTTTTATTAAACAAACTTATACATAGCTTAAATTCAAGAATTTAACTATATATATAAAATTAATATTTATATAATATCAAAAATTAATATTTGTTAAACCGTATATTTCTTTCCAAACTATAGAAAATCACATCAAAAATTTTTTATATATAGACCGCGGTGCCTGTATATAATTTTCTATCCTGTGGTCAAGTGATACGGATATTTATAATTTCAATCCGTAATTTAAAATAAAATTATGGTTATATATCATTTCAAACCACAATCCCGAATGAAATAAAGTGCATAATAATTTGCAGTTTATAACGATATAAAATACACATCCATTCATCCAATATAAATCATCAATCATTAATCACAATCATCATCCAATTCAATCAATAGCATCAATATATAACGGGTAATAAACAACAGGTATCAACTAGAAGTTTATATTCAATTACCATCAACTATTACTTTTATGAATAAAATTAGCATTTCTTATTCATTTTGTTGCATTCACATTCTCCGCTATTGTCTTAAACTTGCTAATGTAACATTAAAGTTCATTTAATTCTAACTGATTCCCTATTTAAATTTAATAGACCAATTAAATAGGTAACTTATAACCATTGTTGTCATAACTTTTAATTACTCATATTAATTCATTATTCACAAACAAATGTTACAATTCTTACACAAAGTTGGATTTATTCAATTACCATTAACTATCTATTATCTCATTAATCAATTCATATTTATATCCACTTCCGTATATAAATTTTGTAACCAAGTTATAACCTTTACATTGTTTCATTTATTGTAATTACATCCAAGTTATTAACAATTAACTTACATTTATACAGTTGAAATTCATTTTAGGTATTATTTTACTATTAATTCACAAATTCAACATTCTCATTTGTTTGTTATATTTAACTTATAATCAAGTATGACAATTCCCGTTATTTCAATTAATTGCAATTTCATTTTAAATTATTAATTTTAATTACAACTGCTACATTTAACTTCTAACATTCGCTCCAATATAAATTAATTTTTTTTATTTTTTTCTATATTTAATTACAAAATCTTATTAATTTAACCAATTTTAATTATTGAAATTTACGGGTCGTTACAATAGTGGTTTCTAAACACTTAAACTAGGCAAATCGACACAATATTGTTTTGAAAATTAGTAAATGAAATAATTTCACATAGGATTAAAATTTATATATAAAGGAATAATTTTCGAATGATAATTATAGTTATATTTGATGTTATTGTTTGTCAGGAAATGTTGATATTTATTTATCGTCATTTGTTTGTTTGCTCGTGCTCAATTAGTTTATGAGCATTTGTTGTGTAATAACCCGTAAGTTATGTAATTATTTTAAATGAAATATATTTGAAACTTTGATTCTTAAATTATTTTAAATTGATAAATTTGGAATTTTAAATTATATTTTTGGGATATGATGCGAATTTTTTTTCCAAATTTAATAAAATAGAGATTTTTCTAAAAAATCAAATTTTGATCAACTTTGGTCAAAGTTTGACTCCCAGTTAAAAATTTGAAATTTGAAACTTTATTCTTTTTTTATAAATCTGGATTTGATTCTAACCTTTTCCTACTTTTCGTATCGTAAAATTCTGATTTTTACTTCTCCAAATTTGCATTTTTAGCATATTACACGCAATTGTTGCATATTTTATTTCTTCTATTTGTTGTTGGGCTTGGGCTAGGGTATTCTAAAAGTCACCTGTTTTGTCTGTATAATTGAAAGGTCGTCAGTTGAGAAACCTTTACGTACAAAATTTGTTTCTTCCTTCTCATTTCTCATTCACATCTCCTGCTCAGAAAATTTACAGTAAGTCTCCTCTTCTCCTTCTCAAATTTTATTTCTTCTCTAAAATTCTTCCTCCTTTCTCCTCAAAATTTCAGCCATGCCTTGCCATCTCCACCTCCTCTTTCTCCAACCAAAACCGACCTTCCCCTCTCCAAAACCATCACCTTCGCACCACCAAACCCTAGCCAAAAAAACCCCTAGGTCGAACCACCTCATCCTCTTCCTTTTTCCCCTTTCCACTTCAACTAATTCAGCCCTCATTACCATCCACATCCCCAATTTCCTAACCCTAGCCAGGACCTTCCCAAACCCTAACACTAAGCTATCATGGCCGAACCCAAACAACCCCTCTAGGCCGAGCCCATGTGCTCCTTAGGCTAGCCCTCTCATGCATTTTACAAAATATAATTTTCTATTTTTATTTTTCTACGTAAATTTATTTATTTACATATGTATTTTATTTATTTTTCTAAGCTTGGGATTTAGATTCTCCTCCTATTCAAGAATGTTCTTGATTGTCATGCTTATTCGTAGTTGTTGTGTTTGTTTGAAATCCTTTTCTCTAGCTAAAGAAGGCGAGTAATCACGCTTGGCTACATACTTACATTTTTGTGAATTGATGTCATTTGAATTGTATTGATATGTATATGCAAGTTAGTAATTTCTTATATGATTATATTATGTCATTCCATCTTGTATTATACAAGTTATGATCATATGCCATGATATGTTATTTATTGTTCGGTCTATTTTCTGTTCTCACACTGCAAGTTCCTTCACTATGGGTTGAAATGAAACGTACCCGAATGGTCTTTAGATTAAGAAAATATTGTTATGGGCTGAAATGATAGGCCTGCGCAATTTTTATTTGACTTGGAATTGTGGGTTTGAAATGATATAAACCCCCAATTTAATAAATTCGGATTGAAATGATATAAATCTGTCTTTACTTGATTGTAAGTTAGAAAATTTTATACAGACTCCATAGTTGGTTTTAAAATAGTTTTCTAAAAATTATTAAGTATTTTGGATTTTAATATATGGATTTCAAATAAAATGTTAATGTAATGATTGCTATAAAATTTAATCATTTATTTACATGTGTTAAATTTTTATAAGAAATAAATGGTTGTGAATGTAATTTTTGGAATTTAATTTACAATATGAAGGTTAATTGAAATTTAATAATCCAATTTGACTTAATAATGGTATTTAATTCTAACCTAAAAATGTAAATTAAAACGTACATTTGATAATGTAAGTTTTAATTAATGGAATATTGATTAAAATGATTAATGCACTTTACTGTAATAAAAATGTAAACTAAAATGTACATTTGATAATGTAAGTTTTAATTAATATAATAATATTAAAATGATAAATGTCCTTTACAATAATAAAAATGCAAATTAAAATGTACATTTTATAATGTAAGTTTTTATTAATGGAATATTGATTAAAATGATAAATTTTCTTTATTGTAATACAAATGTAAATTAAAACATACATTTGATAATGTAAGTTTTAATTAATATAATAATGATTAAAACGATAAATGCTCTTTATTATAATAAAAATGTAAATTAAAATTTACATTTGATAATGTAAGCTTAATTAATGTAATAATGACTAAAATGATAAATTCCCTTTAGTGTAATAAAAATGCAAATTAAAACGTACATTTGATGATGTAAGTTTTAATTAATGGAATATTATTAAAATGTTAAATGCTCTTATAAAAATGTAAATTAAAACTTACATTTGATAGTGTAAGTTTTAATTGATGTAATAATGATTAAAATGATAAATGCCCTTTACTGTAATACAAATGTACATTTGATAACGTAAGTTTTAATTAATGAAATATTGATTAAAATGATAAATGCTCTTTACTGTAATAGAAATGTAAATTAAAACATACATTTGATAATGTAAGTTTTAATTAATATAATAATGATTAAAATGATAAATGCTCTTTACTATAATAAAAATGTAAATTAAAACGTACATTTGATAATGTAAGTTTTAATTAATGTAATAATAATTAATATGATAAATGCTCTTTACTGTAATAAAATTGTAAATTAAAACATGCATTTGTCGTTTTTGTTTAATTAATGTAATATTGATTAAATGTCAAATGCTCTTTACTGTAATAATAAAATGTAGGTTAATGGTGTAATTTTAACTTAAAATAAGGAATTTCAGCTTTAAACTGAATATTTTAGTAACAAAGTTTATTTAGCTAAACGACATGGTTTATGTAATAGCCAAATAAATAAATTAGTGTAATAAAATAGAGATGATAAAATAACCATGTTGAAAATTTGAAGTATATAAATATTTTGATTATATAAAATGTTAAAGTGGAAAATATTGCATTCCAGAATGCTATGATTGCTTAAGTATTACATTCCAAAAATGCTATGACTCCTTAAGGTTACATTTTCAAAATGCTACGATTTTCTTAAGTATTACTTTTCCAAAATGCTACGATGTCTTGAGGTAATGCTTTCGAAATGCTATTATTTCTGAAATGTAATGTTTTCGAAAGTCTATGATTATAGAGGTTACATTTTTAAAGTGCTATGGTTTCTAAATTATTATGATTTCAACGTGTTATAGTTGAATGCATAAATTTTGGGAGTGTTGCAACTTTGGAAATGAATATTATTTTTTAAGATTAATGATATTGGATTTATATGATTTTAAAATAAGTATGTTGATATGAAATATAAACAATTTGAAAATGAAATAACCACGAGATATAATAATGTTTGGTTGTTAAAGAGACCGGAATCAGATGTTGTCACACTCTCTGGCAACTCTGAAAACCACTTTAACAACTATGTATGCGGTGGAGATTCCAGAATGAAGTAGGTGGTTGATGACGTTCTATTTGATGTATATATATGGACCTGACTCCCGTGGGTTAGCATAAGGTGGCTAAAACATGGGCAATTGACGGGCCAAGTGAGGTAGCTTGTAACAACCATGATTTTATTACCATCGAAACAAAAATTTAAAATGGAAATTTTAAATTGAGATAAAAAAATATGATGCAAAATTATTTGCAAAGTCAGTTAACAATATCTAAGTGGTGTTATAAAATTCCTTCTTCTTCACGTGTAAAGGAATTGAGCCAATTTAGAGCAAAATGTGAACACTTTGCTATCTCAAAAGTTTGAAAACTTTGAAAGTGCGGTCATCATTGTTTTATTTGCAGTGACTCCTTTTCTAACTTTATACACGTCTACATTTAAGGCATATGTACAATGCAAGCCCGCACACCCGTTTCTTTGACTTGTGCAAAATGAAAAAGAGAAAAGTAGCTACATCTTCCTTTTGTTCATTCATTTCCAAAAGCTCAACAAGCATTAATGGCAGATCTAAATCTAGCTTCAGGTGGTTCTGGTTGATAACAATTTTTAAAGCAAATTTTTGATGAGTTTTAAACTCGCATTTCTAATTTAAATACAACGCCGTGTGTTTTGATTTCTGGAAAATTTTCTAGCGCAATATTATAGTTCATTTGCGTGCATGGTCACCATTTTTCCAGTAAAGCACGAATATATATGATGTGAGAAAGTTAGTCAAACCTTTTCATTTTGTTCGTGCGTGTGGTGTTTATGGCCAGGTCTCTTTTTTTTTATCATCATCATTTTTGTGCAATGTTGTGTTGCATTTAACGTGTATGGCTATCAATTTTACTAGTAAAGTGAGAACTTAAGTTCAGTGTACAAGTCACTTTTGTGTTTGTGTTGAAAATGCGATCCAAATACATTTGTATTCATTACATTTGTGTGTGCGTGTAGAGTAGTAGCGTATTTCACTAGGTGTGTAAAGTCATCTTATATTCAATTATATTGTGTATATGCTGTTTACGTACGTGTATATAATATGGTCAGATTCATTTTTGGGAAAAAAGGTTTTGCAATATGATGAGTATAGGCCTAGATTTGGTTTGCACCATTTGCTTGAAAATAGCGTTTGTGTTCAGGCACTCATTTTGGTTACGTGTGTTTATGTGAGATGCTTGAAAAACCCAGTCCCAAGTCTTTTCCTTTATTTATTTTGTTAACTTCATTTTGAGTATATATACACCTTGCATGCGTATCAAGTTTTGCAGAGTGTGATAAATTACAACATACAAAAACAAGGTTCTGGTAGACAATGTAATGCATGAAACCATTTTGCCAAGTCCAGACCTCTAGTGTGTGTATGAACGTGTTGTGTGAAAAGTATGTGTATAGGTCGCAATTTTTTTTTTTGCCGTGCATGTAGAAACGTTGTGTACGAAATGATGTTCCAAGTTGTTTTTTTTTAAACATCATTTTTTGTCGTGTAAAAGATTAGCATAGAAAACTAGGTTCAGGTATGAGTTGTAAATAATACATGCAAAAAAATATATCAAGTCCTGACTTTGTTTCTTTGCGTGCCTGCATGCTATATCAATGTTTGTATTAAACATGTTTTGCAAATTGTGAATCCAGCCCTGGTTATTTTCATCTTTCATTTTTATAATTTGTGTTTGCAAACATGTGAATCTCGAAGACTAGTCTAGTTATTTTAACGTTTTGTTACGTATATGGGTTTGCATTTTGTGAATATGAGTAATAATAATAATATGTGGCCAGTTCACTTTTGATTTTGTTCAAAGATCAGTAATTACATTGCAACAATTTAAAGTACCAGGCCTTTGAAAATGTTGTGTCGCGTGCAAATATTTTGATGAAAATATAGTGGGGCAGTCCACTATTTAATATACGTTGAACCGGTGTTTGGTTTTAAAACGTATTCTGCGCCGTTATTTTTATAACGGAATTTCTACTCCGGTGTTAAATTTTTGAAGTGTGTTGTGTTGATGACATTTTTTGACGAATAAAAATTACTGTTGTTTTGACTTCAGTAACCGTAAATTTTAAAGTGAATTTTCAAGCGGTTATCCCGCAACGCTGATTTGATATCCGTTTTTACGGTGTTTTGTGAAGCGCAATTTCCTCGTCGAAATTGCTATAGTTGTTGCTGTTTTAATCACATGCTTTTCAAATCGTTTTAAAATAAAACTGTTTCCAATTTTTTTTATAGTTTACGCTTTCAAAAGGATGAGGAATCGATTTAAATGCTTTAGCAAAATTGAGGACTATGAACCCTTAATTTTACCGATTCACTTAATTTTGGACTTGTCCATTTGAGAACGAAAAATGTTATTCATATAAATTACACAATTTTGCACGTTCAACGAAATAATGAACTGATTTAAACGATTTAGCAAATGTGTGGAGTATGGAACCACGCTTTTACTAATTCGGTTAATTCTGGACTATTTAATTGAAATATTTGTTATTTGATGATTTTGATGACTTTTGTGGGCTTTCGGGCCGCTCTGCTGGACCTTCGGGTCATATGATGGACCTTCGGATCAATTACTAGTAATAGATCTTCGAGTCATCTATTGGACCTTTGGGTCATATGTTGGACCTTTGAGTCGTTTGTTGGGCGCCCAAAATTATAGTACTTAGTAGGCTTCGGCCGTATGAGATGCACGTGCGGCGTAGCTAAAAGTCGCAATCTGCTGGGATCGATCCATCTTTTATGTTGATTTTCTAGTTATCTTATTTTGGTTTCCAGATTTTGTGAATGCTGATTTTCTAGTTATCTTAACTGATTTCTAAATTTTTGTGTTTTGCTATTTCGAATTCAATTGTGAATTTGGGAATTTATTTTGATGGAGTTTAAATTGAGATTACTTGATTTAAACTATGGTGATTATTTATGTTGAATAGTCTCATTCGAGATTATTGATTTTGATGGAGTTAAATTTGAGATTTCTTTATTTGAACTATGTTGATTATCTATGTTGTATAATCTCATTCGAGATTATGATTATTTGCTCAAGTGTTGTTTATCGCACACTTTTTCTAAAGTTTAAATCAGACCTATCCGTTTATTATTTTCTTTTAAATAATACTTGGGTCAGACCGAGTATTTCAGGAAAATCTCTATCTCTGATTCAGTTGCAGCTTCAGCTTTTGAGTTTTCCCATCATCTTTTGTCTAGTCTTCGAGGTGTTTCTTTTGATATATTGACTCTCATCTCATGTATGTGATGTTTTTGTATATGTACATTTGGTTCATGTGAACCATTGACTGTTGTAGCATGTATCCAGACTTGCCTTCCGCTATACATCTGATATTTCTGTTCTGATGTGACTATACTTATCTGAGTTATTGTTATAATGAGTTGTTTTGGATTTTTCATTAGTCATCGTAGTTTCATTTTAGATCTGGATTGAATATATATCTTTGGAAGTAACTTACACAACTCCTATTGACGCAATCAATGCTCGTCTAAGGCATAACTTACGGATGGTCGCTTCTAACAAGCCTTATTCTTCACAATAGCAGACGTTATTCCTTATAATAACCTTTGTTATTGTGAGCATAGTGGTGGGGTGTCATATAGCTCCTCCGATCGGATACACTTCTTCGATTGCCATTAGGTTACTTTGTGATTGATTTGGTGCGCACTTTGATTTGGGAGTATGGCTCGAGGTGGGCGTTAGTTGCCGCTATGCGTTACCATCAACCCATAAGTGTAATTGGTATATCTACCCTGCATTGCTTAGTTGTGCCATGTCACTTACCATATCGAGACCACTATGAGTTTGTTTTGTGTCGTACCTATGGGGTATCTTCGGGTAGTCCCCTGATCAGGAGGTATTATGGTACTGTGCAGACTATTGGCGCCATAAAATGTGTTAAAGGGGAAATGGGTAATGCCTTAATGCTATTTTAATAGTTTACTTTACTTTAGAAATTATTATAATAGCGTATATTACTACATAGTAGATAGGTTAATGAATACTGTGACGACCCTAATTTTCGCGTTCGAATATCGGCATATATACTTCACTTGTATTCGAATGCTATAGATTCAACTGTGAAAATCCAATTCGTCGGAGCTTATAACACATTAAGTACAACAACACAGCAGAAGAAAAGACAATATATCATTGATATACAACATCCGATACAACAATGATACAATTGAGATATCAATACAAATATCAAAGACAAGATACAGCAACGGAAAGAGATAACTCCAAAAGATAATATCTTTAGAATCCCCGAAGATAAATACTCCAACATATAGCGACTCCATTGCCAAAGTTCAAAAGACTCCAATCCCAAAGAAGTTATATCCAAACCACAAGCCCAAACCACCAAAATGCTTTCCAAACGCGAAGCGAGAAACCCCCATCACATTGCATTAAGCAAGGTCAGTCCAAGTGAAGCAAAATGCGATCGCTCAATCCAAAGGCTGGAGTTATCGAATCTACTCCTGCTATTTGATTATTTGGAAAATCCGACTCTAGACTGCCCGTGTGGAAAATACGGGCACCTAGAGTATAAAAGGGAACAATAACTCCAGGTCGGTCATGTGACTGGTATGAGCAAACAAAAACATTTTATCTTTATCAAAAGCAAAATAAAAGAACTTAGATTAAATCCACAATGCTTTTTGGAAAATGAAACTACCATAAGGTCTCCCGGCACACACACAATGCAATCGCACACTTGGGGGAGATTTCTCCTTATGATAGTCAAGCATGCTTACTGCGTAAAATTCTTTTGAAATTATTATTAGTGCATTGTGGAAAACACTTGCAAGTATAATATTAATCTAAGCCAGCATACGTACAATTATAGTATGCCTACTATACCTACATATTAGATGGCAGGTTTTATAACTAAAGCCATACAAGACGCGTATTGGACGATTGTATTTCCATCAATGGTCAGGCTAAGGAACTTCCTCATCAAATGGAACGCCTCTGCAGGAACGCCCCTAAGAACCAAATCGGTTCCCTACCAACACAAGGCTGGGTTACCACTGTGACTGGGTAACACCTACAAGTAAGCCATCCCCGGTCGTTACCGACCTTTATCCCGGGATTCACCAACAAATAGCAAAAACCACACAGTTAAATATCTGGGCTCCATACCATGATATCACTTTTTTCCAGAAGGAAATGGGCATAACCTAGGGGCGCGACCCCTAAAAACCTTGCTGCAACATTCCTGTTTCGACCATTTTTGGGTTGTAAGGCTCGACGAAGTCTCTTCTACAAAGCTACGCTTTTCACAAAAGCCATGCTTCGATCAACAAATGATCAGCAACACTTCGTATGCCACATTACCAAATTGGGAATGTGTCACTACTAACCATAAACTACATAACCTCTTAGCTCGTATGCCTCAGAGAAGGGTGTTAAGCACCAAACAGAAATGTATTTGATAGAAACCAGCTATACATCTTAAAGTGTAATGTCAGATATACATCCATACAAGTCTGTTTCGGTTTCGAACAGAACCGAAGGCACTTCAAAAGAAGTCCTTGCACTCTAAGAATTTCCAATCTCGATCGGATTCCCCATCACATATGGAGATCTCTATACCTTCAAGATCCTCTTCAAATTGGAAACAAAGTTCACAAATCTTTCACAAAGATTCAATTATAGCCTTCAAATTTGAAACCCCCTTTTTAACAAAATTGGAAATCCTTTCTTTCTTTGAAAGCTATTATCATTTGAAAACTAAGAGTTTTTGTTTCGGGAAAATCCAATTACATTTGCTCAAGTTAAAGCCTTTCAAGTATAAACATGAGTTGTATTTAAATTCTCAAAATAATATATTCAACGTACTTTAAAGATGGTTTTAAAATCCATCCATCCATCCATCCATACATACATACATACATACATACATACATACATACATACATACATACATACATACATACATAGATATATATATTATGTAACTTGTATAAACCTTTAAAACCAAATTTCCAAAACAATTTGAAAACTTAAACAATATATATATATATATATTTTAAACTAAATTTTAATTTCAAACTTTCTTTGAAAAGCTTTTCATATCCAATCCAATTCCATTTCAAAAACCAGTTGGATTCAAAATTCAGCTTTAAAACCATTTCATTAAATTCAAATATCTATGACTTGACCAATTTCCTCGTGCAATCCATATTTGTGTGTGTAAGGTGTAGTCCAGGGGTTTTACACAATAGTGCAATAACATCAATCATCACAGATTCAATCATAACAATATCGATAAGCGGAATAATCTAAAATGCTTATCTTCCATTCACAGATTCACAGATAAATAATATACATTCATCATAGATAAATAAAATATATTCATCACAGCTTGAATCAAAATAGTTCATAACACAAAACATTACACACCAGAGATATCAAACAATTCAACATTCAATAGAATTCAAACATCCATAAGTAAGATCAATTAGTTATCTGATTAAATTAAATCAGACTAATAACTAATCCTGGTCAATTAATATTAATAAATTACAAACTATTTTAATTTATTAACCTTTAATAATAAATTAATTAACCCTTAAACATTTATTATCAACCTTAATTAATAAATAAAAAAATCTTTAATCATTAAATAATTAACGTTTAATTATTTAATTATTTTTTAATTAATTAATCACATTAATTACATTAATTAATTAACCCTTAATTAATTGTCATTTAATTAATTATCTTCAATTAACTATAATAAGAGATTATCGCTAATCACATAAATTAATTAAGTAATTATCCTTTAATCACTTGATTGATTTACTTTAATCATTAATTAATTACTTTCAATTAAGTAATTACTTTTAAGTGATTAATTATCATTAGTTACGTATATTAATAAATTACCCTTTTATTAATCGCACTAATTAATTAATTACATCAATCAGCTATCCTATAAATAATTAGGTAAGTAAACCTTTAATTAATTATATTAAGTAATTAATCTTTTAATTACATTCATTACGTAATTATCCTTTATTAATCAATAAAAAGTGATTAAGACTCCAATTATCTTAAGGTAAACTATTTATCTTATTTAATGCAATAATCATTATTTAAATCTTTTTTTTTAAATAACCCTAAAAACAAATTAACAAAGTCATACAATTTAAAGTCATACAATTTAACTTAAACCTTTTTTTAAGTTAATTGATAATAAAATCATTATTTCAAAATAAACCATTTTATCTTTAAAATCTCATACAAATTAGCTTAATATCTTTAAGTTAATCACAAATCAAAAATGTCATTTTAAGATAAACCATTATTTTTTAAATCAGTTTCTTAATTTGACTATTAAATTTAATTTTTAAAATAACCAATTTTAATTAATTTTAAGTTAAATAAACTTTACAACTTTTATTGACCAAAAATTTAAATAAACTTTTATTATCCAAAGGAAATTTATTTAAGAATAAGATTTCAAAACTTATTTTTTCAAATTTCAATTCTGGTTTGTTTAAACGCTTCAGACCCGAGACACTCACGGGTAAAACTCGTTAACATACTCAAGTTCATCCACTACTCCATCGCTTCGAGTCACACCCGAATTCATCTCGAAACCAATCCCGAGCACATCTTCGTCTTCCCAAACCTTAACAATTCTAGAAACCCAAATGTGCACCGTGCACATGCACAATCACCAAATCAACCTCCGACCGAGGTCATGGCCATCGACACACCAACGACAACTTCAGCGTCTCACCTGGCCACCTAAACCCATCAACTTTGTCAGGAATCAAAAATTTGTCATTCGATTGATTTCCTAGAACCAAACCACTTGACCAAACCGCCTCGCACCACTATTCCTGATCATCAGAGACTTCACCACCCTGACCAAAGTTGCCTCAACGACCCACGAACCCTTTCCACTAGGTGCGATCGCCTCCGATCCCCCGTGGTTGACAAAAACGTTGCCTTTTCCCATCGAACCAAACTGGGTTAAAAACCGTAAAACTCACCCGCGCCACTTCCATGATCATCAGAAAAGCTTTCCACCATTTTTCCCTTGATGTACACCCTCTAAGCATTCCTCAACCTCAAGCACGGTTTTTGAAACATCGTGGTTGGTCGGAGTTTGATAAAAACTCAAATTCTGATCAACTCGCAATCTCTCTTCATTCCCGAACTTATAATTCATGATTTTATAATTAAAAATCATTATTTCCTATCACAAATCATATTATGGAATTCAAATTTGAAAACTTGAGCATTAATTTTCAGCTTATATCTGATTTCTAGTGTTATTCTTCATTTTTGAAACATATACTCAACATATAAACATGGAATAAATTTTAACAATGATATTATATTGTTTCAATCATTTTTCCTTTAAAAATCGTAGCTTGAATTTGTATAAATAAAAAGATATGAATTTGTATATGAACATTAGAACCGTCATTCAATAGATATATGTATTTAAACATACTTAGACATTCACACCCATAAATATATCTAAATTCAAACATGCAGGCATTTAAACAATTATACTTTTAAGTGTAAACTAGAATATCAAAAGCACATCCGTAGATAATTGAGTTTGCTCACCTTGTTTGAAGACAGAGGACAGATCTAAACCTGGAATTGATTTACTTGAATCTGAACTTTGAATCATTACATCATATTTGATTGCTAAGTTGATTGTTTACTAATTGATGATGACCTGATCATCTACTTGCTCATTGTCCTGGATTTGAATTTATTGTTTGCTTTTGAGCCATGTTGAAGCTGAAAACTGTTTGATTTTGAATTGTTTTTTAGTTTGAATTAAATCCATCTGTTGCTCTGCTTAAACCTGAAGTTGTTACTCAGGATTGATTCAAGTGAATATGGCATTTGTTGTTGCTCTGGTTTGAAGATTTCAATTTCCTAGGTGTTAAATTTGTTGTTTGCTTTGAATCTGGTCCTAGAATTTGTTCTACCGGTTTTGAAAATTTGGAAAGAGGTTTTTACTTTCGATTTTCATTGCTTTTGATCAGGTTCTATTTTTTAGTTTTGGAGTTTAAAATAGAAATTGCTTAGTTTCTCATTTTTATTTATTTACATTTTCAAATTAAAAGAAATCCATAATGCCACTTGTTAAACTCAAATCATATTAAACTTACACACGTAATTACATAAAATGATAAGCCTACACTTGTTTAAAATGAGTTTTAATCTTCCTACACTTGTAAATACAAACAATATTATGTTTAAGCCCTTTATTAAGCTTTTATTTAATTTATATTTTAGACCCTTTCTTTTATAAATTACTTAATTTTTATATTTACATATGTTTATGTAATACTCTTTCTATTTAGTTTACATATGTACAAAACTAATTTATTTCAAGTATAAAGGAAAAGTATTTAAACTTTTTATTAATTTAAGCAAGTTATACTTAATTCAAAATAAAATTTTCAAATCATTATATTATACATACAAAACAAGTATTTCTATTATTAATTATAGATTTTTCCAAATCCAATATATATTCAAAACTTTTATTTTTAAATTTCAAATTCAAAAATTAATATATAATCAATTTGTATTTATAAATAAGTAAACAAATATCTTCTTATAAGTATAAATTTTATTCCAATCATAATTTATTTATTTTCCAAATCTTTATTTTCAACATATATGTATTTGAATTTCAAATTCAAATTTCAAATTATAATCTATTTATAAAATATTTAGATTTCAAAATCAAATCCTTTATTCAAAAATCTTATATATATTTTTGTTCCCATATTTCAAATCAATCCACAATTAAGTTTATAATTAATATATTATTTAGAATATTTATTTCTGAATTTCCAATTAGAAATTCTATTTAAAATCATATATATATATTTATATTAATAAACAAATAAATATTTATTTGAATTTAGAAAATACCAAATTAATTCACAATTTAATTCCATAAATTAAATTAATTTCCAATTTGAATTTGATTTAAAAACGGGAATGTTACTAATCCTTAAAGGGTGGGCGATCCCAAGCATCCGTTATGTTATTGACGCATTTCTTTACAGTTCATTTGAGTTGACTTACATTTATAACTATGTATTCCTGAATTGAGTGTTTTGTGTTTTGCGCTCAGGTCAGCCAGAGCATCACAGCTTTGGATTCACCTTTGGAGCTAGAGATCTACTAGAATTTAGCTATCTATCTATTATTTCTATTTCAGTTATTTCTATTCAGCTTTGTCTATGTATTAATGGACTTATGCACTTGGGCTTTTTATTGTATCGGTTTTCAGACTCTAGTATTTTTTATTTGTTTTGAGACTATGTATCTAGTAGCTTCATGAACTACTATGTTTATTTTATTCCCTGTGAGTTATTTTGATATTCTGTGTCTATGATTCTGTGGTTGATTTTATTTGCTCCAAATTTTGTTAACAACCTATTGTTTTGAATTATTCAAGTTTGACATGCGTGGTTTTATTCTCGATTTTAATGGCTCAAAATAGCGGGATGTTACAGTTGGTATAAGAGCTTTGGTTTAAGGCATACCTTTGCCTGTGGGGTAAAAACTCATTAGAGATAGGGTAGAAATACCCTAGAATGAGTAAAATCAGTCTTAGAATCGTTCTTTGAGAGAGAACTTATTTTTAAGTACAAAATGGTTTTAAATGAGTTTAAAAGACTATTTTGGAAATATAATTTTTCTTTTTTTAAAATCCAATTTTCTTAGAATTTCCTTCTTTGCTAACTCACCTTATTTAATAGAATTCTTTGATTAGGATTTTTATTCTAGTTGAATCTTGTCTTTTATCTTCTCGTATGTTTTATCCTAAAATTCATTCTTAAATTCCTAGTATGAATCATAGGAATGCCAGAGGTCGGAGTCACGGTGTTTCCCAAGTTCTAAAACCCGTTGCACCCATTAGGTTCACCACTCTCTGTAAGGATTTCACTCAGCTAGGGGGTACCAAGTTTACGGATCGGAGACCATCATTGAGGCTCGGCATTGCCTGGGAAGTTTGGAAAGGATTTTCATGGGTTTGGAGATCACTGATGCTCAGAAGCGTTAGCTAGCAGCTTGGCAGTTGTCGGTGGCAGCCCAGGATTGGTGTGAGTTTGTTACAGCCTACACTATTGAGGCAGATATTTCTTGGAAGCAGTTTTAGTATTATCCTGAATTTGTTCTGACTTTGGTTTAGTATCTCTTTGGAATCTTTCCTAAGTTCGGATATCTTATTTTAGGGATGCTTTTATGGCAAAGTGAATGCCCGAAGTAGGGAAGTCTCAACTATATAGGGAGTTGATGAATCTTAAGCAGGGGAATATGTCATTTTTTGAGTATAAGCGAAAGTTCAATGAACTTTCCAAGTTTGGTCCTAGACTGATTGATACCCCTCTTAAGAAGAATGAAAAGTTTATAGCTCGAGCTCGTCTAGAGTATTATGATTGTTTGATTTCTCATATGCATGGCCCTTTTACTGGTTTGATGGATATGGCCATTATGTTTGAGAACCCCACTTCTAAGGATTCTTTTATTGCTTGTGCACCTTTATCTCAACCTTCCTCTGGTAACTCTAAGAAAAGGAAGCCTAATTTCCATCAACGGAAGAAGAATTGGCTCAAGACTCTAGGTTTGGTATCTTCTTCTCAGAGGAAGCCTATTGATCTTTCTTTCATCACTTGCTTCACGTGTGACCAGAAGGGACACTATGCTAGTAATTGCTTTACTCTAATTGGAGCTTCTATTCCTTTAATTCAGATGGCTAGGCGTGATCTCCGCCATTTCCTTGCAGCCTGGCAACTTCAAGAAGGATTGTCCTACTCAGCAAAAGGGCAACAATCTGGTATCTTTTCAGTTACTTCATCCACTCCATCTGCTCCACCTACTCCTAGTGATACCCAAAGTACTCTCCAAAGCACCTTTACTTTGTTTAATTTTCCTGTTCGCGTTTTATTTGACACTGGAGCTTCTCATAGTTTCATTTCTATGGATCGTTTTTATAAGATTGAGCATATCCTTTTACCTGAATATGCAACTGAACCTTTGTGTGTTACTAATCCAATTGGTGGTCCCGCGGACCTTAGTAGGATTTGTAAAAAGGTGAAACTCTTCTATTTTGGCCATCGTCTTTCTGGTGATTTCTATGTTCTTGGTTTTGATGCTTTTGATATGTTGCTTGGAGGAGATTGGCTGAAGAATCATGAATTCGTTATCTCTTGTAAAACCCGAACCATTTCTCTTATTGATGATCGGGGTAATCCTTTGGTAATTCAGTGCCATATGCCTTAGGATTATGCTGGCGGTTTTATTTATTCTCTTGATTCTTCTTCTGGTGGTCTTACTTCAACTATTGCGTCAAACTCTATCCCTATGTATTTGGTGAAGTCACTTCTTTACCTCCTAAAAGGGAAATCGAATTCCTTGTTGATCTTATTCCTGGAGCTTGACCTTTAGCTCTTTCTCCCAGAAGGATGGCACCTTGAGATAAGGTTGAGTTGAGGAAGCAAATTGAGGACTTTTTCTCCAAAGGCTAATCAGACCTAGTAATTCTAAATGGGGAGCAGTTGTGGTTTTTGCCACTAAGTCTGATGGTTTTTTGAGGATGTGTGTTGACTACAGGGAGCTGAACAAGCTCACTATGAAAAAAAAGATATCCTATGCCTCACATCAATGTTATGTTCAATCAGCGCTATGAAGCTACTGTATTTTCTCAGCTTGATCTTGCCAAAGGTTTCCACCAGCTTAAAGTTGCCGAGGAAAGTATTCCTAAAACTGCTTTCTGTATTGAGAATGGTTTGTATGAATGGTTAGTTATTCCTTTTGGTTTGACTAATGCCCTAGCTTTGTTTGTGGATCTTATAAATCGTGTTTTAGTGATGTTCATAATAAATTTGTTCTAGTCTTCGTCGATGACATTTTTGTTTTCTCTAAGTTAGAGGAGGAGCATGAATCCCATTTGATCTTTGTTCATGGAGCTTTTAGGAGCCATCAGTTGAAGGAAATTCTCGAAATGCCATTTTTGGAAGGATGTTGTACGATTTCTCTGACATATTGTTTCTGGTAATGGGGTTTTTGTTGATCCAGTTAAGATCGCTGCGATTAATGTAAGTCTATTCTCTTCTTTCTTTTGTGAATTTAATCATTTCATCTCTTTCTCTGTAATTCTTATTTCCCCTATTCTATTTCAGGATTGGGAACTCCTAGGACTCCATCTGATATCCGTAACTTTTTGGTCCTTGTTGGTTATTATCGGATATTTGTTGAGATTTTTGCTCGGATTGCTGCATCTCTTACTGCTTTGACCGTAAGAATGCTAAGTTTATATGGAATTATAATTGTGAAGTTGCATTCAATGAGTTAAAGCGCAAGCTTACTTCCACACCAGTTACTCTCGTTCCAAATGGAGATGAGGGATTAACCGTATACACTGATGCTAGTCAAGATAGTTTGGGAGCTGCTTTGATCCAGGATAGGAAGGTTATTTCTTATGCTATTCTTTAGTTGAAGACCCATGAATCCAATTATGCTACTCATGATTTGGAATTGCTTGCCGTGATTTTTGCTTTGAAGCTTTGGAGGCATCATCTTTTGGAACCTATGTTTGAGCCCTTTATAGATCATGAGTCTTTAAAGTATATTTTCTCCCAGAAGGATTTGAATCAGAGTCAATTTAGGTGGCTTGAGTTTCTTGCTTCGTATGCCTCGACTTCAAATATAACCTAGGGAAAGCTAATGTTATAGCCGATGCTTTGAGTCCGAAGAAGGCGATGTTGTGTTAGCTTGTTGTTTCTTCACCTCTTATGGATCGTATTATTGCTAAGTAGGATGAGGATAGGATAACTAGGCTCATTAAGGAGAATGTTTGTAGCAGAGTTAGAGGTAGTTTTCAAGATAGTAGTGGAGCTCAGATCGATGATAGATGGATTTTGAGGATTAATAATTGGATTTGTGTCCCAAATGTCGGTGGATTGAGGCAAGAGTTTGTCCAGGAAAATCATCGGTCCAGACTTCCTATTCATCCAGGTGTGGGGAAGATGTATCTAGATATGAAGAAGCAGTATTGGTGGAGTGGTATGAAGCGTGATATCTCCCTTTTTGTTGGTAGATGTGCGACATGTCAGCAGGTTAAGGCTGATCATTAAAAGACCGCTGGATTATTGCAACCCCTTGATATTTCCAATTGGAAATGGAAACAGGTTTCTATGGATTTTATTGATGGATTACCGAGAACTAGGAGAGGTAATGAGAATATTTGGCTGGTTGTAGATAGATTGACAAAGTCATCTCATTTTATTTCAGTTAGGTCTAACAGTTCTGCTTTGAGTTTGGATGAGATTTAAGTAACAACCCGCAAATCCGTACCCCTTGAGTCAACACTATTCTACAACAATCAACTCAAGTTGCACAGAAATACGAACCATTTTGGTTTAAGAAGAAGAGGTAGAAGAAGAGAAAACAAAATCAACATCAGAATCTAACCATCGCAGCGGAATAAAATATAATAGATAATAAATAATCTTTACTCAAAATCAAATATATCAGTTTACATATATTACATCATCAGAGTACATCAGTCACAGCTCACATCAATAACATACAATGGGTACACAACAACTCAACACAGCGTAAATATATATATATATATATATATATACATACATATACAAGTACGAGAATACGTATCGTCATCCAGCTCGTCTTCTGAGCTCCACAGCATCATATCCTGTATTCTATAATACTCGGTCTGACCCGAGCATTATAGTTAAATAACACCCGAGTCAGTCTGGAATACCAGCGTGATAAAATCACACCCAATTGATTATTAAAGTTTCAAAAATTCTTTGAAAACAAAAGCATCTCATAAGACCACGCCACAAATAAACATGTCGGGGGTTTTACCTTACGATAGCTAAAACAATTTTTATAGAAATCCTCTGATATTATAATAGGGTCTATATACAAATACTTATAAAATAGCCGAAATTGTTACATTATTAAATTCCAGCTACTAGCCACAAAAGTGGGTAATACAAACAAAACTCGTGCAAGGCTCGTAGGGAGAATGGATTTCCATCAATGACTAGGCACTGGGGTACCACCTGTCACAGTACGGGGCCTAGATCACCATACCGAGGATTACTCCCTTCATCCCCTACAACACAAGGCCGGAACCATTCCTTCCTGAACAGTCCCGAACAAGATAAACCCCGTGGTTGGCGTGACCAGCCACCCACTAAGCCGAAATATATAAAAAGGGACATCTAGACAGGGGAAATATCTTGTCCTGCTTGGGCATGACCCACCTAACCTTGCTGCATATCCCCTGATTTTCAGTCATTCCCGGTTGATGAGGCTTGAGGCTAAGCGTTACCTTTATAGAACATATTCCTTGGAATGCCCATCGTCCACCTGACGATGTTTCGCAAGCATTCGTCCATACAAGTCCGTCTCGTGTTCGAACGGAACCGAAGGCACTATTCCTACAACATCCATTTTGGAAATATCCTCAGGATTAGTAGCGACTAGCCCTTGCACTTCACTGCTCTAGCTTCGACTCCGAACACGTTTTTCACACGAAACGTACAAAACGGATCGAAGTGGTTTTCGGGAAATAAATCCCGATCCCGGACTCTTCGAAACGATCAGCGCATTTGGCCAATATTGATAGTCGGTTATTTAACTATCAATTTATATTCACAAACGTCCATCACACAATAAATAATTTCCCAATTTATTTATTAATTTCAAAATATCTTCACAAAATATATTTCTATTTTCAATCCTTAGAAAACAGTTTCAAAACCATCATTCTTTCCAGAATAAACTTTCCCAAATATTTCCTATCTCCTCTGAAATCACCAAGCACAAAACTAGATTTTTAAAATAATTTAAAACACTTTACTTTGAAAATATACTTTTAAACATTTAAGTTAAATTACTTCAGTATTTTGTAAAAATACATACTATATGAGTATTTGAAAATAAGGTTACTAAATAGAATATAAGCTAGATTTTCACTTTTGAAAACTAAATACTATGTCATTTTTTAAGTAATTACTACTATAATAGATTTAAAAAAAATATTTACTTTTGAATTTAAATATTAGAAATAATAAATTTTCTAAAACTTGCTTTTTTACAACAACTTTAAACCTTTAAATTTATTTAAGAATTTACTTTAAACATGTAC
The DNA here is from genome assembly GCA_030765085.1 of Allium cepa. Classification (NCBI taxonomy): domain Eukaryota; kingdom Viridiplantae; phylum Streptophyta; class Magnoliopsida; order Asparagales; family Amaryllidaceae; genus Allium; species Allium cepa. The sequence goes on along the minus strand of CM060943.1, from coordinate 948,107,750 downwards.
TTGGTTCTCCAGAGTAAAATCCTAGCTTCAGTCACTTAAATCAATTTCCCAAATTGATTTCCAATTTATTCCCTTTAAATTCATAATTTATTAATTTCAGATCTCATTGTTGATTCCAATTTTTTTAGATTTCTCAATTTCTTCTTCGTTCCTTTAAATAAATTTAAACTTTAAATTTTAAAATAATTCTTTATTTCTTTAATTGATATAACTTAAGTTTAAAATTCATCAATTTCATTTTATTCAAAATTCCATTTCTCTTCATACTCGAAGTTATTTAATATTGTTTTCATATTACTTCTATTTCTTTCCAATTCATTCTTAATTTATTCAAACTTTCTATAATTATTTCGCTTACAAATTTACTTCTTTTATTTCCATTTCCAAACTCAAATTATATATTTGGTAATTAATTATAAACCGAATTACAACAATCAAGCCATGTATTCAATACTTTCACATACTTCACTACAGGATATCAAATAATCAGAACAGAGAATATTAAATAATTAAATAAAGTTAAGGGGTCCAGTTGGATCCCTCCAACCTGTTCTCCGTGCATCCACAGACGTTAGCACAATATAAAATGCCAATTCAAATTATACTATACTCTATCACATCAATCAATTCAAGCATTCAAACAATTATTTAAATTTAATCATTTGGATTTAAATTTATGATCAGCTGAGTGAGATTAACTCACCTTTGCATATGCATTGGCCATCCACTTCAATATCCCCTTGGTTTTCTAAATTTTTGACCTTAAATAAATATTATACGGTCTATTAATATTTGAATTAATCGACAATTTACTATTATTTATTCATTTAATTTAAACCAACAAATGTTCTTTTAAACTAATTGTTTAATTTTAATCTTAATTACCTTTTACTAAATATTTTGGTGGCTAGAATAATTAAATAAGCTTATTTGGTAAATTAATCCTCATAATTCATTATTTTAAAACTAACTTGTATGTGAAAATATGTATATATTTATATTTTCTTTTTAAAGAATCTTTTAGCATCTCAAATAAATTAGTCAAACTATTTGAACAGATTTACTACCAAATCCATTTTTTTCTGCAAATTAACCTAGCGAATCAAAATATGTATGCATATTTACTTTATATATTATCAATTTAAAATTAACAAAAGAGCAGAAATTGAACCTCACTGCCGAGTCGACATCGAAACAGAACCCTAGATTCCCCTTGCTCGCACCACCAAAATCATGCTGCTCCAATTACTGCCCTTACTAGACCATCGAATCGAAACCCCAATCGCAAACGCCTTTGGACAGCGCCACCACCTCCCAAACTCGTGAACTACAACCCACTATCGCTTCGCCTCTGCGAGGCAGCACCAGCTTGAGCTCAAAAATACGAAGCACAGACAATTGCAAGTACACGCGACCCTAACCCTTTGATTCGAACGCATATACAACGCTGACCCCCCCTCTACGCCTCTCGATTGCTCGAATGCCCTACCCCACTCCACTGCTATAGCTTACCACCGAACGGCTAGAAACCAACTGCGATTCAAAACCCTAATCGCGATTAGTTTAAAACGAGACGAGCAATTCGAATTAGGAGGACTTGGTCGGTTTTGAATTTGGATATCTCGACCGAATTGAGATTGAAGGAAGGGTTAAAGAAGAAGAACAGTACCGAGTCTTCGAATTTGGGTATCTCGGCCAGTCTTCGAATTTGTTATTATTATGAATTGATCTCGGTCAATATGAAAACAAGAAAGGGAAGAATGATTTATTTAGATGGCCGGCTGAAAGCTTCCTTTTGAAGTTTCTTTTTATTTATTTATTATTATTTATTATTATTTTCTTCTTCCTCTCTGTTTTTTTTACTAAAGAAAGACAAAGACTCGAGTTGTAAAAGAGGGGAAAAGTTTGCGTGAGAAGCTAAGAGTGAAGCTTCCATGAAAAGGTTTGACTAAGAAAAAATTAAAATTAATTAATTCTTCTATGCGTTTACGGATTGTACGATCGAACGGTAAACCCAAACACTGCGAAAATTGAATTTCTGATAATAATATAATATTACGGATCCAATGGAACCGCTTTCATTAAATTTCGAGACCGTGCTCCGGAAGGCTACTTTTAAATTCAATTTACACAATGAAATTTTAGAACTGAACAAACCATTATTAATTTCAATTTTTACAACTTCTATTATTTTCAGTGTTATCAATATAAATTTTACAAGCCTTCAAATTATTTTAATAGGCTTAAAATCCTGGATTTCATATTTACCCGATTTTTAAATTATTTAATTCAATAATTTAATTAACAATTAAATTGTGATATTCGTAATTCAGGTTAAAAATTATCCTTTCAAATATTTAAAATTAATTAAATATTCCTATTTTAAACGCTTAAAAATTTTGGGTCGTCAAATTCCTTCCCCCTTAAAAGAATTTCGTCCCCGAAATTACTAATTAGGAAGAGTGGTCCAATACCCATTTACTTATTCCCAAAACCAAACTGTGCAACACCTAACCATCTTTTTATAAAAGACCATTATTATTCTATTAACTTCTCAAACCTTTCCATAGTTTCAAACTATACTATTTGTTTAATCATTCGAGTTTCAATTTAAAACCAAATTTTGAATTATCAAAATTTTCTCAAAATTTTTCTAACTCCCTAAATTCCCGAAAAATTTCGCCAGCGTCTCCTTTGCGCGGCTAGCTCGGTACAACTACAAAATGGCTCTACGGCCTCCCAAATCCAAAAAGAAAACAAAAGGCCAAGTGGCTCGATCCAAAAACCCAATCAGTTTCATACCAAATTTAAATACATACCTTTTTGTCGAGCATTTCAAATTTATTTCTTGAAATCAAATCCAATTTCCTTTTCCTTTTATAGTACCTGCATATCCTGTTTAGCACTAATATCCAATCACAATATTCCCAAAACATCATACCAACTTTCTCACAAAATGCCAATATCTATTCATTCCAATATTGACTTGAATTATATTAGTAGTATCAATTTCCATTTAAGAATGCACCATTCCCTCTTAAATTAGTATAAGCATTCTATATACTTCTTTATTTGTTTTCACTTTACCACTTTAGTTAATATCTATTTCTATTCAAATTGATTTCCACATTACATATGAATTTCATTTATTTTCAACTTTGAACTTTAAATTTTATCTTTCATTATAACTAATTTATGTCATTACTTCAATTAGTTTTATTTACTAACTTATGTCAATTTCCAAATTGAAATCATTTTGTCGTTAACAAAAATTCCCCAAAAATTTTCAAAAAGTTTTCTAACTCCCAAAATTTCTGAAAATTTTTGGCAGAGCCCCCTTTGTACGGAGGAGCTTTTGCAATTTGACAAAAGAGATAAATATATATACATCGACCCACCCGGTCGGAAAAACCAAAAACAGTTCATATTTCCTATTTTTATTGCGTAGGCGTACCTTATTTTGCATTTTAAGCAAGCGGCTTATTATTTTTAGCAAATAGCACAACCAAATCCAGCCACACGGCTTCCAGGTACCTGTACTTACTCACTTTAAACATGTAAGTGCCAAATATATGCAGTTTAACTACATTTCACTTATTTATAATAGTTAAAACATATGAATTCTAAAAGAAACTCATACCAAACATTTTCATGTAAGCAATTTATATAGTTTCCATGCTAATTCAACTGTTCCAATTTATTTATAACCATTTTCACTCAATTCAGATGGTTTTCGATTCATTCGTATTCAACTCCATCAATTTGAATGGTTTAGAACTCAATTGCTTACTTTTAATTTATTCTTAAGAAGAGTGAACTCATATTTAATTCAATTGCTTTCAAAATCAATTTATTTTACTTCTATCAACTCATAGAACTTTAATTACTTCCATTTACATCCAATGATAATTTATTCTTCGCAATTTGACAAGATCTATGTGAATAAATAAGTATTTATGGTTTATAACCATTTTAAATGGATTTCAACTCAATTCTATTCCGTTTTAAATTTATTCACGATCCATATATTCTTATTTTCATTGCATTTCAGATTTGAATCCATTCATTTTACATCTCACTTTACTAACCAACTAGTTCATTCAAAATCATTTACAACCTAGGTTCATCTTGATTGCCACTTAAATTTCCCCTTTATTTTAATCCATCCTCACTCATTTATTTCGCTCAACACATTCCATTTAAATTTCATTTACCATCCATTTATTTACATTTCATTCCCTATTTGCTTATTCCAAACTATTTTATTTAGCTCGAAGACAATCCAAGCTATTTCATCCAATAATCATTTCTCAACTTATTTAAACCACATTTCATTTGATACTTATTTATTCCATCATTTATTTATTCAATATAATGAGTTTATTCACATTCACTTAAACCATTCTAATAAACTCAAAACATTCTATTTTCCTTATTGTCTCTAGTTATTTCAATCCCTTAATAATTTAAATGGTTTACAATTATTTATTTTAAGCATTTTCATTCCATTAAATATTATCGGCAACTTGCCGAATTTTATTACAATTAAAATTTATTTCTACTTGATTTAAAACCAATCCACAATTATTAAACTTAATTTTAAGTTGAATGCAATTCAACTCATTCCCTTTTTTTTTTAAGCTTAAGTTTATTCACTCCAATTTATACTTAAGCTCATGTGTTTTTTTTTAGGTAAACCTTTCTCTTCCATTCAACCTAATTTTATTGCAGTTTAAATCTCATTTTAAAATTTACAATTTCATTTAATTGGTTATTATAAAATTTAACTGTCCAGATTCCACTCATCCAATTTATTACAAGGCCGTTTCCAATTTACTCCCACTTATTTGTATTTTATTTGTAATTCATTTCATCACTATTTTAATCCATTTCATTTTTATTCTACACTTTTCAAATTATATTTACTTTATTAACACTTCAAGTCTAATTTTAATTAATAACTCAAGTTCTGATTCTGTTTTTCACTTTTAATTTACCATCCAATTTACTAACTCACAATTCAGCCTCATTCTTAATTATTTTCACTTCATCAACAATTTGAATCAATTTTAATTTATAACTTTAGTTTATTTCCAACTTCATCATAAACTTATAATTCAATTCCATTAACTAATTTATTATCCAATTAGTTCTCCCCTTATTCATAATCCAACACTTGAATTTTTATTCCAAATGTCACTCCATTTAATTTTCTTAAGTTCAATATTTATTTTATACTTCAAGTTTGGATCCTCATTTCATTTTTCAATTTATCAAAATATTGATTTTGGGCATTGTACTCCATTTCCAATTTAATAAGTCACAACTTATTATTTTATACAAACAACTTATTATTTTATACAATTCCATTCATCATAAGCTGAAATATATTCATCTTTTATTTTTAACTCAAGCCTTCTATTTATTTATAGCCCAAGCATATTTTATTTCCATGGATCTTTAATTCTTTTATAAGTTATTCTGATTTATTGATTTCAATTCTCATTTCTTATCCAATTTACTTTCCATTTATTCAGGTAATAATCTAATTCATTCAATAATTCAATTGAATTTTTATTCCAATTCAATTTTATTTCAACTCTGATTTATTCAACTCAATTCGATTTCAACTTAATTTGAATATAACTGGATATTATTTTCAGCTTATTCAATTTATTTTAATCCAGTTAAATTTTTTTCTCCCAATCCAAGTTAATTTCAATTTTACAACTTCTCACTTTATTTAATTCCAACATTCAAAGCCTATATTTCCTTCCTGATTTAAAACTCATCTCAATTTTATAAGCTTACAACCCATCCTATCAGGATTTTTAAACTCCCGGCTTTAGTTTCAAATTGTTTTGAAATCTCCAACATCTCAAATCACATTTCTCAAAAATTAAACCAATCCTGTTTTAGTTCCAACAAATTTCCTTTGAAATTTTCAAAAACAACTAGCCTTTTAGAGCAAATCAATTTTTGGCAGCAATCCATCACTTAGGAATTCGAAAATGAATACTGATGATGCGACCGTCATCATCAGAATTATTTTCCAATAATCCAAGTGATTTCAATGCTATATCACTTCAAATACATTTAAAACAGATTTCCATTCAGAAATATCTCCAAAACAATAATGCTATCATTTATCTTTAAAAATACTTCCAAATCCCCAGAATTTAAATTTCCAAATCTTGCTTAAATAAGTTTTAACTATATTTCTTTTGTATAGTTTATGCTTATACAAATTCTCACTTGATTACATTTCAATTTTATAATTACATTTATAATTCATATTTGTACATTTCATTTCATTATGAATTTATTTCCTTCAAACTTTGGTTATTTTTTTCAATTTCTAGTTAAATTTTCATTTAACAATGATAATACTTTAATATTATCATTTCTAACATCCAAGCAACCGTATATTAGCTAAATAGCTTAAAAAAACTTTCTATATATCGAAAATATATTTTTGAGTAAAATTATTTCATTTACCCATATTTAAAACAATACCGCATCGATTGCTCTATTCAAGTGTTTAGAAACCCCTTCAATACAGTTGCGCAGACTGTGTCGATGAAGGTTCATATGCCACTCAATAAATCAATCAACACAATATGAAAACAATTTATAGTAACTAACAAATATGCGCTCATATCTATTAATACGCTCAAACTCATTTTAGAGTACTATAGACTCTAAATTAAATGAGTAATTCCCACCAGAGACAAGGTTATCTCCAACCTAAGCTCTGATACCAACTGTAACAACCCGCAAATCCGTACCCCATGAGTCAACACTATTCTACAACAATCAACTCAAGTTGCACAGAAATACGAACCATTTGGGTTTAAGAAGAAGAGGTATAAGAAGGGAAAACAAAATCAACATCAGAATCTAACCATCGCAGCGGAATAAAATATAATAGATAATAAATAATCTTTACTCAAAATCAAATATATCAGTTTACATATATTACATCATCAGAGTACATCAGTCACAGCTCACATCAATAACATACAATGGGTACACAACAACTCAACACAGCGGAAATATATATATACAAGTACGAGAATACGTATCGTCATCCAGCTCGTCTCCTGAGCTCCACAGCATCATATCCTGTATTCTATAATACTCGGTCTGACCCGAGCATTACAGTTAAATAACACCCGAGTCAGTCTGGAATACCAGCGTGAGAAAATCACACCCAATTGATTATTAAAGTTTCAAAAATTCTTTGAAAACAAAAGCATCTCGTAAGACCACGCCACAAATAAACATGTCGGGTTTTTACCTTACGATAGCTAAAACAATTTTTATAGAAATCCTCTGATATTATAATAGGGTCTATATACAAATACTTATAAAATAGCCGAAATTGTTACATTATTAAATTCTAGCTACTAGCCAAAAAAGTGGGTAATACAAAAAAAACTCGTACAAGGCTCGTAGGGAGAATGGATTTCCAACAATGACTAGGCACTGGGGTACCACCTGTCACAGTACGGGGCCTAGATCACCGTACCGAGGATTACTCCCTTCATCCCCTGCAACACAAGGCCGGAAACATTCCTTACTGAACAGTCCCGAACAAGATAAACCCCGTGGTTGGCGCGACCAACCACCCACTAAGCCGAAATATATAAAAAGGGACATCTAGACAGGGGAAATATCTTGTCCTGCTTGGGCATGACCTGCCTAACCTTGCTGCATATCCCCTGATTTTCAGTCATTCCCGGTTGATGAGGCTTGAGGCTAAGCGTTACCTTTATAGAACATATTCCTTGGAATGCCCATCATCCACCTGACGATGTTTCGCAAGCATTCGTCCATACAAGTCCGTCACGGGTTCGAACGGAACCGAAGGCACTATTCCTACTAATCCATTTTGGAAATATCCTCAGGATTAGTAGCGACTAGCCCTTGCACTTCACTGCTCCATCTTCGACTCCGAACACGTTTTTCACACGAAACGTACAAACCGGATCGAAGTGGTTTTCGAGAAATAAATCCCGATCCCGGACTCTTCGAAACGATCAGCGCATTTGGCCAATATTGATAGTCGGTTATTTAACTATCAATTTATATTCACAAACATCCATCACACAATAAATAATTTCCCAATTTATTTATTAATTTCAAAATATCTTCAAAAAATATATTTCTATTTTCAATCCTTAGAAAACAGTTTCAAAACCATCATTCTTTCCAGAATAAACTTTCCCAAATATTTCCTATCTCCTCTGAAATCACCAAGCACAAAACTAGATTTTTAAAATAATTTAAAACACTTTACATTGAAAATATACTTTTAAACATTTAAGTTAAATTACTTCAGTATTTTGTAAAAATACATACTATATGAGTATTTGAAAATAAGATTACTTAATAGAATATAAACTAGATTTTCACTTTTGAAAACAAAATACTATGTCATTTTTTAAGTAATTACTACTATAATAGATTTAAAAAAAATACTTACTTTTGAATTTAAATATTAGAAATAATAAATTTTCTAAAACTTGCTTTTTTACAACAACTTTAAACCTTTAAATTTATTTAAGAATTTACTTTAAACATGTACTTGGTTGTCCAGAGTAAAATCCTAGCTTCAATCACTTAAATCAATTTCCCAAATTTATTTCCAATTTATTCCCTTTAAATTCAGAATTTATTAATTTCAGATCTCATTTCTTGATTCCAATTTTTTTAGATTTCTCAATTTCTTCTTCGTTCCTTTAAATAAATTTAAACTTTAAATTTTAAAATAATTCTTTATTTCTTTAATTGATATAACTTAAGTTTACAATTCATCAATTTCATTTTATTCAAAATTCCATTTCTCTTCATACTCGAAGTTATTTAATATTGTTTTCATATTACTTCTATTTCTTTCCAATTCATTCTTAATTTATTCAAACTTTCTATAATTATTTCGCTTACAAATTTACTTCTTTTATTTCCATTTCCAAACTCAAATTATATATTTGGTAATTAATTATAAACCGAATTACAACAATCAAGCCATGTATTCAATACTTTCACATACTTCACTACAGGATATCAAATAATCAGAACAGAGAATATTAAATAATTAAATAAAGTTAAGGGGTCCAGTTGGATCCCTCCAACCTGTTCTCCGTGCATCCACAGACGTTAGCACAATATAAAATGCCAATTCAAATTATACTATACTCTATCACATCAATCAATTCAAGCATTCAAACAATTATTTAAATTTAATCATTTGGATTTAAATTTATGATCAGCTGAGTGAGATTAACTCACCTTTGCATATGCATTGGCCATCCACTTCAATATCCCCTTGGTTTTCTAAATTTTTGACCTTAAATAAATATTATACGGTCTATTAATATTTGAATTAATCGATAATTTACTATTATTTATTCATTTAATTTAAACCAACAAATGTTCTTTTAAACTAATTGTTTAATTTTAATCTTAATTACCTTTTACTAAATATTTTGGTGGCTAGAATAATTAAATAAGCTTATTTGGTAAATTAATCCTCATAATTCATTATTTTAAAACTAACTTGTATGTGAAAATATGTATATATTTATATTTTCTTTTTAAAGAATCTTTTAGCATCTCAAATAAATTAGTCAAACTATTTGAACAGATTTACTACCAAATCCATTTTTCTTCTTCTGCAAATTAACCTAGCGAATCAAAATATGTATGCATATTTACTTTATATATTATCAATTTAAAATTAACAGAAGAGCGGAAATTGAACCTCACTGCCGAGTCGACATCGAAACAGAACCCTAGATTCCCCTTGCTTGCACCACCAAAACCATGCTGCTCCAATTACTGCCCTTACTAGACTATCGAATCGAAACCCTAATCACAAACGCCTCTGGACAGCGCCACCACCTCCCAAACTCGTGAACTACAACCCACTATCGCTTCGCCTCCGCGAGGCAGCACCAGCTTGAGCTCAAAAATATGTAGCACAGACAATCGCGAGTACACGCGACCCTAACCCTTTGATTCGAACGCAGATACAACGCTGACCCCCCCTCTACGCGTCTCGATTGCTCGAATGCCCTACCACACTCCAGTGCTACAGCTTACCACCGAACGGCTAGAAACCAACTGCGATTCAAAACCCTAATCGCGATTAGTTTAAAACGAGACGAGCAATTCGAATTAGGAGGACTTGGTCGGTTTTGAATTTGGATATCTCGACCGAATTGAGATTGAAGGAAGGGTTAAAGAAGAAGAACAGTACCGGGTCTTCGAATTTGGGTATCTCGGCCGGTCTTCGAATTTGTTATTATTATGAATCGATCTCAGTCAATATGAAAACAAGAAAGGGAAGAATGATTTATTTAGATGGCCGACTGAAAGCTTCCTTTTGAAGTTTCTTTTTATTTATTTATTATTATTTTCTTTTTCCTCTCTTTTTTTTTTACTAAAGAAAGACAAAGACTCGAGTTATAAAAGAGGGGAAAATTTTGCGTGAGAAGCTAAGAGTGAAGCTTCCATGAAAAGGTTTGACTAAGAAAAAATTAAAAATAATTAATTCTTCTATGCGTTTACGGATTGTACGATCGAACGGTAAACCCAAACACTGCGAAAATTGAATTTTCGATAATAATATAATATTACGGATCCAATGGAACCGCTTTCATTAAATTTCGAGACCGTGCTCCGGAAGGCTACTTTTAAATTCAATTTACACAATGAAATTTTAGAACTGAACAAACCATTATTAATTTCAATTTTTACAACTTCTATTATTTTCAGTGTTATCAATATAAATTTTACAAGCCTTCAAATTATTTTAACAGGCTTAAAATCCCGGATTTCATATTTACCCGATTTTTAAATTATTTAATTCAATAATTTAATTAACAATTAAATTGTGATATTCGTAATTCAGGTTAAAAATTATCCTTTCAAATATTTAAAATTAATTAAATATTCCTATTTCAAACGCTCAAAAATTCTGGGTCGTCACAATTTATATGAGAGAGATTGTTCGTCTTCATGGTGTTCCTGTCAGTATTGTTTGTGATAGAGATCCCTTCTTAACTATCCAGTTTTGGAGTGCTTTTTAGGAAGCTTTAGGTACTCTCCCGAATCTGAGCATTGGTTACCATCTGCAGACCGACGGTCAAATGGAAAGAGTGAATAAGATTATAGAAATCTTCTTCGTGCCTGCGTCTTGTAGTATGGAGGATCTTGGGAAGATCATCTCTATCTTGTTGAATTTACCTATAACAACAGTAATCAGGTATAATCTCAATTTTTTTGTGTACGGTTGTCTTAAATTTTTATCCATCTTTTGAACTCAGGCTAATATCGAAATGGCTCCATTGCTGCTCTTTATGGACGATCTTGCAAATCTGCATCTTTTTGGATGGAGTCTGGTAATCTTTGGTTCTTGGTCCTGATATGATTCTAGAGGCTTCGAGTCGTCTGGAGTTTTTTGTTGGTGATCGGGTTTTCCTTAAGGTCTCTCCATTAAGGAATGTGATTCGGTTTGGTCATAAAGGGAAGCTTTCTCTTAGGTTCATTGGTCCTTTTTGCATTTTAGAGAGAGTTGGTTCTTTAGCTTACCATTTGGATTTGCATGAGACACTTTCTGGAGTGCATAATGTTTCCATGTTTCACACCTTCGTCGGTATCTTCATGATCCATCTTTGTTTTTTTAGCATTCTTCCCTCGAGAGTTTGGATGTTGAGCCAAAGTTTACTATTGAGAGGAGGCCACTTTGTATTATCGATAGAGGTACGAAGTAGCTTAGAAGGAAATCTGTCCACCTGGTCAAACTGCAGTGGAGTACTGATGATCGAGATTGTACTTAGGAGACGTAAGAGAGCATGCGTGCTTTGAATCCGTAATTGTTTGTCCAGGTACTATTCGTTACTCTATCTCATTTTCTTTATTTTCCTGTGTCTTGTTCCTTTTTGAGGACGAAAGATTTTGAGTGGAGGAGACTGTAACAACCCTAAATTCTGTAGTTAATTTTAGTGAAATTTATTTGAAACTTTGGTTCTTAAATTATTTCAAATCGATAAATTTGGAATTTTAAATTATATTTTTTTGGGATTTGATGTGAAATGTTTTTCCAAATTTAATAAAATAAAGATTTTTCTAAAAATTCAAATTTTGGTCAACTTTGGTCAAAGTTTGACTCCTTGTGAAAAATTTGAAGTTTTATTCTTTTTTATGAAGCTGGATTTGATTCTAACCTTTTTACTACTTTTCCTTTTATAAAATTCTGATTTTTACTTCTCTAAATTTGCAATTTTCACCGTATTACATGCAATTATTTTATATTTTATTTCTTTTATTTGTTGTTGGGCTTGGACTAATGGGCTGGGGTATTCTAAATGTCACCTGTTTTTCTATACAATTGAAAGGTCATCAGTTGAGAAACTTTTACGTAAGAAATTTGTTTCTGCCTTCTCATTTCTCATTCACATCTTCTGCTCAGTAAATTTACAGTTAGTCTCTTCTTCTCCTTCTAAAATTTTATTTCTCTTTCCTCTAAAATTCTTCCTCCTTCCTCCTCAAAATTTTGGCCATGCCTTGCCATCGTCACCTCCTGTTTCTCCAACCAAAATAGACCTACCCCACTCCAAAACTATCACCTTGCCACTACAAAACCTTAGCCAAACCACACATAGGCCGAACCACCTCCTCCCCTTCCTTTTTCCCCTTCCCCTTCAACTAATTTGGCACTCATCACAATCCACCTCCCTAATTTCCTACTCCTAGCGGTGACCTTCCCAAACCCTAACACTAAGCTATCATGGCCAAACCCAAACAACCCCTCCAGGCCAAGCCTATGTGCCCCTTAGGCTAGCCCTCTAATGTATTTTACAAAATATAATTTTCTACTTTAAATTTTCTATGTAAATTTAGTTATTTACATATGTATTTTATGTATTTTTCTAAGATTTGGATTTGCATTCTCCTTCCATTCAAGCTAGTTCGTGATTGTCATGCTTATCTGTAGTTATAATGTTTTTTTGGAATTCTTTTCTCTAGCTAAAGAAGGCGAGTAGTCACGCTTGACTGCATATTTACATTTTTGTGAATTGATGTCATTTTAATTGTATTGGTAATTATATGCAAGTTCTAATTTCATATGTGATTATATTATGTTATTCCGTCCTCTGTTATACCTGTTATGGTCATATGCCATGATATGTTGTTTATTGTTTAATCTATTTCATATTCTGTTCTCACACTGCAAGTCCCTTCACTATGGGTTGAAATGGCACATACCCAAATGGTCTATAGATCAAGGAAATTTTGTTATGCACTGAAATGATAGGTCTGAGCAATTATTATTTGACTTGGGATTGCGGGTTTGAAATGATATAAACCTGGGAATTTAATAAGTTCAGATTGAAATGATATAAATCCGTATTTACTAGACCCTAGGTTAGAAAATTTTATACAGACTTCGAGGCTGGTTTTAAAATAGTTGTCTAAAAATTATTCAGCATTTTCAATTTTAATATATGGATTTCAACTAAAATTTCAATGTAATGATTGCTATAAAATTTTATCATTTATTTACATGTATTAAATTTTTATAAGAAATAAATGGTTGGAAATGTAATTTTTGGAATTTAATTTACAATATGAAGGTTTACTATAATTTAGTAATCCAATTTGACTTGATAATGGTATTTTGTTCTATTCTAGAAATGTAAATTAAAATGTACATTTGATAATGTGTGTTTTAATTAATGGAATATTGAGTAAAATGATAAATGCCCTTTACTGTAATAGAAATCTAAATCAAAACGTACATTTGATAACGTAAGTTTTAATTAATATAATAATGAATAAAATGATAAATGCGCTTTACTGTAATAAAATATAAATTAAAACGTATATTGGATAATGTAAGTTTTAATTAATGAAATATTAGTTCAAATGATAAATGCACATTACTGTAACAGAAATGTAAATTAAAACGTACATTTGATAATGTAAGTTTTAGTTGATGTAATAATGATTAAATGATAAATGCTCTTTAATGTAATAAAAATGTAAATTTAAACTTACGGGTGATAATGTAAATTTTTAATTAAGGTAACAATGATTAAAATGATAAATGCTTTTTACTATAATAAAAATATGAATTAAAACATACATTTGATAACGTAAGTTTTAATTAATGGAATATTGATTAAAATGTTAAATGCTCTTTACTGTAATAGAAATGTAAATTAAAACGTACATTTGATAATGTAAGTTTTAATTAATGTAGTAATGATTAAAATAATAAATGCCCTTTACTGTAATAAAATTGTAAATTAAAATGTATATTTGATAATGTAAGTTTTAATTAATGGAATATTGATTAAAATTATAAATGCTCTTTACAGTAATAGAAATGTAAATTAAAACTTACAATTGATAATGTAAGTTTTAGTTAATGTAATAATGATTAAAATCATAAATGCTCTTTACTGTAATAAAAATGTGAATTAAAACATAAATATGATAATTTAAATTTTAATTAATGTAATAATGATTAAATTGATAAATGCTCTTTACTGTTATAAAAATGTAAATTAAAACATACATTTGACATGTAAGTGTAATTAATGTAATATTGATTAAATGATAAATGCTCTTTATTGTAATAATAAAATGTAGGTTAATTATGTACTTTTAACTTAACATAAGGAATTTCAGCTTTAAATTGGATATTTTTGTAACAAAGTTTATTTAACTAAAAGGCATAGTTTTTTAATATCCAAATAAATTAGTATAACAAAATAGGGATGAAAAAATTACCATGTTGAAAATTTTAAGTATATAAATATTTTGATTATATAAATTGTTAAAGTGGGAAGTATTACCTTCCAGAATGATTTCTTAAGTATTACATTCTAAAAATCCTATGATTCCTTTAGGTTACATTTCCAAAATGCTATGATTTTCTTAAGTATTAATTTTCCAAAACGCTATGATGTCTTGAGGTTATATTTTCGAAACCCTATTATTTCTAAAATGTAATATTTTCAAAATGCTAGCATTATAGCGGTTACAATTTTTAAAATGCCATGGTTTCAAAATTATTATGATTTCAATGTGTTATAATTGATTATATAAATTTTGGGAGTGTTACAACTTTGGAAATGAATATTATTTTTAAAGAATATTGATATTGTATTTATATGGTTTTGAAATGAGATTGTTGATATGAAATATAAATCATTTTAAAATGAAATAACCATTGGTTATAAAACTTTTGGTAGTTAAAGAGACTGGGATCGGAAGTTGTCGTACTCTCTGCCAACTCCGAAAACCACTTTAACAACTATGCATGCGGTGGAGATTCCAGAATGAAGTAGGTGGTTGATCACATTCTATTTGAGGTATATACATGGACCTGACCCCCATGAGTTAGTTTAAGGTGGCTAAAACAAGAGCAATTGACGGGCCAAGTGAGGTAGCACCTTTGATCGGATACACTTTTTCGATTGCCATTCTATTACTTTGTGATTGATTTGGTGCGCACCTTTGATTTGGGAGTGTGGTTCGAGGTGGGCGGTCGTTGTGGCTATGCGTTACCACCGGCCCGGAAGTGTAGTTGGTATATCTACCCTAGCATTGCCTTGGTGTGCCTACCATATTGGCACTATAAAATGTGTTAAGGGGGAAATGGGTAATGCATTAACGCTATTTTAATAGTTTACTTTACTTTAGACATTATTATAATAGCGTATATTAACATAGTAGATAGTTTAATGGATCCTTAATGGATGGGCGATCCCAAACATCCTTTAAGTTACTGATGCATTTCTTTGCAGTTCACTTCAGTTGATTTACATTTTATAAGTGTGTATGTCCTGACTTGAGTGTTTTGTGTTTTGATTTAAGCTCGGGTCAGCCTGAGTATCACCGCTTTGGATTCAACATTGGAGCTAGAGATCTGCTGGAATTTAGCTATATACCTGTTATTTCTATTTCATTTATTTCCATTCAGCTTTGTCTATGTATTATTGGACTTATGTACTTGGATTTTCTATTGTACCTATTTTCAGACTCTGGTATTTTGTATTTGTTTTGAGACTATGTCTCTAGTAGCTCCATGAACTTCAATGTTTATTTTATTCCGCTGCGAGTTATTTTGATATTATGTGTCTGTGATTGATTTTATTTGCTCCAAATTTTATTAACAATCTGTTATTTTGAATTATTCAAGTTCGACATATGTGGTTTTATTGTCGATTTGAATGGTCCAAAATAGCGGGATGTTACATATTGGTTGATGTAATTTAAAATTTTGTACAAACACCTTGTGAATTCACCTTCATGGTTGGACTATGAGGCGTTCCTTAAATAATGTTGGTTTAACAAATTTAAAACTATCATAAACTAATTTCTATAATAAAGAAAGTTATTTTATAAAGTGATTTTTTATAAATTTTATCTAGACGTGTCTTATAAAAACAAAAGTGGATTTTTTAGAATTTAAATCACGATGTTTTTGAAAAGATTTCAATAGTTTTGCGAAGAATAATAATGGTATTAATTTAAAGCTTTTATAAATATCAAATTTTATGGAAGAAATATTTTTAAGTTAATTAAATGGAGTGGCTTGAAAATAACTTAAAAATAGGAAACATATGTGTTCGGATGGTAAGCACTTCTATTAAGTATTGCATTCTCACTAATAGAATGTATGATACTATTTGGAAGTATCATGTTCCGTAGTATCATTAGGGTTACTAGAGCTATATATATATTCAATGATTAAAATATATTATATATTTAAAAAAGTTTTGAAATAAAAACCGGGCATTTAGCTCTTAATTTTCCCTTAAGAAAAGACTGAATCGAATAATGTTAGTTTTATGAAATGTTTTCATGAATTATTTTAATAAAATTTGGTATTAGTGGAACCAATATAATAAGTACGTAAGCTATATATAGATCATTTCACTTTTTCACATAGTAAGATTCGAGTACATGACTTTTGACTTATTTTACACCGTTCCAAATAAGGATCTATCACCCGATTTTGACGGCTAACACTTGGTAAGGGTTCTTTATATTAAACCAAAGTTTACTATCATAGTATATGGCTATGTAAGGGGAATAGAGGTTCCTAATTAAGGAGCCTGATCAGCATATGCACTATGGAATCGGGTAAGTGATACTAGTTTGAAAGTAAAGTTATATATTCAAGCAGATCATATTAGATTTTGCATAAGAATGATCAATGAACAACATGTAGACTTATAAGTAATATCAATTATTTGTTTTTGAATTTACTTAAGGGAAACAAATTCAAATAAAAGGATTAAATCTGTTGTATATATCCTTAGGAGGTAGTGGTCTATTATTGTAACGACCCGGAATTTTGGGCAATATAAATTAAATAATCTGTATAAATAATTTAACTGGCTAGATAATTTTTCTTTATAATTTTAAATCAAACTGATAAAATTTATTTCTTTTTAATGGTTAATAGATATTTAATCTAATATTTGTGATTTATATCTTTTTAACAATATAAATATTGATAGGATTTATCTTTTCCAAAGCTAATGAAATTTTATTCTGCTTATAATATATATATTTGATATATATTGTGAATAAAAGATCTTGTGTTTCAAATAAAAGATTTAATTTTCAAATTGTAATATACGTGTTTGCATATGCTACAATTTGAGTTATTTTGAAATTAATTTAATCAATTGATAATTTATAATGTATGGATATTGTAGACTGAAGCTCTGTTTTAAAATCAATGTTTTCAGAAGTTAATTTGAAGATTAATTCATTTGTTTTAAAATATAAATAGTTTGTTTTTAAATAAGATAGTTTAAAAAGATTTTAAACAAAATTTTGTTTTGTCTTTCTTTTAAAATATTTAAAATAAGAGATTGTTATTTATTTTAAATATGATAGCTTAAATAAGTTTTAAAGCTTTGTTCTTTTTAAAAAATGCTTATTGTAAAATGGTTATAAATGATAAATATAAATGTTAGATTTTAAATAACATGTATAAGAATTATTTGCATTTTTATTAGTGTTAGAATATTTCTTTTAAAAATAAACTTATATTTATTTATAAAGTAAATTTAATAAGTAAGTTATATTCACTTTTAAATTAAGTAAAATTAATTAAAAACGCATAAGAACATGTGTAAGCATAATAGTCATTCTAACAACACATGTAAGTTTAATTAACAAATGGCAACTATTTCATTTTAATTTTAACAAAATATTTTCAGAAGAAAACTAGTTTTCTCAAAAATATTTTTTCCTTTATCTTCATTTCTTTAAAATTTTAATGGCGACCAGAAACTTTTCTTTGACACTAAGATTTAAAACTAGAATCAAATCTGAATTTAATTAGAATTTGCAACTTCAAATCTCAACCTGCAAACAAAGTTAGTCACAACATTTCAAATCTGCAAAATAAACCTGCAATCTCCAAATCTTTTGTTAATCAAATGAAGTTCAACTCAGCAATTTCAACCTGTAATGCTAATGGAAATCAACGTCATAATTAAAAGCATGCATATGGATTTTCTTCAGCATATCAAATCCTAGAAGTAATTAAATCTGCTCAGTTCCTGCATATTGAAAAAGGTGAGTAAATTATATTTTAAAAACAGTTTGGATTTAATTTTTAATTGAATGTTGCATGCAAATGTATTTGATTTTGATGATGTATATTTGTTTACCTGCATGTAAGTTATAAAATAAAGAAAAAAATATGGTGAATGCCTGTATATGAATACTGTTGCTATACAGATTGTTTTTAAAAATAATAATTAATAACTTGATTTTGGATACAAATTGGACTGTAATTTGTAAATGAAAATTGTTTGTAATCAAGTGATTTATCGTCAAAAAATGGTTATAGGGTTTTAAATGAATTAGGTATTCATATTTCTTTCAAATTTACAGTAAACTTAAATTTTGGTCAAAAATTAACTGCTTTGAATTCAAATTTGGATTGCATGCATGGAATTGTGATGAAATATCATGATTTTAGATGTTACTATCATAATTTTTAATTGTGTAATTATGATGAATTTGGGGTTTGTGTGAAATTGGGGATTTTGTGAATTGTTGATTATCTGTGCATTAATTTGGTTCGAGATTTGGATCATAACTTGAGTATAAATTGGGGTGGATGTTGTGCTTGGATGTGGGGTTCGATGGTGAGTCTGGCGGAGTTCAACGGCCGAGAGAATGGTCGGCGATGGGTTTGTTTATGCTGAGTTTCTGCAGAATGTTCAAGCTCGATACTCGAATTTGATTCGAGGTTGCTTTCTTCGATTTGGGTTTAGATTTGTAGTCGCACATGATTTTGTGGCCGTGGTGGGTAGTCGCGATGAATGATGGTGGCCGGCGGTGGAGGTGCATGTGCACCGTGTTAGTGGTGCACAGTTTTGGGTCGCTGGAGTTTCGTGTTGGGGAAGATAATGGAAATTCGGAGGGAAGTTCGTGTGTGACTCGGGGGCGACTCGAAGATTTTTGGAGTTTGGGTTGCTTCGGTATTGACTCGGGTTGTATCGTTGTTTGCTTCGGGATTTTGGGTTGCTGTTCTGGTAGTAGATATATATCACTAAGTTGCAATATAAACTTGAGATGATTAAATTAAAAATCAAGCATTTTATTATAAACAAGTTTTATAAGGAATCAAAAATGCAAAGTATAAAATTTGTTGTTCAAAATTAAATGTTAATCAAACTTTTAAAGTATAAATTGAAATTATTTATTTTAGTTTACTTTAAATTTATTTTAAGTGTTTTCATTTTGAAAATAATTTAATTACATCTTGGAGTTCAATTTAAAAGAATATTTTGAATTTAAATATTAAATCAAAGTTTAAGTTTAAATGTTAAGTAATGATTCAAACCTAAGATTTTAAATTTATATTTGAAATAAATAAGATTAATTTAGATGTTTTAAAGTATTCCAAATTTTGAAATTTGTTTCTAAATTTCCTATTTTCAAATAAGATTATCATGATGATTTTGAAAACCAAATAGGATAATTTGTTTAAGTTGTTAAAATTTGATTTATTCAAATAATTCATTACAAGATAAATAAGGTTAATTTATCTTTGATTTGAATATAAAAATATTAAATTTAATTTGTTAATAAGTAAATTTTAATTAAGATTTAATGTTCTCTTAATTAATTATGGATTTTGTAATTATAAGAAGTTAATTAATTAATTATTTAATTAATTTTAATTAATTAGTTAATTATTTATTTATTTAATTTTAAATAACCACTTAATTAACAATTAATTAAGTGTGATTACTTAATGAACTAATCAATGGTTAATATTTGAATATAATTAAGAATTAAAGTAATTAATTATGGAAGTAATTAATGGTAATTACTCATGGAGTAATTAGTTGAAGTGATTATTGGTTAATCACTTGATGATATCAATTAAAGAATTGATTAATATAAAAGTTAATTAATTATGGGGTAATTAATTAATTAATTAATTAGGGATTGTTTAATAATGGGATTAATTAATTGTTAAGTAATTAATTGAGAGAGTAATCAAGATTTATTAATGAAGTGAATAGAGATAATTACTTGTTAAGTAATTAAGAATTAATTAATTACTTAATTAATTAATTAATGAATGAATTTAACTTAAGATTAATTACTAGGTGTAATTAATTAAAATTGTAATTAAGTAATAAAGTAATTAATTAAAGATTTATTTATTAATTTAATTATTTAATAAGTACTTAATGAAGTAATTAAGGATTAATTAATTAGATTAATTAATCAAGGGTTAATATAATTAACTTAGAAGTTAATTAACTAAGATAAGTAATTACAAGTTGTTAATTACTGATTATGATTAATGAGATGATTAATTATAAACGAATTGTTTAATTAATTTAAAGTATTTATTAATTGATAAGGATCATTAATTATTCTAATTAATGATATTAATCATGGTTGATTAATGAAAGTAATTAAATTAAGTGTGATTTATTAATTGTAATTAATTAAGGTTTAATGTAATTAATCATAATTGATTAATTAATGAAGAAAATGTAGGATCATTAATTATTGTAATTAATGATAGTAATTAATGGTTAATTACTGAATATGGTTAAGGATAATTACTTGAATGTTATTAAAATATAATTAATCTAGGAAGATTAACTAAAGAAGATCATTAGAGATGATTAATTTATTTATTTGAAATAAATAAATGAAGAAGGATTTAAGGTTAATCCAATTGATTTAGAGTTGATCAATTCTGTTGATGGATGATTGATTGTTATTGATTAATCGATGTTGGATAATTGATTGATATTGGTTGGTTGATATTGGATGACGATGTTGGGTAATTGATTGATAATGGATGATTTGGGTATCTATGATATGCTGCTTTGTGAAGATGAATGTTGTTATGAATTATCTATTGTGATAATGTGATTCATCTATCTGTTTATGTCATCCTGAATATAAGTTTAACTGTTTAAACCCTTAAGTACAACTTGGACATTAAAACGGCGATTGGTTTCGGTGAGACCGAGATCGGGTTTCCATATTTGGAATCCAAAAACCACATCGATTCCAATTCAACGTTAGGTCGTGAATCCAAGAGGAGCTAGTGAAGACTCGAGGTGTAAGGGCTATACGTCAGTATAACTCTGTGGGTGATTCCGTAATGAGTTTGATGGAATAGTACTTATAGATTCGAGATGGTGATTTAGAGTGCAAGGGCTATGGTCGTTAACTCTAAGGGTGATTCCAAAATGAGTGCAATGAGATAGTGCCTTCGGTTTCGTTCGAACCCGGAACGAACTTGTATGGATTGAATGCTTTCAGAACATCGTTAGGCGGACGATGAGCATTCTAAGAAAGATGTGTTCTATAAAGGTAATCATAACCTCTAGCCTCATCAACCGGGAATGTCTAAAACAGGGGAGGTGCAGCAAGGCTTCGTGGGTAGCCCCCACTTGAGAGTGAGATTTACCCCGTTCTAGAGGTCCCTTTCTATTTCGGCTTAGTGTGTGGTTGGTCGCACCAACTACGGGGTGGTCTCATTCGGGACTGTCCAGTAAGGGATGGTTCTCGCCTTCTGTTGCAGGGGAGCGGGCGTACTCCTCGTTACTGTGATCTAGGCCACGTACTGTGACGGGCGGTACCCAAGTAGCCCTGTCATTGATGGAATCCAAAATACAATAAGCGCCTGTACGGTTTTGATTGTGCCCAACTATGTTGGAACGTGAGATGCAAGCATTCCAACTATTTCTGTATTTTATTTTGAAAACCCTAGACACTATTATAATATCACTGGATTTCCTATCAAATGTTTTGGTTAGCGTAAGGTAAATTTTTTTCCATGTTTATGTGTGGGAAGTCTTACGTGATACCTTTTCTTTTCAAACGTTTTCTAAAGTTAAGCAATTTAAACCCATTTACTCACACCAGACCCCTGTCTGACCCGAGTGTTTATTTTCTGTTTTATTAAACTCTTGGGTACTCATATTATGTATGAGTAGTCAAGTGATTCAGGTTTGCTTGACGAATTATGGGGGAGATATGGAGCAGGAGGCTTCAACGTGTAGATTTATTATGTTTCAACTGTGTTGTCGTATTGGTATCTGTTGTACTTGAGTTGTATAATTAGACATATATTTATAACTATCTAATATTTCTTGTTTTCAGTTGTCACTCTGATGTAATGAGATACTATGTAATTTTTATGTTATTTATTATATTTCATTCGTTCCGCTTTGAGTATCTGATGTTGTTTGTGTTCTTCTTTCTCTTTCTTTTCTTCTTCTATCCCTTTCTTTCTTCATAGATGATGTGATTTCCTGGAGATAGGAAGTCGGTTCGTCTCATTTGGTATCAGAGCATTAGGTTGAGTGAATTCCTAGGCTCTGGAGTGGTGTCTTTCTTGAGAGAGCGTACTTGTAATTTTTATATATAACTATATATATATATACCTAATTTGTTGAGTTATCTGTTTGGATTTTCCAATATAAGTTTTAGAAGTAGATGGAGTAGTGGGGTGTGTGTGTGTAACACAACTACCACTGATGGAAGAGGTCCTTTTGTTTGAGATTGGAAGTTTTTCTCGAGACTGTAGACTTAATACCGTCTCGAATAAGAATTGTAGTTTGGAATAAGGATTTCTCTGATATTCGAAGGAAATCTTTTTTAAAGATTCAGAGTTTATCTTTAAAGTATAAGTTTGGATTTCGCTCAGGTGAGCGGATTTTTCTAAAATTTGGATCTGTCGGAAGAACAGGAGTAAGTGTTGATATCTTGGTAACTGTGTGATGAGATGCCGTATCCATTGATATTTTTCGAAGATGTTTCCTCTTGAAGCCGTTTTAGTAGTAGTTGAGGAGCAGTCTTTACCTGCTGCAGGGAAGATTTGTCTATGTAGAAGTTGTTTGGATCTTTAGTAGGAAGTTAGCTATTCTGGAATATGAGACTAAGGTCTATGAGTTGTTTCGCTTTGGCATGGTCTCATTTGTTATTCCTTAAGGAAAGCGAGATGTTGATGCGTGGTTTTGGAGCCCGAGTTTCTTGAAAGGTTGTCTGCCATCTCGGAAGTCCATTGTGTGGTCTGTTGATGGTTTTGGTTTTGAGAAGTCTTTGGATTAGAGTCTTTGGATAGCTGTGGAAGCAGTGCAACTCGAAGTGTTCGCTGCGCTGTCGAGGAAATCTTTTAGCTTCGTAGTATCATCGAGGTAGAGTTTGGAAGAAGCAATATTGGTTGTTTCTCCGATGGTTCCGGAATCTTGGTGGTTCTTCTATCAGCAGTCCGGGCAGTTGGTGATGTTTTCTTGAGGGGTTAACCTTGTTTGGAAAAGCTCAAAGCTGTTCTAATTGGTAAAGAGAGGACGGTTTCTTTGGAATCCGAACTAGGTTGGATCATAAAAGTGATTTGCGATTAGTTTGGAAATTTTTCTGGACAATCTTTTGTTTGAGACCGAGGGATTCTCATATGGAAGTAGGAGCTACTGATGTAATCTGAAGTTTGTCTGCATCTGGAGTTGAGTTCCATATTTTTTTGGTTCCAGAAGTAATTTTGGTAGCAAGCCTGGTTGTACGATGGTTCTTGGAGAAGGTAGAGTTGGTGTAGTAGCTCAGAATATTTTTTTGAATTTGGATTTGGTCAGATCTAGTTTTTGAATTGGATTCTGTAGTAAGGTTGGGTAACTGAGTCAGATGAGTCACTCAGATTTTTATGGATTTTATGAACAAAGTTTTCTGGATGTAGTGGATAAGTTTTACTCGCGTTCATCAACAGTATTCTCATCTATTTCAGAATCAGAGTTGTGCAGCGGAAGCAAGGTAGCGGCTGTGCAAGGAAGGAAGCAAGTTCTGTTTGCTATTGCTCGAGTAGTAGAGTTTGTATTCTGGATTTCGACGAATTTTGGAAGATTTTTCTGTTGAATAAGATCCAGAAACTTGATTGCTTTGGTCTAGTTGTTTATGGAAGTATCAGCATAGATTGAGCTGATCTGGAAGAAGATTGGCAGCCTAGGATTGTTTGATAAGTTATGCAGATATGAGATAACGAGTTTGGAATTCGAAGTTGGATACTTCATTGTTGTTAAGATTTCTCTGATTAAGAGAACAGTAATTGGATAAGTTTGGATGGCTAGTCTTAGGCATTTGAAGATTTCTCATCTGTGTTTTGATAGGATAAGATTGAATTGCCAGTTTGGATAGTTGGAATTCATTGTGTATCATGTATCTCTAAGGGAGTACGTGTATGATTCATTATTGGTTATTGAATCTGTAGTTCAGTTAGATTTGGAAGTTGTGCTGGACTTGAGTATAATCCGATGTTCCGTTCAGATTAATAGATCTGGAGATGAGAGGAGCTCTGGATTTTGGTAGTGTAGTTAGTTTGTTGGCTTTTGTAGAGCGAGTCTCCCGGTGATTTATACTTAGGAAACTCGAGATAGTATTAGAAGATTTATTCTGATTTGTGTCAGAATAATTAGTTAGATTTGTTTGTTTGATTTGTTGCTATGGTTGTTAGTTACTGGTTGTTAGGAGTGCTTTGCTGTTTGAAATTAAAATCCTTGCCGGGTTATTAAATTACCGTTGTTTTTAAATTTCGGGGACGAAATTCTTTTAAGGGGGGAGGATTGTAACGACCCAGAATTTTGGGCAATATAAATTTAATAATCTGTATAAATAATTTAACTGGCTAGATAATTTTTCTTTATAATTTTAATTCAAACTGATAAAATTTATTTCTTTTTAATGGTTAATAGATATTTAATCTAATAACTGTGATTTATACCTTTTTAACAATTTACATATTGATAAGATTTATCTTTTCCAAAGCTAATGAAATTTTATTCTGTTTATAGTTATATATTTGATATATATTGTTAATAGAAGATCTTGTGTTTTAAATAAAAGATTTAATTTTCAAATTGTAATATATATGTTTGCATACGTTATAATTTGAGTTATTTTGAAATTAATTTAATCAATTGATAATTTATAATGTATGAATATTGTAGATTGAAGCTCTGTTTTAAAATCAATGTTTTCAAAAGTTAATTTAAAGATTAATTCATTTGTTTTAAAATATAAATAGTTTGTTTTTAAATAAGATAGTTTAAAAAGATTTTAAACAAAGTTTTGTTTTGTCTTTCTTTTAAAGTATTTAAAATAAGAGATTGTTATTTATTTTAAATATGATAGTTTAAATAAGTTTTAAAGCTTTGTTTTGTTTTAAAAATGCTTATTATAAAATGGTTATAAATGATAAATATAAATGTTATATTTTAAATAACATGTATAAGAATTATTTGCATTTGTATTAGTGTTAGAATATTTCTTTTAAAAATAAACTTATATTTATTTATAAAGTAAATTTAATAAGTAAGTTATATTCACTTTTAAATTGAGTAAAAATTAATTAAAAACACATAAGAACATGTGTAAGCATAATAGTCATTCTAACAACACATGTAAGTTTAATTAACAAATGGCAACTATTTCATTTTAATTTTAATAAAATACTTTAAGAAGAAAACTAGTTTTCTCAAAAACATTTTTTCCTTTATCTTCATTTCTTTAAAATTTTAATGGCCACCAGAAACTTTTCTTCAACATTAAGATTTAAAACCAGAATCAAATCTGAATTTAATTAAGATCTGAAACTTCAAATCTTAACCTGCAAACAAAGTTAGTCACAACATTTCAAATCTGCAAAATCAACCTGCAACCTCCAAATCTTTTGTTAATCAAATGAAATTCAACTCAGAAATTTCAACCTGTAATGTTAATGGAAATCAGCAGCATAATTAAAAGCATGCAAATGGATTTTCTTCAGCATATTAAATCCTAGAAGTAATTAAATCTGCTCAGTTCCTGCATATTGAAAAAGTGAGTACATTATATTTAAAAACAGTTTTGATTTAATTTTTAATTGAATGTTGCATGCAAATGTATTTGATTTAGATGATGTATATTTGTTTACCTGCATGTAAGTTATAAAATAAAGAAAAAAAAATGTTGAATGCCTGCATATGTATATTGTTGTTATACAGATTGTTTTTAAAAAAAATCAACAACTTGATTTTGAATACAAATTGGATTGTAATTTGTAAATGAAAATTGTTTGTAATCAAGTGATTTATCATCTAAAAATGGTTATAGGGTTTTAAATGAATTAGTTATTCATATTTCTTTCAAATTTACAGTCAAATTTTGGTCAAAAATTAACTACTTTAAATTCAAATTTGGATTGCATGCATGGAATTGTGATGAAAAATCATGATTTTAGATGTTACTATCATAATTTTTAACTGTGTACATAGCATGAGTATAGATTGTTGGTTATAGGAAAAATGCAAAAGAATTTTTATATTTGTTGAATCGATAGGAATTGGCACGATTAGAGTTTTAGAGTTGTTTGGTTTCGGCCAAACTGTAGGAGCTTTTGCGTCTTGAATTTTTGATCGAGCTCATTCGTTTTTGGTGTGGATGTTGTGCTTGGATGTGGGGTTCGATGGTGAGTCTGGCGGAGTTCAACGGCCGAGAGAATGGTCGGAGATAGGTTTGTTTGTGCTGAGTTTCTGCAGAATGTTCAAGCTCGATACTCGAATTCGATTCGAGGTTGCTTTCTTCGATTTGGGTTCAGATTTGTAGTCGCACATGATTTTGTGACCGTGGTGCGTCGTCGCGATGAATGATGGTGGCTGGCGGTGGAGGTGCATGTGCACCATGTTAGTGGTGCACAGTTTTGGGTCGCTGGAGTTTCGTGTTGGGGAAGATAATGGAAACTCGGAGGGAAGTTCGCATGTGACTCGGGGGCGACTCGAAGATTTTTGGGGTTTGGCTTGCTTCGGTGTTGACTCGGGTTGTATCGTTGTTTGCTTCGGGTTTTTGGGTTGCAGTTCTGGTAGTAGATATATCACTAAGTTGCAATATAAACTTAAGATGATTAAATTAAAAATCAAGCATTTTATTATAAACAACTTTTATAAGGAATCAAAAATGCAAAGTATAAAATTTGTTATTTAAAATTAAATGTTAATCAAACTTTTAAAGTATAAATTGAAATTATTTATTTTAGTTTACTTTAAATTTATTTTAAGTGTTTTCATTTTGAAAATAATTTAATTACATCTTGGAGTTCAGTTTAAAAGAATATTTTGAATTTAATATTAAATCAAAGTTTAAGTTTAAATGTTAAGTAATGATTCAAACCTAAGATTTCAAATTTATATTTGAAATAAATAAGATTAATTTAGATATTTCAAAGTATTCTAAATTTTGAAATTTGTTTCTAAATTTCCTATTTGCAAATAAGATTATCATTATGATTTTGAAAACCAAATAGGATAATTTGTTTAAGTTGTTAAAATTTGATTTATTCAAATAATTCATTAGAAGATAAATAAGGTTAATTTATCTTTGATTTGAATATAAAAATATTAAATTTAAAAGTAAAGTTTAATTAAGATTTAATGTTCTCTTAATTAATTAAGGATTTTGAAATTATAAGAAGTTAATTAATTAACTATTTAATTAATTTTAAATAATTATTTAGTTATTTAATTATTTAATTTTAAATAACCACTTATTTAAGAATTAATTAAGTGTGATTACTTAATGAAGTAATCAATAGTTAATATTTGAATATAATTAAGAATGAAAGTAATTAATTATGGAAGTAATTAATGGTAATTACTCATGGAGTAATTAGTTAAAGTGATTATTGGTTAATCACTTGACGATATCAATTAAAGAATTGATTAATATAAAAGTTAATTAATTATGGGGTAACTAATTAATTAATGAATTAGGGATTGTTTAATAATGGGATTAATTAATTGTTAAGTAATTAATTAAGAGAGTAATCAAGATTTATTAATGAAGTAATTAGAGATAATTACTTGTTAAGTAATTAAGAATTGATTACTTAATTATTTAGTTAATTAATTAATGTGACTAATTAATTAATGAATGAAATTAACTTAAGATTAATTACTAGGTGTAATTAATTAAAATTGTAATTAAGTAACAAAGTAATTAATTAAAGATTTATTTATTAATTTAATTATTTAATAATTACTTAATGAAGTAATTGAGGATTAATTAATTAGATTAATTAATCAAGGGTTAATATAATTAACTAAGAAGTTAATTAACTAAGATAAGTAATTACAAGTTGTTAATTACTGATTATGATTAATGAGATGATTAATTATAAACTAATTGTTTAATTAATTTAAAGTATTTATTAATTGATAAGGATCATTAATTAATCTAATTAATGATATTAATCACGGTTGATTAATGAAAGTAATTAAATTAAGTGTGATTAATTAATTGTACTTAATTAAGGTTTAACGTAATTAATTATAATTGATTAATTAATGAAGAAAATGTAGGATCATTAATTATTGTAATTAATGATAGTAATTAAAGGTTAATTACTGAATATGGTTAAGGATAATTACTTGAATGTAATTAAAATATAATTAATCTAGGAAGATTAATTAAAGAAGATCATTAGAGATGATTAATTTATTTATTTGAAATAAATAAATGAAGAAGGATTTAAGGTTAATCCAATTGATTTAGAGTTGATCAATTCTGTTGATGGATGATTGATTGTTATTGATTAATAGATGTTGGATAATTGATTGATATTGGTTGGTTGATATTGGATGACGATATTGGGTAATTGATTGATAATGGATGATTTGGGTTTCTATGATATGCTGCTTTGTGAAGATGAATGTTTTTATGAATTATCTATTTTGATAATATGATTCATCTATCAGTTTATATCATCCTGAATATAAGTTTAACTGTTTAAACCCTTAAGTACAAGTTGGACATTAAAATGGCGTTTGGTTTCGGTGAGACCTGGATCGGGTTTCCATACTTGATATCCAAAAACCACATCGATTCCAATTAAACGTTAGGTCGTGAATCCAAGAGGAGCTAGTGAAGACTCGAGGTGTAAGGGCTATACGTCAGTATAACTTTGTGGGTGATTCCGTAATGAGTTTGATGGAATAGTACTTGTAGATTCGAGATGGTGATTTAGAGTGCAAGGGCTATGGTCGTTGACTCTGAGGGTGATTCCAAAATGAGTGCAACGAGATAGTGCCTTCGGTTTCGTTCGAACTCGGAATGAACTTGTATGGATTGAATGCTTTCAGAACATCGTCAGGCAGACGATGAGCATTCTAAGAAAGATGTGTTCTATAAAGGTAATCGTAACCTCAAGCCTCATGAACCGGAAATGGCTAAAACAGGGGAGATGTAGCAAGGCTTCGTGGGTAGCCCCCACTTGAGAGTGAGATTTACCTCTGTATAGAGGTCCCTTTCTATTTCGGCTTAGTGTGTGGTTGCTCGCGCCAACTACGGGGTGGTCTTGTTCGGGACTGTCCAGTAAGGGATGGTTCCGGCCTTGTGTTACAGGGGAGCGGGCGTACTCCTCGGTACTGTGATCTAGGCTACGTACTGTGACGGGCGGTACCCCAGTAGCCCTGCCATTGATGGAATCCAAAATCCAATAAGTGCCTGTACGGTTTTGATTATGCCCAATTATGTTGGAATGTGAGATGTAAGCATTCCAGCTATTTCTGTATTTTATTTTGAAAACCCTAGACACTATTATAATATCACTAGATTTCCTATCAAATATTTTGGCTAGCGTAAGGTAAAATCTTTTCCATGTTTATGTGTGGGAAGTCTTACGTGATACCTTATCTTTTCAAAGGTTTTTTAAAGTTAAGCAATTTAAACCCGTTTACTCACACCAGACCCCTGTCTGACCCGAGTGTTTATTTTCTGTTTTATTAAACTCTTGGGTACTCATATTATGTATGAGTAGTCAAGTGATTTAGGTTTGCTTTACGAATTATGGAGGAGATATGGAGCAGGAGGCTTCGACGTGTAGATATATTATGTTTCTGCTGTGTCGTTGTATCGGTAGCTGTTGTACTTGAGTTGTATAATTAGACAGATATTTATAACTGTCTAATATTTGTTGTTTTAAGTTGTGTACTCTGATGTAATGAGATACTATGTAATATTTTATGTTATTTATTATATTTCATTCGTTCCGCTGTGAGTATCTGATGTTGTTTGTGTTCTTCTTTCTCTTTCTTTTCTTCTTCTATCCCTTTCTTTCTTCGTACATGATGCGATTTCTTGGAGGTAGGAAGTCAGGTCGTCTCAATTATACAAGGTTGAAAACATAAGTTTGGTTTATAAAAATGTTTCCATAAATATCTATGGTGGTAGAGCAGTTAAGTTCTGTGTTAACTGGTTTCTTTCTTTCTTTGTTTGAGATGAAATTTCAAGGAAGAAATTCTTTTAAGGGGGACGAATGTAATGACCCAAAATTTTATCGCTTTGATGTGTGAATATTTAATTCAATTTAAATATTAACTAAATAACTTTTAATGGTTAAATAAACCTCTTTATTTTAATAAAAAATGACAGAAACGTTGCTTTAGGATTTGGTTTACAAAAATAATTAGTTTAAAAGGAAATAGAAAATGTGTCCAGAAAACTTTTTCCATAAATTCAAAGTTTCACCATCAAAATGTTGTTTAGAATGTTGTAAACTCCTTAGTGAATGTACACACACATATAAAAAAACATTTACATGGTTCATGATGTAAGTTAGTGATAATAATATGGTAAAGGTATTTGCTTAAGATAATATAAGGAAGATGTGACGTAAAAATGAAGTTAAGTGTAAATTTCAACTTAAAGTACATGTATACACCTTATTAACCACCACACCTTCATGTATACTTTGATGTGAGAAGGTATTAAAAAGGGGGTGGTAACATGTTTATGAAGGCAAGGAAGGAGAATGATGTGATCACGTGGAATGATTTTGTGGAGGGTGTGATACCTAAGACTAAAAAGATAATTTCACTTATCTCCTTTTCTGTAAAAAACAAATCCACTTTCCTTCCTCTTCACTTTCATTTCTTTCTTTTTTAAAATATTCTTCTTTCTTAAAGCTTCTTATGTCCATTAATGGCTTCCATCTTCTTTTTGAAATTAAATTTTTTATTTTTTACTGCTTTTTGATTTATTAAAATACTCAAAAATACTTCCTTTTCATTTCTAAGCACTTCCTTCTTCTTAAACCAAGCATATAACCCTGCGCTGCCTTAGGCCAGGCCTAAATAGGTCGAGCCCATAGCATTAAGGTCGAGCCAATTCATCTCTTCCCTTGGCTAAAAAACAAGTTTTGTTTGCAAATTTCAAGTCTTGGGCCTTATTTCAAGTTTAAAAGTGATTTGCTCAAGTGTTGGTGAGTACAAACTTTGTTTATGAACAAATTTACATTTTTGCTTTGTTTAGTACTACTATGTGAAATGGCTTAATTATTAGTTTGATACATGCTTTGAATGTGATTGTATATGTGTTCGTACATTAGTGTTGCCTTAGACTTGATAAATAAGTCTAATAGTATGATGGATGTGATAATGATTAGATCTTTATGTGTAATTGTAGGTGTTGTTATGTTTATATTCTATGGACAAAATTTTGTAAGAGGATGCGTAACAACCCAAAAATTTTAACGATTTAAATAACGCAATCAACTAAATTTTTCATAAAAATTTAACAATTAAAATTCATTATGAAAAT
The DNA here is from genome assembly GCA_030765085.1 of Allium cepa. Lineage (NCBI taxonomy): Eukaryota > Viridiplantae > Streptophyta > Magnoliopsida > Asparagales > Amaryllidaceae > Allium > Allium cepa. The sequence continues at coordinate 948,075,599 of CM060943.1, read as the reverse complement.
TTGATATTTAGTATGCGTCTATTTAAACATAGCAAATTTCAGATTTCATTAGAAAATATGTAATTTGTTCTGTTGTGAAAATTTTCATTTAAAATGTAAAATTAGTTAAATTTGATGAAAATAAAATATTTCTGAAATCGAAATATTTTTATTTTAGAAAAATGTAAATCATTTTCTAAGAGTGACGTCATATTTCGTTTCGTCGACTGCTCTAGCTCCATTTATATCATTTTCGGCAATTCAGCAAAAGTTGGCAACAAATAATTACTTTTGGTAGGATGATCATATCGCTGTTATTTGTGTACCATTCTATTCCTCTCATCATGCTGAACTCCGCAGTATATTCATTTGTGTGTTTCGGTTAGCCGTACCTGTACCCATTTTAAGCCTTTTGGTTTCCCTATGCCTTTCATATATCCTCCGGTTGAAATCTAATAGCAATATGTTATTACATTCCCTGAATTCAATTGCTGATTTTCGATATTCCCACTAGTTCCATACAATTTTTTGGTTCATTCAATTCTCTCCCCTCTTTTCATTCTTCCATTCTGTTCTTGATGTTTCTTGTGAAAAATATTAAATAATTCAAAGCTTATTCATATTCTATTGTTCGTTCTATCCTTCTTCAATAAAAAAATATATGCGTAAAGCTTTTATTCAATTGTTTTAGAAAAAGCTTGCTCGAGTTTTGCTCGTCTCTTCCCCATCATGTCTTGACCTATCTCCGCCTACCCACCATATCCACCTTCTAGCTTATTCCTGGACGCGCAAAGCACAACCCCCTCCAGCAATACCCACCAAACCATTCCCCTCCAGTACTTGCCCTCCTTATCTCCACCCCTTTTGCTTTCCAGCCAACCAAAGCCCTCCGCCACCCTTCAAAACAACCCACAGCCTGCTCCAAAACCATCGTGCCGCCCGCGTCATCCAGTGCACCACCCTTGCCTCTATTCCATTCCCAACACCGACCCTCTACATGTAAGAAAACCACCGACCACATCTCTCTCCACTTTAGCCTTCTTCGACCGCTCCATACATCACCCCACCTCATAGCAGCACACAATGCCAACCCCACCTCCATTGTAGCCAAGCCCACCTCCACCCCCTGATGGGGCCATTACCTCCAACCTAACTCGAGCACCACCATATCAAAACTAACAGCGGCAGCGATTCTGCTCACACCATGCCATCTTCCCTTCACAAAACGTTCCACCACCTCCCCGAACTCGAACACCATCCCTTCAAGGTAGTTCGACCCAGCACTAGTAGCCGCATCAAAAACCCACACCCTCTGCCTCACTACCACCCGAACGCCGCCCTCTCTCCGAGTAGCTGCCAAGCACTTCTCACCCTCTTTTTTAAAAAAAAGAAGAAAGGGAGAAATATATATTATATATATTTTGTGTTTTTTTGAGTTCATTTGCTTTGCTTACCAGTGTCCTATCCACAGTCGCAGCAATTTCTGAGTGTTTTTGGTGGAGGGGTGTGTTCACATAGCCACTTACTTAGTCATGTGCATATCTATGTCCGTTGCTTTTCATTCTCATTGTTCTCTAGCCTCGAAAGTTAAGCAATCACTCATGAATAACATTCATTTGTTCGGTAAATTGATTTCACATTAAATGACAATTGAAATGCGTTGTTAATATTTAAATTGTTAATAATTTTATTGTTGAATATGATATGTTATTATTTGCACTTGTTTACCTATATTAATTGACATATTACACCACAACCCATTATATATTTTATTTAAATTGTTAACTATGATTATATATGCTTGTCATTGATATGTATGTCATTTTATGATATTTTATTTTCTCACACTGCAAGTTCCCTGTTAGATAGAAAATCATTATGGGTTGAAATGATACATACCCGAATGATCTTATTGATTAGGGAAAATAATTATGGGTTGAAATGATAAACCCAAGCGATTTTTGAAATTTTGGTATTGCGGGATAAAAATTATATATGCTTGTAAATTTTAAATTATTGCAGACTGAAATGCTAAATATCTGTATCGCTTTACCACAGGATAGAAAATTACATATAGACACCATTGGTCTATTTATAGACAATGATTTCCATAGTATTGAAAAGAAATAGACGGGTTTTATTAAATAATGATTTTTAAAATATAATATTGTCACGACCCGAAATTCAGCATTTGAAAATCGACATCAATGCCTCACTTGTATTCGAACGCCGAAGATTCAACGTCGGACTCTAGTTCGGTGGAGCTTATAACAACATTAGATGAATACAAAACAGTGGAAACAAAAGATGATTTCATTTATCAAAACGTAGTTACAACATGGATATAACATTTGATTACAACATTTGATCACTATCATCTGAGTGTTATACACGATACAACAACAAAATATAACGCCACAGCGGAGAAACAACAGAGTCCTTAAAAAGATCTAACATGAGGACCTTCAATCTGAAAGGTTCCAAAATCCGATAGCTTCCGAAACCAAAGACTCCAAAGGACTTCAAAGATTCCTAGCTCGAAATCTAAACTAGCTCTAGGATACGGACAACCTACTTCTAGGCTGCCCGTGTGGAAAATTATGGGCACCCAGAGTTTAGGAAGGGAACAATAAACTCTGGGTCAGTCATCGGGCTAGTATGAGTAAACAAAAATAGTTATTTGAATAAAAACAATTTAAAAATAAATCCATTATACTTTTTGGAAAATGAAACTACCATAAGGCCTCGTCACACACAAAATGCAATCGCACAATTGAAGGAGATTTGTCATTATGATAGTCAAATATGCTTGATACGAGAAAACTTTTTTTAATATTATTATTAGTGCGTAGTGTGAAAATATTTCGACAGTATAATATTAATCTTAGCCAGCATATGTACCATTATAGTATGCCTATTATAGCTACCATGTTGAATGGTAGGTTTTACAACTAAAACTGTATAGGGCGCGTATTGGGTGGTAGGATTTACAAAAATTGGTCGAGGCTAAGGAACTTCCTTCACCGAATGGTTATGCCTCTGGAGGGATGCCCCGAGAGCTTAACCAGCTCTTTGCCAACACATGGACGGGTAACCTCCGTAACTAGGTAACTAACTATCATGAGTTTGCCATCCCCCGATTGTAACCGACATTTATCGAGGGCCCTCAACACCAACAACCACAAAGAAAATTATCTGGGTTCCATACCAGAATACCACTTATTATCCAGAAGGAAATGCACATACCGTAAATGGCGCAACCCTCATAACCTTGCTGCATCCATTCCTGTTTCGACCATTTTCGGGGTGTGAGGTATGATGAAGTCTTGTCCCACAAAGCTACGCTTTTCACAAAAGCCATGCTTTGATCAACAAATGATCAGCACTCAGCATGCCACACTACCAAATTGAGAGTATATCACTAATAACCATCAACTACAAAACCTTTGAGCTCGCATGTCTCAGAGAAGGGTGTTAAGCTAGGAGAATAAATTCTTTGCCACCAAACGAAAATGTTTTGATAGAAATCAGCTTTATATCCCAAAGTGTAATGTCAGACATACAACCATATAAGTCCGTCATAGGTTTGAATGGAACCGAAGGCACTTCTTCCAATAAATGAAGAAGCCCTTGCAATCCGGGTATCCACAATCCCGACCGGACTCCCTATCACATATGGAGATCTCTATACCAGAGCAACTCAATGTAGAGACAATTCGTCGTATCACTATTCGGAATGGATTTTATGACACAAAGTCCTCTCCCAGCTTAACCGAATGAGAAGCGCTTATTTTAAAACACGTGGACATATCAATCTCAAAGATTCACCATTAAGATTCGATGTGGGTTTCAGATAACCAATTGGAATCCGACTCCCTGTCGCATCGAAATTCAATTGCCATTAAAAGGCCAACATGTTTCACATTCACACAAATATATCACAGATGTCACAGTTCAATTCACAACAATTCTCATCACAAAGTATCACAATCACATATCAGAGGTATCAACCAATTCAAGACATTCAATAATAATCAATAATCTATAAGTATGATGAATTAGTCGTGTGATTATAATTAATTACTCACATATTTATTTTCATTAGTTATCCTTAATTAACAATTAATTATCCTTAATTATAATTTATTAATCTTTAATTATTAATTAATTAATCTTAATTATTTATTAATTAACCTTTATTATTATTTAATTAACCTTTCATTATCAATTAATAAATTAATTAATTAATCTTTAATTACTGTCATTAAGTAATTATTCTTTAATTAATTATCATTAGTTACTGTAATTAATTAATCTATCCTTAATTACTTAAAGACTTAATTAATTAAAAGATAAATCAATTTATCTTAATTAATTACTTAATTATCTTTAAAAATCTTTAGATTAATAGACCTTAGAATAAATTAATACTAGCACATAAATTAACTTATGGTATTTAAGTTAGTTAACCTTTTAAAAATATTGATCTTCTTAATCAACTCCTTAATATATTTTTGAGTTAATTTTTAAAAATAAAGGTTTATATATTATATAAAACATTTTAAACCTAATTAATTTTTATTATAAAAAACCTTCACTAATTCAAACTTGAACAAAACCTTAATTATTTAAAAAACAAGTTAAGAAAATTATTTGAATTTAAAACTTGATTAGTTTTAAATTTTCGAAAACTAGGGATTTCACCCAAAATTACAGACCCGAGTCTTACCCGAGCAACACCCGAACAAAAACCCAAGAAAAATTCCACACCCTTGTCTTCGAGTCCAACCCAGTTTAACTTCGAGTTCGACCCGAGGCAATTACTTTCTTCCCAAACTTCCCATTGAATCTAGATACACATATGTACATGTGCACGTTGCACACTGCTCCGACCACCTCCGATCGACGTTGCGACACTCACCACGTCGACGACAATCCACATGAGCCTCACGAATACCCAGAATCCCAAAACGACGACGATTTTGCAATCGAGCCACTCGACCCAAATTGGAATGAAATTGAACCACCAAAGATCGCCTTATTTTTCCGCCTCAGGCCACCAGAGGCCATGCAACCTTGCCTAAAGCTTCGTCGACGACTAATGCCTCAATTCATCTCACACTGGTGTAGTCCAATTCGATGTTGGCGACGCAATTTCTTCAACAACACCCTCAACCAAAACTAGGTTTAAAACCTTACATCATCCACGTCCAGCCACCACAGCGGCTAATAAATTTGCTTAGTATTTTTCCTAGGTTCGCCAACCTCCAAGCTACCCTCAGCAATAATCCTGAGACCACCACGTTCATCGATCATCAGAATTTGCCATAAAACTCGAAACTATTCAACCTTGAAATTATCAATTAATACGACATTAAAAATCTTGGTTCTTCCTTTAAAATTCATAGTTTTCCTAGGCGAATTTGGTGATTTAGAAAAAACTAGAAATCATATTGTCCAATTTTCAACATATATTGATTTTTTCCTGTATTTTTCAATTTCTAGAAAATGCTTAAATTAACTATGCTCAAAATTATTTTTTAAACTTAAAACATGATTATATAAACATATTTCGTTTGAATTTTGAAACCTAAAAAGGACCAGAGGGAAAGAATTTGAATTTTTTAACAGATTTGAAACCTGTAAAAACTTGAACAGAGGCAAATGCCTGTTCTCAGACATGCACAGTCATATTCACACACATATATACCCATATTTATATACATGCAAATAAATGTTCAACCTTACTTCACACATGAACTCAAATAAGAGGTTAAATTCCAAATTTCAAAAAGGTGTACTCATCTGTATAAATTGAACAGTGCCTGGAAAATGTTTTTGTTCCTGAGTTTGAAAACTGAGATTGATCTTACTTTGATCTTTTATTTTGAGATGATTGTACAGTGTTGAATATGTTTGTTGTTTGATCTTGCAGCTATTCTTGAGTTAAAATCTGCTAAGTTGAAATTTGTTTTACAGGCTTGAGCTTTGAATCTTTGTTTCTTTTGATTGCTTTTGATCTTGATTTACTGGAATTTGTTTTTGTTTGTTTTGGTTTAAATGTGGAAGAAGTTGTTTTTCTTTGATGTTTTTTGGTTTGAATTTTTACAGGCTTTTGATTTTGGAATTGAAGATAAAAGAAATGAGAGAGGAAAGAAAAGGAAATATATATTGCTTTGATTGTCTTTAATTTGAAGATGAAATGAAAATAAATTTTTTGACACTTGTTCATTTATATGATAAAATGATTTAAACTTGTTAATTTTCACATTTGAATTGTTACACTTGTTAATGTATATGTCTTAATGGCTTACATTTGTATTTTGCATGGGAATATGGTTTTTATTTTTTTATGTTTATGTATTTATTTATGCATTTCTTATATATATATATGTATTATTAATTTATATTTATCCTTTTCTTTATTTATATTTATATAACTTTTTAAAGAAAATATTTCGAAACTAATTTTTATACATAAGTAAATAATCACTTTCACATATATATATTTTTTAATCCAAATAATTTTTAAGATATTTATATTTTTGAATTTCAAATTCAAATTCTTTTTTACAATCCATCTCATATATATATACACACAAACAAACACAATTTTTATTTGTTTTGGAAAATCCCAAATTAATTCACAAATAAAATCCAAATTTTTATATTAATTACTACATTAAATTTTTTTAAAAACGCGATCGTTACAGATTCCTGCCCTTAAGAAAATTTCATCCTCAAAGTTTGAAAGAGAGAGAGACAACAAAGAAGATAAGAACACATAAAAAGATAGAGAAATGGCTTGCCAGATTAAGCCGGAGTATCCACTCTACACTTGGGATAGGACTTCTGCATGTTATCCTCTATTTTCTAAGTACAGTCATTTGGATCACCACTCCATTGCACTTTTAATAATTTCACCACTTTATTTCTCATGTGGTTCTCTTTTTACTGCCATATTTACTGTGATCTCCAAATCATGCTGAGTGGCTTCTTTAATGATACAGTCTGGATTGTGTACATATTTTGGATGGTGAGAAATGTGAAACACATTATGTACGCCAGATAACCAATTGGGTAGCTGCACTCGATAAGCTAAAGGACCCATCCTCTCCAGTATAGGAAAAGGACCTATATATCATGGTGCCAGCTTACTAGTCTTTCCAAATCTCAACACTCCCTGTTGGAGAAACCTTTAGGAAAATGGAATCTCCAACCTAGGATCTAAATCTCTTCTCCTGAGATCATCATAACTTTTCTTACGACTTTGAGCAGTTTTCACTTTCTTTCGAATAATCGAACTTCTCAGTAGCTTCCTTTATCATATTTGGTCCAAGAATGAGTCTATCACCTGACTCAATCTAACACGCAGGTGATCTACACGGATGATCATATAATGCTTCGAAAGGAGCCATTTCAATACTGGCCTGATAACTATTATTATATGAAAATTCAACCTGATGCAAATGGTCCTCCCATGAACCGCCAAAGTCAGGAATACAAGCATGCAAAAGGTCTTCCAAGATTCGATTGATCCTTTCCGTTTTCCCATCAGACTGCGGGTGGTAAGCAGTCCTAAAGTTCAATTTGGTTCCCAGTGCGGCTTGAAATGCTTCCCAAAATCTGCTAGTGAAAATCGGGTCAGATCAGTCACTATACTGCTTGGTATACCATGGAAACGAACTGTAATGACCGTGATTTTATTACCTTCGCAATAAATATTTTAAAAATCTTTAACGAACGTGATTTTTGAGTTATGGTCGGAGAAAATATTTTAAATAGAAAATTTAGAATTTTAAAATTGAAAAAAAAATCTGTTGCCAAGTGAGTTGAATTGCGTTACACTTTTATTTACTATCACGTACATAAGAAAAACTAGGCCCGTTAGAAAAAAAATGGTTGAACATTCTTTCTTTGCCGCCACTGCATTTTTCTAAAAGCAAAGTGAACTGTCAGTTGGAAAAAAATGCAAAGTATAAAGAAATTTATACCCAAATTCTGTCACATTCTTTTCATAAAGCAAGGATAAACACTTGCATTGCTGGCATTCTAGTAGTAATACAATGGCATAACCAGAGAAGCAAAACCAAGTGTGAATACTTTGATTTATGTTTTTGTTATCATCATTTTTCCTTGACTGTCACTAGCCATGTGTAGCCGTGTACCATAATTGCAAATGCACGTTTTCATTTAATGAAATTGTACAAAACACTTTTTCAACACTCCTCACTCTTGACTATTCTCAGCATTGAAGAGAAAAGTAAATCTTTGCAACATTTTTTACTCATTTTGTTCAGCTGCTCAAGAAGCTCATTAATGGTAGCTCACAAAATTATTCTCTTTTGGATTCCTTCTTGCCAGTGAAACAAACAAAGGCGAGTGCAGACAACTCATATCACCGATCTATTTGTTACCACTTGATCTTTTGCTTTTCACCGATCTATTTGTTACCACTTGAGTCTTGTTCATTCAGATAGATATGTTGTATTTGAATCCATGTTTGGTTCTGACTGTGTGATCTGCACTTTACTCCTGTTGGTTTCACTCAACTTAAATATTCACGTATGTATGTATATCCATCGAGTTGTTTCAGGTGCATGCTCTGTCCTCCACCGTGTTTCAGTTTGCAATGTCTATATGCTGATTTATGCATGACATGTGTGACGCCCCACCTCTATACCCACGCTAGCCAAGAACACTACGATGTAATGCTGTCAACTAGCATGGAGAATAAGGCTGTTGAGGAGTGACCATCCATGTAATTGCTTTGAGTGAGCACCAATATGTCAGATAGTACAACATGCATTTTATTTCAAGAGAGGAAATCCAACATACCGATACAAACTCAAAACTACTACACAGTGGCTATATAAATCCTTCGGAAACAAATATAGAAATACACATAACATAAATCAGTCACAGATAATTCATATCACAAAGGCGGAAGAAGATATTAATATACATCTAACACATGAAAGTGTATATCAGAGTAGTGGTCAAAAAGATCCACAAATATACAAAATAATAGCAACACGTGCTATACAAAAGAATACAACTATGAGTCTATATCTCAAGTGTATACAACAAAATAAACTACTAATCTAAGTAGTTTGCCAAAAGTCAGAGAAATCAATCCCAAGTGAGAAGTCAAGCTGAAGCAGCTGTAACATCTCGGTCTGACCCGAGTATTATTTAATAAGAAAATAATAAACGGATCAGTCTAACTATAAATATCAGATGAAACGATATAGTATAAGGGATATGACTAAACGCATAATAATCACAATGCCAAGCTGTGATATAAATAAGTGATTGAAAATCAACAAGAGATTAATCAATATCACCAATCTACACAAGAATCAAAGGAAATGTCATACTCCTTATTTCGTTCACCAAACCATAAATATTGACGATTATATCAATGTCAATCACAAAAGTCAGTGACACACAAATTCACCAATGCAAAAATATTGATAAAACTTATCAATGGAAATAACGAAAATTGGTGAAGCACAATTTCTAGAAATCATCTCAAGAAATCCAGTAAATGACACACAAATTCACCTATGCACAAAAATTGATAAATCATATCAATAGAAATCACAAAAATAGGTGAAGAAGGAAATTCCAGAATTCGACACACGAAATCCAGAAATCACACAAAATAGGGGGGGAGGCCTTTCACACGAACGGGAGCATGAAAACTCACCAACAACTGTAACACACGAACGAGAAGCTATCTCATGGTAGCTAGCCATTAATTTGACACACGAATGGTCCGAAGACTTGACACACGAATGGTCCGAAGACCGCGGGTTGCTACCCTACCAATTTGAGTCGAAACTCCACAAAGCGGGGTTTAGTCTCCCACACAGACAAAGGGACATCGCACAATTGCTAGTCTAAACCATAAAATGATCATCATCGATCATCAAGAAGTGTCAATTACAATAAGCTAGTAAATATATGAGCTTAGCTTCATGTCCCATAACCACTAGCTTAACTTAAATATTTACGAACAAATTGTAGATCTCCACTAGAAAATTGTCACAAGAGATTCAATCGAACAAGTCCAGGAATTAACCGACGAAGTAAACGCAAGCGTTTCATACCACTCATTTTACTAAGTCGTTTAATTAGATTTCTCATACGAGTGAGGTAAAGGCTTGTATATACTACTAGATTGGAAAATGGTTTAAGAAAACGAGCTTTGTAATAAAATAGTGTTGAAATCATTTGAAGAAAGAGTTTTGATATTTACTACTAGTATAGAAAACCTTTATATTTTTAAAGTGACAAATCACAAAGAAGATTGTAGGAACAATCAAATCACTAAAATTCACATACGAATATGTGAATAAAAATCCAACGAAACCGATAAAGAATCCATCAAAATGGATCTTCAAAAATCCTTAAAAAGGTGCCATCAAAGTCGTAATAAATGATAACAGCAAATAGGAAACAACACGAATCGATTAAAGTTGGAAATTCAAGCAACTAGGCGAAATAGGCAAAATTTCATCAGGTCGGTCGGCCGGCTACAGAGCTCGGTCGACCGGACCCTGTTCCAAAATTCTTCGGGAAGCAGGTCGGTCGGCCGAACCCTGTACTCGGTCGACCGAACCTTAAACAGGGGAGTGCTTATGCACTTGGCAGCAGGTCGGTCGGCCGGCTACAGAGCTCGGTCGACCGGACCTGTTGCCAGTCCCCTCCTAGTCCATCCAATTGAGGTCCAACCTCCACCAAATTGCATTCTCTCGAGCAACGGCACTAAGGGATTATGCCAATCAACTACCCGGCCCTATATGCTCCTCGATGCATCACCAAACACATGTTCAAACATCAAAGTTATGATTTTTAAAGGATTGAACCCAAAACACCAAAAACTGGAATATTCACCAAATCAATCCAAACCAAAAGCAATTGCACACGAATAAGTGTTAGGAATTCATACCTAACAATCGAAGATAAATATAAGCATAGATGTGCGATAAAAATCTCACCTTTGAACCCAAGAAATTGGAAAAAGAAGCTTGAAAGCAAAGGAGAATCAACCACTCTTCAAATCCAACTCAATAAGCTTGATTCTAAGATTTAAAAGAAGAACATTCCCAAAATTAGGTTTAGGAATCTCTGAAATCAAAGAGAGAAAGAGTGGGAGAAGAAGAAGAGAATGCTTACCAATGGGTTCTCTTGAATTTGGAGCTTGGAATTTGAGGTTGCAAGAGGAACTAGGGTTTTGGAGTTTTAATTTCCAATCTCTCCCACCATTATTGCCTTAGAACTGAAAAGAGAAGATAATGAGGGTGAATGGGGAAGAGTGGCTCAGATTTGAGTATAAGTTAAACATAGGGCTGAGCCCAAACCCAAACCCAAAGTGACAAAGGTCAAATTTTTGACTAACTCCAAATATATCAAAGTTTATACTCAAAAAGGTCGCAAACGACATTTTAAACTCAACGGGAGTGGTCCCGAGACCTAATTCGACCGTATGCAAAAAGTAGCTTTTCGGACTAAATTCCGAGTATTGATAAAATATTTAAATAAAATATTTAAATATAAAATCGATAAATATGCGGGTTGTTACAGACTCCCCTCCTTAAAGAAATTGCGTCCTCGCAATATTTAAGAAGAAGATATGTTGTAACAACCATAAAAGCATATTCAACACAAAAGAAATTTGAAATAAGAAGTTCACCTCAAAGAGCACGAGAAAGTAAGTCCGGATGTGTTCGCTCGATGTACTCTCTAAATTCCCAAGAACAATCCTTAGATTTGAAGACCATTGAACTTTAACAAGCGGAACATCTTTATTTCGAAGCCGTTTGACCTCCGAAGCAATGATACGAATAGGATGTTGCTCATAAGTTAAATTCGGTGAAACTTCAATCTCCTCCACAACACCGGGCTCAAGAATAGAATCAGAATTTCGAAGACATTTCCGAAGTTGAGAAACGTTAAACACGTCATGGATAGCAGAAAATTGAGCCGGTAATAAAAGGCGATAAGCCATGGAACCAAAACGTTCAGTGATAGGAAATGGCCCAATATATCGAGGCGCTAACTTTCCCGATTGACTGAAACGTACAACACCTTTCATAGGTGAAACACGAATGAACACAAGATCTCCCACAGAAAATTCTAACTTCCTTCTTCGGTTATCGGCATAGGATTTTTGTCTACTCTGGGCTTCTTTCATTCTATGTCGAATAAGGTCAATTTTCTCTGTGGAATCCCGAATAAAATCTGGACCAAAAACCAGCTTCTCACCGGCCTCAAGCCAACAAGAAGGAGATCGGCATGGCCTTCCATAGAGTGCCTTGAAAGGTGCCACGCCAATACTAGATTGGAAGCTATTATTATAGGAAAATTCAACAAGTGAAATATGATCTTCCCAACTTCCACCAAAATCAAGCACACAAGAACGAAGAAGATCTTCAAGAGTTTGATTCACACGCTCAGTTTGTCCATCGGACTGGGGATGATAAGAGGTTCTAAAATTAAGCTTCGTCCCCAAAGCTTTTTGAAGACTCTTCCAAAATCCACTAGTAAACAATGGATCACGATCGCTAACAATAGAAGTAGGAACCCCACGCAATTTAACAATCTCTTTGATAAAGAGCTTGGGCAAAAGAGGAACGGTTCGGTTAGACCGAACGGGAATAAAATGGGCAGATTTAGTAAGCCTATCAACAATCACCCATAAGCTATCATGACCCGAATGAGAACGGGTAAGGCCATCTATAAAATCCATGGAAATTTGGTCCCACTTCCAAATTGGAATTTCTAAAGGTTGCAATAACCCACCGGGCCTTTGATGTTCGGCCTTAATGAGTTGGCCAGTCATGCAATGCTTAACGAAGTTAGCGATGTCAAGTTTCATTCCCTCCCAATAATAAAGTCGCTTCATATCCGCGTACATTTTACTACTACCGGGATGAATGGTAAATTTAGAACGATGTGAATCTTCTAAAATATCTTTACGAAGATCACTAATATTTGACACGATAAGTCTACCAAATTTCCGAATGCCGCCACGAGAATCGATATCAAAGTCCTTCAAACCTTCAATATCAATCTTATCCTCAATATTTTGGCCAAGAAGAGGCAATTCGGGATCTAGCCTTTGAGCTTCAAGAATGCAGTCTAAAAGAGAAGGATGAGCCTCAAGGCTACATAAAACAAATGATGAGCATAAATCGGATACGCGGTCTCGAATCTCACAAGTGGATAAGATCTCGAGATCTTTCCATTCAGATATCATCATAGAAACAAAAGCTTGTTGTTTACGGCTAAGAGCATCGGCGACACGATTACCCTTACCGGGAGTATAAAGAATATCAAGATCATATGGTGCAAGAAATTCGAGCCAACGCTGTTGATGCAAATTAAGTTACTTTTGAGAGAATAAATACTTCAAGGACTTATGATCGGTATAAAGAGCAAATTTCTCTCCTAAAAGATAACGATGCCAAATACGAAGGGCGAAAACAATAGCCGCGAGCTCTAAATCATGACTGGCATATCTAGTCTCGGCAGGCTTTAATTGCCTTGAAGCATAAGCAATGACACGTTATTTTTGCATACGAACGGCACCCAAACCAACGCGACTGGCATCGGTATAAACAACGAAATCCTGATTCCCCTCGGGAATAACAAGAATAGGAGCATCAGAAAGAAATTCTTTTAATTTCTGAAAAGACGTTTCACATTTGTCCGACCAAATGTATTTAACACCTTTCCTCGTTAAGCTAGTGAGAGGCACGGCAATCTTAGTAAAGTCTTTGATAAAACGGCGGTAATAACCTGCCAATCCAAGGAAACTACGAATCTCTGTCACACTCTCCGGTCTCTTCCAATCTTGAATCGCTTCAATCTTTGAAGGATCCATGGAAATTTCGGATTCGGAAATAATATGACCAAGAAACTTCACATGAGATTGCCAAAAATGGCATTTAGAAAATTTTGCTTTCAAACGATTACTCCTAAGAGTTTCCAACACAATCCGAAGATGCTTCTCATGCTCCTCCTCGGTTTTTGAATACACAAGAATATCATCAATAAAGATGAGGACAAACCGGTCGAGGAAGTCTTTGAAAACTCTATTCATAAGGTCAACGAAATAAGCCGGAGCATTCGTTAGACCAAATGGCATAACAAGCCATTCATAAGATCCATAACGAGTACGGAACGATGTCAAAGGAATGCTATCCTCTGCAATACGAAGCTGATGAAATCCAGTAGCTAAGTCTAATTGTGAAAAGACTCTAGCACCAGTAAGTTGATCGAATAGATCATCAATCCGAGGTAAAGGATATTTATTTTTGATAGTAAGATCATTAAGCTTGCGGTAGTCAACGCAAAGCCTAAGTGTACCATCGGATTTCTTCACGAAAATAGCCGAAGCTCCCCAAGGCGAGGAACTAGAGCGAATAAATTGCTTCGTCTCCAATTCGGATAATTGTTTGCGCATCTCCTCGTTTTCTTTATTGGACATACGATAAGGAGGACGAGTGATAGGTTTAGCTCCAGGAATAAGATTAATTCTGAACTCAATTGCTCGCTTAGGTGGTAATCCTAAAACGGGCTCAAATATGTCGGAAAATTCACGAACTACGTGAATAAGAGAAATAATATCACCCTCATCATCATCATCGTCATCACGAGGGTTTAAAGAATATAAAGATGCAACCAAAGTGGAATCCGAATCTTTAAGAATAACAGAAACCTGATTAACAGATAGTGGATGTCGAAGATAAATAGTCCGCTCAGGACATAGGATGTGAGCTTCATAACGATTAAGCCAATCCATTCCCAAAATCATTCCAAAGCCTAAATAACGCATGACATGCAAATCGGCTAGGAAAGGAAAATCACACAAAATAATCTCGACATCTTTACACAATAAACTGATTGTTGCGGATCCACCAACCGGATTCGCAATTCTCAAAGAAGTCATTAAACACAAAACATCCAAAGAAAAAGTATCAACAAGTTCTTTTGATATAAAAGAATGGGACGCACCCGTATCAAAAAGAACTCGAATAGGATGATCACGAAATAAAATAATTCCATCCAGAATAGAATGAGAAATACCTTGGCCACGAGTTGTGTTGCCTGGGGCTTGAGCAACATTAAGCTTTCCCTCCTTCTTGTTTTGAAGTTTGGGACATACATGCATAAAATGGTCCGGGCACTTGCAATAGCGACAAGTACGAGGCTTTGAACACTTGTTCGCAAAATGGTCTTTCGAACCACAATTATAGCATTTCCCTTGAGTAGAGGAAAAGGTCTTTTCAGCAGGAGTTGCTTGCCTCCCTTTATTATTGGGATAAGGGCCTTTGAATTTGTTTGGCCTCTTCTTGTTGTTGAAGTTTGGTTTGGAACCCACCACTTCAACATCATTCTCCCTATCCGCCTCTTCAAGACGAAGAGCGATATCAATGAGTTGGTCGAAAGAAACTTCTAATTTTAGAAGCAATGGCTTCTTGAGATTTTTGTTTAAGCAATAGACGAACCTCTGAATTTTCTTCAATGGGGTGTTGATGTATTCAACCCCATATTTGGAGAGAAATTCAAAAGACGCGACATAATCTGCCACGGAAGATTCACCTTGAACAAGGTCTATAAAACGACGAGCCAAAGTCACCTTCTCAGCTTCTGGTACGAATTTCAACTCGAAGCGTTCCCGGAATTGCTCCCAGGTGAGATCCACTTCATTAATCTAAGAAATAAGAAGCTCGTACCAGTCCAATGCTCTTTCTCGGAGCATACTAGAGGCCACCTGAACTCGGTGAAGGTCAATAAGATTCATGCGAGAAAAGATTCGATCGCATGACCTTAGCCAAGCCTGTACTTCAATAATAGTTTCGGAACCTTTGAATGGCTCCCCACCCAAATTAGTGTAATCGCTGCTCAAGCGTGCAAATCTCGACTTTGGGTGAGTAGGTTCCGGGTTAGCTCCAGCTGCTTGAGCATTTGTCACTAAATCAAGAAGCTGTTGAGCAGTCATAAAAACTCCATCCTAGGGCGGAGTGCTAGATGGTACGGCTCTGGGGCGGCCTGGTCTAGACATTTCTCTTCCTTTAGAAAGAAAGAAGAAGAAGAAAAAGGTTATTCACCAAATTGAATATCAAGCAATCTTGATAGATAAACAAGGAATCATAAGGAAAATAGGATGAATCGGTACGAAGGCTAGAATTAAATCCAAAAGCACGACTCCTAAGATGGACTTAGGACGATGATCCTTGTTATAATATTTCATATTGTTCCGAAGTTTGGCTCTGATACCAAGCTGTGACGCCCCACCTCTATACCCACGCTAACCAAGAACACTACGATGTAATGCTGTCAACTAGCACGGAGAATAAGGCTGTTGAGGAGAGACCATCCATGTAATTGCTTTGAGTGAGCACCAATATGTCAGATAGTGCAACATGCATTTTATTTCAAGAGAGGAAATCCGACATACCGATACAAACTCAAAACTACTACACATTGGCTATATAAATCCTTTGGAAACAAATATAGAAATACGCATAACATAAATTAGTCACAGATAATTCATATCACAAAGGCGGAAGAAGATATGAATATACATCTAACACATGAAAGTGTATATCAGAGTAGTGGTCAAAAAGATCCACAAATATACAAAAGAATAGCAACACGTGCTATACAAAAGAATACAACTATGAGTCTATATCTGAAGTGTATACAACAAAATAAACTACTAATCTAAGTAGTTTTCCAAAAGTCAGAGAAATCAATCCTAAGTGAGAAGTCAAGCTGAAGCACCTGTAACATCTCGGTCTGACCCGAGTATTATTTAATAAGAAATAATAAACGGATCAGTCTAACTATAAATATCAGAAGAAACGATATAGTATAAGGGATGTGACTAAACGCATAATAATCACAATGCCAAGCTGTGATATAAATAAGTAATTGAAAATCAACAAGAGATTAATCAATATCACCAATCTACACAAGAATCAAAGGAAATGTCATACTCCTTATTTCGTTCACCAAACCATAAATATTGACGATTATATCAATGTCAATCACAAAAGTCAGTGACACACAAATTCACCAATGCACAAATATTGATAAAACTTATCAATGGAAATAACGAAAATTGGTGAAGCACAAATTCTAAAAATCATCTCAAGAAATCCAGTAAATGACACACAAATTCACCTATGCACAAAAATTGATAAATCATATCAATAGAAATCACAAAAATAGGTGAAGAAGGAAATTCCAGAATTCGACACACGAAATCCAGAAATCACACAAAATATGGGGGAGGCCTATCACACGAACGGGAGCATTAAAACTCACCAACAGCTGTAACACACGAACGAGAAGCTATCTCATGGTAGCTAGCCATTAATTTGACACACGAATGGTCCGAAGACCTGACACACGAATGGTCCGAAGACCGTGGGTTGCTACCCCACCAATTTGAGTCGAAACTCCACAAAGTGGGGTTTAGTCTCCCTCGCAGACAAAGAGACGTCGCACAATTGCTAGTATAAACCATAAAATGATCATCATCGATCATCAAGAAGTGTCAATTACAATAAGCTAGTAAATATATGAGCTTAGCTTCATGTCCCATAACCACTAGCTTAACTTAAATATTTACGAACAAATTGAAGATCTCCACTAGAAAATTGTCACAAGAGATTCAATCGAACAAGTCCAAGAATTAACCGACGAAGTAAACGCAAGCGTTTCATACCACTCGTTTTACTAAGTCGTTTAATTAGATTTCTCATACGAGTGAGGTAAAGGCTTGTATATACTACTAGATTGGAAAATGGTTTAAGAAAACAAGCTTTGTAATAAAATAGTGTTGAAATCATTTGAAGAAAGAGTTTTGATATTTACTACTAGTATAGAAAACCTTTATATTTTTAAAGTGACAAATCACAAAGAAGATTGTAGGAACAATCAAATCACTAAAATTCACATACGAAGATGTGAATAAAAATCCAACGAAACCGATAAAGAATCCATCAAAATGGATCTTCAAAAATTCCTAAAAAGGAGTCATCAAAGTCATAATAAATGATAACAGCAAATAGAAAACAACACGAATCGATTAAAGTTGGAAATTCAAGCAACTAGGCGAAATAGGCAAAATTTCATCAGGTCGGCCGGCCGGCTACAGAGCTCGGTCGACCGGATCCTGTTCCAAAATTCTTCGGGAAGCAGGTCGGTCGGCCGAACCCTGTACTCGGTCGACCGAACCTTAAATAGGGGAGTGCTTATGCACTTGGCAGCAGGTCGGTCGGCCGGCTACAGAGCTCGGTCGACCGGACCTGTTGCCAGTCCCCTCCCAGTCCATCCAATTGAGGTCCAACCTCCACCAAATTGCATTCTCTCGAGCAACGGCACTAAGGGATTATGCCAATCAACTACCTGGCCCTATATGCTCCTCGATGCATTACTAAACACATGTTCAAACATCAAAGCTATGAGTTTTAAAGGATTGAACCCAAAACACCAAAAATTGGAATATTCACCAAATCAATCCAAACCAAAAGCAATTGCACACGAATAAGTGTTAGGAATTCATACCTAACAATCGAAGATAAATATAAGCATAGATGTGAGATAAAAATCTCACCTTTGAACCCAAGAAATTGGAAAAAGAAGCTTGAAAGCAAAGGGGAATCAACCACTCTTCAAATCCAACTCAATAAACTTGATTCTAAGCTTTAAAAGAAGAACATTCCCAAAATTAGGTTTAGGAATTTCTGAAATCAAAGAGAGAAAGAGTTGGAGAAGAAGAAGAGAATGCTTACCAATGGGTTCTCTTGAATTTGAAGCTAGGAATTTGAGGTTGCAAGAGGAACTAGGGTTTTGGAGTTTTAATTTCCAATCTCTCCCACCATTATTGCCTTAGAACTGAAAAGAGAAGATAACGAGGGTGAATGGGGAAGAGTGGCTCAGATTTGAGTATAAGTTAAACATAGGGCTGAGCCCAAACCCAAACCCAAATTGACAAAGGTCAAATTTTTGACTAACTCCAAATATATCAATGTTTATACTCAAAAAGGTCGCAAACGGCATTTTAAACTCAATGGGAGTGGTCCCGAGTCCTAGTTCGACCATATGCAAAAAGTAGCTTTTCGGACTAAATTCCGAGTATTGATAAAATATTTAAATAAAATATTTAAATATAAAATCGATAAATATGCGGGTTGTTACAACATGTATGCATGAATGAATATGGGTTTGTGAGAAAGTAAATACTGCATCCAATTTGCTCCACATATACATTCGGCTGTATCACCAAAGTTGGGTCACAAGTCATAAAATTTTGGTTTTCTTTATTTTGTTGCCGTGCGTGTATGATTTGTAGTGCCAGAAATTTTAGAGCTCAGTTCTCTGTTTAGGCCAGTGAGCAAAAGTGAAGTTTTATTGCAAAAAAAAGAGATTAGAGTCAGGTTAGGATTTATATTTTATTTATTTTTCGTGATACAGAAGTATGCACAGATTTTGTTCAAGGGTATTTTCTTCTTTGCATTATGTAGTATGTGCATGCATTAATGAATTTCCTGGCATCCATTTTATATTGTCTAAGATTTTTCTTTGGCCTATATTATTTTGTATGCGTATGGAAAGTTAAGTTAGTCCAGGTCTTATTTTAGCCCTATAGTGTGCAGTTGGAAGTTAAGACAAGTGAACATTTTTAACTTGTTGGTGAAAAAGCCCCGTGTCAGCATATGGTGGCTTTGCCCACGGTATTTTATATTTTCCTTTCAACTTCATAAGTGTTACGTGCATATTAATGTGCTATGTGCATTTTATTTTAGCGAAGAATTTCATAAGTGTTACGTGCATGTTAATGTGCTATGTGAATTTTAGTTTAGCCGAGAATTTCATTAGTGTTACGTGCATGTTAATGCACTATGTGCATTTTAGTTTAGCCGAGAATTTCATAAGTGTTACGTGCATGATAATATGCTATGTGCATTTTTGTTTAGCCGAGCATTTTAATGTGTTACACGTAAATTATGATTATTTTAATGTTGTATAATCTCATTCGAGATTATGTTTATTTGCTCAAGTGTTGTTTATCGTATACTTTTTCTAAATCTTAAATCAGACTGATCCGTTTATTATTTTCTTTTAAATAATACTCGGGTTAGACCGAGTATTTTAGGAAAATCTCTATCTCTGATTCAGTTGCAGCTTCAGCTTTTGGGTTTTCACATCATCTTTTGTCTAGTCTTTGAGGTGTTTCTTTTGATATATTGACTCTCATCTCATGTATGTGATGTTTTTGTATATGTACATTTGGTTCATGTGAACCATTGACTATTGTAGCATGTATCCAGACTTGCCTTCCGCTATACATCTGATATTTCTGTTCTGATGTGACTATACTTATCTGAGTTATTGTTATTATGAGTTGTTCTGGATTTTTCATTATTCACCTTAGTTTCATTTTAGATTTGGATTGAATATATATCTTTGGGAGTAACTTACAAAACTCCTATTAATGCAATCAATGCTCATCTAAGGCATAACTTACGGATGGTCGCTTCTAACAAGCCTTATTCTTCGCAATAGCAGACATTACTCCTTATAATAACCTTTGTTATTGTGAGCATAGAGGTAGGGTGTCACATAGCTCCTCCGATTGGATACACTTCTTCGATTTCCATTAGATTACTTTGTAATTGATTTGGTGCGCACTTTGATTTGGGAGTATGGCTCGAGGTGGGTGGTAGTAGCCGCTATGCGTTACCATCAGCCCATAAGTGTAATTGGTATATCTACCCTACATTGCTTAGTTGTGCCATGTCACCTACCATATCGAGACCACTACGAGTTTGTTTTGTGTCATACCTATGGGGTATCTTCTGGTAGTCCCCTGATCAGGAGGTATTATGGTACTGTGCAGACTATTGGCACTATAAAATGTGTTAAAGGGGAAATGGGTAATGCCTTAATGCTATTTTAATAGTTTACTTTACTTTAGAAATTATTGTAATAGCGTATATTACTACATAGTAGATAGGTCAATGAATACTGTGACGACCCTAATTTTCGCGTTCGAATATCGGCATACATACTTCACTTGTATTCGAATGTTATAGATTCAACTGTGAAAGTCCGATTCGTCGGAGCTTATAACACATTAAGTACAACAACACAACGGAATAAAATACAATATATCATTGATATACAACATCCGATACAACAATGATACAATTGAGATATCAATACAAATATGAAAGACAAGATACAATAGCGGAAAGAGATAACTCCAAAAGATAATATCTTCAGAATCCCCTAAGATAGATACTCCAATATATAGCGACTCCATTTCCAAAGTTCAAAAGACTCCAATCCCAAAGAAGTTATATCCAAACCACAAGCCCAAACCCCCATCACATTGCATTAAGCAAGGTCAGTCCGAGTGAAGCAAATGCGATCGCTCAATCCAAAGGCTGGAGTTATCGAATCTACTCCTGCTATTTGACTATCTGGAAAATCCGACTCTAGACTGCCCATGTGGAAAATACAGGCACCTAGAGTATAAAAGAGAACAATAACTCCAGGCCGGTCATGGGACTGGTATGAGCAAACAAAAACATTTTATCTTTATCGAAAGCAAAATAAAAGAACTTAGATTAAATCCACAATGCTTTTTGGAAAATGAAACTACCATAAGGTCTCCCGGCACACACACAATGCAATCACACACTTGGGGGAGATTTCTCTTTATGATAGTCAAACATGCTTACTGTGTAAAATTCTTTTGATATTATTATTAGTTCATAGTGGAAAACACTTGCAAGTATAATATTAATCTTAGCCAGCATACATACAATTATAGTATGCCTACTGTACCTACATATTAGATGGAAGGTTCTATAACTAAAACCATACAAGACGCGTGTTGAACGATTGGATTTCCATCAATGGTCAGGCTAAGGAACTACCTCATCAAATGGAACGCCTCTGCAGGAACGCCCCTAAGAACCAAATCGGTTCCCTACCAACACAAGGCTGGGTTACCACTGTGACTGGGTAACACCTACAAGTAAACCATCCCCGGTCGTTACCGACCTTTATCCCGGGATTCACCAACAAATAGAAAAAACCACACAGTTAAATATCTGGGCTCCATACCATGATACCACTTTTTTCCAGAAGGAAATGGGCATAACCTAGGGGCGCGACACCTAAAAACCTTGCTGCAACATTCCTGTTTCGACCATTTTTGGGTTCTAAGGCTCGACGAAGTCTCTTCTACAAAGCTACGCTTTTCACAAAAGCCATGCTTCAATCAACAAATGATCAGCAACACTTCGTATGCCACGTTACCAAATTGGGAATGTGTCACTACTAACCATAAACTACATAACCTCTTAGCTCGTATGCCTCAGAGAAGGGTGTTAAGCACCAAACAGAAATGTATTTGATAGAAACCAGCTTTACATCTTAAAGTGTAATGTCAGATATACATCCATACAAGTCTGTTTCGGTTTCGAACAGAACCGAAGGCACTTCAAAAGAAGTCCTTGCACTCTAAGAAATTCCCAATCTCGATCGGACTCCCCATCACATATGGAGATCCTCTATACCTTCAAGATCCTCTTCAAATTGGAAACAAAGTTCACAAATCTTTCACAAAGATTCAATTATAGCCTTCAAATTTGAAACCCCATTTTTAACAAAATTGGAAATCCTTTCTTTCTTTGAAAGATATTATCATTTGAAAACTAAGAGTTTTCGTTCGGGAAAATCCAATTACATTTGCTCAAGTTAAAGCCTTTCAAGTATAAACATGGGTTGTATTTAAATTCTCAAAATAAAATATTCAACATACTTTAAAGATGGTTTTAAAATCCATATATATTGTTATCCCATTTTTGGTCAAAACTGGAATATCAACAAATTGGCAAGGAATGATGGAGATCAGTTGGAATCAAGGCTACGATCGATATCGCCAAAATTTGGTTGAGCTCCGATCGGGACGAAATTGATTGGATATGATGATAAGGATTAGGAAAGGCTATGTTTCAAATTTCATGTTAATCGGAGTTCGTATGAAGGAGATATAACCAAGCCAAATGAAAGGAAGCACTGCCGAACCGTCCATCCTCCACTCCCAAGCACTGCCGATCCAAACCAAACCCTGTTCCTTTACCTGCCGAACCGACTCCCTGCCGAACCAACACACTTCCGACAACTTGGCCGGACCAACCTCCACCGGTCCAACTCCATCCCCATGCACCGCCGGTCCACTCGCCACCGAACCAACCCCCTGCCGAACCAAACCATCTACCACCTACCACCGAACCAAGGCGTACCGGACCGACACTACTAGGCTAGATTGCATCAGCCCAGGCCCACCAGCAGCTATATACATCCAAGACCCCTGCCCCCAGCCTCACTCTATAAATAGAAGGGCAGGGGTACCACAATGGGAGACAAGTTTGAGAGCTCAAGCACGGATAGAACTTTCAAACAACTTTCAGTTACTTGCAATCAAAGCTTTGTACTTGTAATCTGAATAAAGAAGGAGAATAACATATAAATTGGACGCAGGCACGTTCTGGCCGAACCGCTATAAATCTGTGTGTCTTTTACAGTTTAGTCCCTGCTTTTTTCATATTTGCATAAATCATCCAAATCACTAAGAACAACTTAAGATCGACTAAATCATACGACTTGGAGGTGTTTGCCCATTTTTTGTGCAAACATATACATACATACATACATACATACAAACATGCACACACACACACACACACACATATATATTATATAACTTCTATAAACCTTTAAAACCAAATTTCCAAAACAATTTGAAAACTTAAACAATATATATATTTTAAACTAAATTTCAATTTCAAACTTTCTTTGAAAAGCTTTTCATATCTAATCCAATTCCATTTCCAAAACTAGTTGGATTCAAAATTCAACTTTAAAACCATTTCATTAAATTCAAATATCTATGACTTGACCAATTTCCTCGTGCAATCCATATTTGTGTGTAAGGTGTAGTCTAGGGGTTTTACACAATAGTGCAATAACATCAATCATCACAGACTCAATCATAACAATATCGATAAGCGAAATAATCTAAAACGCTTATCTTCCGTTCATTGCTTCACAGATAAATAATATACATTCATCATAGATAAATAAAATATATTCATCACAACTTGAATCAAAATAATTCATAACACAAAACATAACACACCAGAGATATCAAACAATTCAACATTCAATAGAATTCAAACATCCATAAGTAAGATCAATTAGTTATCTGATTAAATTATATCAGACTAATAACTAATCCTGGTCAATTAATATTAATAAATTACAAACTATGTTAATTAATTAACCTCTAATAATAAATTAATTAACCCTTAAACATTTATTATCAACCTTAATTAATAAATAAAAAGATCTTTAATCATTAAATAATTAACGTTTAATTTTTTAATTATTTTTTAATTAACTAATCACATTAATTACATCAATTAATCAACCCTTAAATAATTGTCATTTAATTAATTATCTTCGATTAACTATAATAAGAGATTATCGCTAATCACATAAATTAATTAAGTAATTATCCTTTAATCACTTGATTGATTTACTTTAATCATTAATTAATTACTTTCAATTAAGTAATTATTTTTAAGTCATTAATTACCATTAGTTACGTATATTAATAAATTACCCTTTTATTAATCGCATTAATTAATTAATTACATCAATCAACTATCTTATAAATAATTAAGTAAGCAAACCTTTAATTAATTATATTAAGTAATTAATCTTTTAATTACTTTCATTACGTAATTATCCTTTATTAATCAATAAAAAGTGATTAAGACTCCAATTATCTTAAGATAAACTATCTATCTTATTTAATGCAATAATAATTATTTAAATCTTTTTTTCAAATAACCCTAAAAACAAATTAACAAAGTCATACAATATAAAGTCATACGATTTAACTTAAACCTTTTTTTAAGTTAATTGATAATAAAATCATTATTTCAAAACAAACCATTTTATCTTTAAAATCTCATACAAATTAGCTTAGTATCTTCAAGTTAATCACAAATCAAAAATGTCATTTTAAGATAAACCTTTTTTTTAAATCAATTTCTTAATTTGACTATTAAATTTAATTTTTAAAATAACCAATTTTAATTAATTTTAAGTTAAATAAACTTTACAACTTTTATTGACCAAAAATTTAAATAAAATTTTATTATCTAAAGGAAATTTATTTAAGAATAAGATTTCAAAACTTATTTTATTCAAATTTCAAATCTGGTTTGTTTAAACGCTTCAGACCCGAGACACTCATGGGTAAAACTCGATAACATACTCAAGTTCATCCACTACTCCATCGCTTCGAGTCACACCCGAATTCATCTCGAAAGCAATCCCGAGCACATCTTCGTCTTCCCTAACCTTAACAATTCTAGAAACCCAAATGTGCACCGTGCACATGCACAATCACCAAATCAACCTCCGACCGAGGCCGTGGCCATCGACACAGCAACGACAACTTCATCGTCTCACCTAGCCACCTAAATCCATCAACTTTGTCAGGAATCAAAAATTTGTCATTCGATTGATTTCCTGTAACCAAACCACTTGACCAAATCGCCTCACACCACTATTTCTGATCATCAGAGACTTCACCACCCTGACCAAAGTTGCCTCAACGACCCACGAACCCTTTCCATTAGGTGCGATCACCTCCGATCCCCCGTGGTTGACAAAAACGTCGCCTTTTCCCATCGAACCAAACTGGGTTAAAAATCGTAAAACTCACGCGCGCCACCGCCATGATCATCATAAAAGCTTTCCACTATTTTTCCCTTGATGTACACCCTCCAAGCATTCCTCAACCTCAACCACGGTTTTTGAAACATCGTGGTTGGTCGGAATTTGATAAAAACTCAAATTCTGATCAACTCGCAATCTCTCTTCATTCCCGAACTTATAATTCATGATTTTATAATTAAAAATCATTATTTCCTATCACAAATCATATTATGGAATTCAAATTCGAAAACTTGAGCGTTGATTTTGAGCTTATATCTGATTTCTAGTGTTATTCTTCATTTTTGAAACATATACTCAACGTATAAACATGGAATAAATTTTAACAATGATATTATATTGTTTCAATCATTTTTCCTTCAAAAATCGTAGCTTGAATTTGTATAAATAAAAAGATATGAATTTGTATATGAATATTAGAACCTGTCATTCAATAGAGATATGTATTTAAACATACCCAGACATTCACACCCATAAATATAACTAAATTCAAACATGCAGGCATTTAAACAATTATACTTTTAAATGTAAACTAGAATATCAAAAGCACATCCGTAGATAATTGAGTTTGCTCACCTTGTTTGAAGATAGATGTTAACTCTGTTTAGGCAACGAGTCAAAGTCTGGGCCGACTCACGACTTAAGGATCTTAACGATTCAGAAGGGATCCCCGACTCAACAGGCTACCGACTCAACAGGCTACCAACTCGACAGGCTACCGACTCAACAAGCTACCGACTCAGGAAGCTACCGACTCAACAAGCCAACGAGTTAAAACTTAAAGCAACTTAGAGGAGTGGAGCGACTCAAGGGATTAACGGTATATGGGATAGACCGACTCAAGTCCTCTAACGACTCAACGACCTAAGGTGTCAAATGACCTGACCGACCTACGACCTATGGTAAGTCGTTCACGACTTAGCTTGAGTCGTCCACGACATAAAGCTACTAAGTAGGAATCCAACACCGCCTCATCTTGAACCACGACCTATTAACTTGCAGACGAGTTAGGACTTGTGCCATATACAAAGGACCGGAGACGCTCTGATATGAAGTCAGGGCTCAACCAGTTGAGCCGCCTACGACATACGACTCATCCTGAGTCGGTCACGACTTACGACTCATCTTGAGTCGGTCACGACTCATGACTTAACAATTTCAGCCTAGAAAATTGCCTATAAATACATGACCACATCGAGCATTCAGAGGACTTTGGGGACTGACTTCCTGGACGCCATTACTCTGCCACTGTCTCGACTTCAAGCAACGTTCAAGCAACTCTTCTATCACTCCAATCACCAAAGACATTTCAACAAATCTTAAGAGGAAATCTAACTCATTCGCCATGCATTTGAAGGATTCTTCTACATCAAAGTTTGAGCTATTTGTCTAAGTGTGTAGTAATTGAAGATTGTTGTAAAGAATTGTAACTAAATCAGCAATAAAGAGCTTTAAAGTGGACGTAGGCTAGATCTTAAGCCGAACCACTATAAATATTGTGTCTTTTATAGCTTCTCTGTGATTTCTCTGCTTATATTTTGTTCCCGTACCAACGGGTGGTGCTTTCACAATTACCTTCTTCTACACACCGGGGTGTTAGCGTTCAATTTTTAGCGTTAACATTTTTGGTGCTTTCACTGAAAATTGAACTCAGGCGAGTTATCATCATTGCTTCACAGAGGTTTGTAGAGAGAATTTCCTTGAAAACCAGAAGTCTATCCGAGATTATGGCTCCTGGAAGGAAGATTAGATCTGTCAGATCTGGGAATATTCAAGAGGGAACCTCCGCTTCCCCTATATCGAATCAAGCCACTCCAGCTGTCGGAGTTACAAAGGCAGAGCTGGATGCTGCAATTTTAGGGCTGAACCAACAGATCAATGCCCAAAATGCACAACTCGAGGCTCAAAATGCCCAGAATGCCCTAATTCTAAATAGGTTGAACGATTTGCTTGGGGCAAACCGTCAACCAGCAGGTAATGAGAGGAATTTTGCTGGCAACCTTCATGATGCTGAAGAAAGAAATGTTCCCGAAAGGGCTGCTAACCCCTTTGAACAAACACTTCCAGAGGTTGGTGGATCTAGAACTCGACATGATGAGGAGTATCTTTCTGGAATGGTCCGACAAATTATGAAAGAGAGTATGCAGAGGGTCGAAGACGAGAAATAATGGGGTTTCGCCCCAAGTAAGACTCCATTTACTGAGAAAATTTTAAAGGCTGAATTCCAAAGGAAGTTTGTCCCTCCAACCATTCCAGCTTATAAGGGGACAAGTGATCCGAATGAATTCCTATACAAATATGATTGGCACATGACAGGTGCCAGAGCCTCTGATGAAATAAAGTGTCGATATTTCCCTGTGTATCTCGAAGGCGTAGCTCTGCTTTGGTTCACCAAGCTGCCCGTCCGATCTATCGATCAGTTTTCTGAATTGACCCGGAAGTTCAAGGAGCAGTTCAGACTATATGCCTCAAAAGCCAAAGATATCATGTCACTATCAAGTTTGGAGCAGAGTCCAGGAGAGACTATCAGATCTTTCTTAAATCGCTTTAATATAGCGTTAGCTGAGGTGGACAATGCAGAACCGCGAATGATATTGACTTATCTGATGAAGGGTATTGACAAGTCGAGCGAATTTGGGAAATGGCTAAACATGAAGGAACCAAATTCCCTTGAAAAATTCTATAAAAAAGCAGATGAATTCATACGCTTAGAAAGCCGTCCCGTACCGGTAAAGGCAGTGTTGGAAAAAGCTGAAGATAACACTGTTGCTCCACGCAAGAATGAATCTGTAGGGCAAAAAAGGGAAAATAACAATGGGAAGAAACAGAGTAATCTGAAAAAGCCCCGATCCTTCAAGCCATCAGAGTATACTCCTTTATCAGATACGCCGGAGCGTATCTACCTTGCCATTAAAGATTCTGTTGACTTCCCTAAACCTCCTCCTCTAAGGACCGGGAAAAAAGCTATACAGAGTGGGAAGTTCTGCCGCTTCCATAATCAACCCGGTCACGAGACCGACGACTGCCGCCAGTTGAAAAATCTGATTGAAGAGTTGCTAAGGGAAAACAAACTGCAGCAATTTGTGAAAAAGAATAACAACAATCCTGCTTCATCTAGTCAGGGGCAACAGGCCCCTACTCAACAGCCTAGGACGATTGAGAAGGCTACAGGGCATGAATCTGGAAGGCCCATTATTAATGTCATTACAGGAGGACCTCACCCAGCAGGCAGAAGCTGGGGTGAGATGGAAAGGTATACCAGAGCTTTAAAGTATGCGCCGACTGAGGAAGATGTATTTGTTTTGGAAGGTGCTACGCCTTTGAAGCAACGAAGAACTTTCGATGATGATATTGTGTTCAGAGCCAGGGATTCCGCAGGTATTGAAGCTCCTACTTTGGATCCTCTAGTCATCTCGGCTGGTATCGGACCAGCTATTGTCAGAAGAGTTCTCATTGATTGTGGCGCATCCTGTAATATTCTCTTTAAGAAAACATTCGACCAAATGAAGATCCCTATGGCTGATGTGCAAGCCTAATCGCAGAAAATTGCTGGTTTCACTGGGGAGCCAAAGCAGCCGGTAGGGACCATTGATTTGTTTGTGGAACTTGGAGAAGGAGAGAGAAAAGTAGTCTGCAAGCAAACTTTTGTGATTGTCGATGAATTTTCTGCTTACAATGCTTTCCTTGGTCGCCCAACTCTGGCAGCGTTCAAAGCTGTTCTTGCCCCGTGGTGCCTCACTATTAAATTCCCTACAGACAATGGAGTAGGAGTTATAAAAGGTGATCAAAATGCTGGGCGAGAGTGCTATCTGACAGAGCTACGAGAAACCAGAAAAAGAGAAATGGGAAAGACTGCGGCAGCCCCAGTCCGCATCAAAGAACCAGCCTTGTAGCAATTACAGGGCGGACCCTGCACTAGCGAGCACAGCGGAGCAAGGAAAGAGATGGACCCTAGAAAAGTCAGTGCAGGGGAAAATAGAGTGGTACCGGTGGAAACGACAATACCAATACCTGTAGACCCAAAGGACCCAAACAAAGTGTTGAATGTGGGTTCACAACTTAATGCGTCGATTCAGAATATCTTAATATCTTTTTTAAAGGCAAATCTGGATGTTTTTGCTTGGACTCATGCTGATATGTGCGGAATATCCCCAGAAGTTGCAGTGCATGCTCTAAATATTGATCCAAAATTTACACCTGTAAAGCAGAAAAGGAGAACTCAAGGTCCGGAAAGGTCAGCGGCATTAAAAGAAGAAGTTGATCGGCTCATGGAGAATAATTTTATCAAAGAATCTACATATCCGAATTGGGTTTCAAATCCAGTGCTGGTTAAGAAAGCCAACGGAAAATGGAGAGTATGCATCGATTTTTCAGATCTAAACAAGGCCTGCCCCAAAGACTGCTTCCCATTACCCAGAATCGATCAACTGGTAGACGGAACAGCGGGACACGAATTGTTATCTTTTATGGATGCTTACTCCGGATATAACCAGATCATGATGCATGAGCCAGATCAGGAGGACACGAGCTTTGTCACCGACACTGGTCTTTACTGCTACAGAGTTATGCCCTTCGGGTTGAAGAATGCAGGGGCAACATACCAAAGGCTCGTTAATGCTATGTTCAAACCGCAACTGGGCAAAACCATGGAAGTTTACGTCGATGACATGTTAGTAAAGTCTAAGAAAGCACTGGATCACATAGAACACTTAGCAGACTTGTTCGCTGTCCTCCGAAAATACGGAATGAAGCTCAATCCTTTAAAATGTTCATTTGGAGTGGAATCCGGCAAGTTTTTAGGTTTCATCGTGAGCGCTAGGGGCATTGAGGCCAGTCCAGCTCAAATTACTGCATTGAAAGAAGTCAAAGCTCCTAGAACAAAGAAGGAATTGCAAAGTCTCAATGGAAAAGTTGTCGCCTTGAGTCGGTTCATTTCCAAAGCCACAGATAAATGCATCCCATTCTTTGACGCCCTAAAGAAAGGAAGGAAAAACTTCGATTGGACTCCCGAATGCCAAAAAGCCTTTGATGAATTGATTCGCCATATGGAGACGCCTCCAATACTTTCTAGGCCTGGCGATGGCGAGGATCTTCTTATATACTTGGCAGTATCATCTCATGCTTTAAGTGCAGCGCTGATACGGGAAGACAAAAGGATTCAACATCCAGTTTACTATATCAGCAAAAGACTCACTGGGGCAGAGATGAATTACTCTAAGTTGGAAAAACTCGCCTATTGCTTACTAGTTGCGTCTAGGAAGTTGAGGCAATATTTTCAAGCTCATCCTATCAGAGTCCTCACTGATCAACCTTTAAAGCAAGTCCTGTTTCGCCCTGAAACTTCGGGTCGTCTTCTAAAGTGGAATATTGAACTCAGTCAGTATGACATCACTTATCATCCCCGGAAAGCAATCAATGGACAAGCTTTAGCGGATTTCATTGCAGAATTTATAGATAAGGGTAACAGTGAGGAAGAAACGGTCGACAATTCCCCGATCCAGTGGAAGTTATATGTCGATGGTGCGAGAAACGACTACTGTTCTGGAGCCGGAGTTGTACTTGAGACTCCTGAAGGTCGATCATTATGCTATGCACTAAGATTGGAATTTCCTTCA
This sequence comes from Allium cepa, assembly GCA_030765085.1. Taxonomy (NCBI): domain Eukaryota; kingdom Viridiplantae; phylum Streptophyta; class Magnoliopsida; order Asparagales; family Amaryllidaceae; genus Allium; species Allium cepa. The sequence continues at coordinate 948,044,154 of CM060943.1, read as the reverse complement.
ACAAACAATGAAGCAGAATACGAAGCCCTTATCGCTGGCTTAAGGATTGCTAAAGAATTAAACATTCGAGCATTACAGATATTCAGTGATTCTCAGCTTGTTGTATGCCAAGTCAAAAAGGAATTCCAAGCAAAAGGGGGGAATCTGCCCGCCTACTTGTCAAAGGCTTGGGAACTCCTGGGTGATTTCGACCATTACATGATAAGTCACATTACTCGAGAAGAAAACATGAAAGCAGATTCTCTCGCAAAGTATTCGAGCACAGGCGAAGCTCAATTTCTGGGGCTAACTCCAGTAGAGGTCCTATCGACTCCTAGCATTGATGAGATGGACATTGATTGGATCATGAGCATGTCTCAAGAACAAGAATCATGGATGACTCCGATAATAGAATATCTGCTCAATGGATCCTTACCAGGGAACTCAAAAGAACGACAAAAGCTACTGAGAAAAGCCTCTCGATACGTAGTCCAAGATGGCCAGTTATACAGACGAGGATTCTCAATGCCATTACTTCGATGTGTATCCAGGGAAGAGTCTAAAGCAATCCTAGCAGAGGTACACGGAGGAGAATGTGGTGATCATTCAGGTGGCCAAACATTAGCAAAGAAAATTCTCCGGTACGGATATTTTTGGCCAGAAATTAATCGAGATGCAGCAAAGTATTCCCGAGAATGTGACAGATGTCAAAGATTCGCCAAAATTCCTAGAGCTCCTTCCACTGAACTCACACAGATGGTCAGTCCATGGCCATTTGCAATATGGGGATAGACCTTGTAGGACCGTTACCAACTGCCAAATCTGGAATTAAATATGCCATTGTTGCTGTAGATTATTTTAATAAGTGGGCAGAAGCTGAACCACTGGCTACTATCACCTCAAAGAAGATGATAAGTTTTGTGACTAAAAACATCATTTGCAGATACGGTGTGCCTCAAAAAATAATTACGAACAATGGAACTCAGTTTGAAAGTGAAGAATTCCAAGATTTTTGCAAGCGATTCAAAATCCGGAAAAGCTTCTCAGCGGTAGCTCATCCGCGGGCAAACGGGCAAGTGGAAGCCGTGAACAAAATTATTAAGTCAACCATCAAGAAGCAACTTGAAAGAGAGAAAGGTAGTTGGGTCGATAAGCTACCACTGGCACTATGGGCATACAGAACCACTCACAAAACTGCGACTGGGCACACCCCGTTTTCATTGGCATACGGGTCAGAGGCAATGATTCCGGTAGAAATAGAAGTCCCTTCACACAGAAGAATCCATTTCAATCAAGCAGAAAACGAAAAGCTACAGCTTGAAGCGCTAGATCTCCTTGATGAAAAAAGAGATGAGGCTAATCTCAGAATTGCAGCTCATCAGCAAAGAATAGCCAGACATTTCAATTCCAAAGTTCGCCAACGCAGCTTTGAGATTGGAGACCTAGTCCTGAAGAGAATTATGACAGCGACAGGTGTGTTTGGGCCAAATTGGGAAGGACCATATGTAATAGGTCAGAAGCTTCTTGACGGCACATTCAAACTCACCGCTGTTGAAGGAGATCAAATTCCAAGGGCATGGAACAGCAACCATTTGCGTCCATACTTTACCTGAAAATTTTGTTGAAATATTGTAAAAAGAATTATGAATGTATGATTCTTGTAATTGAAAGCAATTGTAAAACTGATGCAAGTAAATAATGAAAGAATATAAAGTGGATGTAGGCCCAATTTCCTGGCCGAACCACTATAAATCTTGTGTTCCTTATTATTATTACATGTTTGCTTTATTTTCGATATAAAAAGTACATAGAATGTATTGCTGAAATGTCGATTTGAATTTTTGCAGACAATGGAAGTGAAACTTGCACATAAAAAGACCAAGTGATTCTTGCCAAATTTCAAGTCACAAGAGCCCCGAATTCAAATCCTAGATAGGAAGTACTTCAATTGAACGGCCTATGATTTCGACAGAAATGGGTCTTTGCTAATAAATTGAGATCGTTTGAACAAACAAACATCCAATTAAGAAGCTAGTGCTCGTTCTCACGAAATTGCCTGACAATGAAGCACACTTCCTTGGATTAAACAAGTTACTTGTAAAAAAAAAAAAAAACGGGGGAGGGGGGGGCAGAGGATCATTGAAAAGGCATAAGCAAGTGAACAGAGGAACAACCAAAGCCATCATCGGCAGCACAAGTCCTCTTCGGAGGCACAACTCTTTGGAGGATAAAGACCTCTAATGGGTCATACGCCACAAAAAAGAAAGTTCTCTACTCAACAAAAAAGATTGGAGGAGTCATGACCCTCCAACCATGAGAGAGTAACTTCCAGGCGATGAAAACCCTCTCTAAGGCACATTTCACCAAAAGTTGAAGTGTTATGACCGCTCTTCGGAATTTCACTTCACCAGAGTTGAAATGCAAACAAAATAAAAGCCCTCTTCGGAGGCCCATTTCACCAGGAGTTGAAGTATTATGACCTCTCTTCGGGATTTCACTTCACCAAAGTTGAAATGAAAACAAAATAAAAGCCCTCTTCGGAGGCACATTTCGCCAGGAGTTGAAGTGTAACAACCGCTCTTCGGAATTTCACTTCACCAAAGTTGAAATGCAAAACAAGATAAAAACCTTCCTGGAAGCCCACGTTTCACCGAGATTGAAATAAAACTTCCAAGTGTTGAAACGTGAAAAGGCTTTCCTCGAAGGCACAACTCTTTGGAGGTACACGTTTCACCAAGATTGAAATAAAACTTCCAAGTGTTGAAACGTGAGAAATCCCTCCTCAGAGGTACAACCCCCTCCCGGGGACACAATTAAAAAGAAAGACCTCTTCAGAAGCCCACGTTTCACCGAGATTGAAATAAAATTTCCAAGTGTTGAAACGTGAAAAGGCTTTCTTCAAAGGCATAACTCTTCGGAGGAACACGTTTCACCGAGATTGGAATAAAACTTCCAAGTGTTGAAACGTGAAAAAATCTCTCCTCAGAGGCACAAATTTTTATTAAAAAAAAAAAAAATCCTCATCAAGAGCGTACTTTAACTTTCAAAGGAAGAGCGATTTACCTGTTCTAAAAAAAAAAGAAGGGGGGAAGAAAGTTAAAGTACATTCAGAGGTCCGCTTTACCACATAGAAGAATTCACTTGGCAAAATGTATACATACGCAAAAGGAAAAAGTGATTTCTTCGAAGGACAAAGCGTAGAAACTTATATGAAGGAAGTTGCACTCTATGAAAATTCTCTTCGAGAATGAAGTAATTATTCTTTAGAAAACGAGAGTGCAAGTCCCCTCAAGGTATACGATATTGCAGTAAGCTCATGGTATAGGGGCAACATGGTATAGTTACATACAAAGTGGTATAGCTACGTCGGTAAAGTACGCTCAAACAACATACCACCAGCTCACCGCAATATCATATAAATAAACTTGTGCAAAAATGAATAATAAATGCATTCTCAAATTTAAACAAAAGTCTGTACAAATAAAGAATCATTTTATTCAATTGCAGATATTGCAGATACAGGTTTCAAAATAAAAAGCAGGGGCCGGTGCCTGCACAACATCCGACCATTACACAAAAAAGGAATCAAAAAGCTCAACTCTTCATTTCTTCTTGCCGCCTTTAGACCCTTTACCCGGCCGAATGGTTAGCTTTTCAGGTCTTTCAGGTCGGTCTGAAGGCATAAGGGAAGAAGGGGAGGGAGGTGCAACAGGTGCAATTTCCGGTTCCTCTTCAGTGGTGATAATTTTCTTCCCCCTCCTCTTCGATGTCCCATGCTTCTTTCTTCTCTTCGAAGAAGACTCACTCCCTGGAGTAACGAGAGCGGACAAAACTACGTCGTCAGAAGGAGTCCGCTCCGGAGAGATCTCGCCCCCTTCAAGTCCCTCATCTTTTTGCTCCTGCGAAGCAATAGGGTCATCCAAGCCATGAAGAGCCTCAATTTTCTCCTCTTGTGACCCGGGTTGTGAAGCGGAAGGAGGAGTCACCTGAAGAGATGGAGGAGGAATAACCAGAGGAGGCGAAGTCTGCACAACACTTGTTGTTTCAACTGCAGAAGAAGAGAAATTGAAAATGTTAGCATCTTCCCAAAAGAAGGGAGATATAGGTTCATCGAGATTCAAGAAGTAATCGAGAAGCTCATCAAATTTTTGAGGAATAAGAAGGCAATCCACCTGAATCGGACCAATGTCGAAATTACCTGAAGATGTTGGCTTCGTCAGTTCAATCTCATAATTCTGAGCCCCAATGTCCTCCAAAGCCTCTTCATCAGTAGGGGTAATTACCCCGGTTCTTGTAGGAGGCAGCAAATGAGCACTAGAGCCTGTAATCTCCACTTCGGGAGAAACTAGAGGACGTTCAGAGGTAGTAGGCGGTACTTCTTTTTCAGAATGCTCCTCTTCCGCCATCCCGGCCCGCACTCTGGCAAGCTGCTCTTTTCCCTTGGCAAGAGCGGCGCGGGCTTCATCGTCAAGATAATGCTCTTCAAGGGCTGACTCAGCATATCCAGCACCTTTACCACCGAGCATATCAAGTGCTGCCTCCCAAACTTCAGCCAGTGTGATTTCATACTTGGGGCCTAGAAAGGCAAGGCTGCCACGTCCCAAAATGCTGTGCAGATAAAAATCGAATAATGTGGAGCTAATGTCAGCTTTGGTTGCTTGATGAGCCTCTTCGGCCGCAAGTTTACCAGCAACAGCCTCGTCGCGCTCCTTTTCGGTCATAGCAAGTCGAGTTTTTAACAACTCTATCTCCAAGCTTTGAGAGCCGGTCTGTTCTCGCAGTTGTACAGTTTCAGCACGATATTCTTCTATGACCTTTTCCTTGTGTGCAAGCTTATCTTCAACTGCTCTTTGACTGGCATGCGCATCTCGTACTTGTTGCTGAAGCATGCTCTCCTTTTGAGAATGGAAAGTAGATGAAGTAGCTAATTCTTCCTTAAGTTTTTCTACTTCCGCTTCCAGCTTTTCATTGTACGAAGCAATACTTCTCATTTCGGCGTCATGCTGTTCGAGAGTCCTTTGCCACTCAGCCTTATCGTTCTCCATTGTTAGCATGGCCTCGAGATTGGCTCGGTTAACCCTCTGAAGTTCGTCGACAAGTTTTTGCCAGTTCGACATTCTTTCAATATCGGTCCTGACAGTATCAAGATTTCGCAGCATAGCCGGTTTGTCGAGAGGAACCAAGTCGAGATCAAATCGAACCCCTCTCAGGCACCACTGAGGAAATCGACTTTGAAGAGTGGGAGGACCTTGCCCGACTTGGTATGCTGGCCGGTTGATGATTGCTTGAATGTCGGAGCGAACGGGAGCAGGAGATTGAGCAGGGACATGTTCAGAAGCCGAAGGAGTTGTTTCTTCAGTAAGTCTAGCCCGCTTGCTTGAAGAATCGTCTATGTGACTCTTTCCTCTCTCATCATGAGCTTTTCTCTTTTGGGTATCATCATCTCTGTGGGGAAGATCATGTCTTTCTTGTTCCCTTCGGCGACGTTCTTCATATGCTCGTCTCTCGTCGGCTTTCCTGATGGCCCTCTCTTCATCCGATTCTCTGTAAGAAGGGAGGTAACGCCTGTAATCATACTGGCTACGCCTCCCGTAGCACTGGAAATCATCATAGTACGAGCCGCTGCGCCCCATAGGAGAATCTGGAATAGAAATAATAAGCTTTATAAATCTTTAAAGTACAAGAAGATAAATGCGTAGAAGTGATGAAAAATCCTAAGTGTTGTGTAACGTGTAAACTACGCGCATCAAGTTACAGACCACTCTGTGAAATAGATGTAGTGATAACTTGAGTAGGAGGAGTTGACATTTGTTGTAGAGAAGATGTCGCCTCAATTACAGAAGAAACAGTTTTGGAAACATCATCTTTGAAAAGTTCTTGAGAAGTCACAATTAAATCGCTCAACCCCTCGAAAACATCATCACCCTCATGTTTTTTGGGACTGGCTTTTTCAACCCCTTCGTCGGCAGATCTTCCGGAGGATCGTGGAGTTTCTTCCTCTTCGATAACTGGGGCAAGTGCAGACTTATCAGACGGCCCCGCAACGTCCTTCGGAACTGAACATCTCACTAGTGGAGTTTCTATAGAGGTTCCTCCCTGAATGTGCTCTTTAATAAGGACCGGGGCATCAGAAGTTTCTGTCGGAGAATCAGGAATTTCAGTTGGGACTTCACGAGACTGAGTGAAGCGAGAAGGATGAAGAAGCCCATATTGATGTAAAAATCCATCATTTAACAAGAACTTTATGCTCCTCTCTTCTGCTGCCACGGCGTTCAATCTCTCAAAAATTTGTTTATAGCATGGATCTCTAGAGGGAGGAGGAAGTGCTAAAACAGGGAGAAGAAACAAAGTTAGCATTTAGCAACTCAGATTTTGAAAAGCCCAAGAATGGAGAAATAAAAACAGGAAAATCTTACTTCCTACTCTCCAGACGGCATAAAACCCTGGAGGGCAACGAACAAAGAAATACTGATTTAGAAATCCGTGAACGCTATCAGAAAGATCGGTGATGAGTTTTCGATTTCGAGCACTCCTTATGATTACGATAGAGGGATGATCTTTGATCTTTGTGAATGAGCAGAGGTAGCAGATTTCCTCAAAGCTCGGTAATCGGTCCAGAACTCTACTAAAAAGCACACATAACCCCATCAGAATGGCATGGCCATTGGGGTGCAATTGGAATGGAGAGATAGACAATCGAAGCAAGAGCTGCCGAAGGAAATCATTAAAAGGTGGTATGGCACCGCTCAAGCACATTTGGCGGTTGACAGCAATAAAGCCAGAAGGGGGCCTATCTGCAGTATCGTTTGGCCCCGACAGTAAGGCATCAGCTTCGGCAATGCCAAACTGGGTGAGCAGTTGAGTAAACACCCGGTGATTCAGAGTGGTGGGAGTTCTTTCCGGAGGATTATCCAACAAGTTGGCTACTGGGAAGACATCTTCAGCCTGGCCCATCGGTTCTTCTTGTTGAGATGTCATTCTACACAAGCAACTGGGTGTTCAAATGCGAAGGTGCACGTTTCCTAAAAGTGTGAAGTGTTGTGCAAAACTAATGAAAATAACAAGTAAATATAACTGGAATTAAACTGGTTGACGATTGATCGACTATGGTAATTTCAGAACTTGTTAATTTAGAGTTCAAGCATAATATTAGTGCAGGCTGGTCAGTTTCAATTGATTGTTTCAGTGTTGCTTTAATATTTTACTTGAAATCGATAGCACTTCGTTCACACGATTTGTTTAAGTTAATTATCTGTTATTAACTAATCTGTTATTTGATATGGGCAATCAATGACAGTATATTCGTCCCAGTTTTCTGTGAATGTTGTATTGAACAGGTTGTTAGCCTGCAAGTCAAAATAACCTGTGAATGAATGCAATAAAATTCAACAGTTCAAGGTTAATGCAATGGTCCAAAGTTCAAACAGAATTCACACAAGTCATAACTCGTCAACGGTTCAAAAGTCCTGAGTCGGCAGTACCCTATGCCTTGAGTCGTAGAAATAAGGAAATTATCTACAAGTCTTATCTCGGTCACGACTCAGGGGTCTTATCTCGGTCACGACTCAGGGGTTTTATCTCGGTCACGACTCAAGGGTTTTATCTCGGCCACGACTCAAGGCTTAGGTCGAGGAGCATGATGAGTCGTATCATGATTAAATCACAAGGGTCGCTGGATCATACAAAAGTAGCCGAGTCAAACCTATGGCAACGTTCAAATCAATCTGACCCATTAACCATCTAACTCCTGACCCATTAACCATCTAACTCCTAACCCATTGACCATCTAATCCATAACCCAATAACCTCGCAATGGTTAACTCCAGTTCCATCACACCACTAGGTCGCCTCAAATCTAGAATCGTTACAAGTAAGATCAAACCGCCTGCTTTTAATCCATCAAATGTCCGATGTAACAATATTCGCAAGGGTCAAAGGGAAAAAACAGAGGCGGAGATCGGCAATCATCAGCAATTGAAAAAAGATGCGAAATCTCTTACACGGTGTGATGCTAAAGGTGATCAAAAATAAATCAGGTTGGAATCGCTCTTGAAAGCTCGAAGGTGCGTTAATGGCAGACACGGTTCAAAGGATAAGAAATAAGAAGAAGGAAGTAAGGGGAACGACTCAAGTCTTTTATAGCTTTGAGCAGTGGCAGTTGAATCGGCACACGAGTTAACAGTTGAATCGGCACACGAGTTAACAGTTGAATCGGCACACGAGTTAAGATGAGTCGAAGCACATGACCTACGACTTAGGCGTGAACTTCGAGGGGCAAATGTTAACTCTGTTTAGGCAACGAGTCAAAGTCTGGGCCGACTCACGACTTAAGGTTCTTAACGGTTCAGAAGGGATCCCCGACTCAACAGGCTACCGACTCAACAGGCTACCAACTCGACAGGCTACCGACTCAACAAGCTACCGACTCAGGAAGCTACCGACTCAACAAGCCAACGAGTTAAAACTTAAAGCAACTTAGAGGAGTGGAGCGACTCAAGGGATTAACGGTATATGGGATAGACCGACTCAAGTCCTCTAACGACTCAACGACCTAAGGTGTCAAATGACCTGACCGACCTACGACCTATGGTAAGTCGTTCACGACTTAGCTTGAGTCGTCCACGACATAAAGCTACTAAGTAGGAATCCAACACCGCCTCATCTTGAACCACGTCCTATTAACTCGCAGACGAGTTAGGACTTGTGCCGTATACAGAGGACCGGAGACGCTCTGATATGAAGTCAGGGCTCAACCAGTTGAGCCGCCTACGACATACGACTCATCCTGAGTCGGTCACGACTTACGACTCATCTTGAGTCGGTCACGACTCATGACTTAACAATTTCAGCCTAGAAAATTGCCTATAAATACATGACCACATCGAGCATTCAGAGGACTTTGGGGACTGACTTCCTGGACGCCATTACTCTGCCACTGTCTCGACTTCAAGCAACGTTCAAGCAACACTTCTATCACTCCAATCACCAAAGACATTTCAACAAATCTCAAGAGGAAATCTAACTCATTCGCCATGCATTTGAAGGATTCTTCTACATCAAAGTTTGAGCTATTTGTCTAAGTGTGTAGTAATTGAAGATTGTTGTAAAGAATTGTAACTAAATCAGCAATAAAGAGCTTTAAAGTGGACGTAGGCTAGATCTTAAGCCGAACCACTATAAATATTGTGTCTTTTATAGCTTCTCTGTGATTTCTCTGCTTATATTTTGTTCCCGTACCAACGGGTGGTGCTTTCACAATTACCTTCTTCTACACACCGGGGTGTTAGCGTTCAATTTTTAGCGTTAACAATAGAGGATAGATTTAAACCTGGAATTGATTTACTTGAATCTGAACTTTGAATCATTACATGATATTTGATTGCTAAGTTGATTGTTTACTGATTGATGATGACCTGATCATCGACTTGCTCACTGTCCTGGATTTGATTTTATTATTTCCTTTTGAGCCATGTTGAAGCTGAAAACTGTTTGGTTTTGAATTGTTTTTTAGTTTGAATTAAATCCATCTGTTTGCTCTGCTTGAACCTTAAGTTGTTACTCAAGGTTGATTCAAGTGAAGATGGAATTTGTTGTTGCTATGGTTTGAAGATTTCAAATTTCTAGGTTTTAAATTTGTTGTTTGCTTTGAATCTGGTCCTAGAATTTGTTCTACTGGTTTTGAAAATTTGGAAAGAGGTTTTTACTTTCGATTTTCTTTGCTTTTAATCAGATTCTATTTTTTTAGTTTTGGAAGTTTAAAATAGAAATAGCTTAGTTTCTCATTTTTATTTATTTACATTTTCAAATTAAAAGAAATTCATAATGCCACTTGTTAAACTCAAATCGTATTAAACTTACACACGTAATTACATAAAATGATAAGCCTACACTTGTTTAAAATGAGTGTTAATCTTCCTACACTTGTAAATACAAACAATATTATGTTTAAGCCCTTTATTAAGCTTTTATTTAATTTATATTTTAGACCCTTATAAATTACTTAATTTTTATATTTACATATGTTTATGTAATACACTTTCTATTTAGTTTACATATGTACAAAACTAATTTATTTCAAGTATAAAGGAAAAGTATTTAACTTTTTATTAATTTAAGCAAGTTATACTTAATTCAAAATAAAATTTTCAAATCATTATATTATAAATACAAAACAAGTATTTCTATTATTAATTATAGATTTTCCAAATCCAATATATATTCAAAACATTTATTTTTAAATTTCAAATTCAAAAATTAATATATAATCAATTTGTATTTATAAATGAGTAAACAAATATCTTCTTATAAATATAATTTTATTCCAATCATAATTTATTCATTTTCCAAATCTTTATTTTCAACATGTATGTATTTGAATTTCAAATTCAAATTATAATCTATTTATAAAATATTTAGATTTCCAAATCAAATCCTTTATTCAAAAATCTTATATATATATATATATTTATTACCATATTTAAAATCAATCCACAATTAAGTTTATAATTAATATATTATTTATAATATTTATTTCTGAATTTCCAAGTAGAAATTCTATTTAAAATCAAATATATATATTTATATTAATAAACAAATCAATATTTATTTGAATTTAGAAAATACCAAATTACTTCATAATTTAATTCCACAAATTAAATTAATTTCCAATTTGAATTTGATTTAAAAACGGAAATGTTACTAATCCTTAAAGGGTGGGCGATCCCAAGCATCCGTTGTGTTATTGGCGCATTTCTTTACAGTTCACTTGAGTCGACTTAAATTTATAACTATGTATTTCCTGAATTGAGTGTTTTGTGTTTTGCGCTCAGGTCAGCCGGAGCATTACAGCTTTGGATTCACCTTTGGAGCTAGAGATCTACTAGAATTTAGCTATCTATCTATTATTTCAATTTCAGTTATCTCTATTCAGCTTTGTCTATGTATTAGTGGACTTATGCACTTGGGTTTTTTATTGTATCTGTTTTCAAACTCTAGTATTTTTTTATTTGTTTTGAGACTATGTATCTAGTAGCTTCATGAACTACTATGTTTATTTTATTCCGCTATGAGTTATTTTGATATTCTGTGTCTATGATTCTGTGGTTGATTTTATTTGCTCCAAATTTTGTTAACAACCTATTGTTTTGAATTAGTCAAGTCTGACATGCGGGGTTTTATTCTCGATTTTAATGGATCAAAATAGCGGGATATTACAGTTGGTATAAGAGCTTTGGTTTAAGGCATACCTTTGCCTGTGGGGTAAAAACTCATTAGAGATAGGGTAGTAATACCCTAGAATGAGTAAAATCAGTCTTAGAATCGTTCTTTGAGAGAGAACTTATTTTTAAGTATAAAATGGTTTTAAATGATTTTAAAAGACTATTTTGGAAATAAAAATTTTCTTGTTTTAAAATCCAATTTTCTTAGAACTTCCTTCTTTGCTAACTCACCTTGTTTAATAGAATTCTTTGATTAGGATTTTTATTCAAGTTGAATCTTGCCTTTTATCTTCTCGTATGTTTTATCCTAAAATTCATTCTTGAATTCCCAGGATGAATCGTAGGAATGCCAGAGGTCGGAGTCATGGTGTTGCCCAAGTTCTAAAACCCGTTGCACCCATTAGGTTCACCGCTCTCTGTAACTATTTCACTCAGCTTGGGGGTACCAAGTTTACGGACCGGAGACCATCATTGAGGCTCAGCATTGCCTGGGAAGTTTGGAAAGGATTTTCATGGGTTTGGAGATCACCGATGCTCAGAAGCGTTAGCTAGCAGCTTGCCAGTTGTTGGAGGCAGCCCAGGATTGGTGTGAGTTTGTTACAGCCCACACTATTGAGGCGGATATTTCTTGGAAGCAGTTTAGGTATTATCCTGGATTTGTTCTGACTTTTGTTTAGTATCTCTTTGGAATCTTTCCTAAGTTTAGATATCTTATTTTAGGGATGCTTTTATGGCAAAGTGAATGCCCGAAGTAGGGAAGTCTCAACCATACAGGGAGTTTACGAATCTTAAGCAGGGGAATATGTCATGTTCTGAGCATGAGCGAAAGTTTAATGAACTTTCCAAGTTTGGTCCTAGACTGATTGATACCCCTGTTAAGAAGAATGAGAAGTTTATAGCTCGAGCTCATCTAGAGTATTATGATCGTCTGATTTCTCATATGCATGGCCCTTTTACTGGTTTGATGGATATGGCCATTATGTTTGAGAACCCCACTTCTAAGGATTCTTTTATTGCTTGTGCACCTTTATCTCAACCTTCCTCTAGTAACTCTAAGAAAAGGAAGCCTAATTTCCATCAACAGAAGAAGAATTGGCTCAAGACTCTCGGTTTGGGATCTTCTTCTCAGAGGAAGCCTATTGATCTTTCTTTCATCGCTTGCTTCACGTGTGTACAGAAGGGACACTATGCTAGTAATTGCTCTACTCTAATTGGAGCTTCTATTCCTTTAATTCAGATGGCTAGGCGTGATCTCTGCCATTTCCTTGCAGCCTGGCAACTTCAAGAAGGATTGTCCTACTCAGCAAAAGGGCAACAATCTGGTATCTTTTCAGTTACTTCATCCACTCCATCTGCTCCACTTACTCCTAGTGATACCTAAGGTACTCTCCAAAGCACCTTCACTTTGTTTAATTTTCCTGTTTGCATTTTATTTGACACTGGAGCTTCTCATAGTTTCATTTCTGTGGATCTTTGTGATAAGATTGAGCATATCCCTTCACCTGAATATGCAACTAAACCTTTGTGTGTTACTAATCCTATTGGTGATCCCGCGGACCTTAGTAGGATTTGTAAAAAGGTGAAACTCTTCTATTCTGGCCATCGTCTTTCTGGTGATTTCTATGTTCTTGGTTTTGATGCTTTTGATATGTTGCTTGGAGGAGATTGGCTGAAGAATCATGAAGTTGTTATCTCTTGTAAAACCCGAACCATTTCTCTTATTGATGATCGGGGTAATCCTTTGGTAATTCGGTGCCATATGCCTTAGGATTATGCTTGCAGTTTTATTTACTCTCTTGATTCTTCTTCTTGTGGTCTTACTTTAACTATTTTGTCAAACTCTATCCCTATGTATTTGGTGAAGTCACTTCTTTACCTCCTAAAAGGGAAATCGAATTCCGTGTTGATCTTATTCCTAGAGCTTGACCTGTTGTTCTTCCTCCTAGAAGGATGGCACCTTGAGAGAAGGTTGAGTTGAGGAAGCAAATTGTGGAATTGTTCTCCAAAGGCTAATCAGACCTAGTCATTCTAAATGGGGAGCAGTTGTGGTTTTTGCCACTAAGTCCGATGGTTCTTTAAGGATGTGTGTTGACTACAGGGAGCTGAACAAGCTCACTATGAAAAAAAGATATCCTATGCCTCACATCAATGTTATGTTCAATCAGCTCTATGAAGCTACTGTATTTTCTCAGCTTGATCTTGCCAAAGGTTTCCACCAGCCTTAAGTTGCCGAGGAAAGTATTCCTAAAACTGCTTTCTGTATTGAGCATGGTTTCTATGAATGGTTAATTATGCCTTTTGGTTTGACTAATGCCCCAGCTTTGTTTATGGATCTTATAAATCGTGTTTTAGTGATGTTCTTAATAAATTTGTTCTAGTCTTCGTCGATGACATTTTTGTTTTCTCTAAGTTAGAGGAGGAGCATGAATCCCATTTGAGCTTCGTTCATGGAGCTTTTAGGAGCCATCAGTTGAAGGAAATTCTCGAAATGCCATTTCTGGAAGGATGTTGTACGATTTCTCTGACATATTGTTCCTGGTAATGGAGTTTCTGTTGATCCAGTTAAGATCGCTGCGATCAATGTAAGTCTATTCTCTTCTTTCTTTTGTGAACTTAATCATTTCATCTATTTCTCTGTAGTTCTTATTTCCCCCATTCTATTTCAGGAATGGGAACTCCTAGGACTCCATCTGATATTCGTAGCTTTTTAGTCCTTGTCGGTTATTATCGGATATTTATTAAGATTTTTGCTCGGATTGCTGCATCTCTTACTGCTTTGATTGTAAGAATGCTATGTTTATATGGAATGATAATTGTGAAGTTGCATTCAATGAGTTAAAGCGCAAGCTTACTTCCACACCAGTTACTCTCATTCCAAATGGAGATGAGGGATTAACCGTATACACTGATGCTAGTCAAGATAGTTTGGGAGCTGCTTTGATCCAGGATAGGAAGGTTATTGCTTATGCTAGTCTTCAGTTGAAGACCCATGAAACCAATTTGCTACTCATGGTTTGGAATTGCTTGTCGTGATTTTTGCTTCGAAGCTTTGGAGGCATCATCTTTTGGAACCTATGTTTGAGCTCTTTATAGATCACGAGTCTTTAAAGTATATTTTCTCCCAGAAGGATTTGAATAAGATACAATTTAGGTGGCTTGAGTTTCTTGCTTCGTACGACCTCGACTACAACTATACCCTAGGGAAAGCTAATGTTATAGCCGATGCTTTGAGTTAGAAGAAGGCGATGTTGTGTTAGCTTGTTGTTTCTTCACCTCTTATGGATTGTATTATTGCTAAGCAGGATGAGGATAAGATAACTAGGCTCATTAAGGAGAATGTTTGTAGTAGAGTTAGAGGTAGTTGTCAAGATAGTAGTGGAGCTCAGATCGATGATAGAGGGATTTTGAGGATTAATGATTGGATTTGTGTCCCGAATGTCGGTGGATTGAGGCAAGAGTTTTTCCAGGAAAATCATCGGTCCAGACTTTCTATTCATCCAGGTGTGAGGAAGATGTATCTGGATATGAAGAAGCAGTATTGGTAGTGTGGTATGAAGCGTGATATCTCCCTTGTTGTTGGTTGATGTGCGACATGTCAGCAGGTTAAGGCTGATCATTAAAAGACCGCTCGATTATTGCAACCCCTTGATATTTCCAATTGGAAATGGAAACAGGTTTCTATGGATTTTATTGATGGATTACCGAGAACTAGGAGAGGTAATGTGAATATTTGGCTGGTTGTAGATAGATTGACAAAGTCAGCTCATTTTATTTCAGTTAGGTCTAACAGTTCTGCTTTGAGTTAGGCTGAGATTTATATGAGAGAGATCGTTCGTCTTCATGGTGTTCCTGTCAGTATTGTTTGTGATAGAGATCCCTTTTTAACTATCCAGTTTTGGAGCGCTTTTAGGAAGCTTTAGGTACTCGCCCGAATCTGAGCACTAGTTACCATCTGCAGACCGACGGTCAAATGGAAAGAGTGAATAATATTATAGAAATCTTCTTCGTGTCTGCGTCTTGTAGTAGGGAGGATCTTGGGAAGATCATCTCTATCTCGTTGAATTTACCTATAACAACAGTAATCAGGTATAATCTCAATTTTTTTGTGTACGGTTGTCTTAAAATTTTATCTATCTTGTTCCATCTTTTGAACTCAGGCTAATATCGAAATGGCTCCATTGCTGCTCTTTATGGACGATCTTGCAAATCTGCATCTTTTTGGCTGGAGTCCGGTAATCTTTGGTTCTTGGTCCTGATATGATTCTAGAGGCTTCGAGTCTTCTGGAGTTTTTTGTTGGTGATCAGGTTTTCCTTAAGGTCTCTCCATTAAGGAATTTGATTCGGTTTGGTCATAGAGGGAAGCTTGCTCCTAGGTTCATTGGTCCTTTCCGCATTTTAGAGAGAGTTGGTTCTTTAGCTTACCATTTGGATTTGCCTGAGACACTTTCTGGAGTGCATAATGTTTCCATGTTTCACATCTTTGTCGGTATCTTCATGATCCATCTTTGTTTTTTTAGCCTTCTACCCTCGAGAGTTTGGATGTTGAGCCAAACTTTACTATCGAGAGGAGGCCACTTCGTATCATCGATACAGGTACGAAGTAGCTTAGAAGGAAATCTGTCAACCTAGTCAAACTGCAGTGGAGTACTGATGATCGAGATTGTACTTAGGAGACGTAAGAGAGCATGCGTGCTTTGAATCCGTAATTGTTTGTCAAGGTACTATTCGTTACTGTATCTCATTTTCTTTGTTTTCCTGTGCCTTGTTCCTTTTTGAGGACGAAAGATTTTGAGTGGAGGAGAGTGTAACAACCCGTAAATTCTGTAGTTAATTTTAGTGAAATTTATTTGAAACCTTGGTTCTTAAATTATTTCAAATTGATAAATTTGGAATTTTAAATTATATTTTTTTGGGATTTGATGTGAAATATTCTTCCAAATTTAATAAAATAAAGACTTTTCTAAAAATTCAAATTTTGGTCAACTCTGGTCAAAGTTTGACTCCCTGTGAATAATTTGATATTTTATTCTTTTTTACGAAGCTGGATTTTATTCTAACCTTTTTCCTACTTTTCGTTTCATAAAATTCTGATTTTTACTTCTCTAAATTTGCAGTTTTCACCGTATTACACACAATTATTTTATATTTTATTTGTTCTATTTGTTGTTGGGCTTGGACTAATGGGCTGGGGTATTCTAAAAGTCACCTGTTTTTCTGTACAATTGAAAGGTCATCAGTTGAGAAACTTTTACGTAAGAAATTTGTTTCTGCCTTCTCATTTCTCATTCACATCTACTGCTCAGTAAATTTACAGTTAGTCTCTTCTTCTCCTTCTAAAATTTTATTTCTCTTTCCTCTAAAATTCTTCCTCCTTCCTCCTCAAAATTTTGGCTATGCCTTGCCATCGTCACCTCCTTTTTCTCCAACCAAAATAGACCTTCCCCTCTCCAAAACCATCACCTTGCCACCACAAAACCTTAGCCAAACCACACATAGGCCGAACCACCTCCTACGCTTCCTTTTTCCCCTTCCCCTTCAACTAATTTGGCACTCATTACCATCCACCTCCCTAATTTCCTACCCATAGCGGTGACCTTCCCAAACCCTAACACTAAGCTATCATGGCCAAACCCAAACAACCCCTCCAGGCCATGCCTATGTGCCCCTTAGGCTAGCCCTCTAATGTATTTTACAAAATATAATTTTCTACTTTAAATTTTCTATGTAAATTTAGTTATTTACATATGTATTTTATTTATTTTTCTAAGATTTGGATTTGCATTCTCCTTCCATTCAAGCTAGTTCGTGATTGTCATGCTTATTTGTAGTTATTATGTTTTTTTGGAATTCTTTTCTCTAGCTAAAGAAGGCGAGTAGTCACGCTTGACTGCATATTTACATTTTTGTGAATTGATGTCATTTTAATTGTATTGATAATTATATGCAAGTTCTAATTTCATATGTGATTATATTATGTTATTCCGTCCTCTGTTATACCTGTTATGGTCATATGCCATGATATGTTGTTTATTGTTTAATCTATTTCATATTCTGTTCTCACACTGCAAGTTCCTTCACTATGGGTTGAAATGGCACATACCCAAATGGTCTATAAATCAAGGAAATTTTGTTATGCACTGAAATGATAGGTCTGAGCAATTTTTATTTGACTTGGGATTGCGGGTTCGAAATGATATAAACCCAAAAATTTAATAAGTTTAGATCGAAATGATATAAATCCGTATTTACTAGACCCTAGTTTAGAAAATTTTATACAGACTTCGAGGTTGGTTTTAAAATAATTGTCTAAAAATTTTTGAGCATTTTCAATTTTAATATATGGATTTCAACTAAAATTTCAATGTAACGATTTCTATAAAATTTTATCGTTTATTTACATGTGTTAAATTTTTATAAGAAATAAATGGTTGGAAATGTAATTTATGGAATTTAATTTACAATATGAAGGTTAACTGTAATTTAGTAATCCAATTTGACTTGATAATGGTATTTTGTTCTATTCTAGAAATGTAAATTAAAATGTACATTTGATAATGTGTGTTTTAATTAATGGAATATTGACTAAAATGATAAATGCTCTTTACTGCAATAGAAATGTAAATCAAAACGTACATTTGATAACATAAGTTTTAATTAATATAATAATGAATAAAATGATAAATGCGCTTTACTGTAATAAAATATAAATTAAAACGTATATTGGATAATGTAAGTTTTAATTAATGAAATATTAGTTTAAATGGTAAATGCACTTTACTGTAACAGAAATGTAAATTAAAACGTACATTTGATAATGTAAGTTTTAGTTGATGTAATAATGATTAAAATGATAAATGCTCTTTAATGTAATAAAAATGTAAATTAAAACTTACGAGTGATAATGTAAGTTTTAATTAAGGTAACAATGATTAAAATGATAAATGCTTTTTACAATAATAAAAATATGAATTAAAACATACATTTGATAATGTAAGTTTTAATTAATGGAATATTGATTAAAATGTTAAATGCTCTTTACTGTAATAGAAATGTAAATTAAAACTTACATTTGATAATGTAAGTTTTAATTAATGTAGTAATGATTAAAATAATAAATGCCCTTTACTGTAATAAAATTGAAAATTAAAACGTATATTTGATAATGTAAGTTTTAATTAATGGAATATTGGTTAAAATGATAAATGCTCTTACAGTAATAGAAATGTAAATTAAAACTTACATTTGATAATGTAAGTTTTAGTTAATGTAATAATGATTAAAATCATAAATGCTCTTTATTGTAATAAAAATGTGAATTAAAACATAAATATGATAATTTAAGTTTTAATTAATGTAATAATGATTAAATTAATAAATGCCCTTTACTATAATAAAAATGTAAATTAAAACATACATTTGACATGTAAGTGTAATTAATGTAATATTGATTAAATGATAAATGCTCTTTATTGTAATAATAAAATGTAGGTTAATTATGTACTTTTAACTTAACATAAGGAATTTCGGCTTTAAATTGGATATTTTAGTTACAAAGTTTATTTAACTAAAAGGCATAGTTTTTTAATATCCAAATAAATTAGTATAACAAAATAGGGATGAAAAAATTACCATGTTGAAAATTTTAAGTATATAAATATTTTTATTATATAAATTGTTAAAGTGGGAAGTATTACATTCCAGAATGATTTCTTAAGTATTACATTCTAAAAATCCTATGATTCCTTTAGGTTACATTTCCAAAATGCTATGATTTTCTTAAGTATTAATTTTCCAAAACGCTATGATGTCTTGAGGTTATATTTTCGAAACGCTATTATTTCTAAAATGTAATATTTTCAAAATGCTAGCATTACAGAGGTTACAATTTTTAAAATGCCATGGTTTCAAAATTACTATGATTTCGATGTGTTATAATTGATTGTATAAATTTTGGGATTGTTACAACTTTGGAAATGAATAATATTTTTAAAGAATAATGATATTGTATTTATATGGTTTTGAAATGAGTTTGTTGATATGAAATATGAACCATTTGAAAATGAAATAACCATTCGTTATTAAACTTTTGGTTGTTAAAGAGACTGGGATCGGAAGTTGTCGTACTCTCTGCCAACTCCGAAAACCACTTTAACAACTATGCATGTGGTGGGGATTCCAGAATGAAGTAGGTGGTTGATCACGTTCTATTTGAGGTATATACATGGACCTGACCCCCATGAGTTAGTTTAAGGTGGCTAAAGCAATTGACGGGCCAACTGAGGTAGCACCTTTGATCGGATACACTTCTTCGATTGCCATTCTATTACTTTGTGATTGATTTGGTGCGCACCTTTGATTTGGGATTGTGGTTTGAGGTGGGCGGTAGTTGCGGCTATGCGTTACCACCGGCCCGGAAGTGTAGTTGGTATATCTACCCTAGCATTGCCTATGTGTGCCTACCATATCGAGACCACTATGAGTTTATTTTGTGTCGTACCTATGAAGTATCCTCTGGTTGCCTCGCAATCAGGAGGTATTACGGTACTGTAATGACTATTGGCACTATAAAATGTGTTAAGGGGGAAATGGGTAATGCATTAACGCTATTTTAATAGTTTACTTTACTTTAGACATTATTATAATAGCGTATATTCACATAGTAGATAGTTTAATGGATCCTTAATGGATGGGCGATCCCAAACATCCTTTAAGTTACCGATGCATTTCTTTGCAGTTCACTTCAGTTGATTTACATTTTATAAGTGTGTATGTCCTGACTTGAGTGTTTTGTGTTTTTCTTTACGCTCGGGTCAGCCTGAGTATCACAGCTTTGGATTCAACATTGGAGCTAGAGATCTGCTGGAATTTAGCTATACATCTGTTATTTCTATTTCATTTATTTCCATTCAGCTTTGTCTATGTATTATTGGACTTATGTACTTAGATTTTCTGTTGTACCTATTTTCAGACTCTGGTATTTTGTATTTGTTTTGAGACTATGTCTCTAGTAGCTCCATGAACTTCAATGTTTATTTTATTCCGCTATGAGTTATTTTGATCTGTATCTGTGATTGATTTTATTTGCTCCAAATTTTATTAACAATCTGTTATTTTGAATTATTCAAGTCCGACATATGTTGTTGATATGAAACCAAAGTTTACTATCATAGTATATGGCTATGTAAGGTGAATAGAGGTTCCTAATTAAGGAGCCTGATCAGCATATGCACTAAGGAATCGGGTAAGTGATACTAGTTTGAAAGTAAAGTTATTATATATTCAAGCAGATCATATTCGATTTTGCATAAGAATGATCAATAAACAACATGTAGACTTATGAGTAATATCAATTATTTGTTCTTGAATTTAGTTAAGGGAAACAAATTCAAATAAAAGGATTAAATCTGTTGTACATATCCTTAGGAGGTAGTGGTCTATTATTGTAACGACCCGGAATTTTGGGCAATACAAATTTAATAATCTGTATAAATAATTTAACTGGCTAGATAATTTTTCTTTATAATTTTAATTCAAAATGATAAAATTTATTTCTTTTTAATGGTTAATAGATATTTAATCTAATAATTGTGATTTATATCTTTTAAACAATTTAAATATTGATAAGATTTATCTTTTCCAAAGCTAATGAAATTTTATTCTGCTTATAGTATATGTAACGTCCCGCCTTTTCGCATGCTTTAAATTGACACACGTGCCAATTCAAACCATATGGAAGGGCGGATTGTTATGGGGTAAACAAGAAAAAAAGAGAAGAAATAAAATAAAACAGAATCTCACAACGGAAGGATAAAATATAATAATCAATATACAGTTCATAAAACTGTTTACACATAATTGATTCTTCTTTATACAATAAATATCAGAGTTACACATACCAATAACAATGCAGCGGAACAGTATGAGTGTAGTGCAATAGAATAAATAATAATAATACGAATCTTCGTCTTCGTCCTCCAGAAATTAAGTCTTCAAATCCTGAAACGCTCGGACTGACCCGAGCGAATTTGAAAAGACAAAAACACTCGAGTCAGAACTAAAATATCTTATGTGAGTTAAATTAACAGAAATAAATATGAGTACAGTAACTCAAGAGATGCTCGGGATTTACATCTCCTAAGGATCCGTTAAACTATTTACTATGCAGTATATTGTGCTATTAAAATAGTGTCTAATTGTAAAATAAACTTACTTTTTAATAGCGTTAAGGGGTTACCCATATAGCCCTTAACACAAATAATGCCAATAGTCTATACAGTACCGTAATACCTCCTGATCGGGAAGCTACCAGAGGATACTCCATAGGTACGACACAAATAGAAACTCGTAGTAAAGGCTCCGTATGGTAGGTGACACGGCACAACTAGGCAATGCCAGGGTAGATATACCAATTGCTATCCGAGCTGATGGAAACGCGTAGCCGCAGCTACCGCCCACCTCGAACAGACTCCTCCAAAATCAAAGTAAAAGTGGCCACTGAATCCATCCAAAGTCAAAGTATAATATCGAAGAGGAGTGCCCGATCAGAGGAATGACCTCATTGGCCCGAGAATCGCTCCTGATTTAGCCACCTTATGCCAACTCACGGGAGTCGGGTCCACGTATTTACCTTGCAGAAAACGCCTCCACCAACCTACTTCATTCTGGAATCTCCACCGCGTACACAGTTGTTAAAGTGGTTTTCGGAGTTGGCAGAGAGTATGACAACTACCGATCCCGGTCTCTTCAACAACCAAACATTATTATAACACCGCGGTCCTTTAAAATAATTTATAATTTTAAAACCAGAATATAATATCCATTTCAAAACCATATGAACATGATATCATTTCCTTTTAAAACCCAAAGCAATATGATATCATCTTTATTTTCCAATATATTCTTTCCAAAAATCATAGTGGTTACAAAGTAAAATATTCAGAAATCAAAACTCTTGAATATAATATTTCTAAATTATACGACCTTGAAAGCCATAACTTTGAAACAAATTTCATCTCTCAAATGGTTAAATATTAAATTTCTTTTATAAAACAAAATAGCTTCTTTACATTTCACAAATCAATTCCAAATATCGATTTAAACTTCCAAATACCATTTTAAATTTTTACGTTTCAAAGCTTTAAATATTACACCATTTCAAAGACAACCTCATTTGACCATCCCATATATATCAAATTCAATTACTTATTATTTAGACTTGAAATGTTTACTTAATGAGTTCAATATACTTTAAGTAAAACTTATAACTTCACATAATTGGACAATCTTTCAATTTATTAAACTTGATATATTCATTTAAATCAACATGATATTCATTCAAATCACTTTACACAAAAATCAAGTTATAAAATCATATCCTTTAAAAATTCTAACTTTTCATTTAGTTTCAATTTAACTTAATATTCATCTTCCAACCTTATTCTCTTTTAAGTCATTAAAACTCCAGAAATTAAAATTTAAATAAATTCTTAATCGTATTTGATCTCGAAAATCAAACTTTATTTTATACTTCAAATCAAATTTATACAAAGCTTAAAAACCGAAAATTTACTATATATATATATAACCAAATCAATATCCCATAAACCATATATATAACTTTACAAAGCCATTGTAAAACATTTCAAAGATAATTTTATATATTTACCGTGGTGCCTGTATAAAATTTTCTACCCTATGGTCAAGTGATACGGATGTTTATCATTTCAATCCGCAATTTAAAATAAAAATGCGGTTGTATATCATTTCAAACCGCAATCTTGAATGAAATGAAAATGCATGATGACTTGTAGTTTATACAATATAAATATAGCGTCCATTCATCCAAGTATCAATCATCAACCATTATTTGCAATCATCATCCAATTTAAACAATCATCGATATAGAGCATATAAATTTTACAGGTATTAACTAACAGTTTATATTCAATAATAAATTTAATAACTGTTAAACTGGCAGTTTATATGCAAATAAATAAATTTAATAACTATTGAACTAGCAGTTATATGCAAATAAATAAATTCTAACTGTCAATCTATATGCCATAAATAAATTTAATTAACAGTTAAATTAAATAAATGCGATTTAACTGAGATGACAAATAAAACATGCCAAACAGTCATAAATAAATTTCTACTCATATCTAAGGTCAATTTAACAGACATAGGAAATTTTAGAAATTGCGAGTGGGTTAAACACTCACCTTTTGAACTTAAATCGAATTTAAATCCGATTTAAACCCAAAAACTCGACGGTCTTTAAATCTTTCCATACCAATGCCAAAACGTCCGAAAATTTATTACGATCCTAACAAAAAAATTTCGCGTGAAACGGAGATCGTATGCAAAAGTTATTGCATAAAACGAATGAAATTTTGAAATTAAAACAAAAGAAAATAAAATAAATTAACGTCACCCTACCCTTGCAAGTCAATGCCACGTCAAAGAGGGCACGTGCGCAAAACGTTCCAGAAATCGAACCCTAATCCATACGCGATCATCAGGAACGAGCCGCCACTGGCACCATCCAGCGTCGCCCAAACTTCGACCACCCACCAACCATATCCTCGATCTGACCATGCCGAACCCAGTGACATGCCCGGCCGCACCCAAGCCCCCACTCGCATGGTCGAATGACCCCATCTGCAGCCTCCATGCCGATGACCTTCCAAGCAAATTTCTAGCGAACTCTCCTCCAAAACGATGATGCAAACCGATGGATCAGTTTCCCTGAGCACCCTCTTCGATGCAGCACGTCCCGATCGTCTTCAAATCAAAGATCTACCGTTGAACCTCGACGATAAATATGGACGGCCGGGACAAAGCCCCAAATTTCTGGTCAAACCATGAACCAAATCGAGAAACGAATTACGCCATTGAATTACGCTCGTCGAGAGCATCAGCATAATTTTTTTGAAATTTTTCTGAGATGATTGAAATTTTAGCTTTTGATTTGATTTTTGAAATTTGAACATGGATCTAGGGTTAGCAGCCATGGGGAAGAGAAGGAACTGATGAAATGAACGCACAAACAAATGAGAATAGATAGGCTAGGGTTTATAACTGGGTGTATATAGATAGGTTGGAAATTTGAATAGATGGATCGTGTTGGATATACGTGCTATAGCTAACGTGGCCCAAAAAGCCCGTTCTGACCCCGGAACGAAATTGGGCAAACCCACATATCAAAATAGGTATTTTAAAATATTCTGAACGTGATGGAAAAAGTTTCACATCCAAATTCGATCGTATGAAGAACTTATACTTAAATCAATGTTTCCAAATTGATTTCAAATTGATTTCAATTCAATCGATTTCAGGGCGTTTCGAGTCCATACGATCAAACGACAAGTCTGATCGCTATGAAACTTGAAACCCTACTATAATTCACTGTTACGGATCCGATGAAACTGGTTTCGTCGAAATCCGAGTCCGTGACCAAAAAGGCTATTTTATATTAATTGAATAAATTTAAAATAAATAAATAAAATCCAATTTTATATTTAGATTCTAAAATTGACCCATTTTATCCCTTTTAAAAATTCTCAATCATTTACAAAATTTCAACATGTTTAAATGTCAATTTAAAGGAGGTAAATTTTTTTAAATTTCAATATAAATCCTTAATTCCATTAAATTCCCAAATTAAAAATAATATCCTAAAATTTCATTTAGTCAAATAAATAAATTAGTATTCCATCCACTCCAGTCAACAGATGGATTAAAATATTGGATTCCAAATTATCACCCAAATTCCTCACATTATCTTTATTTCAAATAACGAATTATTTAACTATATTCAATGCTTTCATTGAGAATTGAACTCAGGCGAATTATCATCATTGCTCCACGAAAGTTTGTTGAAGTAATCTCTCTGAAGACTAGAAGTTTATCTGAAATCATGGCTCCGGGGGGAAGGAGTAGATCTGTTAGATCTGGAAATGTTCAAGAGGGAACCTCCGCTTCCCCAGCACCTAATCAAGCCACTCCACCTGTTGGGGTTACAAAAGCGGAGTTGGATGCTGTAATCTTAGGGCTGAACCAGCAGATAAATGCCCAAAGTGCACAATTGGAGGCTCAGAATTCCCAAAATGCCCTAATTTTGAATAAGTTGAATGATTTGCTTGGGGTAAACCGTCAACCAACGGGTAATGAAAGGAACTTTGCTGGCAACATTCATGAAGCTGAAGAAAGAAACATTCCTGAGAGGGCTGCCAGCCCCTTTGAGCGGACATTTCCTGAAGTTGGTGGATCTAAAGCTCAAAATGATGAGGGGTATCTTTCTGAAATGGTTCGACAAATCATGAAAGAAAGCATGCAAAGGAATGAAGACGAGAAGGAATGGGGTTTCGCTCCAAGTAAAACCCCGTTTACCGAAAGGATCTTAAAGGATGAATTCCCAAGGAAGTTCGTCCCTCCAACTATTCCAGCTTACAAGGGAACAAGTGATCCAAACGAATTCTTGTATAAGTATGATTGGCACATGACAGGTGCCAGAGCTTCTGATGAAATAAAGTGTCGATATTTTCCTGTATATTTGGAAGGTGTAGCTCTGCTTTGGTTCACCAAGCTACCAGTTCGGTCTATAGATCAGTTTTCTGACCTAACCTGGAAATTCAAGGAGCAGTTCAGACTATATGCTTCAAAAGCCAAAGATATCATGTCGTTGTCAAGTTTAGAACAGAATCCAGGGGAAACTATCAGATCTTTCTTGAATCGCTTTAATATAGCGCTGGACGAGGTAGACAATGCAGAACCACGAATGATCTTGACCTATCTGATGAGGGCCATCGACAAGACGAGCGAATTTGGAAAATGGCTTAACATGAAGGAACCAAATTCCCTTGAAAAATTCTACAAGAAAGCAGATGAGTTCATACGCCTAGAAAGCCGTCCTGTACCGGCAAACACAGTATTGGAAAAAGATGTAGATAACATTGCTGCTCCACGCAAGAATGAATCTGTAGGACAGAAGAGGGAAAATAATGATGGGAAGAAACAAAAAAATCTGAAGAAGCCTCGTTCCTTCAAGTCATCAGAATATACCCCTTTATCAGATACGCCAGAGCGCATTTACCTTGCCACTAAAGATTCGGTCGATTATCCTAAACCTCCCGTTTTGAGAACCGGAAAAAAAGCTGTACAAAGCGGGAAGTTTTGCCGCTTCCATAATCAACCCGGTCTTGATACCGATGAATGCCGCCAATTGAAAAATTTGATTGAAGAATAGATAAGGGAAAACAAGCTGCAGCAATTTGTGGAAAAGAATAGCAGCAATCCCGCTTCGTCTAGTCAGGGGCAACGAGCTCCTGCTCATCAACCCAGGACAAGTGAGAAGACTGCAGGGCATGAATCCGAAAGGCCTGTTATCAATATCATTACGGGAGGACCTCACCCAGCAGGCAAGAGCTGGGGTGAGATGGGAAGGTATACCCGAGCTTTGAAGTATGTACCGGCCGAGGAAGATGTCTTTGTTTTGGAAGGTGCTACGCCCCTGAAGCAACAAAGAACTTTCTATGATGATATTGTGTTCAGAGCCAGGGATTCCACAGGTATTGAAGCTCCTACCTTGGATCCCTTAGTCATCTCGGCTGGTATCGGGCCATCTATTGTCAGAAGAGTTCTCATTGATTGTGGCGCATCCTGCAATATCCTCTTCAAGAAAACATTCGACCAAATGAAGATCCCTATGGCTGATGTGCAAGCCTCATCGCAGAAAATCGCTGGCTTCAATGGGGAGCCAAAACAGCCGATAGGAACCGTTGATTTGCTTGTAGAACTTGAAGAGGGAAAAAGAAAAGTGGTCTGCAAGCAAACTTTTGTGATAGTCGATGAATTTTCTGCTTATAATGCTTTCCTTGGCCGTCCAACTCTCGCAGCATTCAAAGCTGTTCCGACCCCATGGTGCCTCACCGTTAAATTTCCCACAGATAATGGAGTGGGAGTTATAAAAGGGGATCAAAATGTTGGGCGGGAGTGTTATCTGACAGAGCTACGAGAAATAAGGAAAAGAGAAATGGGAAAGGATGCGGCAACCCCAGTCCGCATCAAAGAACCAGCCTTGAAGCAATTACAGGGCGGACCCTGCACTGGCGAGCACAGCGGAGCAACGAAAGAGATGGATCCTAGAAAAGCCAGTGCAGGGGAGAATAGAGTGGTACCAGTGGAAACGACAATACCAGTACCTGTTGACCCAAAGGACCCAAACAAGGTGTTGAATGGGGGTTCACAACTTAATGTGTCAATTCAGAATATCTTAATATCTTTTTTAAAGGCAAATTTGGATGTTTTTGCTTGGACTCATGCCAATATGTGCAGAATATCCCCAGAAGTTGCAGTACACACTCTGAATATTGATCCAAAATTTACACCTGTGAAACAGAAAAGGAGGACTCAAGGTCCAGAAAGGTCAGCAGCATTAAAAGAAGAAGTTGATCGGCTCATGGGGAATAACTTTATCAAAGAATCTACCTATCCGAATTGGGTTTCAAATCCAGTGCTGGTCAAGAAAGCCAACGGAAAATGGAGAGTGTGCATCGATTTTTCAGATCTAAACAAGGCCTGCCCCAAAGACTGCTTCCCGTTACCCAGGATCGATCAACTGGTACACGGAACAGCGGGACATGAATTGTTATCTTTTATGGATGCCTACTCCGGATATAACCAGATCATGATGCATGAGCCAGATCAGGAGGACACGAGCTTTATCACCGATGTTGGTCTTTACTGCTATAGAGTTATGCCCTTCGGGCTGAAGAATGCGGGGGCAACCTACCAAAGACTTGTTAATGCTATGTTCAAACCGCAATTGGGCAAGACTATGGAAGTCTACATCGATGACATGTTAGTAAAGTCTAAGAAAGCAGTGGATCACATAGAACACTTAGCAGACATGTTCGCAGTCTTTCGAAAATACGGAATGAAGCTTAACCCTTTAAAATGTTCATTTGGAGTGGAATCCGAAAAGTTCTTAAGTTTCATCGTGAGCGCTAGGGGCATTGAGGCTAGTCCTGCTCAAATTACCGCCTTAAAGGAAGTCAAAGCTCCTAGAATGAAGAAGGAATTGCAGAGTCTCAATGGAAAAGTCGCCGCCTTGAGTCGGTTCATTTCCAAAGCCACTGATAAATGCATCCCATTCTTTGACGCCCTAAAGAAAGGAAAGAAAAACTTTGATTGGACTCCCGAATGCCAAAAAGCCTTTGATGAATTGATTCGCCACATGGAAACGCCCCCAATACTTTCTAGGCCTGGCGATGGTGAGGATCGTCTTATATACTTGGCAGTATCATCTCATGCTTTAAGTGCAGCGCTGATACGAGAAGACAAGAGGATTCAACATCCAGTTTACTATATCAGCAAAAGACTCACTGGGGCAGAGATGAATTACTCCAAGTTGGAAAAACTCGCCTATTGCCTACTGATTGCATCAAGGAAGTTGAGGCAATATTTCCAAGCTCATCCTATCAGAGTCCTCACCGATCAACCTTTAAAGCAAGTCCTGTTTCGCCTTGAGACTTCGGGTCGTCTTCTAAAGTGGAATATTGAACTCAGTCAATATGACATCACTTATCATCCCCTAAAAGCAATCAACGGACAAGCTTTAGCGGATTTCATTGCAGAATTCACAGATAAGGGTAATAGTGAGGAGGAAACGATCGATGATTCCCCAATCCAATGGAAGTTATATGTTGATGGCGCGAGAAATGACTGCTGTTCTGGAGCCGGAGTTGTACTTGAGACCCCTGAAGGTCGGTCATTATGCTATGCACTAAGATTGGAATTTCCTTCAACGAACAATGAAGCAGAATACGAAGCTCTTATCGCTGGCCTAAGAATTGCTAAAGAACTAAACATCCGAGCATTACAGATCTTCAGTGATTCTCAGCTTATTGTATGCCAAGTCAAGAAGGAATTCCAAGCGAAAGGGGGAAATCTGCCTGCCTACTTGTTAAAGGCTTGGGAACTCCTGGGTGATTTCGACCATTACATGATAAGTCATATTCCTCGGGAAGAAAACACGAAAGCAGATTTTCTCGCAAAGTACTCTAGCACAGGCGAAGCTCAATTTCTGGGGTTGACTCCAGTGGAGGTCCTGTCGGCTCCAAGCATTGATGAGATGGATATTGATTGGATCATGAGCGTGTCTCAAGAGCAAGACTCATGGATGACTCCAATAACAGAATATCTGCTCAATGGCTCTTTACCGGAAAATTCAAAAGAACGAAAGAAACTACTGAGGAAAGCCTCTCACTATATAGTCCAGGATGGCCAATTATACAGACAGGGATTCTCAATGCCGTTACTTCGATGTGTATCCAGGGAAGAGTCCAAAACAATCCTAGCTGAGGTACATGGGGGAGAACGTGGTGATCATTTAGGTGGTCAAACTTTAGCAAAGAAGATTCTCCGATACGGATATTTTTGGCCAGAAATTAATCGAGATGCAGCAGACTATTCCCGAAAATGTGACAGATGCCAAAGATTTGCAAGAATTCCTAGAGCACCTTCCACTGAACTCACACAGATGGTCAGTCCATGGCCGTTTGCAATATGGGGGATAGACCTTGTAGGACCGTTACCAACTGCCAAATCTGGAATTAAATATGCCATTGTGGCTGTAGATTATTTTACTAAATGGGCAGAAGCTGAACCACTGGCTACTATCACCTCTAAAAAGATGATAAGTTTTGTGACTAAAAATATCATTTGCAGGTATGGTGTGCCTCAAAAGATAATTACAGACAATGGTACTCAGTTCGAAAGTGAAGAATTCCAAAATTTTTGCAAACGATTCAAAATCCGAAAAAGCTTCTCAGCAGTAGCTCATCCACAGGCAAACGGGCAGGTGGAAGCAGTAAATAAAATTATCAAGTCAACCATCAAGAAGCAACTTGAAAGAGCAAAAGGTGGTTGGGCCGATAAGCTACCGCTAGCACTATGGGCGTACAGAACTACCCACAAGACTGCGACTGGGCATACTCCGTTCTCATTGGCATACAGATCAGAGGCAATGATTCCGGTAGAAACAGAGGTCCCTTCACATAGAAGAATCCATTTCAATCAAGCGGAGAATGAAAAACTACAGCTTGAGGCACTAGATCTCCTTGATGAAAAAAGAGAAGAGGCTGAGCTCAGAATCGCATCTCATTAGCAAAGGATAGCCAGACATTTCAATTTCAAGGTTCGCCAACGCAGCTTTGAGATTGGAGATCTAGTCCTAAAGAGAATTATGACAGCGACAGGTGTGTTTGGGCCAAATTGGGAAGGACCATATGTCATCGGTCAGAAGCTTCTTGACGGTACATTCAAACTCACTACTGTCGAAGGAGATCAAATTCCAAGAGCTTGGAACAGCAATCACTTGCGCCCATACTTTACTTGATAGCTTTGTTGAAATATTATAAAAAGAATTATGAATGTATGATTCCTGTAATTGAAAGCGATTGTAAAACCGATGCAAGTGAATAATGAAAGACTATAAAGTGGATGTAGGCCCAAATTCTTGGCCGAACCACTATAAATCTTGTGTTCCTTATTATTATTACATGTTTGCTTTATTTTCGATATGAAAAGTACATTAAATGTATTGCTGAAATGTCGATTTAAATTTTTGCAGGCAACGAAAATAAAACTTGCACATTACAAGACCAAGTGATTCTTCTTATCATTCAACAAACAAATTCCAAGTCACAAAATTCTCGAACTTAAATCCTAAATAAGAAGTGCTTCAATTGAACGGCCAATGATTTCGCCGAAAACGGGCTCTAGCTAATAATTTGAGAAGTTTGAACAAACAAACATCCAATTAAGAAGCTTATGCCCGTTCTCGCGAACTAGCCTAGCAATGAAGTACACTTCTTTGGATTAAACAAACTACTTGTAAGAGAAGGGAGTGCGAGCTTGAGAAGAAAAAATAGAGGATCGCTAAAAAGGCATAAGCAAGTGGACAAGGAACAGCTAAAGCCCTCTTCAGAGGCACAAGTCCTCTTCAAAGGCACAACTCTTCGGAGTATAAAGACCTCTAACGAGGCATATGCCGCAAAAAAGAAAGTTCTCTACTCAACCAAAAAAGATTGGAGGAGTCATGACCCTCCAACCATGAGAGAGTAACTTCCAGGCAATCCTCGGAGGCACATTTCACCAGGAGTGGAAGTGTGACAACCGCTCTTCGGAGTTTCACTTCACCTGAGTTGAAACGTAAAACAAAATAAAAGCCCTCTTCGGAGGCCCATTTCACCAGGAGTTGAAGTGCGACAGTCACTCTTTGGAGTTTTACTTCACCAGAGTTGAAATGTGAAACAAAATAAAATCCCTCTTCGGAGGCCCATTTCACCAGGAGTTGAAGTGCGACAGCCACTCTTCGGAGTTTCACTTCACCATAGTTGAAATGTAAAACAAAATAAAAGCCCTCTTCGGAGGCCCATTTTGCCAGGAGTTGAAGTGCAACAGCCGCTCTTCGGAGTTTCACTTCACCAGAGATGAAATGCAAAAAAAAAAAAGAGAGCCTCTCCCTAGGGGCAGAAACAGAAAGACCTCTTCCCAGAGGCACAATAAGACAGAAAGACCTCTTCCCAGAGGCAGAAATGAAAAGACCTCCTCCCGGAGGCACAATCAAGCAGAAAGACCTCTTCGGAGGCACGCGTTTCACCAAGATTGAAATAAAACTTCCAGGTGTTGAAACGTGAAAAAGTCTTCCTCAGAGGTGCAACTTTTCAAGAAACAAAAATCAAGAAGCCCTTTACTGTGGCAAGTTAAAAAAAAATCCTCATTAAAAGCACACTTTAACTTTCAAAGGAAGAATGAATTACTTGTTCTAGAAAACTCTCTTCTTCAAAAAGAAGTTGAAGTACCTTACAAATACCCGCTTTACCACATAGAATATTTCATTCAATAAAATGTGTATATGCACAAAATAAAAAGTGATATCTTCGAAGGTTGAAGCGTAGAAACTTATTTGTGCTCTATTTTTTAATGAAATCATATTCCTCCAAATGTGGAATAATTATTCTCTAAAAAATAAAAGCACAAGTTCCTCATAAAATAAAATATTACAATGGGCTTATGGTATAAGGGCAGCATGGCATAACTACATCGGTAAAATTGCGCTCGAACAATATATACCACAAGCTCACTGCAATATCGTACAAAGAAACTTGTACAAAAATGAATAGTAAATGCATTCTCAGATACAGATAGAAGTTTGTACAAATAAAAAGAATCATTTTATTCAACACTATTTTATATACAGGTACATGTTCCAAAGTAAAAAACAAAAGAAAAGCGGGGGGGGCGGTACCTGCACAATTTCCGGTCAGTACATGCAAAAAAGGCAAAAAGCGATATGAAAGCCACAGAACCAGAGCCATCATTTCTTCTTCCGCCCACATTTTGAGCCCGCACCTGGCCGAATGACCAACTTTTTAGGCCGGCTTGTGAGGGTAGGGGATGAAGGAGAAAGGGGCTCGGTCGGACTTTCTTCCGTCTCTTCTTCGCCAGTTAAAGATCCCTTCTTCTTCTTCTTCTTGGAAACTCCCTGCTTTCCTCTCTTCTTGGAGGAAGACCCACTCCCTGGAGAAAGAAGTTTGGATAACGGTTCAGCGTCGGAGCCAGTTGGTTCTGGAGTCCTCTCGCTTCCTTCAGTCTCTTCTCCTTTCGGATCTTGAGAAGCAACGGGATCATCTAAGCCGTGAAGAGCTTCTATTTGCTCCTCTTGTGACCCGGGTTGCGAGGCAGAAGGAGGAGTGACCTTAAGAGGCGGGGAAGGAATAATTGGAGGAGGAGAAGCCTGAACAGTGCCCGACGTTTTCTCTGCAGAAGGAAAAAAGTTCAAGTCAGTAAAAAGAGGAGACAATGGCTCGCTGAGATTCAAGACGTAGTCAAAAAGCTCATCAAGTTCGTAAGAAACAGATGAGCAGTCTACTTGGGCAAGATTGTCGGTAGGGTTACCTGCAAAAGTCGGTTCCCTGACGTCAACTTCGTAAGCTTGTGCCTCGGAACTCTCGCCGCCTTAATCTCCACCTTGTATGCTTGTGATATCAGTGGTAACTTTAGTAGGAGATGGGGAATGAGAACTAGAACCGATAATGTCAATTTCGCCTGAATGAGAAGGTTGAATTGGAGAAGTTGAGATGATTTTTCCTGAATATTCTCCTGCAGTTGTTTCGGCCCTTAATTTTGCAAGCTGTTCTCTCCCCCTAGCGAGAGCGGCACGAGCATCATCATCAAGATAGTGCTCCTCAAGAGCTGACTCAGCATAGCCAGCGCCGCTACCACCGAGCATATCGAGTGCGACCTCCCAAACTTCAGCCAGTGTAATTTCATACTTGGGGCCTAGAAAGGCGAGGCTATCGCGCCCCAAGATGCTATGCAGATAGAAATCAAATAATGTTGAGCTGATGTTGGCCCTCGTTGCCTCGTGATATTCTTCAGCTGCAATTTTGCCGGCAACGGCCTCATCACGCTCCGTTTCAGTTTTAGAAAGTTGAAGCTTAAGCATTTGAATCTCCGCCTCTTGGGAGCTGTTCTTCTTCTGAAGCTTTTCAATATCAGCGACATAGCCCTCGCTAATTCTTTTCTGCACTTCAAGCCTGTCTTCGGCATCCCTTTGGCTGGCATGAGCATCTCTTACTTGTTTTAGGAGCACTTCTTCCTTTTGAGAATAGGAAGTAGAGGAAGCAGCAAGCTCTTGTTTCAATTCTTCAACTTTTGCTTCAAGCTCTTCATTATAAGAAGCAGTGCTCCTCATCTCAGTGTCGTGTTGCTCAAGAACTTTTTGCCACACGGCTTTATCGTTTTCCATAGTGAGCATGGCCTCTATGTTCGCACGATTAACCCTTTGAAGCTCGTCAACAAGTTTTTGCCAGTTCGACATCCTCTCAATATCAAGCTTGACGGCATCGAGGTTTCGTAACATAGCAGACTTGTCAATGGGGACCAAGTCAAGGTCAAACCTTACTCCCTTCAGACACCACTGTGGAAACCGACTCTGCAAAGTGGCTGGACCCGGTCCGACTTGGAATTTGGGCCTACTAATTATTGTTTGGATGTCTGCCTTCCCGAGAGCAGGAGAGCCGGAAGGATAGTTGAGCGAGGCAGGAGCAGTAACCTTTTCAGGAGTTGTAAAGGTGTGCTTCTCACCATGTCGGGCTCGCTTGCTCGAATCTTCAACCATATGACTTTTTCCTCTGTCATCATGGGATTTTCTTTTATGGGAATCGTCGCCTCTTTGCGAAGAGTCGTGGCGCTCCTCCCTCTCTCTTCTCTCGTAACGCTCCTCTTGAGTCTTCTTCTCTTGAGCCTTTCGAGCGGCTCTTTCTTCATCAGATTCTCTGTAAGAGGGAAGGTAACTCCTGTAGTCATATTGGCTACGCCTCCCGTAGCGCTGGAAATCATCATAGTAGGATCCGCTGCGCCCCATCGGAGGATCTGAAATAAAAAATAACTATATCTTAGAATTCTTCAAAGTACAAAAAACCAGAAGCATAAAAGTGCCAAAAAAGAAATTCTAAGTGTGTGTGGCGTGCAAACTACGCGCATCAAACTACGAACCACTCTTTAATTGAGGAGTGGTTGTGGGTGTAATAGTTAGCGTCAACTCTTGAGTCGACGGAGTCTGTTGCAGGATAGAAGTCGCTTCAATTAATGAAGATGAAACCCCGGTTGTGATAGGATCATCTTTAAAGATCTCTTGCGAGGTGGCAAAGAGGTCGCTCAGCCCTTCGAAAGTATCGTCCCTGCTCTGCTTGGCAAGGCTAGTTTTTTCGGCTTCTTCGCCAGGTTTCTGTGACAGTCGAGGAGATCCCTGGGGCACTTCTTCCTCAATAACCGGGGCAAGCTCGACAGATGGCCCCGCAACATCAACCGAAGTGGAGCACTTCACTAGCGAAGCCTTGGGAGCATGACCTTTTGGTATGGATGTGTCTGTAGAAACCAGAGCATCTGATGCTTTAGGTGGGGAGTCCGGAACCTCGCAGGGGTGTGTGGAGCGAGAAGGATGAAGAAGTCCGAACTGGTGAAGGAATTCGTCGTTCAGCAAAAATTTCACGTCCCGTTCTTCAACCGGTACTGCTACAAGCCTCTCCAGGGTTGGCTTGTGACTGGGATCTCTACAAGGAGGGGGAAGTACTGAAATAAAAGAAAAGAAATGATGACGAAGTTAACACTTGGCAATTCGAACTTTAAAAGACTCAGAATATAAAAGAGGTAAAGGTAGATGATCTTACTTCCTTCTCTCCACGCAGCGTAAAACCCCGGGGG
Source organism: Allium cepa (assembly GCA_030765085.1). Classification (NCBI taxonomy): domain Eukaryota; kingdom Viridiplantae; phylum Streptophyta; class Magnoliopsida; order Asparagales; family Amaryllidaceae; genus Allium; species Allium cepa. The sequence continues at coordinate 948,008,683 of CM060943.1, read as the reverse complement.
GCAACGGACATAGAAAAATTGAGTCAAAAACCCATGAGCACTGTCAGGAAGGCCGATGATCAATTTACGATTTCGAGCACTTCTCACGACAGTAATAGAGGGGTGATCTTTAGTCCTGGTGAAAGAGCATAGGAAGCAAATCTCGTCTAAGCTTGGGAATCGATCAAGCGTCCTCCTAAACAGTACACACAACCCCATTAAAATGGCATAACCATTGGGGTGTAATTGGGACGGGGCGATGGCCAATTGACGAAGAAGTTGTTGGCAAAAGTCATTGAAAGGAGGAACGCCCCCACTCAAGCACATTTGTCGATTGACCGTTACAAAGCCAGGAGGTGCTATGTCAGCAGTGTTACTTCTCTCGCGAAGAATGGCATCTGATTCAACAATGCCAAACTGAGCGCACAATTGGCGAAAAACTCTGTACGATAAAGTAGAAGAGGCTCTTTCGGGAGGATTGACCAGAGGAGCAGGAATTACAGTGGCCTCTCCAGTCTGAACCATTGTATCTTCTTCCTGAGAAGTCATTCTACACAAACAACTGGATATTCAAATGTGAAGGTGCACGTTTCCTAAAAGTGTGAAGTGTTGTGCAAAACTAATAAAAATAGCAAGTAAATATAACTGGAGTTAAAATAGTCGACGATTGGTCAACTACAAAATTTCAGAACTTGTTAGTCTAAATTTAAAGCATAATATTAGTGCAAGCTGGTCGGTTTCAATTGACTATTTCAGTGTTGCTTTAATATTTTACTTGAAATTGATGAGTCGAAAGCACTTCGTTCACACAATTTATTTAAATTAATTATCTGTTATTAACTAATCTGTCATTTGATATGGGCAGTCGATGGCAGTATATTCGTCCCAATTTTCTGTAAATGTTGTATTGGACAGATTGTTAGCTTGCAAGTTAAAGCAACCTGTGAATGAATGCAATAAAGTTCAACAGTTCAAAGTCCATGCAACGGTTCAAAGCATGAACAAAATTCACACAAGTCCTGACTCGCCAACGACTCAAAGCCTAGGTCCTATCTACTTGAGTCGGTCAGGGGTTAAGCCCCAAGAAGCAACTCGGTATGGAAAATAACCTAAGTGCTGAGTCGTTCACGACTTATGGCTTGAATCGTTCACGGTCTAAAGGATGAGTTGTGGTAGGGATCTAAGGGGTTGAGTCGCTCGTACGACCTATGTCCTAAATCATTAGGAAGTCAACACGACCCAAAAATTAGGTCATGGACGGATGAGAGTGCAAGGCCTTCCTAAGTCGGTAAATCCAAAAAACCAACTATATCGTGAGAATTTTAAGTCGTCTCCACAACCAGTTAACTCCTTTCTAACCCATTAACCCATTAACCTGCTAAGAACTTTCTCATCTCATCCAAACCCACAGACCAGCTAATCCGAGACACTGTAATTCATTATCTTCTCCTCACATCATCGGAAATCACCCAAAAACCAATTCGAATCGCTTCAAGCGTGCGACGAATATGATGCACTACTATGATTCATGAACGATAACAACAATATGATTGATGGCAGTCGCAAATCGATCAAAAACATGGCTCGCAATGGAACGCGACACAAAAGTGAATTGGAGTCAGAAAATGGGGAGTCCAGATTTGTGAGTCAATGGCGATCGTGGATTGAACAGAAAGTGAATTCACTTACGCAATAAAAAGGTAAAGATGAGTTGACGACTGATTAGCTTGGATGCGTCTCTGGAAACTTAAAGGATCGTTAATGGCAGGATCGAATAAAACAGATAAGCAATGAAGTGAGGAGGAAGGACCGACTCAACGGCTTATATACGATGCGGGGGGGAAGATGAAAGGACTAACGAGTCATGAGTCTCTTTGAGTTGTTTAAGACTCAGGCACTGGGTCGAAGCACACGACTCATGACTTGAGCGTGTACTTCGAGGGGCAATTGTTAACCCCTCTGCTCAAGCGACTCAAGAAAGGCTCACGACTCACAATGATTACCGACTCAACTGATTACCGACCTAACATATGGACCGAATCAACGACCTACTTAGTTACGACTCAACAGCCTTAAGGAGTTGCCGACTCAACGGCCTTGAAGGGTTAACCGCCGACTTAACGACTCAAGAGGGACAGCGACTCACTAGGTTATAACCTTAATGCCTTAAAGGTGTTGGCCGACTCAAGGTACTTCACGACTCAAGGTACTTCACGACTCAGCAAGTTACCGACTCAACAATTGAGGAGTTGCACGAGTTAAAGAATTGTGCTTACGACCTACCTTGAATCGTCAGCGACTCAAGCAAGCAAACAAGAAGTTACGACTAGTTAACTCGTGCGCGACCACAGCTCACAACTTACGACTTAAGAAAGTCCACGACCTAAAGGAGTGACGAATCAAAGCGCTAAAAGGAAGAGTCAACAACACTTAAGTCGCTGCTGACTTATAACTGCAGATAAGTCGTTCACGACCTAAGACTTGGAGACAAGTTCAATACCATGCTGTAATGAAATGACTCGTTGACGACTTACGACTTATGATGAGCCATGTACGACTCATGCTGGCATAAAGGAAGTCGCATTTGGTTAACTCAGGAATGACTTAGAACTTGTATCATTCATTCAAATGGGTGCATAACTTTGGACCAAGCCATGAGCTAAACCCAATAGGTCGGCCGCTACCTACCATGAGTCATCTACGAGTTACGACTTATCATGAGTCGTGTACGAGTTACAACCTAACTCCGAGAAATGTCTATAAATACGACCCTAGCTCCAACTAGAAAGGGACTTTTGGCTCATTCTTTCCAAGCACCGATACTCTGCTGCATTCAAAACCGACTCGATACCCAAAGCTTTTAAGACACGTAGAACGCTATCAACAACTTCAAGAAGGAATCTCATACATCCGACATGGATTTGAAGACTTTCTCTTACATTGAAGTTTAAGCTACTCGTTCAAAGTGTTTAGTAATTCAAAGTGTATTGTACTTGAGAAGAATTGTATCAACTTGAAACGAAATCATCAATAAAGATATTCGGAGTGGACGTAGGCAAACAATTGAGCCGAACCACTATAAAATCGCTGTTATTTACTGCTTTTTCTGTGGTTTTCTGCTTATACTCTGTTCCCGTATCATCGGGTGGTGCTTTCACAACTACACTTTACACACCGGGGTGTTAGCGTTTAAATTTTAGCGTTAACATTCAATCTCATTTAATTTTATTAATTTCAATTGTTAGACTCTATACTTCAATTATAAATACATAAATAAATTATGATTCCCATTTATTTTATATTCACTATTTATCATATTACCATCTTGGGTACCATTTATTTTAATATATATATATATATATATATATCCAGATACTTTACATTTTTCCATTGTTTATCTCAATTGCATAACATTAATTTATATTTATTGCAATGGTTCCTGGTTTAATTGAACGAACTAAGTATATAACTCATAACGATTGTTGTAAAACTCTCAATCCCACATTTATAAGTATATTATTTCCACTCAAATATTATATATATATATATATATATATAGAGTATTAGTTTTCATTTAATCATTATTTATATATATTAATTGAATAAATTCACTAATTAAGTCCGTTTAAATTTATTACCAAGTCCATTTACCTTTCCCATCAACTTGAATTCCATTCAATTAATATAACCAATCAAAATCTCATCCACACTTTAATATCAACCCACAATTATTGCAATTCAATACCTTATATGGATTTATACAATTACCATTAACTTTTCATTCAATTACTATTAAATGCATATCTATTCATCAACCAATTCGATATTTACTTTTCGTTCCTTCTATTTGATAAATAACCTAGTATACGTTTATACACATTCATTTCATTCCGTTCATTCATGGGTATTGCATTGAAATTTAATTTATTAGCTAATACCAACATTATTACTATTTATTACAATTCGATTCCTAATTTTATTCAATAACCTGAATAAATAACATATATATAAATCAAATCCTTACATTTGTTTTTCTCATATTCAATTTAAAATCAAATCATAACATTTAAATGATTTTATTGAATTGGACTTTCATTCAAGTCATAAATTATTAACTTGCATTAACATGATTCCTTAATTTACTCTAATTACCGTTTACACTCTTTATTTGCATTAAATCAAATTAATATTTTCATTAATTTCTCATATTAAATTTTATATCCTGGTAAGAATCCTTTTTCTACTTAGTTCATTTGGATTTTATTCAAATTTCTATTAATGGGTTTTAAGTCACCATTTACGTAATTTAATTTAGCGTTTACTTCAGTATTTGTTATAAAGTTTTTTTCCTTTTTCTTCTAGATTTAATTACAAACTTATTAATTTAACCAAATTAAATCCACGAAATTTACGGGTCGTTGCACTTTCCCCCACTCTAAACTTTTCGTCTCCGAAAAGTAAAAGAAGGGAAAAGAAGAATTAAATAACACTTCAACTTATTCAAAATATTTAACTTATAACAAATAATTTACTAAATTTATTTCCTTAAATAAAATACACACGTTTTATAATCATTTTATCTTTTTACACTTAAATCACTAAAGTTTGGTAAACATTCTCAAAATATTCTAAGTCCAAAATTTTACGGAAAATTTTGGCAGAGTCTCCTTTGTACGGAGAGGCTCGGGAGAAAATATAATATCAAAATATAACAATATACAAAAATATTTCCCAAAATAATATATATCCCTACACGGGAAAATATATAAAATAGCGCTATAAACCGTAATCCGAAAACGTACCTATTTGTCGGGCAATTTACGCTAAATTTTATGGAACCAAAAGCATTAGCAATTGCTTCCATAACCTGCATTCCACTTATAAAATCTAAAGGGTTAACAATTTTATATAAAGTGAAATATTCAAGTGGTTTCCATCACTAATAACAGAACAATACAACAACCATCAATTTTAACAACAACATACACAACAAATTCAAAGCAACCATTCAACCAAATAAACAATAGTCGTTCGGGTTCAAAACTTTTAAATCGTACGGAATGAAGAATAAACCATCAAGTGCATCATTTACTCCATAGCCTAAGATAAACTACATAGATTATTCATTCACCCCAAATCCAATTTTCAAAGTATTTTACCCAAACAATCATAATCAAACAACAATAATCCAAACAACAATCAACTGAACCTTTTATCAATTACATACCTTTGTTGTTTGATTTTCTTTTTACTTATACAGTGATTTATCCTTTAAATTTACATTTACTCATTAAATGTTTGCTTCATTTAATTTTTCTTATTACTTACAATTATTCAATCCCATTATCTCAGGTCATGCCCGTTTCTTTTATTAAGTTATAATTATTCGTTCATTTATTATTGCATGTCCTCATTGATTTATTACTTAATTACTTAAGTTTATAATCATCTATTTGTCATACTTACTTTTAATTATGTTCACTTATAGTAAAATTTCGATTATAACTTAAGTTTATAACATTAAATTCTCATTTAATCAGCAATTTCATTGAATACATCGTTACCTACTTTTACTTGTACAATTTTCATTACATTTCCTATTAAACATTTCAACTTTTAATATTTGGTAAGTTATATATGTTTTTAAAGGATGTACTTGAAAGTTACACAAGTTTCCTCATTACCTATGATTAATTTAACGTTCAATAATAATATCCCTTATTTCGTAGGTTATAATTTCAAATTTCATTTAATACCATTTATAACCTATCATTAAATCTCTTATTTCCTTTAGAGGTTTTAATTTATTAATTTCCTATGTTTCAATTCACTACAATAATTGAAACAATTAATTTATGGAAATTTAAGAATTTAATACCGGGTTAAATTTTAAATTATTTTAAAATAATAGATAAATATATATTCTTACAACTTATATATCTCTAATTATATTTAGAACAATCCAAAATTTATATATTTTCAGAAATGAATCTGCAGTAAAACTACTACAGTGGCCTTTTCCATTCGAAACTCGAAAATGAAAGTCGATGATGCGACTGCCATCACCGAAATTATTTTCCAACGACAGAGAGGAAAGTGCCAAACTTATTTTCTCCAGAATCTTCTTTAAAACAACGAATTATATTGAAATATTTATATCAGAAAATACTTATAAGCAATATTATTATATTCCAAAATTTATTCGAAAGAAATTTCAAAAACCCGGAACTTAAGTTCTAAATTTCCAGATTTCTTTTATTTTATTTTTCCAATCTTATTTCTAATATTATTTATACACTCTATTACCTAACAACCAATCTATTTCAGCCAAATATAGATATCATTTGAAATTTTTTTATTTTATATAAAAAATATAATAGGCAAAATTATTTCACTGACCTATATTCAAAACAAATATTATGTCGATCTGTTCTATTTAGTGTTTAGAAATCCCTATTGATGTCATAGCGTCCCATGCACCAACCAGAATTTATAAATACAGAACGGAACAGATTAACACAATATAAAACCTTTTTATAACACTAACAAATACGCTCTCTCATATATATATTCAGCGACTCCCATAGGGTATTACTACCCTATTAATAAAGAGTCAAACCCCACAAAGCTAAGGTTTATCGCTAAAGCAAAGCTCTGATACCAGATGTAACGTCCCGCCTTTTCGCATACTTTAAATCGACACACGTGCCAATTCAAACCATATGGAAGGGCGGATTGTTATGGGGTAAATAAGAAAAACAGAGAAGAAATATAATAAAACAGAATCTCACAGCGGAAGGATAAAATATAATAATCAATATACAGTTCATAAAACTGTTTACACATAATTGATTCTTCTTTATACAATAAATATCAGAGTTACACATATCAATAACAATGCAGCGGAACAGTATGAGTGTAGTGCAATAGAATAAATAATAATAATACGAATCTTCATCTTCTTCCTCCAGAAATTAAGTCTTCAAATCCTGAAACGCTCGGACTGACCGGAGCGAATTTGAAAAGACAAAAACACTCGAGTCAGAACTAAAAGATCTAATGTGAGTTAAATTAACAGAAATAAATATGAGTACAGTAACTCAAGAGATGCTCGGGATTTACATCTCCTAAGGATCCGTTAAACTATTTACTATGCAGTATATTGCGCTATTATAATAGTGTCTAATTGTAAAATAAACTTACTTTTTAATAGCGTTAAGGGGTTACCCATATAGCCCTTAACACAAATAATGCCAATAGTCTATATAGTACCGTAATACCTCCTGATCGGGAAGCTACCAGAGGATACTCCATAGGTACGACACAAATAGAAACTCGTAGTAAAGGCTCGGTATGGTAGGTGACATGGCACAACTAGGCAATGCCAGGGTAGATATACCAATTGCTATCCGGGCTGATGGAAACGCGTAGCCGCAGCTACCGCCCACCTCGAACAAACTCCCCCAAAATCAAAGTAAAAGTGGCCACTGAATCAATCCAAAGTCAAAGGATAATATCGAAGAGGAGTGTCCGATCAGAGGAATGACCTCATTGGCCCGAGAATCGCTCCTGTTTTAGCCACCTTATGCCAACTCACGGGAGTCGGGTCCACGTATTTACCTTGCAGAAAACGCCTCCACCAACCTACTTCATTCTGGAATCTCCGCCGTGTACACGGTTGTTAAAGTGGTTTTCGGAGTTTGCAGAGAGTATGACAACTTCCAATCCCGGTCTCTTCAACAACCAAACATTATTATAACACCGCGGTCCTTTAAAATAATTTATTCTTTTAAAACTAGAATATAATATCCATTTCAAAACCATATGAATATGATATCATTTCCTTTTAAAACCCAAAACAATATGATATCATCTTTATTTTCCAATATATTCTTTCCAAAAATCATAGTGGTTTCAAAGTAAAATATTTAGAAATCAAACTTTTGAATATAATATTTCCAAATTATACGATCTAGAAAGCCATAACTTTGAAACAAATTTCATCTCTCAAATGGTTAAATATTAAATTTCTTTTATAAAACAAAATAGCTTCTTTACATTTCACAAATCAATTCCAAATATCGATTTAAACTTCCAAATACCATTTTAAATTTTTACGTTTCAAAGCTTTAAATATTACACCATTTCAAAAACAACCACATTTGACCATCCCATATATATCAAATTCAATTACTTATTATTTAGACTTGAAATGTTTACTTAATGAATTCAATATACTTTAAGTAAAACTTATAACTTCACATAATTGGACAATCTTTCAATTTATTAAACTTGATATATTCATTTAAATCAACTCGATATTCATTTAAATCATTTTACACAAAAATCAAGTTACAAAATCATATCCTTTAAAAATTCTAACTTTTCATTTAGTTTCAATTTAACTTAATATTCATCTTCCAACCTTATTCTCTTTTAAGTCATTAAAACTCCAGAAGTTTAAATTTAAATAAATTCTTAATCGTATTTGATCTCGAAAATCAGACTTTATTTTGTACTTCAAATCAAATTTATACAAAGCTTAAAAACCGAAAATTTACTATATATATATAACCAAATCAATATCCCATAAACCATATTTATATATATATAACTTTACAAAGCCATAGTAAAACATTTCAAAAATAATTTTATATATTTACCGCGGTGCCTGTATAAAATTTTCTACCCTATGGTCAAGTGATACGGATGTTTATCATTTCAATCCGCAATTTAAAATAAAAATGCGGTTGTATATCGTTTCAAACCGCAATCCCGAATGAAATGAAAATGCATGATGACTTGCAGTTTATACAATGTAAATATAGCATCCATTCATCCAAATATCAATCATCAACCATTATTTGCAATCATCATCCAATTTAAACAATCATCGATATAGAGCATATAAATTTTACAGGTATTAAATAACAGTTTATATTCAATAATAAATTTAATAACTGTTAAACTGGCAGTTTATATGCATTCAAATAAATTTAATAACTATTGAACTAGAAGTTATATGCAAATAAATAAATTCTAACTGTCAATCTATATGCAATAAATAAATTTAATTAACAGTTAAATTAAATAAATGCGATTTAACCGAGATGACAAATAAAACATGCCAAACAGTCATAAATAAATTTCTACTCATATCTAAAGTCAATTTAACAGACATAGGAAATTTTAGAAATTGTGAGTGGGTTAAAACACTCACCTTTTGAATTTAAATCGAATTTAAATCCGATTTAAACCCAAAAATTCGACGGTCTTCAAATCTGTCCAAACCAATGCCAAAACGTCAGAAATTTTATTACGATCCTAAAAAAAAAATTCGCGTGAAACGGAGATCGTATGCAAAAGTTATTGCATAAAACGAATGAAATTTTGAAATTAAAACAAAAGAAAATAAAATAAATAAACATCACCCTACCCTTGCAAGTCAATGCCACGTCACGGAGGGCACATGCGCAAAATGTTCCAGAAATTGAACCCTAATCCATACGCGATCATCAGGAACGAGCCGCCACTGGCACCATCCAACGTCGCCCAAACTTCGAGCACCCACCAACCATCGCCTCGATCTGACCATGCCGAACCCAGTGACATGCCCGGCCGCACCCAAGCCCCTACTCGCGCGGTCAAACGACCCCATCTGCAGCCTCCATGCCGATGATCTTCCAAGCAAATTTCTTGTGAACTCTCGCTCCAAAACGATGATGCAAGCCGATGGATCGGTTTCCTTGAGCAACCTCTTCGATGCAGCACATCCCGATCGTCTTCAAATCAAAGATCTACCGTTGAACCTCGACGATAAATATGGACGGCCGGGACAAAACCCCAAATTTCTTGTCAGACCACAAACCAAATCGAGAAACGAATTACGCCATTGAATTACGCTCATCGAGAGCATCGGCATATATTTTTTTGAAATTTTTCTGAGACGATTGAATTTTTAGCTTTTGATTTGATTTTTGGAATTTGAACATGGATCTAGGGTTAGCAGCCATAGGGAAGATGATGCAGCCAAGACCAGAGAAGAAGCTGTGCAAACTCTAATTCCAGAAAACATGAATTTATGGTGTGGTGTGATGAGTCGTTCGCGACTTAGTGAAAGTTTGGGTCGTTGCCGATCTAAGGAAGAAAGGACACGAGTTAACAAGCCAAGGGGGAAGATAAGCCGACTCAACAGAAGCATATGGGGATGTTTCCGACCTAACGGGTTACATGGGCAAGAGCATGCTTTAGGTCGTTTCCGACCTAAGGACAAGAAGTTACGAGTTGATGGGAGCATAGGTCGTTTCCGACCTAAGGCCTTGAGTCGGAGGAAGTTGAGTCGGCATGCGCCTGAGTCGGCCATAGGAGCAGATGTGTTGTTGGCCTTGAGTCGTTAGGTCGTATACGACCTAACTGTTGTAGCTTGAGTTGTTTGAGTCGTTAAATGTAAGTCGGTCGTGTTGAGTCGTATGAGCCGTTGTACTTTTAAGTCGTATGTCGTATACTATGTACTGTGTGTGGAAGTGATGTGTTGAGTCGTGTGCGACTCAAGGGTTGAATCGGCAAAGAGCTTGAGTCGGTTGTATTTTGTTCTATTGTAAAGGCGTTGAGTCGCGTGAGTTAAGTCAGTCACGATCTAAGTTGGGTCGTGAGTCGGTGCCGGCCTAGGAGTCAGGTGAGAATTTGTGTGTGTCGAGTTGTGAAAGCTATAAATAGCGCGTGTGTTGTACATTGTAGGTAGTTGAATATTGAATAAAAATTTCCTTTTGTTAGCTTTGTGCTTTCATACAATTGGTAGTTGAGTGTGATCTCCTATCTCCTCTTTCGGTTAATCGAGTGCGCTCGATTCAACGATCGAAGAAGCCGATTCACGGAATCTAGTGCGCTAGATCAACGTGCGAAGAATCGTAGATCTTTGAACACGGTATAGTGCGCTATCAACGTGTTTGAGATAGCTAGAGTTCGGAATCTTTGGATCAACGAACTTGGGCATTTTGGTATCTTCAACTCACCGATTGCTATATTTCATCGATTGAAGTTTGTTTGATTAATCCGCTGCGTCATTATTGGTATCAGAGCCATTCTTAGCCAATCATAGCTAAGTTTGATTCTTGGAGCCAAGTTTTTGAAGTTTTTAAAGTTGAAGGAGTTCATCGTGTTCATATTGAAGTTGCATCAAGTTAGGAGTGTTTGATCCATTTCATTTTGGATCGAGGAGTTGGACTTTGTTTGGATTTTGACTTGGAGTTTTTGCGCGCCAAGGAGTTTGAATTTGAAGAAGGCCGTGTATACTTGGGAGTAGCCGTGCCTTGTTGATTGCATTGAAGTGTTTGTAGTAGGTGGCCAAGACAAGTTGTACCGAGGCAAGTCATAGCGAGTCAAGGTGGAGCCGACCTAACTTGAACCGAGTTAGTGTGAGCCGTGAACATCTATTGCCGATCTAAGGTTGAGCCTAGATTGCTTTATTGTGTGAAATTTTGAAGTATTGTGTTCAATTTGTTGAAGTTTGTGAAGTTTACAACCATGCCACCAAGGAGAGCTAACCGACATCAAAACGTTGAAGCTTTGTATCGTAGAGAAGAAGCCGAGCTTATGGAACAACGTATTAATGAAAAGTTTGATGAAGGCATTGGTAAATTGGAGAGATTGATGACTGATTTGAATCAAAGGAGGAGATCACCAAACTCGAACCATGGAGGAAACCGAGTTTCGCCATCGGTTACGGAAGCGAGGAGGGTATCACCACATTCTTGTAGAGATAGAAGAGAAACATCAATTTCATCACGAAAAGATCATCATGACTATGCACATGAAGAAAGAAGAAGTCATCGAGGATTTGACCATGAAGCATATAGAGATGAAGAGAGACATAGTCAAAGAAGCATGCATGAGGGAAGGGATGATGTTAGTCGAGATCGATGTAGGCGTACCTTTGATTTTGTTGAAGAGGGTGATAGAGCAAATATTCATTATAGAGATCGAGACCAAATTCGAAATTCTTACCGTGATGTGGAGGATGATCGTCGTTGGGAGTCGGGTATGAAAATGGAAATTCCAGAATTTAAAGGCGGGATGGTTGCTGAGGAGTTTTTAGATTGGTTGTCTAATGTGGAGGAAATCTTTGATTTCAAGGAGGTGCCGGAGAATAGAAGGGTAAAGTTAGTTGCTACAAGGCTGAGGGGGAGAGCTTTGGCATGGTGGCAGCAAACTAAACTTACTCGAGAACGAATGGGGAAGTCAAAGATAGAATCTTGGGAGAAGATGAAAAAGTTGATGAGATCTACTTTCTTACCTTACAACTACCAGTCACTTATGTACCAAAGGTTGCGGAATCTGAGGCAAGGGACGAAATCTGTTAGCGATTATGCTGATGAATTTTACCAACTCATTGCCAGGAATGATATTATGGAGACAGAAGAACAGCTGACTGCTAGATTCGTTGGGGGATTGAGAATGCAGATCCAGGATATGGTTAATATGTTTGATCCTAGATCCGTTGCAGAGGCACATGAGAAAGCGTTAGCTTGGGAGAAACAAGGAAGGCGTGGAGGTGGTGTGTTTACTAATTCTAATAATCCAGTGAAGGGTGCCGGTGGAAGTTCTAGTGTTCCTAAACCTATTACAAAGCCAGTGGTGAAGGAGGTTGAGAAGGCGAAGGCAAGTAGTGTTTTCAAATGTTATAATTGTCAGGAGTTGGGTCACAAAAGCAATGAATGTCCGAAGCCGAAGAAGAGAACCATGGTTGCAGAAGTTGAGGAGGATGACGGTGAGGAGGCAGAATGTTCAAATACACCTTATGTTGAGGAGGAAGAAGAATTGTGTGGAGATGAAGGTTGTAATCTTATGATGAGGAGAAGTTGTTTGACACCAAAGCAAGAAGAGGATTCTAGTTGGTTGAGAAGCAATATTTTTCAGTCGACATGCACTATTCTGGGGAAAGTCTGCAAGTTCGTTATTGATGCGGGAAGCTGTGATAATATTATTTCTACAGAAGCTGTGAGGAAATTGAACTTGAAGACTGAAAAACATCCTAAACCGTACAAGCTAGCATGGTTAAGGAAGGGTGGTGAAGTGAAAGTGTGTCGAAGAGCTTGTGTTAATTTTTCTATTGGGAAGAAGTACAAGGATGAAATTTTGTGTGATGTCGTAGATATGGATGTTTGTCACTTATTGTTGGGCAGACCATGGCAGTTTGATAGAGCAGTACAGCATGACGGTCGTGCCAACAGTTACAGTTTCATGTTCGAAGGTACTAAAATCACTTTGGTTCCTAAGAAGCAACAACAGAAGGAGAACAAGCTAGAAGAGATTGAAGAATTGAAAACTCTGTTGACTTTGAAAGAGTTTGTCAAGGAAGTAGAGGAAGAACCGGAAGTGTTTTTGTTGATTGGGAGAGAGAGCAGCGAAGAAGTAGAGATTCCAGAAGAAGTAAAACCTGTTTTGAAAGATTTTGAAGATGTTTTTCCAGAGGAATTACCGAAGGAGTTACCGCCACTTAGAGACATTCAACATCAGATTGATCTTGTTCCAGGAGCAGTGTTACCACATCGACCACATTACCGTATGAGTCCGAAGGAACATGAGGAATTGAGAAGATGGAAGAGTTGCTTGAACAGGGTCGTATCCAGGAAAGTTTGAGTCCATGTGCTGTGCCTGCATTATTAGTACCATAGAAGGATGGAACATGGAGGATGTGCACAGATAGTAGAGCTTTGAATAAGATCACTGTTCGTTACAGATTTCCTATGCCGAGGTTGGATGATTTGTTAGATCAATTGAGTGGGGCAACTATATTTTCAAAGATTGATTTGAAGAGTGGTTATCATCAAATTCGAATCAGACCTGGAGACGAATGGAAGACAGCTTTCAAGACAAGAGAGGGATTATACGAATGGTTGGTTATGCCATTTGGTTTGTCAAATGCACCTAGTACATTCATGCGGGTGATGAATCAAATCTTTAGACCATTCATTGGGAAGTTCGTCGTGGTTTACTTCGATGATATTCTGATTTACAGCAGGAGTATGGAGGAGCATATTCTACATCTGAGGGAAGTATTGATTATTCTTCGTGAGGAACAATTTTATGCTGCTACGAAGAAATGTGTGTTTATGACGCATACTGTTTTATTTCTGGGCTATGTTGTTTCAGAAAAAGGAATTCAGGTTGATCAAAGTAAAGTTGAAGCTATTAGAAATTGGCCACAGCCGAGAACTAACACTGAAGTTAGAAGTTTTCATGGATTAGCATCATTCTACCGAAGGTTCATTCCACACTTCAGTAGCGTGATGACTCCAGTGACTGATTGCATGAAAGGGAAACAGTTTGTATGGTCAGAAGAAGCGGGGGTTGCCTTTGAGAAGATCAAGGAATTGTTGACGTCTGCACCAATTCTTGTTTTACCTAATTTTCAGTTATTGTTTGAATTGCATACTGATGCTTCGAAGGTTGGAATTGGAGGAGTTCTAAGTCAGAATGGGAAGCCAGTTGCTTATTTTAGTGAGAAGTTGTCAGGGGCGAAGATGAGATACAGCACATACGATGTTGAGTTTTATGCTGTTGTTCAGGCTGTCAAACATTGGAGGCATTATTTGTTTCAGAAGGAATTTGTTCTTTACACAAATCATGAAGCATTGAAGCATTTACAGGGACAGGATAAAATTTTAGCAAGACATGCATCGTGGATTGCCTATTTACAACAGTTTACTTTTGTCGTTAAGCACAAATCTGGAGTGACAAATCGAGTAGCTGATGCTTTAAGTAGGAGGAGTCATTTGTTAACGACAATGAAGGTTGAAGTGACCGGGTTTGAAATGTTGCCAGAAATTATTGAAGGAGATCCTTACTTTGTGAAATATGTTGAGAAAGTGAAGGATGGGAGTACCGATGAATTCATATTGGTTGATGGTTTTCTGTTTAAGGGAAATCGTTTATGTATTCCAGATTGTAGTTTGAGGATGAAGATTGTAAAGGAGTTGCACGAGGAAGGGCATGTGGGCCGTGATCGTACTTTGCAGTTGATTTCGCAATCTTACTTTTGGCCGTCGATGAGGAAAGAGGTGGAAAGATTTGTGGAGCGATGCCATATTTGCCAAGTTTCAAAGGGGACAGCAACAAATGCAGGGTTGTATATGCCATTACCTGTACCGACTAAGCCATGGGTTGATATTAGCATGGATTTCATTTTGGGTTTGCCGCGAACTCAAAGGGGAAATGATTCGATATTTGTTGTGGTGGACAGGTTTTCAAAGATGGCACATTTTGTGGCTTGCAAAAGGACAGCAGATGCAGTTCGAGTGGCACAGTTATTTTTCAAGGAGATTTATCGACTTCATGGTTTACCAGAATCTATTGTTTCTGATCGAGATACTCATTTTCTGAGTCACTTTTGGTTGAGTTTGTGGAAGATGGTGGGAACGAAACTGAAATTTAGCAGTGCTTATCATCCACAAACTGATGGGCAGACAGAAGTTATTAACAGGTCATTGGGAAATTTGTTGCGTTGTCTTGTACAAGATAATTTGAGAAGTTGGGACATGAAGCTATGCCAGGCAGAATTTGCTCATAATCATGCAGTAAATCGAAGCACAGGATTCAGTCCGTTTCAGATTGTTTATTCAAATTTACCCAGGGGGCCGTTGGATTTAGCAGTTGTACCACAGTCAAAGAGAACAGTTAAACGAGCTGCTGATTTTGTTGATGAGCTGACTGAATGTCATAAAATCGTTCAGGAACGATTGGAGAAATCGAATGAGAAGTATAAGAAGTCTGCAGATTTGAAACGTCGAAATGTTGAATTTAAAGAAGGTGATTTGGTTTATGCCGTATTAACAAAAGATCGTTTTCCGGTGGGTGCTTATAACAAGTTGAAGGCACGAAAAATTGGTCCGATTGAAGTTTTGAAGAAAATCAATGAGAATGCTTATCGATTAAAGTTACCAAATGATGTTTATACTTCTGATGTTTTTAACGTCAAACATTTAGTTCCATATCATGGAGATGAGATTGTTGAGGAAGAATTTACAAATTCGAGGTCGAATTTTTCTCAACCAGGGGAGGATGATGCAGCCAAGACCAGAGAAGAAGCTGTGCAAACTCTAATTCCAGAAAACATGAATTTATGGTGTGGTGTGATGAGTCGTTCGCGACTTAGTGAAAGTTTGGGTCGTTGCCGATCTAAGGAAGAAAGGACACGAGTTAACAAGCCAAGGGGGAAGATAAGCCGACTCAACAGAAGCATATGGGGATGTTTCCGACCTAACGGGTTACATGGGCAAGAGCATGCTTTAGGTCGTTTCCGACCTAAGGACAAGAAGTTACGAGTTGATGGGAGCATAGGTCGTTTCCGACCTAAGGCCTTGAGTCGGAGGAAGTTGAGTCGGCATGCGCCTGAGTCGGCCATAGGAGCAGATGTGTTGTTGGCCTTGAGTCGTTAGGTCGTATACGACCTAACTGTTGTAGCTTGAGTTGTTTGAGTCGTTAAATGTAAGTCGGTCGTGTTGAGTCGTATGAGCCGTTGTACTTTTAAGTCGTATGTCGTATACTATGTACTGTGTGTGGAAGTGATGTGTTGAGTCGTGTGCGACTCAAGGGTTGAATCGGCAAAGAGCTTGAGTCGGTTGTATTTTGTTCTATTGTAAAGGCGTTGAGTCGCGTGAGTTAAGTCGGTTACGATCTAAGTTGGGTCGTGAGTCGGTGCCGGCCTAGGAGTCAGGTGAGAATTTGTGTGTGTCGAGTTGTGAAAGCTATAAATAGCGCGTGTGTTGTACATTGTAGGTAGTTGAATATTGAATAAAAATTTCCTTTTGTTAGCTTTGTGCTTTCATACAATTGGTAGTTGAGTGTGATCTCCTATCTCCTCTTTCGGTTAATCGAGTGCGCTCGATTCAACGATCGAAGAAGCCGATTCACGGAATCTAGTGCGCTAGATCAACGTGCGAAGAATCGTAGATCTTTGAACACGGTATAGTGCGCTATCAACGTGTTTGAGATAGCTAGAGTTCGGAATCTTTGGATCAACGAACTTGGGCATTTTGGTATCTTCAACTCACCGATTGCTATATTTCATCGATTGAAGTTTGTTTGATTAATCCGCTGCGTCAGAAGAGAAGGAACTGATGAAATGAACATACAAACAAATGAGAATGGATGGGCTAGGGTTTATAACTGGGTTTATATAGATAGGTTGGAAATTTGAATAGATGGATCGTGTTGGATATACGTGCTAACGCTAACGTGGCCCAAAAAGCCCTTTCTGACCCCGGAACGAAATTGGATAAACCCATATATCAAAATAAGTATTTTAAAATATTCTGAACGCGATGGAAAAAGTTTCACGTCCAAATTCGATCGTATGAAGAAGTTATGCTGAAATCAGTATTTCCAAATTGATTCCAAATTGATTTCAATTAAATCGATTTCAGGGCGTTTCGAGTCCGTACGATCAAACGACAAGTTCGATCGCTACGAAACTTGAAACCCTACAATAATTCACTGTTACGGATCCGATGAAATTGGTTTCGTCGAAATCCGAGTCCATGACCAAAAAGGCTACTTTATATTAATTGAATAAATTTAAAATAAATAAATAAAATCCAATTTTATATTTAGATTCTAAAATTGACCCATTTTATCCCTTTTAAAAATTCTCAATCATTTACAAAATTTCAACATGTTTAAATGTCAATTTAAAGAAGGTAAATTTTTTTAAATTTCAATATAAATCCTTAATTCCATTAAATTCCCAAATTATAAATAATATCCTAAAATTTCATTTAGTTAAATAAATAAATTAGTATTCCATCCATTCCTGTCAACAGATGGATTAAAATATTGGATTCCAAATTATCACCCAAATTCCTCACATCATCTTTATTTCAAATAACGAATTATTTAACTATATTCAATCTCATTTAATTTTATTAATTTCAATTGTTAGACTCTATACTTCAATTATAAATACATAAATAAATTCTGATTCCCATTTATTTTATATTCACTATTTATCATATCACCATCCTGGGTACCATTTATTTTAATATATATATATATCCAGATACTTTACAATTTTCCATTGTTTTTCTCAATTGCATAACATTAATTTATATTTATTGCAATGGTTCCTGGTTTAATTGAACGAACTAAGTATATAACTCATAACGATTGTTGTAAAACTCTCAATCCCACATTTATAAGTATATTATTTCCACTCAAATATTATATATATATAGAGTATTGGTTTTCATTTAATCATTATTTTTTATATACTAATTAAATAAATTCACTAATTAAGTCCGTTTAAATTTATTACCAAGTCCATTTACCTTTCCCATCAACTTGAATTCCATTCAATTAATATAACCAATCAAAATCTCATCCACACTTTAATATCAACCCACAATTATTGCAATTCATTACCTTATATTGATTTATACAATTACCATTAACTTTTCATTCAATTACTATTCAATGTATATTTATTCATCAATCAATTCGATATTTACTTTTCTTTCCTTCTATTTGATAAATAACCTAGTATACGTTTGTACACATTCATTTCATTCCATTCATTCATGGGTATTGCATTGAAATTTAATTTATTAGCTAATACCAACATTATTACCATTTATTACAATTGGATTCCTAATTTTATTCAATAACCTGAATAAATAACATATATATAAATCAAATCCTCACATTTGTTTTTCTCATATTCCATTTGAAATCAAATCATAACATATAAATGATTTTATTGAATTGGACTTTCATTCAAGTCATAAATTATTAACTTGCATTAACATGATTCCTTAATTTACTATAATTACCGTTTACACTCTTTATTTGCATTAAATCAAATTAATATTTTCATTAATTTCTCATATTAAATTTTATATCCTGGTAAGAATCCTTTTTCTACTTAATCCATTTGGATTTTATTCAAATTTCTATAAATGGGTTTTAAGTCACCATTTACATAATTTAATTTAGCGTTTACTTCAATATTTGTTATAAAGTTTTTTTTTCTTTTTCTTCTAGATTTAATTACAAACTTATTAATTTAACCAAATTAAATCCACGAAATTTACGGGTCGTTACAATATATATATTTTATATATATTGTGAATAGAAGATCTTGTGTTATAAATAAAAGATTTAATCTTCAAATTGTAATATATATGTTTGCATATGCTATAATTTGAGTTATTTTGAAATTAATTTAATCAATTGATAATTTATAATGTATGAATATTGTAGATTGAAGCTCTGTTTTAAAATCAATGTTTTCGAAAGTTAATTTAAAGATTAATTCATTCGTTTTAAAATATAAACAGTTTGTTTTTAAATAAGATAGTTTAAAAGATTTTAAACAAAGTTTTGTTTTGTCTTTCTTTTAAAGTATTTAAAATAAGAGATTGTTATTTATTTAAATTATGATAGTTTAAAAAAGTTTTAAAGCTTTGTTTTTTAAAAAATGCTTATTGTAAAATGGTTATAAATGATAAATATAAATGTTAGATTTTGAATAACATATATAAGAATCATTTGCATTTTTATTAGTGTTAGAATATTTCTTTTAAAAATAAACTTATATTTATTTATAAAGTAAATTTAATAAGTAAGTTATATTCACTTTTAAATTAAGTAAGAATTAATTAAAAACACATAAGAACATGTGTAAGCATAATAGCCATTCTAATAACACATGTAAGTTTAATTAACGAATGGCAACTATTTCATTTTAATTTTAACAAAATATTTTAAGAAGAAAACTAGTTTTCTCAAAAATATTTTTTTCCTTTATCGTCATTTCTTTAAAATTTTAATGGCCACCAGAAAATTTTATTCAACACTAAGATTTAAAACCACAATCAAATCTGAATTTAATTAAGATCTGCAACTTCAAATCTCAACCTGCAAACAAAGTTAGTCACAACATTTCAAATCTGCAAAATCAACCTGCAACCTCCAAATCTTTTGTTAATCAAATGAAGTTCAACTCAGTAATTTCAACCTGTAATGCTAATGGAAATCAACATCATAATTAAAAGCATGCAAATGGATTTTCTTCGACATATCAATTCCTGGAAGTAATTAAATCTGCTCAGTTCCTACATATTGAAAAAGGTGAGTAAATTATATTTTAAAAACAATTTTGATCTAATTTTTAATTGAATGTTGCATGCAAATGTATTTGATTTAGATGATGTATATTTGTTTACCTTCATGTAAGTTATAAAATAAAGAAAAAAATATGGTGAATGCCTGTATATGTATACTGTTGTTATACATATTGTTTTTTCTAAAAAAACTAATAACTTGATTTTGAATACAAATTGGACTGTAATTTGTAAATGAACATTGTTTGTAATCAAGTGTTTTATCATCTAAAAATGGTTATAGGGTCTTAAATGAATTAGTTATTCATATTTCTTTCAAATTTACAGTAAACTTAAATTTCGGTCAAAAATTAACTGCTTTAAATTCAAATTTGGATTGTTGCATGGAATTGTGATGAAATGTCATGATTTTAGATGTTACTATCATAATTTTTAATTGTGTAATTATGATGAATTTTGGGTTTGTATGAAATTGGGAATTTTGTGAATTGTTGATTATCTGTACATTAATTTGGTTCGATATTTGGATCATACTTGAGTATAGATTGTTGGTTATAGGAAAAATGCAAAAGAATTTGTATATTTGTTGAATCGATGGGAATTTGCACGATTAGGGTATTAGAGCTGTTTGGTTTCGGCCAAACTGTAGGAGCTTTTGCGTCTTGAATTTTTGATCGAGCTCGTTTGTTTTTGAGGTGGATGTTGTGCTTGGATGTAGGGTTCGATGGTGAGTCTGGCGGAGTTCAACGGCCGAGAGAATGGTCGGCGATGGGTTTGTCTGCGCTGATTTTCTGTAGAATGTTCGAGCTTGATACTCGAATTCGATTCGAGGTTGCTTTCTTCGATTTGGGTTTAGATTTGTAGTCACATATGATTTGGTGACCGTGGTGGGTTGTCACGATGAATGATGGTGGCCGGCGGTGGAGGTGCATGTGCACCGTCTTAGTGGTGCACAGTTTTGGGTCGCTGGAGTTTCGTGTTGGGGAAGATAATGGAAACTCGGAGGGAAGTTCGCGTGTGACTCGGGGGCGACTCGAAGATTTTTAGAGTTTGGGTTGCTTCGTGTTGACTCGGGTTGTATCGTTGTTTGCTTCGGGTTTTTGGCTTGCTGTTGTGGTAGTAGATATATCACTAAGTTGCAATATAAACTTGAGATGATTAAATTAAAAATCAAGCATTTTATTATAAACAAGTTTTATAAGGAATCAAAAATGCAAATTATAAATTTTTTTGTCTAAAATTAAATGTTAATCAAACTTTTAAAGTATACATTGAAATTATTTATTTTAATTTTCTTTAAATTTATTTTAAGTGTTTTCATTTTGAAAATAATTTAATTACATCTTGGAGTTCAATTTAAAAGAATATTTTGAATTTAAAAATTAAATCAAAGTTTAAGTTTAAATGTTAAGTAATGATTCAAACCTAAGATTTCAAATTTATATTTGAAACAAATAAGATTAATTTAGATGTTTTAAAGTATTCTAAATTTTGAAATTTGTTTCTAAATTTCCTATTTTCAAATAAGATTATCATTATGATTTTTAAAACCAAATAGGATAATTTGTTTAAGTTGTTAAAATTTGATTTATTCAAATAATTCATTACAAGATAAATAAGGTTAATTTATCTTCGATTTGAACATAAAAATATTAAATTTAATTCGTTAATAAGTAAAGTATAATTAAGATTTAATGTTCTCTTAATTAATTAAGGATTTTAAAATTATAAGAAGTTAATTAATTAATTATTTAATTAATTTTAAATAATTAGTTAATTATTTATTTATTTAATTTTAAATAACCACTTAATTAAGAATTAATTAAGTGTGATTACTTAATGAAGTAATCAATGGTTAATATTTGAATATAATTAAGAATGAAAGTAATTAATTGTGGAAGTAATTAATGGTAATTACTCATGGAGTAATTAGTTGAAGTGATTGTTAGTTAATCACTTGATGATATCAATTAAAGAATTGATCAATATAAAAGTTAATTAATTATGGGGTAATTAATTAATTAATGAATTAGGGATTGTTTAAGAATGGGATTAATTAATTGTTAAGTAATTAATTAAGAGAGTAATCAAGATTTATTAATGAAGTAAATAGAGATAATTACTTGTTAAGTAATTAAGAATTAGTTACTTACTTAATTAATTAATTAATTAATGTGATTAATTAATTAATTAATGAATTTAACTTAAGATTAATTACTAGGTGTAATTAATTAAAATTATAATTAAGTAATAAAGTAATTAATTAAGGATTTATTTATTAATTTAATTGTTTAATAATTTCTTAATGAAGTAATTAAGGATTAATTAATTAGATTAATTAATCGAGGGTTAATATAATTAACTAAGAAGTTAATTAATTAAGATAAGTAATTACAGGTTGTTAATTACAGATTATGATTAATGCGATGATTAATTATAAACTAATTGTTTAATTAATTTAAAGTATTTATTAATTAATAAGGATCATTAATTAATCTAATTAATGATATTAATCACGGTTGATTAATGAAACTAATTAAATTAAGTGTGATTAATTAATTGTAATTAATTAAGGTTTAATGTAATTAATTATAATTGATTAATTAATGAAGAAAATGTAGGATCATTAATTATTGTAATTAATGATAGTAATTAAAGGTTAATTACTGAATATGGTTAAGGATAATTACTTGAATGTAATTAAAATATAATTAATCTAGGAAGATTAATTAAAGAAGATCATTAGAGATGATTAATTTATTTATTTGAAATAAATAAATGAAGAAGGATTTAAGGTTAATCCAATTGATTTAGAGTTGATCAATTCTGTTGATGGATGATTGATTGTTATTGATTAATCGATGTTGGATAATTGATTGATATTGGTTGGTTGATATTGGATGACGATATTGGGTAATTGATTGATAATGGATGATTTGGGTATCTATTATATGCTGCTTTGTGAAGATGAATGTTGTTATGAATTATCTATTGTGATAATGTGATTCATCTATCTGTTTATATCATCCTGAATATAAGTTTAACTGTTTAAACCCTTAAGTACAACTTGGACACTAAAATGGCGTTTGCTTTCGGTGAGACCGGGATTGGGTTTCCGTACTTGGAATCCGAAAACCACATCGATTCAATTAAACGTTAGGTCATGAATCCAAGAGGAGCTAGTGAAGACTCGAGGTGTAAGGGCTATACGTCAGTATAACTCTGTGGGTGATTCCGTAATGAGTTTGATGGAATAGTACTTATAGATTCGAGATGGTGATTTAGAGTGCAAGGGCTATGGTCGTTGACTCTGAGGGTGATTCCAAAATGAGTGCAACGAGATAGTGCCTTCGGTTTCGTTCGAACCCGGAACAAACTTGTATGGATTGAATGCTTTCAGAACATCGTCAGGCGGACGATGAGCATTCTAAGAAAGATGTGTTCTATAAAGGTAATCGTAACCTCAAGCCTCATCAACCGGAAATGGCTAAAACATGGGAGGTGCAGCAAGGCTTCGTGGGTAGCCCCCACTTGAGAGTGAGATTTACCCCTGTCTAAAGGTCCCTTTCTATTTCGGCTTAGTGTGTGGTTGGTCACGCCAACTACAGGGTGGTCTTGTTCGGGACTGTCCAGTAAGGGATGGTTCCGGCCTTGTGTTATAGGGGAGCGGGCGTACTCCTCGGAACTGTGATCTATGCCACGTACTGTGATGTGCGGTACCCCAGTAGCCCTGCCATTGATGGAATCCAAAATCCAATAAGTGCCTGTACGGTTTTGATTATGCCCAATTATGTTGGAATGTGAGATGTAAGCATTCCAGCTATTTCTGTATTTTATTTTGAAAACCCTAGACACTATTATAATATCACTGGATTTCCTATCAAATATTTTGGTTAGCGTAAGGTAAAAACTTTTCCATGTTTATGTGTGGGAAGTCTTACGTGATACCTTTTATTTTCAAAGATTTTTCTAAAGTTAAGCAATTTTAACCCGTTTACTCACACCAGACCCATGTCTGACCCGAGTGTTTTTTTTCCGTTTTATTAAACTCTTGGGTACTCATATTATGTATGAGTAGTCAAGTGATTCAGGTTTGCTTGACGAATTATGGAGGAGATATGGAGCAAGAGGCTTCGACGTGTAGATATATTATGTTTCCGCTGTGTTGTTGTATCGGTAGCTGTTGTACTTGAGTTGTATAATTAGACAGATATTTATAGCTGTCAAATATTTGTTGTTTTAAGTTGTGTACTCTGATGTAATGAGATACTATGTAATATTTTATGTTATTTATTATATTTCATTCGTTCCACAGTGAGTATCTGATGTTGTTTGTGTTCTTCTTTCTCTTTCTTTTCTTCTTCTATCCCTTTCTTTCTTCGTACATGATGCGATTTCTTGGAGATAGGAAGTTGGATCGTCTTAATTATACAAAGTTGAAAACATAAGTTTGGTTTATAAAAATGTTTCCATAAATATCTATGGTGGTAGAGCAGTTAAGTTCTGTGTTAACTGGTTTCTTTCTTTGTTTGTTTGAGATGAAATTTCAAGGAAGAAATTCTTTTAAGGGGGACGAATGTAATGACCCAAAATTTTATCGCTTTGATGTGTGAATATTTAATTCAATTTAAATATTAACTTAATAATTTTTAATGGTTAAATAAACCTCTTTATTTTAATAACAAATGACAGAAACGTTGCTTTAAGATTTGGTTTACAAAAATAAATAGTTTAAAAGGAAATAGAAAATGTGACCAGAAAACTTTTTCCATAAATTCAAAGTTTCACCAACAAAAAGTTGTTTAGAATGTTGTAAACGCCTTAGTGAATGTACACACACATATAAAAAAACATTTACACGGTTCATGATGTAAGTTAGTGATAATAATATGGTAAAGGTATTTGCTTAAGATAATATAAGGAAGATGTGACGTAAAAATGAAGTTCAGTGTAAATTTCAGCTTAAAGTACATGTATACACCTTATTAACCACCACACCTTCATGTATACTTTGATGTGAGAAGGTATTAAAAAGGGGGGTGGTAACATGTTTATGAAGGCAAGGAAGGAGAATGATGTGATCACGTGGAATGATTTTGTGGAGGGTGTGATACCTAAGACTAAAAAGATAATTTCACTTATCTCCTTTTCTGTAAAAAACAAATCCACTTTCCTTCCTCTTCACTTTCATTTCTTTCTTTTTTAAAATCTTCTTCTTTCTTAAAGCTTCTTATGTCCTTTAATGGCTTCCATCTCCTTTTTGAAATTTAAATTTTTTCCTTTTTACTACTTTTTAATTTATTAAAATACTCAAAAATACTTCCTTTTCATTTCTAAGCACATCCTTCTTCTTAAACCAAGCATATAACCCTGCACTGCCTTAAGCCAGGCTTATATAGGTCGAGCCCATAGCATTAAGGTCGAGCCAATTCATCTCTTCCCTTGGCTAAAAAACAAGTTTTGTTTGCAAATTTCAAGTCTTGGGCCTTATTTCAAGTTTAAAAGGATTTGCTCATGTATTTCTGAGTACAAACTTTATTTATGAACAAATTTACATTTTTGCTTGTTTAGTACTACTATGTGTAATGGCTTAATTATTAGTTTGATACATGCTTTGAATGTGATTGTATATGTGTTCGTACATTAGTGTTGCCTTAGACTTGATAAATAAGTCTAATAGTATGATGGATGTGATAATGATTAGATCTTTATGTGTACTTGTAGGTGTTGTTATGTTTATATTTTATGGACAAGATTTTGTAAGAGGATGCGTAACGACCCAAAAATTTTAACGATTTAAATAACGCAATCAACTAAATTTTTCATACAAATTTAATGATTAAAATTCATTATGAAAATTTGATATTTAGTATGCGTCTATTTAAATATAGCAAATCTCAGATTTCATTATAAAATATGTAAGTTGTTCTGTTGTGAAAATTTTAATTTAAAATGTAAAATTAGTTAAATTTGATGAAAATAAAATATTTCTGAAATCTAAATATTTTTATTTTAGAAAAATGTAAATCATTTTCTAAGAGTGACGTCATATTTCGTTTCGTCGACTGCTCTACCTCCATTTATATCATTTTCGGCAATTCAGCAAAAGTTGGCAACAAATATTTACTTTTGGTAGGATGATCATATCGCTGTTATTTGTGTACCATTCTATTCCTTTTATCATGCTGAACTCCGCAGTATATTCATTTGTGTGTTTCGGTTAGCCGTACCTGTACCCATTTTAAGCCTTTTGGTTTCCCTGTGCCTTTCATATATCCTCCGGTTGAAATCTAATAGCAATATGTTATTACATTCCCTGAATTCAATTGCTGATTTTCGATATTCCCACTAGTTCCGTATAATTTTTTGGTTCATTCAATGCTCTCCCCTCTTTTCATTCTTCCATTCTGTTCTTGTTCTTTCTTGTGAAAAATATTAAATAACTCAAAGCTTATTCATATTCTATTGTTCGTTCTATCCTTCTTCAATAAAAAAAATACGTGTAAAGCTTTTATTCAATTCTTTCTTGAAAAAGTTTGCTCGAGTTTTGCTCGTTTCTTCCCCATCATGTCTCGACCTATCTCCGCCTACCCACCATATCCACCTTCTAGCTTATTCCCGTCCGCGCAAAGCATAACCCCTCCAGCAGTACCCACCAAACCATCCCCCCCCCCCCACTTGCCCTCCTTAGCTCCACCCCTTTTGCTTTCAAGCCAACCAAAGCCCTCCGCCACCCTTCAAAACAACCCACAGCCTGCTCCAAAACCTTCGTGCCACCCGCATCGTCCAGTGCACCACCCTTTCCTCTACTCCATTCCCAACACCGACCCTCTACATGTAAGAAAACCACCGACCACATCTCTCTCCACTTTAGCCTTCTTCGACTGCTCCATACATCACCCCACCTCATAGCAGCACACAATGCCAACCCCACCTCCATTGTAGCCAAGCCTGCCTCCACTCCCTGATGGGGCCATTAGCTCCAACCTAACTCGAGCACCATCATATCAAAACTAATAGCGGCAGCGATTCCGCTCACACCATGCCATCTTCCCTTGACAAAACGTTCCACCACCGCCCCGAACTCGAACACCATCCCTTCAAGGTAGTTCGACCCAGCACTAGTAGTCGCATCAAAAACCCACACCCTCTGCCTCACTACCACCCGAACGCCGCCCTCTCTCCGAGTAGCTGCCAAGCACTTCTCACCCTCTTTTTTAAAAAAAAGAAGAAAGGGGGAAATATATATATTATATATATTTTGTGTTTTTTCGAGTTCATTTGCTTTGCTTATCGGTGTCCTATCCATAGTCGCAGCAATTTCTGAGTGTTTTTGGTGGAGGGGTGTGTTCACATAGCCACTTACTTAGTCATGTGCATATCTATGTCCATTGCTTTCCATTCTCATTGTTCTCTGGCCTCGAAAGTTAAGCAATCACTCATGAATAACATTCATTTGTTCGGTAAATTGATTTCACATTAAATGACAATTGAAATGCGTTGTTAATATTTAAATTGTTAATAATTTTATTGTTGAATATGATATGTTATTATTTGCACTTGTTTACCTATATTAATTGACATATTACACCACAACCCATTATATATTTTATTTAAATTGTTAACTATGATTATATATGCTTGTCATTGAAATGTATGTCATTTTACGATATTTTATTTTCTTACACTGCAAGTTCCCTGTTAGATAGAAAGTCATTATGGGTTGAAATGATACATACCTGAACGATCTTATTGATTAGAGAAAATAATTATGGGCTGAAATGATAAACCCAAGTGATTCAATTGAATTTGAAATTTTGGTATTGCGGGATAAAAATTATATATGCCTGTAAATTTTAAATTATTGCAGACTGAAATGGTAAATATCTATATCGCTTTACCACAGGATAGAAAATTACATATAGACACCATTGTTCTATTTTTAGACAATGATTTCCATAGTATTGAAAAGAAATAGATGGGTTTTATTAAATAATGATTTTTAAAATATAATATTGTCACGACCCGAAATTCAGCGTTTGAAAATCGACATCAATGCATCACTTGTATTCGAATGTCGAAGATTCAACGTTGGACTCTAGTTCAGTGGAGCTTATAACAACATTAGATGAATACAAAATAGTGGAAACAAAAGATGATTTCATTTATCAAAACATAGTTAGAACATGGATATGACATTTGATTACAACATTTGAACACTATCATCAGAGTGTTATACACGATACAACAACAAAAATAACGCCACAGCGGAGAAAGAACAGAGTCCTCAAAAAGATCCAACATAAGCACCTTCAATCTAAAAGCTTCCAAAATCCAATAGCTTCCGAAACCAAAGACTCCAAAGGACTTCAAAGATTCCTAGCTTGAAATCTGAACTAGCTCTAGGATACGGACAACCTACTTCTAGGCTGCCCGTGTGGAAAATTATGGGCACCCAAAGTTTAGGAAGGGAACAATAAACTCTGGGTCAGTCATCGGGCTAGTATGAGTAAACAAAAATAGTTATTTGAATAAAAACAATTTAAAAATAAATCCATTATACTTTTTGGAAAATGAAACTACCATAAGGCCTCGGCACGCACAAAATGCAATCGCACGATTGAAGGAGATTTGTCATTATGATAGTCAAATATGCTTGATAGGAGAAAACTTTTTTAATATTATTATTAATGCATAGTGTGAAAATAATTCGACAGTATAATATTAATCATAGCTAGCATATGTACCATTATAGTATGTCTATTATAGCTGCCATGTTGAATGGTAGGTTTTACAACTAAAACCGTATAGGGCGCGTATTGGGTGGTTGGATTTACAAAAAATGGTTGAGGCTAAGGAACTTCCTTCACCGAACGGTTACGCCTCTGGAGGGATGCCTCGAGAACTTAACCAGCTCTCTGCCAACACATGGCCGGGTAACCTCCGTAACTAGGTAACTGACTATCATGAGTATGCCATCCCCCGATTGTAACCGACATTTATCGAGGGCCCTCAACACCAACAACTACAAAGAAAATTATCTGGGCTCCATACCAGAATACCACTTATTATCCAGAAGGAAATGCACATACCGTAAACGGCGCAACCCTCATAACCTTGCGCATCCATTCCTGTTTCGACCATTTTCGGGGTGTGAGGTACGATGAATTTTTGTCCCACAAAGCTATGCTTTTCACAAAAGCCATGCTTTAATCAACAAATGCTCAGCATTCAGCATGCCACACTACCAAATTGGGAGTATATCACTAATAACCATCAACTACAAAACCTTTGAGCTCGTACGTCTCAGAGAAGGGTGTTAAGCTAGGAGAATAAATTCTCTGCCACCAAACGAAAATGTTTTGATAGAAATCAGCTTTATATCCCAAAGTGTAATGTCAGACATACAACCATATAAGTCCATCGTAGGTTTGAATGGAACCGAAGGCACTTCGTCCAATAAAGGAAGGAGCCCTTGCAATCCGGGTATCCACAATCCCGACCGGACTCCCTATCACATATGGAGATCTCTATACCGGGGCAACCCAATGTAGAGACAATTCGTCGTATCCCTATTCGGAATGGGTTTTATGACACAAAGTCCTCTCCCAGCTTAACCGAATAAGAATCGCTTATTTTAAAACCTGTGGACATATCAATCTCAAAGATTCACCGTTAAGATTCGACGTGGGTTTCAGATAACCAATTGGAATCCGACTCCCTGTCGCATCGAAATTCAATTGCCGTTAAAAGGCCAACATGTTTCACATTCACACAAATATATCACAGATGTCACAGTTCAATTCACAACAATTCTCATCACAAAGTATCACAATCACATATCAGAGGTATCAACCAATTCAAGACATTCAATAATAATCAATCATCTATAAGTATGATGAATTAATCATGTGATTATAATTAATTACTCACATATTTATTTTCATTAGTTATCCTTAATTAACGATTAATTATCCTTAGTTATAATTTATTAATATTTAATTATTAATTAATTAATCTTAATTATTTATTAATTAACCTTTATTATTATTTAATTAACTTTAATTATCAATTAATAAATTAATTAATTAATCTTTAATTACTGTCACTAAGTAATTATTCTTTAATTAATTATCTTTAATTACTGTAATTAATTAATCAATCCTTAATTACTTAAAGACTTAATTAATTAAAAGATAAATCATTTATCTTAATTAATTAATTAATTATCTTTAAAAATCATTAGATTAATAAACCTTAGAATAAATTAATACTAGCACATAAATTAACTTAGGGTATTTAAGTTAGTTAACCTTTTAAAAATATTGATCTTCTTAATCAAATCCTTGATTACATTTTTAAGTTAATTTTTAAAAATAAAGGTTTATATATTATATAAAACATTTTAATCTTAATTAATTTTAATTATAAAAAACCTTCACCAGTTCAAACTTGAACAAAACCTTAATTATTTAAAAAAATAAGTTAAGAAAATTATTTGAATTTAAAACTTGATTAGTTTTAAATTTTCGAAAACTAGGGATGTCACCAAAAATTCTAGACCCGAGTCTTACCCAAGCCACACCCGAACAAAAACCCAAGAAAAATTCCACACCCTTGCTTCGAGTCCAACCCAGTTTAACTTCGAGTTCGACCCAAGGCAATTACTTTCTTCCCAAACTTCCCATTGAATCTAGATACGCATATGTACATGTGCACGTTGCACACTGCTCCGACCACCTCCGATCGACGTTGTGACACTCACCACGTCGGTGACAATCCACATGAGCCTCACGAATACCCAAAAACCCAAAACGACGATGATTTTGCAATCGAGCCATTCGACCCAAATTGGAATGAAACTGAACCACCAAAGATCGCCTTATTTTGCCGCCTCAGGCCACCAGAGGCCATGCAACCTTGCCTAGAGCTTCGTCGACGACTAATGACTCAATTCATCTCACACTGGTGTAGTCCAATTCGACGTTGGCGACGCAATTGCTTCAACAACACCCTCAACCAAAACTAGGTTTAAAACCTTACATCATCCACGTCCAGCCACCACAACGGCTAATAAATTTGCTTAGTATTTTTCCTAGCTTCGCCAACCTCCAGGCCACCCTCAGCAATAATCCTGTGACCACCAGGTTCATCGATCATCAGAATTTGCCACAAAACTCGAAACTGTTCAACCTTGAATTTATCAATTAATACGACATTAAAAATCTTGGTTCTTCCATTAAAATTCATAGTTTTCCAAGGCGAATTTGGTGATTTAGAAAAAACTAGAAATCATGTTGTTCAAATTTTCAACATATATTGATTTTTTCCCGTATTTTTCAATTTCTAGAAAATGCTTAAATTAACTATGCTCAAAATTAGTTTTTAAACTTAAAACATGATTATATAAACATAATTCGTTTGAATCTTGAAACCTAAAAGGACCAGAGGGAAATAATTTGAATTTTTTTAACAGATTTGAAACCTGTAAAAACTGGAACAGAGGAAAATGCCTGTTCTCTGACATGCACAGCCATATTCACACACATATATACCTATATTTATACACATGCAAATAAATTTTCAACCTTACTTCACACATGAACTCAAATAAGAGGTTAAATTCCAAAATTTCAAAAAGGTGTTCTCATCTGTATAAATGAACAGTGCCTGGAAAATGTTTTTATTCCTGAGTTTGAAAACTGAGATTGATCGTACTTTGATCTTTTATTTTGAGATGATTGTATAGTGTTGAATTTGTTTGTTGTTTGATCTTGTAACGATTCTTGAGTTAAAATCTGCTAAGTTGAAATTTGTTTTACAGGCTTGAGCCTTGAATCTTTGTTTCTTTTGATTGCTTTTGATCTTGATTTACTGGAATTTGTTTTTGTTTGTTTTGGTTTAAATGTGGAAGAAGTTGTTTTGCTTTGATGTTTTTTTGGTTTGAATTTTTACATGCTTTTGATTTTGGAATTGAAGATAAAAGAAATGAGAGAGGAAAGAAAAGGAAATATATATATTGCTTTGATTTTCTTTAATTTGAAGATGAAAAGAAAATAAATTTTTTGACACTTGTTCATTTATATGATAAAATGATTTAAACTTGGTAATTTTCACATTTGAATTGTTACACTTGTTAATCTATATGTCTTAATGGCTTACATTTGTATTTTGCATGGGAATATGGTTTTTATTTTTTTATGTTTATGTATTTATTTATGCATTTCTTATATATATATATATGTATTATTAATTTATATTTATCCTTTTCTTTATTAATATTTATATAACTTTTTAAAGAAAATATTTCGAAACTAATTTTTATACATAAGTGGATAATCACTTTCACACATATATTTTTTAATCCAAATAGTTTTTAAGATATTTATAATTTTGAATTTCAAATTCAAATTCTTTTTTACAATCCATCTCTTATATACATAAACAAACACAATTTTTATTTGTTTTGGAAAATCCCAAATTAATTCACAAATAAAATCCAAATTTTTATATTAATTACTACATTAATTTTTTTTTAAAACGTGATCGTTACAGATTCCTTCCCTTAAGAAAATTTCATCCTCAAAATTTGAAAGAGAGAGAGACAACAGAGAAGATAAGAACACATAAAAAGATAGAGAAATGGCTTACCAGATTAAGCCGGAGTATCCACTCTACACTTGGGATAGGACTTCTGCATGTTATCCTCTATTTTCTAAGTAAGTCATTTGGATCACCACTCCATTGCACTTTCAATAATTTCACCACTTTATTTCTTTAGTGGTTCTCTTTTTACTGCCATATTTAGTGTGTTCTCCAAATCATGCTGAGCATCTTCTTTAATGATACAGTCTGGATTGTGTACATATTTTGGAAGGCGAGAAATGTGAAACACATTATGTACGCCAGATAACCAATTGGATAGCTGCACTCGATAAGCTAATGGACCCATCCTCTCCAGTATAGGAAAAGGACCTATATATCGTGGTGCCAACTTACTAGTCTTTCCAAATCTCAACACTCCCTGCGTTGGAGAAACCTTTAGGAAAATGGAATCTCCAACATAGAATTCTAAATCTCTTCTCCTGAGATCATCATAACTTTTCTTACGACTTTAAGCAGTTTTCAGTTTCTTTCAAATAATCGACCTTCTCAGTAGCTTCCTTTATCATATTTGGTCCAAGAATGAGTCTATCACCTGACTCAATCCAACACGCAGGTGATCTACACGGATGATCATATAATGCTTCGAAAGGAGCCATTTCAATACTGGCCTGATAACTATTATTATATGAAAATTCAGCCTGATGCAAATGGTCCTCCCATGAACCGCCAAAGTCAGGAATACAAGCATGCAAAAGGTCTTCCAAGATTCGATTGATCCTTTCCGTTTGCCCATCAGACTGCGGGTGGTAAGTAGTACTAAAGTTCAATTTGGTTCCTAGTGCGGCTTGAAATGCTTCCCAAAATCTGCTAGTGAAAATCGGGTCAGATCAGTCACTATACTGCTTGGTATACGATAGAAACGAACTGTAACGACCGTGATTTTATTACCGTCGTAATAAATATTTTAAAAATCTTTAACTAACGTGATTTTTGAGTTATGGTCGGAGAAAATATTTTAAATAGAAATTTTAGAATTTTAAAATTGAAAAAAAAATCTGTTGCCAAGTGAGTTGAATTGCGTTAAACTTTTATTTTCTTTCACGTACATAAGAAAAATTAGGCCAGTTAGAAAAAGAATGGTTGAACATTCTTTCTTTGCTGCCACTGCATTTTTCTAAAAGCAAAGTGAACTGTCAGTTGGAAAAAATGCAAAGTATAAAGAAATTTATACCCAAATTCTGTCACATTCTTTTCATAAAGCAAGGATAAACACTTGCATTGCTGGCATTCTAGTTGTAATACAGTGGCATAACCAGAGAAGCAAAACCAAGTGTGAACACTTTGATTTATGTTTTTGTTATCATCATTTTTCCTTGACTGTCATTAGCCATGTGCAGCCGTGTACCATAATTGCAAATGCACGTTTGCATTTAATGAAATTGTACAAAACACTTTTTCAACACTCCTCACTCTTGACTATTTTCAGCATTGAAGAGAAAAGTAAATCTTTGCAACATTTTTTACTCATTTTGTTCAGCTGCTCAAGGAGCTCATTAATGGTAGCTCACAAAATTATTCTCTTTTGGATTCCTTCTTGCTAGTGAAACAAATAAAGGCGAGTGCAGACAACTCACATCACCGATCTATTTGTTACCACTTGATCTTTTGCTTTTCACTGATCTATTTGTTACCACTTGAATTTTGTTCATTCAGATAGACATGTTGTATTTGAATCCATGTTTTGTTCTGACTGTGTGATCTGCACTTTACTCCTGTTGGTTTCACTCAACTCAAATATTCACGTATGTATGTATATCCATCGAGTTGTTTCAGGTGCATGTTCTGTCCTCCACCGTGTTTCAGTTTGCATTGTCCAGGTGCTGATTTATGCATGACATGTATGCATGAATGAATATGGGTTTGTGAGAAAGTAAATACTGCATCCAATTTGCTGCACATATACATTAGGCTGTATCACCAAAGTTGGGTCACAAGTTGTAAAATTTTGGTTTTCTTTATTTTGTTGCCGTGCGTGTATGATTTTTAGTGCCGGAAATTTTATAGCTCAGTTGTCTGTTTAGGCCAGTGAGCAAAAGTGACGTTTTATTGCAAAAAAAAAGAGAATAGAGTCAGGTTAGGATTTATATTTTATTTATTTTTCGTGATACAGAAGTGTGCATAGATTTTAGTCAACGATATTTTCTCCTTTGCATTATGTAGTATGTGCATGCATTAATGAATTTCTTGGCATCCATTTTATATTGTCTAAGATTTTTCTTCGGCCTATATTATTTTGTATGCGTATGGAAAGTTAAGTGAGTCCAGGTCTTATTTTAGCGCTATAGTGTGCAGTTGGAAGTTAAGACAAGTGAACATTTTTAACTTGTTGGTGAAAAAGCCCCGTGTCAGCATATGGTGGCTTTGCCTATGGTATTTTATATTTTCCTTTTAACTTCATAAGTGTTATGTGCATATTAATGTGCTATGTGCATTTTAGTTTAGCGGAGAATTTCATAAGTGTTACGTGCATGTTAATGTGCTATGTGCATTTTAGTTTAGCCGAGAATTTCATTAGTGTTACGTGCATGTTAATGCACTATGTTCATTTTAGTT
Source organism: Allium cepa (assembly GCA_030765085.1). Lineage (NCBI taxonomy): Eukaryota > Viridiplantae > Streptophyta > Magnoliopsida > Asparagales > Amaryllidaceae > Allium > Allium cepa. The sequence goes on along the minus strand of CM060943.1, from coordinate 947,973,368 downwards.
TAGCCGAGAATTTCATAAGTGTTACGTGCATGTTAATATGCTATGTGCATTTTTGTTTAGCCGAGCTTTTAATGTGTTACACGTAAATTATGATTATTTTAATGTTGTATAATCTCATTCGAGATTATGTTTATTTGCTCAAGTGTTGTTTATCGTACACTTTTTCTAAAGTTTAAATTAGACTGATCCGTTTATTATTTTCTTTTAAATAATACTCGGGTTAGACCGAGTATTTCAGGAAAATCTCTATCTCTGATTCAGTTGCAGCTTCAGCTTTTGGGTTTTCACATCATCTTTTGTCTAGTCTTCGAGGTGTTTCTTTTGATATATTGACTCTCATCTCATGTATGTGATGTTTTTGTATATGTACATTTGGTTCATGTGAACCATTGACTGTTGTAGCATGTATCCAGACTTGCCTTCCACTATACATCTGATATTTCTGTTCTGATGTGACTATACTTATCTGAGTCACCGTAGTTTCATTTTAGATTTGGATTGAATATATATCTTGGGAGTAACTTACACAACTCCTATTAATGCAATCAATGCTCATCTAAGTCATAACTTACGGATGGTCGCTTCTAAAAAGCCTTATTCTTCGCAATAGCAGACGTTATTCCTTATAATAACCTTTGTTATTGTGAGCAAAGTGGTAGGGCATCACATAGCTCCTCCGATCGGATACACTTCTTGCCATTAGATTACCTTGTGATTGATTTGGTGCGCACTATGATTTGGGAGTATGGCTCGAGGTGGGCGGTAGTTGCCGCTATGCGTTACCATCAGCCCATAAGTGTAATTGGTATATCTACCCTGCATTGCTTAGTTGTGCCATGTCACCTACCATATCGAGACCACTACGAGTTTGTTTTGTATCGTACCTATGGGGTATCTTCTGGTAGTCCCCTGATCAGGAGGTATTATGGTACTGTGCAGACTATTGGCACTATAAAATGTGTTAAAGGGGAAATGGGTAATGCCTTAATGCTATTTTAATAGTTTACTTTACTTTAGAAATTATTATAATAGCGTATTTTACTACATAGTAGATAGGTTAATGAATACTGTGACGACCCTAATTTTCGCGTTCGAATATCGGCATAAATACTTCACTTGTATTCGAATGCTATAGATTCAACTGTGAAAGTCCAATTCGTCGGAGCTTATAACACATTAGGTACAAAAACACAGCGGAAGAAAAGACAATATATCATTGGTATACAACATCCGATACAACAATGATACAATTGAGATATCAATACAAATATCAAAGACAAGATACAACAGCGGAAAGAGATAACTCCAAAAGATAATATCTTCAGAATCCCTTAAGATAGATACTCCACCATATAGCGACTCCATTGCCAAAGTTCAAAAGACAACAATCCCAATGAAGTTATATCCAAACCACAAGCCCAAACCACCAAAATGCTTTCCAAACGCGAAGCGAGAAACCCCTATCACATTGCATTAAGCAAGGTCAATCCAAGTGAAGCAAATGCGATCGCTCAATCCAAAGGCTGGAGTTCTCGAATCTACTCCTGCTATTTGATTATCTGGAAAATCCGACTCTAGACTGCTCGTGTGGAAAATACGGGCACCTAGAGTATAAAAGGGAACAATAACTCCAGGTCGGTCATGGGACTGGTATGAGCAAACAAAAACATTTTATCTTTATCAAAAGCAAAATAAAAGAACTTAGATTAAATCCACAATGCTTTTTGGAAAATGAAACTACCATAAGGTCTTCCGGCACACACACAATGCAATCGCACACTTGGGGGAGATTTCTCCTTATGATAGTCAAACATGCTTACTGCGTAAAATTCTTTTGATATTATTATTAGTTCATAGTGGAAAACACTTGCAAGTATAATATTAATCTTAGCCAGCATACATACATTTATAGTATGCCTACTGTACCTACATATTAGATGGCAGGTTCTATAACTAAAACCATACAAGACGCATATTGAACGATTGGATTTCCATCAATGGTCAGGCTAAGAAACTTCCTCATCAAATGGAATGCCTCTGTAGGAACGCCACTAAGAACCAAATCGGTTCCCTACCAACACAACGCTGGGTTACCACTGTGACTGGGTAACACCTACAAGTAAGCCATCCCCGGTCGTTACCGATCTTTATCCCGGGATTCACCAACAAATAGCAACAACCACACGGCTAAATATCTAGGCTCCATACCATGATACCACTTTTTATCCAGAAGGAAATGGGCATAACCTAGGGGAGCGACCCCTAAAAACCTTGCTGCAACATTCCTGTTTCGACCATTTTTGGGTTGTAAGGCTCGACGAAGTCTCTTCTACAAAGCTACGCTTTTCACAAAAGCCATGCTTCGATCAACAAATGATCAGCAACACTTCGTATGCCACATTACCAAATTGGGAATATGTCACTACTAACCATAAACTACATAACCTCTTAGCTCGTATGCCTCAGAGAAGGGTGTTAAGCACCAAACAGAAATGTATTTGATAGAAACCAGCTTTACATCTCAAAGTGTAATGTCAGATATACATCCATACAAGTCAGTTTCGGTTTCGAACAGAACCGAAGGCACTTCAAAAGAAGTCCTTGCACTCTAAGAATTCCCAATCTCGATCGGACTCCCCATCACATATGGAGATCTCTATACCTTCAAGATCTTCTTCAAATTGGAAACAAAGTTCACAACTCTTTCACAAAGATTCAATTATAGCCTTCAAATTTGAAACCCCATTTTTAACAAAATTGGAAATCCTTTCTTCCTTTGAAAGCTATTATCATTTGAAAACTAAGAGTTTTCGTTCGGGAAAATCCAATTACATTTGCTCAAGTTAAAGCCTTTCGAGTATAAACATGGGTTGTATTTAAATTCTCAAAATAATATATTCAACATACTTTAAAGATGGTTTTAAAATCCATACATACATACATACATACATACATACATACATACATACATACATATATACATACATACATACATACATACATATATATATATATATATATATATATTATATAACTTGTATAAACTATATATATATATATATTATATAACTTGTATAAACCTTTAAAACCAAATTTCCAAAACAATTTGAAAACTTAAACAATATATATATATTTTAAACTAAATTTCAATTTCAAACTTTCTTTGAAAAGCTTTTCATATCCAATCCAATTCCATTTCCAAAACCAGTTGGATTCAAAATTCAACTTTAAAACCATTTCATTAAATTCAAATATCTATAACTTGACCAATTTCGTCGTGCAATCCATATTTGTGTGTGTAAGGTGTAGTCCAGGGGTTTTACACAATAGTGCAATAACATCAATCATCACAGATTCAATCATAACAATATCGATAAGCGGAATAATCTAAAACGCTTATCTTCCATTCACAGATTCACAGATAAATAATATACATTCATCATAGATAAATAAAATATATTCATCACAGCTTGAATCAAAATAATTCGTAACACAAAACATTACACACCAGAGATATCAAACAATTCAACATTCAATAAAATTCAAACATCCATAAGTAAGATCAATTAGTTATCTGATTAAATTAAATCAGACTAATAACTAATCCTGGTCAATTAATATTAACAAATTACAAACTATTTTAATTAATTAACCTTTAATAATAAATTAATTAACCCTTAAACATTTATTATCAACCTTAATTAATAAATAAAACAATCTTTATTCATTAAATAATTAACGTTTAATTATTTAATTATTTTTTAATTAATTAATCACATTAATTAATTAACCCTTAAATAATTGTCATTTAATTAATTATCTTCAATTAACTATAATAAGAGATTATCGCTAATCACATAAATTAATTAAGTAGTTATCCTTTAATCACTTGATTGATTTACTTTAATCATTAATTAATTACTTTTAGTTAAGTAATTATTTTTAAGTGATTAATCACCATTAGTTACGTATGTTAATAAATTACCCTTTTATTAATCGCATTAATTAATTAATTACATCAATCAACTATCCTATAAATAATTAAGTAAGTAAACCTTTAATATTATATTAAGTAATTAATCTTTTAATTACTTTCATTACGTAATTATCCTTTATTAATCAATAAAAAGTGACCAAGACTCCAATTAACTTAAGCTAAACTATCTATCTTATTTAATGCAATAATCATTATTTAAATCTTTTTTTTTAAAATAATCCTGAAAACAAATTAACAAAGTCATACAATTTAAAGTCATACAATTTAACTTAAAGCTTTTTTTAAGTTAATTGATAATAAAATCATAATTTTAAAATAAACCATTTTATCTTTAAAATCTCATACAAATTAGCTAAATATCTTCAAGTTAATCACAAATCAAAAATGTCATTTTAAGATAAACCATTATTTTTTAAATCAGTTTCTTAATTTGACTATTAAATTTAATTTTTAAAATAACCAATTTTAATTAATTTTAAGTTAAATAACTTTACAACTTTTATTGACCAAAAATTTAAACAAACTTTTATTATCTAAAGGAAATTTATTTAAGAATAAGATTTCAAAACTTATTTTATTCAAATTTCAAATCTGGTTTGTTTAAACGCATCAGACCCGAGACACTCACGGGTAAAACTCAATAACATACTCAAGTTCATCCACTACTCCATTGCTTCGATTCACACCCGAATTCATCCCGAAAGCAATCCCGAGCACATCTTCGTCTTCCCAAACCTTAATAATTCTAGAAACCCAAATGTGCACCGTGCACATGCACAATCACCAAATCAACCTCCGACCGAGGTCGTGGCCATCGACACACCAACGATAACTTCATCGTCTCACCTGGCCACCTAAATCCATCAACTTTGTCAGGAATCAAAAATTTATCATTCGATTGATTTCCTGGAACCAAACCACTTGACCAAATCGCCTCGCACCACTATTCCAGATCATCAGAGACTTCACACCCTGACCAAAGTTGCCTCAACGACCCACGAACCCTTTCCATTAGGTGCGATCGCCTCCGATCTCCCGTGGTTGACAAAAATGTCGCCTTTTCCCATCGAACCAAACTGGGTTAAAAACCGTAAAACTCACCCGCGCCACCGCCATGATCACCAGTAAAGCTTTCCACCATTTTTCCCTTGATGTACACAATCCAACCATTCCTCAACCTCAACCACGGTTTTTGAAACATCATGGTTGGTCGGAATTTGATAAAAACTCAAATTCTAATCAACTCGCAATCTCTCTTCATTCCCGAACTTATAATTCATGATTTTATAATTAAAAATCATTATTTCCTATCACAAATCATATTATGGAATTCAAATTCGAAAACTTGAGCATTGATTTTCAGCTTATATCTGATTTCTAGTGTTATTCTTTATTTTTGAAACATATACTCAACATATAAACATGGAATAAATTTTAACAATGATATTATATTGTTTCAATCATTTTTCCATTAAAAATCGTAGCTTGAATTTGTATAAATAAAAAGATATGAATTTGTATACGAATATTAGAACCTGTCATTCAATAGAGATATGTACTTAAACATACCCAGACATTCACACCCATAAATATATCTAAATTAAAACATGCAGGCATTTAAACAATTATACTTTTAAGTGTAAACTAGAATATCAAAAGCACATCCGTAGATAATTGAGTTTGCTCACCTTGTTTGAAGACAGAGGATAGATTTAAACATGGAATTGATTTACTTGAATATGAACTTTGAATCATTACATGGTATTTGATTGCTAAGTTGATTGTTTACTGATTGATGATGACCTGATCATCGACTTGCTCACTGTCCTGGATTTGAATTTATTGTTTGCTTTTGAGCCATGTTGAAGCTGAAAACTGTTTGGTTTTGAATTGTTTTTTAGTTTGAATTAAATCCATCTGTTTGCTCTGCTTGAACCTGAAGTTGTTATTCAAGGTTGATTCAACTGAAGATGGAATTTGTTGTTGCTCTGGTTTGAAGATTTCAAATTTCCAAGTTTTAAATTTGTTGTTTGCTTTGAATCTGGTACTAGAATTTGTTCTACTGGTTTTGAAAATTTGGAAAGAGGTTTTTACTTTCGATTTTCATTGCTTTTGATCAGGTTCTATTTTTTTAGTTTTGGAAGTTTAAAATAGAAATAGCTTAGTTTCTCATTTTTATTTATTTACATTTTCAAATTAAAAGAAATTCATAATGCCAATTGTTAAACTCAAATCATATTAAACTTACACACGTAATTACATAAAATGATAAGCCTATACTTGTTTAAAATGAGTGTTAATCATCCTACACTTGTAAATACAAACAATATTATGTTTAAGCCCTTTATTAAGCTTTTATTTAATTTATATTTTAGACCCTTTCTTTTATAAATTACTTAATTTTATATTTACGTATGTTTATGTAATACACTTTCTATTTAGTTTACATATGTACAAAACTAATTTATTTCACGTATAAAGGAAAAGTATTTAACTTTTTATTAATTTAAGCATGTTATACTTAATTCAAAGTAAAATTTTCAAATCATTATATTATAAATACAAAATAAGTTTTTCTATTATTAATTATAGATTTTTCCATATCCAATATATATTCAAAACTTTTATTTTTAAATTTCATATTCAAAAATTAATATATAATCAATTTGTATTTATAAATGAGTAAACAAATATCTTCTTATAAGTATAAATTTTATTCCAATCATAATTTATTTATTTTCCAAATCTTTATTTTCAACATATATGTATTTGAATTTCAAATTCAAATTTCAAATTATAATCTATTTGCAAAATATTTAGATTTCCAAATCAAATCCTTTATTCAAAAATCTTATATATATATTTTTATTCCCATATTTCAAATCAATCCACAATTAAGTTTATAATTAATATATTTATTTCTGAATTTCCAATTAGAAATTCTATTTAAAATCATATACATATATATTTATATTAATAAACAAATCAATATTTATTTGAATTTAGAAAATACCAAATTAATTCACAATTTAATTCGACAAATTAAATTAATTTCCAATTTGAATTTGATTTAAAAATGGGAATGTTACTAATCCTTAAAGGGTGGGCGATCCCAAGCATCCGTTATGTTATTGACGCATTTCTTTACAGTTCATTTGAGTTGACTTACATTTATAACTATGTATTTCCTGAATTGAGTGTTTTGTGTTTTGCGCTCAGGTCAGCCGGAGCATCACAGCTTTGGATTCACCTTTGGAGCTAGAGATCTACTAGAATTTAGCTATCTATATATTATTTCAATTTCAGTTATTTCTATTCAGCTTTGTCTATGTATTAGTGGACTTATGCACTTGGGTTTTTTATTGTATCTGTTTTCAGACTCTGGTATTTTTTATTTGTTTGGAGAATATGTATCTAGTAGCTTCATGAACTACTATGTTTATTTTATTCCGCTGTGAGTTATTTTGATATTCTGTGTCTATGATTCTATGGTTGATTTTATTTGCTCCAAATTTTGTTAACAACCTATTGTTTTGAATTATTCAAGTCTGACATGCATGGTTTTATTCTCGATTTTAATGGCTCAAAATAGCGGGATCTTACAGCTGGTATAAGAGCTTTGGTTTGAGCCATACCTTTGCCTGTGGGGTAAAAACTCATTAGAGATAGGGTAGAAATACTCTAGAATGAGTAAAATCAGTCTTAGAATCATTCTTTGAGAGAGAATTTATTTTTAAGTATAAAATGGTTTTAAATGATTTTAAAAGACTATTTTGGAAATATAAATTTTCTTGTTTTAAAATTCAATTTTCTTAGAATTTCCTTCTTTGCTAACTCACATTGTTTAATAGAATTCTTTGATTAGGATTTTTATTCTAGTTGAATCTTGTCTTTTATCTTCTCGTATGTTTTATCCTAAAATTCATTCTTGAATTCCCAGGATGAATCGTAGGAATGCCAGAGGTCGGAGTCATGGTGTTGCCCAAGTTCTAAAACCCGTTGCACCCATTAGGTTCACCGCTCTCTGTAAGGATTTCACTCAGCTTGGGGGTACCAAGATTACGGGTTTGGAGATCACCGATGCTCAGAAGCGTTAGCTAGCAGCTTGACAGTTGTTGGAGGCAGCCTAGGATCGGTGTGAGTTTGTTACAGCCCACACTATTGAGGCGGATATTTCTTGGAAGCAGTTTAGGTATTATCCAGAATTTGTTCTGACTTTGGTTTAGTATCTCTTTGGAATCTTTCCTAAGTTTGGATATCTTATTTTAGGGATGCTTTTATGGCAAAGTGAATGCCCAAAGTAGGGAAGTCTCAACTATACAGGGAGTTTACGAATCTTAAGCTGGGGAATATGTCATTTTCTGAGTATGAGCGAAAGTTCAATGAACTTTCCAAGTTTGGTCCTAGACTGATTGATACCCCTCTTAAGAAGAATGAGAAGTTTATAGCTCGAGCTCGTCTAGAGTATTATGATCGTCTGATTTCTCATATGCATGGCCCTTTTACTAGTTTGATGGATATGGCCATTATGTTTGAGAACCCCACTTCTAAGGATTCTTTTATTGCTTGTGCACCTTTATCTCAACCTTCCACTGGTAACTCTAAGAAAAGGAAGCCTAATTTCCACCAACAGAAGAAGAATTGGATCAAGACTCTAGGTTTGGGATCTTCTTCTCAGAGGAAGCCTATTGATCTTTCTTTCATCGCTTGCTTCACGTGTGACCGGAAGGGACACTATACTAGTAATTGCTCTACTCTAATTGGAGCTTCTATTCCTTTAACTCAGATGGCTAGGCGTGATCTCTACCATTTCCTTGAAGCCTGGCAACTTCAAGAAGGATCTTCCTACTCAGCAAAAGGGCAATAATCTGGTATCTTTTCAGTTACTTCATCCACTCCATCTGCTCCACCTACTCCTAGTGATAACCAAGGTACTCTCCAAAGCACCTTTACTTTGTTTAATTTTCCTGTTTGCGTTTTATTTGACACTAGAGCTTCTCATAGTTTCATTTCTGTGGAACTTTGTGATAAGATTGAGCATATCCTTTCACCCGAATATGCAACTGAACCTTTATGTGTTACTAATCCAATTGGTGGTTCCGCGGACCTTAGTAGGATTTGTAAAAAGGTGAAACTCTTCTATTCTGGCCATCGTCTTTCTGGTGATTTCTATGTTCTTGGTTTTGATGCTTTTGATATGTTGCTTGGAGGAGATTGGCTGAAGAATCATGAAGTCGTTATCTCTTGTAAAACCCGAACCATTTCTCTTATTGATGATCGGGGTAATCCTTTGGTAATTCAGTGCCATATGCCTTAGGATTATGCTGGCAGTTTTATTTATTCTCTTGATTCTTCTTCTGGTGGTCTTACTTCAACTATTGTGTCAAACTCTATCCCTATGTATTTGGTGAAGTCACTTCTTTACCTCCTAAAAGGTAAATCGAATTCCGTGTTGATCTTATTCCTGGAGCTTGACCTGTAGTTCTTCCTCCCAGAAGGATGGCACCTTGAGAGAAGGTTGAGTTGAGGAAGCAAATTGAGGACTTGTTCTCCAAAGGCTAATCAGACGTAGTCATTCTAAATGGGGAGCAGTTGTGGTTTTTGCAACTAAGTCTGATGGTTCTTTGAGGATGTGTGTTGACTACAGGGAGCTGAACAAGCTCACTATGAAAAAAAGATATCCTATGCCTCACATCAATGTTATGTTCAATCAGCTCTATGAAGCTACTGTATTTTCTCAGCTTGATCTTGCCAAAGCACCAGCTTTAAGTTGCCAAGGAAAGTATTCCTAAAACTGCTCTCTGTATTGAGAAAAGTTTCTATGAATGGTTAGTTATGCCTTTTGGTTTGACTAATGCCCCAGCTTTGTTTGTGGATCTTATAAATCGTGTTTTAGTGATGTTCTTAATAAATTTGTTCTAGTCTTCGTCGATGACATTTTTGTTTTCTCTAAGTTAGAGAAGGAGCATGAATCTCATTTGAGCTTCGTTCATGGAGCTTTTAGGAGCCATCAGTTGAAGGAAATTCTCGAAATGCCATTTCTGGAAGGATGTTGTACGATTTCTCTGACATTTTATTTTTGGTAATGGAGTTTCTGTTGATCCAGTTAAGATCGCTGCGATCAATGTAAGTCTATTCTCTTCTTTCTTTTGTGAATTTAATCATTTCATCTCTTTCTTTGTAGTTCTTATTTCCCCTATTCTATTTCAGGATTGGGAACTCCTTGGACTCCATCTGATATCCGTAGCTTTTTGGTCCTTGTCGGTTATTATCGGATATTTATTGAGATTTTTGCTCGGATTGCTGCATCTCTTACTGCTTTGATTGTAAGAATGCTAAGTTTATATGGAATGATAATTGTGAAGTTGCATTCAATGAGTTAAAGCGCAAGCTTACTACCACACCAGTTACTCTCATTCTAAATGGAGATGAGGGATTAACCGTATACACTGATGCTAGTCAAGATAGTTTGGGAGCTGCTTTGATCCAGGATAGGAAAGTTATTGCTTATGCTAGTCTTCAGTTGAAGACCCATGAAACCAATTATGATATTCATGATTTGGAATTGCTTGTCGTGATTTTTGCTTTGAAGCTTTGGAGGCATCATCTTTTGGAACCTATGTTTGAGCTCTTTATAGATCATGAGTCTTTAAAGTATATTTTCTCCCAGAAGGATTTGAATCAGAGACAATTTAGGTGGCTTGAGTTTCTTGCTTCGTATGAGCTCGACTTCAACTATACCCTAGGGAAAGCTAATGTTATAGCTGATGTTTTGAGTCAGAAGAAGGCAATGTTGTGTTAGCTTGTTGTTTCTTCACCTCTTATGGATCGTATTATTGCTAAGCAGGATGAGGATAGGATAACTAGGCTCATTAAGGAGAATGTTCGTAGCAGTGTTAGAGGTAGTTGTCATGATAGTAGTGGAGCTCAGATCGATGAAAGAGGGATTTTGAGGATTAGTAATTGGATTTGTGTCCCGAATGTCGGTGGATTGAGGCAAGAGTTTTTCGAGGAAAATCATCGGTCCAGACTTTCTATTCATCCAGGTGTGAGGAAGATGTATCTGGACATGAAGAAGCAGCATTGGTGGAGTGGTATGAATCGTGATATCTCCCTTTTTGTTGGTAGATGTGCGACATGTCAGCAGGTTAAGGCTGATCATTAAAAGACCGCTGGATTATTGCAACCCCTTGATATTTCCAATTGGAAATGGAAACATGTTTCTATGGATTTTATTGATGGATTACTGCTATTAATTAGCTCAATATAAACCTTCAAACTATAATACAACCACTAATACACTTTTAAATCTCATAAAATATGACAACAAAGTTGAAAGCAAAATTTATTTTAAGCATGGCCTATTAACCATTAATTAAAAATATAAGCCATCAAATTTCAATTTCAACAATCACTTCTTTGCCATAATCATATGTAGATGAAGAGGCAATTTGTGTTTTGTTTGTTTAAGCATAGCCTATTTGTTATAAACAACATGGACTATCAAATTCAAAGCTAAACAACATCATTAAACCACTTCATTAATTCTCATTAAGCATAAAAAGAGAGCATAAACATCAAATTAAGTTGAAGCTACATGATTAGAGAGCTTCATTACCCCTAAATTGGAGGGGTTTAGCCTCTCATATTTGTTATCATATGAACAATTGTAGCTTGCAACATGAGGGAAGAAGAAAAGGAAAAGAGAGCAAAGTGAAATGGAAAACTATTCTAATTGCATAAAGGAAAATCTACACTACTTGCATAAAAGGAAATGAAGATGTAATTAAAAAGAAACAATAATTAACATTGCATAAAAGAAAAGAATTACATAAGAGAAGAAATGGCTAAGTAGCCATGGAAAGAAAGAGAGATTTGATTTATTTTCTAAACTAAAACTAACTAACTAAGAGAAGGAGGCCCAAGAGAGACTAAGAGAGGAGATCATGTTACATGAAACATATGGGTATTTATACATGTATGAAACCCTAATTCATATTTTTGGGGAATACCCAAAATGCCCCTTATGAAGTGTGGAGGCCAAGTAACCATTAACATGTCTTAACCCCCCATTAAATGTACATGAAACCATTAAGTCCAAAAGCATGTGCATTAGCCTTTAATTTGTACATTAAGGTAGTGGGTAGGTGGGGTCCTCCATAATCCTCACTTTGAATTATTTCCATCTTCATTCCTTTATATCCATTTTGTGCATGCATGTTTCTTCATGAACCCACTAATATGAGAAGCTAAATTCCTAGAAAATATATACAAATTTTCAATTAATTTTTCTCAAAGAAATATATGCACACAAATGACCATTTTGCCCTTGGATGAAGATGAATATGTGACAATTTCAAATAATATGAATTTTGGTTTAAAGAAGTTAAAATACCCAATATGATCATTTATTTAATTTAAATAGAATAAATATGGTGGTACAAATATACACATTTACGTGCACATCAAGTACCCCCACACTTATCTTTTTATTCGTCCTCGAATAAACTAAAACTAAGGTAAACCCGTTTTCGTAGGGAGCACGATTGCATTGAGCGTTAATAAGCCGTTAAACCTCTGGGTGTCCCCAGTAGGACGAGTGTTGTCTCGTGAGGGTTTTCAACGGATACAACCCACAAAATCCAAATGCATGGTGAAAATATTTACAAAATGCAAGATTTATTTACAAAGAGATGAATGCAAATTTTTGAAAATATTTACAAATGAAGGATTTATTTTTAAATTGACACAAATAAGTTAAATATAGGTTTTGGTTATTATCTTGAAAATTTATGCCATTTACTCGTCAAAATTTTCAACAAAAATCAAGTTATCATAACAAATAGACAATAGTTTAACTTGTTGTTTCATTTGATAACAAAGTGTAATTATAAAATGGATCCTTTAGTTGATTATCAAAGTTTATCAAAGTGGTATTTTCATTTCTTTTCAATAACAAATTAAATCAAATAAGTAAAAATAGTGCTAGGATTTCAATTGCTTGCTCTCTCATTATTTGCAAGAAAAATTACACACCTAGCTCAGGTAAACTGAGGCCAGATATACCACCCATGCACTGCCTTTCGGGCTTATGTGAGGGGAGTACAGAGCATGGAGAGTGCACACACTTTCATGCATACACTATCGACCGTAGGTGGTTTTTATTAAGTCTTTTTTGTTTTTTTTTACATGTTTTCCATACACCATAACCGTGAGGACTTTTAAATGAGTATGAAAGCACATAATCAAAAATTCCAAGTAATCACCCATGCATAACCGTGAGAACTTTTAAATGAGAGTGAATACTTGGATGTTATTATTTTTTATTTTTATATTTTTTTGTGTGGGAGTTTTGCAAAATCATCTTAGCACCATTTAACTTAGAAGACCAAAAAAAAATGTTATATCCTTTACTTTAAATCAACCACTTTTTAAAACAAAGATTTTCAATTAGGATGTACTTCATAATTAACACGTATGAATCTTCCTATATACTAGTTAAACCATTATTATTTGTAATCAAACTTCATTTTTATTTTTGTTAAGACCAATAAATTTTCCAAAATTTCAATTTAATAAACCAAACCCATATATTTATCTTATAGTGTTTCTTTTAAAAATAAATAAAAAGAAAATTTGTTTTTGGGATTTTTTTTTAATTTTTTTTTGTTTTTGTGATTTTAAAGCAAAAATAAACCATGAAAAAAAAATTGAAGGTGAGTCTCCCCCCCACACTTGATTGAATAGAAAATCAAAATCAAAACAATTCCCGGGCATCGGCGCCCAAAACTTGTTTGGACGACGGAAATTCTATCGGTTTAGAAAACCGTCGAGCGAATTTAAATTTAAAAATAACCGCAAGCGCACGGTGTACGAATGTAGCACGTGGCGAATACGGGTCGATCCACAGGGAATTGATGATTTTAAAATTCTATTCAATCAAATTATACCGAAGTCGAGAGTGAATAGTTAGAAATGTAAGAAACTAACAAAAACTAGCAAAAGAAAATGATAAAAATATGAGAGTGCTAAGACAATTTAGAGGCAATTTCCACTCTCTAGATCACATAAATCAACAAAATGAAGTTATGATCTCTCTTTTCTTGTCATTAGTGAATTAGTTGATGTGCTTATCATAAGTATGGTATAATTATGCTATTAATTAGCTCAATATAAACCTTCAAACTATAGCACAACCACTAATACACTTTTAAATCTCGTAAAATATGACAACGAAGTTGAAAGCAAAATTTATTTTAAGCATGGCCTATTAACCATTAATTAGAAATATAAGCCATCAAATTTAATTTCAACAATCACTTCTTTGCCATAATCATATGTAGATGAAGAGGCAATTTGTGTTTTGTTTGTTTAAGCATAGCCTATTTGTTATAAACAACATAGACTATCAAATTCAAAGCTAAACAACATCATTAAACCACTTCATTCATTCTCATTAAGCATAAAAAGAGAGCATAAACACCAAATTAAGTTGAAGCTACATGATTAGAGAGCTTCATTACCCCTAAATTGAAGGGGTTTAGCCTCTCATATTTGTTATCATATGAACAATTGTAGCTTGCAACATGAGGGAAGAAGAAAAGGAAAAGAGGAAAAAATGAAATGGAAAACTATTCTAATTGCATAAAGGAAAATCTACACTACTTGCATAAAAGGAAATGAACATGTAATTAAAAAGAAACAATAATTAACATTGCATAAAAGAAAAGAATTACATAAGAGAAGAAATGGCTAAGTAGCCATGGAAAGAAAGAGAGATTTGATTTATTTTCTAAACTAAAACTAACTAACTAAGAGAAGGAGGCCTAAGAGAGACTAAGAGAGGAGATCATGTTACATGAAACATATGGGTATTTATACATGTATGAAACCCTAATTCATATTTTTGGGGAATACCCAAAATGCCCCTTAGGAAGTGTGGAGGCCAAGTAACCATTAACATGTCTTAATCCCCCATTAAATGTACATGAAACCATTAAGTCCAAAAGCATGTGCATTAGCCTTTAATTTGTACATTAAGGTAGTGGGTAGGTGGGGTCCTCCATAATCTTCACTTTGAATTATTTCCATCTTCATTCCTTTATATCCATTTTGTGCATGCATGTTTCTTCATGAACCCACTAATATGAGAAGCTAAATTCCTACAAAATATATACAAATTTTCAATTAATTTTTCTCAAAGAAATATATGCACACAAATGACCATTTTGCCCTTGGATGAAGATGAATATGTGACAATTTCAAATAATATGAATTTTGGTTTAAACAAGTTAAAATACCCAATATGATCATTTATTTAATTTAAATAGAATAAATATGGTGGTACAAATATGCACATTTACGTGCACATCAAGTACCGAGAACTAGGAGAGGTAATGTGAATATTTGGCTGGTTGTAGATAGATTGACAAAGTTAGCTCATTTTATTTTAGTTAGGTCTAACAGTTCTGCTCTGAGTTTGGCTGAGATTTATATGAGAGAGATTGTTCGTCTTCATGGTGTTCCTGTCAGTATTGTTTGTGATAAAGATCCCTGGTTAACTATCCAGATTTGGAGAGATTTTTAGGAAGCTTTGGGTACTTGCCCGAATCTGAGCACTGGTTACCATCTGCAGACCGACTGTCAAACGGAAAGAGTGAATAAGATATGGAAATCTTCTTCGTGCCTGCGTCTTGTAGTAGGGAGGATCTTGGGAAGATCATCTCTATCTCGTTGAATTTACCTATAACAACAGTAATCAGGTATAATCTCAATTTTTTTGTGTACGGTTGTCTTAAAATTTTATCTATCTTGTTCCATCTTTTGAATTCAGGCTAATATCGAAATGGCTCCATTGCTGCTCTTTATGGACGATCTTGCAAATCTGCATCTTATTGGATGGAGTCCGGTAATCTTTGGTTCTTGGTCCTGATATGATTCTAGAGGCTTCGAGTCTTCTGGGGTTTTTTGTTGGTGATCAGGTTTTCCTTAAGGTCTCTCCATTAAGGAATGTGATTCAGTTTGGTCATAGAGGGAAGCTTGCTCCTAGGTTCATTGGTCCTTTCCGCATTTTAGAGAGAGTTGGTTCTTTAGTTTACCATTTGGATTTGCCTGAGACACTTTCTGGAGTGCATAATGTTTCCATGTTTCACACATTCGTCGGTATCTTCATGTTCCATCTTTGTTTTTTAGCCTTCTGCCCTCGAGAGTTTGGATGTTGAGCCAAACTTTACTATCGAGAGGAGGCCACTTCGTAGTATCGATACAGGTATGAAGTAGCTTAGAAGGAAATCTGTCAACCTGGTCAAACTGCAGTGGAGTACTGATGATCGAGATTGTACTTAGGAGACGTAAGAGAGCATGCGTGCTTTGAATCCGTAATTGTTTGTCCAGGTACTATTCGTTACTCTATCTCATTTTCTTTGTTTTCCTGTGTCTTATTCCTTTTTGAGGACGAAAGATTTTGAGTGGAGGGGAGTGTAACAACCCGTAAATTCTGTAGTTAATTTTTGTGAAATTTATTTGAAACTTTGGTTCTTAAATTATTTCAAATTGGTAAATTTGGAATTTTAAATTACATTTTTTTGGGATTTGATGTGAAATGTTCCTCCAAATTTAATAAAATAAAGATTTTTCTAAAAATTCAAATTTTGGTCAACTTTGGTCAAAGTTTGACTCCCTGTGAAAAATTTGAAATTTTATTCTTTTTTATGAAGCTGGATTTTATTCTAACCTTTTTCCTACTTTTCGTTTCATAAAATTCTGATTTTTACTTCTCTAAATTTGAAGTTTTCACCGTATTACATGCAATTATTTTATATTTTATTTCTTCTATTTGTTGTTGGGCTTGGACTAATGGGCTGGGGTATTCTAAAAGTCACCTGTTTTTCTGTACAATTGAAAGGTCATCAGTTGAGAAACTTTTGCGTAAGAAATTTGTTTCTGCCTTCCCATTTCTCATTCACATCTTCTGTCAGTAAATTTACAGTTAGTCTCTTCTTCTCCTTCTAAAATTTTATTTCTCTTTCCTCTAAAATTCTTCCTCCTTCCTCCTCAAAATTTTGGCCATGCCTTGCCATCGTCACCTCCTCTTTCTCTAACCAAAATAGACATTCCCCTCTCCAAAACCATCACCTTGCCACAACAAAACCTTAGCCAAACCACACATAGGCCGAACCACCTCCTCCCCTTCCTTTTTCCCCTTCCCCTTCAACTAATTTGGCACTCATTACCATCCACCTCCCTAATTTCCTACCCCTAGCGGTGACCTTCCTAAACCTTAACACTAAGCTATCATGGCCAAACCCAAACAACCCCTCCAGGCCAAGCCTATGTGCCCCTTAGGCTAGCCCTCTAATGTATTTTACAAAATATAATTTTCTACTTTAAATTTTCTATGTAAATTTAGTAATTTACAGATGTATTTTATTTATTTTTCTAAGATTTGGATTTGCATTCTCCTTCCATTCAAGCTAGTTCGTGATTTTCATGCTTAGTCGTAGTTATTATGTTTTTTTGGAATTATTTTCTCTAGCTAAAGAAGGCGAGTAGTCACGCTTGACTACATATTTACATTTTTGTGAATTGATGTCAATTTAATTGTATTGATATGTATATGCAAGTTCGTAATTTCATATGTGATTATATTATGTTATTCCGTCCTCTGTTATACCTGTTATGGTCATATGCCATGATATGTTGTTTATTGTTTAATCTATTTCATATTCTGTTCTCACACTGCAAGTTCCTTCACTATAGGTTGAAATGGCACATACCCAAATGGTCTATAGATTAAGGAAGTTTTGTTATGCAATGAAATGATAGGTCTGAGCAATTTTTGTTTGACTTGGGATTGCGGGTTTGAAATGATATAAACCCGAAAATTAAATAAGTTCAGATTGAAATGATATAAATCCGTATTTACTAGACCCTAGGTTAGAAAATTTTATACAGACTTCAAGGTTGGTTTTAAAATAGTTGTCTAAAATTTATTCATCATTTTTAATTTTAATATATGGATTTCAACTAAAATTTCAATGTAATGATTGCTATAAAATTTTGTCATTTATTTACATGTGTTAAATTTTTGTAAGAAATAAATGATTGGAAATGTAATTTATGGAATTTAATTTACAATATGAAGGTAAGCTGTAATTTAGTAATCCAATTTGACTTGATAATGGTATTTTGTTCTGTTCTAGAAATGTAAATTAAAACGTACATTTGATAATGTGTGTTTTAATTAATGGAATATTGACTAAAATGATAAATGCTCTTTACTGTAATAGAAAAGTAAATCAAAACGTACATTTGATAACGTAAGTTTTAATTAATATAATAATGAATAAAATGATAAATGCGCTTTACTATAATAAAATATAAATTAAAACGTATATTGGATAATGTAAGTTTTAATTAATGAAATATTAGTTTAAATGATAAATGGAGTTTACTGTAACAGAAATGTAAATTAAAACGTACATTTGATAATGTAAGTTTTAGTTGATGTAATAATGATTAAAATAGTAAATGCTCTTTAATGTAATAAAAATGTAAATTAAAACTTACGGGTGATAATGTAAGTTTTAATTAAGGTAACAATGATTAAAATGATAAATGCTTTTTACTATAATAAAAATATGAATTAAACATACATTTGATAATGTAAGTTTTAATTAATGGAATATTGATTGAAATGTTAAATGCTCTTTACTGTAATAGAAATGTAAATTAAAACGTACATTTGATAATGTAAGTTTTAATTAACGTAGTAATGATTAAAATAATAAATGCCCTTTACTGTAATAAAATTGAAAATTAAAACGTATATTTGATAATGTAAGTTTTAATTAATGGAATATTGGTTAAAATGATAAATGCTCTTTACAGTAATAGAAATGTAAATTAAAACTTACATTTGATAATGTAAGTTTTAGTTAATGTAATAATGATTAAAATCATAAATGCTCTTTACTGTAATTAAAATGTGAATTAAAACATAAATATGATAATTTAAGTTTTAATTAATGTAATAATGATTAAATTGATAAATGCTCTTTACTGTAATAAAAATGTAAATTAAAACATACATTCGACATGTAAGTGTAATTAATGTAATATTGATTAAATGATAAATGCTCTTTATTGTCATAATAAAATGTAGGTTAATTATGTACTTTGAACTTAACATAAGGAATTTCAGCTTTAAATTGGATATTTTAGTAACAAAGTTTATTTAACTAAAAGGCATAGTTTTTTAATATCCAAATAAATTAGTATAACAAAACAGGGATGAAAAAATTACCATGTTGAAAATTTTAAGTATATAAATATTTTGATTATATAACTTGTTAAAGTGGGAAGTATTACATTCCAGAATGATTTCTTAAGTATTACATTCTAAAAATCCATGATTCCTTTAGGTTACATTTCCAAAATGCTATGATTTTCTTAAGTATTAATTTTCCAAAATGCTATAATGTCTTGAGGTTATATTTTCGAAACGCTATTATTTTTAAAATGTAATATTTTCAAAATGCTAGCATTATAGAGGTTACAATTTTTAAAATGCCACGGTTTCAAAATTATTATGATTTCAATGTGTTATAATTGATTGTATAAATTTTGGGATTGTTACAACTTTGGAAATGAATATTATTTTTAAAGAATAATGATATTGTATTTATATGGTTTTGAAATGAGTTTGTGATATGAAATATGATCCATTTGAAAATGAAATAACCATTGGTTATAAAACTTTTGGTTGTTAAAGAGACTGGGATCGGAAGTTGTCGTACTCTCTACCAACGCCGAAAACCACTTTAACAACTATGCATGTGGTGGAGATTCCAGAATGAAGTAGGTGGTTGATCACGTTCTATTTGAGGTATATACATGGACCTGACCTCCATGAGTTAGTTTAAGGTGGCTAAAACAAGAGCAATTGACGGGCCAAGTGAGGTAGCACCTTTGATCGGATACACTTCTTCGATTGCCATTCTATTACTTTGTGATTGATTTGGTGCGCACCTTTGATTTGGGAGTGTGGTTCGAGGTGCGCGGTAGTTGCGGCTATGCGTTACCACCGGCCCGGAAGTGTAGTTAGTATATCTACCCTAGCATTGCCTATGTGTGCCTACCATATTGAGACCACTACGAGTTTATTTTGTGTCGTACCTATGAAGTATCCTCTGGTTGCCTCCTGATCAGGAGGTATTACGGTACTGTAATGACATTGGCACTATAAAATGTGTTAAGGAGGAAATGGGTAATGCATTAACGCTATTTTAATAGTTTACTTTACTTTAGACATTATTATAATAGCGTATATTAACATAGTAGATAGTTTAACGGATCCTTAATGGATGGGCGATCCCAAACATCCTTTAAGTTACCGATGCATTTCCTTGCAGTTCACTTAAGTTGATTTACATTTTATAAGTATGTATGTCCTGACTTGAGTGTTTTGTGTTTTGCTTTACGCTCGGGTCAGCCTGAGTATCACAGCTTTGGATTCAACATTGGAGTTAGAGATCTTCTGGAATTTAGCTATACATCTGTTATTTCTATTTCATTTATTTCCATTCAGCTTTGTCTATGTATTATTGGACTTATGTACTTGGATTTTCTGTTGTACCTATTTTCAGACTCTAGTATTTTGTATTTCTTTTGAGACTATTTGTCTAGTAGCTCCATGAACTTCAATGTTTATTTTATTCCGCTGCGAGTTATTTTGATATTCTGTGTCCGTGATTGATTTTATTTTCTCCAAATTTTATTAACAATATGTTATTTTGAATTATGCAAGTCCGACATATGTGGTTTTATTGTCGATTTGAATGGTCCAAAATAGCGGGATGTTACATATTGGTTGATGTAATTTAAAATTTTGTACAAACACCTTGTGAATTCACCTTCATGGTTGGACTATGAGGCGTTCCTTATATAATGATGGTTTAACAAATTTAAAACTGTCATAAACTAATTTCTATAATAAAGAAAGTTAATTTATAAAGTGATTTTTTATAAATTTTATGTAGACGTGTCTTATAAAAACAAAAGTGGATTTTTTAGAATTTAAATCACGTTGTTTTTGGAAAAGATTTCAATAGTTTTGCGAAGAATAATAATGGTATTAATTTAAAGCTTTTATAAATATCAAATTTTCTGAAAGAAATATTTTTAAGTTAATTAAATGGGGTGGCTTGAAAATAACTTAAAAATAGGAAACATATGTGTTCGGATGGTAAGCACTTCTATTAAGTATTGCCTTTTTCGCTAATAGAATGTATGATACTATTTGGAAACATCATGTTCCTTAGTATCATTAGGGTTACTAGAGCTATATATATATATTCTATGATTAAAATATATTATATATTTAAAAAAGTTTTGAAATAAAAACCGGTCACATAGCTCTTAATTTTCCCTTAAGAATAGACTGAATCAGATAATGTTAGTTTTATGAAATGTTTTCATGAATTATTTTAATAAAAAAGTTGGTATTAGGGGAACCAATATAATAAGTACGTAAGTTGTATATAGATCATTTCTCTTTTTCACATAGTAAGATTCGAGTACATGACTTTTAACTTGTTTTACACCGTTCCAAATAAGGATCTATCACCCGATTTTGATGGCTGTTAACCCCGTTCCAGCCTACAAGTTAAGGGTCCCACGAGTTAAAGGAGTCAACGAGTTAAGGCCTGGGATGAGCCACGACTTAAGGTGTTTAACGGCTCAGGAAGGATCTACGACTCAGGAAGCCTCACGACTCATCGAGTCACCGACCCAATAAGTTAATGACCTAAAGCTCAAAGCGACTTAAAGGGTTACGACTCAAGGGGTTAACGGTTCACAAGGCAGGACGGCTCAATAAGTTACCGACTCATCAAGACTATCGTCTCAACGACTTGAAGGAGCAGAGTGACTTAACTGGTTAACGGCTCACAAGACAGACCGACTCAATGCATTACCGACTCATCAAAGGTATTGCCTCAGCGACTCAACAAGTCCACGACTCATCATAAGAAACGACTCAAGAGGATTGACGTCCTAAGAAATGACTAAATAACTCATAACTCAGGATGACTCGTCCGCGACTTAAAGCCACTGAGTCGTATTCCGTTGCCACAATGCATGTCCCAGTGAGAATTGACTCGCCAACGACTCAGGACTTGGCTTAGAATCCAGCAAGAGAATGAGCTAGTGAGAAGACCAAATGCTTAATCAGATAAGCCGGCCACGACTCAACTTGACTCGGCCACGGCTTAGCTTGAGTCGGTCACGACTCAGGACTTGGGCGAAAAATTTCTATCCAGATTTGCCTAAAAATACATGGCCACCCCCAACATTCAAGGGACTTTTGGCTTATTCATTTCAAGCGCCGTTACTCTGCTGCATTCTGAACTACTTCAACACCTTCAAGGAACTTCACGAAGAAATCGAACATGTCTAACATGTGCTCAAAGATTTGGATCGACATTGAAGTTTAGGCTACTTGTTCTAAGTCACTTGAAACTCAAAGTGGGTTGTAATCAAAGTGTAACTGCATTGACTTGTAATCAAATCGTCAATAAAGATATTCAAAGTGGATGTAGGCTCTCTCTTAAGCCGAACCACTATAAAATTGCTGTTGTTTACTGTTTTTCCACTATTATCTGCTTATAATCCGTTCCCGAGCTATCGGGTGGTGCTTTCACAATCTCACTTCATACACCGGGATGTTAGCGTTCAAATTTTAGCTTTAACATTTTTTGGTGCTTTCACTGAGAGTTGAACTCAGGAGTACTATCATCATTGCTTCACAGAGGTTTGTAGAGAGAATTTCCTTGAAAACCAGAAGTCTATCCGAGATTATGGCTCCTGGAAGGAAAAGTAGATCTGTCAGATCTGGGAATATTCAAGAGGGAACCTCCGCTTCCCCTATATCAAATCAAGCCACTCCAGCTGTCGGGGTTACAAAGGCAGAGCTGGATGCTGCAATCTTAGGGCTGAACCAACAGATCAATGCCCAAAATGCACAATTCGAGGCTCAGAATGCCCAGAATGCCCTAATTCTGAATAGGTTAAACAATTTGCTTGGGGCAAACCGTCAACCGGCAGGTAATGAAAGGAATTTTGCTTGCAACATTCATGAGGCTGAAGAAAGGAATGCTCCTGAAAGGGCTGCTTGCCCCTTTGAACAAACACTTCCTGAGGTTGGTGGATCTAGAACTCGACATGATGAGGAGTATCTTTCAAGAATGGTCCAACAAATCATGAAAGAGAGTATGCAGAGGGTTGAAGACGAAAAAGAATGGGGTTTTGCCCCAAGCAAAACTCCATTTACTGAGAAAATCTTGAAGGCTGAATTCCCAAGGAAGTTTGTCCCTCCAACCATTCCAGCTTACAAAGGAACAAGTGATCCGAACGAATTCTTGTATATGTATGATTGGCACATGACAGGTGCCAGGGCTTCTGATGAAATAAAGTGCCGATATTTTCCCGTATACCTGGAAGGCGTAGCTCTGCTTTGGTTCACCAAGCTGCCAGTCCGATCTATCGATCAGTTTTCTGACTTAACCCGGAAGTTCAAAGAGCAGTTCAGACTATACACTTCAAAAGCCAAAGATATTATGTCATTGTCAAGTTTACAACAGAATCCGGGTGAAACTATCAGATCTTTCTTGAATCGCTTTAATATAGCGGTGGCCGAGGTGGACAATGCAGAACCACGGATGATCTTGACCTATCTAATGAGGGCCATCGACAAGTCGAGCGAATTTGGGAAATGGCTAAACATGAAGGAACCAAATTCCCTTGAAAAATTCTACAAAAAAGCAGATGAATTCATGCGCTTGGAAAGCCGTCCCGTACCGGTAAAGGCAGTGCTGGAAAAAATTGAAGATAACACTGTTGCTCCACGCAAGAATGAATCTGTAGGGCAAAAAAGGGAAAATAACAATGGGAAGAAACAGAGTAATCTGAAGAAGCCCCGATTCTTCAAGCCATCAGAATATACTCCTTTATCAGATACGCCGGAGCGTATCTACCTTGCCACTAAAGATTCTATTGACTTTCCTAAACCTCCTCCTCTAAGGACCGGGAAAAAGGCTATACAGAGTGGGAAGTTCTGCCACTTCCATAATCAACCCGGTCACGAGACCGACGAATGCCGCCAGTTGAAAAATCTGATTGAAGAGTTGCTAAGGGAAAACAAACTGCAGCAATTTGTGAAAAAGAATAGCAACAATCCTGCTTCATCTAGTCAGGGGAAACAGGCTCCTACTCATCAGCCTAGGACGAGTGAGAAGGCTGCAGGGCATGAATCTGGAAGGCCCGTTATCAATGTCATTACAGGAGGACCTCACCCAGCGGGCAGAAGCTGGGGTGAGATGGAAAGGTATACCCGAGCTTTACAGTATGTACCGACCGAGGAAGATGTATTCGTTTTGGAAGGTGCTACGCCCTTGAAGCAACAAAGAACTTTCGATGATGATATTGTGTTCAAAGCTAGGGATTCCGCAGGTATTGAAGCTCCTACCTTGGATCCCTTAGTCATCTCGGCTGGTATCAGGCCAGCTATTGTCAGAAGAGTTCTCATTGATTGTGGCGCATCCTGCAATATCCTCTTCAAGAAAACATTCGACCAAATGAAGATCCCTATGGCTGATGTGCAAGCCTCATTGCAGAAAATTGCCGGCTTCACTGGGGAGCCAAAGCAGCCAGTAGGAACCATTGATTTGTTTGTGGAACTTGGAGAAGGAGAGAGAAAAATGGTCTGCAAGCAAACTTTTGTGATTGTCGATGAATTTTCTGCTTATAATGCTTTCCTTGGTCGTCCAACTCTGGCAGCGTTCAAAGCTGTTCTTGCCCCGTGGTGCCTCACTATTAAATTCCCTACAGACAATGGAGTAGGAGTCATAAAAGGGGATCAAAATGCTGGGCGAGAATGTTATCTAACAGAGCTACGAGAAACCAGAAAAAGAGAAATGGAAAAGAATGCGGCAGCCCCAGTCCGCATTAAAGAACCAGCCTTGTAGCAATTACAGGGCGGACCTTGCACTGGCGAGCACAGCGGAGCAAGGAAAGAGATGGATCCTAGAAAAGTCAGTGCAGGGGAAAATAGAGTGGTACTAGTGGAAACGACAATACCAATACCTATTGACCCAAAGGACCCAAACAAAGTGTTGAATGTGGGTTCGCAACTTAATGCGTCAATTCAGAATATCTTAATATCTTTTTTAAAGGAAAATTTGGATGTTTTTGCTTGGACTCATGCTGATATGTGCGGAATATCCCCAGAAGTTGCATTACACGCTCTAAATATTGATCCAAAATTTACACCTGTGAAGCAGAAAAGGAGAACTCAAGGCCCAGAAAGGTCGGCAGCATTAAAAGAAGAAGTTGATCGGCTCATGGAGAATAATTTTATCAAAGAATCAACCTATCCGAATTGGGTTTCAAATACAGTGCTGGTTAAGAAAGCCAACGGAAAATGGAGAGCATGCATCGATTTTTCAGATCTAAACAAGGCCTGCCCCAAAGATTGCTTCCCATTACCCAGAATCGATCAACTGGTAGACGTAACAGCGGGACACGAATTGTTATCTTTTATGGATGCTTACTCCGGATATAACCAGATCATGATGCATGAGCCAGATCAGGAGGACACGAGCTTTATCACCGATATTGGTCTTTACTGCTACAGAGTTATGCCCTTCGGGCTGAAGAATGCAAGGGCAACATACCAAAGACTTGTTAATGCTATGTTCAAACCGCAATTAGGCAAGACTATGGAAGTCTACGTCGATGACATGTTAGTAAAGTCTAAGAAGGCAGTGGATCACATAGAACACTTAGCGGACATGTTCGCAGTCCTCCGAAAATACGGAATGAAGCTCAATCCTTTGAAATGTTCATTTGGAGTGGAATCCGGCAAGTTTTTAGGTTTCATCGTGAGCGCTAGGGGCATTGAGGCTAGTCCAGCTCAAATTACTGCATTAAAGGAAGTCAAAGCTCCTAGAACAAAGAAGGAATTGCAAAGTCTCAATGGAAAGGTCGCCGCCTTGAGTCGGTTCGTTTCCAAAGCCACAGATAAATGCATCCCGTTCTTTGACGCCCTAAAGAAATGAAAGAAAAACTTCGATTGGAGTCCCGAATGCCAAAAAGCTTTTGATGAATTGATCCGCCATATGGAAACGCCTCCAATACTTTCTAAGCCTGGCGATGGCGAGGATCTTCTTATATACTTGGCAGTATCATCTCATGCTTTAAGTGCAGCGCTGATACGAGAAGACAAGAGGATTCAACATCCAGTTTACTATATTAGCAAAAGACTCACTGGGCAGAGTTGTATTACTCTAAGTTGGAAAAACTCGCCTATTGCCTACTAATTGCATCTAGGAAGTTGAGGCAATATTTTCAAGCTCATCCTATCAGAGTCCTCACTGATCAATCTTTAAAGCAAGTCCTGTTTCGCCCTGAGACTTCGGGTCACCTTCTAAAGTGGAATATTGAACTCAGTCAGTATGACATCACTTATCATCCCCGAAAAGCAATCAACGGACAAGCTTTAGCAGATTTCATCGCAGAATTCACAGATAAGGGTAACAGTGAGGAGGAAACGGTCAACGATTCCCCAATCCAATGGAAGTTATATGTTGATGGTGCGAGAAACGACTACTGTTCTGGAGCCGGAGTTGTACTTGAGACCCCTGAAGGCCGATCATTATGCTATGCGCTAAGATTGGAATTTCCTTCAACAAACAATGAAGCAGAATACGAAGCCCTTATCGCTGGCTTAAGGATTGCTAAAGAATTAAACATCCGAGCGTTACAGATATTCAGTGATTCTCGGCTTATTGTATGCCAAGTCAAAAAGGAATTCCAAGCAAAAGGGGGGAATCTGTCGGCCTACTTGTCAAAGGCTTGGGAACTCCTGGGTGATTTCGATCATTACATGATAAGTCACATTCCTCGAGAAGAAAACATGAAAGCAGATTCTCTCGCAAAGTATTCTAGCACAGGCGAAGCTCAATTTCTGGGGTTAACTCCAGTGGAGGTCTTGTCGACTCCTAGCATTGATGAGATGGACATTGATTGGATCATGAGCATGTCCCAAGAGCAAGAATCATGGATGACTCCGATAACAGAATATCTGCTCAATGGATCCTTACCAGGGAACTCAAAAGAACGACAAAAGCTACTGAGAAAAGCCTCTCGATATATAATCCAGGATGGCCGATTATACAGACGGGGATTCTCAATGCCATTACTTCGATGCGTATCCAGGGAAGAGTCCAAAGCAATCCTAGCGGAGGTACACGGAGGAGAATGTGGTGATCATTCAGGTTGCCAAACATTAGCAAAGAAAATTCTCCGATACGGATATTTTTGGCCAGAAATTAATCGAGATGCAGCAGAGTATTCCCTAAAATGTGACAGATGCCAAAGATTCGCCAAAATTCCCAGAGCACCTTCCACTGAACTCACACAGATGGTCAGTCCATGGCCGTTTGCAATATGGGGGATAGACCTTGTAGGACCGTTACCAACTGCCAAATCTGGAATTAAATATGCCATTGTTGCTGTAGATTATTTTACTAAGTGGGCAGAAGCTGAACCACTGGCTACTATCACCTCAAAGAAGATGATAAGTTTTGTGACTAAAAACATCATTTGCAGATACGGTGTGCCTCAAAAAATAATTACAGACAATGGTACTCAGTTTGAAAGTGAAGAATTCCAAGATTTTTGCAAGCGATTCAAAATCCGAAAAAGCTTCTCAGCAGTGGCTCATCCGCAGGCAAACGGGCAAGTGGAAGCCGTGAATAAAATTATTAAGTCAACCATCAAAAAGCAACTTGAAAGAGCAAAAGGTGGTTGGGTCGATAAGCTACCGCTGGCACTATAGGCATATAGAACCACTCACAAAACTGCGACTGGGCACACCCCGTTTTCATTAGCATATGGGTCAGAGGCAACGATTCCGGTAGAAATAGAGGTCCCTTCACATAGAAGAATCCATTTCAATCAAGCAGAAAACGAAAAGCTACAGCTTGAAGCGCTAGATCTCCTTGATGAAAAAAAGAGATGAGGCTAATCTCAGAATTGCAGCTCATCAGCAAAGGATAGCTAGACATTTCAATTCCAAAGTTCGCCAACACAGCTTTGAGATTGGAGACCTAGTCCTGAAGAGAATTATGACAGCGACAGGTGTGTTTGGGCCAATTTGGGAAGGACCATATGTCATAGGTCAGAAGCTTCATGACGGCACATTCAAACTCACTACTGTTGAAGGAAATCAAATTCCAAGGGCATGGAACAGCAATCATTTGCGTCCATACTTTACTTGAAAATTTTGTTGAAATATTGTAAAAAGAATTATGAATGTATGATTCTTGTAATTGAAGGTAATTGTAAAACTGATGCAAGTAAATAATGAAAAAATATAAAGTGGATGTAGGCCCAATTTCCTGGCCGAACCACTATAAATCTTGTGTTCCTTATTATTATTACATGTTTGCTTTATTTTTGATATAAAAAGTACATAGAATGTATTGCTGAAATGTCGATTTAAATTTTTGCAGACAATGGAAGTGAAACTTGCACATAATAAGACCAAGTGATTCTTGCCAAATTTCAAGTCACAAAAGCTCCGAATTCAAATCCTAGATAGGAAGTACTTCAATTGAACGGTCTATGATTTCGACAGAAACGGGCCTTTGCTAATAAATTGAGATCGTTTGAACAAACAAACATCCAATTAAGAAGTTGATGCTCGTTCTCACGAACTTGCCTGACAATGAAGTACACTTCCTTGGATTAAACAAGTTACTTGTAAAAAAAAAGAGGATCGCTGAAAAGGCATAAGCAAGTGGACAAGGGAACAACCAAAGCCATCATCGGCAGCACAAGTCCTCTTTGGAGGCACAACTCTTCGGAGGATAAAGACCTCTAATGGGTCATACGCCACAAAAAAGAAAGTTCTCTACTCAACAAAAAAGATTGGAGGAGTCATGACCCTCCAACCATGAGAGAGTAACTTCCAGGCGATGAAAACCCTCTCTGAGGAACATTTCACCAGGAGTTGAAGTGTAACAACCGCTCTTCGGAATTTCACTTCACCAGAGTTGAAATGCAATCAAAATAAAAGCCCTCTTCGGAGGCCCATTTCACCAGGAGTTGAAGTGTAACAACCGCTCTTCGGAATTTCACTTCACCAAAGTTGAAATGCAAAACAAAATAAAGACCTTTCTGGAAGCCCACGTTTCACCGAGATTGAAATAAAACTTCCAAGTGTTGAAACGTGAAAAGGCTTTCTTCGAAGGCACAACTCTTTGGAGGTACACGTTTCACCAGGATTGAAATAAAACATCCAAGTGTTGAAACGTGAAAAATCCCTCCTCAGAGGTACAACCCCCTCCCGGGGACACAATCAAAAAGAAAGACCTCTTCGGAAGCCCACGTTTCACCGAGATTGAAATAAAACTTCCAAGTGTTGAAACGTGAAAAGGCTTTCTTCAAAGGCACAACTCTTTGGAGATACACGTTTCACCAAGATTGAAATAAAACTTCCAAGTGTTGAAACGTGAAAAATCCCTCCTCAGAAGTATAAATTTCTATTTAAAAAAAAAGTTCCTCATCAAGGGCATACTTTAACTTTCAAAGGAAGAGTGATTTACCTATTCTAGAAAATAACCTTCCTCAAAAAAAAAAAAAAAAAAAAAGAAAGAAAGTTAAAGTACCCTTCAGAGGCCCGCTTTACCACATAGAAGAATTCACTTGGCAAAATGCGTACATAAGCAAAAGAAAAAAAAAGTGATTTCTTCGAAGGACAAAGCGTAAAAACTTATATGAAGGAAGTTGTACTCTACGAAAAATTTATTCAAGAATGAAGTAATTATTCTTCAGAAAATAAGAGTGCAAGTCCCCTCAAAGTATAAAATATTGCAGCAAGCTTATGGTATGGGGGCAACATGGTATAGTTACATACAAAATGGTATAGCTACATCAGTAAAATATGCTCAGACAACATACCACAAGTTCACCGCAATATCATATAAATAAACTTGTGCAAAAATGAATAATAAATGCATTCTCAAATTCAAACAAGAGTCTGTACAAATAAAGGATCATTTTATTCAATTGCAGATACATGTTTCAAAATAAAAAAGCAGGGGCCGGTGCCTCCACAACATCCGACCATTACACAAAAAAGGAATCAAAAAGCCCGAAGCCCGACTCTTCACTTCTTCTTACCACCTTTGGACCCTTTGCCCAGCCGAATGATTAGCTTTTCAGGTCTATCTATAGGCATAAGGGAAGAAGGAGAGGGAGGTGCAACCGGTGCAACTTCCGGTTCTTCTTTAGTAGTAATGATTTTCTTCCCCCTCCTCTTCGATGTTCCGTGCTTCTTTCTTCTCTTCGAAGAAGACTCACTCCCTGGAGTAACAAGAGCGGACAAAGCTACATCATCAGAAGGAGTCCGCTCCGGAGAGATCTCGCCTCCTTCAAGTCCCTCGTCTTTCTGCTCTTGCGAAGCGATAGGGTCATCCAAGCCATGAAGAGCCTCAATTTGCTCCTCTTGTGACCCGGGCTGTGAAGCAGAAGGAGGAGTCACCTGAAGAGACGGAGGAGGGATAACCGGAGGAGGTGAAATCTGCACAGCACTCGGTGTTTCAACTGCAGAAGAAGAGAAATTAAAAATATTAGTATCTCCCCAAAAGAAGGGAGATATGGGTTCGTCGAGATTCAAGAAGTAATCGAGAAGCTCATCAAACTTTTGAGGAGCAAGCAGGCGATCCACCTGAATCGGACCAATGTCAAAATTACCTGAAGATGTTTGCTTCGTCAGTTCAATCTCATAATTTTGAGCCCCGATATCCTCCAAAGCCTCATCATCAGTAGGGGTGATTACCCCGGTTCTTGTAGGAGGCAGCGAATGAGCACTGGAACCTGTGATGTCAACTTCAGAAGAAACTAAAGGGCGTTCAGAAGTGGTAGGTGGTATTTCTTTTTCAGAACGTTCCCCTTCCGCCATTCCGGCCCGCACTCTGGCGAGTTGCTCTTTTCCCTTGGCATGAGCGGCGCGGGCATCATAATCAAGATAATGCTCTTCAAGAGCTGACTCAGCGTAGCCAGCGCCTTTACCACCGAGCATATCGAGTGCTGCCTCCCAAACTTCAGCTAGTGTAATTTCATACTTAGGGCCTAGAAAGGCAAGGCTGCCACGCCCCAAAATGCTGTGCAAATAAAAATCAAATAATGTGGAGCCAATGCCAGCTTTGGTTGCTTGATGGGCCTCTTCGGCCGCAAGTTTACCAGCAACAGCCTCGTCACGCTCCTTTTCGGCCATAGCAAGTCGAGCTTTTAACATCTCTATCTCTAAGCTTTGAGAGCCGGTCTGTTCTCGCAGCTGTAAAGTTTCAGCGCGATATTCTTCTATGACCTTCTTCTTGTGTGTAAGCTTATCTTCGACTGCCCTTTGACTGGCATGCGCATCTCGTACTTGTTGCCGAAGCATGCTCTCCTTTAGAGAATGGAAAGTAGATGAAGTAGTCAATTCTTCCTTAAGCTTTTCTACTTCCGCTTCCAGCTTTTCATTATAGGAAGCAATACTTCTCATTTCGGCGTCATGCTGTTCGAGAGTCTTCTGCCACTCAGCCTTATCGTTCTCCATTGTGAGCATGGCATCGAGATTGGCTCGGTTAGCCCTCTGAAGCTCGTCGACAAGTTTTTGCCAGTTCGACATTTTTTCAATATCGGTCCTGACAGTATCAAGATTTCGTAGCATAGCCGATTTGTCGAGAGGAACCAAGTCAAGATCAAATCGAACCCCTCTCAGGCACCACTGAGGGAATCGACTTTGAAGAGTGGGAGGACCTTGCCCAACTTGGTATGCGGGCCGATTGATGAATTTTTGAATGTCGGAATGAACGGGGGCAGGAGATTGAGCATGAACATTTTGAGAAACTGTCGGCATTGTTTCTTCAGTAAGTTTAGCCCGCTTGCTAGAAGAATCGTCCATGTGACCTTTACCTCTCTCATCGTGAGTCTTTCTTTTTTGGGTATCATCATCTCTGTGGGGAGGATCATGTCTTTCTTGTTCTCTTCGGTGACGTTCTTCATATGCTCGTCTCTCGTCTGCTTTCCTGATGGCCCTCTCTTCATCGGATTCTCTGTAAGAGGGGAGGTGACGCCTATAATCATATTGGCTACGCCTCCCGTAGCACTGGAAATTATCATAGTATGAACTGCTGCGCCCCATTGGAGAATCTGGAATAAAAATAATAAGCTTTAGAAATCTTTAAAGTATAAGAAGATGAATGCGTAGAAGTGCTGAAAAATCCTAAGTGTTGTGTAACGTGTAAACTACACGCATCAAGTTACAGACCACTCTGTGGAGTAGAGGTAGTGATAACTTGAGTAGGAAGAGTTGACGTTTTTGTAGAGAAGATGTCGCCTCGATTACAGAAGAGATAGTTTTGGAAACATCATCTTTGAAAAGTTCTTGAGAAGTCACAATTAAATCGCTCAACCCCTCGAAAACATCATCACCATCATGTTTTTTGGGACTTGCTTTCTTAACTCCTTCGTTAGCAGATCTTCCGGAAGATCGTGAAGGTTCTTCCTCTTCGATAACTGGGGCAAGTACAGACTTGTCAGACGGCCCCGCAACATCCTT
This sequence comes from Allium cepa, assembly GCA_030765085.1. Taxonomy (NCBI): domain Eukaryota; kingdom Viridiplantae; phylum Streptophyta; class Magnoliopsida; order Asparagales; family Amaryllidaceae; genus Allium; species Allium cepa. Next base: position 947,940,702 of record CM060943.1, on the reverse strand, counting down.
CTTAATTGAACACTTCACTAATGGAGTTTCTATAGAGGTTCCTCCCTGCATGTGCTCTTTAGTAGAGACCGGGGCATCAGGAGTTTCCGTCGGAGAATCGGGAATTTCAGTTGGGACTTCACGAAGCTGAGTGAAGAGAGAGGAATGGAGAAGCCCATATTGATGTAAAAATCCATCATTTAACAAAAACTTTATACTCCTCTCTTCTGCCGCCACGGCGTTCAATCTCTCAAAAATTTACTTATAGCATGGATCTCTAGAGGGAGGAGGAAGTGCTAAAACAGGAAAAAAGAAGCAAAGTTAGCATTTAGCAACTCAGATTTCGAAAAGCCCAAGAATGGAGAAATAAAAACAGGAAAATCTTACTTCCTACTCTCTAGATGGCATAAAACCCTGGAGGGCAGCGAACAAAGAAATACTGATTTAGAAATCCATGAACGCTTTCAGGAAGATCGGTGATGAGCTTGCGGTTTCGAGCACTCCTTATAACTACGATAGAGGGACGATCTTTAATTTTTGTGAATGAGCAGAAGTAGCAGATTTCCTCAAAGCTCGGTAATCGGCCCAGAACTCTACTAGATAGCACACATAACCCCATCAGAATGGCATGGCCATTGGGGTGCAATTGGAATGGAGAGATAGATAATCGAAGCAGGAACTGCTGAAGGAAGTCATTGAAAGGTGGTATGGCACCGCTCAAGCACATTTGGCGATTGACAGCAATAAAGCCAGAAGGGGGCCTATCTGCAGTATCATTTGGCCCCGGCAGTAAGGCATCAGCTTCGGCAATGCCAAACTGGATGAGCAATTGGTTAAACACCCGCTGATTCAGAGTTGTGGGAGTTCTCTCCGGAGGGTTATCCAACAGGTTGGCTACTGGGAAGACATCTTCAGCCTGGCCCATCGATTCTTCTTGTTGAGATGTCATTCTACACAAGCAACTGGATGTTCAAATGCGAAGGTGCACGTTTCCTAAAAGTGTGAAGTGTTGTGCAGAACTAATGAAGACGACAAGTAAATATAACTGGAATTAAACTGGTCGACGATTGATCGACTATGGTAATTTCAGAACTTGTTAATTTAAAGTTCAAGCATAATATTAGTGCGGGCTGGTCAGTTTCAATTGACTATTTCAGTGTTGCTTTAATATTCTACTTGAAATCGATGGCACTTCATTCACACGATTTGTTTAAGTTAATTATCTGTTATTAACTAATCTGTCATTTGATATGGGCGGTCGATGACAGTATATTCGTCCCAATTTTCTGTGAATGTTGTATTGAACAGATTGTTAGCCAGCAAGACAAAATAACCTGTAAATGATTGCAATAAAATTCGACAGTTCAAAGTTTTTGTAATGGTTCAAAGTTCGAGCAGAATTCACGCAAGTCCTAACTCGTCAACGACTCAAAAATTTTGAGTCGGCAGTGCCCTAAGTCGTAAGTCGTAGAAAAAGGGAGAAGCTCTGGTTCAAAGTAATAAGAAAATCTCCAAGTCTTATCTCGGCCACGACTCAAGGCTTAGGTCGTGGAGCATGTTGAGTCGGATCATGGTTAAATCGCAAAGGTTGCTGGATCATACAAAAATGGCCGAGTCATACCTAAGGCAGTATTCGACTCTATCTGACCAACTAATCACCTAACTCCTAACCAGTTTACCTTCTAACTTTTAACCCATAAACCATTTCACTCCTAACCCGTTAATCTTCCAACTTTTAACCCATTAACCCAATAAAACTCTCAATCGACAACCCTGGCCTTATCACGCCACTAAATCACCTCAAGACGCAAATCATCAGACCAGACAACCCTACATCCATTGATGGTTAGAATGACCAAACTTGCAAGACTCAAGGGAGTAAATTGGAGGTAAGGACGGAACGCATAGGTTAATGATGATCGACAATCGGAAGGGAAGCAAGATTGCTTACGTAATGTGGTGTCAAAGATGATCAGAGGAGAGTCGAGTTGGAATTGCCTGTGAGAACTTGGAGATGCGTTAATGGCGGATGCGGTTTAGAGGATCGCTGATAAGAAGTGGGAGATAGGAGGAACGAGTCAAGCGTTTTATATCTGGAAGAGCTGGAACTCGAATCGGCACGCCCGAGTTATGATAAGTCGAAGCACACGACTTACGACTTAAGCGTGTGCTTCGAGGGGCAAATGTTAACCCCGTTCCAGCCTACAAGTTAAGGGTCCCACGAGTTAAAGGAGTCAACGAGTTAAGGCCTGGGATGAGCCACGACTTAAGGTGTTTAACGGCTCAGGAAGGATCTACGACTCAGGAAGCCTCACGACTCATCGAGTCACTGACTCAATAAGTTAATGACCTAAAGCTCAAAGCGACTTAAAGGGTTACGACTCAAGGGGTTAACGGTTCACAAGGCAGGACGGCTCAATAAGTTACCGACTCATCAAGACTATCGTCTCAACGACTTGAAGGAGAAGAGTGACTTAACTGGTTAACGGCTCACAAGACAGGCCGACTCAATGCATTACCGACTCATCAAAGGTATTGCCTCAGCGACTCAACAAGTCCACGACTCATCATAAGAAATGACTCAAGAGGATTGACGACCTAAGAAATGACTTAATAACTCATAACTCAGGATGACTCGTCCGCGACTTAAAGCCACCGAGTCGTATTCCGTTGCCACAATGCACGTCCCAGTGAGAATTGACTCGCCAACGACTCAGGACTTGGCTTGGAATCCAGCAAGAGAATGAGCTAGTGAGAAGACCAAATGCTTAATCAGATAAGCCAACCACGACTCAACTTGACTCGGCCACGGCTTAGCTTGAGTCGGTCACGACTCAGGACTTGGGCGAAAAATTTCTATCCATATTTGCCTATAAATACATGGCCACCCCCAACATTCAAGGGACTTTTGGCTCATTCATTTCAAGCGCCGTTACTCTGCTGCATTCTGAACTACTTCAACACCTTCAAGGAACTTCACGAAGAAATCGAACATGTCTAACATGTGCTCAAAGATTTGGATCGACATTGAAGTTTAGGCTACTTATTCTAAGTCACTTGAAACTCAAAGTGGGTTGTAATCAAAGTGTAACTGCATTGACTTGTAATCAAATCGTCAATAAAGATATTCAAAGTGGACGTAGGCTCTCTCTTAAGTCGAACCACTATAAAATTGCTGTTGTTTACTGTTTTTCCACTATTATCTGCTTATAATCTGTTCCCGAGCTATCGGGTGGTGCTTTCACAATCTCACTTCATACACCGGGGTGTTAGCGTTCAAATTTTAGCGTTAACAATGGCGAACACTTGGTTAGGGTTCTTGATATGAAACCAAAGTTTACTATCATAGTATATGGCTATGTAAGGGGAATAGAGGTTCCTAATTAAGGAGCCTGATCAGCATATTCACTAAGGAATCGGGTAAGTGATACTAGTTTGAAAGTAAAGTTATATATTCAAGCAGATCATATTAGATTTTGCATAAGAATGATCAATGAAAAACATGTAGACTTATGAGTAATATCAATTATTTGTTCTTGAATTTAGTTAAGGGAAACAAATTAAAATAAAAGGATTAAATTTGTTGTACATATCCTTAGGAGGTAGTGGTCTATTATTGTAACGACTCGGAATTTTGGGCAATACAAATTTAATAATCTGTATAAATAATTTAATTGGCTAGATAATTTTTCTTTATAATTTTAATTCAAACTGATAAAATTTATTTATTTTTAATGGTTAATAGATATTTAATCTAATAATTGTGATTTATATCTTTTTAACAATTTAAATATTGATAAGATTTATCTTTTCCAATGCTAATGAAATTTTATTCTGATTATAATATATGTAACGTCTCGCCTTTTCGCACGCTTTAAATCGACACACGTGCCAATTCAAACCATACGGAAGGGTGGATTGTTATGGGGTAAACAAGAAAAACAGAGAAGAAATAAAATAAAACAGAATCTTACAGCGGAAGGATAAAATATAATAATCAATATATAGTTCATAAAACTGTTTACACATAATTGATTCTTCTTTATACAATAAATATCAGAGTTACACATACCAGTAACAATGAAGCAGAACAGTTTGAGTGTAGTGCAATAGAATAAATAATAATAATACGAATCTTCGTCTTCGTCCTCCAGAAATTAAGTCTTCAAATCCTGAAACGCTCGGACTGACCCGAGCGAATTTGAAAAGACAAAACACTCGAGTCAGAACTAAAAGATCTTATGTGAGTTAAATTAACAGAAATAAATATGAGTACAGTAACTCAAGAGATGCTCGGGATTTACATCTCCTAAGGATCCGTTAAACTATTTACTATGTAGTATATTGCGCTATTATAATAGTGTCTAATTGTAAAAGAAACTTACTTTTTAATAGCGTCAAGGGATTACCCATATAGCCCTTAACACAAACAATGCCAATAGTCTATACAGTACCGTAATACCTCCTGATCGGGAAGCTACCAGAGGATACTCCATAGGTACGACACAAATAGAAACTCATAGTAAAGGCTCCGTATGGTAGGTGACACGGCACAACTAGGCAATGCCAGGGTAGATATACCAATTGCTATCCGGGCTGATGGAAACGCGTAGCTGCAGCTACCGCCCACCTCGAACAAACTCCCCCAAAATCAAAGTAAAAGTGGCCACTGAATCAATCCAAAGTCAAATTATAATATCGAAGAGGAATTTCCGATCAGAGGAATGACCTCATTGGCCCGAGAATCGCTCCTGTTTTAGCCACCTTATGCCAACTCACGGGAGTCGGGTCCACGTATTTACTTTGCAGAAAACGCCTCCACCAACCTACTTCATTCTGGAATCTCCACCGCGTACACGGTTGTTAAAGTGGTTTTCGGAGTTGGCAGAGAGTATGACAACTTCCGATCCCGGTCTCTTCAACAACCAAACGTTATTATAACACCGCGGTCCTTTAAAATAATTTATACTTTTAAAACCAGAATATAATATCCATTTCAAAACCATATGAATATGATATCATTTCCTTTTAAAACCCAAAACAATATGATATCATCTTTATTTTCCAATATACTCTTTCCAAAAATCATAGTGGTTTCAAAGTAAAATATTTAGAAATCAAAACCCTTGAATATAATATTTCCAAATTATACGACCTTGAAAGCCATAAATTTGAAACAAATTTCATCTCTCAAATGGTTAAATATTAAATTTCTTTTATAAAACAAAATAGCTTCTTTAGATTTCACAAATCAATTCCAAATATCGATTTAAACTTCCAAATACCATTTTAAATTTTTACGTTTCAAAGCTTTAAATATTACACCATTTCAAAAACAATCTCATTTGACCATCCCATATATATCAAATTCAATTACTTAATATTTAGACTTGAAATGTTTACTTAATGAATTCAATATACTTTAAGTAAAACTTATAACTTCACATAATTGGACAATCTTTCAATTTATTAAACTTGATATATTCATTTAAATCAACCCGATATTCATTCAAATCACTTTACACAAAAATCAAGTTACAAAATCATATCCTTTAAAAATTCTAACTTTTCATTTAATTTCAATTTAACTTAATATTCATCTTCCAACCTTATTCTCTTTTAAGTCAATAAAACTCCAAAAATTTAAATTTAAATAAATTCTTACACGTATTTGATCTCAAAAATCAAACTTTATTTTATACTTAAAATCAAATTTATACAAAGCTTAAAAACCAAAAATTTACTATATATATATAACCAAATCAATATCCATAAACCATATATATATATATATATATATATTACTTTACAAAGCCATAGTAAAACATTTCAAAAATAATTTTATATATATACCGCGGTGCCTGTATAAAATTTTCTACCCTATGGTCAAGTGGTGCGGATGTTTATCATTTCAATCCGCAATTTAAAATAAAAATGCGGTTGTATATCATTTCAAACCGCAATCCCAAATGAAATGAAAATGCATGATGACTTGCAGTTTATACAATATAAATATAGCATCCATTCATCCAAATATCAATCATCAACCATTCTTTGCAATCATCGTCCAATTTAAACAATCATCGATGTAGAGCATACAAATTTTACAGGTATTAACTAACAATTTATATTCAATAATAAATTTAATAACTGTTAAACTGGCAGTTTATGTGCAAATAAATAAATTTAATAACTATTGAACTAGCAGTTATATGCAAATAAGTAAATTCTAACGGTCAATTTATATGCAATAAATAAATTTAATTAACAGTTAAATTAAATAAATGCGATTTAACTGGGATGACAAATAAAACATGCCAAACAGTCATAAATAAATTTCTACTCATATCTAAAGTCAATTTAACAGACATAGGAAATTTTAGAAATTGTGAGTGAGTTAAAACACTCACCTTTTGAATTTAAATCAAATTTAAATCCGATTTAAACCCAAAATTCAACGGTCTTTAAATCTGTCCAAACAAATGCCAAAACGTCCGAAATTTTATTACGATCCTAAAAAAAAAATTCGCGTGAAACGGAGATAGTATGCAAAAGTTATTGCATAAAACGAATGAAATTTTGAAATTAAAACAAATGAAAATAAAATAAATAAACATCACCCTACCCTTGCAAGTTAATGCCACGTCACAGAGGGCACGTGCGCAAAACGTTCCAGAAATCGAACCCTAATCCATACGCGATCATCAGGAACGAGCCGCCACTGGCACCATCCAACGTCGCCCAAACTTCGACCACCCACCAACCATCGCCTCCATCTGACCATGTCGAAGCTAGTGACATGCCCGGCCGCACCCAAGCCCCCACTCGCGCGTTCGAATGACCCAATCTGCAGCCTCCATGCCGATGATCTTCAAAGCAAATTTCTGGCGAACTCTCGCTCCAAAACGATGATGCAAGCCGATGGATCGGTTTCCCTGAGCACCCTCTTCGATGCAGCACATCCCGATCGTCTTCAAATCAAATCGAGAAATGAATTATGCCATTGAATTACGCTCGTCGAGAGCATCAACATATATTTTTTTGAAATTTTTCTGAGATGATTGAATTTTTAGCTTTTGATTTGAGTTTTGAAATTTGAACATGGATCTAGGGTTAGCAGCCATAGGGAAGAGAAGGAACTGATGAAACGAACGCACAAACAAATGAGAATAGATGGGCTAGGGTTTATAACTGGGTTTATGTAGATAGGTTGGAATTTGAATAGATGGATCTTGTTGGATATACGTGCTAACGCTAACGTGGCCCAAAAAGCCCGTTCTGACCCCGGAACGAAATTGGGTAAACCCATATATCAAAATAGGTATTTTAAAATATTCTGAATGCGATGGAAAAAGTTTCACGTCCAAATTCGATCGTATGAAGAAGTTATGCTGAAATCAATATTTCCAAATTGATTTCAAATTGATTTTAATTAAATCGATTTCAGGGCGTTTCGAGTCTGTACGATCAAACGACAACTCCAATCGCTACGAAACTTGAAACCCTACAATAATTCACTGTTACGGATCCGATGAAGTTGGTTTCATCGAAATCTGAGTCTGTGACCAAAAAGGCTATTTTATATTAATTGAATAAATTTAAAATAAATAAATAAAATCCAATTTTATATTTAGATTCTAAAATTGACCCATTTTATCCCTTTTAAAAATTCTCAATCATTTACAAAATTTCAACATGTTTAAATGTCAATTTAAAGAAGGTAAATTTTTTTAAATTTCAATATAAATCCTTAATTCAATTAAATTCCCAAATTATAAATAATATCCTAAAATTTCATTTAGTTAAATAAATAAATTAGTATTCCATCCATTCCTATCAACAGATGGATTAAAATATTGGATTCCAAATTATCACCCAAATTCCTCACATTATCTTTATTTCAAATAACGAATTATTTAACTATATTCAATCTCATTTAATTTTATTAATTTCAATTGTTAGACTCTATACTTTAATTATAAATACATAAATAAATTCTGATTCCCATTTATTTTATATTCACCATTTATCATATCACCATCCTGGGTACCATTTATTTTAATATATATATATATCCAGATACTTTACATTTTTCCATTGTTTATCTCAATTGCATAACATAATTTATATTTATTGCAATGGTTCCTGGTTTAATTAAACGAACTAAGTATATAACTCATAACGATTGTTGTAAAACTCTCAATCCCATATTTATAAGTATATTATTTCCACTCAAATATTATATATAGAGAGAGTATTGGTTTTCATTTAATCATTATTTATTATATATTAATTAAATAAACTCACTAATTAAGTCCATTTAAATTTATTACCAAGTCCATTTACCTTTCCCATCAACTTGAATTCCATTCAATTAATATAACCAATCAAAATCTCATCCACACTTTAATATCAACCCACAATTATTGCAATTCATTACCTTATATTGATTTATACAATTACCATTAGCTTTTCATTCAATTACTATTCAATGCATATTTATTCATCAATCAATTCGATATTTACTTTTCTTTCCTTCTATTTGATAAATAACCCAGTGATGCAGCTCAGGCCAGAGATGAAAATACGCAACCCATAATTCTCCAAGGGATAAGTCGCATACGACTTAAGGAAGATATAAGTCGCACACAACTTAAGAAAAAGGCTATAGGTCGTCCACGACCGAAGGGGTTACTTAAGGAGGAGCTGCGACTTAACAAAGCTCGAGGAAAAGAGCTACGACCTAACAGATCAGATGGATAAGAGTTACGACTTAATGGAAGCTTAAGTCGTTCGGGTTTGATGAGTCGCACACGATCTAACGACATGGCTATAAGTCGTCCATGACTTAACAAAAAGCAGGAAGAAGTTCCAATGGTTGAAGGCCTTAAGTCGGAAGCGGGTTACGACTTAGCTGAGTCATGGGAAGTTACCATTCCTTCAAGCTGCCGACGAGTTACGACTCATGTTAAGTCGTTGAAGTCTTAAGTCGTCCATGTTTAAGTCGCATGAAGGTGCTGTCTGAAGATGTCTCTTAAGTCGTCAACCGTCTGTTCCTTATGTCGTATGTAGTTAGGTCGTCTACGACCTAAGTGATGTAATATGTTGTGATTCTGTAAGTCGTAAGTCGTGACGTTGTGTTGTAATTTGTTTGTTTTTTTCTTTGAGTCATTGAATGTTATGTCGTGAGTCGTGATGTTGTAATATCGATGAGTCGTATGTCGTCTATATTGAGTCACTGCTGATGAGTCGCTGCCGACCCAAGGATGAGTCGTAAGTCGTGTACGACTTAAAAGGCTAGGCGAAAGGCTATAAATAGGGGTGTGTTGTAATATTTGTGGATGGATTGTTGAAGAAAAATTTTGTTTGATTGCTGTGTGCTTTCATCTAAATTGGTAGTTGAGTGTGATCTCCTATCTCCACTTTCGGTTATTCGAGTGCGCTCGAATCAACGATCGTTGAAGCCCATTCATGGTATCAAGTGCGGTTGATAAACGTTTGAAGAATTGTAGATCTTCTTTCACGGTATCGTGCGCGATCAACGTGTCGAAGATAGCTAGAATTCGGTATCTTTATGATCAACGAATTTGGGCATTTCAGTATCTTCAATCCACCGATTGCTACTTTATCGATCTATATCGTTTTGTTATTATCCGCTGCGTCAGTTTGGTATCAGAGCTGGACTTAGCCAATCATAGCTAAGCTGAGTCTTGGAGCCAAGGAGTTTGAAGTTGGTGTTCATTGTTATCCCGCTTTTTGGCAATGCCGCGATACCAAAAGATTGATCAAAAAACGGAGAATAGTTCGTATCAGAGATTGGTCATGCTTCGTTTTGCTATAGATATCGCTGAATTTTTTCCGAGTCCAGATTGAGCTACAGTTGATAGGACTCGACAAGAAAGACCGTAGAAGTCAGAATCTCAAATTTCAAGTCAATCCGAGTTCATATGCTCAAGTTATGATCGACTCAATTTGGAGGGGAAAACCAAAGTTTCGAACCGATGGCTGATCAATGGTTCGAACCGATCACCTTCGAACCCATCTACTTCGAACCCATCAACGCGCCTCGGGTTCGACTCCATCACCTTCGAATCCATCAAGCATCAGTTGTTCGAATCGATTGACAGAGCCTCATTCGAACCTATCCAAAGAATCCTTGTTCGAATCCACTAAGCTTCGGTTGTTCAAACCCATCACAGAAGCCTTGTTCGAACCCACCTGTGAAGCCTCATTCGAACCCATCCACGAAACCTTGTTCGAACCCATCACAGAAGCCTTGTTCGAACCCACCTGTGAAGCCTCATTCGAACCCACTGGGTCAACTAGCCAAGGTGACGTGTCTTTCATCGGTTCGAGTGCGTCGAAGTATATGGAGTCGAAGCATTCAACTCGGAGCGAAACCCGGATCGAGGCTAACTGTGCGCTCCACGTCAACACGAGGCCACGCGCCACCATGGTTTCAAAACCATCGATTCGAATGGATGGTTTCGAACCAAACAGCCACGCAGTGAACCCCATTTCGAATCCATCATATCTCCCAATCTATTGATCCAAATGCCACGAAATTTTCACAGAAGCTTGAATACATGTTGACGAATGCCCACACCAAATTTCACCTCGATTGGATGAATTCTTGATCGGTTCGAACGGAGTTCGAACCGACGCCAAAGTGGGCCCAAACTTTCTAAGACCGGGCATGTGGGCCCCCTCGCGTGTCAGAAGTGGTCTCCCGAGTTTTCAGCGAAATATCAGCAGCCTACGCCTATAAATAGAGCCCCAGGGCCAACAGAAAAGGGATCTTTCGACTCTCAAGCGCCCAGACTCTGCCGGATCAAGCCTACATCATCCTACATCATAATTTCATTGTTGATTTCGAATTTCCAGTTGTAATTTGCTATTGTTTGCTGCAACAACTTGTAATCACTGAAAGAAAATCAATAAAATATCAAAACACTTCACAGTGGACGTAGGGAACACGCCGCACCACTATAAATTGCTCGCCTTTGTCTTTGCTTCATTGTTGTTTGGAGTTTTTGTTAGATAATCCTCATTTTTAATTCATATTCTTCGTTTATTATCTCTTCAAAAGACTCCCGAAGAGTGTTGTGCCCAATTTTGGTACAAACACTTTGGTGCTTTCACTGAGAAAAAACCCAGTTTTTCTCCTGCTCCTTGGATCTGTCGCCGATACCGGATTGCATAAGTCTAATGGAGAGATCCAGATTTCGTCTTCAGATTCCTTCTGTTCTATTCAGATTTGCTAAAGTCTAGGGAAGGAGTTCACTATCCAAAATGGTTAGCACAAGAACCACATCTGCATCTGGTCAAGAAGGTCGGGATAGACAAAATCCCGCGCAACTACCTCCGCCTAACCAAGATGATACCGGGCATTCTGACCCTCGGGTCCGGTCACCAGGCAAGAGTTCCAGACGTTGCTCCAAGAACTAACTCAAAGTCGGCAACAGCTAGCCGAGCAATTGCGCGTCAACACTGAGTTAGCCAGCCAGCTAGATCGCCAAAACGAAGAAGATCCAGAAGGGATCAAGCTCCTCATTCTTCTACCGAAAGCTCCGCTTCATCTGACTATAATAACAGGTCTACCCGTCCCTGGCTAGGCGGAAACCATGCACAAGCTGCTGACTATCAACAGGCGTTAACCGTTGGGCAAATAAGAGTTGGCCCATCTACCAGCTTCCACACCGGACCCTCCTCCCTGGGAGGCACTATTCCACAATACACTGCAGATGATCTAGCTCCTACAGCCGCTGCCGCTGACATAGGGGTTGATACCCAAGATCACTCCAATCAAAATTATCATCAGCAGGGACGTGCTCCAGAACCCTATGTCCCGGAAGACCTTGCGCCAAGGAAGTGAGACACAGATCGTCGACAGCGTCCAATCCCATCTCGCACTGTGGATCCTAACCACACTTTGGCTCACCACCCTCAGCATGTGGTAACACCAGACCTCTCAGCCATGGTACGCCAAATGATTCGCGAGAGTCAGGGCCTAACAAATGACGATTGGGGAATCTCCCGAAGTCATACCCCGTTCACTGATGACATATTGTATGATGAACCTCCTAGGCGATTCAGAATGCCAACCCTGCCCATGTATGAAGGGAATTTCGACCCAAATCAACATATTTTGAAGTACGAATGGTCGATGACAGCTGCGAGAGCTGATGACGCGGTAAAATGCCGTAGTTTTCCCATTTCTTTAGGGGGAATTGCGACAATGTGGTTTACGCGATTACCACCGTGATATATTTCTTCTTTTGATCAGTTAGTTACCAAATTTGTTGAGCAGTTTCGTATGCATATTGCCAGACCTAAGGATGTTAATACCTTATCAAGTGTTACTCAAGCTCCCGGAGAAACACTTAGACGATATTTGGAGAGGTTTAATGCTGCGTGCGCAGAGATCACCAACCCCAATGATAATTCTATCTTAATGGCTTTGACTAAAGGAATCGATCCTGATTCCGAGTTTGGCAATTGGTTGGTTGGAAAGCCTCCCGCATCGTTGGACCGTTTCTATTCCAAAGCCGCTCAGTTCTTGAGGCGTGAGGATGCGAAACAGTCTAGGAAGCAGGACAATGCAAGGCCCAACAGTGAAGGGATTCAGAGTAGTGTTGCGGTTAAACAGACCGGCGAGTGTTCAGGAAAAGTCGAGTTGAATATTCAAAATAAACAGACTCAACGACCGAGAAACAGTGATAACCGAGGCAAGAAGCAAGATCAGAATCGTGGTCCGAGGCGTAGGACCGCAATGTTTGACAGTTATACACCGCTTAACACGTCGCTGAAAACGTATACCTACAAACTTGTAATACTATGCAATACAAGAAGCCAGCTCCGAAGACTACGTCGGAGAGGCAGATTCAAACAGGAAAATTCTGTAGGTTTCATGAAAGTTACGGGCATAATACCAATGAGTGTAGACATTTGCAAGATCTCATTGAAAAGTTAATCAGAGAGAGAAAGTTGGACCAGTATGTTCGGGCGCCGCAGTCTGGTGGAGCGAGCCCATCCAATCAAAATCGTACACAGAATCAGGAAAGACAAGGTCAACCCGCTTGTACGGGCGGGAGATTGGTTATCAATACAATAAGTGGTGGTCCCCATCCAGCAGACAGAAGTTGGAGAGAAATGGAGTAATATGCTAGCTCGATCAGGCATGTGGACTTTGAATGCTATAGTAACTCAGAAGACGGGACACCGGCCAAAAAACAAAAGACGATGACAGACGACATCGTGTTTAGAAGTCGAGATGCTGATAGAATCGAAGCCCCCATGATCGACCCACTGGTTATATCTGCTCAAGTTGGTCCTGCTTGGATGAAGAGGATCTTGGTAGACAGTGGAAGTTCTGTGAACATACTGTTTAAAAGAGCATATGATTTAATGAAGATGGAAGCTAAGGACTTAAAACCTTGTCAATCATGAGTCCACGGCTTCAACGGAAGTGCGACGATACCAACCGGAATGGTTGAATTGCCGGTGGAGTTGGGAGTGGGAGAATGCCGAAGAGTTCGGATGTTACAATTTGTTGTCTTGGATATTCCTTCTCCGTATAATGCTTTCTTGGGCTGACCGGCCCTCGCTGAATTTAGGGCGGCTATAGCCCCATGGTGTTTGACCCTTAAGTTCCCTACTGATCACGGGATAGGGGTTATACAAGGAGATCTGGCTGCGGGGAGAGCCTGCTATGTTGCCGAGCTGCGAGAGGCGCAACGGAAGGAAAAAGGAAAGGGCGTAGAGGAATATCTCTGCGTCCGTTTCACCGACACTTGACAATTAACGCCTGGTCCTCGGCCCAGGCATCACGACCAATTCCAGAAGGATCTAGACCCCCGAGACAATGAGAATAAAAATGAATCTAGAGAAAGTCAGGCTTCGCCAGCTGAATTAAAAATCGAAGTTCTAATCAGTGGTAACGATAACTCAAAGATGTTTAAAATTGGGTCGCAATTAAGCCTACAGGCACAACGGGAATTGGTCGAGTTTCTCCAAGCGAATCTGGACGTATTTGCTTGGACGCATTCCGATATGTGTGGGATATCGCCAGATAACGCGAGCCACACCCTAAATATTGACCCGCGGTTTGTCCCGGTCAAGCAAAAAAGGCGTATGGATCCAGAGAGATCTGCCGCCCTAAAAGAGGAGGTTGTTAAGTTGAAATCAAATGGGTCCATCAGAGACGCTTTATACCCAGAATGGGTGTCCAATCCCGTACTCGTCCGAAAACCAAACGAGAAATGGAGAACGTGTATCGATTACTCAGATCTGAATAAAGCCTGCCCGAAAGACAGCTTTCCATTCCCCCGAATCGATCAACTGGTAGATTCGACCGCAGGACATGAATTATCATCCTTCATGGGCGCTTACTTAGGTTACAATCAGATACCCATGCATGTACCTGATCAAGAGCACAAAAGCTTCGTAACCGACTTGGGGTTATACTGCTACAAGGTCATGCCTTTTGGATTAAAGAATGCTGGCGCAACCTATCAACGCTTAGTCAACCGAATGTTTGCCGATCAGATTGGGAAGACTATGGAGGTTTATGTAGATGACATGTTGGTGAAATCACGATATTCCGTTGATCACGTCAAAGATTTGGAGTCAATGTTCAGCATTCTCCGAAAATACGGAATGAATCTCAATCCGTTGAAGTGTCATTTCGGAGTCGCATTCGGAAAATTCCTTGGGTTCATTGTTAATGCCAGAGGAATAGAGGCTAACCCCGAGAAGATCTGGGCTATCAGAAATCGTCAAACTCCGAGAACCAAAAAGCAAGTCCAGAGTCTTAATGGGAAAGTTGCAGCACTGAGCAGGTTTATCTCAAAGTCGACCGAAAATGCATTCCCTTCTTCGATTTGATTCGAAAAGGGAAAAGAAACTTCGAATGGACTGCAGAATGCGATGGCGCATTTCAATCGCTAATCCAACATCTTTCCGTACCACCAATCCTTTCAAAGCCTGTTGATCATGAACAGTTATATCTCTACCTGGCGGTATCTGAAAATGCAATCAGTGCTGCATTAGTTCGGGAGGAGGACCGAGTGCAAAAACCGGTCTACTACGTGAGTAAACGATTAACCAGAGCCGAAAGAAATTATCCAAAGCTTGAAAAGTTGGCATATTGCCTAGTCATTGCCTCGAGGAAGCTCCGTCCATACTTCTAGGCTCATCCCATTACTGTGTACATCGATCAGCCGTTACGACAGGTCCTCACGCGGCCTGAGACGTCTGGTAGGTTACTAAAGTGGAACATCGAACTGAGTCAGTTCGACATCACTTATGCTCCGAGAAGAGCCATTCACGGCCAAGTCCTAGCAGATTTTATAGCTGAATTCACTGTTTCTGAAGACTTGCCCGAGACCAGTAAATCTCCCGAATGCATCTGGAAGCTGTACACCGATGGTGCATCAAACGATCGGTGCTCATGAGGTGGGGTAGTGCTTGAAACCCCCCGAGGGACGATCCATATGTGATGCTTTAAAGTTCGAGTTCCGTGCAACCAACAACGAAGCCGAGTACGAAGCTCTACTTACCGGACTAAAGCTTGCCCGAGATCTGAAAATCGTCGCCGTAGAGATCTACTGCAATTCCCAGTTGGTAGTGTGTCAAGTCCGCGGAGAATATCAGGCCAAAGATCGAAGATTAGCCGCTTATCTAACTCGAGTTCTGGAGATGCTTGACCAATTCGATTACTATGCCATTTTCTACATACCCCGAGAGCACAATCAAAAAGCTGACTCGTTGGCGAAGTTAGCGAGTACAAGTGAAGCTCAGCAGTTGGGGGTTGTTCCGGTTGAAACCCTATCCTCTCCGAGCATTGATCAAAGGGAGACTGATTTCGCATTTGAAGCTACCTCCAATAAGGAGTCGTTGATGACTCCCTATCGGGATTATATCGAACGTGGTGTATTGCCCGAGCAACGGAGCGAGAAAAGACAAGTTCTACGAAAGGCCTCACGATTTGTTATTCAAAATGGAGTCATGTACCGGAGAGGATACTCTGTTCCACTCCTCCGGTGTATCGCGCACGATGAAGTCGGACGAGTGTTACACGATGTGCACGAAGGAGAATGTGGCGATCACACTAGGGGGCAAGCACTTGCAAAGAAAATACTTCTATATGGGTATTATTGGCCTACTGTAAATCGCGATGCCAAGGATTATGCAAAAAAATGTGACAGATGCCAAAAACACGCTCGGATTCCTAGAGCCCCGCCTACTGAAATGACCCAAATGGTCAGTCCATGGCCGTTTGCAATATGGGGGATTGATATAATTGGTACATTGCCTTTGGCCAAAGGTGGCGCGAAATATGCTATCGTCGCAGTCGATTACTTTACGAAATGGGCGAAAGCCGAACCACTCGCAACAATCACGATGAAGAAAGTTATCAACTTTGTAGTACGTAACATCGTCTTTCGGTTCGGTCTCCCGCATACTATTATTACCGATAACGGATCCCAGTTCGACAGCGCTGAATTCAAGAATTTCTGTCTACGATTCCATATCCATGAAAAATTCTCCGCTTTGCACATCCGCAAGCAAATGGCCAAGTCGAAGCCATAAATAAGGTCATCAAATCTATTTTGAAGAAACGATTGAAAAAGTCCGAGGGCAAGTGGGTTGATGAACTTCCCATGGCTTTGTGGGCTTATCGGACGACTCACAAAACTGCGACCGGCCACACTCCATTTTCTCTATCTTATGGCGCTGAAGCTGTTATTCCGGTCGAAATGGAAGTTCATTCTCATCGTGTGACGTATTATGATCCGAAAACGAATGCTATACTACTCGCCGAATCCTTGGATCTGCTCGATGAGAGGCGCGAAGAGGCTGTTTTGAGGGCAGCCGCATATCGGAGTCGAGTCGCCCGAATGTACAATGCCAAGGTCCGACCGCGGACCTTCGAACTCGGCGACCTTGTACTCAAGAGAGTTTACCCGTTTCCTTCTCACATGAAGCCAAATTGGGAAGGACCGTATGTGATTTCACAAAAGCTTGGAGATGGCACATTCAAGTTATCGACCGTTGACGGTCTAACTCTACCGAGAGCCTGGAATAGCGAGAGTCTCCGTCGCTACTATACATGACAGGCTTTATTTGTTCTAGCTCGCTATTTCCTTTGCATTTTATTTTCGCATTTTGAAATTTGAACTTGTAATAAGGCAGCTGACTTTGCCATATTTTCTCATTTCAGCAATAAAATGCTATCTCTTCAAGCCAGAGCTGTGATTTATCGAATACGCCGCAAAACGTCACAATGCACGAACAACTAAGTTCTATCATATTGTTGGATTTAATTCAAGTAGGGAGTGACTGTGATACGACCGGTCACTCGCTACGCGAAGCCCAAGCTCGGGGGCATGTCACCGCGTTAACATTTAAAGGGATTGATACACGACAATCCTCACACTAACTCCAGATTCCCAGGGTGCGAATTGGAGTATAAAAATTAAATAAATAGTTCCCAGAGTGTGAACGGACTCCAAATTCCCAGAGTGTGAATTGGAGTATAAACATTAAATAAATCGTTCCCGGAGTGCGAATGGACTCCAACTTCCCGGAGTGTGAATTGGAGTATAAACATCCAATAAGTCGTTCCCAGAGTGTGAACGGACTCCAAATTCCCAGAGTGCGAATTGGAGTATAAACATCAAATCCATCGTTCCCAGAGCATGAACGAATTCCTAAAAAGCCCAAGCAGGTGTGACTGACCATCTATTGGCTGACTCCAACTTACCAGAGTGTGAATTGGAGTATAAACATCTATTCCAGGTTCCCTAAGTGCGAACCCAAACATACATGTTTTCTCCAAGTTCCCGGAGTGTGAATTGGAGCACAAATGCCACGTTAAAGTTCCCGTAGTGCGAACTGAAATGTTAACACTAACTCCGAGTTCGCAGAGTGTGAGTTAGAATGTGAACATCAATTCCAGGTTCCCGGAGCGCGAACCGTACTACAAACGTCGATAACTCTCAAATCCCCGTAGTGCGAACCAAGTTATCGACTGCAAATTATCCTAAGTCCCCAGAATGTGGACATGTACTTAATGTTTGCAATAAACGCACTCAACCACCAAAACATAAATGTTATTCCCCGAGACTAGGGGGCAAAAAAGCTAAGTGTTAATCGCTAACGAAAGCGATACGGTGTCCGAAGTTTGATTGTTCATCGATCACAACTTGCGATCAAGATTCTCAGACTTGGCGAATAAAAACAAATTCTACTTGACAGTAGAAACACCACAAGTGCACCGGACTGAAAACAAGACACTACAAACACTTAAGCACAAAAGAAATGAGAGTTGAAACAAAGAAACTAAATTTTATTCAACTAACTGAAGATAAAGACTCACATGCAAATAAGTTCTCCCAAAAAAGAATCCCTACTAGCAGGGGCCGAACCTGCATCTATACACGACCTACTAACAAAAAACGAAAACATGTTCCTATCTACCAAAAAAATCTGCTTGGGAGGCCGATCTATTCCTTCTTTCTTGGCTTCCTTTTCAGCGGTTCATCGTCAGAATCGCTAGGAACGGAAATCCTTCGTTTGGACGACCTCCTCTCCGGTGGTTGCTCTTCGGCCGGGGGCATAATATCTACGTCCTGCTTAGAACTTGAATCCAAATGAAGGCTCCCCACCGGAGGAGTAGGTGGGACCGGACCCACAACGGAAGATGGGATAGTGCCACCCGACGATACTATCCTCGCAAGTGCTGGGATCTGCACCGCCGTGCCACCGCCAACACTACCACTTTGCCCCACAGCTTCTAATTCTGCCTGAATCTCGGCCAAAATCTCTTCATCGCAAATCGTCTGGGCTTGGCTGGGGGCATCCGCAGCCTGCATCGAAGAGCTAGAGGTTGGCGGAAGGTCACTAATGATGAACGGCAGGTCTGTGGAGAAGCCACCCTGCTCACCGAGCAGCTCGCTCACCATTTGTTCCTCAAGAGATAATCCACTCCCCTGCGCCGCCTCGGTTGATACCGCAGTTACAACAGTAGTCTCGGTGGTGATGGCCTTATTCCCTTTGCTTGACTCTTGGGTCGCGGCAATCGGAGCAACTCCAGTCACTAAACAAAGATAAGAAGAGGTTATCAGTAACTGCTTCAGAACAAACCTCTATTTAGAAAACACTTGAGATAAATCCGAAATACCTTCCCCAGTTTGGCTTGCGGACGACTGAGCGGCCTCGGGAGCATGCTCATGAATAGGAGATAACCGCGACTGTTCCGGGTCGTAAGCAGGAACAGATTGGGAGCCAACCGCAGATACAGGCACTGACGAAGGTGGTGCGGTGACTTCGGTGACAGCAGAATGGTTCTCAACACCTAATCCCTCTCCAACCTCCAGAGATCGGCCACCGATCATCTCCTCCTCATGAGCGATAATAGCGTCGTGAAGGACCTTCTTCTCGACGTCTGTCAACAGCCGGTTTTCAAGTTCGAATCGATCGACCGATTCACCTGGACGTGCTTCCTCTTCTTCCTCGACCAATCGACCCCAAGCTCTGCGGAGGTGTATCGGGTAGTCTTGGAGCCAGGCCAAATTTCGGTGTCTCACCACGTTGGCATTGTAAGTGATAAGCAAGTCTTCGATATCGGCCTCCAGCCTGGCCTCCGCTTGATGAACTTTCTCCTCAACCTCCATCTCGACCGCCCGGACCTTAGCCACTGCTGCATCCCGTTCAGTCCGAAGAATCACGGCTTGTTCACACGCCTCCTGGGCTGCATTATTCGCATCGTCCCTATCCTTGGCAATTTCAGCGAATTTGGACTTAAGCTCGTTTAACTCCCTCATGGCTGCATCCCTCTCAGCAGTGACCAGGGTGTTCCGATGGCCCATGTCCTCTACCGTGGCATAGTGCTCACGTTTCATCCTATCCATGGCTTCCTGGGCTTCATCGGCTCTTTTGATGGCCTCCATTTCAGACTTCTAAGAAGATTCAGCTTCAGTATTTAGCACATCAATAATGCGGCTTTTTTGGCTAACTCAGCTTGCATTTTCTCGATAGTAGCCCCACGCTCAAAGGCCAATGATGACGCTTTCTCGGCCGCCTTGTACCACGCCCTGTATTGGGCATAAAAGTCGTGCACATAATCGTGCGCCATCTGCTCGGCCTCCGGCGGAATTCTTTTCAAGTGAAGAGGAAAATGTAGTTATCAAAGAAAATATTTGGAAAGTCCTTCTTCAGTTGAGCAAGACTGATTGCTCCTTCCCCTGAAATTTTAGTAGGAGTTTGTTCCGCAACTACTGGGGGCATTGCCTCAGATCTGGGATGGCGAGATTCATACTTAGAAGATTGAGAGGCCGACTGGTAGTGCGAGGAATCAGAAGGACGAGAGACATGGACAGGAGGCTGTATAGGAGCTCTTGGAGGAGGAGTGCGCGATCGAGACCGATGTCTATAGTCCCTTTCTCTCCGTTCTTGGCTAGAATACCCGGAGTACCTACGATCGTAATCCCTATCGTTTTCTCTCTGTTGTGACTCGTGATATGAGGAAGATTTGCGAGCATGTCGTAGGATCCCTAGCATCGAACCACGCCCAGTCATAATATCTGCAAAGCGAAATGAGAATAAAGTTAGTGGTTTCTCGAAACCGATGACCTAAGACTCGGGGCTATGTAGTGCCGTGAAATGTGTATGAATATGTATTCCCCCCGACCAACCAGAAGTGTCGACTGAGCTAGTAATAAAAGGCTCGCTCAATTCTAAAGTACGATGAAACTCCTCCATCCCGGCGTCATGCTGAAAAGACACATCATCCGGGATTGGAAGGTCGGTAAGCCCTTCGTAAAGACTTTCAGTTCGCGGAGGAGACATCTCGAAAATTCTAACTTCGGGAGAGGATCGGGCCGTAACAACCAATTTCCATCTCATCTTCTTAGTTGACAAGACGACGGCTGCCCTGCCTTTTCTTTGCTCTTCAACATCCTGAACCACGTCTGTAGGCACCAACAACGGCTCATCGTTAGTATGAGTTCTTTCAGAATCAGCCTCCTCGGCTATGATAACTTTGGACTTCTTATGTTTGACTCGCTTCTTCAAAACAATCCTTAGTGCCCCGTCAAACAGTATGCGCTGCACTCGTTCAATCAGCCCGTAAGTCCGGAGATTCCTATCGGTCAAAAGCGACTCAATATCCCTATCCTCGCTCGGGATTCCCCGGAGTACTCGCACCATCTCTTTAAAGCGCTCGCCCTCAGGTCACTGAATCGTCGCTGTAAAAAAGAGAAAAAACATAAGTTTCGCTTGGACCGTAATTGCCTTAGTAATTACTTGATAACTCAGAATAACCATCGCCGGGCAAACCCCGGAGGACACCTGACATAGAACCATTCCGTCCTATAGTAACTCAACCTGGTCCAGGACCCAGTGACCACTTGGCAGTTTCTCACCGCTTCCAGAAATGTGAAGGAAGGGTAATCACCTCGAGTTTTGAAGTTAAATAGATATCTGATCTCGGTCGGGATCGGCGGTCTATGAAGGTACTCCATGAAGACGATGAATAAATTATTCACGAAGGCGTACCCGTTCGGGTGTAGCTGAGATGGAGCGATCCTCAAAAAAGACAACACCTCCCTTATGTACTAGTTGAATGGAGGAAGCGTCCCAACCGCGCACGCGTGGCGATTAAATGCTGTATATCCCTCCGGCGGGTTGTGTGGTCTATCATTCGGCCCTGGCAATAACACGTCATCCAGTGACAGACCGTGCCTCAAGCATATTCTCCCTAACATGTGTTCAGAAATATTCGATTGAACGGAATCCGACGGATTAGCAATAAAAGACGCATTGGGAAGTTCGTCCGGGGCCGGACCAATGATCTCAGGTTCGATATCTGGAACCTCTAGTCTCGAAGCAGCTGTACTTTGAACCTCCTGCTGTTGCGAACTTGATGGTTCCATAACTAGCTAACTCATAAGAAACCATCGTTAGACGACAAAGAACCCATGCGTTCCCCAGTGTAAAGTGTATGAATGTATTTTGTGCAGTGCCATGCATTACTTGAATAAATATCGCAGAGTTAAAAGAAATATACAAACGACAAAGCTACGGAGTCCAGTTATAATGACCGTCATCGCTGACCGTCATCGTTGAACCGTTTGTATGATGGAAGTTTGATTTGGATAGAAGTTGTTATGGTTCCATCGACGAGCTTCGAAAGGTGGTCAAGTATGCAGTTTTAATATGTCCAAATATGCAGGAATGAAGCTCGTCGAAGTTATGCTTAGAAAATGTCAAACTTTGGTATCCATCATAGAGGGTTTGAACCGATCACAAGGAATTCATTCGAACCCATCCTAACTTCACTTCGAATCGAGGCAGAAAGGCACGCTTCGAATCGATGATCAGGTGCCAAGTTCGAATCGATTAATGAAGGACGACTTCGAACCGATCCTTGGTTACCTGGTTCGAACCGATAAGGACACCCCCAACTTAAAATCGGCCACGTTCGAATCGATACCTACGTATCGATGCAATGTTGAGATTCGAATGTCAAGTTCGAACCGATAGCCGATGGGTACGAATCCATCGATTCGAATGAACCCATCGAATCCTTCAATCGGTGCGAACTACGTCAAACCCACAAGGTCATCCCAGAGATCGATACGAAATCCAAGAAAAATGATGTCGCCGTCATCGATTCGAACTCGAATCCATGCATCGATTCAAAGCCCTCCCAAACCAGATCTGGTTTTGCCAATCACTGAAGTGAGCAATCGATGAAGATGAGATAGGTTCGAAGTAACTTTGCCGTTTGGATTCGAGGCTAATTACCTAGTTTAAGTGATGGATTCGAGGAGTTAAGGTCTTGGATCTGGATTGGTTCGATAACGCGACACGGTGTTTTCTCCTTTAGAGCTTCGAAACGATGCGAAGGACAGAAAAGTCAAGGCGAGAGTAAAAAGTGAAAAGTGAAAAAGTGGCAGGCCCACTGCTATTTATATGGATTTTGGATTTCGACCGAGACGATTCCTCTTTTGGTAGACTTGACCGGTTGCAGCCAGTGAGAACGTGGATCGTTTCGAAACCATCCATTTGAAACCATTCAACTAATGCCTTGTGGATTCGGAGTTAACATCATACTTCATCGATATGAAGTACGCAGCAGTACAACAAGTTGCATCGATGCGAAACGCGCAGTGGGCACATCATTTCGAAGCCTCTGTTCGCGACTCCATCCACAACCTACCGAAACGAACTGCTAGTTCGAATCCATCCTTTAACATCGGTTCGAATGTCAATTTTGAACCCATCACAACACAAGTATACTCCATCCATACGTAGATTTCGAATCCATCGATGCTCCAACACATCGGTTCGAAATGTCACATTCACGCAACGCAGAGTCGTTTCCTTCAACCTTCTACATTGGTTCAGGAGAGGATCGATACGAAGGAACCTTCCAAAACAACCATCAAGCGTTGTCTCAATTCAAATTTCAAAATCGGTTCAGGAGAGAATCGATACGAAATTCAATAGCAAACAAAACTAACAACGACTTGTAGATGCACGACGTTAACAAAGATCAAACGCACATATGTGCATATATGTCGAACTAACATTCGATTTTAAACATTTACAGGGATCAAGTATCCGTCTTGTTACAAATGCAATAGCCAACGGCTAAGCGCTATCATACAGCAATCAATCATATCAACGCAAGGTTGCAGCAATACAGAATACGAGTCTCAACAAAAAGAGAGCAATGATTGTTCGAAGAGAAGTTGTGGCTATTCAAAGCACGTCATGTTCCCACAAGACGTACTTTGGGGGGCAAAATGTTTTCCCTCTTTTTGGCAAAGCCGCGATACCAAAAGATTGATCCAAAAACGGAGAATAGTTCGTATTAGAGATTGGTCATGCTTCGTTTTGCTATGGATATCGCTGAATTTTGTCCGAGTCCAGATTGTGCTAGATAGGACTCGACAAGAAAGACCGTAGAAGTCAGCATCTCAAATTTCAAGTCAATCCGAGTTCATATGCTCAAGTTACGATCGACTCAATTTGGAGGGGAAAACCAAAGTTTCGAACTGATGGCTGATCAATGGTTCGAACCGATCACCTTCGAAACCATCTACTTTGAACCCATCAATGCGCCTCGGGTTTGATTCCATCACCTTCGAATCCATCGAGCATCAGTTATTCGAATCCATTGACAGAGCCTCATTCGAACCCATCCAAAGAATCCTTGTTCGAATCCACTAAGCTTCGGTTGTTCGAACCCATCACAGAAGCCTTGATCGAACCCACCTGTGAAGCCTCATTCGAACCCATCCATGAAACCTTGTTCGAACCCATCACAGAGGCCTTGTTCGAACCCACCTGTGAAGCCTCATTCGAACCCACTGGGTCAACTGGCCAAGGTGACGTGTCTTTTATCGGTTCGAGTGCGCCGAAGTATATGGAGTCGAAGCATTCAACTCGGGGCAAAACCCGGATCAAGGCGAACTGTGCGCTCCACGTCAACACGAAGCCACGCGCCACCATGGTTTCGAAACCATCGATTCGAATGGATGGTTTCGAACCAAACAGCCACGGAGTGAACCCCATTTGGAATCCATCATATCTCCCAATCTACTGATCCAAATGCCACGAAATTTTCACAGAAGCTTGAATACATATTGACGAATGCCCACACCAAATTTCACTTCGATTGGATGAATTCTTGATCGGTTCGAATGGAGTTCGAACCGATGCCAAAGTGGGCCCAAACTTTCTAAGACCGGGCATGTGGGCCCCCTCACGTGTCAGAAGTGGTCTCCCGAGTTTTCAGCAAAATATCAGCAGCCTACGCCTATAAATAGAGCCCTAGGGCCAACAGAAAAGGGATCTTTCGACTCTCAAGCGCCCAGACTCTGCCGGATCAAGCCTACATCATCTTACATCATAATTTCATTGTTGATTTCGAATTTCCAGTTGTAATTTGCTATTGATTGCTGCAACAACTTGTAATCATTGGAAGAAAATCAATAAAATATCAAAACACTTCACAGTGGACGTAGGCAACACGCCGCACCACTATAAATTGCACGCCTTTGTCTTTGCTTCATTATTGTTTGGAGTTTTTGTTAGATAATCCTCATTTTTAATTCATATTCTTCATTTATTATCTCTTCAAAAGACTCCCAAAGAGTGTTGTGCCCAATTTTGGTACAAACATTCATCGTGTTCATCTTGAAGTTGCAACAAGTTTGGTGTTTTCGATCCATTTCATTTTGGATCAAAGTCCGGAAAGTGTTTCAATTTTTGGAGAAATGTTGGAAAGGTGTTTGAGTTTGAGCCGAGTTGGGTAGAGCCGTGCATCACTTTGTGGGAAGTGTCTGAGCCGAGAATAGAAGCATCTTTTGGTATTTGAGTTTGTTGAAGTATTTGTGAATAGTGTTGAAGAGTATTTGATTCAATCATGCCACCGAGAAGAGCTAATCGTCCTCAAAATGTTGCAGCGTTGTATAGAAGGGAAGAAGCCGAATAGATGGAGTAATGCATTTATGAGAAATTTGATGAAGGTATTGGGAAGCTAGAGAAATTGATGAATGATTTAAATCAAATTCAAAGGAGGAGATCGCCAATCTCGAACCATGGAGGAAACCAAGTTTCGCCATCGGTTACGAAAGCGAGAAGGGTGTCACCGCAATCTTTTAGAGAGAGAAGAGAAACATCAATTTCATCAAGGAGAGATCACCATGACTATGGACATGAAGAGAGAAGAACTCCACATGAGTTTGAAGATGAGCCATATCGTGATGAAGAGAGACATAGTAGAAGAGACATGCGTGATCGAAGGGATGTTGATGGTCGAGATCGATATAGACGTACATTTGATTTTGATGAAGATGGTGATATATCTAGCATTCATTATCGAGATCGAGACCAAGTACGAAATGTATATCGGGATGTTGAAGATGATCGACGATGGGAATCGGGTATGAAGATGGAAATTCTAGAATTCAAAGGTGGAATGGTAGTAGAAGAATTTTTGGGTTGGTTGTCTAATGTTGAAGAGATCTTTGATTTCAAAGAGGTTCCGAAAAATCATCGAGTGAAGTTGGTTTCTACTAGGTTGAGGGGGAGAGCTTTGGCATGGTGGCAACAAACTAAACTTAAAAGGGAGAGAATGGGAAAATCAAAGGTTGGGTCTTGGGATAAGATGAAGAAGTTGATAAGAGCTACATTTTTACCTTACAACTATCAATCACTTATGTACCAGAGATTACAAAATCTAAGGCAAGGACGAAGACTGTTAATGATTATGATGATGAATTTTATCAACTGATTGCTCGAAATGACATTATGGAGACTGAGGAACAATTGACTTCTAGGTTTGTTGGAGGGTTGAGAATGCAGATTCAAGACATGGTTAATATGTTTGATCCTAGATCTGTAGCTGAAGCACATCAGAAAGCGTTGGCTTGGGAGAAGCAGGGAAGACGTGCAGGTGGTGTGTTTACAAGCTCCAATATTCAGAACAAAGGAGCTAGTGGGAGTTCTAATGTTTCTAAAACTGTCAGTAGACCAGTTGTGAATGAAGTTGCGAAGGCGAAGGTCAACAACAGTTTCATATGTTATAATTGCCAGGAAGTGGGTCACAAGAGTAATCAATGTCCGAAGCCGAAGAAACGAACTATGATTGCTGAAGTTGAAGGTGAGGATGTTGGTGAAGGTTATTCTAGTCCAGTTGAGGAGGATGAACAGGATGTTGCGTCAGGAGATGAAGGATGTAATCTAATGATGAGGAGGTCTTGTCTAATACCGAAGCAGGAAGAAGAGGCTAGTTGGTTGAGGAGTAACATCTTTCAGTCAACGTTCACTATTCTGGGGAAGGTTTGTAAATTTGTGATTGACGCAGGAAGTTGTGACAATATTATCTCTACTAAAGCTGTAAGAAAGTTGAAGTTGAAAACGGAGAAACATCCTAATCCTTACAAGTTAGTGTGGTTAAGAAAAGGAGGAGAGGTGAAGGTGGACAGACGAGTTCGAGTTCCATTTTCTATTGGAAAGAAATATAAAGACGAGATTTGGTGTGATGTAGTTGAGATGGATGTTTGTCATTTGCTTCTGGGAAGACCGTGGCAGTATGATCGAGCAGTGCAACATGACGGTCGGACCAATAGCTATAGTTTTATGTTTGAAGGCGTTAAAATTATTTTAGTTCCAAAGAAGAGACAGCAAGGTGAGGGCAAATCTGAGGAGATTGAGGAGCTGATGACTTTGGTGACTTTGAAGGAATTTATTGAAGAAGTAGAGGAGAGTCCAGAGGTATTTTTGTTGATTGGACGTGAAACGACTGAATCTGTTGAAATCCCAGAGGAGGTAAAGCCGGTATTAGAAGAATTCAGTGATGTGTTTCCTGAAGAGTTGCCAATGGAGTTGCCACCGTTGAGGGATATTCAACATCAGAATGATCTTGTGCCAGGGGCAGTATTACCACAAGACCACACTACCGTATGAGTCCGAAGGAACACGAGGAGTTGAGAAGGCAGGTGGAGGAATTGTTAGAACAGCGGCGTGTTCAGGAGAGCTTGAGTCCTTGTGCAGTGCCAGCTTTATTGGTGCCAAAGAAGGATGGTTCGTGGAGGATGTGTACGGACAGTTGGGCTCTAAACAAGATCACTGTGAGATACAGGTTTCCTATGCCGAGGTTCGATGATTTGATTGATCAGTTGAGTTGGGCTGTTGTGTTTTCAAAGATTGACTTGAAGAGTGGATACCATCAGATTCGTATTAGACCCGGTCATGAATGGAAGACTGCTTTTAAAACGAGGGAAGGCTTATACGAATGGTTGGTTATGCCGTTTGGTTTATCGAATGCACCGAGTACTTTTATGAGAGTGATGAACCAGATTTTAAGACCATACATATGGAAGTTTGTGGTAGTTTACTTTGATGATATTTTGATCTACAGTGGGAGTATGGAAAAGCATGTCCAGCATTTGCATGAAGTACTGTTGATTCTACGACAGGAGAAATTTTATGCTGCAACAAAGAAGTGTGCGTTCATGACGCACGGTGTTTTGTTTCTGGGATACGTTCTATCTAAAGAAGGAATTCAAGTGGATGAAAGTAAAGTAGAAGCTGTCGGGAGTTGGCCACAGCCAAAGACAATTACTGAAGTGAGGAGTTTTCATGGATTGGTATCTTTCTATCGAAGATTCATTCCACATTTTAGTAGTGTGATGGCACCTATAACCGATTGCATGAAGGGGAAGAAGTTTGAGTGGTCGAAGGAAGCAGGGGTTGCCTTTGAGAAGATCAAAACACTCTTGACGACAAAACCAATTCTAGTTTTACCGGATTTTCAGTTGTTGTTTGAATTATATACTGATGCATCGAAGGTTGGAATTGGTGGAGTTTTGAGTCAGAAAGGAAGACCAGTTGCTTATTTCAGTGAGAAGTTGTTTGGAGCTAAGTTGAGATATAGCACTTATGATGTTGAGTTTTACACAATTATTCAAGCAGTAAAGCACTAGAGACATTATCTGTTTCAGAAGGAGTTTGTTCTCTATACGGATCATGAAGCTTTGAAGCATTTGCAAGGGCAGGATAAAATTTCAGCTAGGCATGCTTCATGGGTCGCGTATTTACAACATTTTACTTTTGTTGTTACGCACAAATCAGGTGTGACGAATCATGTAGCCGATGCATTGAGCAGGAGGAATCATTTGTTGACTACAATGAAAGTTGAAGTGACCGGGTTTGAACTATTGCTAGGGTTGCTTGAGGAAGATCCTTACTTTATGAAATTTGTTGGGAAAGTCAAGGACGGGAGTACTGATGAATTCGTGTTGGTAGATGGGTTCTTATTCAAGGGGAATCAATTGTGCGTACCAGAAGGTAGTTTAAGAATGAAGATTATCAAAGAGTTACATGAAGAAGGCCATATGGGTAGAGATCGAACATTGCAGTTGGTTTCTCAGTCTTATTATTGGCCGTCAATGAGAAAGGAAGTTGAAAAGTTTGTGCGCAGATGTCATCTTTGTCAGGTTTCGAAAGGGATAGCTACAAATGCAGGATTATACATGCCGCTACCGGTTCCGTCCAAACCATGGGTTGATGTGAGTATGGACTTTGTGTTGGGATTGTCGAGAACGCAGCGTGGTAATGATTCTATATATGTTGTGGTTGACCGATTCTCGAAAATGGCGCACTTTATTGCTTGTAAGAAGACGGCGGATGCTGTTTATGTTGCTCAGTTATATTTCAAACAAATCAATAGACTTCATGGGTTACCAGAATCTATCGTTTCGGATAGGGATAGCAGATTTTTAAGTCATTTTTGGCTAAGTTTGTGGAAGATGGTGGGAACGAAGTTAAACTTTAGCAGCGCTTATCATCCGCAAACAGATGGACAGACAGAAGTTGTCAACAGATCGTTGGGAAATTTGTTACGATGTCTTGTGAAGGACAATCTGAAGAGTTCAAGTTATGCCACGCAGAATTTGCACAAAATCATGCAGTGGATCGTAGTACGGGTTTCAGTCCATTTCAGATTGTATATTCAAATCTACCCAGGGGACCGTTGGACTTAACGGTAGTACCACAATCGAAGGGGACGGTTAAACGAGCTGTAGACTTTGTTGATGGGTTGACTGAATGTCATAAAATCGTTAAGGAGCGATTGGAGAAAGCAAATGAGAAGTATAAAAGATCCGCATATATGAAGCGAATAAGTGTTGAGTTTAATGAAGGAGAGTTGGTATATGTTGTGTTAACAAAGGATCGTTTTCTAGTGGACGCTTATAACAAATTGAAAGCCAGAAAAATTGGTCCTGTAGAAGTCGTGAAACGGATTAATGAAAATGCTTATAAGTTGAAGCTACCGGAAGATGTGTATACTTCTAACGTGTTCAATGTTAAACATCTCGTGCCATATTATGGGAATGAACAATCCGATGTGGAAGAATTTACAAATTCGAGGACGAATTTTTCTCAACCTGAGGAGGATGATGCAGCTCAGGCCAGAGATGAAAATACGCAACCCATAATTCTCCAAGGGATAAGTCGCATACGACTTAAGGAAGATATAAGTCGCACACGACTTAAGAAAAAGGCTATAGGTCATCCACGACCGAAGGGGTCACGTAAGGAGGAGCTGCGACTTAACAAAGTTCGGGGAAAAGAGCTACGACCTAACAGATCAGATGGAAAAGAGTTACGACTTAATGGAAGCTTAAGTCGTTCGGGTTTGATGAGTTGCAAACGATCTAACGGCATGGCTATAAGTCGTCCACGATTTAACAAAAATCAGGAAGAAGTTCCAATGGTTGAAGTCCTTAAATTGGAAGCGGGTTACGACTTAGCTGGGTCGTGGGAAGTTACCGTTCCTTCAAGCTGCCGACGAGTTACGACTCATGTTAAGTCGTTGAAGTCTTATGTCGTCCATGTTTAAGTCGCATGAAGGTTCTGTCTGAAGATGTCTCTTAAGTCGTCAACCGTTCGTTCCTTATGTTGTATGTAGTTAGGTCGTCTACGACCTAAGTGATGTAATATGTTGTGATTCTGTAAGTTGTAAGTCGTGATGTTGTGTTGTAATTTGTTTGTTTTTTTCTTTGAGTCGTTGAATGTTAAGTCGTGAGTCGTGATGTTGTAATATCGATGAGTCGTATGTCGTCTATATTGAGTCACTGCTGATGAGTCGCTGCCGACCCAAGGATGAGTCGTAAGTCGTGTACGACATAAGGAGCTGGGCGAAAGGCTATAAATAGGGGTGTGTTGTAATATTTGTGGATGGATTGTTGAATAAAAACTTTGTTTGATTGCTGTGTGCTTTCATCTAAATTGGTAGCTGAGTGTGATCTCCTATCTCCACTTTCGGTTATTCGAGTGCGCTCGAATCAACGATCGTTGAAGCCAATTCACGGTATCAAGTGCGCTTGATCAACGTTTGAAGAATTGTAGATCTTCTTTCACGGTATCGTGCGCGATCAACGTGTCGAAGACAGCTAGAATTCGGTATCTTTGTGATCAACGAATTTGGGCATTTCAGTATCTTCAATCCACCGATTGCTGCTTTATCGATCTATATCGTTTTGTTATTATCCGCTGCGTCACCTAGTATACGTTTATACACATTCATTTCATTCCATTCATTCATGGGTATTGCATTGAAATTTAATTTATTAGCTAATACCAACATTATTACCATTTATTACGATTGGATTCCTAATTTTATTCAATAACCTGAATAAATAACATATATATAAATCAAATCCTTACATTTGTTTTTCTCATATTCCATTTAAAATCAAATCATAACATTTAAATGATTTTATTGAATTGGACTTTCATTCAAGTCATAAATTATTAACTTGCATTAACATGATTCCTTAATTTACTCTAATTACCGTTTACACTCTTTATTTGCATTAAATCAAATTAATATTTTCATTAATTTCTCATATTAAATTTTATATCCTGGTAAGAATCCTTTTTCTACTTAATTCTTTTGGATTTTATTTAAATTTCTATAAATGGGTTTTAAGTCACCATTTACATAATTTAATTTAGCGTTTACTTCAATATTTGTTATAAATATTTTTTTTTCTTTTTCTTCTAGATTTAATTACAAACTTATTGATTTAACCAAATTAAATCAACGAAATTTACGGGTCGTTACAGTATATATATTTGATATATATTGTGAATAGAAGATCTTGTGTTTTAAATAAAAGATTTAATTTTCAAATTGTAACATATATGTTTGCATATGGTATAATTTGAGTTATTTTGAAATTAATTTAATCAATTGATAATTTATAATGTATGAATATTGTAGATTGAAGCTCTGTTTTAAAATCAATGTTTTCAAAATTTAATTTAAAGATTAATTCATTCATTTTAAAATATAAACAATTTGTTTTTAAATAAGATAGTTTAAAAAAAATTTAAATAAAGTTTTGTTTTGTCTTTCTTTTAAAGTATTTAAAATAAGAGATTGTTATTTGTTTTAAATATGATAGTTTAAATAAGTTTTAAAGCTTTGTTTTTTAAAAAATGCTTATTGTAAAGTGGTTATAAATGATAAATATAAATTGTAGATTTTAAATAACATGTATAAGAATTATTTGCATTTTTATTAGTGTTAGAATATTTCTTTTAAAAATAAACTTATATTTATTTACAAAGTAAATTTAATAAGTAAGTTATATTCACTTTTAAATTAAGTAAAAATTAATTAAAAACACATAAAAACATGTGTAAGCATAATAGTCATTCTAACAACACATGTAAGTTTAATTAACAAATGGCAACTATTTCATTTTAATTTTAACAAAATATTTTAAGAAGAAAACTAGTTTTCTCAAAAATATTTTTTCCTTTATCGTCATTTCTTTAAAATTTTAATGGCCACCAGAAACTTTTCTTCAACACTAAGATTTAAAGCCAGAATCAAATCTGAATTTAATTAAGATCTGCAACTTCAAATCTCAACCTGCAAACAAAGTTAGTCACAACATTTCAAATCTGCAAAATCAACCTGCAACCTCCAAATCTTTTGTTAATCAAATCAAATTCAACTCAGCAATTTCAACCTGTAATGCTAATGGAAATCAACATCATAATTAGAAGCATGCAAATGGATTTTCTTCGGCATATCAAATCCTGGAAGTAATTAAATCTGCTCAGTTCCTGCATATTGAAAAAGGTGAGTAAATTATATTTTAAAAACAGTTTTGATTTAATTTTTAATTGAATGTTGCATGCAAATGTATTTGATTTAGATGATGTATATTTGTTTACCTGCATGTAAGTTATAAAATAAAGAAAAAAATATGGTGAATGCCTGTATATGTATACTGTTGTTATACAGATTGTTCTTTTAAAAAAAATTAATAACTTGATTTTGAATACAAATTGGACTGTAATTTGTAAATGAAAATTGTTTGTAATCAAATGATTTATCATCTAAAAATGGTTATAGGGTTTTAAATGAATTAGCTATTCATATTTCTTTCAAATTTACAGTAAACTTATATTTTGGTCAAAAATTAACTGCTTTAAATTCAAATTTGGATTGCATGCACGGAATTGTGATGAAATATCATGATTTTAGATGTTACTATCATAATTTTTAATTGTGTAATTATGATGAATTTGGGGTTTGTATGAAATTGGGGATTTTGTGAATTGTTGATTATCTGTACATTAATTTGGTTCGAGATTTGGATCATAACTTGAGTATAGATTGTTGGTTATAGGAAAAATGCAAAAGAATTTTTATATTTGTTGAATCGATGGGAATTGGCACGATTAGGGTTTTAGAGTTGTTTGATTTCGGCCAAACTGTAGGAGCTTTTGCGTCTTGAATTTTTGACCGAGCTCGTTTGTTTTTGGGTTGGGTGTTGTGCTTGGATGTGGGGTTCGGTGGTGAGTCTGGCGGGGTTCAACGGCCGAGAGAATGGTCGGCGATGGGTTTGTTTGTGCTGAGTTTCTGCAGAATGTTCAAGCTCGATACTCGAATTCGAGTCGAGGTTGCTTTCTTCTATTTGGGTTTAGATTTGTAGTCACACATGATTTGGTGACTGTGGTGGGTTGTCGCGATGAATGATGGTGGCCGGCGGTGTAGGTGCATGTGCACCGTCTTAGTGGTGCACAGTTTTGGGTCGCTGGAGTTTCGTGTTGGGGAAGATAATGGAAACTCGGAGGGAAGTTCGCGTGTGACTCGGGGGCGACTCGAAGATTTTTGGAGTTTGGGTTGCTTCGGTGTTGACTTGGGTTGTATCGTTGTTTGCTTTGGGTTTTTGGGTTGCTGTTCTGGTAGTAGATATACCACTAAGTTGCAATATAAACTTGAGATGATTAAATTAAAAATCAAGCATTTTATTATAAACAAGTTTTATAAGGAATAAAAAATGCAAAGTATAAAATTTGTTGTCTAAAATTAAATGTTAATCAAACTTTTAAAGAATAAATTGAAATTATTTATTTTAATTTTATTTAAATTTATTTTAAGTGTTTTCATTTTGAAAATAATTTAATTACATCTTGGAGTTCAATTTAAAAGAATATTTTGAATTTAAATATTAAATCAAAGTTTAAGTTTAAATGTTAAGTAATGATTCGAACCTATGATTTCAAATTTATATTTGAAATGAATAAGATTAATTTCAATGTTTTAAAGTATTCTAAATTTTGAAATTTGTTTCTAAATTTCCTATTTTAAAATAAGATTATCATTATGATTTTGAAAACCAAGTAGGATAATTTGTTTAAGTTGTTAAAATTTGATTTATTCAAATAATTCATTACAAGATAAATAAGGTTAATTTATCTTTGATTTGAATATAAAAATATTAAATTTAATTCGTTAATAAGTAAGGTTTAATTAAGACTTAATGTTCTCTTAATTAATTAAGGATATTGAAATTTTAAGAAGTTAATTAATTAATTATTTAATTAATTTTAAATAACTAGTTAATTATTTATTTATTTAATTTTAAATAACCACTTAATTAAGAATTAATTAAGTGTGATTACTTAATGAAGTAATCAATGGTTAATATTTGAATATAATTAAGAATGAAAGTAATAAATTATAGAAGTAATTAATGGTAATTACTCATGGAGTAATTAGTTGAAGTGATTATTGGTTAATCACTTGATGATATCAATTAAAGAATTGATTAATATAAAAGTTAATTAATTATGGGGTAATTAATTAATTAATGAATTAGGGATTGTTTAATAATGGGATTAAATAATTGTTAAGTAATTAATTAAGAGAGTAATCAAGATTTATTAATGAAGTAAATAGAGATAATTACTTGTTAAGTAATTAATGTGATTAATTAATTAATGAATGAATTTAACTTAAGATTAATTACTAGGTGTAATTAATTAAAATTGTAATTAAGTAATAAAGTAATTAATTAAGGATTTATTTATTAATTTAATTGTTTAATAATTACTTAATGAAGTAATTAAGGATTAATTAATTAGATTAATTAATTAGATTAATTAATCAAGGGTCAATATAATTAACTAAGAAGTTGATTAATTAAGATAAGTAATTACAAGTTTTTAATTATAGATTATGATTAATGAGATGATTAATTATAAACTAATTGTTTAATTAATTTAAAGTATTTATTATTTAATAAGGATCATTAATTAATCTAATTAATGATATTAATCACGATTGATTAATGAAAGTAATTAAATTGAGCGTGATTAGTTAATTGTAATTAATTAAGGTTTAATGTAATTAATTATAATTGATTAATTAATGAAGAAAATGTAGAATCATTAATTATTGTAATTAATGATAGTAATTAATGGTTAATTACTGAATATGGTTAAGGATAATTACTTGAATGTAATTAAAATATGATTAATCTAGGAAGATTAATTAAAGAAGATCATCAGAGATGATTTATTTATTTATTTGAAATAAATAAATGAAGAAGGATTTAAGGTTAATCCAATTGATTTAGACTTGATAAATTCTGTTGATGGATGATTGATTGTTATTGATTAATCGATGTTGGATAATTGATTGATATTTGATAGTTGATATTGGATGATGATATTGGGTAATTAGTGATAATGGATGATTTGGGTATCTATGATATGCTGCTTTGTGAAGATGAATGTTGTTATGAATTAACTATTGTGATAATGTGATTCATCTATCTGTTTATATCATCCTGAATATAAGTTTAACTGTTTAAACCCTTAGGTACAACTTGGACATTAAAATGGCGTTTTGTTTCGGTGAGACCAAGACCGGGTTTCCATATTTGGAATCCAAAAACCACATCGATTCCAATTAAACGTTAGGTCGTGAATCCAAGAGGAGCTCGTGAAGACTCGAGGTGTAAGGGCATTACGTCAATATAACTCTGTGGGTGATTCCGTAATGAGTTCGATGGAATAGTTCTTATAGATTCGAGATGGTGATATAGAGTGCAAGGGCTATGATCGTTAACTCTGAGGGTGATTCCAAAATGAGTGCAATGAGATAGTGCCTTCGGTTTCGTTCGAACCCAGAACGAACTTGTATGGATTGAATGCTTCCAGAACATCGTCAGGCGGACGATGAGCATTCTAAGAAAGATATGTTCTATAAAGGTAATCGCAACCTCAAGCCTCATCAACCGGGAATGGCTAAAACAGGGGAGGTGCAGCAAGGCTTCGTGGGTAGCCCCCACTTGAGAGTGAGATTTACCCCTCTCTAGAGGTCCCTTTCTATTTTGGCTTAGTGTGTGGTTGGTCGCACCAACTGCGGGGTGGTCTCGTTCGGGACTGTCCAGTAAGGGATGGTTCCGGCCTTTTGTTGTAGGGGAGCGGGTGTACTCCTCGGTACTGCGATCTAGGCCACGTACTGTAATGGGCGGTACCCTAGTAGCCCTGCCATTGATGGAATCCAAAATACAATAAGTGCCTGTACGGTTTTGATTGTGCCCAACTATGTTGGAACGTGAGATGTAAGCATTCCAGCTATTTCTGTATTTTATTTTGAAAACCCTAGACACTATTATAATATCACTAGATTTCCTATCAAATGTTTTGGTTAGCGTAAGGTAAAAACTTTTCCATGTTTATGTGTGGGAAGTCTTACGTGATACCTTTTCTTTTCAAAGGTTTTTCTAAAGTTAAGCAATTTTAACCCGTTTACTCACATCAGACCCCTGTCTGACCCGAGTGTTTATTTTCTGTTTTATTAAACTCTTGGGTACTCATATTATGTATGAGTAGTCAAGTGATTCAGGTTTGCTTGACGAATTATGGAGGAGATATGGAGCAGGAGGCTTCGACGTGTAGATATATTATGTTTCCATTGTGTTGTTGTATCGGTATCTGTTGTACTTGAGTTGTATAATTAGACAAATATTTATAACTGTCTAATATTTTTTGTTTTCAGTTGTTACTCTGATGTAATGTGATACTATGTAATATTTTATGTTATTTATTATATTTCATTCGTTCCGCTTTGAGTATCTGATGTTGTTTGTGTTCTTCTTTCTCTTTTTTTTCTTCTTCTATCCCTTTCTTTCTTCATAGATGATGTGATTTCCTGGAGATAGGAAGTCGGTTCGTCTCATTTGGTATCAGAGCATTAGGTTGAGTGAATACCTAGGCTCTGGAGTGGTGTCTTTCTTGAGAGAGTGTACTTTTAATTTTTATATATAACTATATATATATATACACACACACCTAATTTGTTGAGTTATCTGTTTGGATTTTCCAACATAAGTTTTAGAGGTAGATGGAGTAGCGGTGCGTGTGTGTAACACAACTACCACTGATGGAAGAGGTCCTTATGTTTGAGGTTGGAAGTTTTTGTCGAGACTGTAGACTTAATACCATCTCGATTAAGATTTGTAGTTTGGAATAAGGATTTCTCTGATATCCAAAGGAAATCTTTTTTAAAGATTCAGAGTTTATCTTTAAAGTGTAAGTTTGGATTTCGCTCAGGTGAGCGGATTTTTCTAAAATTTGGATCTGTCGGAAGTACAGGAGTAAATGATGATATCTTGGTAACTGTGCGATGAGATGCCGTATCCATTGATATTTTCCGAAGACGTTTCCTCTTGAAGCAGTTTTAGTAGTAGTTGAGGAGCAGTCTTTACCTGCTGCAGGGAAGATTTGTCTGTGTAGAAGTTGTTTGAATCTTTAGCAGGAAGTTTGCTGTTCTGGAATATGAGACTATGGTCTATGAGTTGTTTCGCTTTGGCATGGTCTCATTTGTTATTCCTTAAGGAAAGCGAGATGTTGATGCTTGGTTTTGGAGCCTGAGTTTCTTGAAAGGTTGTCTGCCATCTCGGAAGTCCGTTGTGTGGTGTGTTGATGGTTTTGGTTTTGAGAAGTCTTTGGATTAGAGTCTTTGGATAGCTGTGGTAGTAGTGCAACTCGAAGTGTTAGGTGTGCTGTCGAGGAAATCTTTTAGCTTTGTAGTATCATCGAGGTAGAGTTTGGAAGAAGCAATATTGGTTGTTTCTCCGATGGTTCAGGAATCTTGGTGGTTCTTCTATCAGCAATCCGGGCAGTTGTTGATGTTTTCTTGAGGGGTTAACCTTGTTTGGAAAAGCTCAAAGCTGTTCTAATTGGTAAAGAGAGGACGGTTTCTTTGGAATCCGAACTAAGTTGGATCGCAAAAATGATTTGCAATTAGTTTGGAATTTTTTCTGGGCAATCTTTTGTTTGAGGCTGAGGGATTCTCATATGGAAGTAGGAGCTACTGATGTAATTTGAAATTTGTCTGCATCTGGAGTTGAGTTCCATATTGTTTTGGTTCCACAAGTAATTTTGGTAGCAAGCCTGGTTGTAGGATGGTTCTTAGAGAAGGTAGATTTGGTGTAGCAGCTCAGAATATTTTTTTGAATTTGGATTTGATCAGATCTAGTTTTTGAATTGGATTCTGTAGTAAGGTTGGGTGATTGAGTCAGATGAGTCACTCAGATTTTTATGGATTTGATGAACAAAGTTTTTCTGATGTAGTGGATAAGTTTGTACTCACGTTCATCAACAGTATTCTCATCTATTTCAGAATCAGAGTTGTGCAGCGGAAGCAAGGTAGCAGCTGTGCAAGGAAGGAAGCAAGTTCTGTTTGCTATTGCTCGAGTAGTAGAGTTTGTATTCTGGATTTCGACGAAATTTGGAAGATTTTTCTGTTGAATAAGATCCAGAAACTGGATTGCTTTGGTCTAGTTGTTTCTGGAAGTATCAGCATTGATTGAGCTGATCTGGAAGAAGATTGGCAGCCTAGGATTGTTTGTTAAGTTATGCAGATATGAGATAAGGAGTTTGGAATTCGAAGTTGGAGACTTCGTTGTTGTTAAGATTTCTCCGATTAAGAGAACAACAATTGGATAAGTTTGGATGGCTAGTCTGAGGCATTTGAAGATTTCTCATCTGTTTTTTGATAGGATAAGATTGAATTGCCAGTTTGGATAGTTGGAATTCATTGTGTATCACGTATCTCTGAGGGTGTACGTGTATGATTCATTATTGGTTATTGAATCTGTAGTTCAGTTGGATTGGGAAGTTGTGCTGGACTTGAGTATAATCTGATGTTCTGTTCAGATTAATGGATCTAGAGATGAGAGGAGCTCTGGATTTTGGTAGTGTAGTTAGTTTGTTGGCTTTTGTAGAGCGAGTCTCCTGGTGATTTATACTTAGGAAACTCGAGATAGTATTAGAAGATTTATTCTGATTTGTGTCAAAATAATTAGTTAGATTTGTTTGTTTGATTTGTTGCTATGGTTGTTAGTTACTGGTTGTTAGGAGTGCTTTGCTGTTTGAATTAAAATCTTTGCTGGGTTATTAAATTACCTTTGTTTTTAAATTTCGGGGACGAAATTCTTTAAACGGGGGAGGATTGTAACGACCTAGAATTTTGGGCAATATAAATTTAATATTCTGTATAAATAATTTAACTGGCTAGATAATTTTTCTTTATAATTTTAATTCAAACTGATAAAATTTATTTCTTTTTAATGGTTAATAGATATTTAATCTAATAATTGTGATTTATACCTTTTTAACAATTTAAATATTGATAAGATTTATCTTTTCCATAGCAAATGAAATTTTATTCTGTTTATAATTATATATTTGATATATATCGTGAATAGAAGATCTTGTGTTTTAAATAAAAGATTTAATTTTCAAATTGTAATATATATGTTTGCATATGTTATAATTTGAGTTATTTTGAAATTAATTTAATCAATTGATAATTTATAGTGTATGAATATTGTAGATTGAAGCTCTGTTTTAAAATCAATGTTTTCAAAAGTTAATTTAATGATTAATTCATTTGTTTTAAAATATAAATAGTTTGTTTTTAAATAAGATAGTTTAAAAAGATTTTAAACAAAGTTTTGTTCTGTCTTTCTATTAAAGTATTTAAAATAAGAGATTGTTATTTATTTTAAATATGATAGTTTAAATAAGTTTTAAAGCTTTGTTTTGTTGCTTACTATAAAATGGTTATAAATGATAAATATAAATGTTATATTTTAAATAACATGTATAAGATTTATTTGCATTATTATTAGTGTTAGAATATTTCTTTTAAAAATAAACTTATATTTATTTATAAAGTAAATTTAATAAGTAAGTTATATCCACTTTTAAATTAAGTAAAAATTAATTAAAAATACATAAGAACATGTGTAAGCATAATAGTCATTCTAACAACACATGTAAGTTTAATTAACAAATGGCAACTATTTCATTTTAATTTTAATAAAATATTTTAAGAAGAAAACTAGTTTTCTCAAAAATATTCTTTCCATTATCTTCATTTCTTTAAAATTTTAATGGCCGCCAGAAACTTTTCTTCAACACTAAGATTTAAAACCAGAATCAAATCTGAATTTAATTAAGATCTGAAACTTCAAATCTCAACCTGCAAAAAAAGTTAGTCCCAACATTTCAAATCTGCAAAATCAACCTGCAACCTCCAAATCATTTGTTAATCAAATGAAATTCAACTCAGAAATTTCTACCTGTAATGCTAATGGAAATCAACAGAATAATTAAAAGCATGCAAATGGATTTTCTTTAGCATATCAAATCCTGGAAGTAATTAAATCTTCTCAGTTCCTGCATATTGAAAAAGGTGAGTAAATTCTATTTTAAAAACAGTTTTGATTTAATTTTTAATTGAATGTTGCATGCAAATGTATTTGATTTAGATGATGTATATTTGTTTACCTGCATGTAAGTTATAAAATAAAGAAAAAAATATGGTGAATGCCTGTATATGTATACTGTTGTTATGCAGATTGTTTTTAAAAAAAAATCAATAACTTGATTTTGAATACTAATTGGACTGTAATCTGTAAATGAAAATTGTTTGTAATCAGGTGATTTATCATCTAAAAATGGTTATTGGGTTTTAAATGAACTAATTATTCATATTTCTTTCAAATTTACAGTAAACTTAAATTTTGGTCAAAAATTAACTGCTTTAAATTCAAATTTGGATTGCATGCATGGAATTGTGTTGAAAAATCATGATTTTAGATGTTACTATCATAATTTTTAATTGTGTAATTATGATGAATTTGGGGTTTGTATGAAATTGGGGATTTTGTGAATTGTTGATTATCTGTACATTAATTTGGTTCGAGATTTGGATCATAGCTTAAGTATAGGAAAAATGCAAAACAATTTTTATATTTGTTGAATCGATGGGAATTGGCACAATTTGGGTTTTAGAGTTGTTTGGTTTCGGCCAATCTGTAGGAGCTTTTGCGTCTTGAATTTTTGATCGAGTTCATTCGTTTTTGGGGCGGATGTTGTGCTTGGATGTGGGGTTCGATGGTGAGTCTGGCGGAGTTCAATGGCCAAGAGAATGGTCGGCGATGGGTTTGTTTTTGCTGAGTTTCTGCAGAATGTTCAAGCTCGATACTCAAATCCGATTCGAGGTTGCTTTCTTCGATTTGGGTTTAGATTTGTAGTCGCACATGATTTTGTGACCATGGTGGGTCATCACGATGAACGATGGTGGCCGGCGGTGGAGGTGCATGTGCACCATGTTAGTGGTGCACAGTTTTGGGTCGCTGGAGTTTCGTGTTAGGGAAGATAATGGAAACTCGGAGGGGAGTTCGTGTGTGACTCGGGGGCGAGTCGATGATTTTTGGAGTTTGGCTTGCTTCGGTGTTGACTCGGGTTGTGTCGTTGTTTGCTTCGGGTTTTTGGGTTGCTGTTCTGGTAGTAGATATATCACTAAGTTGCAATATAAACTTAAGATGATTAAATTAAAAATCAAGCATTTTATTATAAACAAGTTTTATAAGGAATAAAAAATGAAAAGTATAAATTTTTTTTGTTTAAAATTAAATGTTAATCAAACTTTTAAAGTGTAAATTGAAATTATTTATTTTAATTTACTTTAAATTTATTTTAAGTGTTTTCATTTTGAAAATAATTTAATTACATCTTGGAGTTTAACTTAAAAGAATATTTTGAATTTAAATATTAAATCAAAGTTTAAGTTTAAATGTTAAGTAATGATTCAAACCTAAGATTTCAAATTTATATTTGAAGTAAAGAAGATTAATTTAGATGTTTCAAAGTATTCTAAATTTTGAAATTTGTTTCTAAATTTCCTATTTTCAAATATTATCATAATGATTTTGAAAACCAAATAGGATAGTTTGTTTAAGTTGTTAAAATTTGATTTATTCAAATAATTCATTACAAGATAAATAAGGTTAATTTATCTTTGATTTGAATATAAAAATATTAAATTTAAAAGTAAAGTTTAATTAAGATTTAATGTTCTCTTAATTAATTAAGGATTTTGAAATTATAAGAAGTTAATTAATTAACTATTTAATTAATTTTAAATAATTATTTATTTATTTATTTATTTAATTTTAAATAACCAGTTAATTAAGAATTAATTAAGTGTGATTACTTAATGAAGTAATCAATGGTTAATATTTGAATATAATTAAGAATGAAAGTAATTAATTATGGAAGTAATTAATGGTAATTACTCATGGAGTAATTAGTTAAAGTGATTATTGGTTATTCACTTGATGATATCAATTAAAGAATTGATTCATATAAAAGTTAATTAATTATGGGGTAACTAATTAATTAATGAATTAGGGATTGTTTAATAATGGGATTAATTAATTGTTAAGTAATTAATTAAGAGAGTAATCAAGATTTATTAATGAAGTAATTAGAGATTATTACTTGTTAAGTAATTAAGAATTAATTACTTAATTATTTAGTTAATTAATTGATGTGATTAATTAATTAATGAATGAATTTAACTTAAGATTAATTACTAGGTGTAATTAATTAAAATTGTAATTAAGTAATAAAGTAATTAATTAAGGATTTGTTTATTAATTTAATTATTTAATAATTACTTAATGAAGTAATTAAGGATTAATTAATTTGATTAATTAATCAAGGGTTAATATAATTAACTAAGAAGTTAATTAACTAAGATAAGTAATTACAAGTTGTTAACTACTGATTATGATTAATGAGATGATTAATTATAAACTAATTGTTTAATTAATTTAAA
Source organism: Allium cepa (assembly GCA_030765085.1). NCBI lineage: Eukaryota > Viridiplantae > Streptophyta > Magnoliopsida > Asparagales > Amaryllidaceae > Allium > Allium cepa. Next base: position 947,897,687 of record CM060943.1, on the reverse strand, counting down.
GTATTTATTAATTAATAAGGATCATTAATTAATCTAATTAATGGTATTAATCACGGTTGATTAATGAAAGTAATTAAATTAAGTGTGATTAATTAATTGTAATTAATTAAGGTTTAATGTAATTAATTATAATTGATTAATTAATGAAGAAAATGTAGGATCATTAATTATTGTAATTAATGATAGTAATTAAAGGCTAATTACTAAATATGGGTAAGGATAATTACTTGAATGTAATTAAAATATAGTTAATCTAGGAAGATTAATTAAAGAAGATCATTAGAGATGATTAATTTATTTATTTGAAATAAATAAATGAAGAAGGATTTAAGGTTAATCCAATTGATTTAGAGTTGATCAGTTCCGTTGATGGAGGATTGATTGTTATTGATTAATCGATGTCGGATAATTGATTGATATTGGTTGGTTGATATTGGATGACGATATTGGGTAATTGATTAATAATGGATGATTCAGGTATCTATAATATGCTGCTTTGTGTAGATGAATGTTGTTATGAATTATCTATTGTGATAATGTGAATCATCTATCTGTTTATATCATCCTGAATATAAGTTTAACTGTTTAAACCCTTAAGTAAAACTTGGACATTAAAATGGAGTTTTGTTTCGGTGAGACCGGGATCGGGTTTCCATATTTGGAATTAGAAAACCACATCGATTCCAATTAAACATTAGGTCGTGAATCCAAGAGGAGCTAGTGAAGACTCGAGGTGTAAGGGCTATACGTCAGTGTAACTCTGTGGGTGATTCCACAATGAGTTTGACGGAATAGTACTTATAGATTCGAGATGGTGATTTAGAGTGCAAGGGCTATGGTCGTTGACTCTGAGGGTGATTCCAAAATGAGTGCAACAAGAAAGTGCCTTCGGTTTCGTTCGAGCCCGGAAGGAACTTGTATGGATTGAATGCTTTCAGAACATCGTCAGGTGGACGATGAGCATTATAAGAAAGATGTGTTCTATAAAGGTAATCGTAACCTCAAGCCTCATCAACCGAAAAAGCTAAAACAGGGGAGGTGCAGCAAGGCTTCGTGGGTAGACCCCACTTGAGAGTGAGATTTACCCCTGTCTAGAGGTCCCTTTCTATTTCGGCTTAGTGTGTGGTTGGTCGCGCCAACTACGGGGTGGCCTTGTTCGGGACTATCCAGTAAGGGATGGTTCTGGCCTTGTGTTACAGGGGAGCAGGCGTACTCCTCGGTACTGTGATCTAGGCCACGTACTGTGACGGGCGGTACCCCAGTAGACCTGCCATTGATGGAATCCAAAATCCAATAAGTGCCTTTACGGTTTTGATTATGCCCAACTATGTTGGAATATGAGATGTAAGCATTCCAGCTATTTCTGTATTTTATTTTGAAAACCCTAGACACTATTATAATACCACTGGATTTCCTATCAAATATTTTGGTTAGCGTATGGTAAAACTTTTCCATGTTTATGTGTGGGAATTCTTAAGTGATACCTTTTCTTTTCAAAGGTTTTTCTAAAGTTAAGCAATATAATCCCGTTTGCTCACACCAGACCCCTGTCTGACCCTGGTGTTTATTTTCTGTTTTATTAAATCTTGGGTGCTCATATTATGTATGAGTAGTCAAGTGATTCAGGTTTGCTTGACGAATTATGGAGGAGATATGGAGCAGGAGGCTTCGACGTGTAGATATATTATGTTTCCGCTGTGTTGTTGTATCGGTAGCTGTTGTACTTGAGTTGTATAATTAGACAGATATTTATAACTGTCTAATATTTGTTGTTTTAAGTTGTGTACTCTGATGTAATGAGATACTATGTAATATTTTATGTTATTTATTATATTTCATTCGTTCCGCTGTGAGTGTCTGGTGTTGTTTGTGTTCTTCATTCTCTTTCTTTTATTCTTCTATCCCTTTCTTTCTTCGTAGATGATGCGATTTCTTGGAGATAGGAAGTCGGGCCGTCTCAATTATACAAGGTTGAAAACATAAGTTTGGTTTATAAAAATGTTTCCATAAATATCTATGGTGGTAGAGCAGTTAAGTTCTGTGTTAACTGGTTTCTTTCTTTGTTTGTTTGAGATGAAATTTCGAGGAAGAAATTCTTTTAAGGTGGGCGAATGTAATGACCCAAAATTTTATCGTTTTGATGTGTGAATATTTAATTCAATTTAAATATTAACTTAATAATTTTTAATGGTTAAATAAACCTCTTCATTTTAATAACAAATGACAGAAACGTTGCTTTAAGATTTGGTTTACAAAAATAATTAGTTTAAAAGGAAATAGAAAATGTGACTAGAAAACTTTTTCCATAAATTCAAAGTTTCACCATCAAAAAGTTGTTTAGAATGTTGTAAGCGCCTTAGTGAATGTACACACACATATAAAAAAACATTTACATGGTTAATGATGTAAGTTAGTGATAATAATGTGGTAAAGGTATTTGCTTAAGATAATATAAGGAAGATGTGACGTAAAAATGATGTTAAGTGTAAATTTCTACTTAAAGTACATGTATACACCTTATTAACCATCACACCTTCATGTATACTTTGATGTGAGAAGGTATTAAAAAGGGAGTGGTAACATGTTTATGAAGGAAAGGAAGGAGAATGATGTGATCACGTGGAATGATTTTGTGGAGGGTGTGATACCTAAGACAACAAAGATAGTTTCACTTATCTCCTTTTCTGTAAAAAACAAATCCACTTTCCTTCCTCTTCACTTTCATTTCTTTCTTTTTTAAAATCTTCTTCTTCTTTCTTAAAGCTTCTTATGTCCATTAATGGCTTCCATCTTCTTTTTGAAATTTAATTTTTTTTCCTTTTTACTGCTTTTTAATTTATTAAAATACTCAAAAATACTTCCCCTTCATTTCTAAGCACTTCCTTCTTCTTAAACCAAGCATATAACACTGCACTGCCTTAGGCCAGGCCTAAATAGGTCGAGCCCATAGCATTAAGGTCGAGCCAATTCATCTCTTCCCTTGGCTAAAAAACAAGTTTTGTTTGCAAATTTCAAGTCTTGGGTCTTATTTCAAGTTTAAAAGTGATTTTCTCAAGTATTTGTGAGTACAAACTTTGTTTATGAACAAATTTACATTTTTGCTTTGTTTAGTACTACTATGTGAAATGGCTTAATTATTAGTTTGATACATGCTTTGAATGTGATTGTATATGTGTTCGTACATTAGTGTTGCCTTAGATTTGATAAATAAGTCTAATAATACGATGGATGTGATAATGATTAGATCTTTATGTGTAATTGTAGGTGTTGTTATGTTTATATTCTGTGGACAAGGTTTTGAAAGAGGATGCGTAACGACCCAAAAATTTTAACGATTTAAATAACGCATTCAACTAAAATTTTCATACAAATTTAACAATTAAAATTCATTATGAAAATTTGATATTTAGTATGCGTCTATTTAAACATAGCAAATTTCAGATTTCATTAGAAAATATGTAAGTTGTTCTATTGTGAAAATTTTAATTTAAAATGTAAAATTAGTTCCACTTATATCATTTTCGGCAATTCAGCAAAAGTTGGCAACAAATATTTACTTTTGGTAGGATGATCACATCGCTGTTATTTGTGTACCGTTCTATTCCTCTCATCATGCTGAACTCCGCAGTATATTAATTTGTGTGTTTCGGTTAGCCGTACCTGTACCCATTTTAAGCCTTTTGGTTTCCCTGTGCCTTTCAGATATCCTTCGGTTGAAATATAATAGCAATATGTTATTACATTCCCTGAATTCAATTGCTGATTTTCGATATTCCCACTAGTTCCATATAATTTTTGTTCATTCAATTCTCTCCCCTCTTTTCATTCTTCCATTCTGTTCTTGTTCTTTCTTGTGAAAAATATTAAATAATTCAAAGCTTATTCATATTCTATTGTTCGTTCTATCCTTCTTCAATACAAAAATATATGCGTAAAGCTTTTATTCAATTGTTTCTAAAAAGAGCTTGCTCGAGTTTTGCTCATCTCTTCCCCATCATGACTCGACCTATCTCCGCCTACCCACCATATCCACCTTCTAGCTTATTCCCCGGCCGCGCAAAGCACAACCCCCTCCAGCTGTACCCACCAAACCATCCCCCTCCTTAGCTCCACCCTTTTTTCTTTCCAGCCAACCAAAGCCTTCTGCCACCCTTCAAAACAACCCACTACATGTAAGAAAACCACCGACCACATCTCTCTCCACTTTAGCCTTCTTCGACCGCTCCATACATCACCCTACCTCATACCAGCACACAATGCCAACCCCACCTCCATTGTAGCCAAGTCCGCCTCCACTCCCTAACTAGGCCATTACCTCCAACCTAACTCGAGCACCACAATATCAAAACTAACAACAGCAGCAATTCCGCTCACACCATGCCATCTTCCCTTCACAAAACGTTCCACCACCGCCACGAACTCGAACACCATCCCTTCAAGGTAGTTCGACCCAGCACTAGTAGCCGCATCAAAAACCCACACCCTCTGCCTCACTACCACCCGAGCGCCGCTCTCTCTCCGAATAGCTGCCAAGCACTTCTCACCCTCTTTTTTGAAAAAAAAGAAGAAAGGGAGAAATATATATATTATATATATTTTGTGTTTTTTCGAGTTCATTTGCTTTGCTTACCGGTGTCCTATCCATAGTCGCAGCAATTTCTAAGTGTTTTTGGTGGAGGGGTGTGTTCACATAGCCACTTACTTAGTCATGTGCATATCTATGTCCGTTGCTTTTCATTCTCATTGTTCTTTAGCCTCGAAAGTTAAACAATCACTCGTGAATAACATTCATTTGTTCGGTAAATTGATTTCACATTAAATGACAATTGAAATGCGTTGTTAATATTTAAATTGTTAATAATTTTATTGTTGAATATGATATGTTATTATTTGCACTTGTTTACCTATATTAATTGACATATTACACCACAACCCATTATATATTTTATTTAAATTGTTAACTGTGATTATATATGCTTGTCATTGATATGTATGTCATTTTATGATATTTTATTTTCTCACACTGCAAGCTCCCTGTTAGATAGAAAATCATTATGGGTAGAAATGATACATACATGAACGATCTTATTGACTAGAGAAAATAATTATGGGTTGAAATGATAAACCCAAGCGATTTTGTTGAATTTGAAATTTTGGTATTGCGGGATAAAAATAATATATTCCTGCAAATTTTAAAATTTTTTGCAGACTGAAATGATAAATATCTGTATCGCTTTACCACAGGATAGAAAATTACATATAGACACCATTGGTCTATTTTTAGATAATGATTTCCATAGTATTGAAAAGAAATAGACGGGTGTTATTAAACAATGATTTTTAAAATATAATATTGTCACGACCAGAAATTCAGCATTTGAAAATCCACATCAATGCCTCACTTGTATTCGAATGCCGAAGATTCAACGTCGGACTCTAGTTCGGTGGAGCTTATAACAACATTAGATGAATACAAAACAGTGGAAACAAAAGGTGATTTCATTCATCAAAACATAGTTACAACATGGATATAACATTTGATTACAACATTTGAACACTATCATCAGAGTGTTATACACGATACAACAACAAAATATAACGCCACAGCGGAGAAACAACAGAGTCATCTAAAAGATCCAACATTAGCACCTTCAATCTAAAAGCTTCCAAAATCCGATAGCTTCCGAAACCAAAGACTCCAAAGGACTTCAAAGATTCCTAGCTCGAAATCTGAACTAGCTCTAGAATACGGATAACCTACTTCTAGGCTGCCCGTTTGGAAAATTATGGGCACCCAGAGTTTAGGAAGGGAACAATAAACTCTGGGTCAGTCATCGGGCTAGTATGAGTAAACAAAAATAGTTATTTGAATAAAAACAATTTAAAAATAAATCCATTATACTTTTTGGAAAATGAAACTACCATAAGGCCTCGTAACACACAAAATGCAATCGCACAATTGAAGGAGATTTGTCATTATGATAGTCAAATATGCTTGATACGAGAAAACTTTTTTTAATATTATTATTAGTGTATAGTGTGAAAATATTTCGACAGTATAATATTAATCTTAGCCAGCATATGTACCATTATAGTATGCCTATTATAGCTACCATGTTAAATGGTAGGTTTTACAACTAAAACCATATAGGGCGCGTATTGGGTGGTAGGATTTACAAAAAATGGTCGAGGCTAAGGAACTTCCTTCACCGAATGGCTACACCTCTGGAGGGGTGCCTCGAGAACTTAACCAGCTCTTTGCCAAAGTATCACAATCACATATCAGAGGTATCAACCAATTCAAGACATTCAATAATAATCAATCATCTATAAGTATGATGAATTAATCGTGTGATTATAATTAATTACTCACATATTTATTTTCATTACTTATCCTTAATTAACGATTAATTATCCTTAATTATAATTTATTAATCTTTAATTATTAATTAATTAATCTTAATTATTTATTAATTAACCGTTATTATTATTTAATTAACCTTTAATTATCAATTAATAAATTAATTAATTAATCTTTAATTACTGTCATTAAGTAATTATTCTTTAATTAATTATCCTTAATTACTGTAATTATTTAATCAATCCTTAATTACTTAAAGATTAATTAATTAAAAGATAAATCATTTATCTTAATTAATTACTTAATTATCTTTAAAAATCTTTTGACTAATAAACCTTAGAAAAAATTAATACTAGCACATAAATTAACTTAGTGTATTTAAGTTAGTTAACCTTTTAAAAATATTGATCTTCTTAATCAACTCCTTAATTACATTTTTAAGTTAATTTTTAAAAATAAAGGTTTATATATTATATAAAACATTTTAAACTTAATTAATTTTAATTATAAAAGACCTTCACTAATTCAAACTTGAAGAAAACCTTAATTATTTAAAAAAAATAAGTTAATAAAATTATTTGAATTTAAAACTTGATTAGTTTTAAATTTTCAAAAACTAGGGATTTCACTAAAAATTCCAGACCCGAGTCTTACCCGAGCCACACCCGAACAAAAACCCAAGAAAAATTCCACACCCTTGTCTTCGAGTCCAACCGAGTTTAACTTCGAGTTCGACCCGAGGCAATTACTTTCTTCCCAAACTTCCCATTGAATCTAGATACACATATGTACATGTGCATGTTGCACACTGCTCCGACCACCTCCGATCGACGTTGCGACACTCATCACGTCGGCGACAATCCACATGAGCCTCACGAATACCCAAAAATCCAAAACGACGACGATTTTGCAATCGAGCCATTCGACCTAAACTGGAATGAAATTGAACCACCAAAGATCACCTTATTTTGCCGCCTCAGGCTACCAGAGGCCATGCAAACTTGCCTAAAGCTTCGTTGACGACTAATGCCTCGATTCATCTCACATTGGTGTAGTCCAATTCGACGTTGGCGACGCAATTGCTTCAATAACACCCTCAACCAAAACTAGGTTTAAAACCTTACATCATCCACGTCCAGCCACCACAGCGGCTAATAATTTTCCTAGGTTCGCCAACCTCCAGGCCACCCTCAGCAATAATCCTGAGAGCACCTCGTTCATCGATCATCAGAATTTGCCACAAAACTCGAAACTATTCAACCTTGAATTTATCAATTAATATGACATTAAAAATCTTGGTTCTTGCTTTAAAATTCATAGTTTTCCAAGGCGAATTTGGTGATTTAGAAAAAACTAGAAATCATGTTGTTCGATTTTTCAACATATATTGATATTTTCCTGTATTTTTCAATTTCTAGAAAAGGCTTAAATTAACTATGCTCAAAATTATTTTTTAAACTTAAAACATGATTATATAAACATATTTCGTTTGAATCTTGAAACCTAAAAAGGACTAGAGGGAAAGAATTTGAATTTTTTTAACAGATTTGAAACTTGTAAAAACTGGAACAGAGGCAAATGCCTGTTCTCAAACATGCACAGTCATATTCACACACACATATACCCATATTTATAAACATGCAAATAAATTTTCAACCTTACTTAACACATGAACTCAAATAAGAGGTTAAATTCCAAAAATTTCAAAAAGGTGTACTCATCTGTATAAAATGAACAGTGCCTGGAAAATGTTTTTGTTCCTGAGTTTGAAAACTGAGATTGATCTTACTTTGATCTTTTATTTTGAGATGATTGTAGAGTGTTGAATTTGTTTGTTGTTTGATCTTACAACTATTCTTGAGTTGAAATCTGCTAAGTTGAAATTTGTTTTACAGGCTTGAGCTTTGAACCTTTGTTTCCTTTGATCGCTTTTGATCTTGATTTACTGGAATTTCTTTTTGTTTGTTTTGGTTTAAATTTGGAAGTTGTTTTGCTTTGATGTTTTTTTGGTTTGAATTTTTGCAAGCTTTTGATTTTGGAATTGAGGATAAAAGAAATGAGAGAGGAAAGAAAAGGAAATATATATTGCTTTGATTGTCTTTAATTTGAAGATGAAAAGAAAATAAATTTTTTGACACTTGTTCATTTATTTGATAAAATGATTTAAACTTGTTAATTTTCAGATTTGAATTGTTACACTTGTTAATCTACATGTCTTAATGGCTTACATTTGTATTTTGCATGGGAATATGGTTTTTTTTTTATGTTTATGTATTTATTTATGCATTTCTTATATATATATGTATTATTAATTTATATTTATCCTTTTCTTTATTAATATTTATATAACTTTTTAAAGAAAATATTTTGAAACTAATTTTTATACATAAGTAAATAATCACTTTCACATATATTTTTTTTTAATTCAAATAATTTTTAAGATATTTATATTTTTGAATTTAAAATTCAAATTCTTTTTTACAATCCATCTCATATATATATATATATATATATATATATATATATATATATATATATATAAACAAACATAGTTTTTATTTGTTTTGAAAAATACCAAATTAATTCACAAATAAAATCCAAATTTTTATATTAATTACTACATTAATTTTTTTTTAAAATGTGATCGTTACAGATTCCTGCCCTTAAGAAAATTTCATCCTCAAAATTTGAAAGAGAGAGAGACAACAAAGAAGATAAGAACACATAAAAAGATAGAGAAATGGCTTACCAGATTAAGCCGGAGTATCCACTCTACACTTGGGATAGGACTTCTGCATGTTATCCTCTATTTTCTAAGTACAGTCATTTGGATCACCATTCCATTGCACTTTCAATAATTTCACCACTTTATTTCTCAAGTGGTTCTCTTTTTACTGCCATATTTAGTGTGATCTCCAAATCATGCTTAGCGGCTTCTTTAATGATACAGTCTGGATTGTGTACATATTTTGGAAGGTGAGAAATGTGAAACACATTATGTACGTCAGATAACCATTTTGGTAGCTGCACTCGATAAGCTAAAGGATCCATCCTCTCCAGTATAGGAAAAGGACCTATATATCATGGTGCCAGCTTACTAGTCTTTCCAAATCTCAACACTCCCTGCGTTGGAGAAACCTTTAGGAAAATGGAATCTCCAACCTAGAATTCTAAATTTCTTCTCCTGAGATTATCATAACTTTTCTTACGACGTTGAGCAGTTTTCAATTTCTTTCGAATAATCGACCTTCTCAGTAGCTTCCTTTATCATATTTGGTCCAAGAATGAGTCTATCACCTGATTCAATCCAACACGCAGGTGATCTACACGGATGATCATATAATGCTTCGAAAGGAACCATTTCAATACTGGCCTGATAACTATTATTATATGAAAATTCAACCTGATGCAAATGGTCCTCCCATGAACCGCCAAATTTAGGAATACAAGTATGCAAAAGGTCTTCCAAGATTCGATTGATCCTTTCCGTTTTCCCATTAGACTGCGGGTGGTAAGCAGTACTAAAGTTCAATTTGGTTCCTAGTGCGGCTTGAAATGCTTCCTAAAATCTGCTAGTGAAAATCGGGTCAGATCAGTCACTATACTGCTTGGTATACCATGGAAACGAACTATAACGACCGTGATTTTATTACCGTCGTAATAAATATTTTAAAAATCTTTAACGAACGTTATTTTTGAGTTACGGTTGGAGAAAATATTTCAAATAGAAATTTTAGAATTTTAAAATTGAAAAAAAATCTGTTGGCAAGTGAGTTGAATTGCGGTACACTTTTATTTACTTTCACATACATAAGAAAAATTAGGCCAGTTAGAAAAACAATGGTTGAACATTCTTTCTTTGCTGCCACTGCATTTTTCTAAAAGCAAAGTGAACTGTCAGTTGGAAAAAAATGCAAAGTATAAAGAAATTTATACCCAAATTCTGTCACATTCTTTTCATAAAGCAAGGACAAACACTTGCATTGCTGGCATTCTAGTAGTAATACAATGGCATAACCAGAGAAGCAAAACCAAGTGTGAACACTTTGATTTATATTTTTGCTATCATCATTTTTCCTTGACTGTCACTAGCCATGTGTAGCCGTGTACCACAATTGCAAATGCACGTTTTCATTTAATGAAATTGTACAAAACACTTTTTCAACATTCCTCACTCTTGACTATTCTCAGCATTGAAGAGAAAAGTAAATCTTTGCAACATTTTTTACTCATTTTGTTCAGCTGCTCAAAGAGCTCATTAATGGTAGCTCATAAAATTATTCTCTTTTGGATTCTTTCTTGCCAGTGAAACAAACAAAGGCGAGTCCAAACAACTCACATCACCGATCTATTTGTTACCATCTGATCTTTTGCTTTTCACTGATCTATTTGTTACCACTTGAGTCTTGTTCATTCAGATAGATATGTTGTATTTGAATCCATGTTTGGTTTTGACTGTGTGATCTGTACTTTACTCCTGTTGGTTTCACTCAACTCAAATATTCACGTATGTATGTATATCCATCGAGTTGTTTCAGGTGCATGCTCTATCCTCCACCGTGTTTCAGTTTCCACTGTCTAGGTGCTGATTTATGCATGACATGTATGCATGAATGAATATGGGTTTGTGAGAAAGTAAATACTGCATCCAGTTTGCTGCACATATACATTAGGCTGTATCACCAAAGTTGGGTCACAAGTCATAAAATTTTGGTTTTCTTTATTTTGTTGCCGTGCGTGTATGATTTGTAGTGCCAGAAATTTTAGAGCTCAGTTCTCTGTTTAGGCCAGTGAGCAAAAGTGAAGTTTTATTGCAAAAAAAAGAGAATAGAGTCAGGTTAGGATTTATATTTTATTTATTTTTCGTGATACAGAAGTGTGCATAGATTTTGTTCAAAGGTATTTTCTCCTTTGCATTATGTAGTATGTGCATGCATTAATGAATTTCCTGGCATCCAATTAATATTGTCTAAGATTTTTCTTCGGCCTATATTATTTTGTATGCGTATGGAAATGTAATTGAGTCCAGGTCTAATTTTAGCGCTATAGTGTGCAGTTGGAAGTTAAGACAAGTGAACATTTTTAAGTTGTTGGTGAAAAAGCCCCGTGTCAGCATATGGTGGCTTTGCCCACGGTATTTTGTATTTTCCTTTCAACTTCATAAGTGTTATGTGCATATTAATGTGCTATGTGCATTTTAGTTTAGCGGAGAATTTCATAAGTGTTACGTGCATGTTAATGTGCTATGTGCGTTTTAGTTTAGCCGAGAATTTCATTAGTGTTACGTGCATGTTAATGCACTATGTGCATTTTAGTTTAGCCGAGAATTTCATAAGTGTTACGTGCATGTTAATATGCTTTGTGCATTTTTGTTTAGCCGAGCATTTTAATGTGTTACACGTAAATGGGGAGTATAATATTTCCCGACATCATATTTCATGTTTGAAAATTTTAATGCAGTCCGTTATTAAATTTCTTTTGAACCGGTGTTATGGTTTAAAACATATTTTTATGCCGTTATTTTTATAACGGAATTTGTACGCCGGTACTATTTTTGAAGAATGTCGTTTTGGTGACATTTTTGGTGAATGAAAATTACTGTTATTTTAACGTCAGTAACCGTTAATTTAAAGTGATTTTTAACGGTTATCCCGCAACGCTAATTTAGTATCCGTTTTTAGGGTGTTTTGTGAAGCGCAATTTCTTTGTCGAAATTGCTATAGATGTTCCTGTTTTAATCACGTATTTTCGAAATCGTTTTAAAATAAAAATTGTTTCCAAATTTTTTACTGTTTACGCTTTCAAAAGAATGAGGAATCGATTTAAACGTTTCAGCAAAATTAAGGACTATGAACCCTTACTTTTACTGATTCGGTTAATTCCGGACTTGTCAGTTTGAGAACGAAAAATGTTATTTGCATAAAATACACAATTTTGCACTTTCATGGAAACAATGAAGAGATTTAAATGATTTAGAAAAAGTGTGAGTATGGAACCACACTTTTACTATTTCGGTTAATTCCGGACTCGTTAATTGAAATATTTGCAGTTGTTTGATGATTTTGTTGGGCTTTCGAGCCACTATGCTGGACCTTCGGGTCATATGATGGACCTTCGGGTCAAATACCAGTTTGTTGTGTGCCAAAAAATTATGATGACAGTACTTGGTAGGCTTCGGCCATATGTTGATGCATGCGCGTTGTAGCTTAGACTCGCTATATGATGGGATCGATCCACTTTTAAGTTGATTTTTCTAGTTATCTGTTTTTGGTTTCTAGATTTTTGTGAATTGCTGTTTTGAATTCAATTGTGAATTTGAATGTAGATTTTGATGGAGTTTGATGTGATTTCTTCATTTAACTATGTTGATTTCTTATGTTGAATAGTCTCACTCGAGATTATTATTATTTTGATTGATGTTGTTTATGATGCATTCACTTCTAAGAATAAATTAGACTGATCCGTTTATTATTTTCTTTTAAATAATACTCGGGTCAGACCGAGTTATTTCAGGATAGTCGCTATCTCTGATTCAGTAGGAGCTTCAGCTTTTGGGATCTCACATCATCTTTTGTCTAGCATTCGAGGAGTTCTTTTGGTTTTTTGACTCCCATCTCATGTATGTTGATGTATATGTATATGTATATTTGGCTTATGTAAACTATCGATTGTTGTAGCATGTATCCAGACTTGTCTTCCGCTATATATCTAATATTTCAGTTCTGATGTGATTATACTAGCAGTGTTGTTGTTATTATGAGTTGTTCTAGATTTTTTCTTTGGCCACTGTAGTTTCGTTTTAGATTTGGATTGAATTTATATCTTTAGGAGTAATTTATAAAACTCCTATCGATGTAATCAATACTCGTCTAAGGCATAAATTATGGATGGTCGCTTTTAACAAGCCTTATTCTTCGCAATAGCAGACGTGATTCCTTATATTAAACTTTTTTATTGTGAGTATAGAGGTGGGGCGCCACAGCTTGCTATTAGAGCTAAAGTTAAGAAAAATTATAATATACACAGAATAGAAACAGAATGGAACATGCATTACAACTATTTGAGGGTTTATTCACGCCTTTCTAAGCTATTCTTCCACTTTAACATGTGGAGTATGCCTAGGAATGAATTTCATATTCCGTAGTATTCCATTTGTTAACGTTCTTATCGATTGTGTGCTGTTTTAACTAATCCTTGTCTTCTCCTGTCTCTCAGCCTATGGCTGGAAGTGTTAGAGGGAAGCGTTCTTCTACAAGCCCGTCTAGTGATTCTCATCCGGACGTTGTCTATATGTCATCAATTTATGGAGCTATTTCGGGGTACTCAGCCTCCTATTGCTACTCCCACAGCTCCTAATCACAAGTCTGCCTTCGCTCGCTTGTGTAGTGACTATTCCCACCTTGGAGGCCAGCCTTTCAAGGGATCGGAAAGTGTTATGGAGGTTCAGACTTGGTTGCGCACTTGTGAGCGCATATTTTCTCGGATGGATCTTTCTGATCATCATCACGTTCTCGTGGCATCTAGTATGTTGCAAGAGCGTGCACTTGATAGGTATGAGCTTTTTGTTGTGGAAGTTGATGAGTCCACTCTCTCTTGGATTCAGTTTAAGGAACGATTCGAACTTAAGTTCGTTCCTAAATCGGAAAAGGATAATCTTGCTCGTAGTTTCGTTGAGTTGAAGAAAGGAAAGTCATCTGTTTCTGATTATGTTGCATCTTTCGAGGCCTTGTCCGAATACGGAGTTAAGTTCATTAACACTCCGCGTAAGAAGAATCTTCGTTTTGTTGATGGTTTGAAGAAGTATTTGAAGAAAGTTCTTTTACTTCAGCTTAAGCTCTCTTTTGAGGAGCTTGTCGATTCGGCTCTTTGCCTTAAAGTTGTTGAAAAGGAACGTGATAGTGGTGATGTTGTTGAGGTTTCGAAGGACCCCAACAAGAAGAGGTTTCCATTTCGTAAGCTTAATTCTTCCAACCGGAAGAAGAAGAAGCAAGCTACCTCTAGTTCTCAGCCTAGTAGTGCACCTTCTATTCATAGGGCATGCTATAATTGTGGTTCTTTGGATCATCTTCTTCGTGGATGTCCTAAGCCTCGCATTTGTCGTTATTGCAAGAAAGAAGGTCATCGGGTTTCTTATTGTCCTATTGCTCTTAAGGGTTTGAAATCTGGGAAGCTTAATGTTGCTAAAGCTTCTGGTGATTCTTCTCAGCCCAAAGGTATTACTCCTTCTGTTTTAGAAGGTTTCGTTTTATTTCATGGCCGTTATATTACAATTCTTTTCGATACGGATGCATCACATTCATTCATGTCGAAGGAGCTTGTTCATATTATTCATTTGGATGTTGTTACTCTTTGCGAACATTCGAGGATCGTAAATCCTATTAGTGGATCCGCTACTCTTGGTTTGTTGTGTGTTGATGTTGAGATTAATCTTTGTGGTTTCTCCTTTCATGCGTATCTACATGTTATGGATCATCTTGGTTTTGATATGATATTTGGTATGGATTGGCTGGTTCATTATGAAGTTCAAATTCTATGTCCCGAAAGAACTTTATATCTCAAGCATCCCGATGCTAGTGAGCAGTTATCTATTATATTTCAAAGCATGGATCATACTTCGAATGCTCTTATCTCTTCCTTCGAATTGGAAGATGTCATAGATAATATTCCGGTTGTTTGTGGTTTTTCTAATGTTTTTGAGCCTATTTCGAGATTGCCGCCGAAGAGGGCAATTGAGTTCCGTATTGATCTTATCTCTGGTGCACATCCTGTCAGTCGTCCTCCCACGAGGATGTTTGCTAACGAAAATGAGGAATTTAAGCAACAATTATCTAAGTTGGAAGCCAAACATTTTATTCGTTCTAGCTCGTCACCTTGGGGCGCCGCCGTTGTCTTCGTTATGAAGCCAGATGGTACTCTTAGGCTTTGCATTGATTATTGCAAGCTTAACGAGCTTACTATCAAGAATAGGTATCCATTACCTAGGATCGATGACATGTTCGATCAATTAAGTGGCGCTAAGCTGTTCTCCCAACTTGATCTGGCTACCGGTTCTCATCGATTACGAGTGGCGGAAGATAGTATTCCTCTCACCGCATTCCTTACTCGTTATAGTTCTTACGAATGGCTTGTTATATTGTTCGGTTTAACGAACGCCCCGGCGTATTTTGTTGATTTTATGAATCAGATATTCCGGGAATGTCTCGATAAGTTCGTCTTGGTTTTCATTGATGATATTCTTATTTATTCCAAATCTGAAGCCGATCATATTCAGCATTTGGAGATTGTTTTGAGCACTCTTCGTCATCATCAGCTTTATACCAAATTCTTCAAGTGTCACTTCTGGGAGAATAAGGTGAAGTTTCTCGGTCATATTGTTTCTTTCGATGTTATCTCTGTTGATCCTTCCAAGATCGAACCTATTTAGTATTGGAAGAGTCCCGAGACTGTTTCTGAGATCCGTAGTTTCCTTGGATTGACGGGTTATTATCGTCGGTTTATTAAGGACTTTATCGTATTTCTTTACCGCTTACCACTCTTACGAGAAAAGCTGTTCCTTTTATTTGGTTGGATAAGTGTGAGAATTCTTTCTTGAAGTTAAAAGATCTCCTTACTCATGCTCCTATCTTAGTGGTTCCCGAAGGGAATCATAATCTTGTTGTTTACACCGATGCCAGTGGTTATGGACTCGGTGCTATTCTTATGCAAAAGGATAGAGTAGTTGCCTATGCTTCTACACAACTAAAGCCTAATGAGATTCGTTATGCAACCCATGATTTGGAGTTAGCCGCCATAGTCTTTGTTCTAAATATTTGGCGACATTATTTATTGGGCGAGCATTTTATTCACTTCACTGATCGTAAATCTATGAATTATTTATTTACTCAGAAAGAGCTAAATACGAGGCAACAACGTTGGCTCGAATTTCTTGCTTCATACGATTTCAATATTCAGTATACCCCTGGTAAGGGTAATCGAGTTGCTGATGCGCTTAGTCCAAAGCAGCAGGTTGTTGTTTCCATGATGCTAGCAGAGTGGAATATTTTGTAAGCTTTATCTCTTTGTGATATTAGAGACCGTCGTTCAGTTTCTGATTCTCCGGTGCTTTTATTTAGCGTGCAAGCTCGTCCTAGTTTGTTGGATCGTGTTGCCGATGCACAGAAACAAGTTCCACATATTGCTTATATTATTCAGAGTTGTAAATCGGAATCCTGAAGTGATGATCCTAAGGATTTCGATATTGATGCTTATGGTTGTATTCGGAAGAAGGGTAGATTTATTGTGCCTGATGTTTCTAATCTTAGAAATGACATTTTTGACGACTGTCATCGTTCTAAGTATACTATCCATCCAGGTTGTAGTAAGATGTATGCTGATATGAAACGCTTATACTATTGGGAGGGTATGAAGAGTGATATTGCAAGTTATGTAAGTCGTTGCATGACTTTTCAGCTTATTAAAGCAGAACACCAGCATCCCAGTGGTCTTTTGCAGCCTTTTCAGATTCCATTGTGGAAATGGGATCAGATTTCCATGGACTTCATTGATGGTCTACCTCGTTCGAGGTCGGGCCATACTAGTATTTGGGTAATTGTTGACAGATTGACTAAATCAGCCCATTTTATTCCTATCAAGTCCAATCAGACTGCCCCTTTATTGGCTAAACTGTTTATTAAGGAAGTCGTTCGACTTCATGGCATGCCTAGTTCTATTGTTAGTGATAGAGATATGCTTTTCACAAGTGGTTTCTGGCGGAGCCTTTAGAAAGTTTTGGGCACTAAGCTCAATCTCAGTACAGCTCATTATCCACAGTCTGACGGTCAGACTGAAAGGGTGAATCAAGTTTTAGAGGATCTCCTTCGAGCTTGAATTCTTGATTTTGGTGGTAGTTGGGAAGACCACTTGTCTCTTGTTGAATTCTCTTATAACAACAGTTTTCAATCCAGTATCGGTATGGCTTCTTTCGAAGCTCTTTACGGAAGGCCGTGTCGATCACCATCTTGTTGGTTGGAATCGGGGGAAAAGTTAGTGCTCGACCTCGATTATATTCGTGATTCTTCCGAGGGAATTGATATTATCAGACAGAGAATGAAGGAGGCTTAGAATAGGCAGAAATCTTATGCCGATCATCATAAGAAGCCTTTGGAATTTTCTGTTGACGATCTTGTATTCATTCGTGCTTCCCCTATGAAGGGCGTGGTGCGTTTTAGTAGCTCCGGGAAATTAGCTCCTTGTTATACTGGACCGTTTCCTATTACGGAATGCATTGGCCCTATTGCTTATCGTGTATCGCTACCTGTTCAGTTTTCGGGAATTTACGACGTATTTCATATATCACAGCTTCATCGATGCTTTCGAGATTCAGATTCTGTTATTGATCCTCCTATGTTGCAAGATCTTGAGATCTCACCCGACTTGTTTATAGTGCAAAATCCTATTCATGCGCTAGCTACGGAGGTTAAACGCCCTCGGAATAAAGTCCCGCTTATGAAAATTCAATTGTCAGCAAACCCAAAGATTGCACTTGGGAAACCAGAGAATTCATCGAGCGTTCTTATCTCGGTTTTCTCTCCTCTTCGGGTGGGGATGAGCATTGTTGATCCATCTTTTCTATTTTGAGTCTTTGTTGAGATGAATTATTTGCGTTATTGACTGCTTCTCGTATGTAACTTGCGGGGAAGCAATTTTTATAAGGAAGCAATTTTTATAAGGGGAGCAATTTGTAATGACCGTGATTTTATTACGTCGTAATAAATATTTTAAAAATCTTCAATGAACGTGATTTTTGAGTTACGGTCGGGTAAAATATTTGAAATAGAAATTTTAAAATTTTAAAATCGAAAAAAAATCTGTTGCCAAGTGAGTTGAACTGCGTTACACTTTTAATTACTTTCACGTACATAAGAAAAATTAGGTAAGTTAGAAAAACAATGGTTGAACATGCTTTCTTTGCTGCCACTACATTTTTCTAAAAGCAAAGTGAACTGTCGGTTGGAAAAAATGCAAAGTATAAAGAAATTTATAACCAGATTCTGCCACATTCTTTTCATAAAGCAAGGTTAAACATTTGCATTGCTGGCATTCTAGTAGTAATACAATGGCATAACCAGAGAAGCAAAACAACGTGTGAACACTTCGATTTATATTTTTGTTATCATCATTTTTCCTTTACTGTCACTAGCCATGTGTAGCCGTGTACCATAATTGCAAATGCACGTTCGCATTTAATGAAATTGTACAAAACACTTTTTCAACACTCCTCACTCTTGACTGTTCTCAGCATTGAAGAGAAAAGTAAATCTTTGCAACATTTATTACTCATTTTGTTCAGCTGCTCAAGGAGCTCATTAATGGTAGCTCACAAAATTATTCTCTTTTCGGTTCCTTCTTGCTAGTGAAACAAACAAAGGTGGGTGCAGACAAATCACATCACTGATCTATTTGTTACCACTAGACCTTTGGCTTTTCACCGATCTATTTGTTACCACTTGTTAACGCTAAAATTTGAACGCTAACACCCCGGTGTATAAAGTGTAGTTGTGAAAACACCACCCGATGATTCGGGAACAGAGTATAAGCAGAAAATCACAGAAAAAGCAGTGGATAACAACGATTTTATAGTGGTTCGGCTCAAGGCAAGCCTACATCAACTTTAATTCTCTTTATTGCTAAACCGATTACAACTTTACAACAATCTTCAATTACAATTATGAAGAGACAAACAACTAGAACTTTGGTAGAGAAGAATTCTTCGAATCCATGTAGATTGCGTTAGATTTTCCCTTGAAGTTAGTTGAGATGCCTTTCGAACTTGAAGTGTCGGGTGAGTTGAGAATTCAGCAGAGTATTGGCGCTTGAAATGATTGGCCAAAAGAAAAAGTCCTTTTCATGCTTGAGGTGGGTTGGTATTTATAGGGAAAATCCCACCCCTTAGGTCGTAAGCCGTGAACTGTCCAAGGTTAGTTGTGGCCGGTCTAAGGCAAATCGCTGCCGACTCATCTGACCCCTCCATGGTTTCACCTAGGCTCATTTGTACAAGTCCCAGGTCGCCCCCGAGTCAACACAGCCTTATCTCGGTAACCCGGCATCGGGCTTGCATTTAGTAGCTTTAGGTCGTTGACGACTCAAGTTAGGTCGTGAGCCGTGAACGAGTTAACTGGCAACTGGATCGTGCACGAGTTAAGAGGCTGCTGTGCCGAGTAGCTGCATTGAACTTGTCTTCCTTTACTTGAGTCGTGAACGAGTTAACATTGGTCCTAGGTTGGCTGTGACTTAAGTCGGCAACTATTTTAGGTCGGTAGCTTGGCAAAGCATTAGATCGGTAACTTGGTTAAGTCATTAAGTCGGCATCTCTTTTAGGCCTTAGGTCGGCCTTCCTGTTAAGTCGGCATCCTCCGAGACTTAGGCCAGTACCCACGTTAGGTCGGTAGCTACCTTATTTTAGACAGTTGGGTCGGCAACCTTGCTAATGCGTTAGGTCGGCAGCTGTTTACCCTTAAGTCAGTATCCCTCTTAGGCCTTAGGTCGGCTTCCATATATGATCGGTAACCCAACTTAGCCTTAAGTCGGTATCCTTTTGGGTCTTAGGTCGGCACTCTTTTAAGGCGGTTAGGTCGGTATGCCTCTCAAACCTGTTAGGTCGGTAACTCTTTTAAGCCGTAGGTCGGCATCCCTTTGAGTTGCTAAGTCGAAACCGAGAAGGATTAACAATTGCCCCTCTAAGTATACGCCTACTGGTTAGGTCGTGTGCTTTGATATCCTCTAACTCGTCCACTCTTTAAGTCGGTAGGTCGTACGCGACCTAACAGTTGAGTCGTACATACCGCTTCATATCCCTTCACTGCAGGGTATAAGTCACACCTCCTTCTTCCTTCTCATTACCTGCTCCTTTGATTCTGCCATTAAAATTTTCCTGAGCTCCAAAAGGCGACTTAACTCCAATCAACTACTAACAACCTCTGCTATTCATTGCATAAGTAAACCCTCTTCTTCGATCACTGTTGGCTCATGAATTTCGTCACTTAAACCGCTTCCTTGCATGATCCTTCATCACGAATCCTATTACACTCATGGCTGATGGAGCTTAGATTGCTCGGTTTGGCTTTAACTGACCGATGAGACGATAAAGATGATTTACTGATTCAGGCTAGTTGATTTTGATTCGCGCTAGGATTGCAAGGCGTTAAATTTGCAGTGGTTTCAAAATGGTGTATTGGATGATCCGATAGCATGAAATAGCATAAATGAAATGAGGGTTTTTTGGTTGAGGGAGTGGCTAACGGGTTAACGGATTGAGTGGGGCGAGGTATTGATTTAGATGCGACCCGGTGATTTTAAGTGACTTAGCTTTTGGCCGACCCAATCCTTAAATCGTGGCCGTGTTAGCACTTGGGGGAAATCTGCCGACCTATTCTTCTGCCGATCTAAGCCTTATACCGTGGCCGAGTTAATCCTTAAGCAGTGGCCGAGTACACTTTCAAACCGTGGCCGAGTTAACCCTTAGGGAATTTCACACCACTTTTTGAACCAGAGCTTTCCTTCTTACTACTCTTCATGACTCGATTTACTGGACTGAACTGCTTAAATCCTGGATTGTTTCTACTTTGCTGTCTTATTTTGCATACCACATTAACTCATAGGCTAACAACCTGCTGAAAATAGCAATCACAAAAAAAAAACCAAGGCGAATATACTGCCATTAACTGCCCACATCAAATGACAGATTAGTCGATATAAAGTAATCAACTTAAACACATTGTATGAAATGCTGTGAACCAATCAACTAAAGTGAAGCATTAATGCAAAGCATCGTTAACTTAAACTGATTTATTTGCATTAACATTACACTTGAATATTAAAACAACGTACCTTGGACTTTACAACTGATAAATATTTGCTATTTATTATATTTTTTATTCCGGTTGCATTTGCTTGTTGCTTGATTGATTTTACACAACACTTCACACACTTTAGGAAACGTGCACCTTCATGTTTGAATATCCAGTTGTTTGTGTAGAATGACTTCCCATCAAGAAGAAATGGCAACTCAAGAGGAAGAAACTTTTCCGGTAGCTCTACCTATAGAGAACCCTCCAGAGAGAACTCCAACCATTCTAACCCCGAGAGCATTTACTCAACTGCGCACTCAATTTGGTTTTACTGAAAGTGATGTCCTGCTCCCTGGGCCAAGTGATACTGCCGACAGTCCTCCCCGTGGTTTATTGCAATCAATCGTCAAATGTGTTTAAGCGGAGCGATCCCACCTTTTAATGACTTTCTCCGAATTCTTCTCCTTCGGTTGTCGATCTCTCCGTCCCAACTTCATCCTAATGGTTACGCCATCTTGATGGGGTTGTGCGTTTTGTTCAGAAGAACTTTTGATCGCTTACCAAGTTTTGAAGAAATTCGTTACTTATGCTCGTTTGCAAAGAGTAGAGATCATCCTTCCCTTATAATTGTGAGGAGTGCTAGAAACCGCAAACTTATTTCTGACCTTACCGAAAGCGTTCATGGATTTCTGAACCAATTTTTCTTTGCTCGCTGCCCCCCGGGGTTTTATGCCGATTGGAGAGTAGGAAGTAAGATTACTTGTCTCCATTTTTAAACTTTCTCGAGATCCGAATTACCAATTGATAATTTCATTCTTTGCTCTTTTTAGCACTTCCTCTTCCCTCTAGAGATCCGGTCCATAAGCGGACTTTTGATAGATTGAGTGTCGTGGCCGTAGAAGAGAGAAGCATCAAGTTTTTGTTGGGGGATGAATTATCGCACCAATACGGGCTTTTGCATACTTCTCGTTCTACACATCCTCATGAAATCCCAGACTCCCCGACTAGAGCATTGGATGCCCCAGTTTCTACAGATACATCCAAACCAAAAGGACCTGCTCCCGAGGCTTTGCTAGTGAAATGTTCCACTTCTGTTGACGTTGCGGGGCCATCTGACGAACTTGCCCCGGTTATTGAGGAAGAGGAGCCTCAGGGATCTCCCCGACGCTCACAGAAATCGGGCGAAGAAGCCGAGAAAACTAGCCTTGCCAAGCAGAGCAGGGATGATACTTTCGAAGGGCTGAGCAACCTCTTTGCCACCTCGCAAGAAATCTTTAAAGATGATCCTATCACTACCGGGGTTTCTTCTTCAGTAGTTGAAGCAACTTCTGTCCTGCAGCAGACTCCGTCAACTCAGGAGTTGACGATGACTATTACACCCACAACCACTCCTCAATTAAAGAGTGGTTCGTAGTTTGATGCGCGTAGTTTGCACGCCACACACACTTAGAATTTTTTTTGGCACTTTTACGCTCCTGACTTTTTGTACTCTGAAGAATTCTAAGATTTAGCTCTTCTTATTTTTTATTTTTTATTTTTTAGCATTTCATCTTTGGTGAAGTGAAACTTCGAAGAGCGGCTGTTGCACTTCAACTCCTGGCGAAATGGGCCTCCGAAGAGGGCTTTTATTTTGTTTTACATCTCAACTCTGGTGAAGTGAAACTCCGAAGAGCGGTTGTTACACTTCAACTCCTGGTGAAATGGGCCTCCGAAGAGGGCTTTTATTTTGTTTTACATTTCAACTCCGGTGAAGTGAAACTCCGAAGAGCGGTTGTTACACTTCAACTCCTGGTGAAATGGGCCTCCGAAGAGGGCTTTCATTTTGTTTTACATTTCAACTCCGGTCAAGTGAAACTCCGAAGAGCGGTTGTTACACTTCAACTCCTGGTGAAATGGGCCTCCGAAGACTGCCTGGAAGTTACTCTCTCATGGTTGGAGGGTCATGACTCCTCCAATCTTTTTTGGTTGAGTAGAGATCTTTCTTTTTTGCGGCATATGCTTCGTTAGAGGTCTTTATCCTCCGTAGAGTTGTGCCTCCGAAGAGGACTTGTGCCTCCGAAGAGGGCTTTAGTTGTTCCTTGTCCACTTGCTTATGCCTTTTCAGTGATCCTCTATTTTTTTTTTCAAGCTTGCACTCCCTTCTCTTACAAGTAGTTTGTTTAATCCAAAGAAGTGTACTTCATTGCTAGGCCAATTCACGAGAACAGACATAAGCTTCTTAATCGGATGTTTGTTTGTTCAAACTTCTCAATTTATTAGCTAGAGCCCGTTTTCGGCGAAATCATTGACCGTTCAGTTGAAGCACTTCTTATCTAGGATTTAAATTCGGGAATTTTGTGACTTGGAATTTGTTTGTTGAATGATAACAAGAATCACTAGGTCTTGTAATGTGCAAGTTCTGTTTTCGTTGCCTGCAAAAATTTAAATCGACATTTCAGTGATACATTTAATGTACTTTTCATATCGAAAATAAAGCAAGCATGTAATAATAATAAGGAACACAAGATTTATAGTGGTTCGGCCAAGAATTTGGGCCTACATCCACTTTATAGTCTTTCATTATTCACTTGCATCGGTTTTACAATCGCTTTCAATTACAGGAATCATACATTCCAATTCTTTTTACAATATTTCAACAAAGCTCTCAAGTAAAGTATGGACGCAAGTGATTGCTGTTCCAAGCTCTTGGAATTTGATCTCCTTCGACAGTAGTGAGTTTGAATGTGCCGTCAAGAAGCTTCTGACCTATGACATATGGTCCTTCCCAATTTGGCCCAAACACACCTGTTGCTGTCATAATTCTCTTTAGGACTAGATCTCCAATCTCAAAGCTGCGTTGGCGAACTTTGGAATTGAAATTTCTGGCTATCCTTTGCTGATGAGATGCGATTCTGAGCTCAGCCTCTTCTCTTTTTTCATCAAGGAGATCTAGTGCCTCAAGCTGTAGTTTTTCATTCTCCGCTGGATTGAAATGGATTCTTCTATGTGAAGGGACCTCTGTTTCTACCGGAATCATTGCCTCTGATCCGTATGCCAATGAAAAGGGAGTATGCCCAGTCGCAGTTTTGTGGGTTGTTCTGTATGCCCATAGTGCTAGCGGTAGCTTATCAACCCAAACACCTTTTGCTCTTTCAAGTTGCTTCTTGATGGTTGACTTGATAATTTTATTTACTGCTTCCACCTGCCCGTTTGCCTGCGGATGAGCTACTGTTGAGAAGCTTTTTCAGATTTTGAATCGTTTGCAAAAATCTTGGAATTCTTCACTTTCGAACTGAGTACCATTGTCTGTAATTATTTTTTGAGGCACACCATATCTGCAAATGATACTTTTAGTCACAAAACTTATCATTTTTTTTGAGGTGATAGTAGTCAGTGGTTCAGCTTCTGCCCACTTAGTAAAATAATCTACAGCAACAATGGCATATTTAATTCTAGATTTGGCAGTTGGTAACGGTCCTACAAGGTCTATCCCCCATATTGCAAACGGCCATGGACTGACCATCTGTGTGAGTTCAGTGGAAGGAGCTCTAGGAATTTTGGCGAATCTTTGGCATCTGTCACATTTTCGGGAATAGTCTGCTGCATCTCGATTAATTTCTGGCCAAAAATATCCGTATCGGAGAATCTTTTTCGCTAAAGTTTGACCACCTAAATGATCACCACATTCTCCCCCATGCACCTCAGCTAGGATTGTTTTGGACTCTTCCCTAGATACACATCGAAGTAACGGCATTGAGAATCCCCGTCTGTATAACTGGCCATCCTGGACTATATTGCGAGAGGCTTTCCTCAGTAGCTTCTTTCGTTCTTTTGAATTTTCCGGTAAAGAGCCATTGAGCAGATATTCTGTTATTGAAGTCATCCATGATTCTTGCTCTTGCGACACACTCATGATCCAATCAATATCCATCTCATCAATGCTCGGAGCCGACAGGACCTCCACTGGAGTCAACCCCAGAAATTGAGCTTCGCCTGTGCTAGAGTACTTTGCGAGAGAATCTGCTTTCGTGTTTTCTTCTCGAGTAATATGACTTATCATGTAATGATCGAAATCACCCAGGAGTTCCCAAGCCTTTGACAAATAGGCGGGCAGATTTCCCCCTTTCGCTTGGAATTCCTTCTTGACTTGACATACAATAAGCTGAGAATCACTGAATATCTGTAATGCTCGGATGTTTAGTTCTTTAGCAATCCTTAAGCCAGCGATAAGGGCTTCGTATTCTGCTTCATTGTTTGTTGAAGGAAATTTCAATCTTAGTGCATAGCATAATGATCGACCTTCAGGGGTCTCAAGTACAACTCCGGCTCCAGAATAGTAGTCGTTTCTCACGCCATCAACATATAACTTCCACTGGATTGGGGAATCGTCGATCGTTTCCTCCTCACTGTTACCCTTATCTGTGAATTCTACGATGAAATCCGCTAAAGCTTGTCCGTTGATTGCTTTTCGAGGATGATAAGTGATGTCATATTGACTGAGTTCAATATTCCACTTTAGAAGACGACCCGAAGTCTCAGGGCGAAACAGGACTTGTTTTAAAGGTTGATCAGTGAGGATTCTGATAGGATGAGCTTGGAAATATTGCCTCAACTTCCTGGATGCAATCAGTAGGCAATAGGCGAGTTTTTCCAACTTAGAGTAATTCATCTCTGCCCCAGTGGGTCTTTTGCTGATATAGTAAACTGGATGTTGAATCCTCTTGTCTTCTCGTATCAGCGCTGCACTTAAAGCATAAGATGATACTGCCAAGTATATAAGAAGATCCTCGCCATCGCCAGGCCTAGAAAGTATTGGAGGCGTTTCCATATGGCGAATCAATTCATCAAAGGCTTTTTGGCATTCGGGAGTCCAATCGAAGTTTTTCTTTCCTTTCTTTAGGGCGTCAAAGAATGGGATGCATTTATCTGTGGCTTTGGAAATGAACCGACTCAAGGCGGCGACATTTCCATTAAGACTTTGCAATTCCTTCTTTGTTCTAGGAGCTTTGACTTCCTTTAAGGCGGTAATTTGAGCTGGACTAGCCTCGATGCCCCTAGCGCTCACGATGAAACCTAAAAACTTTCCAGATTCCACTCCAAATGAACATTTTAAAGGGTTAAGCTTCATTCCGTATTTTCGGAGGACTGCGAACATGTCTGCCAAGTGTTCTATGTGATCCACTGCTTTCTTAGACTTTACTAACATGTCATCGACGTAGACTTAACATAGTCTTGCCCAATTGCGGTTTGAACATAGCATTAACAAGTCTTTGGTATGTTGCCCCTGCATTCTTCAGCCCGAAGGGCATAACTCTGTAGCAGTAAAGACCAACGTCGGTGATAAAGCTCGTGTCCTCCTGATCTGGCTCATGCATCATGATCTGGTTATATCCAGAGTAGGCATCCATAAAAGATAACAATTCGTGTCCCGCTATTCCGTCTACCAGTTGATCGATCCTGGGTAATGGGAAGCAGTCTTTGGGGCAGGCCTTGTTTAGATCTGAAAAATCGATGCATACTCTCCATTTTCCGTTGGCTTTCTTAACCAGCACTGGATTTGAAACCTAATTCGGATAGGTAGATTCTTTGATAAAGTTATTCTCCATGAGTCGATCAACTTCTTCTTTTAACGCTGCTGACCATTCTGGACCTTGAGTTCTCCTTTTCTGCTTCACAGGTGTAAATTTTGGATCAATATTCAGAGCGTGTACTGCAACTTCTGGGGATATTCCGCACATATCGGCATGAGTTTAAGCAAAAACATCCAAATTTGCCTTTAAAAAAGATATTAGGATATTCTGAATTGACACATTAAGTTGTGAACCCACATTCAACACCTTGTTTGGGTCCTTTGGGTCAACAGGTACTGGTATTGTCGTTTCCACTGGTACCACTCTATTCTCCCCTGCACTGGCTTTTCTAGGATCCATCTCTTTCCGTGCTCCGCTGTGCTCACCAGTGCAGGGTCCGCCCTGTAATTGCTACAAGGCTGGTTCTTTGATGCGGACTGGGGTTGCCGCATCCTTTCCCATTTCTCTTTTCCTTGTTTCTCGTAGCTCTGTCAGATAACACTCCCGCCCAGCATTCTGATCCCCTTTTATAACTCCCACTCCATTATCTGTGGGAAATTTAATGGTGAGGCACCATGGGGCCAGAACGGCTTTGAATGCTGCGAGAGTTGGACGGCCAAGGAAAGCATTATAAGCAGAAAATTCGTCGACAATCACAAAAGTTTGCTTGCGGACCACTTTTCCTTCTCCCTCTCCAAGTTCTACAAGCAAATCAACGGTTCCTATCGGTTGTTTTAGCTCCCCAGTGAAGCCAGCGATTTTCTGCGATGAGGCTTGCACATCAGCCATAGGGATCTTCATTTGGTCGAATGTTTTCTTGAAGAGGATATTGCAGGATGCGCCACAATCAATGAGAACTCTTCTGACAATAGCTGGCCCGATACCAGCCGAGATGACTAAGGGATCCAAGGTAGGAGCTTCAATACCTGTGGAATCCCTGGCTCTGAACACAATATCATCATTGAAAGTTCTTTGTTGCTTCAGGGGCATAGCACCTTCCAAAACAAATACATCTTCCTCGGTCGGTACATACTTCAAAGCTCGGGTACACCTTTCCATCTCACCCCAGCTACTGCCTGCTGGGTGTGGTCCTCCCGTAATGACATTGATAACAGGCCTTCCGGATTCATGCCCTGCAGTCTTCTCATTTGTCCTGGGTTGATGAGTAGGAGCTCGTTGCCCCTGACTAGTCGAAGCGGGATTGCTGCTATTCTTTTCCACAAATTGCTGCAGCTTGTTTTCCCTTATCAATTATTCAATCAAAATTTTCAATTGGCGACATTCATCGGTATCATGACCGGGTTGATTATGGAAGCGGCAAAACTTTTCGCCTTGTACAGCTTTTTTCCCGGTTCTCAAAACGGGAGGTTTAGGATAATCAACAGAATCTTTAGTGGCAAGGTAAATACGCTCCGGCGTATCCGATAAAGGAGTATATTCCGATGGCTTGAAGGAACGAGGCTTCTTCAGATTTTTCTGTTTCTTCCCATCGTTATTTTCCCTTTTCTGTCCTACAGATTCACTCTTGCGTGGAGCAACAATGTTATCTTCATCTTTTTCCAATGCTGCCTTTACCGGTACAGGACGGCTTTCCAGGCGTATGAACTCATCTGCTTTCTTGTAGAATTTTTCAAGGGAATTTGGTTCCTTCATGTTAAGCCATTTTCCAAATTCGCTCGACTTGTCGATGACCCTCATCAGATAGGTCAAGATCATCCGTGGTTCTGCATTGTCTACCTCGGCCAGTGCTATATTAAAGCGATTCAAGAAAGATCTGATAGTTTCCCCTGGATTCTGCTCTAAACTTGACAACGACATGATATCTTTGGCTTTTGAAGCGTATAGTCTGAACTGCTCCTTGAATTTCCGGGTTAGGTCAGAAAACTGATCTATGGACCGAACTGGTAGCTTGGTGAACCAAAGCAGAGCTACACCTTCCAAATATACAGGAAAATATCGACACTTTATTTCATCAGAAGCTCTGGCACCTGTCATGTGCCAATCATACTTATACAAGAATTCGTTCGGATCACTTGTTCCTTTGTAAGCTGGGATAGTTGGAGGGACGAACTTCCTTGGGAACTCAGCCTTTAAGATTCTTTCGGTAAACGGGGTTTTACTTGGAGCGAAACCCCATTCCTTCTCATCTTCATTCCTTTGCATGCTTTCTTTCACGATTTGTCGAACCATTTCAGAAAGATACCCCTCATCATTTCGAGCTTTAGATCCACCAACTTCAGGAAATGTCCGCTCAAAGGGGCTGGCAGCCCTCTCAGGAATGTTTCTTTCTTCATCTTCATGAATGTTGCCAGCAAAGTTCCTTTCATTACCCGTTGGTTGACGGTTTACTCCAAGCAAGTCATTCAACTTATTCAAAATTAGGGCATTTTGGGCATTCTGAGCCTCCAATTGTGCACTTTGGGCATTTATCTGCTGGTTCAGCCCTAAGATTACAGCATCCAACTCCGCTTTTGTAACCCCAACAGGTGGAGTGGCTTGATTAGGTACTGGGGAAGCGAGGTTCCCTCTTGAACATTTCCAGATCTAACAGATCTACTCTTTCTCCCCTGAGCCATGATTTCAGATAAACTTCTAGTCTTCAGAGAGGTTACTTCAACAAACTTTCGTGGAGCAATGATGATAATTGTCCCTGAGTTCAATTCTCAGTGAAAGCACCAAAAATGTTAACGCTAAAATTTGAACGCTAACACCCCGGTGTATAAAGTGTAGTTGTGAAAACACCACCCGATGATTCGGGAACAGAGTATAAGCAGAAAATCACAGAAAAAGCAGCGAATAACAACGATTTTATAGTGGTGAAGCGCAATTTCTTTGTCGAAATTGCTATAGATGTTGCTGTTTTAATCACGTATTTTCAAAATCGTTTTAAAATAAAAATTGTTTCCAAATTTTTTACAGTTTACTCTTTCAAAAGAATAAGGAATCAATTTAAACGTTTCAACAAAATTAAGGACTATGAACCCTTACTATTACTAATTCGGTTAATTTCGGACTTGTCCGTTTGAGAACGTAAAATGTTATTTATATAAAATACACAATTTTGCACTTTCAAGGAAACGATGAAGAGATTTAAATGATTTAGCAAAAGTGCGAAGTATGGAACCACACTTTTAATATTTCGTTTAATTCCAGACTCGTTAATTGAAATATTTGCAGCTGTTTGATGATTTTGTTGGGCTTTCGAGCCACTATGCTGGACCTTCGAGTCATATGATGGACCTTCGGGTCAAATACCAGTACTAGACCTTCGGGTCATATGTTGGACCTTCGGGTCATTTGTTGGGCGCCAAAAAAATATGATGACAGTACTTGGTAGGCTTCGGCCATATGTTGATGCACGTACAGTGTAGCTTAGACTCGCCAAATGATAGGATCGATCCACTTTTATGTTGATTTTTCAAGTTGTCTAATTTTGATTTCTAGAATTTTGTGAATTGCTGTTTTGAATTAAATTGTGAATTTGAAAGTTGATTTTGATGGAGTTTGATGTGATTTCTTCATTTAGCTATGTTGATTTATTATGTTGAATAGTCTCACTCGAGATTATTATTATTTTGATTGGTGTTGTTTATGATGCATTCACTTCTAAGAATAAATTAAACTGATCCGTTTTATTATTTTCTTTTAAATAATACTCGGGTCAGACCGAGTTATTTAAGGATAGTCGCTATCTCTGATTCACTAGCAGCTTCAGCTTTTGGGATTTCACATCATCTTTTTCTAACATTCGAGAAGTTCTTTTGGTTATTTGACTCCCATCTCATGTATGTTGATGTATATGTATATGTACATTTGGTTTATGTAAACTATCGACTGTTGTAGCATGTATCCAGACTTGTCTTCCGCTATATATCGAATATTTCTGTTCTGATGTGATTATACTATCCCTGTTGTTGTTATTATGAGTTGTTCTGGATTTTTTCTTTAGCCACTGTAGTTTCGTTTAGATTTGGATTGAATTTATATCTTTGGGAGTAATTTATAAAACTCCTATCGATGTAATCAGTACTCATCTAAGGCATAACATACGGATGGTGGCTTCTAACAAGCCTTATTCTTCGCAATAACAGACGTTATACCTTATAATAACCTTTGTTATTGTGAGTATAGAGGCGGGGCGTCACACAAACGATCACTTTCGCTTAAAACTTTGCCAAACTTGTTGCTGTTTGGGTAGATTTTACCGGGATAAAGTGGGTAGTCTTGGTCAGGGGATGCACAATAACCTAAATTGCCTCATTGCTTTCTGAGTTCGTGGCATCCCATTTATGAAATCCATAGACACTTGATCCCATTTCCACTTAGGCACCACCAATTTTTGAAGTAAACCCGCCTTCTTCTTTTGATCACTTTTGATTTGTGACAAGTTGCACATCGACTGACATAAATGGATATATCTCTCTATATTGTTTTCCACCAGAAGGTCCATTTGATATCTCGATACATTTTATTAACCCCTTGATGGATACTAAGTTTGGACTTGTGACACTCGTCCAACACATCTCATTTTAGATCTGGAATATCTGGAACACACATCCTGCCTTTCAGTCTTATAATTACACAACCATCGATTCCAAAAGTGGAATCTTCACCCCGATAAATCCTCCCATACATTTCTTGAAGAAACTTGTCTTCTTTCTGCTTGCTAGCAATCTTTTCAAGAAGAGTAGGAGTGATAACTAGATAAGCAAGAACAACATGTCTTCTACTCAAAGCATCGGCTACAACATTGGCTTTTCCGACAAAATATCCAAAACGCAAGAAATTCTAACCAATGTTGTTGCCTTAAATTCAAATCCTTCCGGGTAAAGAGTTACTTTAGAGGTTTATGGTCGGTGAATAATTCGAATTTTTCACCTAAAACAAAGAGGATTTATAAAGTATAAATATTAAGTTAAGTTAAACTATTAAATTTTATGGGAAAGCTGAAAGAGATTTTTATCCAGAAGATATTGACGCCAGATTTTTAAAGAAAAATTAACAACCAAGAGCTCAAGATCATAGGTTGGCTAATTTTTCTCATGTGGATGCAATTGTCTACTTGCGTAGGCAATTACTCTACCCTCTTGCATTAGAGCAGCACCCACACCTTCCCCACATTCATCTGTATAAACAGGTAGACCTTGATTCCCGTCAATAATAGCCAGAACAGGAGCAGTAGTCAATCTTTTCTTCAACTTTTGGAACTCTTCTTCGCACTTCGGAGTCCAATCAAACTTAGCATTTTTCACAGTCAGCTTAGTAAACGGACTGGCAATCTTAGAGAAATCCTGGACAAATTTTTGGTAATATCCCACTAATCCTAGAAAACTTCTGACTTCTTTTGGAGTTGTGGGTTGCTTCCAATCTAGAATAGCGAAAACCTTGCCCGGGTCGACTGAAATTCCCTCTTCGGTGATAATATGTCCATGAAATCTCACTTCCTTGACCCAAAAATGACACTTAGAAAATTTGGCGAATAGAATGTTATTCCTAAATATTTCCAAAACAATTCTCAAGTGTTCAATGTGCTTCTCTTCAGTTTTGGAGTAGATCAAAATATCATCAATAAATACAAGAACAAATTTATTCAGTACCTCTCGGAATACATGGGTCATTAATTCTACGAAATATGCGAGAGCATTAGTTAGTCCGAAAGGCATACCTAACCATTCATGGAATGTTTCTGGACCCCTGAAATTTGTTAGATGAATACAGTCTTAAGCAGTTCTCAATTGATGGAATCCTTAGGCTAAATCCAACTTTGAAAAGAGTTGAGTGCCTTGCAACTGATCGAACAAGTCGTCGATTCTAGGCGAAGGAAAATTATTTTTAAGAGTTAATTTATTGATATCGCAGTAGTCCATGCACAATCTCAAAGATTCGTCAGACTTCGCGACAAACACTACAGCGGAACCCCAACTGGAAACACTGGGACGTGTTAATCCTTTCTCCAACCAATCTCAAGTTTGCTTGACTAATTCTATTCTTTCCCTTGGTGAGATCCTACGGCTTGCGTGAACAACAAGACGAGCACTGGGAACCAAGTCGATTCTGAATTCAATTTCTTTGTACGGATGTAAAGATTTGACCTCTTCGAATACATCGGAAAATTCTCAGACAATAGGTATAGATTCCAGACTTGGTTTGGGATGCCCTAAATTATACATTAACTTGTCCCTTTTTGGGCTTGGGTCCTCATAAGAAATCACGGTGAAATTCCCAAGATTTGTTTTGACTAAAATCTTTCGATTGTTACAATCTAGTTTAGGTTTGTAAACAAAAAGACTGACAAGAAATTGATGACGAGAATATGAGATAGGACTTCTCTGCATCCTAGACAAAGGTTCGTAGGGTTGCCAATCGGATTTTTCACACAAATGGGCTCGTCGACAAATTCGGGCTTAATTTTTAATTCGTTTACGGTCTGTTGGGAGATAAAGCTATGTGTGGCTCCCGTATCGAACAAAACCCTAAAAACTCTATCATAAATAAGAAGGTTACCTTCTAAAAATCCTTTTCCTTTGTCTGCTCCCGAGGTTGAAGGTTTATCTTTAATCGCATACACCTTTGCTACTTGAGCTTGCTTCATTTTCGGACAATCTTTAACTATGTAACCTGGCTCGTGAAAGTTACCGCATTCCCTTGCTTCCTGACTTGTCTTCATGGGCTAATCCTTCTTTCCTTGTTTCTTAGGCTTCATACATCTACTTGAGTAATGGCCCTTCTCCAAACAATTAAAACAAGTAGCGTCCTTCGTCTGGTTCTCCTGATTATTCTTCTCCTCCTTGCCTTGCCATAATTTCTTCCCTCTAAACTTCCTTTTCTTCCAATTCGAATTGCTTGAACTTCCTTTCTCCTCTAAAACTTCTTGCTTATCCAGGGTAGCATATCTCTAACCCATATCTATCAAATTACAGAAAGATTCCTTCACGTGGGTTGTCATTCACTCGTGGAACTTTTTGTTCATTCCACGAATTGATCTTTCACTCTTCTTCAGAGGGGTAATCACCAGCTCTCGACCAAACCGAGGTAACCCCTTAAACTTGTACAAGTATTCTTTGAAAGATAGTCTCCCTTACTTCAAGTCAGCGAACTCCTGGTGCATTCTAGAGATACCAGCAAACAACATATAATGTTTCTCAAACACTTCCTTGAATCGATCCCAAGTGAACTCATCCTCTGGCTCATCCACTACAACGGTCTCCCACCAGGCTAGAGCTTCCTCGTGGAGTTGCCAAGAAGCTATCAAACTTAACTGTTCATCCTCTAACTTCAATCCTCTAAAAGTTCTTTCACACGATTGAATCCTGGCCCGTGCTTCGATAATAGAGTCCTTGCCTGTAAATGGATTTCCACCAAGTCTAGAAAAACTTCGATATAAATCAGCCAGATTCGGTTGAGGTTGAGTGGGAATAGCCGCTTCCGTTGTTGTAGGGCCTTGACCAGTTGTAGTGGTACTGCCCCATCCCCTACCTCGTCCTCTCCTCGCGCTCATTCTCACTATCTGTAAATAGTAAGAAAACTTGATTTAGGCCATACATATGGGATTTCTTAGGGATATACTCATTCTACGGCATTTTCTAACCCTATCTCTAATGATTCACCTAATGTGTTATACTCCCAAGCTAAAGTTCTTGCTCAATCTTTAGCTTTGAACCACTTGTCACGACCCAAAATCCAGCATCTGAAAATCGACATCAAATACCTCACTTGTATTCGAATGTCGAAGATTCAACATCGGATTCTAGTTCAGTGCAGCTTATAACAACACTAGATGAATACAAAACAGCGGAAACAAAAAATGATTTCATTTATCACAACGTAGATACAACATGGTTATGTCATTTGATTACAACAGTTGAATACTATCATTAGAGTGCTATACATGATACAGCAACAAAATATAATGCCATATCAGAGTAACAACAGAGTCCTAAAAAAGATCTAACATGAACACCATCAATCCAAAAGCTTCCAAAATCCGACAGCTTCCAAAACCAAAGACTCCAAAAGACTTCAAAAATTCTTAGCTCCAAATCAGAACTAGCTTTAGAATACGGGTAACCTGCTTCTAGGCTGCCCGTGTGGAAAATTATGGGCACCCAGAGTTTAGGAAGGGAACAACAAACTCCGGGTCAATCATGAGACTGGTATGAGTAAACAAAAACAGTTGTTTGAACAAAAACAATTTAAAAAGAAACCCGTTATGCTTTTGGAAGATGAAACTACTATTTGGCCTAGCCACACACACACAATGCAATCGCACAATTGAAGGCGATTTCTACTTATGATAGTCAACCATGCTTGATACGAGAAAACACTTTTTGAAATTAGTATTAGTGCATAGTGTGAAAACATTTCGAAAGTTTAATATTAATCTTAGCCAGCATACGTACGATTATAGTATGCCTACTATAGCTACCATGTTAAAAGGTAGGTTCTACAACTAAAACCGTGCAGGGCGCATATTAGGTGATTGGATTTCCAATAAATGGTCAAGGCTAAGGAACTTCCTTCACGGAATGGGTATGCCTCTAGAGGGATGCCCCGAGAACTTAACCGACTCTCTGCCGACACAAGGACTGGTTACCTCTATAGCTAGGTAACTAACTGTCATGATTATGCCATCCCCCGGTCATAACCAACCATTATTAAGGGCCATCAACACCAACAATCACAAAGCAAATTATCTGGGCTCCATACTAGAATGCCACTTATTATCCTAAAGGAAATGCACATACCGTAAAGGATGCGACCCTTATAACCTTGCTACATCCATTCCTGTTTCGACCATTTTTGGTGTGTGAGGTACAATGAAGTCTCATCCCAAAAAGCTGCGCTTTTCACAAAATCCATGCTTTGATCAACAAATGATCAACACTCAACATGCCACACTACCAAATTGGGAGTATATCACTAATAACCATCAACTACATAACCACTTAGCTCGTACGTCTCAGAGAAGGGTGTTAAGCTAAGAAAGTAAATTCTCCGCCACCAAATAGGAATGTATTTGATAAGAATCAGCTTTATATCTCAAAGTGTAATGTCAGACATACAAACATACGAGTCCATCCTCGGTCTAAATGGAACCGAAGGCACTTCATCCAATAAAGGAAGATGCCCTTGCAATCCGGGTATCCACAATCCCGACCAGACTCCCCATTGCATATGGAGTTTATATACCGGAGCAACTTAGTGCAGAGACAATCGACAGGTCATCCTTTCGTTTATTAAAATACCCAGTCCTCACCATCATCTTCAAATGCATACCAATTCGTCATATCATTATTCGAAATGGGTTTTATGGCAAAAGTCCTCTCCCGGCTTAACCGAATAGGAAGCGCTTATTTTATAACACATGGATATATCAATCACAAAGATTCACCACTAAGATTCGATGTGGGTTTCAGATAACCGATTAGAATCCAACACCCTGTTTAAATGCGGTTTAAAGGCCAACAGTTTTCGCATTCATACAGAAATATATCACAGACATCACAGTTCAATTCACGGCAATTCATATCACATAGTATCATAATCACATATCAGAGGTATGAACCAATTCAAGGCATTCAATAATAATCAATCATCTATAAGTCAGATGAATTAATCGTGTGATTATAATCAATTAATCACATAATTATTTTCATTACTTATCCTTCATTAATGATTAATTATCCTTACTTATAAACTAATTTATCCTTAATTGTTAATTAACTAATCTTGATTATTTATTAATTAACCTTAATTATTATTTAATTTACTTTTAATTATCAATTAATTAATCTTTAATTACTGTTATTAAGTAATTATTCTTCAATTAATTATCTTTAATTTCTGTCACTAATTAATCAATCCTTAATTACTCAATAACTTAATTAATTAAAAGACAAACCATTTATCTTAATTAATTACTTAATTATCTTTAAAAATCTTTAAATTAATAAACCTTGGAATAAATTAATACTAACACATAAATTAACTTAAGGTACTTAAGTTAATTGACCTTTTAAAAATATTGAATCTTCTTAATCAACTCCTTAATTACATTTTTTGAGTTAATTTTTAAAAAATAAAGGTTATATATTATTTAAAACATTTAAAACATAATTAATTTTAAGTATAAAAAAACTTCACTAATCCAAACTTAAATAAAACCTTAATTGTTTAAAAGAAATAAGTTAAGATAATTATTTGAATTTAAAACTTGATTAGCTTTAAATTTTCAAAAACTAGGTATTTCACAAAAAAAAATCCAAACCCAAGTCTTACCCGAGCCACACCCGAATAAAAACGCGAGAAAATTCAACACCCTCGTTTCGAGTCCAACCCAGTTTAACTTTGAGTTCAACCCGAGGCAATAACTTTGTTCCCAAACTTCCCATTGAACACAGATACACATATGTACATATGCATGTTGCACATCGCTCCGACTACTTCTGGTCAGCGTTGCGACACTTAACAGATCGACGACAATCCACATGTGCCTCACAAACACCTAGAAACCTAAAACGACAACGAATTTGAAATCGAGTCGTTTGACCCATACTGGAATGAAACCGAACCACCAAAGATTAGAGGGAAAGAATTTGATTTTTTTTTTAATAGATTTGAAACTTGTAATAACCTAACAGAGGCAAATACTGCTCTCAGACATGCACAATCATATTCACACACATATACCTATATTTATACACATGCAAACAATTTTTCAACCTTACTTCAATCATGAACTCAAACAACAGGTTAAATTCCAGAATTTCAAAAAGGTTTACTCACCTGTATAAAATTAATAGAGCCTAGAAAATGGTTTTGTTCCTGAGTTTGAAAACTGAGATTGATCTTTTGTTTTGAGATGATTGTACTGAATTGAATTTATTTGTTATTTGATCTTGTAATTATTCTTGAGTTAAAATCTGCTAAGTTGAAATTTGTTTTAAAGGCTTGAGCTTTGAATCTTTGTTTCTTTTGATTGCTTTTGATCTTGATTTACTGGAATTTGTTTTTGTTTAAATATTGAAGAAGTTGTTTTGTTTTGATGGTTTTCTGGTTTGAATTTTTACAGGCTTTTGATTTTGGAAGTAAAGATAAAAGAAATGAGAGAGGAAAGAAATGGAAATATATATTTCCTCGTTTTTCTTTAATTTGAAAATGAAAGGAAAGTAAATTTTTTGACACTTGATCATTTATATGATAAAATGATTTACACTTGTTAATTTTCATATTTGAATTGTTACAGTTTTTAATCTATATGTCTTAATGACTTACATTTGTATTTTGCATGAGAATATGGTTTTAATATTTTATTTTTGTTATTATTTTTTTGTTTATGTATTTGTTTATGTATTACTTTTATATATATATATATATATATGTATTAGTAATTTATATTTATCCTTTTCCTTTATTAATATTTATCTAACTTTTTAGAGAAAATAATTTGAAACAAATTTTTACACATAAATAAATAATCACATTCACACACGTATAAATATTTTAATCCAAATTATTTTTAACATATTTATATTTTTGAATTTGAAATTCAAATTTTATTATACATTCCATCTTATATATATATATATATATATATATAAACAATTTTTATTAGTTTGGAAAATCCCAAATTAATTTACAACTAAAATCCAAATTTTTATATTAATTACTACATAAAATTTGTTTTAAAAATGAGATCGTTACAAATGTAAAGATTTTTATTTTGATATATGTGTGTAAAGTATAGACTTTCAAAATTATATGTATGAAAATTTTAAATTATAAGTTTATTTTTGAAAAATGTAAATTTTAATATTTTACTTATAATTTTATTATTTTAAATATGTAAAATATAGTTTAATATAAAATAAAATAGATTTAATAAAATGCAACGACCCGGATTTTTCGACGTTTACTTTTGAATATTTTTATAGTTATAAATATTGATTTGGGATATAAATCAATTTTTGAATATGACGTAGTAGATTATTATCAAAGCGATATGAATTGATGAAAGTAGCAATCGGTGGATTGATGAATACCAAAATGCCCAAATTCGTTGATCCGAAGATACCGAATTCTAGCTATCTCTAACACGTTGATCGCGCACGATACCATGAAAGAAGATCTTCAATTCTTCAAGCGTTGATCAAGCGCACTTGATTCCGCGAATCGGCTTCAACAATCGTTGATTCGAGCGCACTCGAATAACCGAAAGTTGAGATAGGAGATTACACTCAACTACCAATTTAAGAAGAAAGCACACATCAATCAACAAGAATTTTTATTCAAAAATCGACCACCAAAAAGTTACAACTCACTCCCTATTTATAGAAGTTTCACAACTTGACTCTTAAGTCTTACTCGACTTACGGCTTACCCATAGGTCGGCACCGACTTAACACAAACGACTCAACCCCTCTACGACACAGCATAATGCAAACGACTCAAACATGGCCGACTTAATCACGTACGACCTAACACACAACCGACTCATATATACACATGACAATCATACGACTTAGCAAGTATAGGACTCAACTTATATGCAACATACAGTGACTCACAAACAATTGGCGACCTAAAGTTTTCCTCGACCTAACTTAGGTCGTAGCTCGAGACTGTCTTCAATGCAATATCGGAGCGACCTATCTTAGGTCGTAACTCGGCACAATTAGTTCGTCCTTCATCACTAGGTCGTACCCGACCTAAGACAAGTCTGTTAACTCGTAAGTCACTAGGTCGTATTTCATTAGGTCGGAGCTCGTTGCGACTTAACTTGGGTCGGTAACTCCTTGCTCCCGTATATTTGTTAGGTCGTAGATGACTTACTCCATTTTCCTTAGGTTGTAGCCGTCCTATCTCCTCTTCTCGTGATTCCTTAGGTCGTTGCCGACCTAGTACCAGTACACGACCCAACACCAATGCTTGCTTAAATCGTGTTGCCTTCCCATGTGTCTTGTTAGGTCGTTGCCGACCTTCCTTAACCCGGAAACAATCCAAGCCTTCATTCTTTGGTCGTGGAAGGCTTAACTTCTCTTCCATAAGTCGTGTACAACTTATCCGTTCTTTTCTAGCTTGAGCTGCATCATCCTCCCCTGGTTGAGAAAAATTCGTCCTCGAATTTGTGAATTCTTCCACATCGGATTGCTCATCCCCATAGTATGGTACAAGATGCTTAACATTGAACACGTCAGAAGTGTATACATCCTCCGGTAGCTTCAACCTATAAGCATTGTCGTTAATCCGTTTCACAACTTCCACGGGACCAATCTTTCTGGCTTTCAATTTGTTATAAGCGCCCACTGGAAAACGGTCCTTCGTTAACACAGCATACACCATATCACCTTCGTTAAATTCAACATTTCGTCGCTTCAAATCTGCAGTTCACTTATACTTCTCATTTTCTTTCTCTAATAGTTCTTGAACGATCCTATGACATTCCATCAATCCTTCAACAAAATCAACAGCCCGTTTAATCGTCCCCTTCGGTTGTGGCACTACCGTTAAGTCCAACGGTCCCCTTGGTAAATTTGAATATACAATCTGAAATGGACTGAATCCCGTACTACGATTCACTGCATGATTATGAGCAAACTCTGCCTGGCATAACTTCATGTCCCAACTCTTCAGATTATCCTCCACCAAACATCGTAACAAATTTCCCAACGATCTGTTAACAACTTCTGTCTGTCCATCTGTTTGTGTATGATAAGCATGACTAAATTTCATCTTTGTTCCCACCATCTTCCACAAACTTAACCAAAAATGGCTTAAAAATCTAGTATCCCGATCAGAAACAATAGATCCTGGTAAACCATACAATCGATACACCTCCTTAAAGAATAATTGTGCCACTCGAACTGCATCCGCTGTCTTCTTACAGGCAATAAAATATGCCATTTTCGAAAATCTATCCACCACAACAAATATAGAGTCATTTCCCCTTTGATTTCTAGGCAAACCCAAAACGAAATCCATGCTGATATCAACCCACGATTTAGATGGTATAGGTAACGGCATATACAATCCTGCATTTGTCGCTGTTCCCTTCGAAACCTGACATATATGGCATCTCTCCACAAACCTTTCAACCTCTCTCCTCATTGACGGCCAAAAGTAAGATTGAGAAACCAAATGCAATGTACGATCATGGCCCACATGTCCTTCCTCGTGCAACTCTCTGATAATCTTCAATCTCAAACTGCTCTCCGGAATACATAATCGATTTCCTTTAAACAGAAAACCATCAACCAATATAAATTCATCAGCATTTCCCTCCTTAACTTTCTCAACGAATTTCTTAAAGTAAGGATCTTCTTCAATCAACTCTGGCAATAATTCGAAACCTGTCACTTCAACTTTCACTGTCATCAACAGATGACTCCTCCTACTCAAAGCACCAGCCACACGATTCGTTACCCCAGATTTATGTTTCACGACAAAAGTAAACTGTTGTAAATAGGCAATCCACGATGCATGTCTCGCTGAAATCTTATCCTGCCCCTGCAAATGCTTCAAGGCTTCATGATCAGTGTAAAGAACAAACTCTTTCTGGAATAGATAATGCCTCCAATGTTTAACAGCTTGCACAACAGCATAAAACTCAACATCGTATGTACTATATCTCATCTTTGCTCCTGATAATTTCTCACTGAAATATGCAATAGGTCTTCCACTCTGACTCAACACTCCTCCAATCCCAACCTTTGATGCATCAGTGTGTAACTCAAACAACGACTGAAAATCCGGTAATACAAGAATTGGTGCTATCGTCAAAAGTTCTTTGATTCGTTCAAAAGCAGCCCCCGCTTCCTCTGACCATACAAACTGTTTTCCTTTCATGCAATCAGTAACTGGTGCCATCACGCTACTGAAGTGTGGAATGAATCTTCGGTAGAATGATGTCAATCCTTGAAAACTTCTAACTTTAGTGATAGTTCTTGGTTGTGGCCAATTTCTAATAGCTTCGACTTTACTCTGATCCACCTGGATTCCCTTTTCAGATACAACATATCCCAAAAATAACACACTTCGAGTCATGAACACGCATTTCTTCGTAGCTGCATAAAATTGTTCCTCACGAAGAATAATTAACACCTTTCTCAAATGCTCTACATGCTCCTCTCTGCTCGCACTATAAATCAGAATATCATCAAAGTAAACTACAACAAACTTTCCAATGTACGGTCCGAAAATTTGATTCATCGCCCTCATAAATGTACTTGGTGCATTTGATAGACCAAACGGCATAACCAACCGTTCATATAAACCTTCCCTTGTCTTGAACGCGGTCTTCCATTCGTATCCCGGTCTAATTCGAATCTGATGATATCCACTCTTCAAATCAATCTTTGAAAAGATAGTTTCCCCACTCAACTGATCTAGCAAGTCATCCAACCTTGGCATAGGAAATCTGTAGCGAACAGTAATCTTATTCAATGCTCGACTGTCAGTGCACATTCTCCATGTTCCATCCTTCTTCGGTACCAACAAAGCTGGTACTGCACAAGGACTCAAGCTTTCGTGAACACGTCCCTGTTCTAACAACTCTTCCACTTGCCTTCGCAACTCCTCATGTTCCTTCAGACTCATCCTGTAATGTGGTCGATGTGGTAACACTGCTCCCGGAACAAGATCAATCTGATGTTGAATGTCTCTTAATGGCGGTAACTCCTTAGGAAACTTTTCTGGAAATACGTCTTCAAATTCTTTCAAAACTGGCTTCGCTTCTTCTGGGATTTCAACCTCTTCACTACAATCTCGTCCAATCAGCAAATAGACTTCAGGCTCCTCTTCAACCTCCTTGACAAACTCCTTCAAAGATGGCAAAGTTTTCAGTTCTTCGATCTCCTCTAGCTTGCTTTCCTTCTGCTGTTGCTTCTTAGGAACTAAAGTGATTTTAGTA
Organism: Allium cepa; assembly: GCA_030765085.1. Lineage (NCBI taxonomy): Eukaryota > Viridiplantae > Streptophyta > Magnoliopsida > Asparagales > Amaryllidaceae > Allium > Allium cepa. The sequence goes on along the minus strand of CM060943.1, from coordinate 947,855,045 downwards.
CCTTCAAACATAAAACTGTAACTATTAGCACGACCATCATGTTGCACTGTTCTATCAAACTGCCATGGTCTGCCCAACAACAGATGACACACATCCATGTCTACAACATCACACCAAATTTCGTCTTTGTACTTCTTCCCAATAGAAAAATTCACACAAGCTCTTCGACACACCTTCACTTCACCACCCTTCCTCAACCATGCTAACTTGTACAGTTTAGGATGCTTCTCAGTTCTCAAGCTCAACTTCCTTACTGCTTCCGTAGAGATAATGTTGTCACAGCTTCCAGCATCAATAACGAACTTGCAAACTTTCCCTAGAATAGTGCATATCGACTGAAAAATATTGCTTCTCAACCAACTAGAATCTTCATCTTGCTTTGGTGTAAGACAAGATCTCCTCGTCATAAGGTCACAACCCTCATGTAACGACCGGTGTTTTCAACCATTCGCATCCGCACATGTCGGACTTGAATTGTTCAAAATACCGCGTTGTAAAAATAAATTTGGCAGAACTCAGAATATGCAGTAAATAATTAATCACAGAATCGCAGACACAGAATCAGAATACTCGCAGCGGAATTAAAAATACTTAGTGGTTCATGAAGCCACTATAAATATTCTTACTCAAGTAAAATTTACATAGTTAAATATTCTTACTCAAGTAAAATTTACATAGTCTTAAATCCAAATATAGTTTTAACTTATCAGTAAACAATCCAAATGTCCACTAGTCTTGATTTCAAAATTTTAGATAAAGAACTGGAAAGGAAGTTTGCCAGCAGCTTGAAAGTGATCTACAGAAATCCTAGCTACGGGATGAAAACTGAACTGCAACTCAGGCTGACCTGAGCGTAACATAAAACATAAACACTCGAGTCAGGACATACATACTTATATAGTGTAAGCTAATTCAAGTGTATTGTAATATAGAGCAAGTAACTTAAAGGATGCTTGGGATTGCCCATCCTCTAATGATCCGTTAAACTATTTACTATGTAGTATATTGCGCTATTATAATAGTGTCTATTTATAAAATAAACTTACTTTTAAATAGCGTTAAGGCTTTACATTTTCCACCTTAACACAAATAATGCCAATAGTCTATACAGTACCGTAATACCTCCTGATCGGGAAGCTACCAGAGGGTACTCCATAGGTACGACACAAATAGAAACTCGTAGGAGGCTCGCTATGGTAGGTGACACGGCACAACTAGGCAATGACAGGGTAGATATACCAATTGCTATCCGGACCGGTGGAAACGCGTAGCCGCAGTTACCGCCCACCTCGAACAACACTCCCAAATCAAAGGTGCGCACCAAAACAATCACAGGAGTAATAGATTGGCATACGAAGAAGTGCGTTCGATCAGAGGTGCTACCTCATTAATCCGAGAATCGCTCCTGTTTTAGCCACCTTATGCCAACTCACGGGAGTCGGGTCCATGTATTTACCTTAAAGAAACCGTCACCACCATCCTACTTCATTCTGGAATCTCCACCGCGTACACGGTTAGTCAAAGTGGTTTTCGGTATCGACAGAGAGTATGTCCATATCCGATCCCGGTCTCTTTGCCAACCAAACGTTATTATACCCCGTGGTTATGGTTTAAAAATGGTATTTTTACAAATCAAATATATTTCAAATACCTTCAATATCAAATTCTTGATTAAAACATTTCATTTGATAATATACCATTTCAACTTATTCAATTTAATTTGGAATTTATTGCTTTTAACAAACTTTAAAATCAATTTCTTCCTTTAAAACTATCCAAAGTCCATTTCTTAATTTTTATTAATTACATATTTAAATTCCAAAAATTTAACTTATTCCCAAAATAAATTTCTATAAATTTAAATAAATAAAATTTCAATTTCTGCAGCACCTATGAAATGCTACCTAAAGTTTATGGGTTAAACAGTCCAATTTTAAAAGACAGCATTTAAATGCTGCAATAGGTTATTAACTTATCAATTTAGTTTAAATTCCAAATACAACTTATTATCAATTATTTCTTAACTGAAATCTCATCTTAACAAAAATCCAGAATTTTTCCAAATAAGTTATATTTATTTATTTAAAATCTTAACTCATTCAAAAATCATTTTTAAATCTTTATAAAAATCCTTTAAATACATTAAACCACAATATTATAAACTTCCATTTAAAAATAATTTTAAAATATTTCAGAAAAATATTATAGGAACCACGGGTCTGTATAAAATTTTCTAGCCTAGGTCAAGTGATACGGATTTATATCATTTCAATCCGTAATTTTACAAACCCCGGGTTCTATCATTTCAAACCCGCAATCCCAAGTTAAAATTAAACAGTTAACTGAATAAATGCATAATAATCATCGTTTTAGGCCTATCATTTCAGCCTTAACGATTTAAATTTATAGGGTACTTGCAGTGATGATTTAAATCAGTAAATAAACATTTAACAATATAACTGCAGAAATATTACAACAGATAAATAACTGATGAGGTGTCAATTTAAATGGAGTTTAACATCCTACGTTATATTACAGACAGATAACAGTTAAATAATAATTTACACATACACTTGCGATAATTCACAGAAATATAGGCATGTTTGTCTGGTGAGAAAAACTCACCTGAAGGCTGTAGAAATTTTTTGATTCAAAACGAAAATCCACCGGAAAAGAAACGAACAGAGAGTAACGATCAAATATCCCGGATGTCACGCCTAGATTCAAATCTATAACAAGATCCAAATACCGGATACGTGACTTTAGAAATTTACGGTCAAAGCAAAAATTAAAAATAGGACGAGAATTAGTTCGACTTGCTCGACCACTCCACTGGGTATACTATCAAAACATAACGAAACTTTTCCTACCCATTACTGAACCATGCCATTTCAAAAATCAAGGTAAAATTTACCTAAAGGCCATCTAAAACAAAATGGTGAAGTTTTTCTCCTATAGGCCGTATTATATGCATGTACAAGTGCATCCAATACTCTACTACCTACAGGCTTATGCACTGTCCCACACAACTATGAAGCATATTGCAGTGATATGCTTTTATATGCAACTAAACATTTCCACCTAACATCTTCTCTGTTATCTGAAGTATTACAGGCTTTCTCCCTTTTTTTTTCAACCGAATCTTATATATAAATTTTATAAAACATGCACGGATACATCATTTCTTCTTTAAAATTTTTACTATCATCAACGAATAACTACCCAAGTCAGTTACCTAAAACACGGTCAAGATTTCACTAAAAGCCTGCCTATATGATATGCCTATATGCAACCGAAGGCTCACTCACTATGTCAACATGTTATATTCTGATGAACCCTGAAAACTCTCTTTCTCTCCCTCTGTTATATTCTTCTTTACTCTCGTTTTATATTTATTTATTTATTTATTTTTTCTTTATTTTTTTTTATTTTTTTTAAACATGTCTAACATCCTATGCAAAACAAAACTCACGCAACTCTCTGCCTACAACTTGCGTCTCTCTGCTATCTACTGTTACAAGATGGTAAAACATGCACAAATCATTAGTGATAAGTACATCCAGAATAACACTTACTACATCATAACTACACTAATTCCATAACCTAGCTTCCTACAGGTTATTGACCAGACTTGAATGAATTTGCAAGGTAATGCATTTCTCTTAAGACCTCATCATCAACACACATATCCACTGCTACTAGAAACAAGGTTTTTTTTCAAAATATATGTCTCGTAGGAAACTTGGCTGAGCACTAGAGTGGTAGTCAGGGTTGGAGTGGCCGAGCCAAAAGATGGGAAAGCAAAGGAAAAAAAACTGAAGAAGGAAAACGGAGAGGATGCAAAAGAAGAAGAGGAATAGTAATATTACCTGATAGAAGCTTTTCTCCTTGTGGATGATGTTATGCAAGATGAGGAGATAAAATACGAACCAGGCTAATATATTTATAGAGGGGAGAGTTTGCTTTAGATGCAAGAAAACATATACACGTGAAGAAAATCAAAAGGGCTCGGTACAAAAATGGCAACATATCTTGGCATGCCTAAACAATTGATTGATAAAGCAAAATTTCGTACGTTCAAAAAGTTTGAATGTGAATACCTTGGCAAGAGATTGAAAAAAAAACGGCAGCATTGATAGAAGATTGAACGTTTTGCAGATAAAGAATTGATTTGAGGCGAAATCAATGGAAAAAGAAAAAGCAAGCAGAGCCCAGTGATTTATTTCCAGTTTTTATCTTGTTTGAATGGATAAGGCTCGTGTGATTTTAGGGACCACGGTTAGCAATTAGATTTGATTTTATATGCGTGATATTCATTGCCAGTTTATGAGTTTTGATTTCAACATTTTTTTTTTTTGATAGTTGCGTGATTGTAGATTGAAGAAACGGCATTTGGAAGAACTGATATTAGGCAAGAGATTGATTTTAGGCAAAAGATATTTGGATACAAAAGTTTGTTATAAATGTTTAAAACAAATTTTGACAGTTAAAACAAAAGTAACGTTTGTTATAAAAATCACTAACTGATATTTTAATCTATAAGTATATTTAAATATGATTTTTACTTTATATGCGTGATTATAGGAACGAAAAATTTTATCTTGCAAAATAAAGGCAGTGGAAACAGAGAGATATAAATAGGAATGTGAGAATTTGAAAAGATAGGCAAGGTTAAATTTGAATGCATGAGTTGATTTTAGGCAATCAAATATATTGGTCCATTTAGGTTGCGTGAATAAATGAATACAGTGACATGCTCAAGAAACAAAAAGGTAAGAGGCAAATGCCAAAAATGTTAAAAGAATAAAATTTTGTGTTACGCGCAAAGGAATGCAAAATTGATTTTCTCTCAAATGATATATGCGTGATTTAAGAAGAAATATATGGTATGTTTAAATCAAAAAAGGAAGAGTTGATTATTATCATTATATTTTAAAGAACAGTTACAAACAGATTTGAACGTTTCCTTTTTAAATTCAGATTTGCGTGCTTTTTTGATGCCTGGATATGCACGTTATTCCTCTGGATTTGAGATAAGGCTTGCGAAAATATAACTTGCCAGTTATACAAAGCTTTGGATTCTATACTTTATATGCGTGATTAAAGTAAGCGTTGATTTTGTATACAGACCATTGATACGATATTTAAAATACATATGGATGTTGAAATATGATTTTTAAAATACGCCAAACTGACGTAATATAAAACACCCAAGATTTATATAAAAATAACGTTTTAAATTTTATACGTTTATTACGTTACTTGTACCATAAATTTTACGCGTCCTATAAACGCGAAATCCAACAGTTCATTAATACACTAAATTCTTCAAAATTATTACTTAACAAACTTAATTGGTTTTCACATATTATATATATATATATAGAAAATTCCTTTTATTAAAATTCAAATGGAGTTGTCTTTTAACAAATTTAACCGTTTCACACTTTAAATTTCCATATTTAGTATTTTAAGGAAATGATTTAAATCAAATTATATATGTATATAAATTGGGAAGTAAATTTTACTGGAAAGAGAAAAATAACGGATTAAAGTTCTATATGTTTTCTTATATATAATCCTATATATATATATACGGTATTTATTCCCTAAATTTAGGCGCCCTTTTTAAGGCGTAATTACCCAGTTCATTTATATACTAAAAAATTAGAAATTCTGACCATGCCGAGACTCGAACTCGTGACCTGTCATGAATAGCCCAGATGTCTTAACCACTTAAGCTATTAATGTTTTCTTAATTAAAACTTGATTTGGCTAGAAATTAAGTTATTTACCATCTTCGACAAAACCCCAAATTTCCAAATTAAAGTTATTTCTTAACCATGTCAAAATTTCAGAGATCTTATTATTAAAAATTTGGTCAATTGTTTTCTTTTTAGTCACTTTATATAAACCCCAAAGTTTTTAAAATACAAGTAAAAAATACTTGTTAAAAAAAAAATTGGGCTTTTACACTCTCCCCCACTCAGAACTTTTCGTCCACGAAAAGGAAGAAGGTAGGGGAATAGAAACAACCTGAAATAAAACTAAATTGAAACTTAAATTAGAATCATTAATCTAAACAATAAAAATTCAATTTTAAATTAATCATTGATTTCATCTATTTATACTTAAAATTTTAACATTTATTTATTTACATATTTACTTGTATAATATCCCTACACTAAAAAAAAGAAAAATCATTCATTTTTTTTTCTTTCTCCAATTTTTTCACAAGGTATTATAACATTCTAATTTAAAATGTCTAATTTTAATCCAAATTTGAAATGGTAATTTAACTTAATTGTTAAAGTAAATTTACCATTTCCCAAAATAAACTAAATTCCCCATTTAGTTTCTTCTTTATTCCAAACTATAATTAAATTTATTTTTCTCAATATTTTTCTCATCTATGTTAAATATTTTTCTCAATATTTTGCTCATCTATGTCAAATATTTTTCTCAATATCTAAACTATATAAATTCAATTAAATTAATATTCAATAATTGATTTAATTCATTTGATTTTTACAGAAGTTAAATCAATCTTAACTATTTCCAAATTAATTATCTTATTATCCAATTATTTTTTAAAATCAGAAATTTGTATAGTCATTTATAATAATCATCTTTATTCAACAAATTTAATTCTTCTTTATTCCAGATTATTATTAAATATATTCTACTTAATATATCTTATCGCACATATTAAGTAAATTATATTCAATATAACTATTCCAATATATTTCTAAATTTTCTTTAACACCATTTGATATTGTATATTATTCAATTATTATTATATTTCTATTTACCTCTATTTGTCTTGTTGTAACTGAAACTTTAAGTGTATAACATTTATTATAACCACTCAAATTTTTATTAATAAAATCCTTTTATATTATACATTATCCAATTACATAGTTAATTTCTGAATGATTTAGGTAAGTTATATTGGCATGCAATTTATACAAGTAAAATTTTCCAACTATATTATTCAAGTTTAAATATTCATTCCAAATTTGACTATATTTTATCATTAGAATCACCTTTTAACATAAATTTATGAATTAAATTTCCAATTAACTTCAAACCCTTTAGAGATAAATAAATACATACATATAGTATATGTCAAATCAAATTTAAATCATATATCTATATATATTATAGATTAAGTCATATTTTAGAAATTCAAATTAATTAAATTTTTGAAGCAAAACTACATCGTGGTCTCTTTACTTCGATACTCGAAAATGAATGTCGACGATGTTGTAGTCATCACCGAAATTATTTTCCAGCAACAAAGAGAAGAGCACTAATTTTTAAAACTTTAAAATTCTTTGGAAACAAATTTATATTCGAAAATTATTTAAATAATAATATATCCTTTTAAGACTTTAAACACAAGGTTTGAAACTATCGAAAATTGAATTCTTAAATTCTTGTTTTAAATTCATTTCTGTTTCCAAATAAATTTATAACCATGTTTTATAGTTCAATTATTCATTAAGACAAAACCAATGGTTTACAAAACTATAAATAAAATCAAACATTATTATCTCTAAACAGCTAGTTAAATTCTGAAAATTATACTTATATATATAATATTAGATTTTTTCCCAAATAGGAATAATTTTTTTTTCAAAACAAGGATAGAGATTCAAATTTTGAAGGACTCAAATTAAATAGAATTTTGATTTAAAGATAAGTTGGAATCCGAAGATCCGATGGTTAAATAACAGAATAAGAAACCAGATAAGTTTATATAAATCGCGGGCAACCTTAACCTGGTCAACCGTGACTTAAAGAGTCAGATCGATGTGGATTTTCTGGGGTAAATCTACATTCGATCTGAAGAGATAGAGTTCAGAATAACCAAAGATACTAGTATCTAAACCGAGGATAAATATAAATCTCCGGTGAATCAATGCTAGTAGTAAAGGAGTTTCACCGCTATATTAGAATATTGGCGAAACCGCCAATTCACTATAAAGATCATCCTAAGTGGAGTTATGGGATACTCCCGAATCGAAAGAAAAATAAATAGTGAGGGACACGAATGAACTTCGGAACCGCAGGGAACGTTCCAAAATTCAAAAAGGAAGAGATTCAAGCTCGAATGAAAGTGATTCTGTAAATCAAATTTACCATACATTCTAAGTTTTGCCTAGAGCCAAAGCTCTGATACCAGATGTAACGACCCGGTGTTTTCAACCATTCTCATCCGCACATGTCGGACTTGAATTGTTCAAAATACCGCGTTGTAAAAATAAATTTGGCAGAACTCAGAATATGCAGTAAATAATTAATCACAGAATCACAGACACAGAATCAGAATACTCGCAGCGGAATTAAAAATACTTAGTGGTTCATGAAGCCACTATAAATATTCTTACTCAAGTAAAATTTACATAGTTAAATATTCTTACTCAAGTAAAATTTAAATAGTCTTAAATCAAAATATAGTTTTAACTTATCAGTAAACAGTCCAAATGTCCACTAGTCTTGATTTCAAAATTTTAGATAAAGAACTGGAAAGGAAGTTTGCCAGCAGCTTGAAAGTGATCTACAGAAATCCTAGCTCCGGGATGAAAACTGAACTGCAACTCAGGCTGACTCGAGCGTAACATAAAACATAAACACTCGAGTCAGGACATACATACTTATATAGTGTAAGCTAATTCAAGTGTACTGTAATATAGAGCAAGTAACTTAAAGGATGCTTGGGATCGCCCATCCTCTAATGATCCGTTAAACTATTTACTATGTAGTATATTGCGCTATTATAACAGTGTCTATTTATAAAATAAACTTACTTTTAAATAGCGTTAAGGCTTTACATTTTCCACCTTAACACAAATAATGCCAATAGTCTATACAGTACCGTAATACCTCCTGATCGGGAAGCTACCAGAGGGTACTCCATAGGTACGACACAAATAGAAACTCGTAGGAGGCTCGCTATGGTAGGTGACACGGCGCAACTAGGCAATGCCAGGGTAGATATACCAATTGCTATCCGGACCGGTGGAAACGCGTAGCCGCAGTTACCGCCCACCTCGAACAACACTCCCAAATCAAAGGTGCGCACCAAAACAATCACAGGAGTAATAGAATGGCATACGAAGAAGTGCGTTCGATCAGAGGTGCTGCCTCATTAATCCGAGAATCGCTCCTGTTTTAGCCACCTTATGCTAACTCACGGGAGTCGGGTCCACGTATTTACCTTAAAGAAACCGTCACCACCATCCTACTTCATTCTGGAATCTCCACCGCGTACACGGTTAGTCAAAGTGGTTTTCGGTATCGACAGAGAGTATGTCCATATCCGATCCCGGTCTCTTTGCCAACCAAACGTTATTATACCCCGTGGTTATGGTTTAAAAATGGTATTTTTACAAATCAAATATATTTCAAATACGTTCAATATCAAATTCTTGATTAAAACATTTCATTTGATAATATACCATTTCAACTTATTCAATTTAATTTGGAATTTATTGCTTTTAACAAACTTTAAAATCAATTTCTTCCTTTAAAACTATCCAAAGTCCATTTCTTAATTTTTATTAATTACATATTTAAATTCCAAAAATTTAACTTATTCCCAAAATAAATTTCTATAAATTTAAATAAATCAAATTTCAATTTCTGCAGCACCTATGAAATGCTACCTAAAGTTTATGGGTTAAACAGTCCAATTTTAAAAGACAGCATTTAAATGCTGCAATAGGTTATTAACTTATCAATTTAGTTTAAATTCCAAATACAACTTATTATCAATTATTTCTTAACTGAAATCTCATCTTAACAAAAATCCAGAATTTTTCCAAATAAGTTATATTTATTTATTTAAAATCTTAACTCATTCAAAAATCATTTTTAAATCTTTATAAAAATCCTTTAAATACATTAAACCACAATATTATAAACTTCCATTTAAAAATAATTTTAAAATATTTCAGAAAAATATTATAGGAACCACGGGTCCGTATAAAATTTTCTAGCCTAGGTCAAGTGATACGGATTTATATCATTTCAATCCGCAATTTTACAAACCCCGGGTTCTATCATTTCAAACCCGCAATCCCAAGTTAAAATTAAACAGTTAATTGAATAAATGCATAATAATCATCGTTTTAGGCCTATCATTTCAGCCTTAACGATTTAAATTTATAGGGTACTTGCAGTGATGATTTAAATCGGTAAATAAACATTTAACAATATAACTGCAGAAATATTACAACAGATAAATAACTGATGAGGTGTCAATTTAAATGGAGTTTAACATCCTACGTTATATTACAGACAGATAACAGTTAAATAATAATTTACACATACACTTGCGATAATTCACAGAAATATAGGCATGTTTGTCTGGTGAGAAAAACTCCCCTGAAGGCTGCAGAAAAAATTTGATTCAAAACGAAAATCCACCGGAAAAGAAACGAACAGAGAGTAACGATCAAATATCCCGGATGTCACGCCTAGATTCAAATCTCTAACAAGATCCAAATACCGGATACGTGACTTTAGAAATTTACGGTCAAAGCAAAAATTAAAAATAGGACGAGAATTAGTTCGACTTGCTCGACCACTCCACTGGGTATACTATCAAAACATAACGAAACTTTTCCTACCCATTACTGAACCATGCCATTTCAAAAATCAAGGTAAAATTTACCTAAAGGCCATCTAAAACAAAATGGTGAAGTTTTTCTCCTATAGGCCGTGATATATGCATGTACAAGTGCATCCAATACTCTACTACCTACAGGCTTATGCACTGTCCCACACAACTATAAAGCATTTTGCAGTTATATGCTTTTATATGCAACTAAACATTTCCACCTAACATCTTCTCTGTTATCTGAAGTATTACAGGCTTTCTCCCTTTTTTTTTCAACCGAATCTTATATATAAATTTTATAAAACATGCATGGATACATCATTTCTTCTTTAAAATTTTTACTATTATCAACGAATAACTACCCAAGTCAGTTACCTAAAATGCGGTCAAGATTTCACTAAAAGCCTGCCTATATGATATGCCTATATGCAACTGAAGGCTCACTCACTATGTCAACATGTTATATTCTGATGAACCCTGAAAACTCGCTTTCTCTCCATCTGTTATATTCTTCTTTACTCTCGTTTTATATTTATTTACTTATTTATTTTTTCTTTATTTTTTTTATTTTTTTTAAACATGTCTAACATCCTATGCAAAACAAAAATCACGCAACTCTCTGCCTACAACTTGCGTCTCTCTGCTATCTACTGTTACAAGATGGTAAAACATGCACAAATCATTAGTGATAAGTACATCCAGAATAACACTTACTACATCATAACCACACTAATTCCATAACCTAGATTCCTATAGGTTATTGACCTGACTTGAATGAATTTGCAAGGTAATGCATTTCTCTTAAGACCTCATCATCAACACACATATCCACTGCTACTAGAAACAAGGTTTTTTTTCAAAATATATGTCTCGTAGGAAACTTGGCTGAGCACTAGAGTGGTAGTCAGGGTTGGAGTGGCCGAGCCAAAAGATGGGAAAGCAAAGGAAAAAAAACTGAAGAAGGAAAACGGAGAGGATGCAAAAGAAGAAGAGGAATAGTAATATTACCTGATAGAAGCTTTTCTCCTTGTGGATGATGTTATGCAAGATGAGGAGATAAAATACGAACCAGGCTAATATATTTATAGAGGGGAGAGTTTGCTTTAGATGCAAGAAAACATATACACGTGAAGAAAATCAAAAGGGCTCGGTACAAAAATGGCAACATATCTTGGCATGCCTAAACAATTGATTGATAAAGCAAAATTTCGTACGTTCAAAAAGTTTGAATGTGAATACCTTGGCAAGAGATTGAAAAAAAAACGGCAGCATTGATAGAAGATTGAACGTTTTGCAGATAAAGAATTGATTTGAGGCGAAATCAATGGAAAAAGAAAAAGCAAGCAGAGCTCAGTGATTTATTTCCAGTTTTTATCTTGTTTGAATGGATAAGGCTCGTGTGATTTTAGGGACCACGGTTAGCAATTAGATTTGATTTTATATGCGTGATACTCATTGCCAGTTTATGAGTTTTGATTTCAACAATTTTTTTTGATAGTTGCGTGATTGTAGATTGAAGAAACGGCATTTGGAAGAACTGATATTAGGCAAGAGATTGATTTTAGGCAAAAGATATTTGGATACAAAAGTTTGTTATAAATGTTTAAAACAAATTTTGACAGTTAAAACAAAAGTAACGTTTGTTATAAAATTCACTAACTGATATTTTAATCGATAAGTATATTTAAATATGATTTTTACTTTATATGCGTGATTATAGGAACGAAAAATTTTATCTTGCAAAATAAAGGCAGTGGAAACAGAGAGATATAAATAGGAATGTGAGAATTTGAAAAGATAGGCAAGGTTAAATTTGAATGCATGAGTTGATTTTAGGCAATCAAATATATTGGTCCATTTAGGTTGCGTGAATAAATGAATACAGTGACATGCTCAAGAAACAAAAAGGTAAGAGGCAAATGCCAAAAATGTTAAAAGAATAAAATTTTGTGTTACGCGCAAAGGAATGCAAAATTGATTTTCTCTCAAATGATATATGCGTGATTTAAGAAGAAATATATGGTATGTTTAAATCAAAAAAGGAAGAGTTGATTATTATCATTATATTTTAAAGAACAGTTACAAACAGATTTGAACGTTTCCTTTTTAAATTCAGATTTGCGTGCTTTTTTGATGCCTGGATATGCACGTTATTCCTCTGGATTTGAGATAAGGCTTGTGAAAATATAAATTGCCAGTTATACAAAGCTTTGGATTCTATACTTTATATGCGTGATTAAAGTAAGCGTTGATTTTGTATACAGACCATTGATACGATATTTAAAATACATATGGATGTTGAAATATGATTTTTAAAATACGCCAAACTGACGTAATATAAAACACCCAAGATTTATATAAAAATAACGTTTTAAATTTTATACGTTTATTACGTTACTTGTACCATAAATTTTACGCGTCCTATAAACGCGAAATCCAACAGTTCATTAATACACTAAATTCTTCAAAATTATTACTTAACAAACTTAATTGGTTTTCACATATTATATATATATACAAAATTCATTTTATTAAAATTCAAATGGAGTTGTCTTTTAACAAATTTAACCGTTTCACATTTTAAATTTCCATATTTAGTATTTTAAGGAAATGATTTAAATCAAATTATATATGTATATAAATTGGGAAGTAAATTTTACTGGAAAGAGAAAAATAACGGATTAAAGTTCTATATGTTTTCTTATATATAATCTTATATATATATATATATATATATATATATATACACACGGTATTTATTCTCTAAATTTAGGCGCCCTTTTTAAGGCGTAATTACCCAGTTCATTTATATACTAAAAAATTAGAAATTTTGACCATGCCGAGACTCGAACTCGTGACCTGTCGTGAATAGCCCAGATGTCTTAACCACCTAAGCTATTAATGTTTTCTTAATTAAAACTTGATTTGGCTAGAAATTAAGTTATTTACCATCTTCGACAAAACCCCAAATTTCCAAATTAAAGTTAATTCTTAACCATGTCGAAATTTCAGAGATCTTATTATTAAAAATTTGGTCAATTGTTTTTTTTAGTCACTTTAAATAATCCCCAAAGTTTTTAAAATACATGTAAAAAATACTTGTTAAAAAAAAATTGGGCTGTTACACCTCATCTCCGGACGATAAGTCTTCCTCCTCGACATAAGGTGTATTTGAACATTCTGCCTCCTCACCATCATCCTCTTCAACTTCTGCAACCATGGTTCTCTTCTTTGGCTTCGGACATTCATTGCTTTTATGACCCAACTCCTGACAATTATAACATTTGAAACCACTGTTAACCTTCGCCTTCTCACCCTCCTTCACTACTGGCTTACTGACAGGTTTAGGAACATTAGAACTCCCACTAACACCCTTTACTTGATTGTTGAAATTAGTAAACACACCACCTCCACGCCTTCCCTGCTTCTCCCAAGCCAACGCTTTCTGATGTGCTTCTGCTACTGATCTAGGATCAAACATATTAACCATATCCTGGATCTGCATTCTCAATCCCCCAATGAATCTAGCAGTTAGCTATTCTTTCGTTTCCACAACATCATTCCTGGCAATGAGTTGGTAAAATTCATCAGCATAATCATTAACAGACTTCGTCCCTTGCCTCAGATTCTGCAACCTCTGGTACATAAGTGATTGGTAGTTGTAAGGCAAAAATGTAGCTCTCATCAACTTCTTCATCTTCTCCCATGATTCAATCTTTGACTTTCCCATCCTTTCTCTCGTAAGTTTAGTTTGCTGCCACCACGCCAAAGCTCTCCCCCTCAACCTAGTAGCAACCAACTTCACTCTTCTATGCTCAGGAACCTCCTTGAAATCAAAGATCTCTTCAACATTTGACACCCAATCAAGAAATTCTTCAGCTACCATTCCACCCTTGAACTCTGGGATTTCCATCTTCATACCCGACTCCCATCGACGATCTTCATCCACAGCTCGATATGAATTTCGAACTTGGTCTCGATCTCGATAATGAATGCTAGCTCTATCACCCTCTTCATCAAAATCAAAAGTACGCCTACATCGATCTCGACCATTATCATCCCTTCGTTCATGCATGCTTCTTTGACTATGTCTCTCTTCATCTCTATACGCCTCATTGTCAATTTCACGTTGACTTCTTCTCTCTTCATGTCCATAGTCATGATGATCTCTCCGTGATGAAATTGATGTTTCTCTTCTCTCTCTTAAAGATTGCAGTGATACCCTCCTCGCTTCCGTAACCGATGGCGAAACTCTGTTTCCTCCATGGTTCGAGTTTGGTGATCTCCTCCTTTGAGTTTGATTCAAATCATTCATCAACTTCTCTATCTTTCCAATGCCTTCATCAAATTTCTCATTAATACGTTGCTCCATAAGCTCGGCTTCTTCTCTTCTATACAACGCTTCAACATTTTGATGACGATTAGCTCTCCTTGGCGGCATGATTGAAAACTTCTCAAAAACTCAAACACTTCTCAAATACTTCAACAAATACTTCAATATAAGTCAAACAAGTTCGGCTCACTGGCAACTTGGCTCGGCCTCACTTGCAACGACCCAAAGTTAGGTCGGCTCGGCTTGAACTCACGGCTTAACTGCACTTGGCTCGGCCACCTACTTCAACCCTTCAATTCAAACAACAACAAGGCACGGCTCCAATCACTAGCTTGGCCTCAATACTTCAAACACCTCACGGCTTAACTTGGCTCGGCTCAAGGTCTCCAAGCAACTTCAAATTCAAAAACTTCTCCAACTCTAGATCCAAAATGAAATGGATAAAAATCTTCAAACTCGTTGCAACTTCAAGATGAACACAATGAACAACAACTTCAAACTTCAACTTCAAAAATTGGCTCCAAGTCTCGGCTTAGGTATGATTGGCTAAGTCTAGCTCTGATACCAAACTGACGCAGCGGATTATTAACAAAGCGATATGAATCCATGAAAGTAGCAATCGGTGGAGTGATGAATACTAAAATTCCCAAATTCGTTGATCTGAAGATACCGAATTCTAGCTATCTCTAACACATTGATCGCGCACGATACCGTGAAAGAAGATCTTCAATTCTTCAAGCGTTGATCAAGCGCACTTGATTCCGCGAATCGGCTTCAACAATCGTTGATTCGAGCGCACTCGAATAACCGAAAGTGGAGATAGGAGATTACACTCAACTACCAATTTAAGAAGAAAGCACACAGCAATAACCATGAATTTTTATTCAAAAATCGACCACCAAAAAGTTACAACTCACTCCCTATTTATAGAAGTTTCACAACTTGACTCTTAAGTCTTACTCGACTTACGGCTTACCCATAGGTCGGCACCGACTTAACACAAACGACTCAAGCCCTCTACGACACAGCACAATGCAAACGACTCAAACATGGCCGACTTAATCACGTACGACCTAGCACACAACAGACACATGTATACACATGACAATCATACGACTTAGCAAGTATACGACTCAACTTATATGCAACATACAGCGACTCACAAACAATTGGCGACCTAAAGTTTTCCTCGACCTAACTTAGGTCGTAGCTCGAGACTGTCTTCAATGCAATATCGGAGCGAACTATCTTAGGTCGTAACTCGGCACAATTAGTTCTTCCTTCATCACTAGGTCATACCCGACCTAAGACAAGTCTGTTAACTCGTAAGTCACTAGGTCGTATTTCATTAGGTCGGTGCTCGTTGCGACTTAACTTGGCTCGGTAACTCCTTGCTCCTGTATATTTGTTAGGTCGTAGATGACTTACTCCATTTTCCTTAGGTCGTAGTCGTCCTATCTCCTCTTCTCGTGATTCCTTAGGTCGTTGCCGACCTAGTACCAGTACACGACCCAACACCAATGCTTGCTTAGATCGTGTTGCCTTCCCATGTGTCTTGTTAGGTCGTTGCCGACCTTCCTTAACCCGAAAACAATCCAAGCCTTCATTCTTAGGTCGTGGACGGCTTAACTTCTCTTCCATAAGTCGTGTAGAACTTATCCCTTCTTTTCTAGCTTGAGCCGCATCAGAATATGAAGATTTTGATTGACAATTATAGAATTAATTTAAATTTCAAATATTGCGATTTATTGGATAAGTTTAATTGTTGAATTAATAATTGAAAATGGTTAAATACGTGAATTGGATTTGAAAATGAATCGAAACGATTTGTAATGTTAATACAAATTTGAATTAGAATTGAATTAATAAGTTTTAAAATTGAAATTTCAAGTGATTTCGACAACTTTTGAAATTGTCGATTTAATCGACGTGTTAAAATAGCGATCCGGGGCACCAACTTGGAATTCGACGAAAGCAATTCCATTAGTTCCATAATGGTATATTATTATCGGATTTCAAATATTATAGCATTTGGATTCACCGTTTGGTCGTTCGATCTGAAAATGCCTAGAAGTAATTAATTGAATTAATTTAAAAGGTTGATTTAAAAAACTATCTTCCACATACAATAGAATTGGATCTTGAGACTTGTTCCGCTACGTGTAGAATAGAGGTATAACATTAGGAATGCTAGGTGGCATGTCTCGATAGGGGTTTAGGATTTTGCGATACGTAAACGAGACATTTCAGATATAAAATAAAAATATAATTAAAGAAGTCAAATCAGCCAACCTAGCCCATGTTCCAACCACCCTAAGCTCTGAACCTAGCCACCTTACCTTTTTAAAAATAGCGTATGTCCATTTTTCTTCAGTTCGAAGGTAGTAAAAAAAATTCAAATCGAAAACCCTGTTCGAATTCATAAAAAATAGATAATGCAATCGAAGTCAAATCGTATAGGCGGCTGAGGTGAGGTGGACGAGGGTAAGGGAGCGAAGGCGTAGGGATTAGCAGCTATCGTGACATTTGTGAGAAGATGGTCAAGTAACAAATGGAAGTAAAGGCTTGAAGTTTGGTCGCAAATAAGTGGAGGTCGTGCTTGAGCTATAATCTGGGGGGAGGGAAGTCAGAGTTTTAGCGTATGATAATAGGGGTTTGCTGCCGTAGATGGCCTGAGCGGCGGCGACGAAGGCTACGTTCGAAGGTCGAAATTTCTAGTAAGTCGAGCAGTTTAGGGGTTACCTTGGAGAGGAGCACAGGCGATGGTGAACGGAGGTGCGAGAGGTTCGAGTGGAATTGCCATTCATTTTGAGGTAACGAGCGCAATTAAGGTTTCTTAATTACAGAATTAATTGCTAATGACGGTAATTAACTATTAATTATTAATTACTTAAAACAACTTGTTTTAATTTCAAATGCTTTTAAAAGATATAATTAATTCATATGAGGTCGAAATTGAGCATCATTCGTTGCGTTGCACTCGTTCAAACGAAATCTATGCAATAAATTTGGTTTTGTAATTATTGAAGACAGCTGGGATTTTAAATTAAATCGAACGTTGTTCAATTTGATTTAAAATTAGAACGGACTACGATAAAAAATCAGGTTGAGTAAATCCACTTATTTGGATAATTTTTGTTATGTTACAATAGTCAAAATCTTTCATTGATTGATTGGATGAATTGGTATTTTATTATTTTGCAAGGCAAGCCGGTTTTATAGTGGATCGTCTATTTTTTATTTCAAACGTAATAAACTTTTAGATACAGGAGTAAGGTAAAAACACCTTAACTAGTATGAAATATTTTAGATACAGGAGTAAGGTAAAAACACCTTAACTACTATGAAATGGAAAATAAAGCACTGGAGTGTGACAATCATGCCACAACTATAATAAAAAACATCTAGACTACTACTCCTCCAGAGAGGCAGAAACACCAACATCCACAACATTTCCAAAGATACCAGCAAAAGGACGGAAAAGGATTGCAAGACAAGGATCATAAACCACAGCATCAAATGTGTAAATGAATGAACGATCCCATGAAGGATCAGCAAGCAAGACCGAATGCAATTCAGCATACGGTCCTTCCAAATTGAGAGCTAAGGAGTCTCCAGAAGGCTTGTAATAAAGGCATCTAAGGTCCAAATGATCATCTGAAAAAAAATAGGAGTCGTCCAAGGGGTTCAATCTCATATCATAAATGTGATCAACCCAACATCTCTCGGACTCGTCCCAAACAACAGGCAAACGAGTCGGAACAGTAACCACAACAGCAATAGGAACCTCAGAAGCATCAGAAGGAGCCACAGAAGATTAGGGGGAAGCATGCCGATTAATAGAACTTGGGTGTGGATCCGGGACAGATAAAGCAGCCTCATGAGGAGAAGCAGCCTGAGAAGAAACCATAGGAATCCATTTCCTGAGCGGAGGCCGAGGAAGAGGGATCTTAGGAGCAGCCGCGGAAACAAAAGATAGCGTGCAGGCGTTAGCCAGATGGCCAAAGGAGTGACAGGAGGAACAAATATTTGGAACCCAACCGAAGCGAACACGGACTTCCACTACGTGCCCAACAGTTAGCTGAACAGGAATAGAGGATGGAAGGGGCTTAGATGGAGAAATCTCAATCAGAGCCTTAGCGAACATCAATTTTTCTTGCGCAACCGTATTAGAGTCAAAACATTTCAATTTACCTACATTACAAGCTAGCCAATTCAAACCAAGCAAGGGTTGAAGAGCAGATGGAAAATGGGAAAAGTAAACCCAAACGGGGATAGAGTGGACTTGCTCACGAGAACAAGCAACTATCGGAGACCAAGGAGTAATAAAAAAAGGTTGCCCCCCAAAAAAAGATGGGTCGACCTCAAGAACATGTCAACGATCGTCGGAGGAGGAGAACAAAAGGAAATACATTGAATCAACCGGCCTAACACGAAGATCACCACAAAGTCGCCAAGCCCTACGACAAACCGAAACTGCATCATGGAGGCGATGAGATGGTTCCGAAAGAATCCAACTAAGTAATCTGACCAATAGTCCAAAACAGCTTGCAAAACAACAGGAGGGGGGATAATCACTCCATTTTCCTCCACAATTACAAATTCAATCGGATTGTAATCGCCTGCATTACGAGGCAATGTAGTAAAAAGCAAAGTCCCAGCTTTTGCGCAGGCCGAGGAAGGAGCAGCAGGCCCGGGTGGCTCCACATTAAAGGGAATACTAGCGCTGCAGTTTGTAAAATTTCAACAGAACCCATAGCATTGTGAAAGGGAGAACACTTCTCACTAGCATTATGTCGAATACAAGGGGTGGCTCGAGCACAGCTCGAACAATCAGAAGCAGAACCCAGCAAGTCACGGCAAGTTTTACCAAACTCTGCACCAACTATACACAAGTCATCATTAACAGTCACACGCGGCGACATTACACCAAATTCAGTTTGACAAAATTCACCTGTCAAAGCGGGCGAGACCACCAAACGTGGGTCAAAGCTAACATCAGCATCGAGGGAAGGAGATAATATGGGCAGTGGAGGAAATTCAACATCAGATAGAAAAGGCGACACAGGGCGAGCCAGAAGCAATTCTTTATAAAATTTTCCAGATCTGGTGGATGAAGTCAAAGGGGACGGAGGAAGGGGAGGATGAGGTGATGCAGACATGAAGCAGACGGAAAGGAAGAAAATGGGGAGGAGGTGGCGGGAGACGAAGCTAAAAGCAAGCCGATCTGGAGGAAGAGATGGGACCAGACGCCATTAAAGCCAACATGTTATTATCACTTGGATGTTATATTATATATTTTATACATATTTGTAGTTGGATATATTTCCCGACTATTGCAGTGGATGTGACCCTATGTGTCCCGCATAATAGCAGATGACCCTGTATTGCCGCAGTATCCCACCTTAAAGCGGGATGGGTAATTTTTGTGTTATTTAGCATCTGTGGTGGAAACAGGTTGGAGGGATCCAACTAAATTCCTCAAACATGTTGATTTTAAATTTCATATATAGTGATATATGATTTGTGTGGATAATCTTTTGTAGATTACGTTTTGATTTGAATTGTTGGATGCTGTAGTAGCACTGGCCGTAATCTTGGTAAATACCATAAATATTATTTTCAAATTTAAAGTAACTAAAAGGTGATTTCGAATGTAAAAATATTTATATTTGAATATGGATTACTTTACAGGAAGTTGAGTTGGATAAAAAATAATAATTTGGTTTGGAATTATACTTAACTATTTGTAAAATATTTTAAGTGGAGATTTCAAAATAAATTATATAAAAGATTTAAACAAAATGAATTTTCAAATGATATTTCTAAAAAGAATATTAAAAGGAGTTAAAAAACAATATTTAAAATAGATTTGGAAAATAAATGGAAATTAAAAAAATGGATTTATAAAAATGGAATTTTATATGTGAGATTATTTTTATAAATAGGAAAAGCCCAAACGAGTTTATAAATTTATAAATAATGTTTATAAATAAGGGATGTTATATCGGTTGATAAATTGGAAAAATAAGATTCACATTGTGAATTTTTATCGAGATGTGAAAACAACTTTTGGGAAATAGTGTATTCTATTTTCAAAAGTGGAAATAGTTAGAGAATGGAAAGGAAATCGATGTGTTGTAAATATAGAGGAATTTATAAATTGGAGTTGGTTATTGAAATTTTAAAATATTTTTTTATCGAGAAAGTAAGCTTGCTTAAGAGGAAAACTCATTTATTTGAACTATATAAATCAAAGTTGTTTCGTATTGAAATACTTCAAAAAGTGGAACTTTTCAAAATTTAATATAAACTAAAATAAATTCTAATTTTATAGTCAGCTTTGAAAATTGATTAGTTTTACTTGGAAATGAGGTGGAGATGAGTTATTGATGTTTTGGTTAAAGTGTTTTAATATTTTTAAATAATGAGCTAAACATATTTTAAAAATAAATTTTTATTCTTTTAAAATATTTATGGTATATAGTTTTGAAATGATGGAAATTTATTTATAAATCCTCTCCAGATATGTAAACGGTGTTTATTTAATGGACATTATTTTATAAGAGAAATCGTATAGTGGAATTCTGGAAACTAATGGAAATTTTTGAAATGTTGAAATTAGAGAACTTCAAGAAATAAAATAGAATTTTTAAAAGAAGTTAGAAATAGGTGGTTAGAATTTTAGATGAGTAAAAATCAATTTTTGAAATTTTAAAGGAAAATTGATTTATGAATTCCGAAAACTTACGGAATCTATTCGAGTTAAGGAATTTACAAATTAATGGTGAAGGATTTTGAGAAAATAAGAAATAAATGGAATAATTCTTAAGTACTGGAAATAAAATGTTTTTCGGAAAATGTACTTGAAAAATATTTCCTAAGTGTTGGACTAGAGGGATTTGAAAACATTTCGACTACGAGATTGTTAATATAGAAATTTCTCTAGGCATTGAATTATAAATGGAATTAGTAAAATGTATTTCTAAGTATAGATATGTTTTGAAATATATGATGCTCTGAATATAAGTATATTGAATTTTTTTTCGATTATTGAAATATTGGAAGCGAGTTGGATATATATCTTTGTTAAGACATTTTAAAATAAAATTTTGAAAAATTTATAAATGGGCCTGGTGACAACTTATGGATGTTATTTGATAGTTTAACCGACTATCAAATTTGGCCAATTCGTTGATCGTTTCAAAGAGACCAGGGTCACATTTAATTATCCTAAAACCACTTTGATCCGGTTTGTGCGTTACGAATTGTAACATCTTGAAGATAATCGAAATGAATTTTCTTGGAAATAGAGAGCTCGATAAGGGTGGGAACAATCGGAGTGACAACATATTCGGTACTAACAGTCAAGTGCTACGTCAGTCCTATGTGGCAGGGTACAAGTTGTTCTTGTCAAACTCAGGTGCATTGGTCTAGAGATGCACTCATCGGAAGATAGTTCCTTACTTGGTCAAATTATGGAATCCATTCTCCAACAAGCGCCGTACGGTTTTGATTGTGCCCAACTATGTTGAAATGTGAGGTGTAAGCATTTCATATATTTTATAATTTACTTTCTATAGATACTATTATGCTAGCATATGATTTTGATATAAAATGTTTTTCTTATCGTAAGGGGAAACCCGTCGTGTTTATGTGTGATGCAGTCTTACGAGATACCTTTGTTTTTCAAGGGATTTTGAAAATAATAAAAATTCAAATTTACTGTTTTTTCTCACACTAGTTTCCTAGACTGACCCGGGTGTTATTTTATTATAATGCTCGGGTTAGACAGAGTATTATAAATTCAGGTTAAAATGCTATGGAGCTTAGGAGATGAGCTGGATAACAGAGGCATATTCCCGTATTTGTTTATTTCCGCTGTGTGTGAGGAAAAGTCATTATAACTACCTATATTGGTTGTTGGTTGTTGTACCCAGATGATGGTATGTATATTGATAGTTACAGTTCCTCCTGTACAAAGAACTATTATTATATATTATATTTTATTCCGCCGCGACTATGAGATTCTATATTGTTATTTCCGATCTTCTATCTTTTCTTCTTTACCCCTAATGATTCATATATCTATTCAATTTGGGTTGGACACATGTGATTTAGTGTTGACTCAATGGGTACAAATTAACGGGTCGTTATATAAAAACATATTTAATTTAATAGTATTTAATATAATAAAATTTAATTTAATAGAATTTGATTGGATAAGTATATATATTGTTTTTAAAATATTTATTTAAATTTATATTAATTTCTTGAAAAAAATTCTTAATAACTTTAATAAATTAAAGGTTGGGAAGATAATTTAAGTTAATTTGTTTGAGAATTGAATATATAGGTGAATTGATTGGAAACTTATTGATTTTTAGATTTTGAAAGATATGATTTTTATAACTTGATAATTGGATTTTGATTAAAGATGATTAAATAAATATTTCAAATTTTAAAAAAAATTGAAAATTGAATATTTAATATTGATTTAAATTTGTAATTTTATATCTTTTTTTAAAATGTTATCTAAATTGATTAAGTGAGAATTTTGGAATTTAAATCAAATTAAAGTTGAAATTTGAAATGTAAATGAATTTATCAAATTGCGACATTGTGGAGGTTTTGAATACAAAACATTAAACCTATTGAATTTGGAGTGGTTTAAATTTGTAGTTCAAACCTGGATTTTAATGGATATAAATAAAAACGATTTTAATGAGAATTTGAATTGAACATTTAACCTTTTTAATTAAAATTGTCGAACTGAGATTGAATTAAATTGAACTTTGGAACTAAAGTTAATTTGAATTGATTTGTGAAATTTGAAGAAACAATTTTACTTTGAAATTACTTTTAATATATATAAACTATTTTTTATATATACACTATTTTTAATGTACAAATTATTTTAATATATAAAGTTTTTTTAATCTATAAACTATATTAAATATAAAATATTTTTAATGTATATTATTCCAATATATAAACTACTTTCAATATTTAAACTGTTTAAGTTGAAACTATTATGATTCAGATTTAAAGGATCTAAATGCGGATACTTTGATATGACAGTTTAATCTAATTTGTGGTTATGATTTTTGAGATGAATTTGTTTTTGAAAGTGATATGATTCGAAAGTATGAATATAATATTTTGATATGAAGTTTGAATTTTTTAAAATGAAATGGCCATGGTATGAAACAAACGTTTGGTTGTCAAAGGAACCGGGATCGGATATTGTCATAGCCTCTGCCAATACCGAAAACCACGTTAACAACTGTGCATGTGGTGGAGATTCCAGAATGAAGTAGGATGGTTTGGCGAGTTTCGGTATGAGGTAAAAATGCAACCCTAAATCCCAAGAGTCGGCTTAATATGGCTAAAATAGGAGCTATACCAGACCAAGTGGGGTCGCTCCTCCTATCGGGCATATTTCTTCGATACCATATCTATTACTTTGTGATTTCATTGGGTGCACCCTTTATTTGGGAGTGTGTCTCAGGATGGGCAGTAGTAGCTGCTATGCATTACCACAAGTTCGAGAGCGCAAAACGGTAGTATCCTACCTCGGGCATTGGCTCGCATGCCTTGTCTTATGCCTTATCGTGACTTCTATGAATTTATTTTGTACCATACCTATGGAGGCTCCCTGAGTATCCCACTGGTTTGGTGGAGCGTACAATATCTGTATAGACTACGAGAATTATATAAAAATGTGTTAAGGGGGATGTGTGTAACGCTTTAACGCTATTTTAATATTTTTCTTTACTATAGACATTATCTATGCAGCGTTTTGTACTAGTATGTAGATTGTTTAACGGATCCTTAAAGGGTGAAAGCCCAAACATCCTTTAAGTTATTTGTATTTCATTAGGACTTCACTTCATTTGATTTACTTGCATAAGAATGTTAATCCTGACTCGAGTGTTTTGTGTTTTGCTTTATTCTCGGGACAGGCTGAGTATCATAGCATTTGAGACTCACCTTTACAGCTTGGAGGTTTGCTTGGAGATCAATCTCCTATCTATTAAGCTTGTCTAATTATTTTAATTATTTGTAGTTGTTTAAGTTTAGAGCTGTCAGTTGTCTTTGAATTAGTGACCTCTATTTACTCTGGATTTTCTGCTGTGTTTTTTCAAACTTTGATGTTCTGTAGTAGTTTCATGAACTACTATTTATCTATTCCGCTGCTTATTGTTTATTACTCTTCGTTTGTGATTCAATGATTGATTTATTTAGGGTATATGCTAAGCATAGCCCAATATAAATTACAAATCTATTGTTTTGAGAAATTCAAATCCGACTTGTGTGGATTATTGTCCATTTGAATGGTTTGAAATAGCGGTTCGTTAAACTTGGTATCAGAACTCTGATTTAAGCAAAACTTAGCATATAGAGTAAAAAAACTCATTTGAGATAGGGTAGTAATATCCTAGAATGAGTAAAATTAATTATAGAATCATCTTCGTTCGAGCTTGAAATTCTTTGTTAGGACCGCTTTGATTTGGATTTCTTTTGAATTTTGGAACTTTCCCTTTGTTTTGAAATCTATTCTTTCCTTTGTCATTTTAAGAAGGATTGCCCCACTCAATAGAGAGGCAAGACATCTGGAGTCTTTGCTATAAATTCTTCCATTCCTCCTTCTGCTAGTGATACCAAGTACTCTCCAAGGCACCTTTCTTTCCATGATTTTCCCGTACGTGTTCATTTTGATACTGGAGCATCCTATAGTTTAATTTCAGTTGATCTTTGTAACAATTTTAAGCATATCTTGCAACCTCAATTAGAAATTTCATCCGATTGTGTGGCTAATCCCATAGTGGTCCCACCTAACTTAGTATGATTGGTAAAGGCGTTAAACTCCTTTACAACAGGCGTCGATTCACTGGAGATTTCTACGTCCTATATGTTAATGCTCTTATTTGTTGCAAAGCCCGAACATTTCTCTAATAGACGAACATGCTGATTCTCTTGTGATTATATGTCGAATGCCTTAGGATTATGCAAGCAGTTTTATCTTTTTGCTCGATGCTCAGCCTAGTGATCTTGACTCACCCCTGTTGTCCCACTGTTTCTTGATATCTTTGGTGTAGTCACTTCTCTTCCTTTTAAGCGGAAAATTGAAGTTCCCATCGATCTTATTCCTGGAGCTCGATCTATTGTTCTTCCTTCCTGACGAATGGCTCCTCGAGAGAAAGTGGTAAGTCATGCCTTTTGGATTAACCAATGCTCCTGCCTTCTTCGTTGATCTCATGAATTGCGTATTCCATGATGTTCTCAAAAAGTTTGTCCCGGTTTTCTTTGATGATATTCTCGTTTTTTCTAAGTCTAAGAAGGAGCATGAATCCTGCTTGAGCTATGTTCTCCAAACTCTAAGGAGTCATCAGTTGAAATACAAATTTTCTAAATACCTTTTTTGAAGTGACGAAGTTCGATTTCTTTGGCACATTGTTTCTGAAAATGGAGTCTCGGTTGGCCCGGTTAAGGTCGCCGCGATTAAAACAAGTCTATCCATCTTTCCTCTTTTGTAATTTAATTATCTTTTCTTCCTTTTGAGCCTATCTTCTTAGTCAAAATTCACTCTGATTAGGGTCCCCCTAAATTTGAATCTCTATCCTTGTTCTAAAATCCAATCTTGAATCATCCTATGAGACAACGTATTTGTGATTGATATACACATGTTTTATATTGTTTTATTTGAGTTGTTAAGTTTAAATATTGGGGTTTCGATCAATTCGTCTGGCCAACGCCATCGATATGAATTCCAAAACACTTGAACAGAGCAAACTGACACAATTATTTTAGAATTAGTAAATGAATTGATTTTATATATAAAAGTACAATTTTCTGAATTTAGATAGTTAGATGAAGTGGTTATTAGAAATAATAATACTAGATTATCGTTTATTGTTTTGCTAACATTCCTAAACCATTAACTATTGTAATATGTTATAAGGAGATGAAATTTTTAAGCATGGTTTATAAATCTATTTTGCAAATGAAATTAATTTAAATTAAGGATTTGAGAACTAATTATCAGTGCTTTTCAAAATTTGGTTTTCAAAATTTTAAAGATATATATTATTTGAATGTATATTTGAATGGAAATTGTTTCCAAAGAGTTTTAAAAGAAGTAAGTCAGTACTCACCTCTTTTTCGCTGTAAAATAATTTCAATGATGACTGCAGCATCATCGACATTCATTTTCGAGTTCAAAGTAGGGCAACCACTTAGTAGCTTTACTACACTTGTTTTGAAAAATGGATTTGATTTGAAATTCTTAATTGTGATTTGATGTATAACACACACACACACACATAAATGTATATATTTATTTCATAATGGTTTGAAATGAAACCAGAAATTTTACTCTTAAGTTTTATGTTAAGCGTTGTTTTCAATTATTGAAATGAAGCAATTTTTTTCTAATAATTGGGGTGTATAAAATGAGAAATGAAATTAAACAAGTTGAAACAATTGAACTAGGATAAAATTTATTTGTATAATACTCAATTTCATTCTAAAACATATATAACTTACCTGAAATATTCGAAGAGTTAAAATGTAATGTGAATATGTAATTGAAGGTTGTACAAAAGTAAAATTAAGTAATAAATTGTTCAAGCTAATTTTTTACAACAACCCGCAACTTTAAGATTATATATTTAAATATTTTATTTAAATGTAGCATCGTTAGTTGGATTAAATTCCAAAATATGACTTTTTGTAAACAGTCGAATTTGGACTCGGGACCACTTCCGTTGATTTTTAAAGTGACGTTTACAACTTGTTTGAGTATAAACACCAATTTGTTTGGAGTTGATTAGGATTTTGGTATTTTCATTTGGGCTTTGGGTTTTGCTCTAGCCTACTAACCCAATAATAGAACCCAAACTCTTCTACCAAATACTCTACCTCCTCTCCCTTTCATTCATTCCACTGACTATATGTTAACGCTAAAATTTGAACGCTAACACCCCGGTGTATGAAGTGAGATTGTGAAAGCACCACCCGATAGCTCGGGAACAGATTATAAGCAGATAGTAGTAAAAAAAAACCAGAGACAACAGCAATTTTATAGTGGTTCGGCTTAAGAGATAGCCTACGTCCACTTTGAATATCTTTATTGATGATTTGATTACAAGTCAATGCACTTACACTTTGATTACAACACACTTTGAGTTTCAAGTGACTTAGAACAAGTATCCTAAACTTCAACGTCGATCCAAATCTTTGAAAACATGTTTGACATTTTTGATTTCTTCGTGAAGTTCCTTGAAGGTGTTGAAGTAGTTCAGAATGCAGCAGAGTAACGGCACTTGAAATGAATGAGCCAAAAAAAGCCTTTTGCTAGTTGGAACTAGGGTCGTATTTATAGGCATTTTTCGGAGTTAGGTCGTAGGTCGTGACCGACCTAAGCTAGGTCGTAGGTCGTGACTGACCTAAGATACACTGTCCTCTCTTTCACAAGAACACGCATGCTGATTTACACAAGTTCTAGGTCGTGAGCGACCTTACTAGTAGCGGCATAGAAAAGGCGGTCTTCTAATGCAATGTCCTTAGGTCGTGAGCGACCTATCTTAGGTCGTGAGAGTTCTATAGGTCGCAGAATTCCATAGGTCGCAGCTTCCTTTAGGTCGCAGAGTTCTATAGGTCGCAGCTTCCCTTAGGTCGCAGCTAGTTTTAGGTTACTTGATAAGTTAAGTCGCTAGGCCGCTCCATCTCTTAGGTCGCTAAGGACTAAAGGTACTAGGTCGCGTAAAGACTTTAGATCGCTAGGTCGCATTAAGACTTTAGGTCGCTAGGTCGCATTATCCTTTAGGTCGCTAGGTCGCATTATCCTTTAGGTCGCTAGGTCTGTTAGGTCGTTGGTCTAGTTAGGTCGTTGGTCTCCATAGGTCGTAGGTCGTGACAATGCTTAAGTCTTTAGGTCGCAGAGCTGCTTTGTGGAGTTAGGTACTCTTAGGTCGTTGGGCTGCTGAGTTATAGGTCGCGGAGTGTTAGGTAACTAGGTCGCAAAGTAATGATAGGTCGCTAGGTCGCATTACATTTTAGGTCGCTTCAAAGTGGGAGTTAACACTTGCCCCTCGAAGTACCGGCCTATGGCATAGGTCGTGTGCTTCGATCTATCTCTGCTAGGTCGTGAGCGACCTAAAACATATGCTTACTCGCGTTCCTATCTAAATTCTCCTTTTTGCCCCATATAGACTGTTTGGTCGTTTCTTCCTCTCTACCTTACTGTTCCGATTTTTCACTCTCATTGACGAATTTTTCAAACTTCCAAAGGCGAATTCAACCCAGCTAATCAACGATTCACCTTTTCCAACATATTACGTAAGTGAATTCGATCTCCTTCCCACCATAATCACTGTTGAATTACGAATCCCCATTTTCTGACCTTGACCCAATTCCTTGCATCGTGCTATATTACGAAGCGTTGCAATCGATTTTCGATCGCCGCTTGAGTAGGCACGAAAATGTATTGAATGTACGATGGATTGGAGATTCTTTGAATCGCTTTTCAAGTGATTCGGTGATGTGTGGAGATGATGGACTTCACGAAGAGGACGATGGATTTCTGTGTAGTTGATAGCGGGTTATCGGGTCTGGT
Organism: Allium cepa; assembly: GCA_030765085.1. NCBI lineage: Eukaryota > Viridiplantae > Streptophyta > Magnoliopsida > Asparagales > Amaryllidaceae > Allium > Allium cepa. The sequence continues at coordinate 947,825,465 of CM060943.1, read as the reverse complement.
GAAGCATTGCGTGGAGAGGAAGTTAGTGACCTAGCGGATTTGAGCGACTTAAGATAATTCGCGATCTAATGACCCTTGCGACCTAAGGAATAGTTTCGACCTACACTAGGTCGCTGAACGACCTAATATTCATGCGACCTAAAACTTTGCATGAGTTAAGAGTTACTCGAGCTAAGAACTGCACGACCTAACTTCCTTGCGACATAGGCTTTAGGTCGCGGCCAAGCTAACACTAGGACGAATTTGTAAAGCCTTATCCTTTACTTTGCACAGCGCGACCTAAGAAGGCTCCGACCTATGCTAGGTCGCTGGGCGACCTAGGACTTGTGAAATCCTGAGACAACTTTGATTGAACTGTTTGAACTTTGAACTATATGGACTTGGATTTTGTCGTATTTCTTTGTAGATTATCTCTAAGGCTAACAACCTGTTTATACATAACATTTGCAGAAAATTGGGATGAATATACTGTCATTGACCGCCCACATCGAATGACAGATTAGTCGATAAAGAATAATCAACTTAAATGAACTGTGTGAGTGAAATGCTGTGAATCAACCGACTCAAATGAAGTGTTAAAGCAAAGCTAAAATTTTGTTTGAATTAACACTGCGCTTGAGTTTTAAATTAACAATTCCTGAAATCTCACAATCGATCAGTTGTCAATTAGTTTAATTTCAGTTATTTCGCTTGTTATTTTTATTAGTTTCGCACAACACTTCACACTTTTAGGAAACGTGCACCTTCACACCTGAACATCCAATTACTCATGTAGAATGACGTCTCAACAAGAAGAGATGATAGAACACGTCAAAGGGGCTTTCCCGGTTGTTATTCCACTAGAGAACCCTCCGGAAAGAACTCCTACCCTTTTGAAACAGCGGGTGCTTAATAAATTATGCATTCAATTTGGCATTGCCGAGGCAGAAGTTTTACTCCCTGGACCAAATGATTTCGCTGATAGACCACCTTCCGATTTTGTTGCCATTAATCGCCAAATGTGCTTAAGTGGAGCAATTCCTCCCTTTAATGAATTTCTTCAACAAATCCTTCTTCGACTGACGATCTCTCCTTTCCAACTGCATCCCAATGGCTATGCCATTTTGATGGGATCGTGCGTTCTGTTCAGGATAACTCTTGGCCGTCTTCCGAGTTTTGAGGAAATCTGTTACCTGTGCACTTTTGCGAAGAACAAGGACCACCCTTCGATTGTACTTGTAAGAGGTGCGAGGAACCGTAAACTAATTTTGGATTTTTCGGAGAGTGCACATGGTTTTTTGAATCAATTCTTCTATATCCGTTGCCCCGTAGGATTTTACGCAGACTGGAGAATAGGAAGTGAGATCTTTTTTCCCTTCTTTCTTCAATTCCATTCTTAGTTTTTCATGGTTCGTATTGCTAGATGCTGATTCCATTCCTTATTTTTACAGCACTTCCTCCTCCTTCTAGAGATTCCAGTCATAAACCAGTCTTTGAAAGGCTAAGCATTGTGGCTGCTGAAGAGAGGAGCGCAAAATTTCTATTGACAGATGAACTCCTTCATCGATTTGAGCTTTTACATTCTTCTCGTTCTACTCAACTTCATGAAGTTCCGACTGAAGTTCCCGATTCTCCGATGAAAATTCCTGATGCCCCGGTCCCTACTAAAGAGCACATGTAGGGAGGAACCTCTATAGAAACTTCACTAGTAAAGTGTTCAATTCCGAAAGATGTTGCGGGGCCGTCTGACAAGTCTGTACTTGCCCCAGTTATCGAAGAGGAAGAACCTCCACGATCTTCCGAAAAATCTACTAACGAAGGAGTCAAGAAAGCAAGTCCCAAAAAACATGACGGTGATGATGTTTTCGAGGGGTTGAGTGATCTAATTGTGACTTCTCAAGAACTTTTCAAAGATAATGTTTCCAAAACTATCTCTCCTGTAATCGAGGCGACATCTTCTCTACAACAAATGTCAACTCCTCCTACTCAAGTTATCACTACCTCTATTCCACAGAGTGGTTTGTAACTCGATGCGTGTAGTTTACACGTTACACGACACTTCGGATTTTTCATCACTTCTACGCACTTATCTTCTTGTACTTTTAAAGATTTCTAAAGCTTATTATTTTTATTCCAGATTCTCCTATGGGGCGCAGCAGCTCGTACTATGATGATTTCCAGCGCTACGGGAGGCGTAGCCAGTATGATTATCGGCGTTACCTCCCTTCTTACAGAGAATCCGATGAAGAGAGGGCCATCAGGAAAGCAGACGAGAGACGAGCATATGAAGAACGTCACCGAAGAGAACAAGAAAGACATGACCCTCCCCACAGAGATGATGATACCCAAAAAAGAAAGACCCACGATGAGAGAGGTAAAGGACACATGGAAGATTCTTCAAGAAAGCGGGCTAAACTTACTGAAGAAACAATGCCGACAGTTTCTCAAAACGTTCCTGCTCAATCTCCTGCCCCCGTTCGTTCCGACATTCAAACAATCATCAACCGGCCCGCATACCAAGTTGGGCAAGGTCCTCCCACTCTTCAAAGTCGATTCCCTCAGTGGTGCCTGAGAGGGGTTCGATTTGATCTCGACTTGGTTCCTCTCGACAAATCGGCTATGCTGCGAAATCTTGATTCTGTCAGGACCGATATTGAAAGAATGTCGAACTGGCAAAAACTTGTCGACGAGCTTCAGAGGGTTAACCGAGCCAATCTCGAGGCCATGCTCACAATGGAGAACGATAAGGCTGAGTGGCAGAAGACTCTCGAACAGCATGACGCCGAAATGAGAAGTATTGCTACCTATAATGAAAAGCTGGAAGCGGAAGTAGAAAAGCTTAAGGAAGAATTAGCTACTTCATCTACTTTCCATTCTCAAAAGGAGAGCATGCTTCAGCAACAAGTACGAGATGCGCATGCCAGTCAAAGGGCGGTCGAAGATAAGCTTACACACCAGGAGAAGGTCATAGAAGAATATCGCGCTGAAACTTTACAGCTGCGAGAACAGGCCGGCTCTCAAAGCTTGGAGATAGAGATGCTAAAAGCTCGACTTGCTATGGCCGAAAAGGAGCATGACGAGGCTGTTGCTGGTAAACTCGCGGCCGAAGAGGCCCATCAAGCAACCAAAGCTGACATTAGCTCCACATTATTTGATTTCTATATGCATAGCATTTTGGGGCGTGGTAGCCTTGCCTTTCTAGGCCCTAAATATGAAATTACATTAGCTGAAGTCTGGGAGGCAACACTTGATATGCTAGGTGGTAAAGGTGCTGGCTACGCTGAGACAGCTCTTGAAGAGCATTATCTCGATGATGATGCCCGCGCCGCTCTTGCCAAGGGAAAATAGCAACTCGCCAAGGTACGGGCCGGAATGGCAGAAGGGGAACGTTCTGAGAAAGAAATACCACCTACCACTTCAGAACGTCCTTTAGTTTCTTCCGAAGTGGAAATTACAGGATCTAGTGCTCATTCGCTGCCTCCTATAAGAACCGGGGTAATCACCCCTACTGATGATGAGGCTTTGGAGGATATCGGGGCTCAGAATTATGAGATTGAGCTAACGAAGCAAACATCTTCAGGTAATTTTGATATTGGCCCGATTCAGGTGGATCGCTTGCTTACTCCTCAAAAGTTTGATGAGCTTCTCGATTACTTCTTGAATCTCGACGAACCCATATCTCCCTTCTTTCGGGAAGATACTAATATTTTTAATTTCTCTTCTTCTGCAGTTGAAACACCGAGTGCTGTGCAGACTTCACTTCCTCTGGTTATCCCTCCTCCATCTCTTCAGGTGACTCCTCCTTCTGCTTCAAAACCCGGGTCACAAGAGGAACATATTGAGGCTCTTCACGGCTTGGATGACCCTATCGCTTCGCAAGAGCAGAAGGACGAGGGACTTGAAGGAGGCGAGATCTCTCCGGAGCGGACTCCCTCTGATGAAGTAGTTTTGTCCGCTCTTGTTACTCCAGGGAGTGAGTCTTCTTCGAAGAGAAGAAAGAAGCACGGAACATCGAAGAGGAGGGGGAAGAAAATCATCACTACTGAAGAGGAACCGGAAGTTGCACCGGTTGCACCTCCCTCTCCTTCTTCCCTTATGCCTATAGATAGACTTGAAAAACTAATCATTCGGCCAGGCAAAGGGTCCAAAGGTGGCAAGAAGAAGTGAAGAGTCGGACTTCGGGCTTTTTGACTCCTTTTTTGTGTAATGGTCGGATGTTGTGCAGGCACCAGCCCCTGCTTTTTTATTTTGAAACCTGTATCTGCAATTGAATAAAACGATCCTTTATTTGTACAGGCTCTTGTTTGAATTTGAGAATGCATTTATTATTCATTTTTGCACAAGTTTATTTATATGATATTGCGGTGAGCTTGTGGTATGTTGTTTGAGCGTACTTTACCGATGTAGCTATACCATTTTGTATGTAACTATACCATGTTGCCCCCATACCATAAGTTTGCTGCAATATTTTATACTTTGAGGGGACTCGCACTCTTATTTTCTGAAGAATAATTACTTCATTCTTGAAGAAATTTTTCGTAGAGTACAACTTCCTTCATATAAGTTTTTACGCTTTGTCCTTCGAAGAAATCACTTTTTTCTTTTGCTTAAGTACGCATTTTGCCAAGTGAATTCTTCTATGTGGTAAAGCAGGCCTCTGAAGAGTACTTTAACTTTCTTCCTCTTTTTTTTTTTGAGGAAGGTTATTTTCTAGAATAGCTAAATCACTCTTCCTTTGAAAGTTAAAGTATACCCTTGATGAGGATATATATATATATATTTTTTGAAATAAAAATTTGTACTTCTGAGGAGGGATTTTTCACGTTTCAACACTTGGAAGTTTTATTTCAATCTTGGCGAAACGTGTACCACCAAAGAATTGTGCCTTCGAAGAAAGCCTTTTCACGTTTCAACACTTGGAAGTTTTATTTCAATCTCGGTGAAACGTGGGCTTCCAAAGAAGTCTTTCTTTTTGATTGTGTCCCCGGGAGGGGGTTGTACCTCTGAGGAGGGATTTTCCACGGTTCAACACTTGGAAGTTTTATTTCAATCTCGGTGAAACGTGGGCTTCCGAAGAAGTCTTCCTTTTTGATTGTGTCCCCGGGAGGGGGTTGTACCTCTGAGGAGGGATTTTCCACGTTTCAACACTTGGAAGTTTTATTTCAATCTCGGTGAAACGTGGGCTTCCGAAGAAGTCTTTCTTTTTGATTGTGTCCCCGGGAGGGGGTTGTACCTCTGAGGAGGGATTTTCCACGTTTCAACACTTGGAAGTTTTATTTCAATCTTGGCGAAACGTGTACCTCCAAAGAGTTGTGCCTTTGAAAAAAGCCTTTTCACATTTCAACACTTGGAAGTTTTATTTCAATCTCGGCGAAACGTGGGCTTCCAGAAAGGTCTTTATTTTGTTTTGCATTTCAACTTTGGTGAAGTGAAATTCCGAAGAGCGGTCGTAACATTTCAACTCCTGGTGAAATGGGCCTCCGAAGAGGGCTTTTATTTTGTTTACATTTCAACTCTGGTGAAGTGAAATTCCGAAGAGCGGTTGTTACAGTTCAACTCCTGGTGAAATGGGCCTCCGAAGAGGGCTTTTATTTTGTTTACATTTCAACTCTGGTGAAGTGAAATTCCGAAGAGCGGTTGTTACACTTCAACTCCTGGTGAAATGTGCCTCAGAGAGGGTTTTCATCGCCTGGAAGTTACTCTCTCATGGTTGGAGGGTCATGACTCCTCCAATCTTTTTTGTTGAGTAGAGAACTTTCTTTTTTATGGCGTATGACCCATTAGAGGTCTTTATTCTCCGAATAGTTGTGCCTCCGAAGAGGATTTGTGCTGCCGATGATGGCTTTGGTTGTTCCCTTGTCCACTTGCTTATGCCTTTTCAGTGATCCCCTTTTTTTTTTTACAAGTGACTTGTTTAATCCAAGGAAATGTACTTCATTGTCAGGCAAGTTCGTGAGAACGAGCATCAGCTTCTTAATTGGATGTTTGTTTGTTCAAACGATCTCAATTTATTAGCAAAGGCCCGTTTCTGTCGAAATCATAGACCGTTCAATTGAAGTACTTCCTATCTAAGATTTGAATTCGGAGCTTTTGTGACTTGAAATTTGGCGAGAATCACTTGGTCTTATTATGTGCAAGTTTCACTTCCATTGTCTGCAAAAATTTAAATCGACATTTCAGCAATACATTCTATGTACTTTTTATATCAAAAATAAAGCAAACATGTAATAATAATAAGGAACACAAGATTTATAGTGGTTCGGCCAGGAAATTGGGCCCAGTCGCAGTTTTGTGAGTGGTTCTGTATGCCCATAGTTCCAGTGGTAGCTTATCAACCCAATCACCTTTTGCTCTTTCAAGTTGCTTCTTGATGGTTGACTTAATAATTTTGTTCACGGCTTCCACTTGCCCGTTTGCCTGCGGATGAGCCACTGCTGAAAAGCTTTTTCGGATTCTGAATTGCTTGCAAAAATCTTGGAATTCTTCACTTTCAAACTGAGTACCGTTGTCTGTAATTATTTTTTGAGGCACACCGTATCTGCAAATGATGTTTTTAGTCACAAAACTTATCATCTTCTTTGAGGTGATAGTAGCCAGTGGTTCAGCTTCTGCCCAATTAGTAAAATAATCTACAGCAACAATGGCATATTTAATTCCAGATTTGGCAGTTGGTAACGGTCCTACAAGGTCTATTCCCCATATTGCAAACGGCCATGGACTGACCATCTGTGTGAGTTCAGTGGAAGGAGCTCTAGGAATTTTGGCGAATCATTGACATCTTTCACATTTTCGGGAATACTCTGCTGCATCTCGATTAATTTCTGGCCAAAAATATCCGTATCGGAGAATTTTCTTTGCTAATGTTTGGCCACCTGAATGATCACACATTCTCCTCCGTGTACCTCCGCTAGGATTGCTTTGGACTCTTCCCTGGATACACATCGAAGTAATGGCATTGAGAATCCCCGTCTGTACAATCGGCCATCCTGGATTATATATCGAGAGGCTTTTCTCAGTAGCTTTTGTCGTTCTTTTGAGTTCCCTGGTAAAGATCCATTGAGTAGATATTCTGTTATCGGAGTCATCCATGATTCTTGCTCTTGAGACATGCTCATGTTCCAATCAATATCCATCTTATCAATGCTAGGAGTCGACAGGACCTCCACTGGAGTTAATCCAAGAAATTGGGCTTCGCCTGTGCTAGAATACTTTGCGAGAGAATCTGCTTTCATGTTTTCTTCTCGAGGAATGTGACTTATCATGTAATGATCGAAATCACCAAGGAGCTCCCAAGCCTTTGACAAGTAGGCGGGCAGATTCCCCCCTTTTGCTTGGAATTCCTTTTTGACTTGGCATACAATAAGCTGAGAATCGCTGAATATCTGTAACGCTCGGATGTTTAATTCTGTAGCAATCCTTAAGCTAGCGATAAGGGCTTCGTATTCTGCTTCATTGTTTGTTGAAGGAAATTCCAATCTTAGTGCATAGCATAATGATCGGCCTTCAGGGGTCTCAAGTACAACTCCGGCTCCAGAACAGTAGTCGTTTCTCGCACCATCGACATATAACTTCCATTGGATTGGGGAATCGTCGACTGATTCCTCCTCACTGTTACCCTTATCTGTGAATTCTGCAATGAAATCTGCTAAAGCTTGTCCATTGATTGCTTTTCGGGGATGATAAGTGATGTCATACTGACTGAGTTCAATATTCCACTTTAGAAGACGACCCGAAGTCTCAGGGCGAAACAGGACTTGCTTCAAAGGTTGATCAGTGAGGACTCTGATAGGATGAGCTTGAAAATATTGCCTCAACTTCCTAGATGCAATTAGTAGGCAATAGGCGAGTTTTTCCAACTTAGAGTAATTCATCTCTGCCCTAGTGAGTCTTTTGCTGATATAGTAAACTGGATGTTGAATCCTTTTGTCTTCTCGTATCAGCGCTGCACTTAAAGCATGAGATGATACTGCCAAGTATATAAGAAGATCCTCGCCATCGCCAGGCCTAGAAAGTATTGGAGGCGTTTCCATATGGCAAATCAATTCATCAAAGGCTTTTTGGCATTCGGGAGTCCAATCGAAGTTTTTCTTTCCTTTCTTTAGGGCGTCAAAGAATGGGATGCATTTATCTGTGGCTTTGGAAATGAACCGACTCAAGGCGGCGACTTTTCCGTTGAGACTTTGCAATTCCTCCTTTGTTCTAGGAGCTTTGACTTCTTTCAATGCAGTAATTTGAGCTGGACTGGCCTCAATGCCCCTAGCGCTCACGATGAAGCCTAAAAACTTGCCGGATTCCACTCCAAATGAACATTTTAAAGGATTGAGCTTCATTCTGTATTTCCGAAGGACTGCGAACATGTCTGCTAAGTGTTCTATGTGATCCACTGCTTTCTTAGACTTTACTAACATGTCATCGACGTAGACTTCCATAGTCTTGCCCAGTTGCGGTTTGAACATAGCATTAACGAGTCTTTGGTATGTTGCCCCTGCATTCTTCAACCCGAAGGGCATTACTCTGTAGCAGTAAAGACCAGTGTCGGTGATAAAGCTCGTATCCTCCTGATCCGACTCATGCATCATGATCTGGTTATATCCGAAGTAAGCATCCATAAAAGATAACAATTCGTGTCCCGCTGTTCCGTCTACCAATTGGTCGATTCTGGGTAATGGGAAGCAGTCTTTGGGGCAGGCCTTGTTTAGATCTGAAAAATCGATGCATACTCTCCATTTTCCGTTGGCTTTCTTAACCAGCACTGGATTTGAAACCCAATTCGGATAGGTAGATTCCTTGATAAAATTATTCTCCATTAGTCGATCAACTTCTTCTTTTAATGTTGCCGATCTTTCTGGACCTTGAGTTCTCCTCTTTTGTTTCACAGGTGTAAATTTTGGATCAATATTTAGAGCATGCACTGCAACTTCTGGGGATATTCCGCACATATCGGCATGAGTCCAAGCAAAAACATCCAGATTTGCCTTTAAAAAAGATATTAAGATATTCTGAATTGACACATTAAGTTGTGAACCCACATTCAACACCTTGTTTGGGTCCTTTGGGTCAACAGGTATTGGTATTGTCGTTTCCACTGGTACCACTCTACTTTCCCCTGCACTGACTTTTCTAGGGTCCATCTCTTTCCTTGCTCTGCTGTGCTCGCCAGTGCAGGGTCCGCCCTGTAATTGCTACAAGGCTGGTTCTTTGATGCGGACTGGGGCTGCCGCATTCTTTCCCATTTCTCTTTTTCTTGTTTCTCGTAGCTCTGTCAGATAACACTCTCGCCCAGCATTTTAATCCCCTTTTATAACTCCTACTCCATTGTCTGTAGGGAATTTAATAGTGAGGCACCACGGGGCAAGAATAGCTTTAAACGCTGCCAGAGTTGGACGACCAAGGAAAGCATTGTAAGCAGAAAATTCGTCGACAATCACAAAAGTTTGCTTGCGGACCACTTTTCTCTCTCCTTCTCCAAGTTCCACAAACAAATCAATGGTTCCTACTGGCTGCTTTGGCTCCCCAGTGAAGCCAGCAATTTTCTGCGATGAGGCTTGCACATCAGCCATAGGGATCTTCATTTGGTTGAATGTTTTCTTGAAGAGGATATTGCAGGATGCGCCACAATCAATGAGAACTCTTCTGACGATAGCTGGCCCGATACCAGCCGAGATGACTAAGGGATCCAAGATAGGAGCTTCAATACCTGCGGAATCCCTAGCTTTGAACACGATATCATCATCGAAAGTTCTTTGTTGCTTCAAGGGCGTAGCACCTTCCAAAACGAATACATCTTCCTCGGTCGGTACATACTTTAAAGCTCGGGTATATCTTTCCATTTCACCCCAGCTTCTGCCTGCTGGGTGAGGTCCTCCTGTAATGACATTGATAATGGGCCTTCCAGATTCATGCCCTGCAGCCTTCTCAATCGTCCTAGGCTGATGAGTAGGAGCCTGTTGCCCCTGACTAGATGAAGCAGGATTGTTGCTATTCTTTTTCACAAATTGCTGCAGTTTGTTTTCCCTTAGCAACTCTTCAATCAGATTTTTCAACTGGCGGCAATCGTCGGTTTCGTGACCGGGTTGATTATGGAAGCGGCAGAACTTCCCACTCTGTATAGCCTTTTTCCCGGTCCTTAGAGGAGGGGGCTTAGGAAAGTCAACAGAATCTTTAGTAGCAAGGTAGATACGCTCCGGCGTATCTGATAAAGGAGTATATTCTGATGGCTTGAAGGATCGGGGCTTCTTCAGATTACTCTGCTTCTTCCCATTGTTATTTTCCCTTTTTTGCCCTACAGATTCATTCTTGCGTGGAATAACAGTGTTATCTTCATCTTTTTGCAACACTGCCTTTACCGGTACGGGACGGATTTCTAAGCGTATGAATTCATCTGCTTTTTTATAGAACTTTTCAAGGGAATTTGGTTCCTTCATGTTTAGCCATTTCCCAAACTCGCTCGACTTGTCAATACCCTTCATCAGATAAGTCAATATCATTCGCGGTTCTGCATTGTCCACCTCAGCTAGCGTTATATTAAAGCGGTTTAAGAAAGATCTGATAGTGTCCCTTGGATTCTGCTCCAAACTTGACAGTGACATGATATCCTTGGCTTTTGAGGCGTATAGTCTGAACTGCTCCTTGAACTTCCGGGTTAAGTCAGAAAACTGATCGATAGATCGGACTGGAAGTTTGGTGAACCAAAGCAGAGCTACACCTTCGAGATACACAGGAAAATATCGGCACTTTATTTCATCAGAGGCTCTGGCACCTGTCATGTGCCAATCATACTTGTATAAGAATTCGTTCGGATCACTCGTCCCCCTGTAAGCTGGAATGGTTGGTGGGACAAACTTCCTTGGGAATTCAGCCTTTAAGATTTTCTCAGTAAAAGGAGTTTTACTTGGGGCGAAACCCCATTCTTTCTCGTCTTCAACCCTCTGCATACTCTCTTTCATAATTTGTCGGACCATTCCAGAAAGATACTCCTCATCATGTCGAGTTCTAGATCCACCAACCTCTGGAAGTGTTTGTTCAAAGGGGCTAGCAGCCCTTTCAGGAGCATTTCTTTCTTCCGCATCACGAATGTTGCCAGCAAAATTCCTTTCATTATCTGCCGGTTGGCGGTTTGCCCCAAGCAAATCGTTCAACCTATTCAGAATTAGGGCATTCTGGGCATTCTGAGTCTCGAATTGTGCATTTTGGGCATTTATCTGTTGGTTCAGCCCTAAGATTGCAGCATCCAGTTCTGCCTTTGTAACTCCGACAGCTGGAGTGGCTTGATTCGATATAGGGGAAGCGGAGGTTCCCTCTTGAATATTCCCAGATCTGATAGATCTACTTTTCCTTCCAGGAGCCATAATCTCGGATAGACTTCTGGTTTTCAAGGAAATTCTCTCTACAAACCTCTGTGAAGCAATGATGATAACTCTCCTGAGTTCAATTCTCAGTGAAAGCACCAAAAATGTTAATGCTAAAATTTGAACGCTAACACCCCGGTGTATGAAGTGAGATTGTGAAAGCACCACCCATTAGCTCGGGAACAGATTATAAGCAGATAGTAGTAAGAAAAAAACAGTAGACAACAGCAATTTTATAGTGGTTCGGCTTAAGAGATAGCCTACGTCCACTTTGAATATCTTTATTGATGATTTGATTACAAGTCAATGCAGTTACACTTTGATTACAACACACTTTGAGTTTCAAGTGACTTAGAACAAGTATCCTAAACTTCAACGTCGATCCAAATCTTTGAACACATGTTTGACATGTTTGATTTCTTCGTGAAGTTCCTTGAAGGTGTTGAAGTAGTTCAGAATGCAGCAGAGTAACGGCGCTTGAGATGAATGAGCCAAAAAAAGCCTTTTGCTAGTTGGAACTAGGGTCGTATTTATAGGCATTTTTCGGAGTTAGGTCGTAGGTCGTGACCGACCTAAGCTAGGTCGTAGGTCGTGACTGACCTAAGATACACTGTCCTCTCTTTCACAAGAACACGCATGCTGATTTACACAAGTTCTAGGTCGTGAGCGACCTTACTAGTAGCGGCATAGAAAAGGCGGTCTTCTAATGCAATGTTCTTAGGTCGTGAGCGACCTATCTTTGGTCGTGAGAGTTCTATAGGTCGCAGAATTCCATAGGTCGCAGCTTCCTTTAGGTCGCAACTACTTTTAGGTTACTTGATAAGTTAAGTCGCTAGGCCTCTCCATCTCTTAGGTCGCTAAGGACTAAAGGTACTAGGTCGTGTAAAGACTTTAGATCGCTAGGTCGCATTAAGACTTTAGGTCGCTAGGTCGCATTATCCTTTAGGTCGCTAGGTCGCATTATCCTTTAGGTCGCTAGGTCTGTTAGGTCGTTGGTCTAGTTAGGTCGTTGGTCCCCATAGGTCGTAGGTCGTGACAATGCTTAAGTCTTTAGGTCGCAGAGCTGCTTTGTGGAGTTAGGTACTCTTAGGTCGTTGGGCTGCTGAGTTATAGGTCGTGGAGTGTTAGGTAACTAGGTCGCAAAGTAATGATAGGTCACTAGGTCGCATTACATTTTAGGTTGCTTCAAAGTGGGAGTTAACACTATAATTCCTAACACTCAAGCTAAAGAAAAAATGGGGAAAAGAGGAGAGATTAGAAATTCATAAGCCCTAGTTTTCTTAGGAAATTCAATTCTAATTCAAAAATCGAAGCGAAGCTTAAGTCAGCATCCTCTTTATCTACTCCATCTCTCCCTCTTCAATTTTCAGAATTCCCTATAACCTAACCTAGGAAATTAATTTCATTTGATAATAGATTGAAGATTCTAGAAGTATTGTTGGAAATAAATCAATCTTAGCTTGTTTTAGAGCTTCTCATTTCTATTTTTGGGTTTAAAGGGGAGTTCTTCAACTCACATCTATGTCTATCGCTTTCATTGTTGTTAGTTATGAATTACTAACATCTATTTCATGTTCAATTGCTTCTAATTTGGATTGGTTTGGTGAATTTTTCAATTTTGGTATTTTGAAATCTTAATCCTTAAAGATCCTATCTTAGGTGCTTGGACATGTTATTGGTGATGTATCGAAGAGCCTAAAAGGCTAGGTTGTCGATTGGCATAAATCCCTAGCATCCATCGCTCATTCGATCGCTTTCGGTTTAGATTTGCCCTCTTTGCGCTAGGCATATTTTTGCCAAGAAAAAAATCCAGACGTCTGGTTGAAAAAAATCCAGACATCTGGTAGGGGTCCTTGGAAAAAGAAAAAAAATAACAAATGCAAAAAAAAAGGTTAAACCAAAATCCAAACGTCGGGTTAAACCCAACTAGACGTCTGGTACTATTCAGTTTTGCCTATTTTGGCTGTTTTTGAGGGGATTTCCAATTTTTATCGATTTTTGTTGTTCCCGATAGTTGTTATCATTTATTATCGACTTTTATGACTTCATTCATGGATTTTTAGGAATATCCATTTGATGGATTTGACATCGATTTTTATGATCTTAATTCACGTCGTCGAATGTGGATTTTGGTGATAGATTGTTTTTACAATCATTTTTGTGATTTGTCTGCGACGACCGCCCGAAAATCGACATCAATACATCCAACACATCAAAGCTGAGAAATCGGATGCTGGAAAACCAAACCATTGGGGTTAAAGAAGAAGGAGATAGAAGATGAAATAGAAATAATATCAGAATCTTACCATTGCAGCGGAATAAAATATAATAGATGATAACTGATCTTTGCACAGAAAAATATATCAATTTTATACATACATCATCATAATACAAAATTAGAGTTGACAACATCTGTAACACACAACTGGGCAGTTATATTAACTTGTCCTTACCAACTGGCAATACAACATTCAACACAACGGAAATATACATCAAGTACGTATGTTAAGTCTCGCCATCCAGCTCGTCTCCTGAGCTTCTCAGCATCCTTTCCTGTATCTATAATACTCTGTCTGACCCGAGCATTATAGTTAAATAACACTCGAGTCAGTCTGGAAAACCAGCATGAGAAAATACACTCAATTGCATTATTAAAGTTTTCAAAATCCTTTGAAATATAGGTTATCTCGTAAGACCACACCACAAATAAACATGCCGGCTTCTTACCTTATGATAACCAAAACATTTCTTATAAAATCCTCTGATATTATAATAGTGTCTATATACACGTACTTATTCAAATAGCCAAAATTGTTACATTATTAAATTCCAGCTACTTGCCACAAAGTGGGTTCTAGAAACAAAAATCGAAAAGGAATGTAGTGAGAATGGATTTCCATCAATGGTAGGGCTACTGGGGTACCGCCCGCCATAATACGTGGTCTAGATCACCAGTTCGAGGATCCACCTTGATCCTCTGCATCACAAGACCGAAGATATCCCTTACTGGATAGTCCAAAGAATTATTCACCACATGGTTGGGATTAGCAACCGCCCACACAGCCGAATACATAAAGGGACGTCTAGACAGGGGTGATCTTACCCTAATTGGTTGTTAGCCACTTAGCCTTATATGCATCTCCCATGTTTTATCCATTCTCGGTTGATGAGGCTCGAGGCTATGTCTTACCTTTTTAGCACACATTCACTTAGAATGCCCATCGTCCTCCTGACGATGTTCTAAAAGCATTCGTCCATATAAGTCCGTTCTGGGTTCGAATGGAACCAAAGGCACTACTCCTACTACATCCATTTAGGAATCGCCCTCAGGATTAGTGGTGATTAGCCCTTGCACTAGACTGCTCCATCTTCGATTCGCAGCTCTTGTCTTCCCCATGAAAATGTTCAAACCATGTCGAAGTGGTTTCGAAAAATAAATTCCGTTCCCGGCCTCTAGAAACGATCAGTGCATTGTCCAACACTGATAGTCGGTTATTTAACTATCAAATAACATTTACAATCAATCACCAGATCAAATAATTTTTTAAGTTATTTATTTGAAATAACTTCACAAGTTATTTTCCATACTTCAACCCTTTTGAAAACAGTTTCAAACCATCTTTCTTTTACGGAATAAATTCCCCAAATATTTTCTATTTCCGTTGAAAATCACCAAGTGCAAATACTTTAAATTTTAAAATAATTTAAATAATTTATTCTAAATTATACTTTAAAACATTTAAATTAAAACTACTTAAACCTTTTATTCAAAAATATATACTATAATAGTATTAAAAATAAAACTACTTTATAAAACATAAAACTAATTTTTTTTTTAAAGTAATAGTTAAGCCAAACTACACTTTAATATAAGAGATGCGTAATTCTATAAAAGTTTCCAATTAAAATTTTAACCGAACTATCTTTAAAATAAAACTATTTTATAAAATATAAATAAATATTAATAACCGTCCTTAAAATCATAATACTAGTCAAACCTTCAAATAATTACTACTATAATTAATTTAAATAAATATTTACTTTTAAAATTTTAAACAACTTAAATATTAATTTCACAAAAACATTCATTCAAAACATCTTTAAATTTTTTAACTTGTACATAAAAATCTGCTTGAAAAACATATTTGACTTTCTAGGGAACTACACTTTTCTTCCACGTCTTTTTAAAAATAAGCCATAATTTATTTTTAAAACAAATTACCCATTCCCTCATAAATTCCCATCATGAAATTTATACTTCCAAATATCCACCGATATCTTATTTCAGTTTATAAACCCTGTTTACAAATTCCATCATCTCATCTTCTTTTAAAACACAATTTCAAACTCTAAATCAATTCCCAAATCGAATTTCGAATTTTACTCCCTTTCAAATAAATATTTCAAAACCCAATAACTTCAGATTTTACTTCTTTAATTATGATTTAAAAATTTATTTAATTGAAATTACCAATTAAATACTTTTCCAAATTCCCTCTTTATCCTTTCCAATAGATATAAACCTTGAATTTTAAAATAAATTCTTTATTCCTTTAAATAATATCACTTAGGTTTTAAAATTCATTATTTCCCCTTTTATTCAAAATCTCCTTTCCCATACTCAAAATTTATTTATTAAAATTCAAAAATCCACTTTTATCTTTTTCCAATTCATTCTTCAATTTATCTCAAATTCTCTATAATCATTTTACTTACAAATTCTCTCTTTATATTTTCTTTTCAAAAATCCAATATATATATTTTTGGTAACTCAGTACACCAAAATATATTCAATCAGACCATAACATCCATTATTTCCAATTACCACTATAATCTATCACAGATTATCCAATAAATCGTTACACAGAATATTTAAACAAATCTAAATATTTTGAGGAATCCATTTGAATCCCTCCAACCTGTTTCCCTGCATCCATAGATCTCAGCACAATATAAAATACCAATTCCACTTCGAGGTGGAATATCGCAGTATATGGGGTTATATTGTCTCATCCGCTATAATGCGGTGCATAGGGTCTCATCTGCTATATAATGCGGGAAATCAATCACTCCAATACATACTATATACTACTACATAATATACCACATCCAATTAATTCAATCATTCAACCAAAATTTAAATTTAACTATTTAAATTTAAATAACAATCCAGATGAGTGAGATTGACTCACCTTTGATTTTGTTTGCAGCGACTTCAACTTCGACTTGGTTCCCCGGTTTTGACCTTGTATACACATTTTACGTTTTATTAATATTTGAATTAGTCAAACAATTAATTACTATTTACTTATTTAATTTAAACTAACAATTAGGTTTTAAACTAATACTTAAAAAAAATTAAACTAAATTTCCTTTAATAAAAATATTTTTTTGTGACCAAAATAATTAGATAAGTTTATTAAACAAATTAATCTCCACAATAAATGAATAAACAAACTAGTAAATGAAAATAGGTATATATGTATATTTATAATTTTTTTAAACTACATGCATATAAAAATCAAATTTTATATAAAATTTCACATTTTAAAATTCCTGTATTTCCAAATCTTATACACATATACTTGTTTAAAATTTTAAAATTACCATTTTCCTATGCATATTAAAATATGTGGGCGTATTATATTTTTTTTTTCAAACCCACCTTTTCTTTTCTGTACAAATAAAACAGCAATTACCTTTATTAAATTCTTAAACAACTTTTCGCTTTTTAAAACTTTACTGTGACATAAATATATTTCCTCTAACAAATATATACATATATGTATTATTTATTAAACCTAAATAAACACATGCTAATACCATACCCAGATCATGGAGACCTGCTCGAATCCAAGGACTCTGGCCTCTAGCGAGCACGCAACCTCCAACCGAGACAACCCCTATTCGCAATTCCGAAACTCAGACTTGCATGCATCCTCGAGTTCAAACGTGAGCCCACCGCATATCGTTGCTCTTTTACAACCCCACTGCACGAGCCATCTCCACAGCCGGTGCAACTTCTCCCCATCCAAGCTTCGCTCGACAACATGAGATCGTGAGGACTATCGAGTACAAATGGATACGCCAATGTTAGAAGCCCTCGTACGCCTGATCTCCTGCTCGCGTTCCTCTCGTACTGGCCCTTCTCCGATCGTGAGTCACCGCGACTCACATCTTTATATATTTTTTAAAACGAAATCAATGTTAGAATCAGGGAAGAAGTCGCCATTTTATTTATCTAGGAGAATTTGATTTTGAGGAGGCCATAGATTTAGTTGATAGCGAAATCGATTTTTGTTTGTTAATATCTTTATTTATTTTTTTAAAATACTCGGCAATGGCTTAAAGTAAAATTAAATCACGTGTTAGCATGGGTGACAAGTGTTATACCTAAGGAAACATGTGTTAAAAAGGAGAGAAAGGCTGTTGGAAAATTTTTGCTAAACAATTTGAATTTAAATTATTATTTAAACCCAAAACCGTCTCGAATTACGTAACTCAAAATCTAGACTTCGTATCGATGTGTGTCACTAGGCATTCATAATGTTGAACCCCTATTTTGAACGCAATAGAAAAGGTTTTGTTCCTAATTTGATCGTATGGAGAAGATAGCTTTTTGGACCCAGTTATAATATTAAATTTTTGATATAGGTTTCAGCTCGTTTATCTACCGTACGGCCAAACAATCATTCCAAGCACTACCAAAATTGAAATTCGACAATAATACACTATTATGGATCCAATGGAACTGGTTTCGTCAAATTCCAAGACTGTACCCCGAAACGTTATTTTCAAATATCAATTTAAACAATATATTTTTAAAACTGAACAAATTACTTTCAAATTCTGTTTTTAACATATCTATTATCCTGAGTATCACAAATATAAATTTTATATTATTTTTAATGGGCCTGAAATTCCAGATTCAATAATTTTTCCAAATTTCTAGCTACTGATTCAATATTTAAATTATCCAATGAAAAGCGATATTTGTAATTTAAGTTAGAAACTAACATTTAAATATATAAAATCAATTAAATATTCAATTTCAAATATTTATAAATTCCAGATCATCACATGTTGCTTTAAAATACAAAAGTTTTTATACTAGTAGTAAATACTAAAAACTCTTTCACAAAAACGATTTCAACACTAGTTCTAATGCAAAGCTCATTTTTAAAACCATTTTCCAATCTATTAGTATATACAAACCTTTACGTCATTCGTATGAGAAGTCTAATTAAACGAATTAGCAAAAGAAGTGGTATGAAAAGCTTGCGTTTACTTCATCGGTTAATTCTTGGACTTGTTCGATTGAAATCTCATGACAATTTTCGAGCGGAAATCTACAATCTATTCGTAAATATTTAATTTAAGCCGGTGATTATGGGACATGAAGCTCAACTAATTTATTTACTAGCTTAGTGTAATTTACACTTGTCGATTAATGATGATCATTTTGTGATTTAGACTAGCGATGTGCGATGTCTCTTTGTTTGTGTGGGGGAATAAACCCCATTTGTTGAGCTTCGGTTCAAATTGGTGGGGTAGGGGCCTATGGCCTTCGGGCCGTTTATAGAGCTTTGGCTCAAATTTGATGGTAAGCGACCATGGAATATTGTTCCATTTATGATACAAGTGTTGGTGAGCTTTCATGCTCCCGTTTGTGATAAGCCTCCCCCTTTTGTGATTTCTAAATTTAAAATTGATGATTTCTGGAATTCGTGTTACACCAATTTTTTTGCGATTTGCATTGATATGTTTTGTAAATATTTGAGGTTTGGTGAATAGGTAAAGAACATGATATTCATTTTGGAAATTTTAGGTGACTTGAGATATTGTATGACTTTCATTGTTATCAGATATATACTTGTCACATTATGACATTATTGTTATCATGTATTTTTATCATATCTCTTATCCTATCTCATATTGTATGATATTTATAGCTAGATTGATCCGTTTATTATTTTCTTCTTAAATAATACTCGAGTCATACCGAGGTGCTTTAGGTGCTTACACTTGACTTCTCAGCAGTGACTACCTTCTGACTTTTGGCAACTACATTAGCTAAGTAGTTTTTGTTTTTATACATTCGAGATAGACACTCCTTGAGATATATATATTCTTTTGACTAGCACTTATACCTGCTCTTTTGTGATGCAGTAGATCTTGCTTGACCACTACATTGATGTTCACTACTATGTGATATATTCATATCTGTTTCCGCCTCAGTGATATAAATATTTGTGGCTGATTTTGTGTTATGCTTATTTTATATTTGTTTCCGAAGACCACATAGACACTTTGTAGTAGCTTAGAGTTAATATTTGATATGTCAGATTTGACCTTCTATCTGACATATCAGTACTCGCACAAATCAATTACACAGATGGTCACTCCTCAACAGCCTTACTATTCGTACTAGTCGACGACATTACTCCGGAGTGTCCTTTGCTTGTGTGAGTATAGAGGTGGGGAATCACATTTTTTCTTAATAGAAATGTTGTAAATAAAAGGTAAATTGGTAGAGTGCTCAATTACATCATAAACATTAAAAAAGCTTACGTGGGAAAAATTTCGAATTCAATGAGAACATGTAAGTGAATCAATATAAAATGAAATTAATAAGATGTCCAAAAATGAAATTTATATGGTATTTAATTAATTTTTGTATCTGGTACTTTGTATTTCGAATTTATCTTTGCTTTCCGTTGCTTCTGTTCAATCTCATTCCTTTTCTAGGACGAAAAGTTTTTAGTGGGGGGGAGTGCAATGATCCGGAAATTTTAATAGTTTAGTAACGAATCAACTATATTTTTCATGAAAATTTAACAATTAGAATTGATTATGAAATTGATATTTGGTATGCATCTATTTAAACATAGCAAATATCATATTTTTATTAGAAAATATGAAAGTGGTTGTGTTGTGAAAATTTCAATTTAAAATTTAAAAATAAGTTAAATTTAATGAAAATAAAATATTTTTGAAATCTAAATTTTTTTCTCTAAGGAAAATGTAAATTATTTTCTGAGTGAGATATCATATTTTGTTTCGCTATATTTGGATTGCTCTAGCCCCATTTATATTATTTTGGCGTTTTAGCAGCATTTTGGTAGGGGATATCAGCTGTTGATAGGATGATCGTATCGATGATATCAATGTACCATTCTGTTTGCCTCATCGTGCTAATCTCTTTAGTATATTCATTTGTGTGTTTTAGCGCCCAGTGCACAAGGCATTCAATGCACGACGAAATCTGCAAAACGGTTAGTAGTGTCGATACCCGTTTTGAGCCTTTTGGATTCTTTGTGCCTTTCATCTGTCCTCCGATTGAAATCTAACAATAATATATTATTAATATTCACTGAATTCAATTGCTGACTTCTAATATTCCCACTAGTTCTAATATAATTTTATGGTTCGTTCAATTCTGTCACCTCTTATCATCTTCCATTCTGTTCTTGTTCTTGCTTGTGAAAAATATTAAATAATTCAAAGCTTGTTCATATTCTACTATTCATTCTGGCCTTCTTCAATAAAAAAATATATGCGTAAAGCTTTTATTTAGTTGTTCCAGAAAAAGCTTTCTCGAGTGTTGCTTGTCTCTTCCCTATCACGTCTCGACCTATCTCCGACTACCTACCGTATCCACCTTCCACCCTATTCCCCAACCGCGCCAAGCACACCGCCCTCCACCAGCATGCACCTAACCATCCGTCGCCTTTTTCCCTCCTTAGCTCCAACCCTTTTTCTTTCTAGCCAATCACAGCCCTCGGCCCCCTTTAAAACAACCCATAGCTTGCTCCAATAAACCTTCTTATCGCCCGCATCATCCAGTGCACCGCCGTCGCCTTTACTCCATTCACATCATCGAATCTCTTCATGCAAGAAAACCACCGACCAAATCTCCCTCTGCCATCAGCCTTCTTCGACCACTCCACACACCACCTCACCTCACACAGCACACAATGCCAGCCCCACCTCCATTGCGGCTAAGATCGCCTCCACTTTTTGACAGGACCATTCCCTCCAACCTGACTCGAGCGCTACTACATTAAAACTGATAGTGACAACCGTCTCTGCCCATACCTTGCAATCTTCCCATCACCAAACATTCCACCACCGCCCTATACTCGAACACCATGCCCTTCAAGGCAGTTCAACACAGCAATAATAGTCGCATCAAAAAACCACACCCTCTTCCTTACTACCACCGAAAGCCACCCATTCTCTGAGAAGCTGCCAAGAACTTCTCTCCTTTTTTTTAAAAAAAAATACGAAAGGGAGAAATATATATATATATATTTTATATTTTTTGTTTTCATCTAGATCGTTTTCTTTGTTTATCATTGTCTTATCCATAGTCGGAGTAGTTTCTGAGTGTTTGTTATGTAGGACGCATGTTAACATAGCTGCTTGCTTAGTCGTGTGCGTATCTGTGTTTGTTGCTTTTCATTTTCATTGTTCTATAGCCTCGAAAGGTGAGCAATCACTCACGATTAACATTGATTTGTTCAGTGTAAGGCCCGAAAATCCGTACCCCTCTTCTTCTTTTTGGAAACCACATATATATACACTTATAAAATAGTTTATATAGATCCAAAATCCAATTTTTAAATAAATTCTTCACATTTTAAAATCCCATATATTTCAAAATCTTATCTTTGAAACCATCGATATACACTCAGAAATAAAATTTATATAACCATTTATAAGTCTCCTATTAACAGAAATATTTTACTTTAATGATATTTTCTTTTGAAAACCACATACATGGATAGAACCCATCCATATAAACTTCAAAAATCTGAATTTAGAAGCCCCTCTTTTTTTTCTCAGATCAAACATTTTAAAATTCCTGTTTCAAAAATCTTTTCTTTTACACATTTTCTTTGTAACAACATTAACTAAACCAATACTTTAATAAGTTAAACCGACAATACAATATACCTTCCACCAAATCGCCTGCTACTGCCATGCCCTTTAGCTTCGATCGTCAACCAAAACCCTCAGCGTCGTGCCCCCATAACAGTCGCAACCCTAAACCCTAATCACGACCATCGTTGTGGTGCCCAAATCGTGGTTGACAACGAAGCTTCACTGCCTGCACCACTCGTACGATCCAGACCAAGCTCGAAACCCTACCAGAGTCGCTGCCTCGAGACTCCACGCCTCGATTTCCCCTAGCCCTTCGATTGACGCCGAACCCCCAAACCCAAAATCGAACAGCGCACAAGCCCCCAACGCCATCGCCGCTGACGCTTCAATCAACCTAGGCTCGATTTCGATTCGAACCTATTCGAATGGATTCGGCGACGTTCACGATGATGTTTGCCATATTTTTTTAATTAACCTAATGTATCGTTCACATAGAAGAAAAGAAGAAGGGTGTGAGGTTAAGTTAGAAGTCTTGGCTTTGGCTTACAGAAGAAGGAAGACGCGAGTACACGTTTCTTCCAAGTGTTGAAACAAATAAAATATGTAACTTATCCTTTGAAAATAGTATTATATTAAATACATCTATATATCTTTTTAAATTCAATTTAAAATTGAAATTGTCACAATCACGCAATTCAAAACCTCGATCGTATGGAGAAGATAGCTTTTAGAAGCATTAAACATTGAATTTTTGATATAAATTCCAGCGCGTTTTATATGTCGTATGCTCACACGACAACTCCAAATGCCACGAAATTGAAATCCGATAATAATTCAATATTACGGATCCAATGACACTGTTTTCGTCAAATCCGAGACTGTGCCTCAGAAGGCTATTTTTAATTTCAATTTAAGCGATATATTTTTAAAACCGAACAAACTAGCGTAAAATTCAATTTTAAAACCTTATTTATCCTCAGCACTATCAATATAAATTTTATAAGCCTACAAATTATTTTTAACAGGCTTAAAACTCTGGATTCAACATTTTACCCAACTTTAAATTATTTAATTCAATAATTTAATTATCAAATAAATAGTGATATTTGAATTCAAGTTAAAATTAACTTTTAAACATTTAAAAATCAATTAAATATTCCAATTTTAAATGCTCAAAAATTCCGGGTCGTCACATTCCTTCCCCTTAAAAGAATTTCGTCCCCGAAATTACTAATTAGGAAGAATGTTCCAATACCCGTTTACCTTTCTCAAAACCAACAATTCAACATCCTATCAACTATCTTTTTATAAAAGACCCATTATTATTCGTACTATCTTCTCAACTCTCCGATAGTTTTCAAATAACTTTACTTATTCAGCCATTCAAATTTAAATTTAAATACAAACATAAATAATCAAAATTTTCTCAAAAATTTTCTAACTCCCTAAATTTCCAAAAAATTCGCCAGCGTCTCCTTTGCGCGGCTAGCTCTGTACAACTACAAAAGGCCTCTACGAGCTCCCAAATTCCAAAAGAAAACGAAAAGCCAAGTGGCTACATAAAAAACCCAATCAAATTTCATACTAAAATTTAAACACATACCTTTTTTTTGTCGATCAATTCAAATTTACCTTCTGAAACCAAAACCAATTTTCCTTTTCACTTATAATACCTGTATATCTTATTTAGCAATAATATCCAATCACAATGTTCCACAAACATTTTATCGATTTCCTTACAAAGTGTCAATATTTATTCATTCAAATATTAACTTAGAATATATTTGTAATGTCAATTTCCAATCAAGAATTTGCCATTCCTTTCTTAAGTTTAGTATAAGCATTTTATACGCTTCTTTGTTTATTTTCACTTCACGACTTTAGTTTATATCTACTTCAATTCAAATTAGTTCTCCTATTTTTATCTGAATTCAATTTATCTTCAATTCTGAATATTGAATTTTATCTTCCATTTATAATTGATTCATATCATTATTTTAAATTAGTTACATTTCCAATTTATAATCGTTTTATCACTAACAAAAAAAAAATTCCAAAAATTTTCAAAATTTTTCTAGCTCCCAAAATTTTTGAAATTTTTTGGCAGAGTCTCCTTTCTATGTGAAGTGACCCACTTTATTATACTCAAATTTGTGTGATTTTTTTTTCCATATATATAAGTGATCACTTCTTTAAATTCATTCTCCCAAGATCCTGAATTTTACTAATATAAATATATCAGCGTTTAAGTCAATTCCTATCATTTATATATATGAGGATATATAAATGTTTCCTTGCAAATCAGAGTGTTTAAAGTAGCAAAGAATTTTAATTCACACAATATTTTCCATAATTGAAATGTCTTGTGTCACATAGCTTATTTCTACACTTATATCTCTTCACTGTCTCAAGATTGATTTATACTAAATATAGATATTATCACCTTAAAGAGACTCAAGATTGACTAATACAAAAATAAAGTATTAATTCCTCATATTGTCATTTGTACTGTTTTCTAGAGTTTTCATTTAATCTAATTCTTTTAATGTCTGGTAATCTAGGAGCTTGTTGCTTATTATATTTTTTTGCCTTTGAATTTATGCAAAGTACTAAAACAACTCAAGTTTGGGAATTTATCCCAGGGTGCTTATTACTTATTCAAGCAATATTTATGTCAGGTAAATATACTAATGTATTAATTTATAATATTGGTAGTAATCTTATGAACATTTTGGTGGTAAGAATATTATAAACCAAGCAGAAGAAAAACTACATGCACGTAAAATGCTAACCTGTTCTAGCATACCAAGCAAGGTTTTGCACATACATGTATACATCAGGTTCAAGCAAATTTATTTAAAGAATCAAGCCAGATGAGACTGTGATGCAGACCTCTAATGGTTATTGAATGATGGCTATTGATATAAACCAAATTGGTATGAAGTAGTGGTCATGCTTATCATTTAACCCAATTCCTTGATATTGCAGACTCTTAAAATTTAAACAAGACCAAATGCAAACAACTTAAAGTTGTATTTGATGCAACTGAGTATTGTTTAATATGGATGAAGTGAATTCTACTAGTACTTTACTCCCATCAATTTATAATACATTGCAACACAAAGAATCAAAATGCAAGAAAGATTTGTAGATTAAAACTTCCAACTTCTCATGGACTTATATCAATTTATAAGTCATAACCAAGTTTCACTGGCTAACCCAGGTTAGACTCAACCATCACCTAACAGTTCCACTATATGCATTATCAAAAGAAAACTACTGCAGTCTCTCTTTCTGAAATTTATCAAATATGCTAAAGAAAGTATGTCCACATATCTAATTACATGGCATAACTTCCTTCACCACAGTCTACAGAAATCATCTGGCTTATTTACTTAAATCAGTAGCTCAAGACACAATATAATGCTTAAGTTTTACAAATTCTTTTCAAATGAACCAAGCCACCATAATACTGAAAGGTTTACATATGTTTTAGAAAGTTTGCCTAACTATCTTTATTACAAGGAACTACTGCATTTTAGAAACTCAAACAGGTCTTCTAATTTTCCAAGCAAGCAAGCTATTCATGCTTCTTTTCCTGCAACAATATTTTGAGCTGCCTCAATAAAATGAGACACCCCAAATATTGCAAGGGAAATAAATAGGGTCAGAATAAAATTCTGGTATGAGTCAAATCATTATTAAAAATAACTTGTAAAATTTTTTTATGACTGTGCAGAGATCATATGGTGTTTGATGCTTTCCAGTCCCATAATAAACTTTAACATATGCATAATTTAAACCTATACATCCAGCATACATTCAAGCAGTCATTCATCCAATTTGTTCAATTGTATATGTACAAAAATCCTATGGATTTAAATTCTTAAATTCCACAGCCTTCATTTCCACTTCCATTTTTCATTTTTATATGGTCTAAAATCTTGCCTTTGAACACTTGTGTGCATTGCAAAGGACTCAATTCTGTTAACCTTTGCACAGAGGCCTTTAGGACTTAAGCAAGTCATGCACATACCCATCATCCACCCGATGATGAGTAGATCAAGGCACTACTCCTAAATTACTTTGTAATTTAGAGACCATGCTCATTTAATTGCTGAGGAGTTTCTTTTTTTTTAAACTCCTGACATGCTCATGTTCTTCCTTTTATTACACATACCCCAAAATCTATTAAACTCACTCAAGGGTTTACTCCAATCATACAAAGCACTCATGCAAAATTGCACATCCAAAAATCATTCTGTCTTAATCTTATTTTACAAAACTTCCTGTATATTTATTTCTGGAAATTTTCCCACTGCTTGCATAAATCTGAGGTGGCCATGAGAAATGCTGTATTTATTTTGCTTAGAACATAGGATAGGGTTTTTAAGAAAAACCCACAAAAACATATTGATCATGATCTGAACAAATCAGCATATGTTTGTAGCATTGCATTGTTCATATCATTTTTAATATGAACTAGGCATGAGCATGAATCTCATTATTCACACTGCCTACTTCATTTCCCTTTAATATCCTATTTCTTAGTAAAACATTTTGCATATTCTTCATATAAAACTGGATTATAAAAATCTATTTCTATAATATGAATATATGTTTGATTAAACAAATTTCAAAACAAAAATAGTCAATACCAAAAACAAATCAAAATAGCAACCAAAAGAAATTCAATCAAAATAACATTCAGGATTGTTAACGTAAAAATCAGATGCTAACACCCCGGTGTAGATTGAAGTTGAGCGAAAGCACCACCCGTGAACACGGGAACTAAAAAACAAGTAGAGAAATCACAGAGAAAGCAAAAAAACAACAGTTTTTATAGTGGTTCGGCTTAGGGCAAGCCTACGTCCACTTCAATTCTCTTTATTACTGAATCGATTACAACTTTACAACAATCTTCAATTACAATTCTGATGAGACAAGCAACTAGAACTTTGATGCAGAAGAATTATTTGAATCCATGTAGATTACGTTAGATTTTTCTCCCGAAGTTAGTCGAAATACCTTTCGTACTTGAAGTGTCGAGTGAGTCGAGAATTCAGCAGAGTATCGGCGCTTAAAGAGATTGGCCAAAAGTCCCCTTCATGCTTGAGGTAGGTTGGTATTTATAGGGAAATTCCCCCCTTAGGTCGTAAGTCGTGACCGGTCTAAGGTAAGTCGTGGCCGACTCATCTGGCCCCTCCATGGTTTCACATAGGTTCATTTTCACAAGTCCCAGGTCGTCCTCGAGTCAACACAATCTCGTATCAATAATACGGCATCGGGTTTACATCTAGTAGCTTTAGGTCTTGGGCGACTCAAGCTAGGTCGTGAGTCGTGAACGAGTTAACTGGCAACTGGATCGTGTACGAGTTAAAGGCCACTGTTTCAAGTAGCTGCATTGAACTTGTCTTCCTTTGCTTGGGTCGTGAACGACTTAACATTAGTCATAGGTCGGCTGTGACTTAGGTCGGTAGCCTGCTTTAGGCAATTGGGTCGGCGTTCTTGTTAAGTATTAGGTAGGCAACTGTTCATCCTTAAGTCGGTATCACTTCCAGGCCTTAGGTCGGCATCCTTTTGGGTCGGTATTCTTTAAGGCATTAGGCCGATACCTGTGTTAGGTCTTAGATAGTTAGATCGGCATTCATGTTAGGTCGGCAACCTTGTCAGGGTATTGAGTCGGCATCTCTTTTAAGGCAGTTAGGTCGGTATCTATGTTGAGCCGGTAGCCTTTTTGAGTCGCTGAACATTGGATTTAACAATTGCCCCTCGAAGTACACGCTTAAGTCATGAGTCGTGTGCTTCGATCTAGTTCGTGAGTCGTGAGCGACTCAAAGAGGCTTGTTCTCTCGCTCGTCCTTCAATCTTCTCCCCTACCTCCTATATAAGTTGTCCAGTCGCCTCTTCCTTCTCACTTTACTGCTTTATCATCCCTTTCTGCCATTGGCGACTTCTCACTTTTCCGAAGGCGATTCCAAGCTAGTTGATCAACAATCCATCCTTTCCATTACATTGCGTAAGTGGTCTTGCTCCTTTCCCTATCCTTTACTACCACTGACTCGTGAATTCCACCTTTGAATCTTGAATCACCTCCTCGCGCAACGCTTCGTCGTGAATCTTGTTACACTGATAGTTGTTGAACCTGAATTAGTCTGATTCGGCTTTAAATGATTAACGAGATGACGCCGATGGGTTGCAACACTCCGGGCCAAGTGATTTTTTGATTTGCGTTAGGATGGCTAAGCATTGAATTTGGGTGATTTTGAACTGACTTGGTGGATGATACGATATCATGAATGAGACAGCGTGAATGGAATGAGGGTTTTTTGTGGATGGAGCGGCTAACGGGTTAACAGGTTGAGTGGAGTGGGATACTGACCTGGACGCAACCCAGTAATTTTGGGTGAACTAACCTTTGGCCGCCCTTATCCTTGAATCGTAGCCGAATTAACCCTTGGGGGAAATCTGCCGACCTAATCTTCTACCGATTTAACCATAGCCGAGTTAACCCTTAAACCGTGGCTGAGTTAAATCTTAAACCGTGGCCGAGTTAACCCTTAAACCGTGGCCGAGATAAATCTTAAACCGTGGCCGAGATAACCCTTGGGGAATTTTACATTACTTTTTGAACCGGAGCCTTTACCCTTCCTACTTTTTACAACTTAATGAGCCACCGACCTAAAGAATTAGAAACTTAATCTACTGGACTGAACTGCTTAATTCCTGGATTATTTTAACTTTGCTACCTTATTTCATAGACCACATTAACTTATAGGCCAACAACCTGCTGAAAACAACAATCGCAAAAACCATGGCGAATATACTGCCATTGACTGCCCACATCAAATGACAGATTAGCCGACATAAAGTAATCAACTTAAATACACTGTATGAAATGCTGTGAACCAATCAACTAAAGTGAAGTATTAATGCAAAGCATCGCTAACTTGAACTGATTTGTTTGCATCAACATTACACTTGCATATTAAAACAATGAACCCTGGATTTTATAACTGACAAATACTTGCTACTTTTTATTCCAGTTACATTTGCTTATTGCTTGATTGATTTTACACAACGCTCCACACACTTTAGGAAACGTGCACCTTCATGTTTGAATATCCAGTTGTTTGTGTAGAATGACTTCCCACCAAGAAGAAGAAGGGGTAGCTCAAGCTGAAGAGACCTTCCCGATAGCTATTCCCATAGAGAATCCTCCAGAGAGAACTCCGACTATCCTAACCCCGAGAGCATTTATTCAGCTACGTACTCAATTTGGTTTTGCTGAAAATGATGCCATACTTCCCGGGCCAAATGATACTGCCGACAGTCCTCCCCACAGTTTCGTTGCAGTCAATCGTCAAATGTGTTTAAGCGGGGCGATTCCTCCCTTTAACGACTTCCTTCGAACCCTTCTCCTTCGGTTAACAATCTCTCCATTCCAACTTCATCCTAATGGCTATGCTATTTTGATGGGGTTGTGTGTCTTGTTCAGGAGGACTCTTGATCGCTTGCCAAATTTTGAAGAAATTCGCTACTTATGCTCGTTTGCAAAGAGTAAAGACCATCCTTCCCTTATTATCGTGAGAAGTGCTAGAAACCGTAAGCTTATTTCTGATCTTACTGAAAGTGTTCATGGATTTTTGAACCAGTTTTTCTTTGCTCGCTGCCCCC
This sequence comes from Allium cepa, assembly GCA_030765085.1. Taxonomy (NCBI): domain Eukaryota; kingdom Viridiplantae; phylum Streptophyta; class Magnoliopsida; order Asparagales; family Amaryllidaceae; genus Allium; species Allium cepa. The sequence continues at coordinate 947,795,574 of CM060943.1, read as the reverse complement.
AGGGTTTTATGCCATCTGGAGAGTAGGAAGTAAGATTAACTGCTTCTATTTTCTCCATTTTCAAACTTTTCCGAGATCCGAATTATCAATTGCTAATCTCATTCTTTGCTCTTTTCAGCACTTCCTCTCCCTTCTAGAGATCCAATCCATAAGCAAGTTTTTGAAAGACTGAGTGCCGTGGCCGCAGAAGAGAGAAGTGCAAAGATTTTGTTGAGGGATGAATTTTTACATCAGTACGGGCTTTTACACATCTCTCGCTCTACACATCCTCATGAGATCCCAGACTCCCCGGCTAGAGCATCAGATGCCCCGGTTTCTTCTGACGCACCCATACCAAAAGATCCCGCTTCCGAAGCTTCTCTAGTGAAATGCTCTACTACTGTTTATGCAGCGGGGTCATCTGGCAAACTCACACTTGCCCCAGTTATTGAGGAAGAAGAGCCTCAGGGATCTCCCCAATGTTCACAGAAGTCTGGCGAAGAAGCCAGGAAAACAAGCCCTATTAGGCAGAGCGGGGACGGCACTTTCGAAGGGTTGAGCGACCTCTTTGCCACCTCACAGGAGATCTTTAAAGACGATCCTGTCACTGCCAGGGTTTCTTCTTCAGTAGTGGAAGCGACTTCTTCTTTGCAACAAGCTCCGTTGACCCAAGAGTTGACGTTAACTACTACCCCCACGATTACTCCGCAATCAAATAGTGGTTCGTAGTTTGATGCGCGTAGCTTGCACATCACACACACTTAGAATCCTTCTGCACTTTTATACTCCTAACTCTTTGTACTTTGAAGATTCTAAAGTTATGCTTCTTTTCTCTGAAGACTTTTAAGACTTGTCTCTCTTTTTTATTTCAGATTCTCCGATGGGACGCAGGGGCTCTTACTATGACGACTTGGAAGCGTAGCCAATATGATTATAGGCGCTACCTTTCCGTTCACAGAGAAACCGATGAAGAGAGAGCCGCCCGAAAGGCTCAGGAGAGGAGGGCTCAAGAAGAGCGTTATGAGAGAAAAGATAGGGAGGAGCGCCATGATTCTTCCCAGAGAGGTGACGATTCTCACAAGAGAAAGTCGCATGATGATCGGGGAAAAAGCCACATAGTTGAGGACCCAAGCAAGCGTGCCCGACACGGTGAAAAGCATGCTTCTACAACTCCTGAAAAGGTCACTGCCCCCGTCTCACTTGACATTCCTTCTGGCTCCCCTGCTCTCGGGAAGACAGACATTAAGACAATAATCAGCAGGCCTAAATTCCAAGTTGGATCAGGCCTAGCTACTCTGCAAAGCCGGTTCCCGCACTAGTGCCTAAAGGGAGTGCGGTTCAATCTTGACTTGGTCCCTATTGACAAGCCTGCCATGCTACGAAATCTCGATGCCGTCAGGCTTGATATTGAAAGGATGTCAAACTGGCAAAAGCTTGTTGACGAGCTTCAAAGGGTCAACCGTGCGAATATAGAGGCCATGCGTACTATGGAGAATGATAAGGCCGAATGGCAGAAGGTTCTTGAGCAGCATGATACCGAAATGAGGAGCATCGCTACTTACAATGAAGAGCTTGAAGCGAAAGTTGAGGAACTTAAACAAGAGCTTGCTACTTCTTATACCACATATACTCAAAAAGAAGAAGTACTTCAAAAGCAAGTTCGCGATGCTCACGCCGCTCAGCGACATGCCGAGGCACAACTTGAAGCTGAGCAGAAAACAGTGGGAAGGTGTCGTGCTGAGGTTACAGAGTTACGGGAGAAAGTCAACTCTCAGGAGGCAAAAATTCAAATGCTAAAGCTTCACCTTTCCAAGACTGAAAGAGAGCGTGATGAGGCCGTTGCCGGTAAAATTGCAGCTGAAGAATCTCATGAGGCAACGAAGACCAACATCAGCTCGACACTGTTTGACTTTTACCTGCATAGCATCTTGGGGCACGGTAGTCTCACCTTTCTAGGCCCCAAATATGAAGTTACACTAGCTGAAGTGTGGGATGATGCACTTGACATGCTTGGCGGTAAAGGTGCTGGCTATGCCGAATCAGCTCTTGAGGAGCATTACTTGGATGAAGATGCTCGCGCTGCTCTCGCCAGGGGGAAAGAACAACTTGCAAAATTAAGAGCTGAAATGGCAGAAGGGAAACGGTTAGGAAAAACTACTTCACCTATTCCAGTCCAGCCTTCTCCTTCGGCCGAAATCGACATTATTGGCTCCAGTTCTCATTCTCCATCCCCTACTAAAGTTACCACTAAGATCACAAGCATACAGGGTGGAGATGAAGGCGAAGAGAGTGCCGAAGCACAGGCTTACGAGGTTGATATATGGAAGCCGACTTCTCCAGGTAACTCTTCTGCCAATCTTTCTCAAGAAGACTGCTCATTTGCTTCTTATGGGTTTGATGAGCTTCTTGACTATTTCCTAAATCTCAACGAGCCTTTATCTCCTCTTTTTACTGATTTTAACCTCTTATCTTCTATAGAGAAAGTGCCAAGCATCATTCATACTTCCTCTCCTCCAATTGTTCCTCCTTCGATTCTCCAGGTCACTCCTCCGTCCGCCTCTCAACCCGGGTCACAAGAGGAGCAAATAGAAGCTCTTCATGGCTTAGATGATCCTATTGCTTCTCAAGAACATGGGGGAGAAAGGCTTGGAGAAGGCAATGAGTCTCCGGAGCGAACCACTTCTGATAACATAAAATTATCTGCTCTTGTTACTCCGGGAAGTGAGTATTCTTCAAGGAGGAGGAGGAAGCGTGCTACTTCCAAGAAGAGAAGGAAAGACATTCTTGTTTCTGAAGAGGAAGCGATAGTTGATCCGGCAGTAACCCTTTCTCCTTCATCCCCGACTCTCCCAAGCTGTCCTGAAAAACTGCCTATTAGGTCAGGTGAAGGCTCTAAGGGTGGTGGCAAGAAGAAGTAAGGGGTCCTTCTTCGATTTATTTTTACTTTTTGCTTTTTTCATGTACTGGCCGGAGATTGTGCGGGTACCGGCCTCCGCTTTTCTTTTTCTTTTTATTTTGAAACCTGTACCTGTACAAATTTTTGACAGTATTGAATAAAATGATTCTTTTTGTTTGTACAAACTTCTGTCTGTATCTGAGAATGCATTTACTATCCATTTTTGTACAAGTTTCTTTATATGATATTGCAGTGAGCTTGTGTTATGTTGTTCAAGCGTAATTTAACCAATGTAGTTATACCATGTTGTATGTAGCTATACCATGTTGCCCCTATACCATAGGCTCGTTGCAATATTTTATACTTTGAGGGGACTTGTACTCTTATTTTTTGTAGAATAATTATTCCATACTTGGAGGAATATTATCTTGTTAAAAATACAGTACATCTCCCTCCATATGAGTTTTTTACGCTTTATCCTTCGAAGATATCACTTTTTCCTTTGTGCATACACACATTTTACCAAGTGAATTCTTCTATGTAGTAAAGCGGACCTCCGAATGGCACTTTAACTTCTTTTTGAGGAAGAGTATTTTCCATAATAGGTGAATCATTCTTCCTTTGAAAGTTAAAGTGTGCCTTCGAAGAGGGCTTCTCTTTTCTTTTTTTTATTACGCCTCAGTAAAGGGCTTTCTGATCTTCGCTTTGCGCTTTTGACGAAATACTTCTTTGAAAAGTTGTACCTCTGAGGAGGGCTTTTTCACGCTTCAACACTTGGAAGGTTTATTTCAATCTCGGTGAAACGTGTGCCTCCGAAGAGTTGTGCCTCCGAGGAGGGCTTTCCACGTTTCAACACCTGGAAGTTTTATTTCAATCTCGGTGAAACGTGTGCCTCCAAAGAGGTCTTTCTGTTTGATTGTGCTTTTGGGAGGAGGTCTTTTTGTTTCTGCCTCTGAGAAGAGGTCTTTTTTTTTATTGTGCCTCTAGAAAGAGGTCTTTTTGTTTCTGCCCCTTGGGAGAGGCTTTTATTTTTTTTGATTGTGCCTCTGGGAAGAGGTTTTTTGTTTCTGCCCCTTGGGAGAGGCTTTTATTTTTCCCTGTTCGCTGGGAAGTGGGCCTCCGAAGAGGGCTTTTCACATTTCGTCTCACGGGAGTGTATCACCGATCATGGTGAAATGTGTGCCTCTGAGTAGGGTTACTGCTTGGAAGTTTGGAGTTTCTTTCTCTCGGTTGGACAGATTCATAGGAGTGTATCGACCGATCATTCCGCAACTTTGTATCGAGAAAGATCTCTCTTTTTCTGGTTTGGCCCGCTCAAGGTCTTTTAGCATTTCAACTGTGGTGAAATGGGCCTCCGAAGAGGGCTTTTCACGTTTCAACACTTGGAAGTTTTATTTCAATCTCGGTGAAACGTGTGCCTTTGAGTAAGGCTTTTGCCTGGAAGTTTGGAGTTTCTTTCTCTTGGTTGGACGGATTCATGGGAGTGTATCGACCGATCATTCCGCAACTTTGTATCGAGAAAGATCTCTCTTTTTCTGGCTAGGCCCGCTCGAGGTCTTTATCCTCCGAAGAATTGTGCCTCCGAAGAGGGCTTGTGCCTCCGAAGAGGTCTTTTGCTGATTGATGCTTGCTCGCCCATGTCTCTTTGTCATCCATTCATCTTGGCGATCCCCATTGTCTTTTGCAAGTGTCATCACTTTTTAGTTGCCAATAATTTCCCTTATCCAAAGAAATATACTTCATAGTTAAGCGAGTTGGTGGTGGTAGACACAGGCTATTTAACTGGTTGTTTGTTTGTTCAAACATTTGCAGTTAGTTAGAAATGGTCCACTTCCATCCACATTGCTAACTTTTGTTCGAAGCACTTCTTTTGTAGGATTTGAGTATGGAAATTTTGAATGGCTTAGTATTTGCTTGCTGAGTGATGTCGGAGATCGCTTGGTCTTGCGATGGGTAAGCTTTGCTCTTATGGCCTGCATTATTAAATCGACATTTTAGTAACACAATTAACGTATTTTATATGTCGAAATAAAACAAAGCAGTTTACAATAGTAGAGAACACAAGATTTATAGTGGTTCGGCCAAAAACTGGGCCTACATCCACTTTATAGATTTTCATTATTCACTTGCTTTACAATTGCTTTCAATTCAAGAATCATATACTCATAATTCTTTTACAACATTTCAGCAAAGCTTTCAAGTAAAATAGGGACGCAAATGATTGTTGTTCCAAGGTCTTGGGATTGGTTCTCCTTCGACAGTTGTGAGTTTGAATGTGCCATCAAGAAGTTTTGCGCCAATAACATATGGCCCTTCCCAGTTTGGTCCAAACACACCTATGGCTGTCATAATCCTCTTCAGGACTAAGTCCCCAACTTCAAAGCTGCGCTGACGAACTTTGGAATTGAAGTGCCTGGCTATTCTTTGCTGGTGAGCTTCAATTCTAAGCCTTGCCTCTTCTCTTCTTTAATCGAGGAGGTCAAGTGCTTCCAATTGCAATTTTTCATTCTCACTTTGATCAAGATGGATCCTTCTGTGTGAGGGGACTTCAGTTTCCACTGGAATCATCGCTTCTGATCCGTATGCCAATGAAAATGGAGTATGCCCAGTTGCAGTTTTGTGAGTGGTCCTGTATGCCCTTAGTGCAAGCGGTAACTTATCAACCCAACCACCTTTTGCTTTTTCCAGCTGCTTTTTGATGGTTGATTTGATGATTTTGTTTACTGCTTCCACTTGCCCGTTTGTCTGTGGATGAGCCACTGCTGAGAAGCTTTTTCGGATCTTGAATCGTTTGCAGAAATCTTGGAATTCCTCACTTTCAAACTGAGTACCATTGTCTGTGATTATCTTCTGAGGCACACCATACCTGCAAATGATATTTTTAGTCACAAAACTTATCATTTTCTTAGAGGTAATATTAGCCATTGGTTCGGCTTCAGCCCATTTAGTGAAGTAATCAACAGCAATGATAGAATATTTAATCCCCGATTTGGCAGTCGGCAAAGGCCCAATGAGATCTATTCCCCAGATAGCAAACGACCATGGACTGACCATTTGTGTTAGCCCAGTGGAAGGTGCTCTAGGAATTTTAGCGAATCTTGGGCATTTATCACACTTTCGAGAATAGTCAGCAGCATCCTGATTAATTTCCGGCCAAAAGTATCCATAACGGAGGATTTTCTTTGCTAAAGTTTGACCACCTGTATGATCCCCACATTCCCCTCCGTGTACATAAGTTAGAATTGTCTTAGCTTCTTCCTTTGTTACACATCGGAGTAATGGCATTGAAAATCCTCGTCTGTACAAACGACCATCTTGAACTATATATCTGGAGGCTTTTCTCATCAGCTTCTGTCGTTCTTTTGAACTTTCTGGCAAAGAACCATTGAGTAGATATTCAAGTATCGGAGTCATCCATGATTCTTGTTCTTGGGATACATTCATAATCCAATCAACATCCATTTCATCTGTGCTTGGACCTGACAAGACTTCGACGGGAATTAATCCCAATAGTTGAGCTTCACCGGTACTTGAATACTTTGCGAGAGAATCCACCTTCATGTTCTCTTCACGGGGTATATGGTTTATTGAATAACGGTCAAAATCTTGAAGGAGTTCCCAGGCTTTTGATAAATAGACAGGTAGATTCCCCCCTTTAGCTTGAAATTCCTTCCTGACTTAGCAAACAATAAGTTGAGAATCACTGAAGGTCTGTAATGCCTTGATGTTTAGTTCTTTAGCGATCCTTAAACCAGCAATGAGAGCTTCATATTCGGCTTCATTGTTTGTCGAAGGGAATTCTAGTCTCAGCGCATAACATAGCGATCACCCCTCTGGGGTTTCAAGGATAACCCCTGCTCCGGAACAGTAATCATTCCTTGCGCCATCGACATACAATTTCCATTGGATTGGGATGTTATCAGTGACTTCTTCCTCACTATCACCCTTATCCATACACTCTGCGATGAAATCTGCCAAAGCTTGTCCATTGATTGCTTTTCGGGGATGGTAAGTGATGTCATATTGGCTGAGTTCAATATTCCATTTCAAAAGACGGCCCGAAGTCTTAGGACGGAATAGGACTTGCTTTAGAGGTTGATCAGTGAGGACTTTGATGGGATGAGCTTGGAAATACGGCCTCAATTTTCTTGATGCGATCATAAAACAATAGGCGAGCTTTTCTAATCTTGAATAGTTCATCTCTGCCCAGTGAATCTTTTGCTGATATAATAGACTGGGCATTGAATCCTTGCGTCTTCCCGTGCCAACACTGCACTGAGAGCATGAGACGAAATTGCCAAATATACAAAGAGATCTTCACCAATGTCAGACTTTGAAAGTATTGGAGGCACTTTCATATGACGAACCAACTCATCAAATGCTTTATGACATTCAGGAGTCCACTCAAAGTTTTTCCTTCCTTTCTTCAGAGCATCAAAGAATGGAATGCATTTGTCAGTAGCTTTGGAAATGAACTGACTCAAAGCAGCAACCTTTCCATTGAGACTTTGCAATTCCTTCTTCGTTCTAGGAGCCTTGACCTCTCTCAGGGCAGTGATCTGAGCTGGATTGGCTTCAATGCCCCTAGCGCTCACAATGAAACCCTAAAACTTTCCGGACTCCACTCCAAATGAACATTTCAGGGGATTAAGCTTCATTCTGTACTTGCGGAGTACTGCAAACATCTCTGCCAAGTGATCCAGATGGTCCACTGCTTTCTTAGACTTTACTAGCATATCATCAACATAAACTTCCATTGTCTTGCCAATCTGTGGTTTAAACATGGCATTAGCAAGCCTTTGGTAAGTTGCCCCTGCATTCTCGAGTCCGAAAGGCATGACCTTGTAGCAGTAGAGTCCAACATCTGTGATGAAACTAATATCCTCTTGATCTGGCTCATGTATCATAATCTGGTTATATCCGGAATATGCATCCATAAAAAATAATAATTCATGTCCCGCCATCCCATCCACCAACTGATCGATCCTGGGCAGCGGGAAACAGTCTTGGGGCCGGCTTTGTTCAGATCTGAAAAATTAATTCATACTCTCCACTTTCCATTAGCCTTTTTCACCAGCACTGGATTTGATACCCAATTTGGATAAGTAGATTCTCTGATGAAACCGTTCTCCATGAGCCGATCCACTTCTTCTTTTAACGCTGCCGTTCTCTCAGGACCCTGAGTCCTTCTCTTCTGTTTCATAGGTGTAAACTTTGGATCAATGTTCAGAGTACGTACTGCAATCTCTGGGGATATTCCGCACATGTCAGCATGAGTCCAACCGAATACATCCAAATTAGCCTTCAAAAATGAAATCAGAACATTCTGAACTGTTGTGTTGAGCTGCGAACCCACATTAAGTATTTTTTTTGGGTCCTTTGGGTCAACGGGCACTGTTACCTCTACCAGTACTACCCTATTCTCCCCTGCACTGGCTTTCCTTGGATCCATCTCTCTTCGTGCGCCACTACATTCGCCAGTGCAGGGTCCACCTTGTAATTGCTACAAGGTTGGTTCCTTGGTGCAGACTGGAGCCGCCGCACCTTCGCCCATTTCTCTTTTCTTTGATTCTCGCAACTCTTCAAAGTAACATTCTCGCCCCGCATCTTGGTCTCGCTTAATCACACCAACTCCGTTATCTGTGGGGAATTTTAGAGTCAGACACCATGGGGCAAGGACAACTTTAAACGCAGTAAGAGTGGGTCGGCCTAAAAAGGCATTGTAGGCAGAGAATTCTTCAACAGTTATAAAGGTTTGCTTTCGAGCTACCTTCCTTAGTCCCTTTCCGAGTTCTACAAACAAATCAATGGTCCCAATCGGCTGTTTGGGTTCTCAGTGAAAGCACCAAAAATGTTAACGTACAAATTAGACGCTAACACCCCTGTGTAGATTGAAGTTGAGCGAAAGCACCACCCGTGAACACGGGAACTAAAAAACAAGTATAGAAATCACAGAGAAAGCAGAAAAAACAACAGTTTTTATAGTGGTTCGGCTTAGGGCAAGCCTACGTCCACTTTAGTTCTCTTTATTACTGAATCGATTACAACTTTACAACAATCTTCAATTACAATTCTGATGAGACAAGCAACTAGAACTTTGATGCAGAAGAATTCTTTGAATCCATGTAGATTGCGTTAGATTTTTCTCCCGAAGTTAGTTGAAATGCCTTTCGTACTTGAAGTGTCGAGTGAGTCGAGAATTCAGCAGAGTATCGGCGCTTAAAGAGATTGGCCAAAAGTCCCCTTCATGCTTGAGGTAGGTTGGTATTTATAGGGAAATTCCCCCCTTAGGTCGTAAGTCGTGACCGGTCTAAGGTAAGTCGTGGCCGACTCATCTGGCCCCTCCATGGTTTCACATAGGTTCATTTGCACAAGTCCCAGGTCGCCCCCGAGTCAACACAATCTTGTATCAATAATACGGCATCGGGTTTACATCTAGTAGCTTTAGGTCGTGGACGACTCAAGCTAGGTCGTGAGTCGTGAACGAGTTAACTGGCAACTGGATCGTGTATGAGTTAAGAGGCCACTGTGCCAAGTAGCTGCATTGAACTTGTCTTCCTTTGCTTGGGTCATAAACGACTTAACATTAGTCATAGGTCGGCTGCGACTTAGGTCGGTAACCTGCTTTAGGCAATTGGGTCGGCGTTCTTGTTAAGTATTAGGTCGGCAACTGTTCAGCCTTAAGTCGGTATCCCTTCCTGGCCTTAGGTCGGCATCCTTTTGGGTCGGTATTCTTTAAGGCATTAGGCCGATACCTGTGTTAGGTCTTAGATAGTTAGATCGGCATTCATGTTAGGTCGGCAACCTTGTCAGGGTATTGAGTCGGCATCTCTTTTAAGGCTGTTAGTTCGGTATCTATATTGAGTCGGTAGCCTTTTTGAGTCGCTGAACATTGGAGTTAACAAGGATCATCATATATTTATTCAAAGAAATAAGGATTTACAGAAATCATAATATGATTTTCATATAATATAGTTGGCTGCCCTTACTTGGGTCTTAATGCCTTAAATTTCATAAATGATTATCACTTACCTTTCTCTTCTTTTCCCCGAGAATGCCTAGGCTTGAAAACAGTGTGAGCTCCTCTTTTTTTTTTTAATGTGTTTTTGTTTTTCCCATAGAGAAAACCTCTGCTTTCCCTTTTGATTTAAATCATTTTACTAGGGTTTTACTAAAGGAAAAACCCATTTTAACCTTGCATTACTCAGAAAATTATGTGTGTGTTGTCATGGCTAAATGTGCCATTTTCTCTTGGTTTCTATTTCTGGTAAAAGTAGTTATCCTACCGCTTTTCCTGTCTGCATGCAATTTGCATGATTTACTTGCATATTATTTTTATGTAGCTCATTTTCACTATAAATTTCATTACACCTGAGTTATTTCTTATTCCTAGTTATTACTTTAGCCTATTTGTTTACTCTTGATTTATTTCAAAATTGTACTTATGCTCAGCTAATATTAAACTGGTTTCCAGGCATTTTAATTACCAAGAGGATTTTATTTTATTATCCCACGCTTCTCAATATTCACATATATACAAGTCTTGTGAATTTTAGAATTCGTCTTATACTTAATCATTTTCTTCTCATCACTGTCTAAAGATAATTATTCCTTGCATAATTATTTCACTCACTTCTGATATTCATTTTCAAGCTATTTTTTTGGTTATTTATATAATACATATACATATTTACACATAAAATTATGTAAATACAATGCTCCTCTTTACTCAGCTATTGTTCTCCCCCATTTTTATTTTTCCCTAACTATCATTTTCTCATTTATTTACTTTATTCATTCTTGTCATTTATTTTTCCATTTCCTGTTTTTTTAATGTAATTTTTATTTCTCAAAAATTTTGGGTCTTCACACTGTGTACGAGCTTTTGCAATTGACAAAGGATATAAATATATATACATCGACCCACCCGGTTGGAAAAACAAAAACAGTTCATATTTCCTATTTATTGCGTAGGCGTACCTTATTTTGCATTTTTAAGCAAACAGCTTATTTATTTAGTAGTTAGCGTAATCAAAACCAGCCTAATGACTTCTCCGAACCTGTACTTACTCTACTAAAACATGTAAGTGCCATATATATGAAGTTTAACAACATTTCACTTGCTTGCAAAAGTTAAACACGTAAATTCCAACAGCAATGCACACTAAACACTTTCCGTAAGCAATTTATATAAGTTTAATACTAATTCAACTGTTTTCATAATTTATAAACCTTTTTTATTCAATTTGAATGGTTTGCAACCCACGTGCTTACATTCAATTCATTTCTAATTTTACACAAACCCATATTATTCCAATTGATTTAAGAATCAATTTTATTTACTTGCAATGATTCATAGAATTTTATTTTCTTCTATTTTGGTCCAAGGACCAATTTTCTCATGCAAATTGGTAATATTCATTCAAGTAAATAACCACTTAAGCCGATGACCATTTCAAATTGATTCTAACTCAATTTATTATTTAATTCTCTCTATTTAAAATTCATTCACAACCATTTGATCTAGCTCAACACATTCTATTTAAATTTTATCCCTTTTCAATTTTATTCTCGATCCATTCATTTACATTTCATTCTATATTTGTTTATTCCCATCTATTTTATTTAGCTCGAAAACAATTCAGGCTATTTCATTCAATAAATATTTCTCAACTTATTTAAACCACACTTCATTTTGAGTTCGGCTTTCATTCAACACTTACTTAAGTTAATAACTTAACTTCATTTCAATTTGGCCAACCTCCATTTCTTTTTACAACAAATTCTATTTCCATCTTTCATTTGATTCTTATTTAATCAAATTCCATCCATTTATTTATTCAATATAATTAGTTTATTCACTCAATCCATTATGAATTTACATTTCCTTACTTAATCTATCCAAAATTATTTTATTAATAACAAGGCCATTTCCAATATATTTCTACTTATTTGGATTTTATTTGCAATTCAAACCATTACTATTTTAATCCAATTTCATTTTTCTTTGTTAGACACATTTCCAATTATATTTAATTTGTTAACACTTCAATTTGAATTTTAATTAATAACTCAAATTTTGATTTTACCACACTTTTAATTTACCATCCAATTTTATTAACTCACAATTAAATTTCATTAACTAATTTATTATCTAATTAGTTCTTCCCCTGGTTAAAATTCAATACTTGATTCTTAATTCCAAATATCACTTCATTTAATTTTATGAAGTGCAATTTATTTTATAATTCAAGTTTGGATATTAGTTTCATTATCCAAAACATCAAACAATATATATTTTGGATTTCGTATTCCATTTTTCAATTTTATAAGTCACAACTTATTATTCCACACATTTCCATTCATCCTAGGCTTGAATACATTAATCTTTTATTTTTAACTCGAGTTTTACACTTATTTAAAATCCACGCATATTTTATTCCATAGATTTTCAATTCTTTTACCAGTTATTCTAATTTATTATTCCAACCCAATTCTGATCCAACTTATCTTTATTTATTTAAGTAAGGATCTAATTCCATTCAATATCACCCATAACTCCACTGAATTAATTCAATTCTATTTTAACTCAGATTTATTTAATTCCATTTGATTTAATTTTCTTTCTCAATCCAAGTTAATTTCATTTTTAACTTTTCACTTTTCACTTTAAATTTAAATTCCAACATTCAAAGTTCATATTTCCTTCCTGATTTAAAAATCATCTCAATTTACAAGCATATAACTTATCTCATCAAGATTTCCAATTCCAATAATAATTCGGGATTTTTTTGTAATCTCTCGGCTTTTGGGTTCCAAATCATTCGAAGTCACCATTATCTCAAAATCACATTTTCAAAAATTTGAACAAATCTTGGCTTTTGTTTCCAACCAATTTCCTTTGAAACTTTAAAAAACAACTTGTTTTTCTGAACAAATCAAATTTGGCAGCAATTCATCACATAGAAACTCAAAAATGAACATCGATGATGCTGTAGTCATCACCGAATTATTTTCCAGCAACTGAAGTGAATTCAATGCCATGTCCTTTCCTGTAACAACCCGCATATTTATCGATTTTTTTTATTTAAATATTTTGTCGTTAATCGGATATTCGTCCGAAAAGCTAATTTTTGCAAACGGTCAAATTAGGACTCGAGACCACTTCCATTGAGTTCGAAATGCCGTTTACAACTTTTTGAAGTATAAACATTGATGGGTTTGGAGTTAGTGGAATTTCACTTACTTTTCCCGATTTGGACTTTGGGTTAGATTAGCCATTATAACTCAAACCCACTTCTCTCCTTCTCCTCACTCTTCATAAATTCCTACCAAACACAAACTTTAACATTAATGGTGAGTGGAAAGGGAAATTAGAAACTCCAAGCCTAGGTTTCAACTCCAACTCCATCATTCAACTCCAAATTCAAGGAAAAGCATTGGATTCAAGCTTGTAGTTGCTTCTCCATTCATCTTCAAGCTTTGCCTTCATAAATTGGTGAAAATGTGAGATTTTTATCTCACATTCTTGTCTATAACTATCTTGGACCGTTGGGAATGAATCCCTATCACTTTTGCATGTATATTTGCATTTGGTTTGGATTGGATTGGCGAAAAACTCCAATTTTTAGTGTTTTTGGTGAAATTCCGCACTTTGATCGTTCTTCCTATGCTAGGTCGTTAGCGTGGAAAAGTCTCGGCCTTCAAATAGCTCGTTTCTGGCCTTAAATCGTTCTACAGCCTTAGGTCGCTCGGCACTAGGTCGTAGGTCGTAGGTTGCTCGCCACTACATCGTTAGGTCGCGAGATACTAGGTCATTCACCTTTGGCCTTACGCCCACTCCTTTAGGTCGCATGGCCTTTAAATCCTTAGGTCACTTGACCATTTTAACTCGCAACTAATTTGGGTCGTCTTTGGCTTTAGGTCGCCCTACTGCTTATCACGACCATGTGTTAGGTCGTTAACCCCTAACTCGTTCGGCCTTGCCTGCTTCATTAGGTCGTTCGACCATTGAGTCGCTTGAGTCGTTAGGTCGCATGACCTTTAGCCCGTTAGGTCGCATGACCTTTGACCCGTTAGGTCGCATGAACTTTAACCCGTTAGGTCGCGTACAACTTTATGTCGCGAACCCTGTTAAGTCGCTTGAACTTGCCTGGGTTGTTAGGTCGCTTGGCCATTCCAGTTAGGTCGCATGACCCATTAAGTCGCTCGCCTCCGTTAGGTCACGCATCACCCTAATTCTCTCGGCCTTGCCTTCGTTAAGTCGAGTGACACGTTAGGTTGCGCATCACCTTAACTCGCTCGACCTTGTTTAGGTCGTTAGGTCGCGAACACCCCTAGGTCGCTCGACCACTTATACTCGTAGGTCGCTCAATCCTATCCTCCCTTAGGTCTTCACTAAGTCGACCCCTAGGTCGAACCCCGTAGCGGGGGCGTTATCCCCGCACCCCCACCTTGGGGGTTGCCACCATCCCTGGACCCCCTCCGTTGGGGATCTTATCTGAAAAACATTAAACAGAACTTGCATTGTTGAGATGCTGAGTTGACCATTCTTCGAGACAAACTATCTTTGGCTTCTCGAACAATTTTATGGTATCACGGCCTTGCTAAAAAGGCGGGATAACAATTTTAGAAATATGAAGGTTTCAATACTAGTAGTAAATATCAAAACTCTTTCATCAAAATGATTTTAACTCTATTTTACTACAAAGCTCTTTCCTTAAACCGTTTTCCAATCTATTAGTTTATACAAACCTTTACTTCACTCGGATTGTAACGACGTGGATTTTTCGCTGTGGAAAATCGACATCCATACTTCATATCGTATTCGAATGTCATAGATTCGATCGTTCAAATACGATTCGCCGGAGCATATAACAACATTAAGTAAATAACACAGCGGAATAAAAGAATAATACATTGATATACAACACAGATACAATATCCGATACACAGAGTGATACCATGAATATCAATATACATCAGAGATATTATACAATAAAATAGCAGTGGAAAAGAAACAGATAACATCAGCAGCGGAACAAATAACTCTAAGATAGTTTTCAAGGAAGAACTCCAAAACTGCAACTCCATCTCCAAGAACGAATCCAGCAATAGCTCGAACTCCCAATAACCATGCACCAAGCTAAGCAAGACTGGTGTGGTCCAAAGGCTGAACTAACTCTAGATAATCTGCTAAACCTGACTATCTGAAAAACCCAAACTCTAGACTGCTCGTGTAGAAAATAATGAGCACCCAGAGTTTAGGAAAGAAAATAATAAACTTCGGATCAGTCGTGGGACTGGTGTGAGCAACAAAAACAGTTTATCTTTTAAAACAATCAACAAAAGATTTTTTTTTTAAAATCAATTCGCAGTGCTTTTTAAAACGAGACTGCCATAAGCCTCCCGCACACACACACAACGCAAACGCAGAATCGGAGGAGATTTCTCCTTATGATAGTCAAAGATGTTTGATACACATTAAAAGAAACATTTGATATTATTACTAGTGCATAGTGTAGGAAAAATTTATTTCGAAAATAAAGATATAAATCTTAGCCAGCATAGACATTTCGAACTATGTCTACTATAGCTACCATCTAAACAGTGGTGACCACCATAAGTAAATGGCAGATTCTACAACTAAAACCGTACAGGGTTTCGTATTGGGAATTTGATTTCCAACAAATGGTCAGGCCAAGGAACTTCCCATTGCCACATGAGAACGCCTCTGGAAGGACGTCCTCGAGAACCTAACCGGATCTCTGCCAACACAAGGCCGGGTTACCCCTAACTGGGTAACTACTGACACGAGTATGCCATCCCCCGGTCCTTTGGGACCTTTATCCGAGCGCTCGTAATCAACATCACACCAAAATAATAAGTGTTTCAACATGAGTAAGTATCTGGGCTCCATACCATGATACCTCCCTTTTCCAGAAGGAAAGGCACATACCCTAAAGGGAGCTACCCCTCATAACCTTGCCGCATCTTTCCTGTTTTGACCATTCCGGGGTGTGAAGCCCGCTTTATACAAAAGCTGTGCTTTGGGTCAATCAAATGATCATATAAATGATCACAAAGATAAGTGATCAAACAAATGATCATATCACAAATGATCAAACAATGATCATTTCACAGCAACACTCAGCATGTCACATTACCAAATTGGGAATATATCGCTGATAACCATCAACTACATAACCTCTGAGCTCGTACGTCTCAGAGAAGGGTGTTAAGCTAAGAGAATAAATTCTCCGCCACCAACAGAAATATATTTGAAAGAAATCAGCTTTATATCTCAATCTGTAATGTCAGACATAACAATCCATACAAGTCTATTCTGGGTTCGAACAGAACCAAAGGCACTTCCAAAGAAGTCCTTGCAATCCGGATATTCACAATCCCGATGGGATTTCCAATCACTTAGGGAGTCTCTATACCGGCGCGACTCAGTGCAGAGACAATCGATAGGTCATCCTATCGCTCTCGCAAATACTCGGTCTTCACCACCGGTCTTCAAATGCTATCCATAACGTCAAATGACATATTCGGAATGGGTTATACGACACAAAGGTCCTTTCCCGGCTAAACCAAATAGTGAGCGAAAATATTTTAAACATATGGATATGGGATTTCAACTAAGTCACAAATTAATAATTCAAAACTTTATTTCAAATGGTTTAAACCAAATATCATTTCAAATCTTTTAAACAAAAGATTTATTTCACAAAATTCCATTTACGGATTTCAAAACAATTTCTATTTCATTTGGATGAACTCGTGTAAAATCTTTAAATTAAAGATTTATCTTATAGCTTTCAAACCGTTCCCAAATGTTCACTTTCAAAATTCATTTCCAAATATTCATCAATAACTTGGTAAACTATTTCAGTTTAAACTTGAAATCTCTTTTATATAATTTGAAATTCGTTTCTCCTATGAAAGTTTTTTATTATTTAAAAACAACAGTCTTATTTCGAAAAAAAACCGATTTCATTTATACAAGTTACAATCTTTGGGTTAATTCAAATTCCCAAAAATAATACTTTGAAAATGGTTTAACTCATAATGACTAGTATAATATCGTTAATCCCTAGTTTCAAATTACAGAATTCAATTTGAATATTGAATTCAAATTTAAATTAAAGTATTTAAATTCCAAAACTTAATGAAGTAAATTAAAATAAATTTTAACTTGAAATTCCATTCCAAAAGCTTTTCACATTTATTCCAATTCCATTTCCAAAACATTTGAATTTAAAAATTCAAATACAAATATTTTCAAAAATTTGTGACTTAATCGATTTCCTCGTGAAATCCATATTTGTGTGTGTATGGTATGGTCCAAGGGTTTAACACAATAGTGCAACATCATTCAATCATCATAAATCAAAACACTGAAATATAGTTGATAAGAGATATAACTATAAAGCTTATCTCCCATTCACAGATTCACAGATAATATATAGATGTATCATCAATAAATGAATAAATTATATAGAGCTCAATCCACGGAATAAAATATCACAGATCAGATAGGACAATCAATTCAAGGCATTTCATACAATATAATCATTCATAAGTAAGGTCAAGCATTCAATAATCATTTATAAACAGGACTGTTTAATCCAAATTAATTCAATTTATCTCCAATTAAATTAATTGCTTATGAATTTATTATCCAATTCTAATTTATTAGTTCCAAATCATTTGATATAAATTAATTTATCAAACACTTTAATTTATTAAATTATTCTTAATCAATCATATTAATTAAATTAACTTTTGAACCAATTATATAATCAATTAACTATAATTAATAAAAATATCCAAAATTAATCACTATAAGTGATTAATCCTTAATTACTTTCATGAAGTAATTTCATTTTAACAATGTATAATTTATTATCTAAATTAATTAATCTAATTAATTATCAAGATTTATCGCATTAATTTAATTACTTAATAATCTCTAGTTAAATATCTTTATTAACTACTAATATTTCTTTAATCATTTTCTTAAGAAATTATCTTAGATTAATTCATTATTAATCATTTATGATTTTAAATTAATCTAAATTTAAAATTTAAAATCAAATAAATTATTCTTTAATTACCATATTTATTAAACCATTTGATTACCATGATTATCTCTAAGATAATAAATTCTTCACTAATGATTTTCATTAATCCTTTAAGTGTAATTTAAACATTACACTTTTAAATTCAAATTCCATTTGAATTTAAGATTTAAGACGAATATGTATTTAAATATTAACCAATTTAAATACCAATTTATGAACCTTAAAATAATGTAAAGAACGTTTATTGTTTTCATAGGAAACTTATATAAGGAAAGCCTTTAAATTCAATTACTTAAATTTTAAGCTTTTAAATCACATTACATTTTTAACTTGCAAATTTCAAGCTTAAAAACAAACATTTAACCTTCCATTTAACTTCAACCCTTTTTTTTCCTCTTTCTTCTTACTTAACCACTCAATGCCTTAAACAATTTGAGTTAAAAAAACAAACTTTATTTTATCAAAATCTAATTATACAATCTAACTTGAATTATACTTAAAGTTTTATTTAGACTCAGATTTATTTGATTTTAAATTTAAAAACTAGAATTTAAATCTGTTCAAAACTGTTACAGGTTTAAAACCTGAACAACTTCAACCCGAGCCTCCCCCTTATCTACTACGAGCAACACGTGAAGCTTCCCCGAGAAAATCAACGGCCTGCTTCGAGTTTCCCCCCTTTCATAAATTCGAACCCATCTACTTCATCAATGCGAAAAACCCCAGATGCACAGAACTTCACCTCGTGCACGTGTACAATCCCGTTGATCGCTTCAAGCCACCACCTCGACGTCGAGCAAGTCATCCATCTTCCCCCAACTCGATCTCATTCACCAAAAAGCCAAGATCCACGTCGCCATTCAAAATCGAAGGCGAGCTCGAAAATGAAAACCTGGCAACATCCCATTCTCGCCGCCTCGGCCACCGGTGATCACGAAACTCGGGCTACATCTTCGTCCACCCTTCCATCTCCATCTCCCAAAATTTGGTAGCGCCCGATCCATTGGAGCATGCGTGCTTGATCGAAAATCATGGCCTCTTTAAACTAGGGTTCTGAACAAAAAACCCTCTACAGCAATCACGTCGATCACTTCCATCGCCATCGGCCATTTTTCCTCGCCTCTCTGATCACTCACTTGCCTCCCGATCCAATCACGATGAATTCCCTAGCGTCGATTATCGTAAATTGATGAAAAACCATAATCCGTTCAACTTATAAATTTCCAATATATATATACTTAAAAATTATGAAACATTTAACAAAATTCATTAATTTCTACTTCAAATCAAGTTGTAAAATCAAAGCCCAGTTTCCAGACAATTTATTTTTCTGCTTTGGTTCGATTTTAACTGTACCTTTCTATTTTTGAATTGATTGCTAACTTTAAATACTTGAATTTATTTTAAAAGATGAATTTACCTTCACTCAATTACTTTCCATTTAAAGATCAGATTCAGGAACAGATTGGAAGAGTAGGAATTTAGTTTTGAATTTGTTTAAAAACTGTTAGTTTAGACAGAGGCTCATGTATTTACAGTCATATACACACAAACATTTTTATATATATGCAGACATGCAATGATATTCATACTGTCATATTGCATTCATTAAGATATTCAACCATCCCACAAATCAAACAATCATCGTACTATCAAAATATATCAATAGGATTAGGCTTTTAAAGGAAGAGTTGCTCACCGTGGTTTCTAGAAAAAGAACAGAGCCTGTATTTGAGTTTTCATCTGAAAATTCTAGTTCCATTTTGATTTTCCAGTTCGAAAGCTTGAACACTTGCTTGTGATCTCTGGTTTGTCTTGTTGATTGTTGTTTAAAGTTGAGTTTCTTTTGTTTAAATTGTAAATGATACTCACTTCAATTATTTTCTTAGCCTTGAACTGATCGAATGTGATGAGGATGGATATATAAGAAGAAGTATACAGGTTGTTTTCATTTTGTATAACAAGTCGTGGCTGAAGATGCTTTGATAAGCCAGAGGTATGTTGCATTTATTGTTAAGTACTTTCTGTTTCTACTTAAATATATTTGCTGTCCTTGCATTTTGTTTGCATTACTTCTTACATGCTACTTGAAATATTTGTTTTCCTTAGTATCGTTTAAGTGTACATATATATAAAGTTATTATGGTTATTGTTATAAATTTTAAATTTAATTCTATTTTAACTTAAATATTTACTTCTATAACTTTTTATATGTTCATTTCATAATTTATATAACTATAAATTTACTTAAATATTTGTTTAACACCAACACAAACTTTATTTCCTTGTTAAGTTTAACTATCGACTATTTTATAATTTTCAAATACTCGATTATTAAAATTTTACTAACATTTTGTATAAATTACCAATTATTACACAATTTTTATTCAAAAATTAAATTAATTGTCGAATTAAAATAAATTAAAACTCGGGATCGTTACAAACTTCCCCCCTTAAAAGGAATTTCGTCCTCAAAATTCGGCAGAGAGATAACGAAGATAGATAAAAGATAGAGAAATATATTTTCAGATCAAGCTCGATATCAATTCTGCATTTGGCTCACCAAATCAGAATATCAACATTAGATACAAGAAATTATAATAGAATTTCAAATTCGGTTTTAAACGAAATCATTTTATCGATACTTTCAAATTTATCCTTCATCTTCTATTAATCAATTTTAACTCAATTTAAAATTTCTAATTTATTCAAAATTTCAAATTTCAAATTCATTCAATAGAGTTTAAATCGAAAAATAACAAGAACCGATGAAGTACGAAGTAAAAATTTCCTACAACGATACGTAGGGCCTTCATCACACCGAAACTTCTTTGTGGAGCTGTCACGAAGAATTCAAAAGAATTTGGAACCGAATCAAAGAAAATTGAGAAGAGAAAGATATTTCCACTGTTGCAGGGTATTGACAATCTATAGTCGTATCCCCTTGTAACCTATCTCATTTTCATCTTGCACTCATACTCACTATCAGTGGATAGTAAGAGAATTTACTGAGGTATTCAAACTGATATCTTAGGGATACACATTCTAGGGATACTTCACCCTATCTCTAGTAGATACTTCACCCTATCTCTAATGAGCTACTTAATGTGTTATACTCCTGAGCTAATGTTTAACCTTAGCTCTGATACCAAATGTAACGATGCGGATTTTTCGCGTTCGAAAATCGACATCCATACTTTATATCGTATTCGAATGTCATAGATTCGATCATTCAAATCCGATTCGCCGGAGCTTATAACAACATTAAGTAAATAACACAGCGGAATAAAAGAATAATACATTGATATACAACATAGATACAATATCTGATACACAGAGTGATACCATGAATATCAATACACATCAGAGATATGATACAATAAAATAGCAGCGGAAAAGAAACAGATAACATCAGCAGCGGAATAAATTACTCTAAGATAGTTTTCAAGGAAGAACTCCAAAACTGCAACTCCATCTCCAAGAACCAATCCAGCAATAGCTCGAACTCCCGATAACCATGCACCAAGCTAAGCAAGACTGGTGTGGTCCAAAGACTGAACTAACTCTAGATAATCTACTAAACCTGACTATCTGAAAAACCCAAACTCTAGACTGCTCGTGTAGAAAATAATGAGCACCCAGAGTTTAGGAAAGAAAACAACAAACTCTGGATCAGCCGTGGGACTGGTGTGAGCAACAAAAAAAGTTTATCTTTTAAAACAATCAACAAAAGATTTTTTTTTAAAATCAATTCGCAATGCTTTTTAAATTGAGACTATCATAAGGCCTCCCGCACACAAACACAATGCAAACGCAGAATCGGAGGAGATTTCTCCTTACGATAGTCAAAGATGCTTGATACGCATTAAAAAGAAACATTTGATATTATTACTAGTGCATAGTGTAGGAAAAATTTATTTCAAAAATAAAGATATAAATCATAGCCAGCAAAGACATTTCAAACTATGCCTACTATAGCTGCCATCTAAACAGTGGTGACCACCATAAGTAAATGGCAGGTTCTACAACTAAAACCGTACAGGGTTTTGTATTGGGAATTTGATTTCCAACAAATGGTCAGGCCAAGGAACTTCCCATTGCCACATGAGAACGCCTCTGGAAGGACGTCACCGAGAACCTAACCGGATCTCTGCCAACACAAGGCCGGGTTACCCCTAACTAGGTAACTACTAACACGAGTATGCCATCCCCCGGTCCTTTGGGACCTTTATCCGAGCGCTCGTAATCAACATCACACCAAAATAATGAGTGTTTCAATATGATTAAGTATCTGGGCTCCATACCATGATACCACCCTTTTCCAGAAGGAAATGCACATACCCTAAAGGGAGCTACCCCTCACAGCAACACTCAGCATGTCACATTACCAAATTGGGAATATATCGCTGATAACCATCAACTACATAACCTCTGACCTCGTACGTCTCAGAGAAGGGTGTTAAGCTAAGAGAATAAATTCTCCGCCACCAACAGAAATATATTTGAAAGAAATCAGCTTTATATCTCAATCTGTAATGTCAGACATAACAATCCATACAAGTCTGTTCTGGGTTCGAATAGAACCGAAGGCACTTCCAAAGAAGTCCTTGCAATCGAATATTCACAATCCCGGTCGGATTTCCCATCACTTAGCGAGTCTCTATACCGGCGCGACTCAGTGCAGAGACAATCGATAGGTCATCCCATCGCTCTCGCAAATACTCGGTCTTCACCACCGGTCTTCAAATGCTACCCATAACGTCAAATCACATATTCGGAATGGGATATACGACACAAAGGTCTTTTCCCGGCTAAACCGAATAGTGAGCGAAAATATTTAAAACATATGGATTTGGGATTTCAATTAAGTAACAACTTAATAATTCAAAACTTTCTTTCAAATGGTTTAAACCAAATACCATTTCAAATCTTTTAAACAAAAGATTTATTTCACAAAATTCCATTTACGGATTTCAAAATAATTTCTATTTCATTTGGATTAACTCGTTTAAAATCTTTAAATTAAAGGTTTATCTTATAGCTTTCAAACCGTTCCCAAATGTTCACTTTCAAAATTCATTTCCAAATATTCATCAATAACTTGGTGAACTATTTCAGTTTAAACTTGAAATCTCTTTTATATAATTTGAAATTCGTTTCTCCTATGAAAGCTTTTCATTATTTAGAAACAACAGTCTTATTTCGAAAAAAACCCGATTTCATTTATACAAGTTACAATGTTTGGGTTAATTCAAATTCCCAAAAATAATACTTTAAAAATGGTTTAACTCTTAATTACTAGTATAATATCGTTAATCCCTAGTTTCTAATTGCAGAATTCAATTTGAATATTGAATTCAAATTTAAATTAAAGTATTTAAATTCCAAAACTTAATCAAGTAAATTAAAATAAATTTTAACTTGAAATTCCATTCCAAAAGCTTTTCACATTTACTCCAATTCCATTTACAAAACATTTGAATTTAAAAATTCAAATACAAAACTATTTTCAAAAATCTGTGACTTAATCGATTTCCTCGTGAAATCCGTATTTGTGTGTGTATGGTGTGGTCCAAGGGTTTAATACAAAAGTGCAACATCATTCAATCATCATAGATCAAAACACAGAAATATAGTTAATAAGCGATATAACTATAAAGCTTATCGTCCATTCACAGATTCACAGATAGTATATAGATGTATCATCAATAAATGAATAAATTATATACAGCTCAATCCACGAAATAAAATATCACAGATCAGATAGGACAATCAATTCAAGGCATTTCATACAATATAATCATTCATAAGTAAGGTTAAGCATTCAATAATCATTTATAAACAGGATTGTTTAATCCTAATTAATTCAATTTATCTCCAATTAAATTAATTACTTATGAATTTATTATCCAATTTTGGTTTATTAGTTCCAAATCATTTGATATAAATTAATTTATCAAACACTTTAATTTATTAAATTATTCTTAATCAATCATATTAATTAAATTAACTTTTGAACCAATTATATAATTAATTAACTGTAATTAATAAAAATATCCAAAATTAATCACTATAAGTAATTAATCCTTAATTACTTTCATGAAGTAATTTTATTTTAACAATGTATAATTGATTATCTAAATTAATTAATCTAATTAATTATCAAGATTTATCGCATTAATTTAATTACTTAATAATCTCTAGTTAATTATATTTATTAACTACTAATATTTCTTTAATCACTTTCTTAAGAAATTATCTTAGATTAATTCATTATTAATCATTACTGATTTTAAATTAATCTAAATTTAAAATTTAAAATCAAATAAATCATTCTTTAATTACCATATTTATTAAACCATTTGATTACCTTGATTATCTCTAAGATAATAAATTTCTTCATTAATGATTTTCATTAATCCTTTAAGTGTAATTTAAACATTACACTTTTAAATTCAAATTCCATTTGAATTTAAGATTTAAGACGAATATGTATTTAAATATTAACCAATTTAAATATCAATTTATAAACCTTAAAATAATGTAAAGAACATTTATTGTTTTCATAGGAAACTTATATAAGGAAAGCCTTTAAATTCAATTACTTAAATTTTAAGCTTTTAAATCACATTACATTTTTTAACTTGCAAATTTCAAGTTTAAAAACAAACATTTAACCTTCCATTTTACTTCAACCCTTTTTCTTCCTCTTTCTTCTTACTTAACCACTCAATGCCTTAAACAATTTGAGTTAAAAAAACAAACTTTATTTTATCAAAATCTAATTGTACAATCTAACTTGAATTATACTTAAAGTTTTATTTAGACTCAGATTTATTTGATTTTAAACTTAAAAACTAGAATTTAAATCTGTTCAAAACTGTTACAGGTATAAAACCTGAACAACCTCAACCCGAGCCTCCCCCTTATCTACTTCGAGCAACACGTGAAGCTTCCCCAAGAAAATCAACAGCCGGCTTCGAGTTTCCCCCCTTTCATAAATTCGAACCCATCTTCTTCATCAATGCGAAAAACCCCAGATGCACAGAACTTCACCTCGTGCATGTGTACAACCCCGTTGATCACTTCGAGCCACCACCTCGACGTCGAGCAAGTCATCCATCTTCCCCCAACCCGATCTCGTTCACCAAAAAGCCAAGATCCACGTCGCCATTCAAAATCGAAGGCGAGCTCGAAAATGAAAACCTGGCAACATCCCATTCTCGCCGCCTCGGCCACCGGTGATCATGAAACTCAGGCTACATCTTCGTCCACCCTTCCACCTCCATCTCCCAAAATTTGGTAGCGCTCGATCCATTGGAGGACGCGTGCTTGATCGGAAATCATGGCCTCTTTAAACTAGGGTTCTGAACAAAAAACACTCTACAGCAACCACCTCGATCACTTCCATCGCCATCGGCCATTTTTCCTCGCCTCTCTGATCACTCACCTACCTCCCGATCCAATCACGATGAATTCCCTAGCGTCGATTATCGGAAATTGATGAAAACCCATAATCTGTTAAACTTATAAATTTCCAATATATATATACTTAAAAATTATGAAACATTAAACAAAATTCATTAATTTCTACTACAAATCAAGTTGTAAAATCAAAGCCCAGTTTCCAGACAATTTATTTTTCTGCTTTGGTTCGATTTTAACTGTACCTTTCTATTTTTGAATTGATTACTAACTTTAAATACTTGAACTTATTTTAAAAGATGAATTTACCTTCACTCAATTACTTTCCATTTAAAGATCAGATTCAGGAACAGATTGGAAGAGTAGGAATTTAGTTTTGAATTTGTTTAAAAACTGTTAGTTTAGACAGAGGCTCATGTATTTACAGTCATATACACACGAACATTTTTATATATATGCAGACATGCAATGATATTCATAATGTCATATTGCGTTCATTAAGATATTCAACCATACCACAAATCAAACAATCATCGTACTATCAAAATGTATCAATAGGATTAGGCATTTAAAGGAAGAGTTGCTCACCGTGGTTTCCAGAAAAAGAACAGAGCATGTATTTGAGTTTTCATCTGAAAATTCTAGTTCCATTTTGATTTTCAAGTTCGAAAGCTTGAACACTTGCTTTTGATCTCTTGTTTGTCTTCTTGATTGTTGTTTAAAGTTGAATTTCTTTTGTTTAAATTGTAAATGATACTCACTTCAATTTTTTTCTTAGCCTTGAACTGATCGAATGTGATGAGGATGGATATATAGGAAGAAGTATACAGGGTGTTTTCATTTTGTACAACAAGTCATGGCTGAAGATGCTTTGATAAGCTAGAGGTATGTTGCATTTATTGTTAAGCACTTTCTGTTTCTACTTAAATATATTTGCTGTCCTTGCATTTTGTTTGCATTACTACTTACAGGCTACTTGAAATATTTATTTTCCTTAGTATCGTTTAAGTGTACATATATATAAAGTTATTATGGTTATTGTTATAAATTTTAAATTTAATTCTATTTTAACTTAAATATTTACTTCTAGAACTTTTTATATGTTCATTTCATAATTTATATAACTATAAATTTACTTAAATATTTGTTTAACATCAACACAAACTTTATTTCCTTGTTAAGTTTAACTATCGACTATCTTATAATTTTCAAATACTCGATTATTAAAATTTTACTAACATTTTGTATAAATTACCAATTATAATATAATTTTTATTCAAAAATTAAATTAATTGTCGAATTAAAATAAATTAAAACTCGGGATCGTTACATGGATGAGAAATCGAATTAAACGGCTTAGTAAAACAAGTGGTACGAAACGCTTGCGTTTGCTTCGTCGGTTAATTCTCGGACTTGTTCGATTGAATCTTTTGTGACAATTTTCTAGTGAAGATTTACAGTTTGTTCGTAAATGTTTAAGTTAAGCAAGTGGTTATGGGACATGAAGCTAAACTTTTATATTTACTAACTTAGTGTAATTGACACTTCTTTATGATCATGACGATCATTTTTGTGATTTAGACTAGCAACTGTGCGATGTCTCTTTGTCTGCGAGGGAGACTAGACCTCGCTCTTGTGATGTTTCGCCATCGCATTTGTGTGATGTTTCGCCATCGCATATGTGCGGTAGCGCCCCACGGTCTTAGGGCCATTCGTGTGTCAAAATTAATGGCTTGCAACCATGAGATAGCGTCCCGCTTTTTGTTACACGTGTAGGTGAGTTTTCATACTCCCATTTTGTGAGTTTTCATGCTCCTATATTGTGATTTCTGGATTTCTTGTGTAGACTTCTGGAATTTGTGCTTCACCTATTTTCATGATTTTCATTGTTATGATTTTCCAGCTTTTATGTTTTGGTGAATTTGTGTGTCATCACCTTTTTTTAGGTGAATTTGGATCTTTTAGAAGATTCTTTTGATATTGTCTGATCTCTTGATGATCTTAGTTACATGCTTATCATAATATGTCTTTATGGTTACTATATGTTCTTGCCATATCTATTGTTTTATATCATGTTATCTGATATTTATAGCTAGATTGATCCATTTATTATTTTCTTATAAATAATACTCGGGTCAGACCGAGATGTTACAGGTGCTTCTGCTTGACTTCTCCCCCAGGGATTTACTACTCTGACTTTTGGCTGACCATTTAGATTAGCAGTTTTTGTCGTTTACACTTGAGATATTGATGCAACTCAGGCCAAAGAACTAAGTCGTACACGACTTAAGGAGGGCTAGAGTCGTCCACGACCTAAGGAGGCGGGTTTAAGTCATCCACGACTTAACAAAGCTAAGGGGACAGGGTTACGACTTAACGGGAGCTTGAGTTGTTCAAGTTTGATGAGTCGTTCACGACCCAATGACTCATCTATAAGTCGTCCACGACTTATCATGAAGCAGGGGAAAGTTCCAGCTGTTAAAAGCTTTGAGTCGGAGGAAGGGCATGACCTAGTTAAGTCGTTTGAGGAGATATGCTGCAGGGAGCTTGGGAGCTTGAGTCGCAGAAGCTATGAGCTTGGGAGCTTGAGGCGTTGTAACTTGTATATGGATGAGTCGTAAGTCGTCTTGTGTTGAGTTGGTTGTACCTCGTTAAGTTTTAAAGTCCTGAGTCGTTATCTGTTAAGTCTTAAAGTCCTGAGTCGTTATCTGTTTGTAATTTTTTTTCCTTGAGTCTTTGTGTCGTTGAATGTAAGCCGGTCATGTGTATATATGTTGTGATGTAGTTGAGTCGTAAGTCGCGGCTTGCTTAAGTCGTGTGTGTGTTGAGTCGCTGCTGACCAAGCGAACCTTTAAGAGTTGAGTCGCGTTTGTTGATGAGTCGTTGCCGACCTATGGATGAGCCATAAGTCGCGTATGACTTAAGGGACAGGGTTTGTGAAAACACTATAAATAGGGAGTGAGTTGTACATTTGAAGAGGTTGATTTTTGAATAAAATTTCTTGTTTGATTGCTGTGTGCTTTCATCCTAAATTGGTAGTTGAGTGTAATCTCCTATCTCCACTTTCGGTTATTCGAGTGCGCTCGAATCAATGATTGTTGAAGCCGATTCGCGGAATCAAGTGCGCTTGATCAACGCTTGAAGAATTGAAGATCTTCTCTCACGGTATCGTGCGCAATCGACGTGTCGAAGATAGCTAGAATTCGGTATCTTTGTGATCAACGAATTTGGGCATTTCAGTATCTTCAATCCACCGATTGCTACTTTCATCGATCTACATCGATTTGTTAATTATCTGCTGCGTTAGTTTTGGTATCAGAGCTTGACTTAGCCAATCATAGCTAAGACGAGTCTTGGAGCCAAGGAATTTGAAGTTTGGTATTCGTCGTGTTAAGTATAGGCCGAGCATCAGATTTTGGTATCATTGTTTAAAGTAGGAGCCATGCCTGGCTGTTTGAATTGAAGGGTTGAGCTATTGCCGAGTCAAGGTTGTGGCCGTGACTTGTTTGATTTAAGTTGAAAATTTGTGAAATTTTGAAGTATTTGTTGAAGTACTTGAGAGATGTTCAATCGTGCCTCCAAGGAGAGCTAACCGCCATCAAAATGTTGAAGCTTTGTATAGACGAGAAGAAGCCGAGCAAATGGAGCAATGCATTAATGAAAAGTTTGATGAAGGCATTGGAAAGCTAGAGAAGTCGATGAATGATTTAAATCAAAATCAAAGGAGGAGATCACCAATCTCGAACCATGGAGGAAACCGAGTTTCACCATCGGTTACGGAAGCGAGAAGGGTATCACCGCAATCTTTTAGAGAAAGAAGAGAAACATCAATTTCATCAAGGAGAGATCAGTATGACTATGGACATGAAGAGAGGAGAACTCCACGAGAGTTTGAAAATGAGCCATATAGAGATGAAGAGAGACATAGTAGAAGAGACATGCGTGATCGAAGGGATGTTGATGGTCGAGATCGATATAGACGTACATTTGATTTTGATGAAGAGGGTGATAGAGCTAGCATTCATTATCGAGATCGAGACCAAATTCGAAATTCATATCGCGATGTAGATGATGATCGTCGATGGGAATCGGGTATGAAGATGGAAATTCCATAATTCAAGGGTGGAATGGTGGCAGAAGAATTTCTTGATTGGTTGTCTAATGTTGAAGAGATCTTTGATTTCAAGGAGGTTCCTGAGCATAGAAGAGTGAAGTTAGTTGCTACAAGGTTGAGGGGAAGAGCTTTGGCGTGGTGGCAGCAAACTAAACTTACAAGGGAGAGAATGGGAAAGTCAAAGATTGAATCATGGGAGAAGATGAAGAAGTTGATGAAGAGTACATTCTTACCTTACAATTATCAATCGCTCATGTATCAGAGATTGCAGAATCTGAGGCAAGGGACGAAGTCATTTAATGATTATGCAGATGAATTTTACCAACTCATTGCGAGGAATGATATTATGGAGACGGAAGAACGGCTAACTGCTAGATTTGTTGGAGGACTGAGAATGCAGATCCAGGATATGGTTAATATGTTTGATCCGAGATCTGTTGCAGAAGCACATCAGAAAGCGTTGGCTTGGGAGAAGCAGGGAAGGCGTGGAGGTGGTGTGTTTACTAATTTCAATAATCCAGTAAAGGGTGCCAGTGGAAGTTCTAATGTTTCTAAACCTCCCAGTAAACCAGTTGTGAATGAAGTTGCGAAGACGAAGGTTAACAGTGGTTTCAGATGTTATAATTGCCAGGAGTTGGGTCACAAAAGCAATGAATGTCCGAAGTCGAAGAAGAAAGCAATGGTTGCAGAGGTTGAAGAAGAGGATGTGGAAGCTGAATGTTCTAATTCACCTTATGTTGAGGAGGAAGACTTATTGTCCGGAGATGAAGGGTGTAATTTGATGATGAGAAGAAGTTACTTAGCACCGAAGCAAGAAGAGGAAAACGGTTGGTTAAGGAATAACATATTTCAGTCCACATGCACTATTCTGGGAAAGGTTTGCAAATTCGTCATTGATGCTGGGAGTTGTGACAACATTATCTCTACTGAAGCAGTAAGGAAGTTGAACTTGAAAACTGAGAAGCATCCTAAACCGTACAAGTTAGCATGGTTAAGGAAGGGTGGCGAAGTGAAAGTTGGACGAAGAGCTTGTGTGAATTTTTCAATTGGGAAGAAATACAAGGATGAGGTTTGGTGTGATGTTGTGGACATGGATGTGTGTCATCTGTTGTTGGGCAGACCATGGCAGTTTGATAGAGCAGTGCAACATGATGGTCGTGCTAATAGTTACAGTTTCATGTTTGAAGGTACTAAAATCACTTTAGTTCCCAAGAAGCAACAACAGAAGGAGAGCAAGTTGGAGGAGATTGAAGAGCTGAAAACTTTGCTATCTTTGAAGGAGTTTGTTAAGGAAGTTGAAGATGAGCCTGAAGTCTATTTGTTGATTGGACGAGAGAGTCATTAAGAGGTTGAAATTCCCGAAGAAGCGAAGCCAGTTTTGAAAGAATTTGAAGATGTATTTCCAGAAGAGTTTCCTAAGGAGTTACAGCCACTAAGAGACATTCAACATCAAATCGATCTTGTTCGGGGAGCAGTATTACCGCATAGACCACATTACCGAATGAGTCCGAAGGAACATGAGGAGTTGCGAAGGCAAGTGGAAGAGTCGCTTGAGCAGGGACGTGTTCAGGAAAGCTTGAGTCCTTGTGCAGTGCCAGCATTGTTGGTGCCGAAGAAGGATGGAACATGGAGAATGTGTACCGATAGTAGAGCTTTGAACAAGATTACTGTTCGTTACAGGTTTCCTATGCCTAGACTGGATGATTTGCTAGATCAGTTCAGTGGGGCTACTATCTTTTCGAAGATTGATTTGAAGAGCGGATATCATCAAATTCGTATTAGACCAGGTGATGAGTGGAAAACTGCTTTTAAAACCAGGGAAGGTCTATACGAATGGTTGGTTATGCCATTTGGTTTATCAAATGCGCCTAGTACATTCATGCGGGTGATGAATCAAATCTTTAGACCATTTATTGGGAAATTCGTGGTGGTGTATTTTGATGATATTCTGATATATAGCAGGAGTACGGAGGAGCATGTTCAACATTTGAGGGAAGTGTTGATTATTCTTCATGAGGAACAATTTTATGCTGCTACGAAGAAATGCGTGTTCATGACACATAGTGTTTTATTTCTTGGATATGTTGTGTCAGGAGAAGGTATACAGGTGGACCAGAATAAAGTTGAAGCAGTCAGGAATTGGCCGCAACCAAAGACAATTACGGAAGTGAGAAGTTTTCATGGGCTAGCGTCATTCTACCGAAGATTCATTCCACACTTCAGTAGCGAGATGGCTCCAGTTACTTATTGCATGAAAGGGAAACCGTTTGTATGGTCAGAGGAAGCGGGGGCTGCTTTTGAGAAGACCAAGGAACTATTGACGACATCACCGATTCTTGTTTTACCAGATTTTCAGTTGTTGTTTGAATTGCATACTGATGCGTCGAAGGTGGGAATTGGAGGATTATTGAGTCAGAGTGGAAGACCAGTTGCTTATTTCAGTGAGAAGTTATCAGGAGCTAAGTTGAGATATAGTACTTATGACATTGAGTTTTATGCAATTGTTCAAGCCGTGAAGCACTGGAGACATTATCTGTTTCAGAAAGAAGTTGTTCTTTATACAGATCATGAAGCAATAAAACATTTGCAAGGGAAGGATAAGATTTCAGCGAGACATGCATCGTGGATTTCCTATTTACAGCAATTTACTTTTGTTGTCAAACACAAGTCTGGGGTGACGAATCGGGTAGCTGATGCTTTGAGTAGGAGGAGTCATTTATTAACGACAATGAAAATTTAGGTGACAGGATTTGAATTGTTGCCAGAATTGTTTGAGGAGGATCCTTACTTCGTAAAGTTCGTTGAGAAAGTTAAGGATGGGGATACTGATGAATTTGCATTGGTTGATGGTTTCTTATTCAAAGGGAATCGATTATGCATACCAGAGAGTAGTTTGAGAATGAAGATTATCAAGGAGTTGCACGAGGAAGGACATGTGGCTAGAGACCGAACATTGCAGTTAATCTCTCAATCCTACTATTGGTCATCGATGAGGAAGGAAGTTGAAAGGTTTGTTCAGAGATCTCATATCTGTCAAATTTCGAAGGGAACAACAACAAATGCAGGATTATATATGCCGTTACCAACACCTAACAAACCATGGGTTGATATCAGCATGGATTTTGTTTTGGGTTTGCCTAGAACTCAAAGGGGGAATGATTCTATATTTGTTGTGGTGGACAGGTTTTCGAAAATGGCACATTTTATTGCTTGTAAGAAGACGACGGATGCTGTTCGTGTTACTCAGTTGTTCTTTAAAGAAATCTATCGTTTACATGGGTTGCCGGAATCTATTGTTTCAGATAGAGATACCAGATTTTTGAGTCATTTTTGGCTAAGTTTGTGGAAGATGGTTGGAACGAAGTTGAAATTCAGTAGCGCTTATCATCCGCAAACAGATGGACAGACAGAAGTTGTTAACAGATCGTTGGGAAATCTATTGTGATGTCTTGTACAGGATAATCTGAAGAGTTGGAACATGAAGTTATGCCAGACAGAGTTTGCACATAATCATGCGGTGAATCGTAGCATAGGATTCAGTCCATTTCAGATCGTATATGCAAGTTTGCCAAGGGGACCGTTGGATTTGACAGTAGTACCACAACCGAAGGGGACGGTTAAACGAGCTGTAGACTTTGTTGATGGGTTAACTGAATGTCATAAAATCGTTAAGGAGCGATTGGAGAAGGCAAATGAGAAGTATAAGCGAACTGTAGATTTGAAGCGACGAAATGTTGAATTTAATGAAGGAGATTTGGTGTATGCTGTGTTAACAAAGGATCGTTTCCCAGTGGGCGCTTATAACAAGTTGAAAGCTAGAAAAGTTGGTCCTGTAGAAGTTGTGAAACGGATCAATGAAAATGCTTATAAGTTGAAGCTACCGGAGGATGTATACACTTCGGACGTGTTCAATGTTAAGCATCTTGTGCCATATTACGGAGATGAACAAGCTGTTACGGAAGAATTTATAAATTCGAGGGCGAATTTTTCTCAACCAGGGGAGGATGATGATGCAGCTCAGGCCAAAGAAGTAAGTCGTACACGACTTAAGGAGGGCTTGAGTCATCCACGACCTAAGGAGGTGGGTTTAAGTCATCCACGACTTAACAAAGCTAAGGGGACATGGTTACGACATAACGGGAGCTTGAGTTGTTCGAGTTTGATGAGTTGTACACGACCCAACGACTCATCTATAAGTCGTCCAAGACTTATCATGAAGCAGGGGAAAGTTCCAGCTATTAAAAGCTTTGAGTCGGAGGAAAGGCACGACCTAGTTAAGTCGTTCGAGGAGATATGCCGCAGGGAGCTTGGGAGCTTGAGTCGCAGAAGCTATGAGCTTGGGAGCTTGAGGCGTTGTAACTTGTATATGGATGAGTCGTAAGTCATCTTGTGTTGAGTTGGTTGTAACTCGTTAAGTCTTAAAGTCTTGAGTCGTTATCTGTTAAGTCTTAAAGTCCTGAGTCGTTATCTGTTTGTAATTTTTTTTCCTTGAGTCTTTGAGTCGTTGAATGTAAGCCGGTCATGTGTATATATGTTGTGATGTAGTTGAGTCGTAAGTCGCGGCTTGCTTAAGTCGTGTGTGTGTTGAGTCGCTGCTGACCAAGGCGAACCTTTAAGAGTTGAGTCGCGTTTGTTGAGGAGTCGTTGCCGACCTATGGATGAGCCGTAAGTCGCGTATGACTTAAGGGACAGGGTTTGTGAAACACTATAAATAGGGAGTGAGTTGTACAATTGAAGAGGTTGATTTTTGAATAAAATTTCATGTTTGATTGCTGTGTGCTTTCATCCTAAATTGGTAGTTGAGTGTAATCTCCTATCTCCACTTTCGGTTATTCGAGTGCGCTCGAATCAACGATTGTTGAAGCCGATTCGCGGAATCAAGTGCGCTTGATCAACGCTTGAAGAATTGAAGATCTTCTCTCATGGTATCGTGCGTGATCAACGTGTCGAAGATAGCTAGAATTCGGTATCTTTGTGATCAACGAATTTGGCATTTCAGTATCTTCAATCCACTGATTGCTACTTTCATCGATCTACATCGATTTGTTAATTATCCGCTGCTTCAGATATAGACTCGTAGATGTATTCTTTTGTATAGCACGTGTTGCTATTGTTAACGCTTAAATTTGAACGCTAACACCCCGGTGTGTGAAGTATAATTGTGAAAGCACCACCCGATAGATCGGGAAAGAATTATAAGCAAATAATAGCGGAAAAGCAGTAAACAACAGCAATTTTATAGTGGTTCGGCTTATGGGTATAGCCTACGTCCACTTTAAGTACTTTTATTGATGATCCCGTTACAAGTTGATACAATTCTTCCCAAGTACAATTCACTTTGAACTACAAGAAACTTAGAACAAGTATTTTAAACTTCGAAGGAGATGAGAGTCTTTGAATCCATGTTGGATGTACGCGATCTCTTGTTGAAGTTGTTTGTAGCGTTCTTAGTGTCTCGAGAGCTTCAAGTGTTGAATTGGTTTGGAATGCAGCAGAGTATCAGCGCTTGAAGAGAACGAGCCAAAAAGTCCCCTGAATGTTGGCGGTGGCTGCCTATTTATAGGAATTCTCGGAGTTGAGCCGCCCCCTATAAGTCACATGCGACTCATTTCATGTACTAGGTTGCTGGCGAGTCACGGGTCAACGAGTCACGACTTAAGCATTTCCCTTATCTCCTCCCAGGGCCACGAGTACCAACCCGCGTCTTATAAGAAGCGGCACCATTTTTTCCCTAAGTGCTAGGTCGCACGCGACTTAGAAGGATGAGGCATATGTCGGCAACGACTCATGATAAGTCGTAGATCACGTCTTTGAGTTGTGGTTGAAGCAGTTTGCAATGCTTAATATGATGAGTCGCTAAGTCGGTATGCCATGAGTCGGTAGACCACTGAGTCGTTGAACCGCTCCATATGCTTGAGTCGTGAACATCTTAACTCGTTAAGTCACAAGGCACCTTAAGTCGTTAAGCCATTTAGTCGCTCCCTTTCTTAAGTCGCTGGAAGCATTGAGTCGCTCCCATTTTTAGGTCGCTGGAAGCATTGAGTCGCTCCCATTTTTAGGTCGCTGGAAGCATTGAGTCGCTCCCTGATGAGTCGGTAACTCCTATGAGTCGTAAGCCCCCTTGAGTCGCTCGGCGTTAACAATTGCCCCTCGAAGTATACGCTTAGATCATGAGTCGTGTGCTTCGACTTTCTGCTTGAGTCGTGAACGACTCAAAGCGGCTTATGACTCGCGAGTCCCTTCCTCTTCTCCTCCATCCTGTATATAAGCTATTAAGTCGCCCCTTCTTCCTCACTTAACTACTTCAATATCCAGCTCTGCCATTAGCGAAACTCCAAACTCCCAAAGGCGAATTCGAGTTAATCAATCGACGATTCATTCCTGCTATTATATTGCGTAAGTGAATTCAACCTTTATCCAACTCACGATCACCATTAAACTATGAACATCCAACTTTTGATCCCAGCTCAAATCCATACATCACATCCCACTTTCGGGTCATGTTGCAGTCGGTTTTCGTTTGTCATTGGCTATGTTGCTATGGCGGCTAATAAGAGCATAACAATGCATTGAATTTATGATAGACTCGAAGTGGTTCGAATCGGTGTTGGGCGATTTTGATGGTATGGGTAAATAATGGGTTTCATTGAGAAGATGGTGAACCTTTGTTGCTTGAGCGTTAGCGGGTTAGAGGGTTGAGGAAGATAAGGGGGCTGTAAGATGTGGCGTGGAGAGGAAGTCTGCGAGTTAGCAAATCAGGTCTTGAGTCGCTGCCGAGTCAACTTGGGACCATGAGTCGTGGCCGAGACAACCTGAGTCGCTGCCGAGATAGGACTTAGACAATTTTGCATGTCCCTGAACTGGGGCCCCTTGACTCATACAATGCGACTTTAAGTAATAGCGACCTTCCTGTTAGGCCATGAACGACTTAAGATTAGGATGCATAATGCCGTGCCTTGTGTTTCTTAACTCAATCCGAACATCCTGGGTTTTAAGCAACTTTGAGAACTTTTAAAATTTTGGTAGAACTTGCTTATATTTCCATCTTGAAGTTTGAATTGCTGAGACAACTCCAATGACTCTGTTATGCTTTGTTACTGGATTATGCGATCTTTAATATTGATAACCTGTTTAAACATAACCTTTGCAAAAAAGCGCGACGAATATACTGCCACTGACTGCCCACATCGAATGACAGATTAGTTAATAATAGACAATCAATTTAAACAAATTGTGTGAAAGAAGTGCTCTAAATCAACGAATCCAAGTAGAATGCTAAAGCAATATTGAAACAGTCAACTGAAATTGACCGGTTTGCACTAACACCACACCTGAACTTTTAAGTTAATAAGTCCTGAAATTTGGTAGTCAACCAACTGCCAACTAGCTTAACTTCAGTTATATTTACTTGTTTATTTTCATTAGTTCTGCACAACATTTCACACTTTTAGGAAACGTGTACCTTCGCATTTGAACATCCAGTTGCTTGTGTAGAATGACCTCTCATCAAGAAGAGCCGATGGGCCAGGCTGAAGATGTCTTTCCAGTAGCCATCCCTATAGACAACCCTCCGGAGAGAACATCCACAACTTTGAATCAGCGGGCATTTAACCAACTGCGCGTCCAGTTCGGCATTGATGATGCTGACATCTTATTTCCGGGGCCAAATGACACTGCTGACAATCCTCCCTACGGCTTTGTTGCAGTCAATCGCCAAATGTGCTTAAGTGGGGCGATTCCTCCTTTTAACGACTTTCTCCAATAGTTCCTGCTTCGGTTGTCTATCTCTCCATTCCAATTACACCCCAATGGCTACGCCATTCTGATGGGGTTATGTGTTCTATTCAGGAGAGTTTTGGATCGGTTACCAAGCTTCGAGGAGATCTGCTATTTTTGCTCATTCACGAAAACTAAAGACCATCCCTCCATCGTGGTTGTAAGAAGCGCTCGAGATCGCAAACTTATTACTGATCTCTCCGAAAGCGCTCACGGATTTTTGAATCAGTTTTTCTTTGCTCGCTGCCCTCCAGGGTTTTATGCCATCTGGAGAATAGGAAGTAAGACTAGTGTTTCCATTTTTTCGTTTTTGAAACTTTTTCCGAGATCCGAACTTTCAGTTGCTAACTTCATTCTTTGCTCTTTTCAGCACTTCCTCTCCCTTCTAGAGATCCGATTCATAAACAAGTTTTCGAGAGGTTGAGTGCCGTGGCTGCGGAAGAAAGGAGCATAAAATTTCTGCTGAAGGATGAATTTTTACACCAATACGGGCTTCTACACGCTTCTCGTTCTACGCATGCTCATGAAGTTCCAACAGAAGTTCCCGATTCTCCGACGAAAACTCCTGACGCCCCGGTTACTGTCGAACAACTCGCATCAAAAGAGTCTAATATTGAAGCTTCATTGGTGAAGTGTTCCACTTCTACCGACATTATGGGGTCATCCAGTAAGACGGTGCTTGCCCCGATCGAGGAAGAAGAAGAACCTTCACGGCCTCTCGGGGGGTTAGCTGATGTAGGAATTGAGAAAACAAGTCCCACCAAGCATGATGGTGACGATGTTTACGAGGGGTTGAGCGACATAATAGTGACTTCGCAGGAGCTTTTTAGAGATGACGTATCTAAAACTATCTCTCCTGTAATTGAGGCGACGTCTCTTCTTCGACAAACACCAACACAAACATCAACTCCTCATACCCAAGCTTTCATCACCTCTGCACCAAAGAGTGGTTTGTGGTTTAATGCGTGTAGCTTGCACATCACACAACACTTAGGATTTTCCAGCACATTTATGCACTTATCTTCTTGTACTTTAAAGACTTCTAAAGCTTATCTTTTCTTATTTCAGATTCTTCAATGACACGCGGCAGATCATATTACCAAGATTTCCAACGCTATGGGGGGCGTGGTCAATATGATTATCGGCGTTACTTTCCCTCCTATAGAGAGTCTGATGAAGAGAGGGCTGCTCGAAAGGCTCGTGAAAGGAGGGATGCAGAAGAGCGTCATGACAGAAGGGATAGGGATGAGCACCATGATTCTCTGCAGAGGAGTGATGACTCGCACAAAAGGAAATCTCACGACGACCGAGGAAAAGGTCATGTAGCTGAAGATTCAGGCAAACGAGCCCGACATGGTGAGAGACATGTTTCCACTATTCCCGAAAAGCCTACTGTCCCTGCCCCTCTTGACATTACTTCCGACTCTCCTGCTCTTGGGAAGGAGGACATCCAGACAATAATAAGCAGGCCCAAATTTCAAGTGGGACCGGGCCCTGCCACTTTACAAAGTCGTTTTCCGCAGTGGTGTTTAAAGGGCGTGAGGTTCGATCTCGACCTAGTCCCTATTGACAAGCCTGCTATGCTACGAAATCTTGACGCCGTTAAACTTGATATCGAGAGGATGTCAAACTGGCAGAAGCTTGTTGATGAGCTTCAACGAGTTAACCGCGCCAACTTAGAGGCTATGCTCACCATGGAAAATGATAAGGCTGAGTGGCAAAAGGTCCTTGAGCAGCACGACAACGAAATGAGGAGCATTACTTCCTACAACGAGGAGCTCGAAGCAAAGGTTGAGAAGTTGAAAGATGAGCTTGCTGCTTCCTCTACTTCATACTCTCAAAAAGAAGAAGTGCTTCTCAGACAAGTTAGAGATGCTCATGCTAGTCAGAGGGACGCCGAAGACAGGCTCGAGGTACAAAAAAGAATCAATGAAGGCTATGTCTTTGATATTGCTGAGCTTCAAAAGAAAAACAACTCCCAGGAGGCGGAGATACAAATGCTTAAGCTTCAGCTTGCCAAAACCGAAAGGGAGCGCGATGAGGCTGTCGCCGGCAAAATCGCAGCCGAAGAATCTCATGAGGCGACCAAAAATAGCTTCGGCTCAACATTATTCGACTTCTACTTGCATAGCGTCTTGGGTCGTGGAAGCCTCGCCTTTCTTGGTCCCAAGTATGAGATCACTTTAGCTGAAGTGTGGGAGGCCGCCCTCGATATGCTTGGTGCTGAAGGCGCTGGTTATGACGAGCCAGCCCTGGAAAGGCATTATTTTGATGAAGACGCTCGCGCTGCTCTTGCCAGGGGAAAGGAACAACTTGCCAAACTAAGAACCGAAGTGACGGAAGGGGACCAGCTGGGGAAAACCACTTCCACTACTCTAGTCCAGCCACCTTCTTCGTCTGAAGTCGACATTATTGGTTCCAGTTCCCATCTCGCATCTCCCACCAAAGTTACCGCTGATATTACAAGCACACAAGGTGGAGACGAGGGTGAAGAGAGCGCTGATGCGCAAGCTTATGAAGTCGATATCAGGAAACCAGCTTCTCCAGGTAACTTCACTGTTAATCTCGCTACTGTCAGTTCTGCTCAAGCTGATTACTCGTTTATTTCACATGAGTTTCACGAGCTCCTTGGCTATTTTCTCAACCTTGACGAGCCTTCATCTCCTCTCTTTACTGACTTCATTGGTGAACCCTCATCTCCTCTTTTTACTGACTTTAACCTTTTTTCTTCTGTAGAGAAAGTACCAAGCACTGCTCAAACTTCTACTCCTCCGGTCATCCTTCCTTTATCTCCTCAGGCGGTGCCTCCTTCTGCCTCGCAACCTGGATCACAGGAGGAACAAATAGAGGCTCTTCACGGCTTGGATGATCCCATCGCTTCGCAAGAGAAGAAAGATGAGAGACCTGAGGGAGGTGACATTTCCCCGGAACGGACTCCTTCTGACGACATTGTTCTATCAAAACTTGTCACTCCGGGGAGTGAGTCTTCCTCACAAAGGAGAGAGAAGCGTGGGACATCAAAGAGGAGGGGGAAGAAAATCACCGCCACTGAAGAGGAGCCGGAAGTTGAACCGGTTACACCTGCCTCTCCTACTTCCCTTATACCCACTGGCCGACCTGAAAAGCTGGTTATTCGACCGAGTAAAGGGTCCAAAGGAGGGAAGAAGAAGTGAAGATTTTAGCTTTTTGCCTTTTGTATGAACTGGCCGAGAGTTGTGCGGGTACCGGCCCCCGCTTTTATTTTGAAACCTGTATCTGCATTATAGTTGAATAAAATGATTCTTTGTTTGTACAAACTTCTGTTTGAATTTGAGAATGCATTTACTATTTATTTTTGCACAAGTTTGTTTATATAGTATTGCAGCGGGCTTATGGTATGTTGCTTGAGTATTACTTTACTGAGGCAGCTATACTACTATACCATGCTGCCCCCATACCTTAAGCTTGTTGCAATATTTTATACTTCGAGGGGACTTGCACTCTTATTTGTTAAAGAATAATTATTTTATTTTTTAAAGAAAATTTTTATTGAGTACAACTCCCTTCGTATAAGTTTTTACGCTTTGTCGTTCGAAGAAATCACTTTTCTCTTTTGCTTATGTGCATATTTTACCAAGTGAATTCCTCTATGTGGTAAAGCGGACCTCTGAAGGGTACTTTAACTTCTTTTCTTTTTACAATCATTTTCCATTTGAAAGTTAAAGTACGCTTTTTGATGAGGAATTTTTTTTATACAGAATTGTACCTCTGAGGAGGGATTTTTCACGTTTCAACACTTGGAAGTTTTATTTCAATCTCGGTGAAACGTGTACCCCCAAAGAGTTGTGCCTTCGAAGAAAGCCTTCTCACGTTTCAACACTTGGAAGTTTTATTTCAATCTCGGTGAAACGTGTGCTTCCAAAGAGGTCTTCTTTTTTTTTTTTTTTTTTTTTTTTTTTGATTGTGTCCCCGGGAGGGGGTCGTACCTCTAAGGAGGGATTTTTTTTACGTTTCAACACTTGGAAGTTTTATTTCAATCTCGGTGAAACGTGTACCCCCAAAGAGTTGTGCCTTCGAAGAAAGCCTTTTCACGTTTCAACACTTGGAAGTTTTATTTAAATCTCGGTGAAACGTGTGCTTTCAAGAAGGTCTTTGTTTTTGCATTTCAACTTTGGTGAAGTGAAATCCCGAAGAGCGGTTGTTACACTTCAACTCCTGGCGAAATGTGCCTCCGAAGAGGGCTTTTATTTTGTTTGCATTTCAACTCTGGTGAAGTGAAATCCCGAAGAGCGGTTATAACACTTCAACTCCTGGTGAAATGGGCCTCCGAAGAGGGCTTTTATTTTGTTTGCATTTCAACTCTGGTGAAGTGAAATCCCGAAGAGCGGTTATAACACTTCAACTCCTGGTGAAATGTGCCTCAGAGAGGGTTTTCATCGCCTGGAAGTTACTCTCTCATGGTTGGAGGGTCATGACTCCTCCAATCTTTTTTGTTGAGTAGAGAACTTTCTTTTTTGTGGCGTATGACCCATTAGAGGTCTTTTATCCTCCGAAGAGTTGCGCCTCCGAAGAGGACTTGTGCCGCTGATGGTAGCTTTGGTTGTTCCTCTGTTCACTTGCTTATGCCTTTTCAGCGATCCTCCTTTTTTTTTTTTTTTCCTTTTCAAGTTTTCATTCCCCTTTCTCTCACAAGTGGCTTGTTTAATCCAAGGAAGTGTACTTCATTGCCAGGCAAGTTCGTGAGAACGGGCACTAGCTTCCTAATTGGATGTTTGTTTGTTCAAACAATCTCAATTTATCAGCAAGGGCTCGTTTCTATCGAAATCATTAGCCGTTCAATTGAAGTATTTCCTATCTAGGATTTGAATTCGGGGTCTTTGTGACTTGAAATTTGTTTGTTGAATGATGGTGAGAATCGCTCGGTCTTATTATGCGCAAGTTTTATTTCCATTGTCTGCAAAAATTTAAATCGACATTTTAGCAATACAGCAATACATTTTATGTATTTTTATATTGAAAACAAAGCAAACATATAATGATAATAAGGAACACAAGATTTATAGTGGTTCGGCCATGAAATTGGGCCTACATCCACTTTATATTCTTTCATTATTTACTTGCATCAGTTTCACAATTGCTTTCAATTACAAGAATCATACATTCATAATTCTTTTTACAATTTTTCAACAAAATTTTCAAGTAAAGTATGGACGCAAGTGGTTGCTGTTCCATGCCCTTGGAATTTGATCTCCATCAACGGTGGTGAGCTTGAATGTTCCGTCAAGAAGCTTCTGACCTATTACATATGGTCCTTCCCAATTTGGCCCGAACACACCTGTTGCGGTCATAATTCTTTTCAGGACTAGATCTCCAATTTCAAAGCTGCGTTGACGAACTTTGGAATTGAAATGTCTGGCTATCCTTTGCTGATGAGCTGCAACTCTGAGGTTAGCTTCATCTCTTTTTTCATCAAGGAGATCCAGCGCTTCAAGTTGCAACTTTTCATTTTCTGCTTGATTGAAATGGATTCTTCTGTGTGAAGGGACCTCTGTTTCAACCGGGATCATTGCTTCCGATCCGTATGCTAACGAAAAAGGAGTATGCCCAGTTGCGGTTTTGTGAGTAGTTCTGTATGCCCATAGTGCAAGTGGTAGTTTATCGACCCAACCACCTTTTGCTCTTTCGAGTTGCTTTTTGATGGTTGATTTGATGATCTTGTTCACTGCTTCCACTTGCCCGTTTGCCTGCGGATGAGCTACTGCCGAAAAGCTTTTCTGGATTTTAAATCGTTTGCAAAAATCCTGGAATTCCTCGCTTTCAAACTGAGTACCATTGTCTGTGATTATTTTCTGAGGCACACCGTATCTGCAAACGATATTCTTGGTCACAAAGCTTATCATTTTCTTAGAAGTGATAGTAGCCAATGGTTCAGCTTCAGCCCACTTAGTAAAATAATCAACTGCAACAATAGCATATTTAATCCCTGATTTAGCAGTTGGTAGCGGCCCAATGAGATCCATTCCCCAAATTGCAAATGGCCATGGACTGACCATCTGTGTGAGTTCGGTAGAAGGTGCTCTAGGAATTTTGGCATATCTTTGGCACTTGTCACATTTTCGGGAGTAATCTGCGGCATCCCGATTGATTTCTGGCCAAAAATATCCGTATCGGAGAATTTTCTTTGCTAATGTTTGACCACCTGAATGATCACCACATTCTCCTCCATGCACTTCAGCTAGGATTGTTTTGGACTCTTCCCGGGATACACATCGAAGCAATGGCATTGAGAATCCCCGTCTGTACAATCGGCCAT
Source organism: Allium cepa (assembly GCA_030765085.1). Classification (NCBI taxonomy): domain Eukaryota; kingdom Viridiplantae; phylum Streptophyta; class Magnoliopsida; order Asparagales; family Amaryllidaceae; genus Allium; species Allium cepa. The sequence continues at coordinate 947,752,003 of CM060943.1, read as the reverse complement.
CCTGAATTACATAGCGAGAGGCCTTCCTTAATAGCTTTCGTCTCTCTATCGAGTTTTCCGGCAGAGAACCTCTGAGTAGGTAATCCAGTATTGGAGCCATCCATGACTCTTGTTCTTGAGATACATTCATAATCCAGTTTATATCCATTCCGTCTATACTTGGCGCTGAAAGGACTTCTACAGGGACCAATCCCAATAGTTGAGCTTCACCAGAACTTGAATATTTTGCGAGGGAATCTGCCTTCATATTTTCTTCCCGAGGAATGTGGCTTATTGAATAGTGATCGAGTTCACATAGGAGTTCCCAAGCCTTTGACAAGTAGGAAGGCAGATTTCCACCTTTTGCTTGAAATTCCTTCTTGACTTGGCATACAATAAGCTGGGAATCACTGAAAATTTGTAGTGCTCGAATGTTTAGCTCTTTAGCGATTTTCAGACCTGCAATAAGAGCTTCGTATTCTGCTTCATTGTTTGTTGAAGGAAATTCCAGTCTTAGTGCATAACATAATGATCGACCTTCAGGAGTTTCAAGTACCACTCCGGCTCCAGAACAGTAGTCATTTCTTGCGCCATCAACATACATCTTCCACTGGATTGGAGAATCATTGATCGCTTTTTCCTCACCATTATCTTTCTCTGTGAATTCTGCAATGAAATCAGCTAAAGCTTGTCCATTGATTGCTTTTCGGGGGTGATAGGTGATGTCATATTGACTAAGTTCAATGTTCCATTTTAGAAGACGACCCGAAGTTTCAGGGAGAAACAGGACTTGCTTCAGAGGTTGATCAGTGAGTACTTTGATAGGATGAGCTTGGAAATATTGCCTCAGTTTCCTCGATGCAACTAGTAGGCAATAGGCGAGTTTTTCCAACTTGGAGTAATTCAGCTCTGCCCCAGTGAGTCTTTTGCTGATATAGTAAACTGGATGTTGAATCCTTTTGTCTTCCCGTATCAGCGCTGCACTTAGAGCATGAGATGATACTGCCAGGTATATAAGAAGATCCTCACCATTGCCTGGCCTAGAAAGTATCGGAGGCGTTTCCATATGACGGATCAACTCTTCAAAGGCTTTTTGGCATTCGGGAGTCCATTCAAAGTTCTTCTTTCCTTTTTTCAGGGCATCGAAGAATGGGATGCATTTATCAGTAGCTTTGGAAATGAACCGACTCAAAGCGGCGACCTTTCCGTTGAGACTTTGCAATTCCTTCTTCGTTCTAGGAGCTTTAACTTCTTTTAAGGCGGTAATTTGAGGTGGACTGGCCTCAATGCCCCTAGCACTGACGATAAAACCTAAGAACTTTCCGGATTCGACCCCAAATGTACATTTCAGAGGGTTAAGTTTCATTCTGTATTTCCGAAGGACTGCGAACATTTCTGCTAAGTGTTCAATGTGATCCGCTGCTTTCCTGGACTTTACTAACATGTCGTCGACATAGACTTCCATAGTTTTGCCCAATTGCGGTTTGAACATAGCATTAACAAGTCTTTGGTAGGTTGCCCCTGCGTTTTTTAATCCGAAGGGCATAACTCTGTAGCAATAAAGTCCAACATCTGTAATAAAGCTTGTATCCTCCTGATCCGGCTCATGCATCATGATTTGGTTATAACCGGAGTAGGCATCCATGAAGGATAACAATTCATGTCCCGCAGTTCCGTCTACCAGTTGATCGATCCTGGGTAATGGGAAGCAATCTTTGGGGCAAGCCTTGTTTAGATCAGAAAAATCGATGCACACTCTCCATTTTCCATTAGCTTTCTTGACCAACACAGGATTTGAAACCCAATTCGGATATGTAGATTCTTTGATGAAGTTATTTTCCATAAGTCGATCAACTTCTTCTTTTAATGCTGCTGACCTTTCTGGACCTTGGGTTCTTCTTTTCTGTTTAACTGGCGTAAACTTTAGGTCAATATTCAGAGCGTGTACTGCAACTTCTGGGGATATCCCACACATATCGGCATGAGTCCAAGCAAAGACATCCAGATTTGCTCTCAGGAAAGATATCAAGACATTCTGAATTGACACATTAAGCTGTGAACCCACATTCAACACCTTATTTGGGTCCTTCGGGTCAACAGGTACCGGAATTGTCGTTTCCACCGGTACTACTCTATTCTCCCCTGTACTGGTTTTTCTGGGATCCATTTCTTTCCGTGCCCCGCTGTGCTCACCAGTGCAGGGTCCGCTCTGTAATTGCTACAAAGCTGGTTCCTTGATGCGGACTGGAGTTGCCGCATCCTTTCCCATTTCCCTTTTTCTTGACTCTCGCAGCTCTGTCCAATAGCATTCTCGCGCAGCATTTTGATCCCCTTTTATAACTCCTACTCCATTGTCAGTAGGGAATTTAATAGTGAGGCACCACGGGGCTAGGATAGCTTTGAATGCTGCGAGTGTTGGACGGCCAAGAAAAGCATTGTAGGCAGAAAACTCATCGACAATCACAAATGTTTGCCTTCGGACCACTTTCCTTTCTCCTTCCCCAAGTTCTACAAACAAATCGATGGTTCCTACTGGTTGCTTTGGCTCCCCAGTGAAGCCCACGATTTTCTGTGATGAGGCTTGCACATCGATCATAGGGATTTTCATCTGGTCAAATGTCTTTTTGAAGAGGATATTACATGATGCTCCGCAGTCAATGAGGACTCTTCTGACAATGGCTGGTCCAATACCAACCGAGACGACCAAGGGATCTAAAGTAGGAGCTTCAATACCTGTAGAATCTCTGGCTCTGAAAATAATATCATCACTGAAAGTTCTTTGTTGTTTAAGGGGCGTAGTGTCTTCTAGAACAAAGACGTTTTCTTCGGCTGGAGCATATTTCAAAGCCCTGGAATATCTCTCCATCTCACCCCAACTCTTGCCAGCTGGGTGAGGTCCTCCTGAAATGACATTGATAACGGGCCTTCCAGATTCATGCCCCGTAGCTTTCTCTCCTGCCCCAGGCTGATGAACAGGGGCCCGCTGCCCCTGACTTGACGATGCAGGATTGTTGCTATTCTTTTTTACGAATTGCTGCAACTTGTTTTCTCTTAGCAACTCTTCAATCAGATTTTTCAGCTGGCGGCATTCATCAGTTTCATGACCTGGTTGATTGTGGAAGCGGCAGAATTTCCCACTTTGTATGGCTTTTCTCCCAGTTCTCAAAGGGATAGGTTTAGGGAAATCGACGGAATCTTTGGTGGCAAGGTAGATGTGCTCCGGCGTATGTGATAATGGAGTATATTCTGATGGCTTGAAGGACCGGGGCTTTTTCAGATTACCCTGTTTCTTTCCATTATTATTCTCCCTTTTCTGCCCCACTGACTCATTCTTGCGTGGAGCGACAGTATTGTCTTCAGCTTTTTCCAACACTGCCTTTACTGGCAAAGGACGACTTTCCAAGCGAATGAATTCGTCTGCTTTTTTGTAGAACTTCTCGAGAGAGGTTGGCTCCTTCATATTTAACCATTTCCCAAATTCGCTTGACTTATCGATAGCCCTCATCAGATAAGTCAATATCATTCGTGGTTCAGCATTGTCCACCTCAGCCAATGCTATATTGAAACGGTTCAAGAAAGATCTGATAGACTCACCAGGATTCTGCTCTAAACTGGACAATGACATGATATCCTTAGCCTTCGAAGCGTATAGCCTAAACTGCTCCTTAAATTTTCTGGTCAAGTCTGAAAACTGATCGATAGATCGAACTGGCAACTTGGTGAACCACAGTAAAGCCACGCCTTCCAGATATACGGGGAAATATCGGCACTTTATTTCGTCGGAGGCCCTGGCACCTGTCATGTGCCAATCATATTTATACAAGAACTCATTCGGATCACTTGTCCCTTTGTAAGCTGGAATAGTTGGAGGGACAAACTTCCTTGGAAATTCCGCCTTCAAGATTTTTTCAGTAAACGGAGTTTTACTTGGAGCGAAACCCCATTCCTTCTCATCTTCAACCCTTTGCATACTTTCTTTCATGATCTGCCGGACCATTCCAGAAAGATATTCCTCATCATGCCGAGTTCTAGATCCACCGGCGTCAGGTACTGCCTGCTCAAAGGGACTAGTAGGCCTTTCAGGAGCATTCCTTTCATTAACATCATGAATGTTGCCAGCATAGTTCCTTTCATTACCAGCCGGTTGATTGTTTGCCCCAAGTAAGTCGTTCAACTTATTCAGAATCAGAGCATTCTGGGCACTTTGAGCCTCTAGTTGTGCATTTTGGGCGTTTATCTGCTGGTTTAGCCCTAGAATCACAGCATCCAATTCCGCTTTTGTAACTCCAACAGACGGAGTGGGTAGATTAGGCACAGGGGAAGCGGAGGTTCCCTCTTGAATGTTTCCAGATCTGATAGATCTACTTTTCCTTCCGGGAGCCATAATTTCAGATAGACTTCTGGTTTTTAAGGAAATTCTTTCTTCTAATCTCTGCGAAGCAATGATGACAGCTGTCCTGAGTTCAATTCTCAGTGAAAGCACCAAAAAATGTTAACGCTTAAATTTGAACGCTAACACCCCGGTGTGTGAAGTATAATTGTGAAAGCACCACCCGATAGATCGGGAAAGAATTATAAGCAAATAATAGCGGAAAAGCAGTAAACAACAGCAATTTTATAGTGGTTCGGCTTATGGGTATAGCCTACGTCCACTTTAAGTACTTTTATTGATGATCCCGTTACAAGTTGATACAATTCTTCCCAAGTACAATTCACTTTGAACTACAAGAAACTTAGAACAAGTATTTTAAACTTCGAAGGAGATGAGAGTCTTTGAATCCATGTTGGATGTACGCGATCTCTTGTTGAAGTTGTTTGTAGCGTTCTTAGTGTCTCGAGAGCTTCAAGTGTTGAATTGGTTTGGAATGCAGCAGAGTATCAGCGCTTGAAGAGAACGAGCCAAAAAGTCCCCTGAATGTTGGCGGTGGCTGCCTATTTATAGGAATTCTCGGAGTTGAGCCGCCCCCTATAAGTCGCATGCGACTCATTTCATGTACTAGGTTGCTGGCGAGTCACGGGTCAACGAGTCACGACTTAAGCATTTCCCTTATCTCCTCCCAGGGCCACGAGTACCAACCCGCGTCTTATAAGAAGCGGCACCATTTTTTCCCTAAGTGCTAGGTCGCACGCGACTTAGAAGGATGAGGCATATGTCGGCAACGACTCATGATAAGTCGTAGATCACGTCTTTGAGTTGTGGTTGAAGCAGTTTGCAATGCTTAATATGATGAGTCACTAAGTCGGTATGCCATGAGTCGGTAGACCACTGAGTCGTTGAACCGCTCCATATGCTTGAGTCGTGAACATCTTAACTCGTTAAGTCACAAGGCACCTTAAGTCGTTAAGCCATTTAGTCGCTCCCTTTCTTAAGTCGCTGGAAGCATTGAGTCGCTCCCATTTTTAGGTCGCTGGAAGCATTGAGTCGCTCCCATTTTTAGGTCGCTGGAAGCATTGAGTCGCTCCCATTTTTAGGTCGCTGGAAGCATTGAGTCGCTCCCTGATGAGTCGGTAACTCCTATGAGTCGTAAGCCCCCTTGAGTCGCTCGGCGTTAACAGCTATTCTTTTGTGTATGTGGTCCTTACATGACCACTACTCTGATGTACACTTCAATGTGTTAGTTATATATTCATATCTTTTTCCGCCTTTGTGATATGGATGTCTGTGATTGATTGTGTTACGTTTATTTCTATATTTGTTCCCGAAGATTTATTTATAGCCACCGTGTGATAGCTTTGAGTTTGTATCGGTATGTTGGACTTCCTCCTTAAATGAAATGCATGCTATACTATCTGACATATCGGTGCTCGCACAAAGAAGTTACATGGATGGTCGCTCCTCAACAGCCTTATTCTCCGTGCTAGTTGACAGAATTACTCCGTAGTGTTCTTGGCTAGCGTGGGTATGGAGGTGGGGCGTCACATTTCCCCAAAATTTATTTGAAACAATTTCCTTTCAGAAATACCCCAAAATAACAATGCTATTATTTATCTTCAAAATACTTCCAAAACCTCCAGGGTTTTGAATTTTCAAATTCTGTCATAAATCAAATTTTAACTATAATTCATTTGTATAATTTATGCTCATACAAATTTTCATTTGTCTATATTTCAATTTATAAATCACATTTATAATACACATTTATAAATTTCATTTTATAAATGAATTTAATCCCTTAAACTTTGGTTATATTTTCAATTTCTAATTAAATTTCCACTTAACAATGATAATAATTTAATATTAAATTATTCTTCCTAACATCCTAGCAACCATATATTGGCAAAAATAGTTTACAAAAACTTTTCTTTATATTAAAATATATTTTGGGTAAAATTATTTCATTCACCCATATTTAAAACAATACCGTGTCAAACTGTTCTATTCAACTGTTTAGAAACCCCTTCGATACGGTTGGCCAGACTGTGCCGACGAAGGTTCATATGCCACTAAATAAACCAATCAGCACAATATTTAAACAATTTATATTCATTAACAAATACACACTCATATCTATTAATATGCTCAAATTCATTCTAGAGTACTATGGACTCTATTTGAGTAATTCCCACCAGAGCCAAGGTTATCACCAACCTAAGCTCTGATACCAAATGTAACGACCCGCAAATCCGTACCCCTCTTTTTTTTGAAACCACATATATATACACTTATAAAATAGTTTATATAGATCCAAAATTGAATTTTTAAATAAATTCTTCACATTTTAAAATCCCATATATTTCAAAATCTTATCTTTGAAACAATAGATATACACTCATAAATAAAATTTATATTACCATTTATAAGTCTCCTATTGACAGAAATATTTTACTGTAATGATATTTTATTTTGAAAACCACATACATGGATAAAGCCCATCCATATAAACTTCAAAAATATGAATTTAAAAACCCCTCTTTTTTCTCAGATCAAACATTTTAAAATTCCCGCTTCAAAAATCTTTTCTTTTACATATTTTCTTTGTTACAACATTAACTAAACCAATACTTTAATAAGTTAAACCGACAACAGAATATACCTTCCACCAAATCTCCTGCTACTGTGATGCCCTCTAGCTTCAATCGCGACCCAAAACCTCAGTGTCGTGCCCCCATAACAGTTGCAACCCCAAACCCTAATCGCGACCATCATTGTTGTGCCCAAATCGTGGTTAACAACAAAGCTTCACTACCTGCACCACGCGTACGATCGATACCGAGCTCGAAACCCTACCAGAGTCGCCGCCTCGGGACACCACGCCTTTATTTCCCTTAGCTTTTCGATTGACGCCGAACCCCCAAACCCTAAATCGAACAACTCCCAAGCCCCCAATGCCATCGCCGCCGACGCTTCAATTGACCCTAGGCACGATTTCGATTCAAACCTATTCGAATGGATTCGGCGACGCTCACGATGATGTCTGCCATTTTTTTAATTATCCTGATGTAACGTTCGAATAAAAGAAAAGAAGAAGGGTGCGAGGTTAAATTAGAAGGCTCGGCTTGGGCTTATAGAAGAAGGAAGACGCGATTACACGTTTCTGCCAAGTGTTAAAACGGATAAAATATGTAATTTATCCTTTGAAAATACTATTATATTAAATGCATCTATATATCCTTTTAAATTCAAATTTAATTTGGAATTGTCACAATTACGCAATTCAAAACCTCGATCGTATGAAGAAGATAGCTTTTTGAAGCACTAAACATTGAATTTTCGATATAAATTCCAACGCATTTATATGTCGTACGCTCACACGACAACTCCAAACGCCACGGAAATTGAAATCCGATATAATTCAATATTACGAATCCAATGGCACTGATTTCGTCGAATTCCGAGACTGTGCCTCGGAAGGCTGTCTTTAATTTCAATTTAAACGATATATTTATAAAACTGAACAAATCAGCGTTAAATTCAATTTTAAAACCTTAATTATCGTCAACACTATCAATATAAATTTTATAATCCTACAAATTATTTTTAACAGGCTTAAAACTCCATATTCAACATTTTACCCAACTTCAAATTATTTAATTCAATAGTTTAATTATCAAATAAATAGTGATATTTGATTCAAGTTAAAGTTAACTTTTAAATATTTGAAATGAATTAAATATTCCAAATTTAAATGCTCAAAAATTCCGGGTCGTCACATTCAGTAAATTTATTTCACATGAAATGACGATTGAAACGTATTATTAAAATTTAAATTGTTAATAATTTAATTGTTGAATATGATATGTTTTTATTTGCAATTGCTTACGTATATTAATTAACATGTGACAACATAACCTATTATATATTTTATTTAAAATGTTATTTCTAATTATATATGCTTGTCATTGATATGTATTTCATTTTATGTTATTTCATATTCTCACACTACATGTTCCCTTTTAGATAGGAATTCGCTATGGGTTGAAATGATATATACTTGAACAATCTTATAGAATAGGGAAAATCGTTATGGGTTGAAATAATAAACCCGAGTGATTTTATTGAATTTGAAATTTTAGGATTGTGGTTTGAAATGATATATACCCGTAAATTTTAAATTATTGCGAATTGAAATGATAAATATTTGTATCACTTGACCATAGGATAGAAAATTATATACAGACATTGTTGGTCTATTTTTGGAAAATGATTTTCAAAGTTTGAAAAGAAATAGATGGGTTTTATTAAATATGGATTTTTAAAATATAATATAAAGATTTTTATTTTAATATATGTGTGTAAAATTTAGATATTTAAAATTATATGTTTGAAAATTTTAAATTATATGTTAAGTTTTGAAAATATATACTTTAAGTTTTACTTAAAAATTTGTTATTTTTTAATATATAAAAGTAGTTTAATATAAAATAAAATAGATTTAATAAAATCATATTTAATTAATAATATTTAATATAATAAAATTTAATTTAATAGAATTTATTTGGATAAGTAGATATCGTATTTAAAATATTTATTTAAATTTGTATTAATATTTTGACAATAAAGTTTGTAATAACTTTAATAAAATAAAGGTTGGGAAGATAAATTAAGTTAATTTGTAATTTAATTTGTTTGAGAATTGAATATATATGAGAATTGATTGAAAACATACTAATTTTGAGATTTCGAATGATATGATTTCTACAAATTGATAATTGGATTTTTTATTAAAGGTTATTAAATGAATATTTCAAATTTAAAAATAAAATGAAATTGAATATTTAATATTGATTTAAATTTGTAATTTGAGATTTTATTTAAATGTTATTAAAAAAGATTAAGGGAATATTTTGGAATTTAGATAAAATTAAAGTTGAATTTTGAAATATAAATGAAATTTATCAAATTAGGTTTTTAAAAATGTTTTGAATACTTAAAACTTAAACCTATTGAATTTGGAGTGGTTTAAATTTGTATTTCAAACCATGATTTTAATCGATATAAATGAAAACGATTTAATGAGAATTTGAATTGAACCTTTAACATTTTTAATTGAAATCGTTGAACTGAGTTTGATATAAATTGAATTTGGGAACTAAAGGTAATTTAAATTGGTTAAATTGGAAGAAACAATTTTAATTTGAAACTATTTTTAACAGATATAAACTATTTTTAATATATAACTTTTTTTAGTATATAAAGTATTTTTAATACATAAAGTATTTTAATCTATAAACTATTTTGAATATAAACTATTTTTAATGTATAATTATTTCTATATATAAACTACTTTCAATATTTAAAGTGTTTAAGTTGGAACTATTATGATTTAGATTTAATGAATTTAAATGTGAATACTTTCATGTGACGGTTTAATCTACTTTGTGGTTATGATTTTTGAGACGAACATGATTTTGAAAGTGATGAGATTTCAAAAATGAATATGACTTTTAAAGTTATATGATTTTGAAATGAATATGATATTTTGATATGAAGTATGAACTATTTCAAATGAAAATGACGACGGTTTGAAATAAGCGTTTAGTTGTTAAAGAGACCGGGATTAGATATTATCATACTCTCTGCCAATACCGAAAACCACTTTAGCAAATGTGCACGTGGTGGCGATTTCAAAACGAAGTACGATGTTTTGGCGAACGTCTGTATGAGGTATGAACGCAGCCCTGACTCCCTTGAGTCAGCTTGATATGGCTAAAATAGGAGCCATACCGGGCCAAGTAGGATCACTCCCCCAATCGAGCACATTTCTTCGATACCATATTTATCACTTTGTGATTTGATTGGGTGCATCTTTGATTTGTGAGTGTACCTCAAGGTGGGCGGTAGTAGTTGCTATGCATTACCACCAGTCCGGGAGTGCAAAACATTAGTATCCTACCTTGGGCATTTCCTCGCATGCCTTGTGAGATGCCTTATCACACCCTTTATGAGTTTGCTTTATACCGCACCTATAGAGTGCTCCCTGAGTATCCTATCGGTTTGGTGGAGCTTACAGTATCCGTATAGACTTCGGGAATTATATAAAAATGTGTTAAAGGGCATATGGGTAACGCCTAAACATTATTTTAATATTTTACATTACTGTAGACATTATCTACGTAACGTATTGTACTACATATGTAGATTGTTTAACTAATCCCTAAAGGGTAAATTCCAAACATCCTTTATGTTATTCATATTTAATTTGGAAATTTACATGAGTTGATTTACTTAAATAAAAATGTTAATCTTGACTCGAGTGTTTTGTGTTTGCTTTATGCTCGGGTGAGAGTGAGTGTCACAACATTTGAGACTCACTTTCGGAGCTTGGAGCTTAGCTTCGAGATCTATCTCTTGTCTATTCAGCTCGTCCAGTTATTTTAGTTATTTCTAGTTGTTTATGTTCAGACTTGTCTGTTGTCTTTGTATTAGTGACTTCTATGTACTTGGGACTTTCTATTGTATTTTGTTTCAGACTTTGATGTTTTTAATAGCTTCATGAACTACTATTTATCTATTTCGCTGCTTATTGTTGTATTACCCTGTATCTTTGATTCTGCGATTGATTTATTTACTGTATATGCTAAGTATTGCCAAATACAAATTAATAATCTATTGTTTTAAGCAATTCAAGTCTGACATGTGTGGATTATTGTCGATTTGAATGGTTTGAAATAGCGGGTCGTTACAGGATGCTAAGAAAGTTAGCACCTTTGTACGGTTTAAAGACTTGGAATCCATGAGTAAATAGTTGATTACTTGGTTTCAAAAATCAAAATCAATTTCAAGTTTCAAACTTTGTTTAGTTTTAAAAATACTTACTTTATGTTTGTAAAAGTAAGCAAGCTTTCCAAAGGGTAAATATTTCTAAAGCACACTTGCAAAACAAACTTCTGGTAACCATAGAGATAGTCACCATGGATGCAGTTTTGGTAAAAGTTCAAGTTTTGCTAAAAAGAGTTTTATACCTAATTATACAGTTTTGTAAAGTTAATAGTAAGTATTAAGAAAGTTAATTAAGTATTTATTAATTAATTGTTAATTAATTAAGTTTTGATAATTAATAATTAATTAGAATGATGTATAATTTATTAATTATAATTAAGTCATGATTATTTAATAATTAATTATCTTTCAAATTGAGATTAATTTTAATTAGTTGCCAACTTAGTAAGACTAACTTTTATTTAATTACTGTTTAAGTATAAGTTTATTTTTAATTAATTAATAATTAGTTTTAGTTAATTATTAATTAAGCATAGGGTTAATTATTAATCAAATATTAAGCAAGTGTTTTGTTATAGTTAATTAATAAAAAAGATTAATTACCAGTTAATTATTTCTTAATTAGTAATTACGTTAAGTGCGAATTCAATTAGGAATTAATTATGATTTGATAAAAGGGTTTAACTTGCAATTAATTATTTAAAAAGAGGTTCAAATTTTATTGCCTATTTTCCAAGGATTAATTTGTTTAAAAATAACTTCCTTTACAAAGGATTGTTTGAACATAAGGTATTCTACTGTAGGTGTCATTTAGTAACCAATAAGACGACTGTTTAGTAGAATAATCCCCATTCTACCATAATTGAATAGATTATAGATGACATCTTTTAGCAAAAATACACCGTTCTGCTATAGTTAAACTGAATAAATTATTTAATCATCTATTTAGAAGGATAAAATTCCATCATACTATTATGTTAATTTGGGCATGTAGTTATGTCTGGTGATTTATGCTAACATGTTATCTATTGAATGACAATCGTGGATTCTAATTACATATCTGCTATTTATGTTAATATTTGTGTTGTGACTTAAATGTCGTTAAGAAATAGTGGTACTTTATTTAAGTACTATTGAGATTGCTAAGCCTCCTACCAAAATAGACAAGTATGAATTTAGGATCAATTTGAGAAGGTATACCAATATAAATATATGGTTAGTTTTTAAAAAGTTGAATAGCTAATGTTATTAATAATGATTTAAGTAATCATTATTTGATTAATAATTTTTTTCAAGATTTGTTATTAAGTTAATTAACAACGATTAAGGTAATTATCATTTTAATTTGTGATTGGTTAAGTTAATTAATCTTAAAAGTATTTAAAATTAATTAATGGTTTCATTAACAAGGTTTAAACTTGTTTATTTCTTTGTTAAAGAGTAACTTAAACTGATTAATTATTAAATAATAATTATTTAAATTTAAATAATCATTTATTTAAATTAGTGTTTAAAGTTAATTAATCATTTATTTAATTGGTGTTTAAATTGTTTGATTTATTTAAAAATAGTCTTGAAGCTAATTTAATTAACCTAAGAATATGCTTTTAAATAATAATACTTCGTTATAAAAGTGGTTTTAAAGCATGTATGTTGTATAAAACGGGTTTTACTTAGTGGAAAGAACTAAGTAAAAGACTTTTATTTAGGAAAGAGAATCTTGGATTTTGAATGGAAGATCGGGTTTATAAAGTTATTATTGATCCTTTATTTGAATCAAGTTGTGAATCAAAAAATAAGTATTCCTTATAAATTTTGGTGGTAAGGAAGCATTTCTCTACTTAACACCGAAGGATTAGTTGTTTGGGATTCATAATAAACTATGTTTCAAAGATATGTGTTTTGGTCCATTTAATAAAAATTTGTAATAAGAAAAACAACCCGCAAATCCACACAATTTGAGTAGATAATAAACCATACATATCCCACTGAAATTGAAAAAACATACGAATAGTTATGGAAATGAAAGAAGAAGAAGAGACAAGAGAAGAGATGAGAGAGAAAGAAAACAAAACAATATAGGATCTCACAGCACAACAGAACAATGTATAATGTAATATCAATGATCGTTGCGAAAGGGAAACTGTATATACATACATCAATCAGAATACAACAACAAATCTCTAATCATCAGCCTCGACAATTATAACAACCCGTCCTCAAAAAATGCTGGTAATTAAATTAACTAATGTAGTGAAAATTAAACATATACGTTAATACGACTTGAAGACATCCAGCTCATCTTTGGAAGCTTCAAAGAATCCAAACTGAATCTATAAATATACTTGGTCCGACCCAAGCAGTAAAGGGAGAACATATGGATAATTCTGGTAAACCAGCATGAGAAAACACTTCCCAATTGGATTTTAACATCATCAAAACTTTTCATAGCAAAGATATCTCATAAGATCATGCCACACATAAACAAAGTTGGGTTTTCACCTCACGATAACCAAAACATTTCACATAAAATTCTGTTATATTATTCTAGTGTCTATTATGCAAATAATATTAATCATAACCGAAATTGTAACATTAATTAAATTCCAACATACTAGGTTCTATAATCAAAACTGAAAGCTCGCATTGGTAATGGGTTCAACATGATAGGGAACTAGTAGTCATTTCTTCTGAAATCGACGTATTAACAACCAACACCTCAGTGTGTATTCATTTATCTCAAGAAAGCCTCCGAACTATGTTGGATACAGTATTATTGAACAGTGTATTACTCGATGGTGATACTTGTTCTCCGTCAAGCCTCCAATACCTATCTATAAGGTATAAATGCCTTAAGGCCCAGATTCCACTTGTCACCTCCATACTCATAAAACCTTTGGCCCGAAATATAGGTTAGACCACATCATTACCTGTATCATTTTTGGGGTGTGATGCTTAAGGTAACATTTACCTTTCACATGGCACATTCCACTTTGAATGCCATATTGTAGTTCTTACAACACACTAATTGGTTTCCACAAAAATAAAACCTCTAAGTTCGTACGTCTCAGAGAAGGTTGTTAAGTGTGAGAGAGTTACTTCCTACACCACGAAATAGAACTACATTAGTAAAGCAAACGTATATGGTTTTTAGAAATGCAATTCATCCATATAAGTTGTTCAGAAATAGGAAAAACCGAAGGAACTCTACTACTACATCCTGTTTGGAGTCAAACCTAGGATTAGTAGGAGTAGTCCTTGCATTGAAGATTTTCATAACATTGCACTACTGCCACTATATATATAATATGAAATCGTAGGGCTAGTCGCAAGCAGCCTAACATGACGAAGATCTCTGTCTTCAAAATTATTTTCTTTAACAATCTGCACTTTCGAACGCATATGTCGGTCCGAAGTGGTTTTTTGATAAATCTGATCCCGGTCTTCACAGATCAACAACTATAAGGGGCTCTCATCCTCATATAGAAATCATGTCTCGTAGTTTCCAGCTTTCAACTTGCTATCCTTCGACCAAGAAGGAAGCCCGATGGGTTGGAGCACCATAGTCACTCTACACTACTCGAATCATTATTTTTAACTAAAAAAAATTAAGCCGACAAAGTTGCCTTTGTGCTAAGTGCATGATTAATAAGTTACCATGTCAAGTTAAGGAACTAAAAATGACAAAATTTGATAGTCGGTTATTTAACTATAAAAAAAACTAGCACATAAGCAGCCACTAGGCCCATTTAATTAATCCTTTATTAATTATATCAATTTCGAAATGTTTACTTTAAATTATCTTTATAAATATATACTCTCAATAATTCTTTAATATTTCGATATTGGAATACGTTTCCATATAAATATATTAACGGCATAAGTATGTTTACAAACCATTTCATTTTCAACACTTAGAAATTATCTTAGATGCTTAAAACCAAAATAAGTGTGTATACACACACACACACATATATATGTACACAAATCACAGTATTTTTTAAAGCGCACTTTATTTAGGCCAAAACGAAATTTGCCCAAAACATCGTTACGACAACCCAAAAACACTAGTATAGGGATTCGATTCCCATATATTATATAAAACATTTCCTTTTGCACATCATTTACTATAACAATAGTGTTATAGTACGTGCCTTACTCACATAAATCATATTTAAATCTCAACATAAATCATTCTATATTTATAAAACCGTGTTTATAAATCACTTTTTTATTTTACAAATCTTTATTTTATAAAATCTTTTTATTTATAAAATTCTATTTATAAATTCATTTCTTTATAAATCTCTTTTATTTATAAAATTCCAATACTAAATCCATTTACAAAATATTGGTTACAAATCCATTATATATATATATATTTCCCTATTCCGTTTATAAATCTATTTCTTTATTTACAAAATATCACTTTTATAATTATAACAAACCGGAATTTAAGTCATTTGAAATTGAAATATTTAAGTGATTATAGATATTGAAAAGTCAACTTTATACGTTAAATAACTTGAATATCAAATATAGCGATTTTTGGATAATTACAATGTTGAATTTAATAATTGAAATTGTTTTAATAATTGAATCTTGGGTTTTAAGCTGGATAAAAATAATTTCAAAGCTTACTTAAATTTTATATTATTAGTATGAAGATAATAAAACTTTTAAATTGGATTGAAAAGTTATTTAATTAATTTTAAAAATAACACGTTATAACTAAATTATAAAAATAGCTTTATGGGGATTGGTCTTGGATTTCAATGAAACCCATTTCATTGGGTCCGTAATAGTGAGTTACTGTATGCCGACGATTTCCGTAGTCATTGGACGTACTGTTGGGATGTGCGAGATTGAAACGCATTGAAATTTATATCGAAAATCTAATATTATACTTCGATTTAAAAACCTATCTTCTGTATACGATCGAATTAGGTGTCGACACAAGTTACTTTTCGTTCGGGATTGGAGTACAGCTTATAAAACACCAGGCGGCACATTTCGAAATGAGTTTGAAATTTTCAGGTGTTTTGAAATTTGATTTTTAAAAAATTTAATATATAATATAAACATGACCTTGCCCATACCCTATCCTATTCTTTCCCATCCCTCCATCACGCGTGCCCATACCCTGAGCAAGCCGTCCGCCTATATAATTTGCATGAAAATTTGGGGAGAAATTTGGCAAAACGAAACTAGGCCATGTTAAACAACACTCGTCCATCGGAGCCACTCCATGCAATTTCAGGTCGCGTCATCAATGGAGAATGTGCACAACATCAAGATGAGGTGGATGACTGGTGGGACTGTCATCTAACTACGTGAGATGGTTAGGAGGTGGAGATGATCGACCTAAATGTTCTCGATTGATTACAGTGAATTGGTGGGCATGGGTTGGTGAGCTATACGGGTGAAATGTAGAAGAGTACCTTCGATCAGAGTTTGGTAGGGTAACTCTACGTGTGGCAGCAGTGTGGGATGGTTGAATGAAATTCACATTTTGGGAAATGGAGGCGGAGGCGACAAGTTGGATGGCCGCATGGATGGTCGGAGGAGTGGCGAAGATGGGGGCTTCGATGAGGAAGGTGCGCTGGCCAGCCATGGTCGGAGGCGGCGGTGTCGAGTAAGGAAGTTGGGCCTGGGTTAGGTTCGAATACAAGAGTAACGAGAAGAGTGATTATGGTGGGTTTTTGTTTGAATGGTAATCAATTAAGATAAATTAATGCAGTTAGTGTTTTAAAAATATTTATAAAATACAAAAAATTATAGCTATGATATCTAATCCATGTTAGGCTGGATTTGAATGCAGATTTTTCCATTACGTTCATAACAACAAATACTATGATGTGGAATTAAATTGATGACAATTGGAGCATGTCGAAAATTAGGCTAAAATCTAACTTTGTTTAATTTTAGTTCCAAAACCGAAGGCCTCGACGACAACAAGAAATTTCCCTGAGCTAAAACTCACCTTTTTGGATGACCAGTATGATATATTGTGACGATTAGGAATTTTCGATGCCGAAAATTCCAAATAGTTAGGGACAAAAACAAAGAGATAGAAGAAGAAAAAAGAAACACCAAAACACAGATTCTCACATTCGTAGCGGATCAAAATATAATATAAAATAAAATAGCATTTATACAATGGTAAAACTGTATTAGTTAATTTACATCAATACATCAAAATTACAACGTTTACACAAAACACTGGACAGTTAAAATCAACATGTCCAAGATTACAACAGTATATCACAGCGGAAACACTCCATGCATTCTTGCCATCCAGCTCGCCTCCTAATCTCCAGAACGCCCCTATCTGAAAATCTGTAATACTCGGTCTGACCCAAGCATACATCACAGTAACACCCGAGTCAGGCTGGAAACCAGCGTGAGTAAACCAATCTAACATAAAATACCAAAGCTTAAAACTTATTTCAAATTCGGCACGCGTTCTTAACTTGCCATAGTCAAAAACACATCTTACAATCATATCTAAGCATTTCTGCTCAGAATGAATGACCAAGTTTACATCATTTATTTCATTCCAGCCTATTTATTCCAAAATCAAATCCATAGAGAATTATTGGAGATTACAAATCGAAGTTGTTTCAGGTATTTACTGTAACGATCCAGAATTCCTGTCATTTGAAATTCGTATATTTAATTGATTTTTTAATATTAACAAGTAAAATTTGTAAGTCGAATAAATTTTATTTCGAATATTCAGATTTAATTGGATAATTAAATCGATAATTTAATATTTGAAATTTCAGAAATAATTGGAAATTGGGCTTAATGTGATTAAAAATGATTTATAAAGTTGTGTTAAATCATATTGGAGTTAGAATGATGTTATAGAACTTTTAAAATCGAATTACAAGTTAATTTATGGAAATTGAATATTTTAATATTTAATTAACGAGCAGAAATAGTCATTTTTCAAACAGTCTTGGATTTCGACGTAACTGGTTTCATTGGATCCGTAATGTTAAATTATTGTAAGATTTCAAACTTCGTGTCAATCATATTTACGGTTTGTCCGGGGCAAGCTAAAAGGCATTGAAATCGGTTTAACCGAATTTTTAATTTAAATAATTCGATTTGAAAACTTATCTTCCAAATACTTTCGAATTGGCTCCCGATATATATTCCATTAATTCCGGAATAGGGGTAAAACATTATAAACGCCAGGCGGCACGCTTTGTTTGGAGTTTGGAAAAATCTCGGGTCAATAGTGTCGCGAGAATTTTCTATAAAAGGCCTCCATCTTTCACAATTTACACTAAACCCTGGTTTTCTAGGTCAGGCTGCCACTTTCAATTTTAATGGCCGAATTCATTCATTTCTTTTCCCCTTAATCTCTCTCGATCTGCTCACTTTTATCGAAAGTTATCAACTACAAAAATTTAGAGCATGATGAGAGCTTCGATTCTATACGGTGATGATCGTTTAAGGTCGAGTAAATCAATGGCAATAGGGATTTGAACGGCCGAACTTCGTGCACTGTTTTCGAGGAGTGTGGACCACCGAGTTTCATAAGATTCATGGCATAGGTCGAGCTCGAGACGAGCTTTCGTTTGGTATAGATTGATCGTGTTCTCGATCAATGGAGGAGGTGGGCTATTAGGGTTCAACGGCCGCCATAATGGGTTTCTTCGAACGCGTTTTCACTGGGAAGAAGCTAGTATCGGCCGAGATTAAAAGAAGGAAAAGGAACGAACTTGATGAAGTGAGGGTTTTATAATAAAAAAATTTGTGAAAATTAATTTTATTAAAATTCGTATAATCTTTAAAACTCTGTAACTTGTTCGTACGATGTCTGTTTCGCACGAAACGAATTGCATCGGGTTCGTACGGATTAATACTACGCGACGGAGCTAGATTGGAGTTGATAGGTGCTAGTGAGAATTTTAGGTAAAATTAAACGCGTGTTTAATTTTATTCGAAATAAAACACTGCAACTGTTATTGGAAGCAAGGTGAGAACTTCTCACTCAATCGAATTGTGTTTCGATTTAAATTTTAAATAGTTAGATTTAAAATTGCTTGATTTAGTTGATTGTATGTTTGGATGATAAATTATTATCTATTGTATTTAAATAGACCCTATACGCCGTATATTAAGCGGAGGTTATTATATTAAACACATATACCGTGCTATTCCACCTCAAAGTGGAGTTGGTATTATATATGTACTTGGAGTTGATTTCCCGCATTATATAGCAGATGAGACCCTATTACGGCGCATAATAGAGGATAATATTTTATATAAACCCATGTCCGCGATATTCCATCTTGAAATGGAATTGGTATTGCGCTAACATTTGTGGATGCATGGAAACAGGTTGGAGGGATCCAACTGGATTCCTCAACAGTATTGATTTATTTACAAATATTTGCGATACATTCTGTTATCATATTGATATATGATGGTTGGATGCCGTGGTTGATGTATTGGTGCTATTGCAGCATTGGGCCTATTTTTTGGAGTTTTAAAAATGTTAAAGTAACAATTTCGAATTTAAAAGGATTTTCAAGTGATTTTTGAAAGCATATGTTTTATTGAATTTTGGAATTGATTCATTTTAAACAAATAAACATCATAATTTTTATGTTATAAAAATTATGATTTTTGTGAAATACAACCAAAATGTGATTTTTGAATCAAGTAGTTGTTTAATTTGTAAAATGGTTTAAATTGGGATTTTTGAATTATTATAAACGGTTTATATAAAGGATTTATAAAATTGATATTTATAAATTAAAATATTGGAATTGTAAAACGAGTTTTTTTAAGTGTTAAAATGATATATGAATGGATTTCATAAGTGAATGAAGTTTATAGATTTGTAAATTGTGAGGTTATAAATGAATAGATTTTGTAAAATAAAAGATTTATAAGTAATTAACTTTTAAATTGGATTTTGGCATTTAAATGAGATATACATAGAATTTGTTAATTAAGGGATTTTATAAGTTGAAGTTTTTGTAATACATATATATATATCTGTGTGTGTGTGTGTGTGTGTGAATTTAAAAACGTTGTTTTATAAATCCGAAACCAATTGAATTTGATAAGTAAATATGAAAGCTTATTAAAGGAGATATATCCATGATTTTGGACAGTGAATAATCCTTTAAATTAAAATATGTAGAAGTGTTGAATTTGACAAACAATTTATATTCACGATTTTGGACAGTGAATAATATATTAAAGAAATGTTTTATGAAGTGATCTTTTAAATAGAATTAAAACAATTTGAAGTTGTTTTAAAATGTGATAAGGATCAAAACCATAGATTTCAACATTAGTTATTGAAATAGACGTTTTCGAGAAATAAGGAAAAGATGGACTATAACACCGTTGTTATAGTAAATGATTTTTGAAAGGAAATGTTTTATATAGTATTGGGATTTATATATCTATCTTAATTTCGAATCCCTATACTAGTGATTTGGGGTTGTCTTAACGATGTTTTACGCAACATTCGTTTTGACCCAGATGAATGTGTTTAAGAGAATGTTTTCCTTAAAGAATAAAATATATACTTAATTGTGATTTAAGTATATTGGATATTTCCCAAACGTTGAAAATAAATAGATTTGTGAATTACATATTATTAAACAGGTACGAAAATGTTTTCCATTATGAAAAGAAATGTTTTGAGATTTATATCTTTTAATGTTAAATGAAAGTGAATATTTGAAATCTGTTTGAAAATCATATATCAGTGAATATTTGGATATTTAACTTCACCATGGAATTTATAAAGGAAAGGGAAATTTGTTTAAAAATAAACATTGATTTATTTTTGAAGTGTGGAAATAAATTTACGAATTTGGAACGTAAATTTAAAGTAAATCGGTAAGGATTTATTTAGTTGGTTTAAATGTACCATTTTGAAATGAAAGTGTATTCTTCCTGGAAAGCCGAGTATATTTCCAAAGTAGCTTAAATTAAAAAGTTCTAAAGTAGTTTTAAAAAAATATTTTGGAGAAAACATTTTCTTAAGTTATTTTGAAATCCTTTAAGTAAATATTTATTAAATTGATTTAAAGAAATGATTATTTCTAAGATTTAATCAATAATTATTTTAGAAAATAGTTATTTAAAATAGTTATACTCTATCTACTAATTTTATTTCGAAAATTAGTTTGGACTTAAGCTATATGTAATATTGGTATAATATTTTTATAACTAATATTTTAAGTATAGTGTTTAAAGAAAAATACTTTTATTTCAAAGTGCTTTCCCGATATATTTTGGATAAGTGTGATAAGTTATTTTAAAGTATTTGAACTCGGCCGATTTCCAGTGAAAATGAATAAATATTTAGAAGTGTTTCCACGTAAGGAAAATGATTTGAAAATTTGTTTTCAAAAAGTTGTAAATGTGAAAAGTGATTTGAAATTTGATTTCAAGTGGTTGAAGTGGGAAAATATATCTTGTAAAGATATTTTTGGAAAATAAATAATTTGAGAAATTATTTGGAATTTGGTGATGTTGTGCA
Organism: Allium cepa; assembly: GCA_030765085.1. Classification (NCBI taxonomy): domain Eukaryota; kingdom Viridiplantae; phylum Streptophyta; class Magnoliopsida; order Asparagales; family Amaryllidaceae; genus Allium; species Allium cepa. Next base: position 947,730,338 of record CM060943.1, on the reverse strand, counting down.
TATCTATTGATAGTTAAATAACCGAATATCAGTATTTACCTTTAAATGGGTATTTGTTATGATTTGCTTGAATTTAAATGCTACACTTATTTTCAAAATAAGCGCTCGTTATTTGGTTTAGCCAGGATAGGACCTTTGGGTCATGAATCCCATTCCGAATAGTAATACGTCGTAATGGATAACATTTGAAGAATGGTGTTGAAGACCGGATATTTTCGAAAACGGAGGGATTATCGTCGAATGTCTCTACATCGGCTGATCTCCGATATAGATATTTTATCACCCTTTGTGATGGGAAGTCCGGTTGTGATTAGTGAACATCCGGATTTCAAGGGCTTCTTTGGAAGTGCCTACGGTTCCGTTCGATCCTGGATCAGACTTGTATGGATGTGTGTCTGACGATACAAACCAGATTTACATTTACCTATACCCGACCTCGTTCTCTCTAATTCCAGTGTTGTTCTTTAAACCAAATTGTCTAACTTTAAATGATACCATTTATATTTGGGATTTCATATTCATAACCATCCATCTCAGATAGATAACCCACAATATCACAGTTCAACCAAAGTATATCATATCACAAAAGCAGCACAAATCACATATCAGAGATATCAACTAATCTAAGTCATTCAATATATCTTAACCATCTACAAGCAAGACCAACTAGTCACACCATCTCTAATTAATTTAAATAAATTAAATTAGTTGCTTCAATCACTTTAATCCTGCTTACCTACATTAATTAATTTCAAACCAATTAATTAAACCTCCTTTAATTATCATGTTTAATTACATTAAGTAATTAGCCTTTAACTAATTACACAAATTAATTAACCTTCACCCATTCATATTAGTCATATTTGTCCTTAATTAATTACTCAAATTAGTTATCCTATAATCACTTACATTGATTAACTAACCTTTAATTAATCACATTTATTAATTAACTAATCCTTTAATTAATTTCTTTAATTAATCAATCCTTAAATCAGTCACATAAAGTAATTAATCCTTAATTAATTTATTAAGCAATTATTATTAAATAAATCACATTTAGTAATTGCCCATTAGTTACCCTCCTTAATTAATGACATTAAGCAATTATCCTTTAATTACTTTCATAATCATTAATCAATTTCATTAAGTGATTAATCTTAAATTAATCATATTTAAATTAATTACTTTAATTAATTAATCACATTAATAAATCAACAATTAATCATCTTTAAATTAATTACTTTAATTAGTTAATCAAATTAATAAATCGATCCTTTAAATTGATTACACAAATTGCATATCCTTTATTAATTATCTAATGATTAAATTTATTTATTATTTCTTTGATTGATTACATTAATCAATTAACCATTCCTAATACATCAAATAATTAATACTTTATTAAAAAACATATAGGAGTTAACCCATTATATAATTACCTAATTACCACAATTTGAAAATATTTTAAACTTTAGAAACTCATTTTCAAACTTGTTAATACTTTGTATAAAAACTTGGTTTAACATTTTCCGTTTAACCTACACCTTTTAGATAAGCTTTTAATACTCGATTTTATTAAACTTAAAAGCCTAATAACATTCAAATTTTAAACCGAGCCTAAATCAAAATTACAAGAGCCCACACTCGAGCAAATTCCCCTATACACTCTCCTTCCTACTATCATACGAAAACCCGAAGTCGACATCGATAAAACCACCATCTTCCTCAAAGAATCAATCTCAGCAAACAACTGACACAGGCGTACATACATGCACGTGCACCTACCGTCGACGATATTCCAGTGCATACGATCGTTATCGCTATGTGATCAATCGACCACTCTTCCGATCTCAACGGCTTAATCACCAAAACAAACTCGAAATCGGAATTCAACAAGTTCTAACCCATATGAACAAACATTCCAACCAAAAGAACATCTCGTTTAGGTGATGCCAACCATTAGAAATCACCTTACTCCGTCTAAAGCCTCGTCAAGATCCTCTGCCTTGATTCCCATGCAACCGGCCTCTTTTGGTGCTCCGACGATAGAGTAGCAACCAATGTTCCGGCCTTGACTTCGAACCCACCTAAAACCCTAGTCTTTCCTTGTCAGGCCAGCTTCGGCAACGGAAATTTACCCGACCATTTTTCTAGACCTCGACGAACACCCGGCTCGCTTCAACGGACACCCCGATCATCCCAATGCCACCGTTCACTAGTAAAAGCAAGAAATCCAAAATTACTTCATCAAACAACATCTCCTGAATTACCCAATTAAAATTCATGATTTAACTATTAAAAATCATAGATTTTAATGATGATTCAGATTATATATATAACATTTAATTGTGGAAATCAAAATTTGACAAATTCTAAGTTTCTACTGTAAAATTCAAATTTCCAGTAACATACCAACTCATTTTACTTAAAAATGATTTTAATCCTTATCTTTTGTTTAAACAAACATAATTTATTTAAATACCTAATCCTAACAAAGATTAGATTGAGAAGAATTTGAATATTGATCTAAATTTTAAACTCTAAACTTAAACAGAGATGATCACTGATACATCCATACATGCACACAATTTCTACATTCATATATACATGTATTCATATCTAAAACAAACGTGCATACATATATTCAACATGTATCACAATTTTCTTCAAACACTTTACCACATGAATCAAACTTTAACTGTTTTTAAAACTTAAGCTTACTCATAGATTACAACAGAGACAGGACAATATATTTTTGAAATCTGGAATCTGATTGCCTTGAAGCTTCAAGCTTCTATTTGAACTTCAGTTTTCCTTTGATCTAAGTTGATTGTTATGAGCTGAAGCTTGTTTGATTACCAGACTTTGATTGCTATTGAATTCTTTGATTATTATTTTTTTCTCTGGTTTATAATAACGACTTTCTAATTTTTCTTAGAGAAAGAGCTAATAAAAGAAATGAAAGAGGGATATGGAGATGTTTAAATAACTTAGTTTTATTCTTAATTAATTATTTTTTAAAAAATAAAAGAAGGAAATGACACTTGTTGAAATGACTTACACTTGTAAATAAATTTTATAATTTGTTTACATTTGTTATCAAGCATGAAGAATTAGTTTGCCGGCGTATTAATATGTTTTTTTATATATTTATATATATATATTTTAATTTTAGTTTTATATTAATAGTGTCTTAAGTATGTTTAATAATCGAACTTCTCTTCTTCAATTACATGTACATTTTAAAAGGAAAATGATATAAAATCAAATTACACATTCAAAAAAAATAAAAATGTAATTAGCTTAATACATCCTTTATAAAACCCTTTTTTTCTAAAGATAATGATATAAAACAAATCATACATACGTATTATTTTAAATCCAATTTATTTTTAGTATGTTTACATTTGAGTTTCTAATTCAAATTCCCTTTAAAATCTACTTATATATACACCATCATATTCATATTTTGTTTGTTTTTGAACAAAAATGAAATTTTCCAATTTAAATAATTATATCTATAGATTATTAAACAAATAATTATCCAATATTTGTTATAGCTCAAATTCATCTATGTACATATCCAAATGTATATAAGAATTTTATTTGTTCAATCTACAAATTTAGTTATTTAATAATTTTATCCTGTTAATTACCAATAAATAGATATCCAAAATCTGGGTAATCACATTCCTCCCCCCTTTGAATCTTTTCGTCCTCGAAAAGGAATGAAGCCAGAATTTTTTCAATACTTAAAATTAGATGAATCACTTTTTTATCATTTTTGAAACACTTTAAAAAATCTATATAATATTGCAAAAATAATTTTTATAAAAATACTTTTATAACTCGATGTTTCAACAAGTCCATCCTCGTTCTCATAGAAATTCGGTCATACGTTAATCAGGTGTAGGACTGAAAATCTATAAGTACTTAGTAAACCCGTTTTCAACACCCAGTGAAAAACTTGGAAACTAATTTTGTTGAAAATATATAAAACTTTCTTTGAAAATAGAGGGAACAACTTTTGGTGAGAATGCTCTGGAAATCGTCACCCCCTCTATGGTCGCAGTTAACCCGATGGTTACATTGTCATCCCGACAAAATCCATAGATAACTTTAGGCACTCTGCGCCCCTCGATTGCGCCAAGGAACTCGCCACAGATCACAGTTACATCCTAGGTTACGTTGCTATCATAATAAAAGTCCATGTAACTGTAGGCATCAGCACCCCCTAATTTCACTGCCAAAAATGAAACTTCTCCCCTCGACCATAGATCACAGTCTACCGATGTTACGTTGACATCCCGGCAAAATCAAGCGTAGACCTTTGACACAGACCTCCATATGACTTCCGCTGTGTTCCACAGTAAATCACAACGACATAGAGTTACATTGTCATCACGGGATAACCCAAATGCCTCTATAGGAATCAACGCCCTCGACTTTTGCTACCCAATAATCCTCAGAACAATAATTTGTCTGGACTTCCTCACAGGATCCACTTTAGAGCCTCCCCTTTGGGGCTCAAGGCAGTACCAGCCTATGTTTATAACGACCAGCAAATTTCGATAATTATATTGGTTAACTTAATAAGATTTTTGTAATTTAATATTAAAAAAAATAAGAAAAACTTTATAGTTATAGTGAGGTGAATGTTAATTTGAAATGTAGCAATGGTAATTAAAGCTAAGTATTGATAGTTTGAATGAAATTACAATAAATGAAACAGTGTAAGAGTTATACTAGGCTATAAATTAAATATAAGAATACAAATGTAAATATTAAATAAATTAATGAACTAATATATAACGAATGTTAATTTAATAAAATCAATGCTCTGTAAGCAATTTTAATATTGATTTGGAAATGATAAATTTATAAGAATGTGATTGAGAATTAATGGCAACAATTATTACAGGTTACATATATATTTAATCCGTTAAATTGAATTGGAACTTATCACAACAAATGTAATTTATTATGTTAATGTAAACTAGGTTAATACTTGGAGGTAATGTTAATTTTATTTATAATAATACGATAATTGGAAATAAAAAGAATGGAAATCAAGATTTATTTATTTATTGGAATTTAAGTTATAGTGATTGGGTTAATTACAAATAAATGAAATTAAATATTTAAATTAATAAATGGATTTGGAATTTTAAATTTAAAAATTTCTGAATTTAATAGAAACGAAATTTAATGCTGAAATTGATGAATGAATCAACATTAAAGTGACACCTAAATTTGTGTTAAATTACGATGGATGTCCAAGTAATTTAAAATGTGAGAAATTGTTATTTACTAAATCTGAATTGAAATTTAATAAATTTAATATTAATATATTTAATTAAATAGAAAATAGCCATTTTGGCCATTGACTCGAATTTCGACGAAACCAGTTTCATCGGATCCGTAACGGTGAATTATTGTATGATTTTAAGTTCGTAGCGATCGGACTCATCGTTTGATCGTGCAAGCATGAAACGCCTAGAAATTAATTGAAATCAATTTGAAATAACTTGATTTTAGCATAACTTCATAATATGATGGAATTTGGACTTGAAACCTGTTCCATTGCATTTAAATTATTTTAAAACATATATTTTGATATATGTGTTGGCTCATTTTCGTTCCAGAATCGAAACGGGTTTTTCAGGTCAATTATCATTAAAAACTCAAACCAATCGGGCCCATTCCTTTCTATTTTGTTCTGCATATATATATATATATATATATATATATATATATGTCATTATAAACCTAGCAGCCTTTTTATTTCTCATTTCTGTGCGTACAGAAATTTATGTTGCTCCTCTTCCTTAATGGCTGAAAACCCTAATCTTCCTAATCCAATTTCAATTCCAAAAAACAAAAAACAAAAAAAAGAGTATTTTGCGGATCTGCAGAAACTTCGGGTCATGATTCGAGTTTCAACGGCAAAAACCCTGCACCAACTTTGGATCAAGAAGAATATGACTTGGGTCGCTCCGGGTCATTTTGGCAAAAACTCAAAGTAAGAACCGGGGATTTGAGGCGATGGACTGAAGTTGTACCCGAAGTCGACCCTGGACTAGAATTTTCCAGTCTTCTAATTTTCGTAACTTTTTCTCACTAGCTCAGATTCATGTGCGGTTTATTTTGCTAGGATCGTATTAGAGTTACAGACATTTTGGCGTTTGTTTAGACGAATTCTGAGACCGTTCAAATTTTGGGCTTATTTTGAATTTAAGTTCAATTTAAATTCAAAGGTGAGTGTTTTAACCCGCTCACAAGTTCTAAAAATTCTTATGTTTGTTAAATTGATTTATGTTGTGATTTGAAATTTATTTATGACTATTGGCATATTTTTAATCATCATCTCAGTTAAATTAAATTTATTGAATTAAATTGTTATTTAATTTATTATTTCAGATAAACTACCAATTAATTTGTTATTCAATTTATTATTGCATATAAACTGCCAGTAAAATTCTTGTAAGTATTATCTATTCTATGTTGATGTTATTGATTGAATTGGATGATGATTGTGATAAATGTTTGATGATTGATATTGGATGAATGGATGTTATATTTTATATTGTTATAAACTGCAAGTTGTTATGGATTTTTATTTTTTGGGATTGCGGTTTGAAATGATATATAACCATATTAATATTTTATATTACGGATTGAAATGATAAATATCTGTATCACTTGAACGTAGGATAGAAAATTATATACAGACATCGTGGTATATATATATATGTGTATATATATATATTGAAATTGATTTTTATGGTTTTCGGAAAGTACATGGTTTTATATAAATATTGATTTTAGATATTACATAAATTTTATTTTATATATATAGTCAAATTCTTGACTTGAGCTATGTATAAATTTGTTGATATAAATAAGTTTAATAATAAAGCTTGATTTTACTTAAAATATAATATGGTTATATATTTATTTAAATCATATTTTAATGTAGAATATATATCGATTTCAATAAATTAAGGTTGAAAGATAAATTGAAAATTGATTTGAAATTGCATTTGTATTTAATAAAAATCGATTTGGGCTCATTGAATTTGAGATTTTAAAGAATATGATTTCTAACTTTTTTTTAGTTTAAGGTTATATAAATGAACATGTCAAGTTTGAATATAGTGAGGGAAATATTCAGTTATTTGAAATTGGAGTTTATTTTAATGATATTGGAATTATTAAGTAAATATTTCAAAACTAAATAATAGTAAACTCAATTTGATATATATATATATATATATATATATATATATATATAGAGAGAGAGAGAGAGAGAGTTAACAAATTTAGTTTTGAAGTCTTGAATATTGAAAGCTTTGAAATCTATTGAAATGGTTTATTTGGAGGTTCGAATCTATATTTGAAATCGATATAAATTGAAATGGTTTATCGAAAACTGAAAGTGAGTTGAAAATTGTGAATTGAGATTAAATTTAAAGTGAATAAAATTGTAAAGTCGAGGAAATTATTTTACTTTATAAAGTAAAGTTTAAATTTAAACTATTTTATTTTATACACTATTTGGATATCCAAACCGTTTAAGTGGTGGAATTTATGGTTTAGAAGCTATGAAATTCAAGGTATTATGTTTTGAAATGTTATATTTCAAGCCTTTGGTTTTGTAATATTATAATATTGAAAGTGTTATGGTTTTAGAAAGGATATATTTGAAATGAAAATGATATCGTATTGATTTGGTTTTGAAAGGGCAATAATAGTTGGTTTTGAAGAATAAACTATTTTGAAATTGACCGTGGTGTTATAATAAGTTTTGGTTGTTAAAGAGACCGGGATCGGAAGTTGTCATACTCTCTGCCAACTTCCAAAACCACTTTAACAATCGTGTACGCGGTGGAGAATGTAGAATGAAGTAGGATGGTGGCGGCGTTCCTTTGAGGTTTGTATGTGGACCCGACTCCCGTGAGTTGGCATAAGGTGGCTAAAAGAGGAGCGATTGACGGGCGAAGAAGGTAGCACCTTTTATCGGATACACTCCTTCGATACCATTTTATTACTTTGTGATTGATTGGGCCCTTTTGATTTTGGGGGTGTGGCTCGAGGTAGGCGGTAGTGGCTTCTACGCGCTACCACCGATCCGTAAGCGTAATTGGTATATCTACCCTGGCATTGCCTAGTTGTGCCGTGACACCTACCCTAGCGATCCTTGTATGAATTTGATTTGTGTCGTACCTATTGAGCATCTTCTCATACCTCCCGATCAGGAGGTACTCAAGTGTTGTATAGACTATTGGCACTATTACGTGTTAAGGTGGAAAATGTAAAGCCTTAACGCTATTTAAAAGTAAGTTTATTTTACTATAGACATTATTATAATAGCTAAATATTACTGCATAATAAATAGTTTAACGGATCCTTAGGAGATGTGAATCCTCAGCATCTCTTAAGTTATCGCACTCACGTTAGACACTGTATATGAGATGTCAAATCCCGTAAATATCTATGACGTCGTTCCACTTATATTTATTTCTGTTGATTTAATCCACATAAGATCTTTTAGTTCTGACTCGAGTGTTTTGTCTTTTCAATTCACTCGGGTTACTCTGAGCATTTCATGGTTTGAAGATCTTTTTTTTGGAGGATGAAGACGAAGATTGTAACGACCCAGAATTTCTAGTTATAAATTTTGAACATTTAATTTATTTTAAAAAGTTAAATGTGGATTTTGACTTGGTTTTTGAAGTAAAAAGATTTTGGTCAAATTTATAAAATTAGTTAAACTTCGAATGTGGCAGTTCAATTAAGATTGAATAATAATAATTTAATATTGGAATTGGGATAACTGGTGAATCTGGATATAAATAGATACGAAATTGGTTTCCAAAATTTATATTAAGCCTATGTGGATTTAAATATTGATGTTAGACTGCTGGATGGAATTAAAAGTCAATAGGTTGAATTTGGAATTTTATATTAATTTAATAATGGAATTTAATAATATAATAATGCAATTAATCAGATTTTGATTCGAAATTGGTCAAAATGATTTCTAATGTGGTTTTAAATTCTATATGACTTATAATTAAGTTAGTTGTTAACTCCTATGGTCAACGACTCAATAAGCAAACGACTCAAGTTGGGCGGCGACTCAATGGACAAGCGACTCAGTGAGTTATCAACCTAACGAGTTAAAAGATGCACGACTCAGCGAGTCAAGAGGTTGGACGACTTAAGGGGTAAAACGACTTAACGGTTTAAGGGCTTAACAACCTAAAAAGTATAACGGCTTAGCGACTTAGCTGGCGGCACGACCTACGACTCAAGGAATGGACGACCTAACAGTTCAATGAGTTGAAGGATTTAGCGACTTACGACATAAAGAAGTCTAAGACTCAACGGTTTAGAAGGAAAGGGATGCTCCACGACCTAAGGCATCCACGACTTAAGAAAACCCACGACTCAAGGACAAGATGACTTAATAGTTCAAGAGAAAGCACGACTTAAGAAGGAAGCGAGCTAACGAGTTAGAGCTATCTGCGACTTACGACCTAGCATATGTCATAAGAGACTTAGGCAAATGAGGTGGTGCTCCTTGCTTAACACAGTAACCTCTTAACTCGTACGCAATTCAGGACTTGGCTTATTATCTGAAGGGAACAAGCTCATCAGTTAACTCGCATACGACTCACGACCTAGCCTAAGTCGTCCATGACCTAAAGCTACTGAGTGAAGGTACAATGCCGCATCAAAAGGACCAGCTGACTCATTTGCGACTTAGATGTTGACTCGTGGGCGACTTAGGACTTGTACAAATGAGCTTTTGTGAGACCATGGGGCTAGGCCAGATAAGTCGGCTACGACTTACCTTAGACCGATCACGACTTACGACTAGAGGGGGGGATTTCTCTATAAATACCAACCCACCTCAAGCATGAAGGGGAGTTTTTTGGGGCTCATTCTTTCCAAGCACCGATACTCTGCTGCATTCAAAACCGACTCGATACCCAAAGCTTTTAAGACACGTAGAACGCTATCAACAATTTCAAGAAGGAATCTCATACATCCGACATGGATTTGAAGACTTTCTCTTACATTGAAGTTTAAGCTACTCGTTCAAAGTGCTTAGTAATTCAAAGTGTATTGTACTTGAGAAGAATTGTATCAACTTGAAACGAAATCATCAATAAAGATATTCAGAGTGGACGTAGGCAAACTATTGAGCCGAACCACTATAAAATCGCTGTTATTTACCGCTTTTTCTGTGGTATTCTTCTTATACTCTGTTCCCGAATCATCGTGTGGTGCTTTCACAACTACACTTTACACACCGGGGTGTTAGTGTTTAAATTTTAGCGTTAACATTTTTGGTGCTTTCACTAAGAATCGAACTTAGGCGAATTATCATCATTGCTCCACGAAAGTTTGTTGAAGTAATCTCTCTGAAGACTAGAAGTTTATCTGAAATCATGGCTCCGGGGAGAAGGAGTAGATCTGTTAGATCTTGAAATGTTCAAGAGGGAACCTCCGCTTCCCCAGCACCTAATCAAGCCACTCCACCTGTTGGGGTTACAAAAGCGGAGTTGGATGCTGTAATCTTAGGGCTGAACCAGCAGATAAATGCCCAAAGTGCACAATTGGAGGCTCAGAATGCCCAAAATGCCCTAATTTTGAATAAGTTGAACGATTTGCTTGCGGTAAACCGTCAACCAACAGGTAATGAAAGGAACTTTGCTGGCAACATTCATGAAGCTGAAGAAAGAAACATTCCTAAGAGGGCTGCCAACCCCTTTGAGCGGACATTTCCTGAAGTTGGTGGATCTAAAGCTCAAAATGATGAGGGGTATCTTTCTGAAATGGTTCGACAAATCATGAAAGAAAGCATGCAAAGGAATGAAGACGAGAAGGAATGGGGTTTCGCTCCAAGTAAAACCCCGTTTACCGAAAGGATCATAAAGGCTGAATTCCCAAGGAAGTTCGTCCCTCCAACTATTCCAGCTTACAAGGGAACAAGCGATCCGAACGAATTCTTGTATAAGTATGATTGGCACATGACAAGTGCCAGAGCTTCTGATGAAATAAAGTGTCTATATTTTCCTGTATATTTGGAAGGTGTAGCTCTGCTTTGGTTCACCAAGCTACCAATTCGGTCTATAGATCAGTTTTCTGACCTAACCCGGAAATTCAAGGAGCAGATCAGATTATATGCTTCAAAAGCCAAAGATATCATGTCGTTGTCAAGTTTAGAACAGAATCCAGGGGAAACTATCAGATCTTTCTTGAATCGCTTTAATATAGCGCTGGCCGAGGTAGACAATGCAGAACCACGAATGATCTTGACCTATCTGATGAGGGCCATCGACAAGACGAGCAAATTTGGAAAATGGCTTAACATGAAGGAACCAAATTCCCTTGAAAAATTCTACAAGAAAGCAGATGAGTTCATACGCCTGGAAAGCCGTCCTGTACCGGTAAAGGCAGTATTGGAAAAAGATGAAGATAACATTGCTGCTCCATGCAAGAATGAATCCGTAGGACAGAAAAGGGAAAATAACGATGGGAAGAAACAGAAAAATCTGAAGAAGCCTCGTTCCTTCAAGTCATCAGAATATACCCCTTTATCAGATACGCCAGAGCGCATTTACCTTGCCACTAAAGATTCGATCGATTATCCTAAACCTCCCGTTTTGAGAACCGGAAAAAAACTGTACAAAGCGGGAAGTTTTGCCGCTTCCATAATCAACCCGGTCATGATACCGATGAATGCCGCCAATTGAAAATTTTGATTGAAGAATTGATAAGGGAAAACAAGCTGCAGCAATTTGTGGAAAAGAATAGCAGCAATCCCGCTTCGTCTAATCAGGGGCAACGAGCTCCTACTCATCAACCCAGGACAAGTGAGAAGACTGCAGGGCATGAATCCGGAAGGCCTGTTATCAATGTCATTACGGGAGGACCTCACCTAGCAGGCAGGTGCTGGGGTGAGATGGAAAGGTATACCCGAGCTTTGAAGTATGTACCGGTCGAGGAAGATGTCTTTGTTTTGGAAGGTGCTACGCCCCTGAAGCAACAAAGAACTTTCAATGAAGATATTGTGTTCAGAGCCAGGGATTCCACAGGTATTGAAGCTCCTACCTTGGATCCCTTGGTCATCTCGGCTGGTATCGGGCCAGCTATTGTGAGAAGAGTTCTAATTGATTGTGGCGCATCCTGCAATATCCTCTTCAAGAAAACATTCGACCAAATGAAGATCCCTATGGCTGATGTGCAAGCCTCATCGCAGAAAATCACTGGCTTTACTGGGGAGCCAAAACAACCGATAGGAACCGTTGATTTGCTTGTAGAACTTGGAGAGGGAGAAAGAAAAGTGGTCTGCAAGCAAACTTTTGTGATTGTCGACGAATTTTCTGCTTATAATGCTTTGCTTGGCCGTCCAACTCTTGCAGCATTCAAAGCTGTTTTGGCCCCATGGTGCCTCACCATTAAATTTCCCACAGATAATGGAGTCGGAGTTATAAAAGGGGATCAGAATGCTGGGCGGGAGTGTTATCTGACAGAGCTACGAGAAACAAGGAAAAGTGAAATGGGAAAGGATGCGGCAACCCCAGTCCGCATCAAAGAACCAGCCTTGTAGCAATTACAGGGCGGACCCCGCACTGGCGAGCACAGCGGAGCACGGAAAGAGATGGATCCTAGAAAAGCCAGTGCAGGGGAGAATAGAGTGGTACCAGTGGAAACGACAATACCAGTACCTGTTGACCCAATGGACCCAAACAAGGTGTTGAATGTGGGTTCACAACTTAATGTGTCAATTCAGAATATCTTAATATCTTTTTTAAAGGCAAATTTGGATGTTTTTGCTTGGACTCATGCCGATATGTGCGGAATATCCCTAGAAGTTGCAGTACACACTCTGAATATTGATCCAAAATTTACACCTGTGAAACAGAAAAGGAGGACTCAAGGTCCAGAAAGGTCAGCAGCATTAAAAGAAGAAGTTGATCGGCTCATGGAGAATAACTTTATCAAAGAATCTACCTATCCGAATTGGGTTTCAAATCCAGTGCTGGTCAAGAAAGCCAACGGAAAATGGAGAGTGTGCATCGATTTTTCAGATCTAAACAAGGCCTGCCCCAAAGACTGCTTCCCGTTACCCAGGATCGATCAACTGGTGGACGGAACAGCGGGACATGAATTGTTATCTTTTATGGATGCCTACTCCGAATATAACCAGATCATGATGCATGAGCCAGATCAGGAGGACACGAGCTTTGTCACCGATGTTGGTCTTAACTGCTATAGAGTTATGCCCTTCGGGCTGAAGAATGCGGGGGCAACCTACCAAAGACTTGTTAATGCTATGTTCAAACCGCAATTGGGCAAGACTATGGAAGTCTACGTCGATGACATGTTAGTAAAGTCTAGGAAAGCAGTGGATCACATAGAAAATTTAGCAGACATGTTCGCAGTCCTTCGAAAATACGGAATGAAGCTTAACCCTTTAAAATGTTCATTTGGAGTAGAATCCGGAAAGTTCTTAGGTTTCATCGTGAGCGCTAGGGGCATTGAGGCTAGTCCAGCTCAAATTACCGCCTTAAAGGAAGTCGAAGCTCCTAGAACGAAGAAGGAATTGCAGAGTCTCAATGGAAAAGTCGCCGCCTTGAGTCGGTTCATTTCCAAAGCCACTGATAAATGCATCCCATTCTTTGACACCCTAAAGAAAGGAAGGAAAAACTTTGATTGGACTCCCGAATGCCAAAAAGCCTTTGATGAATTGATTCACCACATGGAAACGCCTCCAATACTTTCTAGGCCTGGCGATGGTGAGGATCTTCCTATATACTTGGCAGTATCATCTCATGCTTTAAGTGCAGGGCTGATACGAGAAGACAAGAGGATTCAACATCCAGTTTACTATATCAGCAAAAGACTCACTGGGGCAGAGATGAATTACTCCAAGTTGGAAAAACTCGCCTATTGCTTACTGATTGCATCAAGGAAGTTGAGGCAATACTTCCAAGCTCATCCTATCAGAGTCCTCACCGATCAACCTTTAAAGCAAGTCCTGTTTCGCCCTGAGACTTCGGGTCGTCTTCTAAAGTGGAACATTGAACTCAGTCAATATGACATCACTTATCACCCCCGAAAAGCAATCAACAGACAAGCTTTAGCGGATTTCATCGTAGAATTCACATATAAGGGTAACAGTGGGGAGGAAACGATCGATGATTCCTCAATCCAATGGAAGTTATATGTTGATGGCGCGAGAAATGACTACTGTTCTGGAGCCGGAGTTGTACTTGAGACCCCTGAAGGTCAGTCATTATGATATGCACTAAGATTGGAATTTCCTTCAACGAACAATGAAGAAGAATACGAAGCTCTCATCGCTGTCCTAAGAATTGCTAAAGAACTAAACATCCGAGCATTACAGATCTTCTGTGATTCTCAGCTTATTGTATGCCAAGTCAAGAAGGAATTCCAAGCGAAAGGGGGAAATCTGCCTGCCTACTTGTTAAAGGCTTGGGAACTCCTGGGTGATTTCGACCATTACATGATAAGTCATATTCCTCGAGAAGAAAACACGAAAGCATATTCTCTCGCAAAGTACTCTAGCACAGGCCAAGCTCAATTTCTGGGGTTGACTCCAGTGGAGGTCCTGTCGGCTCCAAGCATTGATGAGATGGATATTGATTGGATCATGAGCGTGTCTCAAGAACAAGACTTATGGATGACTCCAATAACAGAATATCTTCTCAATGGCTCTTTACCGGAAAATTCAAAAGAACAAAAGAAGCTACTGAGGAAAGCCTCTCGCTATATAGTCCAGGATGGCCAATTATACAGACAGGGATTCTCAATGCCATTACTTCGATGTGTATCCAGGGAAGAGTCCAAAACAATCCTAGCTGAGGTGCATGGGGGAGAATGTGGTGATCATTTAGGTGGTCAAACTTTAGCAAAGAAGATTCTCCGATACGGATATTTTTGGCCAGAAATTAATCGAGATGCAGCAGACTATTCCCGAAAATGTGGCAGGTGCCAAAGATTCGCAAAAATTCCTAGAGCACCTTCCACTGAACTCACACAGATGGTCAGTCCATGGCCGTTTGCAATATGGGGGATAGACCTTGTAGGACCGTTACCAACTGCCAAATCTGAAATTAAATATGCCATTGTGGCTGTAGATTATTTTACTAAATGGGCAGAAGCTGAACCGCTGGCTACTATCACCTCTAAAAAGATGATAAGTTTTGTGACTAAAAATATCATTTGCAGGTATGGTGTGCCTCAAAAGATAATTACAGACAATGGTACTCAGTTCGAAAGTGAAGAATTCCAAGATTTTTGCAAACGATTCAAAATCCAAAAAAGCTTCTCAGCAGTAGCTCATCCGCAGGCAAACGGGCAGGTGGAAGCAGTAAATAAAATTATCAAGTCAATCATCAAGAAGCAACTTGAAAGAGCAAAAGGTGGTTGGGTCGATAAGCTACCGCTAGCACTATGGGCGTACAGAACTACCCACAAGACTGCGACTGGGCATACTCCGTTTTCATTGGCATACGGATCAGAGGCAATGATTCCGGTAGAAACATAGGTCCCTTCACATAGAAGAATCCATTTCAATCAAGCGGAGAATGAAAAACTACAGCTTGAGGCACTAGATCTCCTTGATGAAAAAAGAGAAGAGGCTGAGCTCAGAATCGCATCTCATCAGCAAAGGATAGCCAGACATTTCAATTCCAAAGTTCGCCAACGCAGGTTTGAGATTGAAGATCTAGTCCTAAAGAGAATTATGACAGCGACAGGTGTGTTTGGGCCAAATTGGGAAGGACCATATGTCATAGGTCAGAAGCTTCTTGACGGTACATTCAAACTCACTACTGTCGAAAGAGATCAAATTCCAAGAGCCTGGAACATCAATCACTTGCGCCCATACTTTACTTGATAGCTTTGTTGAAATATTGTAAAAAGAATTATGAATGTATGATTCCTGTAGCTGAAAGCGATTGTAAAACCGATGCAAGTGAATAATGAAAGACTATAAAGTGGATGTAGGCCCAAATTCTTGGCCGAACCACTATAAATCTTGTGTTCCTTAATATTATTACATGTTTGCTTTATTTTCGATATGAAAAGTACATTAAATGTATTGCTGAAATGTCGATTTAAATTTTTGCGGGCAACGAAAATAAAACTTGCACATTACAAGACCAAGTGATTCTTCTTATCATTCAACAAACAAATTTCAAGTCATAAAATTCCCGAACTTAAATCCTAGATAAGAAGTGCTTCAATTGAACGGTCAATGATTTCGCCGAAAACGGGCTCTAGCTAATAAATTGAGAAGTTTGAACAAACAAACATCCAATTAAGAAGCTTATGCCCGTTCTCGCGAACCGACCTAGCAATGAAGTACACTTCTTTGGATTAAACAAACTACTTGTAAGAGAAGGGAGTGCGAGCTTGAAAAGAAAAAATAGAGGATCGCTAAAAAGGCATAAGCAAACGGACAAGGAACAACTAAAGCCCTCTTCGGAGGCACAAGTCCTCTTCAAAGGCACAACTCTTCGGAGGATAAAGACCTCTAACGAGGCATATGCCGCAAAAAAGAAAAGATCTCTACTCAACCAAAAAAGATTGGAGGAGTCATGACCCTCCAACCATGAGAGAGTAACTTCCAGGCATCCTCAGAGGCACATTTCACCAGGAGTGGAAGTGTGACAGCCGCTCTTCGGATTTTCACTTCACCGGAGTTGAAATGTTAAACAAAATAAAAGCCCTCTTCGGAGGCCCATTTCACCAGGAGTGGAAGTGTGATAGCCGCTCTTCGGAGTTTCACTTCAACGGAGTTGAAATGTAAAACAAAATAAAAGCACTCTTCGGAGGCCCATTTCACCAGGAGTTGAAGTGTGACAGCCGCTCTTTGGATTTTCACTTCACTGGAGTTGAAATGTTAAACAAAATAAAAGCCCTCTTAGGAGGCCCATTTCGCCAGGAGTTGAAGTGCAACAGCCGCTCTTCGGAGTTTCACTTCACCAGAGATGAAATGCGAAAAAAAAAGAGCCTCTCCCAAGGGGCAAAAACAGAAAGACCTCTTCCCAGAGGCACAATAAGACAGAAAGACCTCTTCCCAGAGGCAGAAATGAAAAGACCTCCCCCCGGAGGTACAATCAAGCGGAAAGACCTCTTCGGAGGCACACGTTTCACCAAGATTGAAATAAAACTTCCAGGTGTTGAAACGTGAAAAAGTCTTCCTCAGAGGTGCAACTTTTCAAAAAAAAAAGAGCCTCTCCCAAGGGGCAAAAACAGAAAGACCTCTTCCCAGAGGCACAATAAGACAGAAAGACCTCTTCCCAGAGGCAGAAATGAAAAGAACTCCCCCCCCGGAGGCACAATCAAGCATAAAGACCTCTTCGGAGGCACACATTTCACCAAGATTGAAATAAAACTTCCAGGTGTTGAAACGTGAAAAAGTCTTCCTCAGAGGTGCAACTTTTCAAAAAAAAAAAATCCTCACTAAAAGCACACTTTAACTTTCAAAGGAAGAATGAATTACTTGTTCTAGAAAATTCTCTTCCTCAAAAAGAAGTTGAAGTACCTTACAAATACCCGCTTTACCACGTAGAAGATTTCATTCAATAAAATGTGTATATGCACAAAATAAAAAGTGATATCTTCGAAGGTTGAAGCGTAGAAACTTATTTGTGCTCTATTTTTTAATGAATTCATATTCCTCCAAATGTGGAATAATTATTCTCTAAAAAAAGGCACAAGTTCCTCATAAAACAAAATATTACAATGGGCTTATGGTATAGGGGCAGCATGGCATAACTGCATCGGTAAAATTGCGCTCGAACAATATATACCACAAGCTCACTGCAATATCATACAAAGAAACTTGTACAAAAATAAATAGTAAATGCATTCTCAGATATAGACAGAAGTTTGTACAAAGAAAAAGAATCATTTTATTCAACACTATTTTATATACAGGCACAGGTTCCAAAGTAAAAAACAAAAGAAAAGCGGGGGGCCGGTACCCGCACAATTTCCCGTCAGTACATGCAAAAAAGGCAAAAAGCGATACGAAAGCCACAGAACCAGAGCCATCATTTCTTCTTCCGCCCACCTTTTGAGCCCGCACCTGGCCAAATGACCAACTTTTTAGGCCGGCTTGTGAGGGTAGGGGATAAAGGAGAGAGGGGCTCGGTCGGACTTTCTTCCGTCTCTTCTTCGCCAGTTAAAGATCCCTTCTTCTTCTTCTTCTTCTTGGAAACTCCCTGCTTTCCTCTCTTCTTGGAGGAAGACCCACTCCCTGGAGAAAGAAGTTTGGATAACGGTTCAGCGTCGGAGCCAGTTGGTTCTGGAGTCCTCTCGCTTCCTTCAGTTTCTTCTCCTTTCAGATCTTGAGAAGCTACGGGATCATCTAAGCCGTGAAGAGCTTCTATTTGCTCCTCTTGTGACCCGGGTTGCGAGGCAGAAGGAGGAGTGACCTTAAGAGGCGGGGAAGGAATAACTAGAGGAGGAGAAGCCTGAACAGTGCCCAACGTTTTCTCTGCAGAAGGAAAAAAGTTCAAGTCGGTAAAAAGAGGAGACAATGGCTCGCTGAGATTCAAGAAGTAGTCAAAAAGCTCATCAAGTTCGTAAGAAACAAATGAGCAGTCTACTTGGGCAAGATTGTCAGTAGGGTTACCTGCAGAAGTCGGTTCCCTGACGTCAACTTCGTAAGCCTGTGCCTCGGTACTCTCGCCGCCTTCATCTCCACCTTGTATGCTTGTGATATCAGTGGTAACTTTAGTAGGAGATGGAGAATGAGGACTAGAACCGATAATGTCAATTTCGGCTGAAGGGGAAGGTAGAATTGGAGCAGTTGAGATGATTTTTCCTGAATATTCTCCTTCCGCTGTTTCGGCCCTTAATTTTGCAAGCTGTTCTCTCCCCCTTGCGAGAGTGGCACGAGCATCATCATCAAGATAGTGCTCCTCAAGAGCTGACTCAGCATAGCCAGCGTCGCTACCACCGAGCATATCGAGTGCGGCCTCCCAAACTTCAGCCAGTGTAATTTCATACTTAGGGCCTAGAAAGGCGAGGCTACCGCGCCCCAAGATGCTATGCAGATAGAAATCAAATAATGTTGAGCTGATGTTGGCCCTCGTTGCCTCGTGAGACTCTTCAGCTGCAATTTTGCCGGCAACGGCCTCATCACGCTCCATTTCAGCTTTAGAAAGTTGAAGCTTAAGAATTTGAATCTCCGCTTCTTGGGAGCTGGTTTTCTTCCGAAGCTCTGCAACATCAGCAATATAGCCCTCACTGATCCTTTTTTGCACTTCGAGCCTGTCTTCGGCATCCCTTTGGCTGGCATGAGCATCTCTCACTTGTTTTAGGAGCACTTCTTCTTTTTGAGAATAGGAAGTAGAGGAAGCAGCAAGCTCTTGTTTCAGTTCTTCAACTTTTGCTTCAAGCTCTTTATTGTAAGAAGCAATGCTCCTCATCTCAGTGTCGTGTTGCTCAAGAACTTTTTGCCACTCGGCTTTATCGTTTTCCATAGTGAGCATGGCCTCTATGTTCGCACGATTAACCCTTTGGAGCTCGTCAACAAGTTTTTGCTAGTTCGACATCCTCTCGATATCAAGCTTGACGGCGTCGAGGTTTCATAACATAGCAGACTTGTCAATGGGGACCAAGTCAAGGTCAAACCTTACTCCCTTCAGACACCACTGTGGAAACCGACTCTGCAAAGTGGCTCGACCCGGTCCAACTTGGAATTTGGGCCTACTAATTATTGTTTGGATGTCTGCCTTCCCGAGAGCAGGAGAGCCGGAAGGAATGTCGAGTGAGGCAGGAGCAGTAACCTTTTCAGTAGTTGTAAAGGTGTGCTTCTCACCATGTCGGGCTCGCTTACTCGAATCTTCGACCATATGACTTTTTCCTCTGTCATCATGGGATTTTCTTTTATGGGAATCGTCGTCTCTCTGCGAAGAGTCATGGCGCTCCTCCCTCTCTCTTCTCTCGTAACGCTCCTCTTGAGCCTTCTTCTCTTGAACCATTCGATCCGCTCTTTCTTCATCAGATTCTCTGTAAGAGGGAAGGTAACGCCTGTAATCATATTGGCTACGCCTCCCGTAGCGCTGGAAATCATCATAGTAGGACCCGCTGCGCCCCATCGGAGAATCTGAAATAAAAAGAACTAAATCTTAGAATTCATCAAAGTACAAAAAACCAGA
Organism: Allium cepa; assembly: GCA_030765085.1. Taxonomy (NCBI): domain Eukaryota; kingdom Viridiplantae; phylum Streptophyta; class Magnoliopsida; order Asparagales; family Amaryllidaceae; genus Allium; species Allium cepa. The sequence continues at coordinate 947,710,119 of CM060943.1, read as the reverse complement.
AGCATAAAAGTGCCAAAAAATTCGAAGTGTGTGTGGCGTGAAAACTACACGCATCAAACTGCGAACCACTCTTTAATTGTGGAGTGGTTGTGGGTGTAATAGTTAGCGTCAACTCTTGAGTCGACGAAGTCTGTTGCAGGACAGAAGTCGCTTCAACTACCGAAGAAGAAACCCCGTTAGTGATAGGATCATCTTTAAAGATCTCTTGCAAGGTGGCAAAGAGGTCGCTCAACCCTTCGAAAGTATCGTCCTTGCTCTGCTTGGCAAGGCTAGTTTTTTCGGCTTCTTCGCCTGATTTCGGTGACAGTCGGGGAGATCCCTGGGGCTCTTCTTCTTCAATAACAGGGGCAAGTTCGACAGGTAACCCCGCAACATCAACCGAAGTGGAGCACTTCACTAGCGAAGCCTCGGGAGCAGGTCCTTTTGGTATGGATGTGTCTGTAGAAACCAGAGCATCTGATGCTTTAGGTGGGGAGTCTGGAACCTTGCAAGGGTGTGTGGAGCGAGAAGGATGAAGAAGTCCGAACTAGTGAAGGAATTCGTCGTTCAGCAAAAATTTCACGTCCCGTTTTTCAACCGGTACTGCTACAAGCCTCTCCAGGGTTGACTTGTGACTGGGATCTCTACAAGGAGGGGGAAGTACTGAAATAAAAGAAAAGAAATGATGACGAAGTTAACACTTGGCAATTCAAACTTCAAAATACTCAGAATATAAAAGAGGTAAAGGTAGATGATCTTACTTCCTTCTCTCCACATAGCGCAAAACCACGGGGGGCAACGGACATAGAAAAATTGAGTCAAAAACCCATGAGCGCTGTTAGGAAGACCGATGATCTATTTACGATTTCGAGCACTTCTCACGACAGTAATAGAGGGGTGATCTTTAGTCCTGGTGAAAGAGCATAGGAAACAAATCTCGTCAAAGCTTGGGAATCGATCAAGCGTCCTCCTAAACAGTACACACAACCCCATTAAAATGGCATAACCATTGGGGTGTAATTGGGACGGGGCGATGGCCAATTGACGAAGAAGTTGTTGGAAAAAGTCATTGAAAGGAGGAACGCCCCCACTCAGGCACATTTGTCGATTGACCGTTACAAATCCAGGAGGTGCTATGTCAGCAGTGTTACTTCTCTCGGGAAGAATGGCATCTGTTCAGCAATGCCAAACTGAGCGCACAATTGGTGGAAAACTCTGTACGATAAAGTAGAAGAGGCTCTTTCGGGAGGATTGACCAGAGGAGAAGGAATTACAGTGGCCTCTCCAGTCTGAACCATTTTATCTTCTTCCTGAGAAGTCATTCTACACAAACAACTGGATATCCAAATGTGAAGGTGCACGTTTCCTAAAAATGTGAAGTGTCGTGCAAAACTAATAAAAATAGCAAGTAAATATAACTGGAGTTAAAATAGTCGACGATTGGTCAACTACAAAATTTCAGAACTTGTTAATCTAAAGTTCAAGCATAATATTAGTGCAAGCTGGTCGGTTTCAATTGACTATTTCAGTGTTGCTTTAATATTTTACTAGAAATTGATGAGTTGAAAGCACTTCGTTCACACAATTTATTTAAATTAATTATCTGTTATTAACTAATCTGTCATTTGATATGGACAGTCGATGGCAGTGTATTCGTCCCAATTTTCTGTAAATGATGTATTGAACAGATTGCTAGCTTGCAAAGTGATCTTTGAAAAAATGCAGCAATGTTTAACAGTTTAAAGTTCAAGAGATTGAGTCACGGTCTAAAGTTCTCAAAGTCATGAGTCGTTCACAATCTAACAGGGTGGGATGCAATTGGTTTAGGCTTAAAGGAAACAATTTGGCAATTATAAGATCGTTCAAGTGATGAGTCGTCCACGGCCTAAAGGTTGAGTCGTCCACGACCTAAAAGACAAATCGTCCACGACTTAAAGGATTTCCTGCAGGTTAAGTTGTTGGCTCCTTAAATTGTTGGTCCTATAAGCCGCAAAGCGTGTTAAGGAGAGAAGGTTTTTGTTCAAAGTAACGGGAATTTCTTTAAGCCTTAGCTCGTCCACGACTCAAAGCTTATGTCGTATCTAGTTAATTCGAGAGGGGTCACAGATCGCCCAAAATTATTGAGTCATGTCTAAGTTAGCACTTCACTTCATCAACAAACCTCCCATCTAATCAATAACCCATTATCTTCCTAACTCCTAACCCGTTAACCCATGTAGGACAATATCGCCTCCTCTAAATTCGTGGATCAACTGAATCGAAATATGGTAATCCATCCTCCTCTCCTTGCAAGTCATCTAAAAACTCAATCAAACCACTCCAAGCTTGTCAGTAATCAATCATAACGTGACTCAAGATGAAGCCTGTGTGAGGATTTGGATTAGGGTTGGAAAGTGGGAAGTCCATGTTCGAAAGGTAACGGTAGTTGTGAAATTGAGCAAGCGATGAGTTTACTTACGTAGTGTGATGATGAAGGTGGAAGGAACTTGATTAGTGATGAGGAGAACTGATCGAATTCGTCTTTGAAAAGCTTCGAAGGTCATTAATGGCGGAAGTAAACACGGATGCAAGTAGGTGAAGAAGAGGCGACCTAAGCCTTTTATATTTCAAGGCAATGAAATTTGAATCGGCACACGAGTTAAGATAAGTCGAAGCACACGACCTACGACTTAGGCGTGTACTTCGAGGGGCAAATGTTAACTCCTATGGTCAACGACTCAATAAGCAAACGACTCAATAAGCAAATGACTCAAGTTGGGCGGCGACTCAATGGACAAGCGACTCAGTGAGTTATCAACCTAACGAGTTAAAAGATGCACGACTCAGCTAGTCAAGAGGTTGGACGACTTAAGGGGTAAAACGACTTAACGGTTTAAGGGCTTAACAACCTAAAAAGTATAACGGCTTAGCAATTTAGCTGGCGGCACGACCTACGACTCAAGGAATGGACGACCTAACAGTTCAACGAGTTGAAGGATTTAGCGACTTACGACATAAAGAAGTCTAAGACTCAATGGTTTAGAAGGAAAGGGATGCTCCATAACCTAAGGCATCCACGACTTAAGAAAACCCGCGACTTAAGGACAAGATGACTTAACAGTTCAAGAGAAAGCACGACTTAAGAAGGAAGCGAGCTAACGAGTTAGAGCTATCTGCGACTTACGACCTAGCATATGTCGTGAGCGACTTAGACAAATGAGGTGCTGCTCCTTGCTTAACACAGTAACCTCTTAAGTCGTACGCAATTCAGGACTTGGCTTATTATCTGAAGGGAACAAGCTCATCAGTTAACTCGCATACGACTCACGACCTAGCCTAAGTCATCCACGACCTAAAGCCACTGAGTGAAGGTACAATGCCGCATCAAAAGGACCAGCTGACTCACTTGCGACTTAGATGTTGACTCGTGGGCGACTTAGGACTTGTACAAGTGAGCTTTTGTGAGACCATGGGGCTAGGCCAGATAAGTCGGCCACGACTTACCTTAGACCGTTCACGACTTACGACCTAGAGGGGGGGATTTCTCTATAAATACCAACCCACCTCAAGCATGAAGGGGACTTTTTGGGGGTCATTCTTTCCAAGCACCGATACTCTGCTGCATTCAAAACCGACTCGATACCCAAAGCTTTTAAGACACGTAGAATGCTATCAACAACTTCAAGAAGGAATCTCATACATCCGACATGGATTTGAAGACTTTCTCTTACATTGAAGTTTAAGCTACTCGTTCAAAGTGTTTAGTAATTCAAAGTGTATTGTACTTGAGAAGAATTGTATCAACTTGAAACGAAATCATCAATAAAGATATTCAGAGTGGACGTAGGCAAACTATTGAGCCGAACCACTATAAAATCGTTGTTATTTACCGCTTTTTCTGTGGTATTCTGCTTATACTCTGTTCCTGAATCATCGGGTGGTGCTTTCACAAATACACTTTACACACCAGGGTGTTAGTGTTTAAATTTTAGCGTTAACATTAGTTAAGTTTTAAAAGTGAAATTTTCGACGATTTTGACGATTTTGGAAATCGCTCGAATTAATCGACGATTTAAAATAGCCTTCCAGGGCACAGTCTCGGAATTCGATGAAACTAGTTCCATTGGATCCGTAAAGTTAGTTATTATCGGATTTCAATTTTCGTAGCAATCAGAGTTGTAGTTTGACCCTGGCATCTCAAAACGCACAGAAACTATTTTAATCGATTTAATTTAAAATTGATCGTTATTCCTGTAACTCGCGCATATGATCGAATTAGCCTCCAAAACAAATCCATTGTGTTCGGAATTCGGGTAAAACCTTACAAACGCCAGGCGGCATGTGTTGTTTGGAGTTTGTTTGAAAACGTTGTTAAATTAGAGAATATATTAATTAAATAATATTATAATACACATATATAAACAGGTGTGCACAGTTAAACCCTAACTAAATTCACAGCCACCTCCAGTTCTTTGAATGGCCGTTATACTCTCGTCTTTCTCTCTATTTTTCTCCCCATCCACGCATCTATACGAGAAATCACCAACATGAATGATGTGAGCCTCTTCGAGCTCTTGCTATCAAACAGGGTGATCGATTTTCGTGATGCCATTTGGCCGCTGTTTGCTCGAGAAGGGAACGATTTTATCTGCAGTTTCCGATGCGATGAGGGGACCGAGCTCCAAGCGATTTCTGGCGTGGGTGTAGGGGTTGCGCCGCTCCGGTTGACTGTATTCGATCGGCCATTAGTCGTCGGTGGTGGCCGTGACGAGTGTGTGGATCATTGTCGAGTTCGGTTTCGGTGTGCGTCTCGCTTGGGTTGACACGATTAGGTAGAAGCAAATCCACGGTCGTGATTTACTAAGGAAGGAGTGTGCGCCGAGATTTTTGGTTTGGTAAATGAAAATTTATATAGGAAATTGTATTGTATAAAATTTATATTCAAACTTTAAAATATTCATATCTCGTGCATTCGTTATCAGAATTCGACGAAACTGGTGATGCTAGAATCGCGACGACGAGTACTACATAGTGGAGCAATTATGGAATTATTCCGAGCAAGTAAAAAATTTAGGTTAAATCGAACGCCGTTCGATTTAATTTAAGTTCGAACGCACGTTGAATGCAAGGTGGGTAATCTCACTCAAATCTGGATATCAGTTAATTTAAATAGCTAATATTTAAATGTTTGATTGGTTGTTTAGCTTAATATGATAATTATTATCATATTGAATCGATATTTATTTGTTTTGCTAATATTTGTGAATGCAGGGAAACAGGTTGGAGGGATCCAATTGGCTTCCTCACAAATAGGAATTTTAATTTATATTCTGTGATATATCTCATTGATAAATTTATTTTATCTACAAGTCTGTGAATGAAGAAAAGCGTTAGGGATTATACCGCTTATCGAGGTTGATATGATTGAATTTGTGATGGTTGATGTTGTGCACTATTATGTTAAACCCCTGGACTACACTATGCACACACAATTATGGATTGCATGTGGAAATTGGTTAAGTCATAAGTTTTTGAAATAATTTTAGAATTGAATTTTTGAATCCAAATGGTTTTGGAAATAAATCGGATTTAAAGTGGAAATCTTTTTTAAAAAGGAATTTCAAATTAAAGAGTTGTTTTTGAATAACTTAATTTAGTTTTTAAATTTGATTTAAATTTGACTTAAAAATTTGAAATTGAATTCCATGTTGGGAGCCTATTATTTTAAAAAAGTTATATATGTTTACATGAATTTAAACCATTTTAGAAAGTGTTGCTTTGGGAATTTAAATTAACCCAAAGATTTAACTTGTATAAATGAAATAGGATTTTTCCGAAATAAAAACTATTTGTTTTCAAACGATATAAGTTTTCGTATAAGAAATCAATTTCCAATTTGTATTAAAGGTAGTTCAAGTTGATTTGGAAACGGTTTTCCAAGTTAGGAATGATTTGGAAATTATGGTCTAAAAAGATTATACAAGTTATAAAAATGTTTATATAGGTTTTTAACCATTTAAAATGTATGGTTTTGGAAATTTAAATTTAAATCCAAGTTTTATACTTGAATGGTTTAAATTATGTAATTTGTGATCAGTTTTTCCCAAAACGAAAACTATTTGTTTCAAATAATAATAGCTTTCATAAAAAGAAAGGATTTCCAAATTTGTGTCGAAAGATTTGAAGTTTGAAATAAAATTGTAAATAGTTTGGAAAACTATGAATTAACCTTCGTGAAGACGATTAAATCTTGTTTTGAAATCTAAGAGGAATTTAAATGGTATATCTTCCATATACAGGATTTGAATTGGAAAAGGTTTGAAAGTTACGAATTAAATCTTAAACTGAAAGATTGGATGAGTTAATCCAATTTGAAATGGAAATTGTTTTGAGATCCGTGAATGGATCATTGTGAAACTGGGTGAACTTTGTGAAATGAATCTTTTATTTAAAAATATTTGAAATGGTAATTTGTTTAAACCATTTGGGAGAAAAGTTTGGATAATAAGTTGTGACTTAACTGAAATCCCAATATCCATAAGTTTTTAAATTTACGCTCATTATTTGATTTAGCCTGGAGAGGACTTTGTGTCATATAACCCATTCCAAATAATGATACGTCAATATGGATAGCATTTGAAGACCAGTGGTGAAGACTGGGTATTTTCAAGAACGATAGGATAACATATCGATCGTCTCTGCACCAAGGAGCTATGGTATAGAGATTCCTAAGTGATGGGATGTCCGATCGGGATTGTGAATACCCGGATTTGCAAGGGCTTGTTAGAAAGTGCCTTCGGTTCTGTTCGAACACGAAACAGATGTATGGTTGTATGTCCGACGCTACACTTTGAGATATAAAGTAGATTTCTTTCAAATACATATCTATTGGAGGCGGAGAATTTATTCTCTGAGCTTAACAACCTTCTCTGAGACGTATGAGATCAAAGGTTATGTTGTTGAAGGTTATCAGCGATATACTCCCAATTTGGTAGTGCGGCATGTTGCGTGCTGCTATGTGTTGATGATCATTTGTGATCGAAGCATGGCTTTGTGAAAAAGTGTAGCTTTATGGACGTGACTTCGTCGAGCCTTACAACCCGGTAATGGTCAAAACAGGAATCGTGGCAGCAAGGTTATTTGGGGCTAGCTCCCCCTGAGGGTATGGCCACTTCCTTTTGGATAAAAAGTGATATCATGGTATGGAGCCTAGATATTTACTTATGTTGGTTTTTTATAAAAAGTGGTATCATGGTATGGAGCCCAGATACTTTACTGTGCGGTTGTTGGATTAAGGGCCCTCGGATAAAGGTTGGTAACGACCAGGGGATGGCACACTTGTGTTAGTTGTTACCTAGTTGCAGAGGTAACCCGGCCTTGTGTAGGAGAGGTCCAGTTAGGTTCTCGGGCATGTCCCTCCAGAGGCGTTCCATTTTATGTGGGAAGTTCCTTTGCCCGATCATTTCTTGGAAATCCAAAGAAACAATACGAACCCTGTACGGTTTTGGTTGTATAACCTGCCATGGAATGTGGTGGTAACCTGCTATTGAACATGGTAGCTATAGTAGGCACAAGTGCGAAATGCCTATGCTGGCTACGATTAATATTATACTTTCGAAATGTTTTCCACACTATGCACTAATAATAACAATATCAAAGGATTTTGCGTATCAAGCATGTTTGACTATCATAAGGAGAAATCTTCTCCAATTCTGGGTTTGCATTGTGTGTGTGGCGGGAGGCATTATGGTAGTTTCATCTTCAAAAGCATAGTGGATTTTTTTATTTTCTTTGTGAAAATAATTGTTTTTGAGATCCCACACCAGTCCCACGACTGATCTGGAGTTTATTGTTCCCTTTCTAAACTCTAGGTGCCCACCAATTTCCACACGGGCAGCCTAGAGTCAGGTTATCAGGTCAGTTTGAAATTCAAAAGTTGTTGTGGAGCTCAAGAGGCAAGCTGGATGGCGAGACGTATTATTTACGCTATGTAGTATCTACTTCGTTCGGGTTTGTGTGATATAAATTGCTATGTAGGCAAGTCATTTATAACTGCTAGTGATTGCGTGTTGTTATTGTACTCAGATATTGTATTGTAATAACATGTACAGGCCTTTTGTTTTAAAGATATTCATTTATCTATTATACTTCTTCCTCTGCGATATGTGAGATTCTGTTATTGTTTTTGTTTCTTCTTGTATCTTCTTCTTCTTTAAACCCTAACGGTTCGGTTTTCCGGCATTCGACTGTGTGGTATTCGATACAGTGGACGTATTGATGTCGGCTTTCGGGCATCGAGAAATCAGACATGTTACATGTGGCATCAGAGCATTTGGTTTAACGACATCCTTGGCTCTGTTGGGTGTTACTCATTAGAGATGTAGTCAGTAGTACTCTAGAATGAGTTTGAGTGTAATAATAGATATGAGCGCGTATTTGTTAGTGAATATAAAATTGATTTTATACTGTGTTGACTTATCGGTTGAGTGTTTATGAATTCTGGTCGGTACGGGTAGTACATCCTTATCGATAGGGGTTTATAAACTCTTAAACTAGATAAACGACATAGTATTGTTTTAAAGTGGGGTAAATGAAATAATTTTACCCAAAATTATATTTTGATATAAAAGGAATATTTTTCTGAAAATATTATATATATTTGGATGATTGGTTATTAATGTTATAATCAAATATAAGAATCTAGAGTTTGAAAAGTTTTATAACCAAATAAAATTCTATAAGTATGATTTATCCAAAAGAAGAATAACTAAATTTGAATTGAACCAGAATTTAAATCCTGGGAATTGTGAAAAGTGTTTAAAATGAATTTAAAACCAAAGTTTTGAAAATTTAAAACTTTGGGAATGTTTGAAATGATTCAAAAAGTGTTTGAAAGTAATGATGGAGCATTACTTTGGAAAAATTGTTTTGAAAGGAATTTGCGGAAAGTAAGAAAGCACTGAACTCACTTCAGTTGCTGGAAAATAATCCTGATGATGATAGCCACATCATTGGAATTCATTTTCGAGTTTCTAAAGTGATGGATTGCTTCCATACTAATTGGGTATGATATTTGTTTAGATTTGTTTGATATACAAGGTGTTGTAGAAATTTCAAAGGTGAAATTTGTTTTGGTAAAACCAAGTATTTTCAAATCCAAAGATTTGATTTGATGCACCAAGTACGTATGAGTTGATTATTATTTGTAAAATGATTTTGAAATAAAACCGGGTAATTGAATTCTGGAAAATTCTATTTAAATAACGTGTAAAGTTAAAATGAATCAACTATTGAACTTATTAAGTGAAATTTATATTTATAAGAAGAAAATGGGAATTTTAATCTTGGAATTAAAATTTAACTTGAGTATATGGAAGTGAATTAAAATTTGAGTTTAACTTGGGATAAGTTAAATAAATTTGACTTAAAATAAAAATTGAATTAAATTCGATATAAAGTTGAAATGTAAAATGGTTATAATTGTGTAATGAAAATTTATATCCTTAAGCTATTAAGCATTATATAGATAATCTGGAATTGTGATTAACAGATGGAAATAACTCAAATGGGCAATGTGAGCTTTTAAGTAAATAAGTTGGTGAACTTATAAATAGAAAATGGGATCATAATCACAAACATGAAATAGTTGAATGGTATGGTGAATTCAAACTAAATCCTAAATGGAAGTTAAGTGTGTAAAGCAAAGGAAAATATAAGATGTGAATGGACTTAAGTTAGTAAATAAGTTTTAAACTTATATATTAGAAAGTAAAAGTTTAAATTGAATACAAAAAAATTGGACCGAATTGAATATAAGTTAAAAAGACATTAAGTTAAATTTGGATTGAATTGAAATCAAAATCCAGTTGTGCTATAAATAATATTGAATTGAATTAAATTCTTACTTAAGTAGTAAATGAAGTGGAATGAATGTAAGTCGACTAAATAAAATTCAGTTAAAATTGAATTAAAATTTAAAAAGGAATTGAGTTGAAGGGTAGTTTAATTTAATCACAACAATATTGAATAAAATTCTTACTCAACTAAATTTAAAAGAATAGGATGAAGATGAATTTAGTGTAAACTAAATTAAATGGAATTTGTATTGGCATGGATGAGATTTTGGTGGTTTGTTAAGGAAATCTTGAAAAGTAAAGTAAAAACCCAATTCTGGTATGGGATTTAATTTTTGCAATAAAAAGTTGAGAGTGTGAATGAGTAATGGAATTGGATTATAATTGTGATTGTTTGAATTGTGAATAAATTCAAATGAGTGAAAAGATTTAAAGTGGCCTCATTGTAAATAAAATAATGAATTGGAAGTGTAAGAATAAGAATTTAATTTGATAATGTAATAAAAATGAGGACGTCTGGATTGTAAACAATTTCGAAAGAAGTAAAATTAATATAGTTGAGTTGGAATTAATTAAAATGGTTATAAACTTCAGTAATTGTTGTTGGCTTGAATGACATCAAATTTGCATTGAGGTTAGTCGTTTTGTTGTAAACAAAGCGAATAAATTAAGAAAAGTAAATGAAGTTAGTTTGAATATATTCGATTGAGATGAATTAATTGAAATTGGTATAAGCTTATGTAATTGTTGTTTGTATAAACAACACTAGAATTTGCACAAGAAAATAGTCGTTTTGTCGTAAATGGAAGTAATTTGATTTGAAAAGGTGAATAAAATTGGTTTTTAAATCAATTGGAATGGATTGAAATTTTAACAGGTTGATTTGTATATAAATGCAAATGAATTACAAAGAAAGGAAAATGTATCTAGTTTGAAATAAAGATTTGATTGTAAATTAATTTGGAATTGAATTTAAATCTTTGGATTGTTGTTAAAATATGGTTAACATGTTAATTATGAGGTTTATTTGTCTAAACTATGTAATTGATGTGTTTGGCTAGTTTAATGAATAGAATGTTAATTAATTCTCATATTATCGAAAACTGATGTGTTTGTTGAGTAAGTACAGGTACGAGAAGCAATCGATAGAGTTGGAGCGCGTATATGCAATATAAATTAGCCGCATGTTTTTAAAATGCTAATAAAAGGTACGCCTATGCAATAAAAATAGGAAATATGAACTATTTTTGGTTTTTCGACCGTGTGGGTCGATGTATATATATTTATATCCATTGTGATATTATAAAACTCCTCCGTACATGGGAGACTGCTGTGACACCTCACCTCTATACCCACGCTAGCCAAGAACACTACGGTGTAGTGCTGTCAACTAGCATGGAGAATAAGGCTGTTGAGGAGCGGCTATCCATGTGATTGCTTATCACACGGTGGCTATAAATAATATTCAAAAACAAACATAGAATAAGCATAACACAAATCACTCACAGACATCCATATCACAAAGGAGGAAGAAGATATGAATATATAACTAACACATGAAAGTGTACATCAGATTAGTGGTCAAAAAGATCCACAATAATACAAAAGAATAGCAACACATGCTATACAAAAGAATACAACTATGAGTCTATATCTCAAGTGTATACAACGAAAACTGCTAATCTAAATAGTTAGCCAAAAGTCAGAGTAGCAAATCTCGGGATGAAGTCAAGCAGAAGCACCTGTAACATCTCGGTCTGACCCGAGTATTATTTAAGAAAATAATAAACGGATCAGTCTAGCTATAAATATCAGATGGCATGGTATAAAATAAAAGATATGGCATAAACGTAAAATATCCATACTGACATACTACTATAAGTATGCAAATGATGATCAACATAAGATCAATCAATAAGAGATAAATCAATATCACAAGAATCTTCTCAAAGATCCAAAGAGGGCATCATACCCTAAACTTGTACTCATAACAAGTCAATGACATAAATTCCAGAAATCAACACAAGAAATCGAGAAATCACAGAAAAAGGGAAAGAGGCCTATCACATGACGGTCCGAAGACCATGGGGATCTACCCCATAGAGGCGAGTCGGAATCACCCAGATGAGGTCTAGGCTAACCAAAAAGCAAAAAGGTATGTGTGAGTGGAATCACACAAATGGTTTCTAGCCTAACCTCGTAACAAAAAGGTATGAGTGACTGGAATCACACAAATGGTGTCTAGACTAACTTGCGGACAAAGAGATATGTGTGAGTTGGAATCACATCCATGAAGTCTAGTCTAACCTTGCAAACAAAGAGACATCGCACAATTGCTAGTCTAAATCGTAAAATGATCGTCATGATCAACGAGAAGTGTCAATTACACTAAGCTAGTAAATATAAAAGTTTATCTTCGTGTCCCATAACCACTTGCTTAACTTAAATATTTACGAACAAACTGTAAATCTTCACTAGAAAATTGTCACAAGAGGTTCAATCGAACAAGTCCAAGAATTAACCGACGAAGTGAACGTAAGCGTTTCATACCACTTGTTTTACTAAGCCGTTTAATTAGATTTCTCATCCGAGTGAGGTCAAGGTTTGTATATACTAGTAGATTGGAAAACGGTTTAAGAAAAGAGCTTTGTTATTGAAAATAGAGTTGAAATCATTTTGTTGAAAGAGTTTTGATGTTTACGACTAGTATTGAAACCTTCATATTTCTAAAGTTGTTGTCTCGCCTTTTTAGCAAGGCCGTGATACCATAAAATCGACCGAGAAGCCAAAGATAGTTTGTCTCGAAGAATGGTCAACTCAGCATCTCAACAAAGAAAGTTCTCTTGAAAGTTTTTTAAGATAAGATCCCCTACGGAGGGGGGGTGGCAACCCCCCAAGGTGGGGGTGCGGGGGAAACACCCCCGCTACGTGTTCGAACTGCCCGGTCAGGTCGCGGGGGTCCAGGGGCAGTGCCCCAGGCGGAAACGGTACGACCAAGTGAAGACCTAAGGGAGGATAGGATCGAGCGACCTAGTGGTTGCGACCTAGAGGTGTTCGCGAGTTAGCAGAAGCGAGCGACCTAACAGGGGCGAGTGACCTAACAGGGGCGAGCGACCTAAGGGACTCGCGACCTAACAAGGTAATAAGGTCGAGCGACCTACGACCTAACGAGGTAAAGGCCTAACGGCTTAGTGAAACACGCGACCTAAAAAGTACGCGACCTAATGCGGTCGAGTGGTTTAAGGTCGGATACGACCTATGACTTATAAAGGTAGACGGTTGAGCAACCTAGCGAGGCTCGCAACCTAACGACCTAATGGTGAAAAAGGCCGAGCGACCTAACGTGTGAACGAGCTGAACGACCTAAAGGATAAAAAGGCGAGCGACCTAACGTCTTAACAAGGCCGTGCGACTTAACGCTATAAGGCCAAGCGACCTCGATCCAAGCGACCTAAGACCGAGGTAACGTTTCCAATAAAGGGAGCGACTTAGCGACATAAGGCCTAACGACCTACGACTTAGCGGCCCATGACCTACGACCTACGACCTAGCGGCCCATGACCTACGACCTACGACCTAATTCCGAGGTGAACGACCTAAAGCATGCGAACGAGTTTAAGGCCAGAAAAGAACTATTTGGTGACCGAGACTTTTCCACGCAAACGACCATGCATAGTCAGAATGACCTAAGTGCAGAATTTTACCAAAAACACTAAAAATTGGAGTTTTTCGTGAATCCAATCAAACCAAATGCAAATGCACATGCTAAAGTGATGGGAATTCATTCCCAACAGTCCAAGATAGTTATAGACAAGAATGTGAGATAAAAATCTCAACTTTGCATAAATTTAATGAAGAAGAAGCTTGAAGTCAATAGAGAAGCAACTACAAGCTTGAATCCAATGTCTTTACTTTGATTTTGGAGTTGGATGTTGAATTTGCTAATGAACTTGGGTTTGGAATTTTAATTTCCCTTTCCACTCACCATTAATGCTAAAACTAGGGTTAGGTAGGAATTTATGAAGAGATGAGTAGAAGGGGTTGGAACTTAGGTTTAATAGGCTAAACCAACCCAAAGTCCAATGCGGGAAAAGTTAGTGAAATTCCACTAACCCCAAACATTTCAAAGTTTATACTTAAAAAGATTGTAAACGGCATTTCGAACTCAATGGAAGTGGTCTCGGGTCCTAATTTGACCGTTTGCAAAAGGTAGCTTTTCAGACCAATATCCGATTAACTACAAAAAATTTAAATAAAATATTTACATATAAAAACGATAGATATGCGGGATGTTACAACTGCCAAAAATTTTCCAAAATTTTTGGAGTTCAAAAATTTCTGGAAATTTTTTAATTTTTGGTTAATTGGCAAATTTGTTTTTGAAAGGATAATGAGAACAAAGCTTTTAGGTTAAAACAAGAAAATGATTTTGGAATCGAGCTGAAAGTTTTGATGAAGTAAATGTAAGTTTGGTTAAGTAAATGAGTTTGGAGCATTCTTTCTACCTTAGCAAATTTCGGGACGAAATTCTTTTAAGGGGGAAGGATGTAACGACCCAGAATTTCGAGCTGTAAAGTTTGAACATTTAATTCATTTTAAAAAGTTAAATGTGGATTTTGAATTGGCTTTTGAAGTAAAAAGATTTTGGTCAAATTTATAAAATTAGTTAAACTTCAAATATGGCAGTTCAGTTAGAATTGAATGATAATAATTTAATATTGGAATTGGGATAATTGGTGAATCTGGATATATATAGATACGAAATTGGTTTGTAAATTTATTTTAAGCCTATTTGGATTTAAATAATGATATTGGACTATTAGATGGAATTCAAAGTCGATAGGTTGAATTTGGAATTTTATATTAATTTAATAATGGAATTTAATAATATAATAATGCAATTAATCAGATTTTGATTGGAAATGGTTCAAAATGATTTCTAATGTGATTTTAAATTGTATATGATTTATAATTAAGTTAGTAAAGTTTTAAAAGTGGAATTTTAGATGATTTCGACAATTTTGGAAATCACTCGAATTAATCGACGAGTTAAAATAGCCTTGAGGGGCACAGTCTCAGAATTCGACGGAACCTATTCCAATGGATCCGTAATAGTTACTTATTATCGGATTTCAATTTTCGTAGAAATCGGAGTTGTCATTTGACCCTGGCAGCTCAAAACGCATAGAAACTATTTTAATCGATTTAATTTAAAATTGATCGTTATTTCCGTAACTCGTGCGTATGATTAAATTAGCCTCCGAAACACGTTCCATTGTGTTTGGAATGTGGGTAAAACCTTATAAACGCCAGGCGGCATGTGTTATTTGGAGTTTGTTTGAAAACGTTGTTAAATTAGAAAATATATTAATTAAATAATATTATAATACACGTATATAAGCAGGTTTGCACAGTTAAACCCTAGCTAAATTCACAGCCGCCTCCAGTTCTACTAATAGCCGTTATACTCTCATCTTTCTCTCCATTTTTCTCCCCATCCACGCATCTATACGAGAAATCTCCAACAAGAATGATGTGTGCCTCATCGAGCTATGCTATCAAATGGTGGTGATCGATTTTCGTGATGTCATTTGGCCGCTGTTTGCTCGAGAAGGGAACAATTTTATCTGCAATTTACGATGCGATGAGGGGACCGAGCTCCAAGCGGTTTATGGCGTGGGTGTTGGGGGTTGCGCCGCTCCGTTTGACATTATTTGATCGACCTCTAGTCGTTGGTGGTGGCCATGACAAGTGTGTGGATCATTGTCGAATTAGGTTTCAGTGTGCGTCTCGCCTGGGTTGACGCGGTTAAGAAGAAGCAAATTCATGGTCATGATTTTCTGAGGAAGGAGTGTGCGCCGTGATTTTTGTTTTGGTAAATGAAAATTTATATAGGAAATTTTATTATATAAAATTTATATTCAAATTTTAAAATATTCATATCTCGTGCGTTCGTTATCAGAATTCGACGAAACTAGCGATGTCGGAATCGCAGCGGCGAGTACTACGAAGTGGAGCAATTCTGGAATCATTCTGAGCAAGTAAAAAATTTAGGTTAAATTGAAAGTCGTTCGATTTAATTTAAATTCGAACGCTCGTTGAATGCAAGGTGAGTAATCTCACTCAAATCTGGATATCAGTTTATTTAAATAGCTAATATTTAAATGTTTGATTGGTTGTTTAGCTGAATATGATAATTATTATCAAATTGAATCGATATTTATTGGTTGTGCTAATATTTGTGGATGTAGGGAAATAGGTTGGAGGGATCCAACTGTATCCCTCACAAATAGGAATTTTAATTTATATTCTGTGATATATCTCATTGATAAATTTATTTTACCTACGAGTCTGTGAATGAAGACAAGCGTTATGGATTATACCACTTATCGAGGTTGATATTATTGAATTTGTGATGGTTTATGTTGTGCACTATTATGTTGAACCCTTGGACTACACAATACACACACAATTATGGATTGCACATGGAAATTGGTTAAGTCACAGATTTTTGAAATAATTTTAGAATTGAATTTTTGAATCCAAATGGTCTTGGAAATAAATCGGATTTAAAGTGGAAATAATTTTGAAAAGGAATTTCAAAATAAAGAGTTTATTTTGAATAACTTAATTTAGTTTTGAAATTTGATTTAAATTTGAATTAAAATTTTGAAATTGAATTCTATGTTGGGAACCTATAATTTTAAAAAGTTTATATATGTTTACATGAATTTGAACCATTTTAGAAAGTGTTGCTTTGGGAATTTAAATTAACCCAAAGATTTAACTTGTATAAATGAAATCGTATTTTTTCGAAATAAAAACTATTTGTTTTCAAACGGTATAAGTTTTCATATAAGAAATGAATTTCCAATTTGTATTATAGGAAGTTCAAGTTGATTTGGAAATGGTTTTCCAAGTTAGAAATGATATGGAAATTATGGTCTAAAAAGATTATACAAGTTATAAAGATGTTTATATAAGTTTTTAACCATTTGAAAAGTATGGTTTTGGAAATTTAAATTTAAATCTATGTTTTATACTTGAATGGTTTAACTTATGTAATTTGTGATCGGTTTATCCCAAAACAAAAACTATTTGTTTCAAATAATAATAGCTTTCATAAAAATAAAGGATTTCCAAATTTGTGTCGAAAGATTTCAAGTTTGAAATGAAATTGTAAATAGTTTGGAAAACTATGAATTAACCTTTGTGAAGACGATTAAATATTGTTTTGAAATCTAAAAGGATTTTAAATGGTATATCTTCCATATACAAGATTTGAATTGGAAAAGGTTTGAAAGTTATGAATTAAATCTTAAACTGAAAGATTGGATGAGTTAATCCAATTTGAAATGGGAATTGTTTTGAGATCCGTGAATGGATCTTTGTGAAATTGGGTGGACTTTGTGAAACGAATTTTTTATTTAAAAAGATTTGAAATGATAATTTGTTTAAACCATTTGAGAGAAAAGTTTGGATAATAAGTTATGACTTAACTGAAATCCTGATATCCATATGTTTTTAAATTTACGTTCATTATTCGGATTAGCCAGGAGAGGACTTTGTGTCATATAACCCATTCCGAATAATGATACGTCGATATGGATAGCATTTGATGACCGGTGGTGAAGACCGATCGGGACTGTGAATACCAGGATTTGCAAGGGCTTCTTCGGAAGTGCCTTCGGTTGTGTTCGAAACTGGAACAGACTTGTATGGTTGTATGTCTAACACTACACTTTGAGATATAAAGCATATTTTTTTCATATACATGCCTGTTGGTGGTGGAGAATTTATTCTCTTAGCTTAACACCCTTCTCTGAGATGTACGAGCTCAGAGGTTATGTAGTTGAAGGTTATCAGCGATATACTCCCTATTTGGTAGTGTGGCATGCTGAGTGCTGCTGCGTGTTGATGATCATTTGTTAATCATTTGTGATCGAAGCGTGGCTTTTTGAAAAAGTGTAGCTTTGTGGACGTGACTTCGTCGATCCTCACAACCCGGTAATGGTCGAAACTTGAATCGTGGTAGCAAGTTTATTTGGGGGTAGCTCCCCCTGAGGGTATGGCCATTTCCTTCTGGATAAAAAGTGATATCATGGTATGGAGCCCAGATATTTACTTTTGTTGATTTTTTATAAAAAGTGGTATCATTGTATGGAGCCAAGATACTTTACTGTGTGGTTGTTTGATTGAGGGCCCTCGGACAAAGGTCGGTAACGACCAGGGGATAGCATACTCGTGTCAGTTGTTGCCTAGTTTAAATAAACCTAGTTTTAAGTAGTACTTTACTGTTTGGGAAATCTAAAATTGGTATTTTCAGCTAAAAGTATTTTAAATCACAATTAAGGAATAGAATTTTAAGTTAATGGATTTTGCAATAAATGGAGTTAATTGTAAATCAATTTGGGAATTGATTTAAGTGTGTAAAACCAGGATTTTTAAAGGAGAATGTAGCTATGAAATTCATAAACTGAGTTTATAAAAACAATTTAATATATCAGTGGATATTTGGAAGAATAAATTCACGATGGGAATTTATTAAAGGAGTAGGAAAATTTTGTTTAAAATAAATAGTGATTTATTTCTAAAGAATGTGAAGAGAAGTATATCTCTCTGAATAGCCAAGTACGTTTTCAAAGTAAATTTTTAAATATAAGATAAAAGTTTTAATGTTGTTTTAAGAAGCATATTTTAGAAAATTTATTATTGTTAAACGTTTAAATTCTAAAATTAGTATTTTTCAAATCTATTATCGTAATAATTATTTGAAGGTGACTTAGTATTTGTTTTAAGGGAGAAAATCTAATTTTATATTTTATGAAATAACCTTATTTTAAATATTCCTAAGGTATTATTTTTAATTAGGTTTTAAAGCAGTTTTCTAAATTTAAATGTTAAAGCATATTTTACAACAAAGTGTTTTAATTTTTTTTTAAAAATCTAAGGTTCGTGCTTGGTGATTTCAGTGTAAATAGAAAATATTTAGGAAATTTATTCTATAAAAGGAAGGTAGTTTGAAACTGTTTTCAAAACGGTTTGAAAAGTGGAAATATATCTTGCTAAGATATTTTGAGAATAATAAATAATTTGGAGAAATTATTTACGGTTGATGGATGTTTGTAAATGTTAATTGGTACCGACTATCAATATTGGCTAAATGCGTCGAACATTTCGAAGAAACCGGGATTGGGATTTATTTCTCGAAAACCACTTCGATCCGGTTTGTACGTTTTCGTTGGAAAACGAGTTCGAAGTCGAAGATGGAGCAGTGAAGTGCAAGGGCTAGTCGTTACTAATCTTGAGGATGTTTCCAAAACGGATGCAGTAGGAATAGTGCCTTCAATTCCGTTCGATCCCGAAACGGACTTGTATGGATGAATGCTTTCTAAACATCGTTAGGTGGACGATGGGCATTCTAAGGGATAGGTTCTAAAAAGGTAACGCTTAGGCTCAAGCCTCATCAACCGAGAATGACTGAAAATCAGGGGTTATGCAGCAAGGTTAGGTGGGTAGCACCGATTTCAGGGTGAGGTCATCCCTGTCCAGATGTCCCTTTTTATATTGGCTTAGTGGTGCGGTTGCGGATCACAACCACGGGGTGATCTTACTCGGGATTATCCAATAAGGGATAGTCCCGGTCTTGTGTTGCAGGAGGTTGGGAGTGATCCTCGGTACTGTGATCTAGGCCACGTACGGTGACAGATGGTTCCTCAGTTCCTAGTCATTCTACGCGCCTTTTACGAGTTTTGTTTGTATTACCCACTTTGTGGCTAGTAGCTGGAATTTAATACTGTAACAATTTCGGCTATTTTAATAAGTATTTGTATATAGACCCTATTATAATATCAGAGGATTTTAATAAAAGTGTTTTAGCTATCGTAAGGTAAAAACCGGATGTGATGCCCAACCTCTATACCCATGCTAGTCAAGGACACTATGGGGTAATGTCGTCAACTAACACGGAGAATAAGGCTGGTTAGGAGCGACCATCTATAGCCTTGCTCTAGCTATTTATTGAATACATCAACAAAAGACAGACCTAGCAGATTGACATATCCAATGAATACTTAAAACAAAACCATAGGTGGTTGGAGGATTTATCAGAATAGAATATAACAACTCATATGTAATTCACATCATAGAACAATAACACATATACAGATACATAGCAGAGTATACAAAAACGATACATGTCAAGTGGTATAGCAAACCACAATATACAGATGAACCCAAAAAATACATTAGAGTTTTAACCAAACGGACTATACAAAAAGCTATAACAAAAAGGTGCAAGCTGAATGCTACGTGCGGAAGCAAAATAGGCTAAGTCCAAATGCACCTAACCTGAAACATCTCGGTCTGACCCGAGTATAAATACATGGATTAGCCTAGCTAAACAAACCAGTTAGATAAACTGAACAACAATAACCTGCAAGGTCATGAAGTATAATAAATATCTCTAAAAGAGATATCACAATCATCTAACAAAAGATGAATCATAACAAGGCAAGCCTCATATCATCAGCAACACAATAAACAAAGGATATGAATATCCCAAATCAAGTCAAAAAGGCAAATAAGAAATACCAATGAAGGTAACACAAGTTCCGTAAGGTAACGGCTATATATCGTGCGGCTCGAAAAGACCAATACCGAAGGGCGATACTTTGGGAATTTACATATCAATGAAACAACAGAAAATTTGCACGTGCTCAGTACTGTATAAACAAGGATCCATTAGCCCGAAGGCTACAAACCCGAAGGCAACACACCCAAAGGCAACAAACCTGAAGATGTAAACCCGAAGGCAACACACCTGAAGGCAACACACCCGAAGGCAACAAACCTGAAGGTACAAACCCCAATGCAACGCACCCGGAGCCAACAAACCTGAAGGTGCAAACCCGAAGGCAACACACTTGAAGGCAACAAACCTGAAGGTGCAAACCCAAAGGCAACACATCCGAAGGCAACAAACCGTAGTGGTGAAGGTCCGATGGCCCAGTACTGGACACCACTAACTGGCATAATGTGTCATAACTCTAAAAAAGGAATCCAAAACGTGGTAACTTGAGTCCATAACCACCCATTCGTACTAAACGGTTTACTATCCGTTAGTTAATTTCACACTTAAAGCAGTACAAAGTTTACCTCATCTCATTGGTAAACCAGACCAAAGGTCAAAACGATCAATCGAATAGGGCGGGGATTAATCGGAAAGATAAACGCGCAGATTAATGGTCCGTGTTTTACCTAACCATTTAATCTCCTTTCCTTTCTGCTCGAAGTGCGAAATTGTGTGTGTGCGTTTTAAATAGAATTTATAAATTAGAGAACGAGCTTTTAATACCAATTGAAAGGATCATTTTATCAAAACCCATGTAGGAAATCAAAAAGGAATCATCAAAGTCAAAATGCGATAAAAACTAACTGGAATCAACCCGAATCGATAAAAGTTGGAATCACAAGAAAATAGGCAAAATAGACCAACACAAGCAGGTCAGTCGACTAGCCTTCAATAGTCAGTCGACTGAACCATAACCCGAGAGTTTTCAGACTCTACAGTTAGTCGACCGATTGCAGTGGGCCAGTCGACTGGCTGTAGCTGGAACTGTTTTCCAGCCTATCAAATAGAGGAGCAAACTCTCACGATTTGCAACCGGTCGAGCAATGGGCTTAAGGGGCTTTTGCCAATCGTTAACCCAACCCCATTGGCACTCCGATTCACCACCAAAAACATGATCAAATATTGTAACCACTCTGAATTTTCGACCCTGTTTAAAATTTCAAAATCCATCGTTTTAATATAAAATTTTGAAATTTATAAACGATCTCAAATACGTCCAAACTTTATTTATGACATACGTCTAGTTGGATATGAATATAGAAAAGTTTCGTCGCAAAATATTACGGTAAATTTCGTTCGCGTTTTACTATATATCGGTCCATATAAAGCTGCATAAAATTTATCTTTCAAATCCAAATATTTTTACACAGTTATGTCGTAAAAATTATTCTAATCAAGATTATGTAATTCGTTTCGTCAAAAACTGTCATCGCCTTTTCTATTTAAATTATTTTGCAAAACGAACAATTTAAGTGGCGTAATTCGAATTTTTATAAAACCATCATATCGCAATAATCTATGTACCGTTGGATGGGCATCGTGGCACTGATCATAACGGTATATTTATTTGCATGAATCGGAGTCTGACATAATCCGTCGCATTGATTTAACGGTTCCGGACGGACCAATTAAATAATAGTCAGGTCAAATTGTTGCCCATATCCATTCAAAAATTTGAAAATTAATCATCTAGAAGAAATAAATACGGTAGTTGGAAGATGGGATAGCTTTGAAATAGTGTGATGTTTGGGAATTTAAAAATGAATTTGCTGCTAAGACTTATAAAATGAAATAAAAGAAACGAACAGTTCATTTCAATACACATTGTTCATTCACGAAAGCTTCAGGTAGCTACTCTCCTCCTCTTTCTCTTTTATTCTTCCTTTATACATTCTCTTATGCAAAAAAAAGTAAACGGTATGGCCAAACGAAGAAACACGCACAGACCGACTACTCTATACTCCTCTCCATCCTTTCTTATTTCATTTTGCCTCACATTTTCATTCCTCTGCACTCACTGTCCCTACTCTCTCCACTCACTTCCTCCCTTCGTCACCTCACGCACTTCATCAAACATGGCCGAAAACTAAAAGGGGAGGGAGGATGCTGCCTTTTTCCTTGTCTCAGACGATTATAAAAAATAAAAAAAATGTGTAAACTGAGTTGCGTGTGAAGTGAAAGATGAAAGTTGCATGCGTGTGGCTGTGTGCGTGAAGGGATGTGGGTGTGCATGTGTTTGTGGTGTGTGTGTTAGTGGTGTGCGTGTATAGCATGAAATAGAAAGGGAAGTTGGAATTGCATGCGTGTGGGGGGGGGGGGGGGTGGGGGGAGAAGTTGAAACATGCATGTACTCGGTAAAGAATGAAGCATAGGTTATGCTAGGCATGCAATAGAAGGTTGGGGAAGGTGGATGCTGCATTTTCTAGTCTCGGCCGAAAAAAAAGAAAAAAAAAATGAAGCAGGTTGTTACGTGATGAAGGGGGGACGATGTATATATGTTGATGTTGTGTATGGTGCATGTGTAGTTGAGTGGATTGTTTAGTTGAGTAGGTGGTGCATGTATAAACCGTACATGCATGCGTACGAGCGGAGTTTTATATGGGAAGTTTCATGTGTAATTCATGCTTTTGGGTCACGGCTTGTTTAGAAAAAAGAAAAAAAAAATGAAACTGAGTTTTGAAAATAGCAATGGATATTGCAGTAGAACATTTTCGCCAATATCTATTTTCGTTGCCAAATAGTAACCAAATTTCCTTTGCTTGTTGTATGCAGAAGCAACCGACCGAGCTTCTTCTTACGACGGCATCGATCTCTTAGTTTTGTTCTTTTCTCCGTCATCGGTAAGCGCATTTATATAAATTTATAAATTATATACAAACGTTCATTGTATTAATATTGTTTTCTTTTGTCGATATTATAGTGTCCGTTGTTCGCATTATACCGACTATATTCGTGCTTTTTCTCGCTTCGTCGTCAATTTCTTTATCCACGAAAGGTGAATTAATTTTCACGACTATATTCTTATGCAAGTTTGAATTGATGAATGATTTCTATCTGATATTGGATGTTAATTGTTACTTTTAAGTGATAAATAATTTGCAAATAAATTTGATATAGGATAGCTAACAAATTAAAATGAATTATATATGTTGAACTTTGATTTGTTAAACTTGACCCCGTTCATATGTTAAATTTGATTAATTAAACTTGACCCTTTAATTGATAAGTTAATGGACACGTAGAATTTGATAAATTCCATTTTGAACCTTTGAACATATATTGGATTGAAATTGAACGACAAGTGAAAAACCGTAATGAAAAAATCTTTAATCGACATGAAATGATAGTGTAGATTCTAGAAATAATTATATAAATTTGCATAAATAACAAATGTAAATTAATACGATTATTTCAGGACTATTTAAATAAACTGTTAAATTGTTATGTACGGATGTTATTGCTTGTTTATTTACTTTGACACCATCCCAGTTACCACACTGCAAGTTCCCTTTGTATGCTTTGATTTTTGAATTGAAATGGAATCGGGTTGAGATGATAGATACCCAAATAACTTTAACTTAAGATAGAAAATTAAATTTAACCGATTGGTCAACGTTTTGATTTAAAATAAATAAAGTTTATTTGATTAACAACAAGGTTTGAATAAAATTGGAATTTAAACTCGAATGAATGTAAATGCGAATATTTAAATTTGAAACAAATATTAACGTCGTAATTGACAAAAGAACATTGTTTAAAATTTAATTATTTAATAATTGAATTTAGAATCATTTAATAATTAAGTTTTAAAATTAGTAATAATTAATTTTGAATTATTATTAATTATTTGAAATTATTAATAATTAAGTTTTGAAATTAGTAATAATTAATTTGGAATTATTATTAATTATTTGAAACATTAATAATTAAGTTTGAAATTTTGAATAATTAAGTTTTAAAATTATTAATAATTAAGTTTGGACTTAGTGATAATTAAGATTTGAAATTATTTGATAATTTGATGAGATTGAATTATTTAATAATTAAATTAAACATTCTTTATTAAGAGAAATTGAATTTTGAATATGTGAAGCTAATTTTCTTTAATTGAATTTTGAAATTAATAAGTGAAATTGAATTCCTTTAACAAGAAATAAAATGCATCTGTCGAAACAAATGAAAGACCTGTAATTTTAAGAATTGGATTCGACAATTTAATTTAAATTAAATTTGTAAGCTTGATATAATAAATAGAACTTAACAAAGTAATATAATGTATTGGAAATTTAATTGAAATTGTTTAATGATAAATTAATTTAACGTGTATCGAATGAAATCGATAAATGAGTTTAACTTAATTTGAACGTTAAATTAAGTTTAAATGATTATGGAATGGAACTTATATACAAATTTCAATATATATTTGAATTGTTTAAATTTGACTTTTGAAATTGATGTATAGAATCCTAAAATGAAATTGGGAAGTTATGAAACGTAATTTGGAAATTGATTTGTAAAGGCAAATAAAATGTTGAATTGCGAATTCTATTTGAAAGTAAATTTGACTTGGTTTTGAAATATTTTAAACGACCAATCGGTAAACTAATTACAGATGTTATTAATGGAACGGGAATCGATTAGGGACACACTCACTGTCTAAACCGAAAGCCACTTTAATAACTATACGCGGAGTGTGATCTAGAATGAAGTGGTTTGATTGGCGAACGTTGATGATTGAAGAAAGTGAACGATAATGGATAGCCTTGACACTTGTGTCAAATTGGAAATGACTAAAATAGGAACTGTGCCGGGCCAAATGGGGTTAGCTACCTTGAGCGAACACACTTCTTCATAAACTACTCATTTACTTTGTGATTGATTGGTGCGCACCCTTGAATTTGGAGTGTTGTTTCACGGTGTTACGATCATTGCGGCGATGCGTTCTCACCAGTACGGATCAGTCAAACTGTAGTTTCACTACCTTGGGTATTGCCTCATGTGCCTTGTCATACTTGTATTCCCATATATGCGACCACTACGATTTTGTTTTGTATTATACCTATGGAGTACTCCCTGATATCCCACTAGTTTATGGTGGAGTTTACAGTGCTGTATAGTCTATAATGCTATATGATATGTGTTAAGGGGGACAATGGTAAAGCCTTAACACTATTTTGATATTTTACTTTACTGATAGACATTATCTATGTATCGTACATTACTATGTATAAATAGTTTAACGGATCCTTAAAGATGTTATTCCATTCATATTTGAGTTATTGTTGTTTGAATTTGAAACATATTATCTGTATAAGAATATATGTCCTGATTCGAGTGTTTGTTTATGTTTATGCTTGGATCAGACCGAGGATTGATGTTGTTGTTCTACTTGGAGCTCAAGACCGAAGACTATCATTATCTTATCTTATTAGTATTGCCCTTTCTATTTGGACTATTGGACTTCTATGTTGTTATATTTCTTTTTATTCGAGACATTGTTGTATTTATGGGTAGCTTCATGAACTACTCTTATGACTATGTTGTATTTTCCGCTGCACTATTCTGTGATGTTATATTTCTATGATTCTGTGATGATTCTCATATACACATACACACACTGCATTAATGATTCGTGTTTTGTATTATTTAAGTTGACAAGTATGGAATATAGTAAATTTAAATGGTACAAATATACGGGTTGTTACAGTTGGTATCATAGCTTTGGTTCCCGAAAACCTTAGCCTGTAGTGGTTAAAGCTCATTAGAGATGTGCTAAACATACCCTAGAATGAGGAGAATCATTTCAGAATCCATATCCTTTGATTCCATTCTTCTTATTGAATTCATTCGATTTGAATTTCTTTAAGTTCCATAAATTTATATCTTTAATTCTAAAATCACTTTTGGTATTCCGGGATGGCTACCAGAAGAAATGTTAAAGGCAGGGGTAGGGGAAACGTTCCCGAACCATATGCCCCAGCTCCCGCAGTCAGATTCTCCAGTCTTAGCAAGGAGTACATTCAGCTTGGCGGAGTCAAATTTGCTGGCACCGAGAATATCATTGAAGCACAGCAATGGCTAAAGAGTTTGGAGAGGATTTTTACTGGCTTGGAGATCACAGACGCTTAGAAGCGTAAGTTTGCCGCTTGGCAGCTTCCGGATGCTGCACAAGATAAGTGGGAGTCAGTCATTTCTCATACTGATGAGGAAACCATCACTTGGGCCATCTAAATAAAATTCCTTTTATCTCGTCAAATTTTGACTCATTTTCATATCACTTGTAAATAGGGATTCCTTTATGGCTCAGTGGATGCCAGCTGCAGGGAAGGACCAACTCTATTGGTCTTTTATGGATCTCAAGCAGGGCATCATGACCTTTACTAAGTATGAAAGGAAATTTAACGAACTATCTAAGTTCGGACCTGGCTTGATTGATACACCTCTTCTTAAGAATGAGAAGTTCATACATGGCGCACGCCCTGAGTATTACGAGCTCGTCACCGCTCATGTCCATGGAACTTTCACTGAGTTGATGGATTTTCCTCTTCGATATAAGGGAAATCCAAAGGGAACATCAGTCACTAAGGCTCCAGCTACTCAGCCATCCTCTAGTCAGACTGGGAAGAGAAAGCCAAATTTTGCACAACAGAAGAAGAACTGGCTGAAGAAATCCGGGCTTGGCTATTCCCAGAAGAAGCCCATTGACATATCATCTTTTAATTGCTTCAACTGCAACCAAAAGGGTCATTATGCTCGTAGCTGCCCATCTCCAAAGGGCGCAGCTATTCCGCCACCGGCACAGATGACTAGGAGGGATGTGTGTCATATCTGCTTATAACCTGGACACTTCAAGAAAGACTACCCAACACAGAAGAGAGGTGCACCATTAGGAGTCTTTGCTCTTTCCCACCTGTCCCGGAAGTTCCTGATAATCAAGGTACTTTGCAAAGTACTTTTATGTTGCATTCCTTGCATGTTAGAGTTCTACTTGACACCGGAGCTACACACAGCTTCATATCCATTAATTTATGTGATAAACTTGGCTTGGAACCCACTCTTGCATCTATTTCCTTATGTGTATCTAACCCTATTGGAGGGCCCGCTTACCTCAAAAGGGTTTGCAAATATGTCAAACTTATGTATGGCATGCATCGTTTTACTTGGGATTTCTTTGTACTTGGATTCGAGGCATTCGATATACTATTAGGCATTGATTAGCTGCGAAAGTTCGAAGCCGTTATCTCATGCAAAGCTCGAACCGTCTCTCTTATTGACGACAAGAGTATGCCTTTAGTCATTAAAGGCAAATCACCTCAAGAATATGCTGGGAGTTTTATATTCTCTCTTGACTCCCATCCAAATGAACTAAGCTCTACTCCAGTGGTCCATTTCTTTTCTGATGTATTTGGAGAAGTCAATTCTCTACCACCCCCATGGAAAATCGAATTCCGCATTGACCTTATTCCTGCTGCACGACCAGTAGTTCTTCCTCCCAGGAGAATGGCTCCTAAAGAAAAGGAAAGGTTAATTGTTCAAATCGAAGATCTATTTTCTAAAGGCTTCATTCGGCGCAGTCATTCAGAATAGGGTGCTGCTGTTGTATTTGTCACAAAATCTAATGGTTCACTCAGAATGTGTGTGGGCTATAGAGAGCAAACAAGCTTACACACAGGAATAGCTATCCGATGCCCTGCATCAATGATCTATTCGGTCAGCTTCATGGTGCTAAAGTTTTCTCCCAACTTGATTTGGGTACCGGCTTTCATCAACTCAGAATCGTTGAGGATAGTATTCCTAAAACAGCATTCCGCATTGAAAATGGTTTCTACGAATGGCTAGTTATGCCGTTCGGCCTCACTAATGCTCCAGTTTATTTTGTTGACTTGATGAATAGAGTTTTTCGAGATGTTCTTAACAAGTTCGTTCTTGTTTTCATCGATGATATTCTCGTCTTCTCTAAAGATGAGAAAGAGCATAGGTCACTTTTGGGTTTTGTTCTTGAAACTCTTCGCAAACATCACCTTAAAACCAAGTTTTCGAAATGCCACTTTTGGAGAGATGAAGTTCGTTTTCTTGGCCATATTGTTTTGGAGAATGGGATTTCGGTCGATCCAGCTAAAATCGCCGCAATCAATATAAGTTCTATCCTTACTTGTCAATTCTATCTAAACAACTTATCAATATCTAAATTCGTATCCTTGGAATTTGCAGGATTGGGAGACTCCCAAAACTCCTACAGATATCTGTAGTTTCTCGGGCTTGGCTGGCTATTATCGCAGATTCATAGAAAACTTTACTTGCATTGCTGCCCCACTTACTGCACTGATCAGAAAGAATGTGAAATTTATTTGGAGTGAAAAGTGCGAAGCAGCTTTCAATGAGATGAAGCGAAGGTTGACATCTGCCCCAGTCCTTACAGTTACTGATGGTAGCGAAGGATTGACCATCTATACAGATGCCTGTCGTGATGGTCTTGGAGCAGTCTTAATGCAGAAAGGAAAGGTTATTGCATATGCGGGTTGTCAATTAAAGACCCATGAAGCAAATTACGCAACTCACGATTTAGAGCTTCTTGCGGTTGTATTTGTTGTTAACCTATGGAGGCACTGTCTATTGGGAACCAAATTCGAGTTATTCACTAACCACAAGTTATTGGGATATATCTTCTCACAAAAGGATTTGAATCAGAGGCAAGTCCGATGGCTTAAATTTTTAGCCGCATATAATCTTGACATTAATTATACACCAGGGAAAGCAAATGTCGCAGCCGATGCTTTGAGCAGAAACCAAGCGATGGCATGTTGTAATCTTGTTGAAGGGATGTTATTCCAGCTTTTCGTCTTCCCAGCTCTTATGGATCGGATTATAGCCAAGCAATACGAAGACACTTTGCTTTATCGCATCAAAGAAATAGTTTTTGGAAGAGCTGGAAATGCTGACAATAAATTGGGTGCACATGTGGATAGTAATGGAGTTTTGAGAATTGATAATCGCATTTGTGTCCCTAATGTTGATGGTCTAAGGGAAGAAGTGCTGAGAGAAAACCATAACTCTTCGCTTTCATTTCATCCCGGTGTTACTAAAATGTACCAGAATATGAAGAAGTTATATTGGTGGAGTGGGATGAAGCGCGATATCTCTACATATGTTAGCAGATGTACAACTTGCCAAAAAGTTATAACTGACCATAGAAAGACAGCTGGTTTGCTTCAACCATTAGAGATTCCAGGATGGAAGTGGGAGCGAATTTCTATGGACTTTATTGATGAGCTACCAAGGACCAGAAAGGGTAACGAAAGCATTTGGGTGATTGTCGATAGACTGACGAAATCCGCTAACTTTATTCCAGTCAAGTCCACTCATACAGCTTCGAGTTTGGCCGAGATATACATGAGAGAAGTTGTTAAACTTCATGGTGTACCATCCATTATTGTATGCGACAAAGATACTAATTTCACCAGTAAATTCTGGAAAGCATTTAAGGATACTTTGGGCACCAAACTGAATTTGAGCACAGCTTACCACCCTTAGACAGATGGCCAAACTGAGAGGGTGAATCAGATTTTAGAAGACCTTCTCCGAGCTTGTATTATTGAGTTTGGTGGATCCTGGGAAGACCATCTTCATTTGGTCGAATTCACTTATAATAATAGTTACCAGGTAAAGAAATTGAAATTCAAATTTGAATAAGTATATTTGAAATTGAATTAATCGTCTTTGATAAACCAGGCAAGCATTGGTATGGCACCGTTCGAAGCCTTATATGGACGGCCGTGCAAATCGCAAGCTTGTTGGATTGAGTCTGGAGATCGATTAGTGCTTGGTCCAGAAATAATTATGCAAGCTTCTAAAAAAGTCGAAGAAATCAGGAAGAAGATAAAGACGACACAGGATAGACAGAGAGCTACGTTGACAAAAGGAGAAGAGAGCTCGAATTCAGTGTAGGAGACAAAGTATTTCTGAAAGTGTTGTCTTTGAAGAATATTGTTCGATTTGGAAGGAAAGGGAAGCTAGCTCCGAGATTCGTTGGTCCGTTTGAGATTAAGGAAAGAGTCGGAACGTTGGCATATAGAGTTGCATTACCAGAGAAGTTCGCCGGTGTGCACAACGTGTTCCATGTCTCGCATCTGCGCAAAGTTGCACACGATCCATATATGACCATCCCTACTGCTCAATTGGAGGAGATAGTTATCGAGCCAGACTTGACTATTGAGCGTAAACCGCTTCGGATAGTTGATCGGGAGACAAAGCAACTTAGAAGGAAGTGGGTTAATCTCGTCAAAGTCCAGTGGAGTGCAGATTAGCGAGATTGCACATGGGAGACCGAGGATAGTATTCGAGATTGAAACCCCGAATTACTAATTTGAGGTATAATTCAAATTTCTAAAAATCTATCTTGACTTTTCTGCTTATTTCATTCCTACTTCACTCGTCTCATTCCTTTTCGAGGACGAAAAGTTATGAGGGGGGAGATTGTAACGACCCTGAATTTTCGACCCAGTTTAAAATTTCAAAATCCACCGTTTTAATTTAAAATTTTGAAATTTATAAACGATCTCAAATACGTCCAAACTTTATTTATGACATACGTCTAGTTAGATATGAATATAGAAAAAGTTTCATTGCAAGATATTATAGTAAATTTCGTTCGCGTTTTACTGTATATCAGTCCATATAAAGCTGCGTAAAATTTATCTTTCAAATCCAAATATTTTTACACAGTTATGTTGTAAAAATTATTCTAATCAAGATTATGTAATTCGTTTCGTCAAAAACTGTCATCGCCTGTTCTGTTTAAATTGTTTTACAAAACGAACAATTTAAGCGGCGTAATTCGAATTTTTATAAAACCATCGTATTGCAATAATCTTTGTACCATTGGAAGCGCATCGTCGCACTGATCATAACGGTATATTTATTTGCGCGAATCGGAGTCCGACATAATCCGTCGCGTTGATTTAACGGTTCTGGACGGACCGGTTAAATAATAGTCAGCCCAAATTGTTGCCCATATCCATTCAAAAATTAGAAAATTAATTTCAACTAGAAGAAATAAATATGGTAGTTGGAAGATGGGATAGCTTGGAAATAGTGCGCCATTTGGGAATTTAAAAATGAATTTACTGCAAAGACTTATAAAATGAAACAAAAGAAACGAACAGTTCATTTCAATACACACTATTCATTCACGAAAGCTTCAGGTAGCTACTCTCCTCCTCTTTCTCTTTTATTCTTCCTTCATACTTTCTCTTCTGTAAAAAAAAGAAAATAGTAAGGCCAAACAAAGAAATAGGCACAGACCGCCTACTCCATACTCCTCTCCTTCCTTTCTTATTTCATTTCGCTATACATTTTCATTCCTCTGCACTCACTCTCCCCTCTCTCTCCACTCACTTCCTCCCTTCCACACCTCACGCACTTCATCAAACATGGCCGAAAACTAAAAGGGGAGGGAGGTTGCTGCATTTTTCCTTTTCTCGGCCGATTATAAAAAATAAATAAAAAATGTGTAAAATGAGTTGCGTGTGAAGTGAAAGATGAAAGTTGCATGCATGTGGTTGTGTGCGTGAAGGGATGTGGGTATGCATGTGTTAGTGGTGTGCGTGTATAGCATGAAATAGAAAGGGAAGTGGGAATTGCATGCGCGTGTGGGGAGGGAAAGAAGTTGAAACATGCATGTACTCAGTAAAGAATAAAGCATGAGTTATGGTAGGCATGCAATAGAAGGTTGGGGAAGGTGGATGCTGCATTTTCTAGTCTCGGCCAAAAAAAAGAAGAAAAAAATGAAGCAAGTTGTTACATGATGAAAGGGGGATGATGTATATATGTTGATGTTCTGTATGGTGCATGTGTAGTTGAGTGGATTGTTTAGTTGAGTAGGTGGTGCATGTATAAACTGTACATGCATGCGTACGAGGGGAGTTTCATAGGGGAAGTTTCATGTGTAATTCATGCTTTTGGGTAACGGCTTGTTTAAAAAAAGAAAAGAAAAAAAATGAAACTGAGTTTTGAAAATAGCGTTGGATATTGCACTAGAACATTTTCGCCAATATCTATTTTGGTTGCCAAATAGTAACCAAATTTTCTATGCTTGTTGTATGCAGAAGCAACCGACTGAGCTTCTTTTTGCGGCAGCATCGATCTCTTAGTTTGTTATTTTCTCCATCGTCGGTAAGCGAATTTATATAAATTTATAAATTATATACAAACGTTCATTGTATTAATATCGTTTTCTTTTGTCGATATTACAATGTCCGTTGTTCGCATTATACCGACTATATTCGTGCTTCTTCTTGCTTCGTCATCAATTTCTTTATCCACAAAAGGTGAATTAATTTTCACGACTATATTCTTATGCAAGTTTGAATTGATGAATGATTGCTATGTGATATTGGATGTTAATTGTTATTGTTTAGTGATAAATAATTTGCAAGTTAAATTTGATATAGGATAGTTAACAAATTAAAATGGATTATATATTTCGAACTTTGATTTGTTAAACTTGACCCCCTTCATATGTTAAATTTGATTAGTTAAACTTGACCCTTCAATTGTTAATTTAATGGACACGCAGAATTTGATAAATTCCACTTTAACCTTTGAACATATATTGGATTGAAATTGAACGACAAGTGAAAAACCCTAATGAAATAATCGTTAATCTACACGAAATGATAGTGTAGATTCTAGAAATAATTATATAAATTTGCATAAATAACAAATGTAAATTAATACGATTATTTCAGCATTATTTAACTAAGCTGTTAAATTGTTATGTATGGACGCTATTGCTTGTTTATTTACTTTGACACCATCCCAGTTATCACACTGCAAGTTCGCTTAGTATGCTTTGATTTTTGAATTGAAATGGAATCGGGTTGAAATGATAGATACCCAAATAACTTTGACTTAAGATAGAAAATTAAATTAAACCGATTGGTCAATGTTTTGATAAAATAAATAAAGTTTATTTGATTAACAACAAGGTTTGAATAAAATTGGAATTTAAATTCGAATGAATGTAAATGTGAATATTTAAATTTGAAACCAATATTAACGTCGTAATTGGCAAAACAACATTGTTTAAAATTTAATTATTGAATAATTAAATTTAGAATCATTTAATAATTAAGTTTTAAAATTAGTAATAATTAGTTTGGAATTATTATTAATTATTTGAAATTATTAATAATTAAGTTTTGAAATTAGTAATAATTAATTTGGAATTATTATTAATTATTTGAAATCATTAATAATTAAGTTTGAAATTATTAATAATTATGTTTTAAAATTATTAATAATTAAGTTTGGAATTCGTGATAATTAAGATTTGAAATTATTTGATAATTTGATGAGATTGAATTATTTAATAATTAAATTGAATTGAATATTCTTTATTAAGAGAAATTGAATTTTGAATATGTGAAGCTAATTTTCTTTAATTGAATTTTGAAATATATAAATGAAATTGAATTCCTTTAACAAGAAATAATATGCATCTATCGAAACAATTGAAAGACTTGTAATTTTAAGAATTGGATTCGACAAATTTAATTTAAATTTAATTTGAAAGCTTGATATAATAAATAGAACTTAAGAAAGTAATGTAATATATTGGAAATTTAATTGAAATTGTTTAATGATAAATTGATTTAACGTATATCGAATAAAATTGATAAATGAGTTTAACTCAATTTGAACGTTAAATTAAATTTAAATGATTATGGAATGGAACTTATATACAAATTTAAGTATATATTTGAATTGTTTAAATTTAACTTTTGAAATTGAAGTATAGAATCCTGAAATGAAACTGGGAAGTTATGAAACGTAAATTTTGGAAATTGTTTTGGAAAGGAAAATAAAATGTTGAATCACGAATTCTAATTGAAATTGAATTTGACTTGGTTTTGAAATATATTAAATGACCAATTGGTAAATTAATTACGAAGGCTATTAAAGGAACTGATATTGGTTAGGGAAATACTCACTGTCTAAACCGAAAACCACTTTAATAACAATATGCGGAGTGTGATCCAGAATGAAGTGGTTGGATTGGCGAACGTTGATGATTGAAGAAAGTGAACGATAATGGATGGCCTTGACACTTGTGTCAATTTGGAAATGACTAAAATAGGAGCCGTGCCGGGCCAAATGAGGTTAGCTACCTCGAGAGAACACACTTCTTCGTAAACTACTCATTTACTTTGTGATTGATTGGTGCGCACCCTTGAATTTGGAGTGTTGTTTCGTGGTGTTGCGATCATTGCGGCGATGCATTCTCACTAGTCCGGATCAGACAAACGGTAGTTTCACTACCTTGGGTATTGCCTCATGTGCCTTGTCATACTTATATTCCCATATACACGACCACTACGATTTTGTTTTTAATTATACCTATGGAGTACTCCCTGATATCCCACTAGTTTATGGTGGAGTTTACAGTGCTGTATAGTCTATAATGCTATATGAAATGTGTTAAGGGGGACAATGGTAACGCCTTAACACTATTTTGATTTTTCACTTTACTGATAGACATTATCTATGTATCTTACATTACTACGTATAAATAGTTTAATGGATCCTTAAAGATGTTATTCCATTCATCTTTGAGTTATTGTTATTTGAATTTGAATCATATTATCTGTATAAGAATATATATCCTGATTCGAGTGTTTGTTTATGCTTATGGTCGGATCAGAGTGAGGATTGCTGTTGCTGTTCTACTTGGAGCTGAAGACCGAAGACTATCATTATCTTGTCTTATCAGTATTGCTCTTTCTATTTGGACTATTGGACTTCTATGTTGTTGTATTTCTTTTTATTTGAGACATTGTTGTATTTATGGGTAGCTTCATGAACTACTCTTATGACTATATTGTATTTTCTGCTGCACTATTCTGTGATGTTATATTTCGGTGATTCTGTGATGATTCTCATACACACACACACACACACACACACACACACACTCCATTAATGATTCGTGTTTTGTATTATTTAAGTTGACAAGTATGGAATATAGTCAATTTAAGTGGTACAAATATACGTGTTGTTACAAACATCAAAGCTATGATTTTCAAAGGTTTGACTTCAAAACACCAAAATTGGAATATTCACCAATTCAATCCAAGCCAAAAGAATTGAATATGAATAAGTGCTAGGAATTCATACCTAACATCAATGATATCAAGAGAAGTAGATTTGAGTTCAAAACTTACCTTTTTAACTCAAAATAAAGATAAGAATCTCAAATGCAAATAAAAGACCAACCACTCTTCACTTCTACTCTACAAGATTCAATCTAAGTTTAAAACATGTATTTCCTAAGTTAGGTTTAGGAAATTGAAGAGGAAAAGAGTTAGAGAAGAAGAAAAGGAGGCTTACCAATAGCTTCTCTTTGATTATGGAGCAAGAATTCGAGTTTGCAAGAGGAAACTAGGGCTTGGAGTTTCTATTTCTTCTTCCTTTCCCCCATTTTCAGTTGTCTTGAGCTTGAGAAATGAAAATGAGTGAATGGAGAGTAGGTAGGTGCTGAGTTAGGGTATTAAGTTAAGCCAATGGGCTGAACCCAACCCAAAACCCAAATAGAAAAAGTAGCAAAATTCTACTTACTCAAACATACCAAAGCTTATACTCAAAAAAATCACAAATGCCATTTTGAATTCAATGGAAGTGGTTTCGAGTCCTAGTTTGGCCGTTTGCACAAAGTGACATTTCGGACCCAAAAATCCGACTAACGACGCTATATTTAAATATAAATCATAAAATATGCGGCTTGTTACATATCTCCCCTCCTAACAAAATTGCATCCACCCAGTTCCTAGAGACGACATTTGTAACAACTACATACATACATCATCAAAAGAAAAGGAAATAAGCTTGAGACGAAAAGATATTCTCACCATCGCTATGCAAAGATAGGAATCCCGGATAAGATCGCTCGATAAACTCTCTGGTTTCCCAAGTACAGTCATTGGGATTAGCGGACCATCGAACTTTAATGAGCGGCACGTCCTTGTTTCGAAGGTGTCTCACCTCCGAGACAAGTATGCGAATAGGCTGCTGTAAATAGATAAGTCTGGTGAGATCTCCAGCACTTGCAAATCAGGAGAATTGATAATAGAATCGGATTCTCGAAGACACTTCCGAAGTTGAGAGACGTGGAATACGTCATGAATGCCAGATAATTGAGCAGGAAGTAAAACTGCATAATCCACAGGGCCAATACGTTCAGTAATAGAAAATGGTCCTATAAAGTGAGGAGCCAATTTCCCAGTCGTACTGAAATGCGTAACCCCCCTTCAAAGAAGAAACACGAATAAAGACGAGATCGCCAACTGAGAACTCGAGAGGCTTCCTATATTTGTCCGCGTAGGATTTCTGGCGGCTCTGTGCCTCTTTCATTCTCAAACGAATAAGATCAATCTTCTCGTAAGAATCACGAACAAAATCTACGCCAAGAATAAGCTTCTCCCCTGATTCCAACTAACAAGACGATGATCGACATGGCATTCCATATAAAGCTTCGAAAGGAGCCATAACGATACTGGACTGAAAACTATTGTTGTAGGAGAACTCTAAAAGAGGTAGGTGATCCTCCCAACAACCACTGAAATCAAGAATACAAATGCCGAGGAGATCTTCCATGATACGATTCACCCGTTTAGTCTATCCATCAGACTACGGATGATAAGCTGTGCTAGAATTAAGCTTTATTCCCAAAGCTTGCCAAAGACTCTGCCAAAAAAATGACTCGTGGATAAAGGATCACAGTCAGTCACAATAGAACTAGGAACACCGTGAAGTCTTACGATTTCCTTGACATATAACTTAGCCAAATGAGAAGCAGTCCTAGTTGACTTAATAGGAATAAAATGAGCAGACTTAGTGAGGCGATCAACAATAACCCAATTGCTAGAATGGCCCGATCTCGAACGAGGTAGGCCGTTAATGAAATCCATTGAAATCTTATCCCATTTTCACAATGGAACCTCAAGAGGCTGAAGAAGACCAGAAGGACGCTGATGCTCGGCTTTAATACATTGACAAGACATACAATTACTCAAATAACTCGCCACATCGCTCTTCATGCCTTCCAAATAATAAAGGCGATGCATATAGACACACATCAAACTACTACAAGGATGAATAGTATACTTAAAATGATGAAAGTCATCCAGACTGTCACGCCTAAATGCAAAATCAGATCGTACAACAAGGTAGTTGTTGTAACGAGCCGATATTTTCAACCATTTGCATCCGCACATGTCGGACTTGAATTGCTCAAAATACCAAACTGTAAAATAAATTTGGCAAAACACAACATAAATAGTAAATAAATAAATCACAGATCGCATACACAGAGTAATAAATGCAGCGGAAGTAAAGAAATAGTAGTTCATGAAGCTACTATATAAATACACCAGAGTCAAACAAGATACAACGGAGATAACAAGATACAACGGAGGTGTCAACATGATAACTAGGTATGAATCATAATACATCACAGGAACCAACCGGGTAACTGGAATCAAAGTTGATAGCCGAAAGTGAAATAGATAGCTGGATCTTCAAGCAAAGCTTCCAACTTCGAAGGTGAGTCTCAAATGCAGTATCACTCAGTCTGACCCGTCGAGTCAGGAAGTACATACTTATACAATGTAAACCAACTCAAGTGAACTGTAATATAAGGTACAAGTAACTTAAAGGATGCTTGGGACCGCCCATCCTCTTAGAATCCGTTAAACTGTTTACTATTAGTAATATTTCGCTATTATAATAGTGCCTATAGTAAAATAAACTTACTTTTTCATAGCATTAAGGGATTACCCATATAAGCCTTAGCACGTAATAGTCGCAGTAGTCCATCAAATATCATAGTCCCTATTGATCGTGAAGCCACCAGAGAATACCATACGGGCTATGACAGAAAACCAAACTCGTATAAGGCACAATAGGATAGGTGACACGGCACAACTAGGTAATGCCACGGTAGATATACCAGTTACGCTTCCGGGTCAGTGGTAACGCGTAGCGTGCAGCTACCGCCCACGAAGAGTCACACCCCCAAATAAAAATCAAAAGTGGCCACCGAAACAATCCAAAAGTCAAAGTATAATATCGAAGTGATGTGTCCGATCAAAGGTGATACCTTATTAACCCGTCGATCGCTCCTGTTTTAGCCATCTTATGCCAACTCACGAGAGTTGGGTTCACGTATTTACCTTAAAGGAAATGCCACCACCATCCTACTTCATTCTGGAATCTCCACCGCGTACACAGTTGTTAAAGTGGTTTTCGGAGTTGGCAAGGAGTATGACAACTTCCGATCCCGATCTCTTTAACAACCAAACGTTATTATAACCTACATATATTTATTTCAAAATCATTTATACTTTCAAAACCAAACTAGCATATCCATTTCAAAATCATATAATTCATTTCAAAATAGTATATACTTTCAAAACCAAAATATCATACTTATTTCAAAACCATATCACAATAGTATCATTTTCATTTCAAAAATAATTCAATAATACATCATTTAAATAAAACCAAAATTTCCAAATCATTGAATATTTCTTTCAGTTTATTGAACTTGAAATATTCCTTTAAATTATCGCAGCATTTTTGAATGTAATACTTTCCACTTTAACATATTTTAAAATCAAAGTATTTGTACGCTTACAAATTTAAAATGGTCCTTTTATCATAGCCTTATAGTTAAACAAACTTTGTTACTGTAATATCCAATTTAAAGCCGGAATTCTTATGTTAAGTTAAAAGTACCTTATTAACTTACATTATTATTACAATAAAGAAACTTTATTATTTTAATCATTTAAAGTATGCCATTTACATAAATTAAAACTTGCTTATCAAATCTACGTTATCAACTTACATTTTATTATTACAGTAAGTAACATTTATCATTTTAATCAATTTAAAATACACCATTACATTGATTAAAACTTACATGTCAAATGTACGTTTTAACTTACATTTATTATAATAAAGAGAATTTATCATTTTAATCAATTTTACA
Source organism: Allium cepa (assembly GCA_030765085.1). NCBI lineage: Eukaryota > Viridiplantae > Streptophyta > Magnoliopsida > Asparagales > Amaryllidaceae > Allium > Allium cepa. The sequence continues at coordinate 947,670,626 of CM060943.1, read as the reverse complement.
CTAATTAAAACTTACATTATCAGATGTATGTTTTAATTTACATTCCTATTACAGTACGGAGCATTTATTAATTTAATCAATACCACACTAATTAAAACTTTACATGTTTCTTTCATTAATTAAAACTTTACATGTTTCTTGCATTAATTAAAAACTTTACATGTTCTCTCATTAATTAGGACTTTACACGTTTCTTTCATTAATTAGAAACTTACATGTTTCTTTCATTAATTAAAACATACACTTTTCTTTCATTAGTTAAAACTTTACATATTTCTTGCATTAATTAAAACTCTACACATTTCTTTCATTTATGTTATTACAATAAAGAACATTTATTATATTAATCAATTAAAATATTAATTAAACTTACATCTCACATGTGTGTTTATCTAACATTTTTCGTTTTAAAGTCATAGTTATTTATCTTACAAAACATAACATTTTACAAAAGAATATTTTATCATAGTTAAAACAATCAAATTCTGTACAAATTTATTCCTATAGACATCAATTCCACTATGATTCCAAAACTTATTACAAGATGTCACGTACAAATGTATTTCATTTTATTTATTCAAAATACATTGTTTGTCCTACAAAATATGTCCATCCTGGAAAACAACCTTTATTATAATTACTAGGTTAGATTTAAGATTCCAAATTAAATCAAACTTAATTATTAAGTTATTTATCATAAATAAGACTCTTTAAATTCCATTCAAAACCAATTAACTTATAAAAAATTTAACTTATAGAAAACAATATTTCACTACACTTTAAAGCATTAAATCAAATTAAGTTAAAATTTTCATATATTTATAATTTCAAAATACTTAATAATTTTCAGAAATATTTAAAATACTTAATAAATTTTTAGGAAAATATCATTTAAAAATATAACCATGGGCCTGTATAATATTTTCTAACCTAGGTCAAGTGATACAGATAATATATCATTTCAATCCGTAATTTAAGAAGAAAAATCCAGGTTATATCATTCCAAACCGGCAATCCTAAGAAAAATAAATACAATAAAATCACTCGAGCCTATCATTTCAGCCCATAGTGATTTTTGCTTAATCTAATGTTCGTTCGGGTGTGTATCATTTCAACCCATAGTGATATGGAACTTGAAGTGTGATAAACAGGAAATAAACCACAGTATAACAAATAAAATCATGACAGATGGTGTAACAGGGATATAGCAATATTTAACATCATATAGATTTATCACAGGCATATATGAACATAATAACATAACATATTAATTTATACAATTCACATGTCATCGTTTCACAAATTAAAAGTACGTATGTCTAGAGAGATAAAACTTACCTTTTTAAAGCTAGAAATCAAATTCAAGATACAAATCTAAACTCTACAAAGCACGACAAGGCACGACAAAGCACTACTATACTTGGGTGATGGAGAGTCAAGATCCAAATCTTGTACATAAACAAATACATAAATTATAAGGATATAATTCAACACAAGATTGTAAATCAAAAAAATGAAAAGAATATGGATCGAATGGCGTAACCTTGGCCTTAAACATCATGTGTTCTTGGCCATGATAGTTTCGGTGGCATGCAGGATCGGTTATGGAGGTGGTGGAGAGAGGATGAGGTCAAAATTATGGTGGAGCGGTGAACAAAGTGGTGGCTGAACTAGCATGAAGAAAACAAAAGGAAAACAAAATGAAAAAGAGGAGAAGACAAGGAAGAAGAAGAGGAGGCCATGGAATTGAGAACTTCAATATATTTTTTTCACCCAAAAGGGAAATGAGAAATTGAGATGCTAATTTGTACGTTAATATCAAAGTGGCGGCTAGGGTTTCCCAAAGGATTTGAACGGCTAAAGGAAGGGAATGGCAAGGGAAATTAAATGGAAAGTTTAGAAAATAAAGGGGCAAAAGAGGAATGAAATGTTAGGGAATTATTTTGTACGTGATTTGTGGAATGAATACACAGCTAGAATATAATTAATGAGGTAGGAAATAAAAGATAGGCAATTAAGGAGGCACGATTTAAGGAAAGAATCCCGTCTATATATCTTTTTCTTTGTTTGCACGAAATGAAAAGGCAACAAATAAATAAAACAGGTAACCTATATCTCTTGAAATTTCTAAGCTATTATTATTAGTGAAATCAATCAAAAACAAATAAATATATTCAAAGTGTATACAACAAAAATAGAAAATAAAATATAGAACGTCATTGCGTGTAAACACTGTATTTTAAATTTAAAAGTATAAGTTTTAAATTCCCAATAAATCGATATTAACATTGGTTTAGATACTAATTTATATCTTCCTAATTCACCCAAATTTTCAGTTAGCAAAGTAATTAATTTCATTCTCGTACCATAAATCCATTTTTTATGAATTGAATTCCCATTCAACTTAATTTCCAATAATTGCCTTGCTTCAATTCTTTTCTTTTTATAAATCTATTATCACTCTATAAACCTAGTTATTATTTGTTTATCATTCATTACATAAATATATATTCAAATTTTCATCTTTCTATTATAATAACTGTTATTTTCAATTATATTGAGTTTGCTAAATATATACATTTATTATAATTAAAACCTCAATCCATTTATCCAACTTGGTTTCATTCCTTTATTTCATCTTATGGATAAAATATACATTTCCATTTATGTCATTACATTCACACTTTACAATTACTGTCCTATCTCATATAAATGAAAATTTACTTACATTTAAGTGTAGTTGATTTCCTACTTTAAATTTAGCAACCTAAACAAATGTAACTTGCAATAAATGTTATCCTTATCTTTATATTACAATCAAGTTTATTATGTCCACTAATTATCATAATTGCTTGCATAATGTTTAATTCATTCAATTACTATAAATTATACACTAATTAATATACCCACACAAACTTACATTTATTTACTTATATCCATTTTTATACCTAAATGTAACATTTACAACTAGATTAATAGGCCCATTACATAGTAACTTACAACCATTACTATAACTTTTAATCACACCTTTGTATTCACCGTTCACAAACATACGTTACCATTCTTATATACCAAATCTTTATTCAATGGTAATTTATTTCATACTAATTCATTTATAGATTATAATGTTTGCATTTTTTTCTTACATAAATTTATAGCCAAGTATAACAATTTACATTACTTCAATAAATTGTAATTTCATTTCAATTGTTAATAATTAGTTTTTTTTAAGTACATTCTTACATCTCATTTTGGCATTCATTTCATTATTAAATTACAAATTTTTATTTCTTCCAAAATATTTACCAAAATCTTATTAAATTGACAGCTTTAATTATTGAAAATTTACGGATTGTTACACTCTCCCACCCAAAACTTTTCGTCCCCGAAAAAGAAGAGGTGAGAGAATAGAACAACCTAACAGAAAAGAGATTGGACAGCAAAGAAGATAATAAAATTTAAATCCATGGAAACTTCAACTTAATTAATAATTGATTTCATTCATTTGATTTCACTTAAATTAAATAAATCTTAACTATTTCAAATTTTATTTTCTTAAATTAACAATTTTCCAATGTCATGAATTTGAAAATCATTTATTATACTCATAATTTATTCAATAAATTTAATTCTTCATTATTTCAAAATTATTATTAAATTTATTCCACTTAATATATCTAATCATATATATTAAGTTTATTTACACTTATTATATCTGCTCCAATTTATTTATAAATTCCTTTATCACCATTATATTGTAAATTATTCAGTTAACTTTTATTCTGTTTACCCCTATTAATCTTTTATAACTAAAATTTAAGTGTATAACATTTATTATAACTACTTAAATTTTATTTATAAAAATACTTTTTATATTGTATTTTTATCCAATTACATATTCAACTTCTGAATAATTTAGGTAAGTTATATTAGAATGTAATTGAGTATTATACAAATAAACCTTCTAATTCAATTATTTAAGCTTAAGTATTTATTAAAATTTTTGATTCATTTAAAATTTTAAATCATCCTTTAAGATAAAATTCAAGAATTAATTTTTCGATTAACTTCAAACAATTTTTAGGGGCAAATAACTAAATATATACATACATAATATATATATATATATATATATATATATCAAATCAAATTTACATCATATATCAATATATATTATAAGTCTAGTCATATTTTAGAAATCCAAATCAATTTAATTCTCCAAAGCAAGACTGTAACAAAACTACATAATGGTCTCTTCACTTCGAAAGTCGAAAATGAATGTCGATGATGCTGCAGTCATCACCGAAACTATTTTCCAACAACAAAGAGAAGAGCACTTATTTAAAACTTGAATCTTTAGAAACTATTTCTAATCGGAAAATACTTCAAATAATATCTTTTAAAACGTTAAACCAAAGTTCGAAATCATCGGAATTCAAATTCTCAAATTCTTGATTTTAAATTCATATAAATTTCCAAATTAATCTAAAACAATGTTTTATAGTTCAATTATTCATATATGAAACAAATGTTAATGGTTACAAGCTATATATAAAGTCAAATATTATTTCTTACTAACCTATTCAATTAATTAATAGAATTCAGAAAATCAAACTCATACATAATATAATTATACAAAATTTATCATTACTAAATTTTGAAATCAACATGGTGTCAGTTTGCTCTGTCCAAGTGTTTTAGAAACCCTATCGATAGTGTTGATCATACGAATCGATCGAAACCCAAATCAACATCAATAACTCAAACAACACAACATAAAAAAATAATATAGGTTTACAAAGCAAGAATAGGGATTCAAATTTGATAGACTCAAATCAAGAGAACTCTGATTCGAAGATAAGTTGGAAACAAAAGATAAGATGATTAAATTGACAGAATAAGGAATGGATAGGCTTACATAAATCACGGGCAACCATAACCGGGTCAACCGTGACTTCAAGAATAAGATCGATGTAGAGTTCTGGGGCAAATCTACATCCAATCTCAAGAGATAGAATTCAGGATAACAAGAGATACTAGCATCTAATCCGAGGATATATAAATCTCCGGTGAATCGATGCCTATGGTAAAGGAGTTCCACCACTTTACAAGTCATTCAAAGATTGGTGAGACCGTCGACTCATTCTAAGGATCATTCGAAGTGGAGGTATGGGACACTACAGAATCAAAAGAAGATGAATAGTGGGGACAAGAATGTATTTTGTTACCGCAGAGAACGTTCCAAAATTCAAAAGGAAGAGATTCACACTCAAATGAAAGTGATTCTGTAAATAAATTTGCCATACATGCAAAGTATTGCATAGAGCCAAAGCTCTGATACCAAATGTAATGGGCCGATATTTTCAACCATTCGCATCCACACGTGTCAGACTTGAATTGCTCAAAATACCGAATTGTAAAATAAATTTGGCAAAACACAGCATAAATAGTAAATAAATAAATCACAGATCACAAACACAGAGTAATAAATGCAGCGGAAGTAAAGAAATAGTAGTTCATGAAGCTACAATATAAATACATCAGAGTCAAACAAGACACAACAGAGATAACAAGATACAACGGAGGTGTCAACATGATAACCAGGTATTAATCATAATACATAACTGGAACCAACCGGATAACTGGAATCAAACTGGATAGCCGAAAGTGAAATAGATAGCTGGATCTTCAAGCAAAGCTTCCAACTTCGAAGGTGAGTCGCAAATGCTGTATCACTCAGTCTGACCCGAGCGTGAAGAAACACAAAACACTCGAGTCAGGGCGTACACACTTATACAATGTAAACCAACTCAAGTGAACTGTAATATAAGGTACAAGTAACTTAAAGGATGCTTGGGACCGCCCATCCTCTAAGGATCTGTTAAACTATTTACTATGTAGTAATATTTCGCTATTATAATAATGTCTATAGTAAAATATACTTACTTTTTCATAGCATTACGGGGTTACCCATATAGCCCTTAACACGTAATAGTCCCAGTAGTCCTTCCAATGTCATAGTCCCTCCTGATCGGGAAGCCACCAGAGTATACCACACGGGCTACGGGAGAAAACCAAACTCGTACAAGGCGTGATAGGGTAGGTGACACGGCACAACTAGGCAATGCCAAGGTAGATATACCAATTACGCTTCCGGGTCGGTGGTAACGCGTAGCGCGCAGCTACCGCCCACCTCGAGCCGCACCCCCAAAGAAAAATCAAAAGTGGCCACCGAAACAATCCAAAAGTCAAAGTATAATATCGGAGGGATGTGTCGGATCAAAGGTGCTACCTTATTAACCCGTCGATCGCTCCTGTTTTAGCCATCTTATGCCAACTCACGGGAGTCGGGACCACGTATTTACCTTAAAGGAAATGCCACCACCATCCTACTTCATTTTGGAATCTCCACCGCGTACATGGTTGTTAAAGTGGTTTTCGGAGTTGGTAGAGAGTATGAAAAATTCCGATCCCGGTCTCTTTAACAACCAAACGTTATTATAACCCATGGATATTTATTTCAAAATCATTTATACTTTCAAAACCAAACTAGCATATCCATTTCAAAATCATATAATTTATTTCAAAATAGTATATACTTTCAAAACCAAAATATCATACTTATTTCAAAACCATATCACAATAGTATCATTTACATTTCGTAAATAATTCAATAATATATCATTTAAATAAAACCCAAATTTCCAAATCATTGAATATTTCTTTCAATTTATTAAACTTGAAATATTCCTTTAAATTATCGTAGCATTTTGGAAATGTTACCTTAAGTAATCTTAGCACTTTTGGAATGTAATACTTTCCACTTTAACATTTTTTAAAATCAAAGTATTTATACGCTTATAAATTTAAAATGGTCCTTTTATCATAGCCTTATAGTTAAATAAACTTTGTTATTGTAATATCCAATTTAAAGCCGAAATTCTTATGTTAAGTTAAAAGTACCTTATTAACTTACATTATTATTACAATAAAGAAACTTTATTATTATAATCATTTAAATTATGCCATTTACATAAATTAAAACTTGCTTATCAAATTTACGTTATCAACTTACATTTTATTATTACAGTAAGTAACATTTATCATTTTAATCAATTTGAAATACACCATTAAATTGATTAAAATTTACATGTCAAATGTACGTTTTAACTTATATTTATTATAATAAGGAGAATTTATCATTTTAATCAATATTACACTAATTAAAACTTACATTATCAAATGTATGTTTTAATTTACATTCCTATTACAGTGCGGAGCATTTATTAATTTAATCAATACCACACTAATTAAAACTTTACATGTTTCTTTCATTAATTAGAACTTTACATGTTTCTTGCATTAATTAAAAACTTTACATGTTCTCTCATTAATTAGGACTTTACACGTTTCTTTCATTAATTAGAAACTTATAAGTTTCTTTCATTAATTAAAACTTACATCTTTCTTTCATTAATTAAAACTTTACATGTTTCTTGCATTAATTAAAACTTTATACATTTCTTTCATTTATGTTATTACAATAAAGAACATTTATTATATTAATCAATTAAAATATTAATTAAACTTACATCTCACATGTGTGTTTATCTTACATTTTCTGTTTTAAAGTCATAGCTATTTATCTTACAAAACATAACATTTTACAAAAGAATATTTTATCATAGTTAAGACAATCAAATTCTTTACAAATTTATTCCTTTAGACATCAATTCCACTATGATTCCAAAACTTATTACAAGACGTCACATACAAATGTATTTCATTTTATTTATTCAGAATTACATTGTTTAGTTTACAAAATATGTCCATCCTGGGAAACAAACTTTATTACAATTACTAGGTTAGATTTAAGATTCCAGATTAAATCAAACTTAATTATTAAGTTATATCATAAATAAGCCTCTTTAAATTCCATTCAAACCCAATTAGCTTATAAAAAAAATTTAACTTATAGAAAAACAATATTTCTTTACACTTTAAAACATTAATCAAATTAAGTTAAAATTTTCATATATTTATAATTTCAAAATACTTAATAATTTTCAGAAATATTTAAAATACTTAATAAATTTTTAGGAAAATATCATTTAAAAATATAACCATGGGCCTGTATAATATTTTCTAACCTAGGTCAAGTGATACAGATAATATATCATTTCAATCCGTAATTTAAGAAGAAAAATCCAGGTTATATCATTCCAAACCGGCAATCCTAAGAAAAATAAATACAATAAAATCACTCGAGCCTATCATTTCAGCCCATAGTGATTTTTGCTTAATCTAATGTTCGTTCGGGTGTGTATCATTTCAACCCATAGTGATATGGAACTTGAAGTGTGATAAACAGGAAATAAACCACAGTATAACAAATAAAATCATGACAGATGGTGTAACAGGGATATAGCAATATTTAACATCATATAGATTTATCACAGGCATATATGAACATAATAACATAACATATTAATTTATACAATTCACATGTCATCGTTTCACAAATTAAAAGTACGTATGTCTAGAGAGATAAAACTTACCTTTTTAAAGCTAGAAATCAAATTCAAGATACAAATCTAAACTCTACAAAGCACGACAAGGCACGACAAAACACTACTATACTTGGGTGATGGAGAGTCAAGATCCAAATCTTGTACATAAACAAATACATAAATTATAAGGATATAATTCAACACAAGATTGTAAATCAAAAAAATGAAAAGAATATGGATCGAATGGCGTAACCTTGGCCTTAAACATCATGTGTTCTTGGCCATGATAGTTTCGGTGGCATGCAGGATCGGTTATGGAGGTGGTGGAGAGAGGATGAGGTCAAAATTATGGTGGAGCGGTGAACAAAGTGGTGGCTGAACTAGCATGAAGAAAACAAAAGGAAAACAAAATGAAAAAGAGGAGAAGACAAGGAAGAAGAAGAGGAGGCCATGGAATTGAGAACTTCAATATATTTTTTTCACCCAAAAGGGAAATGAGAAATTGAGATGCTAATTTGTACGTTAATATCAAAGTGGCGGCTAGGGTTTCCCAAAGGATTTGAACGGCTAAAGGAAGGGAATGGCAAGGGAAATTAAATGGAAAGTTTAGAAAATAAAGGGGCAAAAGAGGAATGAAATGTTAGGGAATTATTTTGTACGTGATTTGTGGAATGAATACACAGCTAGAATATAATTAATGAGGTAGGAAATAAAAGATAGGCAATTAAGGAGGCACGATTTAAGGAAAGAATCCCGTCTATATATCTTTTTCTTTGTTCGCACGAAATGAAAAGGCAACAAATAAATAAAACAGGTAACCTATATCTCTTGAAATTTCTAAGCTATTATTATTAGTGAAATCAATCAAAAAACAAATAAATATATTCAAAGTGTATACAACAAAAATAGAAAATAAAATATAGAACGCCATTGCGTGTAAACACTGTATTCAAATTTGATAGACTCAAATCAAGAGAATTCTGATTCGAAGATAAGTTGGGAACAAAAGATAAGATGATTAAATTGACAGAATAAGGAATGGATAAGCTTACATAAATCGCGGGCAACCATAACCGGGTCAACCGTGACTTCAAGAATAAGATCGATGTAGAGTTCTGGGGCAAATCTATATCCAATCTCAAGAGATAGAATTCAGGATAACAAGAGATACTAGCATCTAATCCGAGGATATATAAATCTCTGGTGAATCGATGCCTATGGTAAAGGAGTTCCACCACTTTACAAGTCATTCAAAGATTGGTGAGACCGTCGACTCATTCTAAGGATCATTCGAAGTGGAGGTATGGGACACTACAGAATCAAAAGAAGATGAATAGTGGGGACAAGAATGTATTTTGGAACCGCAGAGAACGTTCCAAAATTCAAAAGGAAGAGATTCACACTCAAATGAAAGTGATTCTGTAAATAAATTTGCCATATATGCTAAGTATTGCATAGAGCCAAAGCTCTGATACCAAATGTAATGGGCCGATATTTTCAACCATTCGCATCCACACGTGTCAGACTTGAATTGCTCAAAATACCGAATTGTAAAATAAATTTGGCAAAACACAGCATAAATAGTAAATAAATAAATCACAGATCACAAACACAGAGTAATAAATGCAGCGGAAGTAAAGAAATAGTAGTTCATGAAGCTACAATATAAATACATCAGAGTCAAACAAGACACAACAGAGATAACAAGATACAACGGAGGTGTCAACATGATTACCAGGTATTAATCATAATACATAACTGGAACCAACCGAATAACTGGAATCACACTGGATAGCCGAAAGTGAAATAGATAGCTGGATCTTCAAGAAAAGCTTCCAACTTCGAAGGTGAGTCTCAAATGCTGTATCACTCAGTCTGACCCGAGCGTGAAGAAACACAAAACACTCGAGTCAGGGCGTACACACTTATACAATGTAAACCAACTCAAGTGAACTGTAATATAAGGTACAAGTAACTTAAAGGATGCTTGGGACCACCCATCCTCTAAGGATCTATTAAACTATTTACTATGTAGTAATATTTCGCTATTATAATAATGTCTATAGTAAAATAAACTTACCTTTTCATAGCATTACGGGGTTACCCATATAGCCCTTAACACGTAATAGTCCCAGTAGTCCTTCCAATGTCATAGTCCCTCCTGATCGGGAAGCCACCAGAGTATACCACACGGGCTACGGGAGAAAACCAAACTCGTACAAGGCGTGATAGGGTAGGTGACACGGCACAACTAGGCAATGCCAAGGTAGATATACCAATTACGCTTCCGGGTCGGTGGTAACGCGTAGCGCGCAGCTACCGCCCACCTCGAGCCGCACCCCCAAAGAAAAATCAAAAGTGGCCACCGAAACAATCCAAAAGTCAAAGTATAATATCGGAGGGATGTGTCGGATCAAAGGTGCTACCTTATTAACCCGTCGATCGCTCCTGTTTTAGCCATCTTATGCCAACTCACGGGAGTCGGGTCCACGTATTTACCTTAAAGGAAATGCCACCACCATCCTACTTCATTTTGGAATCTCCACCGCGTACATGGTTGTTAAAGTGGTTTTCGGAGTTGGTAGAGAGTATGAAAAATTCCGATCCCGGTCTCTTTAACAACCAAACGTTATTATAACCCATGGATATTTATTTCAAAATCATTTATACTTTCAAAACCAAACTAGCATATCCATTTCAAAATCATATAATTTATTTCAAAATAGTATATACTTTCAAAACCAAAATATCATACTTATTTCAAAACCATATCACAATAGTATCATTTACATTTCGTAAATAATTCAATAATATATCATTTAAATAAAACCCAAATTTCCAAATCATTGAATATTTCTTTCAATTTATTAAACTTGAAATATTCCTTTAAATTATCGTAGCATTTTGGAAATGTTACCTTAAGTAATCTTAGCACTTTTGGAATGTAATACTTTCCACTTTAACATTTTTTAAAATTAAAGTATTTATACGCTTATAAATTTAAAATGGTCCTTTTATCATAGCCTTATAGTTAAATAAACTTTGTTATTGTAATATCCAATTTAAAGCCGAAATTCTTATGTTAAGTTAAAAGTACCTTATTAACTTACATTATTATTACAATAAAGAAACTTTATTATTATAATCATTTAAATTATGCCATTTACATAAATTAAAACTTGCTTATCAAATTTACGTTATCAACTTACATTTTATTATTACAGTAAGTAACATTTATCATTTTAATCAATTTGAAATACACCATTAAATGGATTAAAACTTACATGTCAAATGTACGTTTTAACTTATATTTATTATAATAAGGAGAATTTATCATTTTAATCAATATTACACTAATTAAAACTTACATTATCAAATGTATGTTTTAATTTACATTCCTATTACAGTGCGGAGCATTTATTAATTTAATCAATACCACACTAATTAAAACTTTACATGTTTCTTTCATTAATTAGAACTTTACATGTTTCTTGCATTAATTAAAAACTTTACATGTTCTCTCATTAATTAGGACTTTACACGTTTCTTTCATTAATTAGAAACTTATAAGTTTCTTTCATTAATTAAAACTTACATCTTTCTTTCATTAATTAAAACTTTACATGTTTCTTGCATTAATTAAAACTTTATACATTTCTTTCATTTATGTTATTACAATAAAGAACATTTATTATATTAATCAATTAAAATATTAATTAAACTTACATCTCACATGTGTGTTTGTCTTACATTTTCTGTTTTAAAGTCATAGCTATTTATCTTACAAAACATAACATTTTACAAAAGAATATTTTATCATAGTTAAGACAATCAAATTCTTTACAAATTTATTCCTTTAGACATCAATTCCACTATGATTCCAAAACTTATTACAAGATGTCACATACAAATGTATTTCATTTTATTTATTCAAAAATACATTGTTTAGTTTACAAAATATGTCCATCCTGGGAAACAAACTTTATTACAATTACTAGGTTAGATTTAAGATTCCAGATTAAATCAAACTTAATTATTAAGTTATATCATAAATAAGCCTCTTTAAATTCCATTCAAACCCAATTAGCTTATAAAAAAAATTTAACTTATAGAAAAACAATATTTCTTTACACTTTAAAACATTAATCAAATTAAGTTAAAATTTTCATATATTTATAATTTCAAAATACTTAATAATTTTCAGAAATATTTAAAATACTTAATAAATTTTTAGGAAAATATCATTTAAAAATATAACCATGGGCCTGTATAATATTTTCTAACCTAGGTCAAGTGATACAGATAATATATCATTTCAATCCGTAATTTAAGAAGAAAAATCCAGGTTATATCATTCCAAACCGGCAATCCTAAGAAAAATAAATACAATAAAATCACTCGAGCCTATCATTTCAGCCCATAGTGATTTTTGCTTAATCTAATGTTCGTTCGGGTGTGTATCATTTCAACCCATAGTGATATGGAACTTGAAGTGTGATAAACAGGAAATAAACTACAGTATAACAAATAAAATCATGACAGATGGTGTAACAGGGATATAGCAATATTTAACATCATATAGATTTATCACAGGCATATATGAACATAATAACATAACATATTAATTTATACAATTCACATGTCATCGTTTCACAAATTAAAAGTACGTATGTCTAGAGAGAAGAAACTTACCTTTTTAAAGCTAGAAATCAAATTCAAGATACAAATCTAAACTCTACAAAGCACGACAAGGCACGACAAAGCACTACTATACTTGGGTGATGGAGAGTCAAGATCCAAATCTTGTACATAAACAAATACATAAATTATAAGGATATAATTCAACACAAGATTGTAAATCAAAAAAATGAAAAGAATATGGATCGAATGGCGTAACCTTGGCCTTAAACATCATGTGTTCTTGGCCATGATAGTTTCGGTGGCATGCAGGATCGGTTATGGAGGTGGTGGAGAGAGGATGAGGTCAAAATTATGGTGGAGCGGTGAACAAAGTGGTGGCTGAACTAGCATGAAGAAAACAAAAGGAAAACAAAATGAAAAAGAGGAGAAGACAAGGAAGAAGAAGAGGAGGCCATGGAATTGGGAACTTCAATATATTTTTTTCACCCAAAAGGGAAATGAGAAATTGAGATGCTAATTTGTACGTTAATATCAAAGTGGCGGCTAGGGTTTCCCAAAGGATTTGGACGGCTAAAGGAAGGGAATGGCAAGGGAAATTAAATGGAAAGTTTAGAAAATAAAGAGGCAAAAGAGGAATGAAATGTTAGGGAATTATTTTGTACGTGATTTGTGGAATGAATACACAGCTAGAATATAATTAATGAGGTAGGAAATAAAAGATAGGCAATTAAGGAGGCACGATTTAAGGAAAGAATCCCGTCTATATATCTTTTTCTTTGTTTGCACGAAATGAAAAGGCAACAAATAAATAAAACAGGTAACCTATATCTCTTGAAATTTCTAAGCTATTATTATTAGTGAAATCAATCAAAAAACAAATAAATATATTCAAAGTGTATACAACAAAAATAGAAAATAAAATATAGAACGTCATTGCGTGTAAACACTGTATTCAAATTTGATAGACTCAAATCAAGAGAATTCTGATTCGAAGATAAGTTGGAAACAAAAGATAAGATGATTAAATTGACAGAATAAGGAATGGATAAGCTTACATAAATCGCGGGCAACCATAACCGGGTCAACCGTGACTTCAAGAATAAGATCGATGTAGAGTTCTGGGGCAAATCTACATCCAATCTCAAGAGATAGAATTCAGGATAACAAAAGATACTAGCATCTAATCCGAGGATACATAAATCTCTTGTGAATCGATGCCTATGGTAAAGGAGTTCCACCACTTTACAAGTCATTCAAAGATTGGTGAGACCGTCGACTCATTCTAAGGATCATTCGAAGTGGAGGTATGGGACACTACAGAATCAAAAGAAGATGAATAGTGGGGACAAGAATGTATTTTGGAACCGCAGAGAACGTTCCAAAATTCAAAAGGAAGAGATTCACACTCAAATGAAAGTGATTCTGTAAATAAATTTGCCATATACGCTAAGTATTGCATAGAGCCAAAGCTCTGATACCAAATGTAATGGGCCGATATTTTCAACCATTCGCATCCACACGTGTCAGACTTGAATTGCTCAAAATACCGAATTGTAAAATAAATTTGGCAAAACACAGCATAAATATTAAATAAATAAATCACAGATCACAAACACAAAGTAATAAATGCAGCGGAAGTAAAGAAATAGTAGTTCATGAAGCTACAATATAAATACATCAGAGTCAAACAAGACATAACAGAGATAACAAGATACAACGGAGGTGTCAACATGATAACCAGGTATTAATCATAATACATAACTGGAACCAACTGGATAACTGGAATCAAACTGGATAGCCGAAAGTGAAATAGATAGCTGGATCTTCAAGCAAAGCTTCCAACTTCGAAGGTGAGTCTCAAATGCTGTATCACTCAGTCTGACCCGAGCGTGAAGAAACACAAAACACTCGAGTCAGGGCGTACACACTTATACAATGTAAACCAACTCAAGTGAACTGTAATATAAGGTACAAGTAACTTAAAGGATGCTTGGGACCGCCCATCCTCTAAGGATCTGTTAAACTATTTACTATGTAGTAATATTTCGCTATTATAATAATGTCTATAGTAAAATAAACTTACTTTTTCATAGCATTACGGGGTTACCCATATAGCCCTTAACACGTAATAGTCCCAGTAGTCCTTCCAATGTCATAGTCCCTCCTGATCAGGAAGCCACCAGAGTATACCACACGGGCTACGGGAGAAAACCAAACTCGTACAAGGCGTGATAGGGTAGGTGACACGGCACAACTAGGCAATGCCAAGGTAGATATACCAATTACGCTTCCGGGTCGGTGGTAACGCGTAGCGCGCAGCTACCGCCCACCTCGAGCCACACCCCCAAAGAAAAATCAAAAGTGGCCACCGAAACAATCCAAAAGTCAAAGTATAATATCGGAGGGATGTGTCGGATCAAAGGTGCTACCTTATTAACCCGTCGATCGCTCCTGTTTTAGCCATCTTATGCCAACTCACGGGAGTCGGGTCCACGTATTTACCTTAAAGGAAATGCCACCACCATCCTACTTCATTTTGGAATCTCCACCGCGTACATGGTTGTTAAAGTGGTTTTCGGAGTTGGTAGAGGGTATGAAAAATTCCGATCCCGGTCTCTTTAACAACCAAACGTTATTATAACCCATGGATATTTATTTCAAAATCATTTATACTTTCAAAACCAAACTAGCATATCCATTTCAAAATCATATAATTTATTTCAAAATAGTATATACTTTCAAAACCAAAATATCATACTTATTTTAAAACCATATCACAATAGTATCATTTACATTTCGTAAATAATTCAATAATATATCATTTAAATAAAACCCAAATTTCCAAATCATTGAATATTTCCTTCAATTTATTAAACTTGAAATATTCCTTTAAATTATCGTAGCATTTTGGAAATGTTACCTTAAGTAATCTTAGCACTTTTGGAATGTAATACTTTCCACTTTAAAATTTTTTAAAATCAAAGTATTTATACGCTTATAAATTTAAAATGGTCCTTTTATCATAGCCTTATAGTTAAATAAACTTTGTTATTGTAATATCCAATTTAAAGCCGAAATTCTTATGTTAAGTTAAAAGTACCTTATTAACTTACATTATTATTACAATAAAGAAACTTTATTATTATAATCATTTAAATTATGCCATTTACATAAATTAAAACTTGCTTATCAAATTTACGTTATCAACTTACATTTTATTATTACAGTAAGTAACATTTATCATTTTAATCAATTTGAAATACACCATTAAATTGATTAAAACTTACATGTCAAATGTACGTTTTAACTTATATTTATTATAATAAGGAGAATTTATCATTTTAATCAATATTACACTAATTAAAACTTACATTATCAAATGTATGTTTTAATTTACATTCCTATTACAGTACGGAGCATTTATTAATTTAATCAATACCACACTATTTAAAACTTTACATGTTTCTTTCATTAATTAGAACTTTACATGTTTCTTGCATTAATTAAAAACTTTACATGTTCTCTCATTAATTAGGACTTTACACGTTTCTTTCATTAATTAGAAACTTATAAGTTTCTTTCATTAATTAAAACTTACATCTTTCTTTCATTAATTAAAACTTTACATGTTTCTTGCATTAATTAAAACTTTATACATTTCTTTCATTTATGTTATTACAATAAAGAACATTTATTATATTAATCAATTAAAATATTAATTAAACTTACATCTCACATGTGTGTTTATCTTACATTTTCTGTTTTAAAGTCATAGCTATTTATCTTACAAAACATAACATTTTACAAAAGAATATTTTATCATAGTTAAGACAATCAAATTCTTTACAAATTTATTCCTTTAGACATCAATTCCACTATGATTCCAAAACTTATTACAAGACGTCACATACAAATGTATTTCATTTTATTTATTCAAAAATACATTGTTTAGTTTACAAAATATGTCCATCCTGGGAAACAAACTTTATTACAATTACTAGGTTAGATTTAAGATTCCAGATTAAATGAAACTTAATTATTAAGTTATATCATAAATAAGCCTCTTTAAATTCCATTCAAACCCAATTAGCTTATAAAAAAAATTTAACTTATAGAAAAACAATATTTCTTTACACTTTAAAGCATTAATCAAATTAAGTTAAAATTTTCATATATTTATAATTTCAAAATACTTAATAATTTTCAGAAATATTTAAAATACTTAATAAATTTTTAGGAAAATATCATTTAAAAATATAACCATGGGCCTGTATAATATTTTCTAACCTAGGTCAAGTGATATGGATAATATATCATTTCAGTCCGTAATTTAAGAAGAAAAATCTGGGTTCTATCATTTCAAAGCTGCAATCCCAAGAAAAATAAATACAATAAAATCACTGGAGCCTATCATTTCAGACCATAGTGATTTTTCCTTAATCTAATGTTCGTTCGGGTATGTATCATTTCAACCCATAGTGGTAGGGAACTTGCATTGTGATAAACAGGAAATAAACAACAGTATAACAAATAAAATCATGACAGATGGTGTAACAGGGATATAACAATATTTAACATCATATAGATTTATCACAGGCATATATGAACATAATAACATAACATATTAATTTATACAGTTCACATGTCATCGTTTCACAAATTAAAAATACGTATGTCTAGAGAGATAAAACTCACCTTTTTAAAGCTAGAAATCAAATTCAAGATACAAATCTAAACTCTGCAAAGCACGACAAGGCACGACAAAGCACGACTATACTTGAGTGATGGAGAGTCAAGATCCAAATCTTGTACATGAACAAATACACAAATTATAAGGATATAATTCAACACAAGATTGTAAATCAACAAAAATGAAAAGAATATGGATCAAATGGCATAACCTTGGCCTTAAACATATTGTGGTCTTGGCCATGATAGTTTTGGTGGCATGCGGGATCGGTTATGGAGGTGGTGGAGAGAGGATGAGGTCGGAATCATTGCGGAGAGGTGAACAAGGTGGTGGCTGAACTAGCATGAAGAAAACAAACGGAAAAAAAAATGAAAAAGGGGAGAAAGAGAAGGAAGAAGAAGAGGAGGCCGTGGAATTGAGAACTTGAATATATTTTTCTTCACTCAGAAGGGAAATGAGAAATTGAGATGCTAATTTGTATGTTAATATCAAAGTGGCGGCTAGGGTTTCCTAAAGGATTTGAACGGCTAAAGGAAGGGAATGGCAAGGGAAATTAAATGGAAAGTTTAGAAAATAAAGAGGCAAAAGAGGAATGAAATGTTAGGGAATTATTTTGTACGTGATTTATGGAATGAATACACGACTATAATATAAATAAGGTGGTAGGAAATAAAAGATAGGCAATTAAGGAGGCACAATTTAAGGGAAAGAATCTTGTCCATATATCTTTTTCTTTGTTTGCATGAAATGAAAAGGCAACAAATACATAAAACAGGTAACCTATATCTCTTGAAATTTCTAAGCTATTACTATTAGTGAAATCAATCAAAAATCAAATAAATATATTCAAAGTGTGTACAAAAAAAATAGAAAATAAAATTTTGAGAAACAAACATAGGGAAAGAGAAAATAAATTATAGAAAGTCATTGCGTGTAAACACTGTATTTTAAATTTAAAAGTATAAGTTTTAAATTCCCAATAAATCCATATTAACATTGGTTTAGATACTAATTTATATCTTCCTAATTCACCCAAATTTTCAATTAGCAAAGTAATTAATTTCATTCTCTTACCATATATCTATTTGTTATGAATTGAATTCCCATTCAATTTAATTTCCAATAATTGCCTTGTTTCAATTCTTTTCATTTTATAAATCTATTATCACTGTATAAACGTAGTTATTATTTGTTTATCATTCATTACATAAATATATCAAATTTTCATCTTTCTATTATAATAACTGTTATTTTCAATTATATTGAGTTTGCTAAATATATACATTTATTATAATTAAAACCTCAATCCATTTATCCAACTTGGTTTCATTCCGTTATTTCAACTTATGGATAAAATATACATTTCCATTTATGTCATTACATTCACACTTTACAATTACTGTCCTATCTCATATAAATGAAAATTTACTTACATTTAAGTGTAATTGATTTCCTGTAACGACCCAGAATTTTTAGAAATTAAAATTTGAATATTTAATTAATTTTAAATATTAAAAAGGTGAATTTATAAGTCAAATAAATTTTTATTTGAATTTTT
Organism: Allium cepa; assembly: GCA_030765085.1. Taxonomy (NCBI): domain Eukaryota; kingdom Viridiplantae; phylum Streptophyta; class Magnoliopsida; order Asparagales; family Amaryllidaceae; genus Allium; species Allium cepa. Next base: position 947,651,227 of record CM060943.1, on the reverse strand, counting down.
GGATTTAATTGAATAATTAAATTGATAATTTAATACGTTAAATTATGGAAATAATTGATAATTGAGTTAAATATGATTGAAAATAATTTGTAAAATTTTATTTTATCATATGGGAGTTAGAATGATATTTTAGAACTTTTAAAATCGAATTAAAAGTTAATTTGTGAAAATTGAATATTTTAATATTAAATCGACTAGTGAAAATAGTCAATTTTTGAACAGTCTCAGAATTGAACGAAACTAGTTCCATTGGATCCGTAATGGTTAGCTATTACCGGGTTTCAAATTTCGTGTCAATCGGAGTTATCGTTTGAGCGCGGCAGCTCGAAACGCATCGATTTATTTTTAAATTTAATTTGACGAGTGAAAATAGCCATTTTTCAAAAAGTCTCGGATTTCGACGAAACCAGTTTCATCGGATCCGTAATGTGATATTATTGTAAGGTTTCAAATTTCAAGTCAATTGGATTTACCGTTTGTCCTGTACAAATTAAAACGCCTAGAAATCGACTTAAATCGGTTTAATTCAAATTGAGCGTTTACAGCCATAACTCGCACATACTTCCGAATTAGCTTTCGAAACCTGTTCCATTGTGTCCGGAACGCGGGGTAAACCCTAGAAACGCTGGTTACGGCGCCTAAATCGGAGTTCGGAATTTCCGGGATGAATAGTGTCGTTCGTTCTCTTATAAATAGACCACCCCTTCATAAATTTGATAAAAAAATAACACTAAACCCTAATCAAACTGCATAGCCGGCCCTAGAATTCGATGGCCAGAATTGTCTCTCACTTTCCCCTCAATCTCTCTCAATCTACAAAGAATTAGCCTTAGGTTTCAACATGAAACTTGTAGAGCTCGACGAGAGCTTTAATTTCATACGGAGATGATCGGAAACGGAGTCGTGTGGAGGAAGCTACAGGGGGCCGACAGGGGGGAGCTGCGCACGCAACTCGAGATGAATGGTGGGGCCGAGCTTGCTGGGGTTAAGGCCGAACATGGCTCTTGCGTAGGGGGTCGAGATGGTGGTACTTGATCGAGCTAGAACGCGACGAGGAAGAAGAATTATTCAACCCTAGTTTTCATTGATGGGTTCATTGATACGGCCTAAAACCTGTAGCCAAGACGCGTGAAGAAGAAAGGGAATGCACGGTGATGATGAGGGGCAGTGGGATCCAATGGCCAGAAACTGATTTAGGTTTATAATTTATAAATTTAGTTGTAAATTAATAAGTTTAAATACGTGTAACTTCAAAAATTCATAACTTTTTCATACGAGGTCGAAAACGCGCGAAACCAGTTGCGTTGGAATCGTATGGACGAGCACTACGCGATGGAGTTGGTTTGGAGTCGTTTGGAGTTAGTGAGAATTTTGGGTAAAATTAAACGTCCGTTTAATTTTATTTGAAATAAATCGCTAAAACGAAATTTAAATCAAGGTGAGAACTTCTCACTCAATCGAATCAGTTTCGATTTTATTTTAAATAGTTAGGTTTAAAATATTCGAATGCATGTTTGAATGATGATTAATATCTATTGATTGTTAAAATAGACATTATACGCCGTTAGTAAGCGAATGTTATTTATTAAAAACATATACCACGAATATTTCATAAACAGTGAAATTGGTATTATAAATAATACCAATATATATATATATTGGCATATGTATATATTGCAGTTGATTGATTTCCCGTATTTTTTAGCGGATGAGACCCTATTGCGCCGTTATTAAGCGGATAATATTTAATAAGAACATATACCGCGATAATTTCGTACTGGAGCGAAATTGGTATTGTGCTAATGTTTTTGGATGCAGGAAAACAGGTTGGAGGGATCCAACTGGATTCCTCAACAGTATTTATTTGATTATGGATATTTTGATATTCGTTGATTATCATATACGATATATGATATCGTTGTTGTCGTTATTGACTATTTGGTATGTAGCATCATTGGCCCAGATTTTGGGATTTTAAAATGATTATAAAGTGATTTTTGAAAATATAAAATAATTTTGGAATTGATCCATTTTAAATAAATAAACGTTATAAATTTTAATGTTATAAAAATTACGATTTTTGTGAAATACAGTTAAAAACTGATTTTTGAGAATATGATGCTATTGATTTTATAAAATAGTTAAATCGAGATATTTTAGAATTATTGTGAAAAGTTTAAATATAGGATTTATGAAATTTAATTATTTTATGAATCAAAAATGGTGAAATAATAAAGGAGATTAAAGAAGTTTTAAAAGGATAATATAAATTGAATTATATTAAGATATTTATAAATGGATATTTATAAATTGGAATATGGACATTATAAAACGAGTTTTTATAAGTGTTTGAATGAAGTGTAAATGAATTTTGTAAATGAATGGAATTTATAGAATTTTAAACAGTGAAGTTATAAATGAAATTTTATAAACAGTAGGTTTCCAAAATTTATAAAGTTATCGAAAGAACGAATTTTGGATAAATAAACAATCTTATAAGTTATAAGATTTATAATTTGGGAAGTTAAAAAGAACGATTTTGTAAAATAATCGTTTTATAAGTATTTAACTTATAATATGAACGGTTAGTTTATAATTGAGTTATAAACTGGAATAGGTTAATAAAAGAATTTATAAAAAGGAAGCTTTTATAAATAAATAGAAATGGAATTTATAAACATTGTTTTATAAATTCGCAAATGACTTATTTTGATAAGAAAATTGTTGAAACCTATTAATGGAATTATATTCACGTTTTTGAACTGTGAATAATCCTTTGAAATAAAATGAATAAAAGGATGAAATTGTTAATGAAGTATATTCACGTTTTTGAATAGTGAATAAGATGTTAAAGGAAATGTTTTGAATGTGATATTTGAAATTGAATTAAAACGATCTAACGATGTTTTAAAATGTGTTGAGATTCGAAACCATAGATTTCAACATTTATTGTTGAAATAGACGTTTTCGAGAAATAAAAGGAAATGATGGACTATAACACTGTTGTTATAGTAAATAATTTCCGAAAGGAAATGTTTTGAATAGTATTGGGATTTATATATCTATTTTAATTTCGAATCCCTATACTAGTGATTTTGGGTTGTCGTAACGATGTTTTACGTAACATTCGTTTTGGCCCAAATAAATAGGTTTAAGTGAATGATTTCCTTAAAGAATGAAATATATACTTAATTTCCATTTAAGTATATTGAATATTTTCCAAGTGTTGAAAATAAATAAAATTTGTGAATTACTTATTAAATAAGTATGGAATTGTTTTCCAATATGAAGTGAAAAATTAGAATTTATCTTTTGAAGATATATTGAAAATGAATAGTTGAAATCGTATATGCATGAATATTTTGGAATATAAATTCACTAAGGAATTTATAAATGAAAGGTGGAATTTGTTTAAAAATAAATATTGATTTATTTTTGAAATATTGAAATTATATATCTAGTGAAGATATTTTGGAAAATAAATAATTTGGAAGATTATTTGGAAACTGGTGATGTGTGCATATCAATTGATAGTTCAATAACCGACTATCAATATTTCCCTTTGAATGGGTAATTGATGTGATTTGTTTGAATGTGAATGCCACACTTATTTTTGAATAAGCGCTCACTATTCGGGTTAACCGGGAAAGGACCATGGGGTCGTATAACCCATTCCGAATATGTGATACGTCGTTATGAATTGCATTTGAAGATCGGTGTTGAAGACCGAGTATTTGCGAAAGCGATAGGATGACCTATCGATTGTCTCTGCACTGGGTAGCTCCTGGTATAGAGATCTCCTAAGTGATGGGAAATTCGATCGGGATTGTGAATACCCGTATTGCAAGGGCTTCGTAAGAAGTGCCTTCGGTTTTGTTCGAGCCCGGAACAGACTTGTATGGATTGTATGTCTGACATTACAAATTGAGATGTAAAGCCGATTTCCTTCAAGTATATTTCTGTTGGTGGCGGAGAATTTATTCTTTTAGCTTAACACCCTTCTCTGAGACGTATGAGCTCAGAGGTTATGTAGTTGAATGTTATCAGCGATATATTCCCAATTTGGTAATGTGACATGCTGAGTGATGCTGAAATGATCATTGTGTTGATTATTTGTGATAGGATCGTTTATTTGATCGTCTATCCTTGTGATCATTGTGTTGATCATTTGTTGACCCAAAGCATGGCTTTTGTATAAAGTATGTTTTTGTGGACGTGACTTCGTCGAGCCTCACACCCCGTGAATGGTCAAAACAGGAAAGAAGCAGCAAGGTTATGAGGGGTAGCACCCTTTAGGATGTGTCCATTTCCTTCTGGAAAAGGGTGGTATCATGGTATGGAGCCCAGATACTTACTCATGTTGAAAACACTTTGTTATGATTGTGTGAATTGATTACGAGCGCTCGGTGATAAAGGTCCCAAAGGACCGGGGGATGGCATATTCGGTCAGTTGTTACTCAGTTAGGGGTAACCCGGCCTTGTGTTGGTAGAGATCCGGTTTGGTTCTCGGGGATGTCCATCCAGAGGCATTCTCATGTGGCAATGGGAAGTTCCTTGGCCTGATCATTCGTTGGAAATCCAATTCCCAATACGAAACTTGTACGGTTTTAGTTGTATAACCTGCCATCTAATATGGTAGCTATTAGTAGGCATAATATAATGGTACCTATGCTGGCTAAGATTTATATTCTACTTTCGAAATGGATTTTTCCTACACTATGCACTAATAATAATATCAAATGCTCTTTTTAAATGCGTATCAAGCATGTTTGACTATCATAAGAAGAAATCTTCTCCAAGTCTGCATTTGCATTGTGTGTGTGGCGGGAGGTCTTATGGTAGTCTCATTTTTAAAAGCATTGCGAATTGACTTTAAAAATATTCCTCTATTTTTGATTTTAAAGATAAATAAACTGTTTTGAGTTCGCACACCAGTCACATGACTGACTCGGAGTTTATTGTTTTCCTTCCTAAACTCTGGGTGCCCACCAATTTCCACACGGGCAGTCAAGAGTTAGGTTTATCAGGATATTCTGGATATTCTGGAGTTGCTGGAGGCAAGCTGGATGGCATGACGTATTACTACTATATAGTATTTCTTTTTCCGCTGCACTATTTGTTGTTGTTGTTGTTGTACACTCTGATGATGATATGATGAAATGTAATGTATAAAATGTAATAACTGATATAGTTCCTCGTTTAAAGATTATTCATGTATTATTATATGTTGTTCCGCTGTGAATTGTGAGATTCTGTTGTTGTTCTGTTGTTTTCTGTTCCATTTCCTTTCTCTTCTCTTTTCTTTCTATTTTAAAATTTTCTACTTTCTATTCTCTCTAATTTCTATTTTCTATTTCTATTCCCTCTATCTTCTACCTTTTTCTCTCTTCTTCTCTCTCTTCTTTTCTTAAATTCTTTTTAAAACCCATAACATTCCGGTTTTTGACCTTCGATTGGTCGACGGTCGATAAAGTGAGTGTCGATGTCGAATTTTCGAAAGTCGAAAATTCTCGGGGCGTTACATTTGGTATCAGAGCATATAGTTAAGTGACAACCATGGTTCTGTTGGGTATTACTCATTAGAGATAGAGTCAGCAGTACTCTAGAATGAATTTGAGTGTAATAATAGCTATGAGAGCGTATTTGTTAGTGAATATAAAATTGTTTTATATTGTGATGATTGGTTTATTGAGTGGCATATGAACTTTCGTCAGCGTGGTCCGCAAGACTATGCCGAAGGGGTTTCTAAACACTTAAATAAAACAATTCGGCACAATATTGATTTTAAAAATTGGGTAAATGAAATAATTTTACTTGAGTATATTTTATATATGAAGAAATAATTTTTCAGAATTATTAAAGTGTATATAAGTTGATTGTTTAGTTGTTTGAATAATCTAAATAAAAGAAGAATTGTATAAGCAAAAAGAATTGTAAGAATTGAATTATAATTAATGTGATTTACAATTGTGAAATAAACTTATATATATGAGAAGTGAAACTATATGAATATATTTATGAATATGAATTGTAAATAAAAAAATGAATGTGAACTTGAGTTATGAAATGAAATTCAACTGTTGTAATTGAATTGAATGAATGGATTGAATGTTAATCAATTGAATGTGAATAAATTGGAATGAAATAATGAATATAAGTGTTAATTCATTAAAATCTAATGTTATTAGAAAGTTGAATAATTGAATGAAAATCAATTAATTAAACCAATTGAAAGCAAAGTAATTTGGTTGTAATTATATATACATTGATTGTTATATGATTGTTAGTTGACTGTATATGAATTCGTTAAGTGTTAATGAAAGTGAATTAGCGAAATTGGAAGCTATGAAATTGAATTCAAATTGAAAGTAAATAAATTTGAATAGAATTGAATGTGAATTGGATTTAAATTAGTAAATGATAACTAATTGAATTGAGAATGAAAGTTGATAAAATCCAATGTTAATAAATCAAATGTGATTTAAATTGAAAACCATTTCATTAAATATTAATGAGAATATGAATGAATATTTATTGGTTATGGATGTTAGTTGGATGATAGTTGGTTGATGTTTGCATTTGTTGTTTGTTTACATTTGCTATGTTGACATATATAGTTATTATGTTGATATATGTTGTATATTGATACTATTCTCTATATGCATGTTCTCATGTTGTTTGTTGAGTGATTAGTAGGTGCGGATCGCGTTTGCTTCGCATTTGGAGCTCGCTTTTGCGCTATATTAGCCGTATATGCTTGCTAATAAAATATAAGGTACATATCTCGGATTAAATACAGTACTTTTACATTTTTTTCCCTTCGGGATGCCTCATTACTTGATGAGATGTATATTTGTGATATATATACTGTCATTTTTTTTTCGGATCGAGCCGCGCAAAGGAGACTATGGCGAATTTTTCCGAAAATTTAAGGCGTTAGAAAAAATTTTGAGAAAATTGGAAAATTTTTGAAAACTATAACTTTGATTTTGAAATTGAAAGTTAAACAATAGTAATTGTTTTTGAAAAAGATAACTAAGTATGATTTTGAAAACTTAGTAAGTATTATAAGAAGTTTAATTATGAATTTTGGGAAAGTTAATAGATTCTGTAACTTTTCTTACTTGTAATTTCGAGGACGAAATTCTTTTAAGGGGGGAAGATTGTAACGACCCAGAATTTTTAGAAATTAAGATTTGAATATTTAATTAATTTTAAATATTAAAAAGGTGAATTTATAAGTCAAATAAATTTTTATTTGAATTTTTGGATTTAATTGAATAATTAAATTGATAATTTAATACGTTAAATTATGGAAATAATTGATAATTGAGTTAAATATGATTGAAAATAATTTGTAAAATTTTATTTTATCATATGGGAGTTAGAATGATATTTTAGAACTTTTAAAATCGAATTAAAAGTTAATTTGTGAAAATTGAATATTTTAATATTAAATCGACTAGTGAAAATAGTCAATTTTTGAACAGTCTCAGAATTGAACGAAACTAGTTCCATTGGATCCGTAATGGTTAGCTATTACCGGGTTTCAAATTTCGTGTCAATCGGAGTTATCGTTTGAGCGCGGCAGCTCGAAACGCATCGATTTATTTTTAAATTTAATTTGACGAGTGAAAATAGCCATTTTTCAAAAAGTCTCGGATTTCGACGAAACCAGTTTCATCGGATGCGTAATGTGATATTATTGTAAGGTTTCAAATTTCAAGTCAATTGGATTTACCGTTTGTCCTGTACAAATTAAAACGCCTAGAAATCGACTTAAATCGGTTTAATTCAAATTGAGCGTTTACAGCCATAACTCGCACATACTTCCGAATTAGCTTTCGAAACCTATTCCATTGTGTCCGGAACGCGGGGTAAACCCTAGAAACGCTGGTTACGGCGCCTAAATCGGAGTTCGGAATTTCCGGGATGAATAGTGTCGTTCGTTCTCTTATAAATAGACCACCCCTTCATAAATTTGATAAAAAAATAACACTAAACCCTAATCAAACTGCATAGCCGGCCCTAGAATTCGATGGCCAGAATTGTCTCTCACTTTCCCCTCAATCTCTCTCAATCTACAAAGAATTAGCCTTAGGTTTCAACATGAAACTTGTAGAGCTCGACGAGAGCTTTAATTTCATACGGAGATGATCGGAAACGGAGTCGTGTGGAGGAAGCTACAGGGGGCCGACAGGGGGGAGCTGCGCACGCAACTCGAGATGAATGGTGGGGCCGAGCTTGCTGGGGTTAAGGCCGAACATGGCTCTTGCGTAGGGGGTCGAGATGGTGGTACTTGATCGAGCTAGAACGCGACGAGGAAGAAGAATTATTCAACCCTAGTTTTCATTGATGGGTTCATTGATACGGCCTAAAACCTGTAGCCAAGACGCGTGAAGAAGAAAGGGAATGCACGGTGATGATGAGGGGCAGTGGGATCCAATGGCCAGAAACTGATTTAGGTTTATAATTTATAAATTTAGTTGTAAATTAATAAGTTTAAATACGTGTAACTTCAAAAATTCATAACTTTTTCATACGAGGTCGAAAACGCGCGAAACCAGTTGCGTTGGAATCGTATGGACGAGCACTACGCGATGGAGTTGGTTTGGAGTCGTTTGGAGTTAGTGAGAATTTTGGGTAAAATTAAACGTCCGTTTAATTTTATTTGAAATAAATCGCTAAAACGAAATTTAAATCAAGGTGAGAACTTCTCACTCAATCGAATCAGTTTCGATTTTATTTTAAATAGTTAGGTTTAAAATATTTGAATGCATGTTTGAATGATGATTAATATCTATTGATTGTTAAAATAGACATTATACGCCGTTAGTAAGCGGATGTTATTTATTAAAAATATATACCGCGAATATTTCATAAACAGTGAAATTGGTATTATAAATAATACCAATATATATATATATTGGCATATGTATATATTGCAGTTGATTGATTTCTCGTATTTTTTAGCGGATGAGACCCTATTGCGCCGTTATTAAGCGGATAATATTTAATAAGAACATATACCGCGATAATTTCGTACTGGAGCGAAATTGGTATTGTGCTAATGTTTTTGGATGCAGGAAAACAGGTTGGAGGGATCCAACTGGATTCCTCAACAGTATTTATTTGATTATGGATATTTTGATATTCGTTGATTATCATATACGATATATGATATCGTTGTTCTCATGATTGACTATTTGGTATGTAGCATCATTGGCCCAGATTTTGGGATTTTAAAATGATTATAAAGTGATTTTTGAAAATATAAAATAATTTTGGAATTGATCCATTTTAAATAAATAAACGTTATAAATTTTAATGTTATAAAAATTATGATTTTTGTGAAATACAGTTAAAAACTGATTTTTGAGAATATGATGCTATTGATTTTATAAAATAGTTAAATCGAGATATTTTAGAATTATTGTGAAAAGTTTAAATATAGGATTTATGAAATTTAATTATTTTATGAATCAAAAATGGTGAAATAATAAAGGAGATTAAAGAAGTTTTAAAAGGATAATATAAATTGAATTATATTAAGATATTTATAAATGGATATTTATAAATTGGAATATGGACATTATAAAACAAGTTTTTATAAGTGTTTGAATGAAGTGTAAATGAATTTTGTAAATGAATGGAATTTATAGAATTTTAAACAGTGAAGTTATAAATGAAATTTTATAAACAGTAGGTTTCCAAAATTTATAAAGTTATCGAAAGAACGAATTTTGGATAAATAAACAATCTTATAAGTTATAAGATTTATAATTTGGGAAGTTAAAAAGGACGATTTTGTAAAATAATCGTTTTATAAGTATTTAACTTATAATATGAACGGTTAGTTTATAATTGAGTTATAAACTGGAATAGGTTAATAAAAGAATTTATAAAAAGGAAGCTTTTATAAATAAATAGAAATGGAATTTATAAACGTTGTTTTATAAATTCGCAAATGACTTATTTTGATAAGAAAATTGTTGAAACCTATTAATGGAATTATATTCACGTTTTTGAACTGTGAATAATCCTTTGAAATAAAATGAATAAAAGGATGAAATTGTTAATGAAGTATATTCACGTTTTTGAATAGTGAATAAGATGTTAAAGGAAATGTTTTGAATGTGATATTTGAAATTGAATTAAAACGATCTAACGATGTTTTAAAATGTGTTGAGATTCGAAACCATAGATTTCAACATTTATTGTTGAAATAGACGTTTTCGAGAAATAAAAGGAAATGATGGACTATGACACTGTTGTTATAGTGAATAATTTTCGAAAGGAAATGTTTTGAATAGTATTGGGATTTATATATCTATTTTAATTTCGAATCCCTATACTAGTGATTTTGGGTTGTCGTAACGATGTTTTACGTAACATTCGTTTTGGCCCAAATAAATAGGTTTAAGTGAATGATTTCCTTAAAGAATGAAATATATACTTAATTTCGATTTAAGTATATTGAATATTTTCCAAGTGTTGAAAATAAATAAAATTTGTGAATTACTTATTAAATAAGTATGGAATTGTTTTCCAATATGAAGTGAAAAATTAGAATTTATCTTTTGAAGATAAATTGAAAATGAATAGTTGAAATCGTATATGCATGAATATTTTGGAATATAAATTCACTAAGGAATTTATAAATGGAAGGTGGAATTTGTTTAAAAATAAATATTGATTTATTTTTGAAATATTGAAATTATATATCTAGTGAAGATATTTTGGAAAATAAATAATTTGGAAAATTATTTGGAAACTGGTGATGTGTGCATATCAATTGATAGTTCAATAACTGACTATCAATATTTCCCTTTGAATGGGTAATTGATGTGATTTGTTTGAATGTGAATGCCACACTTATTTTTGAATAAGGGCTCACTATTCGGGTTAACCGGGAAAGGACCATGGGGTCGTATAACCCATTCCGAATATGTGATACGTCGTTATGAATTGCATTTGAAGATCGGTGTTGAAGACCGAGTATTTGCGAAAGCGATAGGATGACCTATCGATTGTCTCTGCACTGGGTAGCTCCTGGTATAGAGATCTCCTAAGTGATGGGAAATTCGATCGGGATTGTGAATACCCGTATTGCAAGGGCTTCGTAAGAAGTGCCTTCGGTTTTGTTCGAGCCCGGAACAGACTTGTATGGATTGTATGTCTGACATTAAAAATTGAGATGTAAAGCCGATTTCTTTCAAATATATTTCTGTTGGTGGCGGAGAATTTATTCTTTTAGCTTAACACCCTTCTCTGAGACGTATGAGCTCAGAGGTTATGTAGTTGAATGTTATCAGCGATATATTCCCAATTTGGTAATGTGACATGCTGAGTGATGCTGAAATGATCATTGTGTTGATTATTTGTGATAGGATCGTTTATTTGATCGTCTATCCTTGTGATCATTGTGTTGATCATTTGTTGACCCAAAGCATGGCTTTTGTATAAAGTATGTTTTTGTGGACGTGACTTCGTCGAGCCTCACACCCCGTGAATGGTAAAAACAGGAAAGAAGCAGCAAGGTTATGAGGGGTAGCACCCTTTAGGATGTGTCCATTTCCTTCTGGAAAAGGGTGGTATCATGGTATGGAGCCCAGATACTTACTCATGTTGAAAACACTTTGTTATGATTGTGTGAATTGATTACGAGCGCTCGGTGATAAAGGTCCCAAAGGACCGGGGGATGGCATATTCGGTCAGTTGTTACTCAGTTAGGGGTAACCCGGCCTTGTGTTGGTAGAGATCCGGTTTGGTTCTCGGGGATGTCCATCCAGAGGCATTCTCATGTGGCAATGGGAAGTTCCTTGGCCTGATCATTCGTTGGAAATCCAATTCCCAGTACGAAACTTGTACAGTTTTAGTTGTAGAACCTGCCATCTAATATGGTAGCTATTAGTAGGCATAATATAATGGTACCTATGCTGGCTAAGATTTATATTTTACTTTCGAAATGAATTTTTCCTACACTATGCACTAATAATAATATCAAATGCTCTTTTTAAATGCGTATCAAGCATGTTTGACTATCATAAGAAGAAATCTTCTCCAAGTCTGCGTTTGCATTGTGTGTGTGGCGGGAGGTCTTATGGTAGTCTCATTTTTAAAAGCATTGCGAATTGACTTTAAAAATATTCCTCTATTTTTGATTTTAAAGATAAATAAACTGTTTTGAGTTCTCACACCAGTCACATGAATGACTCGGAGTTTATTGTTTTCCTTCCTAAACTCTGGGTGCCCACCAATTTCCACACGGGCAGTCAAGAGTTAGGTTTATCAGGATATTCTGGATATTCTGGAGTTGCTGGAGGCAAGCTGGATGGCATGACGTATTACTACTATATAGTATTTCTTTTTCCGCTGCACTATTTGTTGTTGTTGTTGTTGTACACTCTGATGATGATATGATGAAATGTAATGTATGAAATGTAATAACTGATATAGTTCCTTGTTTAAAGATTATTCATGTATTATTATATGTTGTTCCGCTGCGAATTGTGAGATTCTGTTGTTGTTCTGTTGTTTTCTGTTCCATTTCCTTTCTCTTCTCTTTTCTTTCTATTTTAAAATTTTCTACTTTCTATTCTCTCTAATTTCTATTTTCTATTTCTATTCCCTCTATCTTCTACCTTTTTCTCTCTTCTTCTCTCTCTTCTTTTCTTAAATTCTTTTTAAAACCCATAGCATTCCGGTTTTTGACCTTCGATTGGTCGACAGTCGATAAAGTGAGTGTCGATGTCGAATTTTCGAAAGTCGAAAATTCTCGGGGCGTTACATTTCCTACTTTAAATTTAGCAGTCTAAATAAATGTAATTGGAAATAAATGTTATCCTTATCTTTATATTACACTCAAGTTTAATACTTCCACTAATTATCATAATTGCTTACATAATGTTTAATTCATTTGATTACCATAAATTATACACTAATTCATTTACCCACACAAACTTACATTTATTTACGTATATCCATTTTTATACCTAAATGTAACATTTACAAATAGATTAATTGACCCATTAAATAGTAACTTACAACCGTTATTATAACTTTTAATCACACCTTTGTATTCACCGTTCACAAACATACGTTACCATTCTTATATACTAAATCTTTATTCAATGGTCATTTATTTCATACTAAATCATTTATAGATTTTAATGTTTGCATTTTATTTTCTTACATAAATTTATAGCCAAGTATAACAATTTACATTACTTCAATAAATTGTAATTTCATTGCAATTGTTAATAATTAGTTTTTTTAAGTACATTCTTACATCTCATTTTGGCATTCATTTCATTATTAAAATACAAAGTTTTTATTTCTTCTGAAATGTTTATCAAAATCTTATTAAATTGACAGCTTTAATTATTGAAAATTTACGGGTCGTTACACTTGTCCTTGCGAAGACACCCATGAAAATCAATGTTGAAATCCCGCAATGCCTTTTCACGAGATTTAGTCTCACAATGCTAAATAAGATGCAACAATTCAGGATCATGCCGCTGAGCATCGGCAAAATGATCCAATAAAATGGGTCAAGCTCCTAAACTAAATAATAGAATAGGAGAATCAGAAGATGAAGCTCGATCATGAATTTCACAACAAAAAAAAGAGTCTCAACAATATTCCATTCTGTGAGCATCAAAGAAACAATAGCCGAATGTTTGCGACTAAGCGCATTAGCAACACGATTACTCTTACCAGGGATATACTGGATATTAGAATCATAGGGGCAAGAAACTCGAGCGAAGGTTGTTGACACAAATTAAGTTCCTTGTGAGAAAATAAATATTTTAAAAATTTACGATCGAGGAGGAGAACAAATTTCTTCCCTAAAAACAATGATGCCACACTAAAAGTGAAATCAATAGCCGCGGGCGCTAGATCATGAGTGGCATACCTAGTCTCGATAGGCTTCAATTATTTAGAATCATAAAAATAGCACGTTCTATTTGCAAGAGAACGATACCCAAACCAATACGACTAGTATCGGTGTAAATAATGAAGTTTTGGTTCCCTTTGAGGACCACAAGGATATGAGTAATGGAAAAGAGTTCTTTTAAATAATATTCTTTCCCGAAAAGCTAAAACTTCCAAAATTACAATTATCTCTATATAATCATTTTTCTAGAAAAAATTACTTTTTATAAGTCAATTTATTGTGTCAAATTGTCTCATCAAAGCGTTTAGGAGATTCCTATCGATAACGTTGATCAAGCGCATCCACCAGAATTCTTAAGGCACTCAATGGGCAATACAATCACAAAATCATCTTTTATATAATAAAAATGGCTCTTAAAAACTTTACGAATACTCTTTGTTCGTTTCAACAACAAAAATCCATTTATGCTTATAAATATCTTATGAAAAAGATCTGCAAAATTTTAAATTGTTGTTTTCCATCCAAAACAATAAATACAAAGGAGTAATAGAAATATTCATAGAATACTCGATTCATAAAATGGATGAATAAGCCAGACAAACCGAATGACATAATAAGTCATTCGTAAGAATCATAATGAGTACGGAATGCGGTAAATGGAAGGCTAACTTCCGCAGCTCGAAGCTAATGAAAACTAGTGGCAAGGTCCAGCTGAAAAGACCTTAACACCATTCAAAAGATTGTTTAGGGAATAATCCTAAGACAAGCTCAAAAATACCGGAATTTTTTTTACAAACTACCCAAATGAGAGAAATAACATTTTTCCTCATCATGTGGGTTTAAAGAATAAAATGATGCCATCAATTTGGAATCAAATCACAAAGAAAAATAGAACCTTCCAAAATAGATGGAGATATACCTTATACTTGAGAAGAACCACCAGAAGATTTGCTATATTTAGCTTGGCAGATTGAGAATTGTTCGGAGCAATAGGGCAAGTGGAAAGACGATGGCCTTTATTCTTGCAGTAGCGGCAGAAGTGAGGCTTAGGACAAGCTCAAATCATATGATCATAATAACCACAATTTAAACACTTCCGGACGAAAGGTGTTCCAGAAGACTGAGGCTAAGAATTAGATCCAACTGGCTTTTTCTTGTTGGAAGGGAAAGATTTCCGCTTATCGAATGAAAATTTCTTCTTGTTGGTGTTCTTGCGAACCTCAACATCATCCCCACGATCACAATCCTTCTCGAAGCCTTCGAGATGAAGTGCCGAATCAACCAACTCCTCAAAAGAAAGCTTAAGCTGCAGCATTAAAGACTTCTTAAGACATTTCTCAAGACCAGAAACAAACTTCAGATTCTTCCTATACGAGGTGCTAATGAATTCAAGACCATACTTAGATAAGGCCTCGAATGATGCAACATACTCAAAAACGGAAGACTCCCCTTGCTTCAACTCAAGAAAGCGACGGGCCAATAAAACTTTCAAAGATTCAAGAACGAACTTGATTTCGAATCGTACCCAAAACTGAGTCCAAGAAAGAGCAAACTCATCAAATTCAGCTAAAAGAAGCTCGTACCAATCAAGAGTACGCTCTTGCAATAAGCTAGAAGTTACAAGAACTCTATCATGATCAGAAAGATCCATGCGAGAGAAAATATGCTCATACACGCGAATCCGAACTTGGACCTCAAGAACAATCTCGGAGCCTTTAAACGGCTTCCCTCCAAGATGAGATAAATCACTGCACAATCGTGCGAAGGTGGAATTGCATGGAGGAGATGTTCGAGTAGGAGCTGGAGGCTGTGTGCTCCTAAACCACTCCAAAAACTGATCCGCAGACATATAAACGCCGTCCGGATGCGAGCCGCTGGATTGCCCTACATCCGAGCATCGTCCTTCTCCTTTTCCAGCCATAAGCTAAAAATTAAGATAAGATAAAGATTATTCCCAAAGTAGATAATTCAATATGGAATACTATGAAATTTAAATGTATTCCTAGACGTACTCCTAAATCCTATCTAGCCTTTGGGGTAGAAGCAATAGAGGCATGATGATTCAAAGATTTGTAACACTTATTGCACTTTGATGTACCGTAATATGTTTTTCTATTCGGTGTTTATCATATTTTTTTCTAAACCTCGCTTAGATACCAAGCTGTGACGCCCCACCTCTATACCCACGCTAGCCAAGGACACTACGGGGCAATGCCGTCAACTAACACGGAGAATAAGGCTGGTTAGGAGCGACCATCTATAGCCTTGCTCTAACTATTTATTGAATACATCGACAAAAGACATACCAAGCAGATCGATATATCCAATGAATACTTAAAACAAAACCATAGGTGGTTGGAGGATCTATCAGAATAAAATATAACAGCTCATATGTAATTCACATCACAGAACAGTAACACATATACAGATACATAGCAGAGTATACAAAAATGATACATGTCAAGTGGTATAGCAAACCATAATATACAGATGAACCTAAAGAATACATCAGAGTTTTAACCAAAAGGACTACACAAAAAGCTATAACAAAAAGGAGCAAGCTGAATGGTACGTGCGGAAGCAAAATAGGCTAAGTCCAAATGCACCTAACCCGAAACATCACGGTCTGACCCGAGTATAAATACACGGGTCAGTCTAGCTAAACAAATCAATTAGATAAACTGAACAACAATAACCTGCAAGGTCATAAAGTATAACAAACATCTCTAAAAGAGATATCACAATCATCTAACAAAAGATGAATCATAACAAGGAAAGCCTCATATCATCGGCAACACAATAAACAAAGGATATGAATATCCCAAAACAACTCAAAAAGGCAAATAACAAATAACAATGAAGGTAACACAAGTTCCGCAAGGTAACGGCTATATATCGTGCGGCTCGAAAAGACCAACACCGAAGGGCGATACCTAGGGAATATACATATCAATGAAACAATAGAAAATTTGCATGTGCTCAGTACTGTATAAACAAGGATCCATTAGCACGAAGGCTACAAACCCGAAGGTGCAAACCCAAAGGAACACACCCAAAGGCAACAAACCTGAAGGTGCAAACCAGAAGGCAACCCACCCGAAGGCAACAAACCTGAAGGTGCAAACCCAAAGGCAACACACAGGAAGGCAACAAACCTGAAGGTGCAAACCCGAAGGTAACACACCCGACGGTAACACACCCGAAGGCAACAAACCAGAAGGTGCAAACCCTAAGGCAACACACCCGAAGGCAACAAACCAGAAGGTGCAAACCCGAAGGCAACACATCCGAAGGCAACAAACCATAGTGGTGAAGGTCCGAAGGCCCAGTGCTCGACACCACTAACTGGCAGAATGTGTCATAACTCTCAAAAAGTAATCCGAAAAGTGGAAACGTGAGTCCTATAACCACCCGTTCGTACTAAACGGTTTACTATCCGTTAGTTAATTTCACACTCAAAGCAGTACAAAGTTTCCCTCATCTCATTGGTAAACCAGACCAAAGGTCAAAACAATCAACGAATAGGGCGGGGATTAATCGGAAAGATAAATGCGCGGATTAATGGTCCATGTTTTACCTAACCATTTAATCTCCTTTCCTTTCTGCTCAAAGTGCGAAATTGTGTGTGTGCGTTTTAAATAGAATTTATAAATTAGAGAATGAGATTTTAATACCATTTGAAAGGATCATTTTATCAAAACCCGTGTAGGAAATCAAAAAGGAATGATCAAAGTCAAAATGCGATAACAACTAACTGGAATCAACCCGAATCGATAAAAGTTGGAATCACAAGAAAATAGGCAAAATAGACCAACACAAGCAGGTCAGTCGACTGGCCTTCTATAGTCAGTCGACTGAACCATAACCCGAGAGTTTTCAGACTCTACAGTCAGTCGATCGATTGCAGTGGGCCAGTCGACTGGCTGTAGCTGGAACTGTTTTCCAGCCTATCAAATGGAGGAGAAAACTCTCTCCATTTGCAACCACTCAAGCAATGGGCTTAAGGGGCTTTCGCCAATCGATAACCCAACCCCATTGGCACTTCGGTTCACCACCAAAAATATGATCAAACATCAAAGCTATGATTTTCAAAGGTTTGACTTAAAAACACCAAAAATTGGAATATTCACTAATTCAATCCTAGCCAAATGAATTGAATAATAATAAGTGTTAGGAATTCATTGGTAACATCAATGATATCAAGAGAAGTAGATATGAGTTCAAACCTCACCTTTTTAACTCAAAACAAAGATGAGAATCTTAAATGCAAAGAAAAGACCAACCACTCTTCACTTCTACTCTACAAGATTCAATCTAAGTTCAAAAGATATATTTCCTAAGTTAGGTTTAGGAAATTGAAGTGGAAAAGAGTTGGAGAAGAAGAAGAGGAGGCTTACCAATAGCTTCTCTTTGATTATGGAGCAAGAATTCGAGTTTGCAAGAGGAAACTAGGGCTTGGAGTTTCTATTTCTTCTTCCTTTCCCCATTTTCATTTGTGTTGAGCTTGAGAAATGAAAATGAGTGAATGGAGAAAAGGGAGGGGCTGAGTTAGAATATTAAGTTAAGACAATGGGCTGAATCCAAACCCAAAACCCGAATAGAAAAAGTAGCAAAATTCTACTTACTCCAAACATACCAAAGCTTATACTCAAAAAAATCGCAAACGCCATTCTTGAACTCAATGGAAGTGGTTTTGAGTCCTAGTTTGGCCGTTTGCATAAACTGACATTTCGGACCCAAAAATCCGACTAACGACGCTATATTTAAATATGCAATCATAAAATATGCGGGTTGTTACAAATCTCCCCTCCTAACAAAATTGCATCCACGCAATTCCTAGAGACCATATTTGTAACAACTACATACACATATCATCTAAAGAAAAGGAAATAAGCTTGAGACGAAAAGATATTCTCACCATCGCTAAGCAAAGAAAGGAATCCCGGATAAGATCGCTCGATAAACTCTCTGGTTTCCTAAGTACAGTCATTGGGATTAGCGGACCATTGAACTTTAATGAGCGGCACGTCCTTGTTTCGAAGGTGTCTCACCTCCGAGGCAAGCATGCGAATAGGCTGCTGTACAATAGATAAGTCTGGTGAGATCTCAAGCTCTTACAAATCAAGAGAATTGATAACAGAATCCGATTCTCGAAGACACTTCCGAAGCTGAGAGATGTGTAACATGTCGTGAATGCCAGATAATTTAGCAGGAAGTGAAACTCTATAAGCCACAGGGCCAATACGTTCAGTAATAGAAAATAGTCCTATAAAGCGAGGAGCCAATTTCCCAGTCGTACTGAAACGCATAACCCCCCTTCAAAGAAGAAACACGAATTGTTAACGCTAAAATGTGAACGCTAACACCCCGGTGTGTGAAGTGTAGTTGTGAAAGCACCACCCGATAGATCAGGAAAGAATTACAAGCAAGTAATAGCAGAAAAGCAGTAAACAACAACAATTTTATAGTGGTTCGGCTTAAGGGTATAGCCTACGTCCACTCTAAGTACTTTTATTAATAATCTCGTTACAAGCTGATACAATTCTTCTCAAGTACAATATACTTCAAGCTACAAGTGATTTGGAACAAGTCTTAGGCTTCAATGTCGATTAAAGTCTTTAAATTCATGTTGAAGATGTGTGGTTTCATCGTGAAGTTCTTTGATGTATTCCTCTAATCTTGAAAGCTCTAAGTGTTGATGAAGTTCTCAATGCAGCAAGGTAACGGTGTATGAAGAGAATGTGCCCAAAAAGTCCCTTGAATGTTGGAGGTGGTTGTCTATTTATAGAAAGTTCGGGTCTGGAATTATTGCCAAGTCCTAAGTCGTGGCCGACTTACGTTAAGTCGTAGCCGACTTAATATGAGTCGTGGCCGGTCCATCTGGCCCCTTCATGGCTTCACAAGAGTTCACTTGCACAAGTCCTAGGTCGCCTCCGAGTCAACACCACCCCTTCTTAGTAATATGGCCTCGGGTTTGCATTTAATAGCTTTAAGTCGTTCACGACTCAAATTAGGTCGTGAGTCGTGACCGAGATGACTGGGAGCTGAATCGTGCACGAGTTAAGAGGCTGCTGTGCTGAATAGCTGCATTGAACTCATCTTCCTTTTCTTGAGTCGTGAACGAGCTAACATTGGTCCTAAATCGGTTGTGACTTGGGTCGGCAACTATTCTAGGTCGCCAGCTTGGTAAAACATTAGATCGGTAACTCGGTCAAGTCACTGAGTCGGCATCTCTTTTAGGCCTTAGGTCGGCCTTCCTATTAAGTCGGCATCCTCTGAGTCTTAAGCCAGTACCCACGTTAGGTCGTCCATTGTTTTAGCCTTAACTCGGTATTTCTTAAGTCGGTATGCCTCTCAAACCTACTAAGTCGGTAACCCTTTGAGCCTTAAGTCGGTCTCCCTGATAAGGCAGTTAGGTCGGTATCTATGTTGAGTGTTGGGTCGGCATACCCCTTAGGCCTTAGGTCGGCACCCCTGTTAAGCCTTAAGTCGGCATGCTTCTAACTGTTAGGTCGGAACCTCTTGATGCACTAGATCGGTTAGTCATGGTCGAGGCGGAGTTAACATTTGCCCCTCGAAGTATACGCCTACTGGTTAGGTCGTGTGCTTCGATAGTCCTTAACCCGTCCCCTTTTAGGTCGGTAGGTCGTACGCGAGCTAATGGTTAAGTCGCATGCGCCGCTCCAGATCCCTTCATTGCAAGATATAAATCGCAACCTCTTCTTCTCTCTCATTACTTGCTCTCTCGATCCCGCCATTAAAAAATTTCTCCAAGCTTAAAAAGGGCGATTTTTCTCCATCAACCACCGATAATTATTACGTAAGTGAATTTTCCTCAATCATAGGTTATTGTTGGTCCACGAACTCCATTATTCACACCTAAACCACCACCTCGCATAATGCTTCATCATGAATTCCATTGCACCCATGGCCGATGGAGTTTATGTTGTTTGGTTCGATTTTAATTGACTGATGATGAAGACGATTCAAGCTAGTTGAATTTGATTCGTGCTAGGGTTGTAAGGTGTTGATCTCGCGGCAGTTTCGAACTACTTGGTGGGACGATCTGATAGCTTGAATGAAACGAAGATTGTGGTTGATGGAATAGTTATTGGGTTATCAGGTCGATGGCCGTGGGATGTTGATTCGGGGACGAGTCAGTGAAATTGGATGAACTAGTCTTCGGCCGACCTAGCCCTTAAGTGAAGTGGTCTAAACTCTAAGTCGCGGCCGAGTTGAACCTTGGGGGAAATCTGCCGATTTAACCTTCTACTGATTTAACCTTGAACCGCGGCCGAATTAACCCCTAAGTCGTGGCCGAGTTAATCCCTTAAACCGTGACCGAGTTGGCTCTTAAACCGCTGCCGAGTTAACACTTAAGCTTTGGGCATGCTGACTTTTTGAGAGCATAGATCCACTTTGAGTTTCTGACTTGAACTGTCAAACTAAGTTGCCTAAATTTTGAACTGCCCCAACTTTTAAATTTGCTTGAATCTCATTGTATTATTTCACAGATCGCATTAACTTATAAGCTGCTAACCTGCTGAAAATAACAAAAAAGAAAACCAAGGCAAAAATACTGCCATTGACTGCCCGCGTCAGATGACAGATTAGTTAAAACAAGACAGGCAACTTAATTATATTGCATGAAATGTTTGTGAATCAATCAATTAAAGTTAAACATTAATGCAAAGTATCAATAATCTGAACTGATTTATCTGCATCAACATCTTACTTGCATATTTAGGCTTAAAACAATAGTCCCCGAATTTCATAACTAACAAATGCTTGCTAGTTTTCATTCCAGTTATATTTGTTTGCTGCTTGATTGATTTTACACAACACTTCACACACTTTAGGAAACGTGCACCTTCATGTTTGAATACCCAGTTGTTTATGTAGAATGACTTCCCACCGAGAAGAAGAAGTGGTGACTCAAGAGGAAGAAACTTTCCCGATAGCTGTTCCCATAGAGAATCCTCCGGAGAGAACCTCGACTATTCTATCTTTGAGAGCGTTTATTCAGCTGCGCACTCAATTTGGCTTTGCCGAAAGTGATGTCCAACTCCCTGGGCCAAGTGATACTGCTGACAATCCTCCCTATGGTTTTGTTGCAGTCAACCGCCAAATGTGCTTAAGTGGGGCGATTCCTCCTTTTAACGACTTCCTTCGAATTCTTCTCCTTCGGTTGACGATTTCTCCGTTCCAACTTCATCCTAATGGCTATGCCATCTTGATGGGGTTGTGTGTTTTGTTCAGAAGAACTCTCGATCGCCTACCGAGTTTTGAAGAAATCCGTTATCTGTGCTCGTTTGCAAAGAGTAAAGATCATCCTTCCCTTATTATTGTGAGAAGTGCTAGAAACCGCAAGCTCATCTCCGATCTTACTGAAAGCGTTCATGGATTTTTGAACCAGTTTTTCTTTGCCCGCTGTCCCCCAGGGTTTTACGCCATCTGGAGAGTAGGAAGTAAGATTAGTGTTTTATTTCTTCCGTTTTGAAACCTTTTCGAGATCCAAACTTTCAGTTGCTAATTTCATTCTTTGTTCCTTTCAGCACTTCCTCTCCCTTCTAGAGATCCAATTCATAAGCAAGTTTTTGAGAGGTTGAGTGCCGTGGACGCAGAAGAGAGGAGCATAAAATTTCTATTGAGGGATGAATTTTTACATCAACATGGGCTTCTACACGCTTCTCGCTCTATGCATGCTCATGAAGTTCCAACGGAAGTCCCTGATTCTCCGATAAAGACTCCTGAGTCTTCGCTAGTGAAGTGCTCCACTTCTGTTGATGTTGCGGGGCCATCTGATAAACTTGCCCTGGTTATCAAAGAAGAAGAGCCTCTGGGATCTTCCCATCATTCACAAGATTCTGGTGAAAAGGCTAAGAAATCCAGTCCTGTCAAGCAAAGCGGGGACGATACCTTCGAAGGATTGAGCGACCTCTTCGCTACTTCACAAGAGATCTTCAAAGATGACCCTACTACTGCCGGGATTTCTTCTTCAGTAGTTGAAGCTACTTCTATTTTGCAACAGTTGCCGTCGACTCAAGAGTTGACGTTAACTATTACACCCACAACCACTCCCCAAATAAAGAGTGGTTCGTAGATTGATGCGCGTAGTTTGCACATCACACACACTTAGAATTCCTGGCACTTTTATGCTCTCTATTTTTCTGAACTTTGTATACTGCTAAAGCTTGTCTTTTTATTTCAGATCCTCCGATGGGACGTAGTGGATCTTACTACGATGATTTCCAGCGCTACGGGAGGCGCGGCCAATATGATTATAGGCGTTACTTTTCCTCCTACAGAGAATCTGATGAAGAAAGGGCTGCCCGAAAGGCTCATGAAAGGAGGACTGAAGAAGAACGTCGTGAAAGAAGGGAGAGAGAAGAGCGCCATGATTCTTGGCAAAAAGGCGATGACTCCCACAAGAGAAAATCTCATGACGATCGAGGAAAAGGTCACATGGGTGAAGACTTAAGCAAACGAGCCCGTCACAGTGAAAAGCAGGCCTCTACTACTCCTGAGAAAGTTACTACTCCTGCCTTGCTCGACATTCCTTCTGACTCTCCCGCTCTTGGGAAATCAGACATTCAAACGATAATTAGCAGGCCCAAATTTCAAGTTGGACCGGGTCCTGCCACTCTGCAGAGCCGGTTTCCTCAATGGTGCCTTAAGGGAGTGAGGTTCGACCTAGACTTGGTCCCCATCGACAAGTCTGCCATGTTGCGCAATCTTGATGCCATCAAGCTCGATATTGAGAGGATGTCGAACTGGCAAAAACTTGTTGACGAGCTTCAAAGGGTTAACCGTGCCAACATAGAGGCCATGCTTACTATGGAAAATGATAAGGCCGAATGGCAAAAGGTCGTTGAGCAACACGACACCGAAATGAGGAGCATTGCTTCTTAGAATGAGGAGCTTGAAGCAAAAGTCGAGGAATTGAAACATGAGCTTGCTGCTTCCTCTACTTCCTATTCTCAAAAAGAAGAAGTGCTCCTGAAACAAGTGAGAGACGCTCACGCTAGCCAAAAGAATGCCGAAGACAGGCTCGAAGTACAAAAAAGAATCAGTGAAGGCTATGTTACTGATATTGCTGAGCTCCGAAAGAAAAACAACTCCCAGGAGGCGGAGATACAAATGCTTAAGCTTCAGCTTGCCAAAACTGAAAGAGAGCATGATGAGGCTGTCGCCGGCAGAATCGCAGCTGAAGAATCTCATGAGGCGACCAAAAACAGCATCAGCTCAACATTATTCGACTTCTACTTGCACAGCGTCTTGGGGCGTGGAAGCCTCGCTTTTCTAGGTCCCAAGTATGAAATCACTTTAGCTGAGGTGTGGGAGGCCGCCCTTAATATGCTTGGTGCTGAAGGTGCTGGTTATGACGAATCAGCCCTGGAAAGGCATTACTTTGATGATGACGCTCGCGCTGCCCTTGCCAAAGGAAAGGAACAACTTGCCAAATTAAGAACTGAAGTGACGGAAGGGGACCGGCTGGGAAAAACCACTTCAACTACTCTAGTCCAGCCACCTTCTTCGTCTGAAATCAACATTATTGGTTCCAGTTCCCATTTTGCATCTCCTACCAAAGTTACCACTGAGATTACAAGCGTACAGGGTGGAGATGAGGGTGATGAGAGTGCTGACGTGCAGGCCTATGAAGTCGATATCAGGAAACCAGCTTTTCCAGGTAACTTCACTGTTAATCTCGCTACTGTAAATCTCACTCAAGTAGGCTGCTCACTTGTTTCTCATGGATTCAATGAGCTTCTTGATTATTTTCTGAATCTTGATGAGCCTCCATCTCCTCTCTTTACTGACTTTAACCTCTTTTCTTCTGTAGAGAAAATACCTTCTCCGGTTATCCCTTCTCCGTCTCTTCAAGCGATTCCTCCTTCTGCTTCACAGCCCGGATCACAAGAGGAGCAAATAGAGGCTCTTCATGGCTTAGATGATCCCATTGCTTCACAAGAGCAGAAGGACGAGGGACTTGAGGGAGGTGAAATATCCCCGGAGCGAACTCCCTCTGATGAGATAACTTTGTCCAAACTCATTACTCCAGGGAGCGAGTCTTCCTCAAAGAGGAGAAGGAAGCAAGGAACATCAAGGAGGAGAGGGAAGAAAATCGTTGCTACCGAGGAGGAACCAGAAGTTGGCCCAGCTGCACCTCCCTCTCCTTCTTCCCTTATGCCCACAGACCGACCTGAAAAGCTAACTATTCGGTCGGGTAAAGGGTCTAAAGGTAGCAAAAGGAAGTGAAGATTTTAGCTTGTTGTCTTTTGTATGTATTGGTCGAGAACTGTGCGAGTACCGGCCCCCGCTTTTCTTTATTTTGAAACCTGTACCTGCATTATAGTTGAATAAAATGATTCTTTGTTTGTACAGACTTTTGTTTGAATTTGAGAATGCATTTATTATTCATTTTGCACAAGTTTACTTATGATATTGCAACGGGCTTGTGGTATGTTGCTTGAGTATTATCTTACCGTCGTAGCTATACCGTTTCGTATGTAACTATACCATGTTGCCCCCATACTATAAGCTTGTTGCAATATTTTATATTTCGTGGGGACTTGCACTCTTATTTGCTGAAGAATAATTATTTTATTCTTGAAGAAATTTTTTGTAGAGTACAATTCCCTTGGTATAAATTTTTACGCTTTGTCCTTTGAAGAAATCACTTTTGCTTATGTACATATTTTACCAAGTGAATTCCTTTTTGTGGTAAAGCGGACCTCTTGAAGGGTACTTTAACTTTTTTTTTTTTTTTTTTTTTGAGGAAGATCATTCTCCAGAATAGGTAGATTTCTCTTCCTTTGGAAGTTAAAGTATGTTTTTGATGAGGATTTTTTTTTTTATATAGAAAGTTGTACCTCTGGGGAGGGATTTTTTCACGTTTCAACACTTGGAAGTTTTATTTCGATCTCGGTGAAACGTGTACCTCCAAAGAGTTGTGCCTTTAAGGAAAGCCTTTTCACGTTTCAACACTTGGAAGTTTTATTTCAATCTCGGTGAAACGTGGGCTTCCGAAGAGGTCTTTCTTCTTGCTTGCATTTCAACTCTGGTGAAGTGAAATTCTGAAGAGCGGCTGTCACACTTCAACTCTTGGTGAAATGTGCCTCCGAAGAGGTCTTTATTTTGTTTGCATTTCAACTCTGGTGAAGTGAAATTCCGAAGAGCGGCTGTTACACTTCAACTCCTGGTGAAATGTGCCTCCGAAGAGGTCTTTATTTTGTTTGCATTTCAACTCTGGTGAAGTGAAATTCCGAAGAGCGGCTGTTACACTTCAACTCCTGGTGAAATGTGCCTCCGAAGAGGTCTTTATTTTGTTTGCATTTCAACTCTGGTGAAGTGAAATTCCGAAGAGCGGCTGTTACACTTCAACTCCTGGTGAAATGTGCCTCCGAAGAGGTCTTTATTTTGTTTGCATTTCAACTCTGGTGAAGTGAAATTCCGAAGAGCGGCTGTTACACTTCAACTCCTGGTGAAATGTGCCCCAGAGAGGGTTTGCATTGCCTGGAAGTAACTCTCTCATGGTTGGAGGGTCATGACTCCTCCAATCTTTTTTGTTGAGTAGAGAACTTTCTTTTTTGTGGCATATGTCCCATTAGAGGTCTTTGTCCTCCGAAGATTTGTGCCTCCGAAGAGGAGCATTTTGCCTCTGAAGAGGGCTTTGGTCACTGAGGAGAAGCATGCGGCCTCCGTTAGAGAAGCATTTTGCCTCCGAAGAGGGCTTCGGTCTCTGAGGAGAAGCATTCGGTCTCCGTAGAGAAGCTTTTTGCCTCCGAAGAGGGCTTCGGTCTCTGAGGAGAAGCATTCGGTCTCCGTAGAGAAGCATCCTGCCTCCGAAGAGGGCTTCGGTCTCTGAGGAGAAGCATTCGGTCTCCGTAGAGAAGCTTTTTGCCTCCGAAGAGGGCTTCGGTCTCTGAGGAGAAGCATTTGGTCTCTGTAGAGAAGCTTTTTGCCTCCGAAGAGGGCTTCGGTCTCTGAGGAGAAGCATTTGGTTTCCGTAGAGAAGCATTTTGCCTCCGAAGAGGGCTTCGGTCTCTGAGGAGAAGCATTCGGTCTCCGTAGAGAAGCTTTTTGCCTCCGAAGAGGGCTTCGGTCTCTGAGGAGAAGCATTTGGTCTCCGTAGAGAAGCATTTTGCCTCCGAAGAGGGCTTCGGTCTCTGAGGAGAAGCATTCGGTCTCCATAGAGAAGCTTTTTGCCTCCGAAGAGGGCTTCGGTCTCTGAGGAGAAGCATTCGGTCTCCGTAGAGAAGCATTTCGCCTCCAAAGAGGGCTTTTCACATTTCATCTCACGGGAGTATGTTGACCGGTTGTGGTGAAATGCGTGCCCCTAAGTAGGGTTATTGTCAGGAAGTTTGGAGTTTCCTTTTCTCGGTTGGATGGATTCTCGGGAGTATGTCGACCGATAACTCCATGACTTTGTAACAAGAAAGACGCCCTTTTTTTTTTTTTTTTTTTGGTGAAGCCCGCTTGAGGTCTTTATCCTCTGAGGAGTTATGCCTTCAAAGAGGGCTTGTGCTTCTGAAATATTCTTTTTGCTGGCTGACGCTTACTCTCGCATGTCTCTTTGTCGTTGATTCATGTTGACAATCCCCATTGCTTCGCAAGTGTCATCACTTTCAGCTGCCAAGCCTTTCCCTTACCAAAAGGAATATATTTTATAGTTAAGCAAATTGGTGGTGGCAGATATAGGTTCTTTAACTTGCTGTTTGTTTGTTCAAGCATTTGTAGTTAACTATATATGACCTGCTTCTATCCACCTTGCTTACTTTCGTCTAAAGTTCTCCTTTTGTAGGATTTGAATATGGGAATTTTGAATGGCTCAGTGCTTGACTGCCGGATGATGTCGCGGATCACTTGGTCTTGTGACTGGTAAGCTTTGTTTTTATGGCATGCATTATTAAATCATTTTTTTTTAGTAACACGATTAACGTATTTCATATGCCGAAATAAAACAAAGCAGTTTATAGTAGTAGGGAACACAAGAATTATAGCGGTTTAGCCGAAACTGGGCCTATATCCACTTTATAGCTTTTGTTATTCGCCTGCCTTGCAATTGCCCTTAACAAGAGAATCATATATTTGTAAATTCTTTGCAATATTTCAGCAAAGTTTTCATGTAAAATATGGATGTAAATGGTTGTTGTTCCAAGTTCTTGGAATTGGTTCTCTTTTGACAGTTGTGAATTTGATTGATTATATTAGCAATTCCTTAGTGCCGTCTTTAAGTGTGCATCATCTTCTTCTGTTGGCGGGTGGTTTTAACTGAAGAAACATACTCTAGCCAAATCTTATTTGTTTTCTTAGAGTACTTCTTATTCAGGATTTGACCCTGGAATTCTGTTGTTTAAGGCTTGCTTTTGAATGCTACCAAGGGTTGCTTGATATTGCAATGAATCAGCTTGATATTGATTGCCTGCAAATTTAGATCGATAATCTTAGTGATATTCTCAGAGTATTTCACATATCGAAATAAAATAAGCGAGTTGTAATAATAGGGAAAGCAAGACTTATAGTTTTTATTATTTATTGGCATTGCTTTTACAACAGATTTTGATACAAGAATCATTGGATCAGCACTCTTTTACAAATTTGAAACAGAGTGTTCAAGTAAGGTATGGAAGCAATTGCTGCCCCAGGCTTTAGGGATTGAATCTTTTGGCATAAGAGGACTGGATGGCAACATCTTTCAGAATCGAAACTTCCTTTCACTTTGAAGGTTTCCTTGGAGCGTGAGCACGTCTTCCCGCCTCATCCAATTTTTCCTTGCCTGGTGAGGGCTTGCTGTGATGATACTGATGATGGGACCTTCATCTCCCTGTGCCACGGTTCTTTTATTTGAGCTACATTGTTGAGCGGGAACCAGCTGCACCTTAGAGGATGAGGAGTAGTTAATTCCATCTTTTTTCACATACTGTTGCAGTTCATTCTGCTTGATCAATTCTTCAATCTCCTTCCTTAGATGGCGACACTGGTTAGTTTCATGGCCAGGTTGATTGTGGAATTGACAGAATTTCCCATTGTCTGTCGCGCTTCTCCTCATCGGAGATGGTTTGGGGTACAAAACAACATCCTTTGTTGCCAAGAAGATATTTTCCGGAGTGTCGGTCAAGGGAGCGAAGTCGGAGGGTATGAAGCGTCGAGCTTTTTTCAAGAGTTTCTGCTTTCTGCTTCCCCCATTCTTCTCTTTCTGTTCAATCATTTCCGTTATGTATTCTTCATCGTTACCAGGACTCAATGGGTAATCGTCAACTATTCTTTCAAAAGTTCGCCTTGACAAACGTTCGTGGATAGTTGGTCGTGGCCACGAATTCTCTGTTTGGGGGAATGTTCCAATAGTAATGCCAGTTGCTCGTTGAGGAGTATTCCATTCTTCTGAAACCTGGGCCTCTTTGGCAATGGTTTTTATATCACTTTCTAGTCGATGGACTTCTTCCTGCAATGCGTTCATCTTATCCAGTATCCTATTGCTTTGGACTTCCATGTGTTGATATATTCCATATATCACGGCGTTTAATTCAGCCCTTGTGACTCCAATACTTGAAGCTGTTTCACTTAGCGTGGGAAGAGCAATGGCGTTGCTGCAAGTACCTTCAAACCTCAAAAACTTTCGTTTCCTTTCTGAAGCCATGATTTCTGTTAGAATTTTGTTGAACAATGGTTGAAGTTTGTCCTGAGTTCAATTCTCAGTGAAAGCACCAAAAATGTTAACGCTAAAATGTGAACGCTAACACCCCGGTGTGTGAAGTGTAGTTGTGAAAGCACCACCCGATAGATCAGGAAAGAAATACAAGCAAGTAATAGCAGAAAAGCAGTAAACAACAACAATTTTATAGTGGTTCGGCTTAAGGGTATAGCCTACGTCCACTCTAAGTACTTTTATTAATAATCTCGTTACAAGCTGATACAATTCTTCTCAAGTACAATATACTTCAAGCTACAAGTGATTTGGAACAAGTCTTAGGCTTCAATGTCGATTAAAGTCTTTAAATTCATGTTGAAGATGTGTGGTTTCATCGTGAAGTTCTTTGATGTATTCCTCTAATCTTGAAAGCTCTAAGTGTTGATGAAGTTCTCAATGCAGCAAGGTAAAGGTGTATGAAGAGAATGTGCCCAAAAAGTCCCTTGAATGTTGGAGGTGTTTTTCTATTTATAGAAATTTCCGGTCTGGAATTATTGCCAAGTCCTAAGTCGTGGCCGACTTACGTTAAGTCGTAGCCGACTTAATATGAGTCGTGGCCGGTCCATCTGGCCCCTTCATGGCTTCACAAGAGTTCACTTGCACAAGTCCTAGGTCGCCTCCGAGTCAACACCACCCCTTCTTAGTAATATGGCCTCGGGTTTGCATTTAATAGCTTTAAGTCGTTCACGACTCAAATTAGGTCGTGAGTCGTGACCGAGATGACTGGGAGCTGAATCGTGCACGAGTTAAGAGGCTGCTGTGCTGAATAGCTGCATTGAACTCATTTAGATCGGTAACTCGGTCAAGTCACTGAGTCGGCATCTCTTTTAGGCCTTAGGTCGGCCTTTCTATTAAATCGGCATCCTCTGAGTCTTAAGCCAATACCCACGTTAGGTCGTCCACTGTTTTAGCCTTAACTCGGTATTTCTTAAGTCGGTATGCCTCTCAAACCTACTAAGTCGGTAACCCTTTGAGCCTTAAGTCGGTCTCCCTGATAAGGCAGTTAGGTCGGTATCTATGTTGAGTGTTAGGTCGGCATACCCCTTAGGCCTTAGGTCGGCACCCCAGTTAAGCCTTAAGTCGGCATGCTTCTAACTGTTAGGTCGGAACCTCTTGATGCACTAGATCGGTTAGTCATGGTCGAGGCGGAGTTAACACGAATAAAGACGAGATCGCTAACTGAGAACTCGAGAGGCTTCCTACGGTTGTCCGCGTAGGATTTCTGGCGGCTCTATGCCTCTTTCATTCTCAAACTAATAAGATCAAACTTCTCGGAAGAATCATGAACAAAATCTGGGCCAAGAATAAGCTTCTCCCCTGATTCCAACCAAGAAGAAGGTGATCGACATGGCCTTCCATATAAAGCTTTGAAAGGAGCCATATCGATATTGGACTGAAAACTATTTTTGTAGGAGAACTCTACAAGAGGTAGGTGATCCTCCCAATAACCACCGAAATCAAGAATAAAAATACGGAGGAGATCTTCCAAGATAAAATTCACCCGTTTAGTCTATCCATCAGACTACAGATGATAAGTTGTGCTAAAATTAAGCTTTGTTCCCAAAGCTTGCTAAAGACTCTGCCAAAAAAATGACTCATGAATAAAGGATCACAGCCAGTCACAATAGAACTAGGAACACCGTGAAGTCTAACGATTTCCATGACATATAACTTAGTCAAATGAGAAGCAGTCCTAGTAGAATTAAGAGGAATCAAATGATCAGACTTAGTGAGGCGATCAACAATAACCTAATTGCTAGAATGGCCCGATCTCGATCGAGGTAGGTCGTCAATGAACAATAACCCAATTGCTAGAATGGTCGGTTGAGTGTTTATGGATTCTGGTCGATGTGTCGGATGCCATGTCATTGATAGGGATTTCTGAACTCTTAAACAAGATAAACCAACACAGTATTGTTTTAAATAAGCTAAATGAAATAATTTTACCCAAATTATTTTCATATATAAAGGGAATAATTTTTCGCAAATTGTTAAAAGTTATATATGGATGATTGGTTATTAGAAAGTGGTAATATTAAATTATTATCATCGTTATATGGGAATTGAATAAGAAATTGAAATAATAACCAAAGATTAAGGAATAAATTAATAAAATAAATGGAATTTGTAAATGTGATTCGTAATTGAATACGAAATTGAAACCATAATTAAAAACTAGAAAAAAATTCATATACAAATGAGATTTGTAAAAGTAAATGTGAATTATAGTGTGATTAATAATTAAAATAAGACAAAATTCCAAAGTAATGTGTGAATATAAATTTAAAGTATTTGGATTTTGGAAATTTAGATTCCTTTGAATTTGAAAATGATTCTCAAAAAGTTGGGAAAAGTAATATATATTTGAGAAATATATTTGAATCAGATTTGAAATCTAGAGAGATTAGGAACTTAAAATATTTGAAGGGATTTTAAAGAGATAAAAGCATTGAACTCTTTTCGGTCACTCGAAAATAATTCCGATGATGATCGCGACATCATCGGTGTTTATTTTCGAGTTTCCAAGAGAGAAATTGCTACCAAATTGTTTTGAATTGGAATTGTTTGCAAAATTCGGTTGGTTTTGAAATTCAAAGAGATAAATTGAATTTACCAAAGGATTTTGGACATAAATAATTTCAGAAGGGATTTTGAAATACTTATGTGATTATTGAAAACACTGGTGCCAGTTTAAAGTATTTTGGAATGTTTAATCAATAGCTTAAAACTTTGGAAATAAACTGGAAATGCTTAAAGAATAAATTTGGGAACTTACATAAGTTTGAAATTTTTTTAGAGTAGAGAAATTTAATTCACAAAAAAGGTAATTTTTTTAAGTAAGATAGAATGTAAGACAATTGATTTAAGTGAATTAAAGGAAGTTAACAACAGAAGGAAAGTAAATTGGAGAACTTATAGAGACTTAAAATTTGAATTAAATTAGAATGTAACTAAACCAAGTTAAATAAAAAGTGAAGGTTGAGCAAATAAATCTAAACAGGCTGAATGAAATAAGTTAATGAAATAGATTTATTAGTTAGGAATGAATAAATGAGTTTAAACATGTAAGCACAAGGGAATTGGAACTGAATGTTGAACTTAAGTTTGAATGGAAAAACAAGTCAAGTTGGGCTGAATCAAATAAAGTTTTGAGATTGAAATTAGTAAGTAACACACTGATTTATGTGGTATGCAAATGAAATGAAATTGAATATTGGATGATGTCTGATTTAAAATTGTGTAAAATAAAGTGCAAAATTAGTTCAAACGGACTAAAAAAAATTAATGTTTGGAAATAAAATTTATTTTTGGTTGAAAATGAATTTGTGAATGAATAAATGAATTTATAACTGTAAGTGAATGAAATGAAACTGAATATTGGAATAATATTAAATGGAATTAAGTCATTCCTTAACATTATTCAAAGGAATGGTAGGTAGCAAGATTTAACTGGAGTTAAGCAAAATAAAATTGAATTGAAATGAATTCAATTGAGTATAGATAATATTGAATGAAATAAATTTTTTACTTAAATAAATAAATGTAAACTAAGTAAGTACTGAATTGGATTAAAATAGATTTGGTGTGAGTTGCAAACAAATCAAATTCAAGCATAAATTGAATGGCCTTATTATTATTAAATTCAATAATGAATTGTTAATGTGAAATAAAATGGTTGTGATTTGATCAAAGGAAAATCAAATCAAAGAATTAAAATGGAAGTTGGTTGAATAAAATAAACTTAAGTTATTGGGTGGAATAGTTTGAAGAAAATAAGTAACTTAAGTAATTTATGAGATGGTTATTTAATATTGGTTGTCGAGTTTAATAGAATGGTTTGGAATCAAACTATTTGGAAATAAAAGAAGATGCAATGAAAGATTGTGAAAAAATTAAAAATTGGATGGAATCAAATGTAAATTGAGTTGGAATCAATTTAGATGGATATAAAGCTTAAGTAATTATTTATTCACATTAATATTGCAAGATTTCATAAGAAAATGGATCGTTTTATGTAAACGGGATTAAATAAAATTCTATAAGTTATTAGAAGTGAAATAGGATGATTTTGAAATCAATTGGAATGAATATGAGTTTATTTTTCTTAGAATGAATTAAATATAAGCGAGTAAGCTGTAAAACGTTTAAATTAAATTGAAATGGTTTGAGAATTGGTTGTAAGCAATTGTAGTAAGTGTCGGAACCCTACGTATGTGTTTATGAAAGTATATAACATGCATTGTTACAGGATCCAAGTTTTAGCGATTTAAATTTAAGTGAAATGCTATAAACCTATATATAGTATATGTTTGAATTGAGTAAGTACAGGTACTGGAAGGCCGTTTGGCTGGATTGGTGTGACGCCCCACCTATATACCCACGCTAGCCAAGGACACTACAGGGTAATGCCGTCAACTTGCACGGAGAATAAGGCCGTTGAGGAGCGACCGTCCGTGTAATTGCTTTGTGCGAGTAGCGATATGAAAGGTAAAAATATAACTTGCATTTCAAGAGGGAATCCGACATACTGATGCAAACTCAAAGCTACTATACAGTGGCTATAATATCTTTGGAAACAAATATAGAAATATAATAACACAAATCAGTCATAGACTTTCATATCTCAAAGGCGGAAACAGATATGAATATTACACAAGAAAGTGTATATCAGAGTAGTGGTCAAACAAGATCCACAATATCACAAAAGAATAGTTACAAGTGCAACACAAAAGAATAAGTATACATCAATGTGTCTATATCTCAAATGTATTCAACTAAAAACTACTAATCTAAGTAGTTAGCCAAAAGTCAGGATAATAATCCCTTTGAGAAGTCAAGCAGAAGCACCTGTAACATCTCGCTCTGACCCAAGTATTATTTAATAAGAAAATAATAAACAGATCAGTCTAACTAATCAAATAAAATGAGATAGAATAAGAGATATGACAAAAACGTAAGATGACCATAAAGCCATACTATGATATGTATATAATTGAAAATCAACCAGAGATTAATTAATATCACAAGAATCTTCTAAAAGATCAAAAGAATGTCATACTCTTTAGTTTTATTCACCAAGTCACAAATATGGACATCATATCGATGCCAATCATAAAAGATGGTGGAACACAAATTGTAGAAATCATCAATAGAAATCCAAAAATCACCAAAAAGGGGGAGGCCTATCACATAAGGGGAGCATGAAAACCCACCAACACGTGTATCACAAATGAGACGCTATCCCATGGTCGCTAACAATAGAGTCGGTGCAACGACATAGTACAATATTGGTACGCCCGAGGAACCTAAAACTTGAATAATTCGGAACGACGACGTAGTACAACGGTACGCCCGATGATCTTGATAAGCTGGTGCAACAACGTAGTACAAAGGTACGTCCGATGGACCGAACTCATAAAAGAACATGGGTCGCTAGCCCACAAAAATTGAGTCGAAACTCCAAATAATACATAGGTCATTAGCTTATAAAATAAATGATACGAAACTCAATAAAACGAGGTACTGTCCCCTACGTGGACAAAAAACATAGCATATCGCTAGTCTACATCACAAAAATGATCATCATCGATCATCAAGAAGTGTCAATTACACTAAGCTAGTAAATATATGAGCTTAACCTCATGTCCCATAACCACTAGCTTAACTTAAATATTTACGAACAAATTGTAGGTCTCCACTCGAAAATTGTCACAAGAAATTCCATCGAACAAGTCCAAGAATTAACCAACGAAGTAAATGCAAGCGTTTCATACCACTTGTTTTACTAAGCCGTTTAATTAGATTTCTCATACGAGTGTGGTAAAGGTTTGTATATACTAGTAGATTGGAAAAAGGTTTAAGAAACGAGCTTGGTAATAAAATAGTGTTGAAATCGTTTTGATGAAAGAGTTTTGATATTTAATACTAGTATTGGAACCATTATATTTTTAAAGTGACAAATCACAAAAATGATTGTAGAAACAATCAATCACTAAAATTCACATACGAAGACGTGAATTAATTACAAAGAAATCGATATCAAATCCATCAAAATGGATATTTCTAAAAATCGCAAAATTGAAGTCATCAAAGTCAAATAATTGATAGCGTAAACTAGGAATCAAAACGAATCGATAAAATTGGAATCACAAACAAAATAGGCAAAAATAAGCATAATACGCAAATAGGAGCAGACCAGTCGACTAGCTTACTGAGTTCAGTCGACTGACTGCAAGAAACCGAGCCCCCAAGCCTCTGCATACAGCCCTCGGAATGCTTATTAGCTACAACCAATCGACTGACTACAAAGGTCAGTCGACTGACTGGTGCTTAGGCAGTTTTCTAGCCCATATAATTGATGTGAAATCACATCCAATTCGCGACGGAACAAGCAATGCACTAGGGATTTATGCCATTCGGCAACCCAGACCTATAGGCTCTTCGATGCATCACCAAAAACATGTTCAAACATCCATAAAAGCATTTTCATAGATTTT
The DNA here is from genome assembly GCA_030765085.1 of Allium cepa. Taxonomy (NCBI): domain Eukaryota; kingdom Viridiplantae; phylum Streptophyta; class Magnoliopsida; order Asparagales; family Amaryllidaceae; genus Allium; species Allium cepa. The sequence continues at coordinate 947,615,139 of CM060943.1, read as the reverse complement.
GCTTTCAAAACACCAAAAGTTGGAATATATACCAAATCAATCCAAACGAAGATCAAATGCACATGAATAAGAGTTAGGAATTCGTACCTAACAATCAAAGATAGTTATAGACATAGATGTGAGATAAAAATCTCACCTTTAAACCCAAAACTATGAAGAAGAAGCTATAGAGCAATGGAAAGGACAATCATTCTTCAATTTCAACCCAAAGAGCTTGAATCTAAGCTTAAAAGAGAAACACCTCCTAAATTAGGTTTAGGAATTTCTGAAATTGGTAAGAGAATGAGTTGGAGAAGAAGACGAGGAGGCTTACGAAAGCTTCTTCTATTAATTTGGAGCTAAAACTTGATTTGCAAATGGAAACTAGGGCTTGGATTTTTAATTTCCCATTCCTCTCTCCATTGTTGCCAAAGCTCGAGTACTAGGAAATGGAAATGAAGTAATAAAGAGAAGAGGGGTGAAGCTTGGGTGTCAATGGGCTGAAACAAAACCAAAACCCTAAGTGAAAAGGTAGCAAAATTCCACTAACTCCAAACACATCAAAGTTTATACTCAAAAAGGTCGCAAACGTCATTTTGATCTCAATGGGGGTGGTCTGGAGTCCTAATGCAACTGTTTGCAAAAAGTAGCTTTTCAGACACTAATCCGACTAACGATAAATTATTTTAAATAAAATATTTAAATAGTCAATCGTAAAATATGCGGGTTGTTACAATTGGATCGCGCAAATTGCTAAATAATAAGTCACTTGCTTAAAAATGCTAAATAAAGGTGTGCCTATGCAATAAAAATAGGAAATATGAACTTTTTTCGTTTTTCCGACCGTATGGGTCGACGTATATATATTTATATCTCTTGTCAAATTGTAAAAGCTCCTCCGTACAAAGGAGACTCTACCAAAAATTTCCGAAAATTTTAGGAGTTAGAAATTTTTTTGTAATTTTTTTGAAAATTTTAGTTAACGACCAAGCGTTTCAAACTAGGAATTGAAATAAATTAGGGAATGAAACTAATTTAAAATAATGACATGAATCAATATAAATGGAAGATAGAATTAAATATTCAAAGTTGAAGATAAACTGAATTCATATGGAAATGGAAGAATCAATTTTAATAAACAGAGATAAACTAAGTGGTGAAGTGAAAATAAATATAAGAAGCGTATAAAATACTTATACTGAACTTAAGAAGAAATGGCAAGATTCTTAATTAATATGGGAGTTGGGAAAATATATTGAATATGCATTGGAGTGAAGGTTCAATAAAATGTTTAACGAAATATTTTTGAATGCTATGATTGGATATTATTGCTAAGTAGGATATGCAGGTATTATAAAGGGAAAGGAAAATTGGTTTTGATTTCAGAAGATAAATTTGAATTTCTCGACAAAAAGATATGTGTTTAAATTTCTGTATGAAATTTGATTAGATTTTGATCTAGCCACTTGGCTTTTGTTTTCTTTTGAAATTTGGGAGCCCGTAGAGGCATTTTGTAGTTGTATCGAGCTAGCCGCGTAAAGGAGACGCTGGCAAAAAAATTCGAAAATTTAGAGAGTTAGAAAATTTTTGAGAAATTTTGAAAATTTAAAATTTGATTTTAAATTGAAATTTGAATGTTTGGGTATATGATATTGGTGGAAACCTAATGGGAGAAGTTTGGAAAGTTAGGAACAGTGGTAAGGTGTTCTTAATAAAAACATTGTTTTGGGAAGTTGTTAGAAACTATTTGGTTTTGGCAAGAAGGTAAACGGGTATTTGACCATTGTTCCAAACTAGTAATTTCGGGGATGAAATTCTTTTAAGGGGGAGGAGTGTGACGATCCGGAATTTTTGAGCATTTGAAATTGGAATATTTAATTTATATTAAACATTTAAAAGTTTAATTTTTAACTTGAATTCAAATATCACTATTTAGTTGATAATTAAATTATTGAATTAAATAAGTTGGGTAAAATGTTGAATCTTGAATTTTAAGCCTGTTAAAAATATTTTGAAGGCTTATAAGATTTATAATGATGATATTGAAAATAATAGGATGGTTAAAAATTAATTTAAAGGGTAGTCGGTTCGGTTTTAAAATTTTATTGTTTGAATCGATATTTAAAAATAGCCTTCTGAGGCACAGTCTCGGAATTGGACGAAACCAGTTCCATTGGATTTATAATATTGTATTATTATCGGATCACAAATTTTGTAGCGTTTGGAATTATCTTGTGATCGTACGGTAGGTAAATGCACTGAAAGTTAAATCGAAAATTTAATTTAAATATAACCTAATTTTGACTTGTCAAATTTCATCTCACATCAGCTGTTTTCCTGTCATTCAAAATCATTGTAGCTTTCCTTCTTCCCTGCGCTACGCACTATCCAGAAATCACGCTTCATGTCTCCCTCTGTTCTTTTCATATCTACGCGCCTTTTCACCTCAAAATCATATTCGTAGAAAGCAAAGAAAAAAATAGTGGATGAAACAAAATCGAGTTCCTCTTTTCATTTTCCTCGGTCAAAAATCAGTCAAACGAAAAAATGGCGAAATGAATTTAAGCTCGCACGGAGGATCTCGAAATCGAAGTCACGACGCTTGGGGCCGAACCAAGCATGGCCTGGAGATGGTTTCGCTGACGAATCACGAGTTGAAGTCGAAGAGGAATCAGCAACCACGAGAATTCGAGATGGAGACGCTGGTGTGGATTTACATGGAAGGAGTCGGAATCACTGAGTCGGAGTCGACTTCGTCAGGGTTCGTGATCCAGAAAGTCGACGTCTCGAGAATTGACGAGACCAAGGTGACGATGGCAAGGGTGAGGTTGATGGCGTACGGTTCTGGAGGCACGTAGGAGGGCTTCGAAGTCGCATGTTTCGAGGGGAGTGGCTACTGCGCTAGCAATTGGTGGTACGTTCGAGTTGGGATTCTTGGATGGCCGTGTTGATTGACATTTCCGGTGTTTGAGGTGAGGTTTGATTTTCTTTGTTTTTCTGATAATTTATTTAAACTAGGTTATTACTATTACGTAATTAGGTCTTAGTTCGAAAAAAGAGAGGAAAATAAGAATGAATAAATAAATGAATATTACTAGTTATATTTTCATAGATATATATATGGCTGTTTATAAAACTGTAAAGGAAAAATTAGTTTTAAATTAAATTATTTGCTTAAATCAAATTACTAGTCTAATTAAATTACTAGTTAATCAAATTATTAAGTGGAAATTAATAGTTCGATTTATTTTGAATATTAATAAAGTCATCTAATGTGTGACGAGGTCAAAAACGCGGAAATCAAGGCAAGATTGAACTGATTGCAAAATGAATCAAAGTTGAGTTAATCTCACTCAACTGAATTTTAATTTTAATTTAAATGGTTAAATTTAAATAATTGGTTGAATGGATGAATTGATTTGAGGTTCTATATTATAGTATATAATACATCTTGGAACGATCGATTTCCCGCATTATATAGCGGATGAGACCCTACGCGCCGCATAATAGCGGGCGATATTATATTTAAACCCATATACCACGATATTCCGCCTCAAATTGGAATTGGTATTTTATGTTGTGCTAACATCCGTGGATGCAGGGAAAACAGGTTGGAAGGATCCAACTGGATACCTTAACATTTATTTAGATTATCTAATATTCTTTGTTGTGATTATTTGATATTCTATGATGAATTATATTTGAACATTGAATGCTATAGTTTGCTTGAATATATTTCAGTACATTGAATTATCAATATATATAAATTGGATTTTTGGAAAGACGATAAAAGTGTGAAGTTTTAAGTAATATAATTATAGCGAATTGGAATAAATTAAGAATGAACTGAAAAGGAATTGAAGTGATATTAAAATACTAATAAATAATTTCGAGTATGGAAAGAAAGATTTTGAATAAACAGAAATTAATGAATTGTAAACTTAAGTGATATCATTTAAAGGAATAAAGAATTATTTTAAAATTTAAGGTGTAAATTTATTTAAAAGGATAAAGAAGTAATTTAGAAAATATAAAATTGGTATTTTCAGTTAAAAGTAATTTAAATCACAATTAAGGAATAAAATATGAAGTTAATGTATTTTGGAATAAATGGAATTAATTGTAAATCAATTTGGGAATTGATTTAAGTGCGTAAAAACGGGATTTTTAAAGGAGAATGTGGCTTCGCAATTTATAAACTAAGTTTATAAAAGAAAAGCAATATATCAGTGGATATTTGGAAGAATAAATGAATGATGGGAATTTATTAAAGTAATGGGAATTTTTTTTAAAAATAAATAGTGATTTATTTTTAAAGAATGTGAAGAGAAGTATATTTCCCTAGATAGCCAAGTACGTTTTCAAAGTAAATTTTTAAATATAGGATAAAAGTTTTAATGTTGTTTTAAAAAGAATATTTTAAAAAATTTATTATTGTTAAACGTTTAAATTCAAAAATAAGTATTTTTCAAATCTATTATCATAGTCATTATTTAAAGGTGACTTAGTATTTTATTTTAAGGGAGAAAATATAGTTTTATATTTTATGAAATAACCTTATTTTAAATATTCCTAAGGTATTATTTCTAATTAGGTTTTAAAGCAGTTTTCTGAATTTAAATGTTAAAGCATATTTTAAAATAAAGTGTTTTAAAATTATTTTAAAAATCTAAAGTTTTGTGCTTGGTGATTTCAGTGGAAATAGAAAATATTTGGAAAGTTTATTCTGTAAAAGGAAGGTAGTTTGAAACTGTTTTCAAAACGGTTTGAAAAGTGGAAATATATCTTGCGAAGATATTTTGAGAATAATAAATAATTTGGAGAAATTATTTACGGTTGATGGATGTTTGTAAACGTTAACTGATAGTTAAATAACCGACTATCAATATTGGCCAAATGCGCTAATCGTTTCGAAGAGATCGGGATCGGGATTTATTTCTCGAAAACCACTTCGTTCCGGTTTGTAAATTTTCGTGGGCAAAACGATTTCGGAGTCAAAGATGGAGCAGTGAAGTGCAAGGGCTAGTCGCTACTAATCCTGAGGATGTTTCCAAAATGAATGTAGTAGGAATAGTGCCTTCGGTTCCGTTCGAACCCGAGATGGACTTGTATGGATGAATGCTTTCGGAACATCGTCAGGCGGACGATGGGCATTCTAAAGGATATGTTCTAAAAAGGTAACGCTTAGCCTCAAGCCTCATCAACCGAGAATGACTGAAAATCAGGGCTTATGCAGAAAGGCTAGGTGGGTAGCACCCACTTCAGGGTGAGGTCATCCCTGTCTAGATGTCATTTTTTGTTTCGGCTTAGTGGTGCGGTTGCTGATCACAACCGTGGGGTGATCTTACTGGGGATTATCCAGTAAGGGATAGTCCCGGTCTTGTATTGCAGGGGGTCGGGAGTGATCCTGGGTACTGTGATCTTGGCCACATACCGGGACAGGTGGTACCCCAGTGCCTAGTCATTAGTTGAAAATCCATTCTACCTACGTGCCTTTTACGAGTTTTGTTTGTATTACCCACTCTGTGGCTAGTAGTTGGAATTTAATAATGTAACGATTTCGGCTATTTTAATAAGTATTTGTATATAGACCCTATTGTAATATCAGAGGATTTTAATAAAAGTGTTTTAGCTATCGTAAGGTAAAAACCCGACATGTTTATTTGTGGCGTGGTCTTACGAGATGCTTTTGTTTTTCAAAGGGATTTTGGAACTTTAATAATCAATTTGAGTGTGTTTTTCTCACGCCGGTATTCCAGACTGACTCGGGTGTTATTTAACTATAATGCTTAGGTCATACCGAGTAGTATAGATGACAGGAAATGATGCTGCGGAGCTGGATGGCGATACATTCTTCCGCATTTGTTTAAATATTCCGTTGTGTATTCAGATTGTATGGACCGGTTATTATTACTGTCCAGTTGTATGTTATTGATGTTGTTGAACTCTAATGATGTACTCTAATGATGTATGTATAAACAGATATAGTATTTGTTTTTGCGTAAAGATCTGTAATTATCTATTATATTTTATTCCCCTGTGATTGTTAGATTCTGATGTTGTTTCTATTTTCTTCTTCTACCTCTTCTTCTTTAACCCTAATGGTTCGTATTTCTGTTCAACATGAGTTGATTGATGTAGAATAGTGTTGACTCAAGGGGTACGGATTTGTGGGTCGTTACACACCACCTCTAATTAATTTAAATAAATTAAATTAATTATTTCAATCATCTTTAATCCTGCTTACTTACATTAACTAATTTCAGACCAATTAATTAATCCTCCTTTAATTATCATCTTTAATTACATTAGGTAATTATCCTTTAATTAATAACATAAATTAATTAACTTTCACCCATTCACATTAATTACATTTATCCTTAATAAATTACTCAAATTAATTATCCTATAATTACTTACAATGATTAATTAACCTTTAATTAATCACATTTATTAATTAAATAATCCTTTAATTAACTTCCTTAATTAAACAATCCTTCAATTAATTACACTAAGTAATTAATCCTTAATTACACTAAGTAATTAATCCTTAATTACTTCATTAAGTAATTATCATTAAATATGTCACATTTAGTAATACCCATTAATTACCCTCCTTAATTAATGACATTAAACAATTATCCTTAAATTACTTTCATAATCATTAATCAATTTCATTAAGTGATTAATCTTTAATTAATCTTCTTTAAATTAATTACTTTAATTAATTAATCACATTAACAAATCAGCCTTTAAATTGATTGCACAAATTACTTATCCTTCGTTAATTATCTAATGATTAAATTAATTAATTATTTCTTTAATTGATTACATTAATCAATTGACCATCCATAATACATTAAATAATCAATACTTTATGAAATTTCATCATTTGATTTACCTTTGAATAACATATAAGATTTAACCCGTTATATAATTACCTAATTACCACAATTTGAAAATATTTAAAACTTTGGAAACTCAATTTCAAACTTGTTAATACTTTGTATAAATGCTTGGTTTAATATTTGCCTTTCAACTTACACCTTTTAGATAAGCTTTTAACACATGATTTTATTAAACTTAAATGCCTGCTAACATTCAAATTTTAACCCGAGCCCAAATCAAAATTACACGAGCCCACACTCGAGATAATTCCCGATCCACTCTCACTCCTACTATCGTATGAAAACCCAAAGTCGACATCGATAAAACCATCATCTTCCCCGAAGCATCAATCTCAGCAAACAAATGATACAGGCGGACATCCATAAAACCATCATCTTCCCCTATGACCGGCCTCCTTTGGTGCTCCGATGACTAAGCAACAGCCAATTTTCCTACCTTGACTTCAAACCCAACTAAAACCCTAGTCCTGCCTCGTCCGGCCACCTCCAACAACAGAAATTTCCCCTACCATTTTTTCCAACCACGACGAACACCCAGCTCGCTTCAGCCGAGACTCCAATCATCCCAATGCCGCCGTTCACCAGAAAAAGCAAGAAACCCAAAATTCATTCATGAAACAATATCTCTCGAATTACCGAATTAAAATTCATGGTTTAACTATTAAAAAACCTAGATTTTAATGATGATTCAGATTATTTATATAAAACAATTAATTGTTGAAATTAAAATTTGACAAATTCTGAGTTGTTACTATAAAATTCAAATTTCCAAAATTTGTTTAAACGGAGAAATGATTTTAATCGTTAGCTTATGTTTAAACAAACATAATTTGTTTAAATACCTAAGCCTATCAGAGATTAGATTGAGAAGAATTAGAATTTTGATCTAAATTTTTAACTCTGTAACTTAAACAGAGAGATCACTGATACATCCATACATGCACAAAGTTTCTACAATCATATATACATTCATATCTAAATCAAACATGCATACGTATATTCAACATGCATCACAATTTTCTTCAAACATTTTACCACATGAATCAAACTTTAACTTTTTTTTAAACTTAAGCTTACTCATAGATTGCAATAGAGACAGAACAATATATTTTTGAAATCTGGTATCTGATTGCCTTGAAGTTGCAAGCTTGTATTTGAACTGCAGTTTGCCCTCGATCATAGTTGATTGTTAAGAGATGAAGCTTGTTTGATTACCAGATTTTGATTTCCGTTGAATTCTTTGATTATGTTTTTTCTCTGGTTTATAATGCAGGCTTTCTTTTTTTTCTTAGAGAAAGAGTTGATAAAGAAATGAAAGAGGGATATGGAGATGTTTAAATAACTTCGTTTTATCCTGAATTAATAATTATTTTAAAATAAAAGAAGGAAATGACACTTGTTGAAATGATGTACACATGTAATTACATTTTATAATTTGTTTACATTTGTTATCAAGCATGAAGAATTAGTTTACATGTGTATTAATATGTTTTTATATATATATTTGTATATGTATATATATTTTAATTTTAGTTTTATATTAATAATGTCCTAAGTGTGTTTAATAATCAAACTTCTCTTGTTTAATTACATGTAACATTTAATAGGATAATGATATGAAATCCAATTACACATTTAAAAAAATAAATAAAAAATAATTAGCTTAATACATCCTTTATAAAACCCTTTTTTTAAAGAAAATGATATAAAACAAATCATATATACATATTATTTTAAATCCAAATTATTTTTAGTACATTTAAATTTGAGTTTCAAATTCAAATTCCCTTTAAAATCTACTTATATATATATATATATGTATACATCATCAAATACGTATTTTGTTCGTTTTTGAACAAAAATGAATTTTGCCAATTTAAATAATTATATCATGAGATTATTAAACAAATAATTATCCAGATATTTACTATAGCTCAAATTCATCTATGCACATATCTAGATATATATCAGGATTTTGTTTATTCAATTTACAAATTTATCACTTTAATAATTTTAATCCTGTTAATTACCAATTAATAGATATCCAAAATCTGGGTTATCACATATATAGTTAACAAAAAAAATGTTGAATGATTGTTTGGATTAATTAGTATATTTATTAATTAGTTTGGATATATTCCCACCCTTGGAGCAAATGAGACCCTATTATTTCCAAAATAACCATTGTTTATATGTTGTTTCGAAGAGACGGGATCAGATATGTTATTCGAAAACCACTTCGATCCAACTAAAGCATTCGAAGTGAAGGCATCTTGTAGATGCTAGAATTGGAGACGGAGTTGTCAATCGCTTTGTTCAGTCCCGGACCGAACTTGTATGGATGAATGCTGGTATTGCAATTGTTTCCTGGAGGGAAATATTAGCATTCCAATATGGTTAGCTAGGAGGAAATGGTAAGAGCGTGGCCTCTTCGAGCCACACACATGGAAAATCAATAAACCAAGGACATGCGGTAGGGCTAAGTGGGGCGCACCCAAATAGAGTATGATCATCCCAAATCTAGAGAGATATTCGTTTAATGATCCCACCGCGATACTCAGATTAGCAAATAACATTACAAGTAACATGATCTGCTAATCTAGAGAATACCTCTTGTTAAGGACGGTCGAATGTGAATATATCTTTGTACTAATACCGACACATCATTTACACCTTTTTTCTTAATATCTGAACTGAGTTTGACGTGTACCATGTTAATATAAAGTAATAGACACATCGATTTCTCAAAATCAGAACAATATATCATATAAATAACAGTCGCATGCAGATCATTGTGAAGTAAATCTCAACTTATACATATACAAATTTTGAGTTTACAAAGTGGAATACGAAACATATTCACAACTTATAAACATATTCACAACTTTGCTAAATGAGATAAACTAAAAAGTCAAAGGTGTTTATCTCCTTGCTAGCCCAAACAACCAAAGGTTGACTTGTCCTGTAGTATGAAAAGTCTCGGCCTGACCCAAGCAAAATAACACCTGGGTCAGACTATCCCTAAATATCTAGTAGGGTGAGAACAAATATAACACATGAATAAACAACAAATATGTAGATACAGATGTATAGGATATAACGAGTAAGGAAATTAATTTAACTTCGAATAGACTTATAAATTTAAATCACAAACACAAACCCATCACCGAACATAGAATAAAAGAATTAACTTAGCATCCATCACAAGACACAAGAATATTTATTTATCTCGTGAACACAAGATAAAAGAATATACATTTATTTCACTAACAAAACACAAGAATATATTATTTTCTTCATGAACACAAGATCTAGGAATATAAATTTATTTCACAAACAAAAGACCTAAGAATTTATAGAATTTATATTTATTTCACGAACACATGGCCCAAGAATACACACACACACACATATATATATGTATATTTCAAAAACGTAGAATAGTCGTAGAATCCAAATATCCAGAATCCAAGAGATCTTACTCAAAGAAATCGTAAGTACACAAAACCGTAGCAAACAAATAAACAATTGGGTTACACACGAAACAATCCGATATAGGGGATCGTACACAGGACGGGAATCATAGAATCACAAGACGATCTCAAGGATAGCAGCCATGACCATATCTTTTAGATTTATTTTAGATTATTACACTTGAAAAGAAATCCAGGAGTGACTTCTTAAGGACCTAGCAGCCACCGCACAACAAAAGACAGTAAACTCTAAAGTGCCAAATTCTATCGCCTATAGTAATTACTATGATTCATCCAATAAATCCCATACCATATGTTGAAATCCAAGTATTTACTAAAAGCTAGTAAATATCACTTATTATCGATACTACTGTAAAACCTAAACCATATTCTCTTAAGGATCCAGCAACCATGTATAGAACACTAGAAGAGAATACAACTATAAAGTCTTATGTACTTGCCCAAATACGATCATTAGAATTTAAGCAAGCATCCCATACTACCCGGTGGAACGTGGATATTCGCTAATGGGTTAGTAAATTCCACTCAAACATTCTATTCAGTAAGTTATAACGATTCAATGAAGCGTTACTCGAAAGCATTTAAAAAAACACTTGTTATAATTTTCCACAAATACACTTATTAATTAACTTTAGATGTTCACTTCTTTGGCAAAATATTCCATAAACCTAAATTATTCCAAAATTACAAATATGTACATAGAGTTGTATCAAATTACCATATAAACCACCTAGTTAATAACCCATATTTTAAAATCACTTTTATTTTTCTTCTGAATCCATTTTGATATATATATATATATATATATAGATATATATAAATTATTTAGAAATAAATTGGACTCGTCTTTTTAAAACCATATTCCCAAAGCCACTTGTATAAGTTATCACTTACTTTAAAAAATGATATGTAGCGACCCATAGTTTCATACCACTTGAGTTGATAACAATTCTTCCTCGCTCAACCCAAAATGTACGAAAGAGCGAATAACTAGGGTAAAGAAGAATAAAAAGGTAGAAGAAAAATAGAACAACAAACACAAATCTCACAATCGCAATGGAACAAAATATAATACATAATAACAGATTTTCATAAAAAAGAATCTATAGTTGTTTATATACTTACAACCGTCAGAATAAAATAATTAATACATCAAACTGAACAGTTATATAACTTTCCCTTACCATCGGGCTCTCCTTCCATGCACAACCATATCGATAAATAATAGGTTTTACGTGGACATCTAGAAAGGTGATAACATACCCTAATGGGTTGCGACCCACTTAGCCTTGCTCCATCTCCCCAGTTTTAGTCATTCCTGGTTGATGAGGTTCGAGGCTAAGCGTTACCTTTCAAGAACAATTTTTACTTAGAATGCTTATCGTTCTCCAATAATGATGTTCTAATAGCATTCGTCCATGCAAGTTGTCTTGGGTCTAGACAAATCGAATCCCTATCTTCATCATCTTTACTGTATTCATTCGTAATGTTCAAACCTGATCGATGTGGTTTTCGGATAATTAAATCTGATCCCGGTCTTTTCGAAACGATCAACGAAATTGGTCCATATTGATAGTCGGTTATTTAACTATCAATAAAACATCCATAAGCAGTCACTAGGCCCAATTTTATAAATCTCTAAAATATTTATTTCAAAACATCTTTTCCATATATATATATATATATATATCCTCAGTATTCTAGATTTGAAAACAATTTCAACACTTGCATCCATAATAGGATATTCTACCATTTCAATACATAGAAATATTTTCCACTAAAATATTTCCAAAATCTCCCTTTCAATACTTAGGAAAATAATTATACCTATAATTTACCAAAATCATTTTAATGTTAACTTGGAAATATTTCAAACTTACCTCATAAGTTTCCGGAGTTTTTAATAAATTCTTCTTACGATTTCCAATCCGATTATACTTATTTATAATCCCAACCAACCATTTTTGGCTCCTTTAACTGAATCCAAAATCTTTCCAAAGTTATCACATCTAGAGATTGGAAATTATCTTAAGTCTTTAACATTCCATTTATAGGATTTCCCTTATAAAAAATTTCATCCTTTTATAAACCCATCTACACTTTTCAAGAGAATTTATAAATAAGTTTACAATCATTTCAAAACGATATATATATAGAGATTATTTTCTTTAAGGAATAGAAGTTTATTTAAAATATGTTTTAATTATTGTTTAAAGTATTTAAAAACTTTTATAACATCTATAACTCATTTTGAGGTGAACAAACAAATTTCCAAAGCCAAATTAAAAAGGTTAGAATTTGTTAAATAAGTACTTACATTTTGAAAACATACTTACCAAAGTATTTCAATCTCAACTAGTTTAAAATTCCATAGTTTTAAAATAATATAATTTTCCTTTAAAAACAAACTCACTTAAAATATTTTTTTTTTAAATCTCAATAACAAACTTTAATTTTTAACTTCCTCTCGATTTCACAACATATCGATTCATTGTCGATTCCCAAACTATTGCATTTCAAAAATAAAATCTACAATTTTTGCTCCACTTTTTACATATTCTCCATAGTTCCATTTGATATTTAATTCCTTTATTATAACCATCGTTTATAATTCCCATAACACCTTAGTTTTACCTGCCCATAAAACAAATATTATATATTAAATTCCATTATATAAATTCATTCCTTATAAATTCCCTTTATACTTCCAATATATTTTAAACATTGACTTTTACTCCTTTTATATTTCTAGAATATTTTCAAATTCTCTTATATAATTCATTTTTAAAAAGCCCATTTAATAATTCACAATATTTAGGTATAACCAAATCAATATAATTTTCTAATTCGATTCTATAAAATAACTCCATTTCCAATATATATATATATATATATATATATATATATATATATATATAGTTCTGTATCAAATTGCTTTTAATTTCCTAAAATTTTGAAAAATATATCTATCGTATTTGAATTATCAAATTTTAGGCCAGTGCTACAACAACATCCAATAATTCCAATCACCGCATAATCTAGGCCAGTGCATATATATATATATATATATATATATATATATATATATGTATGTATGTATGTATGTATATGTATATATATCACCACATAAGAAATTTAAATTTAACATTTTGAGGAATCCATTTGGATCCTTCCAACATGTTTCCCTGCATCCACAGACGTTAAATACAACATAAAAATAGCAATCCGAATTCGGGTTTGATATCTCGGTATGTAGGGCCACCCGCTATAATATGATGGAATATCACTCCAAATACTATTATATATGTACTATTATATATATTTTGCATTTAATAGATAATAATTGCGACACCCTACCTCTATGCTCACACTAACTAAGGACACCACGGGGTAATACCGTCGACAAGCATGAAGAATAAGGCTGTTGAGGAGTGGCCATCTGTGTAATTGCTTTGTGCAAGTACCGGTAGGTCAGATATAATGTCAAAAATTTCATTTTAAGAGGAAATCTAACGTATCAAATACAAACTGAAATCTAATACTCAATGGCTATGTGGCCTTCAGAAACAAATATAAAATAAGCATAAGATAAATCAGTCAAAAATATTCATATAACTAAGGCAGAAACATATATGAATATAACACATAGAAGTGTACATCAAAATAGTGGTCATACAAGATCCACTACATCACAGAAGAATAGGTACAAGTGTAAGACAAAAGAATATGTATACATCAAAGGGTCTCTATCCCGTATGTATAAAAGCAAAAACTACTAAGCTAAAGTAGTTAGGCAAAATTCAAAATCTACTCCCTGATAAGAAGTCAAGTGGAAGAATCTGAAACATCTCGGTCTGACCCGAGTATTATCATGGAAAGAAACAATAATTGGATCAAACTAGCTATAGTTATCATATAAGATGAGATTGAATAAGAGATATAACAAAGGTATATGATAACAAACAAAATCATATAATATCTCAAATTTTTGCAAACACCAAAAAGAATGTCATATTCTTTATTTTTATTCACCAAACCATAAATATTGAAAAATCTTATCAATGCAAATCATTCAAATTGGTGAAAAAAATTCTAGAAATCAACAATTAGAAATCCAAAAAAACAAAAGGGGGAGGCTATCACAAAAAGGAGCATGAAAACTCACTAAGACGTGTATGACAAATGGGACGCTATCCCATGGGGTCCCTAGCCCATAAAGCCGATGCAACAATGTAGTACAACGGTATACCCAAGGAACCTGAAACTGAAATAAGCCGGAACAATGACGTAGTCCAACGGTACGCCCGATGATCCGAACTCCATAAAACCGATAGGTCGCTTGCCTATAAAAATGAGACGAAGCTCAACAGAACAGGGTACAGTCCCCCAAGGGTCATCGCATATCGCTAGTTTAAACCATAAAACGATCATCCTTGATCAATAAGAAGTGTAAAGTACGTTAAGATAGTAAATAAATGAGTTTAGCTTCAGGTCCCATAACTACTGGCTTAACTTAAATATTTACGAAAAATTTATAGATTTCCACTTGAACATAGTCATGAGATTTCAATCGAACAAGTCTAAAAATTAATCGACGAAGTAGACATAAGTGTTTCATACCACTTGTTCTGCTAAGTAGTTTAATTGAATTTCTCAAACGAATGAGTTAAAGGTTTGTATATACTAATAGAAAGGAAATCTGTTTTAAAAATGGGCTTTGTATTAAAAGAAATGTTGAAGTCACTTTTGTGAAAGAGTTTGAGTATTTACTACTAGTATAGAAACCTTTTTATTTTAATACGAAAAATCACAGAAATGATTGTTAAACAATCTATCACCAAAAATCCACATTCGACAGTGTGAATTAAAAATAAGAAAATCAATATCTGATCCATCAAATGGAAATAACAAAAATCCATAAAAGAAGTCATCGAAATCAATAATAAATGACAACAACTAATTGGATCAACAAAAGTCGATTAAAACGGAAATCCACTCAAATTAGGCAAATTGGCTTAAATTTTCAGGGTCAGACTTCTAGTGGTCTTCCTATATGTCTGAGATGAAGATTTGGAAATTTTATTCCAAATCGCCCAGACATATGGTAAATAACCTCAGTCGTCTGTGCTGTAAATCTAGAAATTTTATTCCGTAGCATCAGACGTTTGAGCAATTTACCAGACGTCTGAGCTGAAGCTCAGGGCACATTTTTGCCTAGGCCATTGATGGCCAAATCTAGTTCAAAGCAATCGAATGAGCGATGATGGATAGGGATTTAGGCCAAGCGACAACCCAACCCTTTAGGCTCTTCAATACACTTCAAACAACATTCCAAACTTCTATAGTAGGATTTTCATAGATTTTGACTTTAAAATACGAAAAATTGGAAAATTCACCAAACTAATTAAATTCAAAAGCAAATAAACATGAAATAGATGTTAGGAATTCTTATCTAACAACTATTAAAGGGATAAACATAGATGTGGGTTCAAGAACTCACCTTTAAATTAAAACAAGGAATGAGAAGCTCTAAAACAAAGCAAGACCAATTCCTCTTCACTACACCTCTAGAATCTTCAATCTATTATCAAATGCAAAGATCTCCTAAGTTAGGTTATAGGAATTTCTGAAAATTGAAGAGAGATTGAGATGAAGAAGATGAAGAGGATGCTTACCTAAGCTTTTTGAAATTTCTAATCTCCTCTATTTCCCCCCTTTTTTTTCTAGGGCTTGAGTGTTAGGAATTTAGAAATGGAATGAATGAATGAAGAGGATTGGAGTGAAAGTCATTAGGTAAAATGTTTGGGTTCTCTTCTTGGGTTAGTGGTCTAGAGCCAAACCCTAATCCCAAATGAAGATACCAAAATTCTAATCAACTCCAAACATATCGATGTTTATACTCAAAGAAGTTGTAAATTGCATTTTAAACTCGATGAAAGTGGTCTCGATCTGGATTCGACAGTTTACAAAAAGTCACATTTTGAAGTTTAAATCCAACTAACGATGCTATATTTAAATAAAACATTTAAATATTTAATCGTAAAATATGCGGGTTGTTACAAACTCCCCTCCTTAAAGAAATTACATCCTTTGAAACAAAAAGTAACAACCACTCTGAGGCATAACAACAAAAAAGAAGTTTTTGAAATGAGAAGTTTACTTAGGAGCACGCGAGAGTAAGTTTGGATGCGTTCGCTCGATGAATTATCTAAATTCCCAAGAACAATCCTTAGAATTTGTGGACCATTGAACTTTCACAAGTGGAACATCTTTATTTCTATGACATTTAACCGCCATAGCAATGATACGAATAGGATGATGCTCATAAGTCAAATTAGGTGAAACTTCAATTTCTTGAATAACACCGGGCTCAGGAATAGAATTGAAATCCCTAAGACACTTCTGTAGTTGAGAGACGTGGAATACATCATGAATAGAAGAAAATTGAGCCGATAATGAAAGGAGATAAGCCACAGAACCAATGCGTTCGATTATCGAAAATGAGCCAATATATCAAGGTGCTAATTTTACCAATCGATTAAAATGCACAACACCTTTCATACGTGAGACACGAATAAAGACCAAATTTCCCATAGAAAATTCAAAATTCCGTCTTTGGTTATCAGCATAGAATTTTTCTCTACTTTGAGCTTCTCTCATCCTATGACGAACAAGGTCAATCTTTTCTCTGGAATCATGAATAAAATCTGGACCTAAAACCAGCTTTTCACCGGATTCTTGCCAACATGAAGGAGATCGGCATGGCCTTCCATAGGGTGCCTTGAATGGTGCCATACCAATACTAGATTGGAAGCTATTATTGTAAGAAAACTCAACAAGAGAAAAACGATCTTCCCAACTTCCACCAAAATCAAGAACACATGCACGAAGGAGTTCCTCAAGAGTTTGATTCACACGCTCTGTTTATCCTTCGAACTGAGGATGATAAACGATGCTAAAATTAAGCTTTGTTTCCAAAGCATTTTGAAGACCATTCCAAAATCCACTAGTAAATAATGGATCATGATAAATAACAATAGAATCAGGAACTCTATGTAGTTTAACAATTTCTTTAACATAGAGTTTGGCCAAAATTGGTACGGTCCGATTGGACCAAATGGGAATAAAATGGGGGGATTTGATAGTCTATCTATTATTACCCATAAACTATCATGACCCGAATAAGAATGGGGAAGACCATCAATAAATTCTATGGAGACCTGATCCCACTTCTAAAAGGGAATGTCTAAAGGTTGCAATAACCCACGGGGACTTTGAAGCTCGGCCTTTATGAGTTGGCAAGTCATGCAACGCTTAATAAAGTTAGCAATATCAGATTTCATTCCATCCCAATAATAAAGTTGTTAACGTGAAATTCTGACGCTAACACCTCGGTGTGTGTAGAAACAGTGTGAAAGCACCACCCGTGAATGCGGGAATCAAGAAATAGCAGTAAGTAACAGAAAATGGAGTAAATGAACACAGAGTTTATAGTGGTTCGGCTTATGATCAAGCCTACGTCCACTTCAATCCTTTTATTGCTGAGTGGATTACAACTTATTACAATCTCTTCCAATTACAATTCAATTCCGTTCAAAAGACAAGTAGCTAGAGAAAACTTCGATGCAACAAAGTTCTTCAAATTCATGGTTGAATGTGTCGAATCTTTGTGTGAAGTAGATCTAAGCGTCTTGCGTATGCTTGAAGTGTTGAAATGTAGATTGTTTTGAAGACAGTAGAGTCTTAATGCCTTGAAGAAAATGATCCAAAAGCCCCCAGAATGTTGGAAGTGGTCGTGTATTTATAGGCGTGATTCTGGACATGATTTATCTTCCAAGTCCTAGGTCGTGGACGACCTAAGTTAGGTCGTAGGTTGTAGGTCGCTGACGACCTAAGGAACCTTCCATATCTGTTGCATTTTAAACTTGTCTTCGCCTGCTTAGGTCGCGAGCGACCTATTATAGGTCGTAGGTTGCGAGCAGTGTTAGAATTTTAGTAGGACAAGGTTGCACTCTAGTCTGGAGCAAGTTATAGGTCGTCGACGACCTATGAGAGTGGCTGATCTTGTAGTGCTGAGGCATCCAATGTAGCGACCTAAGCTAAGTCGTTCATTCGTTAGGTCGCTAAGTCTTCTTATCTCGGTAGGTCGCTGAGTCTTCTTGGCAAGTTAGGTCGCTACTACCCATAGGTCGTAGGTCGTGACAATGCTTAAGTCTTTAGGTCGCAGAGCTGCTTTGTGGAGTTAGGTCGTTGAGACTATTAGGTCGTCAGGTACTCTTAGGTCGTTGGGCTGCTGAGTTATAGGTCGTGGGGTTTTTAGGTCGTTAGGTCGCGAAGTGTTAGGTAACTAAGTCGCAAAATAATGTTAGGTCGCTAGGTCGCATTACATTTTAGGTCGCTTCAAAATGGGAGTTAACACTTGCCCCTCGAAGTACCGGCCTATGTCATAGGTCGTGAGCTTCGATCTAACTCTGCTAGGTCGTGAGCGACCTAAAACATATGCTAACTCGCGTGCCTATTTGAATTCTCCTTTTTGCCCCATATAAACTGTTTGGTCGTTTCTTCCTCTCTACCTTACTGTTCCGATTTCCCACTCTCACTGACGAATTTTCGATCTTCCAAAGGCGAATTCAACCCAGCTAATCACCGATTCACCTTTTCCAACATATTACGTAAGTGAATTCGATCTCCATCCCACCATAATCACTGTTGAATTACGAATCCCCATTTTTCGACCTTAACCCAATTCCTTGCATCATGCTACATTTTGAATCGTTGCAATCGATTTTCGATCGCCGTTTGAGTAGGCACGAAAATGTATTGAATGCACGATGGATTGGAGATGCTTTGAATCGCTTTTCAAGTGATTCGGTAATGTGTGGAGATGATGAACTTCACGAAGAGGACGATGGATTTCTGTGTAGTTGATAGCGAGTTATCAGGTCTGGTGAAGCATTGCGTGGAGAGGAAGTTAGTGACCTAGTGAATTTGAGCGACTTAAGATAATTCGCGATCTAAGGACCCTTGCGACCTAAGGAATAGTTTCGACCTACACTAGGTCGCTGAACGACCTACTATTCATGCGACCTAAGACTTTGCATGAGCTAAGAGTTACTCGAGCTAAGAACTGCACGACTGAACTTCCTTGCGACATAGGCTTTAGGTCGCGGCCGAGCTAACACTAGGACGAGTTTGTAATGCCTTATCCTTTACTTTGCACAGCGCGACCTAAGAAGGTTCCGACCTATGCTAGGTCGCTGGACGACCTAGGACTTGTGAAATCCTGAGACAACTTTGATTGAACTGGTTGAACCTTGAACTATTTAGAATTTAATTTTGTTGTACTTCTTTGCAGATTATCTCTAATGCTAATAACCTGTTAAACACAATATTTGCAGAAAAATGGGACGAATATACTGCCATTGACTGCCCACATCGAATGACAGATTAGTCGACAAAGAATAATCAACTTAAATGAACTGTGTGAACGAAATGCTGCGAACTAAAGAATTCGAGTGAAGTATTAAGGCAAAATTTAATTATCCAGTTGAAGCCGATTCGTTTGCATTAACACTACACTTGAGTTTTGTATTAACAAGTTCTGAAACCACATAGTCAACTAATTGTCAACTAGTTTAATTTCAGTTATGTTTGCTTTATGTTTTTGTTAGTTCTGCACAACACTTCACACTTTTTAGGAAACATGCACCTTCTTATTTGAACGTCGAGTTCCTTGTATAGAATGACTTCTCAACAAGAAGAAACAGAATCGGCTGAAGAGACTTTCCCAATCACTACTCCATTGGTTAATCCTCCAGAGAGAATTTCAACCACGCTGACATACAAAGTTTTCCGCCAACTATGCACTCTGTTCGGCATTGCTGAAGCAGATGCCATTCTTCCTGAGAGAAGCGACACTGCCGTTATACCACCTTCTGGTTTTGTAGCAGTTAATCGTCAAATGTGCATGAGTGGAGCTATCCCTCCTTTTAACGACTTTCTCCAACAGCTTCTTCTCCGACTAGCTATCTCCCCCTTCCAGCTGCACCCCAATGGCTATGCTATTCTAATGGGGTTATGTGTGCTATTCGGAAGGACGCTGGATCGCCTTCCGAGTTTTGATGAAGTTTGCTATTTGTGCACATTTGCAAAAAATAAAGATCACCCTTCCATCATTCTTGTGAGAAGCGCTAGGAACCGTAAATTAATAATTGGCCTTCTCGAAAGTGCTCACGTTTTCCTAAGCCAATTTTTCTTCGTTCGCTGTCCTCCGGGATTCTATGCTACCTGGAGAGTAGGAAGTAAGAGCATTTATCTTTGTTCCTGATGTTTTTCTCTGAGCTTTTCATAGCCTGAGTTGTCAAATGTTAACTTCGCCTTTTACTTTTCAGCGCTTCCTCCTTCTTCTAGGGATTCCGGTCATATACCAACTTTCGAGAGGCTTAAGGCTGTGCCAGTTGAGGAGAGAGGCATTCAATTTTTGTTGAAATACGAATTTTTGCATCAATACGGACTTTTGCATACCTCTCGCTCTACACATCCTCATGAAATCTCGGACTCCCCGGCTAGAGCATCGGACGCCCCAGTTTCTACCGACACATCCATACCAAAAGGTCCTGCTCCCGAGGCTTCACTAGTGAAATGCTCCACTTCTGTTGATGTTGCGGGGCCATCTGACGAACTTGCCCTGGTTATTGAGGAAGAAGAGCCTCAGGGATCTCCCCAACGTTCAGAGAAATCTGGCGAAGAAGCTGAGAAAGCCAGCCTTGTCAAGCAGAGCAAGGATGACACTTTCGAAGGATTGAGTGACCTCTTTGCCACCTCACAAGAGATCTTTAAAGATGATCCTATCACTACCGGGGTTTCTTCTTCAGTGGTCGAGGCTACTTCTACTCTGCAACAGACTCCGTCGACCCAAGAGTTGACGCTAATTACTACACCCATAACTACCCTACAATTAAAGAGTCGTTCATAGTTTGTCGCGTGTAGCTTGCACATCACACACTTAGAATCTTTCGGCACTTTTATGCTTCTGACTCTTTGTACTTTGAAGAATTCTAAAGTTGTGTTTTTTCCAATTTCAGGTTCTTCAATGAAGCGAGGTGGCTCGTATTATGATGACTTCCAGTGATATAGGAGACGCGGCCAGTATGACTATAAGCATTATCTTCCTGTTCATAGAGAGACTGATGAAGAGAGGGCCGCTCGGAAGGCTCGGGAGAGACGTGCCCATGAAGAACGTTATGGAAGACCGGATGACCGATACGATTCTTCCCACAAAGAGGGTGACTCCCACAAACGCAAATCTCACGATGACAGAGGGAAGAGTCACATAACTGATGACCCAAGTAAACGGGCTAAAGTCAGTGAGAAACCAATGCCTGCAACTTCTGAAAAGATTACCGCTCCTATTCCTTCTCAGTCTCCTGCCCCTTCCCGTACTGATATCCAGGCAATCATTAACAGGCCTTCTTACCAAGTTGGACCAGGTCCAGCCACTCTCCAAAGTTGATTTCCAAATTGGTGCTTAAAAGGAGTTCGCTTTGGCCTTGACCTGGTTCCCATAGATAAAAATGCCATGTTACGGAACCTTGATGCCGTTAAAACTGACATTGAGAGGATGTCAAATTGGCAAAAACTTGTTGATGAGCTCCAAAGGCTGAATCGGGCCAATCTCGAAGCTATGCTGACCATGGAGAATGATAAAACCGAATGGCAAAAGACCCTTAAGCAGCATGATGCAGAAATGAGGAGCATTGCCGATTATAATGAAAAAGTTGAAGCGGAAGTTGGGAAACTCAAAGAGGAGCTTGTCACTTCCTCCGCTTCTTATTCTCAAAGGAAGAGTGTGCTCCAGCAGCAGGTGCGGGATGCTCATGCTGTGCAAAGGGATGCCGAGGCCAAGGCTGATGTGCTGGAGCAAATTGTAGAGGGCTACCGTACTGATATTAATCAGTTACAAGGGCAAACTAGCTTTCAGGTTGCGGAAATTGAAAAATCGAAAGCTCAACTATCTAAAGTCGAAAGAGAGCGAGATGAGGCTATTGCTGGTAGAATTGCAGCTGAAGAAGCTCATGAAGCTACCAAAGCTGACATCGGCTCGACATTATTTGTATTCTATTTGCAAAGTGTGTTAGGGCATGGCAGTCTTGCATTTCTGGGTCCCAAATATGAGGTTACCCTAGCTGAAGTATGGGAAGCCGCGCTTGATATGTTTAAAGGCACCGGGTACACTGAAGAGGAGCTAGAGGCGCACTATTTAGACTTCGAAGCTCACGCAGCTCTTGCTAGTGGGAAGGAGCAACTTGCTAGATCGTGAGTTGAAATGATGGGGGAAGAGCATCAAGAGAAAGAAACAACTTTGACTGCTCCTGTCCCTCTTCAACTTCAGTCAATGTTGACATTGCTGGTTCTAGCTCTTATACACCGATTCCTACTAAAGCTGATACCAGAGCCATAATTACACAAGCCGTAGATGAGCCACAAGAGAGTGCTGAAGCTCTAGACTACGAAGTTGATGTGATGCCACCAACTTCTCCAGGTAACCCTAATAATGCTCAGGGGGACAACTTGCTAGTTTCTTACAGATTTGACGAGCTTCTTGATTATTTCTTGAATCTCGACGAGCCATTGTCTCCTCTTTTTGCAGGAAATACTGACACTCTTAACTTTTCCTTTATAAAGAAAGCGCCGAGCGTCATTCAAACTTCTCCACCTCCGTTTACTGTTCCTCTGCCTCCCCCAATCACTCCTACTCCTCATCTGGGATCACATGAAGAAATAATTGGTGCCCTTGGGGCTTGGATGAACCAGCTGCTTCGCAAGAGCAAAAGGACGAAGGACTTGCGGGAGGTGAGATATCTCCAGAGCGGACTCCTTCTAATGACATAACTTTGTCTAAACTTGTTACTCCAGGAAGTGAATCTTCTTCAAAGGGGAAAAAGAAGCGCGGAATATCAAAGAAAAGGAGGAAGAGCATCATTGCTACTGATGAGGAACCGAAAGTTGAACCAGTTGTACCTCCCTCTTCTTCTTCCCTAATGCCTAAAGATAGACCCAAAAAGCTAACCATCCGGCCGGGTGAAGGGTCCAAAGGTGGTAAGAAGAAATGAAGATTCCAGTTTTCAGCTTTTTTTTTTTTTTTGTTTTTTTTTCACGTACTGGTCGGGGATTGTGCGGGTACCGGCCCCCCGCTTTCTTTATTTCGAAACTTGTATCTGTAAGAAATTATAATAGAATTGAATAAAATGATCCTTTATTTGTACAAACTTCTTGTTTGTATTTGAGAATGCATTTATTTTTTATTTTTGTACAAGTTTCTTTATATAATATTGCAGTGGGCTTATGGTATGTTGTTTGAGCATTACTTTTGCCAATGTAGCTATACCATGTTGCCCCCATACCATAAGCTCGTTGCAATATTTTCAATTTCGAGGGGACTTGTACTCTTTTCTTTTTTTGGAGAATACTTATTCCGTTCTCGGAGGAATACTATTCTACTTGAAATAGAGTTCTCCTCGTTTCGTATGAGTTCTCGCGCCCTACCCTTCGAAAATATCACTTTTTCTTTGCATATATATATATATATATATATATATATAATTTACAAAGTGAATTCTCCTATGTAGTGGAGCAGGCCTCCGAAGAACACTCTATTCTTTGTAGCTTTAAAGATCTTCCTTCAAGAGCTAGAGTGTAGCTTCAAAGAGGACTTTCTTCTTCTTCTTTTGTTTTTTTTGTTTCGCATTTCTGATGAAGTGCTTCTTTAGAAAGTTGTACCTCTGAGGAGGGATTTTTCACGTTTCAACACTTGGAAGTTTTATTTCAATCTTGGTGAAACGTGTACCTCCAAAGAGTTGTGCCTATGAAGAGAGCCTTTTCACGTTTCAACACTTGGAGGTTTTATTTCGATCTCGGTGAAACGTGGGCTTTCAAAGAGGTCTTTTTATCATTTCAGCTCCTGGTGAAGCGGACCTCCGAAGAGCGACTCTTACACTTCAACTTTTGGTGAAATGGGCCTCCGAAGAGGGCTTTCCACGTTCCAGCACTTGGAAGTTTCATTTGAATCTCGGTGAAACGTGTGCCTTCGAAGAGGTCTTTTTATCATTTCAGCTCCTGGTGAAGTGGACCTCCAAGGAGTGACTCTTACACTTCAGCTCCTGGTGAAATGGGCCTCCGAAGAGGGCTTTTTCGCATTTCAACACTTGGACGTTTTATTTCAATCTCGGTGAAACGTGTACCTCTGAGTGCGGCTACTGCATGGGAGTTACTTTCTCATGGTTGGATGGATTTACGGGGCGGTCACAAGTTACTTGGACGTTCGTTGTGCAAACTGTCTCAACTAGTGAACAAGTGCCTTGCCTCCCCGCGGGGAAGAGGGTGCCTCTGGTCGTCTTATGGACTCCCAGGGCGAACACAAGTTACTTGGACGTTCGTTGCACAAACTGTCTCAGCTAGTAAACAAGCGCCTCGCCTTCCCATAGGGAAGGTGCCTCCGGTTGTCTCACCCATAAAGGAAGAAAACTCTCATTTTGTGGCTTGAGCCGTCAGGGGTCTTTATCCTCCGAAGAGTTGTGCCTCCGAAGAGGGCTTTTCCACGTTTCAACACTTGGAAGTTTTATTTCAATCTTGGTGAAACGTGGGCCTCCGAAGAGGTCTTTTGTTGGTGTTGGTCAGCTTGCCCATTTCCTCTTGTTGGTTGTCCATATTGGTAATCTCTTGGTACCATCTTTAAGCATGTGTCATTTTATTATTGTGTTGCTTTATCCAAAGGAATGTATTCCAGCGGAACTATGGTTTGCTTAAAGTACTTCTCAAAGGAATGTACTCTAGCGGAACCATTGTTTTCTTAAAGTACTTCCTATATAGGACTTCGGCCCTAGAGCCTTTTGCTGCTTAAAGCTTGCTTGCTTTTGAGTGATACCAAGGATTGCAATTGCTCGGTACTGCGATGGGTAAGTCTGCTTTTTTTTAAAAGATTGCCCGCGAATTTAAATCGATATTTCAGCAATATATTCGAAGTACTTTACCTATCGAAATAAAATAAGCGACTTGTAACAGTAAAGAACACAAGATTTTTAGTGGTTCGGCCAAAAGTCGGGCCTACATCCACTTTATAGTTCTCATTATTCACCCGCAGTGGTTTTACATGAGCTTTCAATACAAGAATCATACAATCATAATTCTTTTACAACATTTCAGTAAAGCTTTTAAGTAAAATATGGATGCAAGTGATTACTGTTCCAGGCTCTCGGGATTGAATCTCCTTCAACAGTTATGAGTTTGAATGTGCCATCAAGAAGTTTGCTGCCTATGACATATGGCCCTTCCCAGTTTGGCCCGAACACTCCTGTTGCTGTCATAATTCTTTTCAAGACTAAATCCCCAATTTCAAAGCTGCGATGGCGGACTTTGGAGTTGAAATGCCTGGCTATTTTTTGCTGATGAGACGCAACTCTGAGCTTAACCTCTTCTCTTTTTCATCAAGGAGGTCAAGTGCCTAAAGTTGAAGTTTTTCATTTTCAGCTTGACCAAAGTGAATTCTTCTATGTGAAGGGACTTTCATCTCTACTGGAATCATCGCTTCTGATCCATATGCCAATGAGAATGGAGTGTGCCCGGTTGCAGTTTTAGGAGTAGTTCTGTATGCCCATAGTGCCAGTGGTAGCTTATCGACCCAACCACCTTTTGCTTTTTCCAATTGCTTTTTGATGGTTGACTTGATGATTTTGTTTACTGCTTCCACTTGCCCGTTCGCCTGCGGATGAGCCACTACTGAAAAACTCTTCTGGATTTTGAATCGTTCGTAGAAGTCCTGGAATTCCTCGCTTTCAAATTGAGTACTATTGTCTGTGATTATTTTCGGTGGCACACCGTACCTGCAAATGATATTTTTAGTCACAAAATTTATCATTTTCTTAGAGGTAATAGTAGCCAAAGGTTCAGCTTCAGCCCATTTAGTAAAATAATCAACGGCAACAATAGCATATCTAATCCCTGATTTGGCAGTCGGTAATGGCCCAATGAGATCCATTCCCCAAATGACAAATGGCCACGGACTGACCATCTGTGTTAGCTCAGTGGAAGGTGCTCTAGGAATTTTGGCGAATCTCTGGCACTTGTCACATTTTCGAGAATATGCAGCAACATCTCGATTAATTTCCGGCCAAAAATATCCATAACGGAGAATTTTCTTTGCTAATGTCTAACCACCCGTGTGATTTCCACATTCCCCTCCGTGTACTTCAGCTAGAATTGTCTTAGCTTCATCTTTAGTTGCACATCGGAATAATGGCATTGAAAAACCCCGCCTGTACAATCGGCCATCTTGGACTATATATCTGGAGGCCTTCCTTAGAAGCTTCTGTCTTTCTCTCGAATTTTCTAGCAAAGAACCTTTGAGTAGATAGTCCAGTATTGGGGTCATCCATGATTCTTTTTCCTGAGATACATTCATAATCCAATCAACATCCATCTCGTCTGTACTTGGTGCTGAGAGGACTTTTACGGGGACTAATCCCAATAGTTGAGCTTCACCAGTACTTGAATACTTTGCGAGGGAATCTGCCTTCATATTCTCTTCCCGGGGAATATGGCTTATTGAATAATGATCGAAATCCTCAAGAATCTCCTAGGCCTTTGACAAATAAGCGGGTAGATTTCCTCCTTTAGCTTGGAATTCCTTCTTGACTTGGCATACGATAAGCTGAGAGTCACTGAAGAACTGTAATATTCTGATATTTAGCTCTTTAACGATTCTCAAACCTGCAATGAGAGCTTCATATTCTGCCTCATTATTCGTCGAAGGAAATTCCAGCCTCAGTGCATAACACAATGATCGTCCTTCAGGGGTTTCAAGAACAACCTCTGCCCCAGAACAGTAGTCATTCCTTGCGCCATCAACGTATAATTTCCATCTTACCGGGACGTCATTAGTTTCCTCTTCCTCACTATCACCTTTATCTGTGCATTCTGCAATGAAGTCTGCTAAAGCTTATCCGTTGATAGCTCTTCGGGAATGGTAAGTGATGTCATATTGACTGAGTTCAATATTCCACTTTAAAAGACGGCCCGAAGTCTCAGGGCGAAATAGGATTTGCTTCAGAGGTTGATCAGTGAGGACTTTGATGGGATGAGCTTGAAAATACGGCCTCAATTTCCGTGATGCAATCAATAGGCAATAGGCGAGTTTCTCCAGCTTCGAGTAATTCATCTCTGCCCTAGTGAATCTTTTACTAATGTAATAGACTGGTCGCTGGATTCTTGTATCTTCTCGAACCAATGCTGCACTCAGAGCGTGAGATGATATTGCCAGATATATGTAGAGATCTTCACCATTGTCGGGCCTTGAGAGTATTGGAGGCACTTCCATATGACGAACCAGCTCATCAAATGCGTTCTGGCACTCGGGAGTCCAATCAAAGTTTTTTCTTCCTTTCTTTAGAGCGTCAAAGAATGGAATGCATTTATCAGTAGCTTTAGAAATGAATCGGCTCAAAGCAGCAACTTTTCCGTTAAGACTCTGCAGTTCCTTCTTTGTTCTAGGAGCTTTGACCTCCTTTAAGGCAGTGATTTGAGCAGGATTGGCCTCAATGCCCCTAGCGCTCACAATAAATCCCAAAAACCTTCCGGACTCCACTCCGAATGAACATTTCAACGGGTTAAGCTTCATTCCGTATCTCCGGAGGACCGCGAACATTTCCGCCAAGTGATCCATGTGGTCCACTGCTTTCTTTGACTTTACCAACATATCATCGACATAGACTTCCATTGTCTTTCCGATTTGCGGTTTAAACATGGTGTTAACAAGCCTTTGGTAAGTTGCCCCCGCATTCTTGAGTCCGAAGGGCATAACTTTGTAGCAGTAAAGACCAACATCTGTTATGAAGCTCGTGTCCTCCTGATCTGGCTTATGCATCATGATCTGATTGTACCAGGAGTAAGCATCCATAAAAGACAACAATTCATGTCCTGCCGTTCCGTCCACCAACTGATCAATTCTAGGTAGCGGGAAACAGTCTTTGGGGCAAGCTTTATTCAGGTCTGAGAAGTCAATGCATACTCTCGACTTCCCATTAGCCTTCTTAACCAAGACAGGATTTGAGACCCAATCCGGGTAAACAGATTCTCTGATGAAACCATTCTCCATGAGTCGGTCGACTTCTTCTTTCAGCGCTGCTGACCTCTCTGGACCCTAAGTTCTTCTTTTCTGTTTTACTGGCGTGAACTTTGGATCAATGTTGAGAGCGTGTACTGCAATCTCTGGTGATATTCCGCACATGTCAGCATGAGTCCATGCGAATACATCTAAATTTGCCTTCAAGAACGAGATCAGAATATTCTGAGCTGTAGTGTTGAGTTGTGAACCCACATTCAGTACCCTGTTTGGGTCCTTTAAGTCAACAGGTACCGGCACTGTCACCTCTACCGGCACTACTCTATTCTCCCCTGCACTAGCTTTTCTTGGATCCATCTCTCTCCGGGCACCGCTATGCTCGCCAGTGCAGGGACCAACCTGTAGTTGCTACAAGGTTTGTTCTTTGATGCGGACTGAAGGCGCCGCATCATTTCCCATTTCTCTCTTCTTTTTTTTCACGTAGCTCTTCAAGATAGCACTCCCGTCCCACGTTCTGATCCCCTTTAATTATCCCAATTCCGTTATCAGGGGGAAATTTTATAGTTAAACACCATGGGGCGAGAACAGCTTTGAATGCAGCCAGGGTCGGTCGGCCCAAAAAAGCATTATAAGCAGAAAATTCATCAACAATTATAAAGGTCTGCTTTAGAGCTACCTTTCTCGGCCCCTTTCCGAGCTCTACAATCAAGTCTATAGTCCCAATCGGCTGCTTTGGCTCCCTAGTAAAGCCAACAATTTTCAATGACGAAGCCTGAACGTCAGCCATTGGTATCTTCATCTGGTCAAAAGTTTTCTTGAAGAGAATATTACACGAAGCCCCGCAATCGACCATAATTCTTCTCACAGTGGCCGGGCCAATACCGGCAGAAATGACCAGAGGA
The DNA here is from genome assembly GCA_030765085.1 of Allium cepa. Classification (NCBI taxonomy): domain Eukaryota; kingdom Viridiplantae; phylum Streptophyta; class Magnoliopsida; order Asparagales; family Amaryllidaceae; genus Allium; species Allium cepa. The sequence goes on along the minus strand of CM060943.1, from coordinate 947,585,741 downwards.
TCTATCGTAGGGGCTTCAATACCCATAGAGTCCCTGGCGCTAAATATGATGTCATCAGGGAAAGTTTTCTGTTGTTTCAATGGCGCAGCATCCTCTAACACAAAAACACTTTCCTCTGTGGGTGCATGCTTCAGTGCACGAGCATACCTTTCCATCTCACCCCAGCTCCCGCCTGCTGGGTGAGGACCTCCCGTTATCACATTAATGACAGGCCTGTCTGACTCATGCTCTACGGCCTTCTCAATCGAGCTTGGATGGTGAGCGGGGACTTGTTGCCTTTGGACTGACGAGGTTGTTGTGTCCCTACCCCTTTTAACATACTGTTGGAGCTTGTTCTCTTTCAACAATTACTCAATTACTTCCTTCAAGTGTCGGCATTCGTTAGTGTCATGACCAGGCTGATTGTGAAACTGACAGAATCTTCCACTTTTCTCCATTTTACTTCCAACCCTCATCTTAGGTGGCATAGGATAACTGATATTATCTCTGGTTGCAAAGAAGATATTTTCAGGGGTATCAGACAAGGGTGTGAAGTTGAAAGCTCGACCCTTCTTTGCATCCCCTTGTTTATTTCCGCCATCATTCCCCCTTTTCTGAGCATTGGATTCTTTTTGTCTGGAGCGTTACTATCATTCTTAGTTTCTGCTGACGCCACCTTAGCCGATGCTTGAAGGCTTTCCAAGCGCATGAACTCATCGGCTTTTTTATAGAATTTATCGAGTGAATTTGGTTCTTACATTTTCAACCATTCTCCAAACTTGCTCGATCTATCGATTGCCCTCATCAAGTATGTTAAGACCATACGTGGCTCAGCATTATCAACCTCGGCCAAAGCTATGTTGAATCGATTCAAAAACGATTTGATGGATTCTCATGGGTTTTTCTCCAGACTTGACAATGACATTATATCCTTTGCTTTAGAGGCGTACAATCAAAACTGCTCCCTGAACTTCTTAGTTAAGTCCGAGAACTGATCAATGGATCTAACTGCCAGCTTGGTAAACCATAATAAAGCTACTCCTTCCAAATACACCGGGAAGTACCGGCACTTAATCTCATCGGATGCCCTGGAGCCAGTCATATGTCAGTCATACTTATACAGAAATTCGTTAGGATCACTTGTTCCTTTGTAAGCTGGAATAGTGGACGGAACAAATTTTCTCGGGAATTCAGCTTTCAGAATCCTCTCGGTGAATGGAGTTTTTCTTGGAGCAAAGCCCCACTCTTTCTCATCCTCGTCCTTTCTCATACTTTCTTTCATGATTTGACGGACCATCCCTGAAAAATACTCTTCATCATCCATAGGCCCTGCGGGGAAAACGTCAGCCATTCTTTCAGAGTTCTGCCTTGACAGTCGTTCACGAAGGGTCGGTTGAGGTCCTGATCCTCCATCCTGAGGAAGTGGCCTTTCAACGGGGCTTAACGCCCTTTGAGAAGTATTCCCTCTAACATCCTGAGCTCTATCAGCAGAGTTTCCTTCTTTATTCGTTGGCCGACGATTAGCCTCGAGCAAATCATTTAGCTTATTCAATATCAATGTATTCTGAGCATTCTGAGCCTCTAATTGTGCATTCTAAGCATTTAACTGTTGATTCAATCCCAAAACCACAGCGTCCAATTCCGCTCGCGTAACTCCCACAATTGGAGTTGTCTGACTCAGAGGAGGAGAAGTGGCGGTGTTCTCTTGAACATCATCAGATCTGGCAGATCTACGTTTCCTTCCGGGAGCCATAATTTCTGTTAGACTTCTGGTCTTAACGGAGATTCTTTCCTCAAAGTTTGGTGAAGCAATGATGTAAATACCCTGAGATCGATGTTCTCAGTGAAAGCACCAAAAATGTTAACGTGAAATTTTAACGCTAACACCTCGGTGTGTGTAGAAACAGTGTGAAAGCACCACCCGTGAATGCGGGAATCAAGAAATAGCAGTAAGTAACAGAAAATGCAGTAAATGAACACAGAGTTTATAGTGGTTCGGCTTATGATCAAGCCTACGTCCACTTCAATCCTTTTATTGCTGAGTGGATTACAACTTATTACAATCTCTTCCAATTACAATTCAATTCCGTTCAAAGGACAAGTAGCTAGAGAAAACTTCGATGCAACGAAGTTCTTCAAATTCATGGTTGAATGTGTCGAATCTTTGTGTGAAGTGGATCTAAGCGTCTTGCGTATGCTTGAAGTGTTGAAATGTAGATTGTTTTGAAGATAGTAGAGTATTAATGCCTTGAAGAAAATGATCCAAAAGCCCCCAGAATGTTGGAAGTGGTCGTGTATTTATAGGCGTGATTCTGGACATGATTTATCTTCCAAGTCCTAGGTCGTGGACGACCTAAGTTAGGTCGTAGGTTGTAGGTCGCTGACGACCTAAGGAACCTTCCATATCTGTTGCATTTTAAACTTGTCTTTGCCTGCTTAGGTCGCGAGCGACCTATTGTAGGTCGTAGGTCGCGAGCAGTGTTAGAATTTTAGTAGGACAAGGTTTCCCTCTAGTCTTGAGCAAGTTATAAGTCGTAGACAACCTATGAGTGTGGTTGGTCTTGTAGTGCCGAGGCATCCAATGTAGCGACCTAAGCTAAGTCATTCACTCGTTAGGTCGCTAAGTCTTCTTATCTCGGTAGGTCGCTGAGTCTTCTTGGCAAGTTAGGTCGCTGATACCCATAGGTCGTAGGTCGTGACAATGCTTAAGTCTTTAGGTCGCAGAGCTACTTTATGGAGTTAGGTCGTTGAGACTATTATGCCGTTAGGTCGTTGAGACTATTATGCCGTTAGGTCGTTGAGACTATTAGGTCGTCGGGTAATCTTAGGTCGTTGGGCTGCTGAGTTATAGATCGCGGAGTTTTTAGGTCGTTAAGTCGCGAAGTGTTAGGTAACTAGGTCGCAATGTAATGTTAGGTCGCTAGGTCGCATTACATTTTAGGTCGCTTCAAAATGGGAGTTAACAAAAGTCGTTTCATGTTCGCATACATTTTACTAGTATCGGGATGAATGGTAAATTTAGAATGATGAGAATCGTCTAAAATATCTTTACGAAGATCACTAATATTTGGCACAATAAGTTTACCAAATTTCGAATGCCTCTACGAGCATCAATATCGTAGTCTTTCAAACCTTCAATATTTCTCCCCCAACAACTTTGGCTAAGATAAGCCAATTCGGGATTATGATTTTGAGCTTCAAGTGTGCATTCTAAAAGAGGAAGATGAGTCTCAAGGCAAAATAAAACAAGAATTGAACATGAATCAGATCCGCGATCTCGAATCTCGTAAGTGGATAAAGTCTCGAGATTCTTCCACTAGGATATCATCATGGAAACAACCGCTTGTTGCTTTCTGCTAAGGGCATCGGCAGCATGATTTCCATTTCCAGGACTATAGAGAATATCAATGTAACGACCCGATTTTTTCGACTTTCGAAAGTCGACATTAATACGTCCATTGTATCAACTGCCTAACCATCGAATGCGGGAAAACCGAACCATTAGGGTTTAGAAGAAGAAGATAGAAGAAGAAACAAAAACAATAACGGAATCTCACATTTCGCAGCGGAACAACGTATAATACATAAATGAATAATCTTTAAAACAAAGAATCATAACTGTTATTACATTACGTCACTTTACATTATCGAAGTGTTACAACAAAAACAACGGAAGAAAATATAACATATACTAGTGATACGCTTCACCATCCAGCTTGCTTCTAATCTCCACAGCAACTCCTGAATTCCAGAATGACATGATAATCTGACTCTAGACCGCCCGTGTGGAAATTGGTGGGCACCCAGAGTTTAGAAAGGGAACAATAAACTCCTGGTCAGTCATGGGACTGGTGTGAGATCTTAAAAATAGTTATTTTCACAAAGAAAATAAAAGAAATCCTCTACGCTTTCGAAAATGAAACTGCCATAAGGCCTCCCGCCACACACACAATGCAAACGCACACTTCGAGGAGATTTCTCCTTATGATAGTCAAAAATGTTTGATACGCAAAAACCTTTGGATATTATTTTTATTGCATAGTGCAGAAAACATTTCGAAAGTATAATATTAATCTTAGCCAACATACAACATTTCGTCGTATGCCTACTATAGCTACCATGTTCAATAGCAGGTTACCGCCACATTCCATGGCAGGTTATGCAACTAAAACCATACATGGCGCGTATTGTTTCTTTGGATTTCTAACAAATGGTCAGGAAAAGGTACTTCCTAAATGGATACGGCTCTGGAAGGACGCCCCGAGAACCTAACCGGATCTCTGCCAACAAGGCCGGCGTTACCTCACACTTTAACCAAGCTATAACATAGGTAACTAACACACAAGTATGCCATCCCCGGTCGTTACCGACCTTTATCCGAGGATCCTCAACCACAAAGCAACATCAAACAGTAATAAATTTACAGTGTCCACATGAGTTAATTATCTGGGCTCCATACCATGATACCAACCTTTATCTAGAAGAAAATGTACATACCCTAGGGGCGCGACCCCTAAAAACCTTGCCGCAACATTCCTGTTTCGACCATTTCTTGATTGTGAGGCTCGACGAAGTCTCGTCCACAAAGCTACGCTTTTTCGCAAAGCCATGCTTCGATCAACAAATGATCAGCAAGATTTCGTATGCCACATTACCAAATTGGGAATGTATCACTAGTAACCATCAACTACATAACCTCTGAGCTCGTACGTCTCGTAGAAGGGTGTTAAGCTAAGAGAATAAATTCTCCGCCACCAACATAAATGTATTTGATAGAAACCAGCTTCACAGCTTAATCTGTAACGTCAGACACACATCCATACAAGTCTGTTCCAGGTTCGAACAGAACCAGAGGCACTTCCGAAGAAGCCCTTGCAATCCGGGTATTCACAATCCCGGTCGGACTTCCCATCACTTAGGGAATCTCTATACAGTAGCTACTCAGTGCAGAGGCAATCGATAGGTCATCCTATCATTCTCGAAAATACTCGGTCTTCACCACCGGTCTTCAACTGCAATCCCATTTCGTCGTATCGTTGTGCGGAATGGGTTGTATGACACAAAGGTCCTCTCTCAGCTAATCCAAATAATGAGCGCTTATTTTTAAATATAAGTGTCCATTAAGATTTCAAACCTATCACAACAATTTCCATTTTGATCTTTTAAATAAAAGATTCATCACAATCACAAAGGTTCGATGTGTTTTTCGGATATCCACATGGAATCCGACCCCTGGTCGCATCGAAATTCAAACACTAATTAAAGGCAAATATTGATAGTCGGTTATTTAACTATCAATCAACATTCACAACAATTACCAGATTTAAATAATTTTCCCAATGATTTATTTTCAAAATATCTTTGAAAGATATATTTTCACACTTCAACCATTTGAAAACAAATTTCAAATCACTCTTCACTCGCGGAATAAAATTCCCGATGTTATTTCTTTCCACTGAAAGTCTACCGAGTTAAAATACTTTTAAATAATTTAAATTACTTATTCAAAATATATACTAGGAAACATTTAGACAAAAATATTTTTAACCATTTGCTTAAATATTTGTTATGAAATTATTATACTAATATCTTATATAAAACTTCAAGTCCAAATTAACTTTAAAATAAAGTTAGTAGATCAAGTATAACTATTTAAATAACCATTTCCTAAAACAAATATCAATTAAATCTTTAAATAATCACTTCTATAATTAATTAATTAAATCTTTACTTTAAATATTTTCAAGATAAACCAAGTAAATAATTTCTCCAAAATATTCTTTTAAAACCAACTTAGGACTTTTAATTTATATTTTAAAAGCTACTTTCAAAACATACTCGGCTTTCCAGGGAAAATACACTTTCATCTCAAAATGGTCCACTTAGACCAATTTAATAAACCTTCTCCATTTATTTCAAATTTACATTCCAAATCCGTAAATTCCTTTCCACACTTTAAAAATAAACTAATATTTATTTTTAAAACAAATTTCCCTTTATTTTATAAATTCCATTGTAAATTCAAATTTCCAAATATCCATTGACAGACGATTTGTCAAAACGATTCCCAAATATTCACTTTCAAGCACCAAATCAAATTTCCATATTGATTTCCCAAATTTTTTTTCAAACACCCAAATCAATTTCCAAATGGATTTCCCAAAGGTTTATTTTAAATCACCAAAATCGATTTCCAAATTGATTTCTGAATTTTGTTTCAAACATCGAATCAAATTTCAGTTTGATTCCCAAAGATTTATTTTCAAGTACCAAATCAATTTTCAAATGGATTTCCAAATTTATCATCTTTAAAAATAAATCCCTTTATTTTTGTCCCAAACTATTTGAAATCCGAATTTTTAAATAAATCCTTCAACTTTTAAAAAACATTTCTGTAACGACCCGTAAATTTTAATAAATAAAATAGGTTAATTTAATTGGATCTTTGTAATTAAGAACGAATAAATTTTTTTATAATCTATAATCAAATGAGCTAAAAAGAATTGTAGCAATGGTAATTTAAAAGTTAATTATTGATAAATGGAGTGAAATCCCACTAACGAAATAGGGTAAATTGTTGCACTTGGGTATAAATTGGAAAATAAGCAATTAAAAGTAAGCTTTGAATTAACTAATGAAATATTATATTAATTAATATATACTTAATAAAGGAGTTGAATTGAATCAATCTATTTAGTTTAAACTAATTAATTGGTGTGCAAATTATAAGTGGGTTTATAGTAAGAAATTATACTACAGTGAATTGGATTTAAGATGAAATTGAAATATTGAAGTATGTGATGCAAATATATCATATATAGCAGTGGAATAAAATTAGTGTTATTATAATGTGGTTGGTAAGTAACAAACATATAAATGAAATTAGAAGAAAATAGGTGACAATGAATATAGATTGTTCATTGATTTGATGTGTTAAATAAATTTTGGTAATCAATCGCAATAAATTTAAATTTAACGCTTTGTTAATGGAAATTTAGGTAATAAGTTATGAAGGTCAATAAATAGTTAATTGAAACAGTTGTAAGGTCAAAATTGATTGCATTTAATAAATTGGGGGATAAATTTCATTAAAGGTAATTTATTTATTATGTTAATGTAAACTAAGATAATTTAAGGTACGTAAATGATGATTAATACAATAACGGAAGTGTGAATGTGAATTGAATAGAAACGAAAATTTATTAATAAGGCAGTAATTGATGTAATAAAAAGCATGAAACCAAGTGAATAAATTTATTTAGAATAGTTAATCGTAATTAATGTATATAATTGGAAAAGATATAATAAATGGAAATAGGAAGGTAATTAACTAAGGAAGTAATACGTAATAAATTGAATAAAATCAATATTATATAAGAATTGTAACATTTGTTTTGAATAGTGGATCCATATGTGTAATTTAAAGGTTATGATTACGGTTGTTTTAAGTTAACCATTTATCTAGTCTATTGAATTAAAACGGGTAACCAATTGAAATAAATCTATATTTAATGTTACGTTAATGTAAATTAGGGAAATAATGGGAAATAAGGCCAATCTTATTTATAATATAACAGTTGGATGAATAAAAGGAATGAAAATAAAGTTTTATCAATATATTGGAATTTAATTTATGATAATTGAATTAATTGCAAATGAATGAAATTTAACATATAATTATTACGTTAATAGAAATTTATATGGAAGGTGAGAATATTAATGTGATAAGTATGGAATCCAATGTTAAACCCTTTTATTTGACCATAATAAATGGAATAATTATTAATTTATTTAATTTAATAGAATTATCGGATATTTAAATTATAATTTTGTATACAATGAACATGAAGATTTGACACTACAATTGATAGAATAATCTACTTTTAATTGACATCTAAACTTGTTTAAAAATTTTGTAGATGATTAAGAAATATAAAGGTGATAAAGTTGGTGATTATAGAAGTGAAATTAAAAATTGGATTTAATTTATTTAATTAATATAAAAATAGCCATTTTGACCACTGACTCGGATTTCGAAGAAACTAGTTTCATCGGATCCGTAATGGTGAACTATTGCAGGATTTCAAGTTTCGTAGCGATCGGACTTGTCGTTTGATCGTACGAACGTGAAACGCCTTGAAGCAATAGAATTGAAATCAATTGAAATCAATTTGAAAAATATTGATTTTAGCATAACTTCTCCATATGATGGAATTTGGACATGAAACCTTTCCCATTGCGTTTAAAATATTTTAAATCATCTATTTCGATATATGGTTTGACCCATTTTCGTATCGGAGCCGAAACGGGCTTTTTGGGCTACTTTGCCGTTAGCACGTAAATCTATCTTATCCATCCATTCAAATGTCAATCCTGCCTATATAAATCGTGCTATAAACCCTAGCAGCCTCTATACCTTATTTCTATATGTACAGAAACTTCTATGGTCCTCTTCCTCAATGGTAGACAAACAAATTCTAGATCCATATACAAATAAAAATGAAATCCAAAGCCAAAATTTCAATCTTCTCAAACCGTAGAAATTTTATATGGATTTGAAGCTCTCGACGAGCGCAACCTAAATCTATAATTCTTTTTTGAAATCGAATCAAAACTTTTCCAGAAAACCCTAGTTTATTCTCGACCGTTCGTTCCGTCAAGATCGACGACAACCGATCGTCGAATCGAGGACGCTGGGTGGTGGAGAGTCAATGGCGTAGTGCACCGGAGGGGTTCATTCGACATGATGACGGCTAGATCTACGGATTTAATTCGGTTAGGGTTTACTCTAAAGCAGTGGTTAGGGGCATTTGGACGGTGGTGGTGGCTCGGGTGGCCACGCGTGGGGGGTCGAGGCTCGTGGCATGGTCGGCGCTCGAAAGAGTCGACTCTGGCAAGCCGGGGCAAGAGGCAATGTCTTGGGCGAACAATGACAGGCGGCGGCTATTTGGGCATTGGTTCGTTCGCGCGGTTGGATTTCTAAGAGAGGTATCAGTGACGTGGCGTGTAAGGTAACAAATTAGTATCTGTTATATATATATTACAATTTAAATCGTTCAAATCTTCTAACGTCTATAACTTTCACATACGAGATCAGATTTGGACGCACTTTCTTGCATTAGGATCGTATTTAAATTTCGGATATTTTGGCGCTGGTTTGGGCAGATTTGGAGACTGCTCAATTTTTGGGTTTAAATCGGATTTTAATTCGATTTAAATTGAAAAGGTGAGTTGTAACAACCCGCATATTTATCGGTTGTATATTTAAATATTTTATTTAAATATAACATCAATTGTCGGATCATAGTCCGAAAAGTTACTTTCTGCAAACGGTCGAATTGGGTCTCAAGACCACTTCCATTGAGTTCAAAACGTCGTTTGCGATCTTTTTGAGTGTAAGCTTCGATATATTTGGAGTAAGTCGAATTTTGCTATTTGCTAAGTGGGCTTTTGGGTTTGGGTTTCACCCAAACTGTTCTATAAACCAACTCAGCCCTTCTGTCCTTCCATTCACTTATTCATTTCGTAAAAACTTAAGCTAAAAACAGATAATGGTGGAAGAGAAAGGAAATTAGAAACTCCTAGCCCTAGATCCTCTTGCAAATCCAAATTCTTGCTCCAAAATCAAAGAGAAGCCATTGGTAAGCTCTTCTTCATCTTCTCCAACTCTTCTCCCCTTCAATTTCAGAAAGTTTTCCTAAACCTAACTTATGAAAATACTTGTTTGTTCTTAGATTGATGCTTGTTGGATTGAAGTAGTGACTAATTGGTTTTCTCCTTGTGACTTAGCTCCACCATTTTCTTTGGTTGTGAGATAAAAGGTGAGTTTTGAACTCACATCTACTTCTCTTGATATCATAGATGTTGGGTATGAATTCCTAGCACTTGTTCATATGCTCTTGCTTTTGGTTTGGAATGAGTTGGATGGGTTCAATTCTTTAAAGATCCTAACTTTGATGTTTGAATATGTTTTTGGTTGCGAATCGGAGAGCTAATGGAGCTGGGGTATCTATTGGCTAAGGCTCCTTAACTCCATTGCTCGAACGGTGGCATTTTGGAGGAACTTGCAATTCATTGGGAAAAAGGGCAGAAACTGCAAATTTATGCAGTTCGGCCGACCAAGCCCTGTAGCCGGTCGACCGACCTGCTCATGTCGAGTTTTTTTATTTCCTGCATCTGGCCAGCCGACCGAGCCCTGAAACCGGTCGACCGACCTGCTCATGTTTTGCCTGTTTTGCCTAGTTTTGTATATTTTGATTTGTTTTCCAAATTTTATCGATTCAAGTAGCTTCTTAGTGGTTGTTATTGCCTCTTTGACTTTGATAACTTATTTTTGACATCATCCATGGGTTTTTATAAAATAATCTTTCTAATCATATTAAAAGCTCGTTTCTCCAATTTATAAATTCTATTCAAAACACACACTTTCGCACTTCGAGCGAAGTGGAAGGGTGATTAAATGGTTGGGCAAAACACGGACTATGAATCTGTGCATTTATCTTTCTGATTAATCCCCGACCTATTCAATTGTTCGTTTTGACCTTCGGGTTTGGTTTACTGAGGATATGAGGTGAACTTTGTACTGCTTCGAGTGTGAAATTAACTAATGGATAGTAAACCGTTTAGTGCGAACGGGTGGTTATGGGACTCACGTTACCACTTTTCGGATTCCTTTCTGGGAGTTTGTGACACATGCTTCCTTTGGGATAGTGTCTTCGGACTGTCTCCTCTGGCTTGTTGCCTTTAATATCGCTTTTGGAGTTGGTCCTTTGCCCCGACCCGAGAGATATTTGGGATTGTCGGTTACCTTTAGTATTGCTTTCGGAGTGATTTCTTCATCACCGCTCAAGAGATATTGGAGTGATTTCTTCACCACCGCTCAAGAGATATTGGAGTGGTTTCTTCACCGCCGCTCTAGAGATATTGGAGTGGTTTCTTCACCACCGCTCTAGAGATATTGGAGTGGTTTCTTCACCACCTCTCAAGAGATATTGGAGTGGTTTCTTCACCACCGCTCATGATGTTTCATTGATATTATATTCCCTTGGTATCGTCCTTCGGTGTTGGTCTTTTTGAGCCGCATGATGAGTAGTGTTTACCTTGTGGAGCTTGTATACCTTATTGGTATTTGTTATTTGCCTTATGGTTTATTTCGGGATATTCTTATCCTTTGTTTCTATATGTTGCCGATGATATGAGGCTTGTTAACATACGATTCATCTTTTGTTAGATGATTGTGTTATCTCTTTTAGAGATATTTGCTATATCTTGTAACCTTGCAGGTTTATTGTTGTTCAGTTTATCTAACTGATTTGTTTAGCTAGACTGACCCGTGTATTAATTACTCGGGTCAGACCGAGATCTTTTAGGTTAGGTGCCTTTGGACTTAGCCTATGTTGCTTTCGCATGGACTACTCCGCTAGCTTCTTTTTGTCATAGCTTTTTGTGTAGTCCTATTTTGTTGTAACTCTGATATGTATTCTTGTGAAGTCGTTTGTATATTGTGGTTTGCTATACCACTTGACATGTATTATTTTGTATACTCTGTTGTGTATCAATATATGTGTATATGATGATCAACTGTTCTGTGATGTATATTACATTTGAGTTGTTATATTCTATTCTGATAGATCCTCTAGCCACCTATGGTTTTGTTTTAAGTATTCATTGGATATGTCGGTCTGCTGGGTAAAGCAATCGTCGATGTATTCAATAGATAATTAAAGCAAGGCTATAGATGGTCGCTCCTAAACAGCCTTATTCTCCGTGTTAGCAGACGGTATTATCTATTAATACTCTTTGCTAGCGTGGGTATAGAGGTGGGGCGTCACATGAGTGCTCTTACCCACTCACAACTTCTAAGATTTCATATGTTTGTTGAATTAAATTTTGATGTGATTTAAAATTTATCTTTGATTTTTTAGGCATATATTTAATCATCATCTCAGTTAGATAGCATTTATTTAAATTTAATTGTTATTTAATTTTCATTTCCATATAAATTGCAAGTTAAAATTTTATTTATTTATTATTGCATATAAACTGCTAGTTAAACAGTTTTAATTTATTATTGAATATAAACTGCTAGTTAATACTTGTTGTTCCTTCCACTTTACAGTGATTTTACGGTTTATATTGGATGATGATTGTTATAAATGGTTGATGATTGATATTGGATGCTGTATTTTATATTGTATAAACTACAAGTTATTATGCATTTTCATTTCATTCGGGATTGCGGTTTGAAATGATATATAACTGTATTTTATTTTTAAATTACGGATTGAAATGATAAATATCTGTATCACTTGACCATAGGGTAGAAAATTATATACAGACACCGTAGCCTATATATATAATATTTTGAAATAATTTTCTATGGTTTTGCAAAGGAATATACGGTTTAATAAATATTAAATTTGGATGTTATATAAATATTATTATATATGTATGTATATATAGTTAAATCCTTGAATTTAAGCTATGTATAAAATTGATTAATAAAAAAATGAGTTTAATAATGGAGTTTGATTGTTTTATATTTTATGATTTAGTACCTATTTGAGATATTGTATATATAGAGTTTTTAAATGATCTAAATGAAATTTAAGTTGGGAGATAAATATGAAATTGGTTTAGACTGACTTATTTAAGAATTGTACTTAAATAAATTTTGACTTGGAATTTAAATAAAAATGAAGATTTTAAATGGATATAATTCTTATAACTTGATTTGGTTTAAAGTAATTTAAATGAATATAAAGTTGAGATAAATGAATTTATCAAGTTAAATTAATTGAAAGAATATCCATTTGTTTGAAGTTAAAAGTTTTACTTAAATTACATGGGATTTATTAAGTAAACGTTTCAAATGTAAATAATAACAATTGAATTATATATATATACACACACGAGTATGGTGGCACGTCCGTTGGACGTGTGCAAAGAAGGAAGTGACCGAATTTTCTCTTTGCAACAATTATGCGTGAAAGATTACAACAAAGTTCTCACTAATTGTGGGAAAAAAAAGGGAAACGCATAAAAGTATCATAATATAATGGAACGTAATAATAAAGTATTATAATGGAGATGCATCATTTTATTGTCGAGAAAAGCAAGAAAACAAATTTTGCATGATAATATACAAAAGAAATCCCTATTTACAGGAACAACCTTATTATGCAGTCATACAAAAACAAAATTTTCATGATAAATATAAGGTAAGTTTGTTTACAGAATAATAATCTAAGAATCACATTGTCAGGTGACTATTTCATCAAACAATTTGAAATTAACCACAAACTTGCTCATGCCAATAAACTATAGTCCTCATCTATTACAATCTGAGTAGAATGCATGAGTACATTTCATAGAGAATATTACTGAAACATTTATAAATGTACTAAAAACATAGATGGCATGCCTGTAGTGATAAGTAAACCGATAGAAATGAAGATCGTAAATGATGAAAGCCATCTTCAATAAATTTTACTGATCTGCAAGAATGTGGGCATTTTAGGAAGTGTTAAAAAGGCTTCACTCTGAACTTGTATTTTTTAATTGTGCTGTTCAGAGCTATTACAGAATCAATTGTTGAAATATTAGGAAAACAAAGCTCTTTGGTTGATTCATTGGTGCTCAAATAGTCTGCAAATTGATGACAGGCTGCCACATCTGGATCCAAATTCATAGCATTTGGATAAAACTCTGGTGTACCGTCGACAGCTAGTTGAAACTATGGACTCTTGTAAAAGGCCCGTTCCCTGTAGTGTAGTAAAACTACTGCCTGGCTTGAATGCTACTGAGTAGTAGCAGAAGAAAAGTCATTGAATCCAGTAAGAAAACTTCTAGTTACTGAAGGAGATGGTAAGTCGTCGAAGGCGACGGTACTGCACAGATTACGTTTGAATCTGTAGAATTTTAGACAAAAGTCAAACTGCAAATCATTAACAGGTCCGGGCACTATAGCCAATGATGAAGCTGGGGATAATGAAGATATGTTGCAGCTCTTAGATTTAAAAGAAGAAGACATATGGAGATTCAAGAGGGCCCATACCCGAACAAAAATAGTAATAAATAAATTGAAGATGACATAAAAACTGATAACATTACCGGATATTAATTAACTATCCCAACTCAGAGTAGATAGAGAACCATCAAAATAGTATGGGGCTCGCTTTAAGAATGATTGCACACATTGGTGGTTAACAAGAGTTCCTAATACTTGGAATCAACTACTTTATCCTTCCATCTTTATTGAACCGCTCCTTTGTATTACATTTTAATATAATACCCATGTATTGTGAAGGTGGAGGATCCTACTTATTACCAATTTGTTATTAAACTTGAAAATATAGCAACAAAATTTTGGGTGATAATATATTTTTATTTGTGTTAAAGAGTTATTTAACGTTATAAAATATATGCACTTCCAGATTTAGAATGATAGTTAATATGATTTCATGAAAGCCCTACTTTAGATTTAGAAAGATAAAGCTAACAGGAGTTCCTAATTAACTCCGGTCCTACAGCTGAATTTTCAGCATTTTAGATTAAAAGCTCTACTTTTCAACTTAATTAAGTAACTGCTTCAGTGGTAGAATCCATCTGTACATGGCTTCATGAAAGCATCCTATGTTACTACGTGTACCAATACGCTACATGTTTTATTTGTTATGTAATGATCTGCTATGTAAAGTACATATACATGAATTTGGCCTTTAAATTAGTCATGGTGTTCATGTAAGTGTTGACCTCATATTAGGAAAAAAATACTTGCTAACCTTTATATTAGGAAGTTGAATATACAATGCCCAATAGGTGCATAAAACATACTGGCCTTTAAGGTTACATGCAATGGAAGAAAAAAAAATACAAATGGAGGTGCAATGAAGAAAACAATATCTTATAATTTATCGAACTGTCCTATTTGGAGAAAAGAAATACCCGTGATGAACCGGATAATTTCTTTGATTCTGTAACATCTTCTTCATCAAATTGATCTGCACCATATGCAGGAACACATGCTTTATGCCAGAAATGCCTACAACAATCAAGTAAATGGATACATATAAGAAAGCAGAATCACCTCCTCAAACATTTACACATTCTGGAGAGGTATGATCAAATGGATTGCATGGTGATGGTTTTAGATTTTGAGCTTTTGCATCTACTGTTAGTAATATAAATCCTTGCACATGAAAAACGAACAAAAAATTATTAAATTTAAAATATACGACTTTTTCATGTATAGCTTAAGCTTATGATAATGGTTTTACCACAATTTCTATAGCTGCAGAAATGATGATCACTAATTCAATTTACATTCATACATAGTTTTGATGGTACATCTAAAATTACCTTTACTGTTTTGCATTTTTCTCGCCATTTAATTTGTAAAAACAATCAATAGACAAATAAATCAAATTTTACTACATTTACAACCGTTGTTGTCCTAACTTTCAATGGTTGTAGCACATTTAGAAATGAAAGAAATTCATTCATTCCTTTTGCGTGCCATGCCATCATAATGTAAATTCAAAATTTTGCATTCCAATCGTAGGAAAATGAAACAAATCCACTTAAGTTCAAATGAAAACACCATATATTTAGTATCTAAAACATACAATATAATAAAAATGACAGTAATAATTGTTCAAAGTCAATCATAAGTGGAAACTGACTTATTTTTATAATTTGAATTTAAAGATCTAAACGAAAAAGAGATGGTTCAAATGAATGTTTCTTAAAGCTGTCTTGTATCTTTGATAAATTCTTTTCTTCAAATTTCTTAGTTATGATAAACTGAAAAACAAAAGGAATAAAGGGATCATGTAAACACAAACTTAAAATTAAAATCATTATGCCACCTAGCTGTTTAAATAATGAAAATAGAGCATCATAAAATAAAGATAAAAATATGAAAAGCACATTGATGGAAAATTAACATGTACATAGTCCTAGGCATATTACTCTTATCATGCTCATAATACACTGTTCGAGCGGTGTTTTCCTGCAGTACACAATGTAAAAAAAAAAAGATTTTCGGTCGATGGTAACCTATAGTACAAAATCATATGCCTTTAGCAACATACCCGAGTTTATAATTATATCAAAATTTAGAACATGCTACAACTTAAACTATCAAATCATTACAAACTATTATAAACTATCAAACTCAAATAATCTATCCGCAATAATAAAACAAATTCCAATAGGCATAAAATAGAATGACTGATTGATCAATCTACCCCCGCACTCCAGTTAAGAAACTGTTCATTGACTTTCCAACTTTCTCCAATATTAGAAACAAATATTATTTATAGAATTTCAAGTTAGGCATTAATATCCACGGTATGCATAACTGGATTTACAATAGTTTGATAGTTTGACTCAAACTATCAACATATAATTTATCAAAATAGCAAACCATCAAATTTTATAATATCAAACCTATAATATATAATTCGAATTGGAATTATATGCTCCAACTGTATCTGGACAATTTATCCACTCAAACTATCAAACATCTTGGGGATTTCAAATGTCTTGCAGGTTTGCGTTGTCCACTCAAAATATCAAACTATCAATTCGAAAGTTGGAGCATTTTTAACTTAGGCATTAATATCCATGGTATGCAAAATTGAAGAATTGAATACACTGTTTTGTCCACTCAAAATATCAAACTATCAATTCGAAAGTTGGAGCATTTTTAAGTTAGACATTAATATCCATGGCATGCACAATTGTAGAATTGAATACACTGTTTTGTCCCCTCAAACTATCAAAATTATAGACCACACAATAACATGGCTAATGAGTTATTAACAAAGTTAACAATTAATATACACACATAGAGAAACCAAAATATATGTTAGAAAATAAAGTTACCAAATTAGGATCGAATATTGAAGTTTCAGCCGCAATGAAATTTTTTCCAAACTCATACAAACATGATCTTCAATGTTGATAATTTCTCCTGATCCAATTTCTACAAACAATAATGTTCATGTTAATAGTATACAATCTTTTAACATGACAGTGAAGTACATCGAACTTACAGTTCAACGGTTACTGTATAATATTAATGAAATATCAAGCTAAGAAGAGTAAAGTTTTTGAAAAAGGAAACAAATAAAACTATCAAAAATCTTTACCAAGCAAAGTGCTTTAAGCTAGGATCTAACCTTTTGATAATTATTCCATTTGCAAATTGAAGTCCGTAATAGATCGATAAGATACCACTCCCAAATTAATCTTAAAAGGGATTGGATCCTTACCAATAGCAATTGTTTCCTACAGGAAAGCAAATAAATCAATTTAAAATTAAAACAGAAATTATAGATTGTTAAGAATCATTAACCATCCTGAAGATAGGATCTATACGCGCTTTGGCCGTATAGGAGAAAAGGAAGTCGTCGAAAAAAAGAAAAAACGAAGGTCGATGATGGTGGGAAATGGGAATACGGCATCCAGCGCCACTGACATCGAATGGTTTAGAGTAGTTATCAAGTGCTTATGATGCTGATTTGTGAAGAGAGACATAGATAGTAGGGTAGTGGGATAAATTAATTACAAATGAGTACTTCATATTTGATAAAGGTCTGAAGAAGTAAAAAAGAACTATAAAAGTGGAGCATACGTTGAGACGTGACGAACTGGGAAGGTATTTATACAAATAGACAATTGTGTCCTAATTGCAAACATTACCGAACTATGAATACAAGTGGACACTTTTGGAAATATCAAAAAGGCTTCACTTTGACCCTTTGACCAAGGGTTTTGCTTTATAGTATAGATATATGGAATTATCAAAGAATTAGTTTTGAAATGGTGGAATATTTAAAGCTTTGAAATATATGGAAATTTGAAATGGTTTATTTGGAGGTTCAAATTTGAATTTGGAATTTATTTATGAAATTAAAGAAGCTATTTTATTATATAAAGTAATTTAATATTTAAACCATTGAAATAATTGAAGTTATGTTTCAAAGGTATGGGTTTTCAAGGTATATAGATTTGAAAGTGCTATGAGTTTAGAAAAAGGATATATTTGAAATAAAAATGGTATCATATTGATTTGGGTTTTAAAACGAAAATGATATCGTATTTTAATGGTTTTGAAATGAAATATTTATTTTGGTTTTGAAGTATAATTACTTTAAATGACCACGGTGTTATAATAACGTTTGGCTATTGAAGGGACCGGGATCGAAAGTTGTCATACTCTGTGCCAACTCCAGAAACCACTTTAACAACTGTGTACGCGGTGGAGATTCCAGAATGAAGCAGGATGGTGGCGGCGTTTCCTTTGATGCAAATACATGGACCCAACTCCCGTGAGTTGGCATAAGGCGACTAAAACAGGAGCGATCGACGGGTTAATGAGGTAGCACCTTTGATCGGACACATCCCTTCTATATTATACTTTGACTTTTGGATTGATTCAGTGGCCACTTTTGATTTCGTTGATTTAGGGGTGTTGTTCGAGGTGGGCGGTAGCTGCGCGCTACGCGTTACCACCTACCCGGAAGCGTAATTGGTATATCTACCCTGGCATTGCCTAGTTGTGCCGTGTCACCAACCATACCAATCCTTTACTACGAGTTTCTATTTGTGTCGTACCTATGGATTGCCTTCTCGTAGTCACCCGATCAGGAGATATGCAGGCAGCGTATAGTTTACGTGTTAAAGTGGAAAATGTAAATCCTTAATGCTACTTAAAAGTAAGTTTATTTTACTATAGACATTATTATAATAGCGAAATATTACTACATAGTAAATAGTTTAACGGATCCTTAGGAGATTTACATTAAACACTCCAATCAGCCTTAATGTAAATTGAAGTTGTTGTGTGTGCACTAATCCACCATTTTTCCCGACTTCCACGCTCACGCACCTAGCCTCGGCCCAAGCCCCCAACCATGGTAGAGCCTTTGACCACTTGGAATTGGTCGAAACCCATATTTCGATCAACTAGAAACTACACTATGCATACACATCTAAAAATCATCATCTTTGTTTCAAAAATCTTACTTTCGAATGTTTATTCAAGACATATTGTCAAATTAACAATTTAAAATATTCGAATAAATAATAAAATTCCTTTTTACTGTGAAATTGAATGTCCAGAGTCCATGATATACTGTCAAGCTTCAAAGCAAAGTTCAAAACTATGATTTAAGATTAAACAACCTATTTTGTTTAAAAATCCAAAGTTTAAAATGTTTTTGTATGAAGGAGTATTAAATTTTTCCTACTTTTCTTTGCTCAGAAACTAGAAATGTGACAGCCCAAATTTTAGCAATATTTTTTATTTATAACTCCGGAGTATTAATTTTTCGAAAATTTGATTGTCTAAATTTAATTATAAATAATCACCCAAGATTTTTATTAGTGTGAAAATTCTAAAATTCTTATTTTGGTTAAAAATTAACATTTTTTTGAAGGTATAAATATTTAAATTTTTAATTTTTAATCTTTTGATTTAATTTAATATATTCGTAACAACGTTTATTTCACCTTTTGTTCTTTAAAAAAAATGAATTTATATTTTTAAAAATTTAATATTTTATATTTTACTTATATACATTTTTGAATATAAATTTAATAGTAAATGTGTAAACAAATCATATTTTTATATAAGTAATAAATTTCCAAAACTTTGTGTATAAATAAACTGTTTAATTTCGTGTTTAAAGGGCGCGTTATTTGATGGAATAAATAATGTATATACACATACAAGAAAACGAATAAAATTTAAATCCGTTACTTTCATTTTTTTGGACAAAAATCACTTCGTCTGTTGTACGTATTCTAATTTTATTCACTTTCCTTTTACTCTCTTGATTCAATAGGAACGTTATTTACAAATTTTATAACCGTTCGCCTTTTTAATTTCTTGCCATTGTTCCCATCAACGCGAGCTTTAAATTTTAAATGCATTCAATATTGTTTAAAATCTTATTCCAAAATCTAATCCTAGCTGACCGTTTCTTCTGCTTTAATTTCGAAACCCATTTGCTTAAAATTTGTTAAAAATCTAGTAACCGTGTATAACAAGAAAAATCAGTGCTCAATCAAAATCATGGCCGTTTTTTTAAATCAATATCTTATTTCTTGCCTATAACTACTCATTAAAAATCAAAGCTAGTTTAATTTCCTTTCCATTTCAAAGTAAGTTGATTTATTGCCGTTCTTTCTTCTCCTTAAATCACGCTACCTCTCTGATCAAACCTATATAAATCACGAAAATATTCATTTCTCAAAAAAATTTATTTTTCTAACCTTTCCTTTCCTACGCTCCCTGTTTCCACTTCTTTCTTTATGACATTCATTATATATATACACTACAACTGGAAAGTTATAAACGTATAAACATAGAAACGTTTTGTATTTATTAAAAATTTAAAGCTTACCTCTAATTATGACTTTTCTCTTTCCTTCCGTTCAAATTTAAACGCGCATCAATCAATTGCTTTAATAAATATTGCAGAATCAATGCACAGACGTTATCAATTTCATTTTATGGTGGTACATTTTTTTACGTTTCGTACCGTTTAAATTTTAAATAATGTGCTTTTATGGTTCAGCTGAATCAAGCAACGTGACCGCTGCTATTTATTTCTTTTATTAATTGCTACAATTATTTTCACCAAGTCAAGGGTTGACCGTTACAATAACTTTTATTTATTCACTTAAAATTTGGTTGCCTATTCATTTTCTTCTGTTATATTTGCCTGAAAACAAGCGGTTCATCCTTATTTATTTTCGCTTTCACTTCTCTTTTCTCTAGATTTGTTCGTTCCCCGCCCCACTTTTCTTTGAAAAAAAAAGCAAACTGAAGCATGCGGCTGTCACCATTATTTTCATCTACCACTTCACCTTTCTTCCAAACCTCCTCATCAAATGAAACCCATCACCTCGCCTTCCGGTTGCTACTGTTTGATCAGTGAGGTATAGGCGTGTAAGCACATATATGTTTTGATTTATATTCGTAATTACATGTTTTTCTTTGTTTTTTTTGTTTTTGTTTCGTTAGTTGTGATATACATACAATTTATATAAGTATTGAATACTATTTTTTCAAAAGTTTATTTTCATAACATGACAGTGTATATTTATATATAGTTTCTATTCGATCTTCCTCACAGCTTATAAGTCATGTTAATATTTTGAATTATGTATGCGACATTTTGAAGGAAACATACTATAAAATAAGTATCTTTCATTTTTAATTTTTTTTGAATACCCAGGAGAACCCGGTGGACCGGTAAACTCCTGAGGAGGGTATAGTAAAGTCGTCCGCTGATCCAAGCCCCAATACCCCCGGGTAAATTTATATAGGATAGCGAAACCCATGGTAGGAATCAAACGTGGGTCTTTTTGCGAGAACCCTAGCCTCCTTCCACTGCGCCGCACCCGCGGACATCTTTCATTTTTAATAAGAATATATATATATATATATATATATATAAATATTGTGTTTTATATTTTAATATAGGCCAGCTTCTATTTTTTGATATCAGGTTTCCTATAATATGGTTATTCGCTTATGTATGTCATATTTTTTTTGTTATAGACTATATAAAATACTTTAATATATGTATATTTTGCGTTTTGTTACCATATGGGTTTCTATGTGGTACTGACTTATTTAGTTGATGATTGTATGTATTTTGTAACAGTATTATATTTATACTATTTTGGATTTAAGATGATTCTATAAATACTCTACTTTATAAATTATTTTAATACACATATATAATCTGGAAATTTATATAGGTTGAATATAATATGTTATTGAATGTAAAAATATGGATGGATTTATATTATATATATATATATATAACATTTAATATATATAGAAATAGTTATATATAAAAAAAAGTTTTCTTTAGGTATTCATATTTAAACATTTATTTTATCTGTTTGAGAATATATATATACTAGTTATATAAGTTTAGTATAAAGGTGTTAGTATATATATATTTTTTTAAGTGTATATTGATTTTCAAAAATAAAATGTAAGCTTGATCTATTTATTTATTTATATGTTTCAAAAACATGTAAATTAAATTTGTGATGTTTAAACTTAGAATATAAATTTCATATGTGTACATATAGTTATAGGCTGTTATAAAAGTTCACTTATAACATTTATCTTCATCGTTCCAGCTCTGATCTGATCTGTTTCATCAATTCGAGCCAATCAGCTTCGATCGTTGAATTCGTGCCGATTTTGCTTTGCTTGGATTTGAAATTTAATTTGAGTGTGTATCAGTGTGCGTATCCGTATCTCTTTCTATATTCTCTAGCCTCGAAAGGTGAGCAATCACTCACGATTAACATTTTTTATACACTAAATTTGATTTCAATTGAAACGACAATTGAAATATGCTGTTGTAGTTATTTAAATTTGTTATACATGCTATTATCTGTAACTGTTCACCTGCAGGATATGACACCATATCCTGTTGTTTATATTATATTGTAATTGATGATATATGCCTGTTATTTTATTGTATTTTCTGTTATCACTCTACAAGCTCACTGCAGTTTAGAAATCACTAAGGGTTTAAATGAGACATACCTAACAGACTTTAGAATAGGAGAAAATCGTTATGGGTTGATGTAACGACCCGTTGATTTTAATAGTTTTAAATGGTTTTATTTAATGTAATTAATTGGAACTTTTGAGAAATTTTATACAATAATATTTTGAAATAAAAATTTAATATTTGGATTACGTCCAATTAAATATAGCAGATTTTAAATTTTCAATTTATTTTATCAAAGTTTATTCCATTGTGAAATTCTATTTGATTCAAGCTAGCTAATAAATTGCTTTAATAAATATTGCAGAATCAATTTCTTTAATAAATATTGCAGAATCAATGCACAGATGTTATTGTAACGACCCGCGTAAATTCGATGTTTGAAATGAATTAAATTAATAGGATTTTATTTTAAAATTTAGAAAGAAATAAAAATCTTATTAATTTATATGAAAGAAAATATTGAAATTTGACGTATCAAAGGTAATTAAAATTTGCAAATTAAATTATATATTGCAATTAATAGTAATAGTGGAAATTGTTGCAAGTATTGAATTTGTCAATGGAATAAAATATTGATTTACGGAAATTGAATATAAACGGAGGTAATAAAGTAATGCTAGAAAATAAATAATGCAATTAGTACAATCCCTTTTATTTGTGAACTATTGTAAGGTGTTAATTAATTGAAATATGAAAATTTGGAAATAGAGTCAAAATTTATGTTAGATAAATGAATTGCAATAATTAAAGTTAGTAATTAATAGGTTAAAGGGAATAACAATTTATTCATAAATGAATATAAGTGAATGTAACAAAATAAATAGGAAACGCTAATTATTCGTAAGTGATGGTTGATGATATAAACGTTACTAACTATTAATGTAGTAACGTAAGATGTAAATGAATTTTCAACGGAAATGTAACCTTATTTCTAGGTAGAAATTGCAGGTAGATTTATGAAATGGAGTTAATGAGATAAATAGAATTGAATGTTTCGTTAGTATGAGTTTAAGGGAATATGGGGTAAATTGATTAAATCAATAAAAGACAATAAATGCAATGATGATGGGTTAGTAATAAAAGTGAATAGGGAAATGATTGTATAGTAAAAGTGGAATTCCAACTTGTTGGAATGGAGTAAATACACTTAGTAATAAATTTAGGATAGGAAAATGAAATGGAAATATTGAATTAGTTAATTCGTATATATATATAGAATGGCGATTATTGGATTGTAAATAATAAACTTATTAAGGGTGATCAAGAGTTGTGACCACAAGTTATTATGAGTGATACATATATATTCAATTCAATTCAATTGATTTGGAAATCATTGCATTAAATATAAATTAAATGTTACGTTGAATAAGTTAAGGTAATAAATGGATAATAACGTAAATGTTCTTCATAGATATGATAATTTGAATCTATTGAAATTTATGGAATTTGAATATAACATTTTACGTTAATTGGAGATAAAGATGGAAATAGGTAATAATTGCATTAATTTGTAAGTAGAAATAAATCGTTAATGAGAACAAGTCTTTAAGATTTACCACCTATTTAGTATATTAAGTTATAACGGAAAATCATTTGCAATAATTAACAATATATTTATTTCATTAATGATAATGACGTAATATTTGAAATATTAAATAGGATGGAGTTCAAATGTATATAACGATAGAAATGTGAAATTTGGGGAATAGGTTCAAAGTTATAAATGAGTTGTTAAAATAATACATAATAAGTGCAAATTGAATGAATCAATGGGAGCATAGATTTAAGTTTAGAAAACGATATTTTCGTTTAATTAAATATTGCAAAATAAATGAAATTAACGTTTAAATATTTCGTTTATAGAGATTAAACTAAAATTCAAGGACATTAAAATAATAGATTTTGAACCCAACATGGAATCCTTCTACTTAAAATTTTTAGATGGAATAAACATTTAATTATTTAATTGAATAGAGAAAAAGATTTATTTAGTATGTAATTTAATGCTTGTTGAAAACTGTAATTTTATAAACATGTTTGCTTGACTATAAATAAGGATTACAATGTTCACGTATTTATTTAATTGATTTCATCAATTAGGGTCCGTTTTGAAGTGGAAGATTAAAATTAATTGGAAATAAATTTATTAAAATCTTTCAATTGAAAAAGGAAAAGAAACAAAGTGCAATTAATAAAATTTATGTAAGAATGTTTTCATTATGAATGTACATTATTTGGAAATATAAGAATTGATTTAATATTGTATAAGTTGATCATTTTAGAATATAAGAATGTTTACATTATGAATTGCAAGTAACAAATAAGCATTTTAAGGAAAATAAAAGAATGTTGAGGAAATAAAGTGAACGTTTCCATTCTAAATGTAAGGAAGTGGAGAAATTAACACTGCAATGGATAGACTTATCAGCTTTTAATTTACATCTAAATTTGTTTAGATCAATTTGGAAATTAATAAAATTGTGGATATATTTTGAAACGTAAACGAAACGTCTAGATTTACATTTGTAAATACGTTTAAAATAAAATGTAGATGATAAGGAATTTATTTATTTCCTAAATCCGTAACGTGTGTAATTAATATTATTTATCTTTTGGGACCACCTCCGTTTGCACGTTAAAATTCGTGCACACCTATTCTTTTGCGATCTATCTATAAATAGGCGGTGAAACCCTAGCCTCCATCTTCATTCCTCTGTATAGTCTCTTCTTCAACTTCTTCTCTTCTTCAATGGCAACAGACAATTTCTAGATCCAGTTTCAATCCAAATAAAAGTCAAAATTCAAACTCCTCTAAAAATTCCAGAAAAATTACATGTTGGAGTTCTCAGAATACGCAATCTACTGGGGGTGTTCGTTTTCCGTTTTGGGTTCGGTCTGGAATCATATTCGCGTGCTCCTGTAGCCAAAGCGCGTGGAAGACGATAGTGACGTGGCGAGTATTTAATTAAGGTTTGTTTTGTTTTATAATTTATTTTGATTTTCAAATCGTTTAAATCGCATAACTTTTTCATACGACCTCGGATTCACGCGAAACTTTTTTTGTTAGGATCGTAATTAAATTCCGGACAGTTTGGGACTAGATTGGACCAATTCAGAGACCGTTGAATTTTTGGGTTTAAATCGGATTTAAATTCGATTTAAATTCAAAAGGTGAGTGTTTTAACCCACTCACAACTTCTAAAAGTTTTTATGTTGTTAAATTTATTTTAGATATGAGTAGAAATTTATTTATAACTGTTTGGCATGTTTTGTTCATCATATTTGTTAAATCGCGTTATTTAATTTAACTGTTAATTTATTTTATTTATTGCATATTAATTGACAATTAGAATTTATTTATTTGCATAGGAACTTCTAGTAAACAGTTATAAAATTTATTACTAAATATAAACTGTTAGTTTAATAGTTGATAAAATTTATTTTTGAATATAACCGCCAGTTATTACCTGATATATATTATCAGATATATATTGATATTGAATTATTATTGGATGATGACTGTGATTTGGATGATGGATGATGTTGATGAATGGATGTTTTATTTTATATCATTAAACTGCAAGTTATCATGCATTTTTCGTTTCATTCAGGATTGTGGTTTGAAATGATATACAACCGCAAAATTTTATTTTTAAATTGCGGATTGAAATGATAAATATCTGTATCACTTGACCATAGGATAGGAAATTATATACAGGCACCGTGGTCTATATATAAATTATTTTAAAGTGATTTCTATGGTTTGGATGTGATACGGTTTATAAAAATTTGATTTTGATATTTTATAAAATATTATTCTTCGATATATATACATATGAAGTTAAAAATTTGAAAATTAAGTTGTGTATAAACCTGTTGAATAAAAATGAAAAATTGAGAAAATGGAATTTGGAAATTTATCTTATATGTTTAAGTTTGGAAATTTTAAGGTATGATATTTATAAATGGATTTTCCAGGATGAATTAAAAATGAATATTCTAGTATAAAGTAAATTTGAGAAAATATTTAATTGCTAGAAATTGGAGTTTTATTTATGGAATTTATATGAATATTCAAGACTAAATAATAGAATATTAATTGTTGAAAGATGAAAATCCAACTTTAGTTTTGAAATATTAATACTCCAAATGGATATATATATAGCAATTGAAGGGGTTTTTGGAACTTGAAGTGATATTTAAATTATGGTTTAAAACTTTAAATAAAGAAATATATTTATAAAGCCATGGAAATTATTTTTCTTTAAAAAGTAACTTTAAAGTTAAACCATTTATTTTACATTCGTTGAATATCCAAACCATTCAAGTTTTAGAATTTATGGTTTTAAAATTTTGAATTTCGAAATATTATGCTTTGAAATTATATTTCAAATATTTGTTTTCCAGATATTTTAAATTTTAAACCAGCATGATTTTGGAAAAGAATTATATTTGAGATAAAATGATATCATATTGTTTTGGGTTTAAATTGATATCGTATTCATAGCTTTGAAATGGAAATTTTTAAAGTATAAACTATTTTAAAATGACAGCGATGTTATAATAACGATGGGTTGGCAAAGAGACCGAGATCGGATATGGACATACTCTCTGTCGATACCGAAAACCACTTTGACTAACCATGTACGCGGTGGAGATTCCAGAATGAAGTAGGTGGTCGCGACGTTTCGTGTAAGGTAAATACGTGGACCCGACTCCCGTGAGTTGGCATAAGGTGGCTAAAACAGGAGTGATTCTCGGGCCAATGAGGTCATACCTCTGATCGGACGCTCCTCTTCGATATTATACTTTGACTTTGGATTGATTCAGTGGCCACTTCTATTTTTGATTTTGGGGGAGTTTGTTCGAGGTGGGCGGTAACTGCGGCTACGCGTTTCCACCAGCCCGGATAGCAATTGGTATATCTACCCTGGCATTGCCTAGTTGTGCCGTGTCACCTACCATACCGAGCCTTTACTATGAGTTTTGTTTTGTACCATACCTATGGAGTGCCCTCTGACGAAGCCCAGTACGGGGGAGATTACGGTACTTTATAGACTATGGGAATATATTCTGTGTTAAGGGCTATATGGGTAACCCCTTAACGCTATTAAAAAGTAAGTTTATTTTACAATTAGACACTATTATAATAGCGCAATATACTACATAGTAAATAGTTTAACGGATCCTTAGGAGATGTAAATCCCGAGCATCTCTTTAGTTATTGCACTCATATTTACTCCTGTTGATTTAACTCACATAAGATCTTTTAGTTCTGACTCGAGTGTTTTGTCTTTTCAATTCGCTCGGGTTAGTCCGAGCATTTCAGGATTTGAGGATTTAGCTCTGGAGGACGTAGACGAAGATTTGTATTACTAGTATCTACTATATTATTCCACTACACCATTTAATTCCGCTGCATTGTTATTGGTATGTGTAACTCTGATATGTATTATATAAATGTTTGTAAACAGTTTTATAAACTGCATATTTTATTATTATATTTTATCCTTCCGCGGTGAGATTCTATTTTGTTTATTTCTTCTCTGTTTTTCTTATTTACCGCATAACAATCCACCTTCCGTATGGTTTGAATCGGCATGTGTGTCGATTTGAAGCGTGCAAAAAGGCGGGATGTTACAGTTGGTATCAGAGCTTTGGTTTAGCGATAAACCTTGGCTTTGTGGGGTTTTACTCTTTGTTAATAAGGTAGTAATACCCTATGGGATTCGCTGAGTGTATATATATGAGAGAGCGTACTTGTTAGTGTTATAAAAAGGTTTTAATATTGTGTTAATCTGTTCCGTTTTGTATTTATAAATTCTGGTTGATGCATGGGACGTTGTGACATCAATAGGGGTTTCTAAACACTAAATAGGACAGACCGACATAATATCTGTTTTAATAAAGGTGAATGAAATAATTTTTCCTATTATATTTTCTCTATATAAAATAAATTTTTCAATCTATATCTATATTTGGCTGCAATAGATTGGTTGTTAGGTGATAAAGTGTATAATTAATAATATTAGTTAGATTGGAAAATAAGATTGATGAAATTTGGAAATTTAGAACTTAAGTTCCGGGGTTTTGAAATTTCTTTCGAATAAATTTTGGAATATAATAATATTATTTATAAGTATTTTCTGATATAAATATTTCAATATAATTCGGAAAAACTCTTTTAAAGAAGATTTTGGAAAAAATAAGTTTTGTACTTTCTTCCCTGTTGCTAGAAAATAATTTCGGTGATGATTGCACGCATCATCGACTTTTATTTTTGAGTTTCGAAGTCGGAAGGCCTGTAACGACCCCAGATTTTTATGAATTTAAATTGATAATTTAAATGAATTTTTGGATTAAAAATTGTAAGTGAATGGTTTAAGAAATGAAATTATATAAGGTTTAAAAAAAATATAAAGTAAACAAACTTGTTCTATTTTAACAACATATTAAAATAGAATCTCATGTATATTACAAAATAATAAGTATAGGACATACAAGTATATAGACAAATGTTTGATAAGTAACACATTGGAAACAAATCAAATTGGGTAAGTATAACACAAAACAGTAAATTATATTTAAGTATAAAGACAAGTATGCAGGCAAGAAGACAATGAACATATAATTAACTCAAGCAAAGTACAAAGAAAAGGAAACAGTGCAAATACACATGCATTTAATGAAACATACCTCTAGCATTTAATGCCAGCACCTTCAACATGTTTT
The DNA here is from genome assembly GCA_030765085.1 of Allium cepa. Lineage (NCBI taxonomy): Eukaryota > Viridiplantae > Streptophyta > Magnoliopsida > Asparagales > Amaryllidaceae > Allium > Allium cepa. Next base: position 947,556,471 of record CM060943.1, on the reverse strand, counting down.
TGTACACAAGGAAGTAATGTCACCCTGTACACTCTTTTATATATCAACTTCCTCTCTATTCGTTCATTCCAAGCTGTGAGAATCTGAAGTAATGTTATCTCAAACTAAAAACAAACTTTAGTTTAAAAACATCAAAACATTTCAAGCCTGAGAACAAAAGCTTCAATCAGCTCAGCAAGCTTCCCTGTATCCTCTGCTCTTCATACAAGTGAGTAACATCATATTGTTTTATTATTTGATGTTGAACCTGTTGCATATACATATCTGGAAATAGTATGTTAGTATACCTATATATATTCTCTGAGTATTTGTAAGATGGGTGTTTTGCACAGGTTATGATATATTGTCCTCTGTCTGGAGTTTTAAAGCACAAACATTTGAAAAAAAAAACTTATTTCCATTCAACTTACTGGTCGTTTGAACCTAAGATTAAAACAAAGTTTATTAGTTATAACATATACTCAAGATTTAAAATACAATTAAGTGAAAACAACTTATAAATGTTTCTGGAAACCCAAAAAATACTGAGCAACTTGAGATAAGTCAAAAATCTAATCTTTTTAATTCATGAATTCAGGAATATAGATCGAATTCTTAAACCAAAACATGAATTTTAAATCAAAACTCTTGATTTTTAGTGTTGGAATAAAGGAGCAGTTTGGGGTTGAACTGAAAATGGAATTTTGGCAATTTCTGACAACTCCGTGATCTGGGAGGTCGGGGTCTCGTGTGGAGGTGGATGAGTCTATGACAATGGTGGGAAAAATGGTCGGAGGTACTCTCAATCCTCGAGGTGATGGCGGCGTGAGGTTTTTTCTTTTAGACCTAGTTTTTTCGATGACGAGAATTCCATCTCGTTCGTTGTTTATAGGCGACCGAGTTCGCCGTAGTTTGGGGGAAAGGTGGAGAAGACGTCGACGAAGCCATGGCCGAAGTTACAGGCCCTACGGTGGTCGGGTTGGGGCGAACGACGCCGTTTCTGGTTTGGGGTGCGGGGAAAGGTGATGTTCCAGGTTTCTATTCTTGTTTCAGTTTTGTGCCGAGTTGCTTGATCCTTGCCTCTGAGTGGAATCGAAGTGGTGAAGGTCAGAGTACGATGCGAGGTCGATTTCCGATGTGGGAGAGTCATCGAGAGTGGCCGGAGGTGATATGCGGCACCGTGCACGTGCACGGTGCACTGCCTGTTCCTGGTTTTGTTGGAATGAGGGAGATGCATGATCTCGAGCAACTGGAGTTAGTTCTTGAAGCATTGAAGTGTTGGACCTAAAAGATTTATTGCTAACTCGATGATGTTGTGTAGTTCAAACCTGAATTTGGGATTAGTAAAGAGTTTTGCAGTTTAATCATTTCAAAATTTGTTAAGTTTAAAATGTTTCAGGATGTTTTAAAGTGTTTTAAATGTATATATAACCTTTGTATTAAAAGGTTTATTTTAAATAAACTTGTTAATGAAATTAAAAAGTTACTCAAATGTTTTAAAAATGTTTGCTTAAAAGTAAAGCTAGTTTACGTTGTTAATGATGATTAAATACAAGGTTTATCAATTAAAGATAAGTTAATTTTTAATTTAAGGTTAATTAATTTGTAATAAATAATTGATTAATTTATTAAGAATGGATGATTAATGATTTAAGCATCGGATTAATAAAGTGACTAAAAGTTAATAAAATTTTAAGGATGATAAATTAAAGTATAATTAATTACGGGTAATTAATTAAATAAAAATTAACAAATTTTGGGCTAATTAATCAATTAAAGATCATTAATGAGAATGGTATAATCAAAGGTCAATTATTTAATAATTTAAAAGTTGATGAAATATAATTAAAGGTTTAATTACTTAATTAAAGTTTAAAGATTTATTAAGTTAATTAATTTGTAAATTAAGAATTATTAATTGGATATTAATTAATAATTAAGGTTGATTTAATCAAATGATTAAGCAATAAATTGATTTAAGGATAGTGTGATAAATTAATTTAAGTAATTAATTTGAGAATAATTAATTTATCAAGGGCAAATTATTAAATAAAAGTGATCAAGAATAATTATTAATTAAGGAGTAATTAATGATTAATTAAAGGATAGTTTATTAAATGTGTTAAAATTAATTGATTATTAATTTACCATAACTTGCAAATTTATTCACGGAAATTTATCTAATTAAATTAATCAGATAATTGAATAAATTCTACCTTTGGATGCTTGGATTATATTGGATGTTAAACTGTTTGATATCCCTGATATATGATGCTTTATGATTATCCTGATTTGTGTTTTGATCTGTGATATAGTTTATTATTTGTGATATATATATCTGCGAATATGTGTATGAAAGATAAGCGTTATAGTTATATCGCTTATCGAATATATTGTTGTATTTTATCTGTGATGATTGAATGATGTTGCACTATTGTGTTAAACCCCTGGACCACACTTACACACACTCCAATATGGATTTCACGTGGAAATCGGTTAAGTCACAAATTTTTAAATAAGTTTTGAATTTGAATTTTTAAATCCAAATGGTTTTGGAAATGAATTGAGTTCAATATGAAAAGCTTTTTGAAAAGCTGTTTTAAAAATATAAGTTAGTTTGAATAACTTAATAAAAATTTGAAATTTGAATAATTTGTTTTAAACTGGAACTCAATATTTGAAGTTGAATCCAATATTGGTATTTATGATTTAAAAGAAATTATACAAATTTATACGGGTTTTAAATCATTTTTAAGCTATTGCCTTTGGGAATTTGAACTAACCCAAAGATCTTAATTTGTATAAAAGGGATCGGATATTTTCGAAACGAAAACTATTTGTTTTCAAATAATAATAGCTTTCATTTAGAGTCAGGATTTCCTAATTTTGTCAAAAGATTTTCAAATTGAAATAAAATTGAGATGTTTTGAAAGCTATAAAATGAGTCTTTGATTCAAAGATCGATGAGTTAATCCAACTTAAAATGGTATTTTGAAAAGCTATAAATGAATCTTTGGAAACGAATTTTGAAAGATATAAGTTAAATCTTGATTTAAAGATTTAACGAGTTAATTAAAATGGAAATTGTTTTGAAATCCATGAATGGATCTTTGTGAATGGGGTGAACTTTATGAATTAAATCTTTTGATTAAAAGATTGAGAGTGTGGAAATTATTTAAAACATTGAAGGTTTTCGAAAATGAATCTTTTTGTTTAAAAGATTGGAAATGGTAATTTATTTTAAACCATTTGAAGAAAAGTTTTGGGTTATAAGTTGTGACTTAATTGAAATCCCAATATCCATATGTTTTTGAAATACTGCGCTCACTGTTCGGTTTAGCCGGGAGAGGACCTTTGTGTCATATATTCCATTCCGAATATGTGATATGTCGTTATGGAGCATTTGAAGACCGGTGTTGAAGACCGGATATTTTTGAAAGAGAAAGGACAACTCGTCGAATGTCTTTGCATCGACTAGTCCCCGGTATAGAGACTCCATATGTGATGGGAAGTCCAAACGTGATTAGTAAATATCCGGATTGCAAGGACTTCTTTGTAAGTGCCTTCGGTTCTGTTCGAGCCCGGAACAGACTTGTATGGATAGTATGTCTGACATTACAAATTGAGATATAAAGCTGATTTCTTTCAAATATATTTCTTTTGGTGGCGGAGAATTTATTCTTTTAGCTTAACACCCTTCTCTGAGACGTACGAGCTCAGAGGTTATGTAGTTGAAGGTTATCAGCGATATATTCCCAATTTGGTAATGTGACATGCTGAGTGTTGCTATGAAATGATCATTGTGTTGATCATTTGTGATAAGATCATTTGTTTGATCGTTTATCTTTGTGATCATTTCTATGATCATTTGTTGACCCAAAGCACAGCTTTTGTATAAAGTATGTCTTTGTGGACGAGACTTCGTCGAGCCTCACACCCCGGAATGGTCAAAACAGGAAGGATGCGGCAAGGTTATGAGGGGTAGCTCCCTTTAGGGTGTGTGCGTTTCCTTCGGGAAAAGAGTGGTATAATGGTATGGAGCCCAGATACTTACTCATGTTGAAACACTTTATTTATGATTGTGTGATGAGGTGACGAGCGCTCGGTTAAAGGTCCCAAAGGACCGGGGGATGGCATACTCTTGTCAGTAGTTACCCAGTTATGGGTAACCCAGCCTTGTGTTGGCAGAGATCCGGTTTGGTTCCCGGGGACGTCCTTCCAGAGGCGTTCTCATGTGGCAATGGGAAGTTCCTTGGCCTGACCATTTGTTGGAAATCCAAAGAAACAATACGAGACTTGTACGGTTTTAGTTGTAGAACCTGCTTCCTCAGGAGGTAGCTATAGTAAGCATAATAAAATGGTACCTATGCTGGCTAAGATTTATATTCTACTTTCGAAATGTTTTCGTACACTATGAACTAATAATACTATCAAATGTTTCTTTTTAATGCGTATCAAGCATCTTTGACTATCATAAGAAGAAATCTCCTCCAAGTCTGCGTTTGCATTGTGTGTGTGGCGGAAGGTCTTATGGTAGTTACATTTTCAAAAAGCATTGCGAATTGATTTTTGAATACTTCTTGGTTTGTTTTTAAAGATAAACTATTTTTGTTGCTCACACCAGTCCCACGACTGATTCGGAGTTTATTGTTCTTTCTTAAACTCTGCGTGCTCATTATTTTCTACACGAGCAGTCTACAGTTGGGTTTTTCAGATAGCTAGGTTCAGTAGATTATCTGGAGTTAGTTCTGTCTTTGGATCACAACGCACTTGCTTATCTTTGTGCATCGTTATTGGGAGTTCGAGCTATTGCTGGATTGGTTCTTGGAGATGGAGTTGCAGTTCTCGAAGTTCTCTTTTGAAGACTATCTTGGAGTTATATTGTTCCGCTGCTATATGTTATCTATTTTCCTTTTCCGCTGCTATTTCTTGTATCATATCTCTGATGTATATTGATATCTATTGGATCATCTGTTGTATCAGATATTGTATAAATGCTTTATATCAATGTATTATTCATTTACTCCGCTGTGTTGTTTACTTAATGTTGTTATAAGCTCCGGCGAATCGGATTTGAACGGTCGAATCTATGGCATTCGAATACAATTTGAAGTATGGATGTCGATTTTCGAGCGGGCAAAATCCGTCTCGTCACATTTGGTATTAGAGCTAAGGTCGAAACTTTAGCTCAGGAGTATAACACATGAGGTGACTCAATAGAGATAGGGTGAAGTATACCCTAAAATGAGTATATCCCTAAGATATCTGTTCGAATGCCTCAGTAAATCCTCTTACTATCCACTGATAGTGAGTATGAGTGCAAGAAGAGGACGAGATAGGGGATAGGGAAGTACCACTTCATATGGTCAATACCATGCAACAGTGGAAACAGCTTCCTCTATCAATTTTCTTTGATTCGTTTTTAAATTCTTTTGATTGCTTCGTGACAGCTCCAGAAGAAGTTTTGGTGTGATGATGGCCCTACGTATCGTTGTAGGAAATTCTTACTTCGTATCCTCATCAGTTTCTTATCAGTTTATCGTTTTAAACTATAATGAATTTGAAATTTAGAATTGAAATTTTGAATAAATTGGAAATTCTGTATAAATGGAAAATTTGAAATTGAAAATTTAAATAAATTGGAAATTTTAAATTGAGTTAAAATTGATTAATAGAATATGAAGCTAATTTTGAATTGTATCGATAAAGCGATTTCGTTTAAAACCAAATTTTGAAATTCTGTTGTAATTTCTTGGGTTGGTTGAAGTCCCGAAGAAGGACAAATTGGTATATATTTTGAGATATTCCGACTTGAGTTTGGAATTCATATCTTAAGTTTGAGAAATTGTGAGTCTATCTCTGTGTTGTTTTCGTGCCAGCGAATTTCGAGGACGAAATTTTTTAAGGGGGGAAGTCTGTAACGACCCCAGATTTTTATGAATTTAAATTGATAATTTAAATGAATTTTTGGATTAAAAATGTAGGTGAATGGTTTAAGAAATGAAATTATATAAGGTTTAAAAAAAAATATATAAAGTAAACAAACTTGTTCTATTTTAACAACATATTAAAATAGAATCTCATGTATATTACAAAATAATAAGTATAAGACATACAAGTATATTGACAAATGTTTGATAAGTAACACATTGGAAAAAAATCAAATTGGGTAAGTATAACACAAGACAGTAAATTATATTTAAGTATAAAGACAAGTATGCAAACAAGAAGACAATGAACATATAATTAACTCAAGCAAAGTACAAAGAAAAGGGCACAATGCAAATACATTTATATCTATAAAACAAGACACACGCATTTAATGAAACATACCTCTAGCATTTAATGCCAGCACCTTCAACATGTTTTTGTACACAAGGAAGTAATGTCACCCTGTACACTCTTTTATATATCAACTTCCTCTCTATTCGTTCATTCCAAGCTGTGAGAATCTGAAGTAATGTTATCTCAAACTAAAAACAAACTTTAGTTTAAAAACATCAAAACATTTCAAGCCTGAGAACAAAAGCTTCAATCAGTTCAACAAGCTTCCCTGTATCCTCTGCTCTTCATACAAGTGAGTAACATCATATTGTTTTATTATTTGAAGTTGAACCTGTTGCATATACATATCTGGAAATAGTATGTTAGTATATCTATATATATTCTCTGCGTATTCGTAAGATGAGTGTTTTGCACAGGTTATCTATATTGTCCTCGATCTGGAGCTTTAAAGCACAAACATTTGAAAAAAAAAACTTATTTCCATTCAACTTACTGGTCGTTTGAACCTAAGATAAAACAAAGTTTATTAGTTATAACATATACTCAAGATTTAAAATACAATTAAGTGAAAGAACTTATAAATGTTTCTGGAAACCCAAAAAATACTGAGCAACTTGAGATAAGTCGAAAATCTAATCTTTTTAATTCATGAATTCAGGAATATAGATCGAATTCTTAAACCAAAACATGAATTTTAAATCAAATATCTTGATTTTTAGTGTTGGAATAAAGGAGCAGTTTGGGGTTGAACTGAAAATGGAATTTTGGCAATTTCTGACAACTCTGATGATCTGGGAGGTCGAGGTCTCGTGTGGAGGTGGATGAGTCTATGACAATGGTGGGAAAAATGGTCGAAGGTACTCTCAATCCACGAGGTAATGGCGGCGTGAGGTTTTTACTTTTAGACCTAGTTTTTACGATGACGAGAATTCCGTCTCGTTCGTTGTCTATAGGCGACCGAGTTCGCCGTAGTTTGGGGGAAAGGTGGAGGAGACGTCGACGAAGCCATGGCCGAAGTCTCAGGCCCTACGGTGGTCGGGTTGTGGCGAACGACGCCGTTCCAAGTTTGGGTTGCGGGGAAATGTGATGTTCCAAGTTTCTATTCTTGTTTCAGTTTTGTGCCGAGTTGCTTGATCCTTGCCTCTGAGTGGAATCGAAGTGGTGATGGTCGGAGTACGATGCGAGGTCGATTTCCGATGTGGGAGTGTCACCGAGAGTGGCCGGAGGTGATAGGCGGCACCGTGCACGTGCACGGTGCACTGCCTGTTCCTGGTTTTGTTGGAATGAGGGCGATGCATGATCTCGAGCAACTGGAGTTAGTTCTTGAAGCATTGAAGTGTTGGACCTAAAAGATTTATTGCTAACTCGATGATGTTGTGTAGTTCAAACCTGAACTTGGGATTAGTAAAGAGTTTTGAAGGTTAATCATTTTAAAATTTGTCAAGTTTAAAATGTTTCAGGATGTTTTAAAATGTTTTAAATGTATATATAACCTTTGTATTAAAAAGTTTATTTTAAATAAACTTGATAATGAAATTGAAAAGTTACTCAAATGTTTTAAAAATGTTAGCTTAAAAGTAAAGCTAGTTTACGTTGTTAATGATGATTAAATACAAGGTTTATCAATTAAAGATAAGTTAATTTTTAATTTAAGGTTAATTAATTTGTAATAAATAATTGATTAATTTATTAAGAATGGATGATTAATGATTTAAGCATCGGATTAATAAAGTGACTAAAAGTTAATAAAATTTTAAGGATGATAAATTAAAGTATAATTAATTACGGGTAATTAATTAAATAAAAATTAACAAATTTTGGGCTAATTAATCAATTAAAGATCATTAATGAGAATGGTATAATCAAAGGTCAATTATTTAATAATTTAAAAGTTGATGAAATATAATTAAAGGTTTAATTACTTAATTAAAGTTTAAAGATTTATTAAGTTAATTAATTTGTAAATTAAGAATTATTAATTGGATATTAATTAATAATTAAGGTTGATTTAATCAAGTGATTAAGCAATAAATTGATTTAACGATAGTGTGATAAATTAATTTAAGTAATTAATTTGAGAATAATTAATTTATCAAGGGCAAATTATTAAATAAAGGTGATCAAGAATAATTATTAATTAAGGAGTAATTAATGATTAATTAAAGGATAGTTTATTAAATGTTTTAAAATTAATTGATTATTAATTTACCATAACTAGCAAATTTATTCACGGAAATTTATCTAATTAAATTAATCAGATAATTGAATAAATCCTACCTTTGGATGCTTGGATTATATTGGATGTTAAACTGTTTGATATCCCTGATATATGATGCTTTATGATTATCCTGATTTGTGTTGTGATCTGTGATATAGTTTATTATTTGTGATATATATATCTGCGAATCTGTGTATGAAAGATAAGCGTTATAGTTATATCGCTTATCGAATATATTGTTGTATTTGATCTGTGATGATTGAATGATGTTGCACTATTGTGTTAAACCCCTGGACCACACTTACACACACTCCAATATGGATTTCACGTGGAAATCGGTTAAGTCACAAATTTTTAAATAAGTTTTGAATTTGAATTTTTAAATCCAAATGGTTTTGGAAATGAATTGAGTTTAATATGAAAAGCTTTTTGAAAAGCTGTTTTAAAAATATAAGTTAGTTTGAATAACTTAATAAAAATTTGAAATTTGAAAAATTTGTTTTAAACTGGAACTCAATATTTGAAATTGAATCAAATATTGGTATTTATGATTTAAAAGAAATTAAACAAATTTATACGGGTTTTAAATCATTTTTAAACTATTGCCTTTGGGAATTTGAACTAGCCCAAAGATCTTAATTTGTATAAAAGGGATCGGATATTTTCGAAACGAAAACTATTTGTTTTCAAATAATAATAGCTTTCATTTAAAGTCGGGATTTCCTAATATTGTCAAAAGATTTTCAAATTGAAATAAAATTGAGATGTTTTGAAAGCTATAAAATGAGTCTTTGATTCAAAGATCGAATGAGTTAATCCAACTTAAAATGGTATTTTGAAAAGCTATGAATGAATCTTTGGAAACGAATTTTGAAAGATATAAGTTAAATCTTGATTTAAAGATTTAACGAGTTAATTAAAATGGAAATTGTTTTGAAATCCATGAATGGATCTTTGTGAATGGGGTGAACTTTATGAATTATTTTGATTAAAAGATTGAGAGTGTGGAAATTATTTAAACCATTGAAGGTTTTTGAAAATGAATATTTTTGTTTAAAAGATTGGAAATGGTAATTTATTTTAAACCATTTGAAGAAAAGTTTTGGGTTTTAAGTTGGGACTTAATTGAAATCCCAATATCCATATGTTTTTGAAATACTGCGCTCACTGTTCGGTTTAGCCGGGAGAGGACCTTTGTGTCATACATCCCATTCCGAATATGTGATATGTCATTATGGAGCACTTGAAGACCGGTGTTGAAGATTGGATATTTTTGAAAGTGAAAGGACAACTCGTCGAATGTCTTTGCATCGACTGGTCCCCGGTATAGAGACTCCATATGTGATGGGAAGTCCGAACGTGATTAGTAAATATCCGGATTGCAAGGACTTCTTTGTAAGTGCCTTCGGTTCTGTTCGAGCCCGGAACAGACTTGTATGGGTAGTATGTCTGACATTACAAATTGAGATATAAAGCTGATTTCTTTCAAATATATTTCTGTTGGTGGCGGAGAATTTATTCTTTTAGCTTAACACCCTTCTCTGAGACGTATGAGCTCAGAGGTTATGTAGTTGAAGGTTATCAGCGATATATTCCCAATTTGGTAATGTGACATGCTGAGTGTTGCTGTGAAATGATCATTGTGTTGATCATTTGTGATAAGATCATTTGTTTGATTGTTTATCTTTGTGATCATTTCTATGATCATTTGTTGACCCAAAGCACAGTTGTTGTATAAAGTATGTCTTTGTGGACGAGACTTCGTCGAGCCTCACACCCCGGAATGGTCAAAGCAGGAAGGATGCGGCAAGGTTATGAGGGGTAGCTCCCTTTAGGGTGTGTGCATTTCCTTTTGGAAAAGGGTGGTATCATGGTATGGAGCCCAGATACTTACTCATGTTGAAACACTTTATTTATGATTGTGTGATGATGGCGACGAGCGCTCGGTTAAAGGTCCCAAAGGACCGGGGGATGGCATACTCGTGTCAGTAGTTGCCCAGTTAGGGGTAACTCGGCCTTGTGTTGGCAGACATCCGGTTTGGTTCTCGGGGACGTCCTTCCAAAGGCGTTCTCATGTGGCAATGGGAAGTTCCTTGGCCTGATCATTTGTTGGAAATCCAAAGAAACAATACGAGACTTGTACGGTTTTAGTTGTAGAACCTGCTTCCTCAGGAGGTAGCTATAGTAGGCATAATATAATGGTACCTATGCTGGCTAAGATTTATATTCTACTTTCGAAATGTTTTCCTACACTATGCACTAATAATAATATCAAATGTTTCTTTTTAATGCGTATCAAGCATCTTTGACTATCATAAGAAGAAATCTCCTCCAAGTCTGTGTTTGCATTGTGTGTGTGGCGGGAGGTCTTATGGTAGTTACAATTTCAAAAAGCATTGCGAATTGATTTTTGAATACTTCTTGGTTTGTCTTTAAAGATAAACTATTTTTGTTGCTCATACCAGTCCTACGACTGATCCGGAGTTTATTGTTCTTTCCTAAACTCTAGGTGCTCATTATTTTCTACACGAGCAGTCTAGAGTTGGGTTTTTCAGATAGCTAGGTTCAGTAGATTATCTGGAGTTAGTTCAGTCTTTGGATCACACCGCACTTGCTTATCTTTGTGCATGGTTATTGGGAGTTCGAGCTATTGCTGGATTGGTTCTTGGAGATGGAGTTGCAGTTCTCGAAGTTCTCTTTTGAAGACTATCTTAGAGTTATATTGTTCCGCTGCTAGATGTTATCTATTTTCCTTTTCCACTGCTATTTCTTGTATCATATCTCTGATGTATATTGATATCTATTGGATCATCTGTTGTATCAGATATTGTATAAAAGTTGTATATCAATGTATTATTCATTTACTCCGCTGTGTTGTTTAATTAATGTTGTTATAAGCTCCGGCGAATCGGATTTGAATGGTCGAACCTATGGCATTCGAATACGATTTGAAGTATGGATGTCGATTTTCGAGCGGGCAAAATCTGTCTCGTCACAAGGCCACTGTAGAAATTTACTGCAGAATTGTTTAAGAAATTTTTATCGTTTTAATTATAATTGGATATATATATATGTTAAGAATAGATATCTATCTATTATTTTAAATGATTTAAAAATTAAACCCGGTATTTGGTTCTTAAGTTCCAGTTAATTAATAGTTCAATTAAGTGTAGAAATTGGAACCTTTAATTAAACTAAAAATTTAATACAATAGGAAGATAAGTAATGTAAATAAACGATTGTAAACATTATTAAATGAATTAATGAACTTCTTTATTTATAAGAATTGATGTATAAAGTTGCAAATTTAGTGTAGTTAAATTGTTACCATTATTAAATATAATAGAAATGTAAGCATTAAATTAATGAATGAAATTAAAAGTAATTTGAAAATGTAATTTATAAAATGAATATATATAATTATTGAACCATTAATTAATTAAAGGTATTGAGAAGAAACTTGTATAATTTTCACTTACATTCTTAAAGCATATATATAACTTACCATATAATAAAAGTTGCAATGTTAGTAAGAAAATGTAAGGGGAAATCTTATAAGTCAAGCTTGAGGTAAAAAAGGTATTCAATGAATTTGCTGTTACAAATTGAGAATTAAATGTATAAACTTAAGTTAAAATGGAAATTTTAAGTATTATAAATAGATGATTATAAATTTAAGTAAATAAAACGGAATGCAAATATAATGAATATTGTAATAAATGAAAAATGAAAATTGTAAGTAATGAAGGAATCACTCAATAAATGAAAGAAAAGAAATTAAACAACTAAAGCATGAAATAAATGTATAATAAGTTAATTTGGTTGTTGGTTTGAATTGTTATTGTTTGACTTGTGGTTGGTTGGGCAAGAGAATTTGAAGTTGTTGGATGAATAAATAATCTATCGTTATTCCATCTAAGTCTGTTGAGTAAAGGATGCACTTGATAGTTATTTTCATTCCATACAATTTCAAGTTTTGAACCCGAACAACTATTTGTTTGTGGGATTAAGTGGTTGCTTTGTCTTGTGTATGTATGCTGTTTGTAAAGTTGATGGTTGTTGTATTGATTGGTTGATTAATGGTTGAAACCGATTAAATATTTCACTTTATATAAATTATAACCCTTTGGATTATATGAGAAAATGCAGTATCTTGGAAATATTTTGGAAATGTTTTTCCAAACTTTAATAATTTAAATATAAAGGATTAAATAGTTATAAATAGGATATCTTATTTAAAGTTATTAATTTTGTAAATTTAATTGTTTATAAGTTAAATATTTTGGATAAGATGTATTGTATTTAATTTTTCCCTTCTTTTCCTTTTCGAGGACGAAAAGTTTTGAGCGGGGGAGAGTGTAACGACCCGCGTAAATTCGATGTTTGAAATGAATTAAATTAATAGGATTTTATTTTAAAATTTAGAAAGAAATAAAAATCTTATTAATTTATATGAAAGAAAATATTGAAATTTGATGTATCAAAGGTAATTAAAATTTGCAAATTAAATTATATATTGCAATTAGTAGTAATAGTGGAAATTGTTGCAAGTATTGAATTTGTCAATGGAATAAAATATTGATTTACGGAAATTGAATATAAACGGAGGTAATAAAGTAATGCAAGAAAATAAATAATGTAATTAGTACAATCCCTTTTATTTGTTGTTAACTCCTATTTCAACCGCGACCTAAAACTCCGCGACCTATAACTCAGCAGCCCAACGACCTAAGAGTACTTGACGACCTAATAGTTTCAACGACCTAATGACATAATTATCTTAGCGACCTACCAACCTAAAGGTGGGATGACCTAACTACAGAAAGTTCAACACGACCTAAGGACATGTACCGATCTAAAGTATGGAGCGACTTAAAAAGGATAACGACTTAACGACCTATAATAGGTCGCTTGCGACCTAAGAAGATGAAGTAAAATCCCTATGCCGCTTCACTTATACCATGATCTGCTAAGTCGACCATGACCTACTGCTTACTAGCTCGTTCCAGAGTTAAGTGCAATGCTATCCAACCATCTTCAGGAAAAAGCTTGCGACCTACGACCTATGATAGGTCGCTCGCGACCTATCACTACGAGGATAAATCTCAATACTGCTTCATTTATGCAGCCACCAGTTGGGTCGATCACGACCTAGGACTTGCTTGCCAGTGTGTCCAAACGAACAAGCACACCCATATTGAGTCCCAACCCATGTCTTGTAGGTCGGCCACGACTTGCGACCTATCTTAGGTCAGTCACGACCTACGACCCAGCATGGGAATTCACTATAAATACAGCGGCACCTCCAACATTCAAAGGACTTTTGGGCACCATTTTCTTCAAGGTATTGAGACTTCACTATCTTCAAAGCAATCTACACTCCATCGCTTCAAGCACATGCAAGACGCTTAGATCAACTTCACACAGGAATTTAACACATTCAATCATGGATTCGAAGAATTTTATCACGACGAAGTTTTCCTTAGCTACTTGTTTTCTCAATTGAATTGGATTGTAATTGAAAGAGATTGTAATAAAGTTGTAATCCGATCAGCAATAAAAAGGATTGAAGTGGACGTAGGCTTGATCATAAGCCGAACCACTATAAACCCTGTGCAAATTTACTGCATTTTCTGTTACTTATTGTTATTTCTTGATTCCCGTATTAAGGGTGGTGCTTTCACATCATTTTTACACACACTGGGGTGTTAGCGTCAGATTTTCACGTTAACATTTTTGGTGCTTTCACTGAGAATTGAACTCAGGTGAATTATCATCATTGCTCCACGAAAATTTGTTGAAGTAATCTCTCTGAAGACTAGAAGTTTATCGGAAATCATGGATCCAAGGAGAAGGAGTAGATCTATTAGATCTGGAAATGTTCAAGAGGGAACCTCCACTTCCCCAGTACCTAATCAAGCCACTCCACCTATTGGGGTTACGAAAGCAGAGTTGGGTGATGTAATCTTAGGGCTGAACCAGCAGATAAATGCCCAAAGTGCACAATTGGAGGCTCAGAATGCCCAAAATGCTCTAATTTTGAATAGGTTGAACAATTTGCTTGGGGCAAACCGTCAACCAACAAGTAATGAAAGGAACTTTGCTGGCAACGTTCATGATTCTGAAGAAAGGAACGTTCCTGAGAGGGCTGCCAGCCCCTTTGAGCAGACACTTCCTGAAGTTGGTGGATCTAAAGCTCGAAATGATGAGGGGTATCTTTCTGAAATGGTTCGACAAATCATGAAAGAGAGCATGCAAAGGGATGAAGACGAGAAAGAATGGGGTTTCCCTCCAAGTAAAACCCCGTTTACTGAAAGGATCTTAAAGGCTGAGTTTCCGAGGAAGTTCGTCCCTCCAACTATTCCAGCTTACAAAGGGACAAGCGATCCGAACGAATTCTTGTATAAGTATGATTGGCACATGACAAGTGCCAGAGCTTCTGATGAAATAAAGTGCCGATATTTTCCTGTATATCTGGAAGGTGTAGCTCTGCTTTGGTTCACCAAGCTACCAATCCGGTCTATAGATCAGTTTTCTGACCTAACCCGGAAATTCAAGGAGCAGTTCAGACTGTATGCTTCAAAAGCCAAAGATATCATGTCGTTGTCAAGTTTAGAACAGAATCCAGGGAAAACTATCAGATCTTTCTTGAATCGCTTTAATATAGTGTTAACGCTAAAATTTGAACGCTAACACCCCGTTGTGTAAAGTGTAGTTGTGAAAGCACCACCCGATGATTCGGGAACAGAGTATAAGCAGAAAACCACAGAAAAAAGTAGTGAATAACAGCGGTTTTATAGTGGTTCGGCTCAATAGTTTGCCTACGTCCACTCTGAATATCTTTATTGATTATTTCATTACAAGTCGATACAATTCTTCCCAAGTACAATACACTTTGAATTACTAAACACTTTGAACGTTTAGCTTAAACTTCAATGTAAGTGAAGGTCTTCAAATCCATGTCGGATGTATGAGATTCCTTCTTGAAGTTGTTCATGGCGTTCTACGTGTCTTGAAAGTTTTGAGTGTCGAGTCGGTTTGGAATGTAACAGAGTATCGGTGCTTGGAGAGAATCAGCCCAAAGGTCCTTTTCATGCTTGAGGTGGGTTGGTATTTATAGAGAAATCCCCCCTTTAGGTCGTAAGTCGTGACCGGTCTAAGGTAAGTCGTGGCCGACTTATCTGGCCTAGCCCCATGGTCTCACAAAAGCTCATTTGTACAAGTCCTAAGTCGCCTACGAGTCAACATCTAAGTCGCAAATGAGTCAGCTGCTCCTTTTGATTCGGCATTGTACCTTCACCCAGTAGCTTTAGGTCGTGGACGACTCAGGCTAGGTCGTGAGTTGTATACGAGTTAACTGATAAGCTTGTTCCCTTTAGATAATAAGCCAAGTCCTGAATTGCGTATGAGTTAAGAGGTTACCGTGTTAAGCAAGGAGCAGCACCTCTTTTTCTTAAGTCGCTCACGACATATGCTAGGTCGTAAGTCGCCGATAGCTCTAAGTCGTTAGCTCGCTTCCTTCTTAAGTCGTGCTTTCTCTTGAACTGTTAAGTCAACTTGTCCTTGAGTCGTGGGCTTTCTTAAGTCGTGGATGCCTTAGGTCGTGGAGCATCACTTTCCTTCTAAACCATTGAGTCTCAGACTTTTTTATGTCGTAAGTCGCTAAATCCTTCAACTCGTTGAACTGTTAGGTCGTCCATTCGTTGAGTCGTAGGTCGTGCCGCCAGCTAAGTCGCTAAGCCGTTATACTTTTTAGGTTGTTAAGCCCTTAAACCGTTAAGTCGTTTTACCCCTTAAGTCGTCCAAACTCTTGACTCGTTGAGTCGTGCAACTTTTAACTCGTTAGGTTGATAACTCACTGAGTCGCTTGTCCATTGAGTCGCCGCCCAACTTGAGTCGTTTTCTTATTGAGGCGTTGACCATAGGAGTTAACATTTGCCCCTCGAAGTACACGACTAAGTCGTAGGTCGTGTGCTTCGACTTATCTTAACTCGTGTGCCGGTTCAAATTTCATTGCCTCGAAATATAAAAGGCTTAGGTCGCCTCTTCTTCACCTACTTGCATCCGTGTTTACTTCCGCCATTAACGAACTTCGAAGCTTTTCAAAGACGAATTCGATCAGTTCTCCTCATCACTAATCAAGTTCCTTCCACCTTCATCATCACACTACGTAAGTAAACTCATCGCTTGCTCAATTTCACAACTACCGTTACCTTTCGAACATGGACTTCCCACTTTCCAACCCTAATCCAAATCCTCACACAGGCTTCATCTTAAGTCACGTTATGATTGATTACTGACAAGCTTGGAGCGGTTTGATTGAGTTTTTAGATGACTTGCAAGGAGAAGACGATGGGTTACCATATTTCGATTCAGTTGATCCACAAATTTAGAGGAGGCGATATTGTCCTACATGGGTTAACGGGTTAGGAGTTAGGAAGATAACGGGTTATTGATTAGATGGGAGGTTTGTTGATGAAGTGAAGTGCAGACTTGGACATGACTCAATAATTTTTGGGCGATCTGTGACCCCTCTCGACTTAACTAGATACGACATAAGCTTTGAGTCGTGGACGAGCTAAGGCTTAAAGAAATTCCCGTTACTTTGAACTGAAACCTTCTCTCCTTAACATGCTTTACGGCTTATAGGAACAACAATTTAAGGAGCCAACGACTTAACCTGTAGGAAACCCTTTAAGTCGTGGACGATTCGTCTTTTAGGTCGTGGACGACTCAACCTTTAGGCCGTGGACGACTCATCACTTGAACGATCTTATACTTGCCAAATTGTTTCCTTTAAGCCTAAGCCAATTGCATCCCACCCTGTTAGATTGTGAATGACTCATGACTTTGAGAACTTTAGACTGTGACTCAATGTCTTGAACTTCAAACTGTTAAACTTTACTGCATTTTTTCACAGATCACTTTGCAAGCTAGCAATCTGTTCAATACATCATTTACGGAAAATTGGGACGAATATACTGCCACTGACTGCCCACATCAAATGGCAGATTAGTTAATAACGGATAATTAACTCAAATAAATTGTGTGAACGAAGTGCTTTCATCAATTTCAAGTAAAATATTAAAGCAACACTGAAATAGTCAATTGAAACTGACCAGCCTGCACTAATATTATGCTTGAACTTTATATTAACAAGTTTTGAAATTTGGTAATCGATCAATCATTGACTAGTTTAATTCCAGTTATATTTACTTGCTATTTTTATTAGTTTTGCACGACACTTCACACTTTTAGGAAACGTGCACCTTCACATTTGAATATCTAGTTGCTTGTGTAGAATGACTTCTCAGGAAGAAGATACAACGGTTCAGACTGGAGAGGCAACTGTTATTCCGGCTCCACTGGTCAATCCTCCCGAAAGAGCCTCTTCTACTTTATCGTACAGAGTTTTTCGCCAATTGTGCGCTCAGTTTGGCATTGCTGAATCAGATGCCATTCTTCCCGAGAGAAGTAACACTGCTGACATAGCACCCCCTGGCTTTGTGACGGTCAATCGACAAATGTGCCTGAGTGGGGGCGTTCCTACTTTCAATGACTTTTTCCAACAACTTCTTCGTCAATTGGCCATCGCCCCATCCCAATTACACCCCAATGGTTATGCCATTTTAATGGGGTTGTGTGTACTGTTTAGGAGGACGCTTGATCGATTCCCAAGCTTTGACGAGATTTTCTTCCTATGCTCTTTCACTAGGACTAAAGATCATCGCTCTATTACTGTCGTGAGAAGTGCTCGAAATCGTAAATTGATCATCGGTCTTCCTGACAGCGCTCATGGGTTTTTGACTCAATTTTTCTATGTCCGCTGTCCCCCGGGGTTTTATGCTGTATGGAGGGAAGGAAGTAAGATTAACCATTCTTACTATGTTTGCTAGCCGACTTTTGTGAGACTGAATTGTTAAGTGTTAACTCCGCTTCTCTTTTTTTTTATCTTCAGCGCTCCCCCCTCCTTCTAGGGATCCCAGTCATAAGCCAACTTTCGAAAGGCTTAAGGCCGTGCCAGTTGAGGAGAGAGACATTCAATTTCTGTTGAAAGACGAGTTTTTGCATTAGTACGGACTTTTGCATACTTCTCGTTCTACTCATCCTCATGAAATCCCAGACTCCCCAGCCAGAGCGTCGGATGCCCCAGCTTCTACTGACACATCTATACCAAAAGGACCTGCTCCCGAGGCTTCGCTAGTGAAGTGCTCCACCTCTATTGATATTGCGGGGCCATTTGACGAACTTGCCCCGGTTATTGAGGAAGAAGAGCCTCAGGGTCTCCCCGACGTTCACAGAAATCTGGCGAAGAAGCCGAGAAAACTAGCCTTGTCAAGCAGAGCAGGGACGATACTTTCGAAGGGCTGAGCGACCTCTTTGCCACCTCGCAAGAGATCTTTAAAGATGATCCTATCACGACCAGGGTTTCTTCTTCAGTAGTCGAAGCGACTTCTATCCTGCAACAGACTCCGTCAACTCAAGAGTTGACGCTAACTATTACAACCACAACTACTCCTCAATTAAAGAGCGGTTCGTAGTTTGATGCGCGTAGTTTGCACATCACACACACTTAGAATTTTTTCGGCACTTTTATGCTTCTGACCTTTTGTACTTTGAAGAATTCTAAAATTTAGCTCTTTTTTATTTCTGATCCTCCGATGGGGCGCAGCGGATCCTACTACGATGATTTTCAGCGCTACGGGAGGCGTAGCCAATATGATTACAGGCGTTACCTCCCTTCTTACATAGAATCTGATGAAGAAAAAGCCGCCCGAAAGGCTCAAGAGAAGAGGGCTCAAGAGGAGCGTTATGAAAGAAGAGAGAGGGAGGAGCGCCACGATTCTTCACAGAGAGGCGACGATTCTCATAAAAGAAAATCCCATGATGACAGAGGAAAAAGTCATATGGTTGAAGATTCGAGCAAGCGAGCCTGACATGGTGAGAAGCACACCTATACAACTCCTGAAAAGGTTACTGCCCCCGCCTCGCTTGACATTCCTTCCGGCTCTCCCGCTCTCGGGAAGACAGACATCCAAACAATAATTAGCAGACCCAAATTCCAAGTTGGACCGGGCCCGGCCACTTCGCAAAGTCGGTTTCCACAGTGGTATCTGAAGGGAGTGAGGTTCGACCTTGACTTGGTTCCCATTAACAAGTCTGCCATGTTACGAAATCTCGACGCCGTCAAGGTTGATATTGAGAGGATGTCAAACTGGCAAAAACTTGTCGACGAGCTTCAAAGGGTTAATCGTGCAAACATAGAGGCCATGCTCACTATGGAAAATGATAAAGCTGAATGGCAAAAGGTTCTTGAGCAACATGACACTGAAATGAGGAGCATTGCTTCTTACAACGAAGAGCTTGAAGCAAAAGTTGCGGAACTGAAACAAAAGCTTGCAGCTTCCTCTACTTCTTATTCTCAAAAAGAAGAAGTGCTCCTCAAACAAGTGAGAGACGCTCATGCCAACCAAAGAGATGCTGAAGACAGGCTTGAAGTGCAAAAAAGAATTAGTGAGGGCTATGTTGCTGATATTGAGGAGCTTCGGAAGAAAAATAGCTCCCAAGAGGCGGAGATTCAAATGCTTAAGCTTCAACTTTCTAAAGCTTAAATGGAGCATGATGAGGCCTTTGCCGGCAAAATTGCAGCTGAAGAATCTCACGAGGCGACGAGGACCAACATCAGCTCAACGTTATTTGATTTCTACCTGCATAGCATCTTGGGGCGCGGTAGCCTCGCCTTTCTAGGCCCCAAGTATGAAATTACTCTGGCTGAAGTTTGGGAAGCCGCACTCGATATGCTTGGTGGTAACGGCGCTGGCTATGCTGAGTCAGCCCTTGAGGAGCAATATTTTGATGATGATGCTCGTGCCGCTCTCGCCAGGGGGAGAGAACAGCTTGCAAAATTAAGGGCCGAAACAGCGGCAGGAGAATACTCAGGAAAAATCATCTCAACTGCTCCAACTCAACCTCCTCCTTCAGCCGAAATTGACATTATCGGTTCTAGTTCTCATTCCCCATCTCCTACTAAAGTTACCACCGAGATCACAAGCATACAAGGTGGAGATGATGGCGGCGAGAGTGCTGAGGCACAGGCTTACGAAGTTGACGTCAGGGAACCGACTTCTGCAGGTAACCCTACGGACAATCTTGCCCAAGTAGACTGCTCATCTGTTTCTTACGAGCTTGATGGGCTTTTTGACTACTTCTTGAATCTTAGCGAACCTTTATCTCCTCTTTTTACTGACTTGAACTTTTTTCCTTCTGTAGAGAAAACGTCGGGCATTGTTCAAGCTTCCCCACCTCCAATTATTCCTCCTCCATCTATTCAGGTGACTCCTCCTTCTGCCTCGCAACCGGGATCACAAGAGGAGCAAATAGAAGCTCTTCAAGACTTGGATGATCCCATTGCTTCACAAGAACATAAAGGAGAAGAAACTGAAGGGAGTGAGAAGACTCCAGAAGCAACTGGTTCCGATGATGAACCATTAGCTAAACTTCTTTCTCCAGGGAGTGGGTCTTCCTCCAAGAAGAGGGGAAAGCAGGGAGTTTCCAAGAAGAAGAAGAAGAAGATGGGATTTTTAACTGGCGAAGAAGAGATGGAAGAAAGTCCGACTGAGCCCCTTTCTCCTTCATCCCCTACTCTTACAAGCCGGCCTAAGAAGTTGGTTATCCGGCCGGGTGCGGGCTCAAAAGGTGGACGGAAGAAGAAATGATGGCTCTGGTTCTGTGGCTTTCATATCGCTTTTTGCCTTTTTTGCATGTACTGACCGAAAATTGTGCGGGTACCGGCCCCCCGCTCTTATTTTGCCTTTTACTTTGGAACCTGTACCTGTATAAAATTCTAATGGTGTTGAATAAAATGATTCTTTTTCTTTGTACAAACTTCTGTCTGTATCTGAGAATGCATTTATTATTCATTTTTGTATAATTTTCTTTGTACGATATTGCAGTGAGCTTGTGGTACATATTGTTCGAGCGCAATTTTATCGATGTAGTTATACCATGTTGTCCCTATACCATAAGCTCATTGTAATATTTTATTTTATGAGGAACTTGTACTTTTATTTTTTAGAGAATAATTATTCCACATTTGGAGGAATATTATTTCGTTAAAAAATAGAGTACAAATAAGTTTCTACGCTTCATCCTTCGAAGATATCACTTTTTATTTTGTGCATATACACATTTTACTGAATGAAATCTTCTATGTGGTGAAGCGGGTATTTGAAAGGTACTTCAACTTCTTTTTGAGGAAGAGAATTTTCTAGAATAAGTAATTCATTCTTCCTTTGAAAGTTATTCTTTGAAAAGTTGCACCTCTTGAGGAAGACTTTTTCACGTTTCAACACTTGGAAGTTTTATTTCAATCTTGGTGAAACGTGTGCCTCCGAAGAGGTCTTTCTGCTTGATTGTGCCTCCGGGAGGAGGTCTTTTCATTTCTGCCTCTGGGAAGAGGTCTCTTCTTTTCTTTTTTTCTTTTTCTTTTTTTGCATTTCAACTCTGGTGAAGTGAAACTCCGAAGAGCGGCTGTTGCACTTCAACTCTTGGTGAAATGGGCCTCCGAAGAGGGCTTTTATTTTGTTTTGCATTTCAACTTTGGTGAAGTGAAACTCCGAAGAGCGGCTGTCACACTTCAACTCCTGGTGAAATGGGCCTCCGAAGAGGGCTTTTATTTTGTTTTGCATTTCAACTCTGGTGAAGTGAAACTCCGAAGAGCGGATGTCACACTTCAACTCCTGGTGAAATGGGCCTCCGAAGAGGGCTTTTATTTTGTTTTGCATTTCAACTCTGGTGAAGTGAAACTACGAAGAGCGGCTGTTGCACTTCAACTCCTGGTGAAATATGCCTCCGAAGATTGCCTGGAAGTTACTCTCTCATGGTTGGAGGGTCATGACTCCTCCAATCTTTTTTGTTGAGTAGAGAACTTTCTTTTTTGCGGCATATGCCTCGTTAGAGGTCTTTATCCTCCGAAGAGTTGTGCCTTCGAAGAGGACTTATGCCTCCGAAGAGGGCTTTAGTTGTTCCTTGTTCACTTGCTTATGCCTTTTCAGCGATCCTCTATTTTTTCTTTTCAAGCTCGCACTCCCTTCTCTTACAAGTAGTTTGTTTAATCCAAAGAAGTGTACTTCATTGCTAGGCCAGTTCGCGAGAACGGGCATAAGCTTCTTAATTGGAAGTTTGTTTGTTCAAACTTCTCAATTTATTAGCTAGAGCCCGTTTTCGGCGAAATCATTGGCCGTTCAATTGAGGCACTTCTTATCTAGGATTTAAAATCGGGGCTTTTGTGACTTTGGAATTTGTTTGTTGAATGATAACAAGAATCACTTGGTCTTGTAATGTGCAAGTTTTATTTTTGTTGCATGCAAAAATTTAAATCGACATTTCAGCAATACATTTAATGCACTTTTCATATCGAAAACAAAGCAAACATGTAATAATAATAAGGAACACAAGATTTATAGTGGTTCGACCAAGAATTCGGGCCTACGTCCACTTTATAGACTTTCATTATTCACTTGCATCGGTTTTACAATCGCTTTCAATTACAAGAATCATACATTCATAATTTTTTTTTACAATATTTCAACAAAGCTTTCAAGTAAAGTATGGACGCAAGTGATTGTTGTTCCAAGCTCTTGGAATTTGATCTCCTTCGATAGTAGTGAGTTTGAATGTGCCGTCAAGAAGCTTCTGACCTATGACATATGGTCCTTTCCAATTTGGCCCAAACACACCTGTCGCCGTCATAATTCTCTTCAGGACTAGATCTCCAATCTCAAAGCTGCGTTGGCAAACTTTGGAATTGAAATGTCTGGCTATCCTTTGCTGATGGGCTGCGATTTTGAGCTCAGCCTCCTCTCTTTTTTCATTAAGGAGATCTAACGCCTCAAGTTGTAGTTTTTCATTCACCGCTTGATTGAAATGAATCCTTCTGTGTGAAGGGACCTCTGTTTCTATCGGAATCATTGCTTCTGACCCGTATGTCAATGAAAACGGAGTATGCCCAGTCACAGTTTTGTGGGTGGTTCTGTATGCCCATAGTGCTAGTGGTAGCTTATCGATCCAACCACCTTTTGCTCTTTCGAGTTGCTTCTTGATGGTTGACTTGATAATTTTGTTTACTGCTTCCACCTGCCCGTTTGCCTGCGGATGAGCCACTGTTGAGAAGCTTTTTCGGATTTTGAATCGCTTGCAAAAATCTTCGAATTCTTCACTTTCGAATTGAGTACCATTGTCTGTAATTATCTTTTGGGGCACACCATATCTGCAAATGATACTTTTAGTCAAAAAATTTATCATCTTTTTAGAGGTGATCGTAGCCAATGGTTTAGCTTCAGCCCATTTAGTAAAATAATCTACAGCAAAAACGACATATTTGATTCCAGATTTGGCAGTCGGTAAAGGTCCTATAAGGTCTATCCCCCAGATTGCAAATGGCCATGGACTGACCATCTGCGAGAGTTCAGTGGAAGGTGCTCTAGGTATGTTGGCAAATCTCTGGCACTTGTCACATTTTCGAGAATAGTCTGCAGCATCTCGATTAATCTCTGGCCAAAAATATCCGTATCGGGGAACCTTTTTTGCTAAAGTTTGACCACCTAAATGATCACCACATTCTCCTCCATGTACCTCAGCTAGGATTGTTTTGGACTCTTCTCTGGATACACATCGAAGTAATGGCATTGAGAATCCCCGTCTGTACAATTGGCCATCCTGGACTATATAGCGAGAGGCTTTCCTCAGTAGCTTCTGTCATTCTTTTGAATTCTGTGGTAAAGAGCCATTGAGCAGATATTCTGTTATTGGAGTCATCCATTATTCTTGCTCCTGAGACACACTCATGATCCAATCAATGTTCATCTCATTAATGCTTGGAGCCGACAGGACTTCCACTGGAGTTAACCCTAGAAATTTAGCTTCGCCTGTGTAAAGTACTTTGCGAGAGAATCTGCTTTCGTGTTTTCTTCTCGAGGAATATGGATTATCGTGTAATGATCGAAGTCACATAGAAGTTCCCAGGCCTTTTACAAGTAGGCAGGCAGATTTCCCCCTTTCGCTTGAAATTCCTTCTTGACCTGACATACAATAAGCTGAGAATCACTGAAGATGTGTAATGCTCGGATGTTTAGTTCTTTAGCAATTCTCAAGCCAGCGATAAGAGCTTCGTATTCTGCTTCATTGTTCGCTGAAGGAAATTCCAATCTTAGTGCATAGCATAATGACCGACCTTCAGGGGTTTCAAGTACAACCCCGGCTCCAGAACAGTAGTCATTTCTTGCGCCATCAACATACAACTTCCACTGGATTGGGGAATCATCGATCGTTTCCTCCCCACTGTTACCCTTATCTGTGAATTCTGTGATGAAATCTGCTAAAGCTTGTCCGTTGATTGCTTTTCGGGGTGATAAGTGATGTCATATTGACTGAGCTCAATGTTCCACTTTAGAAGACGACCCAAAGTCTCAGGGCGAAACAGGACTTGCTTTAAAGGTTGATCAGTGAGGACTTTGATAGGATGAGCTTGGAAATATTGCCTCAACTTCCTTGATGCAATCAGTAGGCAATAGGCGAGTTTTTCCAACTTGGAGTAATTCATCTCTGCCCCAGTGAGTCTTTTGCTGATATAGTAAACCGGATGTTGAATCCTATTGTCTTCTCGTATCAGCGCTGCACTTAAACCATGAGATGATACTGCCAAGTATATAAGAAGATCCTCACCATCGCCGGGCCTAGAAAGTATTAGAGGCGTTTCCATATGGCGAATCAATTCATCAAAGGCTTTTTGGCATTCGGGAGTCCAATCTAAGTTTTTCTTTCCTTTCTTTAGAGCGTCAAAGAATGGGATGCATTTATCAGTAGCTTTGGAAATGAACCGACTCAAGGCGGAGACTTTTCCGTTGAGACTTTGCAATTCCTTCTTTGTTCTAGGAGCTTTGACTTCTTTTAAGGCGGTAATTTGTGCTGGACTAGCTTCAATGCCCCTAGCGCTCACGATGAAACCTTGGAACTTTCCGGACTCCACCCCAAATGAACATTTTAAAGGGTTAAGCTTCATTCCGTATTTCCGGAGGACTGCGAACATTTTTGCTAAGTGTTCTATGTGATCCACTGCTTTCTTAGAATTTACTAACATGTCGTCGACGTATACTTCCATAGTCTTTCCCAATTGCGGTTTGAACATAGCATTGACAAGTCTTTGGTAGGTTGCCCCCGCATTCTTCAGCCCGAAGGGCATAACTCTATAGCAGTAAAGACCAACATCGGTGATAAAGCTCGTGTCCTCCTGATCTGGCTCATGCATCATGATCTGGTTATATCCGGAGTAGGCATCCATAAAAGATAACAATTCATGTCCCACTGTTCCGTCTACCAGTTGATCGATCCTGGGTAACGGGAAGCAGTCTTTGGGGCAGGCCTTGTTTAGATCTGAAAAATCGATGCACACTCTCCATTTTCCATTGGCTTTCTTAACCAGCACTGGATTTGAAACCCAATCCGGATAGGTAGATTCTTTGATAAAATTATTCTCCATGAGCTGATCAACTTCTTCTTTTAATGCTGCTGACCTTTCTGGACCTTGAGTCCTCCTTTTCTGTTTCACAGGTGTAAATTTTGGATCAATATTCAGAGCATGTACTGCAACTTCTGGGGATATTCCGCACATATCGGCATGAGTCCAAGCAAAAACATCCAAATTTGCTTTTAAAAAAGATATTAAGATATTCTGAATCGACACATGAAGTTGTGAACCCACATTCCACACCTTATTTGGGTCCTTCGGGTCAACAGGTACTGGTACCGTCGTTTCCACTGGTACCACTCTATTCTCCCCTGCACTGGCTTTTCTAGGATCCATCTCTCTTCGTGCTCCGCTGTGCTCGCCAGTGCAGGGTCCGCCCTGTAATTGCTACAAGGT
Source organism: Allium cepa (assembly GCA_030765085.1). Taxonomy (NCBI): domain Eukaryota; kingdom Viridiplantae; phylum Streptophyta; class Magnoliopsida; order Asparagales; family Amaryllidaceae; genus Allium; species Allium cepa. The sequence continues at coordinate 947,530,069 of CM060943.1, read as the reverse complement.
TGGTTCTTTGATACGGACTGGGGTTGCCGCATCCTTTCCCATTTCTCTTTTCTTGCTTCTCGCAGCTCTGTCAGATAACACTCCCGCCCGGCATTTTGATCCCCTTTTATAACTCCTACTCCATTGTCTGTAGGGAATTTAATGATGAGGCACCATGGGGCCAGAACAGCTTTGAACGCTGCAAGAGTTGGACGGCCAAGGAAAGCATTATAAGCAGAAAATTCGTCAACAATCACAAAAGTTTGCTTGCGTAGTACTTTTCTTTCTCCCTCTCCGAGTTCTACAAGCAAATCAACGGTTCCTATCGGCTGCTTTGGCTACCCGGTGAAGCCAGCGATTTTTTGCGACGAGGCTTGCACATCAGCCATAGGGATTTCACTTGGTCGAATTTTTTCTTGAAGAGAATATTGCAGGATGCGCCACAATCAATGAGAACTCTTCTGACAATAGCTGGCCCGATACCAGCCGAGATGACTAAGGGATCCAAGGTAGGAGCTTCAACACCTGTGGAATCCCTTGCTCTGAAAACAATATCATCATTGAAAGTTCTTTGTTGTTTCAGGGGCGTAGCGTCTTCCAAAACAAAGACATCTTCTTCGGCCGGTACATATTTCAAAGCCCAGGTATACCTTTCCATCTCACCCCAGCTCCTGCCTGCTGGGTGAGGTCCTCCCGTAATGACATTGATAACAGGCCTTCCGGATTCATGCCCTGCAGCTTTCTCACTTGTCCTGGGTTGATGAGCAGGAGCTCGTTGCCCCTGACTAGACGAAGCAGGATTGCTGCTATTCTTTTCCACAAATTGCTGCAGCTTGTTTTCCCTTATCAATTCTTCAATCAAAATTTTCAATTGGCGGCATTCATCGGTATCATGACTGGGTTGATTATGGAAGCGGCAGAACTTCCCGCTTTGTATAGCTCTTTTCCGGGTTCTCAGAACAGGAGGTTTAGGATAGTCAACAGAATCTTTAGTGGCAAAGTAAATACGCTCCGGCGTATCTGATAAAGGAGTATATTCCGATGGCTTGAAGGAACGAGGCTTCTTCAGATTTCTCTGTTTCTTTCCATCGTTATTTTCCCTTTTCTGTCCTATAGATTCATTCTTGCGTGGAGCAGCAATGTTATCTTCAGCTTTTTCCAATACTGCCTTTACCTGTACAGGACGGCTTTCTAGGCGTATGAACTCATCTGCTTTCTTGTAGAATTTTTCAATTGAATTTGGTTCCTTCATGTTCATCCATTTTCCAAATTAGCTCGACTTGTCAATGGCCCTCATCAGATAAGTCAAGATCATCCGTGGTTCTGCGTTGTCTACCTCGGCCAGCGCTATATGTTAACTCCTATGGTCAACGACTCAATAAGCAAACGACTCAATAAGCAAACGACTCAAGTTGGGCGGCGACTCAATGGAAAAGCGACTCAGTGAGTTATCAACCTAACGAGTTAAAAGATGCACGACTCAACGAGTCAAGAGGTTGGACGACTTAAGGGGTAAAACGACTTAATGGTTTAAGGGCTTAACAACCTAAAAAGTATAACGGCTTAGCGACTTAGCTGGCGGCACGAGCTACGACTCAAGGAATGGACGACCTAACAGTTCAACGAGTTGAAGGATTTAGCGACTTACGACATAAAAAAGTCTAAGACTCAACGGTTTAGAAGGAAAGGGATGCTCCAAGACCTAAGGCATCCTCGACTTAAGAAAGCCCACGACTCAAGGACAAGATGACTTAATAGTTCAAGAGAAAGCACGACTTAAGAAGGAAGCGAGCTAACGACTTAGAGCTATCGGCGACTTACGACTTAGCATATGTCGTGAGCGACTTAAGCAAAAGAGGTGTTGCTCCTTGCTTAACACAGTAACCTCTTAACTCGTACGCAATTCAGGACTTGGCTTATTATCTGAAGGGAACAAGCTTATCAGTTAACTCGTATACAACTCACGACCTAGCCTGAGTCGTCCACGACCTAAAGCTACTGGGTGAAGATACAATGCCGCATCAAAAGGACCAGCTGACTCATTTGCGACTTAGATGTTGACTCGTGGGCGACTTAGGACTTGTACAAATGAGCTTTTGTGAGACCATGGGGCTAGGCCAGATAAGTCGGCCACTACTTACCTTAGACCGGTCACGACTTACGACCTAAAGGGGGGATTTCTCTATAAATACCAACCCACCTCAAGCATGAAAAGGACCTTTGGGCTGATTCTCTCCAAGCACCGATACTCTGTTACATTCCAAACCGACTCGACACTCAAAGCTTTCAAGACACGTAGAACGCCATGAACAACTTCAAGAAGGAATCTCATACATCCGACATGGATTTGAAGACCTTCACTTACATTGAAGTTTAAGCTAAACGTTCAAAGTGTTTAGTAATTCAAAGTGTATTGTACTTGGGAAGAATTGCATCGACTTGTAACGAAATCATCAATAAAGATAATCAGAGTGGACGTAGGCAAACTATTGAGCCGAACCACAATAAAACCGCTGTTATTCATTGCTTTTTTCTGTGGTTTTCTGCTTATACTCTGTTCCCGAATCATCGGGTGGTGCTTTCACAACTACACTTTATACATCGGGGTGTTAGCGTTCAAATTTTAGCGTTAACATTTTTGGTGCTTTCACTAAGAAGGCTGAACTAAGGCGAATTATCATCATTGCTCCACGAAAGTTTGTTGAAGTAATTTCTCTGAAGACTAGAAGTTTGTCTGAAATCATGGCTCCGGGGAGAAGGAGTAAATCTGTTAGATCTGGAAATGTTCAAGAGGGAACCTCCGCTTCCCAAGTAACGAATCAAACCCTCCACCTGCTGGGGTTACAAAAGCGGAGTTGGACGCTGTAATCTTAGGGATGAACCAGCAGATAAATGCCCAAAGTGCACAATTGGAGGCTCACAATGCCCAAAATGCCCTAATTTTGAATAAGTTGAACGATTTGCTTGGGGTAAACCGTCAACCAACGGGTAATGAAAGGAACTTTGCTGGCAACATTCATGATGCTGAAGAAAGAAACATTCCTGAGAGGGCTGCCAGCCCCTTTGAGCAGACATTTCCTGAAGTTGGTGGATCTAAAGCTCGAAATGATGAGGGGTATCTTTCTGAAATGGTTCGACAAATCATGAAAGAGAGCATGCAAAGGAATGAAGACGATAAGGAATGTGGTTTCTCTCCAAGTAAAACCCCGTTTACCGAAAGGATCTTAAAAGATGAGTTCCCAAGGAAGTTCGTCCCTCCAACTATTCCAGCTTACAAGGGAACAAGTGATCCGAACGAATTCTTGTATAAGTATGATTGGCACATGACAGGTGCCAGAGCTTCTGATGAAATAAAGTGTCGATATTTTCCTGTATATTTGGAAGGTGTAGCTCTGCTTTGGTTCACCAAGCTACCAATTCGGTCTATAGATCAGTTTTCTGACCTAACCCGGAAATTCAAGGAGCAGTTCAGACTATATGCTTCAAAAGCCAAAGATATCATGTCGTTATCAAGTTTAGAATAGAATCCAGGGGAAACTATCAGATCTTTCTTGAATCGCTTTATATAGCACTGGCCGAGGTGGACAATGCAGAACCACGGATGATCTTGACTTATCTGATGAGGGCCATCGACAAGTCGAGCGAATTTGGAAGATGGCTAAACATGAAGGAACCAAATTCCCTTGAAAAATTCTACAAGAAAGCTGATGAGTTAATACGCCTGGAAAGCCGTCCTGTACCGGTAAAGGAAGTATTGGAAAAAGCTGAAGATAACGTTGCTGCTCCACGCAAGAATTATTCTGTAGGACAGAAAAGGGAAAATAACGATGGGAAGAAACAGAAAAAACTGAAGAAGCCTCGTTCCTTCAAGCCATCGGAATATACTCCTTTATCAGATACGCCGGAGCGTATTTACCTTGCCACTAAAGATTCTGTTGATTATCCTAAACCTCCCGTTCTGAGAACCGGGAAAAAAGCTGTACAAAGCGGGAAGTTTTGCCGCTTCCATAATCAACCCGGTCATGATACCGATGAATGCCGCCAATTGAAAAATTTGATTGAAGAATTGATAAGGGAAAACAAGCTGCAGCAATTTGTGGAAAAGAATAGCAGCAATCCTGCTTCATCTAGTCAGGGGCAACGAGCTCCTTCTCATCAACCCAGGACAAGTGAGAAGGCTGCAGGGCATGAATCCGGAAGGCCTGTTATCAATTTCATTACGGGAGGACCTCACCCAGCAGGCAAGAGCTGGGGTGAGATGGAAAGGTATACCCGGCTTTGAAGTATGTACCGGCCGAAGAAGATGTCTTTGTTTAGGAAGATGCTACGCCCCTGAAACAACAAAGAACTTTCAATGATGATATTGTTTTCAGAGCCAGGGATTCCACAGGTGTTGAAGCTCCTACCTTGGATCCCTTAGTCATCTCGGCTGGTATCGGGCCAGCTATTGTCAGAAGAGTTCTCATTGATTATGGCGCATCCTGCAATATTCTCTTCAAGAAAACATTCGACCAAATGAAGATCCCTATGACTGATGTGCAAGCCTCGTCGCAGAAAATCGCTGGCTTCACTGGAGAGCCAAAGCAGCCGATAGGAACCGTTGATTTGCTTGTAGAACTTGGAGAGGGAGAAAGAAAAGTAGTCCGCAAGTAAACTTTTGTGATTGTCGACGAATTTTCTGCTTATAATGCTTTCCTTTGCCGTCCAACTCTTGCAGCGTTCAAAGCTGTTCTGGCCCCATGGTGCCTCACCATTAAATTCCCCACAGACAATGGAGTAGGAGTTATAAAAGGGGATCAAAATGCTGGGCGGGAGTGTTATCCGACAGAGCTGCGAGAGGCAAGAAAAAGAGAAATGGGAAAGGATGCGGCAACGCCAGTCCGTATCAAAGAACCAACCTTGTAGCAATTACAGGGCGGACCCTGCTCTAGCGAGCATAGCGGAGCACGAAAAGAGATGGATCCTAGAAAATTTGGATGTTTTCGCTTGGACTCATGCCGATATGTGCGGAATATCCCCAGAAGTTGCAGTACACGCTCTGAATATTGATCCAAAGTTTACGCCTGTGAAACAGAAAAGACGAATCCAAGGTCCGGAAAGGTCAGCCGCATTAAAAGAAGAAGTTGATCGGCTCATGGAGAATGACTTTATCAAAGAATCTACCTATCAGAATTGGGTTTCAAATCCAGTGCTGGTTAAGAAAGCCAACGGAAAATGGAGAGTGTGCATCGATTTTTCAGATCTAAACAAGGCCTGCCCCAAAGACTGCTTCCCATTACCCAGGATCGATCAACTGGTAGATGGAACAGCGGGATATGAATTGTTATCTTTTATGGATGCCTACTCCGGATATAACCAGATCATGATGCATGAGCCAGATCAGGAGGACACGAGATTTATCACCGATGTTGGTCTTTACTGCTACAAAGTAATGCCCTTCGGGCTAAAGAATGCGGGGGCAACCTACCAAAGACTTGTTAATGCTATGTTCAAACCACAATTGGGCATGACTATGGAAGTCTACGTCGACGACATGTTAGTAAAGTCTAAGAAAGCAGTGGATCACATAGAAGACTTAGCAGAAATGTTCGCAGTCCTCCGGAAATACGGAATGAAGCTTAACCCTTTAAAATGTTCGTTTGGGGTGGAGTCCGGAAAGTTCTTAGGTTTCATTGTTAGCACTAGGGGCATTGAAGCTAGTTCGGATCAAATTACCGCCTTAAAAGAAGTCAAAGCTCCTAGAACCAAGAAGGAATTGCAAAGTCTCAACGGAAAAGTTGCCGCCTTGAGTCGGTTCATTTCCAAAGCTACTGATAAATGCATCCCAATCTTTGAAGCTCTAAAGAAAGGAAATAAAAACTTTGATTGGACTCCCGAATGCCAAAAAGCCTGTGATGAATTGATTCTTCATATGGAAACGCCTCCAATACTTTCTAGGCCCGGCGATGGTGAGGATCTTCTTATATACTTGGCAGTATCATCCCATGCTCTAAGCGCAGCGCTGATACGAGAAGACAAGAGGATTCAACATCCGGTTTACTATATCAGCAAAAGACTCACTGGGGCAGAGATGAATTACTCCAATTTGGAAAAACTCGCCTATTATTTACTGATTGCATCGAGAAAGTTGAGGCAATATTTCCAAGCTCATCCTATCAGAGTCCTCACTGATCAACCTCTAAAGCAAGTCATGTTTCGCCCTGAGACTTCGGGTCGTCTTCTAAAGTGGAACATTGAACCCAGTCAATATGACATCACTTATCACCCCCGAAAAGCAATCAACGGACAAGCTTTAGCGGATTTCATCGCAGAATTCACAGATAAGGGTAACGGTGAGGAAGAAACGATCAATAATTCCCCAATCCAGTGGAAGTTATATGTTGATGGCGCGAGAAATGACTATTGTTCTGGAGTCGGGGTTGTACTTGAAACCCCTGAAGGTCGGTCATTATTCTATGCGCTAAGATTGGAATTTCCTTCAATTAACAATGAAGCAGAATACGAAGCTCTTATCGCTGGCTTGAGAATTGCTAAAGAACTAAACATCCGAGCATTACAGATCTTCAGTGATTCTCAGATTATTGTATGCCAGGTCAAGAAGGATTTTCAAGCGAAAAGGGGAAATCTGCCTGCCTACTTGTCAAAGGCCTGGGAACTCCTATGTGACTTCGATCATTACACGATAAGCCATATTCCTTGAGAAGAAAACACGAAAGCAGATTCTCTCGCAAAGTACTCTAGCACAGGCGAAGCTTAATTTCTGGGGTTAGCTCCAGTGGAAGTCCTGTCGGCTCCAAGCATTAATGAGATGGATATTGATTGGATCATGAGTGTGTCTCAAGAGCAAGAATCATGGATGACTCCAATAACAGAATATCTGCTCAATGGCTCTTTACCGGTAAATTCAAAAGAATGATAGAAGCTACTGAGGAAAGCCTCTCGCTATATAGTCCAGGATGGCCAATTATACAGATGAGGATTCTCAATGCCATTACTTCGATGTGTAACCAGGGAAGAGTCCAAAACAATCCTAGCTGAGGTACATGGAGGAGAATGTGGTGATCATTTAGGTGGTCAAACTTTAGCAAAAAAGGTTCTCCGATACGGATATTTTTGGCCAGAAATTAATCGAGATGCTGCATACTATTCCCGAAAATGTGACAAGTGCCAGAGATTTGCCTAAATTCTTAGAGCACCTTCCACTGAACTCACACAGATGGTCAGTCCACGACCATTTGCAATCTGGGGGATAGACCTTATAGGACCTTTACCAACAGCCAAATCTGGAATCAAATCTGTCGTTGTTGCTGTAGATTATTTTACTAAATGGGCTGAAGCTGAACCATTGGCTACTATCACCTCTAAAAAGATGATAAATTTTGTGACTAAAAGTATCATTTGCAGATATGGTGTGCCTCAAAAGATAATTACAGACAATGGTACTTAATTCGAAAGTGAAGAATTCCAAGATTTTTGCAAGCGATTCAAAATCCGAAAAAGCTTCTCAGCAGTGGCTCATCCGCAGGCAAATGGGCAGGTGGAAGCAGTAAACAAAATTATCAAGTCAACCATCAAGAAGCAACTCGAAAGAGCAAAAGGTGGTTGGATCGATAAGCTACCACTAGCACTATGGGCATACAGAACTACCCACAAAACTGCGACTGGGCATACACCGTTTTCATTGGCATACGGGTCAGAAGCAATGATTCCGGTGGAAACAGAGGTCCCTTCACATAGATCCATTTCAATCAAGCGGAGAATGAAAAACTACAGCTTGAGGCACTAGATCTCCCTGATGAAAAAAGAGAAGAGGATAAGCTTAGAATTGCAGCTCATCAGCAAAGGATAGCCAAACATTTCAATTCCAAAGTTCGCCAACGCAGCTTTGAGATTGGAGATCTAGTCTTGAAGAGAATTATGACGTCAACAGGTGTGTTTGGGCCAAATTGGGAAGGACCGTATGTCATAGGTCAGAAGCTTCTTGACGGCACATTCAAACTCACTACTGTCGAAGGAGATCAAATTCCAAGGGATTGGAACAACAATCACTTGCGTCCATACTTCACTTGAAAGCTTTGTTGAAATATTGTAAAAAAAAAAGTTATGAATGTATGATTCTTGTAATTGAAAGCAATTGTAAAGCCGATGCAAGTGAATAATGAAAGACTATAAAGTGGATGAAGGCCCAAATTCTTGGCCGAACCACTATAAATCTTGTGTTCCTTATTATTATTACATGTTTGCTTTATTTTGGATATGAAAAGTACATTAAATGTATTGCTGAAATGTCGATTTAAATTTTTGCAGACAATGAAAATAAAACTTGCACGTTACAAGACCAAGTGATTCTTGTTATCATTCAACAAAAAAATTTCGAGCCACAAAAGCCTCGAATTCAAATCCTAGATAGGAAGTGCTTCAATTGAACGGCCAATGATTTCGCCGAAAAAGGGCCCTTGCTAATAAATTGAGATCGTTTGAACAAACAAACATCCAATTAAGAAGCTTATGCCCGTTCTCGCGAAGTTGCCTAGCAATAAAGTACACTTCCTTGGATTAAACAAACTACTTGTATGAGAAGGGAGTGTGAGCTTGAAAAGAAAAAATAGAGGATTGCTGAAAAGGCATAAGCAAGTGGACAAGGAACAACTAAAGCCCTCTTCGGAGGCACAACTCTTCGGAGGATAAAGACCTTTAACGAGGCATATGCCGCAAAAAAGAAAGTTCTCTACTTAACAAAAAAGATTGGAGGAGTCATGACCCTCCAACCATGAGAGAGTAACTTCCGGGCAATCAAAGCCCTCTTTGGAGGCACATTTCACCAGGAGTTGAAGTGTAAGAGCCCCTCTTCGGAGGCCCACTTCACCGAAGTTGAAATGCCAAACAAAATAAAGCCCTCTTCGGAGGCACATTTCACCAGTAGTTGAAGTGTAAGAGCCGCTCTTCGGAGGTCCACTTCACCAGAGTTGAAATGCAAAACAAAAAAAAAGCCCTCTTCGGAGGCACATTTCACCAGGAGTTGAAGTGTAAGAGCCGCTCATCGGAGGTCCACTTTACCAGAGTTGAAATGCAAAACAAAGCAAAGCCCTCTTCGGAGGCACATTTCACCAAGAGTTGAAGTGCAACAGCCACTCTTCGGAGTTTCACTTCACCAAAGCTGAAATACAAAAAAATAAAATAAATAAAAGACCTCTTCCCAGAGCCAGAAATGAAAAGTCCTCCTCCCGGAGGCACAATCAAGCAGAAAAACCTCTTCGGAGGCACACGTTTCACCAAGATTGAAATAAAACTTCCAAGTGTTGAAACGTGAAAAAGCCTTCCTCAGAGGTGCAACTTTTCGAAGAAACAAAAATCAAAAAGCCCTTTACTGTGGTATATATAAAAAAAATCCTCATCAAAGGCACACTTTAACTTTCAAAGGAAGAATGAATTACCTATTCTGGAAAATTCTCTTCCTCAAAGAGAAGTTAAAGTACCTTTCAAATACCCGCTTTACCACATAGAAGAATTCATTCAGTAAAATGTGTATATGCACAAAAGAAAAAGTGATATCTTCTAAGGATGAAGCGTAAAAACTTATTTGTACTCTGTTTTTTAACGAAATAATATTCCTCCAAATGTGGAATAATTATTCTTTAAAAAATAAATGTACAAGTTCCTCATAAAATAAAATATTACAATGAGCTTATGGTATAGGGGCAACATGGTACAACTACATCGGTAAAATTGCGCTCGAACAGTATACCACAAGCTCACTGCAATATCATGCAAAGAAACTTGTATAAAAGTGAATAATAACTGCATTCTCAAATTCAAACAAGAAGTTTGTACAAATAAAGAATCATTTTATTTAATTCTGTTACAATTTCTTACAGATACAAGTTTCGAAATAAAGAAAACGGGAGCCGGTACCCGCACAATTTCCGGTCAGTACATGCAAAAAAGGCAAAAAAGCGATATGAAAGCCACAGAACCAGAGCCATCATTTCTTCTTCCGTCCACCTTTTGAGCCCGCACCCGGCCGGATAACCAACTTCTTAGGCCGGCTTGTAAGAGTAGGGGATGAAGGAGAAAGGGGCTCAGTCGGACTTTCTTCCGTTTTTTCTTCGCCAGTTAAGGATCCCTTCTTCTTCTTCTTGGAAACTCCCTGCTTTCCTCTCTTCTTGGAGGAAGACCCACTCCCTGGAGAAAGAAGTTTAGCTAATGGTTCATCATCGGAACTAATTGCTTCTGGAGTCTTCTCCCTCCCTTCATTTTCTTCTCCCTTGTGTTCTTGTGAAGCAATGGGATCGTCCAAGTCTTGAAGAGCTTCTATTTGCTCCTCTTGTGATCCCGGTTGCGAGGCAGAAGGAGGAGTCACCTGAATAGATGGAGTAGGAATAATTAGAGGTGGAGAAGTTTGAACAATGCTCGACATTTTCTCTACAGAAGGAAAAAAGTTCAAGTCAGTAAAAAGCGGAGATAAAGGTTCGTTGAGGTTCAAGAAGTAGTCAAGAAGCTCATCAAGCTCGTAAGAAACAGATGAGTAGTCTACTTGGGCAAGATTAACGGTAGGGTTACCTGCAGAAGCCGGTTTCCTGACATCAACTTCGTAAGCCTGTGCCTCGGCACTCTCGCCGCCTTCATCCCCACCTTGTATGCTTGTGATCTCGGCGGTAACTTTGGTAGGAGAAGGCTGAATTGGAACAGTTGAGACAGTTTTTCCTGAATATTCTCCTGCTGCTGTTTTGGCCCTTAATTTTGTAAGCTGTTCTCTCCCCCTGGCGAGAGCAGCGCGAGCATCATCATCAAGATAATGCTCCTCAAGAGCTGACTCAGCATAGCCAGCGCCTTTACCGCCAAGCATATCGAGTGCGGCCTCCCAAACTTCAGCCAGAGTAATTTCATACTTGGGGCCTAGAAAGGCGAGACTACCGCGCCCCAAGATGCTATGCAGGTAGAAGTCAAATAATGTTGAGCTGATGTTGGTCCTCGTTGCCTCGTGAGATTCTTCAGCTGCAATTTTGCCGGCAACGGCCTCATCACGCTGCCTTTCAGCTTTGGAAAGTTGAAGCTTAAGCATTTGAATCTCCGCCTCTTGGGAGCTGTTTTTCTTCCGAATCTCTTCAATATCAGCAACATAGCCCTCACTAATTCTTTTTTGCACTTCAAGCCTGTCTTCGGCGCTCCTCCCTCTCTCTTCTTTCATAACGCTCCTCTTGAGCCCTCTTCTCTTGAGCCTTTCGGGCTGCTCTTTCTTCATCGGATTCTCTGTAAGAGGGGAGGTAACGCCTATAATCATATTGGCTACGCCTCCCGTAGCACTGGAAGTGCAAATTTATTTCATTAATGATAATGACGTAATTTTTGAAATATTAAATAGGATGGAATTCAAATGTATATAACGATAGAAATGTGAAATTTGGGGAATAGATTCAAAGTTATAAATGAGTTGTTAAAATAATACATAATAAGTGCAAATTGAATGAATCAATGGGAGCATAGATTTAAGTTTAGAAAACGATATTTTGGTTTAATTAAATATTGCAAAAATAAATGAAATTAACGTTTAAATATTTCGTTTATAGAGATTAAACTAAAATTCAAGGACATTAAAATAATAGATTTTGAACCCAACATGGAATCCTTCTACTTAAAATTTTTAGATGGAATAAACATTTAATTATTTAATTGAATAGAGAAAAAGATTTATTTAGTATGTAATTTAATGCTTGTTGAAAACTGTAATTTTATAAACATGTTTGCTTAACTATAAATAAGGATTACAATGTTCACGTATTTATTTAATTGATTTCATCAATTAGGTTCTGTTTTGAAGTGGAAGATTAAAATTAATTGGAAATAAATTTATTAAAATCTTTCAATTGAAAAAGGAAAAGAAACAAAGTGCAGTTAATAAAATTTAAGTAAGAATCTTTTCATTATGAATGTACATTATTTGGAAATATAAGAATTGATTTAATATTGTATAAGTTGATCATTTTAGAATATAAGAATGTTTACATTATGAATTGCAAGTAACAAATAAGCACTTTAAGGAAAATAAAAGAATGTCGAGGAAATAAAGTGAACGTTTCCATTCTAAATATAAGGAAGTGGAGAAATTAACACTACAATGGATAGACTTATCAGCTTTTAATTTACATCTAAATTTGTTTAGATCAATTTGGAAATTAATAAAATTGTGGATATATTTTGAAACGTAAACGAAACGTCTAGAATTACATTTGTAAATACGTTTAAAATAAAATGTAAATGATAAGGAATTTATTTATTTCCTAAATCCGTAACGTGTGTAATTAATATTATTTATCTTTTGGGACCACCTCCGTTTTCACGTTAAAATTCGTGCACGCCTATTCTTTTGCGATCTATCTATAAATAGGCGGTGAAACCCTAGCCTCCATCTTCATTCCTCTGTATAGTCTCTTCTTCAACTTCTTCTCTTCTTCAATGGCAACAGACAATTTCTAGATCCAGTTTCAATTCAAATAAAAGTCAAAATTCAAACTCCTCTAAGAATTCCAGAAAAATTATATGTTGGAGTTCTCAGAATACGCAATCTACTGGTGGTGTTCGTTTTCCTTTTTGGGTTCGGTCTGGAAACATATTCGCGTGCTCCTGTAGCCAAAGCGCGTGGAAGACGATAGTGACGTGGCAAGTATTTAATTAAGGTTTGTTTTGTTTTATAATTTATTTTGATTTTCAAATCGTTTAAATCGCATAACTATTTCATACGACCTCAGATTCATGCGAAACTTTTTTTGTTAGGATCGTAATTAAATTCCGGATAGTTTGGAACTAGTTTGGACCAATTCGGAGACCGTCGAATTTTTGTGTTTAAATCGGATTTAAATTCGATTTAAATTCAAAAGGTGAGTGTTTTAACCCACTCACAACTTCTAAAAGTTTCTATGTTGTTAAATTTATTTTAGATATGAGTAGAAATTTATTTATAACTGTTTGGCATGTTTTGTTCATCATATTTGCTAAATCGCGTTATTTAATTTAACTGTTAATTTATTTTATTTATTGCATATTAATTGACAGTTAGAATTTATTTATTTGCATAGGAACTGCTAGTAAATAGTTATAAAATTTACTACTAAATATAAACTGTTAGTTTAATAGTTGATTAAATTTATTTTTGAATATAACCACCAGTTATTACCTGATATATATTATCAGATATATATTGATGTTGAATTATTATTGGATGATGATTGTGATTTGGATGATGGATGATGTTGATGAATGGATGTTTTATTTTATATCATTAAACTGCAAGTTATCATGCATTTTTCGTTTCATTCGGGATTGTGGTTTGAAATGATATACAACCGCAAAATTTTATTTTTAAATTGCGGATTGAAATGATAAATATCCGTATCACTTGACCATAGGATAGAAAATTATATACAGGCACCGTGGTCTATATATAAATTATTTTAAAGTGATTTCTATGGTTTGGATGGGATACGATTTATAAAAATTTGATTTTGATATTTTATAAAATATTATTCTTCGATATGTATACATATGAAGTTAAAAATTTGAAAATTAAGTTGTGTATAAACCTGTTGAATAAAAATGAAAAATTGAGAAAATGGAATTTGGAAATTTATCTTATATGTTTAAGTTTGGAAATTTTAAGGTATGATATTTATAACTGGATTTTCCAAGATGAATTAAAAATGAAAATTCTAGTATAAAGTAAATTTGAGAAAATATTTAATTGCTAGAAATTGGAGTTTTATTTATGGAATTTATATGAATATTGAAGACTAAATAATGGAATATTAATTGTTGAAAGATGAAAATCCAACTTTAGTTTTGAAATATTAATACTCCAAATGGATATATATATATATATAGAAATTGAAGGGGTTTTTGGAACTTGAAGTGATATTTAAATTAAGGTTTAAAACTTTAAATAAAGAAATATATTTGTAAAGCCATGGAAATTATTTTTCTTTACAAAGTAACTTTAAAGTTAAACCATTTATTTTACATTCGTTGAATATCCAGACCATTCAAGTTTTAGAAGTTATGGTTTTAAAATTTTGAATTTCGAAATATTATGCTTTGAAAGTATATTTCAAATATTTGGTTTCCCGATATTTTAAATTTTAAACCAGCATGATTTTGGAAAAGAATTATATTTGAGATAAAATGATATAATATTGTTTTGGGTTTAAATTGATATCGTATTCATAGTTTTGAAATGGAAATTTTTAAAGTATAAACTATTTTAAAATGACCGCGGTGTTATAATAACGATGGGTTGGCAAAGAGACCGGGATCAGATATGGACATACTTTCCGTCGATACCCAAAACCACTTTGACTAACCGTGTACGCGGTGGAGATTCCAGAATGAAGTAGGTGGTGGCGACGTTTCCTGTAAGGTAAATATGTGGACCCGACTCCCGTGAGTTGCATAAGGTGGCTAAAACAGGAGTGATTCTCGGGCCAATGAGGTCATACCTCTGATCGGACGCTCCTCTTCGATATTATACTTTGACTTTGGATTGATTCAGTGGCCACTTCTATTTTTGATTTTGGGGGAGTTTGTTCGAGGTGGGCGGTAACTGCGGCTACGCGTTTCCACCAGCCCGGATAGCAATTGGTATATCTACCCTGGCATTGCCTAGTTGTGCCGTGTCACCTACCATACCGAGCCTTTACTACTATTTTTGTTTTGTACCATACCTATGGAGTGCCCTTTGACGACGCCCAGTACGGGGCAGATTACAGTACTGTATAAACTATGGGAATATATTATGTGTTAATGGCTATGTGGTTAACCCCTTAACGCTATTAAAAAGTAAGTTTATTTTACAATTAGACACTATTATAATAGCGCAATATACTATATAGTAAATAGTTTAACGGATCCTTAGGAGATGTAAATACCGAGCATCTCTTGAGTTACTGCACTCATATTTACTCCTGTTGATTTAACTCACATAAGATCTTTTAGTTCTGACTCGAGTGTTTTGTCTTTTCAATTCGCTCGGGCAGTTCGAGCGTTTCAGGATTTGAGGATTTAGCTCTGGAGGACGAAGACGAAGATTTGTATTACTAGTATCTACTATATTATTCCACTACACCATTTAATTCCGCTGCATTGTTATTGGTATGTGTAACTCTGATATGTATTATGTAAATGTTTGTAAACAGTTTTATAAACTGTATATTTTATTATTATATTTTATCCTTCCGCTGTGAGATTCTATTTTGTTTATTTCTTCTCTGTTTTTCTTATTTACCGCATAACAATCCGCCTTCCGTATGGTTTGAATCGGCATGTGTGTCGATTTGAAGCGTGCGAAAAGGCGGGATGTTACAGTTATCAATTTCATTTTATGGTGGTACGTTCCTTTACGTTTCCTACCATTTAAATTATAAATAATTTTCTTTGATGGGTCTGCTACATAAAAGCAACGTGACCGTTGCTATTTATTTCTTTTATTGATTGCTACAATTATTTTCATCAAATCAAGGGTTGACCGTTACTTGGCTTTCAAATTTTGGAATCTGCATTCAAAAAAAAACGTATAATATAATAAGTACTTCATATTTATTTTCAGTACGTTTCACAAAATTTTCTTTGTCCGTTCTTTTCTATTAAATACATACTTGCAGCTGTTATCAATCCATCATTTCAATTTATTATATGGTTCGTTACTCTGCCTTTTCAGATTTGAACGTGCAGCTGGTGGCATTAAAAGTTGCTTTAATTGTCCATTGAATTATCGTGACTATCCCGTTACTCTATATTTATTCTATACGTTTTATCTTTGCTTAAATTTCTCTGTCCATTCCTTGTTGCATTTTAAATATCATTGGCTTTCCAAACTTATTACGTACTATCCAAACAATCAAAAAAGCTATTGCTTTAAATGTAGCTAAATCAACTCACGACCGTTGCCCTTTCAAAGTTTGAAACGTATAAAATACTATACGTTATTTCGCATTCATTGATTTCTTTAATTTATTTATTTCTTTTTTTCTTTACGTTTTCATTCCAATCTGATTTATAATCTTCCTTATTCTCTTCGTACATTCTATTTATTCTAGCCTGCTCCTCCTTTCTTTTACCTAGTACATCTGCATTCTTTTCATCCTCTCTCTGCAAATTTTCTTTCCACCAGGCGCCTGTCCCCTCCTTCTCCCCTCCTCTTCTCTTAAGAAACACCCTATCTTCCAGCCGAACCCAACATCTTCCCTATCCACATCGGCAGCCTCATCATAGCCGAGTGTATAGCCTAGAAGTAATAACTTCTGACAGCACATAGGTGACATCAACATTTTCCCCATTGTCTGTAGTTTCTTATTTATTCCTTTTGCCACCCATCAGCAACTCGAGTTTACACAGGGTATGTCTATACATTGTATTATATTATATATATTTGCTAGTAGTATACTGCCTTAAATTTACATATTTTAGTGTATATATGTATGACAGCTTATGTTATTTATATACATAAAGTAAGCTATATGTACAAACTCAGTGCAACCGCAATTTTCTTTATAAAAGGCAAACAATACAAATTGTAGTACCCAAAGATATATATGTATGGCTGTACTCAATAAAAAAAAATTCCCGATATAACAGTATAAGATTATATATCAATTTCTGAGTTTATATATATTTTGTCATATTTTTTTTTTAATTTTGATTTTTATATAATAAGCATGTAAGCTTATTTATATTCACATATTAGTATACATAAGTTGCAATATATTGTTTAATAAGCCTAAAGCATTGTATATCTTCATACTGTTATGATGTGCGTGCTTTATTAATAAAGCTATTGATCGGGTACAGATAGGTTAAGTTACGTGCCTATTTGGTTAATTTATATAAAAGTATATATAACCATTTTGATTATAGTTATAATGAATATATAAGAGAGTTATATAAATTAATTTTATACTATGTGTTAACTAAATACATTGCTATTTATATGATCCATTTTTTAATATATGTTTGAAACGTTTTGATTTTTTATATATACAAATATTTTATTTTATACGTATATTTTGTTACATATGAAGGTTTTATAAAAAAAAAATCTTATAAACTGTACTGCATATATACTCTTTAAAAAAAAGGGAAAAAAAGGAGTAAGTTAACATAGTATTCTAAAGAATATTGTTTATCTACATATATATGTGCATAAGTTTGTTTGATTCCCTGCTGGATATTTTGAAAAGGAAGGTAATAATAATTATATATATACATAAGTATTCATTTCAAAAGATATTATATATGTGTGTTGATCTTTAATATATGTGTTTTATGTTAGAATATTGTTTTTTAACTATACATATGTATTATTTTAATATTGGTTTAAAATGAATATTTATTACATGGAAACGACAACCATAAAATGAATATACTGTATATGTGACATTTTGAACAATTATATATTTGTTATTTAACATTAATATGAAATTGAAGCGTTTTAAAGTTATATGGTTTTCGCGGGTGTGCATATATATATATATATATATATATATATATATATATATATATTTCATTTTCTAAAATGCATGTTTTGATTTAGCGTTCATTTTGAAAGAAAGTAATAAATTAATAATATAATCTTCGTTTCAATTTTATCAAGCTAATTTGATCCGTTCTCATCAATTTCTATCTATTAGCTTTTCCGTCGAAATTGTACCATCTAACTTTGCTTTGGAAGTCGTGCTTGCATTTCGTAACTCAACTTCATTGTCTATCTCTCTAACCTCGAAAGGTGAGAAATCACTCACAATTAACATATTTTCATTCATTAAATTTGATTTCAATTGAAACGACAATTGAAATATGCTACTGTAGTTATCTAAATTTGTTATATATGCTATTATCTGTAACTGTTCACCTGCGGGATATGACACCATATCCTGTTGTTTATATTATATTGCTATTGATGATATATGCCTGTTATTTTATTGTACTTTCTGTTATCACTCTGTAAGTTCCCTGTAGTTTAGAAATCACTATGGGTTGAAATGATACATACCCGAACAGACTTTAGAATAGGAGAAAATCGTTATGGGTTGAAATGGTAAACCTAAGCGATTTTAATTTAATTGAATTTGGGATTACGGGTTGAAATGATGTCCACCCGTATATATTTAGTATACAGATTGAAATGATAAATATTCGTAGCACTTGACTATATTATAGGAAATATATACAGACACCGTTGGTCCATATAAATATTTTGAAAATAATTTCTATAATTTTGGAAAGAAATATATGGTTTAATAAATTTGATTCTTAAGATATTATATAAATGAAAATTGTATATATAGATTTGGTAGTAATATTTGATTTAAATTAGATTGGTTTGATACATATAATATGGTTAAGTATTTATGTAAATCTATATTTCAAATAGATTCTCTTGTAATAAATTGAATAATTAAGATTGGGAGATAAATTTGGGTTTATAAAAATGGTATTTAAATAAGTATTTATTTAATTAAATCGATTTGAAATTTTTGAATGGGAAATTTAATGGGTATGTTTTTATAATTGGATTTTTGGTTTAAGTGATTTAATGAATATTTCACGTTTAAATAAATTAAAGAAAATATTGAGTAAAATGTAATTTAAGGTTACTTAAATGATATTGAATCTAATAAGGGAGTATTTCAAGACTAAATAATAATGAGGTTAAATCGAGATCTATATGAAACTGTTATGTAGAACATTTAAATATTAAAGACTTGAACTATATTGGAATTTAAATGGTTTATATTGAGATTTGGATCTGTATTTGAAATCAACGTAGTTGAATTTGTTATTTAGCAACTAAATTGAATTGAAATGAAAATTTAGGTTGAACTAAATTTGAATTTATTATTTAGAAAACTAAGTTGAATGAAAATTTAGATGAAATGTTGAATACTTAAAGTTTTGAAATATATGGAAATATAAAGGGGTATTTGTGATCATAAATCCAAATTTGAGATCGATAAAATTTAAGTGGTTATTTTAGAAATTGAGTTGAATTTAAATTGATAAATTGAGATTGAATTTAATTTGAGTGGGAAGGTCGGGTTGATGTTGAAACGTTTTGTTAAGTTGAGGAAATTGAAAATACTTTACTGTATAAATCATTTAATATATATAAATACTATTTTGGGAAATATAGAGATATTTGAAGTGAAAATGAGATTTGGTTTTGAAGTATAAATTAAGCTGAAATGACCACGGTGTTACAGTGTATATTTCTACCTTGTAGAAAGTTCCATGGACCCTTAGAGGATGGTTATCCCAAACATCCTTTAAGTAAGTTGTATTTCAGTTGATATTTCACTTGAGTTGGATTTATTGATATAAGAATGTTAATCCTGACTCGAGTATTTTCTGTTTTGCTTTACGCTCGGGTCGGACTGAGTGATGCAGCATTTGAGACTCACCATTGGAGTTCGGAGCTTCATTTGGAAATCCAACTATCGGTTCAGATTCCAGCCTTTCCAGTTGATTGGTTCAGAGAAGTCATCTGTTACATTGGAGACTTCACTCCATTTGAACTATTCGGTTGTATTTTTCTAACTCTGATGTATATAGTAGCTTCATGAACTACTATACTTTATCTATTCCGCTGCATTATAGTACTCTGTGATCTGTGATTGATTTATTTACTGTATATTTTAAGTTTTTCCAAATTTTAATTAACAATTCGGTATTTTGAATTATTCAAGTAGGCTATGTGTTAACTCCACTTTTTCAGCAAGGCCGTGATATCAAAAATCGACCGAGAAGCCAATGATAGTTCATCTAGAAGGATGGTCAATTTAACCTCCCAATAAAGCAAGTTCTGTTGAATGAATTTTCAGATAAGATCCCCTACGGAGGGGGGGTCCAGGGGGGGTGCCAACCCCCCAAGGTGGGGGTGCGGGTGCCCCGACCAAAACGGTATACGACTTAAAGAGTGAAGTAAGCCAGCGACTTAACTAGTCAGCGACCTAACCAATGAAGCGACCTACCGGCTCAAGAAAGACACGACTCAACTTATCTGGTTGCCGACTCAACGGCCTTGAAGGGTTACGACTTAACGACTCAGGAGGGATAACGACTCACCGGGTTATAACCTTAGCGACTTAAAGGTGCTGGCCGACTCAACGGGTTAACGACTCATGGAGTTAGCGACTCATGGGGCTGACCGACCTAAGGATTTCAACGACTCAAGGTTTGTAACGACTCAGTGGATCAACGACTCAACTGCTATGCGACTTATGGGTGTTACCGACTCAGCGACTCAGAGCTTACAACGACTCATGGTTCAACGACTCAACAGGTTCGCGACTCATCTTATGAAACGACTCAGGGGAAGTGACGACATAAGAAAGTGGATCCCTGTGCCGCTTCGTTTATATACCGTCACCTGATAAGTCGTTAACGGCTTAACGACTCACAACTAATGACTCGTTCAAGACTTAGAGCCATTGAGTCGTAATCCATTGCCATAGTGCCTGTGCCAAGGGAGGTTGACTCGTAAGCGACTCAAGACTTGGCGTATAATCCTGCAGAAGAATGAACCGTGGAGCAATCAAGGGTTGGTTCAATGAGTCGGCCACGACCTAATTTGACTCGGCCACGAGTCAAGCATGAGTCGGGTACGACTCACGACTCAAGGCTGAAAAATCCTATAAATACACGGCCACCTCCAACATTCAAGGGACTTTTGGCTCATTTTCTTCAAGCACCGATACTCTGCTGCATTCCAAACCAATCCAACACTCGAAGCTCTCAAGACACAAAGAACGCTACAAACAACTTCAAGAAGAGATCACATACATCCAACATGGATTCGAAGACTCTCATCTCCATTGAAGTTTAAGCTACTCGTTCTAAGTCTCTTGTAATTCAAAGTGTATCATACTTGGAAAGAATTGTATCAGCTTGTAACGAGATCATCAATAAAAGTACTTAAAGTGGACGTAGGCTATACCCTTAAGCCGAACCACTATAAAACTGCTGCTGTTTACTGCTTTTCTGCTATTATCTGCTTATAATCTGTTCCCGATCAATCGGGTGGTGCTTTCACAACTACACTTCACATACCGGGGTGTTAGCGTTCAAATTTTTAGCGTTAACACTATGTATGGTTTTATTGTCGATTTGAATGGTCGAAAATAGCGGGTCGTTACAGTTGGTATCAGAGCTTTGGCTCTAGGCAAAACTTAGCATATATGGTAAATTAATTTATAGAATCACTTTCGCTCGAGTTGAATCTCTTCCTTTTGACTCGATTTCCTTTGAATTTTGTAATTGTCCCTCGGTTCTGAAATTCATTCTGTCTCTCCCAATTTATATTCGTTTGATTCCGAAGTATCCTATAACTCCACTGAATGATTTGTAAAGGGGGTGAAAACTCCTTTTCAATTCGCATTGACTCACCGAAGATTTCTGTATCCTCGGTTTACGATGCTGCTATATCTTGTTATGCCAAATTACATATCTCTGGCGATCGAATGACGAATTGCCTCAGAATTCTACACCGATCTAATTTTGGAATCACGGTTGACCGGTAAAGGTAGCCCGCGATTTATAGAAGTATATCCATCTTCTATTTTGTAATTTAATTATCTCATCTTCGATCGAGTCTATATTCGAATCAGGATGCTATTGATCGGAGTTCCTCTAGATTAAATCTCTATCTTTGTTTTGAAATCCATTCTTGAATCATCCATTGAAAATCGGTTTTTGTTTGTATTTTTTAAATTGTTTATACCGAAATTTTATTTTGATAACTATGTTTTTTTTAATATATATAAAAGTGAAAATGTTTTCGATAAGGATTATATACCTATATATATAAAGCAAATAAGAAATGTTATTCTATATAAAAAGGTTTTGAAAGGATTTGAAATTTTGAAAAATCATAAGAAATTGATTTAAATAAAAATGATTTATAACTGTAAAGTTAAATTTGAAATTCGAGAATTGAATTCTGGTATTTTGAAATTTGTTTTAAGATTTTGGAAAATATATAAAAATAATACGATTTAAAAGTATTTTCCGAATAAGAAATGTTTCAAATGAGTTCAAATGAATTCCAATAATTTTGAAGAAATTTCAAAGAAATTTTCAAGAAAATAGAAGTCCAAAACTCACTTATGTCGCTGGAAAATAATTTCGGTGATGAGTGCACGCATCATCGACATTGATTTTCGAGTTTCAGTGTAGGGGAGAGGCCACTTTAATAGCTTCGCTATGCAAGTGATTTTGTAAAACCGTTTTTGATCTCAAATTCCGAAGTAGAATTTGATATTTTAGAAAGATATAAGTATATATTTGGAACAATTTAAAATGAGACCGCTGTTCAGTCCTCGAGTTTCGGATTTAATAATTGAATTATTGTTGATTTTCAACTCTTAAATTGAAAATTTGATTTCCCTAACTATTTTTTGGTGTTCGAACACTTCCAAATCGAGATTATAAAATGTTTGATAAATAACATAAATTTAGTTTTGAAATGTTTTGAAAAAAATTGTTTTGAATAATGGTTTTCAGAAAGGTAAATTGGATATTTCAAATAGAAATAAATAGTTTAAAAGTTTTAAAGAGATAATTATAAATTTAGAAACCATTTTAAGTATAATTGATTTTGAGAAAATATTTGGTTTTGAAAATTAAATTGAAATTAAAAGCTAGTACTTATATGGTGATTTTGGAAATGAATTTGTTTGACTTGAATTATTTTAATTTGGAAACTGGGATAATTTTCTAAACCTATTATTTTTGGGACTTTGAAATTTAGATATTTAATTTGGAAGAAAATTTGGTGAAATTATATATGATTTTGAAACTGAATTGATATTAAAATGATTTGAAATTGAGAACCTTAGATTACTAAGCACTTGATTTGGGAGCGGTCAAAATTATGTAAAATGGATTGTATAAGTATGAAGTTGATTTGAAATCTATTGATTTGAAAAGTGCTCAATTTGGAAAGATATTTTATATAATTGAAGTCTATATAAGTATGATTTGATCCACTATTGATTTGGAAAGTATTTGATTTGGGAAAAATGGAATCCTATATATATGGACTTTATATAAGTACGACATTTGAAAGTGATTTGAAAAGGTACTATATGATATATATTTTCGAAATAAAGATATGAAAAGTGCCTTCTGCTTGATATCCTCTTTGTGGCCACATCATGGATTCATTCTATCGATATTATTCTCTCTGATTTTTGGTTTTTCGGATGTAATACTCGAGTGTTCCCACCGTGGCGTAACCCATGGTTTTTTTTTCTCGCGTGGCTGCATAGCGCAATTGCCTGGTTGAGTCTGGCCTAGGGGTACGGATTGTTTCCTGAGGGATCCAAGCGTAACCATTGTGTATCCTACAATCTATGTAGGTCGCGAATAGTAGCAAAACTGCCTGGCTGAGATAGCCTAGGGGTACGGATTGTTTCCTGCGGGACCCAGGCGTAACCAATGTGTATCCTGCACTCTACTAGTCATCATGGCTTAACTCGTAGGGCTGAGAAAGCTTATGGATACGGATTGTTTCCTGGGGGATCCAGGCGTAACCATTGTGTATCTGCGAACCATGGTTGGACAAAGGTTTTGGTTTGGTTGTTTTGTTTGGATTGTACTTTCCATATCTGTTTTAAAGGTTTTTCAAGTATTTTCACTGGGTGTTGAAACAAGTCTACTAAGTACTTGAAGGATTCTAGCTATCCGCTTGATCAACGCATGGCCAGAGTCTGCAAGAATGAGGATAAACTTGTTGAAACATCGAGTTATAAAAGTATTTTCGAAAGGAAAATTAATTTCGATATAATAGTATCATATTATAAAAGTATTATTATAAAGGTATTTATTATAAAAGTATTTTTCCCAATAAAGAAATGTTGAATTAATATTTGAAATTTAAATTATTATGGTTCTAGATTAATTATTCGTGCCCGATACTATTCCTTGCATCTACCTTATCTGCTCAGTTTAGTTATTCACCTTGATTCTGTTTTCCAAATCTACCTTCCTTCCTTGTTGGATATATCCTTTAAAATATTGTTTAATTATATACTACATGGTTTAATAGAAATTTTAGTGTTATAAATATTTTAGAAGTTATTTATCTAAAATAAAACATATTTAAAAAAAAATTGATTTGTGATCTAATAATAATATTTGGAAGGTATCTTGAAACAAAATAAAAACTCATGAATTTTGGATTTAATATTTCAATAGCTTCTTTGTAAATATAAGTAATAATGTAAATAATTGTTTTCGAAGGAGTTTGAAAAGTATTAAAGTATTAAAGAAAATTAAATTTCAAATGAAGTTACCAAATAAATATTTCCAATAAAATTTATATAGTTTTAAATTAATTATTTATCTTGTCTTTCAATCTATTTTATTTCCGGTCGTTCTATTCTCCTACCTCCCACCTTTTCGAGGACGAAAAGTTTTGAGTGGGGGAGAGTGTAACGATCCGTAGATTTTAATAGTTTTAAATGGTTTTATTTAATGTGATCACTTGAAACTTTTGAGAAATTTTATATAATAATATTTTGAAATAAAAATTTAATATTTGGATTACGTCCAATTAAACATAGCAGATTTTAGATTTTAAATTTTAAATTTATTTTATCAAAGTTTATTCCATAGTGAAATTCTATTTAATTCAAGCTAGCTAATAAATTGCTTTAATAAATATTGCAGAACTAATTTCTTTAATATATTGCAAAATCAAAGCACAGATGTTATCAATTTCATT
Organism: Allium cepa; assembly: GCA_030765085.1. Taxonomy (NCBI): domain Eukaryota; kingdom Viridiplantae; phylum Streptophyta; class Magnoliopsida; order Asparagales; family Amaryllidaceae; genus Allium; species Allium cepa. The sequence goes on along the minus strand of CM060943.1, from coordinate 947,505,324 downwards.
TTATGGCGGTACGTTCCTTTACGTTTCCTACCGGTTAAATTATAAATAAATTTCTTTGATGGGTCAGTTAAATCAAAGCAACGTGACCGTTGCTATTTATTTCTTTTATTAATTGCTACAATTATTTTCACCAAATCAAGGTTTGACCGTTGCTTGGCTTTCAAATTTTGGACTCTGCATTCGAAAAGAAACGTATAATATAGTAAGTACTTCATATTTATTTTCGGTACGTTTCACAAAATTTTCTCTATCCGTTCTTTTCTATTAAATATATACTTGCAGCTGTTATCAATCCATCATTTCAATTTATTATATGGTTCGTTACTCTGCCTTTTCAGATTTGAACGTGCGGCTAGTGGCATTAAAAGTTGCTTTAATTATCCACTGAATTATCGTGACTGTCCCGTTACTCTATATTTATTCTGTACGTTTTATCTTTGCTTAAATTTATCTGTCCATTCCTTGTTCCATTTTAAATATCATTGCCTTTCCAAACTTATTACGTACTATCCAAACAAACAAAAACGTTATTGCTTTAAATGTAGCTAAATCAACTGTAACGACCCAACTTCCTATCTCCAGGAAATCACATCGTTAATAAGAAAGAAAGGGATAGAGAATAGAAAGAAAGAGAAGAAGAAGAATCAACACATCAGAATCTAAACAGCGGAACGAATAAATTATATTAATAACATAAAATGTTTACATAGTTTACAACCACTATCAGAGTACACAGATAATACAACACATACTAGACAGTTATAAACATCTGTCTAGTATTTACAACATAATACAATCTCATAGACAACACAGAACACACATCGGAATATTAATATCTAACGCAGAAGCCTCCTTCACCATAGCTCCTCCAATATTCGTCAAAGCTAACCCGAATCCTAACTTGAATCCCTTGGCTACTCATAAAAATTTGAGTACCCAAGAGTTTATGAAAAACAAAAATAAACTCCGGGTCAGACATGGGTCTGGTGTGAGTAACAGGTTAAAGTTGCTTAAGTTTTGAAAAACCTTTAAAAGAAAGGTATCACGTAAGACTTCCCACACATAAACATGGAAAAGTTTTTACCTTACGCTAACCAAAACATTTGATAGGAAATCCGATGATATTATAATAGTGTGTAGGGTTTTCAAATAAATAAGAAATAGCCGAAATTGTTACATCTATTAAATTCTAGCTACTAGCCACAAAAGTGGGTAATACAATCAAAACCGTTGGCACTTATTGGACTTTGGATTCCATACAATAGCAGGGCTACTGGGGTACCGCCCGTCACAGTACGTGGCCTAGATCAACGTACCGAGGAGTACTCCCACTCCCCTGCAACACAAGGCCGGACCCGTTCCTTACTGAACAGTTCCGAACAAGACAACCCCGGCAGTTGTCGCGACCAACCGCCCACATAGCCGAATAAAAAGGGACCTCTAGACCGGGGTAAATCTTGCTCTCAAGTGGGGGCTACCTACGAAGCCTTGCTGCACCTCCCCTGTTTTAGCCATTCCCGGTTGATGAGGCTTGAGGCTACGATTACCTTTATAGGACATCAAATCTTAGAATGCTCATCGTCCGCCTGACGATGTGCTGAAAGCATTCAATCCATACAAGTTCGTTCCGGGTTCGAACAAAACCGAAGGCACTATCTCGTTGCACTCGTTATTGGAATCACCCTCAGAGTCAACGACCATAGCCCTTACACCTTGATTCACCATCTCAAATCTATAAGCACTATTCCGTCAACTCATTACGGAATCACCCACAGAATTTTACTGACGTATAGCCCTTACACCTCGAGTCTTCACTTGCTCCACTTAGATTCACGACCCAACGTTTAATTGGAATCGATGTGGTTTTCGGATTCCAAATATGGAAACCCGATCCTGGTCTCATCGAAATCCAAAGCGTGTCTTTTAGGTCTAAGTTGTTTTAAGTTTAAAACAATTCAATTTAAACTATCTATATACACACAGATAGATGCTTCACATCATCATAATAGATAATCAACAATATTATCATAAAGAAGAAAGCATCACAAACTGACAATCTATATTACCATCATCCATAGATAACTCATACCATCACAATGCAAACCAATGCATCCATAACACACAACAAAATTTATCTCATGTCTGAGATTCAAACCATTCAAGTCAAACCAAATCATCCATTCGTAAACAAGGATCAATAATCACACCATCTATAATTAATTTAAAATGAATTAAATTAATTACTTCCTCGTTTAAAACTTGCTTACTTAACCCTTAATTGATTATCAATCAATTAAATCATTATCCTCAAATTAATCACCTTAATTAATCATCCTTGATTAATTATCCTTTAATTACATTCAAGTAATTATCCTTAATTAATTTTTTACAAATTAATTATCCTTAACCAAATCAGTAATTAACCTTTAATTACTTTATTAATTAATTAATTCCTTAATCACTTATTATTGCTAATTAATCCTAATTAATTAATCCTTAATTGCATCATTAATTATATTAATTAATAATCCTTAATCAAATATAAATTAATTACTTTTTAAATTAATTACATTAAATAATTAACCTTAATTAATCCACAATTATTAATCATACTTGATTAATTATATATAGCAATTAACTACCCTTAATTACTTCTTTAATTACTTCTAAATTAATTACATTTAATAATTAATTATATTTATTAATCATCCTAGATTAATCTCATTAGTAATTAATATTTCTTAATTAATTACATCACTTAATTATTCAAATACTTAATTGATAAATACTTAAATTAATTACATTAAGTAATTAATTATTAATCACTTCATAAAGAAATTATCTTTACATTAATTACACAAAGTAATTAATCCCAAAATATCATACTTCAATTAATTACTTCCAGTAATTTATTTATCTTAATTACTTCTCTAAGTAATTATTCCACATTGATTTCTTATCAATCCATTCAATGATTTTTCTATATTAATTAAACTTAATTAATTAATTTAAAATAATCCAATTAATAAATTAATTACAAAGAGTAATTAATATCTTTAATTATTCCACAAAGTAATCATACTTAATTAAGTTTCTAATTGATTATCTAAATTGATTAATCCAATTAATTATCAAAATTAATTACATTAATTAATTAATAAATAATCACAAGTTAATGACCTTCATTAACTTATTAACATTTTCTTAAATACCTTTCTTAAGTAATTAACTTAAATTAATTACTAATTTAATTAACCTTAATTAATTTCAAATCTTTAATTAATTAAACAAATTAATTAATTAAATTATTTAAATTGCCTTACAATTTTAATGAAACAAAGATCATTAAATCTTAAATTTACTTTTAAAATAAAACATTTCTTATTCATGATTACTTTATCATAAATAAAGTAACTTAAAACAATTTAACTAAAAATTGTTTCAAATCACATTTTAAATTTTAAATTTAAAAAGAAATCAAACTTAACTTAAACAAAGTTTTAAAAACATTTTAAAATCCTTTAAGACTTTATGCTAAAGTTTTTTTTTATTTATAAAAGAAGTTATAAGAAATTAAAATCCCAAATTCATTTCAAATAAAAATCATATTTAAATTTGTTTCAACATCCAAATTTGTTTAAATATTTAAATTGCCTTAAAACTTCCTTTATTTTCAAACCATTGTTTTCAAATTGGAATTTGATTTCAGATTTAAACTCATGTTTGAATCTCTACTTAAATTTAAAACTTTATTCTAAATTAAAATATTTAAACTCTTTGAAGTTGTTTAAACATGTTTATTTCAAAGTTTAAATTTAAATTTCAAACTGGATTCAAAACTCATTTGAAATTCAAATTTTAAGTTTGGCTTAAATTCTGTTTTCAAAAACCCTGCATTAAGATTTTAAAACAAATCTGAATTGGAAATATGTACAGGTTTCAGTGAAACCTGTAATAACAGGGAATACCCGAGACCCCTTTAATTTTCTTCGAGCAGAACCTACAAAAACTTCGAGCAAAACTTGAGTTAACTCGAGTATCGACCCGAGTCAAAACAAACACAACAAACCCAAACTTTTTCCCTGACACACCTTCTTCACCGTGCATATGCACGGTGGCCTTGGCCATCTCCGGCCACCTCCAAATCTTCCAACAAGTCAACGTCCATCCCTGGAACCCATTACGACCATCACAAACTCACCTCCCATTCAAAATCGAAATCTAGTTCCTCCTTCCAAATACAAACCTGGCAACAGTAATGGAAACATCACCACCAACCTGGAAAACCCTGGTTTCTCCCTCCTCCATCCACCAGAATAGAAGCAACTCCGGTCACCATCTCATCAGTGGCCATACTCCTATCTCCCCAAAATTTAAGGCACTCGGTCACCAGTAACTTCCATACCAATCTAATCAATGGGGCGCCTAAAAATTAGTTTTACAGGACAAAACCCAACATCCCTACCTCCTCGGTGATTTATCACCTTCTCCACAATTTTTCTCATCAACAATGATTACTCTACTATCACCAGAAGTAATCCCGATCCCCCAATTTAAAAGGTTCATCAGAATTTCTAAAAAAAAACCCAAAACAGTGCAATCCCTGATATGCACTACAATTCAACTTTTAGAATTTAAGATTTAGAACTTAAAAATCCTATTTTTGAATTAGTATTCAATTTATAATCTTAAATAAAAGAATTACATTGTTGAATTTTTCTAAAAATTTAAAGCTTTCCTATTGTTTTTTTTCTTCCAGGGCAAAGATACAATTTATTTAACTTAAATAAATTTTTTTAAAAGCTTCTTTATACTCAACAATTCAGATATCATCTGAATCTTAAATCCTAACATTTTCTTGTTTAAGAGGAAAATTAATTTTTATTAAAAACTGTATTTCTGCAGTTAAGCACAAGTAGGAATATTTACACGGCACATACAGTTATCATTAGCATTCATATATACAGTAATGTATTTAAGATCATATACATAGGCAGATTGATCATCATGCAATTCATATAATCATGCACAAACATACATATTTAAGCAACAAACTTATTTTTAAATCCTTAAGAGTGTTAATCACCTGGAATTTATGAAACAGAGCACAGAATTTTGAAAAGCTTTTACTTCTTTGAATCTTTGATTAAACTTGAGTTGCTTGCTGTTAAAAACTTGTATGCAGGCTTGAAGGCCATTTGAACTTTGAACTAGTTGTTAGCACTTGCATGCAGGCAACACATGCTTGAATTGCAACTGCAGTTGCATGCAGTTTTGAAAAGAATGCAGACAGTATTGATCAAAACTCTTGTTTAAAGAAGGCATGCAGGCTTTTGATTTGCTTTTGAAAAGATTTCAGGTTGATGAATAAAAGAGGAACTTTAGATTTTGGTTTAAAAAGAATTTCCAGATTTTGTTTTTAGGAATATGGATACAGATTTGATTTTGAGGGAGGGTTGCATTGCATTTGAAAAATCTGGTTTTGAAGAGTTAGAAACTAGTTTGTTTCAGCTAAGAATTTTTTCTTCTTAAATTTGAAAAAAAAATGAAGATTTAGAAAAGAATAGAGATGAAGGAAAAATGTTTTATATGAATGTAATTGATTTATTCAAAATTAAAAGAAAAATCAAAATAAGAAGGACACTTGTTACACTAGCTATTTAATTCAATTACACTTGTCCTTCCACCCTTTGGTTTTATAACATGTGTCTTGAAATTAATATTATTTGTTTTTATTGATTTTACAAGTAAAAAAACTCCTTTTCCTTTATTTGTATTTATTTATGTATAAGTTATTTTCATATGTAAATGTTTATGCATTTCATTTTAAAGAAAATAAAATGAAACAAATTATAAAAATATGATAGCTTACCAAATAATTTAAATATGATTACTTTTTGAATTCAAAATTAATTCAATTCCAAATGTTATTCATACATTTAAAAAAAAATCCAATTTTAAAACTAATTTATATTAACATATTAAATTTTAAAGTAATAACAATATTGACTTTTAAAATTTATCTATAATTATACATTTATCATTATTATTTGAAAATAACATTTTTATCAATTTAAATCATTTATAAAAGAAATCATAAATTACATATACTATTTAACTTATTTAAATACATTAATGTTTTTATTATATAAATGGTATTCTAAATTTTTAAATAATTCCAAATTAAAATTATTAAGCTATATTTAAAACAAACTTTTATTTATCTTATTAAAATTTAAACTATGTTTAAAATACAATTATACAATTTAAAACAATTACTTTAAGGGTTTTAAACAATTAGTTATTTATTAAATAAATAATAATCTTCAAATTATCAAATGAATATTATAATTTTAAAAACAAGATTTTATTTGATTATTTAACTAAAATCAAAACTTATCTATCTATAATATATATACATATACATTATAAATAGAAATCAATTTATTAGCTTTTAAAAGATAAAATTCATAAATTACACATTTATTTAATTGAATTATTAATTCAAGTAAATTTTTATTAAAATTTTATCAAATCAATTAAATTTTAAATACAGATTATTAAATTGATATTGCTAAAATTTCCGGGATATCACATTCCCCCCCCTTAAAAGAATTTCGTCCCCGAAATTTAAAAGCAAAGATAATTTAATAACCCATTTTAAAATTTTAAATTTTAAATTACAAACATACATCAATTATATGCTAACAACCATAGCAACCAATCTATCTAATCAAACAAATTTAATCATCCAGATAAAATTCTGGATAAATTCCCACGAGTTTCCCCAAGTGTGTGTGTGTGTGTGTGTGTGTGTGTGTGTCTATATATATATATATATATATATATATATATATATATATATATATCGGGATACTCGCCCTACAAATACAAACAATCTAAACAACGAAGCTACAAAGCTTCTACTCATCTAGATCTATAGGACTAGACAAGATGTCAGACTACAAACGAGCCTGACTCAACCACTAAACCTTCCTGAACAGCTGGTTCCACTTCCAGAGATAACTCATACACGTACTCCCTCAGAGACACGTGAAACTCATAAATCCAATTAACCAAACTAGAAATTCAACTCTTGAAAACCAAACACCAATCCAACCATAACACAGAAGAGATCCAAAACAAAACTCCGACTCCGGAATCCAAATTCCTTCGTCTCCTATCCACAAATCTCTTCGGACGATTCCGGGCTGCCTATATCAAACTGATCATCTCAACTCTTGCTGATTTCCCTAGAAACAATCTAGACCAAAAACAACCCAACACAACGATCTTCTTAGGATCCATCAAGACTAAGATCATCAACTCTACTCTTCAAACATCAGAAGAACAAACTCACTTCTTCTACCAGGAAAGACAAAACAGAAACATTCCCAAACTGCTTCCGCTGCACAACTCTGATCTGGCACAGAAGACACTGCTGATGAGCACAAACTGGACATCACTTCCCAGAAATATGGCTCAACATATCCAAGAAAACTCAGAAGTTCTATCAATCCTGAGCTGCCTCACCAAACCTATCTCGAGAAACCATCATTCTACTAGCTCATCCACCGATAGCACTCTTGGAATCCGGACGATAAGAAAACTTAATCTCCAGATGCAGAAAAACCTCTGTCTTCTCAGAAGACAACCAAAAATTCTTGAATACCTCAAAAGAAAACTCAAACTATCGCAAGTCACTTTTGCGATCAATATAGACCAATTCCCAAACAAAACTGCTCTCTTTTTACCAAACAGAACAGCTTACTCTTAATTAGCCAATCCAATAAAGTATTGGATTCACTCTGCTGCTTCTGAACTTCACCTTCAGAAATTACTCAGCCAGAAAACTTCTTCCAACAAAGACACTCGGCGTTGCACTGCTGACACCAATGCCAAAACTTCCTTAGCTAAAGTTCTTCAAGAAACTCAGCTCTCAAAGCCAATCACCACATCCTGCTGAACTCAGCCACAACACTGAAGCAGACACACTTCCTAACTCTTTCCAAAGAAAACATCTTTGGAAACATCCATATTCAGTGCATCTCATCATGCAGTTACTACTACCCGAGGTATCAAAATACCATCACACTCTTCTGCCAACCAACAGATCCAAACTCTACTCATCCATCTTCAAAGATAGACTCTGATCCTTAACTGGTTTCCTTCAGAGATCGATGAAATGTCTACACTCTGCACAATTCACTCGAGACGGTATTAGGTCTACAGTCTCGACAAATACACTTCCAACCTCAAACATTCAAACTCCAACCAATGGTAGTAATCGTGTTTCACACACCACTACCTTATCTACCTTTATAACTTATGTTGGAAAACCAGAACGGGTAACCCAACAGATAGGTAGAAATAATAAATATATATATATATATATATATATATATATATATATATATATATATCAAAACTACAAATACGCTCTCTCAAGATAGACACCATTACAGAGCCTAGGTATTCACTCAACCTAATGCTCTGATACCACTGTAACGACCCAACTTCCTATCTCCAGGAAATCGCATCGCTAATAAGAAAGAAAGGGATAGAGAATAGAAAGAAAGAGAAGAAGAAGAATCAACACATCAGAATCTAAACAGCGGAACGAATAAATTATATTAATAACATAAAATATTTACATAGTTTACAACCACTATCAGAGTACACAGATAATACAACACAAACTAGACAGTTATAAACACCTGTCTAGTATTTACAACATAATACAATCTCATAGATAACACAGAACACACAGCGGAATATTAGTATCTAACTCAGAAGCTTCCTGCTCCATTGCTCCTCCAATATTCGTTAAAGCTAACCAGAATCCTAACCTGAATCCCTTGGCTACTCATAAAAATTTGAGTACCCAAGAGTTTATGAAAAACAAAAATAAACTCCGGGTCAGACATGGGTCTGGTGTGAGTAACAGGTTAAAGTTGCTTAACTTTTGAAAAACCTTTAAAAGAAAGGTATCACGTAAGACTACCCACACATAAACATGGAAAAGTTTTTACCTTACGCTAACCAAAACATTTGATAGGAAACCCGATGATATTATAATAGAGTCTAGGGTTTTCAAATAAATAAGAAATAGCCGAAATTGTTACATCTATTAAATTCCAGCTACTAGCCACAAAAGTGGGTAATACAATCAAAACCGTTGGCACTTATTGGATTTTGGATTCCATACAATGGCAACCATCCCAGCCCCGCCGTGGCTCACATTGGTACCTCGGGTTTGCTTTTACGGCCAGCCTCTCGACTCGCAACCAACCCAGGGCCTTATACTACCCAAAAGGGACATGTAGGGGTAAGAGTCTCCCGTCCGCCACCTAACGCGAAGCGAGAACCCCCTATCACGCTGTAATGAAGCAAACCCGGTCCCGGTCTCATCGAAATCCAAAGCGTGTCTTTTAGGTCCAAGTTGTTTTAAGTTTAAAACAATTCAATTTAAACTATCTATATACACAGATAGATGCTTCACATCATCATAATAGATAATCAACAATATTATCATAAACAAGAAATCATCACAAATTGATAATCTATATTACCATCATCCATAGATAACTCATACCATCACAATGCAATCCAATGCATCCACAACATACAAGACAATTTATCTCATGTCTGAGATTCAAACCATTCAAGACAAACCAAATCATCCATTCATATGCAAGGATCTATAATCACACCATCTATAATTAATTTAAAAGGAATTAAATTAATTACTTCCTCATTTAAAACTTGCTTACTTAACCCTTAATTGATTATCAATTAATTAAATCATTATCCTCAAATTAATCACCTTAATTAATCATCCTTGATTAATCATCCCTTAATTACATTCAAGTAATTATCCTTAATTAATTTTTTACAAATTAATTATCCTTAACCAAATCAGTAATTAACCATTAATTACTTCATTAATTAATTAATTCCTTAATCACTTTTTATTGATTAATTAATCCTAATTAATTAATCCTTAATTACATCATTAATTATATTAATTAATGATCCTTAATAAAATTTAAATTAATTACTTTTTAAATTAATTACATTAAATAATTAACCTTAATTAATCCACAATTATTAATCATACATGATTAATTACATATAGCAATTAACTACCTCAATTACTTCTTTAATTACTTCTAAATTAATTACATTTAATAATTAATTATATTTATTAATCATCCTAGACTAATCTTATTAATAATTAATATTTCTTAATTAATTACATCACTTAATTATTCAAATACTTAATTGATAAATGCTTAAATTAATTACATTAAGTAATTAATAATTAATCACTTCATAAAGAAATTATCTTTACATTAATTACACAAAGTAATTAATCTCAAAATACCATACTTTAATTAATTACTTCTAGTAATTTGTTTATCTTAATTACTTCTCTAAGTAATTATTCCACATTGATTTCTTATCGATCCATTCAATGATTTTTCTAAATTAATTAAACTTAATTAATTAATTTAAACAAATCCAATTAATAAATTAATTACAAAGAGTAATTAATATCTTTAATTATTCCATAAAGTAATCATACTTAATTAAGTTTCATAATTGATTATCTAAATTAATTAATCCAATTAATTATCAAAATTAATTACATTAATTAATTAATAAATAATCACAAGTTAATGACCTTCATTAACTTATTAACAATTTCTTAATTACCTTTCTTAAGTAATTAACTTAAATTTATTACTAATTTAATTAATCTTAATTAATTTCAAATTTTTAATTAATTAAACAAATTAATTAATTAAATTATTTAAATTACCTTACAAATTTAATGAAACAAAGATCATTAAATCTTAAATTTACTTTTAAAAATAAAACATTTCTTATTCATGATTACTTTATCATAAATAAAGTAACTTAAAACAATTTAACTGAAAATTGTTTCAAATCACATTTTAAATTTTAAATTTAAAAAGAAATCAAACTTAACTTAAACAAAGTTTTAAAAACATTTTAAAATCCTTTAAGACTTTATACTAAAGATTTTCTTATTTTATAAAAGAAGTTATGAGAAATTTAAATCCCAAATTCATTTCAAATACAAATCATATTTAAATATGTTTCAACATCCAAATTTGTTTAAATATTTAAATTGCCTTAAAACTTCCTTTATTTTCAAACCATTGTTTTCAAATTGGAATTTGATTTCAGATTTAAACTCATGTTTGAATCTCTACTTAAATTTAAAAATTTATTCTAAATTAAAATATTTAAACTCTTTGAAGTTGTTTAAACATGTTTATTTCAAAGTTTAAATTTAAATTTCAAACCTGGATTCAAAACTCATTTGAAATTCAAATTTTAAATTTGGCTTAAATTCTGTTTTCAAAAACCCTGCATTAAGATTTTAAAACAAATCTGAATTGGAAATATATACAGGTTTCAGTGAAACCTGCAATAACAGGGAATACCCGAGACCCCTTTAATTTTCTTCGAGCAGAACCCACAAAAACTTCGAGCAAATCTTGAGTTAACTCGAGTATCGACCCGAGTCAAAACAAACACAGCAAACCCAAACTTTTTCCCTGACACACCTTCTTCACCGTGCATATGCATGGTGGCCTTGGCCATCTCCGGCCACCTCCAAATCTTCCAGCAAGTCAACGTCCATCCCTGGAACCCATTACGACCATCACAAACTCACCTCCCATTCAAAATCGAAATCGAGTTCCTCCTTCCAAATACAAACCTGGCAGCAGTAATGGAAACATCACCACCAACCTGGAAAACCCTGGTTTCTCCCTCCTCCATCCACCAGAATAGAAGCAACTCTGGTCACCATCTCGTCGGTGGCCATACTCCTATCTCCCCAAAATTTAAGGCACTCGGTCACCTGTAACTTCCATACCAATCTAATCAATGGGGTGCCTAAAAATTAGGTTTACAGGAAAAAAACCAACGTCCCTACCTCCTCGGTGATTTATCACCTTCTCCACTATTTTTCTCATCAACAATGATTACTCTACTATCACCAGAAGTAATCCCGATACCCCAATTTACAAGGTTCATCAGAATTTCTAAAAAAAAAGCAAAACAGTGCAATCCCTGATATGCACTACAATTCAACTTTTAGAATTTAAGATTTAGAACTTAAAAATACTATTTTTGAATTAGTATTCAATTTATAATCTTAAATAAAAGAATTACATTGTTGAATTTTTCTGAAAATTTAAAGCTTTCCTATTGTTTTTTTTCTTAAGGGCAAAATACAATTTATTTAACTTAAATAATTTTTTTTTAAAGCTTCTTTATACTCAATAATTCAGATATCATCTGAATCTTAAATCCTAACATTTTCTTGTTTAAGAGGAAAATTAATTTTTATTAAATACTGTATTTCTGCAGTTAAGCACAAGTAGGAATATTTACACAGCACATACAGTTATCATTAGCATGCATATATACAGTAATGTATTTAAGATCATATACACAGGCAGATTAATCATCATGCAATTCATATAAACATGCACAAACATACATATTTAAGCAACAAACTTATTTTTAAATCCTTAAGAGTGTTACTCACCTGGAATTTATGAAACAGAGCACAGAATTTTGAAAAGCTTTTACTTCTTTGAATCTTTGATAAAACTTGAGTAGCTTGCTGTTAAAAACTTGTATGCAGACTTGAAGGCCATTTGAACTTTGAACTAGTTGTTAGCACTTGCATGCAGGCAACACATGCTTGAATTGCAACTGCGGTTGCATGCAGTTTTGAAAAGAATGCAGACAGTATAGATCAAAACTCTTGTTTAAAGAAGGCATGTAGGCTTTTGATTTGCTTTTGAAAAGATTTCAGGTTGATGAATAGGGGAGGAACTTCAGATTTTTGTTTAAAAAGAATTTCCAGACTTTGTTTTTAGGAATATGGTTACAGATTTGATTTTGAGGGAGGGTGTAACGTACGCGGATTTTCGTTGCCGAAAAACCGAATAGTTATGGGTTTTAAAAAGAATTTAAGAAAAAGAAAAAGAAAGAAGAAGGGATAAGAAGGTAGAAAATAGAGAGGAGAGAATAGAAAACAGAAAATAGAAAATTTTAAAATAGAAAGAAAAGAGAAGAGAAAGGAAATGGAACATAGAAGAAAATAGGACAGAATAGAAAACAACAGAACAACATCAGAATCTCACAATTCGCAGCGGAACAACATATAATAATAAATGAATAATCTTTAAACAAAGAACTATATCAGTTATTACATTTTATACATTACATTACAACATATCATCAGAGTGTACAACAACATCATACAACAACAAACAATGCAGCGGAAAAAGAAATATTATATAAACTAGTAATACGCCATGCCATCCAGCTTGCCTCCAGCAACTCCAGAATATCCAGAATATCCTGATAAACCTTAACTCTTAACCGCCCGTGTGGAAATTGGTGGGCACCCAGAGTTTAGGAAGGAAAACAATAAACTCCGAGTCAGTCATGTGACTGGTGTGAGAACTCAAAACAGTTTATTTATCTTTAAAATCAAAATAGAGAAATATTTTTAAATTCAATTCGCAATGCTTTTAAAAATGAGACTACCATAAGGCCTCCCGCACACACACACAATACAAACGCAGAATCGGAGGAGATTTCTCCTTATGATAGTCAAAGATGCTTGATACGCATTTAAAAAGAACATTTGATATTATTATTAGTGCATAGTGTAGGAAAAATTCATTTCGAAAGTAGAATATAAATCTTAGCCAACATACGACCATTATCGTATGCCTACTATAGCTAACTATGTTCAATAGCAGGTTACCGCCACATTCCATAGCAGGTTATACAACTAAAACCGTACAAGTCTCGTATTGTTTCTTTGGATTTCCAACGAATGATCAGGCCAAGGAACTTCCCATTGCCACATGAGAATGCCTCTGGATGGACATCCCCGAGAACCAAACCGGATCTCTACCAACACAAGGCCGGGTTACCCCTAACTGAGTAACAACTGACCGAATATGCCATCCCCCGGTCCTTTGGGACCTTTTCACCGAGCGCTCGTAATCAATTCACACAATCATAACAAAGTGTTTTCAACATGAGTAAGTATCTGGGCTCCATACCATGATACCACCCTTTTCCAGAAGGAAATGGACACATCCTAAAGGGTGCTACCCCTCATAACCTTGCTGCTTCTTTCCTGTTTTGACCATTCACGGGGTGTGAGGCTCGACGAATTCACGTCCACAAAAACATACTTTATACAAAAGCCATGCTTTGGGTCAACAAATGATCAACACAATGATCACAAGGATAGACGATCAAATAAACGATCCTATCACAAATAATCAACACAATGATCATTTCAGCATCACTCAGCATGTCACATTACCAAATTGGGAATATATCGCTGATAACATTCAACTACATAACCTCTGAGCTCGTATGTCTCAGAGAAGAGTGTTAAGCTAAAAGAATAAATTCTCCGCCACCAACAGAAATATATTTGAAAGAAATCGGCTTTATATCTCAACTTGTAATGTCAGGCATACAATCCATACAAGTCTGTTCCGGGCTCGAACAAAACCGAAGGCACTTCTTACGAAGCCCTTGCAATACGGGTATTCACAATCCCGATCGAATTTCCCATCACTTAAGGAATCTCTATACCAGGAGCTACCCAGTGCAGAAACAATCGATAGGTCATCCTATCGCTTTCACAAATACTCGGTCTTCAACACCGATCTTCAAATGCAATTCATAACGACGTATCACATATTCGGAATGGGTTATACGACCCCATGGTCCTTTCCCGGTTAACCCGAATAGTGAGCGCTTATTCAAAAATAAGTGTAGCATTCACATTCAAACAAATCACATCAAATACCCATTCAAAGGGAAATATTGATAGTCGGTTATTGAACTATCAATTGATATGCACCCATCACCAAATTCCAAATAATTTTCCAAATTATTTATTTTCCAAAATATCTTTACACGATATATAATTTTCACACTTCAAAAATAAATCAATATTTATTTTCAAACAAATTCTACTTTCACATATAAATTCCATAATGAATTTATATTCCAAAATATTCATGCATATACGATTTCAATTATTCATTTCAATTTATCTTCAAAAAGATAAATTTTAATTATTCACTTCATATTGGAAAACATTTCCATACTTATTTATTCATACGTAATTTACAAATCTTTTTTATTTTCAACTTTGGAAAATATTTAATATACTTAAATCGAATTAAGTATATATTTCATTCTTTAAGGAAATCATTCTCTTAAACATATTTATTTGGGCTAAAACGAATGTTGCGTAAAACATCGTTACGACAACCCAAAATCACTAGTATAGGGATTCGAAATTAAAATAGATATATAAATCCCAATACTATACAAAACATTTCCCTTCGGAAATCATTTACTATAACAACAGTGTTATAGTCCATTATTTCCTTCTATTTCTCGAAACATCTATTTCAACAATCAATGTTGAAATCTATGGTTTCGAATCTCAACACATTTTAAAACATCGTTAGATCGTTTTAATTCTATTTAAAACATTCACATTCAAACCATTTTCTTTAACGTGTTATTCACTATTCAAAAATGTGAATATAACTCCATTAAATAAGTTATGACAATTAACTTATCAAAATAAGTTGTTTGCGGATTTATAAAACAACGTTTATAAATTCCATTTCTATTTATTTATAAAAACTTCCTTTTTATAAATTCCTTTATTCACCTATTCCAGTTTATAACTAAATTATAAACTAAACGTTTATATTATAAGTTAAATACTTATAAAACGATTATTTTACAAAATCGTTCTTTTAAAGACTTTCTAATTTATAAATCTTATAACTTATAAGATCCATTTATCTAACTAATCTATTCTTCAAATAATTTCACCAAATTTATAAATCTTACTATTTATAAATTTCTTTTATAACCTCACAGTTTATAATTCTATAAATTTCATTCATTTATGAATTTCATTTTCACTTCATTCAAACACTTATAAAAACTCGTTTTATAAGTCAATATTTCAATTTATAAATATCCGTTTATAAATCCCTGAATATAAATCAATTTATATTATTCTTTTAAAACGTCTTTAATTTCCTTTATAGTTTCACCATTTTGATTTATAAAATAATCAAATTTTATAAATCCTATTTTTAAACTTTTATAATATATTCAAAAATCCAATTTAAACTATTTTATAAAATCATAAATCCCTTATTTCTCAAAAATCAACTTTTAACTATATTTCACAAAATCCTAATTTTTTATAACTTTAAAAATTATAATGTTTATTTATTTAAAATGGATCAATTCCAAAAATATTTTATCTTTTCAAAAATCACTTTAAAAACCCTTTTAAAATCCCAAAATTTGGGTCCAATGATGCTACACATCAAATAGTCAATCATGACAACAACGATATCACATATCGTATATGATAATCAACGAATATCAAAATATCCATAATCAAATAAACACTGTTGAGGAATCCAGTTGGATCCCTCCAACCTGTTTCCTGCATCCAAAAACATTAGCACAACACCAATTTCGCTCCAGTACGAAATTATCGCGGTATATGTTCTTATTAAATATTATCCGCTTAATAACGGCGTAATAGGGTCTCATCCGCTAAAAATGCGGGAAATCAACAACTGCAATATATACATATGCCAATATATATATATTGCTATCATATATAATACCAATTTCACTGTTTATGAAATATTCGCGGTATATGTTTTTATAAATAACATCCGCTTACTAACGGCGCATAATGTCTATTTTAACAATCAATAGATATCAATCATCATTCAAACATGCATTCAAATATTTTAAATCTAACTATTTAAAATAAAATCGAAACCTATTCGATTGAGTGAGAAGTTCTCACCTTGATTTTATTTCCGTTTTAGCGATTTATTTCGAATAAAATTAAACGGACGTTTAATTTTACCCAAAATTCTCACTAACTCCAAATGACTCCAAACCAACTCCATCGCGTAGTGCTCGTCCATACGATTCCAACGCAACTGAGTTTGCATTTTTTCGACCTCGTATGAAAAAGTTATGCATTTTTGAAATTTGTACACGATTTTTATATAACAATTACAACATAACTTATAATTATTTTAAACCTAACCATCCACAGCCCTTAGATCCAACTCCTCCTCATCTGGACTGTCCCCCCTTTCTTCTACATCACGCACGCAACCTACAGGAAGGCCGAACCCATCCATCACCAATTAGGTTTTGACGTTTCTCCTCCTACACTCGACTATACTCGATCACACAACCACCATCGCGAAGCTCTCGACCACCACTCCACTCGGCTGAAGCACCATAGGGCTCAGCCCCCTAGATTGCACGCAACACGAGGATGAACGGCCTACTGTCGGCCCCACATAGCTCCTCCATCGTCGCTCCAAATTCGATCATCACCGTATGGAATCGAAGCTCTCGTCGAGCTCTTCGACTTTGTAGTTGAGGACTTCGCGTAATTCTTTACGGATTGAGAGAGATTAATGAATGAATGTGGGTGTTTTCTGGCCATTGGTTATGTTAGAGGCGGCTAGGGTTTTGTAATTAGGGTTTTTATTTTATTTTTTCAATTTATGAAGAGGTGGGTGCTATTTATAAGGAACGAGCGACACTATTCACCCGGAAATTCCGAACTCCGATTTAGGCGCCGAAACTGACGTACCTAGGGTTTATCCCGCGTTCCGGACACAATGGAACAGGTTTCGGAAGCTAATTCGGAAGTATGTGCGAGTTATGGCTGTAAACGCTCAATTTGAATTAAACCGATTTAAGTCGATTTCTAGGCGTTTTAATTTGTACAGGACAAACCGTAAATCCAATTGACTTGAAATTTGAAACCTTACAATAATATCACATTACGGATCCGATGAAACTGGTTTCGTCGAAATCCGAGACTTTTTGAAAAATGGCTATTTTAACTCGCCAAATTAAAATTAAAAATAAATCGATGCGTTTCGAGCTGCCACGATCAAACGATAACTCCGATTGACACGAAAATTGAAATCCGGTAATAACTAACCATTACGGATCCAATGGAACTGGTTTCGTTCAATTCTGAGACTGTTCAAAAATTGGCTATTTTACAGTCGATTATTAAATATTAAAATATTCAATTTTCACAGATTAACTTTTAATTCGATTTTAAAAGTTCTAAAATATCATTCTAACTTCAACATGATAAAATAAAATTTTACAAATCATTTTCTATCATATTTAACTCAATTTTCAATTATTTTCCATAATTTAACATATTAAATTATCGATTTAAGTATCCAATTAAATCCAAAAATTCAAATAAAAATTTATTTGACTTATAAATTCACTTTTTAATATTTAAAATTAATTAAATATTCAAATTTTAATTTCTAAAAATTCTGGGTCGTTACAATCTTCCCCACTTAAAAGAATTTCGTCCTCGAAATTAACAAGTAAGAAAAGTTACAGAATCTATTAATTTTCCCAAAATTTATAATTAAACTTCTTATAATACTTTACTAAGTTTTCAAATCATACTTAGTTATCTTTTCAAAAACAATTACTATTGTTTAACTTTCAATTCCAAAATCAAAGGTTAAAGTTTTCAAAAAAATTTCCAATTTTCTTACATTTTTTTCTAACGCCTTAAATTTTCGGAAAAATTCGCCATAGTCTCCTTTGCGCGGCTCGATCCGAAAAAAAAAATGACAGTATATATATCACAAATATACATCTCATTAAGTAATGAGGCATCCCGAAGGGAAAAAAGTGTAAAAGTACGGTATTTAATCCGAGATATGTACCTTATATTTTTATTAGCAAGCATATACGGCTAATATAGCGCTAAAGCGAGCTCCAAATGCGAAACAAACGCGATCCGCACCTACTAATCACTCAACAAACAACATGAGAACATGCATATATGACAATAGTATCAATATACAACATATAGCAACATAATTACTATATAATATAGCAAATGCAACTAAACAACAAATGCAATATCAACCAACTACCATTCAACTATCAAATCAATATTTATTTATATTCTCATTAATATTCAATGAAATAGGTTTTCAATATCAAATCACATTTGATTCATTAACATTGGATTTACTAACATTCATTTTCAATTTGCTTATATTCTCTAATTCATATTCAAGTTGGTTCACTTCCAAATCAAATTCACTTCTATTCAAAATTTACTTAACTTCCAATTGGATTTCAATTAATTTAGCTTTCAATTTCATTAACCTAATGAATTACATACAATCACTAACAATCATATAACAACCAATGTATATCAATTACAACCAAATTACTTTGCTTTCAATTGGTTTAAAACTTTCACTTTCAATTGGTTAAATTAAATTGATCTTCATTCAATTATTCAACTTTCAATAACATTAGATTTTAATGAATCTACACTTATATTCATTATTTCATATCAACTTAATTTACATTCAATTGATTGATATTCAATCCATTCATTCAATTCAATTACAAAATCGAATTTCATTTACATATATAACTCAAGTTTATATCTATTTAACTTTAAATTCACTTTTTATTTATAACTCATATTCATAAATATATTCACATAGTTTCACTTCTTATATATAAGTTTATCTCACAATTTCAAATTACTTTAATTATAATTAAATTCTTATAATTCATTTGCTTATACAATTATTCTTTTATTTAGATTATTCAAACAACTAAACAATCAACTTATATACTTTAATAATTCTGAAAATTTATTTCTTTTATATATAAAAATATACTCAAGTAAAATTATTTCATTTACCCAATTTTAAAACAATATTGTGTCGAATTGTTCTATTCAAGTGTTTAGAAACCCCTTCGGCATAGTCTTGCGGACCACGCTGACGAAAGTTCATATGCCACTCAATAAACCAATCATCACAATATAAAACAATTTTATATTCACTAACAAATACGCTCTCATAGCTATTATTACACTCAAACTCATTCTAGAGTACTACTGACTCTATCTCTAATGAGTAATACCCAACAGAACCATGGTTGTCGCTTAACCATAAGCTCTGATACCAAATTGTAACGTACGCGGATTTTCGTTGCCGAAAAACCGAATAGTTATGGGTTTTAAAAAGAATTTAAGAAAAAGAAAAAGAAAGAAGAAGGGATAAGAAGGTAGAAAATAGAGAGGAGAGAATAGAAAACAGAAAATAGAAAATTTTAAAATAGAAAGAAAAGAGAAGAGAAAGGAAATGGAACATAGAAGAAAATAGGACGGAATAGAAAACAACAGAACAACATCAGAATCTCACAATTCGCAGCGGAACAACATATAATAATAAATGAATAATCTTTAAACAAAGAACTATATCAGTTATTACATTTTATACATTACATTACAACATATCATCAGAGTGTACAACAACATCATACAACAACAAACAATGCAACGGAAAAAGAAATATTATATAAACTAGTAATACGCCATGCCATCCAGCTTGCCTCCAGCAACTCCAGAATATCCAGAATATCCTGATAAACCTTATCTCTTAACTGCCCGTGTGGAAATTGGTGGGCACCCAGAGTTTAGGAAGGAAAACAATAAACTCCGAGTCAGTCATGTGACTGGTGTGAGAACTCAAAACAGTTTATTTATCTTTAAAATCAAAATAGAGAAATATTTTTAAATTCAATTCGCAATGCTTTTAAAAATGAGACTACCATAAGGCCTCCCGCACACACACAATGCAAACGCAGAATCGGAGGAGATTTCTCCTTATGATAGTCAAAGATGCTTGATACGCATTTAAAAAGAACATTTGATATTATTATTAGTGCATAGTGTAGGAAAAATTCATTTCGAAAGTAGAATATAAATCTTAGCCAACAAACGACCATTATCGTATGCCTACTATAGCTAACTATGTTCAATAGCAGGTTACCGCCACATTCCATAGCAGGTTATACAACTAAAACCGTACAAGTCTCGTATTGTTTCTTTGGATTTCTAACGAATGATCAGGCCAAGGAACTTCCCATTGCCACATGAGAATGCCTCTGGATGGACATCCCCGAGAACCAAACCGGATCTCTACCAACACAAGGCCGGGTTACCCCTAACTGAGTAACAACTGACCGAATATGCCATCCCCCGGTCCTTTGGGACCTTTTCACCGAGCGCTCGTAATCAATTCACACAATCATAACAAAGTGTTTTCAACATGAGTAAGTATCTGGGCTCCATACCATGATACTACCTTTTTCCAGAAGGAAATGGACACATCCTAAAGGGTGCTACCCCTCATAACCTTGCTGCTTCTTTCCTGTTTTGACCATTCACGGGGTGTGAGGCTCGACGAATTCACGTCCACAAAAACATACTTTATACAAAAGCCATGCTTTGGGTCAACAAATGATCAACACAATGATCACAAGGATAGACGATCAAATAAACGATCCTATCACAAATAATCAACACAATGATCATTTCAGCATCACTCAGCATGTCACATTACCAAATTGGGAATATATCGCTGATAACATTCAACTACATAACCTCTGAGCTCGTATGTCTCAGAGAAGGGTGTTAAGCTAAAAGAATAAATTCTCCGCCACCAACAGAAATATATTTGAAAGAAATCGGCTTTATATCTCAACTTGTAATGTCAGGCATACAATCCATACAAGTCTGTTCCGGGCTCGAACAAAACCGAAGGCACTTCTTACGAAGCCCTTGCAATACGGGTATTCACAATCCCGATCGAATTTCCCATCACTTAAGGAATCTCTATACCAGGAGCTACCCAGTGCAGAAACAATCGATAGGTCATCCTATCGCTTTCACAAATACTCGGTCTTCAACACCGATCTTCAAATGCAATTCATAACGACGTATCACATATTCGGAATGGGTTATACGACCCCATGGTCCTTTCCCGGTTAACCCGAATAGTGAGCGCTTATTCAAAAATAAGTGTAGCATTCACATTCAAACAAATCACATCAAATACCCATTCAAAGGGAAATATTGATAGTCGGTTATTGAACTATCAATTGATATGCACCCATCACCAAATTCCAAATAATTTTCCAAATTATTTATTTTCCAAAATATCTTTACACGATATATAATTTTCACACTTCAAAAATAAATCAATATTTATTTTCAAACAAATTCTACTTTCACATATAAATTCCATAATGAATTTATATTCCAAAATATTCATGCATATACGATTTCAATTATTCATTTCAATTTATCTTCAAAAAGATAAATTTTAATTATTCACTTCATATTGGAAAACATTTCCATACTTATTTATTCATAAGTAATTTACAAATCTTTTTTATTTTCAACTTTGGAAAATATTTAATATACTAAATCGAATTAAGTATATATTTCATTCTTTAAGGAAATCATTCTCTTAAACATATTTATTTGGGCTAAAACGAATGTTGCGTAAAACATCGTTACGACAACCCAAAATCACTAGTATAGGGATTCGAAATTAAAATAGATATATAAATCCCAATACTATACAAAACATTTCCCTTCGGAAATCATTTACTATAACAACAGTGTTATAGTCCATTATTTCCTTCTATTTCTCGAAACATCTATTTCAACAATCAATGTTGAAATCTATGGTTTCGAATCTCAACACATTTTAAAACATCGTTAGATCGTTTTAATTCTATTTAAAACATTCACATTCAAACCATTTTCTTTAACGTGTTATTCACTATTCAAAAATGTGAATATAACTCCATTAAATAAGTTATGACAATTAACTTATCAAAATAAGTTGTTTGCGGATTTATAAAACAACGTTTATAAATTCCATTTCTATTTATTTATAAAAACTTCCTTTTTATAAATTCCTTTATTCACGTATTCAAGTTTATAACTAAATTATAAACTAAACGTTCATATTATAAGTTAAATACTTATAAAACGATTATTTTACAAAATCGTTCTTTTAAAGACTTTCTAATTTATAAATCTTATAACTTATAAGATCCATTTATCTAACTAATCTATTCTTCAAATAATTTCACCAAATTTATAAATCTTACTATTTATAAATTTCTTTTAT
This sequence comes from Allium cepa, assembly GCA_030765085.1. Taxonomy (NCBI): domain Eukaryota; kingdom Viridiplantae; phylum Streptophyta; class Magnoliopsida; order Asparagales; family Amaryllidaceae; genus Allium; species Allium cepa. Next base: position 947,482,153 of record CM060943.1, on the reverse strand, counting down.
AACCTCACAGTTTATAATTCTATAAATTTCATTCATTTATGAATTTCATTTTCACTTCATTCAAACACTTATAAAAACTCGTTTTATAAGTCAATATTTCAATTTATAAATATCCGTTTATAAATCCCTGAATATAAATCAATTTATATTATTCTTTTAAAACGTCTTTAATTTCCTTTATAGTTTCACCATTTTGATTTATAAAATAATCAAATTTTATAAATCCTATTTTTAAACTTTTATAATATATTCAAAAATCCAATTTAAACTATTTTATAAAATCATAAATCCCCTATTTCTCAAAAATCAACTTTTAACTATATTTCACAAAATCATAATTTTTTATAACTTTAAAAATTATAATGTTTATTTATTTAAAATGGATCAATTCCAAAAATATTTTATCTTTTCAAAAATCACTTTAAAAACCCTTTTAAAGTCCCAAAATTTGGGTCCAATGATGCTACACATCAAATAGTCAATCACGACAACAACGATATCACATATCGTATATGATAATCAACGAATATCAAAATATCCATAATCAAATAAATACTGTAGAGGAATCCAGTTGGATCCCTCCAACCTGTTTCCTGCATCCAAAAACATTAGCACAATACCAATTTCGCTCTAGTACGAAATTATCGCGGTATATGTTCTTATTAAATATTATCCGCTTAATAACGGCGTAATAGGGTCTCATCCGCTAAAAATGCGGGAAATCAACAACTGCAATATATACATATGCCAATATATATATTGCTATCATATATAATACCAATTTCACTGTTTATGAAATATTCGCGGTATATGTTTTTATAAATAACATCCGCTTACTAACGGCGCATAATGTCTATTTTAACAATCAATAGATATCAATCATCATTCAAACATGCATTCAAATATTTTAAATCTAACTATTTAAAATAAAATCGAAACCTATTCGATTGAGTGAGAAGTTCTCACCTTGATTTTATTTCCGTTTTAGCGATTTATTTCGAATAAAATTAAACGGACGTTTAATTTTATCCAAAATTCTCACTAACTCCAAACGACTCCAAACCAACTCCATCGCGTAGTGCTCGTCCATACGATTCCAACGCAACTGAGTTTGCATTTTTTCGACCTCGTATGAAAAAGTTATGCATTTTTGAAATTTGTACACGATTTTTATATAACAATTACAACATAACTTATAATTATTTTAAACCTAACCATCCACAGCCCTTAGATCCAACTCCTCCTCATCTGGACCGTCCCCCCTTTCTTCTACATCACGCACGCAACCTACAGGAAGGCCGAACCCATCCATCACCAATTACGTTTTGACTTTTCTCCTCCTACACTCGACTATACTCGATCACACAACCACCATCGCGAAGCTCTCGACCACCACTCCACTCGGCTGAAGCACCATAGGGCTCGGCCCCCTAGATTGCACGCAACACGAGGATGAACGGCCTAGTGTCGGCCCCACATAGCTCCTCCATCGTCGCTCCAAATTCGATCATCACCGTATGGAATCGAAGCTCTCGTCGAGCTCTTCGACTTTGTAGTTGAGCACTTCACGTAATTCTTTACGGATTGAGAGAGATTAATGAATGAATGTGGGTGTTTTCTGGCCATTGGTTATGTTAGAGGCGGCTAGGGTTTTGTAATTAGGGTTTTTTTTTTTTCAATTTATGAAGAGGTGGGTGCTATTTATAAGGAACGAGCGACACTATTCACCCGGAAATTCCGAACTCCGATTTAGGCGCCGAAACTGACGTACCTAGGGTTTATCCCGCGTTCCGGACACAATGGAACAGGTTTCGGAAGCTAATTCGGAAGTACGTGCGAGTTATGGCTGTAAACGCTCAATTTGAATTAAACCGATTTAAGTCGATTTCTAGGCGTTTTAATTTGTACAGGACAAACCGTAAATCCAATTGACTTGAAATTTGAAACCTTACAATAATATCACATTACGGATCCGATGAAATTGGTTTCGTCGAAATCCGAGACTTTTTGAAAAATGGCTATTTTAACTCGCCAAATTAAAATTAAAAATAAATCGATGCGTTTCGAGCTGCCACGATCAAACGATAACTCCGATTGACACGAAAATTGAAATCCGGTAATAACTAACCATTACGGATCCAATGGAACTGGTTTCGTTCAATTCTGAGACTGTTCAAAAATTGGCTATTTTACAGTCGATTATTAAATATTAAAATATTCAATTTTCACAGATTAACTATTAATTCGATTTTAAAAGTTCTAAAATATCATTCTAACTTCAACATGATAAAATAAAATTTTACAAATCATTTTCTATCATATTTAACTCAATTTTCAATTATTTTCCATAATTTAACATATTAAATTATCGATTTAATTATCCAATTAAATCCAAAAATTCAAATAAAAATTTATTTGACTTATAAATTCACTTTTTAATATTTAAAATTAATTAAATATTCAAATTTTAATTTCTAAAAATTCTGGGTCGTTACAAAGGGTTGCATTGCATTTGAAAAATCTGGTTTTGAAGAGTTTAGAAACTAGTTTGTTTCAGCTAAGAATTTTTTCTTCTTAACTTTGAAAAAGAAATGAAGATTTAGAAAAGAATAGAGATGAAGGAAACATGTTTTATATGAATGTAATTCATTTATTAAAAATTAAAAGAAAAATCAAAATAAGAAGGACACTTGTTACACTAGCTATTTAATTCAGTTACACTTGTCCTTCCACCCCTTAGTTTTATAACATGTGTCTTGAAATTAATATTATTTGTTTTTATTTATTTTAAAAGTAAATAAAACTCCTTTTCCTTCATTTGTATTTATTTATGTATAAGTTATTTTCATATGTAAATGTTTATGCATTTCATTTTAAAGAAAATGAAATGAAACAAATTATAAAAATATGATAGCTTACCAAATAATTTAAATATGATTACTTTTTGAATTCAAAATTAATTCAATTCCAAATGTTATTCATACATTTAAAAAAAATCCAATTTTAAAACTAATTTATATTAACATATTAAATTTTAAAGTAACAACAATATTGACTTTTAAAATTTATCTATAATTATACATTTATCATTATTATTTGAAAATAACATTTTTATCAATTTAAATCATTTATAAAAGAAATCATAAATTACATATACTATTTAACTTATTTAAATACATTAATGTTTTTAATATATAAATGGTATTTTAAATTTTTAAATAATTATAAATTAAAATTATTAAGCTATATTTAAAATAAACTTTTATTTATCTTATTAAAATTTAAACTATGTTTAAAATACAATTATACAATTTAAAACAATTACTTTAAGTGTTTTAAACAATTAGTTATTTATTAAATAAATAATAATCTTCAAATTATCAAATGAATATTAGAATTTTAAAAACAAGATTTTATTTGATTATTTAACTAAAATCAAAACTTATCTATCTATAATATATATACATATATATTATAAATAGAAATCAATTTATTAGCTTTTAAAAGATAAAATTCATAAATTACACATTTATTTAATTGAATTATTAATTCAAGTAAATTTTTATTAAAATTTTATCAAATCAATTAAATTTTAAATACAGATTATTAAATTGATATTTCTAAAATTTTCGGGATATCACATCAACTCATGACCGTTGCTATTTCAAAGTTTGAAACGTATAAAATACTATACGTTATTTCGCATTCATTGATTTCTTTTATTTATCTATTTCTTTTTTCTTTACGTTTTCATTCCAATCTGATTTATAACCTTCCTTGTTCTCTTCGTACATTCTATTTATTCTAGCTTGCTCGTCCTTTCTTTTACCTAATACATCTGCATTCTTTTCGTCCACTCTCTGCAAATTTTCTTTCCACCAAGCACCTACCCACTCCTCTTCTCTTAACAAACACCCTGCCTTCCCGCCGAACCCAACATCTTCCCGATCCACATCGACAGCCTCATCATAGCCGAGTTTATAGCCTAGAAGTAATAACTTCTGACAGCACATAGGTGGCATCAACATTTTCCCCATTATCTATAGTTTCTTATTTAATCCTTTTGCCCACCCATCAGCGACTCGAGTTTACACAGGTATGTCTATACATTGTATTATATTATATATATTTGCTAGTAGTATACTGCCTTAAATTTACATATTTTAGTGTATATATGTATGACAGCTTATGTTATTTATATACATAAAGTAAGCTATATGTACCAACTCAGTGCAACCGCAATTTTCTTTATAAAAGGCAAATAATACAAATTGTAGTACCCGAAGATATATATGTATGGCTTTACTCAATAAAATAAATTTCTCGATATATCAGTAAAAGCTTATATATCAATTTCTGAGTTTGTATATATTTTGTTATATTTTTTTTTTTAATTTTGATTTTTATATAATAAGTATGTAAGCTTATTTATATTCACATATTAGTATACATAAGTTGCAATATATTGTTTAATAAGCCTAAAGCATTGTATATCTTCGTACTGTTATGATGTGCATGCTTTAATAATAAAGCTATTGATCGGGTACAGATAGGTTAAGTAACGTGTATATTTGGTTAATTTATATAAAAGTATATATAACCGTTTCGATTATAGTTATAATGAATATATAAGAGAGTTATATAAATGAATTTTATACTATGTGTTAACTGAATACACTGTTATTTATATGATACAGTTTTTGAATATATGTTTGAAACGTTTCGATTTTTATATATAAAAATATTTTATTTTATACATATATTTTGTTATATATGAAGGTTTTATATAAAAAATTTTTTCTTATAAACTGTACTGCATATATACTCTTTAAAAAAAATGAAAAAAAAAGAAGTAAGTTAACAATGTATTATAAAGAATATTGTTTATCTGCATATATATGTGCATAAGTTTGTTTGATTCCTGCTGGATATTTTAAAAAGGAAAGTAATAAACTATACTAATTATATATATACATAAGTATTCATTTCAAAAGATATTATACATGTTTGTGTTGATCTTCAATATGTGTGTTTTATGTTAGAACATCGATTTTTAACTATACATATATATTATTTTAATATATTTTTAAAATGAAAATTTATTACATGGAAACGACAACCATAAAATGAATATACTATATATGTGACATTTTGAATAATTATATATTTGTTATTTAACATTAATATGAAATGGAAGCGTTTTAAAGTTATATGGTTTTCATGGGTGTGCATATATATATATATATATATATATATATATATATATATATATATATATTTCATTTTTTTAAATGCGTGTTTTGATTTAACGTTCATTTTGAAAGAAAGCAATAAATTAATCATATAATCATCGTTTCAATTTTAACAAGCTAATTTGTTCCGTTCTCATCAATTTCTATCTATCAGCTTTTCCGTCGAAATCGTACCATCTAACTTTGCTTTGGAAGTCATGCTTGCATTTCGTAACTCAACTTCGTTGTCTATCTCTCTAACCTCGAAAGGTGAGAAATCACACACGATTAACATATTTTTATTCACTAAATTTGATTTCAATTGAAACGAGCTGTTACAACCCAGTATTTGCATCAATTAATAATCGACATTTAGACGATTAATATTGTTGCAAATTTCCATTTGAAGTTTTTAAATAGAGTTAAAACTTATAAATTGTTAAAAGGAATTGTGGGCTTTGAAAATTAAATTTTGGCCCATGTTTTAATTGTGGCCGTGAAAATTTACAAAGTAAATAACCCGTTCTCTTTTTATTTCTTTCAAACTCGTCCCCCCTTTTTCTTTCATCTTTCCCATTCACTAGCCCTAAAACCATCGAATGAAAATTAATGGCGCCACCCGTTTTTTTCATTTCTCGTTCATCCTCTTTTCGAAGCTAGGGCTTTTGAAGCGCCGGCTTTAATTGGTCGATCGAGCGTCTCCTCGTTGCTCTCTTCGGCTGCTCCAATTCGTGGCAAAGGTGAGTGATTTTTCACTCACATCTCAATTCATGCTTGGTTTAATGTTTCAGTTATGTGGTTTTATCTCTATTGATCCCTTCTTAATCTCGGTCATTAACTACTGATTTGGATTCTCGGTTGTTTTTTACTTCACTGATTTTGTGAAACCTGTTATTTCCATTACATAAAAATGTGATTTTTATCACTCTGGCATTGATCTTTGATTTGAAACTTGTGAGGCATATTTAACTGGTTCATTGCAGTTGATTTGAACTGCTTTTTCCGTTGGCATCGGCTTGACTTTGATTCGTTATTCCATAGCTTTGACATGGATATTCTGTATCATATTCGACTTTGGCTTTGCATTTTTGGTGTAGTGGTTTCGGCCCTTATGCCTCTGATTTTGATGGCCTCGGCACTGTCATTGTCCACTGGTCATTGATAGTTTGTTTTGGGTTATGATTCACTGTCATATATAATATGAGTACCAGAAGGATATGTTTGCTGTAAGCAAATAATTTCACATATAATGACTCTTAATTTCATAATACTGCTCTTATTTGAATTCTTAAGATAAGAAATATAATTGGACCTGTATATGTTATGATCTAGCTTTCAGATCTACTGAATATTAACTGTCAATTTTGCATAAATATCGATGGTGTAAACTTGAACTTGGCTGGAGTTTTTACTTTGATCAAAGGTGTCACATTCTTTTTCATATATACCATTTTTAGATGGAGATTCTGGATTTATATTTTTGCTTTGCAATTTTGTTGTTTACTATTTATGTGCAGCTTCATCATTTTTCTCTGTCCACAAATCATGTATTTTGTTTGTTCAGATCGCCTTTCTTGTTACTACTATGTGCATGCCTGAGCTTCCATGTATACACATGTATATGTATACATGTGAGCACTGTCACGGTTGTATTATCTATGTATTTCCATTGATATACTGCCTTGGGCTCGAGACTTGTACTGCTTGATGTATACTGTATTGAATCATGCACTTGTTTACCGGCAGTTGTCACTGCCTATTTCCATTTGCACATGGGTTTGAATTATAGTCGTGACCCTGTCCATTGTTGCATTTTGTTGCACCTGTCGTTGTTTTGCTCTTATACATTTGCATTTTTGTCACTTGTTAGGAACTGATACCTTGCATTGATGTCTTGTAACGACCCTGAAATTCAGACCCAGTTTAAAAATTTAAAAATTGATTATTTAGTGTAGAATTTCGTATTTTCACAAACAAATTCCGATGCTATTCAAACTTCATATTTGAAATGCGTCTAATTAAACATAGCAACTGGTAAATTTTCGTCCGGAATTATGAAAGTTTATTTCGCGCGTAAACTTACTTCAAATTTAAATCGGTTAGTAATCTATGGAAATAAACCGTTTTCGAAATCAAAATATTTTGCATAGAAAAATTCTAAATCATCTTTTGAGCAAGTTGTCAGTTTGTCGTTTTTTCAAATTCGGACATCTTTGGCTCCGTCGTTCTTATTTTTCTGCGAATTTTATGCATTTTCCGCAGTAGAAAATTTCGAAACTTTATAATTCAATCGTACCACTAATATCTGTATACCGTTTTGATCGGCTCGTCGTGCTAATCTCAGCGGTATATCCACCTCTGTGTTTTGAGACTCGATACGCGACGGAAACGATGAAACGATACGTCATATTGGTACTCTAAATTGTGACGGTTAGCTTTCTGTTGCCTTTTCAAATTTAAACGTACAGCCAATCAATCAAATAAATTGCTTTCATAATTTTTCCCGAAACCCAACTCTATCATTTATTATTTTCTGACGGCTCCTTTCTACCGTTCCATCTTTTCACTGCATTGATGCATTAATGACTGCCTTTATTTCCATCAGTTTTGAGATACGAAAACTTTTATACGTTTGGAATTATTATTTTCAACGGTTCACGTTTGCTTTTCCCACTTCCCAATATATTGTCATTCGACCTTTCTTGCTCTTCGGAGAAAAGAAAATATATAAATTATGTCTGAGACATCGCATCCCTACTGTTCAGCTTCTCTGCCTAAAAAAAAATATCAATCACCAACTCATATTTAAATATTCAGATGCTTAGTCTCATCCCCTCCTCACGAAGACAAAGTAGTCTGCACTGTTCCATTTTCATAACTAGCCTAAAAATGCATTGAAATTATAAATGCCATGATCATCAGCGACCCCTTCAGTTTTTCCAGTTTGTCATTCTTCCAACAACCCCTGAAGCTTAGCCGTGCCTTTCACTTCCTCGACCTAAGCCCAAACAACCGTACCCCTTCACCAAAGTCGCCTCATCTCTTGGCCGACCATCTTCCCCTCATCCTCTCGCGAACCCAATGTCTGCATCTCCTCACCACCACCGATAACTGCCTCCCACCCTCTCTCTCGGCCCGATGGCCCTGACCTCCACCTCAGGGCAGCGAACGCCAGCGAGTAGCAGCCGGCTCGTCTCCCTCTCTCCTTGCGCATGGCCACATCCTACCCATTCTTCCTCCTTTTGTTTTCTCACCAGCAAAGCTTCCTTCCCATGCTCTTGCACGAACACGGCAAACTTCAAGCTTCCACCTTTTTCCGAGCCTCCACGTCAATGCACTTGCAGCCACCCTCCGACCTAGGCGAGCACTACCCTCTTTCCTTGCCTCGCTATTTCCTACTCTCTGCTTCCATTTTGTACGTAAGTATATATAGGTAAGTTTGCTATCTTATATATTGTTGTTTACATGCGAGATTATATATAATATATGTATATTTATATTTATATTTTTTTGGCAGTGATGGATTTCTGTCAGTAATTATTTTATTGATATGCAGGATACGTATGTTGTATATATAATGTCAAGTTTATATATATGCTGGTGATTATAATGTGCGTTAGAGGTATTACCGTGTACTAGATTTTGAAAGTAGTATATTATTACTGTTTAAAGAATGATTTGTTGTATAAGGAGTCTGTATATATATATGTACGTAGACTATTTATATTTTTGTTTGTGTTTTATTTTTTATTTTTATTTTATTTTATTTTATTTTATTTTATTTTATTTTTTTTTTCTTTTGTTTTTTTTTTCGTTCTTACTTCCAGTCTTATATATATATATATATATATATATATATATATATATATATATATATATATATATGTTTAAAAGATAAAGTTACAATTTTTGTATATGTGTATTTTAGAACATTTGACGCATCGTATCTCACTCTTGTTTTATCGGAATAGGTTGATTCTATTTTTAAAAAGGAGTTTAAGTTACGTAGTTTATACATGTCAAATTCCAGCAAAATCCGACATCGTTTGATTTGTGGTCGAGGATCTGGAAGTTAGACCCAAGCAGATATTCTTTTGTACTTAGAATTTATTTTACACTGCTGCAAACACGACCTGAGTTCATGTTTGACGCATCGTATCTCACTCATGTTTTATCGGAATGGGTTGATTCTATTTTTAAAAAAGAGTTGAAGTTACCTAGTTTATACATGTCAAATTCCAGCAAAATCCGACGTTGTTTGATTTGTGGTCGAGAATCTGGAAGTTAGACCCAGGCAGATGTTCTTTTGTACTTTAAATTATTTTACACTGCTGCAAACACGACCTGAGTTCATGTTTGACGCATAGTATCTCCTCCGTCTTACGTCGGAATCAAGTGATTCTTTGCATTTTTTAAATACAAGTTTTGATCTTTATTCATACCAAATTTCAGACTATTTCGATCTCGGTAGCACATAGAATTATATTGTTAAACTTTGACGTAGGACATGTTTTGTAATTGTTGCTATGTTGAATGTTTTGATTGATTTCGGCAATTCCTATTTAACAGTTTTGCTCGTCGATTCGTGCCAACCTTACTTTGCTCTGAGAATCATGCTTGGATGTGTAACTCCATTTCTGTGTCCGTATCAGTGTGCGTATCCGTGCCATCTTCTGTTTTCTCTAGCCACGAAAGGTGAGTAATCACTCACGATTAATATTCTTTTATTTATTAAATTTGATTTCAATTGAAACGAAAATTGAAATATGTTGTTGTTAGTTGTTTATTCTGTTATGTCTGCTATTACCTGTATCTGTATACCTATGACACCTGACACCATTATCTGTTAATTATTTATGAGATAATAATACAGTTTGGTTGATAAATTGATTGATTGATTGTTGTTTGAATTGGATGTTAATTATTATTGTTAAGTGATAATTAATTTGCAAGTTAAATTTAATGTAGAATAGTTAACAAATTAAAACGGATTATATATGACAAAAATTGATTAGTTAAATTTGACCCTTTAGTTGTCGTAGAATTTGATAAATTGTACTTTGAACTTTGAACGTAGTTTGTATTAATTGTTGAAGTATTAAACTGAAATTGAACGACAAGTGAAAACCGGAATATAAAAATCTTTAATCTACATGAAATGATAGTGTAGATTCTAGGAATAATTATATTAATTTGCACAAATAACAATGCGAATTAATACGATTATTTCGGGATTATTTAAAATTGATTATTTGAATTGTTTTGTTGTTGTTATTGCTTGTTTATTTACTTTGACACCATCCCTGTTATCACACTGCAAGTTCCCTTTATTTTGCTTGATTTTAAATTGAAATGGAATCGGGTTGAAATGATAAATACTCAAATGAACTTGACTTAGGATAGAGAATTAAATAAACCGATTGGTCAAAAAATTTGATTTGAAATAAAATAAAGGTTTTATTTGAATAATAAGATTTTGAAATAAAATTTGAACGAAAATTTTTATGAAAGGAAAATGTTAATATTGAAATCTGAAACAAATATTAATGTAATAACTGATGAAAGGACATTGATTTGAAATGTATTATTTAACACTTAAATTTGGAATTATTCATTGAACGAAGTTTGAAGTGATTTAAAAATTAAATTTGAATTTATAATTATGTTGAAATTACTAAGTTTTGAAATTATTAATAATTAAGTTGAAATTATTTAATAATTGAATAAGATTGAATTCTTGGATAAGAGATTCAACTTTTGAATAAGTGAATTTGAACTTCGTTAATAAATGAAATTGGGTTTCTTTATTTATTAAGTTTTGGAAAATTTATTTAAGTAAGTTAAAGTGAAATTTGATTTCTCGAATATATGAAATTTAGTTTCTTTATTAATTAAGTTTGAAGTTTGTAATTATGTAAAGAATAAGTGAAATTGAATTTCTTAACAAGAAATAAATGTGTTTATTGAAATTAATGTAAGAATTGTAATTTAAAGAATTTGATTTGACAAATTGAATTTAATTAAATTTGTAAGTTTTGATATAACGAAGTTAACTTAAGTGATTGGTTTAATGACTTTGAAATTTAAAAATAATTGTTTTGGATGTTAAATTAACTTAACGAATATTGAATAAAATAGATAAATAATTTAAATTGATTTGAATGTTAAATCTAATTAATTTAAATAATTTCAGATTGAATCTTTTTGTATGAACTTGAATCAATATTTGAATTGTTTAAATAAAATTTGAAATTGAATTATAAGATTTTGAGATGGAAATTTGGAAGTTTTGAAACGTAGATTTTGGAAATTGATTTTTGAAAGACAAATGAAATAATGGTTTACGAATACTAATTGAAAGTGAAATTGATTGTGTTGAAATATATTAAACGACCAATCGGTGTAATAATACGTAGTTATTAAAGAGACCGGGATCGGATATGGACATACTCTCTATCGATACCGAATACCACTTTAATAACTATTATACGCGGAGTGTTGATCCAGAATGAAGTGGATGGTTTGGTGAACGCGTTGACTGAAGAAAGAGAACAATATTGGATGACCCCTGACATGACTAAAACAGGAGCCGCGCCGGGCCATTGAGGTTCGCCACCTCTAGCGGACACACTTCTTCGATACCATATCTATTACTTTTGTGATTCGATTTGGGTGCACCCCTCGATTTGGGAGTGTTGTTTCGCGGTGTTGAGGTAGCTGCTGGCTATGCTCAACATCAGTCCGGATCACGCAACTACTAGTATCCTAGTTGGTATCGCCTCATGTACCTTGTCATACTGATTATCCTATTCGCGACCACTACGTTTTGATTTGTACCTTGAGCATATGGATTGCCCTCTGGTGACTTCCGGTTTTGGGGAAACTACGGTCTTGTATATGCTTTTGGGAATATAAAATGTGTTAAGGGGAATTATGGTAACGCCTTAACGCTATTTTGATATTTTATATTGCTAATAGACATTATCTACTTAGCGTACATTACTACCTAGTAGATAGTTTAGCGGATCCTTAGAGGATGGTTATTCCAAACATCCTTTGAGTTACTTGTATGTCGATTGCTATTTCACTTGAGTTGGATTTATTGATATAAGAATATTAATCCTGACTCGAGTGTCTTGTGTTTTGCTTTACGCTCGGGTCAGACTGAGTGTACCAGTATTCGAGGCTCACCTTTGGAGTTGGAGCTTTGCTTGAAGATCCAGCCATCTATTCTACTTTCAGTATTCGATGATTCCAGTGATGTATTCTGATTTGAATTTGATGTATCGTATTACTCTTTTGTTGTAAACTCTGATGTATCTTATATATTTACATAGTAGCTTCATGAACTACTATCTCTATTTCCGCTGCATATTATTACTCTGTGTCTGTGATGCTGTGACTATTTATTTACGGTATATCTCAGTTTTGCCAAATTTAAATTAACAATTCGATATTTTGAATTATTCAAGCCCGACATGTGCGGATGCGAATAGTCCAAATTACCGGGTCGTTACAGTTGGTATCAGAGCTTTTGGTAGCTCTAGGCAGAATTTAGCATATAGGGTAAATGTATTTACAGAATCACCCTCATTCGAGTTTCAATCTCTTATTTTTGACTCAATTCCTTTGAACTCTAGAACGTTACCTGCGGTCCCAAAATTCATTCGTGTCCCTCACAATTCGTCTTCTTTCAATTTTGGAGCTTCCCATAACTCCACATCGAATAATATCTATAATAAATCGGCGGTCTTGCCAAACTTCAAATAATTTATAAAAAGGTAAAACGCCTTTACAATAGACATCGATTTACCGAAGATTCCCGTATCCTCGGTTACGATGCTATCTATCTCCTGTTATACTTGAATTCTATTTTTGAGATCGAATGTTGATTTACCTCGGAATTCTGCATCGATCTTATTCTTGAAGTTACGGTCGACCCGGTTAAGGTTGCCCGCAAATTAAATAAGCTTATCCATCTCCAGATTCTGTTAATTGAATTATCTTATCTTCTGTTTCGAACTTATTATCGAATCAAAATTCTCTTTGATTTGATTTCCATCAAATTTGAATCTCTATACTTGTTTTGAAATCTATTCTTGTATCGTCGAGCGAGGAAGTGTATTTGTAAATTAATATTTAAAAATGTTTTATATATTGTGTTGTTTGAGTTGTTGATATTGATTTGGGTTTTCGATTGATTCGTCTGATCAACGCTATCGATAGGATTTCCAAAACACTTGAACAGAGCAAACTGACACAATATTGTCTTCAAATTTGGTAAACAAATAGTTTTGTATGATTATATTATATAAGTATAAAATTTCCTAAAATTAAAATGTTAATGAACCTGTTGTCCGAAATGTTAGAATTTAATTTTCATTTATTATTTTATAAATCATTGACTATTTCATAACATAAATAAATGAATTTATAAAATTTGGTTATAATTGGATTTGGAACTTGAAATGTATTTAAATTAGAATTTGAGAATTAATTTTCCGGTGATTTCAAACTTGGCTTTAAAGTTTTAAAGAGTATACTGCTTAAAGTTTTTTTTGAATAGAAATCTTTTCGAAGAAATTTTAGATGTTTAAATCAGTGCTCTTCTCTTTGTCGCTGGAAAATAATTTCGGTGATGACGGCCGCATCATCGACATTCATTTTCGAGTTTCGAAGTATAGAGACTATTCTGCAGCTTTGCTACGGTTTGTTTTGAAAAAAATTTAATTTGAATTTCTAAACATGACTTGATTTATTATATATATTGAAGATTTTAAATTTGATTTGATATATTATGTATATATATTTATTTTATCTCAATTTGTTGAAGCTAATCGGAAAGTAATCCTTAAAATTTGTTAAAAGATGATTTTACAATTTAAAATGAAACCAAAATCTTTTATATAAATACTCAGCTTGAGGTAACTAAATTGGAAAATTTTATTTGGATAATACTCAATTGCATTCAATATAACTTACCTAAATTTTCAAAGGTTAACTATGTAATTGAACATTATACAATATAAATGATGTTGAAGGTATGAATAAATCGTGTGGTTATAATAAAGTATGTTTATAATGAATAACTATTCAAATTATGATTTTGAAGTTGTTAATTTAAGAAAATCGGATAATATATGATATAAATTGTCTTTATAAATAAAATGTAGTGCGTATCACAAATATTGTTCACTAAATTTTAATTATAAATGTTTGTGAGATAAATAGAATAATAAGTTAAATAAATCATAGGAATGAATGATAGAAGAAAATTTTGTTCTGAAAGTTAATAAATTGAATTAAATTAACTTCAGAAAATATCTTGAATTAATGGAATTTAAATTGAATTTCATTTGAAAGGAATTTTGTACCTAACATTAATATATGTGAAATCAAACCAATTTTATGAAAGTCTTGAGTTTAAAGTCAAATTGTTAAATATAAATTGATTTAAATTGAAATTTCTATGGTTTAAATTAATTGTTTATGATGTAATTCAAGTCTATTTCTTCTGGGTGCTTCTGTTCTCCTACCTCCTTCCTTTTCGGGGACGAAAAGTTTTGAGTGGGGGAGAATGTAACGACCCTGAAATTCAGACCCAGTTTAAAATTTTAAAAATTGATTATTTAGTGTAGAATTTCGTATTTTCACAAACAAATTCCGATGCTATTCAAACTTCATATTTGAAATGCGTCTAATTAAACATAGCAACTGGTAAATTTTCGTCCGGAATTATGAAAGTTTATTTCACGCGTAAACTTACTTCAAATTTAAATCAGTTAGTAATCTATGGAAATAAACCGTTTTCGAAATCAAAATATTTTGCATAGAAAAATTCTAAAACATCTTTTGAGCAAGTTGTCAGTTTGTCGTTTTTCCAAATTCGGACATCTTTGGCTCCGTCGTTCTTATTTTTCTGCGAATTTTATGCATTTTCCGCAGTAGAAAATTTCAAAACTTTATAATTCAATCGTACCACTAATATCTGTATACCGTTTTGATCGGCTCGTCGTGCTAATCTCAGCGGTATATCCACCTCTGTGTTTTGAGACTCGATACGCGACGGAAACGATGAAACGATACGTCATATTGGTACTCTAAATTGTGACGGTTAGCTTTCTGTTGCCTTTTCAAATTTAAACGTACAGCCAATCAATCAAATAAATTGCTTTCATAATTTTTCCCGAAACCCAACTCTATCATTTATTATTTTCTGACGGCTCCTTTCTACCGTTCCATCTTTTCACTGCATTGATGCATTAATGACTGCCTTTATTTCCATCAGTTTTGAGATACGAAAACTTTTATACGTTTGGAATTATTATTTTCAACGGTTCACGTTTGCTTTTCCCACTTCCCAATATATTGTCATTCTACCTTTCTCGCTCTTCGGAGAAAAGAAAATATATAAATTATGTCTGAGACATCGCATCCCTACTGTTCAGCTTCTCTGCCTAAAAAAAAATATCAATCACCAACTCATATTTAAATATTCAGATGCTTAGTCTCATCCCCTCCTCACGAAGACAAAGTAGTCTGCACTGTTCCATTTTCATAACTAGCCTAAAAATGCATTGAAATTATAAATGCCATGATCATCAGCGACCCCTTCAGTTTTTCCAGTTTGTCATTCTTCCAACAACCCCTGAAGCTTAGCCGTGCCTTTCACTTCCTCGACCTAAGCCCAAACAACCGTACCCCTTCACCAAAGTCGCCTCATCTCTTGGCCGACCATCTTCCCCTCATCCTCTCGCGAACCCAATGTCTGCATCTCCTCACCACCACCGATAACTGCCTCCCACCCTCTCTCTCGGCCCGATGGCCCTGACCTCCACCTCAGGGCAGCGAACGCCAGCGAGTAGCAGCCGGCTCGTCTCCCTCTCTCCTTGCGCATGGCCACATCCTACCCATTCTTCCTCCTTTTGTTTTCTCACCAGCAAAGCTTCCTTCCCATGCTCTTGCACGCACACGGCAAACTTCAAGCTTCCACCTTTTTCCGAGCCTCCACGTCAATGCACTTGCAGCCACCCTCCGACCTAGGCGAGCACTACCCTCTTTCCTTGCCTCGCTATTTCCTACTCTCTGCTTCCATTTTGTACGTAAGTATATATAGGTAAGTTTGCTATCTTATATATTGTTGTTTACACGCGAGATTATATATAATATATGTATATTTATATTTATATTTTTTTTGGCAGTGATGGATTTCTGTCAGTAATTATTTTATTGATATGCAAGATACGTATGTTGTATATATAATGTCAAGTTTATATATATGCTGGTGATTATAATGTGCGTTAGAGGTATTACCGTGTACTAGATTTTGAAAGTAGTATATTATTACTGTTTAAAGAATGATTTGTTGTATAAGGAGTCTGTATATATATATGTACGTAGACTATTTATATTTTTGTTTGTGTTTTATTTTTTATTTTTATTTTATTTTATTTTATTTTATTTTTCTTTTGTTTTTTTTTTCGTTCTTACTTCCAGTCTTATATATATATATATATATATATATATATATATATATATATATGTTTAAAAGATAAAGTTACAATTTTTGTATATGTGTATTTTAGAACATTTGACGCATCGTATCTCACTCATGTTTTATCGGAATGGGTTGATTCTATTTTTAAAAAGGAGTTTAAGTTACATAGTTTATACATGTCAAATTCCAGCAAAATCCGACATCGTTTGATTTGTGGTCGAGGATCTGGAAGTTAGACCCAAGCAGATATTCTTTTGTACTTAGAATTTATTTTACACTGCTGCAAACACGACCTGAGTTCATGTTTGACGCATCGTATCTCACTCATGTTTTATCGGAATGGGTTGATTCTATTTTTAAAAAAGAGTTGAAGTTACCTAGTTTATACATGTCAAATTCCAGCAAAATCCGACGTTGTTTGATTTGTGGTCGAGGATCTGGAAGTTAGACCCAGGCAGATGTTCTTTTGTACTTTAAATTATTTTACACTGCTGCAAACACGACCTGAGTTCATGTTTGACGCATAGTATCTCCTCCGTCTTACGTCGGAATCAAGTGATTCTTTGCAGTTTTGAAATACAAGTTTTGATCTTTATTCATACCAAATTTCAGACTATTTCGATCTCGGTAGCACATAGAATTATATTGTTAAACTTTGACGTAGGACATGTTTTGTAATTGTTGCTATGTTGAATGTTTTGATTGATTTCGGCAATTCCTATTTAACAGTTTTGCTCGTCGATTCGTGCCAACCTTACTTTGCTCCGAGAATCATGCTTGGATGTGTAACTCCATTTCTGTGTCCGTATCAGTGTGCGTATCCGTGCCATCTTCTGTTTTCTCTAGCCTCGAAAGGTGAGTAATCACTCACGATTAATATTCTTTTATTTATTAAATTTGATTTCAATTGAAACGAAAATTGAAATATGTTGTTGTTAGTTGTTTATTCTGTTATGTTTGCTATTACCTGTATCTGTATACCTATGACACCTGACACCATTATCTGTTAATTATTTATGGGATAATAATACAGTTTGGTTGATAAATTGATTGATTGATTGTTGTTTGAATTGGATGTTAATTATTATTGTTAAGTGATAATTAATTTGCAAGTTAAATTTAATGTAGAATAGTTAACAAATTAAAACGGATTATATATGACAAAAATTGATTAGTTAAATTTGACCCTTTAGTTGTCGTAGAATTTGATAAATTGTACTTTGAACTTTGAACGTAGTTTGTATTAATTGTTGAAGTATTAAACTGAAATTGAACGACAAGTGAAAACCGGAATATAAAAATCTTTAATCTACATGAAATGATAGTGTAGATTCTAGGAATAATTATATTAATTCACACAAATAACAATGCGAATTAATACGATTATTTCGGGATTATTTAAAATTGATTATTTGAATTGTTTTGTTGTTGTTATTGCTTGTTTATTTACTTTGACACCATCCCTGTTATCACACTGCAAGTTCCCTTTATTTTGCTTGATTTTAAATTGAAATGGAATCGGGTTGAAATGATAAATACCCAAATGAACTTGACTTAGGATAGAGAATTAAATAAACCGATTGGTCAAAAAATTTGATTTGAAATAAAATAAAGGTTTTATTTGAATAATAAGATTTTGAAATAAAATTTGAACGAAAATTTTTATGAAAGGAAAATTTTAATATTGAAATCTGAAACAAATATTAATGTAATAACTGATGAAAGGACATTGATTTGAAATGTATTATTTAACACTTAAATTTGGAATTATTCATTGAACGAAGTTTGAAGTGATTTAAAAATTAAATTTGAATTGATAATTATGTTGAAATTACTAAGTTTTGAAATTATTAATAATTAAGTTGAAATTATTTAATAATTGAATAAGATTGAATTCTTGGATAAGAGATTCAACTTTTGAATAAGTGAATTTGAACTTCGTTAATAAATGAAATTGGGTTTCTTTATTTATTAAGTTTTGGAAAATTTATTTAAGTAAGTTAAAGTGAAATTTGATTTCTCGAATATATGAAATTTAGTTTCTTTATTAATTAAGTTTTAAGTTTGTAATTATGTAAAGAATAAGTGAAATTGAATTTCTTAACAAGAAATAAATGTGTTTTATTGAAATTAATGTAAGAATTGTAATTTAAAGAATTTGATTTGACAAATTGAATTTAATTAAATTTGTAAGTTTTGATATAACGAAGTTAACTTAAGTGATTGGTTTAATGACTTTGAAATTTAAAAATAATTGTTTTGGATGTTAAATTAACTTAACGAATATTGAATAAAATAGATAAATAATTTAAATTGATTTGAATGTTAAATCTAATTAATTTAAATAATTTCAGATTGAATCTTTTTGTGTGAACTTGAATCAATATTTGAATTGTTTAAATAAAATTTGAAATTGAATTATAAGATTTTGAGATGGAAATTTGGAAGTTTTGAAACATAGATTTTGGAAATTGATTTTTGAAAGACAAATGAAATAATGGTTTACGAATACTAATTGAAAGTGAAATTGATTGTGTTGAAATATATTAAACGACCAATCGGTGTAATAATACGTAGTTATTAAAGAGATCGGGATCGGATATGGACATACTCTCTATCGATACCGAATACCACTTTAATAACTATTATACGCGGAGTGTTGATCCAGAATGAAGTGGATGGTTTGGTGAACGCGTTGACTGAAGAAAGAGAACGATATTGGATGACCCCTGACATGACTAAAACAGGAGCCGCGCCGGGCCATTGAGGTTCGCCACCTCTAGCGGACACACTTCTTCGATACCATATCTATTACTTTTGTGATTCGATTTGGGTGCACCCCTCGATTTGGGAGTGTTGTTTCGCGGTGTTGAGGTAGCTGCTGGCTATGCTCAACATCAGTCCGGATCACGCAACTACTAGTATCCTAGTTGGTATCGCCTCATGTACCTTGTCATACTGATTATCCTATTCGCGACCACTACGTTTTGATTTGTATCTTGAGCATATGGATTGCCCTCTGGTGACTTCCGGTTTTGGGGAAACTACGGTCTTGTATATGCTTTTGGGAAACTAAAATGTGTTAAGGGGAATTATGGTAACGCCTTAACGCTATTTTGATATTTTATATTGCTAATAGACATTATCTACTTAGCGTACATTACTACCTAGTAGATAGTTTAGCGGATCCTTAGAGGATGGTTATTCCAAACATCCTTTGAGTTACTTGTATTTCGATTGCTATTTCACTTGAGTTGGATTTATTGATATAAGAATATTAATCCTGACTCGAGTGTCTTGTGTTTTGCTTTACGCTCGGGTCAGACTGAGTGTACCAGTATTCGAGGCTCACCTTTGGAGTTGGAGCTTTTCTTGAAGATCCAGCCATCTATTCTACTTTCAGTATTCGATGATTCCAGTGATGTATTCTGATTTGAATTTGATGTATCGTATTACTCTTTTGTTGTAAACTCTGATGTATCTTATATATTTACATAGTAGCTTCATGAACTACTATCTCTATTTCCGCTGCATATTATTACTCTGTGTCTGTGATGCTGTGACTATTTATTTACGGTATATCTCAGTTTTGCCAAATTTAAATTAACAATTCGATATTTTGAATTATTCAAGCCCGACATGTGCGGATGCGAATAGTCCAAAATACCGGGTCGTTACAGTCTTGTCTTCATTGCATTTGGTCACCATTTCATACATGAATTTGAGATTTTTTTTAGAAAGAAAGATAGTTAGGTTTGTATGACCTAGTTTGACCAATCATGTTATTATCAGTGCATCGTCACTGTTGCATTCCTGTATATGAAATTGTTGAATTGTTCACTGATGCAATACTTGTTTCCCTTCACTCGAAATCAGCCTCATTCCTCTAGTTTGGTGCAGTATCATGTTGTCACCTCTACTTGCATACTTAGCTTGTTTCCTTGGGTACATCTGTATGTACTGCATTGCCGTTATATGATGGACTCTTGTATATCACCTTTGTTGACTTCGTCCTGGATGCTGTTATGTGATTCCCTGACTTTGTATTATCTTCGGCCATTACTCGTATCGAACTGCAGTTTCATATTGGGAAAGCATTATAGTTTATTTGTGCTCGTGTCGTGATTTTAAATATATTTCACCTGAATTGAACACGTCTTTTTATTTTGGGTTTGACCTTGTGCCCGGTTGTGTACATCGTTACTGTTGTGGCAAGCCAGTGCACGCAAGCGTGAACTGCAGCCACACGGTATTCATTGGGTACATCACCACTGTATTAGCAAGGCAGTGCATGCAAGCGTGAAATGTAGCCACACGATATTCATTGGGTACATCATCACTGTGGTGGCAAGGCAGTGCACACAAGCGTGAACTGCAGCCACACGGGATTGCTTTTATTGATATTCTATCTTGCTTTGATTTTTTGATCTTTTGCATATTTCTTATGATGTAGTGGCGAGGCAATGCACGCGCGCGTGTACAGCAGCCCTACTCGAAATAATATTTTAATTGATATTTCAATGTTTTGAATTGTTTTGTTTATTCAATTCAATATTCTGATTTGGTTTAATTTGCTAATTTGTTGTTTAACACTGTTACGTGTTATATTTATTGTTATCCGATTTCTTTGTTTAAGGATCGGATAAACGAGATTTATTGTGACTGCCGTCTATTCATTATTTAATTATTTTTGCTTCTGTGCACTAATAACTGAGTTTGATGTAGACTGACCCGAGTATTATTTTCTTTTGAATTTAATACTCGGGTCAGACCGAGTATTTACAGGTTGTAGATTTTTAGCTTTGGGTTGCTGCTTGAGCTAAGAAGACTTTTCATATCTTTTGGAGTTGTCGTGTCATAGTCTAGGTTGATATGTATTCATGTATATTAGTCGATAATGTACTTGCATATATAACTTCCTGAGTCGACTGTAGTAGTGTATCATATGTACCGTGTCAAATGTATTGTAACGGTCATCAGTTATTGTATATATGAGACTTTCTGTTTTATCTGTGTTCCGCATTTATATTATCTGTGTTTATATTTTATGTTTTGTCCTAATCTATTATGAACCATCGTAGTTCGTTTTATATTGGAATTGGGGTATGTCGATGGGAGAAAATAAATCAGAGAAAGAAAAAATGAAAGAATATATATATATATATACCACTCCTATCGAGATAACCAATAATAGTGTAAGGCCTAACTACTGATGGCCGCTCTTCAACAGCCTAATTCTCCGCGCTAGTTGACAGCATTACCCCGTAGTGTTCTTGGCTAGCGTGGGTATAGAGGTGGGTGGTCACAGCTTGGTATCAAAGCCAAAAGTTTATGGACATAATATAAAACATAACTTAGATAGAACATGTGATACGACTATTTGTCGATGTTTTATCTCTCATATTTGCATGTGATTGTCTTTGATTGTTAGGTATGAATTCCTAACGCTTATTCATTTGCATTTGATTTTGATTTCGTGAAAGAATTTTTGCTTCTGTCTCTGTTTGCTTTACGAACTCAAGTTGGGATTTTGATGATGAGGATTTTGATTCTTGTATTTTCGGCTTTGATTTGATTTAGCCGATGATTGTTTTTGTTTGAATCTCAGCGATTTTGAACTTGATATTTTATGTTTTCCTCGGCTTGATTTCCATTCGACTTCGGTCACTTTGTTTTTGAGAAATTGCTCAATTCTTCATTTCCAAGACTCTGACTTTGTTTGCCGTTAAATCCTTTGATGATGATGTTGAATCGTTTTGTACTCTATTATGGCCATTAATTGTTGACTTCGACATTGACTTGATTTTTATTTTTGTTGAAGTCATTTATGCATTTATGCTCGTTCTGCTTTGTTTTTCCAATTGTTAATCGATTCTTCTTTTCCGATTTGTTTGCACAAAAAATGGACAAACACCTCCAAGTCGTATTATTTTAGTTGAGTATGTGTGATTTTCAATGATTTTAGATGAGTATGTAAATATGAGAAAAGTAAGGGCTGAAATGTAAAAGACACGCAGATTTATAGTGGTTCGGCCAGAATGTGCCTACGTCCACTTTATATGTTATTATCTTTCTTCTTCCAGATTACAAGTACAATGCTTTGTATACAAGTGTATGAAAGTAGTTTGAAAGTTCCTTCCTTGCTTGAGCTCTCAAACTTGTCTGCCATTGTTGTACCCCTGCCCCTCTATTTATAGAATGAGGTAGGGGGCAAGGGGTCTTGGAGGTATATAGCTGTTGGTGGGCCCGGGCTGGAGCAATTTGGCCTGGCAGCGTTCTGGTTCGGCGGAGCTTCATTCGGTCGTGCATGGAGATGAAGTGGAGAGGCTTTGGTTCGGCGTGATGGTAGAGAGTAGTGGTTGGTCCGGTGTTGGTTTGGACCGGCATGGTGTAGGAGGTGTGGGGGTGGTCCGGCTAAAGCGTGGTTCGGCGGAGTTCGTGAGAGGAGCATGGTTTGGCATGGTCTCATTCGGTAGTTGGGGATGTGTGGTTCGGCGGAGCTCGTCCGGATGCCCTTGTGCCGAATGGACATGGGTATATGGAGATGCCGAATGAGGTATAGCCGAATGAGCTATTGCCGAATGACACATAGGAGGGGTTTTGCCGAATGGAGGTTGCCATGCTCTATTTGCGAATGCCGAGTGAACTGTGGCCTTGCCGAATGAAGTGCAGGATGTGAACATGAGTGAGACTGACGCTCTTTGGTCTTGAGATCCTCTGGGTGAGAATTCGCCCAACATTTGCCCCCCAAAGTGGGGCACGTGCTTGCATGTGTTGCGCTTTGTTTCCTTGTTGTAGGGAGGCTTGTTTTTGTAATGCCATGGGTTGGATGTTCATATCATGTTGATGTCCTGCAAAGGAAATTACAGTTTCAGTATGATTTCAAATAACGACCGTTCATGATCGAAATATTCGAGATGAAGTGAACTGTGCCGTTCAGGACGAGAGAGTGAGCCCCGAAGGGGCTTGGCATCGTCGATGCCCGGTTTATGTTTGTGAAGATGGTTTATTGCCAGCTCAGAGCATGCCTAGGGATCGTTCGCAACCCCGTACATGTGTAAGTAGCTTAGCCATTTCATAATTATCAAATATCCATATGACCGCTGGGCTTAAGAATGCGTGTCAAAGTGTAAATTCCCACGATGGTAGGGTTAATAACCATTCAGAGCGTGCCTATGGACCATTCGAGGTCGCGTACACGTGTAAACGATTTAATCCACGTCGGTGAGGATTTTACGACTTATTCACCGTTATCATAATCTTATTTTATTAGTTATTCTGGAGTTCGGTACTTATCTGAGTGAAGCGCCCTGCGTGCCCCCAGTTCCTGGTCTTGGCTGGTAGATAGAGGGTTCCATTCGGTTCTTGGTTGGTCCGGCTATTCTCATCCGGCTTCTGGTGGTCCGGTATCATTGGTCCGGTTGGGCGAGACATCCGGTTCGGTGGTTGTGAGTTTGCCTATATATAGAGGCCGTACCCCCCTTGTTTTTCTTTACCGAACGAGTAGAGCCGAATCACTCCATTGCCGAATCAAGTGTTTGCCGAACCAACCTTATACCGAACCAGGTATATACTTATTACCGAATACACACGTATGTCCTTGCTTCACCGAATGGGACTACTGCCTTGGAGCCGAATGAGATGAAAACCGAATGGGGTTGAAACCGAATGAACTTGGAAACCGAATGAACTTGGAAGCCGAATGAACATGGAAACCGAATGAACTTGTGATCTGGAAGACTTCAGCTTGCGAATGAAATTCCACACTTGCACGCACTTGTTTGTTTACTTTTCTATTTTCCTTGTTCTAATATTAGGTTTTTCTTGTGCTGCAGAAAATGTCTCGCAAAGCGGAAACACGATCAGACAGAAAGAAGTCTAGAGGCACAGGAGAGCCTTCTTCTTCCTCGCCCCCAGTCCAATCAGGATCCGGGCAACACCGACCTATTCCGAAGTCTCTAGTGGACGGATGTGGTCCACAGGAACTTTTGAACTCTCCCCCTGACTGCTTCCCAAGCTCCTTAAAGGAGGAGCAACTTGACGTTATATCCCGTTCCTTTGGGATAGACAGGGCTCTTATGTTGTTACCGGGGGAAGGGGTCATGCCATATGATCCCCCTGAGGGGTACTTCGCTTATAGCCGGTACCATTGCATGTGCGGGGCTATTCCTCCAATCAACGCCTGGATACTAAGCTTCGTCACTTATCTGAAGGTGGCTCCATTCCAGCTTCAGCCCAACTCTTATGCCATTCTGGTATGCTTATATGCTATCTTCCATAAGAGATATGGGCGCGCCCCCTCCAACCGGGAAATACGATATCTGTACAATCTGAGGGGGTACAGGAGGGGGTCCCCATATATTAGCTTGGAGTCAGCCGTTTCCTTCAAGCCTGTCTTGGATTTATACTCGAAGTATAGCATGTTCAAGAAGGAATGGTTCTTTGTCAGGGATGACTCTGTCTCTATTCGCCGATTTACCTCCGGATGTAAGTAAAAACTCTACTCATAATTCCTGTCTTGGCTGTAATTCACTCTCTTATGCGCTTTTATTTCTTGCTAGCGACAGGTGGTTTTGCGGTTGTGGAAGATGATCGCTTGGTTCGGATGGCAGCAGAAATTGAAGCTATTTCCGGGAGAGACAGATCGGCTGCTTATCTGATTAGGAATGCCAGGCTCTTGTCGTATAATTTGATCCTCCCACATCAGTCCGTAGTCAAACAGAGGGACACGGCAGAAGAGAAGGCTGCCCAGCCTAAAGGTGGGGTGACAGCGAAGGGTGGCAAGAGGAAGCCCTTTGCACAACGTCCAGTCGTAGGAGGCAAGAAGCTCAAGGAGTCCGATGGCCCTTCTCCAAGTACTTGCCCGGATGTCCCGGAGGAGGAAGGTGTAGAAGAGGAGGAAGGAGGTGAAGTTGGAGAAGGGTCGGAGGGTGGAGGAGATGGCGATGGTCAGGGTGGTAGTGGTGTTGCTGCTCTAACCTCTGAACAAGACCTCGAACTGGATGAGGCTCTCCGTCGGGCCTTCGGGGAGTCGGAGGGAGAGTCGGAAACGGAGAAGGGAACGGAGAAGGCAAAGGAAACCGGCAAAGCTGTGGCTGGCACTGACCCATCCTCTAAGGGTTCCTCAGCTAGGGTGATTCCGGCGATGCAAGGTGAACTTTTGTCTTCTGCCGATTCTATTTTCGATAAGGACTTAGAAATTTTTTACGGTTCACTTCCGTCCTGGAATGAGATCCAGGACTTATTGCAGTATCCCACTCCTCCGCCGGGTTTGTATAACAGATGTGTCTCCTCACTTTTCTTTCTTTTTAACTTAGCACATTTTTTGAATTGCGGATTATTGTATGTTCGTAACATTTGTTCTTTATTCCAGGGGCAGGCCAGGCGGGTAAAACGTCGGATGTTCGACACCGCCTTGAACAATTTAAGTCGAGGAGAGCTTCCGCGAAACCTTCTACTGATCGCACTGGGGACGTAGTCAAGTACCGCCCTCTGCTTGGGGTCATCGAAGAGGGCATTCAGAAAAGGAAGCGGAGCCGTTCCTTATTTGAGTCTTCTTCTGCTTCGCAGCTTCCTACTCTGTCTCCCCCTACTCAGCCTCCTCGTGATACTACGGAGGAGAGCACGGAGCCCTGCCCCCCTCCTCCTCCTTCCAAGAGTTCTACTGTCATTCATATAAGGCGTCCCGATGTGCCTCGCCCCGTGCCTCGTGACCCTTTTGCCGGCCATCCTGATTTAGACCCAAGTTTTCGGGACATTTCATTCGATGAGACCACGGGCGAGCACCTACTTCCCCGCAACCCCATGGTAAGAGTGCTGGACGAGGCCAAATCTTTAGATCTTGATTTACTTACTACACGGGTAGTCACCATGGGGGACGAGGCCAAGGCTAATATTGATCGGGTGGCCGAAGAGACTAAGAAGTTAATGGAGCATCATGCTCGATTGGTCAAGGCCGGGGAGGAGATTGGGAGTGCTAACATTCGGTTAAGGCTAAAGGTTGCCGATCAGGCCAAGCAGCTTGCCGACCAAGCCATCCAGATCTCCCAGCATGAGGAAGCTTCCCAGCGTCTGAAAGAGACCATGGAGAAGGCAAGTAGGGCGGAGTTACGGAAAATGGAGGTCACCTGCAGGGAGCGGATTAACATGGCTATTACAACGGTGGATGAGGTTCGAAATGCGGATCTCGAGCGGGTAGAGGAGTTGTCAGGGAGGCTCGAGGCTGCGGAGATGGCTCAGGCCGAGTTGAAGGAGGAGATGGAGGAGATGAGGAGGTCCCTCAAGTTGAAGGAAGAGGAAATGAGGAGGTCACTCCAGGCTGACTGCTTGAGATACCAATCAGAGAGGGACGTCGCCATCACCAAGTTGCAAGCTTCCGAGGCCCGGGTGAGGGAGTTTGAGGAAAACGAGGGGATGATGGATGAGATGTTGCAGGATATGTACTTCCACACTTGGAAGGAGGGCGGCTTGTCTTGGATGGACGATTACCCTCGGGTCATGGCCAAGGTGTATCTCCAGGCTTTAGAGGAGGCCAGGGTGAATGCGGGTAAGGAAGGCGGAGAGGCTTTCAACTTGAGTGCGGTTACTGCTCAGTTCTCAAAGGAGGAGCAAGCGGCGGTGAAGGAGGGGATGCGGCTACTCGCTGCAGAGGAAGCGGGCGTGCAGTTGGATGATGAGGATCAAGCGGCGGATGCTGGTGAGTTATTCTTTTCCCTTTCTTTTCTTTTCGTGTTTTCATAACTTGATCGTTCGTTTAATGAATTCCTCTTCTGATCTGGACAGGTGGGACTTCAGATCCACATGCTGGGGGCTCCGATCCTGCGGCTAAGTAGGCTGGGGGAGTTGGTGATGGAGTGTGGATGCATCTGCCATCTTTTTGTTTCTTTTTTATCACTGTTCATGTTAGTCTTTGATATGCAACTGTAATAAAATTATTTGCAAAGAATAACTTCGTGTGATCTTATAATATAAGCTGATTTTGTCATGTTTAAATGTTGTTGCTATCTTTATGTGCTGTGTGAGAAGTATAATTATGTATATGCCTGTGATTCCACTTGTGTTTGATGTTAAGTTTTTGCTTGAAATATAATTTCACGTTTTGCAATGTCAGTGTATGAATAAGTTATAGTTACGCATTTATGTACAAGAGAAGAGAGTACCGCCCTTTATGTTTTATTCGCAGGCGGTAGCTTTGAGTGTCTTGTGTAACTGTTCACGGGTATAGCAGAGCGCCCTGCTACCCAGCATGCAGGCTTAGAGCCTCATGAGTGAATGCTTCCTATTTGGTTTCCTGTACTTTAGAGTTTGTTATACAGGATAGGAGAAAAATATTTAAATGAAATGGAAATATAGTAAAAGTAAAACTTCCAGTCACGGAAGGCCGTCGATGTGCTTAAGTTCGTGGCAAACGGGTTTTGTAGTCACTTTCCCTAGCTGTGGGTCTTGGAGACATTTGTCACCCATCTTACGCCTCCGCGGGGAGTTTTCTTTTTTACCACAGCCGCACTTAAGACACATCGGAGCCGAGATCGCGCACGGTAACTACCCGAACCATTATGGTCCGTAATCGTGGGTATTATTCGATTTACCGTGGCCGGCTAGCGTGGGTGCCGTTGGCCGTGAACTACCCCTGGCTGGCCACACCTTATGTTGGGGCTTAAAGTAGGTTCACAGTTACCGGCGAGCCGAACGCCGTAATGAGCTGCCATCGGCTATAGTCGGCCTTTATGATGACTTATAATCGGCTCATTACAGTTGGCTTTGAGGGCAGGCGCACAATGAGTTAACCCGCAGCAGAGGGATGCTGGAGCAAAAGTGTCTCATTGGCGAGTGCATAGAATCGTAGCGTACCTGTTAGGCCTAGTCCAGATGAGGCCGCGGTGCATCTTGAGTGGAGATGCCATAGGATTTTGTTCAACAGAAAGGGATAAAGCTTAACAAGCAGCCAAGATATGAAGGCACAAGGTAACAAGAGATAAGATTTTTAAAGTGGTTCGGCACGATAATGCCTACGTCCACCGTGTTAATACGCTTCATATGGGCGGTACGTGTTAAGCAAAGTATCGACGGAGGTGTCGGATGTTCCAAGCCCTCTGGAACACCACTCCGTCCACTGTTGACAAAATATAAGCTCCGTTGTTGTGAAGATCTTGATGAATTTCATATGGTCCGTCTACTGGTGCTTTCATGGTTAGGTAGCATGACAGGCTCAGCCATATCCGACCCCTGCCTGGCACCTCCCCCGTTGGGTTTGGTTCCAAGTGTTTCCTCAGGTCGGAATTCGGGCTGAGTCCGGGCTCGGCTCCTACCATGACCATTTCTTTATTAACCTCTTCGAAGAAGAAAGGTCATTGTTGTCTCACAGATCCTCCAGATTGGGACTCGGTCCATGATTCGGTGTTGCGGGAGGATCCGCATGAGGATAAGATCTCCCTCTTGTAAGCTGCGATGCTTGATTTTGGAGTTGCATTGTGCTGCCACTTTTTGCTTGTGGGCTTCTGCTTTTAAGTGTTGCATCGTTTCTCCTCTCCTCAATCAGATCCAAAGACATGAGGAGGAGTTCTTCGTTTCCTTCTGGGTTGCAGTGGGTCCCATGGTGAGATGGCGCTTCAGTTTCAACTGGGGCATGGCCTCCAATCTGTATGCCAAAGAGAAAGGAGTATGCCCCGTTGATGTTCTATGAGAGGTGCGGCAGGCCCAGGGTGCCGTAGGAAGTTCGTCCACCCAAGCGCCTTTTGACTTTTCAAGCTTCTTCTTGGTTAGGGTTTTGAGAATTCTGTTGACAGCTTTGACTTGTCCGTTTGCCTGAGGATAAGCTACAGATGAGAAGCTTTTGTGAATTATGTGCTCTTGGCATCGGTTGGTAAACTCTTTGTTGTCAAACTGGAGTCCGTTGTTTGATATGATCTTGAGTGGGACTCCGTACCTGCATAGAATATTTTTTGATCAAGAAGTTGATAATTTATGTAAGAAGTTGATAATTTATGCCAAAGATATTTTATTTTAAAGGGTCCGCTTCCACCCATTTGGTGAAATGATTAAAAACATCCTTCTAGCCATCCAGGACAAAGTTTAAAGCAAGGGAGGGGGGCAAGAGTCAAATCTCTGTCCTGGTTGATATAAACGCTTTCCTCCCTTCTTGCCCCCAGCGTTATCTCTAGAGTCATTTCTTCAAACGTCCTTTGTTGCAGCGGGAGTGTCGCCATGGGTAGTCTTAGCCTGTTGTCCTGACTGTCTTTCAGCGGTAGCGTTTTCAAGCCTCATATACTTCCCAGCTTCATGGAAGAAGTCAGGTAACGTAGCTGGTTTATCTTTTGTTAACCTCCTAGCAAACTTGGTATCCGGATGCACGCCACTACAAAGGGCCGTTAGGATAAGTTTCTCATTGGCATCTTGAACTGTTGCTGTTGTGGCGTTGAACCGTGTTAGATATTGTTGCAGCGTCTCTCCGGATTTCTGTTTGATATTGGATAGAGAATAAGCATCCTTGGGTTGTTCCACATGGATGAGGAACTGGCTAATAAACCTTTCTTTCAACATCTCCCATGAGCTGATGGATCCTCGGGGTAGATGGCAGAACCAGGAGGTAGATAGATCTGCTAGGAATAGCGGAAAGCATTTACATAATACTCCTTCTGTTGCTCCACTCATGAGCATATGCTGGGTGTATCTCTGTAAGTGTACGATGGGGTCGGAAGTTCCTTTGTAAGGTTCCATGGTTGGCATTTTCCATTCCCGGGGGGCGATGGTAGTTTCGATATTTCGGGTAAAGGGGCTGGTGACCCTAGCGCCTATCCCCCGGTCCCTTTGCTCTCGTTGGACACACTCTCTGAATAATCGTGCCATTCGTTCGTCAGAACTTGGAGCGGACAAAAATGAGCTTAGTTCTTCCCTGCGGGATCTATCTCGTCCAGATGACCTGTAGGGATGGTACAATCTATCACTTCTTGCATTATCCAGTGGTTGTCTCTGGCTGCTCGGATGCATGCTAGGACCAGCTACAGTTGCCCCCTGCCTTGATCTTACCCGGTGGGGTTCTGCTTCGAGCATTTCCATGGGGCCAACTTCGGGCTGGGTTCCAGCTTGGCTCCGTTCAGCGGGGTTTCTATGATTCCTGTCGATAGTTTCTTCGAAGAAGGAATACCTTTGCTGTTTCCGAGATCCTCCAGATTGAGACTCATCCCATGATTCAGTGTTGCGGTTGGATTCTTCAGCATCCCTTAAGCGTGACATAAGTTGGTCCACTAAAGCTTCTTGTTGGGATGTGAAGCGGTTGGTTACTTCAGCCACAACTCTGTCTAGATCTGCCCTAGTTATTGGTTGTTCGGTGGCAGGAGCTATCAGATTTGCCTGGTATCCATCTGGTGCTGCTGTTGAAATTGGATGATCCTCTTGATCTGGGGCTACTGGATCCGGAAGACTGCTAGTTGCGATGTTCTTTCCTTTGTTAACATCCTTCCGTTGCTTGGAAGGCATGATTTCTAAGCGACGAACGTCGTTATGAGGAAGAAGGTTGAGTGGGAGAAGCTGAAGCTTCGAGTTCACTTCTCAGTGAAAGCACCAAAAATGTTTGCACAAAAAAATGGACAAACACCTCCAAGTCGTATTATTTTAGTTGAGTATGTGTGATTTTCAATGATTTTAGATGAGTATGTAAATATGAGAAAAGTAAGGGCTGAAATGTAAAAGACACGCAGATTTATAGTGGTTCGGCCAGAATGTGCCTACGTCCACTTTATATGTTATTATCTTTCTTCTTCCAGATTACAAGTACAATGCTTTGTATACAAGTGTATGAAAGTAGTTTGAAAGTTCCTTCCTTGCTTGAGCTCTCAAACTTGTCTGCCATTGTTGTACCCCTGCCCCTCTATTTATAGAATGAGGTAGGGGGCAAGGGGTCTTGGAGGTATATAGCTGTTGGTGGGCCCGGGCTGGAGCAATTTGGCCTGGCAGCGTTCTGGTTCGGCGGAGCTTCATTCGGTCGTGCATGGAGATGAAGTGGAGAGGCTTTGGTTCGGCGTGATGGTAGAGAGTAGTGGTTGGTCCGGTGTTGGTTTGGACCGGCATGGTGTAGGAGGTGTGGGGGTGGTCCGGCTAAAGCGTGGTTCGGCGGAGTTCGTGAGAGGAGCATGGTTTGGCATGGTCTCATTCGGTAGTTGGGGATGTGTGGTTCGGCGGAGCTCGTCCGGATGCCCTTGTGCCGAATGGACATGGGTATATGGAGATGCCGAATGAGGTATAGCCGAATGAGCTATTGCCGAATGACACATAGGAGGGGTTTTGCCGAATGGAGGTTGCCATGCTCTATTTGCGAATGCCGAGTGAACTGTGGCCTTGCCGAATGAAGTGCAGGATGTGAACATGAGTGAGACTGACGCTCTTTGGTCTTGAGATCCTCTGGGTGAGAATTCGCCCAACACGATTAGTTGTTATCTTCTTTGTGACTTTGATAACTTCTATTTCTGAAATTTTTGGATATTCCTAATTTGATGGATTTAGAATCGAATTCTTTGGATTTTATTCACGTCTTCGAATGTGAATTTTCGTGAATTGATTTGGTTTCCAAATTTAATTGATTCTTGTTAATTCCTCGATTTGTTGCTATCATTTATTAGCAACTTTGATAACATTTTCTTCGGGATTTTCGTGAACATACCTTTTGATGGATACAGTATCGATTTCTTTCGATTCTATTCACATCTTTGTATGTGAATTCTTGTGATTGATTGTTGCTACAATCATTTTTGTGATTTGTCACTTTAAAAATATAAAGGTTTTCTATACTAGTAGTAAATATCAAAACCCTTTTCTCTAAACGATTTCAAAACTATTTTGCTACAAGCCTCTTTTCCTAAACCGTTTTCCAATCTACTAGTATATACAAACCTTTACCTCACTCGTATGAGAAATCTAATTAAACGACTTAGTAAAACAAGTGGTATGAAACGGTTCCGTTCACTTCGCCGATTAATTCTTGGACTTATTCGACTGAATCTTTTGTGACAATTTTTTAGTGAAGATTTACAGTTTGTTCGTAAATATTTAAGTTAAGCAAGTGGTTATGGGACATGAAGCTAAACTTTTATATTTGCTAGCTTAGTGTAATTGACACTTCTCGTTGATCATGACGATCATTTTATAATTTAGACTAGCAATAGTGCGATGTCTCTTTGTTTGCTTTCTGGTTAGGCTAGAAACCACTTGTGTGCTTCCATTCACACATAACTTTATGCTTTTTGGTTAGCCTAGACACCATTTGTGTGACTCCATGCACACATATCTTTTTGCTTTCTGGATAGGCTAGACACCACTTGTGTTATTCCATTCACACATACCTTTTTTCTTTTCGGTTAGCCACCATGACATAGCGTCTCGATTTCCGTTGCACGTGTTGGTGAGTTTTCATGCTCACGTGTAGGTGTGTTTTCATGCTCCCGTTCTCGCTTTGCGTTACACGTGTTGATGAGTTTTCATGCTCACCTGTAGGTGAGTTTCCATGCTCCTGTTCTCGCTTTGTGTTATACGTGTTGATGAGTTTTCATGCTCACGTGTAGGTGAGTTTCCATGCTCCCGTTCTCGCTTTATGTTGCACGTGTTGGTGATTTTTCATGCTCACGTGTAGCTGAGTTTCCATGCTCCCCGTTCTCGCTTTGTGTTGCACGTGTTGGTGATTTTTCATGCTCATGTGTAGGTGAGCTTCCATGCTCCCGTTCTCGCTTTGTGTTGCACGTGTTGGTGAGTTTTCATGCTCACGTGTAGGTGAGTTTCCATGCTCCCGTTCTCGCTTTGCGTTCCACGTGTTGGTGATTTTTCATGCTCACGTGTAGGTGAGTTTTCATACTCCCATTTGAGTTTCCGTACTCCCATTCGAGTTTCCGTACTCCCATTCAAGTTAACGTACTCCCATTCGAGTTTCCATACTCCCATTTGAGTTTTCATACTCTCATTTTGTGATATCTGGATTTCTTGTGTAGATTTCTAGAATTTGTGTTTTCTGGATTTCTTGTGATGATTTCTAGGATTTGTGCTTCAACAATTTTCGTGATTTCTATTGATAAGTTTTATCTATTTTTGTGCATTGGTGAATTCGTGTGTTATTGACTTGTTATGAATTCAAGTTTAGGGTATGATACCCCTTCCTATCTTTGAGAAGATTCTTGCGACATTTTTGATGAATGAAAATTCATTGGTATTATATTTTGATGCCAATTATTTCGATGAATTTTTGACGTATTAACTTCAGTAACCTTAATTTTAAAATGAATTTTCAGGCGGTTATCCCGCAATGCTGATTTTGTTGTCCGTTTTTACGGTATTTCGAGAAGTGAAATTTCCTTGTCGAAGTTGCTACTAACGTTGCTATTTTAATCACGTGTTTTAAAAAAAATTTGTTATTCTTCAAAATTGTTCAAAATAAAAGTTAAAATTGTTTTCAAAATTTTTACAGTTTACGCTTTCAAAAGAATGATGAAGCGATTTAAACGTTTCAGAAAAATCGAGGACTATGACCCCTTTCTTTTACTGATTCGCTTAATTCTGGACTTGTCCGTTTGAGAATGTGAAGTGTTAGTTTTTAAAATACACAATTATGCACTTTCAATAAAACAATGAAGTGAATTAAACGATTTAATAAAACTCGTGGTTTTGGGTCATATGCGTTTGCTATTTCAGTTAGTTCCGGACTCGTTAATTGAAAATTTTGTGATTTCTGATTATCGTTTTTGATAATCGGATGTTGGTGATTTTTGATTTATCATTTTTGATAATCAGATATTTGTTGTTTCTAATTATCGTTTGTGATAATTAGATATTTGAGATTTAATTATCGTTTGTGAAAATTAAATATTTGCGATTTAAAATTTGATTATCAGTTGTGACAATTAAATATTCGTTGATTTGTGTTTTCTGATTATTGTTTTTGATAATCAGATATTTGTTGTTTCTGATTATTGCTTGTGATAATCAGATATTTGGGATTTAATTATCGTCTGTGATAATTAAAAATTTGTTGGTTTAATTATCGTTCGTGATAATTAAATGTTTGTGATTTAAGATTTGATTATCGTTTTGATAATTGAATATTTGTTGATTTGAAATTTGATTTCGGTTGTGGTAATTCCTGATTATCGTTTTTGATAGTTAGATATTAGTGACTTGTGTTTTCTAATTGTCTTTGTTGATAATTAGATTTGCTGATTTTAGCTGTCTTCTTATTATCGAATCGGTGATTACGTATTGCTGATTTGTGACTTCTTTTATGAGATTAAAAGATTCCTCTGGTGTTTATATTGACCACACCGGTGTACCGGCTCAATCTTCTGCTATTCATGATGTTTTCTACGTCTTCCAATTACGGAAATGCCTTAGGAATTTCCGATCCTTATTCTTTAGCAACCTTCTATTCACATCATTGCTTTGGAGGTTCAGCACCCTCGAAATAAAGACGTTTTTCTCATGAAAGCTCAGTGGTTCTCAAATCCTATGGATTTCACTTTGGAATCCAGAGAATTCATCGAGCAAACACGTTCAGGCTCTCTCTTACTCATGCTCTATATGGCGAACCTCCTATTTTCAAAATTTCATCATTTTGTGATCATATGCTTTAATGGTTATTACCTTTCGTCCATTTATTCCTTATGATTGCGAGGACGCAATTTCTTTAAGGAGGAGAGTCTGTAACAACCCGGTATTTGCATCAACTAATAATCGACATTTAGAGGATTAATATTGTTGCAAATTTCCATTTAAAGTTTTTAAATTGAGTTAAAACTCTTTTATAAATTGTTAAAAGGAACTGTGGGCTTTGAAAATTAAATTTTGGCCCATGTTTTAATTGTGGCCTTGAAAATTTACAAAGTAAATAACCCGTTCTCTTTTTATTTCTTTCAAACTCGTCCCCCCTTTTTCTTTCATCTTTCCCATTCACTAGCCCTAAAACCATTGAATGAAAATTAATGGCGCCTCCCGTTTTTTCATTTCTCGTTCATCCTCTTTTCGAAGCTAGGGCTTTTGAAGCGCCGGCTTTAATTGGTCAATCGAGCGTCTCCTCGTTGCTCTCTTCGGCTGCTCCAATTCGTGGCACAGGTGAGTGATTTTTCACTCACATCTCAATTCATGCTTGGTTTAATGTTTCGGTTATGTGGTTTTATCTCTATTGATCCCTTCTTAATCTCGGTCATTAACTGCTGATTTGGATTCTCGGTTGTTTTTGACTTCATTGATTTTGTGAAACCTGTTATTTCCATTAAATTAAAAATGTGTTTTTTATCACTCTGGCATTGATCTTTGATTTGAAACTTGTGAGGCATATTTAACTGGTTCATTGCAGTTGATTTGAACTGCATTTTCCGTTGGCATCGGCTTGACTTTGATTCGTTATTCCATAGCTTTGACATGGATATTCTGTATCATATACGACTTTGGCTTTGCATTTTTGGTGTAATGGTTTCGGCCCTTATGCCTCTAATTTTGATGGCCTCCGCACTGTCATTGTCCACTGGTCATTAATAGTTTGTTTTGGGTTATGATTCACTGTCATATATAATATGAGTACCAGAAGTATATGTTTGCTGTAAGCAAATAATTTCACATATAATGACTTTTAATTTCATAATGCTACTCTTATTTGAATTCTTAAGATAAGCAATACAATTGGACCCGTATATGTTATGATCTAGCTTTCAGATCTACCGAATATTAACTGTCAATTTTGCATAAATATCGATGGTGTAAACTTGAAATTGGCTGGAGTTTTTACTTTGATCAAAGGTGTCACATTCTTTTTCATATATACCATTTTTAGATGGAGATTCTGGATTTATATTTTTCTTTGCAATTTTATTGTTTACTACCTATGTGCAGCTTCATCATTTTTCTCTGTCCACAAATCATGTATTTTGTTTGTTCAGATCGCCTTGCTTGTTACTACTATGTGCATGCCTGAGCTTCCATGTATATAACGTATACACATGTATATGTATACATGTGAGCACTGTCACGGTTGTATTATCTATGTATTTCCATTGATATACTGCCTTGGGCTCGAGACTTGTACTGCTTGATGTATACTGTATTGAATCATGCACTTGTTTACCAGCAGTTATCACTGCCTATTTCCATTTGCACATGGGTTTGAATTATAGTCGTGACCCTGTCCACTGTTGCATTTTGTTGCACCTGTCGTTGTTTAGCTCTTATACATTTGCATTTTTGTCACTTGTTAGGAACTGGTACCTTGCATTGATGTCTTGTCTTCATTGCATTTGGTCACCATTTCATACATGAATTTCAGATTTTTTTAGGAAGAAAGATAGTTAGGTTTGTATGACCTAGTATGGCCAATCATTTTATTATCAGTGCATCGTCACTGTTGCATTCCGTATATGCATTTGTTGAATTGTTCACTGATGCAATACTTGTTGCCCTTAACTCGAAATCAGCCCCATTCCTCTAGTTTGGTGAAGTATCATGTTGTCACCTCTACTTGCATACTTAGCTTGTTGCCTTGAGTACATCTGTATGTACTGCATTGCCATTATATGATGGACTCTTGTATATCACCTATGTTGACTTCGTCCTGGATGCTGTTATGTGATTCCCCAACTTTGTATTATCTTCGGCCATCGCTCGTATCGAACTGCAGTTTCATATTGGGAAAGCATTATAGTTTATTTGTGCTCGTTTCGTGATTTTAAATATATTTCACCTGAATTGAACCCGTCCTTTTATTTTGGGTTTGGCATTGTGCCCGGTTGTGTACATCGTTACTGTTGTGGCAAGGCAGTGCACGCAAGCGTGAACTGCAGCCACACGGTATTCATTGGGTACATCATCACTGTAGTGGCAAGGCAGTGCACGCAAGCGTGAACTGCAGCCACACGGTATTCATTGCGTACATCATCACTGTGGTGGCAAGGCAGTGCACGCAAGCGTGAACTGCAGCCACACGGGATTGCTTTTAATAATATTCTGTCTTGCTTTGATTTATTGATCTTTTGCATATTTCATATGCTGTAGTGGCGAGGCAGTGCACGCGTGCGTGCACAGCAGCCCTACTCGAAATAATATTTTAATTGATATTTCAATGTTTTGGATTGTTTTGTTTATTCAATTCAATATTCTGATTTGGTTTAATTTGCTAATTTGTTGTTTAACACTGTTACGTGTTATATTTATCGTTATCCGATTTCTTTATTTAAGGATCGGATAAACGAGATTTATTATGACTGTCGTCTATTCATTATTTAATTATTATTGCTTCTGTGCACTAATAACTGAGTTTGAATTAGACTGACCCGAGTATTGTTTTCTTGTGAATTTAATACTCGGGTCAGACCGAGTATTTACATGTTGTCGATTTTTAGCTTTGGGTTGCTGCTTGAGCTATGAAGACTTTTCATATCTTTTGGAGTTGTCGTGTCATAGTTTAGGTTGATATGTATTCATGTATATTAGTCGATAATGTACTTGCATATATAACTTCCTGAGTCGACTGTAGTAATGTATCATATGTACCGTGTCAAATGTATTGTAATGGACATCAGTTATTGTATATATGAGACTTTCTGTTTTATCTGTGTTCCGCATTTATATTATCTGTGTTATTATTTTATGTTTTGTCCTAATCTATTATGAACCATCGTAGTTCGTTTTATATTGGAATTGGGGTATGTCGATGAGAGAAAATAAATCAGATGAAGAAAAGATGAAAGAATAAATATATATATATATATATATATATATATATATATTTATATACCACTCCTATCGAGATAACCAATACAAGTGTAAGACCTAACTACTGATGGCCGCTCCTCAACAGCCTTATTCTCCGCGCTAGTTGACAGCATTACCCCGTAGTGTTCTTGGCTAGCGTGGG
The DNA here is from genome assembly GCA_030765085.1 of Allium cepa. NCBI lineage: Eukaryota > Viridiplantae > Streptophyta > Magnoliopsida > Asparagales > Amaryllidaceae > Allium > Allium cepa. The sequence continues at coordinate 947,443,548 of CM060943.1, read as the reverse complement.
TATAGAGGTGGGGCGTCACAGCTTGGTATCAAAGCCAAAAGTTTATGGACATAATATAAAACATAACTTAGATGGAACATATGATACGACTATTTGTTGATGTTTTATCTCTCATATTTGCATATGATTGTCTTTGATTGTTAGGTATGAATTCCTAACGCTTATTCATTTGCATTTGATTTTGATTTCGTGAAAGAATTTTGGCTTCTGTCTCTGTTTGCTTTACGAACTCAAGTTGGGTTTTTGATGATGAGGATTTTGATTCTTGTGTTTTCGGCTTTGATTTGATTTAGCCGATGATTGATTTTGTTTGAATCTCAGCGATTTTGAACTTGATATTTTATGTTTTCCTCGGTTTGATTTCCATTCGACTTCGGTCACTTTGTTTTTGAGAAATTGCTAAATTCTTCATTTCCAAGACTCTGACTTGGTTTGTCGTTAAATCCTTTGATGATGATGTTGAATCGTTTTGTACTATATTATGGCCATTAATTGTAGACTTCGACATTGACTTGATTTTTATTTTTGTTGAAGTCAATTATGCATTTATGCTCGTTCTGCTTTGTTTTTCCAATTGTTAATCGATTCTTCTTTTCCGATTAGTTGTTATCTTCTTTGTCGACTTTGATAACTTCTATTTCTGGATTTTTGGATATTCCTACTTTGATGGATTTAGAATCGAATTCTTTGGATTTTATCCACGTCTTCGAATGTGAATTTTAGTGAATTGATTTGGTTTCCAAATTTAATTGATTCTTGTTAATTCCTCGATTTGTTGCTATCATTTATTAGCAACTTTGATAACATTTTCTTCAGGATTTTCGTGAACATACCTTTTGATGGATACAATATCGATTTCTTTGGATTCTATTCACATCTTTGTATGTGAATTCTTGTGATTGATTGTTGCTACAATCATTTTTGTGATTTGTCACTTTAAAAATATAAAGGTTTTCTATACTAGTAGTAAATATCAAAACCCTTTTCTCTAAACGATTTCAAAACTATTTTACTACAAGGCTCTTTTCCTAAACCGTTTTCCAATCTACTAGTATATACAAACCTTTACCTCACTCGTATGAGAAATCTAATTAAACGACTTAGTAAAACAAGTGGTATGAAACGCTTGCGTTCACTTCGCCGGTTAATTCTTGGACTTATTCGACTGAATCTTTTGTGACAATGTTTTAGTGAAGATTTACAGTTTGTTCGTAAATATTTAAGTTAAGCAAGTATTTATGTGACATGAAGCTAAACTTTTATGTTTACTAGCTTAGTGTAATTGACACTTCTCGTTGATCATGACGATCATTTTATAATTTAGACTAGCAATAGTGCGATGTCTCTTTGTTTGCTTTCTGGTTAGGCTAGAAACCACTTGTGTGCTTCCATTCACACATACCTTTATGCTTTTTGGTTAGCCTAGACACCATTTGTGTGACTCCATTCACACATATCTTTTTGCTTTCTGGATAAGCTAGACACCACTTGTGTGATTCCATTCACACATACCTTTTTGCTTTTCGGTTAGCCACCATGAGATAGCGTCTCGATTTGTGTTGCACGTGTTGGTGAGTTTTCATGCTCACGTGTACGTGAGTTTTCATGCTCCCGTTCTCGCTTTGCGTTACATGTGTTGATGAGTTTTCATGCTCACGTGTAGGTGAGTTTCCATGCTCTTGTTCTCGCTTTGCGTTATACGTGTTGATGAGTTTTCGTGCTCACGTGTAGGTGAGTTTCCATGCTCCCGTTCTCGCTTTGTGTTGCACGTGTTGGTGATTTTTCACGCTTACGTGTAGCTGAGTTTCCATGCTCGCCGTTCTCGCTTTGTGTTGCACGTGTTGGTGATTTTCCATGCTCACGTGTAGGTGAGTTTCCATGCTCCCGTTCTCGCTTTGTGTTGCACGTGTTGGTGAGTTTTCATGCTCACATGTAGGTGAGTTTCCATGCTCCCGTTCTCGCTTTGCGTTCCACATGTTGGTGATTTTTCATGCTCACGTGTAGGTGAGTTTTCGTACTCCCATTCGAGTTTCCGTACTCCCATTCGAGTTTCCGTACTCCCATTCGAGTTTCCGTACTCCCATTTGAGTTTTCATACTCTCATTTTGTGATATCTGGATTTCTTGTGTAGATTTCTAGAATTTGTGTTTTCTGGATTTCTTGTGATGATTTCTTGGATTTTTGCTTCACCAAATTTCGTGATTTCTATTGATAAGTTTTATCTATTTTTGTGCATTGGTGAATTCGTGTGTTATTGACTTGTTTTGAATACAAGTTTAGGGTATGATACCCCTTCCTATCTTTGAGAAGATTCTTGTGACATTTTTGATGAATGAAAATTCATTGGTATTATATTTTGATGCCAATTATTTCGATGAATTTTTGACGTATTAGCTTCAGTAACCGTAATTTTAAAATGAATTTTCAAGCGGTTATCCCACAATGCTGATTTTGTTGTCCGTTTTTACGGTATTTCGAGAAGTGAAATTTCCTTGTCGAAGTTGCTACTGACATTGCTATTTTAATCACGTGTTTTAAAAAAAAAATTGTTATTCTTCAAAATTGTTTCAAAATAAAAGTTAAAACTATTTTCAAATTTTTTACAGTTTACGCTTTCAAAAGAATGATGTAGCGATTTAAACATTTCAGAAAAATCGAGGACTATGACCCTTTTCTTTTACTGATTCGCTTAATTCTGGACTTGTCCGTTTGAGAATGTGAAATGTTATTTTTTAAAATACACAATTATGCACTTTCAAGAAAACGATGAAGTGAATTAAACGATTTAGTAAAACTCGTGGTTATGGGTCATGTGCGTTCGCTATTTCGGTTAATTCCGGACTCGTTAATTGAAAAATTTGGGATTTCTGATTATCGTTTTTGATAATCGGATGTTGATGATTTCTGATTTATCGTTTTTGATAATCAGATATTTGTTGTTTTTAATTATCGTTTGTGATAATTAGATATTTGAGATTTAATTATCGTTTGTGATAATTAAATATTTGCGATTTAAAATTTGATTATCAGTTGTGATAATTAAATATTCGTTGATTTGTGATTTCTGATTATCGTTTTTGATAATCAGATATTTGTTGTTTCTGATTATTGCTTATGATAATCAGATATTTGGGATTTAATTATCGTCTGTGATAATTAAAAATTTGTTGGTTTAATTATCGTTTGTGATAATTAAATGTTTGTGATTTAAGATTTGATTATTGTTTTGATAATTGAATATTTGTTGATTTGAAATTTGATTTCCGTTGTGGTAATTCCTGATTATCGTTTTTGATAGTTAGATATTTGTGACTTGTGTTGTCTAATTATCTTTGTTGATAATTAGATTTGCTGATTTTAGCTGTCTTCTAATTATCGAATCGGTGATTAGGTATTGCGGATTTATGAACTTCTTTTATGAGATTAAAAGATTTCTCTTTTGTTTATATTGACCACACCGGTGTACCGGCTCAATCTTCTACTATTCATGACGTTTTCTGCGTCTTCCAATTACGGAAATGCCTTAGGAATTTCCGATCCTTATTCTTTAGCAACCTTCTATTCACATCATTGCTTTGGAGGTTCAGTACCCTCGAAATAAAGATGTTTTTCTCGTGAAAGCTCAGTGGTTCTCAAATCCTATGGATTTCACTTTGGAATCCAGAGAATTCATCGAGCAAACACGTTTAGGCTCTCTCTCACTCATGCTCTTTATGGCGAACTTCCTATTTTCAAAATTTCGTCATTTTGTGATCATATGCTTTAATGGTTGTTACCTTTCGTCCATTTATTCCTTATGACTGCGAGGACGCAATTTCTTTAAGGAGGGGAGTCTGTAACAACCCGGTATTTGCATCAACTAATAATCGACATTTAGACGATTAATATTGTTGCAAATTTCCATTTGAAGTTTTTAAATTGAGATAAAACTCTTTTATAAATTGTTAAAAGGAATTGTGGGCTTTGAAAATTAAATTTTGGCCCATGTTTTAATTGTGGCCGTGAAAATTTACAAAGTAAATAACCCTTTTCTCTTTTTATTTCTTTCAAATCCGTCCCCCCTTTTTCTTTCGTTTTTCCCATTCACTAGCCCAAAAACCATCGATTGAAAATTAATGGCGCCCCCCTTTTTTCATTTCTCGTTCATCCTCTTGTCGAAGCTAGGGCTTTTGAAGCGCCGGCTTTAATTGGTCGATCGAGCGTCTCCTCGCTGCTCTCTTCGACTGCTCCAATTCGTGGCAAAGGTGAGTGATTTTTCACTCACATCTCAATTCATGCTTGGTTTAATGTTTCGGTTATGTGGTTTTATCTCTATTGATCCCTTCTTAATCTCGGCTATTAACTGCTGATTTGGATTCTCGGTTGTTTTTGACTTCACTGATTTTGTGAAACTTGTTATTTCCATTACATTAAAAATGTGATTTTTATCACTCTGGCATTGATCTTTGATTTGAAACTTGTGAGGCCTATTTAACTGGTTCATTAAAGTTGATTTGAACTGCATTTTGTGTTGGCATCCGCTTGACTTTGATTCGTTATTCCATAGCTTTGACATGGATATTCTGTATCATATTCGACTTTGGCTTTGCATTTTTGGTGTAATGGTTTCGGCCCTTATGCCTCTGAATTTGATGGCCTCGGCACTGTCATTGTCCACTGGTCATTGATAGTTTGTTTTGGGTTATGATTCACTGTCATATATAATATGAGTACCAAAAGGATATGTTTGCTGTAAGCAAATAATTTCACATATAATGACTCTTAATTTCATAATTCTGCTCTTACTTGAATTCTTAAGATAAGAAATACAGTTGGACCTGTATATGTTATGATCTAGCTTTCAGATCTACTAAATATTAACTGTTAGTTTTGCATAAATATCGATGGTGTAAACTTGAACTTGGCTGGAGTTTTTACTTTGATCAAAGGTGTCACATTCTTTTTCATATATACCATTTTTAGATGGAGATTCTGGTTTATATTTTTGCTTTGCAATTTTGTTGTTTACTACCTATGTGCAGCTTCATCATTTTTCTCTATCCACAAATCATGTATTTTGTTTGTTCAGATCTTCTTGCTTGTTACTACTATGTGCATGCCTGAGCTTCCATGTATATAATGTATACACATGTATATGTATACATGTGTGCACTGTCACGGTTGTATTATCTATGTATTTCCATTGATATACTGCCTTGGGCTCGAGACTTGTACTGCTTGATGTATACTGTATTGAATCATGCACTTGTTTACCAGCAGTTGTCACTGCCTATTTCCATTTGCACATGGGTTTGAATTATAGTCGTGACCCTGTCCACTGTTGCATTTTGTTGCACCCGTCATTGTGTTGCTCTTATACATTTGCATTTTTCACTTGTTAGGAACTGATACCTTGCATTGATGTCTTGTCTTCATTGCATTTGGTCACCATTTCATACATGAATTTCTGAATTTTTTAGAAAGAAAGATAGTTAGGTTTGTATGACCTAGTATGACCAATCATGTTATTATCAGTGCATCGTCACTGTTGCATTCCTCTATATGCATTTGTTGAATTGTTCACTGATGCAATACTTGTTGCCCTTCACTCGAAATCAGCCCCATTCCTCTAGTTTGGTGTAGTATCATGTTGTCACCTCTACTTGCATACTTAGCTTGTTGCCTTGAGTACATTTGTAAGTACAGCATTGCCGTTATATGATGGACTCTTGTATATCACCTATGTTGACTTCGTCCTGGATGCTGTTATGTGATTCCTCGACTTTGTATTATCTTCGGCCATCACTCGTATCGAACTGCAGTTTCCTATTGGGAAAGCATTATAGTTTATTTGTGCTCGTGTCGTGATTTTAAATATATTTCACCTGAGTTGAACCCGTCTTTTTATTTTAGGTTTGACCTTGTGCCCGGTTGTGTACATCGTTACTGTTGTGGCAAGGCAGTGCACGCAAGTGTGAACTGCAGCCATACGGTATTCATTGTGTACATCATCACTGTAGTGGCAAGGCAGTGCACGCAAGCGTAAACTGCAGCCACACGGTATTCATCGGGTACATCATCATTGTGGTGGCAAGGCAGTGCAAGCAAGCGTGAACTGCAGCCACTCGGGATTGCTTTTATTGATATTCTATCTTGCTTTGATTTATTGATCTTTTGCATATTTCATATGCTGTAGTGGCGAGGCAGTGCACGCGTGCGTGTACTGCAGCCCTACTCGAAATAATATTTTAATTGATATTTCAATGTTTTGAACTATTTTGTTTATTCAATTCAATATTCTGGTTTGGTTTAATTTGCTGATTTGTTGTTTAACACTATTACGTGTTATATTTATCGTTATCCGATTTCTTTATTTAAGGATCGGATAAACGAGATTTATTATGACTGTCGTCTATTCATTATTTAATTATTATTGCTTCTATGCACTAATAAATGAGTTTGAATTAGACTGACCCGAGTATTATTTTCTTTTGAATTTAATACTCGGGTCAAACCGAGTATTTACAGGTTGTAGATTTTTAGCTTTGGGTTGCTGCTTGAGCTATGAAGACTTTTCATATCTTTTGTAGTTGTCGTGTCATAGTCTAGGTTGATATGTATTCATGTATATTAGTCGATAATGTACTTGTGTATATAACTTCCTGAGTCGACTGTAGTAGTTGCATCATATGTACCGTGTCAAATGTATTGTAACTGACATCGGTTATTGTATATATGAGACTTTCTATTTTATCTGTGTTCCACATTTATATTATCTGTGTTAATACTTAATGTTTTGTCCTAATCTATTATGAACCATCGTAGTTCGTTTTATATTGGAATTGGGGTATGTCGATGGGAGAAAATAAATCAGAGAAAGAAAAAATGAAAGAATATATATATATATATATATATATATATATATATATATATATATATATATATATATATATATAACACTCCTATCGAGATAACCAATACTAGTGTAAGGCCTAACTACTGATGGCCGCTCCTCAACAGCCTTATTCTCCGTGCTAGTTGACAGCATTACACCTTAGTGTTCTTGGCTAGCGTGGGTATAGAGGTGAGGTGTCACACGACAATTGAAATATGATGCTGTAGTTATTTAAATTTGTTATATATGCTATTATCCGTAATTGTTCACCTGCGGGATATGACACAAAATCCTGTTGTTTATATTATATTGTTATTGATGATATATGCCTGATATTTTATTGTATTTTCTGTTATCACTCTGCAAGTTCCCTGTAGTTTAGAAATCACATTGGGTTGAAATGGTACATACCCGAACAGACTTTAGAATACGTGAAAATCGTTATGCGTTGAAATGATAAACCCAAGCGATTTTCATTTAATTGAATTTGGTATTACGGGTTGAAATGATATCCACCCGCATATATTTAGTATACGGATTGAAATGATAAATATTCGTAGCACTTGACTATATGATAGGAAATATATACAGACACCGTTGTTCCATATAAATATTTTGAAAATAATTTCTATAATTTTTGAAAGAAATATATGGTTTAATAAATTTGATTCTTAAGATATTATATAAATGAAAATTGTATATATAGATTTAGCAGTAATATTTGACTCAAATTAGATTGATTTAATACATATAATATGGTTAAGTACTTATGTAAATCTATATTTCAAATAGATTCTCTTCTAATAAATTGAATAATTAAGATTGGAAGATAAATTTGGGTTTATAAAAATGGTATTTATTTAATTAAATCGATTTGAAATTTTTGAATGGGAAATTTAATGGGTACGATTTTAAAACTGTATTTTTGATTTAAGTGATTTAATGAATATTTCACGTTTAAATAAATTAAAGAGAATATTGAGTAAAATGTAATTTAAGGTTACTTAAATGATATTGAATCTAATAAGGGAGTATTTCGAGAACTAAATAATAATGAGGTTAAATCGAGATCTATATGAAACTGTTATATAGAACATTTAAATATTAAAGCCTTGAACAATATTGGAATTTAAATGGTTTATGTTGAGATTCGGATCTGTATTTGAAATCAACGTAGTTGAATTTGTTATTTAGCAACTAAATTGAATTGAAATGAAAATTTAGGTTGAACTAAATTTGAATTTATTATTTAGAAAACTAAATTGAATGAAAATTTAGATGAAACGTTGAATACTTAAAGTTTTGAAATATATGGAAATATAAACGGGTATTTGTGATTATAAATTCGAATCTGAGATCGATAAAATTTAAGTGGTTATTTTAGAAATTGAGTTGAATTTAAATCGATAAACTGAGATTGAATTTAATTTGAATGGGAAGGTCGGGTTGATGTTGGAACGTTTTGTTAAGTTAAGTAAATTGAAAATACTTTACTGTATAAATTATTTAATATATATAAATACTATTTTGGGAAATATAGAGATATTTGAAGTGAAAATGAGATTTGGTTTTGAAGTATAAATTAAGCTGCAATGACCACAGTGTTATAGTGTATACTTCTACCTTGTAGAAAGTTCCATGGACCCTTAGAGGATGGTTATCGCAAACATCCTTTAAGTTATTTGTATTTCAGTTGATATTTCACTTGAGTTGGATTTATTGATATAAGAATGTTAATCCTGACTCGAGTGTATTCTGTTTTGCTTTACACTCGGGTTAGACCGAGTGATACAGCATTTAAGACTCACCATTGGAGTTCGGAGCTTCATTTGGAAATCCAACTATCGGTTTAGATTCCACCCTTTCCAGTTGATTGGTTCAGAGAAGTCATCTGTTGCATTGGAGACTTCACTGAATTTGAACTATTCGGTGGTATTTTTCTAACTCTGATGTATATAGTAGCCTCATGAGCTACTATTCTTTATCTATTCCGCTGCATTATATTACTCTGTGATCTGTGATTGATTTATTTACTGTATATTTTAAGTTATGCCAAATTTTAATTAACAATTCGGTATTTTGAATTATTCAAGTCGGATATGTATGGTTTTATTGTCGATTTGAATGGTCCAAAATAGAGGGTCGTTACAGTTGGTATCAGAGCTTTGGCTCTAAGCAAAACTTAGCATATATGGTAAATTTATTTACAGAATCACTTTCGCTCGAGTTGAATCTCTTCCTTTTGGCCCGATTCCTTTGAATTTTGGAATGTCCCTCGGTTCCGAAATTCATTCTGTCTCTCCCTATTTATATTCTTTTGATTCTGGAGTATCCTATAACTCCACTGAATGATTTGTAAAGGGGGTGAAAACTCCTTTTCAATTGGCATTGACTCACTGAAGATTTCTGTATCCTCGGTTTACAATGCTGTTATATCTTATTATGCCGAACTCTATGTCTTTTGTGATCGAATGTCGAATTGCCTCAGAATTCTAGACCGATCTAATTTTGGAATCACGGTTGACCGGTAAAGGTCGCCCTCGATTTATAGAAGTATATCCATCTTCTATTTTGTAATTTAATTATCTCATCTTCGACCGAGTCTATATTCGAATCAGGATTCTATTGATTAGAGTTCCTCTAGATTAAATCTCTATCTTTGTTTTGAAATCCATCTTGAGTCATCCATTGAAAATCGAGTTTTGTTTGTATTTTTGAAATAGTTTATACTGAAATTTTATTTTGATAACTTTGATTTTTTTATATATATAAAAGTGAAAATGTTTTCGATAAGGATTATATACCTATACATATAAAGAAAATAAGAAATGTTATTCTATATAAAAAGGTTTTGAAAGTTTGAAAAATTATAAGAAATTGATTTATATAAAAATGATTTATAACTATAAAGTTAAATTTGAAATTCGAGAATTGAATTCCGGTATTTTGAAATTGGTTTTAAGATTTTGGAAAATATATAAAAATAATACGATTCAAAAGTATTTTTCCGAATAAGAAATGTTTCAAATGAGTTCAAATGAATTCCAATAATTTTGAAGAAATTTCAAAGAAGTTTTCAAGAAAATAGAAGTCCATAACTCACTTATGTCGCTGGAAAATAATTTCGGTGATGAGTGCACGCATCATCGACATTGATTTTGTAGTTTAAGTGTAGGGGAGAGGCCACTTTAATAGCTTCGCTATGCAAGCGATTTTGTAAAACCTTTTTTGATTTCAAATTCCAAGTGTAATTTCATATTTTAGAAAGATATAAGTATATATTTGAAACAATTTAAAATGAGACCGGTGTTCAGTCCTCAAGTTTCGGATTTAATAATTGATTTATTGATTTATTGTTGATTTTCAACTCTTGAATTGAAAATTTGATTTCCCTAACTATTTTGAACGTTCGAACACTTCCAAATCGAGATTAGATTTTCAAAGCTAAGAAATTTCGAAGAGTATAAAATGTTTGATAAATAATATAAATTTAGTTTTGAAATGTTTTGAAAAAAAAATAGTTTTGAATAATAGTTTTTAGAAAGGTAAATTGGATATTTCAAATAGAAATAGATAGTTTAAAAGTTTTAAAGGGATAATTATAAATTTGGAAACCATTTTAAGTATAATTGATTTTGAGAAAATATTTGGTTTTGAAAATTAAATTGAATAAAAACCAGTAATTATATGGTGCTTTTGGAAATGAATTTGTTTGACTTGAATTATTTAATTTGGAAACTGGGATAATTTTGTAAACCTATTATTTTTGGAACTTTGAAATTTAGATATTCAATTTGGAAGAAAATTTGGTGAAATCATATATGATTTTTAAACTGAAATGATATTGAAATGATTTGAAATTGAGAACCTTAGATTACTAAGCACTTGATTTGGGAGTGGTCGAACTTATATAAAATGGATTGTATAAGTGTGAAGTTGATTTGAAATATATTGATTTGAAAGGTACTCAATTTGGAAAGAGATTTTATATAATCGAAGTCTATATAAGTATGATTGATCTACTATTGATTTGGAAAGTATTCGATTTGGGAAAATGGAATCCTATATATATGGACTTTGTATAAGTACGATATTTGAAAGTGATTTGAAAAGGTACTATATGATATATATTTTTGAAATAAAGATATGGAAAGTTCCTTCTGCTTGATATCCGCTTTGTGGCCACATCGTGGATTCGTTCTATCGATATTATTCTCTCTGCTTTTCGGTTTTCCGAATGTAATACTCGAGTGTTCCCACCGTGGTGGAACCCATGGTTTTTTTTTCTCCAGCGACTACATAGCGCAATTGCCTGGCTGAGTCTGGCCTAGGGGCACGGATTGTTTTCTGAGGGATCCAGGCATAACCATTGTGTATCCGGCAACCTATGTAGATCGCGAATAGTAGCGAAACTGCCTGGCTGAGACAGCCTAGGGGTACGGATTATTTCCTGAGGGACCCAAGCGTAACCATTGTGTATCCTGCACTCTACTAGTCATCATGGTGTAACTCGTAGGGCTGAGAAAGCTTACGGATACGGATTGTTTCCTGGGGGATCCAGGCGTAACCATTGTGTATCTGCGAACCATGGTCGGATAAAGGTTTTGATTTGATTGTTTTGTTTGGATTGTACTTTCCATATCTGTTTTAAAGGTCTTTCAAGTATTTTCACTGGGTGTTGAAACAAGTCTACTAAGTACTTGAAGAATTCTAGCTATGCGCCTGATCAACGCATGGCTAGAGTTTGCAAGAACGAGGATAAACTTGTTTAAACATCGAGTTATAAAAGTATTTTCGAAAGGAAAATCTATTTCGATATAATAGTCTTTTATTATAATAGTATTATTATAAAGGTATTTATTATAAAAGTATTTTTCCCAACAAAGAAATTTTGAATTAATATTTGAAATTTAAATTCTTATGGTTCTAGATTAATTATTCATGCCCGATACTATCCTTGCATCTACCTTATCTTCTCAGTTTTGTTATTCACCTTGATTCTGTTTTCCAAATCCACCTTCCTTCCTTGTTGGATATATCCTTTTTAAATATTGCTTATTTGTATACTACATTGTTGAATAGAAAATTTTAGTGTTATAAATATTTTAAAGTTATTAATTTAATAAAACATGTTTAAATAAAATGATTATTGATGTATCTATAATGTTGAAAGTATCTTAAGATTTCCAAGTGAAGTTTTCAAATGAATATTTCGAGTAAAATTTATATAATTTTAAATTTTTTGTTTATCTTGTCTTTCAATCTATTTTCTTTCTGCTTGTTTTAATTCTCCTATCTCCTTCCTTTTCGGGGACGAAAATTTTTGAGTGGGGGAGAGTGTAACAGCCCAAATTGTAGCAATATTTTATTCTTTATTTATAACTCTGGGGTTTTATTTTTCGAAAATTTGATTTTCTAAATTTAATTATAAATAATCACCCAAGATTTTTATTAGTTTGAAAATTCTAAACTTCTTATTTTGGTTAAAACTTAACATTTTTTTTGAAGTTATAAATCTTTAAATTTTTTATTTTTAATCTTTTGGTTTAATTTGTTATATTTGTAACAACGTTTATTTCACCTTTTGTTCTTTAAAAAAAAAATTGGTTTTATACTTTTAAAATTTTAATATTTTATATTTTACTTATATACATTTTTGAATATAAATTTCTTAGTAAATGTGTGAACAAATCATATTTTTATCTAAGTTTGTGTATAAATAAACTGTTTAATTTCGCCTTTAAAAGGCGTGTTATTTGATGGAATAAATAATGTATATACACATACAAGAAAATGTATAAAATTTAAATTCGTTATTTTCATATTTTTTGGACAAAAATCACTGCGTCTATTTTAAGCATTCTAATTTTATTCACTTTCCTTTTACTCTTCTGATTTAATAGGAATGTTGTTTACAAATTTTATAACCGTTCGCCTTTTTAATTTCTTGCCATTGTTCCCATCAACGCGAGCTTTAAATTTTAAACTCATTCAATATTGTTTAAAAATCTTATTCCAAAATCTAACCTTAGCTGACCGTTTCTTCTGCTTTAATTTTTAAACCCATTTTCTTAAAATTTGATAAAAATCTAGTAACCGTGTATAACAAGAAAAATCAGTGCTCAATCAAAATCATGGCCTTTTTTTTAAATCAATATCTTATTTCTTGCCTATGACTGCTCATTAAAAATCAACGCTAGTTTAATTTCCTTTCCATTTCAAAGCCAGTTGATTTATTGCCGTTCTTTCTTCTCCTTAAATCACGCTACCTCTCTGATCAAACCTATATAACTCACGCAAATATTCATTTCTCAACAAAATTTTATTTTTCTAACCTTTCCTTTCCTACGCTCCCTGTTTCCACTTCTTGCTTTATGACCATTCATTATATATATGCACTACAGCTGGAAAGTTATAAACGTATAAACTTAAAAATGTTTTGTATTTATTAAAAATTCAAAGCTTACCTTTAATTGTGACTTTTCTCTTTCCTTCCGCTCAAATTTAAACGCGCATCAATCAATTGCTTTAATAAATATTGCAGAATCATTGCACAGACATTATCAATTTCATTTTATGGTGGTACATTTTTTTTTACGTTTCGTACCATTTAAATTTTAAATAATTTGCTTTTATGGGTCAGCTGAATCAAGCAACGTGACCGTTGCTATTTATTTCTTTTATTAATTGCTATAATAATTTTCACCAAATCAAGGTTGACCGTTACAATCACTTTTATTTATTTATTCACTTAAAATTTGGTTGCCTATTCATTTTCTTCCGTTATATTTGCCTAAAAACATGCGGTTCGTCCCTATTTATTTTCGCTTTCACTTCTCTTTTCTCTAGATCTGTTCGTTCCCCTCCCTACTTTTTTTTGAAAAAAAAAGCAAACTGAAGCATGCGGCTGTCACCATTATTTGCATCCGCCACTTCACCTTTCTTCCAAACTTCCTCATCAAATGAAACCCATCACCTCGCCTTCCGGTTGCTTCTGTTTGGTCAGTGAGGTATAGGCGTGTAAGCACATATATGTTTTGATTTATATTCGTAGTTACATGTTTTTTTTTTGTTAGTTGTGATATACATACTATTTATATAAGTATTAAATACTATTTTTTCAAAAGTTTATTTTCATAACATGACAGTGTATATTTATATATTATTTCTATTTGATCTTCCTCACAACTTATAAGTCATGTTAATATTTTGAATTATGTATGCGACATTTTGAAGTATCTTTCATTTTTAATAAGAATATATATATATATATATATATATATATATATATATATATTGTGTTTTATATTTTAATATGGGTCAGCTTCTATTTGTTGATATCAGGTTTCCTATAATTTGGTTATTCACTTATGTAAGTCATATATTTGTTTTGTTACAAACTATATAGAATACTTTAATATATGTATATTATGCGGTTTGTTACCATATGGGTTTCTATGTGGTACCGACTTATTTAGTTGATGATTGTATATTTTTTTTACTACAGTATTATAATTATACTATTTTGGGTTCAAGGTGATTCTATAAATACTCTACTTTATAAATTATTTTAATACACATATATAATTTGGAAATTTATATAGGTTGAATATAATATGTTATTGAATATAAAATATGGATGCATTTAAATTATATAAATATATAACATTTAATATATATAGAAATAGTTATATATATAAAAAAGTTTTCTTTTAGGTATTCATATTTAAACATTTATTTTATCTGTTTGAGAATATATATATATTAGTTATATAAGTTTAGTATAAAGGTGTTAGTGTGTATATATATATATATATATATATATTTAAGTGTATGTTTATTTTGAAAAAAAAAATGTAAGCTTGATCTATTTATTTATTTATATGTCTGAAAAACATGTAAATTAAATTTTTCATGTTTGAACTTTGAATATAAATTTCATATGTTTATATATAGTTATAGGTGGTTATAAAAGTTCGCTTACACCATTTATCTTCTTCGTTCCAGTTCTGATCTGATCCGTTTCATCAATTCGAGCCAATCAGCTTTGATCGTTGAATTCGTGCCGATTTTGCTTTTCTTGGATTTGAAATTTAATTTCAGTGTCTGTATCAGTGTGCGTATCCTTGTCTCCTTCTATATTCTCTAGACTCGAAAGGTGAGCAATCACTCATGATTAACATTTTTTTATTCATTAAATTTGATTTCAATTGAAACGACAGTTGAAATATGTTGTTGTAGTTATTTAAATTTGTTATATATGCTATTATCTGTAACTGTTTACCTGCGGGATATGACACCATATCTTGTTGTTTATATTATATTGTTATTGATGATATATGCCTATTATTTTATTTTATTTTCTGTTATCACTCTACAAGTTCCCTGTAGTTTAGAAATCACTATGGCTTGAAATGATACATACCCGAACAGACTTTAGAATAGGAGAAAATCGTTATGGGTTGAAATGATAAACCCAAGCGATATTCATTTAATTGAATTTGGGATTACGGGTTGAAATGATATCCACCCGTATATATTTAGTATACCGATTGAAATGATAAATATCCGTAGCACTTGACTATATGATCTGAAATATATACAGACACCGTTAGTCCATATAAATATTTTGAGAATAATTTCTATATTTTTGGAAAGAAATATATGGTTTAATAAATTTGATTCTTAGGATATTATATAAACGAAAATTGTATATATAGATTTAGTAGTAATATTTGATTTAAATTAGATTGATTTAATATATATAATATGGTTAAGTATTTATGTAAATCTATATTTCAAATAGATTCTCTTGTAATAAATTGAATAATTAAGATTGGGAGATAAATTTGGGTTTATAAAAATGGTACTTAAATAATGATTTATTTAATTAAATCGATTTGAAATTTTTGAATGGAAAATTTAAAGGCTATAATTTTATAACTGGATTTTTGATTTAAGCGATTTAATGAATATTTCACGTTTAAATAAATTAAAGAAAATATTGAGTAAAATGTAATTTAAGGTTACTTAAATGATATTGAATCTAATAAGGGAGTATTTCAAGTCTAAATAATAACGAGGTTAAATCGAGATCTATATGAAACTGTTATATAGAACATTTAAATATTAAAGCCTTGAACTATATTGGAATTTAAATGGTTTATGTTGAGATTCGGATCTGTATTTGAAATCAACGTAGTTGAATTTGTTATTTAGACACTAGATTGAATTAAATGAAAATTTAGTGAACTAAATTTGAATTTATTATTTAGAAAACTAAACTGAATGAAAATTTAGATGAAACGTTGAATACTTAAAGTTTTGAAATATATGGAAATATAAAAAGGTATTTGTGATTATAAATCCGAATTTGAGATCGATAAAATTTAAGTGGTTATTTTAGAAATTGAGCTGAATTTAAATTGATAAATTGAGATTGTATTTAATTTGAATGGGAAGGTCGGGTTGACGTTGGAACGATTTGTTAAGTTGAGGAAATTGAAAATACTTTACTGTATAAATTATTTAATATATATAAATACTATTTTGGGAAAATATAGAGATATTTGAAGGGAAAATGAGATTTGGTTTTGAAGTATAAATTAAGCTGAAATGACCACGGTGTTATAATGTATATTTCTACCTTGTAGAAAGTTCCATGGACCCTTAAAGGATGGTTATCCAAACATCCTTTAAGTTATTTGTATTTTAGTCGATATTTCACTTGAGTTGGATTTATTGATATAGGAACGTTAATCCTAACTCGAGTGTTTTTTGTTTTGCTTTAAACTCGGGTCAGACTGAGTAATACAGCATTTGAGACTCTGTGACAACCCATATTTTGATAATTGAAAATGTTAAATCTAATAAAGTTTTGGGCTTTAATATTGTCAGAAATTAAAATTTATGATTTATTAAATTGAATTTTATTAGATTTGAAATTTTGACTTTAATATAAATCTTAAAACAAATAATTTAATGAGAAAAAACATATAATTGGCTAATATTTATTGAATGTAATTGACTACTATACGATGTTAACGTAATTTCAATCAATTTAAATAATGAAGGTTAATAAGGAATAAAATAAATGATGTATAAATTGATGTAATCTTATGTTATTAATTGCAATTGGTTTTAATATGGAGTATGAAATCAATTATTTTGTACATAAATTTATTAACCTTTGTTTGTAAAGAATAAGTTAATAGATATAGATTATTAACGTATAACCATTGTTTCATTTATTTTCTTCTTATTAAATCGGTTATAAATTTATTTGGTAATTAATGGACAATTAACGTAATTAAAATATTACAATTGATATAAGAAGAAACGTTAACTGTTGAGTGGTGAGTGTAAAACTTATGTCAATCAATTGCATAAGGGAATAGTTGATTTAATAATAAGAATGTAAATCAAAATAAAAGGATTTTTTGAAATTTAAATATATAATGAACAGGTTTTATTACATTTGTAATTAAATGATGAAATTAAATTAGTATATAGAGATTGGGTTTAACATAGAAAATTGGATTTCAAAGGAAACAATTGGATTAATTATCTTCCCTGTATTAGGGTATGTTTTGAGATTTAATCATTGTAAGTAATAGTAATTATATCTTGCCATTAATAAGAGATAGAAGTAAATGGTAATTAATTAATGATATGTGCAACATATGTTTTATGTTAGAAATATAATGAGAATTTCATTGAGAAATATTACTTTCAAATTGTAAGCACTTAAATTTGATACAAATATAATGATAATGTTAACTCCGCTTTGCTAACGACCTAAGAGATAACACGAGTTAACAACCTAAAAGTACAACGACTTAGCGAGTTAAGGTATTGAGCGACTTAACGACTTAAAGAGTCCACGACTTAACAGTTTAAGAGGATGGACGACTTACCAACCTAAGGCATCCACGACTTAAGGTTTCTACGACTCAAGGGAAACAGCAACTCAACGGACCAAGAAGTCTACGACTTAAAGCCTCTGCGACTTAAGATATGTCATGTCTTAAGGGAAGTGCACGAGTTAAAGAGACTGCGAGTTAAAAGCTCGCGAGTTAAGAACTAACGACCTAACAGAATTAAGACCTAAGCGACTTAGGGAATGTTACGACTTAAGAAAGTCCACGACTTAAAGACGTTACGACCTAAGACTTAAAGGACAAGTTCAATACCATGCTGCAGTAAGATGACTCGTCGATGACTTACGACCTAGTTTAAGTCGTACACGACCTAAAACCGCAGAGCCACGATTTTAGCACTGCCTCACTTTAAACCGTGACCTCTTAACTCGCGAACGAGTTAGGACTTCAAATGAACAAAGAAAAGCTCAGAACCACACCACTTACTCCACTGCCTGCTGACTCTTGGACCTTGAGTCGAGCGCGACTTACGACTCTATATGAGTCATGCACGACTCATGACTTGAAAGAAAAATTACTGCCCAGGATCGCACCTATAAATACGCAACCACCTCCAACGTTCAAGGGACTTTTTTGATCATTCTCCTAGTGACATCAAGGCTCTACTATCTTCAAGACAATCTAAACTCCATCACTTCAAACTCACGCAAGATTTCTAGACCATACTTCGCACAAAGATTCGACATATCCAATCATGGATTCAAAGAACTCTGTCATGACGAAGTCTTCTCTAACTACTTGTCTTTTTGAATTGAGTTGGATTGTAATTGAAAGAGATTGTAATAAGTTGTAATCCAGTCAGCAATAAAAAGGATTGAAGTGGACGTAGGCTTGATCATAAGCCGAACCACTATAAAACTGCTGTTGTTTACTTTTTTTTCTGCAGTTTTCTGCTTATACTCTGTTCCCGAATCATCGGGTGGTGCTTTCACAACTACACTTCACATAGCGGGGTGTTAGCGCTCAAATTTTAGCGTTAACATTTTTGGTGCTTTCATTAAGAGGGCGAACTCAGGCGAATTACCATCATTGCTCCACGAAAGTTTGTTGAAGTAATCTCTCTGAAGACTAGAAGTTTATCTGAAACCATGGCTCCGGGGAGAAGGAGTAGATCTGTTAGATCTGGAAATGTTCAAGAGGGAACCTCCGCTTCCCCAGTACCTAATCAAGCCACTCCACCTGTTGGGGTTACAAAAGCGGAGTTGGATGCTGTAATCTTAGGGCTGAACCAGTAGATAAATGCCCAACTTGCACAATTGGAGGCTCAGAATGCCTAAAATGCCCTAATTTTGAATAAGTTGAACGATTTTCTTGGGGTAATCCGTCAACCAACGGGTAATGAAAGGAACTTTGCTGGCAACATTCATGAAGCTGAAGAAAGAAACATTCCTGAGAGGGCTGCCAGCCCCTTTGAGCGGACATTTCCTGAAGTTGGTGGATCTAAAGCTCAAAATGATGAGGGGTATCTTTCTGAAATGGTTCGACAAATCATGAAAGAAAGCATGCAAAGGAATGAAGACGAGAAGGAATGGGGTTTCGCTCCAAGTAAAACCCGTTTACCGAAAGGATCTTAAAGGCTGAATTCCCAAGGAAGTTCGTCCCTCCAACTATTCCAGCTTACAAGGGAACAAGTGATCCGAACGAATTCTTGTATAAGTATGATTGGCACATGACAGGTGCCAGAGCTTCTGATGAAATAAAGTGTCGATATTTTCTTGTATATTTGGAAGGTGTAGCTCTGCTTTGGTTCACCAAGCTACCAATTCGGTCTATAGATCAGTTTTCTGACCTAACCCGGAAATTCAAGGAGCAGTTCAGACTATATGCTTCAGAATCCAAAGATATCATGTCGTTGTCAAGTTTAGAACAGAATCCAGGGGAAACTATCAGATCTTTCTTGAATCGCTTTAATATAGCGCTGGCCGAGGTAGACAATGCAGAACCACGAATGATCTTGACCTATCTAATGTGGGCCATCGACAAGACGAGCGAATTTGGAAAATGGCTTAACATGAAGGAACCAAATTCCTTTGAAAAATTCTACAAGAAAGCAGATGAGTTCATACGCCTGGAAAGCCGTCCTGTACCGGTAAAGGCAGTATTGGAAAAAGATGAAGATAACATTGCTGCTCCACTCAAGAATGAATCTGTAGGACAGAAAAGGGAAAATAACGATGGGAAGAAACAGAAAAATCTGAAGAAGCCTCGTTCCTTCAAGTCATCAGAATCTACCCCTTTATCAGATACGCCAGAGCGCATTTACCTTGCCACTAAAGATTCTGTCGATTATCCTAAACCTGCCGTTTTGAGAACCGGGAAAAAAGCTGTGCAAAGCGGGAAGTTTTGCCGCTTCCATAATCAACCCGGTCATGATACCGATGAATGCCGCCATTTGAAAATTTTGATTGAAGAATTGATAAGGGAAAACAAGCTGCAGCAATTTGCGGAAAAGAATAACAGTAATCCCGCTTCGTCTAATCAGGGGCAACGAGCTCCTGCTCATCAACCCAGGACAAGTGAGAAGACTACAGGGCATGAATCCGGAAGGCCTGTTATCAATGTCATTACGGGAGGACCTCACCCAGCAGGCAAGAGCTGGGGTGAGATGGAAAGGTATACCCGAGCTTTGAAGTATGTACCGGCCGAGGAAGATGTCTTTGTTTTGGAAGGTGCTACGCCCTTGAAGCAACAAAGAACTTTCAATGATGATATTGTGTTCAAAGGCAGGGATTCCACAGGTATTGAAGCTCCTACCTTGGATCCCTTAGTCATCTCGGCTGGTATCGGGCCAGCTATTGTCAGAAGAGTTCTCATTGATTGTGGCGCATCCTGCAATATCCTCTTCAAGAAAACATTCGACCAAATGAAGAGCCCTATGGCTGATGTGCAAGCCTCATCGCAGAAAATCGCTGGCTTCACTGGGGAGCCAAAACAGCCGATAGGAACCGTTGATTTGCTTGTAGAACTTGGAGAGGGAGAAAGAAAAGTGGTCCGCAAGCTAACTTTTGTGATTGTCGACGAATTTTCTGCTTATAATGCTTTCCTTGGCCGTCCAACTCTCGCAGCATTCAAAGCTGTTCTGGCCCCATGGTGCTTCACCATTAAATTTCCCACAGATAATGGAGTGAGAGTTATAAAAGGGGATCAAAATGCTGGGCGGAAGTGTTATCTGACAGAGCTACGAGAAACAAGGAAAAGAGAAATGGGAAAGGATGCGGCAACCCCAGTCCGCATCAAAGAACCAGCCTTGTAGCAATTACAGGGCGGACCCCGCACTGGCGAGCACAGCGGAGCACGAAAAGAGATGGATCCTAGAAAAGCCAGTGCAGGGGAGAATAGAGTGGTACCAGTGGAAACGACAATACCAGTACCTGTTGACCCAAAGGACCCAAACAAGGTGTTGAATGTGGGTTCACAACTTAATGTGTCAATTCAGAATATCTTAATATCTTTTTTAAAGGCAAATTTGGATGTTTTTGCTAGGACTTATGCCGATATGTGCGGAATATCCCCAGAAGATGCAGTACACACTCTGAATATTGATCCAAAATTTACACCTGTGAAACAGAAAAGGAGGACTCAAGGTCCAGAATGGTCAGCAGCATTAAAAGAAGAAGTTGATCAGCTCATGGAGAATAACTTTATCAAAGAATCTACCTATCCGAATTGGGTTTCAAATCCAGTGCTGATCAAGAAAGCCAACGGAAAATGGAGAGTGTGCATCGATTTTTCAGATCTAAACAAGGCCTATCCCAAAGACTGCTTCCCGTTACCCAAGATCGATCAACTGGTAGACGGAACAGCGGGACATGAATTGTTATCTTTTATGGATGCCTACTCCGGATATAACCAGATCATGATGCATGAGCCAGAACAGGAGGACACGAGCTTTATCACCGATGTTGGTCTTTACTGCTATAGAGTTATGCCCTTCGGGCAGAAGAATGCGGGGGCAACCTACCGAAGACTTGTTAATGCTATGTTCAAACCGCAATTGGGCAAGACTTTGGAAGTCTACGTCGATGACATGTTAGTAAAGTCTAAGAAAGCAGTGGATCACATAGAACACTTAGCAGACATGTTCGCAGTCCTTCGAAAATACGGAATGAAGCTTAACCCTTTAAAATGTTCATTTGGTGTGGAATCCGGAAAGTTCTTAGGTTTCATCGTGAGTGCTAGGGGCATTGAGGCTAGTCCAGCTCAAATTACCGCCTTAAAGGAAGTCAAAGCTCCTAGAACTAAGAAGGATTGCAGAGTCTCAATGGAAAAGTCGCCGCCTTGAGTCGGTTCATTTCCAAAGCCACTGATAAATGCATCCCATTGTTTGACGCCCTAAAGAAAGGAAAGAAAAACTTTAATTGGTCTCCCGAATGCCAAAAAGCCTTTGATGAATTGATTCGCCACATGGAAACGCCTCCAATACTTTCTAGGCCTGGCGATGGTGAGGATCTTCTTATATACTTGGCAGTATCATCTCATGCTTTAAGTGCAGCGCTGATACGAGAAGACAAGAGGATTCAACATCCAGTTCACTATATCAGCAAAAGACTCACTGGGGCAGAGATGAATTACTCCAAGTTGGAAAAACTCTCCTATTGCCTACTGATTGCATCAAGGAAGTTGAGGCAATATTTCCAAGCTCATCCTATCAGAGTCCTCACCGATCAACCTTTAAAGCAAGTCCTGTTTCGCCCTGAGACTTCGGGTCGTCTTCTAAAGTGGAATATTGAACTCAGTCAATATGACATCACTTATCATCCCCGAAAAGCAATCAACGGACAAGCTTTAGCGGATTTCATTGCAGAATTCACAGATAAGGGTAACAGTGAGGAGGAAACGATCGATGATTCCCCAATCCAATGGAAGTTATATGTTGATGGCGCGAGAAATGACTACTGTTCTTGAGCCGGAGTTGTACTTGAGACCCCTGAAGGTCGGTCATTATGCTATGCACTAAGATTGGAATTTCCTTCAACGAACAATGAAGCAGAATCCGAAGCTCTTATCGCTGGCCTAAGAATTGCTAAAGAAGTAAACATCCGAGCATTACAGATCTTCAGTGATTCTCAGCTTATTGTATGCCAAGTCAAGAAGGAATTCCAAGCGAAAGGGGGAAATCTGCCTTCCTACTTGTTAAAGGCTTGGGAACTCCTGGGTGATTTCGACCATTACATGATAAGTCATATTCCTCGGGAAGAAAACACGAAAGCAGATTCTCTCGCAAAGTACTCTAGCACAGGCGAAGCTCAATTTCTGGGGTTGACTCCAGTGGAGGTCCTGTCGGCTCCAAGCATTGATGAGATGGATATTGATTGGATCATGAGCGTGTCTCAAGTGCAAGACTCATGGATGACTCCAATAACAGAATATCTGCTCAATGGCTCTTTACCGGAAAATTCAAAAGAACGAAAGAAGCTACTGAGGAAAGCCTCTCGCTATATAGTCCAGGATGGCCAATTATACGGACAGAGATTCTCAACGCCGTTACTTCGATGTGTATCCAGGGAAGAGTCCAAAACAATCCTAGCTGAGGTGCATGGGGGAGAATGTGGTGATCATTTAGGTGGTCAAACTTTAGCAAAGAAGATTCTCCGATACAGATATTTTTGGCCAGAAATTAATCGAGAATCAGTAGACTATTCCCAAAAATGTGACAGATGCCAAAGATTCGCAAAAATTCCTAGAGCACCTTCCACTGAACTCACACAGATGGTCAGTCCATGGCCGTTTGCAATATGGGGGATAGACCTTGTAGGACCGTTACCAACTGCCAAATCTAGAATTAAATATGCCATTGTGGCTGTAGATTATTTTACTAAATGGGCAGAAGCTGAACCACTGGCTACTATCACCTCTAAAAAGATGATAAGTTTTGTGACTAAAAATATCATTTGCAGGTATGGTGTGCCTCAAAAGATAATTACAGACAATGGTACTCAGTTCGAAAGTGAAGAATTCCAGGATTTTTGCAAACGATTCAAAATCCGAAAAAGCTTCTCAGCAGTAGCTCATCCGTAGGCAAACGGGCAGGTGGAAGCAGTAAATAAAATTATCAAGTCAACCATCAAGAAGCAACTTGAAAGAGCAAAAGGTGGTTGGGTCGATAAGCTACCGCTAGCACTATGGGCGTACTGAACTACCCACAAGACTGCGACTGGGCATACTCCGTTTTCATTGGCATACGGATCAGAGGCAATGATTCCGGTAGAAACAGAGGTCCCTTCACATAGAAGAATCCATTTCAATCAAGCGGAGAATGAAAAACTACAGCATGAGGCACTAGATCTCCTTGATGAAAAAAGAGAAGAGGCTGAGCTCAGAATCGCATCTCATCAGCAAAGGATAGCCAGATATTTCAATTCCAAAGTTCGCCAACGCCGCTTTGAGATTGGAGATCTAGTCCTAAAGAGAATTATGACAGCGACAGGTGTGTTTGGGCCAAATTGGGAAGGACCATATGTCATAGGTCAGAAACTTCTTGACGGTACATTCAAACTCACTACTGTCGAAGGAGATCAAATTCCAAGAGCCTGGAACAGCAATCACTTGCGCCCATACTTTACTTGATAGCTTTGTTGAAATATTGTAAAAAGAATTATGAATGTATGATTCCTGTAACTGAAAACGATTGTAAAACCGATGCATGTGAATAATGAAAGACTATAAAGTGGATGTAGGCCCAAATTCTTGGCCGAACCACTATTGTTAACGCTTGAATTTGAACGCTAACACACCGATGTATGAGTTGTAATTGTGAAAGCACCACCCGACGACTCGGGAACAGATTACAAGCAGATAATAGTAGAAAAGCGGTAAACAACAACAATTTTATAGTGGTTCGGCTTTAGGGTATAGCCTACGTCCACTTTAAGTACTTTTATTAATAATCTCGTTACAAGCTGATACAATTCTTCCCAAATACAATACACTTTGAATTACAAGATACTTAGAACAAGTAGCTTAAACTTCGATGGAGATGAGAGTTTTCGAATCCATGTTGGATGTATGTGATCTCTTCTTGAAGTTGTTTGTAGCGTTCTTAATATCTTGAGAGCTTCAAGTGTTGGATTGGATTAGTTTGGAATGCAGCAGAGTAACGGTGTTTGAAGGAAATCAGCCAAAAAGTCCTTTTTCAGTTGGAATTAGGGGTGTATTTATAGGCTTTGCTCGGACTTAGGTCGTAGGTCGTGACCGACCTAAGTAAGGTCGTAGGTCGTCTCCGACCTATGAAGCTCCGGTTTTCCTTTTTCATGAGTAGGCGCATGCTTTTTTCAACAAGTTCTAGGTCGTGCGCGACCTAACACTCAGCGGCATAATAGAGGCGACCTCTTTATTTACGTGTTTAGGTCGTTAGCGACCTACCCTAGGTCGTGAGTACTTTCCTGTGGCCATAGCTGATCTTAGGTCGCTGAATCCCTTAGGTCGCGAAACTTCATAGGTCGGTGGACAGTTAGGTCGCATAAAGTCTTTAGGTTGCTTGCTTGCTTATCTGGTTAGGTCGTGAAGCTTGGTAGGTCGCGGCCTCCTTTAGGTCGCAGCTCTCTGTTAGGTCGCAAAGCTTGATAGGTCGCTCCATATCTTCAGGAATTAGGTCGCTACTCCCCATAGGTCGTAGGTCGTGACAATGCTTAAGTCTTTAGGTCGCATAGCTGCTTCGTGGAGTTAGGTCGCTAATACAATTATGCCGTTAGGTCGTTGAGACCATTAAGTCGTCAAGTACTCTTAGGTCGTTGGGCTGCTGAGTTATAGGTCACGGAGTTTTAGGTCGTGGTAGAAATAGGAGTTAACATTTGCCCCTCGAAGTACAGGCCTATGTGATAGGTCGTGTGCTTCGACTTAACTTTTCTAGGTCGTAAGCGACCTAAAACATACGCTAACTCGCGTGTCTACTCGCCTTCTTCTTTCAGCTCCATATAAATTGCTAGGTCATTTCTTCTCCATTACCTAACTGCTTCAATTTCTTGCTCTGCCATTAACAGAATTCTGCGATTTCAAAGACGAATTCAACCAAATCATTCATCAATTCCTTCTTGCTATCAAATTACGTAAGCATCTTCGATCTTTATTCATTCCATAACCACCATCGAACCACGAACTCCAACCTCTGAACCTCAAATCGATTTTGCGCGTCGCGCTTTACTTTGAGTTGCGCTGTGATCGATTTTTGATCGTTACTGGTTATTTTGGTTGTTGCGATTTACGAACGCACAGTAGTGAGTTAGATTTATGATAGATCGGAGATACTTTGAATCGGTTTTTCGAATGGTTTGGTGGTATGAAAAGATGATGAACTTCACGAATAGGATGATGGATTTTGGTGTAGTTGATAGCGGGTTATCAGGTCCGGTGAAGCATTGCGTGGAGAGGAAGCTAGCGACCTAGTGAATTTGAGCAACTTAAGATAATTCGTGATCTAAGAACCCTTGCGACCTAAGGAATAGTTTCGACCCATACTAGGTCGCTGAACGACCTAATATTTACGCGACCTAAGACTTTTCATGAGCTAAGAGTTACTCGAGCTAGGAACCGCACGACCTAACTTTCTTGCGACATAGACTCTAGGTCGCGGCCGAGCTAACACTATGACGAGATTGAAATGCCTTATCCTTTACTTTGCACAGCGCGACCTAAGAAGGTTCCGACCTATGCTAGGTCGCCGGGCGACCTAGGACTTGTGACATTTTGAGACAACTTTGATTGAACTGTTTGAGCTTGGATTTTGTTGTACTTCCTTGCAGATTATCTCTAATGCTAATAACCTGTTAAACATAATATTTGCAGAAAACTGGGACGAATATACTGCCATTGACTGCCCACATCGAATGACAGATTAGTTGATAAAGAGTAATCAACTTAAATGAATTGTGTGAATGAAATGCTGTGAACCAATGAATTCAAGTGAAGTGTTAAAGCAAAACTAAAATATCCAGTTAAAGTTGATTCGTTCGCATTAACACTTCACTTGAGCTTTATATTAACAAGTCCTGAAATCTCATAGTCGACTAATTGTCAACTAGTTTAACTTCAGTTATGTTTGCTTTCTTTTTTTTTTTTAAAGTTCTGCACAACACTTCACACTTTTTTAGGAAACGTGCACCTTCTCATCTGAACATCCAGTCGCTTATGTAGAATGATGTCTCAACAAGAAGAGATGATAGAACACGCTGAAGGGGTTTTCCCGATTGCTATTCCACTAGAGAATCCTCCGGAAAGAACTCCTACCCTTTTGAAACAGCGGGCGCTTAATCAATTATGCGTTCAATTTGGCATTGCCGAGGCAGAAGTTCTACTCCCTGGACCAAATGACTCTGCTGATAGACCACCTTACGGTTTTGTTGCCATTAATCGACAAATGTGCTTGAGTGGAGCAATTCCTCCTTTTAATGAATTTCTCCGGCAAATCCTACTTCGACTGACGATCTCTCCTTTTCAGCTGCACCCCAATGGCTATGCTATTTTGATGGGATTGTGTGTTCTGTTCAGGAGGACTCTTGATCGTCTTCTGAGTTTTGAGGAAATCTGTTACTTGTGCACTTTTGCGAAGAACAAGGACCATCCTTCAATTGTACTTGTAAGGGGTGCGCGGAACCGCAAACTTATTTTGGATTTGCCGGAGAGTGCACATGGATTCCTGAATCAATACTTCTACATTCGTTGCCCCGCAGAATTCTACGCAGACTGGAGAGTAGGAAGTGAGATCTTTTTTCTCTTTAATTTTATTCAAAGTTTTACCTGGTTCGTATTGCTAGATGCTGATTCCATTCCTTAACTTTCCAGCACTTCCTCCTCCTTCTAGAGATTCCAGCCATAAGTCAGTTTTTGAAAGGCTAAGCACTGTGGCTGCTGAAGAAAGAAGCGCAAAATTTCTATTGACAGAAGAACTTCTTCATCAGTTTGAGCTTCTACATCCTTCTCGTTCCACTCAAATACATGAAGTTCCAACGGAGGTTCCTGCTTCTCCGACAAGCACTCCTGATGCCCCAGTCTCCACTAAAGAGCACTTGCAGGGAGGAACCTCTATAGAAACTTCACTAGTTAAGTGTTCAATTCCGAAAGATGTTGTGGGGCCATCTGACAAGTCTGTACTTGCCCCAGTTACTGAAGAGGAAGAACCCCCTCGATCTACTAGTGAAGGAGTTAAGAAAGCAAGCTCCAAAAAACAAGATGGCGATGATGTTTTTAAGGGGTTGAGCGATTTAATTGTGACATCTCAAGAACTTTTCAAAGATGATGTTTCTAAAACTGTCTCTTCTGTAATCGAGGCGACATCTTCTTTTCAACAAATGTCAACTCCTCCTACTCAAGTTATCACTACCTCTATTCCACAGAGTGGTTTGTAACTCGATGCGCGTAGTTTACACGTCACACGACACTTTGGATTTCTCATCACTTCTATGCACTTATCTTCTTGTACTTTAAAGATTTCTAAAGCTTATTATTTTAATTCCAGATTCTCCTATGGGGCGCAGCGGCTCGTATTATGATGATTTCCAGCGCTACGGGAGGCGTAGCCAGTATGATTACAGGCGTTACCTTCCTTCTTACAGAGAGTCGGATGAAGAGAGGGCCATCAGGAAAGCCGACGAGAGACGAGCATATGAAGAACGTCGCCGAAGGGAACAAGAAAGACATGATCTTCCCCACAGAGATGATGATACCCAAAAGAGAAAATCTCATGATGAGAGAGGAACGAGTCACATAGACGATTCTTCTAGCAAGCGGGCTAGACTTACTGAAGAAACAACTCCTTCAGCTTCTAAACATGTCCCTGCTCAATCTCCTGCTCCCGTTCGCTCCGACATTCAAGCAATCATCAACCGACCCGCATACCAAGTCGGGCAAGGTCCTCCCACTCTTCAAAGTCGATTTCCTCAGTGGTGCCTGAGAGGGGTTCGATTTGATCTCGACTTGGTTCCTCTCGACAAACCGGCTATGCTGCGAAATCTTGATACTGTCAAGACCGATATCGAAAGAATGTCGAACTGGCAAAAACTCATCGACGAACTTCAGAGGGTTAACCGAGCCAATCTCGAGGCCATGCTAACAATGGAGAATGATAAGGCTGAGTGGCAGAAGACTCTCGAACAGCATGACGTCGAAATGAGAAGTATTGCTTCCTACAATGAAAAGCTGGAAGCGGAAGTAGAAAAACTTAAAGAAGAATTAGCTACTTCATCTACTTTCCATTCTCAAAAGGAGAGCATGCTTCAGCAACAAGTACGAGATGCGCATGCCAGTCAAAGAGCAGTCGAAGATAAGCTTGCATACAAGGAAAAGGTCATAGAAGAATATCGTGCTGAAACTGTACAACTGCGAGAACAGACCGGCTCTCAAAGCTTGGAGATAGAGTTGTTAAAAACTCGACTTGCTATGGCCGAAAAGGAGCGCGACGAGGCTGTTGCTGGTAAACTTGCGGCCGAAGAGGCTCATCAAGCAACCAAAGATGACATTAGCTCCACATTATTCGATTTTTATCTACACAGCATTTTGGGACGTGGCAGCCTTGCCTTTCTAGGCCCCAAGTATGAAATCACACTGGCTGAAGTTTGGGAGGCAGCACTTGATATGCTCGGTGGTAAAGGTGCTGGATATGCTGAGTCAGCCCTTGAAGAGCATTATCTTGATGATGAAGCCCGTGCCGCTCTTGCCAAGGGAAAGGAGCAGCTTGCCAGAGCGCGGGCCGGGATGGCGCAAGAGGAGCGTTCTGAAAAAGAAGTACCGCCTACTACCTCTGAACGTCCTCTAGTTTCTCCCGAGGTGGACATTACAGGCTCTAGTGCTCATTCGCCGCCTCCTACAAGAACCGGGGTAATTACCCCTACTGATGAAGAGGCTTTGGAGGACATTGGGGCTCAGAATTATGAGATTGAACTGACGAAGCCAACATCTTCAGGTAATTTCGACATTGGTCCGATTCAGGTGGATTACCTGCTTATTCCTCAAAAATTTGATGAGCTTCTCGATTACCTCTTGAATCTCGATGAACCCATATCTCCCTTCTTTCGGGAAGATACTAACATTTTCAATTTTTCTTCTTCTGCAGTTGAAACAACAAGTGCCGTGCAGACTTCGCCTTCTCTGGTTATTCCTCCTCCATCTCTTCAGGTGACTCCTCCTTCTGCTTCACAACCTGGGTCACAAGAGGAGAAAATTGAGGCTCTTCATGGCTTGGATGACCCTATTGCTTCGCAGGAGCAAAAAGATGAGGGACTCGAAGGAGGCGAGATCTCTCCGGAGCGGACTCCTTCTGAAGACGTAGTTTTGTCCGCTCTCGTTACTCCGGGGAGTGAGTCTTCTTCGAAGAGAAGAAAGAAGCATGGGACATCGAAGAGGAGGGGGAAGAAAATTATCACCACTGAAGAGGAACCGGAAATTGCACCAGTTGCACCTCCCTCCCCTTCTTCCCTTATGCCTTCAGACCAACCTGAAAGACCTGAAAAGCTAACCACTCGGCCGGGTAAAGGGTCTAAAGGCGGCAAGAAGAAATGAAGAGTTGAGCTTTTTGATTCCTTTTTTGTGTAATGGTCGGATGTTGTGCAGGCACCGGCCCCTGCTTTTTATTTTGAAACCTGTATCTGCAATATCTGCAATTGAATAAAATGATTCTTTATTTGTACAGACTTTTGTTTGAATTTGAGAATGCATTTATTATTCATTTTTGCACAAGTTTATTTATACGATGTTGCGGTGAGCTTGTGGTATGTTGTTTGAGCGTACTTTACCGACATAGTTATACCGCTTTGTATGTAACTATACCATGTTGCCCCTATACCATGAGCTTACTGCAATATCGTATACTTTGAGGGGACTTGCACTCTCGTTTTCTAAAGAATAATTACTTCATTCTCGAAGAGAATTTTCGTAGAGTGCAACTTCCTTCATATAAGTTTCTACGCTTTGTCCTTCGAAGAAATCACTTTTTCCTTTTGCGTATGTATATATTTTGCCAAGTGAATTCTTCTATGTGGTAAAGCGGACCTCTGAATGTACTTTAACTTTCTTCCCCCTTCTTTTTTTTAGAATAGGTAAAGTCATCAAGTACGCTCTTGATGAGGATTTTTCTCTTTCTTCTTTTTTAATAAAAATTTGTGCCTCTGAGGAGAGATTTTTTTCACGTTTCAACACTTGGAAGTTTTATTTCAATCTCGGTGAAACGTGGGCTTCTGAAGAGGTCTTTCTTTTTAATTGTGTCCCCGGGAGGGGGTTGTACCTCTGAGGAGGGATTTCTCACGTTTCAACACTTGGAAGTTTTATTTCAATCTTGGTGAAACGTGTACCTCCAAAGAGTTGTGCCTTCGAGGAAAGCCTTTTCACGTTTCGACACTTGGAAGTTTTATTTCAACCTCGGTGAAACATGGGCTTCCAGGAAGGTCTTTATCTTGTTTTGCATTTCAACTTTGGTGAAGTGAAATTCCGAAGAGCGGTTGTTACACTTCAACTCCTGGTGAAATGGGCCTCCGAAGAGGGCTTTTATTTTGTTTGCATTTCAACTTTGGTGAAGTGAAATCCCGAAGGGCGGCCATGACACTTCAACTCCTGGTGAAATGGGCCTCCGAAGAGGGCTTTTATTTTGTTTGCATTTCAACTCTGGTGAAGTGTAGTTCCGAAGAGCGGTCATAACACTTCAACTCCTGGTGAAATGGGCCTCCGAAGAGGGCTTTTATTTTGTTTGCATTTCAACTCTGGTGAAGTGAAATTCCGAAGAGCGGTCATAACACTTCAACTCCTGGTGAAATGTGCCTCAGAGAGGGTTTTCATCGCCTGGAAGTTACTCTCTCATGGTTGGAGGGTCATGACTCCTCCAATCTTTTTTGTTGAGTAGAGAACTTTCTTTTTTGTGGCGTATGACCCATTAGAGGTCTTTATCCTCCGAAGAGTCGTGCCTCCGAAGAGGACTTGTGCTGCCGATGATAGCTTTGGTTGTTCCTCTGTTCACTTGCTTATGCCTTTTCAATGATCCTCTGCCCCCTTTTTTTTTCTTTTTTTTCTTTTTTTCTTTTTTTTTTACAAGTAACTTGTTTAATCCAAGGAAGTGTGCTTCATTGTCAGGCAATTTCGTGAGAACGAGCACTAGCTTTTAATTGGATGTTTGTTTGTTCAAACGATCTCAATTTATTAGCAAAGACCCGTTTCTGTCGAAATCATAGGCTGTTCAATTGAAGTACTTCATATCTAGGATTTGAATTCGGGGCTCTTGTGACTTGAAATTTGGCGAGAATCACTTGTTCTTTTTATGTGCAAGTTTCACTTCCATTGTCTGCAAAAATTCAAATCGACATTTCAGCAATACATTCTATGTACCTTTTATATCGAGAATAAAGCAAACATGTAATAATAATAAGGAACACAAGATTTCTAGTGGTTCGACCATGAAATTGGGCCTACATCCACTTTATATTCTTTCATTATTTACTTGCATCAGTTTTACAATTGCTTTCAATTACAAGAATCATACATTCATAATTCTTTTTACAATGTTTCAACAAAATTTTCAAGTAAAGTATGGACGCAAATGGTTGCTGTTCCATGCCCTTGGAATTTGATCTCCATCAAAAGTGGTGAGTTTGAATGTGCCGTCAAGAAGCTTCTGACCTATTACATATGGTCCTTCCCAATTTGGCCCAAACACACCTGTCGCTGTCATAATTCTCTTCAGGACTAGGTCTCCAATCTCAAAGCTGCGTTGGCGAACTTTGGAATTAAAATGTCTGGCTATTCTTTGCTGATGAGCTGCAATTCTGAGATTGGCCTCATCTCTTTTTTCATCAAGGAAATCTAGCGCTTCAAGCTGTAGCCTTTCATTTTCTGCTTGGTTGAAATGGATCCTTCTGTGTGAAGGAACCTCTGTTTCTATCGGGATCATTGCTTCCGACCCGTATGCTAATGAGAAAGGAGTGTGCCCAGTCGTAGTTTTGTGAGTGGTTCCGTATGCCCATAGTGCAAGTGGTAGCTTATCGACCCAACCACCTTTTGCTCTTTCGAGTTGCTTTTTGATGGTTGATTTGATGGTCTTGTTTACTGCTTCCACTTGCCCGTTTGCCTGCGGATGAGCAACTGCTGAAAAGCTTTTCTGGATTTTGAATCGCCTGCAAAAATCTTGGAATTCCTCGCTTTCAAACTGAGTACCATTGTCTGTGATTATTTTCTGAGGCACACCATACCTGCAAATGATATTCTTGGTCACGAAACTTATCATCTTCTTAGAGGTGATAGTAGCCAATGGTTCAGCTTCAGCCCATTTCGTAAAATAATCAACTGCAACAATAGCATATCTAATCCCTGATTTGGCAGTCGGTAGCGGCCCAATGAGATCCATTCCCCAAATTGCAAATGGCCATGGACTGACCATTTGTGTGAGTTCAGTTGAAGGTGCTCTAGGAATTTTGGCAAATCTTTGGCATTTGTCACACTTTCGGGAATAGCTTGCAGCATCATGATTAATTTCTGGCCAAAAATATCCGTATCGGAGAATTTTCTTTGCTAATGTTTGACCACCTGAATGATCACCACATTCTCCTCCATGCACCTCAGTTAGGATTGTTTTGGACTCTTCTCGGGATACACATCGAAGCAATGGCATTGAGAATCCCCGTCTGTATAATCGGCCATCCTGAATTACATAGCGAGAGGCTTTCCTTAGTAGCTTTCGTCTTTCTATCGAATTTTCTGGCAGAGAACCTCTGAGTAGGTAGTCCAGTATTGGAGTCATCCATGACTCTTGTTCTTGAGATACATTCATAATCCAGTCAATATCCATCTCGTCTATACTTGGTGCTGAAAGGACTTCTACAGGGACCAATCCCAATAGTTGAGCTTCACTAGAACTTGAATACTTTGCAAGGGAATCTGCCTTCATATTCTCTTCCCGAGGAATGTGGCTTATTGAATAGTGATCGAGCTCACACAGAAGTTCCCAAGCCTTCGACAAGTAAGCGGGCAGGTTTCCCCCTTTCGTTTGAAATTCCTTCTTGACTTGACATACAATAAGCTGAGAATCGCTAAAGATCTGTAATGCTCGTATGTTTAGTTCTTTAGCGATTTTCAGTCCTGCGATAAGAGCTTCATATTCGGCTTCATTGTTTGTTGAAGGAAATTCCAATCTTAGTGCATAGCATAATGACCGACCTTCAGGAGTCTCAAGTACGACTCCGGCTCCAGAACAGTAATCATTTCTTGCACCATCGACATATAACCTCCACTGGATAGGGGAATTGTCGAACGTTTCTTCCTCACTGTTTCCTTTATCTGTAAACTTTGCAATGAAATCTGCTAAAGCTTGTCCATTGACCGCTTTCCGGGGATGATAAGTGATGTCATACTGACTGAGTTCAATATTCCACTTTAGAAGACGACCCGAAGTTTCAGGGCGAAACAGGACTTGCTTTAAAGGTTGATCAGTGAGGACTCTGATAGGATGAGCTTGAAAATATTGCCTCAACTTCCTAGACGCAATTAGTAAGCAATAGGCGAGTTTTTCCAACTTAGAGTAATTCATCTCTGCCCCAGTGAGTCTTTTGCTGATATAGTAAACTGGATGTTGAATCCTTTTGTCTTCCCGTATCAGCGCTGCACTTAAAGCGTGTGATGATACTGCCAAGTATATAAGAAGATCCTCGCCATCGCCAGGCCTAGAAAGTATTGGAGGCGTCTCCATATGGCGAATCAACTCATCAAAGGCTTTTTGGCATTCGGGAGTCCAATTGAAGTTTTTCTTTCCTTTCTTTAGGGTGTCAAAGAATGGGATACATTTATCTGTAGCTTTGGAAATGAACCGACTTAAGGCGGCAACTTTTCCATTGAGACTTTGCAATTCCTTCTTTGTTCTAGGAGCTTTGACTTCTTTCAAGGCAGTAATTTGAGCTGGTCTAGCCTCAATGCCCCTAGCGCTGACGATAAACCCTAAGAATTTTCCGGACTCGACCCCAAACGGGCATTTCAGAGGGTTAAGCTTCATTCTGTATTTCCGGAGGACTGCGAACATTTCTGCCAAGTGTTCAATGTGATCCGCTGCTTTCTTAGACTTTACTAACATGTCATCAACGTAGACTTCCATAGTTTTGCCCAATTGCGGTTTGAACATAGCATTAACAAGTCTTTGGTAGGTTGCCCCTGCATTCTTCAAACCGAAGGGCATAACTCTGTAGCAATAAAGACCAACATCGGTGATAAAGCTCGTGTCCTCCTGATCCGGTTCATGCATCATGATCTGGTTATATCCGGAGTAGGCATCCATGAAAGATAACAATTCATGTCCCGCTGTTCCATCTACCAGTTGATCGATCCTGGGTAAAGGAAAGCAATCTTTGGGGCAGGCCTTGTTCAGATCTGAAAAATCGATGCACACTCTCCATTTTCCATTAGCTTTCTTAACCAACACAGGATTTGAAACCCAGTTTGGATATGTAGATTCTCTGATGAAGTTATTTTCCATGAGTCGATCAATTTCCTCTTTTAATGCTGCTGACCTTTCTAGACCTTGGGTTCTTCTTTTCTGTTTTACTGGTGTAAACTTTGGGTCAATATTCAGAGCGTGTACTGCAACTTCTGGAGATATTCCACACATATCAGCATGAGTCCAAGCGAAGACATCCAGATTTGCTTTCAGGAATGATATCAAGATATTCTGAATTGACACATTAAGTTGTGAACCCACATTCAACACCTTATTTGGGTCCTTTGGGTCAACAGGTACCGGTACCGTCATTTCAACCGGCACTACTCAATTCTCCCCTGCACTGGCTTTTCTGGGATCCATCTCTTTCCGTGCCCCGCTATGCTCGCCAGTGCAGGGTCCGCCCCGTAATTGCTACAAGGCTGGCTCTTTGATGCGGACCGGAGTGGCCGCATCCTTTCCCATTTCCCTCTTTCTTGACTCTCGCAACTCTGTCAAATAGCACTCTCGCGCAGCATTTTGATCCCCTTTTATAACTCCTACTCCATTGTCCGTAGGGAATTTAATAGTGAGGCACCACGGGGCTAGAATAGCTTTGAATGCTGCGAGCGTTGGACGGCCAAGGAAAGCATTATAAGCAGAAAATTCATCGACAATCACAAATGTTTGCTTGCGGACCACTTTCCTTTCTCCTTCCCCAAGTTCTACTAGCAGATCGATGGTTCCTATTGGTTGCTTTGGCTCCCCGGTGAAGCCAGCGATCTTCTGCGATGAGGCTTGTACATCGACCATAGGGATTTTCATTTGGTCGAATGTCTTCTTGAAGAGGATATTACATGATGCTCCGCAGTCAATGAGAACTCTTCTGACAATGGCCGGTCCAATACCAGCAGAGATGACCAAGGGATCTAGGGTAGGAGCTTCGATACCTGAGGAATCTCTGGGTCTGAAAATAATATCATCACTGAAAATTTTCTGTTGTTTCAGGGGCGTAGTGTCTTCTAAAACAAAGACGTCTTCTTCGGCTGGAACATATTTCAAAGCTCTGGCATATCTCTCCATCTCTCCCCAGCTCTTGCCAGCTGGGTGAGGCCCTCCTGTAATGACATTGATAATGGGCCTTCCAGATTCATGCCCCGTAGCTTTCTCACCTATCCTAGGCTGATGAACAGGAGCCTGTTGCCCCTGACTTGACGATGCAGGATTGTTGCTATTCTTTTTCACAAATTGCTGCAGCTTGTTTTCTCTTAGCAATTCTTCAATCAGATTTTTCAACTGGCGGCATTCATCAGTCTCATGACCGGGTTGATTATGGAAGCGGCAGAACTTCCCACTTTGTATAGCCTTTTTTCCGGTCCTCAATGGGATAGGTTTAGGGAGGTCAACAGAATCTTTAATGGCAAGGAAGATATGCTCCGGCGTGTCTGATAAAGGAGTATACTCTGATGGCTTGAAGGATCGGGGCTTCTTCAGATTACTCTGTTTCTTCCCATTGTTATTTTCCCTTTTTTGCCCTACAGATTCAATCTTGCGTGGTGCAACAGTGTTATCTTCAGCTTTTTCTGACACTGCCTTCACCGGTACAGGACGGCTTTCCAGGCGTATGAATTCGTCTGCCTTTTTGTAGAACTTTTCGAGGGAGGTTGGCTCCTTCATGTTTAACCATTTCCCAAATTCGCTCGACTTATCAATAGCCCTCATCAGATAAGTCAATATCATTCGCGGTTCAGCATTGTCCACCTCTGCCAGCGCTATATTAAAGCGGTTCAAGAAAGATCTGATAGATTCACCAGGATTCTGTTCTATACTTGACAATGACATGATGTCTTTGGCCTTTGAAGCATATAGTCTAAACTGTTCCTTGAACTTTCGGGTCAAGTCTGAAAACTGATCAATAGATCGGACTGGCAACTTGGTGAACCACAGTAGAGCCACGCCCTCAAGGTACACGGGGAAATATCGACACTTTATCTCGTCAGAGGCTCTGGCACATGTCATGTGCCAATCATATTTATACAAGAATTCATTCGGATCACTTGTCCCTTTGTAAGCTGGGATAGTTGGAGGGACAAACTTCCTTGGAAACTCCGCCTTTAAGATTTTCTCAGTAAATGGAGTTTTACTTGGGGTGAAACCCCATTCTTTCTCATCTTCAACCCTTTGCATACTTTCTCTCATGATTTGCCGGACCATTCCAGAAAGATACTCCTCATCATGTCGAGTTCCAGATCCACCAACCTCAGGAAGCGTTTGCTCAAAGGGACTGGCAGCCCTTTCTGGAGCATTCCTCTCATTAGCATCATGAATGTTGCCAGTATAATTCCTTCCATTACCAGCCGGTTGATTATTTGCCCCGAGCAAATCATTCAACTTATTCAGAATTAGAGCATTTTGGGCACTCTGAGCTTCTAATTGTGCATTCTGGGCGTTTATCTGCTGGTTCAGTCCTAATATTACAGCATCCAACTCTGCTTTCGTAACCCCAGCAGACGGAATGGGTTGATTAGGTACAGGGGAAGCGGAGGTTCCCTCTTGAATATTCCCAGATCTGACAGATCTACTCTACCTTCCAGGAGCCATTATCTCGGATAGACTTCTGGTTTTCAGAGAAATTCTCTCTACAAACCTCTGTGAAGCAATGATGATAACTTGCCTGAGTTCAATTCTCAGTGAAAGCACCAAAAATGTTAACGCTTGAATTTGAACGCTAACACCCCGATGTATGAGTTGTAATTGTGAAAGCACCACCCGACGACTCGGGAACAGATTACAAGCAGATAATAGTAGAAAAGCGGTAAACAACAACAATTTTATAGTGGTTCGGCTTTAGGGTATAGCCTACGTCCACTTTAAGTACTTTTATTAATAATCTCGTTACAAGCTGATACAATTCTTCCCAAATACAATACACTTTGAATTACAAGATACTTAGAACAAGTAGCTTAAACTTCGATGGAGATGAGAGTTTTCGAATCCATGTTGGATGTATGTGATCTCTTCTTGAAGTTGTTTGTAGCGTTCTTAATATCTTGAGAGCTTCAAGTGTTGGATTGGATTAGTTTGGAATGCAGCAGAGTAACGGTGTTTGAAGGAAATCAGCCAAAAAGTCCTTTTTCAGTTGGAATTAGGGGTGTATTTATAGGCTTTGCTCGGACTTAGGTCGTAGGTCGTGACCGACCTAAGTAAGGTCGTAGGTCGTCTCCGACCTATGAAGCTCCGGTTTTCCTTTTTCATGAGTAGGCGCATGCTTTTTTCAACAAGTTCTAGGTCGTGCGCGACCTAACACTCAGCGGCATAGTAGAGGCGGCCTCTTTATTTACGTGTTTAGGTCGTTAGCGACCTACCCTAGGTCGTGAGTACTTTCCTGTGGCCATAGCTGATCTTAGGTCGCTGAATCCCTTAGGTCGCGAAACTTCATAGGTCGGTGGACAGTTAGGTCGCATAAAGTCTTTAGGTTGCTTGCTTGCTTATCTGGTTAGGTCGTGAAGCTTGGTAGGTCGCGGCCTCCTTTAGGTCGCAGCTCTCTGTTAGGTCGCAAAGCTTGATAGGTCGCTCCATATCTTCAGTAATTAGGTCGCTACTCCCCATAGGTCGTAGGTCGTGACAATGCTTAAGTCTTTAGGTCGCATAGCTGCTTCGTGGAGTTAGGTCGCTAATACAATTATGCCGTTAGGTCGTTGAGACCATTAAGTCGTCAAGTACTCTTAGGTCGTTGGGCTGCTGAGTTATAGGTCGCGGAGTTTTAGGTCGTGGTAGAAATAGGAGTTAACAACTATAAATCTTGTGTTCCTTATTATTATTACATGTTTGCTTTATTTTCGATATGAAAAGTACATTAAATGTATTGCTGAAATGTCGATTTAAGTTTTTGCAGGCAACAAAAATAAAACTTGCACATTACAAGACCAAGTGATTCTTCTTATCATTCAACAAACAAATTTCAAGTCACAAAATTCCCGTACTTAAATCCTAGATAAGAAGTGCTTCAATTGAACGGTCAATGATTTTGCCGAAAACGGGCTCTAGCTAATAAATTGAGAAGTTTGAACAAACAAACATCCAATTAAGAAGCTTATGCCCGTTCTCGCGAACTGGCCTAGCAATGAAGTACACTTCTTTGGATTAAACAAACTACTTGTAAGAGAAGGGAGTGCGAGCTTGAAAAGGAAAAATAGAGGATCGCTAAAAAGGCATAAGCAAGTGGACAAGGAACACCTAAAGCCCTCTTCGGAGGCACAAGTCCTCTTCAAAGGCACAACTCTTCGGAGGATAAAGACCTCTAACGAGGCATATGCCGCAAAAAACAAAGTTCTCTACTCAACCAAAAAAGATTGGAGGAGTCATGACCCTCCAACCATGAGAGAGTAACTTCCAGGCAATCCTCGGAGGCACATTTCACCAGGAGTGGAAGTGTGACAGCCGCTCTTCGGATTTTCACTTCACCGGAGTTGAAATGTAAAACAAAATAAAAGCCCTCCTCGGAGGCACATTTCACGAGGAGTTGAAGTGTGACAGCCGCTCTTCGTATTTTCACTTCACCGGAGTTGAAATGTAAAACAAAATAAAAGCCCTCCTCGGAGGCACATTTCACCAGGAGTTGAAGTGTGACAGCCGCTCTTCGGATTTTCGCTTCACCGGAGTTGAAATGTAAAACAAAATAAAAGCCCTCCTCGGAGGCACATTTCACCAGGAGTTGAAGTGTGACAGCCGCTCTTCGGATTTTCACTTCACCGGAGTTGAAATGTAAAACAAAATAAAAGCCCTCCTCGGAGGCACATTTCACCAGGAGTTGAAGTGTGACAGCCGCTCTTCGGATTTTCACTTCACCGGAGTTGAAATGTAAAACAAAATAAAAGACCTCTTCGGAGGCCCAATTCGCCAGGAGTTGAAGTGCAACAGCCGCTCTTCGGAGTTTCACTTCACCAGAGATGAAATGCAAAAAAAAAAAAGAGATCCTCTCCCAAGGGGCAAAAACAGAAAGACCTCTTCCCAGAGGCACAATGAGACAGAAAGACCTCTTCCCAGAGGCAGAAATGAAAAGACCTCCTCCCGGAGGCACAATCAAGCAGAAAGACCTCTTCGGAGGCACACGTTTCACCAAGATTGAAATAAAACTTCCAGGTGTTGAAACGTGAAAAAGTCTTCCTCAGAGGTGCAACTTTAAAAAAAAAACAAAAATCAAGAAGCCCTTTACTGTAGCAAGTAAAAAGAAAAAAAATCCTCATTAAAAGCACACTTTAACTTTCAAAGGAAGAATGAATTACTTGTTCTAGAAAATTCTCTTCCTCAAAAAGAAGTTGAAGTACCTTACAAATACCCGCTTTACCACGTAGAAGATTTCATTCAATAAAATGTGTATATGCACAAAATAAAAAGTGATATCTTCGAAGGTTGAAGCGTAGAAACTTATTTGTGCTCTATTTTTTAATAAAATCATATTCCTCCAAATGTGAAATAATTATTCTCTAAAAAATAAAAGCACAAGTTCCTCATAAAATAAAATATTACAATGGGCTTATGGTATAGGGGCAGCATGGCATAACTACATCGGTAAAATTACGCTCGAACAATATACACCACAAGCTCACTGCAATATCGTACAAAGAAACTTGTACAAAAATGAATAGTAAATGCATTCTCAGATACAGACAGAAGTTTGTACAAAGAAAAAGAATCATTTTATTAAACACTATTTTATATATAGGTACAGGTTCCAAAGTAAAAAACAAAAGAAAAGCGGGGGGCCGGTACCCGCACAATTTCCGGTCAGTACATGCAAAAAAGGCAAAAAGCGATATGAAAGCCACAGAACCAGAGCAATCATTTCTTCTTCCGCCCACCATTTGAGCCCACACCTGGCCGAATGACCAACTTTTTAGGCCGGCTTGTGAGGGTAGGGGATGAAGGAGAAAGGTGCTCGGTCGGACTTTCTTCCGTCTCTTCTTCGCCAGTTAAAGATCC
Organism: Allium cepa; assembly: GCA_030765085.1. Taxonomy (NCBI): domain Eukaryota; kingdom Viridiplantae; phylum Streptophyta; class Magnoliopsida; order Asparagales; family Amaryllidaceae; genus Allium; species Allium cepa. The sequence goes on along the minus strand of CM060943.1, from coordinate 947,402,381 downwards.
CTTCTTCTTCTTCTTCTTGGAAACTCCCTGCTTTCCTCTCTTCTTGGAGGAAGACCCACTCCCTGGAGAAAGAAGTTTGGATAACGGTTCAGCGTCGGAGCCAGTTGGTTCTGGAGTCCTCTCGCTTCCTTCAGTTTATTCTCCTTTCGGATCTTGAGAAGCAACGAGATCATCTAAGCCGTGAAGAGCTTCTATTTGCTCCTCTTGTGACCCGGGTTACGAGGCAGAAGGAGGAGTGACCTTAAGAGGAGGGGAAGGAATAATTGGAGGAGGAGAAGCCTGAACAGTGCCCGACGTTTTCTCTGCAGAAGGAAAAAAGTTCAAGTCAGTAAAAAGAGGAGACAATGGCTCGCTGAGATTCAAGAAGTAGTCAAAAAGCTCATCAAGTTCGTAAGAAACAAATGAGCAGTCTACTTGGGCAAGATTGTCAGTAGGGTTACCTGCAGAAGTCGGTTCCCTGACGTCAACTTCGTAAGCCTGTGCCTCGGCACTCTCGCCGCCTTCATCTCCACCTTGTATGCTTGTGATATCAGTGGTAACTTTAGTAGGAGATGGGGAATGAGAACTAGAACCAATAATGTCAATTTCGGCTGAAGGAGAAGGTTGAATTGGAGCAGTTGAGATGATTTTTCCTGAATATTCTCCTGCCGTTGTTTCGGCCCTTAATTTTGCAAGCTGTTCTCTCCCCCTAGCGAGAGCGGCACAAGCATCATCATCAAGATAGTGCTCCTCAAGAGCTGACTCAGCATAGCCAGCGCCGCTACCACCGAGCATATCGAGTGCGGCCTCCCAAACTTCAGCCAGCGTAATTTCATACTTGGGGCCTAGAAAGGCGAGGCTACCGCGCCCCAAGATGCTATGCAGATAGAAATCAAATAATGTTGAGCTGATGTTGGCCCTCGTTGCCTCGTGAGATTCTTCAGCTTCAATTTTGCCGGCAACGGCCTCATCACGCTCCGTTTCGGCTTTAGAAAGTTGAAGCTTAAGCATTTGAATCTCCGCCTTTTGGGAGCTGTTCTTCTTCCGAAGCTCTTCAATATCAACGACATAGCCCTCACTAATTCTTTTCTGCACTTCAAGCCTGTCTTCGGCATCCCTTTGGCTGGCATGAGCATCTCTTACTTGTTTTAGGAGCACTTCTTCTTTTTGAGAATAGGAAGTAGAGGAAGCAGCAAGCTCTTGTTTCAATTCTTCAACTTTTGCTTCAAGCTCTTCATTATAAGAAGCAATGCTCCTCATCTCAGTGTCGTGTTGATCAAGAACTTTTTTCCACTCGGCTTTATCGTTTTCCATAGTGAGCATGGCCTCTATGTTCGCACGATTAACCCTTTGGAGCTCGTCAACAAGTTTTTGCCAGTTCGACATCCTCTCGATATCAAGCCTGACGGCATCGAGGTTTCGTAACATAGCAGACTTGTCAATGGGGACCAAGTCAAGGTCAAACCTTACTCCCTTCAGACACCATTGTGGAAACCGACTCTGCAAAGTGGCTGGACCCGGTCCGACTTGGAATTTGGGCCTACTAATTATTGTTTGGATGTCTGCCTTCCCGAGAGCAGGAGAGCCGGAAGGAATGTCGAGCGAGGCAGGAGCAGTAACCTTTTCAGGAGTTGTAAAGGTGTGCTTCTCACCATGTCGGGCTCGCTTGCTCGAATCTTCAACCATATGACTTTTTCCTCTGTCATCATGGGATTTTCTTTTATGGGAATCGTCGCCCCTCTGCGAAGAGTCGTGGCGCTCCTCCCTCTCTCTTCTCTCGTAACGCTCCTCTTGAGCCTTCTTCTCTTGAGCCTTTCTAGCGGCTCTTTCTTCATCAGATTCTCTGTAAGTGGGAAGGTAACGCCTGTAATCATATTGGCTACGCCTCCCGTAGCGCTGGAAATCATCATAGTAGGACCCTCTGCGCCCCATCAAAGAATCTGAAATAAAAAGAGCTAGAATTTAGAATTCTTCAAAGTACAAAAAGTCAGAAGCATAAAAGTGCCAAAAAAATTCTAAGTGTGTGTGGCGTGCAAACTACGCGCATCAAACTACGAACCACTCTTTAATTGTGGAGTGGTTGCGGGTGTAATAGTTAGCGTCAACTCTTGAGTCGACGAAGTCTGTTGCAGGACAAGAGTCGCTTCAACTACCGAAGAAGAAACCCCGGTAGTGATAGGATCATCTTTAAAGATCTCTTGCGAGGTGGCAAAGAGGTCGCTCAACCCTTCGAAAGTATCGTCCCTACTCTGCTTGGAAAGGCTAGTTTTTTAGGCTTCTTCGCCAGATTTCTGTGACAGTCGGGGAGCAGGTCCTTTTGGTATGGATGTGTCTGTAAAACCAGAGCATCTGATGCTTTAGGTGGGGAGTCTGGAACCTCGCAGGGGTGTGTGGAGCGAGAAGGGTGAAGAAGTCCGAACTGATGAAGGAATTCGTCGTTCAGCAAAAATTTCATATCCCGTTCTTCAACCGGTACTGCTACAAGCCTCTCCAGGGTTGGCTTGTGACTGGGATCTCTACAAGGAGGGGGAAGCACTGAAATAAAAGAAAAGAAGTGATGACGAAGTTAACACTTGGCAATTCGAACTTCAAAAGACTCAGAATATAAAGGAGGTAAAGTTAAATGATCTTACTTCCTTCTCTCCACACAGCATAAAACCCCGGGGGGCAACGGACATAGAAAAATTGAGTCAAAAACCCATGAGGACTATCAGGAAGACCGATGATCAATTTACGATTTCGAGCACTTCTCACGATAGTAATAGAGGGGTGATCTTTAGTCCTGGTGAAAGAGCATAGGAAGCAAATCTTGTCAAAGCTTGGGAGTCGATCAAGCGTCCTCCTAAACAGTACACACAACCCCATTAAAATGGCATAACCATTGGGGTGTAATTGGGATGGGGCGATGGCCAATTGACGAAGAAGTTGTTGAAAAAAGTCATTGAAAGGAGGAACGCCCCCACTCAGGCACATTTGTCGATTGACCGTTACAAAGCCAGGGGGTGCTATGTCAGCAGTGTTACTTCTCTTGGGAAGAATGGCATCTGATTCAGCAAAGCCGAACTGAGCACACAATTGGCGGAAAACTCTGTACGATAATGTAGAAGAGGCTCTTTCGGGAGGATTGACCAGAGGAGTCGGAATTACAGTTGCCTCTCCAGTCTGAACCGTTGTATCTTCTTCCTGAGAAGTCATTCTACACAAGCAACTGTATATTCAAATGTGAAGGTGCACGTTTCCTAAAAAGTGTGAAGTGTCATGCAAAACTAATAAAAATAGCAAGTAAATATAACTGGAATTAGACTAGTCGATGGTTGGTCGATTACAAAATTTCAGAACTTGTTAATATAAAGTTCAAGCATAATATTAGTGCAGGCTGGTCAGTTTCAATTGTCTATTTCAGTATTGCTATAATATTTTACTTGAAATTGATGAAAGCACTTCATTCACACAATTTATTTGAGTTAATTATCTGTTATTAACTAATCTGTCATTTGACATGGGCAGTCGATGGCAGTATATTTGTCCCACTTTTCTGCAAGTGTTGTGTTTAACAGGTTGATAGCGTTAAAGTTAGAATAATCTATAAAGAAACGCAACAAAGTTCAAGGAGTATATTCTGGCAATTCAAATTGGAAGTACAATCAAGTTTTGTCGACATCTTGAAGTTTACAAATTTTTGTTCAAGCCATTTAGTCACAGTCCAAAAATCCTTTAAGCCCTAAGTCGTTCACAACCTAACAGAGGGATGAAATTTGCTTAGGAAACCATTCGGCAATAAAAGATTGTCCATGTGCTGATTCGTCCACGACCTAAAGGATAAGTTGTCCACGACCTAAAGGTTAAAGTCGCAAAGCTTCAAATCAAGATAGTATGAATCCGGCTAAGTCCTAGGTCGTCAGGAAATTAACACGACCTAAAAGTTGAGTCATGTATAACCTAAGTCGGTCGGTTCGAAAGCAAGCTAAGTCGTAAGAATTTCAAGTTATCCCCTCAACCAACTAACCCCTCTCCAACCCGATACCCGTTATCGCCTAAATAACATCAAATCATCATCCCCTCAACTAAGCCTGTTATCCATTCACCCCATCAACTCATCAAACATCGATCCAAATCATCATAAAGCCGCCATAAGTCTAGTGAGGTGCTGTAATCTTATGAATCGCGATGGCAACGTAGCTAACGGTGATTGTAATCGATCGCAACTTGACTCAAAAACCAGGCAGGGCGTACGAAGATGATTTGGGGTCGGGGGTAAAAGATTGGTGTTTAAGCAATAGTCGCAGTTGGTTTAGGGATCAAGTTCACTTACAATATAATGGAAATGTAATGGAAAAGTTGAACTGTTGATCGATTATCTTGGATTTGCCTTTGAAAACTTGAAAAGTCGCTAATGGCGGAAAAGGATATTGAAGTAGTGAAGAAGGAGGAAACGGGTTAATAGGCTATATAGAGGAAGAAGAGGAAAGTGAATGGACGCACGAGTTAGCCTATCCCTTAGGTCGCTCACGACCTTGCAGAATTAAGTCGAAGTACACAACCTACGACCTAGGTGTATACTTCGAGGGGCAAAATGTTAACTCCGCTTTGCTAACGACCTAAGAGATAACACGAGTTAACAACCTAAAAGTACAACGACTTAGCGAGTTAAGGTATTGAGCGACTTAACGACTTAAAGAGTCCACGACTTAACAGTTTAAGAGGATGGACGACTTAAGGGACTGACGACTTACCAACCTAAGGCATCCACGACTTAAGGTTTCTACGACTCAAGGGAAACAACAACTCAACGGACCAAGAAGTCTACAACTTAAAGCCTCTGCGACTTAAGATATGTCATGTCTTAAGGGAAGTGCACGAGTTAAAGAGCTTGCGAGTTCAAAGCTCGCGAGTTAAGAACTAACGACCTAACAGAATTAAGACCTAAGGGACTTAGGGAATGTTACGACTTAAGAAAGTCCACGACTTAAAGACGTTACGACCTAAGACTTAAAGGACAAGTTCAATACCATGCTGCAGTAAGATGACTCGTCGATGACTTACGACCTAGTTTAAGTCGTACACGACCTAAAACCGCAGAGCCAAGATTTTAGCCCTGCCTCACTCTAAACCGTGACCTCTTAACTCGGGAACGAGTTAGGACTTCAAATGAACAAAGAAAAGCTCAGAACCACACCACTTACTCCACTGCCTACTGACTCTTGGACCTTGAGTCGAGCGCGAATTATGACTCTATATGAGTCGTGCACGACTCATGACTTGAAAGAAAAATTACTGCCCAGGATCGCACCTATAAATACGCAACCACCTCCAACGTTCAAGGGACTTTTTTGATCATTCTCCTAGTGACATCAAGGCTCTACTATCTTCAAGACAATCTAAACTCCATCACTTAAAACTCACGCAAGATTTCTAGACCATACTTCGCACAAAGATTCGACATATCCAACCATGGATTCAAAGAACTCTGTGATGACGAAGTCTTCTCTAACTACTTGTCTTTTTGAATTGAGTTGGATTGTAATTGAAAGAGATTGTAATAAGTTGTAATCCAGTCGGCAATAAAAAGGATTGAAGTGGACGTAGGCTTGATCATAAGCCGAACCACTATAAAACTGCTGTTGTTTACTTTTTTTTCTGCAGTTTTCTACTTATACTCTGTTCCCGAATCATCGGGTGGTGCTTTCACAACTACACTTTACATACCGGGGTGTTAGCGCTCAAATTTTAGCGTTAACAGATAATATGAAATTAATTGATAAAGAAATGATGTCGTTGTACGAAGTATTATTTCTGTGACTCTTTAATGGGATAATCTTTAAATATAAGTTGGTTTAATGAAAAGAACATTTATTATCAAATAAAATGGATCTTTCATTTGTGAATGTAGTTTTAATTTCATTAAGATAAAGAATAGAATGATTGATTTAAAGGAAGAAATATAAGTATATTTGAACTGTGTTTTATCATATAGATGGATTACAAGAGTGGAAAAATAATTTATTTAAGTAAGTTATTTATTTCTCTACTGTATAAGCAACAAATTTATAAATGTGCTTAAATGACTAAAGGAAACAATTATTCTATTCTTCATCCATTTTAGTTGTCTGTTTTGAAATTTAACTTTATAAGTAACTATAATTAATATAATTGAAATATTTCAATGAGAAGGGAAGAAAACGTTGACTACAATTAATAGATTTAATAAAAGAAACGCATCTTTTGTGTTAAACAGAATGGATGTTTTAATGGAAATAAAAGGTCATTTTGGGAAAACAAAACTGAACGTTTTCATTTTTATGGTAAGTAATTTTATTTATTATGCATAGATAAAATATTAAATGCGTACAAATTTGAATATTATTTGAGTTAATGAAGTCAATTTGGTTACGTTTCACAAATTGAATTTCAAAAAGGTTGTGCGATGTACATGGTCCCTTCATTTCTTTTGTTATTAATTGTTGCATGTTTTGAGACGTATAAAAATAAAACTTGCATTTTGAACAAGAATGATTTTGGATAAAAAAAATTGAATTTTTGAATAATATATACACACACACGCACATTAATATCTAAACTTTTAAGTATATCAGAGGGTTCATGGTTGTGTAAATATCGTGGAATCAATTAGAAATTACTTTCTTTTTCAGTTGTACATTGATTACATAAGTTTATGTTCATTTTTCCATTTTATATACGGTTAAAATTTGTAAATGGGTTGCATTAATGCGACCATTATAGTAATTAAAAAAAAAGTAAATCATTTTATAGTGCATAGGTTGATATATATTCATTAATCAATAAAATTTGTTTGAGTAACGTAAATAACTATATATTGAATGTTTGATTAATTGATTGGTTGATTGTTAATTGATTGATTGAGTTAATGTAGTGTGCACATATGTTAGCATAAAACGAATGTTTTAATATGGAATTAAATAATGTAAATATATGTATATTTGGTTTTATTAATATAAATTAATTGGAGCAAGTTTTGAAATGTGGACCCAAAAGGTTTGTTTATAGGAAATAGTTGATCCCTTCATTTACTTTACATTCATTATCACCTTGCAATCTCTCTCTTTTCGTTTTCAAGTAGTCTAATAATTAAACTACTCATTCATTTCTTATAAATTAATGGCTGTTTCATTTGATTTGTTTATAATTATTAATTTTGACATTCTTTTCATTTGTTTCTCCTTTATTCGTTTGCTCTTTTTAAATGCTTTACCTGAAGTTTTTTCTTTTCTGTTTTTTTTTTCGTTTTAAATGCGAACATCCAAATTAATATGCATGCCATCTAATTAGCATTTACTATTTTCCGTTTCAAAAGTTTATTTTGCTTATGCATCATTAGTTCTTGTAGCTTCCTTTCATTCGCAATTCTGGAAGCTTCATATTTAAAACGGAAGATTTATTTTTATCTTTATTGATATATTTATTCCATTAGTTTATATCTTTCAATACAACATTTTAGGGCTATTCATATTTTTACTTCAATTCAATTCCTAGTTTGTTTATATATACCTTATTAGCTTTTCATTTTTTTTTCAATCTTCATTCCTGTAGCCTCATTTCTAATCCCATCTTCTGTAGCTTCATTTTTTCCAAATAAAATTTTCATCTCATTTCTTTTCACTCTTCACCGTGCTCATTCCCTTTTCATTTTTTGTTCTTTTTTAAATCTCCTTCTTCTCTTTTTTTTGCTTCATTTTTATGATTTTTTTATTCTTCTTCAAATCTTCTTCTTCTTTTTCAATGCTTCCTTTTTTTAATTCATCTTCTTCTTTAATTTTTTTCTCTTTTAAACCATCTCTTCTTTCTACGTATTTTTCTTCAAATCCATATTTATACAATATTCCCTTCAAAACTTTCAACAAAAAAAAGATTAAGATAGCAAGGAAACAAAATAAAATGAGAATGTAGTTGCAGATCCAAATCCGGCTAGAAAAGGGAAAGCAAAAAGGTGAGTGATTCAACCCACTAACGCAATACTAAAAATTCCATTGCAAGTTAAATAAAATATATGATGTGATATATAATTTTTTTTAAGTTTGTTGATTTAAATTCACTTTTGAATTGATATTGAATCTGAATTGACATTTAATTTTATACTGGAATTTAATTGATAGTTAAACCTCGATATTGATAACTGTTATATGTTGAAATATATTGGTTGATTTGGATGTTGTTTGAAATGGATGCTTATTGATTGATATGTTGGATATATGGTTGTTTGTTTATTGTAATATATCCCTGTTATCACCTTCTATATTATTGACATCACTTAAGTGGTCCTCTGAATCATTTTAGAATTGGATAATTAAGACAATTAAATTATGGGTTGAAATGATATATACCCATACAATTTATTGAATTTGGATTATTTATTATAACAGAATTATTTAAAAAGTTTATGTTATTAATTTAAACTTCGGATTTATTTTAAATAAAGTGGTTAAAATTGGTATTTCAAATTATTTGAAATCCCGTAAATTACCGCACTCGCGATGCACACTTGATAGGAGATGAAAAATCCCATAACCTCTCTGAAGCCATTGCACTCATATTTTTATTTGAGATTGATTTGAATTACATAATAATTTTTAGCTCTGACTCGAGTGTATTGTTTTTCATTATGCTCGGGTCATTCTGAGCTTATTCAGTGTATTGAAGACCATTTTATTTTCTGGAGGATGAAGACGAAGATTAAGATTCAGTATATTATTGCTATTTATTATTATTATTCCACAGCTGCATTATATTTTTATTTTCTGATGTATGTATAACCTTGATTTGAATTGTAAAAGTATAATCAAATGTCATTTGTAAAACAGCTTCATGAACTGTTTATTTGACTATTATATTTTGTCATTCTGCTGCGAGATTCTCTGTTTTATTTTTCCTTCTTTTATATTATTTTCTTATTTACCCCATTAACAATCCTCCCTTTTGAATGGTTTGAATCAGACATGTGTGGTTTATTGTCGATTTAAATCGTCCAAAAAGGTGGATCGTTATAGTTGGTATCAGAGCTTTGGTTTAGACATACCTTAACCTGTTTGGGGTTAACTCATTAGAGATAGGGTAGTAATACCCTAGAATGAGTTGTCTGAGTGTATATACGAGAGCGCGTATTTGTTAGTGTTATAAACATGTTTTATATAAATTTTGAAATGAAATTAATTTTTCCTAATATTATATGATATATATAAAGGAATAAATTTTTGAGACTAATATAGTTATTAGTAATGTGTTTGATTTATGAAATGATAATATTTAATTATTATCATTTTTGTTGACTTATTGTGTTTAATCAAATTATAAACATTGGTTAATTATTGATGATTGAATTAATGGACTAAACACTAGTTTAATAATGGTGTATTAAAGAGAATAAAAAGAATAATTAGGATATTTGTTTATGAAATTGAAATGTTGATGTGAATTTTGTTGTTTTTTGACATGTAGTTTCACCTACTGGAAAAAATGGAATATTTGGATATTTTGGATAATCGACATCCTTTTGTACTAATATGTGAGTGAAACTTGATAATTAGGTTGAATTATACAGTTTTACTGATAAACTTAATTTGAAAGCAAGTAAAATAAGGTTTAATTTGTTATATCTATGTTTAGTAAATGAATGGAATTGGGGTGTTAACTCCACCTTGGCCATGACTCAACGACTTGAGAGATTACCGACTAAAAAGGATACCGACCTAAGGCCTAAGAGGGATATCGACCTAATGCTTTAACAAGGTTGTCGACCTAATGCTTAACAAGGACGCCGATCCAACTGCCTAAAAAAGGATGCCGGCCTAAGATAGCTACCGACCTAAGATAGCTACCGACCTAAGATGGATGCCGACCTTAGATAGCTACCGACCTAAGATAGCTACGGCCTAAGATAGCTACCGACCTAAGATAGCTACCGACCAAAGATGGAAGCCGACCTAACTATCCAGAGAGTTTGCCGCTCTAACTGCCCAGGACAGGGACAAGATCATGAACTATACCAAAGTCGCAACCGACATATGACCTATGTTAAATCGTTCACGACCCAAGCAAAGGAAGACAAGTTCAATGCAGCTACTTGGCACATTGGCCTCTTAACTCGTACACGATCCAGGACTTACCAGTTAAGTCGTGACTTGCGACTTGTTAGTTAACTCGTTCACGACTCACGACCTAGCTTGAGTCGTCCACGACCTAAAGCTACTAAATGTAAGCCCGATGCCGTACTACTGATACAAGGTTGTGTTGACTCGGGGGCGACCTGGGACTTATACAAACGGACCTATGTGAAACCATGGGGATGGCCAGATAAGTCGGCCACGACCTGCCATAGGTCGGTCGCGACTTACTACCCAAGGGGGAAATTTTCCTATAAATACCAACCTACCTCAAACATGAAGGGGACCTTTTGGCCCATCTCTTTAAGCGCTGATACTCTGCTGAATTCTCGACTCACTCTACACTTTAAGTACGAAAGGCATCTCAACTAACTTCCAGAGGAAATCTAACGCAATTTACATGGATTCAAAGAATTCTTCTACATCAAAGTTCTAGTTGTTTGTCTCATCAGAATTGTGATTGAAGATTGTTGTAAAGTTGTAATCAATTCAGTAATAAAGAGAATTAAAGTGGACGTAGGCTTACCCTAAGCCGAACCACTATAAAATCTGTTGTCTTTTCTGCTTTCTCTGTGACTTTTCTACTTGTTTTTAGTTCCCGTGTTCACGGGTGGTGCTTTCGCTCAACTTCAATCTACACCGGGGTTTTAGCGTCTGATTTTTACGTTAACATTTTTGGTGCTTTCGCTGAGAATTGAACTCAGGAAATTCCACTATTGCTCCGCGAAGGATTGTTGAAAGGATTTCTTTTAAAACCAGAAGTTTAATGGAAATAATGGCTCCTGGGACAAAGCGAAGTTCTGTAAGATCCGACAATGTTCAAGAGAATACTGTTACCTCTCCTCCTTCAAGTCAAGCAGCTCCAACTATTGGAGTTACGCGAGCAGAATTGGACGCCGTAGTTTTGGGATTGAATCAGCAATTGAATGCTCAGAATGCGCAGTTGGAAGCCCAGAATGCCTAGAATGCCCTGATCTTGAGTAAATTGAATGATCTACTTGGGGCAAACCGTCAACCGGTAATAATGAAGGGATCCCTACTGTGGGATTTCAGGATGTTGAAGGGAACATTTCTCAAAGAGCCGCATACCCTATAGAAAGGACTCCTCCTCAAGCTGGAGGATCAGGGCCGCAGCCGAGCCTCCGTGAACGATTGTCAAGGCATAATTCAGAGAGAGTGGCTGATGTGTGCCCTCCAGAGCCTCTAAATAATGAAGAGTATTTTTCGGGCATGGTTCGTCAAATCATGAAGGAAAATATGCGAAGAGATGAAGATGATAAAGAGTGGTGTTTTGCTCCAAGCAAAACTCCATTTACTGAAAAGATCTTGAAGGCAGAGTTCCCAAGGAAATTCGTTCCCCCTACTATTCCGGCATACAAGGGGACGAGTGATCCTAACGAGTTTCTGTATAAGTACGACTGGCATATGACTGGTGCCAGGGCGTCTGATGAAATTAAATGTCGATATTTCCCGGTATATCTCGAAGGTGTGGCTCTACTGTGGTTTGCAAAGCTGCCAGTCAGGTCCATTGATCAATTCTCCAATTTGACCAGGAAATTCAAGGAGCAATTTCGATTGTATGCTTCTAAAGAAAAGGATATAATGTCACTGTCAAGTCTAGAGCAAAATCCGGGAGAATCAACCAGATCATTTTTAAATCGTTTTAACATAGCATTGGCCGAGGTAGATAATGCTGAACCACGCATGGCCCTAACATACTTGATGAGGGCGATTGACAAATCGAGTGAGTTTGGAAAATGGTTGAAAATGAAAGAACCAAACTCGCTTGACAAATTCTACAAGAAAGCGGATGAATTCATGCACTTGGAGAGCCTCCAAACACCGGCCAAGGTGGTATCAGTAGAAGCCGGGAACAATGGTGCTCCTTCGAACAAGAAAGAACCTAACACTCAAAAAAGGGGAAATGATGGTGGAAAGAAACAGGGAGATGCTAAGAAAGGTCGTTCTTTCAATTTCACTCCCTTGACCGATACCCCTGAAAACATCTTCTTTGCGACCAAAGATGATGTCAATTATCCGACACCACCTAAAATGAGAGTTGGGATTAAGATGGAAAAAAGTGGAAGGTTCTGCCGGTTCCACAACCAGCCCGGCCATGACACCAACGAATGCCGTCAGTTGAAAGAGGTAATTGAACAACTCTTGAAGGAAAACAAACTCCAGAAGTGTGTGAAAAGAAATAGAAATGCCCCAACCTCGTCAAGTCCAGGACAACAAGTTCCCGCTCACCGTCCTGGCTCGAGTGAGAAGGCCGTAGAACATGAATCAGAAAGACCTGCTATCAATATAATTACTGGGGGACCTCACCCAGCAGGCAAAAGCTGGGGCGAGATGGAAAGGTATGCCCGGGCCTTGAGGCATGTACCAGCTGGAGAGAATGTTTTTGTTTTAGAAAATGATGCGCCTTTAAAGCAACAAAAGACTTCCATAGATGATATTGTATTCAGTGCCAGGGATTCTTTAGGTATCGAGGCTCCGACCATAGATCCTTTGGTCATATCCACTGGTATTGGGCCGGCAACTGTGAGAAGAGTTCTAGTTGATTGTGGAGCTTCATGCAACGTCCTCTTCAAGAAGACCTTTGATCAAATGAAAATTCCAATGGCTGACGTTCAAGATTCATAACTTAAGATTGCTGGGTTTGCTGGAGAACCCAAACAGCCGATTGGGACAATAGATTTGTTTGTAGAACTTGGAAAGGGATTGAGGAAGGTGGCTCGAAAGCAAACCTTTATAATTGTTGAAGAATTCTCTGCCTACAGTGCCTTTTTAGGCCGACCAACTCTTGCTGCGTTCAAAGCTGTTCTTGCCCATGGTGTCTAACTCTAAAATTCCCCACAGATAACGGAGTTGGTGTGATTAAGGGAGACCAAGATGCGGGGCGAGAATGTTACTTTGCAGAGTTGCGAGAATCAAGGAAAAGAGAAATGGGAAAAGGTGCGGCGGCTCCAGTCCGCATCAAAGAACCAACCTTGTAGCAATTACATGGTGGACCATGCACTGGCGAATGTAGTGGCACACGAAGAGAGATGGATCCAAGGAAAGCCAGTGCAGGGGAGAATAGGGTAGTACCCGTAGAGGTAACAATGTCGGTGCCTGTTGACCTAAAGGACCCAAACAAAGTGCTTAATGTGGGTTCACAACTCAACGCAACAATTCAGAATGTTCTGATTTCATTTTTGAAGGCTAATTTGGATGTATTCGCTTGGACTCATGCTGACATGTGTGGAATATCCCCAGAGATTGCAGTACACACTCTGAACAATGATCCAAAGTTTACACCTGTGAAACAGAAGAGAAGAACCCAGGGTCCTGAGAGAACGGCAGCGTTAAAGGAAGAAGTGGATCGGGTCATGGAGAACGGTTTCATCAGAGAAACTACTTACCCAAATTGGGTATCAAATCCATTGCTGGTGAAAAAGGCTAACGGAAAGTGGAGAGTATGCATTGACTTTTCAGATTTGAACAAAGCCTGCCCCAAAGACTGTTTCCCGCTACCCAAGTTCGATTAGTTGGTGGATGGGACGGCAGGGCATGAATTGTTATCTTTTATGGATGCATACTCCGGATATAACCAGATTATGATGCATGAGCCAGATCAAGAGGATACGAGCTTCATCACAGATGTTGGACTTTACTGCTATAAGGTCATGCCTTTCGGACTCAAGAATGCAGGGGCAACTTACCAAAGGCTTGTTAATGCCATGTTTAAACCACAGATTGGCAAGACAATGGAAGTTTATGTTGATGATATGCTAGTAAAATCTAAGAAAGCAGTGGACCACATGGATCACTTGGCAGAGATGTTCGCAGTACTACGAAAGTACATAATGAAGCTTAATCCCTTGAAATGTTCATTTGGAGTGGAGTTCGGAAAGTTTTTGGGTTTCATTGTGAGCGCTAGGGGCATTGAAGCTAATCCAGCTCAGATCACTGCCCTGAGAGAGGTCAAGGCTCCTAGAACGAAGAAGGAATTGCAAAGTCTCAATGGAAAGGTTGCTGCCTTGAGTCGGTTCATTTCCAAAGCTACTGACAAATGCATTCCATTCTTTGATGCTCTGAAGAAAGGAAGAAAAAACTTTGAGTGGACTCCTGAATGTCAGAAAGCATTTGATGAGTTGGTTTGTCATATGGAAGTGCCTCCGATACTTTCAAAGCCTGACAGTGGTGAAGATCTCTTCATATATTTGGCAATTTCGTCTCATGCTCTCAGTGCAGCGTTGGTACGGGAAGACGCAAGGATTCAGCGCCCAGTCTATTATATCAGCAAAAGATTCACTAGGGCAGAGATGAACTATTCAAGGTTGGAAAAGCTCGCCTATTGTTTGTTGATCGCATCAAGAAAATTGAGGCCGTATTTCCAAGCTCATTCCATCAAAGTCCTCACTGATCAACCTCTAATGCAAGCCCTATTCCGTCCTGAGACTTCGGGCCGTCATTTGAAATGGAATATTGAACTCAGCCAATATGACATCACTTACCATCCCCGAAAAGCAATCAGTGGACAAGCTTTGGCAGATTTCATCGCAGAATGTACGGATAAGGGTGATAGTGAGGAAGAAGTTACTGATAGCGTCCCAATCCAGTGGAAATTGTATGTCGATGGCGCAAGGAATGATTACTGTTCCGGAGCAGGGGTTGCCCTTGAAACCCCAGAAGGGCGATCGCTATGTTATGCGCTGAGACTAGAATTCCCTTTGGCAAACAATGAAGCTGAATATGAAGCTCTCATCGCTGGTTTAAGGATCGCTAATGAACTAAACATCAAGGCATTACAGATCTTCAGTGATTCTCAACTTATTCTTTGCCAAGTCAGGAAGGAATTTCAAGCTAAAGGAGGGAATCTTCCTGTCTATTTATCAAAAGCCTAGGAGCTCCTTCAAGATTTTGACCGTTATTCAATAAACCATATACCCCGAGAAGAGAACATAAAGGCGGATTCTCTCGCAAAGTATTCGAATACTGGTGAAGCTCAACTATTCGGATTAGTTCCCGTCGAAGTCTTGTCAGCTCCAAGCACAGATGAAATGGATGTTGATTGGATTATGAATGTATCCCAAGAACAAGAATCATGGATGACTCTGATACTTGAATATTTACTCAATGGTTCTTTGCCAGGAAGTTCAAAAGAACGACAGAAGTTGATGAGGAAAGCCTCCAGATATATAGTTCAAGATGGTCGTTTGTACAGACGAGGATTTTCAATGCCATTACTCCGATGTGTGACAAAGAAGCTAAGACAATTCTGACTGAAGTACACGGAGGGGAATGTGGGGATCATACAGGTGGTCAAACTTTAGCAAAGAAAATCCTCCAATATGGATACTTTTGGCCAGAGATTCGCTAAAATTCCTAGGGCACCTTCCACTGAGCTAACACAAATGGTCAGTCCATGGTCGTTTGCCATTTGGGGAATAGATCTCATTGGGCCTTTGCCGACTGCCAAATCGGGAATTAAATATGCTATCGTTGCTGTTGATTACTTCACTAAATGGGCTGAAGCCGAACCATTGGCTACTATTACCTCTAAGAAAATGATAAGTTTTGTGACTAAAAATATCATTTGCAGGTATGGTGTGCCTCAGAAGATAATCACAGACAATGGTACTCAGTTTGAAAGTGAGGAGTTCCAAGATTTCTGCAAACGATTCACGATCCGAAAAGGCTTCTCAACAGTGGCTCATCCGCAGGCAAACGGGCAAGTGGAAGCAGCAAAACAAAATCATCAAATCAACCATCAAAAAGCAGCTGGAAAAAGCAAAAGGTGGTTGGGTCGATAAGTTACCGCTTGCACTATGGGCATACAGAACTACCCACAAAACTGCGACTGGGCATACTCCATTTTCATTGGCATACGGATCAGAAGCGATGATTCCAGTGGAAACTGAAGTCCTCTAACACAGAAGGATCCATTTTGATCAAAATGAGAATGAAAAATTGCAATTGGAAGCATTTGACCTCCTCGATGAAAGAAGAGAAGAGGCTAGACTTAGAATTGCAGCTCACCAGCAAAGAATAGCCAGGCACTTCAATTCCAAAGTTCGTCAGCGCAGCTTTGAAGTTGGTGACTTAGTCCCGAAGAGAATTATGACAGCCATAGGTGTGTTTGGGCCAAACTGGGAAGGGCCATATGTTATAGGCGCAAAACTCCTTAATGGAACATTCAAACTCACAATTGTCGAAGGAGAACCAATCCCAAGAGCTTGGAATAGCATTCATATGCGTCCCTATTTTACTTGAAAGCTTTGCTGAAATGTTGTAAAAGAATTATGAATATATGATTCTTGTATTGAAAGCAATTGTAAAGCAAGTGAATAATGAAAAGCTATAAAGTGGATGTAGGCCCAGTTTTTGGCCGAACCACTATAAATCTTGTGTTCTCTACTATTATAAACTGCTTTGTTTTATTTCGACATATAAAATACGTTAACCGTGTTACTAAAATGTCAATTTAATAATGCAGGCCATAAAAACAAAGCCTGCCCAACGCAAGACCAAGCGATCTCCGACATCACCCAGCAAGAAAATGCTAAACCATTCAAAATTTCCATACTCAAATCCTACAAAAGAAGTGCTTCGAACAAAAGTTAGCGATGTGGATGAAAGTGGACCATAACTAACTGCAAATGTTTGTACAAACAAACAACCAGTTAAATAGCCTGTGTCTACCACCACCAACTCGCTTAACTATGAAGTATATTTCTTGGGATAAGGGAAATTATTGGCAACTAAAAAGGGATGACATGCAAAAGACAACGGGGATCGCCAACATGAATAGATGGCAAAGAGACATGGGCGAGCAAGCATCAAACAACAAAAGACCTCTTCGGAGGCACAAGCACTCTTCAGAGGCACAACTCGTCGGAGGATAAAGACCTTGAGTGGGCTTAACCAGAAAAAGAGAGAACTTTCTCGATACAAAGTTGCGGACTGATCGGTTGATACACTCTCGTGAATCCGTCCAACCGAGAGAAAGAAACTCCAAACTTCCAGGCAAAAACCCTACTCAGAGGCACACGTTTCACCGAGATTGAAATAAAACTTCCAATTGTTGAAACGTGAAAAGCCCTCTTCGGAGGCCCATTTCACCACTGTTGAAATGCTAAAAAGACCTCGAGCGGGCCAAACCAGAAAAAGAGAGATCTTTCTCGATACAAAGTTGCGGACTGATCGGTTGATACACTCCCGTGAATCTGTCCAACCGAGAGAAAGAAACTCCAAACTTCCAGGCAAAAACCCTACTCAGAGGCACACATTTCATCGTGATCGGTGATACACTCTCGTGAGTCGAAATGTGAAAAGCCCTCTTCGGAGGTCCGCTTCCCAGCGAACAGGGAAAAATAAAAGCCTCTCTCAAGTGGCAGAAACAAAAGACCCCTTCCCAGGGGCACAATCAAACAAAAAGACCCCTTCCCAGGGGAACAATCAAACAAAAAATCTCTTCCCAGAGGCGCAATCAAACAGAAAGACCTCTTCGGAGGCACATGTTTCACCGAGATTGAAATAAAACTTCCAAGCGTTGAAACGTGGAAAGCCCTCCTCGGAGGCACAACTCTTTGGAGGTACACGTTTCACCGAGATTGAAATAAAACATCCAAGTGTTGAAACGTGAAAAAAGCCCTCCTCAGAGGTACAACTTTTCAAAGAAGCATTTCGTCATGAATGCAAAGCAAAGATTAGAAAGCCCTCCACCGAGGCGCAATAAAAAAAATAAAAAGAAGCCCTCTTCAAAGGCACACTTTAGCTTTCAAGGGAAGACTGGTTCGTCTATTCTAGAAAATACTCTTCCTCAAAATGAAATCAAAGTGTCCTTCAGAGGTCCGCTTTACCACATAGGAGAATTCACTTGGTAAAAATGTGTGTATGCACAAAAGAAATAGTGATATCTTCGAAGGTTGAAGCGTAGAAACTCATATGAAGGGAGCTGTACTCTATTCTGAACAAAATAATATCCCTCCAAATACGGAATAATTATTCTCCAGAAAATAAGAGTGCAAGTCCCCTCAAAGTATAAAATATTGCAATGAGCTTATGGTATAGGGGCAACATGGTATAGCTACATTGGTAAAAATTACGCTCAAACAACATACCACAAGCTCACTGCAATATCATATAAAGAAACTTGTACAAAAATGAATAGTAAATGCATTCTCAAATACAGACAGAAGTTTGTACAAACAAAAAGAATCATTTTATTCAATACTATCAAAATTTTGTACAGGTACAGGTTTCAAAATAAAAAAAAAGAAAAGCGGAGGCCGGTACCTGCACAATCTCTGGCCAGTACATGCAAAAAGCAAAAAGTAAAAATAAATCGAAGCAGGACCCCTTACTTCTTCCTGCCACCACCCTTAGAGCCTTCACTTGACCTAATAGGCAGCTTTTCAGGACGGCTTGGGAGAGTCGGGGATGAAGGAGAGAGGGTTACTGCCGGATCAACTTGCGTTTCCTCATCAGAAACAAGAATGTCTTTCCTTCTCTTCTTGGAAGTGACACGCTTCCTCCTTCTCCTTGAAGAAAACTCACTTCCCGGAGTAACAAGAGCAGATAATTTTATGTTATCGGAAGTGGCTCACTCCGGAGACTCATTGCCTTCTCCAAGCCCTTCTCCCCCGTGTTCTTGAGAAGCAATAGGATCATCTAAGCCATGAAGAGCCTCTATTTGCTCCTCTTGTGATCCGGGTTGAGAGGAGGATGGAGGAGTGACCTGGAGAGGCGGAGGAGGAATAATTGAAGGAGGAGGAGTCTGAACGATGCTCGACACTTTCTCTACAGATGAAAAGAAGTTAAAGTCAGTAAAGAGAGGAGATAAAGGCTCATTGAGGTTCAGGAAATAGTCGAGAAGCTCATCGAACTCATAAGAAGAAAATGAGCAATCTACTAGGGCAAGATTAATAGTAGAGTTACCTGGAGAAGTCGGCTTCCTGATATCAACCTCATAAGCCTGTGCTTCGGCGCTCTCTTCGCCTTCATCTCCACCCTGTGTACTTGTAATCTCAGTTGTAACTTTAACCAGGGATGGATAATGAGAACTGGAGCCGACAATGTCGATTTCGGCCGAAGGAGAAGGCTGGACTGGAATAGTTGAAGTAGTTTTTCCTAAACGTTCCCCTTCGGCTATCTCGGCTCTTAATTTTGCAAGTTGTTCTTTTCCCTTGGCGAGAGCGGCGCGAGCGTAGTCATCCAAGTAATGCTCCTCAAGAGCTGATTCGGCATAGCCAGCACCTTTACCGCCAAGCATGTCAAGTGCGGCCTCCCACACTTCAGCCAGAGTAACTTCATATTTGGGACCTAGAAAGGCGAGACTACCGCGCCCCAAGATGCTATGCAGGTAGAAGTCAAATAGTGTCGAACTGATGCTGGTCTTCGTTGCCTCATGAGATTCCTCAGCTGCAATTTTATCGGCAACGGTCTCATCACGCTCTCTTTCAGCTTTGGAGAGTTGAAGCTTAAGCATTTCGATATCCGCCTCTTGAAAGTCGGTTTTCTTCCGAAGCTCTGCAATATTAGCAATATAGCATTCATTGATTCTTTTTTGCACTTCGAGCCTTTCTTTGGCGTCTTTTTGGCCGGCATGAGCATCTCTCACTTGTTTCTGAAGCACCTCTTCTTTTTGTGTGTAAGAAATAGAAGAAGTGGCGAGTTCTTCTTTAAGTTTCTCGACCTTCGCCTCAAGCTCTTAATTATAAGTAGTGATGCTCCTCATCTCGGTATCATGCTGCTCAAGAACCTTCTACCATTCAGCTTTTTCATTTTCCATAGTAAGCAAGGCCTCGAGGTTCGCACGGTTTACCCTTTGAAGCTCGTCAACAAGCTTTTGCCAGTTCGACATTCTTTCAATATCAAGCCTGATGGCATCGAGATTTCGCAGCATGGCAGGCTTGTCAATTGGAACTAAATCGAGATCGAAGCGGACCCCCTTCAAGCACCATTGAGGAAACCGGCTTTGCAAAGTGGCTGGGCCTGGTCCAATTTGAAATTTAGGCCTATTAACTATTTCCTGAATGTCTGTCTTCCCGAGAGCAGGAGAGTCAGAAGGGATGTCGAGTGAAACGGGGGCAGTGGCCTTTTCAGGAGTTGTAGATGCATGCTTCTCACCGTACCGGGCACGCTTGCTTGGGTCCTCAATTATAAGGCTTTTTCCCCGATCATCATGCGACTTTCTCTTGTGATAGTCGTCACCTCTATGGGAAGAATCATGGTGCCCCTCCCTTTCTTTTCTCTCATAACGCTCTTCTTGAGCCCTCCTCTCCTGAGCCTTTCGGGCGGCTCTCTCTTCATCAGTTTCTCGGTGAACGGAAAGGTAGCGCCTATAATCATATTGACTACGCCTCCCGTAGCACTGAAAGTCGTCATAGTAAGAGCCGCTGCGTCCCATCGGAGAACCTGAAATAAAAAAAAACAAGCCTTAAAAGTCTTCAGAAAAAAGAAGCATAACTTTAGAATCTTCAAAGTACACAGAGTTAGGAGTATAAAAGTGCCGAAAGATTCTAAGTGTGTGTGATGTGCAAACTACGCGCATCAAACTACGAACTACTCTTTGATTGCGGAGTAATCGTGGGGGTAGTAGTTAACGTCAACTATTGGGTCGACGGAGCTTGTTGCAAAGAAGAAGTCGCTTCCACTACTGAAGACGAAACCCTAGTAGTGTGAGGGTCGTCTTTAAAGATCTCCTGTGAGGTGGCAAAGAGGTCGCTTAACCCTTCGAAAGTGTCATCCCCGCTCTGCCTGACAGGGCTTGTTTTCCAGGCTTCTTCACCAGACTTCTGTGAACGTTGGGGAGATCCCTGAGGCTCTTCTTCCTCAATGACTGGGGCAAGTGCGGATTTTCCAGACGACCCCGCAACATCGACAGTAGTAGAGCACTTCACTAGAGAAGCCTCAGGGGCAGGTTCTTTTGGTATGGGTGCGTCAGAAGAGACTGGGGCATCTAATGCTTTAGCCAGGGAGTCTGGGACCTCATGGGGATGTGTAGAACGAGAAATGTGTAAAAGCCCATACTGATGCAAAAGTTCATCCCTCGACAAAAATATTATACTTCTCTCTTCTACGGCCACAGCACTTAATCTTTCAAAAACTTGCTTATGGCTTGGATCTCTACAAGGGAGAGGAAGTGCTGAAAAGTGCAAAGAATGAAATTAGCAGTTGGTAGTTCGGATCTCGAAAAAGTTTGAAAATAGAGAAAATATAAACAGGTAATCTTACTTCCTACTCTCCAGATGGCATAAAACCCTGGGGGCGGTGAGCAAAGAAAAACTGGTTCAAAAATCCATGAACACTTTCGGTAAGATCAGAAATAAGCTTGCGGTTTCTAGCACTTCTCACAATAATGAGGGAAGGATGGTCTTTACTCTTTGCAAACGAGCATAAGTAGCGAATTTCTTCAAAACTTGGCAAGCGATCAAGAGTTCTCCTAAACAAAACACACAACCCCATCAAGATGGCGTAGCCATTAGGATGAAGTTGGAATGGAGAGATTGTCAACCGAAGGAGAAGGGTTCGAAGGAAGTCATTAAAGGGTGGAATCGCCCCGCTTAGGTACATTTGACGATTGACTACAACAAAATCGGGGGGAGGACTGTCGGCAGTATCATTTGGCCCGGGAAGTAGGGCATCATTTTCAGTAAAACCAAATTGAGTACGTAGCTGAATAAATGCTCTCGAAGTTAGGATGGTCGAAGTTCTCTCTGGAGGATTCTCTATGGGAACAACCGTCTGAAGGATTTCTCCCGCTTGAGCTACCACTTCTTCTTCTTGGTGGGAAGCCATTCTACACAAACAACTAGGTATTCAAACATGAAGGTGCACGTTTCCTAAAATGTGCGGAGTGTTGTGTAAAATCAATCAAGCAATAAGCAAATGTAACTGGAAAAAAAACTTGCAAGTATTTGTCGGTTATAAAGTCCAGGGTTCGTTGTTTTAATATGCAAGTGTAATGTTGATGCTAACAAATCAGTTCAAGTTAGCGATGCTTTGCATTAATACTTCACTTTAGTTGATTGGTTCACAACATTTCATACAGTGTATTTAAGTTGATTACTCTATGTCGACTAATCTGTCATTTGATGTGGGCAGTCAATGGCAGTATATTCGCCTTGGTTTTCTGTGATTGTTGTTTTCAGCAGGTTGTTAGCCTATAAGTTAATGTGGTCTGTGAAATAAAGCAACAAAGTTAAAACAATCAAGGATTTAAGCAGTTCAGTACAGTAGATCTAGTTAAGAATTCAAATTGGAACTATGCTTTTAAGAGAGAATTCGAGTTGGCATCCAAGTGTTAACTTGGCTGCGACCCAAGGAATCTCTCGCGAGTTAAGATTAAAGTTTTCGGTTCCTTAAATCGGTAGTTCTCTAAGTCGTGAAGAGTAGTAAGAAGGAAGGCTCCGGTTCAAAAAGTGGTGTGAAATTCCCAAGTGCTAGCTCGGCCACGGTTTAAGGGTTAGGTCGGCAGAACATTAGGTCGGTAGATTTCCCCCAAGGGTTAACTCGGCCACAATTTAAGGATTAGGTCAGCCAAAAGTAAAGTCACCCAAAATCACTGGGTCGCGTCCAAATCAATATCTCGCTCCACTCAACCCGTTAACCCGTTAGCCGCTCCATCCACAAAAAACCCTCATTCCATTCATGCTGTTTCATTCATGGTATCGGAACATCCAGTAAACCAGTTCGAAATCACTGCAAGTTCAACACCTTGCAATCCTAATGCAATTCGAAAATCGATTAGCTTGAAGCATTGAAGCCCACCAATCAAACGTTTAAACCTAAATCAAACCAACTAGAGTTCGCCGGCTATGGAAAATTCACGATGACGCATTGCGTGGAGAGGTGGGTTAGGATGGAGAAATGGAATTCACGAATCATAGATGGTAAAAGGTCAGGAGAAGAAAACAAGATCACTTACACAATGTAATCTCAAGATTAATCGGTGATTGATTGAATCGAAATCGCCTTTGGAAGCTCGGGGAAGAGTTAACAGCAAAAACAAATGAAGAGGCAAGTAATGCGAAGAAAGGAGAGGATATACGACTTATAGCAGAGAGACCTGAAGCGGCGCGTGTGACCTAACTGTTAGGTCGTACACGACCTACCGACCTGGAAAGTGGATGGGTTAGAGAATGTCGAAGCATACGACCGAACCATTAGGCGTATACTTCGATGGAAAAATGTTAACTCCAACTTGGCCATGACTCAACGACTTGAGAGATTATCGACTAAAAAGGATACCGACCTAAGACCTAAGAGGGATACCGACCTAAGGCCTAAGAGGGATACCGACCTAATGCTTTAACAAGGTTGCCGAACTAATGCTTAACAAGGACGCCGACACAACTGCCTAAAACAGGATGACGACCTAAGATAGCTACCAACCTAAGATAGCTACCGACCTAAGATGGATGCCGACCTAAGATAGATACCGACCTAAGATAGCTACCGACCTAAGATGCCTACTGACCTAAGATAGCTACCGACCTAAGATGGAAGCCGACCTAACTATCCAGAGAGTTTGCCGCTCTAACTGCCCAGGACAGGGACAAGATCATGAACTATACCAAAGTCGCAACCGACCTATGACCTATGTTAAGTCGTTCACGACCCAAGCAAAGGAAGACAAGTTCAATGCAGCTACTTGGCACAGTGGCCTCTTAACTCGTACACGATCCAGGACTTACCAGTTAAGCCGTGACTTGCGACTTGCCAGTTAACTCGTTCACGACTCACGACCTAGCTTGATTCGTCCACGACCTAAAGGTACTAAATGTAAGCCCGATGCCATACTACTGATACAAGGTTGTGTTGACTCGGGGGCGACCTGGGACTTATACAAACGGACCTATGTGAAACAATGGGGATGGCCAGATAAGTCGGCCATGACCTGCCATAGGTCGGTCGCGACTTACGACCCAATGGGGAAATTTTCCTATAAATACCAACCTACCTCAAACATGAAGGGGACTTTTTGGCCGATCTCTTTAAGCGCCGATACTCTGCTGAATTCTCGACTCACTCGACACTTCAAGTACGAAAGGCATCTCAACTAACTACGAGAGGAAATCTAACGCAATCTATATGGATTCAAAGAATTCTTCTGCATCAAAGTTCTAGTTGTTTGTCTCATCAGAATTGTAATTGAAGATTGTTGTAAAGTTGTAATCAATTCAGTAATAAAGAGAATTAAAGTGGACGTAGGCTTACCCTAAGCCGAACCACTATAAAAGCTGTTGTCTTTTCAGCTTTCTCTGTGACTTTTCTACTTGTTTTTAGTTCCCGTGTTCACGGGTGGTGCTTTCGCTCAACTTCAATCTACACCGGGGTGTTAGCGTCTGATGTTTACGTTAACATGGGGTATACATTCTTGGCATGAAATGTAATAATATACAAGCGTGTACTTTAAGCCTTTGGATCTTTAAATTGAAATTGTGATAATGTTGTAAATACGAATAAATTGGAAAAATATGTTTATAAACTTAATTAACATTTACGAAACATGTCATAAATAAATTTAAAGGAAAATGTGAAACTAAATGGAGTAAGCAATACGAATTAAAAGTGAAATGATTTCAAATAAAGCCATGACTTGTAAATTGTTATGAAATAAATAGATGTTGCAATAAATGGTTATAAATAAAGTTGTGATAACATTAAACTCGAACAATATCTTATAAAAAGGAAATAAGTTTTATAAGTTGGTCGTAAAGAAATTCCTTATGAAATGATTTGCAAATAAATTAGTTTTAAATGAGAAATATTACATGTGAAATGAATGTAATTTAAATTAAAGAGAAATATAAGCTATATTATGAGAATGGATATATTAATGTTTATATTAAATGGAGAAATTCTGTGAAACAAATATTAAAGTATAAAGTGATATTTGTGTTAATCGATGAGATTAAAAATGAATTTAATTGAAATGAAATTGTGATGAAACAAATTGGAATAATTACATACGTTGCATGTATATTATTTTATTCGCAAAATTAATTTGATCCGGTTTTGGGTACACAAGTTGTACGTGAATTACATCACTTCGTGTTGAGATTTTACATTCGATTCTTGATGGCGAATATTTGATATGGATTTTTGGTTTGATTGTAGAATTCTCTATCATAGTATATGGCTATGCAAGGAGAATGATGGTTTCTAGTCAAGAAACCATATCGAAGTCCGCATTAGGGAAGTAGAATGGACCATACTAGTTTGAAAGCAAACTTGTGTGATCGAGCGGGCGATCTAATGTGAATTTGCGAAATGATGACACACGTACATCTTATGTTCTAATATTATTGATATGCTTTGGTGCTGAAATTCAAAGTTGTAGGGTTGGATATCTTCATAATTTAAATTGGAATTTTCTTCTATGCAAAACTGCTATTGATTTAAAACCATTTTTACAAAAATATTTCTTTTATTTTTCTTATACAAACTATCTTATTTTATTTTATTTTGATAACTGTGATTTTTTATATATATAAAAGTGAAAATGTTTTCGATAAGCATTATATACCTATATATATAAAGCAAATAAGAAATGTTATTCTATATAAAAAGGTTTTGAAAGGATTTGAAATTTTGAAAAATTATAAGAAATTGATTTATACAAAAATGATTAATAACTGTAGAGTTGAATTTGAAATTCGAGAATTGAATTCCGGTATTTTGAAATTGGTTTTAAGATTTTGGAAAATATATAAAATAATACGATTTAAAAGTATTTTTCCGAATAAGAATTGTTTCAAATGAGTTCAAATGAATTCCAATAATTTTGAAGAAATTTCAAAGAAGTTTTCAAGAAAATAGAAGTCCCGAACTCACTTATGTCGCTAGAAAAATAATTTCGGTGATGAGTGCATGCATCATCGACATTGATTTTTGAGTTTCAGAGTAGGGAAGAGGGCACTTTAATAGCTTCGCTATGCAAGTGATTTTGTAAAACTGTTTTTGATTTCAAATTCCGAAGTATAATTTGATATTTTAGAAAGATATAAGTATATAGTTGAAACAATTTAAAATGAGGCGGATATTCAGTCCTCGAGTTTTGGATTTAATAATTGATTTATTGATTTATTGTTGATTTTCAACTCTTGAATTGAAAATTTGATTTCCCTAACTTTTTTGAATGTTCGAACGCTTCCAAATCGAGATTAAATTTTCAAAGCTAAGAAATTTCGAAGAGTATAAAATGTTTGATAAAGAATATAAATTTAGTTTTGAAATGTTTTGAAAAAAAATAGTTGAATAATGGTTTTCAGAAAGGTAAATTGGATATTTCACATAGAAATAGATAGTTTAAAAGTTTTAAAAGAAGGGATAATTATAAATTTGGAAACTATTTTGAGTATAATTGATTTTGGGAAAATATTTGGTTTTGAAATTAAATTGGAATTAAAAACCAGTACTTATATGGTGATTTTGGAAATGAATTTGTTTGACTTGAATTATTTTAATTTGGAAAATGGGATAATTTTCTAAACCTATTATTTTGGGAACTTTGAAATTTAGATATTTAATTTGGAAGAAAATTTTGTGAAATCATATATGACTTTGAAACTGAATTGATATTGAAATGATTTGAAATTTGAGAACCTTATATTATTAAGCACTTGATTTGGGAGTGGTCGAACTTATATAAAATGGATTTTATAAGTATGAAGTTGATTTGAAATCTATTTATTTGAAAGGTACTCAATTTGGAAAGAGATTTTGTATAATCGAAGTCTATATAAGAATGATTTGCTATATTCGAGATTATTGATTTGGAAAGTATTCGATTTGAAAATGGAATTCTATATATAATGGACTTTATATAAGTATGATATTTGAAAGTGATTTGAAAAGGTACTATATGATATATATTTTCAAAGTAAAGATATGGAAAGTGCCTTCTTCTTGATATCCGCTTTGTGGCCACATCGTGGATTCATTCTATTGATATTATTCTATCTAATTTTTGGTTTTCCAGATGTAATACTCGAGTGTTACCACTATGGCGTAACACAAGGTTTTTTTTCTCTCGCGACTGCATAGCGTAATTGCCTGGCTGAGTCTGGCCTAGGGTTACGGATTGTTTCCTGGGGGATCCAGGCGTAACCATTGTGTATCCTGAAATCTGTGTAGGTCGCGAATAGTAGCAAAACTGCCTGGCTGAGACAGCCTAGGGGTACGGATTATTTCCTGGGGGACCCAGGCGTAACCATTGTGTATCCTGCACTCTACAAGTCATCATGGCGTAACTCGCAGGGCAGAGAAAGCTTACGGATACGGATTGTTTCCTAGGGGATCCAGGCGTAACCAATGTGTATCTGCGAACCATGGTCGGACAGAGGTTTTGGTTGGTTGTTTTGTTTGGATTGTACTTTCCATATCTGTTTTAAAGGTTTTTCGAGTATTTTCACTGGGTGTTGAAACAAGTCTACTAAGTACTTGAAGAATTCTAGCTTTGCGCCTGATCAACACATGGCCAGAGTCTGCAAGAACGAGGATAAACTTGTTGAAACATTGAGTTATAAAAGTATTTTCGAAAGGAAAATTTATTTCAATATAACAGTATTTTATTATAAAAGTATTATTATAAAGGTATTTATTATAAAAGTATTTTTCCCAACAAAGAAATTTTGAATTAATATTTGAAATTTAAAATTTTATGGTTTGATTTAACGATTCGTGCCTGATACTATTCTTTTGAATCTGCCTTATCTGCTCAGATTTAGTTGTTCACCTATATTCTGTTTCCAGAATCTACCTTCCTTTCCTTTTTGAATATAATCTTTAAAATATATTTTTTATTTATATACTACATGGTTTAATAGAAAATTATAAATATTTTGGAAGTTATTAATTAAATAAAAATATTTAAAGCAAATGATTATTGATTTATTAATAATGTTTGCAAAGTGTCTTGAGGTAAATTAATAAATTTATGAATTATGGATTTAATGCTTTCAAATAACTTTCTTGTAAATATAACTAATGATGTGAATAACTGTTTCCAAATAGTTTTCATATGTTTATAAAGGTGTCATTTAGACATATAAATGTTACTTATAAAGGAAGCTGGAAACTTTACAAATGGGTTTTGAATATTTTTAAAGTACTAAAGATAATTGAATTGCAAATGAGGCTTTCAAATGAATATTGCAAGTAAAATTTATATAATTTTCTTTGAATGTAGAAATTAAAGATACTATATAAATGGGAAAAAAATTGATTTGCAAAGTTTATTTATAGCAATATACTTGACAAATAAATTTGAATCCCTATGTTGGAAGTATAGTTTGAAATATTTACTTGATTTCAAAGTACCAATAGTAAAGTTTATAGGTTTATTTACTATTTAAATTTTGTATTAGAATATTCATTTTGAAACAAGTGTTTAAATTAATTATGAAGGTATGAAATTTTATACTTTGATTTAGAAATTTAATGTAAGATTTGAGTATACTATTAGTTTCAGTTTAATAATATTGAGTTCATACTTATTTTAAAAATAATGAGTCTAATAAATTTTTTTGATTTAAGGAACCCTATTTTAAAGCTTATTATAATGTTTGATATAAATTTCCAACATTGTTTTAGACTTTTGAAAAATCTTTGCACAATGCTTTGAGGATGTTTTAAATATATCGTATATTTTTACTAAGTGAATGAAGATAAATGTTTAACTAAATTTTAAGATATGTTTAAATATTTCTTTTCTCTTCCAGGGCAAATACCAAAAAACTTAAATTTTTATTCAATAAACGAATGGAGTTATATTCTGTAACAACCCGCATATTTAACGATTATATATTTAAATGTTTTATATAAATATAGCGTCGTTAGTCGAAATTAGGTCCGAAAAGTTACTTTTTGCAAATTGCCGATTTTGAACTCGAAACCATTTCCATTGATTCCAAAATGGTGTTTGCGATCTTTTTGAGTATAAGCTTTAATATGTCTGGAGTAAGTCGAATTTTGCTATTTGCTAAGTAGGCTTTTGGGTTTGGGTTTCACCCAAACTATTCTATAAACCAACTCAGCACTTTCTCTCCTTCCATTCACACATTTTCATTTCTTAAGCTTAAGAAAAACTGAAAATGGGGGAAGAGAATGGGAAATAGAAATTCCAAGCCCTAGTTTACCTTGCAAACTTGAATTCTTGTTCCAAAATCAAAGAGAAGCTATTGGTAAGCCTCCTCTTCATCTTCTCCAACTCTTTCTCCTTCAATTTCAGAAAATTTCCTAAACCTAACTTAGGGAAATACTTGTTTTGATCTTAGATTGAAGCTAGTGGAGTTGAAGTGGAGAGTGGTTGGTTGTTTTCTTTTCTATTGAGCTTCTCTATTCTTGTTTTGAATTAAAAGGTGAGTTTTAAAATCACATCTACTTCTCTTGATATTATCGATGTTAGGTGAGATTTTTATCCCACGTTTATGTTTACAGCTATCTTAGGTTATTAGGAATGAATTACTAATACATCTATATGTTCATTTGCTTTCGATTTGGATTGCTTTGGTGAAATCGCCAAATATTGATTTTTGAAGCCAAATCTATGAAAAACCTTATATGGTTGAAGGTTATGTTGTTCAGAGTGTTTGGGTGTGTCGTTAAGGTTGGGTAGTCGTTTGACGTAAGCCCATAATCAACACGCATCCGATTGCTTTCGATTTGTTGGCCATAGATGGCCTAGGTTCAGGAAATGCCTGACCATTAGGTTTCAGACGTATGAAACCCTATTTCAGACGTCTGAATATTGTTCTGGGGAAGATTTTTATTCCCAGATTCAGACGTCTGAATTTATATTCCAGACGTCTGAAAGTGCTAAATTTCAATCAGAAAGGAAATAGTCAAAATAATACCTATTTCAGACATCCGAAAGTTTGGGTTCAGACGTCTGAATTCTGTTCTGAAAAACATATTAATTTCCAGATTCAGACCTCTGAACCACTTCTTTCAGACGTCTGAATCTATTGTCTTTTTCCAATTTGCCTTGTTCGCTTAGTTTTCAAAATTTGATCGATGCATATTGATTCCAATTAGTTGTTTATGCATATTTGACCTTGATGGTTCCTTTTTGAATTTATTCACGGGTTTTTATAAATGATTTCTTCAAATCGTATTAAAAGTTCACTTCTCCGATTTATTAATTCTATTTAAAACACACACACAATTTCGCACTTCGAGCGAAGTGGAAGGGTGATTAAATGGTTGGGCAAAACACGGACCGTGAATCTGTGCGTTTATCCTTCCGATTAATCCCTGACCTATTCAATTGATCGTTTTGACCTTCGTGTCTGGTTTACCGATGAAATGAGGTGAACTTTGTATTGCTTTGAGTGTGAAATTAACTGGCGGATAGTAAACCGTTTAGTGCGAATGAGTGGTTATGGGACTCACGTTACCACTTTTCGGATTCCTTTTTGAGAGTTATGACACATTCTGCCAGTTAGTGTTGTGCAGTACTGGGCCTATGGACCTTCACCACTACGGTTTGTTGCCTTCGGGTGTGTTGCCTTTGGGTTTGCACCTTCAAGTTTGTTGCATTCGGGTATGTTTCCTTCGGATATGTTGCCTTCGGGTTTGTGCCTTCGGGTTTGTGCCTTCGGGCTTGTTGCCCTATTGTATCGCTTTCGGAGTTAGGTCATTATGAGCCGCTCAATTGATATTTGGGTTCGGAGTCTTCGGGCTCATGGATCCTTGTTTATACAGTACTGAGCACGTGCAAATTTTATGATGTTTTCATTGATATGTGTATTCCCTAGGTATCGCCCTTCGGTGTTGGTAATTTTGAGCCGCATGATACGTAGCGATTACCTTGTGGAACTTGTGTTACCTTCATTGATATTTGTTATTTGCCTTTATGGCTTGTTTTGGGATATTCCTATCCATTGTTTCTATGAGTTGCCGATGATATAAGGCTTGTTATGATATGATTCATCTTTTTGTTAGATGATTGTGTCATCTCTTTTAGAGATATTTGTTATACCTTGTAACGTTGCAGGTTTATTGTTGTTCAGTTTATCTAACTGATTTATTTGGCTAGACTGACCCGTGTATTTTATACTCGGGTTAGACCGAGATGTTTCAGGTCAGGTGCTTTTGGACTTAGCCTATTTTGCTTCCGCATGGACTATTCGGCTTGCTCCTTTTTGTCATAGCTTTTTGTGTAGTCCTATTTTGTTGTAACTCTGATATTTATTCTTCTGGATTTGTCTGTATATTGTGGTTTGCTATACCACTCGGCATGTATTATTCTGTATACTCTGTTATGTGTCGGTATATGTATATCTATGATGATCTTCTGTTCTGTGATATATATTATTATGAGTTGTTATATTATGTTCTGATAGATCCTCCAACCACCTATGGTTTTGTTTTAAGTATTCATTGGATATGTCGATCTTCTTTGTATGATTATAGTTGATGTATTCAGTAGATAGTTAGAGCAAGGCTATAGATGGTCGCTCCTATCCAGCCTTATTCTCCGTGTTAGTTGACGGCATTACCCTGTAGTGTCCTTGTCTAGCATGGGTATAGAGGTGGGGCGTCACAGCGTGGTATTAGAGCTGAGTTCAGAACAAAATATGATAAACACAGAATATAAGCACATATTACGATACATCAGAGTGTAATAAGTGATGCAAATCTTTGAATCATCGTGTCTCTCTATTCCTTCCACCATCAAAGGTTAGATAGAATTTGGGGAATACGTCTAGGAATGCATTTTATTCCGTAGGATTCCGTATTGAAGTATCTGTGATGCCCCACCTCTATACCCACGCTAGCCAAGGACACTACAAGGTAATGCCGTCAACTAACACGGAGAATAAGGCTGGTTAGGAGCGACCATCTATAGCCTTGCTCTAACTATCTATTGAATACATCGACAATAAACGTACCAAGCAGGTCGACATACCCAATGAATACTTAAAACAAAACCATAGGTGGTTGAAGGATCTATCAGAACAGAATATAACAACTCAAATGTAATATACATCATAGATCAGTAGATCATCATATACACATATACTGATACATAGCAGAGTATACAAAATAATACATGTTAAGTGGTATAACAAACCACAATATACAGACGATACCAGATGAATACATATATCAGAGTTACTACAAAATGGGACTACAAAAAAAAACTATGACAAAAAGAAGCTAGAGGAGTAGTCCATGCGGAAGCAAAATAGTCTAAGTCCAAAAGTACCTAACCTGAAACATCTCGGTCTGACCGGAGTATAAAATACACGAGTTAGTCTAGCTAAACAAATCAGTTAGATAAACTGAACAACAATAAACCTGCAAGGTTACAAAGCATAACAAATATCTCTAAAAGAGATAACACAATCATCTAACAAAAGATGAATCATATGATAACAAGCCTCGTATCATCGACAACATATAGAAACAAAGGATACAAATATCCCAAATCAAGCCAAAAAGGCAAATAACAAATACCAATAAGGTATACAAGTTCCGCAAGGTAAATGCTACGCATCATGTGGCTCATAATGACCAACATCGAAGGGCGATACCTAGGGAATATATGTATGAATGAAACATCAGAAAATTGCTCAAGCTCAGTACTGTATAAACAAGGATCCATGAGTCCGAAGACTCCAAACCCAATATCACCCATGCGGCTCATAACGACCAACATCGGAAGCAATACTAAAGGGCAACCCAATAACACCCATGCGGCTCATAACGACTAACATCGGAAGCGATACTAAAGGGCAACAAACCCGAAGGCACAAACCCGAAGGCACATACCCGAAGGCAACATACTCGAAGGCAACATACCCGAAGGCAACAAACCGTAGTGGTGAAGGTCAGAGACCCAGTATTGGACACCACTAACTGGGGGAATGTGTCACAACTCTCGAAGAGGAATCTGAAAAGTGTTAACGTATGTCCCATAACCACTCGTTCGCACTAAACGATTTACTATCCGTCAGTCACTTTCACGCTCAAAGCAGTACAAAGGTTACCTCATGTCATCGATGAACCAAACCCGAAGGTCAAGACGATCAATTGAATAGGTCGGGGACTAATCGGAAAGATAAACGCACAGATTCATGGTCCGTGTTTTGCCCAACCATTTAATCACCCTTCCACTTCGCTCGAAGTGCGAAAGTGTGTGTTTTAAATAGAATTTATAAATTGGAGAAATGAGCTTTTAAATGTGATCCGAGAGGTTTTTTTTTAAAACCTGTGGATGAAGTCAAGAATAAGTTATCAAAGTCAAAGATGCAATAACAACTACTAAAAGCAACTTGAATCGATAAAATTTGGATAACCAATCAAAATATGCAAAAATAGGCAAAATAGGCAAAACATGAGCAGGTCGGTCGACCGGTTGCAGGGCTCGGTCGGCTGGCCAGATGTAGGAAATAAAAAAAACTCAACACGAGCAGGTCGGTCGACCGGCTACAGGGCTCGGTCGGCCGAACTGCATAAATTTGCAGTTTCTGCCCTTTTTCCAATGAAATGCAATTTCTTCCGAAATGCGACCTTTCGAGCAATGGAGTTAAGGAGCCTTAGCCAATAGATACCCCAGCTCCATTAGCTCTCCGATCGCTGCCAAAAACATGTTCCAATATCAAAGTTAGGATCTTTAAGGAATTGAACCCAAACACTAAAAATTTGGATATTCACCAATTCAATCCAAACCACAAGCAAGTGCATATAAACAAGGTGTTAGGAATTCATACCCAACATCTATGAAATCAAGAGAAGTAGATGTGAGCTCAAAACTCACCTTTAACCCAAAAACAAGAAGAAGAAGAAGCTCAACAACAAGGAGAAGACCAACCAAAGTCTACTTCAACCCAACAAGCTTCAATATAAGAATAAAACACATATTTCTCAATTTAGGTTTAGGAAATTTTCTGAAATTGAAGAGGAGAAGAGTTGGAGAAGATGAAGAGGAGCTTACCAATGGATTCTCTTTGATTTTGGAGCAAGAATCAAGTTTACAAGAAGAAACCAGGGCTTGCAAATTTCTATTTCCTCTTCCCTTCCACCATTTTCAGTTTTTGCTCAAGAAATGAAAATGAAATGAAGATGAATGAAGAGAAGGGGTTGGGTTAGAGTATTAGTTATGCTAGTGGGCTGAACCCAAACCCAAAACCCAATAGAGAAAGGGTCAAAATTTCACAAACTCCAAATATATCAAAGGTTATACTCAAAAAGATCGCAAACGCCATTTTGGAACCAATGGAGGTAGTTTCGAGCTCCAATTCGGCTGTTTGCAAAAAGTAACATTTCGGACCTAAATCCGACTAACGACGCTATGTTTAAATAAAATATTTAAATATAAAATCGTTAAATATGCGGGTTGTTACAGTATCTACCTTTTGATTAATCTTGTTCTTATCTTACTTTCAGCGTATGGCTGGAAGAGGCAGGGGACGACGTTCGGATGCTGGGCGATCTAGTGGTTTACATCCGGATGACGTTTATATGTCTATTGATCAGTTTTTGGAATTGTTTAGGAGCACTCAGCCTCCAGTTCCTCCTTGAGTGTCTCCACATCACAAGTCTTCCTTCGCACGTCTGTGCAGTGATTTTGCTCATCCTTGAGGAAAGCCGTTTAAAGGCTCCGAGTCTGTTCTTGAAGTCCAAGCTTGGTTTCACAAGTGCGAGCGTATCTTCTCTCGCATGGATCTTTCTGACCATGATAGAGTTCTTGTAACTTCTAGCTTATTACAAGAGCGTGCTCTTGATTGGTATGAGCTTCTTATAGCCGAAATTGATGAGTCTACTCTTTGTTGGACTCGGTTTCAGCAGCGATTTGAACTCAAGTTCGTTCCTGAATCTAAAAAAGTTTTATTGACCCGTCGCTTCCTTGAGTTGAAGCAAGGGAAATATTCTATTTCTGAGTATGTTGCATCATTCGAGGCTTTATCTAAGTATGGTCTTGAATTCATTAGCACTTCTCATAAGAAGAATTTGAAGTTTGTTACTGGTCTTAAGAAATATCTTAAGAAGTCTTTGTTGCTCCAGCTTAAGCTTTCTTTTGAGGAGTTAGTTGATTCGACACTTCATCTCGAGACCGTCGAGAAGGAGTATGATAGTGATGTTGATGTTGAGGTTTCCAAGAACCACAACAAGAAGCCGTTTCCACTTCAAAAGAGGTCTTTTCCTTCTAAGAAGAAGAAGACTGGTGGTTCTAGCTCTCAGCCTCAGTCTTCTGGAACACCTTTCGTTCGGAAGTGTTTTAATTGTGGTTCTCCTGATCGTATAATTCGAGCTTGTTCCAAGCCTCTCTTCTGCTACTATTGCAAGAAGGAAGGTCATCATGTTTCCACTTGCCCTACTGTTCCGGCTGGTGCCAAGTCTACAAGCTTTTGCTGCTAAGGCTTCTGAAGGTCCCTCTCAGCCCAAAGGTATATCTCCACCTATTTTGGAAGGTTCTATTTTATTTCATGATCATAGTATTTGAGTTCTTTTCGATACGGGTGCATCACATTCTTTCGTATCGAAAAAGCTCGTTGATGATTTATCTTTGGATGTTTCTTGTTTGGTTACTTCTTTAAGGATTGTGAATCCTATTGGGGGATCCGCGACCCTTAGCCTGATTGGTGATGATGTTGAGATTGTTTTATGTGGCTTTTCTTTTCGTGCGAGTCTGCATGTTATTTCTTGTATGGGATTTGATTTGATTTTAGGTATGGACTGGCCAGTAGTATATGATGCCAAGATTATTTGTTCGGAGAGAATTATATACCTTCGACATCCGGATTCGCCTACTCAGCTATCTCTTATTCATCGAGATGTGGATAATTCCGAAATGGCTTTATATTCTCTTGATTCGCGAGATGATGATGATATATCTCGTATTCCCATTGCTTGTGACTTTTCTGATGTTTTTGAGCCTATCTCGGGTTTGCCACCTAAGCGGACAATTGCGTTCTGCATTGATCTCATTGCACGCGCGCAGCCAGTTAGTCGTCCTCCCACGAGGATGTCTACAAGGGAAAATGAGGAACTTAAGAAGCATCTTTTAGAGCTTGAGTCCAAGCAGTTGATTCAATACAGTTTTTCTCCGTGGGGATCCGCGGTCGTCTTCGTGAAGAAGTCTGATGGAACTCTTAGGCTTTGCATTGACTACCGCAAGCTTAACGATTTAACCATCAGGAATAGGTATCCATTGCCTAGGATCGATGATATGTTCGATCTATTGAGTGGTTCTAAGGTCTTTTCTCAGCTAGACCTTGCCACAGGTTTTCATCAATTACGAGTCGCGGAGGATAGCATACGTCTTACCGCTTTCCGCACTCGTTATGGTTCTTTTGAGCGGCTCGTTATGCCATCGGGTTGACGAACGCTCCTTCTTTCTTCGTCGATCTCATGAAGCGAGTATTCCGGGAATATCCCGATAAGTTCATCCTTGTATTCATTGATGATATCCTTATTTACTCTAAGTATGAAGCCGATCATGCTAATCACTTGAGAATTGTCGTGAGTACTCTCCGTCACCATCAGCTTAAAGCCAAATTCTCCAAGTGCCATTTTTGGGAGAATAAGGTTAAGTTCTTAGGCCATGTTGTATCTTCCGATGGCATTTCTGTCGATCACACAAAGATCAAAGCCATCCACGATTGGAAGAGGCCTGAGAATGTGCATGAGATTCATATTTCCTTGGATTGGCGGGTTATTACCGTCGGTTCATTAAGGATTTTTCCCATGTTGTGCTTCCTCTCACCAGCCTTACTCGGAAAGGCATTCGTTTTATTTTGTCCGACAAGTGTGGAGCTTCCTTTCTGACTTTAAAGGAACTTCTCACTAATGCTCCTATGCTGGTGGTTCCCGAGGGGAATCATGATCTTGTTGTCTACGCCGATGCTTGTGGTAGTGGTCTCGGTGCTGTTCTTATGCAGAAGGATCGGGTAGTTGCTTATGCTTCTAGGCAACTGCGTCCGAATGAAGTTCGCTATGCCACTCATTATCTTGAGTTAGCCTCCATTGTCTTTGCCTTGAAGATTTGGCGACACTATTTATTAGGCGAGCGCTTCATTCTTTGTACCGATCATAAATCTTTGAAGTATTTGTTTACTCAGAAGGAACTCAATATGAGACAATAGCGTTGGCCGAGTTTCTTGCTTCCTATGACTTTGATATCCAGTATACCCCTGGAAAGGGTAATCGTGTTGCTGATGCGCTTGGCCGCAAACATTCGGCTGTTGTTTCTATGATGCTTGCCGAATGGGATATTCTTGAGACTCTATCTTTCTGTGAAATTCGTAATTGAGGTTCATCTTTTGATTCTCCTATTCTATTATTTAGTTTGAGAGCTCGACCTATTTTATTGGATCGTATTGCCGATGCTCAGCGGCGTGATCCTAATTTGTTGCATCTTATTCAGCTTTGTGAGCCTAGATCCTGTGATGAGGCGTTGCGGGATTTCAACATTGATTCTCATGGGTGTCTTCGCAAGAAGAACCGTCTTTTTGTGCCTTCTGATTTTGCACTTAGGAATGACATTCTCGATGACTTTCATCGTTCTAAGTATACCATTCATCCTGGTAGAAGTAAGATGTATGCCGATATGCATCGTGTTTATTATTGGGAAGGCACGAAGCGCGATGTGGTTGGCTATATGAGTAATTGCATAACTTGTCAGCGTTTTAAGGCCGAACATCAACGTCCTTCTGCTCTTCTTCATTCTTTAGAGATTCCATTGTGGAAATGGGATCAGATTTCTATGGATTTCATTGATGGCCTTCCTCGTTCGAGATTGGGCCATTCTAGCATTTGGGTTATTGTTGATCGCCTCACCAAGTCTGCTCATTTTGTTCCTATTAAGTCTAATAGGACTGCTTCGCATTTGGCTAAGTTGTATGTCAAGAAAATCGTGAGACTTCACGGTGTTCCTAGTTCTACTGTGAGTGATCGTGATCCTTTATTCACGAGTCATTTTTGGAAGAGTCTTCAGCAAGCTTTGGGAACAAAGCTTAATTTTAGTACAGCTTATCATCCGCAGTCTGACGGACAGACTGAACGGGTGAATCGTACCTTGGAAGATCTTCTCCGTATTTGTATTTTTGATTTCGGTGGTAGTTGGGAGGATCACCTACCTCTTGTAGAGTTCTCCTACAATAACTGTTTTCAGAGTAGTATTGGTATGGCTCCTTTCGAAGCCTTATACTGAAGGCCATGTCGATCACTTTCTTGTTGGTTGGAATCTGGGGAGAAGCTTATTCTTGGTCCAGATTTTGTTCATGATTCTTCCGAGAAGATTGATCTTATCCGGCTGAGGATGAAAGAGGCACAGAGCCGCCAGAAATCCTACGCGGATAGCCGTAGGAAGCCTCTCGAGTTCTCGATTGGTGATCTTGTTTTTATTCGTGTTTCTCCTTTGAAACTGGTTATGCGTTTCAGTACGACTGGGAAATTGGCTCCTCGCTATATTGGACCATTTTCTATTACTGAACGTATTGGCCCTGTGGCTTATAGAGTTTCACTTCCTGCTCATTTATCTTGCATGCATGACGTGTTTCATGTCTCGCAACTTCGGAAGTGTCTTCGGAAGCTTGAGATCTCACCGGACTTATCTTTTGACAACCCGGAATTTTCAAGCATTTGAAATCGGAATATTTAATTGATTTTAAATATACAATAGATCAATTTTAACTTGAATTACGAATATCACGATTTAGTTCATAATTAAATTTTTGAATTAAATAACTGGAAGCCGAGCTAAATGTTGAATCTGAAGTTTTATACCTGTTGAAAATAATTTGAATGCTTGAAAAATTTATATTAATAGGACTGAAGATAATAGAAGTTGTAAAATTTAAATTAACAGAGATTTGTTCAGTTTTAAAATTTTGTATCTTAAATCGAATTTAAAAAATAGCCTTCCGAGGCACAGTCTCGGAGTTCGACGAAACCAGTTCCATTGGATCCGTAATATTGACTTATTATCGGATTTCAAATTTCGTATTTATCGGAGTTATTGTGCGAGCGTATGATATATAAACGTGATGATAATTTAATTGATAATAAACTAATGAAATTTAATTTAATTGATCGAGCTTCTGTTGTACGCCATCCTTTATCCATTCCTCAACACGCTACCCTTATCTTCCAGTATACTCCATTTCTCGTCACTTTAATCAAAGCATGGCCGCACATTCATATCAACGCTCGTTCTTCCCTTCAATTCGTTTTTCAAATTGATATCTTATAGTGGCTGAAGCCTTGTATCTTCAGAAAACAAAAACCCTTACTCCTTCGTTCGAAATAAAGGCGTGGTCGAAACCCCCTTTTTCGTCTCCAATCAATTATCGCTCCTCTTAAAAAAAAAATGCAGCCGTGCGAAATCAAACCGAGGAAGGAGTTGTTCGATTTTTCTCGAGCTCGCGCGGCGATGCAGGAGGGAGATCGTTTGGGGTAGGCGTTCGTAAGCACGACGGGGTTTGGTCGGGATTTTGGGGTCGCGCACATCTCGGTAGGGAAGGGTTTTGCAGGGGATTAGGGTTGGGGGCTTTGCGGTTTAGGCTTGTCGCAAAGGAGCCACCGAAGGTGAGAGGAAGTAGGGTATTTTCTTTTTATATTTTGTTATTAATTCTATATTTATAGCTAAATAGATTAAGAACATATAATATCTCAACCCTCTGTTTGGATTTAAATTGATTTGTAGAAATTTTTATAAGTTGGATTCATACAGTTTTTAGTATATGCTGTTTCAAAAAAAAAATTACAGTAAAGAAAATTTATGTTTTGTTTATTTATAAAAAAGGGTATAAGTATATGATGTACATATTTGTATATAGTTAAGGAAGTAAATAAGGATTTGAAATGCCAAAGAATTTTATAAAGGGGTAGATGTTTGAATCTAAAAAATAAATAAATAAATAAAATATAGTGTATATTTGAAATTTTATTTAATTAACTTATTTAATTATTTGGAAGCTAAAATATTCTGTTAAAAGGAAATCAATTTTAAGATTGATTATTTATTAAAGTTAAATTTATTGGTTAAAATTAATTACCATGTCACTAAGTAATTTATTAGATGGAAACTTTATTTTTGGTATGGATTTTTTTAATGAATATATTAAAGTTATTTTATGCTGAAATTATTTTTTTCAAACTGTAAGTTGAAATAAATCATGGGTTACAAATTTGAATTTAAATATGTAAGGGAAATTAATAATTCAATTTATTTCAAATATTTATAAATTATAAATTGTTATTCAAGGTCCAAATATCATGAAGAGAATAGTCAAGAGGGAAGTAGATTGCGATCAGCAACAAAATACTCAAAGGTGGGTTAATCTCACTCAGTTTAAATTTAAATTTAAGTGATTAAATTTAAATAATTGACTGTATGGTTGAATTGATTGATGTGATATAGTATAGTATAATTTGGATTGGCATATTATGTGACGCTAATGTCTGTGGATGCAGGGAAACAGGTAGGAGGGATCCAACCGGATCCCTCAACATTTACTTAAATTATTTAATACCCTCTGATGTGATTATTTTATATTCCGTGATGAATTTTATTGATAATAGGAATATTGGATGTAATGGTTTACCTGAATATATTCCAGTGCACTAAGTTATTAAGATATATATAGAATTGGATTTTGGAAATAAACGAAGAGAATTTGTAAGTAAAATAATTATAGAAATTAGAATAAATTTAAGATTTAATTTATTGGAAAAGAAGTAAAGTGCCCTTTAAAATTCTAATAAATAAATCTTAAGTTAGTAAGGGAAATTTGAATAATCAGAAGATTAATGAATTTTAAATTTTAGTGTTATCATAAAACATTTATTTAAAGTTTAAGATTCAATTTATTAAAAAGAATAAAGAAGGAATTTGGAAGAAGCTGAGATTAGTATATTTCAGTTAAAAGATTTAAAATCAAATAGAAAATAATAATAATAAAAATAAAGTCCATAATTAATGAATTTTGAAATGAACCAAGTAAGTAAAGAAATTTATTTCAAATAGAATAAATTGGAAATCAATTTGGGAAATTGATTTAAGTGCTTGAAGTTGGGATTTTCTCTGGATGGCCAAGTACACGTTTTTAAATGTAAATTTGTAAATATAAATTAAACATTTTAAAGTTGTTTTTAAAGAAATCACGTTTTGTAAAATTTATTATTTCTAATATTTAATTTCTAAAGCAAGTATTTCCTTTTAATATATTATAGCAATAAGTATTTACAGAGTGATTTAGTATTTGTTTTAAAGTTTAAATCTGGTTTTATGTTTTATTAAGTAACCTTATTTTCAAATATTCGTATAGTATGTATTTTTAACAAATTATTGAAGTAATTTAACTTAAATGTTTAAAGTATATTTTCAAAGTAAAGTGTTTTAAATTATTTAAAAATCTAGTTTTGTGCTTGGTGATTTCAGAGAAGATAGAAAATATTTGGAAAGTTTATTCTGAAAAGAAAGATGGTTCTGAAACTGTTGTCAAAGGATTGAAAATAAAAATATATCTGGTGAAGATATTTTTGAAGTAAATAAATAATTTGGGAAATTATTTATTGATTGATGGATGTTTGTGAATATAAATGGATAGTTAAATCACCGACTATCAATATTAGGCAAAAATGCGTTGATCGTTTCAAAGAGACCGGGATCGAGATTTATTTCTCGAAAACCACTTCGATCCGGTTTGTACGTTTTGTGAAAAACGATTTTCGATTCCAAGATGGAGTAGTGAAGTGCAAGGGCTAGTTGCTACTAATCCTGAGGATATTTCAAAGTGGATGTAGTAGGAATAGTGCCTTCGGTTCCGTTCGAACCCGAGACGGCCTTGTATGGACGGATGCTTGCGAAACATCGTCAGGTGGACGATGGGCATTCTAAGGGATATTGTTCTTAAAGGTAACGCTTAGCCTCAAGCCTCATCAAATGGGAATGACTGATAATTAGGGGTTATGCAGTAAGGCTAGGTGGGTAGCACCCAAGCAGGGTGAGGTCATTCCAGTCTAGATGTCCCTTTTTATTTCGGCTTAGTGGGCGGCTGCTGATCCCAACCGTGGGGTGATCTCATTTGGGATTATCCAGTAAGGGTAATCCCGGCCTTGTGTTGCAGGGGAGCGGGCGTACTCCTCGATTCGGTGATCTAGGCCCCGTACTGTGACAGGTGGTACCCTAGTGCCTAGTCATTAGTTGGAAATCCATTCTCCATACGAGCCTTGTACGAGTTTTATTTGTATTATCCACTCTGTGGCTGGTAGATGGAATTTAATAATGTAACAATTTTGGCTATTTTATAAGTATTTGTATATAAGCCCTATTATAATATCAGTGGATTTTTACAAAAATTGTTTTAGCTATCGTAAGGTAAAAACCCGACATGTTTATTTGTGGCGTGGTCTTAGGAGATGCTTTTGTTTTCAAAGGACTTTTGAAACTTTAATAATCAATTGGGTGTGATTTTCTCACACTGGTATTCCAGACTGACTCGGGTATTATTTAACTGTAATGCTCGGGTCAGACCGAGTATTATAGGATACAAGATATGATGCTGTGAAGCTCAGGAGACGAGCCGGATGACGATACGTACATTCGTACTTGTTATATATATATATATATATTCCCGCTGTGTTGAGTTGTTGTGTATCCATTGTATGATATTGATGTTGAGCTGTGATTGATGTACTCTGATGATGTAATATATACAACAAAGATATTTGATGTTTGAGTAAAAATTATTTATTATCTATTATATTTTATTCCGCTGCGATGGTTAGATTCTGTTGTTGTTTTCTCTTCTTTTACCTCTTCTTATTAAAACTCAAATGGTTCGTATTTCTATGAAACTTGAGTTGATTGTTGTAGAATAGTGTTGACTCAAGGGGTACGGATTAGCGGGTCGTTACAGTTGGTATCAGAGCTTAGGTTGGTGATAACCTTGGCTCTGGTGGGAATTACTCATTTAAATTAGAGTCTGTAGTACTCTATAATGAGTTTGAGCGTATTAATATATATGAGCGCGTATTTGTTAGTGAATATAAATAGTTTTAATATTGTGTTGATTGGTTTATTGAGTGGCATATGAACCTTCGTCGGCACAGTCTGGACAACTGTATCGAAGGGGTTTCTAAACACTTGAATAGAACAATCGATACGATATTGGTTTAAATGTCGGTGAATGAAATAATTTTGCCCAAAAATATATTTTGATATAAAGAAAAGTTTTTATAAACTATTTTAGCTAATATATGGTTGCTTGGATGTTAGAAATGATAATATTAAATTATTATCATTGTTAAGTAAAAGTTTAACTTGAAATGGAGAATATAACCAAAGTTAAGGAAATAAATACATTATAAATTATAAAATTCATAAATATGAATTATAAAATTAAATTTATAAATATGAATTATAGATGTAGATTATAAATTGAAATATAATTAAATGGGAACTTGAATAAGCATAAAACAATGCAAATGAATTGTGGGTAAAATTGATTTAAGCAGGATTTGGAAATTTAAAATCCCGAAGAATTTTGAAGAATTTGTCGAAAGGTTTTGATGATAAATGATAGCATTATTGTCATGGGGGTGTTTCTGGAAGGAAATTGTTTTAAATGGATTTTGAAAGTGTAATAGCATGGGAATCAATTGGATTATTGGGAAATAATTCGGATGATGACATCCGCATCATCAGTATTCATTTTCTAATTTCTATGTGATGGATTGCTGCCAAAAACTGATTTGTTCAAAAAGGTAGTTGTTTTTGAAAATTTAAAAAAGGAAATTTGTTGTAATAAAAGCCAGGATTGGTTTAAATTTTTTGGAGAAGTGAGATTTGACATGTTGGAAATTTCAAAATGATTTGAAACCAAAGCCGGGAGTTTGAAAATCCTGATAGGACGGGTTTTAAGCTTATAAAATTGAAATTACTTTTAAATTAGGAATGGAATATAAGATTCGATAGGTTGGAATAATATCCAGTTGTTTTCGGATTAAGTTGAAATTGAATTGAGTTAAATAAAATCGAGTTAAAGTAGAAACTGAATTGGAAAAAGAATTCAACTGAATTAATGAATGGAAATAAATTCTTACTGGAACGAATGGGAAATAAATTGAATAAGGATTGGAATTGAAGTAAATAAATTAGAATAACTTGTAAAGGAATCAGAATTAAATTGCAGGGAATAAAAATATGCTTGGGATATAAATAAACATAAGGCTTGAGTTAAAATAAAGAAACAATATATTCAAGCCTATCACAAATGGAATTGTGTAAATAATAAGCTGTGGCTTATAAAATTTGAAAATGGAATACAAAATCCAAAATAAAAATTGTTTGATGAATTGAAAAATAAATTGAAGATCCAAACTGAAAATTTTAAAGTAAATTGAACTTAAGCAAATTTAAATGAAGAGATTTTGAGACTTAAAATCAAGTTCTGAATTATAAGTTGGGAAAATACTATTTAGATAATGAATTAGATAATGAAATATGTATTGAGAACCCAATTTAGTTAAACAAAGTTGAATTGTGAGTTTATGATGAAGTTTGGAAATAAACTCAAGTGATAAATTAAATTCGACTTAAATTGTTGGTAAAATGAAATTGAACTATGAATTCATAAAATTGGGTGGTAAATTGAGAATGGATAGTGGATTCAGAACTTGAGTTATTAATTTAAATTTAACTTGAAGTGGTAATAAATTAAAAATAATTGGAAATGTAAAGAATA
The DNA here is from genome assembly GCA_030765085.1 of Allium cepa. Lineage (NCBI taxonomy): Eukaryota > Viridiplantae > Streptophyta > Magnoliopsida > Asparagales > Amaryllidaceae > Allium > Allium cepa. The sequence continues at coordinate 947,357,569 of CM060943.1, read as the reverse complement.
GAAATGAGAGTGGATTAAAATAGTAATGGTATGGTTTGCAAATAAAATCCAAACAGGTAGAAATAAATTGAAATGACCTTGTAATTTATTAAGCAAACTGAGAATGAATCGAACTTGCAAATTTGAAATTTATAATAACTAATCAAGTTAACTTGAAAAGAGAACTTTGTTTGCAAAATGAGAATGAACTTAAGTATAAAATTTGAATAAATTGAAGTAAATCGACTTAAGCTAAATGAATGAAGGAGAGTTGAATTGAATTCAACTTAAACAAAGTTTAATAATAGTGGATTGGATATAAATCAAGTAAAAATGGGTTTTAATTGAAGTAAAATTCGGTGAGTTGCCGATAATATTTAATGAAATGAAAATCCTTAAACAAATAATTGTAAACCATTTAAATTGTTAAGGATTTGAAAGAACTTGGTGACTATAAGGAAAATTGAAATGGATATTGAAGGAAATAGCTTGGTTTGGTTTGAGCTAAATAAAATAGTGTTAACTCCACTTTCTCTACGACCTAACGACTTAAGGAAGCCTACGACTTTAGGAAGCCCACGAGTCAAGGAAACCTATGACTTAAGGAAGTACACGACTCAAGGAAGCCTACGACTTAAGGAAGTACACGACTTAAGGAAGCCCACGACTGAAGGAAGTACACGACTTAAGGAAGTACATGACTTAAGGAAGCCCACGACTTAAGGAAGTACACGACTTAAGGCATTGACGACCTAACAAGTCAGAGTACTTCACGACCTACGACTTAAGGTATGGACGACCTAAGGAGTTAAGGTCTAGACGACCTAAGAATTGAAACGGTCTAAGCAGTTCACGACTTAAGAAGTTACGATCTAACAACCTAAAAAGGGTACGACTTAACAACTCAAGCCACGGAAAGGTTAAGACAACTACACTTAAGTCTCAACCGACTTACGACCTATGCTAGGTCGTTCACGACTTAAGACTACGAAGACAAGATTCAATGCCGCATCACTTATGAGAGGACCGGTTGACTCATTTGCGACCCACGACGTAGTTTGAGTCGGCCACGACCTAAACTACCGAGTTAAAATCCAATGCCATGATACTTATGCCGCATCTTTTTAACTCATTCGCGACTTAGGACTTATGACATGAATTCAGGTAGACAAGCTTACCTCTACTAAACCGTGGACTTGGCTCGATAGGTCGGCCACGACTTATCCTAAGTCGTCCACAACTTAGGACTTGGCAATAATTCCTGCCCAGTATTCTCTATAAATACATTGCCATCTCCAACTTTCAAAGGACTTTTGGACAATCTGTTCAAGCGTCGATACTTTGCCAGTTTCTAAACCGACTCTATGCTTGAAGTTTCGAAGAACACTACAGTCTACTTTGAAAGACTTTCAAACATCCTACATGGATTCAAAGACTTTCATCTACATCGATACTTACGCTACTTGCTCAAAGTGTTTTGTAACTAAAGAGATTTGTACTTGAAGATCATTGTATCGTTCTGTAACAAGATCAGTAATAAAGATACTTAAAGTGGACGTAGGCTACTCCTTAAGCCGAACCACTATAAAATCGCTGTCTCTTACTGTATTTTCTGTTATTTTAGCTGATATTCTGTTCCCGAACCGTCGGGTGGTGCTTTCACATTCACACACCGGGGTGTTAGCGTTCAATTTTAAGCGTTAACATTTTTGGTGCTTTCATTGAGAGGCCAACTCAGGATACTTCCATCATTGCTCCGCAAAAGTTTGTGGAAAGAGTTTCTCTCAAAACCAGAAGTCCATCGGAAATCATGGCTCCTGGAAGAAAGGGTAAATCTACTATATCCGAAACTACTCAAGAAGGGACCTCTGCTTCCCAATACTAGATCAGGAAACTCCTACTTTCGGAGTCACAAGAGTTGAATTAGATGATGCAGTGTCCAGGTTATATCAACAGATTGAAGCTCAAAACGCTTTAATGATGGATAGATTGAATACCATGCTTGGGGCAAGTCGACGACCAGAAAATAACGAAGTAAACCTTGCCGAAGATGTTCATGATTCCCAAGACAAAAGTATTCCTCGAAGAACAGATGGCATCGCCACAGGGGCACCTTCCCAAGCTGGGGTTTCAAGGTCGCAACCAACTGTTCATGAATATTTGCCAAGGCAAACTTTCAAAAGAACAGCCGACGTCCGCCCAGCGAGGCCTCTGAACGACGAGGATTACCTATCAGGGATGGTTCGCCAAATCATGAAAGAGAGCATGCAAAGGGAAGAAGATGAAAAAGACTGGGGCTTCGCCCCAAGCAAGACTCCGTTCACTTAAAAAATCTTGAAAGCAGAATTTCCAAAGAAATTTGTGCCTCCTACTATCCCGGCCTATAATGGAATTAGTGACCCTAACCATTTCCTATACAAGTACAATTGGCATATGACAGGGGAAAGAGCATCTGACGAGGTTAAATGTCGATACTTTCCAGTGTACTTGGAAGGTGTGGCCCTACTTTGGTTCACAAAGCTATCGGTCCGGTCTATAGACCAATTCTCTGACTTAACTCGAAAATTTAAAGAATAGTTCAGGCTGTATGCATCAAGGGCAATGAATATAATGTCGCTGTCCAGCCTTGAGCAAACTCCCGGAGAATCTATCAAATCTTTCTTGAATCGCTTGCACATAGCTTTGGCCGAAGTAGACAATGCAGAGCCCCGTATGATCCTGACCTACTTGATGCGAGCCATCGACAAGTCGGGTGAATTCGGAAAATGGATGAAAATGAAGGAGCCGAACTCACTTGACAAGTTTTATAAAAAGGCCGACGAATTCATGCGACTAGAAAGCCTTTCTGGGCCAGCAAAAGTAGTTGTTGCCAAAGTCGAGGATAATAATGTTACTTCTAACAAGAGAGAATCTGGTAACCAGAAAAGGAAAAATGACGAAGGAAAGAAGCAGAAAAATGAGAAGAAACCTCGCCGCTTCGATACCTCAGACTTTACTCCTTTAACTGATACTCTATAGAATATCTTTTTCGCAACCAAGGATGTTGTTGAGTATCCCAAACCACCTGAGATGAAGAGAGAAGCAGTGAATAATGGGAAGTTCTGTTGATTCCACAATCAACCTGGCCATGACACTGACCAATGTCGCCAGTTAAAGAACGTGATTGAAGAATTGCTGAAACAAAATAAGCTGCAACAATATGTGAAGAAAAACAGAGTCGACCCAACCTCATTCACTCAGGGACAACAACGTCAATCTGGTTTAGGCAACAAAACTGCAGCGCAAGAATCTTAAAAACTTGTTATTGACGTTATCACAGGGGGTCCTCACCCAGCAGGCGAAAGTTGGGACGAGTTGGAGAGAAATGCTTATGCTTTGAGAAGAAATTGACCAAAGTGTTGCCAACTACCCACCAGAACTGCAGCTCAGCATATTCCGCTCCAAAGGGAAATCCAACCCTAGAACCATGGAACAATAATCACTTCATTTTTAATAGCTTTGCTTAAAATTGTGAAGTTACCATGAATGTATCATTCTTATGTTGAAAAAACCGCTATAAAAGTAGTGTTGATCAATAAAAGAAAAATAGACATCCTGCGTTCTTTACTACAATTTAATGCCTGTTTTATTTTGATATGCAAATATATTTAAAATATTGCTAAAATCTCGATTTCAAATTGCAGGCTATCAAAGCAAAGCTTACCTATTCAACACATCGCAAAGCTTAGCGGTTCCTACATGTCACAAAAGTCTCAAACCATACTCCTACAAGAGAAGTGTTATTTACAAATGGTTGAAGATTCCACTAAAGTGGGCACCTTCCTAACGAGAAGGTCCGGACCTTTGACATTAAACTGTAATAGTTTGTGCTAACAAACATCCGGTGAAGTGGCTCGCATCTACCCCGTGGATTCACTCAACAATAAAGTACACTTCTCCGGCAAAGGCGAACATGCCAAGAGAATGGGATGTGAACTCGAAATCGCTAAGGAGAAGATGATGAAAAGGACGTGACTAAAGCCCTCCTCGGAGGCAAAATGCTTCTCTACGTAGACCAAGTGCTTCTCCTCAGAGACCGAAGCCCTCTTCGGAGGCAAAACGCTTCTCTACGGAGACCAAATGCTTCTCCTCAGAGACCAAAGCCCTCTTTGAAGGCAAAGCGCTTTTCTACGGAGACCAAATGCTTCTCCTCAGAGACCAAAGCCTTCTTCGAAGGCAAAACGCTTCTCTACGGAGACCAAATGCTTCTCCTCAGAGACCAAAGCCCTCTTCGAAGGCAAAACGCTTCTCTACGGAGACCAAATGCTTCTCCTCAGAGACCAAAGCCCTCTTCAAAGGCAAAACGCTTCTCTACGGAGACCAAATGCTTCTCCTCAGAGACCAAAGCCCTCTTCGAAGGCAAAATGCTTCTTTACGGAGACCAAATGCTTCTCCTCGGAGACCAAATGCTTCTTCTCAGAGACCAAAGCCCTCTTCGGAGGCAAAACGCTTCTCTACGGAGACCAAATGCTTCTCCTCAGAGAAAAAAGCCCTCCTCGGAGGCAAAACGCTTCTCTACGGAGACCAAATGCTTCTCCTCAGACACCAAAGCCCTCTTCGAAGGCAAAACGCTTCTCTACGGAGACCAAGTGCTTCTCCTCAAAGACCAAAAGCCCTCTTCGAAGGCAAAACCCTTCTCTACGGAAACCAAATGCTTCTCCTCAGAGTCCAAAGCCCTGTTCGAAGGCAAAACGCTTCTCTACGGAGGCCAAATGCTTCTCCTCAGAGACCAAAGCCCTCTTCGGAGGCAAAACGCTTCTCTACGGAGACCAAATGCTTCTCCTCAGAGACGAAAGACCTCTTCGGAGGCACACGTTTCACCGAGAATGAAATAAAACTTCCAAGTGTTGAAACGTGGAAATCCCTCTTCGGAGGCCCATTTCACCAGGAGTTGAAGTGTAAGAGTCGCTCTTCGGAGTTCCACTTCACCAGAAGCTGAAATGATAAAAAGACCTCTTCAGAGGCACACGTTTCACCGAGATCGAAATAAAACTTCCAAGTGTTGAAACGTGGAAAGCCCTCCTCAGAGGCACAACTCTTCGGAGGCACACGTTTCACCGGGATTGAAACAAAACTTCCAAGTGTTGAAACGTGAAAAAGCCCTCCTCAGAGGTACAACTTTTCAAGAAGCATTTCATCAGAAATGCAAAACAAAGATCAAAAAGCCCTCCAACGAGGCGCAATATAAAAAAAAAGGGGTCCCCTTCAAAGTTACACTTTAGCTCTCAAAGGAAGATTGGTTCATCTATTTTGAGAAGGCCCTTCCTCAAAAGACTAAAGTGCCCTTCAGAGGCCCGCTCTACCACATAGGAGAATTCTCTTTGTAAAAATGTACATATGCACAAAAGAAAAAGTGATATCTCCGAAGGTTGAGGCATAAAAACTTATATGAAATGAGGTGTACTCTGTTTAGGGCGAAATGATATTTCCACAAATATGGAATAATTATTCTCCAAAAATAGGAGTACAAGTCCCCTCGAGATTGGAAATATTACGATGAGCTTATGGTATGGGGGCAATACGGTATGGCTGCATTGGTAAAAGCAACGCCCGAACAACATACCACAAGCTCACTGTAACATTATATAAAGAAACTTGCACATATAAAAAAAAGAAAAAAGAAAAGAATAGATGCATTCTCAAACACAGAAAGAAGTTTGTAAAAGCAAGAGAATCATTTTATTCAACGTTATGAAAGTTATGTACATTTATTCAACGTCATGAAAATTATGTACATATGCAGGTTTCAAAATAAAAGAAAAGCGGGGGCCGGTACCCGCACAACGTCCGGTCAGTACAAACGAAAAGCTAAATGCAAAAATTAAAAACAAGGAAGGGGAAGCAGGGCTCATCACTTCTTCTTCTTACCACCACCTTTGGAGCCTTCACCTGACCTAATAGGTAGTTTTTCAAGACGTCATGGGAGAGTCGGGGAAGAAGGAGAGAGGGCTACTGCCGGATCAACCTCCGCTTCCTTTTCAGTAACAGAAATGCTTTTCCTTTTCTTCTTAGAAGTAGTACTCTTCCTCCTCCTCTTCGAAGAAGACTCGCTTCCCGGAGTAAAAAGAGCAGACAATTTTATATCATCGGAAATGGTTCACTCCGGGGACTCATTGCCTTCTACAAGCCCTTCTCCCCCGTGCTCCTATGAAGCATTAGGATCATCTAAGTCTCGGAGAGCCTCTATTTGCTCCACTTGCGACTCAGGTTGAGAGGCGGATGGAGGGGTGACTTGGAGAGGCGGGGGAGGAATAACTGAAGGATGGGGAGTCTGAACGATGCTCGACACTTTCTCTACAGAAGAAAATAAGTTAAAGTCGGTAAAGAGAGGAGATAAAGGCTCGTTGAGATTCAGGAAGTAGTCAAGAAGCTCATCAAACTCATAGGAAGCAAATGAGAAGTCTATTTGAGCAAGATCAGCATTAGGATTACCTGGCGAAGTAGGCTTTGCTACGTCAATCTCAAGACCTAGCGCTTCACCGCTCTCTTGGCTTTCATCTCCATTATGGACAGTCGCACCTTCTGTGATAGCTTTGGTAGGGGGTGGAGAATGAGAACTGGAGCCGACAATGTCGATTTCGGCCGAAGGTGAAGGCTGAACTGGATCAGTTGAAGTAGTTTTTTCCAAATGTTCCCCTTCTGCCATTTCGGATCTTAATTTCGCAAGTTGTTCTTTTCCCCTGACAAGAGCGGCGCGAGCTTCGTCATCCAAGTAATGCTCCTGAAGAGCTGATTCCGCATAGCCAGCACCTTTACCGCCAAGCATGTCAAGTGCGGCCTCCCAAACTTCAGCCAGAGTAACTTCATATTTGGGGCCTAGAAAGGCGAGACTACCGCGCCCCAAGACGCTGTGTAGATAGAAGTCAAATAATGTCGAGCTGATGCTGGTCTTCATTGCCTCATGAGATTCTTTAGCTCCAATTTTACCGGCAACGGCCTCATCACGCTCTCTTTCAGCTTTGGAGAGTTGCAAGCTTTAGCATTTCGATCTCCGCCTCTTGAGAGCCGGTTTTCTTCCGAAGCTCTTCAATATCAGCGATATACCCTCATTGATTTTGTTTTGCACCTCGAGCCTATCTTCGGCATCCCTCTGAGCAGCATGAGCATCCCGCACTTGTTCGTGAAGCACTTTCTCCCTCTGGGAGTAGGAAGTAGAAGAAGTAGAAAGCTCCTCTTTAAGCTTTCCTACTTCCGCTTCGAGCTTTTCGTTATAGTCAGTGATGCTCCTCATCTCTGCGTCATGTTCATTGAGAATTTTTTGCCATTCAGTTTATCATTCTCCATGGTCAACATAGCTTCAAGATTCGCATGGTTCACTCTCAAGATTTCGTCAATAAGTTTTTGCCAGCTCGACATTCTCTCAATATCAAGTCTGACGGCATCAAGATTTCGCAACATGGCAGGCTTGTCAATTGGAACTAAGTCGAGATCAAAGCGAACCCCCTTTAAGCACCATTGTGGAAACCGTCTTTGGAGAGTAGATGGACCTCGCCCAACTTGATATGAAGGCCTGTTGATGATTGTCTGGATATCGGTACGGGAAGGGGCAGGAGATTGAGGAGGAATGGGAGCAGTGGTCTTCTCAGAAATTGCAGGCACTGATTGCTCACTAACTTTAGCCCGTTTGCTTGGGTCATCAGCCATGTGGCTCTTCCCTCTGTCATCGTGGGATTTACGTTTATGGGAATTACCCACTCTATGGGAAGAATTGTGCCGCTCATCCCCTCTTCCATAGCATTCTTCGTAAGAACGTCTCTCCCGAGCCTTTCGAGCAGTCCTCTCTTCATCAGTTTCCCTATAAGTGGAAAGATAGCGCCTATAGTCATACTGACCATGCTTTCCGTATTTCTTGAAGTCGTCGTAATATGAACCACTTCGCCCCATCGGAGAATCTGAAATTGAAAAACGACAAGTCTTAAAAGTCTTCATAGAAAAGAAGTTAAGTACGAATAAGTGCTGAAAGTTCTAAGTGTGTGTGATATGCAAACTACGCGCGTCAAACTACAAACCACTCTTCGATCGCAAAGCAATGGTGGGGGTAGTAGTTATCGTCAACTCTTGAGTCAACGGAGCTTGTTGCGAAGTAGAAGTCGCTTCAACTACTGAAGAAAAACCATAGTAGTAACAGGGTCGTCTTTAAAAAGTTCCTGTGAAGTTATGATCAGGTCGCTTAGCCCTCAAAAGTATCATCACCGCCATGCCCAGCGGGAGTTTATTTTTCGGCTTCCAGATCGGCCGCATCTTCAGATCAACGAAGAGTTTCTTCCTCCTCAATAACTGGGGCAAGTGCCGATTTGCCGGACGGACCCGCAACATCGGTAAGTGTGGGGCACTTCACCAGTAAGGTTTCAGTAGAGGGCTCCTTAGGCATAAGCGCTTCAGCAGGGATTGGGACATCTGGTGCCTCCGTTGGAGAATCGGGGACTTCATGAGGCTGAGTGGAGCGAGAAGGGTGAAGAAGTCCGAACTGGTGAAGGAATTCGTCGTTCAACAAAAATTTCATGTCCCTCTCTTCAACCGGTATAGCCATGCGCCTCCCCAGAGTTGGCTTGTGGTTGGGATCTCTAGAAGGAGGGGGGAGCGCTGAAATGAAAAAACGAAGTTAACACTTGGCAATTCGGACTTTGCAAAACTCAGAAAATAGAAGAAGTAAAGGTAGATGATCTTACTTCCTTCCCTCCACACAGCATAAAATCCCGGGGGGCAACGGACAAAGAAGAACTGAGTTAAGAACCCATCAGTAGTGTCGGAAAGGCCAACGATCAATTTGCAATTTTGGGCGCTTCTCACGACGGTGACAGAAGGGTGATCCTTAGTCCTGGTAAAGGAGCATAAGAAGCAAATCTCATCGAAGCTTGGAAGTCGATCAAATGTTCTCCTAAATAGCACACACAGCCCATTAGAATGGCGTAGCCATTGGGGTGTAGCTGGAATGGGGAGATGGCTAGTTGACGAAGAAGATTCTGGAGAAAATTATTGAAAGGGGGAATGGCCCCGCTCAGGCACATTTGCCGGTTAACCGCTACAAAGCCAGGAGGTGCCACATCAGCAGTGTTAGTTTTCTCAGGAAGAATGGCATCTACTTCAGCAATGCCAAACTGAGTGCATAACTGACGAAAAACTTTGTATGATAATGTGGTACAGGCTCTCTCTGGAGGATTAACTAGGGGAGCCGGAATAAGAGTGGCTTCTCCAGTCTGGGCTGTTATCTCTTTTTGTTGAGAAGTCATTCTACACAAGCAACTGGATATTCAAATGTGAAGGTGCACGTTTCCTAAAAGTGTGAAGTGTTGTGCAGAACTAATAAAAATAACAATTAAATATAACTGGAATTAAACTAGTCGACAATTGATCGATTACCAAATTTCAGGACTTTTTAATTTAAAGTTCAGGTATAGTATTGGTGCAAACTGGGCAGTTTCAGTTGACTATTTCAATGTTGCTCTAATACTTTACTTGAATTTGATGATTTAAAAGCACTTTGTTCAAACAATCTATTTAAGTTGATTATCTGTTGTTAACTAATCTGCCATTTGATGTGGGCAGTCGGTGGCAGTATATTTGTCCCAATTTTCTGTAAATGATGTATTGAACAGATTGTTAGCTTGCAAGTCAAAAGTGATCTGTGAAAGAATGCAACAAAGTTTAACAGTTTAAAGACTAAACAGTTCAAGGTTCAAGCAATCCAAAGTTCAGAAAGATCAAGTGCTAACTCGCCGACGAGTTAAGGAATTTTCCTGCGGGTTAAGTTAAGTCGTTGGTTCACTGGCTAACTCGTCCACGACCTAAGGATTATGAGGCGAGTCAGGATAGGTCGCTTCAATTTTGAGTCGTTGATGTTTTAAGTCGGCAGTGCTTTGAGTCGTAAGTCGTGGAACAGAAGAAAAGCTTTAGTTCAAAACAGTGAGAAATTCTCCAAAGTCCTAACTCGGCCACGACTCAGGCCTTAAGTCGTAAGGTTGCTAGGTCGGTTCATAGTTAAATCACAGAGATCGCTTGGTCGCATAAAATTGCTAGATTGTATCCGAGGCAATATCCCACTCTATTTGGCCAACTTACCTTCCCATCTAACTCCTAACCCGTTAACCTTCTAACTCTTAACCCGTCAACCCAATAACCTCTCGATCAACAACAGCCCTAGTTCTATCACACTGCTGAATCGCCACAAATCGCGAGTCGTCTTAAGTCAAATCTAACAGCTTTGAGTCCATCGATGACCAATGCAACAATACTCGAACGGCTAAAGGGGTGAATCGGAGACGAAGAACGGGGCTCGTAGATTGACGATGTTCGACGATTGAAAAAGAAGCAGGATCGCTTACGTAGTGTGATGCTAGAGAGAATCGGAAACGAATCAGGAAGGAATCACCGTAGGGAGCTCGGAGAAATGCTAATGGCAGATGCGACTTAGGAGATAGATAATGAGAAGAAAAAAATAAGAAAAACGACTCAAGTCTTTTATATCTCAGGGCAGTGGAACCCGAATCGGCACATGCGAGTTAAGGAAAGTTGAAGCACACGACCTACGACTTAGGCGTGTGCTTCAAGAGGAAAATGTTAACTCCGCTTTCTCTATGACCTAACGACTTAAGGAAGTACACGACTTAAGGAAGCCCACGACTCAAGGAAGCCTACGACTTAAGGAAGTACACGACTCAAGGAAGCCTAGGATTTAAGGAAGTACACGACTTAAGGAAGCACACGACTTAAGGAAGCCCACGACTTAAGGAAGTATACGACTTAAGGAAGTACACGACTTAAGGAAGCCCATGACTTAAGGAAGTACACGACTTAAGGCATTGACGACCTAACAAGTCAGAGTACTTCACGACCTACGACTTAAGGTATGGACGACCTAACGAGTCAAGGTCTAGACGACCTAAGAATTGAAACGGTCTAAGCAGTTCACGACTTAAGAAGTTACGATCTAACACCCTAAAAAGGGTACGAATTAACGACTCAAGGCACGAAAAGGTTAAGAAAACTACACTTAAGTCGCAACCGACTTACGACCTTTGCTAGGTTGTTCATAACTTAAGACTACGGAGTCAAGATTCAATGCCGCATCACTTACGAGAGGACCGGTTGACTCATTTGCGACCCACGACTTAGTTTGAGTCGGCCACGACCTAAAGCTACCGAGTTAAAATCCAATGCCGTGATACTTATGCCGCATCTTTTTAATTCATTCGCGACTTAGGACTTATGACATGAATTCAGGTAGACAAGCTTACCTCTACTAAACCGTGGACTTGGCTCGATAGGTCGGCCACGACTTATCCTAAGTCAGCCACGACTTAGGACTTGGCAATAATTCCTGCCCAGAATTCTCTATAACTACATTTCCATCTCCAACTTTCAAAGGACTTTTGGACAATCTCTTCAAGCGTCGATACTCTGCTAGTTTCTAAACCGACTCTATACTTGAAGTTTCGAAGAACACTACAAGCTACGTTGAAAGACTTTCACACATCCGACATGGATTCAAAAACTTTCATCTACATCGAAGCTTAAGCTACTTGCTCAAAGTGTTTTGTAAATAAAGAGATTTGTACTTGAAGAGCATTGTATCGTTTTGTAACAAGATCAGTAATAAAGATACTTAAAGTGGACGTAGGCTACTCCTTAAGCCGAACCACTATAAAATCGCTGTCTCTTACTGTATTTTCTGTTATTTTAGCTGATATTCTGTTCCCGAACCGTCGGGTGGTGCTTTCACATTCACACTTCACACACCGGGTTGTTAGCGTTCAATTTTAAGCGTTAACAAATAGTATGGAATAAAACGTTAATGAATGGATTGTGAATGAAATTTAAATGGAATGTGTCGAGCTAAATTAATGATTGCGAATGAATTAAAATAAAAGGGGAAATTAAATTGGTAATGAAGATGAACCTAAATTGTTAATGGTTTTGAATAAACTAGTTTGGTTAATAAAATGAAACGCAAGGAGAGTGAGAATATATGGATTGTGAATAAATTGAAAATGGAACAGAATGAAGTATAAATTGAGTTGAAATCAATTTAAATTGATTATAAACATAAATACTTATTTATTCACATAGATCTCGTTAAAATTCATGGTATAAATTATCATTTGATGTAAATAGAAGTAATTAAAATTCTATGTATTGATAGGGATAAAATAAATTGATTTTGAGAGCAACTGAAATAAATATGAGTTGGTTTTGCTCAAAAATAAATTTAATGTAAGCAATTGAGTTTTAAATCATTCAAATTGATGAAGCTGTATACGAATGGATTGAAAACCATTCAAATTGAATGAAAATGGTTATAAATTAATTGGAATAGTGGAATTAGTATGGGGTTTTATCAGTTGCTTAAGGAAAATGTTTGATGTGCATTTCTTTTAGAATTCATATGTTTTAATCATTGCAACTAAGTGAAATATAGTTAAGCGGTATATATTTGGCACATACATATTTAAACTGAGTAAGTACAGGTACCTAGGAGCCGTATGGCTGGATTTGTTGGTGCTATTTGCTAAAAATAATAAGCCGCTTGCCTAAAATGCTAAATAAGGTACGCCTACGCAATAAAAATAGTGTTAACGTAAAAATCAGACGCTAACACCCCGGTGTAGATTGAAGTTGAGCGAAAGCACCACCCGTGAACACAGGAACTGAAAAAAAGTAGAGAAATCACAGTGAAAGCAGAAAAAACAACAGTTTTTATAGTGGTTCGGCTTAGGGTAAGCCTACGTCCACTTTAATTCTCTTTATTACTGAATCGATTACAACTTTACAACAATCTTCAATTACAATTCCGATGAGACAAACAACTATAACTTTGATGCAGAAGAATTCTTTAAATCCATGTAGATTGCATTAGATTTCCTCTCGAAGTTAGTTGAGATGTCTTTCGTGCTTGAAGTGTCGAGTGAGTCGAGATTTCAGCAGAGTATCGGCGCTTAAAGAGGTCGGCCAAAAGTCCCCTTCATGCTTGAGGTGGGTTGGTATTTATAGGGAAATCCCCCCCTTTAGGTCGTAAGTCATGACCGGTCTAAGGTAAGTCGTGGCCGACTTATCTGGCCTAGCCCTATGGTCTCACAAAAGCTCATTTTTACAAGTCCTAAGTCGCCCACGAGTCAAAATCTAAGTCGTAAATGAGTCAGCTAGTCCTTTTGATGCGGCATTGTACCTTCACCCAGTAGCTTTAGGTCGTGGACGCTCGGATAGGTCGTGAGTCGTATACGAGTTAACTGATATGCTTGTTCCCTTCAGATAATAACCCAAGTCCTGAATTGCGTACGAGTTAAGAGGTCACTGTGTTAAGTAAGGAGCAGCACCTCATTTTCTTAAGTCGCTCACGACTTATGCTAGGTCGTAAGTCGCAGATAGCTCTAAGTCGTTAGCTCGTTTCCTTCTTAAGTCGTGCTCTCTCTTGAACAGTTAAGTCATCTTGTCCTTGAGTCGTGGGCTTCCTTAAGTCGTAAACTGTATACCCTCTTAAGTCATAGGAATCTTAAGCCATGGATGCCTTAGGACGTGGAGCATCCCCTCTCTTCTAAACCGTTGAGTTGTAGACTTCTCTATGTCGTAAGTCACCAAGTCCTTCAACTCGTTCAACTGTTAGGTCATCCATTCCTTTAGTCGTAGGTCGTGCCACCAGCTAAGTCGCTAAGGTGTTATACTTTTTAGGTGGTTAAGCCCTTAAACCGTTAAGTCGTTTTACCCCTTAAGTCGTCCAACCTCTTGACTCATTGAGTCGTGCATCTTTTAACTCGTTAGGTTGATAACTCACTGAGTCGCTTGTCCATTGAGTCGCCGCCCAACTTGAGTCGTTTGCTTATTGAGTCGTTGACCATAAGAGTTAACATTTGCCCCTTGAAGTATACGCCTAAGTCGTAGGTCGGGTGCTTTGACTTATCTTAACTCGTGTGCCGGTTCAAATTTCATTGCCTTGAAATATAAAAGGCTTAGGTTGCCTCTTCTTCACCTACTTGCATCCGTGTTTACTTCCGCCATTAACGACCTTCGAAGCTTTTCAGAGACGAATTCGATCAGTTCACCTCATAACCAATCAAGTTCCTGCCACCTTCATCATCAAACTACGTAAGTAAACTCATTGCTCGCTCAATTTCACAATTACCGTTACCTTTCGAACATGGACTTCCCACTTTCCAACCCCGATCCAAATCCTCGCACCAGGCTTCGTCTTGAGTCACATTATGATTGATTGCTGACAAGCTTGGAGCGGTTTGATTGAGTTTTTAGATGACTTGCAAGGAGAAGACGATGGGTTACCATATTTCGATTCATTTGATCCACGAATTTAGAGGAGACGATATTGTCCTACATGGGTTAACGGTTTAGGAGTTAGGAAGATAACGGGTTATTGATTAGATGGGAGGTTTGTTGATGAAGCGAAGTGCTGACTTGGACATGACTCAATAATTTTGGGCGATCTGTGATCCCTCTCGACTTAACTAGATACGACATAAGCTTTGAGTCGTGGCCGAGCTAAGCCTTAAACAAATTCTCGTTACTTTGAACTGAATCCTTCTCTCCTTAACACGCTTTGCGGCTTATAGGACCAAAAATTTAAGTAGCCAACGACTTAACTTGCAGGAAACCTTTTAAGTCGTGGACGATTTATCTTTTAGGTCGTGGACGACTCAACCTTTAGGCCGTGGACGACTCATCACTTGAACGATCTTATACTTGCCAAATTGTTTCCTTTAGCCTAAGCCAATTGCATCCCTCCCTGTTAGGTTGTGAACGACTCATGACTTTGAGAACTTTAGACTGTGATTCAATGTCCTGAACAAAAATTTAAAAACTTAGAGATGTTGATAGAACTTTATTGTATTTCCAATTTGAGTTGCCAGGATAAACTGCTTGAACTTTGAACTGTTACTTGAACTTTAAACTGTTAAACTTTGCTGCATTTTTTCACAGATCACTTTTGACTTGCAAGCTAGCAATCTGTTCAATACATCATTTATAGAAAATTGGGACGAATATACTGCCACTGACTGCCCACATCAAATGGAAGATTAGTTAACATATAGTATTCAACTTAAACATACTGTATGAAATGCTGTGAACCAATCGACTAAAGTGAAATATTAATGCAAAGCATTGCTATCTTGAACTGATTTGTTTGCATCTACATTTCTCTTTCATATTTTAAAACAACGAACCCTGGACTTCATAACTGACAAATGCTTGCTAGTTTTCATTCCGATTTTATTCGCTTACTGCTTTGTTGATTTTACACAACACTTCACACATTTTAGGAAACGTGCACCTTCATATTTGAATATCCAGTTGCTTGTGTAGAATGACTTCTCAGCAAGAAGATATAACAGCCCAGGCTGGAGAGGCCACTCTTATTCCAGCTCCATTAGTCAATCCTCCAGAAAGAGCCCCTACCACCTTATCGTACAAAGCTTTTCGTTAGTTGTGCGGTCAGTTTGGCATTGCTGAAGCAGATGCCTTCTTCCTGAGAAAAGTGACAATACTGATGTGGCGCCTACTGGCTTTGTAACGGTTAACCGGCAAATGTGCCTAAGCGGGGCCATTCCACCTTTCGACAACTTTCTCCAGAATCTTCTTCTTCGACTAGCTATCTCCCCATTCCTGCTACACCCCAATGGCTATGCCATTCTGATGGGATTGTGCGTGCTATTTAGGAGAACATTTGACCGACTTCCAATCTTTGACGAGATTTTCTTCCTATGCTCCTTTACTAGGACTAAGGATCATCCTTCTATCACCGTCGAGAGAAGCGCCCAAAATCGTAAATTGATCGTTGGCCTCCCTGACACTGCCCATGGGTTCTTAACTCAATTCTTCCATGTCCGCTGCCACCCGGGGTTTTATGCTGTGTGGAGGGAAGGAAGTAAGATCATTTACCACTACCCCTTCTATACTTTGAGTTTTGTGAAGTCCGAATTGCCAAGTGTTAACTTACTTTTTTCATTTCAGCGCTTCCCCCTCCTTCTAGAGATGCCAACCACAAGCCAACTCTGGAGAGGCTCGTAGCTGTACCGGTTGAAGAATGGGATATGAAATTTTTGTTGAACGACGAATTCCTTCACTAGTTCGGACTTCTTCACCCTTCTCACTCCACACACCCCCATGAGGTTCCAAGCTCCCCACCTAAAGCATTAGATGCCCTAGTTTCTTCTGACGAACCCATACCCAAAGAACTTGCCTCCGAGGCTTCTCTGGTGAAGTGCTCTACTACTGTTGATGTTGCAGGGTCATCTGGAAAATCCGCACTTGCCCCAGTCATTGAGGTAGAAGTGACTCAGGGATCTCCCCAACGTTCACAGAAGTCTGGCGAAGAAGCCGGGAAAACAAGCCCTGTCAGGCAAAGCGAGGATGACACTTTCGAAGGGTTGAGCGATCTCTTCGCCACCTCATAGGAGATCTTTAAAGATGACACTGTCACTACAAGGGTTTCTTCTTCAGTAGTGGAAGCGACTACTTCTTTGCAACAAGCTCCGTCGTCCCAAGGGTTGACGTTAACTACTATCCCCACGACTACTCCGCAATCGAAGAGTGGTTCGTAGTTTGATGCATGTAGTTTGCACATCACACACACTTAGAATCTTTCGGCATTTTCATACACCCAATTCTTTGTACTTTGAAGATTCTACAGTTACACTTCTTTTCTCTGAAGACTTTTAAGACTTGTCCCTCTTTTTTATTTCAGATTCTCCGATGGGACGCAGCGGCTCTTACTATGATGACTTTCAGCGCTATGGGAGGCGTAGTCAATATGATTATAGGCGCTACCTTCCTGTTCATAGAGAAACCGACGAAGAGAGAGCCGCCCGAAAGGCTCAGGAGAGGAGGGCTCAAGAAGAGCGTTATGAGAGGAAAGAAAAGGAGGAGCGCCACGATTCTTCCCATAGAGGTGACGATTCTCACAAGAGAAAGTCGCATGATGATCGGGGAAAAAGCCACATAGTTGAGGACCCAAGCAAGCATGCTCGGCACGGTGAAAAGCATGCTTCTACAACTCCTGAAAAGGTCACTTCTCCCGTCTCACTTGACATTCCTTCTGGCTCTCCTGCTCTCGGGAAGAAAGACATTCAGACGATAATCAGCAGGCCTAAATTCCAAGTTGGATCAGGCCCGGCTACTCTGCAATGCCGGTTCCCACACTGGTGCCTGAAGGGAGTGCGGTTCGATCTTGACTTGGTCCCTATTGACAAGCCTGCCATGCTGTGAAATCTCGATGCCGTCAGGCTTGATATTGAAAGGATGTCGAACTGGCAAAAGCTTGTTGACGAGCTTCAAAGGGTCAACCGTGCGAATATAGAGGCCATGCTTATTATGGAGAATGATAAGTCCAAATGGCAGAAGGTTCTTGAGCAGCATGATACCGAAATGAGGAGCATCACTACTTACAATGAAGAGATTGAAGAGAAAGTTGAGGAACTTAAACAAGAGCTTGCTACTTCTTCTACCTCATATACTCAAAAAGAAGAAGTACTTCAAAAGCAAGTTCGCGATGCTCACGCCGCTCAGCGACATGCCGAGGCACAACTTGAAGCTGAGCAGAAAACAACGGGAAGGTATCGTGCTGAGGTTACAGAGTTACGGGAGAAAGTCAACTCTCAGGAGGCGGAAATTCAAATCCTAAAGCTTCAACTTTCCAAGACTGAAAGAGAGCGTGATGAGGCCGTTGCCGGTAAAATTGCAGCTGAAGAATCTCATGAGGCAACGAAGACCAACATCAGCTCGACACTGTTTGACTTTTACCTGCACAGCATCTTGGGGCACGGTAGTCTCGCCTTTCTAGGCCCCAAATATGAAGTTACACTGGCTGAAGTGTGGGAGGCTGCACTTGACATGCTTGGCGGTAAAGGTGCTGGCTACGCCGAATCAGCTCTTGCGGAGCATTGCTTGGATGAAGATGCTCGCGCTGCTCTCGCCAAGGGAAAAGAACAACTTGCAAAATTAAGAGCTGAAATGGAAGAAGGGGAACGGTTAGGAAAAGCTACTTCAACTATTCCAGTCCAGCCTTCTCCTTCGGCCGAAATCGACATTATTGGCTCCAGTTCTCATTCTCCATCCCTGGTCAAAGTTACAACTGAGATTACAAGTAAACAAGGTGGAGATGAAGGTGAAGAGAGCGTCGAAGCACAGGCTTATGAGGTTGATATCAGGAAGCCGACTTCTCCAGGTAACTCTACTGTTAATCTTGCCCAAGTAGACTGCTCATTTGCTTCTTATGAGTTCGATGAGCTTCTCGACTATTTCCTGAACCTCAATGAGCCTTTATCTCCTCTCTTTACCGACTTTAACTTCTTTTCTTCTTTAGAGAAAGCATCGAGCATTGTTCAAACTTCCCCTCCTCCAATTATTCCTCCTTCGGTTCTCCAGGTCACTCCTCCATCCGCCTCTCAACCCGGGTCGCAAGAGGAGCAAATAGAAGCTCTTCATGGCTTAGATGATCCTATGGCTTCTCAAGAACATGGGGAAGAAGGGCTTGGAGAAGGCAATGAGTCTCCGGAGTGAACCACTTCTGATAACATAAAATTATCTCCTCTTGTTACTCCGGGAAGTGAGTCTTCTTCAAGGAGAACGAGGAAGCGTGCCACTTCCAAGAAGAGAAGGAAAGGCATTCTTGTTTCTGAAGAGGAAACGAAATTTGATCCGGCAGTAACCCTTTCTCCTTCATCCCCGACTCTCCCAAGCCGTCCTGAAAAGCTGCCTATTAGGTCAGGTGAAGCTATAAAGGTGGGGCAAGAAGAAGTAAGGGGTCCTGCTTCGATTTATCTTTACTTTTTACTTTTTGCATTACTAGCCGGAGATTGTGCGGGTACCGGCCTCCGCTTTTCTTTTTCTTTTTATTTTGAAACCTGTAACTGTACAAAATTTTGATAGTGTTGAATAAAATGATTCTTTTTGTTTGTACAAACTTCTGTCCGTATCTGAGAATGCATTTACTATTCATTTTCGTACAAGTTTCTTTATATGATATTGCAGTGAGCTTGTGGTATGTCGTTCGAGCGTAATTTTTACCAATGTAGCTATACCTTGTTGCCCATATACCATAAGCTCGTTGCAATATTTTATACTTTGAGGGGACTTGTACTCTTATTTTCTGGAGAATAACTATTCCATACTTGAAGGAATACTATTCTGCTCAATATAGAATACAGCTCACTCCATATGAGTTCCTACGCTTCATCCTTCGAAGATATCACTTTTTCTTTTGTGCTTTCACACATTTTTACCAAGTGAATTCTCCTATGTGGTAAAGCGGGCCTCTGAAGGGCACTTTAACTTCTTTTTGAGGAAGAGTATTTTCAAGAATAGAAGAACGAATCCTCCTTTGAAAGCTAAAGTGTGCATTGAAGAGGGCTTCTTTTTTTTTATAAATTGCGCCTCGGTGGAGGGCTTTTGATCTTTGCTTTGCATTTCTGACGAAATGCTTCTTTGGAAAGTTGTACCTCTGAGGAGGGCTGTTCCATGTTTCAACACTTGGAAGTTTTATTTCAATCTCGATGAAACGTGTGCCTCCGAAGAGTTGTGCCTCCGAGGAGGGCTTTCCACGTTTCAATACTTGGAAGTTTTATTTCAATCTCGGCGAAACGTGTGCCTCCGAAGAGGTCTTTCTGCTTGATTGCACCTCTGGGAAGAGGTTTTTTGGTTGATTGTGCCCCTGGGAAGGGGTCTTTTTATTTGATTGCGCCTCTGGGAAGAGGTCTTTTGTTTCTTCCCCTTGGGAGAGGCTTTTATTTTTCCCTGTTCGTTGGGAAGCGGGCCTCCGAAGAGGGCTTTTCACATTTCGTCTCACGGGAGTGTATCACCGATCATGGTTGAATGTGTGCCTCTGAGTAAGGTTAATGCCTGGAAGTTTGGAGTTTCTTTCTCTCGGTTGGACGGATTCACGGGAGTGTATCGACCGATCAGTCCGCAACTTTGTATCGAGAAAGATCTCTCTTTTTCTGGTTTAGCTCGCTCAAGGTCTTTTAGCATTTCAACTGTGGTGAAATGGGCCTCCGAAGAGGGCTTTTCACGTTTCAACACTTGGAAGTTTTATTTCAATCTCTGTGAAACGTGTGCCTCTGAGTAGGGCTTTTGCATGGAAGTTTGGAGTTTCTTTCTCTCAGTTCGACGGATTCACTGGAGTGTATCGACCGATCAGTCCGCACCTTTGTATCGAGAAAGATCTCTCTTTTTTTGGCTAGGCCCGCTCGAGGTCTTTATCCTCCGAAGAGTTGTGCCTCCGAAGAGGGCTTGTGCCTCCGAAGAGGTCTTTTGCTGTTTGATGCTTGCTCGCCCATGTCTCTTTGCCATCTATTGATGTTGGCGATCTCCATTGTCTTTCACAAGTGTCATCCCTTTTTAGTTGCCAATAATTTCCCTTGTCCAAAGAAATATTCTTCACAGTAAAGCGAGTTGGTGGTGGTAGACACAAGCTATTTAACTAGTTGTTTGTTTGTTCAAACATTTGCAGTAAGATAGAAATAGTCCACTTCCATCCACATTGCTAACTTTTGTTCGAAGCACTTCTTTTGTAGTATTTGAGTATGGAAATTTTGAATGGTTTAGTGTTTGCTTGCTGAGTGATGTCGGAGATCGCTTGGTCTTGCGATGGGTAAGCTTTGCTTTTATGGCCTGCATTATTAAATCAACATTTTAATGACACAATTAAGGTATTTTATATGTCGAAATAAAACAAAGCAGTTTATAATAGTAGAGAACACAAGATTTATAGTGGTTCGGCCAAAAGCTGGGCCTACATCCACATTATAGCTTTTCATTATTCACTTGCTTTACAATTGCTTTCAATACAAGAATCATATATTCGTAATTCTTTTACAACATTTCAGCAATGCTTTCAACTAAAATAGGGACGCAAATGATTGCTGTTCCAAGCTCTTGGGATTGGTTCTCCTCTGACAGTTGTGAGTTTGAATGTGCCATCAAGAAGTTTCGCGCCTATAACATATGGCCCTTCCCAGTTTGGCCCAAACACACCTATGGTTGTCATAATTCTCTTCAAGACTAAGTCCCAAACCTCAAAGCTACACTGACGAACTTTGGAATTGAAGTGCCTGGCTATTCTTTGCTGGTGAGCTGCAATTCTAAGTCTAGCCTCTTCTCTTTTTTCATCGAGGAGGTCAAGTGCTTCTAATTGCAATTTTTCATTCTCATTTTGATCAAAATGGATCCTTCTGTGTGAGGGGACTTCAGTTACCACTGGAATCATCGCTTCTGATCCATATGCCAATGAAAATGGAGTATGCCCATTCGCAGTTTTGTGGGTGGTTCTGTATGCCCATAGTGCAAGCGGTAACTTATCGACCAACCACCTTTTGCTTTTTCCAGCTGCTTTTTGATGGTTGATTTGATTATTTTGTTTACTGCTTCCACTTGCCCGTTTGCCTGCGGATGAGCCACTGCTGAGAAGCTTTTTCGGATCTTGTATCGTTGCAGAAATCTTGGAACTCCTCACTTTCACACTGAGTACCATTGTCTGTGATTATCTTCTGAGGCGGACCATACCTGCAAATGATATTTTTAGTCACAAAACTTATCATTTTCTTAGAGGTAATAGCAGCCAATGGTTCGGCTTCAGCCCATTTAGTGAAGTAATCAACAACAACGATAACATATTTAATTCCCGATTTGGCAATCGGCAAAGGCCCAATGAGATTTGTTAACATGAAAATCTGACGCTAACACCTCGGTGTGTGTAGAAACGATGTGAAAGCACCACCCGTGAATACGAGAATCAAGAAATAACAGTAAGTAACAGAAAATGCAGTAAATGAGCACAGAGTTTATAGTGGTTCGGCTTATGATCAAGCCTACGTCCACTTCAATCCTTTTTATTGCTGATCGGATTACAACTTATTACAATCTTCTTCAATTACATTCCAATTCAATTCAAAAGGAAACATGTAGCTAGGGAAAACTTCGATGTGACAGAGTTCTTCGAATTCATGATTGAATGTGTTGAATTCCTGTGCGAAGTTGATCTAAGCGTCTTGCGTGTGCTTGAAGTGATGGAGTGTAGATTGCTTTGAAGATAGTGAAGTTTCAATGCCTTGAAGAAAAATGATCCAAAGTCCACTGAATGTTGAAGGTGGTAGTGTATTTATAGGCGTGATTCTGGGCAGCGGTTTTCGCCCAAGTCATGAGTCGTGCCCGACTCAGGGAAAGTCGTAGGTCGCGCTCGACTTAAGGGTCAAGAGTTAGCAAGCAATGAAGTAGGTGAAGCGGTTCTGAGTTGTTCACCTGGATATAATCCTTAACTCGTTTGCGAGTCAAAGGTCACGAGACAAGGCAGCATTAAATTTATGTTTTGTAGTTTCAGGTCATGAACGACTCATCCTAGGTCGTAGATCAGTCACACTTAAATGCAGTTGCTTGCGCTTTTTTCTATCTTGAGTCACTAGGTCGTAGCTCCTTAATTCGTTGAGTCGTTGGAGGTCTTGAGTCGGTTTGCTTCTTTAAGTCGTAAATCTTCTAGAGTCGTAGACCCACTGAGTCGTTAGGAACCTCAAGTTGATGAGTCGTGGATAGCTCTGAGTCATTCACTCACTTCTTTCCTTGGCCCTGCCATCTCTTGAACCGTTGATTCGTAGCCTTCTCTAAGTCGTAAGTCGCCTGGTCTCTCGGCCCACTAAGTCGCACAACTTTTAAGTCGTGGATCACAACGGGGTTAACATTTGCCCCTCGAAGTACGCGCCTACGTCGTAGGTCGTGTGCTTCGACTCATCTTAATTCGTGTGCCGATTCATGCTCCACCGTTCAAAGCTATAAAAGGTTTGACCCATTCTCCTTACTTCCTTCTTCATGTTGTTGCAACGATCTCTTCCGCCATTATCAAGCTTCGAGCCTTCAAGAACAAATTCAACCAGTCTATCCTACCGTTGATTCAGTCTTCATCATCGCATCGTGTAAGTAAGTCTGCAGTTCGTTTGATTCCGCGATTGCCATTAACTTGCAAATCTGGACTCCCCATTGTCAACTTTAATTCAGTTCCTTATATCGCGCTTCACCACGATTGTAGCTACGATCGATTGCTGGCAAGCTCGAGGAAGTTTGATTAGGTTTTGGATAATTCGCGAGGAGAAGATAATGGGTTTCTATATCTTTTAGGCTATTAGGGGTTTGGAGAAGGCGAGATAATAGTCAGCGGGTTCATGGGTTTAGGAGTGAGACGGTTTATGGGTTAGGAGTGAGACGGTTTATGGTTTTAGGAGTGGAGATATGGTCATTCGACTAGTTGTGGCATGAGTCTTAGGTCGTAACCTAGTTAGGTCGTATCTTTCTGACTCGAAATCTTGTCTCTCTTTTATGACTCACGACTTAAAGGACTACCGACTCAAGGTATCAACGACTCAAAAGTGAAGCAACATGTCCCGCCTCGAAGTCCTTTAGGTCGTGGACGAGTCAACCAGAGAACCGACTTAGCTTATTCCCGTAAGGAAGATCCTTTAGGTCACGGACAAGTCAACCTGAGACGTTGCTGAGTCAACCTAAGTCGTCGCCGAGTCAGCACTTGTTATTTACAGCTTGGCATTTTGCACTTTTAACCCTTTTTGAACTTTGCACTGTTTAATCTTTGCACTGTTGCTTGAACTTTGAACTGTTAAACTTTGCTGCATTTTTTCACAGATCATTTTGACTTGCAAGCTAACAATCTGTTCAGCACAACATTTGCAGAAAAATGGGACGAATATACTGCCATTGATTGCCCACATCAAATGACAGATTATTTAATAACAATTAATCAACTTGAACAGATTGTGTGAACGAAGTGCTTTAAAACAACGAATTCAGGCAAAGTATCAAGGCAACATCGGAATAGTCAACTAAACTTTCCTGTTTGCATTAACAGTGTACTTGAACTTCAAATTAACAAGTCCTGAAATTTGATAGCCAATCAATTGTTAACGAGCTTAACTCCAGTTATATTTACTTTTTTATTTTTATTAGTTCTACACAACACTCCACACTTTTAGGAAACATGCACCTTCAAATTTGAATATCCAGTTGCTTATGTAGAATGGCCTCACATCAAGAAGAAGTAACGGAACAGATTGGAGAGGCTCTTCCAATAGCTGCTCCACTGGCTACTCCGCCGGAAAGAGTCTCAACTTCCTTAAACTACTGGACGTTTAGCTTATTGCGTGCTCAGTTTGGCATCGTTGAAACGGATGCTATATTTCCTGGGCCAAATGATTTTGCTGATAGGCATCCGCGTGGTTTCTTCGCTGTCTACCGCCAAATGTGCTTGTGTGGTGCTATTCCTCCCTTCAGCAATTTCTACTTCGATTGACTATCTCCCCGTTTCAACTGCACCCAAATAGTTACGCCATTCTGATGGGGTTGTGTGTTTTATTCATGAGAACCCTGGGTCGGTTACCGAGCTTTGGAGAAATTTGTTACTTATGTTCCTTCACAAAGATTAAAGACCATCCCTCCATTGTCATCATAAGGAGTGTTAGGAATCGCAAACTCGTGACTGACCTACTCGAAAGTGCTCATGGATTTTTAAATCAGTTTTTCTTCGTTCGCTGCCCCCCAGGGTTTTATGCCATCTGGAGAGTAGGAAGTAAGATTACCTGCTTCTATTTTCCATTCCCGAACTTTTCGAATTTCGGGTTGTTAATCGTTAATTTCACTCTTTCCTTTTTCAGCACTTCCTTCCCTATCCAGAGATCCAGGCCATAAGCAAGTTTTTGAGAGATTGAATGCTGTGGCCGCAGGAGAGAGGAGCATAAAGTTTTTGTTGAGGGATGAACTTTTGCATCAGTATGGGCTTTTGCACGCTTCTCGCTCTACACACCCTCATGAAATCCCAGACTCCCCAGCTAAAACTCCAGATGCCCCACCTCCTTCTAAAGAGCCTGTGCAGGGAGAAACTACCATTGAGGCCTCGCTAGTGAAATGTTCGACTCCAAAAGACGCTACGGGGCCCTCTGATAAGCCTGCACTTGCCCCAATCATTGATGAAGAGGAACCTCTTCTTCAAACCGGGGAGAACGTTGAGAAAGGAGTTGATGGAGGGAGCTCCCCTAAGCATGGCGGTGATGACATCTTCGAAGATTTGAGCGACATAATGATCACCTCTCAAGAGCTCTTCAAAGATGACCTGCTGTTACCAAAGTAATATCTCCGACAGTTGAAGCAACTTCTGCCTTGAACAAACCCCTCCATCCGGAGAATTGCCGTTAGCTATAAAACCTGTTGTAACCCCTCGACTGACGAGAGGTTCGTGGTTCAACGCGTGTAGTTTACACATCACACATGACTAGGATTTTTGACATCTTACACACTTAGCTTTTCACACTTTCAAAAAATTCTAAAGTTGTGCTTTTTCCAATTTCAGGTTCTTCAATGAAGCGAGGCGGCTCGTATTATGATGACTTCCAGCGATATGAGAGACGCGGCCAGTATGACTATAAGCGCTATCTTCCTGTTCACAGAGAGACTGATGAAGAGAGGGCCGCTCGGAAGGCTTGGGAGAGACGTGCCCATGAAGAATGCTATGGAAGACCGGATGACCGATACGATTCTCCCCACAAAGAGGGTGACTCCCACAAATACAAATCTCACGATGATAGAGGGAAGAGTCACATAACTGATGACCTGAGTAAACGGGCTAAAGTCAGTGAGGAACCAATGCCTGCATCTTCGGAAAAGATTACTGCTCCTACTTCTTCTCAGTCTCCTGCCCCTTCCCGTATTGATATCCAGGCGATCATTAACAGGCCTTCTTACCAAGTTGGACCAGGTCCAGCCACTCTCTAAAGTCGATTTCCCAATTGGTGCTTAAAAGGAGTTCGCTTTGACCTTGATCTGGTTCCCATAGATAAAAATGCCATGTTACGGAACCTTGATGCCGTTAAAGCTGACATTGAGAGGATGTCAAATTGGCAAAAACTTGTTGATGAGCTTCAAAGGGTGAATCGGGCCAATCTCGAAGCTATGTTAACCATGGAGAATGACAAAACCGAATGGCAAAAGACCCTTGAGCAGCATGATGCGGAAATGAATAGCATTGCCGCCTACAACGAAAAACTTGAAGCGGAAGTGGAAAAGCTTAAAGAAGAACTTGTTACTTCTTCCGCTTCCTACTCTCAAAAAGAAAATGTGCTTCAACAACAAGTGCAGGATGCTTATGCTGCACAAAGGGATGCCGAGGCCAAGGCTGATGGACTGGAGAGAATTGTAGCGGGCTGCCGTACTGACATTACTCAGTTGCAAGAGCAAACTAGCTTCCAGGTTGTGGAAATTGAAAAATTGAAAGCTCAACTATCTAAAGTCGAAAGGGAGCGAGATGAAGCGGTTGCTGGAAGAATTACAGCTGAAGAAGCTCATGAAGCTACCAAAGCTGACACCGGCTCGACATTATTTGAATTATATTTGCAAAGTGTGTTAGGGCGTGGCAGTCTTGTATTCCTGGGTCCCAAATATGAGGTTACCCTGGCTGAAGTATGGGAAGCCGCGCTTGATATGTTTAAAGGCGCCGGGTACACGGAAGAGGAGCTAGAGGCACACTATTTAGACATCGAAGCTCGCGCAGCCCTTGCTAGAGGGAAGGAGCAACTTGCTAGATCGCAAGATAAAACGATGGGGAAAGAGCATCTAGAAAAAGAAACAACTTTGACTGCCCCTGTCCCTCCTTCAACTTCAGTTGACGTTGACATTGCGGTTCTAGCTCTCATACACCGATTCCTACTAAAGCTGGTACCGGAGCCGCAATTACACAAGCTGTAGGTGAGCCACAAGAGAGTGCTGAAGCTCTAGACTATGAAATTGATGTGATACCACCAACTTTCCCAGGTAACCCTAATAATGCTCAGGGGGATAACTTTCCAGTTTCTTACGGATTTGACGAGCTTCTTGATTATTTCTTGAATCTTGACGAGCCATTGTCTCCTCTTTTTGCGGCAAATACTGACACTTTTAACTTTTCCTTTATAGAGAAAGCGCCGAGCGTCATTCAAACCTCTCCACCTCCCGTTACTGTTCCTCTGCCTTCCCCAATCACTCCTACTCCTCATCTGGGATCACAGGAAGAAATAATAGGTGCCCTTCGGGGCTTGGATGACCCAGCTGCTTCGCAAGGGCAAAAAGACGAAGGACTTGAGGGAGGTGAGATATCTCCAGAGCGGACTCCTTCTGATGACATAATTTTTTCTAAACTTGTTACTCCAGGAAGTGAATCTTCTTCAAAGAGGAAAAAGAAGCGCGGAATATCAAAGAAGAGGAGGAAGAGCATAATTATTACTGAAGAGGAACCGAAAGTTGAACCAGTTGTACCTCCCTCTCCTTCTTCCCTCATGCCTAAAGATCGACCCAAAAAGCTAACCATCCGGCCGGGTGAAGGGTCCAAAGGTGGCAAGAAGAAATGAAGATTCCAGTTTTTAGCTTTTTTTTTTTTTGCACGTACTGGTCGGGGATTGTGCGGGTACCGGCCCCCGCTTTCTTTATTTCGAAACTTGTATCTGTAAGAAATTGTAATAGAACTGAATAAAATGATCCTTTATTTGTACAAACTTCTTGTTTGTGTTTGCGAATGCGTTTATTATTCCTTTTTGTACAAGTTTCTTTATATGATATTGTAGTGAGCTTGTGGTATGTTGTTCGAGCTTAATTTTACCGATGTAGCTATACCATGTTGTATGTAACTATACCATGCTGCCCCCATACCATAAGCTCGCTGCAATATTTTATACTTTGAGGGGACTTGTACTCTTATTCTCTGGAGAATAATTATTTATACTTGGAGAAATATTATCTCGTTTAAAAACAGAGTACAACTCCCTCCATATAAGTTTTTACGCTTCATCCATCGAAGAAATCACTTCTACTTTTGTGTATATACACAATTTACCAAGTGAATTCTTCTATGTGGTAAAGCGGGCCTCTGAAGGGTACTTTACCTTCTTTTTGAGGAAGAGTATTTTCCAGAATAGGTAAATCATTCTTCCTTTGAAAGTTAAAGTGTGCCTTTGATGAGGATTTTTTTTTATGCCATAGTAAAGGGCTTTTTGATTTTTGCTTCTTTGAAAAGTTGCACCTCTGAGGGGGGCTTTTTCACGTTTCAACACTTGGAAGTTTTATTTCAATCTCGGTGAAACGTGTGCCTCCGAAGAGGTCTTTCTGTTTGCTTGTGCCTCCGGGAGGAGGTCTTTTCATCTCTGCCTCTGGGAAGAGGTCGTTCTGTCTTGTTGTGCCTCTGGGAAGAGGTCTTTTTGTTTCTTCCCCTTGGGAAAGGCTTTTATTTTTCCTTGTTCGCTGGGAAGCGTGCCTCCGAAGAGGGCTTTCCACATTTCAACACTTGAAAGTTTTATTTCAATCTCGGTGAAATGTGTGCCTCTGAGTAGGGTTACTGCCTGGAAGTTTGGAGTTTCTTTCTCTCGGTTGGACGGATTCACGGGAGTGTATCGACCGATCATTCCGCAACTTTGTAACGAGAAAGATCTCTCTTTTTCTGGTTGGCCCGCTTGAGGTCTTTTAGCATTTCAACTGTGGTGAAATGGGCCTCTGAAGAGGGCTTTTTTTCATGTTTCAACACCTGGTAGTTTTATTTCAATCTCGGTGAAACGTGTGCCTCTGAGTAGGGCTTTTGCTTGGAAGTTCGGAGTTTCTTTCTCTCGGTTGGACGGATTCACGGGAGTGTATCAACCGATCATTCCGCAACTTTGTAACGAGAAAGATCTCTCTTTTTCTGGCTAGGCCCGCTCGAGGTCTTTGTCCTCCGAAGAGTTGTGCCACCGTAGAGGGCTTGTGCCCCCGAAGGGGTCTTTTGCTGATTGATGCTTGCTCGCCCATGTCTCTTTTGCCATCCATTCACGTTGGTGATCCCCGTTGTCTTTTGCAAGTGTCAACACTTTTTAGTTGCCAATGATTTCCCTTATCCAAAGAAATACACTTCATAGTTAAGCAAGTTGGTGGTGGTAGACACAAGCTATTTAACTAGTTGTTTGTTTGTTCAAACATTTGCAGTCAGTTAGAGATGGTCCACTTCCATCCGCATTGCCCACTTTTGTTTGAAGCACTTCTTTTGTAGGATTTGAGTTGGAAATTTTACATGGTTTAGTGCTTGCTTGCTGAGTGGTGTTGGAGATCAATTGGTCTTACGACGGGTAAGCTTTATTTTTATAGCCTGCATTATTGAGTCGACATTTTAATGACACAATTAGTGTATTTTATATGTCGAAATAAAACAAAGCAGTTTATAATAGTAGAGAACACAAGATTTATAGTGGTTCGGCCAAAAACTGGGCCTGCATCCACTTTATAGCTTTTCATTATTTACTTGCTTTACAAATGTTTTCGATACAAGAATCATATATTTGCAATTCTTTTACAACATTTCAGCAAAGCTTTTCAAGTAAAATAAGGACGCAAATGATTGCTGTTCCAAGCACTTGGGATTGGTTCTCCTTCGACAGTTGTGAGTTTGAATGTGCCGTCAAGAAGCTTCGTGCCTATAACATATGCCCCTTCCCATTTTGGCCCAAACACACCTATGGCTGTCATAATTCTCTTCAGGACTAAGTCTCCAACTTCAAAGCTGCGCTGACGAACTTTGGAATTGAAGTGCCTGGCTATTCTTTGCTGGTGAGCTGCAATTCTAAGCCTTTCCTCTTCTCTTCTTTCATCGAGGAGGTCAAGTGCTTCCAGTTGCAATTTTTCATTCTCACTTTGATCAAAATGGACCCTTCTGTGTAAGGGGACTTCAGTTTCCACTGGAATCATTGCTTCTGATCCGTATGCCAATGAAAATGGAGTATGCCCAGTCGCAGTTTTGTGAGTGGTCCTGTATGCCTATAGTGCAAGTGGTAACTTGTCGACCCAACCACCTTTTGCTTTTTCCAGCTGCTTTTTGATGGTTGATTTGATGATTTTGTTTACTGCTTCCACTTGCCCGTTTGCCCGCGGATGAGCCAATGCTAAGAAGCTTTTTCGGATTTTGAATCGTTTGCAAAAATCCTGGAACTCCTCACTTTCAAACTGAGTACCATTGTCTGTGATTATCTTCTGAGGCACACCATACCTGCAAATGATATTCTTAGTTACAAAACTTATCATTTTCTTAGAGGTAATAGTGGCCAAGGGTTCGACCTCAGCCCATTTAGTAAAATAATCAACAACAACGATAGCATATTTAATCCCTGATTTGGCGGTCGGTAATGGCCCAATGAGATCCATTCCCCAAATGGCAAATGGCCACGGACTGACCATATGTGTTATCTCAGTGGAGTGTACTCTAGGAATTTTGGCGAATCTCTGGCATTTGTCACATTTTCGAGAATATGCAGCAGCATCTCGATTAATTTTTGGCCAAAAATATCCATAACGGAGAATTTTCTTTGCTAATGTCTGACCACCCGTGTGATCTCCACATTCCCCTCCGTGTACTTCAGCTAGAATTGTCTTGGCTTCATCTTTAGTTACACATTGGAGTAATGGCATTGAAAAACCCCGCCTGTACAATCGGCCGTCCTGGACTATATATCTGGAGGCTTTCCTTAGAAGCTTCTGTCTTTCTCTCGAATTCTCTGGGAAAGAACCTCTAAGTAGATAGTCCAGTATTGGAGTCATCCATGATTCTTGTTCCTGAGATACATTCATAACCCAGTCAACATCCATCTCGTCTGTACTTGGTGCTGACAGGACTTCTACGGGGACTAATCCCAATAGTTGAGCTTCACCAGTACTTGAATATTTTGCGAAGTAATCTGCCTTCATATTCTCTTCCCGGGGAATATGGCTTATTGAATAATGATCGAAATCCTCAAGAAGCTCCCAGGCCTTTGACAAATAAGCGGGTAGATTTCCTCCTTTAGCTTGGAATTCCTTCTTGACTTGGCATACGATAAGCTGAGAGTCATTGAAGATCTGTAATATTATGATATTTAGCTCTTTAGCGATTCTCAAACCTGCAATGAGAGATTCATATTCTGCCTCATTATTCGTCGAAGGAAATTCCAGCCTCAGTGCATAACATAATGATCGTCCTTCAGGGGTCTCAAGGACAACCCCTGCCCCAGAGCAGTAGTCATTCCTTGCGCCATCAACGTATAATTTCCATCTCAATGGGACGTCATTAGTTTCCTCTTCCTCACTATCACCTTTATCTGTGCATTCTGCAATGAAGTCTGCTAAAGTTTGTCCGTTGATAGCTCTTCGGGGATGGTAAGTGATGTCATATTGGCTGAGTTCAATATTCCACTTTAAAAGACGGCCCGAAGTCTCAGGGCGAAACAGGACTTGCTTCAGAGGTTCATCAGTGAGGACTTTGATGGGATAAGCTTGAAAATACGGCCTCAATTTCCGTGATGCAATCAGTAGGCAATAGGCGAGTTTCTCCAGCTTCGAGTAATTCATCTCTGCCCCAGTGAATCTTTTACTAATGTAATAGACTGGTCGTTGGATTCTTGTGTCTTCTTGAACCAATGCTGCACTCAGAGCGTGAGATGATATTGCCAGATATATGTAGAGATCTTCACCATTGTCGGGCTTTGAGAGTATTGGAGGCACTTCCATATGACGAACCAGCTCATCAAATGCGTTCTGGCACTCGGGAGTCCAATCAAAGTTTTTTCTTCCTTTCTTTAGAGCGTCAAAGAATGGAATGCATTTATCAGTAGCTTTAGAAATGAATCGGCTCAAAGCAGCAACTTTTCCGTTAAGACTCTGCAGTTCCTTCTTTGTTCTAGGAGCTTTGACCTCCTTCAAGGCAGTGATTTGAGTAGGATTGGCCTCAATGCCCCTAGCGCTCACAATAAATCTCAAAAACCTTCCGGACTCCACTCCGAATGAACATTTCAACGGGTTAAGCTTCATCCCGTATCTCCGGAGGACCGCGAACATTTTCGCTAAGTGATCCATGTGGTCCACTGCTTTCTTTGACTTTACCAACATATCATCAACATAGACTTCCATCGTCTTTCCGATCTGCGGTTTAAACATGGTGTTAACAAGCCTTTAGTAAGTTGCCCCCACATTCTTAAGTCCGAAGGGCATGACTTTGTAGCAGTAAAGACCAACATCTGTTATGAAGGTCGTGTCCTCCTGATCTGGCTCATGCATCATGATCTGACTGTACCCGGAGTAAGCATCCATAAAAGACAACAATTCATGTCCCGCCGTTCCATCCACCAACTGATCAATTCTAGGCAGCGGGAAACAGTCTTTGGGGCAATCTTTATTCGGATCTGAGAAGTCAATGCATACTCTCCCCTTCCCATTAGCCTTTTTAACCAGGACAGGATTTGAGACCCAATCCGGGTAAACAGATTCTCTGATGAAACCATTCTCCATGAGTCGGTCGACTTCTTCTTTCAGCGCTGCTGACCTCTCTGGACCCTGAGTTCTTCTTTTCTGTTTTACTGGCGTGAACTTTGGATCGATGTTCAGAGCGTGTACCGCAATCTCTGGTGATATTCCGCACATGTCGGCATGAGTCCATGCGAATACATCTAAATTTGCCTTCAAGAACGAGATCAGAATATTCTGAGCTGTAGTGTTGAGTTGTGAACCCACATTCAGCACCTTGTTTGGGTCCTTTAAGTCAACAGGTAACGGCACTGTCACCTCTACCGGCACTACTCTATTCTCCCTTGCACTAGCTTTTCTTGGATCCATCTCTCTCCGGGCACCGCTATGTTCACCAGTGCAGGGAACAACCTGTAGTTGCTACAAGGTTCGTTCTTTGATGCGGACTGAAGGCACCGCATCTTTTCCCATTTCTCTCCTCTTTTTTTCACGTAGCTCTGCAAGATAGCACTCCCCTCCCACGTTCTGATCCCCTTTAATTATCCCAATGCCGTTATCAGTGGGAAATTTTATAGTTAGACACCATGGGGCGAGAACAGCTTTGAATGCAGCCAGGGTCGGTCGGCCCAAGAAAGCATTTAAGCAGAAAATTCTTCAACAATTATAAAGGTCTGCTTTCGAGCTACCTTTCTCAGCCCCTCTCCGAGCTCTACAATCAAGTCTATAGTCCCAATCGGCTGCTTTGGCTCCCCAGTGAAGCCAGCAATTTTCACTGACGAAGCCTGAACGTCAGCCATTGGTATCTTCATCTAGTCAAAAGTTTTCTTAAAGAGAATATTAAACGAAGCCCCGCAATCGACCAGAATTCTTCTCACAGTGGCCGGGCCAATACCGGCAGAAATCACCAGAGGATCTATCGTAGGGGCTTCAATACCCATAGAGTCCCTGGCACTAAATATGATGTCATCAGGGAAAGCTTTCTGTTGTTTCAATGGCGTAGCATCCTCTAACACAAAAACACTTTCCTCTGTGGGTGCATGCTTCAGTGCACGAGCATACCTTTCCATCTCACCCCAGCTCCTGCCTGCTGGGTGAGGACCTCCCGTTATCACATTAATGCCAGGCCTGTCTGACTCATGTTCTACGGCCTTCTCACTCGAGCTTGGATGGTGAGCGGGGACTTGTTGCCTTTGGACTGATGAGGTTGTTGTGTCCCTACCCCTTTTAACATACTGTTGGAGGTTATTCTCTTTCAACAGCTGCTCAATTACTTCCTTCAAGTGTCGGCATTCGTTAGTGTCATGACCAGGCTAATTGTGAAACTGACAGAATCCTCCGCTTTTCTCCATTTTACCTCCAACCTTCATCTTAGGTGGTGTAGGATAACTGATATTATCTTTGGTTGCGAAGAATATATTTTCAGGGGTATCAGTCAAGGGTGTGAATTTGAAAGCTCGACCCTTCTTTGCATCCCCTTGTTTCTTTCCGCCGTCATTCCCCCTTTTCTGAGCATTGGATTCCTTTTTGTCTGGAGCATTACTATCATTCTTAGTTTCTGCTGACGCCACCTTAGCCGATGCTTGAAGGCTTTCCAAGCGCATGAACTCATCAGCTTTTTTATAGAATTTATCGAGTGAATTTGGTTCTTTCATTTTCAACCATTCTCCAAACTTGCTCGATTTATCAATTGCCCTCATCAAGTATGTTAAGACCATGCGTGGCTCAGCGTTATCAACCTCGGCCAAAGCTATGTTGAATCGATTCAAAAACGATTTGATGGATTCCCCTGGGTTTTCCTTCATACTTGACAATGACATTATATCCTTTGCTTTAGAGGCATACAACCGAAACTGCTCCTTGAACTTCTTAGTTAAGTCCGAGAACTGATCAATGGATCTAACTGCCAGCTTGGTAAACCATAATAAAGCCACTCCTTCGAAATATACCGGGATGTACCGGCACTTAATCTCATCGGATGCCCTGGCGCCAGTCATATGCCAGTCATACTTATACAGAAATTCGTTAGGATCACTTGTTCCTTTGTAAGCTGGAATAGTGGGCGGAACAAATTTTCTCGGGAATTCAGCTTTCAGAATCCTCTCGGTGAATGGAGTTTTTCTTGGAGCAAAGCCCCACTCTTTCTCATCCTCGTCCTTTCGCATACTTTCTTTCATGATTTGACGGACCATCCCTGAAAAATACTGTTCATCATCCACAGGCCCTGCGGGGAAAACGTCAGCCATTCTTTCAGAGTTCTTCCTTTACAGTCGTTCACGAAGGGTTGGTTGAGGTCCTGATCCTCCATACTGAGGAAGTGGCCTTTCAACGGGGCTTACCGCCCTTTGAGAAGTATTCCCTCTAACATCCTGAGCTCTATCAGCAGAGTTTCCTTCTTTATTTGTTGGCTGACGATTAGCCTCGAGCAAATCATTTAGCTTATTCAATATCAAGGTATTCTGAGCATTCTGAGCCTCTAATTGTTGATTCAAACCCAAAACCACAGCGTCCAATTCCGCTCGCGTAACTCCCACAGTTGGAGTTGTCTGACTCAGAGGAGGAGAAGTGGCGGTGTTTTCTTGAACACAATCAGATCTGGCAAGTCTACGTTTCCTTCCGGGAGCCATAATTTCTGTTAGACTTCTGGTCTTAACGGAGATTCTTTCCTCAAAGTTTGGTGAAGCAATGATGTAAATACCCTGAGATCGAAATTCTCAGTGAAAGCACCAAAAATGTTAACGTGAAAATCCGACGCTAACGCCTCGGTGTGTGTAGAAACGATGTGAAAGCTCCACCCGTGAATACGGGAATCAAGAAATAACAGTAAGTAACAGAAAATGCAGTAAATGAGCACAGAGTTTATAGTGGTTCGGCTTATGATCAAGACTACGTCCACTTCAATCCGTTTTATTGCTGATCGGATTAGAACTTGTTACAATCTCCTTCAATTACATTCCAATTCAATTCAGAAAGAAACAAGTAGCTAGGGAAAACTTCGATGTGACAGAGTTCTTCGAATTCATGATTGAATGTGTTGAATTCCTGTGCGAAGTTGATCTAAGCGTCTTGCGTGTGCTTGAAGTGATGGAGTGTAGATTGCTTTGAAGATAATGAAGTTTCAATGCCTTGAAGAAAAATGATCCAAAGTCCACCGAATGTTGGAGGTGGTAGTGTATTTATAGGCGTGATTCTGGGCAGCGGTTTCCGCCCAAGTCATGAGTCGTGCCCGACTCACGGAAAGTCGTAGGTCGCGCTCGACTTAAGGGTCAAGAGTTAGCAAGCAGTGAAGTAGGTGAAGCGGTTCTGAGTTGTTCACCTGGATATAAGCCTTAACTCGTTTGGGAGTCAAAGGTCACGAGACAAGGCAGCATTAAATTTATGTTTTGTAGTTTCAGGTCGTGAACGACTCATCCTAGGTCGTAGATCAGTCACGACTTAAATGCAGTTGCTTGCGCTTTTTTCTATCTTGAGTCACTAGGTCGTA
The DNA here is from genome assembly GCA_030765085.1 of Allium cepa. Lineage (NCBI taxonomy): Eukaryota > Viridiplantae > Streptophyta > Magnoliopsida > Asparagales > Amaryllidaceae > Allium > Allium cepa. The sequence goes on along the minus strand of CM060943.1, from coordinate 947,321,826 downwards.
GCTCCTTAATTCGTTGAGTCGTTGGAGGTCTTGAGTCGGTTTGCTACTTTAAGTCGTAAATCTTCTTGAGTCGTAGACCCACTGAGTCGTTAGGAACCTCAAGTTGATGAGTCGTGGATAGCTCTGAGTCGTTCACTCACTTCTTTCCTTGGCCATGCCATCTCTTGAACCGTTGAGTCGTAGCCATCTCTAAGTCGTAAGTCGCCTGGTCTCTCGGCCCACTAAGTCGCACAACTTTTAAGTCGTGGATCACAACGGGGTTAACAAGATCTATTCCCCAGATGGCAAACGGCCATGGCTGACCATTTGTGTTAGCTCAGTGGAAGGCGCCCTAGGAGTTTTAGCGAATCTCTGGCATTTATCACACTTTCGGGAATAGTCAGCAGCATCCTGATTAATTTCTGGCCAAAAGTATCCATAACGGAGGATTTTCTTTGCTAAAGTTTGACCACCTGTATGATCCCCACATTCTCCTCTGTGTACTTCAGTCAGAATTGTCTTAGCTTCTTCCTTTGTCACGCATCGGAGTAATGGCATTGAAAATCCTCGTCTGTACAAATGACCATCTTGAACTATATATCTGGAGGCTTTCCTCATCAGCTTCTGTCGTTCTTTTGAACTTTCTAGCAAAGAACCATTGAGTAAATATTCAAGTATCGGAGTCATCCATGATTCTTGCTCTTGGGATACATTCATAATCCAATCAACATCCATTTCATCTGTGCTTGGAGCTGACAAGACTTCGACGGGAACTAATCCCAATAGTTGAGCTTCACTAGTACTCGAATACTTTGCGAGAGAATCCGCCTTCATGTTTTCTTCTCGGGGTATATGGTTTATTGAATAACGGTCAAAATCTTGAAGGAGCTCCCAGGCTTTTGATAAATAGACGAGAAGATTCCCTCCTTTAGCTTGAAATTCCTTCCTAACTTGGCAAACAATAAGTTGAGAATCATTGAAGATCTGTAATGCCTTGATGTTTAGTTCTTTAGCGATCCTTAAACCAGCGATGAGAGCTTCATATTCAGCTTCATTATTTGTCGAAGGGAATTCTAGTCTCAGCGCATAACATAGCGATCGCCCCTTTGGGGTTTCAAGGACAACCCCTGCTCCGGAACAGTAATCATTCCTTGCGCCATCGACATACAATTTCCATTGGATTGGGACGCTATCAGTGACTTCTTCCTCACTATCACCCTTATCTTGACAATCGTTCACGGAGGGTTGGCTGCGGCCCTGATCCTCCAGCTTGAGGAGGAGTGCTTTCTACAGGGTCTGCGGCTCTTTGAGAAATGTTCCCTTCAACATCCTGAACTCCCACAGTAGGGTTCCCATCATTATTTACCATTTGACGATTTGCCCCAAGTAGATCAATCAATTTACTCAAGTTCAGGGCATTCTGGGCATTTTGGGCTTCCAACTGCGCATTCTGAGCATTTAATTGCTGATTCAATCCCAAAACTACGGCGTCCAATTCTACTCGCATAACTCCAGTGGTTGGAGCTGCTTGACTTGAAGGAGGAGAGGTAGCAGTATTCTCTTGAACATTGTCGGATCTTACAGAACTTCGTTTTCTCCCAGGAGCCATTATTTCCAATAAACTTCTGGTTTTAAAAGAAATCCTTTCAATAATCCTTCGCGGAGCAATAGTGGAAGTTTCCTGAGTTGGATTCTCAGTGAAAGCACCAAAAATGTTAACGTAAAAATCAGACGCTAACACCCCGGTGTAGATTGAAGTTGAGCGAAAGCACCACCCGTGAACACGGGAACTAAAAACAAGTAGAGAAATCACAGAGAAAGCAGAATAAACAACAGTTTTTATAGTTGTTCGGCTTAGGGTAAGCCTAAGTCCACTTTAATTCTCTTTATTACTGAATCGATTACAACTTTACAACAATCTTCAATTACAATTCTGATGAGACAAACAACTAGAACTTTGATGTAGAAGAATTCTTTAAATCCATATTGATTGCGTTAGATTTCCTCTCGAAGTTAGTTGAGATGCCTTTCGTACTTGAAGTGTCGAGTGAGTCGAGAATTCAGCAGAGTATCGGCGCTTAAAGAGGTCGGCCCAAAGTCCTCCTCATGCTTGAGGCAGGTTAGTATTTATAGGGAAATTCCCCCTTTAGGTCGTAAGTCGTGACCGGTCTAAAGTAAGTCGTGGCCGACTTATCTGGCCCAGCCTCATGGTCTCACAAAAGTTCATTTGTACAAGTCCTAAGTCGCCCACGAGTCAACATCTAAGTCGCAAATGAGTCAACTGGTCCTCTTGATGCGGCGTTGAACCTTCACCCAGTAGCTTTAGGTCGTGGACGACTCAAGCTAGGTTGTGAGTCGTATACCAGTTAACTGATAAGCCCGTTCCCTTCAGATAATAACCAAAGTCCTGAATCGTGTACGAGTTAAGAGGTCACTGTGTTAAGTAAGGAACAGCGCCTCATTTGCTTAAGTCGCTCACGACACATGCTAGGTCGTAAGTCGCAGATAGCTTTAGCTCGTTAACTCATTTCCTTCTTAAGTCGTGCCATCTCTTGAATCGTTAAGTCATCCTGTCCTTGAGCCGTGGACTTCCTTAAGTCGTAGAAACCTTAAGTCGTGGATGCCTTAGGTCGTAAGTCACCAAGTCCTTCAACTCGTTAAACTGTTAGGTCGTCCATACCTTGAGTCGTAGGTCGTGAAGTACTCTGAGTCGGCAATTTCCTTAAGGTATTGAGTCGGTCTATTCTCTTAGGGCGGTTAAGTCATAGCTTCCTCAAGTCGGTAGGTCGTACCACCAGCTAAGTCGCTGAGCCATTATACTTTTTAGGTTGTTAACCCCTTAAACCGTTAAGTCGTCAGTCTCTTAAGTCGTCCATCCTCTTAACTCGTTGCGTCATGCATCTTTTAACTCGTTAGGTTGATAACTCACTGAGTCGTTTGTCCATTGAGTCGCCGCCCACCTTGAGTCGTTTTCTTATTGAGTCGTTGACCATAGGAGTTAACAATTCCTTTAGTTAATATCTTTCAATACTACTTTTTAGGGCTATTCCTATTTTTACTTTATTTCAATTCTTAGTTTGTTTATATATACCTTATTAGCTTTTCATTTTTTTTCAATCTTCATTCCTGTAGCCTCATTTCTAATCTCATCTTCCGTTGCTTCATTTTTTCCAAATAAAATTTTCATCTCATTTCTTTTCACTATTCAACTTCCTCATTCCCTTTTCATTTTTTTTCTTTTTTAAATCTCCTTCTTCTCTTTTTTTTTGCTTCATTTTTATGCTTTTTTTTATTCTTCTTCAAATCTTCTTCTTCTTTTTCAAAGCTTCCTTTTCTTTTTTTTAACTTCATCTTCTTCTTTAATTTTTTTTCTCTTTTAAACCATCTCTTCTTTCTATGTCTTTTTGTTCAAATCCAGATTTATACAATCTTATCTTCAAAATTTTCTATAAAAAAAGATTAAGATAGCAAGGAAACAAAATAAAATGGGAAAGTAGTTGCAGATCCAAATCTGGCTAGAAAAGGGAAAGCAAAAAGGTGAGTGATTCAACCCACTCACGCAATACTAAAAATTCCGTTACAAGTTAAATAAAATATATGATGTGATATATAATTTTTTTATTAAGTTTGTTGATTTAAGTTCACATTTGAATTGATATTGAATCTGAATTGACATTTAATTTTATATTGGAATTTAATTGATAGTTAAACCCCGATATTGATAACTATTGTATGTTGAAATATATTGGTTGATTTGGATGTTGTTTGAAATGGATGCTTATTGGTTGATATGTAGGATGTATGGTTGTTTGTTTATTGTAATATGTCCCTGTTATCACCTTCTATATTATTGACATCATTTAAGTGGTCCTCTGAATCATTTTAGAACTGGATAATTATGACAATTAAATGATGGGTTGAAATGATATATACCCATACAATTTCTTGAATTTTGATTATTTATTAAAACTGAATTATTTGAAATCCCGTAAATTACCGCACTCGCGATGTACACTTGATAGGAGATGAAAAATCTCATAACCTCTCTGAAGCCATTGCACTCATATTTTTATTTTAGATTGATTTGACTTACATAAGAATTTTTAGTTCTGACTCGACTGTATTATTTTTCATTATGCTCGGGTCAGTCTGAGCTTTTTCAGTGTATTGAAGACCATTTTATTTTCTGGAGGACGAAGACGAAGATGAAGATTCAGTATATTATTGCTATTTATTATTATTATTCCACAGCTGCATTATATTTTTATTTTCCGATGTATGTATAACCTTGATTTGAATTGTAAAAGTATAATCAAATGTCATTTGTAAAACAGCTTCATGAACTGTTTATTTGATTATTATATTTTTTCATTCCGCTACGGGATTCTCTGTATTATTTTTCCTTCTTTTCAATTATTTTCTAATTTACCCCATTAAAAATCCTCCATTTTGAATGGTTTGAATCAGACATGTGTGGTTTATTGTCGATTTAAATCGTCCAAAAAGGTGGATCGTTACAGACTCACCTTTGGAGTTCAGAGCTTCATTTGGAAATCCAACCATCGATTCAGATTCCAGCCTTTCCAGTTGATTGGTTCAGAGAAGTCATCCGTTGCATTGGAGACTTCACTGCATTTGAACTATTCGGTTGTATTTTTCTAACTCTGATGTATATAGTAGCTTCATGAACTACTATTCTTTATCTATTCCGCTGCATTATATTACTCTGTGATTGATTTATTTACTGTATATTTTAAGTTTTGTCAAATTTTAATTAACAATTCGGTATTTTGAATTATTCAATTCGGATATATATGGTTTTATTGTCGATTTGAATGGTCCAAAATAGCGGGTCGTTACAAGAAATACTAAATAACCTGACACAGTAGAACTTCCAGCATAAAAGAAAACATTTCAAAACTACTTATTTAAAATACGTAGCAAGCATAAAGTTCTTATGAACAAAATACGAAGATTTAAATTTTTAAAAATAGTAGATTTACTCACATCAAACTGAAGAACAGAGAGCAGCTCTGTGTTTTGAAACTGCAGTATTGAATCTGCCTTTAACCTTGTTCTTTTTGCTTTGACTATCTTTGTTACTGAAATGAAGTAATTCTTATTTCGGATGAGATGATGGAAATGAATTCATATGTCCCCTATTTTGTTTACAACTTATGCTTTTGCTTGGTTTTGTAGATATTTTCATTTGTTTCATTATCTTCTTTTGTAAGCCTTTGTGTTTTATTATTCGCATACAAATTTGTAAGTATTTTATTTGTTATTTTTTTTCTTTTCTTCTTCTTTATATGTACATAACACTTTGTTTTATTTTTTCTTGCTTGCCTAATTCGCATACAATTCTATTTATAGTTATATTTTCAAACATTTAATTTATAACATATATTTTATTTTATATTTTACACTTATATTTAATATTGATAGGATAAATTTTATTTTAAACATTTTTTAACCTTTTTAAAGAAAATGGATTAAAACACAATTTATACATTAAGTAAATAATTACATATATTATTTTTTCCCAAGGTATAATTTTTAAATCCAATTTATTTTGAATACATTTTGAATTTCCAGATCAAAATTTTATTTATAGTCCAATTCAATTGAAAATATTTATTTTAAGTTTCGAATCCAATATCAAAAATAAATAAGTACATATACTTTATTAAATTTGAAAATTTCAAACAAATCCACAATTTAACCCAAAAATTTAATTGAATTACAAATTTAAATTCGTCTTTAAATCGGGATCGTTACACCGGTGTTCAGTCCTCGAGATTCAGATTTGTTTTGGTATAAACTTATCTATTGGAATTGATTTAATGATTTGTTGGTGGTTTCAAACTTTTGGATTTTAAATATGATTTCTTCGACTATATTTTTAAAGTTCGGGCATTTCCAAATCAAGGACTAATTTTGAAAGCTATGTAATCCTGAAAAATATAAATCATTCGATTATGTAAATGAGTTGAAACAGTTTTGTTAAGTAAATGAACTAGACTATTTTAAATTATACCGATTGGAATTTAGTTTTGGAATGTTTTGAACAAATTTAGTTTTAAATGGTCTGAAAAAGTTAAATTGATCTTTTGAATTGAAATGAATAGTTTAAAGGGTTAAAAAGGATAGTCATAAACTTGGGAAGCATTTTGGGTATATTTGACTTTGAGAAAGTTATTTGGTTTTGAAAATAGATTGGAGAGTAAAACTCAGTATTTATATGATGGTTTTTGAAATGAGTTTGTTTGACCTAAATTTTGTATATTTGTAAATTTGGATTATTTTTTAAATCTATTGTTTTGAGAAACTTTGAAACTGAATATTTGTAATTTGGAAGAAACGATTTGGCGAAATCATATATGATTTTGAAACTAAAACGTTATTAAAAGGAATTAAAATTGAGAACCTTGTTTTACTAAATACTTGATTTGGAAGTTATCGAACTTATAGAAAATGGATTTGTATAAGTATGAAGTTGATTTGAAAACTATTGATTTGGTAAAGTACTCAATTTGTAAAGTGAAATCTTATATAATCGAAGTCTATATAATTATGATTTGATATACTATTGATTATGGAAAGTATTCGATTTGAAAATGGAACCTTATATATAATGGACCGTATATAAGTATGAAATTTGAAAGTGATTTGAAAATGTACTATATGATACATGTTTTCGAAGTAAAGATATGGAAAGTTCCTTCTGCTTGATATCCGCTTTGTGGTCACACTGTGGATTCATTCTATCAATATTATTCTCTCTAATTTTGGTTTTTCCAATATGATACTCGAGTTTCCATCGACTTCCATGGAGAGCTCCATGGTTTTTCTTTTGAGCGTGACTGCATATTGTAATTCGCAGGGGCCGCGAGAGCCTATGGGTACAGATGTTTCCTTGGGGATCCTGGCGTAATCATTGTGTATCTACGATCTATTGGGACGCTTGGTAGTGTAATCCGCAGGGGCTGTGAGAGCCTAAGGGTACAGATGTTTCCTGGGTGATCTAGGTGTAACCATTACGTATCTGCGTTACTACTAGTCTTCACGGAGTAATCGCAGGGCTGCGGTAGTCAGCCTACGGTTATAGATGTTTTCAGGGGGATCCAGGCATGACCATTGTGTATCCGCGATCCACGATCGACATGTTTTGGTTTGGTTGTTTTGTTTGGTTTGTACTTTCCATATTTGTTTTTAAAAGGTTTTTCAAGTAATTTCACTGGGAGTTGAAACAAGTCTACTAGTAGTACCTGGAGAATTCTAGCTTTGGTCCTGATCAACGAATGGCCAGAGTCTGCAGGAACGAAAGTAAACTTTTTAGGACATGGAGTTATAAAAGTATTTTGATAAACTATTATATAAAGGTTATTTTGATCATCTATTTTATTTTTCTAAATAATTTAAAAAAAAATTAAATATTGCTTACTTTGAACTAAGAAATTTAAATCAAATGACTATTCATCATATTATAAAATGTTTAAAATGTTATAAATATAAAAAAATTAATTAAAATGTATATGGTTTTAAAATAATGGTTCATCCTTGTCTCTCAACCTACTTTCCCTTCTAGTTATTTCTATCTTCTTCCTCTTCGAAGGTCCTTTTTGTTTACGGGATTTGACATCTCCTATCCAGTGTCTGAATACTTATCCAAGTTGTTCGGTGACGTAACGAATGCAATTTTTTGACTTTCGAAAATCGACATTAATACGTCCACTGTATCAACCGCCTAACAATCGAAGGCTGGAAAACCGAATTATTATGGTTAAAGAAGAAGAGGTGGTAGAAGAAAAGAAGAACAAGAACAATATCAGAATCTCACAATCGCAGGGGAATAACATATAATAGATAAACGAATATCTTTAAAACAAGAACTACATTCGTTATTACATTACATTATCAGAGTTTACAACAACAAACAGCGGAAAAGAAATACTATAAACTAGTTGATACGCCATGCCATCCAGCTTGCCTCATGAGCTCCACAGTTTCTCCTAAATTCCAGAATATCCTAATAACCTGACTCTTAGGCTGCCCGTGTGGAAATTGGTGGGCACCCAGAGTTTAGGAAGGGAACAATAAACTCCAGGTCAGTCATGGGACTGGTGTGAGAACTTAAAACAGTTTATCTTAAAAAAACAAACAAAGAAATATTTTTAAAATAGATCCGCAATGCTTTTAGAAAATGAAACTACCATAAGGCCTCCCGCACACACACATAATGCAAACGCAGAATCGGAGAAGATTTCTCCTTATGATAGTCTAACATGCTTGATATGAGAAATTTTCCTTGATATTATTATTATAAGTGCACAGTGGAAAACCTTTCGAAAGTATAATATAAATCTTAGCCAACATACGACCATCATCGTATGCCTACTATATCTACCATCTAAACAGTGGGGCACCACCATAAGTAAGTGGCAGGTTATACAACTAAAACCGTAAAAGGCTCGTATTGTCTCTTTTGATTTTCCAACAAATGGTCAGGCCAAGGAACTTCCCATTGCCACATGGGTACGCCTCTGGAGAGACGCCTCGAGAACCTAATCGGATCTCTGCCAACACAAGGCCGAGTCACCTTTGCAAAAGTAGGTAACTACTGAAACGAGTATGTCATCCCCGGTTGTAAACAACCTTTATCCGAGGATCCTCAACCAACAACAATCACAAAGTCATATATATTTGTGACATTCACATAAGTTAAGTATCTGGGCTCCATACCATGATACCACTTCTATCCAGAAGGAAATGCACATACCCTAAGGGGCGCTACTCCCTATAACCTTGCTACATCTTTCCTGTTTTGACCATTTTCGGGGTGTGAGGTCCGACGAGGTCTCGTCCACAAAGCTACGCTTTTCAAAAAAGCTATGCTTTGATCAACAAATGATCAGCAGCACTTCATATGCCACATTACCAAATTGGGAATGTATCACTAGTAACCATCAACTACATAACCTATGAGCTCGTACGTCTCAGAGAAGGGTTTTAAGCTAAGAAAGTAAATTCTCCGCCACCAACGGAAATATATTTGATAGAAACTAGCTTTACATCTCAAATTGTAACGTCAGACACACATCCATACAAGTTCGTTCCGGGATCTAACGGAACCGAAGGCACTTCCAAAAGAAGCCCTTTCAATCCAGATATTCACTAATCACGTTCCGAATTTCCATCATAAAGGGTGATAAAATCTCTATATCGGAGATTAGCCAATGCAGAGACATTCGACGGTAATCCTTCCGTTTTCGAAAATATCCGGTCTTCAACACCGGTCTCCAAATGCTATCCATTACGACGTATCACTATTCGGAATGGGATTCATGACCCAAAGGTCCTCTCCCGGCTAAACCGAATAACGAGCGCTTATTTTTAAAATAAGCGTAGCATTCAAATTCAAGCAAATCACAACAAATATCCATTTAAAGGTAAATATTGATAGTCCGCTATTTAACTATCAATAGATATGCACAACATCAGCAGATTCCAAATAATTTCCAAAATTATTTATTTTCCAAAAATATCTATACAAGATATATTTTTCCACACTTCAACCATTTGAAAACAAATTTCAAATCACATTTCACCATTTACATCTTTTGAAATCAAATTTCAAATCATTTTCCTTACGCAGAAACACTTCCAAATATTTATTCATCTTCACTGGAAATCTGCCGAGTTCAAATACTTTAAAATAATTTATAACACTTGTCCAAAAAATAACAGGAAAACACTTTGAAATAAAACTATTTTTCTTTAAACACTTTACGTAAAATATTAATTATAAAAATATTATACCAATATTACATATAACTTATGTCCAAACTAATTTTCAAAATAAAATAAGTAGATAGAGTATAACTATTTAAATAACTATTTTCTAAAATAATTATTGATAAATTCATTGAAATAAATCATTTCCATATCAACTTAACAAATCTTTACATAAAGGATTTAAAACAATTAAGAAGTTAATTTCTCCAAAGTATCCTTTCCAAAGCCAATTCTAGAATTATATATATATATATATATGTATGTATGTATGTATGTATGTATGTATGCATATGTATATATTTTTCAACGCTATTCAGAAATTTTATTCGGCTTTCCAGCGAGAATATACTTTCATTTCAAAATGGTTCATTTAAACGAATTAAATAAATCATTACCGATTTACTTTAAATTTACGTTCCAAATTCGAAAATTTATTTCCACACTTTAAAATAAATCAATGTTTATTTTTAAACAAATTTCCCTTTTCTTTATAAATTCCATGTGAATTCACATTTCCAAAATATCTAATGATATACGATTTTCAAATCAATTTCAATTATTCACTTTCAATTTTTGTTTAAAAGATATAATCTTAAAACATTTCACTCCATATTGTAAAACATTTCCATACTATTTAATAATAAGTAATTCACAAATCTATTTATTTTCAACACTTAGAAAATATTCAATATACTTAAATCACAATTAAGTATGCAATTTATTCTTTAAGGAAAACATTCTCTTAAACACATTTATTTGAGTCAAAACGAATGTTGCGTAAAACATCTTTACGACAACCCAAAATCAATAGTATAGGGATTCGAAATTAAGATGGATATATAAATCCCAATATTATATAAAAAAATTCCTTTCGAAAATCATTTACTATAACAACAGTGTTATAGTCCACCATTTCCTTATTTCCCGAAAACGTCTATTTCAACAATGAATGTTGAAATCTATGGTTTCGATAGTTAATACATTTTAAAACACCTTTAAATCATTTTAATTCTATTTAAAAATATCACCTCCCCAAAACATTTCTTTAATATATTGTTCGTTGTCCAAAATCGTGAATATACTTCGTTAACCAAATTCAACATTTCTACACATTTTAATTTAAAGGATTATCCACTGTCCAAAATCATGGATATATCTCCTTTAATAGGCTTTCATAATTACTTATCAAATTCAATTGGTTTCGGATTTATAAAGCAACGATTATAAATTCACATTTATATATATATTTTATAAAAACTTCAACTTATACAATCCCTTAATTAACGAATTCTATCCGTCTCTCATTTAAATGCCCAAATCCAATTTATTAGTTAATTACTTATAAATCTTTTATTTTACAAAATTTATTCATTTTATAACTTAACAATTTATAAATCTATAAATTACATTCATTTATGAAATCCATTTATACTTCATTTTAACATCTATAAAAACTCGTTTATAATTCCAAATTTTAATTTATAAAATATCAATTTTATAAATCTTTTATATAAACCATTTATAATAATTCAAAAATCCCAATTTAAACCATTTTACAAATTAATCAACTACTTATTTCAAAAATCACATTTCAGTTATATTTCACAAAAATCATAATTTTTATAATATAAAAATCATAACGTATATTAATTTAAAATGAATCAATTCCAAAATTCAATAAAATGTATACTTTCAAAAATCACCTGAAAATCCTTTTAAATTCGAAATCGTTACTTTAACATTTTTAAAACTCTAAAAATAGGCCCAATGCTGAAACAGCACCAATACATCAACCATGGCATCCAAACATCATATATCAATACGATAACATAATATATCGCAAATGTCTCTACATAAATCAATAGTATTGGGGAATCCAGTTGGATCCCTCCAACCTGTTTCCCTGCATCCACATATGTTAGCACAGTACCAATCCCGTTTCAAGACGGAATATCGCGGTACATGTGTTTATATAAAATATCATCCGCTATTATGCGGTGCAATAGGGTGTCATCCACTATATAATGCGGGAAAATCAACTACAAGTACATATACAATACCAATTCCACTTCAAGGTGGAATATCGCGGTTTAATATAATAACCTCCGCTTAATATGCGGCGTATAGGGTCCATTTCAATCCAACAGATAGCAATCATCATTTAATCACACAATCAAGCAAATTTTAAATTTAACTATTTAAAATTTTAAATCGAAACAAATTCGATTGAGTGAGATGTTCTAACCTTAGCTTTAAATAACAGTTCAGTGTTTTATTTTGAATAAAATTAAACGCACGTTTAATTTTACTTAAAATTCAAACTATCTCCAGTAAATCCTAATCTAGTTCCATTGCGTAGTATTCGCGAATACGATCCCAACGAAATTCGTTTCGTCAATTTTTGACCTCGCATCAAAAACTTATGATATTTCAAAATTTACACAATTTTATAAATAAAATAATTTACAATTTATTTTTATTTTAACCTTAGACAATCCAGGCCGCATGTTTTCAACCCTAGCATCCTTGTCGTGAATCATCTTCTTCCTCCTATCGTGACTTCAAACGTAACTGAACCCATCAGCCGTCATTATATTTCGAATATTCGCAACCATCCATGACGTCGAGACGACGATCGGCCATCACCACTTGAACGTGTGACCCAAGCTCCCCCATCACCGAGAAAGACGTGAAACTCGGTCTCCCTGATGCCTCGAAAAACGCGTGCGGACGGCATACGTTCATCATCGAATGTCGTTGATCCACGCACTCAAATTCGATCACACCCGTTGATATCCTAGATCTCATAGCCCTCTTCAACTTTGTAGTTGGAGATTTCTCGAAAAAATGCGTAGATTTGAGGAGACCGAGAGGAGAAGAAACGAATATTTCGGCCATTGATTATAGAAGGTGTCGGCTGAGACCCTAGTGGTGTTAGGTTTGTGAAAAATGAAATGATAGAGGTGCTTTTATAGGAAATATCGAAACACTATTCATCCCGAGATTTTCCGAATTCCAAACGAAGCGTGCCGCCTGGCGTTTATAATGTTTTACCCCTATTCCGAACGCAATGGAATATATATATCGGGAGCATTTCGAAAGTATTCGGAAGATAGGTTTTTAAATCGACTCATTAAATTTAAAATTCACTTAAATCGATTTCTATGCGTTTTAGCTTGCCCCGGACAAACCATAAATTCGATTGACACAAAATTTGAAACCTTACAAAAATTTAACATTACAGATCAAATGAAACTCGTTTTGTCGAAATCCGATACTGTTTGAAAAACGACTATTTTTACCCGCCAATTGAATATTAAAATATTCAATTTCCACAAATTAACTTTTAATTCAATTTTAAAAGTTCTATAATGTAACGACCCGGAAATTTCGATCTCGAAACTTCCAAATAGTTAGGAAAAAAAGAAAAGAGAAAGAAGAAGAAACGGAAGCAAGACACAGAAACCTCACACTCGTAGCGGATCAAAATATAATATGACATAAATAATGGTTTTACAAAGAAGAATCATCATCACTACAATTATAATTTAATTACATCAGAGTTACAACTATTTCCAATCACTGAATAGTTTAAATAACTCGTGCTAGAAGATAATAATAATATACACAACGGAAATCTCTCCATAAGTTTCTATCATCCAGCTTGCCTCTTGAGCACCAAAACGTCCTTACCTGAAAATCTGTAATACTCGGTCTGACCCGAGCATTACATCAAAGTAACACCCGGGCCAGGCTGGAAAGCAGCGTGAGTAAACCCATCTAACATGGAATACAAAGCATATAACTTATATAGGACCCGGGTAACTCATATCAATTCACAAGGCCACCATTCATTTTAGACATCACTTATTTCACAAATCAATCCCTTAGTTTAAGGTCCATATTGTTCCATTCCAACATATTGATTTCACATATCAATCTATAAAGACCCATTGAAGGTTACAAATCGAAGTGGGTTCGGGTATTTACTAATATCCGACTCCTGTCTCTTCGAATTTGATACCATCTTTAATCTAAGTAACTCAAGTGAGACACAATTCAATCTTAATATGCAGGATGTCACATTTATACACAGCAATTCATCACCGATAGATAGCCATACTATCAGTGTCCACCCAAAACATATCATATCACAAAGCAATTCATAACAGAGATATCAATCAGTCCAAGGCACTTATCATTATTCAATCATTCATAAGCAAGATTGATCACTTCAAAATTAATTTAATTTATCTCTAATTAAATTAATTACTAATCTTTAATCACTTAGATTTCCATTACTTAACATTAATTAATTATAAACTAATTAATTAATCATCTATTAATCATCCACCTTAATTAATCACTCTTGACTAATTATACTTTAATTACATTAAGTAATAGCCTTAATTAATTTCACAAATTAACTATTCTTAACCATTCACAGTAAATTATCCTTAATTAAATACTCAAATTAATTATCCTATAATCACTTCACTACTTAATTAACTTTTAATCAATCACTCTCATTAATTAACTAACCCTTGACTTGTTTCTGAATTAATCCACACTTTAACTAATTACACGAAGTAAATAATTCCTCAATTACTTCCATTAAGTAATTTCCCATTAATTACTCTTCTTAATTAATGACAACAAGCAATTATCCTTTAATTAATTCCATTTGGTAATTGTCCTTAGTTACCCTCCTTCATTTATGACATTAAGTAATCATTCTATAATTACTTCATTAAGTAATTATCATTTATTAATTTCATTAAGTGATTAACGTTAAATAATTTAATCACCTTTTAATTAATAACATAATTATTTAATCACATTTATAAATTAATCCTTTAAATTTGATTACTCAAACTAATTACTAATTACCTTAATAATTTAATTAATTAATAATAATTTCTCAGCCGATTTCATTAATAATTTATCCTTAATGCATTAAATAATTAATACTTTATTTAATTTCGTCATCTAAATCACCTTTCAAACCATATAGAAATTAACCTACTATATGATTACTTTTAACAAACAATCTTAAAGTAATCTAGACTTGAAAATTTTGTTTAAATTTTCTAATACTTAGTTTAGAACTTGATTTATATTTACTTTCCAAACTTGTTCCTTTTGATAAACCTTTAAACTTGATTAAACCATTTCTCTATTCCACATTATTTTATTACCTTCCAAATCTGATCATAAATTTTTGTTACAAATTAAAACTTGATCCTACTCAAATTTCAAACATGGTTAATTAACACGAACTAAAATCTTAGCATAAACTAAAAACTTGATCCTACTCAAATTTCAAACCTGGTCAATTAACACAAACTAAAATCTTAGCATAAACTCAAATTTTCCCATGTCGTAAGCAAAAATCCTGAGCACTCACGAACCAATATTCCTTCGAGTCGACATACATCATTCCCGAGTTCGACCCGTTGTAAAACATCTTCTTCCCTGTGCTTCAACATCACAGTAATGGTTGCTGATACATTGGGTACTTGTGCACGTGCACGCTGCAACCCAACCGCTCCGATCACCGTTCAGGTTACCCTAAAGTCGACGTCACTATCCAAAGTTGATTCGACCACCTAGGCGTCGACGAACTGCTCCATTCGAAAATAACACTCATCAATCCCATACTGTAAATGATCAGAGACCCAAAAATCTCCACATTCTGACCATCGCCTCCTCCACCTGCATCGATTCCATCACCCTCCTTGGCTCGCTATTCCACACGAAAGAAGGTCAACGAAACCACCTTAACCCTAATATTTGGTCGACCCGCTTCCACGATCAACCAGAAATTCCAGCGCCATTTTTCTTGAATTCCCGCTTGACCAATACTCCTCCCATCCAAATGTCTTGTCTTGAATTTCCCCCCATCGTCGGCGAATGTCAAAATTCCTAGCTCCGATCAACTAGGTAATTCCCAACATTCCTAGCTTCAAAAATCACAAAATTCCTTCCAAATATCAAGATTTCGAGACTCGTATTCGATCATGAATTCAAATCTTGAAATTTAATATTTGATTTTTCTGTCTAAAAAATTATTCTACTGTAGTATTTTGATTTCCGAAGACTATACTTGTTATTTAAAATTTAATTTTTAAAAATCGATCTTAGTTACTGCTAACAAGTTTTCTTTAGAAATCATCACATAATACTGATTGTATAATGAGGTATGAATTTTATAGTGGATTGATGAGCCAGAAATATAACAGAGCCTGTTAGTCATGAATAACAACAGAGCAGATTGATTTAAATCCAAGTAAATACATTCATGCAACATATATATTCACCTACTCCACAAAGAGCCCATATGCATCAATTAAATATGAATTTTGAGCTTTTAACAGTTCAGTATACTCACAGTTAAAAAGGAGAGAAGCTCTTTTGAAAAATCTGGGAATCACACTTAAAAAAATCTTGTTGCTTGAATTTGGAATTGTTGAATTTTGCAGTTTGCTTTGGTTTGAACTGGAAATCGACTTGCTACTTGATTTGTTATTGATTTCTAATTTGAATATGAATTTGATAAACGCTAAGCTGATCCTTTATTAGCTTCAGGAAATTGATTTTCCAGATTCTTTTTTTCTTCTTCTTTTCTTCCTCCTGTGATTTCAAATTTTGGAGATGAAGGAATAAAAACAAGGTTTTCTCATTCATTTTGATTTTATTTTATTTTAAAAATCCTAAAGAAATAAGGTTGCCACTTGTATTTGTTTTAATAAATCAACTAACACTTGTAATCATAAAATTTACACTTGTCATTATTGTTCTATAGATTGTTTACATTTGTAATTATAATGTTCTTAATAAGTTTTATGTATTTGTTAATTCCTTAAATCTATATAATACCTTTATACATGTATATTTTAACCTTATATATTTATATTATAAATTTCCAATTTACTTTTACTAATGTCCAATGTGTTTATATTTAAACTTTATCTCATGTTTATCTATATAAAATTTTAAAAGTAAACCATATAAAATTTCAATTATACACTTATAAATAGTTGTACAATATACTAGTTATATATATATATATATTCTTTATTTATATCTTTAAATGTTTTTTTTCATAAAACTTTTATATTAAATTTTCTATTGAGTAAATACTTTCTTTAATTATATAAATGTAATCCTTTAAAGATAATAATATAAAACAAATTTGTACTAAATCATATATAAATACACACTTTTAAATATAATTTATTTTAAGATGTTTATTCTTTGAATTTCGAATTCAAATTCAAATTCTATTTAAAATTAACTCATATATATATTTAAACGATCCATATTTAAATTTGTATGAAAATAATAATTTAGCTCATTTTAAATAATGTATAAAAGAATTCATCACATTATTATTTGCTTGAAAGACAAAGTTTACAAATTAAATATTATTGTCTTTTGAAAAGATAAATTTTTCCAAATTAAGTATTTATAAAAGAAAAACATTAAACTAATGTAGTCAAATTTAATAATTATCAGGAGATTATCAAACACATATCTATCCAAATGTTTAAAATTTAGCATTTATTATAGTACAAATCCATCTTTATACAATTTCCAGATATAAAATTTCATTTGTTCAAATTACAAATGGGTATTTAAACAAATCTAATTCTGTTAATTATAAATTAGCACATGCCCAAAAATTGGGGTTATCACATTCCTTCCCCCTTTGAATCTTTTCATCCTCGAAAAGGAATGATGCCAGAATTTATACTATACCTAAAATCTGATAAATTATTCTTTGATCAATTTTAAAACATTTTAAAATATTATAGAGTAGTTTTATAAGGATGCTTTCATAACTCAATGTCTCAACAAGTCCATCCTTGTTCTTACAGAAATTCGGTCATACGTTAATCAGGCGTAAGACTGAAAATCCATAAGTACTTGGTAAACCCGTTTCAACATCCAATGAAAATACTTGGGAAAATAATTTTATTGAAATTATAGAAAACAGTTTTTGAAAATAGAGGAAATATCTTTGGTGAGAATGCTTTGGAAATCATCACCCCCATCCATGGTCGCAGTTACATCCTGGGTTACGTTGCCATCGCAGCAAAAGTCCATGTAACTACAGGCTCTCTGCGGCCTCTGTTTTTCTTGTCGAAATGAAACTTCTCTACTCCTATATAGGTCGCAGTCTACCGATATAAAATCAAACGCAGACTGTTGGCTCTCAGCGGCACACAAGACTTTCACTATGGTATACACTACTCGTAATCCCCACGTACTAGTTTTGTCCGGACTCCTCACAGGATCAACTTTAGAACCCCTCCTTGGGGCTCAAGGCAGCACCAACCGGCGGCACTCCTGAGAAGTTCATTTCAAGGGAGCGCCTTTTTCCCTAGAGTCAACGTCAAAACATTTTATACTATACACATATAGTATCTTCAAATCATACACCTAGTATGATCTCATACAAAGCTCCATTATACAAAATCGATTATTCCAAAATCGATAATTCTCAAACTAGGCTTTCCAAATTCTCATATTCATTTTACCCAAAAATCAAGAGTCTTTCCAAATCCAAAGGTTCCTAAAACCTTTTCTAGAATCCTCATAAGATCCTTTATATATATATACAGATATATATAATTTTTAAAAATTTGGATCATTTCAAACTTGTACAAAACTCCTTTTATACTTCAAACATTTTCAAAAACCCTTTTCTTCTGGCAAAAGATTCAACAAGGGGAGTTTCATTTTATAAAACAAAGATATTTAACTTTGTTTACTCAAAATAAAATATTCAAATTTGATTACTCATTTCAATATCATTTTCATTCAAATCTGTATGATGTACACATATCATCCATACGCTATACCAATCTGATCGCTCACTCGACCACACAATTTCACTTCCGAACTAGTATCGTCCACCCGACTTCCTAGTGCGGACACAAATCTAGTTTCTTGATCAGAAACCGTCATTCTCCTTTCATAGTCATAACTATGATAGAGAATATCCAGAACCAATGAACAATTCATATCCAGGTTTGCTGTCGAAAATCGAGTGGGAAAATCCCAACTCGGATCGATATAACTATCTCGAAATTCTATGCTCGAATCTGGATCAAAGCACTATGCGGATAGAATAATATACATACACCCTACGTATTTATCTTTATTGGTTATTGGCCAAATCAATTCCATTTCTATTCACATTCACTTTGATTTTCATTCACTTACTCACAATTGCTTCAATCCATTTGGATTATCACCTCTATTCTTATCTCGATTGGGTATTTAGCCAACAATAATTTGAACTCCGACCAGTTTATTAAGAAAATAACTTGAGAATTTTAAAAATAGGTAAGTAGTTGGAAAATAATTACTAGTTTGTAAAATAGGTGTAAAATAGTTACAAAATAGTTAAAGTAATTATAGAAAATTTATAAAATTGCAAAATAATAGTAAGATAATAATTAGTTTTTTAAAATAGTTGGAATATAGTAATTAGTTTATAAAACAGTTGGAAAATCGTTAAACAGTTTCAAAAATAATTGTTAAACAAGTATAAGATAGTTTGGCTTTTAAAAGAAAGGTTTTATATATAATGAATAGCTTGGAAAAATAGGTTTATATTAAAACAATTTATATTAAAAATAGTCCAGAGTCAAAACTACTCACTTCCCAATCTCCATTCTCATCAATTCAATTTAAATTTCCACTTCCATTTAAATTGACCCAATTTCAAACTCCATTTCCAAATCAAGTTGAATTATTAGTGATTTCCTCCCAAATTCAATTTAAATTCCATTTGAATTTAAAACTATTCAACTTTAATTACAATTTCAAACTATTCAAATCGATTCGGACTAATTTCAAATTGAACCCACTTCAATTTCAAATCGTTTCAAATTAATCCAATTCAAATTTTCCATTTTAATTTTGTACCTATACATTCAATCACAATTTCAATTAATTCAAATCAAATTCAATTTGAACTAATTTCAATACAAATTCCAAATTCAAACCATCTCGAATTATATAAATTCGATTTAATTTTTTTTAATAAGTCCTCATTCTAGAATTTCATTTTAAATCAATTTAATCTTTCGAAAACCAATTTATTAACCAAATTCAACCTTAAAACCAATTTTCAACAATTTCAGCTGAAATTCTATTTTGAACAGTTAAATCTCAAGTCCAAAGTGATTCCATTTCTCTATTTTCAAACTAAAGTTAAATTTTCTTTTTATCTCAATAATAGATATATTACTACAGTCCATTTCTTCATTTATCAAATATAATTTCAACTTTAAGATTATTAATAACAACTGGATGGTATCATTCAAATTATTTTAAAACATCCATCTATTTCCAATTTTCGGATCTCAAACTGACGCAGCGGATAAATCGAAACAAACTTCAATCGATGGAATGTAGCAATCGCTGAGTTGAGAATACTGCAAGGCCCAAATCCGTTGATCCGAAGATACCGGATTCTAGCTATCTTCGTCTCGTTGATCGCGCACGATACCGAGAAAGAAGATCTACGATTCTTCGTACGTTGATCTAGCGCACTAGATACCGTGAATCGGCTTCTACAATCGTTGAATCGAGCGCACTCGATTAACCGAAAGAGGAGATAGGAGATCACACTCAACTACCAATTTGTATGAAAGCACAAAGCTAACAAAAGAGAATTTTATTCAAAAAAAAAATCAACCACCTTTTAAATGACCCCCCAACTTGCCTATTTATAGGCTACATCACAACACTCAACACATTACAACACCACCGACCTACCATAGGTCGTTCACGACCTAACTTCCCACACTAGGTCGTACGCGACCTAACACCAATACACGACTCGACTTACGACTTAAGAAACAACAGTACAAACAACTTATTACAACACAAGTACACGCGACCTAAACACACAACTCACGCGACCTAACTTCATGCGGCAAACCCATCAGCAACCTAACATAGATCGGTAGGTCGTATGAGCGACCTAAGGAAATCACCATGCAGCGACCTATCTTTTCAGTGCATAAGGTCGAGCGACCTAAAATAAAGCGGCATCCACATTAGCGACCTAACATAGGTCGTAACTCGAAACATTCTTCACTCGATAGATCGGAGCGACCTAAAGTGAGCGATCTAAGGCCTCGCGACCTAAGGCCTTGCGACTTATCATAGGTCGTTGGCTTTCCTGTTCTTGCATAATCCACTTCTTCGCCTTTTATCTCGTCATCCTGGAACCTATTAGGTCGCACACGACTTATCATCACGTTAGGTCGCTCGCGACCTAAGGCTTTAGTTTCCACTGCATCATCATAGGAGTTAGGTCGCAACTCTTTAGCTCTTGCTCTGTTAGGTCGTGGCCGACCTATAGCCATTTCGTCAACTTGTAGATGACCTAAAATGGTAATGTTAGATCGCAGCCCCTCTTCTTCTGACCTGTTAGGTCGTGGTCGACCTAAGCCTTTAGGTCATGGCCGACCTAAACCTTGTGACTCTGTAGCTCGTGCTGCATCATCCTCCCCCGGTTGACAGAAATTCGACCTCGAATTTTCACCATCTTCTTCCACAACACATTCGTTTCCATGATACGGAATTAAATGTTTTACGTTGAACACATCAGAAGTATACACATCCTCCGGCAGCTTTAACCTGTAGGCATTTTCATTGATCTGTTTCACAATTTTTACAGGACCAATTTTTCTGGCCTTCAACTTGTTGTAAGCGCCTACTGGAAAACGATCCTTGGTTAATACAGCATACACCATATCTCCTTCATTAAACTCAACATTTCTTCGCTTCAGATCTGCGGATCTTTTATATTTTTCATTTGCCTTCTCCAATCATTCATGAACGATTTTATGACATTCCGTCAAACCTTCAACAAAATCAACAGCTCGTTTAACCGTCCCCTTTGGTTGTGGTACTACCGTTAAGTCCAACGGTCCCCTGGGTAGATTTGAATATACAATCTGAAATGGACTGAATCCCGTGCTACGATTCACTACATGATTATGAGCAAACTCTGCTTGGCATAACTTCATGTCCCAACTTTTAAAATTGTCTTTCACAAGACATCGCAACAAATTTCCCAATGATCTGTTAACAACTTCGGTCTGTCCGTCTGTTTGCGGATGATAAGCGCTGCTAAAATTCTACTTCGTTCCCACCATCTTCCACAAACTTAACCAAAAGTGACTCAGAAAACGAGTATCTCTATCCGACACAATAGACTCTGGCAATCCATGAAGTCGATAGATCTCCTTGAAAAATAACTGAGCAACACGAACAGCATCCGACGTCTTCTTGCAAGCAATAAAATGTGCCATTTTAGAAAATCTGTCAACCACTACATATATAGAATCATTACCACGCTGCGTTCTTGGCAATCCCAATACAAAGTCCATACTCACATCAACCCATGGTCTAGCCGGTACAGGCAATGGCATATACAAACCAGCATTGGTCGCGGTTCCTTTCGAAACTTGGCAAATATGACATCGCTCCACAAACCTTCCCACTTCTTTCCTCATCGACGGCCAAAAGTAAGACTGTGAAATCAATTGCAAAGTACGATCACGGCCCACATGCCCTTCCTCGTGTAACTCCTTGATAATTTTCAATCTCAAACTACAATCTGGAATACATAATTGATTCCCCTTGAACAAGAATCCATCAACCATCACAAATTCATCGGTATTTCCTTCCTTGACTTTCTCTACACATTTCACAAAGTAAGGATCTTCTTTAATCAGCTCTGGCAACATTTCAAACCCTGTCACCTCAACCTTCAATGTCGTTAATAAATGACTCCTCCTGCTTAATGCATCTGCTACACGATTCGTCACCCCTGACTTATGTTTCACGACAAAAGTAAACTGTTGTAAATAAGCAATCCATGATGCATGTCTCGCTGAAATCTTGTCTTGCCCCTGTAAATGCTTCAATGCCTCATGATCAGTGTACAGAAAAAATTCTTTCTGAAATAGATAGTGCCTCCCGTGCTTAACAGATTGTACCACAGCATAGAATTCAACGTCATATGTACTGTATCTCATCTTTGCTCCTGATAACTTTTCACTGAAATAAGCAACTGGCTTCCCATTCTGTCTCAGAACTCCTCCAATACCGATCTTCGATGCATCAGTATGCAATTCAAACAATAACTGAAAATTCGGTAAAACAAGAATTGATGCAGACGTCAACAATTCCTTGATCTTCTCAAAATCAACCCCCGCTTTCTCTGACCATACAAACTATTTCCCTTTCATGCAATCATTAACTGGAGCCATCACGCTACTGAAGTGCGGAATGAATCTTCGGTAGAATGATGCTAGCCCATGAAAACTTCTCACCTCTGTAATCGTCCACGGCTGTGGCCAATTCCTGACTGCTTCCACTTTATTCTGGTCAACTTGAATTCCTGCTTCCGACACAATATACCCCAGAAATAAAACACTTCTTGCCATGAACACACATTTCTTCGTAGCAGCATAAAATTGTTCCTCGCGAAGAATAATCAACACTTCCCTCAAATGTAGAACATGCTCCTCCATACTTCTGCTATATATCAGAATATCATCGAAACAAACCACGACGAACTTCCCAATGAATGGTCTAAAGATTTGATTCATCACCCGCATGAATGTACTAGGTGCATTCGACAAACCAAATGGCATAACCAACCATTCGTATAACCCCTCTCTTGTCTTGAAAGCTGTCTTCCATTCGTCTCCAGGTCTAATCCGAATTTGATGATAACCACTCTTCAAGTCAATCTTCGAAAATATAGTTGCCCCACTCAACTGATCCAGCAAGTCATCCAACCTTGGCATAGGAAATCTATAACGAACAGTAATCTTGTTCAAAGCTCTACTATCTGTGCACATTCTCCATGTTCCATCCTTCTTTGGCACCAACAATGCTGGCACTGCACAAGGACTCAAGCTTTCCTGAACACGTCCCTGTTCCAACAACTCTTCCACCTGCCTTCGTAACTCCTCATGTTCCTTCGGACTCATTCGGTAATGTGGTCGATGTGGTAGCACTGCTCCTGGAACAAGATCAATCTGATGTTGAATGTCTCTAAGTGGCGGTAACTCCTTAGGCAACTCCTCTGGAAAGACATCTTCAAATTCTTTCAAAATTGGCTTTGCTTCTTCTGGAATTTCAACTTCTTCATTACTCTCTCTCCCAATCAACAAAAATATTTCAGGTTCTTCTTCAACTTCCTTGACAAACTCTTTCAAGGTCAACAGAGTTTTCAATTCCTCGATCTCCTCTAGCTTGCTCCCCTTCTGTTGTTGTTTCTTGGGAACCAAAGTGATTTTAGTACCCTCGAACATGAAACTGTAACTATTGGCACGACCATCATGTTGAACTGCTCTATCGAACTGCCATGGTCTGCCCAACAACAGATGACAAACATCCATATCCACTACATCACACCAAATTTCATCTTTGTACTTCTTCCCAATAGAAAAATTAACACAAGCCCGTCGACACACCTTCACTTCACCACCCTTCCTTAACCATGCTAGCTTGTACGGTTTAGGATGTTTCTCAGTCTTCAAGTTCAACTTCTTTACTGCTTCTGTAGAAATAATATTATCGCAACTTCCAGCATCAATAACGAACTTGCAAACTTTTCCCAGAATAGTGCATGTCGACTGAAAAATATTGCTTGTCAACCAACTACAATCCTCCTCTTGCTTTGGTGTGAGACATGACCTCCTCAACATAAGATTACAACCTTCATCTCCAAACAATTCTTCTTCCTCCTCAACATAAGGTGCATTTGAACATTCTGCCTCCTCACCATCATCCTCCTCAACTTCTGCAACCATGGTTCTCTTCTTCGGCTTCGGACATTCGTTGCTTTTGTGACCCAACTCCTGACAGTTATAACATTTGAACCCACTGCTAACCTTCGCCTTCTCAGCCTCCTTCACCACTGGTTTTGTAACAGGTTTAGGAACACTAGAACTTCCACTAACACCCTTCGCTTGATTATTGGAATTAGTAAACACACCACCTCCACGCCTTCCTTGCTTGTCCCAAGCTAACGCTTTTTGATGTGCCTCTGCAACTGATCTAGGATCGAACATATTAACCATATCCTGGATCTGCATTCTCAATCCCCCAATGAATCTAGCAGTTAGCTGTTCTTCCGTTTCCATAATATCATTTCTGGCAATGAGTTGGTAAAATTCATCAGCATAATCACTAACAGACTTCGTACCTTGCCTCAGATTCTGCAACCTTTGGTACATAAGTGACTGATAATTGTAAGGTAAGAAAGTAGATCTCATCAACTTCTTCATCTTATCCCACGATTCTATCTTTGACTTTCCCATTCTCTCCCTTGTAAGTTTAGTTTGCTGCCACCACGCCAAAGCTCTCCCCCTCAACCTAGTAGCAACCAACTTCACTCTCCTATGTCCAGGAACCTCTTTGAAATCAAAGATCTCTTCAACATTAGAAATCCAATCGAGAAATTCTTCTGCTACCATTCCTCCTTTAAATTCTGGAATTTCCATCTTCATACCCGATTCCCATCGTCGATCATCTTCAATATTACGGTAAGAATTTCGAACTTGGTCTCGATCTCGATAATGAATACTAGCTCCATCACCCTCTTCAACAAAATCAAAAGTACGCCTACATCGATCTCGATCATTATCATCCCTTCGCTCATGCATGCTTCTTCGACTATGTCTCTCTTCATCTCTATATGCTTCATGGTCAAATTCACGTTGACTCCTTCTCTCGTCATGTGCATAGTCATGATGATCTCTTCGTGATGAAATTGATGTTTCTCTTCTATCTCTACAAGAATGTGGTGATACCCTCCTCGCTTCCGTAACCGATGGCGAAACTCGGTTTCCTCCATGGTTCGAGTTTGGTGATCTCCTCCTTTGATTCAAATCATTCATCAATTTCTCCAACTTTCCAATGCCTTCATCAAACTTTTCATTAATACGTTGTTCCATAAGCTCATCTTCTTCTCTTCGATACAAAGCTTCAACGTTTTGATGACGATTGGCTCTCCTTGGTGGCATGATTGAATCAACACAACACCTCAACAAAACAACAATAAGTCGCGGCTCAACCTTCAAAACAACTTCACAAGGCTCGGCTACTTCCCAAGTATACACGGCCCAACTTCAACTCCAAACACCTTCCAACACTTTGATCCAAAAAGCAATGGATCGAAAGTTCTCCTTTCGTTGCCACTTCAAGATGAACACGATGAACAACTTCAAACTTCAACTTCAAATACTTGGCTCCAAGAATCAACTTAGCTATGATTGGCTAAGTATGGCTCCGATACCAAAACTGACGCAGCGGATAAATCGAAACAAACTTCAATCGATGGAATGTAGCAATCGGTGAGTTGAGAATACTGCAAGGCCCAAATCCGTTGATCCGAAGATACCGGATTCTAGCTATCTTCGTCTCGTTGATCGCGCACGATACCGAGAAAGAAGATCTACGATTCTTCGTACGTTGATCTAGCGCACTAGATATAGTGAATCGACTTCTACGATCGTTGAATCGAGCGCACTCGATTAACCGAAAGAGGAGATAGGAGATCACACTCAACTACCAATTTGTATGAAAGCACAAAGCTAACAAAAGAGAATTTTATTCAAAAAAAAAATCAACCACCTTTTAAATGACCCCCCAACTTGCCTATTTATAGGCTACATCACAACACTCAACACATTACAACACCACCGACCTACCATAGGTCGTTCACGACCTAACTTCCCACACTAGGTCGTACGCGACCTAACACCAATACACGACTCGACTTACGACTTAAGAAACAACAGTACAAACAACTTATTACAACACAAGTACACGCGACCTAAACACACAACTCACGCGACCTAACTTCATGCGGCAAACCCATCAGCGACCTAACATAGATCGCTAGGTCGTATGAGCGACCTAAGGAAATCACCATGCAGCGACCTATCTTTTCAGTGCATAAGGTCGAGCGACCTAAAATAAAGCGGCATCCACATTAGCGACCTAACATAGGTCGTAACTCGAAACATTCTTCACTCGATAGATCGGAGCGACCTAAAGTGAGCAATCTAAGGCCTCGCGACCTAAGGCCTTGCGACTTATCATAGGTCGTTGGCTTTCCTGTTCTTGCATAATCCACTTCTTCGCCTTTTATCTCGTCATCTTGGAACCTGTTAGGTCGCACACGACTTATCATCACGTTAGGTCGCTCGCGACCTAAGGCTTTAGTTTCCACTGCATCATCATAGGAGTTAGGTCGCAACTCCTTAGCTCTTGCTCTGTTAGGTCGTGGCCGACCTATAGCCATTTCGTCAACTTGTAGATGACCTAAAATGGTAATGTTAGATCGCAGCCCCTCTTCTTCTGACCTGTTAGGTCGTGGTCGACCTAAGCCTTTAGGTCGTGGCCGACCTAAACCTTGTGACTCTGTAGCTCGTGCTGCATCACAAACCCATTTTGAGATCACTCAAATTTTCTAATTCAAATCAACCATTCAACTTCCCAAGTTAAATCTTAATTTCATCTTGAAATTTTCAAATCAGGTTGATCATTCCAACTTATTTAACCTTTCCAAGGTTAAACTCAATTCACTTAATCCAGTCAACCTTACCCCGTTTAAACTTTCATCTTAAATTTTGAACTTTTCATAAATAATCTTCCCACTTATTAAGTTCAAAAACTTATCACTTTGGGTATCATATCTCGCTCCAAATTTAAAAGTCAATATTTAAAGTTTATTTCAAATTATCCTTGATATCATGTATATCCATACATATATACATATTTATTTCTTTAGAATATTTCATTTTACTTACTCATTAATACACATCTTATTACACAACTACCATTTAGGAGTAACCAAGATTATCATATCTAAAGCCATTCATTATTATCTTATTCTGAAACACTTCACCAATTTAAGATTTCAATTTTAGTTTGAATCCAATTGAAACTTAACTTTATTTAAATTCAGTTTGGTTGTATTTCTAATACCACTTAATTTAATCCCAATTTCAATTTGGTTGTATGTATTACTTCTTAGCTTAGTTCCAAAAATTTAACAACCAATTCCCATAACATTTATTAGAAAGAAATATTTCTTTATATATTAAATATGATCTTATATAAAATCATTTAAAATCTTTATATAAGAAAATAACAAGTACGCACTCTCATATATACACTCAACTCATCCTAAGGTACCATTGACCCTTTCCTTAATGAGTAATCCCAACAGAACCAAGGTTCTCGCTTAACCTTCAGCTCTGATACCAAATGTAACGACCCGGAAATTTCGATCTCGAAACTTCCAGATAGTTAGGAAAAAAAGAAAAGAGAAAGAAGAAGAAACAGAAACAAGACATAGAAACCTCACATTCGCAGCGGATCAAAATATAATATGACATAAATAACGGTTTTGGAAAGAAAAATCATCGTCAGTACAATTATAATTTAATTACATCAGAGTTACAACTATTACCAATCACTAGACAGTTAAAATAACTCGTCCCAGAAGATAATAATAATATACACAGCGGAAATCTCTCCATACATTTCTGTCATCCAGTTTGCTTCTTGAGCTCCAAAACGACCTTACCTGAAATTCTGTAATACTCGGTCTGACCCAAGCATTACATCAAAGTAACACCTAGGTCAGGCTGGAAACCAGCATGAGTAAATCCGTCTTACATGGTATACAAAGCATATAACTTATATAGGACCCGGGTAACTCATATCAATTCACAAGGCCACCATTCATTTTAGACATCACTTATTTCACAAATCAATCCCTTAGTTTAAGGTCCATATTATTCCATTCCAACCTATTGATTTCACATATCAATCTATAAAGACACATTGAAGGTTACAAATCGAAGTGGGTTTGGGTATTTACTAATATCCGACTCTGGTCTCTTCGAACTTGATACCATCTTTAGTCTAAGTTACTCAAGTGAGATACAATTCAATCTTAATATGCAGGATGTCACTTTTATACACAGCAATTCATCAACGATAGATAACCATACTATCAGTGTACACCCAAAACATATCATATCACAAAGCAATTCATAACAAAGATATCAGTCAGTCCAAGGCACTTATCATTATTCAATCATTCATAAGCAAGATTGATCACTTTCAAAATTAATTTAATTTATCTCTAATTAAATTAATTACTAATCGTTAATCACTTAGATTTCCATTACTTAACATTAATTAATTACAAACTAATTAATTAATATCTATTAATCATCCATTATAATTAATCACTCTTGACTAATTATACTTTAATTACATTAAGTAATAGCCTTAATTAATTTCACAAATTAATTATTCTTAACCATTCACAGTAAATTATCCTCAATTAATTACTCTAATTAATTATCCTATAATCACTTCATTGATTAATTATCTTTTAATAAATCACTCTCATTAATTAACTAACCCTTGACTTGTTTCTTAATTAATCCACACTTTAACTAATTACACGAAGTAAATAACTCCTCAGTTACTTCCATTAAGTAATTATCATTTAGTAATTTCCCATTAATTACTCTTCTTAATTAATGACATTAAGCGATTATCCTTTAATAAATTACATTTGGTAAGTGACCCTTAATTACCATCCTTCATTTATGACATTAAGTAATTATTCTATAATTACTTCATTAAGTAATTATCATTTATTAATTTCATTAAGTGATTAACTCTAAATAATTTAATCACCTTTTAATTAATAATTAATTATTCAATCACATTTATAAATTAATCCTTTAAATTTGATTACTCAAACCAGTTACTAATTATCTTAATAATTTAATTAATTAATAATAATTTCTGAACTGATTTCATTAATAAATCATCCTTAATGCATTAAATAATTAATACTTTATTCGGTTCCATCATCTAAATCACCTTTCAAACCATATACAAATTAACCTACTATATAATTACTTTTAACAAACAATCTTAAAGTGATCTAGACTTGAAAATTTTGTTTAAATTTTCTAATACGTAGTTTAGAACTTGATTTATATTTACTTTCCAAACTTGTTCCTTTTGATAAACTTTTAAACTTGATTAAACCTTTTCTGTATTCCGCATTATTTTATTACCTTCCAAATCTGATCATAAATTTTTGTTATAAACTAAAAACTTGATCCTACTCAAATTTCAAACCTAGTTAATTAACACAAACTAAAATCTTAGCACAAACTCAAATTTTCCTGCGCCACAAGCAAAAATCCTGAGCACTCACGAACCAATATTCCTTCGAGTCGGCATACATCATTCCCGAGTTCGACCCGTGGTAAAACATCTTCTTCCCCGAGCTTCAACATTACAGTAATGGTCGCTGATACATCAGGTAATTGTGCATGTGCACACCGCAACCCAACCGTTTCGATCACCATTCAGGCTACCCTAAAGTCGGCGTCACTATCCAAAGTTGACTCGACCACCCAGGCCTCGACAAACTGCTCCGTTCGAAAATAACACTCATCGATCCCATACAGTAAATGATCACAGACCCAAAAATCTCCACATTTCGACCATCCCTACCATCATAAACCCTCAAACTTCTTCAGAAGACCCGCCTCCACCACCTGCATCGATTCCCCCAAGCACGCAGCTTTCCATCACCCTCCTTGCCTCGCTATTCCACACGAAATCGAAGGTCAATGAAACTTCCTTAAACCCTAATATTTGATCGACCCACTTCCACTATCAACTAGAAATTCTACCGCCATTTTTCTTGAATTCCCCCTCGAACAATACTCCTCCCATCCAATTGTCTTGTCCTGAATTTCCCCCATCGCCGGCAAATGTAAAAATTCCCAGCTCCGATCAACTAGGTAATTCCCAACATTCCTAGCTTTAAAAATCACAAAATTCATTCCAAAAATCAAGATTTCGAGACTCGTATTTGTTCATGAATTAAAATCTTGAAATATAATATTTGATTTTTCTGTCTAAAAAATAATTCTACTATAGTATTTTTACTTTCGAAGACTATACTTGTTATTTAAAATTAAAATAATTTTTAAAAATCGATCTTAGTTACTACTAACAGGTTTTATCTAGAAATAATCACATAATACTGATTGTATAATGAGGTATGAATTTTATAGTGGACTGATGAGCCAGATATATAACAGAGCCTATTAGTCATGAATAACAACAGAGCTGATTGATTTTAAATCCAAGTAAAAGCATTCATGCAACATATATATTCACCTACACCACGCAGATACCATATGCATCAATTAAATATGAACTCTGAGCTTTAAACATTTCTGTATAGTCACAGTTAAAAAGCAGAGAAGCTCTTTTGAAAAAATCTAGGATTCACACTTAAAAATAATCTTTTTGCTTGAATCTGGAATTGTTGAATTTTGCAGTTTGCTTTGGTTTGAACTGGAAATCGACTTGCTACTTTATTTGTTACTGATTTCGAATTTGAATATTAGTTTGATAAAAGCTAAGCTGATCCTTTATTAGCTTCAGGAAATTGATTTTCCAGATTCTTTTTTCTTCTTCTTTTCTTCCTCCTCTGATTTCAAATTTTGGAGATGAAGGAATAAAAACTTGGTTTTCTCATTCATTTTGATTTTTTTTTATTTTAAAAATCCTAAAGAAATGAGGTTGCTACTTGTATTTGTTTTAATAAATCAACTAACACTTGCAATCATAAAATTTACACTTGTCGTTATTGTTTTATAGATTGTTTACATTTGTAACTATAATGTTCTTAATATGTTTATGCATTAGTTAATTCCTTAAATCAATATAATACCTTTATACATGTGTATTTTAACCTTATATATTTATATTATAAATTTCCAATTTACTTTTATTAATATCTTATGTGTTTATATTTAAACATTATCTCTTGTCTATCTATATAAAATTTTAAAAGTAAATCATATAAAATTTCAATTATACACTTATAAATAGTTGTATAATATACTAGTTTTATATATATATATATTCTTTATTTATATCTTTAAATGTTTTTTTATTTCATAAAGCTTTTATATTAAATTTTCTATTTAGTAAATACTTTCTTTAATTATATAAATGTAATCCTTTAAAGAGAATAATATAAAACAAATTTGTACAAAATCATATACACACACACACTTTTAAATATAATTTATTTTAAGACGTTTATTCTTTGAATTTCAAATTCAAATTCAAATTCTATTTAAAATTAACTCATATATATATATATATATTTAAACAATCCATATTTATATTTGTTTGAAAATAATAATTTAGCTCATTGTAAATAATGTATAAAAGAATTCATCAAATTATTATTTGCTTGAAAGATAAAGTTTATAAATTAAATATTATTGTCTTCTAAAAAGATAAATTTTTCCAAATTAAGTATTTGTAAAAGAAAACATTAAACTAATATAGTCAAGTTTAATAATTATCAGGAGATTATCAAATGCATATCTATCCAAATGATTAAAATATAGCATTTATTTTAGTTCAAATCCATCTTTATACAATTTCCAGATATAGAATTTCATTTGTTCAAATTAGAAATGGGTATTTTAACAAATCTAATCCTATTAGTTATATATTAGCAGATATCCAAAAATTCGGGTTATCACATATAACATCATTCTAACTCCAATATGATTAAATACAACTTACAAATCAATATTAATCACATTAAACCCAATTTCCAATTATTTCTGTAATTTCGAATGCTAAATTATCGATTTAGTTATGTAATTAAATCTAGATATTCGAAATAAAATTTATTCGACTTACAAATTTTACTTGTTAATATTTAAAATCAATTAAATATATTGTGACGCCCCACCTCTATACCCACACTAGCCAACGACACTACGGTGTATTGCCGTCAACTAGCGCGGAGAATAAGGCTGTTGAGGAGTAACCCTCCGTGTAATTGCTTTGTGTGAGCACCGATATGTCAAATAGTACAACATGCATTTGGTTTCAGGAGGAAATCCGACACATCGATACAAACTCAAAGCTACTACACAGTGGCTTTATATATTCTTCGGAAACAAATATAGAAATAAATATAACAAAAATCATCACAGACATCCATATCACAAAGGCGGAAATAGATATGAATATATAACACATGAAAGTGTACATCAGAGTAGTGGTCAAACAAGATCCACAATATCACAAAAGAATGGTTACAAGTGCGAGACAAAAAAATACGTATACATCTAGGAGTCTATATCTCAAAGCTATACAACAAAAACTACTAATCCAAATAGTTAGCCAAAAGTCAGGATGATAATCCCAGAAGTGAAGTCAAGCAGAAGCACCTGTAACATCTCAGTCTGACCCAAGTATTATTTATAAGAAAATAATAAACGGATCAGTCTAGCTATAAATATCAGATAAAATGATATAGAATAAGAGATATGACATAACATATGGTAACCATAAAACCATATTGTGATCAGCATGAAATTGAAAATCAAGAAGAGAATAATCAATATCACCAGAATCTTCTCAAAGATCAAAAGGAATGTCACACTCCTTATTTCATTCACCAAGCCACAAATATTGAAAACATATAAATGCCAATCATAATATTGATGAAATTCAAATTCTTGAAATCATCAATAGAAATCCAGGAATCACGAAAAGGGGGAGGCCTATCACAAAATGGGAGCTTGAAAACTCACCAATACGTGTATCACAAACGGGACGCTATCCCATGGTCGCTAACCATAGAGCCGGTGCAACGACGTAGTACAACGGTACGCCCGAGGAACCAGAAACTCGAATAGTTCGGAACAACAACTTAGTACAATGGTACACCCGAAGATCCGAACTCCATAAAAACGTGGGTCGCTAGCCCACAAAAATTGGGTCGAAACCCCTAAAAATAAATAGATCGTTAGCCTATAATAAAAATGAGACGAAACTCAATAAAACGAGGCACCGTCCCCTTCGTGGACAAAGAAACATAGCATAGCGCTAGTCTAAAACACAAATATGATCCTCAATGATCATCAAGAAAGTGTCAACTACTCTAAGCTAGTAAATATATGAGCTTAGCTTCATGTCCCATAACCACTAGCTTAACTTAAATATTTACGAGAAAATTGTAGATCTCCACTAGAAAATTGTCACAAGAGATTCAATCGAACAAGTCCAAGAATTAACCAACGAAGTGAACGCAAGCGTTTCATAACACTTGTTTTACTAAGTCGTTTAATTTGATTTCTCATACGAGTGAGGTAAAGGTTTGTATGTGCTAGTAGATTGGAAAACAGTTTGAGAAAACGAGCCTTGTAATAAAATAGTGCTGAAATCATTTTGAAGAAAGAGTTTTGATATTTACTACTAGTATTCGAAACCTTTATACTTTTAAAGTGACAAATCACAAAAATGATTATAGAACAATCAATCACCAAAATTCACATTCAAAGACGTGAATAAAATCCAAAGAAATCGATACCGAATCCAACAAAATGGATATTCCCAAAAATCCCAAAGAAAATGTCATCAAAGACGATAATAAATGATTGCAACAAATCGGAATCAAAACGAATCGATTAAAGTTAGAAATTCAAGCTAAATAAGCAAATAGGGAAAAGATTGCAGATTCAGACGTCTGATAGAAGTGATTCAGACGTCTGAATCTAGAAAACTAAAAGTTTTCTAGAGCTTATTTCAGACGTCTGAACCTTATATTTCAGACGTCTAAAATAGGCACTTTTTAGCCTATTTCCTTTCTGGTCCAAAACAAACCAATTCAGACGTCTGAAATATAGATTCATACATTTGAAACTAGGGTTCAGGGCATTCCCTGAACCTAGACCAAAAATGGCCAAAATAAATACCGAAAGCGATCGGACGAGCAACGACGACTAAGGATTTACGCCAAGCCACAACCCAGCCGTAAAGGCTCTTCGATGCGCCTCAAATATCAATGTCCAAATATCCCTAATAGGATTTTCATAGATTTTGATTTCAAAACACCTAAAAATTGTAATATACACCAAATCAATCCAAACCAAAATCAATTGCACAAGAATAAGTGTTAGGAAATCATACCTAACAATCGAAGATAATTATAGACTAAGATGTGAGATAAAAATCTCACCTTTAAACCCAAAACGAATGATGAAGAAGCTATAGCGCAAAGGCAAGGACAATCACTCTTTAATTCCATCCCAACAAGCTTGATTCTAAGCTAAAAAGAGAAATATTTCCTAGGTTAGGTTTAGAAATTTATGAAATTGATAAGAGAATGAGTTGGAGAAGAAGAAGAGGAGGCTTACCAAAGCTTCTTCTATAAATTTGGAGCTAGAAATTGGTTTGCATATGGAAACTAGGGCTTGGAGTTTTAATTTCCCATTCCTCCCTTCATTATTGCTAAAGCTTGAGTACTAGGAAATAGAAAGGAGTAACAAAGAGAAGAGGGGTGAAGCTTGGGTCTAATGGGCTTAACCAAAACCAAAGCCCTAAGTGAAAAAGTAGCAAAATTCTACTATCTTCAAACATATCGAAGTTTATACTCAAAAAGATCGCAAATGTCATTTTGAACTCAATGGGGGTGGTCTCGAGTTCAAATTCGACCGTTTGCAAAAAGTAGATTTTTGGACTAAAATCCGACTAACGATGAAATATTTAAATACTCAATGGTAAAATATACGGGTTGTTACAGACTCCCCTCCTTAAAGAAATTGCGCCCTCACAATATTTATGAAGAAAATTTATAGTAATAACCTTGAAAGCATATTCAACACAAAAGAAATTTGAAATAAAAAGTTCATCTCAAAGAGCACGAGAAAGTAAGTCCGGATGTGTTCGCTCGATGAATTCTCTAGATTCCCAAGAGCAATCCTTAGGATTTGAGCGCCATTGGACTTTAACAAGTGGAACATCTTTATTTCGAAGGCGCTTGACCTCCGAAGCAATAATACGGATAGGATGTTGCTCATAAGTTAAATTAGGTGAAACTTCAATTTCTCCCACAACACCGGGCTGAAGAATAGAACCGGAATCTCGAAGGCATTTCCGTAATTGAGAAACGTGAAACACGTCATGAATAGAAAAAAACTGAGCCGGTAATAAAAGGCGATAAGCCACAGAACCAATACATTCGGTGATGGGAAATGGACCAATATATCTAGGTGCTAACTTTCCCGATCGACTAAAACATACAACACCCTTCATAGGTGAAACACGTATAAACACAAGATCTCCCACAGAAAATTCTAATTTTCTTCTCCAGTTATCGGCATAGGATTTTTGTCTGCTCTGGGCTTCTTTCATCCTATGACGAATACGGTCAATCTTTTCTGTGGAATCATGAATAAAATCTGGACCTAAAACCAGCTTCTCACCGGCCTCAAGCCAACAAGAAGGAGGTCGGCATGGCCTTCCATAGAGTGCCTCAAACTGAGCCATACCAATACTAGATTGGAAGCTATTATTATAGGAAAATTCAACAAGAGAAATATAATCTTCCCAACTTCCACCAAAATCAAGAACACATGCACGAAGAAGATTATATTTTTAAAGTGACAAATCACAAAAATGATTATAGT
Source organism: Allium cepa (assembly GCA_030765085.1). Lineage (NCBI taxonomy): Eukaryota > Viridiplantae > Streptophyta > Magnoliopsida > Asparagales > Amaryllidaceae > Allium > Allium cepa. The sequence continues at coordinate 947,285,437 of CM060943.1, read as the reverse complement.
ACAATCAATCACCAAAATTCACATTCAAAGACGTGAATAAAATCCAAAGAAATCGATACCTAATCCAACAAAATGGATATTCCCAAAAATCCCGAAGAAAATGTCATCAAAGACGATAATAAATGATTGCAACAAATCAGAATCAACACAAATCGATTAATGTTGGAAATTCAAGCTAAATAAGCAAACAGGCAAAAGGCTGCAGATTCAGACGTCTGGTAGAAGTGATTCAGACGTCTAAATCTGGAAAACTAAAAGTTTTCCAGAGCATATTTCAGACGTCTGAACCTTATATTTCAGATGTCTGAAATAGGCACTTTTTAGCCTATTTCCTTTCTGGATCCAAAACAAACCAATTCAGACGTCTGAAATATAGATTTAGACGTCTGAAACTGGGGTCCAGGGCATTCCCTAAACCTAGACCAAAATTGGCCAAAATAAATACCGGAAGCGATCTGACGAGCAACGACGACTAAGGATTTACGCCAAGCGACAACCCAGCCTTAAAGGCTCTTCAATACGCCTCAAATATCAATCTCCAAATATCCCTAATAGGATTTTCATAGATTTTGATTTCAAAACACCCAAAAATTGGAATATACACCAAATCAATCCAAACCTAAATCAATTGCACAAGAATAAGTGTTAGGAATTCATACCTAACAATCGAAAATAATTATAGACTAAGATGTGAGATAAAATTCTTACCTTTAAACCCAAAACTAATGAAGAAGAAGCTATAGCGCAAAGGCAAGGACAATCACTCTTCAATTCCAACCCAACAAGCTTGAATCTAAGCTAAAAAGAGAAACATTTCCTAGGTTAGGTATAGAAATTTCTGAAATTGATAAGAGAATGAGTTGGAGAAGAAGAAGAGGAGGCTTACCAAAGATTCTTCTATAAATTTGGAGCTAGAACTTGGTTTGCATATGGAAACTAGGGCTTGGAGTTTTAATTTCCCATTCCTCCCTCCATTATTGCTAAAGCTTGAGTATTAGGAAATAGAAAGGAGTGATGAAGAGAAGAGGGGTGAAGCTTGGGTCTAATGGGCCTAACCAAAACCAAAGCCCTAAGTGAAAAAGTAGCAAAATTCTACTATCTTCAAACATATCGAAGTTTATACTCAAAAGGATCGCAAACGTCATTTTGAACTCAATCGGGGTGGTCTCGAGTTCAAATTCGACCGTTTGCAAAAGGTTGTTTTTTGGACTAAAATCCAACTAACGATGAAATATTTAAATAAAATATTTAAATACTCAATCGTAAAATATGCGGGTTGTTACACATACAAATTTCAAATGACAGGAATTCTGGGTCATTACAAACTTCCCCCCTTAAAAGAATTTCATACTCGAAATTGCCAGGTAAGAAAAAGTTACAGAGTCCATTAATTTTTCAAAACCATTTGTTCAAATTAAATTTCAAATTCATTTAAACATTTTAACTTTTCCAATATCCATAGTTAAACTTCTTACAATAATTTTACTAAGTTTTCTAATCATACTTAGTTATCTTTCCAAAACCAACTATATCGTTTAACTTTTCACTCCAAAATTAAAGTTATAGTTTTCAATAATTTCCAATCTTCTCAAAAGTATTCCAACGCCTTAAATTTTCGAAAAATTTCACCAGCGTCCCCTTTCCACGGCTAGCTCGGTACGACTACAAAAATGGCACCACGACCCCCATATTTCAAAAAGAAAAGAAAAGGCCAAGTGGCTGACAAGAAAATCATCAAATTTCATACTGAAATTCAAATACATTCCTTTTGTCGAGCAATTCAATTTTTATCTTCGACATCAAAATCCCAATTCCATTTCCTTTAATATACCTGTATATCCTGCTAGCCATAATATCCATTTTCATTCAATCTCACATTGTCATTTCATTTGAATTCAATTTGCAATTTCAATTCTATTTGGATTCAATTTACCTTCTGAATATTGAATTTTTATCAATTATTTTTCATCCACAACTGATTAATCTTGCTATTTTAAATTAGTTTCTTTTACTAATTCATTACAAGTTCTAACTCATTTCATCTCGCATAATTCAAATTGGTTTTCCATTTCAGTTTTTTTATTCTTTTGTTTCTACCCCAAATTTATTTTCAACTCAATAAATTTTATTCCATGACTATTTTTATCAGATTCTAGAGTCTTTCCAACATTTCAAAACCATTTTTGAAACCAATTCAAATTATCCTTTTAATCTCAAAACCCAAACCCAAATTTTCCAAACAACTTTAATTTAAAACAACTTGGCAGCAATCCCTCTTTTGGAAACCCGAAAATGAACACCGATGATGCTGCAGTCATCACCGAAGTTAATTTCCAGCGACCGAAAAGAGTTTAGAGCTTTTATCCCACCAAAAACATTTTTCCAAACCCTGGAAAACCATTTCAAACTTGAAAGTGAATTTAATCTTTTCCAAATTGCATACCCTTTCAAAACATTTCCAAATATTCCTCCGGAATTTTTACTTCAAATTACAAATCGCATTTACAATTTATATTCTCCAATTCTATTTGTATGTGAATTTATTTCTTAACTTTGGGGTTACGATTTCAATTTCTTTTCCGACTTTAATGATAATAATTCAATATCATCACTTTCTAGCAACCAAGCAATCATATATTATAATAATTCACAGAAGTTTTTTCTCTTTTATATATGAAAATAATTTAGGTAAAATTATTTCATTTACCCTATTTAAAACAATATCGTGTCGAATTTGTTCTGTACAAGGGTTTAGAGATTCCTATCAATAACGTTAATTATTCATATTGACCATAATCCATATACCACTCAACAAACCAATCAACATAATATAAAACAATTTTTATATTCACTAACAAATACGCGCTCATATTTATTATTGCACTCACACTCATTCTAGAGTACTTCTGACTCTATCACTAATGAGTAACACCCAACAGAGCCACGGTTGTCGCTTAACCAAATGCTCTGATACCAAATGTAACGAACGTAATTTTTCGACTTCCGAACATCGACATTAATATGTCCACTGTATAAACTGCCGAGCAATTGAAGGTCGGAAAACCGAATTGTTAGGGTTAAATAAGAAGAGGTAGTAGAAGAAAGAAAGAAGAAGCAACTGAACAATATCAGAATCTCACAATCACAGCGGAACAACATATAATAGACAAATGAATATCTTTAAATTAAAGAACTACATCCATTATTACATTACATTATCAGAGTTTACAAAAACAAGAAGCGGAAAAGAAATACTATATATAGTTGATACGCCATGCCATCCAGCTTCCTCCTGAGCTCCACAGCGTCTCCTGAATTCCAGAATATCCTGATAACCTGACTCTAGGCTGCTCGTGTGGGAATTGGTTGGCACCCAGAGTTTACGAAGGGAACAATAAACTCCAGATCAGTAATGGGACTGGTGTGAGAACCTAAAACAGTTTATCTTAAAAAAAACAAAGAAATATTTTTAAAATAGATCTGCAATGCTTTTAGAAAATGAAACTACCATAAGGCCTCCCGCACACACACACAATGCAAACGAAGAATCAGAGGAGATTTCTCCTTATGATAGTCAAAGATGCTTGATACAAGAAATTTTCCTTGATATTATTATTATAAGTGCACAGTGGAAAACCTTTCGAAAGTATAATTTAAATCTTAGCCAACATACGACCAATATCGTATGCCTACTATAGTACCATCTAAATAGTGGGGCGCCACCATAAGTAAATGGCTGGTTATACAACTAAAACCGTAAAAGGCTCGTATTGTCTCTTTGGATTTTCCAACAAACGGTCAGGCCAAGGAACTTCCCATTGCCCCATGGGTACGCCAAGTGAGAGATGCCCCGAGAACCAACTAGCTCTCTGCTGACACAAGGCCAGGTTACCTCTGCAAAAGTAGGTAACTACTAACACGAGTATGTCATCCTCCTAGTTGTAAACAACCATTATCCAAGGATCCTCAACCAACAACAATCATAAAGTCATATATATTTGCGACATTCACATAAGTTAAGTATCTGGGCTCCATACCATGATACCACTTCTACCTAGAAGGAAATACACATACCCTAAGGGGCACTACTCCCTATAACCTTGCTGCATCTTTTCTATTTTGACCATTTTTGGGGTGTGAGGTCCAATGAAGTCTCGTCCACAAAGCTACGCTTTTCACAAAAGCTATGCTTTGATCAACAAATGATCAACAACACTTCGTATGCCACATTACCAAATTGGGAATGTATCACTAGTAACCATCAACTACATAACCTCTAAGCTCGTACGTCTCAGAGAAGGGTGTTAAGCTAAGAGAATAAATTCTCCGCCACCAACAGAAATATATTTGATAGAAACTAGCTTTACATCTCAAATTGTGATGTCAGACACACATCCATACAAGTCCATTTCGGGATCGAACGGAACTGAAGGCACTTCCAAACGATGCCCTTGCAATCCGGATATTCACTAATCACGTTCGGAATTTCCATCACAAAGGGTGATAAAATCTCTATATTGGAGATCAACCGATGAAGAGACATTCGACAGTAATCCTTCCGTTTCCAAAAATATCCGGTCTTCAACACCGGTGTCCAAATGTTATCAATTACGACGTATCACTATTCGGAATGGGATTCATGACCCAAAGGTCCTCTCTCGGCTAAACCGAATAACGAGCGCTTATTTTTAAAATAAGTGTAGCATTCAAATTCAAGTAAATCATAAAAAATACTAATTTAAAGGTAAATATTGATAGTCGGTTATTTAACTATCAATAGATATGCACAGCATCATCAGAATCCAAATAATTTCCCAAATTAGATATTTTCCAAAGATACCTTTACAAGATATATTTTTCCACACTTCAACCATTTGAAAACAAATTTCAAATCACTTTTCACCATTTACAACTTTTGGAAATAAATTTCAAATCATTTTCCTTACGCGGAAACACTTCCAAATATTTATTCATTTTCACTGGAAATCTGCCGAGTTCAAATACTTTAAAATAATTTATAACACTTATCCAAAATATAACAGGAAAACACTTTGAAATAAAACTATTTTTCTTTAAACGCTTTACTTAAAATATTAGTTATAAAAATATTATACCAATATTACATATAACTTATGTCCAAATTAATTTTCAAAATAAATTTAGTAGATAGAGTATAACTATTTAAATAACTATTTTCTAAAACAATTATTGATAAAATCTTAGAAATAAATCATTTCTATATCAACTTAACAAATCTTTACTCAAAGGATTTAAAACAATTTAAGTAGTTAATTTCTCCAAAATATCTTTTCCAAAGCCAAATCTAGAATTATATATATATATGTATATGTATATATTTTCCAAAGCTATTCAGAAATTTTATTCGGCTTTCCAGGGAGAATATAATTTCATTTCAAAATGGTTCATTTAAACCAATTAAATAAATCCTTACCAATTTACTTTAAATTTACGTTCCAAATCCGTAAATTTATTTCCGCACATCAAAAATAAATCAATGTTTATTTTTAAACAAATTTCCCTTTTCTTTATAAATTCCATGTGAATTCACATTTCTAAAATATATATTGATATACGATTTTCAAATCGATTTCAATTATTTACTTTCAAATTATCTTTAAAAGATATAATCTCAAAACATTTCACTTCATATTGGAAAACATTTCCATACTTATTTAATAATAAGTAATTCACAAATCTATTTATTTTCAACACTTAGAAAATATTCAATATACTTAAATCATAATTAAGTATATAATTTATTCTTTCAGGAAAACATTCTCTTCAACACATTTATTTGAGTCATAACGAATGTTGCCTAAAATATCGTTACGAAAACCCAAAATCACTAGTATAGGGATTCGAAATTAAGATAGATATATAAATCCCAATATTATATAAAACATTTCCTTTCGAAATTCATTTACTATAACACAGTGTTATAGTCCACCATTTCCTTATTTCTCGAAAACGTCTATTTCAACAATCAATGTTGAAATCTGTGGTTTCGATGGTTAATACATTTTAAAACACCTTTAAATCGTTTTAATTCTATTTAAAAATATCACCTCCCCAAAAAATTTATTTAATATATTATTCATTGTCCAAAATCGTGAATATACTTCGTTTACCAAATTCAACATTTCTACACATTTTAATTTAAAGGATTATCCACTGTCCAAAATCATGGATATATCTCCTTTAATAAGCTTTCATTTTTACTTATCAAATTCAATTGATTTCGGATTTGTAAAACAACATTTATAAATTCACATTTATATATATATATTTCATAAAAAAATCAACTTATAAAATCCCTTAATTAACAAATTCTATTTATCTCTCATTTAAATGCCAAAATCCAATTTATCAGTTAATTACTTATAAATATTTTATTTTACAAAATTTATTCATTTTATAACTTCACAATTTATAAATCTATAAATTTCATTAACTTATGAAATCCATTTATACTTCATTTTAACACTTATAAAAACTCGTTTTAAAATTCCAATATTTTAATTTATAAAATATCAATTTTATAAATCCTTTATATAAACTGTTTATAATAATTCAAAAATCCCAATTTAAACCATCTTACAAATTAATAAACTACTTATTTCAAAAATCACATTTCAGTTATATTTCACAAAAATCTTAATTTTTATAACATAAAAATTATAACGTATATTTATTTAAAATGAATCAATTCCCAAATTCAATAAAATGTATACTTTCAAAAATCACTTGAAAATCCTTTTAAATTCAAAATCGTTACTTTAACATTTTTAAATCTCCAAAAATAGGCCCAATGTTGCAACAGCACCAATACATCAACCACGACATCCGAACATCATATATCAATATGATAACAGAATATATCACAAATATCTTTAAATAAATCAATACCGTTGAGGAATCCAGTTGGATCCCTCCAACCTGTTTCCCTGCATCCACAGATGTTAGCATAATACCAATCCCGTTTTAAGACGGAATATCGCGGTACATGGGTTTATATGAAATATCATCGGCTATTATGCGGCGCAATAGGGTCTCATCCGGTATATAATGCGGGAAAATCAACTCCAAGTACGTATATAATACCAGTTCCACTTCAAGGTGGAATATCGTGGTATATGTGTTTAATATAATAACCTCCACTTAATATGCGGCGTATAGTTTCTATTTCAATCCAATAGATAGCAACCATCATTTAATCACATGGTCAAGCAAAATTTAAATTTAACTATTTTAAATTTTAAGTCGAAGCAAATTCGATTGAGTGAGAAGTTCTCGCCTTCGCTTTCAATAACAGTTGTAGTGTTTTATGTTGAATAAAATTAAACGCGCATTTAATTTTACTCAAAATTCAAACTATCTCTAATAAATCCCAGCTGCATTTCGTAGTATTAACGAATACGATCCCAACGAAATTCGTTTCGTCAATTTTCGACCTCGTATCAAAAAGTTATGATATTTCAAAGTTTACACAATTTTATAAATAAAATAATTTGCAATTCATTTTTATTTTGACCTTAGACAATCAACGCCGCACGTTTTCAACCCTAGCATCCTGGCCGTGAATCATCTTCTTCCTCCTATCGTGACTTCAAACGTAATTGAACCCATCAGGCGCCATTATATTTCGAATTTTCGCGACCACCATGGCGTCAAGACGACGATTAGCCATCACCACTAGAACGTATGACCCAAGCTCCCCCATCACCGAGAAAGATGTGAAACCCGGCCTCCCCGATGCCTTAAAAAATGCGTACGAACGGCATACGTTCATCGTCGATTTGTCATTGATCCACGCACCCAAATTCGATCACAGCCGTTGATATCCTAGATCTCGTAGCCCTCTTCAACTTTATAGTTGGAGATTTCTCGAAAAAATGAGTAGATTTGAAGAGATCGAGAGGAGAAGAAACGAATATTTTGGCCATTGATTATAGAAGGTGGCGGCTGAAACCCTAGTGGTGTTAGGTTTGTGAAAAATGAAATGATAGAGGTGCATTTATAGAAAATATCGAAACACTATTCATCTCGAAATTTTTCGAACTCCAAATGACGTGTGCCGCCTGGCGTTTATAATGTTTTACCCCTATTCCGAACGCAATGGAATATATACCGGAGCCAATTCGAAAGTATTTGGAAGGTAGGTTTTTAAATCGACTATTTTAAATTTGAAATTCACTTAACCGATTTCTACACGTTTTAGCTTGCCCTAGACAAACTGTAAATCCGATTGACACAAAATTTGAAACCTTAAAATAATTTAACATTACGGATCTAATGAAACTAGTTTCGTTGAAATCCGAGACTATTTGAAAAACGACTATTTTTACTAGTTAATTAAATATTAAAATATTAAATTCCATAAATTAACTTTTAATTCAATTTTAAAAGTTCTATAACATCATTTTAACTCCAATATGATTAAATACAACTTTACAAATCAATTTTAATCAAATTAAACCCAATTTCCAACTATTTCTGTAATTTCAAATATTAAATTATCGATTTAATTATCCAATTAAATCTAGATATTCAAAATAAAATTCGTTCAACTTACGAATTTTACTTGTTAATATTTAAAAACAATTAAATATACGAATCTCAAATAATAGGAATTTTGGGTCGTTACAGGTGATGACTACAGTATCTCGAGTGTTTTGTCCAATGAGTAATCCCGAGCATCTCTTGAGTTACTGCACTCACGTTAGACACTGGATAGGAGATGTCAAATTCTGTAAACATCTCTAATGTCGTTCCACTCATATTTATTCCTGTTGATTTAACTTACATAAGATATTTTAGTTCTGACTCGAGTGTTTTGTTCTTTCAATTCGCTTGGGTCAGTCCGAGCATTTCAAGAATCGAAGACTTTATTTCAGGAGGACGAAGACGAAGATTTCATCATCATCATCATTATTATATATTATATTGTTCCACTACACTGTATTCTGCTGCATTGATTATTATTCACTGGTATGTGCAACTCTGATATGTGTTGTATAAATATAATCAAATCTTTATAAAACAGCTTCATGAACTGTATATTTGATTATTATATTTTATCGTTCTGCTGCAAGATTCTATTTTGTTTTTTTTCTTTCCCTGCTTTTTCTTATTTACCCCATAACATTCCGCCCTTCTATATGGTTTAAGTCTGACGTGTGTGGTTTATCGTCAATTTAAATCATGCGAAAAGGCGGGATGTAACAATTTCTCAAAATCCATTTATAAAAACCTTTCCCTATATTTTGGAATTTATTCAATAGGATTTCACTATAGATTTTCTACTTAAATTCAAAAATCCTATTTTATTTATTCTTGTATCTTACGACACCAAAAATATATTCGACTAAATTTTAGCCTACAATAATTCCAATTACAATATAATCACACAGAGATTATAAATAATTTAACACAACAAATGAAACAAATTCAATTGTTTGAGGAATCCAGTTGGATCCCTCCAACCAATTTCCCTACATCCACAGACGTTAGCACAACAATTAAATACCAGTTCCACTTCGAGGTGGAATATCGCGGTATATGGGTTTAAATATAATAACCTCCGCTATTATGCGGCGTATAGGGTCTATTTCAAAACACATAATAACAACCATCATCCAAGCACACAATCAACAATTTAAATTTAACTATCATAATTCAATAATCAATCAATAACTGAAATATTCAATTATTAAATTTGAGTGAGAAGATCTCACCTTTGCTTTTGATTTGCAATCCATTTTCCAATCCGGTTTGTTTTTCACGATCTTTTGAACTTGTATAAACATTATATAAATTTATTAATATTCAAACCAATCGAAAAATTAAATTTCTATTTGATAATTTAATTAAACCGTGATTTTATTTTAAACTAACAAATCCCTTTTAACAAATTTATTTAATTAAAAATTAAATTTAAAAACTAAATTTCCTTTAATAAATCATTTCACCTAATAAATTTCTAACAAATTTTCTTTTCCAAATTATTTTAAGAGATTATAATAAATTTTTAAATAAGCTAATAAACAAAATAATCACCTAAAATTTTATTTTGGAATTAAATGGTGCATGTGTGTGTGGGTGTATATATTTTTTTTTTCACTGTTTAAAAACATGTAAATTTTATGTAAATTTAAATAAACTAGAATTCATACCTTTTCTGCCCAGGTTGAGCTCGAGATTTTCATCTTGAACGAAAACTCTAGCCTTACTGAAACTTCGCTAATGTCGAACCCCAAAGTCGATAGCGCTTCCTAGCCCTGCGCACCTCCAAGACTGTGGTTTACGTACGCGGCCATCAACTCGAACGACGCAATCGCTGCTCCTCCAAACCCTAGCTCGAATGCAACGTCGCCACTAAACCTTGTACGTGCCTCCCTCGTGATGCCGAAGACAGAGACATCGAAATCCCCTTAATTCGTGAAGCTCTATGCCGTCGATTGCCTTGTTCGATTTCCAGGCCCTGCCTCGTGCGCACGATTATGATATGAAATCGAATTCAATTTCGCCACTCGCTATTTTTTTCCTTTCTGTTTCGAACGATCAAGTTGATTGTTTAATTTGGCCATGGATTTTGATAAAATGGGGAAATCGATTTTTCTTTGATTTTACAATGCTCGGCCATTTAAAATAAAAGAAGGAAGATACCTTGCATAAGAAGCTTTGCCTAGCTACAATGGTTTGAAAGTATTGACGTGTTTTTCTTCTGTGCTGAATAGGTGGCCAGTGCTTTGGAAAAAAAACTGATATGAGATGAAATTTGACCAATTCAAACTATATGTAATTTAAATTTATTAACTATTGCCTAGGCGTTTATATCTCGTACGATCATACGATAACTCCAAACACTATGAAATTTGAAATCCGACAAAAATACAATATTACGGATCCAACGGGATAGGTTTTGTCGAATTCGAGACTGTGCCTCGGAAGGCTATTTTTAAATATCGATTAAAATAATATAGTTTCAAAACTGAGCAAACTATTTCCAAATTCAATTCTGAAGCTTCCATTATCTTCAGTATTATCAATATAAATTTTCTAAGTCTTTAAAATATTTTTAATCAGCTTAAAACTGAAGATTTAAATTTTTATCCAACTTTAATAAATTAGATTTAATAATTTAATTGCTAAATTCATATTTATATTCGAAATTCAAGTTAAACTAACCTCCAAATATTTATAATCGATTAAATATTACATTTTTAAATGTTCAAAAATTTTGGATCGTCACAATCAAGATCATAAGATGCAAGGAATTCGTGCCAACGTTGTTGATGCAATTAAGTTCCTTCTAAGGAAATGAATGTAACGACCCAGAATTTTTAATAATTAAAATTTGAATATTTTATTAATTTTAAATATTAAAAAGTGAATTTATAAGTCAAATAAATTTTTATTTGAATTATTAGATTTAATTGGATAATTAAATCGATAATTTAAAATGTTAAATTATGGAAATAATTGAAAATAGAGTTAAATATGATAGAAAATGATTTGTAAAATTTTATTTAATCATACTGGAGTTATAGAAATATTTTAGAACTTTTAAAATCGAATTAAAAGTTAATTTGTGAAAATTGAATATTTTAATATTTAATAATCGACTGTAAAATAGTCAATTTTTGGACAGTCTCAGAATTGAACGAAACCAGTTTCATTGGATCCGTAATAGTTAGTTATTACTGGATTTCAAATTTCGTGTCAAACATCGATTTATTTTTAATTTAAATTTGACGAGTCAAAATAGCCATTTTTCAAAAAGTCTCGGAATTCGACGAAACCAGTTTCATCGGATCCGTAATGTGATATTATTGTAAGGTTTCAAATTTCAAGTCAATTGGATTTACCGTTTGTCCGGTACAAATTAAAACGCCTAGAAATCGATTTAAATCGGTTTAATTTAAATTGAACGTTTTCTGCCATAACTCGCACATACTTCCGAATTAGCTTCCGAAACCTGTTCCATTGTGTCCGGAACGCGGGATAAACCCTAGGTACGCTGGTTACGGCGCCTAAATCGGAGTTCGGAATTCGCGGGATGAATAGTGTTTACGCTTGCTCGTTCTTATAAATAGCACCATTCACAAACTAAAAAAAAAATAACATTCAAAACCCTAAACCTAAATTTGCAGCCGCCACCCCCATTTTGAACGGCCAGAAAACACTATCTCTTCTCCTCACATATCTCTTGATCCACACATTGATTCAAGAATCTTCCAACTAGAAGATTGAAGAGCACGTTGTGATCTACAAGATCAACGGCTATGATTTGAAACGGAGCTTCGGATTGGCGGCAAATCGAGCTAGAAGCTCTACGGTTGCGCACGCAATTTCATGAGCAGATGGGGGCCGAGCTTATGGGGGTTCTGGCCGAGTGTTGTGGTGGTGATGTGCTCTCATTTGGCTGTGGTTTGATGAAGTTTTATCGAGTATTGAAGTTGCAATATAAAACCCTAGTTGATCAAGTATGGGTTCGGCTGCGTTTCATTGACCTGGGAACAAATGCGTGAGGGAGGGAAGATGAAGAAGCACGCGGTCATGATTTGGTGGCTATGAATCTAACGGCCTATACTAGTTAGGTTAAAAATTATTAAAATTAATGTTGTAATTTATATATTATAAATCGTGTAACTTCAAAAATCAATAACTTTTTCATACGAGGTCGAAAACGCGCGAAACCAGTTGCGTTGGAATCGTATGGACGAGCACTACGCGATGGAGTTGGTTTGGAGTCGTTTGGAGTTAGTGAGAATTTCGGGTAAAATTAAACGCGCGTTTAATTTTATTCGAAATAAAAGCTTAAACGGAAATTAAAACCAAGGTGAGAACTTCTCACTCAATCGAATAGATTTCGATTTTATTTTAAATAGTTAGATTTAAAATATTTGAATGCATGTTTGAATGATGACTGTAAATTATTGATTGTTAAAATAGACATTATTCGCCGTTAGTAAGCGGATGTTATTTAATATAAACATATACCGCGAATATTTCATAAACAGTGAAATTGGTATTATATATAATATCAATATATATATATTGGCATATGTATATATTGCAGTTGTTGATTTCCCGCATTTTTTGTTTAGCGGATGAGACCCTATTACGCCGTTATTAAGCGGATAATATTTATTAAGAACATATACCGCGATAATTTCGTACTGGAGCGAAATTGGTATTGTGCTAATGTTTTTGGATGCAGGAAACAGGTTGGAGGGATCCAACTGGATTCCTCAACAGTATTTATTTTATTTCAGATATTTTGATATTTGATGGATTATCATATCGATATATGATATCGTTGTTAGTCGTGATTGACTATTTGGTGTGTAGCATCATTGGACCCAGATTTTGGGATTTTAAAATGATTTTAAAAGTGATTTTGAAAATATACTTTATTTTTGGAATTGATCCATTATAAATAAATAAACGTTATAATTTTTAAAGTTATAAAAATTATGGTTTTTGTGAAATATAGTTAAAAAGCTGATTTTTAGAAATACGATTAAAAGTCGATTTTTGAGAAATATGAACCAATGATTTTATAAAATAGTTTAAACTGGATTCTTGAGTTTATTATTAGAAGTTTGAATATAAGATTTATAAAATTTGATTATTTTATAAATCAAGAGAACGGTGAAATTTTAAAGGAATTTAATGACGTTTAAAAGAATAATATAAATTAATTTATATTAAGAGATTTATAAATGGATATTTATAAATTGAAATATGGACGTTATAAAACGAGTTTTTATAAGTGTTTGAATGTAGTGAAAATGAATTTTCTAAATGAATGAAATTTATGAAATTTTAAACTGTAAAGTTATAAATGGGATTTTATAAACAGTAGGTTTATAAAATTTGTAAAGTTATTAAAGTAATAAGATTTGGATAAATAATTGAATCTTATAAGTTATAAGATTTATAATTATGAAGTTCAATGGAATGGTTTTGCAAACGAATAGATTATAAGTGTTTAACTTATAATATGAACCTGTAGTTTATAACCGAGTTATAAATCGAATAAGTTAATAAAGGAGATGTATAAAAAAGGAAGTTTTTATAGAATAAATAGAAATAGAATTTATAAACGTTGTTTTATAAATTTGTAAAAAGACTTATTTTAATAAGTAAAAAAAAAATTGTTATAACTTATAAATGGAGATTTTATTCACGTTTTAGACTTTGAATAATCCTTTGAAATAAAATGAATAGAAATGATGAAATTTGTTAAGGTAGTATATTCACGTTTTTGAATAGTGAATAATACGTTAAAGAAATTGTTTTGGATATGATGTTTTAAATAGAATTAAAACGATCCAACGATGGTTTAAAATGTGTTGAGATTCGAAACCATAGATTTCAACATTTATTGTTGAAATAGACGTTTTCGAGAAATAAAAGGAAATGGTGGACTATAACACTGTTGTTATAGTAAATAATTTCCGAAAGGAAATGTTTAGAATAGTATTGGGATTTATATATCTATTTAATTTCGAATCCCTATACTAGTGATTTTGGGTTGTCGTAACGATGTTTTACGCAACATTCGTTTTGACCCAAATAAATATGTTTAAGAGAATGATTTTCTTAAAGAATGAAATATATACTTAATTCGATTTAAGTATATTGAATATTTTCTAAGTGTCGAAAATAAAAAGATTTGTGGATTACTTATTTTTAATAAGTATGGAAATGTTTTCCAATATGAAGTGAATAATTAGAATTTATCTTTTTGAAGATAAATTGAAATGGATAATTGGAATAGTATATGCATGAATATTTTGAAATATAAATTCATTATGGAATTTATATGTGAAAAGTGAAATTGGTTAAAAATAAATATTGATTTATTTTTGAAGTGTTGAAATTATATATCTTGTAAAGATATTTTGGAAAAATAAATAATTTGGAAAATTATTTGGAATCTGGTGATGTATGCATATCAATTGATAGTTCGATAGCCGACTATCAATATTTCCCTTTGAATGGGTATTTGATGTGAATTGATTGAATTTGAATGCACACTTATTTTTGAATAAGCGCTCACTATTCGGGTTAACCGGGAAAGGACCATGGGGTCGTATAACCCACTCCGAATATGTGATACGTCGTTGTGAATTGCATTTGAAGATCGGTGTTGAAGACCCGGTATTTGCGAAAGCGATAGGATGACCTATCGATTGTCTCTGCACTGAGTTGCAACGGTATAGAGACTCCCTAAGTGATGGTGAATCCGATCAGGATTGTGAATATCCTGATTGCAAGGACTTCTTTGTAAGTGCCTTCGGTTCTGTTCGATCCCGGAACAGACTTGTATGGATTGTATGCCTGACATTACAATTTGAGATATAAAGCCGATTTCTTTCAAATATATTTCTGTTGGTGGCGGAGAATTTATTCTTTGCTTAACACCCTTCTTTGAGACGTACGAGCTCAAAGGTTATATAGTTGAAGTTATCAGCGATATATTCCCAATTTGGTAATGTGACATGCTGAGTGATGCTGAAATGATCATTGTGTTGATTATTGTGATAGGATCATTTATTTGATCGTCTATCTTAGTGATCATTGTGTTGATCATTTATTGACCCAAAGCATGGCTTTTGTATAAAGTATGTTTTTGTGGACGTGAATTCGTCGAGCCTCACATCCCGGAAATGGTCAAAACAGGAAAGATGCGGCAAGGTTATTAGGGGTTGCTGTAGCTCCCCTTAGGGTATGTGCATTTCCTTCTGGAAAGGGGTGGTATCATGGTATGGAGCCCAGATACTTACTCATGTTGAAAACACTCTATTTATTATGGTGTGATGTTGGATATCGAGCGCTCGGTTGAAAAGGTCCTAAAGGACCGGGGGATGGCATATTCGGTCAGTTGTTACTCAGTTAGGAGTAACCCGGCCTTGTGTTGGCAGAGATCCGGTTTGGTTCTCGGGGATGTCCATCCAGAGGCATTCTCAGTGGCAATGGGAAGTTCCTTGGCCTGACCATTTGTTGGAAATCCAAAGAAACAATACGTGACTTGTACGGTTTTAGTTGTATAACCTGCTATGGAATGTGGCGGTAACCTGCTATTGAACATAGTTAGCTATAGTAGGCATACGATAATGGTCGTATGTTGGCTAAGATTTATATCTTTATTTTCGAAATGATTTGTTATACACTATGCACTAGTAATAATATCAAATGTTATTTTAAATACGTATCAAGCATCTTTGACTATCATAAGGAGAAATCTCCTCCGATTCTGCGTTTGCATTGTGTGTGTGTGCGGGAGGCCTTATGGTAGTCTCATTTTTTAAAAGCATTGCGAATTGAGTTTAAAAATATTCCTCTACTTGATTTTAAAGTTAAATAAACTGTTTTGAGTTCTCACACCAGTCACATGACTGACTCGGAGTTTATTGTTTTCCTTCCTAAACTCTGGGTGCCCACCAATTTCCACACGGGCAGTTAAGAGTTAGGTTTATCAGGATATTCTGGATATTCTGGAGTCGCTGGAGGCAAGCTGGATGGCATGGCGTATTACTAGTTTATATAGTATTTCTTTTTCCGCTGCACTGTTTGTTGATGTTGTATGTTGTTGTACACTCTGATGATATGATGTAAGGTAATGAAATGAAATGTAATAACTGATATAGTTCTTTGTTTAAAGATTATTCATTTATTATTATATGTTGTTCCGCTGCGAATTGTGAGATTCTGTTGTTGTTCTGTTGTTTTCTTTTGTCCGTTCTATTTTAAAATTCTTCTATCTTCTATTTTTAAAATTCTCTGTTTTAAAAAAAAATTATCTATCTTCTTTTCTCTCTATTTCTTATCTCTTCTCTCTTCTTTCTTTCTTTTTCTAAATTCTTTTTCTTAAACCCCTAAGGGTTCGTATTTTCGTTCATCTTGAATTAAACAAAGGGGATTAGTGTCTATTCAAGGAGTACGGACTTACGGGTCTTTACAGTTGGTATCAGAGCTGATGGTTAAGCGACAACCATGGTTCTGTAGGGTATAATTCATTAGAGATGGAGTCAGTAGTACTCTAGAATGAGTTTGAGTGTAATAATAGATACGAGTGCGTATTTGTTAGTGATATGAAATTGCTTTATATTGTGATGATTGGTTTATTGAGTGGCATATGAACCTTCCTCAGCACGGTATGTACAACTTTGCCGAAGGGGTTTCTAAACACTTGAATAGAACAATTCGGCACAATATTGTTTTAAATTGGGTGAATGAAATAATTTTACCTTAAGTATATTTTATATATGAAGAATAATTTTTCAAAATTATTAAAGTGTATATAAGTTGATTGTTAGGTTGTTTGAATAATCTAAATAAAGAATAATTGTATAAGCAAATGAATTATAAGAATTGAAATTATAATTAAAGTGGTTTACAATTGTGAAATAAACTTATATATATAAGAAGTAAAATTATATGAATATGAGTTGTAAATAAAAGTAAATTTAAAGTTAAATGGAATATAACTTAAGAGATATTGAATTAAGTTGATATTGGTATCGAAGTAAATAATCAAGTGGATTAAAATGAATGTGAACTTAAGTTATGTGAATAGAATTCAACTTTGTAATGAATTGAATTGATAATAAATTGAATGTGAATAATTGATATGAAATAATGAATAAAAGTATTAATTCATTAAAATCTAATGTTATTAGAAGTTGAATAAGTGAAAAGAATTTGGTTGTAATTAATATAAATTGGTTGTTATATGATTGTTATATGATTGTTATATGATTGTATAAAAGTCATTAAGAGTTAATGAAATTGAAAACTATGAAATTGAATTCAAATTAAAGTAAATAAATTTGAATAGAATTGAATGTGAATGGGATTTAATTAGTGAATGTTAACAAATTGAAACTAATTAGAATTGAGAATGAATGTTAGTAAATCCAATGTAAACAAATCAAATGTGATTTAAAGTGAAAACCAATTCATTGTATATGAATGAAAATATGAATGAATATATTGGTTATGAATTTGTTGAATGGTAATTGGATGTTAGTTGGTTGATGGTTGAATGTATATTGCTATTGTTGCATTTGCTATGTGACATATATAGTTGATATGTTGCTATATGTTGTATATTGAGATTATTTGCATATGTGCATGTTCTCATGTTGTTTGTTGAGTGTTTAGTAGGTGCGGATCGCGTTGCTTCGCATTTGGAGTTCGCTTTTGCGCTATATTAGCCGTATATGCTTGCTAATAAAATATAAGGTACATATCTCGGATTAAATATCGCACTTTTACACTTTTTTCCCTTCGGGATGCCTCATTACTTGATGAGATGTATATTTGTGATATATATACTGTCATTTTTTTTTCGGATCGAGCCGCGCAAAGGAGACATGGCGAATTTTTCCGAAAATTTAAGGCGTTAGAAAAATTTAAGAAAATTGGAAAATTTTGAAAACTATAACTTTGATTTTGGAATTGAAAGTTAAATGATATAGTTTGTTTTTGAAAAGAATAACTAAGTATAATTTGAAAACTTAGTAAAGTATTATAAGAAGTTTAATTATGAATTTTGGAAAATTAATAAATCCTGTAACCTTTCTTAATTGTAATTTCGAGGACGAAATTCTTTTAAGGGGGAAAGATTGTAACGACCCAGAATTTTTAATAATTAAAATTTGAATATTTTATTAATTTTAAATATTAAAAAGTGAATTTATAAGTCAAATAAATTTTTATTTGAATTATTAGATTTAATTGGATAATTAAATCGATAATTTAAAATGTTAAATTATGGAAATAATTGAAAATAGAGTTAAATATGATAGAAAATGATTTGTAAAATTTTATTTAATCATACTGGAGTTATAGAAATATTTTAGAACTTTTAAAATCGAATTAAAAGTTAATTTGTGAAAATTGAATATTTTAATATTTAATAATCGACTGTAAAATAGTCAATTTTTGGACAGTCTCAGAATTGAACGAAACCAGTTTCATTGGATCCGTAATAGTTATTTATTACTGGATTTCAAATTTCGTGTCAATCGGAGCTATCGTTTGATCGTGGCAGCTCGAAACGCATCGATTTATTTTTAATTTAAATTTGACGAGTCAAAATAGCCATTTTTCAAAAAGTCTCGGAATTCGACGAAACCAGTTTCATCGGATCCGTAATGTGATATTATTGTAAGGTTTCAAATTTCAAGTCAATTGGATTTACCGTTTGTCCGGTACAAATTAAAACGCCTAGAAATCGATTTAAATCGGTTTAATTTAAATTGAACGTTTTCTGCCATAACTCGCACATACTTCCGAATTAGCTTCCGAAACCTGTTCCATTGTGTCCGGAACGCGGGATAAACCCTAGGTACGCTGGTTACGGCGCCTAAATCGGAGTTCGGAATTCGCGGGATGAATAGTGTTTACGCTTGCTCGTTCTTATAAATAGCACCATTCACAAACTAAAAAAAAAAATAACATTCAAAACCCTAAACCTAAATTTGCAGCCGCCACCCCCATTTTGAACGGCCAGAAAACACTATCTCTTCTCCTCACATATCTCTTGATCCACACATTGATTCAAGAATCTTCCAACTAGAAGATTGAAGAGCACGTTGTGATCTACAAGATCAACGGCTATGATTTGAAACGGAGCTTCGGATTGGCGGCAAATCGAGCTAGAAGCTCTACGGTTGCGCACGCAATTTCATGCGCAGATGGGGGCCGAGCTTATGGGGGTTCTGGCCGAGTGTTGTGGTGGTGATGTGCTCTCATTTGGCTGTGGTTTGATGAAGTTTTATCGAGTATTGAAGTTGCAATATAAAACCCTAGTTGATCAAGTATGGGTTCGGCTGCGTTTCATTGACCTGGGAACAAATGCGTGAGGGAGGGAAGATGAAGAAGCACGCGGTCATGATTTGGTGGCTATGAATCTAACGGCCTATACTAGTTAGGTTAAAAATTATTAAAATTAATGTTGTAATTTATATATTATAAATCGTGTAACTTCAAAAATCAATAACTTTTTCATACGAGGTCGAAAACGCGCGAAACCAGTTGCGTTGGAATCGTATGGACGAGCACTACGCGATGGAGTTGGTTTGGAGTCGTTTGGAGTTAGTGAGAATTTCGGGTAAAATTAAACGCGCGTTTAATTTTATTCGAAATAAAAGCTTAAACGGAAATTAAAACCAAGGTGAGAACTTCTCACTCAATCGAATAGATTTCGATTTTATTTTAAATAGTTAGATTTAAAATATTTGAATGCATGTTTGAATGATGACTGTAAATTATTGATTGTTAAAATAGACATTATTCGCCGTTAGTAAGCGGATGTTATTTAATATAAACATATACCGCGAATATTTCATAAACAGTGAAATTGGTATTATATATAATATCAATATATATATATTGGCATATGTATATATTGCAGTTGTTGATTTCCCGCATTTTTTGTTTAGCGGATGAGACCCTATTACGCCGTTATTAAGCGGATAATATTTATTAAGAACATATACCGCGATAATTTCGTACTGGAGCGAAATTGGTATTGTGCTAATGTTTTTGGATGCAGGAAACAGGTTGGAGGGATCCAACTGGATTCCTCAACAGTATTTATTTTATTTCAGATATTTTGATATTTGATGGATTATCATATCGATATATGATATCGTTGTTAGTCGTGATTGACTATTTGGTGTGTAGCATCATTGGACCCAGATTTTGGGATTTTAAAATGATTTTAAAAGTGATTTTGAAAATATACTTTATTTTTGGAATTGATCCATTATAAATAAATAAACGTTATAATTTTTAAAGTTATAAAAATTATGGTTTTTGTGAAATATAGTTAAAAAGCTGATTTTTAGAAATACGATTAAAAGTCGATTTTTGAGAAATATGAACCAATGATTTTATAAAATAGTTTAAACTGGATTCTTGAGTTTATTATTAGAAGTTTGAATATAAGATTTATAAAATTTGATTATTTTATAAATCAAGAGAACGGTGAAATTTTAAAGGAATTTAATGACGTTTAAAAGAATAATATAAATTAATTTATATTAAGAGATTTATAAATGGATATTTATAAATTGAAATATGGACGTTATAAAACGAGTTTTTATAAGTGTTTGAATGTAGTGAAAATGAATTTTCTAAATGAATGAAATTTATGAAATTTTAAACTGTAAAGTTATAAATGGGATTTTATAAACAGTAGGTTTATAAAATTTGTAAAGTTATTAAAGTAATAAGATTTGGATAAATAATTGAATCTTATAAGTTATAAGATTTATAATTATGAAGTTCAATGGAATGGTTTTGCAAACGAATAGATTATAAGTGTTTAACTTATAATATGAACCTGTAGTTTATAACCGAGTTATAAATCGAATAAGTTAATAAAGGAGATGTATAAAAAAGGAAGTTTTTATAGAATAAATAGAAATAGAATTTATAAACGTTGTTTTATAAATTTGTAAAAAGACTTATTTTAATAAGTAAAAAAAAAAATTGTTATAACTTATAAATGGAGATTTTATTCACGTTTTAGACTTTGAATAATCCTTTGAAATAAAATGAATAGAAATGATGAAATTTGTTAAGGTAGTATATTCACGTTTTTGAATAGTGAATAATACGTTAAAGAAATTGTTTTGGATATGATGTTTTAAATAGAATTAAAACGATCCAACGATGGTTTAAAATGTGTTGAGATTCGAAACCATAGATTTCAACATTTATTGTTGAAATAGACGTTTTCGAGAAATAAAAGGAAATGGTGGACTATAACACTGTTGTTATAGTAAATAATTTCCGAAAGGAAATGTTTAGAATAGTATTGGGATTTATATATCTATTTAATTTCGAATCCCTATACTAGTGATTTTGGGTTGTCGTAACGATGTTTTACGCAACATTCGTTTTGACCCAAATAAATATGTTTAAGAGAATGATTTTCTTAAAGAATGAAATATATACTTAATTCGATTTAAGTATATTGAATATTTTCTAAGTGTCGAAAATAAAAAGATTTGTGGATTACTTATTTTTAATAAGTATGGAAATGTTTTCCAATATGAAGTGAATAATTAGAATTTATCTTTTTGAAGATAAATTGAAATGGATAATTGGAATAGTATATGCATGAATATTTTGAAATATAAATTCATTATGGAATTTATATGTGAAAAGTGAAATTGGTTAAAAATAAATATTGATTTATTTTTGAAGTGTTGAAATTATATATCTTGTAAAGATATTTTGGAAAAATAAATAATTTGGAAAATTATTTGGAATCTGGTGATGTATGCATATCAATTGATAGTTCGATAGCCGACTATCAATATTTCCCTTTGAATGGGTATTTGATGTGAATTGATTGAATTTGAATGCACACTTATTTTTGAATAAGCGCTCACTATTCGGGTTAACCGGGAAAGGACCATGGGGTCGTATAACCCACTCCGAATATGTGATACGTCGTTGTGAATTGCATTTGAAGATCGGTGTTGAAGACCCGGTATTTGCGAAAGCGATAGGATGACCTATCGATTGTCTCTGCACTGAGTTGCAACGGTATAGAGACTCCCTAAGTGATGGTGAATCCGATCAGGATTGTGAATATCCGGATTGCAAGGACTTCTTTGTAAGTGCCTTCGGTTCTGTTCGATCCCGGAACAGACTTGTATGGATTGTATGCCTGACATTACAATTTGAGATATAAAGCCGATTTCTTTCAAATATATTTCTGTTGGTGGCGGAGAATTTATTCTTTGCTTAACACCCTTCTTTGAGACGTACGAGCTCAAAGGTTATATAGTTGAAGTTATCAGCGATATATTCCCAATTTGGTAATGTGACATGCTGAGTGATGCTGAAATGATCATTGTGTTGATTATTGTGATAGGATCATTTATTTGATCGTCTATCTTAGTGATCATTGTGTTGATCATTTATTGACCCAAAGCATGGCTTTTGTATAAAGTATGTTTTTGTGGACGTGAATTCGTCGAGCCTCACATCCCGGAAATGGTCAAAACAGGAAAGATGCGGCAAGGTTATTAGGGGTTGCTGTAGCTCCCCTTAGGGTATGTGCATTTCCTTCTGGAAAGGGGTGGTATCATGGTATGGAGCCCAGATACTTACTCATGTTGAAAACACTCTATTTATTATGGTGTGATGTTGGATATCGAGCGCTCGGTTGAAAAGGTCCTAAAGGACCGGGGGATGGCATATTCGGTCAGTTGTTACTCAGTTAGGAGTAACCCGGCCTTGTGTTGGCAGAGATCCGGTTTGGTTCTCGGGGATGTCCATCCAGAGGCATTCTCAGTGGCAATGGGAAGTTCCTTGGCCTGACCATTTGTTGGAAATCCAAAGAAACAATACGTGACTTGTACGGTTTTAGTTGTATAACCTGCTATGGAATGTGGCGGTAACCTGCTATTGAACATAGTTAGCTATAGTAGGCATACGATAATGGTCGTATGTTGGCTAAGATTTATATCTTTATTTTCGAAATGATTTGTTATACACTATGCACTAGTAATAATATCAAATGTTATTTTAAATACGTATCAAGCATCTTTGACTATCATAAGGAGAAATCTCCTCCGATTCTGCGTTTGCATTGTGTGTGTGTGCGGGAGGCCTTATGGTAGTCTCATTTTTTAAAAGCATTGCGAATTGAGTTTAAAAATATTCCTCTACTTGATTTTAAAGTTAAATAAACTGTTTTGAGTTCTCACACCAGTCACATGACTGACTCGGAGTTTATTGTTTTCCTTCCTAAACTCTGGGTGCCCACCAATTTCCACACGGGCAGTTAAGAGTTAGGTTTATCAGGATATTCTGGATATTCTGGAGTCGCTGGAGGCAAGCTGGATGGCATGGCGTATTACTAGTTTATATAGTATTTCTTTTTCCGCTGCACTGTTTGTTGATGTTGTATGTTGTTGTACACTCTGATGATATGATGTAAGGTAATGAAATGAAATGTAATAACTGATATAGTTCTTTGTTTAAAGATTATTCATTTATTATTATATGTTGTTCCGCTGCGAATTGTGAGATTCTGTTGTTGTTCTGTTGTTTTCTTTTGTCCGTTCTATTTTAAAATTCTTCTATCTTCTATTTTTAAAATTCTCTGTTTTAAAAAAAAATTATCTATCTTCTTTTCTCTCTATTTCTTATCTCTTCTCTCTTCTTTCTTTCTTTTTCTAAATTCTTTTTCTTAAACCCCTAAGGGTTCGTATTTTCGTTCATCTTGAATTAAACAAAGGGGATTAGTGTCTATTCAAGGAGTACGGACTTACGGGTCTTTACAATGAATATTTCAAAGGCTTACGATCGGTTGAGAGAATGAATTTCTCTCCTAAAAGATAATGGCGCCAAATTCTATGGGCAAAAACAATAGCCACGAGCTCTAATTATAGGTCGCATACCTAATCTTGGCATGTAACGACTCGTAAATTTTGAGAAATTAATTGCTTAATTTAATTAAGAGTTTGTAATTAATTTTAGGAAGGAATAAGCAAATACTAAAATTTTAAATAAATGAAATGCATTGTTTAAAATTAAAGATAAGTATTAACAATGGAAATGAAATTACGATTTATTTAAACTAATGGAAATTATTGTAGGCTAAGGAATTGAATATAAGAAAAACAAATGGGAATATTGTATTAACCAATACAATGATATAATTAGTAATAAATTTAATGAATTCAATGTAATAGTAACCGGAAGTAATATGCAATAAATGGAAATGTTTTGCAATCAATGTAGGTAAGTAATTACAATGTTTATTGTAGATGATAAATGTTACTTTAATGGTAATTAATTACATAAAGGAAGTGTGAAAATTGTTACATTTGGTAATAAATAGAAAATGAGTAAATAAAAAGTAACTGTTGAATAAACCAATGCAATAATTATAGATAAGTAATTTTAAGGAATGTTGTTGATAATAAACATATTTAAAATGGTAATAAATTGAATATAAGGAAACAAAGGCAATTAGTGGATTTAATTAATGAACTCATGAAATAAAAATCAATGTCATGTAGGTAATTATAATATTGTTGGAAGTGAAAACTTATTAAGTATGAAACCAAGAATGTAAATTAATTAAAGAATATAAATAGTAATTAATATACATACTTGGCAAATATAACTAAATAGTATGAAATAAAGCATGCATTTATGATATGAAATATAAGTCAATGTTAATTTCACCTATAAATGTCAATTTATTGAATGGCAGGGTTAAAATCAAGTAACGTATTTGTTAAAGTTTCAATTGATAATTCATAAAATTTAATGTGAAATTAATTGAAGTTAATTGACCTAATTATGCAGTTAGGAAAAATTGATTTGTCATAATAGATTGTTAATTCCAGAGGATGTAACCAATGTTAATTACATTTATAATATAACAAGTGGAGGATCTTAGGAGCGAAATTTTGGATTTATTAATTTATTTGAAAGAGAGAGAAATTTTTTAAATAAGTGAGTTAATTGCAAATAAAGGGGATTTAATATTAAATTTTACATTAATAGAATGTAGATGAAATTTGTGGATATTAATGCAATAGCTACGAATCAATGATAATTCATCAAATTGGTAACAGGTTGACAATGGTGTATGTAATCAATTTCAACACTTGTCCGTTAGTTATATCTTAGAGGTAAATTAACGTTAATGGAGGCTAATAAATTAAAATGGTAAATCAATAGATATTTTTGGTATAAATTGAAATATAGCCATATGAACAAATCTAAAAATAATATAGGAGTATTGGGTAATAAATTTATTGTAAGGAAAACCAATGCAAATGTTGAATTAATCAGTGAAACGATAATAATAAATAGTATTTAATTCAAAATTTGTAACTTGGGAATAATGTAGATTAATATACGTTAGTTATTTAGGGTAGTGACTAAAATTGGTAATCCGTTTGCAATTAATGATAATAGTGTTGATATAAGCTAATAAGTTTAAATGTCAATGCAATTAAAAGCACATAAGTTGCAATTTTTAGATTGCTTGTTCATTTAATTAGTGAAAATAAAATTTGGTAATCGATTACAAATAAATCTTAATTTTACGTTGGTTAATGTAAATTAAAGTAACAATTGATGCAATAAAGGATGGAACCGAGGAAAATTAGTTAAGTGCATTTAAAATCTTAATTTATGGGTGAAATCGACAAATTTCAATACGTTGAATTTGGTAGTTGTTACACAATAAGTGGAAATAAAATAGTAATATGAATAAAGGTGAAACAGAAGTATCAGTGTAATGAAACGTAACCAAATGTAAATATGTTTATGGGATAATGAATGTATAAATAATAAGAATGGGAATCAACATTTATTTATTTATTTGAATTTTTTGTCGAATGAATTAGTTTGACTTTTAATTTGATAAATCAAAGCAAAAAAAAATTTGTATATGATTAAAAGAATGTTTTAACTATAGATCCATGTTTTAAACTCTTAAACCAAATTGAATTTTTTTAGATCTGAAAGTTTATATACATATAATTTTCATTTGTGTTGAAGCCGAAATATTGTATACACATATTGTCACTTTAGCTTGAATTGAAAATATCATGAAATTTGAATACTTTGTTGAATAAATTATTTGTTCTTAATCTAATAAATTATAATAGAAGTTTACATATGCTTAACAATTTTTCAATAATAAATCTAAGCTTTGATTTTGATTACAACAATATTTAAATTTGTTACCTAATTTATTATCTCAAATGTCCTTATTTAAGGATCTTAAAGGTTTGTTATTATATTGCTTAATTTGTCGTGTTCCACTTTTGTTTTGTTAAAAAAATTAAATAAATTTCATTAAGGTAAAAAGGTTAAATTTATATGTATATATGTATTTTTGACTTCAAGCATGCATAAGTTTACAAATGCATTAGACAATTTAATGGGGTATGGAAGTATGCATTGAATTAATTAATAAGCTTTGATTTAGTCTTTATACACACATGCATGTGTGTTTGTTTGTATGTGTATACATATAAACATTTAATATTTTAATTTCAAATTGCTAAAGCATGATTTAATTTTTATTATTATTATCAAACAATTTAAAAGTGAGGTAATATTATATACATATTAATTTATTGTTTGTTGTTTATGTTTTCTAGTCATAATACAACTTGCATGATAATTAAATGTCGTATTAATAACATTGGCTAATGGGAAAGTGGAATTAATCGATGTCGTCACCTTTTATCTCCTTCCCTATTAGATCCTTATGTGATTGCATCTACATTTATTCTTGTTTATTCCAATATATTGTCACCAATTAATCGTACTTGATATATGTTTAGCAATTTTGACACATAGTTAGAGTATGAATATATATGATGTATTCAAACTTTTCTGTATCTAGCACCTAATTAATTTAGAATCAAACTAATAAAACGTGACATTTATTTTTGTCCCTCCACATTCATTTCCTTTCTAATTAATAATTACCTCTTTTTAATACCTGATACTTTTAAAAAAAAGAATGTTCATATTTACTATATTTCAATACCAAGTTTGTTCATATTTGTGAGGACCCGCAAATCCGTACTCCTTGAATAGACACTAATTTCCGTTGATTAACTCAAGATGAACGGAAATACGAATTCTCAAGGTTTTAAGAAAAAGAAAAAGAAAAAGATAGAAGAAAAGAGAAAAGAAAGAACAGAACAGAAAGAAAACAACAGAACAATATCAGAATCTCACAATCGCAGTGGAACAACATATAATAAATGAATGAATAATCTTTAAACAAAGAACTATATCAGTTATTACATTACATTACATTTCATTTCATTACATCATCAGAGTGTACAACTATCAAACAACAACAACAAACAGTGGAAAAGAAATACTATATACCAGTAAATACGCCATGCCATCCATCTTGCCTCTAGCAACTCCTGAATTCCAGAATATCCTGATAAACCCTAACTCTTGACTGCCTGTGTGGAAATTGGTGGGCACCCAGAGTTTAGGAAGGAAAACAATAAACTCCGAGTCAGTCATGTGACTGGTGTGAGAACTAAAACAGTTTATTTTTATCTTCAAAAACAAAATAGAGGAATATTTTTAAAGTCAATTCGCAATGCTTTTAAAAATGAGACTACCATAAGGCCTCCCGCAGACACACACAATGCAAACGCAGAATCGGAGGAGATTTCTCCTTATGATAGTCAAATATGCTTGATACGTATAAAAAAGAAACATTTGTATTATTACTAGTGCATAGTGTAGAAAAAAATCATTTCGAAAGTAAAGATATAAATCTTAGCCAGCATAGGCATTCCGCACTTATGCCTACTATAGCTACCATGTTCAATAGCAGGTTACCGCCACATTCCATGGCAGGTTATACAACTAAAACTGTACAAGATCGTATTGTTTCTTTGGATTTCCAACAAATGGTCTGGCCAAGGAACTTCCCATTGCCACATGGAAACGCCTCTTGAATGACGTCTGTTAACGCTAAAATTTGAACGCTAACACCCCGGTGTATAAAGTGAGATCGTGAAAGCACCACCCAATAACTCGGGAACAGATTATAAGGAAATAATAGTGAAAAAACAGTAAACAACAGCAATTTTATAGTGGTTCAGCTTGAGAGATAGCCTACGTCCACTTTGAATATCTTTATTGGCGATTTGATTACAAGTCAATGCAGTTACACTTTGATTACAACACACTTTGAGTTTTAAGTGACTTTGAACAAGTAGCCTAAACTTCAATGTCGATCCAAATCTTTGAACACATGTTTGACATGTTTGATTTCTTCGTGAAGTTTCTTGAAGGTGTTGAAGTAGTTTAGAATGCAGCAGAGTAACGGCGCTTGAAATGAATCAGCCCAAAAGTCCCTTGAACGTTGGGGGTGGCCATGCATTTATAGGCAAATCTGGATAGAAGTTTTTCGCCCAAGTCCTGAGTCGTGACCGACTTAGGCTAAGCCGTGGCCGAGTCAAGTTGAGTCATGGCCGGTTTATCTGCTTAAGCCTTTGGTCTCTCAATAGTTCGCTTTCCAGAATTCCAAGTCATGAGTCGCCTACGAGTCAGTTCTCATAGGAATAGGTACTGTGGCAATGGAATATGATTCAATGGCTTTAAGTCGCGGACGAGTCATTCTGAGTCATGAGTCGTTAAGTCGTTGATGACTTATCAGGTAGCGGTGCATAGGTGAAGCGACTTAGGGACTTATCTTCTTAGGTTGTCAATCCTCTCGAGTCGTTTCTTATGATGGGTAGTGGACTTGTTGAGTCGCTGAGGCGATAGCCTTGATGAGTCGGTAATACACTGAGTCGGTCTGCCTTGTGAACCGTTAACCCCTTGAGTCGTAACCCTTTGAGTCGCTCTGAGCTTTAGGTCATTGACTTATTGAGTCGGTGACTCGATGAGTCGTGAGGCTTCCTGAGTCGTCTCGTATGAGCCGTGAACTTCGTTGAGTCGGTAACTCAATGAGTCGGCCTGTATCATGAACCGCTAACCTCCATGAGTCGTTCCATTCCTCTAAGTCGCCTTGAGCCTTAGCTCGTCAGCCAATTGAGTCGCTACCAGCTGAGTCGGTTCTTTCCTTAAGTTGCTTAAACCCCTTGAGTCGTAAATCCAATGAGTCGTTAAAGACCTTAAGTGGATGAGTCGGCCCAAGTTTCATCTCGTTGGAAGAACAGGGTTAACATTTGCCCCTCGAAGTACACGCCTAAGTCGTAGGTCGTGTGCTTCGACTTATCTTAACTCGTGTGCCGACTCAAACTCTACTGCCCAACGTTAGAAAAACCTGATTCGTTCACCTTTTCTTCTCATTCCCTATCCTTTAAACCGTGTCTGCCATTAACGCGCATTCAAGCTTTCAAAAGCGATTTCGACCAAATTCTCCATCGATCATCCCTATCATCATATAGCGTAAGCGATCTCGCTCTCCTTATGATTTTCGATTATCCCTAGCTTATGCGCCCCATCTCCATCTTCAATTTGCCCCTTTGAGCCCTGCGAATTTGGTTGCTCTGGTCGTCAATGGACTTAAGGTTATCTGTTCTGATGGTTTACGATTCGAGGCGGTTTAGTGGTGCGATAGAGCTAGGATTGTTGATTGAGAGCTTATTGGGTTAATGGGTTAAAAGTTGGAAGATTAACGGGTTAGGAGTGAAATGGTTTATGGGTTAGAAGGTAACCTGGTTAGGAGTTAGGTGATTAGTTGGTCAGATTGATTCGAATACTGCCTTACGTACGACTCGGTCATTTTTGTATGATCCAACAACCATGATCCGACCCACATGCTCCACGGCCTAAGCCTTGAGTCGTGGCCGAGATATGACTTACGACTCACGACTTACGACTTACGACTTACGACTTACGGTCTAAGCCTTGAGTTGAACCAGAGCTTCTCCCTTTTCATACGACTTACGACTTAGGGCACTGCCGACTCAAAATTTTTGAGCCGTTGACGAGTTAGGACTTGCGTGAATTCTGCTCGAACTTTGGACCATTGCATTAACTATGAACTGTTGAATTTTATTGCATTCATTCACAGGTTATTTTGACTTGCAGGCTAACAATCTGTTCAATACAACATTCACAGAAATCTGGGACGAATATACTGTCATCGACTGCCCATATCAAATGACAGATTAGTTAATAACAGATAATTAACTTAAACAAATCGTGTGAACGAAGTGCTATCGATTTCAAGTAGAATATTAAAGCAACACTGAAACAGTTAATCGAAACTGACCAGCCTGCACTAATATTATGCTTGAACTTTAAATTAACAAGTTCTGAAATTACCATAGTCGATCAATCGTCAACCAGTTTAATTCCAGTTATATTTACTTGTTATTTTCATTAGTTTTGCACAACACTTCACACTTTTAGGAAACGTGCACCTTCGCATTTGAACACCCAGTTGCTTGTGTAGAATGACATCTCAACAAGAAGAACCGATGGGCCAGGTTGAAGATGTCTTCCCAGTAGCCAACTTGTTGGATAACCCTCCGGAGAGAACTCCCACAACTCTGAATCAGCGGGTGTTTAACCAATTGCTCATCCAGTTTGGCATTGCCGAAGCTGATGCCTTACTGCCGGGGCCAAATGATACTGCAGATAGGCCCCCTTCTCGCTTTATTGCTGTCAACCGCCAAATGTGCTTGAGTGGTGCCATACCACCTTTCAATGACTTCCTTCAGCAGTTCCTGCTTCGATTATCTATCTCTCCATTCCAATTGCACCCCAATGGTCATGCCATTTTGATGGGGTTATGTGTGCTATTTAATAGAGTTCTGGGACGATTACCGAGCTTTGAGGAAGTTTGCTACTTTTGCTCATTCACAAAAATTAAAGATCATCCCTCTATCGTAGTTATAAGGAGTGATCGAAACCGCAAGCTCATCACCGATCTTCCTGAAAGTGTTCATGGATTTCTAAACCAGTATTTCTTTGTTCGTTGCCCTCCAGGGTTTTATGCCATCTGGAGAGTAGGAAGTAAGATTTTCCTGTTTTTATTTCTCCATTCTTGGGCTTTTCGAAATCTGAGTTGCTAAATGCTAACTTGGCTTCTTTATTTTTTCCTGTTTTAGCGCTTCCTCCTCCCTCTAGAGATCCATGCTATAAACAAATTTTCAAGAGATTGAACGCCGTGGCGGCAGAAGAGAGGAGTATAAAGTTTTTGTTAAATGATGGATTTCTACATCAATACGGGCTTCTTCATTCCTCTCGCTTTACTCAACTTCGTGAAGTCCCAACTGAAATTCCCGATTCTCCGGCGGAAACCCCTGATGCCCCGTTCTCTATTAAAGAGCACATGCAGGGAGGAACCTCTATAGAAACTCCACTAGTGAGGTGTTCAATTCCGAAGGACGTTGCGGGGCCGTCTGACAAGTCTGCACTTGCCCCAGTTATCGAAGAGGAAGAAACTCCACGATCTTCCGGAAGATCTGCCGACGAAGGAGTTGAAAAAGCCAGTCCCAAAAAACATGATGGTGATGATGTTTTCGAGGGGTTGAGCGATTTAATTGTGACTTCTCAAGAACTTTTCAAAGATGATGTTTCCATAACTATCTCTTCTGTAATTGAGGCGACATCTTCTCTACAACAAATGTCAACTCCTTCCACTCAAGTTATCACTACCTCTACTCCACAGAGTGGTCTGTAGCTTGATGTGTGTAGTTTGCACGTTACACAACACTTAGGATTTTTCAACACTTCTGCGCATTCATCTTCTTATACTTTAAAGAATTCTAAAGCTTATTATTTTTATTCCAGATTCTCCAATGGGGCGCAGTAGTTCATACTATGATGATTTTCAGCGCTACGGGAGGCGTAGCCAATATGATTATAGGCGTCACCTCCCCTCTTACAGAGAATCAGATAAAGAGAGGGCCATCAGGAAAGCATACGAGAGACGAGCATATGAAGAACATCACCGAAGAGAACAAGAAAGACATGACCCTCCCCACAGAGATGATGATACCCAAAAAAGAAAGACTCACGATGAGAGAGGTAAGGGTCACATGGACGATTCTTCTAGCAAGCGGGCTAAACTTACTGAAGAAACAATGCCGACAGTTTCTCAAAATGTTCCTGCTGAATCTCCTGCCCCCGTTCGTTCCGACATTCAAACAATTATCAACCGGCCCGCATACCAAGTTGGGCAAGGTCCTCCCACTCTTCAAAGTCGATTCCCTCAGTGGTGCCTGAGAGGGGTTCGATTTGATCTCGACTTGGTTCCTCTTGACAAATCGGCTATGCTACGAAATCTTGACGCTGTCAGGACCGATATTGAAAGAATGTCGAACTGGCAAAAACTTGTCGACGAGCTTCAGAGGGTTAACCGAGCCAATCTCGAGGCCATGCTCACAATGGAGAACGATAAGGCTGAGCTGCAGAAGACTCTCGAACAACATGACGCCGAAATGAGAAGTATTGCTTCCTATAATGAAAAGCTGGAAGCGGAAGTAGAAAAGCTTAAGGAAGAATTAGCTACTTCATCTACTTTCCATTCTCAAAAGGAGAGCATGCTTCAGCAACAATTACGAGATGTGCATGCCAGTCAAAGGGCAGTTGAAGATAAGCTTACACACCAGGAGAAGGTCATAGAAGAATATCGCGCTGAAACTTTACAGCTGCGAGAACAGACCGGCTCTCAAAGCTTGGAGATAGAGATGCTAAAAGCTCGACTTGCTATGGTCGAAAAGGAGCGTGACGAGGCTATTGCTGGTAAACTCGCGGCTGAAGAGGCCCTTCAAGCAACCAAAGCTGACATTAGCTCCACATTATTTGATTTCTATCTGCACAGCATTTTGGGGCGTGGCAGCCTTGCCTTTCTAGGCCCTAAGTATGAAATTACATTAGCTGAAGTTTGGGAGGCAGCACTCGATATTCTAGGTGGTAAAGGTGCTGGCTACGCTGAGACAGCTCTTGAAGAGCATTATCTCGATGATGATGCCCGCGCCGCTCTTGCCAAGGGAAAAGAGCAACTTGCCAGGGTACGGGCCGGAATGGCAGAAGGGGAACGTTCTGAGAAAGAAATACCACCTACCACTTCTGAACGTCCTTTAGTTTCTTCCGAAGTGGACATTACATGTTCCAGTGCTCATTCGCTGCCTCCTACAAGAACCGGGGTAATCACCCCTACTGATGATGAGGCTTTGGAGGATATCGGGGCTCAGAATTATGAGATTGAACTAACGAAGCAAACATCTTCAGGTAATTTTGACATTGGCCCGATTCAGGTGGATCGCTTGCTTGCTCCTCAAAAGTTTGATGAGCTTCTCGATTAATTCTTGAATCTCGACGAACCCATATCTCCCTTCTTTCGGGGAGATACTAATATTTTTAATTTCTTTTCTTCTGCAGTTGAAACACCAAGTGCTGTGCAGACTTCACTTCCTCCGGTTATCCCTCCTCCGTCTCTTCAGGTGACTCCCCCTTCTGCTTCACAGCCCGGGTCACAAGAGGAACAGATTGAGGCTCTTCATGGCTTGGATGACCCTAACGCTTCGCAAGAGCAGAAGGACGAGGGACTTGAAGGAGGCGAGATCTCTCCGGAGCGGACACCCTCTGATGACGTAGTTTTGTCCGCTCTTGTTACTCCAGGGAGTGAGTCTTCTTCGAAGAGAAGAAAGAAGCACGGAACATCGAAGAGGAGGGGGAAGAAAATCATCACTACTGAAGAGGAACCGGAAGTTGCACCGGTTGCACCTCCCTCTCCTTCTTCCCTTATGCCTATAGATAGACCTGAAAAACTAATCATTCGGCCAGGCAAAGGGTCCAAAGGTGGTAAGAAGAAGTGAAGAGTCGGACTTCGGGCTTTTTGACTCCTTTTTTGTGTAATGGTCGGATGTTGTGCAGGCACCGGCCCCTGCTTTTTTTATTTTGAAACCTGTATCTGCAATTGAATAAAATGATCCTTTATTTGTACAGACTCTTGTTTGAATTTGAGAATGCATTTATTATTCATTTTTGCACAAGTTTCATTTATTATTCATTTTTGCACAAGTTTATTTATATGATATTGCGGTGAGCTTGTGGTATGTTGTTTGAGCGTACTTTACCGATGTAGCTATACCATTTTGTATGTAACTATGCCATGTTGCCCCCATACCATAAGTTTGCTGCAATATTTTATACTTTGAGGGGACTCGCACTCTTATTTTCTGAAGAATAATTACTTCATTCTTGAAGAAATTTTTCGTAGAGTACAACTTCCTTCATATAAGTTTTTACGCTTCGTCCTTCGAAGAAATCACTTTTTTCTTTTGCTTAAGTACGCATTTTGCCAAGTGAATTCTTCTATGTGGTAAAGCAGACATCTGAAGAGTACTTTAACTTTCTTCCTCTTTTTTTTTTTTTTGGAGGAAGGTTATTTTCTAGAATAGGTAAATCACTCTTCCTTTGAAAGTTAAAGTATGCCCTTGAGGAGGATATATATTTTTTTTTTTGAGGTAGAAATTTGTACTTCTGAGGAGGGATTTTTCACGTTTCAACACTTGGAAGTTTTATTTCAATCTTGGTGAAACGTGTGCCTCCAAAGAATTGCGCCTTCGAAGAAAGCCTTTTCACGTTTCAACACTTGGAAGTTTTATTTCAATCTTGGTGAAACGTGGGCTTCCGAAGAAGTATTTCTTTTTGATTGTGTCCCCGGGAGGGGGTTGTACCTCTGAGGAGGGATTTTTCACGTTTCAACACTTGGAAGTTTTATTTCAATCTTGGCGAAACGTGTACCTCCAAAGAGTTGTGCCTTTGAAGAAAGCCTTTTCACGTTTCAACACTTGGAAGTTTTATTTCAATCTCGGTGAAACGTGGGCTTCCAGAAAGGTCTTTATTTTGTTTTGCATTTCAACTTTGGTGAAGTGAAATTCCGAAGAGCGGCTGTTACACTTCAACTCCTGGTGAAATGTGCCTCCGAAGAGGTCTTTATTTTGTTTGCATTTCAACTCTGGTAAAGTGAAATTCCGAAGAGCGGTTGTTACACTTCAACTCCTGGTGAAATGGGCCTCCGAAGAGGGCTTTTATTTTGTTTCCATTTCAACTCTGGTGAAGTGAAATTCCGAAGAGCGGTTGTTACACTTCAACTCCTGGTGAAATGTACCTCAAAGAGGGTTTTCATCGCCTGGAAGTTACTCACTCATGGTTGGAGGGTCATGACTCCTCCAATCTTTTTTGTTGAGTAGAGAACTTTCTTTTTTGTGGCGTATGACCCATTAGAGGTCTTTATCCTCCGAAGAGTTGTGCCTCCGAAGAGGATTTGTGCTGCCGATGATGGCTTTGGTTGTTCCCTTGTCCACTTGCTTATGCTTTTTCAGTGATCCTCCTTTTTTTTTTTACAAGTGACTTGTTTAATCCAAGGAAATGTACTTCATTGCCAGGCAAGTTCGTGAGAACGAGCATCAGCTTCTTAATTGGATGTTTGTTTGTTCAAACGATCTCAATTTATTAGCAAAGGCCCGTTTCTGTCGAAATCATAGGCTGTTCAATTGAAGTACTTCCTATCTAGGATTTGAATTTGGAGCTTTTGTGACTTGAAATTTGGCGAGAATCACTGGGTCTTATTATGTGCAAGTTTCACTTCCATTGTCTGCAAGAATTTAAATCGACATTTCAGCAATACATTCTATGTACTTTTTATATCGAAAATAAAACAAACATGTAATAATAATAAGGAACACAAGATTTATAGTGGTTCGGCCAGGAAATTGGGCCTACATCCACTTTATATTTTTTCATTATTGACTTGTACCAGTTTTACAATTGCCTTCAATTACAAGAATCATATATTCATAATTCTTTTTACAATATTTCAACAAAATTTTCAAGTAAAGTATGGACGCAAATGATTGTTGTTCCATGCCCTTGGAATTTGATCTCCTTCAACAGTAGTGAGTTTGAATGTGCCGTCAAGAAGCTTCTGACCTATGACATATGGTCCTTCCCAATTTGGCCCAAACACACCTGTCGCCGTCATAATTCTCTTCAGGACTAGGTCTCCAATCTCAAAGCTGCGTTGGCGAACTTTGGAATTGAAATGTCTGGCTATCCTTTGCTGATGAGCTGCAATTCTGAGATTAGCCTCATCTCTTTTTTCATCTAGGAGATCTAGCGCTTCAAGCTGTAGCTTTTCGTTTTCTGCTTGATTGAAATGGATTCTTCTATGTGAAGGGACCTCTACTTCTACCAGAATCATTGCCTCCGACCCGTATGCTAATGAAAACGGGGTGTGCCCAGTCGCAGTTTTGTGAGTGGTTCTGTATGCCCATAGTGCCAGTGGTAGCTTATCGACCCAACCACCTTTTGCTCTTTCAAGTTGCTTTTTGATGGTTGACTTAATAATTTTATTCACGGCTTCCACTTGCCCATTTGCCTGCGGATGAGCCACTGCTGAGAAGCTTTTCCGGATTTTGAATCGCCTGCAAAAATCTTGGAATTCTTCACTTTCAAACTGAGTACCATTGTCTGTAATTATTTTTTGAGGCACACCGTATCTGCAAATGATGTTTTTAGTTACAAAACTTATCATCTTCTTTGAGGTGATAGTAGCCAGTGGTTCAGCTTCTGCCCACTTAGTAAAATAATCTACAGCAACAATGGCATATTTAATTCCAGATTTGGCAGTTGGTAACGGTCCTACAAGGTCTATTCCCCATATTGCAAATGGCCATGGACTGACCATCTGTGTGAGTTCAGTGGAAGGAGCTCTAGGAATTTTGGCGAATCTTTGGCATCTATCACATTTTCGGGAATACTCTGCTGCATCTCGATTAATTTCTGGCCAAAAATATCTGTATCGGAGAATTTTCTTTGCTAATGCTTGGCCACCTGAATGATCACCACATTCTCCTCCGTGTACCTCCTCTAGGATTGCTTTGGACTCTTCCCTGGATACACACCGAAGTAATGGCATTGAGAATCCCCACCTGTATAATCGGCCATCCTGGATTATATATCGAGAGGCTTTTCTCAGTAGCTTTAGTCGTTCTTTCGAGTTCCCTGGTAAGGATCCATTGAGCAGATATTCTGTTATCGGAGTCATCCATGATTCTTGCTCTTGAGACATGCTCATGATCCAATCAATGTCCATCTCATCAATGCTAGGAGTCGACAGGACCTCCACCGGAGTTAACCCCAGAAATTGAGCTTCGCCTGTGCTAGAATACTTTGTGAGAGAATCTGCTTTCATGTTTTCTTCTCGAGGAATGTGACTTATCATGTAATGATCGAAATCACCCAGGAGTTCCCAAGCCTTTGACAAGTAGGCGGGCAGATTCCCCCCTTTTGCTTGGAATTCCTTTTTGACTTGGCATACAATAAGCTGAGAATCACTGAATATCTGCAACGCTCGGATGTTTAATTCTTTAGCAATCCTTAAGCCAGCGATAAGGGCTTCGTATTCTGCTTCATTGTTTGTTGAAGGAAATTCCAATCTTAGCGCATAGCATAATGATCGTCCTTCAGGCGTCTCAAGTACAACTCCGGCTCCAGAACAGTAGTCGTTTCTCGCACCATCAACATATAACTTCCATTGGATTGTGGAATCATCATCCGTTTCCTCCTCACTGTTACCCTTATCTGTGAATTCTACGTTGAAATCTGCTAAAGCTTATCCATTGATTGCTTTCCGGGGATGATAAGTGATGTCATACTGACTGAGTTCAATATTCCACTTTAGAAGACGACCCGAAGTCTCAGGGCGAAACAGGACTTGCTTTAAAGGTTGATCAGTGAGGACTCTGATAGGATGAGCTTGAAAATATTGCCTCAACTTTCTAGATGCAATTAGTAGGCAATAGGCGAGTTTTTCCAACTTAGAGTAATTCATCTCTGCCCTAGTGAGTCTTTTGCTGATATAGTAAACTGGATGTTGAATCCTTTTGTCTTCTCGTATCAGCGCTGCACTTAAAGCATGAGATGATACTGCCAAGTATATAAGAAGATCCTCGCCATCGCCAGGCCTAGAAAGTATTGGAGGCGTTTCCATATGGCGAATCAATTCATCAAAGGCTTTTTAGCATTCGGGAGTCCAATCGAAGTTTTTCTTTCCTTTCT
Organism: Allium cepa; assembly: GCA_030765085.1. Taxonomy (NCBI): domain Eukaryota; kingdom Viridiplantae; phylum Streptophyta; class Magnoliopsida; order Asparagales; family Amaryllidaceae; genus Allium; species Allium cepa. The sequence continues at coordinate 947,246,830 of CM060943.1, read as the reverse complement.
TTAGGGCGTCAAAGAATGGGATGCATTTATCTGTGTCTTTGGAAATGAACCGACTCAAGGCGGCGACTTTTCCATTAAGACTTTGCAATTCCTTCTTTGTTCTAGGAGCTTTGACTTCTTTCAATGCAGTAATTTGAGCTGGACTGGCCTCAATGCCCCTAGCGCTCACGATGAAACCTAAAAACTTGCCGGATTCCACTCCAAATGAACATTTTAAAGGATTGAGCTTCATTCTGTATTTCCGGAGGACTGCGAACATGTCTGCTAAGTGTTCTATGTGATCCACTGCTTTCTTAGACTTTACTAACATGTCACCGACGTAGACTTCCATAGTCTTGCCCAGTTGCGGTTTGAACATAGCATTAACGAGCCTTTGGTATGTTGCCCCTGCATTCTTCAACCCGAAGGGCATAACTTTATAGCAGTAAAGACCAGTGTCGGTGATAAAGCTCGTATCCTCATGATCTGGCTCATGCATCATGATCTGGTTATATCCGGAGTAAGCATCCATAAAAGATAACAATTCGTGTCCCGCTGTTCCGTCTACCAGTTGTTCGATTCTGGGTAATGGGAAGCAGTCTTTGGGGCAGGCCTTGTTTAGATCTGAAAAATCGATGCATACTCTCCATTTTCCGTTGGCTTTCTTAACCAGTACTGGATTTGAAACCCAATTTGGATAGGTAGATTCTTTGATAAAATTATTCTCCATGAGCCGATCAACTTCTTCTTTTAATGCCGCCGACCTTTCTGGACCTTGAGTTCTTCGTTTCTGTTTCACGGGTGTAAATTTTGGATCAATATTTAGAGCATGCACTGCAACTTCTGGGGATATTCCGCACATATCGGCATGAGTCCAAGCAAAAACATCAAGATTTGTGTTTAAAAAAGATATTAAGATATTCTGAATTGACACATTAAGTTGTGAACCCACATTCAACACCTTGTTTGGGTCCTTTGGGTCAATAGGTATTGGTATTGTCGTTTCCACTGGTACCACTCTATTTTCCCATGCACTAACTTTTCTAGGGTCCATCTCTTTCCTTGCTCCGCTGTGCTCGCCAGTGGAGGGTCCGCCCTGTAATTGCTACATGGCTGGTTCTTTGATGCGGACTGGGGTTGTCGCATTCTTTCCCATTTCTCTTTTTCTAGTTTCTCGTAGCTCTGTCAGATAACACTCTCGCCCAGCATTTTGATCCCCTTTTATAACTCCTACTCCATTGTCTGTAGGGAATTTAATAGTGAGGCACCACGGGGCAAGAACAGCTTTGAACGCTGCCAGAGTTGGACGACCAAGGAAGGCGTTGTAAGCAGAAAATTCGTCGACAATCACAAAAGTTTGCTTGCGGACCATTTTTCTTTCTCCTTCTCCAAATTCCACAAACAAATCAATGGTCCCCACCGGCTGCTTTGGCTCCCCAGTGAAACCAGCAATTTTTCTGCGATGAGGCTTGCACATCAGCCATAGGGATCTTCATTTGGTCGATTGTTTTCTTGAAGAGGATATTGCAGGATGCACCACAATCAATGAGAACTCTTCTGACAATAGCCGGCCCGATACCAGCCGAGATGACTAAGGGGTCCAAGGTAGGAGCTTCAATACCTGCGGAATCCTTAGCTTTGAATACAATATCATCATCAAGAGTTCTTTGTTGCTTCAAGGGCGTAGCACCTTCCAAAACGAATACATCTTCCTCTGTCGGTACATACTTTAAAGCTCGGTATACCTTTCCATCTCACCCCAGCTTCTGCCCGCTGGGTGAGGTCCTCCTGTAATGACATTGATAATGGGCCTTCCAGATTCATGCCCTGCAGCCTTCTCAGTCGTCCTAGGCTGATGAGTAGGAGCCTGTTGCCCCTGACTAGATGAAGCAGGATTGTTGCTATTCTTTTTCACAAATTGCTGCAGTTTGTTTTCCCTTAGCAACTCTTCAATCAGATTTTTCAACTGGCGGCATTCGTCGGTTTCGTGACCGGGTTGATTATGGAAGCGGCAGAACTTCCCACTCTGTATAGCCTTTTTCCCGGTCCTTAGAGGAGGAGGTTTAGGAAAGTCAACAGAATCTTTAGTGGCGAGGTAGATACGTTCCGGCGTATCTGATAAAGGAGTATATTCTGATGGCTTGAAGGATCGGGGCTTCTTCAGATTACTCTGCTTCTTCCCGTTGTTATTTTCCCTTTTTTGCCCTACAGATTCATTCTTGCGTGGAACAACAGCATTATCTTCGGCTTTTTCCAACACTGCCTTTACCGGTACGGGACGGCTTTCTAAGCGTATGAATTCATCTGCTTTTTTATAGAACTTTTCAAGGGAATTTGGTTCCTTCATGTTTAGCCATTTCCCAAACTCGCTCGACTTGTCAATACCCTTCATCAGATAAGTCAATATCATTCGCGGTTCTGCATTGTCCACCTCAGCTAGCGCTATATTAAAGCGGTTTAAGAAAGATTTGATAGTTTCTCCTGGATTCTGCTCCAAACTTGACAGTGACATGATATCCTTGGCTTTTGAGGCGTATAGTCTGAACTGCTCCTTGAACTTCTGGGTTAAGTCAGAAAACTGATCGATAGATCAGACTGGAAGTTTGGTGAACCAAAGCAGAGCTACACCTTCGAGATACACAGAAAAATATCGGCACTTTATTTCATCAGAGGCTCTGGCACCTGTCATGTGCCAATCATACTTGTATAAGAATTCGTTCGGATCACTTGTCCCCTTGTAAGCTGGAATGGTTGGAGGGACAAACTTCCTTAGGAATTCAGCCTTTAAGATTTTCTCAGTAAACGGAGTTTTACTTGGGGCGAAACCCCATTCTTTCTCGTCTTCAACCCTCTGCATACTTTCTTTCATAATTTGTCGGACCATTCCAGAAAGATACTCCTCATCATGTCGAGCTCTAGATCCACCAACCTATGGAAGCGTTTGTTCAAAGGGGCTAGCAGCCCTTTCAGGAGCATTTCTTTCTTTAGCATCATGAATGTTGCCAGCAAAATTCCTTTCATTACTTGCTGGTTGACGGTTTGCCCCAAGCAATCGTTTAACCTATTTAGAATTAGAGCATTCTGGGCATTCTGAGCCTCGAATTGTGCATTTTGGGCGTTTATCTGTTGGTTCAGCCCTAAGATTGCAGCATCCAGCTCTGCCTTTGTAACTCCGACAGCTGGAGTGGCTTGATTCGATATAGGGGAAGCGGAGGTTCCTTCTTGAATATTCCCAGATCTGACAGATCTACTTTTCCTTCCAGGAGCCATAATCTCGGATAGACTTCTGGTTTTCAAGGAAATTCTCTCCACAAACCTCTGTGAAGCAATGACGATAACTCTCCTGAGTTCAGTTATCAGTGAAAGCACCAAAAATGTTAACGCTAAAATTTGAACGCTAACACCCCGGTGTATAAAGTGAGATCGTGAAAGCACCACCCGATAACTCGGGAACAGATTATAAGCAAATAATAGTGAAAAAACAGTAAACAAGAGCAATTTTATAGTGGTTCGGCTTGAGAGATAGCCTACGTCCACTTTGAATATCTTTATTGGCGATTTGATTACAAGTCAATGCAGTTACACTTTGATTACAGTACACTTTGAGTTTCAAGTGACTTTGAACAAGTAGCCTAAACTTCAATGTCGATCCAAATCTTTGAACACATGTTTGACATGTTTGATTTCTTCGTGAAGTTTCTTGAAGGTGTTGAAGTAGTTTAGAATGCAGCAGAGTAACGGCGCTTGAAATGAATCAGCCCAAAAGTCCCTTGAACGTTGGGGGTGGCCATGCATTTATAGGCAAATCTGGATAGAAGTTTTTCGCCCAAGTCCTGAGTCGTGACCGACTTAGGCTAAGCCGTGGCCGAGTCAAGTTGAGTCGTGGCCGGTTTATCTGCTTAAGCCTTTGGTCTCTCAATAGTTCGCTTTCCAGAATTCCAAGTCATGAGTCGCCTACGAGTCAGTTCTCATAGGAATAGGTACTGTGGCAATGGAATATGATTCAATGGCTTTAAGTCGCGGACGAGTCATTCTGAGTCATGAGTCGTTAAGTCGTTGATGACTTATCAGGTAGCGGTGCATAGGTGAAGCGACTTAGGGACTTATCTTCTTAGGTTGTCAATCCTCTCGAGTCGTTTCTTATGATGGGTAGTGGACTTGTTGAGTCGCTGAGGCGATAGCCTTGATGAGTCGGTAATACACTGAGTCGGTCTGCCTTGTGAACCGTTAACCCCTTGAGTCGTAACCCTTTAAGTAGCTCTGAGCTTTAGGTCATTGACTTATTGAGTCGGTGACTCGATGAGTCGTGAGGCTTCCTGAGTCGTCTCGTATGAGCCGTGAACTTCGTTGAGTCGGTAACTCAATGAGTCGGCCTGTATCATGAACCGCTAACCTCCATGAGTCGTTCCATTCCTCTAAGTCGCCTTGAGCCTTAGCTCGTCAGCCAATTGAGTCGCTACCAGCTGAGTCGGTTTTTTCCTTAAGTTGCTTAAACCCCTTGAGTCGTAAATCCAATGAGTCGTTAAAGACCTTAAGTGGATGAGTCGGCCCAAGTTTCATCTCGTTGGAAGAACAGGGTTAACAACGTCCCGAGAACCAAACCGGATCTCCGCCAACACAAGGCGGGTTACCCCTAACTGGGTAACTACTGACACGAATATGCCATCCCCCGATCGTAACCGATCTACATCCGAGGATCCTCGATTTCCAACAACCACAAAGTAATAAGTTTGCAGCGACAACATAGGTTAAATATTTGGGCACCATACCATGATACCACCTCTATCCAAAAGGAATGACATACACTAAAGGGCGCTACCCCTAATAACCTTGCTGCATCCTTCCTGTTTTGACCATTTCCGGGGTGTGAGGTCCGACGAAGTCTCGTCCACAAAGCCACGCTTTATACAAAAGCTATGCTTTGGGTCAACAAATGACCAAAGTAATGATCACAAAGATAAATGATCAAACAAATGATCATATCACAAATGATCAAGCAATGATCATTTCACAGCAACACTCAGCATGTCACATTACCAAATTGGGAATATATCACTGATAACCATCAACTACATAACCTATGAGCTCGTACGTCTCAAAGAAGGGAGTTAAGCTAAGAGAATAAATTCTCCGCCACCAACAGAAATATATTTGAAAGAAATCAGCTTCATATCTCAATTTGTAATGTCAGACATACAATCAATACAAGTCTGTTCCGGGATCGAACAGAACCGAAGACACTTACAAAGAAGTCCTTGCAATCCAGATATTCACTAATCACTTCTGGACATCTCATCACATATGGAATTTCTATACCGGGGCCATTCGGTGCAGAAACATTCGACGGTAATCCTTCCGTTTTCAAAAAAATCCGGTCTTCAACACCGATCTTCAAATGCAATCCATAACGACGTATCACATAATCGGAATGGGTTATACGACCCCAAGGTCCTTTCCCCGTTAACCCGAATAGTGAGCGCTTATTCAAAAATAAGTGTGGCATTCAAATTCAAGCAAATCACAACAAATACCTATTTAAAGGTAAATATTGATAGTCGGTTATTGAACTATCAATGGATATGCACAACATCACCAAATTCCAAATAATTTTCCAAATTATTTATTTTCCAAAAATATCTTTACAAGACATATAATTTTCACACTTCAATCATTCGAAAACAATTTTCAAATCACTTTTCATCTTTACCACTTTTGAAAAACAAATTTCAAACATTTTCCTTACATGGAAATACTTTCATTTCAACATGGTTCATTTCAACCAATTAAATAAATCCTTAACGATTTACTTTATATATACGTTCCAAATCCGTAAATTAATTCCCACACTTCAAAAATAAATCAACGTTTATTTTTAAACAAATTCCCCTTCTCATTTATAAATTCCATAGTGAATTTACATTCCAAAATATTTATGAATACACAATTTCAATTATTCATTTTCAATTTATCTTCAAAAGATAAAATCTCCAAAACATTTCATTTCACATTTGAAAAACATTTCCATACTTATTTAATAATAAGTAATTCACAAATCTATTTACTTTCAACACTTGGAAAATATTCAATATACTTAAATCGAAATTAAGTATATATTTCATTCTTAAGGAAATCATTCTCTTAAACATATTTATTTGGGTCAAAATGGATGTTGCGTAAAACATCGTTACGACAACCCAAAATCACTAGTATAGGGATTCAAAATTAAAATAGATATATAAATCCCAATACTGTACAAAACATTTCCTTTCGGAAATCATTTACTATAACAACAGTGTTATAGTCCATCATTTCCTTCTATTTCTCGAAAACGTCTATTTCAACAATGAATGTTGAAATCTATGGTTTCAAATCTCAACGCATTTTAAAAACATTGTTAGATCGTTTTAATTCTATTTAAAACATCACATCCTAAACATTTTCTTTAACATATTATTCACTATTCAAAAACGTGAATATACTTCGTTAACCAATTTCATCATTTCTATACGTTTTATTTTCAAAGGATTATTCACTATCTAAAACGTGAATATGACTCCATTAATAAGTTACAACAATTTACTTATCGAAATAAGTCGTTTGCGGATTTATAAAACAATGTTTATAAATTCCATTTCTATTTATTTTATAACAACTTCCTTTTATAAATCTCCTTTATTAACCTATTTCAATTTATAAGTCAATTATATATCAAAAGTTCATATTATAAGTTAAATACTTATAATTTATTTGTTTACAAAATTGTTCCTTTAAACTTCCCAATTTATAAATCTTATAACTTATAGGATTCATTTATTTACCCAAAACTATTCTTTTAATAACTTTACCAATTTTATAAACCTACTACATATAAAATTCCATTTATAACTTCACCGTTTATAATTCTATAAATTTCATTCATCTATGAAATTCATTTACAATTCATTCTAACACTTATAAAAACTCGTTTTATAATTCAAATATTTTAATTTATAAATATCAATTTATAAATCCTTTATATAAATCAATTTATACTATTATTTTAAACAACTTTAAACTCCTTTATAAATTCATCATTTTCTTTGATTTATAAAATAATCAAATTTCATAAATCCTATATTTAAACTTTTTATAATAAATTCAAAAATCCCAATTTAAACTATTTTATAAAATCATTAACCCCATATTTTCAAAAATCAACTTTTAACTATATTTCTCAAAAATCATAATTTCTATAACATTAAAATTATAAAGTTTATTTATTCAAAATGAATCGATTCCAAAAATATTTATAAACGTATACTTTCAAAAATCACTTTTTAAAAATCCTTTTAAAAATCCAAAATTGGCCAATGATGCTACACACCAAATAGTCAATCGCGACAAAAACGACATCATATATCGATACGATAATCAACAAATATCAAAATATCTGTAATCAAATAAATACTGTTGAGGAATCCAGTTAGATCCCTCCAACCTGTTTTCCTGCATCCACAAACATTAGCACAATACCAATTCCGTTCCAGTATGGAAATATCGCGGTATATGGGATTTAAAATATTATCCGCTTAATAGACGGCGCAATAGGGCCTCATCCGCTATATAATGCGGGAAATCAACTCCAAGTACATAAATAATACCAATTTCACTGTACTGTGAAATATTCGCGGTATATGTTTTTAATTAGTAACATCCGCTAACTAACGGCGTATAATCGCTATTTTAACAATCAATAGATAACAATCATCATTCAAACATGCATTCAAGATTTTTAAATATAACTATTTAAAATTAAAATCGAAACCGATTCGATTGAGTGAGAAGTTCTCACCTTGATTTCAATTTCGTTTTCAGCTTTTATTTCGAATAAAATTAAACGGACGTTTAATTTTACTCAAAATTTTCGCAAGCTCCAAACGACTCCAATCCAATTCCATAGCGTAGTACTCTTCCATACGATTCCAACGCAACTGGTTTCGTGCGTTTTCTAGCTCGTATGAAAAAGATACGATATTTCAAATTTTAATGAATTATAATATATATATATATATATATAAATTTACAATATTGTTTTCAATTTTAAACCTTTATCATCTCAGCCGTTAATTTCCTTAGCCCAAAATCCAGGCCGTTCATGTTTTCTTCCCTAACCCAGTAAATTTCGCACGCACCTAACCCATAAGCTCGTTTGTATACCTCCAAGTCACGACCACCACGTCGACCTCCAACCTGATCAAACACCATCAAGTGAAGCGCCTCTACGAACTCCACCACCAACATGAATGGCGGCGAGCTCGGTCGTCCCTATGGCGTGAAATTCGAGAATGAACGCGCGACATTTACATGCAATTTGCCGTTGAATCTCTGCTCCAATTACGATCACGACCGTTGAACTCCAAGAACTCAGAGTGCTCGACAACATTCATTTAGAAAGTTTCTTGAATTGATGAATGGATTTGAAAAAAATGAGGGGGGAAAGAGAGAAGATTTTGGCCATTGGTTAATATGAAGGTGGCGGCTGGCAGTTTTTAACCTAGGCTCTATTTCTCTTTGCAAATGTGAAAAATTGGGGGCTTTTATAGAAAATTTCTCAAACACTATTCATCCCGGATTTTTCAAACTCCAAACGAAGCGTGCCGGTTGGCGTTCCTAAGGTTTACCCCGCGTTCTGAACACAATGGAATGTGTTTCGGGAGCTGATTCGGTCATCTGTGCGAGTTATGGCAATAAACGTTCGATTTTAAATAAAATCGGTAAATCAAATTTCTAGGCGTTTTAGCTTGCACCGGACAAACTATAAATCCAATTGACACGAAATTTGAAACCATACAATAATATAACATTACGGATCCGATGAAACTGGTTTCGTCGATATCCGAGACTGTTTGAAAAATGGCTATTTTAACTCGCCAAATTAATATTAAAACAATTTCGATGCGTTTCGAGCTGACACGGTCAAACGAAAACTCCGATTGACACTGTAACGACCCTAAATTTCCGATCCCGAAAATTTCAGATAGTCAGAGAAAAGAAGAAAAGAGATAGAAGAAGAACAGAAAAGAAACACACAATCTCACATTCACAGCGGATAAAATATAATATCAATAATAATAATTATACCAAAGAAAACTGTGATATCCCAAAAATTTGAGGCAATATCAATTTAATAATCTGTGACAAAATTAAATTGATTTAATATTATTTGTTAATAATAATTTGAATTGATTTAATAATCTTCTTTTAAACAAATGATTAACCGATAATTTACCTTTTAAAAGCCAATTAAATTGTTTTCTATTTATAATATATATATATATATATATATATATATATATATATATATATATCTGTATATATTGTAAATAGATAACCTTTGTTTTAAGTTTAATAAAATGAAAACATGATTTCTAATTCTAATATTTTTGGTAAATTAGGAATTTGATTTTATTTAATATTGAATGAATAATCATTTGACTTTAAAATACTCAAGGTACATTTAAATTGTTTAAAAGTATTTTAGCCTAGAGTTTAAATTTAAATAAAAAGTTTTGTTTTGTTTTATAGCTTGATAAAATAAGTGACTTATATTGTAGAGAATAGTTCTTTTATAAATTATTTTAATTTAATAATAAGTTATATTTAAGCTATATCAATATTGTAATATCTTTGAAATGGGTTTTACTGTATAAATAGAAGTTGTTATTTTAATATATGTATATTTTTTGAAAGAAGCTATGATTTGTAAATTTAAAATTAAGTCTTTCAAAAGTGTTAAAATAAAATATTACTTTATAAATCTTAACATAAGCATTTAACTGTTTAAGTTTAAAATAAAAGTAACCTATAAGTAAAATAAATATAAAGGTAAGAACAAGTGTAAAAGAAAGAAGTATATATGTACATAGGTAATAAAAAGCAAGCTAGGCAGGCAAGTATATATATGTATAAAGTACAAATGCCTATTTAATATAAGTGTAACATAATTAGGCTTTGTACACATACGAATGTAGCTGTGAAGAAAATTTACAAGATAAGATATAAACAAAGTAAAATAATAAAACAAAAATCTTTGTACAACCAGACAAAATAATGATTTTGTTGTCTGTAAGTAAAGAATGCAAAACAAAGTAAAGTGATAAAACAAATAAAAGCTAAGTAATCATATCCTTGTGTGTTCAGCATATGAAATAGTTTGCTAAGCAAGCTAAAGCATAAACATAAAGTATAAACAATATGGTATGCAGGTTAGAGAAGAGAAGTGGTAAGCTAACTAAAATATCCATACCTAAGAAATGATTAAATTTGCTAAATAAGGAACATTGAGTACATTAACATTTAATGTTTTAGATTTCTCAGCAAACAAGAATCAATTCGAAAGTGTTCAAAATCTTTTCAGCCCCCATTTTGAAAATTCTGCCTGATAAAACAAGCTTAAATAGTGCACCAGCATTTGCAAGTCTAGATAGCACCTTCCTCTGTAATCTTTTCTTATATATATAATATTTGTATCCTCTAGTTCACTTTCATTCATCAAAAATATAAGCTAGCATTATCATTTTACAAACTGAAAATAGTATGCAACTATTTCAAATAAAAACAAGAAGATTTAAGAAAAATCCAACCTGCAAGCAAATTCAAATCAAAGCCTGTTATATTTATCTTCCACCCATGCTTTAAGGCAAGCAACCTATATACAAATCTAATCAACAAAACAACTCAAAGTTTAAAATAAAGGGCATTCAAGTTCAAGGTTTTTAAAAGCTAAAGGATTTCAGTTCCAACTGTTCTTCAAAAGACTGGGTGCTTTGTTTTCATTTCAGGTGAGTAACTTAAAATTTAAAAATACTTAAGCATACATATGTTGCTTAATTTTGATCTGATATGAGCATATATCTTAATGAATTCCTGTGTTTACACGTTACTGCATGTATGTGTGTTTGACATCCTGTAACAACTTCTGTTTTAAAGGGTAGCAACATCAAAATTTAATGGTTTAAATAGATTTTTGTTCTGTTGCAACTTTTCTCTGAAACCCAGTTGCAATTGCTCTGTGTGTGTATGAGTATTGTATTATGTATCTCTAGGTTCTGTCTGCTTTAGTTCCAGGTTTAAATTCCTTAACAAAAATTTCATTTTGTTCTTAATTCAAGCCTTAACAAGATATAAGTTGGCATAAAGTGCTGGTATTAACAGATATTTGAGTTTTATAATCTGTTTAAGTGACAACAGTAGTATTAGTTACAGGTAAATATCAAACTACAAGTAGAAACTGAAATAAGTTAAACCTCAATGAATTTAATTTGTGAATTCAGGGTTATGAATCAAATATACAAACCATAATAGGATTTTTAAAATTAATATTTAGATTTCTAGTCAAGTGTTTTAGGTGCAGTTTGCCTCTGTTCAAAAATTTGTTTTTGGGTGATTCTTGGTGATCTCGATGACTGGAGGTGATTGGGTTGTGCGAGGAGGCGGAGGAGCTTACCAGGGTGTGGGGAAAAATGCTTGGTGGTTGGACTGAGCACGGTGGCGATGGTGGCAGTGAGTTGTTGTTTGCAACCCTAGTTTGTATGGTGTTTGATTTTTTGGACGCCGTGCCTTCTACTGTGGATCGAGTTGCACGAGGCCTCGAGAGGTGGTAAGTTGGTCGAAGGCGAGTCCATGGACGGAGTTATTGACCATCTGGTGGTCGGGGTGGGCAGAAGGAGGTGATGACAGGTTTGGTAGGGGATGTTGTGTTTTATTCCAGGTTCTGGGTTATTGCTCATTTTTGATTTGAGGTCGTGGTGTTGGATTCTGGGGGTCGTGGTGGAGTCTGGTGGTAGTTAATGGCGTGGTGGAGCATATGTGGGTGGCCGGAGGTGACTGGGGCCACGGGATGGTTGACTCGAAGCAACGGGATGGTTGACCCAAAGCATTCTTGCTTTGGTCTCGGGTAGGATAATTGCTTCAGGAAAAGTAAACTGCCTGCAGTTTTACATTTAACTAAAATTATAAGCAAATTAAATTGCAAGCTAACTATAACCAGAAGTTAAATCAGTGTGATGTTAGATGCAAGTGAAAGCAAAATCCAGATTGAAGTTTGTATTAAAATTTTGTATTTTCTGAATTCATTTTTGAAGTAGGGTTCAGGTTTAAAATCTGACAGAAACTAAAACTTGAAATATTTGATTTAAACAATGATTTAAATTCTATGGTTAAACTCAGTTTTGAATAACTATATTAAGGATTTAAAAATAGATTTGGATTTGAAAAATCAAGTTTAATTCAAGTTGTTGACGGGAAGTTTGAATCAAAGTTTTTAAATCAAAGGTTAATGGATGATTCAAGTTACTTCAAATTCAAATATGTAAGTTTAATTCAGTTTTTAAAATACGAATGACTTTTGGAGATTGAAATTTAAATAAAGATTCAAGCAGTTGAATTTAAAGGCCTTTCCAATATAAGTCCATATATGAGTAGTTAATGTTATTTATAGGATTCTAAATTGAATTAAAATTTGATAAATGTTTAAATAAGAATCATTTTAAATCTTAATTTCAAAATGAAATTTGAATTTAAATTTGAAATGTAATGTTCTAATATACTTAAATATTAATAAAGTCATAAATAAAGAAATGAATTATTTTAGGGATAATTAAGTATTTAAAATAATAAAATGATAGGTTAATTAAGAAATGACTTATGTATTTAAGCTATAAATTAATAATTTAGATTAATTTATAATTAGAGATCAAGAAAGAAGTAGATTAAGAAAAGTTATTAATTAATGAAGTTAATTAATTAAGAATTATTAATTAGTTAATATATGTGATTAATTTTGGATAACAAATTAGATCCATTAGATAATCTATTATAAATTTTTAAATGTAATTGCTTGATAAAAGTAATGAAGAAATTAATTACTTATTGTAATTAATTTGATAAAATGATTTATTTAAGTTAATTAATTTAGTTTACATTTAAAGGTTTGATATTGTGTAATCACTTAGTGTATTCAATGGAGCATAATTACTCGAGGAAGTAATTAATGTAATTACTGAATGTAATTAGTGAAAATGATGTGTTAATAAAGTAATTGGGATAATTACTTTTGTAATTAATCAAGGGATTAATTAAATGAAGATAATTAATTGTGGAATAATTAATTTGGAATAAGTAATTAAGGGTAGTTAATTACTGGTTGATATTAATCAAGGTTATTAATAATTGTGTTTAATTAAGGATTAATCACTTAATGTAATTAAATTAAATAAAGTAATTTAATTTAAATCTAAATTAGAGATCATTAATTAATGTAATTAATAATGAAATTAAGAATAGTTTAATTAAGAAATAATTAATAATGTGGTGATAAATTGAGGATAATGTAATTAATTGTATTTAATTATAAATAAAGTAATTAAATGTTAATTACCATAAATGACTTAGGATAATTAATTTGTAGAATTAATTAAAGACTAATTACTTACCGTAATTAGAAGATGATTAATCGAAGAAGTTAATCAAGGTAAATATCTAGAAATTGATTAATTTATTTGATTATAATGGTTGTCTAAGCAGGATTTATAGATGAAGTAATTAGTTTAATTTACTTTAAATTAATTAGAAATAGAAGTAGTTAATTTAATTCATTTTATATTAATTACAAATGGTATAATTATAAATCATTGCTTATGGATGAATGATATTGATATTTCATTGATTGATTCTGATCTCAGATATGATATGAGTAATATCTATGTGATATGGATGCTTGGTTTAAGTATGATAATATTTAATTATCTACTTTGATGATAATATGAATTATCTATTTATGATGATGTGATTATCTATTGTGATATTATGAATTATCCATATGTGTGTATATTGATGATATTGAATTAAACGGTTAAGACTAAATAGACAACTTGGCCTTAAAAGACACGTTTGGTTTTCGATGAGACCGGGATCGGGTTTCCGCATTAGGAACATCCGAAAACCACATCGATTCCAAATTAACGATAGGTCGTGAATCTGAAGTGAAGGTGAAGATTCAGAATGCAAGGATTATCGTCGTTAACTCTGAGGGTGATTCCAAAATGAGTGTAACGAGATAATGCCTTCGGTTTCGTTCGAACCCGGAACGAACTTGTATGGATTGAATGCTTTCAACACATCGTTAGGTGGGCGGTGAGCATTCTAAGAAATGTATTCTCTAAAGGTAATCGTAGCCTCAAGCCTCATCAACCGGGAATGGCTAAAACGGGGGAGGTGCAGCAAGGTTAGGTGGGTCATGCCCAAGCAGGACAAGGATATTCCCCTGTCTAGATGTCCCTTTATTTCGGCTTAGTGGGCAGTAGCGACGGCTATCTGCGGGGTTATCTTGTTCGGGACTGTTCAGTAAGGAATGGTTTCGTCCTTGTGTTGCAGGGGGTCGGGAGTGATCCCCGGTACGTTGATCTAGGCCACGTACTGTGACGGGCGGTACCCTAGTAGCCCTGCCATTGTATGGAATCCACAATCCAATAAGTGCCAACGGTTTTGATTGTATTACCCACTTTTGTGGCCAGTAGCTGGAATTTGATAGATGTAACAATTTCGGCTATTTTCTATTTACTTGAAAACCCTAGACCTATTATAATATCACAGAATTTCCTATCAAATGTTTTGGTTAGCGTAAGGTAAAAACTTTTCCATGTTTATGTGTGGGAAGTCTTACGTGATACCTTTGTTTTCAAAAAGATTTGCAAAGTTAAGCAACTTTAACCTATTAATCATACCAGACCCATGTCTGACCCGGAGTTTATTTTTGTTTTTCATAAACTCTCGGGTACCCAAATTTTTACGGGTAGCCAAGGGATTCAGGTTAGCTTTGACGAATTCTGGAGGAGCAATGGAGCAGGAGGCTTCAGCGTTGTAGATATACATATAGTTCTGCTGTGTTGATATTTCCGTGTTGACTTGTGTATTGAGTTGTATAACTAGACAGGTGTTTATAACTGTCTAGTATGTGATCTTTTGTCTGTATAACTCTGATTTATGTTGTATATTATGTAGATACTTATATGATTATTATAATTTATCCGTCCCGCTGTGAGATTCTGATGTTGTTGTTCTTTCTTCTCTATCTTTTCTATTTTCTCATCCCTTTCTTTCTTCAAGACGAAGCGGTTTTCTGGGCATAGAAAGCCGGGTCGTCACATTTGGTATTAGAGCGCTAGGTTGAGTGAATACCTAGGCTCTTGAGTGATTTCTTTCCTGAGAGAGCGTATTTGTAACTTTAATATATATTTATTTATTTATTCCTACCTATTTGTTGGGTTACCTATTCAGGTTTTCAATGAGCTATAAAGGTAGATAGGGTGGTGGTGTGTGAACACGACTACCAATGGTTGGAGTTTGAATGTTTGAATTGTCGAGACTATAGACCTAATACCGTCTCGAGTGAGCTTTGAGTGGTATAAGGATTTCATTGATCTCTGAAGGAAATCTGTTGAGATTCGGAGTTCATTTTTGAAGTGTAAGTTTGGATGAGCTAGAGTTTGGATCTGTCGGTCGGACAGAAGCAAGTCATGATATCTTGACATATCAAAGTGTAGTAGCTATGTGATGAGACACAGTGACTATGGATGTCTCCGAAGATGTTTTCTTTGGAACAAGTCAAGGAAGTGTGTCTGCTCGCTGTTGCGGCTGTGTTCAGCTGGATGTTTCTGCTTGCTTTGAGGTCCGAATTTCTCGAAGAGCTTGGGATTAGGAAGTCTTCTGGCTTAGCGGTTTTTCTTGAGGCAACTTCAGAAGCAGCAGAGTAATTCCATTTCTTCAATGGGTTGGCCACATAAGAGTAAGCTGTTCTGATTGGTAAAGAAAGAGCGGTATCTTTGAAATTAGGCTGGATCAATCGCAAAAGTGACTTGCGATGGTTTGAGTATTCTCTTGTGAATTTTTCAGGATGTCTTCAGGAAGTCAGAGTTTGTTCAGCATCTGAAGATTGAATTTGGTATCGACGGGATTTCAGAAGTGGTACCGATGGTTCAACTTAGTAATAGGGTGATTTTTCAGTTTGGGGAAACAGCTTGGACTTTGGAGGAACTTCTGAGTTTTATTTCTGGATATGTGAACTTTATTTTTGGAATGTGTTGTTCAATCTATGTTCGACTTCAGCATTTTCATCTATTCAGTCAGAGTTGCGCAGTGGAAACATGGTGGTAGCTGTTTTGGTTTAGAAGCAATTGGATGTTGTAGTGTTTGGATTGAAGAGTTCTACAGGAAATTTTTCTGGACCTGAGGTCAGATTGGAGTGCACCTGTTTAATCTTTTCTAGATGAGTAGAAGTTCTGTAGCTTAGTAGTATTGTTTGTTTAGATTCTATAGAGCGAGTAACCCGGTATTTATACTTAGGGAAACTCGAGACAATTCTATCTGGAATTTTGTCTAGATAGTTAAATTTGTTTGATTGGATGAATTGGTTGCTATGGTTGTTAGCATATGATTGATATATGCTTGTGTTTTAAAATTAAATCTTAAATTGGATTATTAAATTACTTTTGTTTTAAATTTCGGGGACGAAATTCTTTTAAGGGGCGAAGAATGTGATATCCCGGAAATTTGAGGCAATATCAATTTAATAATCTGTGATATTGACTTAATAATATTTGTTAATAATAATTTGAATTGATTTAATAATCTTCTTTTAAACAAATGATTAACTGATAATTTACCTTTTAAAAGCCAATTAAATTGTTTTCTATTTATAATATATGTATATATTGTAAATAGATAACCTTTGTTTTAAGTTTAATAAAATGAAAACATTATTTCTAATTCTAATATTTTTGGTAAATTAGGAATTTGATTTTATTTAATATTGAATGAATAATCATTTGACTTTAAAATACTCAAGGTACATTTAAATTGTTTAAAAGTATTTTAGCCTAGAGTTTAAATTTAAATAAAAAGTTTTGTTTTGTTTTATAGCTTGATAAAATAAGTGACTTATATTATAGAGAATAGTTCTTTTATAAATTATTTTAATTTAATAATAAGTTATATTTAAACTATATCAATATTGTAATATCTTTGAAATGGGTTTTACTGTATAAATAGAAGTTGTTATTTTAATATATGTATATTTTTTGAAAGAAGCTATGATTTGTAAATTTAAAATTAAGTCTTTCAAAAGTGTTAAAATAAAATATTACTTTATAAATCTTAACTTAAGCATTTAACTGTTTAAGTTTAAAATAAAAGTAACCTATAAGTAAAATAAATATAGAGGTAAGAACAAGTGCAAAAGAAAGAAGTATATATGTACATAGGTAATAAAAAGCAAGCTAGGCAGGCAAGTATATATATGTATAAAGTACAATGCCTATTTAATATAAGTGTAACATAATTAGGCTTTGTACACATATGAATGTAGCTGTGAAGAAATTTACAAGATGAGAAACTAACAAAGTAAAATAATAAAACAAAAATCTTTGTACAACCAGACAAAATAATGATTTTGCTGTCTGTAAGTAAAGAATGCAAAACAAAGTAAAGTGATAAAACAAATAAAAGCTAAGTAATCATATCCTTGTGTGTTCAGCATATGAAATAGTTTGCTAAGCAAGCTAAAGCATAAACATAAAGTATAAACAATATGGTATGCAGGTTAGAGAAGAGAAGTGGTAAGCTAACTAAAATATCTATACCTAAGAAATGATTAAATTAGCTAAATAGGGAACATTGAGTACATTAACATTTAATGTTTCAGATTTCTCAGCAAACAAGAATCAATTCGAAAGTGTTCAAAAACTTTTCAGCCTCCATTTTGAAAATTCTTCCTGATAAAACAAGCTTAAACAGTGCACCAGCATTTGCAAGTCTAGATAGCACCTTCCCCTGTAATCTTTTCTTATATATATATATTTGTATCGTCTAGTTCACTTTCATTCATCAAAAATATAAGCTAGCATTATCATTTTACAAACTGAAAATAGTATGCAACTATTTCAAATAAAAACAAGAAGATTTAAGAAAAATCCAGCTTGCAAGCAAATTCAAATCAAAGCCTGTTATATTTATCTTCCACCCAAGCTTTAAGGCAAGCAACCTATATACAAATCTAATCAACAAAGCAACTCAAAGTTTAAAATAAAGGGCATTCAAGTGCAAGGTTTTTAAAAGCTAAAGGATTTCAGTTCCAACTGTTCTTCAAAAGACTGGGTGCTCTGTTCTCATTTCAGGTGAGTAACTTAAAATTTAAAAATACTTAAGCATACATATGTTGCTTAATTTTGATCTGATATGAGCATATATCTTAATGAATTCCTGTGTTTACATGTTACTGCATGTATGTGTGTTTGACATCCTGTAACAACTTCTGTTTTAAAGGGTAGCAACATCAAAATTTAATGGTTTAAATAGATTTTTGTTCTGTTGCAACTTTTCTCTGAAACTCAGTTGCAATTTCTCTGTGTATGTATGAGTACTGTATTATGTATCTCTGGGTTCTGTCTGCTTTAGTTCCAGGTTTAAATTCCTTAACAAAAATTTCATTTTGTTCTTAATTCAAGCCTTAACAAGATATAAGTTGGCATAAAGTGCTGGTATTTACAGATATTTGAGTTTTATAATCTGTTTAAGTGACAACAGTAGTATTAGTTATAGGTAAATATCAAACTACAAGTAGAAACTGAAATAAGTTAAACCTCAATGAATTTAATTTGTGAATTAAGGGTTATGAATCAAATATACATACCATAATAGGATTTTTAAAATTAATATTTAGATTTCTAGTCAAGTGTTTTAGGTGAAGTTTGCCTTTGTTCAAAAATTGGTTTTTGGGTGATTCTTGGTGATCTCGGTGACTGGAGTTGGTTGGGTTGTGCGAGGAGGCGGAGGAGCTTACCAGGGTGTGGAGAAAAATGCTTGGTGGTTGGACTGAGCACGGTGGCGATGGTGGCAGTGAGTTTTTGTTTTGCAACCCTAGTTTGTATGGTGTTTTAATTTTTGGACGCCGTGCCTTCTACTGTGCATCAAGTTGCACGAGGCCTCGAGAGGTGGTAAGTTGGTCGAAGGCAAGTCCATGGATGGAGTTATTGACCATCTGGTGGTCGGAGTGGGCAGAAGGAGGTGATGACACGTTTGGTAGGGGATGTTCTGTTTCATTCCAGGTTCTGTGTTATTGCTCATTTTTGATTTGAGGTCGTCGCATTGGATTCTAGGGGTCGTGGTGGAGTCTGGTGGTAGTCAGTGGCGTGGTGGAGCATATGTGGGTGGCCGGAGGTGACTGGGGCCACGGTGCACGTGCACCATGCCCAGTGAGATTCTGAAGTATTTGGGGTGGTGCAGGAGTTTAGGCCTCGGTGCGTACTCGGGTGATTCGTGTGTGCGACTCGAAGCAACGGGATGGTTGACCCGAAGCATTCTTGCTTTGGTCTCGGGTAGGATAATTGCTTCAGGAAACATAAACTGCCTACAGTTTTACATTTAACAAAATTTAAAAGCAAATTAAATTGCAAGCTAACTATAACCAGAAGTTAAATCAGTGTGATGTTAGATGCAAGTGAAAGCTAAATCTAGATTGAAGTTTGTATTCAAATTTTGTATTTTCTGAACTCATTTTTGAAGTAGGGTTCAGGTTTAAAACCTGACAGAAACTAAAACCAGAAATATTTGATTTAAACAATGATTTAAATTCTATGGTTAAACTCAGTTTTGAATAACTATTTTAAGGATTTAAAAATAGATATGGATTTGAAAAATCAAGTTTAATTCAAGTTGTTGACGGGAAGTTTGAATCAAAGTTTTTAAATCAAAGGTTAATGGATGATTCAAGTTACTTCAAATTCAAATCTGTAAGTTTAATTCAGCTTTTAAAATATGAATGACTTTTGGAGATTGAAATTTAAATAAAGATTCAAGCAGTTGAATTTAAAGGCCTTTCCAATATAAGTCCATATATGAGTAGTTAATGTTATTTATAGGATTCTAAATTGAATTAAAATTTGATAAATGTTTGAATAAGAATCATTTTAAATCTTAAATTCAAAATGAAATTTGATTTTAAATTTGAAATGTAACGTTCTAATATACTTAAATATAAATAAAGTCATAAATAAAGAAATGAATTATTTTAGGGATAATTAAGATATTTAAAATAATTAAATGATAGGTTAATTAAGAAATGACTTATGTATTTAAGTTATAAATTAATAATTTAGATTAATTTACAATTAGAGATCAAGAAAGAAGTAGATTAAGAAAAGTTATTAATTAATGAAGATAATTAATTAAGAATTATTAATTAATTAATATATGTGATTAATTTTGGATAACAAATTAGATCCATTAGATAATCTATTATAAATTTTTAAATGTAATTGCTTGATAAAAGTAATGAAGAAATTAATTACTTATTGTAATTAATTTGATAAAATGATTTATTTAAGTTAATTAAGTTAAGAAATCATTTGAAGGTTTGATATTGTGTAATCACTTAGTGTATTCAATGAAGCATAATTACTTGAGGAAGTAATTAATGTAATTACTGAATGTAATTAGTGAAAATGATGTGTTAATAAAGTAATTGGGATAATTACTTTTGTAATTATTCAAGGCATTAATTAAATGAAGATAATTAATTGTGGAATAATTAATTTGGAATAAGTAATTAAGGGTAGTTAATTACTGGTTGATATTAATTAAGGTGATTAATAATTGTGTTTAATTAAGGATTAATCACTTAATGTAATTAAATTAAATAAAGTAATTTAATTTAAATCTAAATTAGAGATCATTAATTAATGTAATTAATAATGAAATTAAGAATAGTTTAATTAAGAAATAATTAATAATGTGGTGATAAATTAAGGATAATGTAATTAATTGTATTTAATTATGAATAAAGTAATTAAATGTTAATTACTATAAATGATTTAGGATAATTAATTTTTAGAATTAATTAAAGACTAATTACTTACTGTAATTAGAAGATGATTAATCGAAGAAGTTAATCAAGGTAAATATCTAGAAATTGATTAATTTATTTGATTATAATGGTTGTGTAAGCAGGATTTATAGATGAAGTAATTAGTTTAATTTACTTTAAATTAATTAGAAATAGAAGTAGTTAATTTAATTCATTTTAAACTAATTACAAATGGTATAATTATAAATCATTGCTTATGGATGAATGATATTGATATTTCATTGATTGATTCTGATCTCAGATATGATAGGAGTAATATCTATGTGATATGGATGCTTGGTTTAAGTATGATAATATTTAATTATCTGTTTTGATGATAGTATGAATTATCTATTTACGATGATGTGATGATCTATTGTGATATTATGAATTATCCATATGTGTGTATATTGATGATATTGAATTGAACTGTTAAGACTAAATAGACAACTTGGCCTTAAAAGACACGTTTTGGTTTTCGATGAGACCGGGATCGGGTTTCCGCATTAGGAACATCCAAAAACCACATCGATTCCAAATTAACGATAGGTCGTGAATCTGAAGTGAAGGTGAAGATTCAGAATGCAAGGATTATCGTCGTTAACTCTTAGGGTGATTCCAAAATGAGTGTAACGAGATAATGCCTTCGGTTTCGTTCGAACCCGGAATGAACTTGTATGGATTGAATGCTTTCAACACATCGTCAGGTGGGCGACGAGCATTCTAAGAAATGTATTCTCTAAAGGTAATCGTAGCCTCAAGCCTCATCAACCGGGAATGGCTAAAACAGGGGAGGTGCAGCAAGGTTAGGTGGGTCATGCCCAAGCAGGACAAGGATATTCCCCTGTATAGATGTCCCTTTATTTCGGCTTAGTGGGCAGTAGCGACGACTATCTGCGGGGTTATCTTGTTCGGGACTGTTCATTAAGGAATGGTTCCGGCCTTGTGTTGCAGGTGGTCGGGAGTGATCCTCGGTGCGTTGATCTAGGCCACGTACTGTGACGATCGGTACCCCAGTAGCCCTGCCATCGTATGGAATCCACAATCCAGTAAGTGCCAACGGTTTTGATTGTATTACCCACTTTTGTGGCTAGTAGCTGGAATTTAATAGATGTAACAATTTCAGTTATTTTCGATTTACTTGAAAACCCTAGACCTATTATAATATCATAGAATTTCCTATCAAATGTTTTGGTTAGCGTAAGGTAAAAACTTTTCCATGTTTATGTGCGGGAAGTCTTAAGTGATACCTTTGTTTTCAAAAAGATTTTCAAAGTTAAGCAACTTTAACCTGTTACTCATACCAGACCCATGTCTGACCCGGAGTTTATTTTTGTTTTTCATAAACTCTCGGGTACCCAAATTTTTACGGGTAGCCAAGTGATTCAGGTTAGCTTTGACGAATTCTGGAGAAGCAATGGAGCAGGAGGCTTCAGCGTTGTAGATATACATATACTTCCGCTTTGTTGATATTTCTGTGTTGACTTATGTATTGAGTTGTATAACTAGACAGGTGTTTATAACTGTCTAGTATGTGATCTTTTGTCTGTATAACTCTGATTTATGTTGTATATTATGTAAATATTTATATGATTATTATAATTTATCCATTCCGCTGTGAGGTTCTGATGTTGTTGTTCTTTCTTCTCTATCTTTTCTATTTTCTCATCCCTTTCTTTCTTCAAGACGAAGCGGTTTTCTGGGCATAGAAAGCCGGGTCGTCACAAAAACTGTATCAATCAATTTTACATCGATATATCAGAGTTACAGCAATTTTATACAACATTGGACAGATATAATTTAACAGGTCTCAGATATATACAATATCATAGTGGAAACTCTCTATACGTTCCTGCCATCCAGCTCGCCTCCTGAGCTCCAGAACGTCCTTACCTGAAAATCTGTAATACTCGGTCTGACCCAAGCATTACATTAAAGTAACACTCGGGTCAGGCTGGAAACCAGCGTGAGTAAACTCATCCACATGAAATACAAAAGCATACAACATATATAAAACCCGGGGTAACTTATATCAATTTCAACTTCACAAGTTATTATAGACATCATCTATTTCACACACTAATTTCTAAGTGCCAAAACTTATTAAATGGCCCAATTCTCTTAAATCATTCCACATCAGCCTATTGATTCCACATATTAAATCTATATAGAATCGAAGTGGTTTTGGGTATTTTCTAATATCCAACTCCGGTCTTATCGAATCCAATGTCATCTAAACACAAGTTATCCAATGCAATACAATTCATCTTAAATTGTCGAATAACACTATCACACAACAATTCATAATTGATTTATAATCACATTATCATTGTCCATCCAACAAATCATATCACAAAGCAATTCATATCAGAGATATCAACCAATTCAAAGCACCCATTATCATTTAATCATTAATAAGCAAGATTAAGTACTTCCCATAACTACATTAACTAATGATCCTCTAATTACTTTCACTAGTAAATTATTCTTAAATTTAATATAATAATTAACTTTTAACTTGATTACATTTAGTAATCAATCTTGATTAATCAGAATCAGAAATTAACTTTCCTTGATTACTTCATCAATTAAATCAACTCCTTAATTAATTTTATGAATTAATCCTTCAATTACACTGAGTAATCATTTCTTACTTTCTTCCATCAAGTAATTATCCTTTAATTACTTCATTAAGTGATTATTCATAATGATTCCTTTATATTAAGTAATAACCTCTTGTTAATAGTTAATGAATAATTACTTGATTAATTAATTAACAACAACTTAATTAATCCTTATTACTTGATTAAGTAATTATTAATCATTAATTAAGATCTAATCTTATCAATTAATGAGTCTTAAGTTACAAGTTAATTAATCTTAAACTTTTAAGTTCAAAACCCTTAATTACCTTAAGTAATTATCTATTTCATTAATTTATTAATCAAATTAATTATCCAATTAATTACCCTATTAATTAAATGCATACAAGTCATTAAATTGTAATCTAACTTCAGAAATCAATTTAATCAATTTAAAACCTATAAATTCAAATAATACTTTTCTTGTAAAAGAAACTTTTACAAAAGTTTAAAACAAATTCCTTTTAAGCACAAACTCCTTAAATTTTTACTTAATCATTCAAATTTGTTAAGCACTTAAATTTTTAAAAAAAACTTAAATCTATTTTGAAACAAAGATTCAAATCCAGATTCAAATCAAGTTTAAACTTTGTTTAAAACATTTCTTTATATTTCAATTCCTAATTTAAATACAAATTTCGTTAAAACAATTTTTTTTAAACAATAAATCCCTTTAAAGTATTTTAAACAAATTTGAATTTTTTTTTAAAAAAACTTCATTCATTTCCAGCTTAAGATTCAAATTAACTTGAATCCATAATTGAAATTTTAGATTTAAAACCTTATTTAAATCTTTGCTTTACACTTTAGAAATTCAGTTTTAATTTGAAAATAAAACACGTTTTCTAACCATAAATCAAAACTAACTCGAGCTACAATTTATTTGAGTCTAACCTAATCTAGCTCGAACAACACTAAATAAACTCGAGTAACTCGAGTATCCTTCCTATTTGAAATCACTCAAACCAAGTATTGACAAGTTTACGTATGAACCTGAAACAACCATTCTCACCCGAGTCCATATCCCAAATACTTCGAATCCAAAGACCTTTAGCTTCAAGCAAAAACAAGAATAGCCCGAACCTTACTCGAGAAAATCCCTCTCCTTCCTCAGTCCCTCATAGGCATGTCCCTTATTAAATACACAGTAATACACTTTCAAACACGAGCATAAACCCGAGACATTCCTTCCCTAACACGAACGTCACTTCGAGTTTTCTCACAACCCATCCCTCTGACACACGAAGCCATCGCCGTGCACATGCACCAATGTCGGAGTCGCCATCCACCTCCGATGAACCCTTCAACATACCATGTCTTACTGTTGTAACACTTCCAGACCAACAGAATACTCGTGCAAGAAATAGATCGAAATCGAGTAGCCCAGCTGAATTAAGAACAGACCGTTGCCAGAAAAAACCGACTCGAACGACCAACGTTGATCACCAGAGCGCCAGAAATTCCATCCACATCCCCACAAACCCTTCACGCAACTATTGCTCAAACCCAATGCAACTCGATGCATCAGAGTCGCCTCCTCGTCTAATATTCCAGACATGCTCAAATTAGGTTTAAAAACCTACATCTTCTCCTTCTAGTCGCCTCATTGATCTGGAGCTCTTCCAGGTAATTTTCCCAAATACCCCGCACTTACATCCATCTCCAGTTAAAACCCCAAGACCACTCGTCTCTTAGACCATTAGGAATTGTCTCAGGAACAAATTCCAGTTAAACCCAAAATATAAACCCAATGCATTATTGAAAATTCAGATTTTAATTCTAAAAATCATAACTTTCTAAATATGTTGAAGTTATAAACTTGAAACATCAAATTACGATATTTGTAAATTTGACTTATTTGAATCTTAACTGTAGTTTTCCAAATTTCCAAAGGAAATTGCTTTGATTTGCATCAAATTGTTTTTTTTAGAATTTAAATCTTGTTAAACTAACATCTTATGTCAAGAACTATTTTCTACAATGAATCGGCGGGATGAGATATGATTTTTTGAACATATTAAAATGCCTATAGCCTGGAAAACAAATTCATATGTTTGATCTTTCAGACGTGCACAACATTTTTATACATGTGATCATGTTTCAGAGTCTAAAACCATCATGCAATCCCATTTTAGACATACACTACTAGTTTACTTTAACCATTTAGCATATGAATCAAATTTAAGGTGATTCATGTTTACAGATAAAAAGCAGAAGTTCAACTAAGATCAGAGATGTTTTAAAATCAACAGAAATACCATAAACATCCATACATACAAAAATGCAGAGAGGTCATCACACAGTTTTACTAATTATTTAAGTTTTAAATCTATAAAGTTTACTCACCTGTTAAATATAGTCTGTTGAATCCCCTTCTTTTAATTTTGAAATGCTTTTGGTTTTGATCTTATTTTGAACTGCAGTTGCATGCTAATGAGACTTGCATGTTGGCTTAGTTTGAAATCCAGGTTGAAGACATGCATGCTTTGCTTTCAGATTACAAAGAAAATGCTTCAACTACTGATTTGATGATGACAGGATTTTTGGGTTTGAGCTTTCTTTGAAAATAGAGTTGAGGAAATGTTTCAGAGAAGATATACATTCTTGGTTTCAGTTGTATGGTTTGAGTTTGCTGCTTTGATAGTGAAAGGGGTTTCAGGTTTAAATTAATCCTGGTTTTTTTTTTTTTTTCTTGACTTGCTGAATGAGGTTTTTGAGTAAAAGAAAAATATGAGAGGAGAAGGAGATGTAATATCATATAGTTTTAAATTTTATTTTTGTTAATTTCTAAAAAAAAATTATGAGTGACACTTGTTAAATTTTATGTTAGAATTGTTACACTTGTTAGCTTCATGATTCAAATACTTTACACATGTAATTTGTATGATAAAATGCCCTTTATATAATATATGCCTAATTATATTTAATTTATACCTATGTATATGTTCTACCAATTTATGTCCTTATTAAATAAAATTTCTTATACTAATATTTATAAAATTTCAATGTTTGCGTAAAAAATGGCCACAAACACCCAATACCGTGAAAGCACCAGTGTATGAATATAAGTCAGCGATATTCAAACACAAATCACAGATCTCAGCAAATAACTCAAATACGTTTGCACAAAAGATGGGCAAAAAACTCCGAGTCGTATGATTTAGTTGATTTTATGTTGTTCGTAGTGATTTAGGTGGTTTATGCAAATGCGTAAAAAGCAGGGACTAAACTGTAAAAGACACACAGATTTATAGTGGTTCGGCCAGAATGTGCCTACGTCCACTTTATATGTTATTCTCCTTTTCCGATCCGATTACAAGTACAAAGCTTGTAGTACAAGTGTATGAAAGTTGTTTGAAAGTTCCTTCCCGGTTTGAGCTCTCAAACTTCTCCGCCATTGTTGTACCCCTGCCCCTCTATTTATAGAGTGAGGCTGGGGGCAGGGGTCTTGGATGTTTATAGCTGCTGGTGGGCCTGGGCTGATGCGATCTGGACCGGCAGCGTTCTGGTTCGGCAGCGTCTTGGTTCGGCGGTGAGTGGTAACATGGGTGATTCGGCAGGTAGTGGAGATAGGGGTTCGGTGGTAGGTTGGATCGGTGGTAACATGGTTCGGTGGGAGCATGGTTCGGTGGTAGCATGGTTCGGTGGTAGGTTGGATCGGTGGTAACATGGGAGTTGGTTCGGTAGTGGCATGGTCCGGTCATGAATGGTCCGGTAGGGTATTGGAGAGGTGAAGTATGGTGGACCGGTATGGCTGGTCCGGCTACCGAATGATATATGCCGAATGGCTTGCCTTTGCCGAATGGGGCTCTATTTGCCGAATGAACTCGGGGACTCCGAGTGTTGAATGCACTTCTGCCTTGCTTCCAATCGATTTTCAATCCCGACCTCCATCATTCCTTGCCAATTTGTCGATATTCCAGTTTTGACCAAAAAATGGGATAACACTTTGCCCCCCAAAACATGCCTTGTGATAACAAGGCGTGTTTTGAATAGTCCCGAATCCAATATCCAATGTCAATAGCCATATTGCCAGAGTAGATCATCCTTGACTGCTCCGAGTCGATATCCAGTTCCAAATCCAATAACCAAAGCTTGAGCCAATTCCATGTCCATCCGAACTTGACAACGGAGTCCCAAACCATCCTTATCCAATGGCCAACAACCGAATCCAGGACCTCTTTGGGTCGATGTCCAAATTTATAACCTCTCCGGGCTCTTGCCAAGCGCAATCCACACTTGACGGTCGTGATCCAGTGTCCCTGGGCGTTGAGCTAACCTCTCCGGGTTCTTGCCAAGCGTAATCCATGCTTGACGATCTTGGTCCAGTGTCCCTGGACGTTGAGCAAACCTCTCCGGGTTCTTGCCAAGCGTAATCCATACTTGACGATCTTGGTCCAGTGTCCCTGGACATTGAGCTAACCTCTCCGGGTTCTTGCCAAGCGTAATCCATACTTGACGATCTTGGTCCAGTGTCCCTGGACGCTGTACAATGCCATGGCTTAAGTCCTAA
The DNA here is from genome assembly GCA_030765085.1 of Allium cepa. NCBI lineage: Eukaryota > Viridiplantae > Streptophyta > Magnoliopsida > Asparagales > Amaryllidaceae > Allium > Allium cepa. The sequence goes on along the minus strand of CM060943.1, from coordinate 947,218,761 downwards.
GCCGAATCCTGGTCTCTCCGGACCCTTGCCGAGCATAGTCCATACTCGACGACCTGAAAATAACGATTGATAATATAGGGCCTAAGTCCTAGGCCGAATCCTGGTCACTCCGGACCCTTGCCGAGCATAGTCCATACTCGACGACCTGAATGAGTCAATTTACCATGTTCGGGCAAAGTGACTCACCCCTTGCCAGGCATAATCCATACCCGACGACCGTTTATCAAAAATCAGATAAAAATCCAATCAAAATCCAATCCAAAATCTAAATCCAAAATCCAAATCCAAAATCCAGATCAAGAATCCAAAATCCAAATCCAAAATCCAGAAAACCAGAAATCCAAACCAGTATTCAAAACCGAAAACAATCATCCAAAGGAAAATCCAAACCAAAAAGCAAGAAAAAACCAGGAGCTCAATCCGAGCTCCAAAACCGAAAACCAAAAAGAAAAGCATTGTCCAATCCAAAAGAAAAAGATAAATTTCACAAACCATAGCGTCGCAGTTTATCATCATTCAGAGCATGCCTAGGGGCTATCTCCGTCCCCGTACATGTGTAAATGACTTGGTTGCTTGCCAATAGTTTGCTACTTATTTCATATTAACCTGGTTAAGGGACGATCAACCGACCATCATTCCTGGGCCTCCCACCATCGTAGCTTGAGGTAGGCGGCGGTTGCTCCTGCCTCGCCGTTGCATTCCGAGGTCCAACATATTGTGGCAGCTGTCCATTCCTTACATGCTCCTCAATTATGTCCTTTAGGTGCCTGCAGCTGTTGGTGTCGTGTCCATCCAAATCATGGAAGAGACAGTGCCTTCCTGATGTTCTTTCCCGTTCTGTTGGTTCTCTCATAGCCGGCCTCCGGTAGGGAAGGCGATTCCGAGTATCCAGGTATATCCGCTCCAGCGTCTCGTTCAATCCTGTGTATGTGGAAAACTTTGGATCCTTCCATTGCTTCCTAGCATTTCTAGAATCATCGTCCAACTTCCTTTTTCCTTTGTCTTTATCCAAACCTTTTCTGGATGGTCCTCCAATCTCAATTGCATTAACCTTTTTTAACTTTAAATCCGTACTCGCATCTTCTTGTCGAAGGAACCTTTCTGCCTCATGAAAAAATTCGTCGAGATTCCGTGGGGGATCTCGTATCAGAGATACCTTGAAATCCGAGTTCTCCCTGACTCCTGATACTGCTGCCATTAAAACCATCGATGGATCGGGCCGATCCACCGAAGCAACTGCGGCACTGAATCGAGTTAGAAAAGCTCTAAGCGATTCATCCATCCTTTGCCTTACCGACGTCAATGTCATCACATTCTTCGGTCTCTTGACATGAACCCGAAACTGTCCCAAAAACCTTTCTACCAATTCCCTCCAAGTCCTGATAGATCCTTCTTCCAGCTGCCTGAACCACATTGCAGCTAAGTCCGTCAAGTACAAAGGGAAGCATCGGGCCATCACCTCCTCCGATGCCCCCAGCACCTCCATGTGTCTGGTGTATCTCATCAAGTGATCCGTAGGGTCTTCCTTGCCATTGTATGCCTCCACGCTAGGTAGCTTGAACTTAGGTGGATTCTGAGCCATCCTTATTTCCCGGGTGAACGGACTCCTGTTTACTCCTTCCAAGTCTCCGTTGGTCAAACCACCTCGCACAGTCTTCCTGATTATATCTACCAATCCACCGTTATCTGTCGAGGGTTGCCCCCGAGGGAACTCCGGTACATACTCTTCGTGTGGCTTGTTAGCAGCAACGTTGGTTCTAGCCTGTTGAACTCCTTCCAAAGGTTCTCCTGTGTTGAATCCTGTGGGCCTGCCCCCAAGCCCTTGTTGATTGCCGCCTGGCTCCGTATCCTGTCCTTCATTGGGTTCCATAACCCTAGCTTCTTGTCCTGCATCCACAGCCGTTGTAGCTGTTCCTAGGTTCTGCATCCCTGCAACTCTCATTTGCTCCAAGAAAGTTTGCATCATTTCCTGTTGACTTTTCAGCAACCTCTCTTGCAGTGAATTTGTTATGGCTTCCATTTCATCCCGGGTTATATAGATCGAAGCCGGTCCTTCCTCACCTCCGGAGGATGCTTGTTGACTTCCTCCTTGTTGGCTTCTCTCAGCCCTTAGCCTTCTACTGTTTTGCCTAGTCATTGTCTTCCAAATCCAAACTTCTATCCGATGTAGTGGGAGCTGGTCCTTCTCAGTGAAAGCACCAAAATGTTTGCGTAAAAAATGGCCACAAACACCCAATACCGTGAAAGCACCAGTGTATGAATATAAGTCAGCGATATTCAAACACAAATCACAGATCTCAGCAAATAACTCAAATACGTTTGCACAAAAGATGGGCAAAAAACTCCGAGTCGTATGATTTAGTTGATTTTATGTTGTTCGTAGTGATTTAGGTGGTTTATGCAAATGCGTAAAAAGCAGGGACTAAACTGTAAAAGACACACAGATTTATAGTGGTTCGGCCAGAATGTGCCTACGTCCACTTTATATGTTATTCTCCTTTTCCGATCCGATTACAAGTACAAAGCTTGTAGTACAAGTGTATGAAAGTTGTTTGAAAGTTCCTTCCCGGTTTGAGCTCTCAAACTTCTCCGCCATTGTTGTACCCCTGCCCCTCTATTTATAGAGTGAGGCTGGGGGCAGGGGTCTTGGATGTTTATAGCTGCTGGTGGGCCTGGGCTGATGCGATCTGGACCGGCAGCGTTCTGGTTCGGCAGCGTCTTGGTTCGGCGGTGAGTGGTAACATGGGTGATTCGGCAGGTAGTGGAGATAGGGGTTCGGTGGTAGGTTGGATCGGTGGTAACATGGTTCGGTGGGAGCATGGTTCGGTGGTAGCATGGTTCGGTGGTAGGTTGGATCGGTGGTAACATGGGAGTTGGTTCGGTAGTGGCATGGTCCGGTCATGAATGGTCCGGTAGGGTATTGGAGAGGTGAAGTATGGTGGACCGGTATGGCTGGTCCGGCTACCGAATGATATATGCCGAATGGCTTGCCTTTGCCGAATGGGGCTCTATTTGCCGAATGAACTCGGGGACTCCGAGTGTTGAATGCACTTCTGCCTTGCTTCCAATCGATTTTCAATCCCGACCTCCATCATTCCTTGCCAATTTGTCGATATTCCAGTTTTGACCAAAAAATGGGATAACATTCAAAGAATATGTTTTAAAAGTAAATTATATATTAATAACATACATATTTCATTTTCAAATCCAGATTCATTTTTAAGATGCTTCTTTTAAATTTCAAGTTTAAATCCAATTAAAAATCAACTCAAACAAATATATATTGTTAACTCCCCTTCATTAGCGACCTAAGACCTAAAGACATGGAACGACCTAACTATAGGAATGGTCTAGCGACTTAAAGATGGCTCGACCTAAAGAGGAGAGCGACCTATCAAGCTTCGCGACCTAACAGAGAGCTGTGACCTAAAGGAGGCCGCGACCTAAGAGTAGCTGTGACCTAAAGTGTTGCGACCTAAGACTGTCTTGACCTAAAGGCAGCAGCGACCCAAAAAGGCCATGACCTAAAAGAATAAGCAACCTAAAAAAGGGGACGATCTAATTACTGAAGTAACCTGGCGAGCTAAGGATTGCCGCGACCTAACCAGATAAGCAAGCAAGCGACCTAAAGATTTTATGCGACCTAACTGTCCACCGACCTATGAAGCTCCGCGACCTAAGGAAGGCTGCAACCTATAGAATTCACACGACCTAGCGGAGTGCTTCGACCTAAGGAAGGTCGCAACCTAAGGAACTCAACGATTTAAGATTAACTATGGACGCAGGAAATTACTCACGACCTAGGATAGGTCGTTAGCGACCTAAATGCCAGAGTAAAGGAGTTGAACTATACTATGCCGTAGGGGGATAGGTCGCTCGCGACCTAGGACTTGTGCAAATCAGCATAAGGAAGGAAGCACCAATACTCTTCAGGTTGACTACAACCATACTTAGGTCGGTCACGACATACGACCTTGCTTAGGTCGGCCACGACCTACGACCTAACTCTAAAAAATGCCTATAAATATGACCCTAACTCCAACTAGTAAAGGACTTTTTGGCTCACTCTCTTCAAGCGCCGATACTCTGCTGCATTCCGAACCAATCTAACACTTGAAGCTCTCAAGACACTAAGAACGCTACAAACAACTTCAAGAAGAGATCACATACATCCAACATGGATTCGAAAACTCTCATCTTCATCGAAGTTTAGGCTACTTGTTCTAAGTCTCTTGTAATTCAAAGTGTATTGAACTTGGGAAGAATTGTATCAGCTTGTAACGAGATCATCAATAAAAGTACTTAAAGTGGACGTAGGCTATTCCATTAAGCCGAACCACTATAAAATTGTTGTTGTTTACTACTTTTCCGCTATCATCTGCTTATAATCTGTTCCCGAGTTATCGGGTGGTGCTTTCACAACTACAACTCATACACCGGGGTGTTAGCGTTCAAATTTCAGCGTTAACATATATTAAACAATCCCATATTCAATTTGTGATCAATAATCTATTTAAAATTTTATTTATCTAAAATTCAGTATTTCTATTAATCAATCAAATTATATTATTAATTACAATGCCCAGAAATCTGGGATATCACATTCCTCCCCCCTTTGAATTTTTTCGTCCTCGAAAAGGAACGAATCCTAAATTTATTAAAAAGCTTATTTTTTTGAAAATAATTATTCTTTGAAATACTTTGAAATACTTTTAAAATCTACAAAATATTACCAAAATAGTTTTTATAAATATACTTTTTATAACTCGATGTTTTAACAGTCCATCCTTTTTCTCACAGAGATTCGGTCATACGTTGATCAGGCGTACGATTGAAAATCTATAAGTACTTAGCAGACCCGTTTCAACACCCAATGAAAATACTTGGAAAATAATTTTATTGAAAATATAGAAAACAGTTTTTGAAAATAGCGGATATATCTTTGGTGAGAATGCTCTGGAAATCATCACCCCCATCCATGGTCGCAGTTAACCCAATGGTTACGTTGTCGTCCCAACAAAATCCACAGATAACTGTAGGCCGCCCGCCCCTCGATTACACCATGGAACCCGCTGCAGATCGCAGCTACAGCTGGGGTTACGTAGCTATCACAACAAAAACCCATATAACTGTAGGCATCAGCGCCCTCGAATTTCGCTGCCAAAAGAATGAAACTTCTCCACTCCATTGACCATAGATCGCAGTCTACCGATATTGCGTTGCCTTCCCGGCAAAATCAATTGTAGACCGTTGGCACTCATCCTCCACACGATTTTCGCTATGGTCCCCACAGTAGATCGCAGTGACATCGAGTTACACTGTTTTCACAACATAACCCAAATGCCCATGTGGGCACCAGCAACCTCGACTTTCGCTACCCAATAATCCTAAGGAACTAGTTTGTCCGGACTCCTCATAGGATCAACTTTAGAACCCCCCTGGGGCTCAAGGCAGCACCACCCGGTGGTACTCCTGAGAAGTCCATTCCAAGATAGCGCCTTTTTCCCCAGAGCCATCATCAAAAAATTTTATACTATATATATAGTGTCTTTAAATCATACACCTAGTCTGATCTCATACAAAGCTCCTTTACACAAAATCGATTATTCCAAAATCGATAATTCTCAAACTAGGCTTTCCAAATTCTCATATTGATTTTACCCAAAAATCGAAAGCCTTTTCCAAATCCAAAGGTTCCCAAAACCCTTTTTCCAAAATCCTCATATGATCTTTTATCTATATATTCAGATATATAAATTCCTTTAAAGCTTTAGATCATTTCAAACTTATATAAACTCCTTTTATACTTCAAAACACCTTCAAAATCCTTTTCTTCTGGCAAAGGATTCAACAGGTGAGTTTCATTTTATAAAACAAAGATATTTAACTTTGCTTATTCAAAATCAAATATTCAAATTTGATTATTGTTTACAAAACCACTTACCATATCACTTACTTCCATAAACAAAATTTCAACCATAGAAATATCCAATTTCCTCTTTACTTCATCATATATTTCACAAAATATATTTTTCATTTAAAAAACCATTTCACATTTCTTATCCACAAATTCCCAGTATCAATTTTTATTCAAATCTGTATGATGTACACATATCATCCGTACGCTATACCAATCTGATCGCTCACTCGATCACACAATTTCATTTCCGAACTAGAATTGTCCGCCCGACTTCCTAGTGCGGACACAGATCTGGTTTCTTGATCAGAAACCGTCATTCTCCTTACGTAGTCATAACTATGATAGAGAATATCCAGAACCAATCAATAATCCATATCCAGGTTCGCCTTCAAAAATCGAGTGGAAAATTCCAACTCGGATCGAAATAACTATCTCAAAATTCTATGCTCGAATCTGGATCAAATCACTATGCGAATAGAATAATATACGTACACCCTACGTATTTATCTTTATTGGTTATTAGCCAAATCAATTCCATTTCTATTCAAATTCATTTTGATTATCCTTCACTTACACACAATTGCTTCAATCCATTTGGATTATCACCTCTATTCTTATCTCGATTGGGTATTTAACTAACAACTGTTTAGACTCTGTCCAATTTATTTAGAAAATTGCTTGAAAAATTTAAAAATAGATAAGTAGTTAGAAAAAAATTACTAGTTTGAAAAATAGGTGTAAAATAGTTAGAAAATAGTTAAAATAATTATATAAATTTAGATAATTGAAAAATAATAGTAAGATAGTAATTAGTTTTGTAAAATAATTGAAATATAGTAATTAGTTTATAAAATAGTTGGAAAATGTTAAACAATTTTCTAAAATAATTGTAAAACAAGTATAAGATAATTTGGCTTTTATAAGTAAGGTTATATATATAATTAATAGCTTAAAAAAATAGGTTTATATTAAAACAATTTATAATAAAAATAGTCTTGAGTCAAAACTGTTCACTTTCCAATCTTCATTTTCAATCAATTCAATTTAAATTTCCTCTTCCGTTTAAATTGACTTAACTCCAATTTAAATAACTTCAATTTCCATTGAAATTGATTCAACACCAAATCAAGTTGAATTAACCTCGGTTTCTTTTCAAATTTAACTTTACTCAAATTTGTTCTCAAATTCTTCTAATTCAGATAAATTTCAATTGAACTAGTTCCAATTTCAATTCATTTCAACTCTAGTTTGAATTAATTCCAATTTCAAACTCCATTTCCAAATCAAGTTGAATTATTCTTGATTTCTTTCCAAATTCAATTCAAATTCCATTTGAATTCTATACTATTCCACTTTAATTATCATTCCAAATTATTCAAATCAATTCGGACTAATTTCAAATTGAACCACTTCAATTTCAAATCGCTTCAAATTAATCCAATTCAAATTTTCCCTTTGAATCTTATACTCATATATTTTTAATCACCATTTCAATTAATTCAAATCAAATTCAATTTGAACTAATACAAATTTCAAATCCAAATCATCTCGAATTATATAAATTTGAGTTAATACTTCAAATGTTGATTTAACTCCTTTAAATCAATTTTCCCTTAAAGGTTTTAAACAATTCAATTCCGATTCCAAATTTCAAAATTCTATTTTAAAACATCCATCAAATTCCAAATTCCAGATCTCAAACCCATTTGAGATCACACAAACTCCCCGTTCAGATTAACCATTTAACTTCCCAAGTTAAATTCAAATTTCACCTTGAAATTTCCTAATTAGGTTGACAATTTCAAATTTTAAACTCCACATAAATAATCTTCCCACTTATTAAGTTCAAAACTTATCACTTTGGGTATCATTCTCATTCCAAATTTAAAACTCAATATTTAGAGTTTATCTCAAACCATCTTTGATATTATGTATATTCACATATATACATATTAACTTCTTTTACATACCAAACTTTACTTCAAAATTTTAAACTACCCTTGGCTTTTAATTTCAAAAAAAAATTCTTTTAAATTTTCAAACAACTCTTTTTTGAAATAGGACCATTTCATTCAATTTCCTTAAATAATATTATTTATTATTTCTTTAAATTAATTACATCATTAATTAATTCCAATTAATCATATTCGGTAATTAACTTATTTCTTAATTACCTTCATTAAGTATTTGTCCTTTAAATTGCTTATCTCTAGTTACTTCATTAAGTAACTCCCTCTTTATTTATCATTTCTAATTATTGTCCACTAATTAATCTCATCAAGTTTAATTAATTACATAAATTAATTGGTTATTCTTATCCTGAAACCTTTCCCAATTCAAGATTTAATTTTCGTTTGAATCCATTTCAAACTTGTCTTTAAATTTAATTCCAATTTGGTTGTAATTATTACCACTTAATTCTTACTATAACTTTTAATTTAATTAATACTACAACCAATTTCCTTAATATAATAGATAGCCTATTTCTTATATAAGATACATTTACTTTTGAAATCATTTAAAAACCTTTATATAAGAAAATAACAAGTACGCTCTATCAAATTTATATACTCAACTCATTATAGGGTACCACTTACCCTATCCTTAATAAGTAATCCCACCAGAGCCAAGGTTCTCGCTTAACCTTCTGCTCTGATACCAAATGTAACGACCCGAAATTTTTGATCCCGAAAATTTCAGATAGTTAGAGAAAAGAAGAAAAGAGATAGAAGAAGAACAGAAAAGAAACACACAATCTCACATTCGCAGCGGATAAAATATAATATCAATAATAATAATTATAAAAAAAGAAAACTGTATCAATCAATTTTACATCGATATATCAGAGTTACAACAATTTTATACAACATTGTACAGATATAGTTTAACAGGTCTCAGATATATACAATATCATAGTGGAAACTCTCTATACGTTCCTGCCATCCAGCTCGCCTCCTGAGCTCCAGAACGTCCTTACATGAAAATCTGTAATACTCGATCTGACCCGAGCATTACATCAAAATAACACTCGGGTCAGGCTGGAAACCAGCGTGAGTAAACTCATCCACATGAAATACAAAAGCATACAACATATATAAAACCCGGGGTAACTTATATCAATTTCAACTTCACAAGTTATTATAGACATCATCTATTTCACACACTAATTTCTAAGTGCCAAAACTTATTAAATGGCCTAATTCTCTTAAATCATTCCACATCAGCCTATCGATTCCACATATTAAATCTATATAGAATCGAAGTGGTTTCGGGTATTTTCTAATATCCGACTCCGGTCTTTTCGAATCCAACGTCATCTAAACCCAAGTTATCCAATGGAATATAATTCATCTTAAATTGTCGAATAACACTGCTACACAGCAATTCATAATTGATTTATAATCACATTATCATTGTCCATCCAACAAATCATATCACAAAGCAATTCATATCAGAGATATCAACAAATTCAAAGCACCCATTGTCATTTAATCATTAATAAGCAAGATTAATTACTTCCCATAATTACATTAATTAATGATCCTCTAATTACTTTCACTAGTTAATTATTCTTAAATTTCATATAATAATTAACTTTTAACTTGATTACATTTATTAATCAATCTTGATTAATCACAATCAGAAATTAACTTTCCTTGATTACTTCATCAATTAAATCAACTCCTTAATTAATTTTATGAATTTATCCTTCAATTACACTGAGTAATCATTACCTAGTTTCTTCCATCAAGTAATTATCCTTTAATTACTTCATTATGTGATTATTCATAATGATTCCTTTATATTAAGTAATATCCTCTTGTTAATAGTTAATGAATAATTACTTGATTAATTAATTAACAACAACTTAATTATTCCTTATTACTTGATTAAGCAATTATTAATCATTAATTAAGATCTAATCTAATCAATTAATGACTCTTAAGTTACAAGTTAATTAATCTTAAACTTTTAAGTTTAAAACCCTTAATTACCTTAAGTAATTATCTATTTCATTATTTATTAATCAAATTAATTATCCAATTAATTACCCTGTTAATTAAATGCATACAAGTCATTAAATTGTAATCTAACTTCAGAAATCAATTAAATCATTTTAAAAACTTTAAATTCAAATAATACTTTTCTTATAAAAGAAACTTTTACAAAAGTTTAAAACAAATTCCTTTTAAATTCAAACTCCTTAAATTTTTACTTAATCATTCAAATTTGTTAAACACTTAAATTTAAAAAAAAAACTTAAATCTATTTTGAAACAAAGATTCAAATCCAGATTCAAATCAAATTTAAAATTTGTTTAAAACATTTCTTTATATTTCAATTCCTAATTTAAATACAAATTTCTTTAAAACAATTTTTTTTTAAACAATAAATCACTTTAAAGTATTTTAAACAAATTTGAATTTTTAAAAAAAAAACTTCATTCATTTCCAGCTTAAGATTCAAATTAACTTGAATCCATAATTGAAATTTTAGATTTAAAACCTTATTTAAATCTTTGCTTTACACTTTAAAAATTCAGTTTTAATTTGAAAATAAAACATGTTTTCTAACCATAAATCAAAACTAACTCGAGCAACAATTTATTCGAGTCTAAACTAATCTAGCTCGAACAACACTAAATAAACTCGAGTAACTCGAGTATCCTTCCTATTTGAAATCACTCAAACTAAGTATTGACAAGTTTACGTATGAACCTGAAACAACCATTCTCACCCGAGTCCATATCCCAACTACTTCGAGTCCAAAGACCTTTAGCTTCGAGCAAAAACAAGAATAGCTCGAACCTTACTCGAGAAAATCCCTCTCCTTCCCCAGTCCCTCACGAGCACGTCCCTTATTAAATACACAGTAATACACTTTCAAACACGAGCATAAACCTGAGACATTCCTTCCCTAACACGAGCGTCACTTCCAGTTTTCTCACAACTCATCCCTCTTACACACGAAGCCATCGCCGTGCACATGCACCAATGTCGGTGTCGCCATCCACCTCCGATGAATCCTTCAACATACCATCTCTTACTATTGTAACACTTCCAGACCAACAGAATAATCGTGCAAGCAATATATCGAAATCGAGTAGCCCTGTTGAACTAAGAACAGACCGTTGCCAAAAAAACGGACTCGAACGACCAACGTTGATCACCAGAGCGCTAGAAATTCCATCCACGTCCCCACAAACCCTTCACGCAGCTATTGCTCAAACCCAATGCAACTCTATGCATCAGAGTCGCCTCCTCGTCCAATATTCCAGACATGCTCAAATTAGGTTTAAAAACCTACATCTTCTCCTTCCAGTCGCCTCATTGATCTGGAGCTCTTCCAGGTAATTTTCCCAAATACCCCGCACTTACATCCATCTCCAGTTAAAAACCCAAGACCCCTCATCTCTTAGACTGTCAAGAATTGTCTCAGGAACAAATTCCAGTTAAACCCAAAATATAAACCCAATGCATTATTGAAAATTCGGATTTTAATTCTAAAAATCATAACTTTCTAAATATGTTGAAGTTATAAACTTTAAACATCAAATTACGATGTTTGTAAATTTGACTTGTTTGAATCTTAACTGTAGTTTTCCAAATTTCCAAAGGAAATTGCTTTGATTTGCATCAAATTGTTTTTTTTTTTAGAATTTAAATCTTGTTAAACTAACATCTCTTGTCAAGAACTATTTTCTATAATGAATCAGCGGGATGAGATATGATTTTTTGAACATATTAAAATGCCTGTAGCCTGGAAAACAAATTCATATGTTTGATCTTTCAGACCTGCACAACATTTTTATACATGTGATGATGTTTCAGAGTCTAAAACCATCATGCAATCCCATTTTAGACATACACTACTAGTTTACTTTAACCATTTAGCATATGAATCAAATTTAAGGTGATTCACTGTTTACAGATAAAAAGCAGAGGTTCGACTAAGATCAGAGATGTTTTAGAATCAACAGAAATACCATAAACATCCATACATACAAAAATGCAGAGAGGTCATCACACAGTTTTACTAATTATTTAAGTTTTAAATCTATAAAGTTTACCCACCTGTTAAATATAGCCTGTTGAATCCCCTTCTTTTAATTTTGAAATGCTTCTGGTTTTGATCTTATTTTGAATTGCAGTTGCATGCTAATGAGACTTGCATGTTGGCTTAGTTTGAAATCTAGGTTGAAGACACGCATGCTTTGCTTTCAGATTACAAAGAAAATGCTTCAACTACTGATTTGATGATGACAGGATTTTTGGGTTTGAGCTTTCTTTGAAAATAGAGTTGAGGAAATGTTTCAGAGAAGATATACATTCTTGTTTTCAATTGTATGGTTTGAATTTGCTGCTTTGATATTGAAAGGGGTTTCAGGTTTAAATTAATCCTGGTTTATAATTTTTTTTCTTGACTTGTTGAATGAGGTTTTTGAGTAAAAGAAAAAATGAGAGGAGAAGGAGATGTAATATTATATAGTTTTAAATTTTATTTTTGTTAATTTTTCAAAAAAAAAAAAATATGAGTGACACTTGTTAAATTTTATGTCAGAATTGTTACACTTGTTAGCTTCATGATTCAAATACTTTACATTTGTAATTTGTATGATAAAATGCCCTTTATATAATATATGCCTAATTATATTTAATTTATACCTATGTATATGTTCTACCAATTTATGTCCTTATTAAATAAAATTTCTTATACTAATATTTATAAAATTTCAAAGAATATGTTTTAAAACCAAATTATATATTAATAACATACATATTTCATTTTCAAATCCAAATTCATTTTTAAGATGCTTCTTTTAAATTTCAAGTTTAAATCCAATTAAAAATCAACTCAAACAAATATATATTAAACAATCCCATATTCAATTTGTGATCAATAATCTATTTAAAATTTTATTTATCAAATATTCAGTATTTCTATTAATTAACCAAATTATATTATTAATTACAATTCCCAGAAATCCGGGATATCACAGACATGAAAATTGAAATCCGATAATAACAAACTATTACGGATCCAATGGAACTAGTTTCGTCCAATTCTGTGACTGGTCGAAAAATGGCTAATTTCACTAGTCGATTAAATATTAAAATATTCAATTTTCTCAAATTAACTTTTAATTCGATTTTAAAACATCCAAAACATCGTTCTAACTCCAATATGGTAAAATAAATTTTTACAAATCATTTTCAATCATATTTATCCCAATTTTCAATTATTTCTGTAATTTAACATATTAAATTATCGATTTAATTATCCAATTAAATCCAATTATTCGTAATAAAATTTATTCGACTTATAAATTTCACTTATTAATATTTAAAATTAATTAAATATACAAATTTTAATTGACAGAAATTCTAGATCGTTACATACTTCCCCCCTTAAAAGAATTTCGTCCTCGAAATTACCGAGTAAGAAAAGTAACAGATTCTATTAACTTTCCATAAATCCATAGTTAAACTTCTTACAAAATCTTTACTAAGTTTTCAAATCATACCTAGTTATCTTTTCAAAAACAACTACTATTGTTTAACTTTCAACTCCAAATCAAAATTATAGTTTTCAAAAGTTTTCCCAATTTTTTCTCAAATTTTTTCCAACGCCTTAAATTTTCGGAAAAATTCGCCATAGTCTCCTTTGCGCGGCTCGATCCGAAAAAAATGACAGTATATATCACAAATATACATCTCATCAAGTGATGAGGCATCCTGCAGGGAAAAAGTGTAAAAGTACGATATTTAATCCGAGATATGTACCTTATATATTTTATTAGCGAGCATATACGGCTAATATAGCGTGAAAGCGAGCTCCAAATGCGAAGCAAACGCGATCCGCACCTACTAAACACTCAACAAACATATGAGAAACTTGTATATAGACAATAGTATCGATATACAACATATAGCAACATAATAACTATATATGCCAACATAACAAATGTAGTAAAAGCAATATATTCAACCATCAACCAACTATCATTCAACTAGCATTCAACTAACATCCATAACCATATAAATATTCATTCATATTCTCATTAATATTCAATGAAATGGGTTTCCAATTTAATCACATTTGATTCATTAACAGTGGATGTTTGTACTAACATTCATTTTTAATTAGTTTATATTAACTAATTCATATTCAAGTTGGTTCACTTCCAAATCAAATTCAATTCTATTTGAGATTCACTTAACTTCCAATTGGATTTCAATTAATTTAGCTTTCAATTTCATTAACACTTAATGAATTATACACAATCAACTAACAATCAAATATCAACCAATGTATATTAATTACAACCAAATTACTTTGCTTATATTCATTAAATTTGGTTTAATACCTTTACTTTCAATTGGTTTAATTAAATTGATTTTCATTCAATTATTCAACTTCCAATAACATTAGATTTTAATGAATTGCACTTACATTCATTATTTCATATCAATTATTTACATTTAATTGATTAACATTCAACCTTTCGTTCAATTCAATTACAAAAGTTGAATTTCATTTATATAACTCAAGTTCATATTTATCACTTAACTTTATTAATTTACTTTGATACCAAAATCAACTTCATTCAACATCTCCTAAGTTATATTCCATTTCAACATTATTTGGCTTTACTTAACTTAAATTCCCACTTATAAATCAATTCAGATTCCAATTCTAAGTAAATTTCCATTTAACTTTAAATTCATTTTTATTACAACTCATATTCATAAATATATTCACATAGTTTCACTTCTTATATATATATAAGTTTATTTCACAATTCTAAATCACTTTAATTATAATTTCATACTTAATTCTTTTGCTTATACAATAATTCCTTAATTTAGATTATTCAAACATCTTTTAATTAGCTTATATATATATATACTTTAATAATTCTGAAAAAATTATTCCTTTGTATATAAAATATACTCAAGGTAAAATTATTTCATTTACCCAACTTAAAACAATATCGTGTCGAACTGTTCTGTACAAGTGTTTAGAGATCCCTATCAACAGTTAATTACTCGTATTAACCAGAATCTGTATACCACTCAACAAACCAATCATCACAATATAAAACAATTTGATATTCACTAACAAATACGCTCTCATAGCTATTATTACACTCAACTAATTCTAGAGTACTACCGACTCTATCTCTAATGAGTAATACCCAACATAGCCATGGTTGTCACGTAACCATATGCTCTGATACCAGATGCGAGGACCCGCAAATCTGTACTCCTTGAATAGACACTAATCTCCATTAGGACGCATTGTGCAAATAAAAGAGTTCAAGGCTTTATGTCAAAATGATGCGAATCGGTCAAGTCCTAACTCGGCCGCGACCTAAAGCTTATATCGCAAAAGATAGGTCGTTGATATGTTAAGTCCCTATGCAGTCATTCAAAGGTGATAAGTTGCTAAGCTGTTAAGTCGTTCGGTTTAAAGTTCATGTGCAAACCATCCAAGTACTAGGTCGGCAGTGACCTAACTTCTGTGTCACAGGAATTTAAGTCTATGGTCGGCCGCGACCTAAAACCAATGCCGCAAAAACTTAGGTCATTACAAAGTTAGATCGCTAAGAAGTTAGGTCGCATGGTTCATATTCAAGCAGACCACCCTAAGGTCGATCCTCCACTCACACGCTGCTACATCATCTCCTCCATTACCCGTGTAGCTAAAAATCCATTAACCCATTAACCCGTTGGAACCTTCGTCATCTCCTCCAAATTTGTAAGCCAATTAGTTCGAAACACCATAATTCACCATCTTCCTCCTACATCGTCACGAATTACCCAAGAATCCAACCCAAATCGCCTCAAACTCATCACAAATCCGATATACTACCATGTTCACAGGAATCACGAATTCAACTTACTACTGTGCTTTCATGAATTACAACTAATGGCGATCAAAATCGACCACGACTTGACTCAAAAGATGAAACGCGGCATACAAAATTGTTATGAGGTTTGGAGATGGAAATTCGTGGTTCAATGATGATCGCGAGATGGATAGAGATTAAGTATACTTACGCAATATGATAGCAGGAATGAATCGGTGGACGATTGAACTCAGAATTGCTCTCGAAATCACAAGATTCTGTTAATGGCCGAACGAGATATTAAAAAAGATGAGATGAAGAAGGAACGACCTAAGCTATTTATACCCCGGAGGAGTAAAATGTGAATCGACACGCACGACCTAGTTTCCTCAATAGGTCGCTTGCGACCTAACAACTCATCAGAGCACGAGTTAAGAAGGTAGAAGCACACGACCTACGACCTAGGCGTATACTTCGAGGGGCAAATGTTAACTCCCCTTCATTAGCGACCTAAGACCTAAAGACATGGAACGACCTAACTATAGGAATGGTCTAGCGACTTAAAGATGGCTCGACCTAAAGAGGAGAGCGACCTATCAAGCTTCGCGACCTAACAGAGAGCTGTGACCTAAAGGAGGCCGCGACCTAAGAGTAGCTGCGACCTAAAGTGTTGCGACCTAAGACTGTCTCGACCTAAAGGCAGCAGCGACCCAAAAAGGCCACGACCTAAAAGAACAAGCAACCTAAAAAAGGGGACGATCTAATTACTGAAGTAACCTGGCGAGCTAAGGATTGCCGCGACCTAACCAGATAAGCAAGAAAGCGACCTAAAGATTTTATGCGACCTAACTGTCCACCGACCTATGAAGCTCCGCGACCTAAGGAAGGCTGCAACCTATAGAATTCACACGACCTAGCGGAGTGCTTCGACCTAAGGAAGGTCGCAACCTAAGGAACTCAACGATTTAAGATTAACTATGGACGCAGGAAATTACTCACGACCTAGGATAGGTCGTTAGCGACCTAAATGCCAGAGTAAAGGAGTTGAACTATACTATGCCGTAGGGGGATAGGTCGCTCGCGACCTAGGACTTGTGCAAATCAGCATAAGGAAGGAAGCACCAATACTCTTCAGGTTGACTACAACCACACTTAGGTCGGTCACGACCTACGACCTTGCTTAGGTCGGCCACGACCTACGACCTAACTCTAAAAAATGCCTATAAATATGACCCTAACTCCAACTAGTAAAGGACTTTTTGGCTCACTCTCTTCAAGCGCCGATACTCTGCTGCATTCCGAACCAATCTAACACTTGAAGCTCTCAAGACACTAAGAACGCTACAGACAACTTCAAGAAGAGATCACATACATCCAACATGGATTCGAAAACTCTCATCTTCATCGAAGTTTAGGCTACTTGTTCTAAGTCTCTTGTAATTCAAAGTGTATTGAACTTGGGAAGAATTATATCAGCTTGTAACGAGATCATCAATAAAAGTACTTAAAGTGGACGTAGGCTATTCCATTAAGCCGAACCACTATAAAATTGTTGTTGTTTACTACTTTTCCGCTATCATCTGCTTATAATCTGTTCCCGAGTTATCGGGTGGTGCTTTCACAACTACAACTCATACACCGGGGTGTTAGCGTTCAAATTTCAGCGTTAACATTTTTGGTGCTTTCACTGAGAATTGAACTCAGGTGAGTTATCATCATTGCTTCACAGAGATTTGTAGAGAGAATTTCCTTGAAAACCAGAAGTCTATCCGAGATTATGGCTCCTGGAAGGAAGAGTAGATCTGTCAGATCTGGGAATATTCAAGAGGGAACCTCCGCTTCCCCTATATCGAATCAAGCCACTCCAGCTGTCGGAGTTACAAAGGCAGAGCTGGATGCTGCAATTTTAGGGCTGAACCAACAGATCAATGCCCAAAATGCACAACTCGAGGCTCAAAATGCCCAGAATGCCCTAATTCTAAATAGGTTGAACGATCTGCTTGGGGCAAACCATCAACCAGCGGGTAATGAGAGGAATTTTGCTGGCAACCTTCATGATGCTGAAGAAAGAAATGCTCCTGAAAGGGCTGCTAGCCCCTTTGAACAAACACTTCCAGAGGTTGGTGGATCTAGAATTCGACATGATGAGGAGTATCTTTCTGGAATGGTCCGACAAATTATGAAAGAGAGTATGCAGAGGGTTGAAGACGAGAAAGAATGGGGTTTCGCCCCAAGTAAGACTCCATTTACTGAGAAAATCTTAAAGGCTGAATTCCCAAGGAAGTTTGTCCCACCAACCATTCCAGCTTACGGGGGGACGAGTGATCCGAACGAATTCTTATACAAGTATGATTGGCACATGACTGGTGCCAGAGCCTCTGATGAAATAAAGTGCCGATATTTTCCTGTGTATCTCGAAGGTGTAGCTCTGCTTTGGTTCACCAAACTTCCAGTCCGAGATCGATCAGTTTTCTGACTTAACTCGGAAGTTCAAGGAGCAGTTCAGACTATAAGCCTCAAAAGCTAAGGATATCATGTCACTGTCAAGTTTGGAACAGAATCCAGGGGAAACTATCAGATCTTTCTTAAACCGCTTTAATATAGCGCTAGCTGAGGTGGACAATGCAGAACCGCGAATGATATTGACTTATCTGATGAAGGGTATTGACAAGTCAAGCGAATTTGGGAAATGGCTAAACATGAAGGAACCAAATTCCCTTGAAAAATTCTATAAAAAAGCAGATGAATTCATACGCTTAGAAAGCCGTCCCGTACCGGTAAAGGCAGTGTTGGAAAAAGCTGAAGATAACACTGTTGCTCCACGCAAGAATGAATCTGTAGGGCAAAAGAGGGAAAATAACAATGGGAAGAAACAGGGTAATCTGAAGAAGCCCCGATCCTTCAAGCCATCAGAGTATACTCCTTTATCAGATACGCCGGAACGTATCTACCTTGCCATTAAAGATTCTGTTGACTTTCCTAAACCTCCTCCTCTAAGGACCGGGAAAAAGGCTATACAGAGTGGGAAGTTCTCTGCTTCCATAATCAACCCGGTCACGAGACCGACGAATGCCGCCAGTTGAAAAATCTGATTGAAGAGTTGCTAAGGGAAAACAAACTGCAGCAATTTGTGAAAAAGAATAACAACAATCCTGCTTCATCTAGTCAAGGGCAACAGGCTCCTACTCAACAGCCTAGGAGGATTGAGAAGGCTATAGGGCATGAATCTGGAAGGCCCATTATTAATGTCATTACAGGAGGACCTCACCCAGCAGGCAGAAGCTGGGGTGAGATGGAAAGGTATACCAGAGCTTTAAAGTATGTGCCGACTAAGGAAGATGTATTTGTTTTGGAAGGTGCTACGCCTTTGAAGCAACAAAGAACTTTCGATGATGATATAGTGTTCAGAGCTAGGGATTCCGCAGGTATTGAAGCTCCTACTTTGGATCCTCTAGTCATCTCGGCTGGTATCGGACCAGCTATTGTCAGAAGAGTTCTCATTGATTGTGGCACATCCTGCAATATTCTCTTTAAGAAAACATTCGACCAAATGAAGATCCCTATGGCTGATGTGCAAGCCTCATCGCAGAAAATTGTTGGTTTCACTGGGGAGCCAAAGCAGCCGGTAGGGACCATTGATTTGTTCGTGGAACTCGGAGAAGGAGAGAGAAAAGTGGTCCGCAAGCAAACTTTTGTGATTGTCGACCAATTTTCTGCTTACAATGCTTTCCTTGGTCGCCCAACTCTGGCAGCGTTCAAAGCTGTTCTTGCCCCGTGGTGCCTCACTATTAAATTCCCTACAGATAATGGAGTAGGAGTTATAAAAGGTGATCAAAATGCTGGGCGAGAGTGCTATCTGACAGAGCTACGAGAAACCAGAAAAAGAGAAATGGGAAAGAATGCGGCAGCCCCAGTCCGCATCAAAGAACCAGCCTTGTAGCAATTACAGGGCGGACCCTGCACTGGCGAGCACAGCGGAGCAAGGAAAGAGATGGACCCTAGAAAAGTCAGTGCAGGGGAAAATAGAGTGGTACCGGTGGAAACGACAATACCAATACCTGTTGACCCAAAGGACCCAAACAAAGTGTTGAATGTGGGTTCACAACTTAATGCGTCAATTCAGAATATCTTAATATCTTTTTTAAAGGCAAATCTGGATGTTTTTGCTTGGACTCATGCCGATATGTGCGGAATATCCCCAGAAGTTGCAGTGCATGCTCTAAATATTGATCCAAAATTTACACCTGTAAAGCAGAAAAGGAGAACTCAAGGTCCGGAAAGGTCAGCGGCATTAAAAGAAGAAGTTGATCGGCTCATGGAGAATAATTTTATTAAAGAATCTACATATCCGAATTGGGTTTCAAATCAAGTGCTGGTTAAGAAAGCCAACGGAAAATGGTGAGTATGCATCGATTTTTCAGATCTAAACAAGGCCTGCCCCAAAGACTGCTTCCCATTACCCAGAATCGATCAACTGGTAGATGGAACAGCGGGACACGAATTGTTATCTTTTATGGATGCCTACTCCGGATATAACCAGTTCATGATGCATGAGCCAGATCAGGAGGACACGAGCTTTATCACCGACACTGGTCTTTACTGCTATAGAGTTATGCCCTTCGGGTTGAAGAATGCAGGGGCAACATACCAAAGACTCGTTAATGCTATGTTCAAACCGCAACTGGGCAAAACCATGGAAGTTTACGTCGATGACATGTTAGTAAAGTCTAAGAAGGCACTGGATCACATAGAACACTTAGCAGGCATGTTCTCTGTCCTCCGAAAATACGGAATGAAGCTCAATCCTTTAAAATGTTCATTTGGAGTGGAATCTGGCAAGTTTTTAGGTTTCATTGTGAGCGCTAGAGGCATTGAGGCCAGTCCAGCTAAAATTACTGCATTGAAAGAAGTCAAAGCTCCTAGAACAAAGAAGGAATTGCAAAGTCTTAATGGAAAAGTTGCCGCCTTGAGTCGGTTCATTTCCAAAGCCACAGATAAATGCATTCCATTCTTTGACGCCCTAAAGAAAGGAAAGAAAAACTTCGATTGGACTCCCGAATGCCAAAAAGCCTTTGATGAATTGATTCGCCATATGGAGACGCCTCCAATACTTTCTAGGCCTGGCGATGGCGAGGATCTTCTTATATACTTGGCAGTATCATCTCATGCTTTAAGTGCAGCGCTGATACGGGAAGACAAAAGGATTCAACATCCAGTTTACTATATCAGCAAAAGACTCACTGGGGCAGAGATGAATTACTCTAAGTTGGAAAAACTCGCCTATTGCTTACTAATTGCGTCTAGGAAGTTGAGGCAATATTATCAAGCTCATCCTATCAGAGTCCTCACTGATCAACCTTTAAAGCAAGTCCTGTTTCGCCCTGAAACTTCGGGTCGTCTTCTAAAGTGGAATATTGAACTCAGTCAGTATGACATCACTTATCATCCCCGGAAAGCGATCAATGGACAAGCTTTAGCAGATTTCATTGCAGAATTTACAGATAAGGGTAACAGTGAGGAAGAAACGGTCGACAATTCCCCGATCCAGTGGAAGTTATATGTCGATGGTGCGAGAAACGACTACTGTTCTGGAGCCGGAGTTGTACTTGAGACTCCTGAAGGTCGATCATTATGCTATGCACTAAGATTGTAATTTCCTTCAACAAACAATGAAGCAGAATACGAAGCCCTTATCGCTGGCTTAAGGATTGCTAAAGAATTAAAGATCTGAGCGCTACAGAGATTCAGTGATTCTCAGCTTATTGTATGCCAAGTCAAAAAGGAATTCCAAGCAAAAGGGGGGAATCTGCCCGCCTACTTGTCAAAGGCTTGGGAACTCCTGGGTGATTTCGATCATTACATGATAAGCCACATTCCTCGAGAAGAAAACATGAAAGCAGATTCTCTCGTGAAGTATTCGAGCACAGGCGAAGCTCAATTTCTGGGGCTAACTCCAGTAGAGGTCCTGTCGACTCCTAGCATTGATGAGATGGACATTGATTGGATCATGAGCATGTCTCAAGAGCAAGAATCATGGATGACTCCGATAATAGAATATCTGCTCAATGGATCCTTACCAGGGAACTCAAAAGAACGACAAAAGCTACTGAGAAAAGCCTCTCGATACGTAATCCAGGATGGCCGGTTGTACAGACGAGGATTCTCAATGCCATTACTTCGATGTGTATCCAGGGAAGAGTCTAAAGCAATCCTAGCAGAGGTACACGGAGGAGAATGTGGTGATCATTCAGGTGGCCAAACATTAGCAAAGAAAATTCTCCGATACGGATATTTTTGGACGGAAATTAATCGAGATGCAGCAGAGTATTCCCGAAAATGTGACAGATGTCAAAGATTCGCCAAAATTCCTAGGGCTCCTTCCACTGAACTCACACAGATGGTCAGTCCATGGCCGTTTGCGATATGGGGAATAGACCTTGTAGGACTGTTGCCAACTGCCAAATCTGGAATTAAATATGCCATTGTTGCTGTGGATTATTTTACTAAGCGGGCAGAAGCTGAACCACTGGCTACTATCACCTCAAAGAAGATGATAAGTTTTATGACTAAAAACATGATTTGCAGATACGGGGTGCCTCAAAAAATAATTACAGACAATGGAACTCAGTTTGAAAGTGAAGAATTCCAAGATTTTTGCAAGCGATTCAAAATCCGGAAAAGCTTCTCAGCAGTAGCTCATCCGCAGGCAAACGGGCAAGTGGAAGCCGTGAACAAAATTATTAAGTCAACCATCAAGAAGCAACTTGAAAGAGCAAAAGGCGGTTGGGTCGATAAGCTACCACTGGCACTATGGGCATACAGAACCACTCACAAAACTGCGACTGGGCACACCCCGTTTTCATTGGCATACGGGTCAGAAGCAATGATTCCAGTAGAAATAGAGGTCCCTTCACACAGAAGAATCCATTTCAATCAAGCAGAAAACGAAAAGCTACAGCTTGAAGCGCTAGATCTCCTTGATGAAAAAAGAGATGAGGCTAATCTCAGAATTGCAGCTCATCAGCAAAGAATAGCCAGACATTTCAATTCCAAAGTTCGCCAACGCAGCTTTGAGATTGGAGACCTAGTCCTGAAGAGAATTATGACAGCGACAGGTGTGTTTGGGCCAAATTGGGAAGGACCATATGTAATAGGTCAGAAGCTTCTTGACGGCACATTCAAACTCACCACTGTTGAAGGAGATCAAATTCCAAGGGCATGGAACAACAACCATTTGCGTCCATACTTTACTTGAAAGTTTTGTTGAAATATTGTAAAAAGAATTATGAATGTATGATTCTTGTAATTGAAAGCAATTGTAAAACTGATACAAGTAAATAATGAAAGAATATAAAGTGGATGTAGGCCCAATTTCCTGGCCGAACCACTATAAATCTTGTGTTCCTTATTATTATTACATGTTTGCTTTATTTTCGATATAAAAAGTACATAGAATGTATTGCTGAAATGTCGATTTGAATTTTTGCAGACAATGGAAGTGAAACTTGCACATAAAAAGACCAAGTGATTCTCGCCAAATTTCAAGTCACAAGAGCCCCGAATTCAAATCCTAGATAGGAAGTACTTCAATTGAACGGCCTATGATTTCGACAGAAACGGGTCTTTGCTAATAAATTGATATTGTTTGAACAAACAAACATCCAATTAAGAAGCTAGTGCTCGTTCTCATGAAATTGCCTGACAATGAAGCACACTTCCTTGGATTAAACAAGTTACTTGTAAAAAAAAAAAAGAAGGGGCAGAGGATCATTGAAAAGGCATAAGCAAGTGAACAGAGGAACAACCAAAGCCATCATCGGCAGCACAAGTCCTCTTCGGAGGCGCAACTCTTCGAAGGATAAAGACCTCTAATGGGTCATACGCCACAAAAAAGAAAATTCTCTACTCAACAAAAAAGATTGGAGAAGTCATGACCCTCCAACCATGAGAGAGTAACTTCCAGGCGATGAAAACCCTCTCTGAGGCACATTTCACCAGGAGTTGAAGTGTTATGACCGCTCTTCGGGATTTCACTTCACCAAAGTTGAAATGCAAACAAAATAAAAGCCCTCTTCGGAGGCCCATTTCACCAGGAGTTGAAGTGTTATGACCGCTCTTCGGAATTACACTTCACCAGAGTTGAAATGCAAACAAAATAAAAGCCCTCTTCGGAGGCCCATTTCACCAGGAGTTGAAGTGTTATGACCGCTCTTCGGAATTACACTTCACCAGAGTTGAAATGCAAACAAAATAAAAGCCCTCTTCGGAGGCACATTTCGCCAGGAGTTGAAGTGTAACAACCGCTCTTCGGAATTTTACTTCACCAAAGTTGAAATGCAAAACAAGATAAAGACCTTCCTGGAAGCCCATGTTTCACCGAGATTGAAATAAAACTTCCTAGTGTTGAAACGTGAAAAGGCTTTCCTCGAAGGCACAACTCTTTGGAGGTACGCGTTTCACCAAGATTGAAATAAAACTTCCAAGTGTTGAAATGTGAGAAATCCCTCCTCAGAGGTACAACCCCCTCCCGGGGACACAATTAAAAAGAAAGACCTCTTCAGAAGCCCACGTTTCACCGAGATTGAAATAAAACTTTCAAGTGTTGAAACGTGAAAAGGCTTTCTTCAAAGGCACAACTCTTTGGAGGAACACGTTTCACCAAGATTGAAATAAAACTTCCAAGTGTTGAAACGTGAAAAAATCTCTCCTCAGAGGCACAAATTTTCATCAAGAGCGTACTTTAACTTTCAAAGGAAGAGCGATTTACCTATTCTAAAAAAAAGAAGGGGGGAAAAAAGTTAAAGTACATTCAGAGGTCCGCTTTACCACATAGAAGAATTCACTTGGCAAAATGTATACATACGCAAAAGGAAAAAGTGATTTCTTCGAAGGACAAAGCGTAGAAACTTATATGAAGGAAGTTGCACTCTAGGAAAATTCTCTTCGAGAATGAAGTAATTATTCTTTAGAAAACGAGAGTGCAAGTCCCCTCAAAGTATACGATATTGCTGTAAGCTCATGGTATAGGGGCAACATGGTATAGTTACATACAAAGTGGTATAGCTACGTCGGTAAAGTACGCTCAAACAACATACCACATGCTCACCGCAATGTCATATAAATAAACTTGTGCAAAAATGAATAATAAATGCATTCTCAAATTCAAACAAAAGTCTGTACAAATAAAGAATCATTTTATTCAATTGCAGATATTGCAGATACAGGTTTCAAAATAAAAAGCAGGGGCCGGTGCCTGCACAACATCCGACCATTACACAAAAAAGGAATCAAAAAGCTCAACTCTTCATTTCTTCTTGCCGCCTTTAGACCCTTTACCCGACCGAATGGTTAGCTTTTCAGGTCTTTCAGGTTGGTCTGAAGGCATAAGGGAAGAAGGGGAGGGAGGTGCAACTGGTGCAATTTCCGGTTCCTCTTCAGTGGTGATAATTTTCTTCCCCCTTCTCTTCGATGTCCCATGCTTCTTTCTTCTCTTCGAAGAAGACTCACTCCCCGGAGTAACGAGAGCGGAGAAAACTACGTCGTCAGAAGGAGTCTGCTCCGGAGAGATCTCGCCTCCTTCGAGTCCCTCATCTTTTTGCTCCTGCGAAGCAATAGGGTCATCCAAGCCATGAAGAGCCTCAATTTTCTCCTCTTGTGACCCAGGTTGTGAAGCAGAAGGAGGAGTCACCTGAAGAGATGGAGGAGGAATAACCAGAGAGGGCGAAGTCTGCACGACACTTGTTGTTTCAACTGCAGAAGAAGAGAAATTGAAAATGTTAGTATCTTCCCGAAAGAAGGGAGATATGGGTTCATCGAGATTCAAGAGGTAATCGAGAAGCTCATCAAATTTTTGAGGAATAAGCAGGTAATCCACCTGAATCGGACCAATGTCGAAATTACCTGAAGATGTTGGCTTCGTCAGTTCAATCTCATAATTCTGAGCCCCAATGTCCTCCAAAGCCTCTTCATCAGTAGGGGTAATTACCCCGGTTCTTGTAGGAGGCGGCGAATGAGCACTAGAGCCTGTAATGTCCACCTCGGGAGAAACTAGAGGACGTTCAGAGGTAGTAGGCGGTACTTCTTTTTCAGAACGCTCCTCTTCCGCCGTCCCGGCCCGCGCTCTGGCAAGCTGCTCTTTTCCCTTGGCAAGAGAGGCGCGGGCTTCATCATCAAGATAATGCTCTTCAAGGGCTGACTCAGCATATCCAGCACCTTTACCACCGAGCATATCAAGTGCTGCCTCCCAAACTTCAGCCAGTGTGATTTCATACTTGGGGCCTAGAAAGGCAAGGCTGCCATGTCCCAAAATGCTGTGCAGATAAAAATCGAATAATGTGGAGCTAATATCAGCTTTGGTTGCTTGATGAGCCTCTTCGGCCGCAAGTTTACCAGCAACAGCTTCGTCGCGCTCCTTTTCGGCCATAGCAAGTCGAGTTTTTAACAACTCTATCTCCAATCTTTGAGAGCCAGTCTGTTCTCGCAGTTGTACAGTTTCAGCACGATATTCTTCTATGACCTTTTCCTTGTGTGCAAGCTTATCTTCGACTGCTCTTTGACTGGCATGCGCATCTCGTACTTGTTGCTGAAGCATGCTCTCCTTTTGAGAATGGAAAGTAGATGAAGTAGCTAATTCTTCCTTAAGTTTTTCTACTTCCGCTTCCAGCTTTTCATTGTAGGAAGCAATACTTCTCATTTCGGCGTCATGCTGTTCGAGAGTCTTCTGTCACTCAGCCTTATCGTTCTCCATTGTTAGCATGGCCTCGAGATTGGCTCGGTTAACCCTCTGAAGTTCGTCGACAAGTTTTTGCCAGTTCGACATTCTTTCAATATCGGTCCTGACAGTATCAAGATTTCGCAGCAAAGCCGGTTTGTCGAGAGGAACCAAGTCGAGATCAAATCGAACCCCTCTCAGGCACCACTGAGGAAATCGATTTTGAAGAGTGGGAGGACCTTGCCCGACTTGGTATGCGGGCCGGTTGATGATTGCTTGAATGTCGGAGCGAACGGGAGCAGGAGATTGAGCAGGGATATGTTCAGAAGCTGAAGGAGTTGTTTCTTCAGTAAGTCTAGCCCGCTTGCCAGAAGAATCGTCTATGTGACTCTTTCCTCTCTCATCATGAGCTTTTCTCTTTTGGGTATCATCATCTCTGTGGGGAAGATCATGTCTTTCTTGTTCCCTTCGGCGACGTTCTTCATGGGCTCGTCTCTCGTCGGCTTTCCTGATGACCCTCTCTTCATCCGATTCTCTGTAAGAAGGGAGGTAACGCCTGTAATCATACTGGCTACGCCTCCCGTAGCGCTGGAAATCATCATAGTATGAGCCGCTGCGCCCCATAGGAGAATCTGGAATAAAAATAATAAGCTTTATAAATCTTTAAAATACAAGAAGATAAGTGCGTAGAAGTGATGAGAAATCCAAAGTGTCGTGTAACGTGTAAACTACGCGTATCGAGTCACAAACCACTCTGTGGAATAGAGGTAGTGATAACTTGAGTAGGAGGAGTTGACATTTGTTGTAAAGAAGATGTCGCCTCGATTACAGAAGAGACAGTTTTAGAAACATCATCTTTGAAAAGTTCTTGAGATGTCACAATTAAATCGCTCAACCCCTCAAAAACATCATCGCCATCTTGTTTTTTGGAGCTTGCTTTCTTAACTCCTTCACTAGTAGATCGAGGGGGTTCTTCCTCTTCAGTAACTGGGGCAAGTACAGACATGTCAGACGGCCCCGCAACATCTTTCGGAATTGAACACTTAACTAGTGAAGTTTCTATAGAGGTTCCTCCCTGCAAGTGCTCTTTAGTGGAGACTGGGGCATCAGGAGTGTTCGTCGGAGAATCAGGAACCTCCGTTGGAACTTCATGTATTTGAGTGGAACGAGAAAGATGTAGAAGCTCAAACTGATGAAGAAGTTCTTCTGTCAATAGAAATTTTGCGCTTCTTTCTTCAGCAGCCACAGTGCTTAGCCTTTCAAAAACTGACTTATGGCTGGAATCTCTAGAAGGAGGAGGAAGTGCTGTAAAAATAAGGAATGGAATCAGCATCTAGCAATACGAACCAGGTAAAACTTAGAATAAAATTAAAGAAAGAAGAGAAAAAAAAATCTCACTTCCTACTCTCCAGTCTGCGTAAAATTCTGCGGGGCAACGAATGTAGAAGTATTGATTCAGGAAACCATGTGCACTCTCCGGCAAATCCAAAATAAGTTTGCGGTTCCTCGCACCTCTTACAAGTACAATTGAAGGATGGTCCTTGTTCTTCGCAAAAGTGCACAAGTAACAGATTTCCTCAAAACTCGGAAGACGATCAAGAGTCCTCCTGAACAGAACACACAATCCCATCAAAATAGCATAGCCATTGGGGTGCAGCTGGAAAGGAGAGATCGTCAGTCGAAGGAGGATTTGCCGGAGAAATTCATTAAAAGGAGGAATTGCTCCACTCGAGCACATTTGTCGATTAATGGCAACAAAACCGTAAGGTGGTCTATCAGCAGAATCATTTGGTCCAGGGAGTAAAACTTCTGCCTCGGCAATGCTAAATTGAACGCATAATTGGTTAAGAGCCCGCTGTTTCAAGAGGGTAGGAGTTCTTTCCGGAGGATTCTCTAGTGGAATAGCAATCGGGAAAACCCCTTCAGCGTGTTCTATCATCTCTTCTTGTTGAGACATCATTCTACATAAGTGACTGGATGTTCAGATGAGAAGGTGCACGTTTCCTAAAAAGTGTGAAGTGTTGTGCAGAACTAAAAAAAAAAAGAGGAAAGCAAACATAACTGAAATCAAACTAGTTGACAATTAGTCGACTATGAGATTTCAGAACTTGTTAATATAGATCTCAAGTGTAGTGTTAATGCGAACGAATCAGCTTTAACTGGATATTTTAGTTTTGCTTTAACACTTCACTTGAATTCATTGGTTCACAGCATTTCGTTCACACAGTTCATTTAAGTTAATTACTCTTTATCGACTAATCTGCCATTCGATGTGGGCAGTCAACGGCAGTATATTCGTCCCAGTTTTCTGCAAATATTATGTTTAACAGGTTATTAGCATTAGAGATAATCTACAACAAAGTACAACAGAATTCAAGTTCAAACAATTCAACCAAGTCTTCACAAAATTTCACAAGTCTTAGGTCGTCCAGCGACCTAGCATAGGTCGGGGCTTCATTAGGACGCATTGTGCAAATAAAAGAGTTCAAGGCTTTATGTCAAAATGATGCGAATCGGTCAAGTCCTAACTCGGCCGCGACCTAAAGCTTATATCGCAAAAGATAGGTCGTTGATATGTTAAGTCCCTATGCAGTCATTCAAAGGTGATAAGTTGCTAAGCTGTTAAGTCGTTCGGTTTAAAGTTCATGTGCAAACCATCCAAGTACTAGGTCGGCAGTGACCTAACTTCTGTGTCACAGGAATTTAAGTCTATGGTCGGCCGTGACCTAAAACCAATGCCGCAAAAACTTAGGTCATTACAAAGTTAGATCGCTAAGGAGTTAGGTCGCATGGTTCATATTCAAGCAGACCACCCTAAGGTCGATCCTCCACTCACACGCTGCTACATCATCTCCTCCATTACCCGTGTAGCTAAAAATCCATTAACCCGTTAACCCGTTGGAACCTTCCTCATCTCCTCCAAATTTGTAAGCCAATTAGTTCGAAACACCATAATTCACCATCTTCCTCCTACATCGTCACGAATTACCCAAGAATCCAACCCAAATCGCCTCAAACTCATCACAAATCCGATATACTACCATGTTCACAGGAATCACGAATTCAACTTACTACTGTGCTTTCATGAATTACAACTAATGGCGATCAAAATCGACCACGACTTGACTCAAAAGATGAAACGCGGCATACAAAATTGTTATGAGGTTCGGAGATGGAAATTCGTGGTTCAATGATGATCGCGAGATGGATAGAGATTAAGTATACTTACGCAATATGATAGCAGGAATGAATCGGTGGACGATTGAACTCAGAATTGCTCTCGAAATCACAAGATTCTGTTAATGGCCGAACGAGATATTAAAACAGATGAGATGAAGAAGGAACGACCTAAGCTATTTATACCCCGGAGGAGTAAAATGTGAATCGACACGCACGACCTAGTTTCCTCAATAGGTCGCTTGCGACCTAACAACTCATCAGAGCACGAGTTAAGAAGGTAGAAGCACACGACCTACGACCTAGGCGTATACTTCGAGGGGCAAATGTTAACTCCCCTTCATTAGCGACCTAAGACCTAAAGACATGGAATGACCTAACTATAGGAATGGTCTAGCGACTTAAAGATGGCTCGACCTAAAGAGGAGAGCGACCTATCAAGCTTCGCGACCTAACAGAGAGCTGTGACCTAAAGGAGGCCGCGACCTAAGAGTAGCTGCGACCTAAAGTGTTGCGACCTAAGACTGTCTCGACCTAAAGGCAGCAGCGACCCAAAAAGGCCACGACCTAAAAGAACAAGCAACCTAAAAAAGGGGACGATCTAATTACTGAAGTAACCTGGCGAGCTAAGGATTGCCGCGACCTAACCAGATAAGCAAGCAAGCGACCTAAAGATTTTATGCGACCTAACTGTCCACCGACCTATGAAGCTCCGCGACCTAAGGAAGGCTGCAACCTATAGAATTCACACGACCTAGCGGAGTGCTTCGACCTAAGGAAGGTCGCAACCTAAGGAACTCAACGATTTAAGATTAACTATGGACGCAGGAAATTACTCACGACCTAGGATAGGTCGTTAGCGACCTAAATGCCAGAGTAAAGGAGTTGAACTATACTATGCCGTAGGGGGATAGGTCGCTCGCGACCTAGGACTTGTGCAAATCAGCATAAGGAAGGAAGCACCAATACTCTTCAGGTTGACTACAACTATACTTAGGTCGGTCACGACATACGACCTTGCTTAGGTCGGCCACGACCTACGACCTAACTCTAAAAAATGCCTATAAATATGACCCTAACTCCAACTAGTAAAGGACTTTTTGGCTCACTCTCTTCAAGCGCCGATACTCTGCTGCATTCCAAACCAATCTAACACTTGAAGCTCTCAAGACACTAAGAACGCTACAAACAACTTCAAGAAGAGATCACATACATCCAACATGGATTCGAAAACTCTCATCTTCATCGAAGTTTAGGCTACTTGTTCTAAGTCTCTTGTAATTCAAAGTGTATTGAACTTGGGAAGAATTGTATCAGCTTGTAACGAGATCATCAATAAAAGTACTTAAAGTGGACGTAGGCTATTCCATTAAGCCGAACCACTATAAAATTGTTGTTGTTTACTACTTTTCCGCTATCATCTGCTTATAATCTGTTCCCGAGTTATCGGGTGGTGCTTTCACAACTACAACTCATACACCGGGGTGTTAGCGTTCAAATTTCAGCGTTAACATATATTAAACAATCCCATATTCAATTTGTGATCAATAATCTATTTAAAATTTTATTTATCTAAAATTCAGTATTTCTATTAATCAATCAAATTATATTATTAATTACAATGCCCAGAAATCTGGGATATCACATTCCTCCCTCCTTTGAATTTTTTCGTCCTCGAAAAGGAACGAATCCTAAATTTATTAAAAAGCTTATTTTTTTGAAAATAATTATTCTTTGAAATACTTTTAAATACTTTTAAAATCTACAAAATATTACCAAAATAGTTTTTATAAATATACTTTTTATAACTCGATGTTTTAACAGTCCATCCTTTTTCTCACAGAGATTCGGTCATACGTTGATCAGGCGTACGATTGAAAATCTATAAGTACTTAGCAGACCCGTTTCAACACCCAATGAAAATACTTGGAAAATAATTTTATTGAAAATATAGAAAACAGTTTTTGAAAATAGCGGATATATCTTTGGTGAGAATGCTCTGGAAATCATCACCCCCATCCATGGTCGCAGTTAACCCAATGGTTACGTTGTCGTCCCAACAAAATCCACAGATAACTGTAGGCCTCCCGCCCCTCGATTACACCATGGAACCCGCTGCAGATCGCAGCTACAGCTGGGGTTACGTAGCTATCACAACAAAAACCCATATAACTGTAGGCATCAGCGCCCTCGAATTTCGCTGCCAAAAGAATGAAACTTCTCCACTCCATTGACCATAGATCGCAGTCTACCGATGTTGCGTTGCCTTCCCGGCAAAATCAATTGTAGACCGTTGGCACTCATCCTCCACACGATTTTCGCTATGGTCCCCACAGTAGATCGCAGTGACATCGAGTTACACTGTTTTCACAACATAACCCAAATGCCCATGTGGGCACCAGCACCCTCGACTTTCGCTACCCAATAATCCTAAGGAACTAGTTTGTCCGGACTCCTCATAGGATCAACTTTAGAACCCCCCTGGGGCTCAAGGCAGCACCACCCGGTGGTACTCCTGAGAAGTCCATTCCAAGATAGCGCCTTTTTCCCCAGAGCCATCATCAAAAAATTTTATACTATATATATAGTGTCTTTAAATCATACACCTAGTCTGATCTCATACAAAGCTCCTTTACACAAAATCGATTATTCCAAAATCGATAATTCTCAAACTAAGCTTTCCAAATTCTCATATTGATTTTACCCAAAAATCGAAAGCCTTTTCCAAATCCAAAGGTTCCCAAAACCCTTTTTCCAAAATCCTCATATGATCTTTTATCTATATATTCAGATATATAAATTCCTTTAAAGCTTTAGATCATTTCAAACTTATATAAACTCCTTTTATACTTCAAAACACCTTCAAAATCCTTTTCTTCTGGCAAAGGATTCAACAGGTGAGTTTCATTTTATAAAACAAAGATATTTAACTTTGCTTATTCAAAATCAAATATTCAAATTTGATTACTGTTTACAAAACCACTTACCATATCACTTACTTCCATAAACAAAATTTCAACCATAGAAATATCCAATTTCCTCTTTACTTCATCATATATTTCACAAAATATATTTTTCATTTAAAAAACCATTTCACATTTCTTATCCACAAATTCCCAGTATCAATTTTTATTCAAATCCGTATGATGTACACATATCATCCGTACGCTATACCAATCTGATCGCTCACTCGATCACACAATTTCATTTCCGA
The DNA here is from genome assembly GCA_030765085.1 of Allium cepa. Classification (NCBI taxonomy): domain Eukaryota; kingdom Viridiplantae; phylum Streptophyta; class Magnoliopsida; order Asparagales; family Amaryllidaceae; genus Allium; species Allium cepa. The sequence goes on along the minus strand of CM060943.1, from coordinate 947,185,886 downwards.
ACTAGAATTGTCCGCCCGACTTCCTAGTGCGGACACAGATCTGGTTTCTTGATCAGAAACCGTCATTCTCCTTACGTAGTCATAACTATGATAGAGAATATCCAGAACCAATCAACAATCCATATCCAGGTTCGCCTTCAAAAATCGAGTGGAAAATTCCAACTCGGATCGAAATAACTATCTCGAAATTCTATGCTCGAATCTGGATCAAATCACTATGCGAATAGAATAATATACGTACACCCTACGTATTTATCTTTATTGGTTATTAGCCAAATCAATTCCATTTCTATTCAAATTCATTTTGATTATCCTTCACTTACACACAATTGCTTCAATCCATTTGGATTATCACCTCTATTCTTATCTCGATTGGGTATTTAACTAACAACTGTTTAGACTCTGTCCAATTTATTTAGAAAATTGCTTGAAAAATTTAAAAATAGATAAGTAGTTAGAAAAAAATTACTAGTTTGAAAAATAGGTGTAAAATAGTTAGAAAATAGTTAAAATAATTATATAAATTTAGATAATTGAAAAATAATAGTAAGATAGTAATTAGTTTTGTAAAATAATTGAAATATAGTAATTAGTTTATAAAACAGTTGGAAAATGTTAAACAATTTTCTAAAATAATTGTAAAACAAGTATAAGATAATTTGGCTTTTAGAAGTAAGGTTATATATATAATTAATAGCTTGAAAAAATAGGTTTATATTAAAACAATTTATAATAAAAATAGTCTTGAGTCAAAACTGTTCACTTTCCAATCTTCATTTTCAATCAATTCAATTTAAATTTCCTCTTCCGTTTAAATTGACTTAACTCCAATTTAAATAACTTCAATTTCCATTGAAATTGATTCAACACCAAATCAAGTTGAATTAACCACGGTTTCTTTTCAAATTTAACTTTACTCAAATTTGTTCTCAAATTCTTCTAATTCAGATAAATTTCAATTGAACTAGTTCCAATTTCAATTCATTTCAACTCTAGTTTGAATTAATTCCAATTTCAAACTTCATTTCCAAATCAAGTTGAATTATTCTTGATTTCTTTCCAAATTCAATTCAAATTCCATTTGAATTTTATACTATTCCACTTTAATTATCATTCCAAATTATTCAAATCAATTCGGACTAATTTCAAATTGAACCACTTCAATTTCAAATCGCTTCAAATTAATCCAATTCAAATTTTCCCTTTGAATCTTATACTCATATATTTTTAATCACCATTTCAATTAATTCAAATCAAATTCAATTTGAACTAATACAAATTTCAAATCCAAATCATCTCGAATTATATAAATTTGAGTTAATACTTCAAATGTTGATTTAACTCCTTTAAATCAATTTTCCCTTAAAGGTTTTAAACAATTCAATTCCGATTCCAAATTTCAAAATTCTATTTTAAAACATCCATCAAATTCCAAATTTCAGATCTCAAACCCATTTGAGATCACACAAACTCCCCGTTCAGATTAACCATTTAACTTCCCAAGTTAAATTCAAATTTCACCTTGAAATTTCCTAATTAGGTTGACAATTTCAAATTTTAAACTCCACATAAATAATCTTCCCACTCATTAAGTTCAAAACTTATCACTTTGGGTATCATTCTCATTCCAAATTTAAAACTCAATATTTAGAGTTTATCTCAAACCATCTTTGATATTATGTATATTCACATATATACATATTAACTTCTTTTACATACCAAACTTTACTTCAAAATTTTAAACTACCCTTGGCTTTTAATTTCAAAAAAAAATTCTTTTAAATTTTCAAACAACTCTTTTTTGAAATAGGACCATTTCATTCAATTTCCTTAAATAATATTATTTATTATTTCTTTAAATTAATTACATCATTAATTAATTCCAATTAATCATATTCGGTAATTAACTTATTTCTTAGTTACCTTCATTAAGTATTTGTCCTTTAAATTGCTTATCTCTAGTTACTTCATTAAGTAACTCCCTCTTTATTTATCATCTCTAATTATTGTCCACTAATTAATCTCATCAAGTTTAATTAATTACATAAATTAATTGATTATTCTTATCGTGAAACCTTTCCCAATTCAAGATTTAATTTTCGTTTGAATCCATTTCAAACTTGTCTTTAAATTTAATTCCAATTTGGTTGTAATTATTACCACTTAATTCTTACTATAACTTTTAATTTAATTAATACTACAACCAATTTCCTTAATATAATAGATAGCCTATTTCTTATATAAGATTCATTTACTTTTGAAATCATTTAAAAACCTTTATATAAGAAAATAACAAGTACGCTCTATCAAATTTATATACTCAACTCATTATAGGGTACCACTTACCCTATCCTTAATAAGTAATCCCACCAGAGCCAAGGTTCTCGCTTAACCTTCTGCTCTGATACCAAACGTAACGACCCGAAATTTTTGATCCCGAAAATTTCAGATAGTTAGAGAAAAGAAGAAAAGAGATAGAAGAAGAACAGAAAAGAAACACACAATCTCACATTCGCAGCGGATAAAATATAATATCAATAATAATAATTATAAAAAAAGAAAACTGTATCAATCAATTTTACATCGATATATCAGAGTTTCAACAATTTTATACAACATTGTACAGATATAGTTTAACAGGTCTCAGATATATACAATATCATAGTGGAAACTCTCTATACGTTCCTGCCATCCAGCTCGCCTCCTGAGCTCCAGAACGTCCTTACCTGAAAATCTGTAATACTCGATCTGACCCGAGCATTACATCAAAATAACACTCGGGTCAGGCTGGAAACCAGCGTGAGTAAACTCATCCACATGAAATACAAAAGCATACAACATATATAAAACCCGGGGTAACTTATATCAATTTCAACTTCACAAGTTATTATAGACATCATCTATTTCACACACTAATTTCTAAGTGCCAAAACTTATTAAATGGCCTAATTCTCTTAAATCATTCCACATCAGCCTATCGATTCCACATATTAAATCTATATAGAATCGAAGTGGTTTCGGGTATTTTCTAATATCCGACTCCGGTCTTTTCGAATCCAACGTCATCTAAACCCAAGTTATCCAATGGAATATAATTCATCTTAAATTGTCGAATAACACTGCTACACAGCAATTCATAATTGATTTATAATCACATTATCATTGTCCATCCAACAAATCATATCACAAAGCAATTCATATCAGAGATATCAACAAATTCAAAGCACCCATTGTCATTTAATCATTAATAAGCAAGATTAATTACTTCCCATAATTACATTAATTAATGATCCTCTAATTACTTTCACTAGTTAATTATTCATAAATTTCATATAATAATTAACTTTTAACTTGATTACATTTATTAATCAATCTTGATTAATCACAATCAGAAATTAACTTTCCTTGATTACTTCATCAATTAAATCAACTCCTTAATTAATTTTATGAATTTATCCTTCAATTACACTGAGTAATCATTACCTAGTTTCTTCCATCAAGTAATTATCCTTTAATTACTTCATTATGTGATTATTCATAATGATTCCTTTATATTAAGTAATATCCTCTTGTTAATAGTTAATGAATAATTACTTGATTAATTAATTAACAACAACTTAATTATTCCTTATTACTTGATTAAGCAATTATTAATCATTAATTAAGATCTAATCTAATCAATTAATGACTCTTAAGTTACAAGTTAATTACTTCAATATGTAGTGTCGCACTACACATCCGTTTCTCTCAAAATTAATGACTCTTAAGTTACAAGTTAATTAATCTTAAACTTTTAAGTTTAAAACCCTTAATTACCTTAAGTAATTATCTATTTCATTAATTTATTAATCAAATTAATTATCCAGTTAATTACCCTGTTAATTAAATGCATACAAGTCATTAAATTGTAATCTAACTTCAGAAATCAATTAGATCAATTTAAAAACTTTAAATTCAAATAATACTTTTCTTATAAAAGAAACTTTTACAAAAGTTTAAAACAAATTCCTTTTAAATTCAAACTCCTTAAATTTTTACTTAATCATTCAAATTTGTTAAACACATAAATTTTAAAAAAAAACTTAAATCTATTTTGAAACAAAGATTCAAATCCAGATTCAAATCAAATTTAAAATTTGTTTAAAACATTTCTTTATATTTCAATTCCTAATTTAAATACAAATTTCTTTAAAACAATTTTTTTTTAAACAATAAATCACTTTAAAGTATTTTAAAAAATTTGAATTTTAAAAAAAAAAACTTCATTCATTTCCAGCTTAAGATTCAAATTAACTTGAATCCATAATTGAAATTTTAGATTTAAAACCTTATTTAAATCTTTGCTTTACACTTTAAAAATTCAGTTTTAATTTGAAAATAAAACATGTTTTCTAACCATAAATCAAAACTAACTCGAGCAACAATTTATTCGAGTCTAAACTAATCTAGCTCGAACAACACTAAATAAACTCGAGTAACTTGGGTATCCTTCCTATTTGAAATCACTCAAACTAAGTATTGACAAGTTTACGTATGAACCTGAAACAACCATTCTCACCCGAGTCCATATCCCAACTACTTCGAGTCCAAAGACCTTTAGCTTCGAGCAAAAACAAGAATAGCTCGAACCTTACTCGAGAAAATCCCTCTCCTTCCCCAGTCCCTCACGAGCACGTCCCTTATTAAATACACAGTAATACACTTTCAAACACGAGCATAAACCTGAGACATTCCTTCCCTAACACGAGCGTCACTTCCAGTTTTCTCACAACTCATCCCTCTTACACACGAAGCCATCGCCGTGCACATGCACCAATGTCGGTGTCGCCATCCACCTTCGATGAACCCTTCAACATACCATCTCTTACTATTGTAACACTTCCAGACCAACAGAATAATCGTGCAAGCAATATATCGAAATCGAGTAGCCCTGTTGAACTAAGAACAGACCGTTGCCAAAAAAACCGACTCGAACGACCAACGTTGATCACCAGAGCGCTAGAAATTCCATCCACGTCCCCACAAACCCTTCACGCAGCTATTGCTCAAACCCAATGCAACTCTATGCATCAGAGTCGCCTCCTCGTCCAATATTCCAGACATGCTCAAATTAGGTTTAAAAACCTACATCTTCTCCTTCCAGTCGCCTCATTGATCTGGAGCTCTTCCAGGTAATTTTCCCAAATACCCCGCACTTACACCCATCTCCAGTTAAAAACCCAAGACCCCTCATCTCTTAGACTGTCAAGAATTGTCTCAGGAACAAATTCCAGTTAAACCCAAAATATAAACCCAATGCATTATTGAAAATTCGGATTTTAATTCTAAAAATCATAACTTTCTAAATATGTTGAAGTTATAAACTTTAAACATCAAATTACGATGTTTGTAAATTTGACTTATTTGAATCTTAACTGTAGTTTTCCAAATTTCCAAAGGAAATTGCTTTGATTTGCATCAAATTGTTTTTTTTTTTTAGAATTTAAATCTTGTTAAACTAACATCTCTTGTCAAGAACTATTTTCTATAATGAATCAGCGGGATGAGATATGATTTTTTGAACATATTAAAATGCCTGTAGCCTGGAAAACAAATTCATATGTTTGATCTTTCAGACCTGCACAACATTTTTATACATGTGATCATGTTTCAGAGTCTAAAACCATCATGCAATCCCATTTTAGACATACACTACTAGTTTACTTTAACCATTTAGCATATGAATCAAATTTAAGGTGATTCACTGTTTACAGATAAAAAGCAGAGGTTCAACTAAGATCAGAGATGTTTTAAAATCAACAGAAATACCATAAACATCCATACATACAAAAATGCAGAGAGGTCATCACACAGTTTTACTAATTATTTAAGTTTTAAATCTATAAAGTTTACCCACCTGTTAAATATAGCCTGTTGAATCCCCTTCTTTTAATTTTGAAATGCTTCTGGTTTTGATCTTATTTTGAACTGCAGTTGCATGCTAATGAGACTTGCATGTTGGCTTAGTTTGAAATCTAGGTTGAAGACACGCATGCTTTGCTTTCAGATTACAAAGAAAATGCTTCAACTACTGATTTGATGATGACAGGATTTTTGGGTTTGAGCTTTCTTTGAAAATAGAGTTGAGGAAATGTTTCAGAGAAGATATACATTCTTGTTTTCAATTGTATGGTTTGAATTTGCTGCTTTGATATTGAAAGGGGTTTCAGGTTTAAATTAATCCTGGTTTATAATTTTTTTTCTTGACTTGTTGAATGAGGTTTTTGAGTAAAAGAAAAAAATGAGAGGAGAAGGAGATGTAATATCATATAGTTTTAAATTTTATTTTTGTTAATTTTTCAAAAAAAAAAAAATATGAGTGACACTTGTTAAATTTTATGTCAGAATTGTTACACTTGTTAGCTTCATGATTCAAATACTTTACATTTGTAATTTGTATGATAAAATGCCCTTTATATAATATATGCCTAATTATATTTAATTTATACCTATGTATATGTTCTACCAATTTATGTCCTTATTAAATAAAATTTCTTATACTAATATTTATAAAATTTCAAAGAATATGTTTTAAAACCAAATTATATATTAATAACATACATATTTCATTTTCAAATCCAAATTCATTTTTAAGATGCTTCTTTTAAATTTCAAGTTTAAATCCAATTAAAAATCAACTCAAACAAATATATATTAAACAATCCCATATTCAATTTGTGATCAATAATCTATTTAAAATTTTATTTATCAAATATTCAGTATTTCTATTAATTAACCAAATTATATTATTAATTACAATTCCCAGAAATCCGGGATATCACAGACATGAAAATTGAAATCCGATAATAACAAACTATTACGGATCCAATGGAACTAGTTTCGTCCAATTCTGTGACTGTTCGAAAAATGGCTAATTTCACTACTCGATTAAATATTAAAATATTCAATTTTCTCAAATTAACTTTTAATTCGATTTTAAAACTTCCAAAACATCGTTCTAACTCCAATATGGTAAAATAAATTTTTACAAATCATTTTCAATCATATTTATCCCAATTTTCAATTATTTCTGTAATTTAACATATTAAATTATTGATTTAATTATCCAATTAAATCCAATTATTCGTAATAAAATTTATTCGACTTATAAATTTCACTTATTAATATTTAAAATTAATTAAATATACAAATTTTAATTGACAGAAATTCTGGATCGTTACATACTTCCCCCCTTAAAAGAATTTCGTCCTCGAAATTACCGAGTAAGAAAAGTAACAGATTCTATTAACTTTCCATAAATCCATAGTTAAACTTCTTACAGAATCTTTACTAAGTTTTCAAATCATACCTAGTTATCTTTTCAAAAACAACTACTATTGTTTAACTTTCAACTCCAAATCAAAATTATAGTTTTCAAAAGTTTTCCCAATTTTTTCTCAAATTTTTTCCAACGCCTTAAATTTTCGGAAAAATTCGCCATAGTCTCCTTTGCGCGGCTCGATCCGAAAAAAAATGACAGTATATATCACAAATATACATCTCATCAAGTGATGAGGCATCCCGCAGGGAAAAAGTGTAAAAGTACGATATTTAATCCGAGATATGTACCTTATATATTTTATTAGCGAGCATATACGGCTAATATAGCGTGAAAGCGAGCTCCAAATGCGAAGCAAACGCGATCCGCACCTACTAAACACTCAACAAACATATGAGAAACTTGTATATAGACAATAGTATCGATATACAACATATAGCAACATAATAACTATATATGCCAACATAACAAATGTAGTAAAAGCAATATATTCAACCATCAACCAACTATCATTCAACTAGCATTCAACTAACATCCATAACCATATAAATATTCATTCATATTCTCATTAATATTCAATGAAATGGGTTTCCAATTTAATCACATTTGATTCATTAACAATGGATGTTTGTACTAACATTCATTTTTAATTAGTTTATATTAACTAATTCATATTCAAGTTGGTTCACTTCCAAATCAAATTCAATTCTATTTGAGATTCACTTAACTTCCAATTGGATTTCAATTAATTTAGCTTTCAATTTCATTAACACTTAATGAATTATACACAATCAACTAACAATCAAATATCAACCAATGTATATTAATTACAACCAAATTACTTTGCTTATATTCATTCAATTTGGTTTAACAACTTTACTTTCAATTGGTTTAATTAAATTGATTTTCATTCAATTATTCAACTTCCAATAACATTAGATTTTAATGAATTACACTTACATTCATTATTTCATATCAATTATTTACATTTAATTGATTAACATTCAACCATTCGTTCAATTCAATTACAAAAGTTGAATTTCATTTATATAACTCAAGTTCATATTTATCACTTAACTTTATTAATTTACTTTGATACCAAAATCAACTTCATTCAACATCTCCTAAGTTATATTCCATTTCAACATTATTTGGCTTTACTTAACTTAAATTCCCACTTATAAATCAATTCAGATTCCAATTCTAAGTAAATTTCCATTTAACTTTAAATTCATTTTTATTACAACTCATATTCATAAATATATTCATATAGTTTCACTTCTTATATATATAAGTTTATTTCACAATTCTAAATCACTTTAATTATAATTTCATACTTAATTCTTTTGCTTATACAATAATTCCTTAATTTAGATTATTCAAACATCTTTTAATTAGCTTATATATATATATACTTTAATAATTCTGAAAAAATTATTCCTTTGTATATAAAATATACTCAAGGTAAAATTATTTCATTTACCCAACTTAAAACAATATCGTGTCGAACTGTTCTGTACAAGTGTTTAGAGATCCCTATCAACAGTTAATTACTCGTATTAACCAGAATCTGTATACCACTCAACAAACCAATCATCACAATATAAAACAATTTGATATTCACTAACAAATACGCTCTCATAGCTATTATTACACTCAACTAATTCTAGAGTACTACCGACTCTATCTCTAATGAGTAATACCCAACATAGCCATGGTTGTCACGTAACCATATGCTCTGATACCAGATGCGAGGACCCGCAAATCTGTACTCCTTGAATAGACACTAATCTCCATTGATTAACTCAAGATGAACAGAAATACGAATTCTCAGGGTTTTAAGAAAAAGAAAAGGAAAAAAAGATAGAAGAAAAGAGAAAAGAAATAACAGAACAGAAAGAAAACAACAGAACAATATCAGAATCTCACAATCGCAGCGGAACAACATATAATAAATAAATGAATAATCTTTAAACAAAGAACTATATCAGTTATTACATTATATTACATTTCATTTCATTACAACATCAGAGTGTACAACTATCAAACAACAACAAAAAACAGCGGAAAAGAAATACTATATACTAGTAAATACGTCATGCCATCCATCTTGCCTCCGGCAACTCATGAATTCCAGAATATCCTGATAAACCTTAACTCTTGATTGCCCGTGTGGAAATTGCTGGGCACCCAGAATTTAGGAAGGAAAACAATAAACTCCGAATCAGTCATGTGACTGGTGTGAGAACTAAAACAGTTTATTTTTATCTTCAAAAACAAAATAGAGGGATATTTTTAAAGTCAATTCGCAATGCTTTTAAAAATGAGACTACCATAAGGCCTCCCGCACACACATACAATGCAAACGCAGAATCGGAGGAGATTTCTCCTTATGATAGCTAAATATGCTTGATACGTATAAAAAAGAAACATTTGATATTATTACTAGTGCATAGTGTAGAAAAAAATCATTCCGAAAGTAAAAATATAAATCTTAGCCAGCATAGGCATTCCGCACTTATGCCTACTATAGTTACCATGTTCAATAGCAGGTTACCGCCACATTCCATGGCAGGTTATACAACTAAAACCGTACAAGATCGTATTGTTTCTTTGGATTTCCAATAAATGGTCAGGCCAAGGAACTTCCCATTGCCATATGGAAACGCCTCAGGAATGACGTCCCAAGAACCAAACCTGATCTCTGCCAACACAAGGCTGGGTTACCCCTAACTGGGTAACTACTGACACGAATAATCCATCCCCCGATCGTAACCGATCTACATCCGAGGATCCTCGATTTCCAACAACCACAAAGTAATAAGTTTGCAACAACAACATAGGTTAAATATCTGGGCTCCATACCATGATACCACCTCCATCCAGAAGGAATGACATACACTAAAGGGCGCTACCCCTAATAACCTTGCTGCATCCTTCCTGTTTTGACCATTTCCGCGGTGTGAGGTCCGACGAAGTCTTGTTCACAAAGCCACGCTTTATACAAAAGTTGTGCTTTGGGTCAACAAATGATCAAAGTAATGATCACAAAGATAAATGATCAAACAAATGATCATATCACAAATGATCAAACAATGATCATTTCACAGCAACACTCAGCATGTCACATTAACAAATTGGGAATATATCGCCGATAACCATCAACTACATAACCTCTGAGCTCGTACGTCTCAGAGAAGGGTGTTAAGCTAAGAGAATAAATTCTCCGCCACCAACAGAAATATATTTGAAAGAAATCAGCTTTATATCTCAATTTGTAATGTCAGACATACAATCAATACAAGTCTGTTCCGGGATCGAACAGAACCGAAGGCACTTACAAAGAAGTCCTTGCAACCCGGATATTCACTAATCACTTCCGGACTTCCCATCACATATGGAATTTCTATACCGGGGCCATTCGATGTAGAAACATTCGACGGTAATCCTTCCGTCTGGTCTTCAACACCGGTCTTCAAATGCAATCCATAACGACGTATCACATATTCAGAATGGGTTATACGACCCTAAGGTCCTTTCCCGGTTAACCCGAATAGTGAGCGCTTATTCAAAAATAAGCGTGGCATTCAAATTCAAGCAAATCACAACAAATACCTATTCAAAGGTAAATATTGATAGTCGATTATTGAACTATCAGTGGATATGCACAACATCACCAGATTCCAAATAATTTTCCAAATTATTTATTTTCCAAAAATATCTTTACAAGACATATAATTTTCACACTTCAATCATTCGAAAACAATTTTCAAATCACTTTTCATCTTTACCACTTTTGAAAAAAAAATTTCAAACATTTTCCTTACGCGGAAATACTTTCATTTCAACATGGTTCATTTCAACCAATTAAATAAATCCTTAACGATTTACTTTATATTTACGTTCCAAATCCGTAAATTAATTCGCACACTTCAAAAATAAATCAACGTTTATTTTTAAACAAATTCCCCTTCTCATTTATAAATTCCATAGTGAATTTACATTCCAAAATAATTATGAATACACAATTTCAATTTTTCATTTTCAATTTATCTTCAAAAGATAAAATCTCCAAAACATTTCATTTCACATTGGAAAAACATTTCCATGCTTATTTAATAATAAGTAATTCACAAATTTATTTACTTTCAACACTTGGAAAATATTCAATATACTTAAATCGAAATTAAGTATATATTTCATTCTTAAGGAAATCATTCTCTTAAACATATTTTTTTGGGTCAAAACGAATGTTGCGTAAAACATCGTTACGACAACCCAAAATCGCTAGTATAGGGATTCAAAATTAAAATAGATATATAAATCCCAATACTATACAAAACATTTCCTTTCGGAAATCATTTACTATAACAACAGTGTTATAGTCCATCATTTCCTTCTATTTCTCGAAAACGTCTATTTCAACAATGAATGTTGAAATCTATGGTTTCGAATCTCAACGCATTTTAAAAACATTGTTAGATCGTTTTAATTCTATTTAAAACATCACATCCTAAACATTTTCTTTAACATATTATTCACTATTCAAAAACGTAAATATACTTCGTTAACCAATTTCATCATTTCTATACGTTTTCTTTTTGAAGGATTATTCACTGTCTAAAACGTGAATATGACTCCATTAATACGTTACAACAATTTACTTATCGAAATAAGTCGTTTGCGGATTTATAAAACAATGTTTATAAATTCCATTTCTATTTATTTTATAACAACTTCCTTTTATAAATCTCCTTTATTAACCTATTTCAATTTATAAGTCAATTATATATCAAAAGTTCATATTATAAGTTAAATACTTATAATTTATTTGTTTACAAAATTGTTCCTTTAAACTTCCCAATTTATAAATCTTATAACTTATAAGGTTCATTTATTTACCCAAAACTATTCTTTTAATAACTTTACCAATTTTATAAACCTACTACATATAAAATTCCATTTATAACTTCACCGTTTATAATTCTATAAATTTCATTCATCTATGAAATTCATTTACAATTCATTCTAACACTTATAAAAACTCGTCTTATAATTCAAATATTTTAATTTATAAGTATCAATTTATAAATCCTTTATATAAATCAATTTATACTATTATTTTAAACAACTTTAAACTCCTTTATAAATTCATCATTTTCTTTGATTTATAAAATAATCAAATTTCATAAATCCTATATTTAAACTTTTTATAATAAATTCGAAAATCCCAATTTAAACTATTTTATCAAATCATTAACCCCATATTTTCAAAAATCAACTTTTAACTATATTTCTCAAAAATCATAATTTCTATAACATTAAAATTATAACGTTTATGTATTCAAAATGAATCGATTCCAAAAATATTTATAAACGTATACTTTCAAAAATCACTTTTTGAAAATCCTTTTAAAATTCCAAAATTAGCACAATGATGCTACACACCAAATAGTCAATCACGACAACAATGACATCATATATCGATATGATAATCAACAAATATCAAAATATCTGTAATCAAATAAATACAGTTGAGGACTTCAATTAGATCCCTCCAACCTGTTTTCCTACATCCACAAACATTAGCAAAATACCAATTCTGTTCCAGTACGGAATTATCACGGTATATGGGATTTAAAATATTATCCGCTTAATAGACGGCGCAATAGGGTCTCATCCGCTATATAATGCGGGAAATCAACTCCAAGTACATAAATAATACCAATTTCACTGTACCGTGAAATATTCGCGGTATATGTTTTTAATAAATAACATCCGCTTACTAACGGCGTATAATCTCTATTTTAACAATCAATAGATAACAATCATCATTCAAACATGCATTCAAGAATTTTAAATATACCTATTTAAAATTAAAATCGAAACCGATTCGATTGAGTGAGAAGTTCTCACATTGATTTCAATTTCGTTTTCAGCTTTTATTTCGAATAAAATTTAACGGACGTTTAGTCTTACCCGAAATTTTCGCTAACTCTAAATGACTCCAATCCAATTCCATAGCGTAGTGCTCCATACGATTCCAACGCAACTGGTTTCGTGCGTTTTCGACCTTGTATGAAAAAGATACGATATTTCAAATTTTAACGAATTATAATATATATATAAATTTAGAATTTTGTGTTCAATTTTAAACCTTTATCATCTCAGCCGTTAATTTCCTTAGCCTAAAATCCAGGCCATTCACATTTTCTTCCCCAACCCAGTAAATTTCGCACTCACCTAACCTGGGACGACCCGACTTTCTACTACCAGAAAATCGCATCATCTTTAAGAAAGAAAGGGATAGAAAAGAGAATAGAAAGAAAGAAGAAAGAAACAACATCAGAATCTAACAGCGGAACGAATAAATTATATTAATAACATAAATATTACATAATTTACAACCATATCAGAGATACACAACTAAAATAACACATACTAGACAGTTATAAACCCCTGGCTAGTTATACAACTCAATACAACAACTCAAAAACACACAGCGGAGTACTAGATATATATCTACACGTAGAAGCCTCCTACTTCATTTGCTCCTCCACAATTCTCAAAGCAAACCTGAATCCTAACCTGAATTCCCTTGGCTACTCGTAAAAATTTGAGTATCCAAGAGTTTATGAAAAACAAAAATAAACTCCGGGTCAGACATGGGTCTGGTGTGAGTAACAGGTTAAAGTTGCTTAACTTTCAAAAACCTTTTGAAAAGAAAGGTATCACGTAAGACTTCCCACACATAAACATGGAAATGTTTTTACCTTATGCCAACCAAAACATTTGATAGGAAATCCGATGATATTAGAATAGTGTCTAGGGTTTTCAAATAAATATGAAATAGCCGAAATTGTTACATGATTAAATTCCGCTACTGGCCACAAAAGTGGGTAATACAATCAAAATCGTTGGCACTTATTGGAATTCCATACAATGGCAGGGCTACTGGGGTACCGCCCGTCACAGTACGTGGCCTAGATCAACGTACCGAGGATCACTCCCGACCCCCTGCAACACAAAGCCGGACCCATTCCTTACTGAACAGTTCCGAACAAGACAACCCCGTGGTTGTAGCTAGCAACCACCCACACAGCCGAATATAAAGGGACTTCTAGACAGGGATAAATCTTGCTCTCCAGTGGGTGCGACCCACGAAGCCTTGCTGCACCTCCCCTGTTTTAGCCATTCCTGGTTGATAAGGCTTGAGGCTACGATTACCTTTATAGGACATATCACTTAGAATGCTCATCGTCCACCTGACGATGTGCTGAAAGCATTCAATCCATATGAAACGACCCTGAAATTTCGATCCCGAAATTTCCAGATAGTTTGTAAAAAGAAGAAAGAGAAAGAAGAAAGAGTTAGAAGAAGAACAGAAAAGAAACACACTATCTCACATTCGGAGCGGATAAAATATAATATCACGTAAATAATAATTTTACAAGAAGAACTACGTCATTACACTTATATCTTTATACGTCAGAGTTACATCAGTACACAAATACCAGACAATTAAAAACTAACTTATCCCAGATAAATACAGCGAAACACCTCATACGTTCCTGCCATCCAGCTCGTCTCCTGAGCTCCACAACGTCCTTACCTGAAAATCTGTAATACTCGGTCTGACCCGAGCATTACATCAAAGTAACACCTGGGTCAGGCTGGAAACCAGTGTGAGTAAACCCAACTAACATGGAATATAAAAGTATACATCTCATATAACCCGGGGTACTTATATCAATTTACAACTTCACAAGTTGTTATAGGTATCACTTATTTCACACATCAATTTCTAAGTGCCGAAACTTAGATTAAATGGTCCAATTCACTTAAATTATTTCATTTCAGGCTACTGATTTCACATATCAGTTTATAATGAATCGAAGTGGTTTCGGGTATTAACCAATACCCGACTCCGGTCTCTTCGAACTCAGTTCATCTTAACACGTGTTATTCAAGTGAAATGCAACTCAACTTTAAATAAAAGATGTCACCTTTACTCAGCAAATCATCATTAATACATAAGCACATTATCCTTGCCCTCCCAGCACATCATATCACGAACCATTTCATATCAGGGAAGTCAATCAATTCAGGGCAATTAATCATACATAAGCAAGATAAATCAATCACACCAATCTAAGGCATGCAATATTATTCAATCATTCTTTAGCAAGATAAATTAGTCGTACCATTTCTAATTGATTTAAAGCAATTTAAATTAATTACTTCAATCACCCTTAATCCTGATTATTTACCATTAATTAAATTCATACATTAATTACCCTCAATAATTTAATTCATTAATTCAATCCCGATAAATCACATTAGTAATTAGCTTCCCTTAATTGCTTATACCCGTTAAATCAACTCCTTGATTAATTACATTAATTAATCTTTTAATTACATTGAGTAATTATCTCTTAATTATTTCCCTTAAGTAATTATTCTTTAATTACTTCCTAATAAATAATTTCCTTTTATCTAATTACATCCAGTAATTATCCATTTATTACCTCGCTAAGTAATTACACCTCGTAAATTACAATAGGTAATTATGCTTAATCCAACATCAAATGATTATCTTTAATTAATTATACCTAGTTAATTAATTAAAGTCAACCATATTAACTTAATTAATTACACTGAGTAATTAATTTCTTTTAATTACTTCATTGAGTAATTATACTTCAACAATTTCACAAATAATTCGAAAAAATCATTTATCTTAGTTAAACTTTTACTTATTAACAATTTACTTAAATTAATTAACTATTTTTCACTAATTAACTAAACCTTAATTAAATGCCTTTAATTACTTCAGTAAAGTAATTATTCTATGGGTTAATTATCCTAGGTTAATTATCCTGTAATTACTACCTTATTTAATCTTTAATTACTGACTAAATTAATTAACCTTTGAATTACTTCTTTTAAGAAATTATCATTTAATAAATCACCTTAATTAACGACATTTAGCAATTACCTCTTAACTGCAATAATTATTAATTAATTACATTAAGTGATTAATCCTTAATTAATCATATTAATAAATCATTCTTCAAATATTGATTTCACAAATCCATTAACCTTTAATTAATAAATCAATTGACCATCTTAATACATAAAAAAATTGTACTTGTTATTTAATTGCACCTTTAGTTCACCTAAGACATGTAGGACCTAATCTGTTAATTAATTGCCTAATGCAACAATTTGAAAATATATTGAATTTTGGAAGTTGTTTAAACTTGCAAATGCCTTGTTAAAATTTTCGAGATTTACCAACAAAATCCCGAGTAAAACACTGGGAAACCCACGAGTACCTCACGTACACCCTGCTTCCAGACATTTTCCCAATCAACACGAGAAACCCGAGTTCTGCTTCTTCCCCAAACAAACTCAACTGAAACACCAAGACAAGGCGCAATGCCTATGCACGTACACAATCATTAGAGCGATATTTGCTCATCGCCGACGATGCTCACACGTCGTTGACTACCCACACTCGAAGTTCGACCATCCAGATAAGTCAAAATCGTCAGGGAATAGAAACGAGCATCTCACCCTAAAACTGGAACCGTATTCGATCGGATAACACACTCTCGTCGTCGCCTCCGGTCACCAGAGCATACGCAACTCCGTGCAAACCTTCGTCATACTACCACCTTTCCTCTCCCACACATCCGGCCCTTTCCAATGCAAGCATGACATTGAGATTGACCCATGAATCTACCAGACCCAAAAAATCATACTAACCCTAAAATCCCTTCGCCGCTCCTCCACGGTGAATTAAAAATTCACCTACAAATTTTGCCAAGCTCTCCTATTCCCGATCTACCTCTGACCATAATCTAGAGGACAATATCCTCTTTGATCACTAAAAATCCAAGAAAAAAACTATTTTTCCATTCGACAAACATTTCACTTAAAATAAAAGCCTAAAAATGAAGATTTGATTTTTAAAAATCACCACTTTCAATGTCAAATCAGGTTGTATAAATGAAGCCACAATTTATTTGCATCAAGATTTTGACTTGTTCATGCTTTTACTATAATTCCTCTTTTTGAAAGAAATCTATCTTGAAATCTTGTTTGGAAATATTTTTAGATCGAATATTTTGTCTTTCCTAACATGTTTTATTTATATATTAATCTCTAAAAAAATCAGGGAAGAAGATATTAGATTTGGAACATCTTAGAAGCTTGTATAAGAAGAACAGAGTATATATGTACTGTTATGCAGTCATTCACAAAGGTACTTATATGAACATTTACAAAAATTATCAGGCAAAAATTTATGTTAACATTCATCAAATTTTACTTCAAACATTTATTATCTAAACCACGTTCAAATTGATTGAATTTAAGTTAATGTACTGTTCCAGTTTGAACAGAAATTTACCTTCCATGTTCTAGACATGTATATGATTATTATCACCCACATATATATACTTATAATCATTTTAAAACAACACACACAGCCTGGCTCTCATCATATTTCAAAAAGCATCACATGCAACTTCAAAATGTACCAGAAGTTTCAGTGGTACTCACCAATTCTAAAACCAGGAAGCCTGGGAATTGTTTCCCTTTGAATTTGAAAATCTGGAGTTTTCTACTTACTTGATTGCTGAACTAAATCTCTCTTAGTTGCTTGATTCAGAGTTGAACCTGATGTTTTGAGATGAACTAAATTTCTTTTTTTTTTGTTCTCTGCCTGACTTTAGTGCATATGCTATTTGGATTCCATTTTCTGTTTTTGCTTATTTTCTTGCAGGCTTGTTTTATATTTTTTTTTTATTTTTTAATTATTAATTTTCATTTTCAAGTTAACAAGAAGATGAGATATGCCACTTGTTGAGTTGCATGATGATATTATTACATTTGTTTTAATGTTTATTATGATTTGTTACACTTGTCTTATATTTATGCACTAATATAGTTTTTAAATGTTAATAAATGATTTTATATTTACCTTATGTTTTAAAATATTACACATGTTTTAAATTTATGCTAAGACTTTTTTTTATATATGAAAATATGTATGTATAAATGATTTTAATATGTTTTTGATAAAATTTTATACTACATTCATTATTTTGCTTTGTATATATCATATGGTTTCTTTATGTTTTATTTCTAAGTTTATTAATATATATGCATTAAAGCTTTTTATTAAACCTTGTTTTCATATCTATATTTCTAATCTCAAAATAAAATTTCCAAATCACAATATATGCATATGTATATTATAAATTTGAAAAAACATTTTCTACTTAAGTTTACACATGTTATAAGAAGACTTAAGATAATAACACTTATCTCTTCAAGTATTTTATTTAAATTTTAAAAATTACAAAAAAATGCTTTTAATTTATAAATTTATAGCTTAAAGAAATAAAATCAATTGTATTTTCATTAATTAAATTCAGTTAATCAATAAATTACAGGATTCTAAAAATCCGGGTTATTACATTCCTCCCCCCTTTGAATCTTTTCGTCCTCGAAAATGAACGAAGCCAGAATTTATTAAATTGCTTAAAATCATATAGATTTTCTTTGATCATTTTTAAAACACTTTAGAAATCTATATAATATTACTAAAATAGTTTTTATAAAAATACTTTTATAACTCGATGTTTCAACCAGTCCCACCTTGTTTTCACAGAAATTCGGTCATACGTTGATCAAGCGTACGACTGAAAATCTGTAAGTACTTAGCAGACCCGTTTTTAACATCCAGTGAAAATACTTTTAGAAAATAATTTTATTGAAAATATCGAAAACAGTTTTTGAAAATAGAGGATACATCTTTGGTGAGAATGCTTTGGAAATCATCACCCCCATCCATGGTCGCAGTTAACCCGATGGTTACGTTGCCGTCCCGACAAAATCCATAGATAACTGTAGGCCTCCGCGCTCTTGATTACACCATGGAACCCGCTACCTATCGTAGTTACAACTGGGGTTACGTAGCTATCACAGCAAAAACCCATATAACTGTAGGCATCAGCGCCCTCGAATTTCGCTGCCAAAAGAATGAAACTTCTCCACTCCACTTGACCATAGATCGCAGTCTACCGATGTTGCGTTGCCTTTCCGGCAAAATCAAGTGTAGACCGTTGGCACTCATCCACCACACGATTTTCGCTATGGTCTCCATAGTAGATCGCAGTGACATTGAGTTACACTGTCGTCGCGGCATAACCCAAAAACCCCTGTAGGCATCAGCGCCATCGATTTTCGCTACCCAATAATCCTCAGGAACTAGTTTGTCCGCACTCCTCACAGGATCAACTTTAGAACCCCCCCTAGGGCTCAAGGCAGCACCACCCGGTGGTAGTCCTGAGAAGTCCATTCCAAGGGAGTGCCTTTTTCCCCAGAGCATCATCAAAACATTTTATACTATACATATATAGTATCTTCAAATCATACACCTAGTATGATCTCATACAAAGCTCCTTTACACAAAATCGATTATTCCAAAATCGATAATTCTCAAAGTAGACTTTTCAAATTCTCATATTGATTTTACCCAAAAATCAAAAGCCTTTTCCAAATCCAAAAGTTCCCAAAACCTTTTTTTTCCAAAATTCTCACATGATCCTTTATATATATATTCATATATATAAATCTTTTAAAACTTTGGATCATCTCAAACTTGTATAAACTCCTTTTATACTTCAAACATTTCCAAAAACCCTTTTCTTCTGGCAAAAGATTCAACAAGGGAAGTATCATTTTATAAAACAAAGATATTTAACTTTGTTTACTCAAAATCAAATATTCAAATTTGATTACTCTTTTCAATATTAATTTCATTCAAATCCGTACGATGTACACATATCATTTGTACGCTATACCAATCTGATCGCTCACTCGATCACACAATTTTATTTCCGAACTAGTATCGTCCACCCGACTTCCTAGTGCGGACACAGATCTGGTTTCTTGATCAGAAACCGCCATTCTCCTTGCATAGTCATAACTATGATAGAGAATATCCAGAACCAATCAACAACCCATATCCAGGTTCGCCGTCGAAAATCGAGTGAAAAATCCCACTCGGATAGATAAAACTATCTCGAAATTCTGTGTTTGAATCTGGATCACATTACTATGCGAATAGAATAACATACGTACACCCTACATATTTATCTTTATTGGTTATTAGCCAAATTAATTTCATTTATATTCACATTTACTTTGATTTTCATTCACTTACTCATAATTACTTCAATCCATTTGGATTATCACCTCTATTCTTATCTCGATTGGGTATTTAAACAGTAACAGTTTAAACTCTATCCAGTTTAAATTTAGAAGATAGCTTGAAAAGTTAAAAATAAATAAGTAGTTGGAAAATAATTACTAGTTTGTAAAATAGGTGTAAAATAATTAGAAAATAGTTAAAATAATTATAGAAATTTTAGATAATTGCAATATAATAGTATGATAGTAATTAGTTTTGTAAAACATTTGAAATATAGTAATTAGTTTATAAAGCAGGTGGAAAATTGTTAAACAGTTCCAAAAACAATTGTAAAACAAATATAAGATAGTTTGCTTTTAAAAGAAAAGTTGTATATATAATAAATAGCTTGGAAAAAATAGGTTTATATTAAAACAATTTATATTAAAAGTAGTCCAGAGTCAAAACTGTTCACTTCCCAATTCATGTTGAATTAATCCTCAGTTTGTTTTTTTCAAATTTAAATCAAATTCCATTTGATTTTAAACATATTCAACTTTAATTAAAATCTCAAGTTATTCCAATCACTTTGGACTAATATCCATTCAATTGAACCCATTTCAATTCCAATCCATTTCAACTCCACTTTGAATTAATCCCAATTTTAAACTCCATTCCCAGATCAGGTTGAATTAATCTTGATTTCCTCCCAAATTAAATTCAAATTCCATTTGAATTTAAGACTTATTCAACTTTAATTGCAATTCCAAATTATTCAAATCAATTTGGACTGATTTCAAATTGAGCCCACTTCGATTTAATTTCGTTTCATTCAATTCAAATTTTCCATTTGAATTTTATACTTATACATCTTTAATCACAAATTCATTAATTCTAATCAAATTCAATTTAAAATGATTTCAATTCAAATTCCAAATTTAAACCATCTCGAATTACATAAATTCGAGTTAATACTTCAATTGTTGATTTAATTCCTTTATCTTTTTATCCCAACAATGGATTACCATACTCCATTTAAACAAATCAATTCACATTTTAAAGATTATTAATAACAATAGGATGATATCATCCAATTATTTCAAAACATCCATCCATTTCCATTTTTGGGATCTCAAACCCAATTTGAAATCACTTAACTCTCAAATATAATCAATCATTTAACTTCCTAAATTAAATCTTAATTTCATCTTAAAATTTACGAATCAGGTTGAACATTCCAACATATTTAACTTCTTCCAAGTTAATTTCAACTCACTTAATTCAGTCAACCTTACCCAATTTGAACTTCCATTTCAAATTTTAAACTTCTCATAAATAATCTTCCCACTTATTAAGTTCAAAAACTTCACTTTGGGCTTCAAATCTTATTTCAAATTTAAAACTTAACATTCAGAGTTTATTTCAAACCATATTTGATATTATGTATATCCACATATATACATATTAACTTCTTTTACATACCAAGCTATACTTTAAAAATTTTAAATCACCTTTGGTTTTTAATTCAAACAAATTTCTTTTTAAGTTTTCAAACAACTCTCGTTTGAAATAGGACCATTTCATTCAAATGCATTACATAATATTATTTATTATTTCTCTAAATTAATTACGTCATTAATTAATTCTAGTTAATCACATTCGGTAATTAACTTATTTCTTAATTACCTTCATTAAGTAATTGTTCTTAAAATTACTTACCTCTAGTTACTTCATTAAGTAACTTCCTCTTAATTTATCAATTCCAATTATTATCCATTTATTAATCTCATTAATTAAATAAAGTTTAATTAATTACATAAATTAATTGATTATCCTTATCCTGAAATCTTTCCCAAATTCAAGATTTAATTTCAGTTTGAATCCATTTCAAACTTGTCTTTAATTTAATTTCAATTTTGTTGTAATTCTATTACCACTTAATTCTTACTTTTAGTTTAATAAATACTACAACCAATTTCCTTAATATAATAGATAATCTATTTCTTATATAAGATTCTTTTACCTTTGAAATCATTTAAAAACCTTGATATAAGAAAATAACAAGTACGCTCTCTCATATTTATACACTCAACTCATTATAGGGTACCACTTACCCTATCCTTAATGAGTAATCCCACCAGAGCCAAGGTTCTCGCTCAACCTTCGGCTCTGATACCAAATGAAACGACCAAGAAATTTTGATCCCGAAATTTCCAGATAGTTAGTAAAAAGAAGAAAGAGAAAGAAGAAAGTGTTAGAAGAAGAACAGAAAAGAAACACAATCTCCCATTCGCAGCGGATAAAATATAATATCACATAAATAATAATTTTACAAGAAGAACTATGTCATTACACTTATATCTTTATACATCAGAGTTACATCATTACACAAATACCGGACAATTAAAAACTAACTTGTCCCAGATAAATACCGCGAAACACCTCATACGTTCCTGCCATCCAGCTCGTCTCCTGAGCTCCAGAACGTCATTACCTGAAAATCTGTAATACTCGGTCTGACCCGAGCATTACATCGAAGTAACACCCGGGTCAGGATCGAAACCAGCGTGAGTAAACCCAACTAACATGGAATATAAAAGTATACATCTCATATAACCCTGGGTACTTATATCAATTTACAACTTCACAACTTGTTATAGGCATCACTTATTTCACACATCAATTTCTAAGTGCCGAAACTTAGATTAAATGGTCCAATTCACTCAAATTATTTCATTTCAGCCTACTGATTTCACAAATCAATTTATAAAATCAAGTGGTTTCGGGTATTAACCAATACCCGACTCCGGTCTCTTCGAACTCAGTTCATCTTAACACGTGTTATTCAAGTGAAATGCAACTCAACTTTAAATAAAAGATGTCACCTTTACTCAGCAAATCATCATTAATACATAACCACATTATCCTTGCCCTCCCAGCACATCATATCACGAACCATTTCATATCAGGGATATCAATCAATTCAGGGCTTTTAATCATACATAAGCAAGATAAATCAATCACACCAATCTAAGGCATGCAATATTATTCAATCATTCATAAGCAAGATAAATTATTCTTACCATTACTAATTTATTTAAAGCAATTTAAATTAATTACTTCAATCACCATTAATCCTGATTATTTAACATTAATTAAATTCATACATTAGTTACCCTCAATAATTTAATTCATTAATTCAATCCCGATAAATCACATTAGTAATTAGCTTCCCTTAATCGCTTATACCCGTTAAATCAACTCCTTGATTAATTACATTAATTAATCTTTTAATTACATTGAGTAATTATCTCTTAATTATTTCGCTTAAGTAATTATTCTTTAATTACTTCCTAATAAATAATTTCCTTTTATCTAATTACATCCAGTAATTATTCATTTATTACCTCGCTAAGTAATTACACCTCATAAATTACAATAGGTAATTATGCTTTATCCAACATCAAATGATTATCTTGAATTAATTATACCTAGTTAATTAATTAAAGTCAACCATATTAACTTAATTAATTACACTGAGTAATTAATTTCTTTTAATTACTTCATTGAGTAATTATACTTCAACAATTTCATAAACAATTTGGAAAAATCATTTATCTTATTTAAAATTTTACATATTAACAATTTACTTACATTAATTAACTATTTTTCACTAATTAACTAAACCTTAATTAAATGCCTCTAATTACTTCCGTAAAGTAATTATTCTACGGGTTAATGTCAACTCCGCCCCGGCCATGACTCAGCGACTTAAAAGTTACCGACCCAAAAGGTTGCCGACCTAACATGGATGCCAATCTAACTGCCTAAGCCCTAAGAGGGATACCGACCTAACAGACTTGAGAGGGATGCCGACTTAATGCCTTAACAAGGTTACCGACCTAAGACTTAACAGGGATGCCGACCTAAGACTTAAGAAAGATACCGACCTAACTGCCTAAAACAGGAATGCCAACCTAAGACTTACAGGATACAACCTAAGATAGCTACCGACCTAACATGGGCACCGGCCTAATGCCTTAAAGGTTACCGACTTAACAAGAATGCCGACTTAAGATTTAAGGGGATACCGACTCAAGGCTTAGGTAGGTTACCGATCTAACATGGATGCTGGCCTAAGATAGATGCCGATCTAACTATCCAAGGAGGTTTCCGCCCTAACTGCTCAGGACAGGGATAAGATCACGAACTACACTTGAGTCGCTACCGAATTACAACCTATGCTATGTCGTTCATGACCCAAGCAAAGGAAGGCAAGTCCGATGCAGCTACTTAGCACGCGGCCTCTTAACTCGTACACGGTTCATGACTTATGATATATCCAGAGTTTAGCAAGGATGCCTTTCCAAAGTCTCGACCCAGCATTTAGGTCGCAGCCGACCTACGACTTTGTTTAAGTCGTCCGCGACCCAACTTAGGCCGGTTCGGATTTAGGACTTGGTAATGTTTCCTGCCCAGAATTCTCTATAAATACATTGCCATCTCCACTTTCAAGGGACTTTTGGACAATCTCTTCAAGCGACGATACTCTGCCAGTTTCTAAACCAACTTTACACTTGAAGTTTCAAAGAACACTACAAGCTACTTTGGAAGACTTTCACACATTCGACATGGATTCGAAGACTTTTCATCTACATCGAAGCTTAAGCAACTTGCTCAAAGTGTTTTGTAACTAAGGAGATTTGTACTTGAAGAGCATTGTATTGTTTTGTAACAAGATCAGAATAAAGACACTTAAAGTGGACGTAGGCTACTCCTTAAGCCGAACCACTATAAAATAGCTGTCTCCTACTGTATTTTCTGTTGTTTTTGCTGATATTCTGTTCCCGAACTATCGGGTGGTGCTTTCACATTCATACTTCGCACACCGGGGTGTTAGCGTTCGATTTTTAGCGTTAACATTTTTGGTGCTTTCATTGAGAGTTGAACTCAGGATACTTCCACCATTGCTTCGCGAAGGTTCGTTGAAAGGATTTCTTTTAAAACCAGAAGTTTATTGGAAATAATGGCTCCTGGGAGAAAATGAAGTTCTGTAAGATCAGACAATGTTCAAGAGAATACTGCTACCTCTCCTCCTTCAAGTCAAGCAGCTCCAACTGTTGGAGTTACGCGAGCAGAATTGGACGCCGTAGTTTTGGGGTTGAATCAACAATTGAATGCTCAAAATGCACAGTTGGAAGCCCAGAATGCCCTGATCTTAAATAAGTTGAATGATCTACTTGGGGCAAACCGTCAACCGGTTAATAATGATGGAAACCCTACTGTGGGAGTTCAGGATGTTGAAGGGAACATTTCTCAAAGAGCCGCAGACCCTGTGGAAAGGACACCTCCCCAAGCTGGAGGATCAGCGCCGCAACCGACCCTCCGTGAACGATTGTCAAGATAGAATTCAGAGAGAGTGGCTGATGTTTGCCCTCCAGAGCCTCTAAATGATGAAGAGTATTTTTCAGGCATGGTTCGTCAAATCATGAAGGAAAATATGCGAAGAGATGAAGATGAGAAAGATTGGGGTTTTGCTCTCAGCAAAACTCCATTTACTGAAAAGATCTTGAAGGCAGAGTTCCCAAGGAAATTCGTTCCCCCTACTATTCCGGCTTACAAGGGGACGAGTGATCCTAACGAGTTACTGTATAAGTACGACTGGCATATGACGGGTGCAAGGGCGTCTGATGAAATCAAATGTCGATATTTCCCGGTATATCTGGAAGGTGTGGCTTTATTGTGGTTTACAAAGCTACCGGTCAGGTCCATTGATCAATTCTCCGATTTGACCAGGAAATTCAAGGAGCAATTTCGATTGTATGCTTCAAAGGCAAAGGATATAATGTCGCTTTCAAGTCTAGAGCAAAATCCAGGAGAATCCATCAGATCATTTTTGAATCGTTTTAACATAGCATAGGCTGAGGTAGATAATGCTGAGCCACGCATGGTCCTAACATACTTGATGAGGGCGATTGACAAATCGAGTGAATTTGGAAAATGGTTGGAAATGAAAGAACCCAACTCACTTGACAAATTCTACAAGAAAGCGGATGAATTCATGCGCTTGGAGAGCCTCCAAACACTGGCTAAGGTGGTATCGGCAGAAGCTGGGAACAATGGTGCTCCTTCGAGCAAGAAAGAACCTAACACTCAGAAAAGGGGAAATGATGGTGGAAAGAAACAGGGAGATGCTAAGAAAGGCCGTCCTTTCAATTTCACACCCTTGACTGTTACCCCTGAGAACATCTTCTTTGCGACCAAGGATGATGTCAATTATCTGACACCGCCTAAAATGAGAGTGGGAAATAAGATGGAGAAGAGTGGAAGGTTCTTCCAGTTCCACAACCAACCCGGCCATGACACCGACGAATGCCGTAAGTTGAAAGAGGTAATTGAACAACTTTTGAAGGAAAACAAGCTCCAACAGTATGTGAAAAGGAATAGAAATGCCACAGCCTCGTCGATTCAAGGACAACAAGTTCTCGCTCACCGTCCTGGCTCAAGTGAGAACGCCGTAGAACATGAATCAGAAAGACCTGTCATCAATATAATAACTGGAGGACCTCACCCAGCAGGCAAAAGCTGGGGTGAGATGGAAAGGTATGCCCGGGCCTTGAGGCATTTACCGGCTGAAGAGAGTGTTTTTGTTTTAGAAAACGATGCGCCTTTAAAGCAACAAAAGACTTCCACAGATGACATTGTATTCAGTGCTAGAGATTCTTTGGGTATCGAAGCTCCTACCATAGATCCTTTGGTCATATCCGCTGGTATTGGACCGGCTACTGTGAGAAGAGTTCTAGTTGATTGCGGAGCTTCATGCAACATTCTCTTCAAGAAGACTTTTGATCAAATGAAAATTCCAATGGCCGACGTTCAAGCTTCATCACTTAAGATTGCTGGGTTTGCTAGAGAACCCTGTTCGCCGATGGATATTCTATCGAGTTAGAAAACCGATGAACGAATTTAAATTAAAAATAACCGCAAGAGCACGGTGTACGAATGTAGCACGTGGCGAATACTGGTCGATCCGCAGGGAATTGATGATTTTAAAATTCTACTCAATCAAATTAACCAAAGTTGGAAGAGTGATTAACTTAAAAAAAAAAATGACAAAAAAATAGATAAAAATATAAGAGTGTTAAGACAATTTAGAGGCAATTTCCACTCTCTAGATCACATAAATCAACAAAATGAAGTTATGATCTCTCTTTTCTTGTCATTAGTGAATTAGTTGATGTGCTTATCATAAGTATGGTATATTTGTGCTATTAATTAGCTCAATATAAACCATCAAACTATAACACAACCACTAACAACTATGTTGAAAGCAAAATCTATTTTAAGCATGGCCTATTAACTATTAATTAGAAATATAAGCCATCAGATTTCAATTTCAACAATCACTTCTTTGCCATAATCATATGTAGATGAAGAGGCAATTTGTGTTTTGTTTGTTTAAGCATAGCCTATTTTTTGTAAACAAAATAGACTATCAAATTCAAAGCTAAACAACATCATTAAACCACTTCATTCGTTCTCATTAAGCATAAAAAGAGAGCATAAACATCAAATTGAGTTGAAGCTACATGATTAGAGAGCTTCATTACCCCTAAATTGAAGGGGTTTAGCCACTCATATTTGTTATCATATGAACAAATGTAGCTTGCAACATGAGAGAAAAAGAAAAGGAAAAGAGAGCAAAGTGAAATGGAAAACTATTCTAATTGCATAAAGGAAAATCTACACTACTTGCATAAAAGGAAATGAACATGTAATTAAAAAGAAACAATAATTAACATTGCATAAAAGAAAAGAATTACATAAGAGAAGAAATGGCTAAGTAGCCATGAAAAGAGAAAGAGAGCTTTCTTTTATTTTCTAAACTAAAACTAACTAACTAAGAGAGGAAGATGGCACATGAAACATAAGGGGTATTTATACAAGTGTTAAAACCCTAATTCATTTTTTTGGGGAATGCCCAAAATGCTCCTTAGGAAGTGTGGAGGCCAAGTTATCATTAACATGTCTTAATCCCCCATTAAGTGTACATGAAGCCATTAACTCCAAAAGCATGTGCATTAGCCTTTAATTTGTACATTAAGGTAGGTGGGTAGGTGGGGTCCTCCATGTTCTTCACTTTGAATTATTTCCATCTTCATTCCTTTGTGTTCTTTGTGCATGCATATTTCTTCATGAAACCACTCCTATTTGATACCATTTTCCTATAAAAATATATATAAATTTCCATTCAATTTTTATCAAAGAAATATATGCACTTAAATGACCGTTTTGCCCCTATAAGAAGATGAATATGTGAAAATTTTGAATTAATATGAATTTTGGTTAAAACAAGTTAAAATACCCAATATGATCATTTATTTAATTTAAATAGATTAAATATGTTGGTAAAAATATGCACATTTATGTGCACATCAAATACCCCCACACTTATCTTTTTATTCGTCCTCGAATAAAGGGAAACTAAGATAAATCCATTTTCATAGGAAGCACGATTGCATTAAGCGTATGCAACAAGCCGTTAAACCTCTGGGTGTCCCCAGTAGGACGAGTGTTGTCTCGTGAGGGTTTTCAGCGGATACTACCCACAAAATCCAAATGCACGATGAAAATATTTACAAAATGCAAGATTTATTTACAAAGAGATGAATGCAAATTTTTGAAAATATTTACAAATGAAGGATTTATTTTTAAATTGACATGAATAAGTTAAATATAAGTTTTGGTTATTATCTTGAAAATTTGTGTCATTTACTCATCAAAATTTCCAACAAAAATCAAGTTATCATAACAAATAGACAATAGTTTAACTTGTTGTTTCGGTTGATAAAAAGTGTAATTATTAAATGGATGCTTAGTTGTTTATCAAAGTTTATCAAAGTGGTATTTTCTTTCTTTTCAATAACAAATCAAATCAACTAAGTAAAAATAGTGCAAGGATTTCAATTGCTCGCTCTCTCATTATTTGCAAGAAAAATTACATACCTAGCTCAGGTAAACTGAGGCCAGATATATCGCCCATGCACTGCCTTTCGGGCTTATGTAAGGGGAGTACAGAGCATGGCGAGTGCACACACTTTCGTGCATACACCTATCGACCGTAGGTGGTTTTTATTAAGTCTTTTTTTTAATATGTGTTCCATACATGCATAACTGTGAGGACTTTGAAATGAGTATGAAAGCACATAATCAAAGATTCCAAGCAATCCACTCATGCATAACCGTGAGGACTTTTAAATGAGAGTGAATACTTGGATGTTATTATTTTTTATTTTTGTATATATTTTTTTTTTAAAAGAGAGAGAGAGAGTTCTGCAAAATCATCTTAGCACCATTTAACTTAGAAGGCAAAAAAATGTTATATCCTTTACTTTAAATCAACCACTTTTTAAAACAAAGATTTTCAATTAGGATGTACTTCATAATTAACACGTATGAATCTTCCTATATACTAGTTCAACCATTATTATTTGTAATCAAACTTCATTTTTATTTTTGTTAAGACAAATAAATTTTCCAAAATTTCAATTTAATAAACCAATACCATATATTTATCTTAGTGTTTCCTTTAAAAATAAATCACAAGAAAATGTGTTTTTGTGATTTTTTTTAATTTTAAAGCAAAAATAAACCATGAAAAATAGAAAAATTGAAGATGAGTCTCCCCCCACACTTTATTTTGACTGTGTCCCCACAGTCAACTCAAGTGGATGGAGAAAATTAAAAATTAAAATCCAATATTTACATGAAAGATTATTATTTACAAGAGATGAGAAAGTATACGGTCAAAAAGTACATAAAACGGTCTTCTAAAGACCGATTCATTTGTCTCATCAAATGTGCGAGACACAACTTAAGCATGAAAAACCAAACCGTAAAAGTTTTCGAAGATGAAACTTGATTTGGAAAAACAAATGTTGTTTTATTGAAAATTGTACGAGTTGTTTTGTTTCATTGATTTTTGGGGTAGATATAACGATTGATTGAAATTCAAGTCTATTTTCACCAAATTGAAATTCAAGTTTATCATTGAAAACTTCTTCCAAATTATCGATTTCAAAGTCAAAATGATGATCGAAATCTTCCCCATTGGAATTTAATGACTCATTTTCGATAAGTCCATAAAACCCGCGTTCATTAAATTCATCTTCCTTCGTTGGATTATCAACAACTTCATTGTATACATCCATTTCAAAATCCAAAGTTGCTGTATTCAAATTTTCAAAATCGTGAAAAGGATGGTCGAATTTTAAATCGAGTTTCTCACCCTCAAAAGAATTGAAATCCAACTCAATTACTGTATTTTCAACAACTTGATTAAGATCGTCATTATCAAATTCAAAAGTTGTTATTTGAAAATCGTCGATTTGGGTAAAAGGTGGATTATCACTTGACTCATCACACGTTGAGATTTGATTTTGTTGTTCACGTTGTTTCATATAAGTTTCCAACAACAAATTCGTGTGATCATCGTTAATTTCATTCATTTATTCAACAAAATCCAATATATAGTTATTAAATTGAGAATTTTCGATTTGGATTTGTTGAGAACAAAAATTTTCACTCGTAACATGGTTAAGATTATTCCCATTGCCAAATTCATTTGAAAAGTTTTTCCATTTTCATATTGAGTTTGGAATTCATTTTCGAGTTCGAAATTAAATTGGCATGGGTTATAATCGTAATCGTTTGAATTTTGAATTGAATTCAAATTTTGAAATCCTTGACTCGAGTTATTACACAAATCAGAATTACATAAATCATTTATCTCTTGATTTTGTCGTGCAGAAAGTTCGAGTAAAGATGAAATCATTTCAATGCTATTTTCAAGAGTCGAACGTTGGTCATCATTTTGAAAATTTTGTTGTTCGAAATTTGAATTATTTACAAAATAGTTGTTGTTAAAATATCCATACGAATTTGGACTGAAATCATATGGATTATATTGATTTTCACAACTATTGTAAAATTCAAGTGGATATGGATATTCAGACATTTTCAAGAATGTTTTTTTTTGGTTTTTTTTATAAACTAAAAATATTTACAAAGAAAATTTATTTTTGAAAAGGGAAATAGATTTTTGTTTTGTTTTTATTTTTCAATTTTTTTTGGAATTTTGGTTTTTCTAATATTTTTTTGGATTTTTCTGAAATTTCAAAGAAAAGGATTTAAAAATTTCAAAGGAAAAGGAATATTTACAATTTTTTAGTTTTGAATTTTGATTTTTTTTAAATATGCATGAACTAATGCAACTAAATGAATGCAGGGGTCTAATTACAAATGATTTATCCTAAGTTAACCCAAAATTGTATAAGCACAAACTGTTAACGTAAAAATCAGACGCTAACACCCCGGCGTAGATTGAAGTTGAGCGAAAGCACCACCCGTAAACACGGGAACTAAAAACAAGTAGAAAAATCACAGAGAAAGCAGAAAGGACAACAGTTTTTATAGTGGTTCGGCTTGAGGTAAGCCTACGTCCACTTTAATTCTCTTTATTGCTGAATCAATTACAACTTTACAACAATCTTCAATTACAATTTTGATGAGACAAACAACTAGAATTTTGATGGAGAATAATTCTTCGAATCCTTGTAGATTGCGTTAGATTTTCCCTCGAAGTTAGTTGAGATGCCTTTCAAACTTGAAGTGTCGAGTGAGTCGAGAATTCAGCAGAGTATTGGCGCTTGAAGAGATTGGCCAAAAAGTCCTCCCGTATGTTGGAGCTATGGGCGTATTTATAGGTGAATTCTGGATAGGTGTTAGATCGTGAAGGACCTAAGATAGGTCGTAGGTCGCCCGCGATCTTGGAAACACGAGCTACGACTCAACAGTTGCATATCATTCGAAAATCGTGACAAGTCATCGGTCATGAATGGTTTAATGTAGGACTTAGGTCGCGAGCGACCTAAGGGGAATGGTCTGCGGCTTGATAGGATGCACTTGATCTGAATGAACAAGGTGACAAGTGGTAGGTCGTGTGCGACCTAGGAAAAGGAGCAACTTAACTATGTTGAGTGGTCTGGTGGTGCGACCTAAGTTGTCGCGACCTATAACTTAGCTCGTTAAGTCAGTAGGTCGCTAGGTCGTTTCCTTCTTTAGTTGTTAAGTCGCTTGCCTGTTGACTCGTTAGGTCGCTCCATCCTTTAGGTCACTCTGGCCTTTAGGTCGTTAGGTCGCTGAGTGTGTTAGGTTGGAACTTCCTATAGGTCGCTAGGTCGGTGCACTTCATAGGTCGCTGAAGAACTAAAGCACTAGGTCGCTAAAGACCTTAGGTCGCGGAGTGCTTCGTGATCTTAGGTCGCTGCTGTAGTTAGGTCGTTACCGCCCTTAGGTCGTTAGGTGACCTAAGTTTTAGGTCGTTAAGTCGCGTAAGTCTTAGGTCGCTTCAGAAATAGGAGTTAACACTTGCCCCTCGAAGTACAGGCCTTTGACATAGGTCGTGTGCTTCGATCTGTCCAAGTTAGGTCGTGAGTGACCTAAGACTTGTACTTAGTCGCGTGCCTATTCGTCTTCCCCTTTTTGTCCCATATAAATTTTCTAGTTCGCTGCTTCTCCTCCATTTAACTGTTCTGATTTCCAGCTTTGCCATTAATTTCAAAGGCGAATTTGAGTTTAATCATTCACCGATTCATCCCTGCTATCATATTGCGTAAGTACACTTGATCTCTATCCATCCCACGATTATCATCGAACCACGAATTTCCAATTCCGAACACCAGAACAATTTTGTATGTCGTGTTTCATCTTTTGAGTCAAGTTGTGGTCGATTTTGATTGCTATTAGTTGTGATTCACGAAAGCACAACAATGAGTTGAATTCATGATGGATCGGAGATGCTTTCAATCGATTCTTGGATGATTCGGTGGTATGTAGGAATGATGAATTTCACGAAGAGGATGATGGATTTCATCGTGAGTGATAATGGGTTATCGCGTCACAGTTTAAAGGGATGGTGAGCTATTGCGTGGAGAGGAAGTTAGCGATTTAGTAGATCTGAGCGACTTAAAAACCTCCGCGACCTAAGAAACCTGGCCGACCTAACAAATTCTCGTGACCTAAGGATCCTTCGAATCTGCGACTTAACTTTTAGGTCGCGCTGGGATTCAAACGACCTAGGACTTAACAAATTTGCACATGAATTCCAAGCTGGATGACTTAACAAATTAACGACCAAATCTTTTTTGCGGCATAGGCTGTAGGTCGCGACCGAGTTAGGACTTTGACAAATCTGCATTGCCTTGAACCTTTTAACTTGCACAGTGCGACCTAAGGAAGCTCTGACCTATGCTAGGTCGCTGGACGACCTAAGACTTGTGAAATTCTTAGAAGACTTGGCTGAATTGTTTGAACTTGAATTTTATCGTACTTCTTTGCATATTATTTTAACTTTTAAAGCTGTCAACCTGTTAAATACAACATTTGCAGAAAAATGGGACGAATATAATGTCAATGACCGCCCACATCGAATGACAGATTAGTAGACAAACAATAATCAATTTAAATGAACTGTGTGAACGAAATGCTGCGAACTAATGAATTCAAGTGAAGTATTAAAGCAAAACTAAAATATCCAATTAAAGCCGATTGGTTTGCATTAACACTACACTTGAGTTTTATATTAACAAGTCCTGAAATCTCATAGTCGACCAATTGTCAACTAGTTTAATTTCAGTTATGTTTGCTTTCTTTTTTTGTTAGTTCTGCACAACACTTCACACTTTTTAGGAAACGTGCACCTTCTTATTTGAATGTCTAGTTCCTTGTATAGAATGACATCTCAACAAGGAGAAAAAGAATCGGCTGAAGAGACTTTCCCAATTGCTACTCCATTGGTTAATCCTCCAAAGAGAATTTCAACCACACTAACATACAAAGTTTTCCGCCAACTGTGCGCTCTGTTTGGCATTGCTGAAGCAGATGCCATTCTTCCTGAGAGAAGCGATACTGCCGATATACCACCTCATGGTTTTGTAGCAGTTAATTGTCAAATGTGCACGAGTGGAGCTATCCCTCCTTTTAACGACTTTCTTCAACGGCTTCTTCTCCGACTAGCTATCTCCCCCTCCAGCTGCACCACAATGGCTATGCTATTCTGATGGGGTTATGTGTGCTATTCGGAAGGACGCTAAATCGCTTTCCGAGTTTTGATGAAGTTTGCTATTTGTGCACGTTTGCCAAAAATAAAGACCATCCCTCCAACATTCTTGTGAGAAGCGCTAGGAACCGTAAACTAATAATCGGCCTTTCTGAAAGTGCTCATGGTTTTCTAAGTCAATTTTTCTTCGTTCGCTGTCCTCCGGGATTCTATGCTACCTGGAGAGTAGGAAGTAAGAGCATTTATCTTTGTTCCTGTTGTTTTTCTCTGATCTTTTCATAGCCTGAGTTGTCAAATGTTAACTTCGCCTTTTACTTTTCAGCGCTTCCTCCTCCTTCTAGGGATTCCAGTCATAAACCAACTTTTGAGAGGCTTATAGCCGTGCCAGTTGAGGAGAGAAGCATTCAATTTCTGTTGAAAGACGAATTTTTGCATCAGTACGGACTTTTGCATACCTCTCGGTCTACACACCCTCATGAAGTCCCAGACTTCCCAGCCCAAGCATTGGATGCCCTAGTTTCTACCGATGCACCCATACCGAAAGAACCTGCCTCTGAGGCTTCTCTAGTGAAGTGCTCCACTTCTGTTGATGTCGCGGGGTCATCTGGCAAACTTGCCCCGGTCACTGAAGAAGAAGAGCCTCAGGAATCTCCTCCACATTCAAAGAAGTCTGGTGACGAAGAAGCTGGGAAAACAAGCCCTGTCAAACAGAGTGGAGACGACACTTTCGAAGGGTTGAGCGACCTGTTTGTCACTTCACAGGAGCTCTTTAAAGACGACCCCGTCACCAGCAGGGTTTCTTCTTCAGTAGTTGAGGCGACTTCTACTCTGCAACAAACTCCGTTGACTCAAGAGTGGATGTTAACTACTACCCCTGTGACTACTCCGCAATCAAAGAGCGGTTCGTAGCTTGATGCGCGTAGTTTACACATCACACACACTTAGAATCCTTCGGCACTTTTATACTTCTAACTCTTTGTACTTTGAAAATTCTAAAGTTACGCTTCTTCTCTCGGAAGAATTTTAAGATTTGTCTCTTCTTTTTTATTTCAGATTCTTCGATGGGACGTAGCAGCTCCTACTATGACGACTTTCAGCGCTACGGGAGGCGTAGTCAATATGATTATAGGCGCTACCTTCTCGCTCATAGAGAAACCGATGAAGAGAGAGCCGCTCGAAAGGCTCAGGAGAGAAGGGCTCAAGAAGAGCGTTATGAGAGAAAAGAAAGAGAGGAGCACTATGATTCTTCCCATAAAGGTGACAATTCCCACAAGAGAAAATCCCATGATGACCGGGGAAAAAGCCATATAGTTGAGGACCCAAGCAAGCGTGCTCGACACGGTGAGAAGCATACTTCTACAACTCCTGAAAAGGTCACTGCCCCCGTCTCACTTGACATTCCTTCTGGCTCTCCCGCTCTCGGGAAGACAGACATTCAAACAATAATCAGCAGGCCTAAATTCCAAGTTGGATCAGGCCCGGCTACCTTGCAAAGCCGGTTCCCATACTGGTGCCTGAAGGGAGTGCAGTTCGATCTTGACTTAGTACCTATTGACAAGCCTGCCGTGCTACGAAACCTTGATGCCGTCAGGCTTGATATTGAAAGGATGTCAAACTGGCAAAAATCTTGTTGATGAGCTCCAAAAGGTCAACCATGCGAATATAGAGGCCATACTTACTATGGAGAACGATAAGGCTGAATGGCAGAAGGTTCTTGAGCAGCATGATACCGAAACGAGGAGCATTACTACTTACAATGAAGAGCTAGAAGCAAAAGTTGAGGAACTTAAACAAGAGCTTGCTACTTCATCTACCACATATACTCAAAAAGAAGAAGTACTTCAAAAACAAGTTCGCGATGCTCATGCCGCTCAGCGACATGCCGAGGCACAACTTGAAGCTGAGCAGAAAACAGCAGGAAGGTATCATGTTGAGGCAACAGAGTTACGGGAGAAAGTCAACTCTCAAGAGGCGGAAATTCAAATGCTAAAGCTTCAACTTTAAAGACTGAAAGAGAGCGCGACGAGGTCGTTGCCGGTAAAATTGGAGCTGAAGAATCTCATGAGGCAACGAAGACCAACATCAGCTCGACACTGTTTGACTTTTACCTGCACGGCATCTTGGGGCACGGTAGTCTCACCTTCCTAGGCCCCAAATACGAAGTTACATTGGCTGAAGTGTGGGAGGCCGCACTTGACATGCTTGGTGGTAAAGATGCTGGCTATGCCGAATCAGCTCTTGAGGAGCATTACTTTGATGACGATGCTCGCGCCGCTCTCGCCAGGGGAAGAGAACAGCTTGCGAAATTAAGGGCCGAAATGGTGGTAGGGGAACATTCAAGAAAAACTATCTCAACTGCTCCAGTTCAGCCTTCTCCTTCGGCCGAAATCGACATTATTGGTTCCAGTTCTCATTCTCCATCCCCTACTAAAGTTACCACCGAGATCACAAGCATACAGGGTGGAGATGAAAGCGACGAGAGTGCCGAGGCACAGGCTTATGAGGTTGATGTCAGAAAACCGACTTCTCTAGGTAACTCTACTGTTAATCTTGCCCAAGTAGACTGCTCATCTGTTTCTTACGAGCTTGATGAGCTTCTTGACTATTTTCTGAACCTCAGCGAGCCTTTATCTCCTCTCTTTACTGACTTTAACTTCTTTTCTTCTGTAGAGAAAGCATCGAGTATTGTTCAAACTTCCCCTCCTCCAATTATTCCTCCTCCGTCTCTTCAGGTCACTCCTCCTTCTGCCTTGCAACCAGGATCACAAGAGGAGCAAATAGAAGCTCTCCAAGACTTGGACGATCCCATTGCTTCACAAGAACATAGGGGAGAAGAAACTGAAGGGAGTGATAAGACTCCAGAACCAACTGGCTCCGATGATGAACCATTAATTACACTTTTCTCTCTAGGTAGTGGGTCTTCTTCCAGGAAGAGAGGGAAGCATGGAGTCTCTAAGAAGAAGAAGGAGGCTTCTGCTAGCGAGACACAAGCGGGTGAAGAACCTATTGTATCCCTTTCCCCTTCATCTCCTACTCTTACAAGCCGACCTAAGAAGTTAACCATTCGGCCAGGCGTAGGCTCAAAAGGCGGAAGGAAGAAGAAATTATGTTTTTGGTCCTGTGCTTTTTATATCGCTTTTTTGCTTTTTGCATGTACTGGCCGGAGATTGTGCGGGTACCGACCTCCGCTTTTCTTTTTCTTTTTATTTTGAAACCTGTACCTGTACAAAATTTTAAAAGTGTTGAATAAAATGATTGATTTTCTTTGTATAAACTTCTGTCTGTATCTGAGAATGCATTTATTATTCATTGTCGTACAAGTTTCTTTACATGATATTGAAGCGAGCTTGTGGTATGTTGTTCGAGCGTAATTTTACCAATATAGTTATACCATGTTGTATGTAGGTATACCATGTTGCCCCTATACCATAAGCTTGTTGCAATATTTTATACTTTGAGGGGACTTGTACTTTTATTTTCTGGAGAATAATTATTCCATAATTGGAGGAATATTATTTCGTTAAAAATAGAGTACAACTCCCTCCATATAAGTTTTTACGCTTCATCCTTCAAAGATATCACTTTTTCTTTTGTGCATACACACATTTTACCACGTGAATTCTTCTATGTGGTAAAGCGGGCCTCTGAAGGGTACTTTAACTTCTTTTTGAGGAAGATTATTTTCCAGAATAGGTGAATCATTCTTCCTCTGAGAGTTAAAGTGTGCCTTTGAAGAGGGGTTTTTTTTATTACGCCTCAGTAAAGGGCTTTCTGATTTTTGCTTTGCGTTTCTGACGAAATGCTTCTTTGAAAAGTTGCACCTCTGAGGAGAGCTTTTTCACGTTTCAACACTTGTAAGTTTTATTTCGATCTCGGTGAAACGTGTGCCTCTGAAGAGTTGTGCCTCCGAGGAGGGCTTTTTCACGTTTCAACACCTGGAAGTTTTATTTCAATCTCGGTGAAACGTGTGCCTTCGAAGAGGTCTTTCTGTTCGATTGTGCCTCCGGGAGGAGGCCTTTTCATTTCTGCCTCTGGGAAGAGGTCTTTTTGTTTCTGCCTCTAGGAAAGGTCTTTTTGTTTTGTTGTGCCTCTAGGAAGAGGTCTTTTTTGTTTCTGCCCCTTGGGAGAGGCTTTTATTTTTCCCTGTTCGTTGGGAAGCAGGCCCCCGAAGAGGGCTTTTCACATTTCATTTCACGGGAGTGTATCGACCGATCATGATGAAATGTGTGCCTCTGAGTAGGGTTACTGCCTGGAAGTTTGGAGTTTCTTTCTCTCCGTTGGACGGATTCACGGGAGTGTATCGACCGATCATTCCGCAACTTTGTATCGATAAAGATCTCTCTTTTTCTCGTTGGCCCGCTCGAGGTCTTTTAGCATTTCAACTGTGGTGAAATGGGCCTCCGGAGAGGGCTTTTCACGTTTCAACACCTGGAAGTTTTATTTCAATCTCGGTGAAACGTGTGCCTCTGAGTAGGGCTTTTGCCTGGAAGTTTGGAGTTTCTTTCTCTCGGTTGGACGGATTCACGGGAGTGTATCGACCGATCATTCCGCAACATTGTATCGAGAAAGATCTCTCTTTTTCTGGCTAGGCCGGCTCGAGGTCTTTATCCTCCTAGGAGTTGTGCCTCCGAAGAGGGCTTGTGCCTCCGAAGAGGTCTTTTGCTGATTGATGCTTGCTCGCCCATGTCTCTTTGCCATTCATGTTGCCGATCCCCGTTGTCTTGTGCAAGTGTCATCGCTTTTTAGTTGCCAATAATTTCCCTTATCCAAAGAAATATACTTCATAGTTAAGCGAGTTGGTGGTGGTAAACATAGGCTATTTAACTGGTTGTTTGTTTGTTCAAACATTTGCAGTTAGTTAGAAATGGTCCACTTC
The DNA here is from genome assembly GCA_030765085.1 of Allium cepa. Classification (NCBI taxonomy): domain Eukaryota; kingdom Viridiplantae; phylum Streptophyta; class Magnoliopsida; order Asparagales; family Amaryllidaceae; genus Allium; species Allium cepa. The sequence goes on along the minus strand of CM060943.1, from coordinate 947,146,366 downwards.
CATCCACATTGCTAACTTTTGTTCGAAGCACTTCTTTTGTAGGATTTGAGTGTGGAAATTTTGAATGGCTTAGTGTTTGCTTGCTGAATGATGTCGGAGATCGCTTAGTCTTGCGATGGGTAAGCTTTGTCTTTGTGGCCTGCATTATTAAATCGACATTTCAGTAACACAGTTAACGTATTTTATATGTCGAAATAAAACAAAGCCGTTTACAATAGTAGAGAACACAAGATTTATAGTGGTTCGGCCAAAATTTGGGCCTACACCCACTTTATAGCTTTTCATTTTTCACTTGCTTTACAACTGCTTTCAATACAAGAATCATATATTCATAATTCTTTTACAACATTTCAGCAATGTTTTCAAGTAAAATAGGGACGCAAATGATTGCTGTTCCAAGCTCTTGGGATTGGTTCATCTTTGACAGTTGTGAGTTTGAATGTTCCATCAAGAAGCTTTGCGCCGATAACATATGGTCCTTCCCAATTTGGCCCAAACACACCTATGGCTGTCATAATTCTCTTCAGGACTAAGTCTCCAACTTCAAAGCAGCGCTGACGAACTTTGGAATTGAAGTGCCTGGCTATTCTTTGCTGGTGAGCTGCAATTCTAAGCCTTTCCTCTTCTCTTCTTTCATCGAGAAGGTCAAGTGCTTCCAGTTGCAATTTTTCATTCTCACTTTGATCAAAATGGATCCTTCTCTGTGAGGGGACTTCAGTTTCCACTGGAATCATCGCTTCTGATCCGTATGCCAATGAAAATGGAGTATGCCCAGTCGCAGTTTTGTGAGTGGTCCTGTATGCGCATAGTGCAAGCGGTAACTTGTCGACCCAACCACCTTTTGCTCTTTCCAGCTGCTTTTTGATGGTTGATTTGATGATTTTGTTTACTGCTTCCACTTGCCCGTTTGCCTGCGGATGAGCCACTGCTGAGAAGCTTTTTCGGATCTTGAATCGTTTGCAAAAATCTTGGAACTCCTCGCTTTCAAACTGAGTACCATTGTCTGTGATTATCTTCTGCGGCACTCCATACCTGCAAATGATATTTTTAGTCACAAAACTTATCACTTTCTTAGAGGTAATAGTGGCCAATGGTTCGGCCTCAGCCCATTTAGTAAAATAATCAACAGCAATGATAGCATATTTAGTCCCTGATTTGGCAGTTGGCAAAGGCCCAATGAGATATATTCCCCATATGGCAAACGACCATGGACTAACCATTTGTGTTAGCTCAGTGGAAGGTGCTCTAGGAATTTTAACGAATCTCTGGCATTTATCACACTTTCGGGAATAGTCAGCAGCATCCTGATTAATTTCTGGCCAAAAGTATCCATAATGGAGGATTTTCTTTGCTAAAGTTTGACCACCTGTATGATCCCCACATTCCCCTCCGTGTACTTCAGTTAGAATTTTCTTAGCTTCTTCCTTTGTCACACATCGGAGTAATGGCATTGAAAATCCTCGTCTGTACAAACGACCATCTTGAACTATATATCTGGAGGCTTTCCTCATAAGCTTTTGTCGTTTTTTTTAATTTTCTGGCAGAGAACCATCGAGTAGATATTTTACTATCGGAGTCATCCATGATTCTTGCTCTTGGGATACATTCATAATCCAATCAACATCCATTTCATCTGTGCTTGGAACTGACAAGACTTCGACGGGAACTAACCCCAATAGTTGAGCTTCACCAGTACTTGAATACTTCGCGAGAGAATCCGCCTTCATATTTTGTTCTCGGGGGATATGGTTTATCGAATAACGGTCAAAATCTTGAAGGAGCTCCCAGGATTTAGATAAATAGGCAGGTAAATTCTCTCCTTTAGCTTGAAATTCCTTCTTGACTTGACAAACAATAAGTTGAGAATCACTGAAGATCTGTAATGCCTTGATGTTTAGTTCTTCAGCGATCCTTAAACCAGCAATGAGAACTTCATATTCAACTTCATTGTTTGCCGAAGGGAATTCTAGTCTCAGCGCATAACATAGCGATCGCCCTTCTGGGGTTTCAAGGACAACCCCTGCTCCGGAACAGTAATCATTCCTTGCGCCATCGACATACAATTTCCATTGGATTGGGATGATATCAATGACTTCTTCCTCACTATCACCCTTATCCGTACATTCTGCGATGAAATCTGCCAAAGATTGTCCATTGATTGATTTTCGGGGATGGTAAGTGATGTCATATTGGCTGAGTTTAATATTCCATTTCAAAAGACGGCCCGAAGTATCAGGACGGAATAGGACTTGCTTTATAGGTTGATCAGTGAGGACTTTGATGGGATGAGCTTGGAAATACGGCCTTAATTTTCTTGATGCGATCAACAAACAATAGGCGAGCTTTTCAAATCTTGAATAGTTCATCTTTGCCCCAGTGAATCTTTTGCTGATATAATAGACTGGGTGTTGAATCCTTGTGTCTTCCCGTACCAACACTGCACTGAGAGCATGAGACGAAATTGCCAAATATATGAGGAGATATTCACCACTGTCGAGCTTTGAAAGTATCAGAGGCACTTCCATATGACGAGCAAACTCATCAAATGCTTTCTTACATTCAGGAGTCCACTCGAAATTTTGTCTTCCTTTCTTCAGAGCATCAAAGAATGGAATGCATTTGTCAGTAACTTTGGAAATGAACCGACTCAAGGCAGCAACCTTTCCATTGAGTCTTTGCAATTCCTTCTTCGTTCTAGGAGCCTTGACCTCTCTCAAGGCAGTGATCTGAGATGGATTAGCCTCAATGCCTCTAGCGCTCACAATGAAACCCAAAAACTTTCCGGACTCCACTCCAAACGAACATTTCAAGGGATTAAGCTTCATTCTATACTTTTGGAGTACTGCAAACATCTCTGCCAAGTGATCCATGTGGTCCACTGCTTTCTTGGACTTTACTAGCATAGCATCAACATAAACTTCCATTGTCTTGCCAATCTATGGTTTAAACATGGCATTAACAAGCCTCTGGTAAGTTGTCCCTGCATTCTTGAGTCCGGAAGGCATGACCTTGTAGCAGTAGAGTCCAACATCTGTGATGAAGCTTGTATCCTCTTGATCCGGCTCATGCATCATAATCTGATTATATCCGGAGTATGCATCCATAAAAGATAACAATTCATGCCCTGCCGTTCCTTCCACCAACTGATCGATCCTGGGCAGCGGGAAACAGTCTTTGGGGCAGGCTTTGTTCAAATCTGAAAAGTCAATGCATACTCTCCACTTTCCGTTAGCCTTTTTTACCAGCACTGGATTTGATACCCAATTTGGATAAGTAGATTCTCTGATAAAATTGTTCTCCATGAGCCGATCAACTTCTTCTTTCAATGCTGCCGTCCTCTCAGGACCCTGAGTTCTTCTTTTCTGTTTCACAGGTGTAAACTTTGGATCAATATTTAGAGTGTGTACTGCAATCTCTGGGGATATTCCACATATGTTAGCATGAGTCCAAGCAAATACATCCAAATTAGCCTTCAAAAATGAAATCAAAACATTCTGAACTGTCGGGTTGAGTTGTGAACCCACATTAAGCACTTTGTTTGGGTCCTTTGGGTCAACAGGCACCGGTACTGTTACCTCTACTGGTACCACTCTATTCTCCCCTGCACTGGATTTCCTTGGATCCATCTCTCTTCGTGCCCCACTTCATTCAACAGTGCAGGGTCCACCCTGTAATTGCTACAAGGTTGGTTCTTTGATGCGGACTGGAATCGCCGCACCTTTTCCCATCTCTCTTTTCCTTGATTCCCGCAATTCTGCAAAGTAACACTCTCGCCCCGCATCTTGGTCTCCCTTAATCACACCAACTCCATTATCTATGGGCAACTTTAGAGTCAGACACCATGGAGCAAGAACAGCTTTGAATGCAGCGAGAGTTGGTCGGCCTAAAAAGGCATTATAGGCAGAGAATTCTTCTACAATTATAAAGGTTTGCTTTCGAGCCACCTTCCTCAGTCCCTTTCCGAGTTCTACAAACAAATCTATGGTCCCAATCGGCTGTTTGGGCTCTCCAGCAAGCCCAGCAATCTTAAGTGATGAAGCTTGAACGTCAGCCACTGGAATTTTCATTTGATCAAAGGTCTTCTTGAAGAGGATGTTGCATGATGCTCCACAATCAACTAGCACTCTACTCATAGTTGTCGGCCCAATACTAGCGGATATGACCAAAGGATCTATTATTGGAGCCTCGATACCCAAAGAATCCCTGGCACTGAACACAATATCATCTGTGGAAGTCTTTTGTTGCTTTAAAGGCGCATCATTCTCTAAGACAAAAACATTCTCTTCATCTGGTACATGCCTCAAGGCCCAGGCATACCATTCCATTTCACCCCAGCTTTTGCCTGCTGGGTGAGGTCCTCCAGTTATTATGTTGATAACAGGTCTTTCCGATACAAGTTCCACGGCTTTCTCACTTGAGGCAGGACGGTGAGCGGGAACTTGTTGTCCTCGAGTTGACGAAGCTGGGGCGTTTCTGTTCCTTTTCACATACTGCTGGAGTTTGTTTTCCTTCAAGAGTTGTTCAATCACCTCTTTCAACTGTCGGCATTCGTTGGTGTCATGGCCGGGCTGGTTGAGGAACCGACAGAACCTTCCACTTTTTTCCATCTTAATCGCAACTCTCATTTTAGGTGGTTTCGGATAATTGACCACATCTTTGGTTGCAAAGAAGATGTTTTCGGGGGTATCAGTCAAGGGTGTGAAATTGAAAGAACGGTCTTTCTTAGCGTCTCCCTGTTTCTTTCCACCATCATTTCCCTTTTTCTGAGTGTTAGGTTCCTTCTTATTCGAAGTAGCACCATTATTTCCGGCTTTCGTTGATACCACCTTAGCCGGTGTTTGGAGGCTCTCCAAGCGCATGAATTAATCCGCTTTCTTATAGAATTTGTCGATCGAGTTTGGTTCTTTCATTTTCCACCATTTTCCAAATTCGCTCGATTTATCAATCGCCCTCATCAAGTATGTCAGGACCATGCGTGGCTCAGCATTATCTACCTCAGCCAATGCTATGTTAAAGCGATTCTAAAACAACCTAATAGATTCTCCTGGATTTTTCTCTAGACTTGATAGCGATATTATATCCTTTGCTTTAGAAGCATACAATCGAAATTGCTCCTTGAACTTCCTGGTCAAATCGGAAAATTGATCGATGGATCTGACCGGCAGCTTCGTAAACCACAGTAGAGCTACACCTTTGAGATATACCGGGAAATATCGACATTTAATTTCATCCGACGCCCTGGCACCAGTAATATGCCAGTCGTACTTATGCAGAAACTCGTTTGGATCACTCGTCCCCTTGTAAGCTGGAATAGTAGGAGGAACGATTTTCCTTGGGAACTCCGCCTTCAAGATTTTTTCAGTAAACGGAGTTTTGCTTGGAGCAAATCCCCACTCTTTCTCATCTTCATCTCTTCGCATACTTTCTTTCATGATTTGACGAACCATACCCGAAAAATACTTTTCATCATTTAGAGACTCTGGATGGCACACATCAGCCACTCTCTCTGAATTCTGCCTTGACAATCGTTCACGGAGGCTCGACTGCGGCCCTGATACTCCAGCTTGAAGAGGAGTCCGTTCTACAAGGACTATGGCTCTTTGAGAAACGTTCCCTTCAACATCCTGAACTCCCGCAGTAGGGTTCTCATCATTATTACCCGGTTGACGGTTTGCCCCAAGTAGATCATTCAATTTACTCAAGATCAGGGCATTCTGGGCCTCCAATTGCGCATTCTGAGCATTTAATTGCTGATTCAATCCCAAAACTACGGCGTCCAATTCTGCTCGTGTAACTCCAACAGTTGGAGCTGCTTGACTTGAAGGAGGAGAGGTAGCGGTAATTGAACATTGTCGGGTCTTACAGAGCTTCGTTTTCTCCTAGGAGCCATTATTTCCAATAAACTTCTGGTTTTAAAAGAAATCCTTTCAACAATCCTTCGCGGAGCAATAGTGGAAGTTACCTGAGTTGGGTTCTCAGTGAAAGCACCAAAAATGTTAACGTAAAAATCAGACACTAACACCCCGGTGTGGATTGAAGTTGATCGAAAGCACCACCCGTAAACACGGGAACTAAAAACAAGTAGAAAAATCACAGAGAAAGCAGAAAGGACAACAGTTTTTATAGTGGTTCGGCTTGAGGTAAGCCTACATCAACTTTAATTCTCTTTATTGCTGAATCAATTACAACGTTACAACAATCTTCAATTACAATTCTGATGAGACAAACAACTAGAACTTTGATGAAGAAGAATTCTTCGAATCCATGTAGATTGCGTTAGATTTTCCCTCGAAGTTAGTTGAGATGCCTTTCTAAATTGAAGTGTCGAGTGAGTCAAGAATTCAGCAGAGTATTGGCGCTTGAAGAGATTGGCCAAAAGGTCCTCCCATATGTTGGAGCTATGGGCATATTTATAGGTGAATTATGGATAGGTGTTAGATCGTGAACGACCTAAGATATGTCGTAGGTCGCCTGCGATCTAGGAAACACGAGCTACGACTCAACAGTTGCATATCATTCGAAAATCGTGACAAGTCATCGGTCGTGAACGGTTTAAGGTAAGACTTAGGTCGCGAGCGACCTAAGGGGCATGGTCTGCGGCTTGATAGGATGCACTTGATCTGAATGAACAAGGTGACAAGTGGTAGGTCGTGTGCGACCTAGGAAAAGGAGCAACTTAACTATGTTGAGTTGTCTGGTGGTGCGACCTAAGTTGTCGCGACCTATAACTTAGCTCGTTAAGTCATTAGGTCGCTAGGTCGTTTCCTTCTTTAGCTGTTAAGTCGCTTGCCTATTGACTCGTTAGGTCGCTCCAACCTTTAGGTTGCCCTGGCCTTTAGGTCGTTAGGTCGCTGAGTGTGTTAGGTTGGAACTTCCTATAGGTCGCTAGGTCGGTGCACTTCATAGGTCGCTAAAGAACCGAAGCACTAGGTCGCTAAAGACCTTTGGTCGCGGAGTGCTTTGTGATCTTAGGTCGCTGCTGCAGTTAGGTCGTTAGCGCCCTTAGGTCGTTAGGTGACCTAAGTTTTAGGTCGTTAAGTCGCGTAAGTCTTAGGTCGCTTCATAAATAGGAGTTAACACAAACTGTCTTAAATAAACAAGATAGTTCTCAGCCAGGTAACGGGCAGGATTTGTCGGTGCACCACGAATCACCGTAGCAATGCAGCCGAAGGTTTAAGTACCTTCAGAGAAACAATTTAGTGTAATATTTACGAATCACCGTAATATTTATAACTGAATATTGCTCTGCTGTAGAGAAAGTGAACGACCTAAGGAAATTCGTTCCTCCTACTATTCCAGCTAACAAGGGGACGAGTGATCCAAACGAGTTTCTGTATAAGTATGACTGGCATATGACTAGTGCCAGGGCGTCGGATGAAATTAAATGTCGATATTTCCCGGTATATCTCAAAGGTGTAGCTCTACTGTGGTTTACGAAGCTGCCGGTCAGATCCATCGATCAATTTTCCGATTTGACCAGGAAGTTCAAGGAGCAATTTCGATTGTATGCTTCCAAAGTGTTCAGTTCAAAAACAAGTACAAAAGTCACAGGGAAAGCAGAAAAGACAACAACTTTTATAGTGGTTCGGCTTAGGGTAAGCCTACGTCCACTTTAATTCTCTTTATTACTGAATTGATCGCAACTTTACAATAATCTTCAATTACAATTCTGATGAGACAAACAACTAGAACTTTGATGCAGAAGAATTCTTTGAATCCATGTAGATTGCGTTAGATTTCCTCTCGAAGTTAGTTGAGATTCCTTTCGTACTTGAAGTGTCGAGTGAGTCGAGAATTCAGCAAAGTATCGGCGCTTAAAGAGATCGGCAAAAAGTCCCCTACATGTTTGAGGTAGGTTGGTTTTTTTTGGAAAATTTTCCCCTTGGGTCGTAAGTCGTGACCGACCTATGACAGGTCGTGGCCGACTTATCTGGCCAAACCCCACGGTCTCACATAGGTTCACTTGTATAAGTCCCATGTCACCCCCGAGTCAACACAACCTTGTATCAGTAATACGGCATCAGGCTTACATTTAGTAGCTTTAGGTCGTGGACGACTCAAGCTAGGTCGTGAGTCGTGAACTAGTTAACTGGCAAGCCGCAAGTCACGGCTTAATTTGTAAGTCCTGGATCGTGTACGAGTTAAGAGGCCACTGCGCCAAGTAGCTGCATTGAACTTGTCTCCCTTTTCTCGGGTCGTGAACGACCTAACATAGGTCATAGGTCGGCTGCGACTTAGGTATAGTTCATGATCTTGTCCCTGTCTTGAGCAGTTAGAGCGGCAAACTTTCTGGATAGTTAGGTCGACTTCTTAGGTTGGTAGCTATCTTAGGTCGGTAGCTATCTTAGGTCGGCATCTTGTTTTAGCATTAAGTCGGCAACCTTGTTAAAGCATTAGGTCGGCAACTGTTCAGCCTTAAGTCGGTATCCCTCTTAGGCCTTAGGTCGGCATCCCTCTCAAGCCTGTTAGGTCGGTATCCTTCTCAAGCCTGTTAGGTCGGTATCCTTTTGGGTCGGTAATCTTTTTAGTCGTTAAGTCATGGCCGGGGCGGAGTTAACAATTGCCCCTCGAAGTATACGCCTACTGGTTAGGTCGTGTGCTTCGATATCCTCTAACCCGTCCACTCTTTAAGTCGGTAGGTCGTACGCGACCTAACTGTTAGGTCGTACATGCCACTTCAGATCCCTCCACTGCAAGGTATAAGTCACATCTTCTTCTTCCTTCTCATTACCTACTCTCTTGCTTGATTCTGCCATTAAAAAATTTCCCCAGCTCCAAAAGGCAATTTCACTCCAATCAATTACTGACAACCTCTGCTATTCATCACGTAAGTAAACCCTCTTCCTTTGATCATAGATCATTGTTGGCTCATGAATTCCGTCACTCAAACTTAAACCACTTCCTTGCATTATGCTTCATCACGAATCCTATTACACCCATTGCTGATGGAGCTTAGGTTGCTTGGTTTGGCCATAAATGACCGATGAGGCGATGAAGATGGTTTGCTGATTCGGGCTAGTTGATTTTGATTCACGTTAGGATTGCAAGGTGTTGAATTTGTAGTGGTTTCAAATTGGTTTATTGGATGATCCGATAGCATGAAATAGCGTAAATGAAATGAGGGTTTTTTGGTTGAGGGATCGGCTATCGGGTTAACAGGTTGGGTGGAGCGAGATACTGGTCGAGGGGATGACTCGAAATTCTCACGGCTTAGTTAGTTTCTGAATATACCGACTTAGAAATTTCTTGCAACCTCGGCTGCACACGATTTAATTTTTAGGTCGTATCGATTTCCTGACGACTTAGGACTTGGGCCGTACGAGCGACTCAACCCTTTGGATTCTTAGCTCGACCTATATTTTGGCCGACCTAATCCTTAAACCGTGGCCGAGTAAACCCTTAACTGTGGCCGAGTTAACCCTTAAACCGTGGCCGAGTTAACACTTAAATCGTGGCCGAGTTAACCCTTAAACCGTGGCCGAGTTAACCCTTGGGGAATTTCACACCACTTTTTGAACCAAAGCCTTCCTCCTTACTACTTCTCACGACCTAAAGAACTGCCGATTTGAGGAAACAGAAAACTAATCTTAACTCGCGAGAGATTCCTTGGGTCGTAGCCGAGTTAAAACTTGGATGCCCAACTTGAATTCTCACTTAAAAGCATAACTCCAATTTGAATTCTTAACTCGATCTACTGGACTGAACTACTTAAATCCTGGATTGTTTTAACTCTGCTGCCTTTTTTTCCACATACCACATTAACTTATAGGCTAACAACCTGCTGAAAACAACAATCGCAAAAAAAACCAAGGCAAAAATACTGCCATTGACTGCCCACATTAAATGACAGATTAGTCGACATAAAGTAATCAACTTAAATGCACTGTATGAAATGCTGTGAACCAATCAACTAAAGTGAAGTATTGATGCAAAGCATTGCCAACTTGAACTGATTTGCTTGCATCAACATTACACTTGCATATTAAGACAACGATCCCTGGACTTTATAACTGACAAATACTTGCTAGTTTTTATTCCAGTTACATTTGCTTATTGTTTGATTGATTTTACACAACACTCCACACACTTTAGGAAACGTGCACCTTTATGTTTGAACATCCAGTTGTTTGTGTAGAATGACTTCCCACCAAGAAGAAGAAGGGGTAGCTCAAGCTGAAGAGACCTTTCCGATAGCTATTCCCGTAGAGAATCTCCAGAGAGAACTTCGACTATCCTAACTCCGAGAGCGTTCATTCAGCTACGTACTCAGTTTGGTTTTGCTGAAAATGATGCTCTACTTCCCGGACCAAATGATACTGCCGACAGTCCTCCCCACGGTTTTGTCGCAGTCAATCGTCAAATTTTCCTAAGCGGGGCGATTCCTCCCTTTAATGACTTCCTACGAACCCTCCTCCTCCGGTTGACAATCTCTCCGTTCCAACTTCATCCTAATGGCTACGCCATCTTGATGGGGTTGTGTGTTTTGTTTAGGAGAACTCTTGATCGCTTGCCGAGTTTTGAAGAAATTCACTACTTATGCTCGTTTGCAAAGTGTAAAGACGATCCTTCCCTTATTATTGTGAGAAGCGCTAGAAACCGCAAGCTTATTTCTGATCTTACCGAAAGTGTTCATGGATTTTTGAACCAGTTTTTCTTTGCTCGCTGCCCCCAGGGTTTTATGCCATCTGGAGAGTAGGAAGTAAGATTACTTGTTTCTATTTTCTCCAATTCCAAACTTATCGAGATCTGAATTACCAATTGCTAATTTCATTCTTTGCTCTTTTCAGCACTTCCTCTCCCTTCTAGAGATCCAAGCCATAAGCAAATTTTTGAAAGATTGAGTGTCGTTGCCGCGGAAGAGAGAAGTATAAAATTTTTGTTGAGGGATGAACTTTTGCATCAGTATGGACTTTTGCACGCTTCTCGCTCTACACACCCCCATGAGGTTCTAGACTCCCCGCCTAAAGCATTAGATGCCCCAGTTTCCACTGACGAACCCTTACCAAAAGAAACTGCCTCCGCTGGTGAAGTGTTCTACCACTGTTGATGTTGCGGGGTCATCTGGCAAATTCTCACTTGCCCAGTCATTGAGGAAGAAGAGCCTCAGAGATCTCCTCGACATTCACAGAAGTCTGGCGAAGAAGCCGGGAAAACAAGTCCAGTCAGGCAGAGTGGGGACAACACTTTCGAAGGGTTGAGCGACCTCTTTTCCACCTCATAGGAGATCTTTAAAGACGACCCTGTAAGTACTAGGGTTTCTTCTTCAGTAGTGGAAGCGACTTCTTCTTCGCAACAAGCTCCGTCGACCCAAGAGTCGACGTTAACTACTACCCCCACGATAACTCCGCAATCAAAGAGTGGTTCATAGTTTGATGCGCGTAGTTTGCACATCACACACACTTAGAATCTTTCGGCACTTTTATACTCCTAACTCTTTGTACTTTGAAGATTCTAAAGTTATGCTTCTTTTCTCTGAAGACTTTTAAGACTTGTTTTTTTATTTCAGATTCTCCGATGGGACGCAGCGGCTCTTACTATGACGACTTTCAGCGCTACGGGAGGCGTAGTCAATATGATTATAGGCGCTACCTTCCTGTTCACAGAGAAACTGATGAAGAGAGAGCCGCCCAAAAGGCTCAGGAGAGCAGGGCTCAAGAAGAGCGTTATGAGAGAAAAGAAAGGGAGGAGCACCATGATTCTTCCCAGAGAGGTGACGACTCTCACAAGAGAAAGTCGCATGATGATCGGGGAAAAAGCCATATGGTTGAGGACCCAAGCAAGCGTGACCAGCATGGTGAGAAGCATGCATCTACAACTCCTGAAAAGGCCACTGCCCCTGTTTCACTCGACATCCCTTCTGGCTCTCCTGCTCTCGGGAAGACAGACATTCAAGCAATAGTTAATAGGCCTAAATTTCAAGTGGGACCAGGCCCAGCTACTTTGCAAAGCCGGTTTCCTCAATGGTGCTTGAAGGGGGTCCGCTTTGATCTCGATTTAGTTCCAATTGAAAAGCCCGCCATGCGGCGAAATCTCGATGACGTCAGGCTTGATATTGAAAGAATGTTGAACTGGCAAAAGCTTGTTGACGAGCTTCAAAGGGTAAACCGTGCGAATCTCGAGGCCATGCTTACTATGGAAAATGACAAAGCTGAATGGGAAAAGGTTCTTGAGCAGTATGATACTGGGATGAGGAGCGGTACTACTTATAATGAAGAGCTTGAAGCGAATGTCGAGAAGCTTAAAGAAGAACTCGCCACTTCTTCTACTTCCTGCACTCAAAAAGAAGAAGTGCTTCAGAAACAAGTGAGAGATGCTCATGACTGCTAAAGAGACGCCGAAGACTGGCTCGAAGTGCAAAAAAGAATCAATGAGGGCTATATTGCTGATATTGCAGAGCTTCGGAAGAAAACCGACTCTCAAGAGGCGGAGATCGAAATGCTTAAGCTTCAACTCTCCAAAGCTGAAAGAGAGCGTGATGAGGCCGTTGCCGGTAAAATTGCAGCTGAAGAATCTCATGAGGCAACGAAGACCAGCATCAGCTCGACATTATTTGACTTCTACCTGCATAGTGTCTTGGGGCGCGGTAGCCTCGCCTTCCTAGGTCCCAAATATGAAGTTACTCTGGCTGAAGTGTGGGAGGCCGCACTTGACATGCTTGGCGGTAAAGGTGCTAGCTATACCGAATCAGCTCTTGAGGAGCATTACTTGGATGACGACGCTCGCGCCGCTCTCGCCAAGGGAAAAGAACAACTTGCAAAATTAAGAGCCGAGATGGCCGAAGGGGAACGTTTAGGAAAAACTGCTTCAACTATTCCAGTCCAGCCTTCACCTTCGGCCGAAATCGACATTGTCGGCTCCAGTTCTCATTCTCCATCCCCGGTCAAAGTTACAACTGAGATTACAAGTACACAGGGTGGAGATGAAGGCAAAGAGAGCGCCGAAGCACAGGCTTATGTGGTTGATATCACGAAGCCGACTTCTCCAGGTAACTCTACTGTTAATCTTGCCTAAGTAGACTGCTCATTTGATTCTTATGAGTTCGATGAGCTTCTCGACTATTTCCTGAACCTCAATGAGCCTTTATCTCCTCTCTTTACTGACTTTAATTTCTTTTCTTCCGTAGAGAAAGTGTCGAGCATCATTCAGATTCCTCCTCCTCCAATTATTCCTCCTCCGCCTCTCCAGGTCACTCCTCCATCCGCCTCTCAACTCGGGTCGCAAGAGGAGCAAATAGAGGCTCTTCATGGCTTAGATGATCCTATTGCTTCTCAAGAACACGGGGGAGAAGGGCTTGGAGAAGGCAATGAGTCTCCGGAGCGAACCACTTCTGATAACATAAAATTATCTGCTCTTGTTACTCCGGGAAGTGAGTCTTCTTCAAGGAGAAGGAGGAAGCGTGTCACTTCCAAGAAGAGAAGGAAGGACATTCTTGTTTCTGAAGAGGAAACAAAAGTTGATCCGGCAGTAACCCTCTCTCCTTCATCCTCGACTCTCCCAAGCCGTCCTGAAAAGCAGCCTATTAGGTCAGGTGAAGGCTCTAAGGGTGGTGGTAGGAAGAAGTAAGGGGTCCTGCTTCGATTTATTTTTACGTTTTTCTTTTATTTTTACTTTTTTCTTTTTGCATGTACTGGCCGGAGATTGTGCGGGTACCGGCCTCCGCTTTTCTCTTTCTTTTTATTTTGAAACCTGTACCTGTACAAAATTTTGATAGTATTGAATAAAATGATTCTTTTTGTTTGCACAAACTTCTGTCTGTATTTGAGAATGCATTTACTATTCATTTTTGTACAAGTTTCTTTATATGATATTGCAGTGAGCTTGTGGTATGTTGTTTGAGCGTAATTTTTACCAATGTAGCTATACCATGTTGCCCCTATACCTTAAGCTTGTTGCAATATTTTATACTTTAAGGGGACTTGCACTCTTATTTTCTGGAGAATAATTATTCCGTACTTGGAGGAATACTATTCTGCTCAAAATAGAGTACAACTCACTCCATATGAGTTTCTACGCTTCATCCTTCGAAGATATCACTTTTTCTTTTGTGCTTTCATACATTTTTACCAAGTGAATTCTCCTATGTTGTAAAGCAGGCCTCTGAAGGGACTTTAACTTCTTTTTGAGGAAGAGTATTTTCAAGAATAGAAGAACCAGTCTTCCTTTGAAAGCTAAAGTGTGCCTTTGAAGAGGGCTTCTTCTCTCTCTTTTTTATATTGCGCCTCGGTGGCGGGCTTTTGATCTTTGCTTTGCATTTCTGGTGAAATGCTTCTTTGAAAAGTTGTACCTCTGAGGAGAGATTTTCCACGTTTCAACACTTGGATGTTTTATTTCAATCTCCGTGAAACGTGTGCCTCCGAGGAGGGCTTTCCACGTTTGAACACTTGGAAGTTTTATTTCAATCTCGGTGAAACGTGTGCCTCCGAAGAGGTCTTTCTGTTTGATTGCACCTCTGGTAAGAGGTTTTTCTGTTTGATTGTGCCCCTGGGACGGTGTCTTTTTTGTGTGTTTCTGCCCCTTGGGAGAGGTCTTTTGTTTTCCCTGTTCGCTGGGAAGCGGGCCTCCGAAGAGGGCTTTTCACATTTTATCTCACGGTAGTGTATCATCGATCTTAGTGAAATGTGTGCCTCTAAGTAGGGTTTTTGCCTGGAAGTTTGGAGTTTCTTTCTCTCGGTTGGACGGATTCATGGGAGTGTATCGACCGATCAGTCCGCAACTTTGTATCGAGAAAGATCTCCCTTTTTCTGGTTTAGCCCGCTCGAGGTCTTTTCGCATTTCAACTGTGGTGAAATGGGCCTCCGAAGAGGGCTTTTCACGTTTCAACACTTGGAAGTTTTATTTCAATCTCGGTGAAACGTGTGCCTCTGAGTAGGGCTTTTGCCTGGAAGTTTGGAGTTTCTTTCTCTCCGTTGGATGGATTCACGGGAGTGTACCAACCGATCAGTCCGCAACTTTGTATCGAGAAAGATCTCTCTTTTTCTGGTTGAGCCCGCTCTAGGTCTTTGTCCTCCGAAGAGTTGTGCCTCTGAAGAGGTCTTTTGCTGTTTGATGCTTGCTCGCTCATGTCTCTTTGCCATCTATTCATGTTGGCGATCCGCGTTGTCTTTTGCAAGTGTCATCCCTTTTTAGTTGCCAATAATTTCCCTTATCCAAAGAAATATACTTCATAGTTAAGCTAGTTGGTGGTGGTAGACACAGGCTATTTAACTGGCTGTTTGTTTGTACAAACATTTGCAGTTAGTTAGAAATGGTCCACTTTCATCCACATCGATAACTTTTGTTCGAAGCACTTCTTTTGTAGGATTTGAGTATGGAAATTTTGAATGGTTTAGCATTTGCTAGCTGGGTGATGTAGGAGATCGCTTGGTCTTGCGATGGGTAGGCTTTGTTTTTATGGCCTGCATTATTAAATCGACATTTTAGTAACACAGTTAACGTATTTTATATGTCGAAATAAAAGAAGCAGTTTATAATAGTAGAGAACACAAGATTTATAGTGGTTCGGCCAAAAACTGGGCCTACATCCACTTTATAGCTTTTCATTATTCACTTGCTTTACAATTGCTTTCAATACAAGAATCATATATTCATAATTCTTTTACAACATTTCAGCAAAGCTTTCAAGTAAAATAAAGATGCAAAAGATTGCTGTTCCAAGCTCTTGGGATTGGTTCTCCTTCGACAGTTGTGAGTTTGAATGTGCCATCAAGGAGTTTCACGCCTATAACATATGGCCCTTCCCAGTTTGGCCCAAACACACCTATGGCTGCCATAATTCTCTTCAGGACTAAGTCTCCAACTTCAAAGCTGCGCTGACGAACTTTGGAATTGAAGTGCCTGGCTATTCTTTGCTGGTGAGCTGCAATTCTAAGCCTAGTCTCTTCTCTTCTTTCATCGAGGAGGTCAAGTGTTTCCAATTGCAATTTTTCATTCTCATCTTGATCAAAATGGATCCTTCTGTGTGAGGGGACTTCAGTTTCCACTGGAATCATTGCTTTTGATCCGTATGCCAATGGAAATGGAGTATGCCGAGTCGCAGTTTTGTGGGTGGTTCTGTATGCCCATAGTGCAAGCGGTAACTTATCGACCCAACCACCTTTTGCTTTTTCCAGCTGCTTTTTGATGGTTGATTTGATGATTTTGTTTACTGCTTCCACTTGCCCGTTTGCCTGCGGATGAGCCACTGCTGAGAAGCTTTTTTGGATCTTGAATCGTTTGCAAAAATCTTGGAACTCTTCACTTTCAAACTGAGTACCATTGTCTGTGATTATCTTCTGAGGCACACCATACCTGCAAATGATATTTTTAGTCCCAAAACTTATCATTTTCTTAGAGGTAATAGTAGCCAATGGTTCGGCTTCAGCCCATTTAGTGAAGTAATCAACATCAATGATAGCATATTTAATTCCCGATTTGGCAGTCGGCAAAGGCCCAATGAGATCTATTCCCTAGATGGCAAACGGCCATGGACTGACCATTTGTGTTAGCTCAGTGGAATGTGCCCTTGGAATTTTAGCGAATCTCTGGCATTTATCACACTTTCGGGAATAGTCAACAACATCCTGATTAATTTCTGGCCAAAAGTATCCATAACGGAGGATTTTCTTTGCTAAAGTTTGACCACCTTTATGATCCCCACATTCCCCTCCGTGTACTTCAGTCAGAATTGTCTTAGCTTCTTCCTTTGTCACACATCAGAGTAATGGCATTGAAAATCCTCGTCTGTACAAATGACCATCTTGAACTATATATCTGGAGGCTTTCCTCATCAGCTTCTGTCGTTCTTTTAAACTTTCTGGCAAAGAACCATTGAGTTAACATTCAAGTATCGGAGTCATCCATGATTCTTGTTCTTGGGATACATTCATAATCCAATCAACATCCATTTCATCCGTGCTTGGAGCTGACAAGACTTCGACGGGAAATAATCCCAATAGTTGAGCTTCACCAGTACTCGAATACTTTGCGAGAGAATCCGCCTTCATGTTCTCTTCTCGGGGTATATGGTTTATTGAATAACGGCCAAAATTTTGAAGAAGCTTCCAGGCTTTTGATAAATAGGCGGGTAGATTCCCTCCTTTAGCTTGAAATTCCTTCCTGACTTGGCAAACAATAAGTTGAGAATCACTGAAGATCTGCAATGCCTTGATGTTTAGTTCTTTAGCGATCCTTAAACCAGCGATGAGAGCTTCATATTCATCCTCATTGTATGTCGAAGGGAATTCTAGTCTCAGCGCATAACATAGCGATCGCCCTTCTGGGGTTTCAAGGACAACCCCTGCTCCGGAACAATAATCATTCCTTGCGCCATCGACATACAATTTCCATTGGATTGGGACGCTACCAGTGACTTATTCCTCAATATCACCCTTATCCGCACATTCTGCGACGAAATCTGCCAAAGCTTGTCCATTGATTGCTTTTCGGGGATGGTAAGTGATGTCATATTGGCTGAGTTCGATATTCCATTTCAAAAGACGGCCCGAAGTCTCAGGACGGAATAAGACTTGCTTTAGAGGTTGATCAGTGAGGACTTTGATGGGATGAGCTTGGAAATACGGCCTCAATTTTCTTGATGCGATCAACAAACAATAGGCGAGCTTTTCTAACCTTGAATAGTTCATCTCTGCCCTAGCGAATCTTTTGCTGATATAATAGACTGGGCGTTGAATCCTTGCGTCTTCCCGTACCAACACTACACTGAGAGCATGAGATGAAATTGCCAAATATATGAAGAGATCTTCACCATTGTCAGGCTTCGAAAGTATCGGAGGCACTTCCATATGACGAACCAACTCATCAAATGCTTTCGGACATTCAGGAGTCCACTCAAAGTTTTTTCTTCCTTTCTTCAGAGCATCAAAGAATGGAATGCATTTGTAAGTAGCTTTTGAAATGAACCGACTCAAGGCGGCAACCTTTCCATTGAGACTTTGCAACTCCTTCTTCTTTCTAGGAGCTTTGACCTCTCTCCGGGCAGTGATCTGAGCAGGATTAGCTTCAATGAACCTAGCGCTCACAATGAACCCCAAAAACTTTCCGGACTCCACTCCAAATGAACATTTCAAGGGATTAAGCATCATTCTGTATTTTCAGAGTACTGCGAACATCTCTGCCAAGCGATCCATGTGGTACACTGCTTTCTTAGACTTCACTAGCATGTCATCAACATAAACTTCCATTGTCTTGCCAATCTGCGGTTTAAACATGGCATTAACAAGCCTTTGGTAAGTTGCCCCTGCATTCTTTAGTCCGAAAGGCATGACCTTGCAGCAGTAGAGTCCAACATCTGTGATGAAGCTTGTGTCCTCTTGATCTGGCTCATGCATCATAATCTGGTTATATCCGGAGTATGCATCCATAAAAGATAACAATTCATGCTCTGCGGTTACATCCACCAACTGATCGATCCTTGGCAGCGGGAAACAGTCTTTGGGGCAGGCATTGTTCAGATCTGAAAATTAAATGCATACTCTCCATTTCCCTTTAGCTTTTTTAACCAGCACTGGATTTGATACCCAATTTGGATAAGTAGATTCTCTGAAGAAACCGTTCTCCATGAGCCGATCCACTTCTTCCTTTAACGCTGCCGTTCTCTCAGGACCCTGGGTTCTTCTCTTCTGTTTGACAGGTGTAAACTTTGGATCAATGTTCAGAGTGTGTACTGCAATCTCTGGGGATATTCCACACATGTCAGCATGAGTCCAAGCGAATACATCCAAATTAGCATTCAAAAAATGAAATCAGAACATTCTGAACTGTTGTGTTGAGTTGTGAACCCACATTAAGGACTTTGTTTGGGTCCTTTGGGTCAACGGGCACCGGCACTGTTACCTCCACCGGTACTACCCTATTCTCCCCTGCACTGGCTTTCCTTGGATCCATCACTCTTCGTGCCCCACTACATTCGCCAGTGCAGGGTCCACCTTGTAATTGCTACAAGGTTGGTTCCTTGGTGCGGACTGGAGCCGCCACACCTTTTCCCATTTCTCTTTTCCTTGATTCACGCAGCTCTGTAAGATAACATTCTCGTCCCGCATCTTGGTCTCCTTTAATCACGCCAAATCCATTATCCGTGGGGAATTTTATGGTCAGACACCATGGGGCAAGAACAGCTTTAAACGCAGCAAGAGTCGGTCGGCCTAGAAAGGCATTGTAGGCAGAGACTTCTTCAACAATTATAAAGGTTTGCTTTCGAGCCACCTTCCTTGGTCCTTTTCCAAGTTCTACAAACAAATCTATGGTCCCAATCGGTTGTTTGGGTTCTCCAGCAAACCCAGCAATCTTAAGTGATGAAGCTTGAACATCAGCCATTGGAATTTTCATTTGATCAAAGGTCTTCTTGAAGAGGATGTTGCATGAAGCTCCACAATCAACTAGAACTCTTCTCACAGTTGCCAGCTCAATACTAGCGGATATGACCAAAGGATCTATGGTCGGAGCCTCGATACCCAAAGAATCCCTGGCACTAAATACAATATCATCTGTGGAAGTCTTTTATTGCTTTAAAGGCACATCATTCTCTAAAACAAAATCATTCTCTTCAGCTGGTACATGCCTCAAGGCTCGGGCATACCTTTCCATCTCTCCCCAGCTTTAGACTGCTGGGTGAGGTCCTCCAGTTATTATATTGATGACAGGCCTTTCCGATTCATGTTCCACGACCTTCTCACTTGAGCCAGGACGGTGAGTGGGAACTTGTTGTCCTTGAGTTGACGGAGCTGGGTCATTTTTGTTCCTTTTCACATACTGCTGGAGCTTGTTTTCCTTCAAGAGTTGTTCAATTACGTCTTTCAACTGACGGCATTCATTGGTGTCATGGCCGGGCTGATTGTGGAACCGGCAGAACCTTCCACTTTTTTCCATCTTAATCCCAACTCTCATTTTAGGTGGTGTCGAATAATTGACATCATCTTTAGTCGCAAAGAAGATGTTTTTAGGGGTATCAGTCAAGGGTGTAAAATTGAAAGAATGGCCTTTCTTAGCATCTCCCTGTTTCTTTCCACCATCATTTCCCCTTTTCTGAGTTTTAGGTTCTTTCTTGTTCAAAGTAGCACCATTGTTCCCGGCTTCCGCTGATACCACCTTAGCCGGTGTTTGGAGGCTCTCCAAGCGCATGAATTCATCCGCTTTCTTGTAGAATTTGTCAAGTGAGTTTGGTTCTTTCATTTTCAACCATTTTCCAAATTTACTCGATTTGTCAATTGCCCTCATCAAGTATGTTAGGACCATGCGTGGCTCAGCATTATCTACCTCGGCCAATGCTATGTTAAAACGATTTAAAAATGATCTGAAAGATTCTCCTAGATTTTGCTCTAGACTTGACAGTGACATTATATCCTTTGCTTTAGAAGCATACAATCGAAATTGCTCCTTGAATTTCCTGGTCAAATCGGAGAATTGATCAATGGACCTGACTGGCAGCTTTGTAAACCACAATAGAGCCACACCTTCGAGATATACCGGGAAATATCGACATTTAATTTCATCAGATGCCCTGGAACCAGTCATATGCCAGTCGTACTTATACAGAAACTCGTTAGGATCACTCGTCCCCTTGTAAGCCGGAATAGTAGGGGGAACGAATTTCCTTGGGAACTCTGCCTTCAAGATATTTTCAGTAAATGGAGTTTTGCTTGCAGCAAAACCCCACTCTTTCTCATCTTCATCTCTTCGCATATTTTCCTTCATGATTTGACGAACCATACCCGAAAAATACTCTTCATCATTTAGAGGCTCTGGAGGGCACACATCAGCCACTCTCTCTGAATTTTGCCTTGACAATCGTTCACAGAGGGTTGGCATCGGCCCTGATCCTCCAGCTTGAGGAGGAGTCCTTTCTACAGGGTCTGCGGCTCTTTGAGAAATGTTTCCTTCAAAATCCTGAACTCCCACAGTAGGGTTCCCATCATTATTAACCGGTTGACGATTTGCCCCTAGCAGATCATTCGACTTACTCAAGATCAGGGCATTCTGGGCATTCTGAGCTTCCAACTGCGCATTCTGAGCATTCAATTGTTGATTCAGCCCCAAAACTACGGCGTCCAATTCTGCTCGCGTAACTCCAACAGTTGGAGCTGCTTGACTTGAAGGAGGAGAGGTAGCAGTATTCTCTTGAACATTGTCGGATCTTACAGAACTTCGTTTTCTCCCAGGAGCCATTATTTCCAATAAACTTCTGGTTTTACAAGAAATCCTTTCAACAATCCTTCGCGGAGCAATAGTGGAAGTTTCCTGAGTTCAGTTCTCAGTGAAAGCACCAAAAATGTTAACGTAAAAAATCAGAAGCTAACACCCCGGTGTAGATTGAAGTTGAGCGAAAGCACCACCCGTGAACACGGGAACTAAAAACAAGTAGAAAAGTCACAGGGAAAGCAGAAAAGACAACATCTTTTATAGTGGTTCGGCTTAGGGTAAGCCTACGTCCACTTTAATTCTCTTTATTACGGAATTGATCACAACTTTACAACAATCTTCAATTACAATTCTGATGAGACAAACAACTAGAACTTTAATGCAGAAGAATTCTTTGAATCCATGTAGATTGCGTTAGATTTCCTCTCGAAGTTAGTTGAGATGCCTTTCGTACTTGATGTGTCGAGTGAGTCGAGAATTCAGCAGAGTATCGGCGCTTAAAGAGATCGTCAAAAAGTCCCCTACATGTTTGAGGTAGGTTGGTATTTATAGAAAAATTTTCCCCTTGGGTCGTAAGTCGTGACCGACCTATGACAGGTCGTGGCGACTTATCTGGCCAAACCCCACGGTCTCACATAGGTTCACTTGTATAAGTCCCAGGTCGCCCCCGAGTCAACACAACTTTGTATCTTTAATACGGCATCTGGCTTACATTTAGTAGCTTTAGGTCGTGGACGACTCAAGCTAGGTCGTGAGTCGTGAATGAGTTAACTGGCAAGCCGCAAGTCACGGCTTAATTGGTAAGTCCTGGATCGTGTACGAGTTAAGAGGCCACTGCGCCAAGTAGCTACATTGAACTTGTCTCCCTTTTCTCGGGTCGTGAACGACCTAACATAGGTCATAGGTCGGCTGCGACTTAGGTATAGTTCATGATCTTGTCCCTGTCTTGAGCAGTTAGAGCGGCAAACTTTCTGGATAGTTAGGTCGGCTTCTTAGGTCGGTAGCTATCTTAGGTCGGTAGCTATCTTAGGTCGGCATCTTGTTTTAGCATTAAGTCGGCAACCTTGATAAAGCATTAGGTCGGCAACTATTCAGCCTTAAGTCGGTATCCCTCTTAGGCCTTAGGTCGGCATCCCTCTCAAGCCTGTTAGGTCGGTATCCTTCTCAAGCCTGTTAGGTCGGTATCCTTTTGGGTCGGTAATCTTTCTAGTCGTTGAGTCATGGCCGGGGCGGAGTTAACACACATGGCATTCACCATATCTAATTAAATAAAATAGTGAAATTTAAAATTATAAAGAAAACCTTGAGTTTCCCATATGCCATTATTAAACATCTAAGAAAAATCTGAAGCAACAGTAACAATAGATTTGAGAATCTCAAATCTTAACATCCAAGAAAAAAATAAAGTAAAAGATCAAGTTTTAGTTCAAAGCAACCTGGAAAACAGAATGAAACCAAAAAAAAGGAAAGCATCTTCATTGCTCAAGCCTGGAAAACATGCGAAATTCAAAGTAAAGCAAGTTCCAGATCTTTCAAAAACTAAAGCATTTTAAAGATCTGGAAAACAGAATGAATAAAGAAGAAAGAAATGGCAGTTTAAAATTCAAGAATGCAAAGGCTTTCAATCTGAAAGCAAATCAACTCAAAGGCAAGTGAATTTCCTTTAAAAAAATTGAGTTTAATGTTGTAATCAGTAAATAAAACAAAGATTTGAACAACTTTATTTAATAAGATGCAGGAAAACAAATGACACAGCGGATAATTAACAAAACGATATGGATCGATGAAAGTAGCAATCGGTGGATTGAAGATACTGAAATGCCCAAATTCGTTGATCCAAAGATACCGAATTCTTGCTATCTTCGTCACGTTGATCGCGCACGATACCGTGAAAGAATATCTTCAATTCTTCAGACGTTGATCAAGCGCACATGATTCCGCGAATCGGCTTCAACAATCGTTGATTCGAGCGCACTCGAATAACCGAAAGTGGAGATAGGAGATTACACTCAACTATCAATCTAGGATGAAAACACACAGCAATCAAACAAGAATTTTATTCAAAAAACAACAACCACAAATGTACAATACACTCCCTATTTATAGCATTTCACAACCTAACCTTAAGTCGTTACCGACTCACGACTCAACTTAGGTCGTACGCGACCTAACACAGTGACATACCCTCATTACAACCCAACACATATTTACAACACTTAGGTCGTATGCGACCTAACAACTCACGCGACTTAACAGAAAGTTCAAACATATTACAACATAGTATCAACGACATACGACTTATGACCTAACTTAGGTCGTCTACGACTTAACCTTCACGAGTTACAACAAACACTTATCCAACGTATTTTCAACAGGACCTCTGACCTATCATAGGTCGTATGCGACTTATACTTAGTCGTTGCCGACCTAACAGACACACACATCTCAAAACAGTAAGCGACCTAATCAACACGACTTAAGACACATCGACTCACACTTAAATCGTAAACGACTTAAAAACACTGCTTAAAGAAATACAGACTCATCACAACACTTAGGTCGTGTACGACCTACTGAAGATACCCCGGTAGCGACCTAGCCTTCATGCGCTTCCTCTTCCTTCAGTCACATTCCTTTAGATCGTTGCTGACTTAAGTCTTCTTTCTTTGGTCACTACCGACCTAAAACCTCTGAACGACTTAAAACCGAAGGTGCATCATCCTTAAGTCGTGTACGACTTATCCCCTGAGCTGCATCATCGAAGGAGTTAGGTCGTAGCTCTTTAGCCCGAGACCCTTTAGGTCATAGCTCCTTTCCCTTTTCTTTGTTAGGTCGTGACCGACCTATAGCTATTCCATTAGATCGTGGACGACCCAAGCATTGTTCCTTAGGTCGTGGACGACCTAAGTCTGGTAAATTTGTAGATCGCACTGCTTCGACCAGGAATTGGGTTGCATCATCCTCCCTGGGTTGAGAAAAATTCGCCCTCGAATTTGTAAACTCTTCTTCCACAACAATCTCACCTCCATGATACGGAATTAAATGTTTGACGTTAAAACATCAGAAGTATAAACATCATCTGGTAATTTTAATCGATATGCATTCTCACTAATTTTCTTCAAAACTTCAACTGGACCAATTTTCCGTGCTTTCAATTTATTGTACGTTCCCACCGGACAATGATCTTTTGTCAACACAGCATACACCAAATCACCCTCGTTAAATTTAACATTTCGTCGCTACAAATCTGCAGTTTGCTTGTATTTATCATTGGCTCTCTCCAATCTTTCCTGAACGATTTTATGACATTCAGTCAATCCATCAACAAAATCTATAACTCTTTTAACCGTCCCCTTCGGTTGTGGTACTACTGCTAAATCCAACGGTCCCCTAGGTAAATTTGAATATACAGTCTGAAATGGACTGAATCCTGTACTACGATTCACCGCATGATTATGAGCAAACTCTGCCTGACATAACTTCACATCCCAACTTTTCAGATTATCTTTCACCAGACATCTCAATAAATTTCCCAACGTTCTGTTCACAACCTCCATCTGTCCATCTGTTTGTGGATGGTAAGCGCTACTATATTTCAGCTTCGTTCCAACCAACTTCCACAAACTTAACCAAAAGTGACTCAGAAAACGAGTATCTCTATCTGACACAATAGATTCTGGCCATCCATGAAGTCGATAGATTTCTTTGAAAAATAACTGAGCAATATGAACAGCATCTGCCGTCTTCTTACAAGCAACAAAATGTACCATCTTCGAGAAACGATCCACCACAACATATATCGATTCATTTCCCCTTTGAGTTCTCGGCAAACCCAACACGAAATCCATGCTAATGTCCACCCATGGTTTTGTAGGTACAGGTAAAGGCATATACAAACCCGCATTTGTAGCTATCCCTTTCGAAACTTGACATACATGACATCTCTGAACAAACCTTTCAACTTCCCTTCTCATTGACGGCCAATAATAAGACTGAGAAATCAACTGCAATGTTCGATCTCTACCCTCATGTCCTTCTTCGTGCAACTCTTTCACAATTTTCATTCTCAAGCTGCAATCTGGTACACATAATTGATTCCCCTTGAATAAGAATCCATCTATCAACACAAATTCATCAGTACTCCCATCCTTGACTTTCTCAACGAACTTCGTAAAGTAAGGATTTTCTTTAATTAACTCTGGCAATAGTTCAAATCCTGTCACTTCAACCTTCATCGTTGTCAACAAATGATTCCCCTGCTCAATGCATCAGCTACACGATTCGTCTCTCCTGATTTGTGCTTAACAAAAAAAAGTAAACTGTTGTAAATACGCGACCCATGAAGCGTGCCTAGCTGAGATTTTATCCTGTCCTTGCAAATGCTTCAAAGCTTCATGATCCGTATAGAGAACAAACTCCTTCTGAAACAGATAATGTCTCCAGTGCTTCACTGCTTGAACAACTGCGTAAAACTCAACATCATAAGTGTTATATCTCAGCTTAGCTCAAGACAACTTCTCACTGAAATAAGCAACCAGTCTTCCTTTCTGACTTAAAACTCCACCAACTCCAACCTTCGACGCATCAGTATGTAACTCAAACAACAACTGAAAATCCGGTAAAACTAGAATTGGTGTTGTCGTCAATAGTGTCTTGATTTTCTCAAAAGCAACCCTTGCTTCGTCTGACCACTCAAACTTCATTCCTTTCATGCAATCAGTAACTGGAGCCATCACGCTACTGAAGTGTGGAATGAATCTTCGGTAGAATGATGCCAATCCATGCAAACTCCTAACTTCAGTGATAGTCCTCGGCTGTGGCCAATTTCTAATAGCTTCAACTTTACTTTGATCTACCTAGATACCTTCTCCTGACACAACATATCCCAGAAATAAAACACTTTGAGTCATGAATACACATTTCTTCGTAGCTGCATAAAATTGTTTCTCACGAAGAATAATTAACACCTTTCTCGAATGCTCTACATGCTCTTCTGTACTTCCACTGTAGATCAGAATATCATCAAAATAAACTACCACAAACTTCCCAATGTATGGTCTGAAAATTTGATTCATCACCCTCATAAATGTACTTGGTGCATTCGATAGATCAAACGGCATAACCAACCATTCATATAATCCTTCCCTCGTCTTGAATGTTGTCTTCCATTCGTCTCCTGGTCTAATTCGAATTTGATGATATCCGCTCTTCAAATCAATCTTCGAAAAGATAATAGCCCCACTCAACTGATCTAGCAAGTCATCTAACCTCGGCATTGGGAATCTGTAGCGAATAGTAATCTTGTTCAAAGCTCTACTATCGGTACACATTCTCCATGTTCCAACCTTCTTCGGCACCAACAAAGCTGGTACTGCACAAGGACTCAAACTTTCCTTAACACGTCCCTGCTCTAACAACTCTTCCACCTGCCTTCGTAACTCTTCATGTTCATTCGGACTCATTCGATAATGTGGTCTATGCGGTAATACTGCTCCCGGAACAAGATCGGTTTGATGTTGAATGTCTCTCAGTGGCGGTAACTCCTTAGGCAGCTCTTCAGGAAATACATCACTGAATTCTTCCAATACTGGCTTTACTTCCTCTGGAACTTCTACAGATTCAGTGGCTTCATGTCCAATCAACAAAAATACCTCTGGACTCTCTTCTACTTCTTCAATAAATTCCTTCAAAGTCAATAAAGTCTTCAGCTCCTCAATCTCTTCAGATTTACTCTCTTCCTGTTGTCTCTTCTTTGGAACTAAAATAATTTTAACACCTTCAAACATAAAACTGTAGCTATTGGTCCGACCGTCATGTTGCACTCCTCGATCATACTGCCACGGTCTTCCCAAAAGTAAGTGAGAAACATCCATCTCAACTACATCACACCAAATTTCATTTTTATATTTCTTCCCAATAGAAAATGGAACTCGAACTCGCCTGTCCACCTTCACTTCTCCTCCTTTTATTAACCACGCTAACTTGTAAGGATTTGGATGTTTCTCCGTCTTCAACTTCAGCTTTCTCACAGCTTCAATAGAAATAATATTGTCACAACTTCCCGCGTCAATCACAAATTTACAAACCTTTCCCAAAATAGTGCATGTTGAGTGAAAGATGTTACTCCTCAACCAACTAGCTTCTTCTTCCTGCTTCGGTATTAAACAAGATCTCCTCATCATCAGATTACATCCTTCATCTCTTGACGCAATATCCTGTTCTTCCTCCTCAACCGGACTAGGTTAACCTTCACCAACATCCTCACCTTCAACTTCAGCATTCATAGTTCGTTTCTTCGGCTTCGAACATTCACTACTCTTATGACCCACTTCCTGGCAATTATAACACTTGAAACTGTTGTTAACCTTCGTCTTCGCAACTTCATTCACAACTAGTTTACTGACAGCCTTCGAAACATTGGAACTTCCACTAACACCCTTTACTTGATTGTTGGAATTAGTGAACACACCACCTCCACGCCTTCCCCGCTTCTCCCAAGCCAACGCTTTCTGATGTGCTTCTACTACAGATCTAGGATGAAACATATTCACCATATCTTGGATCTGCATTCGTAACCCTCCAACAAATCTGGCGGTCAACTATTCTTCTGTCTCCATAATATCATTTCGAGCAATGAGTTGATAAAATTCATCAGCATAATCATTAACTGACTTCGTCCCTTGCATCAGATTCTGCAATATCTGATACATAAGCAATTGATAATTGTAAGGTAAAAATGTAGCTCTCATCAATTTCTTCATCTTCTTCCATGATTCAACCTTTGACTTTCCCATTCTCTCCCTTGTAAGTTTAGTTTGCTTCCACCACGCCAAAGCTCTCCCCCTCAACCTAGTAGCAACCAACTTCACTTGACGATTCTCCGGGACTTCCTTGACATCAAAGATCTCTTCAACATTGGACAACCAATCCAAGAATTCTTCAGCTACCATTCCTCCCTTAAATTCTGGAATTTCCATCTTCATACCCGATTCCCATCGACGATCATCATCTACATCCCGATATACATTACGAACATGGTCTCGATCTTGATAACGAATGCTCGATCTATCACCCTCTTCATTGAAATCAAATGTACGTCTATATCGATCTCGACCATTAACATCCCTTTGATCACGCATGTCTCTTCTACCGTGTCTCTCTTCATCTCTATATGGCTCATCTTCAAACTCACGTGGAGTTCTTCTCTCTTCACGTCCATAGTCATGGTGATCTCTCCTTGATGACATTGATGTTTCTCTTCTCTCTCCAAAAGATTGCGGTGATACCCTCCTCGCTTCGGTAACCGATGGCGAAACTCTGTTTCCTCCATGGTTCGAGATTGGTGATCTCCTCCTTTGATTTTGATTCAAATCATTCATCAACTTCTCTAACTTTCCAATGCCTTCATCAAATTTCTCATTAATACGTTGTTCCATTTGCTCGGGTTCTTCTCTTCTATACAACGCTTCAACATTTTGATGATGATTAGCTCTCCTTGGTGGCATGATTGAACTTCACAATACTTCAACAAATGATATCAAAGTGATGCTTCAACTCTCGGCTCTAACTCGAACACCTTTCCAACTTTGATCCAAAATGAAATGGATAGAAAGCTTCTAACTTGTTGCAACTTCAAAATGAACACGATGAACTTCAACTTCAAATTCCTTGGCTCCAAGACTCGTCTTAGCTATGATTGGCTAAGTCAAGCTCTGATACCAAACTGACGCAGCGAATAATTAACAAAACGATATGGATCCATGAAAGTAGCAATCGGTGGATTGAAGATACTGAAATGCCCAAATTCGTTGATCCAAAGATACCGAATTCTAGCTATCTTCGTCACGTTGATCGCGCACGATACCGTGAAAGAAGATCTTCAATTCTTCAAGCGTTGATCAACCGCACTTGATTCCACGAATCGGCTTCAACAATCGTTGATTCGAGCGCACTCGAATAACCGAAAGTGGAGATAGGAGATTACACTCAACTATCAATTTAGGATGAAAGCACACAGCAATCAAACAAGAATTTTATTCAAAAAAACAACCACCACAAATGTACAACACACTCCCTATTTATAGCATTTCACAACCTGACCTTAAGTCGTTACCGACTCACGACTCAACTTAGGTCGTACGCGACCTAACACAGTGACATACCCTCATTACAACCCAATACATATTTACAACACTTAGGTCGTATGTGACCTAACAACTCACGCGACTTAACAGAAAGTTCAAACATATTACAACATAGTATCAATGACATACGACTTATGACCTAACTTAGGTCGTCTATGACTTAACCTTCACGAGTTACAACAAACACTACTATAACGTATTTACAACAGGACCTCCGACCTATCATAGGTCGTACGCGACTTGTACTAGGTCGTTGCCGACCTAACAAACACACACATCTCAAAACAGTAAGCGACCTAATCAACACGACTTAAGACACAACAACTCACACTTAAGTCATAAACGACTTAAACACACTACTTAAAGAAATACAGACTCATCACAACACTTAGGTCGTGTACGACCTACTGAAGATACCCCGGTAGCGACCTAGCCTTCATGCGCTTCCTCTTCCTTCAGTCACATTCCTTTAGATCGTTGCCGACCTAAGTCTTCTTTCTTAGGTCGCTGCCGACCTAAAACCTCTGCACGACTTAAAACCGAAGCTGCATCATCCTTAAGTCGTGTACGACTTATCCCCTGAGCTGCATCATCGAAGGAGTTAGGTCGTAGCTATTTAGCCCGAGACCCTTTAGGTCGTAGCTCCTTTCCCCTTTCTTTGTTAGGTCATGACCGACCTATAGCTATTCCATTAGATCGTGGACGACCCAAGCCTTGTTCCTTAGGTCGTTGCCGACCTAAGTCTGGTAAATTTGTAGATCGCACTGCTTCGACCTGGAATTGGGTTTCATCAACAAACTAAAAGAGAAATTGAATCTGGAGCTTCAAAAAAACCTTGACCGATCAAACTTAGGTAATTCAGAAAGAAAAAACTCCATAATTAATGTTTAAAACCTGAAGCAAATTTAAAGCCATAATCAACTTTGGTATTTTCAACTTGAGGGGGATGATGATCAACTAAAACAAATTCAAAGCTTAAGCAAAAAAAATCTTCATTCCAGTATTCAAGCCTGGACCACTTTCTGTTCCTCTCGGTCTTCTGAAGTACAAGTGAGTAACTTTAATTTTTTAAAACCATTTCTTTGAATCCAATGCTTGAAGAATCTGTGAGCAAGCCTGCATCTCTTAAACTTAAACTTATATGCTTGGTTTATGCTTGTTAACTGGCTCCTTTGTCTTCAATCCAATGTGAGCAAAACTTTTCAACTTAAAGGCTAGAATCTGTTTTGCAGTTTGATGATGCTTGAGAAAAAATTTGTTGTGATATGTTTGCATGTGAAATTGTGAGTAATTTCACTTTTAAACTTAAAGTAAAAGTATGGTTGCATGTTTTGTTTATCTGAGTCCCCTTGTTCATGATTTCCAGTTTCTTATTTAATATAAATTCAAAAAAACTCTTGAGTTAGTCTCTATTTAAAACTTAAGTTATAAACAAAACTTGTTTGTTTCATCTCAAAATTCAGATTGAAATTATACTTAAGTTAAAATTAGTGAAGTGTCTCTGGAAATTGCCTGGAAATAAAAAATGACTGAGCAAAAAATAAAAATGTGTCAAAACCCAAACTTTGAAATTCACAAATTCAGGATTATAATTGGAATTCATAAACTTAAACATGATTTTTCACACTAAAATCATAGTTTTTAATTTGGGATTGAGTAGGCATTTCTGGTTTAACCAAAAATGGGTTTTGGGGAGTTTTCTGGTCATTTCTGTGATCTGGGGGTCGCGGTTCTTTCTGAAAATAGTAGAGTGATCAGGGAAGTGGGGAAAAATAACTGGTAGATGATCAGAGAATTGCGGAGGTGGTGGTTGTGGTTTGAAGGTTGGAACCCTAGTTTTAGCTAGGTAGAGTGAATCGATCACCACGGCCTATTGGATGGATCGAATGTTATGAGTTTTTAGGGGGTGATAGTGGGGTAGTTCACGAATTCGTGGCTGAAGTCGTTGATGCTCAGGTGGTCGGAGTTGAAGGAGTGAGACGTTGACAGGTTTGGTTCAGGAGGATTTGAGCTATTCTAGGTTCGATTACGTCGTCTCGAATTCAACTTCGTGATTTGAGGTATGATATGATGATCGTATTAGAATGTTTGGTTGATGAGTGGTATGGGAAGATCATCGTTGATGATCTGGGGTGATCAACGGCACCGTGCATGTGCACGGTCCATTGTTGTCCCAGTGAGGGTGATTTGGTTTGGATGGTGCTCGTGTTAATTTATGATTGACTTAGAGTGTTGGGAAGTTTTTCTCCGGGAAGTCGGCTTTTGGCTCG
The DNA here is from genome assembly GCA_030765085.1 of Allium cepa. Classification (NCBI taxonomy): domain Eukaryota; kingdom Viridiplantae; phylum Streptophyta; class Magnoliopsida; order Asparagales; family Amaryllidaceae; genus Allium; species Allium cepa. The sequence goes on along the minus strand of CM060943.1, from coordinate 947,114,820 downwards.
AAGTGAATTAAGTTTGCCTCGGGTAAAAATATTGATACAGGTTTTAACAGAACCTGAAGTGCATTGTTTTAAAATTTTAACTGAAGTCTAAAAATGAAATCAAGGTTTTAAACTATGTTTTAAACCTAAGTTTGAATCTGACTTTAAGTAAGTTTGAACCTAGGTTTTGAAATGATTTAAATTGTTTTTTTTTTGAAATTTAAACTTGTTTTAACACCTTTAAGTATTTAAAGTGAATCCGGCCTGAATTTAAAACTGAAAGTTGAATTGTAAGTAAAGGGTTAAATAAGTTTAAATATAAGTTTTAAAATCTAGAATGTGAGTTTGAATCTCAGTTTTTTAAATAAATAAAGTTTTTAATTTTAAATTGTTTAACTACTTTAAAAATGGTTAAATGATGTAAAATTTAAAATGAAGTTTAAATGTAAGTAAGTTTTTGAATCTAAGTAACCTGGATTCAAAATTTTATATGTATTCCAGTTTAAAAATGAATAGAAGTTTTTAAATTTAAAAATAATTTTAACAACTTTGAATGTTATAGTGTATTTTTAAATTGATTTGAATTTAAAGATGAATTTGGTATAAAAATTCTTTTAAACCTCATTTATAAAATGAATATTCCTTAACTTGTGAGATATAAAGGTTTTATGAATTGTTTTTAAAACTTCGTTTAAGTTAAATTCGTATTCATTTTAAATCTTAAATTTAAAATGAAATCTAATGTAAATTTGGAAGCAAATTGTTCTTAAATGCTTTGAATAAGTAAGAAATGTTTTATCTTAAAGATAAATAGAATTTAATGATTTGGATTCATTAAATTATTAAGTTAATTAATCGAGTAATTAATAAATGATTAAATAAAAATAATAATTTGACGCAGCGGATAATAACAAAACGATATAGCTCGATGAAAGTAGCAAACGGTGGATTGAAGATACCGAAATGCCCAAATTCGTTGATCACAAAGATACCGAATTCTAGCTATCTTCGACACATTGATCGCGCACGATACCGTGAGAGAAGATCTACAATTCTTCAAACGTTGATCAAGCGCACTTGATACCGTGAATTGGCTTCAACGATCGTTGAATCGAGCGCACTCGATTAACCGAAAGTGGAGATAGGAGATCACACTCAAATACCAATTTAGATGAAAGCACACAGCAATCAAACAAAGTTTTATTCAAAAATCAACTACCAAAAAGTTACAAAACACTCCTTATTTATAGCAATTTTGACACCTGACCCTTAAGTCTTTGCCGACCTAACACTTCTTAAGTCGTTGCCGACCTAACAAACCCACATAACAACACATACGACTCCATTACAACCATTTGTACACAACTTATGATTTACAATATACGGCCGACCTAACACAACTGACTTAAGAACCGAACGACTTAAAAAAAAACAACACGACTCAACAACACAGAACTATCATCATGCGACCTAAACACGACCGACTTATCACATACGACTCACACTAGGCCGTTGCTCCTCCTGTATCCTTATGTCGTAGCCGACTTAAGTCTTTAGGTCGCAGATGCCTCAAAGCGGTTTCATTGACTCGCAGCTCCTCCTCACGTGAATCTTTAGGTCGGAAACGACCTATATCTTCCTTCTTAAGTCGTGGACGACTTAGAACTGTGCCGTTAGCTCGCATACGACTTATCCATCCCGAACGACTTAAGCCCCCGTTAAGTCGTAACTCTTTCTCATCTCCTTTGTTAGGTCGTGGTTCTTTCTCACGGACTTTGTTAAGTCGTGGACGACTTACGATCGCCTTCTTAGGTCGTGGTCGACTCAAGTCTTGAAGGTTTGGGCCTTGCACTACTCCAACTCTGTCCTGGACTGCATCATCCTCCCTAGGTTGAGAAATATTCGTCCTCGAATTTGTAAAATCTCCCACATCGGATTGTTTATCCCCATAATATGGTATAAGAGCTTAACATTGAACACGTCAGAAGTGTATACCTCCTCCGGCAGCTTCAACTTATAAGCATTTTCAATAATCCGTTTCACAATTTCTACAGGACCAAATTTTCTGGCTTTCAACTAGTTATAAGCGCCCACTGGAAAACGATCATTGGTTAGCACAGCATAAACCAAATCACCCTCATTAAACTCAACATTTCTTCGCTTCGTATCTGCGGTTATTTTATACTTCTCATTTGCTCTCTCCAATCATTCCTGAACGATTTTATGACACTCGGTCAATCCATCAACAAAATCTACAGCTCGTTTAACCGTCCCCTTTGGTTGTGGTACTACCGTTAAGTCCAACGGTCCCCTTGGTAAATTTGAATATACAATCTGAAATGGACTGAATCCTGTACTACGATTCATCGCATGATTATGAGCAAACTCTGCTTGACATAACTTCGTATCCCAACTTTTCAGATCTTTCACAAGACACCGTAGTAAATTTCCCAATGATCTGTTCACAACCTCCGTCTGTCCATCAGTTTGTGGATGGTAAGCGCTACTAAAATTCAGCTTTGTTCCGACCATCTTCCATAAACTTAACCAAAAGTGACTCAGAAAACGAGTATCCCTATCCGACACAGTAGATTCTGGCAATCCATGAAGTCGATAGATCTCCTTGAAAAATAACTGAGCAACATGAACAACATCCCCGTCTTCTTGCATGCAATAAAATGTACCATCTTCGAGAAACGATCCACCACAACATATATAGAGTCATTCCCCCTTTGAGTTCTCGGCAAACCCAACATGAAATCCATGCTAATATCGACCCATGGTTTTGTAGGTACAAGTAAAGGCATATACAATCCCGCATTAGTAGTTGTCCCTTTCGAAACTTGACAAACATGACATCTCTGAACAAACCTTTCAACTTCCTTCCTCATCGATGGCCAATAGTAGGTTTGAGAGATTAACTGCAATGTTCGGTCTCTACCCACATGTCCTTCCTCATGAAGCTCCTGTACTATCTTCATTCGCAAGCTACAATCCGGTACACACAATTGATTTCCCTTAAATAAGAAACCATCAAGCAACACAAATTCATCAGAACTTCCCTCCTTGACTTTCTCAACAAATTCCATAAAGTAACGATCTTCTTCAAGCAACTCTGGCAATAGTTCAAAACCTGTCACTTCAACTTTCATTGTTGTTAATAAATGGCTCCTCCTACTCAAAGCATCAGCTACACGATTCGTTACCCCAGATTTGTGCTTCACAACAAAAGTAAACTGCTGCAAATAGGAAATCCACGATGCATGTCTCGATGAAATCTTATCCTTCCCTTGCAAATGCTTCAAAGCCTCATGATCAGTGTAAAGAACAAACTCTTTCTGAAATAGATAATGTCTCCAGTGTTTCACAGCTTGAACAATTGCATAAAATTTAACATCATAAGTGCTATATCTCAACTTAGCTCCAGATAACTTCTCACTGAAATAAGCAACCGGTCTTCCTTTCTGACTAAAAACTACACCAACCCCAACCTTCGACGCATCAGTATGTAACTCAAAAAACAACTGAAAATCCGGTAAAACTAGAATTGGTGCGGTCGTCAATAGTGTCTTGATTTTCTCAAAAGCAACCCCTGCTTCCTCTGACCACTTATACTTCTTTCCTTTCATGCAATCGGTTACAGGTGCCATCACACTACTAAAATGTGGAATGAATCTTCGATAGAAAGATACCAATCCATGAAAACTCCTCACTTCAGTAATTGTCTTTGGCTGTGGCCAACTCCTGACAGCTTCTACTTTACTTTCATCGACTTGAATTCCTTCCTTCGATAGAACATATCCCAGAAATAAAACACTGTCCGTCATAAACAGGCACTTTTTTGTTGCAGCATAGAATTTCTCCCGTCATAGAATCAACAGTACTTCACGCAAATGCTGGACATGCTTTTCCATACTCCCACTGTAGATCAAAATATCATCAAAGTAAACTACCACAAATTTCCCAATGTATGGTCTGAAAATCTGGTTCATCACTCTCATAAAAGTACTAGGTGCATTCGATAAACCAAATGGCATAACCAACCATTCGTATAAACCTTCCCTGGTTTTGAAAGCAGTCTTCCATTCATCACCCGGCCTAATACGAATTTGATGGTATCCACTCTCCAAGTCAATCTTTGAAAACACAACTGCTCCACTCAACTGGTCAATCAAAACATCAAACCTCGGCATAGGAAATCTGTATCTCAAAGTGATCTTGTTTAGAGCCCGACTGTCCGTACACATTCTCCACGAACCATCCTTTTTTGGCACCAATAAAGTTGGCACTGCACAAGGACTCACGCTATCCTGAACGCGCCCCTGTTCTAACAACTCCTCCACCTGCCATCTCAGTTCCTCATGCTCCTTAGGACTCATCCTATAATGTTGCCTGTGTGGTAATACCTCCCCTGGCACAAGATCTATTTGATGTTGAATATCCCTCAACGGCGGTAATTCCGTTGGCAACTCCTCTGGAAAAACATCGTCAAACTCTTCTAATACTTGCTTCGCTTCCTCTGGAACTTCAACAGATTCAGTGGCTTCATGTCCAATCAACAAAAACATCTCTGGACTCTCTTCTACTTCTTCAATAAATTCCTTCAAAGTCAATAAAGTCTTCAGTTCCTCAATTTCCTCTCACTTTCTCTCTTCTTGTTGTCTCTTTTTTGGAACCAAAATGATCTTAACACCTTCAAACATAAAGCTGTAGCTATTGGTCCGACCGTCATGTTGCACTGCTCGATCATACTGCCATGGTCTTCCCAAAAGTAAGTGACAAACATCCATGTCCACAACATCACACCAAATCTCGTCTTTATATTTCTTCCCAATAGAAAATGGAACTCGAACTCCCCTGTCCACCTTCACTTCTCCTCCTTTTCTCAACCACGCTAACTTGTAAGGATTTGGATGCTTCTCCGTTTTGAGCTTCAACTTTCTCACAGCTTCGGCAGAAATAATATTGTCACAACTTCCCCCATCAATCACAAATTTGCACACCTTTCCCAGAATAGTGCACGTTGACTGAAAGATGTTACTCTTTAACCAACCAGCTTCTTCTTCTTGCTTCGGTATCAAACAAGATCTCCTCATCATCAGATTACATCCTTCATCTCCTGACGCGACATCCTGTTCTTCCTCCTCAACTGGACTAGGATAACCTTCACCAACATCCTCAGCTTCAACTTCAACAATCATAGTTCGTTTCTTCGGCTTCGGACATTCATTACACTTGTGTCCCACTTCGTGGCAATTGTAACACTTGAAACTGTTGTTGACCTTCGTCTTCGCAACTTCATTCACAACTGATTTACTGATAGATTTAGGAACATTAGAGCTTCCACACACACCCTTCACTTGATTGTTGGAACTAGTAAACACACTACCTGCACGCCATCCCTGCTTCTCCCAAGCCAACGCTTTTTGATGCGCTTCTGCTACAGATCTAGGATCAAACATATTCACCATATCTTGAATCTGCATTCGCAACCCTCCAACAAATCTAGCAGTCAGATGTTCCTCTGTCTCCATAACGTCATTTTGAGCAATCAGTTGATAAAATTCATCAGCATAATCGTTAACAGTCTTCGTCCCTTGCTTCAGATTCTGCAATCTCTGATACATGAGTGATTGATAGTTGTAAGGTAAAAATGTAGCTCTCAATAACTTCTTCATCTTATTCCAAGATTCAATCTTTGACTTTCCCATTCTCTCCCTTGTAAGTTTGGTTTGCTGCCACCATGCTAAAGCTCTTCCCCTCAACCTAGTAGCAACCAACTTAACTCTTCGATTCTCCGGGACTTCTTTGAAATCAAAGATCTCTTCAACATTAGACAACCAATCCAAAAATTCCTCTGCTACCATTCCACCCTTGAATTCTGGAATTTCCATCTTCATACCTGATTCCCAACACGATCATCATCTACATCTCGATATGAATTTCGAACTTGGTCTCGATCTCGATAATGAATGCTAGCTCTACCACCCTCTTCATCAAAATAAAATGTACGTCTACATCAATCCCGACCATTATCATCCCTTCGATCACGCATGTCCCTTCTACTATGTCTCTCTTCATCTCTATATGGCTCTTCTTCAAACTCACGTGGAGTTCTTCTCTCTTCATTTCCATAGTCATGGTCATCTCTCCTTAATGAAATTGATGTTGCTCTTCTCTCTCTAAAAGATTGCGGTGATACCCTTCTCGCTTCCGTATCCGATGGCGAAACTCGGTTTCCTCCATGGTTAGAGATTGGTGATCTCCTCCTTTGATTTTGATTCAAATCATTCATCAATTTCTCTAACTTTCCAATGCCTTCATCAAATTTCTCATTAATGTGTTGTTCCATTTGCTCGGCTTCTTCTCTTCTATACAACACTTCAACATTTTGATGACGATTAGCTCTCCTCGGCGGCATGATTGATTCAACACAACCTTCAACTAATACTTCAAAAATCCGCAACACAAGAAAGTCACGGCTCAACCACTAACTTTGCTCGGCCTCAACACTTCAAACGAACTTCACCAAGGCTCGGCTACTTTTCACAAGTATACACGGCCTACCTTCAACAAATGATACCAAAATCATGCTTCAACTCTCGGCTCAAACTCAAACACCTTTCCAATTTTGAACCAAAATGAAATGGATCGAAAGTTTCTAACTTGTTGCAATTTCAAGATGAACACGATGAACAACAACTTCAAACTCCTTGGCTCCAAGACTCGGCTTAGCTATGATTGGCTAAGTCTAGCTCTGATACCAAAATTGACGCAGCGGATAATAACAAAACGATATAGATCGATGAAAGTAGCAAACGGTGGATTGAAGATACTGAAATGCCCAAATTCGTTGATCACAAAGATACCGAATTCTAGCTATCTTCGATATGTTGATCGCGCACGATACCGTGAGAGAAGATCTACAATTCTTCAAACGTTGATCAAGCACACTTGATATTGTGAATTGGCTTCAACGATCGTTGAATCGAGCGCACTCGATTAACCGAAAATGGAGATAGGAGATCATACTCAACTACAAATTTAGATGAAAGCACACAGCAATCGAACAAAGTTTTATTCAAAAATCAACTACCAAAAAGTTACAACACACTCCCTATTTATAGCATTTTTGACACCTGACCCTTAAGTCGTTGCTGACCTAACACTTCTTAAGTCGTTGCCGACCTAAGAAACCCACATAACAACACATACGACTCCATTACAACCATTTGTACACAACTTATGATTTACAATATACGGCCGACCTAACACAACTGACTTAAGAAACGAACGACTTAAAAAAAAACAACACGACTCAACAACACAGAACTATCATCACGCGACCTAAACACGACCGACTTATCACATACGACTCACACTAGGTCGTTGCTCCTTCTGTATCCTTATGTCGTAGCTGACTTATGTATTTAGGTCGCAGATGCCTCAAAGCAGTTTCATTGACTCGCAGCTCCTCCTCACGTGAATCCTTAGGTCGGAAACGACCTATATCTTCCTTCTTAAGTCGTGGACGACTTAGAACCGTGCCGTTAGCTCGCATACGACTCATCCATCCCGAAAGACTTAAGCCCCCGTTAAGTTATAACTCTTTTTCATCTTCGTTGTTAGGTCGTGGTTCTTTCTCATGGACTTTGTTAAGTCGTGGACGACTTACGATCGCCTTCTTAGGTCGCGGTCGACTCAAGTCTTGAAGGTTTGGGCCTTGCACTACTCCAACTCTGTCTTGGACTGCATCATCATTACTTAGTGAAAGTAATAAGGAGTAGATAATTAAAGACTAAAGATTGATTTATCAAATATTAAGGGTTAATTAACCTAAAGTGATTAAGAAATCATTATTAATTGAGGAGTTGTAACATCCCACCTTTTCGCACGATTTAAACCGACACACGTGCCAATTCAAACCATACGGAAGGGCGGATTGTTATGGGGTAAATAAGAAAACAGAGAAGAATTAAAACAAAGTAGAATCTCACAGCTGAAGGATAAAATATAGTAATCAAATATACAGTTCATTAAACTGTTTTACAAAATATTTTGTTTTACTTGTACAATAAATATCAGATTTATAGATACCAATACAGTCAATGCAGCGGAATATAGTGAGAGTGTAGTGCAATACTATAAATAATAATAATACGAATTCTTCGTCTTCGTCCTCCAAAGCTAAAGTCTTCGATCCTGAAACGCTCGGACTGACCCGAGCGAATTTGAAAAGACAAAACACTCGGGTCAGAACTAAAAGATCTTATGTAAGTTAAATTTACAAAAATAAATAAGAGTGCAGTAACTCAAGAGATGCTCGGGATTTACATCTCCTATGGATCCGTTAAACTATTTACTATATAGTATATTGCGCTATTATAATAGTGTCTAATTATAAGATAAACTTACTTTTAAATAGCGTTAAGGGGTTACCCATATAGCCCTTAACACAGAATATATTCCCATAGTCTATACAGTACCGTAATCTCCCCCGTACTGGGCGTCGTCAGAGGGCACTCCATAGGTATGGTACAAAACCAAAATCGTATAAGGCGCGCTAGGGTAGGTGACACGGCACAACTAGGTAATGCCACGGTAGATATACCAATTGCTACTCGGGCTGATGGTAACGCATAGCCGCAGCTACCGCCCACCTCGAACTAACACCCCCAAATCAAAGAAATCAATAGTGGCCACCGAATTAATCCAAAGTCAGAGTACAGTATCGAAGGAGTGCGTTCGATCAGAGGAATGACCTCATTGGCCCGAGAATCGCTCCTGTTTTAGCCACCTTATGCCAACTCACGGGAGTTGGGTCCACGTATTTACCTTACAGGAAACGTCGCCACCAACCTACTTCATTCTGGGATCTCCACCGCGTACTCAGTTAGTCAAAGTGGTTTTCGGTACCGACAGAGAGTATGTCCATATCCGATCCCGGTCTCTTTGCCAACCCATCGCTATTATAACACCGCGGTCATTTAAAAATAGTTTATACTTTAAACCAGAATAAAATTTTCCATTTCAAACTATGAATACGATAAAAATTTTAAAACCCAAAACAATATGATATCATTTTATCCAAATATAATTCTTTTCCAAAATCATACTGCTTTGAAATTTATAATATCTAGAAACCAAACATTTGAATTATACTTTCAAAGCATAATATTTCGAAAATTCATAGTTTTAAAACCATAACTTCTAAAACTTGAATGGTTTGGATATTCAACGGTATATAAAATAAATGGTTTAACTTTAAGGTTACTTTGCAAAGAAAATAATTTCCATGTCTTTACAAATATATTTCTTTATTTAAAGTCTAAACCAAAATTTAAATATCACTTTTAAGTTCCAAAACCAATTCAATTTCTATATATATATATATATATATGTATATATATATATATCCATTTGGAGTATTAATAATTCAAAACTAAAGTTGGAATTTATTCTTTCAGCAAATTAAACGTACTATTATTTAGTCTTGAATATATAAAATAAAACTCCAATTTCTAGCAATTAAATATTTTCTTCAATTTAATTTATACTAACATATTCATTTTTAATTATCTTGAAAAAAAATCCAGTTATTAATATCATATCTTAAAATTTCCAAACTTAAACATTAAACATATGATATAAATTATCAAATCCCATTTCTCAAAATTTTTCCATTTTCATTTGCAGATTTATACCCAGCTTGAATTCGAAATTTTAACTTCATATGTATATATATATAGGAAAAAATATACTATTTATAAAATATCAAAATTAAAATTTTTTTATAAACCGTATCCCATCCAAACCATAGAAATAACTTAAAAATAATTTATATATAGCCCACGGTGCCTGTATAAAATTTTCTATCCTATGGTCAAGTGATACGGATATTTATCATTTCAATCCGCAATTTAAAAATAAAATTTGCGGTTGTATATCATTTCAAACCGCAATCCCAAATGAAATGAAAATGCATGATGACTTGCAGTTTATGCAATATAATTATAGCATTCATTCATCCAAATATCAATCATCAATCATCAATTGCAATCATCATCCAATTTTAAACAATCATCGATACATGGCATATGAATTTATACAAAAATCAATAACAGATATTAATTAACAGTTTATATTCCATAATAATTTAAATGACTGTTAACTAGCATTTTATGTGCAAAAATAAATTCTAACTGTCAAATTTTATGTAATAAATAAAATAAATTAACAGTTAAATTAACTAAATGCAAATTAACAGATATGCTGAATAAAACATACCAAACAGTCATAAATAAATTTCTACTCATATCTAAAATAAATTTAACAAACATAAAAACTTTTAGAAGTTGTGAGTGGTTTAAAACACTCTCCTTTTGAATTTAAATTGAATTCAAATTCAATTTAAACCCAAAAATTTGACGGTCTTCAAATTCATCCAAACCAGCGTCATCAGGTCCGGAATTTAATCATGATCCTAACAAAAAAAACCGCGCATGAAACGGATCACATACGTAAAAGTTATTCGAGTTAACGCGTTTGAAAATCAAAAATAAATTAAATTCAAATAAAAGACAAAACCTACCTAGCACTAATGCCACGTAGACGACATCTCTCCCCATCTTCCTTCACGCGCAGAAGCAACTACAGGAACCACGCACGCCAGTAAAAATATACGAAACCCTAGCCGATCTTCCTCACGAAAATCCACCGCCGCACGTTCAAAAAGCATCGCGCCGCCTCCCCTTTGCCGTAGCTCCGCCCACGTCACCTAGGACTCCCCCAAGGCCACGGGTCTTGGCCCCAAACTCCAGCCGCCGCATAGCATCCTTAAACCCTAACGAATTTTATACGGCAATCTAGATGTTAAACATACGAACCGAACCCACCGATGGCCTCCACTGGTTCCCCTCTACCCAACGGTAACCTTGATTCCACGATCAGCTGAACTTGATTTCGTCGCGATGGAAGGCCGAGAATCAATTGGAAAATTCTAAGCAAACGATAACTCCAATTGACCAATGAATTACACCATGAGATTACGTGTTTCGAGAAGTACGACATAATTTTTTTTGAGAATTTTCTGAGGTGTTTGAAATCTTAGCTCTGATTTGTATTCGAAATTTGGATCTAGAATGCATCCGTTGAGGAAGAGAGAGGGTTGAAGAAATGAACGTACAACAAATGACGATAAGATGGGGCTAGGGTTTATCACAGAGTTTATATAGGTAGGCTAGAGATAGAGTAGATAGACCAGATGGATGAACGTGCGGAACAAACTTTGGCCCAAAAGCCCGTTCTGACCCCGGAACGAAAATTGTTAAACCCATATATCCAAATAGGTATTTTAAAATATTCTGAACGCGATGGAAAAAGTTTCACGTCCAAATTCGATCGTATGAAGAAGTTATGCTGAAAACCAAATTTCCAAATTGATTTCAAATTGATTTTTAACTAAATTGATTTCAAGGCGTTTCGCGTCCGTACGATCAAACGACAGGTCTGATCAATACGAAACTTGAAACCCTACAGTAATTCACCGATACGGATCCGATGAAACTGTTTTCGTCCAAATCCGAGTCCGTGGCCAAAATGGCTATTTTATAAAAATTAAATAAATAGGCAAATAAATTAATTAAATTCAATCTTAAAAGTTTCGACTTTAAAATTGAAAATTTTATCACTTTTATATTTTCAATTTAGTTACAACAATTTAAACAAACCCAGATATCAATGTCGAGTAAATAAATTTATAAATTTCAGTGTTTGAATTCAATTACGGTAAATTCAGATATTGTAAATTCAAATTCCCAAGAATTTACTTAAATTTAACTTTGACTATGACCTTATAGTTTACTGCGTATTATTACATCAATTAATATAACTTTACGTTTATTTCAAATCTTCCAATTACAACCAAATAAAACCTTTCAATTGTTTTTCATTAATAGGTACTTCAATAAATTAGTTAGTATTCGACTTGCATAATATTTAATTCTAACCGCTGCAAATAATTAAGCTTTAGTTTAAATTGGATTTAGATGGAAGGATTTGTTTGCCTTTCTTTAACTACTATATTCAAAAATTCTGCCTTCCTTTGTATTACTACTATTTCCATTTATATTGAAATTGTAAAACATATTTAAAATAATTAGAATGTCAAATAAGCTTATTCAAATAGGTTTCATTCTTTTAAATTAACTTATGAAACAAATATGCATTTTAGTTGCTAATTACATTTACTCTTTACAATTACAGTTCTTACCCACATAAATGAGACAATCAATTTCATCTAAGTGTAATTGTCTTCAAATATTTTGATAACTTTATTTCCATGCCCTAAAATATAACGACTGTTAAATAAAATCTTAACATTATTTACAATTATTACCTTAATTATTATTAATGTAATGTAAAATTAAAATTATGGTAACTGATCCAAACTTCAAATTAACAAACTACCACAATAGGCAACGTATAGTTACTAATTGATTTATATTTATTAAAAATTTAATTTCAATCTTAATTATCAATAAGTAACGTACCATAAATATTATCGTTACCCTTATATCATATAAATAAGCTCTTATTTCTCACAATTACTTATATTAATTTGGATTGCACTACATCTTATTCATCACTTGCTTAAACCTTAATTCCTATTTCATTCATAAATGCTAAAATAAATCAATTATTACATAATTTCTTTTATTAATATTCATGCTATTCATGCTATTCATGTTTAATTCAATTCCGTTGCACATAAATTCATTTACTAATGTTCATGATTATTTATTTACCATACAATCACCTTCCCATTCACATTTTAATATCTACCCACAATTATTTCAATTCACTATCTTATATTAATGTCATCAAAAATTCTATTCATCATTATAAACTTAAAAATCTATATATGTTTATTGATTTATTTCTATTTGCCTTATGTTCCATTCTTAATTTTGTATGACAACCTAAAGTACTCCATTCAATCGACAATCCTTTTCAATTGTTAATACTTAACTTAAATTTCTACGGTTGCATTCCATCTGCACTTCCGTTACTATGATAATAATTAGTAACGTTTATGCCATCAACCCATCATAATTACTTACCCTTAATTCAGTTTGATTTCCAAATAAATTTGCTGACCCTTAATTGGGCAATTTATAAAAGTTTGTCATCGTACCCATAGTTCTACGCTTATGCTAAGTCTTAAATTTCAATAAATTTATAAATTTTGAGATGTTCATTACAATTTACAAATTTATTGACTTGCAATAACAGGATTCCTTAATCTATTCCAATTTATCGTTCACAATCTTTTATTGCATTAAATCGGTTTAATACTATCATAAATTTCTCATATTAAATTTTATATCCAGGTAAGAATTTTTCTTTCTTTCTTTACTTAATTCATTTGAATTTTATTCAAATGTCTATAAATAGGTTTCTAAGTCACTCTTATATAACCTATTCTAGCCTTCATTTTACTATTTATCTACCGCCTTTATTCTTTCAACAAAAAATAAATTACAAAATCCTATTATATAAACAAATTAAATGGTCGAAATCTACGGGTCGTTACACTCTCCCCCACTCAAAACTTTTCGTCCCCGAAAAGGAAAAAGAAAAGAGAAGGAAGAGTTAGAAATCTATATACCTTATGCAAACATTAACTTTATAAGAATTAAGAAATAATTTATATAATATATCTCAATTTATAACCACTAAATCTTTTATACTTAAATAATTAAAGTTTGGAAACATTTTCAACATAATTCTAAGTCCAAAATTTACGGAAAATTTTGGCAGAGTCTCCTCTGTAGAGAGAGGCTCGGGAGAAAATATAATATCAAAATATAACAAATATATTACATATATTATCCAAAATATTATATCCCACCATGAGATAATTTATATAAAATAGCTCTATAGATCGTAATCCGAAACGTACCTATTTGTCGTCAATTTACGCTTATTATTATGGAACCAAAAGCGGTAGCAGTTTCTTCCATAACCTGCATTTCACTTATAAAAATCCAAAGGTTCAACAATTTATATAATGTGAAATATTTTCATGGTTTCAACTACTAACAACAATAAATACACAATTATCAATTTCAACAAACAGCATTCACAACCAAACAAACAACCATTCAATCAAACAAACAAATAGTTGTTCGGGTTCAAACTTGAATTGGTACAGAATGAAAAATAACTATCTAGTGCATCATTTACTCAACAGTCTTAGATGGGACAGAATACATTATTTATTCATCCAACTACTTCAGTTTCCTTACCCGACCAACCATAAATCAAACAATAACAATTCAACCAACAATCAATTTACTCATTACAAATTTTTTTTCTCCATACGTTAGCTGTTTGATCTTTTCTTTCATATAACAGTTTATCTTTTATTTTTATTTATTTTCATTCATATACCACATAAATTTTTCTTTTTATAATTTACATTTATTTCTAACAACTCTCAAATTTTATTTCCCATTCAATGGTTGTTTCCTTATTTCTACTTATTACTTACCATTATTCATTTTAATTTTATTTAGGTTATGTAAGTTTCTTTTATTTGTATTACATTTAATGCACTTCTCAAATTCAATTATTTATTAAATGCTTACATTCTATTATATTTAATTACAGTAACCCTTTTTAATTACACTTAAATTCTAAACCTTATAACCTCTGTTCTTATAAATAAAGGATTTTATTAATTTATTACTTAGGGTTTGCAGCCATTTATTATATTACCTACTCTTTACTATATTAAACTAGTAGCATTTATATCATATTTAAGTTTATAACCCTGCACATCAATCTTTATTTATTAAACAATTTCATTTTATTTACCTAAGTTTAAAATCACCTATTAATGATACTTACCTTTGATTTTAGAAAAATTTCAATTATAACTTAAGTTTTATACCATTAAATTCTTATTCATAATAGCAATTCAATACTTCATCACTTCCAAATTCCAACTTGTATAATATTCTATTCCAATCTCTTATTTAACATTTCAACTTTTCATATTTGTAAGTTATATATGTTAAAGAAAATGCAAAAGATCTTATACAAGTTTTATCTCATCTTTTAATTAAATTTAATGTTAATCAATATTACTCTTTGTCTCATATGTTAAAAATTTTAAATTTCCCTTTATAACTTTGCATTAATTTCTTGCCTAAATTAGAGATTTCAATTCATTAATTACTACCCTTTAATTTCACTAAAATAATTTAAACCATTAAGTAATGGAAAATTTAAGAATTACATACCGGGTCAAATTTCAAACTAAAAAAAATATAGATAAATAATTTCTTACAACTTTTATATCTCAATTATATTTAGAACAATTAAAATTTTAGATAATTTCCAAAATAAATCTGCAATAGAATTTACTACAGTGGCCTTTCCCCTTCGAAACTCGAAAATGAAAGTCGATGATGCGGCCGCCATCACCGAAATTATTTTCCAGCGACAGAGAGGAAAGTACAAAACTTATTTTCTCCACAATCTTCTTTAAACAATTCTTTTGGATTATACTATATATTTATATAAGAAAATACTTATAAACAAAATTATTATATTTCAAAATCCTTTGAAAGCAAATTTTCAAAATCCCGGACTTATGTTCTAAAATTTCCAAATTCCATTGATTTTAAGTTCAATCTTATTTACCTATTATATATAAATTTTTGTCCTAACAACCAATCTATTGCAACAAAATATATATATCTTTTGGAAAATTTATTTTATATATATAGAAAATATAATAGGCAAAATTATTTCATTCACCTATATTAAAAACAAATATTATGTCGGTCTGTCCTATTAAGTGTTTAGAAATCCCTATTGATGTCATAGCGTCCCATGCACCAACCAGAATTTATAAATACAAAAACGGAATAGATTAACACAATATCAAAATCTTTTTATAACACTAACAAATACGCTCTCTCATATATATACACTTAGCGACTCCCATAGGGTATTACTACCCTATTAACAAAGAGTCAAACCCCACAAAGCAAAGGTTTATCGCTAAACCAAAGCTCTGATACCAACTGTAACATCCCACCTTTTCGCACGATTTAAACCGACACACGTGCCAATTCAAACCATACGGAAGGGCGGATTGTTATGGGGTAAATAAGAAAACAGAGAAGAATTAAAACAAAACAGAATCTCACAGCGGAAGGATAAAATATAGTAATCAAATATACAGTTCATGAAACTGTTTTACAAAATATTTTGTTTTACTTGTACAATAAATATCAGAGTTACACATACCAATACAATCAATGCAGTGGAATATAGTGAGAGTGTAGTGCAATACTATAAATAATAATAATACGAATTCTTCGTCTTCGTCCTCCAAAGCTAAAGTCTTCGATCCTGAAACGCTCGGACTGACCCGAGCGAATTTGAAAAGACAAAACACTCGAGTCAGAACTAAAAGATCTTATGTAAGTTAAATTTATAGAAATAAATAAGAGTGCAGTAACTCAAGAGATGCTCGGGATTTACATCTCCTAAGGATCCGTTAAACTATTTACTATATAGTATATTGCGTTATTATAATAGTGTCTAATTATAAGATAAACTTACTTTTAAATAGCGTTAAGGGTTACCCATATAGCCCTTAACACAGAATATATTCCCATAGTCTATACAGTACCGTAATCTCCCCTGTACTGGGCGTCGTCAGAGGGCACTCCATAGGTATGGTACAAAACCAAAATCGTATAAGGCGCGCTAGGGTAGGTGACATGGCACAACTAGGCAATGCTAGGGTAGATATACCAATTGCTACTCGGGCTGATGGTAATGCATAGCCGCAGCTACCGCCCACCTCGAACTAACACCCCCAAATCAAAGAAATCAATAGTGGCCACCGAAACAATCCAAAGTCAGAGTATAGTATCGAAGGAGTGCGTTCAATCAGAGGAATGACCTCATTGGCCCGAGAATCGCTCCTGTTTTAGCCACCTTATGCCAACTCACGGGAGTTGGGTCCACGTATTTACCTTACAGGAAACGTCGCCACCAACCTACTTCATTCTGGGATCTCCACCGCGTACTCGGTTAGTCAAAGTGGTTTTCGGTACCGACAGAGAGTACGTCCATATCAGATCCCGGTCTCTTTGCCAACCCATCGCTATTATAACACCGCGGTCATTTAAAAATAGTTTATACTTTAAACCAGAATAAAATTTTCCATTTCAAACTATGAATACGATAACATTTTTAAAACCCAAAACAATATGATATGATTTTATCCAAATATAATTCTTTTCCAAAATCATACTGCTTTGAAATTTATAATATCTAGAAACCAAACATTTGAATTATACTTTCAAAGCATAATATTTCGAAAATTCATAGTTTTAAAACCATAACTTCTAAAACTTGAATGGTTTGGATATTCAACGGTATATAAAATAAATGGTTTAACTTTAAGGTTACTTTGCAAAGAAAATAATTTCCATGGCTTTACAAATATATTTCTTTGCTTAAAGTGAACCAAAATTTAAATATCACTTTCAAGTTCCAAAACCACTTCAATTTCTATATATATACATATATATATATATATATATATCCATTTGGAGTATTAATATTTCAAAACTAAAGTTGGAATTTATTCTTTCAGCAAATTAAACGTACTATTATTTAGTCTTGAATATATAAAATAAAACTCCAATTTCTAGCAATTAAATATTTTCTTCAATTTAATTTATATTAACATATTCATTTTTAATTATCTTGAAAAAAAATCCAGTTATAAATATCATATCTTAAAATTTCCAAACTTAAACATTAAACATATGATATAAATTATCAAATCCTATTTCTCAAAATTTTTCCATTTTCATTTGCAGATTTATGCCCAGCTTGAATTCGAAATTTTAACTTCATATGTATATATATAGGAGAAAATATACTATTTATAAAATATCAAAATTTTTTTTTTTTATAAACCGTATCCCATCCAAACCATAGAAACAACATAAAAATAATTTATATATAGCCCACGGCGCCTGTATAAAATTTTCTATCCTATGGTCAAGTGATACGGATATTTATCATTTCAATCCGCAATTTAAAAATAAAATTTGCGGTTGTATATCATTTCAAACCGCAGTCCCTTATGAAATGAAAATGCATGATGACTTGCAGTTTATGCAATATAATTATAGCATTCATTCATCCAAATATCAATCATCAATCATCAATTGCAATCATCATCCAATTTTAAACAATCATCGATACATGGCATATGAATTTATACAGAAATCAATAACAGATATTAATTGACAGTTTATATTCCATAATAATTTAAATGACTGTTAACTAGCAGTTTATGTGCAAAAATAAATTCTAACTGTCAAATTTTATGTAATAAATAAAATAAATTAACAGTTAAATTAACTAAATGCAAATTAACAGATATGCTGAATAAAACATACCAAACAGTCATAATTAAATTTCTACTCATATCTAAAATAAATTTAACAAACATAAAAACTTTTAGAAGTTGTGAGTGGGTTAAAACACTCACCTTTTGAATTTAAATTGAGTTCAAATTCAATTTAAGCCCAAAAATTTGACGGTCTCCAAATTTATCCAAACCAGCGTCATCGGGTCCGGAATTTAATCACGATCCTAACAAAAAAAACCGCACGTGAAACGGATCACATACGTAAAAGTTATTCGAGTTAACGCGTTTGAAAATCAAAAATAAATTAAATTCAAATAAAAGACAAATCCTACCTAGCACTAATGCCACGTAGACGACATCTCTCCCCATCTTCCTTCACGCGCAGAAGCAACTGCAGGAACCACGCACGCCAGTAAAAATATACAAAACCCTAGCCAATCTTCCTCACGAAAATCCACCACCGCACGTTCAAAAAGCATCGCGCCGCCTCCCCTTTGCCGTAGCTCCACCCACGTCACCTAGGACTCCCCCACGGCCACGGGTCTCGGCCCCAAACTCCAGCCTCCACATAGAATCCTTAAACCCTAACGAATTTTATACGGCAATCTAGCCGTTAAACTTACGAACCAAACACACCGATGGCCTCCACTGGTTCCCCTCTACCCAACGGTAACCTTGATTCCACGATCAGCTGAACTTGATTTCGTCGCGATGGAAGGCCGAGAATCAATCGGAAAATTCTGAGCAAACGATAACTCCAATTGAACAATGAATTACACCATGAGATTACGTGTTTCGAGAACTACAACATATATTTTTTTTGAGAATTTTCTGAGGTGTTTGAAATATTAGCTCTGATTTGTATTCGAAATTTGGATCTAGAATGCAACCATTGAGGAAGAGAGGGGGTTGAAGAAATGAACGTACAGCAAATGACGATAAGATGGGGCTAGGGTTTATCACAGAGTTTATATAGGTAGGCTAGAGATAGAGTAGATAGACCAGATAGATGAACGTGTGGAACAAACTTTGGCCCAAAAGCCCGTTCTGACCCCGGAACGAAAATTGTTAAACCCATATATCCAAATAGGTATTTCAAAATATTCTAAACGCGATGGAAAAAGTTTCATGTCCAAATTCGATCGTATGAAGAAGTTATGCTGAAAACAAAATTTCCAAATTGATTTCATATTGATTTTTAATTAAATTGATTTCAAGGCGTTTCGCGTCCGTACGATCAAACGACAGGTCTGATCGATACGAAACTTGAAACCCTATAGTAATTCACCGATACGGATCCGATGAAACTGGTTTCGTCGAAATCCGAGTCCGTGGCCAAAATGGCTATTTTATAAAAATTAAATAAATAGGCAAATAAATTAATTAAATTCAATCTTAAAAATTTCGACTTTAAAATTGAAAATTTTATCACTTTTATATTTTCAATTTAGTTACAACAATTTAAACAAACCCAGATATCAATGTTGTTAACCCTATCTCGGTTATGGCTCACCGGTCTAAAGCTTGGAAAGAGGATCCGATCTAACTCGATGCCGACCTAAGGCTATACCGACCTAAGGCTATGCCGACCTAAGGCTATGCCGACCTAACATCTTAAGAATGTTGCCAGCCTAAAGAACTCAGGGGGGTCCCGATCCAGTATGATGCCGACCCAAGAATGGCCGATCTAAGTAACTCAGGAGAGGTCCTAACTTAGCTCTTGAGATATTGCCGACCTAATAGCTGAACAAGGAATACCGACTTAAGGACTTAAGATGCATGCCGACCTAATGATTCAAAGAAAGTCCCGACCTGGGACTTACATAGCCTACCGACTTAACATGCTTACTGATCTAACTACGATGAGTCGCGACCGACCCAGGGAAATGGAAGGAGAATACAGTGCAACAACTTAAGGCGTAGCACATCAACTCGGTGACGGTTTAGAACTTGGGATTTGAAGCCAGAAGAGGATGCGCTTCCCATTTGGACCGTAGGCTTTGCAACGGAGAGGCGAAGCGACCTACGACCTAACTTATCTCGGATACTATCAACAATTCAACACTGGATGCCTCTATAAGTCGGCTGCGACCTAGGCTAAGTCGGGGACGACCTGGGACTCGTTCAAACCAGCACGTGTATTCTTAGGAGAGGGAGGTTAATCTTTAGGTCGGCGGCGACCCACGATCTTGCTTAGGTCGGTCACGACCCACAACCCGACCTCGAAAATTGCCTATAAATACACGGCCACCACCAACATTCAAGGGACTTTTTTGGGGGGGGGGGGGGGGGCTCATTCTCGAAGCGCCGATACTCTGCCATTTTCACAACTCAAGCAACACTTCAAGCACTCCAAACACCAAGGACGCTACTACACGCTTCAAGAAGTAATCACAATCATTCAAGATGTACTCGAAAGATTATTCTTCACCGAAGATTGAGCTACTTGTCCGAAGTGGATTGTAATTGAAGAAAATTGTATAAGTTGTACTCGTATCATCAATAAAGTGAATATAAGTGGACGTAGGCTTGATTTTGGGCCGAACCACTATAAAACTTGTGTTCTCTTACTGCTTTTCTGTAATCTCTTTACTTGAATCTTGTTCCCGTGTTCACGGGTGGTGCTTTCACAACTGTTATCTACACACCGGGGTGTTAGCGTTTGAATTTTGGCGTTAACATTTTTGGTGCTTTCACTGAGAACTGAACTCAGGAAGATTGTCATCATTGCTCCACGGAAATTTGTTGAAAGAATCTCTCTGAAAACTAGGAGTTTATCTGAAATAATGGCTCCAGGGAGAAGAAGTAGATCTGTGAGATCTGGAAATAATGCTCAAGAGGGAACCTCCGCTTCCCCGGTACCTACTCCGGCCACTCCAGCTGTTGGAGTTTCAAAAGCGGAATTGGACGCTGCTATCTTTGGGTTGAATCAGCAAATAAATGCCCAGAACGCGCAATTGGAAGCTCAGAATGCTCAGAATGCTCTGATTCTGAATAGGTTAAACGATTTGCTCGGGGCAAACCGTCAACCTGCGAATAATGAAAGGAACTTTGTTGGTAATGTCCATGATGCTGAAACTAGAAACATTCCCGAAAGGGCTGCTAGCCCCTTTGAACGGACATTGCCTGAGGCTGGAGGATCCAGAAATAGGAATGACGAAGAATATCTTTCTGGTATGGTTCGACAGATTATGAAAGAAAGTATGCAAAGGGTCGAAGATGAGAAAGAGTGGGGTTTCGCTCCGAGCAAGACTCCGTTTACTGAAAAGATCCTAAAAGCTGAATTCCCAAGGAAGTTCGTCCCTCCGACCATTCCAGCTTACAAAGGGACAAGTGATCCAAATGAGTTCCTGTACAAATATGATTGGCACATGACAGGTGCCAGAGCTTCTGACGAGATAAAATGCCGCTATTTTCCTGTGTATTTGGAAGGGGTAGCTCTGCTTTGGTTCACAAAACTACCTGTCCGGTCCATCGATCAGTTTTCAGACCTAACCAGGAAATTTAAAGAGCAATTTAGGCTATATGCTTCAAAGGCAAAAGACATCATGTCGTTATCCGGTTTGGAACAGAATCCGGGGGAAACTATCAAGTCTTTTTTAAATCGCTTTAATATAGCGTTAGCTGAGGTGGATAATGCAGAACCCCGCATGGTCTTGACCTATTTGATGAGAGCTATTGATAAGTCAAGTGAATTCGGAAAGTGGCTGAACATGAAGGAGCCAAATTCTCTGGAAAAGTTCTACAAAAAGGCGGATGAGTTCATGCGTTTGGAAAGCCGTCCTGTCCCGGCAAAGGCAACAGTAGAGAAAGCTGAAGACAACACTGCTGCGCCACGTAAGAATGGATCTGTGGGACAGAAAAGAGAAAATAATGATGGAAGGAAACAACACAATTCAAAGAAGCCTCGATCCTTCAAGCCATCAGAATATACTCCTTTGTTAGAGACACCAGAGCGCATCTACCTGGCTACAAAAGATTCTTTTGAGTATCCCAAACCTCCTGTTCTCAGAACCGGAAGAAAAGCTGTGCAAAGTGGGAAGTTCTGTCGCTTCCATAATCAGCCTGGTCATGACACAGACGACTGCCGTCAATTGAAAAATATAATCGAAGAATTGCTAAGAGAAAATAAGCTGCAGCAATTTGTGAAGAAGAGTGGTAATGATCCTGCTTCGTCAAGTCAGGGGCAACAAGCTCTTGCTCATCAGCCCAGGACAAATGAGAAGGCCGCAGGACATGAATCTGGAAGGCCAGTTATTAATGTCATCACAGGAGGACCCCACCCAGCAGGCAGAAGCTGGGGTGAAATGGAGAGGTACACTCGAGCTCTGAAACATGTGCCAACTGAAGAGAATGTCTTTGTTTTAGAAGACTCTAC
The DNA here is from genome assembly GCA_030765085.1 of Allium cepa. Taxonomy (NCBI): domain Eukaryota; kingdom Viridiplantae; phylum Streptophyta; class Magnoliopsida; order Asparagales; family Amaryllidaceae; genus Allium; species Allium cepa. The sequence continues at coordinate 947,091,988 of CM060943.1, read as the reverse complement.
ACCCCTGAAACAACAAAGGACTTTTAATGATGATATTGTGTTCAGGGCTAGAGATTCCACGGGCATTGAGGCCCCTACTTTGGACCCGTTAGTCATCTCGGCCGGTATTGGACCGGCTATTGTCAGAAGAGTTCTTATTGACTGCGGCGCATCTTGCAACATCCTCTTCAAGAAAACGTTTGACCAGATGAAAATCCCGATGGCGGATGTGCAAGCCTCATCTCAGAAGATTGTTGGCTTCACTGGGGAGCCAAAGCAACCAGTTGGGACCATTGATCTACCTGTTGAACTTGGAGAAGGAGAAAGGAAAGTGGTCCGCAGACAAACTTTTGTGATCGTCGATGAATATTCTGCTTATAATGCTTTTCTTGGCCGTCCAACACTCGCAGCATTCAAGGCTATCCTAGCCCCGTGGTGCCTCACTATTAAATTTCCTACTGACAATGGAGTAGGAGTTATAAAAGGGGATCAAAATGTTGCGCGAGAATGTTATTGGACAGAGCTGCGAGAGTCAAGAAAAAGAGAAATGGGAAAAGATGCGGCAACCCCAATCCGCATCAAAACACCAACCCTATAGCAACTACAGGGCGGACCCTGCACTGGCGAGCATAGCGGGGCACGAAAAGTGATGGATCCTAGAAAGGCCAGTGCGGGGGAGAGTAGGGTGGTACCAGCAGAAACAACGATACCGGTGCCCGTTGATCTGAAGGACCCAAACAAGATGCTGAATGTGGGTTCACAACTTAATGTGTCAGTTCAGAATGCCTTGATATCTTTTTTGAAAGCAAACCTGGATGTTTTCGCTTGGACCCATGCCGATATGTGCGGAATATCCCCAGAAGTTGCGGTACATGCTCTGAATATTGACCCAAAGTTCACGCCAGTAAAGCAGAAAAGAAGAATCCAAGGTCCAGAAAGGTCGACAGCATTGAAAGAGGAAGTTGACCGGCTCATGGAGAATAATTTCATCAGAGAATCTACCTATCCAAATTGGGTTTCAAATCCAGTGCTGGTTAAGAAGGCCAATGGTAAATGGAGAGTGTGCATCGACTTTTCAGATCTAAACAAGGCCTGTCCCAAAGACAGCTTCCCATTACCCAGGATCGATCAACTGGCAGATGGAACAGCGGGTCATGAATTGTTGTCTTTTATGGATGCCTACTCCGGATATAATCAGATCATGATGCATGAGCCAGATCAGGAGGACACAAGCTTTATCACCGATGTCGGTCTTTACTGTTACAGAGTTATGCCCTTTGGGTTGAAGAATGCGGGGGCAACATACCAAAGACTGGTCAATGCTATGTTCAAACCGCAGTTGGGAAAGACTATGGAAGTTTACGTTGATGACATGCTAGTAAAATCTAAGAAAGCAGTGGATCACATCGAACACTTAGCAGAAATGTTCGCAATCCTCCGAAGTTACGGAATGAAGCTTAATCCTTTAAAATGTTCTTTCGGGGTAGAATCTGGAAAGTTCTTGGGTTTCATCGTGAGCGCTAGGGGCATTGAAGCTAGTCCAGCTCAAATCACTGCTTTAAAAGAAGTCAAAGCTCCTAAAACAAAGAGGGAATTGCAAAGTCTCAATGGAAAAATTGCCGCCTTAAGTCGGTTCATATCCAAAGCTACTGATAAATGCATTCCATTCTTCGACGCTCTAAAGAAAGGAAAGAAAAACTTTGACTGGACTCCCGAATGCCAGAAAGCCTTTGAAGAATTGATTCAACATATGGAAACGCCTCCAATACTTTCTAGGCCCGGCGATGGCGAGGATCTTCTTATATACTTGGCAGTTTCATCTCATGCTTCAAGTGCAGCGCTGGTACGGGAAGACAAAAGGATTCAACATCCAGTTTACTATATCAGCAAAAGACTCACTGGGGCAGAAATCAATTACTCCAAGTTGGAAAAACTCGCCTATTGTCTATTGATTGCCTCAAGAAAGTTGAGGCAATATTTCCAGGCTCATCCTATCAAAGTCCTCACTGATCAACCTTTAAAGCAAGTCTTGTTTCGCCCTGAGACTTCGGGCCGCCTTTTAAAGTGGAATATTGAATTGAGCCAATATGACATCACTTATCATCCTAGAAAAGCGATCAACGGACAAGCTTTGGCAGATTTTATTGCAGAATTTACAGACAAGGGTAACAGCGAGGAAGAAACAATCGAGAACTCCCCAACCCAATGGAAGTTATTTGTAGATGGCGCAAGAAATGATTACTGTTCAGGTGCTGGAATTGTTCTTGAAACTCCTGAAGGCCGGTCATTATGCTATGCGCTAAGATTAGAATTTCCTTCAACAAACAATGAAGCAGAATATGAAGCTCTGATTGCTGGTTTGAAAATTGCTAAAGAACTAAACATTCGAGCGTTACAGATCTTCAGTGATTCTCAGCTTATAGTATGCCAAGTCAAGAAGGAGTTTCAAACGAAAGGAGGAAATCTGCCCGCTTATGTGTCAAAGGCTTGGGAACTTTTATGTGAATTCGACCATTACACGATAAGTCATATTCCTCGAGAAGAAAACATGAAAGCAGATTCTCTCGCAAAATACTCAAGTTCTGGCGAAGCCCAATCCTTAGGGTTAGTTCCAGTGGAAGTTTTGTCAAATCCGAGCATTGATGAAATGGATATCGATTGGGTTATGAGTATGTCGCAAGAGCAAGAATCATGGATGACTCCAATAACAAAGTATCTACTCAATGGCTCTTTACCAGAAAACTCTAAAGAACGACAAAAGCTACTGAGAAAAGCTTCTCGATATATAATCCAGGATGGTCAATTATACAGACGAGGATTCTCAATGCCATTGCTTCGATGTGTATCCCGGGAAGAGTCCAAAACAATCCTAACTGAAGTGCATGGAGGAGAATGCGGTGATCATTCAGGTGGTCAAACATTAGCAAAGAAAATTCTCCGATACGGATATTTTTGGCCAGAAATTAATCGGGATGCCGCAGATTACTCCCGAAAATGTGACAAGTGCCAAAGATATGCCAAAATTCCTAGAGCACCTTCTACCGAACTCACACAGATGATCAGTCCATGGCCATTTGCAATTTGGGGAATGGATCTCATTGGGCCGCTACCAACTGCTAAATCAGGGATTAAATATGCTATTGTTGCGGTTGATTATTTTACTAAGTGGGCTGAAGCTGAACCATTGGCTACTATCACTTCTAAGAAAATGATAAGCTTTGTGACCAAGAATATCATTTGCAGATACGGTGTGCCTCAGAAAATAATCACAGACAATGGTACTCAGTTTGAAAGTGAGGAATTCCAGGATTTTTGCAAACGATTCAAAATCCAGAAAAGCTTTTCGGCAGTGGCTCATCCGCAGGCAAACGGGCAAGTGGAAGCAGTGAACAAGATCATCAAATCAACCATCAAAAAGCAACTCGAAAGAGCAAAAGGTGGTTGGGTCGATAAACTACCACTTGCACTATGGGCATACAGAACTACTCACAAAACTGCAACTGGGCATACTCCTTTTTCGTTAGCATACGGATCGGAAGCAATGATCCCGGTTGAAACAGAGGTCCCTTCACACAGAAGAATCCATTTCAATCAAGCAGAAAATGAAAAGCTGCAACTTGAAGCGCTGGATCTCCTTGATGAAAAAAGAGATGAAGCTAACCTCAGAGTTGCAGCTCATCAGCAAAGGATAGCCAGACATTTCAATTCCAAAGTTCGTCAACGCAGCTTTGAAATTGGAGATCTAGTCCTGAAAAGAATTATGACCGCGACAGGTGTGTTTGGACCAAATTGGGAAGGACCATATGTAATAGGTCAGAAGCTTCTCGACGGCACATTCAAGCTCACCACTGTTGATGGAGATCAAATTCCAAGGGCATGGAACAGCAACCACTTGCGTCCATACTTTACTTGAAAATTTTGTTGAAACATTGTAAAAAGAATTATGAATGTATGATTCTTGTAATTGAAAGCAATTGTGAAACTGATGCAAGTAAATAATGAAAGAATATAAAGTGGATGTAGGCCCAATTTCATGGCCGAACCACTATAAATCTTGTGTTCCTTATTATCATTATATGTTTGCTTTGTTTTCGATATAAAAATACATAAAATGTATTGCTGAAATGTCAATTTAAATTTTTGCAGACAATGGAAATGAAACTTGCGCATAATAAGACCGAGTGATTCTCACCATCATTCAGCAAACAAATTTCAAGTCATAAAGGCCCCGAATTCAAATCCTAGATAGGAAATGCTTCAATTGAACGGCTTATGATTTCGATAGAAACGAGCCCTTGTTAATAAATTGAGATTGTTTGAACGAACAAACATCCAATTAGGAAGCTAGTGCCCGTTCTCATGAACTTGCCTGACAATGAAGTACGCTTCCTTGGATTAAACAAGCCACTTGCGAGAAAAGGGGAATGAAAACTTGAAAAAAGAAAAAAAAAAAAAAAAAAAAAAAAAGAGGATCGCTGAAAAGGCATAAGCAAGTGAACAGAGGAACAACCAAAGCTACCATCAGCAGCACAAGTCCTCTTCGGAGGCGCAACTCTTCGGAGGAGAAAAGACCTCTAATGGGTCATACGCCACAAAAAAGAAAGTTCTCTACTCAACAAAAAAGATTGGAGGAGTCATGACCCTCCAACCATGAGAGAGTAACTTCCAGGCGATGAAAACCCTCTCTGAGGCACATTTCACCAGGAGTTGAAGTGTTATGACCGCTCTTCGGGACTTCACTTCACCAGAGTTGAAATGCAAAAAAAAAAAAAAAAAATAAATAAAATAAAAGCCCTCTTCGGAGGCCCATTTCACCAGGAGTTGAAGTGTTATGACCGCTCTTCGGGATTTCACTTCACCGGAGTTGAAATGTAAACAAAATAAAAGCCCTCTTCGGAGGCCCATTTCACCAGGAGTTGAAGTGTTATGACCGCTCTTCGGGATTTCACTTCACCGGAGTTGAAATGTAAACAAAATAAAAGCCCTCTTCGGAGGCCCATTTCACCAGGAGTTGAAGTGTTATGACCGCTCTTCGGGATTTCACTTCACCAGAGTTGAAATGTAAACAAAACTAAAGCCCTCTTCGGAGGCACATTTCACCAAGAGTTGGGGTAGTTACTCTTCAGAGTTTCACTTCACCAAGGTTGAAATGCAAATAAAATAAAGACCTCTTCGGAGGCATATTTCACCAGGAGTTGAAGTGTAACAGCCGCTCTTCGGAATTTCACTTCACCGGAGTTGAAAGACAAGCAAAATAAGAACCTCTTCGGAGGCACAATCAAGAAAAAGAAAAGACCTCTTTGGAAGCACACGTTTCACCGAGATTGAAATAAAACTTCCAAGTGTTGAAACGTGAAAAGGCTTTCTTCGAAGGCACAACTCTTTGGGGGTACACGTTTCACCGAGATTGAAATAAAACTTCTAAGTGTTGAAACGTGAAAAATCCCTCCTCAGAGGTACAATTTTGTATAAAAAAAAAATCCTCATCAAAAGCGTACTTTAACTTTCAAAGGAAGAGTAATTTGCCCACTATGGAAAATGATTGTAAAAAAAAAAAAAAAAAAAAGGAAAAGAAGTTAAAGTACCCTTCAGAGGTCCGCTTTAGCACATAGAGGAATTCACTTGATAAAATATGCACATAAGCAAACGAAAAAAGTGATTTCTTCGAACGACAAAGCGTAAAAACTTATACGAAGGGAGTTGTACTCTACCAAAATTTTCTTTAAAGAATAAAATAATTATTCTTTAACAAATAAGAGTGCAAGTCCCCTCAAAGTATAAAATATTGCAGCAAGTTTAAGGTATGGGGGCAACATGGTATAATAGTATAGTTGCATCAGTAAAGTAATACTCAAACAACATACCATAAGCCCGCTGCAATATCGTGTAAATAAACTTGTGCAAAAAATAAAATAAATAGTAAATGCATTCTCAAATTCAAACAGAAGTTTGTACAAACGAAGAATCATTTTATTCAACTATAATGCAGATACAGGTTCTCAAAATAAAAGCGGGGGCCGATACCCGCACAACTCTCGGCCAGTTCATACAAAAGACAAAAAGCTAAAGTCTTCACTTCTTTTTACTGCCTTTGGACCCTTTACCCGACCGAATGACCAGCTTTTCAGGTCGGCCAGTGGGTATAAGGGAGGAAGGAGAGGTAGGCGCAGCTGGCCCAACTTCTGGCTCCTCTTCAGTGGCAGTGATTATCTTCCCTCTCCTCCTTGATGCTCCTTGCTTCCTTCTCCTCTTTGAGGAAGACTCACTTCCTGGAGTGACAAGTTTAGATAAAGTTATATCGTCAGAAGGAGTCCGCTCCGGAGATATGTCACCTCCCTCAAGTCCCTCATCTTTTTGCTCTTGCGAAGCAATGGGATCATCCAGGCCATGGAGAGCCTCTATTTGTTCTTCTTGTGACCCAGGTTGCGAGGCAGAAGGAGGTGCCACTTGAAGAGATGGAGGAAGGATCACCGGGGGAGAAGAAGCTTGAGTTTGACTCGGTGCTTTCTCTACAAAGGAGAAAAAACTTAAAATATCAGTATCTTTCGAAAAGAGAGGGGATGACGGCTCGTCAAAAGTCGGGAATTCATTAACATTTGAGGAATAATCAAAAGTCGGGAATTCATTGACATTTGAAAAATAATCAAGAAGATCGTCAAGTTCACAAGGAGCGAACGAGCAGTTCACCACTTGGGCTGGTCCGGTGTCAAGTTTACCTGGGGCAGTTGGATCTCTGAGGCTGATTTCATATCGCTGTGCTTCGTTGCTTTCACCACCTTCATCCCCGCCTTGTGCACTTGTAGTTTCAGTTACTGTCTTAGTTGCAGGCGGAGTAGAGGAGCTAGAACCCGTGATGTCAACCACAGGAGAAACTGGAGGTTGGACAGAGGAAGTAAGCGTTAATTCCTTTCCAGAACGTTCCTCTTCCGCCATTCCAGTTCTCATCCTGGCAAGTTGTTCTCGCCCCTTCGCAAGAGCAGCGCGAGCTCCCTCATCCAGGTAACGCGCCTCAAAATCTTCATCGCCATACCCGGCGTCTTTAAACATGTTAAGAGCAGCTTCCCACACCTCGGCCAGGGTGATTTCATACTTAGGACCAAGAAAAGAGAGGCTGCCGCGTCCCAAGACACAGTGTAAATAAAAATCGAATAAAGTCGAATTGATATCGGTTTCCATGGTCTGAGCAGTTTCTTCGGCTGCAATTTTGCCAGCCATGGCCTCATCTCGATCTTTTTCGGTCTGAGCAAGTTGGGCTTTTAGCGCTTCAATCTCCATATCCCGGGCGCTCAGTTTATTCTGCAACTGGGTGACATCAGTGCGGTGGTTCTCTACAGCTTGTTCCAACCTCTCAGCTTTAGCTTCAGCGTCCCTCTGGCTGGCGTGCGCATCTCGCACTTGTTTTTGCAATACCTCTTCTCTTTGGGTGTAAGTATTAGTAGAAGAGACAAGATCATCTTTGAGCTGCTTTACTTCAGCTTCGAGTTTTTCATTGTATTCGGCTATCTCCTTCATCTCAGCGTTGTGTTGATCAAGAATCTTCTGCCATTCTGATTTGTCATTTTCCATGGTCAGCATTGCTTCGATGTTAGCCCGATTAACTCTTTGAAGTTCATCAACCAACTTTTGCCATCCAGACATTCTATCGATATCAAGCTTGACAGCATCGAGATTTCTGTACATAGCTTCTTTGTCGATGGGGACCAAATCGAGGTCGAAGCGTACCCCCCTCAAACACCAATTCGGGAATCGGCTCTGCAAGGTCGGGGGGGCCCTTTCAACATGGTATGAAGGCCTGTTGAGAAGTGTTTGGATGGCACTTCCTTCAAGAGCAGGAGATTTGGAAGGGATGTCAATAGAAACTGAGGCACCAGGTCTCTCAGATGTCACGGGCACGTGCTCCTCGCCAAGTTTGGTCCGCTTTCTCGAATCCTCAATATGGCTCTTCCCCCTATCATCGTGCGTTTTACGTTTATGGGAATCATCATCTCTTGGGAAGGATTCATGTCGCGTGCCCGCTCCTTCATGACGTTCTTCATACCTTCTCCTCTCTTCAGCTTTTCGCGCAGCTCTCTGCTCATTGGTCTCTCTGGGATCGGTATAGTATTGCTTGTAATCATAGCTGCCACGCCCTCCATAGCGTCGAAAGTCTTTATAATAAGAACCGCTGCCGCTGCGCCCCATAGAGGAATCTGAAAAGGCAAAAATGGCAAGTCTTAGAAACTTCCGGAGAAAAGAAGTTAAATGTGAACAAACGCCAAAAAATCCTAAGTGTTGTGTGATGTGCAAGCTACGCGCATTAAGCTACAAACCACTCATTGGTGTAGAGGTGATGATAGCTTGGGTATGAGGAGTTGGTGTTTGTGTTGGTGTTAGTCGAAGAAGGGACGTCGCCTCAACTATAGGAGAGATAGTTTTAGACACGTCATCTCTAAAAAGCTCCTGTGAGGTCACTATTATGTCGCTCAACCCATCATAAACATCGTCACCATCATGCTCGGTGAGACTTGTTTTCTCAGTTCCTACATCAGCTAATCCCCCGAGAGGCTGTGAAGGTTCTTCTTCTTCCTCAATCGGGGCAAGTGCCGCCTTACTAGATGACCCCATAATGTCGGTAGGGGTGGAACATTTCACCAATGAAGCTTCGATGTTAGACTCTTTTGATGAGGGTTGTTCGATAGTAACGGGGGCATCCGATGCTTCAGTCGGGGAATCGGGAACTTCAGTCGGAGCTTCACAAAGCTGAGTATAGCGAGAAGGGTGGAGGAGTCCGTATTGATGTAGAAATTCGTCGCTTAGTAGAAACTTGATACTTCTCTCTTCTGCGGCTACAGCGCTCAGTCTATCAAAAGTCTGCCTATGTATCGGATCTCTAGAGGGAAGGGGAAGTGCTGAAAAAAGCAAAGAATGAGATCAGCAATTTGGACCCCGAAAAGAGTTAAAAAAGAAAGTGGAAAGACGGAAATAAATGATCTTACTTCCTACTCTCCAAGAAGCATAAAACTCTGGGGGACTGCGGGCAAAGAAAAATTGGTTTAAAAATCCATGGACACTTTCAGTAAGATCAAGAATGAGCTTGCGGTTTCTTGCACTTCTCACAATGATAAGAGAAGGATGGTCTTTGCTCTTTGCAAACGAGCATAAGTAGCGAATTTCTTCGAAGCTCGGCAGTCGGTCAAGATTTCTTCTGAACAAAACACCCAACCCCATCAAGATAGCGTAACCATTAGGATGAAGTTGGAACGGAGAAATTGACATCCGAAGAAGAAGAATTCGAAGAAAGTCATTGAAAGGTGGGATCGCCCCACTTAAGCACATATGACGATTAACCGCGACAAAACCATAGGGAGGTCTGTCAGCAGTATCATTCGGTCCAGGAAATATGACATCATCTTCAGCAAAGCCGAATTGAGTACGCAACTGAATAAATGTTCTCGAAGATAGAATAGTCGAAGTTCTTTCCGGAGGATTCTGTATAGGAACAGCTATCGGGAAAGTTTCTTCTTCTTGACTTGCTGCTTCTTCTCCTTGATGGGAAGTCATTCTACATAAACAACTATATATTCAAATATCAAGGTGCACGTTTCCTAAAATGTGTGAGGTGTTGTGTAAGATCAACAAGACGATAAACAAATATAACTGGAATTAAAAAAAAAAAAACTGGCAAGCATTTGTTAGTTGTGAAAATCCAGGGGTCATTGTTTTAAGTCTGAATATGTAGGCACAACATTGATGCAAACGAATTAGTTCAAATTGTTCATACTTTGCATTGATATTTGGCCTTAGTTGATCGATCCACAAGCATTTCATGCAATGCATTTAAGTTAATTACTTTGTCTCAACTAATCTGTCATTTGATGTGGGCAGTCAATGGCAAAATTTTCGCCTTGGTTTTCTTTGTTTATTATTTTCGACAGGTTGGCAAGTTAACACAATCTGTGGAGTAATGCAATGAGATTCAAGCAAATTCAAGGTTGGAACAGTTCAAAGTACAAATCAGGTGCTCGAGGAAGGCCAATGCTCCTAAGTGTCAGCACGTTCAGGGCTAAAGTCCTAACCCAGCTACGGTCTAAAAAATCCCACGAGATAAAACTAAGACGGTAAGAGATCAGATGCTTAAGTCCTAACTAAGCGATATGATTCGGCTACTCAGGTTAGATGCTCAAGTGTTAACCCGGTCACGACCTAAGGATCTCTTACAAGTTAAAGCCGGTTTGTTAGTTCCCTAACTCGGCAGTCATCTAAGTTGCAAGCGACAGATAGGGATCTCTCCAAGTATTAACACGGCCGCGGTTCAAAGGCTTAGGTCGGCAAGTTCCACCGAGCGATTAACTCGGCTTCGATTCAAGTTTTAAAGTTTAAGTCGGCAGAAATTTGAGTCACTCAAATTCCCTGAAAACCACCATCTCACGGCATTCAACCCGTTAACCCAATAACCTTCCCATCAACAGCCACCTTCATTCACACCAACCAATCATCCAACAAAGCAAACTGAGATTGTCACAAGTTCAATGCCCAGCCATTGGAGATCATCGAGCCTGAAGCGATCAACCGCCTTCATGGTATTAACGATCATCTGAAGCCGAAATCGGGCAACCTAAGTTTCATCAACTGTAAACATGATAGGATTCGCGATGAAGCATCGTGCAAGGAGGCAATTCGAATTTGAGCGACATAATTCGTGAATTGATGGTAATTTGCAGTCATAAGAGGAGAAGAATCACTTACGCACTAAAGTTTAGGAGTTACTGGTGATCAGGTGGGATGAAATCGCCTTAAGGAACTCAGGAGCACTTTAATGGCGGAATCGAGCAAGAAATTAAGTGAAGAAGAAGAACGAAGAGAGCCAGTTTATATCCCACGGTGAAGAAATGCGAAACGGCGCTAACTGATAGGTCGTGCGCGACCTACCGACCTAGGAGGAGCCGAGCTAAGTGGTATCGAAACACACGACTTAATCTTAAGGCGTGTACTTCGAGGGGCAAATGTTAACCCTATCTCGGTTATGGCTCACCGGTCTAAAGCTTGGAAAGAGGATCCGATCTAACTCGATGCCTACCTAAGGCTATACCGACCTAAGGCTATGCCGACCTAAGGCTATGCCGACCTAACATCTTAAGAATGTTGCCAGCCTAAAGAACTCAGGGGGGTCCCGATCCAGTATGATGCCGACCCAAGAATGGCCGATCTAAGTAACTCAGGAGAGGTCCTAACTTAGCTCTTGAGATATTGCCGACCTAATAGCTGAACAAGGAATACCGACTTAAGGACTTAAGATGCATGCCGACCTAATGATTCAAAGAAAGTCCCGACCTGGGACTTACATAGCCTACCGACTTAACATGCTTACTGATCTAACTACGATGAGTCGCGACCGACCCAGGGAAATGGAAGGAGAATACAGTGCAACAACTTAAGGCGTAGCACATCAACTCGGTGACGGTTTAGAACTTGGGATTTGAAGCCAGAAGAGGATGCGCTTCCCATTTGGACCGTAGGCTTTGCAACGGAGAGGCGAAGCGACCTACGACCTAACTTATCTCGGATACTATCAACAATTCAACACTGGATGCCTCTATAAGTCGGCTGCGACCTAGGCTAAGTCGGGGACGACCTGGGACTCGTTCAAACCAGCACGTGTATTCTTAGGAGAGGGAGGTTAATCTTTAGGTCGGCGGCGACCCACGATCTTGCTTAGGTCGGTCACGACCCACAACCCGACCTCGAAAATTGCCTATAAATACACGGCCACCACCAACATTCAAGGGACTTTTTTGGGGGGGGGGCTCATTCTCGAAGCGCCGATACTCTGCCATTTTCACAACTCAAGCAACACTTCAAGCACTCCAAACACCAAGGACGCTACTACACGCTTCAAGAAGTAATCACAATCATTCAAGATGTACTCGAAAGATTATTCTTCACCGAAGATTGAGCTACTTGTCCGAAGTGGATTGTAATTGAAGAAAATTGTATAAGTTGTACTCGTATCATCAATAAAGTGAATATAAGTGGACGTAGGCTTGATTTTGGGCCGAACCACTATAAAACTTGTGTTCTCTTACTGCTTTTCTGTAATCTCTTTACTTGAATCTTGTTCCCGTGTTCACGGGTGGTGCTTTCACAACTGTTATCTACACACCGGGGTGTTAGCGTTTGAATTTTGGCGTTAACAAATGTCAAGTAAATAAATTAATAAATTTCAGTGTTTGAATTCAATTACGGTAAATTCAGATATTGTAAATTCAAATTCCCAAGAATTTACTTAAATTTAACTTTGACTACGACCTTATAGTTTACTGCGTATTATTACGTCAATTAATATAACTTTACGTTTATTTCAAATCTACCAATTACAACCAAATAAAACCTTTCAATTGTTTTTCATTAATAGGTACTTCAATAAATTAGTTAGTATTCGACTTGCATAATATTTAATTCTAACCGCTGCAAATAATTAAGCTTAAATTGGATTTAGATGGAAGGATTTGTTTGCCTTTCTTTAACTACTATATTCAAAAATTCTGCCTTCCTTTGTATTACTACTATTTCCATTTATATTGAAATTGTAAAACATATTTAAAATAATTAGAATCTCAAATAAGCTTATTCAAATAGGTTTCATTCTTTTAAATTAGCTTATGAAACAAATATGCATTTTAGTTGCTAATTACATTTACTCTTTACAATTACAGTTATTACCCACATAAATGAGACAATCAATTTCATCTAAGTGTAATTGTCTTCAAATATTTTGATAACTTTATTTCCATGCCCTAAAATATAACGACTGTTAAATAAAATCTTAACATTATTTACAATTATTACCTTAATTATTATTAATGTAATATAAAATTAAAATTATGGTAACTGATCCAAACTTCAAATTAACAAACTACCACAATAGGCAACGTACAGTTACTAATTGATTTATATTTATTAAAAATTTAATTTCAATCTTAATTATCAATAAGTAACGTACCATAAATATTATCGTTACCCTTATATCATATAAATAAGCTCTTATTTCTCACAATTACTTATATTAATTTGGATTGCACTACATCTTATTCATCACTTGCTTAAACCTTAATTCCTATTTCATTCATAAATGCTAAAATAAATCAATTATTACATAATTTCTTTTATTAATATTCATGCTATTCATGCTATTCATGTTTAATTCAATTCCGTTGCACATAAATTCATTTACTAAAGTTCATGATTATTTATTTACCATACAATCACCTTCCCATTCACATTTTAATATCTACCCACAATTATTTCAATTCACTATCTTATATTAATGTCATCAAAAATTCTATTCATCATTATAAACTTAAAAATCTATATACGTTTATTGATTTATTTCTATTTGCCTTATGTTCCATTCTTAATTTAGTATGACAACCTAAAGTACTCCATTCAATCGACAATCCTTTTCAATTGTTAATACTTAACTTAAATTTCTACGGTTGCATTCCATCTGCACTTCCGTTACTATGATAATAATTATTAACGTTTATGCCATCAACCCATCATAATTACTTACCCTTAATTGAGTTTGATTTCCAAATAAATTTGCTGACCCTTAATTAGGCAATTTATAAAAGTTTGTCATCATACCCGTAGTTCTACGCTTATGCTAAGTCTTAAATTTCAATAAATTTATAAATTTTGAGATGTTCATTACAATTTACAAATTTATTGACTTGCAATAATAGGATTCCTTAATCTATTCCAATTTATCGTTCACAATCTTTTATTGCATTAAATCGGTTTAATACTATCATAAATTTCTCTTATTAAATTTTATATCCAGGTAAGAATTTTTCTTTCTTTCTCTACTTAATTCATTTGAATTTTATTCAAATGTCTATAAATAGGTTTCTAAGTCACTCCTATATAACCTATTCTAGCCTTCATTTTAATATTTATCTACCCCCTTTATTCTTTCAACTAAAAATAAATTACAAAATCCTATTATATAAACAAATTAAATGGTCGAAATCTGCGGGTCGTTACAGGAGTAATTAATTTTTGTAATTAATTAGGGAATAATAAACCTATTAATTAATAAATTAAGGGTAATCAATTATAATTAAGATTTAATGAATAATTAGGGATTTATTAATTAAAGTAATTAACTAAGGAATAATTAAAAAATAAAAGTAATTAAGATTTAATTAATTACAATTAAGGGTTAATTAATTAATTAAAGAAATGATTAATTAATAAAGGTGATTAAGACTAAATCAATTGAAAGTAATGATAATTAATCATTGATTAAAAATTACTAATGAAGGTGATTATGTTGGTAATAAATTTATAACCACACGATATTCATCTTAATGAAAGATGTTTGATTGTTATTGAATGTTAGGTGATGGATTGATATGTTTGATATGTGATGTGATGCTATGTAATGCTTTGTGCTATGTTGTTATATCTGTGATGTATATATTGTTATATGAATATGCAAATCCCTTGTCCCGTAAAATGACATTTGAATTTCGATGCGACAGGGAATCGGATTCCAGTTGGTTATCCAAAACCCACACCGAATCATAATAGTGAATCTCAGTGATTGATAAATTTACCTTATCTATGAATCGGTGAATGAAGATAAGCGTCATGAGTTATACCGCTTATCGATATTGATATGATTGATGTTCTGCACTGTTGTCTAAAAGCCCTACACTAAACTATACACACACAAATATGGATTGCAAGTAAAAATGGGTCAAGTCAGATTTTGAAATAGTTTTTAAAGATTGAATTTTTTGAATCCAAAATAGTTTTGGAACTAGAATTGAAAACTTTAGAAAATGAGTTCAAAACTAAAAGTTATTTGAATAACTTGATTGAGTTTTCAAATTTAAATAATTTAATTTTAAATTTGAATTCAATATTTGAAATTGAATGCAATGATTTGGGAACTAGGGTTTAAAAAGGTTATTCAACTTATAAATGGGGTTATATGGGTTTTTAAACCATTTTAAAAGTGATGTTTTGGAATTTAAATTTAACCCAAGATTTCATTGTATAAATTGGATTTTTCTGAAATGAAAACTATTTATTTCAAATAATAAAAGCTTTCACGTAAAAAATGAACTTCCAATTTGTCTTAAAAGGACTTTCAAATCTAAAATGAAATAGTCTTCCAAGTTTTGAATTAATCTTTGGAAATGTGTTTTGAAAGCTATAAATTAAATCTTAAATTTAAAGATTTAATGAGTTAATCCAATTGAAATGGAAATTGTTTTGAAATCTACGAATAGATCTTTGTGAAACTGGGTGAACTTTGTGAAACGAATCTTTTTGTTAAAATGGTAATTTGTTTAACCATTTGAAAGACAACCTTTGGATTTTTATAAGTTGCGACTTAATTGAAATCACATATCCATATGTTTTTAATATGGCGCTCATTATTCGGTTTAGCCGGGAGAGGATCTTGTGTCATATAGGCCATTCCGAATAGTGATACGATGTTATGGATTGCATTTGAAGACCAGTGTTGAAGAACGGATGTCTTCGAGAATGATGGGATAACCCGTCGATTGACTCTGCACTGAGTTGCTCCGGTATAGTGTTCTCCCTAAGTGATGGGAAGTCCGATCGGGATTGTGGATACCCGGATTTGCAAGGGCTTCTTTGGAAGTGTCTTCGGTTCTGTTCGAACCCGGAACAGACTTGTATGGTTGTATGTCTGACACTGCTCTTTGAGATATTAAACTGATCTCCATCAATTACATTTATGCTTGGTGGCGGAGAATTTATTCTCTTAGCTTAACACCCTTCTCTGAGACGTACGAGCTTAGATGTTATGTAGTTGATATTTATCAGTGGTATACTCTAAAATTTGGTAGTGTGGCATGCTAAGTGCTGCTGTGTGTTGATGATCATTTGTTGAACATTTGTGATCAAAGCATGGAGTTTGTATAAAGCATAGCTTTTTGGACGAGACTGCATCAGGACCTCACACCCGGAAATGGTCGAAACAGGAAAGATGCGGCAAGGTTATGAGGGTCGTGCCCTTTAGGGTTTGTCATTCCCTTCTGGAAAAGGGTGGTAGCATGGTATGACCCCAGATACTTACTTATGTGGATACTGCAGATCTATTACTTTGTGATTTCTTTGTGGTTGTTGGTGTCGAGCGCTCGGATAAAGGTCTCAAAGGACCGAGGGATGTCACGCTCGTGTAGCAGTTACCTAGTTATAGAGGTAATCCGGCCTTGTGTTGGCAAAGAGATGGTTAAGCTGTCTGGACATCCCACCAGTGGAGATCCCATGGACAGTAGGAAGTTCCTTAGCCTGACCATTTGTTGGAAATCCAATCAAAATAATACGCACCTTGTACGATTTTAGTTGTATAACCTGCCATGGAATGTGGCGGTAACCTGCTATTGAACAAGGTTGCTATAGAAGGCATAAGTGGAAATGCCTATGCTGGCTAGGATTTATATTATGCTTTCGAAAGGGTTTTTATACACTATGCACTACTAATAATACCATAGAAATTTTCTCATATCAAGCATATTTGACTATCACAAGGAGAAATCTCCTCCAGTTCTACGTTTCATTGTGTGTGTGGCGGGAGGCCTTATGGTAGTTTTATTTTCCAAGAAGCATTGAGGATTTGTTTTAAATTCTCTTGTTATTTGTTTTAAAAGACCTAACTGTTTTTGTTTGCTAATACCAGTCCCACGGCTGACCTGGAGTTTATTGTTCATATCCTAAACTCTGGGTGCCCACTATTTTCCCACACGGGCAATCTAGAGTTGGGTTTTTCAGATAAACGAATAGTAGGCGTAGATTCGATAGCTTCCACCCTTAGGATTTGACAATCGCATTTGGATCGAGTGGCTTCTCTTCATCTCGATTGAGCGTTCGAGCTATTTCTGGATTATGCCTTGAAGATGGAGTTATAGTTCTGGAGTTCTTTCTTGAAGAATATCTTGGAGTTATTGTTCCGCTGTTGGTGTTGTCTTTCCATTTCCCCTGCTATTTGCGTCTATCTTATCTCTGGTGTATATTAATGTCTATTGTATCATCCGTTGTATCATATGTTGTTCCAATGTTGTATATCATATATTCTATTTTTTTTCTTCCGCTGTGTTGTTATACTTAATGTGTTATAAGCTCCGGCGAACTAGATTCGACGTTTGGATCTACGGCATTTGAATACGAATGTCGTATTCAGTGCCGATTTTCGAAGGTCGAGTCAGGGTTGTTAGAGAATGGCTGGTTGATCGGAAGAAGGTTCCTCGCAATTTCACAAGTGAGGCGGCATCACGACTCCATGCGGCATGATTTCGCGAGTAGAGGGAGCGGGTATCGTATTCTCATTGATGGAGTGGAGCTCGTGTGGCAAGCTCAACGGGTCTATGAGTGTCGCAGATGGTGGCAGGCATGTTCGTGAGACCGGTGTTGGTGGCGTGGGTGGTCGTCGCGTTTGAGGAAAGGGGTGGAGTTCTCTGATGGGTTGCGTGAAGATCTGATGCCGAGCATTGTGATGGTTTTGGGTTTTTATTTTAAATTGATTTAATATATATACACACAATGAAATTAGTGTATATATGTGTATATATAGATGTGAATGTTCGATTGGCTTACTATTGAAATTTAAATATATATACAGATTAAAAAAAGTATATTGATAGACAAGATTTTTTTTATGTTCAGTAATGTGTAAAACAGTTTGTTCTTTAAATTTTAAGGTTTATATATATAGGTATGTTTACACTAAAAGGGAAGTATAATATAAATATTAATATGTATACCTGTCCATTTTAATTATATGTAAAAGACAAAAATTATATATGTACATATACATAAAGTTTTGGATTTCAAAAGTTTATATAAAAGTTAGATATTTTTTAAAGCCTATATAGATTATTATTATTATTATTTTTTGATCCAGCTTTAAATGGGAAATAAATAAATAAAGTAAATGTACAATTGCATATTTTGATTTGCTGGTTTATGTAAAAAAAAATATGTATTATAGAGGTTTACATATTTAATTATTTTAGTAACTTAAGAATCTATTTGTTGAAAGGAAAATTATTTAAATTAGGTTATTAGTTAACTAAGTTTATTTAATGGAAATTGGTTAGTTCAAATGATAACAAACCATAGAATGTTGTTTCAAGGTCTGAAACCGAGAAGGAATAGTCAGGATGGAAATGGAATGCAACAAAATCGAAGGTGAGTAAATCTCACTAATCTGGGTTTTATTTAAATGTAATTAATTGGTTGAATGATTGAATTGATATGATGTGTTATATTATATTTAGTAGTATATAGTACATATTGGGTGATTGATTTCCCGCATTATATAGCGGATGAGACCCTATGCGTCGCATAATAGCGGATGATATTATATTAATCCCATATACCGCGATATTCCACCTCAAAGTGGAATTGTATTGTGCTAACATCTGTGGATGCAGGGAAACAGGTTGGAGGGATCCAACTAGATTACTCAAAATTATGTAAATTATTCAATATTCTGTGTTATGAATATTTGATATTATGTGATGAATTGTATTGATAATTGGAATATTGAATGCTACTGTTTGCTTGAATATATTTCGGTACACTGAGTTATTAAAATATATTGAATTAGATTTTTGAAAGAAAATAAAGGAGTGAATTTTTAAGTAAAATAATCGTTGAAATTTGAATAAATTTAAGAATGAACTAGGTAAGAATAAAAGTGATTTTAAAATTCTAATAAATAACTCCGAGTATGGAAAAGAGGATTTTGAATAAACAGAAAATAACAATTTGTAAAAATTAAGTGATATTATTTAAAGGAATAAATAATTTTCTTTGAATATTTAAGGTTTTAATTTATTAAAAAGATAAAGATGGAATTTGGGGAAATCTGAAATTGGTGTTTTCGGTTAAAAGATTTTAAATCATAATTAAGAAATAAAAATCCGATGTCAATAGGTTTTGAAATAAATGAGTAAGTAAAGGAATTTATTTCAAAATGGAGTAAATTGGAAATCATTTTGGAAATTGATTTAAGTGTTCGAAATTGGAAATTTAAAGGAGAATGTAACTATGAAATTTATAAACTGGGTTTATAAATGTAAAGTAATATATCAGTGGATATTTGGAAGAATAAATTCATGATGGGAATTTATTAAAGGAATGATAAAATTTGTTTAAAAATAAATAATGATATATTTTCAAAGAATGTGAAGAGAAGTATATTTCCCTGGATAGCCAAGTACGTTTCAAAGTAAATTTTTAAATATAAGTTAAAAGTTTTAACATCATTTTAAAAAGAATGTTTTAGAAAATTTATTATTTCTAAATGTTTAAATTCTGAAGTAAGTATTTTTCAAATCTATTGTAGTAGTAATTATTTGAAGTTGACTTGGTATTTTGTTTTAAAACATAAAATCTGGTTTTATACTTTATAAAGTAGCCTCATTTTAAATATTCCTATAGTATATATTTTCAATAAAGTATTAAAGTAATTTTTAATTTAAATGTTTTAAATGATAATTTATAATAAATTATTTTAAATTATTTTAAAAATACAAAGTTTTTGTGCTTGGTGTTTTCAGTGGAAATAAATATTTGGAAATTATTTCATCTGAAAGATGTGTTATGGAAACTGTTTTCTAAAGGGTTGAAAATGGAAATATATGTTGCGACGATATTTTGAGGTTAATAAATAGTTTAGGAGAAATTATTTATTGTTTGATGGTTGTTGTGAATGTTAATTGATAGTTAAATAACCGACTATCAATATTGGCTAATTCACTAATCGTTTCGAAGAGACCGAGATTGGGATTAATTTCTCGAAAACCACTTCGATCCGGTGTGTACGTTTTTGTGAGGAAGACGAGTTTGGATTCGAAGATGGAGCAGTGAAGT
Source organism: Allium cepa (assembly GCA_030765085.1). Lineage (NCBI taxonomy): Eukaryota > Viridiplantae > Streptophyta > Magnoliopsida > Asparagales > Amaryllidaceae > Allium > Allium cepa. The sequence continues at coordinate 947,072,113 of CM060943.1, read as the reverse complement.
GCAAGGGCTACTCGCTACTAATCCTGAGGAGATTCCAAAATGGATGAAGTAGGAGTAGTGCCTTCGGTTCTGTTCGAACCCGGGACGGACTTGTATGGATGAATGCTTTTAGAAAATCGTCAGGTAGACGATGAGCATTGTAAGTGAAACGTTCTAAAAAGGTAATGCTTAGCCTCAAGCCTCATCAACTGGGAATGACTGAAAATCAGGGATTATGCAGCAAGGCTAGGTTGGTAGCGCCCGTTAGGGTAAGGTCATCCTTTTCTAGATGTCCCTTTTTATTCGGCTTAGTGGTGCGGTTGCTTATCCCAACCGTGGGGTGATCTTACTCGGGATTATCCAGTAAGGGATAGTCCCGATCTTGTGTTGCAGGGGATTGGGAGTAATCCTCGGTACGGTGATCTAGGCCACGTACTATAACAGGTGGTGCCCCAGTGCCTGGTCATTAGTTGGAAATCCATTCTCCGTACGTGCCTTTTACGATTTTTGTTTGTATTACCCACTTTGTGGCTAGTAGCTGGAATTTAATAGATGTAACAATTTCGGCTATTTTAATAAATATTTGTAAGTAGAACCTATTATGACATTAGAGGATTTATATAAAAAATGTCTTGGCTATCGTAAGGTTAAAACCGGACATTTTTATTTGTGGCATGGACTTACGAGATGCTTTTGCTTTCAAAGGATTTTTGAAACTTTAATAATCAATTTGAGTGTGGTTTTCTCACGCTGGAATTCCAGACGGACTCGGGTGTTATTTAACTATAATGCTCAGGTCAGACCGAGTATTATAGAATACAGGAAATAAGGTTGTGGAGCACATATAACAAGCTGGATGGCGAGATGTACTTCCGTATTCGATTTATATTCCGCTATGTATCCAGTTGTGTGAGGATAGGTTATGATTGCTGTCCAATTGTGTGTTATGTGATTGATGTACACTGATGATGTAATGTATAAACAGATACTCTTTCTTTGTGTAAAGACCAGTTATTATCTATTATATTTTATTCCGCTGCGATGGTTAGATTCTGATATTGTTTTCTACTTTCTTCTTCTACCTCTTCTTCTTTGACCCAAATGTTTCGTATTTCTGTTCATCTTGACTTGTTTGCAATAGTGCTGACTCAAGGGGTACGGATTTGCGGACTGTTACAACCCTGAGGATGAATTTTCATACAATAAATTCAAAGAGGTGTTCGGGGAGCAGTTCATGCCGAATTCAGGTAGGACACGATTATATAGGAGTTTCTTAGATCTCAAGAAAGAAGACATGTCTGTGGCTAAATAGGAAACGAAGTTCAATGAGTTACCTCATTTGGCCCTGGACTCATAGACACCCCTCTTAACAAAAATGAAATGTTTTTATTAGGTATTAGGTTAGAATTCCACGATAACATGACTTTTTACCTTAAGGGATCATTTTTGGAGCTTGTGCATATGGCTTTAAGTATGGAGAACTTTTGGTAAAGAAACCATCAGTCGCAATTGCAACACAAAGTGGCGGTGCTACAAATCTGAATAGGAGATAGTTCAACCCGAATTGGAAGAAATAAGTGAAGGAAAAACAAAGAGGCAAACATGCGAACATCAACTGTTATAAATGAAAACAGAAAGGTCATATAACCAGCTTCTATCCAAGACGTGAAGCCCTAAAGTAGCAAAGCGGACCTATTTCTCAAATGGTTCATAAGACTTTGTGTTTCAATTGCCATCAGCTCGGGTACATAGTGAAGGCCTGCATACTCCTTCAGAAGACACAATTAAACAAGAAGTTTGCCCTCCAGAGTGAACCATCGGCTTCCACAGATATGAAGGGTAAAAACATCCTTGAAGGTACCTTACTTTTTATTGGTGTTTATATTAAAATATTATTTGATTCTGTTGCTTCTCTTAGCTTTATCTCTTTGGAAACGGTAGTGAAATTTCACCTTATCCATAGTACCGTAGGCAACTCTATTTGCGTATCCAACCCCATAGCGGAAGTGACCCAATTGAATATGATTTGTGAAGGCTTTCGAGTTTCTTATCTTTCTTATAGCATTGCACGTGAACCCTATGTGATAACCCGGATTTTCAAATATCTGTTAATTGGAAATTAATTGGATTTAATTTATTAAACACTGATTTATTAGTTGAATGTGATATCTCGGAAATTGAAGCAACTAAAATGTGATAATCTCTTTTATGAATTATTTAAAAATTAGTAAAATAGTTATTTTCAAATAATAAAAACAATGAGTTGTTTATATATAATATATAAGAAGAATTATTATTCTCAAATTAAATATGTATTTATATATATATATATATATATATATATATATATATATATGAGTTGATTTTAAATTGGATTATAAAATTGAATTTGAATTTGAAATTCAAAGGATAAATCTCTTAATACATTTTGGATTTAAAAATATATTTTATATAATTTTATTAAGAATATAATCGATTTTATATCATTTTCTATTAAAGAATTTTATTTATATAAATTAAGAAATTTATTTATTAAATAGTAAATTAAATACAAAAGTTTTATAAACCATTTTAAAATTAATTAAAACATGCATAATTACAAGTGTTAATGAAATCAGCTTAATAACATGTGTACGATGATAAACTAATGTAAATGACAAATGTTAGTAAATTTAATAAGTACCACAATTTATTTATTTTTCTCTTATTTCTTAAAATAATAATTAAGTCTATATAAACATCTATCTCTTCTCTTTATTTCTTTTTTCCTATCTTCTTTTCAAAACAAGAAAACAAACTTGTAAAACACTTATACAAACCAGAAGAAAAATCAAAACCTAAAACTAAAATTGAAAACCAAAAAACAAAATAAAATCAGAGTCAAGAGAAAAGCTAGCAGCAAAAAAAAAATTTCAGTTTTCAACTATTTCAAGATTAAAACAACTCAGATTCAAAATCAAGCAACTTAAAATTCAAATTCAAAGTTTAAGCTTTCAGTTTCCAGATCAACGTCTAGTTCCAGAGCAAAAATCAAAACTATTCTCTGTTCTTAAGTTATAGGCGAGTAAGCAAATTTTATTTAAAGGTTTTAAAATCTGTTTAAAGTCTAGATGCATGCAATAATTACTTGCAACAATGTATGATGAGTGTTTGCATGTTGTTTAATATGGACTATATGTATATGTATAAGACTATATGGATGTGTGTAGCTATATACCAACTGAATACTCTGTTAGTTTTACATATTTCAAATTTTGATCATAATTCGATAACTTCTTGCCTGATATTTTTTTAGATATTTATAAATAAATAAAACTTGTTTGTAATGATAAAATACTTGATCTAAAAATATTTCCATATAATATTTAAGAGTAGTTTTATCATAAAGGAAGAAGAACAGTAAAAATTTCAACATATCAAAATTTCGACATGAAAAATTTATGGATTTATGGAGATAATCAGTTGTATTTGCAAAAACTATGATTTTTAAAAGAAGAAACATGATTTTTAAGATAGTAGTTTGAGAGGAATCATGAGTTGAATAGATTTGGGTTTACTCGATTGACGACGATGTAAGAGGAGATGATTGTTGGGGCCGAGGCTGGAGGAAGCTGATAGTTGATGGTTGATGGAAAAATATCAGGTGAATTCCTCAAGCACTGTGGTGGCGAAACAAAGGTGAACTTCGGTCTAGACCTGGGTTTGAATTGTGGTTGTTCTCGAAGCGTATGCGGCATTGTCGTTGGATTAGGCATGATCAGTCGTGGAGGAAAAGGCAGAGGATGGTCAGACGAAGCTATGGTCTTTGTGGCATGGAAGACGACAGCTGGGGTAGTTGTTGGCAAGGCGAGTTTGTCGAAGAAGTTGGTTCCAAGTTGGTTTCATTTAGCTCGAATTTTATTTCGAGTTTGAACCTTTGACCTTGTGGTCGGGATTGAAGGGGATGGTCATTAGCGACTCATCGGCAATGGTAGTGGTGGCTGGAGCACCTGCGTCGACCTGTGCACGTGCAGGTGGGTCATTTTGGATCTTTTAATAGCAGTGTGCTAGAGCTTCTGGAAGAAGGTGATTAATCAGGTCGTGTATCGAAGTCATGAGGGTTTTGTCTCAAAGATGAGTTGTCGTGAGAATTCACGAGGTTTGCTCAGGAATATTATCAATTTGGCCCCAGTATTTGTGGGTTGCAGTGATCAAGTTTTAAAGCTTATCACAATGTGTAAGTTTCAAAGAAAATGTAAACCAAGTTCCTAAACATGGTATTAGCAGGTTTTAAACAAGTTTCCAAAGTATTAAAATGGTTTCAAATTATTTGTTTAAAGTAATTATAATAGGTTAAATCCTATATGTTTTTAAAGGTGAATTAAAAGACGTAATTAAATAATGTATGAATTATTTAATATATTAAGGATGGTTAATTGATTTATGTAATCAGGGGATAATTAATTAATTTAATTATTTAGAAAATTTATTAAAGGTAAATTAATTTGTGTAATCTATTTAAAATATTGATTTTTTTAATATGATTAATTAACTAAGGTAATTAATTTAAAAGATGATTAATTTATTAAAGTTTAATCACATAATGAAATTAATTAATGATAATTACTTAATAAAAGTAATTAATGAAAAATTGCTTAATGTCATTAACTGAGGATGGTAAATAATGGGTCGTTACTAAATGTTATTTATTTAATGATAATTACTTAATGGAAGTAATTGAGGATTAATTGCTTAGTGTAATTAGCTAAATTATGGATTGATCAAGGAAATTAATTAAATGGTTAATGAATGTGATTAATTGAAGGATAATCAAACAATGTAAGTGATTACTGAATAATTAATTTGAGTAATTAATTAAGGATCAATGTAATATTGTTAATTAATTTATGGGAGTAAATAAAGGTTAATTAATGTGAAGGGTTGAAGATTAATTAATTTGTGAAATTATTTAAAGGCTAAATTACTTAATGTATTTAAGATGATAATTAGAGGATGATTAATTAAAGTAAGAAAGATTTAAAGGTGATTAAAGTAATTAATTTAATTTACTAAAATTAATTTGAAATGGTTTGGCTAATAAATCTTGCTTATGGATGATTGAATGATATTGAATGCCTTGGATTATTTGTTATCCCTGGTATGTGATTGTGATGCTATGTGATATGATGTTTGTAATATGGATTATCTATCTGTAATGGAATCGCTATGTGAATATGTTGTTCTGAATATGAATTGAATTGTTTGCACTTAAACAATTTGGATTAATATTAACATTGGATACGAAGAGATCGTGGTTGGGTATCAGTAATACCCGAAACCACTTCGATTTGTAATCAACAATAATTCCTTATGGATTTGAATTTGGAATATATAGGCTGGAATGAAATAAATGATGTAAACTTGATCATTTAATTTGAGTAATAATGCTTGGATATGATTGTAAGATATGTATTTGACTACGACAAGTTAAGAACTCGTAATAATGTATGAGCTACCCTTTTTTCAAATAAGTTTTGTATCTTAGTATTTATTGTCAGATAGGTTTACTACGCTGATTGCCAGCCTGACCCGGGTGTTACTTTGTTGTAATGCTCGGGTCAGACCAAGTATTACCGATTTTCTGTTTTTGGACATTCTAGAGCTCAGGAGGCGATCTGGATGGCAGGAACATATGGAGTACACCGTTGTGTATAGATTTTGTATTGATGATAGTTTGGTACAAGTTGTACAACCGTCCAGTTTATGTGAAAATGGTTGTAAATTTGATGTATTGTTTTAAAACAACAATTATAGTTTTCTTTGTAAATGCTAATATTCTGATATTATATTTTGATCCGCTATGAATGAGGGATGTCGTTGTTTTCTGTTCTTCTTCTACCTTCTTCTTCTTTCATCTAACAATCTGAGATTTCTAGTGTTTGATTGCTCGGCACTTCTACCGTGAATGTATTAGTGTTGAATCTCGAGGTTGAAAATTTGGGTCGTTGCATTTTTGGCATCGGAGCAGAAGGTTAAGCGAGAACCTTGTCTCTGGTGGGTTTACTCATTAAGGATAGGGTAAGTAGTACCCTAAAATGAGTTGAGTTTGTGTGTGTGTGTGTGTATGAGGGCGTATTTGTTATTTTCTTATAAAAAGATTTTAAAAAAAATGAGTTTTTATATAAGTTTATATTTTGGTATAAGCAATAGTTTTTCTAATTATTAAGTTAATTGGTTGTTGATTATTTGAATTAAAAATAATAATAAGAATTAAGTGGTAATAGAAATACAACTAAAATGAAATTGGATGAAGATAAGTTGGAAAAGGATCCAAACTGAAATAAAAATCCTGAATTTGCATAACTGTTTTTAGAATAAGATAAAAATGAATTGGTTTCCAGATATGATAATCTTGGTTATTATCATACATGGTTGTTGTGTTTAATAATGAAATATTTGTTAATGATTAAGAAAAATGAAATGTTTTAGGGAAGTAAACATTTAGGTGAGTGTTAATACAATTCTAAACGGCGACTCAAAGGAAACAAGCGACCTAACGAGTTAAAATTCAGGAGCGCTAACATGATAAGCGACCTAGCGACCTGAACATGTGACAACCTAACGATCTAAGAAAGCCCACGGCACAATCTAACGAATTAAGGAAAAGCGACCTAATGATCTGAACACTTGGTGAGCTAATACAACAACAAGTTCTACAACGGCCAAGCGAGTTAAAAGGTCCAGTGACCTAGCGAGTTAGAAGGTCCAGCGACATAGCGAGTTAAAGGTTCAGCGACCTAACGAGTTAACAAGCCGCATATCCCTAAGCCATTTAATCATAGGTCGCGTCAGCTTTAGGTCGCTACCATCTCCAAACCTAACCTAGGTCGCTCCACTTAATGCCGCAACGCATCTAAGTCACCCTTCATTCCCCTATAGGTCACAACGACCTACCAGCCAAAGCAGATAATCAAGCGCCAATGTTATAAGCCTTAACTCGTATCCCTTAGGTCGCTCACGACCTACGACCTAACCCTTATGTCGCCCACGACCTACGACCTAACTACAGAATTTCCCTATAAATACCTCGCCTGCTCCACATGAAAGGGGACTTTTGGATCATTTTCCGGAACGCCGATACCTTGCTGTTTTCTCGACTCTTTCAACACTTCAAACACCGAAGACACTTCAACGAACTTTGAGAAAGATCTAACTCATTCAACATGCATCCAAAGAGACTTTCTACATCGAAGTTCTAGCAATTCGTCTTAATCATGTTGTACTTGAAGAATCATTAAAAAAGTTGTAATCAAATCAGCAAAAAAAGTGATTAAGTTGACATAGGCTTGACTTAAAGGCGAACCACTATAAAAACTATTGTCCCTTTACTATTTCTCTGCTATTTTCTACTTATTTTCAGTTCTTGTACCAACGGGTTGTGCTTTCACTATACTACAACTTACACCGGGGTGTTAGCGTACATTTTTAGCGTTAACATTTTTGGTGCTTTCACTGAGAACTCGAACTCAGGGTGCTCTCATCATTGCTCCGAAAAGATTTGTTGAACGACTTTCTTTAAGAACTAGAAGTTTATCTGAGATCATGGTTCCTGGAAGAAAACGTAGATCTGCTAGATTTGGAGATACTTGTGATAACATCGCCACCTCTCCCGTGTCAAATGAAGCGGCTCCTAGTGTTGGAGTCACAAGGGTAGAGTTGGATGCCGTAGTGTCTTGGTTATATCAACAAATAGAAGCCCAGAATGCTTTAATGTTGGATAGGTTAAATGATTTGCTTGGAGTTAACCGTTAATCGGAAAACATTGAAGAAACCTTCGCCGAAGATGTTCATATTCTTAAGGAAAGAGTATTCCTCAAAGGGAAGCTGGCACCGCCGAAGGGGTACCTCCCCAAGTCGGAGGTTCAAGGCCGCAGCCAACTTTTCGTGAACGTTTGTCTAGGCAAACTTCCGAAAAAATAGCCAACGTCTGTCCCGCGGGGCCTCTAAACGATGAGGAGTACCTCTTGGGAATGGTTTGACAAATTATGAAAGAAAGCATAAGGGAAGAAAATGAAAAGGACTGGGGGTTTGCTCCAAGCAAGACCCCTTTTACTGAGAGGATCCTAAAGGCTAAATTTCCAAAGAAGTTTGTTCCCCCCACTATTCCAGCTTATCGGGAAATAAGTGATCCAAACCAGTTCTTGTACAAATATGACTGGCATATGACAGGTGCCAGAGAACCGGATGATATCAAATGCAGATTCTTTCCGGTATATTTGGAGGGAGTGGCCCTACTGTGGTTCACAAAATTGCCAGTTCGATCGGCGGATCAGTTTTCGGATCTAATTCGAAAGTTCAAAGACCAATTCAGGTTATATGCTTCGAAGGCTAAAGATATAATGTCACTTTCCAGCCTTGAACAAAACCCTGGAGAGTCTATCAGATCTTTCTGGAACCACTTTAACATAGCCTTGGCCGAGGTTGATAATGCAGATCCTCATATGATTCTGACCTACTTAATGCGAGCTATTGATAAATCAAGTGAATTTGGAAAATGGCTGAAGTGAAAGAGCCAAATTCGCTTGAGAAGTTCTACAAGAAAGCCGCTGAATTCATGCGCCTAGAAAGCCTTCCTGTGCCGGCAAAAGTAGTTGTAACTGAGGTTGAGAATAACAATGTTGCTTCTAACAGGAAATAATCTCATGGCCAGATGAGGGAGAATAATGGCGGGAAAAAGCATAAGGATGTGAAGAAAGCCTGCCACTTTAGACCTTCAGATTTCACTCCCCCAACAGACACTCCAGAAGATATCTTCTATGCAACCAAGGATACTGTTGAATATCCCAAACCCCCTAAGATAAAGCCCAGGAAAAATGCCGCTCATAATGGGAGATTCTGCTGGTTTCACAATCAACCTAGCCATGACACTAACGAATGTCGCTATTTAAAGAATTTGATTGAAGAGCTACTGCGAAATAATAAATTGCGACAATATGTGAAGAGAAATAGAAATGACCTGAGCTGATCTACTAAGGGGCAACAAGTTCCTGCTCATCATTCTGGCTTAGGTGAGAGGGCTACAATGCATGAATCTGAAAGGCCTATCATTAATGTGATTACAGGGGGTCCTCACCCATCGGGCAGAAGTTGGGGTGAGATGGAAAGATATGCTCATGCTTTGAGATATGCTCCAGCTGAAGAAAGTGTTTTTGTTTTGGAAGATGCTACACCAGTAAAACAGCAGAGAATTTCAATGATGACATCATTTTCCGGGCCATGGATTCTGTTGGTGTTGAGGCTCCCACCATAGATCCCTTAGTGATTTCTGCAATGTCCTCTTCAAAAAGACATTTGATCAGATGAAGATTCCCATGGCTGATGTCCAAGCTTCTTCACAAAAAAATGTCGGGTTCACTGGAGAAAAAAAACAGCCTATTGGGACTATTGACCTATTCTTAGAAATTGGAGAAGGGGAAAAGAAGGTGGTCCGAAAGCAAACTTTTGTGATTGCTGACGAACTCTCCGCTTATAATGCCTTCTTGGGCCGATCAGCTCCTGCCGCATTTAAGGCCATTCTCGCCCTGACTATGAAATTCCCCACTGATATTGGAGTTGGTGTTGTGAAAGGGGACCAAAACGCAGGGCGAGAATGCTATCTCACAGAGCTACGAGAGGCAAAGAAAAGAGAGATGGGCAAGGGTGCGGCAGCTCCGCTCCGCATCAAAGAAACCACCTTGTAGCAATTACAGGGTGTACCTTGCAATGGTGAGCATAGTGGTGCGCAGAAAGAGATTGATCCCAGAAAAACTAGTGCAGGGGAGAATAGAGTGGTGTCGGTGGAAGTGATGGTGCCAATACCTGTTGACCTCAAAGATCCAAACAAGGTGCTGAATGGGGGTTCATAACTCGGTGTGACAGTTCAGAATATGTTGATATCATTCTTGAGCAAACCTGGATGTATTCGCTTGGAGTCATGCCGACATGTGTGGAATATCTCTTAGAAATCGTGGTGCATGCTTTGAATATTGATCCGAAATTCACGCCAGTCAAGCAGAAAAAAAGAACCCAGCGTCCTGAAAGGTTGGCAGCATTAAAAGAAGAAGTAGATCAGCTCATGGAAAATGGCTTTATCAGAGAATCCACTTATCCAAATTAGGTTTCTAATCCGGTGCTGGTTAAAAAAGCAAATAAAAAGTGGAGAGTATGCATCGACTTTTCAGACTTGAATAAAGCATGCCCCAAAGAACGCTTCCCGTTACCCATGATTGATCAGTTGGTGGATGGAACAGCCGGACATGAACTATTGTCTTTTATGGATGCTTACTCAGGATATAACCAAATCATGATGCATGAGGTAGATAAGGAAGACATGAGTTTCATCACTGACGTTGGTCTTTACTCCTATAAAGTCATGCCCTACGGACTGAAGAATGCAGGGGCAACTTATCAGAGACTTGTCAATGCCATGTTCAACCTCCAGTTTGGCAGAACTATGGAAGTATATGTTGATGATATGTTGGTGAAATCGAAGAAGGCAGTAGACCATATGGATCATTTCGTAGATATGTTTGCTGTTCTCCGAAAGTATGGCATGTAGCTAAATCCTCTGAAATGCTCATTCGGGGTAGAGTCAGGAAATTTTTTGGGTTTCATTGTGAGTGCTAGGGGCATTGAAGCCAATCCTGCTCAGTTTACTGCCTTAAGAGACGTCAAACCCCCTAGGACAAAGAAGGAACTGCAAAGCCTCAACGGAAAAGTTGCTGCTTTGAGTCGGTTTACTTCCAAAGCCACTGATAAATGCATTCCCTTCTTTGACGCTCTGAAGAAAGGAAAGAAAAACTTTGAATGGACTCCTGAATGTCAGAAAGCTTTTGATGAACCGATTCGTCACATGGAAAAGCCTCCAATACTTTCTAAGCCCAGCAATAGTGAAGATCTTTTCATATATTTAGCGGTTTCATCTCATGCTCTCAGTGCAGCACTGGTACGGGAAGACGCAAAAGTTCAATGCCCGGTTTATTATATCAGCAAAAGATTCACTGGGGCAGAGATGAACTATTCAAAGCTGGAAAAGCTTGCCTATTGTTTGCTGATTGCATCCAGGAAGTTGAGGCCATATTTCCAAGCTCATCCTATTAAAGTCCTCACTGATCAACCTCTGAAGCAAGTCCTATTTCTCCTTGAAACTTCAGGTCGCCTTCTGAAGTGGAATATTCAACTCTGCCAGTATGATATCACCTACCATCCTCGAAGAGCAATCAATGGACAAGCTTCTGTGGACTTCATTGCAGAATACACAAATAAAGGTGACAGTGAGGAAGAGGTGACTAATGACATCCCGATCCAGTGGAAGTTATATGTTGATGGTGCAAGAAATGATTGTTGTTCCGGAGCTGGGGTTGTGCTTGAAACCCCCGAAGGGCGATCATTGTGCTATGCATTGAGACTAGAATTTCCTTTGATAAATAATGAAGCAGAATATGAAGCTCTTATCGCCGGATTAAGGATTGCTAAAGAACTGAACATCAGAGTGTTGCCAATCTTCAGTGATTCCCAGCTTATTGTGTGCCAAGTCAAGAAAGAGTTACAAACTAAAGGAGGAAATCTGCCTGCTTAGTTGTCAAAGTCATGGGAGCTTCTTAATGATTTTAATCATTATACAATAAGCCATATACCCCGGGAAGAGAACATGAAGGCAGATTCTCTCGCAAAGTATTCAAGTTCTGGCGAAGCTCAATTATTGGGATTGGTCCCGGTGGAAGTCTTGTCAGATCCAAGTACTGATGAGATGGATATTGACTGGATCATGGACGTATCTCAAGAGAAGGAGTCATGGATGACTCCGATCAAGGAATATCTACTGAACGGCTCCCTTCCGGAAAATTCAAAAGAGTACCAGAAATTGTTGAGAAAATCCTTGAGATATATAGTTCAAGATGGCCGGTTGTACAGAGGGGGATTCTCGATGCCATTACTCCGATATGTAACCAAGGAAGAGGCTAAGGCAATTTTAGCTGAAATGCACGGAGGAGAGTGTGGGGATTATTCAGGCGGTCAAACTCTAGCAAAGAAAATTCTCCGCTATGGGTATTTTTGGGCGACATTAATCAAGATGCTTCTAGCTACTCCCGAAAGTGTGACAGATGCCAGAGATTTGCAAAAATCCCAAGAGCACCTTCCACTGAGCTAATACTGATGGTCCATGCATGGCATTTGCCATTTAGGGGATAGATCTCATCTGGCCTTTGCCAACTGCCAAGTCCGGAATCAGATATGCTAATGTTGCTGTTGTTTATTTCACTAAATGGGCTGATTCTGAACCGTTAGCTACTATTACCTCTAAAAAGATGGTAAACTTTGTGACTAAGAATATCATTTTCAGGTATGATGTGCCTCAAAAGATAATCACAGACAACGGCATCCAATTCGAAAGAGAAGATTTCCAGGACTTTTGCAAGCGATTCAAGATCCAAAAAAGCTTCCCAACAGTGGCTCATCCGTAGGCAAACGGGCAAGTGGAAGCAGTAAACTAAATTATCAAATCAACCATCAAAAAATAGCTGGAAAAGAAAAAGGTGGTTGGGTCGGTAAGCTGCCACTAGCACTTTGGGCATACATAACTACTCAAAAAACTACGACCGGGCACACTCCATTCTAATTGACATATGATCAGAAGCAATGATTCCGGTGGAAATAGAAGTCCCATCACACAAGAGAATTCATTTCAACCAAGCTGAAAATGAAAACCTGCAACTTGAAGCACTTGATTTGCTTGATGGAAGAAGGAAAGAAGATAAGCTCAGAATTGCAGCCCACAAGCAAAGAATTGCCAAGCACATCAATTCTAAAGTTCGCCAACGCAGCTTTGAAGTTGGGGATCTAGTCTTGAAAAAGGTCATGACAGCAACAGAAGTGTTTGGGCCAAATTGGGAAGGGCCATATGTCATAGGCAAAAAATTTCTCTATGGCACTTTCAATCTCACAACCGTCGAAGGAGATCCAATTCCGAGAGCATGGAACAACAATCACTTGCGTCCATATTTTACTTAGAAGCTATGCTCAAATTTGTAATGATTATGGATGTATCATTCTTGTATTGTAAACCATTGTAAAAGCAATGTAAATCAATAATAAGAACTATAAAGTGGATGTAGGCCCAGTTCTTGGCCGAACCACTATAAATCTTGTGTTCTCTATTACTATAAAATGCCTGTCTCATTTCGATGTGCATGTATCTTAAATATATTGCCAAAATGTCGATTTAATAATGCAGGCTATCAAAGCAAAGCTTACCTATTCAACACGTCACAAAGCGAAGCGATTCCTACAAATCACCAACAATTAAATGTCAAGCCACAAAAATTCCACATTCAATTCCTACATCGAGAGTGCTTCTCACAAATAGTTGGTGATTCCACCAGAGGGGCACCTTCCCAACGTGAAGGTTCTAGGCCCTTGCTAATTTATTGCGATCGTTTGTGCAAACGGACATCCGTTTAAGTAGCTTGCGTCTGCCCCGTGGATTCACTTAACAATGAAATGCACTTCTCCGAAAAAATCAAACAACTTGCAAAGAAAGGGAACATGTGCTTGGAAACAATAACGAGGAATCGCTGAGAGGCAGATGGCGGAAATACGTCGGCAAGCAGACAAAGAGCAGCCAGAATGGAGTCTTGTGCCTCAACCAAAAAGGTTGGTGGATCCACCGGAGGGGCACCTTCCCAACGTGAAGGTTCCAGGCCCTTGCTAGTTAATTGCGATCGTTTGTGCAAACGAACATCCAGTTAGGTAGATTACGTCTGCCCCGTAGATCCACCCAACTGTGAGATGCAACCTTCCAGGCGACCAACAAAGCCCTCTTCGGAGGCAAAAGCCCTCTTCATAGGCACACTTCACCAAGTTGGAGTGCCAAATCCCTCTTCTGAGGCAAAAGCCCTCTTCAAAGGGAAAAGCCATCTTCGGAGGCACACTTCACCAAGATAGAGTGCAAAATCCCTCTTCGGAGGCACGCTTCCCCGCGTAAAGGGAAAAAACAAAACCCTCTTCGGAGGCACGCTTCCCCGCGTACAGGGAAAAAACTAAAAGCCCTCTCCAGAGGCACAAACAGAAAACCCTCTTCGGAGTCCCAAACAAACAAAATCCCTCTCTAGAGGCACGAACAAAAAGCCCTCTGTAGAGGCACAAACATAAAGCCCTCTTCGGAGGCACAAACGGAAAGCCCTCTTCGGGGGCACAAACAAATCAAAGCCTTTTTCGGAGGCCCACTTCACCGCGTAGGGGAATCCACTTGTCAAAAATAAAAGTGACCATCTCCGAAAGCGAAGTGTAAAAACTTTCTTGAACAAAAAAGAAAAGAAAACTTCTCCAATACAAAGCACACTCTACTAGAGTAGAATAATATTTCCACAAAATAGAAGAAGTATTCTCCAGAGTAAGAGTACAAGTCTTCACAAAGTGGAAAAATTATTCTCCAAAGTAAGAGTACAAGTCTTCTCAAAGTGGAAGAATTGTTCTCCAAAGTAAGAGTACAAGTTTTCTCAAAATGGAGAAGATTGCAATAAGCTGTGGTATAGGGCAATATAATATACCCGCATTAACAAAAGCAACGCTCAAGCAACATACCACGAGCTCACTGCAATATCATACAAGGAAAATAAAGAAACTTGTGTGATAAAAAGGAATAAATGCATTTATTAATACAGACAAAAGTTTGTACAAGTAAAAAGAATCATTTTATTCCATACTATAAAAAATCTGTATACATGTGCAGGTTTGAAAAAGCGGGGGCCGGTACCCGCACAATCTCCAGTCAATAAGAGCAAAAAAGCAAAACAAGAAGGACAAAGCCGGACCCATCACTTCTTATTCCCTCCGCCTTTGGAGCCTTCACCCGGCCTAATGGTTAACTTCTTAAGTCGGCTTGAACGGGTCGGGGAAAGAGGAGAAAGAGGCGCAATCGGGTCCTCTTCTGCTTTCTCATCACCAGCAGAAGTTTCCTTCCTTTTCTTCGAAACTACGCACTTGCCCCTCTTCTTTAAAGAAGATTCGCTGCCCAGAGTCATGAGATCAAT
The DNA here is from genome assembly GCA_030765085.1 of Allium cepa. Taxonomy (NCBI): domain Eukaryota; kingdom Viridiplantae; phylum Streptophyta; class Magnoliopsida; order Asparagales; family Amaryllidaceae; genus Allium; species Allium cepa. Next base: position 947,057,084 of record CM060943.1, on the reverse strand, counting down.
CAACTTTGTATCGTCGATAGTGAATTCTTCTGGGGTCCCCTCACCCTCATCAAGTTATTCAACCTTCTGTTCTTGCGAAGCGGCCGGGTCAACCAAGCCTTGAAGGGCTTCTATCTGTTCTTCTTGAGACCCCGGTTGAGAAGCAAGAGAAGGAGTAACTTGAAGAGATGAAGGAGCAACGGCAGGAGGAGGCGAAGCTTGCGCAGCACTTATTGTTTTCACTACAGAAGAAGAAGAATTAAACGTCAGTATTTCCCGCAAAAAGAGGAGATAGTGGCACGTCAAGGCTTAAGTAATAATCAAGAAGTTCATCAAACTCATGTGAAGCAAGCAAGTAGTCCACTTGAGCTAGATCGGTGTTAAAGTTACCTGGAGGAGTTGGCTTTATCACGTCGATTTCAAAATCGCGGGCATCGATGTCTTCCTAGGCCTCAGTGTGGGTAGTCGTAATTTCGATCTCGGCTTTAACAGGAGGCGGAGGATGAAAACTAGTGCCAATAATGTCAACGTCAACTGAAGCCGAAATATGAGTCGGGTCGATCAAAGATGCCTTCCCTGAATGCTCTCTTACCGCTGCTTCGGCTCGTTCTTTGGCGTGCTTTTCTTTTCCTCTGACAAGGGCGGCTTGACCTTCATCGTCTTGAAAATGAGCCTCAAGACCCTCCTCAGCGTAGCCGACACCAATAAGCATTTCAACCGCTGCTTCCCACACTTTTGCCAGGGAAATTTCATACTTTGGCCCCAAAAATGACAGACCGCCATGCCCCAAGGCGCTGTGAATGTAAAACTCAAATAAAGTAGAAATGACGTTGGCCTTCGTCTCCTCATGAGACTGTTCAACAGCTGCTTTTCCAGCAATGGCCTCGTTGCGCTCTTTTTCAACTTTAGAAAGTTGAGCTTAATAACATTTCAATCTCCATGTCCTTGGTGCTAGTCTTTTCCTGCAACTGAGCAACATCAGTGCGGTAGCTTTCCACAAGTCTCTGTTGTGCCTCAAGTCTTGCCTCAGCATCTCGTTGACTAGAATGGGCATCTCTTACTTGTTTTTGAAGCACCTCTTCCTTTTGAGTAAAAGAAGTGTAAGAGGTAGCAAGTTCAACTTTAAGTTGCTCGACTTTAGCTTTGAGTTTCTCATTATATGCAGTGATGTTCTTCATCTCCGTGTCGTGCTGGTTGAGAACTTTTTTCCATTCGGATTTTTCACTCTCCATGGTAAGCTTATCTTCGAGATTTAAATGGTCCATTCGTTGAAGCTCATCGACTAGCTTTTTCCACCCGTACATTCTTTCGATGTCAAGCCTAACAGCATCAAGATTTCTTAACATGGTCTGTTTATCAATTAGGACCAAGTCCAAGTCAAAGCATACTCCTTTTAAACACTAGTTTGGAAACCGGCTTTGGAGTGCAGGCGGGGCATTCTCAACATGACATGCATGCCAATAAATGATTGCCTGAATCTCAGTTCTTTTGAGGGCAGGGGAACTAGAAGGGATGTCCAGAGAAATAGAAGTAGCAAGCACTTTGGAAATTTCAGATAAAGATTTTTCGCTAGGCTTGGCCCACTTGCTGGACCCTTTAGCTTCAAAACTCTTCCCCTTTTCATCGTGTGACTCTCTTTTATGGGAGTTATCACCCTTTGGTGAGAGTCATGGCGGTCATATCTTCTACCATATCGCTCCTCGTAAGCCTAACCCTCACGAGCTTTTCTGGCAGCTCTTTCCTCATCGGTTTCTCTGGAGGCAGGAAAGTAACGCCTGGCGTCGTAAGAATCGCACCTCCCGTAGCATTGAAAGTCATCGTAGTACGAACCACTGCGTCCCATTGGAGAACCTGAAAGTGAAAAAGAGACAAGTTTAGAAACCTTCGAAGTAAAGAAGCTAAGTACACATAATTGCCAAAATCCTAAGTGTGTGTGGCGTGTGAACTACACGCGTCAAGCTACAAACCACTCGTCGGCTTGGGAGTCAATTATGGATTGATAGAGTTAACCGCAAAATAGACATCGCTTCAATTGATGGAAAAACGAGCTTAGAGGTGATGGTGTCGTCTTTAAAAATCTCTTGGGAAGTCACCATAAGGTCACTCAGTCCCCCGAAGACACCTTCACCATTGTTCCTAACGGAACTCTCTTTCCCAACTCTCTCGTCGGTATCTCCAGTGGCCTTCCCAGAACGTTGAGAAAGTTCCTATTCTTCAATGACTGGAAGAAGTTCATATTTGCCAGATAATCCCGCATCGTCAACGGAACTGGAGCATTTCACTAACGAAGCCTCAGCAATAGATTCCTTTGGTGCGGATTCCTTCACGGAGACTGGGGCATCTGATACTTCTACCTGAGAACTGGGGGCATCACGGGGTTGAACAGATCAAGAAGGGTGCAAAAGTCTGAATTGGTGCAAAAACTCGTCCTTCAGCAGAAATTTAATACTTCTCTCCTCAACAGCTGCAGCACTCAATCTATCAAAAGTCGGTTTATGGCTAGAATCTCTTGATAGAGGAGGAATTGCTGCAAAAGTAAAGAATGAAGTTAACACTTGGTGACTCGAGTTTTGAAAGGCTCAAAAATCAAGTAAACGGAGATAAGTAGTCTTACTTCCTACTCTCCAGATGTCGTAGAATCCCAGGGGGCAGCAGACAAAGAAGAACTGATTCAAAAATCCGTGAGCACTCTCAGGAAGATCAGTAATCAGTTTACGATTTCTTGCGCCCCTCACAAATGTAATAGAAGGATTATCTTTGTTCTTCGCAAATGTTCACAAATAGAAAATCTCTTCAAAGCTTGGGAGGCGATTAAGTGTCCTCCTAAACAGTACGCATAACCCCATCAGAATGGCGTAACCGTTGGGGTGCAGCTGGAACGGAGAGATAGTCAAACGAAGGAGGAGTACTCTAAGAAAATCATTGAAGGGGGAATAGCTCCGTTCAGGCACATTTGACGGTTAACTGCAATAAAGCCAAGAGGTGGCCTATCAACACTATCATTTACACCAGGAATCAGGGCGTTCGCTTCAGCAATACCGAACTGAATGCATAATTGGCTGAAAACCCATTGATTTAGAGTGGTTTAAGTTCTTTCCGGGGGATTATCCAAGGGGTTAGCTATTGGGAAGACCTCTTCAGCTTGCCCTACTATCTCTTCTTGTTGAGAAGTCATTCTACACAAGGAACTGGATATTCAAATATGAAGGTGCACGTTTCCTAAAAGCGTGTGAAGTGTTGTGCAAAACTACTGAAATAACAAGTAAATAAAATAAAACTTGAAAAGGTACTGATTGATGCATGTCAATTCAGGAAATTTCAAGACTTATTATTAAATCAATGTAAAGTATAGTATCAATGCAGATGATATCCAGTAATAAGCAGTTATAACTGTACGAATTTTGCGTTGATACTTCATTTAATCAGTTAATTCACAACACTTTATTTTTAATTAGGTTGATACTAATTTACTTAAGTAAAATGTTGTTTCTTTGATCTAATCCATCACTCGATGTGGGCAGTCGATGATGAGTATATTCGTCCCATTTTTCTGCAAATGTTGTGTTCCACAGGTTGTTAGCTTAAAAGTTAATTCAATCTGGGGAAAAATGCAACATGTTCAAGCAGTTTATCCTGGCAGTTCAAGTTGAAGATTCAATTAAGTGCTATCAAATTTTACAAGTGATCAAGTCCAAACGGCTTAGCATAAGTCGAGCCTCCTTAAGTCTCTATGTTCATGTCAATTGGTTCATCAATCATGCTCCTACGAGTTAAGGCTACACTGGAGGATAAGGCATAAGGCTTTGAGTCAAGACAAGGCAAGTCTGTTTAAGTGTTAGCTCGTTCGGGTGTGTCCGCATCCTAAAGCTTATGTCGTAAAAGGTTAAGTCCTAAGTCCGAAAGTCATTCAGCTTCCCTTAGGTCGCAAGGCACTTAGGTTGTTCGATTCATTAGGTCGTTCGATTAAGTGGGTCGTTCGAATCATTGGGTTACGCAACTCACTAGATCGCTGTTGAAGTAACTTGGAAGTACCAAATTTTCACCCATTAAAAAACCCTAAAGCTTGTTCTCCATTCACACTTTGCCACGCGTCCACGGCCCTTGCATCATCAGAAGCACCATGGCTAAACCTAAAACACTCTAACCCTTTAACCAAATATCCCTTCGTCCCCTCCAATCACCGAAAGCCTCATCGTCTCCTCCGAATCTCCAGAAACCATCGTTAAGCTATTCAGTTTTAAAATGATTTCCATCGATTCAATGGTAATCGGAGGACGAATCAAGAGGCAATCTTACAGCAGGGTAATGCAAACTGTGCGAAATTGGTTATGGAGAAATTAATGGCAGGCACAACGGATAGATGATCAATTTACCTAGATTTGTCGTTGGGAAAGATGATCGAAGCAACAAGGAGGGGAGTTTCCCTTTGAAATTCCTGAGATCAAGTACGGCAGTGGCGGTAGAGTGTAAGCAGTTGAATGAGGAGGATGGGGTGAGCTAGTGGCTTATATAGGGGAAAGAGGAGAAGATGAATCGACATGCAGTTAACAAGCTCCTTGAGTCACCCACGACCTAGCAGAATTAGAACAAAGCACACGACCTATGACATAGGCGTATACTTCGAGGGGCTAGTGTTAATACCATTCTAAATGGCGACTCAATTACTCAAAGGAAACAAGCGACCTAACGAGTTAAAATGCAAGCGAGCTAACATGATAAGCGACCTAGCGACCTAAACATGTGACAACCTAATGACCTAACGATCTAAGCAGGTCCACGGCACAATCTAACGAATTAAGGAAAAGAGACCTAACGATCTGATCAATTGGTGAGCTAATACAACAACAAGTTCTACATCGACCTAGCGAGTTAGAAAGTCCAACGACCTAGCGAGTTAGAAGGTCCAGCGACCTAGCGAGTTAAAGGTTCAGCGACCTAACGAGTTAACAAGCTGCATATCCCTAAGCCATTTAATCATAGGCCGCGCCAGCATTAGGTCGCTGCGATCTCCAAACCAAACCTAGGTCGCTCCGCTTAATCCCTCAACGCATCTAAGTCGCCCTTCATTCCCCCATTGGTCACAACAACCTACCAACCAAAGCAGATAATCAAGCGCGAATGTTATAAGCCTTAAACCATATCCCTTAGGTCGCTCACGACCTACGACCTAACCCTTATGTCACCCACGACCTACGACCTAACTCTAGAATTTCCCTATAAATACCCCGCCTACTCCACCTGAGAGGGGACTTCTGGATCATTTTCTGGAACGCCGATACCTTGTTGTTTTCTAGACTCTTTCAACACTTCAAAAACCGAAGACACTTCAATGAACTTTGAGAAAGATCTAACTCATTCAACATGCATTCAGAGAGCCTTTCTACATCGAAGTTCTAGCTATTCATCTTAATCGTGTTGTACTTGAAGAATCATTGAAAAAGTTGTAATCAAATCAGCAATAAAAGAGATTAAGTGGACGTAGGCTTGACTTTAAGCCGAACCACTATAAAAACTGTTGTCTCTTTATGATTTCTCTGCTACTTTCTACTTATTTTCAGTTCCCGTACCAACGGTTGGTGCTTTCACTATGCTACAACTTACACCGGGGTGTTAGCATACTTTTTGGCGTTAATAGTGAGAATGACTTATAATTTGGAATTGAAGATAATTTAAATTGTGAAGTTTTAAATCTAAGTTTGGAAAATTTGGAATTTGTTTCAAAAATTTAAAAGAAATAATAAATAGTATTATTTACAATGTGTTTGAATGAAACTATCCTGTTTCAAACAAGATTTGTTTGAAAATTTTAAAGAAATTGTTTGAATAAAAACCAAAGGTGGTTTAAATATAAGGTATAACTTGGTGTGCAAAGGAAATAAATATGTTTATATGTAAGATATACATAATATTTAAAAATATTTGGAATAAACTCCAATGTTGAGTTTTGAATTTTCCTTAGGATGAGATGTGAAAACCAAAGTGATAAGTTCTGAACTTATAAGTGGGAAGATTATTAATACGAAGTTTAAAACTGAAATGGGAATTCAAATTAGGTAAAGTTGACTGGATCAAAATGAAGTAAATTTAACTTAGGGGAAGTTAAATAAGTTTAGAACAAACAACCTGAATTGGAAATTTGTGGATGAAATTGAAATTTTACTTGGGAAGTTAAATGGTTAATTTGAATTGGGAGTGTGTGATCTCAAAACGGGTTTGAGATCTGGAAATTGGAATTCGATGCTATGGACGGATGCTTTAAATAATTTGGGTGTTTATTTACTAGTAAAAGGATTGAGGTAATATACATCCATTACTTAAATAAAATAGAAATAAGATAAGTAAAATAGAAATAAGATGAAAAAGGAAATTGCTTTGAACTTAAAGATTTAAATGTTAGAAATGAGCTTGTTGAAAATTTGTTAAGGGTTGGTTTCGAAGTTAAAATTGGGTAATAAACTGGATTCTGAAAATAAAATTGTTCTCGTACTCTTATTTTAATTTTGAAATAAGTTAAGTAAAGGTGATTGAAAATGGAATTTTGGATTTTAGACTCAGGATCAAATGGTTCAAAGATTTAAGTTGTTAATTTAAAAGTAAAGGTTGATTTGATTTAAAGGATTTAATCAACATTTTAAAATTTAACTTGATTTATGAAATTCGAGATGGTTTTAAGTTTAGATTTAATAGAATAAATCAAATTGAACTTGATTTGATTTAATTGGAATTGTGATTGAAGATGGATAAGCATAAAATTCGAATGGGAAATTTGAATTTAATTAATTTGAAGTGAAATTGAGGTTGAATAAGTTTGAAATTCAAATGGGAGTTGATTTGAATTTGGGATAGGAATTGAAGTTAATTTAAATTGAATTGGAATTGAATCAATTTAAATGGAAGTGTAAATTGGAAGTTGATTGGAAATGGGGATTGGGAATTGAATAGTTTTGCTCTGAACCATTTTTTCCAAATAAATTATTTTAATATAACGGTTTTTAAATTTGTTTTTGTGATAACCCGAATTTTGAGTATCTATTAATTGACAAATAACTGGGTTAGTTAATAGAAATACTAATTTTAACTATTAAAATATTGATTGTTAAGCATGAACAACAAATCTAAAAATTAATATTCATATCAGGAAAATTAATTATTTAATAATCTCCTAATATGATTATTAAAGGTGGGCAAAAGTTATTATCTTCAACATAAATTTAATAATATTTTTGTTTAAATCAACATATATATTTACTTGAATTGATTTTTAAGTTGGATTTTAATTTGAATTTGAATTTGAATTTAAAATTGAATTTAAAGGAATATATATACATCATAAAATAAAAATAAAAATACTGTTTGAATTTAAAATATATGGATAAGGTTTTTATTTAAAATAAGATTTTTTTAATATTATTCTCTTTAAAAATTTATTTATAGAAATTTGGAAGAAAGAAAAAAAAGTATTTATTTAATAGGAATAAATACATAAGCTTTTAATTAGCATTTAAAAATGGATTAAATAATTTTATATGATTTTGTTTAACATATAATTGGATTTCGTTTTATTTTCTTTTAAAAGTTTTTATCTAAAATTAGGAAAGCATTTCTTAAATTGTAAATGTATTTGTTAATTAGGAATTTAATAAGAAAAGTTTTTTAGATCATTTAAGAATAATGCAAATATGAATTATTACACGTGATAAGATCTAAACCCCTTAAAAGAACATGTGTTAAGCAATTAAGTAATGTAATAGAGAAGTGTCATCATTTATTTTAATTTCTTTAAATTTTTATAAAATCTAAATTGACTTATATAAACTCCTATCTTACTCTTCATATTCCATTTTCTTTTCTAAAACTAAGAAAGCCGAACCTATATACTATCTTCAATCAGTTCAAACTTATTCATTGCAAGCATCTTCAAAACTAAGATCAAAACCCAGTTATTCACTCCTCAAACCAAAATACAAGTCCGTAATTCGTCTTCTCTTAAACAAATGCAAACCAGAGAATGGTGCCAAACCTGTAAGACAAACTCAAAGAATTGAAGCCAAGCAACTCCCTGTAAATCAGTCTCTGAGATTTCTTCTCCAAGATTCAGATTTTCAAGGATCAGCCACCTCAAAATATAAACAAAGAATTCAAAGCTCAAGTTCAGTTTTCCCAGTTTCAAACCCTAGATTTCAAAAGCATTGTTCTCCTCAAACCTGTGAGTAAACTTTTATAATAAAAAATTAGTTTTTGGTACTGCATGTGATGATCTTATGTGTAAAAGTTGAGATATAGTTTGCATGCTAATTTTAGCTGGACATATGTATGAAAATGCTTGTTCATGTGTGAATATCTGTATATATTTATCTTTGTGCTCTATTATTAGTAATAGGCTCAACTTCCATCACAAAATAACTTCTATCTCCCTAAATAATCAAAATTAAACTTTTCTTTCGAAAAGAAAAATGTTAATAACAGTAAGTTCTTTTTTTTAAAAAAAAAATGTTCTAAGTGATTTTATTTGAAAAATATGCTGTAAGTTTAAGAATTAAAGTGTAAATCAGAAATGGGAAAAAATTCGAACATAATGATTCTCGAATTCACTAATATAGTCTGATTTGCCTTCGAGAACTAGGAATTTTAAAAGCCAAATCATAGTTCTTAAGTTGGTGTCTAATAGGATATCCGAGGTTTATCAGAAAAAGGGTTTTTGATCTTTTCTGATGATCGATTTGTTAGGGAGTGTCAAATTTGGGCCTGGAGGAGGCGAGTGGGTAGGCGAGTTAGGGAAAAATAGGAAATGATTTTCTAGTACACGATGGTGGTGGCTAGGCGGTAGGGTAGGGATCGATTTTAGTTTTTGATCGATGAGTTTCTCGAGACGAATGATGTGACGACCTTGGAATTTTTAAGCATTTGGAAGTAGAATATTTAATTGATTTTAAATATTTAAAAGTTAATTTTTAAATTGAATTTAAATATCCCTATTTATTCGATAATTTAATTATTAAATTAAATAAGTTGAAGTTGGATAAAATGTTGAATCTTCAGTTTTAAGCCTGTTAAAAATAATATGAAGTCTTATAAAATTTAAATTGATAACTTTGAAGATAATAGAAGTGTTAAAATTGAATTTAACAATGATTTGTTAAGTTTTGAAAATACATCATTTAAGTCGATATTTAACATAGCATTCCAAGGCTCAGTCTCGGAATTCGACGAAACTAGTTCCATTGGATCCATAATATTGTATTATTATCGGATTTCAAATTTCGTATTGATCGAAGTTGTTGTGTGAACGTACGATAAGTAAACGCGTTGAAATTTTTAGTGAAAATTTAGTAAAATAACCGGTCCAAAAGTTATCTTCTCCATACGATCGAATTAGTACTCAAAACCTTTTCCATTGTGTTCGGAATAGGTGTATAACAATATAAACGCCTAGCGGCACGCCTCGATAGGAGTTTGAAATTTTGCAGAACGTTTAAAAATTTAAATAATTTATGTATAGTCGACAAGTTAAGCAATTCACATCAGAATTTTCTTCAGCGCTTCAAATCACTGTACTCAAAACCTTATCCAACATGCTAGAATGCTTGTGCACGCAAGGTGTCTCCATCATGCAACGTGCCTTCTCTTTCAATCATATCTCCTCCTTTCCCTGCTTTAAGTTAAAACTCACGGAAAAATAAATAAATAAATATAAAATACTCTGTTAACGTAAAAATCAGACGCTAACACCCTGGAGTATGTGGAGTAAGTGTGAAAGCACCACCTGTCAATACGGGAATTAGAAACAAGCTGAAATTAGCAGAAAAGCAGTAAAAGACACAGTTTTTATAGTGGTTCGGCTTATGGTCAAGCCTACATCCACTTTAATGTTCTTTATTACTGACTTTAGTACAACTTATACAACTTTCTTCAATCACAACACACTTTAGACTAGTAGCTCAAACTTCGATGTAGATAAATCTTTTGAGTTCATATTGAATGATGTAAATTCTCTCTTGAAGTTTGTCGTAGGGTCCTTGGTGCTTGAGGCGCTCGAAGTGTTGTTTGAGAAAATGGCAGAGTGTTGATGCTACCGAGGATGATCCCAAAGTCCCCTGAATGTGTGAGCCCATGCTGTATTTATAGGAGATTCTGGACCGGCCTTAGGTCGCAAGCGACCTAAGGTAGGTCGTGGGAGACCTAGAGGATATGACTCTGTGGCTAGACAGTGTTGCATCTTAGTGTTTGGCCTGGCAAGTTGTAGGTCGAAGGTTGCGACCTAAGATAGGTCGTGGATCACATATGAGCGACCTAACAGATGGAAACTTCGGCCCTACCCGGTAGCACTGGTCTCTTCTGAATGAAGTACTTGGTCGTGGACGACCTAAGAAAATAGTTGGCAACCTTTACAACGCAGAGGTTAACCAATGTAGCGACCTAGGCTAAGTCGTTAACTCGCTATGTTGCTTAGCTCATTAGGTCATCCCACTTTTAGGTCGTTAGGTCATCCCACTTTTAGGTCGTTAGGTCGGTAGGTTCTCTAGGTCGTCGTGCTTATGTAAGTCGCTAGGTCGTTTCATCTTGTTAGCCTCTTTAGGTCGCTCCGGTTGTTGAGTCGCTAAGTCGCATAACAAAGGACTTATCATTTGCCCCTCAAAGTACACGCCTAGGTCATAGGTCGTGTGCTTCGACTTAGTTCCTTAGGTTGTAAGCGACTCATTGGGTTCGCTAGGTCGCGTGATGATATGCCTTCCTTTCTTTTCCCATGTAAATTGCTTAACCCGCTCCTTCTTCACTTCATATGTTCCAACATTCTAAGCCGCCATTAACAAACCTCCGAGCTTAAAGACTTAGCACGAAATCTTTTCCTCTTTCAACCGTCAATTCCATCAGCGAATTTAGGTAATCTTGAGCATTTACTCGTTGCACTCGTTGCCGATTCCATCATAACCATTTCCACACAATTTTGTTGTAACAATGCAATTTGGCATTCGAAATTGCCTTTCGATTCTCTGTCGAATCGTTAGTGGTTGCTGTAGGAACGAATCGGCTTAGGGTTTCATGGGGTTCCTGGAAACTTGGAGAGGACGATGAGGTTTCAGGAGTTTGGAGGAGGCGAAAAAATTCTTGGTTATTGGGTTATTGGATAGCGGGTTATGTGATTTGCTAAGTGGAGAGAAGCGAATGGGTTAGAGAGGGATCGGAAACGACCGGTTTATGTACCTTAGGTGTTAACGCTAAAATTTGAACGCTAACACCCCGGTGTGTGTAGTGTAGTTGTGAAAGCACCGCCCGTGAACACGGGAATCAAGAGATAACAGTAAGTAACAGAAAATGCAGTAAATGAGCACAGAGTTTATAGTGGTTCGGCTTATGATCAAGCCTACGTCCACTTCAATCCTTTTTATTGCTGACTGTATTACAACTTATTACAGTCTCTTTCAATTACAATCCAATTCAATTCAAAAAGACAAGTAGCTAGAGAAAACTTTGATGCCACAGAGTTCTTTGAATCCATGATTGAATATGTCGAATCTTTGTGCGAAATTTGGTCTAAATGTATTGCGTGAGCTTGAAGTGATGGAGTATAGAATGTCTTGAAGATAGTAGAGCCTTAATGTCACCAAGAGAACGATCCCCCAAAAAAGTCCTTTTCTAGTTGGAGCTAGGGTCGTATTTATAGACATTTCTCGGAGTTAGGTCGTAACTCGTACACGACTTATGATAAGTCGTAACTCGTAGATGACTCATGGTAGGTCGCGGCCGACCTACTGGGTTTAGCTCATGGCTTGGTTCAAAGTTATGCACCCATTTGAATGAATGATACAAGTTCTAAGTCGTTCCTGGGTTATCCAAATGCAACTTCCTTTATGCTATCATGAGTTGTACATGACTCATCATAAGTCGTAAGTCGTCAACGAGTCATTTCATTACAGCATGGTATTGAACTTGTCTCCAAGTCTTAGGTCGTGAACGACTTATCTGCAGTTATAAGTCAGCAGCGACTTAAGTGTTGTTGACTCTTCCTTTTAGTGCTTTGAGTCGTCACTCCTTTAGGTCGTGGACTTTCTTAAGTCGTAAGTACAATTCTTTAACTTGTGCAACTCCTCAATTGTTGAGTCGGTAACTTGCCGAGTCGTGAAGTACCTTGAGTCGTGAAGTACCTTGAGTCGGCCAACACCTTTAAGGCATTAAGGTTATAACCCGGTGAGTCGCTATCCCTCTTGAGTCGTTAATTCGGCAATCAGTTGAGTCGTCACTCATTTTAGGTTGGCAATGAGCTAAGGCTATTGAATCGTGACATTCCCTAAGTCGTTAAGGTCTTAACCTGTTAGGTCGTTAGCTCCTTAACTCGTAAGCTCTTTAACTCGTAGACTCTTTGACTCGTAAGCTCCTTAACTCGTAGACTCTTTGACTCGTAAGCTCCTTAACTCGTGGTCGAAACGGGGTTAACATTTGCCCCTCGAAGCACACGCTTAAGTCGTAAGTCATGTGCTTCGACTCATCATAACCCGGGCGCGCCGATTCGAGTTACAGCGCCTCTTCCTCCTATCTCACTCTTCTCATTACTTATCTCCCTGAGCCATTCCTGCCATTATCACGTCTTCAAGCTTCCAAAGGCGATCTCGACCCAATTTTACTTCCAACCATCTCTAGCTTCACACCACGTAAGCAACTTTCTCTTTCTCCCAATCGCCGATCACCATCATCGATCTCCGCCCACGATTTACATCCTTGAGCCTTGCAAATACTACTGCATGGATCATCGGCGGTCTTAAGGCTATTTGATTTGATTCAGGATAACTCGCGATTTATAACGATTTCATGGTGTGATAAGATTAAAGTTAAGGATTGTGAAGTTACTGGATTAATGGGTCAGGAGGAAAAAGTTTGTGGGTTAGGAGAAAAGACTAACGGGTTAGGAGAAGACGTTAACGGGTTAAGAGTGAACCGTTGTTTTGAGTATGATTCAGCAGTCTTATGCGACCAAGTATTCTCCGACTTAGCAACCTTTACGACTCAAACCCTGAGTCGTAGCTGAGTTAAAGCTTGAAATCTTGAGTCGTGGCCGTGTTAGTACTTAGGAAATTTCCTACTGCTTTTCCACTGGAGTCCTTCCTCTGTTTCGCGGCTTTTGAGCCAAAGCACTGCCGACTTAGAACATCATTGATTTAAAATTGAAGCAACTTAAACTGACTCGCCCCTTAATCCTTAAGTCGTGGGCTAGCTAGCCAGAAAACCAATGACCTGACCTAACTTTGAACCGTTGCATGAACTTTGAACTGTTGAACTTTATTGCATTCATTCACAGGTCACCTTTAACTTGCGAGCTAACAATCTGTCCAACACAACATTTACAAAAAATTGGGACGAATATACTGCCATCGACTGCCCACATCAAATGACAGATTAGTTAATAACAGATAATTAACTCAAATAAATTTTGTGAACGAAGTGCTTTCATCAATTTCAAGTAAAATATTAAAGCAACACTGAAATAGTCAATCGAAACTGACCAGCCTGCACTAATATTATGCTTGAACTTTTAGATTAACAAGTTCCGAAATTTTGTAGTCGATCGATCATCGACTAGTTTAATTCCAGTTATATTTACTTGCGATTTTTATTAGTTTTGCACGACACTTCACACTTTTAGGAAACGTGCACCTTCACATTTGAATATCCAGTTGCTTGTGTAGAATGACTTCTCAGGAAGAAGATACAACAGTTCGGGCTGGAGAGGCAACTGTTATTCCGGCTTCACTAGTCAATCCTCCCGAAAGAGCCCCTACCACGCTATCATACAAAGTTTTTCGCCAGTTGTGCGCTCAGTTTGGCATTGCTGAATCAGATGCCATTCTTCCCGAGAGAAGTAACACTGCTGACATAACACCCCCTGGCTTTGTGACAGTTAACCGACAAATGTGCCTGAGCGGGGCCATCCCTCCTTTCAACAACTTTCTCCAGCATCTTCTTCGTCAACTGGCCATCGCTCCATCCCAGCTGCATCCCAACGGTTATGCCATTCTAGTGGGGTTGGGTGTGCTATTTAGGAGAACGCTTGATCGACTTCCGATCTTTGATGAAATCTGTTACTTATGTTCCTTTACCCGGACCAAAGATCATCCTTCTATTACTGTTGTGGGAAGCGCCCGAATACGCAAATTGATCGTTGGCCTTCCAGACACTGTTCATGGGTTCCTAACCCAGTTCTTCTTTGTTCGTTGCCCCCCGGGGTTTTATGCTGTGTGGAGGGAAGGAAGTAAGATCATCCATCTTTGCTACTACGTTTGTTATCCGACTTTTGGGAGACTGAATTGTTAAGTGTTAACTCCGCTTCTTTTTTACTTTCAGCGCTCCCCCTTCCTTCTAGGGATCCCAGTCATAGGCCAAATTTCGAGAGGCTCAAGGCCGTGCCAGTTGAGGAGAGAGACATTCAATTTCTGCTCAAAGATGAATTTTTGTATCAGTACGGACTTTTGCATACTTCTCGTTCTACACATCCTCATGAAATCCCAGACTCCCCGGTTAGAGCGTCGGATGCCCCAGCTTCTACTGACACATCCGTACCAAAAGGACCTGCTCCCGAAGCTTCACTAGTGAAGTGCTCCACTTCTGTTGATGTTGCGGGGCCATCTGACAAACTTGTCCCAGTCATTGAGGAAAAGCCTCAGGGATCTCCCCAATGTTCACAGGAATTTGGCGAAGAAGCTAAGAAAACCAGCCCTGCCAAGCAGAGCAGGGACGATACTTTCGAAGGATTGAGCGATCTCTTTGCCACCTCACAAGAGATCTTTAAAGATGATCCTATTATTGCCGGGGTTTCTTCTTCAGTAGTTGAAGCGACTTCCATTCTGCAACAGACTCCGTCAACTCAAGAGTTGACGCTAACTACTACACCCACAACTACTCCACAATTAAAGAGTGGTTCGTAGTTTGATGCGCGTAATTTGCACATTACACACACTTAGAATTTTTTGGCATTTTTATGCTTCTGACTTTTTGTACTTTGATGAATTCTAAAATTTAGCTCTTTTTATTTCAGATCCTCCGATGGGACGCAGCGGATCCTACTATGATGATTTCCAGCGCTATGGGAGGCGTAGCCAATATGATTATAGGCGTTACCTCCCCTCTTACAGAGAATCCGATGAAGAAAGAGCCGCCCGAAAGGCTCAAGAGAAGAGGGCTCAAGAGGAGCATTATGAAAGAAGAGAGAGGGAGGAGCGCCACGATTCTTCACAGAGAGGCGACGATTCCCATAAAAGAAAATCCCACGATGACGGAGGAAAAAGTCATATGGTTGAATATTCGAGCAAGCGAGCCCGACATGGTGGGAAGCACACCTCTACAACTCCTGAAAAGGTTACTGCCCCTGCCTCGCTTGACATTCCTTCTAGCTCTCCCGCTCTTGGGAAAGAAGATATTCAAACAATAATCAGCAGGCCCAAATTCCAAGTTGGATCGGGCCCGGCCACTTTGCAAAGTCGGTTTCCACAGTGGTGTCTGAAGGGAGTAAGGTTCGACCTTGACTTGGTCCCCATTGACAAGTCTGCCATGTTACGAAATCTCAATGCCGTCAAGCTTGATATTGAGAGGATGTCAAACTGGCAAAAACTTGTTGACGAGCTCCAAAGGGTTAATCGTGCAAATATAGAGGCCATGCTCACTATGGAAAATGATAAAGCCGAATGGCAAAAGG
Source organism: Allium cepa (assembly GCA_030765085.1). Taxonomy (NCBI): domain Eukaryota; kingdom Viridiplantae; phylum Streptophyta; class Magnoliopsida; order Asparagales; family Amaryllidaceae; genus Allium; species Allium cepa. The sequence goes on along the minus strand of CM060943.1, from coordinate 947,041,423 downwards.
TTCTCGAGCAACACGATACTGAAATGAGGAGCATCGCTTCTTACAATGAAGAGCTTGAAGCAAAAGTTGAGGAACTGAAACAAGAGCTTGCTACTTCCTCTACTTCCTATTCTCAAAAAGAAGAAGTGCTTCTAAAACAAGTGAGAGATGCTCATGCCAGCCAAAGGGATGGCGAAGATAGGCTTGAACTGCAAAAAAGAATTAGTGAGGGCTATGTTGCTGATATTGAAGAGCTTCGGAAGAAAAACAGCTCCCAAGAGGCGGAGATTCAAATGCTTAAGCTTCAACTTTCCAAAGCTGAAAGGGAGCGTGATGAGGCCGTTGCCGGCAAAATTGCAGCTGAAGAATCTCACGAGGCAACGAGGACCAATATCAGCTCAAAATTATTTGATTTCTACCTGCATAGCATCTTGGGGCGCGGTAGCCTAGCCTTTCTAGGCCCCAAGTATGAAATTACTCTGGCTGAATTTTGGGAGGCCGCACTCGATATGCTTGGCGGTAAAGGCGCTGGCTATGCTGAGTCAGCTCTTGAGGAGCATTATCTTGATGAAGATGCTCGTGCCGCTCTCGCCAGGGGGAGAGAACAGCTTGCAAAATTAAGGGCCGAAACAGCGGCAGGAGAATATTCAGGAAAAACTGTCTCAACTGTTGCAATTCAGCCTTCTCCTTCGGCCGAGATTGACATTATCGGTTCCAGTTCTCATTCTCTATCTCCTGCCAAAGTTACCACCGAGATCACAAGCATACAAGGTAGGGATGTAGGTGACGAGAGTGCTGAGGCACAGGCTTACGAAGTTGATGTCAGGAAACCGGCTTCTGCAGGTAACCCTACTGTTAATCTTGCCCAAGTAGACTGCTCATCTGTTTCTTACGAGCTTGATGAGCTTCTTGGTTACTTCTTGAACCTCAGCGTACCTTTATCTCCGCTTTTTACTGACTTGAACTTTTTTCCTTCTATAGAGAAAGCACCGAGCATTGTTCAGGCTTCTCCCCCTCCAATTATTCCTTCTATACCTCTTAAGGTCACTCCTCCTTCTGCCTCGCAACCCGGGTCACAAGAGGAGCAAATAGAAGCTCTTAACGGCTTGGATGATCCTGTTGCTTCTCAAGATCCGAGAGGAGAAGAAACTGAACGAAGCGAGAAGACCCCAGAACCTACTGGCTCCGATGATGAACCGTTATCTAAACTTTTTTCTCCAAGGAGTGGGTCTTCCTCCAAAAAGAGGGGAAAGCAGGGGTCTCTAAGAAGAAGAAGAAATCTTCGATTGGCGACGAAAAAACGGAAGAAAGTCCGACTGAGACCCTCTCTCCTTTGTCCCCTACCCTCAGAAACCGACCTGAGAAGTTGTTCATCTGGCCAGGTGCGGGCTCAAAAGGTGGAAAGAAGAAGAAATGATGGCCCTGGTTTTGTGGCTTTTGTATCGCTCTTTGCTTTTTGTATATACTGACCGGAGATTGTGCGGATATCGGCCTCCGTTTTTCTTTTACTCTTTACTTTGAAACCTGTACCTATATAAAATTCTAATAGTGTTGAATAAAATGATTCTTTTTCTTTGTACAAACTTCTGTCTGTATCTGAGAATGCATTTATTATTCATTTTTATACAAGTTTCTTTGCACGATATTGCAGTGAGCTTATGGTATACTGTTTGAGCGCAATTTTACCAATGTAGTTATACCATGTTGCCCCTATACCATAAGCTCGTTGCAATATTTTATATTTTGAGGGGACTTGTACTTTTATTTTTTAGAGAATAATCATTCCCTACTTGGAGGAATATTATTTCGTTAAAAAACAGAGTACAATTCCCTCCACATAAGTTTTTATGCTTCATCCTTCAAAGATATCACTCTTTCTTTTGTGCATATACACATTTTATCAAGTGAATTCTTCTATGTGGTAAAGCGAGAATCTGAAGGGTACTTTAACTTCTTTCTGAGGAAAAGAATTTCCCAGAATAGGTGGATCATTCTTCCTTTGAGAGTTAAAGTGTGCCTTTGAAGATGGCTGCTTTTTTTTTTTACTTGCCACAGTAAAGGGCTTCTTGATTTTTGTTCCTTTGAAAAGTTGCACCTCTGAGGAAGGCTTTCTCACGTTTCAACACCTGGAAGTTTTATTTCAATCTTGGTGAAACGTGTGCTTCCGAAGAGGTCTTTCTGCTTGATTGTGCCTCCGGGAGGAGGTCTTTTCATTTCTGCCTCTGGGAAGAGGTCTTTCTGTCTTATTGTGCGTCTGGGAAGAGGTCTTTTTGTTTCTGCCCCTTGGGAGAGGTTTTTTTTTTTTTTATATTTCAACTTTGGTGAAGTGAAACTCGGAAGAGTGGCTGTTGCACTTCAACTCTTGGTGAAATGTGCCTCCAAAGAGGTCTTTATTTTGTTTTGCACTTCAACTCTGGTGAAGTGAAACTCCGAAGAGCGGCTGTTGCACTTCAACTCCTGGTGAAATGTGCTTCCGAAGAGGTCTTTATTTTGTTTTTCATTTCAACTCTGGTGAAGTGAAACTCCGAAGAGCGGCTGTTGCACTTCAACTCCTGGTGAAATGTGCCTCCGAAGCGGTCTTTATTTTGTTTTGTATTTCAATTCTGGTGAAGTGAAACTCCGAAGAGCGGCTGTTGCACTTCAACTCCTGGTGAAATGTGCCTCCGAAGAGGTCTTTGATTGCTTGGAAGTTACTCTCTCATGGTTGGAGGGTCATGACTCCTCCATTCTTTTTTGTTGAGTAGAGAACTTTCTTTTTTGCGGCATATGCCTCGTTAGAGGTCTTTATCCTCCGAAGAGTTGTTCCTCCGAAGAGGACTTGAGCCTCTGAAGAGGGCTTTAGTTGTCCCTTGTCAACTTGCTTATGCCTTTTTAGCGATCCTCTGTTTTTCTTTTCAAACTCACACTCCCTTCTCCTACAAGTAGTTTGTTTAATCCAAAGAAGTGTACTTCATTGCTAGGCAAGTTCGCGAGAACGGGCATAAGCTTCTTAATTGGATGTTTGTTTGTTCAAACGATCTCAATTTATTAGCAAGAGCCCGTTTTCGGCGAAATCATTGGCCATTCAATTGAAGCACTTCCTATCTAGGATTTGAATTCAGGGCTTTTGTGACTTGAAATTTGTTTGTTGAATGATAACAAGAATCACTTGGTCTTGTAATGTGCAAGTTTTATTTTCGTTGCCTGGAAAAATTTAAATCGACATTTCAGTAATACATTTAATGTACTTTTCATATCGAAAATAAAGCAAACATGTAATAATAACAAGGAACACAAGATTTATAGTGGTTCGGCCAAGAATTTGGGCCTACATCCACTTTATAGTCTTTCATTATTCACTTGCATCGGCTTTACAATTGCTTTCAATTACAAAAATCATACATTTATAATTCTTTTTACAATATTTCAACAAAGCTTTCAAGTAAAGTATGGACGTAAGTGGTTGATGTTCCAAGCTCTTGGAATTTGATCTCCTTCGACAGTAGTGAGTTTGAATGTGCCGTCAAGAAGCTTCTGACCTATGACATATGGTCCTTCCCAATTTGGCCCAAACACACCTGTCGTCGTCATAATTCTCTTCAGTACTAGATCTCCAATCTCAAAGCTGCGTTGGCGAACTTTGGAATTGAAATGTCTGGCTATTGTAACGACCCATAAAATTTTATTAGTTTTAACTGGTTTTATTTAACACATTTATTTGAAGTTTGGTGAAATTTTAAATAAATTAAATTGCAGATAAAAAGTTAATATTTGGGTTACGCCCAATTAAACATAGCAGAGGGTAAAATTCCAATTTATTTTATCAAAGGTTATTTCAGTGTGAAATTCTATTAAATTCAAGCTAGCTAGTAATTGCTGATAAAATTTTTATTTTCAAGCCTGAATATTTTTCGATAGTAAATTTCTAAATTCTATTCGGAGGGAGACGTCACCCTTCGTTTTACCAAATTCGGACGTCTACTGCTCCGTTTGCCTTATTTTCTGCAAAATAGCAGCATTTTCGGTACCGATTATCGACTTTTGATCGGATGATCGTACCACTGATATCTGTATATCGTTTTGATCGACTCGTCGCGCTGATCTCAGCGGTATATTTATTTCTGTATTTTGGGATCCGGTGTACAACGGAAGAAATAAATTGTTCGTTGTAATGACACCATAAATTGCGCCTCCTCAATTTCTCCCTATTTTCGTTTCAATCTAAAAACGTGCATGTCAAGCAATACAACAAATTGCTTAAATCTTTTGCTGAATCAATTGGTCAGCTACACTCCTTTTGCATTTAAAATTGTAACGCGCATAAATCAACGGTTTTATGTGTATTGCCCACGCAAATATTTATGGCCATAAAAACCCCAGCTGAATCTAGGCACTGACTGTCACAGTGCCATCCCATATTTGAAAATCAATACGTATGAATGTGTATACGTTTTATTCATTTTGAAACGGTTGATAAAAAAAGCTTTGAGATCCAGGAAACTTTATTTTTAAAGGAAACGTATAATGAGCAAGCAACAATAAATTGCTTTATTCATTTCACCTGAAATCAAGGCATCCTGGTTATTTTATATCGTTTCCTTTTCCTCTCTGCTCATAATTCTTCCCCTCGTCTATATTACCTCTTCACAGATCCACTTCTCTCATTCAAATTGAAACCTTCCGCCTGCTAATCTGCTCCCTCCATTATTTCCACTGCTAAACCGACCTCTGCCGTTAGCCAAGACAGGCACGCAACCAAGCTCACCCTCCTCTGCCTCTCACGCATGGAACTCGGCCACCATCCCTGTCGCATGAAGCAACACCCCAAGCTGCCATCACCTTCTCCCACCGCCTGTACTTCCTTCCCGCCTCCGCCTTGTAAGCAATTCACCATTTCCAGACTCCACAGCCACAACCTGAACATAGAACCACCATGTCAACAACCCACCCTCAAAAATCTCCACCTCGGCCTTCACCCCACCTCTGTCCACTTCATCTCCAGTCACCGGTGCCATGCTCTCCACGGCAAACATTTCCGGCCCCCTCCTCCCCTTCAAACTGCCTTGCCGTGCTCCACCAAGCAGCCGTGTGCCCTTCGTCTCCGTCACCTTTTCTTCGGCTATTGGTTAGTTGCAAAATTTATATAACTATTTAACTAGTCTACTACTATTAGTTTATATATTGTTATGTATGCAACTATGTTATAATTATCTGTACATATATGCGTATCTCGGCATGGTGTTCATTACAGATAGCAAATTTCCTTAGATACGTATAATATTGTATATTTGTTAGTTTATAAGATTTCAAACTGATAGGTATATATGTTTTAGTGTCTAAGTGATATGAATGGATATCTGTACCAGTTAGTTTATATGCATAGCTTTGAACGTGTAAATAGGCTTCAGAATATATGTGTAAATGTCCAATGTTAGTAGCTGTTATGTTTTATGTACGTTAGTTTTATACTTGTTTGTATTTGATAAGCTTAGAATACTATTTTGATTTTGTATACATATTTTAGTTTACACAGTATAAGTCCACAGAATTTTGAGAATTTATAAAGAACAATGGTTATTTGATTTATAAATAGGTGGTTCAATTGTAAGTATATAAATATATTTTAGTTGCACGTAGGCATGTACCAAGGTCTGCACATAGGTGAGCAGCGTGTATTTATGTAGGCTAGCCTGTGAAATAGTATAGTCTATATATATGTAACATGAATTGCCAGATATTTTATTTGTTTTTTTTTTATAAAGCGTGTAAATTTATAGTAGTAACCTGTAGTAGATTCTGCATCATAGGCAGTTCGCATATCTTTGCTACAGGTACAGTTTATAATTGTCAATTCGAGTATTGAGTCTATAATTGTTTAATGCATCGTTTTTGAAATATTAAAGAAGGTTTAAGTAGTAAGTTTATATAATATGTATAAGTATTAATTATAGTTATGCTGCTACATCTATATACAGATAGTTTTATACAAGATTTTTATGATTGTGGTTTGTTTGTATGCATAGGTATGCGCAAGTCTGCATACGTGGTATTTATTGAATAAGTTATGTATAGTGGCATGCATATAAAACAATTGTTCAAGAGATGATTTTTGTTGGGTCTGCACCTGCATATTTGTTTGCAAATTTTATATGTTTCAGGTTGTATAGATTTTTACTTTTATAATATACCTATCCATATGTTAAGTTTTAAAAAGGGTTATATGTACTAGGCTATACTGAGTAGATGACTTATAGTACAAATTTTTTTTTTTTTAGTAATATTGATTTATAAACATGAAATTTGTTTTATATACATAGACGTTAAAAGGTTGCAAAGAGATAGATATGTATGTTTTAAATTAAAATACATTTAAATCTAGACTATGGGTTTTAAATATAGTTATGTTTATTTACAAGTTTACCTATATCAATTTTCTTCGTCGATCCAGCCTGAATTGATTGCATCTATTTCCATTTGATCAGCTTCATTCGTCGAATCCGTGTTCAGCTACTTCGCTTTGACCTTTATTGGTTGGAATTGGTCGATTTTCGAATTTGGATTTATTCCGTGTGTTTTTCCTGTTCTCTCTCTAGCCTCGAAAGGTGAGCAATCACTCACGATTAACGTTCTTTTATTTATTAAATTTGATTTCAATTGAAACGTCAATTGAAATATGCTGTTGTTAGTTGTTTTACTGTTATGACTGCTATTATCTGTATCTGTTCACCTATGACACTTGACACCATTATCGGTTAATTATTTATGTGATAGTAATACAGTTTGGTTGATAATTGATTGTTTGATTGATTGTTGTTTAAATTGGATGTTAATTATTATTGTTAAATGATAACTAGTTTGATGGTTTAATTTGGGGTAGTATAGTTTACAAATTTAACGGATTATATATGACGGACCTGGATTTATTAAAATCTGACCCCGCCATATGTGAACTTGATTAGTTGAATTTGACCCATTGATTGTCGTAGAAATTGATAAATTATACTTGAAATCTCTGAACGTAGTTGGATTAATTGTTGTAGTTTTAAACTGAAATTTAAAAAGGAACGACAAGTGAAGAACTGTAATGTGATAACCTTTAATCTACATGAAATGATAGTGTAGATTCTAGAAATAATTATACAAATAATGATGTGAATAAATACGATTATTTCGGGGTTATTTGTTTTATTTATTGCATTGTTATTGGTTGTTGTTATTGCTTGATTATTTACTTTGACACCATCCCTATCATCACACTGCAAGTTCCCTTTGTTATGTTTGTTTTTGAATTGAAATGGGTTGAAATGATAGACCCAAGCTGGTTTCCATTTAATTAAATTTGGGATTACGGGTTGAAATACTATCCGCCCGTATACATTTAGTGTACGAATTGAAATGATAATATCCGTAACACGTGACCATACGATAAGAAATATATGGTCTTATAAAACGTAAATTCGTAAATACATCTACAAAGGGTAATGATAAATATAGAGTTAATTATATCTAGTTTAATCAAGATTTATTTAATACATAAATTATGATAAATATTTATGGAAATTTTATTTCGTATAAATTTCGCAATAATATCGAACAATTAAGATTGGGAGATAAATTTGGGTTATTTTAAAAATGGTATTTAGATAAGGATTTATTTATTTAAATCAATTTGAAATTTACCGAATGAGATATTTCATGTTAATGAAATTTAGGAAATATTGAGTAAAATGTAATTTAAGGTCACTAAAATGACATTGAATCAAATAAGGGAGTGTTCAAGACTAAATAATAATGATGAAAAAAAAAAATCGAGAATCTATATGAAACTGTTAAATTCAAATTGTTGTAAGCTATGAACTATATTGTAATTAAATGGTTTAGAAATTTGGATATGTATTTAGAACCAAGATAGTTGAATTTGTATTTAGATAACGAATTGAATTAGACATAAAATTGAGGATGAACTAAATTGGAAGTTTTATTTAGAAAACTAGATCGGGAAAAATTTAGTTGAAATGTTAAATACTCAAGGTATGGAACCATATTGAAATAAAAGGGGATTGGGACATCAAATCCAAATTTGAGATTCATAAAATTGAAGTGGTTATTTTAAGAAAATTTAAATTGATAAAAACGAGATTGAATTAAATTTGAATGGGAAGGTCGGGTGGATGTGAAACGAAATATTAAGTTAAGGAAATTGAAAGTGCTTTACCGTATACAGCATTTAATATATAAATACTGCTTTGGGGAAAATATAATTTTTCGAACATATATTGACATCTGGGTTTGAAGTATGAATTAAGTGAATGACCACGGTGTAATAATGTATATTTCTACCCTGTAGATAGTTCTATGGACCCTTAGAGGATGGACATCCCAAACATCCTTTAAGTTATATTGTATTTCAGTTGATATTTCATTTGAGTTGAATTTATTGATATAAGAATGTTAATCCTGACTCGAGTGTTTTGTGTTTTGCTTTACGCTCGGGTCAGACTGAGTAGTACAGCATTAGAGACTCACCTTTGGAGATTGGAGCTTCATTTGGAGACCCAACTATCGTTTCAGCTTTCAGTTTTCTAGTTGACTGGTTCAGAGAAGTCATCGGCTCGTACTGTAGACTTTTCTGTATTCAAGAGATTCTGATGTATTTTATTTTAAACTCTGATGTATATAGTAGCTTCATGAACTACTATTTTTCTATTCCGCTGCATTATATTACTCTGTGTCTGTGATCTGTGTTTGATTTATTTACTGTATATTTTAAGTTTTGCCAAATTAAATTAACAATTCGGTATTTTGAATTACTCAAGTCAGACATGTACGGTTTTAGTGTCGATTTGAATGGTCCAAAATAGCGGGTCGTTACAGCTGGTATCAGAGCTTTGGCTCTAGGCAAAACTTAACATATATGGTAAATTTACTTACAGAATCACTTTCGCTCGAGTTGAATCTCTTCCTTGACTCGATTTCCTTTGGATCTTGGAATGCCCCTCGATTCCAAAATTCATTCTTACCTCCCTTTATTTATGTTTTTGGTCCGGGAGTATCCAATGACTCCACTGAATGTTTGTAGAACGGATAAACTCCGTACAATTGGCATTGATTCACCGAAGATTTCTGTACCCTCGGTTTACGATGCTGATATATCTTGATGTGCCAAATTCTATATTTGGCAACCGAATACCGATTTGTTTAGAATTCCGCATCGATCATATTCCCTGAAGTCACGGTTGACCCGGTTAAGGTCGCCCGCGATTTATAGAAGTATATCCATCTTCTATTTTGTATTTGGATTTTCTCAACTTTGTTGAGTCTATCTTCGTAACAGGATTCTATTGTTTACAGTTCCTCTAATTCAATCTCTATCTTTGTTTTGTAATCCACTCTTAAATTATCCTTTGAGAATCGGGTATGTTTGTATTTTGAAATTGCTTTATATATCAGAATTATATTTTAATAACCATGATTTATCCTACATATAAAAAGAAATTGTTTTCAATAAAGATTATATACCTATATATAAAGCAAATAAGATATGTTATTCAATATAAAAAGGGTTTTTGAAAGAATTGAAATTTTGAAAAATATAAGAATTTGATTTATAAAAAAAAAATGATTTATAACTGAAAGGTTAAATTTGAAATTCGAGAATTGAATTCCGGTATTTTGAAATTGGTTTTCAGATTTTGAGAAATATATAAATAATACGATTTAAAAGTATTTTTCCCAAATAAGAAATGTTTCGAATAAATTTCAAATGAGTTCAAAGAGTTTTCAAGAAAATAGAAGTCCAGAACTCACTTATGTCGTTGGAAAATAATTTCGGTGATGAGTGCACGCATCATCGACATTGATTTTTGAGTTTCAAAGTGGGGGAGAGGCCACTTAAATAGCTTCGCTATGCGAGTGATTTTGTAAAACCATTTTTGATTTCAAATTCCGAAGTAATTCGATATTTTCGAAAGAAATATGTATATATTTGAAATGATTTAAAGTATACCGGTGTTCGATCCTCGAGTTTTGCTTTGACTTAGATCTACCCTATTTATAAGAATTGATTTCCAACTTTGGAATCTTAAATTTGATCTCACCAACTATTTTGAAGGTTCAAGGACTTCCAAATCAAGGTTTAAAGATTTAAAAACTAAGAAATTTCGGAAGGTATAAAATATCTGATAAAGCGTATAAGTTGAGTTTTGTATGTTTAAGTTTGAAACCTTTTGTTAAGTAAATGAATATCACTATTTTGAATTATACTAATATGGAATTTAGTTTTGAAATATTTGGAAAATTATTAGTTTTAAATAATGGTTTTCGGAAAGGTAAATTGGATATTTCACATATAAATGGATTTTGAGAAAATGTTGGGTTTTGAAATTTAATTGAAAATTAAAACCAGTACTTATATGATGGTTTTGGAAATGAATTTGTTTGACTTGAATTTTGAAACTGGGATAATTTTCTAAGCCTATTATTTTGGAACTTTGAAATCTAGATATTTGATTTAGAAGGAAATTGGCGAAATCATGTATGATTGTGAAATTTAATTGATTTTTGAAATAATTTGAAATTGAGAACCATATATTATTGAGCACTTGATTTGGGAGTAGTCGAACTTATATAAAATAGATTTGTATAATTATTAAGTTGTCTGAAACCTATTGATTTGAAAGGTACTCAATTCGGAAAGAGAATTTTATATAATCAAAGTCCATATAAGTTTGTTTTGATATACTATTGATTTGGAAAGTATTCGATTTGGAAAAGGAATCCTATATATAATGGACTTTATATAAGTACGATATTTGAAAAGGATTTAAAAGGGTACTATATGATATATATTTTCCAAGTAAAGATATGGAAAGTGCCTTCTGCTTGATATCCGCTTTGTGGCCACAGCGTGGATTCATTCTATTGATATTATTCTCTCTGATTTTTGGTTTTCCGGATGTAATACTCGAGTGTTCCCACCGTGGCGTAACCCATGGTTTTTCTTTTTCTCTCGTGAATGCACAGCGAAATTGCCTGGCTGAGTCTAGCTTAGGGGTACGGATTGTTTCCTGGGGGAACCAGGCGTAACCATTGTGTATCCTGCAATCTGTGTAGGTCGCGAATAGTAGCGCAAGTGCCTGGCTGAGTCTTGCCTAGGGGTACGGATTGTTTCCTGGGGGAACCAGGCGTAACCATTGTGTATCCTGCACCCTACTAGTCATCATGGCGTAACTCGCAGGGCTGTGAAAGCTTACGGATACGGATTGTTTCCTGGGGGAACCAGGCGTAACCATTGTGTATCTGCGAACCATGATCGGACAAAGGTTTTTGGTTTGATTGATTTGTTTGGATTGTACTTTCCATATCTGTTTTTAAAGGTTTTCAAGTATTTTCACTGGGTGTTGAAACAAGTCTACTAAGTACTTGAAGAATTCTAGCTTTGCGCCTGATCAACGCATGGCCAGAGTCTGCAAGAACGATGATAAACTTGTTGAAACATCGAGCTATAAAAGTAGTTTCGAAAGGAAAATTTATTTTGATATAATAGTATCTTATTATAAAAGATTATTATAAAGGTATTTTATTATAAAAGTATTTGTCCCAACAAAGAAATCTTGTATTGATCTTTGAAATTTAAAATTCCTTTGGTGAATTAACAAATCGTGCCCGATTCTTTCTTTTGAATCTACCCTATTTGCTCAGCTTACGTATTCACCTTGATTCTGTTTCCAAATCTACCTTCCTTCTTGTTGGATTTATCCTTTAAAATATTGTCTAAATATATACTAGATTGTTTAATATAAAATTTTAGTGTTATAAATATTTTCGAAGTTATTAATTAAATAAAACATCTTTAAAGAAAATGAGTATTAATTTATTGATAATATTTGAAAGGTATCTTGAGTTAAATTAAAAATCTCATAAATTTTGGATTTAATATTTTCAACAGTCTTTGCAAATATAAGTAATAATGTAAATAGTTGTTTTCAAAGGAGTTTGAAAAGTATTATAGTATTATAGAAAATTGAATTTCAAAATGAAGTTTTTAAATAAATATTTCAAATAAAATTTATATAGTTCTAAATTAATTGTCTATCTTGTCTTTCAATATATTTTATTGCTGGTTGTTCTATTCTTCTACCCCCTTTCCTTTTCGAGGACGAAAAGTTTTGAGTGGGGGAGAGTGTAACGACCCATAAAATTTTATTAGTTTTAACTGGTTTTATTTAACACATTTATTTGAAGTTTGGTGAAATTTTAAATAAATTAAATTGCAGATAAAAAGTTAATATTTGGGTTACGCCCAATTAAACATAGCAGAGGGTAAAATTCCAATTTATTTTATCAAAGGTTATTTCAGTGTGAAATTCTATTAAATTCAAGCTAGCTAGTAATTGCTGATAAAATTTTTATTTTCAAGCCTGAATATTTTTCGATAGTAAATTTCTAAATTCTATTCGGAGGGAGACGTCACCCTTCGTTTTACCAAATTCGGACGTCTACTGCTCCGTTTGCCTTATTTTCTGCAAAATAGCAGCATTTTCGGTACCGATTATCGACTTTTGATCGGATGATCGTACCACTGATATCTGTATATCGTTTTGATCGACTCGTCGCGCTGATCTCAGCGGTATATTTATTTCTGTATTTTGGGATCCGGTGTACAACGGAAGAAATAAATTGTTCGTTGTAATGACACCATAAATTGCGCCTCCTCAATTTCTCCCTATTTTCGTTTCAATCTAAAAACGTGCATGTCAAGCAATACAACAAATTGCTTAAATCTTTTGCTGAATCAATTGGTCAGCTACACTCCTTTTGCATTTAAAATTGTAACGCGCATAAATCAACGGTTTTATGTGTATTGCCCACGCAAATATTTATGGCCATAAAAACCCCAGCTGAATCTAGGCACTGACTGTCACAGTGCCATCCCATATTTGAAAATCAATACGTATGAATGTGTATACGTTTTATTCATTTTGAAACGGTTGATAAAAAAAGCTTTGAGATCCAGGAAACTTTATTTTTAAAGGAAACGTATAATGAGCAAGCAACAATAAATTGCTTTATTCATTTCACCTGAAATCAAGGCATCCTGGTTATTTTATATCGTTTCCTTTTCCTCTCTGCTCATAATTCTTCCCCTCGTCTATATTACCTCTTCACAGATCCACTTCTCTCATTCAAATTGAAACCTTCCGCCTGCTAATCTGCTCCCTCCATTATTTCCACTGCTAAACCGACCTCTGCCGTTAGCCAAGACAGGCACGCAACCAAGCTCACCCTCCTCTGCCTCTCACGCATGGAACTCGGCCACCATCCCTGTCGCATGAAGCAACACCCCAAGCTGCCATCACCTTCTCCCACCGCCTGTACTTCCTTCCCGCCTCCGCCTTGTAAGCAATTCACCATTTCCAGACTCCACAGCCACAACCTGAACATAGAACCACCATGTCAACAACCCACCCTCAAAAATCTCCACCTCGGCCTTCACCCCACCTCTGTCCACTTCATCTCCAGTCACCGGTGCCATGCTCTCCACGGCAAACATTTCCGGCCCCCTCCTCCCCTTCAAACTGCCTTGCCGTGCTCCACCAAGCAGCCGTGTGCCCTTCGTCTCCGTCACCTTTTCTTCGGCTATTGGTTAGTTGCAAAATTTATATAACTATTTAACTAGTCTACTACTATTAGTTTATATATTGTTATGTATGCAACTATGTTATAATTATCTGTACATATATGCGTATCTCGGCATGGTGTTCATTACAGATAGCAAATTTCCTTAGATACGTATAATATTGTATATTTGTTAGTTTATAAGATTTCAAACTGATAGGTATATATGTTTTAGTGTCTAAGTGATATGAATGGATATCTGTACCAGTTAGTTTATATGCATAGCTTTGAACGTGTAAATAGGCTTCAGAATATATGTGTAAATGTCCAATGTTAGTAGCTGTTATGTTTTATGTACGTTAGTTTTATACTTGTTTGTATTTGATAAGCTTAGAATACTATTTTGATTTTGTATACATATTTTAGTTTACACAGTATAAGTCCACAGAATTTTGAGAATTTATAAAGAACAATGGTTATTTGATTTATAAATAGGTGGTTCAATTGTAAGTATATAAATATATTTTAGTTGCACGTAGGCATGTACCAAGGTCTGCACATAGGTGAGCAGCGTGTATTTATGTAGGCTAGCCTGTGAAATAGTATAGTCTATATATATGTAACATGAATTGCCAGATATTTTATTTGTTTTTTTTTTATAAAGCGTGTAAATTTATAGTAGTAACCTGTAGTAGATTCTGCATCATAGGCAGTTCGCATATCTTTGCTACAGGTACAGTTTATAATTGTCAATTCGAGTATTGAGTCTATAATTGTTTAATGCATCGTTTTTGAAATATTAAAGAAGGTTTAAGTAGTAAGTTTATATAATATGTATAAGTATTAATTATAGTTATGCTGCTACATCTATATACAGATAGTTTTATACAAGATTTTTATGATTGTGGTTTGTTTGTATGCATAGGTATGCGCAAGTCTGCATACGTGGTATTTATTGAATAAGTTATGTATAGTGGCATGCATATAAAACAATTGTTCAAGAGATGATTTTTGTTGGGTCTGCACCTGCATATTTGTTTGCAAATTTTATATGTTTCAGGTTGTATAGATTTTTACTTTTATAATATACCTATCCATATGTTAAGTTTTAAAAAGGGTTATATGTACTAGGCTATACTGAGTAGATGACTTATAGTACAAATTTTTTTTTTTTTAGTAATATTGATTTATAAACATGAAATTTGTTTTATATACATAGACGTTAAAAGGTTGCAAAGAGATAGATATGTATGTTTTAAATTAAAATACATTTAAATCTAGACTATGGGTTTTAAATATAGTTATGTTTATTTACAAGTTTACCTATATCAATTTTCTTCGTCGATCCAGCCTGAATTGATTGCATCTATTTCCATTTGATCAGCTTCATTCGTCGAATCCGTGTTCAGCTACTTCGCTTTGACCTTTATTGGTTGGAATTGGTCGATTTTCGAATTTGGATTTATTCCGTGTGTTTTTCCTGTTCTCTCTCTAGCCTCGAAAGGTGAGCAATCACTCACGATTAACGTTCTTTTATTTATTAAATTTGATTTCAATTGAAACGTCAATTGAAATATGCTGTTGTTAGTTGTTTTACTGTTATGACTGCTATTATCTGTATCTGTTCACCTATGACACTTGACACCATTATCGGTTAATTATTTATGTGATAGTAATACAGTTTGGTTGATAATTGATTGTTTGATTGATTGTTGTTTAAATTGGATGTTAATTATTATTGTTAAATGATAACTAGTTTGATGGTTTAATTTGGGGTAGTATAGTTTACAAATTTAACGGATTATATATGACGGACCTGGATTTATTAAAATCTGACCCCGCCATATGTGAACTTGATTAGTTGAATTTGACCCATTGATTGTCGTAGAAATTGATAAATTATACTTGAAATCTCTGAACGTAGTTGGATTAATTGTTGTAGTTTTAAACTGAAATTTAAAAAGGAACGACAAGTGAAGAACTGTAATGTGATAACCTTTAATCTACATGAAATGATAGTGTAGATTCTAGAAATAATTATACAAATAATGATGTGAATAAATACGATTATTTCGGGGTTATTTGTTTTATTTATTGCATTGTTATTGGTTGTTGTTATTGCTTGATTATTTACTTTGACACCATCCCTATCATCACACTGCAAGTTCCCTTTGTTATGTTTGTTTTTGAATTGAAATGGGTTGAAATGATAGACCCAAGCTGGTTTCCATTTAATTAAATTTGGGATTACGGGTTGAAATACTATCCGCCCGTATACATTTAGTGTACGAATTGAAATGATAATATCCGTAACACGTGACCATACGATAAGAAATATATGGTCTTATAAAACGTAAATTCGTAAATACATCTACAAAGGGTAATGATAAATATAGAGTTAATTATATCTAGTTTAATCAAGATTTATTTAATACATAAATTATGATAAATATTTATGGAAATTTTATTTCGTATAAATTTCGCAATAATATCGAACAATTAAGATTGGGAGATAAATTTGGGTTATTTTAAAAATGGTATTTAGATAAGGATTTATTTATTTAAATCAATTTGAAATTTACCGAATGAGATATTTCATGTTAATGAAATTTAGGAAATATTGAGTAAAATGTAATTTAAGGTCACTAAAATGACATTGAATCAAATAAGGGAGTGTTCAAGACTAAATAATAATGATGAAAAAAAAAAATCGAGAATCTATATGAAACTGTTAAATTCAAATTGTTGTAAGCTATGAACTATATTGTAATTAAATGGTTTAGAAATTTGGATATGTATTTAGAACCAAGATAGTTGAATTTGTATTTAGATAACGAATTGAATTAGACATAAAATTGAGGATGAACTAAATTGGAAGTTTTATTTAGAAAACTAGATCGGGAAAAATTTAGTTGAAATGTTAAATACTCAAGGTATGGAACCATATTGAAATAAAAGGGGATTGGGACATCAAATCCAAATTTGAGATTCATAAAATTGAAGTGGTTATTTTAAGAAAATTTAAATTGATAAAAACGAGATTGAATTAAATTTGAATGGGAAGGTCGGGTGGATGTGAAACGAAATATTAAGTTAAGGAAATTGAAAGTGCTTTACCGTATACAGCATTTAATATATAAATACTGCTTTGGGGAAAATATAATTTTTCGAACATATATTGACATCTGGGTTTGAAGTATGAATTAAGTGAATGACCACGGTGTAATAATGTATATTTCTACCCTGTAGATAGTTCTATGGACCCTTAGAGGATGGACATCCCAAACATCCTTTAAGTTATATTGTATTTCAGTTGATATTTCATTTGAGTTGAATTTATTGATATAAGAATGTTAATCCTGACTCGAGTGTTTTGTGTTTTGCTTTACGCTCGGGTCAGACTGAGTAGTACAGCATTAGAGACTCACCTTTGGAGATTGGAGCTTCATTTGGAGACCCAACTATCGTTTCAGCTTTCAGTTTTCTAGTTGACTGGTTCAGAGAAGTCATCGGCTCGTACTGTAGACTTTTCTGTATTCAAGAGATTCTGATGTATTTTATTTTAAACTCTGATGTATATAGTAGCTTCATGAACTACTATTTTTCTATTCCGCTGCATTATATTACTCTGTGTCTGTGATCTGTGTTTGATTTATTTACTGTATATTTTAAGTTTTGCCAAATTAAATTAACAATTCGGTATTTTGAATTACTCAAGTCAGACATGTACGGTTTTAGTGTCGATTTGAATGGTCCAAAATAGCGGGTCGTTACAGCTATCCTTTGCTGATGAGCTGCGATTCAGAGCTCAGCCTCTTCTCTTTTTTCATCAAGGAGATCTAGTGCCTCAAGCTGTAGTTTTTCATTCTCCGCTTGATTGAAATGGATTCTTCTATGTGAAGGGACCTCTGTTTCTACCGGAATCATTGCTTCTAACCCGTATGCCAATGAAAACGGAGTATGCCCAGTCGCAGTTTTGTGGGTAGTTCTGTATGCCCATAGTGCTAGTGGTAGCTTATCGGCCCAACCACCTTTTTCTCTTTCGAGTTGCTTCTTGATGGTTGACTTGATAATTTTGTTTACTGCTTCCACCTGCCCGTTTGCCTGCGGATGAGCTACTGCTGAGAAGCTTTTTTGGATTTTGAATCGTTTGCAAAAATCTTGGAATTCTTCACTTTCAAACTGAGTACCATTGTCTGTAATTATCTTTTGAGGCACACCATACCTGCAAATGATACTTTTAGTCACAAAACTTATCATCTTTTTAGAGGTGATAGTAGCCAGTGGTTCAGCTTCTGCCCATTTAGTAAAATAATATACAGCAACAATGGCATATTTGGTTCCAGATTTGGCAGTTGGTAAAGGTCCCATAAGGTCTATCGCCCATATTGCAAACGGCCATGGACTGACCATCTGTGTGAGTTCAGTGGAAGGTGCTCTAGGAATTTTGGCAAATCTTTGGCATCTGTCACATTTTCAGGAATAGTCTGCTGCATCTCGATTAATTTCTGGCCAAAAATATCCGTATCGGAGAATCTTCTTTGCTAAAGTTTGACCACCTAAATGATCACCACATTCTCCCCCATGCACCACAGCTAGGATTGTTTTGGACTCTTCCCTGGATACACATCGAAGTAATGGCATTGAGAATCCCCGTCTGTATAATTGGCCATCCTGGACTATATACCCAGAGGCTTTCCTCAATAGCTTCTGTCGTTCTTTTGAATTTTCCGGTAAAGAGCCATTGAGCAGATATTCTGTTATTGGAGTCATCCATGATTCTTGCTCTTGAGACACGCTCATTATCCAATCAATATCCATCTCATTAATGCTTGGAGCCGACAGGACTTCCACTGGAGCTAACCCCAGAAATTGAGTTTCGCCTGTGCTGTAGTACATTGCGAGAGAATCTGCTTTCATGTTTTCTTCTCGAGGAATATGGCTTATCGTGCAATGGTCGAAGTCACACAGGAGTTCCCAGGCCTTTGACAAGTAGACAGGCAGATTTCCCCCTTTCGCTTGGAATTCCTTCTTGACTTGGCATACAATAAGTTGAGAATCACTGAAGATCTGTAATGCTCGGTTGTTTAGTTCTTTAGAAATTCTCAAACCAGCGATAAGAGCTTCGTATTCTGCTGCATTGTTCGTTGAAGGAAATTCCAATCTTAGTGCATAGCATAATGACCGACCTTCAGGGGTTTCAAGTACAACCCCGGCTCCAGAACAGTAGTCATTTCTCGCGCCATAAACATATAACTTCCATTGGATTGGGGAATCATCGATCGTTTCTTCCCCACTGTTGCCCTTATCTGTGAATTCTGCGATGAAATACGCTAAAGCTTGTCCGTTGATTGCTTTTCGGGGGTGATAAGTGATGTCATATTGACTGAGTTCAATGTTCCACTTTAGAAGACGACCCGAAGTCTCAGGGCGAAACAGGACTTGCTTTAAAGGTTGATCAGTGAGGACTCTGATAGGATGAGCTTGGAAATATTGCCTCAACTTCCTTGATGCAATCAGTAGGCAATAGGCGAGTTTTTCCAACTTGGAGTAATTCATCTCTACCCTAGTGAGTCTTTTGCTGATATAGTAAACCGGATGTTGAATCCTCTTGTCTTCTCGTATCAGCGCTGCACTTAAAGCATGAGATGATACTGCCAAGTATATAAGAAGATCCTCACCATCGCCGGGCCTAGAAAGTATTGGAGGCGTTTCCATATGGCGAATCAGCTCATCAAAAGCTTTTTGGCATTCGGGAGTCCAATCAAAGTTTTTCTTTCCTTTCTTTAGAGCGTTAAAGAATGGGATGCATTTATCAGTAGCTTTGGAAATGAACCGACTCAAGGCGGCGACTTTTCCGTTGAGACTTTGCAATTCCTTCTTCGTTCTAGGAGCTTTGACTTCTTTTAAGGAAGTAATTTGAGCTGGACTAGTTTCAATGCCCCTAGCGCTCACGATGAAACCTAAAAACTTTCCGGACTCCACCCCAAATGAACATTTTAAAGGGTTAAGCTTCTTTCCGTATTTCCGGAGGACTGCGAACATTTTTGCTAAGTGTTCTATGTGATCCACTGCTTTCTTAGACTTTACTAACATGTCATCGACGTAGACTTCCATAGTCTTGCCCAATTGCAGTTTGAACATAGCATTAACAAGTCTTTGGTAGGTTGCCCCCGCATTCTTCAGCCCGAAGGGCATAACTCTGTAGCAGTAAAGACCAACATCAGTGATAAAGCTCGTGTCCTCCTGATCTGGCTCATGCATCATGATCTGGTTATATCCGGAGTAGGCATCCATAAAAGATAACAATTCATGTCCCGCTGTTCCATCTACCAGTTGATGGATCCTGGGTAATGGGAAGCAGTCTTTGGGGCAGGCCTTGTTTAGATCAGAAAAATCGATGCACACTCTCCATTTTCCGTTGGCTTTCTTAACCAGCACCTGATTTGAAACCCAATTCAGATAGGTAGATTCTTTGATAAAGTCATTCTCCATGAGCCGATCAACTTCTTCTTTTAATGCTGCTGACCTTTCTGGACCTTGGGTTCTCCTTTTCTATTTCACAGGCGTAAACTTTGGATCAATATTCAGAGCGTGTACTGTAACTTCTGGGGATATTCCGCACATAACGGCATGAGTCCAAGCGAAAACATCCAAATTTGCTCTCAAAAAAGATATTAAGATATTCTGAATCGACACATTAAGTTGTGAACCCACATTTAACACCTTATTTGGGTCCTTTGGGTCAACGGGTACCGGTACTGTCGTCTCCACCGGTACCACTCTATTCTCCCCTGCACTAGCTTTTCTAGGATCCATCTCTTTTCGTGCTCCGCTATGCTCGCTAGTGCAGGGTCCGCCCTACAATTGCTTCAAGGTTGGTTCTTTGATGCGGACTGGGTTGCCGCATCCTTTCCCATTTCTCTTTTTCTTGCCTCTCGCAGCTCTGTTAGATAACACTCCCGCCCAGCATTTTGATCCCCTTTTATAACCCCTTCTCTATTGTCTGTGGGGAATTTAATGGTGACGCACCATGGGGACAGAACAGCTTTAAACGCTGCAAGAGTTGAACGGCCAAGGAAAGCATTATAAGCAGAAAATTCGTCGACAATCATAAAAGTTTGGTTGCGGACTACTTTTCTTTCTCCCTCTCCAAGTTCTACAAGCAAATCAACGGTTCCTATCGGCTGCTTTGGCTCTCAGTGAAGCCAGCAATTTTCTACGACGAGGCTTGCACATCAGCCATAGGGATCTCCATTTGGTCGAATGTTTTCTTGAAGAGGATATTGCAGGATGCGCCACAATCAATGAGAACTCTTCTGACAATAGCTGGCCCGATACCAGCCGTGATGACCAAGGGATCCAAGGTAGGAGCTTCAACACCTGTGGAATCCCTGGCTCTAAACACAATATCATCATTGAAAGTTCTTTGTTGTTTCAGGGGCGTAGCATCTTCCAAAACAAAAACATCTTCTTCGGCCGGTACATATTTCAAAGCTCGGGTATACCTTTCCATCTCACCCCAGCTCCTGCCCGCTGGGTGAGGTCCTCCCGTAGTGACATTGATAACAGGCCTTCCGGATTCATGCCCTGCAGTCTTCTCACTTGTCCTAGGTTGATGAGCACGAGCTTGTTGCCCCTGACTAGACGAAGCTGGATTGCTGCTATTCTTTTCCACAAATTGTTGCAGCTTGTTTTCCCTTATCAATTCTTCAATCAAATTCTTCAACTGGCGGCATTCGTCGGTATCATGACCGGGTTGATTATGGAAGCGGCAGAACTTTCCGCTTAGTACAGCTTTTTTCCCGGTTCTCAGAACGAGAGGTTTAAGATAATCAACAGAATCTTTAGTGGCAAGGTAAATACGCTTCGGCGTATCTGATAAAGGAGTATATTCCGAGGGCTTGAAGGAACGAGGCTTCTACAGATTTTTTTGTTTCTTCTCATCATTATTTTCCCTTTTCTGTCCTACAGATTCATTCTTGCGCGGAGCAGCAATGTTATCTTCAGCTTTTTCCAATACTGCCTTTACCGGTGCAGGACGGCTTTCCAGGCGTATGAACTCATCTGCTTTCTTGTAGAATTTTTCAAGGGAATTTGGTTCCTTCATGTCCAGTCATTTTCCAAATTCGCTCGACTTGTCAATGGCCCTCATCAGATAAGTCAAGATCATATGTGGTTCTGCATTTTCTACCTCGGCCAGCGCTATATTAAAGCGATTCAAGAAAGATTTGATAGTTTCCCCTGGATTCTGTTCTAAACTTGACAATGACATGATATCTTTGGCTTTTGAAGCATATAGTCTGAACTGCTCCTTTAATTTCCGATTTAGGTCAGAAAACTGATCTATAGACCGGATTGGTAGCTTGGTGAACCAAAGCAGAGCTACACCTTCAAAATATACAGGAAAATATCGACACTTTATTTCATCAGAAGCTCTGGCACCTGTCATGTGCCAAACATACTTATACAAGAATTCGTTCAGATCACTTGTCCCCTTGTAAGCTGGAATAGTTGGAGGGACGAACTTCCTCGGGAACTCAGCCTTTAAGATCCTTTCGGTAAACGGGGTTTTACTTGGAGCGAACCCCATTCTTTCGCGTCTTCATCCTTTGCATGCTCTCTTTCATGATTTGTCGAACCATTTCGGAAAGGTACCCCTCATCATTTCGAGCTTTAGATCCACCAACTTCAGGAAGTGTCTGCTCAAAGGGGCTGGCAGCCCTCTCAGGACCGTTCCTTTCTTCAGCATCATGAACGTTGCCAGATAAGTTCCTTTCATTACTCATTGGTTGACGGTTTGCCCCAAGCAAATCGTTTAACCTATTCAAAATTAGAGCATTTTGGGCATTCTGAGCCTCCAATTTTGCACTTTGGGCATTTATCCGCTGGTTCAGCCCTAAGATTACAACATCCAATTCTGCTTTGGTAACCCCAATAGGTGGAGTGGCTTGATTAGGTACTTGGCAAGCGGAGGTTCCCTCTTAAACATTTCCAGATCTAACAGGTCTACTCCTTCTCCCTGGAGCCATAATTTCAGATAAACTTCTAGTCTTCAGAGAGATTACTTCCACAAACTTTCATGGAGCAATGATGATAATTCACTTGAGTTCTGCCCTCTCAGTGAAAGCACCAAAAATGTTAACGCTAAAATTTGAACGCTAACACCCCGGTGTGTGTAGTGTAGTTGTGAAAGCACCACCCGTGAACACGGGAATCAAGAGATAACAGTAAGTAACAGAAAATGCAGTAAATGAGCACAGAGTTTATAGTGGTTCGGCTTATGATCAAGCCTACGTCCACTTCAATCCTTTTTATTGCTGACTGAATTACAACTTATTACAATCTCTTTCAATTACAATCCAATTCAATTCAAAAAGACAAGTAGCTAGAGAAAACTTTAATGCCACAGAGTTCTTTGAATCCATGATTGAATATGTCGAATCTTTGTGCGAAGTTTGGTCTAAATGTCTTGCGTGAGCTTGAAGTGATGGAGTATAGAATGTCTTGAAGATAGTAGAGCCTTGATGTCACCAAGAGAACGATCCCCCAAAAAAGTACTTTTCTAGTTGTAGCTAGGATCGTATTTATAGACATTTCTCGGAGTTAGGTCGTAACCCGTACACGACTCATGATAAGTCGTAACTCGTAGATGACTCATGGTAGGCCGCGGCCGACCTACTGGGTTTAGCTCATGGCTTGGTTCAAAGTTATGCACCCATTTGAATGAATGATACAAGTTCCAAGTCGTTCCTGGGTTATCCAAATGCAACTTCCTTTATGCTATCATGAGTCGTACACGACTAATCATAAGTCGTAAGTCGTTAACGAGTCATTTCATTACAATATGGTATTGAACTTGTCTCCAAGTCTTAGGTCGTGAACGACTTATTTGCAGTTATAAGTCAGCAGCGACTTAAGTGTTGTTGACTCTTCCTTTAAGTGCTTTGAGTCGTCACTCCTTTAGTTCATGGACTTTCTTAAGTCGTAAGTACAATTCTTTAACTCGTGCAACTCCTCAATTTTTGAGTCGGTAACTTGCCGAGTCGTGAAGTACCTTGAGTCGGCCAACACCTTTAAGGCATTAAGGTTATAACCCGGTGAGTCTCTATCCCTCTTGAGTCGTTAAGTCGGCAATCAGTTGACTCGTCACTCATTTTAGGTTGGCAATGAGCTAAGGCTATTGAGTCGTGACATTCCCTAAGTCGTTTAGGTCTTAACCTGTTAGGTCGTTAGCTCCTTAACTCGTAAGCTCTTTAACTCGTAGACTCTTCGACTCGTAAGCTCCTTAACTCGTAGACTCTTTGACTCGTATGCTCCTTTACTCGTAGACTCTTTGAGTCGTAAGCTCCTTAACTCGTGGTCGAAACGGGGTTAACATTAGGCGACCTTTTGGTTTGGATGTGAACTACCCGAATCATCTTCCTAGCGACCTAAAAGGATTTGTAAAATTGATATTTATAAATTAAAAAATATATTGGAATTATAAAATGAGTTTTTATAAGTTTTAAAATGAAGTACAAATGGATTTCATAAGTGGATGAAATCTATAAATTTATAAATTGTGCAGTTATAAAATGAGTAGATTTTTGTAAAATAAAAGATTTATAAGTAATTGACTTATAAATTAGATTTTGGCGTGTAAATGGAATATGGTTAGAATTTGTTAATAAAGTGATTTTATAAGTTGAAGTTGTTATAAAGTATAAATGGAATTTATAAACGTTGTTTTATAAATTCGAAATCGACTTATTTTGATAAGTTCATTTTTATAGCTTATTAAAGGAGATATATCCTTGATTTTGAGACAGTAGGTAATCCTTTAAATAAAATATGTAGAAATGTTGAATTTGGTTAATGGAGTATATTCACTATTTTGGACAGTGAATAATATATTAAAGAAATGCTGTGGGAAAGTGATATTTTAAGTAGAATTAAAACGATTTAAAGATGTTTTAAAATGTAATAAGTATCGAAACCATAGATTTCAACATTCATTGTTGAAACAGACGTTTTCGTGAAATAGAAGGAAATGGTGGACTATAACACTGTTGTTATAGTAAATGATTTCCGAAAGGGAATGTTTTATGTAGTATTGGGATTTATATATCTATCTTAATTTTGTCCCTATACTAATGAAGTTGAGTTGTCGTAAAGATGTTTTACGCAACATTCGTTTTGACTCAAATAAATGTGTTTAAGATGATGTTTTCCTTAAAGAATAAATTATATACTTAATTGTTATTTAAGCATATTAAATATTTTTCAAGTGTTGAAAATAAATAGATTTGTGAATTACTTATTATTAAATAAGTATGGAAATGTTTTTCCAATATGAAGGGAATGTTTTGAGATTTTATCTTTTGAAGATAAATTGAAAATGAATAATAGAAATCGATTTAAAAATCGTATATTCATAGATATTTTGGAAATGTAAATTCACTATGGAATTTATAAAAGAAAGGGAAATTTGTTTAAAAATAAACATTGATTTATTTTGAAGTGTGGAGATAAATTTAAGGATTTGGAACGTAAGTTTAAAATGAATCGGTAAGGATTTATTTGATCGATTTAAACGAACAATTTTAAATTGAAAATGGATAAATATTTGGAAGTGTTTCCGTTTAAGGAAATTGATTTGAAATTTGTTTTCAAAGGATTGAAAAGTGATTTGAAATTTGTTTTCAAATGGTTGAAGTGTGGAAAATATATCTTGTAAAGATATTTTTGGAAAATAAATAATTTGGGAAATTATTTGAAATCGGGTGATGTTGTGAATATTGATTCATAGTTAAATACCGCCTATCAATGTTTACCTTTGAATAGGTATTTGTTGTGAATTGGTTGAAACTGAATGCTACACTTATTTTTAAAATTATTGCCCTCGTTATTCGGACTACCCATTCTGAATAGTGATACGACGTAATGGATAATATTGAAGACCGGTGGTGAAGACTGGCTATTTGTGAAAACGATAGGATGACCTATCGATTGTCTCTGCACCGTTAGCTACGGTATGGAGATTTCCTTTGTGATGGGAAATTCGATCGGGATTGTGAATACCCGGATTGCAAGGGCTTCTTTTGATGTGCCTTCGGTTTTGTTCGAGTCTGGAACAGACTTGTATGGTTACATGTCTACAACACATTTTGAGATGTAAAGAAGATTTCTTTCAAATACATTTCCGTTGGTGGCAGAGAATTTATTCTCTTAGCTTAACACCCTTAGAGGTTATGTAGTTGAACGTTATCAGCGATATATTCCCAATTTGGTAATGTGGCATGCTGAGTGTTGTTGTGTGATGATTGTTTATTGATCATTTGTTGATAAAAGCGTGGCTTTGTAAAAAAGCGTAGCTTTGTGGACGAGACTTTGTCAGACCTCACTCCTCGAAAATGGTCAAAACAAGAATATGCGGCAAGGTTATAAGGGTCGCGCCCTTTAGGGTATGTCATTCCCTTCTGGAAAGGGTGGTATCATGGTATGGAGGCCAGATACTTACTCATGTTGACACACTATATTTATTACTATGTGATGTTGGTTATCGAGGGCTCGGATAAAGGTCCAAAGGGAACGGGGGATGACATATTCGTGTAGTAGTTACCTAGTTATAGAGGTAACCCGGACTTGTGTTGGCAGAGATCTAACCGTAACGTTAGGTTCTCGGGACATCCCGCCAGAGGCGACCCCATTCCCATTGACACTAGGAGGTTCCTTAGCCTGACCATTTGTTGGAAATCCAAATAAAACAATACGCATCTTGTACGGTTTTAGTTGTATTACCTGCCATGGAATGTGGTTGTAACAACCCGCATATTTATCGATTTTATATTTAAATATTTTATTTAAATATTTTATCGATACTCGTAATTTAGTCCGAAAAAATACATTTTGCATACGGTCGAATTAGGACTCGGGACCACTTCCATTGAGTTTAAAACGCCGTTTGCGATCTTTTTGAGTATAAACTTTTAGATGTTTGGAGTTAGTTGAATTTTTCCACTTTTCACTTAGGGCTTTGGTTTGGGCTGAGCCCTATAACCCCACTAATTAACTCAGTCCCAACCCTCTCCTCTTCATTTATTCCTTTCTATTTTCCTAATACTCAAGCTTTTATAACAATGGAGAGTGGAACGGGAAATTGAAACTCAAGCCCTAGTTTCCTTTTGCAAATCAAGCTCTAGCTCCAAACTAGTAGAAGAAACTTTGGTAAGCCTCTTCTTCTTCTTCTCCAACTCATGCTCTTATCAATTTCAGAAATTCCTAAACCTAATCTTGGGAATGTTCTTATTTTTGAGCATAGATTCAAGCTCGTTTGGGTTGTGCTGAAGACTGGTTGATTCTCCCTTTGCTTTCAAGCTTCTTCTTCATTGTTTTTGTGAAAAGGTGAGATTTTTGTCTCACATCTTGGTCTATAACTATCTTCGATTGTTAGGTATGAATTCCTAACGCTTATTCTTGTACAATTGCTTTTGGTTTGGATTGATTTGGTGAATATTCCAATTTTTGGTTTTTTGCGTTCAATTCTTTAAAAATCATAGCTTTGATGTCTTGATCATGTTTTTGGTGATGAACCGAAGAGCTTCTATGGCCGGGTAGTCGATGGGCGTAAACCCTTAGTGCCATTGCTCGACCGATAGTAAAGGGACGGGAATGGCTTGTATTATATAGACATGGGAGTGCTGGCAACAGGCTCCGATCGACCGAGCTATGGGTCCGGTCGACCGACCTGCTACCCAAGAACATCCTGCCTATGGTTTGGAATTGCAGGTTACAGGCTCCTGTCGACCGAGCTCAGGGCCCGGTCTACCGACCTGCTAGCCGAGCACTTCCATCTTTGGTTCGGTCAACCGACTCAGGGAGTCCGTTTGACTCACCTGCTCCTATTTGCCAATTTTGCCTTTATTGCCTATTTTGTTGAATTTCCAACTTTAATCGATTCGTGTTGTTTCCCTTCTGTTGTTATCATTTATTATCGAATTTGATGACATTTTCTTTGGGAATTTTCGAAATATCCATTTTGATTGATTTGATATCGATTTCTTTGGATTTTATTCATGTCTTCGATTGTGAATTTCGTTGATTGATTGTTCTACAATCATTTTTGTGATTTGTCACTTTAAAAGTATAAAGTTTGAATACTACTAGTAAATATCAAAATTCTTTCACCAATGCGATTTCAAAATTATTTTATTACTAAGCACTTTTGTTAAGCCGTTTTTCAATCTATTAGTATATACAAGCCTTTACTTCACTCGGACGAGAAATCGAATTAAACGGCTTGGAAAAAATACAAGTGGTATGTAACGCTTGCGTTTGCTTCGTTGGTTAATTCTTGGACTTGATCGATTGAGCCTTTTTGTGACAATTTCCTAGTCAAGATCTACAGTTTGCTCGTAAATATTTAAGTTAAGCCAGTGGTTATGGTACATGAAGCTAAACTCATATATTTACTAGCTTAGTGTAATTGACAATTCTTGATGATCATGACGATCATTTTTTGTGATTTAGACTAGCAATTGTGCGATGTCTCTTTCTTTGCGAGGGAGACTAGACCCCGTTTCAGTGTGATTTCGACTCACACATGTGGGGTAGCACCCCGTGGTCTTCGGGCCATTCGTGTGTCAAAAATTAATGGATAGCTACCATGAGATAGCATCTCGTTCGTGCGATACATATGTTGGTGAGTTTTCACGCTCCTATTCGTGTGATAGGCCTTCCCCTTTTTTATGTTTTATGGATTTCGTGTGTTGATTTCAGTAATTTGTGCTTCACCAATATTAGTGATTTTCGTTGATATGATTTATCAATTTTGGTGCATTGGTGAATTCGTGTGTCATTGACTTGTTGTGAATACAAGTTTTGGGTATGAAACCCTTTTTGGATTTTTGAGAACATTCTTGTGATATTGATTAATCTCTTGTTGATTTTCAATTACATACTTATAGTAGTATGCCATTATGGTTATCGTATATTTATGCCATATCTCTTATTCTATATCATGTCATCTGATATTTATAGCTAGACTGATCCGTTTATTATTTTCTTACGAAATAATACTCGGGTCAGACCGAGATGTTTCAGGTGCTTCTGCTTGACTTCTCCCCAGGGATTCATTACTCTGACTTTTGGCTAACTACTTAGATTAGTAGTTTTTGTTGTAAACATTTGAGATATAGACTCTATGATGTATACTTATTCTTTTGTATAGCACATGTTGCTATTCTTTTGGGTTATTGTAGATCTTTCTGACCACTACTCTGATGTACACTTTCATGTGTTATATATTCATATCTTTTTCCGCCTTTGTGATATGGATGTCTGTGACTGATTTGGTTTTTATTTATTTATTTGTTTGTTTCCCAAGATTATTATAGCCACTGTGTAGTAGCTTTGAGTTTGTAACGGTGTGTCGGATTTCCTCCCGAAACCAAATGCATGTTACACTATCCGACATAGGGGTGCTCGCACAAAGCAATTGAACGGATAGTCGCTCCTCAACAGCCTTATTCTTCGCACTAGTTGACAGCATTGCTCCGTAGTGTTCTTGGCTAGTGTGGGTATAGAGGTGGGGTGTCACAGCTTGGTATCAGAGCCAAACGTCAAAACAATGTAGAATAGGTTAACAAGGATCATCGTCCTAAGTCCATCTTAGGAGTCGTGCTTTAGGATTTAATTTGAGTCTTCCTACCGATCCATCCTATTTTCTTTATGTTTCCTTGTTTTATCTACCAAGATTGCTTAATATTCATTTGGTGAATAACCTTTTTCTCCTTTTTGTTGGCGTGATGCCGGTGAGAAGCTGGTTTTAGGTCCAGACCTTATCCGGGATTCCACAAAGAAAATTGACCTTATTCGACATAGGATGAAAGAAGCCTAGAGTAGACAAAAATCCTATGCCGATAACCGGAGAAAGAAGTTAGAATTTTCTGTGGGAGATTCTGTTTCCATTCGTGTTTCACCTATGAAAGGTGTTGTACGTTTCAGTCAATTGGGAAAATTAGCGCCTCGATATATTGGGCCATTTCCTATCACTGAACGTATTGGTTCCATGGCTTATTGCCTTTTATTACCGGCTCAATTTTCTTCTATTCATGACGTGTTTCACGTTTCTCAACTAAGGAAGTGCCTTCAAGATTCCGATTCTATTATTGATCCCGGTGTTGTGGAAGAAATTGAAGTTTCACCCAATTCAACTTATGAGCAGCATCCTATTCGAATTATTGCTTCGGAGGTTAAAAGCCTTCGAAATAAAGATGTTCCGCTTGTGAAAGTTCAATGGTCCTCAAATCCTAAAGATTGCTCTTGGGAATCTAGAGAGTTCATTGAGCGAACACATCCGGACTTACTTTCCCATGCCCTTTAAGGTGAACCTTTTATTTTAAATTTCTTTTGTGATAAAGATGCTCTCATGGTTGTTACTATATATCTTCTTCTTAAATATTGCAAGGACGCAATTTCTTTAAGGAGGGGAGCCTGTAACAACCCACATATTTATCGATTTTATACTTAAATATTTTATTTAAATATTTTATCAATACTAAAAATTTAGTCCGAAAAACTACTTTTTGCATACGGTCGAATTAGGACTAGGGACCACTTCCATTGAGTTCAAAACGCCGTTTGCGATCTTTTTGAGCATAAACTTTGAGATGTTTGGAGCTAGTGGAATTTTGCCACTTTTCACTTAGGGCTTTGGTTTGGGATGAGCCCTATAACCCCACTTATTAACTCAGTCCCAACCCTCTCCTCTTCATTTACTTCCTTTCTATTTTCCTAATACTCAAGCTTTTATAACAATGGAGAGTGGAATGGGAAATTGAAACTCAAGCCCTAGTTTTCTTTTGCAAATCAAGCTCTAGCTCCAAACTAATAGAAGAAACTTTGGTAAGCCTCTTCTTCTTCTTCTCTAACTTATTCTCTTATCAATTTCACAAATTCCTAAACCGAACTTTGGGAATGTTCTTCTTTTTGAGCATAGGTTCAAGCTCGTTTGGGTTGTGTTGAAGAGTGGTTGATTCTCCCTTTGCTTTCAAGCTTCTCCTTCATTGTTTTTGTGAAAAGGTGAGATTTTTATCTCACGTCTTAGTCTATAACTATCTTCGATTGTTAGGTATGAATTCCTAATGCTTATTCTTGTACAATTTCTTCAGTTTGGATCGATTTGGTGAATATTCCAATTTTTGGTGTTTTGGGTTCAATTCATTAAAAATCATAGCTTTGATGTCTTGATCATGTTTTTGGCGATGAACTGAAGAGCTTCTATGGCCTGGTAGTCGATTGGCGTAAACCCTTAGTTTCATTGCTCGACCAATAGCAATTGGGACGGGAATGGCATTTATTAGATAGGCATGGGAGTGCTGGCAACAGGCTCCATTCGACCGAGCTCTGGGTCCGGTCGACCGACCTGCTACCCGAGCACATTCTGCCTCTGGTTTGGAAGTGCAGGTTACAGGCTCCGGTCGACCGAGCTCAGGGTCCGGTCGACCGACCTGCTACCCGAGCACTATCATCTTTGGTTCAGTCAACCAACTCGGGGAGTCCGGTTGACCGACCTGCTCCTATTTGCCAATTTTGCCTATATTGCCTATTTTGTTGAATTTCCAACTTTAATCGATTCGTGTTGTTTCCCTTTTGTTGTTATCATTTATTATCGACTTTGATGACATTTTCTTTGGGAATTTTCGAAATATCCATTTGATGGATTTGATATCGATTACTTTGGATTTTATTCACGTCTTCGAATGTGAATTTCGGTGATTGATTGTTTTACAATCATTTTTGTGATTTTCACTTTAAAAATATAAAGGCTTCAATACTAGTAGTAAATATAAAAATTCTTTCATCAAAGAGATTTCAGAACTATTTTATTACTAAGCTCTTTTCTTAAACCGTTTTCCAATCTATTAGTATATACAAGCCTTTACTTCACTCGGATGCGAAATCGAATTAAACGGCTTAGAAAAAAAACAAGTGGTATGAAACGCTTGAGTTTGCTTCGTCGGCTAATTCTTGGACTTGTTCGGTTGAGCCTTTTTGTGACAATTTCCTAGTCAAGATCTACAGTTTGTTCGTAAATATTTGAGTTAAGCTAGTGGTTATGGGACATGAAGCTAAACTCATATATTTACTCGCTTAGTGTAAGTGACACTTCTTGATGATCACGACGATCATTTTTTGTGATTTAGACTAGCAATTGTGCGATGTCTCTTTGTCTGCGAGGGAGACTAGACCCCGTTTCAGTGTGATTTCGACTCACACATGTGGGGTAGCACCCCATGGTCTTCGGGCCGTTCGTGTGTCAAAAATTAATGGCTAGCTACCATGAGAGAGCATCTCGTTCGTGTGATACATATGTTGGTGAGTTTTCATGCTCCCGTTCGTGTGATAGGCCTCCCCCTTTTCATGATTTCTAGATTTCGTGTGTTGATTTCTGGAATTTGTGCTTCACCAATTTTAGTGATTTTCATTAATATGATTTATCAATTTTTGTGCATTGGTGAATTCGTGTGTCATTGACTTGTTGTGAATACAAGTTTTGGGTATGAAACACTTTTTGGATATTTGAGAAGATTCTTGTGATATTGATTAATCTCATGTTGATTTTCAGTTACATACTTATAGTAGTATTCCATTATGGTTATCATATGTTTATGCCATATCTCTTATTCTATATCATGTCATCTGATATTTATAGCTAGAATGATCCGTTTATTATTTTCTTATGAAATAATACTCGGGTCAGACCGAGATGTTTCATGTGCTTCTTCTTGACTTCTCCCCAGGGATTCATTACTCTGACTTTTGGCTAACTACTTAGATTAGTAGTTTTTGTTGTAAACATTTGAGATATAGACTCTATGATATATACTTACTCTTTTGTATAGCACATGTTGCTATTCTTTTGGGTTATTGTGGTTCTTTCTGACCACTACTCTGATGTACACTTTCATGTGTTATATATTCATATCTTTTTCCGCCTTTGTGATATGGATGTCTGTAACTGATTTGTGTTATGTTTATTTCTATATTTGTTTCCGAATATTATTATAGACACTGTGTAGTAGCTTTGAATTTGTATTGGTGTGTCGGATTTCCTCCCAAAATCAAATGCATGTGATACTATCCGACATAGCGGTGCTCGCACAAAGCAATTGCACGGACGGTCGCTCCTCAACAGCGTTATTCTCCATGCTAGTTGACAGCATTGCTTCGTAGTGTTCTTGGCTAGCGTGGGTATAGAGATGGGGCGTCACAGTGGCGGCAACCTGCAATGGAACATGGTAGCTATAGTAGGCATACGATAATGGTTGTATGTTGGCTATGATTTATACTCTATTTTTGAAATGCTTTCTACACTATGCACTAATAATAATATCAAAATTGATTTGTTTAGCGTAGTAAGGATCTTTGACTACCATAAGGAGAAATCTCCTCCAATTCTGCGTTTGCATTGTGTGTGTGCGGGGAGGCCTTGTGGTAGTTTCATTTTCCAAAAGCATTGCGGATATTTTTCACTTCCCATGTTGTTGTTGTTATTGTTTTTAAAAGATAAATAATTGTTTTAATTTCTCACACCAGTCCCATGACTGACTTGGAGTTTATTGTTCTCTTCCTAAACTCTAGGTGCCCATAATTTTCCACACGGGCAGTCTAGAGTCAGGATATCAGGTCATTCTGGATTCAAAAGTGCTTTAGAGCTCAGGAGGCGAGCTGGATGGCGAGACGTATTACTTGTATATGATATTATCTTTCCGCTGTATAAATCACTTGTAAGGATATATTTGTATAGGTGTCCATGCTTGTTGCTGTGTTGTATATTGTTGTTATACACTCTGATGATAATGTAATATAATAACTGATATAGTTCTTTGTTTTAAAGATTATTCGTTTATCTATTATATGTTGTTCCGCTGCGATATGTGAGATTCTGATATTGTTTCTGTTATGTTTCCTTATTTCTGCTATCTTTTTCTTCTACCTCTTATTTTTACTCCTAACAATTCGGTTTTCTGGCATTCGATTATGCGGCATTTGATACGGTGGACATAAGAATGCCGAACTACGGATCCCGATAAAATCGATATGTTACATGTGGTATCAGAGCATATGGTTAAGTGACAACCTTGGCTCTGTTGGGGTTTACTCATTAGAGATAGAGTCAGCAATACTCTAGAATGAGTTAAGTGTAATAATAGATAAGAGAGCGTACTTGTTAGTGAATACGAAATTGTTTTGTATTGTGTTGACTTATCAATTGATTGTTTATAGATTCTGGTTGGTGCAGTCTTGCAAACTGTATCGATAGGGGTTTCTAAACTCTTAAACGAGATAAACCGACGTAGTATCATTTTAAATTAGGTAAATGAAATAATTTTACCTCGGTTATATTTTATATATATATATATATATATATATAAAGGAATAATTTTTTAGAATTATCAAATTGTATGCAAAATTGAATTGTTTGAATTGTTGAAAATGTAAAAATATAACTGAATCAAAGCTGTTCGAATAATTTGAATAAAAACAATAATTGTGAAAGAATAAATTATATAAAAGCAACAATTGTATAAGTATAGAAATTTTAGTTGAAATGATTTACAATTATGGAAAAATCCTGTATAAGTAAAGGGAAATAGTGAAATTATATAAGCAAGATTTATAAATGTGATTTATAAATAAAAGAAAATTTTGAAAGAATTTAAAGCATTGGATCCACTATTATTGCTGGGGAATAATTAGGGTGATGACTGCAGCATCATCAGTATCATTTTCGAGTTTCTCTGTGATGGTTTGCTACCATAGTAAATTGAAATTAAATTTTGTTGTGATAAACAAATTTGAAGTTAAAATCCAAGTTGAAATTGATAAATATAAGTTATCAAGTTTTGAACTTATAATATAGATAATAAAGATTTAACTTTGGTAAAGTTGAAATAAATTTGAGTTAGTATGATAAAATGTATGATTTGAAATTTAACTAAAGAGGGTTAAATAAATTAAATCAGATTTGGAAGTTGAATAATAAGTTGTATAACTTATTAAATGTGAAGATGTAAGTAAAAACCAATTAATAAATGGTTAAACAACTTTGTTAAGGAAAACGAAGTATGAATCTGAATAAGCGATAACAAAATTGACTTTGGTAAAAGTTAAATAGAATTTACTTTGGAGTTGGAATTTGAATTGGATTTTATCTGGATTAAATGAAAATTTAAGTTAAGTTAAATAAATGATGTTCGAAATGGAATATTACCTAAGTGATGTTGGAAGAAGTTGATTTTGGCGTCAAAGTAAATTCATAAGTGAATTAATGTAATGAAGTGAATTAAAGGAATATTAATTTGAGTCATATAAAGGAGATTCAACTTTATTTGCAAAATAAATTGGTAATTGAACTAATGATTTGATATCGAATAATGGATATAGGTGTAAATTCATTAAGGCTAATTGAATGTTAAACCAAATTGAAGGTAAACAAAGTGAATATGAATATTGAATGTAAAGTGAATAAAATTGGTTGTGTTGGTTATGCATTGGTTGTTAGATTATTGATGATTGATTGAATAGAAATTCATATGCAATTGAATGAATAAAATTGAAAGCTAAAGTAATTAAATTCAAATTGGAAGTTAAATAAATTTAAATTGAATGGAAATTGATTGAATTGAAAGTGAACCAATATGAATGTAAATTAGTGAATGTAAACTAATTGAAAATGAATAATTTAATGTCATTGTATATGAATTGGTTGTAAACAATTACAAGTAATGTTGAAATCATATAAGTTGCTTATAAACCTTGTTTAGCATGATTTCTTTTAATATGCATGTGTTGTAGTTGTTTAAAATAGTAAAATATTAATAACTTCTTATATATGTCACTTACGTGTTTATATTGAGTAAGTACAGGTACCGGGGCTACCGTTAACGGGATTTGATTGCGCAAAATGCTAAATATATAACCTCTTTGCTAAAAAATGCTAAAAAGGTACGCCTACGCAATAAAAATAGGAAATATGAAATGTTTTTCCGTTTTCCGACCGTGTGGGTCGATGTATATATATTTATATCTATTGTGATATTGTAAAATCTCCTCCGTACAAAGGAGGTTATGGAATAAAAATTTGAAACTTTAAGGCGTTAGAAAATTTTCGGGAAATTTTGGAATTTTTTTTTGTGAAAACTAAATTTTGATTTGGAGTTAAAGGTTAAACGATATAGTTGATTTTGAAAAGATAACTATATATGGATTTGAAAAGTAAGCAAATATTTTGTAAGAAGTTTAACTATGGATTTTGGAAAAGTTAAACACTTAAGAGATTTGTAAATCTAATTTGAATGGTTGGTTTTGAATGATTAGTGGATTTCAAAACTCTTTCTTACTTGGTAATTTCGAGGACGAAATTCTTTTAAGTTGGGAAGTTTGTAACGACCCAGAATTTCTGTCATTTGAAATTCGTATATTTAATTAATTTTAAATATTAATAAGTGAAATTTGTAAGTCGAATAAATTATTTTTCGAATATTTAGATTTAATTAGATAATTAAATCGATAATTTAATATTGAAATTATAGAAAAAATTTGAAATTGGGCTAAAATATGATTGAAAATGATTTGTAAAATTTTATTTAATCATATTGAAGTTAGAAAGATGTTATCGAACTTTTAAAATATTGAATTAAAAGT
Source organism: Allium cepa (assembly GCA_030765085.1). Classification (NCBI taxonomy): domain Eukaryota; kingdom Viridiplantae; phylum Streptophyta; class Magnoliopsida; order Asparagales; family Amaryllidaceae; genus Allium; species Allium cepa. The sequence goes on along the minus strand of CM060943.1, from coordinate 947,005,156 downwards.
TATTTTTTGAAAATTGAATATTTTATTATTTAATCGACTAGTGAAAATAGCCATTTTTCAAACAGTCTCGGATTTCGACGAAACCAGTTTCATCGAATCCGTGATGTTACATTATTGTAAGATTTCAAAGTTCGTGTCAATCGGATTTGCCGTTTGTCCGGGGCAAGCCAAAACGCATAGAAATTAGTTTAATCGGTTTAATTTAAATTTGATCGTTTATTGCCGTAACTCGCACATATGATCGAATTAGCCTCCGAAACATGTTCCATTGTGTCCAAAACGCAGGGTAAACCCTAGAAACTCCAGCCACCGCGTGAGATTTGGAGTTCGGAAAATTTTGGATGAATAGTAATTTGGAAATTTTCTATAAAAGGCCTTCATTGTTTCAATTTGCAAACTAAACTAAAAACCCTAGCTTCAAACATTCAGCCGCCACCCCTTATTTTCAATGGCCAAAGAACTCCCATCTTCTTCCCTCAATCTCTCAAAATCCATCATGAAATCGAGAAAGTTGTCAACTGCAACATTGAAGAGGACGATGTGATCTCGAGATCCATACAGAGATGGTGATAAACGAAGCACTGTAAGGGTTCCAAATCGGCCGCGTTCATTTGGGTTTCACGCACTTTTTTCCGTGCATAGACAAGGCCGAGCTTGGCCATATTCGCGGCGAAGGTAGAGGAGGAGATGGCGGTCAAGATGGAGGCCTCTGATCATGGTAGAAGCGTCGATGGGGGATGCGTTCGAAACCCTAAGTGGCGGCTAGTTGGGTTTATCTTGCTCGTGTACGTGGTATTCAAGTTTGGGGAAGAAACAAGGGATGCCCTGATGCTTGCATATGGAACGTGCGGCCTGGATAATGTTTTCGGTAAAATATAAAAAGAAAATAGTAGAAGTTAATTTTATTTAAATCGTACAAACTTTGTAATAACGTAATTTTGTCATACGAGGTCGAAAAATTACGAAACGAGTTGCATTGTAATCGTTTTGACGAGCACTACGCTATGGAACTGGATTGGAGTAGTTTGGAGCAAGTGAAAATTTCGCGTAAAATTAAACGCACGTTTAATTTTATTCGAAATATAATGCAACAACTATTATCGGAAACTCATGGTGAGAACTTCTCACTCGATCGAATTATTTCGATTTAAATTTTAAATAGTTAGATTTCAAATTGCTTGATTGTGTGATTGGATGATAATTATTATCTGTTGTATTGAAATAGAACCTATGTTTCGTATATTAAGCGGATGTTATTTATTAAAAACATATACCGCGCTAATTCCAACTTGATTGGAATTGGTATTATATATGTATTTGGAGTTGATTTCCCGCATTATATAGCAGATGAGACCCTATTGCGCTGCATAATAGCGGATAGTATTTTATAAATCCCATATACCGCGATATTCCATCTTGAAGCGGAATTGGTATTGTGCTAACATCTTTGGATGCAGGAAACAGGTTGGAGGGATCCAACTGGATTCCTCAAATGATTGAATTTATTTCAATGTTGTGTGTTGATCTATTTATTGATCTATTTATAATCTGCGTGATTATCTTTGTGATTGAAATGGTTAAAGGCTAAATTTTAGCCGAATATATTTTTGGTATCGTTAGATGCCGAAAATAAATAAAATTGGATTTCTGAACATTTAAGTTGAGAATTCATAATAAGATTTAATTTTGGAATTGATTCAATTTAAACGAATATACGTTGTAATTTTTATATTATAAAAATTATGATTTTTGTGAAATATAACCGAAATGTGATTTTTGAAATAAGTAGTCGATTAATTTATAAAATGGTTTAAATTGGGATTTTTGAATTATTATAAATGATTTATATAAAGGATTTATAAAATTGATATTTATAAATTAAAAATATTGGAATTATAAAATGAGTTTTTATAAGTGTTAAAATGAAGTATAAATGGATTTCATAAGTGAATGAAATCTATAGATTTATAAATTATTAAGTTATAAAATGAATAGATTTTTGTAAAATAAAAGATTTATAAGTAATTAACTTAGAAATTGGATTTTGGCGTGTAAATGGAATATGGATAGAATTTGTTAATAAAGTTAATTTATAAGTTAAAGTTGTTATAAAGTATAAGTGGAATTTATAAACGTTGTTTTATAAATCCGAAATCGACTTATTTTGATAAGTTCATTTTTATAGCTTATTAAAGGAGATATATCCACGATTCTGAGACAATGGATAATCCTTTAAATAAAATATGTAGAAATGTTGAATTTTGTTAATAAAGTATATTCACAATTTTGGACAGTGAATATTATATTAAAGAAATGCTGTGGGAAAGTGATATTTTAAGTAGAATTAAAATGATTTAAAGATGTTTTAAAATGTAATAAATATCGAAACCATAGATTTCAACATTCACTGTTGAAATAGACGTTTTCGTGAAATAGAAGGAAATGGTGGACTATAACACTGTTGTTATACTAAATGATTTCCGAAAGGAAATGTTTTATGTAGTATTGGGATTTATATATCTATCTTAATTTCGAATCCATATACTAATGAAGTTGAGTTGTCGTAACGATGTTTTACGCAACATGCGTTTTGACTCAAATAAATGTGTTTAAGTGGATGTTTTCCTTAAAGAATAAATTATATACTTAATTATTATTTAAATATATTAAATATTTTTCGAGTGCTGAAAATAAATAGATTTGTGAATTACTTATTATTAAATGAGTATGGAAATGTTTTTCCAATACGAAGGAAATGTTTTGAGATTTTATCTTTTAAAGATAAATTGAAAATGAATACTAGAAATCGATTTGAAAATCGTATATTCATAGATATTTTGGAAATTTAAATTCACTATCGAATTTATAAAAGAAAGGGAAATTTGTTTAAAAATAAACATTGATTTACTTTGAAGTGTGGAGTTAAATTTATGGATTTGCAAAGTAAGTTTAAAATAAATTGGTAAGGATTTATTTGGTTGATTTAAATGAACCATTTTAAATTGAAAATGGATAAATATTTGGAAGTGTTTCCGTTTAAGGAAATTGATTTGAAATTAGTTTTCAAAGGATTGAAAAGTGATTTGAAATTTGTCTTCAAATGGTTGAAGTATGGAAAATATATCTTGTAAAGATATTTTTGGAAAATAAATAATTTGGGAAATTATTTGAAATCGGGTGATGTTGTGAATATTGATTGATGGTTAAATAACCAACTATCAATATTGACCTTTAAATAGGTATTTGTTGTGAATTGGTTGAAATTGAACGATCCACTTACTTTTAAAATTATTGCGCTCGTTATTCGGACTACCCATTCCGAATAGTGATACGACGTAATGGATAGCACTGAAGACCGGTGGTGAAGACCGGGTATTTATGAAAACGATAGGTTCACCTATCGATTGTGTCTGCACCGGGAAATTCTATCGGGATTGTGAATACCCGGATAGCAAGGGCTTCTTTTGAAGTGCCTTCGGTTCTGTTCGAGGCCGGAACACACTTGTATGGTTACATGTCTGACTTTACATTTTGAGATATAAAGGAGATTTCTTTCAAATACATTTCCATTGGTGGCGGAGAATTTATTCTCTTAGCTTAACACCCTTAGAGGTTATGTAGTTGAAGGTTATCAGCGATATATTCCCAATTTGGTAATGTGGCATGCTGAGTGTTGCTGTGTAATGATTGTTTAGTGATCATTTGTTGATAGAAGCGTGGCCTTGTAAAAAAGCGTGGCTTTGTGAAAATGTGTAGCTTTGTGGACGAGACTTCGTCAGACGTCACTCCCCGGAAATGGTCAAAACAGGAATATGCGGCAAGGTTATGAGGGTCGTGCCATTTAGGGTATGTCATTTACTTCTGGAAGGGGTGGTATCATGGTATGGAGCACAGATACTTACTCAAGTTGACACACTATATTTATTACTGTGTGATGTTGGTTATCGAGCGCTCGGATAAATCTACAAAGGGACCGGGGGATTACATATTCATGTAGTTGTTACCTAGTTACAGAGGTAACCCGGCCTTGTGTTAGCAGATATCTAACCGTAACGTTAGGTTCTCGGGACGTCCCGCGAGAGGCGATCCCATTGACAGTAAGAAGTTCCTTAGCTTGACCATTTGTTGGAAATCCAAATTAAACAATACGCATCTTGTACGGTTTTAGTTGTATTACCCTTCATGGAATGTGGCAATAACCTGCTATTGAACATTGTAGCTATAGTAGGCATACGATAACGGTCGTATGTTGGCTAAGATTTATATTCTATTTTCGGATTGCTTTCAACACTATGCACTAATAATAATATCAAAAATGATTTGTTTTGCGTAGTAAGCATCTTTGACTATCATAAGGAGAAATCTCCTCCAATTCTGCGTGTGCATTGTGTGCGTGCAGGAAGGCCTTATGGTAGTTTCATTTTCCAAAAGCATGATGGATATTTTTCGCTTCCTTTGTTGTTGTTATTGTTTTTAAAAGATAAATAATTGTTTTAAGTTCTCACACCAGTCCCATGACTGACCTGGAGTTTATTGTTCTCTTCCTAAACTCTGGGTGCCCATAATTTTCCACACGGGCATTCTAGAGTCAGGTTATCGGGTCATTATGGATTTAGAATTGCTTTGGAGCTCAGGAGGCGAGCTGGATGGCGAGACATATTACTTGTATATGATATTATCTTTCCGCTGTATAATTCACTTGTAAGGTATATTTGTATAGTTGTCCATGCTTGTTGTTGCATTGTATATTGTTGTTGTACGCTCTGATGATAATGTAATATAATAACTGATATAGTTCTTTGTTTTAAAGATTATTCATTTATCTATTATATGTTGTTCCGCTGCGATATGTGAAATTTTGATATTGTTTCTGTTTTGTTTCGTTATTTCTTCTACCTTTTTCTTCTACCTCTTCTTTTTACTCCTTACAATTCGGTTTTCTGGCATTCGATTATGCGACATTTGATGCGGTGGACGTAAGAATGGCGACCTTCGGGTCCCGATAAAATCGATACGTTACACCAAAGGATCAAGAAAAGCTTTAACTTGCAATATCAATAGCCTGGTTTAAAGAAGAAGCTCTATCCATTTCTTAATCAAGTGTTTAAACAAATTATTCCATGATCTAAGTTGAATTAAATATGTGTGCATGATCTATGATTTATGTGGTGCTTTGCTTGGAATTTTCTTACAGTTTGACTCTATATATATATATATATATATATATATATATATACACATGCCAGAGTTGTATACTCCTTCTCTGTTTTGTATATAGGTTGTAAACTAATAAGAAAACTTTAGCTTCACTTCATTTGATCATTTTTATGTTTCAAGTTTAAAACCAAATTAGTTTGTTTCCACCTAAATGAAAATTTAAAAATAATTTCAAGCTATTTGGTGATGCATGGTATTTAAAATTTTGTTTTACAGGGAAAACTCAAACATATGTTAATTTCGAATATGATGAATCATTGATTCAGGTATACATTGGGAATTGTTATTCGAAAACATATTTTTAAAACAAAATTCATGATTTTTCATTTAGTGTATCATCAGCAATTTGTGGATGAACTGAAAATGGATTTCATACAATTTCCAACGATCGAAATTTTATTTGATGTTGAAACTCTGTATGAAGCAAGTCAGGTAGTCAATCATATCAGGAAAAATGGAGCGGTGGCATGTAGTCGATCGAGGCAGCGGCGGCAAGCTGTTCTCTTTTGCAGCCCTAGTTTGGTCAAGGCCGTGTGTTTTGATTCGTTCGTCACCAATAGGTGATCGAGTTCAACTTGGTTTGGGGTGATGGTGGAGGAAGTATTGACGCGCGCGTGGCCGGAGTTGCACGAATTCTGGTGGTCAAAATTTGAAGTACGGCGTGTTGACAGGTTTGAGGTGGGATTGCTTTTACGTGTTCCAGGTTTCATTTTTTTAACTCGAATTCGTTCTCGAGTTTGGTTCACGTTTCTGGGTAGTGGTTTGGGTCAAGAGGGTCAGTGGTGACTCGTGGGAGGTGTAGGCGATGATCGGAGGAGCTCCGATCCTCTGTGCACGTTCATGTGCATTTTGGTGTGTTATTGGATGGAAAGAAGAAGATAGCAGCTCGTCCCGAAAATATCGCGTAAACTCGAAGTAACTATCGTGCACGAATCAAAGGTGATAGGTGTTGGATCGAAGCTAGATTAGAAGGGGAAGGCTTGAAGCCATGCTCGGAGATTCAGTTGATTTGCTCGAAGCAAATTTTGAAGGGCTCGGGTATGAGTGGTTTTCCTGGTTTAAACAAAACCTGTTCTGTTTGTTTTGGAATTTTAAAATTAATTTCAAATTATAAAACAAAGTTTAAGTTAAATTTTAAAATCAAAGTGTAAGAATGAATTCAAGTTAGTTTTGAAACTTAGTTTGGAAACAAAGTTTAAAAATTCAAATTTGTTTAATAACTTAAAAGTGTTAAATATTTAAGTATGTTTTAAAAAAGGGTTATTCGTTTTAAATCTTGAAATTTGAAATGAATTTGAAAGTGAATTGAATATGAATTGTCAACATATTTATAAGTGTTAATAAATCACCAATAAGAATGAGATTTGTCTTGAGTTAAATAAAATAAATAATTTATTTATTTAATTTGTTAATGATTTGGGTTAATCAAATAAGTAATTAAAGGTTTAAAATCATTAACTAAGTTTTAAAGTTTTATTAATCAAGGAATAATTTATTTGTAAACCAAGGATAACTAATTAGATATTAATTTGTGATTAAAGTTGATTTAATCAAGTGATTAAAAAAATCAATTGAAGGATAATGTAATAAATTAACCAGTGTAATTTATTAAGAAACGATCATAAATTAAGGAGTAACTAATTAGTCATTGTAATTAATTAAAGATAATAAATTAAGGATTTATTTATTAACGAAGAGTTAATTAATGATTTATTTAAAATATAATTTATTAAATATTTTAATTAATTGATTATTTATTTACCATAACTAGAAAATTATCCATAGAAATTAATCTGATTTAAACCCATCAGATAATTAAATTGACCCTATTATTGGATGTTTAGATTATATTGGATGTTGAATTGTTTGATATCCCTGATATGTGATGCTTTGTGATATATCTTGATTTAAGTTGTAATGTGTTAACGCTAAAATTTAAACGCTAACACCCCGGTGAGTAAAGTGTAGTTGTGAAAGCACCACCCGATGATTCGGGAACAGAGTATAAGCAGAAAACCACAGAAAAAACAGTAAATAACAGCGATTTTATAGTGGTTCGGCTCAATAGTTTGCCTACGTCCACTCTGAATATCTTTATTGATGATTTCGTTTCAAGTTGATACAATTCTTCTCAAGTACAATACACTTTGAATTACTAAACACTTTGAACGAGTAGCTTAAACTTCAATGTAAGAGAAAGTCTTCAAATCCATGTCGGATGTATGAGATTCCTTCTTGAAGTTGTTGATAGCGTTCTACATGTCTTAAAAGCTTTGGGTATCGAGTTGGTTTTGAATGCAGCAGAGTATCAGTGCTTCGAAAGAATGAGCCAAAAGTCCCTTTCTAGTTGGAGATAGGGTCGTATTTATATACATTTCTCGGAGTTAGGTCGTAACTCGTACACGACTCATGATAAGTCGTAACTCGTAGATGACTCATGGTAGGTAGCGGCCGACCTATTGGGTTTAGCTCATGGCTTGGTCCAAAGTTATGCACCCATTTGAATGAATGATACAAGTTCTAAGTCGTTCCTGAGTTAACCAAATGCGACTTCCTTTATGCTAGCATGAGTCGTACATGACTCATCATAAGTCGTAAGTCGTCAACGAGTCATTTCATTAAAGCATGGTATTGAACTTGTCTCCAAGTCTTAGGTCGTGAACGACTTATCTGCAGTTATAAGTCAGCAGCGACTTAAGTGTTGTTGACTCTTCCTTTTATCGCTTTGATTCGTCACTCCCTTAGGTCGTGGACTTTCTTAAGTCGTAAGTTGTGAGCTGTGGTCGCGCACGAGTTAACTGGTCGTAGCTTCTTGTTTGCTTGCTTGAGTCGCTGACGATTTAAGGTAGGTCGTAAGCACAATTCTTTAACTCGTGCAACTCCTCAATTGTTGAGTCGGTAACTTGCTGAGTCGTGAAGTACCTTGAGTCGTGAAGTACCTTGAGTCGGCCAACACCTTTAAGGCATTAAGGTTATAACCTGGTGAGTCGCTGTCCCGCTTGAGTCGTTAAGTCGGTTGTTAACCCTTCAAGGCCGTTGAGTCGGCAACTCCTTAAGGCTGTTGAGTCGTAACTAAGTAGGTCGTTGACTCGGTCCATATGTTAGGTCGGTAATCAGTTGAGTCGGTAATCATTGTGAGTCGTGAGCCTTTCTTGAGTCGCTTGAGCAGAGGGGTTAACAATTGCCCCTCGAAGTACACGCTCAAGTCATGAGTCGTGTGCTTAGACCCAATGCCTGAGTCTTAAACGACTCAAAGAGACTCATGACTCATTAGTCCTTTCATCTTCCCCCCTGCATCGTATATAAGCTGTTGAGTCGGTCCTTCCTCCTCACTTCATTGCTTATCTGTTTTATTTGATCCTGCCATTAACGATCCTTCAAGTTTCCAGAGACGCATCCAAGCTAATCAGTCGTCAACTCATCTTTACCTTTTTATTGCGTAAGTGAATTCACTTTCTGTTCAATCCACGATCGCCATTGACTCACGAATCTGGACTCCCCATTTTCTGACTCCAATTCACTTTTGTGCCGCGTTCCATTGCGAGCCATGTTTTTGATCGATTTGCGACTGCCATCAATCATATTGTTGTTATCGTTCGTGAATCATAGTAGTGCATCATATTCGTCGCACGCTTGAAGCGATTCGAATTGGTTTTTGGGTGATTTCCGATGTTGTGAGGAGAAGATAATGAATTACAGTGTCTCGAATTAGCTGCTCTACGGGTTTGGATGAGACGAGAAAGTTCTTAGCGGGTTAATGGGTTAATGGGTTAGAAAGGAGTTAACTGGTTGTGGAGACGACTTAAAATTCTCATGATATAGTTGGATTTTTGGATTTACCGACTTAGGAAGGCCTTGCACTCTCATCCGTCCATGACCTAATTTTTGGGTCGTGTTGACTTCCTGATGATTTAGGACTTAGGTCGTACGAGCGACTCAACCCCTTAGATCCTTACCACAACTCATCCTTTAGACCGTGAACGATTCAAGCCATAAGTCGTGAACGACTCAGCACTTAGGTTATTTTCCACACCGAGTTGCTTCTTGGGGCTTAACCCCTGACCGACTCAAGTAGATGGGACCTAGGCTTTAAGTCGTTGGCGAGTCAGGACTTGTGTGAATTTTGTTCGTGCTTTGAACCGTTGCATGGACTTTGAACTGTTGAACTTTATTGCATTCATTCACAGGTTGCTTTAACTTGCAAGCTAACAATCTGTCCAATACAACATTTACAGAAATTTGGGACGAATATACTGCCATCGACTGCCCATATCAAATGACAGATTAGTTAATAACAGATAATTAATTTAAATAAATTGTGTGAACAAAGTGCTTTCAACTCATCAATTTCAAGTAAAATATTAAAGCAACACTGAAATAGTCAATTGAAACCGACCAGCTTGCACTAATATTATGCTTGAACTTTAGATTAACAAGTTTTGAAATTTTGTAGTTAACCAATCGTCGACTATTTTAACTCCAGTTATATTTACTTGCTATTTTTATTAGTTTTGCACGACACTTCACACTTTTACGAAACGTGCACCTTCACATTTGAATATCCAGTTGTTTGTGTAGAATGACTTCTCAGGAAGAAGATACAATGGTTCAGACTGGAGAGGCCACTGTAATTCCTGCTCCTCTGGTCAATCCTCCCGAAAGAGCCTCTTCTACTTTATCGTACAGAGTTTTCCGCCAATTGTGCGCTCAGTTTGGCATTGCTGAATCAGATGCCATTCTTCCCGAGAGAAGTAACACTGCTGACATAGCACCTCCTGGCTTTGTAACGGTCAATCGACAAATGTGCCTGAGTGGGGGCGTTCCTCCTTTCAATGACTTTTTCCAACAACTTCTTCGTCAATTGGCCATCGCCCCGTCCCAATTACACCCCAATGGTTATGCCATTTTAATGGGGTTGTGTGTACTGTTTAGGAGGACGCTTGATCGATTCCCAAGCTTTGACGAGATTTGTTTCCTATGCTCTTTCACCAGGACTAAAGATCACCCCTCTATTACTGTCGTGAGAAGTGCTCGAAATCGTAAATTGATCATCGGTCTTCCTGACAGCGCTCATGGGTTTTTGACTCAATTTTTCTATGTCCGTTGCCCCCCGGGATTTTACGCTGTGTGGAGAGAAGGAAGTAAGATCTTCTACCTCTACCTCTTTTATATTCTGAGTCTTTTGAAGTTCGAATTGCCAAGTGTTAACTTCGTCATCATTTCTTTTCTTTTATTTCAGTACTTCCCCCTCCTTGTAGAGATCCCAATCACAAGCCAACCTTGGAGAGGCTTGTAGCAGTACCGGTTGAAGAACGGGACGTGAAATTTTTGCTGAACGACGAATTCCTTCACCAGTTCGGACTTCTTCATCCTTCTCGCTCCACACACCCCTGCGAGGTTCCGGACTCCCCACCTAAAGCATCAGATGCTCTGGTTTCTACAGACACATCCATACCAAAAGGTCCTGCTCCCAAGGCTTTGCTAGTGAAGTTCTCCACTTCGGTTGATGTTGCGGGGCCATCTGTCGAGCTTGCCCCGGTTATTGAGGAAGAAGAGCCCCAAGAATCTCCTCGACTGTCACAGAAACTTGGCGAAGAAGCCGAAAAAACTAGCCCTGCCAAGCAGAGAAGGGACGATACTTTCGAAGGGCTGAGCGACCTCTTTGCCGCCTCGCAAGAGATCTTTAAAGATGATCCGATCACAACCGGGGTTTCTTCTTCATTAATTGAAGCGACTTCTATCCTGCAACAGACTTCGTCGACTCAAGAGTTGACGCTAACTATCACACCCACAACCACTCCTCAATTAAAGAGTGGTTCGTAGTTTGATGCGCGTAGTTTGCACGCCACACACACTTAGAATTTCTTTTTTGGCACTTTTATGCTTCTGGTTTTTTGTACTTTGAAGAATTCTAAAATTTAGTTCTTTTTATTTCAGATTCTCCGATGGGGCGCAGCGGGTCCTACTATGATGATTTCCAGCGCTACGGGAGGCGTAGCCAATATGATTACAGGCGTTACCTTCCCTCTTACAGAGAATCTGATGAAGAAAGAGCCGCTCGAAAGGCTCAAGAGAAGAAGGCTCAAAAGGAGCGTTACGAGAGAAGAGAGTGGGAGGAGCGCCATGACTCTTCGTAGAGGGGCGACGATTCCCATAAAAGAAAATCCCATGATGACAGAGGAAAAAGTCATATGGTTGAAGATTCGAGCAAGCGAGCCCGACATGGTGAGAAGCACACCTTTACAACTCCTGAAAAGGTTACTGCTCCTGCCTCGCTCGACATTCCTTCCGGCTCTCCTGCTCTCGGGAAGGCAGACTTCCAAACAATAATTAGTAGGCCCAAATTCCAAGTTGGACCGGGTCCAGCCACTTTGCAGAGTCGGTTTCCACAGTGGTGTCTGAAGGGAGTAAGGTTTGACCTTGACTTGGTCCCCATTTACAAGTCTGCTATGTTGCGAAACCTCGATGCCGTCAAGCTTGATATCGAGAGGATGTCGAACTGGCAAAAACTTGTTGACGAGCTCCAAAGGGTTAATGGTACGAACATAGAGGCCATGCTCACTATGGAAAACGATAAAGCCGAGTGGCAAAAAGTTCTTGAGCAACACGACACTGAGATGAGGATCATTGCTTCTTATAATGAAGAGCTTGAAGCAAAAGTTGAAGAATTGAAACAAGAGCTCGCTGCTTCCTCTACTTCCTATTCTCAAAAAGAAGAAATGCTCCTAAAACAAGTAAGAGATGCTCATGCCAGCCAAAGGGATGCCGAAGACAGGCTTGAAGTGCAGAAAAGAATTAGTGAGGGCTATGTCGCTGATGTTGAAGAGCTTCGGAAGAAGAACAGCTCCCAAGAGGCGGAGATTCAAATGCTTAAGCTTCAACTTTCTAAAGCCGAAATGGAGCGTGATGAGGCCGTTGCCGGCAAAATTGCAGCTGAAGAATCTCACGAGGCAACGAGGGCCAACATCAGCTCAACATTATTTGATTTCTATCTGCATAGCATCTTGGGGCATGGTAGCCTCGCCTTTCTAGGGCCCAAGTATGAAATTACACTGGCTGAAGTTTGGGAGGCCGCACTCGATATGCTCGGTGCTAGCGGCGCTGGCTATGCTGAGTCAGCTCTTGAGGAGCACTATCTTGATGATGATGCTCGTGCCGCTCTCGCTAGGGGGAGAGAACAGCTTGCAAAATTGAGGGCCGAAACAACGGCAGGAGAATATTCAGGAAAAATCATCTCAACTGCTCCAATTCAACCTTCTCCTTCAGCTGAAATTGACATTATCGGTTCTAGTTCTCATTCCCCATCTCCTACTAAAGTTACCACTAATATCACAAGCATACAAGCTGGAGATAAAGGCGGCGAGAGTGCCGAGGTTCAGGCTTACGAAGTTGACGTCAGGGAACCGACTTCTGCAGGTAACCCTAATGACAATCTTGCCCAAGTAGACTGCTCATTTGTTTCTTACGAACTTGATGAGCTTTTTGACTACTTCTTGAATCTCAGCGAGCCATTGTCTCCTCTTTTTACTGACTTGAACTTTTTTCCTTCTACAGAGAAAACGTCGGGCACTGTTCAGGCTACTCCTCCTCCAATTATTCCTCCCCCGCCTCTTAAGGTCACTCCTCCTTCTGCCTCGCAACCCGGGTCACAAGAGGAGCAAATAGAAGCTCTTCACGGCTTAGATGATCCCGTTGCTTCTCAAGATCCGAAAGGAGAAGAGACTGAAGGAAGCGAGAGGACTCCGGAACTAACTGGCTCCGACGCTGAACCATTATCCAAACTTCTTTCTCCAGGGAGTTTCCAAGAAGAAGAAGAAGAAGGGATCTTTAACTGGCGAAGAAGAGACGGAAGAAAGTCCGACCGAGCTACTCTCTCCTTCATCCCCTACCCTCACAAGCCGGCCTAAAAAGTCGGTCATTCGGCCAGGTGCGGGATCAAAAGGTGGGCGGAAGAAGAAATGATGGCTCTGGTTCTATGGCTTTCATATCGCTTTTTGCCTTTTTTGCATGTACTGACCGGAAATTGTGCGGGTACCGGCCCCCCGCTTTTCTTTTGTTTTTTACTTCGGAACCTATACCTGTATGTAAAATAGTGTTGAATAAAATGATTCTTTTTCTTTGTACAAACTTCTGTCTGTATCTGAGAATGCATTTACTATTTATTTTTGTACAAGTTTCTTTGTACGATATTGCAGTGAGCTTGTGGTATATACTGTTTGAGCGCAATTTTACCGATGTAGTTATGCCATGCTGCCCCTATACCATAAGCCCATTGTAATATTTTATTTTATGAGGAACTTGTGCTTTTATTTTTTAGAGAATAATTATTCCACATTTCGAGGAATATGATTTCATTAAAAAATAGAGCACAAATAAGTTTCTACGCTTCAACCTTCGAAGATATCACTTTTTATTTTGTGCATATACACCTTTTATTGAATGAAATCTTCTACGTGGTAAAGCGGGTATTTGTAAGGTACTTCAACTTCTTTTTGAGGAAGAGAATTTTCTAGAACAAGTAATTCATTCTTCCTTTGAAAGTTAAAGTGTGCTTTTAGTGAGGATTTAGTTTTTTTACTTGCCACAGTAAAGGGCTTCTTGATTATTATTTTTTGAAAAGTTGCACCTCTGAGGAAGACTTTTTCACGTTTCAACACCTGCAAGTTTTATTTCGATCTTGGTGAAACGTGTGCCTCCGAAGAGGTCTTTCTGCTTGATTGTGCCTCTGGGGGGAGGTCTTTTCATTTCTGCATCTGGGAAGAGGTCTTTCTGTCTTATCGTGCCCCTGGGAAGAGGTCTTTCTGTTTTTGCCCCTTGGGAGAGGCTCTTTTTTTTTTGCATTTCATCTCTGGTGAAGTGAAACTCTGAAGAGCGGCTGTTGCACTTCAACTTCTGGCGAAATGGGCCTCCGAAGAGGGCTTTTATTTTGTTTTACATTTCAACTCTGGTGAAGTGAAACTCCGAAGAGCGGCTGTCACAGTTCCACTCCTGGTGAAATGTGCCTCTGAGGAGGGCTTTTATTTTGTTTTACATTTCAACGCCGGTGAAGTGAAACTCCGAAGAGCGGCTGTCACACTTCCACTCCTGGTGAAATGGGCCTCCGAAGAGGGCTTTTATTTTGTTTTACATTTCAACTCCGGTGATGTGAAAATCCGAAGAGCGGCTGTCACACATCAACTCCTGGTGAAATGTGCCTCCGAGGATTGCCTGGAAGTTACTCTCTCATGGTTGGAGGGTCATGACTCCTCCAATCTTTTTTGGTTGAGTAGAGAACTTTCTTTTTTGCGGCATATGCCTCGTTTGAGGTCTTTATCCTCCGAAGAGTTGCGCCTTTGAAGAGGACTTGTGCCTCCGAAGAGGGCTTTAGTTGTTCCTTGTCCACTTGCTTATGCCTTTTTAGCGATCCTCTATTTTTTCTTTTCAAGCTCGCACTCCCTTCTCTTACAAGTAGTTTGTTTAATCCAAAGAAGTGTACTTCATTGCTAGGCCAGTTCGCGAGAACGGGCATAAGCTTCTTAATTGGATGTTTGTTTGTTCAAACTTCTCAATTTATTAGCTAGAGCCCGTTTTCGGAGAAATCATTGACCGTTAAATTGAAGCACTTCTTATCTAGGATTTAAGTTCGGGAATTTTGTGACTTGAAATTTGTTTGTTGAATGATAAGAAGAATCACTTGGTCTTGTAATGTGCAAGTTTTATTTTCGTTGCCTGCAAAAATTTAAATCGACATTTGAGCAATACATTTAATGTACTTTTCATATCGAAAATAATGCAAACATGTAATAATAATAAGGAACACAAGATTTATAGTGGTTCGGCCAAGAATTTGGGCCTACATCCACTTTATAGTCTTTCATTATTCACTTGCATCGGTTTTACAATCGCTTTCAGTTACAGGAATCATACATTCATTATTCTTTTAACAATATTTCAACAAAGCTATCAAGTAAATTATGGGCGTAAGTAATTGCTGTTCCAGGCTCTTGGAATTTGATCTCCTTCGAAAGTAGTGAGTTTGAATGTACCGTCAAGAAGCTTCTGACCTATGACATATGGTCCTTCCCAATTTGGCCCAAACACACCTGTCGCTGTCATAATTCTCTTTAGGACTAGATCTCCAATCTCAAAGCTGCGTTGACGAACTTTGGAATTGAAATGTCTGGCTATCCTTTGCTGATGAGATGCGATTCTGAGCTCAGCCTCTTCTCTTTTTTCATCAAGGAGATCTAGTGCCTCAAGCTGTAGTTTTTCATTCTCCGCTTGGTTGAAATGGATTCTTCTATGTGAAGGGACCTCTGTTTCTACCGGAATCATTGCCTCTGATCCATATGCCAATGAAAATGGAGCATGCCCAGTCGCAGTCTTGTGGGTAGTTCTGTATGCCCATAGTGCTAGCGATAGCTTATCGACCCAACCACCTTTTGCTCTTTCAAGTTGCTTCTTGATGGTTGACTTGATAATTTTATTTACTGCTTCCACCTGCCTGTTTGCCTGCGGATGAGCTACTGCTGAGAAGCTTTTTCGGATTTTGAATCGTTTGCAAAAATCTTGAAATTCTTCACTTTCGAACTGAGTACCATTGTCTGTAATTATCTTTTGAGGCACACCATACCTGCAAATGATATTTTTAGTCACAAAACTTATCATCTTTTTAGAGGTGATAGTAGCCAGTGGTTCAACTTCTGCCCATTTAGTAAAATAATCTACAGCCACAATGGCATATTTAATTCCAGATTTGGCAGTTGGTAACGGTCCTACAAGGTCTATCCCGCATATTGCAAACGGCCATGGACTGACCATCTGTGTGAGTTCAGTGGAAGGTGCTCTAGGAAATTTTTCGAATCTTTGGCACCTGTCACATTTTCGGGAATAGTCTGCTGCATCTCGATTAATTTCTGGCCAAAAATATCCGTATCGAAGAATCTTCTTTGCTAAAGTTTGACCACCTAAATGATCACCACATTCTCCCCCATGCACCTCAGCTAGGATTGTTTTGGACTCTTCCCTGGTTACACATCGAAGTAACGGCATTGAGAATCCCTGTTTGTATAATTGGCCATCCTGGACTATATAGCGAGAGGCTTTCCTCAGTAGTTTCTTTTGTTCTTTTGAATTTTCCGGTAAAGAGCCATTGAGCAGATATTCTGTTATTGGAGTCATCCATGAGTCTTGCTCTTGAGACACGCTCATGATCCAATCAATATCCATCTCATCGATGCTCGGAGCCGACCCCAGAAATTAAGCTTCGCCTGTGCTAGAGTACTTTGCGAGAGAATCTGCTTTCATGTTTTCTTCCCGAGGAATATGACTTATCATGTAATGGTCGAAATCACCCAGGAGTTCCCAAGCCTTTAACAAGTAGGCAGGCAGATTTCCCCCTTTCGCTTGGAATTCCTTCTTGACTTGGCATACAATAAGCTGAGAATCACTGAAGATCTGTAATGCTCGGATGTTTAGTTCTTTAGCAATTCTTAGGCCAGCGATAAGAGCTTCGTATTCTGCTTCATTGTTCGTTGAAGGAAATTCCAATCTTAGTGCATAGCATAATGACCGACCTTCAGGGGTCTCAAGTACAACTCCTGCTCCAGAACAATAGTCATTTCTCGCGCCATCAACATATAACTTCCATTGGATTGGGGAATCATCGATCGTTTCCTCCTCACTGTTACCCTTATCTGTGAATTCTGCGATGAAATCCGCTAAAGCTTGTCCGTTGATTGCATTTCGGGGATGATAAGTGATGTCATATTGACTGAGTTCAATATTCCACTTTAGAAGACGACCCGAAGTCTCAGGGCGAAACGGGACTTGCTTTAAAGGTTGATCGGTGAGGACTCTTATAGGATGAGCTTGGAAATATTGCCTCAACTTCCTTGATGCAATCAGTAAGCAATAGGCGAGTTTTTCCAACTTGGAGTAATTCATCTCTGCCCCAGTGAGTCTTTTGCTGATATAGTAAACTGGATGTTGAATCCTCTTGTCTTCTCGTATCAACGCTGCACTTAAAGCATGAGATGATACTGCCAAGTATATAAGAAGATCCTCACCATCGCCAGGCCTAGAAAGTATTGGAGGCGTTTCCATGTGGCGAATCAATTCATCAAAGGCTTTTTGGCATTCGGGAGTCCAATCAAAGTTTTTCTTTCCTTTCTTTAGGGTGTCAAAGAATGGGATGCATTTATCAGTGGCTTTGGAAACGAACCGACTCAAGGCGGCGACTTTTCCATTGAGACTCTGCAATTCCTTCTTCATTCTAGGAGCTTTGACTTCCTTTAAGGCGGTAATTTGAGCTGGACTAGGCTCAATGCCCCTAGCGCTCACGATGAAACCTAAGAACTTTCCGGATTCTACTCCAAATGAACATTTTAAAGGGTTAAGCTTCATTCCGTATTTTCGAAGGACTGCGAACATGTCAGCTAAGTGTTCTATGTGATCCACTGCTTTCTTAGACTTTACTAACATGTCATCGACGTAGACTTCTATAGTCTTACCCAATTGCGGTTTGAACATAGCATTATCAAGTCTTTGGTTGTTTGCCCCCGCATTCTTCAGCCCGAAGGGCATAACTCTATAGCAGTAAAGACCAACATCAGCAATAAAGCTCGTGTCCTCCTGATCTGGCTCATGCATCAAGATCTGGTTATATCCGGAGTAGGCATCCATAAAAGATAACAATTCATGTCCTGCTGTTCCGTCTACCAGTTGATCGATCCTGGGTAACGGGAAGCAGTCTTTGGGGCAGGCCTTGTTTAGATCTGAAAAATCGATGCACACTCTCCATTTTCCGTTGGCTTTCTTGACCAGCACTGGATTTGAAACCCAATTCGGATAGGTAGATTCTTTGATAAAGTTATTCTCCATGAGCCAATCAACTTCTTCTTTTAATGCTGTTGACCTTTCTGGACCTTGAGTCCTCCTTTTCTATTTCACAGGTGTAAATTTTGGATCAATATTCAGAGTGTGTACTGCAACTTCTGGGGATATTCCGCACATATCGGCATGAGTCCAAGCAAAAACATCCAAATTTGCCTTTAAAAAAGATATTAAGATATTCTGAATTGACACATTAAGTTGTGAACCCACATTCAACACCTTGTTTGGGTCCTTTGGGTCAACAGGTACTGGTATTGTCGTTTCCACTGGTACCACTCTATTCTCCCTTGCACTGGCTTTTCTAGGATCCATCTCTTTTCGTGCTCCACTGTGCTCGCCAGTGCGGGGCCCGCCCTGTAATTGCTACAAGGTTGGTTCTTCGATGCGGACTGGGGTTGCCGCATCCTTTCCCATTTATCTTATCCTTGTTTCTCGTAGCTCTGTCAGATAACACTCCCGCCCAGCATTCTGATCCCCTTTTATAACTCCCACTCCATTATCTGTGGGAAATTTAATGGTGAGGCACCATGGGGCCAGAACAACATTGAATGCTGCGAGAGTTGGACGGCCAAGGAAAGCATTATAAGCAGAAAATTCGTCGACAATCACGAAAGTTTGCTTGCGGACCACTTTTCTTTCTCCCTCTCCAAGTTCTACAAGCGAATCAACGGTTCCTATCGGCTGTTTTGGCTCCCCAGTGAAGCCAGTGATTTTCTGCGATGATGCTTGCACATCAGCCATAGGGATCTTCATTTGGTCGAATGTTTTCTTGAAGAGGATATTGCAGGATGCGCCACAATCAATGAGAACTCTTCTCACAATAGCTGGCCCGATACCAGCCGAGATGACTAAGGGATCCAAGGTAGGTGCTTCAATACCTGTGGAATCCCTGACTCTGAACACAATATCTTCATTGAAAGTTCTTTGTTGCTTCAGGGGCGTAGCACCTTCCAAAACAAAGGCATCTTCCTCGGCCGGTACATACTTCAAAGCTCGGGTATACCTTTCCATCTCACCCCAGCTCCCACCTGCTGGGTGAGGTCCTCCCGTAAAGACATTGATAACAGGCCTTCCGGATTCATGCCCTGCAGTCTTCTCACTTGTCCTGGGTTGATGAGTAGGAGCTCGTTGCCCCTGACTAGACGAAGCGGGATTGCTGCTATTCTTTTCCACAAATTGCTGCAGCTTGTTTTCCCTTATCAATTCTTCAATCAAAATTTTCGATTGGCGGCATTCATCGGTATCATGACCGGGTTGATTATGGAAGCGGCAAAATATCCCGCTTTGTACAGCTTTTTTTTCGGTTCTCAAAACGGGAGGTTTAGGATAATCGACCGAATCTTTAGTGGCAAGGTAAATGCGCTCTGGCGTATCTGATAAAGGGGTATATTCTGATGACTTGAAGGAACAAGGCTTCTTCAGATTTTTCTGTTTCTTCCCATCGTTATTTTCCCTTTTCTGTCCTACAGATTCACTCTTGCGTGGAGCAGCAATGTTATCTTCATCTTTTTCCAATACTGCCTTTACCGGTACAGGACGGCTTTCCAGGCGTATGAACTCATCCGCTTTCTTGTAGATTTTTTCAAGGGAATTTGGTTACTTCATGTTAAGCCATTTTCCAAATTCGCTCGTCTTGTCGATGGCCCTCATCAGATAGGTCAAGATCATTCGTGGTTCTGCATTGTCTACCTCGGCCAGCGCTATACTAAAGCGATTCAAGAAAGATCTGATAGTTTCCCCTGGATTCTGTTCTAAACTTGACAACGACATGATATCTTTGGCTTTTGAAGCATATAGTCTGAACTGCTCCTTGAATTTCCGGGTTAGGTCAGAAAACTAATCTATAGACCGAATTGGTAGCTTGGTGAACCAAAGCAGAGCTACACCTTCCAAATATACAGGAAAATATCGACACTTTATTTCATCAGAAGCTCTGGCACCTGTCATGTGCCAATCATACTTATACAAGAATTCGTTCGGATCACTTGTTCCCTTGTAAGCTGGAATAGTTGGAGGGACGAACTTCCTTGGGAATTCAGCCTTTAAGATCCTTTCGGTAAACGGGGTTTTACTTGGAGCAAAACCCTATTCCTTCTCGTCTTCATTCCTTTGCATGCTTTCTTTCATGATTTGTCGAACCATTTCAGAAAGATACCCCTCATCATTTTGAGCTTTAAATCCACCAACTTCTGGAAATGTCCGCTCAAAGGGTCTGGCAGCCCTCTCAGGAATGTTTCTTTATTCAGCTTCATGAATGTTGCCAGCAAAGTTCCTTTCATTACCCGTTGGTTGACAGTTTACCACAAGCAAATCGTTCAACTTATTCAAAATTAGGGCATTTTGGGCATTCTGAGCCTCCAATTGTGCACTTTGGGCATTTATCTGCTGGTTCAGCCCTAAGATTACAGCATCCAACTCCGCTTTTGTAACCCCAAAAGGTGGAGTGGCTTGATTAGGTGCTGGGGAAGCGGAGGTTCCCTCTTGAACATTTTCAGATCTAACAGATCTACTCCTTCTCCCCGGAGCCATGATTTCAGATAAACTTCTAGACTTCAGAGAGATTACTTCAACAAACTTTCGTGGAGCAATGATGATAATTCGCCTGAGTTCGGTTCCCAGTGAAAGCACCAAAAATGTTAACGCTAAAATTTAAACGCTAACACCCCGGTGTGTAAAGTGTAATTGTGAAAGCACCACCCGATGATTCGGGAACAGAGTATAAGTAGAAAACCACAGAAAAAACAGTAAATAACAGCGATTTTATAGTGGTCCGGCTCAATAGTTTGCCTACGCCCACTCTGAATATCTTTATTGATGATTTCGTTTCAAGTTGATACAATTCTTCTCAAGTACAATACACTTTGAATTACTAAACACTTTGAACGAGTAGCTTAAACTTCAATGTAAGAGAAAGTCTTCAAATCCATGTCGGATGTATGAGATTCCTTCTTGAAGTTGTTGATAGCGTTCTACGTGTCTTAAAAGCTTTGGGTATCGAGTCGGTTTTGAATGCAGCAGAGTATCGGTGCTTCGAAAGAATGAGCCAAAAGTCCATTTCTAGTTGGAGCTAGGGTCGTATTTATAGACATTTCTCGGAGTTAGGTCGTAACTCGTACACGACTCATGATAAGTCGTAACTCGTAGATGGCTCATGGTAGGTAGCGGCCGACCTATTGGGTTTAGCTCATGGCTTGGTCTAAAGTTATGCACCCATTTGAATGAATGATACAAGTTCAAAGTCGTTCCTAAGTTAACCAAATGCGACTTCCTTTATGCTAGCATGAGTCGTACATGACTCATCATAAGTCGTAAGTCGTCAACGAGTCATTTCATTACAGCATGGTATTGAACTTGTCTCCAAGTCTTAGGTCGTGAACAACTTATCTGCAGCTATAAGTCAGCAGCGACTTAAGTGTTGTTGAATCTTCCTTTTAGCGCTTTGATTCGTCACTCCCTTAGGTTGTGGACTTTCTTAAGTCGTAAGTTGTGAGCTGTGGTCGCGCACGAGTTAACTGGTCGTAGCTTCTTGTTTGCTTGCTTGAGCCGCTGACGATTCTAGGTAGGTCGTAGGCACAATTCTTTAACTCGTGCAACTCCTCAATTGTTGAGTCGGTAACTTGCTGAGTCGTGAAGTACCTTGAGTCGTGAAGTACCTTGAGTCGGCCGACACTTTTAAGGCATTAAGGTTATAACCTGGTGAGTCGCTGTCCCTCTTGAGTCGTTAAGTCGGCTGTTAACCCTTCAAGGCCGTTGAGTCGGCAACTCCTTAAGGCTGTTGAGTCGTAACTAAGTAGGTCGTTGATTCGGTCCATATGTTAGGTCGGTAATCAGTTGAGTCGGTAATCATTGTGAGTCGTGAGCCTTTCTTGAGTCGCTTGAGCAGAGGGGTTAACATAATGTAATTAATTATTTGTGGCGTAATTCATTACCTCTGATATATATATCTGTGATCTGTGAATGAAGATAAGCGTTATAGTTGATATCGCTTATCAAATATATTATTGTATTTGATCTATCATGATTTAATGATGTTGCACTATTGTATTAAACCCCTGGACCACATTGTACACACAAAAATATGGATTTCACAAGGAAATCGATTAAGCCACAGATTTTTGAAAATAGTTTTGAATTTTGAATTTTTAAATTCAAATGGTTTGAAATGGAATCGGGTTAAATGTGAAAAGCTTTTGGAATGTAATTTCAAGATAAAATTTATTTTTGAATAACTTGATTTCGCCTTAAAATTTAAATAATTGGATTTAAATTTGAATACAAAATTTGAGACTGAATCTTATGATTTGAAACTAGGGATTAAAGATATTATACTAGTTATATAAGGGTTAAACTATTTTAAAAGTATTGATTTGGGAATTTGAATTAAATTAAAGGGATTTAACTCTTGCAAATATAATTGGATTTTTCTGAATGAAAGCTATTTGTTTTCAAATAAATAAAGGCTGTCACATAAGTAATGAACTTCCAATTTGTGTTCAAAGATTTCAAGCTTGAAATAAAATTGAAATGTTTTGAAAGGCTATAAATGAATCTTTGGAAACGAGTTTGAAAGTATATTTATATTCATTGTATATTGATCATTGTATCAGTTATTGTATCATATCTCTGATGTATATTTATATTCATTGTATATTGATCATTGTATCAGTTATTGTATCAATGTATTATGCTTTTTCTTCCACTGTGTTGTTTTTTTAGTTTTGTTATAAGCGGTGTTAACTCCTCTATTTCATGACTCAACGACCTAAGGAAATAAGCGACCGAAGGAATTAAAGTGTGAACAAGCTAACAGGGACGAAGCTCTACATGACCTAGCGACCTAAAGTTATCACGACCTAGCAACCTAGCGAACTAGCGACCTAGCGACCTAGCGTAAGCCAAGACAATCCCTTATGCCGCAACTTCCTATGCCGCTTCTCCCTACGTCGCTACTACTCCCACAACTAGCCTAGGTCGCTACACTAGGCACCTCCGCGTGATTGAGTTGCTTACCACTCTCCCCTAGGTTGCCCACAACCTGCTAACCCGCTCAGATAAGACCAAGTGCAACCAAGATGGGCCGTAGCCCGTATCCCTTAGGTCGCTCGCGACCTAAAACCTACCCTTAGGTCGTTTGAGGCCTACGACTTAGCCCAAATTTTCCCTATAAATACTACACCTGCTCCAACTGTGAGGGGTCTTTTGGCTCATTTCTGGAACGCCTATACTTTGCTGATTTCTTGACTCATTCAACACTTCAAACATGAAAGACACTTCAATGAACTTCAAGAACAAATCTAATACATTCCACATGAATTTGAAGAATTCTCCTACATCAGAGTTCTAGTTATTTGTCTAAGTGGTGTTGTAATTGAAGATTGTTGTACAAATTGTAATTGAATCAGCAATAAAGGAGATTAAAGTGGATGTAGGCTTAACTTGAAGCCGAACCACTATAAAACTGTTGTCCCTTTACTGTTTTTTCTGTGACTTTTCTACTTACTTCTAATTCCCATATTGATGGGTGGTGCTTTCACTTTATCTCTACTTACACCGGGTTGTTAGCGTACAATTTTTGGTGCTTTCACTGAGAACATCGAACTCAGGGTGTTTTCATCATTGATTCGCAAAAGTTTGTTGAAAGAATCTTTCTCAAAACCAGAAGTCTATCAGAGATTATGGCTCCTGGAAGAAAGCACAGATCTACTTGACCCGGTGATGCCCACGAAAATACTGCCACTTCTCCTTCATCAAATCAAGCGTCTCCAAGTGCTGGAATTACACGGGCAGAGTTGGATGCTGCAGTGTCTGGGCTATATCAGCAGATGGAAGCCCAGAACGCTTTAATGCTTGATAGGTCGAATGCTTTGCTCGGAGCTAACCGTCAACCAGTGAATACTGAAGAAAACTTTGCTGAAGATGTTCATAATCCTAAAGAGAGGAATATTCCTCAAAAGACAACTAGCCCCGCTGAAGAGGCACCTTCCCAAGATGGAGGATCAATGCCACAGCCAACTCTCCGTGAACGTTTGTCCAGACAAACTTCCGTGAAAATGCCTGAAGTCTGTCACGCAGAGCCTCTGAATGACAAGGAATATCTCTTAGGAATGGTTCGACAGATTATGAAAGAAAGTCTGCAAAGGGAAGAAGATGAAAAAGAGTGGGGGTTTGCTCCAAGCAAAACTCCATTCACCGAAAGGATTCTAAGGGCGGAGTTTCCAAGGAAGTTTGTTCCCCCCACCATTCTGGCTTATAAGGGAACAAGCGACCCTAACCAATTCCTATATAAGTATGACTGCCACATGACTAGTGCTTGGGCATCGGATGAGATCAAATACCGGTACTTTCCGGTATACTTGGAAGGAGTGGCTCTACTCTGGTTCACAAAGCTACCGGTTCGGTCTGTAGACCAGTTCTCCAATTTAACTCGAAAGTTTAACAAACAATTCAGGTTGTATGCTTCAAAGGCGAAGGATATTATGTCATTGTCCAGCCTAGAACAGAATCCCGGAGAATCTATTAGATCTTTCTTAAACCGCTTCAACATAGCCATGGCTGAAGTGGACAATGCAGAGCCACAAATGGTCTTGACCTACTTAATGAGGGCTATTGACAAATCGAGTGAGTTTGGGAAATGGTTGAAGATGAAGGAACTAAACTCGCTTGAGAAATTCTACAAGATAGCTGACGAGTTTATGCGCTTGGAAAGCCTTCCTGCGCCGGCGAAAGTGGCATTGATAGAGGTTAAGAATAACACCGCTGCCCACACCTAAAAGGAATCCGGAAGTCAGAAGAGGGAGAATAACAGTGGCAAGAAGCAAAAGGATATGACGAAACCTCGCTTCTCAAGGCCTTCAGATTTCACTCCTTTAAATGATACTCTGGAGAATATCTTTTTCGCTACTAAAGATACCGTGGAGTATCCTAAACCACCTATGATAAAGCTTGGGAAAAAGGCTGTTCAAAGTGGAAGATTTTGTCGGTTTCATAATTAACCCGGTCATGATACTAACAAATGTCTCCATTTGAAAAGTTTGATTGAAGAACTGCTGAGAGAAAACAAGCTGCAGCAATATGTTAAGAGAAATAGGAACAACCCCGCTTCATCTACTGAGGGCCAGCAACTTCCTTCTCATCCATCTGGCTCGGGTGAGAGGACTACTGCACATGAATCAGAAAGGACTGTTATAAATGCAATCACGGGATGTCCTCACCCGGCAGGCAGAAGCTGGGGCGAGGTGGAAAGATATGCTCGTGCTTTGAAATACACCCCAGCAGAAGAGAATGTTTTTGTGTTGGAAGACGCTACACCTTTGAAGCAGCAAAGAACTTTTAATAATGGTATTGTTCAGGGACAGGGACTCTATGGGTGTTGAAGCTCCTGCCATGGATCCACTTGTCATCTCTGCGGGCATCGGGCCCGCTATTGTAAGAAGGGTGCTTGTTGATAGTGGCGCCTCTTGCAATATCCTCTTCAAAAAGACATTTGATCAAATGAAGATTCATGTGGCAGATGTTCAGGCTTCATCGCAGAAGATTTCTGGGTTTACTGGGGAAACAAAGCAACAAATTGGAACTAAACTTAGAGAGGGGCAGAAGAAGGTGGTTCGAAAGTAGACTTTTGTGATTGTTGATGGATTTTCTGCTTACAACGCCTTCCTAGGCCAGCCAACTCTTGCAGCATTCAAGGCAATTCTCGCCCCGTGGTGCCTCACTATGAAGTTCCCCATGGATAATGGTGTTGGTGCTATTAAAGGGGATCAGAATGATGGGCGAGAATGTTATCTGATAGAGTTGCCGGAAGCAAGGAAGAGAAAGATGGGAAAGGATGCGGCATCTCCACTCTGCATTAAGGAACCAACCTTGTAGCAATTACAGGGTGGACCCTGCACGGGCGAGCATAGTGGAGCACGAAAAGAAATATATCCCAGAAAAGCCAGTTTAGGGGAGAATAGAGTGGTGCCAGTAGAAGTAACGGTGCCAGACCTATTGACCCGAAAGATCCGAACAAAGTGTTGAATGCGGGTTCGCAACTTAGTGTGAAGTTTTAGAAAATTTTGATATCTTTTTTGAAAGAAAATCTGGATGTATTCGCTTGGTGTCATGCCGATATGTGTGGAATATCTCTAGAAATCACGGTACACACTCTGAATATTGATCCGAAATTTACACCTGTAAAGCAGAAAAGAAGAACCCAGGGTCCAGAAAGGTCAGCAGCATTGAAAGAAGAAGTAGATCGGCTCATGGAGAATGGTTTCATCAGGTAGTCCACTTATCCAAATTGGGTTTCTAATCCGGTGCTGGTCAAAAAAGAAAATGGAAAGTGGAGAGTGTGCATCGATTTTTCAGATTTAAACAAAGCCGGCCCCAAAGACTGCTTCCCGTTTCCCATGATTGATCAGTTGGTGGATGGAACAGCTGGGCATGAATTGTTGTCTTTCATGGATGCTTACTCCGGATATAACCAAATCATGATGCATGAGCCACATCAGGAGGACACGAGCTTCATCACCAATGTCGGTCTTTACTGCTACAAAGTCATGCCCTATGGACTGAAGAATGCAGGGGCAACTTACCAAAGACTTGTTAATCCTATGTTCAATCCACAGGTTGGCAAAACTATGGAAGTTTATGTTGATGATATGTTGGTAAAGTCAAAGAAAGCAGTGGACCATATGGATCACTTGGCAGAAATGTTCGCAGTCCTCCGAAAGTATAGAATGAAGCTTAATGCTTTGAAATGTTCATTCGGGGTAGAGTCCAGGAAATTCTTGGGTTTCATTGTGAGTGCTAGGGGCATTTAAGCTAATCCTGCTCAAATCACTGCTCTGAGGGAAGTCAAAGCCCATAGGACAAAGAAGGAATTGCAGAGCCTAAATGGAAAAGTTGCTGCTTTGAATCGGTTTATTTCCAAGGCCACGGTTAGATGCATTCCATTCTTTGACGCTCTAAAGAAAGGAAGGAAATTTTTTGAATGGACTCCGTAATGTCAGAAAGCTTTCGATGAACTAATTCATCATGTGGAAGCACCTCCAATACTTTCTAAGCCTAGCAGCGGTGAAGATCTTTTCATATATTTAGCGATTTCGTCTCATGCTCTCAGTGCAGCATTAGTACGGGAAGATGCCAGAATTCAGCGTCCGGTCTACTACATCAGTAAGAGATTTACTGGGGCAGAGATGAATTATTCAAAGCTAGAAAAGCTCACCTATTGCCTACTGATAGCTTCCGGAAAGTTGAGGCCATATTTTCAAGCTCATCCTATCAGCGTCCTCACTGACCAGCCTTTAAAGCAAGTCCTATTTCGCCTTGAGACTTCGGGTCGTCTTCTAAAGTGGAATATGGATCTCAGCCAATATGATATCACTTACCATCCCCAAATAGCAATCAATGGACAATCTTTAGCAGATTTCATTGCAGAATACACAGATAAAGGTGACAGCGAGGAAGAAGTTACTAATGACATCCCAACCCGATGGAAACTATATGTTGATGGCGCAAGAAATGACTATTGTTCTAGAGCTGGGGTTGTGCTTGAAACCCTCGAAGGGCGATCATTGTGCTACGCATTGAGATTGGAATTTCCTTAGACAAATGATGAGGCAGAATATGAAGCTCTTATTGTCGGCTTGAAGATTGCTAAAGAACTGAATGTCAAAGTATGGTAGATATGCAGTGTTTCGCAGCTTATTGTATCTCAAGTCAAGAAAGAGTTTCAAACTAAACGAGGAAATCTTCCTGCTTTCTTGTCAAGCGCTTGGGAACTTCTCGATGATCTTGATCATTATACGATAAGTATTTACCCCGGGAAGAGAACATGAAGGCAGATTCTCTCGCATAGTATGCAAGCACTGGCGAAGCTCAATTACTGGGATTAGTTCCTGTAGAAGTCTTGTCAGCCCCAAGTACTGATGAGATGGATATTGACTGGGTCATGACTGTTTCTCAAAAGCAGGAGTCATGGATGACTCAAATCAAAGTATATCTACTTAACGGCTCCCTTCCATGAAATTCAAAGGAGCATCAGAAGCTGTTAAGGAAAGCCTCAAGATATGTAATTCAAGACGGTCGATTGTACAAACGGGGATTCTCAATGCCATTACTCCGATGTGTAACCAAGGAAGACGCTAAAACAATTTTAGCTGAGGTGCACGGGGGTGAGTGTGGAGATCATTTAGGTGGTCAAACTCTAGCAAAGAAAATTCTGCGTTATGGGTATTTTTGGCCAGACATTAATCGTGATGCTGCTAGCTATGCCCGAAAATGTGAATGATGCCAAAGATTGCAAAAATCCCAAGAGCACCTTCCACCGAGATAACGCAGATGTTAACCCCTCTATTCCACGGCTCTGCGACCTAAGAGAAATAAGCGATCTAAAAGAATTAAGGTATGAACGACCTAATGACCCAAAGACCCCCAACGACCTAAAGATATCGCGACCTAACGACCTGAGCTTATCAAACGACCTAGCGACCTAACCATCAACAACATGTCACAGCAAAGAGGCTTCGCGACCTATGGCCTAAAGTGACCTAACTATCTGTGGGATGCAGCGACCTAAAGTGTGAAGCGACCTAATAGCTAAGTGGATTTACCGACCTAACAAATTAAAGAGCCTAACGATCTAATGAGCTAACGAGCTAACGGTCTAAATTATCTAACGACCTAGCGACCTAAGGACTTAACGACATAGCGAGCTATACAAAACCGGGGCAACTTGTCTCCTTTATGTCGTTCCTTCCCTAGGCAGCCCACGACCTATGACTTGTTCAGGTGATCAAGGGCGCTCCTGTTAGGCCGTAAACCGTGTCTACTAAGTCGCTCACGACGTACGACCTATTCCTAAGTCGTCTACAACCTACGACCTAACTCCGAACTCTTCTATAAATACCCCACTTACTCCAACAGGAAGGGGATCATTTTGGCTCGTTTCTGGAACACCGATACTTTGCTGAATTCTCGACTCACTCGACACCTCAAACACGAAATACATCTCAACGGACTTCAAGAAGAAATCTAACACATTCGACATGGAATCAAAGAGTTCTTCTACATATGAGTTTTAGTTGTTTGTCCTAGTAGTCTAGTAATCAAAGATTGTTGTAAATTTGTAATTGATTCAGCAATAAAGAAGATTAAAGTGGACGTAGGCTTAACTTGAAGCCGAACCTCTATAAAATTGTTGTCTTCTTGCTATTTTTCTGTGACTTTTCTACTTGTTTCTAATTCTCGTATTCACGGGTGGTGCTTTCACTTAATATTTACAAACACCGGGGTGTTAGCGTTCAATTTTAAGCGTTAACCTTTTTTGGTGCTTTCACTGAGAACTGAACACAGGCTACTTTCGTCATTGCTTTGCAAAAGTTTGTTGAAAAAATCTCTCTCAAAACCAGAAGTCTGTCATAGATATTGGCCCTTGGAAGAAAGCACGGATCTATAAGACCCAGTAATGTCTATGAGAATACTGCCACTTCTCCTTCGTCTAGTCAAGCAGCACCAAGTGCTAGAATTACACGAGCGGAGTTAGATGCTTCAGTATCGGTGTTATACCAACAGATGGAAACCCAGAATGCTTTGATGCTTGAAAGGTTAAATGCATTGCTCGGAGCTAACCGTCAACCGGTGAATAATGAAGAAAACCTTGCAGATGATGTTCATAATCTGAAGAGAGGAATATTCCTCAAAGAGAAGCTAGCCCCGCCAAAGTAACACCTCCTCAAGCTAGAGGATCGAGACTGCAGCCAACTCTCCACGAACGTTTGTCCAGACAAACTTCCGAGAAAATGGCCGAAGTCTGTCCTGCAGATCCTTTAAATGATGAGGAATATCTTTCGGGCATTGTGCGACAAATCATGAAAGAAAGCATGCAGCAGGATGAAGATGAAAAGGAATGGGGATTCGCTCCGAGCAAAACTCCGTTCATGGAAAGGATTCTAAAGGCGGAATTCCCAAGGAAGTTTGTTCCTCCTACCATCCTAGCTTATAAGGGAACAGGCGACCCTAATGAATTCCTGTATAAGTATGATTGGCACATGAATGGTGCTAGGGCATCCGATGAGATTAAATGCCTGTACTTTCCGGTATACTTGGAAGGGGTGGCTCTACTTTGGTTCACAAAGCTTCTGGTCCGAACCATATACTAGTTTGCCGATTTGACTTGGAGGTTTAAAGAGCAATTCAGGTTGTACACTTCAAAGGCAAAGGATATTATGTCACTGTCAAGCCTGGAACATAATCCTGGGGAATCTATTAGATCTTTCTTGAACCACTTCAACATAGCTTTGGCTGAAGTGGACAATGCAGAGCCACGGATGGTCTTGACATACTTGATGAGGGCAATCGACAAATCAAGTGAATTTGGGAAGTGGCTGAAGATGAAAGAACCGAATTCGCTTGAGAAATTCTGTAAGAAACCTGATGAATTCATGCGCTTGGAAAACCTTCAAGCACCGGTTAAAGTGGCATTGACAAAGGTTAAGGATAATACTGCTGCTCCTACCAAAAAGGAATCCGAAAATCAGAAAAGGTAGAATAATGGTGGGAAGAAACAGAAAGATATGAAGAAACCCCGCTTCTCAAAACCTTCAGATTTCACTCCTTTGACTTACGCCCAAGAGAATATCTTTTTTGCTACCAAAGACGCGGTAGAATATCCTAAACCGCCTGAGATGAGAGTTGGGAGAAAAGCTGCTCAAAGTGGGAGATTTTGTCGGTTTCATAATCAACCCGGTCATGATACCAACGAATGTCGCCATCTGAAAAGTTTGATTGAAGAACTGCTGAGAGAGAACAAGTTGCAGCAATATGTTAAGAGAAGTAGAAATGACCCAACTTCATATACTAAGGGCCAGCAACTTCCTGCTCATCCATCTGGCTCGGGTGAGAGGAATACTATGCATGAATCAGAAAGGCCTATTATTAATGTGATTACAGGAGGTCCTCACCTAGCAGGCAGAAGCTGGGGCGAGATGGAAAGATACGCCCGTGCCTTGAAGTATGCACCATCATAAGGGAGTTTTTTGTGCTAGAAGATGCTGCACCTTTGAAGCAACAGAAAACTTTTAATGATGATATTGTGTTCAGAGCCAGGGATTCTACGGGCATTGAAGCTCCAACCATGGATCCGTTGGTCATCTCTGCAGGCATTGGGTCGGCTATTGTGAGAAGAGTGCTTGTAGATTGCGGCACTTCTTGCAATATTCTCTTCAAAAAGACGTTCGACCAAATGAAAATTCCGATGGATGATGTACAAGCTTCATCTCAGAAGATCGTTGGGTTTACTGGGGAACCGAAGCAGCCAATTGGAACTATTGACTTGTTCATTGAGCTTGGAGAGGGGCAGAAATAGGTGGTTCGAAAACAGGCTTTTGTTATTGTTGATGAATTTTCTGCCTACAACGCCTTCCTAGGCCGGCCAACTTTTGCGGCTTTTAAGGCAATTTTCACCTCGTGGTGCCTCACTGTGAAATTCCCCACGGATAATGGAGTTGGAGTTATTAAAGGGGATCATAATGCTGGGCGAGAATGTTATCTAACAGAGTTGCGTGAAGCAAGGAAGAGAGAGATGGGAAAAGATGCGGCAGCCCAAGTCCGCATCAAAGAACCAACCTTGTAGCAATTACAGGGTGGACCCTGCACTGGCGAGCATAGCAGAGCACGAAGAGAAATGGATCCCAGAAAAGCTAGTGCAGGGTAGAATAGAGTGGTGCGAGTTGAAGTAACAGTGCGAGTACCTGTTGACCCGAAAGATCCGAACAAAGTGGTGAATGTGGGTTCGCAACTTAGTGTGACGGTTCAAAATTCCTTAATATCATTCTTGAAAGCTAATCTGGATGTATTCGCTTGGACTCATGCTGATATGTGTGGAATATCTCCAGAAATTGCAGTACATTCTCTGATCATTGATCCGAAGTTTAAACCGATAAAGCAGAAGAGAAGAACCCAGGGTCCTGAAAGGTCAGCAGCATTGAAAGAAGAGGTAGACCAGCTCATGGAGAATGGTTTCATCAGGGAGTCTACTTATCTGAATTGGGTTTCAAACCCAGTACTTGTTAAGAAAGCTAATGGGAAGTGGAGAGTATGCATCGACTTCTCAGATTTAAACAAGGCCTGCCCCAAAGACCGCTTCCCGTTACCCAGGATAGATCAGTTGGTGGATGGAACAGCGGGGCATGAGTTGTTATCTTTTATGGATGCTTACTCTGGATACAACCAGATCATGATGCATGAGCCGGATCAGGAGGACACGAGCTTCATTACCGACGTTGGTCTCTACTGCTATAGAGTCATGCCCTTCAGACTTAAGAATGCAGGGGAACTTACCAAAGACTCGTCAATGCTATGTTCAAACCGCAGATTGGCAAAACTATGGAAGTTTATGTTGACGATATGTTGGTGAAATCAAAGAAAGCAATAGACCATATGGATCACTTGGTAGAAATGTTTGCAATCCTCCGAAAGTGCGGAATGAAACTTAATCCTTTGAAATGTTCGTTTGGGGTGGAGTCCGGAAAGTTTTTGGGTTTCATTGTGATTCCTAGGGGCATTGAAGCTAGTCTTGCTCAAATTGATGCCTTAAGAGAAGTCAAATCCCCAAGAACGAAGAAGGAACTGCAAAGTCTTAATGGAAAAGTTGTCGCCTTGAGTCGATTCATTTCCAAAGCTACTGATAAATGCATTCCATTATTTGATGCCCTGAAGAAAGGAAGCAAAATTTTTGGCTAGACTTCTCAACGCCAGAAAGCTTTCGATTAGTTGATTCGTCATATCGAAACGCCTCTAATACTTTCTAGGCCGGACAATGGTGAAGATCTTTTCGTATATTTGGCAATCTCATCTCATGCTCTCAGTGCGGCGTTGATATGGGAGGACGCAAAAATTCACCGCCCAATCTGTTATATCAGCAAAAGATTCACTAGGGCAGAGATGAATTATTCAAAGCTGGAAAACCTCGCATATTTTCTACTGATTGCATCAATAAAATTGAGGCCATATTTCCAAGCTCATCCTATCAAAATCCTCATTGATCAACCTCGGAAGCAAGTCCTGTTTCGCCCTGAGACTTCGGGTCGCCTTTTGAAGTGGAATATTGAACTCAGCCAATACGACATCACTTATCATCCCCGGAGGGCAATTAATGGACAAGCTTTAGCAGATTTCATCGCAGAATGTACAAATAAAGGTGATAGTGAGGAAGAAGTGACTGATAATAACCCAATTCGATGGAAATTATATGTTGATGGCGTAAGAAACGATTACTGTTTCAGAGCTGGGGTTGTGTTTGAAACCCCTGAAGGACGGTTATTGTGCTATGCATTGAGTTTGGAATTCCCTTCGACAAATAATGAGGCAGAATATGAAGCTCTTATTGCCGGCTTGAAAATTGCTAAAGAATTGAATGTCAAAGTGTTGCAGATCTTCAGTGATTCATAGCTTATTGTACGTCAAGTCAAGAAAGAGTTTCAAACTAAAGGAGGAAATTTGCCCGCTTACTTGTCAAGAGCCTGGGAACTTCTTGATGATTTTGACCATTATACGATAAATCATATACCCCGAGAAGAGAACATGAAGGTAGATTCTCTCGCAAAGTACGCAAGCACTGGTAAAGCTCAATTATTGGGATTAGTTCGTATGGAAGTCCTATCAGCTCCAAGCATTGATGAGATGAATATTGACTGGATCATGACTATATCCCAGGAGCAAGAATCAAGGATGAATCCGATAATGGAATATCTGCTCAACGGTTCTCTACCAGAAAATTCAAAAGAACGATAGAAATTGCTAAGAAAAGCCTCCAGGTATATAATTCAAGATGGCCGATTGTATAGGTGGGGATTCTCAATGCCATTACTTCGATGTGTGACCAAGGAAGAAGCTAAGACAATTCTAGCTGAAGTATACGGAGGACAATGTGGAGACCATTCAGGTGGTCAAACTATAGCAAAGAAAATTCTCCGTTATGGGTATTTTTGGCCAGATATATATCATGACACTGCAAGCTATGCCAGAAAATGTGACCGATGCCAGAGATTTGCAAAAATCCCAAGAGCACCTTCCACCGAGATAAAACAGATGGTCAGTCCATGGCCATTTGCTATTTGGGGAATAGATCTCATCGGGCCTTTGCCAACCTCCAAATCTGGAATCAGATATGCTATTGTTGCTGTTGATTATTTTACTAAATGGGCAGAATCTGAACCATTAGCTACTATTACTTCTAAAAAGATGATAAACTTTGTAACTAAGAATATCATTTGCAGGTATGGTGTGCCTCAAAGGATAATCACAGATAATGGAACCCAATTCGAAAGTGAAGAGTTCCAAGATTTTTGCAAGCGACTCAAGATCCAAAAAAGCTTCTCAATAGTGGCTCATCCGCAGGCAAATGGGCAAGTGGAAGCAGTAAACAAAATTATCAAATCAACCATCAAAAAAAAGTTGGAAAAAGCGAAAGGTGGTTGGGTCGATAAGCTACCACCAGTACTATGTGCATATAGAACTACACATAAAACTGTGACTTGGCACACTCCATTTTTATTGGCATACGGATCAGAAGCAATGATTCTGGTGGAAATAGAAGTCCCTTCACATAGAAGAATTCATTTCAACCAAGCTGAAAACGAAGAGTGCAACTTGAAGCACTTGACTTCCTTGACGAAAAAAGGGAAGAGGCTCAGCTCATAATTGCAACCCATCAGTAAAGAATTGCCAGGCACTTCAATCCAAAGTTCGCCAACGCAGCTTTGAGATTGGAGAACTAGTTTTGAAGAGGGTCATGACAGCAACAGGAGTGTTTGCGCCAAACTGGGAAGGGCCATATGTCATAGGCAAAAAACTTCTTGATGGCACTTTCAAACAAACAACTGTCGAAGGAGGTCCAATTCAAAGAGCTTGGAACAACAATCACTTGCGCCCATATTTTACTTAAAAGATTTACTGAAATACTGTAAAAAGAATTATGGATGTATGATTTTTGTATTGAGAGCCATTGTAAAGCCAGTGCAAGTGAATAATAAGAACTATAAAGTGGATGTAGGCCCAGTTCATGGCCGAACCACTATAAACCTTGTATTCTCTGCTATTATAAACTACCTGTTTTATTTCGATATGTAAAGTACTTCAATTGTATTGCTAAAATGTCGATTTAATATTGCAGGCCATTAAAACAAAGCTTACCCATCACAAGACCAAGCAATCCCTGACATCACTCAACAAATGAATATTCAGCCATAAAAATCCCAGACTCAAATCCTATATAAGAAGTACTCCAAGCAAACAGTTAGTGGTTCTGCCAGGGGTGGACCTTTCCTAATTAATTGTGATCATTTGTGCAAACGAACATCCAATTAATTAGCTTGTGTCTGCCCCTGCGAACTCATTTAACAATGAAGTACACTTCTTTGGATAAAATAAGCTACTTGCAAAAGAAAGGAATGTGTGCTTGAAAATGACAACAAGGAACCGCTGATATGAGCAAATGGCGAAAAGACATGGGCGACCAGGCAGCAAATAGCAAAAGACCTCTTCGGAGGCACAAGCCCTCTTCGGAGGCACAACTCTTCGGAGGATAAAGACCTCTAATAGGAATTGCCAGAAAAAGAAAGTTCTCTTTCTCAACAAAAAATATTGGTGGAATGACCGGTGGCATAGGACACTCGTTAACTAGCTAAGAACGTTTATGCAAACAAACAATCCAAGTAACTTGTGTCCGCCCCATGAGTCCATCCAACCATGAGAAGGAAACTTCCAGGCAAAAGCACTACTTGAAGGCACACATTTCACCGCGATCTGAAATAAAACTTCACACGAGTTGAAAGGTGAAAAGACCTCTTCGGAGGCACGCATTCCACCGAGATCTGAAATAAAACTTCACAAGTGTTGGAATGTGAAAAGCCCTATTCAGAGACCCATTTCACCAGAGTTGAAATGCTAAAAAACCTCTTCGAAGGCACACATTTCACCGCGATCAGAAATAAAACTTCACACGAGTCGAAATGTGAAAAGCCCTCTTCGGAGGCCCGCTTCCCAGCGAATAGGGGGAGAATAAAAGCCTCTCCCCAGAGGCAGAAACAAAAAGCCTTCTCCGGAGGCCCGCTTCCCAGCGAACAGGGAAAGAATAAAAGCCTCTCCCCAGAGGCAGAAACAAAAAGCCCTCTTCGGAGGCCCTCTCCCTGCGTACAAGGAAAAAACAAAAGCCCTCTCCTCAGAGGCACAAAACAAAAAAGCCCTCTTCCCAGAGGCACAATAAAATAAAAAAGCCTTCTTCCCAGAGGCACAATCAAACAAAAGCCCTCTCCGGAGGCACAAACAGGTCAAAGCCCTCTTCGGAGGCACAAACAGGACAAAGCCCTTTTTCGGAGGCCCACTTTACCATGAAAGAAAATTCACTTGACAAAAATATAAGTGACTTTCTCCGAAAGAAAAGTGTAAAAACTTCTCCATAAAAAAAAGAGTGAGAAAGAAAGAAAGAGAAACTTCTCCAATACGAGGCGCATTCTACTAAATCAGAAAAATATTTCCTTAAAATGGAAAAATTATTCTATAAAGTACATATGCAAACCTCCTTCAAATGGAAAGGATTTTCTCTAAAGAAAGAGTTTAAGTCTTCTCGAAATAAAAGAGTTGTTCTCCAAAATTTTGCCAATGTGAAAGAGGTTGCAATAAACCATGGTATGGGGGCAATATAATATAGTTACAAAAATAAAAACAATGCTCAAGCAACATACCATAGGTTTACTGCAACATCACAAAGAGAAAATAAAGAAACTTGTATGAAAAAGAAGAATAAATGCATTCTCAAAAGCGGACAGAGGTTTGTACAAGTAAAAGAATCATTTTATTCCATACTATAAATTTTCTATACATGTGCAGGTGTCAAAACAAAAGAAGACGGGGACCGGCACACGCACAATCTCCGGTCAACACAAGTCTCTATATATACAAGCAAAAAAGCGAGACGAAAAGTATAAGTCTGAAACCCATCACTTCTTCTTCCTGCCACCTTTTGAGCCTTCACCTTGCCGGATGATTAACTTTTTAGGTCGGCTTGTGAAAGTAGGGGAAGAAAGAGGAAGGGGTGCAATTGGACTTTCTTTTGCTTTTCCTTCGTCGGTAGAAGCTTCTCTCCTTTTCTTTGAGACTCCACGCTTCCCCTTCTTCCTTGAAGAAGACTCACTGCCCGGAGTGAAAAGTGCAAACAACTATATGTCGTCGGAAATAGTTTGCTCCGGGGTTCTTTCGCCTTCTTCAGGTTCCTCGGTCTTCTGTTCTTGTTAAGCGACCAGGTCATCCAAGCCTTGAAGAGCTTCTATCTGCTCCTCTTGTGACCTGGGATGAGAAATGGAGGGGGAGAAATCTGAAGAGGCGGAGAGGAAACAAATGGAAGACGGGACGGTTGAACAACACTTGGCGCTTTCACTACAGGAGAAGAGAAGTTAAAGTCAAAATCTCTCGTAAAAAGGGGAGAAAGTGGTGCGTCAAGATTTAAGTAATAATTAAAAAGTTCATCAAGCTCATGTGAAGAAAGCAAGCAGTCCACTTGAGCGAGATCAACATTGAGGTTACCTGGAGAGGTAGGCTTTACTATGTCAACTTCATAGTCCTACGCTTCAGCGCTTTCTTGAGTCTCATCTCTAGTGCGGGCGGTGGCACTTTCAGTAACAGCTTTAGCAGGAGGAGGAGAATGGGAACTAGAGGCAACAATATCAATGTCGGCCGAAACCGAAGGTTGAACTGGGACGGTTGAGATTGTCTTCCCTAAATGTTCTCCTTCTGTCATTTCGGCTCTCTCTTTGGCGAGTTGCTCCGTTCCCCTGGCAAGAGCGGCACATGCATCATCATCCAGATAGTGTGCCATTAAGTCTACTTCGGCATATCCGGCTCCTCCAAGCATATCAAGTGCGGCCTCCCACACTTTGGCCAAAGTGATTTCATACTCCGGTCCCAAATATTTAAGGCTACCGCGCCCCAGAACACTATGGATGTAAAACTCGAATAGAGTGGAGCTGACATCGGCTTTAGTTGCCATATGAGATTCTTCAGCTGCTGCTTTGCCGACAATAGCTTCATCACGCTCCTTTTCAGCTTCAGAAAGTCGAGCTTTGTGTAGTTCAATCTCCAAGTTCTGGGAGTTGGTTTTTTCTCGTAGTTGAGCAACCTCAGATCGGTAGTTTTCTACAGCTTTCTGTTGTGCTTCAAATTTGGCTTCAGCGTCTCTCTGTGCAGCATGATCGTCTCTCACCTGTTTTTGAAGCACCTCTTCTCTTTGAGAGTAGGAAGTATAAGAAGTGGCGAGCTCTTCTTTAAGTTTTTCAACTTCCGTTTCAAGCTTCTCGTCTCGGCATCATGCTGATCAAGTGTTTTCTGCCACTCGGATTTGACATTTTTCATAGTCAGCATGGCTTCGAGGTTTGCGCGATTTACTCTTTGAAGCTCGTCAACAAGTTTCTGCCAACCATATGTTCTCTCGTTATCGAGTTTGACGGCATCAAGATTGCGCAACATGGCTTGCTTATCAATCGGGACCAAGTCAGGATCGAAACGCACTCCCTTTAAGCACCAGTGCGGAAATCGGCATTGAAGAGTAGCCGGACCCTGTCCAACTTGATAGGGGGCCTACTTATGGTTGTTTGAATATCGGTTCTTTGAAGGGGGAGACCCGGAAGGAATTTTCAAAGAGACGGGAGCAGTGGGCTTTTCAGAGAGTTCAGATGTCATTTTTTCACCAAGTTTGGCCCATTTGCTCGGGTCCTCAACGACATGGATTTCTCCCTTGTCATGACGGGATTTTCGCTTGTGGGAATCATCCTCTCTCTGGAAAGAATCATGCCGTTCGTCCCGTCTCCCATAGCATTCTTTATTAGCGCGCTTCTTATGAGCCTTCCTCGCAGCTCTTTCTTCGTCAGTTTCCCAAGAGGCAGGAAGATACCTCCTGGGGTCATAAGAACTGCGCTTCACATAACACTGGAAATCGTCGTAGTAAGAGCCATTTCATCCTATTGGAGAGCCTAAAAATGAAGAAAAAAATAAACTCATAAATCTTCAAAGCAAGGAAGTTGAACGCATATAAGTGCCAAAAAGTCCTAAGTGTGTGTAACGTGCAAACTACGCGCATCAAACTACGAACCACTCCTTGGTTGGGGGTGATGGCAGATTTTACAGCAAGTGTTAATTCTTAGGATGACGGAGTTGGTTGCAAGATGGATGTCGCTTCAACTGCTGGAGAAGTAACTTTAGCAATGATAGGATCATCTTTGAAAAGCTCCTTTGAAGTAATCATCAGGTCGCTCAACCCTTCATAAGTATCATCACCGCTGTGCCTGGCGGGGCTTGTTCTCTCAGTTCCTTCGTCGCCAGATTTCCCGGATTATTGGGGAGGCTCCTCTTCTTCGATAACCGAGGCAAGTGCAAGTTTGCCGAATGGCCCCGCAACATCAATTGAAGTAGAACACTTTACCAATGAAGCCTCAACAGTATGTTCTTTCGGTGTAAGTTCTCCAACGGAAACTAGGGCATCCGATGTCTCTACTGGAGAATTAGGGACGTCATGAGGCTGAGTAGAACGAGAAGGATGCAGAAGCCCGTATTGGTGAAGAAGTTCATATTTCTGTAAAAACTTAATACTTCTTTCCTCAACCGGCACGGCACTTAATCTTTCAAAAGTCGTTTTGTGATTGGGATCTCTAGAGGGAGGAGGAAGCGCTGTAAAAGAAAAGAATGAAATTAGCACTTAGCAATTCGAATCTCGAAAAACTCAGAAATGGAACGAACGGGAATGAGCAATCTTACTTCCTACTCTCCAGATGGCGCAAAATCCTGGAGGGCAACGAACGAAGAAGAATTGATTTAAGAACCCATGGGCGCCTTCCGGAAGATCGACAATCAATCTACGGTTTCTGGCGCTTCTCACGAGTGTGATCGAGGAATGGTCTTTGTTCTTTGCGAATGTGCACAAGTAACAAATTTCTTCAAAACTCGAAAGACAATCAAGTGTCCTCCTGAACAGCAAACAAAGTCCCATTAGGATGGCATGGCCATTGGGATGCAGTTGGAAAGGAGAGATAGTTAATCGAAGAAGGAGTCGTTGAAGAAAGTCATTGAAAGGATGAATGGCACCGCATAGGCACATCTGATGAATGACAGTGACAAAACCGAGAGGTGGCTTATCAGCAGTATAATTTGGCCCAGGAAGTATAGCATCTGCTTTGGCAATACCAAATTGAATACGTAATTGGTTGAATGCCCGCTGCATCAGGGTAGTTGGAGTTCTTTCCGGAGGATTATCCAATGGGTTGGCTATCGGGAAGACTCCTTCAGATTGCTCTATTATCACTTCTTGAGAAGACATTCTACACAAGGAACTGGATATTCAAATATGAAGGTGCATGTTTCCTAAATGTGTGAAGTGTTGTGTAAAACTAACAAAATGACAAGAAAATATAACTGAAATAAACTAATACGCAATTGCCAATTTTAAAGTTTCAGGGCTTGTTGTTTTAAGTCCAAATACAAGTGCAGTGTTGATGCAAACAAGTCAGTTTTAATTGATTAATATGGCTTTGCTTTAATACTTCACTTGAATTTGTTGATTCACAGCATTTCATATAATTTCTTTAAGTTGATTATCTTTTGTCGACTAATCTGTCATTCGATGTGGGCGATCAGTGGCGGTATATTCGTCCCATTTTTCTACAGATGTTGTATTTAACAGGTTGTTAGCATTAAAGTTAATGAGATCTGTAAATAAGTGCAAAAAGTTGAGGAATGTTATCTCGACAATTGAAGTTGGGAATTCAGTTCAGCAATGTCATGTTCATTTAAGTTGAAAGGAGTTCAGGGCAATACAAAATAGGCTAAGTCCTAGGTCGTTCAATTGCATACGCGACCTACGACCTACGACCTATGCAACTGCATACGCGACCTACGACCTAAGTCCTAGTTAAGAAGTTAAATCATCAATCTCTTAGGTCGCACTTCTTTAAAGTTTCATGGAAAAGACAGTACAGGTTCGGCTATGTCTTAGGTCGCTCGAGCGTACACACGACTTAAAGATAGGTCGCAAGTGTGATAGGTCGCAAGTGCGATAGGTCGCAAGTATGGTAGGTCACAAGTATGGTAGATCGCAAGTATGACAGGTCGTGTGATTCACAATTAAACCGATAGGCCCAAGGCCTGTCATCCACTCGAATGCAACCACACATCCATCACCTCACAATCACCAGAAGTGCAACGATTCAACCTGGAATCCAATAACCCATCAACCCGTTAAGAGCCTTCTCACGCCCTCCAAACTCGCAGACTAGTTAATTCGAGGCACTACAATCCATCATCTCCTCGTCAAATCATCAAGGATCACCCAAAACCGAATCGATTTACCTCAATTCCATTAGAAATCGATCGTGGCATGAAACATAAAAATTCGAAGTTGGATTGGAGGTTAGAGGCGGGAATCCAGGACTCGTGGTTTAATGATGGTCGTGAATTGAACAGAGAACGGATTCACTTACGTAATGAGGTTGCAAGGATGATCGATGATCGGTGAGTTCAGGTTGGAAGTTTCTTTAATGGCGTTTCTAAAGGCTGCAGCAAGCAAGGAGGAAGAAGTGACTTAGCGGATTATATAGGGGGAAAAGAGGAAGACGAATGGACACGCGAGTTAACTTATCTCTTAGGTCGCTCACGACCTATGGCATAGGCGTATACTTCGAGGGGCAAATGTTAACTCCTCTATTGCAGGGCTCAACGACCTAAGAGAAATAAGCGATCTAAAAGAATTATGATATGAATGACCTAACGACCTAAAGACCCCCATCAACCTAGCGACCTAAAGATATCGCGACCTAACGGCCTGAGCTTATCAAACGACCTAACGACCTAACCATCAAAAACATGTCACTACAAAGAGGCTTCGCGACCTATGGCCTAAAGCGACCAAACTATCTGTAGGATGTAGCGACCTAAAGTGTGAAGCGACCTGGTAGCTAAGTGGATTTACCGACCTAACGGATTAAAGAGCCTAATGACCTAATGAGCTAACGAGTTAACGGTCTAAAGTATCTAACGACCTAGCGACCTAAGGACTTAACGACATAGCGAGCTATACAAAACCGGGGTAACTTCTCTCCCTTACATCATTCCTTCCTTAGGTTGCCCATGACCTATGACTTGTTCAGGTGATCAAGGGGGCTCCTATTAGGCTGTAAACCATGTCTACTAAGTGGCTCACGACCTAATGCCTATTCTTAAGTCGTCTACGACCTACGACCTAACTCCGAACTCTCCAATAAATACCCCACGTACTCCAACAGGAAGGCGATCTTTTGGGCTCGTTTCTGGAATACTGATACTCTGCTGAATTCTCGACTCACTCGACACCTCAAACATGAAAGATGTCTCAACGAACTTCAAGAAGAAATCTAACACATTCAACATGGAATCAAAGAGTTCATCTACATCGAAGTTTTAGTCGTTTGTCCTAGCAGTGTAGTAATCAAAGATTGTTGTAAATTTGTAATTGATTCAGCAATAAAGAAGATTAAAGTGGACGTAGGCTTAACTTGAAGCCTAACCACTATAAAACTGTTGTCTTCTTACTGTTTTTCTGTGACTTTTCTACTTGTTTCTAATTCCCGTATTCACGGGTGGTGCTTTCACTTAATATCTACAAACACCGGGCTGTTAGTGTTCAATTTTAAGCGTTAACAGCAGATGGTCAGTCCATGGCCATTTGCTATTTGGGGAATAGATCTGATCAGGCCATTGCCGACCGCCAAGTCCGGAATCAGATATGCCATTGTTGCTGTTGATTATTTCACTAAATGGGCTGACTCTGAACCATTAGCTACTATTACCTTTAAAAAGATGATAAACTTTGTGACTAAGAATGTCATTTGCAGGTATGGTGTGCCTCAAAAGATAATCACAAACAATGGAACCCAATTTGAAAGTGAAGAGTTCCAAAATTTTTGCAAGCGATTCAAGATCCAAAAAAGCTTTTCAGCAGTGGCTCATCCGCCGGCAAACGGGCAAGTGCAAGAAGTAAACAAAATTATCAAATCAACCATAAAAACACAGCGGAAAAAGAAAAAGGTGGTTGGGTCGATAAGCTACCACTAGCAATATGGGCATACAGAACTACCCACAAAACTGCGACTGGGCACACTCCGTTCTCATTAGCGTATGGATCAGAAGTAATGATTCCGGTGGAAATAGAAGTCCCTTGACAAAGAAGAATTCATTTCAACCAAGATGAAAATGAAGAGGCTCAACTCAGAGTTGCAGCTCATTAGCAAAGAATTGCCAGGCACTTCAATTCCAAAGTTCGCCGACGCAGCTTTGAGATTGGGGATCTAGTCTTAAAAAGGATCATGAAAGCAAAAGGAGAGTTTGCGCCAAACTGGGAAGGGCTAATGTCATAAGGAAAAACTTCTTGACGACACTTTCAAACTGACAACTGTCGAAGGAGATCAAATTCCAAGAGCTTGGAACATCAATCATTTGCGTCCATATTTTACTTAAAAGCTTTGCTTAAATTTGTAAAATGATTATGGATGAATGATTCTTTTATGGCAAGCTATTGTAAAACAAAGTGCAAATGAATAACAAGAACTATAAAGTGGATGTAGGCCCAGTTATTGGCCGAACCACTATAAATCTTGTGTTTTCTACTATTATGAAATGCCTGTTTTGTCTCGATGTGTAAATACTTTAAATGTATTTCTAAAATGTCGATTTAACATTGCAGGCTCTTAAAACAATGCCTACCTATCATAAGACCAAGCGATCCCTGAAATCATTCAATAAAAAATGTCAAGCCAAAAAAATTCCAGATTCCAAATCCTATATAAGGAGTGTTAATGCAAACAGTTAGTGATTCCGTCGGACTCACTTAACAATAAAGTGTACTTCTTTCGATAAGAACAAACTACTTGCAAAAAGAAAGGAACATGTGCTTGGAAATGTTAACAGGGAATTGCTGATGAGCAAACGACAAACAGACAAGGGCGAGCAGACAGAAAATAGCCAAAAAGGAGTCCTTCCTCTAAACAAAAAGGTTGGTGGAACCACTGGAGAAGCACCTTCCCAAGACGAAGGCACCAGGCCCTTGCTAGCTAATTGCGATCGTTTGAGTAAACGAACATCTGGTTGGATAGCTTGCGTCTACCCCATGGATCCACTTAACCATGAGACGCAACCTTCATGGCAAGCCGACCACCCCAAAGACCTCTTCGGAGGCAAAAGAACTCTTCGAAGGCACAAGCCCTCTTCGGACGCACAACTCTTCGGAGGATAAAGACCTCTTCGGAGGCAAAAGGCTTCTTCGGAAGCACAAGCCCTCTTCGGAGGCACAACTCTTCCGAGGTTAAAGCCCTCTAACGAGGCACGCCGAAAAAAGAAAGTTCTCTACTCGACCAAAAAAGATTGGTGGAATCACCGAGGGCCCTTGTTAATTAGTTTCGATCGTTTATGCAAACGGACATCCAATTAAGTAACTTACGTACGCCCCGTGAATCCATTCAACCATGAGAGAGTAAATTTCAGGCAATCAAATAAAGCCTTCTTCGGAGGCACTCGCCGTCACCAAAGGCACACACCTGCCCTCTTCGGAGGTAGAATCCCTCTCCCGAGGCACAAAAAGCCCTCTTCGGAGGCACTCTCCTTCACCAAAGGCACACACCTGCCCTCTTCGGAGGTAGAAGCCATCTCCCGAGGCACTACAAGACTTCTTCGGAGGCACAAGACCTCTTCAAAGGCAAAATACCTCTTCG
This sequence comes from Allium cepa, assembly GCA_030765085.1. Taxonomy (NCBI): domain Eukaryota; kingdom Viridiplantae; phylum Streptophyta; class Magnoliopsida; order Asparagales; family Amaryllidaceae; genus Allium; species Allium cepa. Next base: position 946,960,304 of record CM060943.1, on the reverse strand, counting down.
TAGGCACAAGCCCTCTTCGGAGGCACAACTCTTTGGAGGATAAAGACCTCTTCGGAGGCAAAAGACCTCTTCGGAGGAACAAGCCCTCTTCGGAGGCACAACTCTTCGGAGGATAAAGACCTCTTCGGAGGCAAAAGACCTCTTTAGAGGCACAAGACCTCTTCAGAGGCACATCACAAGAAAATCACTTTCATGCAAACGAAGCAAAAAAGCCCTCCAACGAGGCACAACGAGAATAAAGAAAAAAGAAAATGAAGAAATCCCTCTCTGGAGGCACAATACAGCTCTCAAGGGAAGATCAATTTCCCCATCCTGGAAATATTCTTTCCCAGAAGTTGTAGTGCCAATTCAAAGCCTTCTTTGGAAACTCATTTCACCGCATAGGAGAATCCACTTGTCAAAAAAATAAAATATAAAAGTGACTATCTCCGAAAGTGAAGTGCAAAAACTTTTTCAAACAAAAGAGAGAGAAGACTTCTCCAATACAAGGCACACTCTACCAAAGTAGGGTAACATTTCCTCAAAATGGAAAAATTATTCTCTAAAGAAAGAGTGCAAGACTTCTCAAAATAGAGGAAGTGTTCTCCAACTTAAGAGTGCAAATCTTATCGAAATAGAAGGATTGTTCTCCAACTTAAAGAATGCAAGTATTCTCAGAAGAACTGTTCTCTAAAGTTTTATCAATTGAAAGAAATTGCAATAAGCCGTGATATGGGGGCAATACAATACAACATAGCTATATTAATAAAAGCAACGCTCAAACAACATACCACAAACTTATTGCAATATCACAGTGAAGAAACCTTTGCGAAAATAAGGAATAAATGCATTTATAAATACAGTCAAAGATTGTACAAGTAAAAAGAATCATTTCATTCCATATTATAAATTTTTTATACATGTGCAGGTTTCAAAAAAGCGGAGACCGGTGCCCGCACAAATTCCGGTCAATAAAAGCCTTTATGTACAAGCAAAAAGCAAAACAAGAAGAGTACAGCGAGACGCATTATTTCTTCTTCCCGCCACCTCTAAATCCCTCGCCTGGCCTAATGGTTCACTTTGGGAGCCATCCTGGACGAGTCGGGGAAGAAGGAGATAGAGGTGCAGCCGGGCCTAATTCCACCTTCTCTTCACCAGCAGAAGTGCTCTTCCTTCTCCTCTTTGAAATTGCACGCTTCCCCTTCTTCCTTGAAGAAGACTTACTACCTGGAGTGATAAGTGTAGACAGTTTTGTGTCGTCATAAATTTGCTCCAGAATCTTTTCACCTTCTTCATGTTCCTAAGCCTTCTGCTCTTGCGAAGCGGATGGGTCATCCAAGCCTTGAAGGGATTCTATTAATTCTTCTTGCGACCCCGGTTGAGAAGCAGAAGGAGGCGAAACTTGAAGAGATGGGGGTGGAACAGCTGGAAGAGGAGAAGTCTGTGCAACATTTGGCGTTTTCACTACAGAAGAAGAGAAGTTAAAATCAGTATTCCCCCGCAAAGAGAGGAGATAGTGGCACGTTAAGACTTAAGATAATCAAAAAGTTCGTCAAGTTTATGTGAAGTGAACAAGCAATCCACTTGAGCTAAATCAACGTTGAAGTTACCTGGAGAAGTTGGCTTTATAATGTCAAATTCAAAGCCTTGTGCTTTAGTGCTTTCTTGAGCCGCATCTACAGTGTGAGCGGTTACAATTTCAATGTCAGCTTTGGCAGGTGGCGAGGAATGGGAACTAGAGCCGATGATATCAATGTCGGCCGAAACCGAAGGAAGAGTCGGGTCGGTCGAATGTGCCTTCCCTAAAGGTTCTCCTCCCGCCGTTCCGGCTCGTTGTTTAGCAAGTTGCTCCTTCCCCTTGGCAAGGGCGGCACGTGCATCATCATCCAGATAATGTGCCTCAAGATCTGCTTCAGCGTAGCCCGCACCTCCAATCATATCAATTGCGGCCTCCCACACTTTGGCCAAAGTGATTTCGTACTTTGGACCCAAAAATGAAAGGCTACCGCGCCCCAAAACACTATGAATGTAAAACTCGAATAAGGTAGAGCTGATGTTGGCCTTGGTCGCTTCACGGGATTCTTCGGCTGCTGCTTTGCCGGAGATAGCTTCATCACGCTCTTTTTCAACTTTAGAAAGTTGAGGTTTTAACATTTCAATTTCCAAGTTCTAGGAGCTGGTTTTTTCTCGCAACTGAGCAACGTCAGTTCGGTAGCTTTCTACAACTTGCTGCTGTGCTTCGAATTTAACTTCAGTATCTCTTTGTCCGGCGTGAGCATCTCTCACCTGTTTTTGAAGCACTTCTTCTTTTTGAGAATAAGAAGTGGAAGAAGTGGCAAGCTCTTCTTTGAGTTTCTCAATTTCCGCTTCAAGCTTATCATTGTAAGCGGCGAAGCTCTTCATCTCTGCATCATGCTGGTCGAGAATTTTCTACCACTCGGATTTATCGTTTTCCATAGTCGGCATGGCTTCAAGATTTACGCGGTTTACTCTTTGATGCTCGTCAACAAGTTTTTTCTAACCAGACATTCTCGCAATATCGAGTTTGATGGCTTCAAGATTTAGCAACATAGCTTGCTTGTCGATTGGGGCCAAATCAAGATCAAAACGCACTCCTTTTAAGCACCAGTGCGGAAACCGGCTTTGAAGAGTAGCTGGACCCTGTCCAACTTGATACGAGGGCCTACTAATGATTGTTTGAATATCAGCCCTTTGATGGGAAGGAGAGCTGGAAGGGATTTCCAAAGAGATGGGAGCAGCAGGCTTTTCAGAAATTGTAGACTTCGGCCTTTCTCTAAGCTTGGCCCGTTTACGTGGATCTTCAGCAATGTGACTTTTCCCCTTGTCATCATGAGATTTTCTTTTGTGGGAATCATCACCTCTCTGGGAAGAATCATGTCGCTCATCCCTTCTCCCATAGCGCTCTTCAAAAGCCCGCCTTTCGCGAGCTTTTCTTGCGGCTCTTTCTTCGTCGATCTCCCTAGAGGTAGGAAGATACCGCTTTGGATCATAAGAGTCCTTCTTCCATAACATTGAAAATCATCATAGTAAGAGCCGCTACGTCCCATTGGAGAACTTGAAAATGAAGAATGGACAAGTTTAGAAATCTTCAAAGCAAAGAAGTTAAGTACACAAAGCTGCTAAAATCCTAAGTGTGTGTGGCGTGTGAACTACGCGCGTCAAGCTACAAACCACTCTTCGGCTTAAGAGTTATCTCTTGGGTTGATGGAGTTGTTTGCAAAACTGATGTTACTTCAACCACTGGAGAAGAAAGTTTAGAAGCGGTAGAATTATCCTTGAAGAGTTCACGTGAAGTAACCACCAAATCGCTCAACCTCTCAAAAATATCATCATCGTCACGCCCAGCGGGACTCTTTTTCTCAGCTCCTTCATCAGCAGCCTTCCTGGAGTGCTGAGGAGGTTCCTCTTCTTCGATAACCAGGGGAAGTAAAAATTTGCCGGATTACCCCGTGACGTCAATGGAAGCAGAACATTTTACCAATGAAGCCTCAGCAGTAAGTTCCTTCGGTGCATGTTCTTCGACAGAAACTGGGGCATCCGATATTTCTGCTCTAGAACCAGGGGCATCTTGAAGATGAGTAGATCGAGAGGGGTGCAAAAGTCCGAATTGATGCAAAAATTCATCATTCAGCAAAAAATTAATGCTTCTCTCCTCAACTGCCACAATGCTTAGTCTTTCAAAAATCGGCTTATGGCTTGTATCTTTAGAAGGAGGAGGAAGTGCTGTAAAAGTAAAGAATGAAGTTAGCATTTAACAATTCAGATTTTGGAAAGTTCAAAAACGGAAAGAACAGAGAAAGGCAAGCTTACTTTCTATTCTCCAAATGTTGTAAAATCATGGGGGGCAACGGACGAAGAAAAATTAATTCAGAAACCCATGGGCGCTTTCGGGAAGATCAGTGATCAATTTCCGGTTCCTTGCGCTTCTCACAAGTATTATAGAAGGGTGATCTTTGTTCTTTGCGAATGTGCATAAGTAACAAATTTCTTCAAAGCTTGGAAGACGGTCGAGTGTCCTCCTGAACAGTACACATAGTCCCACCAAGATGGCGTAGCCATTGGGGTGCAACTGGAAGGGAGAGATAGTCAACTGGAGAAGGAGTTGTCGAAGAAACTCATTTAAGGGAGGAATAGCTCCACTCGAGCACATTTGACGATTAACTACGATAAAGCCAAGAGGTGGTCTGTCAGCAGTATCGTTTATCCCCGGAAGCAAAGCATCAGCCTCAGCAATACCAAATTGGATACATAGTTGATTGAACACCTGTTGATTCAAGAGTAGTTGGAGTTCTTTCCAGGGGATCATCCAAATCGTTAGCTATTGGAAAGACCTCTCCAGCTTTCTCTACTATCTCTTCTTGAGAAATCATTCTACACAAAGAACTGGATATTCAAATATGAAGGTGCACGTTTCCTAAATGTGTGAAGTGTTGTGCAAAACTAATAAAATGACAAGCAGATGTGACTGAAATTAAACTAATAAGCATTTGTCCATTATAAAGTTTCAGGGCTTGTTATTTTAGGTCCAAGTACAAGTGCAGTGTTGATGCAAACAGATCAGCTTTAGTTGATTAAATTTTGTTTTGCGTTAATAATTCATTTGAATTTATTGATTCATAGCAGTTCGTTCGTATAATCTCTTTAAGTTGATTATTCTTTATCGACTAATCCTTCATTCGATGTGGGCAATCAGTGGCAGTATATTCGCCCTAGTTTTCTGCAAATGTTGTATTTAACAGGTTGTAAGAATTAAAGATAATACAATCTGTAAAGGAGTACAACGAGTTCAAGTAGTTCATTCTAGCTGTTCAAGTTGGAAATTTAATCAAGTTCTATCAAAATTTTCAATTGTTCAAGTACTGATCAAGTCCTTAAGTCGCAGGAACGAGTCAAGCAAGCTCGGGGACTATTTAAATCGTCCAGATCAAACCCAACGACTTAACAAAAGTCAAAAATTTTAAGTCGCATTGTTTTAGGCCAGGCAGTACAAAACTGGCTAAGTCCTAGGTCGCTCGAATGCAGACGCGACCTAAAAAATTAAGTCGCAAAAGGTGATGCTGCAAGAAGCTAGGTCGCGAATTTGAAGGTCGTTCAGCTTCCCTTAGATCGCAAGGATTCTTAAGTCGGCCGGTTTGTTAGGTCGGCCAAATCTGTTAAGTCGTAAAGGGTGTTATGTCGCTCAGAATCACTAGGTCGCTTCTGATGTAATTCAGCAATCTCGAGCTATCCCCTATCAAAACCGCTATGACCTACTTTCCTTAACCTGCTAAGTCCTCTCCACTCGATAGCTCGCTATCTCGTTAATTTGTGATCTGATAACCCATTATCACCTACACAATTAAATCCATCATCCTCTTAGTGAAATCTATTATCTCTCCATACCACCAAATCACCCAAAACTGATTCAAATCATCTTAGTTCCATCATAGATCCAACGCACTGCTATGCTCTCGTGAATCACAACGACAACTTAACCAATGACAATCGAAAATCGATCGCAACATGACTCGAAGTGAAACGCGACGCATGGATTTGGACTAGGGTCAGAAGATGAGGATTCACAATTCGGCGGTGATCATGGTTGGATAAAGATTGTATTCACTTATGTAATATGATAGTAGAGATGAATCGACGACTGGTTAGATTGAATTCGCCTTTGAGAGCTCGAAGGTTTGTTAATGGCAAATCAGGTTGTCACAGCAGTTAATGATAAAGAAACGAGCTAACAACTTATATAGGGCAAGGAAAAGACGACGAATGGACATGCGAGTTAGCAAATCTCTTGAGTCGCTCACGACCTAGCAGAATTAGGTCGAAGCACACGACCTACGACATAGGCGTGTACTTCGAGCGGCAAATGTTAACTCCTCTATATCATGACTCAACGACCTAAGGAAATAAGCAACCGAAGGAATTAATGTGTGAACAAGCTAACTGGGATGAAGCTCTACAATGACCTAGCGTCCTAAAGTTATCATGACCTAGCGACCTAGCGACCTAGCGAAAGCCAAGACAATCCCTTATGTCGCAACTTCCTATGCCGCTTCTCCCTAAGTCGCTACTACTCCCACAACTAGCCTAGGTCGCTCCACTAGGTACCTCCGTTGAGTCGCTTACCACTCTCCCCTAGGTCGCCCACGACCTGGTAACCCACTCAGATAAGACCAAGTGCAACCAAGATGAGCCGTAGCTTGTATCCCTTAGGTCACTCGCGACCTACGACCTACCCTTAGGTCGTTCGCGACCTAAAACTTAACCCAGATTTTCCCTACAAATACTGCACCTGCTCTAACTGTGAGGAGACTTTTGGCTCATTTCTGGAACGCCTATACACTGCTGATTTCTCGAATCATTCGACACTTCAAACATAAAAGAAACTTCAACGAATATCAATAAGAGATCTAATACATTCAACATGAATTTGAAGAATTCTCCTACATCAGAGTTCTAGTTATTTGTCTAAGTGGTGTTGTAATCGAAGATTATTGTGTAAGTTGTGATTGAATCAGCGATAAAGGAGATTAAAGTGGACGTAGGCTTAACTTGAAGCAGAACCACTATAAAACTGTTGTCTCTTTACTGTTTTTTCTGTGACTTTTCTACTTACTTCTAATTCCCATATTGGCGAGTGGTGCTTTCACTTTATCCCTACTTACACCGGGGTGTTAGTGTTCAATTTTAGCGTTAACAAGTGGTATCAGAGCTAAGGTTGAACTTTAGCTCAAGAGTATAACACGTTAAGTAGCTTATTAGAGATAGGGCGAAGTATACCCTAAAATGAGTAATCCCTAAGATATCCGTTCAAATGCCCCACGAGATAGGGGACAGGGGAGTACCACTATAAATGGTCAATGCCCTGCGACAGTGGGAATAACTTTCTCTATCAATATCCTTTGATTCGATTCCAATTCTTTTTTATTGCTCCATAGCAGCTACATGAAGAAGTTTCGGTGTGATTATGGCCCTATGAATCGTTGTAGAAAATCCTTGCTTCGTATCTTCATTGGTTTCTTATCAATTTTTTTGATTTAAACCTTAATGAATAATGAATTTGAAATTTGGAATTGAAAATTTTAAATAAATTGGAAATTTTAAATTAAGTTAAATTGATTAATAGAATATGGGGCTAAATTTGAATTGTATCCATAAAACGATTTCGTTTAAAACCAAATTCGAGATTCTGTTATAATTTCTTGTGAATATCGAAGTCCGAAGAGGGACAAGTTGGTATATAATTTGAGATATTCCGACTTGAGTTTGGAATCCATATCTAGTGTTTGAGAACTGTGGAAAATCAAATCCATTTGTCTATTGTTTGGGTCTCGATATATTCTACGGACGGTTAGTTATCCATCGGACTAACAAGTGCCTTGCTATTTCATAGATCTGGACAACCCGAGTTTCTTGTGAAGGGATAAATAGATTCGTTCTTGTATCTATCTGTGATATTTTGATTTGGTAAGCCAAATGCAGAATAGATATTTACTTTGATTTGATGAAACATTTTTCATCTATCTTTCATCTATCTCTGTGTTATTTTCGTGCCTGTAAATTTCGGGGACGAAATTTCTTTAAAGGGGAAGTCAGTAACGACCCCAATTTTGAAATTTATTTTAATTAATAGTTAATTTAAATTTTTAATAATTTTTGGAATAAACTTGAAATTTGAATATTTAATTTGTATTTGAATTTAAATTTTAATTTAATGACTTAGGAAAAATATGTGTTAAATCATTTGAATTTAAATCTTATATATATATGTGACCTCGGTAGAAAAATAAATAATGATAAACTAAAAATAGACTTGTACAGAATTTCTTTTATATTTTAAAGTAAGATGATAAAGCAAAAGATATAATATATTCAAGTATAAGTGTAAAAGTATATTTGTACATAAGTTAAAATCTATAAGCAATAACTAAGAAAAACAAATGTATGTATGAAAGTAAAGTACGAAAGAAAAGATATAAAAAAATAAACAAAGAAAATACAATTAGCCTGCATAAATTTGTAAACAAATGAAAATATCTTCCAACAAAACAAATAAATAATAATAAATACACGTGTTTAAGATTCAAACAACATTATCAGCCGAGTAAAGAAATGTAGGCAAGCATAAATAAAGTGTACAAGAAAAATATTAGTATAATAAAACAAAAGCATAGAAATAAAATACATTCATATATGAACAAGGACAAGTAGGTATGGAATGCAGTAAGGCAAAAGTGTATACAAGTATGTAAAAGCAAACATCTTCAGCCATGCCTTGTGTGGTACAAACAAAATATAACATTACCCTGTACAAACAATATAGGTACCTGTATTTTTCTTCCATATATACCAACCTTCTGTATCTCAGTTTCATTCATTTTTCAAGCTGAGAAAATATAAGGCATGCATCATCTAAAATTTAAACAAAAAATTCAACTGCAAACAACCATAATTCAACACTTCAATTCAAAACCAGAGGATTAAGATAAGCTTCAACTTGCAATTTCAATACCCTGGTTTAAAGAACAAGCTCTGTCCATTTCTTAATCAAGTGAGTAAACGAATTATTCCATGATTTAAGTTGAATTAAATATGTGTGTATGATCTATGATTTATATGGTGCTTTGCTTGGAATTTTCTTACAGTTTGACTCTATATATATAGACATGCCAGAGTTGTATACTCCTTCTCTGTTTTGGTTATAGGTTGTAAACTAACAAGAAAACTTCAGCTTCACTTCATTTGATCATTTTTAGGTTTCAATCTTAAAACCAAATTAGTTTGTTTCCACCAAAATTAAACTTTAAAAATAGTTTCAAGCTATATGGTGACACACGGTATTTAAAATTATGTTTTATATGGAAAACTCAAACATATGTTAATTTCGAATATGATGAATCATTGATTCAGGTATATATTGGGAATTGTTATTCGAAAACATGATTTTTAAAACAAAATTCATGATTTTTCATTTAGTTAGTCATTTGCAATTTGTGGATGAACTGAAAATGGATTTCATCCAATTTCCAGCGATCGAAAATTTATTTGATGTTGAAACTCTATGTTAAGCAAGTCAGGTAGTCAATCATATCAGAAAAAATGGAGCGATGGCGTGTAGTCGATCGCGGCGACGGCGGCAAGCTATTCTCATTTGTAGCCCTAGTTTTGTCAAGGCCGTGTATTTTGATTCGTTCGTCACCAATAGGTGATCGAGTTCAACGTGGTTTGGGGTGATGGTGGAGGAAGTGTTGACGCATGCATGGTCAGAGTTGTACGAACTCTGGTGGTCGAAATTTAAAGTACTGCGCGTTGACAGGTTTGAGGTGGGATTGCTTTTGCATGTTACAGGTTTCATTTTTTTTTAACTCGAATTCATTCTCGAGGTTGGTTCACGTTTCTTGTTGGTGGTTTGGGTCAAAAGGGTCAGTGGTGACTCATGGGAGGTGGAGGCGATGATCGGAGGAGCTCCGATCCTCTGTGCACGTTCATGTGCATTTTGGTGTGTTAGTTGGATGTAAAGAAGAAGATAGTAGCTCGTCTGGAAAATATCGCGTAAACTCGAAGTAAATATCATGCACGACTCGAAGGCGATAGTTGTTGGCTCGAAGCTAGATTAGAAGGGGGAGGTTCGAAGCCATGCTCGGAGATTTGGTTGATTTGCTCAAAGCAAATTTTGAGGGGCTCGGGTATGAGTGGTTTTCCAGGTTTAAACAAAACCTGTTCTGTTTGTTTTGGAATTTTAAAATTAATTTCAAATTATAAAACAAATTTAACTTAAATTTTAAAATCAAAGCGTAAGAATGAATTCAAGTTAGTTTTGAAACTTTGTTTGGTTATTCGTTTTAAATCTTGAAATTCGAAATGAATTTGAAAGTGGATTGAATATGAATTGTCAACATATTTATAAGTGATAATAAATCATTAATAAGAATGAGATTTGTCTTAGGTTAATTAAAATGAATAATTTATTTATTTATTTTATTAATGATTTGGGTTAATTAAACAAGTAATTAAAGGTTTAAAATCATTAATTAAGGTTTAAAGATTTATTAATCAAGGAATAATTTATTTGTAAACCAAAAATATTTTAACTAATTGATTGTTAATTTACCATAACTAGAAAATTATCCATAGAAATTAATCTGATTTAAACCCATCAGATAATTAAATTGACCCTAATATTGGATGTTTAGATTATATTGGATGTTGAATTGTTTGATATCCCTGATATGTGATGCTTTGTGATATATCTTAATTTAAGTTGTAATGTAATTAATTTTTTATGGTGTAATTCATTACCTGTGATATATATATCTGTGATCTGTGAATGAAGATAAGCGTTGTAGTTGATATCGCTTATCAAATATATTGTTGTATTTGATCTGTCGTGATTGAATGATGTTGCACTATTGTGTTAAACCCCTGGACCACACTATACACACACAAATATGGATTTCAAAAGGAAATCAATTAAGTCACAGATTTTTGAAAATAGTTTTGAACTTTGAATTTTTAAATTCAAATGGTTTGAAATGGAATCGGGTTAAATGTGAAAAGTTTTTGGAATGCAATTTCAAGATAAAATTTATTTTTGAATAACTTGATTTCTCCTTGAAGTTTAAATAATTGGATTTAAATTTGAATTCAAAATTTGAAACTGAATCCTACGATTTGAATCTAGGGATTAAAGATATTATACTAGCTATATAAGGGTTAAACTATTTTAAAAGTATTGGTTTGGGAATTTGAATTTAATTCAAGGGCTTTAACTCGTGCAAATGTAATTGAATTTTTCTGAACGAAAGCTAATTGTTTTCAAATAAATAAAAGTTGTCACATAAGTAATGAACTTCCAATTTGTGTTGAAAGGTTTCAAGCTTGAAATGAAATTGAAAGGCTACAAATGAATCTTTGGAAACGAGTTTGAAAGTTATAAATCAAATCGTGATTTAAAGACTTAACGAGTTAATCCAATTAAAATGGAAATTGTTTTGAAATCTATGAATGAATCGTTATGAAACGAGGTGAACTTTGTGAAATGAATCTTTTTGTTTAAATGATTAGAAATGGTAATTTGTTTAAACCATTTAAAAGAAAAGTTTTGGGTAATAAGTTGTGACTTAACTGAGACCCCAATATCCATTTGTTTCTTGTAAATACTGCACTCACTATTCGGTTTAGCCGGGAGAGGACCTTTGTGTCATATAGCCCATTATGAATATGCGATAGTACGTTATGGATAGCATTTGAAGACCGGTGGTGAAGACCGGATACTTTCGAAAGCGAAAGGATAACTCGTCGGTTGTCTTCGCATCGAATGCTCCCTAGTATAGAGACTCCATAAGTGATGGGAAGTCCGGACGTGATTATGGATTATCCGGATTTGCAAGGGCTTCTTTGGAAGTGCCTTCGGTTCTGTTCGAACCCAAAATAGACTTGAATGGATTGTATGTTTGACATTATAAATTGAGATATAAAGCAGATTTCTTTCAAATACATTTCTGTTGGTGGCGGAGAATTTATTCTCTTAGCTTAACACCCTCCTCTGAGACGTACGAGCTCGGAGGTTATGTAGTTGAAGGTTATCAGTGATATATTCCCAATTTGGTAATGTGGCATGCTGAGTGTCGCTGATCAATTTGGTTTTGTAGTTGTAGAACTTTCTATTTACTTATGGTGGCGCCCCACTATTTAGATGGTAGCTATAGTAGGCATAGTTCGGAATGTCTATGTTGGCTAAGATTAATACTATATTTTTGAAATGTTTTCTGCACTTTGCACTTATAGTAATAATATCAAAAAATTTGCGTATCAAGCATGTTTAACTATCATAAGGAGAAATCTCCTCCAATTCTGCGTTTGCATTGTGTGTGTGCGGGAGGCCTTATGGTAGTTCCATTTTGTAAAAGCATTGCGAATCTGTTTTTAAAATATTTCTTTGTTCGTTTTTAAAGATAAACTATTTTTGTTACTCATACCAGTCCCACGACTGACCTGGAGTTTATTTTTCCTTTCCTAAACTCTAGGTGCTCACTATTTTCCACACGGGCAGTCTAGAGTTGGGTTTTTAAGATAATCAGGTTTGGTTGCCAGTTCTGGATTAATATTTGGAGCTATGGATTGCAAGCATTAGAGTTATCTTTTGAAGACTATTCTTTCTATTGGAGATCATAGTTATTCTTTCCGCTGCTATTTTCTTGCATCATATCTTTGATATATATTGATATTCATTGTATATTTATCATTGTATCAGTTATTGTATCAATGTATTATTCTTTATCATCCGCTATGTTGTTTACTTAATTTTGTTATAAACACACATCCATAAAAGTCCGTTCCGAGATCGAACTGAACCGAAGACACTTCAAAGAAGCACTTGCAATCCGGATATTCACTAATCACGTCCGGAATGACTATCACAAAGGGTGATAAAATCTCTTTACCAAAGCAACTCGGTGCAGAGACATTCGATGGATATTCCTTTAGCTTTCGAAAATACCAGGTCTTCAACACCATCTTCAAATGCAAACCTATTTCATCGTATCATTATTCGGAATGGGTTTTATGACACAAGGTCTTCTCCCGGCTAATCCGAATAATGAGCGCCTATTTTAAAAATAAGTTTTACATTCAGATTTCAAGCAAATCACAACAATTTCCTCGTTGATCTTCTTAAACAAAAGATACATCACAATCACAAAGGTTCGATGTGCGTTTCGAATCTCCATTTGGAATTCGACTCCCGGTCGCGTCGAAATTCAAATGCAATTTAAAGATCAATATTGATAGTCGGTTATTTAACTATCAATCATCATTCACAGCAATCGCTGGATTTCAAATAATTTTCCTCCAATTTTTATTTTCAACATATCTTCGCAAGATATATTTTCATATTTTAACCTTTTGAAAACAAATTTCAAATAATTTTCCTTACGCAGAAAATATTTCCAAATATCTATTCATTTCCACTGATAATCTGCCAAGTTCAAATATTCCAAAATAATTTAAAATACTTATCCAAAATATATTTGGAAATATTTAAAATAAAACTATGTTATAACACCTTTTTTAAATATTAAATAGGAAAACATTATACCGATATCTCATATAAAACTTCAAATCTAAACTATTTTTTAAATAAAATTAGTAGATAGGGTATAACTACTTAATTATCCATTTTCTAAATCAAATATCAATTTTTTAATCTTTAAAATAATCCCTTCTATAATTAAATAAATAAATCTTTAGTTTAAAGATTTAAAACAATTACGAAAAATAATTTCTCCAACGACATTCTTTCAAATTAATTTCTAAAACTTTTAATTTATACTTCAAACGCTACATCAAAAATGTACTCGGCTTTCCAGGAAAGAATTCTCTTTTCATTTCAAGATGATCGATATAGCAATTAATAAATCTTCACGATTTACTTTAATTTACATACAAAATCTGTAAAAAAAATTCTACAATTTTAAAAATAAACCAATGTTTATTTTTAAAACAAAATTCCCTTTCCTTTATAAAATTTCCATTGTGAATTTTAAATTTCCAAATATCGACTAATATACGATTTTCAAATCGTTTTCCAAATACTCACCTTCAACGCCCAAATCAATTTTCTAAATTGATTTCCAAATTTATTTCAATCACCAAATCAAATTCCAAATTGATTTCTAAATTTGTTTCAATCAACAAATCAATTTCCATATTGATTTCCCATGGGTTTTATTTTTAAAACACCAAACTAGTTTTCAAATTTAATTTCTAAATTTGTTTCAACACCAAATCGATTTTCATTCAAACACTAAATCAATTTTCGTGTTGATTTCCCAAAGATTTATTCTTTTAACACCAAATCAATTTTCTAATTTATTTTTTAAAATAAATTCCTTTATCTTTTCCAAGTTATTTAAAAACCATATTTTTAAAATAAATTCTTCACCTTTTGAATATTATTACTTGAAATGTTTAACCTTTTCCCATATTTTTTAATTTTATTCCATAAGATTTCACTATAGATTTTCTACCTAAATTAAGAGATCCAGTTTTATTTATTTCTGGTATCCTACAATACCAAAAATATATTCGGCCAAATGTTAGCCTTCAACGATTTCAATCACAAATAATGACACATAGATTATAAATAATCAATACAAAATATATGAAACAAATTCAAATGTTTGAGGAATCCGGTTGGATCCCTCCAATCTGCTTTCCTGCATCCACAAATGTTAGCACAACAATTAAATACCCTTTCCTCTTCGAGGTGGAATATCGCGATATATGGGATTTATAAAATATCATATGCTATTATGTGGCACATATGGTCTCATCCGCCATATAACGCGGGAAATCAATCACTCCAAATACATATATAGTAACAATTCCACTTCGAGGTGGAATATAGCGGTATATGGGTTTAAATATAATATCATCCGCTATTATGTGGCGCATAGGGTCTATAGTCATACAACTGATAATCATTTATCGTCCAAGCACACAATCAACAATTTTAAATTTTAACTATCTAAAATTTAAATCAGAAAAATATTTGATTGAGTGAGAAGATCTCACCTTTGCTTTTATTCTGCAATCCGTTTCCAATCCAGCTTAATTCTCTATGATTTTAGAACTCATGTAACGTTTATACAATTTATTAATTTTTGAACTAAACTGTAAGAACCTTGTTTTTTTACCGTCAAAATAAAAATTTAAAATAGAAATTTTAGTTTGAGATTTGAAAAAAAAAGAATTTGCAAACATGTTGCAAAGTCAGTTAAGTTATACTTCTTTTCACCTTCACGTGTAGAAGAAATGGGCCATTGAAACAAAAAAAATGAACGCTTTTGCTATCACAAAAGTTTGAACACTTTGGCTTTGTTGTCAACATTATCTTTAATGCAAGTATGTCATTTTCCTTCTCTAGTACACGTCACCTTAAATGCAAATGTACCACAAACCACTGCCAGAACTTGTTGCTTTGACTTTTACACAAATTTAAAAAGAAAAGTAGCCTTCATCATTTTCTTTTGTTTCAAAATTCCAGTGGTTGTGTAAAAGCTTTAATGGCAGTTCAATTCTTGCTTCTATTGGATCTCGGTTGCTAACTGATTCTGAAGCACATTAGAGGTGAGTGCAAACTCACACTTCTAATTTAAAAACTATGCCACCTATTACACTGCATACTAATGTATGTAGCAAGAGATCAAGTTACAGATCATTTTATATATGCGTTCATCTGAGTGTTGAATAAGTTTTTTTGGAACTACCATTTTTCCGGTTCGTGTTAAACTACTATTACTTGCCTTGTTTCTTTTAGTCTATGAAGCTCTTCCTTGTCCTTTTGACTGAATGTGAATAATTTGTTGTGCCAAAATTTTGATTTGTAGAAGAAAAAAAGGGGTATGTTGTCCTGGTAGTTTGGCTTCATTCATGCACGCAAAGTATATCGCCCGGTCAGTTTCTTTTCCATATTATGTTCATGCGTATGTGTAGTTGTCCAGACCATTTCGTGCAAAACGTTGTAGTATTCGAAATTTAAGTCAGGTCACTTATAATTGTGGCCAGTTTTCTTTCATGCACGTTGGAATTGTGCATGAATGCACGAAACTAAACCCAGATCACTTTATTTCTCCTACTTCATTTTGCGTGCAAGTGGTATAGTAAGAGAGTAAGTTCAGGTTGCTACAAAATTTTAGTTTAGGTTAATTATATTTGGTCTATTTTGAGTTGTTGCATGCATAAATTTTTTTAGCATGCGTGCATATCATTTTTGCATGTATGGGCAATCATTCATTACTTCATTATTTGCGTGAAAAGTGTATAGATTCCAAACCATTGTTTCATTTCGTGCATGTGTATAAGTTTTATTTTTTTCGTGTGTAAATTTGCAGTACACCAAAATATGTTAGGTTAGTCTTTAAATTGTCCACATCACTACTTGCATGCAAATATGGGTAGTATGATTTAAATCCAGGTTATTTACATTTTGTCTAGATATGTTACTTGCGTGCAAATATGAGTAGCAGTAAAACCAAATCCAGTTCAAATTATATTTTGTTATATTGGTGTTAACGCTAAAATATGAACGCTAACACCACGGTGTATGAAGTGAGATTGTGAAAGCACCACCCGACAGCTCGGGAACAGATTATAAGCAGATAATATTGAAAAAACAGTAAACAACAGCAATTTTATAGTGGTTCGGCTTAAGAGAGAGCCTACGTCCACTTTGAATATCTTTATTGACGATTTGATTACAAGTTAATGCAGTTACACTTTGATTACAACACACTTTGAGTTTCAAGTGACTTAGAACAAGTAGCCTAAACTTCAATGTCGATCCAAATCTTTGAAAACATGTTAGACATGTTTGATTTCTTCGTGAAGTTCCTTGAAGGTGTTGAAGTAGTTCAAAATGCAGCAGAGTAACGGCGCTTGAAATGAATGAGCCCAAATGTCCCCTGAATGTTGGGGGTGGCCATGTATTTATTGGCAAATCTGGATAGAAATTTTTCACCCAAGTCCTGAGTCGTGACCGACTCAGGCTAAGCCGTGACCGACTCAGGCTAAGCCGTGGCCGAGTCAAGTTGAGTCGTGGCCGGCTTATCTGATTAAGCATTTGGTCTTCTCACTAGCTCATTCTCTTGCTGGATTCTAAGCCAAGTCCTGAGTCGTTGGCGAGTCAATTCTCACTGGGACATGCATTGTGGCAACGGAATAAGACTCGGTGGCTTTAAGTCGCGGACGTGTCATCCTGAGTTATGAGTCATTAAGTCATTTCTTAGGTCGTCAATCCTGTTGAGTCGTTTCTTATGATAAGTCATGGACTTGTTGAGTCGCTGAGGCAATACCTTTGATGAGTCGGTAATGCATTGAGTCGGTCTGTCTTGTGAGCCGTTAACTAGTTAAGCCACTCTGCTCCTTCAAGTCGTTGAGTCGTTGATTCACTGAGTCGTTGTCAACTCAGAGTCGCTGCTTACCATGAGTCGTTGAGACGATAGTCTTGATGAGTCGGTAACTTATTGAGCCGTCCTGCCTTATGAATCGTTAACCCCTTGAGTCGTAACCCTCTAAGTCGCTTTGAGCTTTAGGTTATTAACTTATTGAGTCGGTGACTCGATGAGTCGTGAGGCTTCCTGAGTCGTAGATCCTTCCTGAGCCGTTAAACACCTTAAGTCGTGGCCCATCCCAGGCCTTAACTCGTTGACTCCTTTAACTCGTGGGCCCCTTAACTTGTAGGCTGGAACGGGGTTAACATTGGGTTACGTGCGTACAAGTGTATATTGCCCAGGCAGTGTTATTTTGTTTTGGAACGTATTTTGTTGCCGTTATTTTTATAACGGGTTTTTACCCCGGTGTTTATATTTGAAGCGTGTTGTTTTGATGAGATTTTGACGAATAAAAATTATTGTCATTTTCAATTCAGTAACCGTCAATTTAAAGTGAATTTTCAAGAGGCTATCTTGCAATCAAGAAAACCCGCAATGTTGATTAATATCCTTTTTTACTGTGTTTTTTGAAGCGTAATTTCCTTGTCGAAATTGATATAGAAATTGCTATTTTAATCACGTGTTTTCCAATCATTTTTGAAATAAAATTGTTTTCAAAAATTTCACATTTTACGCTTTCAAAGGAATGAGAAATCGATTTAAATGCTTTAGCAATATTAAGGACTATGAACCCTTACTTTTACTGATTCGATTAATTTCGGACTTGTCCATTTGAGAACATAAAAATTATTTACATAAAATACACGATTTTGCACTTTCAAGGAAACGATGATGAGAATTAAATGACTTAGCAAAAGTGCGGAGTATGGAACCACACTTTACTTATTCGGTTAATTCCGGACTCGTCAATTGAAATAAGCCGTGAAATAGTTGTTTGGAAATTTTGATGATTTCGTTGGGCTTTCGAGCCACTATGTTGGACCTTCGGGTCAATTACCAGTACTAGGCCTTTGGGTCATTTGTTGGACCATCGGGTCATTCGTTAGGCGCCAAATATTATGCTGACAGTGCTTGGTAGGCTTCGGCCATTTGAGATGCACGTGCGGCGTAGCTTAGACTCGCCATATGCTGGGATCGATCCACTATTATGCGGATTTTCTAGTTATCTTATTTTAATTTCTAGACTTTTGTGTACTGCTATTTTGAATTTAATTATGAATTTAGAAGTTGATTTTGGTGTTGTTTAATGAGATTTCTTCATTTAAACAATGTTGATTATTTATGTTGAATAGTCTCATCTGAGATTATGATTAACTTTCTTTGGTGTTCTTTATCCTGCATTCGTTTCTAACTTTAAATTAGACTGATCCGTTTATTATTTTCTTTTAAATAATACTCGGGTCAGACCGAGTTATTTTAGGATCATCGCTATCTCTGATTCAGTTGCTACTTCAACTTTTAGGATTTCACCTCATCTTTTGTTTAGGCTTCGGGGTGTTACTTTTGGTATATTGAGCCTCATCTCATGTATGTATTGATGGCTATGCATATGAACATTTGGTTCATGTGAACTGTTAATGCTAAAATGTGAACGCTAACACCCCGGTGTGTGAAGTGTAGTTGTGAAAGCACCACCCGATAGATCGGGAAAGAATTACAAGCAAGTAATAGCAGAAAAGCAGTAAACAACAACAATTTTATAGTGGTTCGGCTTAAGGGTATAGCCTACGTCCACTCTAAGTACTTTTATTAATAATCTTGTTACAAGCTGATACAATTCTTCTCAAGTACAATATACTTCAAGCTACAAGTGATTTTGAACAAGTCTTAAGCTTCAATGTCGATTAAAGTCTTTAAATTCACGTTGAAGATGTGTGGTTTCTTCGTGAAATTCTTTGATGTATTCCTCTAATCTTGAAAGCTCTAAGTGTTGATGAAGTTCTTAATGCAGCAAGGTAACGGTGTATGAAGAGAATGTGCCCAAAAAGTCCTTTGAATGTTGGAGGTGGCTATGTATTTATAGGCAAGCTTGGACATGAATTCTGCGCATAAGTCCTGAGTCGTGACCGACTCAAGCTAAGTCTCCCCGAGTCAGGCTAAGTCGTGGTTGACTTATAAAACCAACCTTTCCCCTCTTCATGGCTTATTCCTCTGCTGGATTTCATGACAAGTCTTGAGTCGTGTCCGAGTCAATTTTCGTAGGCATTGTGGCGATGGGTTACGACTCAACGATTTTGAGTCGTGGACGAGTCATGGTGAGTCGCCCCACGTTTACTCAAGGTCGAACTGCTGGCTTGGTCCCAAGAGATAAGTCGTTCCCGAGTCAACTTATCATAACTCCTCTCATATTAGCATGTGTCGTACTCGACTTATCATAAGTCGTAGGTATCCATAAGTCGTGACATTCCTTAGGTCGTTCCTTAGGATGAGTCGTGAACCTGTTGAGTCGTTGAACCATGAGTCGTTGAGTCATGAGTCGCTGAGTCATGAGTCGCTGAGTCATGAGTCGCTGAGTCAGAAACTTCCATAAGTCGCACAACAGTTGAGTCGGAGACTAGCTGAGTCGGTCTTTGATGAGTCGGACCTAGATCATATGAGTCGGTGAGTTCCTTCTTCGGTCATTGAGTCGTATGTGAGTTAATTGTACTTGGCTTTCTGATTTGCACACTTGAACCGCTAACGACTCATGGTGAGTCGTAAATCTTCTGAGTCGCTTAATGCTTTATCTGATGAGTCGGCCCAAGCTTCAGTGGGGTTAACATTTGCCCCTCGAAGCACACGCCTAAGTCGTAGGTCGCGTGCTTCGACTTATCTTACCCCGCGTGTGCCGACTCATATCCTACTACCTTGGTATATAAATAGCATGAATCGTCATTCTTATCTTCTTCTTCTTTTACCAATCTCGTGAGTCGTTTTCCGCCATTAACACATTTCCAAGCTCCCAAAAGCAATTTCAACTCAAAATCTCCTCCGATCATCTCTGACATCACAACACGTAAGCAATTTCGCCTCCTTTCTGATTGTCGATCATCATTTCCCTGTGCGCACCGTCCTTATCTTCTATTTATCCCCTTGAGCTTTGCGAGTTAGGTTGCCCTAATCATTGATGGATTGAGGATTGTCTGATCCAATGATCTGCGACTCGAGGCGATCTACTTGATGCGATAAGACTAGGGTTGTAGAATGAGGGTTTATTGGGTTAATGGGTCGGATGGTTGATTCGAATGCTGCTGTAGATTTGACTCGGCTCCTTTCGTATGACCCAGTGACCCTCACAGTTTAATCATGGTACGACTCATCATGCTCCTCGACTTGAGCCTTGAGTCGCGACCGAGACAGAACCCCTGAATTGTGGCCGAGATAAAACCTTTGAATAGCGGCCGAGATAAAACCTTTGAGTCGCGGCCGAGATAAAACTTAGAGATTTCCTTATTATTTTGACCCAGAGCTCCTTTAACATACTCCACGACCTAAGCCCTGAGTCGTTGCCGAGATAAGACTTAACCTTGAGTCGTTGCTGAGATAAGACTTGGAGATAATCTCCTTATCTCCACGACTCATGGCTTAGGGCACTGCCGACTCAGAACTTTTGAACCGTTGATGGGTTATGACTTGTGTAAATTCTGTTTGAACATTGGACCATTGCATTAACTTCGAACTATTGAATTTTATTGCACTCATTCACAGGTTATTTTGACTTGCAGGCTAATAACCTGTTCAATACAACATTCACAGAAAACTGGGACGAATATACTTGTCATTGACTGCCCACATCGAATGACAGATTAGTTAATAATAGATGATTAATTTGAATAAATTGTGTGTATGAAGTGCCTTTAACTTATCAATTTCAAACAAAATACCAAAGCAATGCTGAAATAGTCAATAGAAATCGACCCGCTTGCACTAATATTATGCTTGAGCTTTAGATTAACAAGTTCTGAAATGTTTACAATCGATCAAGCATCGATCAGTATAATTCCAGTTAAATATACCTGTCACTTTTTATTAGTCTTGCACAACACTTCACACTTTTTAGGAAACGCGCACCTTCGCATTTGAACATCCAGTTGCTTGTGTAGAATGACCTCTCATCAAGAAGAGCCGATGGGCCAGGCTGAAGATGTCTTCCCAGTAGCTATCCCTGTAGATAACCCTCCGGAGAGAACATCCACAACTTTGAATCAGCGGGTGTTTAACCAACTGCGCGTCCAGTTTGGCATTGATGATGCTGACGTCTTACTTCCGGGGCCAAATGACACCGCGGATAGGCCCCCTCTTGGCTTTGTTGCTGTTAATCGCCAAATGTGCTTGAACGGCGCTATTCCTCCTTTTAATGACTTTCTTCAACAGTTCCTGCTTCGGTTGTCTATCTCTCCATTCCAATTACACCCCAATGGCTACGCCATTCTGATGGGGTTATGTGTTCTATTTAGGAGAGTTTTGGATCGATTACCTAGCTTCGGGGAGATCTGCTATTTTTGCTCATTCACGAAAATTAAAGACCATCCCTCCATCGTGGTTATAAGAAGCGCTCGAAACCGCAAACTTATTACTGATCTCTCCGAAAGCGCTCACGGATTTTTGAATCAGTTTTTCTTTGTTCGCTGCCCTCCAGGGTTTTATGCCATCTGGAGAGTGGGAAGTAAGATTTCCTGTCTTTACTTTTTCCGTTTTGAAACTTTCTCAAGATCTGAATTCTCAGTTGCTAATTTCATTCTTTTCCTGTTTTAGCACTTCCACCCCCTGCTCGGGACCCAAGTCTTAAGCAAATTTTTGAAAGATTAAATTCCGTGCCGGTAGAAGAGAGGAGCATAAAGTTTCTGCTAAACGATGAATTTTTACATCAATACGGACTCCTCCATCCCTCTCGCTTTACTCAGCCTCATGAAGCTCCAACGGAGGTTCCTGATTCTCCGGTGAAAACTCCTGATCTTCCGATCTCCACTAAAGAGCACATGCGAGGAGAAATTTCTGCAGAAACCTTACTAGTAAAGTGCTCTACTCCAAGAGATGATGCGGGACCCTCCGAAAAGCCCGCACTTGCTCCCATAATTGAAGAAGAAGAGGAGCCCCTTTCCCAAACCAGGAAGAGTGCCGACAAAGGAGCTGATGGAGGGAATCAGGTTGGGCATGATGGTGATGACGTCTTTGGGGATTTAAGTGACATAATCGTCACTTCCCAAGAGCTCTTTAAAGATGACCCTGCCTGTGGTAAAACTGTACCCCCGATGATTGAAGCGACATCTGCCCTCCAACAGACTCCAACTCCTTTATCCCAAGAATTGTCACCGACAGTGGGACCTATTACTTCCCCCCAACTGAGGAGTGGTTCGTTAGTCCAACGCGAGTAGTTTGCACTTCACACACAACTAAGGATTTTCCAGCACATTTATGCACTTATCTTCTCATACTTTAAAGATTTCTAAAGCTTATCTTTTCTTATTTCAGATCCTTCAATGACACGCGGCGGATCATATTATCAGGATATCCAATGCTACGGGGGGCGTGGTCAATATGATTATAGGCGTTACTTTTCCTCCTACAGAGAATCTGATGAAGAAAGGGCTGCCCGAAAGGCTCATGAAAGGAGGACTGAAGAAGAACGTCGTGAAAGAAAGGAGAGAGAAGAGCGCCATGATTCTGGCCAAAAAGGCGATGACTCCCACAAGAGAAAATCTCATGACGATCGAGGAAAAGGTCACATGGGTGAAGACTTAAGCAAACGAGCCCGTCACAGTGAAAAGCAGGCCTCTACTACTCCTGAGAAGGTTACTACTCCTGCCTCGCTCGACATTCCTTCTGACTCTCCCGCTCTTGGGAAATCAGACATTCAAACGATAATTAGCAGGCCCAAATTTCAAGTTGGACCGGGTCCTGCCACTCTGCAGAGCCGGTTTCCTCAATGGTGCCTTAAGGGAGTGAGGTTCGACCTAGACTTGGTCCCCATCGACAAGTCTGCCATGTTGCGCAATCTTGATGCCGTCAAGCTCGATATTGAGAGGATGTCGAACTGGCAAAAACTTGTTGACGAGCTTCAAAGGGTTAACCATGCCAACATAGAGGCCATGCTTACTATGGAAAACGATAAGGCCGAATGGCAAAAGGTCGTTGAGCAACACGACACCGAAATGAGGAGCATTGCTTCTTACAATGAGGAGCTTGAAGCAAAAGTCGAGGAATTGAAACATGAGCTTGCTGCTTCCTCTACTTCCTATTCTCAAAAAGAAGAAGTGCTCCTGAAACAAGTGAGAGACGCTCACGCTAGCCAAAGGGATGCCGAAGACAGGCTCGAAGTACAAAAAAGAATCAATGAAGGCTATGCTACTGATATTGCTGAGCTCCGAAAGAAAAACAACTCCCAGGAGGCGGAGATACAAATGCTTAAGCTTCAGCTTGCCAAAACTGAAAGGGAGCGTGATGAGGCTGTCGCCGGCAGAATCGCAGCTGAAGAATCTCATGAGGCGACCAAAAACAGCATCAGCTCAACATTATTCGACTTCTACTTGCACAGCGTCTTGGGGCGTGGAAGCCTCGCTTTTCTAGGTCCCAAGTATGAAATCACTTTAGCTGAGGTGTGGGAGGCCGCCCTTAATATGCTTGGTGCTGAAGGTGCTGGTTATGACGAATCAGCCCTGGAAAGGCATTACTTTGATGATGACGCTCGCGCTGCCCTTGCCAAAGGAAAGGAACAACTTGCCAAATTAAGAACTGAAGTGACGGAAGGGGACCGGCTGGGAAAAACCACTTCAACTACTCTAGTCCAGCCACCTTCTTCGTCTGAAGTCGACATTATTGGTTCCAGTTCCCATCTTGCATCTCCCACCAAAGTTACCACTGAGATTACAAGCATACAAGGTGGAGACGAGGGTGATGAGAGCGCTGATGCGCAAGCTTATGAAGTCGATATCAGGAAACCAACTTCTCCAGGTAACTTCACTGTTAATCTCGCTACTGTCAATTCTGCTCAAGCGGGTTACTTATTTATTTCGCATGAGTTTCATGAGCTCCTTGGCTATTTTCTCAACCTTGATGAGCCTTCATCTCCTCTCTTTACTGACTTTATTGGTGAACCTTCATCTCCTCTCTTTACTGACTTTAACCTCTTTTCTTCTGTAGAGAAAGTACCAAGCACTGCTCAAATCTCTACTTCTCCGGTAATCCCTCCTCCATCTCTTCAGGTGGCTCCTCCTTCTGCTTCGCAGCCTGGATCACAGGAGGAACAAATAGAGGCTCTCCATGGCCTGGATGATCCCATTGCTTCGCAAGAGCAGAAAGATGAGAGACTTGAGGGAGGCGACATATCTCCGGAGCGGACTCCTTCTGACGACATAACTCTATCTAAACTTGTCACTCCAGGAAGTGAGTCTTCCTCAAAGAGGAGAAAGAAGCAAGGAGCATCAAGGAGGAGAGGGAAGATAATCACTGCCACTGAAGAGGAGCCAGAAGTTGGGCCAGCTGCGCCTACCTCTCCTTCCTCCCTTATACCCACTGGCCGTCCTGAAAAGCTGGTCATTCGGCCGGGTAAAGGGTCCAAAGGCAGTAAAAAGAAGTGAAGACTTTAGCTTTTTGTCTTTTGTATGAACTGGCCGAGAGTTGTGCGGGTACCGGCCCCCGCTTTTATTTTGAAACCTGTATCTGCATTATAGTTGAATAAAATGATTCTTCGTTTGTACAAACTTCTGTTTGAATTTGAGAATGCATTTACTATTTATTTTTTTGCACAAGTTTATTTACACGATATTGCAGCGAGCTTATGGCATGTTACTTGAGCGTTACCTTTTGCTGGTTTGGCTATACCATATTGTGTGTAACTATACTATATTGCCCCCATTCCATAAGTTTGCTGCAATATTCTATACTTCGAGGGGACTTGCACTCATATTTGCTAAAGAATAATTATTTTATTCTTTAAATAAAAATTTTGCAGAGTACAACCCCCTTCGTATAAGTTTCTGCGCTTTGACCTTTGAAGAAATCACTTCTTTCTTTCGCTTAAGTACATTTTTTACCAAGTGAATTCTTTTATGCGGTAAAGCGGACCTCTGAAGGGTACTTTAACTCCCTCTCTCTCTTTTTCTCTCTTCTTTTTTTTTCCGAGGAAGATTATTCCCCAGAATAGGTAAATTACTCTTTCTTCGGAAGTTAAAGTATGCCCCTGATGAGGATTTTTTTTTATATAGAAAGTTGTACCTCTGAGGAGGGATTTTTTACGTTTCAACACTCGGAAGTTTTATTTCAATCTCGGTGAAACGTGTACCTCCAAAGAGTTTTGCCTTAGAAAGCCTTTTCACGTTTCAACACTTGGAAGTTTTATTTCAATCTTGGCGAAACGTGGGCTTCCGAAGAGGTCTTTCTTCTTGATTGTGCCTCCGAAGAGGTCTTTATTTTGTTTGTTTTTCAACTCTGGTGAAGTGAAATTCCGAAGAGCGGCTGTTACACTTCAACTCCTGGTGAAATATGCCTCCGAAGAGGTCTTTATTTTGTTTGTTTTTCAACTCTGGTGAAGTGAAATTCCGAAGAGCGGCTGTTACACTTCAACTCCTGGTGAAATATGCCTCCGAAGAGGTCTTTTTCTTTGTTTGCATTTCAACTCTGGTGAAGTGAAATTCCGAAGAGCGGCTATTTCACTTCAACTCCTCGTGAAATGTGCCTCAGAAAGGGTTTTCATTGCCTGGAAGTTACTCTCTCATGGTTGGAGGGTCATGACTCCTCCAATCTTTTTTGTTGAGTAGAGAACTTTCTTTTTTGTGGCATATGACCCATTAGAGGTCTTTTATCCTCCGAAGAGTTGTGCCTCTGAAGAGGACTTGTGCTGCCGATGACGGATTTTGGTTGTTTCCTTGTCTTCTTGCTTATGCCTTTTCACCGATCCTCTTTTTTTTCCCTTTTCAAGTTTTCATTCCCCTTTTCTTGCAAGTAGCTTGTTTAATCCAAGGAAGTGTACTTCATTGTCAGGCAAGTTCGTGAGAACGGGCACTAGCTTCCTAATTGGATGTTTGTTTGTTCAAACAATCTCAATTTATCAGCAAGGGCTCGTTTCTATCGAAATCATTAGCCGTTCAACTGAAGTATTTCCTATCTAGGATTTGAATTCGGGGTCTTTGTGACTTGAAATTTGTCTGTTGAATGATGGTGAGAATCGCTCGGTCTTATTATGCGCAAGTTTTTATTTCCATTGTCTGCAAAAATTTAAATCGACATTTCAGCAATACATTTTATGTACTTTTATATCGAAAATAAAGCAAACATGTAATAAAAATAAGGAACACAAGATTTATAGTGGTTCGGCCAAGAATTTGGGCCTACATCCACTTTATATTCTTTCATTAATCTCTTGCATCAGTTTTGCAATTGCTTTCAATTACAAGAATCATACATTCACAATTCTTTTTACAATATTTCAACAAAATTTTCAAGTAAAGTATGGACGCAAGTGATTGCTGTTCCATGCCCTTGGAATTTGATCTCCTTCAACAGTAGTGAGTTTGAATGTGCCGTCAAGAAGCTTCTGACCTATGACATATGGTCCTTCCCAATTTGGCCCAAACACACCTGTCGTTGTCATAATTCTTTTCAGGACTAGATCTCCGATTTCAAAGCTTCGTTGACGAACTTTGGAATTGAAATGTCTGGCTATCCTTTGCTGATGAGCTGCAATTCTGAGACTAGCCTCATCCCTTTTTTCATCAAGGAGATCTAGCGCTTCAAGTTGTAGCTTTTCATTTTCTGCTTGATTGAAATGGATTCTTCTGTGTGAAGGGACCTCAGTTTCAACCGGGATCATTGCTTCCGATCCGTATGCTAATGAAAAAGGAGTATGCCCAGTCGCAGTTTTGTGGGTAGTTCTGTATGCCCATAGTGCAAGTGGTAGCTTATCGACCCAACCACCTTTTGCTCTTTCAAGTTGCTTCTTGATGGTTGATTTGATGATCTTGTTTACTGCTTCCACTTGCCCGTTTGCCTGCGGATGAGCCACTGCTGAAAAGCTTTTCTGAATTTTGAATCGCTTGCAAAAATCCTGGAATTCTTCGCTTTCAAACTGAGTACCATTGTCCGTAATTATTTTCTGAGGCACACCGTATCTGCAAATGATATTCTTGGTTACAAAACTTATCATTTTCTTAGAGGTGATAGTAGCCAATGGTTCAGCTTCAGCCCATTTAGTAAAGTAATCAACCGCAACAATAGCATATTTAATTCCTGATTTGGCAGTTGGTAGCGGCCCAATGAGATCCATTCCCCAAATTGCGAACGGCCATGGACTGACCATCTGTGTGAGTTCGGTAGAAGGTGCTCTAGGAATTTTGGCAAATCTTTGGCATCTGTCACATTTTCGGGAGTAATCTGTAGCATCTCGATTAATTTCTGGCCAAAAATATCCGTATCGGAGAATTTTCTTTGCTAATGTTTGGCCACCTGAATGATCACCACATTCTCCTCCATGTACCTCAGCTAGGATTGTTTTGGACTCTTCCCTGGATACACATCGAAGTAAAGGCATTGATAATCCCCGTCTGTACAATCGGCCATCCTGGATTACATAGCGAGAGGCTTTCCTTAGTAGCTTCTGTCTCTCTCTCGAATTTTCTGACAGAGAACTTCTGAGTAGGTAGTCTAATATTGGGGTCATCCACGACTCTTGTTCTTGAGATACATTCATAATCCAATCTATATCCATCTCGTCTATACTTGGTGCTGAGAGGACTTCTACGGGAACCAATCCCAATAGTTGAGCTTCACCAGAACTTGAATACTTTGCGAGGGAATCTGCCTTCGTATTCTCTTCCCGGGGAATATGGCTTATTGAATAATGATCGAGTTCACATAGGAGTTCCCAAGCCTTTGATAAGTAGGAAGGCAAGTTTCCACCTTTTGTTTGAAATTCCTTCTTGACTTGGCATACAACAAGCTGAGAATCACTGAAGATTTGTAATGCTCGAATGTTTAGCTCTTTAGCGATTTTCAGACCTGCAATAAGAGCTTCATATTCTGCTTCATTGTTTGTTGAAGGAAATTCCAGTCTTAGTGCATAACATAATGATCGACCTTCAGGAGTTTCAAGTACCACTCCGGCTCCAGAACAGTAGTCATTTCTTGCGCCATCAACATACATCTTCCACTGGATTGGGGAATCATTGATCGCTTCTTCCTCACCATTATCTTTCTCTGTGAATTCTGCAATGAAATCAGCTAAAGCTTGTCCGTTGATTGCTTTTCGGGGATGATAAGTGATGTCATATTGACTGAGTTCAATGTTCCATTTTAGAAGGCGACCCGAAGTTTCAGGGAGAAATAGGACTTGCTTTAGAGGTTGATCAGTGAGTACTTTGATAGGATGAGCTCGGAAATATTGCCTCAGTTTCCTTGATGCAACTAGTAGGCAATAGGCGAGTTTTTCCAACTTGGAGTAATTTAGCTCTGCCCCAGTGAGTCTTTTGCTGATATAATAAACCGGATGTTGAATCCTTTTGTCTTCCCGAATCAGCGCTGCACTTAGAGCATGAGATGATACTGCCAAGTATATAAGAAGATCCTCACCATTGCCTGGCCTAGAAAGTATTGGAGGCGTTTCCATATGACGGATCAACTCATCGAAGGCTTTTTGGCATTCGGAAGTCCATTCAAAATTCTTCTTTCCTTTCTTTAGGGCGTCAAAGAATGGGATGCATTTATCAGTGGCTTTGGAAATGAACCGACTCAGGGCGGCGACCTTTCCGTTGAGACTCTGCAATTCCTTCTTCGTTCTAGGAGCTTTAACTTCTTTCAAGGCAGTAATTTGAGCTGGACTAGCCTCAATGCCCCTAGCACTGACGATGAAACCTAAGAACTTTCCGGACTCGACCCCAAATGTACATTTCAGAGGGTTAAGTTTCATTCTGTATTTCCGAAGGACTGCGAACATTTCTGCTAAGTGTTCAATGTGATCCGCTGCTTTCCTGGACTTCACTAACATGTCGTCGACGTAGACTTCTATAGTTATGCCCAATTGCGGTTTGAACATAGCATTAACAAGTCTTTGGTAGGTTGCCCCTGCATTTTTCAATCCGAAGGGCATAACTCTGTAGCAATAAAGTCCAACATCTGTGATAAAGCTTGTATCCTCCTGATCCGGCTCGTACATCATGATTTGGTTATAACCGGAGTAGGCATCCATGAAAGATAACAATTCATGTCCCGCAGTTCCGTCTACCAGTTGATCAATCCTGGGTAATGGGAAGCAATCTTTGGGGCAAGCCTTGTTTAGATCGGAAAAATCGATGCACACTCTCCATTTTCCATTAGCTTTCTTGACCAACACAGGATTTGAAACCCAATTCGGATATGTAGATTCTTTGATGAAGTTATTTTCCATGAGTCGATCAACTTCTTCTTTTAATGCTGCTAACCTTTCTGGACCTTGAGTTCTTCTTTTCTGTTTAACTGGCGTAAACTTTGGGTCAATATTCAGAGCGTGTACTGCAACTTCTGGAGATATCCCACACATATCGGCATGAGTCCAAGCGAAGACATCCAGATTTGCTTTCAGAAAAGATATCAAGATATTCTGAATTGACACATTAAGCTGTGAACCCACATTCAACACCTTATTTGGGTCCTTCGGGTCAACGGGTACCGGAACTGTCGTTTCCACCGGCACTACTCTATTCTCCCCTGCACTGGCCTTTCTGGGATCCATTTCTTTCCGTGCCCCGCTGTGCTCGCCAGTGCAGGGTCCGCCCCGTAATTGCTACAAGGCTGGTTCCTTGATGCGGACTGGGGTTGCCGCATCCTTTCCCATTTCTCTTTTTCTTGACTCTCGCAGCTCTGTCAAATAGCACTCCCGCGCAGCATTTTGATCCCCTTTTATAACTCCTATTCCATTGTCAGTATGGAATTTAATAGTGAGGCACCACGGGGCTAGGATAGCTTTGAATGCTGCGAGTGTTGGACGGCCAAGAAAAGCATTATAAGCAGAAAACTCATCGACAATCACAAATGTTTGCTTGCGGACCACTTTCCTTTCTGCTTCCCCAAGTTCTACAAGCAGATCGATGGTCCCAATTGGCTGCTTTGGCTCCCCAGTGAAGCCAGCGATCTTCTGTGATGAGGCTTGTACATCGATCATAGGGATTTTCATCTGGTCAAATGTCTTCTTGAAGAGGATATTACATGATGCTCCGCAGTCAATGAGGACTCTTCTGACAATGGCCGGTCCAATCCCAGCCGAGATGACCAAGGGATCTAGAGTAGGAGCTTCAATACCTGTGGAATCTCTGGCTCTGAAAATAATATCATCGCTGAAAGTTTTCTGTTGTTTCAGGGGTGTAGTGTCTTCTAAAACAAAGACATCTTCTTCGGCTGGAGCATATTTCAAAGCCCTGGAATATCTCTCCATCTCACCCCATCTCTTGCCAGCTGGGTGAGGCCCTCCTGTAATGAATTGATAACGGGCCTTCCAGATTCATGTCCCGTAGCTTTCTCACCCGTCCTGGGCTGATGAACAGGAACCTGTTGCCCCTGACTTGACGATGCAGGATTGTTGCTCTTCTTCACAAATTGCTGCAGTTTGTTCTCTCTTAGCAACTCTTCAATCAGATTTTTCAACTGACGGCATTCATCAGTTTCATGACCGGGTTGATTGTGGAAGCGGCAGAATTTCCCACTCTGTATGGCTTTTTTCCCGGTCCTCAAAGGGATAGGTTTAGGGAAATCGACGGAATCTTTAGTGGCAAGGTAGATGTGCTCCGGCGTATGTGATAATGGAGTATACTCTGATGTCTTGAAGGATCGGGGCTTCTTCAGATTACCCTGTTTCTTCCCATTATTATTCTCCCTTTTTTGCCCCACCAATTCATTCTTGCGTGGAGCGACAGTGTTGTCTTCTGCTTTCTCCAACACTGTCTTTACTGGCAAAGGACGACTTTCCAAGCGAATGAATTCATCTGCTTTTTTGTAGAACTTTTCGAGAGAGGTTGGCTCTTTCATATTTAACCATTTCCCAAATTCGCTTGACTTATCAATAGCCCTCATCAGATAAGTCAATATCATTCGTGGTTCAGCATTGTCCACCTCAGCCAGCGCTATATTAAAGCGGTTCAGGAAGGATCTGATAGACTCACCAGGATTCTGCTCTAAACTCGACAGTGACATAATGTCCTTGGCCTTCGAAGCATATAGTCTAAACTGCTCCTTGAATTTTCTGGTCAAGTCTGAAAACTGATCGATAGATCGGACTGGCAACTTGGTGAACCATAGTAGAGCCACACCTTCCAGGTATACGGGGAAATATCGACACTTTATTTCGTCAGAGGCTCTGGCACCTGTCATGTGCCAATCATATTTATAGAAGAATTCATTCGGATCACTTGTCCCTTTGTAAGCTGGAATAGTCGGAGGGACAAACTTCCTTGGAAATTCCGCCTTCAAGATTTTTTCAGTAAACGGAGTTTTACTTGGGGCGAAACCCCATTCCTTCTCTTCTTCAACCCTTTGCATACTTTCTTTCATGATCTGCCGGACCATTCCAGAAAGATATTCCTCATCATGCCGAGTTCTAGATCCACCAGCCTCAGGAACTGCCTGCTCAAAGGGACTAGTAGCCCTTTCAGGAGCATTCCTTTCATTAAAATCATGAACGTTGCCAGCATAGTTCCTTTCATTACCAGCCGGTTGATTGTTTGCCCCAAGTAAGTCGTTTAACTTATTCAGAATTAGAGCATTCTGAGCACTTTGAGCCTCTAATTGTGCATTTTGGGCGTTTATCAGTTGGTTTAGCCCTAGAATCACAGCATCCAACTCCGCTTTCATAACTCCAACAGACGGAGTGGGTTGATTAGGTACAGGGGAAGCGGAGGTTCCCTCTTGAATGTTTCCAGATCTGACAGATCTACTTTTCCTTCCAGGAGCCATAATCTTAGATAGACTTCTGGTTTTTAAGGAAATTCTTTCTTCAAATCTCTGTGAAGCAATGATGACAGTTTTCCTGAGTTGGGTTCTCAGTGAAAGCACCAAAAATGTTAACGCTAAAATGTGAACGCTAACACCCCGGTGTGTGAAGTGTAGTTGTGAAAGCACCACCCGATAGATCGGGAAAGAATTACAAGCAAGTAATAGCAGAAAAGCAGTAAACAACAACAATTTTATAGTGGTTCGGCTTAAGGGTATAGCCTACGTCCACTCTAAGTACTTTTATTAATAATCTTGTTACAAGCTGATACAATTCTTCTCAAGTACAATATACTTCAAGCTACAAGTGATTTTGAACAAGTCTTAAGCTTCAATGTCGATTAAAGTCTTTAAATTCACGTTGAAGATGTGTGGTTTCTTCGTGAAATTCTTTGATGTATTCCTCTAATCTTGAAAGCTCTAAGTGTTGATGAAGTTCTCAATGCAGCAAGGTAACGGTGTATGAAGAGAATGTGCCCAAAAAGTCCTTTGAATGTTGGAGGTGGCTATGTATTTATAGGCAAGCTTGGACATGAATTCTGCGCATAAGTCCTGAGTCGTGACCGACTCAAGCTAAGTCGTCCCCGAGTCAGGCTAAGTCGTGGTTGACTTATAAAACCAACCTTTCCCCTCTTCATGGCTTATTCCTCTGCTGGATTTCATGACAAGTCTTGAGTCGTGTCCGAGTCAATTTTCGTAGGCATTGTAGCGATGGGTTACGACTCAACGATTTTGAGTCGTGGACGAGTCATGGTGAGTCGCCCCATGTTAACTCAAGGTCGAACTGCTGGCTTGGTCCCAAGAGATAAGTCGTTCCCGAGTCAACTTATCATAACTCCTCTCATATTAGCATGTGTCGTACTCGACTTATCATAAGTCGTAGGTATCCATAAGTCGTGACATTCCTTAGGTCGTTCCTTAGGATGAGTCGCGAACCTGTTGAGTCGTTGAACCATGAGTCGTTGAGTCATGAGTCGCTGAGTCATGAATCGCTGAGTCATGAGTCGCTGAGTCAGAAACTTCCATAAGTCGCACAATAGTTGAGTCGGAGACTAGCTGAGTCGGTCTTTGATGAGTCGGACCTAGATCATATGAGTCGGTGAGTTCCTTCTTCGGTCATTGAGTCGTACGTGAGTTAATTGTACTTGGCTTTCTGATTTGCACACTTGAACCGCTAACGACTCATGGTGAGTCGTAAATCTTCTGAGTCGCTTAATGCTTTATCTGATGAGTCGGCCCAAGCTTCAGTGGGGTTAACATGAACCATCGAGTCTTGTAGCGTGTATCTAGACTTACCTTCCTCTATATATGATATTTCTGTTCTGATGTGGTTATAATTATCTATGTTGTTGCTATTATGAGTTGTTCTGAATTTTTCATAAGCCACCGTGGTTTCGTTTTCGATTTGGATTGAATATATATCGTTGGGAGTAACTTACACAACTCCTATCAATGTAATCAATTCTCGTCTAAGGCATAACTTACGGATAGTCGCTTCTAAAAGGCCTTATTCTTCACAATAGCAGACGTCATTACCATATAGTAATCCTTGTTATTGTGAGCATATAGGTGGGGCGTCACATAAACGAAAAATAAATTACCGTTTATTAATTTAATTTTAAACTAAATTTTTTAAAACCATTTTCCTAATTAATAAATCATCCTTAGTGACTTAACTAAATAATCTAATTAACAAGTTAATTACCTTATTATACTTTAAACTTAAAAGAATTGTTTGAAATATCTTGCTGTACAATATTTATTTCATTTTCTTTAGTTTTCTTTAACATATCCATATACATGAGTTATTTAAATCCAAGCTGAAACATATGCCTTCACTGTCTCAGTTGCGCTTGACGAAACCACGGTTGCGGCCTTGCCTTCGAAATTGCGAAAACCCTAGCTTTTGCATGTTGCTTGACATCACCGTCGCCCTCCCATTGAACATTGAACACGCGACCACCAGCACATACATCTCTGAACCATCAATCGACTTCAGCAATCAAGTCGTCGAGCTTGAGAATCGCCTTGCCCACCGCAAACTCAACACAAGTGCGCGACATTAGCCACGCCTTCATCTGGCGCAGCGACCCTCCACGACATCGCCACCAAATCTCATGAAGCCCTAGACTTGATCGCCGAACGATGTCGAATTCATGAACCTCACTCCAAAAGCCAATGCGACGTGCCATTAATCGATTTCGAGTTTTCTTGATTCGAGAGGTTAAAGTATAGGAGCAAGACGAAGGAAGTTTGGTAAATTTGATTTCGAATGAAGAATGATGGGGTAGCTCGGGTTTTATAAAGAAAGCATAGAGCGAGGTCCTCCATTAATTTTCTAAGAATTTGATTCCTTCATTTTGTTTTCATTTTGTATCTCGGCTGTCGATTATTATTTTCTTCTTTCAACGTGTGTCAAAAGAAATGTGCCAAGCGTTAATGAAATAAGACGTGCTAAATTTTTTACACTGAATACAATATTATACTAATTACACAAATATATATTATTTCAAATTCAAATATAAATTTAAACCGTATCAATTTTTTTTTGCAATTCGAAATCTCGATCTCCTATCGTGGCTTGCTGCCAGGATTTTGTAATGTTAAACCCCTATTCCAAATGCAATGGAAAAGGTTTTGAGTCCAAATTAGATTGTATGGAGAAGTTAGCTTTTCGAATCTAGTTATTAAATTGAAATTTTTATATAATTTTCAGCGCGTTTGCTTATCGTACGGCCACACAACAACTCTGAATGCTACGAAAATTGAAATCCGATAATAATACTATATTGCGGATCCAATTGAACTGGTTTCGTTGAGATCCGAGACTGTGCCTCTGAAGGCTATTTTAAATATCGATTTAAATGATAAATTTTCAAAAATGATCAAAGCTTTTTCAAATCCAATTCTGAAGCTTTCATTATCTTCAGAAGTATCAATATAAATTTTCCAAGCCTTTAAAATATTGTAATAAGCTCAAAACCGAAGATATAATATTTTACCCAAATTTCTATAATTAAATTCAAAAATTAAGTTGCCAAATTCATTCTGATATTTGACATCCAAGTCAAATCATTCTATAAATATTAAATTTCATTCAAATATTTAAATTTTAAAATGTCAAAATTCCGGGTCGTCACCATGCATTTGCTTATAGATATATTTGTTACATCTTATTCTTTTCAACCTGACAATGTGTTTGTTGTGTACAAATGTAGTATATATTATATAATTTATAAAGCTTATAAAGGTATCTGTTAATTTTAAGACAGGCTACAAAGTTTTCTTATATTAGTTTATATGTGAAACTTAACTTGTTTTATATATAAATATGTTTTGATATTTATAAAAAGCGTATATGTTACCCAAGCTTATATATATGTGATTATATTTCATAGTAAGTTTACAAAGTGTTTATATATATGTTCATGAATATATTAGGATTTGATTTTAAATAGATATCCGGATATTTTTGATTTATAACGGTTTGGTTAAGGTATATGTACGTGTGGTTACTAACGATATTGATAACGTTTAAAATGTATTTAAGGAACTTTTTGAAAGAAATGTATAAATCTTATAAACATTGATTTTTGAAATATAAATATATACATTTTCGTGTGGATATTGAGTTTTAAGATATATGTATATATGGGATTTTTTTATTTGATAGGTGTTTTATGTTGAGTATTGAATTTTAAGAAAGTTATCAGATTTATTTGTGCAGTTGATCGAGCTAATTTGATTCATTCTCATCGATTTTGGATTTATCAGCTTGTCAAACCCTTGTCCATCATGCTTTACTTTGAAACTCTGGTTAGATTCTTAACTCATCTCAATCTCATCCGTCTCTAGCCTCGAATGGTGAGCAATCCCTCATGATTAACGTTCTTATATTTATTAATTTTTATTTCAATTGAAACGACAGTTGAAATATGTTGTTGTAGTTATTTAAAATTGTTATATATGCTATTATCTGTAATTATTCACCTGTAGGATATGACACCATATCCTGTTGTTTATATTATATTGTTATTGATGATATATATATGTTATATTATTATCATATCTGTTATCACTCTGCAAGTTCTAATAGAATTCACTACGGGTTGAAATGATATCCACTCGTATATATTTACATTATGGATTGAAATGATAAATATCTGTATCACTTGACCATAGGATAGGAAATCATATATGCAGACTCCGTTGGTCCATATATAAATATTTTGAAATTATTTCAATGGTTTTGGAAAGATATGTATGGTTTTAATAAATATGGATTCTGGAGATATTATATATAAGTGGTAATTTTGTATATAAATTTAATAATAACATTTAATTTAAGTAAGATTGATTTAACACATATAATATGATTAAGTATTTATGTAAATCTATATTTCAAATAGGTTTCGTAAGAATTTGAGTAATAAGGTTGGGAAGATAAATTTGGATTTATTTGAAATGGTATTTAATTAAGAATTTTATTTAATTAAATCAATTTGAATCTACTGAATGTGAAATTTAAAGATATGATTTTATAACTGGATTTTGATTTAAGAGATTTAACAAATATTTCACGTTTAAATATATTAAAGAAAATATTTAGTACAAATGTAATTTAAGGCGAGTTAAATGATATTGAATTTATTAAGTGAATATTCCCTGACCAAATAATAATGAAGTTAAATCAAGATCTATATGAAATTGTTAAATTTAACTTTGAAAATGTTGAATATTTAAGCTTTGGAAAAATATTGGAATTTAAATGGTTTATTTTGTGATTTAGATTTATATTTGAAATCAATATAATTTGAATTTGTTATTTAGGAACTGAATTGAATAAACATGGGAAAAATTTAGATTGAATCAAATTGGAACTCGAGTCGATTTGAATCCATTTTTGAAATTGAGGAAACATATATATGGTGGAAATGGAAATGACACTTTGGTTTTGAAGTATAAAATATTTTGAAAGGACCACGGTGTTATTATGACGGTTGGTTGTTAATAGTGTATATTTATACATTGTAGATAGTTCCATGGATCCTTAGAGGATGGTAATCCCAAACATCCTTTAACTTACTTGTATATCAGTTGATATTTCACTTGGATTTATTGATACGAGAATGTTAATCTTGACTCGAGCGCTTTTTGTTTTGCTTTACGCTTGGGTCAGACCGAGTAATTCAGCATTTGAGACTCACCTTTGGAGTTTGGAGCTTCGCTTGGAGATCCAACTATCAATTCAGCTTTCAGTTTATTCTAGTTGATTTGTTCAAAGAGGTCATCAGTAGTATTAGAGACTTCATTGTTTTTGAGATATTGTAACAACCGCATATTTTACGATTGAGTATTTAAATATTTTATTTAAATATTTCATCGTTAGTCGGATAATAGTTCGAAAAGCTACTTTTTGCAAACAGTCAAACTAGGACTCGAGACCATACCCATTGAGTTCAAAATGACGTTTGCGATCTTTTTGAATATAAACTTCGATATGTTTGGACAAAGTAGAGTTTTGCTACTTTTTCACTTAGGGCTTTGGTTTTTGTTTCAGCCCATTAGACCCAAACTTCACCCCTCTCCTCTTCATTACTTCATTTCTAATTCCTTATACTCAAGCTTTAGCAACAATGGAGAGAGGAATGGGAAATTAAAACTCCAATCCCTAGTTTCCATCTACAAATCATGTTCTAGCTCCAAATCAATAGAAGAAGCTTTGATAAGACTCCTCTTCTTCTTTTCCAACTCATTCTCCTACCAATTTCATAAATTCCTAAACCTAACTTAGTAAATATTTCTCTTTTTAGCTTAGATTCAAGCTCTTTGGGTTGGAATTGAAGAGTGATTGTCCTTGCCATTGCTCTATAGCTTCTTCTTCATTTGTTTTGGGTTTAAAGGTGAGATTTTTATCTCACATCTATGCCTATATCTATCTTTGAATGTTGGGTATGAATTCCTAACACTTATTCATGTGCATTTGCTTTTGGTTTGGATTGAATTGGTGAATATTCCAATTTTTAGTGTTTCGGGTTCAAATCTTTAAAATCCTAACTTCGATGTTTTGATCATGTATTTGTGATGAATCGAATAGCTTATAAGACCAAGTAGCCAATGGGCGTAAACCCCTAGCGTCCATGCTTGTCCGATTGCAAATTGAGGGAGTTTGAACTTCATTTGAAATAAGATAGGAAATGCAGGAATTGGGGTTCAGTCGACTGGATTCTTTGAGTCAGTCGACTGAGCTGAAGCCCGAGAATTTTTTAGGGATGTGTTCAGTCGACTGACTCAGGGAGTTTAGTCGACTGACCTGCTCATGTTGCCTATTTATGCTCCTTTTGGTTTGTTTTTCCAATCTTTAATCGATTCTTCTTCTCCGATTAGTTGTTATCACCTTTGTCGACTTTGATAACTTCTATTTTAGGAATTTTTGGGCATATCCACTTTGATGGACTCGGTATCGGTTTCTTTGGATTTGATTCACGTCTTCGTATGTGAATTTTGATGATTGATTGTTCCTACAATCATTTTTGTGATTTTTCACCTTAGAAATATAAAGGTTTCCTATGCTAGTAGTAAATATCAAAACTCTTCCTTCAAAATGATTTCAACACTATTTTATCACAAAGCTCGTTTTCTCAAACCGTTTTTCCAATCTACTAGTATATATAAACCTTTACCTCACTCGTATGAGAAATCTAATTAAACGACTTAGTAAAACAATGGTATGAAACGCTTGCGTTTACATCGTCGGTTAATTCTTGGATTTGTTCGATTGAATCTCTTGTGACAATTTTCGAGTGGAAATCTACAATTTGTTCGTAAATATTTAAGTTAAGCCAGTGGTTATGGGACATGAGGCTAAGCTCATATATTTACTAGCTTAGTGTTAACGTTAGAAATCGAACGCTAACACCCCGGTGTGTGAAATGTGAGTGTGAAAGCACCACCCGATGGTTCGGGAACGGAATATCAGCTAAGATAACATAAAATACAGTAAGAAACGGCGATTTTATAGTGGTTCGGCATAAGGAGTAGCCTACTGTTCGTCGACGGAAATTCTATTGGTTTAGAAAACCGTCGAACGAATTTAAATTAAAAATAACCGCAAGCGCACGGTGTACGAATGTAGCACGTGGCGAATACGGGTCGATCCGCAGGGAATTGATGATTTTAAAATTCTATTCAATCAAATTATACCAAGTCGAGAGTGAATAGTTAGAAATGTAAGAAACTAACAAAAACTAGCAAAAAAAAATGATAAAAATATGAGAGTCAATGGAACAATTTAGAGATAAATCCACTCTCTAGATCATATAAATCAACAAAATGAAGTTATGATCTCTCTTTTCTTTTCATTAGTGTAATTAGTTGATGTGTTTATCATAAGTATGATATATTTGTGCTATTAATTATCTAAATATAAACCATCAAACTATAACACAACCACTAATACACATTTAACTCTCATGAAATATGACAACAAAATTGAAATAAAAATCTATTTTAAGCATAGCCTATTAACTATTGTTTAGAAATATAGGCTATCAAATTTCAATTTCAACATTCACTTCTTTGTCATAATCATATTTAGATGAAGAGGCAATTTGTGTTATATTTGTTTAAGCATAGCCTATTTGTTATGAACAACATAGACTATCAAATTCAAAGCTAAACAACATCATTAAACCACTTCAAGTGTTTCCATTAAAGCACAAAAAAGAGAGTATAAACATCAAAATGTTGCATCTACATATTAGAGAGCTTCATTACCCCTAAATTGTAGGGATTAAGCTCTCATATTTGTTATCAAATCAACAAATGTAGAAAGCAACATGAAAGCAAAAAGAAAGGAAAATGAAAGCTAATGGAAAAGACAACTAATCTAATTGCATAAAGGTAAATCTACATTATTACATAGGAAGAGAAGAAGCATATAAATAAAAGAGAATTAACATTGCATAAAAGAAAATTACATGAAATAAAATGGCTAAGTAGCCATGGAAAGAAAGAGAGCTTTGATTTATTTTCTAAACTAAAACTAACTAAAGAGAAGGAGGCCTAAGAGAGACAAAGAGAAGCGATGGCTACATGAAACATAAGGGGTATATATACAAGTTTTAAAACCCTAATTCACTTTTTGGGGAATGCCCAAAATGCCCTTTGGGAAGTGTGGAGGCCAAGTAATCATTAACATGTCTTAATCCCCCATTAAATGTACATGAAGCCATTAAGTCCAAAAGCATGTGCATTAGCATTTAATTTGTACATTAAGGTAGGTGGGTAGGTAGGGTCCTCCATGATCTTCACTTTGAATTATTTCCATCTTCATTCCTTTGTATTAATTTTGTGCATGCATATCTTCATGAAACCACTTCTATTTGAGATCAAATTCCTACAAAAATATATACTAATTTTCAATTAATTTTTCTCAAATTAATATACGCACAAAAATGACCATTTTGCCCTTTGATGAAGATGAATATGTGACAATTTCAAATAATATGAATTTTGGTTTAAACAGGTTAAAATACCCAATATGATCAATTTAAAAAGAATAAATATGATTATAAAAATATGCACATTTACGTGCACATCAATTACCCCCACACTTATCTTTTTATTCGTCCTCGAATAAAGGGAAACTAAGATGAATCCGTTTTCGTAGGAAACATGATTGCATTGAGCGTATGCAACAAGCCGTTAAACCTCTGGGTGTCCCCAGTAGGACGAGTGTTGTCTCGTGAGGGTTTTCAGCGGATACTACCCACAAAATGTAAATGCATGATGAAAATATTTACAAAATGCAAGATTTATTTACAAAGAGATGAATGCAAATTTTTGAAAATATTTACAAATGAAGGATTTATTTTTTTGAATTGACACGAATAAGTTAAATATAGGTTTTGGTTATTATCTTGAAAATTTATGTCATTTACTCGTCAAAATTTCCAACAAAAATCAAGTTATCATAACAAATAGACAATAGTTTAACTTGTTGTTTCGCTTGATAACAAAGTGTAATTATAAAATGGATCCTTAGTTGATTATCAAAGTTTATCAAAGTGGCATTTTCATTTCTTTTCAATAACAAATCAAATCAACTAAGTAAAAATAGTGCTAGGATTTCAATTGCTTGCTCTCTCATTATTTGCAAGAAAAATTATTCACCTAGCTCAGATAAACTGAGGCCAGATATACCACCCATGCACTGCCTTTCGGGCTTATGTGAGGGGAGTACAGAGCATGGAGAGTGCACACACTTCCATGCATACACTATCGACCGTAGGTGGTCTTTATTAAGTCTTTTTTTTACATGTGTTCCATACATCATAACCGTGAGGACTTTTAAATGAGTATGAAATCACATAATCAAATATTCCAAGTAATCACCCATGCATAACCGTGAGGACTTTTAAATGAGAGTGAATACTTGGATGTTATTATTTTTTATTTTTATATTTTTTGAGAGGGAGTTTTGCGAAATCATCTTAGCACTATTTAACTTAGAAGACAAAAAAAATGTTATATCCTTTACTTTAAATCAACCACTTTTTAAAACAAAGATTTCAATTAGGATGTACTTCATAATTAACACATATGAATCTTCCTAGATACTAGTTAAACCATTATTATTTGTAATCAAACTTCATTTTTATTTTTGTTAAGACCAATAAATTTTCAAAAAATTCAATTTAATAAACCAAAGCCATATATTTATCTTATAGTGTTTCTTTTAAAAATAAATCAAAAGAAAATTTGTTTTTGGGATTTTTTTTTTGTGATTTTAAAGCAAAAATAAACCATGAAAAAAATAAATGAAGATGAGTCTCCCCCCCACACTTGATTTTGACTGTGTCCCCACAGTCAATCCAAGTGAAAGGGATGTTTATTATTATTTACATGAAAACGAACGGTATTTACACGAGATCAGAAAGTATATTGTCAAAAAGTAAATGAAACGATCTTCCAAAGACCGATTCATTTGTCTCGTCAAATGTGTGAGACACAACTTAAGCACAAAAAACCAAACCATAAAAGATATCGAAGTTGAATGTTGATTTGGAAAAACAAATGTTGTTTTATTGAAAATTGAATGAGTTGTTTTGTTTTCAATGATTTTTGAGGTTGATAAAACAATTGATTGAAATTCACATCTATTTTCACCAAATTGAAATTCAAGTTTATCATTGAAAACTTCTTCCAAATTATTGATTTCAAAGTCAAAATGGTGATCGAAATCTTCCCTACCAAAATTTAATGACTCATTTTCGTAAATTCCGTAAAACTCATGTTCGTTAAATTCATCTTCCTTTGTTGAATTATCAACAACTTCATCGCATATATCCATTTCAAAATCCAAAGTTGTTGTATTCAAATTTTTAGAAAAAGGAAGATCGAAATTTAAATCGAGTTTCTCACCCTCAAAAGAATTGAAATCCAACACAATTACCGTCTTTTGAACAACTTCGTTAAGATCATTATTTTCAGTTTCAAAAGTTGTTGTTTGAAAATCATCAATTTGTGTAAAATATGGATTATCACTTGACTCGTCACACGTTGTAATTTGATTTTGTTTTTCACATTGTTTCATATATGTTTCAAACAACAAATCCATGTGATCATCGTAAATTTCATTCATTTGCTTAACAAAATCCAATTTATAGTTATTAACTTGAGAATTTTCAATTTGGATTTGTTGAGAACAAAAATTTTCAATTTCGATAAACGATGGATTATTATTTGATTCTTCGCAAGTTGAGATTTGATTATGATTTTCACGAAAAGTTTTGTATTTTTCAAGTAATAAATCCCCGTTATCTTTTTCCATTTGGTCAACAAAATCAAATTCATGATTATTAATTTGAAAATTTTCATTTTGAATTTGTTGACAACCAAAGTTTTCAATCGTATCGTTATTGAAACTATTCCCATTGCCAAAATTATTTGAAAATTGGTTCACATTTTCGTCTTGAATTTTAAATTCATCTTGAGACTCGAAATTGAATTGGCATGGGTTACACTCGAAATCATTTGAATTTTGAAGTGAATTCAAACTTTGATTATTTTGAAAACCTTGATTCGAGTTATAGCACAAATATGAACTGCACAACTAATTTATCTCTTGATTTCGTTGCGTAGAGATTTCAAGTAACGATGAAATGTTATTTTCAAGAGTTGTGGGTTGACCATTATTTTGAAAATTTGGTGGTTCAAAATTCGAATTGTCTAAACAAAAGTTGTTAAAATATCCATACGAATTTCGAGTGAACTCATATGGATTATATTGATTTTCACAACTAAATTCAAGCGAGTAAGAAAAAGGAAACTAGGACATTTTCAAGAAATTTTTTTTGGCTTTTTTTTTATAGAGAAAAATATTTACAAGTAGAATTTATTTTTCAAAATGGAAATTGATTTTTTTTTTGTTTTTATTTTCAATTTTTTTTTGTTGAATTTTTGGTTTTCTAATTTTTTTTTGGATTTTTTTTTGAAATTTAAAAGAAAATGATTTAAAAATTTCAAAGAAAAAGGAATATTTACAATTTTTTTAGTTTTGGATTTTGAATTTTTTTTGTTTTTTGTTTTTTTAAATATGCAAGAACAAATGCAACTAAATGAATGCAAGGGTTAATGATAACCCAAAATTGTATATTCACAAATTGTCTTAAATCAACAAGATAATTCTCAGCCAGGTAACAGACAGGATTTATCGGTGCACCACGAATCACCGTAGCAATGCAGCCGAAGGTTTAAGTACCTTCAGAGAAACAATTCTGTATAATATTTACGAATCACCGTAATATTTATAACTGATTATTGCTCTGTCGTAGTCTAGACACCAAGAATTTAAATTGTTCAAAGAAGACAAATTGTTAATATACAATTAAGTGTTATCGATGTCTAACCGTTATTATTAATCAAAATCTAAGATGAAATGCACAACAGAAATTAAACGTGTATTAACAATGCAACTACGAATGAATTTTTTTTATTTTTTAAAATGCAAATGCAAGCAATCTACAATGCAATTCAAATAAAACTAGAAATGAAAGCAGAATTTTTTAGCAAGCAGAGCAATTGATGTTGGCTAGCGAAGGAAGCAATTTTCAGCAAGCTATTCTTCCTTTATTTCCTGCTTTGGCAACCTGAAAATTAAAAACTAAGATATATACAATTTTTTTTTTTTGGTTTTTTTTTTGAAAGGAAACTTAAAAGCAGGGTTTTACTTTTTTTTAGAACAAAGAAATAACAATTGATAAAAAAACTAAACAGAACAAAGTAATCTCCTAAACAAAGGATAATAAAAGGAAAGACAAATTTTATTTTTTTATTTTTTTTGGTGAATAAGATTTTTATAGGGAATTCTTATTTCAAACTTCTCAAGACAGCAACAATCCAAAATAATTTAAAACAGATTACCGTCCAAGAGTTTAAAAAGAATTTTAAGATCCGGTCCAAAAGAAATAAGATAAACAAACTTTAAACCCAAACAAGAATCACTGCTTGCTTGATACTTTACTGTTCTCTTCAAAACGAACGAAACAAAATCTCAAAACAATGAAAATCAGAGCTTGCTCCCAATTCGAAAATTTAAAATTCCGAAACCAAAATCAATCAATTTGTCATTACATCTGACTGAATTCAATCAAGCGTTCGAGTGTGTTAGATGAAGTCGCGGCTTGGTGGTTGGAAATCTGAGGGGATTTGGATCGTGATGG
This sequence comes from Allium cepa, assembly GCA_030765085.1. Lineage (NCBI taxonomy): Eukaryota > Viridiplantae > Streptophyta > Magnoliopsida > Asparagales > Amaryllidaceae > Allium > Allium cepa. Next base: position 946,915,708 of record CM060943.1, on the reverse strand, counting down.
ACTTGATGGCTATTTGTGTTTTGGGTCGTTTGTAGTGTGAAGCGATTCTCGTGAGATGTTTAGTTCAATTCAGATGAAATTCGAGCGAGGGTGCTACGATTTCGGTTGATTTGGGTATTCGAAGGAGGTCGCTGTCGCGGATGATAATCTGGTAAGCGATGGTTGTTGGATGAACTGAGCAGGGGAAGGTCTGGTAGATGGTAGATGTTAAGCAGAGTATGGATTGGGCGAAGAAAGGATGAACTTCAGGTAATCAGGTAAGTGTCGGCTAAGCGAAGTTGTCTTATGTCTTTGTTTGAAGGAGTTTTTTATGTGGGTTAGTGAATGGTATGGGTTGTGATGTATACGAAGAGGGTGTATGTAGTGGAAAATGTATATGCAGTAGAGGCTATTGTATGTTGCAGTGGTTATTGAAGGGGAAGGTTTGTATTGTAATTGTTGGATGTGCACACACTGCAGTATTGGCGATGAACTGGAAGGAATATGGTTGCTGAATGTATAGAAGTATGATTTAGAGTTGTAGATGGTTGAAGAAGATGATATGTGCAGAGGTTTGGTATGGATATGAACTGGTTTGTGGCAACAGTTAAGACAAATGGTGAGATGTATGTATTGGTTCGATGATGAAATTTGAAACAGTCTGTGGGTAAAAGGTGGTCTGTGGTGTTGAATGATGTAGGGGGGAGTTTGCACTGTGCAGTTTTCAAGTCGATAGTGGTGTGACGTTCTGAGTTGGTTGAAGGTGATGAGGACCAGTTGACTGGATGATGTCAAGGGTTTGTGGATGCAGAAGTTTGAAATGAAGGAGTTTTGATATGAAGGATGTTGTGTTGTATGGTGGATTGAAGATGGGGGTATTTGCAGGTGGATGTTGAAGTAAAAGGCAAGTAAGTTGCAGGCTGTAGGAGTGTTTTTTGATGAGTTGGTAGTTGAGGAGCAGAAGCAGGGGAAGGTGGTTGTAGCTGAAGGTAGAGTGTGATGGATTCGGTATGTTGTGACTGTAATGTAGTAAGGCAGGGTTATGGTGTTGCTTTGTTTGAGACAGTGGCACAGGTGGTTTTGGGATTGAATGCTGGAATTGTAATGTGAGTTTACGGGATGGTGATTGGGTTAAGCAATGCACAAAGAACAGGCAGGGAGGTAGGAATGTGAGTGGAAATGTAGTTTGGGTTGCAGTGGAGGTAGTGTGTTCAGGTGAGCTTGTTTCAAGTTGTTGAGTGGATGACTGGTAGGGAAGGGAAACAGAGCTGGGTTGCTGTGATGGTGGCACTGTGTTGTAGAGAATACAATGTATACAATGCAACAACAGTGAATTGTAAATGTAGAAATTTGAATGCAACTGTAGTTGAAAATGAAAAATAATAAAGAAAAATTTGTTTTGAAATTATGATTCTCTTTTTTTTTCTTTTTTCTTTTTTGAATTGAAATGCAAAGCATCTAGAAGAGCATAAGCAAACACACACAAATGGAAACAAAAATCAAAAGACACTCACACAAATTACTTTTTTTTAAAGAAAAACAAACACACAAAATAAAAACACAAATAAATTCCACAAAAATAATCCGAAGGATAGAAAATGAAAATCAAAACAATTCCCCGGCAACGGCGCCAAAAACTTGTTCGTCGACGGAAATTCTATCGGTTTAGAAAACCATCGAACGAATTTAAATTAAAAATAACCGCAAGCGCACGGTGTACGAATGTTGCACGTGGCGAATACGGGTCGATCCGCAGGGAATTGATGATTTTAAAATTCTATTCAATCAAATTATACCAAGTCGAGAGTGAAAAGTTAGAAATGTAAGAAACTAACAAAAACTAGCAAAAGAAAATGATAAAAATATGAGAGTCAAAGGAACAATTTAGAGATAAATCCACTCTCTAGATCATATAAATCAACAAAATGAAGTTATGATCTCTCTTTTCTTTTCATTAGTGTAATTAGTTGATGTGTTTATCATAAGTATGATATATTTGTGCTATTAATTAGCCTAATATAAACCATCAAACTATAACACAACCACTAATACACATTTAACTCTTATTAATATGACAACAAAATTGAAATAAAAATCTATTTTAAGCATAGCCTATTAACTATTGTTTAGAAATATAGGCTATCAAATTTCAATTTCAACATTCACTTCTTTGCCATAATCATATTTAGATGAAGAGGCAATTTGTGTTATGTTTGTTTAAGCATAGCCGATTTGTTATGAACAACATAGACTATCAAATTCAAAGCTAAACAACATCAATAAACCACTTCAAGTGTTTCCATTAAAGCACAAAAAAGAGAGTATAAACATCAAAATGTTGCATCTACATATTAGAGAGCTTCATTACCCCTAAATTGTAGGGATTAAGCTCTCATATTTGTTATCAAATCAACAAATGTAGAAAGAAACATGAAAGAAAAAAGAAAGGAAAATGAAATCTAATGGAAAAGACAACTAATCTAATTGCATAAAGGTAAATCTACATTATTACATAGGAAGAGAAGAAGCATATAAATAAAAGAGAATTAACATTGCATAAAAGAAAATTACATGAAATAAAATGGCTAAGTAGCCATGGAAAGAAAGAGAGATTTGATTTATTTTCTAAACTAAAACTAACTAAAGATAAGGAGGCCTAAGAGAGACTAAGAGAAGCGATGGCTACATGAAACATAAGGGGTATATATACAAGTTTTAAAAACCTAATTCACTTTTTGGGGAATGCCCAAAATGCCCTTTAGGAAGTGTGGAGGCCAAGTAATCATTAACATGTCTTAATCCCCCATTAAATGTACATGAAGCCATTAAGTCCAAAAGCTTGTGCATTAGCATTTAATTTGTACATTAAGGTAAGTGGGTAGGTGGGGTCCTCCATGATCTTCAGTTTGAATTATTTCCATCTGCATTCCTTTGTATTAATTTTGTGCATGCATATCTTCATGAAACCACTTCTATTTGAGATCAAATTCCTACAAAAATATATACAAATTTTCAATTAATTTTTCTCAAATTAATATACGCACAAAAATGACCATTTTGCCCTTGGATGAAGATGAATATGTGACAATTTCAAATAATATGAATTTTGGTTTAAACAAGTTAAAATATCCAGTATGATCATTCATTTAATTTAAAAAGAATAAATATGATGATAAAAATATGCACATTTACGTGCACATCACCTATGTCCACTTTAGATATCTTTATTACTGATCTTGTTACAAAACAATACAATGCTCTTCAAGTACAAATCTCTTTGGTTACAAAACACTTTGAGCAAGTAGCTTAAGCTTCAATGTAGATGAAAGTCTTTGAATCCATGTCGGATGTGTGAAAGTCTTTCATCTACATCGAAGCTTAAGCTACTTGCTCAAAGTGTTTTGTAACCGCAGAGATTTGTACTTGAAGAGCATTGTATTGTTTTGTAACTAGATCAGTAATAAAATACCTAAAGTGGACGTAGGCTACTCCTTAAGTTGAACTACTATAAAATCGTTGTTTCTTACTGTATTTTCTGTTATCTTAGCTGATATTCTGTTCCCGAACCATCGGGTGGTGCTTTCACACTCACAATTCACACACCGGGGTGTTAGTGTTCGATTTCTAGCGTTAACATTTTTGGTGCTTTCACTGGGAGTTGAACTCAAGATACTTCCATCATTGCTCCGCAAAGGTTTGTTGAAAGATTTCTTTTAAAACCAGAAGTTTATTGGAAATAATGGCTTCTGGGAGAAAACGAAGTTCTGTAAGATCCGAAAATGTTCAAGAGAATACCACTACCTCTCCTCCTTCAAGTCAAGCAGCTCCAACTGTTGGGGTTACGCGAGCAGAATTGGACGCCGTAGTTTTGGGGTTGAATCAACAATTGAATGCCCAGAATGCACAATTGGAGGCACAGAATGCCCAGAACGCCCTGATCTTAAGTAAGTTGAATAATCTACTAGGGGCAAACCGTCAACCGGTTAATAATGATGGAAACCCTACTATGGGAGCTTAGGATGTTGAAGGGAACATTTCTCAAAGAGCCGCAGACCCTGTGGAAAGGACACCTCCCCAAGCTGGAGGATCAGGGCCGCAGCCGACCCTCCATAAACGATTGTCAAGACAGAATACAGAGAGAGTGGCTGATGTTTGCCCTCCAGAGCCTCTAAATGATGAAGAATATTTTTCGGGCATGGTTCGTCAAATCATGAAGGAAAATATGCGAAGAGATGAAGATGAGAAAGAGTGGGGTTTTGCTCCAAGCAAAACTCCATTTACTGAAAAGATCTTGAAGGCAGAGTTCCCAAGGAAATTCGTTCCCCCTACTATTCCGGCTTACAAGTTGACGAGTGATCCTAATGAGTTTCTGTGTAAGTATGACTGGCATATGACGGGTGCCAGAGCGTCTGATAAAATAAAATGTCGATATTTCACGGTTTATCTGGAAGGTGTAGCTCTATTATGGTTTACAAAGCTGCCGGTCAGGTCCATTTATCAGTTCTCCGATTTGACCAGGAAACTTAAGGAGCAATTTCGATTGCATGCTTCAAAAGCAAAGGATATAATGTCGCTGTCAAGTCTAGAGAAAAATCTGGGAGAATCCATCAGATCAATTTTGAACCGTTTTAATATAGCACTGGCTGAGGTAGATAATGCTGACCCACGTATGGTCCAAACATACTTGATGAGAGCGATTGATAAATCGAGTGAATTTGGGAAATGGTTGAAAATGAAAGAACCAAACTCACTTGACAAATTCTACAAGAAAGCGGATGAATTCATGCTTTTGGAGAGCCTCCAAACACCGGCCGAGGTGGTATCAGTAGAAGATGGGACTAGTGGTGCTGCTTTGAACAAGAAAGAGCCCAACACTAAGAAAAGGGGAAATGATGGTGGAAAGAAACAGGGAGATGCTAAGAAAGGTCGTCCTTTCACTTTCACACCCTTGACCGATACCCTTGAGAACATCTTCTTTGCAACCAAGGATGATGTTAATTATCTGACACCGCCTAAAATGAGAGTTGGAAATAAGATGGAAAAAAGTGGAAGGTTCTGCCGGTTCCACAACCAACCCGGCCATGACACCAACGAATGCCGTCAGTTGAAAGAGGTAATTGAACAACTTTTGAAAGAGAACAAGCTTCAACAGTATGTGAAAAGGAATAGGAATGCCCCAGCCTCGTCGACTCAAGGACAACAAGTTCCCACTCACCGTCCTGGCTCAAGTGAGAAGGCCGTAGAGCATGAATCGGAAAGACTTGTCATCAATATAATAACTGGAGGGCCTCACCCAGCAGGCAAAAGCTGGGGCGAGATGGAAAGTTATGCCCGGGCCTTGAGGCATGTACCGGCTGAAGAGAATGTTTTTTTTTAGAAAATGATGCGCCTTTAAAGCAACAAAAGACTTCCACAGACGATATTGCATTCAGTTCTAGAGATTCTTTGGGTATCGAGGCTCCTACCATAGATCCTTTGGTCATATCCGCTGGTATTGGGCCGGCTACTGTGAGAAGGGTTCTAGTTGATTTTGGAGCTTCATGCAACATTCTCTTCAAGAAGACCTTTGATCAAATGAAAATTCCAATGGCTGACGTTCAAGCTTCATCACTTAAGATTGCTGTGTTTGCTGGAGAACCCAAGCAGCCGATTGGGACCATAGATTTGTTTGTGGAACTTAGAAAAGGGCTGAGGAAGGTGGCTCGAAAGAAAACCTTTATAATTGTTGAAGAATTCTCTTCCTACAATGCCTTTTTAGGCCGACCAACTCCCTCTGCATTCAAAGCTGTTCTTGCCCCATGGTGTATGACTATAAAATTCCCCACAGATAATGGAGTTGGTGTGATTAAAGGAGACCAAGATGCGGGGCGAGAATGTTATCTTACGGAGTTGCGTGAATCAAGGAAAAGAGAAACGGCAAAAGGTGCGGCGGCTCCAGTCCGCATCAAAGAACCAACCTTGTAGCAATTACAGGGTGGACGATGCATTGGTGAATGTAGTGGCGCACGAACAGAGATTGATCCAAGGAAAGCCAGTACAGGGGAGAATAGGGTAGTACCGGTAGACGTAACGGTGCCGGTGCCCGTTGACCCAAAGGACCCAAACAAAGTGCTGAATGTGGGTTCACAACTCAACACAACAGTTCAGAATGTTCTGATTTCATTTTTGAAGGCAAATTTGGATGTATTCGCTTGGACTCATGCTGACATGTGTGGAATATCCCCAGAGATTGCAGTACACACTCTGAACATTGATGCAAGGTTTACACCCGTGAAACAGAAAAGAAGAACTCAGGGTCCTGAGAGGACGGCAGCGCTGAAGGAAGAAGTGGATCGGCTCATGGAGAACGGTTTCATCAGAGAATCTACTTATCCAAATTGGGTATCAAATCCAGTGCTGGTTAAAAAAGCTAACGGGAAATGGAGAGTATGCATTGACTTTTTGGATTTGAACAAAGCCTGCCCCAAAGACTGTTTCCCGCTGCCCAGGATCGATCAGTTGGTGGATTGAACAGCGAGGCATAAATTGTTATCTTTTATGGATGCATACTCCGGATATAACCAGATTATGATGCATGAGCCAGATCAAGAGGACACAAGCTTCATCACAGATGTTAGACTCTACTGCTACAAGGTCATGCCTTTCGGACTCAAGAATGCAGGGGCAACTTACGAAAGGCTTGTTAATGCCATGTTTAAACCACAGATTGGCAAGACAATGGAAGTTTATGTTGATGATATGCTAGTGAAGTCTAAGAAAGCAGTGGACCACATGGATCACTTGGCAGAGATGTTCGCAGTACTCCGAAAATACGGAATGAAGCTTAATCCCTTGAAATGTTCATTTGGAGTGGAGTCCGGAAAGTTTTTGGGTTTCATTGTGAGCGCTAGGGGGATTGAAGCTAATCCTGCTCAGATCACTGCTTTGAGAGAGGTCAAAGCTCCTAGAACGAAGAAGGAGTTGCAAAGTCTCAATGGAAAGGTTGTCGCCTTGAGTCGGTTCATTTCAAAAGCTACTAACAAATGCATTCCATTCTTTGATGCTCTAAAGAAAGGAAGAAAAAACTTTGAGTGGACTCTTGAATTTCAGAAAGAATTTGATGAGTTGGTTCGTCATATGGAAGTGCCTCCAATACTTTCAAAGCCTGACAATGGTGAAGATATCTTCATATATTTGGCAATTTCATCTCATGCTCTCAGTGCAGTGTTGGTACGGGAAGACGCAAGGATTCAACGCCCAGTCTATTATATCAGCAAAAGATTCACTGGGGCAGAGATGAACTATTCAAGGTTAGAAAAGCTCTCCTATTGTTTGTTGATCGCATCAAAAAAATTGAGGCCGTATTTCCAAGCTCATCCCATCAAAGTCCTCACTGATCAACCTCTAAAGCAAGTCCTATTCCGTCCTGAGACTTCAGGCCGTCTTTTGAAATGGATTATTGAACTCAGCCAATATGACATCACTTATCATCCCCGGTAAGCAATCAATGGACGAGATTTAGCAGATTTCATCGCAGAATGTACGGATAAAGGTGATAGTGAGGAAGACGCCACTGATAACATCCTAATCCAATGGAAATTGTATGTCGATGGTGCAAGGAATGATTACTATTCCGGAGCAGGAGTTGTCCTTGAAACCCCAGAAGGGCGATCGCTATGTTATGCACTGAGACTAGAATTTCCTTCGACAAATAATGAAGCAGAGTATGAAGCCCTCATCGCTGGTTTAAGGATCGCTAAAGAACTAAACATCAAGGCATTACAGATCTTCAGTGATTCTCAACTTATTGTCTGCCAAGTCAAGAAGGAATTTCAAGCTAAAGGAGGGAATCTACCAGTCTATTTATCAAAAGCCTGGGAACTTCTTCAAGATTTTGACCGTTATTCAATAAACCATATACCCCGAGAAGAGAATATGAAGGCGGATTCTCTCGCAAAGTATTCAAGTACTGGTGAAGCTCAACTATTGGGATTAATTCCACGTCGACGTCTTGTCAACTCCGAGCACAGATGAAATGGATGTTTATTGGGTTATGAATGTATCCCAAGAGAAAGAATCATGGATGACTCTGATATTTGAATATTTGCTCAATGGTTCTTTGCCAGAAAGTTCAAAAGAACGACAGAAGCTGATAAGGAAATCCTCCTGATATATAGTTCAAGATGGTCGTTTGTACAGACGAGGATTTTAATGCCATTACTCTGATGCGTGACAAAGGAAGAAGCTAAGAAAATTCTGACTGAAGTACACGGAGGGGAATGTGGAGATCATACAGGTGGTCAAACTTTAGCAAAGAAAATCCTCTGTTATGGATACTTTTGGCCAGAAATAATTCAAGATGCTGCTGACTATTCCCGAAAGTGTGATAAATGCTAGTGATTCGCCAAAATTCGTAGAGCACCTTCCACTGAGCTAACACAAATGGTCAGTCCATGGCCGTTTGCCATGTGGGGAATAGATCTCATTGGGCCTTTGCCGACTGCCAAATCGGGGATTAAATATGCTACCGTTGCTGTTGATTATTTCACTAAATGGGCTGAAGCTGAACCATTGGCTACTATTACCTCTAAGAAAATGATAAGTTTTGTGACTAAAAATATCATTTGCAGGTATGGTGTGCCTCAGAAGATAATCACAGACAATGGTACCCAGTTTGAAAGTGAGGAGTTCTAAGATTTCTACAAACGATTCAAGATCCGAAAAAGCTTCTCAGCAGTGGCTCATCCACAGGCAAACGAGCAAGTGGAAGTAGTAAACAAAATCATCAAATCGACCATCAAAAAGCAGCTGGAGAAAGCAAAAGGTGGTTGGGTCGATAAGTTACCGCTTGCACTATGGGCATACAGAACTACCCACAAAACTGCGATTGGGCATACTCCATTTTAATTGGCATACGGATCAGAAGCGATGATTCTAGTGGAAACTGAAGTCCCCTCACACAAAAGGATCCAGTTTGATCAAGATAAGAATGAAAAACTGCAACTGGAAGCGCTTGACCTCCTTGATGAGAGAAGAGAAGAGGCTAAGCATAGAATTGTAGCTCATCAGCAAAGGATAGCCAAGCACTTCAATTCCAAAGTTTGTCAGCGCAGCTTTGAAGTTGGGGACCTAGTCCTGAAGAGAATTATGACAGCCACAGGTGTGTTTGGGCCAAACTGGGAGGGGCCATTTGTCATAGGCACGAAACTTCTTGATGGCACATTCAAACTCACAACTGTCAAAGGAGAACCAATCCGAAGAGCTTGGAACAGCAATCATTTGCGTCCATATTTTACTTAAAAACTTTGCTGAAATGTTGTAAAAGAATTACGAATATATGATTCTTGTATTGAAAGCAATTGTAAAGCACGTGAATAATGGAAAGCTATAAAGTGGATGTTGGCCCAGCTTTTGGCCGAACCAATATAAATCTTGTGTTCTCTACTACTATATACTGCTTTTTTTTATTTCGACATATAAAATACGTTAATTGTGTTACTAAAATGTCGATTTAATAATGCAGGCCATAAAAACAAAGCTTACCCATCGCAAGACCAAGCGATCTCCGACATCACCCAGCAAGCAAACGCTAAACCATTCAAAATTTCCATACTTAAATCCTACGAAAGAAGTGCTTCGAAAAAAAGTTAGCGATGTGGATGGAAGTGGACCATTTCTAACTAACTGCAAATGTTTGTGCACACGAGCATCCAGTTATATAGGCTGTGTCTACTACCACCAACTCGTTTAACTACGAAGTATATTTCTTTGGATAAGGAAGGTTATTGGCAACTAAAAAGGGATGATACTTGGAAAAGATAACGGGGATCGCCGGCATGAATAGATGGCAAAGAGACATGGGCGAGCAAGCATAAAACAACAAAAGACCTCTTCGGAGGCACAAGCCCTCTTCAGAGGCACAACTCTTCGGAGGATAAAGACCTCGAACGGGCCTCGCCAGAAAAAGAGAGTTCTTTCTCGACATAAAGTTGCGGACTGATCGGTGATACACTCCCGTGAATCCGTCCAACTAAGAGAAAGAAACTCCAAACTTCCAGGCAAAAGCCCCACTTAGAGGCACACGTTTCACCGAGATTGAAATAAACCTTCCAAGTGTTGTAACGTGAAAAGCCCTCTTCGGAGGCCCATTTCACCACAGTTGAAATGCTAAAAAAGCTCGAGCGGGCCTTGCCAGAAAAAGAGAGTCCTTTCTCGACATAAAGTTGCGGACTGATCGGTGATACACTCCCGTGAATCCGTCCAACTAAGAGAAAGAAACTCCAAACTTCCAGGCAAAAGCCCTACTCAAAGGCACACAGTTCACCGTGATCTTAAATAAAACTTCACACGAGTCGAAATGTGAAAAGCCCTCTTCGGAAGCCCGCTTCCCAGCGAACATGGAAAAAATTAAAGCCTCTCCCAAGAGGCAGAAACAAAAAGACCTCTTCCCAGAGGCACAAGCAAACAAAAAGACCTCTTCCCAGAGGCACAATCAAACAAAAAGACCTCTTCCAAGAGGCACAATCAAACAGAAAGACCTCTTCGGAGGCACACGTTTCACCGAGATTGAAATAAAACTTCCAAGTGTTGAAACGTGGAAAGCCCTCCTCGTAGGCACAACTCTTCGGAGGCACACGTTTCACCGAGATTGAAATAAAACTTCCAAGTGTTGAAACGTGAAAAAGCACTCCTCAGAGGTACAACTTTTCAAAGAATCATTTCATCAGAAATGCAAAACAAAGATCAAAAAGCTCTCCACCGAGTCGCAATATAGAAAAAGGAAGCCCACTTTAAAGGCACACTTTAGCTTTCAAAAGAAGATTGGTTCATCTATTCCTGAAAATACTCTTCCTCAAAAAAGTTAAAGTGCCCTTCAGAGGCCCGCTCTACCACATAAGAGAATTCGCTTTGTAAAAATGTATACATGCAAAAGAAAAGGTGATATCTCCAAAGGGTGGAGCATGAAAACTCATATGAAACGAGCTGTACTCTATCTTCAGCAGAATAATATTCCTCCAAGTATGGAATAATTATTCTCCAGAAAATAAGAGTACAAGTCCCCTCAAAGTTGAAAATATTGCAACGAGCATATGGTATAGGGGCAACATGGTATAGCTACATTGGTAAGAATTACGCTCGAACAACATACCACAAGCTCACTGCAATATCATATAAAGAAACTTGTACAAAAAAGAATAGTAAATGCATTCTCAAATACAGACAGAAGTTTGTACAAACAAAAAGAATCATTTTATTCAATACTGTCAAAATTCTGCACATGTACAGGTTTCAAAATAAAAAGAAAAAGAAAAGCGGAGGCCGGTACCCGCACAATCTCCGGTCAGTACATGCAAAAAGCAAAGAGCAAAAATAAAGGGAAGCAGGGCCCGTTACTTCTTCTTACCACAACCTTTAGAGCCTTCACCTGACCTAATAGGCAGCTTTTCAGGACGTCTTGGGAGAGTCGGGGATGAAGGAGAGAGGGTTACTGTCGGATCAACCTTCGCTTCCTCTTCAGAAACAAGTATGCTTTTCCTTTTCTTCTTGGAAGTGGTATGCTTCCTCCTCCTCCTTGAAGAAGACTCACATCCCGGGGTAACAAGAGCAGCCAGTTTTACGTCATCAGAAATAGTATGCTCCGGGGATTTGTCGCCTCCTTCAAGTCCTTCGTCCTTCTGCTCCTGCGAAGCGGTTGGATCATCCAAGCCTTGACGGGCTCCTATTAATTCTTCCTATGATCCTGGTTGGGATATAGGAGTGATTTGAGGGAATGGAGGAGGGACAGCTAGAGGAGGAGAAGTCTGTGTGGCACTTGGCGTTTTTGCTACAGAAGAAGAAAAGCCAAAAATATTAGTATCTCCCGTAAAGAAAGGAGATAGCGGCTCATTCAGATTTAAGAAATAATCAAAAAGTTCGTCAAACTCATGAGGAGCAAACAAACAGTCCACTTGGGCAAGATTAACAGTAGAGTTACCTGGAGAAGCCGGCTTCCTAATATCCACCTCATAAGCCTGTGCTTCGGCGCTCTCTTCGCCTTCATCTCCACCCTGCGTGCTTGTGATCTCAGTTGTAACTTTAACAGGGGATGGAGAATGAGAACCAGAGCCTGTGATGTCAACATCGGCCGAAACCGAAGGAGGGACGGGGGCAGTTAATGGTGCTTCTTTCACAAAGTGCTGCTCCCCTACCTCAGCTCGTGCTTTGGCAAGCTGCTCTTTTCCCCGGGCTAGGGCAGCTCTGGCGTCATCATCTAGAAAGTGTTCTGCAAGAGAAGCTTCAGCATAGCCGGCGCCTGTACCTACAAGCATGTCAAGAATTGACTCCCGAACCTCGGCCAGGGTAATCTCATACTTCGGTCGTAAGAATGAAAGGCTCCCGCGCCCCATAACGCTATGCACGTAGAAGTCAAATAAAGTGGAGTTGACATTGGCTTTAGGCGCCTCATGCGACTGTTCGGCAGCCTGCCTTCCAGTGATAGCTTCATCACGTTCCTTCTCGGTCTTTGATAATTCGGCCTTTAGCCTCATAATCTTCAAATCCTGGGAGTTGACCTTCTCCTGTAACTCTGCAACGTCAGCACGATACCTTCCCGTTGTTTTCTGCTCAGCCTCAAGTTGTGCCTCGGCATGTCGCTGAGCAGCGTGAGCATCGCGAACTTGCTTTTGAAGTACTTCTTCTTTTTGAGTATATGAGGTAGAAGAAGTATCAAGCTCTTGTTTAAGTTTCTCAACTTCTGCTTCAAGCTTCTCGTTGTAATCAGCAATGTTCCTCATCTCAGTATCGTGCTGGCTTAAAGTTTTTTGCCACTCGGCCTTATCCTTTTCCATGGTCAGCATGGCCTCTATATTCACGCGGTTGACCCTTTGAAGCTCATCAACAAGCTTTTTCCACCCTGACATCCGCTCGATATCAAGTCTAACAGCATCAAGATTTTGCAGCATTGCTTGTTTCTCAATAGGGACCAAGTCAAGATCGAACCGCATCACTTTAGGCACCAGTGCGGGAACCGGCTTTGCAGAGTAGCCGGGCCTGGTCCAATTTGGAATTTAGGCCTGTTGACTATTATCTGAATATCTGTCTTCCCGAGAGCAGGACAGCCAGAAGGGATGTCAAGTGAGACGGTGGCAGTGGCCTTTTCAGGAGTTGTAGATGCACGCTTCTCACCGTGCCTGGCATGCTTGCTCGGGTCCTCAGCTATATGACTTTTTCCCCGGTCGTCATGCGACTTTCTTTTGTGAGAGTCGTCACCTCTCTGGGAAGAATCATGGTGCTCCTCCCTTTCTCTCCTCTCATAACGCTCTTATTGAGCCCTCCTCTCCTGAGCCTTTCGAGCCGCTCTCTCTTCGTCAGTTTCTCTGTAAACGGGAAGGTAGCGCCTATAATCATATTGACTACGCCTCCCATAGCGTTGAAAGTCGTCATAATAAGAGCCACTGCGTCCCATCGGAGAATCTGAAATAAAAAAAGACAAGTCTTAAAAGTCTTCAGAGAAAAGAGGTTAAGTACGAATAAGTACTGAAAATCCTATGTGTGTGTGGTGTGCAAACTACACGCGTCAGGCTACAAACCACTCTTCGGCACAGGGGTGGTAGTGACTTGAGTGGCAGGCGTAAAAATTTGCTGAAAATTGGATGTCGCCTCGACAACAGGAGAAGCATCTTTAGGAACATCATCTTTAAAAAGTTCCTGTGAAGTTATGATCAGGTCGCTTAGCCCCTCAAAAGTATCATCACCGCCAAGTTCGACGGGAGTTTCTTTTTCGGCTTCCAGACCAGCCGTATCTTCAGAGCAACGAAGAGTTTCTTCCTCTTCAATAACCGGGGCAAGTGCTGATTTGCTGGATGGACCCGCAACATCGGTAAGCGTGGGGCACTTCACCAGTGAAGTTTCAGTAGAGGGCTCCTTCGGTATAAGCTTTTCAGCATGGGTTGAGACATCTGGTGCCTCCGCTGGAGAATCAGGGACTTCATGAGGCTGAGTGGAGCGAGAAGGGTGAAGAAGTCCGAACTGGTGAAGGAATTCGTCGTTCAACAAAAATTTCATGTCCCGCTCTTCAACCGGTACAGCCACGAGCCTCTCCAGAGTTGCCTTGTGGCTGGGATCTCTAGAAGGAGGGGGGAGCGCTGAAATGAAAAAAAACGAACGAAGTTAACACTTGATAATTCGGACATCGCAAAACTCAGAGAATAGAAGAAGTGAAGGTAGATGACCTTACTACCTTCCCTCCACATGGCATAAAACCCCGAGGGGCAGCGGACAAAGAAGAACTGAGTTAAGAACCCATGGGCAGTGTCGGGAAGGCCAACAATCAATTTGCGATTTCGGGCGCTTCTCACGACAGTGATAGAAGGGTGATCCTTAGTCCTGGTAAAGGAGCATGGGAAGCAAATCTCGTCGAAGCTTGGAATTCGATCGAATGTTCTCCTAAATAGCACACACAGCCCCATTAGAATGGCATAGCCATTAGGGTGTAGCAGGAATGGGGAGAAGGCTAGTCGATGAAGAAAATTCTGGAGAAAGTTGTTGAAAGGGGGAATGGCCCCGCTCAGGCACATTTGCCGGTTAACCGCTACGAAGCCAGGAGGCGCCACATCAGCAGTGTTAGTTTTCTAAGGAAGAATGGCATCTGCTTCAGCAATGCCAAACTCAGTGCATAACTGATAAAAAACTTTATATGATAAAGAGGTAGAGGCTCTCTCTGGAGGATTAACTAGGGGAGCCGGAATAAGAGTGGCTTCTCCAGTCCGGACTGTTATCTCTTCTCGTTGAGAAGTCATTCTACACAAGCAACTGGATATTCAAATGTGAAGCAAAGTTTAACAGTTCAAAGTTCAAGTAACAGTTCAAAGTTCAAGCAGTCATTGAATCACAGTCCAAAAAGTTCTCAAAGTCATGAGTCGTTCACGACTTATCCTGCGAGTTGACATTGGTCTTTCACGACTTATCCTAACTCGGCTGCGACTCAGAGCCTACGTCGCATCCATTTGAGTCGGTCAAGAGTTGAGTCATAAGGCCTCTAAAGCCGCTCAAAAGTGCTGGGTAGTGTCCAAGCTAATTCTCCACTCAACCAGCAAACCCCTCACCTAATCAGTAACTCCTCTTAACCCGTAAACCAGTTAGCCTCTCCATCGACAAAAGTCCTTACTTCCTCATGATACCGAATCATTCAAAATCATTCGAATTCAATGTTTAGCCATCCTGACACAAATCAAAAATCAATTGGCCTGAACTGTTGCAACCCATTGGTGTCATCTTGTTAATCATTTAAAGCCGAATCAGACTAATTTAGGTTCAACAATTATCAAGGTAACAAGATTCGCAACGAGGCGCTGCGCGAAGAGGTGATTTAAGATTCAAAGGTGGAACTCACGAATCAGTGCTAGTAAAGGATCGGGAAAAGAGAAGGATCACTTACGCAATATAATGGAAAGGATGGATTGTCGATAAACTAGCTTGGATTCGCCTTCAGAGGGGTGAGAAGTCATTAATGGCAGAAAGGGATGATAAAACAGTAAAGTGAGAAGGAAAAGACGACTGGCGACTTATCTAGAGATAGGGGAGAAGATTGAAAGACGAGCGAGTTGACAAGCCTCTTTGAGTCGTTCACGACCCAGGAACTAGATCGAAGCACACGAGTCATGACTTAAGCGTGTACTTCGAGGGGCAATTGTTAACTCCTATGCTCAACGACTCAAAAAGGGCTCACGACTTAAGGAAACTCAGCGACTTAAAAGGATGTCGACCAAACAGCTTGCTGACTTAACTGCCCTAAGAGAATAGACCGACTCAATACCTTTAGGAAGTTGCCGACTCAGAGTACTTCATGACCTACGACTCAAGGTATGGACGACCTTATGGTTTAAGGAGTTGAAGGACTTGGTGACTTACGACATAGAGAAGTCTACGACTTAACGGTTTAAAAGAGAAGGGATGCTTCATGACCTAAGGCATCCACGACTTAAGGTCTTTATGACTTACGGGAGTATACAGTCTACGACTTAAGGAATTCCACGGCTCAAGGACAAGATGACTTAACTATTCAAGAGATGGCACGACTTAAGAAGGAAATGAGTTAACGACTTAAAGTTATCCGCGACTTACGACCTAGCATGTGTCGTGGGCGACTTAGCGAATGAAGCGCTGCTCCTTACTTAACACGGTGGCCCCTTAACTCGTACACGATTCAAGACTTGGGCTATTATCCGAAATAAGCAAGCTTACCAGTTAAGCCACGACTCACGACCTAGCTTGAGTGGTCCACGACCTAAAGCTACTAAGTAAAAGACCGATGCCGCGTTACTTATACATGAGGATGTTGACTCGTGGGCGACTTAGGACTTATACAAGTGAATCTTTGTGAGACCATGGGGGCTAAGCCAGATAAGTCAGCCACGACCTATCATAAGTCGATCACGACTTACGACCCAAGAGGGAAATTTCCCTATAAATTCCAACCTACCTCAAGCATGAAGAGGACTTTTGGACAATCTCTTCAAGCGCCAATACTCTGCCAGTTTCTAAACTAACTCTACACTTGAAGTTTCGAAGAACACTACAAGCTACTTTGAAAGACTTTCACACATCTGACATGGATTCAAAGACTTTCATCTACATTGAAGCTTAAGCTACTTGCTCAAAGTGTTTTGTAACCAAAGAGATTTGTACTTGAAGAGCATTGTATTGTTTTGTAACAAGATCAGTAATAAAGATACCTAAAGTGGACGTAGGCTACTCCTTAAGCCGAACCACTATAAAATCGCTGTTTCTTATTGTATTTTCTATTATCTTAGCTGATATTCTGTTCCCGAACCATCGGGTGGTGCTTTCACACTCACATTTCACACACCGGGGTGTTAGCGTTCGATTTCTAGCGTTAACATTTTTGGTGCTCACTTAGTGTAATTGACACTTCTTGATGATCGATGATGATCATTTTTGTGATTTAGACTAGCAATGTGCGATGCCTCTTTGTCTGCGAGGGAGACTAAACCCCGTTTCTATGGTGCTTAGGCTCAATTTGGTGGGGTAGCGATCCATGGTCTTCAGACCGTTTTGTGGAGCTTCGGCTCAAAATTAATGGTTAGCAACCACGGAATAGCATTCCATTTTGTGGTACACGTGTTGATGAGTTTTCATGCTCCCATTTTGTGATAAGCCTCCCCCTTTTTGTGATTTCTGGATTGCTATTGACGATTTCTAGAATTTGTGATTCACCCATTTTTGTGGTTTCATTGATAAGTTCTATCAATATTTGTGCATTGGTGAATTTGTGTGTCATTAACTTTTGTGATTGGAATTGATATAATTGTCAATATTTATGGTTTGGTAAATGAAATAAAGAGTATGACAATCCTTTTGATCTTTGAGAAGATTCTTGTGATATTGTTAATCTCTTGTTGATTTTCAATTACATGCTTATCACAATATGGCATTTTGGTTATTATACGTTTTTGTCATATCTCTTATTCTATATCATTTCATCTGATGTTTATAGTTAGACTGATCCGTTTATTATTTTCTTATTAAATAATACTCGGGTCAGACCGGGATGTTACAGGTGTTTCTGCTTGACTCCTCACCTGGGATTATTATTCTGACTTTTGACTAACTACTTAGATTAGTTGTTTACTTTGTTGTATACATTTGAGACATAGACTTCATGATGTATACTTATTCTTTTGTGTATCTCTTGTAACTATTCCTTTGTGATATAGTGGATCTTGTTTGACCACTACTCTGATATACCCTTTTATGTGTAATATTCATATCTGTTTCTGCCTTTGAGATATGACCTTCTGCGACTGATTTGTTTTATACTTATTTCTATATTTGTTTCCGAAGATATTATAGCCACTGTGTAGTAGTCTTGAGTTTGCATCAGTATGTCGGATTTCGTCTTGTGATGAAAAGTTGTATTTTTATCTGGCATATCGGTACTCGCACAAAGTAATTATACAAATGGTCACTCCTCAACAGCCTTATTCTCCATGCTAGTTGATGACATTACCCCGTAGTTTCCTTGGCCAGCATGGGTATAGAGGTGGGGCGTCACAGCTTGGTATCAGAGCCAAACTTTGGAACAAAATAGAATAATTTAACAAGGATCATCGTCCTAAGTCCATCTTAGGAGTCGTGCCTTAGCATTTAATTCGTGTCTTCGTCCCGTTCTATCCTATTTTCTTTCATGATTCTTTGTTTTAACAATCACTAATGTTTGATATTCAATTTGTGAATAACATTTTTCTTCTTCCTTCTTCTTTCTTAAGGTAGAGAAATGGTTAGACCTGGTCGTCCCCACGCCGGTCAATCTAGTGCTACTCCCCAGGATGGAGTTTTTATATCTGTCTAGTAAAGAATGCTCAAGCAGCCTAATCTAATCTGGAACCTACTCACCCTAAGTATGGATTTGCACGCTTGTGCAACGATTATACCAACTTGGGTGGGAAGCCATTCAAAGGTTCTGAAACCATTATTGAAGTCCAGGCTTGGCTAAGAACATGCGATCGAATCTTTTCACGCATGAATCTTAATGATCTTCATCGTGTTCAAGTGGCCTCTAGTATGCTCCAAGAAAGAGCATTAGACTGGCATGAGCTACTGATTTCTAAAATAAATGAAGCGGATCTTACTTGGGAGAAATTCCGGGAACGATTCGAGTTAAAATTTATGCCAGAAGCTGAGAAGGTGACATTGGCTCATCGTTTCATAGACCTTGTTCAAGGTGAATCCTCCGTGGTAGACTATGTCACATCATTCGAGTCACTTTCTAAATACGGGGTTGAATATATAAACACCCCATTGAAGAAGAACCCAAGATTTGTCTATGTCTTGAACAAAAATCTCAAGAAGCCATTACTTCTAAAATTAGAAGTTTCTTTTGATCAACTTGTTGATATCGCTCTTCGACTTGAAGAGGCAGATAAAGAAAGCGATGTCGAAGTTATGGGTGCCAAACCAAACATCAACAACAAGAAAAGGCCTAATAAGTTCAAGTGTCCTTATCCTAATAAGAAAGGGAAGCAAGCAACTTCGGTGGCAAAGACTTCCACCTCTAGTAATGGGCAATGCTACAATTGTGGTTCTAAGGACCATTATGCGAATAAGTGTAGAAAGTCGCGCGCTTGTCGCTATTGCAAAAGCCCAGACCATTATTTATCCGCATGTCCCAAACTTCAAGGTAGGAAGGAGGGAAAGCTCAATGTGGCGCAAACTCCTAGTAACACTTCTCGTGGTCAAGGTATTTCTCATTCTATCCTTAATGGCATTATTTTATTTCGCGATCATCCTATTCGAGTTCTTTTTGACACGGGTGCGTCCCATTCTTTTATGTCAAAAGAACTTGTTGATACTTTTTCTTGGAGTGTTGTTGCTTTAATGAATTCTTTGACAATTGTGAATCCGGTTGGTGGACCCGCAACAATTAGTTTGCTTTGTAAAAAAGTCGAGATTATTTGGTGTGATTTTTCTTTCCAAGCCGATTTACATGTTATGCGCTACTTAGGCTTTGGAATGATTTTGGGAATGGATTGGCTTAACCGTTATGAGGCCCATATCCTATGTCCTGTGCGGACTATTTATCTTCGACATCCACAATCCGTTAAGCAGATTTCTATCGTTCATAAAGATTCGAATTCCATCTTGGCTGCATCTTTATATTCATTAAATCCCTATGATGACGATAATGATGAGGCAGAGGATGTCATTTCTCTTATTCACGTTGTTCGTGAATTTTCCGACATATTTGAGCCCGTTTTAGGATTACCACCTAAGCGAGCAATTGAGTTCAGAATCAATCTAATCCCTGGAGCTCTACCTATCACTTTTCCTCCTTATCGTATGTCCAATAAAGAAAATAAGGAGATGTGCAAACTATTATCCGAATTGGAGACGAAGCAATTTATTAGTTCTAGTTCCTCTTCTTGGGGAGCTTCGGCTATTTTTGAGAAGAAATCCGATGGTACACTTAGGCTTTGCGTTGACTACCGCAAGCTTAATGATCTTACTATCAAGAATAAATATCCTTTACCTCGGATTGTTGATCTATTCGATCAACTTAGTGGTGCTAGAGTCTTTTCACAATTAGACTTAGCAACCGGTTTTCATCAGCTTTATATTGCAGAGGATAGCATTCCTTTGACATCGTTCCGTACTCGTTATGGATCTTATGAATGGCTTGTCATGTCGTTTGGTTTGACGAATGCTCCGGTTTATTTCGTTGACCTTATGAATAGTGTTTTCAAAGACTTCCTCTATCGATTTGTTCTCATCTTTATTGATGATGTTCTTGTGTATTCTATAACCGAGGAGGAGCATGAAAAGCATCTTCAAATTGTGTTGGAAACTCTTAGGAAAAATCAATTGAAAGCAAAATTTTCTACATGCCACTTTTGGCAATCTCGGGTGAAGTTTCTCGGTCATATCATTTTCGAATCCGAAATTTCCGTAGATCCTTCAAAGATTGAAGCGATTCAAAATTGGAAGAGACCGGAGAGTATGACTGAGATCCGTGGTTTTCTTAGATTGGCAGGTAATTACCGTCGTTTCATAAAAGACTTTCCAAAATTTGCATGCCTCTTACTAGTTTCACAAAGAAGGGAGTTAAATACATTTGGTCGGACAAATATGAAGCTTCTTTTTAGAAATTAAAAGAACTCCTTTCTGATGCTCCTATTCTTGTTATTCCCGAGAGGAATAAAGATTTTATTATGATAACCCGGATTTTTCAGATATTTGTTAATTAGTAATTAATTGGATTTAAATTATTAAACAACGATCAATAGATGAAAGAAATAATACCGATTGTTTGTTTAAATATAAATATATATGTTGCCTGACTCTAATTTGGGTATTAAATTGAAGTTGAATTTGAATGGAAAATTAAAATGATAACCATCTTAAACATTTGGATTTAAAAAAATTATTTTATATGATTTTATCAGCGTATAACTTGTTTTATTTATTTTCCTCGAAAAGATCATATTTATATAGATTGAGGAATGTAAGTATTAAGTAGATATATGTAAGGGAAGTTTAAATATTTAGAAAATACTTAAGCTAATTATAAAAAAAAAATTGGCATTAAAATAAATAACAATGTAAGCTAACTCTCTACATTATAACGAATGTAAATCAATTATGATGACATCTGTAGAAATTCTAACAAGTGTCATGAATTTGTTTTAAA
The DNA here is from genome assembly GCA_030765085.1 of Allium cepa. Lineage (NCBI taxonomy): Eukaryota > Viridiplantae > Streptophyta > Magnoliopsida > Asparagales > Amaryllidaceae > Allium > Allium cepa. The sequence goes on along the minus strand of CM060943.1, from coordinate 946,894,566 downwards.
AGTATGAATAAAAAAATATAAGAAGAAATATACATTTCTATTCCTCCTCATTTCTTTTTCACTCTCCATTAAAATCTGTAAAGAATGAACCAGAAAAAAATGTCAGATGCAACTTCAAAATTTATTTAAATCTTAGGCAATTGTAATCAAAGCTTAAGTAAGGTTAGAACAAATCAAGATCTACCCAAAGCACTTCAATTTGAGAGATTTTTCATATCCAGAAGTAATTGAAAATCAAATGCAGAACAAAGCTAAACCCTATTCTCTGTCTTAGCCTGGTTAGTAAACAATCTGAACTCTGGTTCTAAAATATTGTTTGAAGTTGAATGTATTTAATAAGTGTTGTGGCAATTGATTGCATGTATGAAATTTTGGCATGCATGTTTTTATAAATGGTACATATTTGATAATGTTTGATTTCTTATGTTCCTGGTTACAGGATTTTATATAAAATTCAAATTCTTTCAAACTGATTCTCTGATAATATTGAGCTTCAAACAAATATGATTTGTTGAACATTAATTAGGATCTAAAATTTTGTATTTAAGTAAAACAATATTTTACATCACTGTAAATCAAGGGATTTCAGAAGAAAATTTATAACCTATTAAAACAAAGTGTCAATGTTAACTCCACTTTTTCACGACTCAACGACCTAATGTGCTACAGGGATCAGCGACCTAAATGACCAAGCGGGTTAATAAGTTTAATGACCTAATGATCCAAGCCTCCAGCGAGTTCACATGGTAACGGCTAGCGACTTAGCGACCTAAAGTTCAAGCGACCTAGCGACCTAAACTTGTAACGAGTTAATGACCTATGCTACTCAACGATTTAACGACCTGATGACTCAATGGAAAGAAGTAGCCTAATGACCTAAAAGGGTGAGCGACCTAACGACCTAAAAGGGGGCAGCGACTTAACAAGTTAGAATAGAATAAAGCTGCTTGCATATAGGTCGCTCCCAACCTTAAGTCGCTACCTCTTCTAAGTCGCTCCATATAAGTCGCTTTCTACTCTCATAGGTCACTGCGACCTACCAACCAAAGCAGTTGATCAAGCGTAAGCCTTAACCCGTATCCCTTAGGTCGCTCACGACCTACGACCTAACCCCTAGGTCGCCTACGACCTATGACCTAACTCCAGAAATTCCTTATAAATACCTTGCCTACTCCACCGAAGAGAGGACTTTTGGCTCATTTATGGAATGCCTATACTCTGCTATTTTCTCGACTCATCTGACACTTCAAACACCGAAGACACTTCATCGAACTTTAGGAAGAGATCTAGCACATTCAACATGAATTCGAAGAGCTCTTCCACGTTGAAGTTCTAGCTACTTGTCTTAGTTGTGTTGTAATAAAAGAACATTGTAAAAGTTGTAATCGAATCAAAAATAAAAAAGGATTAAAGTGGACGTAGGCTTGGCATTAAGCCGAACCACTATAAAACCTGTTGTCTCTTTACTTGACTTTCTGTTATTTTCTCCTTATCTCTAGTTTCCGTACCAACGGGTGGTGCTTTCACATTTTTACTACTTATACCGGGGTATTAGCGTCGAATTTTAGCATTAAATTTTTTGGTGCTTTCACTGAGAATTGAACTCAAGGTGCTTTCATCATTGCTTCACAAAAGTTCGTTGAAAGAATCTCTCTCAAAACCAAAAGTCTATCAGAGATTATGGCTCCTCGAAGAAAGCGTAGATCTACTAGACCCAGTGATGCCCATGAAAATACCGCCACTTCTCCTTCGTTAAGTCAAGCAGCTCTAAGCGTTGGAATTACACGGGCAAAGTTAGATGCAGCATTGTGTGGGTCATATCAGCAAATGGAAGCCCAGAACACTTTAATGCTTGATAGGTTGAAAGCTTTGCTCGGAGCTAACCATCAACCAGTGAATAATGGAGAAAACTTTGCTGATGATGTTCATTATCCTGAAGGGAGGAATATTCCTCAAAAGGCAGTTGGCCCCGCCGAAGAGGCACCTCCCCAAACTGGAGGATCAAGGCCGCAGCCGACTCTCCACGAATGTTTTTCCAGGCAAACTTCCGAGAAAATGGCTGAAGTTTGTCCCGCAGAGCCTCTAAACGATGAGGAATACCTCTCAGGAATTGTTCGACAGATTATGAAAGAAAGTATGCAAAGGGAAGAAGATGAAAAAAAATGGAGGTTCGCTCCAAGCAAGACTCTGTTCACCGAAAGAATTCTGAAAACGGAATTTCCAAGGAAGTTTGTTCCCCCACCATTCCAACTTATCGGGGGACAAGCGACCCTAATCAATTCTTATAAGTCAAGTTTGAAATGGATTCAAACTGAAATTAAATCTTGAAATTGGGAAAGGTTTCAGGATAAGGATAATCAATTAATTTATGTAACTAATTAAACTTTGTTTAATAAGATTAATTAATGGATAATAATTTGTAATTTATAAATACCTATTCTAATTTATATAAATAACTCTTTTTTTAATTTAATTTTGTCTTTTTAAAAAAAATAAAAAAAAGAGTTATTTATATAAATTAGAATAGGTAAGTATGACTGGCACATGACTGGTGCCAGAGCTTCGGATGAGATCAAATGCCGCTATTTTCCGGTATACTTGGAAGGAGTGGCTCTACTCTGGTATACAAAGCTACCAGTCCGATCTGTAGAACAGTTCTCCGATTTTACTCGGAAGTTTAAAGAACAATTCAGGTTGCATGCTTCAAAGGCGAAAGACATAATGTCACTGTCCAGCATGGAACAGAATCCCGGAGAATCTATTAGATCTTTCTTAAACCGCTTCAACATAGCGTTGGTTGAAGTCCATAATGCGGAGCCACGAATGATTTTGACCTACTTGATGAGGGCTATTGACAAATAGAGTGAGTTTGGAAAATGGATGAAGATGAAGGAGCCAAACTCGCTTGAGAAATTCTACAAGAAAGCTGACGAGTTCATGCACATGGAAAGCCTTCCTGCACCGGCGAAGGTGCTATTGACGGAGGTTGAGAATAACACTGCTGCTCCTACCAAAAAAGAATCCGGAGGTCAGAAGAGGATGAATAACGGTGGGAAGAAGCAGAAGGATGGGAAGAAACCTCGCTTCTTCAAGCCTTCGGACTTCATTCCTTTAACTAATACTCCGAAGAATATCTTTTTCGCTACCAAAGATGCAGTGGAATATCCTAAACCTCCTGTGTTGACGCTTGGGAAAAATGCTGTTCGAAATGGGAGATTTTGTCGGTTTCATAATCAACCCGGTCATGATACTAACGAATGTCGCCATTTGAAGAGTTTGATTAAAGAACTTCTGAGAGAGAACAAGCTTCAACAATATGTTAAGAGAAATAGGAATGACCCAACTTCATCTACTGAGGGCCAGCAACTTCATGCTCATCCATCTGGCTCGGTTGAGAGGACTACCACGCATGAATCAGATAGGCCTGATATTAATGTAATCACGGAAGGTCCTCACCCAGCAGGCAGAAGCTGGGGCGAGATGGAAAGATACGCTCGTGCTTTGAAACATGCCCCAGCAGAGGAAAATGTTTTTGTGTGGGAAGACGCTGCACCTTTGAAAAAGCAAAGAACTTTTAATGATGACATTGTGTTCAAGGCCAGGGACTCTATGGGTGTTGAAGCTCCTACCACGGATCCCCTGGTCATCTCTACCGGTATGAGACCTGCTATTGTAAGAAGGGTGCTTGTTGACTGTGGTGCCTCTTGCAATATCCTTTTCAAAAAAACATTCGATCAAATGAGGATTCCTATGGTTGATGTTCAAGCTTCATCGTAGAAGATTGTTGGGTTTACTGGGGAACCAAAGCAGACAATTGGAACTATTGATTTATTTGTGGAACTGGGAGAGGGACAGAAAAAGATGGTTCGAAAGCAGACTTTTGTGATGTTTGATGGATTTTCTGCTTACAATGCCTTCCTAGGCCGGCCAACTCTTGCCGCATTCAAGGCAGTTCTCGCCCGTGGTGCCTTACTATGAAGTTCCCACGGATAATGGCATTGGTGTTATTAAAGGGGATCAGATTGCGGAAAGAGATTGTTATCTTATAGAGTTGCGGGAAGCAAAGAAGAGAGAGATGGGAAAGGATGTGGCAGCTCCACTCCGCATCAAAGAATCAACCTTGTAGCAATTACAGGGTGGACCCTGCACTGGCGAGCATAGTGGTGCATGAAAGAAATGGATCCTAGGAAATCCAGTATAGGGGAGAATAGAGTGTGCCAGTGGAAGTAACGGTGCCAGCAACTGTGGACCCGAAAGATCCAAACAAGGTGCTGAATGTGGGTTCTCAACTTAGTGTGACGATTCAAAATATTTTGATATCATTCTTGAAAGCAAATCTGGATGTAATCGCTTGGAGTTATGCCGATATGTGTGGAATATCTCCAGAAATCGCAGTACACACTATGAATATTGATCCGAAATTTACGCCTGTGAAGAAGAAAAGAAGAACCTAGGGTCGAGAAAGGTCAACAGCATTAAAAGAAGAAGTAGATCGGCTCATGGAGATTGGCTTCATCAGAGAGTCCACTTATCCAAATTAGGTTTCTAATCCGATGCTGGTTAAAAAAGCAAATGGAAAGGGGAGAGTATGCATTGACTTTTCATATTTAAACAAAGCCTGCCCCAAAGACTGCTTCCCGTTACCCAGGATTGATCAGTTGGTGGATGGAACAGCCGGGCATGAGTTTTTCTCTTTTATCGATGCTTACTCCAGGTATAACCAAATCATGATACATGAGCCAGACCATGAGGACACGAGCTTCATCACCGATGTTGGTCTTTATTGCTATAGAGTCATGCCCTTCGGACTGAAGAATGCGGGGGCAACTTACCAAAGACTTGTTAATGCTATGTTCAAACCACAGATTAACAAAACTATGGTAGTTTATGTTGATGATATGTTGGTGAAATCAAAGAAGGCAGTGGACCATATGGATCACTTGGCATAAATGTTCGCAGTCCTTCGAAAGTATGGAATGAAGCTTAATCCTTTGACATGTTCATTCGGGGTAGAGTCCGGGAAATTCTTAGGTTTTATGGTGAGTGCTAGGGGCATTGAATTCTAATCTTTCTCAAATTACTGCTCTGAGAGAAGTCAAAGCCCCTAGGACAAAGAAGGAATTGCAGAGCCTCAGTGGCAAAGTCGTTGCTTTGAGTCGGTTTATTTCCAAGGCCACGGATAAATGCATTTCATTCTTTGATGCTCTGAAGAAAGGAAAGAAAAACTTTGAATGGACTCCAGAATGACTGAAAGCTTTCGATGAACTAATTTGTCACATGGAAGCGCCTCCAATACTTTCTAAGCCCGGCAACGGTGAAGATCTTTTCATATATTTAGCAGTTTCGTCTCATGCTCTCAGTGCAGCATTCGTACAGAAAGATGCAAAAATTCAGCGCCCGGTCTATTACATCAGCAAGAGATTCACTGGGGCAGAGATGAATTATTCAAAGCTAGAAAAGCTAGCTTATTGCCTACTGATAGCTACCAGAATGTTGAGGCCATATTTTCAAGCTCATCCTATCAAAGTCCTCACTGATCGGCGTCTAAAGCAAGTCCTATTTCGCACTGAGTCTTCGGGTCATCTTCTGAAGTGGAATATTGAACTCAACCAATATGATATCACTTACCATCCTCGAAGAGCAATCAACGGAAAAGCTTTAGCAGATTTCATTGTAGAATACACAGATAAAGGTGACAGCGAGGAAGAAGTTACTGATGACATCCCAACCCGATGGAAATTATATGTTGATGGCGCAAGAAACGACTATTGTTCTAGAGCTGGGGTCGTGCTTGAAACCCCCGAAGGGCGATCATTGTGCTACGCATTGAGATTGGAATTTCCTTCGACAAATAATGAAGCAGAATATGACGCTCTTATTGCCAGCTTGAAGATTGCTAAAGAACTGAACATCAAAGTGTTGCAAATCTTCAGGGATTCCCAGCTTATTGTATGCCAAGTCAGGAAAGATTTTCAAGCTAAAGGAAGAAATCTGCCTGCTTACTTATCAAGGGCATGGGAGCTTCTCGATGATTTCGATCATTATACGATAAGTTACATACCCCGGGAAGAGAACATGAAGGCGGATTCTCTCGCAAATTATGAAAGCGCTGGCGAAGCTCAATTATTGGGATTGGTCCCTGTGGAAGTCTTGTCAACACCAAGTACCGATGAAATGGAGATTGACTGGATCATGACTGCTTCTGAAGAGTAGGAGTTGTGGATTACCCCGATCAAGGAATATATACTAAACGGCTTCCTTCCAGAAAATTCAAAGGAGCGTCAGAAATTGTTAAGGAAAGCCTATATGTAATTCAAGATGGTCAGTTGTACAAACGGGGATTCTTGATGCCATTACTTCGATGTGTAACCAAGAAAGAGGCTAAGACAATTTTAGCTGAAGTGCAAGAAGGAGAGTGTGGGGATCATTCAGATGGTCATACTCTAGCAAAGAAAATTCTCCGCTATGGGTATTTTTGGCCATACATTAATCGAGATGCTGCTAGCTACTCCCGAAAGTGTGAAAAATGCCAGAGATTTGCAAAAATCCCAAGAGCACCTTCCATCGAGTTAACGCGGATGGTCAATCCATGGCCATGTGCCATTTGGGGAATAGATCTCATCGGGCCTTTGCCAACTACCAAGTCCGGAATCAGATATGCTATTGTCACTGTTGATTATTTCACTAAATGGGCCGAATCTGAACTATTAGCTACTATTACCTCTAAAAAGATGATAAACTTTGTGACTAAGAATATCATTTGCGCGTATGGTGTGCATCTAAAGATAATCACAGACAATGGTACCCAATTCGAAAGTGAAGAGTTCCAGGATTTTTGCAAGCGATTCAAGATCCAAAAAAGCTTCTCAGCAGTGGCTTATCCACAGGCAAACGGGAAAGTGGAAGCGGTAAACACAATTATCAAATCAACCATCAAAAAACAGCTGAAAAGGGCAAAAGGTGGTTGGGTCGATAAGCTGGCACTAGCACTATGGGCATACAGAACAAGCCACAAAACTGCTACTGGCACACTTCATTCTCATTAGCATATGGATCAGAAGTAATGATTCCAGTGGAAATAGAGGTTCCCTCACACAGAAAAATTCATTTCAACCGAGCTAAAAGTGCAAAGTTGCAACTTGAAGCACTTGACTTCCTTGATGGAAGAAGGGAAGAGGCTCGGCTCAGAATGCAACTCATCAGCAAAGGATTTCCAGGCACTTCCATTCTAATGTTCGCCAACGCAGCTTTGAAATTGGGGATCTAGTCATGAAAAGGATCATGGCAGCAACAGGAATGTTTACGCCAAACTGGGAAGGGCTGTATGTCATAGGCAAAAAACTTCTTGATGGAACTTTCAAACTGACGACTGTCGAAGGAGATCCAATTCCAAGAGCTTGGAACGGCAATCTCTTGCGTCCATATTTTACTTAAAAGCTTTGCTTATATTTGTAAAATGGTTACGGATGTATGATTCTTGTATTACAAGCTATTGTAAAACTAGTGCAAATGAATAATAAGAACTATAAAGTGGATGCAGGCCTAGTTTTTGGCCGAACCACTATAAATCCTGTGTTCTCTACTATTATAAAATGCCTGTTTTATTTTGATGTGTAAATACCTTAAATGTATTGCTAAAATGTCGATTTAAATTGCAGGCCATTAAAACAAAGCTTACCTTTCACAAGGCCAAGCGATCCATAAAATCACTCAATAAACAAATGTCAAGCCACAAAAATTCCAGATTCAAATCCCAAGTAAGAAGTGCTTCATGCAAAAAGTTAGTAAATTCCGCTGGAGGAGCACCTACCTAACGTGGAGGCTCCAAGCCCTTGCTAACTGATTGCGATCGTTTGTGCAAACGGACATCCGGTTAGATAGCTTGCGTCTTCCCCGTAGACTCGCTTAACAATGAAGTACACTTCTTTGGATAAGACAAACTACTTGCAAAAGAAAGGAACATATGCTTGGAAATGATAACAGGGAATCGCTGGTGAGCAAATGACAAACAGACAAGGGTGAGCAGACAGAAAACAGCCAAAAAGGACTCCTTGCCTCTCAAAAAAAAGGTTGGCGGAACCACCAGAGGGGCACCTTCCCAAAGCGAAGGCATCAGGCCCTTGCTAAGTGATTGCGATCATTTTTGCAAACAGACATCCAGTTGGATAGCTTGCATCTGCCCCGTGGATACACTTAACAGTGAGATGCAACCTTCATGGCGAGATAACCACCCAAAGCCCTCCTCGGAGGCACAAGCCCTTTTCGAAGGCACAACTCTTCGGAGGATAAAGCCCTCTAATGAGGCACGCCAAAAAAAGAAATTGATCTTCTCAACCAATAAGGTTGGTGGAATCACCGGAGGGGCACCTTCCCAAGTGGAAGGCACAAGGCCCTTGTTAACTGGTTGCGATCGTTTGTGCAAAAAAATCCAATTAAGTAACTTGCATCCTCCCCGTGAATCCATTTAACTGTGAGAAAGTAACTTCCAGGCAATCAAATAAAGACCAAATCGGAGGCTCAAGCGCTCTTCAGAGGCACTAGCCTTCACTAAAGGCACACCTGCCCTCTTCCGGGGCATAAGACCTCTCCCAAGGCACAACAAGCCCTCTTTAGAGGCACTAGCCTTCAACAAAAGCACACCTGCCCTCTTCGGAGGTAGAACACCTCTCCCGAGGCACCATAAGACCTCTTCGGAGGCATAAGACCTCTTCGGTGGCACAAGACCTCTTCGGAGGCACGTCCCAAGAAGAGATGCTTTTCTTAACCAACAAAGTTGATGGAACCACCAGAGGGGCACCTTCTCAAGATAGAAGGCACAATGCCCTTTGTTAGCGTAAAAATCTAACGCTAACACCCCGGTGTAAGTAGTATAAGTATGAAAGCACCACCCGTTGGTACGGGAACAAAGTATAAGCAGAGAAATCATGGAAAAGTAGTAAAAGACAACAGTTTTATAGTGGTTCGGCTTAAGATCGAGCCTACGTCCACTTTGAATTCCTTTATTGATGATTTGATTACAATTCTTTACAATGAACTTCGATTACAACACACTTTTGACTAGTAGCTCAAACTTTGATGTAGAAGAATCTTTTGAGTTCATGTTGAATGATCCAAATTTTCTCTTGAAGTTTGTTGTAGCATCTTTGGCGTTTGGAGTGATTGTAGTGCCGTTTGAGTTGAGAGAATGACAGAGTATCGACGCTTCGAAGAATGAGCCCAAAAGTCCCCTCATGTTTGGAGCCCAGGCCGTATTTATAGGGAATTCTGAACAGGCCTTAAGTCGTTTACGACTTAAAGTAAGTTGTAAGTCGTGGGTTACGACCTAAGATAGGTCGTTGGAGGTCAGCGAGTTAAGGGGATATGAGTTACGACCTAACTGGTTCGCACTTGGCCATCTGAACTAACTGGTAGGTTCTAACGACTTAGGGGAAAGCGGCATAGTTTAATCACTAAGTGCTAAATCATGAACGACTTAAAGTAAGTCGTGAAAGCATTAGGTCGCTGCCGCTTTAACTCTTTAGGTCGTGAAGTACTTAAGTCGTTAAGCAGTTAGGTCGTAAGTCCTTTTATCCTTTTAGGTTGCTAACTCCTTTAACCCTTTAGGTCGTTACCCCGCTTCATCAGTTAGGTCGTCCCACTTCTTAAGTCGTTAAGTCATGGCACTTCTTAAGTCGTTAAGTCGTGGCACTTCTTAAGTCGTTAAGTCGTCCAATCCTTAAGTCGTTAAGCCGCTTCTTCTGTTAATTCGTTAACTCGAGTGAGCCGCTTTATGCCTTAAGTCGCTGATAGGTTAACTCGTTAGGTCGCTGATCTTTGGTCCAGCTTAGGTCGCGAGGTCTTCTTAGGTCGCAAGGTCTTCTAACCCGTTAAACTGTTGACGCTTTAGGTCGTATACCGTTTTGGATGGGGGGCTGCCCCACAACCCGCCGGGGGCGCTTCCCCCTGGACCCCTACGACCTGATCGGGCAGGTCGATCATCATAGCGGTGGCGTTGCCCCCGCACCCCCACCTTGGGGGGTTGGCACCCTCTAGACTCCCTCCCCCCGTAGGGGATCTTATCCGAAAAACCATTCAACAGAATCGAGACGAATTATTATTGGCTTTTCGGTCGATTTTTGATATCATGGCCTTGCTTAAAAAGTGGAGTTAACACTTGCCCCTCGATGTATACGCCTAGGGACTAGGTCGTGTGCTTCGATTCTTCTTAACTTGTGCTTTACTGAGTTGCTAGGTCGAGAGCGATTGACGACCTAACCTCTTGCGGCTTAATTTTCAGGTCGCTGCTAAGCTCGTACCTAGGCAAACTTGCTTTGTTTTGACCCGAAGCCTTTTGAACTTGACCAGTGCTTGTTGCATCTCTTTTACAGATTATTTTAACAACCTGTTAAATGCAACATTTGCGAGAAAATAGGGCGAATATACTCATCAGCGATTGCCCATATCGAGTGATGGATAAGATCAAAGAACTGATATTTTACTGTAAGTAAATTAGTACGGATTTGATGAAGTGTTGCAAATCAACTATCTTGAATGAAGTATCAGCACAAAATTTACACAGTTATAACTGCTATCTGCATTGATACTGCACTTATTTTTAAATAACAAGCCTCGAATTTTTCTGAATTAACATATTTGCCAACCAGTATTATTTCGAGTATTACTTTATTTACTTGTTATTTTAGTAGCTTTGCACAATACTTCACACTCTTTTAGGAAACATGCACTTTTACTTTCGAATATTCAGTTCTTTATGTAGAATGTCTTCTTGATAAGTAGAAATAGTGGAGCAAGCTAGATTTTTTCATTTCTGAGATTTTCAGAATCCGAGTTGTTGAGTGCTAATTTCGTTCTTTACTTTGCAGCATCTCCTCTCTTTCTGAATATTCCAGTCATAAGTCAACTTTTAAAAGACTAAGTGCTGTAGCGGTTAAGGAGAGGAGCGTTAAATTTCTGCTGAAAGATGAACTTCTGCACTTATTTCGGACTTTTGGCCTCTTTTAATTGACTCAGCTTTATGATGCCCCAGATTTTCAAGCAGAGACTTCAGGTGCCCCAGCTCCCGCAAAGGAACTTGCATCTAGGGGACTTACACATGTATGAAATTTTTTATAGTATAGAATGAGATGTTTCTTCCTACTTGTACAGACTTTTGTCTGTATTTGAGAATGTATTTATCCCTCATTTTCATACAAGTTTCTTTATTTTTCTCTGCATGATACTGCAGTGAACTTGTGGTGTGTTGCTTGGGTACTGCTTTTTACTAATGTAGCAATATTATATTGCCCCCATACCACATCTCATTGTAATATTCTCCATTTTGCGGAGACTTTGGGGAACAATTCTTCTGTTTTAAGAAGACTTGTACTCTTGTTTTAGAGAATAATTCTTCCATTTCGAGAAGGCTTGCACTTTTTCTTTAAAGAATAATTTTTCCATTTTGGAGGAAATATTATTCTACTTTGGTAGAGTGCGCCTTCTATTGGAGAAGTTTTTTTTTTACACCTCATCCTTCGGAGATGGTCACTTTTGTTTTTGAGAAGTGGAATCTCCTATGCGGTGAAGCGGGCTTCCGAAGAAGGCTTTGGCACTTCAACTTGGTGAAGTGGGCCTCATTAGAGGACTTTATTTAGCACTACAACCTTTGAGGGAGAACATTTTCAAGATGGAAAAATTAATTTTCCCCTGAGAGCTGTAGTGTGCCTTTGAAGAGTGCTTTTTTTTTTAGTTGTGCCTCGTTGGAGGTTTTTAATTTGCACTTCAAACTTGGGAAGTGTGCCTCATTGGAGGGCTTTAGTTTACACTTTAAACTTGGAAAGTGTGCCTCGTTGGAGGGCTTTGATTTGCATTTCAAACTTGGAAAGTGTGCCTCATTGGAGGGCTTCGATTTGCATTTCAAGCTTGGGAAGTGTGCCTCATTGGAGGGCTTTAGTTTGCACTTCAAACTTGGGAAGTGTGCCTCATCGGAGCACTTTAATTTGCACTTCAAACTTGGAATGTGTGCCTCATTGTAGGGCTTCGATTTGCACTTCAAACTTGGGAAGTGTGCCTCATTGGAGGGCTTTAGTTTGCACTTCAAACTTGGGAAGTGTGCCTCATCGGAGGAATTTAATTTTCACTTCAAACTTGGGAAGTGTGCCTCATTGGAGTACTTTAATTTGCACTTTAAACTTTGGAAGTGTTCCTTATTGGAGGGCTTCGATTTGCACTTCAAACTTGGGAAGTGTGCCTCATTGGAGGGCTTTAGTTTGCACTTCAAACTTGGGAAGCGTGCCTCATTGGAGGGCTTTAATTTTCACTTCAAACTTGGGAAGGGTGCCTCATTGGAGGACTTTTATTATGCCTCGGGAGTGGGCTTTTTGTTTGTGCCTCGGGAGAGGGCTTTTTCCTCCGAAGAGTTGTGCCTCCGAAGAGGGCTTATGCCTCCGAAGAAGGCTTGTGCCTCCGAAGAGGTCTTTATTTGGCATTTCAGCTCTAGTGAAATGCGCCTCTGAAGAGGTCTTGTGTGTTTTCTGTCTGCTTGCCCATGCCTCTTCACCATTTGCTTCTCAGCGATTCCTCGTTATCATTTCCAAACCCATGTTCTTTTCTTTGCCAGTTATTTGTTCCTTTTCCAGAGAAGTGATCTACATTATTAAGTGAATCCACAGGGCAGGCCCAAACTATCCGACTGGATGTCTGTTTGCACAAACGATCTCCGTCGGTTATCAAGGGCCTGAAACCTTCGCATTGGGAAGGTGCCCTTTTGGTAGAATCAACTGTTTGTGAGTAACACTTCTTATGCAGGAATTGAATTTGGAACTTTCTGGCTTGACATTTACTTGCTGAATGATTTATAGGAATCGCTTAGCTTTGTGATGTGCTAACTAGGTAAGCTTTGCTTTGATTGCCTGCAATATTAAATCGACATTTTAGCAATATATTCAAGATATTTGCATATCGTGATGAAACGGGCATTTTATAGTAATAGAAAACACAAGATTTATAGTTCCTATATCTCATTTGCAATGTTTTTACAATGGCTTTTAACACAAGAATGATACATCCATCATTCTTTTACAAATTTGTAACAAAGCCTTAAAGTAAAACAAGGATGCAAGTCATTGCTGTCCCAAGCTTTTCGGAATCGAATCTCCGGTGTGAGGGGACTAGATGGCAATATCTTTAAGAACAGGAACATTCTCTCCCTCCGGGGCTTTTCTTAGGGCATGAGCATATCTTTCCATCTCATCCCAACTTCCGCCCGCTGGGTGTGGGCCTCCTGTGATAGCATTAATGATAAGCCTCTCAGATCCATGCACTGCAGTTCTTTTATTTGAGCCATATTGATGAGCAAGAAGTATTTGCCCCTGAGTGGATGAGGATGGGTCATTCCTGTCTCTTTTGACATATTGTTGGAGTTTATTCTGTTTCAATAGTTCTTCAATCAAATTTCTTAAATGACGACATTCGTTGGTGTCATGACCAGGTTGATTGTGGAACTGACAGAATCTCCCATTATGCGTAGCATTTTTCCCAATCTTCGACTCAGGTGGTTTAGGATAATCAATAGCATAATTGGTTGCGAGAAAGATGTTCTCTAGAGTATCAGTTAAAGGAGTAAAGTCTGAAGGTTTAAAGCGGCGAGCTTTCTTCAAGTCTCTCTGCTTTTTTCCACCATCGTTCTTCCTCTTCTGTCCTCCAGACTCTCTTTTATCAGAAGCAACACCGATGTTAACCCTGTTCTGCCAACGAGATGAAACTTGGGCCGACTCATCCACTTAAGGTCTTTAACGACTCATTGGATTTACGACTCAAGGGGCTTCAGCAACTTAAGGAAAGGACCGACTCAACTGGTAGCGACTCAATTAGCTGACGAGCTAAGGCTCAAGGCGACTTAGAGGAATGGAACGACTCATGGAGGATAGCTGTTCATGATACAGGCCGACTCATTGAGTTACCGACTCAACAAAGTTCACAGTTCATACGAGACGACTCAGGAAGCCTCATGACTCATCGAGTCACCGACTCAATAAGTCAATGACCTAAAGCTCAGAGCGACTTAAATGGTTACGACTCAAAGGATTAACGGTTCACAAGGCAGACCGGCTCAGTGCATTACCGACTCATCAAGGCTATCGCCTCAGCGACTCAACAAAGTCCACGACCCATCATAAGAAACAACTCAAGAGGATTGACAACCTAAGAAGATAAGTACCTAAGTCGCTTCACCTATGCACCGCTACCTGATAAGTCGTCAACGACTTAACGACTCATGACTCAGAATGACTCGTCCGCGACTTAAAGCCATTGAATCATATTCCATTGCCACAGTACCTATTCCTATGAGAACTGACTCGTAGGCGACTCATGACTTGGAATTCTGGAAAGCGAACTATTGAGAGACCATAGGCTTAAGCAGATAAACCGGCCACGACTCAACTTGACTCGGCCACGGCTTAGCCTAAGTCGGTCACGACTCAGGACTTGGGCGAAAAACTTCTATCCAGATTTGCCTATAAATGCATGGCCACCCCCAACATTCAGGGGACTTTTGGCTGATTCATTTCAAGCACCGTTACTCTGCTGCATTCTAGACTACTTCAAAACCTTCAATAAACTTCACGAAGAAATCAAACATGTCAAACATGTGTTCAAAGATTTGGATCGACATTGAAGTTTAGGTTACTTGTCCAAAGTCACTTGAAACTCAAAGTGTGTTGTAATCAAAGTGTAACTGCATTGGCTTGTAATCAAATCGTCAATAAAGATATTCAAAGTGGACGTAGGCTATCTCTCAAGCCGAACCACTATAAAATTGTTGTTCTTTACTATTTTTTCACTATTATCTGCTTATAATCTGTTCCCGAGTTATCGAGTGGTGCTTTCACGATCTCACTTTATACACCGGGGTGTTAGCGTTCAAATTTTAGCGTTAACATTTTTGGTGCTTTCACTGAGAATTGAACTCAGGCGAGTTATCATCATTGCTTCACAGAGGTTTGTAGAGAGAATTTCCTTGAAAACCAGAAGTCTATCCGAGAATATGGCTCCTGGAAGGAAAAGTAGATCTGTTAGATCTGGGAATATTCAAGAGGGAACCTCCGCTTCCCCTATATCGAATCAAGCCACTCCAGCTGTCGGGGTTACAAAGGCAGAGCTGGATGCTGTGATCTTAGGGCTGAACCAACAGATAAATGCCCAAAATGCACAATTCGAAGCTCAGAATGCCCAGAATGCTCTAATTCTGAATAGGTTGAACGATCTGCTTGGGGCAAACCGTCAACCAGCAGGTAATGAAAGGAATTTTGCTGGCAACATTCATGATGCTGAAGAAAGAAATGCTCCTGAAAGGGCTGCTAGCCCATTTGAACAAACACTTCCAGAGGTTGGTGGATCTAGAGCTCGACATGATGAGGAGTATCTTTCTGGAATGGTCCGACAAATTATGAAAGAGAGTATGCAGAGGGTTGAAGACGAGAAAGAATGGGGTTTGGCCCCATGTAAAACTCCGTTTACTGAGAAAATCTTAAAGGCTGAATTCCCAAGGAAGTTTGTCCCTCCAACCATTCCAGCTTACAGAGGGACAAGTGATCCGAATGAATTCTTATACAAGTATGATTGGCACATGACAGGTGCCAGGGCCTCTGATGAAATAAAGTGCCGATATTTTCCTGTGTATCTCGAAGGTGTAGCTCTGCTTTGGTTCACCAAACTTCCAGTCCGATCTATCGATCAGTTTTCTGACTTAACCCGGAAGTTCAAGGAGCAGTTCAGACTATACGCCTCAAAAGCCAAGGATATCATGTCACTGTCAAGTTTGGAGCAGAGTCCAGGGGAGACTATCAGATCTTTCTTAAACCGCTTTAATATAGCGCTAGCTGAGGTGGACAATGCAGAACCGCGAATGATATCGACTTATCTGATGAAGGGTATTGACAAGTCGAGCGAGTTTGGGAAATGGCTAAACATGAAGGAACCAAATTCCCTTGAAAAGTTCTATAAAAAAGCAGATGAATTCATACGCTTAGAAAGCCGTCCCGTACCGGTAAAGGCAGTGTTGGAAAAAGCCGAAGATAACACTGTTGTTCCACGCAAGAATGAATCTGTAGGGCAAAAAAGGGAAAATAACAACAGGAAGAAGCAGAGTAATCTAAAAAAGCCCCGATCCTTCAAGCCATCAAAATATACTCCTTTATCAGATACGCCGGAACGTATCTACCTTGCCACTAAAGATTCTATTAACTTTCCTAAACCTCCTCCTCTAAGGACCGGGAAAAAGCCTATACAGAGTGGGAAGTTCTGCCGCTTCCATAATCAACCCGGTCACGAAACCGACGAATGCCGCCAGTTGAAAAATCTGATTGAAGAGTTGCTAAGGGAAAACAAACTGCAGCAATTTGTGAAAAAGAATAGCAACAATCCTGCTTCATCTAGTCAGGGGCAACAGGCTCCCACTCATCAGCCTAGGACGACTGAGAAGGCTGCAGGGCATGAATCTGGAAGGCCCATTATCAATGTCATTACAGGAGGGCCCCACCCAGCGGGCAGAAGCTGGGGTGAGATGGAAAGGTATACCCGAGCTTTAAAGTATGTACCGACAGAGGAAGATGTATTCGTTTTGGAAGGTGCTACGCCCTTGAAGCAACAAAGAACTCTTGATGATGATATTGTATTCAAAGCTAAGGATTCCGCAGGTATTGAAGCTCCTACCTTGGACCCATTAGTCATCTCGGCTGGTATCGGGCCGGCTATTGTCAGAAGAGTTCTCATTGATTGTGGTGCATCCTGCAATATCCTCTTCAAGAAAACATTCGACCAAATGAAGATCCCTATGGCTGATGTGCAAGCCTCATCGCAGAATATTGCTGGTTTCACTGGGGAGCCAAAGCAGCCGGTAGGGACCATTGATTTGTTTGTGGAACTTGGAGAAGGAGAAAGAAAAATGGTCCGCAAGCAAACTTTTTTGATTGTCGACGAATTTTCTGCTTACAACCTTCCTTGGTCGTCCAACTCTGGCAGCGTTCAAAGCTGTTCTTGCCCCGTGGTGCCTCACTATTAAATTCCCTACATACAATGGAGTAGGAGTTATAAAAGGGGATCAAAATGCTGGGCGAAAGTGTTATCTGACAGAGCTACGAGAAACTAGAAAAAGAGAAATGGGAAAGAATGCGGCAGCCCCAGTCCGCATCAAAGAACCAGCCTTGTAGCAATTACAGGGCGGACCCTGTACTGGCGAGCACAGCGGAGCAAGGAAAGAGATGGACCCTAGAAAAGTCAATGCAGGGGAAAATAGAGTGGTACCAGTGGAAACGACAATACCAATACCTGTTGACCCAAAGGACACAAACAAGGTGTTGAATGTGGGTTCACAACTTAATGTGTCAATTCAGAATATCTTAATATCTTTTTTAAAGACAAATCTGGATGTTTTTGCTTGGACTCATGCCGATATGTGCGGAATATCCCCAGAAGTTGCAGTGCATGGTCTAAATATTGATCCAAAATTTACACCTGTGAAACAGAAACGGAGAACTCAAGGTCCAGAAAGGTCGGCGGCATTAAAAGAAGAAGTTGATCGGCTCATGGAGAATAATTTTATCAAAGAATCTACCTATCCGAATTGGGTTTCAAATCCAGTACTGGTTAAGAAAGCCAACGGAAAATGGAGAGTATGCATCGATTTTTCAGATCTAAACAAGGCCTGCCCCAAAGACTACTTCCCATTACCCAGAATCGACCAACTGGTAGACGGAACAACGGGACACGAACTGTTATCTTTTATGGACGCTTACTTCGGATATAACCAGATCATGATGCATGAGCCAGATCAGGAGGATACGAGCTTTGTCACCGACACTGGTCTTTACTGCTATAAAGTTATGCCCTTCGGGTTGAAGAATGCAGGGGCAACATACCAATGGCTCGTTAATGCTATGTTCAAACCGCAACTGGGCAAGACTATGGAAGTCTACGTCGATGACATGTTAGTAAAGTCTAAGAAAGCAGCGGATCACATAGAACACTTAGCAGACATGTTCGCAGTCCTCCGAAAATACAGAATGAAGCTCAATCCTTTAAAATGTTCATTTGGAGTGGAATCCAGCAAGTTTTTAGGTTTCATCGTGAGCGCTAGGGGCATTGAGGCCAGTCGAGCTCAAATTACTGCATTGAAAGAAGTCAAAGCTCCTAGAACAAAGAAGGAATTGCAAAGTCTCAATGGAAAAGTTGCCGCCTTGAGTCGGTTCATTTCCAAGGCCACAGATAAATGCATCCCATTCTTTGACGCCCTAAAGAAAGGAAAGAAAAAGTTCGATTGGACTCCCGAATGCCAAAAAGCCTTTGATGAGTTGATTCACCATATGGAAACGCCTCCAATACTTTCTAGGCCTGGCGATGGCGAGGATCTTCTTATATACTTGGCAGTATCATCTCATGCATTGAGTGCAGCGCTGATACGAGAAGACAAAAGGATTCAACATCCAGTTTACTATATCATCAAAAGACTCACTGGGGCAGAGATGAATTACTCTAAGTTGGAAAAACTCGCCTATTGCCTACTAATTGCATCTAGAAAGTTGAGGCAATATTTTCAAGCTCATCCTATCAGAGTCCTCACTGATCAACCTTTAAAGCAAGTCCTGTTTCGCCCTGAGACTTCGGGTCGTCTTCTAAAGTGGAATATTGAACTCAGTCAGTATGACATCACTTATCATCCCCGGAAAGCAATCAATGGACAAGCTTTAGCAGATTTCATCGCAGAATTCACAGATAAGGGTAACAGTGAGGAGGAAACGGACGACGATTCCACAATCCAATGGAAGTTATAGGTTGATGGTGCGAGAAACGACTACTGTTCTGGAGCCGGAGTTGTACTTGAGACCCCTGAAGGCCGATCATTATGCTATGCGCTAAGATTGGATTTTCCTTCAACAAACAATGAAGCAGAATACGAAGCCCTTATCGCTGGCTTAAAGATTGCTAAAGAATTAAACATCCGAGCGTTGCAGATATTCAGTAATTCTCAGCTTATTGTATGCCAAGTCAAAAAGGAATTCCAAGCAAAAGGGGGGAATCTGCCCGCCTACTTATCAAAGGCTTGGGAACTCCTGGGTGATTTCGATCATTACATGATAAGTCACATTCCTCGAGAAGAAAACATGAAAGCAGATTCTCTCGCAAAGTATTCTAGCACAGGCGAAGCTCAATTTCTGGGGTTAACTCCGGTGGAGGTCCTGTCGACTCCTAGCATTGGTGAGATGGACATTGATTGGATCATGAGCATGTCTCAAGAGCAAGAATCATGGATGACTCCGATAACAGAATATCTGCTCAATGGATCCTTACCAGGGAACTCAAAAGAACGACAAAAGCTACTGAGAAAAGCCTCTCGATATATAATCCAGGATGGTCGATTATACAGACGGGGATTCTCAATGCCATTACTTCGGTGTGTATCTAGGGAAGAGTCCGAAGCAATCCCAGCGGAGGTACACGGAGGAGAATGTGGTGATCATTCAGGTGGTCAAACATTAGCAAAGAAAATTCTCCGATACGGATATTTTGGCCAGAAATTAATCGAGATGCAGCACAGTATTCCCGAAAATGCGACAGATGCCAAAGATTCGCCAAAATTCCTAGAGCTCCTTCCATTGAACTCACACAGATGGTCAGTCCATGGCCGTTTGCAATATGGGGGATAGACCTTGTAGGACCGTTACCAACTGCCAAATCTGGAATTAAATATGCCATTGTTGCTGTAGGTTATTTTACTAAGTGGGCAGAAGCTGAACCACTGGCTACTATCACCTCAAAGAAGATGATAAGTTTTGTAACTAAAAACATCATTTGCAGATACGGTGTGCCTCAAAAAATAATTACAGACAATGGTACTCAGTTTGAAAGTGAAGAATTCCAAGACTTTTGCAAGCGATTCAAAATCCGAAAAAGCTTCTCAGCAGTGGCTCATCCGCAGGCAAACGGGCAAGTGGAAGCCGTGAATAAAATTATTAAGTCAACCATCAAAAAGCAACTTGAAAGAGCAAAAGGTGGTTCGGTCGATAAGCTACCACTGGCACTATGGGCATACAGAACCACTCACAAAACTGCGACTGGGCACACCCCGTTTTCATTAGCATACGGATCAGAGGCAATGATTCCGGTAGAAATAGAGGTCCCTTCACATAGGAGAATCCATTTCAATCAAGCGGAAAACGAAAAGCTACATCTTGGAGCGCTAGATCTCCTTGATGAAAAAAGAGATGAGGCTAATCTCAGAATTGCAGCCCATCGGCAAAGGATAGCCAGACATTTCAACTCCAAAGTTCGCCAACGCAACTTTGAGATTGGAGAGCTAGTCCTGAAGAGAATTATGACGGCGACAGGTGTGTTTGGGCCAAATTGGGAAGGACCATATGTCATAGGTCAGAAGCTTCTTGACGGCACATTCAAACTCACTACTGTTGAAGGAGATCAAATTCCAAGGGCATGGAACAACAATCATTTGCGTCCATACTTTACTTGAAAATTTTATTGAAATATTGTAAAAAGAATTATGAATATATGATTCTTGTAATTGAAGGCAATTGTAAAACTGGTGCAAGTAAATAATGAAAAAATATAAAGTGGATGTAGGCCCAATTTCCTGGCCGAACCACTATAATCTTGTGTTCCTTATTATTATTACATGTTTGCTTTATTTTCGATATAAAAAGTACATAGAATGTATTGCTGAAATGTCGATTTAAATTCTTGCAGACAATGGAAGTGAAACTTGCCCATAATAAGACCCAGTGATTCTCGCCAAATTTCAAGTCACAAAAGCTCCAAATTCAAATCCTAGATAGGAAGTACTTCAATTGAACAGCCTATGATTTCGACAGAAACGGGCCTTTGCTAATAAATTGAGATCGTTTGAACAAACAAACATCCAATCAAGAAGCTGATGCTCGTTCTCACGAACTTGCCTGGCAATGAAGTACATTTCCTTGGATTAAACAAGTCACTTGTAAAAAAAAAAAAAAGGATCACTGAAAAAGCATAAGCAAGTGGACAAGGGAACAACCAAAGCCATCATCGGCAGCACAAATCCTCTTCGGAGGCACAACTCTTCGGAGGATAAAGACCTCTAATGGGTCATACGCCACAAAAAAGAAAGTTCTCTACTCAACAAAAAAGATTGGAGGAGTCATGACCGTCCAACCATGAGAGAGTAACTTCCAGGCGATGAAAACACTCTTTGAGGCACATTTCACCAGGAGTTGAAGTGTAACAACCGCTCTTCGGAATTTCACTTCACCAGAGTTGAAATGTAAACAAAATAAAAGCCCTCTTCGGAGGCCCATTTCACCAGGAGTTGAAGTGTAACAACCGCTCTTCGGAATTTCACTTCACCAGAGTTGAAATGCAAACAAAATAAAGACCTCTTCGGAGGCACATTTCACCAGGAGTTGAAGTGTAACAGCCGCTCTTCGGAATTTCACTTCACCAGAGTTGAAATGCAAAAAAAATAAAGTCCTCTTCGGAGGCACATTTCACCAGGAGTTGAAGTGTAACACCCGCTCTTCGGAATTTCACTTCACCAAAGTTGAAATGCAAAACAAAATAAAGACCTTTCTGGAAGCCCACGTTTCGCCGAGATTGAAATAAAACTTCCAAGTGTTGAAACGTGAAAAGGCTTTCTTCAAAGGCACAACTCTTTGGAGGTACACGTTTCGCCGAGATTGAAATAAAACTTCCAAGTGTTGAAACATGAAAAATCCCTCCTCAGAGGTACAACCCCCTCCCGGGGACACAATCAAAAAGAAAGACTTCTTCGGAAGCCCACGTTTCACCGAAATTGAAATAAAACTTCCAAATGTTGAAACGTGAAAAGGCTTTCTTCGAAGGCCCAATTCTTTGGAGGTACACGTTTCACCAAGATTGAAATAAAACTTCCAAGTGTTGAAACGTGAAAAATCCCTCCTCAGAAGTACAAATTTCTACCTCAAAAAAATAAATATATATATAAATATATATATATATATATATATATATATCCTCATCAAGGGCATACTTTAACTTTCAAAGGAAGAGTCATTTACCTATTCTAGAAAATAACCTTCCTCAAAAAAAAAAAAGAAGGAAGAAAGTTAAAGTACTCTTCAGAGGTCTGCTTTACCACATAGAAGAATTCACTTGGCAAAATGCGTACTTAAGCAAAAGAAAAAAGTGATTTCTTCGAAGGACAAAGCGTAAAAACTTATATGAAGGAAGTTGTACTCTACGAAAAATTTCTTCAAGAATGAAGTAATTATTCTTTAGAAAATAAGAGTGCGAGTCCCCTCAAAGTATAAAATATTGCAGCAAACTTATGGTATGGGGGCAACATGGTATAGTTACATACAAAATGGTATAGCTACATCGGTAAAGTACACTCAAACAACATACCACAAGCTCACCGCAATATCATATAAATAAACTTGTGCAAAAATGAATAATAAATGCATTCTCAAATTCAAACAAGAGTCTGTACAAATAAAGGATCATTTTATTCAATTGCAGACACAGGTTTCAAAATAAAAAAGCAGGGGTCGGTGCCTGCACAACATCCGACCATTACACAAAAAAGGAGTCAAAAAGCCCGAAGTCCGACTCTTCACTTCTTCTTACCACCTTTGGACCCTTTGCCTGGCCGAATGATTATTTTTTCAGGTCTATCTATAGGCATAAGGGAAGAAGGAGAGGGAGGTGCAGCCGGTGCAACTTCCGGTTCCTCTTCAGTAGTGATGATTTTCTTCCCCCTCCTCTTCGATGTTCCGTGCTTCTTTCTTCTCTTCGAAGAAGACTCACTCCCTGGAGTAACAAGAGCGGACAAAACTACGTCATCAGAGGGAGTCCGCTCCGGAGAGATCTCGCCTCCTTCAAGTCCCTCGTACTTCTGCTCTTGCGAAGCGATAGGGTCATCCAAGCCATGAAGAGCCTCGATCTGTTCCTCTTGTGACCCGGGCTGTGAAGCAGAAGGAGGAGTCACCTGAAGAGACGGAGGAGGGATAACCGGAGGAAGTGAAGTCTGCTCAGCACTTGGTGTTTCAACTGCAGAAGAAGAGAAATTAAAAACATTAGTATCTCCCCGAAAGAAGGGAGATATGGGTTCGTCGAGATTCAAGAAGTAATCGAGAAGCTCATCAAACTTTTGAGGAGTAAGCAAGCGATCCACCTGAATCGGACCAATGTCAAAATTACCTAAAGATGTTTTCTTCGTTAGTTCAATCTCATAATTCTGAGCCCCGATATCCTCCAAAGCCTCATCATCAGTAGGGGTGATTACCCCGGTTCTTGTAGGAGGCAGCGAATGAGCACTGGAACCTGTAATGTCCACTTCGGAAGAAACTAAAGGACGTTCAGAAGTGGTAGGTGGTATTTCTTTCTAAGAACGTTCCCCTTCCGCCATTCCGGCCCGTACCCTGGCGAGTTGCTCTTTTCCCTTGGCAAGAGCGGCGCGGGCGTCATCATCGAGATAATGCTCTTCAAGAGTTGTCTCAGCGTAGCCAGCACCTTTACCACCTAGCATATCGAGTGCTGCCTCCCAAACTTCAGCTAATGTAATTTCATACTTAGGGCCTAGAAAGGCAAGGCTGCCACGCCCCAAAATGCTGTGCAGATAGAAATCAAATAATATGGAGCTAATGTCAGCTTTGGTTGCTTGATGGGCCTCTTCGGCCGCGAGTTGACCAGCAACAGCCTCGTCACGCTCCTTTTCGGCCATAGCAAGTCGAGCTTTTAGCATCTCTATCTCCAAGTTTTGAGAGCCGGTCTGTTCTCGCAGCTGTAAAGTTTCAGCGCGATACTCTTCTATGACCTTCTCCTGGTGTGTAAGCTTATCTTCGACCGCCCTTTGACTGGCATGCGCATCTCGTACTTGTTGCTGAAGCATGCTCTCCTTTTGAGAATGGAAAGTACATGAAGTAGCTAATTCTTCCTTAAGATTTTCTACTTCCGCTTCCAGCTTTTCATTATAGGAAGCAATACTTCTCATTTCGGCGTCATGCTGTTCGAGAGTCTTCTGCCACTCAGCCTTATCGTTCTCCATTGTGAGCATGGCCTCGAGATTGGCTCGGTTAACCCTCTGAAGCTCGTCGACAAGTATTTGCCAGTTTGACATTCTTTCAATATCGGTCCTGACAGCGTCAAGATTTCGTAGCATAGCCGATTTGTCAAGAGGAACCAAGTCGAGATCAAATCGAACCCCTCTCAGGCACCACTGAGGGAATCGACTTTGAAGAGTGGGAGGATCTTGCCCAACTTGGTATGCGGGGCGGTTGATAATTGTTTGAATGTCGGAACGAACGGGGGCAGGAGATTCAGCAGGAACATTTTGAGAAACGGTCGGCATTGTTTCTTCAGTAAGTTTAGCCCGCTTGCTAGAAGAATCGTCCATGTGACCCTTACCTCTCTCATCGTGAGTCTTTCTTTTTTGGGTATCATCATCTCTGTGAGGAGGGTCATGTCTTTCTTATTCTCTTCGGTGATGTTCTTCATATGCTCGTCTCTCGTCTGCTTTCCTAATGGCCCTCTCTTCATCTGATTCTCTGTAAGAGGGGAGGTGACGCCTATAATCATATTGGCTACGCCTCCCGTAGCGCTGAAAATCATCATAGTATGAACTACTGCGCCCCATTGGAGAATCTGGAATAAAAATAATAAGCTTTAGAAATCTTTAAAGTGTAAGAAGATGAACGCGCAGAAGTGGTGAAAAATCCTAAGTGTTGTGTAACGTGTAAACTACACGCATCAAGCTACAGACCACTCTGTGGAGTAGAGGTAGTGATAACTTGAGTGGAAGGAGTTGACATTTGTTGTAGAGAAGATGTCGCCTCAATTACAGTAGAGATAGTTTTGGAAACATCATCTTTGAAAAGTTCTTGAGAAGTCACAATTAAATCGCTCAACCCCTCGAAAACATCATCACCATCATGTTTTTTGGGACTGGCTTTCTCAACTCCTTCGTCGGCAGATCTTCCGGAAGATCGTGGAGTTTCTTCCTCTTCGATAACTGGGGCAAGTGCAGACTTGTCAGACGGCCCCGCAACGTCCTTCGGAATTGAACACCTCACTAGTGGAGTTTCTGTAGAGGTTCCTCCCTGCATGTGCTCTTTAGTAGAGACCGGGGCATCAGGGGTTTCCGCCGGAGAATCGGGAATTTCAGTTGGGACTTCGCGAAGTTGAGTAAAGCGAGAGGAATGAAGAAGCCCGTATTGATGTAGAAATCCATCATTTAACAAAAACTTTATACTCCTCTCTTCTGCCGCCACGGCGTTCAATCTCTCGAAAATTTGTTTATAGCATGGATCTCTAAAGGGAGGAGGAAGCGCTAAAACAGGAAAAAATAAAGAAGCCAAGTTAGCATTTAGCAACTCATATTTCGAAAAGCCTAAGAATGGAGAAATAAAAACAGGAAAATCTTACTTCCTACTCTCCAGATGGCATAAAACCCTGGAGGGCAACGAACAAAGAAATACTGGTTTAGAAATCCATGAACACTTTCAGGAAGATCGGTGATGAGCTTGCGGTTTCGAGCACTCCTTATAACTACGATAGAGGGATGATCTTTAATTTTTGTGAATGAGAAAAAGTAGCAGACTTCCTCAAAGCTCGGTAATCGGCCCAGAACTCTATTAAATAGCACACATAACCCCATCAGAATGGCATGACCATTGGGGTGCAATTGGAATGGAGAGATAGATAATCGAAGCAGGAACTGCTGAAGGAAGTCATTGAAAGGTGGTATGGCACCGCTCAAGCACATTTGTCGGTTGACAGCAATAAAGCCAGAAGGGGGCCTATCTGCAGTATCATTTGGCCCCAGCAGTAAGGCATCAACTTCGGCAATGCCAAACTGGATGAGCAATTGGTTAAACACCCGCTGATTCAGAGTTGTGGGAGTTCTCTCCGGAGGGTTATCCAACAAGTTGGCTACTGGGAAGACATCTTCAGCCTGGCCCATCGGTTCTTCTTGTTGAGATGTCATTCTACACAAGCAACTGGGTGTTCAAATGCGAAGGTGCACGTTTCCTAAAAGTGTGAAGTGTTGTGCAAAACTAATGAAAATAACAAGTAAATATAACTGGAATTAAACTGGTTGACGATTGATCGACTATGGTAATTTCAGAACTTGTTAATTTAAAGTTCAAGCATAATATTAGTGCAGGCTGGTCAGTTTCGATTAACTGTTTCAGTGTTGCTTTAATATTCTACTTGAAATCGATAGCACTTCGTTCACATGATTTGTTCAAGTTAATTATCTGTTATTAACTAATCTGTCATTTGATATGGGCAGTCGATGACAGTATATTCGTCCCAGTTTTCTGTGAATGTTGTATTGAACAGATTGTTAGCCTGCAAGTCAAAATAACCTGTGAATGAATGCAATAAAATTCAACAGTTCAAAGTTTATGCAATGGTTCAAAGTTCGAGCAGAATTCACGGAAGTCCTGACTCGTCAACGGCTCAAAAATCTTGAGTCGGCAGTGCCCTAAGTCGTATGTCGTATAAAAAGGGAGAAGCTCTGGTTCAACTCAAGGCTTAGGCCGTAAGTCTTAGGCCGTAAGTCGTAAGTCGTAAGTCGTATCTCGGCCACGACTCAAGGTTTAGGCCGTGGAGCATGTGGGTCGGATCATGGTTGTTGGATCATACAAAAATGACCGAGTCGTACCTAAGGCAGTATTCGAATCAATCTGACCGACTAATCACCTAACTCCTAACCAGCTTACCTTCTAATCCATAAACCATTTCACTCCTAACTCCTAACCCGTTAATCTTCCAACTTTTAACCCAATAAGCTCTCAACAATCCTAGCTCTATCGCACCACTAAACCGCCTCGAATCGTAAACCATCAGAACAAATAACCCTAAGTCCATTGACGACTAGAGCAACCAAATTCGCAGGGCTCAAAGGGGCAAATCGAAGATGGAGATGGGGCGCATAAGCTAGGGATAATCGAAAATCATAAGGAGAGCGAGATCGCTTACGCTATATGATAATAGGGATGATCGATGGAGAATTTGGTTGAAATCGCTTTTGAAAGCTTGAATGCGCGTTAATGGCAGACACGGTTTAAAGGTTAGGGAATGAGGAGAAAAGGTGAACGACTTAGGTTTTTATAACGTTGGGCAGTAGAGTTTGAGTCGGCATACGAGTTAAGATAAGTCGAAGCACACGACCTACGACTTAGGCGTGTACATCGAGGGGCAAATGTTAACCCTGTTCTGCCAACGAGATGAAACTTGGGCCGACTCATCCACTTAGGGTCTTTAACGACTCATTGGATTTACGACTCAAGGGGCTTCAGCAACTTAAGGAAAGGACCGACTCAACTGGTAGCGACTCAATTAGCTGACGAGCTAAGGCTCAAGGCGACTTAGAGGAATGGAACGACTCATGGAGGATAGCGGTTCATGATACAGGCCGACTCATTGAGTTACCGACTCAACAAAGTTCACGGTTCATACGAGACGACTCAGGAAGCCTCACGACTCATCGAGTCACCGACTCAATAAGTCAATGACCTAAAGCTCAGAGCGACTTAAAGGGTTACGACTCAAAGGATTAACGGTTCACAAGGCAGACCGACTCAGTGCATTACCGACTCATCAAGGCTATCGCCTCAGTGACTCAACAAAGTCCACGACCCATCATAAGAAACGACTCAAGAGGATTGACAGCCTAAGAAGATAAGTCCCTAAGTCGCTTCACCTATGCACCGCTACCTGATAAGTCGTCAACGACTTAACGACTCATGACTCAGAATGACTCGTCCGCGACTTAGAGCCATTGAATCATATTCCATTGCCACAGTACCTATTCCTATGAGAACTGACTCGTAGGCGACTCATGACTTGGAATTCTGGAAAGCGAACTATTGAGAGACCAAAGGCTTAAGCAGATAAACCGGCCACGACTCAACTTGACTCGGCCACGGCTTAGCCTAAGTCGGTCACGACTCAGGACTTGGGCGAAAAACTTCTATCCAGATTTGCCTATAATTGCATGGCCACCCCCAACATTCAGGGGACTTTTGGCTGATTCATTTCAAGCACCGTTACTCTGCTGCATTCTAGACTACTTCAACACCTTCAATAAACTTCACGAAGAAATCAAACATGTCAAACATGTGTTCAAAGATTTGGATCGACATTGAAGTTTAGGCTACTTGTCCAAAGTCACTTGAAACTCAAAGTGTGTTGTAATCAAAGTGTAACTGCATTGACTTGTAATCAAATCGTCAATAAAGATATTCAAAGTGGACGTAGGCTATCTCTCAAGCCGAACCACTATAAAATTGTTGTTCTTTACTATTTTTTCACTATTATCTGGTTATAATCTGTTCCCGAGTTATCGGGTGGTGCTTTCACGATCTCACTTTATACACCGGGGTGTTAGCGTTTAAATTTTAGCGTTAACAACCGACATTCTGAATTTCGGCCACGATCACTTTTGATGGCGCAGGAAAGCTTTCCAAACGCATAAATTCGTCGGCCTTCTTATAGAATTTGTCAAGTGAGTTTGGCTCCTTCATTTTTAGCCATTTGCCAAATTCACTCGATTTATCGATAGCCCGCATCAGATAAGTCAAAACCATCCGTGGCTCCGTGTTCTCGACTTCAGCTAGGGCTATATTGAAACGATTTAAGAATGATCTGATAGATTCCCCGGGGTTTTGTTCTAGACTAGAGAGTGACATTATATCCTTGGCCTTTGTAACATATAGCCTGAACTCATCTTTGAACTTTCGTGTTAAGTCAGAAAATTGATCCACGGATCTAACTGGCCGCTTTGTGAACCAAAGTAAGGCCACTCCTTCTAAGTATACTGGAAAGTAACAACACTTGATTTCATCTGTTGCCCTTACCCCGGTCATATGTCATTCGTACTTGTATTGGAACTGATTTGGATCACTTGTCCCTCGATAGGCCAGGATAGTAGGAGGTACAAATTTCCTTGGAAACTCTGCCTTTAAGATCTTTTCGGTGAGCGGAGTCTTGCTCGAGGCAAACCCCCAATATTTTTCATCCTCTTGCCTTTGCATGCTTTCTTTTAGGATTCGTCGAACCATTTCCGAGAGATGTTCCCCATTGTTTAGAGGCAAATGTTCGCGAAGAGTTGGCTATGGCCTAGAACCTCCAACTTAGGGAGATGCCTCTTTGGCGGTGTCAGCTGTCCTCTAAGGAACATTTCTTTCTTGGGAATTGTGGACCTCATCTGCAAAGGTTGTTTCATCGTCTTGTGCTTGACGGCTACCCCCAAGTAAAGCATTCATTCTTTGCAGCATTAGAGCGTTCTGGGCTTCCATTTGCTGATATAACCCAGAAACTACAACATCTAACACCTCTTGTGTAATTCCAACACTTGGAGCTGCTTCATTTGGAGCTGCTTTATTTGGGGCTGCTTCGTTGGAAGCAGGAGAAGTGGCAGTATTCTCATGAACATCACCTGATCTATCAGATCTGAGCTGTCTTCCAGTAGCCATTATTTCTGACAGGCTTCTGGTTTTGAGAGAGATTCTTTCAACAAAGTTTCGCGAAGCAATGGTGAAAGTATTCCCGAGTTCAATTCTAAGTGAAAGCATCAAAAATGTTAACGTAAAAATCTAACGCTAACACCCCGGTGTAAGTAGTGTAAGTATGAAAGCACCACCCGTTGGTACGGAAACAAAGTATAAGCAGAGAAATCACAGAAAAGTAGTAAAAGACAACATTTTTATAGTGGTTCGGCTTAAGATCGAGCCTACGACCACTTTAAATTCCTTTATTGATGATTTGATTACAATTCTTTAAAATGCACTTCGATTACAACACACTTTTGACTAGTAGCTCAAACTTTGATGTAGAAGAATCTTTTGAGTTCATGTTGAATGATCCAAATCTTCTCTTGAAGTTTGTTGTAGCATCTTTGGCGTTTGGAGTGCTTGTAGTGCTGTTTGAGTCGAGAGAATGACAGAGTATCGATGCTTCGAAGAATGAGCCCAAAAGTCCCCTCATGTTTGGAGCCCAGGCCGTATTTACAGGGAATTCTAAACAGGCCTTAAGTCGTTTACGACTTAAAGTAAGTCGTAATTCGTGGGTTACGACCTAAGATAGGTCATTGGGTCAGTGAGTTAAGGGGATATGAGTTACGACCAAACTGGTTCGCACTTGGCCATCTGAACTAACTGGTAGGTTCTAACGACTTAGGGGAAAGCGTCATAGTTTAATCACAAAGTGCTAAGTCGTGAACGACTTAAAGTAAGTCGTGAAAGCAATAGGTCGCTGCCGCTTTAACTCTTTAGGTCGTGAAGTACTTAAGTCGTTAAGTAGTTAGGTCGTAAGTCCTTTTATCCTTTTAGGTTGCTAACTCCTTTAACCATTTAGGTCGTTACCCCGCTTCATCAGTTAGGTCGTCCCACTTCTTAAGTCATTAAGTCATGGCACTTCTTAAGTCATTAAGTCGTTCAATCCTTAAGTCGTTAAGCCGCTTCTTCTTTTAACTCGTTTACTCGGTTGAGCCGCTTTATGCATTAAGTCGCTGATAGGTTAACTCGTTAGGTCGCTGATCTTTGGTCCAGCTTAGGTCGCGAGGTCTTCTTAGGTCGCAAGGTCTTCTAACCCGTTAACTTGTTGACGCTTTAGGTGTACCGTTTTGGACGGGGCGCTGCCCCGCACCCCGCCGGGGGCGCTGCCCCCTGGACCCCTGCAACCTGACCGGGCAGGTCGATCACCGTAGCGGTGGCGTTGCCCCTGCACCCCCACCTTGGGGGGTTGGCACCCCCTAGACCCCCCCTCCGTAGGGGATGTTATCTGAAAAACCATTCAACGGAATCGAGATGAATTATCATTGACTTTTCGGTCGATTTTTGATATCATGGCCTTGCTGAAAAAGTGGAGTTAACACCCTTGTTAACTAGCTGCGATCGCTTGTGCAAACGGACATCCAACTAAGTAACTTGCATCCGCCCCGTGGATCCAATTAACTGTGAGAAAAGTACTTTCAAGCGAACGAAGCAAAAATGCCATTCAACGAGGCACAACAAGAATAAAAAAAAGAAAGCCCTCTACGGAGGCACACTGCAGCTCTCCAACAAAGATCAATTTCCCCATCTTGAAATATTCTTCCCCAACAGTTGTAGTGCCAATTCAATGCCTTCTTTGGAAACTCGCTTCACGGCATAGGAGAATCTACTTGTCAAAAAATAAAAGTGACTACCTCCGAAAGTGAAGTGTAAAAACTTTTCAAACAAAAGAGAGAGAAGACTTCTCCAGTACAAGGCACACTCTACTAAAGCGGAGTAACATTTCCTCAAAAATGGAAAAATTATTCTCTAAAGTAAGAGTGCAAGCCTTCTCAAAATGGAAGAGTTGTTCTCCAACTTAAGAGTACAAGTCTTCTCGAAACAGAAGAATTGTTCTCCAAAGTCTTACTAAATGCAAGAAATTGCAATAAGCCGTGGTATGGGGGCAATACAATACAATATAGCTACATTAATAAAAGCAATGCTCAGACAACATACCACAAACTTATTGCAATATCACACAAAGAAAATGAAGAAATTTGTGCGAAAATAAGGAATAACTGCATTCACAAATAACATTCAAAAGATTATATAAGCCGAAAGAATCATTTTATTCCATTCTATAATACATATGCAGGTTACAAAAGAGCAGGGACCGGTACCCACACAATCTCCGGTCAATACAAGCGTTTATATACAAGCAAAAATCAAAACAAGAAGGGTAAAGCGAGACTCGTTATTTCTTCTTCCCGCCACCTTTAGAGCCCTCGCTTGGCCTAATGGTTAACATTGGGAGCTGGCTTCAACGAGTCGGGGAAGAAGGAGATAGAGGTATAGCTGGGTCTACTTCTGCCTTCTCTTCACTAGCAGAAGTGCTTTTCCTTCTCTTCTTCGAAGTTACATGCTTCCCCTTCTTCCGTGAAGAAGACTCACTGCCTGGAGTTTTAAGTTCAGACAGCGTTGTATCATCATGAAATTTCTTCGGAGTCTTTTCACCTTCTTTAAGTTCCTCAGCCTTCTGCTCTTGTGAAGCGGCTGGGTCATCCAAGCCTTGAAGAGCTTCTATTAATTCTTCTTACGACCTCGGTTGAGAAGCAGAAGGAGGTGTAATTTGAAGAGATGGAGGTGGAACAGCTGGAAGAGGAGAAGTCTGTGCAGCACTTAGCGTTTTCACTACAGAAGAAGAGAAGTTAAAACAAGTATTCCTCGCAAAGAGGGGAGATGGTGGCACGCCAAGGCTTAAGTAATAGCCAAAAAGTTCATCATGCTCATGTGAAGCGAACAAGTAGTCCACTTGAGCTAAATCAACGTTGAAGTTACCTGGAGAAGTTGGCTTTATCACGTCAACTTCAAAGCCTTGTTCTTCAGCGCTTTCTTGAGCCTCATCTCCAGTATGAGCAGTTACAATTTCAATGTCAGCTTTGGTAGGAGGCGAAGAATGGGAACTGGAGCCAATGATATCAATGTCGGCCGAAACCGAAGGAAGAGTCGGGTCGGTCAAATGTGCCCCATCATCCAGATAGTGCGCCTCAAGATCTGCCTCAGTATAGCCAGCGCCTCCAAGCATATCAATTGCAGCCTCCCACACTTCGGCCAAGGTAATCTCGTACTTCGGGCCCAAAAACGAAAGGCTACCGCGCCCCAGGACGCTGTGCGAATAAAACTCGAATAAGGTAGAAATGATGTTGGCTTTGGTTGCTTCATGAGATTCTTCGGCTGCTGCTTTGCCGACGATAGCTTCATCACGCTCTTTTTCAACTTTAGAAAGCCGAGCTTTTAACATTTCAATCTCCATGCCCTAAGAGCTACGTTTTTCCCGCAACTGAGAAATATCAGCGTGGTAGCTTTCTATAATTCGCGGCTATGCATCAAATCTAGCCTCAACATTTCTTTGACCGGCATGAGCGTCTCTCACTTGTTTTTGAAGCACTTCTTCCTTTTGAGTATAGGAAGTGGAAGAAGTGGAAAGCTCTTCTTTGAGTTTTTCAATTTCCGCTTCAAGCTTCTCATTGTAAGCGGTGATGTTCTTCATCTCTGCATCGTGCTGGTCGAGAGTTTTCTTCCACTCGGACTTATCGCTCTCCATGGTTAACATAGCCTCGAGATTTAAGTGATTCACCCGTTGAAGCTCATCAACCAGCTTTTTCCATGAAGACATTCTCTCAATGTCAAGTTTAATAGCGTCGAGATTCCTTAGCATGGCTTGCTTGTCAATGGGAATCAAGTCCAAGTCGAAGCGCACCCCTTTTAAATAAGTTTGGAACCCTGCTTTGAAGTGCAGGCGGGGCATTCTTAATTTGATGCGGAGGCTTGTTGATAATCGTTTGAATATCAGCTCTCTTAAGGGCAGGAGAGCTGGAGAGGGTTTCCAATGAGATGGGGGTAGCAGGCTTTTCAGAAATTGTAGACACCGGCCTTTCGCTTAGCTTGGCCCGCTTGCTTGGATCTTCAGCGAAATGATCTTCCCCTTTGCCATCATGAGATTTTCTTTTGTGGGAATCATCATCTCTCTAGGAAGAATCATGTCGTTTATCCCATCTCCCATAGCACTCCCCATAAAGCCCGCCTCTCGCGAGCTTTTCTTGTGGCTCTTTCTTCATCATTTTCCCTCGTGGCAGGAAGATCATCTTTGAAGAGCTCATGTAAAGTAATCACCAGGTTGCTCAATCCCTCAAAAATGACGTCACCGTCATGCCTAGTGGGACTCTTTCTCTCAGCTCCTTCATCAACAGCCATCCCAGAGTGTTGAGGAGGTTCCTCTTCATCGATAATCGGGGGAAGTGCAAATTTGTCGGATTACCCCGCAATGTCAAAGGAAGCAGAACATTTCACCAATAAGGCCTCTGCAACAGGTTCCTTCAGTGTAAGTTGCATTGCGAAAACCGGGGCATCTGATGTCTCTGCTTGAGAATCGGGGGCATCACGAAGCTGAGTGAATCGAGAAGAGTGTAGAAGTCCGAATTGATACAAAAATTTGTCCTTAAGTAAGAACATAATGCTTCTCTCCTTGATGGACATGGCACTTAGTCTTTCAAAAGTTTACTTATGGTTGGAATCTTTAGAAAGAGGAGGAAGTGCTGTAAAAATAAAGAATGAAGTTAGCACTTAGCAACTCGGATTTTGAAAAGTTCAAAAACGGAAAGCACGGAGATAGGCAAGCTTACTTCCTACTCTTCAAATGCTGTAGAATCCTGGGGGGCAACGGACGAAGAAAAATTGGTTCAAAAACCCATGGGCGCTTTCAGGAAGATCAGTGATCAATTTACGGTTCCTCGCGCTTCTCACAAGTATTATAGAAGGATGTTCTTTGTTCTTCGCAAATGTGCATAAGTAACAAATTTCTTCAAAGCTTGGAAGATGGTCGAGTGTCCTCCTGAACAGCACACAGTCCCATCAAGATGGCGTAGCCATTGGGGTGCAACTGGAAGGGAGAGATAGTTAATCGGAGAAGGAGCTATCGAAGAAAATCGTTAAAGGGAGGAATATTTCCACTCAAGCACATCTAACGATTAACTGTGATGAAACCAAGAGGTGGCCTATCAGCAGTATCGTTTACCCCAGGAAGCAAAGCGTCTGCCTCAGCAATACCGAACTGAATACATAATTGATTGAACACCCGTTGAGTCAGAGTAGCTGGAGTTCTTTCCGTCGGACTATCCAAGGGGTTAGCTATTGGGAAGACTTCTTCAGCTTGTCTTATTATCTCTCCTTGTTGAAAAGTCATTCTACACATGGAACTGGATATTCAAATATGAAGGTGCACGTTTCCTAAATGTGTGGAGTGTTGTGCAAAACTAATAAAATGACAAGCAAATATAAATGGAATTAAACTAATAGGCATTTGTCGATTATAAAGTTTCAGGGCTTATTATTTTAGGTCCAAGAACGGGTGTAGTGTTGATGCAAACAGATTAGCTTTAGTTGATTAATTTTTCTTTACTTTAATACTTCACTTGAATTTGTTGATTCATAGCACTTCATTTTTATAATTTCTTTAAGTTGGTTATTCTTTATCGACTAATCTGTCATTCGATGTGGGCAGTCAGTGGCAGTATATTGGCCCTAGTTTTCTGCAATGTTGTATTTAACAGGTTGTTAGCTTCAAAAGTTAATATAATCTATGAAAAAGTGCAACAGGTTCAAGCAGTTCATTCCAGCTGTTCAAGTTGGAAATTCAATCAAGTTCTGTCAAATTTTACAGGTGTTCAAGTTTTGTTCACTTCTTAGGTCGCAGGACGACTTAAGTTAACTTGGGATTCTTTAGGTCGTCCATATTGTGCTCGAGCTACTTAACGTAGGTCGGGCTTTCTTTAAGTCGTTCTGTTAGAATTCATATGTTGTTCTGGCAAAATTAAGTCACTACAAGGCAAAAATTTTAAGTGTTAGCTCGCCCAAATCATAATGCGACCTAAAGGTAGGTAGTTAAAAGGGTTAACTCATCTGAAGCAACATGTCGTACATCTTAAGTGGTAAAGTTCATAGGTCGTTAAGATGGGTCGTTCAGATTTCCTTAAGTCGCAAGGTCCATAGGTCATTTAGTGCGGTAAGGCACTCTACATGGTTAACCCGCTTCGTGCCTTAGGTCGCTCCAAGAGTAGTCCAGAAATGCGAAGCTTTCTTCCATCAAGAAATCCTAAGTCCTACTCTCCACTCACACGTTGCCACGTGTCCATCTCCCTTGCCTCACCAATAACGCCATGACATAACCTAAATTCCAATAACCTGTTAACCAAGTGCCTCTTCGCCTCCTCCGAACACCTGAAACCTCATCATCTCCTCTACGTTTCCAGAAACCATCATTAAACTCCTCAAATTCAAGGCACTCACTAAGCAGCTCTGTAAAATCTGAGGCCAATCCATCTTCAAGGCAATCACTAGCGATTCGACTAAGATCGAAGGGCAAATCCGAATGTAATTTTGCAACATGACAACAAAAAGTGTATGGAGATGATTATGGGAGAAACGGTGGCAAACGCGGCAAATAAATGCTCGAAATTACCTAAATTCACTGATGGAATTAACGATTGGAGAATAAAAAAGGAGAAATTTCGTGTTAGTCTCTGAGCTCTGGTGTAGCAATGGCGGCAAAGTATACTCGATAAAGTAAGGGGGATGAAGCGAGCGAATGGCTTATGTAGGGGAAAGAGGAAAGGATGCAACAGCACGCGAGTTAACGAGCTATTTAGGTCGCTCAGGACCTAGCGGAGTTAGATCGAAGCATACGATCTATAACCTAGGCATATGCTTCGAGGGGCAAGTGTTAACTCCACTTTTTCATGACTCAACGACCTAATGTGCTACAGGGATCAACGACCTAAATGACCAAGCGGGTGAAGAAGTTTAACGACTTAATGATCTAAAGCCTCCTGCGAGTTAACATGGTAACGGCTAGCGACTTAGCGACCTAAAGTTCAAGCGACCTAGCGACCTAAACTTGTAATGAGTTAACGACCTAAGCTACTCAACTTAACGAC
The DNA here is from genome assembly GCA_030765085.1 of Allium cepa. Lineage (NCBI taxonomy): Eukaryota > Viridiplantae > Streptophyta > Magnoliopsida > Asparagales > Amaryllidaceae > Allium > Allium cepa. The sequence goes on along the minus strand of CM060943.1, from coordinate 946,858,091 downwards.
CTGATGACTCAATGGAAAGCAGCGACCTAACGACCTAAAAGGGGGAGCGACCTAACGACCTAAAAAGGGGCAGCGACTTAACAAGTTAGAATTGAACAAAGCCGCTTGCATATAGGTCGCTGCGAACCTTAAGTCGCTACCTCTTCTAAGTCGCTCCATATTAGTCGCTTTCTGCTCCAATAGGTCGCTACGACCTACCAACTAAAGCAGTTGATCAAGCGTAAGCCTTAACCCGTATACCTTAGGTCGCTCACGACCTACCACCTAACCCCTAGGTCGCCTACGACCTACGACCTAACTCCAGAAATTCCATATGAATACCTTGCTACTCCACCGAAGAGAGGACTTTTGGCTCATTTCTGGAACCCCTATACTCTACTGTTTTCTCGACTCATCTGACAGTTCAAACACCGAAGACACTTCATCGAACCTTAGGAAGAGATCTAGCACATTCAACATGAATTCGAAGAGCTCTTCTACATTGAAGTTCTAGCTACTTGTTTTAGTTGTGTTGTAATCAAAGATTATTGTAAAAGTTGTAATCGAATCAGTAATAAAAAAGGATTAAAGTGGACGTAGGCTTGACATCAAGTCGAACCACTATAAAAACTGTTGTCTCTTTACTTGACTTTCTATTATTTTATACTTATCTCTAGTTCCCGTACCAACGGGTGGTGCTTTCACATTTTTACTACTTATACCGGGGTGTTAGTGTCGAATTTTAGCGTTAACAGTCAAAATTTCATGTTTCGTTGATATAATCTTGATCGTCATCGGGATTCACAAATTATAAGGGGCATATCATAATTGTAGTTTTGAATTGGGTTTGCAATTTAGGTTTGAATGGGAAGAGGATTTTTGGCAATTGGTGGCAATCGAGGGAGAAGTGGTTGTCCGGACAGAGGCCAGAGGTAAATTGTTGAACGATGATCAAGGGAAAATTGGTGAAGGATTTTCCTGATGGCTATGGTTGGGGATCAAGGAGATTTAGGGTTTAGTAGCCTAATTGGGGTGTTTGGATAATCGTGGTGATCTCAGCGGAAAGGAAGCTTCAGAGTTGATTGCGATGGTGGCAATTAAGACATGATGGTGTGACGCTGCTATGGAAGGAAAGTCATGGATTCCGGTCACCTAGATCCACGGCAGTGGTGAGTCTTTGTTTTCGATTTGAGGATACAGATGGGGTTGAATCACTCTATTTCGATTCGAGGAAGTTCAATGAGATCTGTTCAGTGGAGAAGCTTCGCGAAGTCGTCGATGATGTGTGAGAGGCTTTGCAGTTGGTCGGCGTCGAAGGATTCGCGGTGCACCATGCACACGTGTACTTAGATTCTGATGGGTTGATGTTTTTGTGTATCTCGATTTTTACTCGAGTCTTTCTCGAGATGGTCTCGAAGCAGGAGGGTAGCACGAGAGTAAGGTTTGCTCGGGCAAATGGACGTTGGGTCTCGGGTTTATTGATCGGGTGGGTGCTGTTCTTTTTGTTACTTTTAACTTTTGGTGTCGGTGATGTTTTGTGAGGGTGAAGAAGGGAGAGCCTGGGGAAATTCTCATTCATGTTGTTGAGTGAGTAGTATCATACAGCAGTTTAAAAAGTTAGACAAGAAGAAAAAGGAAAAGAAGAAGGAAGGTGGAACTCAGGGTTGTTTCGAGTAGTTGTGGGTTTTGCCTCGGAAAGAATGATAGTGATAAGTGTTTTAAGTTAACATAATGGAGTTTTAATATTATACTTAATTATTCTTTGATGTTAAAATACTGTTTAAGTGTTTGATTAATTGAGTAGAATTATTTATTTAACTTGTTAGTTAATTTTTGAAGTTTGCATAATTAGAAAGATAAAACAAGAATAATTAAGGGTGATTGTTGTAGATAAATTTAAAAATCAAGGATTTATTATTATGAAAGTAATTAATCAATTGTTAAAGATTTAATAATTAACAATAATTCATGTAATTTATTGAGGTTTAATTAATTAATGAATTTTATTAATGAAATTAAGCGAGGTAAGTAAACAATGGGAAATCTGTTAATAAGATTTATTAAAGATTGTTAATTAATGATCAGAGATTAATTAATTATATAATTAAAGAATAATTTATCTATAATTAATTAATTATAAAAATACTTATGGATTAATTAAATTGTATTGAGAGATATTGATTAATAATTAAGGTTATTAATCAATTGTTAATGGATAATTAACCAGTTAATTAAATATTAATTGATTTATAGGGTAATTAAGGAATGAATTACCCATTTGAAATTTATGAAATGAATGTGATTAATTAATTTGTTAATTAAAGATAGTCACTTGATAATTAATTAAGTATAATTGCTAAATGAGATTGATAAGAGTAATTGCTTAGTGAAGCAATTGATGGATAAATTACTGGATCTAATTAATATAAGGTAATTACTTAATGGAAAGTAATTAAGGTTAATTACTTCGGAGAAGTAATTAAGGATTTATTTACTTGATGAAATTAACTAAAATATTAATATAATTAATTAAGGAGTTAATTAATTAAGGAAAGTAATTACAGGATGCTTAATTACTGTTTATGATTGATTAAGACTGATAAAGGGAAGTAATTAATTAAGAATCATTAATTAATGTAATTAATTAAAGAAATTGACGAAAGTAATTAAATATTAGTTACTGTAAATGGTTAAGGATAATTTCCTTATGTAATTGAAGATAATTAATCAAGAATGATTAATTAGGACGGATAATTAAAAGATCATCTATAAATTGATTTGTAATTAATTAATGACTAAGTTAAAGTAATCTAAGTGATTAAAGGATTAGTAATTAATTTATTTAGTGATAAATTAAATTGATTTTGAAAATGATTCAACTTGCTTGTGAATGATTGATTGATGATTAAATATCTTGAATTGATTGATATCCCTGATATGAATTTTTTTGTGATATGGCATGAATGGATGGACATTGATAATGTGGTTATCTATCGATGATGAATTGCTGTGTAAATAAGTGACATCCTTTATTGAATTGTAATTCACTTGAAAATTTGGATTAAGATGGGATGAATTCGAAGAGACCGGAGTTGGGTATTAGTTAATACCCGAAACCACATCGATTCTTTATAAATTGACAGGTGAAATCAATAGGCTAGTATGGAATGATTTAAGTGAATTTGACCATTAATCTAAGTTTTGGTACTTAGATATTGATGTTGTGTATCGGTGATGTCTATAACAAATTCTGAATTTGTAAATTGATACGAGTAACCCGGGTTTATATAAGTTGTATGTTTTTGTATTTCATGATAGATGGGTTTACTCACGCTGGTTTCCAACCTGACCCGGGTGTTACTTTGATGTAATGCTCGGGTCAGACCGAGTATTACATATTTTCAGGTAGGGACGTTCTAGAGCTCAGGAGGCGAGCTGGATGGCAGAAACGTATGAAGAGTTTCCGCTGTGATATTGTAGTATCTGGACATGATTATTTTGTCCAGTGTTTATGTGTATGTGACCCTGTTGTATAAAAATATAAATTAACAGATATAGTTCTTTCTGTATAACTGCTATTTTGTTTGATATAATATTTTATCCGCTGCGAATGTGTGGTTTCTGTGTCTTGTTTTCTGTTTCTTCTTCTTTCTCTTTTCTTCTTTCCTTAACTATTTGGAATTTTCGAGATTGAAATTTTCAGGTTGTTACATTTGGTATCAGAGCTGAAGGTTAAGCAAGAACTTTGGGTCTGGTGGGATTACTCATTAAGGATAGGGTAAGTGGTACCCTAGAATGAGTTGAGTGTGTATATATATGAGAGAGCGTACTTGTTATTTTCAATATAAAGATTTTAAATGATTTTATATAAGAATATATTTTGATATATAAAGCAATATTTATTTCTTACTAATAGTAAGGGAATTAGTTGTTAAAATTATTGGAATTAAATTGAGAAGTAATATAACACAACCAAACTAAAAATGAAATTGAATAAAGATAAGTTTGAAATAAATTCAAACTAAAATTTAATTTGTGAATTTGGGAATGGTTTCAGGATAAGGATAATCAATTAATTTATGTAATTAATTAAACTTTTTTAATGAGATTAATTAATGGATAATAATTGGAAATGATTAATGAAGAGGGAGTTACTTAATGAAGTAACTAGAGGTAAGTAATTTAAGGGACAATTACTCAACGAAAGTAATTAAGAAATAACAAATAATATTATTTAATGCATTTGAATAAAATGGTCCTATTTCAAACAAGAGTTGTTTGAAAATTTAAAGAAATTTGTTTTGAATTAAAAACCAAAGATGGTTTAAAATTTTAAAGTATAATTTGGTATGTAAAAGAAGTTAATATGTATATATGTGGATATACATAATATCAATGGTGGTTTGAAATAAACTCTAAATGTTGAGCTTTGAATTTGGAATAAGAGGTGATACCCACAGTGCTAAGTTTTTGAGCTTAATAAGTGGAAAGATTATCTATGCAAAGTTCAAAATTTGAAATGGAAGTTCAAACTGGATAAGGTTGACTGGATTAAGTGAATTGAGTTTAACTTGGGAAAGGTTAAATAAGTAGGAGTGATCAACCTGATTTGGAAATTTCAAGATGAAATTGGGATTTAACTTGAAGAGTTAAATGGTTAATTTGAATTAGGAAGTTTGAGTGATCTCAAAATGGGTTTGAGATCCGAAAATTGGAAATGGATGGATGTTTTGAATTAATTGGATGATATTATCCTATTGTTATAAAAAAAATCTTTAAATTTCAAATTGATTTTTTTAAATAAATGAAGAAATGGATTGTGGTAATATATCCATTGTAGAGATAAATAAAATTGTACTTAAATTTAAAATTAAGGATATGGAATTCCTTTGAACTTAAGATTAGAAAATTTCTTTGAAACTCTTACTTGAACCATGTAATGAGTTAAGGAAAGACAATTTAAAATGGAATTTTGAGAAATGGAATCGAAATTAAATTGTTTAATGGTTTGGGTTATTGATGTAAAAATAAAGGTTAACTTGATTTGTAGTATAATATGTTAGGTATGACCTGTGAATTGAATTGTTAAAAACTTTAAAGGAAGATTGATTTAAAGGAGTTAAATCAACATTTGAAGTATTAACTCGAATTACTATAATTCTAGATAATTTAAATTTGAATTTTGAAATTAGCTCCAATTGAAGTTGATTTGAATTAATTGAAATTGTGATTTAAGATGTATGAGTATAAGATTAAAATGAAAAATTTGAACTGATATTTGATTCAAATAATTTGGAATTGTAATTAAAGTTGAATAGTTTTAAATTCAAATGGAATTTGAATTTAATTTGGAAGGAAATCAAAAATAATTCAACTTGATTTGGAAATGGAGTTTGAAATTGGGGTTGAATCAATGGAAATTGAAGTTATTTAAATTGGGACTGGATCAATTTAAATGGAAGTGGAAATTTAAATTGAATTGACGAGAATGGAGGTTGGGAAGCGAGCAGTTTTGACTCTGGACTATTTTTAATATAAATTGTTTTTAATATAAACCTATTTTTCCAAATTATTCATTATACATACAACCTTTCTTTTACAAGCCAAACTATCTTATACTTGTTTTACAATTATTTTTGAAACTGTTTAACAATTTTGCAACTGTTTTATAAACTAATTACTGTCTTACTATTATTTTGCAATTATCTAAAATTTCTATAATTATTTTAACTATTTTACACATATTTTATAAACTAGTGATTTTTTTCAAACTATTTATCTATTTTAAAAAATTTCAAGCTATTTTCTAAATAAACCGGTCGTAGTTTCAAACTGTTATTGGTTAAATACCCAATCAAGATATGAATAGAGGTGATAATCCAAATGGATTGAAGCAATTGTGAGTAAGTGAATGAAAATCAAAGTGAATGTGAATAGAAATGGAATTGATTTGACTAATAACCAATAAAGATAAATGCGTAGGGTATACATATATTATTCTATTTGCATAGTGATTTGATCCAGACTCAAGCACAGAATTTCGAGATAGTTATATCGATCCGAGTCGGGATTTTTCACTCGATTTTCGACGGCAAACCTGGATATGGATTGTTGATTGGTTCTGGATATTCTCTATCATACTTATGGCTATGCAAGGAGAATGACAGTTTCTGATCAAGAAACCAGATCTGTGTCCGCACTAGGAAGTCGGGTGGACGATACTAGTTCGGAAGTGAAATTGTGTGGATGAGTGAGCGATCACATTGGTATAGCGTACGGATGATATGTGTACATCGTACGGATTCAAATGAAAATGATATTGGAAAGTGTAATCAAATTTGAATATTTGATTTTGAGTAAACAAGGTTTTAAAAATCTTTGTTTTATAAAATGAAACTCGCCTTGTTGAATCTATTGCCAAAAGAAAAGGGTTTTTGAAGGTGTTTGAAGTATAAAAGGAGTTTTATACAAGTTTGAAATGACCCAACGTTTTAAAAAATTATATATATCTGTATATATGTATATATAAAGGATCTTATGAGGATTTTGGAAAAGGTTTTGGGAACCTTTGACTTCGAAAAGGCTTTTGATTTTTGGGTAAAATCAATATGAGAATTGGGAAAGCCTAGTTTGAGAATTATCGATTATGGAATAATCAATTTTGTGTAAAGGAGCTTTGTATGAGATCATACTAGGTGTATGATTTGAAGATACAATATGTGTATAGTACAAAATGTTTTTATGATGGATCTGGGGGAAAAGCCGCTCCCTTGAAATGAACTTCTCGGGAGTACCACCTGGTGGTGCTGCCTTGAGCCCCAATGGGGTGTTCTAAAGTTGATCTTGTGAGGAGTCCGGACAAAACTAGTTCCCGGGGATTATGAGTATACCATAGCGAAAATCCTGTATGCCGCTGAGAGCCAACAGTCTACGTTTGATTTTATATCGGTAGACTGCGACCTATGGTATAACATAGCGAAAGTCGTGTGTGCCGCTGAGAGCCAATAGTCTGCGTTTGATTTTATATCGATAGACTGCGACCCATATAGGAGTGGAGAAGTTTCATTTCGATAGCAAAAATCAGAGGCGGCTGAGAGCCTTCAGTTACATGGATTTTTGCAGTGACGGCAACGTAACCTTGGAGTGTAACTGCGATCTATCGTGTGGGATCCATGGCATAATTGAGAGGCCACGGAGAGCCTGCAGTTACATGGACTTTTGCAGTGATGGCAACGTAATCCTGGAATGTAACTGCGAGCATGGACGGGGGTGATGATTTCCAGAGCATTCTCACCAAGGATATTCCCTCTATTTCAAATAAATGGTTTCTATATTTTCAATAAAATTATTTTCAAAGTATTTTCACTAGATGTTGGAAATGGTTTTACCGAGTACTTATAGATTTTCAGTCTTACGCCTGATCAACGTATGACCGAAATTCTGTGAGAACAAGGATGGACTTGTCGAAACATCGAGTTATAAAAGTACTTTTATAAAAACTATTTTAGTAATATTATATAGATTTTAAAAGTGTTTTAAAAATGATCAAAGGAAATTTATCTGATTTTAAGCATTTTAATAAAATTCTGGTTTTTTCCTTTTCGAGGACGAAAAGATTCTAAGGGGGGAGGAATGTGATAACCCCGATTTTTTTAGATATTTCTTAATTAGTAATTAACTGGATTTAAATTATTAAACAATAATCAATAAATGAAACACATAGTACCAACTGTTTGTTTAAATATAAATATATATACGGGCTGATTTTAATTTGGGTATTAAATCGAAGATATATTTGAATGGAAAATTCAAATGATAACCATCTTAAACATTTGGATTTTTTTTAAAAAAATTATATTTTATATGATTTTATTAGTATATAATTTGTTTTATTTATTTTCCTCAAAAAGATCATATTTATATAGATTGAGGAAAGTAAGTATTAAATAGATATATGTAAGAGAAGTTTAAATATTTAGAAAATACTTAAGGTAATTATAAAAATATATATAAATTGACATTAAAATAAATAACAATGTAACCTAATTCTCTACATTATAACAAATGTAAATCAATTATGATGACATTTGTAGAAATTCTAAAAGGTGTCATGAATTTGTTTTAAAATTATAAATAAAAAATATAAGAAGAAATATACATTTCTATTCCTTCTCATTTCTTTTTCACTCTCCATTAAAATCTTTAAAGAATGAACCCAAAAAAATGTCAGATGCGACATCAAAATCTATTTAAATCTGAGGAAATTGTAATCAAAGCTCAAGTAAGGTTAGAACAAATCAAGTTCTACCCAAAGCATGTAACAACCAGCATATTTATCAATTTTATATTTAAATATTTTATTTAAATATTTCATCGTTCGTCGGATTTTAGTCCGGAAAGCCACTTTTTGCAAATAGTCGAATTGGGACTCGAGACCTCTTCCTTTGAGTTCAAAATGACGTTCGCGATCTTTTTAAGTATAAACTTTGATATGTTTGGAGATTGTAGAATTTTGCTACTTTTTCACATAAGGCTTTGTTTTGGTTTCAGCCCATTAACCTAACATATGAACCTAACTCCACTCCAACTCTTCATCACTTCATTTTTAATTCCTAATACTCAAGATTTAGCAACAATGGTGGGAGGAATGAGAAATTAAAACTCCAAGCCCTAATCTTTATTGCAAATTCAAGCTTCTACCTCCAAATTCCAGAAGAAGCTTTGGTAAGCCTTCTCTTCATCTTCTCAAACTCTTTCTCCATTCAATTTCAGAAATTTCCTAAACATACTTTAGGAAATGTTTCTCCTTTAAGCTTAGATTCAAGCTTGTTGGGTTGGAATTGAAGAGTGATTGTTCTTGCCATTGCTCTATAGCTTCTTCATCATTTGTTTTGGGTTTAACGGTGAGATTTTTATCTCACATCTTTGCTTATATCTATCTTTGAATGTTGGGTATGAATTCCTAACACTTATTCTTGTGCATTTGATTTTGATTTGGGTTGGTTTTGTGAATATTCCAGTTTTAGTGTTTTGAAACCCAAATCCTTAAAAATCATAGCTTTGATCTTTGATCATGATTTTGTGATGCATCGAAGAGCTTATATGGCAGGGTAGTCGATTGGCATAAACCCCTAGCGTCTATTGCTCGTCCGATTTCAATTTGGTGGAGATTTGGCCCTCACTTAGATTGGCTGGGAGGTGCTGGAAACAGGCTCCGGTCGACCGAAGTTACTGAGCCGGTCTACCGACCTGCTACCAAAGTGCATAGCACTTCTCTGTCTCTGGTCCGGTCGACCAGCTACAGAGCTCAGTCGACCGACCTGCTTCCCGAGAATTTTCCAGAACAGGGTCCGGTCGACCGAGCACTGAGGCCGGCCGACCGACCTGCTGCTATTTTTCCTATTTCGCCTATTTTGCGTGGTTTCCAAATTTAATCGATCCTTGTTCTTTCCCTATTTGTTGTTATCATATGTTATTGACTTTGATGACTTCTTTTCTTCGGGAATTTTTGGAATATCCATTTTGATGGATTCGGTATCGATTTCTTTGGATTTTTATTCACCCGTTCGAATGTGAATTTTAGTGATTGATTGTTTCTACAATCATTTTTGTGTAATTTGACACATCAAAATATGACGGTTTTCAATGCTAGTAGTAAATATCAAAACCCATTCTTCAAAACGATTTCAACATTGTTTTATTACAAAGCTCGTTTCTTAAATCGTTTTCCAATCTACTAGTATATACAAACCTTTAGCTCACTGGTATGAGAAATCTAATTAAACGGCTTAGTAAAACAAGTGGTATGAAACGCTTGCGTTTACTTCTTTGGTTAATTCTTTGACTTATTCGATTGAACCTCTTGTGATAATTTTCTAGTGCAGATCTACAATTTGTTCGTAAATATTTAAGTTAAGCTAGTGGTTATGGGACATGAAGCTAAGCTCATATATTTACTAGCTTACCGTAATTGACACTTCTTGATGATCGATGATGATCATTTTATGGTTTAGACTAGCAATGTGCAATGTCTCTTTGTGCATGTGGATACTGTAACTCATTTTATTGAGCTTCATCTCATTTCTTTGTGGTCCAGCAACCCATGAACTTTTAATGTGTTTTGGTTCATCTGATGTACCATTTGTACTACATCGATGTCTCGGCTTTTCGATTCATCTGACGTACCGTTTGTACTGCGTCGACGTTCCGAATTGTTTTGTGTTTCGATTCATTGGATGTACCATTTTTACTACATCGATGTCTCGGCTTTTTTATTCATCTGACGTACCGTTTGTACTACATCGATGTTCCAAATTGTTTTGTGTTTCGATTCATTAGATGTACCATTTGTACTACATCGATGTCTCGGCTTTTCGATTCATCTGACGTACCGTTTGTACTGCGTCGATATTCCGAATTGTTTTGTGTTTCGATTCATTGGATGTACCGTTTGTACTACATCGTTGTCTCGGCTTTTCGATTCATCTGTCGTACCGTTTGTACTGGGTCGATGTCCTGAATTGTTTATGATACACGTGTTGGTGAGTTGTCATGCTCCCGCTTGGGATTGGCCATCCTTTTCTTGTGATTTCTGGATTTCTAATTGATGATTTCTGGAATTTATGTTTCACCAACTTTTGCGATTGGCATTGATATGCATGTCATTTTTTGTGGCTTGGTAAATTAAATAAAGAATATGACATTTTTTTAATGTTTTGAGATTCTTGAGATATTGCATGACTTTTGTGGATTCTCTAATGTATACTTGTCGTAGTATGACATTTTTGGTTATCATACATCTTTTTATTATATCTCTTATTATATCCCATTTTAACTAATGATTATAGCTAGACTGATCCGTTTATTATTATTTTCTTCTTAAATAATACTCGGGTCAGACTGAGATTTTACAAGTGCTTCCACTTGACTCCTTATCGGACCATCATCTGATCTTTTGGCTAACTACTCTAGTTTAGTAGTTTTTATTGTATACTATTGAGATATAGACTCCTTGATGTATATGTATTCTTTTTTCTAGCACTTGTATCTATTCTTTTTGTTATTGTGGATCTTGTTTGACCACTACTCTAATGTACACTTTCATGTGCTATATTAATATCTGTTTCCATCTTTGTGATATGAATTATCTGTGACTGATTTGTGTGATGTTTATTTCTATATTTGTTTCTGAAGATTACATATAGCCACTGTGTAGTAGCTTTGAGTTTGTGTCGGTATGTCAGATTTTTGAAAAGTTATATTTTTATTTGGCATATCGGTACACGCACAAAGCAATTATACAGATATTCGCTCCTCAACAGCCTTATTCTCCACGCTAGTTGACAGCATTACACCGTAGTGTCCTTGGCTAGTGTGGGTATAGAGGTGGGGCGTCACAAAGCACTTCAATTTGAGAGATTTTTCATACCCAGAAGTAATTGAAAATCAAATGCAGAACAAAGCTAAACCCTGTTCTCTGTCTTAGCCTGTTGAGTAAACAATCTGAACTCTGGTTCTAAAATATTGTTTGAAGTTGAATGTATTTAATAAGTGTTGTGGCAATTGATTGCATGTATGGAATCTTGGCATGCATGTTTTTATAAATGGTACATATGTGATTATGTTGGATTTCTTATGTTCCAGGTTACAGGATTTTAAATAAAATTCAAATTCTTTCCAATTGATTCCCTTATAATATTGAGTTTCAAACAAAATATTATTTGTTGAACATTAGTTAAGATCTAAAATTTTGTATTTAAGTAAAACAATATTTTACATCACTGTAAATCGAGAGATTTCAGAAGAAAATTTATAACCTATTAAAACCAAGTGTCAAAATTTCATGTTTCGTTGATATAATCTTAATCGTCATCAGGATTCACGAATTTTAAGGGTCGTATCATAATTTGTAGTTTTGAATTGGGTTTGCAATTTGGGTTTGAACGGGAAGAGGATTTTTGGCAATTGCTAGCAATCGAGGGAGAAGTGGTTGTCCGGACAGAGGCCAGAGGCAAATTGTTGAACGATGATCAAGGGAAAATTGGTGAAGGATTTTTCTGATGGTAGTGGTTGGTGATCGAAGGAGATTTAGGGTTTAATAGCCTAATTGGGGCGTTTGGATAATCGTGGTGATCTCAGCGGAAAGGAAGCTTCGGAGTTGATCGCGATGGTGGCAATTGAGACATGGTGGTGTGACGATGCTATGGAAGGAAAGTCATGGATTCCGGTCACCTAAATCGACGGCGGTGGTGATTCTTTGTTTTCGAGTTGAGGAACCAGATGGGGTTGAATCACTCGATTTCGATTCGATGAAGTTCAGTGAGATCTGGTCAGTGGAGAGGCATTGCGAAGTCGTCGATGACGTGTGAGAGGCTTTGCAATTGGTCGGCGTCGAAGGATTCGCGGTGCACCGTTCACACGTGTACATCCGATTCTGATGAGTTGATGTTTTTGTGTATCTCGAGTTTCACTCGAGTCTTTCTCGAGATGGTCTCGAAGCAGGAAGGTAGCACGAGAGTAAGGTTTGCTCGGGCAAATGGACGTTAGGTCTCGGGTTTATTGATTTGGTGGGTGCTGTTCTTATTTTTACTTTTAACTTTTGGTGTCGGTGATGTTTTGTGAGGGTGAAGAAGGGAGAGTCTGGGGAAAATCTCGTTCGTGTTGTTGCGTGAGTAGTAGCATACAGTAGTTTAAAAATTTAGACAAGAAGAAAAAGTAAAAGAAGAAGGAAGGTGGAACTCAGGGTTGTTTTGAGTAGTCGTGGGTTTTGCCTTGGAAAGAATGAATGGTGATAAGTGTTTTAAGTTAACATAATGGAGTTTTAATATTGTACTTAATTATTCTTTGATGTTAAAATACTGCTTCAATGTTTGATTAGTTGAGTAGAATTATTTATTTAACTTGTAAGTTAATTTTTGAAGTTTACTTAATTAGAAGGATTAAAAAAAGAATAATTAAGGGTGATTGTTGTAGATAAATTTAAAAAACAAGGATTTATTATTAAGTAAGTAACTAATCAAATATTAAAGATTTAACAATTAACGATTAATTCATGTAATTATTGTGGATTAATTAATCAATGAATTTTACTAATGAAATTAAGCGAGGTAAGTAATCAATGGGAATCTGTTAATAAGATTTATTAAAGATTGTTAATTAATGATCAAAGATTAATTAATTGTATAATTAAAGAATAATTAATCTATAATTAAAGATTAATTAATTAATTATAAAAATAATAATGGATTAATTAAATTGTATTGAGAGATATTGATTAATAATTAAGGTTATTAATCAATTATTATTGGATAATTAATCAGTTAATTAAATATTAATTGATTTATAGGGTAATTAAGGGATGAATTACCCAATTGAAATTTATGAAATGAACGTGATTAATTAATTTGTTAATTAAAGATAGTCACTTGATAATTAATTAAGTATAATTGCTAAATGAGATTGATAAGAGTAATTGCTTAGTGAAGCATTTGATGGATAAATTACTGGATGTAATTAATATAAGGAAATTACTTAATGGAAAGTAATTAAGGTTAATTACTTCGGAGAAGTAATTAAGGATTTATTTACTTGATGTAATTAATTAAAAAATTAATATATTAATTAAGGAGTTAATTAATTAAGGAAAGTAATTACAGGATGCTTAATTACTGTTTATGATTGATTAAGACTGATAAAGGGAAGTAATTAATTAAGATCATTAATTAATGTAATTAATTAATGAAATTGATGAAAGTAATTAAAGATTAATTACTGTAAATGGTTAAGGATAATTACTTTATGTAATTGAAGATAATTAATCAAGAATGATAATTAGGATGGATAATTTATAAATTGATTCGTAATTAATTAATGACTAAGTTAAAGTAATCTAAGTGATTAAAGGATTAGTAATTTATTTATTTAGAGATAAATTAAATTGATTTTGGAAATGATTCATATTGCTTGTGAATGATTGATTTATGATTAAATATCTTGAATTGATTGATATCCCTGATATGAATTGTTTTGTGATATGACATGAATGGATGGACAATGATAATGTGGTTATCATCGATGATGAATTGCTGTGTAAATAAGTGATATCCTTTATAGAATTGTAATTCACTTGAAAATTTGGATTAAGATGGGATGAATTCGAAGAGACCGGAGTCGGGCATTAGTTAATACCCGAAACCACATCGATTCTTTATAAATTGACATGTGAAATCAATAGGCTAGTATGAAATGATTTAAGTGAATTTGACCATTAATCTAAGTTTTGGTACTTAGATATTGATGTTGTGTATTAGTGATGTCTATAACAAATTCTGGATTTGTAAATTGATACGAGTACCCCGGGTTTGTATAAGTTGTATGTTTTTGTATTTCATGATAGATGGGTTTACTCACGCTGGTTTCCAACCTGACCCGGGTGTTACTTTGATGTAATGCCCGGGTCAGACCGAGTATTACATATTTTCAGGTAGGGACGTTCTGGAGCTCAGGAGGCGAGCTGGATGGCAGGAACGTATGAAGAGTTTCCACTGTGATATTGTAGTATCTGGACATGATTGTTTTGTCCAATGTTTATGTGTATGTGATCCTTTTGTATAAAAATGTAAATTAACAGATATAGTTCTTTTTGTATAACCGCTGTTTTATTTGATATTATATTTGATCCGCTGCGAATGTGAGGTTTCTATGTCTTATTTTCTATTCCTTCTTCTTTCCCTTTTCTTCTTTTCTTAAATATATGGAATTTTCGGGCCGTTTCATTTATTGTTTATACCGATGCTAGTCGTGTTGGTTTGGGAGCCGTTCTCAGGCAAAGAGAACGTGTTATCGCTTATGCATCTAGGCAATTGAAGCCAGCCGAGACTAGATAAGCCACTCATGATCTAGAGCTCGCGGCTATTGTTTTTGCCCTTCGGATTTGGCATCATTTTCTTTTGGAAAAAAATATATTCTTTACACCGATCATAAATCTTTGAAGTATTTTTTCTCAAAAGGAACTTAATTTGCGTCAACAACGTTGACTCGAGTTCCTTGCATCTTTTGATCTTGATATTCTTTACACTCCCGGAAAGGGAAATCGCGTTGTCGATGCTCTTAGTCGTAAGCAAAAAGCGGTTGTTTCTATGATGATATCCAAATGGAATGATCTCGGAATTTTATCCACTTGTGAGATTCGAGATCGTGAATCCAATTTGGGTGCATCTCTTGTTTTATGTAGCCTTGAGGCTCATCCTTCTCTTCTAGATTGCATTCTTGAAGCTCAAAAGCTAGATCACGAATTGGCTCTTCTTAGCCAAAGTTGTTGGGATAAATTTGGTATTTGAAGTTTGAAAGTCTTTAATATTGATTCTCGTGGCGGTATTTGAAAATTTGGTAGACTTATTGTGCCAATATTAGTGATCTTCGTAAAGATATTTTAGAAGATTCCCATCGTTCTAAATTTAACATTCATCCCGGTAATCGTAAAATGTATGTGGATATGAAGCAACTTTATTATTAGGATGGAATGAAATCTGATATTGCTAACTTTGTTAAGCGTTGCATGACTTGCCAACTTGTCAAGGCCAAGCACCAAAGGCCCGGTGGGTTATTGCAACCTTTAGAGATTCCAATTTGGAAGTGGGATCAAATTTAGATGGATTTTATAGACGGCCTTCCCCGTTCTCGTTCGGCTCATGGTAGTTTGTGGGTGATTGTTGATAGACTTACTAAATCAACCCATTTTATTCTTGTTCGGTCTAACCGAACTGTTAACCCTCTTCTATCTACGACCTTGCGATCTAGAGAAAGTAGCGACTCAACTAGTCAGTGACCTACCGAGCTCAACGACCTAGCGACCTAAGGCTCGCGACTTAATAATCTATAACAGGCTGCGACCTAAAGAATTAAAGCGGTAGTGACCTAGTAACTAAATGAAGAGAAAGCGACCTAAGAATGGAGCGGTCTTAACGACCTAAAGAGTTTACGACCTAAGGGCTCCTACAACAGCGAACTAATGAAATAATGGACTTAGCGACCTAAAAATATCTCAGATGCCTTGCGACCCAATGGAGTGACATAGTGTCAGTTGAAGTGCACCGCGACCTAACATGCCAAGAAGCTAAGTGTTATCCCGCCTTTTTCAGCAAGACCGTGATATCAAAAGATCGACCGAGAAAACCAAAGATAGCTCGTCTCGAAGATTGGTCAACTCAGCATTTCAATAAGGCAAGTTCTGTTGAAAGATTTCTCATCTAAGATCCCCTATGGAGGGGGTGCAGGGGCGTGCCAACCCCCCAAGGTGGGGGTGCGGGGGCAACGCCACCAAAACGATGTTCGACCTGGGGCATGGTGTATCCAACGAGCTAAAACTTCCAACGAGTTAACGGGTTAGAGCTTCCAGCGAGTTAGCGGGTTAGAGCTTCCAGCGAGTTAACGGGTTAGAGCTTCCAGCGACCTAACTGCTTAAAGGCATGAGCGACATACCCACTCAGAAACTCATGCGGCTTAACCTGTTCACGACCTAACTAGTACCCGATCTAACACTTCTGCCGACCTAAAGGTTGCAACCTAACGACTTAGCGACCTAAGACCTAACGACTTAGCGACCTAAGACCTAACAACCTACTACTTACTCACTCCCTTAGATCGCCATTTCTTTCAGTCATGAACCATACTCCCTTAGGTTGTTTACGACCTAACGACTCCTTAGGTCGCTCCTAGTACCTCAACATGTTAAGTTGCTTACCAATCTTGTTAGGTCGTCCCTACCGACCTACGACCTAACCCTTAGGTCGTCCCTACTGACCTACGACCTAACCCTTAGGTCGTCCCTACCGACCTAACTCCGAACTCTCCTATAAATACTCCACGTACTCCAACTAGAAGGGGACTTTTTCGGATTCCAAAGCACCGAGACTCTGCTGATTTCTCGACTCTACAAACACTTCAAACACCGAAGAATCTTCATCAAGTAATCTACTTCATTCAACATGAATCCAAGGAGCAATCCATCATCAAAATTCTAATTTCCTTTCCCTAATCGTGTTGTAAACAAGAGATCGTGTTGTAAAAGTGTTGTAATCAAGAGATCGTGTTGTAAAAGTGTCGTAATGTTGTAAAGTGTGCTCGAAAAACATAATGGAAGATGTAAAGTGGATGTAGGCTTATTAGAAGCTGAACCACTATAAAAATCTTTGTCCCTTTTACTTTTCGGCAATTTTCTTTTTACTTTGATTCCCGTGAAAACGGGTGGTGCTTTCACTTCATCACGAGCTACACTGGGTGTTAGCGTTAAAGCCATTTTTATCGTTAACATTTTGATGCTTTCACTGAGAATTGTACTCAGGAATCCTATTAATCAATACTTGAATCCGGGTGATTGAGACTGAAATCCGAAGAACTATGGTAAGGCGATCAAGTAGACTACAAAGACCAGAGAATAGTCAGCATGAAGGAAGTCAAGAGGCTTCTTCGAGAGCAAGCCAAACTTCAGCCTTTGTTAAAAGAGAGGAGATAGAGGAAATGATGAAAAGGCAAGAGGATTCGATCCAGAATTTGATTCATCAGATTGGGCAAATTGGAGCGCAGAATCAAAGCGGAACAGAAGCCCAACCAGAAGAACAAATTCCACCATCCCCTCTTGAACTTGGGGGGCAAGATGAAAGCCAAGGGCGAGGACTGTCACTAAGAGATAACAACAGATTAGCGAAAATGGTCAAAAAGGCTATGAAATGTGGTTTGGTAAGCAAAGACTTGGAGGATGTCAATAGAAGTCCTTTTACCAAAGCAATCAGGCGAGCTAAGAACCCACCAGACTTTAAGCTACCATTGCTGGATATGTATAGCGGAACGACGGACCCTACAGTCTATCTGACAAAATATATAAGGCATATGGAAGTGCTGGGGGCACCAGAGGAAGTGATTTCCCGGTGTTTTCCATTATATTTGACGGATATTGCATCACTATCGTTTAGACAATTGGAGAATGGATCGATCAAGACTTGGAATGATTTGATCGAAAAATTTATGAGACAATTCAGGGTCCACATCTCGAGGCCCAAGAATGTCATGAGTTTGACAACACTAAAGCAAAGAACTGGAGAATCTTTGAGAAGCTTTTTCACGCGATTCAATGCAGCTGCGACATCGGTGGACCGGCCAGATCCATCCATGGTCCTAATGGCAGCCGTGTCAGGCATAGCTAACGGAACAGAGTTCAAGAATTCATTGACCAAAGATCCTCCTGTGGATTTAGGAGAATTTTTCCACGAGGTCGAAGGGTTCTTGCGATTAGAGGACGCAAAGGCTGAAACAGAGGAAGGAGAAGGAATCGATGTTTTTGCAGTCAAAGGTGGGAATCCTTCTGAGAAAGGTGTAGAATCTAACAAAGGTAAACGAAAAGCTGAAGATAACAACGATAAATCAGCACACCAACAACGGGGATCAAGATTCACTTCGTACTCAGAGTTGAATGAGACCTTGGAACGAATCTATCAGGACACCAAAGGACAAATTCCTTATCGAAAGCCAATTAAGAGAGATCCGACTAACAACGAGAAAAAGTCGGACAAGTATTGTTTGTTCCATGAGCTAAACGGTCATAGCACGAATGAATGCTGGCACTTGAAAGATGAAATTGAGGGGCATATCCGGGATGATTTGCTATCTCAATATGTGAAAAAGAAGACTGCAACGGTGGAACAAGAACGATCACCGGCACCAACTGGAGACACCTCAGGATCAAAGCGTCGGCCTGTTATCGAATAATTGAGGTTATGACGAATGAGTGGAAAAATCTACATCAACAAAATTAAGTTGTTCACACATGTATGGGACCACGATCGATCCCCAGGCATGCTCTGATACAACTATAAATCATACCGATGTATATGTTTGCACTCGGACGTCAATTCTTTTCTTTTGAATTTTACTTCTGATGGTTGACTACTTTACTTTTTATTTTACTTCTGATGACTGATTACTTTACCTTCTGTGTTTGGACGAGGCTTGACATTGCTTTCATGATTTGTTTCTGATGATTGAGATTGACTCTACGTTGCTTTCATGATTTGTTACTGATGATTGAGTTTGACTCTACAAGGCTTTCATGTTTTTCTTCTGATGTTTGAGTTTGACTCTACTTTGCTTTCATGTTTTGCCTCTGATATTTGGATTTAATTCCACTGTGCTTTCATGATTTGCTTCCGATGTTTGGATTTGATTCCACATTGCTTTCACGATTCGCTTTGAATGTTTGGGTTTGACTTTTCTAGGCATTTCTACTTGACAACTTTTCAGTTGAATATTTGATTTTTCATGATTTTGAAATGTGTAAGCCCTACGAATAGGCATCATCAAGCCCTACGAACAGGCACCCGACTTCGAACAGTCTCAATGATTAAGTCCTATGAACAGGCACCCGACTTTGAACAGTCAAAAACTCATGGATTTAAGTGCTTGACCGCCAACAGTCGCTTGACTGTGGTCGGCCGCGTTTTAATTCATAACTCGATCCTAAGCAATCGTCGCAGGGCCGCACTTGACTTCAAATAAATCGATCACGAATGGTCGTCGTTTGAAGTTAAGCGCTTGACCATGAACGGCCGCGCTTCACACCGCCAACAGTCGCACTTTCACCTCAAATGGATCGATCCCGAACGATCGTCACTAGAAGTAAAGCGCTTGACTATTGACGGTTGCATTTCAACTCACTTCACCCGATCCTGATCATCATAAAAAGTTGAGTGCTTGACCATGGACGACCGTACTTCACCTCAAATGGCTCGATCCTGGACGATCGTCATTTGAAGTTAAGCGCTTGACCACGAGCGGCCACGCTTTACCACTTGATCGCTCAGGGGCCGCACTTTACTATAAATGGCTCGACCTCGAGTGGTTGTCATTTAAAGTAAGGCGCTTGACCATGAACGGTTGAGCACTACTATTATGCTGCACAGGGCCGCACTTTACCACAAATAGCTCGACCCCAAATGGTCATCATTTGAAGTAAAGCGCTTGACCATGAATGGTTGCCATTTTGATCGTGCAGAACCACACTTTACCACGAGTGGCTCGACCCCGAATGGTCGTCATTCGAAGTAAAGTGCTTGATCATTAATGATCGCATTTCGCCAAAAATGTCCCATCCTAAACGATCGTCGCATGGATTTAGACGCTTGACCGCACAGGGCCGCACTTCACCTCAAATGACTCGACCATGAAAGGTCATCATTTGAAGTAAAGCGCTTGACCATGAACGGCCGCGCTTCATCCCAAATAGATCAATCCTGAACGGTCATCTTTTGGGGCCATATGAAACTGTCAATTCCTTTATAGGTTATCAACCGGATATGAACGCCCAGATTCTGGCATTACAAAACACACCTTCCTACCACAAGGCATGTTTTGGGAGGCAAGTGTTATCCCACCTTTTTCAGCAAGGCCGTGATATCAAAAGATCGACCGAGAAAACCAAAGATAGCTCGTCTCAAAGATTGGTCAACTCAGCATCTCAATAAGGCAAGTTCTGTTGAAAGATTTCTCATCTAAGATCCCCTATAGAGGGGGGGTTTAGGGGGGTGCCAACCCCCCAAGGTGAGGATGCGGGGGCAACGCCACCGCTACGGTGTTCGACCTGGGGCATGGAGTATCCAATGAGCTAAAACTTCCCACCAATTAACGGGTTAGAGCTTCCAGCGAGTTAGCGGGTTTGAGCTTCCAGCGAGTTAACGGGTTAGAGCTTCCAGCGACCTAGCTGCTTAAAGGCATGAGCGACCTACCCACTCAGAAACTCATGCGGCCTAACCTGTTCACGACCTAACTAGTACCCGACCTAACACTTCTACCGACCTAAAGGTTGCAACCTAACGACTTAGCAACCTAAGACCCATCGACTTAGCGACCTATGACCCAACGACTTAGCGACCTAAGACCTAACGACTTAGCGACTTAAGACCTAACGACCTACTACTTACTCACTCCCTTAGATCGCCATTTCTTTAAGCTGTGAACCATACTTCCTTAGGTCGTTTACGACCTACCAACTCCTTAGGTCGCTCCTGGTACCTCAACATGTTAAGCTGCTTACCCATCTCCTTAGGTCGTCTCTACGACCGACGACCTAACCCTTAGGTCATCCCTACCGACCAATGATCTAACCCTTAGGTCGTCCCTGCCGACCTAACTCCTAACTCTCCGATAAATATTCCACTTAGTCCAACTAGAAGGGGACTTTTCCCGATTCCAAAGCACCGTGACTCTGCTGATTTCTCGACTCTCCAAACACTTCAAACACCGAAGAATCTTCATCAAGTAATCTACTTCATTCAACATGAATCCAAGGAGCAATCCATCATCAACATTATAATTTCCTTTCCCTAATCGTGTTGTAAACAAGAGATCGTGTTGTAAAAGTGTTGTAATCAAGAGATCGTGTTGTAAAAGCGTTGTAATCTTGTAAAGTGTGCTCGAAAAACATAATGGAAGATGTAAAGTGGATTTAGGCTTATTAGAAGCCGGACCATTTTAAAAATCTCTGTCCCTTTTACTTTTCGGCAATTTTCTTTTTACTTTGATTCCCGTGCAAACGGGTGGTGCTTTCACTTCATCACGAGCTACACCGGGTGTTAGCGTTAAAGCCATTTTTATCGTTAATACTGAGCGACCTAAGGGTTGAACGACCTAGCCAGTTAATAAGGGGAGCGACCTAACAGGGAAGAAGTTCTACAGCGAGCTAAGGTGTGACGAACTGTTCCTAAGCCGCTCACGACCTAAACATACCAAAGGAGCTTCCTATGCCGCTCACGACCTGTGACTTGTTAGTTTATCCAGAATGATCAGTGTTAATGCTGAAATTTGAACGCTAACACCCCGGTGTGTGAAGTATAGTTGTGAAAGCACCACCCATGAATATGGGAATCAAGAGATAACAGTAAGTAAGAGAAAATGCAGTAAATGAGCACAGAGTTTATAGTGGTTCGGCTTATGATCAAGCCTACGTCCACTTCAATCCTTTTTATTGCTGACTGAAATACAACTTATTACAATCTCTTTCAATTACAATCCAATTCAATTCAAAAAGACAAGTAGTTAGAGAAAACTTTAATGCCACAGAGTTCTTTGAATCCATGATTGAATATGTCGAATCTTTGTGCGAAGTTTGGTCTAAATGTCTCGCGTGAGCTTGAAGTGATGGAGTATAAAATGTCTTGAAGATAGTAGAGCCTTGATGTCACGAAGAGAATGATCCAAAAGTCCTTTTAACATTGGAGGTGGTAGTGTATTTATAGGTGTGATTCTGGGTAGCAGTTTTTCGCTCAAGTCATGAGTCGCGCTCGACTCAGGGAAAGTCGTAGGTCGCGCTCGACTTAAGGGTCAAGAGTTAGCAGGCAGTGGAGTAGGTGAGGCGGTTCTGAGTTGTTAACCTGGACATAAGCCTTAACTCGTTTGCGAGTCAAGGGTCACGAGATAAGGCAGCATCAAATTTATGTTCTGTAGTTTTAGGCCGTGAACGACTTATCCTAGGTCGTAGTTCGGTCACGACTTAGATGCAGTCACTTGCGCCTTTTTTCTATCATGAGTCACTAGGTCGTAGCTCTTTAACTTGTTGAGTCATAGGAGGCCTTAAGTCGGTCCGCTTTTTTAAGTCGCTTAGAGCTTTTAAGTCGTTAGCTTGTTAAGTCGCACCATCTGTTGAGTCACGAAGCCATCCTGTCTTTAAGTCGAGTTCCTTCTTTGAGTCGTGCACTTCGTTAAGTCGTGAGTCGCGCACGAGTTAATTGGACTTGGCTTTTTGGTTTGCATGCTTGAGTCGCTGATGACTCAAGGTAGGTCGTAAGTCACACAATTCTTCAACTCATGCCACTCTTCAATTTATTGAGTCGGTAACCCGTTGAGTCTTGAAGTACCTTGAGTCGTAAATCCACTGAGTCGCTGAGAACTTTATCTGATGAGTCGGCCCAGGCCTTAACTCGTTGACAAAACGGGGTTAACATTTGCCCCTCGAAGTACATGCCTAAGTCATAGGTCGTGTACTTCGACTCATCTTGAATCGCGCGTGCCGACTCATCTTCCACTACCCCGAGGTATAAATGGCTTAGGTCGTTTCTTCTCATTACTTTATCTCTTCAGTTGCATACTTTCGCCATTAACGACCTTCGAAACTTTAAGAGACGAATTCAATCAATTTTCCTCGTTGCCACCCAAGTTCCTACAATCTTCGTCATCACACTACGTAAGTAAACTCCTCGCTCATCCAATTGCACGACTACCGTTACCCTTTGAGCATGGTTTCCCAATTTTCTAACCCCAAACTGAATCTTCACACCATATTTCATCTCGAGTCACGTCATGATTAACCATTGACCAGCTTAGAGAGGTTTGATTGAGTTTTTTATATGATTCGCAGGGAGAAGATGATGGGTTACCATATTTCGAGTCAGTTGATTCATGAATTTTAGAAGAGACGATACTATCTCATATGGGTTAACGGGTTAGGAGTTAGGAGGATGACGGGTTATGGATCTGAGAAGGGGTTGGTCGTGACGTTAGCTTTGGCGCGACTCAGTAATTTTGAACGACCTAAGAACCTTCACAATTTAAACCTTGACGGACTTAAAAACCTTTGCGACTTACCCCTTATGTCGCGGCCGAGTTAGAACTTGGAGGAATTTCTGGTTGCTTCGAACTGGAGCTTTTCCTCCTTTCCATGACTTACGACTTAAGAAATTCTTCCTATAGTTGCCAAAACTTAAGTCATTGCCGAGTCAACACTTAAGTTGTCGCAGTTCACAATTTTGCTTGAACCTTGAACTTTAATTTGATTTGCTGAAATATACTGCTTGAGTGCTGAATTGTTTGGACTTTAACCTGTTAAATTTTTTTTGCGTTTTCTTCACAGGTCACTTTTGCGAACTAATAACCTGTCTAATTCAACATTTACAGAATAATGGGATGAATATACTGTCATTGATTGCCCACATCAAATGACAGATTAGTTAAAAATGGATAATCTTAAATAGATTGTGTGAACGAAGTGCTTTAAAACAATGAATCCAGGCAAAATATCAAGGCAACATTGGAATAGTCAACCAAACTTTCCTGTTTGCATTAACACTTTACTTGAACTTCAAATTAACAAGTCTTGAAATTTGATAGCCAATCAATTGTTGACGAGCTTAACTCCAGTTACATTTACTTGTTTATTTTTATTAGCTCTACACAACACTCCACACTTTTAGGAAACGTGCACCTTCACATTTGAATATCCAGTTGCTTGTGTAGAATGACTTCCCAGCAAGAAGAGATAACAGCACAGGTTGGAGTTGTCGCTCCTATTCCAGTTCCATTAATCAATCCTCCTGAAAGAGCCTCTTCTACTTTATCGTACAAAGTTCTTCGCCAATTGTGCACCCAGTTTGGCATTGCTGAATCAGATGCCATTCTTCCCGAGAGAAGTAACACTGCTGACATAGCACCCCCTGGCTTTGTAACGGTCAATCGACAAGTGTGCCTGAGTGGGGGCGTTCCTCCTTTCAATGACTTTTTCCAACAACTTCTTCGTCAATTGGCCATCGCCCCATCCCAATTACACCCCAATGGCTATGCCATTTTAATGGGGTTGTGTGTACTGTTTAGGAGGACGCTTGATCGATTCCCAAGCGTTGACGAGATTTGCTTCCTATGATCTTTCACCAGGACTAAAGATCACCCCTCTATTACTGTCGTGAGAAGTGCTCGAAATCGTAAATTGATCATCGGTCTTCCTGACAGCGCTCATGGGTTTTTGACTCAATTTTTCCATGTTCGCTGTCCCCCGGGGTTTTACGCTGTATGGAGGGAAGTAAGATTAATCATTCTTACTACGTTTGCTATCCGACTTTTGCGAAACTGAATTGTTAAGTGTTAACTCCTCTTCTTTTTTATTTTCAGCGCTCCCTCCTCCTTCTAGGGATCCCAGTCATAAGCCAACTTTCGAAAGGCTCAAGGCCATGCCAGTTGAGGAGAGAGACATTCAATTTCTGTTGAAAGACGAATTTTTGCATCAGTACGGACTTTTGGATCATTCTTGTTCTACACATCCTCATGAAATCCCAGACTCCCCGGCTAGAGCGTTGGATGCCCCAGTTTCTACCGACACATCCATACCAAAAGGACCTGCTCCCGAGGCTTCGCTAGTGAAGTGCTCCACCTCTGTTGATATTGCGGGGACATCTGACAAACTTGCCCCGGTTATTGAGGAAGAAGAGCCTCAGGGATCTCCCCAACATTCACAGAAATCTGGTGAAAAAGCTGAGAAAACCAGTCCTGTCAAGCAGAGCAGGTACGACACTTTCGAAGGACTGAGCGACCTCTTTGCCACCTCACAAGAGATCTTTAAAGATGATCCTATCACTACAGGGATTTCTTCTTCAGTAGTCGAGGCGACTTCTATTCTGCAACAGACTCCGTCAACTCAGGAGTTGATGTTAACTTCTACACCCATAACTACTCCACAATTAAAGAGTGATTCGTAGTTTGATGCTCGTAGTTTGCACATTACACTTACCAAGAATCTCTCAGCACTTTTATGCTTCTAACTTTTTGTACTTTGAAGAATTCTAAAATTTAGCTCTTTTTATTTCAGATCCTCCGATGGGACGCAGCGGATGCTACTATGATGACTTCCAGCGCTACGGAAGGCGTAGCCAATATGATTATAGGCATTACCTCCCCTCTTACAGAGAATCTGATGAAGAAAGAGCCGCCCGAAAGGCTCAAGAGAAGAGGGCTCAAGAGGAGCGTTATGAAAGAAGAGAGAGGGAGGAGCGCCACGATTCTTCGCAGAGAGGCGACGATTCCTATAAAATAAAATCCCATGATGACCGAGGAAAAAGTCATATGGTTGAAGATTCGAGCAAGCGAGCCCGACATGGTGAGAAGCACACCTCTACAACTCCTGAAAAGGTTACTGCCCCCGCCTCGCTTGACATTCCTTTTGGCTCGCCTGCTCTTGGGAAAGCAGATATTCAAACAATAATCAGCAGGCCCAAATTCCAAGTTGGACCGGGCCCGGCCACTTTGCAAAGTCGGTTTCCACAGTGGTGTCTAAAGGGAGTAAGGTTCGATCTTGACTTGGTCCCCATTGACAAGTCTGCAATGTTACGAAATTTTGATGCCGTCAAGCTTGATATTGAGAGGATGTCAAACTGGCAAAAACTTGTTGACGAGCTTCAAAGGGTTAATCGTGCAAATATAGAGGCCATGCTCACTATGGAAAATGATAAAGCCGAATGGCAAAAGGTTCTCGAGCAACACGATACTGAAATGAGGAGCATCGCTTCTTACAATGAAGAGCTTGAAGCAAAAGTTGAGGAACTGAAACAAGAACTTGCTACTTCCTCTACTTCCTATCTTCAAAAAGAAGTGCTCCTAAAACAAGTGAGAGATGCTCATGCCAGCCAAAGGGATGCCGAAGATAGGCTTGAAGTGCAAAAAAGAATTAGTGAGGGCTATGTTGCTGGTATTGAAGAGCTTCGAAAGAAAAACAGCTCCCAAGAGGCGGAGATTCAAATTCTTAAGCTTCAACTTTCCAAAGCTGAAAGGGAGCGTGATGAGGCCGTTGCCGGCAAAATTGCAGCTGAAGAATCTAACGAGGCGACGAGGACCAACATCAGCTCAACATTATTTGATTTCTACTTGCATAGCATCTTGGGGCACGGTAGCCTCGCCTTTCTAGGCCCCAAGTATGAAATTACTCTGGCTGAAGTTTGGGAGGCCGCACTCGATATGCTTGGCGGTAAAGGCGCTGGCTATGCTGAGTCAACTCTTGAGGAGCATTATCTTGATGATGACGCTCGCGCCGCTCTTGCCAAGGGGAGAGAACAGCTTGCAAAATTAAGGGCCGAAACAGCGGCAGGAGAATATTCGGGACAAACTATCTCAACTGTTCCACTTCAGCCTTCTCTTCTGCCGAAATTGACATTATCGGTTCTAGTTCTCATTCTCTATCTCCTACCAAAGTTACCACCGAGATCACAAGCATACACGGTGGAGATGAAGGGACGAGGGTGCCGAGGCACAGGCTTGCGAGGTTGATGTCAGAAAACCGACTTCTACAGGTAACCCTACTGTTAATCTTGGCCAAGTAGACTGCTCATCTGTTTCTTACGAGCTTGATGAGCTTTTTGACTACTTCTTGAACCTCAGCGAACCTTTATCTCTGCTTTTTACTGACTTGAACTTTTTTCCCTCTATAGAGAAAACGTCGAGCATCGTTCAAACTTCCCCACCTCCAATTATTCCTCCTCCATCTATTCAGGTGACTCCTCCTTCGGCCTCGCAACCAGGATCACAAGAGGAGCAAATAGAAGCTCTTCAAGACTTGGACGATCCCATTGCTTTACAAGAACACAAGGGAGAAGAAACTGAAGGGAGTGAGAAGACTCCAGAAGCAACTGGTTCCGATGATGAACCATTAGCTAAACTTCTTTCTCCAGGGAGTGGGTCTTCCTCCAAGAAGAGCGAAAAGCAGGGAGTTTCCAAGAAGAAGAAGAAGAAGGGATCCTTAACGTGCAAAGAAGAAACGGAAGAAAGTCCAACTGAGCCCCTTTCTCCTTCATCCCCTACTCTCACAAGCCAGCCTAAGAAGTTGGTTATCCGGCCGGGTGTGGGCTCAAAAGGTGGACGGAAGAAGAAATGATGGCTCTGGTTCTGTGGCTTTCATATCGCTTTTTGCCTTTTTTTTGCATGTACTGACCGGAAATTGTGCGGCTACCGGCCCTCGCTTTTCTTTTGCTTTTTACTTTGGAACCTATACCTGTATAAAATTCTAATAGTGTTGAATAAAATGATTCTTTTTCTTTGTACAAACTTCTGTCTGTATCTGAGTATGCGTTTATTATTCATTTTTGTACAAGTTTCTTTGCACGATATTGCAGTGAGCTTATGGTATACTGTTTGAGCGCAATTTTACCGATGTAGTCATACCATGTTGCCCCTATACCATAAGCTCGTTGCAATATTTTATATTTTGAGGCGACTTGTACTTTTATTTTTAAGAGAATAATCATTCCCTACTTGGAGGAATATTATTTCGTTAAAAAACAGAGTACAACTCCCTCCACATAAGTTTTTATGCTCCATCCTTCAAAGATATCACTCTTTCCTTTGTGTATATACACATTTTATCAAGTGAATTCTTCTACGTGGTAAAGCGGGTATCTAAAGGGTACTTAAACCTCTTTCTGAGGAAGAGGATTTCTCAGAATAGGTGGATCATTCTTCCTTTGAGAGTTAAAGTGTGCCTTTGAAGATGGCTTTTTTTTTCTTTTTTACTTGCCACAGTAAAGGGCTTCTTGATTTTTGTTTCTTTAAAAAGTTGCACCTCTGAGGAAGGCTTTTTCACGTTTCAACAACTGGAAGTTTTATTTCAATCTTGGTGAAACGTGTGCTTCCGAAGAGGTCTTTCTGCTTGATTGTGCCTCCGGGAGGAGGTCTTTTCATTTCTGCCTCTGGGAAGAGGTCTTTCTGTCTTATTGTGCCTCCGGGAAGAGGTCTTTTTGTTTCTGCCCCTTGGGAGAGGCTTTTTTTTTATATTTCAACTTTAGTGAAGTGAAACTCCGAAGAGTGGCTGTTGCACTTCAACTCTTGGTGAAATGTGCCTCCGAAGAGGTTTTTTTGTTTTGTTTTGCATTTCAACTCTGGTGAAGTGAAACTCCGAAGAGCGGCCCTTGCACTTCAACTCCTGGTGAAATGTGCCTCCGAAGAGGTCTTTATTTTGTTTTGCATTTCAACTCTGGTGAAGTGAAACTCCGAAGGGCGGCTGTTGCACTACAACTCCTGGTGAAATGTGCCTCCGAAGAGGTCTTTGATTGCCTGGAAGTTACTCTCTCATGGTTGGAGGGTCATGACTCCTCCAATCTTTTTTGTTGAGTAGAGAACTTTCTTTCTTTTTTTGCGGCATATGCCTCGTTAGAGGTCTTTATCCTCCTAAGAGTTGTGCCTCCGAAGAGGACTTGTGCCTCCGAAGAGGGCTTTAGTTGTTCCTTGTCCACTTGCTTATGCCTTTTCAACGATCCTCTGTTTTTCTTTCCAAGCTCACACTCCCTACTCTTACAAGTAGTTTGTTTAATCCAAAGAAGTGTACTTCATTGCTAGGCAAGTTCGCGAGAACGAGCATAAGCTTCTTAATTGGATGTTTGTTTGTTCAAACGATCTCAATTTATTAGCAAGAGCCCATTTTCGGCGAAATCATTGGTCGTTCAATTGAAGCACTTCCTATCTAGGATTTGAATTCAGGGCTTTTGTGACTTGAAATTTGTTCGTTGAATGATAACAAGAATCACTTGGTCTTGTAATGTGCAAGTTTTATTTTCGTTGCCTGGAAAAATTTAAATCGACATTTCAGTAATACATTTAATGTACTTTTCATATCGAAAATAAAGCAAACATGTAATAATAATAAGGAACACAAGATTTATAGTCGTTCGGCCAAGAATTTGGGCCTACATCAACTTTATAGTCTTTCATTATTCACTTGCATCGGCTTTACAATTGCTTTCAATTACAAGAATCATACATTTATAATTCTTTTTACAATATTTCAACAAAGCTTTCAAGTAAAGTATGGACGTAAGTGGTTGTTGTTCCAAGCTCTTGGAATTTGATCTCCTTCGACAGTAGTGAGTTTGAATGTGCCGTCAAGAAGCTTCTGACCTATGACATATGGTCCTTCCCAATTTGGCCCAAACACACCTGTCGCCGTCATAATTCTCTTCAGGACTAGATCTCCAATCTCAAAGCTGCGTTGGTGAACTTTGGAATTGAAATGTCTGGCTATCTTTTGCTGATGAGCTGCGATTCTGAGCTCAGCCTCTTCTCTTTTTTCATCAAGGAGATCTAGTGCCTCAAGCTGTAGTTTTTCATTCTCCGCTTGATTGAAATGGATTCTTCTATGTGAAGGGACCTTTGTTTCTACCGGAATCATTGCTTCTGACCCGTATGCCAATGAAAACGGAGTATGCCCAGTCGCAGTTTTGTGGGTAGTTCTGTATGCCCATAGTGCTAGTGGTAGCTTATCGACCCAACCACCTTTTGCTCCTTCAAGTTGCTTCTTGATGGTTGACTTGATAATTTTGTTTACTGCTTCCACCTGCCCGTTTGCCTGCGGATGAGCTACTACTGAGAAGCTTTTTCGGATTTTGAATCGTTTGCAAAAATCTTGGAATTCTTCACTTTCGAACTGAGTACCATTGTCTGTAATTATCTTTTGAGGCACACCATACCTGCAAATGATACTTTTGGTCACAAAACTTATCATCTTTTTAGAGGCGATAGTAGCTAGTGGTTCAGCTTCTGCCCATTTAGTAAAATAATCTACAGCAACAATGGCATATTTGATTCCAGATTTGGCAGTTGGTAAAGGTCCTACAAGGTCTATCCCCCATATTGCAAACGGCCATGGACTGACCATTTGTGTGAGTTCAGTAGACGGTGCTCTAGGAATTTTGTCAAATCTTTGGCATCTGTCACATTTTCGGGAATAGTCTACAGCATCTCGATTAATTTCTGGCCAAAAATATCCGTGTCGGAGAATCTTCTTTGCTAAAGTTTGACCACCTAAATGATCACCACATTCTCCCCCATGCACCTCAGCTAGGATTGTTTTGGACTCTTCCCTGGATACACATCGAAGTAATGGCATTAAGAATCCCCGTCTGTATAATTGGCCATCCTGGACTATATAGCGAGAGGCTTTCCTTAGTAGCTTCTGTCGTTCTTTTGAATTTTCCAGTAAAGAGCCATTGAGCAGATATTGTGTTATTGGAGTCATCCATGATTCTTGCTCTTGAGACACACTCATGATCCAATCAATATCCATCTCATTAATGCTTGGAGCCGATAGGACTTCCACTGGAGCTAACCCCAGAAATTGAGTTTCGCCCGTGCTAGAGTACTTTGCGAGAGAATCTGCTATCATGTTTTCTTCTCGAGGAATATTGCTTATCGTGCAGTGGTCGAAGTCACACAGGAGTTCCCAGGCCTTTGACAAGTAGGCAGGCAGATTTCCCCCATTCGCTTGGAATTCCTTCTTGACTTGGCATACAATAAGCTGAGAATCACTGAAGATCTGTAATGCTCGGATGTTTAGTTCTTTAGCAATTCTCAAGCCAGCGATAAGAGCTTCGTATTCTGCTTCATTGTTCGTTGAAGGAAATTCCAATCTTAGTGCATGGCATAATGACCGACCTTCAGGGGTTTCAAGTACAACCCCGGCTCCAGAACAGTAGTCATTTCTCGCGCCATCAACATACAACTTCCATTGGATTGGGGAATCATCGATCGTTTCCTCCCCACTGTTACCCTTATCTGTGAATTCTGCGATGAATCCGCTAAAGCTTGTCCGTTGATTGCTTTTCGGGGGTGATAAGTGATGTCATATTGACTGAGTTCAATGTTCCACTTTAGAAGACGACCCGAAGTCTCAGGGCGGAACAGGACTTGCTTTAAAGGTTGATCAGTGAGGACTTTGATAGGATGATCTTGGAAATATTGCCTCAACTTCCTTGATGCAATCAGTAGGCAATGGGCGAGTTTTTCCAACTTGGAGTAATTCATCTCTGCCCCAGTGAGTCTTTTGCTGATATAGTAAACCGGATGTTGAATCCTATTGTCTTGTCGTATCAGCGCTGCACTTAAAGCATGAGATGATACTGCCAAGTATATAAGAAGATCCTCACCATCGCCGGGCCTAGAAAGTATTGGAGGCGTTTCCATATGGCGAATCAATTCATCAAAGGCTTTTTGGCATTCGGGAGTCCAATCAAAGTTTTTCTTTCCTTTCTTTAGAGCGTCAAAGAATGGGATGCATTTATCAGTAGCTTTTGAAATGAACCGACTCAAGGCGGCGACTTTTCCGTTGAGACTTTGCAATTCCTTCTTCGTTCTAGGAGCTTTGACTTCTTTTAAGGTGCTAATTTGTGCTGGACTAGCTTCAATGCCCCTAGCGCTCATGATGAAACCAAAGAACATTCCGGACTCCACCCTAAATGAACATTTTAAAGGGTTAAGCTTCATTCCGTATTTCCGTAGGACTGCGAACATTTCTGCTAAGTGTTCTATGTGATCCACTGCTTTCTTGGACTTTACTAACATGTCGTCTACGTAGACTTCCATAGTCTTGCCCAATTGCGGTTTGAACATAGCATTAACAAGTCTTTGGTAGGTTGCCCCCGCATTCTTCAGCCCGAAGGGAATAACTCTGTAGCAGTAAAGACCAACATCGGTGATAAAGCTCATGTCCTCCTGATCTGGCTCATGCATCATGATCTGGTTATATCCGGAGTAGGCATCCATAAAAGATAACAATTCATGTCCCGCTGTTCCGTCTACCAGTTGATCGATCCTGGGTAATGGGAAGCAGTCTTTGGGGTAGGCCTTGTTCAGATCTGAAAAATCGATGCACACTTTCCATTTTCCGTTGGCTTTCTTAACCAGCACTGGATTTGAAACCCAATTCGGATAGGTAGATTCATTGATAAAGTCATTCTCCATGAGCCGATCAACTTCTTCTTTTAATGCTGCCGACCTTTCTGGACCTTGGGTTCTTCTTTTTTGTTTCACAGGCGTAAATTTTGGATCAATATTCAGAGCGTGTACTGCAACTTCTGGGGATACTCCGCACATATCGGCATGAGTCCAAGCAAAAACATCCAAATTTGCTTTTAAAAAAGATATTAAGATATTCTGAATTGACACATTAAGTTGTGAACCCACATTCAACACCTTATTTGGGTCCTTCGGGTCAACAGGTATTGGTACTGTCGTTTCCACTGGTACCACTCTATTCTCCCATGCACTGGCTTTTCTAGGATCCATCTCTTTTCGTGCTCCGCTGTGCTCGCCAGTGCAGGGTCCTCCCTGTAATTACTACAAGGTTGGTTCTTTGATGCGGACTGGGGTTGCCGCATCCTTTCCCATTTCTCTTTTCCTTGCCTCTCGCATCTCTGTCAGATAACACTCCCACCCGGCATTTTGATCCCCTTTTATAACTCCTACTCCATTGTCTGTGGGGAATTTAATGGTGAGGCAGCATGGGGCCAGAACAGCTTTGAACGCTGCAAGAGTTGGACGGCCAAGGAAAGCATTATAAGCGGAAAATTCATCAACAATTACAAAAGTTTGCTTGCGGACTACTTTTCTTTCTCCCTCTTCGAGTTCTACAAGCAAATCAATGGTTCCTATCGGCTGCTTTGGCTCCCCAGTGAAGCCAGCAATTTTCTGTGACGAGGCTTGCACATTAGCCATAGGGATCTTCATTTGGTCGAATGTTTTCTTGAAGAGGATATTACTGGATGCGCCACAATCAATGAGAACTCTTCTGACAATAGCTGGCCCGATACCAGCCGAGATGACTAAGGGATCCAAGGTAGGAGCTTCAACACCTGTGGAATCTCTGGCTCTGAACACAATATCATCATTGAAAGTTCTTTGTTGTTTCAGGGGCATAGCATCTTCCAAAACAAAGACATCTTCTTCGGCTGGTACATATTTCAAAGCCCGGGTATACCTTTCCATCTCACCCCAGCTCCTGCCTGCTGTGTGAGGTCCTCCCGTAATGACATTGATAACAGGCCTTACGGATTCATGCCCTGTAGCCTTCTCACTTGTCCTGGGTTGATGAGCAGGAGCTTGTCGCCCCTGACTTGACGAAGCAGGATTGCTGCTATTCTTTTCCACAAATTGCTGCAGCTTGTTCTCCCTTATCATCTCTTCAATCAAAATTTTCAATTGGTGACATTCATCGGTATCATGACCGGGTTGGTTATGGAAGCGGCAGAACTTTCCGCTTTGTACAGCTTTTTTCCCGGTTCTCAGAACGGGAGGTTTAGGATAATCAACAGAATCTTTAGTGGCAAGGTAAATACGCTCCGGCGTATCGGATAAAGGAGTATATTCCGATGGCTTGAAGGAACGAGGCTTCTTCAGATTTTTCTGTTTCTGCCCATCGTTATTTTCCCTTTTCTGTCCTACAGTTTCATTCTTGTGTGGAGCAACAATGTTATCTTCAGCTTTTTCCAATACTGCCTTTACCGTTACAGGACGGCTTTCCAGGAGTATTAACTCAACTGCTTTCTTGTAGAATTTTTCAAGGGAATTTGGTTCCTTCATGTTTAGCCATTTTCTAAATTCGCTCGACTTGTCGATGGCCCTCATCAGATAAGTCAAGATCATCCGTGGTTCTGCATTGTCTACCTCGGCCAGCGCTATATTAAAGCGATTCAAGAAAGATCTGATAGTTTCCCCTGGATTCTGTTCTAAACTTGACAACGACATGATACCTTTGGCTTTTGAAGCATATAGTCTGAACTACTCCTTGAATTTCCGGGTTAGGTCAGAAAACTGATCTATAGACCGGATTGGTAGCTTGGTGAACCAAAGCAGAGCTACACCTTCCAAATATACAGGAAAATATCGACACTTTATTTCATCAGAAGCTCTGCCACCTATCATGTGCCAATCATACTTATACAACAATTCGTTCGGATCACTTGTCCCCTTGTAAGCAGGAATAGTTGGAGGGACGAACTTCCTCGGGAACTCAGCCTTTAAGATCCTTTCGGTAAACGGGGTTTTACATGGAGCGAAACCCATTCTTTCTCGTCTTCATCCCTTTGCATGCTCTCTTTCATGATTTGTCGAACCATTTCAGAAAGATACCCCTCATCATTTCGAGCTTTAGATCCACCAACTTCAGGAAATGTCTGCTCAAAGGGGCTGGCAGCCCTCTCAGGAACGTTCCTTTCTTCAGCATCATGAACGTTGCCAGCAAAGTTCCTTTCATTACCCATTGGTTGACGGTTTGCCCCAAGCAAATCGTTCAACTTATTCAAAATTACGGCATTTTGGGCATTCTGAGCCTCCAATTGTGCACTTTGGGCTTTTATCTGCTGGTTCAGCCCTAAGATTATAGCATCCAACTCCGCTTTTGTAACACCAATAGGTGGAGTGGCTTGATTAGGAACTGGGGAAGCGGAGGTTCCCTCTTGAACATTTCCAGATCTAACAGATCTACTCCTTCTCCCCGGAGCCATGATTTCGGATAAACTTCTAGTCTTCAGTGAGATTACTTCGACAAACTTTCGTGGAGCAATGATGATAATTCGCCTGAGTTCGGTTCTCAGTGAAAGCACCAAAAATGTTAACGCTGAAATTTGAACGCTAACACCCCGGTGTGTGAAGTATAGTTGTGAAAGCACCACCCGTGAATACGGGAATCAAGAGATAACAGTAAGTAAGAGAAAATGCAGTAAATGAGCACAGAGTTTATAGTGGTTCGGCTTATGATCAAGCCTACGTCCACTAAAATCCTTTTTATTGCTGACTGAATTACAACTTATTACAATCTCTTTCAATTACAATCCAATTCCATTCAAAAAGACAAGTAGTTAGAGAAAACTTTAATGCCACAGAGTTCTTTGAATCCATTATTGAATATGTCGAATCTTTATGCGAAGTTTAGTCTAAATGTCTCGCGTGAGCTTGAAGTGATGGAGTATAGAATGTCTTGAAGATAGTAGAGCCTTGATGTCACGAAGAGAATGATCCAAAAGTCCTTTTAACGTTGGAGGTGGTAGTGTATTTATAGGTGTGATTCTGGGCAGCAGTTTTTCGCCAATTGTGCGCCCAGTTTGGCATTGCTGAATCAGATGCCATTCTTCCCGAGTGAAGTAACACAGCTGACATAACACCCCGTGGCTTTGTAACGGTCAATCGACAAATGTGCCTGAGTGGGGGCGTTCCTCCTTTCAATGACTTTTTCCAACAACTTCTTCATCAATTGGCCATCGCCCCATCCCAATTACACCCCAATGGCTATGCCATTTTAGTGGGGTTGTGTGTACTGTTTTGGAGGACGCTTGAACGATTCCCAAGCTTTGACGAGATTTGCTTCCTATGCTCTTTCACCAGGACTAAAGATCACCCCTCTGTTACTGTCGTGAGAAGTGCTTGAAATCGTAAATTGATCATCGGTCTTCCTGACAGTGCTCATGGGTTTTTGACTCAATTTTTCTATGTTCGCTGTCCCCCGGGATTTTACGCTGTATGGAGGGAAGGAAGTAAGATTAACCATTCTTACTATGTTTGCTATCCGACTTTTGTGAGACTGAATTGTTAAGTGTTAACTCTGCTTCTTTTTTATTTTCAGCGCTCCCCCCTCCTTCTTGGGATCCCAGTCATAAGCCTACTTTCGAAAGGCTCAAGGCCATGCCAGTTGAGGAGAGAGACATTCAATTTCTGTTGAAAGACGAATTTTTGCATCAGTATGGACTTTTGGATCATTCTCTTCGTGACATCAAGGCTCTACTATCTTCAAGACATTCTATACTCCATCACTTCAAGCTCACGCGAGACATTTAGACAAACTTCGCACAAAGATTCGACATATTCAATCATGGATTCAAAGAACTCTGTGGCATTAAAGTTTTCTCTAACTACTTGTCTTTTTGAATTGAATTGGTTTGTAATTGAAAGAGATTGTAATAAGTTGTAATTCAGTCAGCAATAAAAAGGATTGAAGTGGACGTAGGCTTGATCATAAGCCGAACCACTATAAACTCTGTGCTCATTTACTGCATTTTCTCTTACTTACTATTATCTCTTGATTCCCGTATTCACGGGTGGTGCTTTCACAACTATACTTCACACACCGGGGTGTTAGCGTTCAAATTTCAGCGTTAACAATCAGGTGCACCATATTTAAGCCGTAAGCCACTCTTACTTGGTCACGGACGATCTACGACCTATCTAAGGTCAAACCACTCCCACTAGGTCGCGGACGAACTACGACCTATCCAAGGTCGCTTGCGATCTACGACCTAACGCCGAACTCTCCTATAAATACCCCGCCTACTCGAACTAAAAGGGGATCTTTATGGCTCATTTCTAGAACGCCGATACTCTGCTGAATTCTCGACTCACTCGACACTTCAAACACAAAGGATATCTCAACAAACTTCAAGAGGAAATCTAAGGCAATCAACATGGATTCAAAGACTTCTTCTACATTGGAGTTCTAGTTATTTGTCCCATCAGTGTTGTAATCAAAGATTGTTGTAAAGTTGTAATTGATTCAGCGATAAAGAAGATTAAAGTGGACGTAGGCTTAACTTGAAGCCGAACCACTTTAAAACTGTTGTCTTTTAGTACTTTCTCTGTGACTTTTGTACTTGTTTCTAATTCCCGTGTTCACGGGTGGCGCTTTCACTTAATCTCTACATACACCAGGGTGTTAGCGTTCAATTTTAAGCGTTAACATTTTTGGTGCTTTCACTGAGAAGTCCAACTCAGGCTGTCTTCGTCATTGCTTCGCAAAAGTTTGTTGAAAGAATCTCTCTAAAAACAAGAAGTCTATCAGAGATAATGGCTCCTGGAAGAAAGCGTGGATCTACAAGACCTAGTAATGTCCATGAGAATACTGCCACTTCCCCTTCGTCAAGTCAAGCAGCACCAAGTGCCGGAATTACACGAGCGGAGTTAGATGCTGCAGTATCTGGGTTATACCAACAAATGGAAGCCAGAATGCTTTGATGCTTGAAAGGTTGAATGCATTGCTTGGAGCTAACCGTCAACCGGTGAGTAATGAAGAAAGCCTTACAGATGATGTTCATAACCCTGAAGAGAGGAATATTCCTCAAAGAGCAGCTAGCCCCACCAGAGAAACACCTCCTCAACCTGGAGGAAAGGGACCACAGCCAACTCTCCGCGAACGTTTGTCCCGACAAACTTCTGAGAAAATGGCCGAAGTCTGTCCTGCAGATCCTTTAAATGATGAGGAATATCTTTCGGGAATGCTGCGACAAATAATGAAAGAAAGCATGCAGAGGGATGAAGATGAGAAGGAATGGTGATTCACTCCGAGCAAAACTCTGTTCACTAAAAGGATTCTAAAGGCAGAATTCCCAAGGAAGTTTGTTCCTCCTACCATCCCGGCTTATAAGGGAACAAGAGACCCTAATCAATTACTGTATAAGTATGATTGGCACATGACTAGTGCTAGAGGGTCTGATGAGATCAAATGACGGTACTTTTCGGTATATTTGGAGGAGTGGCTCTGCTCTGGTTCACAAAGCTTCTGGTCCGATCCATAGAACAGTTTGCCGATTTGACTCAGAAGTTTAAAGAGTGACTCAGGTTGTATGCTTCAAAGGCAAAGGATATTATGTCACTATCAAGCCTGGAACAGAATCCTGGGGAATCTATCAGGTCCTTCTTGAACCGCTTCAACATAGTTGTGGCTGAAGTGGATAATGAGGAACCACGGATGGTCTTGACATACTTGATGAGGGCAACCGACAAATCAAGCGAATTCGGGAAGTGGCTAAAGATGAAAGAACCGAATTCGCTTGAGCAATTCTATAAGAAAGCTGATGAATTCATGCGCTTGGAAAGCCTTCGAGCACTATTTACAATAGCATTGACAGAGGTTAAGAATAATACTACTGCTCCTACCAAAAAGGAATCCGAAAGTAAGAAAAGGGAGAGTAATGGTGGGAAGAAACAGAAAGATAGGAAGAAACCTCGCTTCTTAAAACCTTCAGATTTCACTCCTTTGACTGAAACACCGAAGAATATATTTTTTGCAACCAAAGATGCAGTAGAATATCCTAAACCGTCGGAGATGAGAGTTAGCAAAAAAGCCGCTCAGAGTGGGAGATTCTGTCGGTTTCATAATCAACCCGGTCATGATACCAACGAATGTCGCCATCTGAAAAGTTTAATTGAAGGACTACTGAGAGAGAACAAGTTGTAGCAATATGTTAAGAGAAGTAAAAATGACCCAACTTCATCTATTAAGGGCCAGCAACTTCCGGCTCATCCATCTGGCTCGGGTAAGAGGAATTCCCTGCATGAATCAGAAAGACCTGTTATTAATATGATTACAGGAGGGCCTCACCCAGCAGGCAGAAGATGGGGCGAGATGGAAAGTTATGCCCATGCCTTGAAGTATGTACCAGTAGAAGAGAGTGTTTTTGTGCTAGAAAATGATGCACCTTTGAACCTCCAATCATGGATCCCTTGGTCATCTCTGCAGGCATTGGGCCGGCTATTGTGAGAAGAGTGCTTGTAGATTGCGACGCTTCTTGCAATATTCTCTTCAAAAAGATGTTCGACCAAATGAAAGTTCCAATGACTGACGTTCAAGCTTCATCTTAGAAGATTGTTGGGTTTACTGGGGAACTGAAGCAGCACATTGGAACTATTGACTTGTTCGTGGAGCTTGGAGAGAGGTAGAAAAAGATGGTTCGGAAACAGACTTTTGTAATTGTTGATGAATTTTCTACCTAAAATGCCTTCCTAGGCTGACGAACTCTTGCGGCTTTTAAGGCAATCTCGCCCCGTGGTGCCTCATATGAAATTTCCCACGGATAATGGCGTTGGAGTTATTAAAGGTGATCAGAATGCTCGGCGAGAATGTTATCTAGTTGAGTTGCGTGAAGCGAGGAAGAGAGAGATGGAAAAAGTTGCGGCAGCCCCGGTCCGCATCAAAGGACCAACCTTGTAGCAATTACAGGGTGGACCCTGCACTGGCGAAGCGGGGCACGAAGAGAAATGGATCCCAGAAAAGCTAGTGCAGGGGAGAATAGAGTGGTGCCAGTAGAAGTAATGGTGCCAGTACCTGTTGACCCAAAAGATCCAAACAAAGTGGTGAATGTGGGTTCGCAACTTAATGTGACGGTTCAAAATTCCTTAATATCATTCTTGAAGGCAAATCGGGACGTTTTCGCTTGGACTCATGCTGATATGTGCAGAATATCCCTAGAAATTGCAGTACATGCTCTGAATATTGATTCGAATTTTACACCGGTAAAACAGAAAAGAAGAACCCACGGTCCTAAAAGGTCAACAGCACTGAAAGAAGAGGTAGACCAACTTATGGAGAATGGTTTCGTCAGGCAGTCTACTTATCTGAATTGGGTTTCAAATCCAGTACTGGTTAAGAAAGCTAATGGGAAGTGGAGATTATGCATTGACTTCTCAGATTTAAACAAAGCCTGCCCCAAAGACTGCTTCCCGTTACCCATAAAAGATCAGTTGGTGGACGGAACAGCGGGGCATGAATTGTTATCTTTCATGGATGCTTACTCCGGATACAACCAGATTATGATGCATGAACCGGATCAGGAGGGCACAAGCTTCATCACCGATGTTGGTCTCTACTGCTATAGAGTCATGCCCTTCGGACTTAAGAATGCAGGGGCAACTTACCAAAGACTCGTCAACGCTATGTTCAAACCGCAAATTGGCAAAACTATGGAAGTTTATGTTGACAATATGTTAGTGAAGTCAAAGAAAGCGGTAGACCATATGGATCACTTGGCGGAAATGTTTGCAATCATCCGAAAGTACGGAATGAAACTTAATCCTTTGAAATGTTCGTTTGGAGTGGAGTCCGGAAACTTTATGGGTTTCATTGTAAGTGCTAGGGGCATTGAAGCTAATCCTACTCAGATTGCTGCCTTAAAAGAAGTAAAAGCTCCTAGATTGAAGATGGAATTGCAAAGTCTTAATGGAAAAGTCGCTGCCTTGAGTCGATTCATTTCTAAAGATACTGATAAATGCATTCCATTTTTTGATGCACTGAAGAAGGGAAGGAAGAATTTTGATTGGACTCCTGACCACCAGAAAGCTTTCGATGAATTGATTCGTCATATGGAAATGCCTCCAATACTTTCTAAGCCCGACGATGGGGAGGATCTTTTCGTATATTTGGCAATTTCATCTCATGCTCTTAGCGCAGCAATGGTACGGGAAAACACAAAAATTCAGCGCCCGGTCTATTATATCAGCAAGAGATTCACCGGGGCAGAGTAAATTATTCAAAATTGGAAACGCTCGCTTATTGTCTACTGATTGCATTGAGAAAGTTGAGGCCGTATTTCCAAGCTCATCCTATCAAAGTCCTCACTGATCAACCTCCAAAGCAAGTCCTGTATCGTCCAGAGACTTCGGGTCGTCTTCTGAAGTGGAATATTGAACTCAGCCAATACGACATCACTCACCATCCCCGGAGAGCAATCAATGGAAAATCTTTGGCAGATTATATCGCAGAATGTACAGATAAAGGGGATAGTGTGGAAGAAGTGACTGATAATCCCCCAATTCGATGGAAATTATATGTTGATGGCGCATGAAACGATTACTGTTCCGGAGCAGGGGTTGTGCTTGAAACACATGAAGGGCAGTCATTGTGACATGCGTTGAGATTGGAATTCCCTTCGACAAACAATGAAGCAGAATATGAAGCTCTTATTGCCAGCTTAAGAATGGCTAAATAATTGAATGTCAAAGTGTTGCAGATCTTTAGTGATTCACAGCTTATTGTATGTCGTCAAAAAAGAGGTTCAAACTAAAGGAGGAAATCTGCCTGCTTATTTGTCAAGAGCCTGGGAACTTCTCGATGATCTTGACCATTATACGATAAATCATAAACCCCAGGAAGAGAACATGAAGGCAGATTCTCTCGCAATGTACGCAAGCACTGGTGAAGCTCAATTATTGGGATTAGTTCCTGTAGAAGTCCTGTCAGCTCCAAGAACTGATGAGATGGATATTGACTGGATCATGACTATATCTCAGGAGCAAGAATCTTGGATGACTCCCATAATGGAATATCTGCTCAACGGTTCTCTACCAGAAAATTCAAAAGAACGACAGAAGTTGCTAAGAAAAGCCTCTAGATATATAGTTTAAGATGGCCGATTGTATAGGCTGGGATTCTCAATGCCATTACTCTGATGTGTGACCAAGGAAGAAGCTAAGACAATTCTAGCTGAAGTACACGGAGGAGAGTATGGAGACCATTCAGGTGGTCAAACTCTAGCAAAGAAAATTCTCCGTTATGGGTATTTTGGCCAGATATTAATCATGATGCTGCAAGCTATGCCCGAAAATGTGACCGATGCCAGAGATTTGCAAAAATCCCAAGAGCACCTTCCACCGAGATAAAACAGATGCTCAGTCCCTGATCATTTGCTATTTGAGGAATAGATCTCATCGGGCCTTTGCCAACCGCCAAATCCGGAATCAGTTATGCTATTGTTGCTGTTGATTATTTTACTAAATGGACTGAGTCTGAACCATTAGCTACTATTACCTCTAAAAAGATGATAAACTTTGTAACTAAGAATATCATTTGCAAGTGTGGTGTGCCTCAAAAGATAATCAAAGATAATGGAACCCAATTCGAAAGTGAAGAGTTCCAAGATTTTTTCAAGCGATTCAAGATCCAAAAAAGCTTCTCAGCAGTGGGTCATCCGCAGGCAAACGGGCAAGGCAAACGGGCAAGTGGAAGCAGTAAGCAAAATTATCATATCAACCATCAAAAAACAGCTGGAAAAAGCGAAAGGTGGTTGGGTCGATAAGCTTCCACTAGCACTATGGGCATACAGAACTACCTACAAAACTGCGACTGGACACACTCCATTTTCATTGGCAAATGGATCAGAAGCAATGATTCCGGTGGAATTAGAATCCCTTCACATAGAAGAATTCATTTCAACCAAGCTGAAAACGAAGAGTTGCAACTTGAAGCACTTGACTTCCTTGATAAAAAAAGGGAAGAGGCTCAGCTCAGAATTGCAGCCCGTCAGCAAAGAATTGCCAGGCGCTTCAATTCCAAAGTTCGCCAACGCAGATTTGAGATTGGAGATCTAGTCTTGAAATGGGTCATGACAACAACAGGAGTGTTTGCGCCAAACTGGGAAGTGCCATATTACATCGGCAAAAAACTTCTCGATGGTACTTTCAAACTGACAACTGTCGAAGGAGATCCAGTTCCAAGAGCTTGGAACAGCAATCATTTGCGCCCATATTTTACTTAAAAAGCTTTACTGAAATACTGTAAAAGAATTATGAATGTATGATTCTTGTATTGAAAGCCATTGTAAAGCCAGTGCAAGTGAATAATAAGAACTATAAAGTGGATGTAGGCCCTGTTCTTGGCCGAACCACTATAAA
The DNA here is from genome assembly GCA_030765085.1 of Allium cepa. NCBI lineage: Eukaryota > Viridiplantae > Streptophyta > Magnoliopsida > Asparagales > Amaryllidaceae > Allium > Allium cepa. The sequence goes on along the minus strand of CM060943.1, from coordinate 946,815,119 downwards.
TCTTGTGTTCTCTACTATTATAAACTGCTTGTTTTATTTCGATATATAAAGTACTTCAATTGTATTACTAACATGTCGATTTAACACTGCAGGTCATTAAAACAAAGCTTATCCATCACAAGACCAAGCGATCCCTGACATCACTCGACAAATGAATGTCTAGCCATAAAAATTTCAGACTCAAATCCTATATAAGAAGTGCTTCAAGCAAACAATTAGTGGTTCCGCCAGAGGTAGACCCTTCCAAACTAATTGTGACCATTTGTGCAAACAAACATTCGATTAATTAGCCTGTGTCTGCCCCTGCGAACTCATTTAGCAATGAAGTACACTTCTTTGGATAGAATAAGCTACTTGCAAAAGAAAGGAATATGTGCTTGGAAACGATAACAGGGAACCGCTGATATGAGCAAACGGCGAAAAGACATGGGCGAGCTGGCAGCAACAAACAAAATACCTCCTCGGAGGCACAAGCCCTCTTCGGAGGCACAACTCTTCGGAGGATAAAGACCTCTAATGGGACTTGCCATAAAAAGAAAGTTCTCTTTCTCAACAAAAAGTTGTGGAATGACCGGTGGCATAGGACACTCGTTGATTAGCTGAGAACGTTTGTGCAAACAAACAATACAAGTAACTTGTGTTCGCCCCGCGAATCCATCCAACCAAGAGAAGGAAACTTCCAGGCAAAAGCCCTACTCGGAGGCACACATTTTACCGTGATCTGAAATAAAACTTCACACGAGTTGAAAGGTGAAAAGACCTCTTCGGAGGCATGCATTCCACCAAGATCTGAAATAAAACTTCACAAGTGCTGGAATGTGAAAAGCCCTCTTCGGAGGCCCATTTCACCATAGTTGAAATGCTAAAAGACCTCTTCGGAGACACACATTTCACCATGATCTGAAAAAAAACTTCACACGAGTCAAAATGTGAAAAGCCCTCTTCGGAGGCCCGCTTCACAGTGGACAGGGAAGAAATAAAAGCCTTTCCCCAGAGGCAGAAACAAAAAAAGCCCTCTCCTCAGAGGCACACACGCAAAAAGGCCCTCTTCCCAGAGGCACAATCAAACAAAAAAGCCCTCTTCCCAGAGGCACAATCAAACAAAAAAGCCCTCTTCCCAGGGGCACAATCAAACAAAAAAGCGCTCTTCCCAGAGGCACAATTGAAGAAAAGCCCTCTTCGGAGGCACAAACAGGTCAAAGCCCTTTTTCGGAGGCCCACTTTACCACGAAGGAAAATTCACTTGCCAAAACAAAAGTGACTTTCTCCAAAAGTGAAGTGTAAAAACTTCGCAACAAAAAAAAAGAGAAGACTTCTCCAATACGAGGCGCATTCTACTAGATCAGAAAAATATTTCCTTAAAACGGAAATATTATCCTATAAAGTACAGATCCAAATCTCCTTCAAATGGAAAAGTTGTTCTCTAAAGAAAGAGTACAAGTCTTCTCGAAGCAGAAGAGTTCTTCTCCAAAAATTTTCCAATGTGAAAGAGATTGCAATAAACCATGGTATGGGGGCAACATAATATAGTTGAAAAAATAAAAACAATGCTCGAGCGACATACCATAGGTTTACTGCAACATCACATAGAGAAAATAAAGAAACTTGTATGACAAAGAAGAATAAATGTATTCTCAAATACAGACAGAGGTTTGTACAAGAAAAAGAATCATTTTATTCCATGATATAGTTTTTTTATACGTGTGTGGGTTTCAAAACAAAAGAAGGCGGGGACCGGTACCCGCACAATCTCCGGTCAACACAAGTCTTTATATATACAAGCAAAAAAGCAAGGCGAAAAGCATAAGTCCCAAACCCATCACTTCTTCTTCCTGCCACCTTTCGAGCCTTCACCTGGCCGGATGATCAACTTTTTGGACCGGCTTGTGAGAGTAGGGGAAGAAAGAGGAAAGGGTGCAATTGGACTCTCTTCTGCTTTTTCTTCGCCGGCAGAAGCTTCCTTCTTTTTCTTTGAGACTCTGCGTTTTCCCCTTTTCTTAGAAGATGGCTCACTGCCCGGAGTGAAAAGAGCGGACAATTTTATGTCATCAGAAGCAGTCTGCTCCGGAGTTCTCTCCCCTTCTTTAGGTTCTTCGGCCTTTTGTTCCTGAGAAGCGACAGGATCGTCCAAGTCACGAAGAGCTTCTATCTGCTCTTCTTGCGACCCCGGTTGAGAGATAGAAAGAGGAGTAATCTGAAGAGATGGATGAGGGACAGCTGGAGGAGGGGAAGTCTGAACAACAATTGGTGCTTTCTCTAAAGGAGAAGAAAAGTTAAAGTCAGTACTCCTCATAAAAAGAGGGGATAATGGCTCATCGACACTTAAGAAATAAGCAAGAAGCTCATCGAACTCGGTCGAAGCGAAGAAGCAGTCCACTTGAGTGAGATCGATACTGAGGTTACCTGGAGAAGTAGGTTTTATTATGTCAACTTCAAAAGCATGCGCGTCAGTAATTTCTTGGACCTCATCTCTGGTGCGGGCGATGGCACTTTCAATAACAGCTTTAGCAGGAGGAGAATGGAAACTGGAGCCAGCAATATCGATATCGTTCGAAACTGAAGGTAGAACTAGGTCAGTTGAGATTGTCTTTTCTAAATGTTCTCCTTCTGTCACTTCAGCTCTCTCTTTGGCGAGTTGCCCTTTTCCCCTGGAAAGAGCGGCACATGCATCATCATCTAGATAGTGCGCCATTAGATCCACTTCGGCATATCCAGCTCCTCCAAGCATATCAATTATGGCCTCCCACACTTTGGCCAAAGTGATCTCATACTCCGGTCTCAAAAATTTAAGGCTATCGCGCCCCAGAACACTATGGATGTAAAACTCGAATAGAGTGGAGCTGACTTCAGCTTTAGTTGCCATATGAGATTCTTCGGCTGCAGCTTTCCCGGCAATAGCTTCATCACACTCCTTGTTAGCTTCAGAAAGTCGAGCTTTGAGCAGTTCAATCTCCAAGTTTTGGGAGTTGGTTTTCTCTCGAAGTTGAGCAATATCAGCTCGGTAGTTTTCTACAGCTTGCTGCTGTGCTTCAAAATTAGCTTCAACATCTCTCTGTGCCGCATGAGCATCTCTCACTTGTTTTTGAAGCACTTCCTCTCTCTGAGAGTAGAAAGTGGAAGAAGTGGCAAGCTCTTCCTTAAGTTTTTCAACTTCTACTTCAAGCTTTTCATTACAAGCGGCAATACACTTCATTTCGACATCATGCTGATCGAGTGTTTTCTACCACTCAGATTTGTCGTTTTCCATAGTCAGCATGGCTTCAGGGTTTGCGCGATTCACTCTTTGAAGCTCGTCAACGAGTTTCTTCCAGCCATACATTCTCTCGATATCAAATTTGACGGCATAAAGATTGCACAACATGGCTTGTTCGTCAATCAAGACCAAGTCAAGGTCGAAACGTACTCCCTTTAAGCACGAGTGCGGGAATCGGCTTTTAAGAGTAGCCGGACCCTATCCAACTTGGTAGAGGACCTACTTATGATTGTTTGAATATCGGTTCTTTGAAGGGGGGAGAGCTTGAAGGAATTTCTAAAGAGGCGGGAGCAGCGGGCTTTTCAGAGAGCTTAGATGTCAGTTTTTCACCAAGTTTGGCCCGTTTACTAGGGTCCTCGGTGACATGGCTTTTACCCTTGTCGTCACGAGATTTTCGCTTGTGGGAATCATCCTCTCTCCGAGAAGAATCATGCCATTCGTCCCGTCTCCCGTTGTGGCGCTCTTCATAAGCACGCTTTTCACGAGCCTTCCTCGCAGCTCTTTCTTCGTCAGTTTTCCAGGAGGCAGGAAGTTACCTCTTGGGGTCGTAAGAGCCGCGCCTCCCATAATGCTAGAAATCATCATAGTAGGAGCCGTTTCGTCCCATTGGAGAATCTGAAAATGAAGAAAAGATAAACTCAGAAATCTTGAAAGCAAGAAAGTTGAACGCATATAAGTGGTGAAAAGTCCTAAGTGTGTGTAACGTGCAAACTATGCGCGTCGAACTACGAACCACTCCTAGGTTGGGAGGTGATGATGAATTTTACAGCTAGTGTCAACTCTTGGGCTGATGGAGTTTGTTGCAGAACGGATGTCGCTTCAACTGCTGGAGAAGTAACTTCAGCAGTGATAGGATCATCTTTAAAAAGCTCCTGTGAAGTAATCATCAGGTCACTCAACCCCTCAAAAGTATCATCACCGCTATGCCTGGCGGGACTTGCTCTCTCAGTTCCTTCGTCACCAGATTTCCCAGATTGTTGGGGAGGTTCCTCTTCTTCGATGATCGGGGCAAGTGCAAGTTTGCCGGATGACCCCGCAACATCAATTTAAGTAGAACACTTTACCAATGAAGCCTCAACAGTACGTTCTTTCCACGTAAGTTCTCCAACGGAGACTGGGGCATCCGATGCCTCTACTGGATAGTCGGGGTCTTCATGAGGTTGAGTAGGACGGGAGGGGTGCAGAAGCCCGTATTGGTGAAGAAGTTCATCTTTTAGCAGAAACTTAATACTTCTTTCCTCAACCGGCACGACATTTAATCTTTCAAAAGTCATTTTGTGACTGGGATTTCTAGAGGGAGGAGGAAGTGCTGTAAAAGAAAAGAATGACATTAGCACTTAGCAATTCGGATCTCAAAAAGCTCAGAAACAGAAAGAACGAGGATGAGTAATCTTACTTCCTATTCTCCAGATGGCATAAAACCCTGGGGGGCAATGAACAAAAAAGAATTGATTCAGAAAACTGTGAGAACTTTCGGAAAGATCGGTGATAAGTTTACGATTTCTGGCACTTCTCACGAGTATAATGGAGGGGTGGTCTTTATTCTTTGCGAATGTGCATAAGTAACAGATTTCTTCGAAGCTCGAAAGACGGTTAAGTGTCCTTCTAAATAAAACACACAATCCCATCAGGATGGCGTAGCCATTGGGATGCAGTTGAAAAGCAGAGATGGTTAGTCGGAAAAAGAGTTGATGAAGAAATTCATTGAAATGAGGAATGGTACCACAAAGCACATTTGACGATTGACGGCGACAAAACCGAGAGGTGGCCTGTCATAAGTATCATTTGGCCCAGGAAATATAGCATCCGCTTCGGCAATCCCAAATTGAATACGTAATTGGTTGAATGCCCGCTGACTCAAGGTAGTTAGAGTTCTTTCCGGAGGATTATCCAATGGGGTGGCTATCTGGAAGACTCCTTCAGATTGCTCGAATATCTCTTCTTTAGAAGTCATTCTACACAAGGAACTATATATTCAAATATGAAGGTGCACGTTTTCTAAATGGGTGTAGTGTTGTGCAGAACTAATAAAATGACAAGCAAATATAACTGAAATTACACTAACAGGCATTTGTTAGTTACAAAGTTTCAGGTTTTGTTATTTTAAGTTCAAATGCAAGTGCGGTATTGATGCAAACAAATCAGTTTTAATTGATTAATATTGCTTTGCTTTAGTACTTCACTTGGATTTGTTGATTCATTGCACTTCATAAAATTTCTTTAAGTTGATTATCTTTTATCGACTAATCTGTCATTCGATGTGGGCAATCAATGGTAGTATATTCTCCCTAGTTTTCTGCAAATGTTGTGTTCAGCAGGTTGTTAGCTTACAAGTTAATATAATCTGTAAAGAAGTACAGCAAAGTTCAAACAGTTTAAAGTCCAAACAGTTCAAAGTTCGAACAGTTTAAAGTTCAAACGGTTCAAAGTTCAAACAATTAAAAGTTCAGATAGTTCAAGACATGCAAAGCCTTTTTTAAACAAAGTGTTAGCTCGTGCACGACCTAAAAGCTATGTCGCGGGTTAACTTAGGTCGTTAATTCTTTAAGTCAGGGTGAATATAAAAGAATAAAGCCTCAGGTCAGAATGACGCAAAGTTGTTAAGTCCTAGCTCGGCCACGACCTAAAGCTTACATCGCAGAAAGTTAGGTCGTTAGCTTTTGAGGTCGTTCTGCTTTTAACTTCACGCTATTCCAGCGACCTATCATAGGTCGGACTTCCTTAAGTCGTTCTATTTAGAATCCGTGTGACATTTTGTCCAGTTAAGTCGCAAAACAGTTAAACCGTTGAGCCGATTGGGTCAAGCAATTCATGTCTCAAACCGCTAAAGCCCTAGGTCGTTCGAGGCTCCTAAGTCGAGCACGACCTAACTCTCCTTAACTCGCTAACTCTTCTTCTCTCAACAAATCGCCTAACACATTAACCCAATAACCTGCTAGCCACTCTACAATAAAATCCACCGTCTCTCCACACCACCAGATCAACCAAAACCAACTCAAATCGCCTCGGATCCATCACGAACCCAATGTATTGTTGTACTCTCGTGAATCACGGCGACAACGCATCTAATAATTATCAAAAGTTAATCGTAACATGATCCACGGCGAATGTGGCAAGCAAAATCGGGATAGGGTTGAAAATTGGGGGATTCACAATTCAATGGTGATCGTGGTTGAATAATGGTCGAATTCACTTACATAGTGAGATTGAGGAGATGATTGGCGGCTAGTTGATTCAAATTCTTCTTCGAAAGCTCAGAAATCTTTTAAAAAGCGGGTTAGGGTGTTAGAGCATGTAAAGAGAAGAAGGGGTGATCTCAACGGCTTATATACAGGGGTGAAGGAACAAGAATCGGCATGAACGACCTAACTCTTTCATAAGTCGCCCATGACTTAACGACCTAAGCTAGCACGGGTTAAAAGATATCGAAGCACACGACCAAACTCTTAGGCGTATACTTCGAGGGGCAAGTGTTAACCCTCTTCTATCTACGACCTTGCGATTTAGAGAAAGTAGCGACTCAACTAGTCAGCGACCTACCGAGCTCAATGACCTAGCGACCTAAGGCTCGCGACTTAACAATCTATAACAGGCTGCGACCTAAAGAATTAAAGCGGCAGCAACCTAGTAACTAAATGAAGACAGAGCGACCTAAGAATGGAGCGGTCTTGTGAGGACCCGGAATTTCTAACAATTTAAATTGGAATAATTAGTTGATTCTAAAACATTTAAAGGTTAATTTTGAACTTGGATTTCAAATATAAATATTTACATAATAATTAAATTATGGATTTAATAAATGGAATTGGGTAAATTATTGAATTCTTCAGTTTTAAGCCTGTTAAAAATAATTTGAAGGCTTATAAAATTTATAATGGTAATACTGAAGATAATTGAATGGTTGAAATTTAATTTAAGGGTGATTTGTTCAGTTTTGAAAATTTTATCGTTTAAATTGGAATTAAAAATAGCCTTCCAAGGCACAGTCTCGGAATTCGACAAAACCAGTTCCATTAGATCCGTAATAGTTAGTTATTATCGGATTTCAATTTTCGTAACAATCGGAGTTGTCGTTTGACCTTGGCAGCTCGAAACGCCTAGATTTATTTCGATCGATTTAATTTAATATCGATCGTTTAATTCCGTAACTCGCACATACGATCGAATTAGCTTCCGAAACATGTTCCATTGTGTTCGGAACGCGGGTAAAACCTTATAAATGCCTGGCGGCTTGTTTGATTCGGGGTCCGTTCGAACAGCTTGTAAAATATAAGAATATTAATAAAATTAAAGTAATAAACAACTTCTTCAAGACGCCTTCTTTTCCTTCCCAAACAGGCCACCCTCTTTCCTTAAAACCGTATCTTCCCCTTCTGTTGAAATTCGTTCTCCTCCTCTCGTATTCTGGTATTTTCGACTTCAAGAAAAAAAAATGGCGACCGAGTGTTGTATCCACGGCGCGTTAGGGTTTGATCTCGCGATGTGTACTCGAGCGTCGTTGATAGGGGGAGGAAGGTCAGGCCACGTTAGGGTTTCGGTCAGGCTCTCTCGCGCAAGCATCGGAGGGGCGACGATTTCAAGTGAGAGCGCGGTCAGGCGACTTGGTGGTTTGAGTTGTAGGGGAATCTGGGGACGAAGATGTGGGCAACTGGATGAAGCGTGCTTGCGGCTTTGGATGGCGAGGGGGTTCGTCAAGTTGGAGGCGACGTCGTTGAGGCCATGGTTAGGGTTTGCTCACAATCGAATTTTCGGTGAGTAATTTTATTCTCTTTATTCTTAATGATTCCATCTCTGTTTGTTTAAAACCTAGGTAATAAAAAAAAGAATAAAAAAAGGGGTAAATAATGGAAAATGGGATTGATTAATCATTTATAAATTCTCTAAATTAAATGCTTTTCAAATCTTAAGTCAAGACAGTTGATTGATAATTTATGAAATAAGTTAAAGATCAATTAAGTAATTGATTTGCAATTATGATTGGGTAATTTGTAATTAGTGATTTACAAATGGGAATTGGATTTTAGAAATTAACAATGAGGGTTAATAATTAATAGCTAGAGAGTAATGAATTAAAATTTCTAAAAAATAAATTTGAAAATTAATAATCACTCGATGTACTTAATTGAATAATATGGATTTTTTATTTATTTAAATTGAAATGATTAAATTTAAATAATTGGTTGGATGAATAACTTGATTGGATGTACTATTGATGATGGCGTGACTTGGTTTTGATTTGATCTCAAGTTAATTGTGGTTGACTCGAAGGGTTCGGGTTTCTAAATTGTTTAGATTTAATTTTATAAATAAGAAATTGTTATCATTCTAATGTTGTTAAGGGCTTAATGAATTCTGGTTCATTAAATTTGAAGAATAATTAAAATAAATAAATAAATAATTAGTTCAATTAATTAATAATTTGAGGATAATTAAGTTTGTAATCATGGGTTTGGAATTAATTAATTATGGATTAAGTTAGTTAATGAAGTTTAATTAATTCAGAATAACCAATGGATGGTTTGATGAATAATTACTTAATTAAATTAAAATAAAATATAAGTACTTTGTGTAAATAAATCAAGAAATTAATTAAGACGATTAATTAAGAGGAAATTGATTTATTTAAAGGAGTAAATAAATGGATAGTTAATTTAAAGGTTGAGATAAACCAAGAATGAGTAGTATTGAGGTTTAATTAGTATACTTAATTTTGATTTCGGAAAATTGAAATATATTGGGAATCAATAATCTATATAATTAATGATGTAATTAAAGATTGTTGAATTAAGATTGATTAATCCATAATATGCGACTTATAAGAATTAAGTAATATAAGATATTAAAGATTAATGTAATTAATATAGTTAATTAAATTGTGAAATAATTAAGATTTCTTATTGACTTTGGGTTAGGAATAATTAATATCGAGAAATGAATTAAAGACAATTACTTGAATGAAATTGAAAGTTAATTAATCCAGGGTGATTAAATTGAAATGAATGAATATGGAAGAATTGATTAATTAATTGGCTTAGAAATTAATTAATAAAGAAATCTAAGTAATTGGGGTTTGAAATTCAACTGAAGTAAATTGAATTGGCTTGTATGCGATTAAGCTTTGCGTATAGATGATTGAATGGTATTGGATGCTTGAATGAGTTGATACCTCTAATATGAAATGTTGTGTATTTCGTATGGATAAATTGGAATAAGATGATGCGAGGCTCGAAGAGGCCGGGATCGGGTATTGGAAAACACCCGAAACCACTTCGAATATTTTTATGGATTGATATGTGAAATCAATATGCTGGGGTGAAATGATTTAAAGGAATTGGACTATTTAAATCTAAGCTTGGGTACTTAAGAAATGGATGTGTGAAATTAGTTATGTCTTTAACATATTGTGAACTTGTAAAAATTGGGTTGAGTTACCCCGGGTTTTATATAAGTTGTTTGCTTTAGTATTCCATGTTAGTTGAGATTACTCATGCTGGTTTCCAGACTGACCCGGGTGTTACTTTGGTGTAATGCTCGGGTCAGACCGAGTATTACAGATTTTCAGGTAGATACGTTCGGGAGATCAGGAGGCGAGCTGGATGGCAAAAGCGTATAGAGTATTTCCGCTGTAGTTATATTACTGTTAATCTGAGACATGATAATTGTATATAACTGTGACTGTATATATGAGAAACTCAGATGTACTAAAATGTAAGCGATAGATATAGATTCTTTTGTAAATTGTTATTATTTATTATTATATTTTATCCGCTGCGAATGTGAGTTGTTGATGTTTTGTCCTTCTTCTTCTTCTATCTCTTTCTTCTTTTTCATAATTATCTGGAATTTTCGGTTAGAAAATTCTGAGTCGTTACAGGTCTTAACGACATAAAGAGCTTACGACCTAAGGGCTCCTACAACACAGCGATCTAATGAAATAATGGACTTAGCGACCTAAAAAGAGTTCAGATGCCTTGCGACCCAATGGAGTGACATAGTGTCAGTTGAAGAGCACCGTGACCTAATAAGCCAAGAAGCTCAGCGACCTAAGGGTTGAACGACCTAGCGAGCTAATAAGGGGACCGGCCTAACAGGGAAGAAGTTCTGCAGCGAGCTAAGGTGTGACGACCTATTCCTAAGCCTCTAACGACCTAAACATACCAAGGGAGCTTCCTATGCCGCTAACGACCTGTGACTTGTTAGTTTATCAAGAATGATCAGGTGCACCATATTTAAGCCTTAAGCTACTCCCACTAGGTCGTGGACGATCTACGACCTATCCAAGGTCAAGCCACTCCCACTAGGTCACGGACGACCTACGACCTATCCAAGGTCGCTTGCGACCTACGACCTAACGCCGAACTCTCCTATAAATACCCCGCCTACTCCAACTAAAAGGGAATCTTTTTGGCTCATTTCTGGAACGCCGATACTCTGCTGAATTCTCGACTGACTCGACACTTCAAACACAAAGGACATCTCAACAAACTTCAATAGGTAATATAACGCAATCAACATGGATTCAAAGACTTCTTCTACATTGGAGTTCTAGTTATTTGTCCCATCAGTGTTGTAATCAAAGATTGTTGTAAAGTTGTAATTGATTCAGCAATAAAGAAGATTAAAGTGGACGTAAGCTTAACCTGACGCCGAACCACTATAAAACTGTTGTCTTTTACTGCTTTCTCTGTGACTTTTCTACTTGTTTCTAATTCCTGTGTTCACGGGTGGTGCTTTCACTTAATCTCTACATACACCGGGGTGTTAGTGTTCAATTTTAAGCGTTAACACGAACCGTTCCTCTTTTGGCCAAGCTCTTTATTAAAGAGATTGTTAAATTACATGGAGTTCCTACTTCTATTGTTAGTGATCGTGATCTATTGTTTACTAGTGGATTTTGGAAGAGTCTTCAAAAAGCTTTGGGAACAAAGCTTATTTTAGCACCGCTTATCATCCTCAGTTCGATGGACAAACCGAGCATGTGAATCAAACACTTGAAGATCGTCTTCGTGCATGTGTTCTTGATTTTGGTGGAAGTTGGGAAGATCATATTGCTCTCCTTGAGTTTTCCTATAATAATAGCTTCCAATCTAGTATTGGTATGGTACCTTTTGAGGCACTCTATGGAAGGCCATGTCGATCTCCTTCTTGTTGGCTTGAGGCCGGTGAGAAGCTCTTTTTAGGTCCAGATTTTATTCGTGATTCCACAGAAAAGATTGACCTTATTCGCCATAGGATGGAAGAAGCTCAGAGTAGGCGAAAATCCTATGCCGATAACCGAAGAAGGAAATTAGAATTTTCTGTAAGGAATTTTATGTTTGTTCGTGTTTCACCTAGGAAGGGTGTTGTGCATTTCAGTCGATTGGGAAAGTTGGCACCTCGATATATTGGTCCATTTCCCATCACTTAACGCATTGGTTCTGTGGCTTATCGCCTTTCATTACCGGCTCAGTTTTCTGCTATTCATGACGTGTTTCACATTTCTCAATTACGGAAATGTCTTTGAGATTTCGATTCTATTCTCGAGCACGGTATTGTGGAAGAAATTGAAGTTTCGCCTAATTTGACATATGAGCAACATCCTATTCGTATCATTGCTTCGGAGATTAAACGCCTTCGAAATAAAGATGTTCCTCTTGTGAAAGTTCAATGGTCCTCAAATCCTAAGGATTGTTCTTGGGAATCTAGAGAATTCATCGAGAAAACACATCCGGACTTACTTTCTCGTGCTCTTTGAGGTGAACTTTTTATTTTAAAAATTTCTTCTTTTTGTGTTGATATGCTTTTATGGCTGTTACTTTTTGTTCATTTGTTCCTTATGATTGCGAGGACGCAATTTCTTTAAGGAGGGGAGTCTGTAACAAATCGCATGTTTTACGATTGAGTATTTAAATATGTTATTTAAATATTTCATCGTTAGTCGGATTATAGTCCGAAAAGCTACTTTTTGCAAACAGTCAAATTAGGACTCGAGACCACCCCCATTGAGTTCAAAATGACGTTTGTGATTTTTTTGTAGTATAAACTTCAATATGTTTGGAGATAGTAGAATTTTGCTACTTTGTCACTTAGAGCTTTGGTTTTTGTTTCAGTCCAATAGACCCAAACTTCACCGCTCTCCTCTTCATTACTTCATTTCTAATTCCTTATACTCAAGCTTTAGCAACAATGGAGAGAGGAATGGAAAATTAAACTCTAAGCCCTAGTTTCCATATGCAAATCAAGTTCTTGCGCCAAATCAATAGAAGAAGCTTTGGTAAGCTTCCTCTTCTTCTTCTCCAACTCATTCTCTTAACAATTTCGCAAATTCCTAAACCTATCTTAGGGAATGTTTCTCTTTTTAGCTTAGATTCAAGCTCTTTGGGTTGGAATTGAAGAGTGATTGTCCTTACCATTGCTCTATAGTTTTTTCTTCATTTGTTTTGGGTTTAAAGGTGAGATTTTTATCTCACATCTATGCCTATATCTATCTTTGAATGTTGGGTATGAATTCCTAACACTTATTCATGTGCATTTGCTTTTGGTTTGGATTGAATTGGTGAATATTCCAATTTTCAGCATTTCGGGTCAAATCTTTAAAATCCTAACTTTGATGTTTTGATCATGTTTTGGTGATGAATCGAATAGCTTATATGACCAGGTAGCCGATGGGCGTGAACCCCTAGCGTCCGTACTTGTCCGATTGCAAATTGAGGGAGTTTGAACTTCATTTTAAATAGGATAGGAAATGCAGGAATTGGGTTTCAGTCGACTGGATTCTCTGAGTCAGTCGACTGAGCTGAAGCTCAAGAATTTTTCAAGGCTGTGTTCAGTCGACCGACTCAGGGAGTTTAGTCGACTGACCTTTCCTGTTTTGCCTGTTTATGCTCATTTTGCTTTGTTTTCCAATCTTTAATCGATTCTTCTTCTCTGATTAGTTGTTATCACCTTTGTCGACTTTGATGACTTCTATTTTAGGAATTTTTGGGTATATCCACTTTGTTGGAATCGGTATCGGTTTCTTTGGATTTGATTCACGTCTTTGTATGTGAATTTTGATGATTGATTGTTCCTACAATCATTTTTGTGATTTGTCACTTTAAAAATTTGCAGGTTTTCAACGCTAGTAGTAAATATCAAAATTCTTCCTTCAAAATGATTTCAACGTTATTTTATTACAAAGCTCGTTTTCTCAAACCATTTTTCCAATCTACTAGTATATACAAACCGTTATCTCACTCGTATGAGAAATCTAATTAAATGACTTAGTAAAACAAGTGGTATGAAACACTTGTGTTTCCTTCGTCGGTTAGTTCTTGGACTTGTTCGATTGAATCTCTTGTGACGATTTTCAAGTGGAAATTTACAATTTGTTCGTGAATATTTAAGTTAAGGTAGTGGTTATGGTACATGAGGCTAAGCTCATATATTTACTAGCTTAGTGTAATTGAAACTACTTGATGATCGATGATGATCATTTTTGTGATTTAGACTAGCAATGTACGATGTCTCTTTGTCTGCGAGGGAGACTAAACCCCGTTTCTGTGGCGCTTCGGCTCAATTTGGTGGTCTAGCGACCCATGGTCTTCGGACCGTTTTGTGGAGCTTCAGCTCAAAATTAATGGTTAGCAACCATGGAATAGCGTTCCATTTTGTGATACACGATTTGGTGAGTTTTCATGCTCCCGTTTTGTGATAGGCCTCCCCCCTTTTTGTGAGTTCTGGATTTTTATTGACGATTTCTAGAATTTGTGTTTCACCAATTTTTGTGGTTTCATTGATTAGTTCTATCAATATTTGTGCATTGGTGAATTTGTGTGTCATTAACTTTTGTGATTGGCATTGATATAATTGTCAATATTTATGGCTTGGTAAATGAAATAAAGAGTATGACAATCCTTTTTATCTTTGAGCAGATTCTTGTGATATTGATTAATCGCTTGTTGATTTTCATTTTCATGCTTTTCATAGTATGGCATTTTGGCTATTATACGTTTTTGTCATATCTCTTACTCTATATCATTTCATTTGATATTTATAGTTAGACTGATCCGTTTATTATTTTCTTATAAAATAATGCTCGGGTCAGACCGGGATGTTACAGGTGTTTCTGCTTGACTCCTCATCTGGGATTATTATTCTGACTTTTGGCTAACTACTTAGATTAGTAGTTTATTTTTTTGTATACATTTTAGATATAGAATCCATGATGTATACTTATTCTTTTGTGTAGCTCTTGTAACTATTCTTTTGTAATATAGTGGATCTTATTTGACCACTACTCTAATATACACTTTTATGTGTAATATTCATATCTGTTTCCGCCTTTGAGATATGATCTTCTGCGAATGATTTGTGTAATACTTATTTCTATATTTGTTTCCGTAGATATTATAGCCACTGTGTAGTAGCTTTGAGTTTGCTTCGGTATGTCGGATTTCCTCTTGTGATGAAAAGTTGTATTTTTATCTAGCATATCGGTACTCGCACAAAGTAATTATATAGATGGTCACTCCTTAACAGCCTTATTCTCCATGCTAGTTTACGGCGTTACCCCGTAGTGTACTTCGCTAGCATGGATATAGAGGGGGGGCGTCATAGATATTGTATTATATTTTTTTCAAACTCTATTGTTTATATAGTAGCTTCATGAACTACTATTTATCTACTCTTTTGCGTTATTGTTATATTTCTATGTGTATGTGATTCTATGATTGATTTATTTACTGTATATGCTGAGTTTTGCCAAATTTAAATCATAATCCGATATTTTGAATTATTCAAGTCCGGCATGTGAGGATGCGGATGGTCGAAAGTACCGGGTCGTTACATATCATTTTCATTTCAAAACTAAATACGATATCCTTTTTCATTTCCAAACCAAGTACGATATCGTTTCCATTTCAAATATATCCTTTTCCAAAAATCATAGCATTTTTCAAAGTTATAACACTTTCGAACTAAGCACTTGAAATTAAAAGACTTTAGAAACATATTACTTTGAAATCATAGTGCTTCCCACTTAACCGATTTAAATATTAAAATAGTATATATAATGAAATCATTTTCCTCAAATTTCATAAGTTAATTCCAAATTGACTCAAATTCCAAAATTCAAATTTAAGCAGATCTCAAATCATTAATTCCAACTTAGCTTCTAAATAAACCATTCAAAATTATATCGATTTCAAATATAGATTTAAACCACAATAGGCCATTTTAAGATATATATTTCAAAGTTTTGTATATTCTAAAATTTCAAAACAAAATGCGATAATTTTATATATATCTTAATTCAATTTACTATTATTCAGTTTTGAAATATTTACTTAATAAATTCAACATCAATTAAATAAAACTCTTAAACTTCAAATAACTGAATATTACTTCAATTTATTAGAACTTGATATATTCATTTAAATCAGCTTGAAATATTTATTTAAATCACTTTAACCCAAAATCTAGTTATATATAAAAAAATCATATCCTTAAAACCTCAAGTTTAATAAAAATTCAAATCAAATTTATTTGAATTTAATTCTTAAATAAAGTCAAATTTCAAATCAATTTCCAATTCATCTTCCAACCTTAATTTATTAAAATCATTATGAACTCTGTATTATAATAATATTAAATCGATACTTTACCGTATTATACTTTAATAAAATCGAACTTTATTTTAAACTTATTTTAAAATAAATAATTTATACATATTTTATAATCAAGAATTTAACTATATATAAAATAACATTTATGTAATATCAAATCAATATTTTATAAACCCATATATTTCTTTTCAAAAACCATAGAAACCCTTTTCAAAATATGTATATATATAGATCAGTGGTGCGGTATATAATTTTATATCCTATGGTCAAGTGGTACAGATATTTATTATTTAAATCCACAATTTAAATTATTAAATATGGGTATATATCATTTCAACCCGCAAACCCAAGTTCAGTTCAATGAAAATCGCTTGGGTCTATCATTTCGACCCATAAAGATTTTCTCCTATTCTAAACTCCATTCGGGTATGTATCATTTCAACGTATAGTGAATTTTATACTAATAGTTAACTTGCAGAGGGATAACAGATATGATAATAATATAACAGACATATATCGTCAACATAAATTACAGATAATGGTGTCAGATGTCATAAGTGAATAGATACAGATCACAACATATATATATATATATATATATAAATATATATATATCAATGTAAATAACTAACAACAACATATTTCTCTGGTCGTTTCAATTGAAATCAAATTAATAAATAAAAGAACGTTAATCGCGAGTAATTGCTCACCTTTCGAGGCTAGAGGGGATAGACAATGGAATGCGTTATGGATCCAAGCACAAATTTCGAAGCAAAGCACGATGGAATCGAGTTCTGCGAACACAGCTGATAACAGGAATCAGTGTAAACAAATCAAATCAGTTTTGCTTCGAACTTATAATATATACATTAGTTATATATATTTCAAAAATCAATTTTAGAAATATATATACTTAAAATAAAATCTATACATATAATTCTAGTAAATATTTCAAAGAATTTATATACATATACTTTTAACTACGTACATATAATTTAAAGTTGTGACAAAGTATAGTTTCAAATCAATTTTCAAATAAACAAGAGTTGGTATAACTTGTATAATTTGTAAACGTAACAACCAATTGCACTGGTCCAAATTCACTTTATATGTTACAGCCCGCAAATCCGTACCCCGTGAGTCAACACTATTCTTCATCAATTAACTCAAGCGGAACAGAAATACGTACCATTAGGGTTAAAGAAGAATCGATAGAAGAAGAAGGAACTAAACAATATCAGAATCTCACAGTCGCAGCGGAATAAAATATAATAGTAAATATAGATCATTACACAAAATGAAATCTATACCAGTTTTGTACATCACATCATCAGAGTGTCTCATACATCAACATTACCAATCATACATACGATACAATCACAGCAGCGGAATATATATAGGTACAGATAATACGTCTCAGACTCCAGCTCCTTTCCTGCTCCAAATCATCCTGTCCTGAACATATAATACTCGGTCTGACCCGAGCATTATAATGAAATAACACCCGAGCCAGTCTGGAGTACCAACTGATAATAATGCATCCAAATTGATTATTAAAGTTTCAAAATCCTTTTGAAAACTAAAACATCTCGTTAGACCACGCCACAAATAAACATGTCGGGTTTTCACATTACGATAGCTAAAACACTTTTAATAGAAATCCTTTGATATTGTAATAGGGTATATTTACAAATACTTATAAAATAGCCGAAATTGTTACATCTATTAAATTCCAGCTATTAGCCATAGGGTGGGTAGTACAAACAAAACTCGTACAAGGCTCGTAGGGAGAATGGATTTCCAACAATGACTAGGCACTAGGGTACCATCTGTCATGGTACGGGGCCTAGATCACCGTATCGAGGACCACTCTCGATCCCCTACAACACAAGGCCGGACCCATCCCTTATTGGACAGTTCCGAATAAGATCACCCTGCGGTTGGGATCAGCAACCGCACCACTAAGCCGAAATAAAAAGGGACATCTAGACAGGGATGACCTTACTCTCCAGTAGGGGCTACCCATGAAGCCTTGCTGCATATCCCCTGATTTTCAGTCATTCCCATTTGATGAGGCTAGAGGTTAAGCGTTACCTTTTAGAACGTTTCACTTAGAATGCCCATCGCCCACCTGACGATGTTCCGAAAGCATTCGTCCATACAAGTCCGTCTCGGGTTCGAACGGAACCGAAGGCACTATTCCTACTACATCCATTTTGGAAATATCCTCAGGATTAGTATCGACTAGCCCTTGCACTTCACTGCTCCATCTTTGACTCCGAACACGTTTTTCGCTCGAAACGTACAAACCGGATCGAAGTGGTTTTCGATAAATAAATCTCGATCCCGGTCTCTTCGAAACGATTAACGCATTTGTCCAATATTGATAGTCGGTGATTTAACTATTAATTAACATTCACAACATCCATCACACAATAAATATGTCACGATCCAAATTCCAGCGTTGGAAAATCGACATCCGTACTCTACCGTACTTGAATGCCGGAGATTCAAACGTTGAAATTCGAGTCGCGCCGGAGCTTATAACACATTAAGTAAATAACACAGCGGAAGAAATGAATAGCATATATCAATATACAACATTTGATACAATAACTGATACAACATGAATGATACAACAGAATGGTACAATAGATATCAACATTATCAGAGATACAAAGAATAGCAGCGGAAATATAATAATAACACTAGCATTGGAACAAATCTCCAAAATAGTCTTCAAGAAAGAACTCCAGTATCAGCAATCTCCATCTCCAAAGCACCAATCCAGAAATAGCTCGAACTCCAAATCAAGATGAAGAGAAACAACTCGATCCAAAATGCGATTGCCAAATCCTAAGGCTGAAAGCTATCGAATCTACACCTACTATAGATTATCTGAAAATCCAAACTCTAGACTGCCCGTGTGGGAAAATAGTGGGCACCCAGAGTTTAGAAAAGGAATAATAAACTCCAGGTCAGTCATGGGACTGGTATGAGCAAACAAAAACATTTGGTCTTTTAAAAACAAACAAGAGATTTTAAATTTGAAATCCGCAATGCTTTTTGGAAAATGAAACTACCATAAGGCCTCCCGGCACACACACAATGCAAACGCACACATGGGGGAGATTTCTCCTTATGATAGTCAAACATGCTTACTACGAGAAAAATTCTTTGATATTATTACTAGTGCATAGTGGAAAATCTTTCGAAAGTATAATATAAATCCTAGCCAGCATAGGTACCATGATATTATGCCTACTATAGCTGCCATGTTAAATGGCAGGTTCTACAACTAAAACCGTACATGGCACGTAATTGAAGAATGGATTTCCAACAAATGGTCAGGCTAAGGAACTTCCTATTGCCACATGGGAACGCCTCTGGCGGGACGCCCCGAGAACTAACGTTACGGTTAGATCTCTGCCAACACAAGGCCGGGTTACCTCTATAACTAGGTAACTACTACACGAATATGCCATCCCCCGGTCCTTTGGGACCTTTATCCGAGAGCTCTCCAACAACAACATCACACAGTAATAATATAGTGTGTCCACATGAGTAAGTATCTTGGCTCCATACCATGATACCACCCTTTTCCAGAAGGGAATGACATACCGTAAAGGGCGCGACCCTCATAACCTTGCCGCATATTCCTGTTTCGACCATTTCCGGGGAGTGAGGTCCTGATGAAGTCTCGTCCACAAAGCTACGCTTTGTGCAACAAAGCCATGCTTTGGGTCCACAGATGACCAAAGCAAAGATCACAAGGATAAATGATTAACAAATGATCATATCACAAACAATCAACCAATGATCATCACACAGCAGCACTCAGCAAGTCACATTACCAAATTGGGAATATGTCACTGATAAATATCAACTACATAACCTCTGAGCTCGTACGTCTCAAAGAAGGGTGTTAAGCTAAGAGAATAAATTCTCCGCCACCAAGCAGAAATGTATTTGATAGAGATCAGTTAATATCTCAAAGTGTAATGTCGGACATACAACCATACAAGTCTGTTCCGGGTTCGAACAGAACCGAAGGCACTTCCGAAGAAGCCCTTGCAAATCCGGATAATCCCTAATCACGTCCGGACTTCCCATCACATATGGAGATCTCTATACCGGGGATCGGCCAGTGCAGAGACAATCGACGAGTTATCCTTTCGTTTTCGGAAATAACCGGTCTTCACCACCGGTCTTCAATTGCTATCCATAACGTCGTATCACTATTCGGAATGGGCTATATGACACAAGGTCCTCTCCCGGCTAAACCGAATAATAAGCGCCATATTTTAAAACGTATGGGTATGGGATTTTAGTTAAGTCACAATTTATAAAAATCCAAAACTTTTCTTTCAATGGTTAAACAAAATACCATTCTAAATCTTTAAACCAAAAAGATTTATTCACAAAGTTTCACCTAGTTTCACAAAGATCTATTCATAGATTTCAAAAAAAACAACTTCCATTTCAATTTGATTAGCCCAATAAATCTTTAAATTAAAGATTTAATTTACAGCTTTCAAAACACGTTTCAAAGATTAATTAATAACTCGGAAAAACCATTTTCCATTTTCAAAACTTGAATCCCTTTTTAACACACATTAGAAATCCATTTCTTATATGAAAGCTTCTATTATTTGAAAACAACAGTTTTCGTTTCCAAAATCCAATTCTATAATTTGAAACTTGGGTTAATTTTAAATTCCAAAATATCACCTTTTAAATTGGTTTAAAAACCATATAAATCCATTTATAAGTTGAATAACCTTTTAAACCTTAGTTTCCACATTATAGAATTCAATCTCAAATATTGAATTCAAATTTAAATTAAATTATTTAAATTTCAAACTCAATCAAGTTATTCAAAATACCCATTTTCAAAAGCTTCAATTCCAAAACTATTTTGGATTCAAAAGGTTAAAATTTAAAAAAACAATTTCAAAATCTGTGACTTAACAAATTTCCACGTGCAACCCATACTTGTGTGTGTATGAGTGTGGTCCAGGGGTTTTACACAATAGTGCAACATCATCAAATATCACAGATTCAATTATTACGATTCGATGTGGGTTTCGGATAACTAAATGGAATCCGACTCCCTGTCGCATCGAAATTCAAATGTCGTTCTACGGGTCAGGGTTTGCATAACAATATATACATCATAGAAATAACAGCTTAGCACAAAACATCACATAGCATCGCATCACATATCAAATATATCAATCCATCACACAACATCAATAACAATCAAACATCTTTAATTAAGATGAATAGCCCGTGTGGTTAAAATTTTATTACTCACATAATTACCTTTGTTAGTAATTTTAATCAATGATTAATTTTAATTGATTGAGTCTTAACCACCTTCATTAACTAATCACTTCCTTAATTAATTATCTTAATTAATTAATCCTTAGTTGTAATTAATAAAATCTTAATCACTTTTATAAATGGGCCTTAATTAATTAATCTCAAGACTTAATTAAAATTGTTAATTATTTAATCAATCATCCATATTCCTAATTAACTAAATAGTTAATTATCCCACTTAATTATTTTAAAAAATTAATGAACCCAATCATTGAATTTTATTTATATTTTAGATAAATATTTCTTAGTTAATTAAAGAATTTAAATTTCACTTTTAAGTTTCATTTTAAACTTAAGATAAAAATTAGCTTAAACAAGGTTTTAATACAATTCAAAAACCTTTATCTCATATTTTAAAAGAAAGACATGCTTAACAAAAATTGGTTTTAAAGGGTTTAAATATCAATTCAATTTAAATTCAAACTTATTTTAAAAACTGAAATAAAAGTTTAATTCCAGATTTAAACTCACTTTTAAATTTCTGATTTAAAATTTTAAACTTCCAATTCAATTTCAAAACACATATATGCTTTTACACTTTTTAAAATATAATTTAAATTTGAAAATATGAATTATTTCAAATCTCAGACAAACAAATTTGAATTCTTTTTCAACTTTAGATTTTTCAAACTCAGTTTATATTCAACTTGCATTATAAACTTTACATTTAAAATTAAGAAACAAGTTTTTTGTGTTTTTATTTAAAAACCTAAACTAAGATTTAAAAATTCAAATGATTTCAAAACCTAGATTTAACTGTTGAATCCATATTTAATTTCAGGTTCAAAAACTTAGTTCAGATTTTAGATTTCAGATTCAACTTGTCTTAAAGCCTATATTTATAAATCTAAACTTCCAGATTTAATATTTGAAACCAATATTCTTTTATGCCTAAAAGTTGTTTCAACCCAACTCTAACTTCAAAATTTAAATTATTTCAAATTTAGATTTCAAACTTCCTAAATTCAGATTCAATCTCAGGTTCAAACTTAGTTTAAATTTCTAATTTACATTTTTTTGAAACTTGCTTTGATATTTTAAGAACAGAACAGGTTTCTGTTTTAAATCAGAAAAAATATTATTATTTTTTTTTTAATTTACTTCGAGTCAGATGTTACTTTACTTCGAGTCAGACGTTACTTTACTTCGAGTCAGACACCTAAGAACTTCGAGTCACTCACGAAATCGACTCTAGAAGAAAACTTAAAACATTTTTCCCTCTGCTTCAATCAAACACTGATACAACCCAATACCATGTGCACGTGCACCACCACCAGAACCCCCTCCGGCCTCCGATCACCTCACTGGCACATCAGCAACCCATGCAGCTACTCAACTAAATCATCAACTGGTGCTACCATCATCAGGAATCAAGAATGATACCCAATGCCAAAACCTGGAAATGAAACCAAGTCCCCCTTCAAAACCTGTCATCGCCTCGCATCCGCCCCTCCGACCACCGTGACCCCTGAGACTCCGGTGATGACTTCAACCACGTCCAAGCTTCAACTGAGCGAAACCCCGTGCAACTCGATCAATTACATTAGCCGATAGGTTGAATTTTGTCAAACCCAGTAAAACTAGGGTTCAAAAATTCAAATCAAAATCGCAATTACAAAAACGAATTGCAACACAATCTAATATTTTTCCCCTCGTCCTTGATGTCTCCTCCACCTCCAGAAGCGATCACGACATCTCCAATCGATTGTGGAGATCGAAATACCCCAAAATGTATGATACAGTCAAAATAGAAGTGCTCTTGGAATATAGCATTTAAAATCATAATTTTTCTTGGAAAAATCATAGTTTTGTATGGAGATTGGATCTATAATCCTGAAACTTCAAATTATTATACTTGAGAATTTCACAAATTAAGATTAGCTCATTTGTTTTTAAACTTTAGAGTTGATGCAGGGTTGTTTAACTTAAATAATATTTTTAACCCATAGTTTATGGTGGAAATAAACACCATTTGTTTTCTGCCTTATCTAAACCAAGACTAAATCAAAAAGAAAAGGATTTAAGATCAAGCAGAGACTTAAGTTTGAGGGAACAGGTATGCATCAGCAAACAATCAGGCATTTATAAATATGTACACAACAGATTTATAATGTATTTTCATTTCTACTTTAAAACATGCAAGTGTACTCAACAGCATAACATCACCCATCATAAGCATCAAACATAAAAAAAAAAACAGAGGTAAAAGTGTTTGCTCACAAGCATGGAAACAGGGAAGTAACTAACAACAGAGTTTAATATATGCATCATATAAAAGAGGGTGAAGGATTGCTCACCTGTTTTTGAAGGACAGAGGAGAATTTCCTTTGAGCCTGAACTATATTTTTTTTCTTTTTTTTTCTTTAAAGCTTGAAGTCACCACTGCAAAGAACTTTGGATTTTGTTTAAAGCTTCCAACTTGTTCTATTTTCCCAGCTGCAGACTTCAGGTCTTTTTCCTTTTTCACTTACTTTGAATTCCTTTTTGTTAACTAATTAAACATGATTGTTTAAATCTTGTTTGAATTACTGATTTCACCATTAAACTCAAATTCATTTAAAAAAAAAAAAAAATTACTTGCCTTTGAATTTGTTTTAGAGATACACTGCACTTGACAAAACTGAAGCTATCCCATGTTGAATTGCTTCAGACTTCAAACTGAATTGATTTTGGCCTTTTGAATGTTTGCTTCAACTGTTTTATCTCTGATTCCCAGTTCTTGATTTATTGAGTTGATCACTTAGCATTATTCTCTCACAAGTTCATGTTGTTTTGCTCAAATCTGTATAGACAGATTTTGTTCCAGATTTGATTTTGAATCCCTTTGCATTGCTTAAATCTTTAGATTGTTTTCCAGAGAGCTTGCATTTTCACTAGCATTTTCTTCTGGATTCCCAGATTAACATTTTGTTTGTTTTGAGTAGGCTTGATTACTTTCAGATTATCATTCCCAGGCTTTTTTTTTTTCTTCTTCTAAACTTGCAACTTTGTTTTGATTTTCTTTCAGATTGGAAACCTTTGCATTCTTAAATTTTTAAACTGCCATTTCTTCTTCTGTTTTCAGGTTGAATCATTGATTTGTGAAATGCTTTTGAGTTGATTTGCTTTTGAATTCTGAACTTGTTGAACTTGAAACAATTTGATCCATCTGTATATATATTTTTCCAGAATTGCTCCAAGATCTTGATCTTTAACTAGCTTCTTCCTCTACAAACTCAAGCTTGAGTTGAACTAGAAGTTGTCAATCTGGTTGCTCAATCCAGACATGGGTTTCCAGATTTCTTTTTTTTTTTCTTTTGCTTTGTTTTCGAACTGAACTTAAATTTGAATTGTATACATTCCTTTGGTGTTTAGATTGAAATGCCAAATCTTTGATTACTGATTTGTTCAGATTTTGTGAGATGTTTAATATGATTGCATATGGGAAAATGAAGAGTTTTTGTAATTTTTTTATCTTATTATTTTATTTAAATAATAATGTTGAATGCCATTTGTACAAAAATATCAAAATCTCTAGATCTTGTTAATTATCTTACTCCAAACCCATGTGCAAGTGTATCTCTTTACTTCCTTATGTATATTTACATTTGTAATTTCACAAGACAAAGGTTTTTTTTTTATAAATTTTTATATCATATCTATTTTATAAATAAATGTACTTTTTCTCTATTTACACAAACAAAAATTATATTCCCATTAATCTCTTGTATTAAATTTTTTTTTGTTTGTTCAACATGTTTATACACTAATATATTTATACAATTTACATTCTTACATTTTTTTTTTGTTTTGTACAAAAAAATATTTTATAAAAAGAAAAGAATGACTTTTAAATACTTTGATTTTTATATTAACAATAGTTACATTTATTTATTTAAGGGAATTTGACTTAAGAAAAAATATTTTAAAAATGAGTACACTAATTTTTTTCTTTTATTGCCACTTCCAAAAATTAATAAAATTAAAAATTTTAGAAACAACTATCATTATCTTTTTATTAATCTTAAGCTTTTAAATTTAAATTTTATTTTTAATACATTTTATTTTGAATTTTATACTTTGGTACATTTACAAATAATATTCTCAATTTATTTCCAAAAATAAATTTAATTGCCAAATTAAACTTAATAAATTTTCGGGGATGTTACAGATTTCCCCCCTTAAAAGAATTTCGTCCTCGAAATTGCAAGGAAGACGAGAAAGAATAGATAATAGATAAAGAAATGATTGATCAGATCATAATCGAGATATTTATTCTGTATTTGGTTTACCAAATCAGAATATCGATAATATGAGAACAAACTCATACAATATTACACAAGATATTTAGGTTCACCTGTCTACGAATATGTAAGGGCATTGATTAGTTCGAAGAGATAACTAATCGTTCGTAGAATATGTTGGATCCCAGAGAATAGATAGATGGATCAAATC
Source organism: Allium cepa (assembly GCA_030765085.1). Classification (NCBI taxonomy): domain Eukaryota; kingdom Viridiplantae; phylum Streptophyta; class Magnoliopsida; order Asparagales; family Amaryllidaceae; genus Allium; species Allium cepa. Next base: position 946,789,463 of record CM060943.1, on the reverse strand, counting down.
TTCATATTAGTTAACCGTTTTAACTTAATTTAAAATTTCCCATTTATTCAAATTTAAATTCTCAAATTCATTAGAGTTTAGATCGAAAAGCTGATAAGAATTCGATGAAGATACGAAGTAAGAATTTTCTACAACGATTCGTAGGGCCATCATCACACCGAAACTTCTTTCTGGAGCAGCTACGAAACAATCAAAAGAATTCGAAATCGAATCAAAGGAGATTGATAGAGAAATGTTGTTTCCGCTATTTCAGGGTATTGACCATTTGTAGTGGTATTTCCCTGTCCCCTATCTCGTTGTCGTCTCGCACTCATACTCACTATCAGTGAATAGTAAGAGAATTTACTGAGGCATTCGAACGGATATCTTAGGGATATACTCATTCTAGGGTATACTTCACCCTATCTCTAATGAGCTACTTAATCTGTTATACTCCTGAGCTATGGTTTTAACCATCAGCTCTGATACCAAAATGTCACGATCCAAATTCCAGCGTTGGAAAATCGACATCCGTACTCCACCGTACTTGAATGCCGGAGATTCAAACGTTGAAATTCGAGTCGCGCCGGAGCTTATAACACATTAAGTAAATAACACAGCGGAAGAAATGAATAGCATATATCAATATACAACATTTGATACAATAACTGATACAACATGAATGATACAACAGAATGGTACAATAGATATCAACATTATCAGAGATACAAAGAATAGCAGCGGAAATATAATAATAACACTAGCATTGGAACAAATCTCCAAAATAGTCTTCAAGAAAGAACTCCAGTATCAGCAATCTCCATCTCCAAAGCACCAATCCAGAAATAGCTCGAACTCCAAATCAAGATGAAGAGAAACAACTCGATCCAAAATGCGATTGCCAAATCCTAAGGCTGAAAGCTATCGAATCTACACCTACTATAGATTATCTGAAAATCCAAACTCTAGACTGCCCGTGTGGGAAAATAGTGGGCACCCAGAGTTTAGAAAAGGAATAATAAACTCCAGGTCAGTCATGGGACTGGTATGAGCAAACAAAAACATTTGGTCTTTTAAAAACAAACAAGAGGTTTTAAATTTGAAATCCGCAATGCTTTTTGGAAAATGAAACTACCATAAGGCCTCCCGGCACACACACAATGCAAACGCACACATGGGGGAGATTTCTCCTTATGATAGTCAAACATGCTTACTACGAGAAAAATTCTTTGATATTATTACTAGTGCATAGTGGAAAATCTTTCGAAAGTATAATATAAATCCTAGCCAGCATAGGTACCATGATATTATGCCTACTATAGCTGCCATGTTAAATGGCAGGTTCTACAACTAAAACCGTACATGGCACGTAATTGAAGAATGGATTTCCAACAAATGGTCAGGCTAAGGAACTTCCTATTGCCACATGGGAACGCCTCTGGCGGGACGCCCCGAGAACTAACGTTACGGTTAGATCTCTGCCAACACAAGGCCGGGTTACCTCTATAACTAGGTAACTACTACACGAATATGCCATCCCCCGGTCCTTTGGGACCTTTATCCGAGAGCTCTCCAACAACAACATCACACAGTAATAATATAGTGTGTCCACATGAGTAAGTATCTGGGCTCCATACCATGATACCACCCTTTTCCAGAAGGGAATGACATACCCTAAAGGGCGCGACCCTCATAACCTTGCCGCATATTCCTGTTTCGACCATTTCCGGGGAGTGAGGTCCTGATGAAGTCTCGTCCACAAAGCTACGCTTTGTGCAACAAAGCCATGCTTTGGGTCCACAGATGACCAAAGCAAAGATCACAAGGATAAATGATTAACAAATGATCATATCACAAACAATCAACCAATGATCATCACACAGCAGCACTCAGCATGTCACATTACCAAATTGGGAATATGTCACTGATAAATATCAACTACATAACCTCTGAGCTCGTACGTCTCAAAGAAGGGTGTTAAGCTAAGAGAATAAATTCTCCGCCACCAAGCAGAAATGTATTTGATAGAGATCAGTTAATATCTCAAAGTGTAATGTCGGACATACAACCATACAAGTCTGTTCCGGGTTCGAACAGAACCGAAGGCACTTCCGAAGAAGCCCTTGCAAATCCGGATAATCCCTAATCACGTCCGGACTTCCCATCACATATGGAGATCTCTATACCGGGGATCGGCCAGTGCAGAGACAATCGACGAGTTATCCTTTCGTTTTCGGAAATAACCGGTCTTCACCACCGGTCTTCAATTGCTATCCATAACGTCGTATCACTATTCGGAATGGGCTATATGACACAAGGTCCTCTCCCGGCTAAACCGAATAATGAGCGCCATATTTTAAAACGTATGGGTATGGGATTTTAGTTAAGTCACAATTTATAAAAATCCAAAACTTTTCTTTCAATGGTTAAACAAAATACCATTCTAAATCTTTAAACCAAAAAGATTTATTCACAAAGTTTCACCTAGTTTCACAAAGATCTATTCATAGATTTCAAAAAAAACAACTTCCATTTCAATTTGATTAGCCCAATAAATCTTTAAATTAAAGATTTAATTTACAGCTTTCAAAACACGTTTCAAAGATTAATTAATAACTCGGAAAAACCATTTTCCATTTTCAAAACTTGAATCCCTTTTTAACACACATTAGAAATCCATTTCTTATATGAAAGCTTCTATTATTTGAAAACAACAGTTTTCGTTTCCAAAATCCAATTCTATAATTTGAAACTTGGGTTAATTTTAAATTCCAAAATATCACCTTTTAAATTGGTTTAAAAACCATATAAATCCATTTATAAGTTGAATAACCTTTTAAACCTTAGTTTCCACATTATAGAATTCAATCTCAAATATTGAATTCAAATTTAAATTAAATTATTTAAATTTCAAACTCAATCAAGTTATTCAAAATACCCATTTTCAAAAGCTTCAATTCCAAAACTATTTTGGATTCAAAAGGTTAAAATTTAAAAAAACAATTTCAAAATCTGTGACTTAACAAATTTCCACGTGCAACCCATACTTGTGTGTGTATGAGTGTGGTCCAGGGGTTTTACACAATAGTGCAACATCATCAAATATCACAGATTCAATTATTACGATTCGATGTGGGTTTCGGATAACTAAATGGAATCCGACTCCCTGTCGCATCGAAATTCAAATGTCGTTCTACGGGTCAGGGTTTGCATAACAATATATACATCATAGAAATAACAGCTTAGCACAAAACATCACATAGCATCGCATCACATATCAAATATATCAATCCATCACACAACATCAATAACAATCAAACATCTTTAATTAAGATGAATAGCCCGTGTGGTTAAAATTTTATTACTCACATAATTACCTTTGTTAGTAATTTTAATCAATGATTAATTTTAATTGATTGAGTCTTAACCACCTTCATTAACTAATCACTTCCTTAATTAATTATCTTAATTAATTAATCCTTAGTTGTAATTAATAAAATCTTAATCACTTTTATAAATGGGCCTTAATTAATTAATCTCAAGACTTAATTAAAATTGTTAATTATTTAATCAATCATCCATATTCCTAATTAACTAAATAGTTAATTATCCCACTTAATTATTTTAAAAAATTAATGAACCCAATCATTGAATTTTATTTATCTTTTAGATAAATATTTCTTAGTTAATTAAAGAATTTAAATTTCACTTTTAAGTTTCATTTTAAACTTAAGATAAAAATTAGCTTAAACAAGGTTTTAATACAATTCAAAAACCTTTATCTCATATTTTAAAAGAAAGACATGCTTAACAAAAATTGGTTTTAAAGGGTTTAAATATCAATTCAATTTAAATTCAAACTTATTTTAAAAACTGAAATAAATGTTTAATTCCAGATTTAAACTCACTTTTAAATTTCTGATTTAAAATTTTAAACTTCCAATTCAATTTCAAAACACATATATGCTTTTACACTTTTTAAAATCTAATTTAAATTTGAAAATATGAATTATTTCAAATCTCAGACAAACAAATTTGAATTCTTTTTCAACTTTAGATTTTTCAAACTCAGTTTATATTCAACTTGCATTATAAACTTTACATTTAAAATTAAGAAACAAGTTTTTTGTGTTTTTATTTAAAAACCTAAACTAAGATTTAAAAATTCAAATGATTTCAAAACCTAGATTTAACTGTTGAATCCATATTTAATTTCAGGTTCAAAAACTTAGTTCAGATTTTAGATTTCAGATTCAACTTGTCTTAAAGCCTATATTTATAAATCTAAACTTCCAGATTTAATATTTGAAACCAATATTCTTTTATGCCTAAAAGTTGTTTCAACCCAACTCTAACTTCAAAATTTAAATTATTTCAAATTTAGATTTCAAACTTCCTAAATTCAGATTCAATCTCAGGTTCAAACTTAGTTTAAATTTCTAATTTACATTTTTTTGAAACTTGCTTTGATATTTTAAGAACAGAACAGGTTTCTGTTTTAAATCAGAAATTTTTTTTTTTTTTTTTTAATTTACTTCGAGTCAGATGTTACTTTACTTCGAGTCAGACGTTACTTTACTTCGAGTCAGACACCTAAGAACTTCGAGTCACTCACGAAATCGACTCTAGAAGAAAACTTAAAACATTTTTCCCTCTGCTTCAATCAAACACTGATACAACCCAATACCATGTGCACGTGCACCACCACCAGAACCCCCTCCGGCCTCCGATCACCTCACTGGCACATCAGCAACCCATGCAGCTACTCAACTAAATCATCAACTGGTGCTACCATCATCAGGAATCAAGAATGATACCCAATGCCAAAACCTGGAAATGAAACCAAGTCCCCCTTCAAAACCTGTCATCGCCTCGCATCCGCCCCTCCGACCACCGTGACCCCTGAGACTCCGGTGATGACTTCAACCACGTCCAAGCTTCAACTGAGCGAAACCCCGTGCAACTCGATCAATTACATTAGCCGATAGGTTGAATTTTGTCAAACCCAGTAAAACTAGGGTTCAAAAATTCAAATCAAAATCGCAATTAAAAAAACGAATTGCAACACAATCTAATATTTTTCCCCTCGTCCTTGATGTCTCCTCCACCTCCAGAAGCGATCACGACATCTCCAATCGATTGTGGAGATCGAAATACCCCAAAATGTATGATACAGTCAAAATAGAAGTGCTCTTGGAATATAGCATTTAAAATCATAATTTTTCTTGGAAAAATCATAGTTTTGTATGGAGATTGGATCTATAATCCTGAAACTTCAAATTATTATACTTGAGAATTTCACAAATTAAGATTAGCTCATCTGTTTTTAAACTTTAGAGTTGATGCAGGGTTGTTTAACTTAAATAATATTTTTAACCCATAGTTTATGGTGGAAATAAACACCATTTGTTTTCTGCCTTATCTAAACCAAGACTAAATCAAAAAGAAAAGGATTTAAGATCAAGCAGAGACTTAAGTTTGAGGGAACAGGTATGCATCAGCAAACAATCAGGCATTTATAAATATGTACACAACAGATTTATAATGTATTTTCATTTCTACTTTAAAACATGCAAGTGTACTCAACAGCATAACATCACCCATCGTAAGCATCAAACATAAAAAAAAAAAACAGAGGTAAAAGTGTTTGCTCACAAGCATGGAAACAGGGAAGTAACTAACAACAGAGTTTAATATATGCATCATATAAAAGAGGGTGAAGGATTGCTCACCTGTTTTTGAAGGACAGAGGAGAATTTCCTTTGAGCCTGAACTATATTTTTTTTCTTTTTTTTTCTTTAAAGCTTGAAGTCACCACTGCAAAGAACTTTGGATTTTGTTTAAAGCTTCCAACTTGTTCTATTTTCCCAGCTGCAGACTTCAGGTCTTTTTCCTTTTTCACTTACTTTGAATTCCTTTTTGTTAACTAATTAAACATGATTGTTTAAATCTTGTTTGAATTACTGATTTCACCATTAAACTCAAATTCATTTAAAAAAAAAAAAACTTACTTGCCTTTGAATTTGTTTTAGAGATACACTGCACTTGACAAAACTGAAGCTATCCCATGTTGAATTGCTTCAGACTTCAAACTGAATTGATTTTGGCCTTTTGAATGTTTGCTTCAACTGTTTTATCTCTGATTCCCAGTTCTTGATTTATTGAGTTGATCACTTAGCATTATTCTCTCACAAGTTCATGTTGTTTTGCTCAAATCTGTATAGACAGATTTTGTTCCAGATTTGATTTTGAATCCCTTTGCATTGCTTAAATCTTTAGATTGTTTTCCAGAGAGCTTGCATTTGCACTAGCATTTTCTTCTGGATTCCCAGATTAACATTATGTTTGTTTTGAGTAGGCTTGATTACTTTCAGATTATCATTCCCAGGCTTTTTTTTTTTCTTCTTCTAAACTTGCAACTTTGTTTTGATTTTCTTTCAGATTGGAAACCTTTGCATTCTTAAATTTTTAAACTGCCATTTCTTCTTCTGTTTTCAGGTTGAATCATTGATTTGCGAAATGCTTTTGAGTTGATTTGCTTTTGAATTCTGAACTTGTTGAACTTGAAACAATTTGATCCATCTGTATATATATTTTTCCAGAATTGCTCCAAGATCTTGATCTTTAACTAGCTTCTTCCTCTACAAACTCAAGCTTGAGTTGAACTAGAAGTTGTCAATCTGGTTGCTCAATCCAGACATGGGTTTCCAGATTTCTTTTTTTTTTCTTTTGCTTTGTTTTCGAACTGAACTTAAATTTGAATTGTATACATTCCTTTGGTGTTTAGATTGAAATGCCAAATCTTTGATTACTGATTTGTTCAGATTTTGTGAGATGTTTAATATGATTGCATATGGGAAAATGAAGAGTTTTTGTAATTTTTTTATCTTATTATTTTATTTAAATAATAATGTTGAATGCCATTTGTACAAAAATATCAAAATCTCTAGATCTTGTTAATTATCTTACTCCAAACCCATGTGCAAGTGTATCTCTTTACTTCCTTATGTATATTTACATTTGTAATTTCACAAGACAAAGGTTTTTTTTTTATAAATTTTTATATCATATCTATTTTATAAATAAATGTACTTTTTCTCTATTTACACAAACAAAAATTATATTCCCATTAATCTCTTGTATTAAATTTTTTTTTGTTTGTTCAACATGTTTATGCACTAATATATTTATACAATTTACATTCTTACATTTTTTTTTTTGTACAAAAAAATATTTTATAAAAAGAAAAGAATGACTTTTAAATACTTTGATTTTTATATTAACAATAGTTACATTTATTTATTTAAGGGAATTTGACTTAAGAAAAAATATTTTAAAAATGAGTACACTAATTTTTTTCTTTTATTGCCACTTCCAAAAATTAATAAAATTAAAAATTTTAGAAACAACTATCATTATCTTTTTATTAATCTTAAGCTTTTAAATTTAAATTTTATTTTTAATACATTTTATTTTGAATTTTATACTTTGGTACATTTACAAATAATATTCTCAATTTATTTCCAAAAATAAATTTAATTGCCAAATTAAACTTAATAAATTTTCGGGGATGTTACAAAATAATTCCCACATTATTTATATTTCTCTAATATCCTTAAAAGATATATTTTCAAACTTCCAAAACTCATTTGAAAACAATTTCCCAAAGATTCTCCTTTACAAGGTATATTTTTTACCCTTTATTCCCATTGGAAATAACCAAGTTCAAAACGTATACTAAAATATACATTAAATTATGTAAATTTACTTCTAGTTATTTACTCAAAATATAAATTTAAAATATGTGAAGTAAAACTATTTATTAAGACATAAACGTTATTTTAAATAAAGGTTAGTAGAGTTTTGAAAGGATTAATAATAATTCAAAAATCTTTATTCAAAACTAGCCTTAAAATAAATCCATTTGTTAAAATAATTTCTAATGTATTTGTAAATAATTACTATTGCAAATTTACTAATCAGTTGCGTAAAAATAATAATTTTCAAAAACACTCTTTTAATCCAGTTTAAACTTTAACATATTCTTAAGTAAAAATTGTTAAAACGCTAACTTGGTTTCCCAGGGAAAAACACACTTCCATTTCACCATCCCAAAGAACTTTTTTTCTTATAAATCCATCCGATTTGTTACCATTCAAATTCATGGTTAAATAACATAAATTTCTCTTTCATGTTTTAAAAATATCTTCTTTCGAGGCCCAAACATAGTTTTCCATTCCTGGAAATTCACTTTCAAGGTTTGGGTTTAAAAATCTTTTGAAATAAACTTTTGAGAATTTATTAGAAGAAAATAATACTTATGAATTGTTAAAATAAAATCCCATTGGTGAAAAATGCATTACAAATATTTTATTTTCATTTTAAACTGCTAATTTATATTTGGAAAGACTCATTGAACATATACTTCAATTTCGTGGAAAACACACCAAATAATCCCATCGTTATTTTTTGTAACCATTTATGATTTCTATTAAATTTATCTCCAAATAGTTTTACCTTCACAATTATCAACAGATAACTTTTCTCTTCGTTTATCATTCCAAATTTTACCAATTTCCAATTTTCATCCCAAACAGATGTAAATTTTAATTCTTTTAAATTCTTTATTGAACAATACCCTTTATTTCCTAAAAACCCAATTAATCCATTTATAATTAAATTCCGGATTTATAATTTATCCAACAATATTCCAATACAATTTAATTTCATTTTTATCAATCAACGTATAAACAGATTTCATTATCAATTATAAAACTAATTACTACATCGTGAGGAAACCAGTTGGATCCCTCCAACCTGTTTTCCCTACATCCACAACTATTAGCACATCACATATATAAATATCAATCCATACAGATAACAACAGTTATATCCAACCAATCACACAAATATTTAAATACTGACTATTTAAATTGTCTAGCATTCAGATGTGAGTGATAACAACTCACCTTGAGTTTCGGTGAGCGTTCGAAATTTAAAGTAAACCGAACGACGTTCGATTTAACTCAAATTTCTACTTTCCCGGAATGATTCCCGAACTACACCATTGCGTAGTACGCTCTCTGCGATTCCGGCGCCGCAAATTTCGTTCGAATCTGATGTCGTATGAAAAAGTTATTCAATTTCAAAGATTTGAATATGAATTTTAAACAAGTTCCTTTTATTAATTCTTATTTTACCAGACACAATCCTGGCCGATCATCATGAAAACAAGGTTGTTGCCTTCTTCTTCCTCACGTGCGATTCCAGTTCAAAACCGAACCCAAGCTCGCTCTCTAGGGTTTCGAAACGCAACCCCATCGACACGCTCGAACGCGATCAGGCTCCGCTACCTCGAAGAGCACGGCGCCTCACACCTCCAGCTCGAATGCGCGCCCACTCGGTCGACCCAAGGCGACGCAGCAGCTCTCCAACGCACGACGAACGCAAGCCTCCCCTAAGCAATCCATCAAGCCATACTCGATCACGACCGTCCTCTTCGAAGATTTCGGAGTGCTCTACGATCTTCGTGTTGGAAATTTTTCAAAATTATTGCGTGGACTGATCGATAAAAAGAGGTGAACGAAGAAGCATTTCAGACATTAAAACGTGAATAAGCGGCGGCTGGTCATAAAGCGAGGTTTTCAACCCTTACGTGTATCTATATACGTATGTACACATTAATTTAATAATAAATTCACTTTAAACGAACATTCACAAACGAACTCTAATTCACACGTGCCGACTGGCGTTCCTAGGGTTTCACCCGCGTTCCGGACACAATGGAATAGGTTTCGTAAGCTAATTTGATCGTATGCGCGAGTTACGGAATTAAACGATCAATTTGAAATTAAATCGATTAAATCGATTTCTATGCGTTTCGAGCTGCCACGGTCAAACGACAACTCTGATTGCTACGAAAATTGGAATCCGATAAAAACTAACTATTACGGATCCAATGGAACTAGTTTCGTCGAATTCGGAGACTGTGCCCCAGGAAGGCTATTTTAACTCGTCTATTAAATCGAACGATTTTAAAAATTGTCAAAAACGCTTAAAATTTCACTTTTAAAATGTTAGTACCTTAATAATAAATCATATAAAATATATAATCACATTACAAATCAATCTGGCTCATTCCGGACCCAAAATCTGATTAATTGCATTTTAATAATATTAAACTCATTTTTAAATTAATATAAAATCCCAAATATTAACTTATCAACTTAAAAATTCTTCTAAAATTCCCACCACACTATTTACACTCACATTACTCAAAATAAATTTTTAAAACCATTCTTATCACTATTTACATCTAAATTCCCAAATTGTTTCAGTCCGATATTTAATTACTATTCAAAATTGAATTAATTTATCATATTTTAAAACCTATAACTTATTTTATAAATTGAACCCGATTCTCTTTGTTCCAAAATTAATTAAAAATCCTCAGTGAACATTTAAAATGAATTAAATGTTCAAAATTAAATGGTCCAAAAATCCGGGATGTTACATTCCTCCCTCCATATAAAAATTTCAACCCCGAAATTTGCTAAGGTAGAAAATACCCTCCAACCCATTTACTTACTCAATTTGCTTAATTAAAGCTTATATTCACTTTCCAAAACCCTTCGGCCCAATCCCACATTCATTTGCTTCATCTACATTCAAAAGCTTTTGTGGCAACATTGTTTTAAAATAATTTTACTAGTTAATAAAAAAAAATCCCAAAATCCCAAAAATCTTCTAACTCCCAAAATTTCTGAATTTTTTTTGCAGAGTCTCCCTTGCACGGAGGAGCTTTCGCGATATCGCGATACAAACAAATATATATACATCGACCCACACGGTTGGAAACCAACATATGTCACAATATATATATATATATATATACACATACACACACCATTTTCCAGTTATATTTGCGTAGGCGTACCTTTTTAGCAAATTTTAATAGCAAGCGGCTAATATAACGCATATACGCGCTCCAACTCTTCCGAATGTCTTCCGTACCTGTACTTACTCAACAAACTCATTAGTTTTCAAAGATAAGAACGTTTTAACAACATTTCCAATATAAATTTAAGCCAACATATCCATTTACATCCCAAACAACACTTTGCATAATTTCATAAGTAAATCATATTTTAAAGCATATACAAAGTTCCTTTTCTATTGCCAATTCCATTTTATTTCACACAAAGGATTTACATACAAGTTTCGCTATTTCAATTCATACTCTACCCAATTTTTCTACTTGATTTCCCAGTCAATTTCCTTTTTAATTTGATACATTTGCACTTCTCTTATGATTCACTTACATTTATACTCAAATCCATTTATTAAGATTTTAGCCCATTCTACTTTCATCCAAACCAACTTCATTTTATTTCACTTGAATGACTTACATTCAGGTTTACTATATGCCATTCGTATTTATTACAACCAATTCATTTCTATTTCAATATGATTAACATATGCCTTACATACATTTCTTTATTTTAATTTACATTCCCAATTTGATTTACAATCAAATTTTACTTTAAATTTGGAGTATTTGCATTACTTTTATGATCCATTATCATTCACATGTAAAATCACTTATTTAAGTTCTGATCTATTCCAATTAATTCAAAACCAATTCCATTTGCTTCTTTAAACAACTCAATTCTGAATACAAGCAAACACTCATGTCATTCGAGCAAAATAACCACCACTTAATCTTATAACCATTAAAATTAATTCTACTTAGATTATATTAATTTTATTCAATTTTGCCTAGTTCACAAGCCAAGTATTTTTATACCAATGCAATTGTTAAATTAAATTTTACTTACATTTTTATTTCATTAACCAATTCAGGTTTATATTAATTTCATTCCATCTTGTATTATTTACAACCCATACATCCTTAATTTATCACAATAATTAATTAATACCATTTCACTTCCAATTCAATTTTATTATCTAACAAATTTCATTCAAGAGTACTTAATAAAGCTGATTCACAATCATTTTGTTTTTCTCTTTCAAGTTGCTTAAGTTCTTTCACAACATTTTCATTATCTTCTTATATCAATTTTATTTTATTTCCATTTGATTCTCATTCCATCAAATTCCAATCCATTTACAAATTCGAATGCCCTTTGTTTACTTATTCAATCCATTTTAGATTTATTTTATTAACAAAGAGACCATTTAAATTATTTCACTCATTTGAATTTATTTATAAATCAAATCATCATTATTATAATCTATCCCATTATCCATTCACACTTCCAGTATTTATTACCAAAATTAAATTCCATTCCAAAACTGGACTTTATTTACTTTCTAAATTTTGGCCGAACTATCAAAATTTTATTCATGCCAATACAAGTTCCATTTAATTTAGCTTACACAAAATTCATTTCCAAACAATCATTTGAATTTAGTTGAGTTAAAACTTTATTCATACAATATCATTCTTACTTTTCTAAATTAAATTTCCTTTCAATTTAATTATTTTCCAATTCTAATTCAGTTTCGACCAAATTTAGTTAGCCATCTTGAATTTATATCATTTCCTTTACTATCTTAAATAAGAATTGAGTCTCACCAATATTGTTTATAATGCAACTGAAATTTTGAATTTCATTTCAATCCAATTTATTCCTCCATAAATAAGTTCAAAACTTATTTTCTATTTTAAGTTCATTCACATCCTTTTATATCTCACTTCTTCTTATCTTAACTCACATTTCATTCAGAATTAGATTTGAATTCACCATACCATTCAATTCTTCCCATTATGAATTTACAATTCCATTTCTATTCATAAGTTTCCCAACTTATTTGTTTTAAAACTCCATATCACCCATCTTAGTCGCTTCCATTTCATAATTTAAATTTCAAATTATAGAAATAGCTTAAGGATATAAGTTTTCATTATATAATTTTAACTCTCAACTATAACCATTTTACGTTCAACTTACATTCAATTCAATCCAATATTTAAATTTTAATTCAATTTTCATTACCACTTTTATTTAACTTATCTTAAGGTAAATTCAAATTTTCTATTCACTTCAAAAAAATTCATTCACTTCCGTTTACTCAAGTTAGATTTTAATTCCAAGATTAAAATTTACATTTCCTTCTTATTAGCATCAACTTTATCAAAATAAGTTCATTAGTTGATGCATTTTAACTTTACACACCATTTAAATAGAATATTCCAGAATTCAATTACCCGGTTTTATTCCAAAACCATTTTGAAATAATAATCAATTCATACCCATTTAGTATATCAATCAAATCTCCAGATTTTCCAAAACAACTGGTTTATACCAATCAAATTTCCTCCCTTGAAATTTCCAAAACAACTAGCATACCCAACAAATCCAAACAATATCATAACCAAATACTAGGGAAGCAATCCATCACTTAAGAAACTCGAAAATGAATTCTAATGATGTGGCCATGATGCAGCTCAGGGGATAAGTCGTACACGACTTAAGGATGATGCAGCTCAAGGGATAAGTCGTACACGACTTAAGGAGGATGCAGCTCAAGGGATAAGTCGTACACGACTTAAGGAAGGCCGTTCACGAGTTAAGGAAGCTTCGATTTTAAGTCTTAAGTCGTTCACGAGTCAATCAGGGGAGGAAGGTCTTAAGTCGATGGAGGAAGTTTCGGTTTTAGGTCGGCAACGACCTAAGAAGAAGACTTAGGTCGGCAACGACCTAAAGGAATGTTACTGAAGGAAGATGAAGCGCATGAAGGCTAAGTCGCTACCGGGTTATCTTCAGTAGGTCGTACACGACCTATGATGAGTGGCTATGTGTACGTCATATAGTTGAGTCGTGAGTCGTGTGCTTGTTATACCGTTGTATTTTCTTAAACCTAAGTATTGATGAGTCGGTATTACTTTAAGTCGTGTGTCTTTAAGTCGTTTGTGATGTTGAGTCGTAATACGGTTGAGCCGCTGTGTTGTATACATGTGTTGTGTTGTAGTTGAGTTGTGAGTCATGAGTCGGCAACGACTTAAGGGGAGTTAAGTCGGCAACGACTTAAGGGTCGGGTGTCAAAAATGCTATAAATAGGGAGTGTGTTGTAACTTTTTGGTTGTTGATTTTTTAATAAAATTCTTGTTTGATTGCTGTGTGCTTTCATCCTACATTGGTAGTTGAGTGTAATCTCCTATCTCCACTTTCGGTTATTCGAGTGCGCTCGAATCAACGATTGTTGAAGCCGATTCGCGGAATCAAGTGCGCTTGATCAACGTTTGAAGAATTGAAGATCTTCTTTCACGGTATCGTGCGCGATCAATGTGTCGAAGATAGCTAGAATTCGGTATCTTCGTGATCAACGAATTTGGGCCTTTCAGTATCTTCAATCCACCGTTTGCTACCTTTCATCGATTTCATTTGTTTTTGTAATATCCGCTGCGTCATTTTTGGTATCAAAGCTTGGCTTAGCCAATCATAGCTAAGACGAGTCTTGGAGCCAAGGAGTTTGAAGTTTGGTGTTCACCGTGTTCATCTTGAAGTTGCAACAAGTTAGAATCTTTCGATCCATTTCATTTTGGATCAAAGTTGGAAAGGTGTTTGTGTTAGAGCCGAGAGTTGAAGATCACTTTGATATCATTTGTTGAAGTATTGTGAAGTTCAATCATGCCACCAAGGAGAGCTAATCGTCATCAGAATGTTGAAGAGTTGTATAGAAGAGAAGAGGCCGAGCAAATGGAACAACGTATTAATGAGAAGTTTGATGAAGGCATTGGAAAGTTAGAGAAGTTGATGAATGATTTAAATCAAAATCAAAGGAGAAGATCACCAATCTCGAACCATGGAGGAAACCGAGTTTCGCCATTGGTTACGGAAGCGAGAAAGGTATCACCGCAATCTTTTAGAGAGAGAAGAGAAACATCAATTTCATCAAAGAGAGATCACCATGACTATGGACATGAAGAGAGGAGAACTCCACGTGAGTTTGAAGATGAACCATATAGAGATGAAGAGAGACATAGTAGTAGGGACATGCGTGATCAAAGGGATGATAGTGGTCCAGATCGATATAGACGAACATTTGAATATGATGAAGAGGGTGATAGAGCTAGCATTCATTATCGAGATCGAGACCAAATTTGAAATTCATATCGCGATGTAGATGATGTTCGTCGATGGGAATCGGGTATGAAGATGGAAATTCCAGATTTCAAGGGTGGAATGGTAGCAGAAGAATTTCTTGATTGGTTGTCTAATGTTGAAGAGATCTTTGATTTCAATGAGGTTCCTGAGCATAGAAGAGTGAAGTTAGTTGCTACAAGGTTAAGGGGAAGAGCTTTGGCGTGGTGGCAGCAAACTAAACTTACAAGGGAGAGAATGGGAAAGTCAAAGGTTGAATCATGGGAGAAGATGAAGAAGATGATGAGAGCTACATTTTTACCTTACAACTATCAATCACTTATGTACCAGAGGTTGAAGAATCTGAGGCAAGGGACGAAGTCAGTTAATGATTATGCAGATGAATTTTACCAACTCATTGCCAAGAATGATATTATGGAGACGGAAGAACAGCTAACTGCTAGATTTGTTGGAGGACTGAGAATGCAGATCCAGGATGTGGTTAATATGTTTGATCCGAGATCTGTTGCAGAAGCACATCAGTAAGCGTTGGCTTGGGAGAACCAGGGAAGGCGTGGAGGTGGTGTGTTTACTAATTCCAATAATCCAGTAAAGGGTGCCAGTGGAAGTTCTAATGTTTCTAAACCTACCAGTAAACCAGTTGTGAATGAAGTTGCGAAGACGAAGGTTAACAGTGGTTTCAGATGTTATAATTGCCAGGAGTTGGGTCACAAAAGCAATGAATGTCCGAAGCCGAAGAAGAGAGCAATGGTAGTAGAGATTGAAGAAGAGGAAGTAGATACAGAATGTTCTAATTCATTACCAGTTGAGGAGGAAGATTTATTGTCTGGAGATGAGGGTTGTAATCTTATGATGAGGAGGTCTTGTCTTACACCGAAGCAACAGGATGATACTAGTTGGTTAAGAAGTAATATTTTTCAGTCGACATGCACTATTCTAGGGAAGGTTTGCAAGTTCGTTATTGATGCTGGAAGCTGTGACAATATTATCTCTACAGAAGCAGTAAAGAAGTTGAACTTTAAAACTGAGAAGCATCCTAAACCGTAAAAGTTAGCATGGTTAAGGAAGGGTGGTGAAGTGAAGGTGTGTCGAAGAGCTTGTGTGCAATTTTCTATTGGAAAGAAGTACAAAGATGAAATTTGGTGTGACGTTGTAGACATGGATGTGTGTCATCTGTTGTTGGGAAGATCATGGCAGTTTGATAGAACAGTGCAACATGATGGTCGTGCTAATAGCTATAGTTTCATGTTCGAAGGTACTAAAATCACTTTAGTTCCCAAGAAGCAACAACAAAAGGAAAGCAAGATAGAGGAGATCGAAGAACTGAAAACATTGCTATCTTTGAAGGAGTTTGTCAAGGAGGTTGAAGAGGAAACTGAAGTCTTTTTGTTGATTGGGCGAGAGTGCAGTGAAGGGGTTGAAATTCCAGAAGAAGCGAAGCCAGTTTTGAAAGAATTTGAGGATGCATTTCCAGAAGAGTTGCCTAAGGAGTTACCGCCACTAAGAGACATTCAACATCAAATCGATCTTGTTCCAGGAGCCGTATTACCGCATAGACCACACTATCGAACGAGTCCGAAGGAACATGAGGAACTGAGAAGGCAGGTGGAAGAGTTGTTAGAGCAGGGACATGTTCAGGAAAGCTTGAGTCCTTGTGCAGTACCAGCCTTGTTGGTGCCGAAGAAGGATGGAACATGGAGAATGTGTACCGACAGTAGAGCTTTGAATAAGATTACTGTTTGCTATAGATTTCCTATGCCAAGGTTGGATGACTTGCTAGATCAGTTGAGTGGGGCTACTATCTTTTCAAAGATTGATGTGAAAAGCGGATATCATCAAATTCGGATTAGACATGGAGACGAATGGAAGACAGCCTTCAAGACGAGAGAGGGGTTATACGAATGGTTGGTTATGCCATTTGGTTTATCAAATGAACCTAGTACATTCATGCGGGTGATGAATCAAATCTTCAGACCATTCATTGGGAAGTTCGTGGTGGTTTATTTCGATGATATTCTGATATATAGCAGGAGTATGGAGGAGCATGTTAAACATTTGAGGGAAGTGCCGATTATTCTTCGTGAGGAACAATTTTATGCTGCTACAAAGAAGTGCGTGTTCGTGACGCATAGTGTTTTATTTCTGGAATATGTTGTGTCAAGAGAAGGTATACAGGTGGACCAGAATAAAGTTGAAGCAGTCAGGAATTGGCCACAGCCAAAGACAATTACGGAAGTGAGAATTTTTCATGGGCTAGCGTCATTCTACCGAAGATTCATTCCACATTTCAGTAGCGTGATGGCACCAGTTACTGATTGCATGAAAGTAAATATGTTTGAGTGGTCAGAGGAAGCATGGGTTGCTTTTGAGAAAATTAAGACACTATTCACGACAGCACCAATTCTAGTTTTATCGGATTTTCAGTTGTTGTTTGAGTTACATACTGACGCGTCAAAGGTTGGGGTTGGTGGAGTTTTAAGTCAGAAAGGAAGACCGGTTGCTTATTTCAGTGAGAAGTTATCTGGAGCTAAGTTGAGAGATAGCACTTATGATGTTGAATTCTATGCAATTGTTCAAGCTGTGAAGCACTGGAGACATTATCTATTTCAGAAAGAGTTTGTTCTTTACACTGATCATGTGGCTTTGAAGCATTTGCAAGGGCAGGATAAGATTTCATCGAGACATGCATCGTGGATTGCCTATTTGCAGCAGTTTACTTTTGTTGTGAAGCACAAATCAGGGGTAACAAATCGTGTGGCTGATGCTTTGAGTAGGAGGAGTCATTTATTAACGACAATTAAAGTTGAGGTGACAGGTTTTGATCTATTTCCAGAGTTGCTTGAAGAAGATCCTTACTTTAAGAAAGTTGTTGAGAAAGTCAAGGAGGGAAGTTCTGATGAATTTGTGTTGCTTGATGGTTTCTTATTTAAGGGAAATCAATTGTGTGTACCGGATTGTAGCTTGCGAATGAAGATAGTAAAGGAGCTTCTTGAGGACGGACATGTGGGTAGAGACCGAACATTGCAGTTAATCTCTCAATCCTACTATTGGCCATCGACGAGGAAGGAAGTTGAAAGGTTTGTTCAGAGATGCCATGTTTGTCAACTTTCGAAAGGGACAGCAACAAATGCGGGTTTGTATATGCCTTTACATGTACCTACAAAACCATGGGTAGACATTAGCATGGATTTCGTGCTGGGTTTGCCGAGAACTCAAAGGGGGAATGACTCTATATATGTTGTGGTGGATCGTTTCTCAAAGATGGTACATTTTATTGCATGTAAGAAGACGGCGGATGCTGTTCATGTTGCTCAGTTATTTTTCAAAGAGATCTATCGATTTCATGGATTGCCAGAATCTATTGTGTCGGATAGGGATACTCGTTTTCTGAGTCACTTTTGGTTAAGTTTGTGGAAGATGGTGGGAACGAAGTTAAACTTTAGCAGCGCTTATCATCCGCAAACAGATGGATAGATAGAAGTTGTTAACAGATTGTTGGGAAATTTGTTACGTTGTCTTGTGAAGGACAATCTGAAGAGTTGGGACATGAAGTTATGCCAGGCAGAGTTTGCACATAATCATGCAGTGAATCGTAGTACGAGATTCAACCCGTTTCCGATTGTATATTCAAATTTACCCAGGGGACCGTTGGATTTAGCGGTAGTGCCACAACCAAAGGGGACGGTTAAACGAGCTGTAGATTTTGTTAATGGGTTGACTGAATGTCATAAAATCGTTCAGAAGCGATTGGAGAGTGCAAATGAAAAGTATAAGTGAACTGCAGATTTGAAGCAACGAAGTGTTGAATTTAACGAAGGTGATTTGGTCTACGCTGTGTTAACCAAGGATCGTTTTCCAGTAGGCGCTTATAAAAAGTTGAAAGCCAGAAAAATTGGTCCTGTAGAAGTTGTGAAACAAATCAATTAAAATGCTTATAAGTTGAAGCTGCCGAAGGATGTTTACACTTCTGACGTATTCAATGTTAAGCATCTTGTACCATATTATGGAGATGGACAATCCGATGTCGGAGAATTTACAAATTCGAGGACGAATTTTTCTCAACCTGGGGAGGACAATGCAGCTCAGGGGATAAGTCGTACACGACTTAAGGATGATACGGCTCAGGGGATAAGTCGTACACGACTTAAGGAGGATGCAACTCAGGGGATAAGTCGTACACGACTTAAGGAAGGCCGTTCACGAGTTAAGGAAGCTTCGATTTTAAGTCTTAAGTCGTTCACGAGTCAATCAGGGGAGGAAGGTCTTAAGGCGAAGGAGAAAGTTTTGGTTTTAGGTCGTTCAGAGGTTTTAGGTCGGCAACGACCTAAGAAAGAAGACTTAGGTCGGCAACGACCTAAAGGAATGTGACTGAAGGAAGATGAAGCACATAAAGGCTAAGTCGCTACCGGGTTATCTTCAGTAGGTCGTTCACGACCTATGATGAGTCGCTATGTGTACGTCATATAGTGGAGTCGTGAGTCGTGTGCTTGTTATACTGTTGTATTTTCTTAAACCTAAGTATTGATGAGTCGGTATTACTTTAAGTCGTGTGTCTTTAAGTCGTTTGTGATGTTGAGTCGTAATACGGTTGAGCCGCTATGTTGTATACATGTGTTGTGTTGTAGTTGAGTCGTGAGTCATGAGTCGACAACGACTTAAGGGGAGTTAAGTCGGCAACGACTTAAGGGTTGGGTGTCAAAAATGCTATAAATAGGGAGTGTGTTGTAACTTTTTGGTTGTTGATTTTTGAATAAAATTCTTGTTTGATTGCTGTGTGCTTTCATCCTACAATAGTAGTTGAGTGTAATCTCCTATCTCCACTTTCGGTTATTCGAGTGCGCTCGAATCAACGATTGTTGAAGCCGATTCGCGGAATCAAGTGCGCTTGATCAACGTTTGAAGAATTGAAGATCTTCTTTCACGGTATCGTGCGCGATCAACGTGTCGAAGATAGCTAGAATTCGGTATCTTTGTGATCAGCGAATTTGGGCCTTTTAGTATCTTCAATCCACCGTTTTCTACCTTTCATTGATTTCATTTGTTTTTGTAATATCCGCTGCGTCAGGCCAGCATCATTAGGATTATTTTCCAGCGACTGAAGTGAGTTCAATGCTTCCTTACTTTCCCAAATTCATTTCAAAATAGTTTTCCATTCAAAAATACTTCCCAAATCAATATTCCAATAGTGCTTTCAAACACCTTAGCAAACATTTCAAACTTTCCCAGGATTTTATATTTCCAAACTTTGTTTTCAATACAATTAAAATCCTTTTTAAAACTTCTGGGTCTAAATTCTGGTTTACTTTAAATTTAGTTTATTCTTCATTTATATAATTTATACCTATAAAATTTATTTGATTACAACCATTTCTAATTTAAGATTAAATTTTTGATTCTTATTTAATTATTGTATTAACAACCAATCAACCAAATATATATACAATAATTTCAGAAAATTATTTCCTTGATATCAAAATCTAATCTGGGTAAAATTATTTCATTTACCCACTTTAAAACAATACTATGTCGGTTTATCTTGTTTAAGAGTTTAGAAACCACTATCGATACGGTTGTACTTCCCGCACCGACCAGAATTCATAAACACTCAACCGATAAGTCAACATGGTATAAAAAGAATTTTATATCCACTAACAAGTACGTCTCATATTTATTATTACACTCAACTCATTATAGAGTACTATTGACTCTGTTTAATGAGTAATTTCCCCCACCAAAGCCTAGGTTGTCGCCAACCTAAGCTCTGATACCAAGTGTAACAGCCCGCAAATCCGTACCTCTTGAGTCAACACTATTCTTCATCAATTAACTCAAACGGAACAGAAATACGAACCATTAGGGTTAAAGAAGAAGAGATAGAAGAAGAAGGAACTAAAGAATATCAGAATCTAACAGTCGCAGCGGAATAAAATATAATAGTAAATATAGATCTTTACACAAAATGAAATCTATACCAGTTTAGTACATCACATCATCAGTGTGTCTCATACATCAACATTACGAATCAGACATACGATGCAATCACAGCAGCGGAATATATATAGGTACAGATAATACGTCTCGGACTCCAGCTCCTTTCCTGCTCCAAAGCATCCTGTCCTGAACATATAATACTCGGTCTGACCCGAGCATTATAATGAAATAACACCCGAGTCAGTCTGGAATACCAGCTGATAATAATGCATCCAAATTGATTATTAAAGTTTCAAAATCCTTTTGAAAACAAAAGCATCTCGTAAGAGCACGCCACAAATAAACATGTCGGGTTTTTACCTTACGATAGCTAAAACACTTTTTATACAAATCCTCTGATATTATAATAGGGTCTATTTACAAATAATTATAAAATAGTCGAATTTGTTACATCTATTAAATTCCAGCTACTAGCCACAGAATGGGTAATAAGAACAAAACTCGTACAAGGCTCGTATGGAGAATGGATTTCGAACAATGACTAGGCACTAGGGTACCACCTGTCATAGTACGAGGCCTAGATCAACGTACCGAGGAACACTCCTGATCCACTGCAACACAAGGCCGGACCCATCCCTTACTGGACAGTTCCGAATAAGATCACCCCGCGATTGGGATCAGCAACCGCACCACTAAGCCGAAATAAAAAGGGACATCTAGATAGGGATGACCTTACTCTCCAATGGGGGCTACCCACGAAGCCTTGCTGCATATCCCCTGATTTTTAGTCACTCCCATTTGATGAGGCTTGAGGCTAAGCGTTATCTTTTAGAACGTTTCACTTAGAATGCCCATCGCCCACCTGACGATGTTCCGAAAGCATTCGTCCATACAAGTCCGTCCCGGGTTCGAACGGAACTGAAGGCACTATTCCTACTACATCCATTTTGGAAATATCCTCAGGATTAGTAGCGACTAGCCCTTGCACTTCACTGCTCCATCTTCGACTCCGAACACGTTTTTCGCTCGAAACATACAAACCGGATCGAAGTGGTTTTCGAGAAATAAATCTCGATCCCGGTCTCTTCGAAACGATTAACGCATTTGTCCAATATTGATAGTCGGTGATTTAACTATCAATTAACATTCACAACATCCATCACACAATAAATAATTCGCACATTATTTATTTTTCTCTAATATCCTTAAAAGATATATTTTCAAATTTCCAAAACTCATTTGAAAACAATTTCCCAAAGATTCTCCTTTACAAGGTTAATTCTTTTCCCTTTATTCCCATTGCAAATAACCAAGTTCAAAACGTATAATGAAATATACGTTAAAATATGTAAATTTACCTCTAGTTATTTACTCAAAATATAAATTTAAAATATGTGAAGTAAAACTATTTATTAAGACATAAACGTAATTTTAAATAAAGGTCAGTAGAGTTTTAAAAGGATTAATAATAATTCAAAAATCTTTATTCAAAACTAGCCTTAAAATAAATCCATTTGTAAAAATAATTTCTAACGTATTCGTAAATAATTACTATTGCAAATTTACTAATCAGTTGCTTAAAAATAATAATTTTCAAAAGCACTCTTTTAATCCAGTTTAAACTTTAACTTATTCTTAAATAAAAATTGTTAAAACACTAACTTGGTTTCCCAGGGAAAAACGCACTTCCATTTCACCATCCCAAAGAACTTTTTTTCTTATAAATCCATCCGATTTGTTACCATTCAAATTCATGGTTAAATAACATAAATTTCTCTTCCATGTTTTAAAAATAACTTCTTTCGAAGCCTAAAAATAGTTTTCCATTCCTGGATATTCACTTTCAAAGTACCAGTTTAAAAATCTTTTAAAATGAACTTTTGAGAATTCATTAAAGGAAAATAATACTTATGAATTACTAAAATAAAATCCCACTGGTGAAAAATGCATTACAAATATTTTATTTACATTTTAACTGCTAATTTATATTTGGAAAGCCTCATTGAATATATAAACTTTAATTTCCTGGAAAACATCACCAAATAATCCCATCGTTATTTTGTAACCATTTAGGATTTCTATTAAATTTATCTCCAAATAGTTTTACCTTCACAATTATCAACTGATAACTTTTTTCTTCGTTTATCATTCCTAATTTTACCAATTTCCAATTTTCGTCCCAAACAGATGTAAATTTTAATTCTTTTAAATTCTTTATTTAACAATACCCTTTATTTCCTAAAAACCCAACTAATCCATTTATAATTAAATTCCGGATTTATAATCTATCCAACAATATTCCAATACACTTTAATTTCAGATTTATCAATCACAACATATAAACTGATTTCATTGTCAATTATAAAACTAATTACTACATCGTGAGGAATCCAGTTGGATCCCTCCAACCTGTTTACCCTGCATCCACAACTATTAGTACATCACATATATAAATATCAATCCATACTGATAACAACAGTTATATCCAACCAATCACACAAATATTTAAATATTGACTATTTAAATTGTCTAGCATCCAGATGTGAGTGATAATAACTGACTTTGAGTTTCGGTGAGCGTTCGAAATTTAAAGTAAACCGAATGACGTTTGATTTAAATCAAATTTCTACTTGCCCGGAATGATTCCCGAACTGTACCATTGCGTAGTACGCATCACTGCGATTCCGGCGCTGCAAATTTCGTTCGAATCCGATGTCGTATGAAAAAGTTATTAAATTTTAAAGATTTGAATATAAATTTTAAGCAAATTCCTTTTATTAATTCTTATTTTACCAGACATGATCCTGGCCGCTCATCATGAAAACAACGCAGTTTCCTTCTTCTTCCTCACGCGCGATTCCAGTTCAAAACCGAACCCGTGCTCGCTCTCTAGGGTTTCGAAACGCAACCCCATCAACACGCTCGAACGCGATCAGGCTCCGCTACCTCGAAGAGCACGGCGCCTCACACCTCTATCTCGAATGCGCGCCCACACGGTAGACCTAAGGCGACGCATCAGCTCTCAAACGCACGACGAACGCGAGCCACCCCTAAGCAATCCATCAAGCTATACTCGATCACGACCGTCCACTTCGAAGATCTCGGAGTGCACTACGTTCTTCATGTTGGAAGTTTTTTGAAATTATTACGTGGATTGATCGATAAAAGGAGGAGAACGAAGAAATTTTTCAGCGATTAAAACGTGAATAAGCGGCGGCTGGTCATAAAGCTAGGGTTTCAACCCTTACGTGTATATATATACGTATATACCCATTAATTTAATATTAAGTTCACTTTAAACGAACATTCACAAACGAACTCTAATTCACACGTGCCGACTGGCATTCCTAGGGTTTCACCCGCATTACGGAGACAATGGAACATGTTTCGTAAGCTAATTTGATCGTTTGCGCGAGTTACGAAATTAAACGATCAATTTAAAATTAAATCAGTTAAATCAATTTCTATGCGTTTCGAGCTGCCACGGTCATACGACAACTCCGATTGCTACAAAAATTGAAATCCGATAATAACTAACTATTACGGATCCAATGGAATTGGTTTCGTTGAATTCCAAGACTATACCCCGGGAAGGCTATTTTAACTCGTCTATTAAATCGAACGATTTTCAAAATTGTCAAAAACGCTTGAAATTTCAGTTTTAAAATTTTAGTTCCTTAATAATAAATCATATAAAATATATAATCACATTACAAATCATTCTGGCTTATTCCGGACCCAAAATCTGATTAATTGCATTTTAATAATATTAAATTCATTTTTAAATTAATATAAAATCCCAAATATTGACTTATCAACTTAAAAATTCATCTAAAATTCCCATCATACTATTTACACTCAAATAACTCAAAATAAATTTTTAAAACCATTCTTATCACTATTTACATCTAAATTCCCAAATTGTTTCAGCCCAATATTTAATTACTATTCAAAATTGAATTAAATTATCATATTTTAAAACCTATAACTTATTTTATAAATTGAACCCGATTCTCTTTGTTCCAAAATTAATAAAAATCCTCAGTGAACATTTAAAATGAATTAAATGTTCAAAATTCAATGGTCCAAAAATTCGGGATGTTACATTATAAAACCAATATAACTTACATAATTTGTGTATAAATCAAATAGATTTCTTATTTTTAACAGATACACCTATTTCTATATATAACCAATATGAAGGCTATAAAAAAATAAAAAATGCAGATAATATTTATAACCACATATATAACTTATACTTTGTATACTTTATGGATTATAAGCTGTATAATCTTTCGTAACTATATATATACTTATACAGTTTTAAACAAATATAGACAAACCCATAATGTAAACTTACTTAGTTAAAATATCTATACAACTCACGATAGAACAAGTACCCCCATTTAAACTCATATACTAGTATAAATATGTTTATAAATCATCAATACACACGAACTGCCCCAGGAAAAATTGGCTTGGAAACAACTTACCGTGAACACTATATATATATATATATATATATATATATATATATACACACACACACACACTATAACGACCCGTAAAATTTTGTTAATTTTTAATGGCTTTATTTAACGTATTTAATTTGATTTTTGAGAAATTTTAAATACTAATATTTCAAAATAAAATTTTACATTTGGATTACACATAGTTAAATGTGGCAAATGATAAATTTTCATCAAAAATTAAGAACGTATATTTTAGGGTGTGGTTCTGTTCAATTTAGGTCAATAATAATTTATGTTCATAAAATAATTTATTTTGGGAAATTCAAGGCACGATTGTTTTATTTGCCATCATTTCTTTTATTTATTTTCAAACGGTTCATTTTGCCTTTATAACGTGTCCTTCCATATTTATTCTTGTTGTCCAATCAAGCTATTAATTGCTTTGATTGTTTATAAAACAGTGTGTACCTGTTACTTTTTCTACCGTTGAAATTTCAATTGCTTAATAATTTTTCCAATTCACAGATAGACTTCCCCATTCATAGCCATTAATAAACTTTGAAATCATCGTCCTTTACCCATTTTATAATAATAATTGAAATTTATAGCCGTTTCAGTATATAACTTTTACACGTTTATACACATTTAATTTCAACAGTCCATTGCCTTTAATTTTTTAACTGTTCCATTTTCTTCCCAGGCAACAGCTCACATTACATTTCACTTGTAAATCAGTTTCCACTTTTACTCACCTACTCACCTTTTCTTCCATCTATCCGTTTAATAGTTATATATAAGTTATAATACGTTTCCCTGATTCATCTCCTTTCCATTTTTGATTGACTTATTAATTATGGGAAGTGATTAATTTAAAAACCCATTATCCCCTCATTTCTTTAAACTTTAAACTAAATTTTAGCTTGTGACCGTTGCTATACATTTCATTAAAGAGGTACGTTACCTTATTAATCTCCACAATTTAAGGGTGAAAATTTTATTTTCCTAACCTTTCCTTTCCTACGCTCCCTGTTTCCACTTCTTTCATTATGACCATTCATTATATATATACACAACAGCTGGAAAGTTATAAACGTATAAAGTCAGATACGTTTTGTATTTATTAAAAATTTAAACCTCACCTCAAATTGTGCATAGCGTTTTTCCTCTTCCTTTATAACTTTGGGTTTATACCTACTATTGCTTCTCCTTGAATCCTATTTTCTTTTTTTCCCAAGTTGTTACATCGCCTCTTCAAGGCCATAACCGCATACCCCTATCGCCATCACCCATCAGACACTCGTCACCACTAGCTTGCATACGTTCGCATATATTAGGCGTAGTACTTCTGTCTGTCATCATATACATATATATATATATATATATATATATATATATATATATATATATATATATATATCAGTCAAATTTTTACATGGGTTACATTATCTTTGGTTTCCCTGTTTCCAGTTTAATAATATATTATACAAATTTTGCAGCGTCTATTATATGGTTTATGTATATATCTATATATATGTCAAGGTTATTCTTTTATATATATAAATGTATTTGTGTATATATGTATACACGCTGTTATATTAGTTTATGAATAAAATTTTCCTTTTTCGGATGTTGTATGTAATGATGCTTTTTGATATAATTTGCTTAAGCCTGATATTTTTTTATATAATATTTTAAACGTGAATTTGATTTAGGTGAAGCTGTTCGTATCATGTTATTAAATGAAATAATATATGGTGATTTAAAAATATATATACTTTTTTTTGGAATCTTTTTGGGGTTTTGTTGGTTTTTTTATATATTACACTTTCTTAATGCAATGTATTGGAAACAAAAAAATAGGTGAGTGAGAAAAAGAACGAAAACCATATATATATCTAAGCATTCGAGTTTATACATTTGGTCGATAAGTATATGGTATTTATAACGGTTTTGAAAGTAAATTTTAAGCATGTCTAAGCGGTTTATGTCCTAATAGTAATATTATTATTTGAATCTAAGTATCACATGCGCAAGTTTTAAGTGTATATAGTATATTTATAATATAAAGTTTATTAAGTTATAAAAGTTTATACAATCTATATTTTATAAGATAAAGTTTAAAAGTAATGTACGCGGCAGTTGATATGTTGCAATGAACATACATTATATATAAGTTTTTATTTTAATAAGTATTATTTCAACATATATATTGCATATGTTTGATTTTCTTATGTATATGTGTTTGGTTTAAAACAATGATTTGAAATGTATGTATATTAAATTTAGAATATGTTTTACATATGTAAATAGTTATATATAATTACATATATAATTGTAAGTTCACTTATGTTAACGTAAAAATCAGACGCTAACACCCCGGTGTAGGTTGAAGTTGAGCGAAAGCACCACCCGTGAACACGGGAACTCAAAACAAGTAGAAAAGTCACAGAGAAAGCAGAAAAGACAACAGCTTTTATAGTGGTTCGACTTAGGGTAAGCCTACGTCCATTTTAACTCTCTTTATTACTGAATTGGTTACAACTTTTATAACAATCTTCAATTACAATTCTGATGAAACAAACAACTAGGACTTTA
The DNA here is from genome assembly GCA_030765085.1 of Allium cepa. NCBI lineage: Eukaryota > Viridiplantae > Streptophyta > Magnoliopsida > Asparagales > Amaryllidaceae > Allium > Allium cepa. The sequence continues at coordinate 946,761,358 of CM060943.1, read as the reverse complement.
ATGTAGAAGAATTCTTTGAATCCATGTAGATTACGTTAGATTTTCTCTCGAAGTTAGTTGACATGCCTTTCTTACTTGAAGTGTCGAGTGAGTCGAAAATTCAGCAGAGTATCGGCGCTTAAAGAGAACGGCCAAAAGTCCCCTTCATGCTTGAGGTGGGTTGGTATTTATAGGGAAACTTTCCTCTTGGTTCGTAAGTCGTCATTGACTTATGTTTGGTCGTGGCCGACTTATCTGGCCCAGCCCCATGGTCTCACAAATGTTCATTTGTACAAGTCCTAAGTCGCCCACGAGCCAACATCTAAGTCGCAAATGAGTCAAATGGTCCTCTTGATGCGGCATTAACCTTCACCCAGTAGCTTTAGGTCGTGGACGACTCAAGCTAGGTCGTGAGTCGTGTACGAGTTAACTGATAAGCTTGTTCCCTTCAGATAATAAATCAAGTCCTGAATCGTGTACAGAGTTAAGAGGTCACTGCGTTAAGTAAGGAGCAACGCCTCATTTTCTTAAGTCGCTCACGACATATGCTAGGTTGTAAGTCGCAGATAGCTTTAAGTCGTTAACTCATTTCCTTCTTAAGTCTTGTTCTCTCTTGAACCATTAAGTCATCCTGTCCTTGAGTCGTGGGCTTCCTTAAGTCGTAGAAACCTTAAGTCGTGGATGCCCTAGGTCGGGAAGCATCCCTTCTCTTTTAAACCGTTAAGTCACATATTTATTTATGTCGTAAGTCACCAAGTCCTTCAACTCGGAAAACCGTTAGGTCGTCCATAACTTGAGTCGTAGACCGTCCACTTCCTTAAGTCGTTGACTCCTTTAAGTCAGCTAATCCTTGACTTGTTAAGTCACGTAATTTGTTTGAGTCGTGTAGTTTTTGAGTCGTAGGAAATTGAGGGTTAACATTTGCCCCTCGAAGTACACGCCTAGGTCGTAGGTCGTGTGCTTCGACTTATCCTAAATCGTACGCCGGTTCAAATTCCTCTGCCTCGAGATATAAAAGGCTTAGGTCGCTTCTTCTTCACTTACTTGTTTCCGTGTTTACTTCCGCCATTATTGACCTTTGAAGCTTCCAGAAGCAGATCTAATCAGTTTACCTCGCCACCAATTAAGTTCCTACAATCCTCATCGTCACACTGCGTCAGAGATTTTGCCTCTTTTCCAATTGCCGATCGTCATCGATCTTTGTCTCCGATTTTCCCCCTTGACCTTCGCGAATACTGTTATACTGATGGACTTAAGGCAGGCGGTTCGATCTATCTTGCAATGATTCATGATTTGAGGCGACCTAGTAGTGTGGTAGAACTAGGGTTATCCATTGTGAGGTTATTGGGTTAACAGGTTAGGAGTTAGATGGTTAACGGGTTAGGAGTAAGAAGGTTAATAGGTTAGGAGTAAGAAGATTAATGGGTTAGGAGTAAGAGGGTATGTTTGCTAAAGAGAGTGGAATATCGCCTTTGGTATAATTCGGCACCTCTGCGTGATCCAGCAACTTTAACGACTTAATTATGAACCGTCTTAACATACCTTACGACTTAAGCCAAGAGTCGTGACCGAGTTAGGACTTGAGAGTTTCTCGTTGCTTTGCATTTAAGTTTCCTTTGTCTTCCACGACTTACTACTTAGAGCGCACCCGACTTAAAATTCCAACAACTCAAGACTAACACGACCTAAGTTAACTTAATGACTTAGGTCGCGGACGAGTTAGCCAGAGAACCAACGACTCAACCTAACCCATAGAAAAAATTTCTTAAGTCGTTGGCGAGTTAGCACTTGTACTTTTAAGCTTTGTTTGAACTTTGTTGCATTCTTTCGCAGATCACTTTTGACTTGTGTTAACTAACAATCTGTTCAATACATTATTTACAGAAATTTGGGACGAGTATACTGTCACTGACTACCCATATCAAATGACAGATTAGTCAACATAGAGTAATCAGCTTAACACATTGTATGAAATGTTGTGAACCAATCAACTAAAGTGAAATGTTAATGCAAAGCATTGCTATCTTGAACTGATTTGTTTGCATCTACATTTCTCTTTCTTATTTTAAAACAACAAACCCTGGACTTCATAACTGACAAATGCTTGCTAGTTTTCATTCCAGTTTTATTCGCTTATTGCTTTGTTGATTTTACACAACACTTCACACATTTTAGGAAACGTGCGCCTTCATATTTGAATATTCAGTTGCTTGTGTAGAATGACTTCTCAGCAAGAAGATATAACAGCCCAGGCTGGAGAGGCCACTCTTATTCCAGCTCCATTAGTCAATCCTCTAGAAAGAGCCCCTACCACCTTATCGTACAAAGCTTTTCGTCAGTTGTGTGGTCAGTTTGGCATTGCTGAAGCAGATGCCATTCTTCCTAAGAAAAGTGACACTACTGATGTGGCGTCTACTGGCTTTGTAGCGGTTAACCGGCAAATGTGCCTAAGCGGGGCCATTCCCCTTTCAACAACTTTCTCAAGAATCTTCTTCGTCGACTAGCTATCTCCCCATTCCAGCTACACCCCAATGGCTATGCTATTCTGATGGGGTTGTGCGTTCTATTTAGGACAACATTTTATCGACTTCCAAGCTTTGACGAGATTTGCTTCCTATTCTCCTTTACTTGGACTAAGGATCATCCTTCTATCACCGTCGTGAGAAGCGCCCGAAATCGTAAATTGATCGTTGGCCTCCCTAACACTGCCTATGGGTTCTTAACTCAATTCTTCTTTATCTGCTGCCCCCCGGGGTTTTATGCTGTGTGGAGGGAAGGAAGTAAGATCATCTACCTCTACCTCTTCTATACTTTGAGTTTTGTGAAGTCCGAATTGCCAAGTGTTAACTTCATTTTTTCATTTCAGCGCTTCCCCCTCCTTCTTTAGATCCCAGCCACAAGCCAACTCTGGAGAGGCTCGTAGCTGTACCGGTTGAAGAGCGGGATATGAAATTTTTGTTGAACGACGAATTCCTTTACAAGTTCGGACTTCTTCATCCTTCTCGCTCCACACACCCCCATGAGGTTCCAGACTCCCCACCTAAAGCATTAGATGCCCCAGTTTCTTCTGACGAACCCATACCAAATGAACCTGCCTCCGAGGCTTCTCTGGTCAAGTGCTCTACTACTGTCGATGTTGCGGGGTCGTCTGGCAAATCCGCACTTGCCCCAGTCATTGAGGAAGAAGAGCCTCAGGGATCTCCCCGACATTCATAGAAGTCTGGCGAAGAAGCCGGGAAAACAAGTCCTGTCAGGCAGAGCGGGGACGACACTTTCCAAGGGTTGAGCGACCTATTTGCCACCTCACAGGAGATCTTTAAAGACGACCCTGTAACTACTAGGGTTTCTTCTTCAGTAGTGGAAGCGACTTCTTCTTTGCAACAAGCTCCGTCGACCCAAGAGTTGACGTTAACTACTAACCCCACGATTACTCTGCAATCAAAGAGCGGTTCGTAGTTTGATGTGCGTAGTTTGCACATCACACACACTTAGAATCTTTCGGCACTTTTATACTCCTAACTCTTTGTACTTTGAAGATTCTAATGTTATGCTTCTTTTCTCTGAAGATCTTTAAGACTCGTTTTTTTTATTTCAAATTCTCCGATGGGATGCAGCGGCTCTTACTATGACGACTTTCAGCGCAACGGGAGGCGTAGTCAATATGATTATAGGCGCTACCTTCCCGTTCACATAGAAACTGATGAAGAGAGAGCCGCTCGAAAGGCTCTGGAGAGAAGGGCTCAAGAAGAGCGTTATGAGAGAAAAGAAAGGGAGGAGTACCATGATTCTTCCCAGAGAGGTGACGATTCTCACGAGAGAAAGTCGCATGATGATCGGGCAAAAAGCCATATAATTGAGGACCCAAGCAAGCGTGCCCGGCATGGTGAAAAGCATGCTTCTACAACTCCTGAAAAGGTCACTGCCCCTGTCTCACTTGACATTCCTTCTGGCTCTCCTGCTCTCGGAAAGACAGACATTCAGACAATAATCAGCAGGCCTAAATTCCAAGTTGGATCAGGCCGGGCTACTTTGCAAAGCCGGTTCCCGCACTAGTGCCTAAAGGGAGTGCGGTTCGATCTTGACTTGGTCCCTATTGACAAGCCTGCCATGCTGCGAAATCTCGATGCCGTCAGGCTTAATATTGAAAGGATGTCGAACTGGCAAAAGCTTGTTGACGAGCTTCAAAGGGTAAGCCGTGCGAATCTCGAGGCCATGCTTATTATGGAGAATGACAAAGCTGAATGGCCGAAGGTTCTTGAGCAGCATGATACCGAGATGAGGAGCATCACTACTTATAATGAAGAGCTTGAGGCGAAGGTCGAGAAACTTAAAGAAGCTCGCCACTTCTTCTACTTCTTACACTCAAAAAGAAGAGGTGCTTTAGAAACAAGTGAGAGATGCTCATGCCGGCCAAAAAGACGCCGAAGATAGGCTCAAAGTGCAAAAAAGAATCAATGATGGCTATATTGCTGATGTTGCAGAGCTTCGGAAGAAAACCGACTCTCAAGAGGCGGAGATCGAAATGCTTAAGCTTCAATTCTCCAAAGATGAAAGAGAGCGTGATGAGGCCGTTGCCGGTAAAATTGCAGCTGAAGAATCTTATGAGGCAACGAAGACCAGCATCAGCTCGACATTATTTGACTTCTACCTGCATAGCGTCTTGGGGCGCGGTAGCCTCGCCTTCCTAGGTCCCAAATATGAAGTTACTCTGGCTGAAGTGTGGGAGGCCGCACTTGACCTGCTTGGCGGTAAAGGTGCTGGCTATGCAGAATCAGCTCTTGAGGAGCATTACTTGGATGACGATGCTCGCGCCGCTCTCGCCAAGGGAAAAGAACAACTTGCAAAATTAAGAGCCGAGATGGCCGAAGGGGAACGTTTAGGAAAAACTACTTCAACTATTCTAGTCCAGCCTTCACCTTCAGCCGAAATCGACATTGTCAGCTCCAGTTCTCATTCTCCATCCCTGGTTAAAGTTACAACTGAGATTACAAGTACACAGGGTAGAGATGAAGGCGAAGAGAGCGCCGAAGCCCAGGCTTAGGAGGTTGATATCAGGAAGCCGACTTCTCCAGGTAACTCTACTGTTAATCTTGCCCAAGTAGACTGTTCATTTGCTTCTTATGAGTTCGATGAGCTTCTCGACTATTTCCTGAACCTCAATGAGCCTTTATCTCCTCTCTTTACTGACTTTAACTTCTTTTCTTCCGTAGAGAAAGTGTCGAGCATCGTTCAGACTCCTCCTCCTTCAATTATTCCTCCTCCGCCTCTCCAGGTCACTCCTCCATCCGCCTCTCAATCCTGGTCGCAAGAGGAGCAAATAGAGGCTCTTTATGGCTTGGATGATCCTATTGCTTCTCAAGAACACGAGGGAGAAGGGCTTGGAGAAGGCAATGAGTCTCCGGAGCGAACCACTTCTGATAACATAAAATTATCTGCTCTCGTTACTCCGGGAAGTGAGTCTTCTTCAAGGAGAAGGAGGAAGCGTGTCACTTCCAAGAAGAGAAGGAAGGACATTCTTGTTTCTGAAGAGGAAACGAAAGTTGATCTGGCAGTAACCCTCTCTCCTTCATCCCCGACTCTCCCAAGCCGTCCTGAAAAGCTGCCTATTAGGTCAGGTGAAGGCTCTAAGGGTGGTGGCAGGAAGAAGTAAGGGGTCCTGCTTCGATTTATTTTTACTTTTTGCTTTTTGCATGTACTGGCCGAAGATTGTGCGGGTACCGGCCTTCGCTTTTCTTTTTTCTTTTTCTTTTGGAACCTGTACCTGTACAAAATTTTGACAGTGTTGAATAAAATGATTCTTTTTGTTTGTACAAACTTCTGCCTGTATTTGAGAATGCATTTACTATTCATTTTTGTACAAGTTTCTTTATATGATATTGTAGTGAGCTTGTGGTATGTTGTTTGAGCGTAATTTTTACCAATGTAGTTATACCATGTTGCCCCTATACCATAAGCTCGTTGCAATATTTTATACTTTGAGGGGACTTGCACTCTTATTTTCTGGAGAGTAATTATTCCGTACTTGGGGGAATACAATTCTGCTCAAAATAGAGTACAGCTCACTCCATATGAGTTTCTACGCTTCATCCTTCGAAGATATCACTTTTTCTTTTGTGCTTCACACATTTTTACCAAGTGAATTCTCCTATGTGGTAAAGCGGGCCTCTGAAGGGCACTTTAACTTCTTATTGAGGAAGAATATTTTCAAGAATAGAAGAACCATTCTTCCTTTAAAAGCTAAAGTGTGCCTTTGAAGAGGGATTCTTCTCTTCTTTTTTTATATTGCGCCTCAGTGGAGGGCTTTTGATCTTTGCTTTGCATTTCTGGTGAAATGCTTCTTTGAAAAGTTGTACCTCTGAGGAGAGCTTTTCCACATTTCAACACTTGAAAGTTTTATTTCAATCTCGGTGAAACGTGTGCCTCCGAAGAGTTGTGCCTCTGAGGAGGGCTTTCCACGTTTCAACACTTGGAAGTTTTATTTCAATCTCGGTGAAACGTGTGCCTCTGAAGAGGTCTTTCTGTTTGATTGCACCTCTGGGAAGAGGTTTTTCTATTTGATTGTGCCCCTGGGAAGGGGTTTTTCTGTTTGATTATGCCCCTGGGAAGGGGTTTTTCTATTTGATTGTGCCCCTGAGAAGGGGTCTTTTTTGTGTGATTGTGCCTCTGGGAAGAGGTCTTTTATTTCTGCCCCTTGGGAGAAGCTTTTATATTTCCCTGTTCGCTGGGAAGCTGGCCTCCGAAGAGGTCTTTTCACATTTCATCTCACGGGAGTGTATCACCGATCACGGTGAAATGTGTGCCTCTGAGTAGGGTTTTTGCCTCGAAGTTTGGAGTTTCTTTCTCTCTGTTGGACGAATTCACGGGAGTGTATCGACTGATCAGTCCGCAACTTTGTATCGAGAAAGATCTCTCTTTTTCTGGTTTAGCCCGCTCGAGGTCTTTTAGCATTTCAACTGTGGTGAAATGGGCCTCCGAAGAGGGCTTTTCACATTTCAACAATTGGAAGTTTTATTTCAATCTCGGTGAAACGTGTGCCTCTGAAGCTTTTGCCTGGAAGTTTCGAGTTTCTTTCTCTCGGTTGGACGGATTCACAGGAGTGTATCGACCGATCAGTCCGCAACTTTGTATCGAGAAAGGTCTCTCTTTTTCCGGTTAAGCCCACTCGAGGTCTTTATCCTCCGAAGAGTTGTGCCTCTGAAGAGGGCTTGTGCCTCCGAAGTGGTCTTTTGTTGTTTGATGCTTGCTCGCCCATGTCTCTTTGCCATCTATTCATGTTGGCGATCCCCGTTGTCTTTTGCAAGTGTCATCCCTTTTTAGTTGCCAATAATTTCCCTTATCCAAAGAAACATACTTCGTAGTTAAGCGAGTTGGTGGTGGTAGACACAGGCTATTTAACTGTTTGTTTGTTTGTACAAACATTTGCAGTTAGTTAGAAATGGTCCACTTTCATCCACATCGTTAACTTTTGTTCGAGGCACTTCTTTTGTAGGATTTGTGTACGAAAATTTTGTATGGTTTAGCATTTGCTAGCTGGGTGATGTCGGAGATCGCTTAGTCTTGCGATGGGTAGGCTTTGTCTTTATGGCCTGCATTATTAAATCGACATTTTAGTAACACAGTTAACGTATTTTATATGTCGAAATAAAACAAAGCAGTTTATAATAGTAGAGAACACAAGATTTATAGTGGTTCGGCCAAAGCTGGGCATACATCCACTTTATAGCTTTTCATTATTCACTTGCTTTACAATTGCTTTCAATACAAAAATCATATATTCATAATTCTTTTACAACATTTCAGCAAAGCTTTCAAGTAAAATAGGGATGCAAATGGTTGTTGTTCCAAGCTCTTGGGATTGGTTCTCCTTTGACAATTGTGAGTTTGAATGTGCCATCAAGGAGTTTCGCGCCTATAACATATGGCCCTTCCCAGTTTTGCCCAAACACACCTATGGCTGTCATAATTCTCTTCAGGACTAAGTCCCCAACATCAAAGCTGCACTGACGAACTTTGGAATTGAAGTGCCTGGCTATTCTTTGCTGATGAGCTGCAATTCTAAGTCTAGGCTCTTCTCTTCTTTCGTCGAGGAGGTCAAGTGCTTCCAATTGCAATTTTTCATTCTCATTTTGATCAAAATGGATCCTTCTGTGTGAGGGGACTTCAGTTTCCACTGGAATCATCGCTTCTGATCCGTATGCCAATGAAAATGGAGTATGCCCAGTCGCAGTTTTGTGGGTGGTTCTGTATGCCCATAGTCCAAGCGGTAACTTATCGACCCAACCACCTTTTGCTTTTTCCAACTGCTTTTTGATGGTTGATTTGATAATTTTGTTTACTGCTTCCACTTGCTCATTTGCCTGCGGATGAGCCACTGCTGAGAAGCTTTTTCGAATCTTGAATCGTTTGCAGAAATCTTGGAACTCCTCACTTTTAAACTGGGTACTATTGTTTGTGACCATCTTCTGAGGCACACCATACCTGCAAATGATATTTTTAGTCACAAAACTTATCATTTTCTTAGAGCTAATAGTAGCCAATGGTTCGGCTTCAGCCCATTTAGTGAAGTAATCAACAACAACGATAGCATATCTAATTCTCGATTTGGCAGTCGGCAAAGGCCCAATGAAATCTATTCCCCAGATGGCAAACGGCCATGGACTGACCATTTGTGTTAGCTCAGTGGAAGGTGCCCTAGGAATTTTAGTGAATCTCTGGCATTTATCACACTTTCGGGAATAGTCAGCAGCATCCTGATTAATTTCTGGCCAAAAGTATCCATAACGAAGGATTTTCTTTTCTAAAGTTTGACCACCTGTATGATCCCCACATTCTCCTCCGTGTACTTCAGTCAGAATTATCTTTGCTTCTTCCTTTGTCACGCATTAGAGTAATGGCATTGAAAATCCTCGTCTGTACAAACGACCATCTTGAACTATATATCTGGAGGCTTTCCTCATCTGCTTTTGTCGTTCTTTTGAACTTTCTGGCAAAGAACCATTGAGCAAATATTCAAGTATCGGAGTCATCCATGATTCTTTACCTTGGGATACATTCATAATCCAATCAACATCCATTTCATCTGTGCTTGGAGCTGACAAGACTTCGACGGGAATTAATCCCAATAGTTGAGCTTCACCTGTACTTGAATACTTTGCGAGAAAATCCGCCTTCATTTTCTCTTCTTGGGGTTTATGGTTTATTGAATAATGGTCAAAATCTTGAAGGAGCTCCTAGGATTTTGATAAATAGACGGGTAGATTCCCTCCTTTAGCTTGAAATTCCTTCCTGATTTGGCAAACAATAAGTTGAGAATCACTGAAGATCTGTAATGCCTTGATGTTTAGTTCTTTAGCGATCCTTAAACCAGCGATGAGAGCTTCATATTCAGCTTCATTGTTTGTGGAAGGGAATTCTAGTCTCAGCGCATAACATAGCGATCGCCCTTCTAGGGTTTCAAGGACAACCCCTGCTCCGGAACAGTAATCATTCCTTGCGCCATCGACATACAATTTCCATTGGCTTGGGATTCTATCAGTGATTTCTTCCTCACTATCACCCTTATCCGTACATTCTGCGATGAAATCTGCCAAAGCTTGTCAATTGATTGCTTTTCGGGGATGGTAAGTGATGTCATATTGGCTGAGTTCAATATTCCATTTCAAAAGACGGCCCGAAGTCTCAGGACGGAATAGGACTTGCTTTAGAGGTTTATCAGTGAGGAGTTTGATGGGATGAGCTTGGAAATACGACCTCAATTTTCTTGATGCGATCAACAAGCAATAGGTGAGCTTTTCTAATCTTGTATAGTTCATCTCTGTCCCAGTGAATCTTTGGCTGATATAATAGACTGGGCGTTGAATCCTTGCGTCTTCCCATACCAACACTGTACTGAGAGCATGAGACGAAATCGCCAAATATATGAAGATATCTTCACTACTGTCAGGCTTTGAAAGTATCGGAGGCAATTCCATATGACGAACCAACTCATCAAATGCTTTCTGACATTCAGGAGTCCACTCAAAGTTTTTTCTTCCTTTCTTCAGAGCATCAAAGAATGGAATGCATTTGTCAGTAGCTTTGGAAATGAACCGACTCAAAGCAGCAACCTTTCCATTGAGACTTTGCAATTCCTTCTTCATTCTAGGAGCCTTGACCTCTCTCAGGGCAGTTATCTGAGCTGGATTGGCTTCAATACCCCTAGCGCTCACAATGAAACCCAAAAACTTTCCGGACTCCACTCCAAATGAACATTTCAGGGGATTAAGCTTCATTCTGTACTTTCGGAGTACTACGAACATCTCTGCTAAGTGATCCATGTGGTCCACTGCTTTCTTAGAATTTACTAGCATGTCATCAACATAAACTTCCATTGTCTTGCCAATCTGTGGTTTAAACATGGCATTAATAAGCCTTTGGTAAGTTGCCCCTGCATTCTTGAGTCCGAAAGGCATGACCTTGTAGCAGTAGAGTCCAACATCGGTGATGAAGCTTGTATCCTCTTGATCTGGCTCATGCATCATAATCTGGTTATATCCGGAGTATGCATCCATAAAAGATAACAATTCATGCCCTGCCGTCCCATCCACCAACTGATTGATCCTGGGCAGCGGGAAACAATCTTTGGGGCAGGCTTTGTTCAAATCAGAAAAGTCAATGCATACTCTCCACTTTCCGTTAGCCTTTTTCACCAACACTGGATTTGATACCAAATTTGGATAAGTAGATTCTCTGATGAAACCGTTCTCCATGAGTCGATCCACTTCTTCCTTAAACGCTGCCGTTCTCTCAGGACCCTAGGTTCTTCTCTTCTATTTGGCAGGTGTAAACTTTGGATCAATGTTCAAAGTGTGTACTGCAATCTCTGGGGATATTCCACACATGTCAGCATGAGTCCAAGCGAACATATCCAAATTAGCCTTCAAAAATGAAATCAGAACATTCTGAACTGTTGTGTTGAGTTGTGAACCCACATTAAGCACTTTGTTTGGGTCCTTTGGGTCAACGGGCACCGGCACTGTTACCTCTATCGGTACTACCCTATTCTCTCCTGCACTTCCTTGGATCCATCTCTCTTCGTGCGCCACTACATTCGCCAGTGCAGGGTCCACCCTGTAATTGCTACTTGGTTGGTTCTTTGGTGCGGACTGGAGCCGCTGCACCTTTTCCCATTTCTCTTTTCCTTGATTCTTGCAACTCTACAAAGTAACATTCTCGCCCCGCATCTTGGTCTCCCTTAATCACACCAACTCCATTATTTGTGGGGAATTTTAGAGTTAGACACCATGGGGCAAGAACAGCTTTGAATGCAGCAAGAGTCGGTCGGCCTAAAAAGGCATTGTAGGCAGAGAATTCTTCAACAATTATAAAGGTTTGCTTTCGAGCCACCTTCCTCAGTCCCTTTTCGAGTTCTACAAAAAAAATCTATGGTCCCAATTGGCTGTTTGGGTTCTCCAGCAAACCCAGCAATCTTAAGTGATGAAGCTTGAACGTCAGCCATTGGAATCTTCATTTGATCAAAGGTTTTCTTGAAGAGAATGTTGCATGAAGCTCCGCAATCAACTAGAACTCTTCTCACAATAGCCGGCCTAATACCATCGGATATGACCAGAGGATCTATGGTAGGAGCCTCGATACCCAAGGAATCTCTGGCACTAAATACAATATCATCTGTGGAAGTCTTTTGTTGCTTTAAAGGCGAATCATTCTCTAAAACAAAAACATTCTCTTCAGCTGGTACATGCCTCAAGGCCCGGGCATACCTTTCCATCTCGCCCCAGCTTTTACCTGCTGGGTGAGGTCCTCCAGTTATTATATTGATAACAGGTCTTTCCGATTCATGCTCTACGGCCTTCTCACTCGAGGCAGGACGGTGAGCGGGTACTTGTTGTCATTGAGTTGACGAAGCTGGGGCATTTCTGTTCCTTCTTACATACAGCTGGAGTTTGTTTTCCTTCAAGAGTTGTTCAGTTAGCTCTTTCAACTGACGGCATTCGTTGGTGTCATGGCCGGGCTGGTTGTGGAACCGGCAGAACCTTCCACTTTTTTCCATCCTAATCCCAACTCTCATTTTAGGTGGTGTCGGATAATTGACATCATCCTTGGTCGCAAAAAAGATGTTCTCAGGGGTATCGGTCAAGGGTGTGAAATTGAAAGGACGGCCTTTCTTAGCATCTCCCTGTTTCTTTCACCATCATTTCCCCTTTTCTGAGTGTTAGGTTCTTTCTTGTTCGAAGCAGCACCATTGTTCCCGGCTTCCGCTGATACCACCTTAGCCGATGTTTAGAGGCTCTCCAAGCACATAATTTCATCCGCTTTCTTGTAGAATTTGTCAAGTGAGTTTGGTTCCTTCATTTTCAACCATTTTCCAAATTCACTCGATTTGTCAATCGCCTTCATCAAGTATGTTAGGACCATGCATGGCTCAGCATTATCTACCTCGGCCAAAGCTATGTTAAAACGATTCAAGAATGACCTGATGGATTCTCCCGGATTTTGCTCTAGACTTGACAGTGGCATTATATCCTTTGCTTTAGAAGCATACAATCGAAATTGCTCCTTGAATTTCCTGGTCAAATCGGAGAACTGATCGATGGACCTGACCGGCAGCTTTGTAAACCACAATAGAGCCACACCTTCGAGATATACCGGGAAATATCGACATTTAATTTCATCAGACGCCCTGGCACCAGTCATATGCCAGTCGTACTTATATAGAAACTCGTAAGGATCACTCGTCCCCTTGTAAGCCGGAATAGTAGGGGGAACGAATTTCCTTGGGAACTCTGCCTTCAAGATCTTTTCAGTAAATGGAGTTTTTCTTGGAGCAAAACCCTACTCTTTCTCATCTTCATCTCTTCGCATATTTTCCTTCATAATTTGACGAACCATACCCGAAAAATACTCTTCATCATTTAGAGGCTCTGGAGGGCACACATCAGCCACTCTCTCTGAATTCTGTCTTGACAATCGTTCTCGGAGGGTCGGCTGCGGCCCTGATCCTCTAGCTTGAGGAGGAGTCCTTTCCACAGGGTCTGCGGCTCTTTGAGAAATGTTCCCTTCAACGTTCTGAACTCCCACAATAGGGTTCCCATCATTATTAACCAGTTGACGGTTTTCCCCAAGTAGATCATTCAACTTACTTAAGATCAAGGCATTCTGAGCATTCTGAGCTTCCAACTGTGCATTCTGAGCATTCAATTGTTGGTTCAACCCCAAAACTACGACGTCCAATTCTGCTCGTGTAACTACAACAGTTGGAGCTACTTGACTTGAAGGAGGAGAGGTAGCAGTATTCTCTTGAACATTGTCGGTTCTTACAGAACTTTGTTTTCTCCCAGGAGCCATTATTTCCAATAAACTTCTGGTTTTAAAAGAAATCCTTTCAACAATCCTACGCGGAGCAATGGTGGAAGTTTCCTGAGTTGGGTTCTCAGTGAAAGCACCAAAAATGTTAACGTAAAAATCAGATGCTAACACCCTGGTGTAGATTGAAGTTGAGCGAAAGCACCACCCGTGAACACGGGAACTAAAAACAAGTAGAAAAGTCACAGAGAAAGCAAAAAAGACAACAACTTTTATAGTGGTTCGACTTAGGGTAAGCCTACGTCCACTTTAACTCTATTTATTACTGAATTGGTTACAACTTTTATAACAATCTTCAATTACAATTCTGATGAAACAAACAACTAGGACTTTGATGTAGAAGAATTCTTTGAATCCATGTAGATTGCAGTAGATTTCCTCTCGAAGTTAGTTGAGATGCCTTTCGTACTTGAAGTGTCGAGTGTGTCGAGAATTCAACAGAGTATCGGCACTTAAAGAGATCGGCCAAAAGTCCTCTTCATGCTTGAGGTGGATTGGTATTTATAGGGAAACTTTCCTCTTGGGTCGTAAGTCGTCATTGACTTGTGGTAGGTCATGGCCGACTTATCTGGCCCCGCCCCATGGTCTCACAAAAGTTCATTTGTACAAGTCCTAAGTCGCCCACGAGTCAACATCTAAGTCGCAAATGAGTCAACTGGTCCTCTTGATGTGGCATTGAACCTTCACCCAGGAGCTTTAGGTCGTGGACGACTCAAGCTAGGTCATGAGTCGTGTACGAGTTAACTGATAAGCTTGTTCCCTTTAGATAATAACTCAAGTCCTGAATCGTGTAGGAGTTAAGAGGTCACTGTGTTAAGTAAGGAGCAGCGCCTCATTTGCTTAAGTCGCTCACGACACATGCTAGGTCGTAAGTCGCAGATAGCTTTAAGTCGTTAACTCATTTCCTTCTTAAGTCGTGTTCTCTCTTGAACCGATAAGTCATCCGGTCCTTGAGTCGTGGGCTTCCTTAAGTCGTAGAAACCTTAAGTCGTGGATGCCTTAGGTCGTGAAGCATCCCTTCTCTTTTAAACCGTTAAGTCACAGATTTCTTTATGTCGTAAGTCACCAAGTCCTTCAACTCGCTAAACCGTTAGGTCGTCCATAACTTGAGTCGTTGACCGTCCACTTCCTTAAGTCGTTGACTCCTTTAAGTCGTGGATGCCTTAGGTCGTGAAGCATCCCTTCTCTTTTAAACCGTTAAGTCACAGATTTCTTTATGTCGTAAGCCACCAAGTCCTTCAACTCGCTAAACTGTTAGGTCGTCCATAACTTGAGTCGTAGACCGTCCACTTCCTTAAGTCGTTGACTCCTTTAATTCGGCCAATCCTTGACTTGTTAAGTCACGTAATTTGTTTGAGTCGTGCAGTTTTTGAGTCGTAGGAAATTGAGCGTTAACAACTTATATCATTCATCTTCATCGATCTAGTTCTAATTTGAATTAAATTTTTTTCTCTTCCATTTATCAGCTTTGTTCGTCGTGACTGTTTTCTTCGTCGAATCGTGTCAGCGTTGCATTGGAATTCGTAACTAAATTTTATTGTCTATTCTCTCTAGCCTCGAAAGGTAAGCAATCACTCACGATTAACGTTATTATATTTATTAAATTTGATTTCAACTGAAACAACAATCGAAGTATGCTGCTGTAGTTATTTAATTTGTTATATTCATACTATTATATGTAACTGTTCACTTGTGGGATATGACACCATATGCTATTGTTTATATTATACTGTTATTGATGATATAAGCATGTTGTTATATTGTTATCATATCTGTTATCACTCTGCAAGTGCCCTGTTAGTATACTATTCACTATGGGTTGAAATGATACATACCCGAACGGGCTTTAGGATAGGAGAAAATCGTTATGGGTTGAAATGATAAACCTAAGCGATTTTCATTCAATTGAATTTGGGATTACGGGTTGAAATGGTATCCACCCGTATATGTTTAGTGGATGGATTGAAATGATAAATATCTGTTGTGACATCCCGGAAATTTGGAGCAATATCAATTTAATAATCTATATTAAAAATTGAATTGATTTGATAATAATTTGAATTGATTTAATAATCTTCTTTTAAATAAATATTTAACTGATAGTTTATCTTTTAAAAACTAATTTAAATTGTTTCTATTTATAATGTATATTTGAATATACTGGCATATATTTTAAATAGATAAGTTTTGTGTTTAGATTTAATATATAAAGCTATGTTTTCTAATTTTAATATTTTTGATAATTTGGAAATTTGATTTAATTTAATATTGAATAAATAATAATATGATTTTAAAAATACTCAAGATAAATTTAATTTGTTTAAAAATAAATTCTAGTCTAGTTTTAAATTTAAATGAAAAGATTGTTTAATTTCTTTTTAGTATAGTTCGATAAAATATGATTTAAAGATACTCAAGATAAGATTAAAATTTGTTTAAACGATTTTAACTTAAATTTAAAATTAACAAAGGTTGTTTTGATTTTAAATGTGGTTAATAAAATAAGTAATATATTTAGGTAGTGATAATTTCATTTATAAATCATTTTAATTTAATAATGAGTTATATTTAAACAATATTAATAATGCAATATCTTTACAAATGGATTTTAATATAGATAGAAATTGTTATTTTAAATTTACTTATATATATATATATGTATGTATTCTGGAAAGCTATGATTTGTAAATTTAAAACAAAGTAAACTTTGTAATATTAAACTTAAGCATAAATCAAATGTATGATATTAACATAAGTATAAAATAAAATACTTTTTTTAATTTTAAAATAAAAAGGAAAATAAAAAAATAAACACACTCACATGTTAGAAATAGAATTAAATACTTAGGTTAAAACTTATAACAAATAACTATTACAACCTTATATTTATATACATAAAGTATATATGCACATAAGGTAGGAAAGCTTAACCAGGCAAGAAAATCTAAGCAAAGTACTAAAACAACTTTATATCTATGAACATTAGGTATAAAAGCAAATCAGGTTTGTGTAATAAAAAAAAATGTAATAAAAGACTAAAGCCTGTAAAATAGTGATGCAAAGACAAGAAGCAAATCTATAAACAAAACAAGAAAAGTATAAAATAAAAGCATGAAGTACTCAAAGCATTTAATGCTTTCATATTCAACTGGAAAAAAAATTGCTCTGACCTATACATATAAATAAAAGAAAATTGTACCAGGCATTGTAGGAATGTTGCCTGTAAAAGATGCAGACAAAAACAAAATATGAAAAGGGATAAAAAAAAATGCAAAACAAAGTATAATTAAAAAAATACAAAGGAACATAAAGTACTTAAACAATAAATGCCTTCACCTTAGCAGCAAATCACGGTCAACTTGATTTGTATTTCCAGCCTCCAAAATCAAATATCTTGCCTGATACAAACAAGAACATAATTAGACCTGCATGTACTTAACCCAGTTATCACCTTCCTCTATAAACTTATTTATATTCATGCCATCTTCTTTAGCTCGTTCAAATCATATTAAACCCAACATAGACAAGTATTTGTATTTTGTTTACAACTGAAGCATTACAACAAGGCAAGATGAACTAAAGGAAAAAAATCAAGCAAAACTACTTTCCATTTTTCAAAGTTCTAACTGTTCAAACAATGGTGCTCTGTTCCTTTTCTTTAATAAAGGTGAGTAACTTTAATTGCTAAAAACTTAAGTATTTAAACTAGTTGCAATATTTAAAATCTGGAGTATGTGTGATTTGTATGTATGAAATTTTTTGTGCATATGAATGATGTCTGGATATATTATGAAGTCTCTGTAACAAACTTAGTAATTCTGTTTCCAAGCTTGAGTTTGATCCAAACTATTTTTATCACTTGATCTAATAGCTTTTAGGGTTTATAATACAAACAGAAGTTGTTTGTTTCAACATAATTTAGAGTTTAAGTTTTATTCAAGTTGAACTAAAGCTGAATATTGTTTAGGAAAAATCAAATTATAGAATAAAACTTGTATAAGAGAAAAACCAAACCTTTTAGATTTTAAATTCAAGGACATACTTGGAATCAGTGTAACAAAGTATGAATTTTAAAACTTAAAACAAGATTTTTAATACTAGGAATTTAGAGCAGTTATGGTTGAACTTAAAGTGCAAATTTGGGATTTTTGGGGTGATCATTGTTGGCTGGGTGGTCGGGCTCTGCTTGATGATGGAGGAGCTTACCCAGGTGATGGGAAAAATGGTTGGTGATTGGTCTGAGCACGGGGGCGATGGTGGCCGTAATTTGAAGTTTGTAACCCTAAATTTTTATGGTTATTGAATTTTTGATCACTGCGACGTCCACTGTGCATCGAGTTTGCACGCGGTCTTGGGAGTTGGTAGCTTGGTCGAAGGCGAGTTCATGGTCGGAGTTTTGCGAGTTCAGGTGGCCGAGGTTGGGTAAACGGCACATTGACAGGTTTGGGATGGGTTGGGTCTTGTGTTTCCAGGTTTTTCTTTTTACTACTCGTTTTTAATTTAGGCGTGGTGGTGGATTTTGAGTAGTCGTGATGTTATCTGAGGGTAGTCGGCGATGTGTTGGGGTTCCTGTGGATGGCCGGAGGTCGCTGGGGCCACGGTGCATGTGCACCGTGCCATTGAAGTGCTGGAGTGTTTTGTGGGTGGTGCAGGGTTTTTGGGTTCGGGAAATTGTGACGACCCGCCTTTCTCAACCCAGAAAGACGTTTCATCATTAAGAAAGAAAGGGATAGAAATAGAAAAGAATAGAAAGAAAGAACAACAACATCAGAATCTCACAACGGAATGGAACAAAATATAATACATCACATATCTATTACATAGTTATACATATATTAGAGTCGTACAATATCACATAACTGGACTGTCATATACATATATGTCCATACATACATCCAAAATACAGCATTACTAACTACACAGCGGAACTACATATATAGATACATACGTCTGGTCTTCTCCCCAAAATAGCTCCTCCACAAAATCAACACTTCCAATACCTAACACTTGGCTACTCGTAAAAATTTGAGTACCCAAGAGTTTATGAAAACACAAAATATAAACTCCGGGTCAGACATGGGTCTGGTATGAGTAAACAGGTTAAAATTGCTTAACTTTGAAAATCATTTGAAAATAAAGGTATCACGTAAGACTCCCCACAAATAAATATGGGTAACCAAAACATTTTATAGGAAATTCTGTGATATTATAATAGTGTCTAGGGTTTTCAAGTAAATAGAAAATAGCCGAAATTGTTACATTCATTAAATTCCAGCTACTAGCCACGAAAGTGGGTAATACAAATCAACCCCGTAGGGTCTCGTAGGGAAAATGGATTTCCAACAATGGCAGGGCTACTAGGGTACCGCCCGTCACAGTACGGGGCCTAGATCACCGTACCGAGGATTACTCCCTTCATCCCCTGCAACACAAGGCCAGAACCGTTCCTTACTGAATAGTCCCGAAAAAGATAACCCCGCAGTTGTGGCCAACAACTGCCCACAAAGCCGAAATAAAAAGGGACATCTAGACAGGGGAAAATCTTGTCCTGCTTGGGCATGACCCACCTAACCTTGCCGCATCTCCCCTGTTTTAGCCATTCCCGGTTGATGAGGCTTGAAGCTACGATTACCTTTAAAGAACATATCACTTAGAATGCTCATCGTCCGCCTGACGATGTGTTGAAAGCATTCAATCCATACAAGTTCGTTCCGGGTTCGAACGAAACCGAAGGCATTATATCGTTACACTCATTTTGGAATCACCCTCAGAGTTAACAACGATAACCCTTGCATTCTGGGACATCATCTCGATCACCATTTGATAAGTTACGACCTATCGTTTAATTTGGATCGACGTGGTTTTCGGAGAATCAAAAGTTGATTCTTCCGATCCCGGTCTCATCGGATCCAAACGCCATTTTAAGGGCCAAGTTGTCTATTTAACTTAACAGTTTAATTTAATATCAAGAATTAACAAAACAGATATATCAGATAAATCATATACAGTTATCACAGGTATCCACAATATATCACAACATATCACAGAAATATCATGAAATAGATATTAAAGTCAATCAAACAGAATCATCAATGCATACCAAACAGTTTACCTTTACTTAACCAAATTATTTGTCCAAGAATAAACTATTTTATTCTGTTAATTAATTACTGATTAATTAGCTGATTAATGATCAATTAGTTAATTAGTTAATCATTAATTATTAATTTATTAATTATCTAACCTTTAATTAATTATTTAATTAATTAACTTCTATTCATTAACTATTACTCAATTACCCAATTAATTAGTTTATTCTTAATAATTAATAACTAACTTATTAAAATGAATTAATTATTTAATTATCACAAATTACCTTAATTATCAATTTAATAGTATAATTCCTGATTAATCACTTAAGTTAATTTCCATTAATTTACTTCCAGTAATTAGCTGACGTTATTAAGCTTTAAATTACTTTAACATATGATTTATTTTAATTAACAAATTTAAAGTTATCAATTTAAATTTTCAAGTACAAATTAATTAACTTCTTAATTACTTATTAATAATCACCTGTCTTGCCTACTTACTTTAATAAACCTATAGATTAATATTAACCTAACTAATTAATTACTAATTTTGTTATACAATGCTAATCCCAAATTTTATGCTGAACATTCACTTGGTAAAGGACCCGAGACGTCTTCTTTTTTTCTCGTGACTGTCTCGTGTTTTTCCCCTACCTTCCCGTGTCTCTCCCATTCCCTTTCTTCTCCCCAGTTCTTCTTCCCTTCTCTTTTTTTTTTAAAGTTAAGCTAAAAATTTGAATTGCAGTAATATACTCACGCAACCACACGTTCCTCTCTCGAGTCAAACTACCAACTTACTCGAGTACCACTCGAGCATCAATGCTATGCAGTCACTCACGTCATTGACACACTTCCGCCACCGTGCACGTGCACGGTGGTCCACCTTGCCTGCGGCGACTCTCTACAGACCCCACACACCACAAATGATCCACTCGAGTGAAATCGTAGCCCAGAATTCAACTACAAGCCGAAATGAAAAATTCGACCTGTAGCTCAAGCATACGGAAACATCACCGATGGACGAATCACTCGTGCGGCCACCACACATCACCGGAGGTGATAAAAATTCGCCTGAACGTCACTCACATCACCCTCTAGCACCACCAAAAATCGTACTACACTCGGTTTCATAATGATACCACAATCAAGATTTTACAGAGCCTGGAAAAAATATGAGCTTAAACCCTACTTGTGATTCAAACACAAAACATATGCATTCGAAAAATAAATTGACATTTTTCTAGAATCAAAAGATTTACAAACTTGCTTCCTGTAAATTTACAGAAACTAAAATTAGCTAAATCTCCTAAAATTAACAAAAACTCTTTTTTGATTCATTTTAAAACTTCTGTTGTTCTTTGCTTAAAAATCAAGATTTTTATATTAAAAATCATAATTGTGTTTATGAAAACTAAATATAATATTGGATTTACAAATTTCAACATTTGAATTTTAAACGTTGATTTTCTTTTTAACCTGTAGCTTGAAATACAGATTTAATATCATACTGTTAAGCTTTAAACATGTTTTGCAGGCTTTGTTTAAACTAAACAAACTTGAATTTACACAATACAAAGTTTAAGTAGTTATATGAATAAGATTTGTAAGTTTATTTGCTTTACTTTGTACAAAGCTTGAAGTATTGATCAAGAACAGCTATGAAAGTTTCCAGTTCAAACCAACATACACAGAACAGTATGTTAAACTATATAAACACATATCATTAAGAAGAAAATATGAAAGCTAAGTTGAAATTAGTTTGTTTACTCACTTGATCAAATTTGAACAGAAGATGTCGAAGAAGACACTTGCAGGTGAAGCTTTCCTGAAACCCTCTTTGTTTATTTTTCTCTGTTTCTCTTTTTCTTTGTTTGTTTCAGTTTTTCTTCTTTTTAGTTTAAGTTTTGTTCAGTGTAAAATAGATAAACTGAAAGTTATAGGTAGATATATATAGATGCTTGAACACAAACAGGTGACAACTGGCCAGCCACTAAGTTTGACCAAACAAAAATCTTAGTATTAAATTTACTGCAAAATGGAAAGATATTGATCTTGGCTGCATGTACTTGTTTAAACAAGATGTTAGGCTAGTTAATGCTTATGTTTTTAATTATGATAGCAAGTAATAAATTGTTTACTGACAGTTGCTATTTAGTACAAAGATATTTATGTTATTTACTTTGTGTTGTACAAGATATTATCATTATTTCGGCTAGCAAGTTTAGTAAGATACAGGTTTTAATTTTATTATCTTTGAGTTGAAAACTTGTTTTATATTGAAGTGAACTTTGTTTTTTTTTTAGCCAATAAACTGAACACAGCACATATATGTATTATTCTTAGTGAACCTGCCTTTGATTTTGTTTCTTATGCCTCATTCCACTTGCATATACAGGTTATATGTTTTTTCAAACTTCCTGATATGATTTCCTAAAAGTTATTGTTAACATTTTTGTTTAGTTATAATGTTAGTTATATTTTATATGAAATTGTATACTTGTTCATATGATGTTTTTAACATTTTATTTAAGGATGTTGTGTTGTACAATTTGAATGTTGAAGATTGTTGTTTGGCTAAAATACTTGTATTTATATATTTCAAATTATAATTTATATTTGTAAATTTATATTACTTTGATTACATTTATAATATATGATTGTGTTTTATACTAGTTTTTGAATGTTTATACCTATATTGTTTTGCACTTCCATATTTATGTTTCATATTTTCATGTTTGTTTATTTTAAAACTTATCATTTTAAAAATTAAAATTGTATTCATATGTATTTTATCAAATATCAAAATATAAAGTCTTTGATTTGATTCTATTGAATAAGACAAATTTTGTTTTAAATGGTTTTGATATATTCTATTTAAATTTTCAAATCAAACTTTCTTTTATAAAACATATAACTGTTAAATATCCAAAATCTCATCAAGTTAACCATTGACAAGCTTATATTTAATTTAAATTAAATTAATTATTTATTAAATATGCTGTCAAAATTCCGGGTCGTTACATTCCTCCCCCCTTAAAAGAATTTCGTCCCCGAAATTTAAACAACAGTAAGTTCAAAAGCTTTTATATTAACCATCCAAACATACATATCATTCATACAATACCAAACAAACAAACAGTCCATGCTAACAAACAACACTAGTTATCCGAACATAAATCCGGATAAGCACTCCTAAATCTATCGAGAGTTTCCCAGGTACAATCTCTGGGATCCTCACTCCATTGCACCTTGACGAGTTTCACCACTTTGTTTCTGAGTTGCTTCTCGTCTCGGTCTACAATCTGAACTGGATTTCTGACTACAGTTAAATTTGGTTCCACTTCCAAATCTTCTTGAATTACAGGTTCCACAACCAGTGAGGGATCATGAACAAATTTCCTCAAATGCGATACATGAAACACATTGTAAATCCCAGACATCCGTTCTGGTAATTCAATCCTGTAGGCCACAGTTCCAATTCTCTCCAATACTTGGAATGGTCCAATGTATCTCGGAGCAAGTTTTCCCGTCTTTCCGAATCTTATAGCACCTTTAATTGGGGAAACTATAACAAAAACCAAGTCTCCGATCTCAAATTCCAATGGCCTTCGTCTTCTATCTGCATATTTCTTCTGACGATCTTGAGCAGCTTTCATCCTTTTCTTGATAAGCTCAACCTTCGCAGAAGCTTCACGAATAAGATCGAGTCTGAGCACAAGACGATCCTTCGATTCAATCCAACAAGCTGGAGATCTACACGGTCTTCCGTATAAAGCTTCATAAGGAGCCATCTTAATACTTGCTTGATAACTGTTATTATAAGAAAATTCCACTAAATGAAGATGGTCCTCCCAAGATCCTCCAAAATCTAAAACACAAGCCCGTAGCATATCCTCAAGAATACGATTCAGCCTCTCTGTCTGTCTGTCCGTTTGAAGATGATAGGCTGCACTTAATCTCAAATCTGTACCCATTGCTGATTGCAGAGCTTCCAAAATTTGGTAGTGAAAATAGGATCACGATCACTTACTATGTTGACTAGTGACACCATGCAATCGAACTATCTCTTTCAAGAAAATTTCCGCCAAAGAAACTGCAGTACGGGTTGCCTTAACTGGTATAAAATGGGCACTCTTAGTTAAACGATCTACAATAACCCATATACCGTCATTTCCTTTCCTGGTTCTAGGCAAACCATCAATAAAATCCATCGATATCATTTCCCATTTCCAGTTCGGAATTTCCAGAGGTTGCAATAACCCGGTAGATTTCTGTTGATCACCTTTAACTTGCTGACAAATGGCACAAGTGTTCACAAATCTAGCAACATCCTTCTTCATATTCGGCCACCAGAAAGCTCTCCTCATGTCTTTATACATCTTCGAGATTCCAGGATGAATATTCAATTTGGAACAATGACTTTCTGATAAAACTTCCTGCCTCAACTCCTTGTCATTCGAATCAAAGATTCTCCCATTGATCCTTAGCGTTCCTTGGTCATCAATTTCAAAACTGGGACACTGACCTTTCCTGACTCTTTTGGTGATCCTTCTCAACATCTTATCAGATTCTTGCTTGCTTGATATCCTTTCAATAAGAGATGGAACCACTTCCAGAAGAGATAAAACCGCGTTCCTATTGAGAGCATCAGCTACGACATTCGCTTTCCCCGCAGTGTACAGAATATCCAGATCATAGGATGCAAGAAATTCAACCCACCGCTACTGTCTCAGATTAAGGTCTTTTTGAGAGTATTGATATTTCAACGGTTTGTGATCCGTGAACAATTCGAATTTCTCTCCTAAAAGATAATGTCTCCAAATCTTCAGAGCAAAAACAATGGCAAGCAATTCAAGATCATGCGTAGCATAGTTCTTCTCATGAGGCTTTAACTGCCGACTAGCGTACGCAATAACTCTTCCATTCTGCATCAGAACTGCTCCCAAACCATACAATACAAGCATCAGTGTAAACCTCGAATTTGCTCTTTCCATCCGGAATAGCAAGTACTGGTGCACTAGTGAGCCTTATCTTCAATTCCTGAAAAGCTTCTTCATACTGAGGCGTCCATTTGAATTTCGCTCCTTTTCTGGTCAACTTAGTCAGATGCGAAGAAATCTTGGAATAACCTCTAATAAATCTCCTGTAGTAGCCAGCCAATCCTAGAAAACTACGAACTTCCGTCGGTGTCTCTGGCTATTTCCACTCAAGAATAGTTTCAACTTTCGCTGGGTCTACAGAAATGCCTTCACCCGAAACAATGTGCCCTAAAAATTTAACTTCCGATTTCCAGAAATGGCACTTCGAAAACTTCGCCTTCAGCACATTCTTTCTCAGAGTCTCCAATACAATCCTCGAATGTTCCCTGTGCTCTTCTTCGGATTTGGAATAGACCAAGATATCATCAATGAATACCAGCACAAACTTATTCAATACATCCCTTAAGACTCGATTCATGAGGTCAACAAAGTAGGCAGGAGCGTTGGTTAATCCGAACGGCATAACCAACCACTCATAGAAACAATTCGGTCCCCTAAAAGCAGTCAAGGGAATACTGTCTTCAGCTACCTTCAACTGGTGGAAACCCGAAGCTAGATCCAATTGAGAAAAGATAGAAGCACCATGCAACTGGTCAAAAAATCATCGATGCGAGGAAGAGGATATTTATTACGGATAGTCACTTTGTTCAATTCTCTATAATCCACACAGAATCTCAGTGATCCATCCGATTTGGTCACAAACACCGCCGCTGAACCCCAACAAGAAAAACTAGGTCTAATTAATCCCTTCTCTAAAAGATCCTGCGTCTGCTTAATAAACTCTTCTCTTTCCCTAGGAGCCATTCTCCTACTGGGTTGAATCACTGGCACAGCTCCTGGAATCAAATCAATACGAAACTCTATTTCTCGATGTGGTGGCAAACACTTAACTTCTTCAAAAACATCCGCAAAATCTTGAACCACATCGATGTCTTCAACTCTCTCTTCAGATGTCTCCATTCCATGCAGAATACTGCTCAAGTGAATTCCAGAATTATCACACGACACTCTGGCAATTCTACCTAGATCAGTTTCTAACGAAACTGTTCTCTCATCACAATTCAAAACGGCTTTATACTTATCCAGCAAATCCATACCCAAAATAAGATCAAATCCCTTAAAATTCAACACATATGGGTCACAAGAAAAACTGTGGGATAGATAAGAGATCTTCAAGTCCTTACAAATAGAGTCTAATTTGGTCACCCCTCCTATAGGATTAGACACCAAGATAGAACTATCTACTAATCTAGGGGTAAGAGAAAACTTTTCAACAGAGTCCAAAGAAATAAAACTCAAGGAAGCACCCGAATCAAACAAAACTCTAATATATTTTCCATCTAAAAGTAATGTACCTTCTAATACTCCTTTGCCCATCGAAGAAGAAGATGGTCCAGCTTCCAAAGCAAAAACTTTATTCTGAGGTGCTCTCTGCAGAAGTGGAAAGTTCTTGATCATGTGCCCTGGCTGATGACAATTAAAGCACAATGATTTCTGAACTATAGCTGATCCTGGACCACTCTGATGCGGTTGCTGCTGTTGCTGCTGGAATCCTTTCCTAGGACACTCATTTGCTAAATTCCCTTCCTGATGACAAATGTAGCACTTTCGGGGTCCGTTGTTATTCCCAGGTTTCTTCTTATTCGGTTTCCTCCATTTGGGATCGAACTTTCGCTTATTCGAATTAGTGAAATTCCCACTTGAAGTTGCAACTGAATCCACCGGCTTCTTACTCATCAAACTCTCATACCTCAATGCCATATCAATCAAATCAACAAAAGATCCCTTCAGAAGCACTGTCAACTTCCCATGGAATTCAGGCCTCAACCCTTGCACAAATTTCTCATTCTTTTTCAAAGGAGTATCGATGGGTCCTGGTCCATAATAAGAGAGCTCGTTGAATCTAGTTTCGTACTCCGAAATAGACATATTACCTGCTTCAAATTCAAAAAATCCTGATACATTTAGGTTCTCCCTGCCGTCGGCACATACTTCTCTTCAAACAACTCCTTGAATCTATCCCAAGAAATATCATCCTCAGAAATATTCGCAATAGTTGAATCCCACCATGCTGCTGCACCACCTTGCAGTTGCCACGATGCCATATGCCTCTTACGCTCATCAGTCAATCTCATGCTCTTGAAAATGCGTTCGCAAGAGCGTAGCCAGTCCCGAACTTCAATTATTGACTCTGAACCTTTGAATGGTTGACCTCCAAGATGTTTGAAATCCTTGCATAAGGCTGCAAAGCCAACTTGAGATGGTACTGGATTGACAGCCTCACTAACATTTTGACTCCGTCCATTATCTGTAGAAGTACTGGCCCTAACTCTGCCTCTTCTTCATGAACTCATGTTGGTCACCTGAACAGGTAACTCATCCATTTAGATAGACATATATAATATTATATGAAAATACAAATACGCACTCTCCAGAGAAATATAACATAAGATCCTAGGTACTCGCTCTACCTAGCGCTCTGATACCAACTGTGACGACCCGCCTTTCTCAACCCTAGAAAGACGTTTCATCACTAAGAAAGAAAGGGATAGAAATAGAAAAGAATAGAAAGAAAGAACAAATCAGAATCTCACAGCGGAATGGAACAAAATATAATACATCACATATCTATTACATAGTTATACATACATCAGAGTCGTACAATATCACATAACAGGACTGTCATATACATATATGTCCATACATACATCCAAAATACAGCATTACTAACTACACAGCGGAACTACATATATAGATACATACGTCTGGTCTTCTCCCTAAAATAGCTCCTCCAGAAAATCAACACTTCCAATACCTATCACTTGTCTACTCGTAAAAATTTGAGTAACCAAGAGTTTATGAAAACACAAAATATAAACTCCAGGTCAGACATGGGTCTGGTATGAGTAAATAGGTTAAAATTGCTTAACATTGAAAATCATTTGAAAATAAAGGTATCACGTAAGACTCCCCACAAATAAATACGGGTAAGTTTTTACCTTACGCTAACCAAAACATTTTATAGGAAATTCTGTGATATTATAATAGTGTCTAGGGTTTTCAAGTAAATAGAAAATAGCCGAAATTGTTACATTCATTAAATTCCAGCTACTAGCCACGAAAGTGGGTAATACAAATCAAAACCGTAGGGTCTCGTAGGGAAAATGGATTTCCAACAATGGCAGGGCTAGTGGGGTACCGCCCGTCACAATACGGGGCCTAGATCACCGTACCGAGGATTACTCCCTTCATCCCCTGCAACACAAGGCTGGAACCATTCCTTACTGAACAGTCCCGAACAAGATAACCCCGCAGTTGTGGCCAACAACTGCCCACAAAGCCGAAATAAAAAGGGACATCTAGACAGGGGAAAATCTTGTCCTGCTTGGGCATGACCCACCTAACCTTGCTGCATCTCCCCTGTTTTAGCCATTCCCGGTTGATGAGGCTTGAGGCTACGATTACCTTTAAATAACATATCACTTAGAATGCTCATCGTCCGCCTGACGATGTGTTGAAAGCATTCAATCCATACAAGTTCGTTCCGGGTTCGAACGAAACCGAAGGCATTATCTCGTTACACTCATTTTGGAATCACCCTCAGAGTTAACGACGATAACCCTTGCATTCTGGGACACCATCTCGATCACCATTTGATAAGTTATGACCTATCGTTTAATTTGGATCGATGTGGTTT
The DNA here is from genome assembly GCA_030765085.1 of Allium cepa. Taxonomy (NCBI): domain Eukaryota; kingdom Viridiplantae; phylum Streptophyta; class Magnoliopsida; order Asparagales; family Amaryllidaceae; genus Allium; species Allium cepa. The sequence continues at coordinate 946,733,189 of CM060943.1, read as the reverse complement.
TCGGAGAATCAAAAGTTGATTCTTCCGATCCCGGTCTCATCGGATCCAAATGCCATTTTAAGGGCCAAGTTGTCTATTTAACTTAACAGTTTAATTTAATATCAAGAATTAACATAATAGATATATCAGATAAATCATATACAGTTATCACAGGTATCCATAATATATCACAACATATCACAGAAATATCATGAAATAGATATTAAAGTAAATCAAACAGAATCATCAATGCATACCAAACAGTTTGGCTTTACTTAACCAAATTATTTGTCCAAGAATAAACTATTTTATTCAGTTAATTAATTACTGATTAATTAGCTAATTAATGATCAATTAATTAATTAGTTAATCATTAATTATTAATTTATTAATTATCTAACCTTTAATTAATTATTTAATTAATTAACTTCTATTCATTAACTATTACTCAATTACCCAATTAATTAGTTTATTCTTAATAATTAATAACTGACTTATTAAAATGAATTAATTATTTAATTATCACAAATTACCTTAATTATCAGTTTAATAGTATAATTCCTGATTAATCACTTAAGTTAATTTCCATTAATTTACTTCCAGTAATTAGCTGACGTTATTAAGCTTTAAATTACTTTAACATATGATTTATTTTAATTAACAAATTTAAAGTTATCAATTTAAATCTTCAAGTATAAATTAATTAACATCTTAATTACTTATTAGTAATCACCTGTCTTACCTACTTACTTTAATAAACCTGTAGATTAATATTAACCTAACTAATTAATTACTAACTTTGTTATACAATGCTAAACCCAAATTTTATGTTGAACATTCACTTGGTAAAGCACCCGACACGTCTTCTTTTTTTCTCGTGACTGTCTTGTGTTTTTCCCTTACCTTCCCGTGTCTCTCCCATTCCCTTTCTTCTCCCCAGTTCTTCTTCTCTTCTTTTTTTTTTTAAAGTTAAGCTAAAAATTTGAATTGCAGTAATATACTCACGCAATCGCACGTTCCTCTCTCGAGTCAAACTACCAACTTACTCGAGTACCACTCGAGCATCAATGCTACGCAGTCACTCACGTCACTGACACACTTCCGCCACCGTGCACGTGCACGGTGGTCCACCTTGCCTGCGGCGACTCTCTACAGAACCCACACACCACAAATGATCCACTCGAGTGAAATCGAAGCCCAAAATTAAATTACAAGCTGAAATGAAAAATTCGACCTGTAGCTCATGCATAAGAAAACATCACCGATGGACGAATCACTCGTGCGGCCACCACACATCACCGAAGGTGATAAAAATTCACCCGAACGTCACTCACATCACCCTCTAGCTCCACCAAAAATCGTACTACACTCGGTTTCATAATGATACCGCAATCACGATTTTATAGAGCCTGGAAAAAATATGGGCTTAAACCCTACTTGTGATTCAAAGAAAAAATATATGCATTTGAAAAATAAATTGACATTTTTCTAGAATCAAAAGATTTACAAACTTGCTTCCTGTAAATTTACAGAAACTAAAATTAGCTAAATCTCCTAAAATTAATAAAAACTCATTTTGATTCATTTTAAAACTGCTCTGTTGTTCTTTGCTTAAAAATCAAGATTTTTATATTAAAAATCATAATTGTGTTTATGACAACTAAATATAATATTGGATTTACAAATTTCAACATTTGAATTTTAAACATTGATTTTCTTTTTAACCTGTAGGTTGAAATACAGAGTTAATATCATACTGTTAAGCTTTAAACATGTTTTGCAGGCTTTGTTTAAACTAAACAAACTTGAATTTACACAATACAAAGTTTAAATAGTTATATGATTAAGATCTATATATTTATTTGCTTTACTTTGTACAAAGCTTGAAGTATTGATCAAGAACAGCTATGAAAGTTTCCAGTTCAAACCAACATACACAGAACAGTATGTTAAACTACATCAACACATATCATTAAGAAGAAAATATGCAAGCTAAGTTGAAATTAGTTTGTTTACTCACTTGATCATATTTGAACAGAAGATGTCGAAGAAGACACTTGCAGGTGAAGCTTTCCTGAAACCCTCTTTGTTTCTTTTTCTCTGTTTCTCTTTTTCTTTGTTTGTTTCAGTTTTTCTTCTTTTTAGTTTAAGTTTTGTTCAGTGCAAAATAGATAAACTGAAAGTTATAGGTAGATATATATAGATGCTTGAACACAAACAGGTGATAACTGGCCAGCCACTAAGTTTGACCAAACAAAAATCTTAGTATTAAATTTACTGCAAAATGGAAAGATATTGATCTCGGCTGCATGTATTTGTTTAAACAAGATGTTAGGCTAGTTATTGCTTATGTTTTTAATTATGATAGCAAGTAATAAATTGTTTACTGACATTTGCTATTTAGTACAAAGATATTTGTGTTATTTACTTTGTGTTGTACAAGATATTATCATTATTTCGGCTAGCAAGTTTAGTAAGATACAGGTTTTAATTTTATTATCTTTGAGTTGAAAACTTTTTTTATATTGAAGTGAACTTTGTTTTGTTTGAGGCAATAAACTGAACACAGCACATACATGTATTATTCTTAGTGAACCTGCCTTTGATTTTGTTTCTTATGCCTCATTCCACTTGCATATACAGGTTATATGTTTTTTCAAACTTCCTGATATGATTTCCTAAAAGTTATTGTTAGCATTTTTGTTTATTTATTTTGTTAGTTATATTTTATATGAAATTGTATACTTGTTCATATGATGTTTTTAACATTTTATTTAAGGATGTTGTGTTGTACAATTTGAATGTTGAAGATTGTTGTTTGGCTAAAATACTTGTATTTATATATTTCAAATTATAATTTATATTTGTAAATTTATATTTCTTTGATTACATTTATAATATATGATTGTGTTTTATACTATTTTTTGAATGTTTATACCTATATTGTTTTGCACTTCCATATTTATGTTTCATATTTTCATGTTTGTTTATTTTAAAACTTATCATTTTAACAATTAAAATTGTATTCATATGTATTTTATCAAATATCAAAATATAAAGTCTTTGATTTGATTCTATTGAATAAGACAAATTTTGTTTTAAATGGTTTTGACATATTCTATTTAAATTTTCAAATCAAACTTTCTTTTATAAAACATATAACTGTTAAATATCCAAAATCTCATCAAGTTAACCATTGACAAGCTTATATTTAATATAAATTAAATATTTATTAAATATGCTGTCAAAATTCCGGGTCGTTACAGAAATACTCGGGTCATTCGAGTGTATGACTCGAAGTAAGGGAGTGGAGGACTCGAAGCAGACCTGGGTGCACTCGAGTAATGTTGTTTCAGACTTTTGTCACCTGGAAGCAGAATTTGATTTGAACCTATTTAAAAATAGTAATGGATTTAAACCAAGTTTAAATCTAATTTGAAGCATGAATTCAAAGTTTTACCTGAATTCAAATCTGAAATAAAATAAAGTTTTAAAAAAAGAAATGAAATATGGGTTTTCTTTCAGGTTTAAAAACCTGACAACTTCAGGTTTTGAAATTCAATGGTAAAATCTGAAACAAAATTTGAACTGTGTTTGAAATATTAAAAGTTCAAAGTATAGATTCAAATGAATTTTTGAATCTAAGTTTTTAAAAATGAATTTGATTGTAAATCAAGAATTAAAAATCAAATTTTTAAAAAAAAGCAAGTTAAACCCAAGTTTTAAATTCAAGGTTAAACTAATGGATTCAAGTTTTTTCTCGAATTCAAATCTGAAATTTTAAATCAGTTTTTTTTAGTTATATATATAAAACCAGTTTAAATAAAATAGTTTTGAAAAGTAAATTTGTTTCAAAATAATATTTGAATTGATTTTGGGTATAGTTCTTTTTATAAAGGAATTTACGAATGGAAAGTAAATAAATGGTTTTAACTTAAATTTGCAAGTTAAATATTAATGTATTTTGGTAATTTAAATTTAAATTAAGATTTAAGTAGTTTAATTTAAAAGCCTTCCTTATATAAGTACATATGTAAATAATAAATGTTATTTACATTTATTTAAAAGATTATAAAATTGAATTTAAATTTGGGAAATGTTTAAATAATAATCATTTTGAATCTTGAATTCAAATGATATTTGAATTTAAATTTAAAATGTAATGTTAAATACACTTTAATATTAATGAAATTATTAATAGAAATGAATTGCCTTAGAGATAATCAAGGTAATAAAATAATTTAATTAATAAGATAATTAAAGAATGATTTATTCAATTAATAATTTAGATTAATTTATAATTAGAAATAATTGATAATGTTTAAATCTAAGATAATTTCTTAAAAAGTAATTAAGGAAATGTCATCAGTTAGTGATTAACTAAGAATTATTAAATAACTAATTAATGTGAATAAATTTAATAATTAATTAAATTAATTAATCAAGATAATCATTTGTAAATTGTGAAGTAATTACTTAATGGAAGTAATTAAGATGATTAATTACTTTTGTAATTAATTTTGGTGAAAGGATTAAATTAAGTTAATTAATTTACTTTAATTAATTTGAGAAAATCAATTGATAAATTAATAAATGTAATTACTTAGTGTATTCAATGGAGCATAATTACTTAAGGAAGTAATTAAAGTTAATTACTGAATGTAATTAGCAAAAGATGATCTGTTAATAAAGTAATTTGGTAATTACTTTTGAAATTAATCAAAGGATTAATTAAAGGAGATAATTAATTATGGGATAATTAATTTATTAATATGAGTAATTAAGGTGGTTAATTACTGTTTGATATTAATCAAAGGTGATTAATAATTGTGTTTAATTAAAGATTAATCACTTAATGTGATTAAGTTAAATAAAGTAATTTAATTTAAATCTAAATTAGAGATCATTAATTATTATAATTAATGATGCAATTAAGAATTGTTTAAATTACGGAATAATTAATAATGTGGTGATTAATTTGTGTAATTAATTAAGAAAAAATGTAATTAAGTACATTTAATTAAGTAAATGAAGTAATTAAATGTTAATTACTATGAATGATTTAGGATAATTAATTTGTGAAATTAATTAAAGACTAATTACCTATTGTAATTAGTGAATGATTAATCAAAGGTGTTAATCAAGATGAATATTTAGAGATTAATTAATTAATTTGATTTATAATTAATTATTGGTTGTGTAAGCAAGATTTATAGATGAAGTAATTAATTTAATTTACTTTAAATTAATTAGAGGTTGAAGTAGTTAATTTGATTCATTTTAAATTAATTATATATTGTGATTTATAAATCATTGCTTATGAATGATATGGATATTTCATTTGATGATTGTGAATTCAAATATGACATGAATAATATCTATGTGATATGGATGCATAGTCAAATATGACAATATTTGTTATCTGTTTGGATGATAATATTAATTATCTGTTTATGATGATGATGTGATTATCTATTGTGATATTATGAATATTCCATCTGTGTGTATTTTGATTATATTGAATTAAACTGTTAAGACTAAATAGACAACTTGGCCTTAAAAGACACGTTTTGGATTGTGATGAGTACGGGATCGGTTTTCCACATTTGGAACATCCAAAAACCACATCGATTCCAAATTAACGATAGGTCGTTAATCTGAAGTGAAGATGAAGGTTCAGAATGCAAGGGTTATTGTCGTTGACTCTGAGGGTGATTCCAAAATGAGTGTAACGAGATAATGCCTTCGGTTTCCTTCAAATCCGGAACGAACTTGTATGGATTGAATGCTTTCAACACATCGTCAGGTGGGCGATGAGCATTCTAAGAAATGTTCTATAAAGGTAATCGCGGCCTCAAGCCTCATCAACTGGGAATGGCTAAAACAGGGGAGGTGCAGCAAGGTTAGGTGGGTCATGCCTAAGCAAGACAAGGATATTCCCCTATCTAGATGTCCCTTATTTTTCGGCTGTGTGGGCAGTTGGTTGCAAAGAACTGCGGGGTTTATCTTGTTCGGGACTGTTCAGTAAGGGATGGTTCCGGCCTTGTGTTGCAGGGGGTCGGGAGTGATCCTCGGTACGTTGATCAAGGCCAGATACTGTGACGGGCGGTACCCCAGTAGCCCTGCCATTGTATGGAATCCACAATCCAATAAGTGCCAACGGTTTTGATGTATTACCCACTTTTGTGGCTAGTAGCTGGAATTTAATGAATGTAACAATTTCGGCTATTTTCTATTTACTTGAAAACCCTAGACCTTTTATAATATCACTGAATTTCCTATCAAATGTTTTGGTTAGCGTAAGGTAAAAACTTACCCATGTTTATGTGTGGGCAGTCTTACATGATACCTTTTATTTTCAAAAGGTTTTCAAAATTAAGCAACTTTAACATGTTACTCATACCAGACCCATGTCTGACCCGACGTTTATTTTTGTTTTCATAAACTCTCGGGTACCCAAATTTTTACGGGTAGCCAAGGGATTCAGGTTAGCTTTGACGAATTCTTGAGGAGCAATGGAGCAGGAGGCTTCAGCGTTGTAGATATATATAGTTCCGCTGTGTTGGTATCTCTGAGTCGTATTGGTTGAATTGGATTAACTTAACAAGTGTTTATAACTGTCTAGTATGTGATGTAGTATCTGTATAACTCTGACTGATGTTGTATATTATGTAAATACTTATGTCATTATTATAATTTATCCGTTCCGCTGTGAGATTCTGATGTTGTTGTTCTTTCTTCTCTATCTTTTCTATTTTCTCATCCCTTTCTTTCTTCAAGACGATACGGTTTTCTGGGCGTAGAAGTCCGGGTCGTCACAGTTGGTATCAGAGCGCTAGGTTGAGTGAATACCTAGGCTCTATGGTGATTTCTTTCTTGAGAGTGCGTAGTTGTAATTTTGATATATTTATTTATTTATTTATTTCTACCTATTGTTGGGTTACCTGTTTCGGTTTTCCAATGAGCTATAAGGGTAGATAGGGTAGTGGTGTGTGTAACACAGCTACCAATGGTTGGAGCTTGAATGTTTGAGGTTGGAAGTGTATTTGTCGAGACTTTAGACCTTTTACCGTCTTGAGTGGGCTTTAAGTGGTATGAGGATTTCATCAATCTCTGAAGGAAATATGTTAAGATTCGGAGTTCGTTTTGAAGTGTAAGAGTTTGGATGAGCTAGTGTTTAGATCGGTCGGGTGGAAAGAAGCCAGTCATGATATCTTGATACATCAAGGTGTAGTAGTTGTGTGACGAGACACAGTGACTATGGATGTCTTCGAAGATGTTTCTTTAGAACAAGTTAAGGAAGAGTGTCTGCTTCGGTGTTGTAGCTGAGTTCAGTAGAATGTTTCTGTTGGTTTGAGGTCCGAGTTTCTCGAAGCGCTTTGGATTAGGAAGTCTTCTGGCTTAGCAATTTTTCTTGGGGTAACTTCAGAAGCAGTAGAGTAGTTCAATTTCTTCGATGGATTGGCCACATAAGCGTAAGCTGTTCTGATTAGTTAAGAGAGAAGGCAATATCTTTGGAATGAGGCTGGATTGATCGCAAAAGTGAATTGCGATAGTTTAAGTGTTCTTTTGTGTTTCAGAGATATTTTTCTGGATGTCTTCAAGAAGTCAGAGAATTGCTAACCTCTGGAGGTTGTGTTTGGTATCGACTGGATTCCAGAAGTGGTACCAATGGTTCAGATTAGTAATAAGATGATTTTTGAGTTTGGTGAAGTAGCTCGGATTTTGGAGGAACTTCTGAGTTTTCTTTTTGGATCTGTGGAACCCTAATGTTGGAATGCATTGTCCAGTCTGTGCTTGAGTTCATAATTTGCATTTTCATCTGTTCAGTCTGAGTAGCGCAGTGGAAGCATGATGGCAGCTGTTTTAGTTTGGAAGCAATTGGATGTTTCAATGTTTGGATTGGAGAATAAGAAATTTTTCAGCATCTTAAGGCCAGTTTGGAGTGCATCTGTTTTATCTTTTCCGGATGAGAGAAGTGAGTTCTGTTTCCTAATTTGGAATAGAGTTTGTGTTCTGAGTTTTGGTTGATGTTGGGAGATCATTTTGTTGAATTGTTTTTGGTCCAGTTTATTTCTAGGAGCACCGGCAAGGGTTGAGCTGATCAGGGAAGATGTAGACAGCCCAGGATCGTCCGTAGAGTTTTGTGGATAAGATACGAAGGAATTTGGATCCCCGAGTCGGAGATTTGATTCTGGATAAGTGTTTAATCTTCAGGATTTAATCAATTTGGATAACTGGAATTCATTGTGTTTCACGTATCTCTGAGGGAATACGTGTAAGATTTATCTCTGGTTATAGAACCAGCAGTTTTGGGTAGTTTTGGTTGTTGATTCAGACTTGTCTGTAGTCTAATATCCTATCTTTTTTGGTAGATCTTGATGAGTGGAAACTCTGTAGCTTAGTAGCATTGGTTGTTTGAGTTCTGTAGAACGAGTATCCCGGTATTTATACTTGAGGAAACTCGAGAAAATTCTATCCGGAATTTTGTCTGCAAAGTTAGATTTGTTTGTTTGGATGAATTGGTTTCTATGATTGATATATGCTTGTGTTTTAAAATTTAAATCTTTAATTAGATTATTAAATTACCTTTGTTTTAAATTTCGAGGACGAAATTCTTTTAAGGGGGAGGAATGTGACATCCCGGAAATTTGGAGCAATATCAATTTAATAATCTATATTAAAAATTAAATTGATTTATAATAATTTGAATTGATTTAATAATCTTCTTTTAAATAAATATTTAACTGATAGTTTATCTTTTAAAAACTAATTTAATTTGTTTCTATTTAGAATGTATATTTGAATATATTGGTATATATTATAAAAAGATAAGTTTTGTCTTTTGATTTAATAGATAAAGCTATGTTTTCTAATTTTAATATTTTTGGTAATTCGGAAATTTTATTTAATTTAATATTAAATAAATAATAATATGATTTTAAAATAACTCAAGATAAATTTAATTCGTTTAAAAATAAATTCTAGTCTAGGTTTAAATTTAAATAAAAAGATTGTTTATTTTCTTTTTAGTATAGTTTGATAAAATATGTTTTAAAGATACTCAAGATAAGATTAAAATTTGTTTAAATGATTCTAAATTAAATTTAAAATTAACAAAGGTTGTTTTGATTTTAAATGTGGTTAATAAAATAAGTAATATATTTTGGTAGTGATAATTTCATTTATAAATCATTTTAATTTAATAATGAGTTATATTTAAACAATATTAATAGTGCAATATCTTTACAAATGGATTTTAATATAGATAGAAATTGTTATTTTAAATTTATTTATATATATGTATATGTATTTTGGAAAGCTATGATTTGTAAATTTAAAACAAAGTAAACTTTATAACACTAAACTTAAGTATAAATCAAATGTATGATATTAACATAAGTATAAAATAAAATAATTTTTATAATTTTAAAATATAAAAGGAAAATAAAATAAAAAAACACACTCACATGTTAGAAATAGAATTAAATACTTAGGTTAAAACTTATAACAAATTACTATAACAACCTTATATTTATATACATAAAGTATACATGCACATATGGTAGGAAAGCATAACCAGGCAAGAAAATCTAAGCAAAGTAAAAATAAAACAAACTTATATCTATGAACATTAAGTATGAAAGCAAACCAGGTTTGTGTAATAAAAAATATATAATAAAAGAGTAAAGCCTGTAAAATAGTGATGCAAAAACAAGAAGCAAATCTATAAACAAAACAAGAAAAGTATAAAATAAAAGCATGAAGTACTCAAAGCATTTAATGCTTTCATATTCAACTGAAAAAAAAAAGTGCTCTGACCTATACATATAAATAAAAGAAAATTGTACCAGGCTTTGTAAGAATGTTGCCTGTAAAAGATGCAGACAAAAACAAAATATGAAAAGGGATAAAACAAAATGCAAAGCAAAGTATAATTAAAAAAAAAATACAAAGGAACATAAAGCGCTTAAACAATAAATGCCTTCACCTTAGCAGCAAATCATGGTCAACTCGAGTTGTATTTCCAGCCTCAAAAATCAAATATCTTGCCTGATACAAACAAGAATATAATTATATGCATGTGCTTAACCCAGTTATCACCTTCCTCTATAAACTGCTTTATATTCATGCCATCTCCTTTAGCTTGTTCAAATCATAGTAAACCCGACATAGACAAGTATTTCTATTCTGTTTACAACTGAAGCATTACAACAAGGCAAGATGAATTAAAGAAAAAAAAATCAGGCAAAACTACTTTCCAGTTTTTAAAGTTCTAACTGTTCAAACAATGGTGCTCTGTTCCTTTTCTTTAATCAAGGTGAGTAACTTTGATTGCTAAAAACTTAAGTATTTAAACTAGTTGCAAGATTTAAAATCTGGAGTAAGTGTGATTTGTATGTATGAAATTTTCTGTGCATATGAATGATGTCTCGATATATTATGAAGTCTCTGTAACAAACTTAGTAATTTTGTTTCCAAGCTTGAGTTTGATCCAAACTATTTTTGTCACTTGATCTAATAGCTTTTACGGTTTATAATACAAACATAAATTGTTTGTTTCAACATAATTTAGAGTTTAAGTTTTATTCAAGTTGAACTAAAGTTGAATATTGTTCAGGAAAAATCAAATAACAGAATAAAACTTGTATAAGAGAAAAACCAAACCTTTTAGATGTTAAATTCAAGGATATACTTTGAATCTCTATAACAAAGTATGAATTTTAAAAATTAAAATAGGATTTTTAATACTAGGAATTTAGAGTAGTTCTGGTTTGAACTTAAAGTGCAAATTTGGGATTTTTGGGGTGATCATTGTTGGTTGGGTGGTCGGACTCTGCTTGATGATGGATGAGCTTACCCAGGTGATGGGAAAAATGGTTGGTGGTTGGTCTCAGCACGGGGTTGATGGTGGTCGTAATTTGAAGTTTGTAACCCTAAATTTTTATGGTGATTGAATTTTTTATCACCGCGACGTCCACTTTGCATCGAGTTGCACGCGGTCTTAGGAGTTGATAGCTTGGTCGAAGGCAAGTTCATGGCCGGAGTTTTGCGAGTTCTGGTGGCCGAGGTTGGGTAAACGGCACGTTGACAGGTTTGGGAAGGATTGGGTCTTGTGTTTCCAGGTTTTGCTTTTTACTGCTCGTTTTTAATTTGGGCATGGTGGTGGATTTTGAGTAGTCGTGATATTATCTGAGGTTAGTCGGCGATGTTTGGGGTTTGTGTGGATGGCCGAAGGTCGCTGGGGCCACGGTGCACATGCACCGTGCCATTGAAGTGCTGGAGTGTTTTGTGGGTGGTGCAGGGTTTTTGGGTTCGGGAAATACTCGGGTCGTTCGAGTGTATGACTCGAAGTAAGGGAGTAGAGGACTCGAAGCAGACCTGGGTGCACTCGAGTAATGTTGTTTCAAACTTTTGTAACCCGGAAGCAGAATTTGATTTGAACTTATTTAAAAATAGTAATGGATTTAAACCAAGTTTAAATCTAATTTGAAGCATGGATTCAAAGTTTTACCTGAATTCAAATCTGAAATAAAATAAAGTTTAAAGAAAAACTGAAATATGGGTTTTCTTTCAGGTTTAAAAACCTGCCAATTTCAGGTTTTGAAATTCAATGGTAAAATCTGAAACAAAATTTAAACTGTGTTTGAAATTTTAAAAGTTCAAAGTATAGATTCAAATGAATTTTTGAATCTAAGATTTTAAAAACGAATTGGATTGTAAATCAAGAATTAAAAATCATATTCTTAAAAAAAAAGCAAGTTAAACCCAAGTTTTAAATTCAAGGTGAAACCAATGGATTCAAGTTTTTTCTCGAATTCAAATCTGAAATTTTAAATCAGTTTTTTTTAGTTATATATATAAAACCAGTTTAAATAAAATAGTTTTGAAAAGTAAATTTGTTTCAAAATAATATTTCAATTAATTTTGGGTATAGTTCTTTTTATAAAGGAATTTACGAATGGAAAGTAAATAAATGGTTTTAACTTAAATTTGCAAGTTAAATATTAATGTATTTTGGCAATTTAAATTTAAATTACGATTTAAGTAGTTTAATTTAAAAGTCTTCCTTATATAAGTACATATGTAAATAATAAATGTTATTTACATTTATCTAAAAGATTATAAAATTGAATTTAAATTTGGGAAATGTTTAAATAATAATCATTTTGAATCTTGAATTCAAATGATATTTGAATTTAAATTTAAAATGTAATGTTAAATACACTTTCATATTAATGAAATTATTAATAGAAATGAATTACCTTAGAGATAATTAAGGTAATAAAATAATTTAATTAATAAGATAATAAAGGATTATTTATTCAACTAATAATTTAGATTAATTTATAATTAGAAATAATTGATAATTTTTAAATCTAAGATAATTTCTTAAAAAGTAATTAAGGAAATGTCATCAGTTAGTGATTAACTAAGAATTATTAAATAACAAATTAATTTGATTAAATTTAATAATTAATTAGATTAATTAATTAAGATAATCATTTGTAAATTGTGAAGTAATTACTTAATGGAAGTAATTAAGATGATTAATTACTTTTGTAATTAATTTTGGTGAACGGTTTAAATTAACTTAATGAATTTACTTTAATTAATTTTAGAAAATCATTTGATAAATTGATAAATGTAATTACTTAGTGTATTCAATGGAGCATAATTACTTAAGGAAGTAATTAAAGTTAATTACTGAATGTAATTAGTAAAAGATGATGTGTTAATAAAGAGATACAGGTAATTACTTTTGAAATTAATCAAAGGATTAATTAAAGGAGATAATTAATTATGGGATAATTAATTTATTAATATGAGTAATTAAGGGGGTTAATTACTGGTTGATATTAATCAAAGGTGATTAATAATTGTGTTTAATTAAAGATTAATCACTTAATGTGATTAAGTTAAATAAAGTAATTTAATTTAAATCTAAATTAGAGATCATTAATTAATATAATTAATGATGCAATTAAGAATTGTTTAAATTACGGAATAATTAATAATGTGGTGATTAATTTATGTAATTAATTAAGAATAAATGTAATTAATTATATTTAATTAAGTAAATGAAGTAATTAAATGTTAATTACTATGAATGATTTAGGATAATTAATTTGTGAAATTAATTAAAGACTAATTACCTATTGTAATTAGTGAATGATTAAACAAAGGTGTTGATCAAGATGAATATTTAGAGATTAATTAATTAATTTGATTTATAATTAATTATTGGTTGTGTAAGCAAGATTTATAGATGAAGTAATTAATTTTATTTACTTTAAATTAATTAGAGGTCGAAGTAGTTAATTAAATTCATTTTAAATTAATTATAGATTGTGATTTATAAATCATTGCTTATGAATGATATGGATATTTCATTTGATGATTGTGAATTCAAATATGACATGAATAATATCTATGTGATATGTATGCATAGTCAAATATGACAATATTTGTTATCTGTTTGGATGATAATATTAATTATCTGTTTATGATGATGATGTGATTATCTATTGTGGTATTATGAATATTCCATTTGTGTGTATTTTGATTATATTGAATTAAACTGTTAAGACTAAATAGACAACTTGGCCTTAAAAGACACGTTTTGGATTTCGATGAGTCCGGGATCGGTTTTCCACATTTGGAACATCCGAAAACCACAACGATTCCAAATTAACGTTAGGTCGTTAATCTGAAGTGAAGATGAAGGTTCAGAATGCAAGGGTTATTGTCGTTGACTCTGAGGGTGATTCCAAAATGAGTGTAACGAGATAATGCCTTCGGTTTCGTTCGAATCCGGAATGAACTTGTATGGATTGAATGCTTTCAACACATCGTCAGGTGGGCGATGAGCATTCTAAGAAATATTGTTCTATAAAGGTAATCGCAGCCTCAAGCCTCATCAACCGGGAATGGCTAAAACAGGGGAGGTGCAGCAAGGTTAGGTGGGTCGTGCCCAAGCAGGACAAGGATATTCCCCTGTCTAGATGTCCCTTATTTTTCGGCTGTGTAGGCAGTTCGTTGCAAGCAACTGCGGGGTTTATCTTGTTCGGGACTGTTCAGTAAGGAATGGTTCCGGCCTTGTGTTGCAGGGGGTCGGGAGTGATCCTCGGTACGTTGATCTAGGCCACGTACTGTGACGGGCGGTGCCCCAGTAGCCCTGCCATTGTATGGAATCCACAATCCAATAAGTGGCAACAGTTTTGCTTGTATTACCCACTTTTGTGGCTAGTAGCTGGAATTTAATGAATGTAACAATTTCGGCTATTTTCTATTTACTTGAAAACCCTAGACCTATTATAATATCATTGAATTTCTTATCAAATGTTTTGGTTAGCGTAAGGTAAAAACTTACCCATGTTTATGTGTGGGGAGTCTTACGTGATACCTTTTATTTTCAAAAGATTTTCAAAATTAAGCAACTTTAACCTGTTACTCATACCAGACCCTTGTCTGACCCGGAGTTTATTTTTGTTTTCATAAACTCTCGGGTACCCAAATTTTTACCGGTAGCCAAGGGATTCAGGTTAGCTTTGACGAATTCTGGAGGAGCAATGGAGCAGGCGGCTTCAGCATTGTAGATATATATAGTTCCGCTGTGTTGGTATCTCTGAGTCGTATTGGTTGAGTTGTATTAACTAGACAGGTGTTTATAACTGTCTAGTATGTGACGTAGTATCTGTATAACTCTGACTGATGTTGTATATTATGTAAATACTTATGTGATTATTATAATTTATCTGTTCCACTGTGAGATTCTGATGTTGTTGTTCTTTCTTCTCTATCTTTTCTATTTTCTCATCCCTTTCATTCTTCAAGACGATACGGTTTTCTGGGCGTAGAAGTCCGGGTCGTCACAGTTGGCATCAGAGCGCTTGGTTGAGTGAATACCAAGGCTCTTGGGTGATTTCTTTCTTGAGAGAGAGTATTTGTAATTTTGTTATATATTTATTTATTTATTTATTTATTTCTACCTATTGTTGGGTTACCTGTATCTGTTTTCCAATGAGCTATAAGGGTAGATTGGGTAGTGGTGTGTGTAACACAACTACCAATGGTTGGAGTTTGAATGTTTGAGGTTGGAAGTGTATTTGTCGAGACTATAGACCTATTACCGTCTCGAGTGGTCTTTAAGTGGTATGAGGATTTCTTCAATCTCTGAAGGAAATCTATTAAGATTCGGAGTTCGTTTTGAAGTGTAAGACTTGGGATGAGCTAGAGTTTAGATCGGTCGGGTGGACAGAAGCCATTCATGATATCTTGATACATCAAGGTGTAGTAGTTGTGTGACGAGACACAGTGACTATGGATGTCTCCGAAGATGTTTCTTTGGAACAAGTTAAGGAAGAGTGTCTACTTCAGTGTTGTAGCTGAGTTCAGTAGAATGTTTCTGTTGGTTTGAGGTCTGAGTTTCTCGAAGAGTTTTGTATTAGGAAGTCTTCTGGCTTAGTAATTTTTCTTGGGGCAACTTCAGAAGCAGTAGAGTAGTTCCATTTCTTCGACGGATTGGCCACATAAGCGTAAGCTGTTCTGATTAGCTAAGAGAGAAGGCGGTATCTTTGGAATGAGGCTGGATTGATCGCAAAAGTGACTTGCGATAGTTTAAGTGTTCTTTTGTGTTTCAGAGATATTTTTCTGGATGTCTTCAAGAAGTCAGAGAATTGCTAACCTCTGGAGATTGTGTTTGGTATCGACTGGATTCCAGAAGTGGTACCACTGGTTCAGATTAGTAATAAGATGATTTTTGAGTTTGGTGAAGTAGCTCGGATTTTGGAGGAACTTCTGAGTTTTCTTTTTGGATCTGTGGAACCCTAATGTTGGAATGCATTGTCTAGTCTGTGCTTGAGTTCATAATTTGCATTTTCATCTGTTCAGTCTGAGTAGCGCAGCGGAAGCATGATGGCAGCTGTTTTAGTTTGGAAGCAATTGGATGTTTCAATGTTTGGATTGGAGAATAAGAAATTTTTCAGCATCTTAAGGCCATTTTGGAGTGCATCTGTTTTATCTTTTCCGGATGAGAGAAGTGAGTTATGTTTCCTAATTTGGAATAGAGTTTGTGTTTTGAGTTTTGGTTGATGTTGGGAGATCATTTTGTTGAATTGTTTTTGGTCCAGTTTATTTCTAGGAGCATCAGCAAGGGTTGAGCTGATCAGGGAAGATGTAGACAGCCCAGGATCGTCCGTAGAGTTTTGTGGATAAGATACGAAGGAATTTGGATCCCCAAGTCGGAGATTTGATTTTGGATAAGTGTTTAATCTTCAGGATTTAATTGTCAGTTTGGATAACTGGAATTCATTGTGTTTCACGTATCTCTGATGGAATACGTGTAAGATTTATCTCTGGTTATAGAACCAGCAGTTTTAGGTAGTTTTGGTTGTTGATTCAGACTTGTCTGTAGTCTGATATCCTGTCTCTTTTGGTAGATCGTGATGAGTGGAAACTCTATAGCTTAGTAGCATTAGTTGTTTGAGTTCTGTAGAACGAATATCCCGGTATTTATACTTGAGGAAACTCGAGAAAATTCTATCCAGAATTTTGTCTGGATAGTTAGATTTGTTTGTTTGGATGAATTGTTTGCTATGATTGTTAGCTTATGATTGATATATGCTTGTGTTTTAAAATTTAAATCTTTAATTAGATTATTAAATTACCTTTGTTTTAAATTTCGGCGACGAAATTCTTTTAAGGGGGGAGGAATGTGACATCTCGAAAATTTGGAGCAATATCAATTTAATAATCTATATTAAAAATTAAATTGATTTGATAATAATTTGAATTGATTTAATAATCTTCTTTTAAATAAATATTTAACTAATAGTTTATCTTTTAAAAACTAATTTAAATTGTTTCTATTTATAATGTATATTTGAATATATTGGTATATATTATAAAAAGGTAAGTTTTGTCTTTAGATTTAATAGATAAAGCTATGTTTTCTAATTTTAATATTTTTGATATTTTGGAAATTTGATTGAATTTAATATTAAATAAATAATAGTATGATTTTAAAAATACTCAAGATAAATTTAATTTGTGTAAAAATAAATTCTTGTCTAGGTTTAAATTTAAATAAAAAGATTGTTTATTTTCTTTTTAGTATAGTTTGATAAAATATGGTTTAAAGATACTCAAGATAAGATTAAAATTTGTTTAAATGATTTTAACTTAAATTTAAAATTAACAAAGGTTGTTTTGATTTTAAATGTGGTTAATAAAAAAAGTAATATATTTAGGTAGTGATAATTTCATTTATAAATCATTTTAATTTAATAATGAGTTATATTTAAACAATATTAATAATGCAATATCTTTACAAATGGATTTTAATATAGATAGAAATTGTTATTTTAAATTTATATATATATATATATGTATATATGTATTTTGGAAAGCTATGATTTGTAAATTTAAAACAAAGTAAACTTTATAACATTAAACTTAAGTATAAATCAAATGTATGATATTAACATCAGTATAAAATAAAATAATTTTTATAATTTTAAAATATAAAAGGGAAAAAAATGCACTCACATGTTAGAAATAGAATTAAATACATAGGTTAAAACTTATAACAAATAACTATAACAACCTTATATTTATATACATAAAATATATATGCACATAAGGTAGGAAAGCATAACTAGGCAAGAAAATTTAAGCAAAGTAAAAATAAAACAACTTTATATCTATAAACATTAAGTATGAAAGCAAACCAGGTTTGTGTAATAAAAAATATATATAATAAAAGAGTAAAGCCTGTAAAATAGTGATGCAAAGACAAGAAGCAAATCTATAAACAAAACAAGAAAAGTATAAAATAAAAGCATGAAGTACTCAAAGCATTTAATGCTTTCATATTCAACTGAAAAAAATAAATAAATAAAAATAAAAGTGCTCTGACCTATACGTATAAATAAAAGAAAGTTGTACCATGCTTTGTAGGAATGTTGCCTGTAAAAGGTGCAGACAAAAACAAAATATGAAAAGGGATAAAACAAAATGAAAAGCAAAGTACAATTAAAAAAAATATACAAAGGAACATAAAGCACTTAAGCAATAAATGCCTTCACCTTAGCAGCAAATCATGGTCAACTCGAGTTGTATTTCCAGCCTCCAAAATCAAATATCTTGCCTGATAAAAACAAGAACATTATTATACCTGCATGTGCTTAACCCAGTTATCACCTTCCTCTATAAACTTCTTTATATTCATGCCATCTTCTTTAGCTCGTTCAAATCATAGTAAACCCAACATTGACAAGTATTTCTATTTTGTTTACAACTGAAGCATTACAACAAGGCAAGATGAATTAAAGAAAAAAATCAAGCAAAACTACTTTCCAGTTTTTAAAGTTCTTACTGTTCAAACAATGGTGCACTGTTCCTTTTCTTTAATCAAGGTGAGTAACTTTGATTGCTAAAAACTTAAGTATTTAAACTCGTTACAAGATTTAAAATATGGAGTAAGTGTGATTTGTATGTATGAAATTTTCTATGCATATGAATGATGTCTGGATATATTATGAAGTCTCTGTAACAAACTTAGTAATTCTGTTTCCAAGCTTGAGTTTGATCCAAACTATTTTTATCACTTGATCTAATAGCTTTTAGGGTTTATAATACAAACAGAAATAGTTTGTTTCAACATAATTCTGAGTTTAAGTTTTATTCAAGTTGAACTAAAGCTGAATATTGTTCAGGAAAAATCAAATAACAGAATAAAACTTGTATAAGAGAAAAACCAAACCTTTTACATTTTAAATTCAAGGACACACTTTGAATCTCTGTAACAAAGTATGAATTTTAAAACTTAAAACAAGATTTTTAATACTAGGAATTTAGAGCAGTTCTGGTTTGAACTTAAAGTGCAAATTTGGGATTTGTGGGGTGATCATTGTTGGCTGGATGGTCGGACTCTGCTTGATGATGGAGGAGCTTACCCAGGTGATGGGAAAAATGGTTGGTGGTTGGTCTTAGCACGGGGGCGATGGTGGCCGTAATTTGAAGTTTGTAACCCTAAATTTTTATGGTGATTGAATTTTTGATCACCGCGACGTCCACTGTGCATCGAGTTGCACGCGGTCTTGGGAGTTGGTAGCTTGGTCGAAGGCGAGTTCATGGCCGGAGTTTTGCGAGTTCAGGTGGCCGAGGTTGGGTAAACGGCACGTCGACAGGTTTGGGAAGGATTGGGTCTTGTGTTTCCAGGTTTTGCTTTTGACTGCTCGTTTTTAATTTGGCCGTGGTGGTGGATTTTGAGTAGTCGTGATGTTATCTGAGGGTAGTCGGTGATGTATTGGGGTTCGTGTGGATGGCCGGAGGTCGCTGGGGCCACGGTGCACATGCACCGTGCCATAGAAGTGCTGGAGTGTTTTGTGGGTGGTGCAGGGTTTTTGGGTTCGGGAAATACTCGGGTCGTTCGAGTGTATGACTCGAAGTAGGGGAGTGGAGGACTCGAAGCAGACCAGGGTGCACTCGAGTAATGTTGTTTCAGACTTTTGTAACCTGGAAGCAAAATTTGATTTGAACCTATTTAAAAATAGTAATGGATTTAAACCAAGTTTAAATCTAATTTGAAGCATGAATTCAAAGTTTTACTTGAATTCAAATCTGAAATAAAATAAAGTTTAAAAAAAATGAAATATGGGTTTTCTTTCAGGTTTAAAAACCTGACAACTTCAGGTTTTGAAATTCAATGGTAAAATCTGAAACAAAATTTAAACTGTGTTTGAAATTTTAAAAGTTCAAAGTATAGATTCAAATGAATTTTTGAATCTAAGTTTTTTAAAAATGAATTGTATTGTAAATCAAGAATTAAAAATCAAATTCTTTAAAAAAAGCAAGTTAAACCCAAGTCTTAAATTCAAGGTGAAACTAATGGACTCAAGTTTTTTCTCGAATTCAAATCTGAAATTTTAAATCAGTTTTTTTTATTTATATATATATAAAACCAGTTTAAATAAAATAGTTTTGAAAAGTAAATTTGTTTCAAAATAATATTTGAATTGATTTTTGGTATAGTTCTTTGTATAAAGGAATTTACGAATGGAAAGTAAATAAATGGTTTTAACTTAAATTTGCAAGTTAAATATTAAAGTATTTTGGTAATTTAAATTTAAATTTAGATTTAAGTAGTTTAATTTAAAAGTCTTCCTTATATAAGTACATATGTAAATAATAAATGTTATTTACATTTATTTAAAAGATTATAAAATTGAATTTAAATTTGGGAAATGTTTAAATAATAATCATTTTGAATCTTGAATTCAAATGATATTTGAATTTATATTTAAAATGTAATGTTAAATACACTTTAATATTAACGAAATTATTAATAGAAATGAATTACCTTAGAGATAATTAAGGTAATAAAATAATTTAATTAATAAGATAATTAAAGAATGATTTATTTAATTAATAATTTAGATTAATTTATAATTAGAAATAATTGATAATGTTTAAATCTAAGATAATTTCTAAAAAAGTAATTAAGGAAATGTCATCAGTTAGTGATTGACTAAGAACTATTAAATAACTAATTAATGTGATTAAATTAATAATTAATTAGATTAATTAATTAAGATAATCATTTGTATATTGTGAAGTAATTACTTAATGGAAGTAATTAAGACGATTAATTACTTTTGTAATTAATTTTGGTGAAAGGATTAAATTAAGTTAATTAATTTAGTTTAATTAATTTGAGAAAATCATTTGATAAATTGATAAATGTAATTACTTAGTGTATTCAATGGAGCATAACTACTTAAGGAAGTAATTAAAGTTAATTACTGAATGTAATTAGTAAAAGATGATGTGTTAATAAAGTAATTTGGGCCATTACTTTTGAAATTAATCAAAGGATTAATTAAAGGAGATAATTAATTTGTGGATAAGTAATTTATTAATATGAGTAATTAAGGGGTTAATTACTGGTTGATATTAATCAAAGGTGATTAATAATTGTGTTTAATTAAAGATTAATCACTTAATGTGATCAAGTTAAATAAAGTAATTTAATTTAAATCTAAATTAGAGATCATTAATTAATATAATTAATGATGCAATTAAGAATTTTTTAAATTACGGAATAATTAATAATGTGGTGATTAATTAATGTAATTAATTAAGAATAAATTTAATTAATTATATTTAATTAAGTAAATGAAGTAATTAAATGTTAATTACTATGAATGATTTAGGATAATTAATTTGTGAAATTAATTAAAGACTAATTACCTATTGTAATTAGTGAATGATTAATCAAAGGTGTTAACATGGGATGATGAAGAAGGAGAGGAAGTTTCGGATAGCAACTCAGAGGAGGCTAACTTGTGTTGTATGGCAAAATCAGAATTAGAAGCAAACTCCGAGGAATCTAGTGAGGCAGGTGAGTATTCCTATAGAGATCTTGTTTTTATGTGCTCAAATCTTACTAAAACAATTGATAGTCTTGAATCAAATATTGAAAAACTGAAATCTGAAAGGAGGAAACTCGCCCATGAAAATTCTAGGTTAGAAATTGAACTTGAAAATATTCAAAACCTAGAATGTAACCAATGTAAAATTTTAGATTCAGAATTGATAAGACTTAAGAATAACTCTGAGAATCTTGAAAAAGAAAACTTGAGTCTTAAGGAAAACTTTGACACTAGGAAAAGGGATTTTATAAATCGATGCACCTCACTTGTCACTGAAAACTCAACATTGAAAATCAAAGTCCAAAATCATGAGAAATCATTGAATAACTTTTCAAGAGGCGAAAAATCATTCAACATGCTATTGAGAAATCAAATTTTTGCTAATAATAGAAAAGGACTAGGTTTTGGGAAATCACAAGATGATGATAATACAAAAGGTAAAAGTGTCTTTGCTCGATCTGAAATAATTGGACATCATGCTGAAAATTATAGTCATAGGAAAAAGAACACGAAATTTAATCAAGTCAATTTAATGTGCATGATTTGTAGAAAATTTGGACATAATCAAAATAATTGTTGGTATAGACCGAAACACGTAAAAACTATACAAATTTGGGTTCCAAAAGGCACAAAAATAAAATCTTTGAAAGTCAAACAAATTTGGGTGCCAAAAGGAACATATATAAATAGTTTTGGGTCTCTACAAACATATGTTTCATATTCTGCCACTAACAATCATGGACCTATAAAAACAAATAGGTCACATAAATCTTTCATCGTGTAGGTGTGGTGGCAGGCTAAGGAACAACAACAGTGTTCTCTGGATTTTGGCTGTTCCGGAAACACAACGGGCGACAAAGAAAAGTTCCTTAGCCTAGTACAAAGGTGACAGAATCACAATGGACAACAACGAAAAAATATAGTAAAGGTAAAACAGATAAATATGTTGTTAACGCTAAAATTTGAACGCTAACACCCCGGTGTATGAGTTGTAGTTGTGAAAGCACCACCCGATAGCTCGGGAACAGATTACAAGCAGATAATAGCAGAAAAGCAGTAAACAACAACAATTTTATAGTGGTTCGGCTTAAGGGTATAGCCTACGTCCACTTTAAGTATTTTTACTAATGATCTCGTTACAAGCGGATACAATTCTTCCCAAGTACAATACACTTTGAATTACAAGAGACTTAGAACAAGTAGCCTAAACTTCGATGAAGATGAGAGTTTTCGAATCCATGTTGGATGTATGTGATCTCTTCTTGAAGTTGTTTGTAGCGTTCTTAGTGTCTTGAGAGCTTCAAGTGTTAGATTGGTTCGGAATGCAGCAGAGTATCGGCGCTTGAAGAGAGTGAGCCCAAAGTCCCCTCCTAGTTCGAGTTAGGGCTGTATTTATAGGTTTTTATCGGAGTTAGGTCGTAGGTCGTGACCGACCTAAGTAAGGTCGTAGGTCGCAGTCGACCTAAAAAGCACTGGCCTTCCTTCCATAAGAACATACGTGCTGATTTGTACAAGTCCAAGGTCGTAAACGACCTATCCCCTAGCGGCATGGCATAGGCGGCTTCTTTATTCATGCAGATAGGTCAAGAGCGACTTATCCTAGGTCGTTAGCGACCTATCATAGGTCGTGAGAACTTTCCTGTAGTCATAGCTGGAGTTCTTAAGTCGTTGAATCTCTTAGGTCGTGACCTTCCTTAGGTCGAAGTACTCTGTTAGGTCGTTGGGCAGTATTTTTATCTCCAAGTGCTAGGTCGTCTTCGACCTAAAGTAGGTCGTAGGTGGGCATCGACCTAGGGGATGGGATCTGACTTATCTCAATTGTGCTCGGCTCTTTTCTCAGCGAGTTGATAGGTCGCGTACGACTTGTTTTAGGTCGTAAGTCGGCTGAGATTTAGGTCGCTGAGACCACTTCATTCTCAGGTCGGTAGGCTATGGCTTTGTTTAGGTCGCATATGATTTAGGTCGTAAGTTTGGTGAGCCTGTAGGTCGCCAAATTCTATAGGTCGTTGTGTTACTTCAGTAATTAGATCGTCCCCTTTTTTAGGTTGCTTGTTCTTTTAGGTCGTGGCCTTTTTGGGTCGCTGCTGCCTTTAGGTCGAGACAGTCTTAGGTCGCAACACTTTAGGTCGCAGCTACCTTTAGGTCACTGAGCTTGATAGGTCGCTCTCCTCTCTAGGTCGAGACATCTTTAAGTCGCTAGACCATTCCTATAGCTTGGTCGTTCCATGTCTTTAGGTCTTATGTCGCTAATGAAGGGGAGTTAACATTTGCCCCTCGAAGTATACGCCTAGGTCGTAGGTCGTGTGCTTCGACTTTCTTAACTCGCATTCTGAAGAATTGCTAGGTCGCAAACGACTTAAGGAGAAAATTAGGTCGCGTAGTGTCGGTTCGTGTTCCACTGTCCTAGAATATAAATACCGTAGGTCGCTCCCTCCCCTCTTCATCTGTTTCAGCATCCATTCTGCCATTAACAAGCTTCTGAACTTCTCGAGGACGATTCTAATCAGCTCAATCTTGCAACTTTTCCATCACCAGATTGCGTAAGTGAGTTCTATCAACATTCGATCACATCCATCATCAAACCACGAACATTCCACTTGTCATTCTTAATGCATTTTCGTATGCTGCTTTTCCCCATAAGTCATGATTCGATTTTCTTCTTGATTGAGTTATCGTGGTGATTCTTGTGGATATAGCAGTATATCCGATGTATGGTGGATCTGAGGCAATTTGGATTGGATTTTTCGAGTGATCTGTGAGGATGTGGGAGGAAGATGGTAAACTACAGTGATTCAAATTAGCTGGTTTATAAATTTGGAAGAGATGAGGAAGGCTCTAATGGGTTAACGGGTTAATGGTAGTGATGATCTGGCAGCGTGTGAGTGGGGAATCGACCTTAGGGGTGTCTGTTTGAATGTGAACCATGCGACCTAATACTAATGATCTAACTCCCTCTTGAATGAGATAAAACTTAAAGCAGAGCGACCTCATAACGACCTAAGAAAGTAACGACTTAAGTTCCATGATGATTGAGATCTTAGGTCGCGGCTGACCTTACACTTAAACAAATCTGGACCATCTTACTCTGAACTAAAGTGCGACTTAAGAACTTGTTGACCTAGATTCCTGAATGACTGCAGAGGGACTCGACATGTCAACGACCTAATTCTTTTGTGGTATGGGCTCTAGGTCGCAGCCGAGCTAGGACTTGAACAGTTTTGCATTGTTTTGAACCCCTTGAACTTGCACAATGCGACCTAATGAAGCCCCGACCTATGCTAGGTCGCTGGACGACCTATGACTTGTGAAATTCTGTTGCACTTTGTTGTAGATTATCTCTAATGCTAATTAACCTGTTAAATGCAATATTTGCAAAAAAACTGGGACGAGTATACTGCCATTGACTGCCCACATCGAATGACAGATTAGTTGATAAAGAGTAATCAACTTAAATGAACTGTGTGAATGAAATACTATGAACTAATGAATTTAAATGAAGTGTTAAAGCAAAACTAAAATATCCAGTTAAAGTTGATTCGTTCGCATTAACACTACACTTGAGCTTTATATTAACAAGTCCTGAAATCTCATAGTCGATTAGTTGTCAACTAGTTCAATTTCAGTTATGTTTGATTTTTTTTTTTTAGTTCTGCACAACACTTCACACTTTTTAGGAAACGTGCACCTTCTCATCTGAACATCCAGTCGCTTATGTAGAATGATGTCTCAACAAGAAGAGATGATAGAACACGCTGAAGGGGTTTTCTCGGTTGCTATTCCACTAGAGAATCCTCTGGAAAGAACTCCTACCCTTTTGAAACAGCGGGCGCTTAATCAATTATGCGTTCAATTTGGCATTGCCGAGGCAGAAGTTTTACTCCCTGGACCAAATGACTCTGCTGATAGACCACCTTACGGTTTTGTTGCCATTAATCGACAAATGTGCTTGAGTGGAGCAATTCCTCCTTTTAATGAATTTCTCCGGCAAATCCTACTTCGATTGACGATCTCTCCTTTTCAGCTGCACCCCAATGGCTATGCTATTTTGATGGGATTGTGTGTTCTGTTCAGGAGGACTCTTGATCGTCTTCCGAGTTTTGAGGAAATCTGTTACTTGTGCACTTTTGCGAAGAACAAGGACCATCCTTCAATTGTAATTGTAAGAGGTGCGAGGAACCGCAAACTTATTTTGGATTTGTCGGAGAGTGCACATGGATTCCTGAATCAATACTTCTACATTCGTTGCCCCGCAGAATTTTACGCAGACTGGAGAGTAGGAAGTGAGATCTTTTTTCTCTTTAATTTTATTCTAAGTTTTACCTGGTTCGTATTGCTAGATGCTGATTCCATTCCTTATTTTTCCAGCACTTCCTCCTCCTTCTAGAGATTCCAGCCATAAGTCAGTTTTTGAAAGGCTAAGCACTGTGGCTGCTGAAGAAAGAAGCGCAAAATTTCTATTGACAGAAGAACTTCTTCATCAGTTTGAGCTTCTACATCGTTCTCGTTCCACTCAAATACATGAAGTTCCAACGGAGGTTCCTGATTCTCCGACGAGCACTCCTGATGCCCCAGTCTCCACTAAAGAGCACTTGCAGGGAGGAACCTCTATAGAAACTTCACTAGTTAAGTGTTCAATTCCGAAAGATGTTGCGGGGCCATCTGACAAGTCTGTACTTGCCCCAGTTACTGAAGAGGAAGAACCCCCTCGATCTACTAGTGAAGGAGTTAAGAAAGCAAGCTCCAAAAAACAAGATGGCGATGATGTTTTTGAGGGGTTGAGCGATTTAATTGTGACATCTCAAGAACTTTTCAAAGATGATGTTTCTAAAACTGTCTCTTCTGTAATCGAGGTGACATCTTCTTTTCAACAAATGTCAACTCCTCCTACTCAAGTTATCACTACCTCTATTCCACAGAGTGGTTTGTAACTCGATGCGCGTAGTTTACACGTTACACGACACTTTGGATTTCTCATCACTTCTATGCACTTATCTTCTTGTACTTTAAAGATTTCTAAAGCTTATTATTTTAATTCCAGATTCTCCTATGGGGCGCAGCAGCTCGTACTATGATGATTTCCAGCGCTACGGGAGGCGTAGCCAGTATGATTACAGGCGTTACCTTCCTTCTTACAGAGAGTCGGATGAAGAGAGGGCCATCAGGAAAGCCGACGAGAGACGAGCATATGAAGAACGTCGCCGAAGGGAACAAGAAAGACATGATCTTCCCCACAGAGATGATGATACCCAAAAGAGAAAAGCTCATGATGAGAGAGGAAAGAGTCACATAGACGATTCTTCTAGCAAGCGGGCTAGACTTACTGAAGAAACAACTCCTTCAGCTTCTGAACATGTCCCTGCTCAATCTCCTGCTCCCGTTCGCTCCGACATTCAAGCAATCATCAACCGGCCCGCATACCAAGTCGGGCAAGGTCCTCCCACTCTTCAAAGTCGATTTCCTCAGTGGTGCCTGAGAGGGGTTCGATTTGATCTCGACCTGGTTCCTCTCGACAAACCGGCTATGCTGCGAAATCTTGATACTGTCAGGACCGATATCGAAAGAATGTCGAACTGGCAAAAACTCGTCGACGAACTTCAGAGGGTTAACCGAGCCAATCTCGAGGCCATGCTAACACTGGAGAATGATAAGGCTGAGTGGCAGAAGACTCTCGAACAGCATGACGCCGAAATGAGAAGTATTGCTTCCTACAATGAAAAGCTGGAAGCGGAAGTAGAAAA
The DNA here is from genome assembly GCA_030765085.1 of Allium cepa. Classification (NCBI taxonomy): domain Eukaryota; kingdom Viridiplantae; phylum Streptophyta; class Magnoliopsida; order Asparagales; family Amaryllidaceae; genus Allium; species Allium cepa. The sequence goes on along the minus strand of CM060943.1, from coordinate 946,706,035 downwards.
ACTTAAGGAAGAATTAGCTACTTCATCTACTTTCCATTCTCAAAAGGAGAGCATGCTTCAGCAACAAGTATGAGATGCGCATGCCAGTCAAAGAGCAGTCGAAGATAAGCTTGCACACAACGAAAAGGTCATGGAAGAATATCGTGCTGAAACTGTACAACTGCGAGAACAGACCGGCTCTCAAAGCTTGGAGATAGAGTTGTTAAAAACTTGACTTGCTATGGCCGAAAAGGAGCGCGACGAGGCTGTTGCTGGTAAACTTGCGGCCGAAGAGGCTCATCAAGCAACCAAAGCTGATATTAGCTCCACATTATTCGATTTTTATCTGCACAGCATTTTGGGACGTGGCAGCCTTGCCTTTCTAGGCCCCAAGTATGAAATCACACTGGCTGAAGTTTGGGAGGCAGCACTTGATATGCTTGGTGGTAAAGGTGCTGGATATGCTGAGTCAGCCCTTGAAGAGCATTATCTTAATGATGAAGCCCGCGCCGCTCTTGCCAAGGGAAAAGAGTAGCTTTCCAGAGCGCGGGCCGGGACGGCGGAAGAGGTGCGTTTTGAGAAAGAAGTACCGCCTACTCCCTCTGAACGTCCTTTAGTTTCTCCCGAGGTGGACATTACAGGCTCTAGTGCTCATTCGCCGCCTCCTACAAGAACCGGGGTAATTACCCCTACTGATGAAGAGGCTTTGGAGGACATTGGGGCTCAGAATTATGAGATTGAACTGACGAAGCCAACATCTTCAGGTAATTTCGACATTGGTCCGATTCAGGTGGATTACCTGCTTATTCCTCAAAAATTTGATGAGCTTCTCGATTACCTCTTGAATCTCGATGAACCCATATCTCCCTTCTTTCGGGAAGATACTAACATTTTCAATTTTTCTTCTTCTGCAGTTGAAACAACAAGTGCCGTGCAGACTTCGCCTTCTCTGGTTATTCCTCCTCCATCTCTTCAGGTGACTCCTCCTTCTGCTTCACAACCTGGGTCACAAGAGGAGAAAATTGAGGCTCTTCATGGCTTGGATGACCCTATTGCTTCGCAAGAGCAAAAAGATGAGGGACTCGAAGGAGGCGAGATCTCTCCGGAGCGGACCCCTTCTGACGACGTAGTTTTGTCCGCTCTCGTTACTCCGGGGAGTGAGTCTTCTTCGAAGAGAAGAAAGAAGCATGGGACATCGAAGAGGAGGGGGAATAAAATTATCACCACTGAAGAGGAACCGGAATTGCACCAGTTGCACCTCCCTCCCCTTCTTCCCTTATGCCTTCAGACCAACCTGAAAGACCTGAAAAGCTAACCATTCGGCCGGGTAAAGGGTCTAAAGGCGGCAAGAAGAAATGAAGAGTTGAGCTTTTTGATTCCTTTTTTGTGTAATGGTCGGATGTTGTGCAGGCACCGGCCCCTGCCTTTTATTTTGAAACCTGTATCTGCAATATCTGCAATTGAATAAAATGATTCTTTATTTGTACAGACTTTTGTTTGAATTTGAGAATGCATTTATTATTCATTTTTGCACAAGTTTATTTATACGATGTTGCGGTGAGCTTGTGGTATGTTGTTTGAGCGTACTTTCCCGACATAGTTATACCACTTTGTATATAACTATACCATGTTGCCCCTATACCATGAGCTTACTGCAATATCGTATACTTTGAGGGGACTTGCACTCTCGTTTTCTAAAGAATAATCACTTCATTCTCGAAGAGAATTTTCGTAGAGTGCAACTTCCTTCATATAAGTTTCTATGCTTTGTCCTTCGAAGAAATCACTTTTTCCTTTTGCGTATGTATATATTTTGCCAAGTGAATTCTTCTATGTGGTAAAGCGGACCTCTGAATGTACTTTAACTTTCTTCCCCCTTCTTTTTTTTTAGAATAGGTAAATCGCTCTTCCTTTGAAAGTTAAAGTACGCTCTTGATGAGGATTTTTCTCTTTTTTTTTTTAATAAAAATTTGTGCCTCTGAGGAGAGATTTTTTCACGTTTCAACACTTGGAAGCTTTATTTCAATCTTGGTGAAACGTGTTCCTCCAAAGAGTTGTGTCTTTGAAGAAAGCCTTTTCACGTTTCAACACTTGGAAGTTTTATTTCAATCTCGGTGAAACGTGGGCTTCTGAAGAGGTCTTTCTTTTTAATTGTGTCCCCAGGAGGGGGTTGTACCTCTGAGGAGGGATTTCTCACGTTTCAACACTTGGAAGTTTTATTTCAATCTTGGTGAAACGTGTACCTCCAAAGAGTTGTGCCTTCGAGGAAAGCCTTTTCACGTTTCGACACTTGGAAGTTTTATTTCAATCTCGGTGAAACATGGGCTTCCAGGAAGGTCTTTATCTTGTTTTGCATTTCAACTTTGGTGAAGTGAAATTCCGAAGAGCGGTTGTTACACTTCAACTCCTGGCGAAATGTGCCTCCGAAGAGGGCTTTTATTTTGTTTGCATTTCAACTTTGGTGAAGTGAAATCCCGAAGAGCGGTCATAACACTTCAACTCCAGGTGAAATGGGCCTCCGAAGAGGGCTTTTATTTTGTTTGCATTTCAACTTTGGTGAAGTGTAATTCCGAAGAGCGGTCATAACACTTCAACTCCTGGTGAAATGGGCCTTCGAAGAGGGCTTTTATTTTGTTTGCATTTCAACTTTGGTGAAGTGTAATTCCGAAGAGCGGTCATAACACTTCAACTCCTGGTGAAATGTGCCTCAGAGAGGGTTTTCATCGCCTGGAAGTTACTCTCTCATGGTTGGAGGGTCATGACTCCTCCAATCTTTTTTGTTGAGTAGAGAACTTTCTTTTTTGTGGCGTATGACCCATTAGAGGTCTTTATCCTCCGAAGAGTTATGCCTCCGAAGAGGACTTGTGCTGCCGATGATGGCTTTGGTTGTTCCTCTGTTCACTTGCTTATGCCTTTTCAATGATCCTCTGCCCCTTTTTTTCTTTTCTTTTTTTGTACAAGTAACTTGTTTAATCCAAGGAAGTGTGCTTCATTGTCAGGCAATTTCATGAGAACGAGCACTAGCTTTTTAATTGGATGTTTGTTTGTTCAAATGATCTTAATTTATTAGCAAAGACCTGTTTTGTCGAAATCATAGGCCGTTCAATTGAAGTACTTCCTATTTAGGATTTGAATTCGGGGCTCCTGTGACTTGAAATTTGGCGAGAATCACTTGGTCTTTTTATGTGCAAGTTTCACTTCCATTGTCTGCAAAAATTCAAATCGACATTTCAGCAATACATTTTATGTACTTTTATATCGAAAATAAAGCAAACATGTAATAATAATAAGGAACACAAGATTTATAGTGGTTCGGCCAGGAATTTGGGCCTACATCCACTTTATATTTTTTCATTATTCACTTGCATCAGTTTTACAATTGCTTTCAATTACAAGAATCATACATTCGCAACTCTTTTTACAATATTTCAACAAAATTTTCAAGTAAAGTATGGACGCAAGTGATTGCTGTTCCATGCCCTTGGAATTTGATCTCCTTCAACAGTAGTGAGTTTGAATGTGCCGTCCAGAAGCTTCTGACCTATGACATATGGTCCTTCCCAATTTGGCCCAAACACACCTGTTGCTGTCATAATTCTCTTCAGGACTAGATCTCCAATCTCAAAGCTGCGTTGGCGAACTTTGGAATTGAAATGTCTGGCTATCCTTTGCTGATGAGCTGCAATTCTGAGATTAGCTTCATCTCTTTTTTCATCAAGGAAGTCTAGCGCTTCAAGCTGTAGCCTTTCATTTTCTGCTTGATTGAAATGGATCCTTCTGTGTGAAGGAACCTCTGTTTCTACCGGGATCATTGCTTCCGATCCGTATGCTAATGAGAAAGGAGTGTGCCCAGTCGCAGTTTTGTGTGTGGTTCTGTATGCCCATAGTGCAAGTGGTAGCTTATCGACCCAACCACCTTTTGCTCTTTCAAGTTGCTTTTTGATGGTTGATTTGATGATTTTGTTTACTGCTTCCACTTGCCCGTTTGCCTTCGGATGAGCAACTGCTAAAAAGCTTTTCTGGATTTTGAATTGCTTGCAAAAATCTTGGAATTCCTCGCTTTCAAACTGAGTACCATTGTCTGTGATTATTTTCTGAGGCACACCATACCTGCAAATGATATTCTTGGTCACGAAACTTATCGTCTTCTTAGAGGTGATAGTAGCCAATGGTTCAGCTTCAGCCCATTTAGTGAAATAATCAACTGCAACAATAGCATATTTAATCCCTGATTTGGCAGTCGGTAGCGGCCCAATGAGATCCATTCCCCAAATTGCAAACGGCCATGGACTGACCATTTGTGTGAGTTCAGTTGAAGGCGCTCTAGGAATTTTGGCAAATCTTTGGCATCTGTCACACTTTCGGGAATAGCTTGCAGCATCATGATTAATTTCTGGCCAAAAATATCCGTATCGGAGAATTTTCTTTGCTAATGTTTGGCCACCTGAATGATCACCACATTCTCCTCCATGTGCCTCAGCTAGGATTGTTTTGGACTCTTCCCTGGATACACATCGAAGCAATGGCATTGAGAATCCCCGTCTGTATAATCGGCCATCCTGAATTACATAGCGAGAGGCTTTCCTTAGTAGCTTCTGTCTCTCTCTCGAATTTTCTGGCAGAGAACCTCTGAGTAGGTAGTCCAGTATTGGAGTCATCCATGACTCTTGTTCTTGAGATACATTCATAATCCAGTCAATATCCATCTCGTCTATACTTGGTGCTGAAAGGACTTCCACGGGGACTAATCCCAATAGTTGAGCTTCACCAGAACTTGAATACTTTGCGAGGGAATCTGCCTTCATATTCTCTTCCCGAGGAATGTGGCTTGTTGAATAGTGATCGAGCTCACACAGAAGTTCCCAAGCCTTTGACAAGTAAGCGGGCAGGTTTCCCCCTTTCGTTTGAAATTCCTTCTTGACTTGGCATACAATAAGCTGAGAATCACTAAAGATCTGTAATGCTCGGATGTTTAGTTCTTTAGCGATTTTCAGTCCTGCGATAAGAGCTTCATATTCTGCTTCATTGTTTGTTGAAGGAAATTCCAATCTTAGTGCATAGCATAATGACCGACCTTCAGGAGTTTCAAGTACCACCCCTGCTCCAGAACAGTAGTCATTTCTTGCGCCATCAACATATAACTTCCACTGGATTGGGGAATCATTGATCGCTTCTTCCTCACCATTACCTTTCTCTGTGAATTCTACAATGAAATCAGCTAAAGCTTGTCCGTTGATTGCTTTTCGGGGGTGATAAGTGATGTCATATTGACTGAGTTCAATGTTCCACTTTAGAAGGCGACCCGAAGTTTCAGGGCGAAACAGGACTTGCTTTAGAGGTTGATCGGTGAGTACTCTGATAGGATGAGCTTGGAAATATTGCCTCAACTTCCTTGATGCAACTAGCAGACAATAGGCGAGTTTTTCCAACTTGGAGTAATTCAGCTCTGCCCCAGTGAGTCTTTTGCTGATATAGTAAACCGGATGTTGAATCCTTTTGTCTTCCCGAATCAACGCTGCACTTAGAGCATGAGATGATACTGCCAAGTATATAAGAAGATCCTCACCATTGCCTGGCCTAGAAAGTATTGGAGGCGTTTCCATATGACGGATCAATTCGTCAAAGGCTTTTTGGCATTCGGGAGTCCATTCAAAGTTCTTCTTTCCTTTCTTCAGAGCGTCAAAGAATGGGATGCATTTATCAGTAGCTTTGGAAATGAACCGACTCAGGGCGGCGACCTTTCCGTTCAGACTTTGCAATTCCTTCTTCGTTCTAGGAGCTTTAACTTCTTTTAAGGCAGTAATTTGAGCTGGACTAGCCTCAATGCCCCTAGCGCTGACGATAAACCCTAAGAACTTTCCGGACTCGACCCCAAACGTGCATTTCAGAGGGTTAAGCTTCATTCTGTATTTCGGGAGGACGGCGAACATTTCAGCTAAGTGTTCAATGTGATCCGCTGCTTTCTTAGACTTTACTAACACGTCGTCGACGTAGACTTCCATAGTTTTGCCCAATTGCGGTTTGAACATAGCATTAACAAGTCTTTGGTAGGTTGCCCCTGCATTTTTCAATCCGAAGGGCATAACTCTGTAGCAATAAAGACCAACATCGGTGATAAAACTCGTGTCCTCCTGATCCGGTTCATGCATCATGATCTGGTTATATCCGGAGTAGGCATCCATGAAAGATAACAATTCATGCCCCGCTGTTCCATCTACCAGTTGATCGATCCTGGGTAAAGGGAAGCAATCTTTGGGGCAGGCCTTGTTCAGATCTGAAAAATCGATGCACACTCTCCATTTTCCATTAGCTTTCTTAACCAGCACAGGATTTGAAACCCAATTCGGATATGTAGATTCTTTGATGAAGTTATTTTCCATGAGTCGATCAATTTCCTCTTTTAATGCTGCTGACCTTTCTGGACCCTGGGTTCTTCTTTTCTGTTTTACTGGTGTAAACTTTGGGTCAATATTCAGGGCGTGTACTGCAACTTCTGGAGATATTCCACACATATCAGCATGAGTCCAAGCGAAGACATCTAGATTTGCTTTCAGGAAAGATATCAAGATATTCTGAATTGACACATTAAGCTGTGAACCCACATTCAACACCTTATTTGGGTCCTTCGGGTCAACAGGTACCGGTACTGTCGTTTCAACCGGCACTACTCTATTCTCCCCTGCACTGGCTTTTCTGGGATCCATCTCTTTCCGTGCCCCGCTATGCTCGCCAGCGCAGGGTCTGCCCCGTAATTGCTACAAGGCTGGCTCTTTGATGCGGACCGGGGCTGCCGCATCCTTTCCCATTTCCCTTTTTCTTGACTCTCGCAACTCTGTCAAATAGCACTCTCGCGCAGCATTTTGATCCCCTTTTATAACTCCTACTCCATTGTCTGTAGGGAATTTAATAGTGAGGCACCACGGGGCTAGGATAGCTTTGAACGCTGCGAGCGTTGGACGGCCAAGGAAAGCATTATAAGCAGAAATGTCATCGACAATCACAAATGTTTGCTTGCGGACTACTTTCCTTTCTCCTTCCCCAAGTTCTATAAGCTGATCGATGGTTCCTATTGGTTGCTTTGGCTCCCCAGTGAAGCCAGCGATCTTGTGCGATGAGGCTTGTACATCGACCATAGGGTTTTTCATTTGGTCGAATGTCTTCTTGAAGAGGATATTACATGATGCTCCGCAGTCAATGAGAACTCTTCTGACAATGGCCGGTCCGATACCAACTGAGATGACCAAGGGATTTAGGGTAGGAGCTTCGATACCTGTAGAATCTCTGGCTCTGAAAATAATATCATCACTGAAAGTTTTCTGTTGTTTCAGGGGCGTAGTGTCTTCTAAAACAAAGACGTCTTCTTCGGCTGGAACATATTTCAAAGCCCTGGTATATCTCTCCATCTCACCCCAGCTCTTGCCAGCTGGGTGAGGTCCTCCTGTAATGACATTGATAATGGGCCTTCCAGAGTCATGCCCCGTAGCTTTCTCACCTATCCTAGGCCGATGAACAGGAGCCTGTTGCCCCTGACTTGACGATGCAGGATTGTTGCTATTCTTTTTCACAAATTGCTGCAGCTTGTTTTCTCTTAGCAACTCTTCAATCAGATTTTTCAACTGGCGGCATTCATTGGTCTCATGACCGGTCCTCAAAGGGATAGGTTTAGGAAAATCAACAGAATCTTTAGTGGCAAGGTAGATGTGCTCCGGCATATGTGATAATGGAGTATACTTTGATGGCTTGAAGGATCGGGGCTTCTTCAGATTACCCTGTTTCTTTCCATTATTACTCTCCCTTTTTTGCCCCACCGATTCATTCTTGCATGGAGCGATAGTGTTATCTTCAACTTTCTCCAACACTGCCTTTACTGGTAAAGGACGGCTTTCCAGGCGTATGAATTCATCTGCCTTTTTGTAGAACTTTTCGAGGGAGGTTGGCTCCTTCATGTTTAGCCATTTCCCAAATTCGCTCGACTTATCAATAGCCCTCATCAGATAAGTCAATATCATTCGCGGTTCAGCATTGTCCACCTCTGCCAGCGCTATATTAAAGCGGTTCAAGAAAGATCTGATAGATTCACCAGGATTCTGTTTTATACTCGACAACGACATGATGTCCTTGGCCTTTGAAGCATATAGTCTGAACTGCTCCTTGAATTTTCGGGTCAAGTCTGAAAACTGATCAATAGATCGGACTGGCAACTTAGTGAACCACAGTAGAGCCACACCCTCAAGGTATACGGGGAAATATCGGCACTTTATCTCGTCAGAGGCTCTGGCACCTGTCATGTGCCAATCATATTTATACAAGAATTCATTCGGATCACTTGTCCCTTTGTAAGCTGGGATAGTTGGAGGGACAAACTTCCTTGGAAATTCCACCTTTAAGATTTTCTCAGTAAATGGAGTTTTACTTGGGGCGAAATCCCATTCTTTCTCATCTTCAACCCTTTGCATACTTTCTTTCATGATTTGCCGGACCATTCCAGAAAGATACTCCTCATCATGTCGGGTTCCAGATCCACCAACCTCAGGAAGCGTTTGCTCAAAGGGACTGGCAGCCCTTTCAGGAGCATTCCTTTCATTAGCATCATGAATGTTGCCAGCATAATTCCTTCCATTACCAGCCGGTTGATTGTTTGCCCCGAGCAAATCATTCAACTTATTCAGAATTACAGCATTTTGGGCACTCTGAGCCTTTAATTGTGCATTCTGGGCGTTTATCTGCTGGTTCAGCCCTAATATTACAGCATCCAACTCCGCTTTCGTAACCCCAGCAGACGTAGTGGGTTGATTAGGTACAGGGGAAGCGGATGTTCCCTCTTGAACGTTCCCAGATCTGACAGATCTACTCTTCCTTCCAGGAGCCATAATCTCAGACAGACTTCTGGTTTTCAAAGAAATTCTCTCTACAAATCTTTGTGAAGCAATGATGATAATTTTTCCTGAGTTCAATTCTCAGTGAAAGCACCAAAAATGTTAACGCTAACACCCCGGTGTATGAGTTGTAGTTGTGAAAGCACCACCCGATAGCTCGGGAACAGATTACAAGTAGATAATAGCAGAAAAGCAGTAAACAACAACAATTTTATAGTGGTTCGGCTTAAGGGTATAGCCTACGTCCACTTTAAGTACTTTTATTAATGATCTCGTTACAAGCGGATACAATTCTTCCCAAGTACAATACACTTTGAATTACAAGAGACTTAGAACAAGTAGCCTAAACTTCGATGAAGATGAGAGTTTTCGAATCCATGTTGGATGTATGTGATCTCTTCTTGAAGTTGTTTGTAACGTTCTTAGTGTCTTGAGAGCTTCAAGTGTTAGATTGGTTCGGAATGCAGCAGAGTATCGGCGCTTGAAGAGAGTGAGCCCAAAGTCCCCTCCTAGTTCGAGTTAGGGCTGTATTTATAGGTTTTTATCGGAGTTAGGTCGTAGGTCGTGACCGACCTAAGTAAGGTCGTAGGTCGCAGTCGACCTAAAAAGCACTGGCCTTCCTTCCATAAGAACATACGTGCTGATTTGTACAAGTCCAAGGTCGTAAACGACCTATCCCCTAGCGGCATGGCATAGGCGGCTTCTTTATTCATGCAGATAGGTCAAGAGCGACTTATCCTAGGTCGTTAGCGACCTATCATAGGTCGTGAGAACTTTCCTGTAGTCATAGCTGGAGTTCTTAAGTCGTTGAATCTCTTAGGTCGTGACCTTCCTTAGGTCGAAGTACTCCGTTAGGTCGTTGGGCAGTATTTTTATCTCCAAGTGCTAGGTCGTCTTCGACCTAAAGTAGGTCGTAGGTGGGCAACGACCTAGGGGATGGGATCTGACTTACCTCAATTGTGCTCGGCTCTTTTCTCAGCGAGTTGATAGGTCGCGTACGACTTGTTTTAGGTCGTAAGTCGGCTGAGATTTAGGTCGCTGAGACCACTTCATTCTCAGGTCGGTAGGCTATGGCTTTGTTTAGGTCGCATATGATTTAGGTCGTAAGTTTGGTGAGCCTGTAGGTCGCTAAATTCTATAGGTCGTTGTGTTACTTCAGTAATTAGATCGTCCCCTTTTTTAGGTTGCTTGTTCTTTTAGGTCGTGGCCTTTTTGGGTCGCTGCTGCCTTTAGGTCGAGACAGTCTTAGGTCGCAACACTTTAGGTCGCAGCTACCTTTAGGTCGCTGAGCTTGATAGGTCACTCGCCTCTCTAGGTCGAGACATCTTTAAGTCGCTAGACCATTCCTATAGCTTGGTCGTTCCATGTCTTTAGGTCTTAGGTCGCTAATGAAGGGGAGTTAACATATGTTTTGAACGATATATTAAATGTGATAATCTGCACCATAATCTGAATTAAATCAGCCAATATTGAGATGAACAAAAGATGATGATTTTGATTTTTTTTCAAAATATTGACCAATCATCTTTAAATAGAATTACTTGGAGTAATTATGATGGTTGACTGATTTGGACTTACTTGATATGATCCTACATGACTTGTTCTTATTTATGACCTTGATTTGTGCTTAAATGATGACCAATCAGATTTTCAACTTTGAACTAATCCATATAAATTTGTTTGGTCAAATGATGGTTACTCATGCTACACGTAGATATATTTATTTTGACATTTTGGTTACTGCTTGTAAATTTGCACGATTTCAAATTTCATAAAGCTGTTAAAAAGGATTTTAAGAAATTGTTGAAACTTCAAGAATTTGTTTTTGATTGACTGTTGATTACTCATGAAAATAACTATTTTTGAAACTGACACTATGATATTTGGTTGATTGTTAACATGTCTCAATTCAAATCCCAGAAAATTTCATTTAAAGAATTATTGAAAACAATCATGAGATAATTTGTTGAAATTTCACAATCTGGTCTTTGGTCAATCAAATTCAACGAGTGAATATTGAGTGAAATTTAAATTCAGACGCAGATTACACTGGTAATATAGTTAATAGAAAAATTACTAGTGGAACGTGATTAATTTTTGAAACATTCATTTGCTGCATCGTTTTTCAATGAAAATATCTGCATATTTTTCACCTGAAATAATTTTCAAATAGCAAAAAAATTTCTTATAAAACCCCCTCGAGAAAATCATGTTTGATCATATTTACAGATTAGTCATTTTTTGAAAAATTGATTTTATAATTTTTTGAATTTGATTTTAAATGATAAATTTTGACTAATCTAACTCCCTAACGATTATCGAAAGGATCAATAGTGATTGAAAAAGTGATGAGTGTCGATATTTGTCATACATTACTCAAGACAATATATTTAGAAAAATTTCTTTAGAATTTCATAACAAGAGTTATAACAACTTTTTGTTGGGTAAAAATTCCATGATCATTTCTATTTCTATCATCTTTCTATCGACCATCACTCATCAAAATTACACATAGTATGTAAATTTGTGGTAGTTTACAAAGGAAATCATTTGTTCTTCAATATCTTTAAATCTGTGAAGGAAATTATTTGTGCTTCAATTTATTATATTTAGCAATAAAAATAAATATCGAAAGTATTCACTCTCATTTAAAAGTCCTCACGGTTATGCATGGGTGAATTACTTGGATTTTTGATTATGTGCTTCCATGCTCATTTAAAAATCCTCACGGTTATGCATGTATGGAACGCATATCAAATTTACTTGATTTAATAGACAAGTTGATTCTAATCCCATTTAAAGTCCTCACGGTCATGCGTGGTTAGAAGATACTTGATTTCATTTTTAAATTAAATTGGAATACTACTAATCTCATTTAAAAGTCCTAACGGTTATGCATGGTTAGTAGATACTCAAATTTCCTGAAATAAATATACCACAAATAGACAGAACTATATGGATTTTTGATGATTTTATCCCCATCACTTCTGAAAGTGGAATATGCGCCTGACAAGGGTAATTATGATTTTTGTTTGAGTTTTATTGAAATTTGATATTTGTATTCAATTGAGTTAAATGTTTGGTTCATGTCTGTCACTTCATCCCTATTTTTATAACACTGTTTTTCTTTTGCTGATAACAAAAGGGGGAGAGAAAAGTTAAGATTTTGTAAAATAGAATCAAGCAAAGGTCAAATAATTTTCCATTTGCATATACGCTCATTTATATATTTCTATTTGTATGCATATATGTAGGGGGAGTATTGAGTAGAGAGGAAGCATTCAAATAGGGGGAGCAAATTGAACGATCAAATACATTTAATACATTCAAAATCTTAGATATATGTTTGTTATCATCAAAAGGGGGAGATTGTTGAATATGCGTTTATATGATTTTTGTTTGATGATAATAAACATATATACATTCGTTTAAATTTATTTGATAATATACTATTTTATTTTTCACAGATTAAATAAATATTTGCTGAATAAAATAAATTACACAGAATTTGAATTCAAACAGATATTTTATTCAAATAAATATTTATTACATTTTTGAATAGTACAATTTCAAGCTCTCACTATAACTATACAACTTTGATTACAATTACATCACATTTCATATTTACAGTTGACCTCACTACATACCACTCACACTCGTATTTATCTTCAACTGCATTCCAGTTTGAATCCAGCATCTGAGTAATCTGCAAAAATATAAACTAACGCAGTAAAATTTAAAAAAAATGTTTTTTCAATTCAAAAATAAAAGATAATTTTTGAAAATATGATTTGCCTCAGTTATTTGGTTGTTCGTCATACTTTAAAGTTGAATTCATCATACACGAACAACTTGTGACATACATAGTGTATTACTATATATGCCACAAGGCCGTGCACGCCGATATATACACTTGACTGATTTACAGGGACAGGTGAGCACAGGTCAAACCCAAATGAAAAACCGGGTTCAACTCAGGTGCAATAACATAAAAATCACGACTCGAGCACAAGGTCAAACACATTTTTTTAAAAAAAAAACTGGATTCAACATAGGGCAGGTCACAAGTCAAAAATAGTGCACAGACTCAAGGCAACAAGAATGGCCAGAAATTGTACAACATGTTCAGAAGCAAGGCAACAAAGACTCAAGCAACAACATGGACTGCAACAAATACAAGTATGCACAGCAATGCAAAGACCAGCTGCAACATAAAGTAAAAATGCTCAAAGCCACCAAGTAAACAAACTCAGGCAAATGTACATAGTCCATCCACAAATGTTCATTGACTACATGAAGCAACATAGTAACTTAGAGACCACTATGCAGAAGACTACTGCAAATATACAAAAACAACTCACATGTTTGAAACCATAAGAGAATGCAAACAACCAACTGCATGCAGGAGAACAAAGACGAAGCGCAGCATCAGTAAAGCAAAAGCATGATACAGGTGAACAGAAGGATCAAATGCACAAAGCTTCAGACTGGCATGATATGGTAAAAGGTTCAGACACAAGGGGTGCACACAAGTACACATTGGAGCATGCATCTCAAACAAAATCAATGGTCATTCAAAAGAAACAGGTTAATGCAACATGGAGTGTGCAAGTGCAATTCGAATTGACAAAACAGTTTCAAGTTACAACAAGGAGTTGCAACATGGCGAATAGAAACATATGTATATGAAGTGACAATTCGAGCAACAGTTCGTGTATGCATCAGTAACCGATCAAACAGAATCAATCATACAACAGTGACAAACATCATATGGAAATGCCCAACACAGATGTCCAGAGAGGAAGCTCACCAGGATGAACACAAACATTGCAGAGATGACCGAAGTAAACACTCAGTATCAAGGCCGAATTAACATTGAAATCACCATGTCAATGTTGAACAAGTCAAAGTAAAAAATGCCAGAAAACAAAATACCGTGGTAGCCAAGACATCAACACATGAAATATACAAATATGACAAAGTCAAAATTAAAGCCGTGGTCATCACGAAATTGATTCAAAACCGTGTCAACCAAGCAACGAACGTATACGCATATGAAAAAGTCAGTGAAATCTCAATCACCAAAGTGAAATCAAGCGGCCAGAGCAAGTAAATTGACGAATTCAAACGAACGTAATTCAAGGAATTCGAACGCATATATAACCCAATCATCACTGGCAATTTCAAGTATCGAGTTCAAGCATCAACCAGTAAAGAAAAAGAGATTAAATTACATACCGAAGCAAGGAGTCGAACTCGATCGAACAACGAAGCAGCCAAGAGCGAACGAACGAGAACAAAGCACACGAAAAAGGCGCAGCTTCAATACCTTAAATTTGGATCAAGTGCCGAAGCCCTAATTTGGAGTAGAAGAGCCGAAGCCCTAATTTCAGAAACAGGACGAAGCCGCCATTATTTTCACAAGCAAAGGAACGGGCCAAGCAAAAGAAGAAGGGAACGGGTCATAGAATTAAAAAAAAAAAGGCCGGCTTTATTATAAAAGGATTTAGTTTAATTTCAATTAGGGTTATTTGTTTTTAAGTTGTTTTAAACTGTTTCAAGTTTTTGTTTTTATTTTACGAAACAAAACTTTGTAAATCACCACCTAGGGATTAGGTCGTGTCAGATTGTCTAGTTAGAATTAGTACAGTGAGCAGGGTGTGCGAGTTTGCAAAGCTCTATAGGCGGGAGCAGAGTTTGCAAGTGAGCAAAGTTCTATTGTAGGCGGGAGCATAGTTTGCGAGTAAACGAAACTCTATAGGGGGAGCAGGGTGTGCAAGTCTAGTAGAGTGTTTGTGAGCGGGAGTAAATGTTTGCGAGTTTAGTAGAGTCTTTGTGAGCGGGAGCAAATGTCTGCGAGTCTAGTAGAGTGTTTGTAAGCGTTATATTGTTTAATTCTAATAGAAATCAAGGAATGCAGCAGTAGGCAGGGGTTGCTGAAGCTGGGTAAATTTTGTGTGTGATTTACTTTTCAGCATATTTATTTCTGCGTTTTGTTTCTATGTTTATATCGAGAAAATTTGCTATAACCCTATTCACCCCCCTCTAGGGTTAATCTAGATCCTACAGTTTTTCCAAATTTAAATTAACAATTCGGTATTTTGAATTATTCAAGTCGGACATGTGTAGTATTATTGTCGATTTGAATGGTCCAAAATAGCGAGTCGTTATAGTTGGTATCAGAGCTTTGGCTCTAGGCTAAACTTAGCATATATGGTAAATTTATTTAGAGAATCACTTTCGTTCGAGTTGAATCTCTTCCTTTTGACTCGATTTCCTTGAATTTTGGAATGTCCCTTGGTTCCGAAATTCGTGTTTGCCTCTCCCTATTTATATTCTTAGATTAGTATATCCATCGTCTAGTTTAAATTTGTATTTCCTCGTCTTCGTTCGAGCCTTTCCAATTCGTTTTGAAACTTCCTTTGGTCAAGTTTTCCCTTAAAATTTTGAACCTCTATCTTGTTTTATTTTGGACTCCTTGAATAATAGGAAACTATTTTGTAAATGGCAAAATCAGAAGAGTAGAAAGCAGCTCGTCGAGCTCGAAGTGCACTAGCCCGTAAGGAATATGAGGAAGCAATGGAGAAGTGGGAAAGGCTATGGAGGGAAAGGGCAGGACCTTGTCCTTATGACCATGTCATCTGTTATCGGTGTCAGGAGAGGGGACATTATGCGGCCATGTGCGAGAAGAGAGATGAAGGAAAGAAGAAAGAGGGCAAGCGTTTTCAATCCAAGATCTTATGTTTTAAATGCCGTAGTACGGGGCACTTTCCCAGTTGCTGCCAGAAGGTGAAGAAGGTAAAAGCTGCACCCACTGCATCAGTCGACCAATCAACCATTTGCTATCACTGCAGGATGCCTGGGCATATAGCCAGGAATTGTCCTGTGAGGAAGTATGGAAGGAAGGCTGCATTTCCACAGTACGTTAGGGAGGATGGGAGTGTCGTGCATTTATGCATGAAATGCAGAAGTTGGGGCCATATTGAGGGGGAGTGTTCTGGACCTATTGAAGTACCACCCGGTAGAATTAATACCGATGCTTTGTATATGTAGGGTAGTATTCTGTGGATCTGTTTGTTTTCAGCAGTTGTTAGGTTGCATTCAGTGAACTCTATTGTATCTTTTGCTTAGATGAAGTTCTCAAACTAAGATATTTATGTTCATGTTTTCTTAAAACTTGAATCTCTGTTTTCTTTGAAATCCATCCTCAAATCACCCTTTGAAAAAATCGGGTATGTTTGTATTTTTAAAATTGTTTTATATGCTGAAATTTTTATTTAGGTAATCATGATTTTATTCTATATATAAAAGAGAAAATGTTTCCGATAAGGATTATACACCTATAAAAAATCATGAATTTGAAGATTCGAAAAGATTTGAAATTTCGAAAATATTATAAGAAAATTGATTTATATAAAAATGATTTATAACTGAAAGATTTTAAATTTGAAATTCGCGAGATTGGACTTCGGTATTTTTGAAAATTGGTTTATGATTTCAAAATATATAATAATAAGATTTGAAAGTATTTTCTGAATACGAAATGTTTCAAATGACTTCAAATGTGTTTAAAGGATTTCAAAAAAATAATAATATAAAGAAATTTTCAAGAAAATATAAGTCCCGAACTCACTTATGTCGCTGGAAAATAATTTCGGTGATGAGTGCACGCATCATCGACATTGATTTTCGAATTTCAGAGTGGGGAGAGGCCACTTTAATAGCTTTGCTATGCGAGTGGCTTTGTGAAACCAATTTTGATTTCAAATTCGAAGTATGATTTGATATTCAGAAGATATATGTATATATTTGAAACAATTTAAAGTGAGATCTGTGTTCAGTCCTCGAGTTTCGGATTTAATTTGGTATAATCCTACCTATTGAAATTGATTTATTGATTTATTGTTATTTTTCAACTCTTAAATTGGAAATTTGATTTCCCTAACTATTTTCAATGTTCGAACACTTCCAAATCGAGGTTAAATTTTCAAAGCTAAGAAATTTCGAAGAGGATAAAATACTTGATAAAGCATAAAAGTTTAGTTTTGTATGTTTAAGTTTGAAACCATTTGTTAAGTAAATGAATATGAATATTTTGAATTATACTGATATGGAATTTAGTTTTGAAATGTTTAAAAAAAAATAGTTTTAAATAATGATTTTCAAAAAGGTAAATTGAATATTTCAAATAGAAATAAATAGTTTAAGGGTTCTAAAGGGATAATTATAAATTTGGAATCAATTTTGAGTATAATTGATTTGGAGAAAAATATTTGGTTTTGAAATTTGATTGGAATTAAAACCAGTACTTATATGGTGATTTTGGAAATGAATTTGTTTGACCTAAATTTTGTTGATTTGGAAATTTGGATTATGTTCTAAACCTATTGTTTAAGAAACTTTGAAACTAAATTGATATTGAAATGATTTGAAATTGAGAACCTTATATTATTAAGTACTTGATTTGGGAGTGGTCGAACTTATATAAAATGGATTTGTATAAGTATGTAGTTGATTTGAAATCTATTAATTTGAAAGATACTCAATTTGGAAAGAGAATATTTTATAATCAAAGTCTATATAAGTATGATTTGATATACTATTGATTTGGAAAGTATTCGAATTGGAGAAGGAATCCTATATATAATGGACTTTATATAAGTATGATATTTGAAAGTATTTGGAAAGGTAATATACGATATTTTTTTTCGAAATAAAGATATGGAAAGTGCCTTTTGCTTGATATCCGCTTTGTGGCCACATTGTGGATTCATTCTATCGATATTATTCTCTCTGAGTTTTGGTTTTTCGAATGTGACACTCGAGTGTCCCGCAGTGACGTAACCCATGGTTTTTTTTTCTTGTGCATGCATAGCGCAACTGCCTGGCTGAGACTGGCCTAGGGGTACGGATTGTTTCCTGGAGGACCCAGGCGTAACCATTGTGTATCCTGCAATCTGTGTAGGTCGCATTAGTAACGAAACTGCCTGGCTGAGATGACCTAGGGCTACGGATTGTTTCCTGGGGTACCCAGGCGTAACCATTGTGTATCTTGCACCCTACTAGTCATCATGACGTAACTCACAGGGCTAAGAAATCTTACGGATACGGATTATTTCCTGGGGGATCCAGGCATAACCATTGTGTATCTGCGAACCATGGTTGGACAAAGGTTTTGGTTTGATTGTTTTGTTTGGATTGTACTTTCCATATCTGTTTTTTAAAGGTTTTTCAAGTATTTTCACTGGGTGTTGAAACAGGTCTACTAATTACTTGAATAATTCTAGCTTTGCGCCTGACCAACGCATGGCCAGAGTCTGCAAGAACAAGGATAAACTTGTTGGAACATCGAGTTATAAAATTATTTTTGAAAGGAAAAATTCGTTTCGATATAAAAGTATTTTATTATAATGGTATTTCCAAAAAAGAAATTTTTTATTAATATTTGAGATTAATTTTTTTTGGTTTGATTTAATTTTTCGAGCCCGATACTAACCCTTTGAACCTACCTTATCTGCTCCGCTTTATTTATTCACCTATATTCCATTTTTTCAAATCAACCCTCCTTTTCTTTTTGAATATAATCTTTAAAATATTTTTTATTTATATACTACATGGTTTAATAGTAAATCATTTGTGTCATTAATATTTCAGAAGTTATTAATTTAATATAATATATTTAAGAAATGAGTATTAATTTATCTGTAATGTTGAAAGTGTCTTAAGATAAATTAGTAAATTTATAAACTATGGATTTAATGTTGTCAAATAACTTCCTTGAAAATATAACCAAGGATGTGAATAACTGTTCCAAATAGTTTTCATATATATTTATAAAGGTGTTATTTAAACATATAAATGTTATTTATAAGGGAAGTAGGAAATATTACAAATGGGTTTTGAAAAGTTTTAAAGTATTATAGATAATTGAACTGCAAATGAAGTTTTCAAATGAATATTTGTAGAAAAATTTATCTGGTCTTAAATTAATTGTTTATCTTTGTCTTTCAATCTTTTTATCTTTCTGGTGTTTCTATTCTCCGACCTTCTTCCTTTATGGGGACGAAAAGTTTTGAGTGGGGGAGAGTGTAACGACCCGTAAAATTTTGTTAATTTTTAATGGTTTTATTTAGCGTATTTAATTTGATTTTTTAGAAATTTTAAATAATAATATTTTGAAATAAAATTTTACATTTGGATTATGTATAGTTAAATGTGGCAAATGGTAATTTTCATCAAAAATTAAGAAAGTATATTTTAGGGTCTGATTCTGTTCAATTTAAGTCAGTAATAATTGATGTTCATAAAATAATTTATTTTGGGAAATTCAAGGCACAACTGTTTTATTTGCCATCATTTCTTTTATTTGTTTCAAACGGTTCATTTTGCCTTTATAACGTGTCCTTCCATATTTATTCTTGTTGTGCAATCAAGCTATTAATTGCTTTGATTGTTTCAAAAACAATGTGTAGCTGTTACATTTTCTACCGTTAAAATTTCAATTGTTTAATAATTTTTCCAACTCACAGATAGACTTCCCCATTCCTTGCAATTAATAAACTTTGAAATCATCATCCTTGCCTTTAGTTATTCCCCTTTTAACAATAATAATCGAAATTTATAGCCGTTATAGTATATAACTTTTACACGTTTTAACTCATTTAATTTCAGCAGTCCATTGCCTTTAATTTTTAAACTGTTCCATTTTCTTCCAGACAACAACTCATATTCCATTTTGCTTATAAATCAGTTTCCACTTTTACTCACCTGCTCACCTTTTCTTCCATCTATCCGTTTAATAGTTATATATAAGTTATAATACGTTTCCCTGATTCATCTCCTTTCCTTTTATCATTGACATATTAATTCTAGGAAGTGATTAATTTAAAAATCCATCTTCCCCTCATTTCTTCAAACTTTCAGCTAAATTTTAGCTTGTGACCATTGCTGTACATTTCATTAAAGAAGTACTTTACCTTATTAATCAACGGAATTTAAGGGTGAAAATTTTATTTTTCTAATCTTTCCTTTCCTAAGCTCCCTATTTCCACTTCTTTCATTATGACCGTTCATTATATATATATACACTACAGCTGGAAAGTTATAAACGCATAAACTTAGATACGTTTTGTATTTATTAAAAATTTAAAGCTCGCCTTAAATTGTGCAAAGCATTTTTCCTCTGCCTTTATAACTTTGGTTTTATACCTACTGTTGCTTCCTCTTCCTCCCTGAAGCCTATTTTCTTTCTTTCCCAAGTGGTTAAAGAACCTCTTCAAGGCCATAACCGCATAACCCTATCGCCATCACCCATCAGATACTCGTCACCACTAGCTTGCATACGTTCGCATATATTAGGTATAATACTTCTGTTTGTTAGCATATATATATATATATGAGTGAATTTGTGACGTGGGTTATATTATCTGTGGTTTCCCTGTTTCCAGTTTATAATATATTATACAAATTTTGCAGCGTCTATTATATGGTTTATATATATATGAAAGTTATTCTTTTATATATATGAATGTATTTGTGTATATGTGTATATATGCTGTTATATTAGTTTATAAAATAAAATTTTACTTTTTGGCTGCTGCTTGTAAAGATGCTTTTTGATATAATTTCTTTAAGCTTAGTATTTTTTTTTATATATAATATTTTAAACGTGAATTTGTTTTAAGTGAAGTTGTTCTTATCATGTTATTAAATGAAATAATATAAGGTGATTAAAAAAATATATATACTCTTTTTTTGTTTTTGAACCTTTTTGGGGTTTTGTTGGTTTTGTTGTATATTACTTTTTCTTAATGCAATGTACTGGAAACAACAAAATAGGTGAGTGAGAAAAAGAACGAAATCCATATATATCTAAGCATTCGAGTTTATATATTTGGTCGATAAGTATATGTTATTTATAACGGTTTTGAAAGTAAATTTTAAGCATGTCTAAGCGGTTTATGTCGTAATGGTTATATTATTATTTAAATAGAAAGTATCACATGCGCATATTTTAAGTGTATATAGTATATTTATAATATAAAGTTTATTAAGTTATAAAAGTTTATACAGTTTATATTTTATAAGATAATGTTTAAAAGTTATATACGCGGCAGTTGATATGTTGCTGTTAACGTAAAAGCCAGACGCTAACACCCCGATGCAAATAGAGATTGAATGAAAGCACCATCCGTTAACACGGGAATCAGAAAAAGCAGTAATTCAATGAAAAAACAATAAGAGACACAGAGTTTATAGTGGTTCGGCTTATAATCAAGCCTACGTCCACTTCAATCCTTTTTTTTATTGCTAATATGATTACAATCCTTTACAATTTCCTTCAATTACAATTCACTTCAAAAGACAAGTAGCCAGAAAAACTTTGATGCAGGAGAGTTCTCCGATTTAATGGTTGAATATGTTGAATCCCTTTTTAAAGTTGACTGAAGCTTCTTGTGATTTTCGAATGTTGGAGTAAGATTCGGCTTGATGATGGCAGAGTCTCGATGCTTTGAAGAAAATGATCGGAAAAAAGTCCCCTTAATGTTGGAGCATATGCCGTATTTATAGGAGATTTTCTGGGTGAGTTATAGGTTGCGCACGACCTAAGATAGGTCGTAGGTCGCTGGCGAGTTAAGGGGAAGCAAACTACGACTTAACTGGTCTTTCTACTATCATCTGAACTAGCTGATAGGCCGTAGCGACTTAAGAGGGAGCGGCATTATTTATTTACCAAGTACTAGATCGTGAAAGACCTAATGCAGGTCGTAAGTCGGCGGTGACCTAAGGGAGCAGCCAGTAACTTTACAAGGCCGAGACAACCAACCTAGCGACCTAGGCTAAGTCGTTAAACTGTAATGTCCCTTAACTTGTTAGGTCGTGGGTCGCCCCATTCCTTAGGTCGTTAAGTCGTTGTACTTTTTAGGTCGTACACACAGTTTGGTCGTTCCCCTTTTAGGTCGCTAGGTCGCGGACCCCTGGGTCACTGAACTCATTAGGTCGCAATCCTCTTTATGTAAATAGGTCGTTGAACAGTTAGGTCTCCCCACATCTTAAGTCGTTGGGTCGTCCACTCCTTAAGTCGTTAGGTCGTAACCTTTTAAGTCGTTAGGTCGTAACCTCTTAAGTCGTTAGGTCGGTACCACTTTTAGGTCGCTGAGTAACTGATAAAGCGGAGTTAACATTTGCCCCTCGAAGTACACGCCTAATGGTTAGGTCGTGTTCTTCGATATCCTTTAACCCATTCCCCTCTAGGTCGCTAGGTCGTGTGCGACCTAAAGGGTAGGTCGTAGGTACCGCTCCAGGTTCCTCCACTGTAATGTATAAGTCATCCATCTTCTTCTTTCTTCTCATTACCGACTTCCTCATTCGATTCTGCCATTAACATTTTCCCAAGCTCCCACAGCAATTTCAATCCGATCAATCACCGATTATCCTTAATATTACATCGCGTAAGTGAACCTGCTCCTTTCTCGATCCTTTATCATCATTGATTCATGAATTCCATTTTTTCAATCTTAACCCACCTCCTTACGCAATGTTTCATCGCGAATCTCGTTACATGGATAGTTGATGA
Source organism: Allium cepa (assembly GCA_030765085.1). NCBI lineage: Eukaryota > Viridiplantae > Streptophyta > Magnoliopsida > Asparagales > Amaryllidaceae > Allium > Allium cepa. The sequence continues at coordinate 946,683,604 of CM060943.1, read as the reverse complement.
ACTTGAGTTAGCTCGATTTGGCCTTGAACGATTGATGAGACGATGGCGATGGGTTGCAATACTTCAGGCTAATTGATTTTTGGTTTGCGTCAGAATGGCCTGGCATTGAATTTGTGGTGATTTCGAATCAGGTTTTTGGATGATTCGATAGCATGAGAAAATGAGGGCTTCTGTTGATGGAGAGGCTAACTGGTTAACGGGTTAAAAGAATGAAGAGTTACCGATTAGATTGGAGGTTTGTTGGTTGAGTGAAGTGAGACATTAGCTTGGACATGACCCAGCAATTTTGGGCGACCTATAAACCTTTGCGACTTAACTTTTGACCGACTTAACTAGATGCGACATAAGCCTTGAGTCGCGGCCGAGCTAGGACTTAGAGAAATTCACGTCACCTTGAACAGAAGCCTTTTCTCCTTACTATGCCTCACGATTTAAAGGACCAACGACTTAACTTAACTCGCAAGAAATCTCTTAGGTCGTTGATGGTCTAGTACTTGGATGCTCAACTCGAATTCACACTTAGAAGCATAATCTCAACTTGAGTGCTTAACTTGAACTGCCGGACTGAATTGCCTAAACTCTGAATTGCTTGAACTTTGAATTATTTGAACATCATTGTACTTTTCTACGCTTGCTTAACAAATTATACCAAATTCGATGCTAATAACCTGTTAAATATAACATTTGCAGAAAACTAGGGCGAATATACTGCCACTAATTGCCCACATCAAATGACAGAATAGTCGATAAAATATAATCAACTTAAAGAAATCGTATGAAATGCTGCGAATCACCGAATTCTTGTGAAGTAGCAAAGCGATATTAATCAACTAGAGTTGATTTTTTGCATCAATATTGCACTTGTATTCGGACAAGTCCTGAAATTTTTCATGTTTATTAATTTAATTTCAGTCATGTTTTATTGTCACTCTGCTTGTTTTGCACAACACTTCACACATTTGGGAAACATGCACTTTCATATTTGAATATCCGGCTGCTTATGTAGAATGGCTTCTCATCAAGAAGAAGGAGTAGTACAAACTGGAGAGGCCCTCCCGATGGCTGGTCCACTGGTCAACCCACAAGAAAGAACTCCAACTACCCTGAGTTACTGGGTGTTTAACCAGTTACGCGCCCAATTTGGGATTGTAGAAGCAGATGCTATTCTCCCTAGGCCAAATGATTCTTCTGACAGTCCTCCTTTTGGGTTTGTTGCCGTTAACCGCCAAATGTTCCTTTGTGGAGCCATTCCTCCTTTCAACATTTTTCTCCAACAAATCCTTGGCCGATTGGCTATTTCTCCTTTTCAATTGCACCCCAACGGCTATGCCATTTTGATGGGATTATGCGTTCTCTTCAGAAGGACGCTTAATCGCCTCCTACGCTTTGAATGAATCTGCTATTTATGCACATTTGCGAGAAACAAAGACCATCCTTCCATTATATATGTGAGGAGCGCCAGAAAACGCAAGCTTATCACCGATCTCCCTGATAGCGCTCATGGTTTCGTAAACCATTTCTTCTTTGTCCGTTGCCTCCAGGGATTCTACGCTATCTGGAGAGCGGGGGGTAAGCTTACTTATCCCCATTCTTTCCTTTTCTGAGCTTTGCGAGATCCAAATTGCTAAATGTTAACCTCGCTTTCTACTTTTGCAGTCCTTCCTCCTCTTTGTAGAGATCCAAGCCATAAGCAGACTTTTGAGAGGCTTAGCACTATGGCGGCTGAGGAGAGAAGTATCAATTTTTTTCTAAGAGACGAGTTCCTTCATCAATTCGGACTCTTACACCCTTCCCGCTCTACTCAGCCTTACGAAGTTCCTGATTCTCCGGCCGAGGCACCAGATGCCCCAGTTTCTGTTGAGGAGCCTACACTGAAAGATCCTACTCCTGAGGCTTCTCTGGTGAAATGCTCTACTTCTAATGATGTCGCGGGGTCATCTGGCAAATTTGCACTTGCCCCGGTCATTGAAGAAGAAGAGCCTCGATAATCCTCCCAACATTCAGGGAAGTCCGGTGACGGAGGAGTCAGGAAAATAAGTTCTGCCAAGCAGAACGGGGACGACACTTTTGAAGGGTTGAGCGACCTGTTCATCACCTCATAGGACCTCTTCAAAGATGATCCTGTTGCCACTAAGGTTTCCTCTTCAGTGGTTGAAGCAACTTCTATTTTGCAACAGATCCCGTCGACTCAAGAGTTGATGTTAGCCACTACCCCCATCATTCCTTCACAACCGAGGAGTGGTTCGTAGTTCAACGCACGTAGTCTGCACGTTGCACTCACTTACGATTTTTCAGCACTTATATGCACTTAACTCCTTGCAATTTGAAGATTCTCAAGTTATGCTTTTTTTTTTTTAATTTCAGGTTCTCTAATGGGGCAAAGTGGTTCGTATTATGATGACTTTAAGCAGTATGGAAGGCGCAGTTAATATGATTACAGGCGCTATCTTCCCCCTCATAGGGAAACTGATGAAGAGAGGGCTGCTCGAAAAGCTCAGGAGAGAAGAACATACGAAGAACGGTACGGGAGAGGGGAAGAACATACGAAGAACGGTACGGGAGAGGGGATGAACGTCACGACTCTTCCCACGGAGAGGGTGATTCCCTCAAACGAAAATCCCATGATGACAAAGGAAAGAGCCACGCTGCCGAAGATTCGAGCAAACGGACCAAGCATGGTGAAAAGTCATCATCTGACATTCTTAAAGAGCCCATTGCTTCAGTGCCTCCTCAATCTCCCGCTCTCGCTTTTACCGACATTCAGACGATCATTGGTAGGCCCTCATTTCAGGTTGGACTAGGCCCAGCTACTCTTCAAAGCCGATTTCCAAACTGGTGCTTGAAGGGAGTTCGCTTTGATCTTGATCCGGTTCTAATCGACAAACTAGCCATGTTGCGAAATCTTGATGCTGTCAAGCTTGATACTGAGAGAATGTCGAATTGGCAGAAACTTGTTGACGAACTCCAGAGAGTGAATCGCGTGAACCTTGAGGCTAAGTTGACCATGGAGAATGATAAATCCGAATGGCAAAAGAATCTCGATCAACATGATGCACAGATGAGGAGCATCGCCGCTTATAATGAAAAGCTTGAAGCGGAAGTTGGAAAACTTAAAGAGGAGCTTGCTACTTCCTCCACTTCCTACTCTTAAAGGGAAAGTGTGCTTTAGCAACAAGTGTGGGATGCTCATGCTAGCCAACGAGAGGCCGAAGATAAACTCAAGTGGTAGGAAAAGATTGTAGAAGATTATCGCGTTGAAGTTGCACAGTTGCGACAACAGACCAGCTCCTAGAACCTCGAAATTGAGACATTAAAAACTCGACTTTCTATGGTTGAGAAAGAGCGCGATGAGGCTTATGCCAGTAAAATTGCAGCTGAAGAAGCTCATCAAGCCACTAAAGCCGATGTCAGTTCGACATTGTTTGACTTCTACTTGCAAAGTGTCCTAGGGCATGGCAGTCTCGCATTTTTGGGCCTCAAATATGAAATCACTTTGGCTGAAGTAAGGGAAGCTGCGGTTGATATGCTTAAAGATGCTGGTTATGCCGAAGAAGAACTCGAGGCACATTATCTGGATGACGGAGCTCGTGCAGCCCTTGCCAGAGGAAAAGAGCAGCTCGCTAGAGAGCGTGCTGGGACGATGAGAGAGGAGCATCCAGAGAAAGAAGCACCATTAATTGCCCCTGTCCCTCCTCCAATTTCGGCCGACGTTGATATCACAGGCTCCGGTTCCCATTCTCCGTCCCCTGCTAAAGTCATAACCGAGATTACAAGTGCACAGGGTGGAGATGAAGGCGAAGAAAGCACTGAAGTACAAGCTTGTGAAGTTGACATTAGGAAGCCCACTTCTGCAGGTAATATTAACGTCGAACCAGGTCAAGCGGATTACTCATTTGCTTCGGCCGAGCTTGATGAATTTCTTGCTTATTACTTAACACTCGATGAGCCGTTATCTCCTCTCTTCATGGGAGATACTTATATTTTTTTCTTTTCTTATGTAGCGAAAACGCCTAGTGTAATAGAAGCTTCTCCTCCTCCAGTTGTTCCTCCTCCAGTTGTTCCTCCTCCATCCTTTCAAATCACTCCTACTTCCCTGCCGGGATCGCAGGAAGAATTAATAGGAGCCCTTCAAGACTTGGACGATCCAACCGCTTCGCAGGAGCAGAAGGACGAAGGACTTGAAGGAGGTGAAGTACCTCCGGAGCGAACCCTTTCTGATGATATAAAATTGTCTGCTCTTGTCACTCCGGGGAGTGAGTCTTCTTCAAAGAGGAGGAGGAAGCGTACAACCTCAAAGAAGAATGGGAGAAGCATTTCTGTTACCGAAAAGGAAACGAAAGTTGATCCAGCACAAGCTCTCTCTCCTTCTCCCTCAACTCTCCCAAGCCGACCTGAAAAATTGCCTATTAAACCGGGTGAAGGCTCTAAAGGTGGTGGGACAAAAGAGTGATGAGTCCCGCTTTCCCTTCTTTGCTTTACTTTTTGCTTTTTTGCATGTATATAAGCTTGTGTTGACTGGAGATTGTGCTGGTACCAGTCCACGCTTTCTTTTACTTTGAAACCTGCATATGTATAAAATTCTCATAGTATGGAATAAAATTATTCTTTTACTTATACAAATTTCTGTTTGTATTTGAGAATGCTTTTACTTTCTGTTTTTATGCAAGTTACTTTATCCTCTTTATGTGAGGTTGCTGTAAACATATGGTATGTTTATTGAGGATTGTCTTCATTTTTGTGATGACTATTTTGTATTGCCCCCATACCATGGTTTATTGCAACCTATTTCATATTAGCAAAGTTTCGGAGAACAACTCTTCTGTTTCAAGAAGACTTGTACTCTTCCTTTAAAGAAAAACTCATCCATTTGAAGGAAGTATGCATTTGTACTTTATGGGATAATATTTCCGTTCCAAGAAAATATTTTCTATTTTAGTAGAATGCACTTCATATTGGAGGAGTCTCCTCTTTCTTTCTTTTTATTGTAAAGTTTTTACACTTCACTTTTTGAAAAAAGTCACTTTTGCTTTGGCAAGTGAATTTCACTTCATAGTGCAGTGGGCCTTCCGAAAAAGGGGCTTCAACCTGCTTGAGCCTCTGAAGCGAGTTTTTGATTGTGCCTCTAGGAAGTGGCCTTTTTTGTTTGGTTGTGCCTCTGGGAAGAGGTCTTTTTATTTGATTGTGCCTCTGGGAAGAGGTCCTTTTGTTTGGTTGTGCCTCTGGAAGACGTCTTTTTGTTTGATTGTGCTTCTGGGAAGAGTTCTTTTTGTTTCTGCCTCTTGGGAGAGGCTTTTTCTTTTCCCTGTTCGGTTGGAAGCGGGCCTCCGAAGTGGGCCTTTCACATTTCGACTCGTGTGAAGTTTTATTTCAGATCATGGTGAAATGTGTGCCTCTGAGTAGGGCTTTTGCCTGAAAGTTTGGAGCTTCTTTCTCTTAGTTGGATGGATTTACGGGGCGGACACAAGTGTTTTGTGCCACCGATCAGTCCGCAACTTTATGTCGAGAAAGAACTCTCTTTTTCTGACGAGACACGCTCGAGGTCTTTTGGCATTTCAACTATGGTGAAATGGGCCTCCGAAGAGGGATTTTCACATTCCAGCACTTTTGAAGTTTTATTTCAAATCTCGGTGGAATGCGTGCCTCCGAGTCTACCTGGAAGTTTCTTCCTCATGGTTGGCCGGATTCACGGGGGGACGCAAGTTACTTGGACGCTTATTTGCGCAGATTGTCTCAACTAGTGAACAAGTGCCTTGCCTTCCACTTAGGAAGGTGCCTCCGATCATCGTATGGATTCACGGGGTGGACGCAAGTCACTTGGACGCCTGTCTGCGCAAACTGTCTCAGCTAGTAAAAAAGCGCCTTGCCTTCCACTTGGGAAGGTGCTCCCGGTCGTTCCATACCAATTTTTTTTTTGATGAGAAAGTCTTTTGGCATGCCCCTTTGAGGTCTTTATCCTCCGAAGAGTTGTGCCTCCGAAGAGGGCTTGTTCCTCCGAAGAGGTCTTTTGCTGTTTGATGCTTGCTTACCCATGTCTCTTTGCCATCTATTCATATCGACGATCCCCGTTATCTTTTCCAAATACGCTTCCTTTTTAGTTGCCAACAATTTCCCTTGTCCAAAGAAACATACTTCGTAGTTAAGCGAGTTGGTGGCGGAAGACACATGCTATTTAACTGGATGCTCGTTTGTACAAACATTCACAGTTAGTTAGCAATGGCCCACTTCCAGACGAATCTCTAACTTTTGATCGAAGCACTTCTTTCGTAGGATTTGAGTATGGAAATTTTGAACGGCTTAGCATTTGCTTGTTGGGTGATGTCGAGGATTTCTTGGTCTTGTGATGGGTAAGCTTTTTTTTATGGCCTGCATTATTAAATCGACATTTTAGTAATACATTTGACGTATTTTATGTATCGAAGTAAAGCAAAGCAGTCTATAATAGTAAAGAACACAAGATTTATAGTGGTTCGGCCAAAAACTGGGCCTACATCCACTTTATAGTTCTTATTACTCACTTGCACTGACTTTACAACGGCTTTCAATACAAGAATCATACATTCATCATTCTTTTACAATATTTCATTTACAATATTTCATTAAAGCCTTTAAGTAAAATATGGGCGCAAATGATTGCTGTTCAAGCTCTTGGAATTGGGTCTCCTTCGACAGTTACAAGTTTGAATGTGCCATCAAGAAGTTTTTGGATTATAACATACGGCCCTTCCCAGTTTGGTCCAAGCATGCCTGTAGTGTCATAATTCTTTTTAAGATTAGATCCCCAACTTCAAAGCTGCGTCGACGAACTTTGGAATTGAAGTGCCTTGCTATTCTTCGCTGATGAGCCGCAATTCTGAGCTCTGCTTCTTCCCTTTTTTCGTCAAGGAAGTCAAGGGCTTCAAGTTGTAGCTTTTCATTTTCGGCTTGATTGAATTGGATTCTTCTATGTGAAGGGACCTCTATTTCTACCAGAATCATTGCCTCTGATCCATATGCCAATGAAAATGGAGTAAGCCCCGTCGCAGTTTTATGTGTAGTTCTATATGCCCATAGTGCTAGCGGAAGTTTATCGACCCAACCACCTTTTTCTTTTTCCTGCTGTTTTTTGATAGTTGATTTGATAATTTTGTTTACTGCTTCCACTTGCCCGTTTGCCTACGGATGAGCCACTGCTGAGAAACTTTTTGCAAAAATCTTGGAACTCGTTACATTCAAATTGGGTTCCATTGTCTGTGATTATCTTTTGAGGCACTCCATACCTGCAAATGATATTCTTAGTTACAAAGTTTATCATTTTCTTAGAGGTAATAGTAGCTAAGGGTTCAGATTCAGCCCATTTAGTAAAATAATCAACAGCAACAATAACATATCTGATTCTGGATTTTGGAGTTGGCAGAGGTCCGATGAGATCTATTCCCCAAATAGCAAATGGCCACGGACTGACCATCTGTGTTATCTTATTGGAAGGTGCTCTTGGGATTTTTGCAAATCTCTGGCATCGGTCACATTTTCGGGCGTAACTCGCGGCATCCAATTAATATCCGGCCAAAAATATCCATAATGGAGAATTTTCTTTGCTAAAGTTTGACCTCCTGAATGGTCTCCACACTCTCCTCTGCGTACCTCAGTTAGAATTGTTTCAGCTTCTTCCTTGGTCACACATCGGAGTAATGGCATTGAGAATCCCTGCCTATACAATCGGCCATCTTGAATTACAAATCTGGATGCTTTTCTTAACAACTTCTGCCGTTCTCTTCGGTTTTCTGGTAGAGAACCGTTGCCCGGGTACTCTAGTATCGGAGTCATCCGTGATTCTCGCTCCTGTGATACAGTCATGATCCATTCGATATTCATTTCATCAATGCTTGGAGTTGACAGGACTTCCACAGGAACTAATCCCAATAATTGAGCTTCACCAGTGCTTGCATACTTTGCGAGGGAATCTGCCTTCATGTTTTCTTCCCGAGGTATATGGTTTATCGTATAATGGTCCAGGTCCTCGAGAAGGTCCTAGGCTCTTGACAAGTAAGCAGGCATATTTCCTCCTTTGGTTTGAAACTCTTTCTTGACTTGACACACAATAAGCTGTGAATCACTGAAGATCTGCAATGCCCCGACGTTCAGTTCTTTAGCAATTCTCAAACCGGCAATAAGAGCTTCATACTCTGCTTCGTTGTCTGTCGAAGGGAATTCCAATCTTAAAGCAAAACACAATGATCGTCCTTCAGGGGTTTCAAGCACAACCCCGGCCCCGAAACAGTAATCGTTTCTTACGCCATCAACATACAATTTCCACCAGATTGAAGGATTATCGGTCACTACTTCCTCACTATCACCTTTTTCTGTACATTCCGCAATGAAGTCTGCCAAAGCTTGTCCATTGATTGCTCTCCGAGGATGATAAGTGATGTCATATTGGCTGAGTTCAATATTCCATTTCAAGAGGCGACCTGAAGTCTCAGGGCGAAAGAGGACTTGCTTCAGAGGCTGATCAGTGAGGACATTGATTGGATGAGCTTGAAAATATGGCCTCAATTTTCTTGACGCAATTAGTAGACAATAGGCAAGCTTTTCCAACTTCGAATAGTTATTTTCTGCCCCAGTGAATCTCTTGCTGATGTAGAAAACCGGGCATTGAATTTTCGCATCCTCTCGTACCAAAGCTGCGTTGAGGGCATGAGACGAGATCGCAAAATATACAAAAAGATCTTCACCATTGTCGGGCTTAGAAAGTATAGGAGGTGTTTCCATGTGGAGAATCAGCTCATCGAAAGCTTTCTGGCATTCAAGAGTCCGGTCAAAATTTTTTCTCCCTTTCTTTAGAGCATCAAAGAATGGAATGCATTTATCAGTTGCTTTGGAAATGAACCGACTCTGGGCAGCAGCTTTTCCATCGAGATTTGCAATTCCTTCTTCGTTCTAGGGGCTTTGACTTTTCTTACGGCAGTTATCTGAGAAGGATTAGCTTCAATGCCCCTTGCACTTACAATAAAACCCAAAAACTTTACAGATTCTACCCCAAATGAACACTTCAAAGGATTCATCTTCATACCGTACTTTCGGAGGATTGAGAACATCTCTGCCAAGTGATCCAGGTGGTCCACCGCTTTCTTTGACTTTACCAGCATATCATTAATGTAAACTTCCATAGTCTTGCCAATCTACAGTTTAAACATGGCATTAACAAGTCTTTGGTAAGTTGCCCCCGCATTCTTAAGTCCGAAAGGCATGACTCTGTAGCAGTAAAGACCAACATCGGTGATAAAGCTCGTGTCCTCTTGATCTTGCTCATGCATCATGATCTGGTTATATTCGGAGTAGGCATCCATAAAAGATAGCAATTCATGCCCCGCCGTTCCATCCACCAGCTGGTCAATCCTAGGTAACGGGAAGCAGTCTTTGGGGCAGGCTTTGTTTAGATCTGAAAAGTCAATGCACACTCTCGATTTCCCATTAGCTTTTTTAACCAGTATTGGAGTTGAAACCCAATTCGGATAAGTGGAATCCCTGATAAAACCATTCTCCATGAGCCGATCAACCACTTCTTTCAATGTTGCTGACCTTTCAGGACCTTGAGTTCTCCTTTTCTGCTTTGCCGGTGTAAACTTTGGATCAATATTCAAGGTATGTACTGCAATTTCTGGAGATATTCCACACATATCGGCATGATTCCAAGCGAATACATCCAGATTTGCTTTCAAAAATGATACCAAAATATTTTGAACCCTTGCACTAAGCTGCGAACCCACATTCAACACTTTGTTCGGGTCTTTCGGGTCAACAGGTACCGACCATGTCACTTCAACTGGTACCACTCTATTCTCCCCTGCACTGGCTTTTCTGGGATCCATCTCTCTTCGTGCACCACTATGTTCGCCTGTGCAGGGTCCACCCTGTAATTGCTACAAGGTTGATTCTTTGATGAGGACTGGGGCTGCCGCATCTTTTCCTATTTCTCTCTTCCTCTCTTCACGCAACTCTGTAAGATAACATTCCCTTTCAGCGTATTGATCCCCTTTCACCACACCAACTCCATTATCTGTGGGGAATTTTATGGTTAGACACCATGGGGAAAGAATAACTTTAAATGCTGCCAGAGTTGGTTGGCCTAGGAAGGCATTGTAGGCAAAAAATTCTTCAACAATAACAAAGGTCTGTTTTCGAGCCACTTTCCTCTGCCCTCTCCCCTCTCCAAGCTCTACGAAAAAATTGATAGTCCCAATTGGCTGTTTCGGCTCCCCAGTAAAACCAGCAATCTTCAGTGATGAAGCTTGAACGTCAACCATTGGAATCTTCATCTGATCAAAAGTCTTCTTGAAGAGAATGTTGCACGAAGCTCCACAGTCAACCAGAACACTTTTCACAGTAGCTGGACCAACGCCAGCGGAGATGACCAAAGGATCAATGGTAGGAGCTTCAACACCCATCGAATCCCTAGCACTGAATATAATGTCATCATTAAAAGTTTTCTACTGCTTCACGAGTGCAGCATCTTCTAACACAAAAACACTTTCATCTGCCAGTGCATACTTCAAAGCATGGGCATATCTTTCCATCTTACCCCAACTCCTGCCAGCTGGGTGAGGGCCCCCTGTAACCACATTTATAACAGGCCTCTCTGATTCATGAGCTGCCGCCTTTTCACTTGAGCTAGGAAGATGAACAGGAACATGTTGTCCTTGAGTTGAAGAAGTTGGGCCATTCTTGTTCCTTTTTACATATAGCTGGAGCTTGTTTTCCTTCAATAGTTCCTCAATTACCTCCTTCAAGTGACGACACTCATTAGTATCATGCCCGGATTGGTTATGGAACCCGCAAAACCTTTCATTCTTCTCAGCTTTCCCATTTACTCTTTGCTTAGTTGGTGCGGGGAATTCGACCGTGTCTTTGTTTGCAAAGTAGATGTTTTCCGGGGTATCAGTCGGAGGGGTAAAATTGAAGGGACTTCCTTTCATTGCATCTCCTTGCTTTTTCTGGGCATCGTTCCCACTCTTTTGATTCCAGATTCCTTCTTATTCGGAACAACATTACTATTTCCAGCCCCTATCGATACCACCTTAGCCGGTGCTTGGAGGCTTTCCAGGCGCATGAATTCATCGACTTTCTTATAAAACTTGTCAAGTGAATTTGGTTCCTTCATTTTCAACCACCTCCCGAACTCACTTGTCTTATCAATAGCCTCATCAGGTACGTCAAAATCATTCTCGGCTCCGCATTGTCCACTTCAGCCAGAGCTATATTGAAGCGATTCAAGAAAGCTCTAATGGATTTTCTAGGATTTTGCTCCAAGCTGGATAACGACATTATATCCTTTGCCTTTGACGCATATAAATGAAACTGTTCCTTGAATTTTTGAGTCAAATCAGAAAATTGGTCTACCGATCGGACCGGTAGCTTCGTGAACCAAAGTAAAGCAACTCCTTCCAGGTATACCGGAAAATATCAGCATTTTATTTCATCATAGGCTCTAGCACCCGTCATGTGCCAATCATACTTATACAGAAACTCATTAGGATCGCTCGTTCCCTTGTAAGCTGGAATAGTTTGAGGGACAAACTTCCTTGGGAATTCTGCCTTCAGGATCTTTTCAGTGAATGGAGTTTTGCTCGAAGCGAAACCCCATTCTTTCTCATCTTCATTTCTCTGCATACTTTCCTTCATAATTTGACGAACCATGCCTGAGAAATACTCTTCATCATTTTGAGGCTCAGCGGGACAAACATCAGCCATTCTCTCTTAATTCCGTCTTGACAATCGTTCACGGAGGGTTGGTTGCGGCCCCGATCCTCCGGCTTGGGGAGGTGTCCTTTCCACTGGGTTAGCTGGCCTTTGAGGGATATTCCTTCCTTCCACATTCTGCACTTCATCGGCAAGGTTTCCCTCCTTAGTTGCCGGCTGGCGGTTTGCCTCAAATAAAGCATTCAACCTTTCCATCATTAGGTTATTCCGAGCTTCCATTTGTCGATGTAGCCCAGATACCACGGCGTCCAGCTCTACCCGTGTAACTCCGACGGTTGGAGTTGTTTGACTTAAAGGAGGAGAATTGGCAGTAGTCTCGCAAACATCGTTGGATCTAACAGACTTGCGTTTTCTTCCGGGGGCCATTATTTCCGATAAACTCCTGGTTTTTAGAGAGATCCTTTCTACAAATTTTTGTGAAGCTATGATGACAGTATCCTGAGTTGGGTTCTCAGTGAAAGCACCAAAAATGTTAACGTAAAAATTCAGACGCTAACACCCCGATGCAAATAGAGATTGAATGAAAGTACCACCCGTTAACACGGGAATCAGAAAAAGCAGTAATTCACCGAAAAAACAGTAAGAGACACAGAGTTTATAGTGGTTCGGCTTATAATCAAGCCTACGTCCACTTCAATCCTTTTTTATTGCTGATATGATTACAATCCTTTACAATTTCCTTCAATTACAATTCACTTCAAAAGAAAAATAGCTAGAAAAACTTCGATGCAAGAGAGTTCTCCGAATTCATGGTTGAATATGTTCAATCCCTGTTTGAAGTTGATTGAAGCTTCTTGTGAGTTTCGAATGTTGGAGTAAGGCTCGGCTTGATGATGGCAGTGTCTCGATGCTTTGAAGAAAATGATCGGAAAAAAGTCCCCTTAATGTTGGAGCATATGCCATATTTATAGGATATTTTCTGGGTGAGGTATAGGTTGCGCACGACCGAAGATAGGTCGTAGGTCGCTGGCGAGTTAAGGGGAAGTGAGCTACGACTTAACTGGTCCTTCTACTGTCATCTGAACTAGCTGATAGGACGTAGAGACTAAAGAGGGAGCGGCATCATTTATTTACCAAGTACTAGATCGTGAACGACCTAATGCAAGTCGTAAGTCGTCGGCGACCTAAGGGAGCGGTCAGTAACTTTACAAGGCCGAGACAACCAACCTAACGACCTAGGCTAAGTCGTTAAACTGTAATGTCCCTTAACTTGTTAGGTCGTGGGTCGCCCCATTCCTTAGGTCGTTAAGTCGCTGTACTTTTTAGGTCGAACACACAGTTTGGTCATTCCCCTTTTAGGTCGCTAGGTCGCGGACCCCCGGCTCACTGAACTCATTAGGTCGCAAACCTCTTTAAGTAATTAGGTCGTTGAACAGTTAGGTCGCCCCACATCTTAGGTCGTTGGGTCGTCCACTCCTTAAGTCGTTAGGTCGTAACCTTTTAAGTCGTTAGGTCGTAACCTCTTAAGTCGTTAGGTCGGTACCACTTTTAGGTCGCTGAGTAACTGATAAAGCCGAGTTAACAGTTGCAATGAACATACATTATATACATGTTTTTATTTTAACAAGTATTATTTCAACATATATATTGCATATATGTTTGATTTTTTTTTATTGTATATGTGTTTGGTTTAAAAACAATGATTTGAAATGTATGTATATTAGAATATGTTTTATATATGTATATAGATATATATAATTATATATATGATTGTAAGTTCACTTGTATCATTCATCTTCATCGATCTAGTTATAATTTGAATTCAATTTTTTTCTCTTCCATTTACCAGCTTCGTTCGTCGTGCCTGTTTTCTTCGTCGAATCGTGTCTATCTAGCGTTGCTTTGGAGTTCATAACTAAACTTCATTGCCTATTCTCCTTAGCATCGAAAGATGAGCAATCACTTACGATTAGCGTTCTTATATTTATTAAATTTGATTTCAATTGAAACAACAATTGAAGTATGCTGCTGTAGTTATTTAAATTGTTATATTTATGCTATTATCTATAACTGTTCACTTGTGGGATATGACAACATATCCTATTGTTTATATTATATAGTTATTAATGATATATGCATGTTGTTATATTGTTATCATATCTGTTATCAGTCTGCAAGTGCCCTGTTAGTATAGTATTCACTATGGGTTGAAATGATACACCCAAACGGACTTTAGGATAGGAGAAAATCGTTATGGGTTGAAATGATAAATCCAAGCGATTTTCATTTAATTGAATTTGGGATTACGTGTTGAAATGATATCCACCCGTATATGCTTAGTGGACGTATTGAAATGATAAATATCCGTAGCACTTGACCATATGATAGAAAATATATACAGACACCGTTGGTCCATATATAAATATTTTGAAATAATTTCTATGATTTTGGAAATAAATGTATGGTAAATAAATATTGATTCTTAAGATGGAAATTTTATATATAGATTTAGTAGTAATATTTGATTTAAACTAGAATTGATTTAATACGCATAATATTGTTAAGTATTTATATAAATCACTATTTTAAAAATATATTGAAATATAAAGGGGTATTTTGTGATTACAAATCTAAATTTTGAGATCTACAAAATTGAAGTGGTTATTTAGGAATTTAATTGAATTTTAAATTGATAAATTGATAATTGACTAGATTTGAATTTTTGATTGGAGTAGATTTGAATCGTAACTGTGAAAGTGATCAAATTTGAAAACAAATATAGTTGAAGCGAAATGATATTTTGTTTTTGAATAATAAATAAAATTGAGATGACCACGGTGACATAGTGTATATTTCTACCCTATAGATAGTTCCAGGGATCCTTAGAACATGGTTATCCCAAACATCCTCTAAGTTAATTTTATTTCAGTTGATATTTCACTTGAGTTGGATTTATTGATATAAGAATGTTAATCCTGACTCGAGTGTTTTGTGTTTTGCTTTACGCTCGGGTCAGACTGAGTGATACAGCATTGAGACTCACCTTCGGAGTTTGGAGCTTCGCTTGGAGATCAAACTATCACTTAGCTTTCAGCAGTTCTAGTTGATTCGTTAAGAGAAGCCATCTGTTGCATTGGAGACTTCACTGTATCTGGGATATTCTAATGTATTTTATTTCTAACTTTGTTTTATAGTAGCTTCATGAACTACTATTCATTTATTCCGCTGCGTATTATTGTACTACTCTGTATCTGTGATTCTGTGATTGATTTATTTACTGTATATGTATTTCCAAATTCAAATTATCAATTTGGTTTTTTGAATTATTGAAGTCGGACATGTATAGTATTATTGTCGATTTGAATGGTCCAAAAAAGCGTGTCGTTACATATACTGTAAACACTATATATATATATATATATATATATATATATATATATATATATATATATTTAAATTAACAGCTTATTATAATCATAATATATGTATACAACATAAATATTCTTTATTGTAAACTTACCAAAACCAGAACATTTTATAAGTACTAATATATAAACCAACAGTTGTCTGCTTACACTAATAATTATATATGTATCTCTCTTAGTTCTTTTCCATTGCATTATATAACCAACATAAATTATATATATATGAAAACTGGTATATTGTTACATATATAAACATTATAGAAAATCCATATATACATGTAAATGGAATATATAACAATCTTGTATGACGTATATTATAAATAGCAAAATATGACATATTATAGACTTAAGTACCAAAAGGTTCAATATCCAATATAAAATTTTCTTCATCCTGAATATAACTATCGAAACGTATATACATATATAACGTAAACACGATGAAAGAAAAATAAAGTTTATAAACTATATATATAACAACAAATGTTATTCAACCATATACCATTATATACAACAACAGATCATAAAAACTTTTGTAATGATCTTGTAAAATTATATTCGCGTATACAAATAACAACACTTTAGTTAAACTATATAAACAATAAAATAGTTCAATATCAACTACATAAAATATATCTATATTGACAAATATATATATATATATAACATTCGTACTTTCACAATGAAGAATGATTGCAAGGCTCGAGGTGAAGCGGAAACTAAATCTCAAAACAATAGTGAGGCAGTGGCAGAGGAAAGCTCGGCCTGGGTAGATGATTGATGGAGCGACTATGGTGCTTGGTCACGGCGGGGATGGGTTTATCGGCATAAGATTCTACAAGAAGAGGAAAAACCTGTGTGTGAGATCTAGTGGTAGGATAACGACTTGGCCTTGTATGCGTGGCTGATTTGGTTCGGTGGAGGGCAATCGAGTTTGGATGTTGGAAAATTAGCCTGTGGCAAAGGGGAAGGCTCGGTCGGGAACATGGCCCTGTGAGTAGAAGAGAAAGCTCGGTGCTTTAGGTGTGATGAGTGGAAGGAGATTTGTCATGAGAGTGAGGAGAAGAACGAAGGCAAATTACAGAGAAAATAAATAGAACGCTTATTACAAATAAAACGCAAAATCTTTTGTGACGCCCCACCTCTATACCCACGCTAGCCAATGACACTACTGGGCAATGTCGTCAACTAACACGGAGAATAAGGCTGGTTTAGAGCGACCTTCTATAGCTTGCTCTAACTATCTATTGAATACATCGACAATAGACATACCAAGCAGGTAGACATATCCAATGAATACTTAAAAAAAAACCATAGGTGGTTGGAGGATCCATCAGAACAGAATAAAACAACTCAAATGTTATATACATCACAGAACAGTAGATCATCATACACACATATATCGATACATAACATAGTATACAAACTGATACACGTCAAGTGGTATAGCAAATCACAATATGCTGACGAATCCAAAAGATTACATATATCAGAGTTACAACAAAAAGGACTACACAAACAATATAACAAAATGGATCAAGCTGGATAGTCCATGTGGAAGCAAAATAAGCTAAGTCCAAAATCACCTAACCTGAAACATCTCGGTCTGACCCGAGTATAAAATACACGGGTCAGTCTAGCTGAACAAATAAGTTAGATAAACTGAACAACAATAACCTGCAAGGTCACAAAGTATAACAAATATCTCTAAAAGAGATAACACAATCATCTAACAAAAGATGAATCATATCATAACAAGTCTCGTATCATCGACAACTCAGAGAAACAAAGGATAGGAATATCTCAAAGCAAGCCAAAAGGCAAATAATAAATACCAATGAAGGTAACACAAGTTCCAAAATGTAATCTCTATATATCGTGCGGCTCTAAAAGACCAACACCGAAGGGCGATACCTAGGGAATATACATATCAATGAAACATCTAAAAATTGGCACGTGCTCAGTACTGTATAAACAAGGATCCATGAGCCCGAAGTCTCCAAACCCAATATCACTCGAGCGGTGGCGAATGACTAACTCCGAAAGCGATACAATAGGGCAATAAACCCGAAGGCAACAAACCAAAAGGAGACAGTCCGAAGACGCTATACCAATGGTAACAAACCTGAAGGTGCAAACCCGAAGGCAACACACCCGAAGGCAACAAACCGTAGTGGTGAAGGTCCGAAGGGCCAGTACTGGACACCACTAACTGGCAGAATGTGTCATAACTCTCAAAAAGGAATCTGAAAAGTGGTAACGTGAGTCCCATAACCACTCGTTCGCACTAAACGGTTTACTATCCGTTAGTTAATTTCACACTCGAAGGAGTACAATGTTTACCTCACCTCGTTGGTAAGCCAGACCAAAAGGCCAAAACGATCAATCGAATAGGTCGGGGATTAATCGGAAAGATAAACACATGGGTTCATGGTCCGTGTTTTACCTAACCATTTAATCTCCCTTCCACTCCGCTCGAAGTGCGAAATTGTGAGTGCGCGTTTTAAAATAGAATTTATTAATTAGAGAAGCAAGCTTTTAATACAATTTAAAAGATTATTTTATAAAAACCTGTGGATGAAGTCAAAAAGGAATCATCAAGGTCAAATATGCGTAAACAACTAATTAGAATCAACTTAGATCGATAAAAGTTGGAATCACAAACAAATAGGCACACTAGGCAAAACAGGGAAACAGGAGCAGGTCGGTTGACCGGACATCCTGAGTCGGCCGACCGAAATAGCCCAGAAAGTTTCGGCTACAGCTTCGGTCGACCGACCAGAGAGCTCGGTCGACCGAACCCAATTCCTGCATTTTTTCTACCCTATTAATTGAAGTGCATACTCTCCTAATTCGCAACCGGTCGAGCACGGATGCTAGGGGATTACGCTAATCGGCTAACCGGTCCTATTGGCTTCTCGATGCATCGCCAAAAACATGTTCAAACATCAAAGTTAGGATCTTTAATGATTTGAACCCAAAGCACTAAAAATTTGGATATTCACCAATTCAATCCATACCAAAAGCAAGTGCACATGAATGAGTGTTAGGAATTCATACCCAACAATCAAAGATAGTTATAGACAAAGATGTGAGATAAAAATATCACCTTTTAACTCACAAACAAAGAAGAAGAAGATCAAATGCAAGGAGAAAACCAACCACTCTCCACTTCAATTCTACTAGCTTCAATCTAAGATCCAAACAAGTATTTTCCTAAGTTAGGTTTAAGAATCTTTTTGAAATTGAAGCAGAAAGTGTTGGAGTAGGTGAAGAGAGGGCTTACCAGTAGCTTCTCCTTGATTTTGGAGCAAGAATTCAAGTTTGCAAAGAAGAACTAGCGCTAGGAATTTCTAATTCTTCTTCCTTTCCCCCATTTCTATTTTTAGCTTGAGTTTTATAAAATGATATGAGTGAATGGAAGGAGCTGGACTGAGTTAGGGTATTTAGTTAGCTAGTGGGCTGAACCCAAACCCAAAACCTAACTAGAAAAAGTAGCAGAACTCGACTTACTACAAACATATCAAAGCATATACTCAAAAAGATGGCAAACACCATTTTGAACCCAATGGAAGTGGTTTCGAGCCCTGATTAGGACGTTTGCAAAAAGTAACATTTCGGACCCAAAAATCCGACTAGCGACATTATATTTAAATAAAACATTTAAATACAACCGTTAAATATGCGGGTTGTTACAGATCTCCCCTCCTTACTAAATTGCGTCCGTGCAATTCCAAGAGACAATATTTGTAACAACTACATACATACATCATTCGAAAGAAAAAGGAAATAAGCTTGAGATGAGAATATTCTCATCGTTGCCAAGCAAAGATAGAAAACCCGGATAAGATCGCTCGATAAACTCTCTGGTTTACCAAGTACAGTCATTGGGGTTAGCGGACCATTGAACTTTAACGAGCGGCACATTATTATTTTAAAGGTGTCGCACCTCCGTGTTAAGTACATGAATTGTCTGCTGTACAATAGATAAGTCTGGTGAGGTCTCAAGCTCTTGCAAATCAGGAGAATCGATAATAGAATCTGACTCTCGAAGACACTTCCGAAGTTGAGAGACGTGAAACACGTCGTGAATGCCAGATAAATGAGCAGGAAGTGAAACTTTATAAGCCACAGGGCCAATACGTTCAGTAATAGAAAATGGTCCTATAAAGCGAGGAGCCAATTTCCCAGTCATACTGAAACGCATAACCCCTTTCAAAGGAGAAACACGAATAAAGATAAGATCACCAATCGATAACTCGAGAGGCTTCCTATGGTTGTCAGCATAGGACTTATGGCGGCTCTGTGCCTCTTTCAGTCTCAAAAGAGTCAAATCAATCTTCTCAGAAGAATCACGAACAAAATCTAGGCTAAGAACAAGCTTCTCCCCAGATTCTAACCAACAAGAAGGTGACCGACACGGCCTTCCGTATAAAGCTTCGAAAGGAGCCATACCGATACTGGAATGAAAACTATTGTTGTAGGAGAAATCTACAAGAGGTAGGTGATCCTCCCAACTACCACCGAAATAAAAAATACAAATACGGAGAAGATCTTCCAAGTTACGATTCACCCGTTCAGTCTGCCCGTCAGACTATGGATGATAAGCTGTGCTAAAATTTAGCTTGTACCCAAAGCTTGCTGAAGACTCTGCAAAAAATGACTTGTGAATAAAGGATCACGACAATTCACAATAGAACTAGGAACACCATGAGGTCTTACGATTTCCTTGACATACAACTTAGCCAAATGCGAAGCGGTCGTATTAGACTTGATAGGAATAAAATAAGTAGACTTGGTGAGGCGATCAACAATAACCCAAATTATAGAATGGCCCGATCTCGAACGAGGTAGGCCGTCAATGAAATACATAGAATTCTGATCTTATTTCCACAATGGAATCTTTAGAGGCTGAAGCAGACCCAAAGGACGCTGATGTTCGGCCTTAATTCGCTGACAGGTTATGCAATTACTCACATAACTCGCCACATAACGCTTCATGCCTTCCTCGTAATAAAGACGATGCATATTGGCATACATCTTACTACTACCAAGATGGATGGTATACTTAGAACGGTGACAGTCATCAAGAATGTCATGCCTAAGTGCAAAATCATATAGCACAAAAAGACGGTTCTTCTTGCGAAGACACCCATGAGAATCAATGCTGAAATCCCACAACGCCTCATCATAGGATCCAGACTCACAAAGTTGAATAAGACGCAACAAATCAGGATCACGCCGCTGCGCATAGGCAATACGATCCAATAATGCGTCGAGCCCCCAAACTAAATAATAGAATAGGAGAATCAGAAAATAAAGCTCGATCATGAATTTCACAAAAAGACAGAGTCTCAAGAATATCCCATTCGGCAAGCATCATAGAAACAACAGCCGAATATTTGCGACTAAGCGCATCGGCAACACGATTACCCTTACTAGGGGTATACTGGATATCAAAGCCATAGGAACAAGAAACTCGAGCCAACGTTGTTGTCTCATGTTGAGTTACTTCTGAGTGAATAAATACTTCAAGGATTTATGATCGGTATAGAGAAAGAAGTGCTCGCCCAATAAATAGTGTGACCAAATCTTTAAGGCAAAGACAATGGCGGCTAACTCAAGATCATGAGTGGCATAGCGAACTTCATTCGGGCGCAGTTGCCTAGAAGTATAAGCAACTACCCGATTCTTCTGCATAAGAACGGCACCGAAACCACTATCACAAGCATCGGTGTAGAAAACAAGATCGTGATTCCCCTCGGAAACAACAAGAATAGGAGAATTAGTGAGATGTTCCTTTAATGTCCGAAAGAAGCTTCGCACTCGTCGAACCAAATAAAACGAATGCCTTTCCGAGTAAGCCTGGTGAGAGGAAGCACAACACGAGAAAAATCCTTAATGAACCGACGGTAATGCCCCGCCTATCCAAGGAAACTACGAATCTCATGCACATTCTCAGGCCTCTTTCAATTCTGGATGGCATTGATCTTTGGGGGATCGATAGAAATGCCTTCGGGAGATTCAACATGGCCTAAGAACTTAACCCTACTCTCCCAAAAATGGCACTTGGAGAATTTGGCTCTAAGCTGATGGTAACGAAGAGCACTCAAGACAATTCTCAAGTGATTAGCATGCTCAGCTTCAGACTTAGAATAAATAAGAATGTCATCAATTAACACAAGGACGAACTTATCGAGATATTCCCGGAATACTCGATTCATGAGATCGACAAAGAAAGCAGGAGCGTTCGTCAAACCGAATGGCATAACGAGCCACTCAAAAGAACCATAACGAGTGTAGAAAGCGGTAAGAGGTATGCTATCCTCCACGACTCGTAACTGATGAAAACCCGTGGCAAGGTCGAGCTGAGAAAAGACCTTAGCACCACTCAATAAATCGAACATATCATCAATCCTGGGCAATGGATACATGTTCCTGATGGTTAACTCGTTAAGCTTGCGTTAGTCAATGCAAAGCCTAAGAGTTCCATCGGGCTTCTTCACGAAGATGACCGCGGATCCCCACGGAGAAAAACTGGAATGAATCAACTACTTGAACTCAAGCTCTAAAAGCTGCTTCTTGAGTTCCTCATTTTCCTTTGTAGACATCCTCGTGGGAGGATGACTAACTTACTGCGTGCCTGGAATGAGATCAATGCGGAACTCAATTGCCCGCTTGGGTGGCAAACCCGAAACAGGCTCCAAAACATCAAAAAAGTCACAAGCAATAGGAATCGAGATATATCATCATCATCATCTCGCGAGTCAAGAGAATATAAAGCCATTTCAGAATTATCCACATTCCGAAGATCAAGTAATAGCTGAGTAGGCAAATCCGGATGTCGAAGATATAAGATCCTCTCAGAACAAATAATCCTAGCATCGTATCTCACTAGCCAGTCCATTCCCAAAATCATATCAAATCCCAGATAAGAAATAACGTGCAGGTTCGCACCAAAAGAAAAGCCACATAAAACAATCTCAACATCATCACAAAGCGTACTAAGGGTCGTGGATCCCCCAATAGGATTCGCAATCCTTAAAGAAGTAACCATAACAAAAACATCCAAAGATAAATCATCAACGAGCTTTTTCGATACGAAAGAATGTGATACACACGTATCGAAAAGAAATCGAATACTATGGTCAGGAAATAAAATAGAACCTTCCAAAATGGATGGAGATATACCTTTGGTTTTAGAAGGTCCTTCAGAAGCCTTAGCAGCATAAAGCTTGCTAGACTTGGCACCAACCGGAACAGTAGACAAGTGGAAACACGATGACCTTCCTTCTTGCAATAGCGGCAGAAGAGAGACTTAGGACAAGCTCGAATCATATGATCAGGAGAACCACAATTGAAGCACTTTCGAATGAAAGGTGTTCCAACATACTGAGTCTGAGAGCTAGAACCACCAGTCTTCTTCTTCTTAGAAGGAAAAGACCTGGACTTCTGAAATGGAAACTGCCTCTTGTTGGGGTTCTTGGAAACCTCAACATCATCACCACTATCACACTCCTTCTCGACGGTTTCATGATGAAGTGAAGAATCTACCAACTCCTCAAAATAAAGCTTAAGATGGAGCAACAAAGACTTCTTAAGATATTTCTTAAGACCAGAAACAAACTTCATATTCTTCTTATAAGAAATGCTAATGAATTCAAGACCATACTTAGATAAAGCCTCGAATGATGCCACATACTCAATAACAGAAGATTTCCCTTGCTTTAACTCAAGGAAGCGACGGGTCAATAAAACTTTTTCAGATTCAGGAATGAACTTGACTTCGAATCGTCCCCGAAACTTAGTCTAAGAAAGAGTAGACTAATCAATTTCGGCTACAAGAAGCTCACATGAATCAAGAGCACGCTTTTGCAATAAGCTAGAAGTTACAAGAACTCTATCATGATTAGAAAGATCCATGCGAGAGAAGATCGCTCACACGGGCGAAGCCAAGCTTGGACTTCAAGAACAGACTCGAAGCCTTTAAACGGTGTTAACATGAAAATCTGATGCTAACACCCCGGTGTAAATTGAAGTTGAGTGAAAGCACCACCCGTGAACACGGGAACTACAACAAGTAGAAAAATCACAGAGAAAGCAGAAAAGACAATAGTTTTTATAGTGGTTCGGCTTAGGGCAAGCCTGCGTCCACTTTAATTCACTTTATTGCTGAATTAATTACAACTTTACAATAACCTTCAATTACAACACACTTTAGACTAGTAGATCAAACTTTGATGGAGAATAATCTTCCGAATTCATGTTGAATGATGTAGATTTTCTCTTAGAGATCGTAGCAGTGTCCTTGGTGTTTGGAGTACTTGAAGTGTTGAGTGAGTCGAGAATTCAGCAGAATATAGGCGCTTGAAGAGAGTGGCCGAAAAGTCCTCCACTAGTTGGAGTTAGGGCTGTATTTATAGGAGTGGTTCTGGGCGAAGTTCAACCTCCAAGTCTTAGGTCGCGCACGACCTAAGGTAGGCCGTAGATCATAGGTCGGCCACGACATAGGGAATCACCTTTATTAGCTATATTAGAACTTGCCCCGAATAAGTCACTAGGTCGGCAGCGACCTAAGAGATGGGATTCGACTTATCTTGATTGCATTTGGTTTTCTTCTGAGCAAATTAATAGGTCGCGTACGACCTATTATAGGTCTTGAGTCGTTCGGGATTTAGGTTGCTGAGACCACTTTGCTCTTAGGTCGGTAGGCTATGGCATTACTTAGGTCGTACATGCTTTAGGTCGTGAAGCTACAGGAACCTTTAGGTCGCTGATCCTCTTATGTCGTCAGGTTGTGAAATCCTTAAGTTGTTAGGTTGCGGCACTTCATCGGTCGCTGAAAGCACTAGGTCGCTAAAGACCTTACGTCACGGAGTGCTTTGTGATATTAGGTCGCGGGATGCGTTGTGATCTTAGGTCACTGCTGTAGTTAGGTCGCCCACTTTTTAGGTCGTTAGCACCCTTAGGTCGTTAGTACCTTTTAGGTCGTTAATAACTTTTAGGTCGTTAACACCCTTAGGTCGTTAGTACCTTTTAGGTCGTTAAGTCACCTAAGTTTTAGGTCGTTAAGTCGCGTAAGTCTTAGGTCGCTTCAGAAATAGGAGTTAACACTTGCCCCTCGAAGTACAGGCCTATGCCATAGGTCGTGTGCTTCGATCTGTCCGAGTTAGGTCGTGAGCGACCTAAGACGTTTACTAAGTCGCGTGCCTATTCGTCTTCCCCTTTTTGTCCCATATAAATTTTCTAGGTCCCTAACTCTTCCTCACTCTACTGCTCCGATCTCCCACCGCCATTGACGAATTATCAAGCTTCCAAAGACAAATACAACCCATTCAGCCTCCGATTCATCTTTACCATTATATCCCGTAAGTGAATCTGATCCCCATCCCACCATAATCACCATTGAATCATGAATCCTTATTTTTCGACCGTAGTTTAATTCCATGTGTTGTGCTTCATTTTGAATGATTATTACGGTCGACTTTTGATTGCCGTTTGACTGATTTAAGAACGCACGACAATGTGTTGAATTTATGATGGATCGGGGATGTTTTCCATTGTTTTTGAAGTGATCAGGTGGTATGAAGGGATGGTGAATTTCATGAGGAGGACGATGAATTTCTATGTGCAGTTGGTAATAGGTTATCGGGTTGTAGTTTGACGAGATGGATTGCATGAGGAGGAAGTTAGCGACTCAACAGATCTGGGCGACCTAAAACTTATGTCGTGCTGGGATTCTCGCGACCTAAGACTTAGGACTTGACTTGTTTAAACGGCAGCACAACGACCTAAGGAATTCACGGCTTAATTTCCTTTTTCTGTGGCACGGACATTAGGTCATGGACGAGTTGAGACTTCGGACGAAGTTTAATTGCCTTGAACCTTTTTATTTTGCATAGTGCGACTTAAGATCCCTCGACCTATGTTAGGTCGCCAGACGACCTAGGACTTTGACGAATGCCTATTGTTTTGAACTGCTGGATTAGGTTGCGACCTATGGAATTAACAGCTTAATTCTCTTGCGGCATAGGGTTTAGATCGCGACCGAGTTAAGAGTTAAATGATTTGCATCGCTTTGTCTTGAGGCCTTTTCTTTCACATGCTCTACGACCTGTCTTGAAGCATAATTTCAATTTGAATGCTCGACTTGAACTGCTCTACTTGAACTGCTTTATAGATTATCTCTAATGCTAATAACCTGTTAAACATAATATTTGCAGAAAATTGGGACAAATATACTGTCATTGACTGCCCACATCGAATGACAGATTAGTCGATAAAGAGTAATCAACTTAAATGAACTGTGTGAACGAAATGCTGCGAACCAATGAATTCAAGTGAAGTATTACAGCAAAACTAAAATATCCAATTAAAGCTGATTCGTTCGCATTAACACTACACTTGTGTTTTATATTAACAAGTCCTGAAATCTCATAGTCGACCAATTGTCAACTAGTTTAATTTCAGTTATGTTTGCTTTCTGTTTTTGTTAGTTCTGCACAACACTTCACACTTTTTAGGAAACGTGCACCTTGTTATTTGAATGTCTAGTTCCTTGTATAGAATGACTTCTCAACAAGGAGAAACAGAATTGGCTGAAGAGACTTTCCCAATTGCTACTCCATTGGTTAATCCTTCAGAGAGAATTTCAACCACACTAACATATAAAGTTTTCCGCCAACTATGCGCTCTGTTTGGCATTGTTGAAGCAGATGCCATTTTTCCTAAGAGAAGCGATACTGCCGATATACCACCTCATGGTTTTGTAGCAGTTAATCATCAAATTTGCACGAGTGGAGCTATCCCTTCTTTTAAGGACTTTCTTCAACGGCTTCTTCTCCGACTAGCTATCTCTCCCTTCCAGCTGCACCCCAATGGCTATGCTATTCTGATGGGGTTATGTGTGCTATTCAGAAGGGCGCTGGATCGCCTTCCGAGTTTTGATGAAGTTTACTATTTGTGCACGTTTGTCAAAAATAGAGACCATCCGTCCATCATTCTTATGAGAAGCACTAGGAACCGTAAACTAATAATTGGCCTTCCCGAAAGTTTTCACGGTTTTCTAAGTCAATTTTTCTTCGTTCGCTGTCCTCCGGGATTCCATGCTATCTGGAGAGTAGGAAGTAAGAGCATTTATCTTTGTTCCTGATGTTTTTCTCTGAGCTTTTCATATCCTAGTTGTCAAATGTTAACTTCGCCTTTTACTTTTCAGTGATTCCTCCTCCTTCTAGGGATTCCAGTCATAAACCAACTTTTGAGAGGCTTATGGCCATGACAGTTGAGGGGAGAAGCATTCAATTTCTGTTGAAAGACCAATTTTTGCATCAGTACGGACTTTTGCATACCTCTCGCTCTACACACCCTCATGATGTCCCAGACTCCCCAGCCCAACCATTAGATGCCCCAGTTTCTACCGATGCACCCATACCGAAAGAACCTGCCTCTGAGGCTTCTCTAGTGAAGTGCTCCACTTCTGTTGATGTCGCGGGGTCATCTGGCAAACTTGCCCCGGTCGCTGAAGAAGAAGAGCCTCAGGAATCTCCTCCACATTCAAAGAAGTCTGGTGACGAAGAAGCTGGGAAAACAAGCCCTGTCAAACAGAGTGGAGACGACACTTTCGAAAGGTTGAGCGACCTGTTTGTCACTTCGCAGGAGCTCTATAAAGACGACCCCGTTACCAACAGGGTTTCTTCTTCAGTAGTTGAGGCGACTTCTACTCTGCAACAGACTCCGTCGACTCAAGAGTTGACGTTAACTACTACCCCCACGATTCCTCCTCGATCGAAGAGTGGTTCGTAGTTTGACGCGCGTAGTTTGCACATTACACACACTTTGAATTTTTTGGCACTTTTATGCTCCTAACTCTTTGTACTTTGAAGATTCTAAAGTTACACTTCTTTTCTCTGAAAACTTTTAAGACTTGTCTCTTCTTTTTTATTTCAGATTCTCCGATGGGATGCAGCAGATCCTACTATGACGACTTTCAGTGCTACGGGAGGCGTAGTCAATATGATTATAGGCGCTACCTTCCTGCTCATAGAGAAACCGATGAAGAGTGAGCCGCTCGAAAGGCTCAGGAGAGAAGGGCTCAGAAGAGCGTTATGAGAGAAAAGAATGGGAGGAGCACCATGATTCTTCCCATAAAGGTGACGATTCCCACAAGAGAAAATCCCATGATGACCGGGGAAAAAGCCATATGGTTGAGGACCCAAGCAAGCGTGCTCGACACGGTGAGAAGCATACTTCTACAACTCCTGAAAAGGGCACAGCCCCCGTTTCACTTGACATTCCTTCTGGCTCTCTCGCTCTCGGGAAGACATACATTCAAACAATAATCAACAGGCCTAAATTCCAAGTTGGACCAGGCCCGACTACTCTGCAAAGCCGGTTCCCGCACTCGTGCCTGAAGGGAGTGTGGTTCGATATTGACTTGATCCCTATCGACAAGCCTGCCATGCTGCAAAATCTCGATGCCGTCGGGCTTGATATTGAAAGGATGTCGAACTGGCAAAAGCTTGTTGACGAGCTTCAAAGGGTCAACCATGCGAATATAGAGGCCATGCTTACTATGGAGAATGATAAGGCCGAATGGCAGAAGGTTCTCGAGCAGCTCGATACCGAAATGAGGAGCATCACAACTTACAATGTGGAGCTTGAGGCGAAAGTTGAGGAACTTAAACAAGAGCTTGCTACTTCTTCTACTACATATACTCAAAAAGAAGAAGTACTTCAAAAGCAAGTTCGCGATGCTCACGCAGCTCAGCGACATGCCGAGGCACAACTTGAAGCTGAGCAGAAAACAGCAGGAAGGTATCGTGCTGAGGTTACATAGTTACAGGAGAAAGTCAACTCTCATGAGGCGGAAATTCAAATGCTAAAGCTTCAACTTTCCAAGACTGAAAGAGAGCGCGATGAGGCCGTTGCCGGTAAAATTGTAGCTGAAGAATCTCATGAGGCAACGAAGTCCAACATCAGCTCGACACTGTTTGACTTCTACCTACATAGTGTCTTGGGGCGCGGTAGTCTCGCCTTTCTAGGTCCCAAGTATGAAATTACTCTGGCTCAAGTGTGGGAGACCGCACTTGATATGCTTGGTCCTAAAGGTGCTGGCTATCTCGAACCAGCTCTTGAGGAGCATTATTTTGATGACGATGCTCGCGCCGCTCTCTCCAGGGGAAGAGAAAAGCTTGCGAAATTAAGGGCCGAAATGGCGGTAGGGGAACATTCAGGAAAAACTATCTCAACTGCTCCAGTTCAGCCTTCTCCTTCGGTCGAAATCGACATTATCGGTTCCAATTCTCATTCTCCATCCCTACTAAAGTTACCACCGAGATCACAAGCATATAGGGTGGAGATGAAGGCGACGAGAGTGCCGAGGCACATGCTTATGAGGTTAATGTCAGGAAACCGACTTCTCCAGGTAACTCTACTGTTAATCTTTCCCAAGTAGACAGCTCATCTGTTTCTTACGAGCTTGATGAGCTTCTTGACTATTTCCTAAACCTCAGCGAGCCTTTATCTCCTCTCTTTACTGAATTTAACTTCTTTTCTTCTGTAGAGAAAGTATCGAGCATTGTTCAAACTTCCCCTCCTCCAATTATTCCTCCTCCATCTCTTCAGGTCACTCCTCCTTCTGCCTCACAACCAGGATCACAAGAGGAGAAAATAGAAGCTCTCCAAGACTTAGACGATCCCATTGCTTCACAAGAACACAAGGGAGAAGAAACTGAAGGGAGTGAGAAGACTCCAGAACCAACTAGTTCCGATGATGAACCATTAATTACACTTTTCTCTCCAGGCAGTGGGTCTTCTTCCAGGAAGAGAGGGAAGCATGGAGTCTCTAAGAAGAAGAAGGAGGCTTCTGCTAGCGGGAGAAGAACCTATTGTATCCCTTTCCCCTTCCTCTCCTACTCTTACAAGCCGGCCTATGAAGTTAACCATTCAGCCAGGCGCAGGCTCAAAAGGCGGAAGGAAGAAGAAATGATGGCTTTGGTCCTGTGCTTTTTATATCGGTTTTTTGCTTTTTGCATGTACTGGCCGGAGATTGTGCGGGTACCGGCCTCCGCTTTTCTTTTTCTTTTTATTTTGAAACCTGTACCTGTACAAAATTTTGACAGTATTGAATAAAATGATTCTTTTCGTTTGTACAAACTTCTGTCTGTATTTGAGAATGCATTTACTATTCATTTTTTCACAAGTTTCTTTATATGATATTGCAGTGAGCTTGTGGTATGTTGTTCAAGCGTAATTTTACCAATGTAGCTATACCATGTTTTATGTAGCTATACCATGTTGCCCCTATACCATAAGCTCATTGCAATACTTTATACTTTGAGGGGACTTGTACTCTTATTTTCTGGAGAATAATTATTCCATACTTGGAGGAATAATATGTCGTTAAAAATAGAGTACAGCTCCCTCCATATAAGTTTTTACGCTTCATCCTTCTAAGATATCACTTTTTCTTTTGTGCATACACACATTTTGCCAAGTGAATTCTTCTATGTGGTAAAGCGGGCCTCTGAAGGGTACTATAACTTCTCTTTGCTTTGCATTTCGGACGAAATGATTTTTTGGAAAGTTGTACCTCTGAGGAGGGCTGTTTCACGTTTCAACAGTTGGAAGTTTTATTTCAATCTCGGTGAAACGTGTGCCTCCGAAGTGATGTGCCTCCGAGGAGGGCTTTCCACGTTTCAACACTTGGAAGTTTTATTTCAATCTCGGTGAAACGTGTGCCTCCGAAGAGGTCTTTCTGTTCGATTGTGCCCCTGGGAGGAGGTCTTTTTATTTCTGCCTCTGGGAAGAGGTCTTTTTTGTTTCTGCCTCTGGGAAGAGGTCTTTTTGTTTGGTTGTGCCTTTGGGAAGAGGTCTTTTTTGTTTCTGCCCCTTGGGAGAGGCTTTTATTTTTCCCTGTTCGCTGGGAAGCAGGCCTCCGAAGAGGGCTTTTCACATTTCATTTCAGGGGAGTGTATCGACCGATCACGACGAAATGTGTGCCTCTGAGTAGGGTTACTGCCTGGAAGTTTGGAGTTGCTTTCTCTCGGTTGGACAGATTCACGGGAGTGTATCGACCGATCATTCCGCAACTTTGTATCGAGAAAGATCTCTCTTTTCCTGGTTTGGACCGCTCGAGGTCTTTTAGCATTTCAACTGTGGTGAAATGGGCCTCCGAAGAGGGCTTTTCACGTTTCAACACCTGGAAGTTTTATTTCAATCTCGGTGAAACATGTGCCTATGAGTACGGCTTTTGCCCCGAAGTTTGGAGTTTCTTTCTCTCGGTTGGACGGATTCACGGGAGTGTATCGACCGATCATTCCACAACTTTGTATCGAGAAAGATCTCTCTTTTTCTGGTTAAGCCCACTCGAGGTCTTTGATTTGGACTCTAAAGAGTAGCATTTGGACTCTAAAGAGTAGCGTTGGCTCTCCGAAGAGAAGCATTTGGACCCTAAAGAGTACTTTGGACTCTGAAGAGTAGCGTTGGCGCTTGTGTCTTTATATCCTGCGCTTCTTAGCAATTCCTCGCAATCACTTCAAGTACATGTCCCGTTCTTTCATTTGTTTTTTGCTAGAAAAATATGCTTTATTGCTGAGCGAATTCACGGGGCAGATTGAAGCTGCTTCACCAGATGTTCGTTTACACAAACGATCGTGGTTGATTAGCAAAGGTTTGAAACCTTCTTATTAGAAAGGTTCCCTCTTTGATGGAATCCTCAATCGTTTGCAAATTGCACTTCTTTCGAAATATTTGAATTCAGAACATTTGTGACTTCTCATTTGTTTACTCCGTGATCTGTAGGGATCGCTTCGCTTTATGATGTGTTGAATGAGCAAGCTTTACTTCGATAACCTGCAATACTAAATCGACATTTTAGTAATATTTGCATATCGAAATGATACAGGCATTTTTACAGCATTAAGGAACACAAGATTTATAGTTGCTCATTACTGAGTCACATCGATTTTACAGTGGTTAGCAGCACGAGAATTATACATCCATAATCATTTTACAGGCTTAAGCAATGCTATTAAGTAAAATATGGGTGTAAGTGAATGCCATTCCATGATCTTGTGATTCATATGTCAGTCAATGACCAGTTTCTCGGATTCCTGCTCCGTAGTTCCGTTGCCTGAGTTGGATTGATAAGCAGGACATGGTGGCCCCTGAGTGAACGAGGTTGGGTCAATTCCGTCTTTCTTTACATACTGCTGAAGTTTATTCTGTTTCAGCAGTTCTTTAATCACATTTTTTAACTGGCGACATTGGTTAGTATCATGGCCGGGTTGGTTGTGAAATCGACAGAATTTCCCATTTTGCACTGCACCTCTCCCCATCTCAGGTGGTTTGGGATATTTGACAAAGTCCTCTATTGCCAAGAAGATTTTTTTCGGTGTATGAGTTAAGGGGGTGAAATCTGAAGGATTAAAACGTCGAGGTCTCTTCTTATTTCCCTGCTTCTTTCCTTCTTCACTTTCCCTTTTCTGGTTTCCAAACCCTCTCATGTTAGAGATGACATCGTTATTCTTGACTTCGGCTACCACTGCTTTTTCCGACATCGAGAGATCCTCTAGGCGTATGAATTCGTCGGCCTTTTTATAAAACTTTTCGAGTGAGTTTGGTTCCTTCATTTTAAGCCACATCTCGAATGTTAGGATCATTCGAGGCTCCGCGTTGTCCACCTCAGCTAAAGCTATATTAAAACGGTTCAAAAAAGACTTGATGGGTTCTCCGGGTGATTGTTCTAGGCTGGACAGTGACATTATATCTTTTGTCTTTGACGCATACAACCTGAATTGTTCTTTAAATTTTCGGGTTAAATCGGAGAATTGGTCTATGGATCGAACCGGTAGCTTGGTGAACCAAAGCAGAGCCACCCCTTTTAAATATACTGGAAAATATCGGCATTTAATCTCATCCGATGCTCGTGCCACAGTCATATGCCAATCGTATCTGTATAGAAATTGGTTAGGGTCGCTTGTTCCTCGATAGGCCGGGATGGTAGGAGGTACAAATTTCCTGGGGAATTCCGCCTTCAAAATCATTTCGGTGAACGGAGTCTTACTCGGGGCGAACCCCCAATCATTTTCATCCTCTTGCCTCTGCATGCTTTCCTTCATGATTGAGCGAACCATCCCTGATAGATTCTCCTCATTGTTTAAAGGCTTTGCCCGGTAGAAGTTAGCTGCCCTTTTGGAAGCTTGAAAAGTTGGTTGTGGCCTTGACCCTTCGTCTTGGGAAGGTGCCCTTGCAGCGGTGTTGTCTGCCCTTTGAGGAATACCTTTCTCTTGGGGGTCACGGGTGTTAACGCTAAAATGTGAACGCTAACACCCCGGTGTGTAAAGTGTAGTTGTGAAAGCACCACCCGATAGATCGGGAAAGAATTACAAGCACGTAATAGCAGAAAAGCAGTAAACAACAAAGATTTTATAGTGGTTCGGCTTAAGGGTATAGCCTACGTCCACTCTAAGTACTTTTATTAATAATCCCGTTACAAACTGATACAATTCTTCTCAAATACAATATACTTCAAGTTACAAGTGATTTGGAACCAGTCTTAAGCTTCAATGTCGATTAAAGTCCTTAGATTCATGTTGAAGATGTGTTGTTTCTTCGTGAATTTCTTTGATGTATTCCTCTAATCTTGAAAGCTCTAAGTGTTGATGAAGTTCTCAATGCAGCAAGGTAACGGTGTATGAAGAGAATGTGCCAAAAGTCCCTTGAATGTTGGAGGTGGGCGTGTATTTATAGAAAGTTCTGATTCTGAAATTTGCCAAGTCCTAAACCGCGGCCGACTCAAGTTAAGACGCAGCCGACTTAAGGTGAGTCGTGACCGGTCTAAGGTCGCCTCCGAGTCAACACCACCTCTTCTCAATAACATGGCATCGGGCTTATATTAGGTCGTGGACGAGTTAACTTGGTAAGTCTCAAGTCACGGTCTGAACGAGATAACTGGGTAGCTGGATCGGTTGTGACTTGGGTCGTTGCTGAGTTAACATGCGCGTGTCAAGTAGCTGTATAGGATTTGCCTTCATTTGCCTGGGTCGTGAACGGCTTGGCATAAGCCTTAAGTCGGTTGCGACTTAAGTATAGGTCGTGCACCTTTCCATGTCCTGATCAGTTAGGTCGGCAACTTCTTTAGGTAATTAGATCGGTTCTTAAGTTAGGTCAGTAGACTTCCTAAGTCAGCATCCTTCAAAGCGTTAGGTCGGCACACTCTTAGCAGTTGGGTCGGCAGACGATGTGAATGGCTAGGTCGGCAACAAGCTTAGGCTATTGAGTCGGAACTTCCTTTGAGCCTTAAGTCGGTCTCCTTCTCAAGCCTTTTAGGTCGGTATCTATCTTAAATCTTATGCAATTAGGTCGGTCTTCCGTGCTAAGATATTAGGTCGGCACCCCCTCGCTAAGTCGGCAGAATGTTAGGTCGTCTATCATTTTGGATCGGTGACCCACGGCCGAGCCGGGGTTAACATTTGCCCCTCGAAACATACGCCTAATAGTTAGGTCGTATGCTTCGATATCCTTTAACCCGTTCCTTTTTAGATCGGTAGATCGTACGCGACCTAACAGTTGGTCGGCCTATGTCCCTTCAGTCCCTACCATAGTGAGATATAAATCGTCCATTTTCTTCTTCCTTCTCATTACCTATTTCTTCGATTCCGCCATTAAAAATCTTCCGGGCTCAAAAAAGACGATTTAATTCCAATCAACTACTGAAAACATCTGCTATTCATTGCGTAAGCGTTTTCATTCTTTTTTCGACCATAGATTACCATTGATTCGTGAATTCTGTTGCCTAAACTCGAATCGCCTCCCTATATGACGCTCCATCACGAATCTCATCACGTTTATAGCTGATGGAGCCTAGGTTACTCAATCCGGCTTCAGATGATCGCTGATACAACGAAGGTGATTTATCACCTTAGGCTCGATGATCTCTGATGGCAGGGTATTGGATTTGTGACAACTTCGAACTGTTGTATTGGGTGATTCGATAGCATGAATGAAGGCTGTTGTTGATGGAATGGTTATCGGGTTAATGGGTAGACGGAGTGTGATGTTGGTTCGGGAGCGAGTCAGTGATTTTGGGTGGCTTATCCTTTAGCCGACCTGGCTCTTAGCAACCTTAAGTCGTGGCTGAGACAGTGCTTGAAGAACACTTGCCGATTTAAACTTTAAGGCCTGAATCGTGACCGAGTTAATACTTGGAAAGTTCCTGCCCTTCGGACTGGAGCTTACTTTCTTATCTCTCCCTTGCGGCCTAGAGGACTGAGTTGCCAAATTAAACTACTTAGACCCTGACACGCTTCCGACCTAGCCTTATCTCGCGAAAAACTTTTGAACCGTAGCCGACTTAATACTTGGGCTTTAGACGTGTTATCATTTAGGAGCATAGGCCTACTTCGAGCATTTGTCTTGAGCTACCGAACTAAATTGTCTGAATTTTGAACTGCCCCAACTTTAAACTTGCTTGAATCTCATTGTATTATTTCACAGGCCGCATTAACTTATAAGCTGCTAACCTGCTGAAAATGACAAACAAAGAAAACCAAGGCGAAAATACTGCCATTGACTGCCCACGTCAGATGACAGATTAGTCAAGACAAGACAAGCAACTTAACTATATTGCATGAAATGTTTGTGAATCAATCAATTAAAGTTAAACATTAATGCAAAGTATCAACAATCTGAACTGATTTGTCTGCATCAACATCATACTTGCATATTTAGGCTCAAAACAATAATCCCTGGATTTCATAACTAACAAATGCTTGCTAGTTTTCATTCCAGTTATATTTGTTTACTGCTTGATTGATTTTACACAACACTTCACACACTTTAGGAAACGTGCACCTTCATGTTTGAATACCCAGTTGTTTATGTAGAATGACTTCCCACCGAGAAGAAGAAGTGGTAACTCAAGAGGAAGAAACTTTTCCGATAGCTGTTCCCATAGAGAATCCTCCGGAGAGAACCCCGACTATTCTAACTTCGAGAGCGTTTGTCCAGCTGCGCACTCAATTTGGCTTTGCTGAAAGTGATGTTCTTCTCCCTGGGCCAAGTGATACTGCT
The DNA here is from genome assembly GCA_030765085.1 of Allium cepa. NCBI lineage: Eukaryota > Viridiplantae > Streptophyta > Magnoliopsida > Asparagales > Amaryllidaceae > Allium > Allium cepa. Next base: position 946,648,433 of record CM060943.1, on the reverse strand, counting down.
GACAATCCTCCCTATGGCTTTGTTGCAGTCAATCGCCAAATGTGCTTAAGTGGGGCGATTCCTCCTTTCAACGACTTCCTTCGAACTCTTCTCCTTCGGTTGACAATCTCTCCGTTTCAACTTCATCCCAATGGCTATGCCATCTTGACGGGGTTATGTGTTTTGTTTAGAAGAACTCTTGATCGCCTACCGAGTTTTGAAGAAATTCGTTATCTGTGCTCGTTTGCAAAGAGTAAAGATCATCCTTCCCTTATTATTGTGAGAAGTGCCAGAAACCGCAAGCTCATTTCCGATCTTACTGAAAGCGTTCATGGATTTTTGAACCAGTTGTTCTTTGCCCGCTACCCCTCAGGGTTTTATGCCATCTGGAGAGTAGGAAGTAAGATTAGTGTTTCTATTTTTTCCGTTTCGAAACTTTTTCGAGATCGAACTTTCAGTTGCTAATTTCATTCTTTGTTCCTTTCAGCACTTCCTCTCCCTTCTAGAGATCCAATTCACAAGCAAGTTTTTGAGAGGTTGAGTGCCGTGGCCATAGAAGAGAGGAGCATAAAATTTCTGTTGAGGGATGAATTTTTACATCAACATGGGCTTCTACACACTTCTCGCTCTATGCATGCTCATGAAGTTCCAACGGAAGTCCCTGATTCTCCGATAAAGACTCCTGAATCTTCGCTGGTGAAGTGCTCCACTTCTGTCGATGTTGCGGGGCCATCTGGTAAACTTGCCCCGGTTATCGAGGAAGAAGAGCCTCAGGGATCCTCTCATCATTCACAAGAATCTGGTGAAAAGGCTAAGAAATCCAGTCCTGTCAAGCAAAGCAGGGACGATACCTTCGAAGGATTGAGCGACCTCTTCGCTACTTCACAAGAGATCTTCAAAGAAGACCCTACTACTGCCGGGATTTCTTCTTCGCTAGTTGAAGCTACTTCTATTTTGCAACAGTCGTCGTCGACTCAAGAGTTGACGTTAACTATTACACCCACAACCACTCCCCAAATAAAGAGTGGTTCGTAGATGAATGCGCGTAGTTTGCACAACACACACACTTAGAATTTCTCATCACTTCTATGCACTTATCTTCTTGCACTTTAAAGATTTCTAAAGCTTATTATTTTAATTCCAGATTCTCCTATGGGGCGCAGCGGCTCGTACTATGACGATTTCCAGCGCTACGGGAGGCGTAGCCAGTATGATTACAGGCGTTACCTTCCTTCCTACAGAGAGTCGGATGAAGAGAGGGCTGCCCGAAAGGCTCATGAAAGGAGGACTGAAGAAGAACATCGTGAAAGAAGGGAGAGAGAAGAGCGCCATGATTCTTGGCAAAAAGGCGATGACTCTCACAAGAGAAAATCTCATGACGATCGAGGAAAAGGTCACATGAGTGAAGACTTAAGCAAACGAGCCCGTCATAGTGAAAAGCAGGCCTCTATTACTCCTGAGAAAGTTACTATTCCTGCCTCACTCGACATTCCTTCTGACTCTCCCGCTCTTGGGAAATCAGATATTCAAACGATAATTAGCAGGCCCAAATTTCAAGTTGGACCGGGTCCTGCCACTCTGCAGAGCCGATTTCCTCAATGGTGCCTTAAGGGGGTGAGGTTCGACCTAGACTTGGTCCCCATCGACAAGTCTGCTATGTTGCGCAATCTTGATGCCGTCAAGCTCGATATCGAGAGGATGTCAAACTGGCAGAAGCTTGTCGATGAGCTTCAAAGAGTTAACCGTGCCAACATAGAGGCCATGCTTACTATGGAAAACGATAAGGCTGAATGGCAAAAGGTCGTTGAGCAACACGACACCGAGATGAGGAACATTGCTTCTTACAATGAGGAGCTTGAAGCAAAAGTCGAGGAATTGAAACATGAGCTTGATGCTTCCTCTACTTCCTATTCTCAAAAAGAAGAAGTGCTCCTGAAACAAGTGAGAGACGCTCACGCTAGCCAAAGGGATGCCGAAGACAGGCTAGAAGTACAAAAAAGAATCAGTGAAGGCTATGCTACTGATATTGCTGAGCTCCGAAAGAAAAACAACTCCCAGGAGGCGGAGATACAAATGCTTAAGCTTCAGCTTGCCAAAACTGAAAGGGAGCGTGATGAGGCTGTCGCCGGCAGAATCGCAGCTGAAGAATCTCATGAGGCGACTAAAAACAGCATCAGCTCAACATTATTCGACTTCTACTTGCACAGCGTCTTGGGGCGTGGAAGCCTTGCCTTTCTAGGCCGCAAGTATGAAATCACACTGGCTGAAGTTTGGGAGACAACACTTGATATGCTCGGTGGTAAAGGTGTTGGATATGCTGAGTCAGCCCTTGAAGAGCATTATCTTGATGACGAAGCCCGTGCCGCTCTTGCCAAGGGTAAGGAGCAGCTTGCCAGAGCGCGGGCCGGGATGGCGGAAGAAGAGCGTTCTGAAAAAGAAGTACCGCCTACCATCTCCGAACGTCCTCTAGTTTCTCCCGAGGTGGACATTACAGGCCCTAGTGCTCATTTGCCGCCTCCTACAAGAACTGGGGTAATCACCCCTACTGATGAAGAGGCTTTGGAGGACATTGGGGCTCAGAATTATGAGATTGAACTGACAAAGCCAATATCTTCAGGTAATTTCGACATTGGTCCGATTCAGGTGGATTGCCTGCTTATTCCTCAAAAATTTGATGAGCTTCTCGATTACCTTCTGAATCTCAATGAACCCATATCTCCCTTCTTTCGGGAAGATACTAACATTTTCAATTTTTCTTCTTCTGCAGTTGAAACAACAAGTGTCGTGCAGACTTCGCCTTCTCTGGTTATTCCTCCTTCATCTCTTCAGGTGACTCCTCCTTCTGCTTCACAACCTGGGTCACAAGAGGAGAAAATTGAGGCTCTTCATGGTTTGGATGACCCTGTTGCCTCGCAGGAGCAAAAAGATGAGGGACTCGAAGGAGGCGAGATCTCTCCGGAGCGGACTACTTCTGACGACGTAGTTTTGTCCGCTCTCGTTACTTCGGGGAGTGAGTCTTCTTCGCAGAGTAGAAAGAAGCTTGGGACATCAAAGAGGAGGGGGAAGAAAATTATCACCACTGAAGAGGAACCGGAAATTGCGCCAGTTGTACCTCCCTCCCCTTCTTCCCTCATGCCTTCAGACCAACCTGGAAGACCCGAAAAGCTAACCACTCGGCCGGGTAAAGGGTCTAAAGGCGGCAAGAAGAAATGAAGAGTTGAGCTTTTTGATTCCTTTTTTGTGTAATGGTCGGATGTTGTGCAGGCACCGGCCCCTGCTTCTTATTTTGAAACCTGTATCTGCAATATCTGCAATTGAATAAAATGATTCTTTATTTGTACATACTTCTGTTTGAATTTGAGTATGCATTTATTATTCATTTTTGCACAAGTTTATTTATATGGTATTGCAGCGGGCTTATGGTATGTTGTTTGAGTATTACTTTACCGATGCAGCTATACTATTATACCATGTTGCCCCCATCCCTTAAGCTTGCTGCAATATTTTATACTTGGAGGGGACTTGCACTCTTATTTGCTAAAGAATAATTATTTTATTCTTTAAAGAAAATTTTTGTAGAGTACAACTCCCTTCGTATAAGTTTCTACGCTTTGTCGTTCGAAGAAATCACTTTTTTCTTTTGCTTATGTGCATATTTTACCAAGTGAATTCCTCTATGTGATAAAGCGGGCCTCTGAAGGGTACTTTAACTTCTTTTCTTTTTTTTTTTTTTTTTTTGACGATCATTTTCCATAGTAGGTAAATTACTCTTCCTTTGAAAGTTAAAGTACGCTTTTGATGAGGATTTTTTTTTTATACAAAGTTGTACCTCTGAGGAGGGATTTTTCACGTTTCAACACTTGGAAGTTTTATTTCAATCTCGGTGAAACGTGTACCTCCAAAGAGTTGTGCCTTTGAAGAAAGCCTTTTCACGTTTCAACACTTGGAAGTTTTATTTCAATCTTGGTGAAACGTGGGCTTCCGAAGAGGTCTTTCTTCTTGATTGTGCCCTCGAAGAGGTCTTTCCTTTGAATTGTGTCCCCGGGAGGGGTTTGTACCTCTAAGGAGGGATTTTTCACGTTTCAACACTTGGAAGTTTTATTTCAATCTTGGTGAAACGTGTACCTCCAAAGAGTTGTGCCTTCGAAGAAAGCCTTTTTACGTTTCAACACTTGGAAGTTTTATTTCAATCTTGGTGAAACGTGGGCTTTCAGGAAGGTCTTTATTTTGTTTTTGCATTTCAACTTTGGTGAAGTGAAATTCCGAAGAGCGGTTGTTACACTTCAACGCCTGGCGAAATGTGCCTCCGAAGAGGGCTTTTATTTTGTTTACATTTCAACTCTGGTGAAGTGAAATCCCGAAGAGCGGTTATAACACTTCAACTCCTGGTGAAATGGGCCTCCGAAGAGGGCTTTTATTTTTTTGGCATTTCAACTCTGGTGAAGTGAAATCCCGAAGAGCGGTCATAACACTTCAGCTCCTGGTGAAATGTGCCTCCGAAGAGGGCTTTTATTTTTTTGGCATTTCAACTCTGGTGAAGCGAAATCCCGAAGAGCGGTCATAACACTTCAACTCCTGGTGAAATGTGCCTCAGAGAGGGTTTTCATTGCCTGGAAGTTACTCTCTCATGGTTGGAGGGTCATGACTCCTCCAATCTTTTTTGTTGAGTAGAGAACTTTCTTTTTTGTGGCGTATGACCCATTAGAGGTCTTTTATCCTCCGAAGAGTTGCGCCTCCGAAGAGGACTTGTGCTGCTGATGGTAGCTTTGGTTGTTCCTCTGTTCACTTGCTTATGCCTTTTCAGCGATCCTCCTTTTTTTTTTTTTTCAAGTTTTCATTCCCCCTTTCTCGCAAGTGGCTTGTTTAATCCAAGGAAGCGTACTTCATTGTCAGGCAAGTTCGTGAGAATGGGCACTAGCTTCCTAATTGGATGTTTGTTCGTTCAAACAACCTCAATTTATTAGCAAGGGCTCGTTTCTATCGGAATCATAAGCCGTTCAATTGACGTATTTCCTATCTAGGATTTGAATTCGGGGCCTTTATGACTTGAAATTTGTTTGTTGAATGATGGTGAGAATCACTCGGTCCTATTATGCGCAAGTTTTATTTCCATTGTCTGCAAAAATTTAAATCGACATTTCAGCAATACATTTTATGTATTTTTATATCGAAAACAAAGCAAACATATAATAATAATAAGGAACACAAGATTTATAGTGGTTCGGCCATGAAATCGGGCCTACATCCACTTTATATTCTTTCATTATTTACTTGCATCAGTTTCACAATTGCTTTCAATTACAAGAATCATACATTCATAATTCTTTTTACAATGTTTCAACAAAATTTTCAAGTAAAGTATGGACGCAAATGGTTGCTGTTCCATGCCCTTGGAATTTGATCTCCATCAACAGTGGTGAGCTTGAATGTGCCGTCAAGAAGCTTCTGACCTATTACATACGGTCCTTCCCAATTTGGCCCAAACACACCTGTCGCGGTCATAATTCTTTTCAGGACTAGATCTCCAATTTCAAAGCTGCGTCGACGAACTTTGGAATTGAAATGTCTGGCTATCCTTTGCTGATGAGCTGCAACTCTGAGGTTAGCTTCATCTCTTTTTTCATCAAGGAGATCCAGCGCTTCGAGTTGTAGCTTCTCATTTTCTGCTTGATTGAAATGGATTCTTCTGTGTGAAGGGACCTCTGTTTCAACCGGGATCATTGCTTCCGATCCGTATGCTAACGAAAAAGGAGTATGCCCAGTTGCAGTTTTGTGAGTAGTTCTGTATGCCCATAGTGCAAGTGGTAGTTTATCGACCCAACCACCTTTTGCTCTTTCGAGTTGCTTTTTGATGGTTGATTTGATGATCTTGTTCACTGCTTCCACTTGCCCGTTTGCCTGCGGATGAGCCACTGCTGAAAAGCTTTTCTGAATTTTGAATCGCTTGCAAAAATCCTGGAATTCTTCGCTTTCAAACTGAGTACCATTGTCCGTAATTATTTTCTGAGGCACACCGTATCTGCAAATGATATTCTTGGTTACAAAACTTATCATTTTCTTAGAGGTGATAGTAGCCAATGGTTCAGCTTCAGCCCATTTAGTAAAGTAATCAACTGCAACAATAGCATATTTAATCCCTGATTTGGCAGTTGGTAGCGGCCCGATGAGATCCATTCCCTAAATCGCAAACGGCCATGGACTGACCATCTGTGTGAGTTCGGTAGAAGGTGCTCTAGGAATTTTGGCAAATCTTTGGCATCTGTCACATTTTCGGGAGTAATCTGCAGCATCTCGATTAATTTCTGGCCAAAAATATCCGTATCGGAGAATTTTCTTTGCTAAGGTTTGACCACCTGAATGATCACCACATTCTCCTCCATGCACCTCAGCTAGGATTGTTTTGGACTCTTCCCGGGGTACACATCGAAGCAATGGCATTGAGAATCCCCGTCTGTACAATCGGCCATCCTGAATTACACAGCGAGAGGCTTTCCTTAGTAGCTTTCGTCTTTCTATCGGATTTTCTGGCAGAGAACCTCTGAGTAGGTAGTCCAGTATTGGAGTTATCCATGACTCTTGTTCTTGAGATACATTCATAATCCAGTCTATATCCATCTCGTCTATACTTGGTGCTGAAAGGACTTCTACAGGGACCAATCCCAATAGTTGAGCTTCACCAGAACTTGAATACTTTGCGAGGGAATCTGCCTTCATATTCTCTTCCCGAGGAATGTGGCTTATTGAATAGTGATCGAGTTCACATAGGAGCTCCCAAGCCTTTGACAAGTAGGAAGGCAGGTTTCCACCTTTTGTTTGAAATTCCTTCTTGACTTGGCATACAATAAGCTGAGAATCACTGAAGATTTGTAATGCTCGAATGTTTAGCTCTTTAGCGATTTTCAAACCTGCAATAAGAGCTTCATATTCTGCTTCATTGTTTGTTGAAGGAAATTCCAATCTTAATGCATAACATAATGATCGACCTTCAGGAGTTTCAAGTACCACTCCGGCTCCAGAACAGTAGTCATTTCTTGCGCCATCAACATACATCTTCCACTGGATTGGGGAATCATTGATCGTTTCTTCCTCACCATTATCTTTCTCTGTGAATTCTGCAATGAAATCAGCTAAAGCTTGTCCGTTGATTGCTTTTCGGGGGTGATAGGTGATGTCATATTGACTGAGTTCAATGTTCCATTTTAGAAGGCGACCCGAAGTTTCAGGGCGAAATAGGACTTGCTTTAGAGGTTGATCAGTGAGTACTTTGATAGGATGAGCTTGGAAATATTGCCTCAGTTTCCTTGATGCCACTAGTAGGCAATAGGCGAGTTTTTCCAACTTGGAGTAATTTAGCTCTGCCCCAGTGAGTCTTTTGCTGATATAGTAAACCGGATGTTGAATCCTTTTGTCTTCCCGTATCAGCGCTGCACTTAGAGCATGAGATGATACTGCCAAGTATATAAGAAGATCCTCACCATTGCCTGGCCTAGAAAGTATTGGAGGCGTTTCCATATGACGGATCAACTCATCGAAGGCTTTTTGGCATTCGGAAGACCATTCAAAATTCTTCTTTCCTTTCTTCAGGGCGTCAAAGAATGGGATGCATTTATCAGTGGCTTTGGAAATGAACCGACTCAGGTCGGCGACCTTTCCGTTGAGACTCTGCAATTCCTTCTTCGTTCTAGGAGCTTTAACTTTTTTCAAGGCAGTAATTTGAGCTGGACTAGCCTCAATGCCCCTAGCACTGACGATGAAACCTAAGAACTTTCCGGACTCGACCCCAAATGTACATTTCAGAGGGTTAAGTTTCATTCTGTATTTCCGAAGGACTGCGAACATTTCTGCTAAGTGTTCAATGTGATCTGCTGCTTTCCTGGACTTCACTAACATGTCGTCGACGTAGACTTCCATAGTTTTGCCCAATTGCGGTTTGAACATAGCATTAACAAGTCTTTGGTAGGTTGCCCCTGCATTTTGCAATCCGAAGGGCATAACTCTGTAGCAATAAAGTCCAACATCTGTGATAAAGCTTGTATCCTCCTGATCCGGCTCGTGCATCATGATTTGGTTATAACCGGAGTAGGCATCCATGAAAGATAACAATTCATGTCCCGCAGTTCCGTCTACCAGTTGATCGATCCTGGGTAACGGGAAGCAATCTTTGGGGCAAGCCTTGTTTAGATCGGAAAAATCGATGCACACTCTCCATTTTCCATTAGCTTTCTTGACCAGCACAGGATTTGAAACCCAATTCGGATATGTAGATTCTTTGATGAAGTTATTTTCCATGAGTCGATCGACTTCTTCTTTTAATGCTGCTGACCTTTCTGGACCTTGGGTTCTTCTTTTCTGTTTAACTGGCGTAAACTTTGGGTCAATATTCAGAGCGTGTACTGCAACTTCTGGAGATATTCCACACATATCGGCATGAGTCCAAGCAAAGACATCCAGATTTGCTTTCAGGAAAGATATCAAGACATTCTGAATTGACACATTAAGCTGTGAACCCACATTCAACACCTTATTTGGGTCCTTCGGGTCAACAGGTACCGGAACTGTCGTTTCCACCGGTACCACTCTATTCTCCCCTGCACTGGCTTTTCTGGGATCCATTTCTCTCCGTGCCCCGCTGTGTTCTCCAGTGCAGGGTCCGCCCCGTAATTGCTACAAGGCTGGTTCTTTGATGCGGACTGGGGTTGCCGCATCCTTCCCCATTTCTCTTTTTCTTGACTCTCGCAGCTCTGTCAAATAGCACTCTCGCGCAGCATTTTGATCCCCTTTTATAACTCCTACTCCATTGTCAGTAGGGAATTTAATAGTGAGGCACCACGGGGCTAGGATAGCTTTGAATGCTGCGAGTGTTGGACGGCCAAGAAAAGCATTATAAGCAGAAAACTCATCGACAATCACAAATGTTTGCTTGCAGACCACTTTCCTTTCTGCTTCCCCAAGTTCTACAAGCAGATCGATGGTCCCAATTGGTTGTTTTGGCTCCCCAGTGAAGCCAGCGATCTTCTGTGATGAGGCTTGTACATCAATCATAGGGATTTTCATCTGGTCAAATGTCTTCTTGAAGAGGATATTACATGATGCTCCGCAGTCAATGAGGACTCTTCTGACAATGGCCGGTCCAATACCAGCCGAGATGACCAAGGGATCTAGGGTAGGAGCTTCTATACCTGTGGAATCTCTAGCTCTGAAAACAATATCATCGCTGAAAGTTTTCTGTTGTTTCAGGGGCGTAGTGTCTTCTAAAACAAAGACGTCTACTTCGGCTGGAGCATATTTCAAAGCCCTGGAATATCTCTCCATCTCACCCCAGCTCTTGCCAGCTGGGTGAGGCCCTCCTGTAATGACATTGATAACGGGCCTTCCAGATTCATGTCCCGTAGCTTTCTCACCCGTCCTGGGCTGATGAACAGGAACCTGTTGCCCCTGACTTGACGATGTAGGATTGTTGCTATTCTTCTTCACAAATTGCTGCAGTTTGTTCTCTCTTAGCAACTCTTCAATCAGATTTTTCAACTGACGGCATTCATCAGTTTCATGACCAGGTTGATTGTGGAAGCGACAGAATTTCCCACTCTGTATGGCCTTTTTTCCGGTCCTCAAAGGGATAGGTTTAGGGAAATCGACGGAATCTTTAGTGGCAAGGTAGATGTGCTCCGGCGTATGTGATAATGGAGTATACTCTGATGTCTTGAAGGATCGGGGCTTCTTCAGATTACCCTGTTTCTTCCCATTATTATTCTCCCTTTTTTGCCCCACCAATTCATTCTTGCGTGGAGCGACGGTGTTGTCTTCTGCTTTCTCCAACACTGTCTTTACTGGCAAAGGACGACTTTCCAAGCGAATGAATTCATCTGCTTTTTTGTAGAACTTTTCGAGGGAGGTTGGCTCTTTCATATTCAACCATTTCCCAAATTTGCTTGACTTATCAATAGCTCTCATCAGATAAGTCAATATCATTCGTGGTTCAGCATTGTCCACCTCGGCCAGCGCTATATTAAAGCGGTTCAAGAAAGATCTGATAGACTCACCAAGATTCTGCTCTAAACTCGATAGTGACATAATGTCCTTGGCCTTCGAAGCATATAGTCTAAACTGCTCCTTGAATTTTCTGGTCAAGTCTGAAAATTGATCGATAGATCGGACTGGCAACTTGGTGAACCATAGTAGAGCCACACCTTCCAGGTATACGGGGAAATATCGACACTTTATTTCGTCGGAGGCCCTGGCACGTGTCATGTGCCAATCATATTTATACAAGAACTCATTCGGATCACTTGTCCCTTTGTAAGTTGGAATAGTCGGAGGGACAAACTTCCTTGGAAATTCCGCCTTCAAGATTTTTTCAGTGAACGGAGTTTTACTTGGAGCGAAACCCCATTCCTTCTCATCTTCAACCCTTTGCATACTTTCTTTCATGATCTGCCGGACCATTCCAGAAAGATATTCCTCATCATGCCGAGTTCTAGATCCATCAGCCTCAGGAACTGCCTGCTCAAAGGGACTAGTAGCCCTTTCAGGAGCATTCCTCTCACTAACATCATGAATGTTGCCAACATAGTTCCTTTCATTACCAGCTGGTTGATTGTTTGTCCCAAGTAAATCGTTCAACTTATTCAGAATCAGAGCATTCTGGGCACTTTGAGCCTCTAATTGTGCATTTTGGGCGTTTATCTGCTGGTTTAGCCCTAGAATCACAGCATCCAACTCCGCTTTCGTAACTCCAACAGACGGAGTGGGTTGATTAGGTACAGGGGAAGCGGAGGTTCCCTCTTGAAGGTTTTCAGATCTGACAGATCTACTTTTCCTTCCAGGAGCCATAATCTCAGATATACTTCTGGTTTTTAAGGAAATTCTTTCTTCAAATCTCTGTGAAGCAATGATGACAGTTTTCCTGAGTTCAATTCTCAGTGAAAGCACCAAAAATGTTAATGCTAAAATGTGAACGCTAACACCCCGGTGTGTAAAGTGTAGTTGTGAAAGCACCACCCGATAGATCGGGAAAGAATTACAAGCACGTAAGAGCAGAAAAGCAGTAAACAACAAAGATTTTATAGTGGTTCGGCTTAAGGGTATAGCCTACGTCTACTCTAAGTACTTTTATTAATAATCCCGTTACAAACTGATACAATTCTTCTCAAATACAATATACTTCAAGTTACAAGTGATTTGGAACCAGTCGTAAGCTTCAATGTCGATTAAAGTCCTTAGATTCATGTTGAAGATGTGTTGTTTCTTCGTGAATTTCTTTGATGTATTCCTCTAATCTTGAAAGCTCTAAGTGTTGATGAAGTTCTCAATGCAGCAAGGTAACGGTGTATGAAGAGAATGTGCCAAAAGTCCCTTGAATGTTGGAGGTGGGCGTGTATTTATAGAGAGTTCTGATTCTGAAATTTGCCAAGTCCTAAACCGCGGCCGACTCAAGTTAAGACGCAGCCGACTTAAGGTGAGTCGTGACCGGTCTAAGGTCGCCTCCGAGTCAACACCACCTCTTCTCAGTAACATGGCATCGGGCTTATATTAGGTCGTGGACGAGTTAACTTGGTAAGTCGCAAGTCACGGTCTGAACGAGATAACTGGGGAGCTGGATCGGTTGTGACTTGGGTCGTTGCTGAGTTAACATGCGCGTGTCAAGTAGCTGTATAGGATTTGCCTTCATTTGCCTGGGTCGTGAACGGCTTGGCATAAGCCTTAAGTCGGTTGCGACTTAAGTATAGGTCGTGCACCTTTCCATGTCCTGATCAGTTAGGTCGGCAACTTCTTTAGGTAATTAGATCGGTACTTAAGTTAGGTCAGTGGACTTCCTAAGTCAGCATCCTTCAAAGCGTTAGGTCGGCACACTCTTAGCAGTTGGGTCGGCAGACGATGTGAATGGCTAGGTCGGCAACAAGCTTAGGCTATTGAGTCGGAACTTCCTTTGAGCCTTAAGTCGGTCTCCTTCTCAAGCCTTTTAGGTCGGTATCTATCTTAAATCTTATGCAATTTGGTCGGTCTTCCGTGCTAAGATATTAGGTCGGCACCCCCTCGCTAAGTCGGCAGAATGTTAGGTCGTCTATCATTTTGGATCGGTGACCCACGGCCGAGCCGGGGTTAACAACGGGCATCTTCAGCAAAGATTGTTTCATTATCCTGTCGTTGGTGATTTGCCTCAAGCAGAGCGTTTAACCTATCCATAATCAAGGCATTTTGGGCATTCTGGGCTTCCAACTGTGAATTCTGAGCACTCAACTGCTGTCTCAGCCCCAAAACCACGGCGTCCAATTCTGCCCTTGTAATCCCAACAGTTGGAGCTGTCTGACTTAATGGAGGAGAAATGGCCGTGTTTTCACGAACATCGTCGAGGCTAACAGATCTATGTTTCTTCCAGGGGCCATTACTTCCAATAAACTTCTGGTTTTAAAAGAAATTCTTTCAACAATCCTTCGCGGAGCAATAGCGGAAGTGTCCTGAGTTTAGCTCAATGAAAGCACCAAAAATGTTAACGTGAAAATCTGACGCTAACACCCCGGTGTAAATTGAAGTTGAGTGGAAGCACCACCCGTGAACACGGGAACTACAACAGGTAGAAAAATCACAGAAAAGCAAAAAAGACAACAGTTTTTATAGTGGTTCGGCTTAGGGTAAGCCTACGTCCACTTTAATTCACTTTATTGCTGAATTAATTACAACTTTACAATAACCTTCAATTACAACACACTTTAGACTAGTAGATCAAACTTTGATGGAGAATAATCTTCCGAATTCATGTTGAATGATGTAGATTTTCTCTTGGAGATCGTAGTAGTTTCCTTGGTGTTTGGAGTACTTGAAGTGTTGAGTGAGTCGAGAATTCAGCAGAATATCGGCGCTTGAAGAGATTGGCCGAAAAGTCCTCCGCTAGTTGGAGTTAGGGCTGTATTTATAGGAATTGTTCTGGACGAAGTTCAATCTCCAAGTCTTAGGTCGCGCACGACCTAAGGTAGGTCGTAGGTCATAGGTCGGCCACGACATAGGGAATCACTTGTATTAGCTATATTAGAACTTGCCCTGAATAAGTCACTAGGTCGGCAGCGACCTAAGAGATGGGATTCGACTTATCTTGATTGCATCTGGTACTCTTCTGAGCAAATTAATAGGTCGCGTGCGACCTATTATAGGTCATGAGTCGTTCGGGATTTAGGTTGCTGAGACCACTTTTCTCTTAGGTCGGTAGGCTATGGCATTACTTAGGTCGTATATGCTTTAGGTCGTGAAGCTACATGAACCTTTAGGTCGCTGATCCTCTTAAGTCGTCAGGTTGTGAAATCCTTAAGTTGTTAGGTCGCGGCACTTCATAGGTCGCTGAAAGCACTAGGTCGCTAAAGACCTTAGGTCGCCTACTTTTTAGGTCGTTAGCACCCTTAGGTCGTTAGTACCTTTTAGGTCGTTAATACCTTTTAGGTCGTTAACACCCTTAGGTCGTTAGTACCTTTTAGGTCATTAAGTCACCTAAGTTTTAGGTCGTTAAGTCACGTAAGTCTTAGGTAGCTTCAGAAATAGGAGTTAACAAACGGCTTTCCCCCAAGATGAGAAAATCACTACAGAGACGTGCAAAGGAAGACTTGCAAGGTGGAGATACTCGAGGAGGAACTGGAGACTGAATGTTCCTAAACAATTCCAAAAACAGATCGGCAGACATATAAACGCCATTCTTATGTGAACTATTGGATTGCCCAGCATCCGAACGTCGTCCCCTGCCTCTTCCAGCCATATGCTGAAAGTTAAGATAAGAATAAGATTATTCACAAGGTAGACGTACCAATCCAAATATGGAATACTACGGAACAAAATGCATTCCTAGACGTATTCCCAATCTCTATGTACCACCAAAGGCAAAGAAGGAATTGAGGCAAGATGGTTCAAAGATTTGTATCACTTATTACACTTTGATGTACCGGAATATGTGCATCTATTCTGTGTTTATCATATTTTGTTCCGAACCTCGCTCTGATACCAAGCTGTGACGCCCCACCTCTATACCCACGCTATCCAAGGACACTATAGGGTAATGCCGTCAACTAACACGGGGAATAAGTCTGGTTAGGAGCGACCATCTATAGCCTTTCTCTAACTATCTATTGAATACATCGACAATAGACATACCAAGCAGGTCGACATATCCAATGAATACTTAAAACAAAACCATAGGTGGTTGGAGGATCTATCAGAGCAGAATATAACAACTCAAATTTAATATACATCACAGAACAGTGGATCATCATATACACATATATTGATACAAACAGAGTATACAAACTGATACACGTCAAGTGGTGTAGCAACCACTATATGTAGACGAATCCAAAAGAATACATATATCAGAGTTACAACAAAAAGGACTACATAAAAACTATAACAAAAAGGAACAAGCTAGATAGTCCATGCAGAAGCAAAATAGGCTAAGTCCAAAAGCATCTAACCTGAAACATCTCGGTTGTTAATGCCTAAAATTGAACGCTAACACCCCGGTGTATGTAGAGATTAAGTGAAAGCACCACCCGTGAACAAGGGAATTAGAAACAAGTAGAAAAGTCATAGAGAAAGCAGTAAAAGATAATAGTTTTATAGTGGATCGGCTTCGGGTTAAGCCTACATCCACTTTAATCTTCTTTATTGCTGGATCAATTGCAACTTTAGAACAATCTTTGATTACAACACTGATGGGACAAATAACTAGAACTCCAATGTAGAAGAAGTCTTTGAATCCATGTTGATTGCGTTCGATTTCCTCTTGAAGTTTGTTGAGACGTCCTTTGTGTTTGAAGTGTCAAGTGGTCGAGAATTCTGCAGAGTATCGGCATTCCAGAAATGATCCAAAAGATCCCCATGAAGTTGGAGCTTGTGCTGTATTTATAGGGGAGATTCTAGACTGGGTCGTAGGTCGCGAACGACCAAAGTGTAGGTCGTAGGTCACGAGCGACCTAGAGGATACGGCATACGGCTCATCAGGGTAGCACTTGGTTTCTTCTGAGTGAGTTGGTAGGTCATCGGCGTCCTAGGGTAGGTCGTAGGTCGTGGGCGACTTAGTAGACACGGTTTACGGCCTAACAGGAGCACCCATGATCATTCGAACAAGTCATAGATCGTGGGCGACCTAGGGAAGGAATGACATAAGGAAGACAAGTTACCTCGGCTTTGTATAGCTCGCTAGGTCGCTAGGTCGTTAGAGAGCTTCATTCCTGTTAGGCCGCGTCAAAGTTAACTCGTTCACTCTATAGCTCATTAACCCGCTGTTGGTCCATTAGTTCATTGGGTCGTAATGCTTGTTGTGTTAGGTCGTTTCATCCTTAGGTCGCTAGGACCGTTCTATCTTTAGGTCGTTAAGACCGTTCCATCTTTAGGTCGCTAATACCTCCAGAACCTTAACTCGTTAAGTTGTTAGGTCGCGGAGTACTTAAATCGTTAGGTCGCTGCCGCTTTAACTCTTTAGGTCGCTGCCTGTTATAGATCGTTAAGTCGTTGATAACTTTAGGTCGATGAACCTTTCAATCCTTTAGGTCGTTGAGTCGTGGAGAAGTGGAGTTAACACTTGCCCCTCGAAGTATACGCCTGAGGATTAGGTCGTGTGCTTCGACACTTTTTAACTCATGTATTGCTGGGTCGCTAGGTCGTGAGCGACCTAAAGGTGGAGTTAAGCCGTTCGCACCGATTCAGGTTCCACCTTCCTTGCATATAAGTTATACATTTCCTTCCTCCTTCTCTTTACTTGCTTGACTGTTCGAAACCGCCATTAACGAATTACTGATCTCTCGAAGGCAAAAATTCAACCAACTAGTTACTGATCATCTTCATCGTGTAAGTGGATTTGCTCACTATTCGATCCTTGATCACCATCGAGTCATGAACTCCTCATTTTCCTTCCCTAACCCAATTTCTTACGCCGTGTTTCACCAAAAGTCGCACTGCGATTGGTTTTTGCTCGTCATCAGTCGCGTTATTATTGTAATTCTCGCGATCATGGCAATGCATCAGGTTCATGATGGATTTGAGATGATTTGGTTCGGTTTTAGGTGATTTTAGTGATGTGGAAAGATGATGACGATGGGTTATCGGGTTGATGGGTTGGTGAATAGCAAGTTGTGTCGTGATTCCTCTGGGTGATACACATTTTGTAGACGCGTGGCGGAATGTAATTGGAGAGAGGGATTGGGGTTGTCGGTTTGAATGTGACTCATACGACCTGACTTGCTTGCGACCTAACATGCCCGAGACTTAACTTACTGGAATAACACAAAGCTTAAAGTAGAACATCCTAACAGATTAACGACCTATCTTCCTGCGGCATAGGTTTTAGGTCGCGGCCGAGCTAGAACTTAGACAAATTTGCTTTATTTTGACCTGAAGCATCATGCATTTAATTCTTTAACTTCAACAATGCGACTTAGGAAGAATGGCTGACTTAACTTATAAACTAACGGCCTAACTTTCTGCGACGTAGGCTTTAGGTCGTGGCCGAGGTAGGACTTAACAATTTTGCGTCATTCTTACCTGAGGCTTTATTCTCTTATATTCATCATGACATAAAGAATTAACGACCTCAGTTAACCCGCGACATAGCTTTTAGGTCGTGGACGAGCTAACACTTGGTTTAAAAAATGGTTTGCATGTCTTGAAGCATAATTTCAACTTGAACTCGCATGTCTTGAACTGTCTCAACTTGGAATTGTTTGAACTTTGAACTGTCTGGACTTCAAACTACTTGAACTTTGCTTCACTTCTTTACAGGTTGTATTCACTTGTAAGCTAATAACCTGCTGAACACAACATTTGCAGAAATCTAGGGCGAATATACTGCCATTGATTGCCCACATCGAATGACAGATTAGTCGATAAAAGATAATCAACTTAAAGAAATTTTATGAAGTGCTATGAATCAACAAATTCAAGTGAAGTATTAAAGCAAAGCAATATTAATCAATTAAAACTGATTTGTTTGCATCAATACTGCACTTGCATTTGGACTTAAAACAACAAAACCTGAAACTTTGTAACTGACAAATGCCTGTTAGTTTAATTTCAGTTATATTTGATTGTCATTTTATTAGTTCTGCACAACACTTCACACATTTAGGAAATGTACACCTTCATATTTGAATATCCAGTTCCTTGTGTAGAATGTCGTCTCAAGAAGAGATAATCGAGCAATCTGAAGGAGTCTTCCCGATAGCCGACCCATTGGATAATCCTCCGGAAAGAACTCCAACTACCCTGAGTCAGCGCGCATTCAACCAATTACGTATTCAATTTGGGATTGCCGAAGTGGATGCTATACTTCCTGGGCCAAATGATACTACTGACAGGCCACCTCTCGGTTTTGTCGCTGTCAACCGTCAGATGTGCCTTTGTGGTGCCATTCCTCCTTTCAATGAATTTCTTCATCAACTCCTTTTCCGACTAACCATCTCTCCCTTTCAACCGCATTCCAATGGCTACGCCATCTAGATGGTATTGTGTGTTTTATTCAGGAGGACACTTAACCGTCTTCCGAGCTTCGAAGAAATCTGCTACTTATGCACATTCGCAAAGAATAAAGACCACCCCTCCATCATACTCGTGAGGAGTTCCAGAAATCGTAAACTTATCATTGATATTTCCGAAAGTGCTCACGGTTTTCTAAATCAATTCTTTTTCGTTTGCTACCCCCATGGTTTTACGCCATCTGGAGAATAGGAAGTAAGATTGCTCATCCTCGTTCTTTCCGTTTCTGAGTTTTTGAGATCCGAATTACTAAGTGCTATTCTCATTCTTTTCTTTTACAGCACTTCCTCCTCCCTCTAGAAATCCTAGTCACAAAACGACTTTTGAAAGATTAAGCGACGTGCCGGTTGAGGAAAAAAGTATTAAGTTTCTGCTGAAGGATGAACTTCTTCACCAATACGGGCTTCTGCACCCCTCCCGTTGTACTCAACCTCATGAAGTCCCAGACTCTCCTGTAAAGACATCGGAAGCCCCAGTTTCCGTCTGAGAACTTACGCCGAAAGAACATACTATTGAGGCTTCATTGGTAAAGTGTTCTTCTTCAATTGATGTTGCGGGGTCATCCGACAAACTTGCACTTGCCCCGGTCATCGAAGAAGAGGAACCTCCCCAACAATCTGGGAAATCTTGTGACGAAGGAACTGAGAGAACAAGTCCTACCAGGCACAGCGGTGATGATACTTTTGAGGGGTTGAGCGACCTGATGATTACTTCACATGAGCTTTTTAAAGATGATCCTATCACTGCTAAAGTTACTTCTCCAGCAGTTGAAGCGACATCCATTCTGCAACAAACTTTATCAGCCCAAGAGTTGACACTGGCTGTAAAATTCAACATCACCTCCCAACCCAGTAGTGGTTCGTAGTTCGACGCGTGTAGTTTGCACGTTACATACACTAAGGACTTTTCAGCACTTATATGCGTTCAACTTCCTGGCTTTGAAGATTTCTGAGTTTATTTTTCTTCATTTTCAGTTTCTCCAATGGGAAGAAGTGGCTCTTACTACGACGATTTCCAGCGTTATGGGAAGCGCGGTTCTTATGATCCCAGGAGGTATCTTCCTGCCTCTTGGGAAACTGACGAAGAAAGAGCCGCGAAGAAGCTCGTGAGAATCGCATTTATGAAGAGCGCGACGGGAGACGGGACGAACGACATGATTCTTCCCATAGAGAGGATGATTCCCACAAGCGAAAGTCCCGTGATGACAAGGGAAAAAGCCATGTCACTGAGGACACGAGTAAACGGGCCAAACTTTGTGAAAAACTGACATCCGAACTGTCTGAAAAGCCCGCTGCTCCCGTCTCTTTGGAAATTCCTTCTGGCTCCCCCCCTTCGAAGAGCTGATATTCAAACGGTCATAAGTAGGCCCCCCTATCAAGTTGGACAGGGTCCGGCTACTCTTCAAAGCCGATTCCGGTACTGGTGCTTAAAGGGAGTACGCTTCAATCTTGACTTGGTCCCGATTGATAAGCAAACCATGTTGCGAAATCTTGATGCCGTCAAACTCGATATCGAGAGAATGTCTAGCTGGTAGAAACTCGTTGAAGAGATTCAAAGAGTCAATCGCACAAACCTTGAAGCCATGCTGACTATGGAAAAGGACAAATCTGAGTGGCAAAAACCACTTGATCGGCATGATGCCGAAATGAATAGTATTACCGCTTATAATGAGAAGCTTGAAGCAGAGGTCGAAAAGCTTAAGGAAGAGCTCGCCACTTCTTCCACTTCTTATTCTCAGAGAGAAGAAGTGCTTCAAAAACAAGTGAGAGATGCTCATGCGGCATAGAGAGATGTTGAAGCTAAATTTGAAGCACAGCAGCAAGCTGTGGAAAACTACTGAGTTGATGTTGCTCAACTTCGAGAGAAAACCAACTCCCAGAACTTGGAGATTGAACTGCTCAAAGCTCGAATTTCTGAAGCTGAAAAGGAGCGTGATGAAGCTATTGCCGGCAAAGCTGCAGCCGAAGAATCTCATATGGCAACAAAAGCTGAAGTCAGTTCCACTCTATTCTAGCTTTACATGCATAGTGTTCTTGGGCGTGGTAGCCTTAAGTTTTTGGGACCTGAATATGAAATCACTTTGGCCAAAGTGTGGGAGGCCATACTTGATATGCTTGGAGGAGCCGGATATGCCAAAGTAGATTTAGTGGCGCACTATCTAGATGATGATGCATGTGCCGCTCTTGCCAGGGGAAAGGAGCAACTCGCCAAAAAGAGAGCCGAAATGACAGAAGGAGAACATTTAGGAAAGGCAATCTCAACCGACCCAGTTCTACCTTCAGTTTCAGCCGATATCGATATTGCTGGCTCCAGTTCCCATTCTCCTCCTCCTGCTAAAGCTGTTATTGAAAGTGCCACCGCCCACACTAGATATGAAACTCAAGAAAGCGCTGAAGCTCAGGGCTTCGAAGTTGACATAGTAATGTCTACTTCTCTAGGTAACCTCAATGTTGATCTTGCTCAAGTGGGCTGCTTGCTTTCTTCACATGATCTTGATGAACTTTTTGATTATTACTCAAACCTTGACACGCCACTTTCTCCTCTTATTATGAGAGATACTGACTTTAACTTCTCTTCTCTTGTAGTGAAAGCGCCAAGTGTTATTCATCCTTCCCCTCTTCCAGCTGTTTCCTCTCCGCCTCTTCAGATTACTCCTCCTTCCGTTTCTCAACCGGGGTCACAAGAGGAGCAGGTAGAATCTCTTCAAGGCTTGGATGACCCGGTCGGTTCTCAAGAACAGAAAGCCGAGGAACCTGAAGAAGGCGAAAGAACCCCGGAGCAGACTATTTCTGATGACATAACGTTGTCTGCACTTTTCGCTCCGGGTAGTGATTGTTCTTCAAGGAAGAAGGGGAAGCATGTAGTCTCAAAGAAAAGGAGAGAAGCTTCTGCTGGCGAAGAAAAAACAGAAGAAAGTCCAATTGCACCCCTTCCTCTTTCTTCCCCTACTCTCACAAGCTGGCCCAAAAAGTTAATCATCCGGCCAGGCGAAGGCTCAAAAGGTGGTAGGAAGAAGAAGTGATGGGTTTCGGACTTATGCTTATCGTCTTGCTTTTTACTTTTTTGCTTGTATATATAAAGATTTGTGTTGACCGAAGATTGTGCGGGTACCGGTCCGCGCCTTCTTTTTTCTTTAAACCGGCACATGTATAAAAATGAAATAGCATGGAATAAAATGATTCTTTTACTTGTACAAACTTCTGTCTGTATTCGAGAATGTATTTATTCTTCTTTTGCATACAAGTTTCTTTATTTTCTCTGTGTGATGTTGCAGCAAACTTATAGTATGTTGCTTGAGCATTGTTTTTATTTTTGCAACTATATTATATTGCCCCCGTACCATGGTCTATTGCAGTAACCTATATTATATTGTTTTTATTTTCATACAACTCTTCTGTTTTGAGAAGACTTGTACTCTTTCTTTAGAGAACAACTTTTCCATTTGAAGGAGATTTGCAGCTATACTTTATAGGATAATATTTATGTTTTAAGGAAATATTTTTCTGATTTAGTAGAATGCGCCTCGTATTGGAGAAGTCTTCTCTTCTTCTTTTTTGTTGCGCAGTTTTTACACTTCACTTTTGGAGAAAGTCACTTTTATTTTTGCAAGTGAATTCTCCTTCGTGTTAAAGTGGGCTTCCGAAAAATGGCTTCGACCTGTTTGTGCCTCGGAAGAGGGCATTTGTTTGATTTTGCCTATGGGAAGAGGGCTTTTTTGTTTGTATGCCTCTGGGGAGAGGGCTTTGTTTTGTTTTTGCCTCTGGGGAGAGGCTTTTATTTTTCCTTGTCCGTTGGGAAGCGGGCCTCCGAAGAGGGCTTTTCACATTTCGACTCGTGTGAAGTTTTATTTCGGATCGCGGTGAAATGTGTGCCTCCGAAGAGGTATTTTAGCATTTCAACTATGGTGAAATGGGCCTCCGAAGAGGGCTTTTCACATTCCCGCACTTGTGAAGTTTTATTTCAGATCTCGGTGGAATGCATGCCTCCGAAGAGGTCTTTTCACCTTTCAACTCGTGTGAAGTTTTATTTCAGATCACGGTGAAATGTGTGCCTCCGAGTAAGGCTTTTGCTTGGAAGTTTCCTTCTCTCGGTTGGATGGATTCACGGGGCGGACACAAGTTACTTGGATTGTTTGTTTGCACAAACGTTCTCAGCTAGTTACCGAGCGTCCTGTGCCACCGGTCAGTCCACAACTTTTTGTTGAGAAAGTCAACTTTCTTTTTCTGGCAAGTCCAATTAGAGGTCTTTATCCTCCGAAGAGTTGTTCCTCCGAAGAGGGCTTGTGCCTCCGAGGAGGTCTTTTACTATATGCTGCCCGCTCTCCCATGTCTTTTCGCCATTTGCTCATATCAGTGGTTCCCTGTTATCATTTCCAAGCACACATTCCTTTCTTTTGCAAGTAACTTATTCTATCCAAAGAAGCGTACTTCATTGTTAAATGAGTTCGCAGGGGCAGACACAGGCTAATTAATCGAATGTTTGTTTGCACAAACGATCACAATTAGTTAGGAAGGGTCTACCTCTAGCGGAACCACTAACTATTTGCTTGAAGCACTTCTTATATAGGATTTGAGTCTGGAATTTTTGTGGCTAGACATTTATTTTTTGAGTGATGTCAGGGATCGCTTGGTCTTATGATGGGTAAGCTTTGTTTTAATGGCCTGCAATATTAAATCGACATTTTAGCAATTCAATTGAAGTACTTTATATATCGAAATAAAACAAGCAGTTTATAATAGTAGAGAACACAAGATTTATAGTGGTTCGCCAAGAACTGGGCCTACATCCACTTTATAGTTCTTATTATTCATTGTACTGGCTTTATAATGGCTTTCAAAACAAGAATCATACGTTCATAATTCTTTTGTAGTATTTCAGTAAAGCTTTTTAAGTAAAATATGAGCGCAAATGATTGCTATTCCAAGCTCTTGGAACTGGATCTCCTTCGACAGCTGTCGGTTTGAAAGTGCCATCGATAAGTTTTTAGCCTATGACATATGGCCCTTCCCAGTTTGGCGCAAACACTCATGTTGCTGTCATGATCCTTTTCAAGACTAGATCTCCAATCTCAAAGCTGCGTTGGCGAACTTTGGAATTGAAGTGCCTGGCAATTCTTCGCTGATGGGCTACAATTCTGAGTTAAGCCTCTTCCCATTTTCATCAAGGAAGTCAAGTGCTTCAAGTTGCAACTCTTCATTTTCAGCTTGGTTGAAATGAATTCTTCTATGTGAAGGGACTTCTATTTCCACCGGAATCATTGCTTCTGATCCATGTGCCAATGAAAATGGAGTATGCCAATTCGCAGTTTTGTGGGTAGTTCTATATGCCCATAGTGCTGGTGGAAACATATCTACCCAACCATCTTCCCCTTTTTCCAGCTGTTTTTTGATGGTTGATTTGATAATTTTGTTTACTACTTCCACTTGCCCGTTTTCCTGTGGATGAGCCACTGCTGAGAAGCTTTTTTGGATCTTGAATCGCTTGCAAAAATCTTGGAACTCTTCACTTTCGAATTGGGTTCCATTATCTGTGATTATCTTTTGAGGCACACCATACCAACAAATGATATTCTTAGTTACAAAGTTTATCATCTTTTTAGAGGTAATAGCAGCTAATGGTTCAGATTCAGCCCATTTAGTAAAATAAGCAACAACAACAATAGCATATATGATTCCAGATTTGGCGGTTGGCAAAGGCCCGATGAGATCTATTCCCCAAATAGCAAATGGCCATGGACTGACCATCTATGTTATCTCGGTGGAAGGTGCTCTTGGTATTTTTGCAAATCTCTGGCATCGGTCACATTTTCGGGCATAGCTTGCAGCATCACGATTAGTATCTGGCCAAAAATACCCATAACAGAGAATTTTCTTTGCTAGAGTTTGACCACCTGAATGGTACTCATTCTCTTCTCCGTGTACTTCAGCTAGAATTGTCTTAGCTTCTTCCTTGGTCACACATCGGAGTAATGGCATTGAGAATCCCCGCCTATACAATCGGCCATCTTAAATTATGTATCTGGAGGCTTTTCTTAGCAACTTCTGTCGTTCTTTTGAACTTTCTGGTAGAGAACCGTTGAGCAGATATTCCATTATCGGAGTCATCCATGACTCTTACTCTTGAGATATAGTCATGATCCAATCAATATCGATTTCATCAGTGCTTGGAGCTGACAGGACTTCCACAGGAACAAATCCTAATAATTGAGCTTCACCAGTGCTTGCGTACTTTGCGAGAGAATCTGCCTTCATGTTCTATTCCCAGGGTATATGATTTATCGTATAATGGTCAAGATCATCGAGAAGTTCCAAAGCTCTTGACAAATAAGCAGGCAGATTTCCTCCTTTAGTTTGAAGCTCTTTCTTGACTTGACATACAATAAGCTGTGAATCACTGAAGATCTGCAACACTTTGACATTCAATTCTTTAGCAATTCTCAAGTCGGCAATAAGAGCTTCATATTCTGCTTCATTGTTTGTCGAAGGGAATTCCAATCTCAATGCATAGCACAATGACCGCCCTTTAGGGGTTTCAAGCACAACCCCAGCTCTGGAACATTAATCGTTTCTTGTACCATCAACTTATAATTTGCATCGAATTGGGGAATTATCATTCACTTCTTCCTCGCTATCACCTTTATCTGTACATTCTGCGATGAAATCCGCCAAAGATTGTCCATTGATTTCTCTCCAGGGACGGTAAGTGATGTCGTATTGGCTGAGTTCAATATTCCCCTTCAGAAGACGACCCGAAGTCTCATGACGAAACAGGACTTGCTTTAGAGGTCGATCAGTGAGGTCCTTGATTGGATGAGCTTGGAAATACAGCATCAACTTTCTTGATGCAATAAGTAGACAATAGGCGAGCTTTTCCAATTTCGAATAATTCATCTCTAGCCCGGTGAATATCTTGCTGATATAATAGACCGGGCGCTGAATTTTTGCGTCTTCCCATACCAGCGCTGCACTGAGAGCATGAGATGAGATTGCCAAATATACAAAAAGATCTTCACCATTGTCCGGCTTAGCAAGTATTTGGGGTGTTTCCATATGACGAATCAACTCATCGAAAGCTTTCTAGCATTCAGGAGTCCGGTCAAAAATTTTCCATCCTTTCTTCAGTGCATCAAAGAATGGAATGCATTTATCAATAGCTTTGGAAATGAATCGACTCAAGGCGGCGACTTTTCCATTAAGACTTTGCAATTCCTTCTTCGTTCTAGGAGCTTTTACTTCTTTTAAGGCAGCAATCTGAGTAGGATTAGCTTCAATGCCCCTAGACTCATAATGAAACCAAAGAACTTTCCTGACTCCACCCCAAACGAACATTTCAAAGGATTAAGTTTCATTCCGTACTTTTGGAGGAATGCAAACATTTCCGCCAAGTGGTCCATATGGTCTACCGCTTTCTTTGACTTCACCAACATATCGTCAACATAAACTTCCATAGTTTTGCCAATCTGCGGTTTGAACATAGCATCGACGAGTCTTTGGTAAGTTGCCGCTGCATTCTTAAGTCTGAATGGCATGACTCTATAGTAGTAGAGGCCAACATCAATGATGAAGCTTGTATCCTCCTGATTCGGCTCATGCATCATAATCTGGTTGTATCCGGAGTAAGCATCCATGAAAGATTACAATTCATGCCCCGTTGTTCGATCCACCAACTGATCTATCCTGGGTAACGGGAAGCAGTCTTTGGGGCAGGCTTTGTTTAAATCTGAGATGTCAATGCAAACTCTCCATTTCCCATTAGCTTTCTTAACCAGTACTGGATTTGAAACCCAATTTGGATAAGTAGACTCCGTGATGAAACCATTCTCCATAAGCCGGTCTACCTCTTCCTTCAACACTGCTGACCTTTCAGGACCCTGGGTTCTTCTTTTCTGTTTTACCGGTGTAAACTTCGGATCAATATTCAAAGTATGTATTGCAATTTCTGGGGATATTCCGCACATATCAGCATGAGTCCAAGCGAATACGTCCAGATTTGCCTTCAAGAATAATATTAAGGAATTTTGAACCGTCACATTAAGTTGCAAACCTACATTCACCACTTTGTTCGGATCTATCGGGTCAACAGGTACTAGCACCGTTACTTCCACTGGCACCACTCTATTCTCCCCTGCACTAGCTTTTCTGGGATCCATTTCTCTTCGTGCCCCGCTATGCTCGCCAGTGCAGGGTCCACCCTGTAATTGCTACAAGGTTGGTTCTTTGGTGCGGACCGGGGCTGCCGCATCTTTTCCCATCTCTCTCTTCTTTGCTTCACGCAACTCTATTAGATAACATTCTCGCCCAACATTCTGATCCCCTTTAATAACTCGAACGCCATTTTCCATGGGAAATTTCATAGTGAGGCACCACGGGGCGAGAATTGCCTTAAAAGCCGCAAGATTCGGTCGGCCTAGGAAGGCGTTGTAGGCAGAAAATTCATCAACAATTACAAAAGTCTATTTTCGGACCACCTTTTCCCGCACCTCTCCAAGCTCCACGAACAAATCGATAGTTCCAATAGGCTGCTTCGGTTCCCCAGTAAACCCAACAATCTTCTGAGATGAAGCTTGAACATCGGCCATCAGAACTTTCATTTCGTCGAACGTCTTTTTGAAGAGAATATTGCAAGAAGAGCCGCAATCTACAAGCACTCTTCTCATAATAGCCGACCCAATGCCTGCAGAGATGACCAAGGGATCCATGGTTGGAGCTTCAATACTTTTAGTGTCCCTGGCATTGAACACAATATCATCATTGAAAGTTTTCTGCTGCTTCAAAGGTGCATCATTTTCTAGCATAAAAACACTCTCTTCTACTGGTACATACTTCAAGGCACGGGCATATCTTTCCATCTCGCCCCAGCTTCTGCCTGTCGGGTGAGGACCTCCTGTGATCATGTTGATAACAGGCCTTTCTGATTCATGCACGGTATTCCTCTCACCCGAGCCAGATGGATGAGTAGGAAGTTGCTGGCCCTTAGTAGATGAAGTTGGGTCATTTCTACTTCTCTTAACATATTGCTGCAACTTGTTCTCTCTCAGTAGTTCTTCAATTAAACTTTTCAGATGGAGACACTCGTTGGTATGATGACCGGGTTGATTATGAAACGGACAGAATCTCTCACTCTGAGCGGCATTTTTGCTAACTCTCATCTCTGGCGGTTTAGGATATTCTACTGCATCTTTGGTAGCAAAAAAGATATTCTCCGGAGCGTCATTCAAAGGAGTGAAATCTGAAGGTTTTAAGAAGCGAGGTTTCTTCATATCTTTCTGTTTCTTCCCACCATTATTCTCCCTTTTCTGACTTCCGGATTCCTTTTTGGTAGGAGCAGTAGTATTATTCTTAATCTCTGTCAATGCCACTTTAACTGGTGCTCGAAGGTTTTCCAAGTGCATGAATTCATTAGCTTTCTTATAGAATTTCTCAAGCGAATTCGGTTCTTTCATCTTCTGCCACTTCCCAAAGTCGCTTGATTTCCCTCATCAAGTATGTCAAGACAATCCATGGTTTTAAATTGTCCACTTCAGCCAAAGCTATGTTGAAGCGGTTCAAGAAAGACCTGTTAGATTCCCCATGATTCTGTTCCAGGCTCGACAGTGACATAATATCCTTAGCCTTTGAAGCATACAACCTGAAATGCTCTTTAAACTTCGGAGTCAAATCGACGAACTGGTCTATGGATCGGACCGGAAGCTTTGTGAACCAGAGCAGAGCCACTCCTTCCAAGTATACTGGAAAGTACCGGCATTTGATCTCATCAAACGCTCTAGTATGAGTCATGTGCCAATCATACTTATGCAGGAATTGATTGGGGTCGCTTGTTCCCTTATAAGCCGGGATGGTAGGAGGAATAAACTTCCTTGGGAATTCCGCCTTTACAATCATTTCAGTGAACGGAATTTTGCACGGAGCGAATCCCCATTCCCTCTCATCTTCATCCCTCTGCATGCTTTCTTTCATAATTTGTCGCACCATGCTCGAGAGATATTCCTCATCATTTAAAGGATCAGCAGGACAGACTTCAGCCATTTTCTTGGAAGTTTGTTTGGACAAACGTTCGCAGAGAGTTGGCTATGGTCTCGATCCTCCAGCTTGAGGAGGTTTTTCTATGGCGGGACTAGCTGCTATTTGAGGAATATTCCTCTCTTCGGGATCATGAACATCATCTGCAAGGTTTTCTTCATTATTCACCGGTTGATGGTTAGCTCCGAGCAATGCATTTAACCTCTCAAGCATTAAAGCATTCTGAGTTTCCATC
This sequence comes from Allium cepa, assembly GCA_030765085.1. Taxonomy (NCBI): domain Eukaryota; kingdom Viridiplantae; phylum Streptophyta; class Magnoliopsida; order Asparagales; family Amaryllidaceae; genus Allium; species Allium cepa. The sequence continues at coordinate 946,620,695 of CM060943.1, read as the reverse complement.
TGCTGGTATAATCCAGATACTGCAGCATCTAACTCCGCTCGTGTAACTCCGGTACTTGGTGTTGCTTGACTTGACGAAGGAGAAGTGGCAGTATTTTCATGGGCATTACTAGGTCTTGTAGATCCACGCTTTCTTCCAGGAGCCATTATCTCCGATAGACTTCTGGTTTTGAGAGAGATTCTTTCAACAAACTTTTGCGAAGCAATGACGAAGATATCCTGAGTTCAATTCTCAGTGAAAGCACCAGAAATGTTAACGCTTAAAATTGAACGCTAACACCCTGGTGTATGTAGAGATTAAGTGAAAGCAGTACCCGTGAACACGGGAATTAGAAACAAGTAGAAAAGTCACAGAGAAAGCAGTAAAAGACAACAGTTTTATAGTGGTTCGGCTGCAGGTTAAGCCTACGTCCACTTTAATCTTCTTTATTGCTGGATCAGTTACAGCTTTACAACAATCTTTGATTACAACACTGATGAGATAAATAACTAGAACTCCAATGTAGAAAAGTCTTTGAATCCATGTTGATTGCGTTCGATTTCCTCTTGAAGTTTGTTGAGATGTCCTTTGTGTTTGATGTGTCGAGTGAGTCGAGAATTCAGCAGAGTATCGGCGTTCCAGAAATGAGCCAAAATATCCCCGTGAAGTTGGAGCTAGTGCTATATTTATATGGGAGATTCTGGACTGGGTCGTAGGTCGCGAATGACCTAAGTGTAGGTCGTAGGTCGCGAGCGACCTAGAGGATACGACATACGGCTCAACAGGGTAGCACTTGGTTTCTTCTGAGTGTGTTGGTAGGTCATGGGCGACCTAGGTCGTAGGTCGTGGGCGACTTAGTAGACACGGTTTACGACCTAACAGGAGCACCCTTGATCATTCGAACAAGTCATAGATCATGGGCGATCTAGGGAAGGAACGACATAAGGATGACAAGTTACCTTGACTTTGTATAGCTCGCTAGGTCGTTAGGTCGTTAGAGAGCTTCATTCCTGTTAGGTCGCGTCTAAGTTAACTCGTTCACACTTTAGGTCATTAACCCGCTGTTGGTCCATTAGTTCATTAGGTCGTAATGCTTGTTGTGTTAGGTCGTTTCATCCTTAGGTCGCTAGGACCGTTCCATCCTTAGGTCGCTAATACCTCCAGAACCTTTAGCTCGTTAAGTTGTTAGGTCACGGAGTCCTTAAATCGTTAGGTTGCTGCCGCTTTAACTCTTTCGGTCGCAGCCTGTTATAGATGTTAAGTCGTTGATAACTTTAGGTCGATGGACCTTTCAATCCTTTAGGTCGCTGAGTCGTGGAGAAGAGGAGTTAACATCGGTCTGACCCGAGTACAAAATAAACGAGTCAGTCTAGCTAAACAAATTAGTTAGATAAATTGAACAACAATAACCTGCAAGGTCACAAAGTATAACAAATATCTCTAAAAGAGATAACACAATCATCTAAAAAAAGATGAATCATATCATAACAAGCCACGTACCATCGGCAACTCAGAGAAACAAAGGATAGGAATATCCCAAAACAAGCCAAAAAGGCAAATAACAAATACCAATGAAGGTAACACAAGTTCCACAAGGTAATCGCTATATATCGTGCAGCTCGAAAAGACCAACACCGATGGGCGATACCTAGGGAATATACATATCAATGAAACATCAGAAAATTTGCACGTGCTCAGTACTGTATAAACAAGGATCCATGAGCCCGAAGACTCCAAACCCAATATCACTCGAGCGGTGACGACTGACCAACTCTGAAAGCGATACAATAGGGCAACAAACCCAAAGGTAACATACTCGAAGGCAACAAATCTGAAGGAGACAGTCCGAAGACACTATCCTGAAGGCAACAAACCTGAAGGTGCAAAACCAAAGGCAACACACCCGGAGGCGCAAACCCGAAGGCAAGACACCCGAAGGCAACAAACCGTAGTGGTGAAGGTCTGAAGGCCCAGTACTGGACACCACTAACTGGCAGAATGTCTCATAGCTCTCAAAAAGGAATCCGAAAAGTGGTAACGTGAGTCCCATAACCACTTGTTCGCGCTAAATGGTTTACTATCCGTTGGTTAATTTCACATTCAAAGCGGTACAATGTTTACCTTACCTCAACGGTAAACAAGACCAAAATTCCAAAACGATCAATCGAATAGGTCGGGGATTGATCGGAAAGATAAACGCATGGATTCATGTTCTGTGTTTTACCTAACCATTTAATCTCCCTTCCACTCCGCTCGAAGTGCGAAATTGTGCGTATGCGTTTTAATATAGAATTTATAAATTAGAGAAGCAAGCTTTTAATACAATTTAAAAGATTATTTTATAAAAACCCGTGGATAAAGTCAAAAAGGAATCATCAAGGTCAAATATGCATAAACAACTAATTGGAATCAACTTAGATCGATAAAAGTTGGAATCACAAACAAATTGGCACACTAGGCAAAATAGGGAAATAGAAGCAGGTAGGTTGACCGGACTTCCTAAGTCAGCCAACCGAAATAGCCCATAAAGTTTCGGCTACAACTTCGGTCGACCGACCAAAGAGCTCGGTTGACCGAACCCAATTCCTGCGTTTTTCCTACCCTTTTAATTGAAGTGCAAACTCTCCCAATTCGCAACCGGTCGAGCATGGACGCTAGGGGATTACGCTCATCGGCTACCCGGTCCTATTGGATTCTCGATGCATCTCCAAAAACATGTTCAAACATCAAAGTTAGGATCTTTAAAGATTTTAACCCAAAACAATAAAAATTCGAATATTCACCAATTCAATCCAAACCAAAAGCAAGTGCACATGAATGAGTGTTAGGAATTCATACCCGACAATCAAAGATAGTTATAGACAAAGATGTGAGATAAAAATCTCACCTTTTAACTCATAAATAAAGAAGAAGAAGATCAAATGCAATGAGAAAACCAACCACTCTCCACTTCAATTCTACTAGCTTCAATCTAAGATCCAAACAAGTATTTTCCTAAGTTAGGTTTAAGAATCTTTTTGAAATTGAAGGAGAAAGTGTTGGAGTAGGTGAAGAGAGGGCTTACCAATAGCTTCTCTTTGATTTTGGAGCAACAATTCAAGTTTGCAAAGAAGAACCAGGGCTTGGAATTTCAAATTCTTCTTCCTTTCCCCCATTTCAGTTTTTAGCTTGAGTTTTATAAAATGAAATGAGTGAATGGAAGGATGGAAGGAGAGGGACCGAGTTAGGGTATTTAGTTAGCTAGTGGGCTGAATCCAAACCCAAAACCCAACTAGAAAAAGTAGCAAAAACTCGACCTACTCCAAACATATCAAAGCTTATACTCAAAAAAATCGCAAACGCCATTTTGAACCCAATGGAAGTGGTTTCGAGCCCTAATTCGGCCATTTGCAAAAAGTAACATTTCGGACCAAAAAATCCGACTAACGACGCTATATTTAAATAAAAAATTTAAATATAACCGTTAAATATGCGGGTTGTTGCATCTTTCTTTAGAGGTAACTTGATCAATAAATAAAATTGAAAGGACAACCCAAGAATATATTGAACTCCAGGAATAGCAACGGTAATGATGTTGATTTAGAAAATTTTTAATAGTCCCTAGGCTATTGGTTTGAACGGAAGGAAATGGAAGTGCATAAGAAACCAAAAAGGCACAAATTGGTTATCGATATGGTTACCATTTCACGGACTTCACCGCGTGCCGGATTTTCAACACACGGATGAATATACTACGAAGATCAGTGCGACAAGATTTGTCAAAATGGTATACATATATCAGCTATGTGATTGCCCGATCAAAAGTTGATACACACTGATATACGTTGCTATTCCATATGGAAAAATCCAAACGGAGCTAGAAACGTTCGAATTTCACAAAATGAATTTCGCAATCAGATTCATAGTGTTCTAAATAAATTCTCTCGTGTTGACATGTTTAGGTTTCGGAATACTTTTAAATTCAACTGTTATGAAACGGTTTAGACTGAATTTCGAGCGACTGGTGGAACAACTGTATTATTCGATGAAAATTTGCCATTTTGCTATGTCTAGATGGATGCATAGCAAACATAAAATTCCCATCATAAAATTCTGTTGTTGGTTTAAATGTTAGATTTCAGTTATTTATATCCAAAAGGAATTCACCTTTATTTAGTTCCAAAATAAACTATATTTCAAATTGCACAAGAAAATAAACTTTCATATTGTCTGATGAAAGTTTACCAGTTGCTATGTTTAAATGGACGTATTCCAAATATAAAATTTTTATTTCAAAATATTATTATTTAAAGTTTCACAAAAATTCAATTGTAAATAAATAAAACCACTAAATTTACTGGTCATTACACTCTCCCCTACTCAAAACTTTTTGTCCCCAAAAAGAAAGGAGGTAGGTGAATAGAAAAGACTAGAAAGGATAATAGATTGAAAAAAAAATCAATTTAAAACCATATAAACTTAAATGTACATTAATTAATAGTTAATATTTGATTTTAAATTCAAGATAATTCATTTACGTGATTTAATTTTAACTTATTAATATTTGATACCATAAAGGTTCCTCCAAAGCAGAATTTTCTTTAATTTGTCTTATTTACCATCTAATCAATTTATTAATCTATTTATCTCTATCAACATATTATATCTAAAATCTAAGTGTATTATATTTATCATAATCACTTAAATTTTATTTATAAAATCATTAATCATTATTTTACATTGTAAATTGCTCGATTCCATATTCAACTTCCGAATGGATTAGGTAAGTTATATTGGAATGTAATTGAGTATTATACAAGTAAGATTTTCTTTGTTCGATTATCTCAAGTTTAAATATTTATTCAAAAATTGGCTTCATTTTGTAATTAAAGTCACTTTAACATGAATTTAAGAGTTAAATTTTTGATGCACTTCAAACCGTTTGGAGATAAATATATACATACATATATACATATATACATATATATCAAATCTATAATATATACTTATACTATAAATCAAGTCATACCTTAGAAATTCAAATCAATTTAATTTCCAAAAATAAAAGTGTAGGAAAGCTACGGAGTGGCTCTCCTCTTCGAAGCTCGAAAATGAATGTCGATGATGCTGTAGTCATCACTGAAATTATTTTCGAACGACAATGAGGAGAGTATTGATTCAAACGTTTAAAATTCATTGGAAATAATTTCTATTTGAAAATACTTTGGATAATACATTTTAAAACTTTAAAACCAATGTTTTAAATTATTGGAAATTAAATTCTCAAATTTTTAATTTAAATTCTTTTCAATTCTAGATCAATTTACAAACCATGTTTATAAACTCATTTATAGAACAATAAATGATAATCAAATATTGTCATTTCAAACAACCGATTTAACTAACTTATTAAATTCCAGAATATAATCATACAAATTTATTTCATTTACCAAATTTGAAAATAATATTATGTTAGTTTGCTCGGTACAAGTGATCTGGAAATTCTATCACATCGCTGATCAGACGAATCGATCGAAAATCCAAATCAACATTAACAACTCAAACAATACAATACAATATATATATATATATAAACATTTTTACTAATAATTTGCAATACACTTCCTCGCTCGACAATACATGAGTGGATTTCAAAGAAAGGATAAAGATTCAAATTTGATGGACTCAAATCAAAAAAAAAATTCATTCGAAGATAGGTTCGAAACAAAGATAAGATGATTAAATAACAAAATCGAAAGATGGATAAGTTTTCATAAATCACGTGCAACCATAACCGAGTCGACTGTGACTACAAGATTGAGATCGATGCAGAATTCCGAGGCAAGTCCATATTCGATCGCAAGAGATAAAGTTTAGCATTACAGGAGATATCAGCATCTAAACAGTGGATATATAAATCTCTGGTGAATCGATGCTATTGTAAAGGAGTTTCACCCCTTTACAAATCATTCAAAGATTGGCGAGACCACCGATATATTATAGAGATTGTTTGAAGTGGAGTGATGGGATACTCCAGAATACGAATAAGGAGAGATAAGGATGGATTTCAGAACGAATGGGAGAGTTCCAAAATACGAAAGAAATCCGGATCAAAGGGAAAGAAATTGAAGCTCGAATGGAAGTAATTTTGTAAATCAATTTACCTTATTTAATAAGTTTTTCCTAGACCCAAAGCTCTGATACCACTTCTAACGACCTGATATTTTTAACCATTTGTATCCACACCTGCCGGATTTGAATTTCTCAATACCAGATTGTTATTATATATTTGAAAAAACTCAACAAGTATAGTAAATAAACACATCACAGAATCACAAATACGAAGTAATATACAATATGCAGCAGAAACAAAATGAATAGTGGTTCATGAAGCTACTATGTATATCAGAGTTAACTAAGTTACAATAGAATTTTCAAATACAATAGTCAAATTCAAAATCGGAATACATCACTAGAATCAACTAAATAACTGCAAGCTGGAAAGATGTAGATGGATCTCCAAACGAAGCTCCAACTCAGTTTGACCCGAGCGTAAAGCAAGACACAAAACACTCGAGTCAGGATTAACGATCTTATATCAAAAAATCAAACTCAAGTTAAATAGCAACTGAAATACAAGTAGCTCAAATGATGTTTGGGATAATCATCCTCTAAGGGTCCGTTAAACTATCTACTATGTAGTAATATACACCGTTACTGTAATGTGTAAAGTAAAGTATAATATATTTAAAAACAGCGTTAAGACATTACCCATATCCCCTTTAATACATTTTCTATATTTCTGTAGTCTATATAGTACCATAATCTCCCCGTATTGGGCGTCGTCTGAGGGTACTCCAAATGTATGGTACAAAACAAAATCATATAGGACGCGCTAGGGTAGGCGACACAGCACAATGAGGTAATGCTAGGGTAGATATACCAACTACGCATCTGGACTGGTGCTAACGCATAGCAGCCACTACAGCCCTCTTCGAGCCACACTCCCAAAATCAATGGTGCACCAAATCAATCACAAAGTAATAGAATGGTATCAAAGAAGTGTGTCCGATAAGAAGAGCTACCTCATTGGCCCGGAATCACTCCTGTTTTAGCCGCCTTATGCAAATTCATGGGCGTTGGGTCCATGTACATGCCATAAAAGAACGTCACCACCATCCTACTTCATTCTGGAATCTCCACCACGTGCACGGTTGTTAAAGTGGTTTTTGAAGTTGGCAGAGAGTATGACAACTTCCGATCCTGGTCACTTTAACAACCAAATGTTATTATTACACCGTGGTCATTTTCAAAATATTATAAACTTCAGACCTAAAATATCATTGCCATTTCAAAACTATATCAATATGACATCATTTCCATTTCAAAACTAAATACGATATCCGTTTTAATAAATAAAAGAACGTTAATCATGAGCGATTTCTCACCTTTATGGGCTAGAGGGGATAGACAGTGGAATGAGTTATGGATCCAAACACGAAATTCGAAGCAAAGCATGATGGAGTCGAGTTCGATGAACACAGCTGATAACACGAATCAATGTAAACAAATCAAATCAGTTTTGATTCGAACTGATAATATATACATTATTTATATATATTTCAAAAATCAATTTTACAAATATGTATATTTAAAATAAAATATATATATATATAATTCAAGTAAATATTTCAAAAAATTTGTATACATATTCTTTTAACTATGTACATATAATTTAAAGTCGTCACACAGTAGTTTCTAATCAGTTTTCAATAAACAAGAGTTGGTATAACTTACGTATTTTTATACATAACCACCAATAACGCTGGTTCAGACTCACTTTATAAAACCAATTACACTAGTCCATACTCAATTTATACGATACACCTATTTCTATATATAACAATATGTAGGCTATAAAAAAAAATCAAAAATGCAGATAATGTTTATAACCACATATATAACTTATACTTTGTATATTTTATGAATTATAAGGTGTAACGTCCCGCCTTTTCGTACGCTTTAAATCGACGATAACCCACACACGTCAGACTTAAATCATACAAAAGGGCGGATAGTTATGGGGTAAATAAGAAAAGTAGAGAAGAAAAAAAAACAAATAGAATCTTGCAGCAGAACGATAAAATATAATAAACCAATATACAGTTCATAAAATTGTTTTACAAAACATTTGATTTTTCTTTATACAATAAATATCAGAGTTCACATACCAAAGGATAATAACAATGCAGCGAAATAAAATGGTGTAGTGGAATATATAGTAGATAACAGTAACATAAATCTTCGTCTTCGTCCTACATAATAAAATCTTCAAATGCTGGAATACTCCGACTGACCCGAGCGAATTGAAAAGACAAAACACTCGAGTCAGAACTAAAACATCTTATGTAAGTTAAATCAACAACAAATATGAGTGCAGTAACTTAAGAGATGCTTGGGATTCACTTCTCCCAAGGATCCGTTAAACTATTTACTGTGTAGTAATATTTCGCTGTTATAATAGTGTCTATTAGTAAAATAAACTTACTTTAAAATAGCGTTAAGGAGTGACCCAATATTCCCCTTAACACATAATATATTCCCATAGTCTACACAGCACCGTAATCTCCCCCGTACTGGGCGTCGTCAGAGGGAACTCCATAGGTATGGTACAAAACAAAATCGTATATGGCGCGCTAGGGCAGGTGACACGACACGACTAGGCAATGCCAGGGTAGATATACCAATTACGCTTCCGGGTCGGTGGTAACGCATAGCCACAGCTACAGACCACCTCGAGCAATGCCCCAAAATCAAAGAAAACAAAAGTGGCCACCGAATAAATCCGAAGTCAGAGTAGAATATCGAAGGGATGTGTCAGATAAAAGGTGCTACCTTCTTAACCCGTCAATCGCTCTTGTTTTGGCCACCTTATGCCAACTCACGGGAGTCAGGTCCACGTATTTACCTTAAAGGAAAAGCCGCCACCATCCTACTTCATTCTGGAATCTCCACCGCGTACATGGTTGTTAAAGTGGTTTTCGGAGTTTGCAGAGAGTATGACGACTTCCGATCCTGGTTTCTTCAACAACCAAACGTTATTATAACACCGCCGTGTTTTTAAAAATATTTATACTTCAAAACCAGAATATAATATCTATTTCAAAACCATATAACTATGATATCATTTCTATTTCAAAACCCAAATCAATATGATATCTTTTTATTTCAAATATATCCTTTTTCCAAAATCATAGCTTTTTCAAATCTATATACCTTGAAACCCATAGCTTTGAAACATAACATCTAATATTTAAATGGTTTAAATATTAAATTACTTTTATACAACAAAATAGCTTCTTCACCTTCACGAATCAAATTTTAATTTTAGATTCGAACCCCCAAATACCCATTTTAATTCTATATATTTCGAAGCTTTATATATTTCACTATTTCAAAACTAATTCTTTCAAATTCAATTGCTATTATTTAGATTTGAAATGTTTACTTAATAAATCCAATCAAATTTAAGTAAAACCTTTAACTTCAACCAAGTGGTTAATCTTTCAATTTATTTAACTTGATATATTCATTTAAATCACTTAAACCAAATCAAGTTATATAATCATACCCTTTAAAATCCCCACTTTTATTTATATTTCAAATCATCTACAATAATTTATTCAAGTAAAATTCTTAAATAAATCAATTTTAAACCAATTTCATATTTATTTTCAAATCTTAAATTTCATTTTAAGTCATTTAAAATTCTATATATATAATGTCTTAGACAAGTACTTAACCATATGATATAAAACAATCAAACTCTGTTATTCAACTTATTTTCATTAAACCAATTTATACATAGCTTAAATTCAATAATTTAACTATATATATAATTGTTATTTATATAATATCAAAAATTAATATTTATTAAATCGTATTATATAAAATAATCAAACTTTATTATTGGGCCTATTTTATATTTTAAGCATATTTATATATAACAAGAAATCGATAATAAATTTGACATTTATATAACATCAAAATCAAAGTATATATATATATAACCTGTATAATTCTTTCCAAAACCATAGAAAACATTTCAAAATATTTATATATATATATATACACACACACCATGGTGTCTGTATATAATTTTCTACCCTATGGTCAAGTGATACAGATATTTATCATTTCAATCCGCAATTTAAAAATAAAAATTACTGTTATATATCAATTAAAACTACAATCCCGAATGAGTTGAAAATGCATAATAACTTGCAGTTTATACAATATAAATTACAACGTCCATTCATCCAATATCAACCACCATGTATCGCAATCATCATCAAATTCAAACAATAGCATCAATATAGAACGGATAATAAACAACAGGCATTAAATAGCATTTTATATTCAAAAATAGATAAAATAACCATTTAACTGGCAGTTTAAATGCAATGAATAAATTAAATAGCAATTTAATTTAAATAAATGAAATTAACTGAGATGATGATTAAAGATATGCCAAACAACGACAAGTAAATTTTAAATCACATCATATATCAATCTAACAAACATAAGAAATATTAGAAGTTGTGAGTGGGTTAAAACCTCAACTTTTGAATTTAAATTGAATTTAAATCCAATTTAAACCCAAACATTGAACAGTCTCCAAATTCGTTCAAACCAGCGCTGGAATGTACGAAATTCAGATACGATCATAACAAAAGAAATCGTGGGTAAAACAGATATCGTATGTGGAAGTTAAATTGATTTGAAATTTGAAATTTCAAAATAAAATAAAATAAATAAATAAACAAAACATTCACTTACAGTCCACGTCATCATCTTGTCACAGGACCGAAACCCTAATATTCTACAGGTCACAAAAACAACTTGAAGCCGCTGCCGTCCTCTCGATTGTTGCCGCTACTTCGTACACGTTTGTGATGATCAGAGATCACCACTTGCTTCGCCATGTTAGACCGCCCCTCCCAAGGCCGAGCGATCCCCCATCGTTGCCCAAAACGTGATCGCCGCCGTGAGATAATGGCCAATTCGAGGCAAATTCTGGTGCCAATACCAAGAACTAACCGTATGGATCGAACCCTCTTGCTCCCCTCTAATCGGCCGTGCCCTTCGATCGCCATGAAATTGTCGATCCACCGTCGATTTAAACCCGAGGTCAATGGATGGCCGAGGTTCAACATGAATTTCAGAGCCAATGATGCAACGAATTGAAAAACAAATTTCACCCGAAGATTACGCTCTTCGAGAGCATCAACATATATTTTTTTCTGAATTTTTTGAGGAGTTCGGATTTTTGAATTGGAATTTGAATTGGATAAATTAGGGTTCACAAACATTGAGGAAGAGAAGCACAGCAGTTTCTGTTCGTATAGAAATGAGGAATAGAGGATGCTAGGGTTTATACTGCGGTTTATATAGGTAGGTCAGAAATTAGAATGGATGGATAAGGTTGGATATACGCGCTAACTCCAAAATGGCCCAAAAAGCCCGTTTCGAATCCGAAATGAAATTGGGTCGACCCATATATCAAAATAGATATTTCAAAATATTTTAAATGCAATGGAAAAGATTTCAAGTCCAAATTCCATCGTATGTAGAAGTTATGCTAAAATCAATATTTTCAAATTGATTTCAATTTATTTCAATTTAATTGATTTCAAGGCATTTCAAGCCCATACGACAAAACGACAAGTCCGGTCGATATGAAACTTGAAATCCTACAATAATTCACCGTTACGGATCCGACAAAACTTGTTTCTTCGACATCGGAGTCAGTGGCCAAAATGGCTATTTTTATATTAATTGAATAAATTAAAACTAAATTAATTAAATCAAATTCCAAATTTCAATTCGAAAATCTGCAAATTTCATCACTTATAATTCCTCAATCATTTACAATGATTTAAACAAATTTAAAATGTCAATTTTGAGATGATTTACTTATAAATTTCAATATTGATTCTCAATTTCATTAAATTCAACATTTTAAATTTAATTTCAAGTAAATCTATTAAATTCACTTCCATTCTATTATTCAATTTATTGATGTCAATTGGATGAAATTAACATTGGCTCAATATCTATCACATTAATAATCTCCAATTTAAACTAAATTTTCAATTAACGTAATAATTAATGTTTAATTCTACTTAATTGCAATAAACTCAATTATTTAATTTTAGTTTCAAATAAATAAATCATGATTCCCATTTTTTTTAAATTCCCTATTTATCATATTATCAATCTTAGGTACCATTTATTTTGGTATATATCCAAATACATTAATGTTTCTACCAAATTTATCTTTATTTCAATTGCGTAACATTTAATTTCAATTGCCCCAATAATTACGCCTATTATAATTTGGATTTAAATGGATTTGATTTGTTTTAATCCAAATCTTTTTGTTAAATTCATTACCACTCTATAAACTTAGTTACCTTGTTTTCCCATTCATTTCCTTAATATATACAATTTAACAACTCCTAAACATGGTATTACATATCGCATAAATGTAACATTTATTTATATTTATTAAATTTTAATTTTAAATTCCATCAAAACAGGTAACTTATAATAATTTGATATCATCAGCTGTCAATCACATTCTCATAAGTTTAAATCATTTCCACACCAAGGTTGTAATTTCTTACTAACACTTATTATATCCAATTACCATTCACTATATATTTTGGTCAATTACACACGTTATTTGAAATGAAAGTCTCAATTAAACTTATCTATTTTGATTTCATTCCTATATTACGTCACTTATTATTTTACCAACAAACTATATTTCACTTCATCCTATTTCCTTCATATCTTGTGACTATTGCCTTATTCTCATTAATACACATTAAGGTTCATTAAATTCAATTGACTGCCATTTTAATTATTACAATAATTACTATCCTTGTTTTTACTTAATCCCTATTTATTATTATGAATTCATTAATTAATTCACTAATTTCCTTTGTTTTATTATATTCAATTTATTACCAAATATTTCTATTTACACTCCATTATAACCTAAACAGTCGTTTCAATCAATTTGAATTGCATTAAATTTGTTATTTATCAACTACCATTAACATTACTGCCTTAATTCACATACAGTTACAATTTATCTCCAATTCCAATTAACCATCTAAATAAATAGGTAACCCACAATAAACATTACCGTTATTCTTTAGTCACGTAAATAAGCCTCTATTACTTACAAATCAATGTTGGCATTTATTTCCGTACTACTAACTACATTCACTTATTTTCTATCTAAACATAACATTTAGCTTTTATTTTCATTAATTAATTCAATATTTACATCCACCTCTTGTTAACCATGTTTTATTACATTAATCAATTCAATACTTACCTAAAATTTCATATATTCAATTTATATCCAGGTATAAACATTTCAATACTTTATTTATTAGAAATTTATTCAAAATTATTAATAAATAGGTTTTAATTACCATCGCTATATTTTACTTTAGCATTCGTTTCAATATTAATTTATAAAAATTTTATTTGTACTAAACTTAATTACAAACATCTTATTTAATTACCAAATTTATTGATCAAAAATTACGGTTCATTACATTCTCCCCCGTTCAAAACTTTTCATCCTCGAAAATGAAAAGAAGGGAAAAGAAGAGTCAAGAATTCAATATATCTTACTTAAATATTGTATTTATAAACAAATAAATTTACAAAATTTAATAATTTAAAAAAATATCAATTTATAACTATTAACTTCCTTTATACGTAAGTTAGTAGAGTTTGGAAAACATTTTCAAAAAATTTTCTAAGTCCAAAATTTTCAAAAAATTTCGGCAGAGTCTCCTTTGTACTGGGAGGCTCGGGAGAAAATATAATATCATAAATACAATATACAACATATATTTTCCCAAAATAATATATATACCAACCCAGAAAAATAATATAATAACGTTATAAACCGTAATCCCAAAAATGTACCTATTTGTTGGGCAATTTATGCTTATATTACGGAACCAACTGCAGTAGCAATTGCTTCCATAACCTGCACTTCACTTATATAATCCTATAAAGTTAACAATTATATAAAATGAAATATTAATTTAGTTTCATACACTTACAATCAAATCAATACAAACATTAGTCACTAGCATCAAAGCATACGACCATCACATAAAATAAACACCATTCAACTATCCATCCATATCAAACAAAAAAACAGTTGTTTAGATTCAAACTTTAAATTGCACATAATGAAAATAAACTATCAAGTGCACCATTTACTCAACATTCTTATATGAAACTAAATAGATTATTCATATATCCAACAAAGTTTAAAGTATCCTTACCCAAACAACCATAAACCAAAACATACAACAACAATTTCAAACAACAGATCTAGTTTATCCTTATTTATTCCATTCGTAAATTTATTGTTTGATTTTTTCCTTATTCATATAATGATTTCTTTTAATTCATATTTACTTCTTGCAAATTTCCCTTTTCATTTATTTATTTATTTGCATTACCTTCATTCATTTCTCAATTCTATTTATATAGCATTTCAATACATTAACTGTAGCCTACAGTCATATATTTAATGCATTCATCTTCTCTACTAATTTATTACCTTCAAGTTTTACTTGTATAATGTCAATTAAAATTTCTTATTAACATTTCAACTTTTAGATCTTTGGTAAGTTATATATATGTCTTTAAGAATGTAATTAAAATCATACAAATTTATCATATTTCTTTTAATTAATTAATGTTCAGTAATTATATCTTTTATTTCATAGGTTACAATTTCAAATTTCATTTAATTTCGTTCATAACCTATCATTAAATCTCTTAATTTAATTAAAGGCTCCATTTATTAAATAATTACATTCCATTTCACTACAATAACTGAAACTGTTAATTAACGGAAACTTACGAACTAAATACCGGGTTAAATTTCAAATCATTTAAAGTAACAGATAAAGGTTTATACTTAAAACTTATATAACCGATTATACTTAAAACAATTTAAAATTTATTTTTGTTTACAAAAATACGTCTGCAAGTGGCCTTCCCACTTCGAAACTCGAAAATGATATCGATGATGTGTGCACTAATCAGCGAAATTATTTTCCAACGACAGAGAGGGGAGTACGAAACTTATTTCTTTCGAAAATTTCTTTTAAAACATTTCTTTCGGATTATATTTAAATATTTATATCAGAAAATACTTCTAACAATATTATTATATTCCAAAATCATTTGAAAGAAATTTTCAAAGCCCCGGACTTAAGTTCTAAATTTTCCAATTTGATTTATTTTATTTTCAATCTCATTTTAACTATTAATTACAAATTTCCTTACCTAACAATCGGTATGTTACAACCAAATAATGCATTGAAAAATTTACTTTATATATATATAGAAAATATAATGGGCAAATTTTGTCACGACCCGAGGCAGCGACGACCGGTAGGCTTTGCAACCATCCCAGGCCCACCGTGGCTTACAATGTTACCCGAAACTTAGGTTTAAGAAGAAGAGGTGGAAGAAGAAAGAAAGAAGAAGCAACAGAAACAATATCAGAATCTCACAATCGCAGCGGAACAACATATAATATATCAACGAATACTCTTTAAAACAAAGAATCCTATCTGTTATTACTTTACATCACATTATATTATATTATCAGAGTTTACAACAACAAACAGCGGAAAAGAAATACTATATACAAGTGGATACGCCACGTCTTCCAGCTTGCCTCCAGATCTGTACAGCAACTCCTGAATTCCAGAATAATCTGATAACCTGACTCTTGGTTGCCCGTGTGGAAAATGATGGGCACCCAGAGTTTAGGAAGGGAACAATAAACTCGAGGTCAGTCATGGGACTGGTGTGAGAACTTAAAAATAGTTTATCTTTAAAAAACAAACAAATAAATATTCTTTTAAAATAGATATGCAATGCTTTAGAAAATGTAACTACCATAAGGCCTCCCGCACGCACACACAATGCAAACGCAGAATCGGAGGAGATTTCTCCTTATGATAGTCCAGCATGCTTGATATGTAGAAATATTTCTTTGATATTATTACTATTAGTGCAAAGTGCAAGAAAATATTTCGAAAGTATAATAGAAATCTTAGCTAACATAGGCACTTTGTACAATTCCTGCTATAGCTACCATCCAAACAGTGGTAACCACCATAAGTAAATGGCAAGTTCTACAACTAAAACCGTACAAGGTGCGTATTGGATTTTGGATTTCCAACAGATGGTTAGGCCAAGGAAATTCCCATTGCCATTTGGGTACGCCTCTGGAAAGACGCCCCGACAACCTAACCGGATCTCTGCCAACACAAGGCCGGGATACCTCTACAAAAGTAGGTAACTACTGACACGAGTATGTCATCCCCCGGTCGTAAACAACCTTTATCCGAGGATCCTCAACCAACAACAATCACAAAGTCATATATATTTGTGACATCCACATAAGTTAAGTATGCAAGCTCCACACCACGATACCACTTCTATCCAGAAGGAAATGCACATACCCTAAGGGGAGCTACTCCCTATAACCTTGCTGCATCTTTCTTGTTTTGAACATTACCGGGTTGTGAGGTCCAAAGTAGTCTTGTCCACAAAGCTCTGCTTTTCACAAAATATATGCTTTGATCAATAAATGATCAACAGCACTTCGTATGCCACATTACCAAATTGGGAATGTATCACTAGTAACCATCAACTACATAACCTCTGAGCTCGTACGTCTCAGAGAAGGGTGTTAAGCTAAGAGAATAAATTCTCCGCCACCAGCGTAAATGTATTTGATAGAACCCAGCTTTACATCTCAAATTGTAACATCAGACACACATCCATATAAGTCCGTTCCGGGATCGAACGGAACCGAAGGCACATCCAAAGAAGCCCTTGCAATCCGGATATTCACTAATCATGTCCGGAATTCTCATCACAAAGAGTGATAAAATCTATGTATCAGAGATCAGCCGATGCAGAGACATTTGACGGTAATCCTTCCATTTTCGAAAATATCCGGTCTTCAACACCGGTCTTAAAATGCTATCCATTACGACGTATCACTATTCGGAATGGGATTCATGACCCAAAGGTCCTCTCCCGTCTAAACCGAACAACGAGCGCGAACTTTAAAATAAGTGTAGCATTCGAATTCAATCAAATCACAACAAATACCCATTTAAGGGTATATATTGATAGTCGGTTATTTAACTATCAATAGATATACACAGCATCACCAGATTCCAAATAATTTTCCAAATAATTTATATTTTTTTTCAAAAATATCTTTACAAGATATATTTTTCCACACTTCAACCATTTGAAAACAAATTTCAAATCACCTTTCACCTTTATCACTTTTGAAAACAAATATCAATTAATTTTCCTTACGCGGAAACACTTCCATATATTTATTCATTTTCATTGGAAATCTGCCGAGTTTAAATACTTTAAAATAATTTGTATCACTTAACCAAAATATATCTGGAAAACACTTTGAAATAACTATTTTTCTTTAAACACTTTACTTAAAATATTAGTTATAAAAATATTATACCAATATTACGTATAACTTAAGTCCAAACTAATTTTCAAAATAAAATTAGTAGATACAGTATAACTATTTAAATAACTATTTTCTAAAACAATTATTGATGAAACCATACAAATAATCATTTCCATATCAACTTAATAAATCTTTACTTAAAGGATTTAAAACAATTTAAGAAGTTAATTTCCCCAAAGTATCCTTTTCAAAACCAATTTTAGAATTATATATATATATATATGTATGTATATATTTTCAAAGCTATTCGGAAATTTTATTCGGCTTTCCAAGGAGAATACACATTAATTTCAAAATGGTTTATTTAAACCAATTAAATAAATCCAGGGAGAATACACTACGGTGTAATGCCATCAACTAGCACGGAGAATAAGGCTGTTGAGGAGCAACCATCTGTATAATTGCTTTGTGCGAGTACCGATATGCCAGACAATATATAACTTGCATTCTTTTCAAGAGGAAATCCGACATACCGACACAAACTCAAAGCTACTACACAGTGGCTATAATGTCTTCGGAAATAAATATAGAAATAAACATAACACAGATCAGTCACAGATAATTCATATCACAAAAGCGGAAATAGATATGAATATATATAACACTTAAAAGTGTTCATCAGAATAGTGGTCAACAAGATCCACACTAACACAAAAGAAATAGCTATCAGTGCTATACAAAAGAATATGGGTACAACCATGAGTCTATATCTCAAGTGTATACAACAAAAACTAGAAATCTAAGTAGTTAGCGAAAAGTTAAGGCAATGATCCTGGATGAGAAGTCAAGCAGAAGCACCTGTAACATCTCGGTCTGACCCAAGTATTATTTAATAAGAAAATAATAAACGGATCAGTCTAGCTATAAATATCAGATGAAATTATATAGAATAAGAGATATGACTAAACGTATAATAATCACATTGCCAAGCTGTGATAAATAAGTAATTGAAAATCAACAAGAGATTAATCAATATAACAAAAATCTTCTCAAAGATCAAAAGGAATGTCATACTCCTTATTTCATTCACCAAACCATAAATATTGACAATTATATCAATGTCAATCACAAAAGTCAATGACACACAAATTCACCAGTGCACAAATATTGATAAAACTTATCAATGAAAGTCACGAAAATTGGTGAAGCACAAATCCCGGAAATCGTCAATAGAAATCCACAAATCACAAAAATGGGGAGTCCTATCAAAAACGGTAGCATAAAGCTCACAAACACGTGTATCACAAACGGAACGCTAATTCCATGGTTGCTAACCATCAAAAATTGAGCTGAAGCTCCACAAACGGCCCGAAGACCATGGGTTGCCACCTCACCAAATTTGAGTCGAAACTCCGCAAAACGGGGTTTAGTCTCCATCGCAGACAAAGAGACATCGCACATTGCTAGTCTAAATCACAAAAATGATCATTATCGATCATTAAGAAGTGTCAATTACAATAAGCTAGTAAATATATGAGTTTCGCTTCATGTCCCATAACCACTAGCTTAACTTAAATATTTGCCAACAAATTGTAGGTCTCCACTAGAAAATTGTCACAAAAGATTCAATCGAACAAGTCCAAGAATTAACCAATGTTAACCCCACTAAAGCCTGGGCCGACTCATCTGATCGAGGTTCGACTCATCAAGGACCGACTCATCTGATCTAGGTTCGACTCATAAAAGACCGACTCATCTGATCCCGACTCATCCACTTAAGGTCCTTAAGTATCACAATGGGTTTGCGACTCAAGGGATTAACGGTTCATAAGAAAAGGCCGACTCAAGTTCGTTAACGACTCAACGACCCAAGAAGCCTGTGACTTAAGGGGTCTACGACTTAAGGAACCTGACGAGTTAAGGAAATTCTACGAGTTAAGGATGGCACGACTCAGGGAAGTCTACGACTCAAAAGATAGGTCAATTCACAACCTAAGACTCAGAGACAAGCTCAGAATCATGCTGCAAGGGGTTGACTCGTTGATGAGTTATGACTTGTTATGAGCCGTGCATGACTCATGAAGACAGAAAGATAGCTGCATCCTAATAACTCGTAAACGACTTGGGACCAGATAAGACGGGTCATAAGCTAACTGACTAAAATCCCAAAACAACAAAGGGCCGACCTACGACTTACGGTAGGTCGTTCACGACCTAACTTGAGTCATCCACGACTTAAAGCTACTATGAAGAAATCCAGCGCTGCCTCATCTTGGACCATGACCTATTAACTCGCAGACGAGTTAAGACTTGTGCTGTATACAGAGGACCGGAGAAGCTCTGATATGAAGTCAGGACTCAACCAGCTGAGTCGCCTATGACATACGACTCATCGAGAGTCGGTCACAACTTACGACTCATATTGAGTCGGTAACGACTCATGACTTGACAATTTCAGACCAGAACTCTCTATAAATAGGCGACCACCTCCAACATTCAAGGGACTTTTTGCGCATTCTCTTCACACACCGTTACCTTGCTGCATTGAGAATTTCATCAACACTTAGAGCTTCCAAGATTAGAGGAATACATCAAAGAAATTCACGAAGAAACCACACATCTTCAACATGAATCTAAGAACTTTAATCGACATTGAAGCTTAAGACTTGTTCCAAATCACTTGTAGCTTGAAGTGTATTGTACTTGAGAAGAATTGTATCAGTTTGTAACGGGATTATTAATAAAAGTACTTAGAGTGGACATAGGCTATACCCTTAAGCCGAACCACTATAAAATCGTTGTTGTTTACTGCTTTTCTGCTATTACTTGCTTGTAATTCTTTCCCGATCTATCGGGTGGTGCTTTCACAACTACACTTTACACACCGGGGTGTTAGCGTTCACATTTTAGCGTTAACATTTTTGGTGCTTTCACTGAGAATTGAACTCAGGAAAACTGTCATCATTGCTTCGCAGAGATTTGAAGAAAGAATTTCCTTAAAAACCAGAAGTCTATCTGAGATTATGGCTCCTGGAAGGAAAAGTAGATCTATCAGATCTGGAAACATTCAAGAGGGAACCTCCGCTTCCCCTGTACCTAATCAACCCACTCCGTCTGTTGGAGTTACGAAAGCGGAGTTGGATGCTGTGATTCTAGGGCTAAACCAGCAGATAAACGCCCAAAATGCACAATTAGAGGCTCAAAGTGCCCAGAATGCTCTGATTCTGAATAAATTGAACGATTTACTTGGGGCAAACAATCAACCAGCTTGTAATGAAAGGAACTGTGCTGGCAACATTCATGATGTTAGTGAAAGGAATGCTCCTGAAAGGGCTACTAGTCCCTTTGAGCAGGCAGTTCCTGAGGATGGTGGATCTAAAACTCGGCATGATGAGGAATATCTTTCTGGAATGGTCCGGCAGATCATGAAAGAAAGTATGCAAAGGGTTGAAGATGAGAAGGAATGGGGTTTCGCTCCAAGTAAAACTCCGTTCACTGAAAAAATCTTGAAGGCGGAATTTCCAAGGAAGTTTGTCCCTCCGACTATTCCAGCTTACAAAGGGACAAGTGATCCGAATGAGTTCCTGTATAAATATGATTGGCACATGACAGGTGCCAGGGCCTCTGACGAAATAAAATGTCGATATTTCCCCGTATACCTTGAAGGTGTGGCTCTACTATGGTTCACCAAGTTGCCAGTCCGATCTATCGATCAGTTTTCAGACTTGACCAGAAAATTCAAAGAGCAGTTTAGACTATATACTTCGAAGGCCAAGGACATTATGTCAGTATCGAGTTTGGAGCAGAATCCTGGGGAGTCTATCAGATCCTTCTTGAACCGCTTTAATATAGCACTGGCTGAGGTGGACAATGCTGAACCATGAATGATATTGACTTATCTGATGAGGGCTATTGATAAGTCAAGCGAATTTGGGAAATGGTTAAATATGAAGGAGCCAACCTCTCTCGAAAAGTTCTACAAAAAAGCAGATGAATTCATTCGCTTGGAAAGCCGTCCTTTACCGGTAAAGACAGTGTTGGAGAAAGCAGAAGACAACACTGCCGCTCCACGCAAGAATGAATCGGTGGGGCAAAAAAGGGAGAATGATAATGGGAAGAAACAGGGTAATCTGAAGAAGCCCCGATCCTTCAAGACATCAGAGTATACTCCATTATCACATACGCCGGAGCACATCTACCTTGCCACTAAAGATTCCGTCGATTTCCCTAAACCTATCCCTTTGAGGACCGGGAAAAAAGCCATTCAGAGTGGGAAGTTCTGTCGTTTCCACAATCAACCCGGTCACGAAACTGATGAATGCCGTCAGTTGAAAAATCTGATTGAAGAGTTGCTAAGAGAGAACAAACTGCAACAATTTGTGAAGAAGAATAGCAACAATCCTGCATCGTCAAGTCAGGGGCAACAGGTTCCTGTTCATCAGCCCAAGACAGGTGAGAAAGCTACGGGACATGAATCTGGAAGGCCCGTTATCAATGTCATTACAGGAGGGCCTCACCCAGCTGGCAAAAGCTGGGGTGAGATGGAGAGATATTCCAGGGCTTTGAAATATGCTCCAGCCGAAGAAGACGTCTTTGTTTTAGAAGACACTACGCCCCTGAAACAACAGAAAACTTTCAGCGATGATATTGTTTTCAGAGCCAGAGATTCCACAGGTATAGAAGCTCCTACCCTAGATCCCTTGGTCATCTCGGCTGGTATTGGACCGGCCATTGTCAGAAGAGTCCTCATTGACTGCGGAGCATCATGCAATATCCTCTTCAAGAAGACATTTGACCAGATGAAAATCCCTATGATTGATGTACAAGCCTCATCACAGAAGATCGCTGGCTTCACTGGGGAGCCAAAACAACCAATTGGGACCATCGATCTGCTTGTAGAACTTGGAGAAGCAGAAAGGAAAGTGGTCCGCAAGCAAACATTTGTGATTGTCGATGAGTTTTCTGCTTATAATGCTTTTCTTGGCCGTCCAACACTCGCAGCATTCAAAGCTATCCTAGCCCCGTGGTGCCTCACTATTAAATTCCCTACTGACAATGGAGTAGGAGTTATAAAAGGGGATCAAAATGCTGCGCGAGAGTGCTATTTGACAGAGCTGCGAGAGTCAAGAAAAAGAGAAATGGGGAAGGATGCGGCAACCCCGGTCCGCATCAAAGAACCAGCCTTGTAGCAATTACGGGGCGGACCCTGCACTGGCGAGCACAGCGGGGCACGGAAAGAAATGGATCCCAGAAAAGCCAGTGCAGGGGAGAATAGAGTGGTACCGGTGGAAACGACAGTTCCGGTACCTGTTGACCCGAAGGACCCAAATAAGGTGTTAAATGTGGGTTCACAGCTTAATGTGTCAATTCAGAATATCTTGATATCTTTCCTGAAAGCAAATCTGGATGTCTTTGCTTGGACTCATGCCGATATGTGTGGAATATCCCCAGAAGTTGCAGTACACGCTCTGAATATTGACCCAAAGTTTACGCCAGTTAAACAGAAAAGAAGAACCCAAGGTCCAGAAAGGTCAGCAGCATTGAAAGAAGAAGTTGATCGACTCATGGAAAATAACTTCATCAAAGAATCTACATATCCGAATTGGGTTTCAAATCCTGTATTGGTCAAGAAAGCTAATGGAAAATGGAGAGTGTGCATTGATTTTTCTGATCTAAACAAAGCTTGCCCCAAAGATTGCTTCCCATTACCCAGGATCGATCAACTGGTAGACGGAACTGCGGGACATGAATTGTTATCTTTCATGGATGCCTACTCCGGTTATAACCAAATCATGATGCATGAGCCGGATCAGGAGGATACGAGCTTTATCACAGATGTTGGACTTTATTGCTACAGAGTTATGCCCTTCGGATTGAAAAATGCAGGGGCAACCTATCAAAGACTTGTTAATGCTATGTTCAAACCGCAATTGGGCAAAACTATGGAAGTCTACGTCGACGACATGTTAGTGAAGTCCAGGAAAGCAGCGGATCACATTGAACACTTAGCAGAAATGTTCGCAGTCCTCCGGAAATACAGAATGAAACTTAACCCTCTGAAATGTACATTTGGGGTCGAGTCCGGAAAGTTCTTAGGTTTCATCGTCAGTGCTAGGGGCATTGAGGCTAGTCCAGCTCAAATTACTGCCTTGAAAGAAGTTAAAGCTCCTAGAACAAAGAAGGAATTGCAGAGTCTCAGCGGAAAGGTCGCCGCGCTGAGTCGGTTCATTTCCAAAGCCACAGATAAATGCATCCCATTCTTTGACGCCCTGAAGAAAGGAAAGAAGAATTTTGAATGGACTTCCGAATGCCAAAAAGCCTTCGATGAGTTGATCCGTCATATGGAAACGCCTCCAATACTTTCTAGGCCAGGCAATGGTGAGGATCTTCTTATATACTTGGCAGTATCATCTCATGCTCTAAGTGCAGCGCTGATACGGGAAGACAAAAGGATTCAACATCCGGTTTACTATATCAGCAAAAGACTCACTGGGGCAGAGCTGAATTACTCCAAGTTGGAAAAACTCGCCTATTGCCTACTAGTTGCATCAAGGAAACTGAGGCAATATTTCCAAGCTCATCCTATCAAAGTACTCACTGATCAGCCTCTAAAGCAAGTCCTATTTCGCCCTGAAACGTCGGGTCGCCTTCTAAAATGGAACGTTGAACTCAGTCAATATGACATCACCTATCACCCCCGAAAAGCAATCAACGGACAAGCTTTAGCTGATTTCATTGCAGAATTCACAGAGAAAGATAATGGTGAGGAAGAAACGATCAACGATTCCCTAATCCAGTGGAAGATGTATGTTGATGGCGCAAGAAATGACTACTGTTCTGGAGCCGGAGTGGTACTTGAAACTCCTGAGGGTCGATCATTATGTTATGCACTAAGATTGGAATTTCCTTCAACAAACAATGAAGCAGAATATGAAGCTCTTATTGCAGGTCTGAAAATCGCTAAAGAGCTAAACATTCGAGCATTACAAATCTTCAGTGATTCTCAGCTTATTGTATGCCAAGTCAAGAAGGAATTTCAAGCAAAAGGTGGAAACCTGCCTTCCTACTTGTCAAAGGCTTGGGAACTCCTATGTGAACTCGATCACTATTCAATAAGCCACATTCCTCGGGAAGAGAATATGAAGGCAGATTCCCTCGCAAAGTATTCAAGTTCTGGTGAAGCTCAACTATTGGGATTGGTCCCTGTAGAAGTCCTTTCAGCACCAAGTATAGACGAGATGGATATAGACTGGATTATGAATGTATCTCAAGAACAAGAGTCATGGATGACTCCAATACTGGACTACCTACTCAGAGGTTCTCTGCCAGAAAATTCGATAGAAAGACGAAAGCTACTAAGGAAAGCCTCTCGCTATGTAATTCAGGATGGCCGATTGTATAGACGGGGATTCTCAATGCCATTGCTTCGATGTGTATCCCGGGAAGAGTCCAAAACAATCCTAGCTGAGGTGCATGGAGGAGAATGTGGTGATCATTCAGGTGGTCAAACATTAGCAAAGAAAATTCTCCGATACGGATATTTTTGGCCAGAAATTAATCGAGATGCTGGAGATTACTCCCGAAAATGTGACAAATGCCAAAGATTTGCCAAAATTCCTAGAGCACCTTCTACCGAACTCACACAGATGGTCAGTCCATGGCCATTTGCAATTTGGGGAATGGATCTCATTGGTCCGCTACCAACTGCTAAATCAGGGATTAAATATGCTATTGTTGCAGTTGATTATTTTACTAAATGGGCTGAAGCTGAACCATTGGCTACTATCACTTCTAAGAAAATGATAAGCTTTGTGACCAAGAATATCATTTGCAGATACGGTGTGCCTCAGAAAATAATCACAGACAATGGTACTCAGTTTGAAAGCGAGGAATTCCAGGATTTTTGCAAACGATTCAAAATCCAGAAAAGCTTTTCGGCAGTAGCTCATCCGCAGGCTAACGGGCAAGTGGAAGCAGTGAACAAGAACATCAAATCAACCATCAAAAAGCAACTCGAAAGAGCAAAAGGTGGTTGGGTCGATAAACTACCACTTGCACTATGGGCATACAGAACTACTCACAAAACTGCAACTGGGCATACTCCTTTTTCGTTAGCATACGGATCGGAAGCAATGATCCCGGTTGAAACAGAGGTCCCTTCACACAGAAGAATCCATTTCAATCAAGCAGAAAATGAGAAGCTACAACTTGAAGCACTAGATCTCCTTGATGAAAAAAGAGATGAAGCTAACCTCAGAGTTGCAGCTCATCAGCAAAGGATAGCCAGACATTTCAATTCCAAAGTTCGTCAACGCAGCTTTGAAATTGGAGATCTAGTCTTGAAAAGAATTATGACCGCGACAGGTGTGTTTGGGCCAAATTGGGAAGGACCGTATGTAATAGGTCAGAAACTTCTTGACGGCACATTCAAGCTCACCACTGTTGATGGAGATCAAATTCCAAGGGCATGGAACAGCAACCATTTGCGTCCATACTTTACTTGAAAATTTTGTTGAAACATTGTAAAAAGAATTATGAATGTATGATTCTTGTAATTGAAAGCAATTGTGAAACTGATGCAAGTAAATAATTAAAGAATATAAAGTGGATGTAGGCCCAATTTCATGGCCGAACCACTATAAATCTTGTGTTCCTTATTATTATTATATGTTTGCTTTGTTTTCGATATAAAAATACATAAAATGTATTGCTGAAATGTCGATTTAAATTTTTGCAGACAATGGAAATAAAACTTGCGCATAATAAGACCGAGTGATTCTCACCATCATTCAACAAACAAATTTCAAGTCATAAAGGCCCCGAATTCAAATCCTAGATAGGAAATACTTCAATTGAACGGCTTATGATTTCGATAGAAACGAGCCCTTGCTAACAAATTGAGATTGTTTGAACGAACAAACATCCAATTAGGAAGCTAGTGCCCGTTCTCACGAACTTGCCTGACAAGTACGCTTCCTTGGATTAAACGAGCCACTTGCGAGAAAAGGGGAATGAAAACTTGAAAAGAAAAAAAAAAAAAAAGAGAGAGAGGATCGCTGAAAAGGCATAAGCAAGTGGACAGGGGAACAACCAAAGCTACCATCAGCAGCACAAGTCCTCTTCGGAGGATAAAAGACCTCTAATGGGTCATACGCCACAAAAAAGAAAGTTCTCTACTCAACAAAAAAGATTGGAGGAGTCATGACCCTCCAACCATGAGAGAGTAACTTCCAGGCGATGAAAACCCTCTCTGAGGCACATTTCACCAGGAGTTGAAGTGTTATGACCGCTCTTCGGGATTTCACTTCACCAGAGTTGAAACGCCAAAAAATAAAAGCCCTCTTCGCAGGCCCATTTCACCAGGAGTTGAAGTATTATGACCGCTCTTCGGAATTTCACTTCACCAGAGTTGAAATGTAAACAAAATAAAAGCCCTCTTCGGAGGCACATTTCGCCAGGAGTTGAAGTGTAACAACCGCTCTTCGGAATTTCACTTCACCAAAGCTGAAATGCAAAAACAAAATAAAGACCTTCCTGAAAGTACACGTTTCACCGAGATTGAAATAAAACTTCCAAGTGTTGAAACGTGAAAAGGCTTTCTTCGAAGGCACAACTCTTTGGAGGTACACGTTTCACCAAGATTGAAATAAAACTTCCAAGTGTTGAAACGTGAAAAATCCCTCCTTAGAGGTACAACCCCCTCCCGGGGACACAATCAAGAAGAAAGACCTCTTCGGAAGCCCACGTTTCACCAAGATTGAATAAAACTTCCAAATGTTGAAACGTGAAAAGGCTTTCTTCAAAGGCACAACTCTTTGGAGGTACACGTTTCACCGAGATCGAAATAAAACTTCCAAGTGTTGAAACGTGAGAAATCCCTCGTCAGAGGTACAACTTTGTATAAAAAAATCCTCATCAGAAGCGTACTTTAACTTTCAAAGGAAGAGTAATTTACCTACTATGGAAAATGATCGTCAAAAAAAAAAAAAAAAAAAAAGAAAAAAGAAAAGAAGTTAAAGTACCCTTCAGAGGTCCGCTTTACCACATAGAGGAATTCACTTGGTAAAATATGCACATAAGCAAAAGAAAAAAGTGATTTCTTCGAACGACAAAGCGTAGAAACTTATACGAAGGGAGTTGTACTCTACAAAAATTTTCTTTAAAGAATAAAATAATTATTCTTTAGCAAATAAGAGTGCAAGTCCCCTCAAAGTATAAAATATTGCAGCATGCTTAAGGTATGGGGGCAACATGGTATAATAGTATAGCTGCATCAGTAAAGTAATACTCAAACAACATACCATAAGCCCGCTGCAATATCGTGTAAATAAACTTGTGCAAAAAAAAAAAATAGTAAATGCATTCTCAAATTCAAACAGAAGTTTGTACAAACGAAGAATCATTTTATTCAATTATAATGCAGATACAGGTTTCAAAATAAAAGCGGGGGCCGGTACCCGCACAACTCTCGGCCAGTTCATACAAAAGACAAAAAGCTAAAGTCTTCACTTCTTTTTACTGCCTTTGGACCCTTTACCCGGCCGAATGACCAGCTTTTCAGGTCGACCAGTGGGTATAAGGGAGGAAGGAGAGGTAGGCGCAGCTGGCCCAACTTCTGGCTCCTCTTCAGTGGCAGTGATTATCTTCCCTCTCCTCTTTGATGCTCCTTGCTTCCTTCTCCTCTTTGAGGAAGACTCACTTCCTGGAGTGACAAGTTTAGATAGAGTTATATCGTCAGAAGGAGTCCGCTCCGGAGATATGTCACCTCCCTCAAGTCCCTCATCTTTCTGCTCTTGCGAAGCAATGGGATCATCCAGGCCATGGAGAGCCTCTATTTGTTCCTCCTGTGATCCAGGCTACGAAGCAGAAGGAGGAGCCAGCTGAAGAGATGGAGGAGGGATTACCGGAGAAGTAGAGATTTGAGCAGTGCTTGATACTTTTTCTACAGAAGAAAAGAGGTTAAAGTCAGTAAAGAGAGGAGATGAAGGTTCACCAATGAAGTCAGTAAAGAGAGGAGATGAAGGCTCATCAAGGTTGAGAAAATAGCCAAGGAGCTCATGAAACTCATGCGAAATAAATGAGTAACCCGCTTGAGCAGAATTGACAGTAGCGAGATTAACAGTGAAATTACCTGGAGAAGCTGGTTTCCTGATATCGACTTCATAAGCTTGCGCATCAGCGCTCTCATCACCCTCGTCTCCACCTTGTATGCTTGTAATCTCAGTGGTAACTTTGGTGGGAGATGCAAGATGGGAACTGGAACCAATAATGTCGACTTCAGACGAAGAAGGTGGCTGGACTAGAGTAGTTGAAGTGGTTTTCCCCAGCCGGTCCCCTTCCGTCACTTCAGTTCTGAATTTGGCAAGTTGTTCCTTTCCCTTGGCAAGGGCAGCGCGAGCGTCATCATCAAAATAATGCCTTTCCAGAGCTGACTCGTCGTAACCGGCACCTTCAGCACCAAGCATCTCAAGAGCGGCCTCCCATACTTCAGCTAAAGTGATTTCATACTTAGGACCAAGAAAAGCGAGGCTTCCACGCCCCAAGACGCTATGCAAGTAGAAGTCGAATAATGTTGAGCCGAAGCTGTTTTTGGTCGCCTCATGAGATTCTTCGGCTGCGATTTTGCCGGCGACAGCCTCATCACGTTCCCTTTCAGTTTTGGCAAGCTGAAGCTTAAGCATTTGTATCTCCGCCTCCTGGGAGTTGTTTTTCTTTCGAAGCTCAGCAATATCAGAGACATAGCCTTCACTGATTCTTTTTTGTGCTTCGAGCCTGTCTTCGGCATCCCTTTGGCTAGTGTGAGCGTCTCTCACTTGTTTCAGGAGCACTTCTTCTTTTTGAGAGTAGGAAGTAGAGGAAGCAGCAAGTTCATGTTTCAATTCCTCGACTTTTGCTTCAAGCTCCTCATTGTAAGAAGCAATGTTCCTCATCTCGGTGTCGTGTTGCTCAACGACCTTTTGCCATTCGGCCTTATCGTTTTCCATAGTAAGCATGGCCTCTAAGTTGGCACGGTTAACTCTTTGAAGCTCATCGACAAGCTTCTGCCAGTTTGACATCCTCTCGATATCGAGCTTGACTACATCAAGATTGCGCAACATAGCAGACTTGTCGATGGGGACCAAGTCTAGGTCGAACCTCACCCCCTTAAGGCACCATTGAGGAAATCGGCTCTGTAGAGTGGCAGGACCCGGTCCAACTTGAAATTTGGGCCTGCTAATTATCGTTTGAATGTCTGATTTCCCAAGAGCGGGAGAGTCAGAAGGAATGTCAAGCGAGGCAGGAGTAGTAACTTTCTCAGGAGTAGTAGAGGCCTGCTTTTCACTGTGACGGGCTCGTTTGCTTAAGTCTTCACTCATGTGACCTTTTCCTCGATCGTCATGAGTTTTTCTCTTATGGGAGTCATCGCCTTTTTGCCAAGAATCATGGCGCTCTTCTCTCTCCCTTCTTTCGCGACGTTCTTCTTCAGTCCTCCTTTCATGAGCCTTTCGGGCAGCCCTTTCTTCGTCAGATTCTCTGTAGGAGGGAAAGTAACGCCTATAATCGTATTGACCACGCCCCCCGTAGCGTTGGAAATCCTGATAATATGATCCGCCGCGTGTCATTGAAGGATCTGAAATAAGAAAAGATAGGCTTTAGAAATCTTTAAAGTATGAGAAGATAAGTGCACAAATGTGCTGGAAAATCCTTAGTTGTATGTGAAGTGCAAACTACTCGCGTTGGACTAACGAACCACTCCTCAGTTGGGGGGAAGTAATAGGTCCCACTGTCGGTGACAATTCTTGGGATAAAGGAGTTGGAGTCTGTTGGAGGGCAGATGTCGCTTCAATCATCGGGGGTACAGTTTTACCACAGGCAGGGTCATCTTTAAAGAGCTCTTGGGAAGTGACGATTATGTCACTTAAATCCCCAAAGACGTCAACACCGTCATGCCCAACCTGATTCCCTCCATCAGCTCCTTTGTCAGCACTCTTCCTGGTTTGGGAAAGGGGCTCCTCTTCTTCTTCAATTATGGGAGCAAGTGCGGGCTTTTCGGAGGGTCCCGCATCGTCTCTTGGAGTAGAGCACTTTACTAGTAAGGTTTCTGCAGAAATTTCTCCTCGCATGTGCTCTTTAGTGGAGATCGGAAGATCAGGAGTTTTCACCGGAGAATCAGGAACCTCCGTTGGAGCTTCATGAGGCTGAGTAAAGCGAGAGGGATGGAGGAGTCCGTATTGATGTAAAAATTCATCGTTTAGCAGAAACTTTATGCTCCTCTCTTCTACCGGCACGGCATTTAATCTTTCAAAAATTTGCTTAAGACTTGGGTCCCTAGCAGGGGGTGGAAGTGCTAAAACAGGAAAAGAATGAAATTAGCAATTGAGAGTTCAGATCTCGAGAAAGTTTCAAAACGGAAAAAGTAAAGACAGGAAATCTTACTTCCCACTCTCCAGATGGCATAAAACCCTGGAGGGCAGCGAACAAAGAAAAACTGATTCAAAAATCCGTGAGCGCTTTCGGAGAGATCAGTAATAAGTTTGCGGTTTCGAGCGCTTCTTATAACCACGATAGAGGGATGGTCTTTAATTTTCGTGAATGAGCAAAAATAGCAGATCTCCCCGAAGCTTGGTAATCGATCCAAAACTCTCCTAAATAGAACACATAACCCCATCAGAATGGCGTAGCCATTGGGGTGTAATTGGAATGGAGAGATAGACAACCGAAGCAGGAACTGTTGAAGAAAGTCATTAAAGGGAGGAATAGCGCCGTTCAAGCACATTTGGCGATTAACAGCAACAAAGCCAAGAGGGGGCCTATCCGCGGTGTCGTTTGGCCCCGGAAGTAAGATGTCAGCATCATCAATGCCAAACTGGACGCGCAGTTGGTTAAACACCCGCTGACTCAAAGTTGTGGATGTTCTCTCCGGAGGGTTGTCTACAGGGATGGCTACTGGGAAGACATCTTCAGCCTGGCCCATCGGCTCTTCTTGATGAGAGGTCATTCTACACAAGCAACTGGATGTTCAAATGCGAAGGTGCATGTTTCCTAAAAAGTGTGAAGTGTCGTGCAAAGCTAATAAAAAAAATAAAAAAAAATAACAAGTAAAGATAACTGGAATTAAACTGGTTGACGATTGATTGACTACGGTAATTTCGGAACTTGTTATTTAAAGCTCAAGCATAATATTAATGCGGGCTGGTCAGTTTCAATTGACTAATCCAGTGCTGCTTTAATATTCTACTTGAAATCGATAGCACTTCGTTCACACGATTTATTTAAGTTAATTATCTGTTATTAACTAATCTGTCATTTGATGTGGGAAGTCGATGGCAGTATATTCGTCCCAATTTTCTGTAAATATCATGTTAAACAGGTTATTAGCTTACAAGTTAAAGCAATCTGTAAAAGATTCAAGCAGCAGTTCAAGGTTCAAGTGGAGTTTAAAAGTGCAAGTGCTAAGTCGTAGACGACTCAAGGACTAAGTCGAAGACGACTCAGCAATACTTAGGTCACGAGTCATAAAAGAAAGAATAGATGTCAGCTCAGAATTACGAAAAATTCATCAAGACATGTCTCGGCCCCGACTCAAGCATTGTGTCGTGATGGCTCGGCCCCGACTCAAGTCTTGTGTCGTGAAGGTTGGTGAGCCGGTACAGAGTTGAATCGCAAAGGGTTTTAGGTCGTTCAAGATTATTAAGTCACATCAGGGGTAGTGTTTTACTCTGATTGGCCTATCTACCATACAACTCCAAAACCCGTTTCCCTCCTACCCCATGTTAACCCAATGACCTATCTCCAAGTCCTATCTTCGGATCCTAACCCATAACCCGTTAGCCTAATGGTATCTCCAAAAATAGCAACTTTAATCCTATCACGATACAGAATCGCCTCGAATGGTGGATCGCCGCAAGTCAAATCAGGCGGGCTCAAATTCATCGGCGATCAATCCAACCAAATTCGTAAGGCTCGAAGGAATGAACCGGAAGTGAAAAATTAAACGCATGAATCAATGGTGATCGACAATCAGAGGGAAAGCAGGATCGCTTAAGTGGTGTGATGCTCGAGAAAATTGAAAGTGGATCAAGTTGAAATTGCTTTTGGAGCTCAGAGAAATTTTAATGGCAGAAAACGACTCACAAGATTGGTATGAGAAGAAGATGAAAGTGACGAGTCATGCCTTTTATACCAAGGTAGTAGGACGTGAGTCGGCATATGCCGGTTAAGATAAGTCGAAGCACATGACCTACGACTTAGGCGTGTGCTTCGAGGGGCAAATGTTAACCCCACTAAAGCCTGGGCCGACTCATCTGATCGAGGTTCGACTCATCAAGGACCGA
The DNA here is from genome assembly GCA_030765085.1 of Allium cepa. Lineage (NCBI taxonomy): Eukaryota > Viridiplantae > Streptophyta > Magnoliopsida > Asparagales > Amaryllidaceae > Allium > Allium cepa. The sequence continues at coordinate 946,587,845 of CM060943.1, read as the reverse complement.
CTCATCTGATCTAGGTTCGACTCATAAAAGACCGACTCATCTGATCCCGACTCATCCACTTAAGGTCCTTAAGTATCACAATGGGTTTGCGACTCAAGGGATTAACGGTTCATAAGAAAAGGCCGACTCAAGTTCGTTAACGACTCAACGACCCAAGAAGCCTGTGACTTAAGGGGTCTACGACTTAAGGAACCTGACGAGTTAAGGAAATTCTACGAGTTAAGGATGGCACGACTCAGGGAAGTCTACGACTCAAAAGATAGGTCAATTCACAACCTAAGACTCAGAGACAAGCTCAGAATCATGCTGCAAGGGGTTGACTCGTTGATGAGTTACGACTTGTTATGAGCCGTGCATGACTCATGAAGACAGAAAGATAGCTGCATCCTAATAACTCGTAAACGACTTGGGACCAGATAAGACGGGTCATAAGCTAACTGACTAAAATCCCAAAACAACAAAGGGCCGACCTACGACTTACGGTAGGTCGTTCACGACCTAACTTGAGTCATCCACGACTTAAAGCTACTATGAAGAAATCCAGCGCTGCCTCATCTTGGACCATGACCTATTAACTCGCAGACGAGTTAAGACTTGTGCTGTATACAGAGGACCGGAGAAGCTCTGATATGAAGTCAGGACTCAACCAGCTGAGTCGCCTATGTCATACGACTCATCGAGAGTCGGTCACAACTTACGACTCATATTGAGTCGGTAACGACTCATGACTTGACAATTTCAGACCAGAACTCTCTATAAATAGGCGACCACCTCCAACATTCAAGGGACTTTTTGCGCATTCTCTTCACACACCGTTACCTTGCTGCATTGAGAATTTCATCAACACTTAGAGCTTCCAAGATTAGAGGAATACATCAAAGAAATTCACGAAGAAACCACACATCTTCAACATGAATCTAAGAACTTTAATCGACATTGAAGCTTAAGACTTGTTCCAAATCACTTGTAGCTTGAAGTGTATTGTACTTGAGAAGAATTGTATCAGTTTGTAACGGGATTATTAATAAAAGTACTTAGAGTGGACGTAGGCTATACCCTTAAGCCGAACCACTATAAAATCGTTGTTGTTTACTGCTTTTCTGCTATTACTTGCTTGTAATTCTTTCCCGATCTATCGGGTGGTGCTTTCACAACTACACTTTACACACCGGGGTGTTAGCGTTCACATTTTAGCGTTAACAACCAACGAAGTAAACACAAGCGTTTCATACCACTCGTTTTACTAAGCTGTTTAATTAGATTTCTCATACGAGTGAGATAAAGGCTTGTATATACTAATAGGAAGGAAAACGGTTTTAGATAACGAGCTTTGTAATTGAAAATAGAGTTGAAATCGTTTAAATGAAAGGGTTTTGATATTTACTACTAGTATAGAAAACCTTTGCATTTTAAAATGAAAAATCATAGAAGTGATTGTAGAAACAATCAACCATAAAAATTCACATACGAAGACGTGAATCAATCCCAATAAATCGATATCAAATCCATCAGAATGGATATTTCCAAAAATTCCAAATAGAAGTTATCAAAGTCGAATAATTGATAGCATCAACTAAGAATCAAAACAAATCGATAAAAATTGGAATCACAAGCAAAAATAGGCAAAAATAGGCATACTAGGCATATAGGAGCCGGTCAGTCCACTGACTCACTGAGTTCTGTCGACTGATCACAGTCCCAAAAAACTCTCGGGATGCAGGTCAGTCGACTGAACTCAGTGAGTCAGTCGACTGACTGTAGTAAACAGAGCCCCCAAGGCTCTGTAGGAAGCCTTCACCCTGCTTATTAGCTTCAGCCAGTCGACTGACAAAGAAGTCCAGTCGACTGACTGGAGCTAAGGCAGTTTTCTCTGCCTTTGCACAAGATGTGCAAACCCAACTAATTCGCAACCGTATTCGAGCAATGGCGCTAGGGGTTTATGCCAATCGACTACCCGGCCCTTATGGCTCTTCGATGCGTCACAAGAAATGTTAAGATATCCATTAAAGGATTTTCATAGATTTTGATTTCAAAACACCAAAAATTGGAATATACACCAACCCAATTCAAACCAAAATCAAGTGCACCTGAATATGTGTTAGGAATTCATACCTAACAATCGAAGATAATCATAAACATAGATGTGAAATAAAAATCTCACCTTTTCACAAAATCAATGTAGAGGAGGCTTGAAAACAAAGGAGAATTAACCACTCTTCAAATCCAACACAAGAAGCTTGATTCTAAGCTTTAAAAGGAGAACATTCCCAAAGTTAGGTATAGGAATTTCTGAAATTGATAAGAGAATGAGTTGGAGAAGAAGAAGAGAAGGCTTACCAATGGGTTCTCTTGAATTTGGAGCTAGAAGTTGGATTTGCAAAGAAAGCTAGGGCTTAGGAATTTCCATTTCCAATCTCTTCCACCATTTTTACTTTAGCTTGAAGTGTTAGGAATATGAAATGAAGTAATGAAGAGTTGGAGTGGAGCTAGAGTCTTAAGGTGGAACATTGGGCTGAAACCCAAACTCAAACCCAAAGTGAAGAAGTAGAAAAACTCGACTAACTCCAAACATATCAAAGCTTATACACAAAAAGGTTGCAAACGGCACTTTGAACTCAATGAGAGGGGTCACGAGTCCTAATTCGACTGTTTGCACAAAGTAGGTTTTCGGACCAAAATCCAACGAGCGATGAAATATTTGAATAAAAATATTTAAATACACGATCAATAAATATGCGGGTTTTTACAAAATATCTGGGCTCTATACCATGATACCACTTATAATCCAGAAGGAAATGACATGCCCTCAGAGGGCGCTATCCTCAGATAACCTTGCTGCCACGATTCCTGTTTTGACCATAACCGGGTTGTGAGGTTTGACGAAATCTCATCCACAAAGCAATGCTTTTCACAAAGACATGCTTCGATCAACAAATGATCAGCAGCACTCAGCATGTAACGCTACCAAATTGGGAGTATATCACTAATAACCTTCAACTACATAACCTCTGAGCTCAGACATCACAGAGAAGGGTGTTAAGCTAAGAGAATAAATTCTCCGCCACCAACAGAAATGTATTTGAAAGAAATCTGCTTTATATCTCAAAATGTTATGTCGGACATACAATCCATACAAGTCTGTTCTGGGTTCGAACAGAACCGAAGGCACTTCCAAAGAAGCCCTTGCAATCCGGATATTCACTAGTCACGACCGGACTTCCCATCTCAAAGGGTGATAAAATCTCTATATCGGAGATCAGCCAATGCAGAAACATTCGACGGTAATCCTTCCGTTTTCAAAAATATCCGGTCTTCAACATCGGTCTTCAAATGCTATACATTTCGACATATCGCTATTCAGAATGGGATTTATGACCCAAAGGTCCTCTCCCGGCTAAATCGAATAACAAGCGCTTACTTCAAAAATAAGTGTAGCATTCAAATTCAAGCAAATCACAACAAATACCCATTTAAAGGTAAATATTGATAGTCGGTTACTTAACTATCAAAGCAAACCAACAAATATTCAGCACCATAACAATCACTATGCCATTTTTATTAATCTTCCATAAATTAAATAACTTGCCAAATATTCACTTCATCTATCTTTAAAAAGATATGTTATCTATACCATTTCAATTTCATATTGGAAAAGCAATTCCAAATACTTATTCATTTTCAATTTATCATTAAAAGATAAAAACCCAAAACATTTCACTTCATATTGGAAATCATTTCCATACTTATTTAATAATATGTAATTCACAAGTCTCCTTATTTTCAACATTTGGAAAATATTCAATATACTTAAACCACAATTAAGTATATATTTTACTTCTTTAAGGAAAACGTTCTCTTAAACACATTCATTTGAGTCAAAAGGAATGTTGCGTAAAACATCGTTATGACAATCCAAAATCACTAGTATAGGGATTCGAAATTTAGATAGATATATAAATCCCAATACCGTATAAAACATTTCCTTTCAAAAATCATTTACTATAACAACAGTGTTATAGTCCACCATTTCCTTATTTCTCGAAAACGTCTATTTCAACAATGATGTTGAAATCTTTGGTTTCGATCTTTAGAACATTTTAAAACAACTTCAAATCCTTTTAAATTCTATTTAAAAGTTCACTTCCTAAAACACTTCTTTAATATATTATTCACTGTCCCAAAATCGTGAATTTACTTTGTTAACCAAATTCAACATTTTCCTACACATTTTATCCAAAGTATTATCCACTATCCAAAATCATGGATATATTTCCGTTAATAAGCTATAATAATTAACTTATCAAAATATGTCGATTTTGGATTTATGAAACAATGTTTATAAATTCACATTCATATATATATTTTATAAAAACTACAACTTATAAAATCCCTTAATTAACAAATTCTATTTATATCTCATTTAAATGCCAAAATCCAATCTTCTAATTTATAAATATCAATTTTGTAAATCTTTTATATAAACCGTTTATAATAATTTTAAAAATCTCAATTTAATCTATTTTATAAAATTCATTAACTCCATATTAAAAAAACACATTTTAACTATATTTCTCAAAAATCATAATTTTTATAACATAAAAATTATAACGTTTATTTATTTAAAATGAATCAATTCCAAAATTCAATAAAATGTATACTTTCAAAAATCACTTAAAAATCCTTTTAAATTCCAAATCCTTACTTTAACATTTTTAAAACTCCAAAAATAGGCCCAATGCTGCAACAGCACTAAATTTGACAATCACGGCATCCAAAACATCATATATCATATGATAACAGAATATATCACCATATCCGTAAATAAATCAATACGGGTGGGGGATACAGTTGGATCCCTCCAACCCGTTTCCCTGCATCCACAGATGCCAGCACAATACCAATCTCGTTCCAATACGGAATACCGTGGTATATGGGATTCATAAAATATTATCCGCTATTATGTGGCGCAATAGAGTCTCATCCGCTGTATAATGCGGGAAAATCAACTCCAAGTACATATATAATACTAATTCCACTTCACGGTGAAATATCGTGGTATATGTGTTTAATAAATAACCTTCGCTTAATATATGGCGTATAGGGTCTATTTCACAGCAATAGATAATAAATTTATCATCTAAGCATACAATCAACGAAATCAAGCAATTTTAAATCTAACTGTTTAAAATTTAAATCGAAACAATTTCGATTGAGTGAGAAGTTCTCACCTTACTTCAAATACAGTTGCAGCATTTTATTTCGAATAAAATTAAACGCGCGTTTAATTTTACCCAAAATTTTCACTAGGTCCAATCGATTCCAATCTAGCTCCATCGCGTAGTGTTTGTCCATACGAACCCAACACAATTCGTTTCATCCAAAACGGACCTCGTATGAACAAGTTATGCATTTTTAAATTTCGAACGAATTAAAATATAATTAAATTTAGAATTTCCTTTCAAATTTTCAACCTTGACAAATAACAGCCGTCCCTTCAATAACCCTACTGATCTGGACGTCCCCTCCATCTTCCCCATCTCTAGTAATGCACGAGTGAAGAAAGTCCACGGTCGCCACCTTGCTTTGAATTTTTGCAACCTCCTCGAGCCACCCGACGACGATCAGGTGCAAGCACCTCGAAGCTCGAAGCAAGCTCCACCTTTGGCTTGAACATCTTGAAGCTCGGCCTCCCCAAGGCATTGATTTTCGTGCACGAACAGTAGGCGAACGCGGCCCTCCTAACTCCCTCTACGTCGCGAATTAGACGATCCCCACCGTTGAGAAAGTAGATCTCATCGAGCCCGACATTTTTCTAGTTGGAAGATTTACGTAATTGTTTATGGATTGAGTGATTTTGAGGGAGAAAGTGAGGAGTTTTCTGGCCATTAAAAACAAAAATGGCGGCCTGAAGAATTAGGGTTAGGGTTTTGCAAAATAGAAGTAGACAAGTCCATTTATAGAAAATTTCACAAAACACTATTCATCCGAAATTTTTCCAAACTCCAAACGAAGCATTTCGCCTGGCGTTTCTAGGGTTTGTCCCACGTTACAGACACAATGGAACATGTTTCGGAAACTAATTTGATCATATATGCGAGTTACGGAAATAAACGATCAAATTTAAAATAAACCAATTAAACTAATTTCTATGCATTTTAGCTTTCCCAGGACAAACCATAAATTCGATTGACATGAAATTTGAAACCATACAATAATATAACATTACGGATCCGATGAAACTGGTTTCGTCAAAATCAGAGACTGTTTGAAAAATGTTTATTTCAAATCGTCAATTAAATATTAAAATATTCAATTTTCACAAATTAACTTTTAATTAAATTTTAAAAGTTCTATAACATCATTATAACTCCAATATGATTTAATACAACTTTATAAATCAATTTTAATCACATTAAGCCAAATTTCCAATTATTTCTGTAATTTAACATATTAAATTATCGATTTAATTACCCAATTAAATCTAGATATTGGAAATAAAATTTATTCGACTTACAAATTTTACTTGTTAATATTTAAAATAAATTAAATATACAAATTTCAAATGACAGAAATTCTGGGTCGTTACGTTATTCTTTAAGGAAAGCATTCCCTTAAACACATTCATTTGAGTCAAAAAGAATGTTGCGTAAAACATCGTTACGGCAACCCATAATCACTAGTATAGGGATTAGAAATTAAGATAGATATATAAATCTCAATACTATGTAAAACATTTCCTTTCGAAAATCATTTACTATAACAACAGTATTATAGTCCACCATTCCCTTTTATTTCTCGAAAACGTCTACTTCAATAACGAATGTTGAAATCTATGGTTCCGATACTTAATACATTTTAAAACACCTTTAAATCATTTTAATTCTATTTAAAATATCACTTCCCCAAAACATTTCTTTAATATATTATTCATTGTCCAAAATCATGTATATACTTCGTCAACCAAATTCAACATTTCTACACATTTTATTTTAAAGGATTATCCACTGTCCAAAATCGTGGATATATCTCCTTTAATAAGCTATAATAATGGACTTATTAAAATAAGTCGATTTCGGATTTATAAAACAATGTTTATAGATTCCATTTATATTTTATAACAACTTAAACTTATAAAATCACTTTATTAAGAAATTCAATCCATATCCCATTTACACGCCAAAATCCAAATTATAAGCAAATTACTTATAATTCTCTATTTACAAATTCATTCATTTTATAACTTCACAAATCGTCGGTTCTATTCTTTTATAAAATCCATTTATAACATCATTTTAAAATGTCTTTAAAACTCCTTTATAATTCCATCACATTGATTTACGAAAATCCAATTTTTTTTAAATCTTACATATAAAGCTTTTGAAATAAATTCAAAAATCACCATTTAAATTATTTTATAAAATATTCAACTTCATATTTCCAAAAAGCACCTTTCAACTATATTTCTCAAAACATCAAAAAATTTAATATAAACTTTCAACCTAAATTTTCAAAAATCAAATTTTTATTTATTTCCGGTATCTAACGATACCAAAATTATATTCGGCTAAATTTTAGCCTTCAATGATTTCAGTCAAAATGATAATCACATAGAGATTATAAATAATCAACACACAACATTGAAACAAATTCAATTATTTGAGGAATCCAATTGGATCTCTCCAACCCGTTTCCCTACATCCTCAAATGTTAGCGCGATACCAATCCCGTTTCAAGACGGAAGATCGTCGTACATGGGTTTATGTAAAATATCATCCGCTATTACGCGGCGCAATAAGGTCTTATCCGCTATATAATACGGGAAATCAACTTCAAGTACATATATAATACCAATTCCACTTCAAGGTGGAATATCGCGGTATATGTGTTTAATAAAATAACCTCCGCTTAGTATATGACGTATAGGGTCTATTTCAATACAACAGATAGCAATCATCATCCAATTACACAATCAAGCCATTTTAAATTTAACTATTTAAAATTTAAATCGAAACACAATTCGACTGAGTGAGAAGTTCCCACCTTGCTTCCAATAGCGGTTTCAGCGTTTTATTCCGAATAAAATTAAACACACATTTAATTTTATCCAAAATTCTCACTAGCTGCAATCTATCCCAATCCATCTCCATTGCCAGTGCTTGTCAATACGAATCCAACGCAATTTTCTTCGTAAATTTTCGACCTCGTATGAAGAAGTTACGCAGTTTTAAACATTATACAAATTTTTATAATAAAAAAATCAGTTTCAAATTTTATTTTAACCTAAAATAAATCTCCGCCGTTCGATTTTCTTTGACTGCATCAGGGCCGTGCCCTGCATCTTCTTCAATACAAGGTTAAACACGCGACTGAAACCCAACGGTCGTCGACTTTCATGAATTAACGCACGAACCACGATCGCCGAGGAGACGATCAGACAACGTCGTTTGATTACCCTTCGCTAGTGCCACTATCGGCCGTGATTTGGCCTAGCTCGGTCAAGATTTTGCCTCGAAAAACGTGAATAACCGCCACGCCTTTGAATTAACATTGCCGCGAATCTACTCCACTAAATAAGATCATAGCCGTATAGATTGAAATACTCGACGTTATCTACAACTTTGTAGTTGAAAACTTTGGCTAAATTTTTACCGATTGGAAGAGATTAAGAGGAGAAAAATCAAAATTTTAGGCCATTAAATGGAAACTTGCGGCTAGGGAGGTTTGAGTGAAAATAATGAATGTTGAGGTCCTTTTAAAGAAAATATTCACGCACTATTCATCCCGAATTTTTCTGAACTCTAAACGAAGCGTGCCGCCTGGCGTATATAATGTTTTACCCTTATTCCAAACGCAATGGAATATATATCGGGAGCCAATTCGATCATATTTGGAATGCTGGTTTTCAAATCGACTATTTAAATTTAAAATTCACTTAAACCGATTTGTACGCGTTTTAGCTTGCCCCGGACAAACCGTAAATCCGATTGACACGAAATTTAAAATCTTACAATAATATAACATTACGGATCCAATGGAACTAGTTTCGCCGAAATCCGAGACTGTTTGAAAAATAACTATTTTTACTCGTCAATTAAATATTAAAATATTAAATTTCCACAAATTAACCTTTCATTCAATTTTAAAAGTTCTATGTAATATCCCGGAATTTTGGACAATTTAAATTTAATAATCTGTGTTTAAATTTAAATTGAATTGATAATTTTTGTTGATAAATTTGATTTGATTTAATAATTTTCTTTATTTAAATATTTAATTTGTGAAACTTATTTTCAATGAATTAATAAATTGTTCTCTATTTAATAATGTATTTATATTTATATATATTTTGAATAGATAAGTTATTAAATTAGTATAACATAACTTTAATATTTTGAAATTAGGAATTGTGATTTATTTTTGGATTTAAGATTTTCAAAAATATTTAATAAAACACTATATGATTTTAAATATGTAAGATAAATATTTTATTGATTTAAAATTCATTTTAACTTAAGTTTGTATATTTAAATAAGTTATAAAATGTTTGTGTTTTTCTTTTTAAAATATTAATTTATAAAATGTGATTTGTAAGTTTAATATGAAATTTAAAATATAATTTCAATTATGAAACATGTATTTATATAAGTTATAACCTCTTCTGTTAACTCCAATGTTCAGCGACTCAAAGAGGCTACCGACTCAACATAGATACTGACCTAACAGTCTAGGGAGATTGCCGACTTAACTGGTTTCCGACCTAACTGCCTTAACAGGAATGCCGACCTAAGGCCGAAAAGGGATACCGACTTAAGAGAGGTGCCGACTCGATGCTTTGACAAAGTTACCGGGTTGCCGATCCAAGATGGGTGCCGGTCTAGCTGCCTAAGTCTTAAGAAAGATTCGGACCTATGTTACTTGAGGGAGATGCTGACCCAATGTTCTAACATGTGTACCAACCTAAGATTAAAGAACGCCGACCCAAGATAGCTACCGACCTAAGTCGCGGCCGACCTACGACCAATGTTAAGTCGGTCACGACCTAAGCAATGGAAAGTAAGTTCAATGCAGCTACTTGGCACAGTGGCCTCTTAACTTGTACACGATCCAGGACTTACCAGTTGGACCGTGACTTGCGACTTACCAAGTTAACTCGTCCACGACCTAAAACCACTGAATATAAGCCCGATGCCATATTACTGAGAAGAGGTTGTGTTGACTCGGAGGCGACCTAGGACTTGTGCAAGGGAACCTTTGTGAAACCATGGAGGGGCCAGATGAGTCGGCCACGACTTACCTTAGACCAGCCATAAATTACCTTAGACCGGTCACGGCTTACGACCTAAGGAGGGAGATTTTCCTATAAATACCACCTCAAACATGAAGGGGACTTTTGGCCGATCTCTTTAAGCGCCGATACTCTGCTGAATTCTCGACTCACCCGACACTTCAAGTACGAAAGACATCTCAACTAACTTCGAGAAGAAATCTAACGCATATGGATTTAAAGAATTCTTCTGCATCAAAGTTCTGGTTGTTTGCCTCATCGGAATTGTAATTGAAGATTGTTGTAAAGTTGTAATCGATTTAGTAATAAAGAGAATTAAAGTGGACGTAGGCTTACCCTAAGCCGAACCACTATAAAAACTGTTGTTTTTTCTGCTTTCTCTGTGATTTCTCTACTTGTTTTTAGTTCCCGTGTACACGGGTGGTGCTTTCACTCAACTTCAATCAACACCGGGGTGTTAGCGTCTGATTTTTACGTTAACATTTTTGGTGCTTTCACTGATAATCCCAACTCAGGAAACTTCCACTATTGCTCCGCGAAGGATTGTTGAAAGGATTTCTTTTAAAACCAGAAGTTTATTGGAAATAATTGCTCCTGGGAGAAAACGAAGTTCTGTAAGGTCCGACAATGTTCAAGAGAATACTGCTACCTCTCCTCCTTCAAGTCAAGCAGCCCAAACTGTTGGAGTTACACGGGCAGAGTTGGACGCCGTAGTTTTGGGATTGAATCAACAATTGAATGCTCGGATTGCGTAGTTGGAAGCCCAGAATGCCCAGAATTCCCTGATCTTAAGAAAGTTTAATGATCTACTTGGGGCAAACCGTCAACCGGGAAATAATGATTGAAACCCTACCGTGGGAGTTCAGGATCTCGAAGGAAACATTTCTCAAAGAGCCGCAGACCCTATAGAAAGGAATCCTCCTCAAGCTAGAGGATCAGGATCGCAGCCGACCCTCCGTGAACGACTGTCAAGGCAGAATTCAGGGAGAGTGGCTGATGTGTGCCCTCCAGAGCCTCTAAATGATGAAGAGTATTTTTCGGCTATGGTTCGTCAAATCATGAAAGAATGTATGCGAAGAGATGAAGACGAGAAAGAGTGGGCTTTTGCTCCAAGCAAGACTCCATTTACTGAAAAGATCTTGAAGTACTATTCCGGCTTACAAGGGGAAGAGTGATCCTAACGAGTTTCTGTATAAGTACTACTGGCATATGACTGGTGCCAGGGCGTCTGATGAAATTAAATGCCGATACTTCCCGGTTTGTCTAGAAGGTGTAGCTCTGTTGTGGTTTACAAAGCTGCCAGTCAGGTCCATCGATCAATTCTCCGATTTGACCAGGAAGTTCAAGGAGCAATTTCGATTGTATGCTTCTAAAGCAAAGGATATAATGTCGCTATCAAGTCTAGAGCAAAATCCAGGAGAATCCATCAGGTCATTTTTGAATCGTTTTAACATAGCATTGGCCGAGGTAGATAATGTTGAGCCACGCATGGTCCTAACATACTTGATGAGGACGATTGACAAATAAGCGAATTTGGAAAGTGGTTGAAAATGAAAGAGCCAAACTCACTTGACAAATTCTACACGAAAGCGGATGAATTCATGCGCTAGGAGAGCCTCCAAACACCGGCTAAGGTGGTATCAGCGGAAGCCGGGAACAATGGTGCTGCTTCGAACAAGAAAGAACCTAACACTCAAAAAAGGGGAAATGATGGTGAAAAGAAACAGGGAGACGCTAAGAAAGGCCGTTCTTTCAATTTCACACCCTTGATCGATACCCCCGAAAACATCTTCTTTGCAACAAAAGATGATGTCAATTATCCGACACCGCCTAAAATGAGAGTTGTGATTAAGATGGAAAAAAGTGGAAGGTTCTGCCGGTTCCACAACCAGCCCGACCATGACACCAACGAATGCCGTCAGTTGAAAGAGGTAATTGAACAACTCTTGAAGGAAAACAAACTCCGGCAGTATGTGAAAAGGAACAGAAATGCCCCAGCTTCGTCAACTCAAGGACAACAAGTTCCCGCTCACCGTCCTGCCTCAAGTGAGAAGGCCGTGGAACATGAATCAGAAAGGCCTGTCATCAATATAATAACTGGAGGACCTCACCCAGCAGGCAAAAGCTGGGGCGAGATGGAAAGGTATGCCTGGGCCTTGAGGCATGTACCAGCTGAAGAGAATGTTTTTGTCTTAGAGAATGATGCGCCTTTAAAGCAACAAAAGACTTCCACAGATGATATCGTGTTCAGTACCAGGGATTCTTTGGGTATTGAGGCTCCGACCATGGATCCTTTGGTCATATCCGCTGGTATTGGGCCGGCAACTGTGAGAAGTGTTCTAGTTGATTGCGGAGTTTCATGCAACATCCTCTTCAAGAAGGCCTTAGATCAAATGAAAATTCCAATGGCTGACATTCAATCTTCGTCACTTAAGATTGCTGGGTTTGCTCGAGAACCCAAACAGCCGATTGGGACCATTGATTTATTTGTAGAACTCGGAAAGGGACTAAGGAAGGTAGCTCGAAAGCAAACCTTTATAATTGTTGAAGAATTCTCTGCCTACAATGCCTTTTTAGGCCGACCAACTCTTGCTGCGTATAAAGCTGTTCTTGCCCCATGGTGTATGACTCTAAAATTCCCCACAGATAACGGAGTTGCTGTGATTAAGGGAGACCAAGATGCGGGGCGAGATTGTTACTTTGCAGAGTTGCGAGAATCAAGGAAAAGAGAAATGGGAAAAGGTGCGGCGGCTCCAGTCCGCATCAAGGAACCAACCTTGTAGCGATTACAGGGTGGACCCTGCACTGGTGAATGTAGTGGCGCACGAAGAGAGGTGGATCCAAGGAAAGCCATTGAAGGGGAAAATAGGGTAGTACCGGTAGAGGTAACAGTGCCGGTGCCCGTTGACCCAAAGGACCCAAACAAAGTACTTAATGTGGGTTCGCAGCTCAACACAACAGTTCAGAATGTTCTGATTTCATTTTTGACGGCTAATTTGGATGTATTCGCTTGGACTTTTGCTGACATGTGCGAAATATCCTCAGAGATTGCAGTACATACTCTGAACATTGATCCAAAGTTTACACCTGTGAAACAGAAGAGAAGGACTCAGTGTCCTGAGAGAACGGCAACATTAAAAGAAGAAGTGGATCGGCTCATGGAGAACGATTTCGTCAGAGAATCTACTTATCCAAATTGGGTATCAAATCCAATGCTGGTGAAAAAGGCTAATGGAAGGTGGAGAGTATGCATTGATTTTTCAGATCTGAACAAAGCCTGCCCCAAAGACTGTTTCTCGCTGCCCAGGATCGATCAGTTGGTGGATGGGACGGCGGGACATGAGTTGTTATCTTTTATGGATGCATACTCCGGATATAACCAGATTATGATGCATGAGCCAGATCAAGAGGATACTAGTTTCATCACAGATGTTGGACTCTACTGCTACAAGGTCATGCCTTTCGGACTCAAGAATGCAGGGGCAACTTACCAAAGGCTTGTAAATGCCATTTTAAACCACAGATTGGCAAGACAATTGAAGTTTATGTTGATGATTTTCTAGTAAAGTCTAAGAAAGCAGTGGACCATATGGATCACCTGGCAGAGATGTTTGCAATACTCCGCAAGTACAGAATGAAGCTTAATCCCCTGAAATGTTCATTTGGAGTGGAGTCTGAAAAGTTTTTGGGTTTCATTGTGAGTGCTAGGGGCATTGAAGCCAATCCAGCTCACATCACCGCTCTGAGAGAAGTCAAGGCTCCAAGAACGAAGAAGGAATTGCAAAGTCTCAATGGAAAGGTTGCTGCCTTGAGTCGGTTCATTTCCAAAGCTACTGACAAATGCATTCCAATCTTTGATGCTCTGAAGAAAGGAAGAAAAAACTTTGAGTGGACTCCTGATTGTCAGAAAGCATTTGATGAGTTGGTTCGTCATATGGAAGTGCCTCCAATACTTTCAAAGCCTGACAGTGGTGAAGATCCCTTCGTATATTTGGCAATCTCGTCTCTTGCTCTCAGTGCAGTGTTGCTATGAGAAGACGCAAGGATTCAACGCCAAGTCTATTATATCAGCAAAAGATTCACTGGGGCAGAGATGAACTATTCAAGATTAGAAAAGCTCGCCTATTGTTTGTTGATCGCATCAAGAAAATTGAGGCCGTATTTCCAAGCTCATCCCGTCAAAGTCCTCACTGATCAACCTCTAAAGCAAGTCCTATTCCGTCCAGAGACTTCGGGCCGTCTTTTGAAATGGAATATTGAACTCAGCCAATATGACATCACTTACCATCCCCAAAAAGCAATCAATGGACAAGTTTTGGCAGATTTCATCGCAAAGTGTACGGATAAAGGTGATGGTGAGGAAGAAGTCACTGATAGCATCCCAATCCAATGGAAATTGTATGTCGATGGCGGGAGGAATGATTACTGTTCCGGAGCAGGGGTTGTCCTTGAAAACCCAGAAGGGCGATCGCTATGTTATGCGCTGAGACTAGAATTCCCTTCGACGAACAATGAAGCTGAATATGAAGCTCTCATTGCTGGTTTAAGGATCGCTAAAGAACTAAACATCAAGGCATTGCAGATCTTCAGTGATTCTCAACTTATTGTTTGCCAAGTCAGGAAGGAATTTCAAGCTAAAGGAGGGAATCTACCCGTCTATTTATCAAAATCCTGGGAGCTCCTTCAAGATTTTGACCGTTATTCAATAAACCATATACCCCGTGAAGAGAACATGAAGGCGGATTCTCTCGCAAATATTCAAATACTGGTGAAGCTCAACTATTGGGATTAGTTCCTGTCGAAGTATTTTCAACTCCAAGCATAGATGAAATGGACGTTGATTGGATTATGAGTGTATCCTAAGAACAAGAATCGTGGATGACTCCGATACTTGAATATCTACTCAATGGTTCTTTGCCAGAAAGTCCAAAAGAACGACAAAAGCTGATGAGAAAAGCCTCCAGATATATAGTTCAAGATGGTCGTTTGTACAGACGGGGATTTTCAATGCCATTACTCCGATGTGTTACAAAGGAAGAAGCAAAGATAATTCTAACTGAAGTACACGGAGGGGAATGTGGGGATCATACAGATGGTCAAACTTTAGCAAAGAAAATCCTCTGTTACGGATACTTTTGGCCGGAAATTAATCAGGATGCTGCTAACTATTCCCGAAAGTGTGATAAATGCCAAAGATTCGCTAAAATTCCTAGAGCACCTTCCACTGGGCTAACACAAATCGTCAGTCCATGGCCGTTTGCTATCTGGGGAATAGATCTCATTGGGCCTTTGCCGACTGCCAAAACGGAGATTAAATATGCTATCGATGCTGTTGATTACTTCACTAAATGGGCTGAAGCCGAACCATTGGCTACTATTACCTCTAAGAAAATGATAAGTTTTGTGACTAAAAATATCATTTGCAGGTATGGTGTGCCTCAGAAGATAATCAAAGACAATGGTATTCAGTTTGAAAGTGAGGAATTCCAAGATTTCTGCAAACGATTCAAGATCCGAAAAAGCTTCTCAGCAGTGGCTCATCCGCAGGCAAACGGGCAAGAGGAAGCAGTAAACAAAATCATCAAATCAACCATCAAAAAGCAGCTGGAAAAAGCAAAAGGTGATGGGTTGATAAGTTACCGCTTGCACTATGGGCATACAGGACCACTCACAAAACTGCGACTGGGCATACTCCATTTTCATTGGCATACGGATCAGAAGCGATGATTCCAGTGGAAACTGAAGTCCCCTCACACAGAAGGATCCGTTTTGATCAAAATGAGAATGAGAAATTGCAATTGGAAGCACTTGACCTCCTCGATGAAAGAAGAGAAGAGGCTAGACTTAGAATTGCAGCTCACCAGCAAAAAATAGCCAGGCACTTCAATTCCAAAGTTCGTCAGCGCAGCTTTGAAGTTGGGGACTTAGTCCTGAAGAGAATTATGACAGCCATAGGTGTGTTTGGGCCAAACTAGGAAGGTCCATATGTTATAGGCGCGAAACTCCTTGATGGCACATTCAAACTCACAACTGTCGAAGGAGAACCAATCCCAAGAGCTTGGAACAGCAATCATTTGCGTCCCTATTTTACTGAAAGCTTTGCTGAAATGTTGTAAAAGAATTATGAATATATGATTCTTGTATTGAAAGCAATTGTAAAGCTAGTGAATAATGAAAAGCTATAAAGTGGATGTAGGTCCAACTTTTTGCCGAACCACTATAAATCTTGTGTTCTCTACTATTATAAACTGCTTTGTTTTATTTCGACATATAAAATACGTAAAGTGTGTCACTAAAATGTCAATTCAGTAATGCAGGCCATAAAAGCAAAGCTTACCCATCGCAAGACCAAGCGATCTCCGACATCACTCAGCAAGCATCAAACAGCAAAAGACCTCTTCGGAGGCACAAGCCCTCTTCGGAGGCACAACTCTTCGGAGGATAAAGACCTCGAGCGGGCCTAGCGAGAAAAAGAGAGATCTTTCTCGATACAAAGTTGCGGAATGATCGGTCGATACACTCCCGTGAATCCGTCCAACCGAGAGAAAGAAACTCCAAACTTCCAGGAAAAAGGCCTACTCAGAGGCACACGTTTCACCGAGATTGAAATAAAACTTACTAGTGTTGAAATGTGAAAAGCCCTCTTCGGAGGCCCATTTCACCACAGTTGAAATGCTAAAAGACCTCGAGCGGGCCAAACCCGAAAAAGAGAGATCTTTCTCGATACAAAGTTGCGGACTGATCAGTCGATACACTCCCGTGAATCTGTCCAACCGAGAGAAAGAAACTCCAAACTTCCAGGCAGTAACCCTACTCAGAGGCACACATTTCATCGTGACCGGTCGATACACTCCCGTGAAATGAAATGTGAAAAGCCCTCTTCGGAGGCCCGCTTCCCAACGAACAGGGAAAAATAAAAGCCTCTCCCAAGGGGCAGAAACAAAAAAGGCCTCTTCCCAGAGGCACAACCAAACAAAAAGACCTCTTCCCAGAGGCAGAAACAAAAAAGACCTCTTCCCAGAGGCAGAAATAAGAAGACCTCCTCCCAGAGGCACAATCGAACAGAAAGACCTCTTCGGAGGCACACGTTTCACCGAGATTGAAATAAAACTTCCAAGTGTTGAAACGTGAAACAGCCCTCCTCGGAGGTACAACTTTCCAAAGAAGCATTTCATCAGAAATGCAAAGCAAAGATCAAAGCCCTCCACCGAGGCGCAATATAAAAGAAAAAAGAAGGAAGCCCTCTTCAAAGGCACACTTTAGCTTTCAAAGGAAGATTTGTTCTTCTATTCTTGGAAATATTCTTCCTCAAAAAGAAGTTAAAGTGTCCTTCAGAGGCCTGCTTTACCACATAGAAGAATTCACTTGGCAAAAACGTGTGAACACACGAAAGAAAAAGTGGTATCTTTGAAGGATGAAGCGTAAAAACTCATATGGAGGGAGATGTACTCTATTATTAACGAAATAATATTCCTCCAAGTATGGAATAATTATTCTCCAAAAAATAAGAGTACATGTCCCCTCAAAGTATAAAATATTGCAACGAGCTTATGGTACAGGGGCAACGTGGTATAATTACATTGGTAAAAATTACGCTCAAACAACATACCACAAGCTCACTGCAATATCATATAAAGAAGCTTGTACAAAAATGAATAGTAAATGCATTTTCAAATACAGTTAGAAGTTTGTACAAACAAAAAGAATCATTTTATTCAATACTGTCAAAATTTTGTACAGGTACAGGTTTCAAAATAAAAAAGAAAAGGAAAAGCGGAGGCCGGTACCCGCACAATCTCCGGCTAGTACATGCAAAAAGCAAAACGCAAAGATAAATCGAAGCAAGACCCCTTACTTCTTCTTGCCACCACCCTTAGAGCCTTCACCCGACCTAATAGGCAGCTTTTCAAGACGGCTTGGGAGAGTCGGGGATGAAGGAGAAAGGGTTACTGCCGGATCAACTTTCGTTTCCTCTTCAGAAACAAGAATGCCTTTCCTTCTCTTCTTGGAAGTGGAACGCTTCCTCCTTCTCCTTGAAGAAGACTCACTTCCCGGAGTAACAAGAGCAGATAATTTTATGTTATCAGAAGTGGTTCGCTCCGGAGACTCATTGCCTTCTCCAAGCCCTTCTCCCCCATGTTCTTGAGAAGCAATAGGATCATCTAATCCATGAAGAGCTTCTATTTGCTCCTCTTGCGACCCGGGTTGAGAGGCGGATAGAGGAGTGACCTGGAGAACCGAAGGAGGAATAATTGGAGGAGGGAAAGTTTGAACAATGCTCGATGCTTTCTCTGCAGAAGAAAAGAAGTTAAAGTCAGTAAAGAGAGGAGATAAAGGCTCATTGAGGTTCAGGAAATAGTCGAGAAGCTCATCGAACTCATAAGAGGCAAATGAGCAGTCTACTCGGGCAAGATTAACAGTAGAGTTACCTAGAAAAGTCGGCTTCCTGATATCAACCTCATAAGCCTGTGCTTCGGAGCTCTCTTCGCCTTCATCTCCACCCTGTGTACTTGTAATCTCAGTTGTAACTTTGACCGGTGATGGAGAATGAGAGCTGGAGCCGACGATGTCGATTACGGCAGAAGGAGAAGGCTGGACTGGAATAGTCGAAGTAGTTTTTCCTAAACGTTCCCCTTCGGCCATCTCGGCTCTTAATTTTGCAAGTTGTTCTTTTCCCTTGGCGAGAGCAGCGCAAGTGTCGTCATCCAAATAATGCTTCTCAGGAGATGATTCGGCATAGCCAACACCTTTACCGCCAAGCATGTCAAGTGCGGCCTCCCACACTTCAGCCAGAGTAATTTCATACCTAGGGCCTAGAAAGGCGAGACTACCGCGCCCAAAGCCGCTCTGCAGGTAGAAGTCAAATAGTGTCGAGCTGATGTTGGTCTTCGTTGCCTCATGAGATTCTTCAGCTGCAATTTAACCAGCAACGGCCTCATCATGCTCTCTTTCAGCTTTGGAGAGTTGAAGCTTTAGCATTTGAATTTCCGCCTCTTGAGAGTTGACTTTCTCCTGTAACTTTGTTGCCTCAGCGTGATACCTTCCCGCTGTTTTCTGCTCAGCTTCAAGTTGTGCCTCGGCATGTCGCTGAGCGCCGTGAGCATCGTGAAATTTCTTTTGAAGTACTTCTTCTTTTTGAGTATATGTGGTAGAAGAAGTAGCAAGCTCTTGTTTAAGTTCCTCAACTTTCGCTTCAAGCTCTTCATTGTAAGTAGTAATGCTCCTCATTTCGGTATCATGCTGCTCAAGAACCTTCTGCCATTCGGCCTTATCATTCTCCATAGTAAGCATGGCCTCTATATTTGCACGGTTGACCCTTTGAAGCTCGTCAACAAGCTTTTGCCAGTTCGACATCCTTTCAATGTCAAGCCTGATGGGATCGAGATTTCGCAGCACGGCAGGCTTGTCAATAGGGACGAAGTCAAGGTCGAACCGCACTCCCTTAAGGCACCAGTGCGAGAACCGACTTTGCAGAGTAGCCGGGCCTGGTCCAACCTGGAATTTAGGCCTGCTGATTATTGTCTGAATGTCTATCTTCCCGAGAGCAGGGGAGCCAGAATGAATGTCAAGTGAGACGGGGGCAGTGACCTTTTCAGGAGTTGTAGAAGCATGCTTTTCACCATGCCGGGCATGCTTGCTTGGGTCCTCAACTATGTAGCTTTTTTCCTGATCATCATGCGACTTTCTCTTGTGAGAATCGTCACCTCTCTGGGAAGAATCGTGGCGCTCCTCCTTTTCTTTCCTCTCATAACGCTCTTCTTGAGCCCTCCTATCCTGAGCCTTTCGGGCGGCTCTCTCCTCGTCGGTTTCTCTGTAAATGGGAAGGTAGCGCCTATAATCATATTGACTACGCCTCCCATAGCGCTGAAAGTCATCATAATAAGAGCCGCTGCGTCCCATCGGAGAATCTGAAAAAAAAAAAAAAAAAGACAAGTCTTAAAGGTCTTAAGAGAAAAGAAGTGTAACTGTAGAATCTTCAAAGTACAAAGAATTAGGTGCATGAAAGTGCCAAGATATTCTAAGTGTGTGTATTGTGCAAACTACGCGCATCAAACTACGAATCACTCTTCGATTGCGGAATAGTTGTGGGGGTAGTAGTTAACGTCAACTCTTGGGTTGACGGAGCTTGTTGCAAAGAAGAAGTCTCTTCTACTACTGAAGAAGAAACCCTAGTAGTCGCAGGGTCGTCTTTAAAAAGCTGTTGTGAGGTGACAAAGAGATCGCTCAACCCTTTTAAAGTGTCGTCCCCGCTCTGCTTGACAGGGCTTGTTTTCCCGGCTTCTTCGCCGGACTTCTGTGAACGTTGGGGAGATCCCCGAGGATCTTCTTCCTCAATGACTGGGGCAAGTGCGGATTTACCAGACGACCCCGCAGCATCGACAGTAGTAGAGCACTTCACTAGAGAAGCTTCGGAGGCAGTTTCTTTTGGTAAAGGTTTGTCAGCGGAAACTGGGGCATCTAATGCTTTAGGCGGAGAGTCTGGAACCTCATGAGGATGTATAAAACGAGAAATGTGTAGAAGCCCGTACTGATGCAAAAGTTCATCCCTCAACAAAAAATTTATACTTCTCTCTTCCACGGCCAGGACACTCAGTCTTTCAAAAACTTGCTTATGGATTGGGTCTCTAGAAGGGAGAGGGAGTGCTGAAAAGAGCAAAGAATGAGATTAGCAATTGATAATTCAGATCTCGAAAAAGTTTGGAAATGGAGAAAATAGAAACAGGTAATCTTACTTCCTACTCTCTAGATGGCATAAAACTCTGGGGGGGCAGCGAGCAAAGAAAAACTGGTTCAAAAATCCATGAACGCTTTCTGTAAGATCAGAAATAAGCTTGCGATTTCTAGCACTTCTCACGATAATGAGGGAAGGATGGTCTTTACTCTTTGCAAACGAGCATAAGTAGCGAATTTCTTTAAAACTCGGCAAGCGATCAAGAGTTCTCCTGAGCAAAACACACAACCCAATCAAGATGGCATAGCCATTAGGATGAAGTTGAAATGGTGAAATTGTCAACCGAAGGAGAAGGTATCGAAGGAAGTCGTTGAAAGGAGGAATCGCCCCGCTTAAGCACATTTGATGATTGACTGCAACAAAACCACGAGGAGGACTGTCGGTAGTATCATTTGGTCCGGGTAGTAGAGCATCATTTTCAGCAAAGCCAAATTGAGTGTGTAGCTGAATAAACGCTCTCGGACTTAAGATAGTCGGAGTTCTCTTTGGAGGGTTCTCTACGGGAATAGCTATCGAAAAGGTCTCTTCAACTTAGCTACCTCTTCTTCTTCTTGATGGGAAGTCATTCTACACAAACAATTGGATATTCAAACATGAAGGTGCACGTTTCCTAAAGTGTGTGGAGTGTTTTGTAAAATCAATCAAGCAATAAGCAAATGTAACTGGAATAAAAACTAGCAAGTATGTGTCAGTTATAAAGTCTAAGGTTCATTGTTTTAATATGAAAGTGTAATGTTGATGCAAACAAATCAGTTCAAGTTAGCGATGCTTTGCATTAATACTTCACTTTAGTTGATTGGTTCACAGCATTTCATACAGTGTATTTAAGTTGATTAATCTATGTCAACTAATCTGTCATTTGATATGGGCAGTCAATGGCAGTATATTCGCCTTGGTTTTCTGTGATTTTTGTTTTCAGCAGGTTGTTAGCCTACAAGCTAGTGTGATCTGTGAAATAAGGCAGCAAAGTTAAAACAATCCAGGATTAAAGCAGTTCAATCCAGTAGATTAAATTAAGAATTCAAATTGGAATTATGCTTTTAAGTGAGAATTCGAGTTGGGCATCCAAATGTTAACTCGGCTGCGACCCAAGGAATCTCTCGCGAGTTAAGATTAGGTTTCTGGTTCCTTAAAGCAGCAGTTCTTTAGGTCGTGAAGAATAGTAAGGAGGAAGGCACTGGTTCAAAAAGTGGTGGGAAATTCACCAAGGGTTAACTCGGCCATGGTTTAAGGGATAACTCGGCCACGGTTTAAGGGATAACTCGGCCACGGTTTAAGGGTTAACTCTGCCACGATTTAGGGTTTAACTCGGCCACGGTTCAAGGTTAAGTAGGTAGAAGATTAGATCGGCAGATTTCCCTCAAGGGTTAATTCGACTACGATTTAAGGATAAGGGCAGCCAAAGGTTAGGTCACCCAAAATTACCGGGTCGCGTCCAGGTCAGTATCCCACTCCACTCAACCTGTTAACCCGCTAACCGCTCCATCCACAAAAAACCCTCAATCTATTCACGCTGTCTCATTCACGATATCGGATCATCCACTAAGTCAGTTCAAAATCACCCCAAATTTAGTGCTTAGCCATCCTAACGCAAATCAAAAAATTAGTTGGCCCAGAGTGTCGCAAACCATCGACAACATCTCGTTAATCATTTAAAGCCGAATCAGACTAATTCAGGTTCAACAACTATCAGCGTAACAAGATTCACAACGAAGCACTGCGCGAGGAGGTGATTTAAGATTCAAAGGTGGAATTCACGAGTCAGTGGCAGTAAAGGATCAGGAAAGGAGCAAGACCACTTACGCAATGTAATGGAAAGGATGGATTGTTGATCAAGTATCTTGAAATCGCCTTCGGAAAAGTGAGAAGTCGTCAATGGAACAAAGGGATGATAAAGCAGTAAAGTGAGAAGGAAGAGGCGACTGGACAACTTATATAGAAGGTAGGGGAGAAGATTGAAAGACGAGCGAGTTAACAAGCCTCTTTTACTCGTTCACGACTCAGGGACTAGATCGAAGCACACGACTCATGACTTAAGCGTGTACTTCAAGGGGCAATTGTTATCTCCAATGTTCAGCGACTCAAATAGGCTACCGACTCAACATAGATACCGACCTAACAGTCTAGGGAGATTACCGACTTAACTGGTTGCCGACCTAACTGGCTTAACAGGAATGCCGACCTAAGGCCGAAAAGGGATACCGACTTAAGAGAGGTGCCGACTCAATGCTTTGACAAAGTTACCGATCTAAGTTTTGACAGGGTTGCCGATCCAAGATGGGTGCCAGTCTAGTTGCCTAAGCCTTAAGAAAGATTCCGACCTAAGTTACTTGAGGGAGATGCCGACCCAATGCTCTAACATGTGTACCAACCTAAGACTTAAAGAACGCCGACCCAAGATAGCTACTGACCTAAGTCGCGGCCGACCTATGACCAATGTTAAGTCGGTCACGACCTAAGCAAAGGAAAGTAAGTTCAATGCAGCTACTTGGCACAGTGGCCTCTTAACTCGTACACGATCCAGGACTTACCAGTTGGACCGTGACTTGCGACTTACCAAGTTAACTCGTCCACGACCTAAAACCACTGAATATAAGACCGATGCCATATTACTGAGAAGAGGTTGTGTTGACTCGGAGGCGACCTAGGACTTGTGCAAGGGAACCTTTGTGAAACCATGGAGGGGCCAGATGTGTCGGCCACGACTTACCTTAGACCGGCCATAAGTTACCTTAGACCGGTCACGGCTTACGACCTAAGGAGGGAGATTTTCCTATAAATACCAACCTACCTCAAACATGAAGGGGACTTTTGGCCGATCTCTTTAAGCGCCGATACTCTGCTGAATTCTCGACTCACCCGACACTTCAAGTACGAAAGACATCTCAACTAACTTCGAGAAGAAATCTAACGCAATCTACATGGATTTAAATAATTCTTCTACATCAAAGTTCTGGTTGTTTGTCCCATCGGAATTGTAATTGAAGATTGTCGTAAAGTTGTAATCGATTTAGTAATAAAGAGAATTAAAGTGGACGTAGGCTTACCCTAAGCCGAACCACTATAAAAACTGTTGTTTTTTCTGCTTTATCTGTGATTTCTCTACTTGTTTTTAGTTCCCGTGTACACGGCTGGTGCTTTCACTCAACTTCAATCTACACCGGAGTGTTAGCGTCTTATTTTTACGTTAACATCTTCAATAAATTTATTTCAATTGTTTAAAAGTTTCTTTTTCAAATGATAAATTTGTATGTTGTTTTATTTAAACACTTTGCTTTATTCATTAGAAATTATTTAAATACATAACTAGGTGTTAATGGAACTAATTAAGTTTAATTTATCTTTAATACTTAATCTAAATTACTAATTACTTGAAAGAGACATGTGTTAAATATTTAAGTGTGTAAAATTACATGTATCTATTTCTTTTACAAGTGTCAAATTTTAGTTTTTATATTACTTTAATTCACAACGTTTGTTATTTTAACTTGCATGTTTCTTTTCTCTTCTTTTCTCATTTTTTTCATTTCTAAACAGATTTGAAACCCTCTTTATAATCATGCTCCTCTAACCTGCAGAATCAAATTCCTTAAACATATCCCAAATCATATTCAATCTGCAAAATGCAAACATGCATTCCAATTTCAAGCAAACCTGTTCATAAAACTACGGTCTTCATTTCAATTTTTATCATGAAGGCCTGCATGCAACAAACTAAAACATGCATTCATCTGAATCATGCAAGATTCTGCATTTCTAAATCAAATTTGAGGCTTGCATTCAATTCATGTTTTCAAAAACAATCTGGATCTGAAACTGCAACTTCAAATTGTTCTGCAACCATGTGCAACCTCATCAAGTCTGCATACATGAATTTTCAAATCTGGAAGCATCAGAATTTGAAGCAAGTTCAAGGGGGCATTTATCAGTTGAAGCATATTACAGAGGATGTTCTGTCTGCATTTTAAATTCAAGTGAGTAACTCATTTTAAAAAAAAATTATTTAATAGAAAAAGTTGCGCTTGCTTCTTAAAATTTCAAATGAACTTATATGAAATTACTATGAATGTTACACCTGTAATTATATGCATGTATACCTGAAGTTAACTGTTGCATGACTGTGCCTCAGAACCTTAAACACCTGTTTGATTGTTGAATGCTTTTCTTTATTTTGTTTGTTGTTATGACTTGAGTTTTTGAATAAAAACATGTTATTTTAGAATAGGGTAAGATTAAATTTTATGTAAATTTAATAGGATTGACTGTCACCTGGATAATCAAGTTACATAGAGCAATTTAGCCTAGAGTAAAATTCAAACATTATAGTTTAATGTTTCAGGTTTATTAATGGAAACATCAGGTAAATTCATGAATTTTAAATCAAATACTACAATTTTTAGTGTTTTAAATAAAGTGTAGTTTTGAAATTACTGTATTTTACATATTAGCTAATCACAGTTGAAGCTTGCAATGGTTTTGGGTAAATTTGATTCAAGAGATTGTATAGCCATCAAAGATTATAGGAAATTTTTTGAATTGTATTGCAATTCAATTTTGAGATAGTAATTTGGGATTTTCCAGTGTGAACCCTAGCTTTATTTAGTCACTGTGTTTAGTTCGAATGTGATCGCCTAAGTCGATCGAGTTCAACCGCGATTTGCATGATAGTTAGATGATGGGTTGATGGAGTTGTCACCGGAGTATGGAAGTAGATGATGGTCGGGATGGGGAGAAATTGGTGATGACAGGTTAGACACTGAGGTGGGGAAAGTGTTTCCAGGTTTTTGTTTTAAAACTTGAATTTAAATTCAAGTTGAATTCTGGGATTTTGTGGGTTGAAGGTTGATGTGGGGATTGTGATCGATGGAGGATGGCCAGCGATGATAGCCAGTGATGGCCGGAGTTGGGAAGTGAGTGCACAGAGGGATGTGTGCAGGTGGTGTTGTTTTTGGGTTGTAGGGTTTTGTTGGTCGGGATTGTCTCGGGAAATTTGGGTAGTAACTCGAAGCAGGGAATCATTTGACTCGAAGTTAACTAGGTGGTAGCTCGGGTATGTGTAGTATAGCAGGTTTTAGGAATTTAAGCAGGAGCCTGTTTTCCAGGTTTTAAAATTTTAAAAGTAAGTTTTTAAAATGTAAATTTAAAACCTGAACTAAGTGTAAAATTTAAACTGAATTTAAATATAAATTCAACTAGTTAAATTTTGGGTTTCTGATAAATTTAAATTTTGAAAATTTTATTTGGTCTTAAGCAAAAGCAGAAACCTGTTTTCTAGGTTTAATGAAATTGAAGTAAAAAGTAAATTGCAAAACAAAAATCTGAAATAAGCCTTGAACCTGAAATTGAATTTGAATTTAATTAAGTTTAAATTTTAGATTTTTAAAATTAATTTGAAAAGCTTTTTAAATTTAAGTTGGGTTTTAAACTAAAATCAGAAACTATTTCTGTTTTTATTTAAATTTAAAAAGCAAAGTTTAAAAATTGAAAGATGAAGTTCAAACAGGAATTTTTAAACCAAAAATTTAAATATGAATTCAATAATTTAAAATCTTGAATTTGGAATCATTTTTGAAAAAAAAATATGTAAGATTTTTAAATTAAAAGAGGAAACTGTTTTCTGTTTTAAATTTAAAAGTAAATTTTTTAGATGCAACTGAAATTTAAAACCAAGTAAAATCTGGAAACTGAAATATGAAATTCAGGCAGTAGAATCATACTTTGAATTAATTTAAATTTTGGAATTTAAATTTAGATTTTAAACTTTTACAGTATAAAGAACATTGTTTTGAATTTAAAATTATAAGTTTTAAATTATGAAATAAGAATTTAAAATAAGTTTAAATTCAGTTTTAAACCTGGAATTTGATTTTGATGTCAGTTTTAAAATAAAATAAGTTTTTTTTAATTTAATTTGTTTGATATAAAGTTGTTTTATAATCTTTTAAACTTTTAGTTTATAAAAAGTATGTTTTGAACATGTGAGATAAAAAGGATTTTTAAAATTGGTTTAAAAACCTTGTTCAAATGAACTGTTTCATTCTAAAATCTTAACATTTAAAATGAAATTTAAAGTGAGGTTTGAAATAAATATGGAAACAAATTGTTTAAAATACTTTATATAAAATGAAATGTTTTATAAATTAAGATTAGAACTTAAGAAAATTGGTTTCATTTAAATTATTAAATTAATTTAAATGGAATATTAATTATTTAATTAATGAATAATGTGGATGATTAACTAAGTAATTAATAATTTTTAAAATTGATTAATTAAGATTTGAGATTAATTAATTAAGGTTAGATAATCTATAATTAAGGATGGTTAATTAAGTTTTAATTAATGATTAAGATTTATTTAATCAAGTGATTAAAGATAATTAAGATTTTAATTAACACTCAATTAATTAATAATTAGAGATTAATTAAATTTTAATTAAATATTGATAAATTAATAATTAATAATGATTAATTATAAGTTAATTTCTTAATTAAGTAATTAAGAAATGTTAATGCAGGTCATTAACTTAAGATTATTTTAACAATTAATTAATGTGATTAATTTTTAATAATTAATTAAATTAATTAATTAATAATAATCAACTGTTTCAGTTTTAATTACTTAATGAAAGTAATTAACGAATTAATTACTTGGTGTAATTAGTTTGATTAATGTGTTTAGATTAGATTAATTAAGTTAAATTAATTTAAACATTTGTGGATTGTTGAAAATTACTTTATGTAATTTATGGATTTGTAATTACTTAGAGAAGTAATTAATTAATAATTACTGAATGTAATTAAGGATATTTATTATAAAAATAATTTGGATTTAAATTACTTTGAAATTAATCAAGGATTAATTGAAATAATTAATTAGAATAATTAATTATAGGATGAGTAATTAAAGTAGTTAATTACTGGGTGTTATTAATCATGGGTGTTTAATATATATGGTTTAAATTGAAGATTAATTAATTATCTAATTAATTTATATAGAGATTGATTAAATGTAAATTATAAATCATTAATTAATTTATTAATGATGTAATTTGGTATTGATTACTTAAGGTATAATTAATAATGAATAAATGATTAATTAATTAAGCAATTACAAGTTAAGTTATTTGCAAAAGGTTTAATATAATTCACTTGTGTAATTAATTTTAAAGACTAATTACTTATTGTAATTAGAGATGGTTAATCAGTAATGATTAATTGAAATGAATATTGAGATGATGATTATTTAATTGATTTGTAATCAATTAATGGTTAACTTAAGCAGGATTATAATGATGAAGTAATTAATTTAATTCATTTTAATTTAATCAGAGTTTAGGTAATTAATTTAATTCAT
This sequence comes from Allium cepa, assembly GCA_030765085.1. NCBI lineage: Eukaryota > Viridiplantae > Streptophyta > Magnoliopsida > Asparagales > Amaryllidaceae > Allium > Allium cepa. The sequence continues at coordinate 946,559,474 of CM060943.1, read as the reverse complement.
TTTAAATTAATTATAAATGGTATGATTATTAGATAGTTGCTTATGTTTGATGAATGGTATTGGTTGTCTGGTATGGTTTGAAATCTCAGTTATGAGATGAGAAATGTTATGTGATATGGATGTTTTGGTTGCTTTTGAATGATAATATGGAGTATCTGATTATGATATAATTGATCTGTTGGTAATGATAATGTTGATTATCTATTGTGTTGTGAATTATCTATCTGTGTATATGTAGATAATGAATTGAATTGTTTTAAACTTAAAACAACTTGGACTTAAAAGACACGCTTTGGATTTCGATGAGACCGGGATCGGGTTTCCATATTTGGGATCCGAAAACCACATCGATTCCAAATTAACGTTAGATCGTTAATCCAAATGGAGCGAGTGAAGACTCGAGGTGTAAGGGCTATACGTCAGTATAACTCTGTGGGTGATTCCGTAATGAATTGACGGAATAGTACTTATAGATTCGAGATGGTGAATCAGAGTGCAAGGGTTATTGCCGTTAACTCTGAGGGTGATTCCATAACGAGTGTAACGAGATAATGCCTTCAGTTTCGTCCGAACTCGGAACAAACTTGTATGCATCGAATGCTTTCAGAACATCGTCAGGTGGACGATGAGCATTCTAAGTGATATGTCCTATTAAGGTAATCGTAGCCTTAAGCCTCGTCAACCGGGAATGGCTAAAACAGTGGAGGTGCAGCAAAGCTTCGTGGGTAGCCACCACTTGAGAGCAAGGTTTATCCCTGCCTAGAGGTCCCTTTATTTTCGGCTTAGTGGTGCGGTTGCTGATCACAACTGCGGGGCTGTCTTGTTTGGAACTGTTCAGTAAGGAATGGGTCCGGCTTTGTGTTGAAGGGGATTGGGAGTAATCCTCGGTACGGTGATCTAGGCCACGTACTGTGATGGGCGGTACCCCAATAGCCCAGCCATTGATGGAATCCAAAATCCAATAAGTGTCGTACGTATTAGTTGTGCCCAGCTATGTTGGAATGTGAGATGTAAGCATTCCAGCTATTTCTGTATTTTACTTGAAAACCCTAGACACTATTATAATATCATCGGATTTCCTATTAAATGTTTTGGTTAGCGTAAGGTAAAAACTTTTCCATGTTTATATGTGGGAAGTCTTACGTGATACCTTTTCTTTCAAAGGTTTTTCAAAGTTAAACAAATTTAACCTTTTACTCACACCAGACCCATGTCTGACCCGGAGTTACTTCTGTTTTTCTTTAACTCTTGGGTACTCAAATTTTTATGAGTAGTCAAGAGAATTCAGGTTAGGATTCAGGTTAGCTTTGACGAATTGTGGAGGAGCAAATGGAGCAGGAGGCTTCTTCGTATAGTTATATAGTTTTCCGCTGTATTGGTATCTTTGAGTGTTTCTGTATTGTGTTTTAGTTGTCATAACTAGACTGGTGTTTATAACTGTCTAGTATGTGTTGTATTGTCTGTGTACTCTGATAATGGTTATATACTATGTAATACTTATGTTATTAATATAATTTATTCGTTCCGCTATTGAGATTCTTGTGTTGTTTTTTCTTTCTCTTCTTTCTTTTCTCTTTCTATCCCTTTCTTTCTTAAGGATGATACGACTTTTTGTGGAGAAAATGTCGGGTCGTCTCATTTGGTATCAGAGCATTAGGTTGAGTGAATACCTAGTCTCTGTAGTGGTATCTTGAGTTAGCGTATTTGTATTTTTAATATATATATTTATATTTATATTTTTGGTTATACCTATTTGTTGGTTTACCTGTTTCCAACGTAAGTTATAAAGGTAGATGAGGTAGAAGTGTGTGTAACACGACTACCATTGGTTGGAGTTTGATGAATGAGGTTGGAAGTGTATTGGTCGAGACTGTAGACCTAATACCGTCTCGAGTAAGATTTTGCTTGGTATAAATACTTCATCGATCTCTGAAGGAAACCTGTTAAGGTACGGAGTTCATTTTTGAAGTGACGAATTGAGTTTGGATCTGTCGGAAGGCTGAAGCAAGTGAGTGATGAAATTTTGATATCTCAGGAAGTGTAGCTGCGTGATGAAATGCAGTGACTATGGATAATTCCGAGGATGTTTCTTTGGAACAAGAGTAAGAAGTGAGTCTGCTCGGTGATGTGGCTGAGTTTAGCAAAATGTTCTGAGTCGGTAAGGAGTCTTCTGGCTGGGTATTTTTTCTGAAGTGGAGTTCAGAAGCAGTAGAGTGGATCATTTTCTCTGGTGAGTTGGCTAGGCCAACATAAGCTGTTCTGTTTGGTTGAGAGAGGCTGAGTTGATCGCAAAAGTGACTTGCGATAGTATGTTCTTTTTGATTGTTGGTGATTGTCCGGATTTTCTTCCAGGAAGTCAGAGTTTGTCCGCATCTGAAGATTGAGTTTTCTTTCCAGGATTGGTGCTGGTAGTTCAGTTAGTAGATGGATGGTTCCTTGAGATAGAAGTTGGTGAAGGAACTTAGGTTTGGGAGGAACATCTGAGTTTTCTTATGGATATATGGAACCATATTTCTATGTTGGGTTGTCTAGTTTGTGCTCATGTTCTTCTGCATTTTCTTCTGTTTCGGATCAGAGTTGTGCAGCGGAAGCAGTTTGGAAGTCTTTCTGTTTTCTTTTTCCGGATAAGAAGAAGTTTGTTCTATCTTCTGTTGTTGAGAAGCAGGGTGTGTGTTCTTGGTTTTTGAGTGATCTTGAGGAGATCATTGGATTGTTTTGATTCAGTCTGTTTTTAGAGGCATCAGCGTAGAGTTAAGCTGATCAGGATGGATGTTGGTAGCCCAGGATCGTCCGAAGAGTTTTTATGGATAAGGGACGGAGTTTTTGGATTCTGGAATCAGAGATTTGATTTGGGTTAAGTTTTTTCTCTAATCAATAGAGCTATAAGTTTGGGGAAGCTAGCTCCGAAGTGTTTTGGTTTCATTTGTGTTTTGGTAAGATCAGTGTTTGGTTTTCTAGAGTTGAATTGCCAGTTTAGATAACTGGGATTCAGGGTATATCGCGTATCTCTGAGGGAGTACGTGTTTGATATTTCTGAATGTAGAACCAGCAGTTTAGGTGGTTTGGTTGTTGAGTCAGACTCGTTTGTAGTTTGATATTCTGTATAGAATTATTGTTAGGAGCTCTATAGCTTAGTAGTATTGATTGATTGGATTTTATAGAGCGAGTATCCCGATATATATATACCGGGGAAACTCGTGAAAGTTTTATCCAAAATTCTTTTGGATAATTAGATTTGTTATGTTTGTGTGAATTGGTTGCATTGGTTGTTGGCATATAATTAACATATGCTGTATTTTAAAATAAGATCTGTAAATATATTATTAAATTACCTTTGTTTTAAATTTTAGGGACGAAATTCTTTTAAGGGGGAAGGATTGTAATATCCTGTAATTTTGGACAATTTAAATTTAATAATCTGTGTTTAAATTTAAATTGAATTGATAATTTTTGTTGATAAATTTGATTCGATTTAATAATTTTCTTTATTTAAATATTTAATTTGTGAAACTTATTTTCATTGAATTAATAAATTGTTCTCTATTTAATAATGTATATGTATTTATATATATTTTGAATAGATATGTTATTAAATTAGTATAGCATAACTTTAATATTTTGAAATTAGGAATTGTGATTTATTTTCGGATTTAAGATTTTCAAAAATATTTAATAAAACACTATATGATTTTAAATATGTAAGATAAATATTTTATTGGTTTAAAATTCATTTTAACTTAAGTTTGTATATTGAAATAAGTTATAAAATGTTTGTGTTTTTCTTCAAATATTAATTTATAAAATGTGATTTGTAAGTTTAATATGAAATTTAAAATATAATTTAAATTATGAAACATGTATTCATATAAGTTATAACCTCTTCTATAAATTTATTTCAATTATTTAAAAGTTTCTTTTTCAAATGATAGATTTGTATGTTGTTTTATTTAAACACTTTGCTTTATTCATTAGAAATTATTTAAATACATAACTAGGTGTTAATGGAACTAATTAAGTTTAATTTATCTTTAACACTTAATCTAAATTATTAATTACTTAAAAGAGACATGTGTTAAATATTTAAGTGTGTAAATTTACATGTGTCTATTTCTTTTACCAGTGTCAAATTTTAGTTTTTATTTTCCTATAATTCAAAACATTTGTTATTTTAACTTGCATGTTTCTTTTCTCTTCTTTTCTCATTTTTTTCATTTCTAAAAAAATCTGAAACCCTCTTTATAATCATGCTCCTCTAACCTGTAGAATCAAATTCCTTGAACATATCCCAAATCATATTCAATCTGCAAAATGCAAACACGCATTCCAATTTCAAGCAAACTTGTTCATAAAACTAAGGTCTGCATTTCAATTTTTATCATGAAGGCCAGCATGCAACAAACTAAAACATGCATTCATCTGAAACATGCAAGATTCTGCATTTCTAAATCAAATTTGAGGCTTGCATTCAATTCATGTTTTCAAAAACAATCTGGATCTGAAACTGCAACTTCAAATTGTTCTGCAACCATGTGCAACCTCGTCAAGTCTGCATACATGAATTTTCAAATCTGGAAGCATCAGAATTTGAAGCAAGTTCAAGGGGGCATTTATCAGTTGAAGCATATTACAGAGGATGTTCTGTCTGCATTTTAAATTCAAGTGAGTAACTCATTTTAAAAAAAATTTATTTAATAGAAAAAGTTGCGCTTGCTTCTTAAAATTTCAAATGAACTTATATGAAATTACTATGAATGTTACACCTGTAATTATATGCATGTATACCTGAAGTTAACTGTTGCATGACTGTGCCTCAGAACCTTAAACACCTGTTTGATTGTTGAATGCTTTTCTTTATTTTGTTTGTTGTTATGACTTGAGTTTTTGAATAAAAACATGTTATTTTAGAATAGGGTAAGATTAAATTTTATGTAAATTTAATAGGATTGACTGTCACCTGGATAATCAAGTTACACAGAGCAATTTAGCCTAGAGTAAAATTCAAACATTATAGTTTAATGTTTCAGGTTTATTAATGGAAACATCAGGTAAATTCATGAATTTTAAATCAAATACTACAATTTTTAGTGTTTTAAATAAAGTGTAGTTTTGAAATTACTGTATTTTACATATTAGCTAATCACAGTTGAAGCTTGCAATGGTTTTGGGTAAATTTGATTCAAGAGATTGTATAGCCATCAAAGATTATAGGAAATTTTTTGAATTGTATTGCAATTCAATTTTGAGATAGTAATTTGGGATTTTCCAGTGTGAACCCTAGCTTTATTTAGTCACTGTGTTTAGTTCGAATGTGATCGCCTAAGTCGATCGAGTTCAACCGCGATTTGCATGATAGTTAGATGATGGGTTGATGGAGTTGTCACCGGAGTATGGAAGTAGATGATGGTCGGGATGGGGAGAAATTGGTGATGACAGGTTAGACACTGAGGTGGGGAAAGTGTTTCCAGGTTTTTGTTTTAAAACTTGAATTTAAATTCAAGTTGAATTCTGGGATTTTGTGGGTTGAAGGTTGATGTGGGGATTGTGATCGATGGAGGATGGCCAGCGATGATAGCCAGTGATGGCCGGAGTTGGGAAGTGAGTGCACAGAGGGATGTGTGCAGGTGGTGTTGTTTTTGGGTTGCATGGTTTTGTTGCTCGGGATTGTCTCGTGAAATTTGGGTAGTAACTCGAAGCAGGAAATCATTTGACTCGAAGTTAACTAGGTGGTAGCTCGGGTTTGTGTAGTATAGCAGGTTTTAGGAATTTAAGAAGAAGCCTGTTTTCCAGGTTTTAAAATTTTAAAAGTAAGTTTTTAAAATGTAAATTTAAAACCTGAACTAAGTATAAAATTTAAACTGAATTTAAATATATATTCAACAAGTTAAATTTTGGGATTTTGATAAATTTAAATTTTGAAAATTTTCTTTGGTCTTAAGCAAAAGCAGAAACCTGTTTTCCAGTTTTAATGAAATTGAAGTAAAAAGTAAATTGCAAAACAAAAATCTGAAATAAGCCTTGAACCTGAAATTGAATTTGAACTCAATTAAGTTTAAATTTTGGATTTTTACAATTAATTTGAAATGCTTTTTAAATTCAAGTTGGGTTTTAAACTAAAATCAAAAACTGTTTCTGTTTTTATTTAAATTTAAAAAGTAAACTTTAAAAATTGAAAGATGAAGTTCAAACAGGAAATTTTAAAAAAGAAATTTAAATATGAATTCAATAATTTAAAATCTTGAATTTTGAATCATTTTTGAAAAAAAATATGTAAGATGTTTTAAATTAAAACAGGTAACTGTTTTCTGTTTTAAATTTAAAAGTAAATTTTTTTAGATGCAACTGAAATTTAAAACCAAGTTAAATCTGGAAACTGAAATATGAAATTCAGGTAGTAGAATCTAAGTTTCAATTTAATTTAAATTTTGGAATTTAAATTTAGATTTTAAACTTTTATAGCATAAAGAACATTGTTTTTAATTTAAAATTATAAGTTTTAAATTATGAAATAAGAATTTAAAATAAGTTTAAATTCAGTTTTAAACCTGCAATTTGATTTTGATGTCAGTTTTAGAATAAAATAAGTTTTTTTAAATTTAATTTGTTTGATATAAAATTGTTTTATAATCTTTTAAACTTTTAGTTTATAAAAAGTATGTTTTGAACATGTGAGATAAAAAGGATTTTTAAAATTGGTTTAAAAACCTTGTTTAAATGAATTATTTCGTTTTAAAATCTTAACATTTAAAATGAAATTTAAAGTGAGGTTTGAAATAAATATGGAAACAAATTATTTAAAATACTTTATATAAAAAGAAATGTTTCATAAAATAAGATTAGAAATTAAGAAAATTGGTTTCATTTAAACTATTAAATTAATTTAAATGGAATATTAATTATTTAATTAATGAATAATGTGGATGATTAATTAAGTAATAGATATTTTTTAAAATTGATTACTTAAGATTTGAGATTATTTAATTAAGGTTAGATAATCTATAATTAAGGATGGTTAATTAAGTTTTAATTAATGATTAAGATTTATTTAATCAAGTGATTAAAGATAATTAAGATTTTAATTAACACTTAATTAATTAATAATACAGATTAATTAAATTGTAATTAAATATTGATAAATTAATAATTAATAATGATTAATTATAAGTTAATTTCTTAATTAAGTAATTAAGAAATGTTAATGCAGGTCATTAACTTAAGATTATTTTAACAATTAATTAATGTGATTAATTTTTAATAATTAATTATATTAATTTATTAATAATAATCAATTGTTTGAGTTTTAATTACTTAATGAAAGTAATTAATGAATTAATTACTTGGTGTAATTGATTTGATTAATGTGATTAGATTAGATTAATTAAGTTAAATTAATTTAAACATTTGTGGATTGTTGAAAATTACTTTATGTAATTTATGGATTTTTAATTACTTAGAGAAGTAATTAATTAATAATTACTGAATGTAATCAAGGATATTTATTATAAAAATAATTTGGATTTAAATTACTTTGAAATTAATCAAGGATTAATTGAAATAATTAATTATAATAATTAATTATGGGATGAGTAATTAAAGTAGTTAATTACTGGGTGTTATTAATCATGGGTGATTAATATATATGGTTTAAATTGAAGATTAATTACTTATGTAATTAATTTATATAGAGATTGATTAAATGTAAATTAGAAATCACTATTTAATTTATTAATGATGTAATTTGGAGTTGATTAGTTTAGGTATAGTTAATAATGAATAAATGATTAATTAATTAAGCAATTACAAGTTAAGTTATTTGCAAAAGGTTTAATATAATTAACTTGTGTAATTAATTTTAAAGACTAATTACTTATTGTAATTAGAGATGGTTAATCAGTAACGATTAATTGAAATGAATATTTAGATGATGATATTTAATTGATTTGTAATCAATTAATGGTTAAGTTAAGCAGGATTATAATGATGAAGTAATTAATTTAATTCATTTTAAATTAATTAGATTTTAGGTAATTAATTTAATTCATTTTAAATTAATTATAAATGGTGTGATCATTAGATAGTTGCTTATGTTTAATGAATGGTATTGGTTGTCTGGTATGGTTTGAAATCTCAGTTATGAGATGAGAAATGTTATGTGATATGGATGTGTTGGTTGCTTTTGGATGATAATATGGAGTATCTGATTATGATATGATTGATCTGTTGGTAATGATAATGTTGATTATCTATTGTGTTGTGAATTATCTATCTGTGTATATGTAGATAATGAATTGAATTGTTTTAAACTTAAAACAACTTGGACTTAAAAGACACTTTGGATTTCGATGAGACCGGGATCGGGTTTCCATATTTGGGATCCGAAAACCACATCGATTCCAAATTAACGTTAGATCGTTAATCCAACTGGAGCGAGTGAAGACTCGAGGTGTAAGGGCTATACGTCAGTTTAACTCTGTGGGTGATTCCTTAATGAGTTGACGGAATAGTACTTATAGATTCGAGATGGTGAATCAGAGTGCAAGGGTTATTGTCGTTAACTATGAGGGTGATTCTATAACGAGTGTAACGAGATAATGCCTTCGGCTTCGTTCGAACCCGGAATGAACTTGTATGGATCGAATGCTTTCAGATCATCGTTAGGTGGACGATGAGCATTCTAAGTGATATATCCTATTATGGTAATCGTAGCCTCAAGCCTCATCAACCGGGAATGGATAAAACAGGGAGGTGCAGCAAAGCTTCGTCGGTAGCCCCCACTTGAGAGCAAGGTTTATCCCTGTCTAGAGGTCCCTTTATTTTCGGCTTAGTGGTGCGGTTTCTGATCACAACTGCGGGGTTGTCTTGTTTGGAACTGTTCAGCAAGGAATGGGTCCGGCTTTTTGTTGCAGGGGATTGGGAGTAATCCTCGGTACAGTGATCTAGGCCACGTACTGTTACAGGCGGTACCCTAGTAGCCCAGCCATTAATGGAATCCAAAATCCAATAAGTGCCGTACGTATTAGTTGTGCCCAACTACGTTGGAATGTGAGATGTAAGCATTCCAGCTATTTCTGTATTTTACTTGAAAACCCTAGACACTATTATAATATCATCGGATTTCCTATTAAATGTTTTGGTTACCGTAAGGTAAAAACTTTTCCATGTTTATATGGGAAGTCTTACGTGATACCTTTTCTTTCAAAGGTTTTTCAAAGTTAAGCAACTTTAACCTGTTACTCACACAATACCCATGTCTGACCCAGAGCTATTTCTATTTTTCTTTAACTCTTGGGTACTCAAATTTTTATGAGTAGTCAATAGAATTCAGGTTAGGATTCAGGTTAGCTTTGACGAATTGTGGAGGAGCAAATGGAGCAGGAGGCTTCTGCGTAGAGTTATATAGTTTTCCGCTGTGTTGATATCTCTGGGTGTTTCTGTATTGTGTTTGAGTTGTAATAACTAGACAGGTGTTTATAACTGTCTAGTATGTGTTGTATTGTCTGTGTACTCTGATAATGGTTGTATACTATGTGATACTTATGTTATTAATTGTTAACTCTGCTTTTTCAGCAAGGCCGTGACATCAAAAATCGACCGAGAAGCCAATGATAGTTCATCTCGAAGGATGGTCGATTTAACCTCCCAATAAAGCAAGTTCTGTTGAATGAATTTTCAGATAAGATCCCCCACGGAGGGGGGGTCCAGGGGGGGTGCCAACCCCCCTAGGTGGGGGTGCGGGGGCAACGCCACCGCCTACGGTGTTCGACCTGACCGGTCAGGTCGCAGGGGTCCAGGGGGCAGCGCCCCCGGCGGGGTGCGGGGCAGCGCCCCGACCAAAACGGTATACGACTTAAAGAGTGAAGTAAGCCAGCGACTCAACTTATCTGGTTGCCGACTCAACAGCCTTGAGGAGTTACCGACTCAACAGCCTTGAGGAGTTACCGACTTAACGGCCTTGAAGGGTTACGACTCAACGACTCAGGAGGAATAACGACTCACCGGGTTATAACCTTAGCGACTTAAAGGTGCCGGCCGACTCAACGGGTTAACGACTCATGGAGTTAGCGACTCATGGGGCAGATCGACTCAACGGGTTAACGACACATGGAGTTAGCGACTCATGGGGCAGACCGACCTAAGGATTTCAACGACTCAGGATGACTAACGACCTATCATAAGTCGCTGGCGACTCAAGCGAACAAGGAACAAGCTTAATACCGATACATCTATGCCGCTGCCTGCTGACTCGTGGTATGTGATTCGGTCACGGCTCATCTTGAGTCGGTCACGGTTCATCCTGAGTCGGTCACGACTTATGACTTGATCAACAATTCCAGCCCAGAAATTTGCCTATAAATACATGGCCACCTCCAACATTCAAGGGACTTTTTTGGAGGGGCTCACTTCCTGGACGCCATTACTCTGCCATTGTCTCAACTTCAAGCAATGATCAAGCAACATTTCTATCACTCCAATCACCAAAGACATTTCAACAAATCTCAAGAGGAAAAATAACTCATTCGCCATGCATTCGAAGGATTCTTCTACATCGGGGTTTGAGCTATTTGTCTAAGTGTGTTGTAGTCAGAGTTGATTGTAAAGAATTGTAACCAAATCAGCAATAAAGAGCTTTAAAGTGGACGTAGGCTAGATCTTAAGCCGAACCACTATAAATATTGTGTCTTTTATAGCTTTTCTGTGATTTCTTTGCTTATACTTTGTTCCCGTACCAACGGGTGGTGCTTTCACAATTACCTTCTACACATCGGGGTGTTAGCATTCAATTTTTAGCGTTAACATTAATATAATTTATTCGTTCCGCTGTTGAGATTCTTGTGTTGTTTTTCTTTCTCTTCTTTCTTTTCTCTTTCTATCCCTTTCTTTCTTAAGGATGATACGACTTTTTATAGAGAAAAAGTCGGGTCGTCTCATCTATAACATCATTCTAACTCTAATATGATTTAATACTACATTACAAATAAATTTAAATCACATTAAACCCAATTTCCAATTATTTCAGTAATTTCAAATATCAAATTATCGATTTAATTATCCAATTAAATCTAGATATTCGAAATAAAATTTATTCGACTTACATATTTTACTTGTTAATATTTAAAATCAATTAAATATATGAATTTCAATTGACGGGAATTCTGGGTCGTTACAAAATTCCCCCTTAAAAGAATTTCGCCCTCGAAATTGCCAAGTAAGAAAAGTCTTGAAACCCATTAACTTTTCAAAACCATTTTTCAAATTAAATTTGCAAATTCATTTAAACATTTTAACTTTACCAAAATCCATAGTTAAACTTCTTACAATAACTTCACTAAGTTTTCAAATCTTACATTTTCATTTCAATTTAGAAATTGTCTTTTCGTTAACAAAAATTTTCTAAAAATTTTCAACATTTTTCTAGCTCCCAAAATTTATGGAAAATTTTGGCAGAGTCTCCCTTGTACGGAGGAGCTTTTGCAATATCACAATAGATATAAATATATATACATGGACCCACATGGTCAAAAAGCAGAAAAACAGTTCATATTTCCTATTTTTATTGCGTAGGCGTACCTTTTTAGCATTTTTAAGCAAAGAAGTTATTTATTAGCATTTTAGCGCGACCAAATCCAGCAACTTATAGCCCCGGTACTTGTACTTACTCAATTTGAACATGTATGTGACATATATAGGAAATTCGTTTACATTTCACTAATTTTCAATAGAAAACACATAGTTGTCATAAGCAATGCAATCAAAATAATTCCCATAAGCAATTTTATAAGGTTTCAACAAAAAAATTAATTGCTTACAACCAATTCACATTAGTTCACTTTCCATTCAAATTCATTTACATAGCTTTGAATTTATCAATTCAATTACATTAACACTTAATGAGTTATATACAATCAACTAACAATCATATAACAACCAAATCATAACCAACATAACCAAATTATTAAATTTACATTCAATTTGGTCTAACACTTTTAATTCCAATTGGTTGATATTAAATTGACTTCCATTCAATTATTCAAAAAAAATTCAACTTCATTAGCTTCTAATGAATTAACACTTACGTTCATTAATCCATATCAATTCATTTACATTAGTTTTATTATCATTCAATTCATTTGTTCAATTCAATTGCTAATTCATTTAACCACAAAAGTTGAATTTCATTACATAACTCAAGTTTATATTCATTTAACTCACTTTATTCTTAGACTTCGATACCAAAATCAACTTCATTCAACATTACTTAAGTTATATTCCATTTTAAACATCATTTGTTTAACTTAACTTAAATTTTCCCTTATAAATCCAATTCAGACTCCAATTCTATTTAACTTTTGCCAAAGTCAAATTTCATCACTTATTCAAATTCATATCTCGTTTTGCTTAACAAATTTTTTAACCATTTTATCATTTGGTTTCACTTACATTTTCACACTCTACAAGTTATACAACTTATTTAAACTTTAAAGTTATTTTATATAATCACTTCAGTTTAATTACCATTTCGATAGCTTATCTAATCCAAACCAATTTATTTAACCTTCGTTTAGTTAAATTGCAAATCATATGTTTTATTATGCCAACTAAAATTTATTTAAACTTTACCAAAGTAAAATTTTTATTATTTCATATTATAAGTCCAAAACTTGGTTACTTATATTCAACAATTACAACTTGGATTTTAATTTCTAATTTGTTTATCACAACAAAACTTCAATTTCCAATTTACTATGGTAATAAATCCATCACACAGAAATTCGAAAATGATACTGATGATGCTGCAGTCATCACCCTTATTATTTCCCAGCAACAGAAGTGAATTCAATGCTTTAAATTCTTTCAAAATTCTACTTTAATTCATAAATCACATTTATAAATCTTTTTCTTATAGAATTTCACTATTCCACTTTACTTACATAAGATTATTCCAAATTAATTTATCTTACCTAATAACATCTTTAACTTTGAAAAAAAATCAACTTTCAAAATAGACGGGATTCAAAACATTCAAATTCATAGTCCAAATTCATTTTTATTTACAACTCATATTTATAAATATATTCATATAATTTCACTTCTTATATATATAAGATTATTTCACAATTGTAAATCACGTTAATTTACAATTGTTGTTTTTATTTAGATTATTCAAACTTCTTTTAATTAACTTATATATTCCTACATTTTCAACAACCAAACAATCAATTTATATACACTTTAATAATTTGTGAAAAATTATTTCCTTTACATAAAAAATATAATCGAGGTAAAATTATTTCATTTACCCAATTTAAAATGATACTATGTCGACTTACCTCGTTTAAGTGTTTAGAAATCCCTATCGATAATATGGCGTCCCACATACTGACCAGAATTCACAAACAGCTCAACGGATAAGAAAACACAGTATAAAACATTTTTATATTCACTAACAAATACGAGCTCATATCTTTTATTACACTCACACTCATTCTATAGTACTACTGACTCTGTCTCTAATGAGTAACACCCAACAGGGCCAGGGTTGTCGCTTAACCAAATGCTTTGATACCAAATGTCACGACCCGTGGCAGCGGCGACCGGTAGGCTTTGCAACCATCGTACACCCACTGTGGCTTACACTGGTACCCGAAACTTAGGGTTTAAGAAGAAGAGGTAGAAGAAGAAAGAAAGAAGAAGCAACAGAAACAATATCAGAGTCTCACAATCGCAGCGGAACAACATATAATATATCAATGAATAATCTTTAAAACAAAGAATCCTATCTGTTATTATATTACATCACATCACATTACATTATCATAGTTTACAACAACAAACAGCGAAAAGGAAATACTATATACAAGTTGATACACCACGCCATCCTACTTGCCTCTAGATCTCTAGAGCAACTCCTAAATTTCAGAATAACTTGATAACCTGAATCTAGGCTGCCCGTGTAGAAAATGATGGGCACCCAGAGTTTAGGAAGGGAATAATAAACTCCAGGTCAGTCATGGGACTGGTGTGAAAATTAAAAACAGTTTATCTTTAAAAAAACAAACAAAGAAATATTCTTTTAAAATAGATCCGCAATGCTTTTAGAAATTGTAACTACCATAAGGCCTCCCGCGCACACACAATGCAAACGTAGAATCAGAGGAGATTTCTCCTTATGATAGTCAAACATGCTTGATACGCAGAAATATTTCTTTGATATTATTACTATAAGTGCAAAGTGCAGGAAAACATTTCGAAAGTATAATATAAATCTTGGCCAACATAGGCATTTCACACTATGCCTACTATAGCTACCATCTAAACAGTGGTGACCACCATAAGTAAGTGGCAGGTTCTACAACTGAAATTGTACAAGGTGCGTATTGGAGTTTGGATTCCAACAGATGGTTAGGCCAAGGAACTTCCCATTGCCACATGGGTACGCCTCTGGAAAGACGCCCCGAGAACCTAACCGGATCTCTGCCAACATAAGGCCGGGTTACCTCTGCAAAAGTAGGTAACTACGGACATGAGTATGTCATCTGCCGGTCGTAAACAACCATTATCCAAGGATCCTCAACCAACAACAATCACAAAGTCATATAAATTTGCGACATCCACATAAGATAAGTATCTGGGCTCCATACCATGAAACCACTTCTATCCAGAAGGAAATGCACATACCCTAAGGGGCGCTACTCCCTATAACCTTGTGCATCTTTCCTGTTTTCACCATTACCGGGTTGTGAGGTCCGACGAAGTCTCGTCTACAAAGCTACGTTTTTCACAAAAGATATGCTTTGATCAACAAATGGTCAGCACCACTTCGTATGCCACATTACCAAATTGGGAATGTATCTCTAGTAATCATCAACTACATAGCCTCTGAGCTCGTACGTCTCAGAGAAGGGTGTTAAGCTAAGAGAATAAATTCTCCTCCACCAACAGAAATGTACTTGAGAGAAACCAGCTTTACATCTCAAATTGTAAGGTCGGACACACATCCATACAAGTCCGTTCCGGGATCGAACGGAACCGAAGGCACTTCCAAAGAAGCCCTTGCAATCCGGATATTCACTAATCACGTCCAGAATTCCCATCACAAAGGGTGATAAAATCTCTGTATCGGAGATCAGCAGATGCAGAGACATTCGACGGTAATCCTTCCGTTTTTGAAAATGTCCGGTCTTCAACACCGGTCTTCAAATGCTATCCATTACGACGTATCACTATTCGGAATGGGATTCATGATCCAACGGTCCTCTCCCTGCTAAACCGAATAACGAGCGCTTATTTTAAAATAAGCGTAGCATTCAAATTCAAGAAAATCATAACAAATACCCATTTAAGTGTAAATATTGATAGTCGGTTATTTAATGATCAATAGATATGCACAACATCACCAGATTCCAAATAATTTTCCAAATTATTTATATTTTTCCACACTTCAACCATTTGAAAAGAAATTTCAAATCACCTTTCACCTTTACCACTTTTGAAAACAAATTTCAATTCTTCCTTACGCGAAAACACTTCCATATATTTATTCATTTTCACTGAAAATTTGCCGAGTTCAAATACTTTAAAATAATTTATATTACTTATCCAAAATATATTTGGAAAACACTTTGAAATAACTATTTTTCCTTAAACACTTTACTTAAAATATTAGTTATAAAAATATTATACTAATATTACATATAAATTAAATCCAAACTAATTTTCAAAATAAAATTAGTAAATAGAGTATAACTATTTAAATAACTATTTTCTAAAACAATTATTGATTAAATCTTAGAAATAATCATTTCTCTATCAACTTAATAAGTCTTTACTTAATGGATTTAAAACAATTTAAGAAGTTAATTTCCCCAATGTATCCTTTCCAAAACCATTTCCAGAATTATATATATATATATATATGTCTGTATGTATGTATGTACATGTATATATTCCAAAACTATTCATAAATTTTATTCAGCTTTCAGGAAGAATACACTTTCATTTCAAAATGGTTCATTTAAACCAATTAAATAAATCCTTACCGATTTACTTCAAATTTATGTTCCAAATCCGTAAATTTATTTCCACACTTCAAAAATAAATCAATGTTTATTTTTTTTTAAAAATTCATTCCTTTATAAATTCCATGGTGAATTTGAATTTCCAAATATCCACTGATATACTATTTTCAAATCTATTTATTTTCAACATTTGGAAAATATTCAATATGCTTAAATAACAATTAAGTATATATTTTATTCTTTAAGGAAAACTTTCTCTTAAACACATTCATTTGATTCAAAACGAATGTTGCGTAAAACATCATTACGACAACCCAAAATCACTAGTATAGGGATTCGAAATTAAGATAGATATATAAATCCTAATACTATATAAAACATTTCCTTTCGAAAATCATTTACTATAACAACAGTGTTATAGTCCAACATTCCCTTTTATTTCTCGAAAACGTCTATTTCAACAATGAATGTTGAAATCTGTGGTTTCGATACTTAATACATTTTAAAACAACTTAATATCATTTTAATTCTGTTTAAAATATCATTTCCCTAAAATTTCTTTAATATGTTATTCATTGTCCAAAATCGTGAATATATTTCGTTAACCAAATTCAACATTTCTACATATTTTATTTTAAAGGATTATCCACTGTCCAAAATCATGGATATATCTCCTTTAATAAGCTATAATAATCGACTTATCAAAATAAGTCGATTTCGGAGTTATAAAACAATGTTTATAAATTCCATTTATATTTTATAACAAATTCAACTTTTAAAATCACTTTATTAGCAAATTCTACCCATATCCCATTTGCATGCCAAAATCAAAATTATAAGCTAATTACTTATAATTCTCTATTTACAAATTCATTTGTTTGCGCCGAAATTGGTCACAAACACCCAATACCGCGAAAGCGTCCGTTTACGTACTTAAATCGTTAATAATCAACACAGAACTCAGCGATAATCAATATAGAATTCAGATCTAAGCAAGAAATCACAATAATTCGCACATAACAATCACAAGCACAGGATTTATAGTGGTTCGGCGTTCGCGCCTACGTCCACTTTGAAGGTCTTCTCTTTATTGCTTTGCTTGATAGATCGATTACAATGAATTACAGTTGATAATAGCTTTGAAATATGAATACAATGGTGATTATGATGAATAGAATGGAATCTGGCAGAGTCTTGGTGTTCAATGGCAGAAGTCCCTGGAAGATCCTCTTTTCTGAAGGCTTCAGGGTGCTATTTATAGGCGTCGGGGGCCCAGATCTCGCTCAAACTTCGGGAGACTTCTTCTGGCACGTGAGTGGGCCCACGCGACCGACCCCACCAAGTTTCGTCTCGATCTGACATCGATTCGAAGTGATTTCGAACCCATCAAGAAATGGTCCAATCGAGCTGAAACTTGGCAGGAACAATCTTTACCTTGTATGGAAGCTACTGTGAAAATTTCGTTGCATTTGGATCAGTGGTTAAGGAGATATGATCGGTTCGAAATGATGACTCTCAGTTGGCTATTGAGTTCGAACCGATCGCTTCGAAACCACGTACTTCGAATCGATCGGCTCACGTGGCTTCGTGATGAGGTGGCGCGTGTTTCTCGAATCGATCCGGTCTTCTCTCCAGGTTGAACGCTTCATCTCCGTGACTTGTGCCGACTTCGTATCGATGGAGTGACTAGTTGACTCGATCGTTCCTGGTTTCAAGCGCGATCGATTCGAATGGAGGAGTTCCTATGGGTTCGAACTTGATCGATTCGAACCGGATTGGTTCGAGGTGACTTGGGTTCGAAGCTAGAGGGTTTTTAATGGATTCGAACATTCTTGTGAGGATGGATTCGAGGCAAGGGCTTGCATGTTGGAGTCGAAGCAAGGTTAAGTCCATGGCTTTGAACCGATGCATGGATTCGATGTGAGGTTTCGGGAGGATGATTCGAAGGTAGGAATGCAGGGTGGATACGAAGCTAGGCGAAGTCATGGATTCGAAGGCAGGCCATTGTGATGGATCCGAGGGAGATGAAGTCGAAGCGGGCACTGGCTGATGGATTCGAACATGGCAAGCAGTGATGGATTCGAAGGAAGGATATTGGATGGGTTCGAACTCCATGGTTTCGAAGTAGATGGGTCCGAAGGTGATGGTTTCGAAGTGCTTCAACGTGATGGGTTCGAACCAGACAATGACTACCTTTATCAAATTGAATCCATCATATCTTGAGCATACGAACTCGGATTGACTTGAAATTTGAAATGCGGACTTCAATGATCTTTCTTGTCGTGTCCTATCAATCGTGGCCCGTTCCGGACTCGGACAAAATTCATCGATATCCATAGCGAAGTGAAGTACAACCAATCTCTGAGACGAATTGTCATTTGTTTTTGATCGATCCTTTGTTATCACGGCTTTGCTAAAAAGTGGGATAACATTTGCCCCCCAAAACATGCCTTGCGGTAGGAAGGTGTGTTTTGTAATGCCTTGAGTTGGATGTTCGTATCCTATTATCAACCTGCAAATAACTTGATAGTTTCATATGGCCTCAAATGACGATCGTTCGGGATCGAGCTATTTGAGATGAAGAGCGGCCGTTCGTGGTCAAGCGCTTAACTTCAAATGACGATCGTTCGTGATCGAGTCATTCGAGGTGAAGTGCGACCGTGCGCGGTCGAGCGTTTAAATCCATGCGTCGATCGTTCGGGATCGCATGCTGCTTGAGGTGAATCGGGACCGTTCACGGTCTGCGCCACTCGTGGCACAGGATGGAATAGGACCGTTCGCGGTCGATGCCGTTCGAGGCAAATGATGAGATGGGACCGTTCGCGGTCGATTGCCGTTCGTGGCAAATGGTGATCGTTCGCGACCGAGTGCAGTTCAAGGCGAATGGTGACCGTTCGAGGTCGGATTTCATAATTAGTGAATCATGACCGTTCGCGGTCGGTGCCGTTCAAGGCAGAGAGTGATCGTTCGCGGTCGTGTGCCGTTCGAGGCGAATTTGTGACCGTTTCGTGGTCAGGTGTTGGACCTCAAGTGACGACCGTTCGCGATCGAGCCATTTGAGGTGAGGTGAGTTGTGACCGTTCGAGGTCGGATTGTGACCGTTCGAGGTCGGATGCCGTTCGAGTCGATAAAGTGTGCCCGGGAGGGCTTGATGTTATCGATGCCAGGGTCACGTTCGGGTGAGATCCTGGATCGTTAGTCGGGGCGGTTCATCGCCATCTCAGAGCATGCCTAAGGATCGTTCGCGACCCCATACATGTGTGAGTAGCTTAGCCATTCCAGAGTTATCAGAATCAAATATCTGTTAAACGGATGAGTTTTAAAACAGAAATGTCCAAACAAGCAAAGTCTAAATGTTCAAATCAAAATGAAACGAAAGCAAAGCATGGATGTCAAATTGTAAGTTCCCACTACGAAACGGTTAATGATCACTCAGAGCATGCCTGGAGGTCGTTCTCGATCTCGCACATGTGTAAATGATTTAATTGCGTTAGTGGAAGCTTACAACTTGTTCATCGTTATTTCACTCAATTGATAACCAAACGGTGCCTTGATTCAGGGTCGCCTCTAGCTGAAGTGGATGGTAGTCGCTCTGGTTCCGCTGCAGGAGCTCGCCTCCTTACATATTGAAGGAGCATACCGTTCCTTATATGCCCTTCCACCTCGTCCTTCAGGTGCCTACAATCATTAGTGTTATGACCGTTTAATTCATGGAATACACAAAACTTATCTGATTTCCTTTCGTCAGAGGTTGGATCCCTTCGCATTGGCCTATGGTACGGGATCTGATCTTTGGTATCCTGATAAATTCGTTCCAGGCTCTCATTCAACTCAGTGTAGGTGGTGAATCGCGGCTCCCTCTGTTGCCGCTTTGATCGGTCTCTGTCATTCGCAGTCTTTCTTTTACCTTTATCCTTGTCCGAGTCCCTTTTTGGAGGCTTTTCGTCTTTAAGTGCATAAACTTCTATCCCATCTCCTTCTTCTCTTTCTGCAGTTGCATCCTCCAATCGTAAAAACTTTTCTGCCTCATGATAGAATTCTCCCAGATCCACAGGTGGATCCTTAGTTAATGAATTTTTGAACTCCGTTCCATCAGCTATTCCAGACACGGCCGCCATCATAACCATGGATGGATCCAGTCGATCCACCGAAGCTGCTGCCGCATTGAACCGTGTCAGGAAACTTCTCAATGTTTCTCCAGCCTTCTGTTTTAAAGTTGCCAACGTCATCACATTCTTGGGTCTTGTAATGTGAACCCTAAATTGCCTCATAAATCTCTTAGTTATATCATTCCATGTTCCGATGGATCCACTCTCCAGTTGCCTGAACCATAACGCCGTAATATCCGCCAAGTACAATGGGAAGCACCGGGCCATAACCTCCTCCGATGCCCCCAGCACTTCCATATGCCTCATATATTTCGTCAGATGGACCGTGGGGTCCGTTCTCCCGTCATACATATCCAACGATGGTAACTTGAAATCCGGTGGGTTTCTAGCTTGCCTAATTGCTGAAGTAAAAGGATTCCTATTAACATCCTCCAAATCTTTGTTCACCAAACCGCCTCTCAAAGCTCTCCTAACCATCTCTACCAACCTGTCGTTGTCTCCAAGATGTAATCTTCGTTCACTACTTTCAACCTGCACCCCGAGTTCATGAGAGAACTCTGGGATTTGCCCCCTTGACTGAGCGTTCACCCCTTTACTACTACCAGGTTGCGTAGATGCTGCTCTTTCTCCCTCCGAAACTGGATCAACGTTCTCCATGGGTGTGCCCCCTAACCCGGGTGCGACGCCGGATGGTCCTGCTTCGTTCTGGACTCCATTGGCTCCTCTATTTTGTGCTCCAAGCTGTCCTATCTGTTGAAATAAACTCTGAATCAACTCCTCTTGCTTCTTCATCATAGTCTCCATCTCGTCCCTAGTGATGAAGGTCGATGGTTGATTCGCTCCTGAGGAAGCCTCTTGACTTCCTTGTTGTTCGCTTCTCTCTGGCCTTGGCCTTCTACTCGATTGTCTCGTCATAATTTCTCAAATCTAAACTTTCAAATTTTATCTAAATCAACTATCAATTGGTAGAACTCCTGAGTTCAGTTCTCAGTGAAAGCACCAAAAATGTTTGCGCCGAAATTGGTCACAAACACCCAATACCGCGAAAGCGCCCGTTTACGTACTTAAATAGATAATAATCAACACAGAACTCAGCGATAATCAATATAGAATTCGGATCTAAGCAACAAATCACAATAATTCGCAGATAACAATAACAAACACAGGATTTATAGGGGTTCGGCGTTCGCGCCTACGTCCACTTTGAAGGTCTTCTCTTTATTGCTTTGCTTGATAGATCGATTACAATGAATTACAGCTGATAATAGCTTTGAAATATGAATACAATGGTGATTATGATGAATCGAATGGAATCCGACAGAGTCTTGGTGTTCAATGGCAGAAGTCCCTGGAAGATCCTCTTTTCTGAAGGCTTCAGGGTGCTATTTATAGGCGTTGGGGGCCCAGATCTCGCTCAAACTTCGGGAGACTTCTTCTATCACGTAGTGGGCCCACGCGACCGACCCCACCAAGTTTCGTCTCGATCTGACATCGATTCGAAGTGATTTCGAACCCATCAAGAAATGGTCCAATCGAGCTGAAACTTGGCAGGAACAATCTTTACCTTGTATGGAAGCTATTGTGAAAATTTCGTTGCATTTGGATCAGTGGTCAAGGAGATATGATCGGTTCGAAATGATGACTCTCGGTTGGCTGTTGAGTTCGAACCGATCACTTCGAAACCATGTACTTCGAATCGATCGGCTCACGTGGCTTCGTGATGAGGTGGCGTGTGTGTCTCGAATCGATCCGGTCTTCTCTCCGGGTTGAACGCTTCGTCTCCGTGAATTGTGCCGACTTCGTATCGATGGAGTAACTAGTTGACTCGATCGTTCCTGGTTTCAAGCGCGATCGATTCGAATGGAGGAGTTCCTATGGGTTCGAACTTGATCGATTCGAACCGGATTGGTTCGAGGTGACTTGGGTTCGAAGCTAGAGGGTTTTTAATGGATTCGAACATTCTTGTGAGGATGGATTCGAGCAAAGGGCTTGCATGTTGGAGTCGAAGCAAGGTTAAGTTCATGGCTTTGAACCGATGCATGGATTTGATGTGAGGTTTCGGGAGGATGGATTCAAAGGTAGGAATGCAGGGTGGATACGAAGCTAGGCGAAGTCAAGGATTCGAAGGCAGGCCATTATGATGGATCCGAGGGAGATGGAGTCGAAGCGGGCACTGGCTGATGGATTCGAACATGTAAGCAGTGATGGATTCGAAGGAAGGATATTGGATGGGTTCGAACTCCATGGTTTCGAAGTAGATGGGTCCGAAGTTGATGGTTTCGAAGTACTTCAACGTGATGGGTTCGAACCAGACAATGACTACCTTTCTCAAATTGAATCCATCATATCTTGATCATACGAACTCGGATTGACTTGAAATTTGAAATGCGGACTTCTATGATCTTTCTTGTCGTGTCCTATCAATCGTGGCCCGTTCCAGACTCGGAAAAAATTCATCGATATCCATAGCGAAGTGAAGTACAACCAATCTCTGAGACGAACTGTCTTCTGTTTTTTATCGATCCTTTGTTATCACGGCTTTGCTAAAAAGCGGGATAACATCATTCATTTTATAACTTCACAAATCGTAGATTCTATTCTTTTATAAAATCCATTTATTACATCGTTTTAAAACGTCTTTAAAACTCCTTTATAATTCCATCACTCTGATTTATGAAAATCCAAATTTTTTTTTAAATCTTACATATAAAGCTTTTATAATAAATTCAAAAATCATCATTTAAATTATTTTATAAAATAATCAACTTCATAATTCCAAAAATCACCTTTCAACTATATTTCTCAAAACATAAAAAAATTTGATATAAACTTTCAACCTATTAACTCCGCTTTATCAGTTACTCAGTGACCTAAAAGTGGTACCGACCTAACGACTTAAGAGGTTACGACCTAACGACTTAAAAGGTTACGACCTAACGACTTAAGGAGTGGACGACCCAACAACTTAAGATGTGGGGCGACCTAACTGTTCAACGACCTAATTACTTAAAGAGGTTTGCGACCTAATGAGTTCAGTGACCCGGGGGTCCGCGACCCAGCGACCTAAAAGGGGAACGACCTAACCATGTGTTCGACCTAAAAAGTACAGCGACTTAACGACCTAAGGAATGGGGCGACCCACGACCTAACAAGTTAAGGGACATTACAGTTTAACGACTCATCCTAGGTCGCTAGGTTGGTTGTCTCGGCCTTGTAAAGTTACTGGCTGCTCCCTTAGGTCACCGCCGACTTACGACCTGCATTAGGTCGTTCACGATCTAGTACTTGGTAAATAAATGATGTCGCTCCCTCTTAAGTCGCTACAGCCTATCAGCTAGTTCAGATGACAGTAGAAGGACCAGTTAAGTCGTTGCTCGCTTCCCCTTAACTCGACAGCGACCTACGACCTATCTTAAGTCGTGCGTAACCTATACCTCACCTAGAAAATCTCCTATAAATACGGCATATGCTCCAACATTAAGGGGACTTTTTTCCAATCATTTTCTTCCAAGCATCGAGACTCTGCCATCATCAAGCCGAGCCTTACTCCAACATTCTAAACTCACAAGAAGCTTCAGTCAACTTCAAACAGGGATTCAACATATTCAACCATGAATTCGGAGAACTCTCTTGCATCGAAGTTTTTCTAGCTACTTGTCTTTTGAAGTGAATTTTAATTGAAGGAAATTGTAAAGGATTGTAATCATATCAGCAATAAAAAAAGGATTGAAGTGGACGTAGGCTTGATTATAATCCAAACCACTATAAACTCTGTGTCTCTTACTGTTTTTTCAGTGAATTACTGCTTTTTCTGATTCCCGTGTTAACGGGTGGTGCTTTCATTCAATCTCTATTTGCATCGCGGTGTTGGCGTCTGACTTTTTACGTTAACATTTTTAGTGCTTTCATTGAGAGCCTAACTCAGGATACTATCATCATAGCTTCATAGAAATTTGTAGAAAGGATCTCTCTTAAAACCAGGAGTTTATCGAAAATAATGGCCCCCGGAAGAAAACGCAAGTCTGTTAGATCTGATGATGTTCGCGAGACTACTGCCACTTCTTCTCCTTTAAGTCAAACAACTCCAACCATCGGAGTTACACGGGCAGAGCTGGATGCCATGGTATCTAGGCTACATCGACAAATGGAAGCTCAGAATAACCTAATGATGGAAAGGTTGAATGCTTTATTTGAGGCAAACCGCCAGCCGGCAACTAAGGAGGGAAACCTTGCCGATGAAGTGCAGAATGTGGAAGAAAGGAATATCCCTCAAAGGCCAGCTGACCCAGTGGAAAGGACACCTCCCCAAGCCGGAGGATCGGGGCCGCAACCAACCCTCCGTGAACGATTGTCAAGACAGAATTCATAGAATATGGCTGATGTTTGTCCCGCTGAGCCTCAAAATGATGAAGAGTATTTCTCAGGCATGGTTCGTCAGATTATGAAGGAAAGTATGCAGAGAAATGAAGATGAGAAAGAATGGGGTTTCGCTCCGAGCAAAACTCCATTCACTGAAAAGATCCTAAAGGCAGAATTCCCAAGGAAGTTTGTCCCTGCAACTATTCCAGCTTACAAGGGAACAAGCGATCCTAATGAGTTTCTGTATAAGTATGATTGGAACATGACGGGCGCCAGAGCCTCTGATGAAATCAAATGCCGATATTTTCCGGTATACGTGGAAGGAGTTGCTTTACTTTGGTTCTCGAAGCTGCCGGTCCGATCGATAGACCAATTTTATGGTTTGACTCGGAAATTCAAGGAACAGTTTCATTTGTAGGCGTCAATGGAAAAGGATATAATGTCGTTATCCAGCTTGGAGCAGAATCCTGGAGAATCCATTAGAGTTTTCTTGAATCGCTTCAATATAGCTCTGGCTGAAGTGGACAATGCGGAGCCGAGAAAGATTTTGACGTACCTGATGAAGGCTATTGATAAGACAAGTGAGTTCGGGAGGTGGTTGAAAATGAAGGAACCAAATTCACTTGACAAGTTTTATAAGAAAGCCGATGATTTCATGCGCCTGAAAAACCTCCAAGCACCGGCTAAGGTGGTACCGTCAAGGGCTGGAAATAGTAATGCTGTTACGAATAAGAAGGAATTTGGCAATCAAAAGAGGAGGAACGATGCCTAGAAAAAGCAAGAAGATGCAAAGAGAGGACGTCCCTTCAATTTTACCCCTCTGACTGATACCCTAGAAAACATCTACTTTGCAAATAAAGACATGGTCGAATTCCCCGCACCAGCTAAGCAAAGAGTTAATGGGAAAGCTGAGAAGAATGGAAGGTTTTGCCGGTTCCATAGCCAACCTGGGCATGATACTAATGAGTGCCGTCACTTGAAGGAGGTAATTGAGGAACTATTGAAGGAAAAAAAGCTCCAGCAAAATGTAAAAAGGAACAATAATTGCCCAACCTCGTCAACTCAAGGACAACAGATTCCTGTTCATCGTCCTAGCTCAAGTGAAAATGCGACAGCTCATGAATCAGAGAGGCTTGTTATAAATGTGGTTACAGGGGGCCCTCACCCAGCTGGCAGGAGTTGGGGTGAGATGGAAAGATACGCCCGTGCTTTGAAGTATGCACCGACAGATGAAAGTGTTTTTGTGTTAGAAGATGCCGCAACCCTGAAGCTGTAGAAAACTTTTAATGATGACATTATATTCAGTGCTAGGGATTCGATTGGTGTTGAAGCTCCTACCATTGATCCTTTGGTCATCTCCGCTGCCATTGGGCCAGCTACTGTGAAAAGAGTTCTGGTTGACTGTGGAGCTTCGCGCAACATTCTCTTCAAGAAGACTTTCGATCAGATGAAGATTCCAATGGCTGACGTTCAAGCTTCATCACTGAAGATTGCTGGTTTTACTGGGGAGCAGAAACAGCCAATTGGGACTATCGATTTGTTCGTAGAGCTGGGAGAGGGGCAGAGGAAAGTGGCTCGAAAACAGACCTTTGTTATTGTTGAAGAATTTTCTGCCTACAATGCCTTCCTAGGCCGACCAACTCTTGCAGCATTTAAAGCTATTCTTGCCCCATGGTGTCTGACCATAAAATTCCCCACAGATAATGGAGTCGGTGTGGTGAAAGGGGATCAAAACGCTGGGCGGGAATGTTATGTTACAGAGTTGCGTGAAGCGAGGAAGAGAGAAATGGGAAAAGATGCGGCATCCCCAGTCCGCATCAAAGAATCAACCTTGTAGCAATTACAGGGTGGACCCTGCACAGGCGAACATAGCGGTGCACGAAGAGAGATGGATCCCAGAAAAGCCAGTGCAGGGGAGAATAGAGTGGTACCGGTTGAAGTGACAGTGTCGGTACCTGTTGACCCGAAAGACCCGAACAAAGTGTTGAATGTGGGTTCACAGCTTAGTGCAACGGTTCAAAATGTTTTGATATCATTTTTGAAAGCTAATCTGGATGTATTCGCTTGGACTCATGCCGATATGTGTGGAATATCTCCAGAAATTGCAGTACATACCTTGAATATTGATCCAAAGTTTACATGGTAAAGCAGAAAAGGAGAACTCAAGGTCCTGAAAGGTCAGCAGCATTGAAAGAAGAGGTTGATCGGCTCATGGAGAATGGTTTTATCAGGGAATCCACTTATCCGAATTGGGTTTCAAATCCAGTACTGGTTAAAAAAAAGCTAATGGGAAATGGAGAGTGTGCATTGACTTTTCAGATCTAAACAAAGCCTGCCCCAAAGACTGCTTCCGGTTACCCAGGATTGACCAGTTGGTGGATGGAACGGCGGGGCTTGAATTGTTATCTTTTATGGATGACTACTCCGGATATAACCAGATCATGATGCATGAGCCAGATCAAGAGGACACGGGCTTTATCACCGATGTTGGCCTTTACTGCTACAGAGTCATGCCTTTCGGACTTAAGAATGCGGGGGCAACTTACCAAAGACTTGTTAATGCCATGTTTAAACCGCAGATTAGAAAGACTATGGAAGTTTACATCGATGATATGCTGGTAAAGTCAAAGAAAGCGGTGGACCACCTGGATCACTTGGCAGAGATGTTCTCAATCCTCCGAAATTACGGTATGAAGCTGAATCCTTTGAAGTGTTTATTTGGGGTAGAATCTGGAAAGTTTTCGGGTTTCATTGTAAGTGCAAGGGGCATTGAAGCTAATCCTGCTCAGGTAACTGCCTTAAGAGAAGTCAAAGCTCCTAGAAGGAAGAAGGAATTGCAAAGTGTCAATGGAAAAGTTGCTGCCGTGAGTCGGTTCATTTCCAAAGCTACTGATAAATGCATTCCATTCTTTGATGCTCTAAACAAAGGGAGAAAAAACTTTGACTGGACTCTTGAATGCCAGAAAGCTTTCGATGAGCTGATTCGCCACACGGAAACACCTCCTATACTTTCTAAGCCCGACAATGGTGAAGATCTTTTTGTATATTTGGCGATCTCGTCTCATGCCCTCAACGCAGCTTTGGTACGAGAGGATGCGAAAAATCAACGTCCGGTTTACTACATCAGCAAGAGATTCAATGGGGCAAAAAAGAACTATTCGAAGTTGGAAAAGCTTTCCTATTGTCTACTAATTGCGTCAAGAAAATTGAGGCCATATTTTCAAGCTCATCCAATCAAAGTCCTCACTGATCAGCCTCTGAAGCAAGTCCTCTTTCGCCCTGTGACTTCGGGTCGCCTCTTGAAATCTAATATTGAACTCAGCCAATATGACGTCACTTATCATCCCTGGAGAGCAATCAATGGACAAGCTTTGGCAGACTTAATTGCGGAATGTACAGACAAAGGTGATAGTGAGGAAGTAGTGACCGACAATCCTTCAATCCGGCGGAAATTGTATGTTGATGGAGTAAGAAATGATTACTGTTCCGGGGCCGGGGTTGTGCTTGAAACCCCTGAAGGACGGTCACTGTGTTATGCTTTAAGATTGGAATTCCCTTCGACAAACAACGAAGCAGAGTATAAAGCTCTTATTGCTGGTTTGAGAATTGCTAAAGAACTGAACGTCAGGGCATTGCAGATCCTCAGTGATTGACAGCTTATTGTGTGTCAAGTCAAGAAAGAGTTTCAAACCAAAGGAGGAAATCTGCCCGCTTACTTGTCAAGAGCCTGGGAGCTTCTCGAGGACCTGGACCATTATACGATAAACCATATACCTCGGGAAGAAAACATGAAGGCAGATTCCCTCGCAAAGTATGCAAGCACTGGCGAAGCTCAATTATTGGGATTAGTTCCTGTGGAAATCCTGTCAACTCCAAGCATTGATGAAATGAATATTGACTGGATAATGACTGTATCACAGGAGCGAGAATCATGGATGACTCCGATACTGGAATACCTTCGCAACGGTTCTCTACCAGAAAACCCAAGAGAACGGCAGAAGTTGTTAGGAAAAGCATCCAGATTTGTAATTCAAGATGGCCGATTGTATAGGCGGGGATTCTCAATGCCATTACTCCGATGTGTGACCAAGGAAGAAGCTGAAACAATTCTAACGAGGTACACGGAGGAGAGTGTGGAGACCATTCAGGAGGTCAAACTTTAGTAAAGAAAATTCTCCTTTATGGATATTTTTGGCCGGATATTAATTGTGATGCCGCGAGTTACACCCGAAAATGTGACCGATGCCAGAGATTTGCAAAAATCCCAAGAGCACCTTCCACTAAGATAACATAGATGGTCAGTCCATGGCCATTTGCTATTTGGGGAATAGTTCTCATCGGGCCTCTGCCAACTGAAAAATCCGATATCAGATATGCTATTGTTGCTGTTGATTATTTTACTAAATGGGCTGAATCTGAACCCTTAACTACTATTACCTATAAGAAAATGATAAACTTTATAAATAAGAATATCATTTGCAGGTATGGAGTGCCTCAAATGATAATCACAGACAATGGAACCCAATTTGAATGTAACGAGTTCCAAGATTTTTGCCAGAAATTCAAGATCCAGAAAAGTTTCTCAGCAGTGGCTCATCTGTAGGCAAACGGGAAAGTTGAAGCAGTAAACAAAATTATCAAATCAATTATCAAAAACCAGCTGGAAAAAGCAAAAGGTGGTTGGGTCGATAGACTTCCGCTAGCACTATGGGCATATAGAACTACACATAAAACTGCGATGGGGCACACTCCATTTTCATTGGCATATGGATCAGAGGCAATGATTCCGGTAGAAATAGATGTCCCTTCACATAGAAAAATCCATTTCAATCAAGCCGAAAATGAAAAGCTACAACTTGAAGCCCTTGACTTCCTTGATGAAAAAAGGGTAGAAGCTGAGCTCAGAATTGCGGCTCATCAGCAAAGAATAGCCAGGCACTTCATTTCCAAAGTTCGTCGACGCAGCTTTGAAGTTGGGGATCTAATCTTAAAAAGAATTATGACACCTACAGGCGTGCTTGGACAAAACTGGGAAGGGCCATATGTTGTAAGCCAAAAACTTCTTGATGACACATTCAAACTTGTAACTGTCGAAGGTGACCCAATTCCAAGAGCTTGGAACAACAATCATTTGCGCCCATATTTTACTTAAAGGCTTTAATGAAATATTGTAAATGAAATATTGTAAAAGAATGATGAATGTATGATTCTTGTATTGAAAGCCGTTGTAAAGTCAGTGAAAGCGAGTAATAAGAATTATAAAGTGGATGTAGGCCCAGTTTTAGGCCGAACCACTATAAATCTTGTGTTCTTTACTATTATAGACTGCTTTGCTTTATTTCGATATATAAAATACGTCAATTATATTACTAAAATGTCGATTTAATAATGCAGGCCATAAAAACAAAGCTTACCCATCACAAGACCAAGCAATCCTCGACATCACCAACAAGGAAACGCTAAGCCGTTCAAAATTTCCGTACTCAAATCCTACGAAAGAAGTGCTTCGAACAAAAGTTAGCGATTCGGCTGGAAGTGGGCCATTGCTAACTAACTGTGCATGTTTGTACAAACGAGCATCCAGTTAAATAGCCTGTGTCTTCCACCACCAACTCGCTTAACTACGAAGCATGTTTCTTTGGACAAGGGAAATTGTTGGCAACTAAAAAGGAAGGGTATTTGGAAAAGATAACGGGGATCGCTGATATGAATAGATGACAAAGAGACATGGGCAAGCAAGCATCAAACAACAAAAGACCTCTTCGGAGGCACAAGCCCTCTTCGAAGGCACAACTCTTCGGAGGATAAAGACCTCAAACGGGGCATGCCAGAAGACTTTCTCAACAAAAAAAAATTTGTATGGAATGACCGGAAGCACCTTCCCAAGTGGAAGGCAAGGCGCTTGTTTACTAGCTGAGACAGTTTGCGCAGACAAGCGTCTAAGTAACTTGCGTCCGCCCCATGAATCCGTACGATGACCGGAGGCACCTTCCCAAGTGGAAGGCAAGGCGCTTGTTCACTAGTTGAGACAATCTGCGCAAATAAGCGTCCAAGTAACCTACGTCCGCCCCGTGAATCTGGCCAACCACGAGGAAGAAACTTCCAGGTAGACTCGGAGGCACACATTCCACGGAGATTTGAAATAAAACTCCACAAGTGCTGGAATGTGAAAAGCCCTCTTCGGAGGCCCATTTCACCATAGTTGAAATGCCAAAAGACCTCGAGCGGGCCTCGCCAGAAAAAGAGAGTTCTTTCTCGACATAAAGTTGCGGACTAATCGGTGGCACAGAACACTTGTGTCCGCCCCGTGAATCCATCCAACTAAGAGAAAGAAGCTCCAAATTTCCAGGCAAAAGCCCTACTCAAAGGCACACATTTCACCGTGATCTGAGATAAAACTTCACACGAGTCGAAATGTGAAAAGCCCTCTTCGGAGGCCCGCTTCCCAACAAACAGGGAAAAGATAAAAGCCTCTCCCAAGAGCCAGAAACAAAAAGACCTCTTCCCAGAGGCACAATTAAACAAAAAGACCTCTTCCTAGAGGCACAACCAAAAAAAAAAGACCTCTTCCCAAAGGCACAATCAAAAACTCTCTTCAGAGGCTCAAGCAGGTTGAAGCCCCTTTTTCGGAAGGCCCACTGCACTATGAAGTGAAATTCACTTGCCAAAGCAAAAGTGACTTTTTTCAAAAAGTGAAGTGTAAAATCTTTACAACAAAAAAAAAGAAAGAGGAGACTCCTCCAATATGAAGTGCATTCTACTAAAATATAAAAATATTTTCTTGGAACGGAAATATTATCGTATAAAGTACAAATGCAAACTTCCTTCAAATGGATGAGTTGTTCCTTAAAGGAAGAGTACAAGTCTTCTAGAAATAGAAGAGTTGTTCTCTGAAACTTTGCTAATGTGAAATAGATTGCAATAAACCATGGTATGGGGGCAATACAGTATAGTCATCACAAAAATGAAGACAATCCTCAATAAACATACCATAGGTTTACTGCAACCTCACATAAAGAGGATAATGAAACTTGCATAAAAACAGAAAGTAAAAGCGTTCTCAAATACAGACAGAAATTTGTATAAGTAAAAGAACCATTTTATTCCATACTATGAGAATTTTATACATATTTAGGTTTCAAAGTAAAAGAAAGCGGGGACCGGTACCCGCACAATCTCCAGTCAACACAAGCTTATATACATGCAAAAAAGCAAAAAGTAAAGCAAAGAAGGGAAAGCGGGACTCATCACTTCTTTCTCCCACCACCTTTAGAGCCTTCACCCGGCTTAATACGTAATTTTTCAGGCTGGCTTGGGAGAGTTGGGGGAGAAGGAGAGAGAGCTAGTGTTGGATCAACTTCCGTTTCCTTTTCGGTAACAGAAATGCTTCTCCCTTTCTTCTTTGAAGTTGTACGCTTCCTCCTCCTCTTTGAAGAAGACTAAATCCCCGGAGTGATAAGAGGAGACAATCTTATGTCATCAGAAAGGGTTCGCTCCGGAGACACTTCACCTCCTTCAAGTCCTTCGGCCTTCTGCTCCTGCGAAGCGGTTGGATCGTCCAAGTCTTTAAGGGCTTCTATTAATTCTTCCTGCGATCCCGGCTGGGAAGTAAGAGTGATTTGAAAGGATGGAGGAGGAACAACTGGAGGGGGAGAAGCTTCTATGACACTAGGCGATTTTGCTACAGAAGAAAAGCAAAAAATGTTAGTATCTCTCGTGAAGATAGGAGATAACGGCTCATCGAGTCTTAAGTAATAAGCAAGAAATTCATCAAACTCGGCCTAAGCAAATGAGTAATCTGCTTGACCTGGTTCGACGTTCATATTACCTGGAGAAGTGGGCTTCCTAATGTCAACTTCATAAGCTTGTACTTCAGTGCTTTCTTCGCCTTCATCTCCACCCTGTGCACTTGTAATCTCAGTTATGACATTAGCAGGGGACGGAGAATGGGAACCGGAGCCTGTGATATCAACGTCGGCCGAAATTGGAGGAGGGACAGGGGCAATTAATGTTGCTTCTTTCTCTGGATACTCCTCTCTCATCATCCCAGCACACTCTCTAGCAAGCTGCTCTTTTCCTCTGGCAAGGGCTGCACGAGCCCCGTCATCCAGATAATGTTCCTCGAGTTCTTCTTCGGCATACCCAACATCTTTAAGCATATCAAGCGCAGCTTTCCATACTTCAACCAAAGTGATTTCCTATTTGGGGCCCAAAAATGCGAGACTGCCACGCCCTAGGACACTTTGCAAGTAGAAGTCAAACAAAGTCGAACTGACATCGGCTTTAGTGGCATGATGAGCTTCTTCAGCTGCAATTTTACCGGCAATAGCCTCATCGCGCTCTTTCTCAACCATAGCAAGTCGAGTTTTTAATGTCTCAATTTCGAGGTTCTGGGAGCTGGTCTATTGTCGCAACTGTGCAACTTCAACGCGATAATCTTTTACAACCTTTCCCTGCCACTTGAGTTTATCTTCGGCCTCTCGTTGGATAGCATGAGCATCCCGCACTTGTTGCTGAAGCACACTTTCCCTTTGAGAGTAGGAAGTGGAGAAAGTAGCAAGCTCCTCTTTAAGTTTTCCAACTTCTGCTTCAAGCTTTTCATTATAAGAGGCGATGCTCCTCAACTCTACGTCATGTTGATCGAGAGTCTTTTACCATTCAGATTTATCGTTCTCCATGGTCAACATAGCCTCAAGGTTCGCGCGATTCACTCTCTGGAGTTCGTCAACAAGTTTCTACCAATTCGACATTCTCTCAATATCAAGCTTGACAGCATCAAGATTTTGCAACATGGCTGGTTTGTCGATTGGAACCAGATCAAGATCAAAGCGAACTCCCTTCAAGCACAAGTTTGGAAATCGGCTTTGAAGAGTAGCTGGGCCAGGTCAAACCTGATATGAGGGCCTGCCAATGATCGTCTGAATGTCGGTACGAGCGAGAGCGGGAGATTGAGGAGGCACTGAAGCAATGGGCTCTTTAAGAATGTTAGATGATGACTTTTCACCATGCTTGGTCCGTTTGCTCGAATCTTCGGCAGCGTGGCTCTTTCCTTTGTCATCATTGGATTTTCGTTTAAGGGAATCACCCTCTCGTGGGAAGAGTCGTGACGTTCATCCCCTCTCTCGTACCGTTCTTCGTATGTTCTTCTCTCCTGAGCTTTTCGAGCAGCCCTCTCTTCATCAGTTTCCCTATGAGGGGGAAGATAGCGCCTGTAATCATATTGACTGCGCCTTCCATACTGCTTAAAGTTATCATAATACGAGCCACTTCGCCACATTGGAGAACCTAAAATTAAAAAAAAACATAACTTGAGAATCTTCAAATTGCAAGGAGTTAAGTGCATATAAGTGCTGAAAAATCCTAAGTGTGTGCAACGTGCAGACTAGCGCGTTGAACTGCGAACCACTCCTCTGTTTTGAAGGAATGATGGGGGTAGTAGCTAACATCAACTCTTGAGTCGACGGGATCTGTTGCAAAATAGAAGTTACTTCAACCACTGAAGAGGAAACCCTAGTGGCAACAGGATCATCTTTGAAGAGTTCCTGTGAGGTGATAAATAGGTCACTCAATCCTTCAAAAGTGTCGTCCCCGCTCCGCTTGGCAGGACTTATTTTCCTGACTCCTCCATCACCGGACTTCCCTGAATGTTGGGGGGATTCTCGAGGCTCTTCTTCTTCAATGACCGGGGCAAGTGAAAATTTGCCAGATGACCCCGCGACATCAGTAGAAGTAGAGCATTTCACCAGAGAAGCTTTAGGAGCAGGATCATTCAGTGTAGGCTCCTTAACAGAAACTGGGGCATCCGGTGCCTCGGCCGGAGAATCAGGAACTTCGTAAGGCTGAGTAGAGCGGGAAGGGTGTAAGAGTCCGAATTGATGAAGGAACTCGTCTCTTAGCAAAAACTTGATACTTCTCTCCTCAGCCGCCGCAGCGTTAAGCCTCTCAAAAGTCTTCTTATGGCTTGGATCTCTACAAAGAGGAGGAAGGACTGCAAAAGTAGACAGCGAGGTTAACATTTAGCAATTTGGATCTCGCAATGCTCAGAAGAGGAAAGAATGGGGATAAGTAAGATTACCCCTACTCTCCAGATAGCGTAGAATCCCTGGAGGCAACGGACAAAGAAGAACTGGTTTAGGAAACCATGAGCACTATCAGGGAGATCGGTGATAAGCTTGCGTTTTTTGGCGCTCCTCACGTATATAATGGAAGGATGGTCTTTGTTTCTCGCAAATGTGCATAAATAGCAGATTTCTTCAAAGCTTGGGAAGCCATCAAGCGTCCTTCTGAAGAGAATGCATAATCCCATCAAAATGGTATAGCCGTTGGGGTGCAATTGAAAAGGAGAAATAGCCAATCGGTGAAGGATTTGTTGGAGAAAACTGTTGAAAGGAGGAATGGCTCCACAAAGGCACATTTGGCGGTTAACGGCAACAAACCCAAAGGGAGGACTGTCAGCAGAATCATTTGGCCCTGGGAGAATAGCATCTGCTTCTACAATCCCAAATTAGGCGCGTAACTGGTTAAACACCTGGTAACTCAGGGTAGTTGGAGTTCTTTCTGGTGGGTTGACCAGTGGACCCGCCATCGGGAGGGCCTCTCCAGTTGGTACTACTCCTTCTTCTTGATGAGAAGCCATTCTACATAAGCAGCTGGATATTCAAATATGAAAGTGCACGTTTCCTAAATGTGTGAAGTGTTGTGCAAAACTAGTAGAGTGACAAGCAAACATGACTGAAATTAAATTAATAAACATGACAAATTTCAGGACTTGTCCGAATACAAGTGCAGTATCGATGCAAAAAATCAGCTCTAGTTGATTATTATCGCTTTACTACTTCACTTGAATTCGTTCATTCGCAGCATTTCATATGATTTCTTTAAGTTGATTATATTTTATCGACTAATCTTTCATTTGATGTGGGCAATCAGTGGCATTATATTCACCCTAGTTTTCTACAAATGTTATATTTAACAGGTTATTGGCATCGAATTTGGTATAGTTTGTTAAGAAAGCATAGCAAAGTACAACGAAGTTCAAACAATTCAAAGTTCAAGCAATTCGGAGTTTAGGCAATTCAGTCCTGCAGTTCAAGTTAAGCACTCAAGTTGAGATTATGCTTCTAAGTGTGAGTTCGAGTTGAGCATCCAAGTACTAAACAATCCACGACCTAAGATGTTAACGTAAAAATCAGACGCTAACACCCCGGTGTAGATTGAAGTTGAGTGAAAGCACCACCCAAATACACGGGAACTACAAACAAGTAGAGAAATCACAGAAAAAACAGAAAAAACAACAGTTTTTATAGTGGTTCGGCTTAGAGTAAGCCTACGTCCACTTTAACTCTCTTTATTAATGAATTGATTACAACTTTTACAACAGTCTTCAATTACAATTCCTATGAGACAAACAACTAGAACTTTGATGTAGAAGGATTCTTTAAATCCATGTAGATTGTGTTAGATTTCCTCTCGAAGTTAGTTGAGATGTCTTTCGTACTTGAAGTGTTGAGTGAGTCGAGAATTCTACAGAGTATTGGCGCTTCAAGAGATCGGCCAAAAAAGTCCTTTTCATGTTTGAGGTAGGTTGGTATTTATAGGAAAATCTCCCTCCTTAGGTCGTAAGTCGTGACCGGTCTAAGGTAATTTATGGCCGGTCTAAGGTAAGTCGTGGCCGACTCGTCTGGCCCCTCCATGGTTTCACATAGGTTCATTTGCACAAGTCCTAGGTCGCCTCCGAGTCAACACTACCTCTTCTTAGTAATATGGCATCGGGCTTATATTCAGTGGCTTTAGATCGTGGATGAGTTAACTTGGTAAGTCGCAAGTCACGGTCCAACTGGTAAGTCCTGGATCGTGTACGAGTTAAGAAGCCACCGTGCTAAGTAGCTGCATTGAAATTACCTTCCTTCGCTTAGGACGTGATCGACTTAACATTGGTCATAGGTCGGCCGCGACTTAGGTAGGTAGCTATCTAGGGTCGGCGTTCTATAAGTCTTAGGTTGGTACACATGTTAGAGCATTGGGTCGGCACCTCTCTTAAGTCGGTATCCCTTTTCGGCCTTAGGTCGGCATTCCTGTTAAGGCAGTTAGGTCGGCAACCAGTTAAGTCGGCAATCTCCCTAGACTGTTAGGTCGGTATCTATGTTGAGTCGGTAGCCTTTTTAAAGTATTAGGTCGGCATACTCCTTAGGCCTTAGGTCGGCACCCCTGTTAAGCCTTAGGTCGGCATCTCTTTTAGTCTTAGGTCGGTATCGTTTCAAGTCGCTGAGTCAAAACCGAGGCGGATTTAACAATTGCCCCTCGAAGTATACGCGTACTGGTTAGGTCGTGTGCTTCGATATCCTCTAACTCGTCCACTCTTTAGGTCGGTAGGTCGTGTACGACCTAACAGTTTGGTCACACGCGCCGCTTCAGGTCTCTCTACTATAGGTCGCATATTCTCTCCTTTCTTCTCATTACTTACTCTCTTGCTTCTGCCATTAAAGACTTTCTCAAGCTCCAAAAGGCGATTCAATTCCAAACAATCACCGATAATCTTTGTTGTTCATCAGGTAATTAAAGCCTGCTCTTCTCTTGATCCCTTATTGCCATCGATTCACCAATTCTATTCAAACCGAACCCACCTCTTGCGCGCTGCTTTACTACGAACCTCATTGCGCCAGCAATTTGTGAGGTCGAGTTTGCTTGGTTTTGGCTCTAAATGATCGACGAGATAATGGAGATGGTGTACTGCTTCTGGCTAGTTGATTTTGATTTGCGTTAGGATGGCTAAGCATTGAATTTGGGTGATTTTGAACTGACTTAGTGGATGATCCGATATCATGAATGAGACAGCGTGAATGGAGTGAGGCTTCTTTGTGGATGGAGCGGTTAGCGGGTTAACAGGTTGAGGGGAATGAGATACTGACCTGGACGCGACCCAGTAATTTTGGGTGACCTAACCTTTGGCCGCCCTTACCCTTAAATTGTAGCCGAATTAGCCCTTGGGGGAAATCTGCCAATCTAATCTTCTACCGATTTAACCTTGAACCGTGGCCGAGTTAAACAATAAACCATGGCCGAGTTAACCCTTAAGCCATGACCGAGTTATCCCTTAAACCGTGGCCGAGTTATCCCTTGAACCGTGGCCGAGTTAACCCTT
This sequence comes from Allium cepa, assembly GCA_030765085.1. Classification (NCBI taxonomy): domain Eukaryota; kingdom Viridiplantae; phylum Streptophyta; class Magnoliopsida; order Asparagales; family Amaryllidaceae; genus Allium; species Allium cepa. The sequence goes on along the minus strand of CM060943.1, from coordinate 946,521,852 downwards.
GGAGAATTTCACACCACTTTTTGAGCCAGAGCCTTCTTCCTTGCTATTCTTCACGACCTAAAGAACTGCCGCTTTAAGGAACCAGAAATCTAATCTTAACTCGCGAGAGATTCCTTGGGTCGCAGCCGAGTTAACACTTGGATGCCCAACTCGAATTCTCACTTAAAAACATAGTTCCAATTTGAATTCTTAACTTGATCTATTGCACTGAACTGCTTAAATTTTGGATTGCTTTAACTTTGTTGCTTTATTTCACAGACCACATTGTCTCATAGGCTAACAACCTGCTGAAAACAACAATCACAAAAACCAAGGCGAATATACTTCCACTGACTGCCCACATCAAATGACAGATTAGTCGACATAAAGTAATCAACTTAAATACACTGTATGAAATGTTATGAACCAATCAACTAAAGTGAAGTATTAATTCAAAGCATTGCTAACTCAAACTGATTTGTTTGCATCAACATTACACTCGCATATTAAAATAACGTACCCTGGACTTTATAATTGACAAATACTTGCTAGTTTTTACTCCAGTTACATTTGCTCATTGCTTGATTGATTTTACACAACACTCCACACACTTTAGGAAACGTGCACCTTCATGTTTGAATATCCAGTTGTTTGTGTAGAATGACTTCCCACCGAGAAGAAGAAGGGGTAGCTCAAGCTGAAGAGACCTTCCCGATAGCTATTCCCATAGAGAATCCTCCAGAGAGAACTCCGACTATCCTAACCCCGAGAGCGTTTATTCAGCTGCGTACTCAATTTGGTTTTGCTGAAAATGATGCCATACTTCCCGGGCCAAATGATACTGCCGACAGTCCTCCTCATGGTTTTGTTGCAGTCAATCGTCAAATGTGCTTAAGCGGGGTGATTCCTCCTTTCAACGACTTCCTCCGAACCCTTCTCCTTCAGTTGACAATCTCTCCATTCCAACTTCATCCTAATGGCTGCGCCATTTTGATGGGGTTGTGTGTTTTGTTTAGGAGAACTCTTGATCGCTTGCCGAGTTTTGAAGAAATTCGCTACTTATGCTCGTTTGCAAATAGTAAAGACCATCCTTCCCTCGTTATCGTGAGAAGTTCTAGAAATCGCAAGCTTATTTCTGATCTTACAGAAAGCGTTCATGGATTTTTGAACCATTTTTTCTTCGCTCGCTGCCCCCTAGAGTTTTATGCCATCTGGAGAGTAGGAAGTAAGATTACATGTTTCTTATTTCTCCATTTCCACACTTTTCCGAGATCCGAATTATCAATTGCTAATCTCATTCTTTGCTCTTTTCAGCACTTCCTCTCCCTTCTAGAGACCCAATCCATAAGCAAGTTTTTGAAAGACTGAGTGCCGTGGCCGCGGAAGAGAGAAGTGCAAAGTTTTTGTTGAGGGATGAATTTTTGCATCAGTACGGGCTTTTACACATCTCTCGCTCTGCACATCCTCATGAGATCCCAGACTCCCCAGCTAGAGCATCAGATGCCCTGGTTTCTTCTCATGCACCCATACCAAAAGATCCCGCTTCCGAAGCTTCTCTAGTAAAATGCTCTACTACTGACGATGTTGCGGGGTCATCTGGCAAATTCACACTTACCCCAGTTATTGAGGAAGAAGAGCCTTAGGGATCTCCCCAACGTTCGTAGAAGTCCGGCGAAGAAGCCAAGAGAACAAGCCCTGTTAGGCAGAGCGGGGATGACACTTTCGAAGGGTTGAGCGACCTCTTCTCCACCTCACAGGAGATCTTTAAAAATGACCCTGCCACTACTAGGGTTTCTTCTTCAGTAGTGGAAGCGACTTCTTCCTTGCAATAAGCTCGGTCGACCCAAGAGTTGACGTTAACTATCACCCCCACAACTAATCTGCAATCGAAGAGTGGTTCGTAGTTTGACGCGTGTAGCTTGCACATCACACACACTTAGAATCCTTCGGCACTTTTATACTCCTAAATCTTTGTACTTTGAAGATTCTAAAGTTATGCTTCTTTTCTCTGTAGACTTTTAAGACTTGTCTCTCTTTTTTTTATTTCAGATTCTCCGATGGGACGCAACGGCACTTACTATGACGACTTCCAGCGCTACGGGAGGCGTAGCCAATATGATTATGGGCGCTACCTTCCCGTTCACAGAGAAACCGATGAAGAGAGAGCCGCTCAAAAGGCTCAGGAGAGGAGGGCTCAAGAAGAGCGTTATGAGAGAAAAGAAAGGGAGGAGCGCCATGATTCTTCCCAGAGAGGTGACGATTCTCACAAGAGAAAGTCGCATGATGATTGGGGAAAAAGCCACATAGTTGAGGACCCAAGAAAGCATGCCCGGCACGGTGAAAAGCATGCTTCTACAACTCCTGAAAAGGTCACTGCCCCCGTCTCACTTGACATACCTTCTGGCTCCCCTGCTCTCGGGAAGACAGACATTCAAACAATAATCAACATGCCTAAATTCCAAGTTGGATCAGGCCCGGCTACTCTGCAAAGACGATTCCCGCACTGGTGCCTGAAGGGAGTGCGGTTCGATCTTGACTTGGTCCCTATTGAATGCCATGCTACGAAATCTCGATGCCGTCAGGCATGATATTGAAAGGATGTCGAACTGGAAAAAGCTTGTTGACGAGCTTCAAAGGGTCAACCGTGCGAATATAGAGGCCATGCTTACTATGGAGAATGATAAGGCCGAATTGCAGAAGGTTCTTGAGCAGCATGATACCAAAATGAGGAGCATCACTACTTACAATGAAGAACTTGAAGCGAAAGTTGAGGAACTTAAACAAAAGCTTGCTACTTCTTCTACCACATATACTCCAAAAGAAGAAGTACTTCAAAAGCAAGTTCGCGATGCTCATGCCGCTCAGCGACATGCCGAGGCACAACTTGAAGCTGAGCAGAAAACAGCGGGAAGGTATCGAGCTGAGGTTACAGAGTTACGGGAGAAAGTCAACTCTTAGGAGGAGGAAATTCAAATGCTAATGCTTCAACTTTCCAAGACTGAAAGAGAGCGTGATGAGGCCGTTGCTGGTAAAATTGCAGCTGAAGAATCTCATGAGGCAACGAAGACCAACATCAGCTCGACACTGTTTGACTTCTACCTGCATAGCTTCTTGGGGCGCGGTAGCCTCGCCTTCCTAGGTCCTAAGTACGAAATTACTCTGGCTGAAGTGTGGGAGGCCGCACTTGACATGCTTGGAGGTAAAGGTGCTTGCTATGCCGAATTAGCTCTTGAGGAGCATTACTTAGATGATGATGCTCGCGCCGCTCTCGCCAAGGGAAAAGGACAACTTGCAAAATTAAGAGCTGAGATGGCCGAAGGGGAAAGTTTAGGAAAGACCACTTCAACTATTCCAGTCCAGCCTTCTCCTTCCGCCGAAATCGACATTATTGGCTCCAGTTCTCATTCTCCATCCCTGGTCAAAGTTACAACTGAGATTACGAGTACACAGGGTGGAGATGAAGGTGAAGAGAGCACCGAAGCATAGTCTTATGAGGTTGATAACAGGAAGCCGACTTCTCTAGGTAACTCTAATGTTAATCTTGCCCAAGTAGAGTGCTCATTTGCTTCTCATGAGTTTGATAAGCTTCTCGACTATTTTCTGAACCTCAATGAGCCTTTATCTCCTCTCTTTACGGACTTAACTTCTTTTCATCTGTAGAGAAATCACCGAGCATCGTTCAAGCTTCCCCTCATCCAATTATTCCTCCTTCGGTTCTCCAGGTCATTCCTCCGTGCGCCTCTCAACCCGGGTTGCAAGAGGAGCAAATAGAAGCTCTTCATGGCTTAGATGATCCTATTGCTTCTCAAGAACACGGGGAAGAAGGGCTTGGAGAAGGCAATGAGTCTCCGGAGCGAACCACTTCTGATAAAATAAAATTATCTGCTCTTGTAACTCCGGGAAGTGAGTCTTCTTCAAGGAGAAGGAGGAAGCGTGCCACTTCCAAGAAGAGAAGGAAAGGAATTCTTGTTTTTGAAGAGGAAACGATAGTTGATCCGGCAGTAACCCTTTCTCCTTCATCCCCGACTCTCCCAAGCCGTCTTGAAAAGCTGCCTATTAGGTCAGGCGAAGGCTCTAAGGGTGGTGGCAAGAAGAAGTAAGGGTTCCTGCTCGATTTATCTTTACTTTTTGCTTTTTGCATGTACTGGCCGGAGATTGTGCGGGTACCGGCCTCCGCTTTTCTTTTTTCTTTTAATTTTGAAACCTGTACCTGTACAAAATTTTGACAGTGTTGAATAAAATGATTCTTTTTGTTTGTACAAACTTCTGTCTGTATCTGAGAATGCATTTACTATTCACTTTTTTGTACAAGTTTCTTTATATGATATTGTAGTGAGCTTGTGGTATGTTGTTCGAGCGTAATTTTACCAATGTAGTTATACCATGTTGTATGTAGCTATACCATGTTGGCCCTATACCATAAGCTCGTTGCAATATTTTATACTTTGATGGGACTTGTACTCTTATTTTCTGGAGAATAATTATTCCATACTTAGAGGAATATTATCTTGTTAAAAATAGATTACAGCTCCCTCCATATGAGTTTTTACGCTTTATCCTTTGAAGATATCACTTTTTCTTTTGTGCATACACACATTTTACCAAGTGAATTCTTCTATGTGGTAAAGTGGGCCTCTGAAGGACACTTTAACTTCTTTTTGAGGAAGAGTATTTCCAAGATTAGAAGAACAAATCTTCCTTTGAAAGCTAAAGTGTGCCTTTGAAGAGGGCTTCCCCTTTTTTTTATATTGCGCCTCGGTGGAGGGCATTGATTTTTTGCTTTGCATTTCTGACGAAATGCTTTTTTGAAAAGTTGTACCTCTGAGGAGGGCTTTTTCACGTTTCAACACTTGGAAGTTTTATTTCAATCTCGGTGAAACGTGTGCCTCCAAAGAGTTGTGCCTCCGAGGAGGGCTTTCCACGTTTCAACACCTGGAAATTTTATTTCAATCTCGGTGAAACGTGTGCCTCCGAAGAGGTCTTTCTGTTCGATTGTGCCTCTGGGAGGAGGTCTTTTTATTTCTGCCTCTGGGAAGAGGTCTTTTTTGTTTCTGCCTCTGGGAAGAGGTCTTTTTGTTTGGTTGTGCCTCTAGGAAGAGGTCTTTTTGTTTCTGCCTCGTGGGAGAGGCTTTAATTTTTCCTTGTTCGCTGGGAGCGGGCCTCCGAAGAGGGCTTTTCACATTTCGTCTCACGGGAGTGTATCACAGATCATGGTGAAATGTGTGCCTCTGAATAGGGTTACTGCCTTGAAGTTTGGAGTTTCTTTCTCTCGGTTGGACGGATTCACGGGAGTGTATCGATCGATCATTCCGCAACTTTGTATCGAGAAAGATCTCTCTTTTTCTGGTTTGGCCCGCTCGAGGTCTTTTAGCATTTCAACTGTGGTGAAATGGGCCTCCGAAGAGGGTTTTCACGTTTCAACGCCTCGAAGTTTTATTTCAATCTCGGTGAAACGTGTGCCTCTGAGTAGGGCTTTTACCTGGAAGTTTGGAGTTTCTTTCTCTCGGTTGGACGGATTCACGGGAGTGTATCGACCGATCATTCCGCAACTTTGTACCGAGAAAGATCTCTCTTTTTCTGGCTAGGCCCGCTCGAGGTCTTTATCCTCCGAAGAGTTGTGCCTCCGAAAAAGGCTTGTGCCTCCGAAGAGGTCTTTTGCTAATTGATGCTTGCTCGCCCATGTCTCTTTGCCATCTATTTATGTTGGCGATCCCCGTTGTCTTTTGCAAGTGTCATCACTTTTTAGTTGCCAATAATTTCCCTTATCCAAAGAAATATACTTCATAGTTAAGCGAGTTGGTGGTGGTAGACACAGGCTATTTAACTGGTTGTTTGTTTGTTCAAACATTTGCAGTTAGTTAGAAATGGTCCACTTCCATCCCCATTGCAAACTTTTGTTCGAAACACTTCTTTTGTAGGATTTGAGTATGGAAATTTTGAATGGTTTGATGTTTGCTTGCTGAGTGATGTCGGAGATTGCTTGGTCTTGTGATGGGTAAGCATTGTCTTTGTGGCCTGCATTATTAAATCGACATTTTAGTAACACAGTTAACGTATTTTATATGTCGAAATAAAACAAAGCAGTTTATAATAGTAGAGAACACAAGATTTATAGTGATTCGGCCAAAGGCTGGGCCTACATCCACTTTATAGCTTTTCATTATTCACTTGCTTTACATTTGCTTTCAATACAAGAATCATATATTCGTAATTCTTTTTACAACATTTCAGCAATGCTTTCAAGTAAAATAAGGAACAAAATGATTGTTGTTCCAAGCTCTTGGGATTGGTTCTCCTTCGACAGTTGTGAGTTTGAATGTGCCATCAAGAAGTTTTGCGCCAATAACATACGGCCCTTCCCAGTTTGGTCCAAACACACCTATGGCTGTCATGATCCTCTTCAGGACTAAGTCCCCAACTTCAAAGCCGCGCTGACGAACTTTGGAATTGAAGCGCGTGGCTATTCTTTGCTGGTGAGCTGCAATTCTAAGCCTTGCCTCTTCTCTTCTTTCATCGAGGAGGTCAAGTGCTTCCAATTGCAATTTTTCATTCTCATTTTGATCAAAATGGATCCTTCTGTGTGAGGGGACTTCAGTTTCCACTGGAATCATCGCTTCTGATCCGTATGCCAATGAAAATGGAGTATGCCCAGTCGCAGTTTTGTGAGTGGTCCTATATGCCCATAGTGCAAGTGGTAACTTATCGACCCTACCACCTTTTGCTTTTTCCAGCTGCTTTTTGATGGTTGATTTGATGATTTTGTTTACTGCTTCCACTTGCCCATTTGCCTGCGGATGAGCCACTGCTGAGAAGCTTTTTCGGATCCTGAATCGTTTGCAGAAATTTTGGAATTCCTTACTTTCAAACTGAGTACCATTGTCTGTGATTATCTTCTGAGGCACACCATGCCTGCAAATGATATTTTTAGTCACAAAACTTATCATTTTCTTAGAGGTAATAGAAGCCAATGGTTTGGCTTCAGCCCATTTAGTGAAGTAGTCTACAGCCACGATAGCATATTTAACCCCTGATTTGGCTGTCGGCAAAGGCCCAATGAGATCTATTCCCCAGATAGCAAACGGCCATGGACTGGCCATTTGTGTTAGCTCAGTGGAAGGTGCTCTAGGAATTTTAGCCAATCTCTGGCATTTATCACACTTTCGGGAATAGTCAGAAGCATCTTGATTAATCTCTGGCCAAAAGTATCCATAATGGAGGATTTTCTTTGCTAAAGTTTGACCACCTTTATGATCCCCACATTCCCCTCCGTGTACTTCAGTCAGAATTGTCTTAGCTTCTTCCTTTGTCACACATTGGAGTAATGGCACTGAAAATCCTCGTCTGTACAAATGACCATCTTGAACTATATATCTGGAGGCTTTCCTCATGAGCTTCTGTCGTTCTTTTGAACTTTCTGGCAAAGAACCATTGAGTAAATATTCAAGTATCGGAGTCATCCATGATTCTCGTTCTTGGGATACACTCATAATCCAATCAACATCCATTTCATCTGTGCTTGGAGCTGACAAGACTTCGACGGGAACAAATCCCTGTAGTTGAGCTTCACCAGTACTCGAATACTTTGCAAGAGAATCCGCTTTCATGTTCTCTTCGTGGGGTATATGGTTTATTGAGTAACGGTCGAAATCTTGAAGGAGCTCCCAGGATTTTGATAAATAGGCGGGTAGATTCCCTCCTTTAGCTTGAAATCCTTCTTTACTTGGAATACAATAAGTTGAGAATCACTGAAGATCTGCAATGCCTTGATGTTTAGTTCTTTAGCGATCCTTAGACCAGCGATGAGAGCTTCATATTCAGCTTCATTGTTTGTCGAAGGGAGTTCTAGTCTCAGCGCATAACATAGCGATCGCCCTCTGGGGTTTCAAGGACAACCCCTGCTCCGAAACAGTAATCATTACTTGCGCCATCGACATACAATTTCCATTGTATTAGGACGCTATCAGTGACTTCTTCCCCACTATCACCCTTATCCGTACATTCTGCGATGAAATCTGCCAAAGCTTGTCCATTAATTGCTTTTCGGGGATGGTAAGTGATGTCATATTGGCTGAGTTCAATATTCCATTTCAAAAGACGGCCCGAAGTCTCAGGACGGAATAGCACTTGCTTTAGAGGTTGATCAGTGAGGACTTTGATGGGAAGAGCTTGGAAATACGACCTCAATTTTCTTGATGCGATCAACAGACAATAGGCGAGCTTTTCTAATCTTTAATAGTTCATCTCTGCCCCAGTGAATCTTTTGTTGATATATTAGACTGGGCGTTGAATCCTTGCGTCTTCCCGTACCAACACTGCACTGAGAGCATGAGACGAAATTGCCAAATATACGAAGAGATCTTCACCACTGTCAGGCTTTGAAAGTATCGGAGGCACTTCCATATGACGAACCAACTCATCAAATGCTTTTTGACGTTCAGGAGTCCACTCAAAGTTTTTCCTTCCTTTGTTCAGAGCATCAAAGAATGGAATGTATTTGTCAGTAGCTTTGGAAATGAACCGACTCAAAGCAGCAACCTTTCCATTGAGACTTTGCAATTCCTTCTTCTTTCTAGGAGCCTTAACCTCTCTCAGGGCAGTGATCTGAGCTGGATTGGCTTCAATGCCCCTAGCACTCACAATGAAACCCAAAAACTTTCCAGACTCCACTCCAAATGAACATTTTAGGGGATTAAGCTTCATTCTGTGCTTGCGAAGTACTGCAAACATCTATGCCAAGCGATCCGTATGGTCCACTGCTTTCTTAGACTTTACTAGCATATCATCAACATAAACTTCCATTGTCTTGCCAATCCGTGGTTTAAACATGGCATTAACAAGCTTTGGTAAGTCGCCCCTACAATCTTGAGTCCGAAAGGAATGACCTTGTAGCAGTAGAGTCCAACATCTGTGATGAAACTAGTATCCTCTTGATCTGACTCATGCATCATAATTTGGTTATATCCGGAGTATGCATCCATAAAAGATATCAATTCATGTCCTGCCGTCCCATCCACCAACTGATCGATCCTGGGCAGCGGGAAACAGTCTTTGGGGCAGGCTTTGTTCAGATCTGAAAAATCAATGCATACTCTCCACTTCCCATTAGCCTTTTTCACCAGCACTGGATTTAATACCCAATCTGGATAAGTAGATTCTTTGATGAAACCGTTCTCCATGAGCCGATCCACTTCCTCTTTTAACGCTGTCGTTCTCTCAGGACCCTGAGTCCTTCTCTTCTGTTTCACAGGTGTAAACTTTGGATCAATGTTCAGAGTATGTACTGCAATCTCTGGAGATATTCCGCACATGTCAGCATGAGTCCAAGCGAATACATCCAAATTAGCCTTCAAAAATGAAATCAGAACATTCCGGACTGTTGTGTTGAGCTGCGAACCCACATTAAGCACTTTGTTTGGGTCCTTTGGGTCAACGGGCACCGGCACTGTTACCTCTACCGGTACTACCCTATTCTCCCCTGCACTGGCTTTCCTTGGATCCATCTCTCTTCATGCACCACTACATTCGCCAGTGCAGGGTCCACCCTGTAATTGCTACAAGGTTGGTTCTTTAATGCGGACTGGATCCGCCGCACCTTTTCCCATTTCTCTTTTCCTTGATTCTCGCAACTCTGCAAAGTAACATTCTCGCTCCACATCTTGGTCTCCCTTAATCACACCAACTCCATTACCTGTGGGGAATTTTAGAGTCGGACACCATAGGGCAAGAACAGCTTTGAACGCAGCAAGAGTCGGTCGGCCTAAAAAGGCATTGTAGGCAGAGAATTCTTCAACAATTATAAAGGTTTGCTTTCGAGCCACCTTCGTCAGTCCCTTTCCAAGTTCTACAAACAAATCTATGGTCCCAATTGGCTGTTTGGGTTCTCCAGCAAACCCAACAATCTTAAGTGATGAAGCTTGAACGTTAGCCGTTGGAATTTTCATTTGATCGAAGGTCTTCTTGAAGAGGATGTTACATGAAGCTCCACAATCAACTAGAACTCTCCTCACAGTTGCCGGCCCAATTCCAGCGGACATGACCAAAGGATCTATGGTCGGAGCTTCGATACCCAAAGAATCCTTGGCACTGAACACAATATCATCCGTGGAAGTCTTTTGTTGCTTTAAAGGCGCATCATTCTCTAAAACAAATACATTCTCTTCAGCTGGCACATGCTTCAAGGCCCGGGCATACCTTTCCATCTCGCCCCAGCGTTTTCCTGCTGGGTGAGGTCCTCCAGTTATTATATTAATGACAGGCCTTTCCGATTCATGTTCCACGGCCTTCTCACTTGAGGCAGGATGGTGAGCGGGAACTTGTTGTCCTTGAGTTGACGAAGCTGGGGCATTTCTGTTCCTTTTCACATACTGCTGGAGTTTGTTTTCCTTCAAGTGTTGTTCAATCACCTCTTTCAACTGACGACGTTCGTTTGTGTCATGGCCGGGCTGGTTGTGGAACCGACAGAACCTTCCACTTTTTTCCATCTTAATCGCAACTCTCATTTTAGGTGGTGTCGGATAATTGACATCATCTTTGGTTGCAAAGAAGATGTTTTCAGGGGTATCGGTCAAGGGTGTGAAATTGAAAGAACGGCTTTTCTTAGCGTCTCCTTGTTTCTTCCCACCATCATTTCCCCTTTTCTGAATGTTAGGTTCTTTCTTATTCGAAGCAGCATCATTGTTCCCGGCTTCCGCTGATACCACCTTAGCCGGTGTTTGGAGGCTATCCAAACGCATGAATTCATCCGCTTTCTTGTAGAATTTGTCGAGCGAGTTTGGTTCTTTCATTTTCAACCATTTTTCAAATTCGCTAGATTTGTCAATCGCCCTCATCAAGTATGTCAGGACCATGCGTGGCTCAGCATTATCTACCTCAGCCAAGGCTATGTTAAAGCGATTCATAAATGACCTGATAGATTCTCCCGGATTTTGCTCTAGACTTGATATCCTTTGCTTTAGAAGCATACAATCGAAATTGCTCCTTGAACTTCCTGGTCAAATCAGAAAATTGATCGATGGAGCTGACCGGCAGCTTCATAAACTACAATAGAGCTTCCCCTTCTAGATAAACCGGGAAGTATCGACATTTAATTTCATTAGACGCCCTGGCACCAGTCATATGCCAGTCGTACTTATACAAAAACTCGTTAGGATCACTCGTCCCCTTCTAAGCCGTAATAGTAGGGGGAACGAATTTCCTTGGGAACTCTGCCTTCAAGATCTTATCATTAAATGGAGTTTTGCTTGGAGCAAAACCCCACTCTTTCTCGTCTTCATCTCTTCGCATACTTTCTTCCATGATTTGACAAACCATACCCGAAAAATACTCTTCATCATTTAGAGGCTCTGGAAGGCACACATCAGCCACTCTCTCTGAATTCTGCCTTGATAATCGTTCACGGAGGGTCGGCTGCGGCCCTGATCCTCCAGCTTGAAGAGGAGTCCTTTCTACAGCGTCTGCGGCTCTTTGAGAAATGTTCCCTTCAACATTCTGAACTCCCAAAGTAGGGTTTCCATCATTATTACCCGGTTGATGGTTTGCCCCAAGTAGATCATTCGACATACTTAAGATCAGGGCATTCTGGGCATTCTGGGCTTCCAACTGCGCATTCTAAGCATTCAATTGTTGATTCAACCCCAAAACTACGGCGTCCAGTTCTGCTCGTGTAACTCCAAAAGTTGGAGCTGCCTGACTTAAAGGAGGAGAGGTAGCAGTATTCTCTTGAACATTGTCGGATCTTACAGAACTTTGTTTTCTCCCAGGAGCCATTATTTCCAATAAACTTCTGGTTTTGAAAGAAATCCTTTCAACAATCCGTCGCGGAGCAATAGTGGAAGCTTCCTGAGTTGGGTTCTCAGTGAAAGCACCAAAAATGTTAACGTAAAAATCAGACGCTAACACCCCGGTGTAGATTGAAGTTGAGTGAAAGCACCACCCGTATACACGGGAACTACAAAAAAGTAGAGAAATCACAGATAAAAGCAGAAAAAAACAATAGTTTTTATAGTGGTTCGGCTTAGAGTAAGCCTACGTCCACTTTAACTCTCTTTATTACTGAATTGATTACAACTTTTACAACAATCTTCAATTACAATTCCGATGAGACAAACAACTAGAACTTTGATGTAGAAGGATTCTTTAAATCCATGTAGATTGTGTTAGATTTCCTCTCGAAGTTAGTTGAGATGTCTTTCGTACTTGAAGTGTTGAGTGATTTGAGAATTCAGCAGAGTATATGCGCTTCAAGAGATCGGCCAAAAAAGTCCTTTTCATGTTTGAGGTAGGCTGGTATTTATAGGAAAATCTCCCTCCTTAGGTCGTAAGCCGTGACCGGTCTAAGTTAACTTATGGTCGGTCTAAGGTAAGTCGTGGCCGACTCATCTGGCCCCTCCATGGTTTCACATAGGTTCATTTGCACAAGTCCTAGGTCACCTCCAAGTCAACACCACCTCTTCTCAGTAATATGGCATCAGGCTTATATTCAGTGGCTTTAGATCGAGGACGAGTTAACTTGGTAAGTCGCAAGTCACGGTCCAACTGGTATGTCCTGGATCGTGTACGAGTTAAGAAGCCACTGTGCCAAGTAGCTGCATTGAACTTACCTTCCTTTGCTTAGGTCGTGACCGACTTAACATTGGTCATAGGTCGGCCGCGACTTAGGTCGGTAGCTATCTTGGGTCGGCGTTCTTTAAGTCTTAGGTTGGTACACATGTTAGAGCATTGGGTCGACACCTCTCTTAAGTCGGTATCCCTTTTCGGCCTTAGGTCGGCATTCCTGTTAAGGCAGTTAGGTCGGCAACCAGTTAAGTCGGCAATCTCCTTAGACTGTTAGGTCGGTATCTATGTTGAGTCGGTAGCCTTTTTAAAGTATTAGGTAGGCAAACTCCTTAGGCCTTAGGTCGGCACCCCTGTTAAGCCTTAGGTCGGCATCTCTTTGAGTCTTAGGTCGGTATCGTTTCAAGTCGTTGAGTCAAAACCGAGGTGGAGTTAACATAAGAGATTTCTTGCGAGTTAATTTAAGTCGTTGGTCCTTTAAATCGTGAGGCATATTAAGGAGAAAAGGCTTCAGTTCAAGGTGACGTGAATTTCTCTAAGTCCTAGCTCGGCCACGACTCAAGGCTTATGTCGCATCTAGTTAAGTCGGTCAAAAGTTAAGTCACGAAGGTTTATAGGTCGCCTAAAATTGTTGGGTCGTGTCCAAGCTAATGTCTCACTTCACACAACCGACAAACCTCCAATCTAATCGGTAACTCGTCATCCTTTTAACCCGTTAACCCGTTAGCCTCTCCATCAACAGAAGCCCTCATTTTCTCATGCTATCGAATCATCCAAAAAACTAATTCGAAACCACCACAAATTCAATGCCCTGCCATTCTGACGCAAACCAAAAATCAGTTAGCCTGAAGCATTGCAACCCATCGCCATCATCTCATCAATCGTTCAAGGCCAAATCGAGCTAACTCAAGTTCATCAACTATCGATGTAACGAGATTCGCGATGGAACATTGCATAAGGAGGTGGGTTAAGATTGAAAAAATGGAATTCATGAATCAATGATGATAAAGGATCGAGAAACGAGCAGGTTCACTTACGCGATGTAATATCAAGGATAATCTGTGATTGATCGGATTGAAATCGCCTTTGAGGGCTTGGGAAAATGTTAATGGCAGAATCGAATGAAGAAGTAGGTAATGAGAAGAAAGAAGAGGATGGATGACTTATACATTACAGTGGAGGAACCTGGAGCGGCACCTACGACCTAACCTTTAGGTCGCACACGACCTAGCGACCTAAAGGGGAATGGGTTAAAGGATATCGAAGCACACGACCTAACCATTAGGCGTGTACTTCGAGGGGAAAATGTTAACTCCGCTTTATCAGTTACTCAGCGACCTAAAAGTGGTACCGGCCTAACGACTTAAGAGGTTACGACCTAACGACTTAAAAGGTTACGACCTAACGACTTAAGGAGTGAACGAACCAACAACTTAAGATGTGGGGCGACCTAACTGTTCAACGACCTAACTAATTAAAGAGGTTTGCGACCCAATGGGTTCAGTGACCCGGGGGTCCGCGACCTAGCGACCTAAAAGGGGAACGACCAAACTGTGTGGTCGACCTAAAAAGTACAGCGACTTAATGACCTAAGGAATGGGGCGACCCACGACCTAACAAGTTAAGGGGCATTACAGTTTAACGACTTAGCCTAGGTCGCTAGGTTGGTTGTCTCGGCCTTGTAAAGTTACTGGCTGCTCCCTTAGGTTGCCGCCGACTTACGACCTGCATTAGGTCGTTCACGATCTAGTACTTGGTAAATGAATGATGTCGCTCCCTCTTATGTCACTGCGGCCTATTAGTTAGTTCAGACGATAGTAGAAGGACCAGTTAAGTCGTAGCTCGCTTCCCCTTAACTCGTCAGCGACCTACGACTTATCTTAGGTCGTGTGCAACCTATACCTCACCCAGAAAATCACCTATAAATACGGCATATGCTCCAACATTAAGAGGACTTTTTTTCGATCATTTTCTTCAAAGCATCGAGACTCTGCCATCATCAAGCCGAGCCTTACTCCAACATTCGAAACCCATAAGAAGCTTCGGTCAACTTCAAACAAGGATTCAACATATTCAACCATGAATTCGGAGAACTCTCTTGCATCGAAGTTTTTCTAGCTACTTGTCTTTGGAAGTGAATTGTAATTGAAGGAAACTGTGAAGGATTGTAATCATATCGGCAATAAAAAAAGGATTGAAGTGGACGTTGGCTTGATTATAAGCCGAATCGCTATAAACTCTGTGTCTCTTATTGTTTTTTCAGTGAATTAGTGCTTTTTCTGATTCCCGTGTTAACGGGTGGTGCTTTCATTCAATCTCTATTTGCATCGGGGTGTTAGCGTCTGACTTTTAACGTTAACACAACGTGAATTTTCAAAAATCATATTTTTATTTATTTTCGGTATATAACGATACCAAAATTATATTCGGCTAAATTTTAGCCTTCATCGATTTCAATCAAAAAGATAATCACATAGAGATTATAAATAATCAACACACAACATTGAAACAAATTCAATTATTTGAGGAATCCAGTTGGATCCCTCCAACTTGTTTCCTTGCATCCACAGATGTTAGCACAATACCAATCCCGTTTCAAGACGGAATATCGCGGTACATGGGTTTATATATAATATCATCCGATATTATGTGGCGCAATAGGGTCTCATCTGCTATATAATAAGGGAAATCAACTCCAAGTACATATATAATACCAGTTCCACTTCAAGGTGGAATATCGCGGTATATGTGTTTAATAACATAACCTCCGCTTAATATACGGCGTACAGGGTCTATTTCAATACAACAGGTACCAATCGTCATCCAATCACACAATCAAGAAATTTTAAATTTAACTATTTATAATTTAAATGGACACACAATTCGATTGAGTGAGAAGTTCTCACCTTGCTTCTTATAGCGGTTTCAGCGTTTTATTCCAAATAAAATTAAACACGCGTTTAATTTTATCCAAAATTCTCACTAGCTCCAATCAATCTCAATCTAGCTCCATCTTATAGTGCTCGTCAATTTGAATCCAACGCAATTTGTTTCGTAAATTTTCGACCTCATATGAAGAAGTTACGCAGTTTTAAACATTATACAAATTTTTATAATAATAAAAAATCAAATTCAAATTTTATTTTAACCTAAAATAAATCTCCGTCGTTCGATTTTCTTTGACTACATCAGGGTCGTGCCCTTTATCTTCTCCAATACCAGGTTAAACACGCGAATGAAACCCAATGGCCGCCGACTGTCATGAATTAACGCACGAACCACGATCGCCGAGGAGACTATCAGTCAATGTCGTTTGATTGCCCTTCGCTAGTGCCACTATCGGCCATGATTTGGCCAAGTTCGAACAAGCTTTTGGCTCGAAAAACGAGAATAACCGCCGCGCCTTTGAACGAACATTGCCGCGAATCTACTCCACTAAACAAGATCATAGCCAAATGTTATCTCCAACTTTGTAGTTGAAAACTTTCGCTAAATGGTTACGGATTGGAAGAGATTAAGAGGAGAAAAATTGAAATTTTCGGCCATTAAATGGAAACTGGCGGCTAGGGTTTAGATGTTAGGGTTTGAGTGAAAAGAATGAATGTTGAGATCCTTTTATAGAAAATATTCGCGCACTATTCATCCCAAATTTTTCCGAACTCGAAAGAAGCGTGCCGCCTGACGTTTATAATGTTTTACCCCATTTCCGAACGCAATGGAATATATATCGGGAGCCAATTCGATCATATTCGGAAGACAGGTTTTCAAATCGAATATTTATATTTAAAATTCACTTAAACCGATTTCTACGCGTTTTTGCTTGCCCCGGACAAACCGTAAATCCGATTGACACGAAATTTAAAATCTTACAATAATATATTTACGGATCTAATGAAACTAGTTTTGTTGAAATCCGAGACTGTTTGAAAAATGACTATTTTTACTCGTCAATTAAATATTAAAATATTCAATTACCACAAATTAACTTTTAATTCAATTTTAAAAGTTCTATAACATCATTCTAACTCCAATATGATTTAATACTACTTTACAAATCAATTTAAATCACATTAAACCCAATTTCAAATTATTTTAGTAATTTCAAATATCAAATTATCGATTTAATTATCCAATTAAATCTAGATATTCGATATAAAGTTTATTAGACTTACATATTTTACTTGTTAATATTTAAAATCAATTAAATATACAAATTTCAAATGACGAGAATTCTGGGTCGTTACAAATTTATTTCATTCACCTATATTCAAAACAAATATTATGTCGGTCTGTCCTAGTAAGCGTTTAGAAATCCCTATTGATATCATAGCGTCCTATGCACCAACCAAAATTTATAAATACAAAACGGAAAAAATTAACACAATATTAAAACATTCTTATAACACTAACAAGTATGCTTGTTAACGCTAAAATTTGAACGCTAACACCCCGGTGTGTGAAGTGTAGTTGTGAAAGCACCACCCGATAGATCGGGAATGAATTACAAGCAGGTAATAGCAGAAAAACAGTAAACAACAACAATTTTATAGTGGTTCGGCTTAAGGGTTTAGCCTACGTCCACTTTAGGTACTTTTATTAATAATCCCGTTACAAGCTGATACAATTCTTCTCAAGTACAATATACTTCAAGTTACAAGTGATTTGGAACAAGTAGCTTAAGCTTCAATGTCGATTAAAGTCCTTAAATTCATGTTGAAGATGTGTGGTTTCTTCGTGAAGTTCTTTGATGTATTCCTCTAATCTTGAAAGCTCTAAGTGTTGATGAAGTTCTCAATGCAGCAAGGTAACGGTGTATGAAGAGAATGTGCCAAAAGTCCCTTGTATGTTGGAGGTGGTCGCCTATTTATAGTGAATTCTGGGCTGGAATTACTACCAAGGTATAAGTCGTGGCCGACCTAGCATAAGTCGTGGCCGACTTAACATAAGTCGTGGTCGACTTACCGTGTCAAGTCTTCGGCTTAACAGAAGTAAGCTTGTCTGAACTCATATCATAAGTCTTAGGTCGTTGCCGAGTTAACATGCGCGTGTCAAGTAGCTGTATAGGATTTGCCTTCATTTGCCTGGGTCGTGAACGGCTTAGCATACGTCGTAAGTCGGTTGCGACTTAAGTATAGGTCGTGCACCTTTCCATGTCCTGATCAATTAGGTCGGCAACTTCCTTAGGCAATTAAATCGGAACTTAAGTTAGGTCGGTAGACTTCCTAAGTCGGCATCCTTTAAGGCATTAGGTCGTTATCCATTTAAGGCCTTAGGTCGGGAACTTTGTAAAGGAATTGAGTCGTGAAGTACCTTGAGTCGCTGTCCCTTCTGAGTCATTAAGTCGGTAACCATTGAGTCGTCATTCATTTTAGGTCGGCAATGAGCTAAGGCTGTTGGGTCGGTATTTATGTTGAGTCGGTAGCCTCGTTGAAGTGTTAAGTCGGCATACTTGTTGAAGGCCTTAGGTCGGCACCCCCTGTTGAGCTTTAAGTTGGCATGCTTCTAACTGTTAGGTCGGAACCTCTTGATGCACTAGATCGGTGAGTCATGGTCAAGGCGGAGTTAACACTTGCCCCTCGAAGTATACGCCTAAATGTTAGGTCGTGTGCTTCGATAGCCCTTAACTCGTCCCCTCTTAGGTCGGTAGGTCGTATGCGACCTAACAGTTAGACCGTATGTGTCGCTCCAAATTTTCCACTGCAGGGTATAAGTTAACTTTCTTCCTCTTTCTTCGTCACTTACTCTCTTGCCAGATTCCGCCATTAAAGTATTCTCAAATTCCTAGAAGCAATTTCCTTCCAACTAATCACCGATAACCTCTACCATCCATTGCGTAAGTGATTCTATTTCTCTTTCGATCGTAGATTAGTTGTCGATTCATGAATCCTGTCGCTCAAACACGAATCGCCTCTTTGTGTGATGCTCCTCAAGAATACCATCGTTTTCGTAATTGATGAAGTTTAGGTTGCTTGAGATGGTTGTTGATACAATGAAGGGGGTTTATCGCCTCAGGCTCGATGGTCTTTGATGGTAGGACATCAGATCTGTGACAATTTCAAATTGTTTTATTGGGTGATTGGATTATGTGAATGAAGGCGGCTGCTGATGGAATGGTTATTGGGTTAACGGGTTGAATGTAGTGAGATGTTAACTCGGAAGCGACTCAGTGAATTTGGGTAGCTTAACATTTGGCCGACCTTACCCTTAGATCGTAGCCAAATTAATTCTTGGGGAAATCTGCCGATTTAACCTTCTACTGATTTAACCTTGAACCGCAGCCAAGTTAATCCCTAAGTCGTGGCCGAGTTAAACCCTTAAACCGTGACCGAGTTGGCTCTTAAACCGCTGCCGAGTTAACACTTAAGCTTTGGGCATGCTGACTTTTTGAGAGCATAGATCCACTTTGAGTTTCTAACTTGAACTGCCAAACTAAGTTGCCTAAATTTTGAACTGCCCCAACTTTAAATTTGCTTGAATCTCATTGTATTATTTCACAGATCGCATTAACTTATAAGCTGCTAACCTGCTGAAAATAACAAACAAAGAAAACCAAGGCGAAAATACTGCCATTGACTGCCCATGTCAGATGACAGATTAGTCAAGACAAGACAAGCAACTTAATTATATTGCATGAAATGTTTGTGAATCAATCAATTAAAGTTAAACATTAATGCAAAGTATCAATAATCTGAACTGATTTATCTGCATCAACATCTTACTTGCATATTTAGGCTTAAAACAATAGTCCCTGAATTTCATAACTAACAAATGCTTGCTAGTTTTCATTCCAGTTATATTTGTTCACTGCTTGATTGATTTTACACAACACTTCACACACTTTAGGAAACGTGCACCTTCATGTTTGAATACCCAGTTGTTTATGTAGAATGACTTCCCACCGAGAAGAAGAAGTGGTAACTCAAGAGGAAGAAACTTTTCCGATAGCTGTTCCCATAGAGAATCCTCCGGAGAGAACCTCGACTATTCTAACTTCGAGAGCGTTTATCCAGCTGCGCACTCAATTTGGCTTTGCTGAAAGTGATGTTCTTCTCCCTGGGCCAAGTGATACTGCTGACAATCCTCCCCATGGTTTTGTTGCAGTCAATCGCCAAATGTGCTTAAGTGGGGCGATTCCTGCTTTTAACGACTTCCTTCGAACTCTTCTCCTTCGGTTGACAATCTCTCCGTTTCAACTTCATCCTAATGGCTATGCCATCTTGACGGGGTTATGTGTTTTGTTCAGAAGAACTCTTGATCGCCTACCGAGTTTTGAAGAAATTCGTTATCTGTGCTCGTTTGCGAAGAGTAAAGGTCATCCTTCCTTCATTATTGTGAGAAGTGCCAGAAACCGCAAGCTCATTTCCGATCTTACTGAAAGTGTTCATGGATTTTTGAATCAGTTTTTCTTTGCTCGCTGTCCCCCAGGGTTTTATGCCATCTGGAGAGTAGGAAGTAAGATTAGTGTTTCTATTTTTTCCGTTTTGAAACCTTTTCGAGATCCGAACTTTCAGTTGCTAATTTCATTCTTTGTTCCTTTCAGCACTTCCTCTCCCTTCTAGAGATCCAATTCATAAGCAAGTTTTTGAGAGGTTGAGTGCCGTGGCCGCAGAAGAGAGGAGCATAAAATTTCTATTGAGGGATGAATTTTTACATCAACATGGGCTTCTACACGCTTCTCGCTCTATGCATGCTCATGAAGTTCCAACGGAAGTCCCTGATTCTCCGATAAAGACTCCTGAGTCTTCGCTAGTGAAGTGCTCCACTTTTGTTGATGTTGCGGGGCCATCTGATAAACTTGCCCCGGTTATCGAAGAAGAAGAGCCTCTGGGATCTTCCCATCATTCACAAGATTCTGGTGAAAAGGCTAAGAAATCCAGTCCTGTCAAGCAAAGCGGGGACGATACCTTCGAAGGATTGAGCGACCTCTTCGCTACTTCACAAGAGATCTTCAAAGATGACCCTACTACTGCCGGGATTTCTTCTTCAGTAGTTGAAGCTACTTCTATTTTGCAACAGTCGCCGTCGACTCAAGAGTTGACGTTAACTATTACACCCACATACACTCCCCAAAAAAAGAGTGGTTCGTAGATTGATGCGCGTAGTTTGCACATCACACACACTTAGAATTCCTGGCACTTTTATGCTCTTTTTTATTTGAAAAGTTCTCAAGTTTTGTTTCTTCTTTTAGGTTCTTCAATGAGGCGAGGCAGCTCATACTACAGTGACTTTCAGCGATATGGGAAACGCAGCCAATATGGTTATCAATCCTATCCTCCTGTTCACAGAGAGACTGATGAGGAAAGGGCTGCCCGGAAGGCTCGGGAAAGACGTGATTATGAGGAACGCTATGGAAGACCAGATAATCGACACGATTCTTCCCACAGAGAGAGTGACTCCCTTAAGCGCAAATGTCATGATGACAGAGGGAAAAGTCACACAGCTGACGACTCGAGCAAACGGGCCAAAGTTATTGAGGAGCCAATGCCTGCGTCTTCAGAGAAGATTACTGCTCCTATCTCTTCCCAATCTCCTGCCCCTTCCCCTACTGACATCCAAGCAATCATCAATAGGCCATCTTTCCAAGTTGGACCAGGTCCAGCCACTCTTCAAAATCGATTTCCTAATTGGTGTTTAAAAGGAGTTCGCTTCGACCTCGATCTGGTTCCCATAGATAAAAATGCTATGTTACGGAACCTTGATGCTGTCAGAACTGATATTGAGAGGATGTCATCTTGGCAGAAACTCGTTGACGAGCTCCAAAGGGTGAATAGGGCCAATCTCGAGGCTATGCTTACCATGGAAAATGACAAGACTGAATGGCAAAAGATCCTCAAGCAGCATGATGCAGAAATGAGGAGTATTGCTGATTACAATGAGAAACTCGAGGCAGAAGTTGGGAAACTTAAAGAAGAGCTCACTACTTCTTCCACCTCTTATTCTCAAAGGGAGAGTGTGCTTCTTCAACAGGTGCGGGATGCTCATGCCGCGCAAAGGGATGCTGAGGCTAAGGCTGATGGGTTGGAGCAGATTATAGAGAGCAACCGTACTGAAATCACTCAGTTACGAGGACAAACTGGCCTTCAGGCCGCAGAGATTGAAAAATTGAAAGCCCAGCTATCCAAAGTCGAGAGAGAACGAGATGAGGCCGTTGCGGGTAGGATTGCAGCTGAAGAGGCCCATGAAGCCACCAAAGCTGATATTGGCTCGACACTATTTGATTTCTACTTGCATTGTGTATTAGGGCGTGGCAGTCTTGCATTCCTGGGCCCCAAGTATGAGATTACCCTGGCCGAAGTGTGGGAGGCCGCAGTAGATATGTTTAAAGGGGCCGGATACACTGAAGAGGAGTTGGAAGTGAATTACTTAGACTTTGAGAATCGCGCGGCCCTTGCCAGAGGGAAGGAGCAACTCGCTAGATCGCGGGTTGAAATATTAGGGGAAGAGCATCAAGAAAAAGAAACAGATTTGACTGCTCCTCTTCCTCCTTCAACTTCGGCCGACGCTGGTATTGTTGGTTCCAGCTCTTATGTACCGATCCCTGCCCAGACTGATACCGGGGCCAAAGTTACTCAAGCCACAGATGAATCGCAAGAGAGTGCTGAAGCTCCGGACTATGAAATTGACGTAATAAAGACAACTGCTGCAGGTAATCCTACTGTAAATTTTGCCACTGTCAATTCCGCTCAAGCGGGTTACTCATTTATTTCTCATGGGTTTAATGAGCTCCTTGACTATCTTCTCACCCCTGATGAGCCTTCGTCTCCTCTCTTTACTGACTTTATTGATGAGCCTTCATCTCCTCTCTTTACTGACTTTAACCTCTTTTCTTCTGTAGAGAAAGTACCAAGCACTGCTCAAATCTCTACTCCTCCGGTTATCCCTCCTCCATCTCTTCAGGTGGCTCCTCCTTTTGCTTCGCAGCCTGGATCACAGGAGGAACAAATAGAGGCTCTCTATGGCTTGGATGATCCCATTGCTTCGCAAGAGCAGAAAGATGAGAGACTTGAGGGAGGTGACATATCTCCGGAGCGGACTCCTTCTGACGACATAACTCTATCTAAACTTGTCACTCCAGGAAGTGAGTCTTCCTCGAAGAGGAGGAAAAAGCGCGGAACGTCCAAGAGGAGTGGGAAGATAATCACTGCCACTGAAGAGGAGCCAGAAGTTGGACCAGCTGCGCCTACCTCTCCTTCATCCCTTATACCCACTGACCGACCTGAAAAGTTGGTCATTCGACCGGGTAAAGGGTCCAAAGGGGGTAAGAAGAAGTGAAGATTTTAGCTTTTTGCCTTTTGCATGTACTGGCCGAGAATTGTGCGGGTACCGGCCCCCGCCTTTCTTTATTTTGAAACCTGTACCTGCATTATAGTTGAATAAAATGATTCTTTGTTTGTACAAACTTCTGTTTGAATTTGAGAATGCATTTATTATTCATTTTCGCACAAGTTTATTTATATGATATTGCAGCGGGCTTATGGTATGTCGTTTGAGTATTACTTTACTGATGCAGCTATACCATTTTGCATGTAATTATACCATGTTGCCCCCATACTTTAAGCTTGCTGCAACATTTCATACTTCGAGGGGACTTGCACTTTTATTTGCTAAAGAATAATTATTTTATTCTTTTACAGAAAATTTTTGTAGAGTACAACTCCCTTCGTATAAGTGTTTACGCTTTGTCCTTTGAAGAAATCACTTCTTTCTTTTGCTTACGTACATATTTTACCAAGTGAATTCTTTTATGCGGTAAAGCGGACCTCTGAAGGGTACTTTAACCCCCTTTTTTTTTTTGAGGAAGATCATTCTCCATAATAGGTAAATTACTCTTCCTTTGGAAGTTAAAGTATGCTCTTGATGAGGATTTTTTTTTTATATATATAGAAAGTTGTACCTCTGAGGAGGGATTTTTCACGTTTCAACACTTGGAAGTTTTATTTCAATCTCGGTGAAACGTGTACCTCCAAAGAGTTATGCCTTAGAAATCCTTTTCACGTTTCAACACTTGGAAGTTTTATTTCAATCTCGGTGAAACGTAGGTTTTCGAAGAGGTCTTTCTTCTTAATTGCGCCTCCGAAGAGGTCTTTATTTTGTTTGCATTTCAACTCTGGTGAAGTGAAATTCCGAAGAGCGGCTGTTACACTTCAACTCCTGGTGAAATGTGCCTCCGAAGAGGTCTTTCTTTTGTTTGCATTTCAACTCTGGTGAAGTGAAATTCCGAAGAGCGGCTGTTACACTTCAACTCCTGGTGAAATGTGCCTCCGAAGAGGTCTTTCTTTTGTTTGCATTTCAACTCTGGTGAAGTGAAATTCCGAAGAGCGGCTGTTACACTTCAACTCCTGGTGAAATGTGCCTCAGAGAGGGTTTTCATTGCCTGGAAGTTACTCTCTCATGGTTGGAGGGTCATGACTCCCCCAATCTTTTTTGTTGAGTAGAGAACTTTCTTTTTTGTGGCATATGACCCATTAGAGGTCTTTATCCTCCGAAGAGTTGTGCCTCCGAAGAGGACTTGTGCTGCCGATGATGGTTTTTGGTTGCTTCCTTGTCTTCTTGCTTATGCCTTTTCAGCGATCCTCTTTTGTTGTTTTTTTTCTTTTTTTTCTTTTCAAGTTTTCATTCCCCTTTTCTTGCAAGTAGCTTGTTTAATCCAAGGAAGTGTACTTCATTGTTAGGCAAGTTCGTGAGAACGGGCACTAGCTTCCTAATTGGATGTTTATTTGTTCAAACAATCTCAATTTATTAGCAAGGGCTCGTTTCTATCGAAATCATAAGCCGTTCAATTGAAGTATTTCCTATCTAGGATTTGAATTCGGGGCCTTTATGACTTGAAATTTGTTTGTTGAATGATGGTGAGAATCACTCGGTCTTATCATGCGCAAGTTTTATTTCCATTGTCTGCAAAAATTTAAATCGACATTTCGGCAATACATTTTATGCACTTTTATATCGAAAATAAAGCAAACATGTAATAATAATAAGGAACACAAGATTTATAGTGGTTCGGCCAGAAATTTGGGCCTACATCCACTTTATATTCATTCATTATTCACTTTCATCAGTTTTACAATTGCTCTCAATTACAAGAATCAAACATTCACAACTCTTTTACATTATTTCAACAAAATTTTCAAGTAAAATATGGACGCAAGTGATTGCCGTTCCATGCCCTTGGAATTTGATCTCCTTCAACAGTAGTGAGTTTGAATGTGCCGTCAAGAAGTTTCTGACCTATCACATATGGTCCTTCCCAATTGGGCCCAAACACACCTGTCGCGGTCATAATTCTTTTCAGGACTAGATCTCCAATTTCAAAGCTGCGTTGACGAACTTTGGAATTGAAATGTCTGGCTAACCTTTGCTGATGAGCTGCAACTCTGAGATTAGCTTCATCTCTTTTTTCATCAAGGAGATCTAGCGCTTCAAGTTGTAGCTTTTCATTTTCTGCTTGATTGAAATGGATTCTTCTGTGTGAAGGGACCTCTGTTTCAACCGGGATCATTGCTTCCGATCCGTATGCTAACGAAAAAGGAGTATGCCCAGTCGCAGTTTTGTGAGTAGTTCTGTATGCCCATAGTGCAAGTGGTAGCTTATCGACCCAACCACCTTTTGCTCTTTCGAGTTGCTTTTTGATGGTTGATTTGATGATCTTGTTCACTGCTTCCACTTGCCCGTTTGCCTGCGGATGAGCTACTGCCGAAAAGCTTTTCTGGATTTTGAATCGTTTGCAAAAATCCTGGAATTCCTCGCTTTCAAACTGAGTACCATTGTCTGTAATTATTTTCTGAGGCACACCGTATCTGCAAATGATATTCTTGGTCACAAAGCTTATCATTTTCTTAGAAGTGATAGTAGCCAATGGTTCAGCTTCAGCCCATTTAGTAAAGTAGTCAACCGCAACAATAGCACATTTAATCCCTGATTTGGCAGTTGGTAGCGGCCCAATGAGATCCATTCCCCAAATCGCAAACGGCCATGGACTGACCATCTGTGTGAGTTCGGTAGAAGGTGCTCTAGGAATTTTGGAAAATCTTTGGCATCTGTCACATTTTCGGGAGTAATCCGCAGCATCTCGATTAATTTCTGGCCAAAAATATCTGTATCGGAGAATTTTCTTTGCTAATGTTTGGCCACCTGAATGATCACCACATTCGCCTCCATGTACCTCAGCTAGGATTGTTTTGGACTCTTCCCTGGATACACATCGAAGTAAAGACATTAAGAATCCCCGTCTGTACAATCGGCCATCCTGAATTACATAGCGAGAGGCTTTCCTTAGTAGCTTCTGTCTCTCTCTCGAATTTTCTGGCAGAGAACCGTTGAGTAGGTAATCTAATATTGGAGTCATCCACGACTCTTGTTCTTGAGATACATTCATAATCCAGCCTATATCCATCTCGTCTATACTTGGTGCTGAGAGGACTTCTACGGGAACCAATCCCAATAGTTGAGCTTCACCAGAACTTGAATACTTTGCGAGGGAATCTGCCTTCGTATTCTCTTCCCGGGGAATATGGCTTATTGAATAATGATCGAGTTCACATAGGAGTTCCCAAGCCTTTGACAAGTAGGAAGGCAAGTTTCCCCCTTTTGTTTGGAATTCCTTCTTGACTTGGCATACAATAAGCTGAGAATCACTGAAGATCTGTAATGCTCGGATGTTTAGCTCTTTAGCGATTTTCAGACCTGCAATAAGAGCTTCATATTCTGCTTCATTGTTTGTTGAAGGAAATTCCAATCTTAGTGCATAACACAATGACCGACCTTCAGGAGTTTCAAGTACCACTCCGGCTCCAGAACAGTAGTCATTTCTTGCGCCATCAACATACAACTTCCACTGGATTGGGGAATCATTGACCGCTTCTTCCTCACCATTATCTTTCTCTGTGAATTCTGCAATGAAATCAGCTAAAGCTTGTCCGTTGATTGCTTTTCGGGGGTGATATGTGATGTCATATTGACTAAGTTCAATGTTCCATTTTAGAAGGCGACCCGAAGTTTCAGGGCGAAACAGGACTTCCTTTAGAGGTTGATCAGTGAGTACTCTGATAGGATGAGCTTGGAAATATTGCCTCAACTTCCTTGATGCAACTAGTAGGCAATAGGCGAGTTTTTCCAACTTGGAGTAATTCAGCTCTTCCCCAGTGAGTCTTTTGCTGATATAGTAAACCGGATGTTGAATCCTTTTGTCTTCCCGTATCAGCGCTGCACTTAGAGCATGAGATGATACTGCCAAGTATATAAGAAGATCCTTACCATTGCCTGGCCTAGAAAGTATTGAAGGCGTTTCCATATGACGGATCAACTCATCAAAGGCTTTTTGACATTCGGAAGTCCATTCAAAGTTCTTCTTTCCTTTCTTCAGGGCGTCAAAGAATGGGATGCATTTATCAGTGGCATTGGAAATGAACCGACTCAGGGCGGCGACCTTTCCGTTGAGACTCTGCAATTCCTTCTTCGTTCTAGGAGCTTTAACTTCTTTGAAGGCAGTAATTTGAGCTGGACTAGCCTCAATGCCCCTAGCACTAACAATGAAACCTAAGAACTTTCCGGACTCGACCCCAAATGTACATTTCAGAGGGTTAAGCTTCATTCTGTATTTCCGGAGGACTGCGAACATTTCTGCTAAGTGTTCAATGTGATCCGCTGCTTTCTTAGACTTCACTAACATGTCGTCGACGTAGACTTCCATAGTTTTGCCCAATTGCGGTTTGAACATAGCATTAACAAGTCTTTGGTAGGTTGCCCCTGCATTTTTCAATCCGAAGGGCATAACTCTGTAGCAATAAAGACCAACATCGGTGATAAAGCTCGTGTCCTCCTGATCAGGTTCATGCATCATGATCTGGTTGTATCCGGAGTAGGCATCCATGAAAGACAACAACTCATGCCCCGCTGTTCCATCTACCAGTTGGTCGATCCTGGGTAAAGGGAAGCAATCTTTGGGGCAGGCCTTGTTCAGATCTGAAAAATCGATGCACACTCTCCATTTTCCATTAGCTTTTTTAACCAGCACTGGATTTGACACCCAATTCGGATAGGTAGATTCTTTAATGAAGTTATTTTCCATGAGTCGATCAACTTCTTCTTTTAATGCTGCTGACCTTTCTGGACCTTGGGTTCTTCTTTTCTGTTTAACTGGCGTAAACTTTGGGTCAATATTCAGAGCGTGTACTGCAACTTCTGGAGATATTCCACACATATCGGCATGAGTCCAAGCGAAGACATCCAGATTTGCTTTCAGGAAAGATATCAAGATATTCTGAATTGACACATTAAGTTGTGAACCTACATTCAACACCTTATTTGGGTCCTTCGGGTCAATAGGTACCGGCACTGTCGTTTCCACCGGTACTACTCTATTCTCCCCTGCACTGGCTTTTCTGGGATCCATTTCTTTTCGTGCCCCGCTATGCTCGCCAGTGCAGGGTCCGCCCCGTAATTGCTACAAGGTTGGCTCTTTGATGCGGACTGGGGCTGCCGCATCCTTTCCCATTTCCCTTTTTCTTGATTCTCGCAACTCTGTCAAATAGCACTCTCGCGCAGCATTTTGATCCCCTTTTATAACTCCTACTCCATTGTCTGTAGGGAATTTAATAGTGAGGCACCACGGGGCTAGGATAGCTTTGAATGCTGCGAGTGTTGGACGGCCAAGGAAAGCATTATAAGCAGAAAACTCATCGACAATCACAAATGTTTGCTCGAGGACTACTTTCCTTTCTCCTTCCCCAAGTTCCACAAGCAGATCGATGGTTCCTATTGGTTGCTTTGGCTCCCCAGTGAAGCCAATGATCTTTTGCGATGAGGCTTGTACATCGACCATAGGGATTTTCATTTGGTCGAATGTCTTCTTGAAGAGGATATTACATGATGCTCCGCAGTCAATGAGAACTCTTCTAACAATGGCCGGTCCAATACCAGCCGAGATGACCAAGGGATCTAGGGTAGGAGCTTCGATGCCTGTGGAATCTCTGGTTCTGAAAATAATATCATCACTGAAAGTTTTTTGTTGCTTCAGGGGCGTGGTGTCTTCTAGAACAAAGAAGTCTTTTTCGGCTGGAACATATTTCAAAGCCCTGGAATATCTCTCCATCTCACCCCAGCTCTTGCCAGCTGGATGAGGCCCTCCTGTAATGACATTGATAATGGGCCTTCCAGATTCATGCCCCGTAGTTTTCTCACCTGTCCTAGGCTGATGAATAGGAACCTGTTGCCCCTGACTTGACGATACAGGATTGTTGCTATTCTTTTTCACAAATTGCTGCAGTTTGTTTTCTCTTAGCAACTCTTCAATCAGATTTTTCAACCGGCGGCATTCATCAGTCTCATGACCGGTTTGATTGTGGAAGCGGCAGAATTTCCCACTCTGTATGGCCTTTTTCCCGGTCCTCAAAGGGATAGGTTTAGGGAAATCAACGGAATCTTTAGTGGCAAGGTAGATGTGCTCCGGCGTATGTGATAATGGAGTATACTCTGGTGGCTTGAAGGATCGGGGCTTCTTCAGATTACCCTGTTTCTTTCCATTATTATTCTCCCTTTTTTGCCCCACCGATTCATTCTTGCGTGGAGCGACAGTGTTATCTTCAGCTTTCTCCAACACTGCCTTTACTGGTAAAGGACGACTTTCCAAGCGAATGAATTCATCTGCTTTTTTGTAGAACTTTTCGAGAGAGGTTGGCTCCTTCATATTTAACCATTTCCCAAATTCGCTTGACTTATCAATAGCCCTCATCAGATAAGTCAATATCATTCGTGGTTCAGCATTGTCCACCTCAGCCAGCGCAATATTAAAGCGGTTCAAGAAAGATCTGATAGACTCGCCAGGATTCTGCTCTAAACTCGACAACGACATGATGTCCTTGGCCTTCGAAGCATAAAGTCTAAACTGCTCCTTGAATTTTCTGGTCAAGTCTGAAAACTGATCAATAGATCGGACTGGCAGCTTGGCGAACCATAGTAGAGCCACACCTTCAAGGTATACGGGAAAATATCGGCACTTTATCTCGTCAGAGGCTTTGGCACCTGTCATGTGCCAATCATATTTATACAAAAATTCATTCGGATCACTCGTCCCTTTGTAAGCTGGAATGGTTGGAGGGACAAACTTTCTTGGAAATTCCGCCTTTAAGATTTTCTCAGTAAATGGAGTTTTACTTGGGGCGAAACCCCATTCTTTCTCATCTTCAACCCTTTGCATACTTTCTTTCATGATCTGCCGGACCATTCCAGAAAGATATTCCTCATCATGTCGAGTTCCAGATCCTCCAACCTCAGGAAGCGTTTGCTCAAAGGGACTAGCAGCCCTTTCAGGAGCATTCCTTTCGTTAGCATTATGAATGTTACCAGCATAATTCCTTTCATTACCAGCCGGTTGATTGTTTGCCCCAAGTAAGTCGTTCAACTTATTCAGAATCAGGGTATTCTGGGCACTTTGAGCCTCTAATTGTGCATTTTGGGCGTTTATCTGCTGGTTTAGCCCTAGAATCACAGCATCCAACTCCGCTTTCGTAACTCCAACCGACGGAGTGGGTTGATTAGGTACAGGGGAAGCGGAGTTTCCCTCTTGAATGTTTCCAGATCTGACAGATCTACTTTTCCTTCCAGGAGCCATAATCTCAGATATACTTCTGGTTTTTAAGAAAATTCTTTCTACAAATCTCTGTGAAGCAATGATGACAGTTTTCCTGAGTTGGGTTCTCAGTGAAAGCACCAAAAATGTTAACGCTAAAATTTGAACGCTAACACCCCGGTGTGTGAAGTGTAGTTGTGAAAGCACCACCCGATAGATCGGGAATGAATTACAAGCAGGTAATAGCAGAAAAACAGTAAACAACAACAATTTTATAGTGGTTCGGCTTAAGGGTTTAGCCTATGTCCACTTTAGGTACTTTTATTAATAATCCCGTTACAAGCTGATACAATTCTTCTCAAGTACAATATACTTCAAGTTACAAGTGATTTGGAACAAGTAGCTTAAGCTTCAATGTCGATTAAAGTCCTTAAATTCATGTTGAAGATGTGTGGTTTCTTCGTGAAGTTCTTTGATGTATTCCTCTAATCTTGAAAGCTCTAAGTGTTGATGAAGTTCTCAATGCAGCAAGGTAACGGTGTATGAAGAGAATGTGCCAAAAGTCCCTTGTATGTTGGAGGTGGTCGCCTATTTATAGTGAATTCTGGGCTGGAATTACTACCAAGGTATAAGTCGTGGCCGACCTAGCATAAGTCGTGGCCGACTTAGCATAAGTCGTGGTCGACTTACCGAGTCAAGTCTTCGGCTTAACATAAGTAAGCTTGTCTGAACTCATATCATAAGTCTTAGGTCGTTGCCGAGTTAACATGCGCGTGCCAAGTAGCTGTATAGGATTTGCCTTCATTTGCCTGGGTCGTGAACGGCTTAGCATACGTCGTAAGTCGGTTGCGACTTAAGTATAGGTCGTGCACCTTTCCATGTTCTGATCAATTAGGTCGGCAACTTCCTTAGGCAATTAAATCGGTACTTAAGTTAGGTCGGTAGACTTCCTAAGTCGGCATCCTTTAAGGCATTAGGTCGTTATCCATTTAAGGCCTTAGGTCGGGAACTTTGTAAAGGCATTGAGTCGTGAAGTACCTTGAGTCGCTGTCCCTTCTGAGTCATTAAGTCGGTAACCATTGAGTCGTCATTCATTTTAGGTCGGCAATGAGCTAAGGCTGTTGGGTCGGTATTTATGTTGAGTCGGTAGCCTCGTTGAAGTGTTAAGTCGGCATACTTGTTGAAGGCCTTAGGTCGACACCCCCTGTTGAGCCTTAGGTCGGCACCCCCTGTTGAGCTTTAAGTTGGCATGCTTCTAACTGTTAGGTCGGAACCTCTTGATGCACTAGATCGGTGAGTCATGATCAAGGCGGAGTTAACAATGCTCTCTCGTATATATACGCTCAACGATTCCCATAAGGTATTACTACCCTATTAATAAAGAGTCAGACCCTACAAAGCTAAGGTTTATCGCTAAACCAAAGCTTTGATACCATATTGTAACGTCCCGCCTTTTCATACACCTTAAATTGACGATAACCCACACACGTCAGACTAAAATCATACAAAAGGGCGGAATGTTATGGGGTAAATAAGAAAACCAAAGAAAAAACAAACAGAATCTTGCAGCAGAACGATAAAATATAATATATCAATATACAGTTCATAAAATTGATTTACAAAACATTTGATTTTTCTTTATACAATAAATATCGGAGTTCACATACTAAAGGATAATAACAACGTAGTGGAATAAAATGGTGTAGTGAAATATATAATGGATAATAGTAACATAAATCTTCGTCTTCGTCCTCCAGAATAAGATCTTCAAATACTGAAATGCTCGGACTGACTCGAGCGAATTGAAAAGACAAAACACTCGAGTCAGAACAAAAAGATCTTATGTAAGTCAAATCAACAATAAATATGAGTGCAGTAACTTAGGAGATGCTCGGGATTTCCATCTCCTAAGGATCTGTTAAACTATTTACTATGTAGTAATATTTCGCTATTATAATAATGTCTATTAGTAAAATAAACTTACTTTAAAATAGCGTTAAGGAGTGACCCAATATTCCCCTTAACACATAATATATTCCCATAGTGTATACATGTAACGACCCAGGATGTTGAACATTTGAAAATGAAATATTTAATTGAGTTTAAATATTTGAAAGTTATTTTAACTTGAATTTCAATTATAACTATGAATTTAGCAATTAAATTTTTGGATTTAATTTATTGAAGTTGGGTCAAAAGTTTGAATCTTCAATTTTAAGCTAATTAAAAATATTTCAAAGGCTTGCAAAATTCATATTGATAATACCAAAGATAATAGAAGCTCCAGAATTGAATTTGAAAGTGATTTATTCAGTGTTGAAATTTTATCGTTTAAATCGATATTTAAAAAATAGCTTTCCGAGTCACGGTCTCGGAATTCGATGAAACCAGTTCCATTGGATCCGTAATATTGAATTATTATCGGATTTAAATTTTTGTAGTATTTGGAGTGACCGTTTGGCCATAAGATAAGCAAACGCGCTGAAATTTATATCGAAATTCAATATAATAACTGATACAAAAAGCTATCTTCTCCATACGATCGAATTTGGCCTCGGAACCTTTTCCAGTGCGTTCGGAATGTGGGTTTTGATAAACGCCTGAGGGCATGTCTGATTTGGAGTTCGAAATTTCAAATTGTGCTAAACGAGATATTTTGAAAATTTAATAATTTTTTTTTTAAATTTAGCCAAACCAGCCACCGTAGCTTCTGATTTGCGTCGACCTACTCTCTGTTAATCACGTACCCTCGTCTCCTCCCTCTTTGTTTTAATTCGAAACCACTCTTCAATATTATTTCTCAGATCGGGGAAAAATAAAAATAAAAATTGCGTTCTCTTCTGAATTTTGTTCGAGCATTAAAAAAAATCGCATAGCTGAGTGGATCAATGTTCGTATCGTGACTGAAGTGGGCGTGGCAATCGATATAGGCGACGCAATTCATGGTGGTCGGCGAGTTCGTTGTCGTGAGGTGGAGGTCGCGTTGTTTGGGGATTATCGTGCTATGGAGATTCGATTGGGTTTGGGGTTGTGGAGGCTCACGCACGCTGGTGGCTGGCGATCTTTCGTCATCAACGTGTCGATTTGATGGGAGCGCGACCTCACAAGCTTGTTAACAGCGATGTCTGAGGGAGGTTCGAAGCTAGGGTTTTAATCGCGATTTGGGTTTTTTGCATCTCCTGATCGCTAGGCCTGGTAGTACGTGTTGTTTTGGGGGCGAGTTTTGTGAGCAGTGGCGAAAATAGCACAGCAGAGGGGAGTCGTCGATGTTAGTCGCGATGCCAGGGTACGGCGTGGATTTGGCGATTGTGAGCAGTGAGGTATTCTCAACTTGTTCATTTTCGATTTGAATCTGATAATATTTACGAAGAAAATAATAGTTTCATCAGAAAAAAACATATATGCAGTTTTTAAATTTATAGATTGCTGTGTTGATTACAGAAAACAGAAAAAAAGTATTAGTAAAATTTTATGCAAAGGGATTTATAATATTGAAGAAATTTATATAAGTAAAATGCTTGAAATATATACGTAATTGAGATTTTAGTTTAAAGAAATAGGAAAGTTAGTTTGGTGTTAAAATGTTTAGTTAAATAACTTTATTTAAAAGAAATTGGTTTAAAATAAAGTCATTGGATAATTAAATTACTAAGCGAAAAATTTACTTTTTGATCATTTTGAATATTAATAAATGATATAATTATTTATACAAGGTCTATAAATCGTGGAATCAAGACGAAAATGGAAAATGGAATGCATACATAATCCAAGGTGAGAACTTCTCACTCAGAAATTTTGTTGTTTGGTTAGTTTTAAATATATAGATTTAAAATTTGATTGATTGAGTGGTTGGATGTTGATTGTTGTTTGGATGATTTTTGTTATCATTTGAACTGAAATAGACCCTATACGCCGTATATTAAGAGGAGGTTATTTATTAAACACATATACCGCGATATTTCACCTCGAAGTGGAATTGGTATTGTGGTAACATCTTTGGATGCATGGAAACAGGTTCGAGGGATCCAACTGGATTCCTCAAACATTTGAATTTATTTCACATGTTGTGTGTTGGTTGATTTATAATCCGTGTGATTATCTTTGTGATTGAGACTGTTGAAGGCTATAGGTTCGCCGAATATATTTTTGGTATCATTGGATACCGAAAATAGATAAAAATTGGATTTTTGAAATTTCAAGTTGAAAGTTTATAGTAAAAATTATTTTTGAGAATTGGATAAGTTAAAAAGGAGTTTTAAAAAAAGTTATTTTTGAAACCATATTGAATAAAATTCCAAATTTCGAAAAAAAGGGGCTAAGTAAATGGATTTCGATTTATATTATTATAAATTGAAGAAATTTATTTTAAAAAGAAATGATTTTGTAAATTCATTGGAAATTTATTAAGCAGAAATTAATTGGTTTTGATAATTAATTGAGAATAATAAATCAAGTATTAACTATTAACTAAGAATTAATTAATGATTAATGAAAGGATAATTTATTAAATGTTTTATAATTAATTGGTTATTAATTTACCATAACTAGCAAAATTAATTCATAGAAATTTATTTATTTTAAATTAATTAGATGATTAAATTTATCCTACTTATTGATGTTTGAATTATATTGGATGTTGAATTGTTTGATATCTTTGATGTTATCCCGCCTTTTTAGCAAGGCCGTGATATCAAAAGATCGACCGAGAAAAGCAAGATAGCTCGTCTCAAAGATTGGTCAACTCAACATCTCAACAAAGCAAGTTATGTTAAATGACTTTTCCTCTAAGATCCCCTACGGAGGGTGGGTCCGGGGGGGTGCCAACCCCCCTAGGTGGGGGTGCGGGGGCAACTCCACCGCTACAGTGTTCGACCAAAACGGTATGCGACTTAGAGCATGGAGTCTCCAACGAGCTAAAGCTTCCAACGAGTTAACGACTCACAGGAAGTCGCCACTCAAGGTTGCAGCGACCTAAGAGATATCGCGACTTAACTTCTCCAGGAGCTACAGTAAGCTAACGACTTAACTGCAGACTACGACCTAAGATGGCTCCGACCTAAAGACTATACGAGCTAACATGCAGGCGACTTAAGCTACAACGAAGACCTCGCGACCTAAAGCATGACCGACCTAAGCGGATCAGCGACATAAGGCATAAAGCAGCTCAACCGAGTTAAAGAGCTAACAGGAAAAGCGGCTCAACGACCTAAGGCTAAACGAGTTAGCAACTCACCAGAAGGTCCGACCTAACAGAATCCACGGCTTAAAGGAGTCCACGGCCTAACGACTTAACTATGTGGGACGACCTACGACTTATCTTAGGTCGTCCACACGACCTAACTCTTTACGTCGTCCCTGCCGACCTAACTCCTTAAGTCGTCCCTACCGACCTAACTCCTTAAGTCGTCCCTGCCGACCTAACTCCTTAAGTCGTCCACACGACCTAACTCCTAAAGTCGTACCTGCCGACCTAACTCCTTAAGTCATCCCTGCCGACCTAACTCGTTAAGTCGTCCCTACCGACCTAACTCCTTAAGTCGTCCACACGACCTAACTCCTTAAGTCGTCCCTGCCGACCTAACTCCGATTTCACCTATAAATACTCCATCAACTCCAGATTCGGGGGGGACTTTTGGGGGATTTCAAGGCGCCTACACCCTGCTGATTTCTGGACTCTCAGAGCACCTCAACCATCGAAGATTCTTCATCAAGAGATCTACTTCATCCAAGAGAGATTTGAAGAGCAATTCACCATCGACGTTCTAACTTTTTTCTCTGTTCATGTTGTAATTATAAGATCGTGTTGTAATCGAGAGATCATGTTGTAAAAGTGTTGTAATCTTGTAAAAGTGTGTATAAAGAAGATAATGAAGAATGTAAAGTGGATGTAGGCTTATTAGAAGCCGAACCACTATAAAAATCTCTGTCTCTTTTACTTTTCTGCGACTTTTCTTTTTACTTGGTTTCCCGTATAAACGGGTGGTGCTTTCACTTCATCACGAGACACACCGGGTGTTAGCGTTAAAGCTATTTTTACCGTTAACATTTGATATGTGATGCTTCGTGATATATCCTTATGTGTGTTGTGATCTCTAAATTGTTTATCTGTGATCTGAGAATGAAAGGTAAGCGTCATAGTTCATACCACTTATCAACTATATTGTTATATTTTGATCTGTGATGGTTGAATGTTTTTGCACTATTGTGTTAAACTCTCGGACTACACAATACACACACAAAATGTGGATTTCACGTGGAAATCAGTTAAGTCACAGATTTTTGACAATTCTAAAGATTGAATTTTTGAATCCAACTTAGTTTTGGAATTGGAATTGAAAGTTTTGAAAATAAATTTCAAAAATAAGAATTATTTTAAATAACTTAATAAAAATTGGAATTCAAATCGTTGGATTTAAATTTCGAATTCAATATTTGAAATTGAATTCAATGATTTGGGTACTATGGTCTAAAAGATTGTACAAGTTATAAAAGGTGTTTATATGGGTTTTTAACCATTTAAAATATAGTTTTGGAAATTTTAAATTTAAATCGAAGTTTATACTTGAGTGGCTTTAACTCATGAAAAATTGTAATCAGTTTTTCCCAAAACAAGAACTGTTTGTTTCCAAATAATAATAGCTTTCAAATAAGGAAAGAAATTCCCATTTGTGTTAAAAGAATGTAAATTTGGAATTAAACTATTTTGAAGGCTATGAATTAATCTTTGTGAAAGGTTGTTGAACTTGACTTGAAATAAAGGAGTATTTCAAATGGTGTATCTTTTATATTATAAAAGACTTGAATTGTGAATTTCTTTGAAAGCTATAAGTTAAATCTTGATTTAAGATTTAATGAGGTAATCCAATTGAAATGGAAATTTATCTGGGAATCTGGGAATAAATCTTTGTAAAGCTGGGTAAACTTTGTGAATCAAATCTTTTGTTTAAGGATTTAAAATGGTAATTTGTTTAAACCATTTGAATGAAAGGGTTTGGGTAATAAGTTATGACTTAATTGAAATCCCAATATCCATGTGTTTTAAAAATATTGCGTTCACTATTCGGATTAGCCGGGGAGGACCTTTGTGTCATATAACCCATTCCAAATAAGTGATACGACGTAATGGATAGCATCGAAGACAGGTGGTGAAGACCGAGTATTTGTGAAAACGATAGGATGGCCTATCGATTGTCTCTGCACCGTTAGCTACGGTATGGAGATTTCCTTTGTGATGGGAAATTCGATCGGGATTGTGAATACCCGGATTGCAAGGGCTTCTTTTGAAGTGGCTTCGGTTCTGTTCGAACCCTGAAGAACTTGTATGGTTACGTGTCTGACATTACATTTTGAAATATAATACAAATTTCTTTCAAACACATTTCTGTTGGTGGCGGAGAATTTATTCTCTTAGCTTAACACCCTTCTCTGAGACGTACGAGCTCAGAGGTTTTGTAGTTGAAGGTTATCAGCGATGTACTCCCAATTTGGTAATGTGGCATGTTAAGTGTTGCTGTGTGATGATTATTTATTGATCATTTGTTGGCCAAAGCGTGGGTTTATGAAAAAGCGTAGCTTTGTGGACGAAACTTCGTTGAACCTGACACCCATGAAATGGTCAAAACAGGAATATGCGGTAAGGTTATAAGGGTCGTGCCCTTTAGGGTATGTCATTTCCTTCTGAAAATGGGTGGTGTCAGGTATGGACCCCTGATGCTTAACCTATGTGGTTGCTCCAATCTCGTTTTCTGTATGGTTGTTGCTTTGTGATCGAGGGCCCTCGGATAAAGGTCCTAAAGGACCGAGGGGAGGCATATTCGTGTAGTAGTTACCTAGTTACAAAGGTAACCCGGCCTTGTGTTGGCAGAGAGCTGGTTAATTTCTCGGGACTTCCCGCCGGAGGCTTACCATGTGGCAGTAGGAAGTTCCTTAGCCTGACCATTTGTTGGAAATCCAAAGAAACAATACGAGCCCTTTACGGTTGCAATTGTACAACCTGCCTCCTCAGGAGGTAGCTATAGCAAGCATAATATAATGGTACCTATGCTGGCTAAGATTTATATTATACTTTCAAAATATTTTCATCACTATGCACTAATAATAATATCAAAAATGATTTGTTTTGCGTAGTAAGCATCTTTGACTATCATAAGGATAAATCTCCTTCAATTCTGCGTTCGCATTGTGTGTGTGCGGGGAGGCCTTATGGTAGTTTCATTTTCCAAAAGCATTGCGGATATTTTCACTTCCCTAGTTCTTGTTTGTTTTTTTAAAGATAAACTGTTTTAAGTTCTCACACCAGTCACATGACTGACTTGGAGTCTATTGTTCCATTCCTAAACTCTGGGTGCCCGCCAATTTCCACCCGGGCAGTCAAGAGTCAGGTTTTCAGGATATTCTGGAATTCAGGAGTTGATGGAGGCAAGCAGGATGGCATGGTGTATTAACTAGTATCTAGTATTTCTTTTAAATTGTTTGTTGTTGTGAACTCTGATAATGTAATGTGATGTGATGTAATGTAATGACTAATATAGTTCTTTGTTTTAAAGATATTCATTTATCTACTATATGTGTTCCGCCGTGATTGTGAGATTATGTTATTGTTTCTGTTTATGATTTCTCACTTCTTCCTTCTTTTTCTTTGTTAATGCTAAAATTTGAACGCTAACACCCCGGTGTATAAAGTGTAGTTGTGAAAGCACCACCCGATGATTCGGGAACAGAGTATAAGCAGAAAGTCACAGAAAAAGCAGTGAATAACAACGATTTTATAGTGGTTCGGCTCAAAGCAAGCCTACGTCTACTTTAATTCTCTTTATTGCTAAACCGATTACAACTTTACAACAATCTTCAATTACAATTATGACGAGACAAACAACTAGAACTTTGGTAGAGAAGAATTCTTCGAATCCATGTAGATTTCGTTAGATTTTCCCTTGAAGTTAGTTGAGATGTCCTTCGAACTTGAAGTGTCGGGTAAGTTGAGAATTCGGCAGAGTATTGGCGCTTGAAATGATTGGCCAAAAGTTCCCCCAAATGTTGGAAGTGGTCATGTATTTATAGGAGTTTTCGGCCTTGAGTCGTGAGTCGTACCCGACTCATCGTTAACTCGTGGCCGAGTCAGGTTGGGTCGTGGACGACTCAACAGGTTGAACCCCCAGCTTCGTACCAGAGCGCCTTCGATCCTCTGAATATAGCACAAGTCTTAAGTCGTCCCCGAGTCATTCCTCTTTGATATAAGTATCATGATAGCGGGCTGCGACTTAGTAACTTTACGTCGTGGACGAGTCATGGTGAGTCGTCTCATGTTAACACGCAGCCGACCTACTGGGTTAGCTCACGGCTTGGTCCAAAGTGATAAGTCGTTCACGAGTTAACCAAACGCAACTTTCTTGATGCAAGCATGAGTCGTACACGACTCATCATTGGTCGTAACTCGTCAACGAGTTATCTCATTTCAGCATGGTATTGAACTTGTCCCTGAAGTCTTAGGTCGTTCAACCGTAGCTGTAATTAGGTCGTTTCATATTTAAAGTCGCACAACCTTTAAGTCGTAGGCCGTTCATTTTCTTAAGTCATATAGGCCTTAACTCGTTAGGTTTCTTAACTCGTAACATTCCTTCAGTTGCAGATCATAGGTCGTAGGCTTCTGGAGTCGTAGAGGCTTTAAGTCGTACATATCCTTAACTCGTTAAGTCTTAACTCGTACCAGCTCCTTGGGTCGTACGTTTCTTAGGTCGCAGATAATTAAGGGTTAACATTTGCCCCTCGAATTACATGCCTATGTCATAGGTCGTGTGCTTCGACTCATCCTAACTCGTACGTACCGACTCAAGTTTTACTGTCTCGAACTATAAAATGCTTGAGTCGTTTCTCCTTCTCATCACTTTATCCTTAAGCCATTTCTGCCATTACCACATTCTCTAAACCTTTAAAGAAGATCTCGACCCAATTTACACCCAATCCTCTCTAGCAACACACAATCGTAAGCAATTTCTTCCCTCTCTTCGATCGTTGATCATTATCATCTTACGCGCTTAATTCTCCGCCTCCGGTTCGCCCCTTCGAGCCCTATGAGTTTTGTTGGATTGATCGCTGATGAACTTAGGTCTGTCTGATTTGACTTATGGCGATTCGCCATTCGAGGCGATCCTGTAGTGTGATAGGGTTAAGGTTGTTGCTGTTGGAGAGGCCATTGGATTAACGGGTTAAGAGTTAGAGGGGGAAGCGAGTTGGCCGAATAGAGTGGGAGATTGCCCCATGTACGACTTAGCAACTTCCATGCGACCCAGTGGCCTTTGCAATTAACTTTAATCCGACCTAGCATGTTTTGCGACTTAAGTCATGAGTCGTGACCGAGTTAGAACTTAGAAGATTTCTTGTTGTTTTTGAACCGGAGCCCTCTTTCTGTTCATTGACTTACGACTTAGAGCATAGCTGACCTAATGCATTGACGACTTAAGATTGAAACGGCTTAACTTTATTCGCCTCATAATCCCAAGGTTGTAGGCGAGTTAGTGCTTAAGTCGTCGCCGAGTTAGTACTTGAGTTGTCTACGACTTAGCACTTGCACTGTTGTATGGATATTGAACTGTTTAACTTTGCTGCATTCTTTTTACAGATTACTTTAACTTGTAAGCTAACAATCTGCTTGATACAACATTTACAGAAAATTGGGACGAATATACTGCCGTTGACTGCCCACATCAAATGACAGATTAGTTAACAACAGATGATTAACTTAAATAAATTGTGTGAATGAAGTGCTTTCAACTTATCAGTTTCAAGTAAAATATTAAAGCAACACTGAAATAGTCAATTGAAATCGACCAGCTTGCACTAATATTATGCTTGAACTTTAGATCAACAAGTTCTGAAATTTTTACAATCGATCAATCATCGACTAGTTTAATTCCAGTTATATTTACTTGTCATTTTTCTTAGTTCTGCACGACACTCCACACTTTAGGAAACGTGCACCTTCACATTTGAATATCCAGTTGCTTGTGTAGAATGGCCTCTCAGCAGGAGGATACAACGGTTCAGACTGGGGAGGCAACTGTTATTCCAGCTTCACTAGCCAATCCTCCCGAAAGAGCCCCTACCACACTATCATACAAAGTTTTTCGCCAGTTGTGTGGTCAGTTTGGCATTGCTGAATTAGATGCTATTCTTCCCGAAAGAAGTAATACTGCCGACGTAGCACCTCCCGGCTTTGTGACAGTTAATCGACAAATGTGCCTGAACGGGGCCATCCCTCCTTTCAACAACTTTCTCGAGCATCTTCTTCGTCGACTGGCCATTTCTCCATCCCAGCTACACCCCAATGGCTATGCCATCCTAATGGGGTTGTGCGTATTATTTGGGAGAACGTTTAATCGACTTCCGGGCTTTGACGAAATCTGTTACTTATGCTCCTTTACCCGGACCAAAGATCATCCTTCCATTACCGTTGTGAGAAGTGCCCGAAACTGCAAATTAATCGTTGGCCTTCCTGACACTGCTCATGGGTTGCTGACCCAGTTCTTCTTTGTTCGATGCCCCCCGGGGTTCTATGCTGTGTGGAGGAAAGGAAGTGAGATCGTCTATCTCTACTTCTTCTATTCTTTGAGTTTTGCGAATTCTGAATTATCAAGTGCTAACTTTGTTTTTCCATTTCAGCGCTCCCCCCTTCATCTAAAGATCCCAGCCACAAGCCAACTTTAGAGAGGCTCATGGCTATCCCAATTGAAGAGCGGGACATAAAATTTCTGTTGAATGACGAATTCCTTCATCAGTTTGGACTCCTTCACCCTTCTCGTTCCACTCAGCCTTGTGAAGTTCCCGATTCTCCAGCGGAGGCTGAAAAGCTTATGCCAAAAGATCCCTCCACTGAAACTTTACCGGTGAAGTGCCCCACTCTCACTGTTGTTGCGGGGCCGTCTAGCAAGTCGACACTTGCCCCAGTTATCGAAGAGGAAGAACTTCCACGATCTTCCGGGAGATCTGCTGACGAAGGAGTTGAGAAAGCAAGTCCCAAAAAGCTTGATGGTGATGATGTTTTTGAGGGGTTGAGCGACCTAATTGTGACTTCACAAGAACTTTTTAAAGATGATGTTTCCAAAACTATCTCTCCTGTAATCGAGGCGACATCTTCTCTACAACAAATGCCAACTCCTCCTACTCAAGTTATCACCACCTCTACTCCATAGAGTGGTCTGTAGCTTGATGCGTGTAGTTTACACATTACACAACACTTAGGATTTTTCAGCACTTGTTTGTGTTTGACTTCTTTTCTCTAAAGGCTTTTAAGACTTGTCTTTTTGCCTTTCAGATCCTTCAATGGGGCGTAGCGGCAGCGGCTCTTACTATAAAGACTTTCAGCGCTATGGAGGGCGTGGCAACTATGATTATAGACGCTACCTTACTGGTCCCAGAGAAACCGATGAGCAGAGAGCTGCTCGAAAAGCTAGAGAGAGGAGAGAATATGAAGAACGTCATGAGAGGATAGATGTGCGACATGAGTCTCCTTCAAGAGTCGATGACTCTCACAAACGTAAAACACATGATGGTCGGGGGAAGAGCCACATTGTTGAGGACCCGAGCAAGCGGGCCAAACCTAGTGAGAAGCACGCATCTGCAATATCTGAAAAGTTTGACGCTCCCATCTCTATCGGCATTCCTTCCAAATCCCCTGCTCTTGAAGGAAGCGCTATTCAAACACTTCTTAATAGGCCTTCATATCATGTTGAAAGGGGCCCACCGACCCTACAGAGCCGATTCCCGAATTGGTGCTTGAAGGGGGTGCGCTTCGATCTTGATTTAGTCCCCATTGATAAAGAAGCCATGTACCAAAATCTTGATGCCGTCAGACTTGATATTGAAAGAATGTCCGAATGGCAAAAGCTTGTTGATGAACTCCAAAGGGTCAATCGGGCCAATATCGAGGCGATGCTAACTATGGAGAACGATAAGTCGGAATGGCAGAATATTCTTGACTAGCACAACATCGAGATGAAAAACATAACCGAGTATAACGAGAAACTTGAAGCTGAAGTCAAGTAGCTTAAAGACGATCCTACCTCCTCTTCTAACACTTACACTCAAAGAGAAGAGGTGCTACAAAAACAAGTGTGGGATGCACATGCTGGGCAAAGAGATGCCGAAGCTAAAGTTGAGAGGTTAGAAGAGGTCGTAGAGAATTACCGCACTGATGTCGCTCAGTTACGGAGTAAAATGAGCGCCCAAGACATGGAGATTGAAGCGTTAAAAGCTCAACTTGCTAAAACTGAAAAAGAACGAGATGAGGCCATGGCTGGTAAAATCACAGCTGAAGAATCTTTTCAAGCCATGGAAGCCAACATCAGTTCAAATCTATTCGACTTTTACTTGCACAGCGTATTGGGGCACGGCAGTCTCTCTTTTCTCGGTCCTAAATACGAAATCACCTTGGCTGAAGTGTGGGAAGCCGCTCTCGACATGTTCAGAGGCGCTGGGTATACCGAGAAAGAGCTTGAGGCGCGCTATCTAGATGGGGAGACTCGTGCTGCTCTTGCAAAGGGAAAAGAGCAACTTGCCAGAGTGCGGACTGGGATGGCGGAAGAGGAACGTTCTGGAAAAGAATTACCACCTACTACCTCTGTTCGTCCTTTAGTTTCTCCTGGGGTTGACATCACAGGTTCCAGTGCTCATTCCCCGCCTCCTACAAGAACCGGGGTAATTACCCCTACTGATGATGAGGCTTTGGAGGATATTGGAGCTCAAAATTATGAGATTGAACTAGCGAAGCAAATATCTTCAGGTAACTTTGACATTGGTCTGATTTAGGTGGATTGCCTGCTTGCTCCTCAAAAGTTTGATGAGCTTCTCGATTACTTCTTGAATCTTGATGAACCCATATCTCCCTTCTTTTCGGGAGATACTAATATTTTTAAATTCTCTTCTTCTGCAGTTGAAACACCAAGTGCTGTGCAAACTTCGCCTCCTGCAGCTATTATTCCTCCGTCTTCTCAAGTTACTCCCCTTCCTACTTCTCAACCAGGATCACAGGAAGAAAAGATAGGAGCTCTTCAGGGTCTGGACGATCCTGCTATTTCTCAAAAAGGAGAAGAACTCGAGACAGGCGAAGTCTCTCCGCATCGAACTACTTCTGACGATACAAAACTGTCCGCATTCATTACTCCGGAAAGTGAGTCTTCAAAGAGGAGAGCGAAGCGCACATCTTCGAAGAAGAAGAGGAAGAGTATTTTGATCACAGAAACAAATTTGGAAGTTACTCCGGAGGCTCCTCTTTCTCCTTCTTCCCCAACTCTTTTAAGCCGGCGCGAGAAGCTACCAATTAAACCAGGCGAAGGCTCAAAAGGTGGTGGGAGAAAGAAGAAGTGATGAAACTTGCTTTTCCTTCCTTGTTTAGTTTTTTCCTTTTGCATGTATTGAAGCTTGTAATGGCCGGATATTATGCGGGTACCGGCCCCCCGCTTTTCTTTCGTTGGAACCTGTACCTATATATAGAATAGTGTTGAATAAAATGATGCTTTTTCTTTGTATAAATTTCTGTCTATATCTGAGAATGCATTTACTATTTCTGTACAAGTTTCTTTGTACGATATTGCAGTGAG
Organism: Allium cepa; assembly: GCA_030765085.1. Taxonomy (NCBI): domain Eukaryota; kingdom Viridiplantae; phylum Streptophyta; class Magnoliopsida; order Asparagales; family Amaryllidaceae; genus Allium; species Allium cepa. The sequence continues at coordinate 946,477,161 of CM060943.1, read as the reverse complement.
CTTGTGGTATATATTGTTCGAGCGCAATTTTACCGATGTAGTTACGCCATGCTGCCCCTATACCATAAGCCCATTGTAATATTTTATTTTATGAGGAACTTGTGCTTTTATTTTTTAGAGAATAATTATTCCACATTTGGAGGAATATGATTTCATTAAAAAATAGAACACAAATAAGTTTCTACGCTTCAACATTCGAAGATATCACTTTTTATTTTGTGCATATACACATTTTATTGAATGAAATCTTCTATGTGGTAAAGCGGGTATTTGTAAAGCACTTCAACTTCTTTTTGAGGAAGAGAATTTTCTAGAACAAGTAATTCACTCTTCCTTTGAAAGTTAAAGTGTGCTCTTAATGAGGATTTTTTTTTACTTGCCACAGTAAAGGGCTTCTTGATTTTTGTTTCTTTGAAAAGTTGCACCTCTGAGGAAGACTTTTTCACGTTTCAACACTTGGAAGTTTTACTTCAATCTTGGTGAAACGTGTGCCTCCGAAGAGGTCTTTTCTGCTTGATTGTGCCTCCGGGAGGAGGTCTTTTCATTTCTGCCTCTGGGAAGAGGTCTTTCTGTCTTATTGTGCCTCTGGGAAGAGGTCATTCTGTTTTTGCCCCTTGGGAGAGGCTCTCTTTTCTTTTCTCTTTTTTTTTGCATTTCATCTCCGGTGAAGTGAAACTCCGAAGAGCGGTTGTTACACTTCAACTCCTGGCGAAATGGGCCTCCGAAGAAGGCTTTTATTTTGTTTTACATTTCAACTCTGGTGAAGTGAAATTCCGAAGAGCGGTTGTAATACTTCAACTCCTGGTGAAATGGGCCTCCGAAGAGGGCTTTTACTTTGTTTTACATTTCAACTCTGGTGAAGTGAAATTCCGAAGAGCGGTTGTAACACTTCAACTCCTGGTGAAATGGGCCTCCGAAGAGGGCTTTTACTTTGTTTTACATTTCAACTCTGGTGAAGTGAAATTCCGAAGAGCGGTTGTAACACTTCAACTCCTGGTGAAATGGGCCTTCGAAGAGGGCTTTTATTTTGTTTTACATTTCAACTCTAGTGAAGTGAAATTCCGAAGAGCGGTTGTAACACTTCAACTCCTGGTGAAATGGGCCTTCGAAGATTGCCTGGAAGTTACTCTCTCATGATTGGAGGGTCATGACTCCTCCAATCTTTTTTGGTTGAGTAGAGAACTTTCTTTTTTGCAGCATATGCTTCGTTAGAGGTCTTTATCCTCCGAAGAGGACTTGTGCCTCCGAAGAGGGCTTTAGTTGTTCCTTGTCCACTTGCTTATGCCTTTTCAGTGATCCTCTATATATATTTTTTTAAGCTTGCACTCCCTTCTCTTACAAATAATCTGTTTAATCCAAAGAAGTGTACTTCATTGCTAGGCCAGTTCACGAGAATGGACATAAGCTTCTTAATCGGATGTTTGTCTGTTCAAACTTCTCAATTTATTAGCTAAATCCCGTTTTCGGCGAAATCATTGACCGTTCAATTGAAGCTCTTCTTATCTAGGATTTAAGCTCGGGAATTTTGTGACTTGGAATTTGTTTGTTGAATGATAACAAGAATCACTTGGTCTTGTAATGTGCAAGTTTTGTTTTCGTTGCCTGAAAAAATTTAAATCGACATTTCAGTAATACATTTAATGTACTTTTCATATCGAAAATAAAGCAAACATGTAATAATAATAAGGAACACAAGATTTATAGTGGTTCGGCCAAGAATTTGGGCCTACATCCACTTTATAGTCTTTCATTATTCACTTGCATCGGTTTTACAATCGCTTTCAATTACAGGAATCATACATTCATAATTCTTTTTATAATGTTTCAACAAAGCTATCAAGTAAAGTATGGACGCAAGTGATTGCTGTTCCAAGCTCTTGGAATTTGATCTCCTTCGACAGTAATGAGTTTGAATGTGCCGTCAAGAAGCTTCTGACCTATGACATATGGTCCTTCCCAATTTGGCCCAAACACACCTGTCGCCGTCATAATTCTCTTTAGGACTAGATCTCCAATTTCAAAGCTGCGTTGGCGAACTTTGGAATTGAAATGTCTGGCTATCCTTTGCTGATGAGATGCGATTCTGAGCTCAGCCTCTTCTCTTTTTTCATCAAGGAGATCTGGTGCCTCAAGCTGTTGTTTTTCATTCTCTGCTTGATTGAAATGGATTCTTCTATGTTAAGGGACCTCTGTTTCTACCGGAATCATTGCCTCTGATCCGTACGCCAATGAAAACGGAGTATGCCCAGTCGCAGTTTTCTGGGTAGTTCTGTATGCCCATAGTGCCAGTGGTAGCTTATCGACCCAACCACCTTTCGCTCTTTCAAGCTGCTTCTTGATGGTTGACTTGATAATTTTATTTACTGCTTCCACCTGCCCGTTTGCCTGCGGATGAGCTACTGCTGAGAAGCTTGTTTTGGATTTTGAATCGTTTGCAAAAATCTTGGAATTCTTCACTTTCGAACTGAGTACCATTGTCTGTGATTATTTTTTGAGGCACACCATATCTGCAAATGATACTTTTAGTCACAAAACTTATCATCTTTTTTGAGGTGATAGTAGCCAGTGGTTCAGCTTCTGCCCACTTAGTAAAATAATCTACAGCAACAATGGCATATTTAATTCCAGATTTGGCAGTTGGTAACGGTCCTACAAGGTCTATCCCCATATTGCAAATGGCCATGGACTGACCATCTGTGTGAGTTCAGTGGAAGGAGCTCTAGGAATTTTGGCGAATCTTTGGCATCTGTCACATTTTCGGGAATAGTCTGCTGCATCTCGATTAATTTCTGGCCAAAAAAATCCGTATCGGAGAATCTTTTTCGCTAAAGTTTGACCACCTAAATGATCACCACATTCTCCCCCATGCACTTCAGCTAGGATTGTTTTGGACTCTTCCTTGGATACACATCGAAGTAACGGCATTGAGAATCCCCGTCTGTATAACTGGCCATCCTGGACTATATAGCGAGAGGCTTTCCTCAGTAGCTTCTTTCGTTCTTTTGAATTTTCTGGTAAAGAGCCATTGAGCAGATATTCTGTTATTGGAGTCATCCATGATTCTTGCTCTTGAGAAACGCTCATGATCCAATCAATATCCATCTCATCAATGCTCGAAGCCGACAGGACCTCCACTGGAGTCAACCCCAGAAATTGAGCTTCGCCTGTGCTAGAGTACTTTGCGAAAGAATCTGCTTTCGTGTTTTCTTCTCGAGGAATATGACTTATCATGTAATGATCGAAATCACCCAGGAGTTCCCAAGCCTTTGACAAGTAGGCGGGCAGATTTCCCCCTTTCGCTTGGAATTCCTTCTTGACTTGGCATACAATAAGCTGAGAATCACTGAAGATTTGTAATGCTCGGATGTTTAGTTCTTTAGCAATCCTTAGGCCAGCGATAAGGGCTTCGTATTCTGCTTCATTGTTTGTTGAAGGAAATTCCAATCTTAGTGCATAGCATAATGATCGACCTTCAGGGGTCTCAAGTACCACTCCGGCTCCAGAACAGTGGTCGTTTCTCGCGCCATCGACATATAACTTCCATTGGATTGGAGAATCGTCGACCGCTTCCTCCTCACTGTTACCCTTATCTGTGAATTCTACGATGAAATCCGCTAAAGCTTGTCCGTTGATTGCTTTTCGGGGATGATAAGTGATGTCATATTGTCTGAGTTCAATATTCCACTTTAGAAGACGACCCGAAGTCTCAGGGCGAAACAGGACTTGCTTTAAAGGTTGATCAGTGAGGACTCTGATAGGATGAGCTTGGAAATATTGCCTCAACTTCCTGGATGCAATCAGTAGGCAATAGGCGAGTTTTTCCAACTTAGAGTAATTCATCTCTGCCCCAGTGAGTCTTTTGCTGATATAGTAAACTGGATGTTGAATCCTCTTGTCTCCTCGTATCAGCGCTGCACTTAAAGCATGAGATGATACTGCCAAGTATATAAGAAGATCTTCGCCATCACCAGGCCTAGAAAGTATAGGAGGCGTTTCCATATGGCGAATCAATTCATCAAAGGCTTTTTGGCATTCGGGAGTCCAATCGAAGTTTTTCTTTCCTTTCTTTAGGGCGTCGAAGAATGGGATGCATTTATCTGTGGCATTGGAAATGAACCGACTCAAGGCGGCGACTTTTCCATTGAGACTTTGCAATTCCTTCTTCGTTCTACGAGCTTTGACTTCCTTTAAGGCGGTAATTTGAGCTGGACTAGCCTCAATGCCCCTAGCGCTCACGATGAAACCTAAAAACTTTTCGCATTCCGCTCCAAATGAGCATTTTAAAGGGTTAAGCTTCATTCCGTATTTTCGGAGGACTGCGAACATGTCTGCTAAGTGTTCTATGTGATCCACTGCTTTCTTAGACTTTACTAACATGTCATCGACGTAGACTTTCATAGTCTTGCCCAATTGCGGTTTGAACATAGCATTAACAAGTCTTTGGTATGTTGCCCCTGCATTCTTCAGCCCGAAGGGCATAACTCTGTAGCAGTAAAGACCAACGTCGGTTATAAAGCTCGTGTCCTCCTGATCTGGCTCATGCATCATGATCTGGTTATATCCGGAGTAGGCATCCATAAAAGATAACAATTCGTGTCCCGCTGTTCCGTCTACCAGTTGATCGATTCTGGGTAATGGGAAGCAGTCTTTGGGGCAGGCCTTGTTTAGATCTGAAAAATCGATGCATACTCTCCATTTCCGTTGTCTTTCTTAACCAGCACTGGATTTGAAACCCAATTCGGATAGGTAGATTCTTTGATAAAATTAATCTCCATGAGCCGATCAACTTCTTCTTTTAACGCTGCTGACCTTTCTGAACCTTGAGTTCTCCTTTTCTGCTTCACAGGTGTAAATTTTGGGCCAATATTTAGAGCGTGTACTGCAACTTCTGGGGATATTCCGCACATATCGGCATGAGTCCAAGCAAAAATATCCAAATTTGCCTTTAAAAAAGATATTAGGATATTCTGAATTGACACATTAAGTTGTGAACCCACATTCAACACCTTGTTTGGGTCCTTTGGGTCAACAGGTACTGGTATTGTCGTTTCCACTGGTACCACTCTATTCTCCCCTGCACTGGCTTTCCTAGGATCCATCTCTTTCCATGCTTCGCTGTGCTCGCTAGTGCAGGGTCCGCCCTGTAATTGCTACAAGGCTGGTTCTTTGATGCGGACTGGGGTTGCCGCATCCTTTCCCATCTCTCTTTTCCTTATTTCTCGTAGCTCTGTCAGATAACATTCCCGCCCAGCATTTTGATCCCCTTTTATCACTCCCACTCCATTATCTGTGGGAAATTTAATGGTGAGGCACCATGGGGCCAGAACAGCTTTGAATGCTGCGAGAGTTGGACGGCCAAGGAAAGCATTATAAGCAGAAAACTCGTCAACAATCACAAAAGTTTGCTTTCGGACCACTTTTCTTTCTCCCTCTCCAAGTTCTATATGCAAATCAATGGTTCCTATCGGCTGTTTTGGCTCCCCAGTGAAGCCAGCGATTTTCTGCGATGATGCTTGCACATCAGCCATAGGGATCTTCATTTGGTCGAATGTTTTCTTGAAGAGGATATTGCAGGATGCGCCACAATCAATGAGAACTCTTCTGCCAATAGCTGGCCCGATACCAGCTGAGATGACTAAGGGATCCAAGGTAGGAGCTTCAATACCTGTGGAATCCCTGGCTCTGAACACAATATCATCATTGAAAGTTTTTTGTTGTTTTAGGGGCATAACACCTTCTAAAACAAATAAATCTTCCTCGGTCGGTACATACTTCAAAGCTCGGGTATACCTTTCCATCTCACCCCAGCTCATGCCTGCTGGGTGAGGTCCTCCCGTAATGACATTGATGACAGGCCTTCCGGATTCATGCCCTGCCGTCTTCTCACTTGTCCTGGGTTGATGAGCAGGAGATCGTTGCCCCTGACTAGTCGAAGCGGGATTGTTGCTATTCTTTTCCACAAATTGCTGCAGCTTGTTTTCCCTAATCAATTCTTCAATCAAAATTTTCAATTGGCGGCATTCATCGGTATCATGACCGGGTTGATTATGGAAGCGACAAAACTTTCCGCTTTGTACAGCTTTTTTCCCGGTTCTCAGAACGGGAGGTTTAGGATAATCAACAGAATCTTTAGTGGCAAGGTAAATACGCTCCGGCGTATCTGATAGAGGGGTATATTCCGATGGCTTGAAGGAACGAGGCTTCTTCAGATTTTTCTGTCTCTTCCCATCATTATTTTCCCTTTTCTGTCCTACAAATTCATTCTTGCGTGGGGCAACAACGTTATCTTCATCTTTTTCCAATGCTGCCTTTACGGGTACAGGACGGCTTTCTAGACGTATGAACTCATCTGCTTTCTTGTAGAATTTTTCAAGGGAATTTGGTTCCTTCATGTTAAGCCATTTTCCAAATTCGCTCGACTTGTCGATGGCCCTCATTAGATAGGTCAAGATCATCCGTGGTTCTGCATTGTCTACCTCAGCCAGCGCTATATTAAAGCGATTCAAGAAAGATCTGATAGTTTCACCTGGATTCTGCTCTAAACTTGACAACGACATGATATCTTTGGCTTTTGAAGCGTATAGTCTGAACTACTCCTTGAATTTCCGGGTTAAGTCAGAAAACTGATCTATAGACCGGATTGGCAACTTGGTGAACCAAAGCAGAGCTACACCTTCCAGATATACAGGAAAATATCGGCACTTTATTTCATCAGAAGCTCTGGCACCTGTCATGTGCCAATCATACTTATATAAGAATTCGTTCGGATCACTTGTTCCTTTGTAAGCTGGGATAGTTGGAGGGACGAACTTCCTTGGGAACTCAGCCTTTAAGATTCTTTTGGTAAACGGGGTTTTACTTGGAGCGAAACCCCATTCCTTCTCATCTTCATTCCTTTGCATGCTTTCTTTCATGATTTGTCGAACCATTTCAGAAAGATACCCCTCATCATTTCGAGCTTTAGATCCACCAACTTCAGGAAATGTCCGCTCAAAGGGGCTAGCAGCCCTCTCAGGAATGTTTCTTTCTTCATCCTCATGAATGTTACCAGCAAAGTTCTTTTCATTACCCGTTGGTTGACGGTTTACCCTAAGCAAGTCATTCAACTTATTCAAAATTAGGGCATTTTGGGCGTTCTGAGCTTCCAATTGTGCACTTTGGGCATTTATCTGCTGGTTCAGCCCTAAGATTACAGCATCCAACTCCGCTTTTGTAACTCCTACAGGTGGAGTGGCTTGATTAGGTACTGGGGAAGCGGAGGTTCCCTCTTGAACATTTCCAGATCTAACAGATCTACTCTTTCTCCCCGGAGCCATGATTTAAGATAAACTTCTAGTCTTCAGAGAGATTACTTCAACAAACATCCGTGGAGCAATGATGACGATTTGCCTGAGTTTAATTCTCAGTGAAAGCACCAAAAATGTTAACGCTAAAATTTGAACGCTAACACCCCGGTGTATAAAGTTTAGTTGTGAAAGCACCACCCGATGATTCGGGAACAGTATAAGCAGAAAGTCACAGAAAAAGCAGTGAATAACAACGATTTTATAGTGGTTCGGCTCAAAGCAAGCCTACGTCCACTTTAAGTCTCTTTATTGCTAAACCGATTACAACTTTACAACAATCTTCAATTACAATTATGACGAGAAAAACAACTAGAACTTTGGTAGAGAAGAATTCTTCGAATCCATGTAGATTTCGTTAGATTTTCCCTTGAAGTTAGTTGAGATGTCCTTCGAACTTGAAGTGTCGGGTAAGTTGAGAATTCGGCAGAGTATTGGCACTTGAAATGATTGGCTAAAAGTCCCCCCAAATGTTGGAAGTGGTCATGTATTTATAGGAGTTTTCGGCCTTGAGTCGTGAGTCGTACCCGACTCATCGTTAACTCGTGGCCGAGTCAGGTTGGGTCGTGGACGACTCAACAGGTTGAACCCCCAGCTTCGTACCAGAGCGCCTTCGATCCTCTGAATATAGCACAAGTCTTAAGTCGTCCCCGAGTCATTCCTCTTTGATATAAGTATCATGATAGCGGGCTGCGACTTAGTAACTTTAGGTCGTGGACGAGTCATGGTGAGTCGTCTCATGTTAACACGCGGCCGACCTACTGGGTTAGCTCACGGCTTGGTCCAAAGTGATAAGTCGTTCACGAGTCAACCAAACGCAACTTTCTTGATGCTAGCATGAGTCATACACGACTCATCATTGGTCGTAACTCGTCAACGAGTTATCTCATTTCAGCATGGTATTGAACTTAGGTCGTTCAACCGTAGCTGTAATTAGGTCGTATCATATTTAAAGTCGCACAACCTTTAAGTCGTAGGCCGTTCATTTTCTTAAGTCATATAGGCCTTAACTCATTAGGTTTCTTAACTCGTAACATTCCTTCAGTTGCAGATCTTAGGTCGTAGGCTTCTTGAGTCGTAGAGGCTTTAAGTCGTACATATCCTTAACTCGTTAAGTCTTAACTCGTACCAGCTCCTTGGGTCGTACATTTCTTAGGTCATAGAGAATTAAGGGTTAACATTCTTCTACCTCTTCTTCTTTAGCCATAATAGTTCTATTTTCCGGCATTCGATTATGCGGCATTTGATACAGTGGACGTAAGAATGCCGACCTTCGGATCCAATAAAAATCGATATGTTACATGTGGTATCAGAGCATATGGATAAGCGACAACCTTGGCTCTGTTGGGTTTTACTCATTAGAGATAGAGTCAGTGGTACTCTAGAATGAGTGTGAGTGTAATAATAGATATGAGCGTGTATTTGTTAGTAAATATGAAATTGTTTTGTATTGTGTTGACTTGTCGGTTGATTGTTTATAGATTTTGGTCGATGCAGTCTAGCTAACTATCGTCGATAAGGGTTTCTAAACTCTTAAACAAGATAAACTGACAGTATTGTTTTGAAAGTAGGGTAAATGAATTAATTTTACCCAAAACTATTTTCGGATATAAAAAGGTTGGTTTTCCATAAATTAGTATCGTATATGGATGCTTGGATTTTAGGATTGATAATATTAAATTTTTTACCGTTGATTATTGAATAGGAAATTGAAATCGTAACTCCAAAGTTAAGAAGTAAATCTAGATTCAAATGGAAATTTTAAATGTAAACGTGATTTATAATTTGAAATGGAATTCCAGAGAAGTATTCGGAAATGTTTTGAAAAGAATTTGAAAATTTTGGAGATTTGGAAAGTTTAAATACTTTTTGGTTTGAAAATGATTTCCAAAGGTTTTGAAAAAGTGGTTTGAAGGGATGAAAGCACTAAACTCTTTTCGGTGGCTGGAAAATAATTCTGATGGTGATCGCGACTTCATCGGTGTTCATTTTCGAGTTTTCAAAAGTGGAATGACTGCCAGATTATTTTAAATGAAGGTTGTTTGGAAAATTTGGGTTTGGTTTTGAAAATTCAAAAGATAATTTAAATTGGTTCCAAAGTAGTTTTGAAAGGTTCAAAAGACTCTGGAATACTATATAAAAATATATATAGAATATTATTAAGTGGATAACTTGTAAAGTTTAAAGTTGTTAAAAAAAATCTAACTTAAAGAAATGAGTTGGATGAAAAGTGGATTGGAACAAAAATTTATTAAGTTGAAAATAAGTTTGGGGTAGTAACAAATAAATTGGAATTTACTTTGAATTATGAAAATAAAACTATGAATGAATGAATAAATTTACAATTGCAATTAAATGAAAATGAGATTGAATGTTGAAATTCATTTCGAATTTGTAAGTGTTAACGCTAAAATTTGAACGCTAACACCCCGGTGTATGAGTTATAGTTGTGAAAGCACCACCCGATAACTCGGGAACAGATTACAAGCAAATAATAGCGGAAAAGCAGTAAACAACAACGATTTTATAGTGGTTCGGCTTAAGGGTATAGCCTACGTCCACTTTAAGTACTTTTATTGATGATCTCGTTACAAGCTGATACAATTCTTTCCAAGTACAATACACTTTGAATTACAAGTCACTTAGAACAAGTAGCCTAAACTTCAATGGAGATTGGAGTCTTCAAATCCATGTTGGATGTGTGTGATCTTTTCTCGAAGTTGTTTGTAGCGTTCTTCGTGTCATGAGAGCTTTAAGTGTTGGATTGGTTTGGAATGCAGCAGAGTAACGGCGCTTGAAGAGAATGAGCCCAAAAGTCCCTTGAATGCTGGATGTGGCCATGTATTTATAGGCAAATTTCTAGGCTGGAATTGTTAAGTCATGAGTCGTGACCGACTCAAGATGAGTCGTAAGTCGTGACCGACTCAGGATGAGTCGTAAGTCGTGGGCGACTCAACTGGTTGAACCCAGACTTCGTATCAGAGCGCCTCCGGTCCTCTGTATATAGCACAAGTCCTAGCTCGTCTGCGAGTTAAAAGGTCGTGGTCCAAAATGAAGCGGCATTGGATTTCTACTTAGTAGCTTTAAGTCGTGGACAACTCAAGCTAGGTCGTGAGTCATGGCCTAACCGGTTAGCTTGCTTACCGAGTCGTGTACGAGTCAATGGGCCACGATGTAAAATGAAGCGGTGCCGAATTCTTTTGCTTAGGTCGTGAACGACCTACCATAGGTCGTAGGTCGGTCCTTTGTTGTTTTGGGATTTTAGTCAGTTAGGTCATTTGACACCTTAGGTCGTTGAGTCGTTAGAGAACTTGAGTTGGTCTATCCCATACACCGTTAATCCCTTGAGTCGCTCCACTCCTCTAAGTCGCCTTAAGCTTTAACTCGTTAGCTTGTTGAGTCGGTAGCTTGTTGAGTCGGTTGCTTGTTGAGTCGGTTGCTTGTTGAGTAGTGGATCCCTTCTGAACCGTTAAGAACCTTAAGTCGTGAGTCGGCCCAGACCTTGACTCGTTGCCTAAACGGAGTTAACATTTGCCCCTCGAATTTCACGCCTAATTCGTAGGTCGTGTGCTTCGACTCATCTTAACTCGTGTGCCGATTCAACTGCCACTGCTCAAAGCTATAAAAGACTTGAGTCGTTCCCCTTACTTCCTTCTTCTCATTTCTTATCCTTTGAACCGTGTCTGCCATTAACGCATCTTCGAGCTCTCAAAGGCGATTCCAACCTGATTTATTTTCGATCATCTTTAGCATCACACCGTGTAAGAGATTTTGCATCTTTTTTCAATTGCTGATGATTGCCGATCTCCGCCTCTGTTTTTCCCCCTTGATCCTTGCGAATACTATTACATCGGACATTGATGGATTAAAGGCAGGCGGTTTGATCTTACTTGTAACGATTCGAGATTTGAGGCGACCTAGTGGTGTGATGGAACTGGGGTTAACCATTGCGAGGTTATTGGGTTATCGGGTTATGGATTAGATGGTTAATGGGTTAGGAGTTAGATGGTTAATGGGTCAGATTGATTCGAACATTGCCGTAGGTTTGACTCGGCTATTTTTGTATGACCCAGCGACCTTTGCGATTTAACCATGATACGACTCAACATGCTCCACGACCTAAGCCTTGAGTCGTGGCCGAGATAAAACCCTTGAGTCGTGACCGAGATAAAACCCTTGAGTCGTGGCCGAGATAAGACTTGGAGATTTTCTTATTATTTTGAACCAGAGCTTCTTTAACATACTCCACGACCTAAACCTTGAGTCGTGGCCGAGATAAGACTTGGAGATAATCTCCTTATTTCTACGACCCAAGGCTTAGGGTACTGCCGACCCAGAACTGTTGAACCGTTGACGAGTTATGACTTATGTGAATTCTGTTTGAACTTTGGACCATTGCATTAACTTTGAACAGTTGAATTTTATTGCATTCATTCACAGGTTATTTTGGCTTGCAGGCTAACAACCTGTTCAATACAACATTCACAGAAAACTGGGACGAATATACTGTCATTGATTGCCCATATCAAATGACAGATTAGTTAATAACAGATAATTAACTTAAACAAATCGTGTGAACGAAGTGCTATCGATTTCAAGTAGAATATTAAAGCAACACTGAAATAATCAATTTAAACTGACCAGCCTGCACTAATATTATGCTTGAACTCTAAATTAACAAGTTCTGAAATTACCATAGTCGATCAATCGTCAACCAGTTTAATTCCAGTTATATTTACTTGTTATTTTCATTAGTTCTGCACAACACTTCACACTTTTAGGAAACGTGCACCTTCGCATTTGAACACCCAGTTGCTTGTGTAGAATGACATCTCAACAAGAAGAACCGATGGGCCAGGCTGAAGATGTCTTCCCAGTAGCCAACTTGTTGGATAATCCTCCGGAGAGAACTCCCACCACTCTGAATCAGCGGGTGTTTACTCAACTGCTCACCCAGTTTGGCATTGCCGAAGCTGATGCCTTACTGCCGGGGCCCAATGATACTGCAGATAGGCCCCCTTCTGGCTTTATTGCTGTCAACCGCCAAATGTGCTTGAGCGGTGCCATACCACCTTTTAATGACTTCCTTCGGCAGTTCCTGCTTCGATTATCTATCTCTCCATTCCAATTGCACCCCAATGGCCATGCCATTCTGATGGGGTTATGTGTGCTTTTTAGTAAAGTTCTGGACCGATTACCGAGCTTTGAGGAAATCTGCTACCTCTGCTCATTTACAAAGATTAAAGATCATCCCTCTATCGTAATCATAAGGAGTGCTCGAAACCGAAAACTCGTCACCGATCTTTCTGAAAGCGTTCATGGATTTCTAAATCAGTATTTCTTTGTTCGTTGCCCTCCAGGGTTTTATGCCATCTGGAGAGTAGGAAGTAAGATTTTCCTGTTTTTATTTCTCCAATTTTGGACTTTTCAAAATTTGAGTTGCTGAATGCTAACTTTGCTTCTTTTCCCTGTTTTAGCACTTCCTCCTCCCTCTAGAGATCCATGCTATAAACAAATTTTTGAGAGACTGAACGCCGTGGTGGCAGAAGAGAGGAGTATAAAGTTCTTGTTAAATGATGGATTTTTACATCAATATGGGCTTCTTCATTCTTCTCGCTTAACTCAGCCTCGTGAAGTCCAAACTGAAATTCCTGATTCTCCGACGGAAACTCCTGATGCCCCGGTCCCTATTAAAGAGCACATGCAGGGAGGAACTTCTATAGAAACTTCACTAGTAAAGTGTTCAATTCCGAAGGATGTTGTGGGGCCGTCTGACAAGTCTGTACTTGCCCCAGTTACCGAAGAGGAAGAACCTCCACGATTTTTCGGAAAATCTACTAGCGAAGGAGTTAAGAAAGCAAGTCCCAAAAAACATGATGGCGATGATGTTTTTGAGGGGTTGAGCGATTTAATTGAGACTTCTCAAGAACTTTTCAAAGATGATGTTTCCAAAACCATCTCTTCTGTAATCGAGGCGACATCTTCTCTACAACAGATGTCAACTCCTCCTACTCAAGTTATCACTACCTCTATTCCACAGAGTGGTCTGTAACTTGATGCGTGTAGTTTACACGTTACACAACACTTAGGATTCTTCATCACTTCTATGCATTTATCTTCTTATACTTTAAAGTTTTCTAAAGCTTATTATTTTTATTCCAGATTCTTCTATGGGGCGCAGCGGCTCGTACTATGATGATTTCCAGGCTACGGGAGGCGTAGCCAGTATGACTACAGGCGTTACCTCCCCTCTTACAGAGAATTGGATGAAGAGAGGGCCATCAGGAAAGCCGACGAGAGACGAGCATATGAAGAACGTCACCGAAGAGAACAAGAAAGACATGACCCTCCCCACAGAGATGATGATACTTAAAAGAGAAAAGCTCACGATGAGAGAGGTAAAGGTCACATGGACGATTCTTCTAGCAAGCGGGCTAGACTTACTGAAGAAACAATGCCGACAGTTTCTGAACATGTTCCTGCTCAATCTCCTGCCCCTGTTCGTTCCGACATTCAAGCAATCATCAACCGGCCCGCATACCAAGTTGGGCAAGGTCCTCCCACTCTTCAAAGTCGATTCCCTCAGTGGTGCCTGAGAGGGGTTTGGTTTGATCTCGACTTGGTTCCTCTCGACAAATCGGCTATGCTGCGAAATCTTGATACTGTCAGGACCGATATTGAAAGAATGTCGAACTGGCAAAAACTTGTCGATGAGCTTCAAAGGGTTAACCGAGCCAATCTCGAGGCCATGCTCACAATGGAGAACGATAAGGCTGAGTGGCAGAAGACTCTCGAACAGCATGACGCCGAAATGAGAAGTATTGCTTCCTATAACGAAAAGCTGGAAGCGGAAATGGAAAAGCTTAAGGAAGAATTAGTTACTTCATCAACTTCCTATTCTCAAAAGGAGAGCATGCTTCAGCAACAAGTACGAGATGCGCATGCCAGTCAAAGGGCAGTCGAAGATAAGCTTGCACACAAGGAGAAGGTCATAGAAGAATATCGTGCTGAAACTGTACAGCTGCGAGAACAGACCGGCTCTCAAAGCTTGGAGATAGAGTTGTTAAAAACTCGACTTGCTATGGCCGAAAAGGAGCGTGATGAGGCGTTGCTGGTAAACTTGCAGCCGAAGAGGCCCATCAAGCGACCAAAGCTGACATTAGCTCCACATTATTTGATTTTTATCTGCACAGCATTTTGGGGCGTGGCAGCCTTGCCTTTCTAGGCCCCAAGTATGAAATCACACTGGCTGAAGTTCGGGAGGCAGCACTTGATATGCTCGGTGGTAAAGGTGCTGGATATGCTGAGTCAGCCCTTGAAGAGCATTATCTTGACGATGAAGCCCGCGCCGCTCTTGCCAAGGGAAAAGAGCAACTTGCCAGAGCGCGGACTGGGATGGCGGAAGAGGAGCGTTCTGAAAAAGAAGTACCGCCTACTACCTCTGAACGTCCTCTAGTTTCTTCTGAAGTTGACATCGCAGGTTCCAGTGCTCATTCACTGCCTCCTACAAGAACCGGGGTAATTACCCCTACTGATGATGAGGCTTTGGAAGACATTGGGGTTCAAAATTATGAGATTGAACTAACGAAGCCAACATCTTCAGGTAATTTCGACATTGGTCCGATTCAGGTGGATTGCCTGCTTATTCCTCAAAAATTTGATGAGCTTCTCGATTACTTCTTGAATCTCGATGAACCCATATCTCCCTTCTTTTGGGAAGATACTAACATTTTCAATTTCTCTTCTTCTGCAGTTGAAACAACAAGTGCTGTGCAGACTTCGCCTCCTCTGGTTATTCCTCCTCCATCTCTTCAGGTGACTCCTCCTTCTGCTTCACAACCCGGGTCACAAGAGGAGAAAATTGAGGCTCTTCATGGCTTGGATGACCCTATTGCTTCGCAGGAGCAAAAAGATGAGGGACTTGAAGGAGGCGAGATCTCTCCGGAGCGGACTCCTTCTGACGACGTAGTTTTGTCCGCTCTTGTTACTCCAGGGAGTGAGTCTTCTTCGATGAGAAGAAAGAAGCACGGGACATCGAAGAGGAGGGGGAAGAAAATTATCACTACTGAAGAGGAACCGGAAATTGCACCAGTTGCACCTCCCTCCCCTTCTTCCCTTATGCCTTCAGACCGACCTGAAAGACCTGAAAAGCTAACCATTCGGCCGGGTAAAGGGTCTAAAGGTGGCAAGAAGAAATGAATAGTTGGGCTTTTTGATTCCTTTTTTGTGTAATGGTCGGATGTTGTGCAGGCACCGGCCCCTGCTTTTTTTATTTTGAAACCTGTATCTGCAATTGAATAAAATGATCCTTTATTTGTACAGACTTTTGTTTGAATTTGAGAATGCATTTATTATTCATTTTTGCACAAGTTTATTTATATGATATTGCGGTGAGCTTGTGGTATGTTGTTTGAGCGTACTTTACCGATGTAGCTATACCATTTTGTATGTAACTATACCATGTTGCCCCCATACCATGAGCTTACTGCAATATCGTATACTTTGAGGGGACTTGCACTCTCATTTTCTGAAGAATAATTACTTCATTCTCGAAGAGAATTTTCGTAGAGTGCAACTTCCTTCATATAAGTTTTTACGCTTTGTCCTTCGAAGAAATCACTTTTTCCTTTTGCGTATGTATACATTTTGCCAAGTGAATTCTTCTATGTGGTGAAGCGGGCCTCTGAAGGGTACTTTAACTTTAATTCTTCCTTTGAAAGTTAAAGTATGCCCTTGATGAGGATTTTTTTTTTAATATAGAAATTTGTGCCTCTGAGGAGGGATTTTTCACGTTTCAACACTTGGAAGTTTTATTTCAATCTCGGTGAAACGTGTACCTCCAAAGAGTTGTGCCTTTGAAGAAAGCCTTTTCACGTTTCAACGCTTGGAAGTTTTATTTCAATCTCGGTGAAACGTGGGCTTCTGAAGTGGTCTTTCCTTTTAATTGTGTCCCCGGGAGGGGGTTGTACCTCTAAGGAGGGATTTTTCACGTTTCAACACTTGGAAGTTTTATTTCAATCTTGGTGAAACGTGTTCCTCCAAAGAGTTGTGCCTTTGAAGAAAGACTTTTCACGTTTCAACGCTTGGAAGTTTTATTTCAATCTCGGTGAAACGTGGGCTTCTGAAGTGGTCTTTCCTTTTAATTGTGTCCCCGGGAGGGGGTTGTACCAGGAAGGTCTTTATTTTGTTTTGTATTTCAACTTTGGTGAAGTGAAATTCCGAAGAGCGGTTGTTACACTTCAACTCCTGGCGAAATGTGCCTCCGAAGAGGTCTTTATTTTGTTTGCATTTCAACTCTGGTGAAGTGAAATTCCGAAGAGCGGTTGTTACACTTCAACTCCTGGCGAAATGTGCCTCCGAAGAGGTCTTTATTTTGTTTGCATTTCAACTCTAGTGAAGTGAAATTCCGAAGAGCGGTCGTTACACTTCAACTCCTAGTGAAATGTGCCTCAGAGAGGGTTTTCATCGCCTGGAAGTTACTCTCTCATGGTTGGAGGGTCATGACTCCTCCAATCTTTTTTGTTGAGTAGAGAAATTTCTTTTTTGTGGCGTATGACCCATTAGAGGTATTTATCCTCCGAAGAGTTGTGCCTCCGAAGAGGACTTGTGCTGCCGATGATGGCTTTGGTTGTTCCTCTGTCCACTTGCTTATGCCTTTTCAATGATCCTCTGCCCGTTTTTTTTTTTTACAAGTAACTTGTTTAATCCAAGGAAGTGTGCTTCATTGTCAGGCAATTTCGTGAGAACGAGCATTAGCTTCTTAATTGGATGTTTGTTTGTTCAAACGTTCTCAATTTTTTAGCAAAGACCCGTTTCTGTCGAAATCATAGGCCGTTCAATTGAAGTACTTCCTATCTAGGATTTGAATTCGGGGCTTTTGTGACTTGAAATTTGGCGAGAATCACTTGGTCTTTTTATGTGCAAGTTTCACTTCCATTGTCTGCAAAAATTTAAATCGACATTTCAGCAATACATTCTATGTACTTTTTATATCGAAAATAAAGCAAGCATGTAATAATAATAAGGAACACAAGATTTATAGGGGTTCGGCCAGGAAATTGGGCCTACATCCACTTTATATTCTTTCATTATTTACTTGCATCAGTTTTACAATTGCCTTCAATTACAAGAATCATACATTCATAATTCTTTTTACAATATTTCAACAAAGTTTTCGAGTAAAGTATGGACACAAATGGTTGCTGTTCCATGCCCTTGGAACTTGATTTCCTTCAACAGTGGTGAGTTTGAATGTGCCGTCAAGAAGCTTCTGACCTATGACATATGGTCCTTCCCAATTTGGCCCAAACACACCTGTCGCTGTCATAATTCTCTTCAGGACTAGGTCTCCAATCTCAAAGCTGCGTTGGCGAACTTTGGAATTGAAATGTCTGGCTATTCTTTGCTGATGAGATGCAATTCTGAGATTAGCCTCATCTCTTTTTTCATCAAGGAGATCTAGCGCTTCAAGCTGTAGCTTTTCGTTTTCTGCTTGATTGAAATGGATTCTTCTGTGTGAAGGGACTTCTATTTCTACCGGAATCATTGCCTCTGACCCGTATGCCAATGAAAACGGGGTGTGCCCAGTCGCAGTTTTGTGAGTGGTTCTGTATGCCCATAGTGCCAGTGGTAGCTTATCGACCCAACCACCTTTTGCGTTTTCATGTTGCTTCTTGATGGTTGACTTAATAATTTTGTTCACGGCTTCCACTTGCCCGTTTGCCTGCGGATGAGCTACTGCTGAGAAGCTTTTCCGGATTTTGAATCGCTTGCAAAAATCTTGGAATTCTTCACTTTCAAACTGAGTTCCATTGTCTGTAATTATTTTTTGAGGCACACCGTATCTGCAAATGATGTTTTTAGTCACAAAACTTATCATCTTCTTTGAGGTGATAGTAGCCAGTTGTTCAGCTTCTGCCCACTTAGTAAAATAATCTACAGTAACAATGGCATATTTAATTCCAGATTTGGCAGTTGGTAACGGTCCTACAAGGTCTATCCCCCATATTGCAAACGGCCATGGACTGACCATCTGTGTGAGTTCAGTGGAAGGAGCTCTAGGAATTTTGGCGAATCTTTGACATCTGTCACATTTTCGGGAATACTCTGCTGCATCTCGATTAATTTCTGGCCAAGAATATCCGTATCGGAGAATTTTCTTTGCTAATGTTTGGCCACCTGAATGATCACCACATTCTCCTCCGTGTACCTCTGCTAGGATTGCTTTAGACTCTTCCCTGGATACACATCGAAGTAATGGCATTGAGAATCCGCGTCTGTATAATCGGCCATCCTGGATTATGTATCGAGAGGCTTTTCTCAGTAGCTTTTGTCGTTCTTTTGAGTTCCCTGGTAAAGATCCATTGAGCAGATATTCTGTTATCGAAGTCATCCATGATTCTTGCTCTTGAGACATGCTCATGATCCAACCAATATCCATCTCATCAATGCTAGGAGTCGACAGGACCTCCACTGGAGTTAATCCCAGAAATTGGGCTTCGCCTGTGCTAGAATACTTTGCGAGAGAATCTGCTTTCGTGTTTTCCTCTCGAGGAATGTGACTTATCATGTAATGATCGAAATCACCCAGGAGCTCCCAAGCCCTTGACAAGTAGGCGGGCAGATTCCCCCCTTTTGCTTGGAATTCCTTTTTGACTTGGCATACAATAAGCTGAGAATCACTGAATATCTGTAACGCTCGGATGTTTAATTCTTTAGCAATCCTTAAGCCAGCGATAAGGGCTTCGTATTCTGCTTTATTGTTTGTTGAAGGAAATTCCAATCTTAGTGCATAGCATAATGATCGGCCTTCAGGGGTCTCAAGTACAACTCCGGCTCCAGAACAGCAGTCGTTTCTTGCACCATCGACATATAACTTCCATTGGATTGGGGAATCATCGACTGTTTCTTCCTCACTGTTACCCTTATCTGTGAATTCTGCAATGAAATCTGCTAAAGCTTGTCCATTGATTGCTTTTCGGGGATGATAAGTGATGTCATACTGACTGAGTTCAATATTCCACTTTAGAAGACGACCCGAAGTCTCAGGGCGAAACAGGACTTGCTTTAAAGGTTGATCAGTGAGGACTCTGATAGGGTGAGCCTGAAAATATTGCCTCAACTTCCTAGATGCAATTAGTAGGCAATAGGCGAGTTTTCCCAACTTAGAGTAGTTCATCTCTGCCCCAGTGAGTCTTTTGCTGATATAGTAAACTGGACGTTGAATCCTTTTGTCTTCTCGTATCAGCGCTGCACTTAAAGCATGAGATGATACTTCCAAGTATATAAGAAGATCCTCGCCATCGCCAGGCCTAGAAAGTATTGGAGGCGTTTCCATATGGCGAATCAATTCATCAAAGGCTTTTTGGCATTCGGGAGTCCAATCGAAGTTTTTCTTTCCTTTCTTTAGGGCGTCAAAGAATGGGATGCATTTATCTGTGGCTTTGGAAATGAACCGACTCAAGGCGGCGACTTTTCCATTGAGACTTTGCAATTCCTTCTTTGTTCTAGGAGCTTTGACTTCTTTCAATGCACTAATTTGAGCTGGACTGGCCTCAATGCCCCTAGCGCTCACGATGAAGCCTAAAAACTTGCCGGATTCCACTCCAAATGAACATTTTAGAGGGTTAAGCTTCATTCTGTATTTCCGGAGGACTGTAAACATTATTTCTAAGTGTTCAATGTGATCCGCTGCTTTCTAAGACTTTACTAACATGTCGTCGACGTAGACTTCCATAGTTTTGCCCAATTGCGGTTTGAACATAGCATTAACAAGTCTTTGGTAGGTTGCCCCTGCATTTTTCAATCCAAAGGGCATTACTCTGTAGCAGTAAAGACCAGTGTCGGTGATAAAGCTCGTATCCTCCTGATCCGGCTCATGCATCATAATCTGGTTATATCCGGAGTAGGCATCCATAAAAGATAACAATTCGTGTCCCGCTGTTCCGTCTACCAGTTGATCGATTCTAGGTAATGGGAAGCAGTCTTTGGGGCAGGCCTTGTTTAGATCTGAAAAATCGATGCATACTCTCCATTTTCCGTTGGCTTTCTTAACCAGCACTGGATTTGAAACCCAATTCGGATAGGTGGATTCTTTGATAAAATTATTCTCCATGAGCCGATCAACTTCTTCTTTTAATGCCGCCGACCTTTCTGGACCTTGAGTTCTCCACTTCTGTTTCACAGGTGTAAATTTTGGATCAATATTTAGAGCATGCACTGCAACTTCTGGGGATATTCCGCACATATCAGCATGAGTCCAAGCAAAAACTTCCAGATTTGCCTTTAAAAAAGATATTAAGATATTCTGAATTGACACATTAAGTTGTGAACCCACATTCAACACCTTGTTTGGGTCCTTTGGGTGAACAAGTATCGGTATTGTCGTTTCCACTGGTACTACTCTATTTTCCCCTGCACTGACTTTTCTAGGGTCCATCTCTTTCCTTGCTCCGCTGTGCTCGCCAGTGCAGGGTCCGCCCTGTAATTGCTACAAGGCTGGTTCTTTGATGCGGACTGGGGCTTCCGCATCCTTTCCCATTTCCCTTTTTCTTGCCTCTCGCAGCTCTGTCAGATAACACTCCCGCGCAGCATTTTGATCCCCCTTTATAACTCCTACTCCATTGTCTGTACGGAATTTAATGGTGAGGCACCATGGGGCTAAAACAGCTTTGAATGCTGCGAGCGTTGGACGGCCAAGGAAAGCATTATAAGCAGAAAATTCATCGACAATCACAAATGTTTGCTTGCGGACTACTTTCCTTTCTCCTTCTCCAAGTTCCACAAACAAATCAATGGTTCCTACCGGCTGTTTTGGCACCCCAGTGAAGCCAGCGATTTTATGTGATGAAGCTTGCACATCAGCCATAGGGATCTTCATTTGGTCGAATGTTTTCTTGAAGAGGATATTGCAGGATGTGCCACAATCAATGAGAACCCTTCTGACAATAGCTGGCCCGATACCAGCCGAGATGACTAAGGGATCCAAGGTAGGAGCTTCAATACCTGCGGAATCCCTAGCTTTGAATACAATATCATCATCAAGAGTTTTTTGTTGCTTCAAGGGCGTAGCACCTTCCAAAACGAATACATCTTCTTCGGTCGGTACATACTTTAAAGCTCGGGTATACCTTTCCATCTCACCCTAGCTTCTGCCCGCTGGGTGAGGTCCTCCCGTAATGACATTGATAATGGGCCTTCCAGATTCATGCCCTGAAGCCTTCTCAATCGTCCTAGGCTGATGAGTAGGAGCCTGTTGCCCCTGACTAGATGAAGCAGGATTGTTGCTATTCCTTTTCACAAATTGTTGTAGTTTGTTTTCCCTTAGCAACTCTTCAATCAGATTTTTTAGCTGACGGCATTCGTCGGTCTCATGACCGGGTTGATTATGGAAGCGGCAGAATTTCCCACTTTGTATAGCCTTTTTCCCAGTCCTTAGAGGAGGAGGTTTAGGAAAGTCAACAGAATCTTTAGTGGCAAGGTAGATACGCTCCGGCGTATCTGATAAAGGAGTATATTCTGATGGCTTGAAAGATCGGGGTTTCTTCAGATTATTCTGCTTCTTCCCATTGTTATTTTCCCTTTTTTGCCCTACAGATTCATTCTTGCGTGGAACAACAGTGTTATCTTCGGCTTTTTCCAACACTGCCTTTACCGGTACGGGACGGCTTTCTAAGCGTATGAATTCATCTTCTTTTTTATAGAACTTTTCAAGGGAATTTGGTTCCTTCATGTTTAGCCATTTCCCAAATTCACTCGACTTGTCAATACCCTTCATCAGATAAGTCAATATCATTCGCGGTTCTGCGTTGTCCACCTCAGCTAGCGCTATATTAAAGCGGTTTAAGAAAGATTTGATAGTCTCCCCTGGATTCTGCTCCAAACTTGACAGTGACATGATATCCTTGGCTTTTGAGGCGTATAGTCTGAACTGCTCCTTGAACTTCCGGGTTAAGTTCGAAAACTGATCGATAGATCGGACTGGAAGTTTGGTGAACCAAAGCAGCGCCACACCTTCGAGATACACAGGAAAATATCGGCACTTTATTTCATCAGAGGCTCTGGCACCTGTCATGTGCCAATCATATTTGTATAAGAATTCGTTCGGATCACTCGTCCCTCTGTAAGCTGGAATGGTTGGTGGGGCAAACTTCCTTGGGAATTCAGCCTTTAAGATTTTCTCAGTAAAAGGAGTTTTACTTGGGGCAAAACCCCGTTCTTTCTCGTCTTCAACCCTCTGCATACTCTCTTTCATAATTTGTCGGACCATTCCAGAAAGATACTCCTCATCATGTCGAGTTCTAGATCCACCAACCTCTGGAAGCGTTCATTCAAAGGGGCTAGCAGCCCTTTCAGGAGCATTTCTTTCTTCAGCATCACGAATGTTGCCAGCAAAATTCCTTTCATTATCTGCTGGTTGACGGTTTGCCCCAAGCAAATCGTTCAACTTATTCAGAATTAGGGCATTCTGGGCATTCTGAGCCTCGAATTGTGCGTTTTGGGCATTTATCTATTGGTTCAGCCCTAAGATTGCAGCATCCAGCTCTGCTTTTGTAACTCCGACAGCTGGAGTGACTTGATTCGACATAGGGGAAGCGGAGGTTCCCTCTTGAATATTCCCAGATCTGACAGATCTACTTTTCCTTCCAGGAGCCATAATCTCGGATAGACTTCTGGTTTTCAAGGAAATTCTCTCTACAAACCTTTGTGATGCAATGATGATAGCCCTCCTGAGTTCAACTCTCAATGAAAGCACCAAAAATGTCAACGCTAAAATTTGAACGCTAACACCCCGGTGTATGAGTTATAGTTGTGAAAGCACCACCCGATAACTCGGGAACAGTTTACAAGCAAATAATAGCGGAAAAGCAGTAAACAACAACGATTTTATAGTGGTTCGGCTTAAGGGTATAGCCTACGTCCACTTTAAGTACTTTTATTGATGATCTCGTTACAAGCTGATACAATTCTTTCCAAGTACAATACACTTTGAATTACAAGTCACTTAGAACAAGTAGCCTAAACTTCAATGAAGATTAGAGTCTTCAAATCCATGTTGGATGTGTGTGATCTTTCTCGAAGTTGTTTGTAGCGTTCTTCGTGTCTTGAGAGCTTTAAGTGTTGGATTGGTTTGGAATGTAGCAGAGTAACGGCGCTTGAAGAGAATGAGCCCAAAAGTCCCTTGAATGCTGGATGTGGCCATGTATTTATAGGAAAATTTCTAGGCTGGAATTGTTAAGTCATGAGTCGTGACCGACTCAAGATGAGTCGTAAGTCGTGACCGACTCAGGATGAGTCGTAAGTCGTGGGCGACTCAATTGGTTGAACCCAGACTTCGTATCAGAGCGCCTCCGGTCCTCTGTATATAGCACAAGTCCTAACTCGTCTGCGAGTTAAAAGGTCGTGGTCCAAAATGAGGCGGCATTGGATTTCTATTTAGTAGCTTTAAGTCGTGGACGACTCAAGCTAGGTCGTGAGTCGTGGCCTAACCGGTTAGCTTGCTTACCGTGTCGTGTACGAGTCAATGGGCCACGATGTAAAATGAAGCGGTGCCGAATTCTTTTGCTTAGGTCGTGAATGACCTACCATAGGTCGTAGGTCGGTCCTTTGTTGTTTTAGGATTTTAGTCAGTTAGGTCATTTGACACCTTAGGTCGTTGAGTAGTTAGAGAACTTGAGTCGGTCTATCCCATACACCGTTAATCCCTTGAGTCGCTCCACTCCTCTAAGTCGCCTTAAGCTTTTACTCGTTAGCTTGTTGAGTCGGTAGCTTGTTGAGTCGGTTGCTTGTTGAGTCGGTTGCTTGTTGAGTAGTGGATCCCTTCTGAACCGTTAAGAACCTTAAGTCGTGAGTCGGCCCAGACCTTGACTCGTTGCCTAAACGGAGTTAACAGTAAGCAAATAGAATTGAATTGGAATTGGATTTGATTTGTGATAAATAAAGCGAAATATTGAAATAAAATTAGTAAGTAAAACTAATTAAAACAAATTGAATTGAATAATTATAAATGAAAGATGAATTAAAATTCATATGGAATTTGAAATCTAGTTTAAATATTAGTGGTTATAAACCAAAATAGTGAATTGAAAATAAATTTTGGGAATGAACAAAAGAATAAAACCAGAATTGAAACTGAATATTGAAAACAAATTTGAATAAAATGAATTGGAATTTGCAATGAATTAGTAATTGGAACTAATTTAAAATAGTGCAGTTGTGAATGAAAGATAATTGATAGATTCAAGATTCAGAAGTTAATCTAAATCCAAATTAAATTGAAATTGTAAATTGAATCCAAAAGAAATTGGAAATGCAAGATTTAATGAAAATGAATATATAACTACAATAGTAAACTAAAGATGATATAAGAAGTAAGTATCGAAATTTTGTAATAAAATGTGCAAAATGATATTTGAATATTGTAGTTGGATATTTTGGCTAGCAGGATATACATGTGTATTAAAAGGAATGAAATTGGGATTTTGATTTCAAAGATAAAATCTAATTGCTCGACAAAAAGTTACGTATTTCAATTTCAGTATGAAATTTGGTGATTTTCTTGTCCGGCCTCTTGGCTTTATGTTTTCTTTTGGGATTTTAGGGACAGTGGTGCCATTTTGTAGTCGTACCGAGCTAGCCGTGCAAAGAAGACGCTGGCGAAATTTTTTGAAAATTTAGAGTGTTAGAAAAATTTTGAGAAAATTTTGAAGTTTTGAAATTTGAAATTAAATTTAAATTTGAATTGGGAAGTAAACAATATGTTTGGAAACTCTGGAAAATTTTGGAAAGTTAGCTGAGATGAAAATGAATCTTTAATAAAAAGATTTTGGTTGACATGTTGATAAAACTATTTGGTTTTGGGTAAATAGTAGACGAGTTAAGGATCATTCTTCCTAACTTGTAATTTCGAGACGAAATTCTTTTAAGGGGGAAGGTTGTAACGACCCAGGATTTTGAACATTTGAATGAAATATTTAATTGAGTTTCAATATTTGAAAATTATTTTAACTTGAATTTCAATTAGGACTATGAATTTGGCATTTAAATTTTTGGATTTAATTTATTGAAGTTGGGTCAAAAATTTGAATCTACAGTTTTAAGCTGATTAAAAATATTTCAAAGGCTTGTAAAATTCATTTTGATAATACTGAAGATAACAGAAGCTTCAGAATTGAATTTGATAGTGATTTGTTTGGTATTGAAATTTTATCGTTTAAATCGATATTTAAAAAATAGCTTTCCGAGGAACATTCTCGGAATTCGACGAAACCAATTTCATTATATCCGTAGTATTGAATTATTATCGGATTCAAATTTTTGGAGTATTTGGAGTGACCGTGTAGCCATACGATAAGCAAACACACTGAAATTTATATCGATATTCAATATAATAACTGATACAAAAAGCTATCTTCTCCATACGATCGAATTTGGCCTCATAACTTTTTCTAGTGCATTCAGAATGTGGGTAAAACCTTATAAACGCCTAGCGGCATGTCTGATTTGGAGTTCGAAACTTCGAATTGTGCTAAACGAGATATTTTGAAAATTTAATAATATAAAAAAATTAAATTAAGTCAAACGAGCCCTAGCTTATGATTTGCGTCGACCTACTCTCTGTTAATCATGTATCCTTGTCACCTCCCTCTTTATTTTAATTCAAAACCCCTCTTCAACATTATTTCCCAGATCGGGGAAAAATAAAAAAAATGCCGTTCTCTTTTGAATTTTGTTCGAGCATTAAAAAAAATTCGCATAGCTGAGTGGATCGAAGTTCGTATCGCGACTGAAGTGAGCGTGGCAATCGTTGCGGGCGACGCATTCATGGTGGTCGGCGAGTTCGTTGTCGCGAGGTGGAGGTCGCGTTGTTCAGGGATTATCGTGCTACGGAGATTCGATTGGTTTTGGGGTTGTGGAGGCTCACGCACGCTGGTGGCTAGCGATCTTTCGTCATCAACGTGTCGATTTAAGGGGAGCGCAACCTCACAAGCTTGTTAGCAGCGACATCTGGGGGAGGTTCGAAGCTAGGGTTTTAATTGCGATTTGGGTTTTTTTCATCTCGTAAGCGCGGGGCCTGGTGATTCGTGTTGTTTTGGGGGCGAGTTTTGCGAGCAGTGGTGGAAGTGGCAGAGCAGAGGGGAGTCGTCGAGGTTAGTCGCGATGCCAGGGTGCGGCGTGGGTTTGGCGACTGCGAGCAGTGAGGTATTCTCTACTTGTTCATTTTCGATTTGAATCTGATAATATTTATAAAGAAAATAAATATTTTCATAAGAAAAAAATGTATATGCAGTTTTTAAATTTATGGTAGATTGCTGTGTTGATTACAGAAAACAGAAGAAAAAAATATCAGTAAAATTTTATACAAAGGGATTTAAAATATCGAAGAAATTTATATAAGGAAGTTGCTTGAAATATATATATGTAAATGAAATTTTAGTTTAAAGAAATAGGAAAGTTAGTTTGGTATTAAAATGTTTAGTTAAATAACTTTAATTAAAAGAAGTTGTTTTAAAATAAAATCATTGGATAACTAAAATTACTAAGCGAAAAATTTACGTTTTGATCATTTCGAATATTAATAAATGATATAATTATTTATACAAGGTCTATAAATCGAGGAATCGAGCCGAAAATGGAAAATGGATTGCATACGTAATCCAAGGTGAGAACTTCTCACTGAGAAATTTTGTTGTTTGGTTAATTTTAAATATATAGATTTAAAATTTGATTGATTGAGTGATTAGATGTTGATTGTGTATTTGGATGATTTTTGTTATCATTTGAACTGAAATAGACCCTATACGCAGTATATTAAAGGGAGGTTATTAAATAAACACATACACCGCGATATTTCACCTCGAAGTGGAATTGGTATTGTGCTAACATCTTTGATGCAGGGAAAAAGGTTGGAGGGATCCAACTGGATTCCTCAAACATTTGAATTTATTTCATATGTTGTGTTTTGGTTGATTTATAATCCGTGTGATTATCTTTGTGATTGAGACTGTTGAAGGCTATAGGTTAGCCGAATATATTTTTGGTATCATTGGATAACGAAAAATAGATAAAAATTGGATTTTGAAATTTCAAGTTGAAAGTTTATAGTAAAAATTATTTTTGGGAATTGGATAAGTTAAAAAGGAGTTTTAAAAATAAATAAATAAATAAAGTTATTTTTGAAACCATATTGAACAAAATTCAAAATTACGGAAAAAAGGGGCTATGTAAATGGATTTCGATTTATATTATTATAAGTTAAGGAAATTTATTTTAAAAAGAAATGATTTTGTAAATTCATTGGAAATTTATTAAGCAGAAATTAATTAGTTTTAATAATCAATTAAGAATAATTAATCAAGTATTAACTGTTAATTAAGAGTTAATTAATGATCACCGAAAGGATAATTTATTAAATGTTTTATAATTAATTGGTTATTAATCTACCATAACTAGCAAAATTTATTCATAGTATTTTTTTTTTATAAATTAATCACATGATTAAATTTATCCTACTTATGGATGTTTGAATTATATTGGATGTTGAATTGTTTGATATCTTTGATATGTGATGCTTTGTGATATATTCTAACGTGTGTTGTGGTCTGTAAATTGTTTATCTGTGATATATATATATATATATATATATATATATATATATATATATATATATATATATATATATATATATTTGTGATCTGTGAATGCAAGGTAAGCGTTATAGTTTATACCACTTATCAAATATATTGTTATATTTTCATAGGTGATGGTTGAATGTTGTTGCAGTATTGTGGTAAACCCTTGGACTACACAATACACACACAAAATGTGGATTTCACGTGGAATTCGGCTAAGTCACAGATTTTTGGCAATTCTAACGGTTGAATTTTTGAATCCAAATTAGTTTTGGAATTCGAATTAAATGTTTTGAAAATAAATTTCAAAAATAAGAGTTATTTTAAATAATTTATAAAAATTGGAATTTAAATCTTTTGATTTAAATTTTGAATTCAATATTTGAAAGTGAATTCAATGATTTGGGTGCTATGGTCTAAAAGATTGTATAAGTTATAAAAGGTTTTTATATGGGTTTTTAACCATTTAAAATATAGTTTTGGAAATTTTAAATTTAAATCCAAGTTTATACTTGAGTGGCTTTAACCCATGAAAATTTGTAATCAGTTTTTCCCAAAAGGAAAACTATCTGGTTTCAAATAATAATAGCTTTCAAATAAGGAAAGAAATTCCCATTTGTGTTAAAAGAATGTAAATTTAGAATTAAACTGTTTTGAAGCTATGAATTAATCTTTGTGAAAGGTTGTTGAACTTGACTTGAAATAAAGGAGTATTTCAAATGGTGTATCTTTTAAATTATAAAAGACTTGAATTGTAAATTGTTCTGAAAGCTATAAGTTAGATCTTGATTTATGTTTTAATGAGTTAATCCAATTGAAATGGAAATTTATCTGGGAATCTGGGAATAAATCTTTGTGAAACTGGGTAAACTTTGTGAAGTAAATCTTTTGTTTAAAGATTTAAACTGGTAACTTGTTTAAACCATTTGAAAGAAAAGGTTTGGGTAATAAGTTATGACTAAATTGAAATCCCAATATCCATGTGTTTTAAAAATATTGCATTCACTATTCGGATTAGCCGGTAGAGGACCTTTGTGTCATATAACCCATTCCAAATAAGTGATACGACGTAATGGATAGCATGGAAGACAGGTGGTGAAGACCGGGTATTTGTGAAAACGATAGGATGACCTATCGATTGTCTCTGCACCGTTAGCTACGGTATGGAGATTTCCTTTGTGATGTGAAATTCGATCGGGGTTGTAAATACCCGGATTACAAGGGATTCTTTTGAAGTGCCTTCCGTTCTGTTCAAACCCGGAACAGACCTATATGGTTACGTGTCTGACATTACATTTTGAAATATAAAGCAGATTGCTTTCAAATACAATTCTGTTGGTGGCGGAGAATTTATTCTCATAGCTTAACACCCTTCTGTGAGACGTACAAGCTCGGAGGTTTTGTAGTTGAAGGTTATCAGCGATATACTCCTAATTTGGTAATGTGGCATGCTGAGTGTTGTTGTGTGATGATTATTTATTGATCATTTGTTGATCAAAGCATGGCTTTGTGAAAAGCGTAGCTTTGTGGACGAGACTTCGTCGAACCTCACAACCCGGTTATAGTCGAAACAGGAATCGTAGCAACAAGGTTATTTGAGGGTAGCGCCCTCTGAGGGTATGTCATTCCCTTATGGATTATGAGTGGTATCATGGTATGGAGCCTAAATACTTACTTTGTGGTTGCTGCAAACTTATTATTTTGTGGTTGTTGGTTGAGCGGATCCTCGGATAAAGGTTGTTTATAACCGGGGGATGGCATGCTCGTGTAAGTTGTTACCCAGCTAGGGATAACCCGGCCTTGTCTAGTAGAGATCTAGTAGAAATCGGGGGACGTCCCTCCAGAGGCGTTCCATTTTACTTGGGAAGTTCCTTTGCCCGACCATTTGTTGGAAATCCATTCATCCAATAAAAGCTCCTTACCGTTTTAGTTGTAGAACCTTTCATTTACTTATGGTGGTCACCACTGTTTAGATGGTAGCTATAGTAGGCATAGTGCGAAATGCCTATGTGGGCTAAGATTTATATCATACTTTCGAAATGTTTTCCTACACTTTGCACTTATAGTAATAATATCAAAGAAATCTTTCAACGTATCAAGCATGTTCGACTATCATAAGGAGAAATCCCCTCCAATTCTGCATTTGCATTGTGTGTGTGTGCGGGAGGGCTTATGGTAGTTTCATTTTCTAAAAGCACTGCGAATCTAATTTAAAATATTTCTTTCTTTACTTTTAAAAGATAAACTGTTTTAAGTTCTCACACCAGTACCATGACCGACCTGGAGTTTATTGTTCCCTTCCTAAACCCTGGGTGCCCATCATTTTCCACACGGGCGTCAAGAGTTTGGTTATCAGGTGACGCAGCGGATAATAACAAAACGATGTAGATCGATGAAAGTAGCAAACGGTGGATTGAAGATACTGAAATGGCCAAATTCGTTGATCACAAAGATACCGAATTCTAGCTATCTTCGACATGTTGATCGCGCACAATACCGTGAAAGAAGATCTATAATAGTTCAAACGCTGATCAAGCGCACTTGATACCGTGAATTGGCTTCAACGATCGTTGATTCGAGCGCATTCGAATAACCGAAATTGGAGATAGGAGATTACACTCAACTACCAATTTAGATGAAAGCACACAGCAATCAAACAAAGTTTTTATTCAACAATCAACTCCCCAAAATGTACACCACACTCCCTATTTACAGCATTTCACAACTGGTGCCATAAGTCGTTCACGACTTATGACTCATCATATGTCGGCAGCGACTCAACGTACACGGCTTATCAGTTACAACACAATGCCGACTGAACTTAGGTCGTACATGATCTAAAAACACACAAAAGTGACGACTTACGACCCAATGGTACAAGATTCAAGTTACAACACACACATATATTTACAACATCTAGGTCGTATACGAACTAACGACTTACGACTTAGAAAATACAAACATCCCGACTTACGACTTAAACTCCCAGCGACTTAAGCTCTTAGGTCGGTAACGAGTTTACTTCCAGAGCGGCTTTACTTCCAATGCGGCATAACCAAGCAGCGACTCAACTCTTTAGGTCGTAGACTATTAGATCGTAGCTCGTTAGAACGTAGCCCGTTAGGTCATTCGAACGACTTTATCATCCCTAGGTCGTAACCCGTTTGAGCTAGGTCGTAAACTTGGTGCAACTTCCCCCTCTGGTCTCCAGTTAGGTCGGGAATGACCTAAACTTTCCTCCTTAGGTCATGGACGACCTAGGCCTTCACCTTCTGGGTTCCAGTTAGGTCGGAAACGACTTAAATTTTCCTCCTTAGGTCATGGCCGACCTAAGTCTTCACCTTGCTTAGGTCGTGAACGACTTAAGCCTTGGAAAATGATAGCTTGCAATTCTTCGACGCTAGTCTGAGCTGCATCATCCTCCCCAGGTTGAGAAAAATTCGTCCTCGAATTTGTAAATTCTTCCACATCGCCTCGTTCATCTCCATAATATGGTACGAGATTCTTAACATTGAACACGTCAGAAGTGTACACATGCTCAGGCAGCTTCAATTTATAAGCATTTTCATTAATCCGTTTCACAACTTCTACAGGACCAATTTTTCTGGCTTTCAACTTGTTATAAGCGCCCACTGGAAAACGGTCCTTTATTAACACAGCATATACCAAATCTCCTTCATTAAACTCAACACTTCTTCGCTTCATATCTGCGGATCTTTTATACTTCTCATTTTCTTTCTCCAATCGCTCCAGAACGATTTTATGACATTCATTCAACCCATCAACAAAGTCTACAGCTCGTTTAACCGTCCCCTTCGGTTGTGGTACTATCGTTAAGTCCAACGGTCCCCTGGGTAGATTTGAATATACAATCTGAAATGGACTGAAACCCGTACTACGATTCACTGCATGATTATTTGCAAACTCTGCCTGGCATAACTTCATATCCCAACTCTTCAGATTGTCCTTCACAAGACATCGCAACAAATTTCCCAACGATCTGTTGACAACTTCTGTCTGTCCATCTGTTTGCGGATGATAAGCACTGCTAAAGTTTAACTTCGTTCCCACCATCTTCCCCAAACTTAGCCAAAAATGACTCAGAAAACGAGTATCTCTATCCGAAACAATAGACTCTGGCAACCCATGTAAACGATAGATCTCTTTAAAGAACAACTGTGCCACATGGACTGCATCCGCCGTCTTCTTACAAGCAATAAAATGTACCATCTTCGAAAAACGATCCACCACAACATATATAGAGTCATTTCCCCTTTGAGTTCTTCGCAAACCTAACACGAAATCCATGCTAATGTCTACCCACGGTTTTATAGGAACAGGTAATGGCATATACAACCCCGCATTTGTAGCCGTCCCTTTCGAAACCTGACAAACATGACATCTGCGCACAAACCTTTCAACTTCCCTTCTTATTGACGGCCAATAATAAGACTGAGAAATCAACTGCAATTTTTGATCTCTACCCACATGGCCTTCTTCATGTAACTCTTTCACAATTTTCATCCTCAGACTACAATCTGGTATGCATAATTGATTTCCCTTGAACAAGAATCCATCTACCAACACAAATTCATCAGTAATCCCATCCTTGACTTTCTCAACAAACTTCGTAAAGTAAGGATCTTCTTCAATCAATTCTGGTAATAGTTCAAATCCTGTCACTTCAACCTTCATCTTGTCAACAAATGATCCTGCTCAATGCATCAGCTACACGATTCGTCACCCCTGATTTGTGCTTTACAACAAAAGTAAACTGCTGCAGATACGCGACCCATGAAGCGTGACTAGCTGAAATTTTATCCTTCCCTTGCAAATGCTTCAAAGCTTCATGATCTGTATAAAGAACAAACTCCTTCTGAAATAGATAATGTCTCCAGTGCTTCACAGCTTGAACAATTGCGTAAAACTCAACATCATAAGTGTTATATCTCAATTTAGCTCCAGACAACTTCTCACTGAAATAAGCAACTGGTCTTCCTTTCTGACTCAAAACTCCACCAACCCCAACCTTCGATGCATCAGTATGTAATTCAAACAACAACTGAAAATCCGGTAAAACTTGAATTGGTGCTGTCGTCAATAGTGTCTTGATCTTCTCAAAAGCAACCCCTACTTCCTCTGACCACTCAAACTTCTTTCCCTTCATGCAATCGGTTATAGGTGCCATCATGCTACTAAAAAGTGGAATGAATCTTCGATAGAAAGATGCCAATCCATGAAATCTCCTCACTTCAGTAATTGTCTTTGGCTGTGGCCAACTCCTGACAGCTTCTACTTTACTTTCATCCACTTGATTTCCTTCTTTCGATAGAACGTATCCCAGAAACAAAACACTGTGCATCATGAACACACACTTCTTCGTTGCCACATAAAACTGCTCTTCACGAAGAATAATTAACACCTTCCGCAAATGCTGAATATGCTCTTCTATACTAGCACTATAGATCAAAATATCATCAAAGTAAACAACCAAGAACTTTCCAATGAATGGTCTGAAAATCAGGTTCATCACTCTCATAAAAGTACTCGGTGCATTTGATAATCCAAACAGCATAACAAACCATTCGTATAGACCTACCCTAGTTTTAAAAGCAGTCTTCCATTCATCACCTGTCTGATACGAATCTGATGGTATCCACTTTTCAAGTCAATCTTTGAAAACACAACAGCCCCACTCAGCTGATCAATCAAATCATCAAACCTTGGCGTAGGAAATCTGTATCTCATAGAGATCTTGTTCAGAGCCCGACTATCCGTACACATCCTCCACGAACCATCCTTCTTTGCCACCAATAAAGCTGGCACTGCACAAGGACATAAACTCTCCTGAACATGCCCCTGTTCTAACAACTCTTCCACTTGCCTTTGCAACTCCTCATGTTCCTTTGGACTCATTCGGTAATGCGGCCTGTGTGGTAATACTACCCCTGGCACAAGATCAATCTGATGTTGAATATCCTCAACGGTGGTAACTCCGTTGGCGACTCTTCAGGAAACACATCTTTGAATTCTTCCAATATCGGTTTTACTTTCTTTGGAACTTCAACGGATTCAGTAGCTTCGTGTCCAACCAACAAAAACACCTATGGACTCTCCTCTACTTCTTCGATGAATTCCTTCAAAGTCAACAAAGTTTTCAGCTCCTCAATCTCCTCAGATTTGCACTCTTCCTGTTGTCTCTTCTTTGGAACCAAAATGATCTTAACACCTTCAAACATAAAACTGTAGCTATTAGTCCGACCGTCATGCTGCACCGCTCGATCATACTGCCATGGTCTTCCCAAAAGTAAGTGACAAACATCCATCTCCACATCATCACACCAGATCTCGTCTTTATACTTCTTCCCAATAGAAAATGGAACATGTACTCGCCTGTCCACCTTCACCTCTCCACCTTTTCTCAACCATGCTAACTTGTAAGGATTGGGATGCTTCTCCGTTTTCAGCTTCAACTTTCTCACAGCTTCGGTAGAAATAATATTGTTACAACTTCCCGCGTCAATCACAAATTTACAAACCTTCCCCAGAATAGTGCACGTTGACTGAAAGATGTTACTCCTCAACCAACTAGCCTCTTCTTCCTGCTTCGTTTTCAAACATAATCTCCTCATCAAAAGATTACATCCTTCATCTCCCGACGCGAATATCCTGTTCATTTTCTTCAACTAGACTAGAATAATCTTTGCCAACATCCTCAGCTTCAACTTCAGCAATCATAGTTCTTTTCTTTGGCTTCGGACATTCATTTCTTTTATGACCCATCTCCTGGCAATTATAACATTTGAAACTGTTGTTGACCTTCGCCTTCGCAACTTCATTCACAACTGGTCTACTAACAGTTTTAGAAACATTGGAACTCCCACTAACTCCTTTGTTTTGAATATTGGAGCTTGTAAGCACACCACCACCTCGTCTTCCCTGCTTCTCCCAAGCCAACGCTTTCTGATGTGCTTCTGCTACAGATCTAGGATCAAACATGTTCACCATATCATGGATCTGCATCCTCAACCCTCCAACAAATCTAGCAGTCAATTGTTCCTCTGTCTCCATTATTTCATTTCGAGCAATCAGTTGATAAAATTCATCAGCATAATCATTAACAGTCTTCGTCCCTTGCCTCAGATTCTGCAACCTTTGATACATGAGTGATCGATAATTGTAAGGCAAAAATGTAGCTTTCATCAGTTTCTTCATCTTCTCCCATGACTCAATCTTCGACTTCCCCATCCGTTCTCGTGTAAGTTTGGCTTGCTGCAACCACGCCATAGCTCTACCACTCAATCTAGTAGCAACCAACTTCACTCGACGATTCTCCAGAACTTCTTTGAAATCAAAGATCTCTTCAACGTTAGACAACCAATCCAAAAATTCTTATGCTACCATTCCACCTTTAAATTCAGAAATTTCCATCTTCATACCCGACTCCCAACGTCGATCATCATCTACATCCCGATTTGAATTTCGAACTTGGTCTCGATCTCGATAATGAATGCTAGCTTTATCACCCTCTTTATCAAAATCAAATGTATGTCTATATCGATCTCGACCATCAACTTCCCTCCGATCACGCATGTCTCTTCTACTGTGTCTCTCTTCATCTCTATATGGCTCATTTTCAAATTCTCGTGGAGTTCTCCTCTCTTCATGTCCATAGTCATGGTGATCTCTCCTTGATAAAATTGATGTTTATCTTCTTTCTCTAAAAGATTGCGGTGATACCCTCCTCGCTTCCGTAACCGATGGAGAAACTCTGTTTCCCCATGGTTCGAGATTGGTGATCTCCTCCTTTGAGTTTGATTCATATCAATCATCAACTTCTCTAGCTTTCCAATACCTTCATCAAATTTCTTATTAATGCGTTGCTCCATCTGCTTGGCTTCTTCCCTTCTATACAACGCTTCCACATTTTGATGACGATTAGCTCTCCTTGGCGGCATGATTGAATCAACACAAACACTTCAAAACTTCACAAATCTTCTACAAATCAAACTTCAACTAGCTCGCATAAGTTCAACAAGTTCCTGATGCACGGTCCAAACTTAACACAAAGTTATGCTCGGCTTTACCCAACTCGGCTCAAACTCAAACACCTTTCCAACTTTGATCCAAAATGAAATGGATCAGAAGCTTCTAACTTGTTGCAACTTCAAGATGAACACGATGAACACAATCTTCAACAACTTCAAAAATCGGCTCCAAGTCTCGGCTTAGCTATGATTGGCTAAGTCTAGCTTTTATACCAAAACTGATGCAGCGGATAATAACAAAACGATATAGATCGATGAAAGTAGCAAACGGTGGATTGAAGATACTAAAATGCCCAAATTCGTTGATCTTAAAGATACCGAATTCTAGCTTTCTTTGACACGTTGATCGCGCACAGTACCGTGAAAGAAGATCTACAATTCTTCAAACGTTGATCAAGCGCACTTGATACTGTGAATTGGCTTCAACGATCGTTGATTCGAGCGCACTCTAATAACCAAAAGTGGAGATAGGAGATCACACTCAACTACCAATTTAGATGAAAGCACAAAACAATCGAACAAAGTTTTTAGTCAACAATCAACTCCCCAAAATGTACAACACACTCCCTATTTATAGCATTTCACAACCGGTGCCTTAAGTCGTTCACGACTTACGACTCATCATATGTCGGCAGCGACTCAACGTACACGGCTTATTAGTTACAACACAATGCAGACTCAACTTAGGTCGTACACGATCTAAAAACACACAAAAGTGACGACTTACGACCCAACGGTACAAGATTCAAGTTACAACACACACATATATTTACAACACCTAGGTCGTATACGACCTAACGACTTACGACTTAAGAAAATACAAACATCCCGACTTACGACTTAAACTCCCAGCGACTTAGGCTCTTAGGTCGGTAACGAGTTAACTTCCAGAGCGGCTTTACTTCCAGTGCGGCATAACCAAGCAGCGACTCAACTCTTTAGGTTGTAGACTATTAGATCGTAGCTCATTAGAACGTAGCCCGTTAGGTCGTTCGAACGACATTAACATCCTTAGGTCGTAACCCATTTGAGTTAGGTCATGAACTTGGTGCAACTTCCCCCTTTGGTCTCCAGTTAGGTCGGGAACGACCTAAACTTTCCTCCTTAGGTCGTGGACTACCTAGGCCTTCACCTTCTGGGTTCCAGTTAGGTCGAAAACGACTTAAATTTTCCTCCTTAGGTCGTGGGCGACCTAAGTCTTCACCTTGCTTAGGTCGTGAACGACTTAAGCCTTGGAAAATGAAAGCTTGCAATTCTTCGACCCTGGTCTGAGCTGCATCATCAGGTTATTCTGGAATTTAGGAGCTCCTGTAGAGATCTAAAGGCAAGCTGGATGGCGTAGTGTATCACTTGTATATAGTATTTCTTTTCCGTTGTTTGTTGTTGTAAACTCTGATAATGTAATGAAAAGTGATGCAATGTAATAACCGATACAGTTCTTTTGTTTTAAAGATTATTCATTTGTCTATTATATGTTGTTCCACTGTGATAGTGAGATTCTGATATTGTTTCTGTTGCCTCTTCTTTCTTTCTTCTTCTATCTTCTACCTCTTCTTTAACCCTAACGATTCGATTTTTCGGCATTCGACTGTTCGGCAGTTGATACAGTGGACATATTAATGTCGGCTTTCGTGAGTCGAAAATCCTTAACGTTACATCTGGTATCAGAGCATTTGGTTAAGATACAACCTTGGCTCTGTTGGGTGTTACTCATTAGAGATAGAGTCAGCAATACTCTAGAATGAGTTTGAGTGTATTAATAGATATGGACGCCTATTTGTTAGTGAATATAAAATTATTTTATATTGTGATGATTGATTTGTTGAGTGTATATGGATTCTGGTCGGTATAGTCCGTACAACTATATCGATAGGGATCTCTAAACACTCGTACAGAACAATTCGCCATGTATTGTTTTAAATTGGGTAAATGAAATAATTTTATCTTGATTATATTTTATATATAAAGGAATAATTTTTTAGAAATTATTAAAGTGTATATAAATTTAAGTTTGGTTGTTGAAAATGTAAGAATATATATAAGATAATTAAAAGATGTTTGAATAATTAGAATAAAAGAATAAATTGTATAAGCAAATGAATTATTAAGTATGGAATTATAATTAATGTGATTTGCAATTGTGAAATAATTCATATATACAATAAGTGAAAATATATAAGAAAAAAATTATAAATGTGGTTTATGATTAAAAGCAAAAATTTTGAAAGAATATTAAGCACTAAATTCACTACTATTGCTGGGAAATAATAAGGTTGATGACTGCAGCATCATCAGTATCATTTTCGTGTTTCTGTGTGATGGATTTGCTACCATAGTAAATTTAAAATTTAAGTTTGGTCGTGGTTAACAAATTTGAAATTAAAATCCAAGCTGTAATTGTTGAATGTAAGCGAAACGAGTTTTGAACTTATAATATGAAATAATAAATTTAGCTTTGGTAAAGAATAAAGAATTTGGGTTAGCATAATAAATATATGATTTGAAATTTAACTAAGGGAAAGTTAAATAGAATTTACTTTAGAGTTTGAATCTGAATTGGATTTATAACAGGGAATTTAAGATAAGTTAAACAAATGATGTTTGAAATGGAATATAATTTAAGTAATGTTTAATGAAGTTGATTTTGGTATCAAAGTAAAATAATAATGCGAAGTGATGAATATGGACTTGATTTATATAAATGAAATTCAACCTTAATTGTTAAATGAATTAGCAATTAGATTAATAAATGGATTGAATGTTAATCAATCTAATGTAAATGAATTGATATAGAATAATGAATGTAAGTGTTAATTCATTAGAAGCTAATGAAGTTGAAAAAAATTGAATAATTAAAGAGAAGTCTATTTAATATCAACCAATTGGAATTAAAAGTGTTAAACCAAATTGAATGTAAATTTAATAATTTGGTTATGTTGGTTATGATTTGGTTGTTATATGATTGTTAGTTGATTATATATAATTCATTAAGAGTTAATGAAGTTGAATCGATAAAATTGAAAACTATGTAATTGAATATGAATGTGGAAGTGACCAAACTTGAATATAAATTAGTGAATGCAAACTAATTGAAATTGAATACAAATGAATGCTAGTAAATCCAATGTTAATGAATCAAATGTGATTTAAATCGGAAAACCAATTCGTTGAATATAAATGAGAAGTGAAAGTGTATTGATTTGGTTATGGATGTTAGTTGAATGCTAGTTGGTTGATGGTTGGATTTGTTGTTATGACTGCATTTGCTATATTAGCACATATAGTTGTTGGTATATATTGTATATCGATATTACTTTCTATATACATGTTTTTCAAGGTTTGTTGAGTGTTTAGTAGGTGCGCATTGCGCTTGCTTCGCATTTGGAGCTCGCTTTCGCGCTATATTAGCCGTATATGCTCGCTAATAATATATAAGGTGCATATCTCGGATTACATATCGTACTTTTA
The DNA here is from genome assembly GCA_030765085.1 of Allium cepa. Lineage (NCBI taxonomy): Eukaryota > Viridiplantae > Streptophyta > Magnoliopsida > Asparagales > Amaryllidaceae > Allium > Allium cepa. The sequence goes on along the minus strand of CM060943.1, from coordinate 946,437,672 downwards.
CACCTTTTTTCCCAGCAGGATGCCTCCTTACTTTGATGAGATGTATATTTGTGATATATATATTGCCCTTTTTTCGGATCGAGCAGGCAAAGGAGACTATGATGAATTTTTCTAAAAATTTAAGGCGTTAGAATATTTTTGAGAAAATTAAAAAATTTTGAAAACTGTAACTAAGTATGATTTGAAAACTTAGTAAAGTTTTTATAAGAAGTTTAACTTTTGGATTTTGGAAAAGTTAAACACTTAAGTGAATTTGAAATCTAATTTGAATGGATGTTTGAAGAGTTAATGGATTTTGTAACTTTTTCTTACTTGGTAATTTCGAGGATGAAATTCTTTTAAGGGGGAAAGTTTGTAACGACCCAGAACTTCTGTAATTTGAAATTCATATATTTAATTAATTATAAATATTCACGAATGAATTTTATAAGCTAAGTGAATTAAATTTCGAATATCTAGATTTAATTGGATAATTAAATCGATAATTTAATATTTGAAATTACAGAAATAATTGGAAATTGGGTTTAATGTGATTAAAGTTTATTTGTAAAGTTGTATTAAATCATATTGGAGTTAGAATGATGTTATAGAACTTTTAAAATCGAATTAAAAATTAATTTGTAGAAATTGAATATTTTAATATTTAATTGAAGAGTAAAAATAACCATTTTTCAAAAAGTCTCGGATTTCAATGAAACTAGTTTCGCCGGATCCATAATGTTATATTATCGCACGGTTTCAAGTTTCGTGTCAATCGGACTTACGGTTTGTCCGGGACAAGCTAAATAGCGTAAGAATCGGTTTGAGTGAATTTTTAAATTTAAATAATTCGATTCGAAAACTTATCTTTCAAATTCGATCGAATTGGCTCCCAGTATATATTCCATTATGTTCGAAATGGGGGTATAACATTATAAATGCCAGGCGGCACGCTTCGTTTGGAGTTTGGGAAAATTTCGGGCGAATAGTGTCGCGTAGATTTTCTATAAAAGGCACTCCAATTTTCATTATTTCACAAACCCTAATTTTCTATAACCCAGCCGCCATCAACAGTTCAATGGCCGAAATCTCATCGCCTTCTTCTTCATTTTCCTTCCAATCCACAAATCAATTCAAGAAACTTTCTTCTGCAATATTGTAGAGCGCGTTGAGATCTACATTCTCAACGGCTACGATCACAAATGGAGCCACGAATCGACGTGAATCTCGATGCAAAGGTCCAACGTTTCACCACGATTTTCGAGGCCATCATAGGGTCGAGCTTGCCGTGGTTCAAGCCGTGGGTGGAGTCGACGATGCTCGTCGTCGTGGCACTCTCTGATCATCTTCAAAGTCGACGTGGTGGGTGCGATGATTAGGGCATGTCGACGGCATGTGGGTTTCACGCGTTCGAACCTGTAGATGGACAAGTAGCTTACGCGTGCGGCTTTGATGCAGAGGCAATGTAACAACCCGGTATTACGCATCAATTGATAATCGACATTAAACGATTAATATTGTTTCTAATTGCTAATTGAAGTTTTGATTTTTAAAATTGAGTTAAAATTCTTTTATAAATTGTTAAAAGGAATTGTGGGCTTTGAAATTAAAATAGTGGCCCATGTTTTAATTGTGGCCATGAAAATTTGCAAAGCAAATAACCCGTCCCTCTTTCCTCTATCTTTATTACTTTGACCCGTTCCCCTTAATCTTTCGTAACCCAAAATAAAGAAAATGAAAAGAATGGCGGCCACGTTCGTTCGCTCCTTGTCCTTCGTCCCAAATTAGGGTTTTGATTCGATTTCGCTCGTCTTTGGGAGGCCATGGCTTCAAATCCTATTCGTGGTCTTCGACAAAGGCGAGTAACACTCAAATTTTTTTGTTCTTCAGTCGTTCAATTTTTGTTTTGATATTGTTGATTTTTGACTCGGTGTTGATATCTGACTTAGTTTGATTTCTTGTTTCGATTGTTTGATTATCAAGACACTGTTTGTTTTTTGTTCGTCTGGAATTTCTTGAATTTGCCGAGTACCTTTGACTCGATGTTTGATTAATTTTAGATGCTGATGATGTAACTAATTATATAGGAATTGAACTCATGCATATGCGTTCGTATATGATCATTGATTTCATCATTTTATTATCTCAGCCGTATGAATTGTTTTAATACTTGGGGTGATTCTGATTATGGATTGAAATCTGTAAACTCGATTTGTGAAAATATTTTAGATGTTTTCATTGTCGACTGATGCATTTACTCCATGCATTCATGTCTCAGTAATGAATAAAGTGTTCATGTGTATATTTGAGTGTGTTGACTTATAGGATCTGGTTTAATCTGATCCTGTTCATGCGAGCATGTTATTTCGTTCTGAAATTTTGAAGCTTGTTTTGGTTTTGACTTTTATAGGCTTGGCGCATTGGGTTATTGCTAAGTTCGTCCATTTAATCACCATATATATATGTACAGATATGTATGTGCGTATATATGTTTGTTGTGATTCTTATTTCATTGTGCTTCGGTTTTGATTTACTGTTTGATAATATGTTGCATTTGCTTCCATATCTATCGCTGATCTGATATACATTTGGAATTTTTTTTCTAATGACACTTGAGTTGTTGCATATATGTATGCTTGCATCTGGAAAATATACTTGATGCAATCTTCATGTACTTGGCTTCTTTATAGTCTCTGGAATGATTCTTCGAGACAGTATCTTGAAGTCTGGTTCATTCACATTGCTACTCTATGGCTTTGGCCATTACGCACTCGATTCAAGACAGTAAAGACTTCCTCCTGACTGCTACTTCCTGTTGTGGCAGTTCCTATTTGAGTCATTGTAAACTGATGTGGGTTATACTATTTTGAATCTTGTATATGTATCATTGGCTTGCCTTTGTGCCTTGTTGCTATTCCTTTATATACTGAGCTAGTTTGTACCTTTAGCTTGAGTTTCGCATGCTTCAGAGCCATGTATTATTTGCATTCATATTCTTACTTATATGTGCTGAGCCTTGCATAGTGGTCTGGTCTTTGTTGCATAAACATACTAGTTGCTCCTGTGTCCTTTGTGCTTGTACATTGGATTTGTTTTCTAACTACACTTGAGTTGAATCCGGAATTCGTGTTTGATCTTGTGTCCCTTTGTGTACACCATCACTGTAGTGGCAAGGAAGTGCACGCAAGCGTGTACTGCAGCCACACGATACCATTGAGCTTTTGTGTACATCATCACTATAGTGGCAAGGCAGTGCACGCAAGCGTGTACTGCAGACAGACGGTATTGTTTTTATTGATATTCTACTTTGTTCTGATTTATTGATCTTTTGTGTATTTCAGATACTGTAGTGGCGAGGCAGTGCAGGCGTGCGTGTACTGCAGCCCTACTCGAATTGGCATTTTAATTAATATTTCAATTGTTTGAACTGTTTCGTTTATTCAATTCAATATGATTTAAATTGTATTTTGATTGGTTTAGTTCGATGATTTGTTGTTAATTGCCGATTAGGCAATTTTAATGTTTTCCGAATTATCTTCATTGATATTCTTTTTACTTATCTTTGTTGATGATTTGAATCTAATGATTGTTGTTTAACACTGTTACGTGTTATATTTATCGTTATCTGATTTCTTTATTTAAGGATCGGATATACGAGATTTATTGTGACTGTCATCTATTTGTTACTTAATTATTATTGCTCCTGTGCTCTAATAACTGAGTTTGAATTAGACTGACCCGTGTATTATTTTCTTTGAATTTAATACTTGGGTCAGACCAAGTTATTATAGGTTGTAGATATCCTCCTTTGGATTGCTGCTAGAGCTATGAAGTCTTTTCGTATCTTTCGGAGTAGTCGTTGTCATTTTTAGTAGTTACTGTATTAGTGTAGGAAGTTATGTATTCATGTATATTATTCACGATAATGTACTTGTATATGTAACTTCCAGTGTCCACAATTGTAGTTGTATCATATGTATTGTATCACATGTATTGTAACTGACATCAGTTATTGTATATATGAGACTTTCCGTTTTATCTGTGTTCCGCATTTATATTATCTGTGCTATTATTATATTTACTGTCCTAAACTATTATGAACCATCGTAGTTCGTTTTATACCGGAATTGGGGTATGTCGATGGGAGTAAATAAATCAGAGATTAAAAATGAAAGAATATATATATATACCACCCTTATCGAGATAACCAATACTAGTGTAAGGCCTAACTACGGATGGCTGCTCCTCAACAGCCTTATTCTTCGCGCTAGTTGACAACATTACACCGCAGTGTTCTTGGCTAGCGTGGGTATAGAGGTGGGGCGTCACAGCTTGGTATCAAAGCCTGGGGTTTATGGACATAATATAAAACATAACTTAGATGGAACATGTGTTACAACTATTTGTCGACGTTTTATTTCTCATCTTTGTCTTTGATTGTATTTTCTTGTTAGGTATGAATTCCTAACGCTTATTTATGCGCATTTGATTTTGATTTCGTGAAAATATTTTGGCTTCGGCCTCCGTTTGCTTTGCGAACTCAAGTTGAGTTTTTGATGATGAGGATTTTTTTCTTGTGTTTTCGGCTTTGTATTGATTTAGCCGATGTTGATTTTATTCGAATTTGGTCAATTAAAGCTATTTTGACCTCTGGACTTTGTTCCACTTTTGTGCTATGCTATGGGCGTTATTGTGTACCTGTTACACTGTGGTGAAAAATAGCTCGACCGTTTGCAAATTGAGTGATTTTGATTTTCACTCATATCTAGTTCGAATCTTAGCGAATTTGGACTTGATATTTTGTGTTTTCCTCAGCTTGATTTCCATTCGATTTTGGTCACTTTGTTTTTGTGACATTTCTAATTTCTTGATTTCCAAGACTCTGACTTTGTTTGCCATTGAATTCTTTGATGATGATGTTTATTCATTTTGTACTCGACTATGGCCATTAATTGTTGACTTCGGCGTTGACTTGACCTTTATTTTTGTTGTAGTCATTTATGCATTTATGCTCGTTCTGCTTTGTTTTTCCAATTGTTAATCGATTCTTCTTTTCCGATTAGTTGTTATCACCTTTGTCGACTTTGATAACTTCTATTTCTGGAATTTTTGGGCATTTCTATTTTGATGGATTTGGAATCAAATTCTTTGGATTTTATTCATGTCTTCAAATGTGAATTTAAGTGAATTGATTTGGTTTCCAAATTTAATCGATTCTTGTTAATTTCCCGATTTGTTGCTATCATTTGTTAGCAACTTTGATGACATTTTGTTCGGGATTTTTGTGAACATACTTTTTGAAGGATTCAGTATCAATTTCTTTGGATTCTATTCACATCTTTGTATGTGAATTCTTGTGATTGATTGTTTCTACAATCACTTTTATGCTTTGTCACTTTGAAATTATGAAGGTTTCAATACTAGTAGTAAATATCAAAACTTTTTCAACAAAGCTATTCCAAAACTATTTTATTACAAAGCTCTTTACTTAAACTATTTTCCAATCTACTAGTATATACAAGCCTTTACTTCACTCGGATGAGAAATCAAATTAAACGGCTTAGTAAAACAAGTGGTATGAAACGCTTGCGTTTGCTTCGTCGGTTAACTCTTAGACTTGTTCGATTGAAAACTCTTGTGACAATTTTCTAGTGAAGATCTATAGTTTGTTCGTAAATATTTGAGTTAAGCTAGTGGTTATGGGACATGAAGCTAAACTTTTATATTAACTAACTTAGTGTAATTGACACTTCTTGATGATCATGACGATCATTTTTGTGATTTAGACTAGCAACTGCACGATGTCTCTTTGTCTGCGTGGGAGACTAGACCCCGCTCTTGTGATGTTTCGCCATCGCATTCGTGTGATGTTTCGCCATCACATATGTGGGGTAGCGCCACACGCTCTTCGGCCCATTCGTGTGTCAAAATTTAATGGTTGGCTACCATGAGATAGCGTCTCTTTTTGTGATACCGGTTGGTGAGTTTTCATGCTCCCATTTTGTGTTAGGCCTTCCCTTTTTTATGATTTAGACTAGCGATTGTGCGATGTCTCTTTGTCTACAAGGGAAACTAAACCCCGTTTGTGTGATGTTGCGACTCACATATGTGGGGTAGCGCCCCACGGTCTTCGGACCATTCATGTGTCAAAATTTAATGCTTATCCACCATGAGATAGCGTCTCGTCTTGTGATAACGGTGTGGTGAGTTTTCATACTCCCGTTTTGTGATAGGCGTCCCCCCTCTTTGTGTTTTCTGGATTTCTTGTGTAGATTTCTAGAATTTGTGTTTTCTGGATTTCTTGTGTAGAATTCTAGAATTTGTGATTTCTGGATTTCTTGTGACGATTTCTAGAATTTGTGCTTCACCAATTTTCGTGATTTCTTTTGATAAGATTTATCCATTTTTGTGCATTGGTGAATTCGTGTGTCATTGACTTGTTTTGAATACAAATTTAGGATATGATACCCCCATTCTATCTTTGAGAAGATTCTTATGACATTTTTGATGAATGAAAATTCATTGGTATTATATTATGATGCCAATTATTTTGATGAGATTTTGATGTATTAACTTCAGTTACCGTCAATTTTAAAATGTATTTTCAAGCGGTCATCCCGCGATGCTTATTTTGTTGTCTGTTTTTACGGTATTTTGAAAAGTGCAATTTCCTTGTCAAAGTTGCTACTGATGTTGCTGTTTTAATCACGTGTTTTAAAAAATTGTTTTAAAATAAAAATTGTTTTCAAAAATTTTTCAGTTTACGTTTTCAAAAGAATGAGAAAGCGAATTAGACGTTTCAGCAAAATCGAGGACTATGACCCCTTTCTTTTACTAATTCGTTTAATTCCGGACTTGTCTGTTTGAGAATGGGAAATATTATTTTTGGAATACACAATTTTGCACTTTCAAGGAAACGATGAAGAGAATTAAACGATTTAGTAAAATTCGTGGTTATGGGACATATGCGTTTGCTATTTCGGTTAATTCCGGACTCGTTAATTGAAATATTTGTGATTTCTAATTATCGTTTTTGATAATAGGATATTTTTGATTTCTGATTATCGTTTTTGATAATCGGATATTTGCGATTTCTGATTATCGTTTTTGATAATTAGATATTTCTTGTTTCTGATTTATCGCCTGTGATAATAAGATATTAGAGATTTAATTATCGTTTGTGATAATTAAAAATTTGTTGATTTAATTATCGTTTTGATAATTAAATATTTGTTGATTTGAGGTTTGATTATCGTTTTTCAATAATCGGATATTTGTGATTTCTGATTATCGTTTTTGATAATCGGATATTTGTGATTTCTGATTTATCGTTTTTGATAATCAGATATTTATTGTTTCTAATTATCACTTGTGATAATTAAATATTTGAGATTTAAGATTTGATTATCATTTGTGATAATTAAATATTTGTGATTTAAGATTTGATTATCGTTTTTTATAATTAAATATTTGTTGTTTCCGATTATCGTATTTGACAATTGGATATTTATTGATTTGAGATTTCTAATTATCGTTTTTGGTATTTAGATATTTGCAATTTTGCGACTTGTGATTTTTTTTTTCTAATTATCTTTGTTGATAATTAGATTTTGCTGTCTTCTAATTATCGTATCAATGATTAGATATTTCTATCTTCTCATTATTGTACTACGCCGGTGTACCGGCTCAATTTTCTGCTATTCATGACGTTTTCCACGTCTTCCAATTACGGAAATGCCTTAGGGATTTTCGATTTTTATTCTTGAGCCCAGTGTTATTGAAGGAATGGATGTTTTGCCTATTTGACTTTTGAGCAACCTTCTATTCACATCATTGCTTCTAGGGTGTAGCACCTTTGAAATAAAGAAGTTTTTCTTGCGGAAGTTCAATGGTTCTCAAATCCTAAGGATTGCAGTTAGGAATCCTAAGAATTCATCGAGCAAACACGCTCAGGCTTGTGATGATGTTCTTTATGGTGAACTTCCTATTTCAAATTTCTTCATCTTGTGATGATGTTCTTTATGGTTGCTACCATTTGTTCATTTATTCCTTATGATTGCGAGGACGCAATTTCTTTAAGGAGGGAGACTGTAACAACCCGGTATTTCGCATCAATTGATAATCAACATTAAACGATTAATATTGTTGCTAATTGCTAATTGAAGTTTTGATTTTCAAAATTGAGTTAAAATTCTTTTATAAATTGTTAAAAGGAATCGTGGACTTTGAAATTAAAATAGTGGCCCATGTTTTAATTGTGGCCGTGAAAATTTGCAAAGCAAATAAGCCGTCCCTCTTTACTCTATCTTTATTACTTTGACCCGTTCCCCTTATTCTTTCGTAACCCAAAATAAAGAAAACGAAAAGAATGGCGGCCACGTTCGTTCTCACCTTCTCCTTCGTCCCAAATTAGGGTTTCGATTCGATTTCATTCGTCTTCGGGAGGCCACGGCTTCAAATCCAATTCGTGCTCTTCGACAAAGGTGAGTAACACTCACATCTATTTCGTTCTTCAGTCGTTCGATTTTTGTTTCGATATTGTTGATTTTTGACTCGGTATTGATATCTGACTTAGTTTGATTTCTTGTTTTGATAGTTTGATTATCACGTCACTGTTTGTTTTTTGCTCGTCTGGAATTTCTTGAATTTGCCGAGTACTTTTGACCCGATGTTTGATTTATTTTAGTTGCTGATGATGTTACTAATTATATTGGAATTGAACTCATGCATATGCGTTTTTATATGATCATTGACTTCATCATTTTGTTATCTCGGCCGAATGAATTGTTTTAATACTTGGGGTGATTTCTGATTATGGATTGAAATCTACAAACTCGATTTGTGAAAATATTTTAGATGTTTTCATTGTCGATTGATGCCTTTACTCCATGCATTCAGGTCTCAGTGATGAATCAAGTGTTCATGTGTATATTTGAGTGTGTTGACTTATAGGATCTGGTTTAATTTGATCATGTTCATGCGAGCATGTTATTTCGTTCTGAAATTTTGAAGCTTGTTTTGGTTTTGACTTTTATGGGCTTGGCGCATTGGGTTATTGCTAAGTTCGTCCATTTAATCACCATATGTATATGTACAGATATGTATGTGCGTATATATGTTTGTTGTGATTCTTATTTCACTGTGCTTCGGTTTTGATTTACTGGTTTGATACCATGTTGCATTTGCTTCCATATCTATCACTGATCTGATATACATTTGGAATTGTTTTTCTAATGACACTTGAGTTGTTGCATATATGTATGCTTGCATCTGGAAAATATACTTGATGCAGTCTTCATGTACTTGGCTTCTTTATAGTCTCTAGAATCATTCTTCGAGACAGTATCTTGAAGTCTGGTTCCTTCACATTGCTACTCTATGGCTACGGCCATTATGCATTCGATTCAAGACAGTAAAGGCTTCCTCTTGACTGCTACTTCCTGTTTTGGCAGTTCCTATCTAAGTCATTGTAAACTGATTTGGGTTATACTGTTTTGAATCTTGTTCTGTGCCTTGTTGCTATTCCTTTATATACTGAGCTGGTTTGTACCTGTAGCTTGAGTTTCGTATGCTTCATAGCCATGTATTATTTGCATTCATATTCTTACTTATATGTGCTGAGCCTTGCATAGTGGTCTGGTCTTTGTTGCATAAACATAATAGTTGCTCCTGTGTCCTTTGTTCTTGTACATTGGATTTTTTTCTAATTACACTTGAGTTGAATCCGGAATTCGGGTTTGATCTTGTGTCCGTTTGTGTACACCATCACTGTTGTGGCAAGGCAGTGCACGCAAGCGTGTACTGCAGCCACCAGGTACCATTGAGCTTTTGTGTGCATCATCACTATAGTGGCAAGGCAGTGCACGCAAGCGTGTACTGCAGCCACACGATATTGTGTTTATTGATATTCTACTTTGTTCTGATTTATTGATCTTTTGTGTATTTCAGATACTGTAGTGGTGAGGCAGTGCACGCGTGCCTGTACTGCAGCCCTACTCGAATTGAATTTTAATTGATATTTCAATTGTTTGAACTGTTTCGTTTATTCAATTCAATATGATTTAAATTGTATTTTGATTGGTTTAATTTGATGATTTTGTTGTTAATTGCCGATTAGGCAATTTTGATGTTTTCCAAATTATCTTCATTGATATTCTTTTTACTTATCTTTGTTGATGAATTGAATCTACTGATTGTTTTTTAACACTGTTACGTGTTATATTTATCGTTATCCAATTTCTTTATTTAAGGATCGGATAGACGAGATTTATTGTGACTGTCGTCTGTTTGTTACTTAATTATTATTGCTTCTGTGCTCTAATAACTGAGTTTGAATTAGACTGACCCGTGTATTTTTTTCTTTGAATATAATACTCAGGTCAGACCGAGTTATTACAGGTTGTAGATATCCTGATTTCGATTGCTGCTAGAGCTATGAAGTCTTTTCATATCTTTTGGAGTAGTCGTTGTCATTTTTAATAGTCAGTGTATTAGTGTAGGAAGATATGTATTCATGTATATTATTCACGATAATGTACTTGTATATATAACTTCCATTGTCGACAGTTGTGGTCGTATCATATGATTGTATCACATGTATTGTAACTGACATCAGTTATTGTATATATGAGACTTTCCGTTTTATCTGTGTTCCGCATTTATATTATCTATATTATTATTATATTTACTGTCCTAAACTATTATGAACCATCGTAGTTCGTTTTATACTGGAATTGGGGTATGTCGAGGGGAGTAAATAAATTAGAGATTAAAAATGAAAGAATATATATATACCACTCCTATTGAGATAACCAATACTAGTGTAAGGCCTAACTACGGATGGCCGCTCCTCAACAGCCTTATTCTCCGCGCTAGTTGACTACATTACACCGTAGTGTTCTTGGCTAGCATGGGTATAGAGCTAGGGTGTCACAGGCAATGGGATCCTACGACCGAGATTTAAGGTTTAAAATTTGAAAAGAAAATGTAAATTATTTATATTTAAAATCGAACAATCTTTAAAATGCTATATCTTGGTCATACGAGGTCGGAATTTTACAAAACGACTTGCATTGGAATCGTATTTTCGGATACTATGCGATGGAGCTAGATTGAAGTTGATTGGAACTAGTGAAAATTTTGAGTAAAATTATTCGAAATATAACACTGTAACCGTTATTGAAAGAAAGGTGGGAACTTCTCACTCAGTCGAAACTATTTCAATTTAAATTTTAAATAGTTAGATTTAAAAATTGCTTGATTGTGTTGATTGTATGCATGGATGATATTTTTTATCTATTGTTTTGAAATAGACCGTTTACGCCGTATATTAAGCGGATGTTATTTATTAAAAAAAATACCGTGATATTTCACCTTGAAGTGGAATTGGTATTATATATGTACTTGGAATTAATTTCCCGCATTATATAGCGGATGAGACCCTATTGCGTCGCACAATAGCGGATGATGTTTTATATCAACCCATGTACCGCGATATTCCGTCTTGAAACGGGATTGGTATTGTGCTAACATCTGTGGATGTAGGGAAACGAGTTGGAGGGATCCAACTGGATTCCTCAACGGTATTGATTTATTTACAGATATTTGCGATATATTCTATTATCATACAGATATATGATGTTTGGATGTCGTGATTGTTATATTTGATGTTGTTGCAACATTGGGCCTATTTTTGGAGTTTAAAAATGTTAAAGTAACAATTTCGAATTTAAAAGGATTTTCAAGTGATTTTTGAAAGTATGCATTTTACTGAATTTTGGAATTGATTCATTTTAAATAAATAAACATTATAATTTTTATGTTATAAAAATTATGATTTTTGTGAAATATAACCGAGATGTGATTTTTTTGAAATAAGTAGTTGATTAATTTGTAAAATGGTTTGAAATTGAGATTTTTGAATTATTATAAATGTTTTGTATAAAAGATTTATAAAATTGATATTTATAAATTAAAAATATTGGAATTATGAAATGAGTTTTTATAAGTGCTAAAATGAAGCATAAATGGATTTCATAAGTGAATGAAATTTATAGATTTATGAATTGGGAAGTTATAAAATGAATAGATTTTGTAAAATAAAAGATTTATAAGTAATTAACTTATAAATTGGATTTTGGCATTTAAATGAGATTTAAATAGAATTTGTTAATTAAGGGATTTTATAAGTTGAAGTTTTTATAAAATTTATATAGATGTGAATTTATAAACGTTGCTTTATAAATCCAAAACCAATTGAAATTGATAAGTAAATATGAAAGCTTATTAGAGGAGATATATCCAGGATTTTGGACAGTGGATAATCCTTTAATTAAATATGTAGAACTATTGGATTTGGTAAACGATTTATATTCACGATTTTGGATAGTTAATAATATATTAAAGAAATGTTTTTGGGGGTGATCTTTTAAATAGAATTAAAACGATTTAAAGTTGTTTTAAAAATGTGTTAAGGATCGAAATCATAGATTTCAACATTCATTGTTGAAATAGACGTTTTCGAGAAATAAGGAAATGGTGGACTATAACACCGTTGTTATAGTAAACGATTTTTGAAAGGAAATGTTTTATATAGTATTAGTATTTATATACCTATATAAATTTCGAATCCCTATACTAGTGATTTTGGGTTGTCGTAACGATGTTTTACGCAACATTCGTTTTGGCTCAAATGAATGTGTTTAAGGGAATATTTTTCCTTAAAGAATAAAATATATACTTAATCTTGATTTAAGTATATTGAATATTTTCCAAATGTTGAAAATAAATAGATTTGTGAATTACTTATTATTAAATAAGTATGGAAATCTTTTCCAATATGAAGTGAAATGTTTTGATATTTTATATTTTAAGATAAATTGGAAGCGAATATTTTAAATCGATTTGAAAATCTTATATAAGTGGATATTTGGAAATTTAAATTCACCATTGAATTTATAAAGGAAAGGGAAATTTGTTTGAAAATAAACATTGATTTATTTTGAAGCGTGGAAAATATATTTTGTACGGATATTATTGGAATATAAATAATTTGGGTAATTATTTGGAATCTGGTGATGTGTTGCATATCTACTGATAGTTAAATAACTGACTATCAATATTCACCTTTAATGGGTATTTGTTGTGATTTGCATGAATCTGAATGAACACTTACTTTTATAAAGAAGCGCTCGTTATTCGGTTTAGCCGGGAGAGGACCTTTGGGTCATAAATCCCATTCCGAATAGTGATGCGTCGTAATGGATAGCATTTGAAGACCGGTGTTGAAGACCCGTTGTTTGCGAGAATGATAGGATGACCTATCGATTGTCTCTGCACCGATAGCTACGGTATCGAGATTTACTTTGTGATGGGAAGTTCGATCGGGATTGTGAATACTCGGATTGCAAGGGCTTCTTTGGAAGTGCCTTCGGTTCTGTTCGAACCCAGAACAGACTTGTATGGATTGTATGTCTGACATTACATTTTGTGATATAAAGCAGATTTCTTTCAAATACATTTCTGTTGGTGGCGGAGAATTCATTCTCTTAGCTTCACACCCATCTCTGAGACGTACGAGCTCAGAGGTTATGTAGTTGATGGTTATTAGTGATATACTCCCAATTTGGTAATGTGCCATGCTGAGTACTATTGATCATTTGATGATCAAAGCATTGCTTTTGTGAAGAGTGTAGCTTCGTGGACGAGACATCGTCGAACCTCACAACCCGGTTATGGTCGAAACAGGAATCGAAGCAGCAAGGTTATTTTAAGGGTGGCACCCTCTTAGAATATGTCATTCCCTTCTGGATTATGAGTGGTATCATGGTATGGAGCCCAAATACTTACTTTGTGGTTGTTTCAAACTTATCATTTTGTGGTTGTTGGTAGAGAGGATTCTCGGCTAAGGGTTCTTTACAACCGGGGGATGTCATGCTCGTGTCAGTTATTACCCAGCCAGGGGTAACCCGGCCTTGTCTACCAGAGATCCGGTTAGGATCTGGGGACGTCGCTCCAGAGGCGTTCCATTTTACTTGGGAAGTTCCTTTGCCCGACCATTTGTTGGAAATCCATTCATCCAATACAAGCTCCTTACGGTTTTAGTTATAGAACTGTAACATCCAGCCACGATTTAAATCGAAACACGTGCTAATTCAAACCATATGGAAGGGCGGATTGTTATGGGTAAATAAGAAAAACAAGAAGAAAGAAAACAGAATCTCACAGCGGAAGATATAATATCAAATATACAGTTTATAAATCTGTTTACAAAACTATCCATATAATACGTATCAGAGTACACATAACAATAATAATGCATCTGAATAGTGTGTAGCGCATTAGTATAAATAATTATAATATAAATCTTCGTCTTCATCCTTCAGAGCTAAATCTTCCAATCCTGAACCGTTCGGACTGACCCGAGCGAATTTGAAAAGACACAAACACTCGAGTCAGAACTAAAAGATCTAATGCGAGTTAAATTAACAGAAATAAATATGAGTGCAGTAACTGAAGAGATGCTCGGGATTTACATCTCTTAAGGATCCATTAAACTATTTACTATGTAGTATATTGCGCTATTATAATAGTGTCTAATTGTAAAATAAACTTACTTTTAAATAGCGTTAAGGAGTGACCCAATATTCCCCTTAACATAATAATAGCCCCAGTAGTACATCCAATATCATAGTCCCTCATGATCGGGAAGCCACCAGAGGATACCACACGGGCTAAGGGAGAAATCCAAACTCGTACATGGCGCGATAGGGTAGGTGACACGGCACAACTAGGCAATGCCATGGTAGATATACCAATTACGCTTCCGGGTCGGTGGTAACGCGTATAGCGCAGCTACCGCCCACCTCGAGCCACACCCCCAAATAAAATCAAAAGTGGCCACCGAATCAATCCAAAATTCAAAGTATAATATCGAAGTGATGTGTCCGGTCAAAGGTGCTACCTTATTAACCGGTCGATCGCTCCTTTTTTAGCCACCTTACGCAAACTCACGGGAGTTCGGTCCACGTATTTACCTTACAGGAAACGCGCCGCCAACCTACTTCTAACTAGAATCTCCACCGCGTACACGGTTGTTAAAGTGGTTTTCGGAGTTGGCAGAGAGTATGACAACTTCCGATCCCGGTCTCTTCAACAACCAAACGCTATTATAACACCGCGGTCATTAAAATAGTTTATACTTGAAAACCAGTAAATAATTATCCATTTCAAAACCCATAAATGCGATATTATTTCCATTTCCAAAACAACTCATTTTGTTATTATTTTATAAAACCCAAATCAACGATATCATTTTTTTTCAAATATCTATCTTTTCCACAATCATATTGCTTTAAAATTTATAATAATTGAAAACCAAACATTGAATTATAACTTTCAAACCATAATACATCGAAAATTCATAATTTTAAAACCATAACTTCTAAAACTTGAATGGTTTGGATATTCAACAGTATATAGAATAATATAGTTGATTTCATATTACTTTATAAAGTAAATAAATTTCACGGCTTTTCATATTTATTCATTTAAAATTTAGCCTAAATCCATAAATTTTAAATACACTTTCAGTTAAGCAAACCATTTTCAATTTCAATATATTCCTAACTTTGAGTATTTAACAATTTCAAAACTTAAGGTTAGAAATTCTATTCAATAATTTATCGTCTTATTATTTAGTTTTGAAATATTCATAAAATGAATCCATAAAATAAAACTCAAATTTTTTAGCAATTAAATATTTCCTTCAATTTATTTATACTAGAAATATTCGTTTAATTTATCTTGAATAAAACCCAATTGTAAATATCATACCTTTAAAATTTCCAAGTTTAAACAAGTTACATCACTTATGGAGTTAAATTTTTAAATAAGCGCAATTCCAATTAAATTTCCAATTTATCTTTCAATATTAATTGATTCGAATCATTTAAAACTGTATATATATATATGTATACAAGATCTTAAATCTGTACTTAATCATATAATATAAATTACCAATTTTCATTTTTCAACTTATTCATTTTTATTTAACAGATTTATGCATAGCTTAAATTCAATAATTTAACTATATATGTATATAAAAAAAGATATTTATATCATATCCAAATTAAATATTTATTAACCCGTATCATATCCAAACCATAAAAATCATTAAAAAAAATTATATATATACCGCGGTGCATGTATATAATTTTCTATCCTATGGTCAAGTGATACGGATATTTATCATTTCAATCCGCAATTTAAAAATAAAATGCGGTTGTGTATCATTTCAAACCGCAATCCCGAATGCAACAAGATGCATAACAACTTGCAGTTTATACAAATTATAGAGTACAACATCCATTCACACAATATAAATTATCCACCAATATATTTCAATCATCATCAATTTAAACAAACATCAATATATAGCATATAAAATAACAGATATCAACGAATAGTTTATATTCAATAGTAAATTAATAACTGTTAAACCGGAAGTTTATGTGCAAATTAAATAAATTTTAACTGTCAATTTATATGCAATAATAATATTAATTAACAGTTAAATTTAATAAATGCCATTTAAAAGGGATGATGAATAAAACATGCTAAATAGTCATAAATAAATTTCTACTCATATCTTAAGTCAATTTAACAGATATAGGAAATTTTAGAAGTTGTGAGTGGGTTAAAACACTCACCTTTTGAATTTAAATTGGATTCAAATCCAATTTAAACCAAAAATTCGACGGTCTCAGAATTTGTCCAAAGCTGGATCAAAAGATCTGGAATTTAATTTCGATCCTAACAAAAAAAATCATGTAAATCGGACAAAGCATGCTAAAGTTATTCACGTTTTAAATGCTTGAATTTTGAAATAAAAAAAATATATACAAATCAATCACGTTCCTTAGTCCACGTCGGCCTCTTGCGTTGACCACGCTGAAGCCCTAAATGAAAGTCGCGACCTAAGCTTGTACAGCCGCTACCAGAAACGCTCGTCGCCGTCGCACTTCGGCCATCTTCCAGAGCCGCGAACAACCCCATCAACTTCCTCGACCCATTCGCCCCGTCCACGGCCACCGATAGGCCCCAAAAACCCTTCCGCCGCCACAAGAAATCGAGCCCAAATCAAGTTGTGCATGACGATCTAATCGTCATCTCGTCCAATAGAACACACCGATCAAATCCCCTCAACAATCTCTACCCAATGGTACGATCAATTTGATGATCCATCGACGTTCATCGGGACGTGATGAACGGCCGATATTTGTTCATAATTTTTCGAACGAATAGAGCTTCAGACTGGAAAATGAATCACGGATCTGGGTTACGCTATTCGAGAGCTTTATTATATACTTTTCTTGATTTTTTCTAAGAACTTTGAATTTTGACTTTTGATTTTGAATTGTAATTGGATCTAGGGTTTGCTGCCATTTGAAAAGAGGAGTTGAGGAAAAATAAACGCACAAACAAATGAGAGTAGATGGAGGCTAGGGTTTATAGCTAGGTTTATATAGGTAGGTTAGAGAAAGAGTAGATGGATCCGATAAACAACGTGCTGAACGATAATTGGCCCAAAAATCCCGTTTCGACTCCGGAACGAAATTGGTTAAACCCATATATCCAAATAGGTGTTTTAAAATATTCTGAACGCGATGGAAAAAGTTGCACGTCCAAACTCGATTGTATGAAGAAGTTATGCTGAAATCAATATTTGCAAATTATTTTTAACTGATTTCAATTAAATCGATTTCAAGGCGTTTCGCGTTCGTACGATCAAACGACAAGTCCGATCGCTACGAAACTTGAAACCCTACAATAATTCACTATTACGAATCCGATGAAACTAGTTCCGTCGAAATCCGAGTCTGTGACCAGAATGGCTATTTTTATATTAATTAATAAATTAAGAATTAGTAAATAAATCCAAATTTTATATTTCAGTTTCAAAATTGGAAAATTTTATCACTTATGATTCCTCAATTATTTACAGTTATTTTAAACAATTTTTAAATGTCAATTTGTTAAAGATAATAAATATGCATCTTTAATTCCATAAAATTCCATATTATAGATAAATTTCTATATTCCATTAAATTTGACGCAGCGGATTATTAACAAAACGATATGGATTGATGAAAGTAGCAATCGGTGGATTGAAGATACTGAAATGCCCAAATTCGTTGATCACAAAGATACCGAATTCTAGCTATCTTCGACATGTTGATCGCGCACGATACCGTGAGAGAAGATCTTCAATTCTTTAAGCGTTGATCAAGCGCACTTGATTCCGCGAATCGGCTTCAACAATTGTTGATTCGAGCGCACTCGAATAACCGAAAGTGGAGATAGGAGATTACACTCAACTACCAATTCAGGATGAAAGCACACAGCAATCAACAAGAAATTTTATTCAAAAATCAACCCCCTGAAATGTACAACACATCCCCTATTTATAGTTTTCACAACCGGCTCCTTAAGTCGGGACTCACGACTTACGACTCAACTAAGGTCGCCTCCGACCTAACACAAGGTTATACATAACACAGCGTCATACATGTACAATACTCGACTCACCATTACAACGACTCACGACTTATCTGGGTCGTTAACGACCTAACACTCCAATACAACATGATATATCAGCCCATACACATGGCCGACCTACTACTTGCCGACCTACGAGTTACAGAACAGTACACGACCTACGATACAACACACACGACTTACATCACACGGACGACCCAATTAGGTACGACCCTAAATAGAACGACTCAACAAAACAACACACACATACACGACCCCAAAATGATACGACTTAAGAAATAAACGACTCAAGACTCAAGCGACTTATCTCTTGGGTCGGTAACGAGTTAAGTTCTAGAGCGGCTTTACTTAGGTTGTAGCTCCTCTTCTTCAGATCGGTTAGGTCGTGACCTTTTTAACTCGTTCCCCTTTACTTTGTTAAGTCGCGGACGACTTAGAGTCTTTTCCATAGGTCGTGAGAAATGTTCCTTAAGTCGGCAACGACTTAAAATTTCCGAACGACCTAACTCCGAAGCTTCCTCCACACGACCTAGAGCTATGTTAACTCGTGGCCGACTTAACCCTTGAGGAAATGTAGATCGTGCTGCATCATCCTCCCCCGGTTGACAGAAATTCGTCCTCGAATTTGTAAATTCTCCTACATCAGATGGTTCATCTCCATAATTTGGTACGAGATGCTTGACATTGAACACGTCAGAAGTGTACACATCCTCCGGCAGCTTCAACATATAAGCATTTTCATTAATCCGTTTCACAATTTTTACAGGACCAATTTTCCTGGCTTTCAACTTGTTATAAGCGCCTACTGGAAAACGATCCTTCGTTAACACAGCATATACCAAATCTCCTTCATTAAATTCAACATTTCTTCGTTTCAAATCTGCAGATCGTTTATACTTGTCATTTGCCTTCACCACTTGTTCCTGAACGATTTTATGACATTCAGTTAATTCATCAACAAAATCAACGGCCCGTTTAACCGTCCCCTTCGGTTGTGGTACTACCGCCAAATCCAACGGTCCCCTTGGCAAACTTGAATATACAATCTGAAATGGACTGTAACCTGTGCTTCTATTAACCGCATGATTATGTGCAAACTATGCTTGACATAACTTCATGTCCCAACTCTTCAGATTGTCCTTCACGAGACATCACAATAAATTTCCCAACGATCGGTTAACAACTTCAGTCTGTCCATCCGTTTGCGGATGATAAGCGCTGCTAAAGTTCAACTTCGTTCCCACCATCTTCCACAAACTTAACCAAAAATGGCTTAAAAATCTAGTATCCCGATCAGAAACAATAAATTCTGGGAAACCATGCAATCGATACACCTCCTTAAAGAATAATTGTGCCACTCGAACTGCATTCCTGTCTTCTTGCAGGCAATAAAATGTACCATCTTTGAAAACCTGTCTACCACAACAAATATAGAATCATTCCCCCTTTGAGTTCTAGGCAAACCCAAAACGAAATCCATGCTGATATCAACCCATGGTTTAATAGGCACGGGTAACGGCATATATAACCCCGCATTCGTAGCCGTTCCCTTTGAAACCTGACTCTGAACAAACCTTTCAACTTCCTTCCTTATTCACGGTCAAAAATAGGATTGAGAAATTAACTGTAATGTACGGTCTCTACCCACATGGCCTTCTTCATGTAGTTCTTTGATAATCTTCATTCTCAAGCTGCTCTCCGGAATACATAATCGATTTCCCTTGAACAAGAACCCATCAACCAATACAAATTCATCGGTATTCCCATCCTTTACTTTCTCAACAAACTTTGCAAAGTAAGGATCTTCTTCAATCAGCTCTGGCAATAATTCAAAACCTGTGACTTCAACTTTCATTGTCGTTAATAAATGACTCCTCCTACTCAAAGCATCAACTACACGGTTCGTCACCCCTGACTTATGTTTGACAACAAAAGTAAACTGCTGTAAATAGGCAATCCACGATGCATGCCTTGCTGAAATCTTATCCGGCCCTTGTATGTGCTTCAACGCTTCATGATCAGTGTAAAGAACAAACTCTTTCTGAAACAGATAGTGCCTCCAGTGTTTAACAGCTTGTACAACAGCATAAAATTCCACATCATATGTACTGTATCTCATCTTCGCTCCTGATAACTTCTCAATGAATTATGCAATAGGACGCCCATTCTGACTCAACAACCCTCCAATCCCAACGTTAGAAGCATCAGTGTGTAACTCAAATAACAACTGAAAGTCTAGTAAAACAAGAATTGGTGCTGTCGTCAAAAGTTCTTTGATTCTTTCAAAAGCAACCCCTGCTTCCTTTGACCACGAAAACAGTTTTCCCTTCATACAATTCGTAATAGGCGCCATTACACTACTAAAGTGTGGAATAAACCTCCGATAGAATGAAGCTAACCCATGAAAACTTCGAACTTCTGTTGTCGTCTTGGGATGTGGCCAATTTCTGACTGCTTCAACTTTATTCTGGTCCACATGTATACCTTCTCCTGACACAACATATTCCAGAAATAAAACACTTCTCGCCATAAACACACATTTCTTCGTAGCAGCATAAAATTGTTCCTCACGAAGAATAATCAACACTTCCCTCAAATGTTGAACATGCTCCTCCATACTCCTGCTATATATCAGAATATCATCAAAATACACCACCACGAACTTCCCAATGGATGGTCTAATGATTTGATCCATCACCCGCATGAACGTACTAGGCGCATTTGTTAAACCAAATAGCATAATCAACCATTCGTATAGACCCTCCCTGGTTTTAAAAGCAGTCTTCCATTCATCACCTTGTTTAATACGAATCTGATGATATCCGCTCTTCAAATCAATCTTCGAAAAGATAGTTGCCCCACTCAACTGATCTAGCAAGTCATCCAACCTTGGCATAAGAAATCTATAGCGAACAGTGATCTTGTTCAAAGCTCTACTATCGGCACACATTCTCCATGTTCCATCCTTCTTCGGCACCAACAAAGCTGGTACTGCACAAGGACTCAAGCTTTCCTGAACACGTCCCTGCTCTAACAACACTTCCACATGCCTCCTCAATTCTTCATGTTTCTTCGGACTCATTCGATAATGTGGTCTATGCGGCAATACTACTCCTGGAACAAGATCAATTTGATGTTGAATGTCTCTCAATGGCGGTAACTCCTTAGGCAACTCTTCTGGAAAGACATCCTCAAATTCTGTCAAATCTGGCTTCACTTCTTCAGGAACTTCAACCACTTCATTACACTCTCGCCCAATCAACAAAAAGATTTCAAGCTCCTCTTCAACTTCTTTAACAAACTCCTTCAAAGATAGCAAAGTTTTCAACTCTTCAATCTCCTCTAGCTTGCCTTCCTTCTGTTGTTGCTTCTTGGGAACTAAAGTGATTTTAGTACCTTCAAACATGAAACTATAGCTATTAGCACGAACATCATGTTGTACTGCTCTATCAAACTGCCATGGTCTGCCCAACAACAGACGATACACATCCATGTATACAACATCACACCAAATTTCATCTTTGTACTTCTTTCCAATAGAAACATTTACACAAGCTCTTCGACACACCTTTACTTCACCACCCTTCCTTAACCATGCTAATTTGTACGGTTTAGGATGCTTCTCAGTTTTCAAGTTCAACTTCTTTACTGCTTCTGTAGAGATAATATTGTCACAGCTTCCAGCATCAATAACAAACTTGCAAACCTTCCCCAAAATAGTGCATGTTGACAGAAAAATATTGCTCCTCAACCAACTAGAATCTTCCTCTTGCTTCGGTGTAAGACAAGATCTTCTAATCATCAAATTACAACCTTCATCCCCGGACAATAAGTCTTCCTCCTCAACATAAGGTGTATTTGAACAATCTGCCTCTTTATCATCATCTTCTTCAATCTCAGCAACCATTGCTCTCTTCTTCGGCTTCGTACATACATTACTTTTATGACCCAACTCCTGACAATTGTAACATTTGAAACTGCTATTAACCTTTGCCTTCTCACCCTCCTTCACTACTGGCTTGCTGACAGGTTTAGGAACATTAGAACCCCCACTAACACCCTTCACTTGATTGTTGGAATTTGTGAACACACCACCTCCACGTCTTCCCTGCTTCTCCCAAGCCAGCACTTTCTGATGTGCCTCCACTACAGATCTTGGATCGAGCATATTAACCATATCCTGGATCTGCATTCGCAACCCTCCAACAAATCTGGCAGTCAGATGTTCTTCTGTCTCCATATTATCATTCCTGGCAATGAGTTGGTAGAATTCATCAGCATAATCATTAACCGTCTTCGTCCCTTGCCTCAGATTCTGCAATCTCTGGTACATAAGTGATTGATAGTTGTAAGGTAAAAATGTAGCTCTCATCAACCTCTTCATCTTATCCAAAGACTCAACCTTTGACTTCCCCATTCTCTCTCTCGTAAGTTTAGTTTGCTGCCACCATGCCAAAGCTCTCCCCCTCAACCTTGTAGCAACTAACTTCACCCTTCGATTCTCCGGAACCTCCATGAAATCAAGGATTTCCTCCACATTTGACAACCAATCTAAGAACTCTTCAGCTAGCATCCCACCTTTAAACTCCGAAATCTCCATCTTCATTCCCGATTCCCATCGACGATCATCATCTACATCCCGATATGAATTTCGAATTTGGTCTCGATCTTGATAATGAATGCAAGCTCTATCACCCTCTTCATTGAAATCAAATGTACGTCTATATCGATCTCGACCATCAACATCCCTTCGATCACGCATGTCTCTTCTACTATGTCTCTCTTCATCTCTATACGGATCATTTTCAAACTCTCATGGAGTTCTTCTCTCTTCATGTCCATATTCATGGTGATCTCTTCTCGATGAAATTGATGTTTCTCTTCTCTCTCTAAAAGATTGCGATGATACCCTCCTTGCTTCCGTAACCGATGGCGAAACTCTTTTTCCTCCATGGTTCGAGATTGCTGATCTCCTCCTTTGAGTTTGATTCAAATCATTCCTCAATTTCTCTAACTTTCCAATGCCTTCATCAAATTTCTCATTAATGCGTTGTTCCATTAGTTCGGCTTCTTCTCTTCTATACAACACTTCAACATTTTGATGACGATTAGCTCTCCTTGGTGGCATGACTGAATTAACACAAACACTTCAACAAATCTTCAAAAATTCTTCATATTTCAACAAAACAACAAGTCACGGCTCTACACTAGCTCGCACAACTCCTTAGCTCGGCTCGGCTTGAACCCTTCAATTCAAACAACAAGGCACGGTTCCTACTTCAAACAATGATACCAAAAACTGATGCACGGCCTATGCTTAACACAATGTTATGCTCGGCCTTCACTCTTCAACACAAATCAAATTCAAACAACTTCTGGATTTTGATCCAAAATGGAATGGATTGAAAACTCCAAACTTGTTGCAACTTCAAGATGAACACGACGAACACCAACTTCAAATTCCTTGGATCCAAGACTCGTCTTAGCTATGATTGGCTAAGTCAAGCTCTGATACCAAACTGACGCAGCGGATTATTAACAAAACGATAAGGATCGATGAAAGTAGCAATCAGTGGATTGAAGATACTGAAATGCCCAAATTCGTTGACCACAAAATACCGAATTCTAGCTATCTTCGACACGCTGATCGCGCACGATACCGTGAGAGAAGATCTTCAATTCTTCAAGCGTTGATCAAGCGCACTTGATTCCGCGAATCGGCTTCATCAATCGTTGATTCGAGCGCACTCGAATAACCGAAAGTGGAGATAGGAGATTACACTCAACTACCAATTTAGGATGAAAGCACACATCAATCAACAAGAAATTTTATTCAAAAATCAACCCCCTGAAATGTACAACACACCCCTATTTATAGTTTTCACAACCGGCTCCTTAAGTCGTCCCCGACTCACGACTTACGACTCAACTAAGGTCGCCTCCGACCTAACACAAGGTTATACATAACACAGCGTCATACATGTCCAATACTCGACTCACCATTACAACGACTCACGACTTATCTGGGTCGTTAACGACCTAACACTCCAATACAACATGATATATCAGCCCATACACATGGCCGACCTACTACTTGCCGACCTACGAGTTACAGAACAGTACACGACCTACGATACAACACACATGACTTACATCACACGACCGACCCAATTAGGTACGACCCTAAACAGAACGACTCAACAAAACAACACACACATACACGACCCCAAAATGATACGACTTAAGAAATAAACGACTCAAGACTAAAGCGACTTATCTCTTGGGTCGGTAATGAGTTAAGTTCCAGAGCTGCTTTACTTAGGTTGTAGCTCCTCTTCTTCAGATCGGTTAGGTCGTGACCTTTTTAACCCATTCCCCTTTACTTTGTTAAGTCGCGGACGACTTAGAGTCTTTTCCTTAGGTCGTGAGAAATGTTCCTTAAGTCGGCAACGACTTAAAATTTCTGAACGACCTAACTCCGAAGCTTCCTCCACACGACCTAGAGCTATGTTAACTCGTGGCCGACTTAACCCTTGAGGAATTGTAGATCGTGCAGCATCAAAATTGAATTAACTCATAAGTATTCCATTTATTCCTGTCAAACAGATGGATTAAATATTGGATTCTAAATTATTACACAAATTTCTCACATTATCTTTATTTCAAATAACGAATTATTTAACTATATTCAATCTCATTTAATTGAAATTAAATCCAATTATTAGACATTAAGTTACCGTATAAATAAATCCTGATTCTCGTTCTTAAATTCACTATTTATCATATTACCATCCTGGGTACCATCTATCTTAATATATATATATATATATATATATATATATATATCCAAATACTTTAACATTTTTCAATTGTTTATCTCAATTGCATAACATTAAATTTATATTTATTGCGATGGTTTCTGATCTAATTGAACGAACTAAGTATATAACTCATAGTAGTTATGGTAAAACTCTCAATCCCACATTTATAAGTATATCCTTATCCGTTATATCTATTAATTAAATAAATTCCATTTTTTAAGTTCGTTTAAATTTATTACTAAGTACCCATTTACTTTTTCCAATAAATTTGAATTCCATTCATTTACCATATAATCACTTTCCCATTCACACCTTATTATCAACCCACAATTATTGCAATTCATTATCTTATATTGATTTTATACAATTACCATTAACTTTACATTCAATTACTATTTAACGCATATTTATTCATCAATCAATTCGATATTTTCTTTTCTTTCCTTCTATTTGATAAATAACCTAGTATACATTTACATACATTCATTTCATTACATTCATTTATGGGTATTGCGTTGAAATTTAATTTATTAGCTAATACCAACATTATTACCATTAATTACATTTGGATTCCAATTTTATTCAATACCTTGAATAAATAACATATATACTAATCAAATCCTTACATTTGTTTTTCTCATATTCCATTTAAAATCAAATCATAAATTTAAATGATTTTAATGAATTGGAATTTCATTCAAGTCATAAATTATTAACTTGCAATAACATGATTCCTTAATTTATTCCAATTACCGTTTACCCTCTTTTATTGCATTAAATAAATTTAATATTTTCATTGATTCCTCATATTAAATTTTATATCCAGGTAAGAATCCTTTTTCTACTTAATTCAATTTGGATTTTATTCAAATTTCTATAAATAGGTTTTAAGTCACCATTTACATAATTTATTTTAGCCTTCATTTTAACATTTATTTATCCCCTTTATTCTTTCTACTAAAATAAATTACAAAAATCCTATTAAATAAACAAATTAAATTGTCGAAATTTACAGGTCGTTACACTCTCCCCCACTCAAAACTTTTCGTCCCCAAAAAGGAAAAGAAGGAAAAATAAGAAATAAGAAAACAATATATCTAACTTAATTAAATTTATAAACAAATTAGTTTACAAAATAAAATAATTTAACATAAAATATACCAATATATACCTATTTAAATCCTTTATACGTAAATTTTTAAAGTTTGTAAAAATTTTCAAATTTCTCTAAGTCCAAAATTTACGGAAAATTTTGGCAGAGTCTCATTTGTACGGAGAGGCTCGGAAGAAAATATAATATAAATATAACAATATACACAAATATTTTCCAAAATAATATATATCCCTACACGGGAAAATATATAAAATAGCGCTATAAAGCGAAATCCGAAAACGTACCCATTTGTCGGGCAATTTACGCTAAATTTGTGGAACCAAAAGCAGTAGCAATTGCTTCCATAACCTGCATTTCACTTATAAAATCTAAAGGGTTAACAATTTATATAAAGTGAAATGTTTAAGTGGTTTCAATCACTAACAACACATCAATACAACAACCATCGATTTTAACAACAGCATACACAACAAATTCAAAGCAACCATTCAACCAAACAAACAAATAGTTGTTCGGGTTCAGAAACCTTTATATTGTACGGAATAAAGGATAAACCATCCAGTGCATCATTTACTCAACAGTCTTAGATTAAACACAATGGATTATTCATCCATCCAACAATCTTAAAGTATCCTTACCCAAACAACCATAAACCAAACAATAACAAATCCAAACAAAATTTAGTTCATTCTTTTTAATTTCATTTCATACCTTTATTGTCTGATTTCTCCTTTTTATTCATATAATGATCTATCTTACATTTTATTTCTAACAACTTTTATTTTCATTTACACACTCAGTGTTTGTTTCAATTATTTTCACTTATTACTTACAATTTTTCATTTTCATTAATTCAGGTCATGTAAGTTTCTTTTTATTGCATTACATTTGTGCACTTCTCAATTTCAATAATTTATTTAATGTTTATATTTCTGTTACATTAAATTATTGTAACCCTTTTTACTTACACTTAAATTTTTAACCTTATAGCATCCACTCTTATAAGTAAAGGATTTCATTAATTCATTTACTAAGGTTTGCAATCATTTATATATATATATATTACTTGCTTGTCTATTTTATTTAACTAATGGAATTTAAATTATAATTAAGTTTATAACTCTATACCACCAATTCAAATAAATAAAAGCAATTTATTGAACCCTTTCATCACATGCTTTTACTGTACAATTTTCCATTACATTTCTTATCAAACATTTCAATTTTTTATATTTGGTAAGTTATATATGTTTTTAAAGAAGGTACTTGAAAGTTATACAAGTTTTCTCATTACATATGATTAATTTAATGTTCAATAATAATATTCTTTATTTCATAGGTTATAATTTCAACTTTCATTTAATACCCTGTATAACCTATCATTAAATCTCTTATTTCCTTTAGAGGCTTTAATTTATTAATTACCTACGTTTCAATTCACTACAATAATTAAACAATTAATTAATGGAAATTTAAGAATTTAATACCGGGACAAATTTCAAATTATTTTAAAATAATTGATAAATATATTCTTACAACTTATATATCTCTAATTCAAAATTTATATATTTTTCAAAATATATCTGCAGTGGAACTACTGCAGTGGCCATTCCCCTTCGAAACTCGAAAATGGAAGTCGATGATGCGGTCGTCATCACTGAAAATATTTTCCAGTGACAGAGAGAAAAGTGCAAAACTTATTTTCTCCAAAATCTTCTTTAAAACAAATTTTTTCAAATTATATTAATTGTGTATATCAGAAAATACTTATAAACAATTTTATCATATTCCAAAATTTATTTGAAAGAAATTTCAAAACCCCGGAACTTAAGTTCTAAATTTCCAAATTTCATTTATTTTATTTTTCAATCTTATTTCTATTGTTATTTATACACTTAATTACCTAACAACCAATCTATTGCAGCCAAATATAGACACCATGTTAACGGTAAAATTTAAACGCTAACACCCCGGTGTGTAAAGTGTAGTTGTGAAAGCACCACCCGATGATTTGGGAACAGAGTATAAGCAGAAAACCACAGAAAAAGCAGCGAATAACAGCGATTTTATAGTGGTTCGGCTCAATAGTTTGCCGACTTCCACTCTGAATATCTTTATTGATGATTTCGTTACAAGTTGATACAATTCTTCCCAAGTACAATACACTTTGAATTACTAAACACTTTGAACGAGTAGCTTAAACTTCAATGTAAGAGAAAGTCTTCAAATCCATGTCGGATGTATGAGATTCCTTCTTGAAGTTGTTGATAGCGTTCTATGTGTCTTGAAAGCTTTGGGTATCGAGTCGGTTTTGAATGCAGCAGAGTATCGACGCTTGAAAAGAATCAGCTAAAGTCCCTTTCTAGTTGGAGCTAGGGTCGTATTTATAGACATTTCTCGGAGTTAGGTCGTAACTCGTACACGACTCATGATAAGTCGTAATTCGTAGATGACTCATGGTAGGTAGTGGCTGACCTACTGGGTTTAGCTCATGGCTTGGTCCAAAGTTATGCACCCATTTGAATGAATGATACAAGTTCTGAGTCATTCCTGAGTTAACCAAATGCGGCTTCCTTTATGCTAGCATGAGTCGTACATGATTCATCATAAGTCATAAGTCTTAGGTCGTGAACAACTTATCTGCAGTTATAAGTCAGCAGCGACTTAAGTGTTGTTGACTCTTCCTTTTAGCGCTTTGATTCGTCACTCCTTTAATTCGTGGACTTTCTTAAGTCGTAAGTTGTGAGCTGTGGTCGCGCACGAGTTAACTGGTCGTAGCTTCTTGTTCACTTGCTTGAGTCGCTGACGATTCAAGGTAGGTCGTAAGCACAATTCTTTAACTCGTGCAACTCCTCAATTGTTGAGTCGGTAACTTGCTGAGTCGTGAAGTACCTTGAGTCGTGAAGTACCTTGAGTCGTGAAGTACCTTGAGTCGGCCAACACCTTTAAGGCATTAAGGTTATAACCTGGTGAGTCGCTGTCCCTCTTGAGTCGTTAAGTCGGCTGTTAACCCTTCAAGGCCGTTGAGTCGGTAACTCCTTAAGGCTGTTGAGTCGGGCTATTCTCTTAAGCCGCTAAGGTTACTAAGTCGTTAGCTTGTTGAGTCGTAACTAGGTAGGTCGTTGATTCGGTCCATGTGTTAGGTCGGTAATAATTTGAGTCGGTAATCATTGTGAGTCGTGAGCCTTTCTTGAGTCGCTTGAGGAGAGGGGTTAACAATTTCCCCTCGAAGTACACGCTCAAGTCATGAGTCGTGTGCTTCGACCCAATGCCTGAGTCTTAAACGACTCAAAGAGACTCATGACTCGTTAGTCCTTCCATCTTCCCCCCGCATCGTATATAAGCCGTTGAGTCGGTCCTTCCTCCTCACTTCATTGCTTATCTGTTTTATTCGATCCTGCCATTAACGATCCTTCAAGTTTCCAGAGACGCATCCAAGCTAATCAGTCGTCAACTCATCTTTAACTTTTTATTGCGTAAGTGAATTTACTTCCGTTCAATCCACGATCGCCATTGACTCACGAATCTGGACTCCCCATTTTCTGACTCCAATTCACTTTGGTGCTGTGTTCCATTGCGAGCCATGTTTTTGATCGATTTGTGACTGCCATCAACCATATTTTTGTTATCGTTTGTGAATCATAGTAGTGCATCATATTCGTCGCACGCTTGAAGCGATTCGAATCGGTTTTTGGGTGATTTTCGATGATGTGAGGAGAAGACAATGAATTACAGTGTCTCGAATTAGCTGGTCTGTGGGTTTAGAGGAGATGAGAATGTTCTTAGTGGGTTAATGGGTTAATGGGTTAGAAAGGAGTTAACTGGTTGTGGAGACGACTTAAAATTCTCACGATATAGTTCGTTTTTTGGATTTACCGAATTAGGAAGGCCTTGCAATCTCATCTGTCCATGACCTAATTTTTGGGTCGTGTTGACTTCCTGATGATTTAGGACATAGGTCGTACGAGCACTCAACCCTTTAGATCCTTACCACAACTTATCCTTTAGACCGTGAACGATTCAAGCCATAAGTCGTGAACGACTCAGCACTTAGGCTATTTTCCATACCGAGTTGCTTCTTGGGGCTTAACCCCTGACCGACTCAAGTAGATGGGACCTAGGCTTTAAGTCGTTGGCGAGTCAGGACTTGTGTGAATTTTGTTCGTGCTTTGAACCGTTGCATGGACTTTGAACTGTTGAACTTTATTGCATTCATTCACAGGTTGCTTTAACTTGCAAGCTAACAATCTTCACATTTGAATATCCATTTGTTTGTGTAGAATGACATTTCAGGAAGAAGATACAATGGTTCAGACTGGAGAGGCCACTGTGATTCCTGCTCCTCTGGTCAATCCTCCCGAAAGAGCCTCTTCGTACAGAGTTTTCCGCCAATTGTTTGCTCAGTTTGGCATTGCTGAATCAGATGCCATTCTTCCCGAGAGAAGTAACACTGCTGACATAGCACCTCCTGGCTTTGTAACGGTCAATCGACAAATGTGCCTGAGTGGGGGCGTTCCTCCTTTCAATGACTTTTTCCAACAACTTCTTCCTCAATTGGCCATCGCCCTATCCCAATTACACCCCAATGGTTATGCCATTTTAATGGGGTTGTGTGTACTGTTTAGGAGGACGCTTGATCGATTTCCGAGCTTTGACGAAATTTGCTTCCTATGCTCTTTCACGAGGACTAAAGATCACCCCTCCATTACTGTCGTGAGGAGTGCTCGAAATCGTAAATTGATCATCGGTCTTCCTGACAGCGCTCATGGGTTTTTGACACAATTTTTCTATGTCCGTTGCCCCCCGGGGTTTTATGCTGTGTGGAGAGAAGGATGTAAGATCATATACCTTTACCTCCTTTGTATTCTGAGTCTTTTGAAGTTCGAATTGCCAAGTGTTAACTTCATCATCATTTCTTTTTTTTTTTTCAGCGCTTCCCCCTCCTTGTAGAGATCCTAGTCACAAGCCAACTCTGGAGAGGCTTGCAGCAGTACCGGTTGAAGAACGGGATATGAAATTTTTGCTGAATGACGAATTCCTTCACCAGTTCGGACTTCTTCACCCTTCTCGCTCCATACACCCCTGCGAGGTTCCAGACTCCCCACCGAAAGCATCAGATTCCCTGGTTTCTACAAACACATCCATACCAAAAGGATCTGCTCCTGAGGCTTCGCTAGTGAAGTGCTCCACTTCTGTTGATGTTGCGGGGCCATCTGTCGCACTTGCCCTGGCTATTGAGGAAGAAGAGCCCCAGGGATCTCCCCGACTGTCACAGAAATCTGGCGAAGAGGCCGGAAAAACTAGCCTTGCCAAGCAGAGCAGGGACGATACTTTCGAAGGGCTGAGCGACCTCTTTGCCACCTCGCAAGAGATCTTTAAAGATGATCCTATCACAACCGGGGTTTCTTCTTCATTAATTGAAGCGACTTCTATCCTGCAACAGACTCCGTCGACTCAAGAGTTGACGCAAACTATTACACCCACAACCACTCCTCAATTAAAGAGTGGTTCATAGTTTGATGCGCGTAGTTTGCACGTCACACACACTTAGAATTTTTTCGGCACATTTTATGCTTCTGACTTTTTGTACTTTGAAGAATTCTAAGATTTAGCTCTTTTTTATTTCAGATCCTCCGATGGGGCGCAGTGAATCCTACTATGATGATTTCCAGCGCTACGGGAGGCGTAGCCAATACGACTACAGGCGTTACCTCCCCTCTTACAGAGAATCTGACGAAGAAAGAGCCGCCCGAAAGGCTCAAGAGAAGAGGGCTCAGGAGGAGAGGGCTCAAGAGGAGCGTTACGAAAGAAGAGAGAGGGAGGAGCGCCACGATTCTTCGCAGAGAGGCGACGATTCCCATAAAAGAAAATCCCATGATGACAGAGGAAAAAGTCATATGGTTGAAGATTCGAGCAACCGAGCCTGACATGGCGAGAAGCATACCTCTACAACTCCTGAAAAGGTTACAGCCCCTGCCTCGCTTCACATTCCTTCCGTTTCTCCCGCTCTCGGGAAGACAGACATCCAAACAATAATTAGCAGGCCCAAATTCCAAGTCGGACCAGGTCCGGCCACTTTGCAAAGTCGGTTTCCACAGTGGTGTCTGAAGGGAGTAAGGTTTGACCTTGACTTGGTCCCCATTGACAAGTCTGCCATGTTACGAAACCTCGATGCCGTCAAACTTGATATTGAAAGGATGTCAAACTGGCAAAAACTCGTTGATGAGCTCCAAAGGGTTAATCGTGCAAACTTAGAGGCCATGCTCACTATGGAAAATGATAAAGCCGAATGGCAAAAGGTTCTTGAGCAACATGACACTGAGATGAGGAGCATTGCTTCTTACAATGAAGAGCTTGAAGAAAAAGTTGAAGAACTGAAACAAGAGCTTGTTGCTTCCTCTACTTCCTATTCTCAAAAAGAAGAAGTGCTCCTAAAACAAGTGAGAGATTCTCATGCCAGCCAAAGGGATGCCGAAGACAGGCTTGAGGTGCAGAAAAGAATTAGTGAGGGCTATGTTGCTGATATTGAAGAGCTTCGGAAGAAAAACAGCTCCCAAGAGGCGGAGATTCAAATGCTTAAGCCTCAACTTTCTAAAGCTGAAATGGAGCGTGATGAGGCCGTTGCTGGCAAAATTGCAGCTGAAGAATCTCACGAGGCAACGAGAACCAATATCAGCTCAACATTATTTGATTTCTACCTTCATAGCATCTTAGGGCGCGGTAGCCTCGCCTTTCTAGGCCCCAAGTATGAAATTACTTTGGCGGAAGTTTGGGAGGCTGCACTCGATATGCTTGGCGGTAAAGGCGCTGGCTATGCTGAGTCAGCTCTTGAGGAGCATTATCTTGATGATGATGCTCGCGCCACCCTCGCCAAGGGGAGAGAACAGCTCGCAAAATTAAGGGCCGAAACAGCAGCGGGAGAATATTCAGGAAAAATCTTATCAACTGCTCCAATTGAACCTTCTCCTTCAGCCGAAATTGACATTACCGGTTCTAGTTTTCATACACCGATTCCTACTAAAGTTGGTACCGAAGCCGCAGTCACGCAAGGTGTAGATGAGCCACAAGAGAGTGCTGAAACTGTAGACTATGAAATTGATGTGATACCACCAGCTTCTCCAGGTAACCCTAATAATGCTCAGGTGGACAACTTGCCAATTATCTACGGATTTGACGAGATTCTTGATTATTTCTTGAATCTCGACGAGCCGTTGTCTCCTCTTTTTGCGGGAAATACTGAAACTTTTATCTTTTCCTTTGTAGAGAAAGCACCGAGCCCCATTCAAACTTTTCCACCTCCAGTTACTGTTCCTCTGCCTTCCCCAATCGGTCCTACCCCTCATCTGGGATCACAGGAAGAAATAATAGGTGCCCTTCGGGGCTTGGATGACCCAGCTGCTTCACAAGAGCAAAAAGACGAAGGACTTGAGGGAGGTGAGATATCTCCGGAGCGGACCCCTTCTGATGACATAATTTTGTCTAAACTTGTTACTCCAGGAAGTGAATCTTCTTCAAAGAGAAGAAAGAAGCAAGGAACATCAAAGAGGTGGGGGAAGAGCATTATTGCTAACGAAGAAGTACCGGAAGTTCAACTAGCTGCACCTCCCTCTCCTTCTTCCCTCATGCCTATAGATCGACCCGAAAAGCTAACCATCCGGCCTGGTAAAGGGTCCAAAGGTGGCAAAAAGAAATGAAGGTTCCAGTTTTTAGCTCTTTGTTTTGTGCATGTACTGGTCGAGGATTGTGCGGGTACCGGCCCCCGCTTTCTTTGTATCGAAACTTGTATCTGCAATATAATTGAGTAAAATGATCCTTTATTGGTACAAACTCTTGTTTGAATTTGAGAATGCATTTATTATTCATTTTTGTACAAGTTTATTTATATGATATTGCAGCGAGCTTGTGGTATGTTGTTTGAGCGTAATCTTACCAATGTAGTTATACCATGTTGCCCTTATACCATAAGCTCATTGTAATATTTTATCTTATGAGGAACTTGTACTTTTATTTTTTTTTAAAGAATAATTATTCCACATTTGGAGGAATATTATCTCGTTAAAAAAAACAGAGCACAAATAAGTTTTTATGCTTCATCCTTCGAAAATATCACTTTTTATTTCGTGCATATACACATTTTACTGAATGAAATCTTCTATGTGGTAAAGCGGGTATTTGAAAGGTACTTCAACTTCTTTTTGAGGAGGAGAATTTTCTAGAATATGTAATTCATTCTTCCTTTGAAAGTTAAAGTGTGCCTTTGATGAGGATTTTTTTTTCACGTTTCAACACCTGGAAGTTTTATTTCAATCTTGGTGAAACGTGTGCCTCCGAAGAGGTATTTCTGCTTGATTGTGCCTCCGGGAGGAGGTCTTTTCATTTCTGCCTCTAGGAAGAGGTCTTTGTGTCTTATTGTGCCTCTGGGAAGAGGTCTCTTTGAAATGGGCCTCCGAAGAGGGCTTTTATTTTGTTTTATATTTCAACTCTTGTGAAGTGAAACTCCGAAGAGCGGTTGTCGCACTTCAACTCCTGGTGAAATGGGCCTCCGAAGAGGGCTTTTATTTTGTTTTACATTTCAACTCTGGTGAAGTGAAACTCCGAAGAGAGGTTGTCGCACTTCAACTCCTGGTGAAATGGGCCTTCGAAGAGGGCTTTTATTTTGTTTTACATTTCAACTTTGGTGAAGTGAAACTCCGAAGAGCGGTTGTCGCACTTCAACTCCTGGTGAAATGGGCCTCCGAAGAGGGCTTTTATTTTGTTTTACATTTCAACTCTGGTGAAGTGAAACTCCGAAGAGCGGTTGTCGCACTTCAACTCCTGATGAAATGGGCCTCCGAAGAGGGCTTTTATTTTGTTTTACATTTCAACTCTGGTGAAGTGAAACTCCGAAGAGCGGTTGTCGCACTTCAACTCCTGGTGAAATGGACCTCCGAAGATTGCCTGGAAGTTACTCTCTCATGGTTGGAGGGTCATGACTCCTCCAATTTTTTTTGTTGAGTAGAGAACTTTTTTTTTTGCGGCATATGCCTCGTTAGAAGTCTTTACCCTCCGAAGAGTTGTGCCTCCGAAGAGGACTTGTGCCTCCGAAGAGGGCTTTAGTTGTTCCTTGTCCACTTGCTTGCGCCTTTTCAGCGATCCTCTATTTTTCTTTTCAAGTTCGTACTCCCTTTTCTTACAAGTAGTTTGTTTAATCCAAAGAAGTGTACTTCATTGCTTGGCCAGTTCGCGAGAACGGGTATAAGCTTCTTAATTGGATGTCTGTTTGTTCAAACTTCTCAATTTATTAGCTAGAGCCCGTTTTTCGGCGAAATCATTGGCCGTTCAATTGAAGCACTTCTTATCTAGGATTTAATTTCGGGAGACTTGGAATTTGTTTGTTGAATGATAACAAGAATCACTTGGTTTTGTAATGTGCAAGTTTTATTTTCGTTGCCTGCAAAAATTTAAATCGACATTTCAGCAATACATTTAATGTACTTTTCATATCGAAAATAAAGCAAACATGTAATAATAATAAGGAACACAAGATTTATAGTGGTTCGGCCAAGAATTTGGGCCTACATCCACTTTATAGTCTTTCATTATTCACTTGTATCGGTTTTACAATTGCTTTCAATTACAAGAATCATATATTCATAATTCTTTTTACAATATTTCAACAAAGCTATCAAGTAAAGTACGGACGCAAGTGATTGCTGTTCCAAGCCCTTGGAATTTGATATCCTTCAACAGTAGTGAGTTTGAATGTGCCGTCAAGAAGCTTCTGACCTATTACATATGGTCCTTCCCAATTTGGCCCAAACACACCTGTCGCTGTCATAATTCTCTT
The DNA here is from genome assembly GCA_030765085.1 of Allium cepa. NCBI lineage: Eukaryota > Viridiplantae > Streptophyta > Magnoliopsida > Asparagales > Amaryllidaceae > Allium > Allium cepa. Next base: position 946,401,374 of record CM060943.1, on the reverse strand, counting down.
CAGGACTAGATCTCCAATCTCAAAGGTGCGTTGGCGAACTTTGGAATTGAAATGCCTGGCTATCCTTTGCTGATGAGCTGCGACTCTGAGGTCAGCCTCTTCTCTTTTTTCATCAAGGAGATCTAGTGCCTCAAGCTGTAGTTTTTCATTCTCCGCTTGATTGAAATGGATTCTTCTATGTGAAGGGACCTCTGTTTCTACCGGAATCATTGCTTCTGACCCGTATGCCAATGAAAACGGAGTATTCCCAGTTGCAGTTTTGTGGGTAGTTCTGTATGCCCATAGTGCTAGTGGTAGTTTATCGACCCAACCACCTTTTGCTCTTTCGAGTTGCTTCTTGATGGTTGACTTGATAATTTTATTTACCGCTTCCACTTGCCTGTTTGCCTGCGGATGAGCTACTGATGAGAAGCTTTTTCGGATTTTGAATCATTTGCAAAAATCTTGAAATTCTTCGCTTTCGAACTGAGTACCATTGTCTGTGATTATCTTTTGAGGCACACCATATCTGCAAATGATACTTTTAGTCACAAAACCTATCATCTTTTTAGAGGTGATAGTAGCCAGTGGTTCAGCTTCTGACCATTTAGTAAAATAGTCTACAGCAACAATGGCATATTTGATTCCAGATTTGGCAGTTGGTAAAGGTCCTATAAGGTCTATCCCCCATATTGCAAACGGCCATCGACTGACCATCTGTGTGAGTTCAGTAGAAGGTGCTCTAGGAATTTTGGAGAATCTTTGGCATCTGTCACATTTTCGGGAATAGTCTGCTGCATCTCGATTAATTTCTGGCCAAAAATATCCGTATCGGAGAATCTTCTTTGCCAAAGTTTGACCACCTAAATGATCACCACATTCTCCCCCATGCACCACAGCTAGGATTGTTTTGGACTCTTCCCTGGATACACATCGAAGTAACGACATTGAGAATCCCCGTCTGTATAATTGACCATCCTGGACTATATAGCGAGAAGCTTTCCTCAGTAGCTTCTGTCGTTCTTTTGAATTTTCCGGTAAAGAGCCATTGATCAGGTATTCTGTTATTGGAGTCATCCATGATTCTCGCTCTTGAGACACGCTCATGATCCAATCAATATCCATTTCATCAATGCTTGGAGCCGATAGGACTTCCACTGGAGTCAACCCCGAGCTAGAGTACTTCGCGAGAGAATTTGCTTTCGTGTTTTCTTCTCGAGGAATATGGCTTATCGTGTAATGATCGAAGTCACACAGGAGTTCCCAAGCCTTTAACAAGTAGGCAGGCAGATTTCCCCCTTTCTCTTGGAATTCCTTCTTGACTTGGCATACAATAAGCTGAGAATCACTGAAGATCTGTAATGCTCGGATGTTTAGTTCTTTAGCAATTCTCAAGCCAGCGATAAGAGCTTCGTATTCCGCTTCATTGTTTGTTGAAGGAAATTCCAATCTTAGTGCATAGCATAATGACCGACCTTCAGGGGTCTCAAGTACAACTCCGGCCCCAGAACAGTAGTTATTTCTTACGCCATCAACATATAACTTCCATTGGATTGGGGAATCATCGATCGTTTCCTCCTCACCATTACCCTTATCTGTGAATTCTGTGATGAAATCCGCTAAAGGTTGTCCGTTGATTGCTCTTCGGGGATGATAAGTGATGTCATATTGACCGAGTTCAATGTTCCACTTTAGAAGATGACCCGAAGTCTCAGGGCGAAACAGGACTTGCTTTAAAGGTTGATCAGTGAGAACTCTGATAGGATGAGCTTGGAAATATTGCCTCAACTTCCTTGATGCAATCAGTAGGCAATAGGCGAGTTTTTCCAACTTGGAGTAATTCATATCTGCCCGAGTGAGTCTTTTGCTGATATAGTAAACCGGATGTTGAACCCTCTTGTCTTCTCGTATCAGCGCTGCACTTAAAGCATGAGATGATACTGCCAAGTATATAAGAAGATCCTCGCCATCGCCGGGCCTAGAAAGTATTGGAGGTGTTTCCATATGGCGAATCAATTCATCAAAGGCTTTTCGGCATTCGGGAGTCCAATCAAAAATTTTCTTTCCTTTCTTTAGAGCGCCAAAGAATGGGATGCATTTATCAGTAGCTTTGGAAATGAACCGACTCAGGGCGGCGACTTTTCCGTTGAGACTTTGCAATTCCTTCTTCGTTCTAGGTGCTTTGACTTCTTTTAAGGCGGTAATTTGGGCTGGACTAGCTTCAATGCCCCTAGCGCTCACGATGAAACCTAAGAACTTTCCGGACTCCACTCCAAATGAACATTTTAAAGGGTTAAGCTTCATTCCATACTTTCAGAGGACCGCAAACATGTCTGCTAAGTGTTCCATGTGATCCACTGCTTTCTTGGACTTTACTAACATGTGGTCGACGTAGACTTCCATAGTCTTGCCCAATTGCGGTTTGAACATAGCATTAACAAGTCTTTGGTAGGTTGCCCCTGCATTCTTCAGTCCGAAGGGCATAACTCTGTAGCAGTAAAGACCAACATTGGTGATAAAGCTCGTGTCCTCCTGATCTGGCTCATGCATCATGATCTGGTTATATCCGGAGTAGGCATCCATAAAAGATAACAATTCATGTCCCACTGTTCCATCTACCAGTTGATCAATCCTAGGTAATGGGAAGCAATCTTTGGGGCAGGCCTTGTTTAGATCTTAAAAATCGATGCACACTCTCCATTTTCCGTTGGCTTTCTTAACCAACACTGGATTTGACACCCAATTCGGATAGGTAGATTGTCCCTTTATAAGCTGGAATGGTTGGAGGGACGAACTTCCTTGGAAATGGTTGGAGGGACGAACTTCCTTGGAAACTCAGCCTTTAAGATCCTTTCGGTAAATGGGGTTTTACTTGGAGCGAAACCCCATTCTTTCTCGTCTTCATTCCTTTGCATGCTCTCTTTCATGATTTGTCGAACCATTTCAGAAAGATAACCCTCATCATTCCGAGCTTTAGATCCACCAACCTTAGGAAGTGTTTGCTCAAAGGGGCTAGCAGCCCTCTCAGGGACGTTCGTTTCTTCAGCATTATGAACGTTGCCAACAAAGTTCCATTCATTACCCGTTGGTTGACAGTTTTCTCCAAGCAAATCGTTCAAATTATTCAAAATTAGGGCATTTTGGGCATTATGAGCCTCCAATTGTGCACTTTGGGCATTTATCTGCTAGTTCAGCCCTAAGATTACAACATCCAACTCTACTTTTGTAACCCCAACAGGTGGAGTGGCTTGATTAGGTACTGGGTAAGCGGAGGTTCCCTCTTGAACATTTCCAGATCTAACAGATCTACTCCTTCTCCCCGGAGCCATGATTTCAGATAAACTTCTAGTCTTCAGAGAGATTGCTTCAACAAACTTCCGTGGAGCAATGACGATAATTCGCCTAAGTTTAGTTCTCAGTGAAAGCACCAAAAATGTTAACGGTAAAATTTAAAAGCTCACACCCCGGTGTGTAAAGTGTAGTTGTGAAAGCACCACCCGATGATTCGGGAACAGAGTATAAGCAGAAAACCACAGAAAAAGCAGCGAATAACAGCGATTTTATAGTGGTTCGGCTCAATAGTTTGCCTACGTCCACTCTGAATATCTTTATTGATGATTTCGTTACAAGTTGATACAATTCTTCCCAAGTACAATACACTTTGAATTACTAAACACATTGAACGAGTAGCTTAAACTTCAATGTAAGAGAAAGTCTTCAAATCCATGTCGGATGTATGAGATTCCTTCTTGAAGTTGTTGATAGCGTTCTATGTGTCTCGAAAGCTTTGGGTATCGAGTCGGTTTTGAATGCAGCAGAGTATCGGTGCTTGGAAAGAATCAGCTAAAGTCCCTTTCTAGTTGGATCTAGGGTCGTATTTATAGACATTTCTCGGAGTTAGGTCGTAACTCGTACACGACTCATGATAAGTCGTAACTCGTAGATGACTCATGGTAGGTAGCAGCTGACCTACTGGGTTTAGCTCATGGCTTGGTCCAAAGTTATGTACCCATTTGAATGAATGATACAAGTTTTGAGTCGTTCCTGAGTTAACCAAATGCGGCTTCCTTTATGCTAGCATGAGTCGTACGTGATTCATCATAAGTCGTAAGTCTTAGGTCGTGAACGACTTATCTGCAGTTATAAGTCAGCAGCGACTTAAGTGTTGTTGATTCTTCCTTTTAGAGTTTTGATTCATCACTCCTTTAGTTCGTGGACTTTCTTAAGTCGTAAGTTGTGAGTTGTGGTCGCGCACGAGTTAACTGGTCGTAGCTTCTTGTTCGCTTGCTTGAGTCGCTGACCATTCAAGGTAGGTCGTAAGCACAATTCTTTAACTCGTGCAACTCCTCAATTATTGAGTCGGTAACTTGCTGAGTCGTGAAGTACCTTGAGTCGGCCAACACCTTTAAGGCATTAAGGTTATAACCTGGTGAGTCGCTGTCCCTCTTGAGTCGTTAAGTCGGCTGTTAACCCTTCAAGGCCGTTGAGTCGGTAACTCCTTAAGGCTATTGAGTCGGGCTATTCTCTTAAGCCTCTAAGGTTACTAATTCGTTAGCCTGTTGAGTCGTAACTAGGTAGGTCGTTGATTCGGTCCATGTGTTAGGTCGGTAATCAGATGAGTCGGTAATCATTGTGAGTCGTGAGCCTTTCTTGAGTCGCTTAAGCAGAGGGGTTAACACACCATTTGAAATTTTTTATTTTATATATAGAAAATATTATAGGTAAAATTATTTCATTCACCTATATAAAACAAACATTATGTCGGTCTGTCCTATTAAGTGTTTAAAATCCCTATTGAGGAAACAGCGTCCCATACACCAACCAGAATTTATAAATACAAAGCGGAACAGATTAACACAATATAAAAACCTTTTTATAATACTAACAAATACGCTCTCTCATATATATACACTGAGCGACTCCCATAGGTTTATTACTACCCTATTAGTAAAGAGTTCAAACATTTATTTTATGTGTCTGAGAATATATATATATATATATATATACTAGTTATATAAGTTTAGTATAAAGGTGTTAGTATATTTTTTTTTTACGTGTATGTTGATTTTTAAAAAAATGTAAGCTTGATTTATTTATTTGTTTATATGTTTGAAAAACATGTAAATTAAATTTATGATGTTTGAACTTAGAATATAAATTTCATATGTGTATATATAGTTATAGGTGGTTACAAAAGTTCGCTTATACCATTTATCTTCATCGGTCCAGTTCTGATATGATCCGTTTCATCAATTCAAGCAAATCGGCTTTGATCGTTGAATTCATGCCGATTTTGCTTTGCTTAGATTTGAAATTTAATTTCAGTGTCCGTATCAGTGTGTGTATCTGTGTCTCCTTCTATATTCTCTAGCCTTGAAAGGTGAGCAATCATTCACAATTAACATTTTTTTATTCATTAAATTTGATTTCAATTGAAACGACAATTGAAATATACTGCTGTAATTATTTAAATTTGTTATATATGCTATTATCTGTAACTTTTCACCTGCGGGATATGACACCATATCCTCTTGTTTATATTATATTGTTATTGATGATATATGCCTGTTATTTTATTGTATTTTCTGTTATCATGCTGCAAGTTCCCCGTAGTTTAGAAATCACTATGGGTTGAAATGGTACATACCTGAACAGACTTTAGAATAGGAGAAAATCGTTATGGGTTGAAATGATAAACCTAAGCGATTTTCATTTAATTGAATTTGGGATTATGGGTTGAAATTATATCCACCCGTATATATTTAGTATACGGATTGAAATGATAAATATCCGTAGCACTTGACTATATGATAGGAAATATACACAGACACCGTTGGTCCATATAAATATTTTGAAAATAATTTCTATAATTTTTGAAAGAAATATATGGTTTAATAAATTTGATTATTAAGATATTATATAAATGAAAATTGTATATATAGATTTAGTAGTAATATTTGATTTAAATTAGATTGATTTAATACATATAATATGGTTAAGTATTTATGTAAATCTATATTTCAAATAGATTCTCTTGTAATAAATTGAATAATTAAGATTGGGAGATAAATATGGGTTTATAAAAATGGTATTTAAATAAGGGTTATTTAATTAAATCGATTTTTTGAATGCGAAATTTAAAGGGTATGATTTTATAACTGGATTTTTGATTTAAGTGATTTAATGAATATTTCACGTTTAAATAAATTAAAGAAAATATTGAGTAAAATGTAATTTAAGGTTACTTAAGTGATATTGAATCTAATAAGGGAGTATTTCAAGACTAAATAACAATGAGGTTAAATCGAGATTTATATGAAACTATTATATAGAACGTTTAAATATTAAAGCCTTGAACTATATTGGAATTTAAATGGTTTATGTTGAGATTCAGATCTGTATTTGAAATCAACGTAGTTGAATTTGTTATTTAGCAACTAAATTGAATTAAAATGAAAATTTAGGTTGAACTAAATTTGAATTTATTATTTAGAAAACTAAATTGAATAAAAATTTAGATGAAACGTTGAATACTTAATGTTTTGAAATATATGGAAATATAAAGGGGTATTTGCGATTATAAATCCGAATTTGAGATCGATAAAATTTAAGTGGTTATTTTAGAAATTTAGTTGAATTTAAATTGATAAATTGAGATTGAATTTAATTTGAATGGGAAGGTCGGGTTGATGTTGGAATGATTTGTTAAGTTGAGGAAATTGAAAATACTTTACTGTATAATTTGTTTAATACATATAAATACTATTTTGGGAAATATAGAGATATCTGAAGTGAAAATGAGATTTGGTTTTGAAGTATAAATTAAGCTGAAATGACCACGGTGTTATAGTGTATATTTCTACCTTGTAGAAAGTTCCATCGACCCTTAGAGGATGGTTATCCCAAACATCCTTTAAGTTATTTGTATTTCAGTTGATATTTCACTTGAGTTGGATTTATTGATATAAGAATGTTAATCCTGACTCGAGTGTTTTGTGTTTTTCTTTACGCTCGGGTCAGAATGAGTGATACATCATTTGAGACTCACCTTTGGAGTTCGGAGCTTCATTTGGAAATCCAACTATCGATTCAGATTCCAGCCTTTCCAGTTGATTGGTTTAGAGAAGTCATCTGTTGCATTGGAGACTTCACTGCATTTGGACTATTTGGTTGTATTTTTCTAACTCTGATGTATATAGTAGCTACATGAACTACTATTCTTTATCTATTCCGCTGCATTATATTACTCAGTGATATGTGATTGATTTATTTACTGTATATTTTAAGTTTTTCCAAATTTTAATTAACAATTCGGTATTTTGAATTATTCAAGTCGGATATGTATGGTTTTATTGTCGATTTGAATGGTCTAAAATAGCGGGTCGTTACAAACTTATCTTCAAATCATTCTTGAAGTGTATTTGTAAACTAATATTTAAATTGTGTTGTTTGAGTTGTTGATGTTGATTTGGGTTTCTGATCGATTCGTATGATCAACGCTATCGATAAGATTTCCAAAACACTTGAATAAAGCAAACTTACACAATATGTTTTCAAATTCAGTAATGAAATATAACTATATTATAATTTTTTATGGATTTTATTGAATTGGATTATTAAGAAATAATATTTGATTTTATATATCATTATCTCTTGTTTCCTATATAAATAATTGAACAATAAACAATGTTCTAAATTTATTTGGAAATTTAAAATGAATTTAAAACAAGAATTTAAGAATTTAATTTCCGATGGTTTCAAACCTTATATTTAAAAGTTTTAAAAGATATATTATTTAAAGTATCATAGAAATTTGTTTCCAAAGAATTTTAAAGTTTAAAACTAGTGCTCTTCTCTTTATCGCTGGAAAATAACTTCAGTGATGAATGGAGCATCAACGACATTCATTTATGAGTTTCGAAGTGAAGAGACCGTTATGTAGTCTTGCTACAGTTTTGTTTTGGGGAATTTAACTGATTTGAATTTCTAAAATAAGACTAGATTTATAACATATGCTGATATATGATTTAGATTTGAATGGATATATATATATATAGGGTATATGTGCATTTACTTATCTCTAAATAGTTTGGAATTTATCGTAAATTAACTCCAAAATTTTATCTTGAAGGATAATTTCAAGCGTAATTTCAAGACTTGGATAAATATTCAAGCTTGAAATGATTAAATTAAAAGTTTTATTTGTATAATACACAATTTCATTCCAATATAAGTTACCTAAATTATACATAAGTTCAATATGTAATTGGATAACATACAATATAAAAAGATTTTATAAATAAAATTTGAGTGGCTATATTAAATGTTATACACTTAAATTTTAGTTATAAAAAGATTAACAGAGGTAAATAAAAAAAGGATTTTATAAATAAAAATTGAGTGGTTATAATAAGTGTTATACACTTAAACTTTAGTTATGAAAAGATTAACAGAGGTAAATAGAAAAAAGGTAATGGAATAATTTACAATATAAAATAATGTTAAAAGAACTAAGAATAGATTTAAAGCAGTTATAATAAGTATAAATATATTTAACATAGTGATAAAATATATTGAGAGGAATAAATTTTATTTTATTTAGGAATAAAGAAGAATTAATTTTGTTGAGGACATTATGAGTATAATAAATAAGATTTTTTCAAATCCATGATTTTAGAGATTGTTTATTTGAGATAATTGGATGATAAGATAAATAAATTAGTGATGATTAAGATTTATTTAACTTACGTAAAATTAATTTTCAATTTAATTTGAAATTTTCATGGTTTCAAATTTTTATCTTATTTTGTTTTTCAAACTATCTTTTGATTGTACTTATTTCCCTTATCTTACTACAGAATAGGGTGGCTATTGCTTGTACTAGTCTGTTTGGAAACCATTCTATAATCTTTGATAATATTTGGTACTCATTGTTAAGCTGAGCACTGCTTGCCATCCACTGACCATCGGTCAAGCGAAAAGGATGAATTAGATTCTAAAAAATAGTTTTTCGTGCTTGTGTCCATGATTCTGAGGATTTTTGGAAGATCATCTTCATCTTGTTAAATTTACCTATAACAACAGTATCAAGTATTATTTCAATCTTCATGTCATCTTGTCTTAATCCTATTTCATTGTATCTTTACCTGTGCTTTCCCGTACCTTATTCCTTTTCGGGGATGAATAGTTTTTAGTGGAGGAGAGTGTAACAACCCTGTATTTTGTGATTATGTTAATTGTATATTTCAATTATTTTAATTGAAGTTCGTGATTAAAAACTTTATTTTATTTATTAGTGTGGATAAAACTTTATTTTATTTATTAAAATGAATAACATTTGTTATTTTAAATATAAATTTTGATTGGTATGTGAATTATAATTTCAAACCTGTATATATTGAATATTTTACAAAAAAGTGAATTTTGGTCAAAATGATCAAACTTTGACTTTTAAATTTAAAATTTAGATAATCGATTTTTTGAATTTTATCTTTTATTATGAAAATGAATTAAATTTCAAGAATACTACTTCTTGTTTCAGTGAAATCCGATTTATATTGTGAAAGTTATGCTTTTTACAATATTGTGTGTAAATTGCTTTATTTAAGAAATTTTTTTATTTAAAATTTATATAATTATTATTTTGGTTGTCGTATATTGTTTTAAATTTGAATATTTGTGTAACATGTCATGTTATATATGTATTTTTAAAACATTTTTAAAGTGAAGTTATAATTTTCATATGTTAATGGTATTTTGTTTATAGTTTTCAATTTCTAGTTTCTATTAAATAAGGTATTTCTTTATTTATTTTTTACTATTTTTCAAGGTATTATTTTATTTTCATTTCTACTTTATTTTTTCTAGCTTTATATTTTATTTACAGAATTTTATTTGCTTTATTTTGTTTAAAAGAAATTAGGAATTCCAAAGGACAAAACCTTTTCATTTCAAGTGACTTTTCGGGTGCATGCCTTTTCATTTTTCTTTTGACCTTTCATCTCTTATCTTTTGGCAGTACACTTCTTATCCCTAGCCTTGATTTTCATTCACTAATTCACATGAAAAATTACTTGCTCACTTTCAAACTCACGGCTATCTTCAACAAAAAAAAATGGTAATGGCTTCTCTTTTTTTCTTCCTATTTTCTTCTTATTTCCATTATTTTGCCTTGTCCTTCTCCTTGCTTTTCTCGGCCCCACTCTCCACCATCACCACTGACCAACCTCTTCCTTCTTCTCTAACCAAGATAGTAGCCATGACCTTCCACATAAAGTCATCACCTAAAAAAATGTAAACTTCACTAAACGTTGCTAGCCGAGCCACATACTTCACTAACCTCTCCATACATCACTTCGACCACCCCATAGCCACCACCATCTGATGTTCATCATCTCTGATCCTTAGCTCCAGATTTGACGTGACCTATGTGATGGCAAGCCGAGCCCAATTAACCCTTAGCCGAGTTTACATGGTGCACCAAACATCACCTATCTTGCCTTGTTCCTTTACATGCTTCATGATATTGCTACTACCACCTTCATCCACTTGTTGCCTTATCTATATGATATTAAACCTGGCCTATATGATGCCATACCTGAGCCAAAGCATTGTCATAGCCGAGCATAAGGGTCCCTAGGCCATGCACTAGTGTGGTTGAGTAAGGTCAAGTCAATTTGCTTTTGTTGCTTGTTATTTCCATTTTATTCAATGATGTGTTTGTGTTAAATATATTCATGTATATGTTGCTTTGTCTCACTGGTTGTGTGCAAGATAATATCCTAGCTCTCTCATTTGAATCAAAGTTGTGCCATATCGTGCTTGACATGCCCTTGGAATCGTGCTGGTGTGTTGTTTTGGTCTCTCGCTTTGTAAAAGGTGAGTCTTTCTCACTCTGACATTTCTACTAATGAAATAGTGAATTGATGATAAGTGTTTAGTAATTAAAAATGGTATGCAAGTAAATGATGATTATATGACATGCTATACCATTTTATTACAATGTTTTCTTTTTTAATTATCACCTGACATCCGATATATGACATTATATTGTGACATTGACATCGTTTTATATTGTTTATGCATATGTTCACATTGCAAGTTCCCTGTTGGAATAGAATCTCTATAGGTTGAAATGATACATACCCGAACGGACATTAGAATAGGGAAAATCATTATGGCCTGAAATGATAGGCATGAGTGATTTTATTGTATTTTAATTGTGTTAGGATTGCGGGTTTGAAATGATAGAACCCGGTTTTTCTTTTAAATTATTGATTGAAATGATATATATCTGTATCACTTGACCTATGTTAGAAAATTATATACATACCTCGTGGTATAATTTTAAATGATTTTTATGTAGATAAGTAGTTTTAAAGCATGAAATCTTGATTTAGAAATATATATTTTATGGTTTTGCGAAATTTAAATATTTAGTTTTTAATTTGTGAATTTAAGTATGTAAATTTGAAGTAAATGTGATTTTGACTTTAAATTATGTATTTAAAATGTAAGTGAACAATGGAAATTTAATTTAAAGTTTTGAAATGATATTTGGAATAAAATGTTAAGTTTTATTAAGTTTATAAGTTAAGAAAACATTGATTTTTGAATTCGATATTCAATTGTAAAATTTCATTATCATAAACCATATGTTAAATTGATTTAATTGTGAAAGTTTAGAAGCCTAAAAATATGATTTATAAGTTTAAAATTTTCGTAAACTAAAGTTTTATTGTATTTGAAAATTTAAAATAAAATCTGGAATTTTATTAATAGCATTTCCAAAATGACGTGGTATTATGACAGCATTTTAAATGCTGTTGTTTTGAATTTAACTATGTTTGAAATAACTAAATATCTATTACGGCATTTTATAAATGCCGTTGTTCCTAAACTAAACTATTTTGGAAACTTAATCTATGATAGCACTTTATAAATGCTGTAGTTGCTAATTTTGACAATGTTTGAAATGTAATAGAATTTAACACTATTTGAGTCAAATTTTAAAGTGTTAAATGATTTAACTTTTGAAATTGATTATTTTCGAAATTTAAGAAGTTTTAAATATACATTTAATACTTTTATTCGAATTTTAAGCAATTTAAATTGAATTCGAATTTAAATAAGGCTTACTTGGTTATGTGTTAAATGGAATGAAAGTAATGTAATGAGATAAATGAAAGTTTGAATGGAATATTCAAAGGTATTTTGTAATGATATTTGGAATAATAAGTGAATGACTTATTTGATTTAAGAATGATATTTAAATTTGAATATTTGAATTTGAATTCAAATAATGACTTGATAATCAGGTTTTGAAAGGATAAGATATTTTAATGATTGAAATGGTATTGAATGACATAATCTTGATTTTTGTAACAAATGTGAATTTGGAATGATATTTGATTTTGATAAATGAATGTTTGAATTTTATATTAGTATGAAAAGGTTATTTGGTTTACTTTTAATTTTATTTTAGTTAAATAATATTGGATTTATGAAATGAATATTTCAAAACTAAATAATAATGAAATTGAATTTGAGATATATGAATCATAAAATTTAGTTTTGAAATATGGTATGTTTAAAGCTTTGATTAATGGTTCGAATTAAATTAAATTGGAATTTGAAGATTTGGATTTTTGAATAAATTTGTAAAATGTTATGATTTTTAAAGTGTAATGATTTTAGTATTTTGGTTTCGAAAGAGTTATAACTTTGAAGGTGTTTATGACGACCCGCCCTTCTACTCCCAGAAAGACGTATCATCAATTTAGAAAGAAAGGGATAGAAATAGAAAAGAATAGAAAGAAAGAAACAACGACATCAGAATCTCACAGTAGAACGGAACCAAATATAATACATCACATAACTATTACATAGTTTTACACATATCAGAGGTTTACAATATCAATGCTCATGACAGTCATATATACATATGCCACCATATACATGAGAGATACAACATACATCAACTAACACAGCGGAACTAGATAGATATATAGATACTCCTGCTCAAAGCTCCTCCAGAAATCAAAGTCCAAAACCTATCACTTGGCTACTCATAAAATTTGAGTACCCAAGAGTTTATGAAAAACAAAATATAAACTCCGGGTCAGACATGAGTCTGGTATGAGTAAACGGTTTAAAGTTGTTTAACTTTGGAAATCATTTGAAAATAAAGGTATCACGTAAGACTCCCTATACATAAATACGGGTAAGTTTTACTTTACGCTAACCAAAACATTTTATAGGAAATCTAGTGATATTATAATAGTGTCTAGGGTTTTCAAGTAAATACGAAATAGCCGAAATTTTTACGTTCATTAAATTCCAGCTACTAGCCACAAAAGTGGGTAATACAAATCCAAACAGTAGGGTCTCGTAGGGAAAATGGGTTTCCATCAATGGCAAGGCTACTGGGGTACCGCCTGTAACAGTACATGGCCTAGATCACCGTATAGAGGAGCCACCCTAACTTCCCTGCAACACAAGGCCGGAACCATTACTTACTGAACAGTCCCGAGCAAGATAACCTTGGCAGTTGTGGCAATCAACTGTCCTGCATAGCCGAAATAAAAAGGGACATCTAGACAGGGGTATACCTCGTCCTACTTGGGCATGACCCACCTAACCTTGCCGCACATCCCCTATTTTGGCCATTCCCGGTTAATGAGGCTTGAGGCTGCGATTACCTTTATAGAACACATCTCTTAGAATGCTCATCGTCCGTCTGACGATGTGCTGAAAGCATTCAATCCATACAAGTTCGTTCCGGGTTCGAATGAAACCGAAGGCATTATCTCGTTGCACTCATTTTGGAATCACCCTCAGAGTTAACGATGATAACCATTGCATTCTGAAAACACCATCTCGATATTCACTTGAGATTTTCAAGACCTATCGTTTAATTTGGATCGATGTGGTTTTCAAATAATCATAAATGACACCCGATCCCCGTCATCGAAATCCAAACGCCATTTTAAAGGTCAATTGTTTATTAGTTTAAATAGTTTAATTCGACAATTGAATTCACATAGTATATCACAGATAAATCATACACAATCATCATAGATATATCAAGGCATATCACAGAACATCACAGAATATCACCAAATAAATATCACAAATAGGATATTCTACATATACAACATTCATAGATATATCAAGAGCATAAGAAATCATCTTAAATTCTTATTGTAATTAATAGAATTAAAATCAATTACTTGATAATTAATTACTTAATTAATTATTTTATTTCAATCATTTGATTAATTACTTCTTAATTAATTTATTTAACCTTAATTAATTGGGAGTTAATCACTTAACCCTGTTTAGTTAATCATTAATTATCAATTAATTACTTATCCCATTTCAAACATTTAATTAATCATTTCTTAATCAATTATTAAATCTTAAGTACTTAATTAATAACCTTAATATTTAATTAATAAAACTTAATTATCCATTTATTAACCATTAATTACTTAGTAATTAATTATTAATTCTTTATTGGATTACTTAATGTAACGCCCCACCCTGAGACCTACATTAGTAAAGAGAATTACTAAGTAATCCTGTCTACTAATGCAGAGAATAGGGCTGGTTAAGGGCGACCATCATAGTAATACGTTAGTTAAAAACTAAGCATGTCAATTATGTCTTGATTTTTTTTTCATTACCTCATAAGTGGTAGAACGCTTAGTCCATAACTAATGCACACTATGGTGGATTCAGACCATTTATAAAATACTGTAATATACATGCAGATAGAAAACATCAGTCACAGAATTGCAAACCTAGATCAGAGTATATATATATAAATACATACACCACACGTCTCCATAATAATACATCATATATAAGTTACATTGACTACAGAATCACATGTACACCCATCCCACAAAATAATATACAATAAGACAAATAAAAGCTGACGACTAAAAACGACATCCAAGCCAAAATGATAAGTCCAACAAAAGCGATCAAGCTGATCCAAGAAGTGGAGCAATCCAAACTAACCTGCAACTCGGTCTGACCCGAGTGAAAAACACACGGGTCCGGTGTTAACTCCACTTTTTCAGCAAGGCCGTGATATCAAAAATCGACCGAGAAACCAATCATAGTTCGTCTCGAAGAATAGTCAACTCAGCATCCCAAGAAAGCAAGTTCTGTTGAATGGCTTTTCAGATAAGATCCCCTACGGAGGGAGGGTCCAGGGGGGTGCCAACCCCCCAAGGTGGGGGTGCGGGGGCAACGCCACCGCTACGGTGATCGACCTGCCCGGTCAGGTCGCAGGGGTCCAGTGGGCAGCGCCCCCGGCGGGGTGCGGGGCAGCGCCACGTCCAAAACGGTATACGACTTAGAGAATGGAGCGACCTATCTTCTACTCGAAGTCAATGACCTAACTGATGAAGCGGGTTAACGAGCTAACAAGTGGCACGACTTACCGACTTAATAAGGTTGCCGACTTAATAAGGTTGCCGACTTAATAAGGTTGCCGACTTAACAAGGTTGCCGACTTAATAAGGTTCAAGGCGACTTAGAGGAATGGAACGACTCAAGAGGGTTAACGGTTCATGAGACAGGCCGACTCAGTGGATCAACGACTCAAGAACTGTGCGACTCAAGGTCTTCACGCCCTAACAATTCAAGGGCTGAACGACCTACGAGTTAAGGATCTACGAGTTAAAAGGTCTACGAGATAAGGATCTACGGCTTAAGGCCTCCACGAGTTAAAGAGTCTACGAGATAACAATCTTACGAGTTAGAAGATGGCGCGACAGGAAGTCTACGGCTCAAAAGATAAGTTGTTCACGACCTAAGACTTGGAGACAAGTTCAACACCACGCTGTAGTAAGAAGAATCGCTGACGACTTACGACCTATGATGAGTCGTGTACGGCTCATGCTAGCATAAAGGAAACTGCATTTGGTTAACTCGTGCATGACTTAGAACTTGTATCATTCATTCAGATGGGTGCATAACTCTGGGCCAAGCCATGAACCCAGTAAATCAGCCGCGACCTACCATGAGTCGTACACGAGTTACGACTCATCATGAGTCGTACACGAGTTACGACTCATCGTGAGTCGTATACGAGTTACGACCTAACTCCGAAGATGCCTATAAATACGCCCATAACTCCAACAGAGAGGGGGGGGCTCATTCATTTCAAGCGCCGTTACTCTGCTGCATTCCGAACTACTTCAACACTTAAAGATTTTGAGATACAAAGAACGCCTCAAGGAACTTCACGAAGAAATCATACATGTCCAACATGAGTTCAAAGATTTTGATCGACATTGAAGTTTAGGCTACTTGTTCTAAGTCACTTGTAACTCGAAGTGTGTTGTAATCAAAGTGTAATTGCATCGAGTTGTAATCAAATCGTCAATAAAGATATTCAAAGTGGACGTAGGCTCTCTCTGAAGCCGAACCACTATAAAATTGCTGTTGTTTACCGCTTTTCCACTATTATCTGCTTATAATCTGTTCCCGTGCTATCGGGTGGTGCTTTCACAATTACACTTCATACACCGGGGTGTTAGCATTCAAATTTTAGCGTTAACATTTTTGGTGCTTTCACTGAGAACCCAACTCAGGAATACTTTCACCATTGCTTCGTGAAAGTTTGTTGAAAGAATCTCTCTAAAGACCAGAAGTTTATCCGAGATAATGGCTATTGGAAGACAGCTCAGATCTGATAGATCCGGTGATGCTCATGAGAATACTACCACTTCTCTTGCTCCAAATGAAGCAGCTCCGAGTTTTGGAATTACACAAGAGGTGTTTGATGCTGCAGTTTCTGGGTTATATCAGCAAATGGAAGCCCAGAACGCTCTAATGCTGGAAAGAATGAATGCTTTACTTGGGGGCAACCGTCAAACAGAAAATAATGAAGAGACCTTTGCAAATGTTGCCCATGATTCCCAAGAGGAAGGTATCCCTCAAAGAGCAGTTGGCACCGCCGCAGGGGCACCTTCTCAAGCTGAAGGGTCAAGGCCGCAGCCAATTTTTCGTGAACATTTGCCCAGGCAAACTTCTGAAAGAGCAGCTGACTTCTGCCCGGCAAAGCCTTTGAACGATAAGGAGTATCTATCAGGGATGATTCGCTCAATTATGAAAGAGAGCATGCAGAGGCAAGAGGATGAAAATGATTGGGGGTTTGCTCCAAGTAAGACACCGTTCACCGAAAAGATCTTGAAGGCAGAGTTTCCAAGGAAATTTGTACCTCCTACTATCCCGGCCTATCGAGGCACAAGTGACCCTAATCAGTTCCTGTACAAGTACGATTGGCATATGAACGGGGCAAGAGCAACAGATGAAATCAAGTGCCGATACTTTCCGGTATACTTAGAGGGAGTGGCCTTACTTTGGTTCACAAAGCTGCCAGTTAGATCCGTGGATCAATTTTCCGACTTAACACGAAAGTTCAAAGATCAGTTCAGGCTATATGCTACAAAGGCCAAGGATCTAATGTCACTCTCTAGTCTAGAACAAAATCCCGGGGAGTCTATCAGATCATTCTTAAACCGCTTCAATATAGCCTTAGCCGAGGTTGATAACGCAGAGCCACGGATGGTTTTGACTTATCTGATGCGGGCTATCGATAAATCAAGTGAATTTGGCAAATGGCTCAAAATGAAGGAGCCAAACTCACTCGAGAAATTCTATAAGAAGGCCGACGAGTTTATGCGCTTGGAAAGCTTTCCTGTGCCAACGAAAGCAGTCGTGACCGAAATTCAGAATGTCAATGTTGCTTCTAATAAAGGAGAATCTGGAGGACAGAAAAGGAAGAATGATGATGGGAAAAGGCAGGGAAATCCAAAGAAAAACCGCCACTTTGAACCGTCGAATTATACTCCCTTAACTGATACTCCAGAGAACATTTTCTTGGCAACAAAGAATATTGTTGAATATCCTAAACCACAAAAGTTGAGACTAAGGAAAAATGCCACGCAAAGTGAAAGATTCTGTAAATTCCACAATCAACCTGGCCATGACACTGACGAGTGTCTCCATTTGAAGGATCTGATTGAGAAGCTGTTGAAAGAGAATAAACTTCAGCAATATGTCCGGAGAAACAGAAATGAGCCATCCTCATCCACTCAGGGGCAAATACTTCTCACTCGGCATTACGGCCCAAATGAAAGAACTGCAACGCAGGGATCTGAGAGGCTTATCATTAATGCTATCACAGGGGGCCCTCACCCAGCGGACAGAAGTTGGGACGGGATGGAAAGATATGCTCGTGCTTTGAGACAAGCCCCGGAGGGAGAGAATATCCTTGTTCTGGAAGATGATGCCTAATGGCCATATTTCACTTAATGGCTTTTGCTTAAAATTCATAGAATAATACTGGATTTATGATTCCTGTATAAAATGCCGTTGTAAAAATAGTGCAAATAAATAATAGGAACTATAAATCTTGAGCTTTCTATTACGATAAAATGCTTGTTTCATTTCGATATGCAAATATCTTAAAATATATTGCTAAAATGTCGATTTAATGTTGCAGGCAATCAAAGCAAAGCTCACCTAGTCAACACATCACAAAGCCAAGCGATTCCTACAAATCACTCAACAGGCGAATATTAGGCCACAAAAATTCCATACCCAAATCCTACATAAGAAGTGCTTCAAGCAAACAGTGAGTGATTAAACCGGAGGTGGGCCCTTGCAAACTAATTGAAATCGTTTGTGCAAACGAACATTCGATTAAGTAGCTTGTGTCCGCCCCTGCGAGCTCACTTAGCAATGAAGTACACTTCTTTTTATAAAATAAACTACTTCTAAGAGAAGGAAATGTGGGTTTGGAAATGATAACGGGGAATCACTGAGGATCAAATGGTGAAAAGACATGGGTGAGCAGGCAGGGAACAAATAAAGACCTCTTCGGGGGCACATTTCACCAGAGTTGAAGTGCAAACTCTTCGGAGGCCCACTTCTCCAGAGCTGAAATGCCAAAGACCTCTTCAGGGGCACATTTCACCAGAGCTGAAGTGCAAACTCTTCGGAGGCCCACTTCTCCAGAGCTGAAATGACAAATAAAGACCTCTTCAGAGGGAAAATTTCACCAGAGCTGAAGTGCAAACTCTTCGGAGGCCCACTTCTCCAGAGCTGAAATGACAAATAAAGACCTCTTCAGGGGCACATTTCACCAGAGTTGAAGTGCAAACTCTTCGGAGGCCCACTTCTCCAGAGCCGAAATGCCAAAGACCTCTTCAGGGGCACATTTCACCGGAGCTGAAGTGCAAACTCTTCGGAGGCCCACTTCTCCAGAGCCGAAATGCCAAATAAAGACCTCTTCGGGAGCACATTTCACCGGAGCTGAAGTGCAAACTCATCGGAGGCCCACTTCTCCAGAGCTGAAATGCCAAATAAAGACCTCTTCGGGGGCACATTTCACCAGAGCTGAAGTGCAAACTCTTCGGAGGCCCACTTCTCCAGAGCTGAAATGCCAAATAAAGACCTCTTCAGGGGCACATTTCACAAGAGCTGAATTGCAAACTCTTCGGAGGCCCACTTCTCCAGAGCTGAAATGCCAAATAAAGACCTCTTCGGGGGCACATTTCACCGGAGCTGAAGTGCAATCTCTACGGAGGCCCACTTCTCCAGAGTTGAAATGTCAAATCAAAGCCCTCCAGCGAGGCGCAACAAAAAAAAAAGAAAGAAAGAAAGGCTTCTCCAACACAAGGCGCACTCTACTAAAGCAAGAATAATATTTCCTCAAAAATGGAAAATTATTCTCTAAAGAGAGAGTGCATGCCTTCTCAAAATGGAAGAGTTATTCTCTAAAGTAAGAGTACAAGTCTTCTTAAAACAGAAGAATTGTTCTCCAAAATCTCCTCAAAAATGGAGAATATTACAATGAGTTGTGGTATGAGGGCAATATAATATTGCAACATTAACAAAAGCAGTACCCAAGCAACGTACCACAAGCTCACTGCAATATCATGCAAAGAGAATAAAGAAACTTGTATGAAAATGAGGAATAAATACATTCTCAAATACAGACAAAAGTTTCTATAAAATTTGTTATGCACGTGCGGGTTTCAAAAGGCAAAACAAGAAGGATGACCCCACACCGTCAAATGGAGTAAAACATTACACTAATAAGGCTTCCGCAATAGGTTCCATTGATGCAAGTTCCTTTGCGAAAGCTGGGGCATCTGAAGTTTCTGCTTGAAAACCAGGGGCATCGTGAAGCTAAGTCAACCACAAAGAGTGCAAAAGTCCGAATTAGTGCAAAAATTCATCTTTCAGCAAAAAATTTAACGCTCCTCTCCTTAACCGTCACAACACTTAGTCTTTTAAAAATTGACTTGTGACTGGAATATTTGGAAGAGAGGAAGGAAGTGCTGTAAAATTAAAGAATGAAATTAGTACCGGACAACTCGGATTTTGAAAATCGCAGAAATGGAAAGATCCAGTTTGCCCCACTACTCTTCTTATCGAAAAGACAATCTATATGAAGAACTGAATATTCAAAAGTAAAGGTGCACGTTTTCTAAAAAGCGTGTGAAGTGTTGTGCAAAGCTACTAAAATAACAAGTAAATAAAGCAATACTTGAAATAATACTGGTTGGCATATGTCAATTCAGAAGAATTCGAGGCTTGTTATTTGAAAGTAAGTGTGGTGTCAATGCAGATAGCAGTTATAACTGTGTAAACTTTGTGTTGATACTTCATTCAAGACAGTTGATTCGCAACACTTCATCAAGACCATACTAATTTGCTTACAGTAAAATACCAGTTCTTTGATCTAATCCATCACTCGATATGGGCAATCGGTGATGAGTATATTCGCCCTATTTTTCTGCAAATGTTGCGTTTAACAGGTTGTTAAAATAATCTGTAAAGAGATGCAACAAGTTCAGGTCAAAGTTCCATTGAATTGCATTGGTCAAGTTTAAAAGGCTTCAGGTCAAAACAAAGCAAAGTTGCCTAAGTACAAGCTCAGTAGCTCAGTAAAGCACGAGTTAAGAAGAATCGAAGCACACGACCTAGCCCCTAGGCGTATACTTCGAGGGGCAAGTGTTAACTCCACTTTTTCAGCAAGGGCGTGATATCAAAAATCGACCGAGAAACCAATGATAGTTCATCTCGAAGAATAGTCAACTCAGCATCCCAACAAAGCAAGTTCTGTTGAATGGCTTTTCAGATAAGATCCCTTACGGAGGGGGGTCCAGAGGGGTGCCAACCCCCCAAGGTGGGGGTGCGGGGGCAACGCCACCGGTACGGTGATCGACCTACCCGGTCAGGTCGTAGGGGCCCAGTGGGCAGCGCCCCCGGCGGGGTGCGGGGCGGCGCCCCGTCTAAAACGGTATACGACTTAGAGAATGGAGCGACCTATCTTCTACTCGAAGTCAACGACCTAACTGATGAAGCGGGTTAACGAGCTAACAAGTGGCACGACTTACCGACATAATAAGGTTGCCGACTTAATAAGGTTGCCGACTTAATAAGGTTGCCGACTTAACAAGGTTGTCGACTTAATAAGGTTCAAGGCGACTTAGAGGAATGGAACGACTCAAGAGGGTTAACGGTTCATGAGACAGGCCGACTCAGTGGATCAATGACTCAAGAACTGTGCGACTCAAGGTCTTCACGACCTAACAATTCAAGGGCTGAACGACCTACGAGTTAAGGATCTACGAGTTAAAAGGTCTACGAGATAAGGATCTACGGCTTAAGGCCTCCACGAGTTAAAGAGTCTACGAGATAACAATCTTACGAGTTAGAAGATGGCGCGACAGGAAGTCTACGGCTCAAAAGATAAGTTGTTCACGACCTAAGACTTGGAGACAAGTTCAACACCACGCTGTAGTAAGAAGAATCGCTGACGACTTACGACCTATGATGAGTCGTGTACGACTCATGCTAGCATAAAGGAAACTGCATTTGGTTAACTCGTGAACGAATTAGAACTTGTATCATTCATTCAGATGGGTGCATAACTCTGGGCCAAGCCGTGAACCCAGTAAATCAGCCGTGACCTACCATGAGTCGTATACGAGTTACGACTCATCATGAGTCGAACACGAGTTACGACTCATCATGAGTCGTACACGAGTTACCACTCATCGTGAGTCGTACACGAGTTACCACTCATCGTGAGTCGTATACGAGTTAAGACCTAACTCCGAAGATGCCTATAAATATGCCCATAACTCCAACAGAGAGGGGGGGCTCATTCATTTCAAGCGCCGTTACTCTGTTGCATTCCGAACTACTTCAACACTTAAAGCTTTCGAGATACAAAGAACGCCTCAAGGAACTTCACGAAGAAATCATACATGTCCAACATGTGTTCAAAGATTTTGATTGACATTGAAGTTTAGGCTACTTGTTCTAAGTCACTTGTAACTCGAAGTGTGTTGTAATCAAAGTGTAATTGCATCGACTTGTAATCAAATCGTCAATAAAGATATTCAAAGTGGACGTAGGCTCTCTCTGAAGCCGAACCACTATAAAATTGCTGTTGTTTACCGCTTTTCCGCTATTATCTGCTTATAATCTGTTCCCGAGCTATCGGGTGGTGCATTCACAATTACACTTCATACACCGGGGTGTTAGCGTTCAAATTTTAGCGTTAACATCCGGCAAGATAAACTTATCAGAAGTAAGGATCTTAATAACAAGCGGAACGGTGAGAATCACTCCGTTATTGCCAACGGAACGACATGTTATTCATCATATCATTTATAAGAAAGGGGCATCGGGGATTCGTCTATCTATTTCAAAGGAATTCAATAAGTAACATGCATATGGTTTCTCTTAAGGACATCTCTAAATAAAGTGCATAAGGAATGAGAACCATATAATAAATTCATAGAGAAACATTAAATCATCATAATCTACCATGAGAACTCAATAAGAGTTAAAGGAAATCATAAACGAAATCACCATATAGCTTAATATAAATGTAGCCCATTTCATACTCAAGGCCGTATTCATATAACAACATCACAAAAAGGTGAAATCGAACATAGAAAACTTCATAGAAAACTTCATAGAAAGAACATCGTAATGATTCCAACCTTATACTCGGTTTGTAGTACTAATGACATCTTGAATGTATCACAACATCTCGAATAGGAACCCAATAGGTGTTAATGTACGTCCCATACCATACATTCGCACCTATTGGTTTACTAATCGTCAGTCGATGCCACATTAGAAAAAATTCATAAAAATCCAAATCAAACATACACCGCCTCGTCTCATTGGCGAGTGTAAAGCACCCAACTCATCGTGTCTCATACTTTGATGAGTTTAAAGTGACATTAAGACTTGTCTCAATTCATCGACAAGTAAAAGTCCATCTTAAACATCACAACCATCATCAATTCATCATAACAACCCCGCCTCATGTCCTCGGCAGGTAAAAATATCATAAAACAGTACCTCAAAGCCGATTCGACAGTACAAGTCCGATATTAAGCGATGAGGCGAAAACACATGTCCCATACCACGTATTTTTGCCAAATCGTTTAATTCTCATTCTCATATGTCAAAAATCATCTAACTGGGCTATAATATATCTAGAAACATTTTATAGAGAAAACGGAATTTTTAAACAATTTTTAGAAATTTTTAAGTAAGTTTTAAAAGGAAAAATCTATTTATCAAAATACTTTTAAAAAATAAATAATTGCTTAAAAACCCTTTAAAATGTTTGCAATACATTTATTTAATTAACCATAATTTATAAATAATTTTCAGAAACTTATTCGAAACCAAAATCAAATAAAACCTTCGAATTCTTCAAATACCAATATTTATCGATATTTAGATTAAAATAGAATTTAAATAAAATTTAAATTCTAAAAATTGCCAAAATCAAGCTAATCCATTATCGGATAATAATACTAAACATTCATCATCAAACTTATTCGAACAATATTTAAAATTATCGAAATTTGTAGTGAAGCAGTTAATGAAAGCGCAAATAGGAGCAAGAACAATCTACCCAACAACTGAGTTTTTGGCTCACTTTGGACAGTAATTTGGGGTAACAAAGCAGCCCAGATTCCTGCCAAATTGTACTATGTTATACTATGACATGAGGACTATGACATATCCAAGATTTGGAGCAATTCACTACAAAGTGAAAGAGCTATGATTTTTCAAACATAGCTCTTTTCAGCAAGCACAAAAAAAAACAAGATTTTTTGGCTGTTTTGAACCAAGTATTTTCTATATCAAAACAGGTCATAATTTTATGAAAATTTTCGAAAACATTGTGCAAACCAACTTCTACAACATAGCGAAAATTTGGGGCAATTTGTTGTAAAAAAAAAGAAGATATGATTTTTCTAAAATGATGTATTTTCGGCCAATACACGGAGGTCAGTTTTTGACCAATTTCGAGCATTAATTTAGCAGAACCAAACAATTGAAAGTTCAATGAAAATTTTCATAAGCAATTAGCAATCCATGTATTGAAAAATATCAAAAACTAAGGCCCATTGGGTACAAACTGAAGGAGATATGATTTTTCTAAGACGATGTATTTTCGGCCAGAAATCAGAGATTAGTTTTTGGCCAATTTCAACCAATAGTCTCCTATAGCAAAATAACTCAGAATTAAATGAAAATTTCCAAAAATGCAGAGTTCCTTGTCTAAAACAACTTATCAAAAACTGAGATCAATTTAATAGAAATTGGAAACGATACGGTTTTTCTAATATGACCAATTTTCGGCCAAAACACAAAGATCAATTTTAGGCCGACTTCAACCAATAATTTCCTATGGCAAAATAACTCGAAATTAAATGAAAATTTCCACAATTATACTGCTACCCGAATAAAACAGCATATCCAAATTTGAGAACAATTCGCTTAAAATTGGAGAAGATATGATTTTTTCAATATAGGGTTCTTTCAGCCAGCAAAACAGAAAACAAAGTCGATAATTTGAGCAACTCCATCAACAATTGATAGAAAAATTCGATTTTTTTTCTTTAGCTTGCTGTAAGAAACCCTTATGTTTCTTACCACTTGATTTAGCAAAGGTTTCAGTAACAATATGATGGATTTAGAAAGGAAATGGCCTTCAAGAGCCTGTATATTGCAAAATAAGAACATGCAAGATGAAATAAAACATTATAGTGAATTCATAACTCAAGTTCTAAGATTTGTATGAAAAATCTTTTGTATTAGATGGAGATTAACTTTTTATTCCAGATTTAGTTGATTTGTCTTTCAATTTTTGCAGTAAATTGAGAGGGAATTTGATTTGGTTTAAGGAAGCCATTGTTTTTTTTCTTCTTATTTTTCTTTCTGAATGTTTTTGGAGAAGGAGGACAAATGATCTACGTACAGTAATTTTCTTTTCTCAAGCAAGAAGGTTCTAGTAAAGGCTATTGGGTCAATTTTCTACCCAAATAAGCCCATGAGAAAAATATACTTAGTTGAATTGCAAGGTTTTACATACATAATAACCTATTTTACACTATATTCGTACATTACTACATTTTCAAGCCAAATAAAATACATAGATCAATTTGTTTTGAAATAAAATAGTTATTGTGACAAAATAAA
Organism: Allium cepa; assembly: GCA_030765085.1. Classification (NCBI taxonomy): domain Eukaryota; kingdom Viridiplantae; phylum Streptophyta; class Magnoliopsida; order Asparagales; family Amaryllidaceae; genus Allium; species Allium cepa. The sequence goes on along the minus strand of CM060943.1, from coordinate 946,375,838 downwards.
ATTTATTTTAACAATAAAAATATAATTTTTAACAATAAATCCCCATTTTAACATTATTTTACAATTTTCACAATTTAGTGTAAAAACACTATTTTTAAAGTATAACTTGATCAAAATTTATTCTGTTTGCCAAATACATTTTAATAAATCGTTTTAACACATTTAAAACCACAAAATAATATTTTTGCACAATATTTAATGTTTTATTTTATTAAATGACATGTTTTCTTCATATTTTTCCCTTTATATTCAATAAAAGGCCAATATTGACAATAATTACCAATATTATCACATTGACTTAATTAAAATACAGTAAACGACTAATTTCACTCCAATACCTCAAAATAATATTTTTAAAACTTTATTTCCATTAATTTACATTTATTTAGACAATTTAATGTTGAAATAAATCACTTGGTAAATTTATAAATTCAAATTCACCTAAATTAAAATATTTTCCATGTTATTTAACCAAAATACCAAACAATAAATTTTAAACCCAATATTTAACTCCATACGTATTGTTTATTTGAAATACACAGTTTAAACCAAATTTATTTCTTCATTACATTCTATTTACAATAATAAATTATAACTATCATTATAATTTAATATCATCAGTAATCTCCAATACCAGGGTTGTTACAGACTCCCCTCCTTAATAAAATTGCATCCTCGCAATTTCTAGAAGAAATGGCTGTAAACAACACTATGGTAAAATGATCGAAGGATAAAGACAAGCTATATTTCCAAATCATTCGTACTATCAATATAGAATGGTAGAAAGAAACAAGGAAAAACTCACTGGGTTAATTCAATGGCCTAACATATGCTAATATAGTGCTTAGCAAACCATCGAATTTTCCAAGCAACTCAAAAGAATTTTGAAGATCTCCCGTCTTGAATCAAAACTCAATAGGATGCTCAATAAATAATCAATTGAAAATGATTGATTGCTCAAAACTCTATGAATAGCGTCGTGATCAAACCCAATCAAACCCGAATTCTAAACAATAAAGAAGATCATCAACCAAATTTTCCGCATAATAATACGGAAAGAACATCCTCATAACAAGATAAATAAAATATACAAGATTGATAGATCGCAAGATGGCTTCTCACAAGGCCACCCACTCGAACGACCGTGAAAAAATGCACGTCGTTAATAATAGCTCAAAGGTAGAATATACTCAAGAAACAAGGATATAGGCTCGAATTAACTTTTTACCCAAGATATTTAGAATTTTCAAATTTCAGCATCTTTTAAATTTTAAATCTAAATTTCCAACATTTGAAAATTTTCAAACTCTTTACTATACTACTTAGTAAGTAATTTTAAAACTAAAATTAAAAGTCCAAATTTCTTCTCTTACTTCAAAATTAATTTGCAAAGAAATTTGTAAATCCATAATAATATTCCTCAAAATAAATTAAGGGTTTAAATTCACTTTACTCTTTCTATTAAACCACTTAAATATTTTTAAAGAAACAATCTTCAAATTCTCGTATAACTCTTCTCTTAAACATCCAATGTATGTAATATAGATTCCAAAATCTCAAAATAGACTTCCAATAAAGCACGACAAAAAAAATATACATATATATAATCTCATTTATATCCTCATCTTTATAATTTAAAAAATAAATAAATGGCATTGCCTCTCCATTGAGTCTCTAATAAATAAATATATCTTTTGGCTACAGAGTTGATCGAACGATCAAAACTGCCTCGCCACTCTATTACTCGTCTCAAAAATCAATGGATGCAATTACCATTAAAAAATAAGTTTAATATTTAATCTCAAATATTATTTTCAGAATCTCATTTTTTTTTAAATCATAAACCATCGTGTCTATTTGCCTCATCATAGCATTTAGGAGATTCCTATCGATAACGTTGATCAGGCGTATCGACGAGAACTCTTAACTACTTGATGGACAACCCAACATTCTCAAATTATTTCTATAAAAGTAATATTACTCTTATAAAATATATTCTCAAAGTATTCTTTGATTTTTTTTAATATATCTCAAAGCTCAAATTTCTCTATAAAACTCATATTTATTTAGCTTCCAAACTCAAATCAAAGAACATTAAGAGAATGCATCGAGATATTCCTAGAGCACTCGATTCTCAAAATCAACAGAAAGAAATGGAGTCTTCGTCAACTCCTACAAGATGACAAGCCGCTCACAGAAATTACCAAGACACAAGATAAGAAAGATATTCTTCTCGAAGGAGAAGAAGCACACAAACAACAAATCATTACTTCAAACAAAGTAATGCTAAAAGGATAACACCGATTGAGTATCCGAAAAAGGATAACTCAAAGAAACTGAATAACAAACTCAATCAAGCTCGAACAATCAAGGTACTCACCCATTCCTTAGCGGAAGTCCTCGTGGAAGGATAGCCGAAGGCTAACAGCAAGGAATAAGGTTAATTTAAAACTCAATTGGCCGATTGGATATCAAACCCAAATGGACTCATCAAAACTCAACAAGGCCACCTTGACTGGAATTCGAGATATGTCATCAACATCTCGATACTGAAGAGTGAATTCAGAAGCTTTGGAATCGTCATTAACGTTCCAAAGTGACAGAAATAATGAACAAATCAAAATAGGAAATCTAAGTATACAATAGGATCTACAAAACAAAGGATTGGACTTAATATCAAATAAGTCAATCCATCTCAAATAAAATGCATCTCAAGATTGTGAGTAACAAACAAATACTCACAAAAGCAACATCAGAAATAAAAATCTGAAAATGCTCACAACGATCCAATCGTTGTGGATCCCTTCAATAGGATACACAACTCTCAAAGGAATGCAACAAGAATGCTCAAAGAAATCAATCAGCTCCATTGATACAAATTCACTCGTATCGACAAAAATGAGAATAGAATAATCCTAAATAAGATTATTTATAAGATAAGATGATATCAAAATCTTTTATGGAATGCTATGGAATATAATCAACATTCCTAGACATATTCCTTTCTATCGACACCAAAAGAATTAAAAAGGGACACGAATCAAAACAGGGATAGAGGCAAGGCAATGTCAATGTGAAACCGATCATGATTAAGAGATGATGTATATGGATGTATTATATCTGATGTATGGTATCTCGTATGTTGTTCTGTATATATTACATTATATTCGGAAAATTTCTCTGATACCAAGCTATAACGCCCCACCCCGAGACCTACATTAGTAAAAAGAATTACTAAGTAATCATGTCTACTAATGCAGAGAATAGGGCTGGTTAAGGGCAACCATCATAGTAATACGTTAGTTAAGAACTAAGCATGTCAATTATGTCTTGTCTTTTTTCCATTACCTCATAAGTGGTAGACATGCTTAGTTCATAACTAATGCACACTATGGTGGATTCGGACCATTTCAGAAACAATGTAATATACATGCAGATAGAAAACATCAGTCACAGAACAGCAAACCCAGATCAGAGTGCGTATGTGTGTATGTGTGTGTCTATATATACATATATATACACATCACCATACGTCTCCATAATAATAGATCATATATAAGTAGCATTGACTACCGAACCACATATACACCCATCCCACAAAATAATATTCAATAAGACACATAAAAGCTGACGACTAAAAACGACATCCAAGCCAAAATGATAAGTCCAACAAAAGCGATCAAGCTGATCCAAGAAGTGGAGCAATCCAAACTAACCTGCAACTCGGTCTGACCCGAGTGAAAACCACACGGGTCAGGCAAGCTAAACTTATCATAAGTAAGGATCTCAATAACAAGCGGAATGGTGAGAATCACTCCGTTGTTGCCAACGGAACGACATGTTATTCATCATATCATTTATAAGAAAGAGGCATCGGGGATTCATCTATCTATTTCAAAGGAATTCAATAAGTAACATGCATATGGTTTCTCTTAAGGACATCTCTAAATAAAGTGCATAAGGAATGAGAACCATATAATAAATTCATAAAGAAACATCAAATCATCATAATCTACCATGAGAACTAAATAAGAGTTAAAGGCAATCATAATCGAAATCACCATATAGCTTAATATAAATGTAGCCCATTTCATACTCAAGGCCGTATTCATATAACAACATCACAAAAAGGACAAATCGAACATAGAAAACTTCATAGAAAATTGCATGTGCTTTTCATCTTGACTAGTACTACTATTATTTGGTACCATACGTCATGATGACTTGGGGTCATTAACATCTTAGCATCGTGATCATCTTGATTGACTATAGTCAAATATCGTGATGACACCCAAATCAAAAAATCCGAGCAAAACATCATGATGATGGGAATCTTGTAATGACATCAAGAACATCGTAATGATTCCAATCTTATACTCGGTTTGTAGTACTAATGATATCTTGAATGTGTTACAACATCTCGAATATGAACCCAATGGTTGTTAATGTGCGTCCCATACCATACATTCGCACCTATTGGTTTACTAATCGTCAGTCGATGCCACATTAGAAAACATTCATAAAAATCCAAATCAAACATACACCGCCTCGTCTCATTGGCGAGTGTAAAGCACCCAACTCATCGTGTCTCATACTATATGAGTTTAAAGTGACATCAAGACTTGTCTCATTTCATCGACAAGTAAAAGTCCATCTTAAACATCACAACCATCATCAATTCATCATAACAACCCCGCCTCATGTCCTCGGCAGGTAAAAATATCATAAAACAGTACCTCAAAGCCGATTCGACAGTACAAGTCCGATATTAAGCGATGAGGCGAAAACACATGTCCCATGCCACGTATTTTTGCCAAATCGTTTAATTCTCATTCTCATATGTCAAAAATCATCTAAATGGGCTATAATATATCTAGAAACATTTTATAGAGAAAACGGGATTTTTAAACAATTTTTAGAAATTTTTAAGTAAGTTTTAAAAGGAAAAATCTATTTATCAAATAGATTATCTATATATAAAATACTTTTAAAAAATGAATAATTGCTTAAAAACCCTTTAAAATGTTTTCAATACATTTATTTAATTAACCATAATTTATAAATAATTTTTCAGAAACTTATTCAAAACCAAAATCAATTAAAACCACGAATTCTTCAAATACCGATATTTATCGATATTTAGATTAAAATAGAATTTAAATAAAATTTAAATTCTAAAAATTTCCATAATCAAGCTAATCCATTATCGAATAATAATACCAAACAATCATCATCAAACTTATTCGAATAATATTTAAAATTATTGAAATTTGCAGTGAAGCAGTTAATGAAAGCGCAAATAGGAGCAAGAACTATCTACCCAACAACTGAGTTTTTGGCTCACTTTGGACAGTAATTTGGGTTACCAAAGCAACCCAGATTCCTGCCAAATTGTACTATGTTATACTATGACACGAGGACTGTAACATATCCAAGATTTGGAGCAATTCACTACAAAATGAAAGAGCTATGATTTTTCAAACATAGCTCTTTTCAGCAAGCACAAAAAAAAACAAGATTTTTTGGCTGTTTTGAACCAAGTATTTTCTATATCAAAACAGCTCATAATTTCATGAAAATTTTCGAAAACATTGTGCAAACAAACTTCTACAACATAGCGAAAAGTTGGGGCAAATAGTTATAAAAAAAGAAGATATAATTTTTGTAAAATGATGTATTTTCGGCCAATACACAGAGGTCAGTTTTTGACCAATTTCAAGCATTAATTTAGCAGAACCAATCAATTGAAAGTTCAATGAAAATTTTTAGAAGCAATTAGAAATCCATGTATTGCAAAATATCAAAAACTAAGGCTCATTGGGTACAAACTGAAGGAGATATGATTTTTCTTAGATGATGTATTTTCGGCCAGAAATCAGAGATTAGTTTTTGGCCAATTTCAACCAATACTCTCCTATAGGAAAATAACTCAGAATTAAATGAAAATTTCCAAAAATGCAGAGTTCCTTGTCTACAACAACTTGTCAAAAACTGAGATCAATTTGCTAGAAATTGGAAACGATACGGTTTTTCTAATATGACCCATTTTTGGCCAAAACACAAAGATCAATTTTTGGCCGACTTCAACCAATAATTTCCTATTGCAAAATAACTCGAAATTAAATGAAAATTTCCAAAATTATACTGGTACAAATACAACAACATATCCAAATTTGAGATCAATTCGCTTAAAATTGAAGAAGATATGATTTTTTCAATATAGGGTTTTTTCAGCCAGCAAAACGGAAAACAAAGTCGATAATTTGAGCAATTCCATCAACAATTGATAGCAAAATTCGATTTTTTTTCTTTAGCTTGCTGTAAGAAACCCTTATGTTTCTTACCACTTTATTTAGCAAAGGTTTCCGCAACAATATGATGGATTTAGAAAGGAAATGGCCTTCAAGGGCCTGTAGATTGCAAAATAAAAACATGCAAGATGAAATAAAACATTATAGTGAATTCATAACTCAAGTTCTAAGATTTGTATGAAAAATCTTTTGTATTAGATGGAGATTACCTTTTTATTCCAGATTTAGTTGATTTGACTTTGAATTTTTGCAGCAAATTGAGAGGGAATTTGATTTAGTTTAAGGAAGCCATTGATTTTTTTCTTCTTATTTTTCTTTCTGAATGTTTTTAGAGAAGGAGGACAAATGATCTACGTACAGTAATTTTCTTTTCTCAAGCAAGAAGGTCGTAGTATAGGCTATTGGGTCAATTTTCTACCCAAATAAGCCCATGAGAAAAATGTACTTAGTGGAATTGCAAGGTTTTGTATACATATTAACCTATTTTACACTATATTCGTACAATACTACATTTTCAAGCCAAATAACATACATAGATCAATTTGTTTTGAAATAAAATAGTTATTGTGACAAAATAAAATTTATTTTAACAATAAAAATATAACTTTTAACAATAAATCCCCATTTTAGCATTATTTTACAATTTGCACAATTTAGTGTAAAAACACTATTTTTAAAGTATATCTTGATCAAAATTTATTCTCTTTGCCAAATACATTTTAACAAATCGTTTTAACACATTTAAAACCACAAAATAATATTTTTGCACAATATTTATTGTTTTATTTTGTTAAAAGACATGTTTTCTTCATATTTTTCCTTTTATATTCAATAAAAGGCCAATATTGACAATAATTATCAATATTATCACATTGACTTAATTAAAATACAGTAAATGACTAATTTCACTCCAATACCTCAAAATAAGGTTTTTAAAACTTTATTTCCATTAATTTACATTTATTTAGACAATTAAATGTTGAAATACATCACTTGGTAAATTTATTAATTCAAATTCACCTAAATTCAAATATTTTCCATGTTATTTAACCAAAATACCAAACAATGAATTCTAAACCCAATATTTAACTCCATACGTATTGTTTATTTGAAATACACAATTTAAACCAAATTTACTTCTTCATTACATTCTATTTAGAATATTAAATTATAACTATCATTATAATTTAATATCATCAGTAATCTCCAATACCAGGGCTGTTACAGATTCCCCTCCTTAACAAAATTGCATCCTCGCAATTTCTAGAAGAAATGGCTGTAAACAACACTAAAGATACAATCATCGAAGGATAAAGACAAGCTATATTTCCAAATCATTCGTACTCTCAATATAGAATGGTAGAAAGAAACAAGGAAAAACTCACTGGGTTAATTCAATGGCCTAACATATGCTAATATAGTGGTTAGCAAACCATCGAATTTTCCAAGAAACTCAAAAGAATTTCGAAGATCTCCCGTCTTGAATCAAAAATCAATAGGATGCTCAACAAATAATCAATTGAAAATGATTGATTGCTCAAAACTCTATGAATAGCATCGTGATCAAACCCAATCAAACCCGAATTCTAAACAATAAAGAAGATCATCAACAAAATTTTCCGCATAATAATACGGAAAGAACATCCTCATAACAAGATAAATACAATATACAAGATTGATAGATCGCAAGATGGCTTCTCACAAGGCCACCCACTCGAACGACCGTGAAAAAATGCACGTCGTTAATAATAGCTCAAAGGTAGAATATACTCAAGAAACAAGGATATAGGCTCGAATTAACTTTTAATCCAAGATATTTAGAATTTTTAAATTTCAGCATCTTTTAAATTTTAAATCTCAATTTCCAACATTTGAAAATTTTCAAACTCTTTACTATGCTACTTAGTAAGTAATTTTAAAACTAAAATTAAAAGTCCAAATTTCTTCTTTTACTTCAAAATTAATTTGCAAAGAAATTTGTAAATCTATAATAATATTCCTCAAAATAAATTAAGGGTTTAAATTCTCTTTACTCTTTCTATTAAACCACTTAAATAGTTTTAAAGAAACAATCTTCAAATTCTCGTATAACTCTTCTCTTAAACATCCAATGTATATAATATAGATTCTAAAATCTCAAAATAGACTTCCAATAAAGCACGACAAAAAATATACATATATATAATCTCATTTATATCCTCATCTTTATAATTTAAAAAATAAATAAATGGCATTGCCTCGCCATTGAGTCTCTAATAAATGAATATATCTTTTGGCTACAGAGTTGATCGAATGATCAAAACTGCCTCGCCACTCTATTACTCGTCTCAAAAATCACTGGATGCAATTACCATTCAAAAATAAATTTAATACTTAATCTCAAATATTATTTTCAGAATCTCATTTTTTTTAAATCACAAACCATCGTGTCTATTTGCATCATCGTAGCATTTAGGAGATTCCTATCGATAACGTTGATCAGGCGTACCGACGAGAACTCTTAACTACTTGATGGACAACCCAACACTCTCAAATTATTTCTATAAAAGTAATATTACTCTTATAAAGTATATTCTTATAAAATATATTCACAAATTATTCTTTGATTTTTTAATATATCTCAAAGCTCAAATTTCTCTATAAAACTCATATTTATTTAGCTTCAAAACTCAAACCAAAGAACATTAAGAGAATGCATCGAGATATTCCTAGAGCACTCGATTCTCAAAATCAACAGAAAGAAATGGAGTCTTCGTCAACTTCTACAAGATGACAAGCCGCTCACAGAAATTAGCAAGACACAAGATAAGAAAGATATTCTTCTCGAAGGACAAGAAGCACACAAACAACAAATCATTACTTCAAACAAAGTAATGCTACAAAGGATAACACCGATTGAGTATCCGAAAAAGGATAACTCAAAGAAACTGAATAATAAACTCAATCAAGCTCGAACAATCAAGGTACTCACCCATTCCTTAGTGGATGTCCTCGTGGAAGGATAGCCGAAGGCTAACAGCAAGGAATAAGGTTAATTTAAAACTCAATTGGCCGATTGGATATCAAACCCAAATGGACTCAACAAAACTCAACAAGGCCACCTTGATTGGAATTCGAGATATGTCATCAACATCTCGATACTGAAGAGTGAATTCAGAAGCTTTGGAATCGTCATTAACATTCCAAAGTGAGAGAAATAATGAACCAATCAAAATAGGAAATCTAAATATACAATAGGATGTATAAAACAAAGGATTGGACTTAATATCAAATAAGTCAATCCATCTCGAATCAAATGCATCTCAAGATTGTGAGTAACAAACAAATACTCACAAAAGCAACATCAAAAATAAAAATCTCAAAATGCTCACAACGAGCCAATCGCTGTGGATCCCATCAATAGGATTCACAACACTCAAAGGAATGCAACAAGAATGCTCAAAGAAATCAATCGGCTCCATTGATACGAATTCACTCGTATCGACAAAAATGAGAATAGAATAATCCTAAATAAGATTATTTATAACATAAGATGACATCAAAATCTTTTATGGAATGCTATGGAATATAATCAACATTCCTAGCCATATTCCTTTCTATCGACCCCAAAAGAATGAAAAAGGGACACGAATCAAAACAGGGATAGAGGCAAGGCAATGTCAATGTGAAACCGATCATGATTAAGAGATGATGTATATGGATGTATTATATCTGATGTATGGTATCTTGTATGATGTTCTGTATATATTACATTATATTCGGAAACTTTGCTCTGATACCAAGCTGTAACGCCCCACCCCGAGACCTACATTAGTAAAGAGAATTACTAAGTAATCATGTCTACTAATGCAGAGAATAAGGCTGGTTAAGGGCGACCATCATAGTAATACGTTAGTTAAGAACTAAGCATGTCAATTATGTCTTGATTTTTTTCCATTACCTCATAAGTGGTAGACATACTTAGTTCAAAACTAACGCACACTATGGTGGATTCGGACCATTTCAGAAATAATGTAATATACATGCAGATAGAAAACATCAGTCACAGAACAGCAAACCCAGATCAGAGTGTGTGTGTATATATATACATACATCACCATACGTCTCCATAATAATAGATCAAATATAAGTAGCATTGACTACCGAATCACATATACACCCAACCCACAAAATAATATTCAGTAAGACACATAAAAGATGACGACTCAAAACGACATCCAAGCCAAAATGATAAGTCCAACAAAAGCGATCAAGCTGATCCAAGAAGTGGAGCAATCCAAACTAACCTGCAACTCGGTCTGACCCGAGTGAAAAACACACGGGTCAGGCAAGCTAAACTTATCAGAAGTAAGGATCTCAATAACAAGCGGAATGGTGAGAATCACTCCGTTGTTGCCAACGGAACGACATGTTATTCATCATATCATTTATAAGAAAGGGGCATCGGGGATTCATCTATCTATTTCAAAGGAATTCAATAAGTAACATGCATATGGTTTCTCTTAAGGACATCTCTAAATAAAGTGCATAAGGAATAAGAACCATATAATAAATTCAAAAAGAAACATCAAATCATCATAATCTACCATGAGAACTCAATAAGAGTTAAAGGCAATCATAATCGAAATCACCATATAGATTAATATAAATGTAGCCCATTTCATACTCATGGCCGTATTCATATAACAACATCACAAAAAAGAGAAATCGAACATAGAAAACTTCATAGAAAATTGCACGTGCTTTTCAACTTGACTAGTACTACTATTATTTGGTACCATACGTCATGATGACTTGGGGTCATTAACATCTTAGCATCGTGATCATCTTGATTGACTATAGTCAAATATCGTGATGACACCCAAATCATAAAATCCGAGCAAAACATGATGATGATTGGAATCTAGTAATGACATCAAGAACATCGTAATGATTCCAATCTTATACTCGGTTTGTACTACTAACGATATCTTGAATGTGTTACAACATCTCGAATAGGAACCCAATGGTTGTTAATGTGTGTCCCATACCATACATTCGCACCTATTGGTTTACTTATCGTCAGTCGATGCCACATTAGAAAACATTCATAAAAATCCAAATCAAACATACACCGCCTCGTCTCATTGGCGAGTGTAAAGCACCCAACTCATCATGTCTCATACTTTGATAGGTTTAAAGTGACATCAAGACTTGTCTCATTTCATCGACAAGTAAAAGTCCATCTTAAACATCACAAACATCATTAATTCATCATAACAACCCCGCCTCATGTCCACGGCAGGTAAAAATATCATAAAACAGTACCTCAAAGCCGATTCGACGGTACAAGTCCGATATTAAGCGATGAGGCGAAAACACATGTCCCATACTACTTATTTTTGCCAAATCGTTTAATTCTGATTCTCATATGTAAAAATTCATCTAACTGGACTATAATATATCTAGAAACGTTTTATAGAGAAAACGGGATTTTAAACAATTTTTAGAAATTTTTAAGTAAGTTTTAAAAGGAAAAATCTATTTATCAAATAGATTATCTATATATAAAATACTTTTAAAAAATGAATAATTGCTTAAAAACCCTTTAAAATGTTTGCAATACATTTATTTAATTAACCATAATTTATAAATAATTTTCAGAAACTTATTCAAAACCAAAATCAATTAAACCATCGAATTCTTCAAATACCGATATTTATCGATATTTAGATTAAAATAGAATTTAAATAAAATTTAAATTCTAAAAATTTCCAAAATCAAGCAAATCCATTATCGGATAATAATACTAAACATTCATCATCAAACTTATTCGAACAATATTTAAAATTATCGAAATTTGTAGTGAAGCAGTTAATGAAAGCGCAAATAGGTGCAAGAACAATCTACCCAACAACTGAGTTTTTGGCTCACTTTGTACAGTAATTTAGGGTACAAAAGCAACCCATATGTTAACGTGAAAATCCGACGCTAACATCCCAGTGTGTGTAAAAACGATGTGAAAGCACCACCCGTAATACGGGAATCAAAAAATAACAGCAAGTAACAGAAAATGCAGTAAATGTGCACAGAGTTTATAGTGGTTCGGCTTATGATCAAGCCTACGTCCACTTCAATCCTTTTTATTGCTGATCGGTTTACAAATTATTACAATCTCTTTCAATTACAATCCAATTCAATTCAGAAAACAAGTAGCTAAGGAAAACTTCGTCGTGACAGAGTTCTTCGAATCCCTGATTGAATGTGTTAAATTCCTGCGCGAAGTTGATCTAAGCGTCTTGCGTGTGCTTGAAGCGATGGAGTGTAGATTGCTTTGAAGATAGTGAAGTCTCAATCCCTTGAAGAAAATGATCCCCCCAAAAGTCCTTTTCTTGTTGGAGCTAGGGTCGTATTTATAGACATTTCTCGGAGTTAGGTCGTAACTCGTACACGACTCATGATAAGTCGTAACTCGTAGATGACTCATGGTAGGTCGCGACCGACCTACTGGGTTTAGCTCATGGCTTGGTTCAAAGTTATGCACCCATTTGAATTAATGATACAAGTTCTAAGTCGTTCCTGGGTTATCCAAATGCAACTTCCTTTATGCTATCATGAGTCGTACACGACTCATCATAACTCGTAAGTCGTCAAAGAGTCATTTCATTACAGCATGGTATTGAACTTGTCTCCAAGTCTTAGGTCGTGAACGACTTATCTGCAGTTATAAGTCAGCAGCGACTTAAGTGTTGTTGACTCTTCCTTTCAGTGCTTTGAGTCGTCACTCCTTTAGGTCGTGGACTTTCTTAAGTCGTAAGTACAATTCTTTAACTCGTGCAACTCCTCAATTGTTGAGTCGGTAACTTGCCGAGTCGTGAAGTACCTTGAGTCGGCCAACACCTTTAAGGCATTAAGGTTATAACCCGGTGAGTCGCTATCCCTATTGAGTCGTTAAGTCGGCAATCAGTTGAGTCGTCACTCATTTTTAGGTCGGCAATGAGCTAAGGCTATTGAGTCGTGACATTCCCTAAGTCGCTTAGGTATTAACCTGTTAGGTCGTTAGCTCCTTAACTCGTAAGCTCCTTAACTCGTAGACGCCTTAAATCGTAGACTCTTTGACTCGTAGACTCTTTGACTCGTAAGCTCCTTAACTCGTGGTCGAAACGGGGTTAACATTTGCCCCTCGAAGCACACGCTTAAGTCGTAAGTCGTGTGCTTCGACTCATCATAACCCGCGCGCGCCGATTCGAGTTACAGTGCCTCCAGATATAAAATGCTTGAGTAGTTCCTCCTATCTCACTCTTCTCATTACTTATCCCCTTAGCCATTCCTGCCATTATCACGTCTTCAAGCTTCCGAAGGCGATCTCGACCCAATTTTACTTCCAACCATCTCTAGCTTCACACCACGTAAGCAACTTTCTCTTTTTCCCAATCGCCGATCACCATCATCGATTTCCGCCCACGATTTACATCCTTGAGCCTTGCAAATACTACTGCATGGATCATCGGTGGACTCAAGGCTATTTGATTTGATTCAGGATAACTCGCGATTTATAACGATTTCGTGGTGTGATAAGATTAAAGTTAAGGATTGTGAAGTTACTAGATCAATGGGTCAGGAGGAAAAAGCTTGTGGGTTAGGAGAAAAGACTAACGGGTTAGGAGAAGAAGTTAACGGGTTAAGAGTGAACCGTTGTTTTGAGTATGATTCAGCAGTCTCATGCGACCAAGTATTCTCTGCGACTTAGCAACCTTTACGACTCAAACCCTGAGTCGTAGTCGAGTTAAAGCTTTGAAATCTTGAGTCGTGGCCGTGTTAGTACTTTGGAAATTTCCCACTGCTTTTTCACTGGAGTCCTTCCTCTGTTTCGCGGCCTTTGACCCAAAGCACTACCGACTCAGAACATCATTGATCTAAAATTGAAGCAACTTAAACTGACTGGCCCCTTAATCCTTAAGTCATGGGCAAGCTAGCCAGAAAATCAATGACCTAACCTAACTTTGAACCGTTGCATGGACTTTGAACTGTTGAACTTTATTGCATTCATTCACAGGTCACCTTTAAATTTGCGAGCTAACAATCTGTCCAACACAACATTTACAGAAAATTGGGACGAATATACTGTCATCGACTGCCCACATCAAATGACAGATTAGTTAATATCAGATAATTAACTCAAATAAATTGTGTGAACGAAGTGCTTTCATCAATTTCAAGTAAAATATTAAAGCAATACTGAAATAGTCAATCGAAACTGACCAGCCTGCACTAATATTATGCTTGAACTTTTAGATTAACAAGTTCTGAAATTTTGTAGTCGATCAATCATCGACTAGTTTAATTCCAGTTATATTTACTTGCTATTTTTATTAGTTTTGCACGACACTTCACACTTTTAGGAAACGTGCAACTTCACATTTGAATATCTAGTTGCTTGTGTGGAATGACTTCTCAGGAAGAAGATACAACAGTTCAAGCTGGAGAGGCGGCTGTTATTCCGGCTCCACTAGTCAATCCTCCGGAAAGAGCCCCTACCACCTTATCGTAGAAAGTTTTTCGTCAGTTGTGTGGTCAGTTTGGCATTGCTGAAGCAGACGCCATTCTCCCTGAAAAAGGTGACACTGCTGATGTGGCGCCTACTGGCTTCGTAGCGGTTAATCGGCAAATGTGCGTAAGCGGGGCCATTCCCCCTTTCAACAACTTTCTCCAGAATCTACTTCTTCGATTAGCTATCTCCCCATTCCAGCTACACCCCAATGGCTATGCCATTCTGATGGGGTTGTGTGTGCTATTTAGGAGAACATTTGAACGGCTTCCAAGCTTTGACGAGATCTGCTTCCTATGCTCCTTTACTAGGACTAAGGATCATCCTTCTATTACCATCGTGAGAAGCGCACGAAATCGTAAATTGATCGTTGGCCTCCCTGATACTGCCCATGGGTTCTTAACTCAATTCTTCTATGTCCGTTGCCTCCCGTGGTTTTATGCTGTGTGGAGAGAAGGAAGTAAGATCATCTACCTTTCTCTCCTCTATACTCTGAGTTTTTTGAAGTTCGAATTGCCAAGTGTTAACTTCATCATTTCATCATTTCATTCTTTTTTTTTATTTCAGCGCTTCCCCCTCCTTGCAGAGATCCCAGTCACAAGCCAACTCTGGAGAGGCTTGTAGCGGTACCGGTTGAAGAGCAGGATATGAAATTTTTGCTGAACGACGAATTCCTTCACCAGTTCGGACTTCTTCACCCTTCTCGCTCCACACACCCCTGCAAGGTTCCAGAATCCCCACCTAAAGCATCAGATGCCCCGGTTTCTTCTGACGTACCTGTACCAAAAGATCCCACTCCCGAAGCTTCTCTAGTGAAGTGCTCCACTTTAGTTGATGTCGCGGGGTCATCTGGCAAACTTGCCCCGGTCACTGACGAAGAAGAGCCTCGAGATTCTTCTCTGCATTCAAAGGAGCCTGGTGACGAAGAAGCTGAGAAAACCAGCCCTGTCAAGCAGAGCAGGGACGACACTTTCGAAGGACTGAGTGACCTCTTTGCCACCTCGCAAGAGATCTTTAAAGATGATCCTATTACTACCGGGGTTTCTTCTTCAGTAGTCGAGGCGACTTCTATTCTACAACAGACCCCGTCAACTCAAGAGTTGATGTTAACTTCTACTCCCATAACTACTCCACAATTAAAGAGTGGTTCGTAGTTCGATGCGCGTAGTTTGCACATTACACACACTTAGAATCTTTTGGCACTTTTATGCTTCTGACTTTTTGTATCTTGAAGAATTATAAAATTTAGCTCTTTTTATTTCAGATCCTCCGATGGGACGCAGCGGATCCTACAATGATGTCTTCCAGCGCTACGGGAGGCGTAGTCAATATGATTATAGGCGTTACCTCCCCTCTTACAGAGAATCTGATGAAGAAAGAGCCGCCCGAAAGGCTCAAGAGAAGAGGGCTCAAGAGGAGCGCCATGATTCTTCGCAGAGAGGCGACGATTCCCATAAAAGAAAATCCCATGATGACCGAGGAAAAAGTCATATGGTTGAAGATTCGAGCAAGCGAGCCCGACATGGTGAGAAGCACACCTCTACAACTCCTGAAAAGGTTACTGCCCCCGCCTCGCTTGACATTCCTTTTGGCTCTCCCGCTCTTGGGAAAGCGGATATTCAAACAATAATCAGCAGACCTAAATTCCAAGTTGGACCTGGCCCGGCCACTTTGCAAAGTCGGTTTCCACAGTGGTGCCTGAAGGGAGTATGGTTCGACCTTGACTTGGTGCCCATTGACAAGTCTGCCATGTTACGAAACCTCGACGCCGTCAAGCTTGATATTGAGAGGATGTCGAACTGGCAAAAACTTGTTGACGAGCTCCAAAGGGTTAATCGTGCAAACATAGAGGCCATGCTCACTATGGAAAATGATAAAACCGAATGGAAAAAGGTTCTCGAGCAACACGATACTGAAATGAGGAGCATCACTTCTTACAATGAAGAGCTTGAAGCAAAAGTTGAGGAACTGAAACAAAAGCTTGCTACTTCCTCTAATTCCTATTCTCAAAAAGAAGAAGTGCTCCTAAAACAAGTGAGAGATCCTCATGCCAGCCAAAGGGATGCCGAAGACAGGCTTGAAGTGCAAAAAAGAATTAGTGAGGGCTATGTTGCTGATATTGAAGAGCTTCGAAAGAAAAACAGCTCCCAAGAGGCGGAGATTCAAATGCTTAAGCTTCAACTTTCCAAAGCTGAAAGGGAGCGTGATGAGGCCGTTGCCGGCAAGATTGCAGCTGAAGAATCTCACGAGGCAACGAGGACCAATATCAGCTCAACATTATTCGATTTCTACCTGCATAGCATCTTGGGGCGCGGTAGCCTCGCCTTTCTAGGCCCCAAGTATGAAATACTCTGGCTGAAGTTTTGGAGGCCGCACTCGATATGCTTGGTGGTAATGGCGCTGGCTATGCTGAGTCAGCTCTTGAGGAGCATTATCTTTATGATGATGCTCGCGCCGCTCTCGCCAGGGGGAGAGAACAGCTTGCAAAATTAAGGGCCGAAACAGCGGTAGGAGAATATTCAAGAAGAATTATCTCAACTGCTCCGATTCAACCTTCTCCTTCAGCCGAAATTGATATCATCGGTTCCAGTTCCCACTCCCCATCTCCTACTAAAGTTACCACCGAGATCGCAAGCATACAAGGTGGAGATGAAGGCGACGAGAGCGCCGAGGCGCAAGCTTATGAAGTTGACGTCAGGAAACCGACTTCTGCAGGTAACCCTACTGACAATCTTGCCCAAGTAAACTGCTCATCTTTTTTTTACGAGCTTGATGAGCTTCTTGACTACTTCTTGAATCTCAGCGAACCTTTATCTCCTCTTTTTACTGACTTGAACTTTTTTCCTTCTGTAGAGAAAACATCGGGCATTGTTCAAGCTACCCCACCTCCAATTATTCCTCCTCCGTCTATTCAGTTGACTCCTCCTTCCGCCTCGCAACGGGATCACAAGAGGAGCAAATAGAAGCTCTTCAAGACTTGGACGATCCCATTGCTTCACAAGAACACAAAGGAGAAGAAACTGAAGGGAGTGAGAAGACTCCAGAAGCGACCGGTTCCGATGATGAACCATTAATTAAACTTCTTACTCCAGGGAGTGGGTCTTCCTCCAAGAAGAGAGGAAAGCAGGGAGTTTCCAAGAAGAAGAAGAATGGATCTTTAACTGGCGAAGAAAAAACGGAAGAAAGTCCCACTGAGCCCCTTTCTCCTTCATCCCCTACTCTTACAAGCCGGCCTAAGAAGTTGGTTATTCGGCTGGGTGCGGGCTCAAAAGGTGGACGGAAGAAGAAATGATGGCTCTGGTCCTGTGGCTTTCATATCGCTTTTTGCCTTTTTTGCATGTACTGACCGGAAATTGTGCGGGTACCGGCCCCCGTTTTCTTTATTTCGAAACTTGTATCTGTAAGAAATTGTAACAGAATTAAATAAAATGATTCTTTATTTGTAAAAACTTCTTGTTTGAATTTGAGAATGCAGTTATTATTCACTTTTATATAAGTTTCTTTGTATGATATTGCAGTGAGTTTGTGGTATACTGTTCGAGCGCAATTTTACCGATGTAGTTATACCATGTTGCCCCTATACCATAAGCTCATTGTAATATTTTATTTTATGATGAACTTGTACTTTTATTTTTTTTAAAGAATAATTATTCCATACTTGGAGGAATATTATTTCGTTAAAAAACAGAGTACAAATTCGTTTTTACGCTTCATCCTTCAAAGATATCACTTTTTCTTTTGTGCATATACACATTTTACCAAGTGAATTCTTCTATGTGGTAAAGCGGGCCTCTGAAGGGTACTTTGACTTCTTTCTGAGGAAGATTATTTTCCAGAATAGGTAAATCATTCTTCCTTTGAAAGTTAAAGTGTGCCTTTGATGAGGATTTTTTTTTTATACCACAGTAAAGGGCCTTTTGATTTTTATTTCTTTGAAAAGTTGCACCTCTGAGGAAGGCTTTTTCACGTTTCAACACCTGGAAGTTTTATTTCAATCTTGGTGAAACGTGTTCCTCCGAAGAGGTCTTTCTGCTTTATTGTGCCTCCGGGGAGGTCTTTTCATTTCTGCCTCTGGGAAGAGGTCTTTTATTTATTTATTTTTTATTTTTTTTGTTTTTTTTGTTTTGCATTTCTGCTCTGGTGAAGTGAAACTCCGTAGAGAGGCTGTTGCACTTCAACTCCTGGTGAAATGTGCCTCCGAAGAAGGCTTTGCTTTGTTTTGCATTTCAACTCTGGTGAAGTGAAACTCCGAAGAGCGGCTGTTGCACTTCAACTCCTGGTGAAATGTGCCTCCGAAGAGGGCTTTGCTTTGTTTTTCATTTCAACTCTGGTGAAGTGAAACTCCGAAGAGCGGCTGTTGCACTTCAACTCCTGGTGAAATGTGCCTCCGAAGAGGGCTTTGCTTTGTTTTGCATTTCAACTCTGGTGAAGTGAAACTCCGAAGAGCGGCTGTTGCACTTCAACTCCTGGTGAAATGTGCCTCCGAAGAGGGCTTTTGATTGCCTGGAAGTTACTCTCTCATGGTTGGAGGGTCATGACTCCTCCAATTTTTTTTATTGAGTAGAGAACTTTCTTTTTTGTGGCATATGCCTCGTTAGAGGTCTTTATCCTCCGAAAAGTTGTGCCTCCGAAGAGGGCTTATGCCTCCGAAGAGGGCTTTAGTTGTTCCTTGTCCACTTGCTTATGCCTTTTCAGCGATCCTCTATTTTTCTTTTCAAGCTCGCACTCCCTTCTCTTACAAGTAGTTTTTTTAATCCAAAGAAGTGTACTTCATTGCTAGGCAAGTTCGCGAGAAAGGGCA
The DNA here is from genome assembly GCA_030765085.1 of Allium cepa. NCBI lineage: Eukaryota > Viridiplantae > Streptophyta > Magnoliopsida > Asparagales > Amaryllidaceae > Allium > Allium cepa. Next base: position 946,356,199 of record CM060943.1, on the reverse strand, counting down.
TAAGCTTCTTAATTGGATGTTTGTTTGTTCAAACGATCTCAATTTATTAGCAAGGGCCCGTTTTCGGCGAAATCATTGGTCGTTCAATTGAAGCACTTCCTATCTAGGATTTGAATTCGGGGCTTTTGTGGCTCGAAATTTGTTTATTGAATGATAACAAGAATCAGCTGGACTTGTAACGTGCAAGTTTTATTTTCATTATCTGCAAAAATTTAAATCGACATTTCAGCAAAACATTTAATGTACTTTTCATATCGAAAATAAAGCAAACATGTAATAATAATAAGGAACACAAGATTTATAGTGGTTCGGCCAAGAATTTGGGCCTACATCCACTTTATAGTCTTTCATTATTCACTTGCATCGGCTTTACAATTGCTTTCAATTACAAGAATCATACATTCATAAAAATTTTTTTTTACAATATTTCAACAAAGCTTTCAAGTAAAGTATGGACGCAAGTGATCGCTGTTCCAAGCCCTTGGAATTTCATTTCCTTCGACAGTAGTGAGTTTGAATGTGCCGTCGAGAAGCTTCTGACCTATGACATATGGTCCTTCCCAATTTGGCCCAAACACACCTGTTGCCGTCATAATTTTCTTCAGGACTAGATCTCCAATTTCAAAGCTGCATTGGCGAACTTTGGAATTGAAATGTCTGGCTATCTTTTGCTGATGAGCTGCAATTCTGAGCTTAGCCTCTTCTCTTTTTTCATCAAGGAGATCTAGTGCCTGAAGCTGTAGTTTTTCATTCTCCGCTTGATTGAAATGGATGCTTCTATGTGATGGGACCTCTGTTTCTACCGGAATCATTGCTTCTGACCCGTATGTCAATGAAAATGGAGTATGCCCAGTCGCAGTTTTGTGGGTGGTTCTGTACGCCCATAGTGCTAGTGGTAGCTTATCGATCCAACCACCTTTTTCTCTCTCGAGTTGCTTCTTGATGGTTGACTTGATAATTTTGTTTACTGCTTCCACCTGCCCGTTTGCCTGCGGATGAGCCACTGCTGAGAAGCTTTTTCGGATTTTGAATCGCTTGCAAAAATCTTGGAATTCTTCACTTTCGAATTGAGTACCATTGTCCGTAATTATCTTTTGAGGCACACCATATCTGCAAATGATACTTTTAGTCACAAAATTTATCATCTTTTTAGAGGCGATCGTATTCAATAGTTCAGCTTCAGCCCATTTAGTAAAATAATCTACAGCAACAACGGCATATTTGATTCCAGATTTGGCAGTTGGTAAAGGTCATATAAGGTCTATCCCCCAGATTGCAAATGGCCATGGACTGACCATCTGTGTGAGTTAAGTGGAAGGTGCTCTAGGAATTTTGGCAAATCTCTGGCACTTGTCACATTTTCGGGAATAGTCTGCAGCATCTCGATTAATCTCTGGCCAAAAATATCCGTATCGGAGAACCTTTTTTGCTAAAGTTTGACCACCTAAATGATCACCACATTCTCCTCCACGTACCTCAGCCAGGATTGTTTTGGACTCTTCTCTGGATACACATCGAAGTAATGGCATTGAAAATCCCCGTCTGTACAATTGGCCATCCTGGACTATATAGCGAGAGGCTTTCCTCAGTAGCTTATGTCGTTCTTTTGAATTTTCCGATAAAGAGTCATTGAGCAGATATTCTATTATTGGAGTCATCCATGATTCTTGCTCCTGAGACACACTCATGATCTAATCAATATCCATCTCATTAATGCTTGGAGCCGACAGGACTTCCACTGGAGTTAACCCCAGAAATTGAGCTTCGCCTGTGCTAGAGTACTTTGCGAGGGAATCTGCTTTCGTGTTTTCTTCTCGAGGAATATGGCTTATCGTGTAATGATCAAAGTCACATAGAAGTTCCCAGGCCTTTGACAAGTAGGCAGGCGGATTTCCCCCTTTCGCTTGGAATTCCTTCTTGACTTGGCATACAACAAGCTGAGAATCACTGAAGATCTATAATGCTCGGATGTTTAGTTCTTTAGCAATTCTCAAGCTAGCGATAAGAGCTTCGTATTCTGCTTCATTGTTCGTTGAAGGAAATTCCAATCTTAGTGCATAGCATAATGACCGACCTTCAGGGGTTTCAAGTACAACCCCGGCTCCAGAACAGTAGTCATTTCTCGCGCCATCAACATACAACTTCCATTGGATTGGGGAATCATCGATCGTTTCCTCCCCACTGTTACCCTTATCTGTGAATTCTGCGATGAAATCTGCTAAAGCTTGTCCGTTGATTGCTTTTCGGGGGTGATAAGTGATGTCATATTGACTGAGCTCAATGTTCCACTTTAGAAGACGACCCGAAGTCTCAGGACGGAACAGGACTTGCTTTAAAGGTTGATCATTGAAGACTTTGATAGGATGAGCATGGAAATATTGCCTCAACTTCCTCGATGCAATCAGTAGGCAATAGGCGAGTTTTTCTAACTTGGAGTAATTCATCTCTGCCCCAGTGAGTCTTCTGCTGATATAGTAAACCGGATGTTGAATCCTATTGTCTTCTCGTATCAACGCTGCACTTAAAGCATGAGATGATACTGCCAAGTATATAAGAAGATCCTCACCATCGCCGGGCCTAGAAAGTATTGGAGGCGTTTCCATATGGCGAATCAATTCATCAAAAGCTTTTTGGCATTCGGGAGTCCAATCAAAGTTTTTCTTTCCTTTCTTTAGAGCGTCAAAGAACGGGATGCATTTATCAGTAGCTTTGGAAATGAACCGACTCAAGGCGGCGACTTCTCCGTTGAGACTTTGCAATTCCTTCTTCGTTCTAGGAGCTTTGACTTCTTTTAAGGCGGTAATTTGTGCTGGACTAGCTTCAATGCCCCTAGCGCTCACGATGAAACCTAGGAACTTTACGGACTCTACCCAAATGAACATTTTAAAGGGTTAAGCTTCATTCCGTATTTCCGAAGGACTGCGAACATTTCTGCTAAGTGTTCTATGTGATCCACTGCTTTCTTTGACTTTACTAACATGTCGTCGATGTAGACTTCCATAGTCTTGCCCAATTGCGGTTTGAACATAGCATTAACAAGTCTTTGGTAGGTTGCCCCCGCATTCTTCAGCCCGAAGGGCATAACTCTGTAGCAGTAAAGACCAACATCGGTGATAAAGCTCGTGTCCTCCTGATCTGGCTCATGCATCATGATCTGGTTATGTCCGGGGTAGGCATCCATAAAAGATAACAATTCATGTCCCGCTGTTCCATCTACCAGTTGATCGATCCTGGCTAATGGGAAGCAGTCTTTGGGGCAGGCCTTGTTCAGATTTGAAAAATCGATGCACACTCTCCATTTTCCGTTGGCTTTCTTAACCAGCACTGGATTTGAAACCCAATTCGGATAGGTAGATTCTTTGATAAAGTCATTCTCCATGAGCCGATCAACTTCTTATTTTAATGTTGCTGACCTTTCTAGACCTTGGGTTCTTCTTTTCTGTTTCACAGACGTAAACTTTGGATCAATATTCAGAGCGTGTACTGCAACTTCTGGGGATATCCCGCACATATCGGCATGAGTCCAAGCGAAAACATCCAAATTTGCTTTCAACAAAGATATTAAGATATTCTGAATTGACACATTAAGTTGTGAGCCCACATTCAACACCTTATTTGGGTCCTTTGGGTCAACAGGTACTGGTACTGTCGTTTCCACTGGTACCACTCTATTCTCCCCTGCACTGGCTTTTCTAGGATACATCTCTTTTCATGCTCCGCTGTGCTCGCCAGTGCAGGGTCCGCCCTGTAATTGCTACAAGGTTGGTTCTTTGATGCGGACTGGGATTGCCGCATCCTTTTCCATTTCTCTTTTCCTTGCCTCTCGCGGATCTGTCAGATAACACTCCAGCCCAGCATTTTGATCCCCTTTTATAACTCCTGCTCCATTGTCTGTGGGGAATTTAATGGTGAGACACCATGGGGCCAGAATAGCTTTGAACGCTGCAAGAGTTGGACGGCCAAGGAAAGCATTATAAGCGGAAAATTCGTCAACAATTACAAAAGTTTGCTTGCGGACTACTTTTCTTTCTCCCTCTGCGAGTTCTACAAGCAAATCAATGGTTCCTATCGGCTGCTTTGGCTCCCCAGTGAAGCCAGCGATTTTCTGTGACGAGGCTTGCACATCAGCCATAGGGATCCTCATTTGGTCGAATGTTTTCTTGAAGAGGATATTACAGGATGCGCCACAATCAATGAGAACTCTTCTGACAATAGCTGGCCCGATACCAGCCGAGATGACTAAGTGATCCAAGGTAGGAGCTTCAATACCTGTGGAATCCCTGGCTCTGAACACAATATCATCATTGAAAGTTCTTTGTTGTTTCAGGGGCGTAGCATCTTCCAAAACAAAGACATCTTCTTCGGCTGGTATATATTTCAAAGCCCGGGTATACCTTTCCATCTTACCCCAGCTCCAGCCTGCTGGGTGAGGTCCTCCCGTAATGACATTGATAACAGGCCTTCCGGATTCATGCCCTGTAGCCTTCTCACTTGTCCTGGGTTGATGAGCAGGAGCTTGTCGCCCCTGACTAGACGATGCAGGATTGCTGCTATTCTTTTCCACAAATTGCTGCAGCTTGTTTTCCCTTATCAACTCTTCAATCAAAATTTTCAATTGGCGACGTTCATCGATATCATGACCGGGTTGATTATGGAAGTGGCAGAACTTTCCGCTTTGTACAGCTTTTTTCCTGGTTCTCAGGACGGGAGGTTTAGGATAATCAACAGAATCTTTAGTGGCAAGGTAAATACGCTCTGGCATATCTGATAAAGGAGTATATTCCGATGGCTTGAAGGAACGAGGCTTCTTCAGATTTTTCTGTTTCTTCCCATCGTTATTTTCCCTTTTCTGTCCTACAGATTCATTCTTGCGTGGAGCAACAATGTTATCTTCAGCTTTTTCCAATACTGCCTTTACCGGTACAGGACGGCTTTCCAGACGTATGAACTCATCTGCTTTCTTGTAGAATTTTTCAAGGGAATTTGGTTCCTTCATGTTTAGCCATTTTCCAAATTCGCTCGACTTGTCGATGGCCGTCATCAGATAAGTCAAGATCATCCGTTGTTCTGCATTGTCTACCTCGGCCAGCGCTATATTAAAGCGATTCAAGAAAGATCTGATAGTTTCCCCTGGACTCTGTTCTAAACTTGACAACGACATGATATCTTTGGCTTTTGAAGCATATAGTCTTAACTGCTCCTTAAATTTCCGGGTTAGGTCAGAAAACTGATCTATAGACCGGATTGGTAGCTTGGTGAACCAAAGCAGAGCTACACCTTCCAAATATACAGGAAAATATCGACACTTTATTTCATCAGAATCTCTGGCACCTATCATGTGCCAATCATACTTATACAAGAATTCGTTCGGATCACTTGTCCCCTTGTAAGCTGGAATGGTTGGAGGGACGAACTTCCTCGGAAACTCAGCCTTTAAGATCCTTTCGGTAAACGGGGTTTTACTTGGAGCGAAACCCCATTCTTTCTCGTCTTCATCCCTTTGCATGCTCTCTTTCATGATTTGTCGAATCATTTCAGAAAGATACCCCTCATCATTTCGAGCTTTAGATCCACCAACTTCAGGAAGTGCCTGCTCAAAGGGGCTGGCAGACCTCTCGGGAACGTTTCTTTCTTCAGCATCATGAACGTTGCCGGCAAAGTTCCTTTCACTACTCATTGGTTGACGGTTTTCCCCAAGCAAATCGTTCAACCTATTCAAAATTAGAGCATTTTGGGCATTCTGAGCCTCCAATTGTGCACTTTGGGCATTTATCTGCTGGTTAAACCCTAAGATTACAGCATCCAACTCTGCTTTTGTAACCCCAACAGGAGGAGTGGCTTGATTAGGTACTGGGGAAGCGGAGGTTCCCTCCTGAACATTTCCAAATCTAACAGATCTACTCCTTCTCCCTGGAGCCATGATTTCGGATAAACTTCTAGTCTTCGGAGAGATTACATCGACAAACTTTCGTGGAGCAATGATGATAATTCGCCTGAGTTCAGTTCTCAGTGAAAGCACCAAAAATGTTAACGTGAAAATCCGACGCTAACACCCCAGTGTGTGCAAAAACGATGTGAAAGCACCACCCGTAATATGGGAATCAAAAAATAACAGCAAGTAACAAAAAATGCAGTAAATGTGCACAGAGTTTATAGTGGTTCGGCTTATGATCAAGCCTACGTCCACTTCAATCCTTTTTATTGCTGATCGGATTACAACTTATTACAATCTCTTTCAATTACAATCCAATTCAATTCAGAAAACAAGTAGCTAAGGAAAACTTCGTCGTGACAGAGTTCTTCGAATCCATGATTGAATGTGTTAAATTCCTGTGCGAAGTTGATCTAAGCGTCTTGCGTGTGCTTGAAGCGATGGAGTGTAGATTGCTTTGAAGATAGTGAAGCCTCAATCTCTTAAAGAAAATGATCCCCCCAAAAGTCCTTTTCTAGTTGGAGCTAGGGTCGTATTTATAGACATTTCTCGGAGTTAGGTCGTAACTCGTACACGACTCATGATAAGTCGTAACTCGTAGATGACTCATGGTAGGTCGTGGCCGACCTACTGGGTTTAGCTCATGGCTTGGTTCAAAATTATGCACCCATTTGAATGAATGATACAAGTTCTAAGTCGTTCCTGGGTTATCCAAATGCAACTTCCTTTATGCTATCATGAGTCGTACACGACTCATCATAAGTCGTAAATCGTCAACGAGTCATTTCATTACAGCATGGTATTGAACTTGTCTCCAAGTCTTAGGTCGTGAACGACTTATCTGCAGTTATAAGTCAGCAGCACTTAAGTGTTATTGACTCTTCCTTTCAGTGCTTTGAGTCGTCACTCCTTTAGGTCGTGGACTTTCTTAAGTCATAAGTACAATTCTTTAACTCGTGCAACTCCTCAATTGTTGAGTCGGTAACTTGCTGAGTCGTGAAGTACCTTGAGTCGGCCAACACCTTTAAGGCATTAAGGTTATAACCCGGTGAGTCGCTATCCCTATTGAGTCGTTAAGTCGGCAAACAGTTTAGTCGTCACTCATTTTTAGGTCGGCAATGAGCTAAGGCTACTGAGTCGTGACATTCCCTAATTCGCTTAGGTCTTAACCTGTTAGGTCGTTAGCTCCTTAACTCGTAAGCTCCTTAACTCGTAGACGCCTTAACTCGTAGACTCTTTGACTCGTAGACTCTTTGACTCGTAAGCTCCTTAACTCATGGTCGAAACGGGGTAAACACCAGATTCCTGCCAAATTGTACTAAGTTATACTATGACATGAGGACTATAACATATCAAAGATTTGGAGAAATTCACTACAAAATTAAAGAGCTATGATTTTTCAAACATAGCTCTTTTCAGCAAGCACAAAAAAAACAAGATTTTTTGGCTGTTTTGAACCAAGTATTTTCTATATCAAAACAGCTCATAATTTCATGAAAATTTTCGAAAACATTTTGCAAACCAACTTCTACAACATAGGGAAAATTTGGGGCAATTAGTTGTAAAAAAAAGAAGATATAATTTTTCTAAAATGATGTATTTTCGGTAAATACACAGAGGTCGGTTTTTGACCAATTTCAAGCATTAATTTAGCAGAACCAAACAATTGAAAGTTCAATGAAAATTTTCAGAAGCAATTAGCAGTCCATGTATTGCAAAATATCAAAAACTAAGGCTCATTGGGTACAAACTGAAGGTGATATGATTTTTCTAAGATGATGTATTTTCGGCCAGAAATCAGAGATTAGTTTTTGGCCAATTTCAACCAATAGTCTCCTATAGCAAAATAAATCAGAATTAAATGAAAATTTCCAAAAATGAAGAGTTCCTTGTCTACAACAACTTATGAAAAACTGAGATCAATTTGCTAGAAATTGGAAACGATACGGTTTTTCTAATATGACCTATTTTCGGCCAAAACACAAAGATCAATTTTCGGCCGACTTCAACCAATAATTTCTTATAGCAAAATAACTCGAAATTAAATGAAAATTTCCAAAATTATACTGCTACCCAAATACAACAACATATCAAAATCTGAGATCAATTCGCTTAAATTTGAAGAAGATATGATTTTTTCAATGTAGGGTTTTTTCAGCCAGCAAAACGGAAAACAAAGTCGATAATTTGAGCAATTCCATCAACAATTGATGGCACAATTCGATTTTTTTTCTTTAGCTTGCTGTAAGAAACCCTTACCTTTCTTACCACTTTATTTAGCAAAGGTTTCAGCAACAATATGATGGATTTAGAAAGGAAATGGCCTTCAAGTGCCTGTAGATTACAAAATAAAAACATGCAAGATGAAATAAAACATTATAGTGAATTCATAACTCAAGTTCTAAGATTTGTATGAAAAATCTTTGTATTAGATGGAGATTTCCTTTTTATTCCAGATTTAGTTGATTTGTCTTTGAATTTTTGCAGCAAATTGAGTGGGAATTTGATTTAGTTTAAGGAAGCCATTGTTTTTTCTTCTTATTTTTCTTTCTGAATGTTTTTGGAGAAGGAGGACAAATGATCTACGTACAGTAATATTCTTTTCTCAAGCAAGAAGGTTCTAGTAAAGGCTATTGGGTCAATTTTCTACCCAAATAAGCCCATGAGAAAAATATACTTAGTGGAATTGCAAGGTTTTGTATACATATTAACCTATTTTACACTATATTCATACAATACTACATTTTCAAGCTAAATAAAATACATAGATCAATTTGTTTTGAAATAAAATAGTTATTGTGACAAAATAAAATTTATTTTAACAATAAAAATAAAATTATTCACAATAAATCCCCAATTTAACATTATTTTACAATTTGCATAATTTAGTGTAAAAACACTATTTTTAAAGTATAACTTGATCAAAATTTATTCTCTTAGCCAAATAAATTTTAATATATCATTTTAACACTTTTAAAACCACAGAATAATATTTTTGCACAATATTTCATGTTTTATTTTATTAAAAAACATGTTTTCTTCATATTTTTCCTTTTATATTCAATAAAAGGCTAATATTGACAATAATTATCACATTAACTTAATTAAAATACAACAAATGACTAATTTCACTCCAATACCTCAAAATAATGTTTTTAAAACTTTATTTCCATCAATTTACATTTATTTAGACAATTAAATGTTGAAATACATCACTTTGTAAATTTATTAATTCAAATTCACCTAAATTCAAATATTTTCCATTTTATTTAACCAAAATACCAAACAATCAATTTTAAACCCAATTTTTAACTCCATATGGATTGTTTATTTGAAATACACAATTTAAACCAAATTTATTTCTTCATTACATTATATTTACAATATTAAATTATAACTATCATTATAATTTAATATCATCAGTAATCTCCAATACCAGGGTTATTACAGACTCCCCTCCTTAACAAAATTGCATCCTCGCAATTTCTAGAGGAAATGGCTGTAAACAACACTAAAGATACAATCATCGAAGGTTAAAGACAAGCTATATTTCCAAATCATTCGTACTCTCAATATAGAATGGTAGCAAGAAACAAGGAAAAACTCACTGGGTTAATTCAATGGCCTAACATATGCTAATATAGTGGTTAGCAAACCATCGAATTTTCCAAGCAACTCGAAAGAATTTCGAAGATCTCCCGTCTTGAATCAAAACTCGATAGGATGCTCAACAAATAATCAATTGAAAATGATTGATTGCTCAAAACTCTATGAATAGCGTCGTGATCAAACCCAATCAAACCCGAATTCTAAACAATAAAGAAGATCATCAACAAAATTTTCTGCATAATAATATGGAAAGAACATCCTCGTAACAAGATAAACACAATATACAAGATTGATAGATCGCAAGATGGCTTCTCACAAGGCCACCCACTCGAACGACCGTGAAAAAATGCACGTCGTTAATAATAGCTCAAAGATAGAATATACTCAAGAAATAAGGATATAGGCTCGAATTAACTTTTAATCCAACATATTTAGAATTTTTAAATTTCAGCATCTTTTAAATTTTAAATCTCAATTTCCAACATTTGAAAATTTTCAAACTCTTTACTATACTACTTAGTAAGTAATTTTAAAACTAAAATTAAAAGTCCAAGTTTCTTCTCTTACTTCAAAATTAATTTGCAAAGAAATTTGTAAATCCATAATATTATTCCTCAAAGTAAATTAAGGGTTTAAATTCTCTTTAGTCTTTCTATTAATCCACTTAAATAGTTTTAAAGAAACAATCTTCAAATTCTCGTATAACTCTTCTCTTAAACATCCAATGTATATAATATAGATTCTAAAATCTCAAAATAGACTTCCAATAAAGCACGACAAAAAAATATACATATATATAATCTCATTTATATCCTCATCTTTATAATTTAAAATATAAATAAATGGAATTGCCTCGCCATTGAGTCTCTAATAAATAAATATAACTTTTGGCTACAGAGTTGATCGAACGATCAAAACTGCCTCGCCACTCTATTACTCATCTCAAAAATAAATGGGTGCAATTACCATTCAAAAATAAATTTAATATTTAATCTCAAATATTATTTTCAGAATCTCATTTTTTTTAAATCACAAACCATCGTGTCTATTTGCCTCATCATAGCATTTAGGAGATTCCTATCGATAACGTTGATCAGGCGTATCGACAAGAACTCTTAACTACTTGATGGACAACCCAACACTCTCAAATTATTTCTATAAAAGTAATATTAATCTTATAAAATATATTCTCAAAATATTCTTTGATTTTTTTTTTAATATATCTCAAAGCTCAAATTTCTCTTTAAAACTCATATTTATTTAGCTTCAAAACTCAAACAAAAGAACATTGAGAGAATGCATCGAGATATTCCTAGAATACTCGATTCACAAAATCAACAGAAGGAAATGGAGTCTTCGTCAACTCCTACAAGATGACAAGCCGCTCATAGAAATTACCAAGACACAAGATAAGCAAGATATTCTTCTCGAAGGAGAAGAAGCACACAAATAAATAATCATTACTTTAAACAAAGTTATGCTACAAAGGATAACACCGATTGAGTATCCGAAAAAGGATAACTCAAAGAAACTGAATAATAAACTCAATCAAGCTCGAACAATCAAGGTACTCACCCATTCCTTAGTGGAAGTCCTCGTGGAAGGATAGCCGATGGATAACAGCAAGGAATAAGGTTAATTTAAAACTCAATTGGCCGATTGGATATCAAACCCAAATGGACTCATCAAAACTCAACAAGGCCACCTTGACTGGAATTCGAGATATGTCATCAACATCTCGATACTGAAGAGTGAATTCAGAAGCTTTGGAATCGTCATTAACATTCCATAGTGACAGAAATAATGAACCAATAAAAATAGGAAATCTAAATATACAACAGCATCTATAAAACAAAGGATTGGACTTAATATCAAATAAGACAATCCATCTCAAATCAAATTCATCTCAAGATTGTGAGTAACAAACAAATACTCAAAAAAGAAACATCAAAAATAAAAATCTCAGAATGCTCACAACGAGCCAATCGCTGTGGATCCCTTCAATAGGGTTCACAACTCTCAAAGGAATGCAACAAGAATGCTCAAAGAAATCAATCAGCTCCATCGATACGAATTCACTCGTATCGACAAAAATGAGAATAGAATAATCCTAAATAAGATTATTTATAAGATAAGATGACATCAAAATCTTTTATGGAATGCTATGGAATATAATCAACATTCCTAGACATATTCCTTTCTATCTACCCCAAAAGAATTAAAAAGGAACACGAATCAAAACAGGGATAGAGGCAAGGCAATGTCAATGTGAAACCGATCATGATTAAGGGATGATGTATATGGATGTATTATATCTGATGTATGGTATCTCATATGTTGTTCTGTATATATTACATTATATTCAGAAACTTTGCTCAGATACCAAGCTCTAACGCCCCACCCCGAGACCTACATTAGTAAAGAGAATTACTAAGTAATCATGTCTACTAATGCAGAGAATAGGGCTGGTTAAAGGCGACCATCATAGTAATACGTTAGTTAAGAACTAAGCATGTCAATTATGTCCTGATTTTTTTCCATTACCTCATAAGTGGTAGACACGCTTAGTCCATAACTAATGCACACTATGGTGGATTCGGACCATTTCAGAAATAATGTAATATACATGCAGATAGAAAACATCAGTCACAGAACAGCAAACCCAGATCAGAGTGTGTATATATATATATGTGTGTTTGTATGTATGTATGTATATACATACATCACCATACGTCTCCATAATAATACATCATATATAAGTAGCATGGACTACCGAATCACATATAAACCCATCCCACAAAATAATATACAATAAGGCACATAAAAGCTGACGACTCAAAACGACATCCAAGCCAAAATGATAAGTCCAACAAAAGCGATCAAGCTGATCCAAGAAGTGGAGCAATCCAAACTAACCTGCAACTCGGTCTGACCCGAGTGAAAAACACACGGGTCAGGCAAGCTAAACTTATCAGAAGTAAGGATCTCAATAACAAGCGGAATGGTGAGAATCACTCCGTTGTTGCCAACGGAACGACATGTTATTCATCATATCATTTATAAGAAAGGGGCATTGGGGATTCATCTATCTATTTCAAAGGAATTCAATAAGTAACATGCGTATGGTTTCTCTTAAGGACATCTCTAAATAAAGTGCATAAGGAATGAGAACCATATAATAAATTCATAAAGAAACATCAAATCATCATAATCTACCATGAGAACTCAATAAGAGTTAAAGGAAATCATAATCGAAATCACCATATAGCTTAATATAAATGTAGCCCATTTCATACTTAAGGTCGTATTCATATAACAACATCACAAAGAGGAGAAATCGAACATAGAAAACTTCATAGAAAATTGCACGTGCTTTTCATCTTGACTAGTACTACTATTATTTGGTACCATACATCATGATGACTTGGGGTCATTAACATCTTAGCATCGTGATCATCTTGATTGACTATAGTCAAATATCGTGATGACACCCAAATCATAAAATCCGAGCAAAGCATCATGATGATTGGAATCTAGTAATTACTTCAAGAACATCGTAATGATTCCAATCTTATACTCGGTTTGTAGTACTAATGATATCTTGAATGTGTCACAACATCTCGTATAGGAACCCAATGGTTGTTAATGTGCGTCCCATACTATACATTCGCACCTATTGGTTTACTAATCGTCAATCGATGCCACATTAGAAAACATTCATAAAAATCCAAATCAAACTTACACCGCCTCATCTCATTGGCGAGTGTAAAGCACCCAACTCATCATGTCTCATACTTTGATGAGTTTAAAGTGACATCAAGACTTGTCTCATTTCATCGACAAGTAAAAGTCCATCTTAAACATCACAACCATCATCAATTCATCATAACAACCCCATCTCATGTCCTCGGCAGGCAAAAATATCATAAAACAGTACCTCAAAGCCAATTCGACAGTACAAGTCCGATATTAAGGGATGGGGCGAAAACACATGTCCCATACCACGTATTTTTGCCAAATCGTTTAATTCTCATTCTCATATGTCGAAAATCATCTAACTAGGCTATAATATATCTAGAAACATTCTATAGAGAAAACAGGATTTTTAAACAATTTTTAGAAATTTTTATGTAAGTTTTAAAAGGAAAAATCTATTTATCAAATAGATTATCTATATATAAAATACATTTAAAAAATGAATAATTGCTTAAAAACCCTTTAAAATGTTTTGAAAACATTTATTTAGTTAACCATAATTTATAAATAATTTTCAGAAACTTATTCCAAACAAAAATCAATTAAAACCATCAAATTCTTCAAATACCGATATTTATCGATATTTAGATTAAAATAGAATTTAAATAAAATTAAAATTCTAAAAATTTCCAAATTCAAGCTAATCCATTATCGGATAATAATACTAAATATTCATCATTAAACTTATTCGAACAATATTTAAAATCATCGAAATTTGTAGTGAAGCAATTAATGAAAGCGCAAATAGGAGCAAAAACAATCTACCCAACAACTGAGTTTTTGGCTCACTTTGGACAGTAATTTGGGTTACCAAAGCAACCCAGATTCCTGCCAAATTGTACTATGTTATACTATGACATGAGGACTATAACATATCTAAAATTTGGAGAAATACACAACAAAATGAAAGAGCTATGATTTTTCAAACATAGCTGTGATGACCCGGAAATGTTAACAACTTAAATTGAAATTGTTAATTGATTTTTAAAATATTTAAAGGTTAATTTTAACTTGAATTCAAGATATCAATATTTGCTTGATAATTAAATCATTGAATTATATAGTTTAAATATTGAATTTAATAATTGAAAATTTGGGTAAATGGTTGAATCTGAAATTGTTAACTCCTATGCTCAACGACTCAAAAAGGGCTCACGACTTAAGGAAACTCAGCGACTTAAAAGGATGTCGACCCAACAGCTTGCCGACTTAACTGCCCTAAGAGAATAGACCGACTCAATACCTTAAGTAAGTTGCCGACTCAGAGTACTTCACGACCTACGACTCAAGGTATGGACGACCTTACGATTTAACGAGTTGAAGGACTTGGTGACTTACGACATAGGGAAGTCTACGACTTAACGGTTTAAAAGAGAAGGGATGCTTCACGACCTAACGCATCCACGACTTAAGGTCTTTACGACTTAAGGGAGTATAAGTCTACGACTTAAGGAAGTCCACGGCTCAAGGACAGGATGACGTAACTATTCAAGAGATGGCACGACTTAAGAAGGAAATGAGTTAACGACTTAAAGCTATCCGCGACTTACGACCTAGCATGTGTCGTGGGCGACTTAGCGAATGAAGCGCTGCTCCTTACTTAACACGGTGGCCCCTTAACTCGTACACGATTCAAGACTTGGGCTATTATCCGAAATAAGCAAGCTTACTAGTTAAGCCACGACTCACGACCTAGCTTGAGTCGTCCACGACCTAAAGCTACTAAGTAAAAGACCGATGCCGCGTTACTTATACAAGAGGATGTTGACTCGTGGGCGACTTATACAAGTGAATCTTTGTGAGACCATGGGGGCTAAGCCAGATAAGTTGGCCACGACCTATCATAAGTCGATCACGACTTACGACCCAAGGGGGAAATTTCCCTATAAATACAAACCAACCTCAAGCATGAAGGGGACTTTTGGACAATCTCTTCAAGCGCCAATACTCTGCCAGTTTCTAAAGTAACTCTACACTTGAAGTTTCGAAGAACACTACAAGCTACTTTGAAAGACTTTCACACATCCGATATGGATTCGAAGACTTTCATCTACATCGAAGCTTAAGCTACTTGCTCAAAGTTTTTTGTAACCAAAGAGATTTGTACTTGAAGAGCATTGTATTGTTAACAAGATCAGTAATAAAGATACCTAAAGTGGACGTAGGCTACTCCTTAAGCCGAACCACTATAAAATCGTTGTTTCTTACTGTATTTTATGTTATCTTAGCTGATATTCTGTTCCCGAAGCATCGGGTGGTGCTTTCACACTCACATTTCACACACCGCGGTGTTAGCGTTCGATTTCTAGCGTTAACATTTTTGGTGCTTTCACTGAGAATTGAACTCAAGATACTTCCATCATTGCTTCGCAAAGGTTTGTTGAAAGGATTTCTTTTAAAACCAGAAGTTTATTGGAAATAATGGCTCTTGGGAGAAAACGAAGTTCTGTAAGATCCGACAATGTTCAAGAGAATACCACTACCTCTCCTCCTTCAAGTCAAGAAGCTTCAACTGTTGGGGTTACGCGAGAAGAATTGGACGCCGTAGTTTTGGGGTTGAATCAACAATTGAATGCCCAGAATGCACAATTGGAGGCTCAGAACGCCCAGAACGCCCTGATCTTAAGTAAGTTGAATGATCTACATGGGGCAAACCGTCAACCGGTTAATAATGATGGAAACCCTACCGTGGGAGTTCAGGATGTTGAAGGGAACATTTCTCAAAGAGCCGCAGACCCTTGGAAAGGACACCTCCCCAAGCTGGAAGATCAGGGCCGCAGCCGACCCTCCGTGAACGATTGTCAAGACAGAATTCAGAGAGAGTGGCTGATGTTTGCCCTCTAGAGCCTCTAAATGATGAAGAGTATTTTTCGGGTATGGTTCGTCAAATCATGAAGGAAAATATACGAAGAGACGAAGATGAGAAAGAGTGGGGTTTTGCTCCAAGCAAAACTCCATTTACTGAAAAGATCTTGAAGGCAGAGTTCCCAAGGAAATTCGTTCCCCCTACTATTCCGGCTTACAAGGGGACGAATGATCCTAACGAGTTTCTGTATAAGTACGACTGGCATATGACGGGTTCCAGAGCGTCTGATGAAATCAAATGTCGATATTTCCCGGTATATCTGGAAGGTGTGGCTCTATTGTGGTTTACAAAGCTGTCGGTCAGGTCCATTGATCAGTTCTCCGATTTGACCAGAAAATTTAAGGAGCAATTTCGATTGTATGCTTCAAAAGCAAAGGATATAATGTCGTTGTCAAGTCTAGAGAAAAATCCAGGAGAATCCATCAGATCATTTTTGAACGTTTTAACATAGCACTGGCTGAGGTAGATAATGCTGAGCCACGTATGGTCCTAACATACTTGATGAGAGCGATTGTCAAATCGAGTGAATTTGGGAAATGGTTTAAAATGAAAGAACCAAACTCACTTGACAAATTCTACAAGAAAGCGGATGAATTCATGCGTTTGTAGAGCCTCCAAACACCGGCTAAGGTGGTATCAGTAGAAGCTGGGACTAGTGGTGCTGCTTTGAACAAGAAAGAGCCCAACACTCAAAAATGGGGAAATGATGGTGGAAAGAAACCGAGAGATGCTAAGAAAGGTCGTCCTTTCAATTTCACGCCCTTGACCGATACCCTTGAGAACATCTTGTTTGCAACCAAGGATGATGTCAATTATTCGACACCGCCTAAAATGAGAGTGGGAAATAAGATGGAAAAAATTGGAAGGTTCTGCCAGTTCCACAACCAACCCGGCCATGACACCAACGAATGCCGTCAGTTGAAAGTGGTAATTGAACAACTTTTGAAAGAGGACAAGCTCCAACAGTATGTGAAAAGGAATAGAAATGCCCCATCCTCGTCGACTCAAGGACAACAAGTTCCCACTCACCGTCCGAGCTCAAGTGAGAAGGCCGTAGAGCATGAATCGGAAAGACCTGTCATCAATATAATAACTGGAGGGCCTAACCCAACAGGCAAAAGCTGGGGCGAGATGGAAAGGTATGCCCGGGCCTTGCGGCATGTACCGGCTGAAGAGAATGTTTTTGTTTTAGAAAATGGTGCACCTTTAAAGCAACAAAAGACTTCCACAGACGATGTTGTATTCAATGCCAGAGATTCTTTGGGTATCGAGGCTCCTACCATAGATCCTTTAGTCATATCTGCTGGTATTGGGCCGGCTACTGTGAGAAGGGTTCTAGTTGATTGTGGAGCGTCATGCAACATTCTCTTCAAGAAGACCTTTGATCAAATGAAAATTCCAATGGCTGACGTTCAAGCTTCATCACTTAAGATTGCTGGGTTTGCTGGAGAACCCAAGCAGCCGATTGGGACTATAGATTTGTTTGTGGAACTTGGAAAAGGGCTGAGGAAGGTGGCTCGAAAGCAAACCTTTATAATTGTTGAAGAATTCTCTGCCTACAATGCCTTTTTAGGCCGACCAACTCTTGCTGCATTCAAAGCTATTCTTGCCCCATGGTGTCTGACTATAAAATTCCCCACAGATAATGGAGTTGGTGTGATTAAAGGAGACCAAGATGCGGGGCGAGAATGTTATCTTACGGAGTTGCGTGAATCAAGGAAAAGAGAAACGGGAAAAGGTGCGGCATCTCCAGTCCGCATCAAAGAACCAACCTTGTAGCAATTACAGGGTGTACCCTGCACCGGTGAATGTAGTGGCACATGAAGAGAGATGGATCCAAAGAAAGCCAGTGCATGGGAGAATAGGGTAGTACCCGTAGAGGTAACGGTGCCCGTGCCCGTTGACCCAAAAGGCCCAAACAAAGTGCTAAATGTGGGTTCACAACTCAACACAACATTTCAGATTGTTCTTATTTCATTTTTGAAGGCAAATTTGGATGTATTCGCTTGGACTCATGCTGACATGTGTGGAATATCCCCAGAGATTGCAGTACACACTTTGAACATTGATCCAAGGTTTACACCCGTGAAACAGAAAAGAAGAACTTAGGGTCCTGAGAGGACGGCAGCGTTGAAGGAGGAAGTGGATCGGCTCATGGAGAACGGTTTCATCAGAGAATCTACATCCAAATTGGGTATCAAATCCAGTGCTGGTTAAAAAATCTAACGGGAAATGGAGAGTATGCATTGACTTTTTGGATTTGAACAAAGCATGCCCCAAAGGCTATTTCCCGCTGCCCAGGATCGATCAGTTGGTGGGTGGAACAGCGGGGCATGAATTATTATCTTTTATGGATGCATACTCCGGATATAACCAGATTATGATGCATGAGCCAGATCAAGAGGACACAAGCTTCATCACAGATGTTGGACTCTACTGCTACAAGGTCATGCCTTTTGGACTCAAGAATGCAGGGGCAACTTACCAAAGGCTTGTTAATGCCATGTTTAAACCGCAGATTGGCAAGACAATGGAAGTTTATGTTGATGATATGCTAGTAAAGTCTAAGAAAGCAGTGGACCACATGAATCACTTGGCAGAG
Source organism: Allium cepa (assembly GCA_030765085.1). NCBI lineage: Eukaryota > Viridiplantae > Streptophyta > Magnoliopsida > Asparagales > Amaryllidaceae > Allium > Allium cepa. Next base: position 946,337,434 of record CM060943.1, on the reverse strand, counting down.
ATGTTCGCAGTACTCCGAAAATACAGAATGAAGCTTAATCCCTTGAAATGTTCATTTGGAGTGGAGTCCGGAAAGTTTTTGGGTTTCATTGTGAGCGCTAGGGGCATTGAAGCTAATCCTGCTTAGATCACTACCCTGAGAGAGGTCAAAGCTCCTAGAACGAAGAAGGAGTTGCAAAGTCTCAATGGAAAGGTTGCTGCCTTGAGTCGGTTCATTTCAAAAGCTACTGACAAATGCATTCCATTCTTTAATGCTCTGAAGAAAGGAAGAAAAAACTTTGAGTGGACTCCTGAATGTCAGAAAGCATTTGAAGAGTTGGTTCGTCATATGGAAGTGCCTCTGATACTTTTGAAGCCTGACAATGGTAAAGATCTCTTTATATATTTGGCAATTTCATCTCATGCTCTCAGTGCAGTGTTTGTACGGGAAGACGCAAGGATTCAACGCCCAGTCTATTATATCAGCAAAAGATTCACTGGGGCACAGATGAACTATTCATGGTTAGAAAAGCTCGCCTATTGTTTGTTGATCGCATCAAGAAAATTGAGGCCATATTTCCAAGCTCATCCCATCAAAGTCCTCACTGATCAACCTCTAAAGCAAGTCCTATTCCGTCCTGAGACTTCAGGTCGTCTTTTGAAATGGAATATTGAACTCAGCCAATATTACATCACTTATCATCCCCGGAAAGCAATCAATGGACAAGCTTTAGCAGATTTCATCGCAGAATGTACGGATAAAGGTGATAGTGAGGAAGATGCCACAAATAACATCCTAATACAATGGAAATTGTATGTCGATGGTACAAGGAATGATTATTGTTCCGGAGCAGGGGTTGTCCTTGAAACCCCAGAAGGGCGATTGCTATGTTATGCACTGAGACTAGAATTTCCTTCGACAAATAATGAAGCAGAATATGAATCCCTCATCGCTGGTTTAAGAATCGCTAAAGAACTAAACATCAAGGCATTATAGATCTTCAGTGAATCTCAACTTATTGTCTGCCAAGTCAAGAAGGAATTTCAAGCTAAAGGAGGGAATCTACCCGCCTGTTTATCAAAAGCCTGGGAACTTCTTCAAGATTTTGATCGTTATTCAATAAACCGTATACCCCGAGAAGAGAATATGAAGGCGGATTCTCTCGCAAAGTATTCAAGTACTGGTGAAGCTCAACTATTGGGACTAATTCCCGTCGAAGTCTTGTCAGCTCCGAGCACAGATGAAATGGATGTTGATTGGGTTATGAATGTATCCCAAGAGCAAGAATCATGGATGACTCCGATATTTGAATATTTGCTCAATGGTTCTTTTCCAGAAAGTTTAAAAGAACGAGAGAAGCTAATAAGGAAAGCCTCCAGAAATATAGTTCAAGATGGCCGTTTGTACAGACGAGAATTTTCAATGCCATTACTCTGATGCGTGACAAAGGAAGAAGCTAAGACAATTCTGACTGAAGTATACGGAGGGGAATGTGGGGATCATACAGGTGGTCAAACTTTTGCAAAGAAAATCCTCTGTTATGGATACTTTTGGCCAGAAATTAATCAAAATGCTGCTGACTATTCCTGAAAGTGTGATTAATGCCAGAGATTCGCCAAAATTCCTAGAGCACCTTCCACTGAGCTAACACAAATGGTCAGTCCATGGCCGTTTGCCATCTGGGGAATAGATCTCATTGGGCCTTTGCCGACTGCCAAATCGGGGATTAAATATGTTATCGTTGCTGTTGATTATTTCACTAAATGGGCTGAAGCTGAACCATTGGCTGCTATTACCTCTAAGAAAATGATAAGTTTTGTGACTAAAAATATCATTCGCATGTGTGGTGTGCCTCGGAAGATAATCACAGACAATGGTACCCAGTTTGAAAGTGAGGAGTTCCAAGATTTCTGCAAACTATTCAAGATCCGAAAAAGCTTCAGCAGTGGCTCATCCGCAGACAAACGGGCAAGTGAAAGCAGTAAACAAAATCATCAAATCAACCATCAAAAAGCAGCTGGAAAAAGAAAAAGGTGGTTGGGTCGATAAGTTACCGCTTGCACTATGGGCATATAGAACTACCCACAAAACTGCGACTGGGCATACTCCATTTTCATTGGCATACGAATCAGAAGCGATGATTCCAGTGGAAACTGAAGTCCCCTCACACAGAAGGATCCACTTTGATCAAGATAAGTATGAAAAACTGCAACTGGAAGCGCTTGACCACCTTGATGAGAGAAGAGAAGAGGTAAGCTTAGAATTGCAGCTCATCAGCAAAGGATAGCCAGGCACTTCAATTCTGAAGTTCGTCAACGCAGCTTTGAAGTTGGGGACCTAGTCCTGAAGAGAATTATGACAGCCACAGGAGTGTTTGGGCCAAACTGGGAGGGGCCATATGTCATAGGCACGAAACATCTTGATGGCACATTCAAACTCACAACTGTCGAAGGAGAACCAATCCCAAGAGCTTGGAACAGCAATCATTTGCGTCCATATTTTACTTAAAAACTTTGCTGAAATGTTGTAAAAGAATTACGAATATATGATTCTTGTATTGAAAGCAATTGTAAAGCAAGTGAATAATGGAAAGCTATAAAGTGGATGTAAGCCCAGCTTTTGGCCGAACCACTATAAATCCTGTGTTCTCTACTACTATAAACTGCTTTGTTTTATTCCGACATATAAAATACGTTAATTGTGTTACTAAAATGTCGATTTAATAATGCAGGCCATAAAAACAAAGCTAACCCATCGCAAGACCAAGCGATCTCCGACATCACCCTGCAAGCAAACGCTAAACCATTCAAAATTTCCACAATCAAATCCTACGAAAGAAGTGCTTCGAACAAAAGTTAGCGATGTGGATGGAAGTGGACCATTTCTAACTAACTGCAAATGTTTGTACACACGAGCATCCAGTTAAATAGTCTGTGTCTACCACCACCAACACGTTTAACTACAAAGTATATTTCTTTAGATAAGGAAGGTTATTGGCAACTAAAAAGGGATGATACTTGGAAAAGATAACGGGGATCGCTGGCATGAATAGATGGCAAAGAGACATGGGCAAGCAAGCATCAAACAGCAAAAGACCTCTTCGGAGGCACAAGCCCTCTTTAGAGGCACAACTCTTCGGAGGATAAAGACCTCGAACGGGCCTCGCCAGAAAAAGAGAGTTCTTTCTCGATATAAAGTTGCGGACTTATCGGTGATACACTCCCGTGAATCCGTCCAACTAAGAGAAAGAAACTCCAAACTTCCGGGCAAAAGCCCTACTTAGAGGCACACGTTTCACCGAGATTGAAATAAAACTTCCAAATGTTGAAACGAGAAAAGCCCTCTTCGGAGGCCCATTTCACCACAGTTGAAATGCTAAAAGACCTCGAGCGGGCCTCGCCGGAAAAAGAGAGTTCTTTCTCGACATAATGTAGCGGACTAATCGGTGATACACTCCCGTGAATCCGTCCAACTAAGAGAAAGAAACTCCAAACTTCCAGGCAAAAGCCCTACTCAGAGGCACACATTTCACCGTGATCTGAAATAAAATTTCACACGAGTCGAAATGTGAAAAGCACTCTTCGGAGGCCAGCTTCCCAGCGAACAGGGAAAAAATTAAAGCCTCTCCCAAGAGGCAGAAACAAAAAGACCTCTTCCCAGAGGCACAAGCAAACAAAAAGACCTCTTCCCAAAGGCACAATCAAACCAAAAGACCTCTTCCAAGAGGCACAATCAAACAGAAAGACCTCTTCGGAGGCACATGTTTCACCGAGATTGAAATAAAACTTCCAAGTGTTGAAATGTGGAAAGCCCTCCTCGGAGGCACAACTCTTCGGAGGCACACGTTTCACCGAGATTGAAATAAAACTTCCAAGTGTTGAAACGTGAAAAAGCCCTCCTCAGAGGTACAAATTTTCAAAGAAGCATTTCATCAGAAATGCAAAACAAAGATCAAAAAGATCTCACCGAGGCGCAATATAAAAAAAGGAAGCCCTCTTTAAATGCACACTTTAGCTTTCAAAAGAAGATTGGTTCATCTATTCTTTAAAATACTCTTCCTCAAAAAAGTTAAAGTGCCCTTCAGAGGCCCGCTCTACCACATAATTGAATTCGCTTTATAAAAATGTATACATGCAAAAGAAAAAGTGATATCTCCAAAGGGTGGAGCATGAAAACTCATATGAAACGAGCTGTACTCTATCTTCAGCAGAATAATATTCCTCCAAGTATGGAATAATTATTCTCCAGAAAATAAGAGTACAAGTCCCCTCAAAGTTGAAAATATTGCAACGAGCTAATGGTATAGGGGCAACATGGTATAGCCACATTGTACAAGTTCTCTCAAATACAGACAGAAGTTTGTACAAACAAAAAGAATCATTTTATTCAATACTGTCGAAATTCTGTACAGGTACAGGTTTCAGAATAAAAAGAAAAAGAAAAGCGGAGGCCGGTACCCGCACAATCTCCGATCAGTACATGCAAAAAGCAAAAAGTAAAAATAAAGTGAAGCAGGGCCCGTTACTTCTTCTTACCACCACCTTTAGAGCCTTCACCTGACCTAATAGGCAGCTTTTCAGGACGGCTTGGGAGAGTCGGGGATAAAGGAGAGAGGGATACTGCCGGATCAACCTTCGCTTCCTCTTTAGAAACAAGAACGCTTTTCCTTTTCTTCTTGGAAGTGGTACGCTTCCTCCTCCTCCTTGAAGAAAACTCACTTCCCGGGGTAAGAAGAGCAGCCAGTTTTACGTCATCAGAAATAGTACACTCTGGGGATTTGTCGCCTCCTTCAAGTCCTTCGTCCTTCTGCTCCTGCGAAGAGGTTGGATCATCCAAGCCTTGAAGGGATCCTATTAATTCTTCCTGTGATCCCGGTTGGGATATAGGAGTGATTTGAGGGAATGGAGGCGGGACAGATAGAGGAGGAGAATTCTGTGTGGCACTTGGCCTTTTTGCTACATAAGAAGAAAAGCCAAAAATATTAGTATCTCCCGTAAAGAAAGGAGATAGCGACTCATTGAGATTTAAGAAATAATCAAAAAGTTCGTCAAGCTCATGAGGAGCAAACAAACAGTCCACTTGGGCAAGATTAACAATAGAGTTACCTGGAGAAGTCGGCTTCCTAATATCAACCTCATAAGCCTATGCTTCGGCGCTCTCTTCGCCTTCATCTCTACCCTGCGTGCTTGTGATCTTAGTTGTAACTTTAACAGGGGATGGAGAATGAGAACCAGAGCCTGTGATGTCAACATCGGCCGAAACCGAAGGAGGGACGGGGGCAGTTAATGGTGCTTCTTACACAAAGTGCTACTCCCCTACCTCAGCTCGTGCTTTGGCAAGCTGCTCTTTTCCCCGGGCTAGGGCAGCTCTGGCGTCATCATCTAGAAAGTGTTCTGCAAGAGATGCTTCAACATAGCCGGCGCCTGTACCTCCAAGCATGTCAAGAATTGACTCCTAAACCTCGGCCAGGGTAATCTCATACTTCGGTCCTAAGAATGAAAGGCTCCCGCGCCCCATAACGCTATGCACGTAGAAGTCAAATAAAGTGGAGTTGACATTGGCTTTAGTCGCCTCATGCGACTGTTCGACAGCCTTCCTTCCAGCGATAGCTTCATCACGTTCCTTCTCGGTCTTTGATAATTGGGCCTTTAGCCTCATAATCTTCAAATCCTGGGAGTTGACCTTCTCCCGTAACTCTACAACATCGGCACGATACCTTCCTGTTGTGTTCTGCTTAGCCTCAAGTTCTGCCTCGGCATGTCGCTGAGCAGCGTGAGCATCGCGAACTTGCTTTTGAAGTACTTCTTCTTTTTGAGTATATGAGGTAGAAGAAGTAGCAAGCTCTTGTTTAAGTTTCTCAACTTCTGCTTCAAGCTTCTTGTTGTAATCAACAATGTTCCTCATCTCAGTATCATGTTGGCTTAAATTTTTTTGCCACTCGGCCTTATCATTTTCCATGGTCAGCATGGCCTCTATATTCACGCGGTTGACCCTTTGAAGCTCATCAACAAGCTTTTTCCACCCTGACATCCGCTCGATATCAAGTCTAATAGCATCAAGATTTTGCAGCATTGCTTGTTTGTCAATAGGGACCAAGTCAAGATCGAACCGCACTCCCTTTAGGCACCAGTGCGGGAACCGGCTTGGCAGAGTAGCCGGGCCTGGTCCAATTCGGAATTTAGGCATGTTGACTATTGTCTGAATGTTTGTCTTCCCAAGAGCAGGAGAGCCAAAAGGGATGTCAAGTGAGACGGGGGCAGTGGCCTTTTCAGGAGTTGTAGATGCACGCTTTTCGGGAGTTGTAGATGTCAACTATATTACTTTTTCCCTGGTCGTCATGCGACTTTCTTTTATGAGAGTCGTCACCTCTCTGGGAAGAATCATGGTGCTCCTCCCTTTCTCTCCTATCATAACACTCTTCTTGAGCCCTCCTCTCCTGAGCCTTTCGAGCGGTTCTCTCTTCGTCAGTTTCTCTGTAAACAGGAAGGTAGCGCCTGTAGTCATATTGACTACGCCTCCCGTAGCGCTGAAAGTCATCATAATAAGAGCCACTGCGTCCCATCGGAGAATCTGAAATAAAAAAAGACAAGTCTTAAAAGTCTTCAGAGAAAAGAGGTTAAGTACGAATAAGTACTGAAAATCCTATGTGTGCGTGGTGTGCAAACTACAAGCGTCAGGCTACAAACCACTCTTCGGCACAGGGGTGGTCGTGACTTGAGTGGCAGGTGTCAAAATTTGATGAAAAGTGGATGTCGCCTCGAAAACAGGAGAAGCAGCTTTAGGAACATCATCTTTAAAAAGTTCCTGCGAAGTTATGATCAGGTCGCTTAGCCCCTCAAAAGTATCATCACCGCCAAGTTCGACGGGAGTTTCTTTTTCGGCTTCCAGACCAGCCGCATCTTTATAGCAACGAAGAGTTTCTTCCTCTTCAATAACTGGGGCAAGTGCCGATTTGCTGGATGGACCCGCAACATCGGTAAGCGTGGGGCACTTAACCAGTGAAGTTTCAGTAGAGGGCTCCTTCGGTGTAAGCTTTTCAGCAGGGGTTGAGACATCTGGTGCTTCCGCTGGAGAATCAGGGACTTCATGAGGCTGAGTGGAACGAGAAGGGTGAATAAGTCCGAACGGGTGAAGGAATTCGTCGTTCAATAACAATTTCATGTCCCGCTCTTCAACCAGTACAGCCACGAGCCTCTCCAGAGTTGGCTTGTGGCTGGGATCTCTAGAAGGAGGGGGGAGCGCTGAAATGAAAAAAAAACCGAACGAAGTTAACAATTGATAATTCGGACTTCGCAAAACTCAGAGAATAGAGGAAGTAAAGGTAGATGATCTTTCTTCCTTCCCTCCACACAGCATAAAACCCCAGGGGGTAGCGGACAAAGAAGAACTTAATTAAGAACCCATGAACAGTGTCGGGAAGGCCAATAATCAATTTGCGATTTCGGGCGCTTCTCACGACAGTGATAGAAGGGTGATCCTTAGTCCTGGTAAAGGAGCATAGGAAGCAAATCTTGTCGAAGCTTGGAAGTCGATCGAATGTTCTCCTAAATAGCACACACAGCCCCATCAGAATGGCATAGCCATTAGGGTGTTGCTGGAATGGGAAGATGGCTAGTCGACGAAGAAGATTCTGGAGAAAGTTGTTGAAAGGGGGAATGGCCCCACTCAGGTACATTTGTCGGTTAACCTCTACGAAGCCAGGAGGCGCCACATCAGCAGTGTTAGTTTTCTCAAGAAGAATGGCATCTGCTTCAGCAATGCCAAACTGAGTGCATAAATGACGAAAAACTTTGTATGATAAAGAGGTAGAGGCTCTCTCTGGAGGATTAACTAGGGTAGCCGGAATAAGAGTGGCTTCTCCAGTCTGGACTGTTATCTCTTCTTGTTGAGAAGTCATTCTACACAAGCAACTGGATACTCAAATGTGAAGCAAAGTTTAACAGTTCAAAGTTCAAGTAACAGTTCAAAGTCCAAGTAACAGTTCAAAGTTCAAGCAGTCATTGAATCACAGTCCAAAAAATTCTCAAAGTCTTGAGTTGTTCACGACTTATCCTGCGAGTTGACATTGGCCTTTCACGACTTATCCTAACTCGGCTGCGACTCAGAGCCTATGTCGCATCCATTTGAGTCGGTCAAGAGTTAAGTCGTAAGGCCTCTAAAGCCGCCCAAAAGTGCTGGGTCTTGTCCAAGCTAATGCTCCACTCAACCAGCAAACCCCTCATCTAATCAGTAACTCCTCTTAACCCGTTAACCCGTTAGCCTCTCCATCAACAAAAGTCCTTACTTCCTCATGATATCGAATCATTCAAAATCATTCAAATTCAATGTTTAGCCATCCTGACACAAATCAAAAATCAGTTAGCCTGAAGTGTTGCAACCCATCGGTGTCATCTTGTCAATCATTTAAAGCCGAATCAGACTAATTTAGGTTCAACAATTATCAGGGTAACAAGATTCACAACGAGGCGCTGCGCGAGGAGGTGATTTAAGATTCAAAGGTGGAAATCACGAATCAATGCTAGTAAAGGATCGGGAAAAAAGCAGGATCACTTACGCAATATAATGGAAAAGATGGATTGTCGATCAACTAGCTTGGATTCGCCTTCAGAGGGGTCAGAAGTCGCTAATGGCAGAAAGGGATGATAAAACAGTAAAGTGAGAAGGAAGAGACGACTGGACGATTTATACAGAGATAGGGGAGAAGATTGAAAGACAAGCGAGTTGATAAGCCTCTTTGAGTCGTTCACAACCCAGGAACTAGATCGAAGCACACAACTCATGACTTAAGCGTGTACTTCGAGGGCCAATTGTTAACTCATATGCTCAACGACTCAAAAAGGGCTCACGACTTAAGGAAACTCAGCGACTTAAAAGGATGTCGACCCAACAGCTTGCTGACTTAACTGCCCTAAGAGAATAGACCGACTCAATAACTTAAGGTAGTTGCCGACTCAGAGTACTTCACGACCTACGAATCAAGGTATGGACGACCTTACGGTTTAACGAGTTGAAGGACTTGGTGACTTACGACATAGAGAAGTCTACGACTTATCGGTTTAAAAGAAAAGGGATGCTTCACGACCTAAGGCATCCACGACTTAAGGTCTTTACGACTTAAGGGAGTATAGAGTCTACGACTCAAGGAAGTCCACGGCTCAAGGACAGGATGACTTAACTATTCAAGAGATGTCACGACTTAAGAAGGAAACGAGTTAACGACTTAAAGCTATCCGCGACTTACGACCTAGCATGTGTCGTGGGCGACTTAGCGAATGAAGCGCTGCTCCTTACTTAACACGGTGGCCCCTTAACTTGTACACGATTCAAGACTTGGGCTATTATCCGAAATAAGCAAGCTTACCAGTTAAGCCACGACTCACGACCTAGCTTGAGTCGTCCACGACCTAAAGCTACTAAGTAAAAGACCGATGTCGCGTTACTTATACAAGAGGATGTTGACTCATAGGTGACTTAGGACTTATACAAGTGAATCTTTGTGAGACCATGGGGGCTAAGCCAGATATGTCAGCCACGACCTATCATAATTCGATCACGACTTACGACCCAAGGGGAAATTTCCCTATAAATACCAACCTACCTCAAGCACGAAGGGGACTTTTGGACAATCTCTTCAAGCGCCAATACTCTGCCAGTTTCTAAACTAACTCTACACTTGAAGTTTCAAAGAACACTACAAGCTACTTTGAAAGACTTTCACACATCCGACATGGATTCGAAGACTTTCATCTACATCGAAGCTTAAGCTACTTGCTCAAAGTGTTTTGTAAACAAAGAGATTTGTACTTGAAGAGCATTGTATTGTTTTGTAACAAGATCAGTAATAAAGGTACCTAAAGTGGACGTAGGCTACTCCTTAAGCCGAACCACTATAAAATCGCTGCTTCTTACTATATTTTCTGTTATCTTAGCTGATATTCTATTCTCGAACCATCGGGTGGTGATTTCACACTCACATTTCACACACCGGGGTGTTAGCGTTAGATTTCTAGCGTTAATAGAAATTTATAAGCCTGTTTAAATAATTTGAAGGCTTATAAAATCTGTAATGTTGATACTGGAGATAATAGGATGATTGAAATTCAAGTTAAAAGTAATTTGTTCAATTTTAAAAATATGTCGTTTAAATTGAATTTCAAAATATCCTTCCGAGACATAGTCTCAGAATTCGACGAAACCAGTTCCATTGGATCCGTAATAGTTAGTTATTATCGGATTTCAATTTTCGGAGCAATCAGAGTTGTTGTTTGACCCTGGCAGCTCGAAACGCTTAGATTTATTTGGATCGATTTAATTTAATATCGACCGTTTAATTCCGTAACTCGCACATACTTTCAAATTGGCCTCCGAAACAGGTTCCATTGTGTTCGGAATGCGGGCAAAACTTTAAAAACGCCTGTCGGCATGGTTGATTCGGGGTTCGGGGTTTCGCGTTTTGGGGAACGAGATATTTTCATATTTGATTATTAAGTGTTCGCGTATGCTAGAAGCTTCCCTAACCTTTTACTGTGTCCTCATCCCCTCATCTTGATGTTCGGGCCTTCGGCTTGATGTTTAGTAATATATATGTTTAGCTATTGAAAGTAAGTAGAATGTTAATAAATTCTCTATATATGGCACTTACATATTTAAATTGAGTAAGTACAGGTACCTGAAGGCCGTTTGGCTGGATTTGGTTGCGCTTTTTGCTAATATAAATAAGTTGCTTGCTTAAAATGCTAAATAAGGTACGCCTACGCAATAAAAATAGGAAATATGAACTGTTTTTGCTTTTTCCGACCGTGTGGGTCGATGTATATATATTTATATCTCTTGTCAAATTGCAAAAGCTCCTCCGCACAAAGGAGACTCTTCCAAAAAATTTCCAAAATTTTGGGAGTTAGAAAATTTTTGAGGAAATTTTTTTAAGCAATTAAACGATTTTAAATATGAAACTGAAATAGATTAGTAGATGGAACTAATAAGACTCGGTTAAATGGAAAATAAAATCTAATATTCGAAATTGAAATAAGTTGAATTCATATTAAACGAGAAAAACGAACTTGAAGAGAAGTAAATAAAATAACCTATATAGGATAATGTATAAAATGATTTGTAAAGTTTCGATTGAATATTATTGCTAAACAAGATATGCAGGTATTAAAGGGAAAAAGGAATTGGATTTGATTCCAAAATATAAATTTGTATTTCCCGACAAAAAAGTATGTATTTAAAATTTTTGAATGAAATTGGATTGAGTTTTTGATGTAGCTACTTGACTTTTGTTTTCTTTTGGAATTTGGGAGCCCGTAGAGGCCTTTTGTTGTTGTACCGAGCTAGCCGCGCAAAGGAGACGCTGGCAAATTTTTTCGGGAAATTAGAGAGTTAGAAAAATTTTGAGAAAATTTTGATAATTCAAAATTTGGTTTTAAATTGTAATTAGATGATTAAACAAAAAGGGTATTGTTTGAAATTATAGAAGGTTTGGGAAAGTTGGTTGATGTGATAGTGGGTCTTTAATAACGGATAGTTGGTAGGATGTTGAATTGTGAGTTTTGCGTAAATTAAGCGGGTTTTGAACCATTCTTCCTCACTAGTAATTTCGGGGACGAAATTCTTTTAAGGGTGGAATGTGACGACGCGGAAATGTTAACAACTTAAATTGAAATTGTTAATTGATTTTTAGAATATTTAAAGGTTAATTTTAACTTGAATTCAAGATATCAATATTTACTTGATAATTAAATCATTGAATTATATAGTTTAAATATTGAATTTAATAATTGAAATTTGGGTAAATGGTTGAATCTGAAATTTCTAAGCCTGTTTAAATAATTTGAAGGCTTATAAAATCTGTAATGATGATACTGGAGATAATAGGATGATTGAAATTCAAGTTAAAAGTAATTTGTTCAATTTTAAAAATATATCGTTTAAATTGAATTTCAAAATAGCCTTCCGAGACACAGTCTCGGAATTCGACGAAACTAGCTCCATTGGATCCGTAATGTAACAACCCGCATATTTATCGATTTTATATTTAAATATTTTATTTAAATATTTTGTCGTTAATCGGATATTGGTGCGAAAAGCTACTTTTTGCAAATGGTCAAATTAGGACTCGAGACCACTTCCATTGAGTTCGAAATGCCGTTTACAATTTTTTTAAGTATAAACATTGGTAGGTTTGGAGTTAGTGGAATTTCACTAACTTTTCCCGCTTTGGACTTTGGGTTAGATTGCCATTATAACTCAAGCCCAAACCCCCTTCCTTCTTCTCACTCTTCATAAATTTCCTAACAACCAAGCTTTTGCATTAATGGTGAGTGGAAGAGGAAATTAAAACTCCAAGCTTAGGTTTCAACTTTAAATCCATCATTCGACTCCAAAATAAAAGTGAAGACATTGGATTCTAGCTTGTAGTTGCTTCTCCATTGTTTCAAGCTCCTTCTTCATTGAATTTGTGCAAAGGTGAGATTTTTATCTCACAAATCTAGTCTATAACTATATTGGACTGATGGGAATGATTCCCTATCACTTTTGCATGCACATTTGCCTTTGGTTTGGATTGGATTGGCGAAAAACTCCAATTTTTAGCATTTTTGGAAATTTCCTGCACTTAGCTCGTTCTGGCCACTTGACTCGTTCGGTGATAGGTCGCAAGGTCGCTGGGTCGTAGGTCGCGGTGCTTTAGGTCATTCTGGAAATATTGGCACTTCGGAGTTAGGTCGCTCACGAGTTAAGCCTTAAGTCGTAGGTCGCTCACGAGTTAAGCCGTAGGTCGCTCGCGAGTTGAGCCTTAGGCAGTAGGACGTTCGCGAATTAAGCCTTAGGTCGTTTGGCCTTTATAATGTTAGGTCGCAACCTCTGTTAGGTCGGCCATGTTAGGTCCAACCTCTATTAGGTTGGCCATGTTAGGTCGCTTCTGGCCTAACCCTTATGTCGCGTAACCTCTTGGTCACTTGACCCCTTCCCTCTTAACTCGTTCTGCCGCGTGGTCTTATCTCGTTAGGTCGCTCCTGGCCTAACCCTTAAGTCGTTCGACTCTTAGGTCGTAACACTTAGGTCGCTCGCCTCTTAAACCGATAGGTCGCATGACCTTTATACTTTTAGGTCGTTAGACCCTTGAGTCGTTAGGTCGTATGACCTTATAACCCTATAGGTTAGGTCGCTTCAGTTGGGTCGCTCGCGAGTCAACACTAGGTCGTTTGGCCATAGCTCGTTAGGTCGTATGACCTTATAACCCTATAGGTCGTTGGACCTTTAACTCGTAGGTCGTTGGACCTTTAACTCGTAGGTCGTTGGACCTTATCCCGATAGTTCGCTTGACCCATTAGACCCTTAGGTCGTTAGACCTCATTTTGTCTTTACTAGGTCGTACCGTTTTGGACGGGGCGCTGCCCCCTGGACCCCCGCGCCCTGACCGGGCAGGTCGAACCCCGTAAGCGGTGGCGTTGCCCCCACATCCCCACCTTGGGGGTTGCCACCCCCTGGACCCCCCCCTTCCGTAGGGGATCTTATCTGAAAAACATTGAGCTGATTTCCTTGGATTTTATTCACATCTCCGTATGCGATCTTTGTGATTGATTGTTTCTACAATTACTTCTGTGTTTTGTCATTTTATAATATAAAGGTTTCAATACTAGTAGTAAATATCAAAACTCTTTTAACAAACAATTTCAACTCTATTTTTAATAACAAAGCTCTTTTCTTAAACCGTTTTCCAATCTATTAGTATATACAAACCTTTACCTCACTTGGATGAGAAATCCAATTAAACGACTTAGTAAAACAAGTGGTATGAAATGCTTGGGTTCACTTCGTCGGTTAATTCTTGGACTTGTTCGATTGAACCTCTTGTGACAATTTTATTAGTGAAGATTTACAGTTTGTTCGTAAATATTTAAGTTAAGCAAGTGGTTATGGGACATGAAGCTAAACTTCTATATTTACTAGCTTAGTGTAATTGACACTTCTCGTTGATCATGACGATCATTCTGATGCTTTAGACTAGCAACTATGCGATGTCTCTTGTTACGAGGTTAGACTAGACACAACTTGTGTGATTCCACTCATGCATACCTTTTTGCTTTTTGGTTAGTCTGGACCTTAATCTGTGTGATTTCATTCACACATGTAGGGTAGCTCCCCTTGGTCTTCGAACCGTCATGTGATTGGCCTCATTCTTTTTTCTATGATTTCTGGACTTCTTGTATTGATTTCTAGAATTTATGTCATTGACTTGTTATGAGTACAAGTTTGGGGTATGATGCCCTTTCCGAATCTTTGAGAAGATTCTTGTGATATTGATTATCTCTTATTGATTGATCTTCTGTTGATCATTATTTACATACTTATAGTGGTATGTCATTATGGATATTTTATGTTTATGCCATATCTTTTATGTTATATCATGTCATCTGATATTTATAGCTAGACTGACCCGTTTATTATTTTCTTAAATAATACTCGGGTCAGACCAAGATGTTACAGGTGCTTCTGCTTGAATTCTTCCCAAGGATTCATCACTCTGACTTTTGGCTAACTGTTTAGATTTGCAGTTTTTTTTGTATACACTTGAGATATACACTCATAGTTGTATTCTTTTGTATAGCACGTGTTGCTATTCTTTTGTATTATTGTGGATCTTTTGACCACTACTCTTATGTACACTTTCATGTGTTAGTTATATATTCATATCTTCTTCCGCCTTTGTGATATGGATGTCTGTGACTGATTTGCGTTATGCTTATTTCTATGTTTGTTTCCGAAGATTATTTGTAGCCACCGTGTGATAAGCAATTACATGGATGGTCGCTCCTCAATAGCCTTATTCTCCGTGCTAGTTGACAGCACTACTCCGTAGTGTTCTTGGCTAGCGTGGGTATAGAGGTGGGGCGTTACACGTAATAGTTAGTTATTATCGGATTTCAATTTTCGGAGCAATCAGAATTGTTGTTTGACCCTAGCAGCTCGAAACGCTTAGATTTATTTGGATCGATTTAATTTAATATCGATCGTTTAATTCCATAACTCGCACATACTTTCAAATTGGCCTCCGAAACACGTTCCATTGTGTTCGAAATGCGGGTAAAACTTTAAGAACGCCTGTCGGCATGGTTTGATATAGAAAATACTTGGTTCAAAACAGCCAAAAAATCTTGTTTTTTTTGCTTGCTGAAAAGAGCTATTGTAACGACCCGAAAATTTTCTAACCCGAAAATTCCAGATAGTTTTGGAAAGAAGAAAGAGATAGAAGAAGAAGAATAGAAACACCAAACATCTCACATTCGCAGCGGATAAAATGTAATAATAAATAATAACATATTACAAAAGAATACGATATCTGTCGATTACATTTAATATACATCAGAGTTTCACATTAATACAGTCACTGAATGTTTACAGTTATCATGTCCAAGATGTACAATAATATAAATACAGCGGATATACTCTATACGATATTGCCATCCAGCTCGACTCCTGAGCTACAGAACGTACCTACCTGAAAATATGTAATACTCTGTCTGACCCGAGCATTACACCAAAGTAACACCCGGATCAGGCTGGAAACCAACGTGAGTAAACTCATCTAACATGGAATGCCAAGGCAATCAACTCATATAAACCCGGGTAATATATCAATTCAACAATTCGCAATTTGTAATAGACAACACTTATTTCACACATCAATTTCTAAGTATCAAACTCAGATAAAATAACCCAATTTACTTGAATCATTCATTCCACCCCTTTGGTTTCACAAATCAATTTATTAAAAATTCGAAGTGGTTTCGGGTATTTCCAAATACCCGACCTCGGTCTCTTCGACTCTCGTTTGTCATTCTAACCCAAGATTATTTCCCATGAAATACACATCATTTCATATCAAAGAAATCAACTCATTCAAAGCATCAAATGTCATCCAATCATCCATAAGCAAAACATAATCACAACAAATTTAATTTAATTAACCCTGATTGAATTACCAATCTCATTCTCTCAAATTTCTTCATTCAACATTAATAAATTTTCAAATTAACGAATCAATCATCCCTTCATTATTCATCTGAATTGATCACCTAGGATTAATTATCCTTCAGTTATATTCAAGTAATAATATTTGATTAGTTTCACCAACTAATTATTCTTAACCCAAAGGGTAATTAACCCTTAACCACTTCACAAATTAATTAACTATATTGATTACATTAATCTTTAATTACTTGTATAACTAATTCCTCATAATGTTCTTAGCATTGATTAATTAATCTTAGTTAATCAATTTTTAATTACGCCATTAATTATATAATTTAATGACTTCTCATTTACATTTCAATTTATCCTAATCTAATTAATTTCTTCAATTCAACTACAATATTAACCATTCTCAATTAATCTCAACCTGTAGTAAACAATCCCCTTTTATTTACTTCATTTAATAAATAAATTTATCCTTAATCAAATTTCTTAATTAAACTCTTGATTAATCACACCAAGTGATTATATTTTATTAATTAGAATAAGTAATTACTTATTTAATCACCCAATTATCATTCTAATTTTAGTGAACGTAATTAATTAACCCAAATCATTAATTTATTGAATTAATTAATTATCCATTTAAATTTCCCTACCTATTTAATGAATTACCAACCATTAACTCTAAATTAAACCATCTTCTTATTTTATGATTTAAGTTTACAACAATTTAAAACTCAAATGCTTCGAGTCAAACAACAATTAAGCGAGAACAAACCAAAACCAAAGTCACAGATTATCAGCACACATTCAATCAACTCAATCAATCAACCAATTATTTAAATTCAACCATTTAAATTTAAATAATACCAGACGAGTGAGATTTACTCATCTTTGATTTGTGCAATCACTTCAATCTCAACTTGGTCTCTTCATGATTTGAGACCCTTGATTTTTTTTTTTTTTTTGAATTTGTTATTCATTCCAATCCCAAATTTATTCCATTGCAAAGTATTGCTGCCCCGAGTCCAATGTGACTTGTTATGTAATTTTAGTCCTCGTATAAACGTTATACAATTTATTAACATTTGAAATAATTTAAAACTATCATTGACATACTAATTTAAATCCAAATTTTAATTTAACAACTATCACTTGCTTGGCTTAAGAAAGCAACCCATGAACTCGCTTCCTTTACACCGACATCTCCTCGACCTGCTTCTTCTTCCTCCATATTTTTCCACTACACCCTGAAACCTAATTTCACGACCATCACAAACACGAACGAAACCTACCACCGATGATTGACTGAAATCCACCATCACCTCTCCCTCCTCCTCCTCAATCGAACGCACGCCACCACAACACGGCCGCGGCTCCCAATCAAAATGTGACACACGGTTACCCTTCGACTCCATAGGCTTCCTTGTACCAGACCTTGATGCCATCACCCACGCGATAGCGCTCGCCACGCGATAACCCTTCCTCCAAGCGAAACCGGTCGCGCCTTCCTCGCGAGCTCGAGCAGCTTCGGTCCCTTGATTACAATTTTATTTAGATTGAAGAATTTAAAATTTGAATGAAAGAGGGTCGCGATTCATTTAACAGCCATTTTTTTTCTCGATTGAATTACTGATAAAAGTTAGAGAGGGGATGAGGACACGGTAAAAGGTTAGGGAAGCTTCTAGCATACGCGAACACTAAATAATTAAATATGAAAATATCTCGTTCCCCAAAACGCGAAACCCCGAACCCCGAATCAACCATGCCGACAGGCGTTCTCAAAGTTTTACCCGCATTCCGAACACAATGGAACGTGTTTCGGAGGCCAATTTGAAAGTATGTGCGAGTTACGGAATTAAACGATCGATATTAAATTAAATCGATCCAAATAAATCTAAGCGTTTCGAGCTGCCAGGGTCAAACAACAACTCTGAAATCCAAACAACAACTCTGACTACTCTGAAATTCAATTTAAACAATATATTTTTAAAATTGAACAAATTACTTTTAACTTGAATTTCAATCATCCTATTATCTCCAGTATCATCATAACAGATTTTATAAGCCTTCAAATTATTTAAACAGGCTTAGAAATTTAAGATTCAACCATTTACCCAAATTTTCAATTATTAAATTCAATATTTAAACTATATAATTCAATGATTTAATTATCAAGTAAATATTGATATCTTGAATTCAAGTTAAAATTAACCTTTAAATATTTTAAAAATCAATTAACAATTTCAATTTAAGTTGTTAACATTTCCAGGTCGTCACATTCCTCCCCCTTAAAAGAATTTCGTCCCCGAAATTACAAGTCAGGAAGAATGGTTCAAAACCCGCTTACTTTTCACAAAACTCACAATTCAACATCCTACCAACTATCCATTATTAAAGACCCACTATCACATCAACCAACTTCCCCAAACCTTCTATAATTTCAAACAATACCCTTGTTATTTAATCATCTAATTACAATTTAAAACCAAATTTTGAATTATCAAAAATTTTCTAACTCTCTAATTTCCCGAAAATTTTTGCCAGCGTCTCCTTTGCGCTGCTAGCTCGGTACAACAACAAAAGGCCTCTACGGGCTCCCAAATTCCAAAAGAAAACAAAAGCCAAGTACGTACATCAAAAACTCAATCCAATTTCATTCAAAAATTTTAAATACAAACCTTTTTGTCGGGCAATACAAATTTATATTTTGCAATCAAATCCAATTCCTTTTTCCCTTTAATACATGCATATCTTGTTTAGCAATAATATTCAATCGAAACTTTACAAATCATTTTATACATTCTCCTATATAGGTTCTCATATTTACTTCTCTTCATGTTCGTTTTTCCCGTTTAATATGAATTCAACTTATTTCAATTTTGAATATTAAATTTTATTTTCCATTTAACCGAGTCTTATTAGTTCCATCTACTAATCTATTTCAGTTTTATATTTAAAATCGTTTAATTGCTTAACAAAAATTTCCACAAAAATTCTCAAAAATTTTCTAACTCCCAAAATTTTGGAAAATTTTTGCCAGAGTCTCCTTTGTACGGAGGAGCTTTTGCAATTTGACAAGAGATATAAATATATACATCGACCCACACGGTCGGAAAAAGCAAAAACAGTTCATATTTCCTATTTTTATTGCGTAGGCGTACCTTATTTAGCATTTTAAGCAAGCAACTTATTTATATTAGCAAAAAGCGCAACCAAATCCAGCCAAACGACCTTCAGGTACCTGTACTTACTCAATTTAAATATGTAAGTGCCATATATAGAGAATTTATTAACATTCTACTTACTTTCAATAGCTAAACATATACATTACTAAACATCAAGCTGAAGGCCCGAACATTAATTAATTTGAAAATTTATTAATGTTGAATGAAGAAATTTAAGAGATTGAGATTGGTAATTCAATCAGGGTTAATTAAATTAAATTTGTTGTGGTTATGTTTTTCTTATGGATGATTGGATGACATTTGATGCTTTGAATGAGTTGATTTCTTTGATATGAAATGATGTGTATTTCATGGGAAATAATCTTGGGTTAGAATGAAAAACGAGATTCGAAGAGACCGAGGTCGGGTATTTTGAAATACCCGAAACCACTTCGAATTTTTAGTAAATTGATTTGTGAAACCAAAGGGGTGGAATGAATGATTCAAGTAAATTGGGTTATTTTATCTGAGTTTGATACTTAGAAATTGGTGTGTGAAATAAGTATTGTCTATTGCAAATTGCGAATTGTTGAATTGATATATTATCCGGGTTTATATGAGTTGATTGCCTTGGCATTCCATGTTTGATGAGTTTACTCACGCTGGTTTCCAGCCTGATCCGGCTGTTACTTTGGTGTAATGCTCGGGTCGGACAGAGTATTACATATTTTCAGGTAGGTACGTTCTGGAGCTCAGGAGTCGAGCTGGATGGCAATATCGTATAGAGTATATCCGCTGTATTTATATTATTGTAAATCTTGGACATGATAATTGTAAACATTCAGTGACTGTATTAATGTGAAACTTTGATGTATAGTAAATGTAATCGACGGATATTGTATTCTTTTGTAATCTGTTATTATTTATTATTATATTTTATCCGCTGCGAATGTGAGATGTTTGGTGTTTCTGTTCTTCTTCTTCTATCTCTTTCTTCTTTCCATAACTATCTGGAATTTTCGGGTCGTTACAATAGCTCTTTTCAGCAAGCACAAAAAAAACAAGATTTTTTGGCTATTTTGAACCAAATATTTTCTATATTAAAGCAGCTCATAATTTAATGAAAATTTTCATAAACATTGTGCAAACCAACTTCTACAACATAATGAAAGTTTGGAGCAATTAGTTGTAAAACAAAGAAGATATAATTTTTCTAAAATGATGTATTTTCGGCCAATACATAGAGGTCAGTTTTTGACCAATTTCAAGCATTAATTTAGCAGATCCAAACAATTGAAAATTCAATGAAAATTTTCAGAAGCAATTAACAATCCATGTATTCCAACATATCAAAAACTGAGGCTCATTGGGTACAAATTGAAGGAGATATGATTTTTCTAATATGATGTATTTTTGGCCAGAAATCAGAGATCAGTTTTTGGCCAATTTCAACCAATAGTATCCTATAGCAAAATAACTCCGAATTAAATGAAAATTTCCAGAAATGCAGAGTTCTTTGTCTAAAACAACAATCAAAAACTGAGATCGATTTGCTAGAAATTGAAAACGATACGATTTTTCTAATATGACCTATTTTCGGCCAACACACAAAGATCAATTTTTGGCCGAATTCATCCAATAATTTCCTATAGCAAAATAACTCGGAATTAAATGAAAATTTCCAGAATTATACTGCTACCCGATTAAAACAACCTATCAAAACTGAGATCAATTTGCTAGAAATTGAAAACGATACGATTTTTCTAATATGACCTATTTTCGGCCAAAACACAAAGATCAATTTTTGGCCGACTTCAACCAATAATTTCCGATAGCAAAACAACTCGGAATTAAATGAAAATTTCCAGAATTATACTGCACCCGATTACAACAACATATCAAAATCTGAGATCAATTCGCTTAAAATTGAAGAAGATATGATTTTTTCAATATAGGGTTTTTTTCAGCCAGCAAAACAGAAAACAAAGTCGATAATTTGAGCAATTCCATCAACAATTCGTAGCAAAATTTGATTTTTTTTCTTTAGCTTGCTATAAGAAACCCTTACCTTTCTTACCACTTGATTTCGCCAAGGTTTCAGGAACAATATGATGGATTTAGAAAGGAAATGGCCTTCAAGAGCCTGTAGATTGCAAAATAAGAACATGCAAGATGAAATAAAACATTATAGTGAATTCATAACTCAAGTTCTAAGATTTGTATGAAAAATCTTTTGTATTAGATGGATATTACATTTTTATTCCAGCTTTAGATGATTTCTCTTTGAATTTTTGTAGCAAAGTGAGTGAGAATTTGATTTTGTTTAAGGAAGCCATTGTTTTTTTTCCTTCTTATTTTTCTTTCTGAATGTTTTTGGAGAAGGAGCACAAACGATCTACGTACAGTAATTTTCTTTTCTCAAGCAAGAAGGTTCTAGTAAAGGCTATTGGGTCGATTTTCTAACCAAATAAGCCCATGAGAAAAATATACTTAGTGCAATTGCAAGGTTATGTATACATATTAACCTATTTTAACTATATTCATACAATACTACATTTTCAAGCCAAATAAAATACATAGATCAATTTGTTTTGAAATAAAATAGTTATTGTGACAAAATAAATTTTATTTTAACAATAAAAATTTAATTTTTAACAATAAATCCCCATTTTAACATTATTTTACAGTTTGCTCAATTTTAGTGTAAAAACACTATTTTTAAAGTATAACTTGATCAAAATTTATTCTCTTAGCCAAATAAATTTTAATAAATCATTTTAACACTTTTAAAACCACAAAACAATATTTTTGCACAATATTTCATGTTTTATTTTATTAAAAGACATGTTTTCTTCATATTTTTCCTTTTATATTCAATAAAAGGCTAATATTGACAATAATTATCAATATTATCACATTGACTTAGTTAAAATATAGTAAATGACTAATTTCACTCCAATACCTCAAAATAAAATAAAGTTTTTAAAACTGTATTTCCATCAATTTGCATTTATTTAGACAATTAAATATTGAAATACATCACTTGGTAAATTTATTAATTCAAATTCACCTAAATTCCAATATTTTCCATTTTATTTGACCAAAATACCAAACAATGAATTTCAAACCCAATATTTAACTCCAAACGTATTGTTTATTTGAAATATACAATTTAAACCAAATTCATTTCTTCATTACATTCTATTTACCATATTAAATTATAACTATCATTTTAATTTAATATCATCAGTAATCTCCAATACCAGGGTTGTTACACTTAATTAATTAACAACTAATCATACATTAATTTACTTAAGTAGTTAACTGCAAATTTATTAATCACATAACCTTCAATTAATCCATCACTAATTACAATTAAAAAGTAATTATTCTTAATTACTTTCTAAAAATAAATCAATTAATATTAATTATTCTATTTGATTAACATTGTTAAAAGGAATCTTCTTTAACTTTTGAAAATTAATTTATTACTAATTACAAACTTATATGTTAATCAATTTTATACTTATCTTATATTAATTACTTAATTAAAATATTAACTAAGTGTTAAAACATAGTTAAGCATTAACTCAAATAATTTAAGCTCGTGTTAAAGTTTTAACTTCAATTGTTAAACAACTATTTAAATTTACCGTGCTTAAAACAGATTGAAAAAAAACAAGTGCTTAACTTTATTTTTTTATAACATAATATTGTGGTTTGCAACATACCCGAGAATCGCCTGGTTCAACTCGAGTATTACTACGAGTTGCTCCAGCTTTCCACCCGAGACACTCATCCACGCATCTTCTTCTTCTTCCCTCTTTTTTTATTTTGTTTCCAGTAGTTAGTTTTAACTTAAGTTATACTATTAGGTTGATTTTCACGCACTCGATCAAACCCTGAAGAAACCAACCAGTAGTTAGTTTTAACTTATGTTATACTATTTGGTTGATATTCACGCACTCGATCAAACCCTGAAGAAACCAACCTGAAGACTCGAGCACGACTCGAGACACACCCTCAATGACACTGACACCATCTCCTTCACGCCGTACACGTGCACGGCGACGCGTGAAGCTCCGGTGAACTCCCAAGTTCATCAGCAAGAAACAATTCACACAAATACGCGAAATCCAAGTTCGAATCGCCTTCTAAAATTTCGAATCGAAAAATAGCAGTTCAATTGAAAAAAACCTGCAAGCAGCATCACTAACAAATACGCTTCGCAACTGCCGCTCACGCCATCGAGGTCGCCCAAACTTCGGCCACACGATAGCAACACGTAAAGCTACAAACCTCCAAAAACTCATGCAACTCGAAGCCGCATAGAGGATGAACACACTACGTTTACCGACAAGTTGAAAAGCTCGAGTCTAAATCCTAAAATGATCTTGTCCTCTTAGTTCACACAATAGAAAAATTATCTAGTAATTTTCCAAAGATTGTTGATGTTTGTACTAGTTTTAATTCAGGTTTTAACATTTTAAATTAGATCGATAACCAAAAAATTGTAAAAATGCAATCTTTGTTTATATACAAACTGCTCTTTAAATACTAATCGAAAAATCCTCAACTTTGTTTTAAAATTCTAAAATTTCAGTAAGCAATCAAGTTATAATCTTGAATTAGCTTCTTGTAACATTTGAATTTATCAATTCGTTACGTGATTGCCTGTAAAACAGTATTGCATGTTAACCCCGTTCCAGCCTACGAGTTAAGAGGCCCATGAGTTAAAGGAGTCAACAAGTTAAGGCCCGGGATGGGCCACGACTTAAGGTGCTTAACGGTTCAGGAAGGATCTACGACTCAGGAAGCCTCACGACTCAACAAGTCACCGACTCAACAAGTTAACGACCTAAAGCTCAAAGCGACTTAAAGGGTTACGACTCAACGACCCAAGGAGAGATTGTACGACTTGAGGAACCTTACGACTTAAGGAACCTTACGAGTTAAGGAACCTTACGACTTAAGGAATCTTACGGGTTAAGGAAGGCTTGCGAGTTAAGACATTAACGACTTGAGGAATGTCACGACTTATGGAGGTCTACGACTTAAGAGGAATGTGACATAAAGGTGGTACGACCTAAGACTTCAGAGACAAGTTCAATACCATGCTATAATGAGATAACTCGTTGACGACATACGACTTATGATGAGTCGTGTACGACTCATACTAACATCAAGGAAAGTTGCACTGGTTAACTCGTGAATGGCTCAGGACTTGTGTTATTCATTTGAATGGGAGCATAGCTTTGGACGATGCCGTGAGCTAACCCAGTAGGTCGGCCGCGTGTTAACATGAGACGACTTACCATGACTCGTCCACGACCTAAAGTCACTAAGTCGCAGCCCGCTATCATGATACTTATATCAAAGAGGAATGACTCGTATACGACTTAAGACTTGTGCTATATTCAGAGGATCGAAGGCGCTCTGGTACGAAGCTGGGGTTCAACCTGTTGATTCGTCCACGACCCAACCTGACTCGGCTACGAGTTAACGATGAGTCGGGTACGACTCACGACTCAAGGCTGAAAACTCCTATAAATACATGACCACTTCCAACATTGGGGGGCACTTTTTGGCCAATCATTTCAAGCGCCAATACTCTGCTGAATTCTCAACTCACCCGACACTTCAAGTTTGAAAGACATTTCAACTAACTTCAAGGGAAAATCTAACGCAATCTACATGGATTCGAAGAATTCTTCTCTACCAAAGTTCTAGTTGTTTGTCTCGTCATAATTGTAATTGAGGATTGTTGTAAAGTTGTAATTGGTTTAGCAATAAAGAGAATTAAAGTGGACGTAGGCTTGCCTTGAGCCGAACCACTATAAAATCGTTGTTATTCACTGCTTTTTTCTGTGATTTTCTGCTTATACTCTGCTCCCTAATCATCGGGTGGTGCTTTCACAGCTACATTTCATACACCGGGGTGTTAGCATTCAAATTTTAGCGTTAACATTTTTGGTGCTTTCACTGAAAACTGAACTCAGGCAAATCGTCATCATTGCTCCACGAAAGTTTGTTGAAGTAACCTCTCTGAAGACTAGAAGTTTATCCGAAATCATGGCTCCGGGGAGAAAGAGTAGATCTGTTAGATCTGGAAATGCTCAAGAGGGAACCTCTGCTTCGCCAGTACCTAATCAAGCCACTCCACCTGTTGGGGTTACAAAAGCGGAGTTGGATGCTATAATCTTAGGGC
This sequence comes from Allium cepa, assembly GCA_030765085.1. Classification (NCBI taxonomy): domain Eukaryota; kingdom Viridiplantae; phylum Streptophyta; class Magnoliopsida; order Asparagales; family Amaryllidaceae; genus Allium; species Allium cepa. The sequence continues at coordinate 946,312,102 of CM060943.1, read as the reverse complement.
TGAACCAGCAGATAAATGCCCAAAGTGCACAATTGGAAGCTCGGAACGCCCAAAATGCCCTAATTTTGAATAAGTTGAATGACTTGCTTGGGGTAAACCGTCAACCAACGGGTAATGAAAGGAACTTTGCTGGCAACATTCATGAGGATGAAGAAAGAAACATTCCTGAGAGGGCTGCCAGCCCCTTTGAGCGGACATTTCCTGAAATTGGTGGATCTAGAGCTCGAAATGATGAGGGATATCTTTTTGAAATGGTTCGACAAATCATGAAGGAAAGCATGCAAAGGAATGAAGATGATAAGGAATTGGGTTTCGCTCCAAGTAAAACCCTGTTTACCGAAAGAATCTTAAAGGCTGAGTTCCCAAGGAAGTTCGTCCCCCCAACTATCCCAGCTTACAGAGGAACAAGTGATCCGAACGAATTCTTGTATAAGTATGATTGGCACATGACAGGTGCCAGAGCTTCTGATGAAATAAAGTGCCGATATTTTCCTGTATACCTGGAAGGTGTAGCTCTGCTTTGGTTCACCAAGCTGCCAGTCCGGTCTATAGATCAGTTTTCTGACTTAACCCGGAAATTCAAGGAGCAGTTCAGACTATACGCTTCAAAAGCCAAAGATATTATGTCGTTGTCAAGTTTAGAGCAGAATCCAAGTGAAACTATAAGATCTTTCTTGAATCGCTTTAATATAGCGCTGGCCGAGGTAGACAATGCAGAACCACGGATGATGTTGACCTATCTGATGAGGGCCATCGACAAGTCGAGCGAATTTGGAAAATGGCTTAACATGAAGGAACCAAATTCCCTTGAAAAATTCTACAAGAAAGCAGATGAGTTCATACGCCTGGAAAGCCGTCATGTACCGGTAAAGGAAGTGTTAGAAAAAGCTGAAGATAACATTGCTGCTCCACGCAAGAGTGAATCTGTAGGACAGAAAAGGGAAAATAACGATGGAAAGAAACAGAAAAATCTGAAGAAGCCTCTTTCCTTCAAACCATCGGAATATACTCCTTTATCAGATACGCCGGAGCGTATATACCTTGCCACTAAAGATTCTGTTGATTATCCTAAACCTCCCGTTGTGAGAACCGGGAAAAAAGCTGTACAAAGCGGGAAGTTTTGCCGCTTCCATAATCAACCTGGTCATGATACCGATGAATGCCGCCAATTGAAAAATTTGATTGAAGAATTGATAAGGGAAAACAAGCTGCAGCAATTTGTGGAAAAGAATAGCAGCAATCCCGCTTCGACTAGTCAGGGGCAACGAGCTCCTGCTCATCAACCCAGGAAAGGTGAAAAGACTGCAGGGCATGAATCCGGAAGGCCTGTTATCAATGTCATTACCGTAGGACCTCACCCAGCAGGTAGGAGCTGGGGTAAGATGGAAAGGTATACTAGAGCTTTGAAGTATGTACCGACCGAGGAAGATGTATTCGTTTTGGAAGGTGCTAGGCCCCTGAAGCAACAAAGAACTTTCAATGATGATATTGTGTTCAGAGTCAGGGATTCCGCAGGTATTGAAGCTCCTACCTTGGATCCCTTAGTCATATCGGCTGGTATCGGGCCAACTATTGTCAGAAGAGTTCTCATTGATTGTGGCGCATCCTGCAATATCCTCTTCAAGAAAACATTCGACCAAATGAAGATCTCTATGGCTGATGTGCAAGCCTCATCGCAGAAAATCGCTGGCTTCACTGGGGAGCCAAAACAGCCGATAGGAACCGTTGAATTGTTTGTGGAACTTGGAGAAGGAGAGAGAAAAGTGGTCCGCAAGCAAACTTTTATGATTGTCGACGAATTTTCTACTTATAATGCTTTCCTTGGCCGTCCAACTCTCGCGGCATTCAAAGTTGTTCTGGCCCCATGGTGCCTCACCATTAAATTTCCCACAGATAATAGAGTGGGAGTTATAAAAGGGGATCAAAATGCGGGGCGGGAATGTTATCTAACAGAGCTACGAGAAACGAGGAAAAGAGAAATGGGAAAGGATGCGGCAGCCCCAGTCCGCATCAAAGAACCAGCCTTGTAGCAATTACAGGGCGGACCCTGCACTGGCGAGCACAGTGGAGCAAGGAAAGAGATGGATCCTAGAAAAGTCAGTGCAGGGGAGAATAGAGTGGTACCAGTGGAAACGACAATACCAGTACCTGTTGACCCAAAGGACCCAAACAAGGTGTTGAATGTGGGTTCACAACTTAGTGTGTCGATTCAGAATATCTTAATATCTTTTTTAAAGGCAAATTTGGATGTTTTTGCTTGGACTCATGCCGATATGTGCGGAATATCCCCAGAATATGCAGTACACACTCTAAATATTGACCCAAAATTTACACCTGTGAAGCAGAAAAGGAGAACTCAAGGTCCAGAAAGGTCGGCAGCGTTAAAAGAAGAAGTTGATCGGCTCATGGAGAATAATTTTATCAAAGAATCTACCTATCCAAATTGGGTTTCAAATCCAGTGCTGGTTAAGAAAGCCAACGGAAAATGGAGAGTATGCATCGGTTTTTTAGATCTAAACAAGGCCTGCCCCAAAGACTGCTTCCCATTACCCAGGATCGATCAACTGGTAGACGGAACAGCGGGACACGAATTGTTATCTTTTATGGATGCCTACTACGGATATAACCAGATCATGATGCATGAGCCAGATCAGGAGGACACGAGCTTTATCACACACGTTGGTCTTTACTGCTACAGAGTTATGCCCTTCGGGCTGAAGAATGCAGGGGCAACATACCAAAGACTTGTTAATGCTATGTTCAAACCGCAATTGGGCAAGACTATGGAAGTCTACGTCGATGACATGTTAGTAAAGTCTAAGAGAGCAGTGCATCACATAGAACACTTAGCAGACATGTTCGCAGTCCTCCGAAAATACGGAATGAAGCTCAATCCTTTAAAATGTTCATTTGGAGTGGAATCTGGAAAGTTTTTAGGTTTCATCGTGAGCGCTAGGGGCATTGAGGCCAGTCCAGCTCAAATTACCGCCTTAAAGGAAGTCAAAGCTTCTAGAACGAAGAAGTAATTGCAAAGTCTCAATGGAAAAGTCACCGCCTTGAGTCGGTTCATTTCCAAAGCCACAGATAAATGCATCCCATTCTTTGACGCCATAAAGAAAGGAAAGAAAAACTTCGATTGGACTCCCGAATGCCAAAAAGCCTTTGATGAATTGATTCGCCATATGGAAACGCCTCCAATACTTTCTAGGACTGGCGATGGCGAGGATCTTCTTATATACTTGGCAGTATCATCTCATGCTTTAAGTGCAGCGCTGATACGAGAAGACAAGAGGATTCAACATCCAATTTACTATATCAGCAAAAGACTCACTGGGGCAGAGATGAATTACTCTAAGTTGGAAAAACTCGCCTATTGCCTACTAATTGCATCTAGGAAGTTGAGGCAATATTTCCAAGCTCATCCTATCAGAGTCCTCACTGATCAACCTTTAAAGCAAGTCCTGTTTCGCCCTGAGACTTCGGGCCGTCTTCTAAAGTGGAATATTGAACTCAGTCAATATGACATCACTTATCATCCCCGAAAAGCAATCAACGGACAAGCTTTAGCGAACTTCATCGCAGAATTCACAGATAAGGGTAACAGTGAGGAGGAAGCGATCGACGATTCCCCAATCCAATGGAAGTTATATGTCGATGGCGCGAGAAACGACTACTGTTCTAGAGCCGGAATTGTACTTGAGACCCCTGAAGGTCGATCATTATGCTATGCACTAAGATTGGAATATCCTTCAATAAACAATGAAGCAGAATATGAAGCCCTTATCGCTGGCTTAAGGATTGCTAAAGAACTAAACATCCGAGCGTTATAGATCTTCAGTGATTCTCAGCTTATTGTATGCCAAGTCAAAAAGGAATTCCAAGCAAAAGGGGGGAATCTGCCCACCTACTTGTCAAAGGCTTGGGAACTCCTGGGTGATTTCGATCATTACATGATAAGTCACATTCCTCGAGAAGAAAACATGAAAGCAGATTCTCTCGCAAAGTACTCTAGCACAGGCGAAGCTCAATTTCTGGGATTAACTCCAGTGGAGGTCCTGTCGACTCCGAGCATTGATGAGATGGATATTGATTGGATCATGAGCGTGTCTCAAGAGCAAGAATCATGGATGACTCCAATAACAGAATATCTTCTCAATGGATCTTTACCGGAAAATTCAAAAGAACGAAAGAAACTACTGAGGAAAGCCTCTCACTATATAGTCCAGGATGGCCAGTTATGCAGACGGGGATTCCCAATGCCGTTACTTCGATGTGTATCCAGGGAAGAGTCCAAAACAATCCTGGCTGAGGTGCATGGGGGAGAATGTGGTGATCATTTAGGTGGTCAAACTTTAGCGAAAAAGATTCTCCGATACGGATATTTTTGGCCAGAAATTAGTCGAGATGCAACAGACTATTCCCGAAAATGTGACAGATGCCAAAGATTCGCCAAAATTCCTAAAGCTCCTTCCACTGAACTCACACAGATGGTCAGTCCATGGCCGTTTGTAATATGGGGGATAGACCTTGTAGGACCGTTACCAACTGCCAAATCTGGAATTAAATATGCCATTGTTGCTGTAGATTATTTTACTAAGTGGGCAGAGGCTGAACCACTGGCTACTATCACCTCAAAAAAGATGATAAGTTTTGTGACTAAAAGTATCATTTGCAGATACGGTGTGCCTCAAAAAATAATTACAGACAATGGTACTCAGTTCGAAAGTGAAGAATTCCAAGATTTTTGCAAATGATTCAAAATCCGAAAAAGCTTCTCAGCAGTAGCCCATCCGCAGGCAAACGGGCAAGTGGAAGCAGTAAATAAAATTATCAAGTCAACCATCAAGAAGCAACTTGAAAGAGCAAAAGGTGGTTGGGTCGATAAGCTACCGCTAGCACTATGGGCATACAGAACTACCCATAAAACTGCGACTGGGCATACTCCGTTTTCATTGGCATACGGATCAGAGGCAATGATTCCGGTAGAAACAGAGGTCCCTTCACATAGAAGAATCCATTTCAATCAAGCGGAGAATGAGAAACTACAGCTTGAGGCACTAGATCTCCTTGATGAAAAAAGAGAAGAGGCTGAGCTCAGAATCGCATCTCATCAGCAAAGGATAGCCAGACATTTCAATTCCAAAGTTCGCCAACGCAGCTTTGAAATTGGAGATCTAGTACTAAAGAGAATTATCACAGCGACAGGTGTGTTTGGGCCAAATTGGGAAGGACCATATGTCATAGGTCAAAAGCTTCTGGATGGCACATTCAAACTCACTACTGTCGAAGGAGATCAAATTCCAAGAGCTTGGAACAGCAATCACTTGCGTCCATACTTTACTTGATAGCTTTGTTGAAATATTGTAAAAAGAATTATGAATGTATGATTCCTGTAATTGAAAGCGATTGTAAAACCGATGCAAGTGAATAATGAAAGACTATAAAGTGGATGTAGGCCCAAATTCTTGGCCGAACCACTATAAATCTTGTGTTCCTTATTATTATTACATGTTTGCTTTATTTTCGATATGAAAAGTACATTAAATGTATTACTGAAATGTCGATTTAAATTTTTCCAGGCAACGAAAACAAAACTTGCACATTACAAGACCAAGTGATTCTTATTATCATTCAACAAACAAATTCCAAGTCGCAAAATTCCCGAGCTTTAATCCTAGATAAGAAGTGCTTCAATTGAACGGTCAATGATTTCACCGAAAACGGGCTTTAGCTAATAAATTGAGAAGTTTGAACAAACAAACATCCAGTTAAGAAGCTTACGTCCGTTCTCGTGAACTGGCCTAGCAATGAAGTACACTTCTTTGGATTAAACAAGCTACTTGTAAGAGAAGGGAGTGCAAGCTTTAAAAAAAAAGAAAAAAAAAAGAAATAGAGGATCACTGAAAAGGCGTAAGCAAGTGGACAAGGAACAACTAAAGTCCTCTTCAGAGACACAACTCTTCGGAGGATAAAGACCTCTAACGAAGCATATGCCGTAAAAAATAAAGTTCTCTACTCAACCAAAAAAGATTGGAGGAGTCATGACCCTCCAACCATGAGAGAGTAACTTCCAGGAAATCTTAGGAGGCCCATTTCACCAGGAGTTGAAGTGTTACAACCGCTTTTCGGAATTTCACATCACCAGAGTTGAAATGCAAACAAAATAAAGACCTTTTCGGAGGCACATTTCACCAGGAGTTGAAGTGTAACAGCCGCTCTTCGGAATTTCACTTCACCAGAGTTGAAATGCAAACAAAATAAAGACCTTTTCGGAGGCACATTTCACCAGGAGTTGAAGTAGCCGCTCTTTGGAGTTTCACTTCACCAAAGTTGAAATGCAAACAAAATAAAGACCTTTTCGGAGGCACATTTCACCAGGAGTTGAAGTGTAACAGCCGCTCTTCGGAATTTCACTTCACCAGAGTTGAAATGCAAACAAAATAAAGACCTTTTCGGAGGCACATTTCACCAGGAGTTGAAGTAGCCGCTCTTCGGAGTTTCACTTCACCAAAGTTGAAATGCAAACAAAATAAAGACCTTTTCGGAGGCATATTTCACCAGGAGTTGAAGTGTAACAGCCGCTCTTCGGAGTTTTACTTCACCAGAGTTGAAATGCAAACAAAATAAAGACCTTTTCGGAGGCACATTTCACCAAGAGTTGAAGTAGCCGCTATTCGGAGTTTCACTTCACCAAAGTTGAAATGCAAAACAAAATAAAGACCTCCTCCCGGAGACACAATCAAGAAGAAAGACCTCTTCGGAAGCCCACGTTTCACCGAGATTGAAATAAAACTTCCAAGTGTTGAAACGTGAAAAGGCTTTCTTCAAAGGCACAACTCTTTGGAGGTACACGTTTCACCAAGATTGAAATAAAACTTCCAAGTGTTGAAACGTGAAAAATCCCTCCTCAGAGGTACAACTTTCTATGTTTTCAAAAAAAAAACAAAAAAGTTAAAGTACCCTTCAGAGGCCCGCTTTACCTCATAGAAGAATTCACTTGGTAAAATGTGTACATAAGCAAAAGAAAAAGTGATTTCTTCGAAGGACGAAGCATAAAAACTTATATGAAGGGAGTTGTACTCTACGAAAAATTTCTTCAAGAATGAAATAATTATTCTTCATAAAATAAGAGTGCAAGTCCCCTCGAAGTATAAAATATTGCAGCAAGCTTATGGTATGGGGGCAACATGGTATAGTTACATACAATATAGTATAGCCACACCGGCGAAAGCAATGCTCAAACAACATGCCATAAGCCCGCTACAATATCATATAAATAAACTTGTGCAAAAATGAATAATAAATGTATTCTCAAATTCAAACAGGAGTCTGTACAAATAAAGGATCATTTTATTCAATTGTATTGCAGATACAAGTTTCAAAATAAAAAAGCAGGGGCCGGTACCCGCACAATTCTCGACTAGTACATGCAAAAGACAAGAAGCTAAAAGCTGGATTCTTCATTTCTTCTTACCACTTTGGACCCTTTACCCGACCGAATGGTTAGCTTTTCAGGTCGGTCTGTAGGCATAAGGGAAGAAGGAGAGGGGGGTGCAACTGGTGCAACTTCCGGTTCCTCTTCAGTAGCAATGATTTTCTTCCCCCTCCTCTTTGATGTTCCGTGCTTCTTTCTCCTCTTCGAAGAAGACTCAGTCCCTGGAGTAACAAGAGCAGACAAAATTATGTCATCAAAAGGAGTCCGCTCCGGAGATATCTCACCTCCCTCAAGTACCTCGTCTTTCGGCTCTTGCGAAGCGATAGGATCATCTAAGCCATGAAGAGCCTCTATTTGCTCCTCTTGTGACCCGGGCTGTGAAGCAGAAGGAGGAGCCACCTGAAGAGACGGAGGAGGGATAACCGGAGGAGGCGAAGTTTGCACAGCACTTGGTGTTACAACTGCAGAAGAAGAAAAGTTAAAAATATTAGTATCTCCCGAAAAGAAGGGAGATATGGGTTCGTCAAGATTCAAGAAGTAATCGAGGAGCTCATCAAACTTTTGAGGAGCAAGCAGGCAATCCACCTGAATCGGACCAATGTCAAAGTTACCTGAAGATATTTGCTTCGTTAGTTCAATCTCATAATTTTGAGCTCCAATATCCTCCAAAGCCTCATCATCAGTAGGGGTAATTACCCCGGTTCTTGTAGGAGGCGGGGAATGAGCACTGGAACCTATGATGTCAACCCCAGGAGAAACTAAAGGACGAACAGAGGTGGTAGGTGGTATTTCTTTTCCAGAACGTTCCTCTTCCGCCATCCCAGTCCGCACCCTGGCAAGTTGCTCTTTTCCCTTCGCAAGAGCAGCGCGAGTTTCCTCGTCTAGGTAGCGCGCCTCAAGCTCTTCCTCGGTATACCCGGCGCCTCTGAACATGTCAAGAGCAGCTTCCCACACTTCTGCCAAGGTGATTTCGTATTTAGGACCGAGAAAAGAGAGACCGCCATGCCCCAAGACGCTGTGCAAGTAAAAGTAGAATAGATTTGAACTGACGTTGGCTTCCATGGCTTGAATAGATTCTTCAGCTGCGATTTCACCAGCCATGGCCTCATCTCGTTCTTTTTCAGTTTTAGCAAGTTGAGCTTTTAACGCTTCAATCTCCATGTCTTGGGCGCTCATTTTACTCCGCAGCTGAGCGGCATCAGTGCGGTAATTCTCTACGACCTCTTCTAGCCTCACAACTTTAGCTTCGGCATCTCTTTGGCCAGCATGTGCATCCCGCACTTGTTTTTGTAGTACCTCTTCTCTTTGAGTGTAAGTGTTAGAAGAGGTGGTAAGATCGTCTTTAAGCTTCTTGACTTCAGCTTCAAGTTTCTCGTTATACTCGGTTATGTTTTTCATCTCGATGTTGTGCTGGTCAAGAATCTTCTGCCATTCCGACTTATCGTTCTCCATAGTTTGCATTGCCTCGATATTGGCCCGATTGACCCTTTGGAGTTCATCAACGAGCTTTTGCCATCCAGACATTCTTTCAATATCGAGTCTGACGGCATCAAGATTTTGGTACATGGCTTCTTTATCAATGGGAACTAAATCAAGATCGAAGCGAACCCCCTTCAAGCACCAATTCGGGAATCGGCTCTGTAGGGTCGGTGGGCCCCTTTCAACACGATATGAAGGCCTATTAAGAAGTGTTTGAATAGCGCTTCCTTCAAGAGCAGGGGATTTGGAAGGAATGTCGATAGAGATGGGAGCGTCAAACTTTTCAGATATTGCAGATGCGTGCTTCTCACTAGGTTGGGCCCGCTTGCTCGGGTCCTCAACAATGTGGCTCTTCCCCCGACCATCATGTGTTTTACGTTTGTGAGAGTCATCGCCTCTTGAAGAAGACTCATGTCGCACATCTATCCTCTCATGACGTTCTTCATATTCTCTCCTCTCTCTAGCTTTTCGAGCAGCTCTCTGCTCATCGGTTTCTTTGGGACCAGTAAGGTAGCGTCTATAATCATAGTTGCCACGCCCTCCATAGCGCTGAAAGTCTTTATAGTAAGAGCCGCTGCCGCTACGCCCCATTGAAGGATCTGAAAGGCAAAAGGACAAGTTTTAAAAGCCTTTAGAGAAAAGAAGTCAAACACAAACAAGTGCTGAAAAATCCTAAGTGTTGTGTAATGTGTAAACTACATGCATCAAGCTACAGACCACTCTGTGGAGTAGAGGTGGTGATAACTTGAGTAGGAGGAGTTGGCATTTGTTGTAGAAAAGATGTCGCCTCGATTACAGAAGAGATAGTTTTGGAAACATCATCTTCAAAAAGTTCTTGTGAAGTCACAATTTGGTCGCTCAACCCCTCAAAAACATCATCACCATCATGCTTTTTGGGACTTGCTTTCTCAACTCCTTCGTCAACAGATCTCCCGGAAGATCGTGGAGGTTCTTCCTCTTCGATAACTGGGGCAAGTGTCAAATTGCTAAACGGCCCCGCAACATCAGTGAGAGTGGGGCACTTCACCAGTAAAGTTTCAATGGAGGGATCTTTTGGCATAAGCTTTTCAGCCTCCGCTGGAGAATCGGGAACTTCACAAAGCTGAGTGGAACGAGAAGGGTGAAGGAGTCCAAACTGATGAAGGAATTCGTCATTCAACAGAAATTTTATGTCCCGCTCTTCAATTGGGATAGCCATGAGCCTCTCTAAAGTTGGCTTGTGGCTGGGATCTTTAGATGAAGGGGGGAGCGCTGAAATGGAAAAACAAAGTTAGCACTTGATAGTTCAGAATTCGCAAAACTCGAAGAATAGAAGAAGTAGAGATTGACGATCTCACTTCCTTGCCTCCACACAGCATAGAACCCCGGGGGGCATCGAACAAAGAAGAACTGGGTCAGGAACAAGTGGGCAGTGTCGGGAAGGCCAACGATTAATTTGCGGTTTCGGGCACTTCTCATAACGGTAATGGAAGGTTGATCTTTGGTCCGGGTAAAGGAGCATAAGTAACAGATTTCGTCAAAGTCCGGAAGTCGATTAAACGTTCTCCCCAATAACACGCACAACCCCATTAGGATGGCATAACCATTGGGGTGTAGCTGGGATGGAGAAATGACGACGAAGAAGATGCTCGAGAAAGTTGTTGAAAGGAGGGATGGCCCCGTTCAGGCACATTTGTCGATTAACTGTCACAAAGCCGGGAGGTGCTACGTCGGCAGTATTACTTCTTTCGGGAAGAATAGCATCTGATTCAGCAATGCCGAACTGACCACACAACTGGCGAAAAACTTTGTATGATAGTGTGGTAGGGGCTCTTTCGGGAGGATTAACTAGTGGAGCCGGAAAAACAGTTGCCTCTCCAGTCTGAACTGTTGCATCTTCTTGCTGAGAAGTCATTCTACACAAGCAACTTGATATTCAAATATGAAGGTGCACGTTTCCTAAAAGTGTGAAGTGTCGTGCAAAACGAATAAAAATAACAAGTAAATATAACTGGAATTAAACTAGTCGACGATTGATCGACTACGGTAATTTCAGAACTTGTTAATTTAAAGTTCAAGCATAATATTAGTGCAGGCTGGTCAGTTTCAATTGACTATTTCAGTGTTGCTTTAATATTCTACTTGAATCGATAGCACTTCGTTCACACAATTTATTTAAGTTAATTATCTGTTATTAACTAATCTGTCATTTGATGTGGGCGGTCGATGGCAGTACATTCGTCCCAATTTTCTGTGAATGTTGTATTGAATAGATTGTTAGCCTGCAAGTCAAAGTAACCTGTGAATGAATGCAATAAAATTCAACAGTTCAAAGTTTATGCAATGGTTCAAAGTTCGAACAGAATTCATACAAGTCCTAACTCGTCAACGGCTCAAAATTTTTTCCTACGGGTTAAGATAAATCGTTGGTTCTCTGCCTAGCTCGTCCATGACCTAAGGATTGGGAAGCAAGTTAAGTCAGGTCACTTCGATTTTGAGTCGTTGATGTTTTGAGTCGGCAGTGCCCTGAGTCGTAAGTTGTAGAAAAAGGGAAAAGCTCTAGTTCAAAGTAATAAGAAAATCTCCAAGTCCTATCTCGGCCACGACTCAAGGCTTAAGTCGTGAAGCATGTTGGGTCGGATCATGGTTAAGTCGCAAAGGTTGCTGGATCAAACAAAAATGGCCGAGTCATACCTAAGGCAATATTCAACTCTATTTGGCCAACTCACCACCTAACTCCTAACCAGTTTACCTTCTAACTTTTAACCCATAAACCATTTCACTCCTAACCCGTTAATCATCCAACCTTTAACCCATTAATCCAATAAACTCTCAATCAACAACCCTAGTCTTATCACGCCACTAAATCACCTCAAGACGCAAATCATCAGATCAGACAACCTTAAATCCATTGATGGTTAGAGTGACCAAACTTGCAAGGCTCAAGGGACTAAATTGGAGGTAAGGATGGGGCGCATAGGTTAATGATGATCGACAATCGGAAGGGAAGCAAGATTGCTTACGTAGTGTGATGTCAGAGATGATCGGAGGAGAATCAAGTTGGAATCGCCTGTGAAAACTTGGAGATGCGTTAATGGCGGATGCGATTTAAAGGATAGGTAATGAGAAGTGGGAGATAGGAGGAACGAATCAAGCGTTTTATATCTGGAAGAGCTGGAACTCGAATCGGCACACCCGGGTTATGATGAGTCGAAGCACACGACTTACGACTTAAGCGTGTGCTTCGAGGGGCAAATGTTAACCCCGTTCCAGCCTACGAGTTAAGAGGCCCATGAGTTAAAGGAGTCAACGAGTTGAGGCCCGGGATGGGCCATGACTTAAGGTGCTTAACGGTTCAGGAAGGATCTAGGACTCAGGAAACCTCACGACTCAACAAGTTAACGACCTAAAGCTCAAAGCGACTTAAAGGGTTACGACTCAACGACCCAAGGAGAGATTGTACGACTTGAGGAACCTTACGAGTTAAGGAACCTTACGACTTAAGGAATCTTATGGGTTAAGGAAGGCTTGCGAGTTAAGACATTAACGACCTAAGGAATGTCATGACTTATGGAGGTCTACGACTTAAGAGGAATGTGACATAAAGGTGGTACGACCTAAGACTTCAGAGACAAGTTCAATTCCATGCTATAATGAGATAACTTGTTGACGACATACGACATATGATGAGTCGTGTACGACTCATACTAACATCAAGGAAAGTTGCACTGGTTAACTCGTGAATGGCTCAGGACTTGTGTTATTCATTTGAATGGGAGCATAGCTTTGGACCAAGCCGTGAGCAAACCCAGTAGGTCGGCCGCGTGTTAACATGAGACGACTTACCATGACTCGTCCACGACCTAAAGTCACTAAGTCGCAGCCAGCTATCATGATACTTATATCAAAGAGGAATGACTCGTATACGACTTAAGACTTGTGCTATATTCAGAGGATCGTAGGCGCTCTGGTACGAAGCTGGGGTTCAACCTGTTGAGTCGTCCACGACCCAACCTAACTCGGCTACGAGTTAACGATGAGTCGGGTACGACTCACGACTCAAGGCCGAAAACTCCTATAAATACATGACCACTTCCAACATTGGGGGGGACTTTTTGGCCAATCATTTCAAGCGCCAATACTCTGCTGAATTCTCAACTCACCCGACACTTCAAGTTCGAAAGACATTTCAACTAACTTCAAGGGAAAATCTAACGCAATCTACATGGATTCGAAGAATTCTTCTCTACCAAAGTTCTAATTGTTTGTCTCGTCATAATTGTAATTGAGGATTGTTGTAAAGTTGTAATCGGTTTAGCAATAAAGAGAATTAAAGTGGATGTAGGCTTGCCTTGAGCCGAACCACTATAAAATCGTTGTTATTCACTGCTTTTTTCTGTGATTTTCTGCTTATACTCTGCTCCCGAATCATTGGGTGGTGCTTTCACAACTACATTTCATACACCGGGGTGTTAGCGTTCAAATTTTAGCGTTAACATTGCAGTAGTATTATTTACAAAGATGGTTTAAACAACTTAACAAAATCTTAGTTCTAGTTTAAATATCTTGGTTGATTGAAAAACTTAAATCTTCATAATAATCTGATGAGAACAAATTGAATTTGGAAGAAAATATACAACCTGTATCAATCAACAGAGGTGTACAGAGCATCATGAACAGGTATTCAAATTGAAGTATATATATAATCCAGATTATCAATAAAGTTTGAACTTTTTTTAATTAACTTAAAACTTTAAAAATCTTTGTTTACTCACTTGCCAGATTCTTGAACAAAGAGCATTTCTTGTTTTCTTGAAAACTGCAGTTAAATCTGCTTTTAATCCCTGTCTGTTTTTGGTTTGAATTCAATTTGGTTTTACTTCCATTTTCTTTTTCATTTTTTCTCTGGTTAACTAAGTTTTTATTGTTTTCTGAACGAACTAAAAAGAAGATGGTGACATATATAGAAGAGAACGGGATGTTTAAGGGAGGCTTTATCTGGTTAGCTTCTTTGTAAAGATTTTTATAAATATTTTGGAATGACAAATGTTGGCTGAGATGATAGAAATTAAATGCTTCGGTTTCTAAAGATGTTTACATACTATAATTATGTTTTACTATGTATACAGATATTTTGTATGTGAGTATACACTTTGCAGGTAGACTTGGCTTTTAAATGAAGATAATTTTATATGTAAACATTTTGTTTTATTACTTCTAGTTTAAATAGTTTATACACATATGTTTTGTCAGGTTTATTTTATACTTTGGTCTTACAAATGAAGATTATTTTGGTTCAAAGACACTTGTTTTTATTAACTTTTAGCTTGAACTTCATATATTGTTGGTCGGGTCTTATACTCTTGTGAATGAAGATATGTTGTATGTAAATATTTGTTTTATTATTTGCTTGCTTAATTCATATTCAAATGTTTGTCTTATTTTATTTTATATTTTGTACTTATAAAACTTCAACTTATGTTGTATTTCTATTTTGACAATCACTATTTAAATTATGTTCAAAAGATTTACTTATATTTTATACTTATATTTATTTCTATTTGTATTTTAACTATCAATATTTAAATTACATTCATATGCTTACTTATTTATATTTTATATTTTATGTTGATGGAATTTGATTTTATTATCATCCATATGTATTTTTATCAACTGATAACAAGGCAAAGTATTTTAATACAATTATATAAGATAACTTTTGTTATAAATTTTCAAATCAAATCTTCCTTTTCAAAATACAATCTATATAAATAAATGGTAATTATTCCAAAAGTCATATTCATTTTAAAATAATAAGTTCATTATTTATTTAATTAGATTTAATATTTATTATAATAATAGGGCCAAAATCCAGGGTCGTTACATTCCTCCCAGCTTAAAAGAATTTCGTCCCCAAAATTTAAAACAAAGATAATTCAAAAGCTGTTATATAACCCATTCAAACATCCATATCATTAATACAGTAGCAAACAACCAAGCAGTCTATCCTAACCAACATCACTAGCTATCCAGACACAAATCCGGATAAGCTTTCCTAAAACTATCCAGAGTTTCCCAGGTGCAATCTCTGGGATCCTCACTTCACTGTACCTTAAAAAGCTTCACTACCTTGATTGAGTTTCCTCTCGTCTTGATCAATTATCCGAACTGGATTCCTGGCCACGGTCAAATTCGGCTCGACCTCCAAATCTTTCTGAACTACTGGTTCTACAACTAATGATGGATCATGAACAAATTTCCTTAGATGGGATACATGGAATACATTATAAATTCGAAACATCTGTCCTGGCTATTCAATCCTGTAGGCTACAGTACCAATCCTTTTCCAAAATCCGAAATAGATCAATATATCTCGAGGCAAGTTTTTCCGTCTTTCCGAATCTAGTAGCTCCTTTGATCGGGGAAACTTCGACAAAAACAATATTACCAATCTCAAATTCCAATTGTCTCCTTCTCTTATCTGCGTACTTCTGCTGACGGTCTTGAGAAGCTACCATCCTTTTCCAAATAAGCTCAACTTTAGCAGAAACTTCTCGAATTAAATTTGATCCAAGCACAAGACGATCTTTCGTTTCCATCCAACCGGATGGGGATCTACACTCTCTTCTATACAGAGCTTCATAAGTTGCCATCTTGATACTCGCTTGGTAACAATTATAATATGAGAATATCACTAGATGAAGATGGTCTTCCTAATATCCACCAAATCCAAACACAAGCTCGCAACATATCCTCTAGAATTCGGTTCAGTGTAACGACCCAGAATTTCTGTCATTTGAAATTCAGATATTTAATTGATTTTAAATATCAACAAGTAAAATTTGTAAGTCGAATAATTTGTATTTCGAATATCTGGATTTAATTGGATAATTAAATCGATAATTTGGTATTTGAAATTTCTAAAATAATTATAAATTGGTTTGATGTGATTAAATTTGATTTATAAAGTTATATAAAATCATATTGGAGTTAGAACAATGTATGTGAACTTTTAAAATTGAATTAAAAGTTAATTTGTGAAAATTGAATATTTTAAGATTTAATTGACGGGTTAAAATAGTCATTTTCCGAACAGTCTCGGATTTCGAAGAAACTAGTTTCATCGGATCCGTAATGTTATATTATTGTATGTTTTCAAATTTCGTATCAATTGGATTTAACGATTGTCCGGGGCAAGCCAAAATGCGTAGAAATGTGGTTAAATCGATTTAATTTAAATTTGATTGTTTATTTCTGTAACTCGCACAGATGATCGAATTAGCTTCCGAAACCTATTCCATTGTGTCCGGAACACAGGGTAAATCCTAGAAATGCTAGTCACCGCGCGAGATTTGGAGTTCGAAATTTTTTGGATGAATAATGTTTTTGGCGAATTTTCTATTTAATGATGTGATTATTCTCATTTGTAAAAAAATAAAAAAAACCCTAGGGTTTTGTGAGCCGGCCGCCGGTGGCATTCAATGGCCGAAATCATCAAATCTTTCTCCCTCAAAATCATCTAATCCAAGCATTAATTCGAAGAACCTTCAACACGAAAAACGTAGAGCACTACAAGATCTAGGTATTCAACGGTTGTGATCGGAAACGAAGTTACCAATCGCTGACAATTCGCATTCAAAGTCGTCGCATTCGTCATTGATTTTCGTGCAAGGGAGGCGACCGGAATTCATGGAATTTGGCACGGAAGTCGAGGGGGAGTGGGGCTTCGAAACGACATCATTTGATCGTCGTCTATCGAGTATTGGGGTCGCGTGTATTAAGGTTACAAGGCGGCTTGGTTGGGTTCGACTTTCACGTGAAAACCTAGGGAGATATGCGCGTGGAAGATGAAGCAATATGGGCGGCCCGGATTTCATAAACGAAAAATCAACGGTCGATATTGAATTAGGTTAAAAAATTAAAATAGAAATTGTTAATTTATATATGTTTTAATTCGTTCAATATTTAAAATATCATAACTTTTTCATACGAGGTCCGTTTCGCACGAAACAAGTTGCGTTAGCTTCGTTTTAGTTGATTAATTTATAAACTGGTTTAAACAGGGATTTTTGAATTATTATAAATGATTTATATAAAAGATTTATAAAATTGATATTTATAAATTAAAATATTGGTATTGTAAAATGAATTTTTATAAGTATTAAAATGAAGTATAAATGGATTTCATAAGTTAATGAAATTATGGATTTATAAATTGTGAAGTTATAAAATGAATAGATTTTGTAAAATAAAAGATTTATAAGTAATTAATGTATAAATTGGATTTTGGCGTTTAAATGAGATATAAATAAAATTTGTTAATAAAGTGATTTTATAAGTTGAAGTTGTAATCAAATATAAATGGAATTTATAAACGTTGTTTATAAATTCGAAATCGACTTATTTTGATAAGTCTAATTATTATAGCATATTAAAGGAAATATATTCATGATTTTGGACGGTGAATAATATGTTTAAGAAATATTTTGGGAAAGTGATATTTTAAATAAAATTAAAATGATTCAAAATTGTTTTAAAAGGTGTTAAGTATCGAAACCATAGATTTCAACATTCATTGTTGAAATAGACGTTTTCGAGAAATGGAAGGAAATGGTGGACTATAACACTATTGTTATAGTAAATGATTTCCGAAAGGAAAAGTTTTGTGTAGAATTGGGATTTATATATCTATCTTAATTTCGAATCCCTAACTAGTGATTTTAGGTTGTTGTAATGATGTTTTACGCAACATTCGTTTTGACTCAAATAAATGTGTTTAAGAGAATGTTTTCCTTAAAGAATAAAATTTATACTTAATTGTGATTTAAGTATATTGAATGTTTTCAAAATGTTGAAAATAAATAGATTGGTGAATTACTTATTATTGAATAAGTATGGAGATGTTTTCCAATATGAAGAGAATGTTTTGAGATTTTATCTTTTAAAGATAAATCGAAAATGAATATTAGAAACCGATTTGAAAATAGTATATTCAAAGATATTTGAAAAGGTAAATTCACTATGGAATTTGTAAAAGAAAGGGAAATTTGTTTAAAAATAAACATTGATTTATTTTGAAGTGTGGAAATAAATTTACGGATTTGGAACGTAAATTTAAATAAATCGGTAAGGATTTATTTAATTGGTTTAAATGAACCATTTTCAAATAAAGTTGTAAAGGTGAAAATTGTTTTCAAATGGTTGAAGTGTGGAATATATATCTTGTAAAGATATTTTTGGAAAGTAAATAATTTGGGAAATTATTTGAAATCGGGTTATGTTGTGAATATTGACTGATAGTTAAATAACCGACTATCAATATTGACCCTTGAGTGGCTATTTGCTGTGAATTGGTTGAAATTGAATGCTACACTTATTTTTAAATTATTGCGCTCGTTATTCGGATTATCCATTCCGAATAGTGACACGACGTAATGGATAGCATTGAAGACCGGTGGTGAAGACTGGGTATTTGTGAAAACGATAGGATGACTAATCGATTGTCTCTGCACTGTTAGCTACGGTATGGAGATTTCCTTTGTGATGGGAAATTCGATCGGGATTGTGAATACGCAGATTGCAAGGGCTTCTTTTGGAGTGCCTTCAGTTCTGTTCGAGCCCGGAACAGACTTGTATGGTTACGTGTCTGACATTACATTTTGAGATACAAAGCAGATTTCTTTCAAATACATTTCTATTGGTGGCGGAGAATTTATTCTCTTAGCTTAACACCCTTCTTTGAGACGTATGAGCTCAGAGAAGTTTTGTAGTTGAAAGTTATCAGCGATATATTCCCAATTTGGTAATGTGGCATGCTGAGTGTTGCTGTGTGATGATTATTTATTGATCATTTGTTGATCAAAGCATGGCTTTATGAAAAAACGTAGCTTTGTGGACCAGACTTCATCAGACCTCGCACCCCGAAAATGGTCAAAACAGGAATATGCGACAAGGTTATGAGGGTCGCGCCTTTTAGGGTATGTCATTCCCTTTTGGAAAAGGGTGGTGTCGGGTACGGAGCCCTGATGCTTAACCTATATGGTTGCACCAATCTTATTTTTCTGTGTGGTTGTTGCTTGGTGATAGAGGGCCCTCGGATAAAGGTCCCAAAGGACCGGGGGGTGGCATATTCGTGTAGTAATTACCTAGTTACAAAGGTAACCCAGCCTTGTGTTGGCAGAGAGCTGGTTAAGTTCTCGGGACGTCTCGCCAGTGGCGATCCCATGTGGCAGTAGCCTGACCATTTGTTGGAAAATCCAAAGAAACAATGCGAGCCTTGTACGGTTTTAGTTTTAGAACCTGCCATTTAAAATGGTAGCTATAGCAGGCATAATATAATGGTACCTATGCTGGCTAAGATTTATATTCTATTTTCGAAATGCTTTCATCACTATGCACTAATAAGAATATCAAAAATGATTTGTTTTGCGTAGTAAGCATCTTTGACTATCATAAGGAGAAATCTCCTCCAATTCTGCGTTCGCATTGTGTGTGTGCAGGGTGGCCTTATGGTAGTTTCATTTTCCAAAAGCATTGCGGATATTTTTCACTTCCTTTGTTGTTGTTGTTTTAAAAGATAAATAACTGTTTTTAGTTCTCACACCAGCCCCATGACTAACCTGGAGTTTATTGTTCTCTTCCTAAACTCTGGATGCCCATAATTTTCCACACGGGCAGTCTAGAGTCAGTTTATCAGGTCATTCTGGATTCAAAAGTGTTATGGAGCTCAAGTGGCAAGCTGGATGGCGAGACGTATTTCTTGTATATGATATTATCTTTCCTCTGTATAATTCTCTTGTAAAGACATGTTGTATAACTGTCCATTGTCTAGTTGTGTTGTATATTGTTGTTGTACACTCTGATGATAATGTAATGTAATAACTGATATAGTTCTTTGTTTTAAAGATTATTCATTTATCTATTATATATTGTTCCGCTGCGACTGTGAGATTCTGTTATTGTTTCTGTTCTATTATCATACTTCTTCTATCTTTTTCTTCTACCTCTTCTTTTAAACCCTCGTGGTTCGATTTTCCGACCTTTGATTGCTCGGCAGTTGATACAGTGGACGTATTAATGTCGGCCTTCGGGAGTCGAAAAAACGGGTCATGACATTCAGTCTATCCGTCTGTCCATCTATCTGAGGATGATAGGCTATACTCAATCTCAAACTTGTTCCCATAATTGATTACAGAGCCTCTCAAAATTTGCTGTTGAAAATAGGATCACGACCACTTACTATGCTGACAGGAATGCCATGAAATCTAACTATTTCCCTCATGAAAATTCTCTGCTATAGAAACTGTAGTACGAGTTGCCTTAACCGATATAAAATGAGCACTCTTAGTTAAAGGATCCACAATAATCCATGTACCATCATTTCCTTTCTTAGTTCTAGGCAAACCTTCGATGAAATCCATCGAAATCATTTCCCATTTCCATTCTGGGATTTCCTAAAGGCTGCAACAAACCGCCTGACTTCTGCTGACTGATAGCACAACTATTAACGAAATGTAACGACCCGTAACATTTTAATAATTTTTAATGGTTTTATTTACGTATTTAGTTAAATTTTTGAGAAATTTTAAATAATAATATTTTGAAAATAAAAATTTAATATTTGGAATACGTCCTCTTAAATATAGCAGTTGGTAAATTTTCATCATATAATATAAAAGTTTAATTTATTGGGTAATTCTATTTCAAATTTATATCAGTTAATATTTGATGATGACAAAATATTTTCCAAACCCGAATATTTTTCTATAGAAAAATTGTAAATCATCTTCTGAGCAAGATGTCAAAATTTGCTTCATCAAATTTGGACTTCTGTAGCTCCGTCGATCTTATTTTCTGCGTTTTTCTGCATTTTTTCCGCTAGCGAAAATTCAACTTTTTATAATTCAATCGTATCATTGATATCTGTATGGCATTTGGTCGTCTCGTTCGTGCGGATCTAATGGTATATTTATTTCTATGTTTTGAAGTCCGGTACACAGCGTAATCCACGAAATCGGTAACTGTATCGGTACTAGATCCATTACGATTTGATTTCTTTTGCATTTCAAAATTTAAACGCGCATTAATCAATTGCTTTAATATTTGTAAACTGAACCAATGGGAGACTATTACAATTTCATTTATTTGTGTACGTTTTCGTTTTAATTATTGTACACATCTCGGTTCCTTTTATAACTTCATGGACCAGAAAACTAGTTTATTTCTTTCCCCCTTCATCTTCATTATTCCCAGATTCATTTATTTGTGTACGTTATTTCCATTGATTGAGAAACCACTCATATTTTAGTTGCATTTAAATCAATGGATAGCAGTCACCAATCCATCATTCCAGTTTATTGTTCAATGGTCCATTTTTGTCCATTTTAATTCTGCACTTTTCTTTTGAGGTAATATATAATATTTGCACGTTCCACTTTATTTTATTTCTTTCCTGTCCATTCAAATTTTACATCAGTTACAAACAAATCAATACCTTACCTTTATTACTCCCTGTATACATGTTGTAGCTCTTTATTTTCTATCCGTTGCTATTTCATTTCGGGTTTGTTCCTTTCCTATTTATTCCATTTCAAACATTTTCACTTTTACGTTTCTCATGCTTTCTACTTTGTTGTCCTAAATTCCCATGCTTGACGTTATCATTTCAGTTTGTTTCCATTGAATGTGGCACGTTTCATGGTTAATGTTTTATCCATTTATGTATGACTTTCCTTTGCAACCTGTCCCATTTCTGCTTCCTTCGTTTCAAAACTTGAAATGTTACATCTGGACCACATTATTTATTTGCTTGAATAAGGAAGCTAAATCTACGAATGACCGTTACTATTCCTTTTATTTCATAAATATTTGGATGCGTTCTGCTCTGCCTTTCCTTTTTCATTGCTTACGTTACTTAGAAATTCTTTGATATATATTATACCATCATTGTTCTTTCTTTTGCCTAGAATGAAATCCTTCCTTCACCACTTTTTTTTTTAAAAAAATGTTCCACCAAAAGGTAAATATTTAATAGTCAGCTATTACATCTCCATAAATTTCAATTTATTATTCTCTGGTTCGTTTCTTTGTCCTATTCACACTATTGAAATTATATTATAAACATATATAAAGCATACCTCTGGCGTGTTCTATGGAACGGTTCATTTTTTCTCCTCCCACTTTTGAAAAGAAAAGAAAACACTGTTCCTCTTCAAATTTCAGCGGCCTTTTCCCCGTTTCATTCACAGCTGCACGCAAGCCACCACATCACCTTCTCTTGCAAATTCTATTGATGATATGTAGTTATATTTGATTGATAGAAACCGCTGCTTATATATGTTTTACAAGATTTTAAATATAAGTTATATTATAATATAGCCTTCTTATGCTTAAATGTATACTTTACAAGTTATATAATATGTCTGAAAAATTCTTTGTACTATTAGTAATAGGTTAGTTATCTTTCTGTGATTGTTTAATTTATAATAAGTTATAAATGAGGTTATGTGTTTCTTTGTGTGCATAGCATGCATATGTTTGTGTAGTTTTTATGTACACATATAGTTAGTTTTATCCATCTATTGTTTTTTACGTGAATATAGTATATAAACGTTGTTTGAAAATGTGTTTGTATATATATAAGTGAAATGACCTATTCATATAGCTTTCCGGACAATAATTTATAGTCTGCATGTATTTGAGCCTGCACATAAGTTGGACAATATGTATTTGTTTCGCTAGTTCTATATAGAAGTTGCGGTTTATACATGAGTACACAGTTACATTATATAAGTGAATTACCCTATGTCATATGTATATATTTCAAGATATGCAATATAGTCCATCATTTTATGTTAGTTCATATCTGTTGTAGTTATATGCATATGTTATATATAGATTTTAATTTCCCAATTACCGATAGATTATATATATATATTTTAATAAATTGTAAATATTTATTTTTAAATGCTATAAGTATAAGTGTACATGCAATATATTTATATAGGTCATTGTGTATATAAAATTGATACCCATAGGACTCTATTTTTATAGAAGTTTAAATAAAATATTGAATCTATATACTTATGGGCGTATATATAGATTTTGGAAGTTATGTGTTATTTTAAATTATAAGTTGTTTATGATTTGTATATAGTATATATAGTATATATATGTTCATTTATACCATCTACCTTCGTCAATCTGGCTTTTGATTTGCTTTCGGTTATTCGCATTATGAGCTTATCCGTTGAACTCGTGCCAATCTAGCTTTGCTTTAAAATTCGTGACTGGATTCATAGCTCATTTGGTCGTCAATCATCACTAGCCTCGAAAGGTGAGAAATCACTCACGATTAAATTCATATATTTATTAAATTTGATTTCAATTGAAAAAGCAATTGAAATATGCTGCTGTAGTTATTTAATTGTTATATTTATGCTATTATTTGTAATTGTTCACCTGTGGGATATGACACTATATCCTATTGTTTATATTTTACTGTTATTGATGATATAGGCCTGATATATTATTATATTCTCTATTATCACTCTACAAGTTCCCTGTAGTTTAGAATTCACTATGGGTTGAAATGATACATACCTAAACGGAATTTAGAATAAGAGAATTTCGTTATGGGTTGAAATGATAGACCCAAGTGATTTACATTTGAATTAAATTTAGGATTGCGGGTTGAAATGATATCTACTCGTATATACTTAAATTACGGTTTGATATGATAAATATCCGTATCAAATTAACCACAGGATAGGAAATTATATACTGACAGCGCTGGTCCGTATAAGTATTTTGAAATTAAATCCTATAGTTTTGGAAAGAAATATATGGTTTTAACAAATGTTGACTTTTTATATATATAAACGGTAATGATATATATAGATTTGGTAATAATAATATTTAATTAAATTAAGATTTTATTTAATATATATAATATGGTTAAGTATTTAAAATTTATATTTAAAAATAGATTTTGGTAATAATTTGAATAAGTTAAGGTTGGGAAGATAATATGAATTTAGTTGAAATTGTATTCAATAAGAATTTTATTTAATTAAACCGATTTGAAACTTGTTGAAACGGAGGTTTAAGATATGGTTTATAACTTGGTTTTTGATTTAAGTAATTTAATGAATATTTCTCGTTTAATAAATTTAAGGAAATATTTAGAAGAAAAAATGAAATTTAAGGCCAGCTAAATGATATTGAATTTATTAAGCGAATATTCACCTGACTAAATAAAAATGTAGTTAAATCAAGATCTATATGAAACTGTTAAATTTAGCTTTGAAAATGTCGAATATTAAGACTTTGAAATATACTGGAATTTTAATGGTTTATTTTGTTATTCTGATCTGTATTTGAAATTAATATAATTTGAATTTGTTATTTAGAAACTGAATTGGAGTAAAATGGGAATTTAGATTGAATTTAATTTAAATTGGAAAGTCGAGTTTGATTTGAATGAGATTTGTGAAGTTTGAGGAAATTGCAAATACATTAGTTTATTAATTATTTAATATAATTAAATACTATTTTGGGAAAAATAGATATATTTGGAACGAAAATGATACATCGGTTTTGAAGTATAAATTAATTTGAAATGACCACGGTGTTATGGTGTCTATTTCCTTGTAGATAGTTAGATGGACCCTTTAGAGGATGGTTATCCCAAAAATCCTTTAAGTTACTTATATTTCAGTTGATATTTCACTTGAGTTGGATTTATTGATATAACAATGTTAATCCTGACTCGAGTGTTTTGTGTTTTTGCTTTACGCTCGGGTCATACTGAGTGATACAGCATTTGAGACTCACCTTTGAAATTTGGAGCTTCGCTTGGAGATCCAACTATTGATTCAGCTTTCGTCTTCCTAGTTGATTTGTTCAGAGAAGTCATTTGTTGTACTGGAGACTTCACTGTAATTGAGATATTCTATTATATTTTAGTTCTAACTCTGATGTCTATATAGTAGCTTCATGTACTACTATTTATCTATCCCGCTGCACTGTATTACTCCGTGTCTATGATCTGTAATTGATTTATTTACTGTATATGCTGATTTTTGCCAAAATTTAAAGTAATAAATCTGATATTTTGAGCAATTCAAGTCCGACGTGTGTGGATGCGAATGATTGAAAATATCGACCCGTTATAGTTGGTATCAGATCTTTGGCTCTAGGCAAACTTAGCATATATGGTAAATTTATTTACATAATCACTTTCGTTCGAGCTTGAATGTCTTCCTATTTGATTCAGTTCTCCTTTGAATTTTGGAACATCCCCCTCGGTTCCAAATCCATTCTTGTCTTTCCCTATTCGTGTTTTCTAGATTCTGGAGTATCCCATAGCTCCAGTGAATGATTGTAAAGGGGTGAAACTCCTTTACATTAGCATCGATTCACCAAAGATTCATATCCCCTCGGTTTAGATGCTGCTATCTCTGGCTATGCCGAAATCTATATCTGGCGATTGAATGTCGATTTGCCTTGGAATTCCACATCGATCATATTCCTGAAGTCACGGTTGAGCCGGTTAAGGTCGCCCACGATTAATATCCATCTTCTATTTTAAAATTTAATTATCTCATCTTCGTTTGGGCCTAGCTTCGAATCAGAATTCCATTTGGTTAGAGTCCCTCTAATTTGAATCTCTATATGTGTTTTGAAATCCATCGTTGAATCATCCTTTGAAAATCGGGCTTTGTTTGTATTTTAGAAATTGTTCTATATACCGAAATTATTATTTTGATAACTATGATTTTATTCGATATATGAAAGTGAAAATATTTTCGATAAGGAATATATACCTTTTAAAAATGAGAATTTAGTGTTTTGAAAGGATTTGGATTTTTAAATTTTTTATAAGAAATTTGATTTATAACTGAAAGGGTTTTGATTTTGAAATTCGAGAGATTGGGTTTCGTTTTTTTCGAATTGTTTTTAAGATTTTGAAAATATATAATAATACGATTTGAAAGTATTTTTTCGCATAAGAAATGTTTCAAATGGCTTCAAATGAATTCGATGATCTCTAAGAAATTTCAAAGGAGCTTTCAAGAAAATAGAAGTTCAGAACTCACTTTTGTCACTGGGAAATAATTTCGGAGATAAGTGCATGCATCATCAACATTGATTTTCAAGTTTCAAAGTGGGGAGAGGCCACTCTAGTAGCTTTGCTATGCGAGTGATATTATGAAACAAATTTTGATTTCAAATTCCGAAGTATGATTTGATATTCAAAAGATATATGTATATATATTTTAAATAATTTAAAGTATGTTGGTGTTCAATCCTTGAATTTTCGATTTGATTTAGTATAACACTATTTATAAAAATTGATTTACTAATTTGTTGCTGATTTCCAACTTTTGGATTTGAAATTTTATTTCACCGACTATTTTGAAGGTTCGGGCACTTTCAAATCAAGGTTTAAAATTTTAAAACTAAGAAATTTCGAAGAGTATGACTTAAGTAAATTTGAAATTTTTGTTAAGTAAATAACTTGGAAAAGGAAAATTGGCTTTTTCATATAGAAATAAATAGTTTAAAGGTTTTAAAGGGATAGTTAAAATTTTGGAAACCATTTTGAGTATAATTGATTTTGAGAAAAATATTTGATTTTCAAATTAGATTGGAATTAAAACTAGTACCTATATGGTGATATTGGAAATGAATTTGTTTGACTTGAATAATGTTAATTTGGAAACTGGGATTATTTTTCTAAACCTATTATTTTGGAAACTTTGAAATTTAGATATTTAATTTGTAAGAAAATTGGTGAAATCCATATGGTTTTGAAAATGAATTGATATTGAGATGATTTGAAATTGAGAACCTTATATTATTAATTACTTGATTTAAGGAGTGGTCAAACTTATATAAAATAGATTTGTATAAGTATGAAGTTGATTTGAAATCTATTGATTTGGAAAGGTACTCAATTTGAAAAGGGAAATTTCTTATCATCAAAATCTATATAAGTGTGATTTGATATACTATGGATTTTGGAAAGTATTCGATTCGAAGATGAAATCTTATATATAATGGAATTTATATAAGTATGATATTTGAAAGTGATTTGAAAAGGTAATACATGATATATATTTTCGAAGAAATGATATGGAAAGTGCCTTCTGCTTGATATCCGATTTGTGGCCACAACTTGGATTCATTCTATCGATATTATTCTCTCTGATTTTTGGATTTTCGGATGTGATACTCGAGTGTCCCACCGTGGCGTAACCCATGGTCAGTTTTTTGGGTAGCGTAATGCCCAAGGCAGAGATTGCTCAAAGGATATGGATGTTTCCTTGGGGATCTAGGTGTAACCAGTGTTATGTATCCTACGATCTATCAGTTTTGTTTATCATGGCGTAATTCACAAGGCAGTGAATTCTTAAAGGATATGGATGTTTCCTGGGGGATGTAGACGTAACCATTTTTATGTATCCTGCGATCTAGGTGTTTGTTTATCATGGCGTAATTCGCAAGGTAGTGAATGCTTAAAGGATATGAATGTTTCCTAGGGGATCCAGGTGTAACCATTGTTATGTATCCAACGATCTAGGTGATTTTTTGAATTGTACTTTCCATATCTGTTTTTAAAAGTTTTTCAGTATTTTCACTCGGTGCTGAAACAGGTCTACTAAATACTTGAAGAATTCTAGCTTTGCGCCTGATCAACGCATGGCTAGAGTCTGCAAGAACAAGGATAAACTTGTTAAAACATCGAGTTATAAAAGTATTTTCGAAAGGAATTTTTTTTTTGATATAATAGTATTTTATTATAAAAGTATTATTATAAAGGTATTTATTATAAAAGTATTTTTTCCAACAAAGAAATTTTGTATTAATATGTGAAATTTAAATTCTTGTGGTTCTCGATTAATTATTCGTGCCCGAGACTATTCCTTGAATCTACATTATCTGCTCAACTACATTTTTCACCTATATACTGTTTTTCGAATCTACCTTCTTTTCCTTTTCTGAATATATCCTTTTAAAATATTGTTTATCTATACACTACATGGTTTAATAGAAATTTTAGTGTTATAAATATTTTTGAAGTTATTAATTAAATAAAACATATTTAAAGAAATGATTATTAATTTATTGGTAATATTTGAAAATTTTCTTGAGATAAATTAATAAATTTATGAATTATGGATTTAATGTTTTCAATAGCTTCTTTATAAATATAACTAATGATATGAACAATTGTTTTCAAATAGTTTTCATATATTTATAAAGGGGTTATTTAAACATATAAATAGATGAAGGGATTAATAAAAAAGGTTTAACTATATTTATTAAATTAATTAAAGTAGAATTTATATAGCTTTAAATTATTTGTTTAATCTCGACTTTCAATCTATTTTCATTTCTAGTTATTTCTATTCTCCTACCTTCTTCCTTTTTGGGGACAAAAAGTTTTGAGTGGGGGAGAGTGTAACGACCCGTAAAAGTTTAATAATTTTTAATAGTTTTTTTCGTATTTAATTAATTTTTTGAGAAATTTTAAATAATAATACTTTAAAAATAAAAATTTAATATTTGCAATGCGTCCTCTTAAACATAGCAGCTGGAAAAGTTCATCAGATAATATAAAAGTTTATTTTATTGGGTGATTCTATTTCGATTTATATCAGTTAATATTTGACAATGACAAAGTATTTTCCAAACCTGGATATTTCTCTATAGAAAAATTGTAAATAGTCTTCTAAGCAAGGCGTCATAATTCGTTTCATCAAATTCGAACTTCTGTAGCTCCGTCGATCTTATTTTCTACGTTTTTCTGCCTTTTTCCGCTAGCGGAAATTCGATTTTTTATAATTCAATCGTATCATTGATATCTGTATGCAGTTTTGATCGTCTCGTCGTGCGGATCTCAACGCTATATTTATTTCCGTGTTTTGAAGTCCGGTACACAGCAGAATCCATGAAACTGGTAACTGTATCAGTACTGGATCCGTTACCATTTGATTTCTTTTGTGTTTCAAAATTTAATCGCGCATCAATCAATTGCTTTAATAGTTGTCAACTGAACTAATTGGAGACTGTTACAATTTCATTTATTCGTGTATGTTTTCGTTTTAATTATTGTACACATCTCGATACCTTTTATAACTTCATCACGCAGAAAACTAGTTTATTTCTTTCCCCCTCCATCTTCATTATTCCCAGATTCATTTATTTGTGTATGTTTTTTTTCATTGGTTGGGCAACTGCTCATATTTCAATTGCGTTTAAATCAGTGGACAGCGGCCACCAATCCATCATTCTAGTTTATTAATCAATGGTCCATTTCTGTCCATTTTCTTTCTACACTTTTCCTTTGAGGTAATATATAATATTTGTACGTTCCACTTTATTTTATTTCTTTCCTGTCCATTCAAATTTTACATCAGTTACAAACGAATCAATACCTTACCTTTATTTCTTCCTGTATTCGTGCTATGGCTCTTTAATTTTCTATCCTTTGCTATTTCATTTTGGGTTGTTCCTTTCCTATTTATTCCATTTCAAACGTTTTCACTTTTGCGTTTCTCATGCTTTTTACTTTATCGTCCTTAATTCCCTTGTTTGACGTTATCATTTCAGTTTGTTTCCATTGAATGTGGCACGGTTCATGGTTAACGTTTTATTCCATTTATGTGTGACTTTCCATTGCACCCTGTCCCATTTCTGTTTCTTTCGTTTCAAAATTTGAAATGTTACAACTGGACCATATTATTTATTCGCTTGAATAAGGAAGCTAAATCCATGGATGACCGTTACTGTTCCTTTTGTTTCATAAATATTTGGATGCGTTCTGCTCTGCCTTTCCTTTTTTCATTTCTTTCGTTACGTGGAAATTCTTTAATGTATATTATACCATCCTTGTTCTTTCTTTTGCCTGGAATGAAATCCTACCTTCATCACTTTTAAAAAAAAACTGTTCTACCAAAAGGTAAATATTCAATAGACAGCTGTTACATCTCCATAAATTTCAATTTATTATTCTCTGGTTCGTTTCTTTGCCCTATTCACACTATTGAAATTATATTATAAACATATATAAAGCATACCTCTCGCGTGTTCTATGGAATAGTTCATTTTTTTTGTCCTTCCACTTTTGAAAAGAAAAGAAAACACTGTTGCTCTTCAAATTTCAGCCGCCTTTTCCCCGCTTCATTCACAACTGCACGCAAGCCACCGCATCTCTTTCTCTCGCAAATTATATTGATGGTATGTTGTTATATTTGATTGATAGAAACCGTTGTTTATATATGTTTTGCAAGATTTTATATATAAAATATATTATAATATAGCCTTCGTATGCTTATATATATATATTACAAGTTATATAATATGTCTTAAAAATTCTTTGTATTGTTAGTTATAGGTTTGTTGTCTTTCTGTGATTGTTTAAGTTATATATTATAATAAGTTATAAATGAGGTTACGTGCGTCTTTGTGTGCGTACTATAGAATGCATATGTTTGTGTAGTTTTTAAGTACACATATAGTTAGTTTTATCGATCTATTTTTTTTACGTGAATATAGTATATAAACGTTGTTTGAAAATGTGTCGGTATATATATGACTGAAATGACCTATTGAGTTTTTTCTGTCTGTTGCATGAGAGATAGGATATCTTGTTAAGCTTACTTAAGTATGGATTTTTAATGCATTGAGCATACTGTTGGTTCACGTATGTTTAAAATTAAAAAAAAAATTAAAAAAAGTTATGTTATAAAGCTTATACATATGTTCGAAATCATCTTTATACTCGTTCATATTATAATCTATAGTTATATTTATGTTAGAGCGTTACTTTATATTTATTATAATACATAAATAATCAAATGTGTATATATGTTAGCATTGATTTTAATTATCAAACGTGTATATGTTTTGATTTTGAAGTATATTCATACGGCTTTCCAAACAGTAATTAATAGTCTGCATGTATTTGAGTCTGCACATAAGTTGGACAGTATGTATTCGTTTCGGTGGTTCTATATAGAGGTTGCAGTTTAAACATGAGTACACAGATTAAGTTATATAAGCGAGTTACCCTATGTTATATATATATATATTTTAAGATATGCAATATAGTATCATTTTATGTTAGTTCATAACTGTTGTAGTTATATGCATATGTTATATATAGATTTTAATTTCCCCATTACCGTTAGGTTATATATATATTTTAATAAATTGTAAATATTTATTTTTAAATGATATAAGTATAAGTGTACATGCGATATATTTATACAGGTCATTCTATAAATAAAATTGATATGTATAGGACTCTATTTTTACAGAAGTTTAAATAAAATATTGAATCTATATAGTTATGGGTGTATATATAGATTTTGGAAGTTATGTGTTATTTCAAATCATAAGTTATATATGATTTGTATATAGTATATATAGTATATACATGTTCATTTATACCATCTACCTTCGTCAATCTGGTTTTTTATTTTCTTTCGTCTATTCGCATTATTAGCTTATCCGTTGAACTCATGCCAATCTAGCTTTGCTTTGAAATTCATGACTTAGCTCATTTGATCATCAATCAGCCCTAGCCTCGAAAGGTGAGCAATCACTCACGATTAACGTTCTCATATTTATTAAATTTGATTTCAATTGAAACGATAATTGAAATATGCTGGTGTAGTTATTTAAATTGTTATATTTATGTTATTATCTATAACTATTCACCTGTGGGATATGACACCATATCCTATTGTTTATATTTTACTGTTATTGAAGATATAGGCCTGATATATTATTATATTCTCTGTAATCACTATGCAAGTTCCTGTAGTTTAGAATTCACTATGGATTGAAATTGTACATACCCGAACGAAATTTAGAATAAGGGAATTTCGTTATAGGTTGAAATGATAGATCCAAGCGATTTGCATTTGAATTGAATTTGGGATTGCGGGTCGAAATGATACCTACCCATATATACTTAAATTACGGATTGAAATGATAAATATCCGTATCAAATTGACCATAGGATAGGAAATTATATACTGACACCATTGGTCCGTATAAGTACTTTGAAATTAAATCCTATGGTTTTGGAAAGAAATATATGGTTTTAATAAATGTCGATTTTTTTTTTATATATAAAAGGTAATGATATATATATTTGATAATAATAATATTTAATTAAATTAAGATTTGATTTAATATATATAATATGGTTAAGCATTTAAAGTTTGTATTTCAAAATAGATTTTGGTAATAATTTAAATAAGTTAAGGTTAGGAAGATAATATGAATTTAGTTGAAATTGTATTCAATAAAGAATTTTATTTAATTAAACCGATTTGAAACTTGTTGAAACGGAGATTTAAGATATGATTTATAACTTGGTTTTTGATTTAAGTAATTTAATGAATATTTCTCGTTCAAATAAATTTATGGAAATATTTAGAAGAAAAAATGAAATTTAAGGCTAGTAAAATGATATTGAATTTATTAAGTGAATATTCCCCTGACTAAATAAAAATGAAGTTAAATCAAGATCTATATGAAACTGTTAAATTTAACTTTGAAAATGTCGAATATTAAGACTTTGAAATATACTGGAATTTTAATGGTTTATTGTGTGATTCAGATCTATATTTGAAATCAATATAATTTGATTTTGTTATTTAGAAACTGAATTAGAGTAAAATGGGAATTTAGATTGAATTTAATTTAAATTGGAAAGTCGAGTTTGATTTGAAGGAGATTTGTGAAGTTTGAGGAAATTGCAAATAATTTACTTTATAAATTATTTAATATTATTAAATACTATGTTAATGTAAAAATCAGACACTAACACCCCGGCGTAGATTGAAGTTGAGCGAAATCACCACCCGTGTACATGGGAACTAAAAACAAGTAGAGAAATCACAGAGAAAGCAGAAAAAACAATAGTTTTTATAGTGGTTCGGCTTAGGGTAAGCCTACGTCCACTTTAATTCTCTTTATTACTGAATTGATTACAACTTTTACAACAATCTTCAATTACAATTCCGATGAGACAAACAACTAGAACTTTGATGTAGAAGAATTCTTTAAATCCATGTAGATCGTGTTAGATTTCCTCTCGAAGTTAGTTGAGATGTCTTTCGTACTTGAAGTGTTGAGTGAGTCGAGAATTCAGAAGAGTGTTGGCGCTTCAAAAAATCGGCCAAAAGTCCCTTTCATGTTTGAGGTAGGTTGGTATTTATAGAGGAAATCCCCCCTTAGGTCGTAAGTCGTGACCGGTCTAAGGTGAGTTGTGGTCGGTCTAAGGTAGGTCGTGGCCTATTCATCTGGCCCATCTATGGCTTCACAAGAGTTCATTTGTACAAGTCCTAGGTCGCCCACGAGTCATCCTCTAAGTCGCAAATGAGTCAACTGGTCTTCTTTATGCGGCATTAAACCTTCACCCAGTAGCTTTAGGTCGTGGACGACTCAAGCTAGGTCGTGAGTCGTGTACGAGTTAAGAGACCACTGCGCCAAGTAGATGCATTGAACCTGTCTTCCTTTGCTTGCTCCATGAACGAATTAACATAGGTTATAGGTCGGTGGCGACTTAGGTCGATAGCTATCTTAGGTCGGTAGCTATCTTAGGTCGGTGGCAACTGTTCAGCCTTAAGTCAGTATCCCTTCCAGGCCTTAGGTCGGCATCCTTTTAAGGCAGTTTGGTTGGTAACCTTATTAAGGTGTTAGGTCGGTAACCTCTCAAGTAACTTAGGTCGGAATCCTACTTAAGGCTTAGGAAGCTAGG
Source organism: Allium cepa (assembly GCA_030765085.1). Taxonomy (NCBI): domain Eukaryota; kingdom Viridiplantae; phylum Streptophyta; class Magnoliopsida; order Asparagales; family Amaryllidaceae; genus Allium; species Allium cepa. Next base: position 946,278,425 of record CM060943.1, on the reverse strand, counting down.
TCGGCATCCATCTTGGATCGGCAACCTTGTCACAACTTAGATCGGTAACTTTGTCAAAGCCTTGAATCGGCACCTCTCTTAAGTCGGTATCCCTTTAGTCCTTAGGTAGGCATCGTTTTAAGGCTTAGGTCAGCATCTCTTTGAGTCTATTAGGTCGGCTGTCTTTAGGTAGCCAGAAAAGAGGAAATAACACTTGCCCCTCGAAGTGCACGCCTAGGTCGTAGGTCGTGTACTTCGACCAAACTTTGTTAAGTCGCGGGCGACCTAAGAGATTGCTTAATCTGCACATTTACTTGCTTCTGCCCTATATAAGCGTTAGCTTGTTTTCTTCCTCCTCATCAACTGCTCCCACATCCTTTTCTGCCATTAACAATTTTCCTGAGCTCCAAAAGGCGATTTCACTCCAATCAATTACCGACAACCTTTGTTACTCATTGCGTAAGTGATTTCGTTTTCTTCTCCTAATCCTAACTCACTTTTCCACGCAATGCGTCGTCGTGAACTTTCCATAGTTGGCGAACTCTGATTGGCTGAATTTAGTTTTAAGCGTTTGATGGGTGGGATTCGATGCTTCAAGCTAATCGATTTTTGAATTGTGTTGGAGTGACAGGCATTGAATTTGCGGTGATTTAGTTTTTGGATGATTCGTCGTCGGGTGAAATTTAGGGCTTGTGCTGGTGGAGAGGCTAACGGGTTAGCAGGCTAAGAAGGTGAAGGGTTTCTAATTAGATGGAGGGTTTGTCGATGAAGTGGAATGCCGACTTGAACACGACTCAGTAGTTTTGGGCGACCTATAACCCTTCGCGACTTAACTAGATACGGCATAAGCTATGAGTCGCGGCCGAGCTAAGATCTATCTCTTCAACACGCTCTGCGGCCTATAGGACCAACGATTTAAGGGGCCAACCACATAACCGAGTCAACCACTTAACCTTCAGGAGATCTTTTAAGTCGTGCACGACTTAATTTCTAGGTCTTAGACGACTCAACCTTTAGATCGCGGACGACTCATTACTTGAACAATATTTTACTTGCCAAATTGTTTCCTCTAGCCTAAGCCAATTGCATCCCACCTGCTAGGTCGTGAACGGCTCATGACTTTGAGAGCTTTTGGATTGTGACTCAATGGCCTGAGCAGAATTTGAAAATTTAGAGATGTTGATAGAACTTGATTTTACTTCCAATTTGAATTGCTAGGTTAAACTGCTTGAACTCTGTTGCATTTCCTTACAGGTTACACCAGTTTTATTGCCATCGACCTGTTAAACACAACACTTTGCAGAAAAATGGGACAAATATACTTGTCACTGATCGCCCACATCAAATGACAGATTAGTCAACATAAAATAATCAACTTAAATACACTGTATGAAATGCTATGAACCAATCAACTAAAGTAAAGTATTAATGCAAAGCATCGCTAACTTGAACTGATTTGTTTGCATCAACACTACACCTGCATATTAAAACAATGAAGCCTGGAGTTTATAACTGACAAATACTTGCTAGTTTTTATTCCAGTTATATTTGCTTATTGCTTGATTGATTTTACACAACACTCCACACACTTTAGGAAACGTGCACCTTCATGTTTGAATATCCAGTTGTTTGTGTAGAATGACTTCCCATCAAGAAGAAGAAGGGGTAGCTCAAGCTGAAGAGACCTTCCCGATAGCTATTCCCATAGAGAATCCTCCAGAGAGAACTCCGACTATCCTAACTCCGAGAGCGTTTATTCAGCTGCATACTCAATTTGGTTTTGCTGAAAATGATGCCATACTTCCCGGGCCAAATGATACTGCCGACAGTCCTCCTCATGGTTTTGTTGCAGTCAATCGTCAAATGTGTTTAAGCGGGGGGATTCCTCCCTTTAACGACTTCCTTCGAACACTTCTCCTTCGGTTGACAACTCTCCATTCCAACTTCATCCTAATGGATATGCCATTTTGATGGGGTTGTGTTTCTTGTTCGGGAGGACACTTGATCGCTTGCCGAGTTTCGAAGAAATTCGCTACTTATGCTCGTTTGCAAAGAGTAAAGACCATCCTTTCCTCATTATCGTGAGAAGTGCTAGAAATCGCAAGCTTATTTCTGACCTTACAGAAAGCGTTCACGGATTTTTGAACCAGTTTTTCTTTGCTCGCTGCCCCCCCCCCCCCCCCGGTAGAGTTTTATGCCATCTGGAGAGTAGGAAGTAAGATTACCTGTTTCTATTTTCTCCATTTTCAAACTTTTCCGAGATCCGAATTATCACTTGCTAATCTCATTCTTTGCTCTTTTCAGCACTTCCTCTCCCTTCTAGAGACCCAATCCATAAGCAAGTTTTTGAGAGGCTGAGTGTCGTGGCCGCGGAAGAGAGAAGTGTAAAATTTTTGTTGAGGGATGAACTTTTGCATCAGTATGGGCTTCTACACATTTCTCGCTCTACACATCCTCATGAGATCCCAGACTCACTGGCTAGAGCATCAGATGCCCCGGTTTCTTCTGACGCACCCGTACCAAAAGATCCCGCTTCCGAAGCTTCTCTAGTGAAATGCTCTACTACTGACGATGTTGCGGGGTCATCTGGAAAACTCACGCTTTCCCCAGTTATTGAGGAAGAAGAGCCTCAGGGATCTCCCCAAAGTTCACAGAAGTCTAGCGAAGAAGCCAAGAAAACAAGCCCTGTTAGGCAGAGCGGGGACGACACTTTCGAAGGGATGAGCGACCTCTTCGCCACCTCACAGGAGATCTTTAAAGACGATCCTGTCACTGTCAGGGTTTCTTCTTCAGTAGTGGAAGCGAATTCTTCTTTAAAACAAGCTCCGTTGATCCAAGAATTGACGTTAACTACTACCCCCACGATTACTCCGCAATCAAAGAGTGGTTCATAGTTTGATGCGCGTAGCTTGCACATCACACACACTTAGAATCCTTCGGCACTTTTATACTCCTAACTCTTTGTACTTTGAAGATTCTAAAGTTATGCTTCTTTTCTCTGAAAACATTTAAGACTTGTCTCTCTTTTTTATTTCAGATTCTCAGATGGGACGCAGCGGCTCTTACTATGACGACTTCCAGCGCTACGGGAGGGATAGCCAATATGATTATAGGCGCTGCCTTCCCGTTCATAGAGAAACCAATGAAGAGAGAGCCGCGCGAAAGGCTCAGGAGTGGAGGGCTCAAGAAGAGCGTTATGAGAGAAAAGAAAGGGAGGAGCGCCACGATTCTTCCCAGAGAGGTGACGATTCTCACAAGAGAAAGTCGCATGATGATCGGGTAAAAAGCCACATAGTTGAGGACCCAAGCAAGCGTGCCCGACATGGTGAAAAGCATGCTTCTACAACTCCTGAAAAGGTCACTGCCCCCGTCTCACTTCACATTCCTTCTGGCTCCCCTGCTCTCGGAAAGACAGACATTCAGACAATAATCAGCAGGCCTAAATTCCAGGTTGGATCAGACCCGGCTACTCAACAAAGCCGGTTCCCGCACTGGTGCCTTAAGGGAGTGCGGTTCGACCTTGACTTGGTCCCTATTGACAAGCCTGCTATGCTGCGAAATCTCGATGCCGTCAGGCTTGATATTGAAAGGATGTCGAACTGGCAAAACCTTGTTGACGAGCTTCAAAGGGTCAACCGTGCGAATATAGAGGCCATGCTTACTATGGAGAATGATAAGGCCGAATGGCAGAAGGTTCTTGAGCAGCATGATACCGAAATGAGGAGCATCACTACTTACAATGAAGAGCTTGAAGCGAAAGTTGAGGAACTTAAACAAGAGCTTACTACTTCTTCTACCACATATACTCAAAAAGTAGAACTGCTTCAAAAGCAAGTTCGCGATGCTCACACCGCTCAGCGACATGCCGAGGCACAACTTGAAGCTGAGCAGAAAACAGCGGGAAGGTATCATGCTGAGGTTACAGAGTTACGGGAGAAAGTCCACTCTTAGGAGGCGGAAATTCAAATGCTAAAGCTTCAACTTTCCAAGACTGAAAGAGAGCGTGATGAGGCCATTGCCGGTAAAATTGCAGCTGAAGAATCTCATGAGGCAACGAAGACCAACATCAGCTCGATACTGTTTGACTTCTACCTGCATAGCGTCATGGGGCGCGGTAGCCTCGCCTTCCTAGGTCCCAAGTACGAAATTACTCTGGCTGAAGTGTGGGAGGCCGCACTTGACATGCTTGGCGGTAAAGGTGCTGGCTATGCCGAATTAGCTCTTGAGGAGCATTACTTAGATGATGATGCTCGCGCCGCTCTCGCCAAGGGAAAAGAACAACTTGCAAAGTTAAGAGCTGAGATGGCCGAAGGGGAACGTTTAGGAAAGACCACTTCAACTATTCCAGTCCAGCCTTCTCCTTCGGCCGAAATCGACATTATTGGCTCCAGTTCTCATTCTCCATCCCTGGTCAAAGTTACAACTGAGATTACAGTACACGGGGTGGAGATGAAGGTGAAGAGAGCGCCGAAGCACAGGCTTATGAGGTTGATATCAGGAAGCCAACTTCTCCAGGTAACTCTACTGTTAATCTTGCCTAAGTAGACTGCTCATTTGCTTCTTATGAGTTCGATGAGCTTCTCGACTATTTTCTGAACCTCAATGAGCCTTTATCTCCTCTCTTTACTGAATTTAACCTCTTTTCTTCTGTAGAGAAAGCACTGAGCATCGTTCAAGCTTCCCCTCCTCCAATTATTCCTCCTTCGATTCTCCAGGTCACTCCTCCGCCCGCCTCTTAACCCGTGTCGCAAGAGGAGCAAATAGAAGCTCTTCATGGCTTAGATGATCCTATTGCTTCTCAAGAACACGGGGGAGAAGGGCTTGGAGAAGGCAATGAGTCTCCGGAGCGAACCACTTCTGATAACATAAAATTATCTGCTCTTGTAACTACGGGAAGTGAGTCTTCTTCAAGGAGAAGGAGGAAGCGTGCCACTTCCAAGAAGAGAAGGAAAGGCATTCTTGTTTCTGAAGAGGAAACGACAGTTGATCCAGCAGTAACCCTTTCTCCTTCATCCCCGACTCTCCCAAGCCGCCCTGAAAAGCTGCCTATTAGGTCAGCCGAAGGCTCTAAGGGTGGTGGCAAGAAGAAGTAAGGGGTCCTGCTTCGATTTATCTTTACTTTTTGCTTTTTGCATGTACTGGCCGGAGATTGTGCGGGTACCGGCCTCCGCTTTTCTTTTTTCTTTTTAATTTTGAAACCTGTACCTGTACAAAATTTTGACAGCGTTGAATAAAATGATTCTTTTTGTTTGTACAAACTTCTGTCTGTATCTGAGAATGCATTTACTATTCACTTTTTTGTACAAGTTTCTTTATATGATATTGCAGTGAGCTTTTGGTATGTTGTTCGAGTGTAATTTTACCAATGTAGTTATACCATGTTGTATGTAGCTGTACCATGTTGCCCCTATACCATAAGCTCGTTGTAATATTTTATACTTTGAGGGGACTTGTACTCTTATTTTCTGGAGAACAACTATTCCATACTTGGAGGAATATTATCTTGTTAAAAATAGAGTACAGCTCCCTCAATATGAGTTTTTACAATTTATCCTTCGAAGATATCACCTTTTCTTTTGTGCATACACACATTTTACCAAGTGAATTCTTCTATGTGGTAAAGCGGGCCTCTGAAGGACACTTTAACTTCTTTTTTGAGGAAGAGTATTTCCAAGAATAGAAGAACAAATCTTCCTTTGAAAGTTAAAGTGTGCCTTTGAAGAGGGCTTCCCTTTTTTTTATATTGCGCCTCGGTGGAGGGCTTTGATCTTTGCTTTGCATTTCTGACGAAATGCTTCTTTGAAAAGTTGTACCTCTGAGGAGGGCTTTTTCACGTTTTAACACTTGGAAGTTTTATTTCAATCTCGATGAAACGTGTGCCTCCGAAGAGTTGTGCCTCCGAGGAGGGCTTTCCACGTTCCAACACTTGGAAGTTTTATTTCAATCTCGGTGAAACGTGTGCCTCCGAAGAGGTCTTTCTGTTCGATTGTGCCTCTTAGAGGAGGTCTTTTTATTTCTGCCTCTGGGAAGAGGTCTTTTTTGTTTCTGCCTCTGGGAAGAGGTCTTTTTGTTTGGTTGTGCCTCTGGGAAGAGGTCTTTTTTGTTTCTGCCCCTTGGGAGAGGCTTTTATTTTTCCCTGTTCGCTGGGAAGCGGGCCTCCGAAGAGGGCTTTTCACATTTCATTTCACAGGAGTGTATCGACCGATCATGGTGAAATGTGTGCCTATAAGTAGGGTCGCTGCCTGGAAGTTTGGAGTTTCTTTCTCTCGGTTGGACGGATTCACGGGAGTGTATCGACCGATCATTCCGCAACTTTGTATCGAGAAAGATCTCTCTTTTTCTGGTTTGGCCCGCTCGAGGTCTTTTAGCATTTCAACTGTGGTGAAATGGGCCTCCGAAAAGGGCTTTTCATGTTTCAACACCTGGGAGTTTTATTTCAATCTCGGTGAAACGTGTGCCTCTGAGTAGGGCTTTTCCCTGGAAGTTTGGAGTTTCTTTCTCTCGTTGGACGGATTCACGGGAGTGTATCGACCGATCATTCCACAACTTTGTATCGAGAAAGATCTCTCTTTTTCTGGCTAGGCCCGCTCGAGGTCTTTATCCTCCGAAGAGTTATGCCTCCGAAGAGGGCTTGTGCCTCCGAAGAGGTCTTTTGCTGATTGATGCTTGCTCTCCCATGTCTCTTTGTCATCCATTCATGTTGGCGATCCCCGTTTTATTTTGCAAGTGTCATCACTTTTTAGTTGCCAATAATTTCTCTTATCCAAAGAAATATACTTCATAGTTAAGCGAGTTGGTGGTGGTAGACACAGGCTATTTAACTGGTTGTTTGTTTGTTCAAACATTTGCAGTTAGTTAGAAATGGTCCACTTCCATCCACATTGCTAACTTTTGTTCGAAGCACTTCTTTTGTAGGATTTGAGTATGGAAATTTTGAATGGCTTAGTGTTTGCTTGCTGAGTGATGTCGAAGATCGCTTGGTGTTGCGAAGGGTAAGCTTTGCTTTTATGGCCTGCATTATCAAATCGACATTTTAGTAACACAATTAACGTATTTTATATGTCGAAATAAAACAAAGCAGTTTATAATAGTAGAGAACACAAGATTTATAGTGGTTCGGCCAAAAGTTGGGCCTACATCCACTTTATAGCTTTTCATTATTCACTTGCTTTACAATTGCTTTCAATACAAGAATCATATATTCATAATTCTTTTACAAGATTTCAGCAAAGTTTTTTAAGTAAAATAGGGACGCAAATGATTGCTATTCCAAGCTCTTGGGATTGGTTCTCCTTCGACGGTTGTGAGTTTGGATGTGCCATCAAGGAGTTTTGCGCCAATAACATACGGCCCTTCCCAGTTTGGCCCAAACACACCTATGGCTGTCATAATTCTCTTCAGGACTAAGTCCCCAACTTCAAAGCTGCACTGACGAACTTTGGAATTGAAGTGCCTGGCTATTTGTTGCTGATGAGCTGCAATTCTAAGTCTAGCCTCTTCTCTTCTTTCATCGAGGAGGTCAAGTGCTTCCAATTGCAATTTCTCATTCTCATTTTGATCAAAATGGAATCTTCTGTGTGAGGTGACTTCAGTTTCCACTGGAATCATTACTTCTGATCCATATGCCAATGAAAATGGAGTATGCCAAGTCGCAATTTTGTGGGTGGTTCTGTATTCCCATAGTGCAAGTGGTAACTTATCTACCCAACCACCTTTTGCTTTTTCCAGCTGCTTTTTGATGGTCGATTTGATGATTTTGTTTACTGCTTCCACTTGCCCGTTTGCCTGCGGATCAGCCACTGCTGAGAAGCTTTTTCGGATCTTGAACCATTTGCAGAAATCTTGGAACTCCTCACTTTCAAACAGAGTACCATTGTCTGTGATTATCTTCTGAGGCACACCATACCTGCAAATGATATTTTTAGTCACAAAACTTATCATTTTCTTAGAGGTAATAGTAGCCAATGGTTCGGCTTTAGCCCACTTAGTGAAGTAATCAACAACAACGATAGCATATTTAATCCCTGATTTGGCAGTCGGCAAAAGCCCAATGAGATCTATTCCCCAGATAGCAAACGGCCATGGACTGCCATTTGTGTTAGCTCAGTGGAAGGTGCTCTAGGAATTTTAGCGAATCTCTGGCATTTATCACACTTTCGGGAATAGTCAGCAGCATCCTGATTAATCTCTGGCCAAAAGTATCCATAACGAAGGATTTTCTTTGCTAAAGTTTGACCACCTGTATGATCCCCACATTCCCCTCCGTGTACTTCAATCAGAATTGTCTTAGCTTCTTCCTTTTTCACACATCGGAGTAATGGCAATGAAAATCCTCGTCTGTACAAACGACCATATTGAACTATATATCTGGAGGCTTTTCTCATCAGCTTCTGTCGTTCTTTTGAACTTTCTGGCAAATAACCATTGAGTAGATATTCAAGTATCGGAGTCATCCATGATTCTTGTTCTTGGGATACAATCATAATCCAATCAACATCCATCTCATCTGTGCATGGAGCTGACAAGACTTCGACGGGAATTAATCCCAATAGTTGAGCTTCACCGGTACTTGAATACTTTGCGAGAGAATCCGCCTTCATGTTCTCTTCACGGGGTATATGGTTTATTGAATAACGGTCAAAATCTTGAAGGAGCTCCCAGGCTTTTGATAAATAGACGGGTAGATTCTCTCCTTTAGCTTGAAATTCCTTCCTGACTTGGCAAACAATAAGTTGAGAATCACTGAAGATCTGTAATGCCTTGATGTTTAGTTCTTTAGCGATCCTTAAACCAGCAATGAGAGCTTCATATTCAGCTTCATTGTTTGTCGAAGGGAATTCTAGTCTCAGCGCATAACATAGGGACCGCCCTTCTGGGGTTTCAAGGACAACCCCTGCTCCAGAACAGTAATCATTCCTCGCGCCATCGACATACAATTTCCATTGGATCGGGATGCTATCAGTGACTTCTTCCTCACTATCACCTTTATCCGTACACTCTGCGATGAAATCTGCCAAAGCTTGTACATTGATTGCTTTTCGGGGATGGTAAGTAATGTCATATTGGCCGAGTTCAATATTTCATTTCAAAAGACGGCCCGAAGTCTCAGGACGGAATAGGACTTGCTTTATAGGTTGATCGGTGAGGACTTTGACGGGATGAGCTTGGAAATACGGCCTCAATTTTCTTGATGCGATCAACAAACAATAGGCGAGCTTTTCTAAACTTGAATAGTTCATCTCTGCCCCAGTTAATCTTTTGCTGATATAATAGACTGGGCGTTGAATCCTTGCGTCTTCTCGTACCAATACTGCAATGAGAGCATGAGACGAAATTGCCAAATATACGAAGAGATCTTCACCACTGTCAGGCTTTGAAAGTATTGGAGGCACTTCCATATGACGAACCAACTCATCAAATGCTTTCTGACAATCAGGAGTCCACTCAAAGTTTTTTCTTCCTTTCTTCAGAGCATCAAAGAATGGAATGCATTTGTCAGTAGCTTTGGAAATGAACCGACTCAAGGCAGCAACCTTTCCATTGAGACTTTGCAATTCCTTCTTCGTTCTAGGAGCCTTGACTTCTCTCAGAGCGGTGATCTGAGCTGCATTGGCTTCAATGCCCCTAGCACTCACAATGAAACCCAAAAACTTTGCGGACTCCACTCCAAATGAACATTTCAGGGGATAAAGCTTCATTCTGTACTTGCGGAGTACTGCAAACATCTCTGCCAGGTGATCCATATGGTCCACTGCTTTCTTAGACTTTACTAGCATATCATCAACATAAACTTCCATTGTCTTGCCAATCTGTGGTTTAAACATGGCATTAACAAGCCTCTGGTAGGTTGCCCCTACATTCTTGAGTCCGAAAGGCATGACCTTGTAGCAGTAGAGTCCAACATCTGTGATGAAACTAGTATCCTCTTGATCTGGCTCATGCATCATAATCTGGTTATATCCGGAGTATGCGTCCACAAAAGATAACAATTCATGTCCCGCCGTCCCATCCACCAACTGATCGATCCTGGGCAGCGGGAAACAGTCTTTGGGGCAGGCTTTGTTTAGATCTGAAAAATCAATGCATGCTCTCCACTTTCCATTAGCCGTTTTCACCAGCACTGGATTTGACACCCAATTTGGATAAGTAGAATCTCTGATGAACCCGTTCCCCATGAGTCGATCCACTTCTTCTTTTAACGCTGTCGTTCTCTCAGGACCCTTAGTCCTTCTCTTCTGTTTCTCAGGTGTAAACTTGGGATCAATGTTCAGAGTATGTACTACAATCTCTGGAGATATTCCGCACATGTCAGCATGAGTCCAAGCGAATACATCCAAATTAGCCTTCAAAAATGAAATCAGAACGTTCTGAACTGCTGTGTTAATTTGTGAACCCACATTAAGTACTTTGTTTGGGTCCTTTGGGTAAACGGGCACCGACACTGTTACCTCTACCGGTACTACCCTATTCTCCCCTGCACTGGCTTTCCTTGGATCCATCTCTCTTCGTGCGTCACTACATTCGCCAGTGCAGGGTCCACCCTGTAATTGCTACAAGGTTGATTCCTTGGTGCGGACTGGAGCCGCCGATCCTTTTCCCATTTCTCTTTTCCTTGATTCTCGCAACTCTGCAAAGTAACATTCTCGCCCCGCATCTTGGTCTCCCTTGATCACACCAACTCCGTTGTCTGTGGGGAACTTTAGAGTCAGACACCACGGGGCAAGAACAGCTTTAAACGCAGCAAGAGTTGGTCGGCCTAAAGAGGCATTGTAGGCAGAGAATTCTTCAATAATTATAAAGGTTTTCATTCGAGCTACCTTCCTTAGTCCCTTTCCAAGTTCTACGAACAAATCTATGGTCCCAATCGGCTGTTTGGATTCTCGAGCAAACCCAGCAATCTTAAGTGATGAAGCTTGAACGTCAGCCATTGGAATTTTCATTTGATCGAAGGTCTTCTTGAAGAGGATGTTACATGAAGCTCCACAATCAACTAGAACTCTCCTCACAGTTGCCGGCCCAATACCAGCGGATATGACCAAAGGTTCTATGGTCGGTGCCTCGATACCCAAAGAATCCCTAGCACTGAACACAATATCATCTGTGGAAGTCTTTTGTTGCTTTAAAGGCGCATCATTCTCTAAAACAAAAACATTCTATTCAGCTGGTACATGCCTCAAGGCCCGTGCATACCTTTCCGTCTCGCCCCAGCTTTTGCCTGCTGGGTGAGGTCCTCCAGTTATTATATTGATAACAGGTCTTTCCGATTCATGCTCTACGGGCTTCTCACTTGAGGCAGGACGGTGAGCGGGAACTTGTTGTCCTTGAGTTGACGAAGCTGGGGCATTTCTGTTCCTTTTCACATACTGCTGGAGCTTGTTCTCTTTCAGAAGTTGTTCAATTACTTCTTTCAACTGGCGGCGTTCGTTGGTGTCATGGCCGGGCTGGTTGTGGAATCGGCAGAACCTTTCACTTTTTTCCATCTTAATTGCAACTCTCATCTTAGGTGGTGTCAGATAATTGACATCATCTTTTGTTGCAAAGAAGATGTTTTCAGGGGTATCGGTCAAGGATGTGAAATTGAAGGAACGACCTTTCTTAGCGTCTCCCTGTTTCTTTCCACCATCATTTCCCCTTTTATGAGTGTTAGGTTCTTTCTTATTCGAAGCAGCACCATTGTTTCCGGCTTCCGCTGATACCACCTTAGCCGGTGTTTGGAGGCTCTCCAAGCGCATGAATTCATCCGCTTTCTTGTAGAATTTGTCAAGTGAGTTTGGTTCTTTCATTTTCAACCATTTTCCAAATTCACTCGATTTGTCAACCGCCCTCATCAAGTATGTCAGGACCATACGTGGCTCAGCATTATCTACCTCAGCCAATGCTATGTTAAAGCGATTCAAAAATGATCTGATGGATTCTCCCGGATTTTGCTCTAGACTTGACAGTGACATTATATCCTTTACTTTAGAAGCATACAATCGAAATTGCTCCTTGAATTTCCTGGTCAAATCGGAGAATTGATCAATGGACCTGACTGGCAGCTTTGTAAACCACAATGGAGCCACACCTTCGAGATATACCAGGAAATATTGACATTTAATTTCATCTGGCGCCCTGGCACCAGTCATATGCCAGTCGTACTTATACAGAAACTTGTTTGGATCACTCGTCCCTTTGTAAGCTGGACTAGTAGGGGGAACAAATTTCCTTGGGAACTCTGCCTTCAACATCTTTTCAGTAAATGGAGTTTTGCTCGGAGCAAATCCCCGCTCTTTCTCGTCTTCATCTCTTCACATACTTTCTTTCATGATTTGACGAACCATACCCGAAAACTACTCTTCATCATTTAGAGGCTCTGGAGGGAACACATCAGCCACTCTCTCTGAATTCTGCCTTGACAATCGTTCATAGAGGGTCGGCTGCGGCCCTGATCCTCCAGCTTGAAGAGGAGTCCTTTCTACAAGGTCTGCAGCTCTTTGAGAAATGTTCCCTTCAACATCCTGAACTCCCGCAATAGCGTTCCCATCATTATTAACTGATTGACGATTTTCCCCTAGTAGATCATTCAACTTACTCAAGATCAGGGAATTCTGGGCTTCCAACTGCGCATTCTGAGCATTCAATTGTTGATTCAATCCCAAAACTACGGCGTCCAATTCTGCTCGTGTAACTCCAACGGTTGGAGCTGCTTGGCTTGAAGGAGGAGAGGTAGCAGTATTCTCTTGAACATTGTCGGATCTTACAGAACTTCGTTTTCTCCCAGGAGCCATTATTTCCAATAAACTTCTTGTTTTAAAAGAAATCCTTTCAACAATCCTTCGCGGAGCAATCCTGAGTTGGGTTCTCAGTGCAGGCACCAAAAATGTTAATGTAAAAATCAGGCGCTAACACCCCGGCGTAGATTGAAGTTAAGCGAAAGCACCACCCGTGTACACGGGAACTAAAAACAAGTAGAGAAATCACAAAGAAAGCAGAAAAAACAACAGTTTTTATAGTGGTTCGGCTTAGGGTAAGCCTACGTCCACTTTAATTCTCTTTATTACTGAATTGATTACAACTTTTACAACAATCTTCAATTACAATTCCGATGAGACAAACAACTAGATATTTGATGTAGAAGAATTCTTTAAATCCATGTAGATCGTGTTAGATTTCCTCTCGAAGTTAGTTGAGATGTCTTTCGTACTTGAAGTGTTGACTGAGTCGAGAATTCAGCAGAGTGTTGGCGCTTCAAAAGATCGGCCAAAAGTCCCTTTCATGTTTGAGGTAGGTTGGTATTTATAGAAGAAATCCCCCCCTTAGGTCGTAAGTCGTGACCGGTCTAAGGTGAGTTGTGGCCGGTCTAAGGTAGGTCGTGGGCGATTCATCTGGCCCTTCCATGGCTTCACAAGAGTTCATTTGTACAGGTCCTAGGTCGCCCACGAGTCATCCTCTAAGTCGCAAACGAGTCAACTGGTCTTCTTTATGCGGCATTGAACCTTCACCCAGTAGCTTTATGTCGTGGACGACTCAAGCTAGGTCGTGAGTCGTGTACGAGTTAAGAGACCACTGCGCCAAGTAGATGCATTGAACCTGTCTTCCTTTGCTTGCTCCGTGAACGACTTAACATAGGTTATAGGTCGGTGGCGACTTAGGTCGGTAGCTATCTTAGGTCGGTAGCTATCTTAGGTCGGTGGCAACTGTTCAGCCTTAAGTCAGTATCCCTTCCAGGCCTTAGGTCGGCATCCTTTTAAGGCAGTTAGGTCGGTAACCTTATTAAGGTGTTAGGTCGGTAACCTCTCAAGTAACTTAGGTCGGAATCCTACTTAAGGCTTAGGCAGCTAGGTCGGCATCCATCTTGGATCGGCAACCTTGTCACAACTTAGATCGGTAACTTTGTCAAAGCATTGAGTCGGCACCTCTCTTAAGTCGGTATCCCTGTAGTCCTTAAGTCGGCATCCTTTTAAGGCTTAGGTCGGCATCTCTTTGAGTCTGTTAGGTCGGCTATCTTTAGGTCGCCAGAAAAGAGGAAATAACATACTATTTGGGAAAATATATATATTTGAAACGAAAATGATATTTCGGCTTTGAAGTATAAATTAATTTGAAATGACCACGGTGTTATGGTGTATATTTCCTTGTAGATAGTTCCATGGACCCTTTAAAGGATGGCTATCCCGAACATCCTTTAAGTTACTTCTATTTCAGTTGATATTTCACTTGAGTTGGATTTATTGATATAAGAATGTAAATCCTGACTCGAGTGTTTTGTGTTTTTGCTATATGCTCGGGTCAGACTGAGTGATACAGCATTTGAGATTCACCTTTGGAATTTGGAGCTTCGCTTGGAGAGCCAACTATTGATTCAGCTTTCATCTTCCCAGTTGATTTGTTCAGAGAAGTCATTTGTTGTACTGGAGACTTCACTGTAATTGAGATATTCTATTGTATTTTAGTTCTAACTCTGATGTTTATATAGTAGCTTCATGAACTGCTATTTATCTATCCCGCTGCACTATATTACTCTGGGTCTGTGATCCGTGATTGATTTATTTACTGTATATGCTGAGTTTTTCCAAAATTTAAATTAACAAATCTGATATTTTGAGCAATTCAAGTCCGACGTGTGTGGATGCGAATGGTTGAAAATATCGGGCCATTACACGAAAGCAGCTACATCCGTCTTCATGCTCGGCCACAAGAAAATTCTTCTCATATCTTTATACATCTTAGAGACTCCTGGGTGAATATTCAGTTTGGAGAGATGACATCTCAGATAAGACTTCTTGCCTCAATTCATCTATATTAGGCACACACAAATGACCATTAATCCTCAAAATTCCTTGATCATCCACCTTGAAATCTGAATATCAACCATCCTTAGTTCTAAGAATCAGTTCCTCAAAAGATCTATCCTCCATTTGCTTACCTAGGATTCTGCCATGGAGAGATGAAACAACTTCCAAAAGAGACAAAACTGCTTTCCTACTTAGAGCATCAACCACAACATTCGCTTTTCTCGGGGTATACAGAATATCCAAATCATATGATGTAAGAATCTCGACCCATCGCTACTGCCTCAAATTAAGATCCTTCTGAGACAAAAGATATTCCAATGGTTTGTGATTTGTGAATAACTCAAGCTTCTCTCCCACGATAGTGTCTCCAAATCTTCAAAGCAAAAACAATAGCTAACAATTCAAGATCGTGCGTAGCGTAGTTCCTTCATGTGGCTTTAATCTCCGACTCGCATACGCAATTACTCTTCCATCCTGCATTAACACTGCTCCTAGTCCAACTATACAAGCATCTGTATAAACTTCAAATTGGCTTTTCCCATCCGGAATAGCTAGCACTGGTGCATTGGTTAGCCTCGTCTTCAACTATCGGAAAGCTTCTTCACACTGGGGTGTCCATTTGAATTTAGCTCCTTTCCTTGTCAACTTAGTCGGATGTGAAGAAATCTTGGAATAATTCTTGATAAACTTCCTGTAGTAGCCAGCTAGTCGCAGAAAACTACAAACCTCCGTCGACGACTTCGGTTGCTTCCATTCCAGAATAGATTCCACCTTTGCTTGGTCTACAGTGATACCTTCACCAGGAACAATGTACCCTAAAAATTGACTTCCGATTCCCAAAAATGACAGTTAGAGAACTTCTCCTTCAAAACAAGCCTCCTCAGTGTCTCCAACACTATCCTCAAATGTTGCCTGTGCTCTTCTTCAGACTTAAAATAGACCAGAATATCATCGATGAATACCAAAACAAACTTATTCAGCTCTCAAAATTCCACACAGAACCTTAGTGATCCATCCGATTTGGCAATAAACACTGCAGCAAAACCCCAACAAGAAAAACCGGGCCTAATCAACCCCTTCTCCAAAAGAACCTGAGTTTGCTTAACTAACTCTTTCCTTTCTCTAGGAGCCATCCTTCGACTAGGCTGAATCATCGGCATTGCTCCTGGAATCAAATCAATGCGAAAATCTGTCTCGACGTGGAGGCAAACACTTAACTTCCTTGAATACACCAGGGAATCTTGGACCACATCGATATCTTCAACCTTCTCTTGAGAAGTGTAACGACCCGCCTTTTTGGACAATTTAAACCGACGATCAAATACACATGTCGATTCCAAACCATTCAAAAGGGCAGATGGTTATTGGGGTAAATAAGAAAAGAAAAGAAAGGGAGATAAAGGAAATGAAACAACACAGAATCTTGCAGCGGAACGATAAAATATAATAGTCAAATAAACAGTTCATGAAGCTGTTTACAATACTTTGATCATTATTTATACAACATTTATCAGATTTATACATATACAACAGAACAAATAAAATAATGCAGCAGACAGCATGATGCAAAGATAATAATAGTAATAGTATACCAAATCTTCGTCTTCGTCCTCCTGAATAGATCGTCAAAAATCTGAAAAACTCAGGACTGACCCGAGCGTAATGAAAAGGCAAAACACTCGAGTCAGGACTAAATATCCTTATGAAAGTAAAATCAATCGTAAATAAATATGAGTGTAACGGCGTCAGAGATGTTTACGGGGTTTGACATCTCATACCCAGTGTCAACGTGCGTGTAATAACTCAAGAGATGTTACGGGATTTTCCATCTCTCAACGATCCGTTAAACTATCTACTATGTAGTACAATAGGCTATTATAATATGTCTACAGTAAAGTAAAAGTATTAAAATAGCATTAAGGAGTTACCATAATTCCCCTTAACACATTTTTATAATGCCATAGTCTATACAGCACCGTAAGCCCCACCGTAAACTGGTGGTTATCAGAGGGCACCCCATAGGTATAACACAAAGAAAAACATAGTGGTCGCGAATAGGATAATCAGTATGACAAGGTACATGAGGCGATACCAACTAGGATACTAGTAGTTGCGCGATCCGGACTGATGTTGAGAATAGCCAGCAGCTACCTCAACACCGCGAAACAACACTCCCAAATCAAGGGGTGCACCCAAATCGAATCACAAAACTAATAGATATGGTATCAAAGAAGTGTGTCCGCTAGAGATGGCGAACCTCAATGGCCCGGTGCGGCTCCTGTTTTAGTCATGTCAGGGGTCATCCAATATCGTTCTCTTCCTTCAATCAACGCGTTCACCAATCCATCCACTTCATTCTGGATCAACACTCCACGTATAACAGTTATTAATGTGGTTTTCGGTATCAACAGAGAGTATGTCCATATCCGATACCGATCTCTTTAATAACTACGTATTATTACACCAGTGGCTCTTTTATATTTCAAGTCGATTCATAATTGATGTCAAAATATCACATTCGCTTCAAAAAATCAAATCCATTTCAGATATCATCGTATCTATTCAAATGTAAGATTTCGTTTCAAAAATCATTTTTGCCTCGATATCTCATTTCGATTTCAAAATCATTTCGAATTTCAATTTAGGTTGCAACTTCATTTAACCCAATTCGTATTTAAATTCAAGATTTAAACATAAACATTTCACCTTATTAACCAGCTTGAAATTTTAGAAAATAGTTTTAAGTAGTTTAAAAGTAGTTTTAAATAGTTAAAATAGTTAAAAATACTTAAAATGTTTAAATGGATTTCAAATAGATAAATTAGTTTAAAATAATTTAAATTGGGTTAAGTAGATTTAAAATAGATTAAAATAAGTTAACTTGGTTTAAGATCGGTTAAAAATAATTTAATATAGTTAATATAGGTTAAAATGGTTTAAGTATTTAAAAATGGTTTATATAACAGAGTAATTTGGAAAATAAAATGAACAGCTTAAAAACCAAACCATTTCAATTATAACTTCCCAATTCAAATCAATTTCATTTTCTATTCTAACAATTCAATTTCGATTTCAATTCAAATCAATGTCAACTTTGACTTCAAATTAATTTAATTCTACATTCACCTTCAATTAATTCAATTTCAATTTATATCGATTTGGTGCTTGATTTTACAAAATATCAATTTATAACACTTAACAAAATTATCCTTCAATATTCAAATTTAAATCCGAATTTCAAATATGGCTCAATTCCAAGCTTGAATTCAAAATATCATTTTTATATCACCTTTACTTAGTAATATTCAAAGCTCGAAATAATGTTCAATGTTTAAAACAAACAAATTTTGAAATTCAATCATATCCCAATTTTTAAATTTCAAAGTCTCAACTTAAATTATTTAACAATTTATTTTAACCAAAATTTATTTCAACATTCCAAACTCATTTTTTCGATAAATTCGATTTCTATAAATTGATTTCTATTTATAACCTTTAAATCAAAAAATTTAAATAAATTTCAAATCGACAATTTTGAAAATTATTAATTTAGCCAATCCAGTGTCCGTATATAATTTTCTATCCTATGGCCAAGTGATTAGTTATTTCAATTAATTGTCAGGGATGAATATATATCACTTAAACCAAATCACAGTGTCATATGTATGCATAATAGTATATATATAAGCAAATAAACATCCAAACATTTAAATATAAACCAATAACATCAATCAAAATACATCATCCAATAAACAATACAATTCAAGGCAATTTCATAGTTATCAATGTCAGGTAATTTAATCGCAATTCAATTTCAATTTCAATTTAACTGTCAATTTAATTTTCAACGGTTAATTCAAATGACAATCTATATGACAATTAAATTTTATCAAACAATGACAAATAAAATTCATATCACTTCATAATATTTAATTTAATTAGCATAAAGATATTCAGTACGTTGTGAGCGTTATAAAACACTCATCTTGATCTCAATGCAGTTCCAGCGTTTTATTTTGAATAAAATTAAACGTGCATTTAATTTTACCTGAAATTTTCACTAGCTCCAAACGATTCCAATCCAGCTCCATAGCGTAGTGCTCGACGAAACGAAGCCAACGCAATTCGTCTCGTGCGTTTTTGACCTCGTACGAAAAGTTACACTATTTTAAAGATTGAACGAATTAATATAAATATAATTTACAATTTCTATTTCAATTTTAAACCTCAGATTCATCACAGCCGTTCAACTCTTTGGCCTAAAATCTGGGCCGCACTTTCCACTATCTCCTTCTTCCAGTATCACGTATCCAAAGCCGTGAGAAATAAATCCATAGCCTCCACTTTTCCATTGAATTATACTCCACCATCGATGAACTAGAAGTCGATCGGCTAGCCTCAAATGAAAGCATGTGCAACACTCCATCTTCGGCCCAAATATCATCAAGCTCGGCCATCTCTAGGCTGCCAAAATGGGGGTGACAACAGTAAAAACGTGGCAATTTCCCCCCTCCACGTCGCTCCATTTTTCATCATCCCCGTATGGATTGAAAGCTCTCGTTGTGATCTTCATCTTTGTAGTTGGATGTTTTTGGTAAATGTTGATGGATTGGAAGAAATTAGTGGAAGAAGTGGCATGCGTTTCTGGCCATTGAAAATAAAGTGGCGGCCTGAAGAAGAAGGGGCTAGGGTTTTGCAAATGTGTAGGTGGATGGGTCCTTTTATAGAAAATGTACCAAAAATCACTATTCACTCGTTTTTCCGAACTCCAAATCTCGCGCGGTGACCGACGTTTCTAGGGTTTACCCCGCGTTCCGGACACAGTGGAATAGGTTTCGGAAGCTAATTCGACCGTATGTGCGAGGTATGGAAATAAACGATCAAATTTAAATTAAACCGATTAAACGAATTTCTATGCATTTTGGTTTGCCCCGGACAAACGGTAAATCCGATTGACACGAAATTTGTAACCTTATAATAATATGACCATACGGATCTGATGAAACTAGTTTCGTCGAAATCCGACACCGTTTGAAAAATGGCTATTTTAACTCGTCAATTTAATATTAAAATATTCAATTTTCACAAATTTACTTTTAATTCGATTTTAAAAGTTCTACAACATCATTCTAACTTTAATATGATAAAATAAAATTTTACAAATAATTTTTAATCATATTAAACCCATTATTCAATTATTCAATAAATTCAAATATTAAATTTAAACAATTTTGATTATCCAATAATTCATTATCCTTTGAAATATTTGAAATTAAACTTATAAGATTCAATTTTTAAAACCAATTCACATCTTAGAACACTATTTCCAATTTACAGTTATTAAATAAGTTTTAAATATTTACTTTAAACAATTTACCTGTTCAATATTCAATTATTTGATTTTAAATAGATTTTACTATCAATCAATTACTCTATTATACCCAATGAATTCAACATTTATTATCCTATCCAACTATTGATTTCAAAGGCATTCACTAAGTAGCATTTATTTTCCAATACTTATTACTATTCAAATCTTCGAAACCAATCTATTAAAGTTTGTATTACTACCTAAATAATTCACAATTCTTATTCACTTATTTACATTTGTTTTCCATATATTCCCTTGCAACCAAGTTATAACATTTGAGTCAATTCAATTAGATTGGAACTCCATTCAATCTATAAATAATTACTTGGATAATTATTGTTGCAATTCATTCCAGTTATTATTATTCCAAATGAATTACAATTTTTTTTCTAACATTAAATCATGAAATCTTATTAAATTAGTTATTTTAATTATCGAAAATTTACGGGTCGTTACGCTATCCCCCACTCAAAACTTTTCGTCCCCGAAAAGAAAAAAAAGGGAAAAGGAACTAAGTGTAGAATACAACATTAGATATATTTTATTCAAAATTACCAACTTATAAAACAATGAAATTCCATTCATAAAGTCATTACTACACTTCCACTAAGTTACTCCGAACGGCTTTCTAACTTTAAAAGTTAGTTATCAAACAAGTTATAAAATTTTAAAACTTGAAAAAATTTCTAACACCCGGATTTACGAAAAATATCGGCAGAGTCTCCTTTGCGCGGCTCGATCGCAAAAAAAATGATAGTATATATATCACAAATATACATCTTATCAAGTGATGAGGCATCCCGTAGGGAAAAAGTGTAAAAGTACGGTATGTAATCCGAGATATGTACCTTATATATTATTAGCGAGCATATACGGCTAATATAGCGCGAAAGCGAGCTCCAAATGCGAAGCAAGCGCAATCTGCACCTACTAAACACTCAACAAACCATGAGAAACATGCATATATGAAAATAATATCAATATACATCATATAGCGACATAACAACTACATGTGCCAACATAGCAAATGCAACAAAACAATAAATGCATCCACCAAATCAATTATCATCCAACAATCATCCTACAAATCCATAACCAATCGATATAAATTCACTTCACATTGATATTTATTGGCTTGGTTTTCAATTTTTAATCTCGGTTGATTCATTAACGTTGGATTTTACTAACATTTATTCTCAATTCAATTAGTTAACATTCACTAATTTATATTTACATTAGTTCACTTCCAATTTGAATCAAATTAAATTCTATTTAAGTTCATTTAACTTCCAATTTGATTTCAATGATTTATAGCTTTCAATTTCATTAACACTTAATGAATTATATACAATCAACAAACAATCATATAACAACCAAACCATACCCAACATAACCAAATTATTAATTTTACATTCAATTTTATTTATCTCTTTCAATTCCAATTGATTCTTAGCCATACCAAATTCTTTTGTTTACATTTACTTCATATTCATAGTTTCAGTTAATAACAAATTTATTTGCGGAACATTTTACTAATCATTACTTTTATTTATAGTCATTCCATAGAAGTCTAACTTCTTATATATGACTTTTCTTAGTTTATAGTTGTCTCAAAAGTTACAAATTTATCTTCACATATTTTTTTTGTTGTTGCAAATTTATACTTAATTCTACAACCAGTTTACAAAAACATTGCTTGACTCAATGGCCTTTTTCTTAAGCTCACTTACTTGTTCCATTTATCCATTCATCATTTCATGCTATATTTAAGTATATATAATTTTTATCAAAATCAAAATTTTCCATTTATATACATTTTAATTCCTTTTTGAGTTTTCCTTACTTGTATATTTCAATTACTTTCAGGTTCTGTTTATTTGTATAATATCTCATTACATATCCAAAACATCATTTTAACTTTTTTTTATATTTGGTAAGTCATATTATATGTTATTAAAATGCAAATTTGGTATTATACAAATTTATAGAATTTCATTTTACTTAATTAGAATGCTCACAAATTTAATTTGTTTAAATCCTCTTCTCCTTTCAACTTTAAAGTTTTCCCAAAACAATAAGCTTAGATATCTTAATCCTCTTATTTTATAAATTCTGGTTATTCACATTTCATTCAAATAATTTCAAAATTATTAATTAACAGAACTTAGAAATTTAAATGCCCGGTTCTTTTCAAATCGTTTGAAATAAATATATACACTTATATCTTTAATATATCAAATCATACCTTTGGAGTTTAAACCAAAACCCATTTATCCAAATAATTTCGAAGAAAAGCACAGCTTCTTAGAAGTCTCCCCCACTTTGAGACTCGAAAGTGAACGTCGATAATGCTGCGCATTCATCACCGAAATTATTTTCCAGCGACATAAGAGAGGAGTACTGAATTCATTCCTTCTTAAAAATCCTTTCAAAATCTTTCCATAAACATTTTCCAAATAATATTACTATATATTTCTTCAGATCTTTGAGAACCATTTTCAAAATCCCGGGTCTTAAATTCAATATTTCTCAATTTAAATCTATTTTAATTTATAAGTCACCTTTATAAAATATTCTTATAAGATTTTCTTTCTTAAAACATTCCACTAGTGTTTTATTATTGTTTATTTTTCGATAAACCTTATTTATTAAAACACAATATCCAATTAATGATAATAATCAATATTATCATTTCCAACAACCAAATAAGCTAGATAGATCACAACAATTTTTGAAAATAAATTCTTTATATACAAAATATAATTAGGGCAAAATTATTTCATTTACCCAATTTCAAACAATACTATATCGAATTGTTCTGTTTAAGTGTTTAGAGATCCCTATCAATGACGTTAATTACTCGTATTGACCAGAATACATAAGCCACTCAACAAATCAACCAACATAATACAAAACATTTTATATCACTAACAAATATGCTCTCTCATATATGTACACTCTGCGACTCATCATAGGGTATTGCTACCCTATTTGAATAGAGTCAGACCCCACAAAGCTAAGGTTATCGCTCAACCAAAACTCTGATACCAGCTGTAACGACCCGCCTTTTTGGACAATTTAAACCGACGATCAAATACTTATGTCGATTCCAAACAATTCAAAAGGGCAGATGGTTATTGGGGTAAATAAGAAAAGAAAAGAAAGGGAGATAAAGGAAATGAAACAACACAGAATCTTGCAGCGGAACGATAAAATATAATAGTCAAATAAACAGTTCATGAAGCTGTTTACAATACTTTGATCATTATTTATACAACATTTATCAGAGTTATACATATACAACAGAACAAATAAAATAATGCAGCATACAGCATGATGCAAAGATAATAATAGTAATAGTATACCATGTTAACGCCTCTGCTCAAGCGACTCAAACCAGGCTCACGACTCACAATGAATACCGACTCAACAGCCTTAGCTTGTTGCTGACCTAAAATGAATGATGACTCAACTAATTACCGACTTAAGGGTTAGCAAGGATGCCGACTTACGGGTTAAGGCCCGGACGACTCAAGAAATGTCACGACTTAAGAAGTTGCGACTTAAAGACTTAAAGACAGGACGACCTAGTGACTCAAGATAGAAATGAATGGAAGCAACTGCATTTAAGCCATGACCGACTTACGACTTATGGTAATGCTGCCTCATTTTAAACCGTGACTTCTTAACTCGTAAACGAGTTAAGACTTGCATCCAGATGAACGAAGACAAACTTAATACCGCTTCGCTTATGCCGCTGCCTGCTAACTCATGATCCTTAAGTCGGGCGCGACTTAAGACTTTCCTTAAGTCGGTCGCGACTTATAACTTAGGCGAAAATTCCTGTCCATATTTCTCTATAAATACAGCATTAGCTCCAACTTTGAGGGGACTTTTTGGCCGACCATTTCAAGCGCCGATACTCTGCAGAATTCTCTACTCATTCAACACTTCAAGTACTCCAAACACCAAAGACACTACGACGATCTCCAAGAGGAAATCTACATAATTTCAACATGAATTCAGAAGATTATTCTCTATCAAAGTTTGATCTACTGGTCTAAAGTGTGTTGTAATTGAAGATTGTTGTTAAGTTGTAATCAAATTCAATAATAAAGAGAGTTAAAGTGGACGTAGGCTTACTCTAAGCTGAACCACTATAAAAATTGTTGTCTTTCCTGCTTTTTTCTGTATTTTCTCTACTTGCTTGTAGTTCCCGTATACACTGGTGGTGCTTTCATCCAACTTTAATTCACACCGGGGTGTTAGCGTCTGATTTTCACGTTAACATTTTTGGTGCTTTCACTGAGAACATCGAACCCAGGGTATTTACATCATTGCTTCACCAAACTGTGAGGAAAGAATCTTCGTTAAGACCAGAAGTTTAACAGAAATTATGGCTCCTGGAAGGAAACGTAGATCTGCCAGATCTGATGATGTTCAAGAGAACACCGCCATTTCTCCTCCTCTAAGTCAGACAACTCCAACTGTGGGAGTTACACGAGCGGAACTAGACGCTGTGGTTTTGGGATTGAATCAACAATTAGAGGCTCAGAATGCTCAGAATACCTTGATATTGAATAAGCTAAATGATTTGCTCGAGGCTAATCGTCAGCCAACAAATAAAGAAGGAAACTCTGCTGATAGAGCTCAGGGTGTTAGAGGGAATACTTCTCAAAGGGCGGTAAGCCCCGTTGAAAGGCCACTTCCTCAGGACGTAGGATCGGGACCTCAACCGACCCTTCGTGAACGATTATCAAGGCAGAACTCTGAAAGAATGGCTGACGTTTTCCCCGCAGGGCCTGTGGATGATGAAGAGTATTTTTCATGGATGGTCCGTCAAATCATGAAAGAAAGTATGCGAAAGGACGAGGATAAGAAAGAGTGGGGCTTTGCTCCAAGCAAAACTCCATTCACTGAGAGGATTCTAAAAGCTGAATTCCCGAGAAAATTTATTCCGCCCACTATTCCAGCTTACAAAGGAACAAGGGACCCTAACGAATTTCTATATAAATATGACTGGCATATGACTGGCGCCAGGGCATCCAATGAGATTAAATGCCGATACTTCCCGGTGTATTTGGAAGGAGTAGCTTTATTATGGTTTACCAAGCTGGAAGTTAGATCCATTGATCAGTTCTCGGACTTAGCTAAGAAGTTCAAGGAGCAGTTTCGGTTGTACGCCTCTAAAGCAAAGGACATAATGTCATTGTCAAATCTGGAGCAAAACCCAGGGGAATCCATCAAGTCATTTCTGAATCGATTCAACATAGCTTTGGCCGAGGTTAATAACGCTGAGCCACGCATGGTTTTAACATACTTGATGAGGGCAATTGATAAATCGAGCAAGTTTGGAGAATGGTTGAAAATGAAAGAACCAAATTCACTCGATAAATTCTATAAAAAAGCCGATGAGTTCATGCGCCTGGAAAGCCTTCAAGCACCGGCTAAGGTGGCATCAGCGAAAATTAAGAATGATAGTAACGCTCCAGACAAAAGGAATCCAATGCTCAGAAAAGGGGGAACGACGGCAGAAAGAAACAAGGGGATGCAAAGAAGGGTCGAGCTTTCAACTTCACACCTTTGACTGATCCCTCTGAAAATAACTTCTTTGCAACCAAAGATAATATCAGTTATCCTACGCCACCTAAGATGAGGGTTGGATGTAAGATGGAGAAAAGTGGAAGATTCTGTCAGTTTCACAATCAGCCTGGTCATGACACTGACGAATGCCGACACTTGAAAGAAGTAATTGAGCGACTGTTGAAAGAGAACAAGCTCCAACAGTGTGTTAAAAGGGATAGGGACACAACAACCTCATCGGTCCAAAGGCAACAAGTCCCCGCTTACCATCCAAGCTTGAGTGAGAAGGCCGTAGAACATGAGTCAGACAGGGCTGTCATTAATGTAATAACAGGAGGTCCTCACCCGGCAGGCCGAAGCTGGGGTGAGATGGAAAGGTATGCTCGTGCACTGAAGCATGCACCCTCAGAGGAAAGTGTTTTTGTGTTAGAGGATGCTGCACCATTGAAACAACAGAAAACTTTCCCTGATGACATCATATTTAGCGCCAGGGACTCTATGGGTATTGAAGCCCCTACGATAGATCCTCTGGTCATTTCTGCCGGTATTGGCCCGGCCACTGTGAGAAGAATTCTGGTCGATTGCGGGGCTTCGTGTAATATTCTCTTCAAGAAAACTTTTGACCAGATGAAGATACCAATGGCTTACGTTCAGGCTTCGTCATTGAAAATTGCTGGCTTCACTGGGGAGTCAAAGCAGCCGATTGGGACTATAGACTTGATTGTAGAGCTCGGAGAGGGGCTGAGAAAGGTAGCTCGAAGGCAAAACTTTATAATTGTTGAAGAATTTTCTTCTTATAATGCTTTCTTGGGCCGACCGACTCTGGCTGCATTCAAAGCTGTTGTCGCCCCATGGTGTCTAACTATAAAATTTTCCACTGATAACGGAATTGGGATAATTAAAGGAGATCAGAACGTGGGACGGGAATGCTATCTTGCAGAGCTACATGAAACAAAGAGGAGAGAAATGGGAAAAGATGCGGCGCTTTCTGTCCGCATCAAAGAACGAACCTTGTAGGAACTACAGGTTGGTCCCTGCATTGGCGAACATAGCGGTGCCCGGAGAGAGATGGAGCCAAGAAAAGCTAGTGCAGGGGAGAATAGAGTAGTGCCGGTAGAGGTGACAGTGCCGGTACCTGTTGACTTAAAGGACACAAACAAGGTGCTGAATGTGGGTTCACAATTCAACACTACAGCTCAGAATATTCTGGTCTCGTTCTTGAAGGCAAATTTAGATGTATTCGCATGGACTCATGCCGACATGTGCGGAATATCACCAGAGATTGCGGTACACGCTCTGAACATCGATCCAAAGTTCACGCCAGTAAAACAAAAAAGAAGAACTCAAGGTCCAGAGAGGTCAGCAGCGCTGAAAGAAGAAGTCGATCGACTCATGGAGAATGGTTTCATCAGAGAATCTGTTTACCCAGATTGGGTCTCAAATCCTGTCCTGGTTAAAAAGGCTAATGGGAAGTGGAGAGTATGCATTGACTTCTCAGATCTGAGTAAGGCTTGGCCCAAAGACTGTTTCCCGCTGCCTAGAATTGATCAGTAGGTGGACGGAAAGGCGGGACATGAATTGTTGTCTTTTATGGATGCTTACTCCGGGTACAATCCGATCATGATGCATGAGCCAGATCAGGAGCACGCGAGCTTCATAACGGATGTTGGTCTTTACTGCTACAAAGTCATGCCCTTCGGACTCAAGAACGCAGGGTCAACTTACCAAAGGCTTGTTAACACCATGTTTAAACCACAGATCGGAAAGACAATGGAAGTCTATGTCGATGATATGTTGGTAAAGTCAAAGAAAGCAGTGGACCACATGGATCACTTGGCGGAAATGTTTGCGGTCCTCCGGAGATACGGAATGAAGCTTAACCCGTTGAAATGTTCATTCGGAGTGGAGTCCGGAAGGTTTTTGGGATTTGTTGTGAGCGCTAGGAGCATTGAGGCTAATCCTGCTTAAATCACTGCCTTGAAGGAGGTCAAAGCTCCTAGAACAAAGAAGGAACTGCAGAGTCTTAACGGAAAAGTTGCTGTTTTGAGCCGATTCATTTCAAAAGCTACTTAGAAATGCATTCCATTCTTTGACGCTCTAAAGAAAGGAAGAAAAAACTTTGATTGGACTCCCGAGTGTCAAAACGCATTTGATGAGCTGGTTCGTCATATGGAAGTGCCTCCAATACTCTCAAAGCCCGACAATGGTGAAGATCTCTACATATATCTGGCAATATCATCTCACGCTCTGAGTGCAGCATTGGTTTGAGAAGATACAAGGATCCAGAGACCAGTCTATTACATTAGTAAAAGATTCACTGGGGCATAGATGAATTACTCGAAGCTGGAGAAACTTGCCTATTGCCTATTGATTGCATCACGGAAATTGAGAACGTATTTTCATGCTCATCTCATCAAAGTCCTCATTGATCAACCTCTGAAGCAAGTCCTGTTTCGCCCTGAAACTTCGGGCCGTCTTTTAAAGTGGAATATTGAACTCAGTCAATATGACATCACTTACCATCCCCGAAGAGCTATCAACGGACAAGCTTTAGCAGACTTCATTGCTGAATGCACAGATAAAGGTGATAGTGAGGAAGAGGAAACTAATGTCGTCCCGGTGAAATGGAAATTATACGTTGATGGCGCAAGGAATGACTACTGTTCTGGGGCAGGGGTTGTCCTTGAAACCCCTAAAGGACGATCATTGTGTTATGCACTGAGGCTGGAATTTCCTTCGACTAATAATGAAGCAGAATATGAAGCTCTCATTGCAGGTTTGAGAATCGCTAAAGAGATAAATATCAGAATATTACAGATCTTCAGTGACTCTCAGCTTATCGTATGCCAAGTCAAGAAGGAATTCCAAGCTAGAGGAGGAAATTTACCCGCTTATTTGTCAAAGGCCTGGGAGCTTCTTGAAGATTTTGATCATTATTCAATAAACCATATTCCCCGGGAAGAGAATATGAAGGCAGATTCCCTCGCGAAGTATTCAAGTACTGGTGAAGCTCAACTATTGGGATTAGTCCCCGTAGAAGTCCTGTCAGCACCAAGTACAAACGAGATGGATGTTGACTGGATTATGAATGTATCTCAGGAACAAGAATCATGGATGACTCCAATATTGGACTATCTACTCAGAGGTTCTTTGCCAGAAAATTCGAGAGAAAGACAGAAGCTTCTAAGGAAAGACTCCAGATATACTGTCCAAGACGGCCGATTGTACAGGCGGGGTTTTTCAATGCCATTACTCCGATGTGTAACTAAAGATGAAGCCAGGATAATTCTAGCTGAAGTACACGGAGGGGAATGTTGAGATCACACGGGTGGTCAGACATTAGCAAAGAAAATTCTCCGTTATTGGTATTTTTGGCCGGAAATTAATCAAGACGCCGCTGTATATTCTCGGAAATGTGACAAGTGCCATAGATTCGCCAAAATTCCTAGAGCACCATCCACTGAGCTAACACAAATGGTCAGTCCGTGGCCATTTGCCATTGGGGAATGGATCTCATTGGGCCATTACCAACTGCCAAATCAGGGATTAAATATGCTATTGTTGCAGTTGATTATTTTACTAAATGGGCTGAAGCTGAACCTTTGGCTACTATTACCTCTAAGAAAATGATAAATTTTATGACTAAAAATATCATTTGCAGGTATGGTGTGCCGCAGAAAATAATCACAGACAATGGTACTCAATTTGAAAGCGAGGATTTCCAGGACTTCTGCAAACGATTCAAAATCCAGAAGAGTTTTTCAGCAGTGGCCCATCCGCAGGCAAACGGGCAAGTGGAAGCAGTAAACAAAATCATCAAATCAACCATCAAAAAGCAGCTGGAAAAAGCGAAAAGTGGCTGGGTTGACAAGTTACCGCTTGCACTATGGGCATACAGAACCACCCACAAAACTGCGACTGGGCATACTCCATTTTCGTTGGCATATGGATCAGAAGCAATGATTCCAGTGGAAACTGAAGTCCCCTCACATAGAAGAATCCATTTTGGTAAAGATGAGAATGAAAAACTGCAATTGGAAGCACTTGACCTCCTTGATGAAAGAAGAGAAGAGGCTAGACTTAGAATTGCGGCTCATCAACAAAGAATAGCCGGGCACTTCAATTCCAAAGTTCGTCAGCGCAACTTTGAAGTTGGGGACCTAATTCTGAAAAGAATCATGACAGCCACAGGTGTGTTTGGGCCAAACTGGGAAGGGCCATATGTTATAGGCACGAAGCTTCTTGACGGCACATTCAAACTCACAACTGTCGAAGGAGAACCAATTCCAAGAGCTTGGAACAGCAATCATTTGCGTCCTTATTTTACTTGAAAGCTTTGCTGAAATATTGTAAAAAGAATTGCAAAAACATGATTCTTGTATTGAAAGCAATTTTAAAGCAAGTGAATAATGAAAAGCTATAAAGTGGATGTAGGCCCAGTTTTTGGCCGAACCACTATAAATCTTGTGTTCTCTACTATTATAAACTGCTTTGTTTTATTTCGACATATAAAATACATAAATTGTGTCATTAAAATGTCGATTTAATAATGCAGGTCATGAAAGTAAAGCTTACCCATCCCAAGACCGAGCAAACACACACTAAACCATCAAAAATTTCCATACTCAAATCCTACAAAAGAAGTGCTTCAAACAAGAGTGAGCAATGTGGGTGGAAGTGGACCATCTCTAACTAACTATAAATGTTTGAACAAACAGCCAGTTATGCAAACTGTGTCCACCACCACCAACTCACCTAACTGTGAAGTATATTTCATTGGATAGGGGGAATTATTGGTAACTAAAGAGTGTTGACACTCGCAAAAGACAAGGGGGATCGCCAACATGAGTGGAGAGCGAAAGAGACATGGGCGAGCAAGCATCAACCAGCAAAAGACCTTTCCGGAGGCACAAGCCCACTACGGAGGCATAACCCTTCGGAGGAGAAAGACCTCGAGCGGGCCTATCCAGAAAAAGAGAGATCTTTCTCGTTACAAAGTTGCGGAATGATCGGTCGATACACTCCCGTGAATCCGTCCAACCGAGAGAAAGAAACTCCAAACTTCCATGCAAAATTCCTACTCAGAGGCACACGTTTCACCAAGATTGAAATAAAACTTCCAAGTGTTGAAACGTGAAAAAAGCCCTCTTCGGAGGCCCATTTCACCACAGTTGAAATGCTAAAAGACCTCGGGCGGGCGAACCAAAAAAAAGAGATCTTTCTCGATACAAAGTTGCGGAATGATCGGTCGATACACTCCCGTAAATCCGTCCAACCGAGAGAAAGAAACTCCAAACTTCCAGGCAGTAACCCAGCTCAGAGGCACACATTTCATCATCGGTCGATACACTCCCATAAAATGAAATGTGAAAAGCCCTCTTCGGAGGCCCGCTTCCCAGCGAACAGGGAAAAATAAAAGCCTCTCCCATGGGGCAGAAACCAAAAAAGACCTCTTCCCAGAGGCACAACAGAAACAAAAAGACCTCTTCCCAAAGGCAGAAATGAAAAGATCTCCTCCCGGAGGCACAAGCAAGCAAAAAGACCTCTTCGGAGGCACACGTTTCACCAAGATTGAAATAAAACTTCCAAGTGTTGAAACGTGAGAAAGCCCTCCTCAGAAGTGTAATTTTTCAGAGGCACACTTTAACTCTCAAAGGAAGAATGATCCACCTATTCTGGAAAATTCTCTTCCTCAAAAAAAGTTAAAGTACCCTTCAGATATCCACTTTACCACATTGAAGAATTCATTCAGTAAAATGTGTATATGCACAAAAGAAAAAGTGATATCTTCGAAGGATGAAGCGTAAAAACTTATTTGTACTCTGTTTTTTTTAACGAAATAATATTCCTCCAAGTATGGAATAATTATTCTCTAAAAAATAAAAGTACAAGTTCCTCATAAAATAAAATATTGCAATGAGCCTATGGTATAGGGGCAACATGGTATAACTACATCGGTAAAATTGCGCTCGACCAGTATACCACAAGCTCACTGCAATATCGTGCAAAGAAACTTGTACAAAAGTGAATAATAAATGCATTCTCAAATTCAAACAAGAAGTTTGTACAAATAGTGGATCATTTTATTCAATTCTGTTACAATTTCTTACAGATACAAGTTTCGAAATAAAGAAAATGGGGGCCGGTACCCGCATAATTTCCGGTCAGTACATGCAAAAAGCAAAAAGCGATATGAAAGCCACAGAACCAGAGCCATCATTTCTTCTTCCGTCCACCTTTCGAGCCCGCACCTGGCCGGATAACCAACTTCTTAGGCCGGCTTGTAAGAGTAGGGGATGAAGGAGAAAAGGACACAGTCGGACTTTCTTCCGTTTTTTCTTCGCCAGTTGAGGATCCCTTCTTCTTCTTCTTCTTCTTGGAGACTCCCTGCTTTCCTCCCTTCTTGGAGGAAGACCTACTCCCTGGAGAAAGAAGTTTAGCTAATGGTTCATCATCGGAACTAGTTGCTTCTGGAGTCTTCTCACTCCCTTCAGTTTCTTCTCCCTTGTGTTCTTGTGAAGCAATGGGATAGTCCAAGTCTTAGAGAGCTTCTATTTGCTCCTCTTGTGATCCCGGTTGCAAGGCAAAAGGAGGAGTCACCTAAATAGATGGAGGAAGAATAATTGGAGGAGGGGAAGTTTGAACGATGCTCGACGTTTTCTCTATAGAAGGAAAAAGTACAAGTCAGTAAAAAGCGGAGATAAAGGTTCGCTGAGGTTCAAGAAGTAGTCAAGAAGCTCATCAAGCTCGTAAGAAAAGGATGAGCAGTCTACTTGGGCAAGATTAACAGTAGGGTTACCTGCAGAAGTCGGTTTCCTGACATCAACTTCGTAAGCCTGTGCCTCAGCACTCCCGTCGCCTTCATCTCCACCTTGTATGCTTGTGATCTCGGTGGTAACTTTGGTAGGAGAAAGAGAATGAGAACTGGAACCGATACTGTCAATTTCGGCCGAAGGAGAAGGCTGAATTGGAACAGTTGAGTTAGTTTTTTCCGAATATTCTCCTACCGCCGTTTCGGCCCTTAATTTTGCAAGCTGTTCTCTCCCCCTGGCGAGAGCGGCGCGAGCATCATCATTAAGGTAATGCTCCTCAAGAGCTGACTCGGCATAGCCAGCTCCTTTACCGCCAAGCATATCGAGTGTAACCTCCCAAACTTCAGCCAGAGTAATTTCATACTTGGGGCCTAGAAAGGCGAGGCTACCACGCCCCAAGACGCTATGCAGGTAGAAGTCAAATAATGTTGAGCTGATGTTGGTCCTCGTTGCCTCATGAGATTCTTCAGCTGCAATTTTGCCGGCAACGGCCTCATCACGCTCTCTTTCAGCTTTGGAAAGTTGAAGCTTAAGCAATTGAATCTCCGCCTCTTGGGAGCTGGTTTTCTTCCGAAGCTCTGCAATATCAGCAATATAGCCCCCACTGATTCTTTTTTGCACTTCGAGCCTGTCTTCGGCGTCTCTTTGGCTGGCATGAGCATCTCTCGCTTGTTTTAGGAGCACTTCTTCTTTTTGAGTATAGGAAGTAGAGGAAGTAGCAAGCTCTTGTTTAAGTTACTCAACTTTTGCTTCAAGCTCTTCATTGTAAGTAGCGATGCTCCTCATTTCAGTATCATGTTGCTCAAGAACCTTTCGCCATTCGGCTTTATCATTCTTCATAGTGAGCATGGCCTCTATATTTGCACGGTTAACCCTTTGGAGCTCGTCAACAAGCTTTTGCCAGTTCGACATCCTTTCAATATCAAGCTTGACGGCATCGAGATTCCGTAACATGGCGGACTTGTCAATGGGGACCAAGTCAAGGTCGAACCTCACTCCCTTCAGGCACCACTGTGGAAACCGGCTTTGCAAAGTGCCCGGGCCCTGTCCAACTTGGAATTTAGGCCTGCTAATTATTGTTTGGACGTCTGTCTTCCCGAGAGCGGGAGAGCCGGAAGGAATGTCAACCGAGACGGGGACAGTAACCTTTTCAGGAGTTGTAGAGGTATGCTTCTCACCATGTCGGGCTCGCTTGCTTAAATCCTCAACCATATGACTTTTTCCTCCATCATCATGGGATTTTCTCTTGTGGAAATCGTTGCCTCTCTGCGAAGAATCGTGGCGCTCCTCCCTCTCTCTTCTTTCATAACGCTCCTCTTGAGCCCTCTTCTCTTGAGCCTTTCGGGCGGCTCTTTCTTCATCGGATTCTCTGTAAGAGGGGAGGTAGCGCCTATAATCATATTGGCTACGCCTCCCGTAGCGCTGGAAGTCATCATAGTAGGATCCGCTGCGTCCCATCCGAGGATCTGAAATAAAAAGAGATAAATTTTAGAATTCTTCAAAGTACAAAAAGTCAGAAGCATAAAAGTGCCGAAAGATTCTAAGTGTGTGTAATGTGCAAACTACGCGCATCGAACTACGAACCACTCTTTAATTGTGGAGTAGTTGTGGGTGTAGAAGTTAACATCAACTCTTGAGTTGACGGAGTCTGTGGCAGAATAGAAGTCACCTCGACTACTGAAGAAGAAACCCCGGTAGTACTAGGATCATCGTTAAAGATCTCTTGCGAGGTGGCAAAGAGGTCGCTCAGTCCTTCGAAAGTGTCGTCCCTGCTCTGCTTGACAGGGCTGGTTTTCTCCTCTTCTTCGTCACCAGACTTCTTTGAATGCGGAGGAGATTCCCGAGGCTCTTCTTCTTCAGTGACCGGGGCAAGTTTGACAGATGACCCCGCGACATCAACAGAAGTGGAGCACTTCACTAGAGAAGCCTTAGAAGCAGGTTCTTTTGGTATGGATGTGTCAGTAGAAACGGCGGCATCCGACGCTCTAGCCGAAGAGTCTAGGACTTCATGGGTGTGTGTAGAGCGAGAGGTATGCAAAAGCCCGTATTGGTGCAAAAATTCATCCCTCAACAAGAATTTTACACTTCTCTCTTCCGCGGCCACGGCACTCAGTCTCTCAAAAACTTGCTTATGGCTGGATCTCTGGATAGGGAAGGAAGTGCTGAAAAAGGAAAGAGTGGAATTAACGATTAACAACTCAAGATTCGAAAAGTTCGGAAATGGAAAATAGAAGTAGGTAATCTTACTTCCTACTCTCCAGATGGCATAAAACCCTAGGGGGCAGCGAACGAAGAAAAACTGATTTAAAAATCCATGAGCACATTCGGGTAGGTCAGTCACGAGTTTGCGATTCCTAACACTCCTCATGACAACAATGGAGGGATGGTCTTTAATCTTGGTGAAAGAATATAAGTAACAAATTTCTTCAAAGCTCGGTAACCGACCCAGGGTTCTCATGAATAAAACACACAACCCCATCAGAATGGCGTAACTTTTGGGGTGCAGTTGAAACGGAAAGATAGTCAATCGAAGTAGAAATTGCTGAAGGAACTCGTTGAAGGGAGGAATAGCACCGAACAAGCACATTTGGCGGTTGGCAGCGACGAAACCACGGGGAGGGCTATCAGCAAAATCATTTGGCCCAGGCAATATAGCATCCGTTTCAATGATGCCAAACTGAGCATGCAATAAGCTAAACGTCCGGTAGTTTAAGGAAGTTGAGACTCTTTCCGGCGGAGAATCCAGTGGAGCAGCTGTTGGAAGAGCCTCTCCAATCTGTTCCGTTACTTCTTCTTGATGTGAGGCCATTCTACATAGGCAACTGGATATTCAAATTTGAAGGTGCATGTTTCCTAAAAGTGTGAAGTGTTGTGTAGAACTAATAAAAATAAACAAGTAAATATAACTGAAGTTAAGCTCGTCACCAATTGATTGGCTATCAAATTTCAGGACTTGTTAATTTGAAGTTCAAGTACAGTGTTAATGTAAACAGGAAAGTTTAGTTGACTATTCCGATGTTGCTTTAATACTCTACTTGAATTCGTTGAATTGAAAGCACTTCGTTCACACAATCTATTTAAGTTAATTACCTTCTGTCAACTAATCAGTCATTTGATGTAGGCAGTCAATGGCAGTATATTCGCCTTGGTTTTCTGTAGTTGTTATTTTTAGCAGGTAGTTAGCTTATAAGTTAACAGGATCTGTGGAATAATGCAACAAAGTTCAAGCAATTTAAAGTTTGGGCAATTCATAGTTTAGGCAATTCAGTCTGGTAATACAAGTTAAATAATCAAGTTGGGATTATGCTTTTAAGTGACAACTCGTTCACGACCTAAGGGGTATGCGGCGAGTTAAGTTAAGATCTATAAGTCGTAATGTGCATGGAGAAAAAAGCATCAAATCAGAACAAAGCAAACTTCTCGAAGGCCTGTCTCGGCCGCGACTCAAAGCCTAGGTCTCATCTACTTGAGTCGATCAAGGGTTAAGCCACAAGGAGCAACTCGGTATGGAAAATAGCCCAAGTGCTGAGTCGTTCATGACTTATGGCTTGAGATGTTCACGGTCTAAAGGATAAGTTGTAGTAAGGATCTAAAGGGCTGAGTCACTCGTACGACCTAAGTCCTATATCGTCGGGAAATCAACACGACCCAAAAACTAGGTCGTAGACGGATGAGATTGCGAGGCCGTCCTAAGTCGGTAGATCCAAAAAACCAACTAAGTCGTGAGAATTCTAGGTCATCTCCTCAACCAGTTAACTCCTTTCTAACCCATTAACCCGCTAAGGACCTTCTCATCTCCTCCAAACTCACAGACCAGTTAATTCGAGACACTGTAACCCATTATCTTCTCCTCACGTGGTCAGAAATCACCCAAAAAACCAATTCGAATCGCTTCAAGTTTGCGACAAATCTGATGCACTACTATGTTATCACGAACGATAACAACAATATGATCGATGGCAGACGCAAATCAATCAGAAACGTGGTTCGCGATGGAACACGGCACAAAAATGAATTGGAGTCAGAAAATGGGGAGTCTAGATTCGTGAGTCAATGGTGATAGTGGATTGAACAGAAGTTGAATTCACTTACGTAATATAAAGGTGAAGATGAATAAACGACTGATTAGCTTTGATTCGTCTCTGGAAACTTGAAGGATCGTTAATGGAAGGATCAAATAAAACAGAGAAGCAGTAAAGTGAGGAGGAAGGACCGACTCAACGGTTTATATACGGAATAGGGGGGAAGATGGAAAGACTAACGAGTCATGAGCCTCTTTGAGTCGTTTACGACTCATGCACTGAGTCGAGGCACACGACTCACGATTTAAGCGTGTACTTCGAGGGGCAATTGTTAACGCCTCCGCTCAAGCAACTCAAACCAGCCTCACGACTCACAATGAATACCGACTCAACAGCCTTAGCTTGTTGCCGACCTAAAATGAATGACGACTCAACTAATTGCCGACTTAAGGGTTAGCGAGGATGCCGACTTACGAGTTAAGGCCCGGATGGCTGAAGAAATGTCACGACTTAAGAAGTTGCGACTTAAAGATTTAAAGACAGGACGACCTAGTGACTCAAGATAGAAATGAGTGGAAGCAACTGCATTTAAGCCGTGACCGACTTACGACTTATGGTAATGCTACCTCATTTTAAACCGTGACTTCTTAACTCGCAAACGAGTTAAGAATTGCATCCAGACGAACGAAGACAAACTTAATACCGCTTCACCTATGTCGCTGCCTGCTAACTCATGATCCTTAAGTCGAGCATGACTTAAGACTTTCCTTAAGTCGGTCGCGACTTATAACTTAGGCGAAAATTCCTGTCCAGATTTCTCTATAAATACAACATTAGCTCCAACTTTGAGGGGACTTTTTGGCCGACCATTTCAAGCGCCGATACTCTACAGAATTCTCTACTCATTCAACACTTCAAGTACTCCAAACACCAAAGACACTACGACGATCTCCAAGAGGAAATCTACATCATTTCAACATGAATTCGAAAGATTATTCTCTATCAAAGTTTGATCTACTGGTCTAAAGTGTGTTGTAATTGAAGATTGTTGTTAAGTTGTAATCAAATTCAATAATAAAGAGAGTTAAAGTGGACGTAGGCTTACTCTAAGCCGAACCACTATAAAAATTGTTTTCTTTTCTTCTTTTTTCTGTATTTTCTCTACTTGCTTGTAGTTCCCGTATACACGGGTGGTGCTTTCATCCAACTTTATTTCACACCGGGGTGTTAGCGTCTGATTTTCACGTTAA
Source organism: Allium cepa (assembly GCA_030765085.1). Classification (NCBI taxonomy): domain Eukaryota; kingdom Viridiplantae; phylum Streptophyta; class Magnoliopsida; order Asparagales; family Amaryllidaceae; genus Allium; species Allium cepa. Next base: position 946,240,634 of record CM060943.1, on the reverse strand, counting down.
AATACCAAATCTTCGTCTTCGTCCTCCTGAATAGATCTTCAAAAATATGAAAAACTCAAGACTGAACCGAGTGTAATGAAAAGACAAAACACTCGAGTCAGGACTAATTATCCTTATGAAAGTTAAATCAATCGTAAATAAATATGAGTGTAACGTCGCCAGAGATGTTTACGGGGTTTAACATCTCATATCCAGTGTCAACGTGCGTGTAATAACTCAAGAGATGTTACGGGATTTTCCATCTCTCAAGGATCTGTTAAACTATCTACTATGTAGTACAATACGCTATTATAATATGTCTACAGTAAAGTAAAAGTATTAAAATAGCGTTAAGGCATTACCATAATTCCCTTTAACACATTTTTATAATGCCATAGTCTATACAGCAACGTAAACGCCACCGTAAACTGGTGGTTATCAGAGGGTACCCCATAGGTATAACACAAAGAAAAACGTAGTGGTCGCGAATAGGATAACCAGTATGACATGGTACATGAGGCGATACCAACTAGGATACTAGTAGATGCGTGATCCAGACTGATGTTGAGCATTGCCAATAGATATCTCAACACCGCGAAACAACACTCCCAAATCAAGGGGTGCACCCAAATCGAATCACAAAAGTAATGGATATGGTATCGAATAAGTGTGTCCGCTAGAGATGGAGAACCTCAATGGCCCGGCGCGGCTCCTGTTTTAGTCATGTCAGGGGTCATCCAATATCGTTCTCTTTCTTCAGTCAACGCGTTCACCAAACCATCCAGTTCATTCTGGATCAACACTCCACGTATTATAGTTATTAAAGTGGTTTTCGGTATCGACAGAGAGTATGTTCAAATCCGATCCCGGTCTCTTTAATAACTACGTATTATTACACCGGTGGCACTTTTATATTTCAAGTCGATTCATAATTGATATCAAAATATCACATTCGCTTCAAAAAATCAAATCCATTTCAAATATCATCGTATCTATTCAAATGTAAGATTTCGTTTCAAAAATCATTTTTCGCCTCGATAACTCATTTCGATTTCAAAATCATTTTGAATTTCAATTTAGGTTGCAACTTCATTTAACCCAATTCGTATTTAAATTCAAGATTTAAACATAAACATTTCACCTTATTAACCAGCTTGAAATTTTAGAAAATAGTTTTAAGTAGTTTAAAAGTAGTTTTAAATAATTAAAATAGTTAAAAATACTTAAAATCTTTAAATGGATTTCAAATAGATAAATTAGTTTAAAATAATTTAAATTGGGTTAAGTAGATTTAAAATAGATTAAAATAAGTTAACTTGGTTTAAGATGGGTTAAAAATAATTCAATATAGTTAACATAGGTTAAAATGACTTAAGTATTTAAAAATGGTTTATATAACAGAGTAATTTGGAAAATAAAATGAACATCTTCAAAACCAAACCATTTCAATTATAACTTCCCAATTCAAATCAATTTCAATTTCCATTCTAACGATTTAATTTCGATTTCAATTCAAATCAATGTCAACTTTGACTTCAAATTAATTCAATTCTACATTCACCTTCAATTAATTCAATTTCAATTTATATCGATTTGGAGCTTGATTTTTCAAAATATGAATTTATAACACTTAACAAAATTATCCTTCAATATTCAAATTTAAATCCAAATTTCAAATATGGCTCAATTCCAAGCTCTAATTCAAAATATCATTTTTATATCACCTTTACTTAGTAATATTCAAAGCTCGAAATAATGTTCAATCTTTAAAACAAACGTATTTCGAAATTCAATCATATCCCAATTTTTAAATTCAAAGTCTCAACTTAAATTATTTAACAATTTATTTTAACCAAAATTTATTTCAACATTCCAAACTCAATTTTTCGATAAATTCGATTTCTATAAATTAATTTCTATTTATAACCTTTAAATCAAAACATTTAAATAAATTTCAAATCGACGATTTTAAAAATTATTAATTTAGCCAATCCGGTGTCCGTATATAATTTTCTATCCTATGGCCAAGTGATTAGTTCTTTCAATTAAATGTCAGGGATGAATATATATCACTTAAACCAAATCACAGTGTCATATGTATGCATAACAATATATATATATATATATAAGCAAATTAACATCCAAACATTTAAATATCAACCAATAACATTCATCGAAATACATCATCAATAATCAATACAATTCAAAGCAATTTCATAGTTATCAATGTCAGGTAATTTAATTGCAATTCAATTTCAATGTCAATTTAATTGTCAATTTAACTTTCAACGGTTAATTCAAATGACAATCTATATGACAATTAAATTTTATCAAACAACGACAAATAAAATTCATATCACTTCATAATATTTAATTTAACTAGCATAAAGATATTCAGTACGTTGTGAGCGTTATAAAACACTCACCTTGATCTCAATGCAGTTCCAACGTTTTATTTCGAATAAAATTAAAAGAGCGTTTAATTTTTCCCAAAATTTTCACTAGCTCCAAGCGATTCCAATCCAGCTCCATAGCGTAGTGCTCGACAAAAAGAAGCCAACGCAATTCGTTTCGTGCGTTTTCTACCTCGTACGAAAAAGTTACACTGTTTTGAAGATTGAACGAATTAATATAAATATAATTTACAATTTCTAATTCAATTTTAAACCTCAGATTCATCACAGCCGTTCAATTATTTGCCCAAAAATCTGGGCCGCACTTTCCACTATCTCCTTCTTCCAGTATCACGTATCCAAAGCCGTGAGAAATAAACCCATAGCCTCCATTTTTCCATTGAATTATACTCCACCATCGATGAACTAGAAGTCGATCGGCTAGCCTCAAACGAAAGCACGTGCAACACTCCATCTTCGACCCAAATATCATCAAGCTCGACCATCTCTAGGCTGCGAAAATGTGGGTGACAGCAGCAAAAACGTGGCCAATTTCCCCCTTCCACGTCGCTCCATTTATCATCATCCCCGTATGGATTGAAAGCTCTCGTTGTGATCTTCATCTTTGTAGTTGGATGTTTTTGGTTATTGTTGATGGATTGGAAGAAATTAGTGGAAGAAGTGGCGTGCGTTTCTGGCCGTTGAAAATAAAGTGGCGGCCTGAAGAAGAAGGGGCTAGGGTTTTGCAAACGTGAAGGTTGATGAGTCCTTTTATAGAAAATCTACCGAAAATCACTATTCATTCGATTTTCCAAACTCCAAATCTCGCGCGGTGATCGGCGTTTCTAGGGTTTACCCCGCGTCCTGGACACAAAGGAACAGGTTTCAAAATATAATTCGATCGTATGTGCGAGTTACGGAAATAAACGATCAAATTTAAATTAAACTGATTAAACGAATTTCTATGCGTTTTGGCTTGCCCCGGACAAACGGTAAATCCGATAGACACGAAATTTGAAACCTTACAATAATATGACATTATGGATACGATGAAAGTGGTTTCGTAGAAAACCAAGACTATTTGAAAAATGGATATTTTAACTCGTCAATTTAATATTAAAATATTCAATTTTACCAAATTTACTTTTAATTCAATTTTAAAAGTTCTACAACATTATTCTAACTTTAATATGATAAAATAAATTTTTACAAATAATTTTTAATCATATTAAACCCGTTATTCAATTATTAAATAAATTCCAAATATCAAATTTAAACAATTTTGATTATCCAATAATTCATTATCCTTTGAAATATTTGAAATTGAACTTATAAGATTCAACTTTTAAAACCAATTCACATCTTAGAACACTATTTCCAATTTACAGTTATTCAATAAGTTTTAAATATTTACTTTAAACAATTTACCTGTTGAATATTCAATTATTTGATTTTAGATAGATTTTACTATCAATCAATTACTCTATTATACCCAATGAATTCAACATTTATTATCCTATCCAACTATTGATTTCAAGGGCATTCACTAAGTAGCATTTATTTTCCAATACTTATTACTATTCAAATCTTCGAAACCAATCTATTAAAGTTTGTATTACTACCTAAATAATTCACAATTCTTATTCGCTTATTTACATTTGTTCTCCATATATTCCCTTGTAACCAAGTTATAACATTTGAGTCAATTCAATTAGATTGGAAATCCATTCAATCTATAAATAAATACTTGGATAATTATTGTTGCAATTCATTCCAGTTATTATTATTCCAAACGAATTACAATTTTTTTTCTAACATTAAATCACGAAATCTTATTAAATTAGCTATTTTATTTATCGAAAATTTATGGGTCGTTACAAGAAGCCTCAACTCCATGTAAAAGACTACTCAAGTGAATTCCAGAATTATCACATGACACTCTGGCAATCCTACCCAAAACAATTTCCAACGAAACTGTTCTCTCATCACAATTCATAACAGCCTTATACTTATCAAGCCAGTCCATCGAAGAAATGGATCCACCCTGCTACTTTTGAAATTACCACAAGAAAAACTGCTAAGTCGGAAGATCTCCTTGACGGTACATAGAACACTTCGAGCTACACTACTGTCCCTGATCCCCAAGGACTTCCTATCCAAAGCTCTTCGAGAAACTCGGACCTCGAACCAAACAGAAACACCCTACTGAACTTAGCCACAACCCCGTAACAGCATACTACCTTAACTTGTTCCAAAGAAACACCTTCGGAGAAATCCATAATCACTGTGTCTCATCACACAGCTACTACTTCCTAAGGTATCAAGATATCATGACTTGCTTCCATCCAACCGACAGATCCAAACTCTAGCTCATCCAAAATTACACTTCAAAGATGAACTCCGAACCTCAAAAGGTTTCCTTCAGAGATCGATGAAATTCTTACACCACCCAAAGTTTATTCGAGACGGTAATAGGTCTAAAGTCTCGACAGATACACTTCCATCTTCAAACGTTCAAATCCTACCATTGGTAGTCGTGTTACACACACCACTACCCTATCTACCTTTATATCTTATATTGGAAAACCAGAATGGGTAATCCAACAAATAGGTAAAAATATATATGTATATATATTTCAAAATTACAAATACGCTCTCTTAAGAAAGAAATCACTCAAGAGCCTAGGTATTCGCTAAATCTAGTGCTCTGATACCAACTGCGACGATCCGCCCTTCTACTCCCAGAAAGACTACAGCGACCCAGAATTTCTGTTAATTAAAATTTGTATATTTAATTGATTTTAAATATTAATAAGTAAAATTTAAAAGTCGAATAATTTATTTTTCGAATATCTGGATTTAATTGGATAATTAAATCGATAATTTAATATTGAAAATACAGAAATAGTTTAGAATTGGTTTTAATATGATTAAAAATGATTTGTAAAATTTTATTTAATCATATTGAAGTTAGAACAATGTTTGTGAACTTTTAAAATCGAATTAAAAGTTAAATTGTGAAAATTGAATTTTTTTATATTTAATTGACGAGTTAAAATAGCCATTTTTCAAACAGTCTCGGATTTCGACGAAACTAGTTTCATCGGATCCATAATGTTATACCATAATGTTATATTATTGTATGGTTTCAAATTTCGTGTCAATCGGATTTACGGTTTATCCGAGGCAAGCTAAAACACGTAAAAATCGATACGAGTGAAATTTGAATTTAAATAGTCGATTCAAAAACTTATCTTTCAAATTGATCGAATTGGCTCCCGATATATATTCCATTGCGTTCGGAATAGGGGTAAAACATTATAAACGCCAGGCGGCACTCTTTGTTTGGAGTTCGGAAAATTTTGGGGTGAATAGTGTTTGCAAATTTTCTATAAAAGGCCCTCCATTATCACAAATTACAACACAACTCAAGAAAACCTAACCCTAGCCGCCAGTTATCATTAATGGCTAGAAACTTTTCTTCTTCTCCCTCAATCACTCTCAATCCATAGACAATTAGCAAGAGCTTTCAACAAACAAATTGAAGAGCACGGAGAGAGCTTCAGATCCATACGGCTACTTCGTCGAATCGTCGACCAGAGACAAAGAAATTAACCAGCATTCGTATAGGGTTGCGCACGCTTTTCAACGAGGGAGAGGTGGCCGAGCTCCACCAGGTCACGGCCGTCGGTAGCTCTCGAGGTGGGCGTTCATATGGCATTCCCTGATCGTCGTCAGGTGGCTCGAAATCGTTGCGAAAATTGCTTGATAGATGACGGCTATGGGTTAATTATGCACGGCTTCATACGTGAAGAAGGAAGAAGGGAATAGCGGCCCTGATGTGAAGGTGAGAAATCAACGGAAGAGATCTGTTTTAAGGTTTGGAATTAAAAAAATAAAAGTTGTAAATTAGTTATATTAAAATTTATACAAGCATTAAACGTGTATAACTTTTTGATACGAGGTCCGATTTGGACGAAACGAACTGCGTTGCAATCATTTTGTCGAGCACTATGCAATGGAGCTGGTTTGGAGTCGTTTGGAGCTAGTGAAAATTTCGAGTAAAATTAAACGCACGTTTAATTTTATTCGAAATAAAACACTGCAACCGTTATTGAAAGCAAGGTGAGAACTTCTTACTCAATCGAATTGTTTCGATTTAAATTTTAAGTTGTTAGATTTAAAATTGCTTGATTGTATGCCTGAATGATAAATTATTATCTGTTGTTGATTGAAAAAGACATTATACGCCGTATATTAAGCGGATGTTATTTATTAAAAACCCATACCGCGATAATTCCAACTTGTATGGAATTGGTATTATATATGTACTTGGAGTTGATTTCCCACATTATATAGCAGATGAGACCCTATTGTGCCGTATAATAGAGGATAATATTTTATAAATCCCATATACCGCGATATTCCGTATTGGAACGGAATTGGTATTGTGCTAACATCTGTGGATGCAAGGAAACAGGTTGGAGGGATCCAACTGGATTCCTCAACCATATTGATTTATTTACAGATATTGTGATATTTGTTGATTATCATATACTGATATATGATGTCTATGTTGTCGTGATTGACTATTTGGTGCTGTTGCATCATCGGATCCATTTTTGAAGTTTTAAAATAATGATTTTGATTTTAAAAAGATTTTTAAAGTGATTTTTGAAAGTACACGTTTTATTAAATTTTGAATTGTTAAAATAAATAAACATTATAATTTTATTGTTATAAAAGTTATATTTTTGGAAAATAGTACTTAAGTATGATTTTGGAGTTATATAAGTTTTAAATAACGTTTTGTAAATTATTAAAAGGATTGGTTTATCTAAGATTAATATTTATAAATTAAAAATATAGGAATTGTGAGACGAGTTTTATTAAGTGTTAAAATGAAGTATAAATGGATTTCACAAGTGAATAAAATTTATAGATTTACAAATTGTGAAGCTATGAAATGAGTAGATTTTGTAAAATAAAATATTTATAAATAATTAACTTATAAATCGTATTTTGGGTATAAAGTTGAGTTATAAATTAAATTGATTTATAAAAGGGATTTTATAATTGAAGTTTTTATAAATAGAAATGGAATTTATAAACATTGTTTATAAATCCGAAATCAATTGAATGTGATAAATTTAGTATAGAAGGTTATTAAAGGAGATATATTGGCGATTTCGGATAGCGAATTATCCTTGAAATAAAATGTGTAGAAAATATTGAATTTGGTTAGTGAAGTATATTCACGATTTTGGACAATGAACATATTATTAAATAAAATGGATATGTTTTGGGAAAATGAATACTATCAAATGAAGTTAATTGCTTTAACGATGTATTAAATTGTGTTAAACATCAAAATCATAGATTTCAACATTCATTATTGAAATAGATGTCTTCGAGAAATAGAAGAAATAGTGGACTATAACACTGTTGTTATAGTAAATGATTTCCGAAAGGAAATGTTTTGTATAGTATTGGGATTTATATATCTATCTTAATTTCGAATCCCTATACTAGTGATTTTGGATCGTCGTAACGATGTTTTACACAACATTCGTTTGGACCCAAATAAATGTGTTTAAGTGCATGTTTTCTTTAAAGAATGAATATATACTAAATTCTGATTTAAGTATGTTGAATATTTTCCAAATGTTGAAAATAAATGGGTTTGTGAATTACTTATTATTAAATAAGTATGGAAATGTTTTCCAATATGAAGTGAATATTTTGAGATTTTATCTTTTAAAGATAAATTGAAAATGAATATTAGAAATCAATTTGAAAATCGTATATTCATAGATATTTTGGAATTGTAAATTCACTATAGAATTTATAAAAAAAAGGAAAATTTGTTTAAAAATAAACGTTGATTTATTTTTGAAGTGTGGAAATAAATTTATAGATTTGGAACGTAAATATAAAGTAAATCGGTAAGGATTTATTTAATTGGTTTAAATGAACCATTTTGAAATGAAGGTATTTCCGTGTAAGGAAAATGATTGAAATTTGTTTTCAAAAGCTGAAAAGGTGAAAAGTGATTTGAAAATTTGTTTTCAAATGGTTGAAGTGTGGAAATTATATATCTAGTAAAGGTATTTTTGGAAAATAAATAATTTGGGAAATTATTTGGAATCTGGTGATGTTGAGCATACATATTGCTAGTTAAATAACGGACTATCAATATTTACCTTTGAATGGGTATTAGTTGTGATTTGCTTGAATTTGAATGCTACACTTATTTTCAAAATAAGCGCTCACTATTCGGGTTAGCCGGGAAAGGACCTTGGGGTCGTATAACCCATTCTGAATATGTGATACGTCGTTATGGATTGCATTTGATGACCGGTGTTGAAGACCGGATATTTGTGAAAATGGAAGGATTACCGTCGAATGACTCTGCATCGGTTGATCTCCGATATAGAGGTTTTATCACCCATAGTGACGGGAAGTCCGGTCGTGATTAGTGAATATCCGGATTGCAAGGACTTCTTTGTAAGTGCCTTTGGTTATGTTCGAGCCCGGAACAGACTTGTATGGATTGTATGTCTGACATTACAAATTGCGATATAAAGCTGATTTCTTTCAAATATATTTCTGTTGGTTGCAGAGAATTTATTATCTTAGCTTAACACCCTTCTCTGAGACGTACGAGCTCAGAGGTTATGTAGTTGAAGGTTATTAGTGATATACTCCCAATTGGTAGTGTGATATGCTAAGTGATGTTGAGCATTTGTTGGATCAAAGCATAGCTTTTTTATAAAGCGTGGCTTTGTGGAAGAAACTTCGTCGGACCGCACACCCTGGAAATGGTCAAAACGGGAAGGATGCAGCAAGGTTATTATGGGGTAGCGCCCCTTTAGTGTATGTCATTCCTTTTGGGTAGAGGTGGTATCATGGTATGGAACCCAGATACTTAACCTATGTTGTTGCTACAAATTTATTACTTTGTGGTTGTTGGAATCGAAGATCCTCGGATATAGATCGGTTACGATCGGGGAATGACATATTCGTGTCAGTAGTTACCCAGTTTGAAGGGTAACCCGGCCTTGTGTTGGTAGAGATCCGGTTAGGTTCTCGGGTCATCTTTCCAGATGCGTACCGATGTGCAATGGGAAGTTCCTTGGCCTAACCATTTGTTGGAAATCCAAAGAAACAATACGAGCCTTGTATGGTTTTAGTGGTAGAACCTGCCATCTAATATGGTAGCTATAGTAAGCATAATATAATGGTACCTATGATGGCTAAGATTTATATTCTACTTTCGAAATGTTTTCTACACTATGCACTAATAATAATATCAAAAATGATTTGATTTTACGGAGTAAGCATCTTTGACTAACATAAGAACAAATCTCCTCCAAGTCTGCGTTTGCATTGTGTGTGTGGTGGGAGGTCTTATGGTACTTACATTTTCAAAAAGCATTGCGAATTGACTTCAAAAATTTTCCTATTGTTTGTTTTTAAAGATAAACTATTTTAAGATCTCACATCAGTCCCATGACTGACTCGGAGTTTATTGTTTCCCTTTCTAAACCATGGGTGCCCACCAATTTCCACACGAGCAGTCTAGAGTCAGGTTATCAGGATATTCTGGAATTCAGGAGTTGCTGGAGGCAAGCTGGATGGCATGGCGTATTCCTAGTATATAGTATTTCTTATCCGATGTTCGTTGTTGCTTGTTGTTGTACACTCTGATGATGTAATGTAATGTAATATAATGTAATGTAATAACTGATATAGTTCTTTTGTTTAAAGATTATTCATTTATCCATTATATGTTGTTCCGCTATGATTGTGAGATTCTGATATTGTTCTGTTGTTTCTTTCTGTTTTGTTCTGTCTTTTTCTCTCTTCTTCTATCTTTTTCTTCTTCTTTAACCATAACATTTCGGTTTTCCGGCATTCGATTGCTCGGCAGTTGATACAGTGGACGTATTGATGTCGGTTTTCGAGCGTCGAAAAGTCGCAATCGTTACAAACAACATATCATCAATTAAGAAATAAGGGATAGAAATAGAAAAGAATAGAAAGAAAGGAACAACAACATCAGAATCTCACAGCGGAACAGAACCAAATATAATACATCACATAACTATTACATAGTTTTACATATATCAAAGTTATACAATATCAATGCTCATGATAGTCATATATACATCTGTCACCATATATGTCAGAGATACAACATACATCAACTAACACGGCAGAACTAGATAGATATATAGATACTCCTGCTCCAAGCACCTCCCTAAATCAAAGTCCAAAATCTATCACTTGGCTGCTCATAAAAATTTGAGTGCCCAAGAGTTTATGAAAACAAAATATAAACTACGGGTCATACATGGGTCTGGTATGAGTAAATGGTTTATAGTTGTTTAACTTTGAAAATCATTTGAAAATAAAGGTATCACATAAGACTTCCCACACCTAAATACAGGTAAGTTTTTACTTTATGCAAACCAAAACATTTTATAGGAAATCCAGTGACATTATAATAGTATCTAGGGTTTTCAAGTAAATAGAAAATAGCCAAAATTGTTACATTCATTAAATTCCAGCTACTAGCCACGAAAGTGGGTAATACAAATCAAAACCGTAGGGTCTCGTAAGGAAAATGGGTTTCCAACAATGGCAGGGCTATTGGGTACCGCCCCTCACAGTACGTGGCCTAGATCACCGTACCAAGGAGCCATCCTAACTCCCCTGCAACACAAGGCCGTAAACATTCCTTACTGAATAGTCTCAAACAAGATAACCTCAACAGTTGTTGCAATCAATTGCCCCACACAGCCGAAATAAAAAAGGACATCTAGACAGGGGAATATCTCGTCCTGCTTGGGCATGACACACCTAACCTTGCTACACATCCCCTGTTTTAGCCATTCCCCATTGATGTGGCTTGAGGCTGCGATTAGCTTTACAGAACATATCTCTTAGAATGCTCATCGTCTGCCTGACGATGTGCTGAAAGCAATCAATCCATACAAGTTTGTTCCAGGTTCGAACGAAACCGAAGGCATTATCTCTTTACACTCATTTTGGAATCACATTTAAAGTTAACGATGATAACCCTTACATTCTGAAAACACCATCTCGATTTTCACTTGAGATTTTCACGACCTATCGTTTAATTTGGATCGATGTGGTATTCAGATAATCATAAATGACACCCAATCCCGGTCTCATCGAAATTCAAACGCCATTTTAAAGTTCAAGTTGTTTATTAGTTTAAATAGTTTAATTCGACAATTGAATTCACATAGTATATCGCAGATAAATCATACACAATCATCATAGATATATCAAGGCATATCATAGAACATCACCAAATAAATATCACAAATGAGATAGTCTACATATACAACATCCAGAGATATATCAAGAGCATAAGCAATCATCTTAAATTCTTATTGTAATTAATACAATTAGAATCAATTACTTGAGAATTAATTACTTAATTAATTATTTTAATTCAATCATTTAATTAATTACTTCTTAATCAATTTATTTAACCTTAATTACTTGAGAGTTAGTCACTTAACCATGTTCAATTAATCACTAATTATCAATTAATTACTTATTTCATTTCAAACATTTAATTCATCATTTCTTAATCAATTATTAAATCTTACTTACTTAATTTAATCATTAATTAATAACCTTAATTTTTAATTAGTAAAGCTTAATTAAGTAATTTATTAACCATTAATTACTTAATTAATCAATTATTAATTGTTTATTGGATTACTTAATTGATTAACTACTGATCATACATTAATTTACTTAAGTAGTTAATTACAAATTTATTAATCGCATAATCTTCAATTAATCCATCACTAATTACAATTCAAAAGTAATTATTCTTAATTACTTTCTAAAACTAAATTAATTAATATTAATTATTCAACTTGATTAACATTGTTAAAAGGAATCTTCTTTAACTTTTGAAAATCAATTTATTACTATTTAAACTTATATGTTAATCAGTTTTATACTTATCTTATATTAATTACTTAATTAAAATATTAACTAAGTGTTAAAACATGGTTAAGCATTAACTAAAATAATTTAAGCTTGTGTTAAAGTTTTAACTTCAATTGTTAAGCACCTATTTAAATTTACAGTGCTTAAAACAGATTGGAAAAAAACAAGTGCTTAACTTTATTTTTTATAACATAATATTGCAGTTTGAAACATACCCGATAATCTCCTGATTCAACTCGAGTAATACTTCGAGTTGCTGCAGCTTTCCACCCGAGACACTTGTCCACGCATCTTCTTCTTCTTCCCTCTTTTTTTATTTCGTTTCCAGTATTTAGTTTTAACTTAAGTTATACTATTAGATTCATATTCACGCACTCGATCAAACCCCGAAGCAACCAACCTCATGACTCGAGCACGACTAGAGACGCACCCTCAACGACACTGACACCATCTCCTCCTTGCCGTACATGTGCACGGCGAAGTGCGAAGCTCCGGTGAACTCCCAAAATCATCGACAAGACACACTTCACACAAATATGCGAAATCCAATTTTGAATATCCTTCAAAAATTTCGAATAAAAAAAAGTAGTTCAATTAAAAAAAACTGCAAACACCATCACTGACAAATACGCCTTGCCATCGTTGCTCACGCCACCGAGGTCGCCTAAACTTCGGCCACACGACGACAACACGCAGAGCTCCAAAAACTCGTGCAACTCGAACGCGCGTATAGGACGAACACACTGCGTTTACTGACAAGTTCAAAAGCTCGAGTCTAAACCCTAAAATGATCTTGTCCTCTTAATTAACACAGTAGAAAAATTATCTAATAATTTTGCCAAGATCAATGATGTTCATACTAGCTACAATTCAAGTTTCAACATTTTAATTGGATCGATAACCAGAAACTTGTAAAATTGCAATCTTTGTTCATATACAAACTGCTCTTTAAATACTAATCTAAAAATCATCTTTTTTATTTAAAAATTCATAGATTTCAGTAAGCATTAAAGTTATAATCTTGAATTAGCTTCTTGTAACATTTGAATTTATCAATTAATTACTTGATTGCTTGTAAAACAGTATTACAGTAGTATTATTTACAAAGATGGTTTAAACAGCTTTACAAAATCTTAGTTCTGGTTTAAATATCTTGTTTGATTGAAAAACTTAAAGCTTTATAATAATCTGATGAGAATAAATTGGATTTGGAAGAAAATATACAACCTGTATCAATCAACAGAGGTGTACAGAGCATCACAAAAATATATTCAAACTGAAGCATATATATAATCCAGATTATCAATAAAGTGTGACCTGTATTTAATTAACTTAAAACTTTAAAAATCTTTGCTTACTCACTTGCCAGATTGTTGAGCAAAGAACATTTCTTGTTTTCTTGAAAACTGCATTTGAATTTGCTCTTAATCCCCATCTGTTTTTTGGTTTGAATTCAATTTTATTTTACTTCCTTTTTTTCTTTTTCTTCTTTGGTTAACTAAGTTTTTTTTCTTTTCTGAACTAACTAAAAAGAAGATGGTCACATATATAGAAGAGAACAGGATGTTTAAGGGAGGATTTATCTGGTTAGCTTCTTTGTTAAGATTTTTATAAATATTTTGAAATGACAAATGTTGGCTGAGATGATAGAAATTAAATGCTTTGGTTTTTAAAGATGTTTACATACTATAATTATGTTTTACTATGTATAAAGATATTTTGTATGTGAGTATACACTTTGCAAGTAGACTTGGCTTGTAGATGAAGATAATTTTGTATGTAAACATTTTGTTCTATTACTTCTACTATAAATAGTTTATACACATATGTTTTTTCAAGTTTATTTTATACTTTGGTCTTGTAAATGAAGATTATTTTGGTTCAAAGACATTTGTTTTTATTAACATTTAGCTTGAACTTCATATACATGTTTGTCAGGTCTTATACTCTTGTGAATGAAGATATGTTGTATGTAAATTTTTTTAATTATTTTCTTGCTTAATTCATATGCAAATGTTTGTCTTATTTTATTTTATATTATATTTTGTACTTACAAAACTTCAACTTATGTTGTATTTCTATTTTGACAATCACTATTTAAATTATGTTCATATGATTTACTTTTATTTTATACTTATATTTGTTTCTATTTGTACTTTAACTATCAATATTTAAATTATATTCAAATGCTTACTTATTTATATTTTATATTGATGGAATTTGATTCTATTATCATCAATATGTATTTTTATCAGCTGATAACAAGGAAAAGTATTTTAATACAATTATATAAGATAAATTTTATTATAAATTTTCAAATCAAATCTTCCTTTTCAAAATATATTCTATTTTTATTTAATTAGATTAAATATTTATTATAATAATAGGGCCAAAATCCAGGGTCGTTACAATATTATGATTTTTCAAGGTGAATATATGTTTAAAATAGAAATGATAAACTATTTGATTTGAATGTAGTTTTGAAATGAAATGATTTGATTTTGAAGTATAAACTATTTTGAAATGACCACGGCGTTATAATAATATTTGGTTGTTAAAGAGATCGGGATCAGAAGTTGTCATAATCTCTGCCATCTCCTAAAACCACTTTAACAACCTTGTACGCGGTGGAGATTCCAGAATGAAGTAGGATGGTGGCGATGTTCTTGAGGTATACTATGTGGACCCGACTCCCATGAGCTGGCTTAAGGTGGCTAAAACAGGAGCGATCTCGGGCCAAAAGGCGTAGCTCCTCTGGTCGGACGTACTTCTTCGATACTATACTCTTACTTGTGGTTGATTTAATGGCCATCCTATGATTTTGATTGGGAGTGTGTTCCATGGTGGGCGTATGTGGCTGCTAGGTTACCACCAACCTGTAACGATCCTAAATTTTTGAACAATTTAAATTGAAAATATTTAATTAATTTTAAATATTTGAATGATAATTTAAATTGAATTCCCAATATAAATGTGAATTTGGCGATTAAATTTTAAAATCTAATCTATAGAAAGTTGAATAAAAATTTAAATTTGACTTTGGAGTTGAAATTGAATATTGAATTTGTATTTTAAATTCAAACTAATGACTTAGGAAAATAATTTGGATACAAGTATTATTTGTGTAAATTTATAAATGGGTGGTTAGTTTTTAAATAACATTTTTCTTTTCTTTAAAATAGAAAGGAATAAAATTTTAATCAATACAAGATAAATAAATACACATTGTTAAAATTCAAACAACATATTTATAAAACTTTGAAGAATAGAATGTAACTACATTGGAGAAATTTTAACAACATAATTTGAACAAAACAAAACAAAGCAAAGCAATAACAAAACCAATTGGAATTAGTTGAAATTTGTTTGAAATTGATTAAATTGTCTTCGGGCTTTAAAATTTATATTGGGCCATCTTAATTGGTACTGTGAGATGTATCTAAGGCCGATACCACCACCCCTCTACCCATTTTTGATTCAAACCCTAAACCTAAACCAAAAAAAAAGAGTAAAAATGGCGGCTTCGTTCTTCTCGTTCATTCCGCTTTGCAAAGTTAGGGATTGTGATAATTTGGGGCCTTCGTTCGATTGCGTTGCCTTGCTCAATCGTTTTATCGTTGCTCTCTCTGGCTGCGTCGTCTTCTACCCAGCTAGCAATGGTGAGTTTTCTCACGATTAATTTTTATTCAAGTTCTTAAATTTGTTTGAATTGGGTGCTTGGTTACATGCTATGATTTGGGTGTTATTTGCTATCATTTGCTCTGTTAATTTGATTTAAACTGATAAGAACAGATAAGAACAGATAAGGCATTGCATGTATGGTTGTTGGGTGTTGTTTACTTCCATTTGCTCTGTAAATAAATTTAAATTGATGAGGACATATGCTATCAAAACTTTGCTTGTTTTGTTTTTGCTGCATGTGATGGATCTTTGAATCTAGATGAGGGAAATTTTGTTTGCATGTGCTTGTTTGAACTTCTGTTCATGTGTGTTGTTTGTATGTGTCGGTAAAACCCCCTATTCTTGTTCTCAGATGCAAGCAAATTCAAAACCCCAAATCACTTCCTCTTTTACCTGTCAGTCTTAAGTTGTCTAAGTAAATGCAGTAAGAAAAATAAATACCTTAGTTCTAAAAATAACTGTGAGCCAAACCTACCCAAATCTATGTTATATGCAGTGATAAATGTTGTTCTCTTGTTAAAATGCCTGTTTGCCTGTGTGGATGTGAATTTATTCATTTTGTGATGGATGCATGCTCGTGTATATGTATATATATGCCACCTCTATTATGTTATACAATTTCAAGAAAAAATTTAATACTGTGAGAAAACATTCCCTTAAACTTTGCTATATCCATTGATGTTGGATTTACATTTGACTTATGTTGTAAATTATGTTGGATGATTATAAATTGGGTTTGCATGTCCTTATAAATGTGAGGACTGTGTGTATATTACTGGCAAGAATAACTTGCCTCTGTGTTTCCAGCCCATGTTTCAAAATAAATTCAAAAGCTTTTCCCTTGATTTCTTTGTGGACTTAAAAATTTAAAAAATCATGTTTATGAAATCAAAATCCAAGCTCCATTCCAGGTTCTGCTTTTAAACCATTCGCTGTGAGAAAATCCCAAACCCTGAATTTTTTTTCTTCCTTTTTGTTGTAAATAACATCACACTTTAAAAAGGCTTAATTGAATTCTGGTCGCATAGTAAGTTCAGGAATGCTTAAGTGTTTGTGTGGGCTTCTGCAATGTTGGATGTCTTGCATGTAAAATTGTGAGTAATTTCACTTTTAACTCTAATTAAAAGTATGGTTACATGTTGTGTTTATCTGAGTTTTCCCCTTGTCCATGGTTCCCAGGCTCTGGTTTAACTGGCTTGGACCGCAATTTGAATTTGAATCCGATCCACTACTTACTTCCAGGTTTTGATCACATTCCCTCAGGTCAAAAATAATGGGATTAATTATGTTTTAATTGCTTCAAAATTTCTTTAAATTTAAATTAATTAGGGGTTTTACTTGAATTACCTGAGGGATGAAGCAGAGCCTGTATATTGAGTTTTGAACTTCTTTAGCTTTTTGAATTGAAACTTGTTGAAGCCATTTGATTTGATTATTGACTTGCGTGCTTCTGATTCTTGTTTACTTGCTATCATACATAATTTAAGAAGTTTGAATCTCTGTTTTGAAATGAGAGAAAGTATAGAGTCAATCTCTGTTTAAAACTTAAGTTATAAATTTAACTTGTTTGTTTCATTTAAAAGTTTAATTTAAAATGTATTTCAAATAAGAAAATCAAAACAGTGATATTTGAAAACTACATTGTTCTTTTCTTTTCAAGTAAGTAGCCATAAAATTTATAGGTTGTTTTAAAATTTATTTGTGCATTGTTGTACTTTGTCTTCGAGCTGCTGTGTTGATCACTGATGCATGGTTTTCATTTTGCTTCACTTGTGTACACTTGCACCTGTACTTGGTCATAATTGACTGTTGACACTTGCATGCATTTCTGTTGGACTTGATCATGGCTTCCTCTGTTGTATACATGCCCACTGCAGTTGCCTCACTGATGCATTTGGACTTGACTGTTGCACTTTGGTTTTGCATTTGTGTATTTTGCTTCAAGGCTAGTTGTTACAGTCCTATGCAGTTGCTTGTGGTCTTGGCCATGTTGGTTTAGTTGAGTCTGTTGCATTTGTTGGTTTAGTCGTGCACTTGGTCTCTTCACTGTGTTGCACATTTGTGGTATTGCTTCAGGCCCAGTGGAGTTCTTATTCAAATCTGCTGTGTCACTTTTGCAGTTTGGCCTTGCATTTGATGTTGTTTATGTCTTCATGTTCATGTGTGTCTTCCATTTCACTGGTATCTTTCATTTTGTCTGCACTGTCCACTGCCCTTGTGTTGCTCACCATGTTGCATATATGTTTTCATTCACTTGAGTCTGCCTTGTTGAGTTCTGTTGCACTTGTTCATTTTCACTATGTTGCACATTTGTGTCTGCTGTCATGTTTGTTGTGATGTCATCTATGCATTGGTACTATTGTCTGAAATAAGTGCACGAATGAATATGTTGAAATGCTTTGAATGTAAATAGGTATAATAATGATAAACATATATATTTGCTTAATTGTTGACCTTGTTGCCTCGTTTACTTATTGCCGTGACTTTGTAAATTGTATGGTTGTGTGAAATGTGTTCACTCAAGTGGCTCATGTGCTTATCTTCCTCTCACCTGAAATTTAATATGATCATCAGTTGGGTGTTGTTTTGTAACACTGAATTACCCAGTTTTGTACTTGCTGGGCTGATATGTGTGTACTCCTGTACACTCCTTATGTTCATTTGTGGGAACTTATATTATTTACATTTTTTTTTCTTGGACTGATCCAAGTTGCTTCGTCCCTTCTGCTACCTGTATTGCACCATTAACCCTGTTGGGCTGTTACCATTTTATTTCCGTTCATTGCAAACTTATTTACTTGAATAAAGATTAATCCTAACTCGAGTGTTTTTGTGTTTTGCATAAAACGCTCGGGTCAGACCGAGTATTTTACAGCTTGAAGATTTTCGGGCATCGAAGTTTGAGAGAGAGGGGGATACCGCTTCACTAAAGTTTTTCAGGAAAATTTTTCTTGTACTAAATAATAAATAAATTGTTCCGCTGTATTAAAATGTAATTCATTGTATAACTCTGATATTTGTATACAAAAGAAAGTTCATTTATGATATATATTATTGTTTCTGTGATTCTGTGACTGATTCTGTTTAAATGTTATAAACTAAATAACAATCCGTCTTTTTGAACGTTTCTAGTTGGTTTAATTACCGACTAGAGGCGGTCAGAGCGGCGGGTCGTTACAAAAGTGGTATTAGAGCTTTGGTTTACACAAAGCTTAGTTTATGGCGTTTAATATGAATAGTTACTAGAATCACTTTAAAGAAAGTGTTTACAAATCTAAAGTAGTTTAAAATTGTTTTCTTTAAAATAAAAAATATTTTGAAAATTAGAATTATTTTTGAAAATTCCCCTCTCTAAATTTAGGTTTGCGATAGTTCTCTTCGGTGAGGTCTCCTTAGATTTGAGTCTCGATCATTTGAAAACTCATTATCGAATTGTTGAGATTTATGAAAAATGAAATATGAGTTAAGTGAATTGATGAGTTGGTTTAAACCAAATATTTTGAATATCTTCGAAATAACTGGGAAATGAAATGACATGTCAATTTGGTTATAATCAAGAGAATTATTGAACTATAACTTGGGGATTTGACTCTGAATTCTTTTGAAAAAATTGATTTCAAATGTTGTGAAGAACGATTTAGTAAATAAATGGATTATAAGTATTTAACTTATAATAAGGACTTTTGGTATATAACTAAGTTATATAAATCGAATTGAATTAATAATGGAGATTATAATCGAAGTTTTATAAATAAAAATGGAATTTGTAAAGATTGTTTATAAATTCAAAACCAATTGAATTTGATAAATGAAACATAGAAGTTATTAAAGGAAATATATTCGTGATTTCGGACAGCGAATTATCCTTTAAGTTGAATATTATGATAATAAAAAGTTAAATGGGAATTTTATTCACAATTTTGGGACAGTGAATATATTATTACATAAAACGGATATGTCTTGGGAAAATGATTGAATAATCCAACCTTCACTAAAAAGGATTGCAAAATTTTGATAGGAAATTTATTTGCCAACTTAACTGTATGTATCAAACTAGTTTTGATGTAAAAGCTTATATTCCAAGTTTCGACTAATGCCTAAAATAGTTAATGTGGAAATATGAGTCAATGAAACCAAGTCGATGAATGATTTACTAAAGAACTTGTTGATTATTTTGGGAAATAGAAAGCAAATGCAAAGTTCAAATGGGATTTAGATTTCAAAATTGAAGTTTGTCAACACGAAAATCCATAATAGATTAAATAGATTCAGTGATGAATTTGAATTTGAATGTGCAAAAAGTGAAGTTAATCCATTTCAAGTTGTTTTAAAATGTGTTAGGGATCGAAATCATAGATTTCAACATTCATTGTCGAAATAGACATTTTCGAGTGAAATAAAAGGAAATGGTGGATTATAACACTGTTGTTATAGTAAATGATTTCTGAAAGGAAATATTTTTATATAGTATTGGGATTTATATATCTATCTTAAATTTGAATCCCTATACTAGTGATTTTGGGTCGTCGTAACAATGGTTTACGCAACATTCGTTTTGACTCAAATTAATGCGTTTAAAGAATGATTTTCTTTAAGAATGAAATCTATACTTGATTATGATTTAAGTATATTGAATGTTTTCCAAGTGTTGGAAATAAATGGATTTGTGAATTATTATTAAATAAGTATGGAAATATTTTCCAATATGAAATGAAAGGTTTGAAATTTTATCTTTTAAAGATAAAGTGAAAAGTGAATGTTTTGAGATTTTATCTTTTAAAGATAAATTGAAAATGAATATGTGAAATCGATTTGAAAATCGTATATTCATAGATATTTTGGAAGTATAAATTCATTATGGAATTTATAAAAGAAAGGGAAATTTGTTAAAAATAAACATTGATTTATTTTTGAAATGTGAAAATAAATTTACGGATTTGGAACGTAAGTTTAAAATACATCGGTAAAGATTAATTTGATTGATTTAAATGAACCATTTTAAGTTTAAAATGGATAACTATTTGAAAATGTTTCCGTTTAAGGAAATTGCTTTGAAATTTGTTTTCAAAGGTTGAAAGGTGAAAAAAAAATGATTTGAAATTTGTTTTCAAATGGTTAAGTGTGGAAAAAAAATTATATATATCTTTTGTACATATTTTTGGGAAATTTGAACAATTAGTTCAACTTGAAATTTGGATGGTCGGTTTGGATTGTATGTTTAACATTGTGAATTGACGACATAGCAATTGATATCTATTAAATATATATCTGTCGGTGGCGGAGAATTTATTCTCTTAGCTTAACACCCTTCTCTGAGACGTACGAGCTCAGAGGTTATATATCGATAGACATCAATTATGTGTTGAGAATTGACGATGTAACATGAAATCCAAATCGAGTGTGAAGTCGATAATAAATTGGATTATGAATGTGAATTAGGTTTGAGATAACCTTAAATTTCCAAATCGCCTTAGAGGAAAATTTTAAATGGATAATGAAATGGAAAATTTGTGAATCCTCTATTTGTCATGTGTATGAGATATTGTGGTTTTCATAACGTATATATGAGAATACGATAAATTCGGAAACCATTAGTTTGGAAAGAAATTGTTATGGAAAACTTATGTAAGTACATGGGTATGATATGTACGAAATGTGAAATGAAATATTATATATGTATGTATGATATTACGTTTTCCAAATCGAGGATATGTAAAAGTACCTTCCATTTAAATTTTGTGAAGGTTGTTGGAACTCGAGATGAGTGTCCATTTGAAAATCGTTGCTACGTAGAATTCCATTAGTTGGATTGACCATTTGATTTCCATTAGTTGGATTGACCATTTGATTCCCATTAGTTGGATCGGCCATTTGTTTTCCATTAGTTGGATTGGCCATTTGTTTTCCATTAGTTGGAGTGACTAGCGTAATTTGAGGGGCGTGATGCCTACAGTTACAAGCGATTCCACTGGGATAGTGGCGCAACCGCCGTGTAAACTGCAATCTAGATGCCGAAGCGTAATTCGAGGGGAGAGATGCCTACGGTCACGAGCGATTCTACTGGGATAGTAGCGTAACCGCCGTGTGGACCGCGATCTATGGCAACAACCATGGCGAAATTCAGGAGATGAGAAATCTACAGTTACAAGCGATTCTACTGGGATGCGTAACTGCCGGGTAACTGTGATCCATGGGGGAACGTGCTTTCCATATCCATTTTTAAAAAGAATTTTTAAAAGTATTTTCACTGGGAATTGAAGCAAGTATATTTAGTACTTGGAGATTTTTAGTCTTGCGCCTGGCCAGCGTATGCCTAATGTCTTTAAGAACGACAATAGACTTGTTAAATTTCGAGTTAGCAAGTATTTTCAAACTTTAAATAGAAAATCAATAGTCTGGAATTAAAGTAACATAAATTCCAACCCAAAGAACTGAGGAAGAGGATTTTTGAAATGTTTTGAAAGTCCACAGCTTTGGAAAATTTATACTTTGTAAATTTCTTAAATGAATAATTTCAAATTTAAAATTTGGGTTTTGTAAGTTGAAAACTTTAGTAAAAGACTTTTGTGTCTTGATTGTAGAAAATGATGAGCAAATGAGTTAATTAACAAAGCTAATGAGACAAAACAAATAGAATGAATCCTATACTTATTTATTTATTTTTAATAAGTTTCAAACTTAATAAAATTGAGTAGGGTATAAACATCAGTGAAATCTTAACAATCATTTTTCCTTACTTGTAATTTCGGGACGAAATTCTTTTAAGGAGGGGAGATTGTAACGATCCTAAATTTTTGAACAATTTAAATTGAAAGTATTTAATTAATTTTAAATATTTGAATGATAATTTAAATTGAATTCCCAATATAACTGTGAATTTGGCGATTAAATTTTAAAATTTAATCTATAAAAAGTTGAATAAAAATTTAAATTTGACTTTGGAGTTGAAATTGAATATTGAATTTTTATTTTAAATTCAAACTAATGACTTAGGAAAATAATTTGGATACATGTATTATTTATGTAAATTTATAAATGGGTGGTTAGTTTTTAAATAACATTTTCCTTTTCTTTAAAATAGAAAGGAATAAAATTTTAATCAATACAAGATAAATAAATACACATAGTTAAAATTCAAACAACATATTTATAAAACTTTGAAGAATAGAATGTAACTACATTGGAGAAATTTTAACAACATAATTTGAACAAAATAAAACAAAGCAAAGCAATAACAAAACCAATTGGAATTAGTTGAAATTTGTTTGAAATTGATTAAATTGTCTTCGGGCTTTAAAATTTATATTGGGCCATCTTAATTGGTACTGTGAGATGTATCTAAGGCCGATACCACCATCCCTCTACCCATTTTTGATTCAAACCCTAAACCTAAACGGAAAAAAAAAGAGTAAAAACGGCGGCTTCGTTCTTCTCGTTCGTTCCGCTTTGCAAAGTTAGGGCTTGTGATAATTTGGGGCCTTCGTTCGATTGCGTTGCCTTGCTCGATCGTTTTATCGTTGCTCTCTCTGGCTGCGTCGTCTTCTACCCAGCTAGCAATGGTGAGTTTTCTCATGATTAATTTTTATTCAAGTTTTTGTTTGAATTGGGTGCTTGGTTACATGCTATGATTTGGGTGTTATTTGCTATCATTTGCTCTGCTAATTTGATTTAAACTGATAAAAACAGATAAGAACAGATAAGGCATTGCATGTATGGTTGTTGGGTGTTGTTTACTTCCAATTGCTCTGTAAATAAATTTAAACTGATGAGGACAGATGCTATAAAAACTTTGCTTGTTTTGTTTTTGCTGCATGTGATGGATCTTTGAATCTAGATGAGGAATATTTTGTTTGCATGTGCTTGTTTGAACTTCTGTTCATGTGTGTTGTTTGTATGTGTCTATAAAACCCCCTATTCTTGTTCTCAGATGCAAGAAAATTCAAAACCCTAAATCACTTCCTCTTTTACCGGTCAGTCTTAAGTTGTCTATGTAAATATAGTAAGAAAAATAAATACCTTAGTTCTGAAAATAACTGTGAGCAAAACCTGCCTAAGTCTATGTTATATGCAGTGATAAATGCTGTCCTCTTGTTAAAATGCCTGTTTGCCTGTGTGGATGTGAATTTATTCATTTTGTGATGGATGCATGCTCGTGTATATGTATGTATATGCCACCTCTGTTATGTTATACAGTTTCAAGAAAAAATTTAATACTGTGAGCAAACATTCCCCTAAACTTTGCTATATCCATTGATGTTGGATTTACATTTGACTTATGTTGTAAATTATGTTGGACGATTATAAATTGGGTTTGCATGTCCTTATAAATGTGAGGACTGGGTGTATATTACTGGCAAGAATAACTTGCCTCTATGTTTCCAGCCCATGTTTCAAAATAAATTCAAAAGCTTTTCCCTTGATTTCTTTGTGGACTTAAAAATTTAAACAAATCATGTTTATGAAATCAAAATCCAAGCTCCATTCCAGGCTCTGCTTTTAAACAATTCACTGTGAGCAAATCCCAAACCCTGAATTTTTTTTTCCTTTTCGTTGTAAGTAACATCACACTTTAAAAAGGCTTAATTGAATTTTGGTTGCATAGTAAGTTCAGGAATGCTTAAGTGTTTGTGTGGGTTTCTGTAATGTTGGATGTCTTGCATGTAAAATTGTGAGTAATTTCACTTTTAACTCTAATTAAAAGTATGGTTACATGTTGTGTTTATCTGAGTTTTCCCCCTGTCCATGGTTCCCAGGCTCTGGTTTAACTGGCTTGGACCCCAATTTGAATTTGAATCTGATCCACTACTTAATTCCAGTTTTTGATCTCATTCCCTCAGGTCAAAAATAATGGGATTAATTATGTTTTAATTGCTTCAAATTTTCTTTAAATTTAAATTTTAATTAGGGGTTTTACTTGAATTACCTGAGGGATGAAGCAGAGCCTATATATTGGGTTTTGAACTGCTTTAGCTTTTTGAATTGAAACTTGTTGAAGCCATTTGATTTTATTATTAACTTGCATGCTTCTGATTCTTGTTTACTTGCTATCATACATAATTTAAGAAGTTTGAATCTCTGTTTTGAAATGATAGAAAGTATAGAGTTAATCTCTGTTTAAAACTTAATTTATAAATTTAACTTGTTTCTTTCATTTAAAAGTTTAATTTAAAATGTCTTTCAAATAAGAAAATCAAAACAGTGATATTTGAAAACTACATTGTTCTTTTCTTTTTAAGTAAGTAACCATAAAATTTATAGGTTGTTTTAAAATTTATTGTGCATTGTTGTACTGTGTCTTCGAGCTGCTGTGTTGATCACTGATGCATGGTTTTCATTTTGCTTCACTTGTGTACACTTGCACCTGTACTTGGTCATAATTGACTGTTGACACTTGCATGCATTTCTGTTGGACTTGATCATGGCTTCCTCATCTGTATACATGTCCACTGCAGTTGCCTCACTGATGCATTTGGACTTGACTGTTGCACTTTGGCTTTGCATTTGTGTATTTTGCTTCCATTCTAGTTGTTACAGTCCTATGCAGTTGCTTGTGGTCTTGGCCATGTTGGTTTAGTTGAGTCTGTTGCATTTGTTGGTTTAGTCGTGCACTTGGTCTCTTCAATGTGTTGCACATTTGTAGTATTGCTTCAGGGCCAGTGGAGTTCTTATTCAAATCTGCTGTGTCACTTTTGGAGTTTGGTCTTGCATTTGATGTTGTTTAAGTCTTCATGTTCATGTGCGTCTTCCATTTCTCTGGTATCTTTCATTTTGTCTTCACTGTCCACTGCCCTTGTGTTGCTCACCATGTTGCACATATGTTTTCATTCACTTGAGTCTGCCTTGTTGAGTTCTGTTGCACTTGTTCATTTTCACTATGTTGCACATTTGTGTCTGCTGTCATGTTTGTTGTGATGTCATCTATGCATTGATACTATTCTCTGAAATAAGTGCACGAATGAATATGAGGAAATGCTTTGAATGTAAATAGGTATAATAATGATAAACATATATATTTGCTTAATTGTTGACCTTGTTGCCTCATTTACTTATTGCCGTGACATTGTAAATTGTATGGTTGTGTGAAATGTGTTCACTCAAGTGGCTCATGTGCTTATCTGCCTCTCACCTGAAATTTAATATGATCATCAGTTAGGTGTTGTTTTGTAACACTGAATTACCCAATTTTGTACTTATTGGGCTGATATGTGTGTACTCCTGTACACTCCTTATGTTCATTTGTGGGAACTTATATTATTTACATTTTTTTTTTATTGGACTGATCCAAGTTGCTTCGTCCCTTCTGCTGCCCGTACTGCACCATTAACCCTGTTGGGCTGTTACCATTTTATTTCCGTCCATTGCAAACTTATTTACTTGAATAAAGATTAATCCTGACTCGAGTGTTTTTGTGTTTTGCATAAAACGCTCGGGTCAGACCGAGTATTTTACAGCTTGAAGATTTTCGGGCAGCGAAGTTTGAGAGAGAAGAAGATACCGCTTCACTAAAGTTTTTCAGGAAAAAGTTTCCTGTACTAAATAATAAATAAATTGTTCCGCTGTATTAAAATGTAATTCATTATATAACTCTGATATTTGTATATAAAAGAAAGTTCATTTATGATATATATTATTGTTTCTGTGATTCTGTG
Source organism: Allium cepa (assembly GCA_030765085.1). Lineage (NCBI taxonomy): Eukaryota > Viridiplantae > Streptophyta > Magnoliopsida > Asparagales > Amaryllidaceae > Allium > Allium cepa. The sequence goes on along the minus strand of CM060943.1, from coordinate 946,213,933 downwards.
ACTGATTCTGTTTAAATGTTATAAACTAAATAACAATCCATCTTTTTGAACGTTTCTAGTTGGTTTAATTAACGACTAGAGGCGGTCAGAGCGGCGGGTCGTTACACAACCCGTGTATGTAACAACCCGTGCTTTTGTAACAATCAATTATCATCAAATGGCGATTAAATTGGTTGCTAATTGCTGTTTGGAGTTTTTAAAAATCGGGTTGAGATTCTTTTCAAAATTTTGGTAAGGGTTTGTGGGCTTTAGGAAAATTAGCAGGCCACGTTTCTTTAGTTTTGGTGCGGTGATAAATTACTAAGTGATAACCGGTTCCACTCTTCGTTTCTTTTAGGAAACCCGAACCCCTTCATTCATTTTGTTCGAAAACGCAAAAACAAAAATAAACGGAAAAAAATGGCGGCCTCTTGATTTTTTTCGTTCGTTCCTCCTGCAAATTAGGGCTTCGTGAATCGGCTGGCAAAATCATGCTCTTCGATGTCAAGGTGAGTGGTTTTCTCACTCACATCTAATTCAATTTCGTATATTCATGAATTCGTGATTTTCACGGCTTTGAATTCCTTGGTACGTTGGCTTGTTTTTGACGATGTTGATTTTGTTCCTGTGTGCTTCGACTCTGTCCATTTTTGTGTTTATCTCTGTAGCATTTTTGACCTTGTTCATTTACTTGACTATGACGATGGTTATGCTTTTGTGCCGTATTCTCTGGTTTGAATTGTTCAACTTTGGCACTACCCTGACATTGATACTGTCGTTCCATGATTTGCTTGCTTGATTCTGTGGGTATATATATATATTTGTTGTTTGCATTTTCCAGTTTCAATTAGTTGAAACTGTTCCACTTCAACTTCATGTATATTGGTAGTGTGCGCACTGTCTTGAATCTTGTTTACTCGATGGCATTTGGTCTGTTGTAGTTGTACACTTGTGGCTTCACTTCAGTTGCTTGTATAGGTATACAAGTGTTCACTTGATTTATTGAGCTTGCATTTGAGTTGTAGCTGGCTGTTCTCGACTTCGGGTTGCACTGCTACACGATGCTTATATGCATCTGGACTTGCTTGATTTTGACCCATGCTTTGGGAACTTTAATATATGCAGTTGTACTTCATTTGATCACTGTTGCACTGAGTGGAGTCTTGTGGTCTTTGTCATCCTCACTTGCATATTGTCCATCATGTAGTCTGGTCTAGTCATCATGTAGTTGCACCGAGTTGGTTTGCCTTTGTTTCCAGTCTTTGTTGTACATGATTGTATCTTGAATCTGGTTCTCCTGCCCTGGTTCTGGTTACATGTGCACCACTTTGCACTGTCTACGGCCGTACTACCATGTTGCATTCCTGGTTTGCCTTGAGCTGCACTGCATCGAGTTCATGTTGTCGCCATTCACTTGAATTCAGTTGTATTTTTCTGGTTCAGTCTCGTACCACCTGTTGTTCTTTTCTTTGTTCATTTGATGGTTACTGGGTGAATACGGTGCTCATTCTTGCTGTTGCAGTTCAATCTGGTTCATTTTGATTTGAGTTGGTGCCATTTTCTTATGATTCATTGAGCTTTTGCATATTTCATATGCTGTATTGGCGAGGCAGTACACGCGAGCGTGTACTGCAGCCAAACAGAAGTGACGTTTTAATTGATATTTCAATTGTTTGAATTGTTTTGGGTGTTCAATTCAATATTTGAAATTATATTTTGAATTGGTTTAATTTGATGATTTTGTTGATATCTAATTATCTTTTTGATAATTAGATTATGAGTTTCTAATTATTTATTTAATAATTAGATTTTGTCGTTAATTGCCGTTTAGGCAATTCTGTTGTTTTCTAAATTATCTTCATTGATAACCCTTTTATTTATCTTCGTCGATAATTTGAATTTGTTGATTTGTGGTTTAACACTGTTACGAGTTATATTTACCGTTATCCGATTTCCTTATTTAAAGATTGGATAGGTGAATTTATTTTGACTGTCGTCTAATTGTTATTTAATTATTATTGCTTCCCTGCATTAATAATTGAGTTTGAATCAGACTGACCCGTGTATTATTTTCTTTTGAATTTAATACTCGGGTCAGACCGAGTTATTTCAGGTTGTTGATATTTTTCTTTGGATTGCTGCTTGAGCTATGAAGTCACTTTATACCTTTTGGCGTAGTCTTCGTCATAGTATAGTATGATATGTATTCATGTATATATTGTCAAAAATGTACTTGTATATGTAACTTCCTGATTCGACAGTTGTAGTTGTATCATATGTATTGTATCGCATGTATTATAACCGACTTCAGTTATATATATATGAGATTTCATACTATCTGCGTATCACATTTATCTTATATGTGTAATTATTATATATCTTGTCCTAAACTATTATGAACCATCGTAGTTCGTTTTATACTGGAATTGAATATGTCAATGGGAGTAAATAAAAAGAGATGAAAAATAGAAAATATATACCACTCCTATCGAGATAATCAATACTAGTGTAAGGCCTAACTATGGATGGCCGCTCCTATCCAGCCTTATTCTTTGTAATAACAGATAGTATTTCCTTTAATACTCTTTGTTATTGTGAGCATAGAGGTGGGGCGTCATAGTTGGTATCAGAGCTCTGGTTTTATGGACATAATATAAAACATAACTTCGATGGAACATGTGTTACATCTATTTGTCGATGTTTTTATTTTGCCTTGAGTCAAAACTAAAGTTTTGAAATTAGGATGAAATTTTTAAATAGCCTTATTTAAAAATAAAAGTGAAATTGTGTTTTGATGATTAAGTAATTTGTGTTTTGTTTATCAGAGTGCGCGGCGGAAATAGTGAGACTATCTTCGCTGAGTACATCTGATAACCCTTTTTGATTTAAAAATAAAAAATATGAAAATGAAATAAATTTCATTATGTTGTTACATAGATGTGTTTATTGTTGTTTTCTTTGAAAATTTCGAATCCGAATTGAGGATTCGAAGCGATTGCAGCTATGTGATTTTGTTGAGATGTTTGCTATTTTGAATTATCTTTATTGAAGAGAAAATCAAGTGATTTCTTTGTTCATTTTGTAGTATATGTGCAAATTCGTGTTGCATTTTACTGCATTAATTTTACGTTGAACCGGTGTTTGGTTTTCAACGTATTTTGTTGCCGTTATTTTTATATAACGGGGTTTTTACATCGGTACTAAGTTTTGAAGCGCGGTGTTTTTTTGACCTTTTTAATGAATGGAAATTCACTGGTGTTATGTTTTGATGTGAATTATTTTGATGAGATTTTGACGTATAATAATTATTATCGCTTTGACTTCAGTAATTGTCAAATTTTAAAGTGCATTTTCAAGCGGTTATCCCGCAATGCTGATTTTGTTGTCCGTTTTTACGGTATTTTGATAAGTGCAATTTCCTTGTCGAAGTTGCTACTGATGTTGCTGTTTTATTCACGTGTTTTAAAAAAATTTGTTTTAAAATAAAAATTGTTTTCAAAAGTTTTACAGTATACGCTTTCAAAAGAATGAGGAAGCGATTTAAACGTTTTAGCAAAATCGAGGAATATGACCCCTTTCTTTTACCGATTCACTTAATTCCGGACTTGTCCGTTCGTGAATGTAAATTATTACTTTTATAAAATAAATGAAATTGTTTTCAGAAATTTTGCAGTTCCCGCTTTCAAAAGAATGAGGAAGCGATTTAAACGTTTCAGCAAAATCGAGGACTATGACCCCTTTCTTTTACTGATTCGCTTAATTTCGGACTTGTCTATTTGAGAATGTGAAATGTTATTTTTGGAATACACAATTTTTCACTTTCAAGGAAACGATGAAGAGAATCAAACGATTTAGTAAAACACGTGGTATGGGACATGTGCGTTCGCAATTTCGTTTAATTCCGGACTCGTTAATTGAAACATCTGCTGTTTTAATGATTTTGTTTGCCTTTGAGCCACTATGATGGACCTTCGGGTCATTTGTTGGGCTTTTGGGCCACTCTGCTGGACCTTCGGGTCATTTGTTGGGCTTTCGAGCTACTCTGCTGGACCTTCGGGTCATTTGTTGGGCTTTCGGGCCACTCTGCGGACCTTCGGGTCAAATACCAGTACTAGACCTTCGGATCACTCTGCGGACCTTCGGATCATCTGGTAGGTGCCAAAATTTATAGTACTTGGTAGGCTTCGGCCATCTGAGATGCACGTGCGGGGTAGCTAAAACTCTCCATCTGATGGGATCGATCCAACCTTTTATGTTGATTTTCTATAGTATCTTAATTGATTTCTAGATATTTGTTGTTTGTATTTATCTACAGGTAATTAGATATTTGTTGATTCTGATTATCGTTTTTCATAATTGGATGTTTGTTCATTTGAGATTTCTGATTATGGTTTTGATAATTAGATATTTGTTAATTTCTGATTATCTTTTTTGATAATTAGATATTTGTTGATTCTGATTATCGTTTTTGATAATTGGATATTTGTTGATTTGAGATTTCTGATATCGTTTTTGATAATTAGATATTTCTTGATTCTGATTATCGTTTTTGATAATTGGATATTTGTTGATTTGAGATTTCTGATTATCGTTTTTCATAATTAGATATTTGTTGATTCTGATTATCGTTTTTGATAATTGGATATTTGTTGATTTGAGATTTCTGATTATCGTTTGTGATAATTAGATATTTATTGATTTGATATTTCTGATTATCGTTTTTGATAATTAGGTATTTGTTGATTTGAGATTTTTGATTATCGTTTTGATAATTGGATATTGGTTGATTTGAGATTTCTGATTATCCTTTTTGATAATTGGATATTTTTTAATTTAATATTTCTGATTATCATTTGTGATAATTGGATATTTATTAATTTGAGATTTCTGATTATCGTTTGTGATAATTCGATATTTATTTATTTGAGATTTTTGATTATCGTTTGTGATAATTAGATATTTATTGATTTGAGATTTCTGATTGTTAGTTTTTGATAATTAGATATTTGTTGATTTGAGATTTCTGATTATCATTTTTGATAATTAGATATTTGTTGATTTGAGATTTTTGATTATCGTTTTTGATAATTAGATAATTGCTAATTTTTGTTGATTATGAGATTTGCTAATCTCTAATTGATTCTAGGTTATGTTGATTATATTGAATTGTTGTTTTCTATCTATCTCTGTTGATAGTTAGAGTTTGATGATTATGGAGTTCGTGTTTTCTAATTATCTGATGGATAACTAGATATTTGCGATTTTGCGATTTGCGATTTTTGATTTTTGTTTTCTAATTGTCTTTGTTGATAATTAGGTTTTGCTGTTTTCTAATTATTGTATCGATAGTTAGATATTCCTATTTTGTGATTTTGATTTCTAATTATCTAATTGGTAGTTAAACATTGCTTGTAATCGTATTTATTCGGTTTTGCTGTTTTCTAAATTATCTATTGATAATTAGATTTTGTAGAGAATTTGTGAATTTCTTTTATGTATTTAATAGAGTTCTTTGGCGTTTGTATTCCCGAATTTTATTTTCTAGCTTAACCAGTTTATGTTAGAGAAATAATTGTTATTGACGACTTTAATTATGAAAATTGCAGGGATGCAATTTTTATAAGGAGGGGAGTCTGTAACAACCCGCGGTTTTGTAACAATTAATTATCGTCAAATGACGATTAAATTGGTTGCTAAATGCTGTTTGGAGTTTTTAAAAATCGGGTTGAAACTCTTTTCAAAATTTCGGTAAGGGTTTGTGGGCTTTTAGAAAATTAGCAGGCCACGTTTCTTTGGTTTTGGTGCGGTGATAATTACTGAGTTATAATCGGTTCCCCTCTTCGTTTTTTTGGCAAACACGATACCCTTCATTCATTTCGTTTGAAAACCCTAAAACAAAAAAAATTGGCGGCCTCGTGATTTTTTTCGTTCGTTCCTCCTGAAAATTAGGGCTTCATTATTCGGTTGGAATAATCGTGCTCTTCGATGTCAAGGTGAGTGACTTTCTCGCTCACATCTAGTTCAATTTCGTATATTCATGATTTTGTGATTTTCACGACTTTGAATTCCTTGGTACTTTGGCTTATTTTTGACGATGTTGATTTTGTTCGTGTGTGCTTCGACTCTGGCCATTTTTGTGTTTATCTCTGTAGCATTTTCGACCTTGTTCATTTACTTGACTGTGACGATGATTATGCTTTTGTCATATTTTTTGCTTTGAATTGTTCAACTTTGGCACTGCCCTGACATTGATACTGTCGTTCCATGATTTGCTTGCTTGATTCTGTAGGTATATATATTTGTTGTTTGCATTTTCCAGTTTCAATTAGTTGAAATTGTTCCACTTCCACTTCATGTATATTGGTAGGGTGCGCACTATCTCGAATCTTGTTTACTCGATGGCATTTGGTCTGTTGTAGTTGTACACTTGTGGCTTCACTTCAGTAGCTTGTATAGGTATACAAGTGTTCACTTGATTCATTGAGATTGCTTTTAAGTTGTAGCGCTATTCTTGTCTTCGGGTTGCACTACTGCACGATGCTTGTATGCATCTGGACTTTTTTGATTCTGACCGATGCTTTGGGTACTTTAGTATTTGCAGTTATACTTCATTTGATCACTGTTGCACTGGGTTGAGTCTTGTGGTCTTTGTCATCTTCACTTGCATATTGTCTGTCATGGACTCTTGTCTAGTCATCAAGAAGTTGCACTGAGTTGGTTTGCCTTTGTTTTCGGTCTTCATTGTACATGATTGTATCTTGAATCTGGTTCTCCTGCCTTGGTTCTGGTTACATGTGCGCCACTTTGCACTATCTACGGCCATACTACATGTTGCATTCCTGGTTTGCATTGAGTTGCACTTCACCGAGTTCTTGTTGTTGCCATTCAGTTGAAAGTTGTATTTGTCTGGCTCAGTCTCGTACCACCTCCCGTTCTTTTCTTTGTTCATTTAATGGTTACTGGGTGGATATGGCGCTCATTCTTGTTGTTGCAGTTCTATCTGGTTCATTTTGATTTGAGTTGGTGCCATTTTCTTGTGATTCATTGAGCTTTTGCATATTTCATATGCTGTATTGGCGTGGCAGTACACGCGAGCGTGTACTGCAGCCAAACAGAAGTGACGTTTTAATTGATATTTCAATTGTTTGAATTGTTTTGGGTGTTCAATTCAATATTTGAAATTATATTTTGAATTGGTTTAATTTGATGATTTTGTTGATATCTAATTATCTTTTTGATAATTAGATTATGAGTTTCTAATTATTTATTTAATAATTAGATTTTGTCGTTAATTGCCGTTTAGACAATTCTGTTGTTTTCTAAATTATCTTCGTAGATAACCCTTTTGTTTATCATCGTTGATAATTTGAATTTGTTGATTTGCGGTTTAACATTGTTACGTGTTATATTTACCGTTATTCGATTTCCTTATTTAAAGATTGGATAGGTTAATTTATTTTGACCGTCGTCTGATCATTATTTAATTATTATAGCTTTCATGCATTAATAACTGAGTTTGAATTTAATAGCGGTGCTCATTCTTGCTGTTTTCTAATTATTGTATCGACATTTTGCTTTGGATCGCAGCTTGAGCTATGAAGTCACATTGTACCTTTGGAGTAGTGGTCGTCATAGTATAGGATGGTATGTATTCATGTATATTATTGTCAATAATGTACTTGTATATGTAACTTCCTGAGTCGACAGTTGTTGTTGTATCATATATATTGTATCACGCGTATTGTAACTGACTTCAGTTATATATATGAGATTTGATATTATCTGTGTTCCGCATTTAGCTTATCTGTGTTTTTATTATATATCTTGTCCTAAACTATTATGAGCCATCGTAGTTCGTTTTATACTGGAATTGAATATGTCGATGGGAGTAAATAAAAAGAGATGAAAAATAGAAAATATATACCACTCCTATCGAGATAATCAATACTAGTGTAAGGCCTAACTACGGATGATCGCTCCTATCTAACCTTATTCTTCGTAATAACAGACAATATTTCCTTTAATACTCTTTGTTATTGTGAGCATAGAGGTAGGGCGTCACTGTGTGCGTAATTGGTATATCTACCCTGGCACTGCCTCGTGTGCCATGTCACCTACCATATCGAGCCTGACTACGAGTTTCTATTTGTGTCGTACCTATGTAGTATCTTCTCATAGTCTCCCGATTAGGAGATGTGCATGTACTGTATAGACTACTAGCGCTGTTACGTGTTAAGGGCTATATGGGTAACCCCTTAACGCTATTTCAATGTAAGTTTATTTTACTGTAGACATTATTACAATAGCGCAATATTACTACATAGTAAATAGTTTAACGGATCCTTAAAGGATGGGCGATCCCAAGCATCCTTTAAGTTACTGATGCATTTTTGTTACTGCTCAATTGAAATGATTTATAGTTCGCAATTTTTTATATCTTGACCCTAGTGTTTTGTGTTTTACTTTAATCTCGAGTCAGACTGCATGACTCGGCATTCAAGACTCACCTTCGGAGTTGGAGCTTCGCTTGAAGATACAGTCATCTATTTTGCTTTTTGTATCCTGTTATTTCAAAGATGTATTCTGATTTGTACCTGATGTATCTTCTTACTCTTCTGTTGTATCTTGTTTAACTATGATGTACCTCATATTAATATTGTAGCTTCATGAACTACTATGTGATGACCCGTTATTTTCAACCATTCGCATCCACATTTGTCGGACTTGAATTGCTCAAAATACCGAATTGTAAAATAAATTTAGCAAAACACAAAATAAACAGCAAATAAATAAATCACATATAACAGACACAGAGTAGCAAATGCAGCGGAAGTAAAGAAATAGTAGTTCATGAAGCTACTATTTAAATACATTAGAGCCAAACAAGATACAACGGAGGTCTCAACATGATAACTAGGTATGAATCATAATACATCACTGGAACCAACTGGATAACTGAAATCAACTGGATAACCGAAAGTGAAATAGACAACTGGATCTTCAAGCAAAGCTTCGAACTTCGAAGGTGAGTCTCAAATGCTGTATCACTCAGTCTGACCCGAGCGTAAAGAAAACACAAAACACTCAAGTCAGGACATACATACTTATACAATGTAAACCAACTCAAGTGAACTGTAACATAAGGTACAAGTAACTTAAAGGATGCTTGGGACCTCCCATCCTCTAAGGATCCGTTAAACTATTTACTATTTAGTAATATTTCGCTATTATAATAGTGTCTATTAGTAAATTAAACTTACTTTTAAATAGCGTTAAGAGGTTACCCATATAGCCCTTAACACATAATATATTCCCATGGTCTATACAGTACCGTAATCTCCCCCGTACTGGGCGTCGTCAGAGGGCACTCCATAGGTATGGTACAAAACAAAATCGTATAAGGCGCACTAGGGTAGGTGGCACGACACAACTAGGCAATGCCGGGGTAGATATAGCAATTACGCTTCCGGGTCAGTGGTAACGCGTAGCCGCAGCTACCGCCCACCTCGAGCCACACCCCCAAATAAAAATAAATTAAAAGTGGCCACCGAATCAATCCAAGAGTCAAAGTATAATATCAAAGGGATGTGTCCGATCAAAGGTGCTACCTCAATTAACCCGTCAATCGCTCCTGTTTTACCCACCTTATGCCAACTCACGGGAGTTGGGTCCACGTATTTACCTCAAAGGAACGCCTCCACCATCATACTTCATTCTGGAATCTCCACCGCGCACACAGTTGTTAAAGTGGTTTTCGGAGTTGGCAGAGAGTATGACAACTTCCAATCCCGGTCTCTTTAACAACGAAACGTTATTATAACCTATGGATATTTATTTCAAAATAATTTGTACTTTCAAAACCAAACTAGCATATCCATTTCAAATCATATCATTTCTTTCAAACTAGTATATACTTTCAAAACCAAAATATCATACTCATTTCAAAACCATATCACAATAGTATCATTTCCACTTCAAAACTAATTCAATAATATATCGTTTAAATAAAACCCAAATTTCCAAATCATTGAATATTTCCTTTAATTTATTAAACATGAAATATTCCTTTAGATTATCATAGCATTTTGGAAATGTTACCTTAATGAATCATAGCATTTTGGAATGTAATACTTTCCACTTTAACATTTTATAAAATCAAAGTATTGATATGCTTACAAATTTAACATGGTCATTTTATCATAGCCTTATAGTTAAATAAACTATGCTACTGTAATATCAAATTTAAAGCTGAAATTCTTATGTTAAGTTAAAAGTACTTTATTAACTTACATTTTTCTTACAATAAAGAAAACTTTATTATTTTAATCATTTAAAGTATGCCATTTACATAAATTAAAACTTGCATATCAAATGTACATTATCAACTTTACATTTTATTATTACAGTAAGTAAAATTTGTCATTTTAATCAATTTAAAATACACCATTACATTGATTAAAACTTACATGTCAAATATACGTTCAACTTACATTTATTATAATAAAGAGCTTTTATCATTTTAATCAATATCACACTAATTAAAACTTACATTATCAAATGTACGTTTTAATTTACATTCCTATTACAGTAAAGAGCATTTATTAATATAATCAATACCATACTAAATAAAACTTTACATGTTTCTTACATTAATTAAAACTTTACATGTTCTCTCATTAATTTGGACTTTACACGTTTCTTTCATTAATTAAAAACTTACACTTTTCTTTCATTAATTAAAACTTTACATGTTTCTTGCATTAATTAAATACTTACACGTTTCTTTCATTAATTAAAACTTTACATGTTTCTTTCATTAATTAAGAATTTACGTGTTTCTTCAATTTAAAATACCTTATTTTTCTTAACTTAAATTCTCCATTTGGAAACCAATTTCCAATCATCAAGTTAAGTCATATATATATATATATATATATATATATATATATATATATATATATATATAAATTATGTTTTATACATTAACTTATACAACTTAACATATAGAAAATCACTGTAAACATATTTATACAAACATATCCGCTTCATGGAATAAAATTCACTCCAACTACTAGGCTAGATTTAGAATTCCACATTAAATCAATTTTCATTATTAAGCTGTTTATTATATTCCAAATCTTTAAATTACAAATCTGAAACCAAATAAAGATTTTTTTCATTATACTTAAAAAACCAAAATGAACTTATAAAATTTTAACTTATAGAAAACCAATATCTCTTTATATTCTAAATCTTTAAATCAACTTTTCATTTAAATTTTCATATATTTATAAATTCAAAATACTTAATAATTTTTGAAAATTATTATAAAATTTTATCCATGGGCCTGTATGAAATTTTCTAACCTAGGTCAAGTGATACAGATTTGTATCATTTCAATCCGTAATTTAAAAAGAAAAATCCGTGTTCTATCATTTCAAACCCGCAATCCCAAGTAAAATAAATGCAATAAAGATCATTTGAGCCTATCATTTCAGCCCATAATGATTTTTCCTTATTCTATTATCCGTTCGGGTATGTATCATTTCAACCCATGGTGATAGAGAACTTGCAGTGTGAGATACAGTATATAAAATGAACAGTATATCATATAAATACATATTAGATGACGTAACAAATATATGAACAACATTTAGCATCATATAACATATCATAGGCATGTATGAATGACATATCAATTTATACGGATCCACTTGTCATTATTCCACAATAATATAAGTACACATGTCTAGAGTGATAAAAACTCACCTTTTAAAAGCTAGAATCAAATTCACAATACACAATTGAAACTCCACAAAGCACGACAAGGAACGACCAAACTTTTGAGTAGATGGAGTGTCAAGATCCATATATTGTATATAACAAATACACAAATCATAAGAATAAGACTCAACACAACAGAAGATGGATTAAACTATGCAATTACGAGTCAAAGAACATAACCTTGCTTTCAACCACCAAGTGGGCTTGGACATGGTCTAATGTGAGGAGGAGGTAATGTTGTGGTGGGGAGGCCGAGCTATGTAAGGAGAAAACAAAAAGAAAAAGAGAAAAAGTAAACGAAAGTGGAAAAAGAAGAGAGAAGGAAGCCATGGATCAAGACTATTTCCTTCCTCACGCAAATGATACAATGAGGAACCTTTTTTTCATGTGAATGATAAACGGGGGCTAGGTTTACAAAAAGATTTGAATGGCTAAAGTTTACGAGTAGTTAGAAAATAAAAAGGCAAGGAAATTTAAAAAGACACAATTTATGTAGGAAAAGATCTTTTACATATTTTTCTTAAATTAAAAAAAAAAGATTAGTTTGAGAACTTTGTACGTGATTGAAAAGGGGAAAATCACGGCTATGCATTTATGAATAGATATGGTAGAAGATAAAAAGGAGGGAAATATATAAAGGAAAAAATAAATTAAGAAACGTATGCCTATATTTAATAAGTATCTTAATTGATTTGTTACTTATCTAATAAATATAGATGTATATACACAAAAGAAACCTTCACTAAATAAATAAATTTTATACACACCATAGAATTAAATAAGAAGATGGAGACTGATCCTAGCTTGAAGGAAGACAAAGAAAATAAAAGAAAATAGAAGAGATAAAAAATAAAAAAACAAAAGAAAAAGAAGCCATTACTTACAAGAAAATTTCTCACATGAAGATGCAAATGAAAATGAGATGTGGTAAAGAGTTTTTGTACGTGAATTAGAATTTACTAGGGGAGTTATTCACGCCTAATCAAGTGCAACGAATTGGCAAGTAATTAAGTGCTTAAATGGCTAGAGATTTGAAGGGGTTTATTTCCTATTAAATAAAAAGAAACAATGGAACAAAATGGGGTAAGTTACTTGCTTTTTCATGTGAATTGATAGGGTATGAATGGCTTAAATTTTAGTTAGGCATGGCTAGAACTAATTAAGGAGGTAGGAAATAAAAGATAGGAAAATAAAGAGGCAGAAAATAAAACAAATGTAACATATGCCAATTAAAGCAAAGTAACATACGCCTAATTAATTTGTTTCCTTGCCGTTAAAATAGATAAATCAAATAAATATAATCTAAGTTTTTACAATTAAAATAAAAATAAAAATTAAATAGAAAAACATAGGGAAGTAAAATATGAAATATAGAAATGTATGTGTGTGCGTGTATATGTATGAAAACACAAAAATTTATTGCATGTAAAATGCTGTAATTTATCCAAATCTAAAAGTATAAATCAGAATTTCATGAAACAAAAAGCAAGATAAATATTAAAATAAAAAATATTTACAAAGAAAAAGAATAGCATTTAAAAATTCAAATTTAAAATTTTCAACTGTGGTCAAATTTTGACTTTTAGTTGACCAAAAATGCAAAATTTCTAGAAATTGCTAATTTTATTAAATTTGTCAAATGTATATATTTATTATGATTGAAACCTCAATTAATTCATTCAGATAGGTTTCATTCTTTTATATTACCTTATGAATAAGATATGCATTCTGATTTCATCCTCGTTTTCAACTAATATATAACTAAATTCATTTACTTGTCATTAAATTTATTTATTATAGATTACATTCCAATCAATTAAACTTGATTCCCATAATTTGATTTGATTTAATTTCCATCTTTGTACTATGCCCACTATTTCTTATAAACCTGGTTACATATTCCATTACATTAATACAACCCTATTTACATCTTAAATTTGTATAGATGTTACTTTTTTAAATGTTATTTTTTTTTAAATGTGTACTTTTGTCAATTGTACACATTAATTATGTAACGACCCGTAAATTTAACCGATTTTAGTAACGTTATTAATTGAAATTTGTGAAATTTTAACGATTAAATTTTGAATTATAAATTTGATATTTGGAATACGTCCAGTTAAACTTAGCAACCGGTAAATTTTCGTCCGAAAATATGAAAGTTTATGTCGCGCGTAAATTTACTTCAATCTAATCAGTTAAAAAGCGATGAAAATAAAAAATTTTCAAAACCAAAATATTTTTACATAAAAAAATTCTAAACCATCTTGTGAGCAAGTTGTCAGTTTGTCGTTTTTCCAAATTCGGACATCTTTGGCTCCGTCGATCTTATTTTTCTGCGATTTTCATGCATTTTCCGCTATTATAAAATTTCGAATTTTTATAATTCAATCGAACCACTAATATTTATATACCATTTTGACCATTTCGTCGTGCTGATCTTTGTAGTATAATCATTTTTGTATTTCGAAACCCGGTATGCGGTGAATCCCGTGAAACAGTTACTCATATCGGTACTCTATTTTTGAAACATTTTACTATCTGTGCCCATTCAAATTTTACAACGACTGAAAAGATGAACAGCTCTTGCTTTTATTAAATCATAAATTCCTATGCATGTCACTCTTTTCCAACATCAAATATAATATATGGTCCCTTCAATTTACATTGGTTGGTTCTATCTTTTGCTGGGTCTACCGTTCAGATAGAAAATTTATGTTAAAGTTGCATTACTTCCCACTGAAGCCTATTCATTTCTTCCCACTAAAGCCTATTCATTTCTTTCACCTAAAACTATTCACACCTTCCTTCTTCTTCACGATAGACGAGCTACTTCTTCCATATCTAAAAAAAAAATTGAAGACAACTTCATCACCCCACCCGCGCAGAACATCTCGGCCACTCCTCACCGCATCTTCCCTCCCCGACGACAACGCCTCCCTTGGCCTTCAACCTATCACCGAGTATCACAATCGACCCCACACCATCCATGGTCGCTGCCATGCGGACACGCCACCCTCCTCCACTCGATCCAAACGCAACCTACCTCGCCCGCGCCTTCTCTTCCCCTCCGACCCAAGCATCCATCGCACCTCCGACCTTCACCCAACCCCAGCTTCCCATCGCACAGCCTACATCCTCCTGGCCTCAAACCCATCATCCCCACCTCGCCATCTCCTCCGTTCCACCGTGCTCGTCATCTTGCTTGAGCCCTTTACCTTGCTGCGTGTAGCCAGCCATCGCCAAGCAACCGACTGATTTTCCCAAGCCTGAGTCTTCTTATCCACTGTCTCTTTTTAATATATAAGGTATTTGTTTCATATATTATATATGTATATTTTGCACAAATGTCTGTTTTATATATATACATATGGGTATATATAGTGTGTTATCTTGTTTTTAAATGACGAGGAGGTGTTACATTATTTAATAGTTAGTCGTATATAGGTCAGGAGGTATAAGTTTCTAATATTATTTGAAATATAAGTTGTAATCTGGGCTACATAGTTCGCATATGCTGTGTTATATGTGAAATTTATATGTTATGATATGTTATTTCTATGTATGTTTTATGCATGTGGTATTATATTCTATTAAATTATGATATATCCTATTATAAGTTTTGTCTGTTACATTTTTTTCGTATAAAACTTTAATAGTTTCCTTACTTATAAGCTGCTGTGCAATATAGCTTTACAAGTACATTATATTTTAATGAGTATTATATATATATGATATGGGAGGGTAACATATTAATTATTAAATACTGACTTTAATTTGTTATATAAAAATTTACATGAATTATGTATTCATTCAGTGTATGGTGTTGTGTATGCATTTGTTTATACCATATATATTTGTTTATGAACGAGACAGCTTTAATATGTTTCAGTATTTGGACAAATATTAGTTCGATATAAGAACTGTGCATATATTAGTTTTATATTTATATAGTAGTATGATATAAGAACTGTTATAAGAACTGTTATATATTAGTATGATATGTGTGAGATATAGGGTAATACTATATATACACACGAGTACACTTTGGTTGTATATTTATTTTAGTTTTATTATATAAGGCGTATACATATAATGTCATTACAGTAGTATATATATTTGTTATATTATGTAGTTGATTATATAGTATAGGTGTCGAGCCATTTGTATATATATATATATGATTGTTATATACCAGATTTGAAATGAAGTGTTGTACGTAAGTGCTGATATTTTCTTTTTATAAACGATAATATGTTCTATATCATATAATATGGAAATAGGGAAAAACCTGGTTGTATAGACAATATGGTATGGGTTAATATAATATATAAGTATTTATTTAAATCTTTTGTGTATACGTTTGATTTTGATATATGTGTCTAATTTAAACCTATGATTTTAAATCTTATACGTTATTTTAATATTTATTTTAAATTAAATGTTAATTCCATGGAAATAATATTACTATATATAAATATATGATTTATTGTTGCTTCTATTGAGTCAATCCTGATTTGTTCTCATCGATTTCCCATTTATCAGATTGTTTGTCGTGCTGTTTTCTTCATCAAATCGTGTGCATCTAGCGTTGCTTTGGTATTTTAGCTTAATTTCATTGTCTATCTCCTCAAGCCTCGAAAGGTGAGTAATCACTCACGATTAATATTCTTTTATTTATTAGATTTGATTTCAATTGAAACGATAATTAAAATATGTCGTTGTTAGTTATTTACACTGCCATATATGTTATTACCTGTATCAGTTCACCTATGACATTTGTATAATATGACCCCCTTTAAATGTAAATTAATTGACACGTAGAATTTGGTTAATTACACTTTGAACCATTGAATGTATGTTGTTTAAATTGATGATGTATGAAATTGTAAATAGATGACAAGTGAAGAACAGTAATATAATAATCTTTAATCTACATGAAATGATAGTGTAGATTCTAGAATTAATTATATTAATTCGCACAAATAACGATGCGAATTAATACGATTATTTCGGGATTATTTGAATTGACTATTGGATTGTTATCGATTGTTGTTGTTGCTTGTTTATTTACTTTGACACCATCCCTGCTATCACACTACAAGTTCCCTTTGCTATGCTTTGATTTTTGAATTGAAATGGAATCGGGTTGAAATGATAAATACCCAAATGAACTTGACCTAGGATAGAGAATTAAATAAAAATCCGATTGGTCAATAATTTGATTTAAAAATAAAATAATGATTTTATTCTAAAAAAAATAAGTTTTGAAATGAAGTTGGAATTTGAATTTTTGAAAGGAAAATGTAAAGATTGAAATCTGAAACAAATATTAACGTAGAAAAGGATGAAAGAACATTGTTTGAAATTTAATTATCTAATAATTAAATTTGAAATTATTAATAAATAATTTGGAATTAGTAATAATTGAGTTTTGAAATTATTAAGTTTGGAATCATTTAATAATTAAACTTGAAATTATAATTAAGTTTGGAATTATAATTAAGTTTGAAATTATTAAGTTGAATTTATAATGAAGTGAAACGATTTGATAATTAAGTTTGAATTCATAATTAAGTGGAAATGATTTAATAATTATGTTTGAATGTATAATCAAGTGGTGATTATTAAATTTTGGAATTATTAATAATTAAGATTGAAATTATTTAATAATTGAATAAGATTTAATTATTTGATAATTGAATAAAAATTCGAATTCTTTGATAAGAGAAATTGAACTTTTGAATAAGTGGATTTGAACTTCGTTAATAAATGAAATTGGGTTCCTTTATTTATTAAAGTTTTGGAAAAGTTAATTAAATTAATTAGTGAAATTGAACTTCATGAATATGTAAATTTAGTTCTTTATTAATCGAGTTGGAAATTTGTAACTAATTTAATGAATAAGTGAAATTGAATTTCATTAACAAGAAATAAAACGTGATTTATTGGAATTAACGTAAGACTTGTAATTTTAAAGAATTTGATTCGACGAATTTAATTTAGTTCAATTTGTAGGTTTTGAGATAGTAAAGTGAACTTAAGTAATCGATTTAAACGAATTGGAATTTGAATAGAAGTTGTTTTGATGGATAAAATTACTTAGCGAATATTGAATGAAATCGATAAATGAATTTAAATTGATTGAATGAATATTAAACCAATTTAAATGATTTTGGAATGAAACCTATATACGAACTTGAATCAATATTTGAATTTCTTTAAATAAAACTTGAAATTGAATTGTAAGACTTTGAAACTTTGATTTGGAAGTTTTGAAACGTAAGTTTGGAAATTGATTTATGAATTGAAATTGAAATTGAATTTGATTTAGTTTTGAAATATATTAAACGACCAATCGGTGTAATAATTACGAAAGTTATTAAAGAAACCAGAATCGGTTATGGATATACTCTCTATCTAAACCGAAAACCACTTTAATAACTATACGCGGAGTGATGATCCAGAACGAAGTGGTTGGAATGATGTACGTGATGACTGAAGAAAGAGAACGATAATGGATAGCCTTGACACTTGTGTCAAATTGGAAATGACTAAAATCAGGAGCCGTGCCGGGCCAAATGGGGTTAGCCACCTCGAGCGAACACACTTCTTCGTAACCTACTCATTACTTGTTATTGATTGGTGCACCCTCGGAATTTCAGGAGTTATGTTTCGCGGTGTTGCGATCGCTGCGGCGATGCGTTCTCACCAGTCCGGATCAGGCGAACGGTAGTTTCACTAACTTGGGTATTGCCTCATGTGCCTTGTCACAATTGTATCCCTATATACGCGACCACTACGAATTTGTTTTGTGTTATACCTATGGAGTGCTCCTGGTATCCCACTAGTTTACGGTGGAGTTTATAGTGCTGTATAGACTATGACATTTGTATAAAATGTGTTAAGGGGGATAATGGTAACGCCTTAACACTATTTTGATACTTTATATTACTGATAGGCATTATCTATTTAGCGTACACTACTACATAGTAGATAGTTTAACGGATCCTTAGAGGATGGTGATTCCAACATCCTTTGAGTTACTTGTATTTCGATTGCTATTTCACTTGAGTTGGATTTATTGATATGAGAATATTAATCCTGACTCGAGTGTTTTATGTTTTGCTTTACGCTCGGGTCAGACTGAGTGTACCAGTACTCGAGGCTCACCTTTGGAGTTAGAGCTTTGCTTGAAGATCCAGCCATCTATTCTACTTTCAGTATTCGATGATTCCAGTTATGTATTCTGATTTGTACTTGATGTATCGTATTTCTCTTCTGTTGTAAACTCTGATGTAATTTATATATTTATATAGTAGCTTCATGAACTAATATCTCTTTTACTTCCGCTGCATATTATTACTCTGTGTCTGTGATTCTGTGATTATTTATTTACTGTATATCTGAGTTTTGCCAAATTTAAAATAACAATTCGGTATTATGGATTATTCAAGTCCGACATGTGCGTATGCGAATAGTCCAAAATAGCGGGTCGTTACAAATTAAGGTTTGAAAACAATTAAATAAATTTCCCTTAGTTCCATTCTTTTTGTCAATTTATTACTTTATAAATAAATTTACGTTTCTAGTTAATTTATACATTCACACCTCCCGTTACTGCATTAATTATCAAAAATGAACATTTATTTACATTTGAATACAATTGATTTCCAATTCATTTTATAGCCTAAATAGACAACTTATAATAGTTGTTACCATTATCTTTATTACATTCAAGTTTATCATTTTCTCTAATTATCATAATTTCTTACAAAATGTTAAATTCATTCAATTACCATAGAGTATACACTAATTCATTTGTTTGCACGACACTTACCCTTATTTTCTTACATTCTAATTTTATACCTAAATCTAACATTTATAACTAAATTAATAAACCAATTAAATAGTAACTTACAACCATTACTATTACTTTAAATCACATTAGTGAATTCATTATTATTTACAAATCAAATGTTACAATTACTTAATTAACACTGATTTACTTCAATTTATATTGATCATATATTATCTCATTAATGATTCAACATTCACACTTGTTTTCTTATATTCGAATGTATAGCTAAGTGCAACAATTTACATTATTTCAATTAGTTTGAAACTTCATAATTAGTTTTAATTTCATTGTAACATTTCATTTTAAGTTTGTTTGACTATTAAATTACAAATTCCTTATTCTTTCAATTTTAATTACCAAGATCATATTAAATCAACAAATTATATTATTGAGAATTTAAGGGTCGTTACACTCACCCCCACTCAAAACTTTTCGTCCCCGAAAAGAAAAAAGAAGGGAAAGAAAGAATTAAGTAAACAATACATCTTATTCAAAAATACTAACTTTGTAAACACATAAAATTACAAAATTAATTAATTTGAATAAAATATACCAATTTATTCAAAAATTCCTTTAACATCATTTTATATTGTAAGTTATTCAATTAACCTTTCATTTTATTTACCTCCATTTATCTTTTTATAACTAAAATTTAAGTGTATAACGTTTATTATGACAACTCAAATTTTTATTTACAAAAATCCTTTTTATATTGTATATTATCCAATTACATAGTTAACTTCTGAATGATTTAGGTAAGTTATATTGGAATGCAATTGAGTATTATACAAATAAATTTTCTAATTCAATTATTTCAACTTAAATATTTATTCAAATTTTTTTTGTTCATTTTATAATTGAAAACATTCTTTAAGGTAAATTTAAGAATTACATTTCCGATTAACTTCAAACCATTTAGAGGTAAATAAATATATATACAATATATATCAAATCAAATTTAAATCATATATCCATATAAATATAATATAAATCAAGTCATATTTTAAAAATCCAAACCAATTTAATTCTCCAAAGAAAGACTATAGAAAACTACATATTGGTCTCTTCGCTTCGAAACTCGAAAATGAATGTCGATGATGCTGTAGTCATCACCGAAATAATTTTCCAACGACAAAGAAAAGAGCGATGATGTATAACTTAAAAATTCTTTGACATAATTTCTATTCGAAATACTTTAAATATCTCCTTTAAAACTTTAAACACAAATTTTGAAATCATCGAAAATTAAATTCTCAAATTCTTGATTTACATTCATTTAAATTTCCAAATTAATCTATAACCATGTTTTATAGTTCAATTATTTATATATATGAAACAAAAGCTAATGGTTACAAATTACAGGGTCAAATATTATTTCTCGACATTCAATTCAATTAACTACAAAAATTCATAAATTATACTTATATACATATATAGTATGGACATACAAAATTTATTTATTTACAAAATTTGAAAACAATACTGTGTCTATTTGCTTTATTCAAGTGTTTTGGAGATCCTATTGGTAGCGTTGATCTGACGAATCGATCTAAAACCCAAATCAACAGCAACAACTCAAACAACACAACGTATAAAACATTTTAAATATAGATTTACAAATGCACTATACAAGAATAGATTTTCAAAGCAATGATAGAGATTCAAATTTGATTAATTCAAATCAAAGAAAATTTTGATTTGAGGATAAGTTGAAACAAAAAAAATAGGATGATTAACTAACCGAATAAGGAAATGGATAAGCTTATATAAATCGCGGCCAACCGCGACTTCAAGAATTAGATCAATGTGGAATTCTGAGGTATTTCTACATCTGATTGTAGGAAATATAATTCGGAATAACAAGAGGTACTAGCATCTAAACCGAGGATATATATTAGTCTCTGGTTAATTAATGCTAATTGTAAAGGAGTTTCACCTCTTTACAAATCATCGGAATGTTGATGGGACCGCCAATTCATTAAAGATCATTCGAAATGGAGTTATGGGATACTCCAGAATCAACGGAAGATGAACAGTGAGGGACAAGAATGGATTTCGGAACCGTAGGGAACGTTACAAAATTCAAAAGGGATCGAGTCAAAAGGAAGAGATTCACGCTCGAATGAAAGTGATTCTGTAAATAAATTTACCATATATGCTAAGTTTTGCCTAGAGCCATCTGATACCAAATGTGACGACCCGATATTTTCAACCATTCGCATCCACACATGTCGGACATGAATTGCCCAAAATACCGAGTTGTAAAATCATTTTGGCAAAACACAGCATAAACAGTAAATAAATAAATCACAGATCACAGACACAGTGTAACAAATGCAGCGGAAGTAAAGAATATTTCATGAAGCACTGTGTAAATACATAAGAGTCAAACAAGATACAACGGAGGTCTCAACATGATAACCGGGTATGAATCAAAATACATCGCTGGAACCAACTGGATAACTGAAATATACTGGATAACCGAAAGTGAAATAGACAGCTGGATCTTCAAGCAAATCTTCCATCTTCGAAGGTGTGTCTCAAATGCTGTATCACTCAGTCTAACCCGAGAGTAAAGAAAACGCAAAACACTCGAGTCAGGACATATGTACTTATACAACATAAACCAACTCAAGTGAACTGTAATATAAGGTACAAGTAACTTAAAGGATGCTTGGGACCGCCCATCCTCTAAGGATCCATTAAAATAGTAATATTTCGCTATTATAATAGTGTATATTAGTAAAATAAACTTACTTTTAAATAGCGTTAAATGGTTACCCATATAGCCCTTAACACATAATATATTCCCATAGTCTATACGGTACCGTAATCTCCCCCGTACTGGGCATCGTCAAAGGGCACTCCATAGGTATGGTACAAAACAAAATCGTATAAGGCGCACTAGGGTAGGTGACACGGCACAACTAGGCAATGCTAGGGTAGATATATCAATTACGCTTCCGGGTCGGTGGTAATGCGTAGCCGTAGCTACCGCCCACATCGAGCCACACCCCCAAATAAAAAAATCAAAAGTGGCCACCTAATCAATCCAAGAGTCAAAGTATAATATTGAAGGGATGTGTCCGATCAAAGGTGCTACCTCAATTAACCCGTCAATCGCTCCTGTTTAACCCACCTTGTGCCAACACACAGGAATTAGGTCCACGTATTTACCTCAAAGGGACGCCGCCTCCATCCTACTTTATTCTGGAATCTCCACCGCGTACACGGTTGTTAAAGTGGTTTTCGGAGTTGGCAGAGAGCATGACAACTTCCAATCTTGGTCTCTTTAACAACCAAACATTATTATAACCAATGGATATTTATTTCAAAATAATTTGTACTTTCAAAACAAAACTAGCATATCCATTTCAAATCATATCAATTCTTTCAAACTAGTATATACTTTCAAAACCAAAATATCATACTCATTTCAAAACCATATCATAATAATATCATTTCCACTTCAAAAATAATTCAATAATATATCGTTTAAATAAAACCCAAATTTCAAAATCATTGAATATTTCCTTTAATTTATTAAACTTGAAATATTACTTTAAATTATCATAGCATTTTGGAAATGTTACCTTAAGGAATCATAGCATTTTTGGAATGTAATACTTTCCACTTTAAAGTTTTACAAAATCAAAGTATTGATATGCTTACAAGTTTAGCATGGTCATTTTATCACAGCCTTAAAGTTAAATAAACTATGCTACTGTAATATCCAATTTAAAGCTGAAATTCTTATGTTAAGTTAAAAGTACCTTATTAACTTACATTTTTATTACAATAAAGAAAACTTTATTATTTTAATCATTTAAAGTATGTCATTTACATAAATTAGAACTTGCATATCAAATGTACATTATCAACTTTACATTTTATTATTACAGTAAGTAACATTTGTCATTTTAATCAATTTAAAATACACCATTACATTGACTAAAACTTACATGTCAAATGTACGTTTTAACTTACATTTATTACAATAAAGAGCATTTATCATTTTAATCAATATTACACTAATTAAAACTTACATTATCAAATGCACGTTTTAATTTACATTCCTATTACAATAAAGAGCATTTATTAATTTAATCAATACCATGCTAAATAAAACTTTACATGTTTCTTGCATTAATTAAAACTTTACATGTTCTCTCATAAGTTTGGACTTTACACTTTTCTTTCATTAATTAAGAACTTACACTTTTCTTTCATTAATTAATACTTTACATGTTTCTCGCATTAATTAAATACTTACATGTTTCTTTCATTAATTAAAACTTTACATGTTTTTTTCATTAATTAAGAATTTACGTGTTTCTTCAATTTAAAATACCTTATTTTCTTATCTTAAAATCTCCATTTGGAAACCAATTTCCAATCATCAAGTTAAGTCATATATATATATATATATATACATATAGATATATATATATATATATATATTATATTTTATACATCAACTTATACAACTTAACTTATAGAAAATCACCATAAACCTATTTATACAAACATATCTGCTTCATGGAATAAAATTCATTCCAACTACTAGGCCAGATTTAGAATTCCACATTAAATCAATTTTCATTATTAAGTTGTCTATTATATTCCAAATCTTTAAATTACAAATGTGAAACCAAATAAAGATTTTTTTTCATTAATTAAAAAACCAAAATCAAGTTATAAAATTTTAACTTATAGAAAACCAATATCTCTTTATATTCTAAGTCTTTAAATCAACTTTTAATTTAAATTTCCATATACTTATAAATTCAAAATACTTAATAATTTTAGAAAACTATTATAAAATTTTATCCATGGGCCTGTATAAAATTTTCTAACATAGGTCAAGTGATACGGATATGTATCATTTCAATCCCTAGTTTGAAAAGAAAAATCCGGGTTCTATCATTTCAAACCCTCAATCCCAAGTAAAATAAATGCATTAAATATCATTTAAGCCTATCATTTCAGCCATAATGATTTTTCCTTATTCTAATGTCTGTTCGGGTATGTATCATTTCAACCCATAGTGATAGAGAACTTGCAGTGTGAGATACAGTATATAAAATGAACAATATATCATATAAATACATATTAGATGATCTAAAAAAAATATAAATAGCATTTAACATCATATAACATGTCATAGGCATGTATGAATGACATATCAATTTATACAGATCCACTTGTCATTATTCCATAATAATATAAGTACATATGTCTAGAGTGATAAAAACTCACCTTTTAAAAGCTAGAATCAAATTCACAATACACAATTGAAACTCCGCAAAGCACGACAAGGCACGGTCAAACTTTTGAGTAGATGGAGAGTCAAGATCCATATATTGTATATAAAAAATACACAAATCATAAGAATAAGACTCAACACAACAGAAGATGGATTAAACTATGCAATTACGAATCAAAGAACATAACCTTGCTTTCAACCACCAAGCGGGCCTGGCCATGGTCTAATAGTGAGGCGGAGGTAATGTTGTGGTGGGGAGGTCAAGCTATGTAAGGAGAAAACAAAAAGAAAAGAGAAAAAGAAAAAGAAAGTGGAAAAAGAAGCGAGAAGGAAGCCATGGATCTAGACTTTTTCCTTCCTCACGCAAATGATACAATGAGAAACCTTTTTTTTCATGTGAATGATAAGAGGCGGCTAGGTTTACAAAAAGATTCGAATGGCTAAAGTTTAAGAATAGTTAGAAAATAAAAGGGCAAGGAAATTTAAAAAGGCACAATTTAAGTAGGAAAAGACCTTATATATATTTTTCTTAAACAAATGAAAAGATTAGTTTGAGAACTTTATACGTGATTGAAAAGGGGAAAATCATGGCTATGCATTTATGAATAGATATGGTAGAAGATAAAAAGGTGGGAAATATATAAAGGTAATAAATAAATTAAGAAATGTATGCCTATATTTAAAACGTATCTTAATTGATTTGTTACTTATCCAATAAATATAGATGTATGTACACAAAAGAAACCATCACTAAATAAATAAAGTTTATACACACCATAGAAGTAAATAAGAAGATGGAGGCTGAGCCTAGCTTGAAAGAAGACAAAGGAAATAAAAGAAAATATAAGAGAAAAAAATTGAAAAACAAAAGAAAACGAAGACATTGCTTACAAGAAAATTTCTCATGTGAAGATGCAAATGAAAATAAGATGTGGTAAAGAGTTTTTGTACGTGAATTAGAATTTACTAGGGGAGTTATTCACACCTAATCAAGTGCAGCGAATTGGCAAGTAATTAAGTGCTTAAATGGCTAGAGATTTGAAGGGATTTATTTCCTATTAAATAAAAAGAAACAATGGAACAAAATGGGGTAAGTTACTTGCTTTTTCATGTGAATTGATAGGGTATGAATGGCTAAAGTTTTAGATAGGCACGGCTAGAACTAATTAAGGAGGTAGGAAATAAAAGATAGGCAAATAAAGAGGCAGGAAATAAAACAAATGTAACGTATGCCAATTAAAGCAAAGTAAAATACGCCTAATTAATTTGTTTCCTTGCCATTAAAATAGATAAATCAAATAAATATAATCTATGTTTATACAATTAAAAGAAAAATAAAAATTAAATAAACAAACTGTAACGACCCAGAATTTCTGTCAATTAAAATTTGTATATTTCATTGATTTTAAATATTAATAAGTGAAATTAAACAGTTGAATAAATTTTATTTCGAATAATTGGATTTAATTGGATAATTAAATCGATAATTTAATAGTTGAAATTACAGAAATAATTGGAAATTGGGTTAGATACGATTAAAATTGATTTGTAAAATTTTATTTAATCATATTGGAGTTAGAATGATGTTATAGAACTTTTAAAATCAAATTAAAAGTTAATTTGTGAAAATTGAACATTTTAATATTTAAATGACGAGTTAAAATAGCCATTTTTCAAACAGTCTCGGATTTGGACGAAGCAAGTTTCCTCGGATCCTTAATGTTATATTATTGTATGGTTTCAAATTTCGTGTCAATCGGATTTGCGGTTCGTCCGGGGCAAGCAAAAATGCATAGAAATTAGTTTAAATCGATTTAATTTAGAATTTGATCATTTATTTCCATAACTAGCACAGATGATCGAATTAGCTTCCGAAACATGTTCCATTGTGTCCGGGACGCGGGGTAAACCCTAGAAACGCCAACAGGCACGCTTCGTTTGGAGTTCGGAAAATTTTGGATGAATAGTGTTTTCGGCAATTTTCTATATAAGCACCTCTAATTTCACAAATTGCAAAAGAAAACCGAAACTTGGGTTTCAAGGTTACAGCCGCCTTCTACAGTATCAAGGGCCAAAGTTCTCTTATTTCTTCTTCAATTATTTCAAAATCCACGCATCAATTCAAGAAGGTTTCAACTACAAAGATGTAGAGCTACGTGAAATCTTCAATCTCAACGGTGGAGATCGAAAATCTCTTGACGAATCAACGGCAATTGGTGATTAAAGCGCGCAAGTTCGTCCTCGATTTTCGTGCAAAGGAGGCGACCGAGCTTCGAGCTCTTCTGGCCGAGAGTGAAGCTCGTCATGGCGAGTTGAATGGCACCCTTCGATCGAGTTGAAATTGCTTGGGTTCGTCACGATAATTCGTTGATTTTGGCGGCTATGGGTATGTCGCGTGCGTATGAAGCCTGGAGATGGAAGATGCAGTGAACGGCCTGATGTTGGAGCTTGGAAACGAACGGCCCAGATTGTTTTGAAGGTTAGAAATTAAAAGAAATTGTAATTTGAGTATGTTTAAATTCGTTAAACTTTGAATAACATAACTCTTTCATACAAGGTCCGTTTTGGACGAAACGAATTGCATTGGCTTCGTTTTGTCGAGCACTACGCTATGGAACTAGATTGGAGTCGTTTAAAGATAGTTTGAATTTCAGGTAAAATTAAACGTACATTTAATTTTATTCGAAATAAAACGCTGAAACTGAATTGAAACCAAGGTGAGAACTTCTCACTCAATCGAATTGTTTCGATTTAAATTTTAAATTGTTAGATTTAAAATTTTCTTGAATCTTGTTTGAATGATAAATTATTATCTGTTGTATAGTAATAGACCCTATATGCTGTATATTAAGCGGAGGTTATTTATTAAAAACATATACCGCAAATATTTCACTGCAAAGTGAAATTGGTATTGTAAATGTACTTGGAGTTGATTTTCCCGCATTATATAGCGGATGAGACCCTTTTGCGCCGCATAATAGCGGATAATATTTTATAAATCCCATATACCGCGATATTCCATCTCGAAACGGAATTGGTATTGTGCTAACATTTGTGGATGTAGGGAAACAGGTTGGAGGGATCCAACTGGATTCCTCAACTGTATTGATTATTTACAGATATTGTGATATTTGTTGATTATCATATTGATATATGATGTTTTGATTGTCGTGATTGATTATTTGGTGCTGTTGCATCATTGGGCATGTATTGATGTTTTAAAAGTATTAAAGTTATTATTTTCAAAATTTAAAAGGATTTTTTTTAAAGTGATATTTGAAAGTATACGTTTTATTAAATTTTTGGAATTGATTCATTTTTAAATAAATAAAATGTTTTAATTTTAATGTTACAAAAATTATGATTTTTGAGAAAATAAGTTGAAAATTGATTTTTGAAATATGGTGTTAATAATTTTATAAAATAGTTTAAATTGGGCTTTTTGAATTATTATAAACGATTTGTATAAAAGATTTATAAAATGGATATTTATTGGAATTATAAAACGAGTTTTTATAAGTGTTAAAAATGAAGTTTGTACATGGATTTATAAGTAAATAAGAATTTTAGATTTATAAATTGATGATGATATAAAAGAATGAATTTGTGAATAAATGGATTATAAGTAATTTACTTATAAATTGGATCTCGACATGTAAATGAATTATAAATAGAATTGGTTAATAAAGGAGATTTATAAATCGAAGTTTTTATAAATAGAATTGGAATTTATAAACGTTGTTTTATAAATCCGAAATCAATTGAATTTGATAAATTAAACATAGAAGTTTATAAAAAGGGATATATTCGCGATTTTGGGATAGCGGATTATCAATTATATGATAGGTGTAGTAATGAAGAGTTTGGTTGGGAATTATATCCAGGATTTTGGACAGTGGATAATCTTTTAATAAATGTGTTGAAACATTGAATTGGGTAAATAAAGTATATTCACGATTTTGGACAGTGAATATATTATTAAAGAATATGGATATGTTTTGGGGAAGTGATATTATAAAATGAAGTTAATTGTTTTAAAGATGTTTTAAAATGGATTAATTATCGAAACCATGGATTTCGACATTTATTGTTGAAATAGACGTTTTCAAGAAATAGAAGGAAATGGTGGACTATAACACTGTTGTTATAGTAAATGATTTCCGAAAGGAAATGTTTTATATAGTATTGGGATTTATATATCTATCTAAAATTTTGAATCCCTATACTAGTGATTTTGGGTCGTCGTAACGATGTTTTATGCAGCATTCGTTTTGACCCAAATAAATGTGTTTGAGAGAATGTTTTCTTTAAAGAATGAAATATATACTTAATTTCGATTTAAGTATATTGAATATTTTCCAATTGTTGAAAATAACTGGATTTGTGAATTACTTATTATTAAATAAGTATGGAAATGTTTTTCCAATATGAATTGAATATTTTGAATTTTATCTTTTAAAGATAAATTGAAAATGAGTATTAGAAATCAATTTGGAAATCATATATTCATAAATATTTTGGAATTGTAAATTCACTATGGAATTTATGAAAGAAAGGGAAATTTGTTTAAAAATAAACGTTGATTTATTTTTGAAGTGTGGAAATAATTTTACGAATTTGGAACGTAAATATAAAGTAAATCGGTAAGGATTTATTTAATTGGTTTAAATGAACCATTTAGAAATGAAAATGAATAAAGATTTGCGAATATATTCCGTGTAGGGAAACAATTTGAAATTTGTTTTCAAAAGTTGGAAAGGTGAAAAGTGATTTGAAATCTGTTTTAAATGGTTACAGCGTGGAAATTATATATCTTGTAAATATTTTTTTTAGAAAATAAATAATTTGGAAAATTATTTGGAATCTGGTGATGTTGTGCATACCTATTGATAGTTAAATAACCGACTATAAATATTTACCTTTAAATAGGTATTTGTTGTGATTTGCTTAAACTTGAATGCCATACTTATTTTCAAAATAAGCGCTCACCACTCGGGTTAGCCGGGAAAGGACCTTTGGGTCGTATAACCCATTCTGAATATGTGATACGTCGTTATGGATTGCATTTGAAGACGGTGTTGAAGGATGGATATTTTTGAAAACGGAAGGATAACCGCCGAATGACTCTACATCGGCTGATCTCCAATAAAGAGGTTTTATCACCCTTAGTGACGAGAATTCCGGACGTGATTAGTGAATATCCGGATTGCAAGGACTTCTTTAGAAGTACCTTCAGTTACGTTCGATCCCTGAACGGACTTGTATGGTTGTGTGTCTGACATTACAATTTGAGATTTAAAGCTGGTTTCTATCAAATATATCTCTGTTGGCAGAAGATAATTTATTCTCTTAGCTTAACACCCTTCTCTGAGACGTACGAGCTTAGAGGTTATGTAGTTGATGGTTACTAGTGATACATTCCCAAATTGTTAATATGGCATATGAAGTGCTGTTGAGCATTTGATGATCAAAGCACGACTTTTGTATAAAACGTAGCTTTGTAGACGAGACTACGTCGGACCTCACACCCCGAAAATTGTCAAAACAGGAAGGATGCAGCAAGGTTATTAGGGGATAGTGCCCCTTTAGTGTATGTCATTCCTTCTGGATAGAGTTGGTATCATGTATGGAGCCCAGATACTTAACCTATGTTGCTGCTGCAAATTTATTACTTTGTGGTTGTTGGAATCGAGGATCCTCGGATATAGATCGGTTACGATCGGGGGATGACATATTCGTGTCAGTAGTTACCCAGTTTGAAGGGTAACCCGGCCTTGTTTTGGCAGAGATCTAACCGTAATGTTATGTTATGTTCTCGGGGTCGTCTTCCAGAGGCGTACTCATGTGGCAATGGGAAGTTCCTTGGCCTGAACATTTGTTGGAAATCCAAAGAAACAATACGATCTTGTACGATTTTAGTTGCAGAACCTGCCATTTACTTATGGTGGTCACCACTGTTTAGATGGTAGCTATAGTAGGCAGAATTGCGGAATGCCTATGCTGGCTACGATTTATATCTTTACTTTCGAAATGTTTTCTACACTATGCACTAGTAATAATATCAAATGTTTCTTTTTAACGCATATCAAGCATCTTTGACTATCATAAGGAGAAATCTCCTCCGATTCTGCGTTTGCACTGTATGTGTATGCGGGAGGCCTTATGGTAGTCTCATTTTCCAAAAAGCATTACGAATCTATTTTAAAATATTTCTTTGTTTGTTTTTAAAAGACAAACTCTTTTAAGTTCTCACACCAGTCCCATGACTGACCTGGAGTTTATTGTTTTCCATCTTAAACTCTGGGTGCCCACCAATTTCCACACGGGCAGTCAAGAGTCAGGTTATCGGGATATTCTGGAATTTAGGAGTTGCTGGAGGCAAGCTGGATGGCGTGGCGTATTCACTAGTATGTAGTATTTCTTTTCCGCTGTTTGTTGTTGTAAACTCTGATGATGAAATGTAATGTACTGTGATGTAATGAAATAACTAATATAGTTCTTTGTTTAAAGATTATTCATTTATTTATTTTATGTTGTTCCGCAGTGATTGTGAGATTCTCATATTGTTCTGGTGTTTCTTTCTGTTCTGTTCTATCTTTTTCTCTCTTCTTCTATCGTTTTCTTCTTCTTTAACCATAACATTTCGGTTTTCCGGCATTCGATTGCTCGATAGTTGATACAGTGGACATATTGATGTCGGTTTTCGAGCGTCGAAAAATTACGTACGTTACACAAACATAGGGAAGTAAAATATGAAATATAGATATATGTATATATAATGAAAACACATAAATTTATTGCGTGTAAAGCGCTGTAATTTATCCAAATCTGAAAGTATAAATCGAAATTTCATGAAACGGAAAGCAAGATAAATATTAAAATAAAATACATTTACAAAGAAAAAGATTAGCATTTAAAAATTCAAATCTAAAATTTTCAACCGTGGTCAGACTTTGACTTTCAGTTGGCCAAAAATGCAAAATTTCCAGAAATTGCTTATTTTATTAAAATTTTCAAATGTATACATTTATTATGACTGAAACCTCAATTAATTCATTCAGATAGGTTCCATTCTTTTATATTACCTTCTGAATAAAATATGCATTCTCATTTCATCATAGTTTTCAACTAATATAGTAAATAAGTTCATTTACTTATCATTAAATTTATTTATTATAGATTGCATCCCAATCAATTGAAATTAATTCTCATAATTTGATTTGATTTAATTTTCATCTCTATACTATGCTCACTATTTCTTTATAAACCTGGTTACATATTCCATTACATTAATACACCCCTATTTATATCTTAAATTTGTATAAATGTTACCTTTTTAAATGTTATTTTTTTTTCAAATGTGTACTTTTGTATATTGTAAACATTAATTAAGGTTAACTTAGTTCCATTCTTTTTATCAATTTATTACTTTATAAATAAATTTACGTTTCTAGCTAATTTATACATTCACACCTCCCGTTACTGCATTAATTCTCATAAATGAACATTTATTTACATTTGAATACAATTGATTTCCAATTCATTTTATAGCCAAAATAGACAATTTATAATAGTTGTTACCAATATCTTTATTACATTCAAGTTTATCATTTTCTCTAATTATCATAATTGCTTACAAAATGTTAAATTCATTCAATTACCATAGATTATACACTAATTCATTTATTTGCACCACAGTTACACTTATTTTCTTACATTCAAATTTTATACCTAAATCTAACATTTACAACTAAATTAATAAACCAATTAAATAGTAACTTACAACCGTTACTATTACTTTAAATCACATTAGTGAATTCATTATTATTTACAAATCAAATGTTACAATTACTTAATTAATACTGATTTACTTCAATTTATATTGATCATATATTATCTCATTAATGATTCAACATTCACACTTGTTTTCTTATATTCGAATGTATAAGTAAGTGCAACAATTTACATTATTTCAATTAGTTTGAAACTTCATAATTGATTTTAATTTCAGTGTAACATTTCATTTTAACGTTTGTTTCACTATTAAATTACAAAGTCTTTATTCTTCCAATTTTAATTGCCAAGATCGTACTAAATCAACAAATTATATTATTAAGAATTTACGGGTCGTTACATACTATCTCTTTTAATTCCATTGTATTATTATTTACTCTGTGTCTGTGATCTGCGATTAATTATTTACTGTATATTTTGAGAGTTGCCAAATTTTATTTAAACGTGGTATTTTGAGCAATTCAAGCCCGACATGTGCAGATGCGAATGGTTGAAAATATCGGTTTGTTATATTACGGGTCGTTACACTGGCTTTCAAAGACATTTTTACGGCTTTAGTATTTCAAATTAAAGATGTTTACTCACGCTGGTTCCAGCCTGACTCGGGTGTTACTTTATTGTAATGCTTGGGTCAGACCGAGTATTACAGATTTTCAGGTTAGGACGTCTGAAGCTCAAGAGACAAGCTGGATGGTTGGGACATATTGATGATTAAATTGCTGTGTAGGAGGCATTTGGAGACAAGTTGTTACCACCGTCTAAATTGATTGTACTCTGATATATTGTATGTTTTTGAGAGTTACAGCTTTTCTTGTGTGAATGCTATTATTATGCATTATATTTTGTATAGCTGCGTTTGTGAGATTCTGTTGTTGTGTTCTATTTCTTCTTCTACATGTTTCTTTTTTCCTTACGGTCTGGTATTTGTGGCATTCAATTGTTCGGCATGTAATACAGCGGACGAATTGATGTCAACTTTTAGGGGTCGAAAAACCGGTCCGTTACATTTGGTATCAGAGCTGAAGGTTAAGTGAGAACCGTGGCTCTAGTGGGGATTACACGTTAGAGATAGGGTCAGTAGTACCCTAGAATTAGTTGAGTGTGTTATATGAGAGAGTACTTGTTATTTTCTTATATAATTTAAAAATAAAAAACAGTTTTAAAAACGATTTTTATATAAGCTTAAATTTTAATATAAAAAGAAGTAGTTTTTCTAATTATTATATATACTAAAGTAATTGGTTGTTGTTATTAAAATTAAATTAGGCCATAAGATTTAAGTGGTAAAGCACATATAACCAAATAAGAATTGAGTAAGGAATAACTTTGCAAATAAGCTAAGTAAAAATTGATTCAACCCTAAAATTATATCTTAGGAAAATTCCAAGGAATTATCAAAGTGTTTCAAATAAATTAACTTTACTATATTTTATAGTGAATTAGGATGGAATGTATGGCATGTTTGATTTCTTGATATGATAATAATCAAAAATTGGTCGTTGGGTCTAAATATGAGATATTTATCTTTAAAATAAATAATGATAAAGCAGAATGAAATATTTATAGGAAGTAACAATTTATATAATTATTATTTATAGACTGATATGGATTTAAATTGGGATGTTTTAAATTCTAGGTCTAGAAAATTTTGGAACTGTTCCGGTGTGTTAAAAGAAGTAATGAATAATATTTTTGAATATAGAAATCTTGCTTTTAAACAAGAGTGGTTGGAAGATGAAATTGTGATTTAACTTTGGGAAGTTAACTGGGTTGAATTGAAAGGGAGTAATGTATGGTCTCAAACAGGTTTCAAATTCTATAAATTAGATTGTTTTGTATGAATTAAGAAATGGATTGAAATGATGTATATCCATTGCTGAAATTAAATGCAAATAAAAATTTATTTTGAAACTATTTAAATTGATTTTGAATTTTAGAAATAAAATCACTGTGAGCTTAAGATTCAAAGGTTGAAATTAAACTTGTCAACTAAAATTGATTAAGAATTGGGTTTTAAAAGCATGAAGCTAAAAATTAGAACTAAATCGGATCCCTTAAATTTATTTGTTTAAAATGATTTGAACTCGCACAGGAACCTTGAAATAAGTTTGAGTAGAAGTAATTTAATTCGATATTTGGACTCACAATTAGTTTGTTTAAAAACTTGGATTGTTAAATTTAAATGTTAGGGCTTAATTTGATTTAAGGGATTAGATTAACTTTTGAAAATTTAACTCGAATTTGTATAAATCGAGATGGTTTAAAATTTGAAAATGGAATTCTGATTCATTCAAAGGTTGAATTGAAATGAATTAATTGGAATTTGAATCGAAGTGGAATAAGTTAGATTCTAATGGGAATTGATTTGAATTGAAATGGAAATCGAAGTTAATTCAAATTGAATTGGAAATGAATCAATTTAAACGGAAGTGGAGATTTAAATAAAAAAAGTCTAACTTACGATATAGATTAGGAAATTAAGCCAGTCTGACTCTGAAATTGTTTTCACCTAAATTGTTTTAATATAAACAGTCTTAAATCTATTTTCTAAGCTATTTACTATACAACCTTTCTTTTTGAAAATTCAAAATATCTTATATTAGCTATTTAACCATTTTACAAGTATTTAACTATTTTATTACCATTTAACTATTTTAAACTATTCAAACTATTTTCTAAATTTCAAAATGTTCAGAATACAGTCAATTGATTTATAATTCCTTTTGATTTTGGGAAAAATCAATTTTAGGAATTTGGAAAGCCAAGTTTGAGAATTATTGATTTTGAGATATAGATTTTGAAGTTTATAGGTGATATATATAAAGAGTATGTTTTTAAAGATACTATATGTGCATAGTATAAAATGTTTTGAGAGTACTGTGAAGAAAAAGGTGCTCCCATTTAGATTTGAAACCTATAGTAGGAGATCCATGGGGCGGTTCTTCATTGAGCCCTAAGGGGAGGTTCTAAATTTTGATCTCAGAGGATGTCTGGACCTGTGCAGTTAATGCGCTCGGTAGATTCAAAGCGGTGGAGGCGCAAAAACTTATAGCGGGGATACAGCGAGGATATAGCGGGATATAACGGATGGCTCTAAAATAGCATATAAATCTCGTACTTAATGTTTTTAAAAATGTGTAAATGGTAATTAAATAAAAAATTATCATTCAATTGAACTATAAATAATACATAAATAATTTTAAATAAAAACATATGTGAATATTCTTTAAATAAACGAAAAACTGTTATATAACATAATTGACTTTGGTAGAATATTAGAGTATTTTCATTTTTGAAAATATGTTAAAAATTAAATCAAATAAATTAGTTTCATAATTTTATAATGTATAAATGCAATTTTTCAATTCATTTTATTAAAAAAGATATAGCAGGAATAGCGGAATATAGTGGAAATAACGGGATATAGCGGAAATAGCAGGGATTAAAGCGGAAAGGCTATATTCTGGGGTTATATGGAAAAATCGTAGCGGTAGAAATTCGCTATGAGATATAGCAGGGTTGTAGCGCGGTAATAGCGGGGCATTAACTACACAGGTCTGGACAAAACTATAGTTCCTGTGGATTATGGTTGGTGTAGCGAAGCTTGAGGGCATTGATGCCTACAACGACATTAGGGTTATGCTGTGACGGCAATGCAACTTGGTATAACTTCGATCTGCTGCGTTTCCATAGCGTAAGTCGAGGGGCAGTGATTGCCTAAAGTCTATGTTTGATTTCGATGAGGAGAGCGACGTAACTTTGATAGATTGCGATATATGAGGACATAGCGAAAGCCATGCGGCAGTGAGTGCATACAGGCTACCTTGTGACTCTATTGATGTAGTATGCGATCTATGCGGTGAAGTTTCGTTTGGTAGTGAAATCCGAGGGCGCTGATGACTACAGTTACATGGTTTTTTCCATGATGGCAATGTAACCCTGGGTGGAGCTGCGATATGTAGCGGTTCCATGGTGTACTCGAGGGGCGCAGATGCCTACAGTTTTCTATGAATTTCGCCTAGAAGG
Source organism: Allium cepa (assembly GCA_030765085.1). Taxonomy (NCBI): domain Eukaryota; kingdom Viridiplantae; phylum Streptophyta; class Magnoliopsida; order Asparagales; family Amaryllidaceae; genus Allium; species Allium cepa. Next base: position 946,177,223 of record CM060943.1, on the reverse strand, counting down.
AGACGTAATTATCGGGCTAACTGTGATCCATGAAGGGGGTGATGATTTCCAGGGCATTCTCACAAAAGTTATTTTTTTCGTATTTTCACTGGGTACTGAAAAAGAGTTTTCTAAGTACTTATAGTTTTTCAGTCCTACGAATGATCTACATTTGACTGAATTTCCATGAAATCAAGGATGGACTTGTTGAGACATCGAGTATAAAAAGTATTTTTATATAAAACTGTTTTAGTAATATTATGTAGATTTTAAAGTGTTTTAAATTTTTTGAATAAAGGAGTTATAAAAAATATCTTTATAAAGATAATTTGGTAACGAATAAGCGAAAGGTAAATCGATTCAAATAGAATTTGAAATTTAAGCTAAACGAAATAGATATAAAGCTTAAGTGGTAAAGTGAAATTAAATATAAGAAAAATGTAAAATATGTAGACTATACTTAAGAAATGGATGGTGAAACATTTAAGTACATTTGGAGTAGTATACTAAGTTAATATTCGAATGAAGGTTTAATAAAAGTGGTAAAAAGGGAAATTGTGAATAAGTGAATAGAAATCAAAATAAACGTGAAAAAAAATTGATATAAATAATAATCAATTGAATTTATACGTAGGATGTACGTGTATCATTTTATCCGCATAGCGATTTGATCCAGGTTTGGCCGTCGAATTTCGAGATATTTAGGTCAAACCGAGTTGGCATTTTTCATTCCATTTTCGACGGCGAACCCTGGATATGGATTTTTTTATTGATCATGAAATTCTCTATAATAGTATATGGTTGTGCAAGGAGAATGACGGTTTTTGATCAAGAAAACAGATTTGATGTCGTACTAGAGAGTTGGGTGGACGATACTAGTTTGGAAGTGAAATTGTGTGATCAAGTGAGCGATTGGATTTGATATTGCTTACGGATAATATGTACACATCGTACGACTTAAGTAAAGAAAATTTTGAAAGGAAATGAATAAATTCATTTTGAAATCTGTAATTGGATATGAGTGCTAAGTAGGATATACAAATGTTATAAAAGCAAAAGGAAATTGGAGTTTGTGATTCCAGGAGATAAATGGAATTGTCAGCAAAAGGTATGTATTTAAATTGACATATGAAATTTGATGATTTTCGAACCTAGCCACTTGGACTTTTTTTGCTTTTGAATTTGGGGCCCGTAGAGGCATTTTGTAGTTTTTCCGAGCTAGCCGCGCAAAGGAGACGCTGTCGAATTTTTTTGACAATTTAATGTGTTAGAAAAATTTGGAGATAATTTTGATAATTTAGAATTTGATTTTAAATTATAATTTGAATGGGTGGGTAGACAATATTATTTGGAACAGATGAATGAGTTTGGGAAAGATAGTAAGGGTCATAATATGTCTTCAATAAAAAGATTATTTTAGGAAATCCTCAAAAACTGTTGGTGTGACGCCCCACCTCTATGCCCACGCTAGCTAAGGACACTACGGGGTAATGCCGTCGACTAGCGTGGATAATAAGGCTGGTTAGGAGCGACCATCTATAGCCTTTCTCTAACTATTTATTGAATACATCGACAATAGACATACCAAGCAGATCGACATATCCAATGAATACTTAAAACAAAACCATAGGTGGTTGGAGGATCTATCAAAACAGAATATAACAACTCACATGTAATATACATCACAGAACAGTAGATCATCATATACACATATATAGATACATAACAGAGTATACAAACTGATACATGTCAAGTGGTATAGGAAACCACAATATACAGACGAGTCAAAAGAATACATATCAGAGTTACAACAAAAAGGACTACGCAAAAGCTATAACAAAAAGAAGCTAGCGGAGTAGTCCATGCGGAAGCAAAATAGGCTAAGTCCAAAAGCATCTAACCTGAAACAACTCGGTCTAACCCGAATATAGAATACACGGGTCAGTCTAGCTAAACAAATCAGTTAGATACACTAAACAATAATAAACCTGCAAGGTCATAAAGTATAACAAATATCTCTAAAAGAGATAGCACAATCATCTAACAAAGGATGAATCATAACAAGGCAAGCCTCATATCATCAGCAACTCAAATAAACAAAGGGTATGAATATCCCAAAACAAGCAAAAAGGCAAATAACCAGTACCAATGAAGGTAACACAAGTTCCACAAGGTAACTTCTATACAACGTGTGGCTCAAAAAGACCAACACCGAAGAACGATACCTAGGGAATATACATATCAATGAAACATCAAAAAATTTGCACGTGCTCAGTACTGTATAAACAAGGATCCATGAGCCCAGATACTCCAAACCCAATAACACTGGAGCGGTGATGAATGACGAACTCCGAAAGCGATACAATAGGGAAACAACCCCGAAGGCACAAACCCAAAGGTACAAACCCGAAGGTAACATACATGAGGGCAACATGCCCGTAGGCAACAAAGCTGAAGGAGACAGTCCGAAGAAACTATCCCAAAGGCAACAAACCATAGTAGTGAAGGTCCGGAGGCCCAGTACTGGACACCAATAACTGGCAGAATGTGTCACAACTCTCGAAAAGGAACCCGAAAAGTATTAACGTGAGTCCCATAACCACCCGTTCGTACTAAACGGTTTACTATCCGATAGTCAATTTCACACTCAAAGCAGTACAAAGTTTACCTCATCTCATCGGTAAACCAGACCAAAGGTCAAAACAATCGATCGAATAGGTTAGGGATTAATCGGAAACATAAACGCACGGATTCATGGCCCGTGTTTTACTTAACCATTTACTCTCCTTTCTACTCTGCTCGAAGTGCGAAATTGCATGTGTGTTTTAAATAGAATTTATAAATTAGAGAAGTGAGCTTTTAATACGATTTGAAGAGATCATTTTATAAAAACCCGTGTATGAAATCAAAAAGGAATCATCAAAGTCAAATATGCATAAATAGCTAATTGGAATGAACACGCGTCGATTAAATTTGGAAAACCAAGAAAAATAGGCAAATTGGCAAAAGGCAGCAGATTCAGATGTCTGAAATAGGTGGTTCAGACGTCTGAATTTGGAAAATTAAATGTTTTCCAGAACCTAATTCAGACGTCTGAACCAATTGTTTCAGACGTCTGAAATAGGCGTTTTTAGCCTATTTCCCTTCTGTTTGAAATTCAGCCAATTCAGAAGTCTGGAATTTTGATTCAGATGTCTGAATACTGGGGAATATAATTTCCTAGTATAATATTCAGATGTCTGAAAATGAGGATTCAGACGTCTGAATCCTATTGTTTAGGCATTTCCTGAACCTGGGCCATTGATGACCAAAACAAATCAAAAGCAATCGGATGAGCGATGATTACAGACTTACGTCAACAACTGCCCAACCTTAACGACTCACCCAAACACTCCGAACAACATAAACATCAACCATATGACGATTTCGTAGATTTGGCTTCAAAAATCATAAATTGGCAATTTCACCGAATCAATCCAAATCGAAAGCAAATGAACATGCAATTATGTTAGGAAATTCATTCCTAATAATCCAACATAGTTGTAAACAAAGATGCGAGATAAAAATCTCACCTTTTTACTCAAAAACAAGGATGAGAAGCCCAATTGCAAAGAAAAGACCAACCACTCTCGACTTAAACTCTACAAGCATCAATCTAAGATCAAAACAAGTATTTCCTAAGTTAGGTTTAGGAAACTTTCTGAAATTGGAGGAAGAAAGAGTTGGAGAAGATGAAGAGAGGGCTTACCAATAGCTTCTCTTGGATTATAGAGCAAGAATTTGAGTTTGCAAAGTAAAATAGGGTTTGGAATTTCTACTTCCCATTCTTTTCGCCCATTTTCAGTCGTGCTAGAGTTAAAGAATTGAAAATGAGTGATTGGAGAAGAGAGGGGACTGAGTTAGGGTATTTAGTTAGCTAGTGGGCTGGACCCAAACCCAAAACCTAACTAGAAAAAGTAGCAAAATTCTACTTACTCCAAACAAATCAAAGCTTATACTCAAAAAGATCGCAAACGCCATTTTGAACTCAATGGAAGTAGTTCCGACTCCCAAATCGACAGTTTGCAAAAAGTATCATTTCAGACCTAAATTCGACTAACGACGCTATATTTAAATAAGACATTTAAATATATAATCGTTAAATATGCGGGTTGTTACAGTTGGGGTTTGGGAAAATAGTTAAAGGGCTGTGGAACATTCTTCTTAACTAGCAAATTCGGGGACGAAATTCTTTTAAGGGGGAGGAATGTAACAACTTGGAATTTTGGATATTTGAAATTGGAATATTAATTGATTTTATGTATTTAAAAGTTAATTTTTAACTTGAAATTCAAATATCACTATTTACTGGATAGTTAAATTATTGAATTTAATTACTAGAAATTTGGTAAAATGTTAAATCAGGAGATTTAAGCTTGTAAAAAATAATTTGAAAGGTTGTAAAATTTATATGGGTAATACTAAAAATAATAGAAGTTTTAAAATTGAATTTAAAAGTTTCATGTTCAGTTTTTAAAATATATCATTTAAGTTAACATTTAAAATAGCCTTCTGAGGTACGGTCTCAGAATTTGATGAAACCAGTTCCATTGGATCCGTAATAGTAATTTATTATCGGATTTCAATTTTCGTAACATTTGGTGTTGTCGTGTGATCGTACGATATATGAATGCACTGATATTTATATTGAAATTTAATATAATAACTGGATCAAAAAAGCTATCTTCTCTAGATCGAATTAAGACTCGAAACCTATTCCATTGCGTTTGGAATAGACGTAATAGTATAAATGCCTAGCGGCATACATCGATAGAAGGTTGAGATTTAAAGCTACGTAAGTCGAGACGGTACAAATTTGAATTTAATTTAAAAATATAAGTATATCCTGGTCAGCTTCAGTTGAAATTAGTTCACTTTATAAGTATTTCCCATCATTTCAAAATCACTGTGGCCATCAACCCTCACGCCAATGTCATTTCTTGTCTTCCTTTTTCTTTTTAAAATCACGAATCTTCATCCGTTTAGCCATTTGAAATCGAACAGAAGAAAAAAAAACCCAAATTGATAGTGTAATAAATCTTGGTCACATTCTCCTTAATTTCAAATCGCGTTCCTTTTTCTTTTTCCTCTTCTACTGACTCGCGATATACGTTAGCTTCTGATAAATCGAGCAGAGGAGGAGAGCTATTTCTTGAAATTAAGCATGAAGAATTTGAGTGGATCATGAGTTGGTCGAACTACACGAGTTTTTAAGGAAGGGCCGACCTCTTCGGTTGTAGGGGAGATAGGTGCTCTCGTGCACGCAGGAAGCCAAGGCGGTGTGGTCGAGATCAGCATCGATTGAGAGAGGCTCAATGAATTCTTGTAGGGGTCAGGCATCGAGTACGATGGAAGTATGCTCGCGTGCAAAGTTGGAAGGCGCGCGGCGAAGAAGGCGGCGAGCGCGTGCGTTGTTGTGATCGCTGTAGCTTGGTCACGTGTTGAGCTCGATGGTAGTGTGCATAGGGAGTTGGTCTGTGGGGTATCATTTTTTAATTTAATTTAAATATATTTATATACATATGCAGATTTTTATATACAAATTCATTAAAGCAAACTATTGTTTTTTATTTATAGAATGAAAAAAATATACTTACAAGTTAGATATTTTCAACAATAAAGTTAATTACTTTTTATTATTGCAGAAAAGAAAAGGGAATTTTTTATAAACATACATATTTTAATATATACATAAATAAATAGAAAATTATATAAGGTTTTAGAGAATGTAAAGGTTTATATAAAATATTAGATTTTTATAACTTATATAGATCATTTTTGTATGTAGTCTGGAAATAAAATAAAATATACATATACACATTTTTAAAATCTACTAATTATTTTTAAATAATGTATTATAGTTATTGATTTTATTAATAAACTTATTTAATTATTTTTTAAGGAAAATTAATTTAGGATTTAATTATTCGTTAAAACTAAATCATTAGTTAAAATTAAATTATTAGCTGAATTAAATTATGAAAGGGAAATTGATTGTTTGATTTGTTCAAATATTACTAAATCATATAATTATTTATACAAGGTCAAAAGTCATAAAGACAAATCGGTTTGGAAATGGATTTGCAAACAAAAATCAAAGGTTAGTAAACCTCATTCAAATTGGATTACCAGTTAATTTAACGAGTTAAAATTTAATTATTGGATTGATTGCTTGAAATGATAATTTATTATTAGTCTTGATGTGATATTATCTATAATATTGTGTATATATATATTGGAGTGATTGATATTCCCGCATTATGTAGCAGATGAGACCTTATGCGCCCCGTATAACAGCAGATGACCCTATATACCGTGATATCACACCTCGAAGTGGAATTAGTATTTTTAAATTATGCTAACATCTGTGCATGTAGGAAAAATAGGTTGGAGGGATCCAACTGGATTCATCAAAAATAATAAAATTTATTTTCACAGTCCGTGATCGTGATTTATTTGGTATCATATGGTAGGTGATGTTGAAAATTGAAGCTATTGAATGCCATGGTTTGACTGAGTATATTTTAGATATTTTGGGATATAAAAAGAAAAGGTATTGGATTTTGGAATGAAAGAAAATGGAAAGAAAGTGAAAAGAAAAGGGTTTCAATGAAATTAAATATGGTTATTTAAATTAAGTAACTTAAAAAATAAACTTTAAGCCAACTCAAAATTTTGGATTAGTAACGGCTAAGGTAAATAAAATAGTTTGAACTTTAAATTTATTAAATTAAGGGAGTTATGTATATGCTAATTATTTATTAATTGCAAAGGTTTGTTAAATTTGAATAAATTTTTGTAATTAGTTGATAGTTAACGATTAAATGAAATGATCTAACCTTTATTAAAGGTCATAAGTGAATTATACTTGCGAATTATTAGTTGATCCTAGATTTTTAATTAGAATAAAATAAAATGGTTTGTAATTGGATTAATGATAGTTAAAACATGATTTGAAAGTAATTAGTTCTGTTGTAAGTAAAATAATGAATTATGTGACTAGTTAATCTAGTCAATGAATTGTTTAAATTGGAATAACATGAAATGAACGGTTAAATATAAAATGTAAGATGTTTTATTTGAATAGATATTGTGATGGGATTTTTTATGTGAATGTGGATATTTTGAAATTGAATTGTTTTGTTAGAAACAATTTGGCTTAAAAGATGGCGTTTGGATTTGAATTAGTGATAACACTTAGATATCCGAAACCACTTTGATTATAACTACTTTAAATCTTTACGGGTGATATGGAGAACCAAATAGGCTGGAATTAAATAAATTAAGTAAATCCAACTATTTTCGAATAAGTGACAACACTTAGATATTTATTTAAATAATAGGTTGGCAACAATGGTTGGTCATAGCAAGATAAGTACTTGTAATGTTCGACGAGTTACCTTTGTATTTAAAGACATTTTTACAGCTCTAGTATTTCAAATTAAAGTGGTTTACTCACGCTGATTTCCAGCCTGACTTGGGTGCTACATTATTGTAGTGCTTGGGTCAGACGGAGCTCTATAGATTTTCAGGTTAGGATGTTTAGAGCTCAGGGGAAAAGTTGGATGGCAGTGACGTATTGAGGATTATTCCCTATGTAGGCGGTATTCAGAGACAAGTTGTTACAACCGTCCAAATTCATTGTACTCAGATATATTGTACGTATATTGATAGTTACATCTTTTCTTGTGTAAATGTTGTTATTTTATATTATATTTTGTACAGCTCCATTTGTGAGATTCTGATGTTGTTTTCTTTTTCTTCTTCTACCTATTTCTTTCTTTCTTTACGGTCTGGTATTTCCAGCATTTGATTGTTCGGGAAGTAATACAACGGACGTATTAATGTCAACTTTCGGTGGTCGAAAAACTGGGTCGTTACAAGGCAACAATATGTACAATACTGTTTAAATTTAAATCGTCTTCAAATCGAAACTCAGATATTTGACTTCCTATCGAGGCATGCCGCTACGCGTGTATATTGTTATATCTTTATTCTGAATGCAATGATAAAGGTTCAGAGTCCTAACTCGATCGTATGGAGAAGATATGAAACGACCCAACTTCCAAACACCAGGAAGTCGTATCGCTAATAAGAAAGAAAGGGATAGAAAGAGAAAGAAAGAGAAGAAATAAGAAACACATCAGAATCTAAACAGCGGAATGAATAAATTATGTAACATAAAATATTACATAGTTTACAACCACTATCAGAGTACACAGATAATACAACACATACTAGACAGTTATAAACACCTGTCTAGTATTTACAATATAATACAATTTATAGACAACACAGATCACACAGCGGAATACTACATATCTAACGAAGAAGCCTCTTGCTCCATTGCCCCTCCAATATTCGTCAAAGCTAACCTGAATCCCTTGGCTACTCGTAAAAATTTGAGTACCCAAGAGTTTATGAAAACAAAAGATAAACTCCGGGTCAGACATGGGTCTGGTGTGAGTAACAGGTTAAAGTTGCTTAATATTCAAAATCCTTTTGAAAAGAAAGGTATCACGTAAGACTTCCCACACATAAACATGGAAAAGTTTTTACCTTACGCTATCCAAAACATTTGATAGGAAATCAAGTGATATTATAATAGGTCTAGGGTTTTCAAGTAAATATGAAATAGCCGAAATTGTTACATTTATCAAATTCCAGCTACTAGCCACAAAAGTGGGTAATACAATCAAAACAGTTGGCACTTATTGGATTTTGGATTCCATACACTGCCAGGGATACTGGGTACCGCCCGTCACAGTACGTGGCCTAGATCAACGTACCGAGGAGTACGCCCGCTCCCCTGCAACACAAGGCCGGACCCATTCCTTACTGAACAGTTCCGAACAAGACAACCCCGTAGTTGGCGCGCGATTCCAACTGCCCACACAGCCGAATAAAGAGGGACCTCTAGACAGGGATCAATCTTGCTCTCCAGTGGGAGCTACCCACGAAGCCTTGCTACAGCTCCCCTATTTTAGCCATTCCTGGTTGATGAGGCTTGTGGCTACGATTACCTTTATATGACATATTTCTTAGAATGCTCATCGTCCACCTGACGATGTTCTGAAAGCATTCAATCCATACAAGTTCGTTCCGGGTACGAACGAAGCCGAAGGCATTATCTCGTTACACTCAATTTTGGAATCACCCTCAGAGTTAACGACAATAACCCTTGCACTCTGGATCTCCATCTCGAATCTATAAGTACTCTTCCGTCAAACTCATTACGGAATCACCCACATAGTTAACGACGATAACCCTTACACCTCGAGTCTTCACTCTTAACATATGATGCATGACCTATCGTTAATTTGGATCGATGTGGTTTTCGGATATCCAAATATGGAAACCCGATCCCGGTCTCATCGAAATCCAAAGCGTGTCTTTTAGGTCCAAGTTGTTTTAGTGTTTAAAACAATTCAATAGCATTATCTACATACATAAAGATAGATAATTCATAGATCCACAACAGATAATTATCATTATCATAACATCAAATAATCCATACTATCACTATCAAAGATAATTAATATCATCATCACAATGCAACCAATGCATCCATATCAATCAACATAACTAATCTCATTTCTGAGATTCAAACCATTCAAGGTAACCAATCACAACTATCTATAAGCAAAGACTTATAATCATACCATCTATAATCAATTTAAATTGAATTAAATTAATTAAATCATCTTTAATTAATTTAAAATTAATTGAATTAATTACTTGCACAATATAAATCTTGCTTACATCATCATTAATTAATTACAAATTAATTAATTGATTAACCTCTAATTAATCACCTTAATTAATCACCCTTGATTAATTATCCTTTAATTACAATCAATTAATTATCCTTTAATTAATTTCACAAATTAATTACCTTTAACCAAAATCAGTAATTAACCTTTAATTACTTCATTCATTAATTAACTATAATTAATTACATTTATCCTTAATTAACTACAATTAATTAATTTCCCTTAATTACTTATTAATGATTAATTAATATTAATTAATCAATCTTAATTACATTATAATTATATTAATTAATGATCTTTATTTAAATAATTATCTTATTTAAATTAATTACATTAGGTAATGTAACAGCCCGATATTTTCAGCCATTCGCATCCGCACATGTCGGACTTGAATTGCTCAAAATACCGTGTTGTAAATAAATTTGGAGCAAATGAAATACAATCACAGAAGCACAGACACAGAAATATCAGAATAACTCGCAGCGGAAATTAAAAATACCATAGTAGTTCATGAGGCTACTATAACAAACTCTCAAAACATAATACATAATATTAGCCTGAAACATATACAATAGAAATCTCAAATACATAGAAGTTTATAAATACCAGAGCTGAAATAGAACAACAGAAACTGAAAGGAAATAGATAACTAGACAAGCAGAATCTCCAGCGATTCCTAGCTCCAGAAAAGATATCCAAAGCTAAGCTGTAAATACTCAGGCTGACCCGAGCGTAAAGTAAAAGACAAAACACTCGAGTCAGGACAATATATGCTTATATAATGTAAACTAACTCAAGTGAACTGTAGTAGAAATGCACTATAACTTAAAGGATGTTTGGGATCGCCCATCCTTTAAGAATCAGTTAAACTATAAATTTTACATCCCGTGGTTAAAATTTCAAAATGGTATTTTATACCTCAAACTCAAATGGCATTTTAAAATTCAATATCATTCAAAATTGATTTCAAAATATCAAAAATATAATATCTTTCAAACCACACTCATTTTTATTTAATTTAAATACCATTACAAAACACATTTCAAAATAGTTTATATTTCAAAACAAATTACTTCATTTTAAATCATAAAATGATGTTATTATATTTAATAATTAAATTATTAAATTTACAAAATTTTAGTCTTTCAAGATTCATTTATCCACTTAATTTATTAAAACAGATGAAAATTCAACTTTCGCAGCATTTAGAAATTGCTACGGAAAGTTACATTCAAAACAGTTCAATTTAATAAAAGATAGCATTTGTAAAGGTTGTAATAGGGTTACATTAGTTTCAAATAAAACTTAGTTAAATTCAACAATTATAACATTTACAAAAATGCTATGATAGCCTTTAATTAAACTTAGCCATTTGGTTCATTATTATAAACTACAGCATTTACAAATGCTGTATTATCATTTACATTAGAATTAATAGCATTTCAGAAATGCAGTTAATTAACTTCAAGTATTCAATATAATTTTACAAACAATTATATTTTTATTTAAATCATTTTTAGCTTATAAAATCATATAATTTCACTTTTAAAACAGTCATTCAAATACCCTTATATTCATGATTTTATAAAGTTAAATCTCCATTAAAAAATCAAAATTTAATAATATTCACTTATTAAATTCCAACATTAAATTTTAAATTAATTATATTAAATTTAACTTAACATTTAAGTTTAAAATTTTCAAATATAACTTAATTTAATTTTTATTTACTTAACTTAAAATTCACTTTTAGACCAAATTCATAAATTTCCAATTTTAGTTATATTTCCAAATTTCAACCTAAATATTCATTCATTTCACATTTTAACTTTATTCAAAAATTGATATATTATAAAATCATTTTTAAATTCATTTAATTCAAAATATCATAAATTTATCATATTTTCATATTTAATTTAAATTCCATTTATCACCAAATTCTAGTTTCCAAAATAACTTACATTTCAGATTTTCTAATTTTACCATTTTTTTATTTCACTTATAAATTTCAGAAAATCAATAATGCTTTAAAAAAATCATTTTTAATCAAATTTAAATCAAAATATTATAATATTTACATTTCTAAAATAATTTAAAATTTTTAGAAAAACATATTTTAACAATAGGTCTGTATTTCATTTTCTAGCCTAGATGAAGTGATACGGGTAATATATCGTTTCAACCCGTAATTTAAAAAGAAAACCGGGTTTGATCATTTCAAACCCGCAATCCCAAGTAAAATAAAATAATTGAAAATCATTCAGGCCTATCATTTCAGCCCATAACGATTTTCTCCTATTCTAAATTCCGTTCGGGTATGTTTCATTTCAACCCATAGTGATTCTAGTCTACAGGGAACTTGCAGTGTGATAAACTGATGAAAATAATAGAATAGCATGAAATAACAGTAACATATGGTATAACAAGTGTAAATATAGGTGTGAACTTCATATGAATATAATATAGCAGTTATAACCGGATGATATGCATTTACAGATTCAGGTGATGTCAGTTTATCACTATATAAGTACATATTAGTCTGGTGAGATTTACTCACTGTTTTGAGCTGATGACACAACGACGAATTGCACAACGGGATCTACACAAGCACAAAAGCATGATAAAGATACGAAATGGAGGAGCCAAGGATTAATTCCCTTGAATACAAATCAAACAAACAATATAACAATTATAAGGTTTCAGACCAAAAATACGATAAACGATGCTAGAAATTAAGGAACAACAATTAATCAAACACTTGCACTTGCTTCCACCATCACTATGCTCAGCCTATAGGGTGATAAGGTACTGCCATGGGGTGTATTTGGTCAGGTATGGGTCATATATGGTCTGCCTAGCAAGGGTAGTGAAGGTATGGAAGTTGCTATGTATGAAAATACAAGTACAAGGCAAACAAGTGGATTTTTGTGCAATTTCAAGCATCGGGCAAGGCTACAAATGGCATGGCCAGACCTGCTGGAGGCTAGGAGATGGTGTGGAAGTGGTTTTGGTTCAGATATGAGCTGGAGAAGGTGGTGCAAAGGGCGGCTAAGGGTGCGGTGAAGTGGTGGAAGTTACAAGTTGTGAATACAAAGGGTTTAAGGCAAATAAGTGGCTTTTGTGCAACCATGGCTCAACCAAAGGACCATCGGGCTCGGCCCCTACACGGTGAAGGTCATGTGGGGTCTGGAGTGTGGGCCAAAGGTGTGGACGGACTGGCGGCGGCGGCCAAGGAGGTGGTTTAGGTGAAAAATGAAGGGTATGTGCATAAATGGTTCGGCTAGGCTGAACAAGTGGAGTGTTTGCATAAACTTTGGTGGATCTAGACATAGATGACCATGGCATGGCTTGGTCAGTGGGCTGGAGGAGATGGTGACCTGATGTGGTGATGGTGGAGGCGGCTATGGTGGTGGAGGAGCAAGGCCGAACCTATGATGAAGAAGAACAAGTGCAAAAACCATGAATTCAAGCATAAACAAATGGAAAAAGGAAATAAAGTTTACCAAACTTTCTTCAAAAGCTATGGCCGAAATTTTTTCTTCAGGAATGAGAAAAATGTTTACGTGAATGATAAAAATGATAGTCGGCTGAAAGAAATGAGAAGTAATGGCCAATTGAATGAAGAGTTAAGTTAAAATGTGAAAAGGTGGAAGATAAAAGGCCTTAGGAAAATCAAAAGTCAAAACCTTTTCAAATTTCTCTTAATTTCTTTATATAAGTTTTAAATTACTGAAAATATATTAATTTAAGTTTAAATTTCTAAAATGAAACAAAATATAAAATAAAATGAAATAAATAATAATTATATACGATAAAAATAAGAAAATAGCTCAGAAAATGCACAGTAGTCAAGAAAAATTGGAAATAAACAGAATAAATTTTGGAAAATTTATATGGACATGGAAAATAATTATAAATAAAGATAATAACATAAAATAAAAATTTATTCTAAAAATAAATAAATAAAATTTAATTAAATATAATTTATATGAAGAAAATTGCAGAAAAATAGAAAACAACCTTTAAAAATAGAAAATAAATGCAATAAGCTTTGGAAAAATTCAAACATCACTTTGAAAATATTTAAAAGGCAAAAATATATGTAACATAACATATAATACAAAATTTAATAATATATGACAAATAAAAATATTATTTATATCATTTAAAATAAACAATATTGCTAAATAAATCAAATTACACTCATTATTGAAATATACATAACTTTCACGGTTTATCTCCGTTTCCAACGAAACGAAAAGCAGTATTCAAGTTATTAAATATATTTTCATAATAAAAGATAAAATTTAAGAATTTAAATATTTAAATTTTAAATTTAAAAAATCAAAATTTGACCCAAATTGAACAAAATCGACATTTTTGGAAAATATTCAATTTATACCAGTTTGAAATTATAATTCACATAATAATCAAAGTTTATATTTAAAATGAAAAGTTTGAAATGGAACCAGTAAAAAAATTTAAAAATGAAATAAAGTCAAAATTAAGATATACATAAAAATCTAGGGTTGTTACACTCTCCCCCACTCAAATCTTTTCGTCCTCGAAAAGGAAGGAAGTGGAGAAACAACTAGAAAGAGAAATAGGTTGGAAGACATTCGAAAGAAGGTAGGGAGAAAGTGTCTAGGAGGAAAAGCAGGTTGAAAGACAAGGATGAACCATTATTTAAACCATTATACATTTCAATTAAAATTTCATAATATTTTAAACATTTTATAATATGATGAATAGTCATTTGATTCAAATCTGATGGTTCAAAGTAAATAATTTTTAAACATTTTAAAATCTTTAGAAGGGAAAATAAACGATCAAAATATTTTTATATAGTACTTTATCAAGATACTTTTATCAAAATACTTTTATAACTCGATGTCTTAACAAGTTTATCCTCGTTCCTATAGATTCTGGCAGTGCGTTGATCAGGCGCAAAGCAAGACTTCTCCAGGTACTTAGTAGACTTGTTTCAACACCCAGTGAAAATACTTGAAAAATCATTTAAAATAGATATGGAAAGTACAATCCAAACAAATCAACCAAACCGAAACAGTTGTCTAACCATGGATCGCAGATACACAATGGTTACGCCTGGATCCCTTAGGAAACAATCTGTATCCGTAAGCTTTCTCAGCCGTGCGAGTTACGCCATGATGACGAGTAGAATGCAGGATACACAATGGTTACGACTGGATCCCCCAGGAAACAATCCGTACCCTTAGGCAAGACTCAGCCAGGCACTTGCGCTACTCTTCGCGACCTACACAGATTGCAAGATACACAATGGTTACCCCTGGATCCCCTAGGAAACAATCCGTACTCCTAGGCAAGACTCAGCCAGGCAGTTGCGCTATGCTGTCGCGATCATAAGACCATGGGGATCGCCGTGGAATTCGATGGACACTCGAGTATCATATCCGAAAAACCAAAATCAAAGAGAGAGAATAATATCGATAGAATGAATCCACAGTGTTGCCACAAAGCGGATATCAAGCAGAAGGCACTTTCCATATCTTTACTTCGAAAATATGTATCATATAGTACCCTTCAAAATCACTTTCAAATATCATACTTATATAAAGTCCATTTTATATAAGATTTCATTTCAAATCAAATACTTTCCAAAATAATAGTATATCAAATCACAATTATATAAATTTCAATTATATAAGATTTCATTTTTCAAAATTGAGTACCTTTTCAAATCAACAGTTCTCAAATCAATGGTTTACTTATACAAATCATTTTTATATAAGTTCGATAGCTCCCAAATCAAGTATTAAATAAAACAGGTTCTAAATTTTATTTCATTTCAATAGTATTTCAGTTTAAAAATCATATATGATTTCACCAAATCATTTCTTTCAAGTTATACATATTCAGTTTCAAAATTTCTTAAAACAATAGGTTTAGAAAATAATCCAAATTTCCAAATCAACAAAATTTAGGTCAAATAAATTCATTTCCATTTCAAACATGTATTCACTTCAAAAGTCATAATACTTTCAAAGTTATGAATCTTTCGAAACCAAAATACTTGAAATCATTTCACTTTGAAAATCATAACATTTTGAAATCATACATTTGAAATCATAAAACATGCCCTTAATTGATTACATTTCAATTTTTTTTTCAATTAAACCAAAATCTAAAATTTCCAATTTAATTCAATTCAAACCATCAGTTTCAATTTAGTTTTCCAACAAAACTATTTCAAATATTATCAATTTCAAATATAGATTTGATTTACAAAATAAACTATTAAATCTTAAATATGTTTCAAGGCTTAAATACCATATTTCAAAACTAAATTTCATAATTTCATATATCTCAAATTTTACTTCGTTATTACTTAGTGTTGAGATATTTATTTCATAAATCCATTATTTTTAAATAAACTCAAATTACAGGTAAACCAAATATCCTTTCATACTAATATAAGCTTCAATTATTCATTTATCAAAATCAATGGTTTTCAAAATCATCTTATACTTACATAAAGTTTATCTTATATAAGGATCAAAATTTTCAAAAAAATAAATTTCGCTGCATGAAATGCCATATGGGATTGAACATCTTTGCTTACTAAAAGATTTTTAATTAAGAACAGTTTTGTATATAAAATAGTTTGTATAAAAAATAGAATAAAATAGTTAGTTTAAGATGAAAAAAAAAATGGTTTTGAAAAATGGTTTTAAATTTGATAGTAGTTTTTCATAAATGAAAATTTTCAATTAAATTACAAAGATATCCAACCCAACAACTTTCAATTTCAACATCAAGTATATAAGGATATAAGATGTACATATGTCATCATTTTGCAACATTACATTCGATCGCTCGCTCGATCACACATATTCGCTTTCGAACTAGTATTATCCATTCGACTTCCCTAATGCGGACTTCGATATGGTTTCTCGACTAGAAGCCATCAGTCTCCTTGCATAGCCATATACTATGATAGAGAATTCTAGAATCAAGCCAAAAATCCGTATCAAATATTCGCCATCAAGAATCAAATGAAAAATCCTAACACGAAATGGTGTAATTCACCTCGAACTTGTGTACTTAAACTTGGATCAGATTAATTATGCGAATAAAACAACATACGTACAACTTATGTACCTATTCCAACTTGTTAAATAAATAGTTTTATAAAGATGTTACTAAGTTAAAACATTTAAAACCAAAATTTTCTCAAACATTTGAAGACTAATTTTTATCCAAATCATTTCAAAACTAAATTTCATATTAGTATAATTCAAAATAGTCTTATTTATTTACTTAACAAAACAGTTTCAACTTATAAAAAACCATATTATTTCATACTTGAAACATACAAACTACACTTATATTCTTTATCAAATAACTTAAACCTTTCAAATATGTTAGCTTTGAAAAGTTAACCCTGATTTGGAAGTGCTAGAATCTTAAAAATAGTTGAAGGAATCATATTTTCAAATCCAAGAGTTGGAAATCAACACTAAATCAGTGAACCAATTTCAAAAGATAGTGTTACACCAAAACAAATCTGAATCTCGAGGACTGAACACCGGCTTACTTTAAATCATTTCAAATGTGTGTGTGTATATATATATCTTTCGAATATCAAACCATACTTCAAAATCAAAAATCAAAATTGGTTTCACAAATCACTCGCATAGCAAAGCTACTACAGTGGCCTCTCCCCCACTCAGAAACTCGAAAATTAATATCGATGATGCATGCATTCATCATCGAAATTATTTTCCAACGACACAAGTGAGTTCTGGACTTTAATTAACTTTGAAAAACTTCTTTGAAATTCCTTCGAAATCATTGAAATTCATTCGAATACATTTGAAACATTTCTTATTTGAAATATATATATATATATATATATATATATATATCTTTAAATCATATTACTATATACATTTTCCAAAATCTTAAAACCGATTTCAAAATACTGGAATTCGATTGCTCGAAATTCAAATTCAAAACCCTTCAGTTATAAATCATTTTTGTATAAATCAAGTTCTTATAAAATTTTCAAAATTTCAAATTCTTTCGAAATTTCAAATTTTCATTTTTGAAAGGTATATAATCCTTATCGAAAACATTTCACTTTTATATACAAAATATGGTCATCCTTAATAATTTCGATGTATGCACAATTTCAAAATACAACCAAACACAAATTTCCAAAGGATGATTCAAGGAAGGATTTCAAACAAACAAAGATTCAAAATTAGAGGAACTCTAATCAAATAGAATTCTAGTTCGAAGATAAACTCAAACGAAGATGAGATAATTTAATTACCAAATAGAGGATAGATAAGCCTATATAAATCGCGGGCGAACTTAACCGATCAACCGAGACTTTATGAATATAATCAATACAGAAATCTAAGGCAAATCGACCTTCGATCGCCAGAGATAGAATCCGAGTAAAGCAGGAGATAGATAGCATCGACATCCGAGGATACAAAAATCTTCAATGATTCAATGCCAATTGTAAAGGAGTTTCACCCCTTTACAAATCATTAAAAGATTTACGAAATCACCGCTCTTTAGAGAGGTCATTCCAAAGTAGAGTTACAGAATGCTCCAAAATCCAAAAGGAAAAATGGGGGAAAACAAGACTGGATCCTAGAACAAGTGGGAGTGTTCCAAAGTTCAAGGAATCCTAGTCGATAAGAATCTTAACCAAAAGATTTCTAACAAGGTGGATAACGAAGAGATGAAGTTTAGAAAATCTTGATTTCGAAATAAGAACATTTTTAAACCAAAATAATCTTTGAAAAATCTTTTAAAAATCATTTTATACTTCGAAAATACGTTCTCTCACAAAGAAAGAATCCTGAGATTGATTTCACTCATTCTAGGGTATTTCTACCCTATCTCTAATGAGTTTTTGCTCCGCAGGCTAAGGTTTGCCTAAAAACCAAAGCTCTGATACCAACTGTAACGCGCCACGCCAGTGGGGTAACGCCCACCGTAGCATACATTGGCACATGTGTTCTGCCGTTACGGCCAGCCTCTCGACTGCACCACCAACCCTCGTGGGGACATGTAGGAGTAAGAGTCAACCGTTCGCTACCAAACAAGGAAGCGAGAACCCCTTATCATGCTGCACCCTCCAAGTGCAATGGCAGACACACATGTCGGACTTGAATTGCTTAAAATACCGCGTTGTAAATAAATTTGGAGCAAATGAAATACAATCACAGAATCACAGACACAGAAATATCAGAATAACTCGCAGCGGAAATTAAAAATACCATAGTAGTTCATGAGGCTACTATAACAAACTCTCAAAACATAATACATAATATTAGTCTGAAACATATACAATAGAAATCTCAAATACATAGAAGTTTATAAATACCAGAGCTGAAATAGAACAACATAAACTGAAAGGAAATAGATAACTAGACAAGCAGAATCTCCATCGATTCCTAGCTCTAGAAAAGAAATCCAAAGCTAAGCTGTAAATACTCAGGCTGACCCGAGCGTAAAGTAAAACACAAAACACTCAAGTCAGGACAATATATGCTTATATAATGTAAACTAACTCAAGTGAACTGTAGTTGAAATGCACAATAACTTAAAGGATGTTTGGGATCGCCCATCCTTTAAGAATCAGTTAAACTATAAATTTTACATCCCGTGGTTAAAATTTCAAAATGGTATTTTATACTTCAAACTCAAATGTAATTTCAAAATTCAATATCATTCAAAATTCATTTCATAATATCAAAAATATAATATCTTCCAAACCACATTCATTTTTATTTAATTTAAATACCATTACAAAACACATTTCAAAATAGTTTATATTTCAAAACAAATTACTTCATTTTAAATCATAAAATGAAGTTATTATATTTAATAATTAAATTATTAAATTTACAAAATTTTAGTCTTTTAAAATTCATTTATCCACTTAATTTATTAAAACAGATGAAAATTCAACTTTCGCAGCATTTAGAAATTGCTACGGAAAGTTACATTCAAAACAGTTCAATTAAATAAAAGATAGCATTTGAAAAGGTTGTAATAGGGTTACAATAGTTTCAAATAAAACTTAGTTAAATTCAACAATTATAACATTTACAAAAATGCTATGATAGCCTTTAATTAAACTTAGCCATTTGGTTCATTATTATCAACTACGGCATTTACAAATGTTGTATTATCATTTACAATAGAATTAATAGCATTTCAGAAATGCAGTTAATTAACTTCAAGTATTCAATATAATTTCACAAACAATTATATTTTTATTTAAATCAATTTTTGCTTATAAAATCATATAATTTCACTTTTAAAACAGTCATTCAAATACCCTTATATTCATGATTTTATAAAGTTAAATCTTCATTCAAAAATCAAAATTTAATAATAATTCACTTATTATATTCCAACATTAAATTTTAAATTCATTATATTAAATTTAACTTAACATTTAAGTTTAAAATTTTCAAATATAACTTAATTTCATTTTTATTTACTTAACTTAAAATTCACTTTTAAGCCAAATTCATAAATTTCCAATTTTAGTTATATTTCCAAATTTCAACCTAAATATTCATTCATTTCACATTTTAACTTTATTCAAAAATCATTGATATATTATAAAATCATTTTTAAATTCATTTAATTCAAAATATCATAAATTTATCATATTTAATTTAAATTCCATTTATCACCAAATTCTAGTTTCCAAAATAACTTACATTTCAGATTTTCTAACTTTACCACTTATTTATTTCACTTATAAATTTCATAAAATCAATAATGATTTACAAAAATCATTTTTAATCAAATTTAAATCAAAATATTATAATATTTACATTTCTAAAATAATTTAAAATTTTTAGAAAAACATATTTTAACAACGGGTCTGTATTTCATTTTCTAGCGTAGATGAAGTGATACGGGTAATATATCATTTCAACCCGTAATTTACAAAGAAAGCCGGGTTTGATCATTTCAAACCCGCAATCCCAAGTAAAATAAAATAATTGAAAATCATTCAGGCCTATCATTTCAGCCCATAACGATTTTCTCCTATTCTAAATTCCGTTCGGGTATGTATCATTTCAACCCATAGTGATTCTAGTCTACAGGGAACTTGCAGTGTGATAAACTGATGAAAATAATAGAATAGCATGAAATAACAGTAACATATGGTATAACAAGTGTAAATATAAGTGTGAACTTCATATGGATATAATATAGCAGTTATAACCGGATGATATGCATTTACAGATTCAGGTGATGTCAGTTTATCACTATATAAGTACATATTAGTCTGGTGAGATTTACTCACTGTTTTGAGCTGATGACACAACGACGAATTGCACAACGGGATCTACACAAGCACAAAAGCATGATACAGATACGAAATGGAGGAGCCAAGGATTAATTCCCATGAATACAAATCAAACAAACAATATAACAATTATAAGGTTTCAGACCAAAAATCGATAAACGATGCTAGAAATTAAGGAACAACAATTAATCAAACACTTGCACTTGCTTCCACCATCACTATGCTCAGCCTATAGGGTGATAAGGTACTGCCATGGGGTGTATTTGGTCAGGTATGGGTCATACATGGTCGGCCTAGCAAGGGTAGTGAAGGTATGGAAGTTGTTATGTATGAAAATACAAGTACAAGGCAAACAAGTGGATTTTTGTGCAATTTCAAGCATCGGGCAAGGCTACAAATGGCATGCCAAAACCTACTGGAGGCTAGGAGATGGTGTGGCAGTGGTTTTGGTTTAGGTATGAGTTGGAGAAGGTGGTGCAAAGGGCAGCTAAGGGTGTGGTGAAGTGGTGGAAGTTACAAGGTGTGAATACAAAGGGTTTAAGGGAAATAAGTGGCTTTTGTGCAACAATGGCTCAACCAAAGGACCATTGGGCTCGGCCCCTACAAGGTGAAGGTCAGGTGGGGTCTGGAGTGTCGGCCAAAAGTGTGGAGGGACTGGTGGTGGCGGCCAAGGAGGTGGTTTAGGTGAAAAATGAAGGGTATGTGCATAAATGGTTCGGCTAGGCTGAACAAGTGGAGTGTTTGCATAAACTTTGGTGGATCTAGTCATAGATGACCACGACATGGCTTGGTCAGTGGGCTGGAGGAGATGGTGACCTGATGTGGTAATGGTGGAGGCGGCTATGGTGGTGGAGGAGGAAGTCCGAACCTATGATGAAGAAGAACAAGTGCAAAAACCATGAATTCAAGCATAAACAAATGGAAAAAGGAAATGAAGTTTACCAAACTTCTTCAAAAGCTATGCCCGAAATTTTTTCTTCAGGAATGAGAAAAATGTTTACATGAATGATAAAAATGATAGTCGGCTGAAAGAAATGAGAAGTAATGGCCAATTGAATGAAGAGTTAAGTTAAAATGTGAAAAGGTGGAAGATAAAAGGCCTTAGGAAAATCAAAAGTCAAAACCTTTTCAAATTTCTCTTAATTTCTTTATATAAGTTTTAAATTACTGAAAATATAATAACTTCAGTTTAAATTTCGAAAATGCAACAAAATATAAAATAAAATTAAATAAATAATAATTATATACGATAAAAATAAGAAAATAGCTCAAAAAATGCACACTAGTCAAGAAAAATTTGAAATAAGCAGAATAAATTTTGGAAAATTTATATGGACATGGAAAATAATTATAAATAAATATAATAACATAAAATAAAAATATATTCACAAAATAAATAAATATAATTTAATTAAATATAATTTATATGAAGAAAATTGCAGAAAAATAGAGAACAGCCTTTAAAAATAGAAAATAAATGCAATAAGCTTTGGAAAAATTCAAACATCACTTTGAAAATATTTAAAAGACAAAAATATATGTAACATAACATATAATACAAAATTTAATAATATATGGCAAATAAAAATATTATTTATATAATTTAAAATAAACAATATTGCTAAATAAATCAAATTACATTCATTATTGAAATATACATAACTTTCACGGTTTATCTCCGTTTCCAACGAAACGAAAAGCAGTATTCAAGTTATTAAATATATTTTAATAATAAAAGATAAAATTTAAAAATTTAAATTTGAAATTTAAAAAATCAAAATTTGACCCAAATTGACCAAAATCGACATTTCAGGAAAATATTCAATTTATACCAGTTTGAAATTATAATTCACATAATAATCAAAGTTTATATTTAAAATGAAAAGTTTGAAATGGAACCAGTAAAAAAATTTAAAAATGAATTAAAGTCAAAATTAAGATATACATAAAAATCTAGGGTTGTTACAGGTAATTAATCTCAATTAAACCATAATTATTAATCATCTTTGATTAATTACATTTAGTAATTAATTACCCTTAATTACTTATCAAATTAATTACTCCTTAATTAATTTCTTTAGTTAATCCCTTGATTAATTATAAAGTAATTTAATCTAAATTACTTTCACAATTCCATTATTATATATTAATTACATCCAGTAATTATCTCTAATTACTATACTGAGTAATCCCAATAATTACATCAAGTAATTACTATCAAATACCATTTCTAAAACGCTGGCAAGATTCAGTCTTAAAATGTCGGGAAAAATTCACAATATACAGGGTAAAATGTTGTTCAAAAGTTTGGTTTAGTATATTGCTACAGTGTTTTGCTACAGTACGAATTTTGCTACAGTGTTTTCAGGATTTTGCATACTAAACCTAAAATACAAAAATTTATACTGGGTATTTTTACAAGTTAAGCATCTGTTTAACAATAAATACTTATTAACAAATCTTGTAAAAGAAGGCCCTAAAACGCCTTATGATGGCTAAAACGGGCATAAGTACATGACTTAAGTTAATCAGTAATTACTGTTTCCCGATGCTATTCTTAACCCATATTCAGTATTTTTAATTTAGCATGTATTCCTTAAAATTACGAACACATGAGAACACACATATAGAGTAGGAGTAATTCAACACATAATTAAACTAGCCTGCCATTCAGGCTTATATTACACAATATATTACAAAATAAAAACTTACAGAAATAAAAACTTACAGAACACAGCAAAATATAAACCAGAAGAAACAGCCTTCTTCTTCAGTACACACTTATTTATTACACACTATTTATTAATGGCAGAAAGCTTGAAGTAGAGAAGAGGATGGATGGTATTGAGTCTGCCTTCTTCAAATGAAATGCCTCCTATATATAGTTGAGGATGGACATGAACTTCGGATTCCAAATGCTTCAGATCCGGAAAAGCATCTTCTTACTTTATTAAAGTAGTAGGTAGAATAGGTTACCTGTCTCTAATATGGCCACCTATCTTCAATTATTAAAGTTTCTGGCCACCTGTTAAAAGCTTTCTAATCTAGCACCATTTTAGCTTTGTTTTTTCCCACATTGTGGGCCTCCTTCTCAGGTTTGTCAAATATTTCGGCAAAGTCCTCATCATTTAGATCTGAATAATTATCATCTCCGGTCATGTCCTTTGCCTTTGATGATGCCATTGACGTGTCTGATTTCGTGTCCTCTTTTCCAAGATTTCTTATTAATCTTTTTTCACTTCTGCAATATATGCATAAAGAATATCTTCTTTAGTGGCTGTCCCTTTCTGCATTTTTA
Organism: Allium cepa; assembly: GCA_030765085.1. Lineage (NCBI taxonomy): Eukaryota > Viridiplantae > Streptophyta > Magnoliopsida > Asparagales > Amaryllidaceae > Allium > Allium cepa. Next base: position 946,152,799 of record CM060943.1, on the reverse strand, counting down.
ATTTTCTGATGATATGTTGGAACGTGCTTGGAGCTTCTTTATGTTGAATCACATCTTCCTGCTCCTGATATATCTTTATTTTGTTGCTTATTTCCGATATCATTTCTTGGCCAAATAGTTAACCTGTGCTATTATCAATCCTGGTTAATTTATCCTAAAATTTAGTAAAGAAACATCTTTGCAGACATGGGATTTCCTTTTCAGTATAACCTATTTCAGGTTTCCATTTCCATATCCAACGGATGGAAAATTCAATAAAGAAATATATCGGACTAGATCCAGATATCATAAGATATTGGTCAAGATTATTAAGCTCGGGTGAAACAACAACACATTCAGAATATAATTCTTTTAGTTTTTCAGGGAGAATATCAAGAGGTGGTCCATAATTTGTCCACCATTGGTAGAACCAATTTGGTATAGGACGTTTATAAATTTCCGCACAGATTTTAATGAACCACGAATGCTTCCTTTTATTATTTTCATAAAGGAATACTTTATTTAGTGCTTCCACATAATCCCAATAATTATACTTGATAGTACCTACCTTTTTATCAGGTAAAAACATTTCCTTTTCTTTAAGGGTAGATAGCCCCCATTCTTCTGGCAATATAAGCCTTTTGATAATTATTTTGCTGAAGCTATAAACATTAGGATCTCCTGCATTAAAATGTGTTATTTCACAAGTTTCAAAGGCTTTCAATATTGCCTCATAATATCCTCTTTGTTTATATGTCGTAACAGCAAATGATGCTGTATCTAAATATCTCTGCATTAGGTTCCAGGGATCATTTTCCCTTTTTAGATCATTAAATTCCAAAAGAATTATGACTTCCTTATGAGGATTTTCCGCATATGTGGTTATATTCTCTTCATTTTCTTCATTGCCGGTTATGCTAGCATATGAAGAGGATGTTGTTTGGTTATTAGTTGTTTGGCTATTAGCCTCTTGCCTTTTCTTGAATTCTAAAAATTCCTTATATAGAGGATCATTAGAGCTATTACCTCCTGAATTGGTTAAACTTTTTGTTATCAGCTTTCTGTTACCATGTTGGGCCAGGATATTTCCTCTGCCTCCTCTATAGGGGAAATTACCCCTTCCTCTAGGAATCATCTGCCTGTAAAAATTCACGAGTTAAAAAATCAAGAAGACTATTTTCTTCACCCTTTTTATAAAGGATTTCGAAATCAAAAGGTGCCAAATGAGCCTGCCATCTAGCAAACATTTGTTTTGACACATCATGTTTAAAATCTTTATTAAACATGTATTTAGCAGATTTACAATCAGTTTTTATAATAAAATTTTGATTGTATAAATCATCTTGAAATTTTAAAACACATTTTACAATAGCAAGAATTTCTTTGGCTATAGTTGCATAGTTTTTCTGACTATTAGTCCATTTTCCTGAATGAAATCTAACAAGATATTCTTGTTTTGTTTTTGGGCATATTTGCTTTAAAATTCCTCCAAATCCTATATCCGATGCATCCGTTTCAATTACCTTTTCCCAATTTGGATTTGAAAGCATCAAACAAGGCAAATTCTTTACCTTTTCTTTTATAATTTTAACAGCTTGAGTATGTTGTTCTGTCCATGGTCCTGGATTCTTTTTTAATCTATCATATAAGATAGCAGCATATGTTGCTAAATTAATATAATAAGAGGATATATAATTTAAACTACCCAAAAACCTTTGTAACTGGGTTTTATCGGTTATTATATCAGGAAACTTTGAAGCAAATTCTATACTTCTATTTATAGGAATTATTTTTCCCTTTTCGATATTATGGCCTAAAAATCTTACATTTGTTTGAAACAAAGACATTTTTGTTTTTGATATTACCAAACCATTTTGAATAATAACTTTTTTGAAAATATCTAAGTGTTTAAAATGGGTTTCAATATCTTTTGATAATACTAGAATGTCATCAATATAAACTATAATAAATTCACTATACGGAATAAAAGTATCATTCATTATTTTCTGAAATTCAGAGGGTGCATTTTTCAAACCAAAAGGCATTACTGTCCATTCATAATGTCCAATTGGGACATTAAAAGCAGTTTTGTATTGGTCAGATTTTGAAATTTGGATCTGCCAATAACCAGACTTTAAATCAAATTTAGAGAATATGATGGAATCATATAGTCTATCTAATAAATCTTTTTTGTTAGGAATTGGATGCCTAATCCATTTTAAAACCTTATTAAGAGGTTTGTAGTTTATTACTAATCTAGGTACTCCTCTTTCTTGTTCACTATGTTTATTTACATAGAATGCAGTACATGACCAGGGTGATTGAGATGGTTTTATCAAACCATTTTGTAATAATGATTCAATTTCTTTTTTACACAACCCTAGATATTCAGAATTCATTTGACATGGTCTTGCTTTTGTAGGAATTTTTCTTTCATCAAAATCTTCTTCATATGGAAGACTAACAAGGTGTTTTTTTCTATCCCAAAAGGCATTTGGATGGTCATTACAAATTTCTATAGAAAATTTGTTATAAATCATTTTAATTTTGTCTTGTAGTTTTGAATTTTGGAGTTTTTCTTCTATATTAAGAGAAACAACTTCTTGCTTTAGATAATTTAAATGATAGATTTTTTGAGTTAAGAGATCTTTTATTTCATGTAAGACCTTTGCAAAGGGTTTAGTTACAAATTCAAAAGTAATAGTTTTATTTTCATAAATACCTGTTATTCCTTTCTTATCAATATTTGTTATAGGATAGATTTTGACTATAAATGGTGTTCCAAGTATGACTTGGTTAGTAATATTTTTTACTAGTAAAAAGCTTGTAGGAATACAAGTTTTAATTTTACATATATAAGCATGTGGTAATTTAAATTTAATATCAAGTTTCCCTCCACCTGCATGACTTAATGAATTTGTGGTTTTATGAAAATACCTAGTTGGAATTATTCCTTCTTGAATTACATTCGTATCTGCACCGCTATCTATAAGTGCAGTTAATTCCTTTTTAAAATGGTTGTCAATTAGAAGGGTTATTTTGATAAACCATTTTTGGGATATTATGACATCCAATTTTGAAAGAAATCCTTCTTGAGAACAATTTACTTGATTGTTTTCAATAGGAATAATTTGTTTTGACTGTTCTAGAAAAGAGAGTCTATAATCAAGATTTCTATTTTCATTTTTTATTATTTGGATTTCTTTTTTAAGATTTTGGATTTCAATATTAAGGTCGTCTACAGTAGTAGCATATTCAATTCTTTGTCGTTCTTTTAAAAGTTTATGAACTTCATTCATGGAATACGGATTTTTAGAATTTCCAATATTTTGAAATGTCTCCATTGATGACTCATTATTTTTGCTTGTTTCTGGAATATCTTCCATTTGATCTATCATTTTTGACCTTAATTCCGGGTCTTTAACCAATTTTAAGAATTCTATAATATTATTATTAGTTAATACACATATTTAAATCTTGAAATTGTGAGAGGATTTTATAAAATTCAACCTTTTCATCTTCTTTTTCTATTATTGGGTTTAGACAGGGTTTTCCCTGTCCACACGGTTCACAACATTCATCTGATTGTGATGATTCTTCGTCAAGACCTTTAAGGTTTTCAGTAGTAACTGAATAATCTGAATCATTTTCAGATTCTATTTCTGAACTATTTTCAGAGCTAGAGTCGAGCAAAAGTTTAGATAACGTTTCTTTTAGTTTATTATCAATCTGTAAATTATCAATTTTCTTTTTTAGTTTACATCTATTTGCATAATGTCCAACTTTTCCACATAACAGTGGATAATTTCTTTTTCTTTTTATTTAATCTTTCTTCATTTCTTTGCGCTTTTTGTTCCATCTTTTTATGAGAATAAAATTTCTTCTTCTTTCTAAAAAATTCTTTGGATTTATTATCTCTTCTATGGGATTTTTTAACGTTAGGAACATCCATCCCAAATTGACTACAAAATTGCCCTAATTGATTTCTTTCATTTAAATTTTGTCGTTTTATTTGTTGATTCAATTTTATTTCATTGCACAATGATAAGCCTTCTTGAATGCATGTTCCAATAAGCTTACCATAAGTATAACCTTCGTAAGGAATATTTATTTTATCTTTCCTTAAAGATTTTCTTACCCTTTCAGCAAATAAGGAAGGTAGTCCATCAATAAACTTTGATTTCCAATGAGTGCTATTACTCTCTGGTAATTCCATTACTCTATTTAAAAAAGTATCATTGCACCACCTAAAATCGGTTAATGTTTTACACCTTAGATTTTGTAGAAGTGTGCGAACACTTTCATTATTATCAGATACTCTTCTAGTAAAATGTTCTAGAATAGTAACTATTAAAGTATATATAACATTTTGGACCATTTGTCCATCTTCTTGCTTTACAGTGTTGTAAATCTCATTTTTATGAGACGCAGGAAGATAATTATCCCACCATCCTTTAAGCTGGCCTGTGAAACCAGCGACGATCATTCTTGCCACAGTAACGTCATTATTACCATTATTTTTGCAAACCTGCTATACATTAGCATACGATGAGCTACATTAAATATTTGTTTTTCACTGAACGTGTCAATATTCCATTCATATATACTTTTCCCATTGTAACTATTATTAGTAATAAAATCTGGTTCTTCAGGTAAAGTATCCATTGGAGAAGATTGCCTGTAGTAAAATAATTTTTGTGAAGGTTTATATGCATATTTTTCAAGTTTATTTACCTCATCTTGAACCGTATGATAGTTATTATTTTGAGAAGATTCTTCTTCAAGAGTATTTAATCTGAGATTATCCATTCTTTCTTTAGGAATCTTTCTAAATTAGACTCGGATTTTAATTTAAAAACCTTTTCTAATTCTGATTCTGTTTTTAATTTAAAACCTTTAATTTCAGGAGGAGGTTGAAGACTTGAAGTTGCAATTACTTCGCCTACTTATTCAGTTGTAATTGAAACAGTGGGTTTTATATTGTTAATGGCCGAAAATATTTTTTCTATTTTGTTATGTAATGAAGTAATTTGTTCACCAATAACAGCTAAATATAAATTTGCATAATTTTGTTGTTCAAATATTTGGTTTATTTGTCTTACAGTAACTTGTAATGTGTCATTTTCTAGTATTTTAGAAAATGCATTAAAACTTAAGTTCTTCCCATTTTTTTCTATTTGAAAAGACTGTTTGGGAGGATAGACTGCTTTTAGTAGATTTCCATTGGATAGTTTATAATCTCTTTCTATTACAGAAATGTAATGTTCAATATAATTTGCTGTAAACCAAGGAATAAAAGGAAACATTATATTCCTTGTAGTTGTGAATTTATAAAATTCTTCTTGAAAATATTTCTGTTCTTCTGTTGAAAAGTTTTCAAAAAACCATTTTCTAAATGGTTCCCATTTTGGAAGGTTAAATTCCAATTTAATTCTTTGTCTGGCCAGAGAACCAGGGCTAAAATCAATTTTAGTTATATTATTCATTAAATAGAGAAGTTCATTTCTGATTCGGTTATATCCGCTTCTTGGTTGTTGTAAATACCTTTGACAATATTATTTCTGTTTATATATAATTTTTCTACAGTGTTATCTTTCAAGGATTCATCATTAGACGATTTTCTTTCAGTTTCCCTAATTTGAGATGTGGACATCCTTGATGGATATTCAACAGGAAAATCAAAAGGTGAAATATGAGAGTGAAAGGATTTTGTTCTTGATAAATATGTGTTACTAGAACTGGGTCTAGAAAGATTATTATCCATTTGTATTTGAGTAGTTTCTTCAGGGGTTTGGATGATATTAGTAATAATATTATTTGTCATTGGTTGTGAAGGAATGGCTTTTTCTATTTTCCAATTTTCTAGAAGAGGAATTTCTTACCATTTTATTGCTCTTCTTGTTGTTATATTAGATTGGCTAAAATTTGTTTCTATTAAAATAGTTTCATTTAAAGGTTTATCAACCAATTTACACTGAGGATTTAGGGTATATAAAGGTTTATAATAAATTCTATAACAAATACACATTACTTCAGATCCTGGAATATAATTATATCCATGAGTCTTAACATTTAAAGTAATAGCTTCTAAAATATTAACATCAGATAAAGATAGTTGTAAATTTGGATAAACATTAAAATAAACTGGACCATGTGCCAGACTAGACTGTATTAATCCCATTAATGATTTTTTCCAATCTAAATTTCTACCATCTCTTAAAGCAGCTATAAAGCTTTCTGGTAATCCTTCCAGAGTTAAAGGTTTAAATGCAATTTGTATTAAACCTATATGGATAAACTTATGTGTTTGCCTATAAGGCTGTAAGTCTTTGTCATTTAATAGTTTAATTATCATTTCGTCATTATCTAGAGAAATTGACTCTTCTGTAGCCTTAACTACTTGTTTTAAACCAAGTCTTTCAAAAGTACCTAATTGGTATATTACCTTAGGTTCAATTTTGGGATTTGTCCATTTATTTAGTAAGTCTAAATTTTGGGGAATATCATCTTCTTGTTTAATACTGTTTTTAACAGTATCCTTTTTCCTAATCATATTCATTTAAATTCATTTATATCCCTTTTAAGAATAAATGGAAATAATTTTAATTACTTATAATTAAAACTTATATAAGATAAGTCTTAATTTACTTAATTTAACTTAAAAGTTGAGTTTGAAATACATTACTATTTAAATTTCAATTCAAGTTAACAATCATTTAACTTTTCTATTATAAATGACTTTATTCAAAAATGCAATCAAGTTTAAAATATTTGTTTGAAAACAAAATTTACTTCTAATAAAAATTTTAAATTTAAACCTGTTTGAAAACATTCAAGTTTTAAAGCTTATTCAAAATCCAAATTTTTAAATTCAAAACATTTGAACCATTGCTTGTTTAAATTGTTTGAATTAAACTTGCATCAACTTTTGATTTACCCCATGATTCTAAAACTTTTTATTCAAAAACTCAAATTCCAATTTTAAAAGAAACTGAAGATTCAAACCATTAAGAAAACTGAACTTACATTTGAAATTCAAATTTTTTATTTAAAATTTTGGTTCAAGTTCAAAATGAAAATTTAAATTTCCAAAAACAACTAGGTTTCCATCTTCTTTTATTTTATTTTAAAAAAAAAACCGAAACCACTTTCAAATTTTAAAACTTATAAGATTCAAACACTTTGAAACTAAAATTCATCCTTCAGATTTGAATTTATTTAAATCCTATCGATACAGTCTATTCATTTTAAATTTTGATTTAAAAACAAGACTACAGACAGTTTTCAAAAAACCTGAAACAACTTCATCTACTCGAGCCAACTCAAAATCTACTTCGAGTCACCCAATCCTCTACTTCGAGCAGTACACAGCACATACTCGAGTAATTCTCGAGTTCCCACTCTACTTCCACCCAGATATCAACAGGAATTAAAATTTGCATGGTGCACATGCACCGTGCCTACGATCATCACCAGCCACCTCCGGTGGCTTCCCTACGTCGGGGACCAACCCCAAATCCAACCACAACCATCAGATCACCCTTTCACGATTCAAAAACGAATTTGAGTTTTAAACTCCAACTTGGAAACAACAGAACGCCCAATCCCCAAACCTGTCATCGGCTCATCCACGGCCATCTGATCACCAGTATCTCAGCAACTCCATCCACAGCCTCATCATCCACCATGCCATCGTTTCCCAAATTCTTATGAACTCTATCATCCCTATAATCCATACCGACCCTATCAATATGCCCAGTTAAAACTAGGTCTACAGAAACTAGATCACTACCGCTGCTTCCCTGATGATTTTCATCAACATTAATAATTTTTCCCTGAATCAATGCTCAATTCCAAATCAATCCTGAAGATTGCAACATCCAAAATTTTAGAGATTACCAGAAATCTCATATTTTTCCTTTTCTGTTCATTACAGAACTCCACCTAACCCTTATTCCTAAAAGTTTGGGTTTTAATGCTAAAAATCATGATTTGGTTTATAGATTCATCCCTTAATACCGAATCTTTAAATTCATAGTTCGAAAATTTGAGTTTTTAAAACATGCAGTGGTATTTAAAGATATACTGAGATACTAAATTCTTTTAATTTAATTAAATTAAATTTTAAACCTTATTATATGATAATTCAACATCTAGTTTGTAAAATAGATCCTAATAAAAATTGTTTTACAGGAAGAATTGAACTCAATTCAAAAACATGGATCAGTAAATATTGAATAGAGCAAAATTCTGTTGAACAGAAACATATGTCTCACATATATATACATAGCCGGTTCACACAACACATTCATCTAATCATCACAAACATGCAACCAGAAATTTTATACTAAATTTTTATTTCAAAAATAAAGTTACATCACCTTAATTGGATGGGCAGAGCAGTGGATTTTGAAAAAAAAACTTTGCTTTATAAAACTGGAAACTTTATTTCAAAACCCTGAATTGCTTCCTCAATTTGATTAAAACTTGAGTGCTTGTTACAGAACTCTGGCATGCATGCTTTATTTCTTTAATTTGAAACTGCAGTGGCTTTTATATTTGAGAAATATGCAGAGTTTTTTGAATCCCAGAAATGCAGGGTTGCTCCTTAAAGACTCTAGATTTTTGAAATATGCAGGCTCAAACAAAATTTGTTTTGAAACAAGTGGTTTGCATCCCAGATTGAAGAAATTTGATTTGTAAAATAAATTTCAGGTTTACTTGCATTTTCAAATTGAAGATGGTTTTGGGTTTTGAAGGGAATCTTACATATTTTTGTTTTGAACAGATTTTGATTTGAACAAAAATGATTTGCATGCAGGCTTTGTTTCAGATTTGTGGAGTGGATTGGCAGATTTTAATTGTAAAGTGATTTATAGGGTTTTGTTGAAGATGATTTCAAATTATAGTTTTTCAAAGGAAGTGTTGTGTTTTTTTTCTTTGCATTTAGATGTAGAAAAGGAATAAAAAATGAAAGAGAATTTGTTTATATGTAAAAACTAAAATAAAAATAAAAGAAAAACAAAATAAATGACAATTGTCTTTAATTCTAACATTTGTCAAGATGTAATGTTTATTGATTTACACATGTCTCTTTTTAAAGTTAATTAGTTATAATTAGGTTAATCTGTATTTTATTAAATGTTAATACAAGATAAATGTAAACCCATGATTAAATAAATTAGTTAATCATGTATTTATTCATATGTATATAGATTTTAAAATGAATAAATCAAACTATATTTATAAAATTAAACTTATACAAATATTTCAAAATTAAAACAAATTAAAAATATTACACTTTAGAATTTAAAAACTTGGAATTCAAGTTCAATTTGAATTTTTGAAATCAAGTTTATTTACAAATATAACTACACAATTAAATTTTTGAAAACAATTATTTTTATCAAAAATTTATTTGTTAAAACAATGTATTATTATATTTAAAAATAACCACATTTAATAACCATAAATAACTTATAAAAGAAATTATTTCTTTATTCATAAATTATTTATTTTATCATACTATATCAAAATAACCTTTATTGTTATTTATTTAAATTTTAAACTTGAGTTAAACATATTTTAAATCATTACAATATTTATCTTAGGTATTTAAAACCATATTTATTTAGTAAATAGCTTTTAAGAAGTTTAACTATTTAAATAAAACCATAATTCATAATTTACTAAAAATACATATTTTATAGGAAATAAGATTTATTTATTAATTAAATTAAAACAATATCTATATACAATATTTTATATATATTATAAATAGAAAACAATTTATTAGATTTAAAAGGATAAAATCTATCAATTGACAATTTTTTTATTGAATTATTAAATTAATTCAAATCTCATTACAAATATTATGAAATCAATTTAATTTTTATTTCAAACTATTAAATTGATATTGCTTCAAAATTCCGGGTTATCACAAGATAGCCTTTTAGACCTATCATTATATTAAATTTTCGATATAAATTTCTGCTCGACGTCCACAATATAACTCCAAACGCTACGAAAATTGAAATCCGATAAAATACACTATTACGGATGCAATGGAACTAGATTAGTCAAATTCCAAGACTGTGCCTCAGAAGGCTATTTCTAATGTCAATTTAAATGATATAATTTCAAAACCGAACAAAATACTTTTAAATTCAATTTTAAAAGTTCTATTACATTCAGTATTGTTAATATAAATTTTATAAACCTTCGAATTATTTTTAACAAGCTTAAAACTAAAGATTCAATATTTGACCCAACTTCCAAATTATTGAATTCAATAATTTAGTTGTCGAATAAATTATGATATTTGAAATTCAAGTTAAACCTAACTTTTCAAAAAGCAATTAAATATCCCAATTTCAAACATTAAAATTCCAAATCATCATAATGAATAAACTAATTAATAATTAAATATATTTAAACAACTTAAAATAAATACATAACTTTGAAACGATAATTAATTCAGATTTATTAATAAGATTCTAATCAATTTACAAGAATTGTATATAAACTTATAGTTTAGTTCGATAATTTAAAAGTATTTGATAACTAATTTTTTAGAAATACTCTTTTGTTAAAACATTTTTAAATTACCTAGTTTAATAATTAATGTAACAACCCTGGTTTTGGAGATTACCTATAAATATTAAATTATAATGGAAGCTATAACTTAATATTGTGAATTAAATAAAATTGAATATTTTAAAATGTTTATTTGGAATAAACAATGAATTTTGGAATTAAAATATGAAAATAAATTTTGTAAAATATTTTGTTTTATATATAAATATGTTTACAAAAAAATTTAGTGTTACAAAGTTTGGAGAAATGTATTGTTTTCATTATGGCATTGCATATATGTGCATATTTTATTTAATGTGTGATTTAATTACCATATCCTAATTTATGTTTCTCTAATTTGGATCCAAAGACAATTAGCTTACTAAAATCAGAAATGAGAAACATTACCTATACGTACATTTTGTCTCCTTCTTCTCCGACGGATAGAAAACAGTGAAAAAGAAAGAAACTCCACCATTTTCAACCTAAAGCTTTTACATCTCCAAATTTCTTCAAACAAGTTTCTATTTTTACCAACTCCAAAGAGAAATCAAAAGGTAATCCATATCGAAACACTAATATTTCATTAAAAACTAAATCTGAGAATTTAGTTTTCTTTTAATTGCCTTTTCTCTTTTGCATGTTCCTATTTTAAGCTTTTTTAGGTTCTTGACGGCCAGATTAGCTCAAAGCTCTAATCATTCGGCTCAAAATCCAATTTTCGCACTTCAGAAACAAGGTATGTTGTTGCTCACATAATGCTAACTGAACCAAAAGCTTCAAAATGCCAATTTTTTTGTAAAATAGCTTCAATATTTGATTTTCTATTGATATTTTCGTTTCTATGAAAACTATTTTGGTTTGTCTCTTTGAATGCTAATATCTTCCAATTCGGGCAAATGAAATGCTGTCGAATTTTCTTAGTTGATAGTACATGTGTTGTAGCATAAGTGTGCAAAATTTCATAGCAAAACCCTTTCATTTGATACTTGAAAACTTTGCTGCAAAATCAATGCGCAGCCTTTAAATCACCTGTACACGTTTTGTTTTCTGAGTTGCTGCAAACATGGCCTGAGTCCAAGTTTGAAATAGCGTATCTCTTCAGCTTCTTGCTGGATATCTTCGATTCTTTTTTTTGAAAGTTGAAGTTTACTAGAGTGTGTATACCAATTTTTAGCTCAATGTGAGGTCATTTGATCCTTTATTTTAGGCCTGTAAGCTGAACCCAAATTGATTTTCAGGTTGGGCACGTTTATTTGAACTGTTGCAAATATGACATGAGTCCATATTTGAGACAACATAACTTTTTCATTTCAAGTCGGAATTTATTTATTCCATTGTGATTGCAAGTTAAAGTTTTCAAGTATATGCATGCCAATTTTCAGCTCAATATGAGATATTTTGGCCCTCTATTTCATGCTTAAAAGTTGAACCCGAAATGGGTTTCAAGATTGTTCATTTTTGGTTCTTTGAACTATTGCAAACAGTGCCTGAGTTCATGTTGGGGACAGTGTAACTTTTTCATTTTCATACGGAATTCATTGATTCTTTTTTTTTGAAATATGAAGTTTTCTATTATGTGTCCACAAATTTTCAGTTCAATATGAGGTCTTTTGGTCCTCGGCCTTAGGCCTGTAATTTGAAGCCAAGATGTTTTTTTGCCCTGGACAAATTTTTTTGAACCGTTGGAAATATGGCATGAGTAAATGTTTGAGACATCTTAACTTTTTCATTTCCAGTCGAAATTATTTAATTCTTTTTTTGTTCGAAAGCTGAAGATTTCTACTATGTGCACACTAATTTTTAGTCCTATCAGAGGTTGTTTGGTCATTCGTTTTATGTCTAAAAGTTGAACCCAGAGAAGATTTCAGACAGGGGTATTATTTTGCCAATGCATTTTTATGTTCGTTTTCCGTCGGACTTTGGCTTTTACTTCAAGTTTTTGTGATATTAATGAATATTTTGAGGGCTATGATGTCTATTAATAGGCTAGCCATGTTTTGATGTATTTGAAATTCAAATTTGAATTGAATTTGAATGACGGTTCGAGTGATTTCTTTGATTTCGAGCATGGTGTTTTTTGAACAATTTTGAAATAATTTTTAATATATGTTGGCATTTAAAATAATTTTTATATAATATTTTAAATTTTTTTAAGGTACATAATCTATTTATTCTCCGTAATAATGCAGTTTTCAAATATTGTCTTCAACATTGATTTCGTGAAATTGTATTAAAAGCATGTTTTCTTAAATAAATTATTATACATATAAAATACATGTTTTTTTTTTCAATTCGAGTGAATAAAAAGGAGAATTAAACAGTTTGGTAAAACATGTAGTATACGACACGATCATTTATCTTATTGGTTAATTCTCTACTTTTCCGTTTGATCATTTGACCTTCGATCGAGCTTACTGATGAGAAGAATTAAACTTTATACTGCTTTGAGTGTGGAATTTTGTAGTGGTTAGCAAACCTTTTAGTGCGAACATGTGGTATAGGACACACGTTAACACTTTTTGGGTTCCTATCGAAAAATCCGTGGCACATTTATCTAAGAGACGTAATTGCTAGTACTGGACTTTCGAGTCATTTATCCTTTGGGATGTTTGTCTAAGAGACGTATTTGTCCATTATGACATATTGGTCGTTCGAGATGTTTGTCTAAGAGATGTATTTTCCCTTCAGGATGTTGCCCTTCGAGAGGTTTTATCTAAGAGACGTGGCGTCTTATTTGAGAGAGAGCGATACTTGGAAGGCTTCGGCCATACGCACATGCAAAATTTTAAGATGTTTTCATGGATGTTTGTGATTTCCTAAATGTATTGCCTTTTTATTATTGGCCATTCGAGCCATTTGGGATATTATATATATGTCGATTACGATTACATTATGGGAAGTTGAACTCTTTAGAGTTCTATCTTTGCGATTTAAGTTGCCTATACCGGCGTTATTTGAGATTTGCCTCTTGGCGCTTACTTGCGATTAATATTCTCCTATTTGGAGATATATATTATCTTTATGGCATATTTTGAGATGGTTATTTCTTTGGAAATGCTTTTAACTTTGCCGATATGGCAGGTTTAGGATTTCACTTTTTTGGTAATTATTATTTTCCTTAAGCCATTTTTGATGATTTGTGATATGACGATGATATGAGGCTAACTATATTTAGCGTTTGTGAATATTGATTTATCTCTTTGAGATCATGTACTCATGCTAGTGATACTATATCATTTGTAGTAACCATACTTATACTTAGAATAGTTTCTTCCCGTTTGAGAAGAATATCACCCTTATCCTTATACTCATATTATCATTTATCCATATCAATTGATTGTTTTAGGTAGACTGACCCATGTATTTTATACTGGGTCGGACCGAGGTGTTTCAAGTTAGGTACCTATTGGACATAGCCTTTCTACTTCTGCTTGGATATTTTGTTATCGCCCTTTTGATGTAGCTTTTTGTGTTGTCTCTGACATGTATATTTTTGACTTGTTGTAGTCATCATACCACTTATGTGTATCATTTTGTATTACACTGAGGATGTATCTATATATATGTATATTCTACTATTTTCTGCGTTGAGACTTGGTCTGATTCATGACACAAAGAAATCACCGCAACATACAGATTTGATGAGTGTTACGGCAAAAAGAGAATGTATAGTACATGGGGACAAGACATCAAAATCGGTGCGTTAATTTTTGTATTATCTTGTTTTGAGTCTTAGTGAATTTTGTCAAGATCTCTCCTCGTTTACGTATACATTAGCTTATATATGTAATCTTTTTATTCTTAAATGATTTATATATATAGGCATATAAAATATAAATATATATAATCAAAGTTTTTTTAGAATCATATAATATATATATATACATATATATGTGTATGTATACATAAACATATGAAAAACGTGCAAATTGCACAGAAATTACCATGTTAGTTGATGACCTGGTAGGTCTATTGACTGACCTAACAAATTCTGTGCAACATGCACAGATGCACAAGTAAACAAATATATATTTAAAATTCGTTTGAATATCCAGTCGATTGACCTAGAGGTTCAGTTGACTGAATTTTTTTAACTTCTACATTTTCTAAAAAGACACGAGCATTTGTGTAGAGTTACGAATCTCTACAAAGAGATTTGGATGCCACACTTCAACCTGAACTCTTCGTCAATGGTCGCTGCTTTTTAACATCTACAAATACATATTCTAACTAGAATTCGAATCACATAATTTTCTTTTCTTCCTTATCTAACTCTCTTGAATATACTTGCGACTATACTCTCAAATATTCTACATTAACATATTCTAAGCAATATTATTCCTTTCTATTCATCATGAACATCAAACATGTATAATTATTCACAAGCTGAAGATCATAGGAAGGGTGTACTGTAAATAGACTTACCCGTGTTATCAGAACACAAAAAGTCAAACTGTGACAGCCCGCAAATCCGTACCCATTGAGTCAACCCTATTCTACAACAATCAACTCAAGTAGCACAGAATTACGAACCATTTGGGTTTAAGAAGAAGAGGTAGAAGAAGAGAAAAACAAAATCATTATCAGAATCTAACCATCGCAGCGGAATAAAATATAATAGTTAGTAAATAATCTTTACTCAAAATCAAATATATCTGTTTATATACATAACAACATCAGAGTACATCAGTCACAGCTCACATCAATAACATACAATGGATACACAACAACTCAACAGCGGAATACACACACACACACACACACACACACACACGAAAGTACGTCTCGTCATCCAGCTCGTCGCCTGAGCTCTACAGCATCATATCCTGTATCCTATAATACTCGGTTTGACCCGAGCATTATACTTAAATAACACCTGAGTCAGTCTGGAATACCAGCGTGAGAAAATCACACCCAATTGATTATTTAAGTTTCAAAAATCCTTTGAAAACAAAAGCATCTCGTAAGACCATGCCACAAATAAACATGTCGGGTTTTTATCTTACAATAGCTAAAACAATTTTTATAGAAATCCTCTGATATTATAATAGGGTATATATACAAGTACTTATAAAATAGCCGAAATTGTTACATCTATTAAATTCCAGCTACTAGCCACAAAAGTGGGTAATACAAACAAAACTCGTACAAGGCTCGTAGGGAGAATGGATTTCCATCAATGGCTGGGCTACTGAGGTACCGCCCGTCACAGTACCTGGCGTAGATCAGAGTATCGAGGAGTACGCCCGCTCCCCTGCAACACAAGGCCGGAACCATTCCTTACTGAACAGTCCCGAACAAGATAACCCCGTGGTTGGCGCGACCAACCACCCGCTAAGCCGAATATAAAGGGACATCTAGATAGGGGAAAATCTTGTCCTGCTTGGGCATGACCCGCCTAACCTTGCTGCACCTCCCCTGTTTTAGCCATTCCCGGTTGATGAGGCTTGAGGTTAAACGTTACCTTTTAAGAACGCATCACTTTGAATGCTCATCGTCCACCTGACGATGTTCTGAAAGCATTCTTCCATACAGGTCCGTCCCGGGTTCGAACGGAACCGAAGGCACTACTCCTACTACATCCATTTTGGAAATATCCTCAGGATTAGCAGCGACTAGCCCTTGCACTTCACTGCTCCATCTTCGAATCCAAAATCATTTACACGAAATGTACAAACCGGATCGAAGTGGTTTTCGAGAAATAAATATCAATCCCGGTCTCTTCGAAACGATCAAAGCATGTGTCCAATATTGATAGTCGGTGATTTAACTATCAATTAATATTAAAAACATCCGACCAACAATAAATAATTTCCCAAATTATTTATTAACCTCAAAATATCTTCACAAGATATTTTTTTCTATTTTCAATCCTTTGAAAATAGTTTCAAAACCATCTTTCTTTCAGAATAAACCTTCTCAACTAATTTCTATCCCTTCTGAAGTCACCAAGCACAAAAGTGTATTTTTAAAATAATTTAAAACACTTTACTTTGAAATATATACTTTAAAACATTTAGGGCAAAACTACTTAAATAATTTGTTAGAAATACATACTATATGAATTTGAGAAAATAAGGTTACTTTATAAAATATAAAACCAGGTTTCCACTTTTAAAACAAATACTAAGTCAATTTTAAATAATTAATGCTATAATATATTAAAAGGAAATACTTGCTTTAGAAATTAAATATTAGAAATAATAAATTTTACAAAACTTGATTTCTTTAAAAACAACTAAAAAAACATTTAATTTACTTTTACAAATTTACTTTTAAAAACGTGTACTTGGCCATCCAGAGAAAATTCCAACTTCAAGCACTTAAATCAATTTCCCGAATTGATTTCCAACTCATTCTATTTGAAATAAATTTCGTTACTTGCTCGGTTCAGTTCAAAATTCATTAATTATGGACTTTATTTTTATTATTATTACTTGCGCTTTGATTTTAAATATTTTAAATGAAATATACAAATTTCAGGCTTTCCCATTTTCTTCTTTGTTCCTTTCAAAATTTAAAATCTTAAATTTAAAATAAATGTTCTGTTCTTTTAGATATAAGCATTGGAGTTTACAATTCATTAACATTCTATTAATTTAAAAATCTCCTTTCTATATTCAAGGTTTATTAATTAAAATTCTTATGTCACTTTATTTTATTTTTATTTCATTCTTAAATTTATTCAAATTTCCATAATTATTTTACTTACAAATTCACTTCCTTTTTTTTTCTTTCCAACATCCAAGTTATATATTTTCCTGGAAATTCATTATACCCAATTATCCAATCAAACCATTACATTCAAATTTCAACATAATCCATCATAAAATATCAAATCATTGTAACAGGGTAATTTAAATAATTTAAATAAATATTGAGGGATCCAGATGGATCCCTCCAACCTGTTTTCCCTGCATCCACAGACGTTAGCATTACATAATACGCCAAATTCAAATTATACTATACTCTATCACATCAATAAGTCCAACCATACAATCAATTATTTAAATTTAATCATTTAAACTTAAATTTCAACTGAGTGAGATTAACTCACCTTTGATTTTTGCTGTTTGCAATCCATTCCAGACTGGCTAAATTTCCATGATTTTAAACCTTGTAAAATAATTAGATGTTTTATTAATATTTGATTAATCGAATAAACTAATTTTCATTTGATAAATTACATTTAATTAATAATAACCTATTTTACTTAATGATTTAATTTGAACTAAAAATTAAATCTTAACTAATTTTTCCCTGATAAAGAAAACTTTAATAATTAAAAATAATTACATAAGTTAGTTTAACAATAAATCACCAGATCTATTATTTTATATATATTTCTAATTCAAAACATTTAAAATTTTATTAATATACGGGCCAATCGAACAAATAAATAAAATTTCGTTGGAAATTTTATTTAACCAATTATTTATCTCGATTAATAATTGGATTATAAGTAAATTTTCTTTAATATTTCCATGGACTAAGATTTGAATAGGTTAATTTAACAAGCTAATCATCATAATATTTTATTTCCTATTTCACAATTCCTTATACTCAATGACCTACGACCTTTATATATATATACCCTGTTTTTTTTATATATATAACATACCCTAGTGTAATTATAAAAATTTCTTGCACACACACACATATATATATATATAAACTCCATAATTTTAAAACTAAATAGTAAGCATCTTTTTTTTCTTAACATATTCACTCAGATCGAATTAACTTTAAATGAATAACCGGTATACCTCACAACTTCGACTCTTCTTCCCGAAACACTCGCCTCAATCTCTCGCGCAACCAAGATCGCGAAGTCTAACCGAAAAACGAGCATGAAAAACATCCAAATCGCAACTATCACCACTGCTTCCTCCCCATATCGCAAATTCCCAGTCGCCAATCCAAAATCAACCCTCCACAACACCTCGTTGCCGAGGCCCTAGTGCGCGCACCCCCCATGCAAACCCCGACCTGTATCGAACGCGATTCAAATCGCGTGTCCCTTCGCGATGCCCAAGAACGCCTACTATTTGCACGCGATTTCGATTTGATTCTTACTCGTCGCTATTAATCTCGAGAAGGCTTTGGCCGATCCTTTTTTTAATTTCAGCAAACTGAGATCGAAAAAGGGGTAGAGAGGGAAAGAGAAACTCGGCCATGATTTTAGAACGAACGAAAAAATAATGGTTTCGAGATTTCTTTGTTTTGGCTGTGGTTTTATATTTTTTTTTAGGAACGAACTGGTTGTCTTCCAGAGGAAGGAAACAAGGTGTTGGCGTGAAAGAGAAGGTTAGCTACAGTAATTTGAGATGAAACGAAAAGGTCTTGACGGGATGCAATTACGGCTGAAAGAAAATTGAGTAGACCAACATTGCTTTATTTAAATTCAATTTGTCGCTATATAAATTTTCAACGCGTTTACATCTCGTACTTTCACACTACAACCCCAAACACTACGAAAATTGAAATCCGATAATAATTCAATATTACGTACCCGCTGGAACTGGTTTCGTCAAATTCTGAAACTGTGCCTCGGAAGGCTATTTTTCAATTCAATTTAAACGATTTAAATTTCAAGATTGAACAGATCACTGTTAATTTCAATTTAACGCTTCTATTATCTTCAGTGTTATCAATATAAATTTAATAAGCCTTCAAATTATTTTTAACAGGCTCAAAATTCTAGGTTTAACATTTTACCCAACTTTAAATTATTCAATTCGATACCTAAATTATCAAATAAATTGAGATATTTGTAATTCAAGTTAAAAATTTCTCTATTGAATACTAAAAATCAATTTAAATATCCTGGTTTTAAATGCTTGAAAATTTCGGGTCGTCACAGTCCTCTCCCCTTAAAAGAATTTCGTCCCCGAAATTACTAATTAGGAAGAATGGTCCAATACCCGGTTATTATTTCCCTAAAACAAACAGTTTCTAACAATTCAACATCGCACTAACTATCTTCTTAAAAAAAACTCATTATTATTCTCATTAACCTTTCAAACTTCTCCATAGTTTCAAAACATACTATTGGTTTAACAATCGCAGTTTCAATTTAAAACCAAATTTTGAATTATCAAAATTTTCTCAAAATTTTTCTAACTCCCTAAATTTCCGAAAAATTTCGCCAGCGTCTCCATTGCGCGGCTGACTCGGTTCAACTACAAAATGGCTCTATGGCCTTCCAAATCCAAAACGAGAACAAAAGGCCAAGTGGCTCAATCCAATCCCAATCAAATTTCATACCAAATTTAAATACATTCCTTTTTGTCGGGTATTTCAAGTTTATCTTCTTGGAACCAAAAACCTATTCTCTTTTCCCTTTTATAATACCTGCATATCTGCTTAGCACTAATATCCAATCACAACATTCCAAAAACATTTTATCGACTTCCTTACCAAATGCCAATATTCATCCAAATATCAACTTAGAATATATTTGCAATATTCAATTTCCAATTAAGAATTGACCATTCCTTACTTAAGTTAACATAAGCATTTTATATGTTTCTTTATTTATTTTCGTCTTACCACTTCAGTTTATATCTATTTCTATTCAAATTGATTCTCCCATTTCTATATGAATTCTATTTATCATCAACCTTGAATATTTTTGATTTTATTTTTCATTTATCGCTAATTCATGTCATTATTTTAATTAGTTTCATTTACACATTTATTTCAGTTTCCAATTTAAAAAAAAAACGTTTGTCGTTAACAAAGTTTTCCAAAATTTTCAAAAATTTTCTAACTCCCAAAATTTCTGAAATTTTTTAGCAGAGTCCCCTTTATACGAAGGAGCTTTTACAATTTGACAAAAGATAAAAATATATATACATCGACCCACACGGTCGGAAAAACCAAAAACAGTTCATATTTCCTAATCTTTATTGCGTAGTCGTACCTTATTTTGAATTTTAAGCAAGCAGCTTATTATTTTTAGCAAATAGCACAACCAAATCCAGCCACACGGCTTCCAAGTACCTATACTTACTCAATTTAAACATGTAAGTGCCAAATATATACAGTTTAACTATATTTCACTTATTTGAAATAGTTAAAACATATGAATTCTAAAAGAAATGCCCATTAAACACTTTTTATAAGCAATTTAAATATCCCAACATTAACTTTAATTGCTTACAACCAACCACATATCGTTTCACTTAATTCGAATGGTTAACAACTCACAAATTTACAATTAATTTATTTTTAAGCAAACTGAACTCATATTTAATTCAATTGCTCTCAAACTCAATTTGTTTTACCCTTATCAACACATAGAATTTTAATTACTTCCATTTACATCCAACGACATTTATTCCGCGTGTTAACGCTTAAATTTGAACGCTAACACCCCGGTGTGTGAAGTGTATTTGTGAAAGCACCACCCGATAGATCGGGAAAGAATTATAAGTAAGGAGATTGCAGAAAAACAGTAAAAACACAAGTTTTATAGTGGTTCGGCCCAAAATCAGGCCTACGTCCACTTAGATTCTCTTTATTGCTGATATGAGTACAATTTATATCACTTTCTTCAATTACAATTAACTTCAGACAAATAGTTCAAACTCCCATGAAGAATAATCTTTCCAATTCATCTTGAATGATTGTGATTCTTCTTTGAAGTGTGTAATAGCGTCCTTGGAGTTTGGAGTGCTTGGAGTGCTGCTTGAGTTGAGAAAATGGCAGAGTAACGGTGCTTCGAGAATTAGCCCAAAGGTCCTTTGCTAGTTGGAGCTAGGGGCGTATTTATAGGCTTTGCTCGGAGTTAGGTCGTAGGTCGCGACCGACCTAAGCAAGGTCGTAGGTCGTAGGCGCCCTAAGAAGCACTGGCTCCTCCCCCTTCTTTCATAAGAATGCACGAGCTCGTTTCGACAAGTCCTAGGTCGTAAGCGACCTTATTGGTGGCAGTATAGAAAAGGGCGGCCTTCTGATACACTGTCCCTAGGTCGGGAACGACCTACCTTAGGTTGTGGGCGACCTATCTTAGGTCGAGCCATTCTGTTAGGTCGCGGCCTCTTTAGGCTGATATGATCTTTAGGTCGCTCTGGCTTTTTGATCGCTGAGTAATGAAGGCGCTAGGTCGCTGAAGACTTTAGGTCGCTGAGTAATGAAGGCGCTAGGTCGCTGAAGACTTTAGGTTGCTGAGTCCCCTTAGGTCGTTGGTTGGTTAGAGTGAGTCTTCCTTTAGGTCGCAACTACCTGTAGGTCGCTAACCTCCGCTACTTTAGGTCGCTTGCTTCGTTAAACCGCTAAGTTGCTCTATCCTCTAGGTCGTTAAACTTTTAGGTCGCTAGGTTGCGTTGTCCTTTAGGTCGTGCCGTCTTTTAGGTCGCAGCTTTTTGATCTATAGGTCGTTTGCAGAAGGGAGTTAACATTTGCCCCTCGAAGTATACGACTAAACCATAGGTCGTGTGCTTCGACTTTCTTAACTCGTGCTCTGAAGGATGGCTAGGTCGCATCCGACCTAAGGAAGAGGTTAGGTCCGTGGCACCGGTTCGTGTTTTGTTACTCTGGAATATAAATAACCTAGGTCGCTCCTTCTTCTCACTATCTGCTTTAGCCTCCATTCCGCCATTAACAAACCTTTGAGCCTTCAAATACAACTCCAACAACTTCATCATCAATTATCCTATCACCAGATTACGTAAGTGAACCTTATCATAACTCGATTACCATCAAATCGCAGGCGTTGCATTCTTTGTTCCTAATGCAATTTCATGCACTGTTTTTTTTCTCAACAAACTATGATTAGATCAATTTTTATTGAGTTTTTTGCCGCGATCCCTGTGAATATGCTAGCGCGTCAGGTTTATGATGAATTTGGGGTGTTTTGGATTGGATTTTTGGATAATTCGTGATGATGTAGGAGGATAATGGGGAATTGCAGTACTTCGAACCGGCCGACTTACAACTGGGGAAGAAATGAAGAAGGCTTTGAGGTGCTAGCGGGTTAATGGGTTACCAGGGAGGATGGTGTGGTAGCACGTGAGTGATAACGGGTTAATGGGTTAAGGGGGAAGAAAGTGCAGAGGGAAGCGAGTTTTTTAAGTTTGATCTGGAACTTGCTTAAAATCATGCCCGAACTAACCCATGAACCTGTGCGACCTATAAAACCTTGCTACCTAGGGCTTTTGCGACCTAGGACTTAAGCGAAAGCGCATTGCTTTAAGTTTGAACTGCTGGGTTGGTTTGGCTGCGGCCGACCTAGGACTTAAATTCCTGTGGCATAGAAGTTAGGTCGTTGCCGACCTAGCACTTGGATGGTTTGCACTTGGATAGGTCGCTGCCGAGTTTGAACTTTGAACAGATTTGCATTGCTATGGACCTTTTAGCTTGCATAGTGCGACCTAATAAGAGCTTCGACCTATACTAGGTCGTTGGGCGACCTAGGACTTGTAAAAATTTTCCATAAAAAATTTGACTAAGTTGCATGGATATGAATTTTGTTGTACTTCTTTGCGGATTATTTTAACCTTTGAACCTGTCAACTTGTTAAATACAGTATTTGCAGAAAAATGGGACGAATATACTGTCGTTGACTGCCCACATCAAACGACAGATTAGTAAACAAGAAACAATTAGCTTACATGAATTTATGTGAATGAAATGTTGTGAATTAACAAGTTCAAGTGAAGTATTAAAGCAGTGTTAAAGTAATCAACTAAAGCTGACTTATTTGCCTCAATACTGTACTTGCCCTTATAATAACAAGTTCTGAAGCTCTATAATTGACATTCATCAATTAGTTTGATTTCAGTTATATTTACTTGTTATTTTATTAGTTGCTACACAACACTTCATACTTTTAGGAAACGTGCACCTTCACATTTGAATATCCAGTTCCTTGTGTAGAATGACTTCTCAACTAGAAGAAGCAGGACAAACTGGGGAGATTTTTCCAGTTGCTAACCAATTGATCGATCCTCCAGAGAGAATGCCAACCACTCTGAACCACAAGGCTTTTCGCCAATTATGCATCCAGTTTGGCATCGCCGAAGCAGATGCTCTACTTCCCGGACCTAATGACTTTGCTGACCAACCACCTCACGGTTTTGTTGCCGTTAATCGCCAAATGTGCTCAAGCGGAGCGATTCCTCCTTTTAACGAATTTCTTCGACAAACCCTTCTTCGGTTAACTATATCTCCCTTTCAACTGCACCCCAATGGTTATGCCATCTTGATGGGGTTGGGCGTGCTATTCAGGAAGACGCTTGATCGCCTCCCTAGCTTTGAGGAAATCTGCTATTTATGCACATTTGCGAAAAATAAAGACCATCCTTCTATCATTCTCGTGAGAGGTGCGAGAAATCGCAAACTCATTTTAGATTTGCCCGAGAGTGCACACGGGTTTTTGACTCAGTTCTTTTATGCTCGTTGCCCTCCAGGTTTTTATGCCATCTGGAGAATAGGAAGTAAGACTAGTGTTTCCATTTTTTCGTTTTTGAAACTTTTTCCGAGATTCGAACTTTCAGTTGCTAACTTCATTCTTTGCTCTTTTCAGCACTTCCTCTCCCTTCTAGAGATCCGATTCATAAACAAGTTTTCGAGAGGTTGAGTGCCGTGGCTGCGGAAGAAAGGAGCATAAAATTTCTGCTGAAGGATGAATTTTTACACCAATACGGGCTTCTACATGCTTCTCGTTCTACGCATGCTCATGAAGTTCCAACAGAAGTTCCCGATTCTCCGTCGAAAACTCCTGACGCCCCGGTTACTGTCGAACAACTCGCATCAAAAGAGTCTAATATTGAAGCTTCTTTGGTGAAGTGTTCCACTTCTACCGACATTATGGGGTCATCCAGTAAGACGGTGCTTACCCCGATCGAGGAAGAAGAAGAACCTTCACGGCCTCTCGGGGGGTTAGCTGATGTAGGAATTGAGAAAACAAGTCCCACCAAGCGTGATGGTGACGATGTTTACGAGGGGTTGAGCGACATAATAGTGACTTCGCAGGAGCTTTTTAGAGATGACGTATCTAAAACTATCTCTCCTGTAATTGAGGCGACATCTCTTCTTCGACAAACACCAACACAAACACCAACTCCTCATACCCAAGCTTTCATCACCTCTGCACCAAAGAGTGGTTTGTAGCTTAATGCGTGTAGCTTGCACATCACACAACACTTAGGATTTTCCAGCACATTTATGCACTTATCTTCTTATACTTTAAAGATTTCTGAAGCTCCTCTTTTCTTATTTCAGATTCTTTAATGACACGCGGCGGATCATATTATCAGGATTTCCAACGCTACGGGGGGCGTGGTCAATATGATTATCGGCGTTACTTTCCCTCCTATAGAGAGTCTGACGAAGAGAGGGCTGCTCGAAAGGCTCGTGAAAGGAGGGATGCAGAAGAGCGTTATGACAGAAGGGATAGGGATGAGCACCATGATTCTCTGCAGAGGAGTGATGACTCGCACAAAAGGAAATCTCACGATGACCGAGGCAAAGGCCATGTAGCTGAAGATTCAGGCAAACGAGCTCGACATGGTGAGAGACATGCTTCCGCTATTCCCGAAAAGCCTACTGCCCCTGCCCCTCTTGACATTACTTCTGACTCTCCTGCTCTTGGGAAGGAGGACATCCAGACAATAATAAGTAGGCCTAAATTTCAAGTGGGACCGGGCCCAGCCACTTTACAAAGTCGTTTTCCGCAGTGGTGTTTAAAGGGTGTGAGGTTCGATCTCGACCTAGTCCCTATTGACAAGCCTGCTATGCTACAAAATCTTGATGCCGTTAAACTTGATATCGAGAGGATGTCAAACTGGCAGAAGCTTGTTGATGAGCTTCAACGAGTTAACCGCGCCAACTTAGAGGCTATGCTCACCATGGAAAACGATAAGGCTGAGTGGCAAAAGGTCCTTGAGCAGCATGATACCGAGATGAGAAGTATTACTTCCTACAACGAGGAGCTCGAAGCAAAGGTTGAGAAGTTGAAAGATGAGCTTGCTGCTTCCTCTACTTCATACTCTCAAAAAGAAGAAGTGCTTCCCAGACAAGTTAGAGATGCTCATGCCAGTCAGAGAGACGCTGAGGACAGGCTTGAAGTACAAAAAAGAATCAGTGACGGCTATGTCTCTGATATTGCCGAGCTTCGAAAGAAAAACAACTCCCAGGAGGCGGAGATACAAATGCTCAAGCTTCAGCTTGCCAGAACTGAAAGGGAGCGCGATGAGGCTGTCGCCGGCAAAATCGCAGCCGAAGAATCTCATGAGGCGACCAAAAACAGCTTCGGCTCAACATTATTCGACTTCTACTTGCATAGCGTCTTGGGGCGTGGAAGCCTCGCCTTTCTTGGTCCCAAGTATGAGATCACTTTAGCTGAAGTGTGGGAGGCCGCCCTCGATATGCTTGGTGCTGAAGGTGCTGGTTATGATGAGTCAGCCCTGGAAAGGCATTATTTTGATGAAGACGCTCGCGCTGCTCTCGCCAGGGGAAAGGAACAACTTGCCAAACTAAGAACCGAAGTGACGGAAGGGGATCAGCTGGGGAAAACCACTTCAACTACTCTAGTCCAGCCACCTTCTTCGTCTGAAGTCGACATTATTGGTTCCAGTTCCCATCTCGCTTCTCCCACCAAAGTTACCGCTGATATTACAAGCACACAAGGTGGAGACGAGGGTGAAGAGAGCGCTGATACGCAAGCTTATGAAGTCGATATCAGGAAACCAGCTTCTTCAGGTAACTTCACTGTTAATTTCGCTACTGTCAATTCTGCTCAAGCTGGTTACTCGCTTATTTCACATGAGTTTCACGAGCTCCTTGGCTATTTTCTCAACCTTGACGAGCCTTCATCTCCTCTCTTTACTGACTTCATTGGTGAACCCTCATCTCCTCTTTTTGCTGACTTTAACCTTTTTTCTTCTGTAGAGAGAGTACCAAGCACTGCTCAAACTTCTACTCCTCCGGTCATCCTTCCTTCGTCTCTTCCGGCGGTGCCTCCTTCTGCCTCGCAACCTGGATCACAGGAGGAACAAATAGAGGCTCTTCACGGCTTGGATGATCCCATCGCTTCGCAAGAGCAGAAAGATGAGAGACCTGAGGGAGGTGACATTTCCCCGGAACGGACTCCTTCTGACGACATTGTTCTATCAAAACTTGTCACTCCGGGGAGTGAGTCTTCCTCACAGAGGAGAGAGAAGCGTGGGACATCAAAGAGGAGGGGGAAGAAAATCACCGCCACTGAAGAGGAGCCGGAAGTTGGACCGGTTACACCTGCCTCTCCCACTTCCCTTATACCCACTGGCCGTCCTGAAAAGCTGGTTATTCGACCGAGTAAAGGGTCCAAAGGAGGGAAGAAGAAGTGAAGATTTTAGCTTTTTGCCTTTTGTATGAACTGGCCGAGAGTTGTGCGGGTACCGGCCCCCGCTTTTATTTTGAAAACCTGTATCTGCATTATAATCGAATAAAATGATTCTTCGTTTGTACAAACTTCTGTTTGAATTTGAGAATGCATTTACTATTTATTTTATTTCTTGCACAAGTTTATTTACACGATATTGCAGCAGGCTTATGGTATGTTGTTTGAGTATTACTTTACTGATGCAGCTATGCTACTATACCATGTTGCCCCCATACCTTAAGCTTGCTACAATATTTTATACTTCGAGGGGACTTGCACTCTTATTTGTTAAAGAATAATTATTTTATTCTTTAAAGAAAAATTTTTATAGAGTACAACTCCCTTCGTATAAGTTTTTACGCTTTGTCGTACGAAGAAATCACTTTTTTCTTTTGCTTATGTGCATATTTTACCAAGTGAATTCCTCTATGTGGTAAAGCGGACCTCTGAAGGGTACTTTAACTTCCTCTTTTTTTTTTACGATCATTTTCCATAGTAGGCAAATTACTTTTCCTTTGAAAGTTAAAGTACGCTTTTGATGAGGATTTTTTTTTATATATATAGAAAGTTGTACCTCTGAGGAGGGATTTTTCACGTTTCAACACTTGGAAGTTTTATTTCAATCTCGGTGAAACGTGTACCTCCAAAGAGTTATGCTTTAGAAATCCTTTTCACGTTTCAACACTTGGAAGTTTTATTTCAATCTCGGTGAAACGTGTGTTTCCAAAGAGGTCTTTCTTCTTAATTGTGTTCCCGGGAGGGGGTTGTACCTCTGAGGAGGGATTTCTCACGTTCCAACACTTGGAAGTTTTATTTCAATCTTGGTGAAACGTGTACCCCCAAAGAGTTGTGCCTTTGAAGAAAGCCTTTTCACGTTTCAACACTTGGAAGTTTTATTTCAATCTCGGTGAAACGTGTGCTTTCAAGAAGGTCTTTGTTTTTGCATTTCAACTTTGGTGAAGTGAAATTCCGAAGAGCGGTTGCTACACTTCAACTCCTGGCGAAATGTGCCTCCGAAGAGGGCTTTTATTTTGTTTACATTTCAACTCTGGTGAAGTGAAATCCCGAAGAGCGGTTATAACACTTCAACTCCTGGTGAAATGGGCCTCCGAAGAGGGCTTTTATTTTGTTTACATTTCAACTCTGGTGAAGTGAAATCCCGAAGAGCGGTTATAACACTTCAACTCCTGGTGAAATGGGCCTCCGAAGAGGGCTTTTATTTTGTTTGCATTTCAACTCTGGTGAAGTGAAATCCCGAAGAGCGGTTATAACACTTCAACTCCTGGTGAAATGTGCCTCAGAGAGGGTTTTCATCGCCTGGAAGTTACTCTCTCATGGTTGGAGGGTCATGACTCCTCCAATCTTTTTTGTTGAGTAGAGAACTTTCTTTTTTGTGGCGTATGACCCATTAGAGGTCTTTTATCCTCCGAAGAGTTGCGCCTCCGAAGAGGACTTGTGCTGCTGATGGTAGCTTTGGTTGTTCCTTTGTTCACTTGCTTATGCCTTTTCAGCGATCCCCTCTTTTTTTTTTTTTTTTTTTCTTTTCAAGTTTTCATCCCCCTCTTCTCGCAAGTGGCTTGTTTAATCCAAGGAAATGTACTTCATTGCCAGGCAAGTTCGTGAGAACGGGCACTAGCTTCCTAATTGGATGTTTGTTTGTTCAAACAATCTCAATTTATCAGCAAGGGCTCGTTTCTATCGAAATCATTAGCCGTTCAATTGAAGTATTTCCTATCTAGGATTTGAATTCGGGGTCTTTGAGACTTGAAATTTGTTTGTTGAATGATGGTGAGAATCGCTCGGTCTTATTATGCGCAAGTTTCATTTCCATTGTCTGCAAAAATTTAAATTGACATTTCAGCAATACATTTTATGTATTTTTATATCGAAAACAAAGCAAACATATAATGATAATAAGGAACACAAGATTTATAGTGGTTCGGCCATGAAATTGGGCCTACATCCACTTTATATTCTTTCATTATTTACTTGCATCAGTTTCACAATTGCTTTCAATTACAAGAATCATACATTCATAATTCTTTTTACAATGTTTCAACAAAATTTTCAAGTAAAGTATGGACGCAAGTGGTTGCTGTTCCATGCCCTTGGAATTTGATCTCCATCAACAGTGGTGAGCTTGAATGTGCCGTCGAGAAGCTTCTGACCTATTACATATGGTCCTTCCCAATTTGGCCCAAACACACCTGTCGCGGTCATAATTCTTTTCAGGACTAGATCTCCAATTTCAAAGCTGCGTTGACGAACTTTGGAATTGAAATGTCTGGCTATCCTTTGCTGATGAGCTGCAACTCTGAGGTTAGCTTCATCTCTTTTTTCATCAAGGAGATCCAGCGCTTCAAGTTGCAGCTTTTCATTTTCTGCTTGATTGAAATGGATTCTTCTGTGTGAAGGGACCTCTGTTTCAACCGGGATCATTGCTTCCGATCCGTATGCTAACGAAAAAGGAGTATGCCCAGTTGCAGTTTTGTGAGTAGTTCTGTATGCCCATAGTGCAAGTGGTAGTTTATCGACCCAACCACCTTTTGCTCTTTCGAGTTGCTTTTTGATGGTTGATTTGATGATCTTGTTCACTGCTTCCACTTGCCCGTTTGCCTGCGGATGAGCTACTGCCGAAAAGCTTTTCTGGATTTTGAATCGTTTGCAAAAATCCTGGAATTCCTCACTTTCAAACTGAGTACCATTGTCTGTGATTATTTTCTGAGGCACACCGTATCTGCAAATGATATTCTTGGTCACAAAGCTTATCATTTTCTTAGAAGTGATAGTAGCCGATGGTTCAGCTTCAGCCCACTTAGTAAAATAATCAACTGCAACAATAGCATATTTAATCCCTGATTTAGCAGTTGGTAGCGGCCCGATGAGATCCATTCCCCAAATTGCAAATGGCCATGGACTGACCATCTGTGTGAGTTCGGTAGAAGGTGCTCTAGGAATTTTGGCATATCTTTGGCACTTGTCACATTTTTGGGAGTAATCTGTGGCATCCCGATTAATTTCTGGCCAAAAATATCCGTATCGGAGAATTTTCTTTGCTAGTGTTTGACCACCTGAATGATCACCGCATTCTCCTCCATGCACTTCAGCTAGGATTGTTTTGGACTCTTCCCGGGATACACATCGAAGCAATGGCATTGAGAATCCCCGTCTGTATAATCGGCCATCCTGAATTACATAGCGAGAGGCCTTTCTTAGAAGCTTTCGTCTTTCTATCGAGTTTTCTGGCAGAGAACCCCTGAGTAGGTAATCCAGTATTGGAGTCATCCATGACTCTTGTTCTTGAGATACATTCACAATCCAGTCTATATCCATCTCGTCTATACTTGGCGCTGAAAGGACTTCTACAGGGACCAATCCCAATAGTTGAGATTCACCAGAACTTGAATACTTTGCGAGGGAATCTGCCTTCATATTCTTTTCCCGAGGAATGTGGCTTATTGAATAGTGACCGAGTTCACATAGGAGTTCCCAAGCCTTTGACAAGTAGGAAGGCAAATTTCCACCTTTTGCTTGAAATTCTTTCTTGACTTGGCATACAATAAGCTGAGAATCACTGAAAATTTGTAATGCTTGAATGTTCAGCTCTTTAGCGATTTTCAGACCTGCAATAAGAGCTTCATATTCTGCTTCATTGTTTGTTGAAGGAAATTCCAGTCTTAGTGCATAACATAATGATCGACCTTCAGGAGTTTCAAGTACCACTCCGGCTCCAGAGCAGTTGTCATTTCTTGCGCCATCAACATACATCTTCCACTGGATTGGAGAATCATTGACCGCTTTTTCCTCACCATCATCTTTCTCTGTGAATTCTGCAATGAAATCAGCTAAAGCTTGTCCGTTGATTGCTTTTCGGGGGTGATAGGTGATGTCATATTGACTAAGTTCAATGTTTCATTTTAGAAGACGACCCGAAGTTTCAGGGCGAAATAGGACTTGCTTTAGAGGCTGATCAGTGAGTACTTTGATAGGATGAGCTTGGAAATATTGCCTCAGTTTCCTCGATGCAACTAGTAGGCAATAGGCGAGTTTTTCCAACTTGGAGTAATTCAGCTCTGCCCCAGTGAGTCTTTTGCTGATATAGTAAACTGGATGTTGAATCCTTTTGTCTTCCCGTATCAGCGCTGCACTTAGAGCATGAGATGATACTGCCAAGTATATAAGAAGATCCTCACCATCGCCTGGCCTAGAAAGTATCGGAGGCGTTTCCATATGACGGATCAACTCTTCAAAAGCTTTTTGGCATTCGGGAGTCCATTCAAAGTTCTTCTTTCCTTTTTTCAGGGCATCGAAGAACGGGATGCATTTATCAGTAGCTTTGGAAATGAACCGATTTAAAGCGGCGACCTTTCCGTTGAGACTTTGCAATTCCTTCTTCGTTCTAGGAGCTTTAACTTCTTTTAAGGCGGTAATTTGAGCTGGGCTAGCCTCTATGCCCCTAGCACTGACAATAAAACCTAAGAACTTTCCGGATTCGACCACAAATGTACATTTCAGAGGGTTAAGTTTCATTCTGTATTTCCGGAGGACTGCGAACATTTCTGCTAAGTGTTCAATGTGATCCACTGCTTTCCTGGACTTCACTAACATGTCGTCGACGTAGACTTCCATAGTTTTGCCCAATTGCGGTTTGAACATAGCATTAACAAGTCTTTGGTAGGTTGCCCCTGCGTTTTTCAATCCGAAGGGCATAACTCTGTAGCAATAAAGTCCAACATCTGTGATAAAGCTTGTATCCTCTTGATCCGGCTCATGCATCATGATTTGGTTATAACCGGAGTAGGCATCCATGAAGGATAACAATTCATGTCCCGCAGTTCCGTCTACCAGTTGATCGATCCTGGGTAATGGGAAGCAATCTTTGGGGCAAGCCTTGTTTAGATCAGAAAAGTCGATGCATACTCTCCATTTTCCATTAGCTTTCTTGACCAACACAGGATTTGAAACCCAATTCGGATACGTAGATTCTTTGATGAAGTTATTTTCCATGAGTCGATCAACTTCTTCTTTTAATGCTGCTGACCTTTCTGGACCTTGGGTTCTTCTTTTCTGTTTAACTGGCGTAAACTTTGGGTCAATATTCAGAGCGTGTACTGCGACTTCTGGGGATATCCCACACATATCGGCATGAGTCCAAGCAAAGACATCCAGATTTGCTTTCAGGAAAGATATCAAGACATTCTGAATTGACACATTAAGCTGCGAACCCACATTCAACACCTTATTTGGGTCCTTCGGGTCAACAGGTACCGGAATTGTCGTTTCCACCGGTACTACTCTATTCTCCCCCGTACTGGCTTTTCTGGGATCCATTTCTTTCCGTGCCCCGCTGTGCTCGCCAGTGCAGGGTCCGCTCTGTAATTGCTACAAAGCTGGTTCCTTGATGCGGACTGGAGTTGCCGCATCCTTTCCCATTTCTCTTTTTCTTGACTCTCGCAGCTCTGTCCAATAACATTCTCGTGCAGCATTTTGATCCCCTTTTATAACTCCTACTCCATTGTCAGTAGGGAATTTAATAGTGAGGCACCACGGGGCTAGGATAGCTTTGAATGCTGCGAGTGTTGGACGGCCAAGAAAAGCATTATAGGCAGAAAACTCATCGACAATCACAAATGTTTGCTTTCGAGCCACTTTCCTTTCTCCTTCCCCAAGTTCTACAAACAAATCGATGGTTCCTACTGGTTGCTTTGGCTCCCCTGTGAAGCCCACGATTTTCTGTGATGAGGCTTGCACATCGATCATAGGGATTTTCATCTGGTCAAATGTCTTCTTGAAGAGAATATTGCATGATGCTCCGCAGTCAATGAGGACTCTTCTGACAATGGCTGGTCCAATACCAGCCGAGATGACCAAGGGATCTAAAGTAGGAGCTTCAATACCTGTAGAATCTCTGGCTCTGAAAATAATATCGTCACTGAAAGTTTTCTGTTGTTTAAGGGGCGTAGTGTCTTCTAGAACAAAGACGTTTTCTTCGGCTGGAGCATATTTCAAAGCCCTGGAATATCTCTCCATCTCACCCCAACTTTTACCAGCTGGGTGAGGTCCTCCTGAAATGACATTGATAACGGGCCTTCCAGATTCGTGCCCCGTAGCTTTCTCTCCTGCCCCAGGCTGATGAACAGGGGCCCGCTGCCCCTGACTCGACGATGCAGGATTGTTGCTATTCTTTTTTACGAATTGCTGCAACTTGTTTTCTCTTAGCAACTCTTCAATCAGATTTTTCAGCTGGCGGCATTCATCAGTTTCATGACCCGGTTGATTGTGGAAGCGGCAGAATTTCCCACTTTGTATGGCTTTTCTCCCAGTTCTCAACGAGATAGGTTTAGGGAAATCGACGGAATCTTTAGTGGCGAGGTAGATGTGCTCCGGTGTATGTGATAATGGAGTATATTCTGATGGCTTGAAGGATCGGGGCTTCTTCAGATTACCCTGTTTCTTCCCATTACTATTCTCCCTTTTTTCCCCCACCGATTCATTCTTGCGTGGAGCGACAGTGTTGTCTTCTTCTTTTTCTAACACTGTCTTTACTGGTAAAGGACGGTTTTCCAAGCGAATGAACTCGTCTGCTTTTTTGTAGAACTTTTCGAGAGAGGTTGGCTCCTTCATATTTAACCATTTCCCAAATTCGCTTGACTTATCGATAGCCCTCATCAGATAAGTCAATATCATTCGTGGTTCAGCATTGTCCACCTCAGCCAGTGCTATATTGAAGCGGTTCAAGAAGGATCTGATAGATTCACCAGGATTCTGCTCTAAACTCGATAGTGACATAATATCCTTGGCCTTCGAAGCATATAGTCTAAACTGCTCCTTGAATTTTCTGGTCAAGTCTGAAAACTGATCGATAGATCGGACTGGTAACTTGGTGAACCACAATAAAGCCACGCCTTCCAGGTATACGGGGAAATATCGGCACTTTATTTCGTCGGAGGCCCTGGCACCTGTCATGTGCCAGTCATATTTATACAGGAACTCATTCGGATCACTCGTCCCTTTGTAAGCTGGAATAGTCGGAGGGACAAACTTCCTTGGAAATTCCGCCTTCAAGATTTTTTCAGTAAACGGAGTTTTACTTGGAGCGAAACCCCATTCCTTCTCATCTTCAATCCTTTGCATACTTTCTTTCATGATCTGCCGGACCATTCCAGAAAGATATTCCTCATCATGTCGAGTTCTAGATCCACCGGCGTCAGGTACTGCCTGCTCAAAGGGACTAGTAGGCCTTTCAGGAGCATTCCTTTCATTAACATCATGAATGTTGCTAGCATAGTTCCTTTCATTACCAGCCGGTTCATTGTTTGCCCCAAGTAAGTCATTCAACTTATTCAGAATCAGAGCATTCTGGGCACTTTGAGCCTCTAGTTGTTCATTTTGGGCGTTTATCTGCTGGTTTAGCCCTAGAATCACAGCATCCAATTCCGCTTTTGTAACTCCAACAGACGGAGTGGGTAGATTAGGCACAGGGGAAGCGGAGGTTCCCTCTTGAATGTTCCCAGATCTGATAGATCTGCTTTTCCTTCCAGGAGCCATAATCTCAGATATACTTCTGGTTTTTAAGGAAATTCTTTCTTCAAATCTCTGCGAAGCAATGATGACAGCTGTCCTGAGTTCAATTCTCAGTGAAAGCACCAAAAATGTTAACGCTTAAATTTGAACGCTAACACCCCGGTGTGTGAAGTGTATTTGTGAAAGCACCACCCGATAGATCGGGAAAGAATTATAAGTAAGGAGATTGCAGAAAAGCAGTAAAAACACAAGTTTTATAGTGGTTCGGCCCAAAATCAGGCCTACGTCCATTTAGATTCTCTTTATTGCTGATATGAGTACAATTTATATCACTTTCTTCAATTACAATTAACTTCAGACAAATAGTTCAAACTCCCATGAAGAATAATCTTTCCAATTCATCTTGAATGATTGTGATTCTTCTTTGAAGTGTGTAATAGCGTCCTTGGAGTTTGGAGTGCTTGGAGTGCTGCTTGAGTTGAGAAAATGGCAGAGTAACGGTGCTTCGAGAATTAGCCCAAAGGTCCTTTGCTAGTTGGAGCTAGGGGCGTATTTATAGGCTTTGCTCGGAGTTAGGTCGTAGGTCGCGACCGACCTAAGCAAGGTCGTAGGTCGTAGGCGCCCTAAGAAGCACTGGCTCCTCCCCCTTCTTTCATAAGAATGCACGAGCTCGTTTCGACAAGTCCTAGGTCGTAAGCGACCTTATTGGTGGCAGTATAGAAAAGGGCGGCCTTCTGATACACTGTCCCTAGGTCGGGAACGACCTACCTTAGGTTGTGGGCGACCTATCTTAGGTCGAGCCATTCTGTTAGGTCGCGGCCTCTTTAGGCTGATATGATCTTTAGGTCGCTCTGGCTTTTTGATCGCTGAGTAATGAAGGCGCTAGGTCGCTGAAGACTTTAGGTCGCTGAGTAATGAAGGCGCTAGGTCGCTGAAGACTTTAGGTTGCTGAGTCCCCTTAGGTCGTTGGTTGGTTAGAGTGAGTCTTCCTTTAGGTCGCAACTACCTGTAGGTCGCTAACCTCCGCTACTTTAGGTCGCTTGCTTCGTTAAACCGCTAAGTTGCTCTATCCTCTAGGTCGTTAAACTTTTAGGTCGCTAGGTTGCGTTGTCCTTTAGGTCGTGCCGTCTTTTAGGTTGCAGCTTTTTGATCTATAGGTCGTTTGCAGAAGGGAGTTAACACCGCGCAATTCGACGAGATTTATGTGAATAAATAAGTACTTATGTTTATAACCAATGTAAATTGATTTCAACTCAATTTATACTTTATTTTATTCCATTTTTAAATTTATTCACAATCCATATATTCTCATTTTCATTGCATTTTAGATTTGAATACTTTCACTTGCATTTCATTTTATTAACCAAACTAGTTCATCCAAAACTATTGACATCTTCGGTTCATCTTCATTACTAATTAAATTTCCCTTTTATTTTAATCCATTCACAATCATTTATTTAGCTCGACACATTCCATTCAAAATTCATTTACAATCCATTTATTTACATTTCATTCCATTTTTGTTAATTCCAAACTATTTTATTTAGCTCGAAGACAATTCAATCTATTTCATTCAATAACCATTTCTCAACTTATTTAAACCACACTTCATTTGATACTTATTTATTCCATCATTTATTTATTCAATATATTAGTTTATCCACATTCACTTAAACCATTCTAATAAACTCGAAACATTCTATTTTCCTTATTGTCTCAAGTTATTTCAATCCCTTAATAATTTAAATGGTTTACAATTATTTATTTAAGCATTTTCATTCCATTTTAATCGATTCTTTTCCAAATCAACTATTTATTAATTTTGATTCAACTAGCTTAAACATTTACCAAATTTTAAATTCAAACTAGTATATCCATCCAATTCTGGATTATATTCAATAACTTAGTCTTTTATTAATAATAAGGTCACTTCAAATCATTTCACACACTTGGATTTTATTACGGTTCAACCATCACTATTAAAATCCAATACCAGTATTTTTTTCACACTTCCACTACTTATTACCAAAATTAAATCCCATTCCAAACTGGAAATTTTTTTTTCAAAATTATACCCTTTACAAAACAAATTCCATTTAATTGTAATTCAATTTAGTCTCTAACCTATTTTAATTCGCTTCCTCGATTCACACTGAATTCATTTTGAATTTTCATTTTCTTACATTTTATTTACAACCCACCAAATTTTATTCCGATCCAAATTAATTTTTACTTGGTTTAAATTCCAACCAATATCTTTTAACTTGGTTTTAAGTTGAATTCAATTCAACTCTTCCTTGTCTATTCAGCTTAAGTAAATCTACATCAATTTATTCCTAATGTTATACATAAGCTCATTTTCATTTTACAAGTAAATTTTTTTGTCTTTTATTACTCAACTTAACTCGATTGATTCCAAGGCCATATCCAATTTATTTCCACATATCTAGATTTTATTCTCAGTACAAACCATTATTATTTCAATCAAAATTCATTGTTATTTTATACACTCCCAATTATATTTAATTTGCTAGAACTTCTTCAATTATATTTACTTCATCGACAATTTAAGTCGAATTTAATTTATAGCTTGAGTCTTATTTCCAAATCTCATTATTAACTCATCAATTCAGCTTCATTAACTAATTTAATATCTAATTTGTCTTTTCCTCCCACTTATAATCCAGAACTTGATTTTAAATCTCAAAATCTCTTCATTTGAATTTTCTTAAGTTCAAATTTATATTATAATTTAAGTTTGGATTTTCCCTTCATTTTCTAATTCATCAAAATATTAATTTTGTCTTTGTACTCCATTCTAAATTTATAAGTCACAACTTATTATTTTATACAATTCCATTCATCATAAGTTTGAATGTATTCTTCTTTTATTTTAACTCAAGCCTTATGCTTCTTTATAACCTAAGCATATTTTATTCATGCATTTTAATTCTTTTATAAGTTATTCTGGTTAATTTATTTCAATCTAATTCTTATCCAATTTATTTTCCATTTGTTCAGGCAAGAATATAATTCCATTCATTAATTCAATTGAATTCTCGTTCCCATTCAAATTTTCTTTAACTCAGATTTATTTGACTCAATTCAATTTCAACTTGATCCGAATACAACTGGTAATATTTTCAGCTGATTCAATTAATTTCAATCCAGTCAAATTTTTATTCCCATCCAAGTTAATTTCATTTTTAACTTTCAAATTTAAATTCCAACAGTCAAAGCTTATTTTTTTCCTTCCTGGTTTAAAAATCATCTTACCTTATAAGCTTATAATCCATCTCATCAGGAATTTAAAAACACCGTCTTTTGGTTTCAAATTATTTTTAAAATCTTCAACATCTCAAATCACATTTCTAAAAAGTCAAACCAATCCTGGTTTTATTCCCAACAAATTTCTTTTGAAATTTTCAAAAACAACTGGCTTTCCTGAACAAATCAATTTGGTAGCAATCCGTCACATAGAAATTCGAAAATGAATACTGATGATGCGGCCGTCATCATCAGAATTATTTTCCAATAATCCAAGTGATTTCAATACTATATCACTTTCAAAATCCCTCTAAAACAATTTCCTTTCAGAAATATCTCCAAAACAATTGTGTTATTATTTATCTTCAAAACACTTCCAAAATCCCCGAGATCTAAATTTCCAAATCCTGCTTAAATCAATTTTACTATCATTCATTTGCATAGCTTATGCTCATACAAATTCTTATTTGATTATGTTTCCAATTTATAAATTTCATTTATAATTCATATTTATAACTTCCATTATATAATGAATTTATTTTCTTAACCTTTGGTTACGTTTTCAATTTCTAGTTAAATTTTCCATACAATAAGGATAATAATTTATATATCCTTATTTCTAACATCCAAGCAACCATTATTAGCTGAAATAGTTTGTAAGAACTTTTATTTATATCACAATATATTATGGGTAAAATTATTTCATTTACCCACATTTAAAACAATACCGTGTCAATTGTTTTATTTAAGTGTTTAGAAACCCCTTCGATACAGTTGCGCAGACTGTGTCGACGAAAGTTCATATGCCACTCAATAATTCAATCAACGCAATATTAAAACAATTAATATTCACTAACAAATACGCGCTCATATCTATTAATACGCTCAAACTCATTATAGAGTACTACGGACTCTATTTTAAATGAGTAATTCCCACCAGAGCCAAGGTTATCACCAACCTGGCTCTGATACCAACTGTGACAGCCCGCAAATCCGTACCCCTTGAGTCAACCATATTCTACAACAATCAACTCAAGTAGCACAGAAATACGAACCATTTGGGTTTAAGAAGAAGAGGTAGAAGAAGAGAAAAACAAAATCATCATCAGAATCTAACCATCGCAGTGGAATAAAATATAATAGTTAGTAAATAATCTTTACTCAAAATCAAATATATATGTTTATATACATAACAACATCAGAGTACATCAGTCACAGCTCACATCAATAACATACAATGGATACACAACAACTCAACAGCGGAATATATATATATATATATATATATATATATATATATATATATATATATATATATATAAGTACGAAAGAACGTCTCGTCATCCAGCTCGTCTCCTGAGCTCTACAGCACCATATCCTGTATCCTATAATACTCGGTCTGACCCGAGCATTATAGTTAAATAACACCCGAGTCAGTCTGGAATACCAGTGTGAGAAAATCACACCCAATTGATTATTTAAGTTTCAAAAATCCTTTGAAAACAAAAGCATCTCATAAGACCACGCCACAAATAAACATGTCGGGTTTTTATCTTACGATAGCTAAAAGAGTTTTTATAGAAATCCTTTGATATTATAATAGGGTCTATATACAAGTACTTATAAAATAGCCGAAATTGTTACATCTATTAAATTCCAGCTACTAGCCACAAAAGTGGGTAATACAAACAAAACTCGTACAAGGCTCGTAGCGAGAATGGATTTCCATCAATGGCTGGGCTACTGGGGTACCGCCCGTCATAGTACATTGCCTAGATCAGAGTACCGAGGAGTACTCCCGCTCCCCTGCAACACAAGGCCGGAACCATTCCTTACTGAACAGTCCCGAACAAGATAACCCCGTGGTTGGCGCGACCAACCACCCACTAAGCCGAATATAAAGGGACATCTAGACAGGGGAAAATCTTGTCCTGCTTGGGCATGACCCACCTAACCTTGCTGCACCTCCCTGCTTTGGCCATTCCCGGTTGATGAGGGTTAAGGTTAAACGTTACCTTTTAAGAATGCACCACTTAGAATGCTCATCGTCCACCTGGCGATGTTCTGAAAGCATTCGTCCATACAAGTCCGTCCCGGATTCGAACGGAACCGAAGGCACTACTCCTACTACATCCATTTTGGAAATATCCTCAGGATTTGCAGCGACTAGCCCTTGCACTTCACTGCTCCATCTTCGAATCGAAAATCATTTACACGAAACGTACAAACCGGATCAAAGTGGTTTTCGAGAAGTAAATCTCGATCCCGGTCTCTTTGAAACGATCATCGCATGTGTCCAATATTGATAGTCGGTGATTTAACTATCAATTAATATTCACAAACATCCATCCAACAATAAATAATTTCCCAAATTATTTATTAACCTCAAAATATCTTCACAAGATATTTTTTTCTATTTTCAATCCTTTGAAAATAGTTTCAAAACCATCTTTCTTTCAGAATAAACGTTCTCAACAAATTTCTATCCCTTCTAAAGTCACCAAGCACAAAAGTGGATTTTTAGAATAATTTAAAATACTTTACTTTGAAATATATACTTTAAAACATTTAGGGTAAAACTACTTAAATAATTTGTTAGAAATACGTACTATATGAATTTGAGAAAATAAGGTTACTTTATAAAATATAAAACCAGGTTTCCACTTTTAAAACAAATACTAAGTCACTTTTAAATAATTAATGCTATAATATATTAAAAGGAAATACTTGCTTTAGAAATTAAATATTAGAAATAATAAATTTTACAAAACTTGCTTTCTTTAAAACAACTAAAAAAACATTTAATTTATTTTTACAAATTTACTTTAAAAACGTGTACTTGGCCATCCAGAGAAAATTCCAACTTCAAGCACTTAAATCAATTTCCCGAATTGATTTCCAATTCATTCTATTTGAAATAAATTTCGTTACTTGCTCGGTTCAGTTCAAAATTCATTAATTATGGACTTTATTTTAATTATTATTACTTGCTGTTTGATTTTAAGTATTTTAACTGAAATATACAAATTTCAGGCTTTCCCTATTTTCTTCTTTGTTCCTTTCAAAATTTAAAATCTTAAATTTAAAATAAATGTTCTGTTCTTTTAGATATAAGCATTGGAGTTTACAATTCATTAACTTTCTATTAATTCAAAAATCTCCTTTCTATATTCAAGATTTATTAATTAGAATTCTTATGTCACTTTATTTTATTTTTATTTCATTCTTAAATTTATTCAAATTTCCATAATTATTTTACTTACAAATTCACTTCCTTTTTTTTTCTTTCCAACATCCAAGTTGTATATTTTCTTGGAAATTCATTATACCCAATTATCCAATCAAACCATTACATTCAAATTTCAACATAATCCATCATAAAATATAAAATCATCATAACAGGTAATTTAAATAATTTAAATATATGTTGAGGATCTAGTTGGATCCCTCCAACCTGCTTTCCCTGCATCCACAGACGTTAGCATTACATAATACGCCAAATTCAAATTATACTATACTCTATCACATCAATCAGTCCAACCATACAATCAATTATTTAAATTTAATCATTTAAATTTAAATTTCAACTGAGTGAGATTAACTCACCTTTGATTTTTGCTCTTTGCAATCCATTCCAGACTGGCTAAATTTCCTTGATTTTAAACCTTGTAAAATCATTAGATGTTTTATTAATATTTGATTAATCGAATAAACTAATTTTCATTTGACAAATTACATTTAATTAATAATAATCTATTTTACCTAATGATTTAATTTGAACTAAAAATTAAATCTTAACTAATTTAATTCGAAACATTTAAAATTTTATTAATATACGAGCCAATCGAACAAATAAATAAAATTTCATTGGAACTTTTATTTAACCAATAATTTATCTCGATTAATAATTGGATTATAAGTAAATTTTCTTTAATATTTCCATGGACTAAGATTTGAATAGGTTAATTTAACAAGCTAATCATCATAATATTTCATTTCCTATTTCAAAATTCCTTATACTCAATGACCTACGACCTTTTTATATATATATACACACCCTGTTTTTTTATATATATATAACATACCCTACTGTAATTATAAAAATTTCTTGCACACACACACAAACACACACACCCACATATATATATATAAACTCCAGAATTTTAAAACTAGACAGTAAACATCTTTGTTTTTTTTAACATATTCACTCAGATCGAATTAACTTTAAATGAATAACTAGCATACCTCACAGCTTCGACTCTTCTTCCCGAAACCCTCGCCTCAATCTCTCACGCAACCAAGATCGCGAAGTCTGACCGAAAAACGAGCATGAAAAACTTCCAAATCGCAACTATCACCACTGCTTCCTCCCCATATCGCAAATTTCCAATCGCCAATCCAAAATCAACCCTCCACAACACCAACGAGTCCCTAGTGCGTGCACCCCCCATGCAAACCCCCGCCTGTATCGAACACGATTTGAATCGCGTGTCCCTTCGCGATGCCCAAAAACGCCTCCAATTTGTACGCGATGTCGATTTGATTCTTACTCGTCGCCATTAATCTCGAGAAGGCTTCGGCCGATCCTTTTTTTTTAATTTGAACAAACCGAGATCGAAAAAGGGATAGGGAGGGAAAGAGAAACTCGGCCATGATTTTAAAACGAACGGAAAAATAATGGTTTCGAGATTTCTTTGTTTTGGCTGTGGTTTTATATTTTTTTAGGAACGAACTGGTTGTCTTCCAGAGGAAGGAAACAAGGTGTTGGCGTGAAAGAGAAGGTTAGCTACATTAATTTGAGATGAAACGAAAAGGTCTTGAGGGGATGCAATTACGGCTGAAAGAAAATTGAGTAGACCAACATTGCTTTATTTAAATTCAATTGGTCCCTATATAAATTTTCAATGCGTTTACATCTCGTACTTTCACACTACAACCTCAAACACTACGAAAATTTAAATCCGATAATAATTCAATTTTACGGACCCGATGGAACTGGTTTCGTCAAATTCCGAGACTGTGCCTCGAATGGCTATTTTTAAATTCAATTTAAACGATATAAATTTCAAGATTGAACAGACCACTGTTAATTTCAATTTTAATGCTTCTATTGTCTTCAGTGTTATCAATATAAATTTAATAAGCCTTCAAATTATTTTTAACAGGCTCAAAATTCCAGTTTTAACATTTTACCCAACTTTAAATTATTCAATTCAATACCTAAATTATCAAATAAATGGAGATATTTGTAATTCAAGTTAAAAATTGCTCTATTGAATACTTAAAATCAATTTAAATCTCCTGGTTTTAAATGCTTGAAAATTTCGGGTCGCCACACAAACAATCTTTTGTATTTGTGAAAGTCCTATTCTGCTGCTCAGGCATGTGAAGTCTTCTTCGATAGCTGATGTGAAATCATATTTTGCTTCTCAGGTCACTGTTCGGCTGCTCAGGGATTGAATAAACCTGTTCCTCTGGGTTAAGTGAGGGTTGTTGTTTTAGTGAAATTCCAGAGGGAGTCTAGGACTAGACTTGGGATGGAGGTCCGAACCAATATAAAAATCTCTGGTGTTATTTTTACTATACTGCTTCTATATTCCACACTATTTACTGTATAGTTATCATCACTATTCTCTGTATTATCGTATATCAATATTACATGATCCACAGCAGACTTTCATTTGTTATCAGAGCCTGCAATCCTATCGATCGTCATAGCATCATAGAATAATGGCCAGAAAAAGATCCGGTCGAAATACAACAAGCAAAATGCCTGAAACTATCAGAGCAACGACCAAGGAGGACAGTAAAAGGTACTTTCTGATTTAAATTTTCAATAAATGAGGATAATGAATTAATTAGTATAAACGAAAGATCTCAAAGCTTAATTTTCTAATTGAAAAATAAGAAATAAGATTTAGAATATCAACAAGGTGTTTTGAAAAATAATTCTGAGGCTCTTAATGATTTTCTAGACGAACAAAATACTAGTTGAAAAAGGAAACAAAATTTTTCAAAAGAAATTATAGATTTGAAAAGACAAAATGATATATTACAATTATCTTTAGATAATTTAAAATCTCGAATTTTTCTTCTCGAAAATGAGAACTGTACGTTAAAAAGGAGAATTCTGAATTAAGCAAGCAAATTGATATTTTGAAAAAACTGTAATATTTTTTTGAAAATAATAATTACTACTTTAAAGCTAAATT
The DNA here is from genome assembly GCA_030765085.1 of Allium cepa. Taxonomy (NCBI): domain Eukaryota; kingdom Viridiplantae; phylum Streptophyta; class Magnoliopsida; order Asparagales; family Amaryllidaceae; genus Allium; species Allium cepa. The sequence continues at coordinate 946,108,873 of CM060943.1, read as the reverse complement.
TGATAAACTTAACATTGAAGTCACAAAATTTAATAAAGGTCCAAATGTCTAAACATGATTTTATCTAGTTCTAGACCTTTACATGATAAAAGTGGTTTAGGATATAATAAAACGAATCGCTGAAATTGCACTAGATACGCTTTCATGTATAGTAAATATGTTAGTGGTAGTACTAGATTACTTAAAGTCTAAATCCAATTTTTATAGAAATTCAAATATTGCTATGGCCAATAACGTTTTTCATTTCTTTAGATGTAAAAATCATTGACGGGAAACACGAATAGAAATTACCTAAGTATTTGGGTTCCTGCTAATTGAAAAATAGAGAAAAGTACATTGATGATTATTTTGATATGGTAGTTAATAATAAAAATTATATTTATAAAGGTTCAACTACACCCAAATGGGTATGGTTTCCTTAAAATTGGGAAATTATAAGAACTTTAGGCATCACATGCTTTAAATGTTAATTTTTTCTGATACCTTACATTATAAGTAGTATTTATTTTGTTCTGTATTCCTTTTTGTCGACAACAAAGGGGGAGAAAATTATCACTAACATTAAGAATGCAGGATATAAATCGCCAAAGATTCAAGCGGAGTAAGTATTCATATTATGTTATATACAGTCGAAATCCATATATATTTACAGGTTATCATCAATCAAAAAGGGGGAGAATGTTGAGACTTGGTTTTGATGATGACACAAAGCTATCACTACAACATACAGATTTGACGACTTTTATGACAAAAGGAGAATATATACTACATGGAGACAGGTCATCAAAATCGGTGCATCAATTTTGTTAATATTCTTATTTTTAAATAATTTATATATAAGCATATAATATATATACATATATATTATCAATGTTTTTCTTTAGAATCATCTATAACATAAATATATAAACTAGTGAAAACTGTGCAAATTGTATAGAAAATACCAAGTCAGTCGACTGAGCAAGCAGGTCAGTCGACAGAGCTGATGATTTCTATGCAACATGCACATGTGCACAAATAAACAAATAAATATTTAAAAAACATTTGAATATCCAGTCGACTGACCCAGAGGGTTCAATTGACTGAATTTTTGTAACATCTATAATTTTTGAAAAGACACGGCCATTTGTGAAGGGTTACGAATCTCTACAACGAGATTTAGATGCAACACTTCAATCAGAACTCTTCTTTGATGGTCGTTGCTTTTTAACATCTATAAAAAGATATCCTAACTTGAATCCAAATCACATAATTTTCTTATCTTTGTTATCTAACTCTCTTCAATATACTTATGACTATACTCTCAAATATTCTGCATTAACTTATTCTAAGCAATATTATTCCTTTCTATTATTCATAAAGTTCAAATACACACACACACACACACACTTAAGGAGAAGATCATAGGAAGGGTGTACTGTAAACAGACTTATCCATGTTATTAGAACACACAATGTCAAATAATCTTTTGTTTTTGTGAATGTCCTATTCTACTGCTCAGGCGTGTGAAGTCCTCTTCGGCCGCTTAAGCGAAATCCTGTTCTGCTGCTTAGGTCTGTATTCGGCTGCTTAGGGATTGTATAGACCTATTACTCTGGGTTAGGTGAGGGTGGTTGTTTTAGTGAAATTCCAGAAGGAGTATGGGACTGGACGTAGGACGGAGCTCCGAACCATCATCAAATTCTCTGGTGTTACTTTTATTATACTGCTTTTATATTTCACACTATTTACTGTATAGCTATCATCACTGTACTATGTATTATCGTACATCCATATTACACGATCCATAACACACTTTCATGTTGTTCTATGATATGATATGCATTTCGTTGTTATGTTTTGTTCTGATAGATCCATAGCCACCTATAGTTTTGTATTAACCGTTTATTGGATATGTCGATCTACTTGAGATAAAGAAAAAAAATTAAAGCATTTATCGACGTATTAAATAGATGTTTAAGACAAAGCAATAGATAATCGCTCCAACGGAACCTTATTCTCCACATTGGCAGACAGTATTACCCTGTAATACTCTTTGTTATTGTGGGTCGCAGGGTGGGGCATTACAGCTTGGTATTAGAGACGAGTTCAGAAAAAAAATACGACAAACACAAAACAGAAACACATATTACGGTACATCGAAGTATAATACAAGTATTACCAACCCCTTAATCATCGTATCCTATACCTAGTCATGTTCTTTGAGATAGATGTTTGGGATATGTCTAGGAATTTATTTTATTCCATAGTATTCCATAATAGAATTTATAATATCTTATAGTTGGAGTTATCCTAATTATTATTGTTCTATTCAAGTACTCTTCGATACGGGTGCTTGACACTCAACCATATTTGAGGAATTTTTAATGCTGTTCTTGTCTTGTTCTTCTATAAGAATTGTGAATCCTATTGAGGGTATCTGTAATATTTGGCATGATGTATGAGGATTTTAGCAATTTCTCCTAGTAGCTTATCTTTTCATGCAAATTAGCATGCTATATTATATATAGAGTTTAGAATTTTTTTAGATGCAGTGGCTGGCATATTATCAAGCTGCATTCTATGATTCGAAGGATCCTATATTTAGGTATCCTAATTTTGGCTGATTTGTTATTTCTTGTTCTTCCCAATGTTAATGATGATTTTAAAGTTTTTATATTCGCTCTTGAGTTTCGAGATGTCGTTGATATATCTCAAATTTCAGTCATTATGGATTTGTTGATTTTTGTGTGTCTGTTCGGGTTTATCACTCCATTAGGTAATCGAGAATTGTATTAACCACATCCTACTTCATAGCCTTTCGGTCATCCTTCCATGAGGATATCCCATAAGGAAATGTGGTGATTCATTAAATTTAACTGATGTTTTTTTATCTTGCCTCCTTTTGAGATATCCTCTTTGGATACTCAATTATTGATATACTTTGTTAAATTACTTCACTCTATGTAATGATATGTTGTTAGTGTTCTTCTCCTTCGATATAATATCTTAACCTTACTGTTAACTCCACTTTTTCAGCAAGGCCATGATATCAAAAATCGACCAAAAAGCCAATGATAATTCGTCTCGATTATGTTGAATGGTTTTTCAGATAAGATCCCCTACGGAGGGGGGTCCAGGGGGTGCCAACCCACCTAGGTGGGGATGCGGGGGCAACGCCACCGCTACGGTGATCGACCTGCCCGGTCAGGTCGTAGGGGTCCAGGGGGCAGCGCCCCCGGCGGTGTGCGGGGCAGCCCCCCCGTCCAAAACGGTATACGACCTAAAGCGTCAACAAATTAACGGGTTAGAAGACCTTGCGACCTAAGAAGACCTCCAACCTAAGCTGGACCAAAGATCAGCGACCTAACGAGTTAACCTATCAGCGACTTAAGGCATAAAGCGGCTCAACCGAGTTAACGAGTTAACAGAAGAAGCGGCTTAACGACTTAAGGATTGCCACGATCTAGCAGCTCAAAGCACTCCACGACTTAATGAGTTAAGAACTACACGACTCAAGAATTATAACGGTCCAAATAGTCTACGACTTAAGACAGTCTACGACTTAAGACATTCTATGACTTAAGGAAGTCTACGACATAAGGAAGTCTATGACATATGAAAGTCTAGGACTTAAGGAAGGTATGGGACTTAAAGATGTTACGACCTAACGACCTAAGGGAGTAACGACTCAAGGCATGAAAAGGTTAAGACAACTACACTTAAGTCACAACCAACTTATCACTTCTGCTAGGTCGTTTACGACGTAAGACTACAGAGGCAAGTTCAGTACCACGCCGTGATTCGATAACTCGTTGACGACTCAGGACTTGTGATACGACGAAGTGAACGAACTTACTCTAGTTGAGCATCAAGCCAAGACTTAGGTTAGGACGGTCACGACCTACAACTAATGATGAGTAGTATAGGACTTAAGCAGACAAATAAGAAGCCGCATCCGGATAACTCATACACGACCTAGGACTTATGGCATGACTTCAGGAAGACAAGCTGATCTCTATTAAACTATGGACTTTGCTCGATAAGTCGGCCACGACTTATCCTAAGTCGGCCACGACTTATCTTAAGTCGGCCACGACTTAAGACTTGGCAATAATTTCTTCCTAGAAGTCTCTATAAATACATGACCATCTCCAACTTCCAGTGGACTTTTGGCTCATTTTTCGAAGCGTCGATACTCTGTCATTCTCTCGACTCAAACAGCACTACAAGCACTCCAAACGCCAAAGATGCTACAACAAACTTCAAGAGAAGATTTGGATCATTCAACATGAACTCAAAAGATTCTTCTACATCAAAGTTTGAGCTACTAGTCAAAAGTGTGTTGTAATCGAAGTGCATTGTAAAGAATTGTAATCAAGTCATCAATAAAGGAATTTATAGTGGACTTAGGCTCGATCTTAAGCCGAACCACTATAAAACTTTTGTCTTTTACTACTTTTCCGTGATTTCTCTGCTTATACATTGTTCCCGTACCAACGGGTGGTGCTTTCATACTTACACTACTTACACCGGGGTGTTAGCGTCAGATTTTTACGTCAACATTTTTTGTGCTTTCACTGAGAATTGAACTCAGGAATACTTTCACCATTGCTTCGCGAAATTTTGTTAAAAGAATCTCTCTCAAAACCAGAAGCCTGTCAGAAGTAATGGCTACTGGAAGACAGCTCAGATCTGATAGATCAGGTGATGTTCATGAGAATACTGCCACTTCTCCTGCTTCCAACGAAGTAGCTCCAAATAAAGCAGCTCCAAATGAAGCAGGTCCAAGTGTTGGAATTACACAAGATGTGTTAGATGTTGTAGTTTCTGGGTTATATCAGCAAATGGAAGCCCAGAACGCTCTAATGCTGGAAAGAATGAATGCTTTACTTGGGGGTAACCGTCAAGCACAAGACAATGAAACAACCTTTGCAGATGATGTCCACAATTCCCAAGAAAGAAATGTTCCTCAAAGGACAGCTGACACCGCCAAAGACTCATCTCCCCAAGTTGGAGGTTCTAGGCCACAGCCAACTCTTCGCGAACATTTGCCTCTAAACAATGGGGAACATCTCTCGAAAATGGTTCGACGAATCATAAAATAAAGCATGCAGAGGCAAGAGGATGAAAAAGATTGTGGGTTTGCCCCAAGCAAGACTCCGCTCACCGAAAAGATCTTAAAGGCAGAGTTTTAAAGGAAATTTGTACCTCCTACTATCCCGGCCTATCGAGGGACTAGTAATCCAAATCAGTTCCTATACAAGTACGACTGGCATATGACCGGGGCAAGGGCAACAGATGAAATCAAGTTACTTTCCGGTATACTTAGAGGGAGTGGCCTTACTTTGGTTCACAAAGCTGCCAGTTAAATCCGTGGATAAATTTTCGGACTTAACACGAAAGATCAAAGATCAGTCCAGGCTATATGCTACAAAGGCCAAGGATATAATGTCACTCTCTAGTCTAGAACAAAACCCCGGGGAATCTATCAGATCATTCTTAAATCGTTTCAATATAGCCCTAGCTGAAGTCGAGAACGCGGAGCCACGGATGGTTTTGACTTATCTGATGCATGCTATCGATAATCGAGTGAATTTGGAAAATGGCTAAAAATGAAGGAGCCAAACTCACTTGATAAATTCTATAAGAAGGCCGACGAATTTATGCGTTTGGAAAGCTTTCCTGTGCCATCAAAAGCGATCATGGCCGAAATTCAGAATGTCGGTGTTGCTTCTGATAAAAGAGAGTTTGCAGGACAGAAGAGGAAGAACGATGGTGGAAAAAAGCAGAGAGACTTGAAGAAAGCTCACCGCTTTAAACCTTCAGACTTTACTCCCTTAACTGATACTCTAGAGAACATCTTTCTCGCAACCAAGGATGCTATTGATTATCCTAAACCACCTGAGTCGAAGATTGGGAAAAATGCTATGCATAATGGGAGATTCTGTCAGTTCCACAACCAACCTGGTCATGACACCAACGAATGTCATCATTTAAGGAATGTGATTGAAGAACTATTGAAACTGAATAAACTCCAACAATATGTCAAAAGAGATAGGAATGACCCATCCTCATCCACTCAGGGGCAAATACTTCTTGCTCATCAATATGGCTCAAACAAAAGAACTGCATCGCAGGGATCTGAGAGGCTTATCATTAATGCTATCACAGGAGGCCCTCACCCAGCGGGCGGAAGCTGGGATGAGATGGAAAGATATGCTCATGCCCTAAGAAAAGCCCTGGAGGGAGAGAATATTCCTGTTCTTAAAGATATTTCCATCTAGTCCCCTCACACTTGAGATTCGATTCTGAAAAGCTTGGGACAGCAATGACTCGCATCCATGTTTTACTTTAAGGCTTTGATACAAATTTGTAAAAGAATGATGGATGTATCATTCTTGTGTTAAAAGCCATTGTAAATACATTGCAATTGAGATATAGGAACTATAAATCTTGTGTTTTCTATTACTATAAAATGCCTGTTTCATCAAGATATGCAAATATCTTGAATATAATGCTAAAATGTCAATTTAATATTTCAGGCAATCAAAGCAAAGCTTACCTAGTCAGCACATCACAAAGCTAAGCGATTCCTATAAATCATTCAGCAAATAAATGTCAAGCCAGAAAAGTTCCAAATTCAATTCCTGCATAAGAAGTGTTACTCACAAACAGTTGATTCTACCAAAAGGGAAACTTCCAAACGCGAAGGTTCCAGGTCCTTGCTAACCGACGGAGATCGCTTGTGCAAACAGACATCCAGTTGGATAGTTTGGGTCTGCCCTATGGATTCATTTAATAATGTAGAGCACTTCTTTGGAAAATAAACAAATAACTGGCAAATAAAAGAACATGGGTTTGGAAATGATAACGAGGAATCGCTGAGGAGCAAATGGTGAAGAGGCATGGGCAAGCAGACAGAAAACATACAAGACCTCTTCGGAGGCACATTTCACCAGAGCTGAAATGCCAAATAAAGACCTCTTCGGAGGCACAAGCCCTCTTCGGAGGCACAAGCCCTCTTCGGAGGCACAAGCCCTCTTTGGAGGCACAACTCTTCGGAGGAAAAATCCCTCTCCCGAGGCACAAACAAAAAGCCCTCTCTCGAGGCATAATAAAAGTCCTCCAATGAGGCACACTTCCCAAGTTTAAAGTGAAAATTAAAGCCCTCCAATGAGGCACACTTCCCAAGTTTGAAGTGCAAACTAAAGCCCTCCAATGAGGCATACTTCCCAAGTTTAAAGTGCAAATCGAAGCCCTCCAATGAGGCACACTTCCCAAGTTTGAAGTGCAAACTAAATCCCTCCAATAAGGCACACTTCCCAAGTTTGAAGTGCAAACTAAAGCCCTCCAATGAGGCACACTTCCCAAGTTTGAAGTGCAAATTAAAAACCTCCAACGAGGCACAACTAAATAAAAAGCCCTCTTCAAAGGCACACTACAGCTCTCAGGGGAAAATTAATTTTTCCATCTTGAAAATGTTCTCCCTCAAAGGTTGTAGTGCTAAATAAAGCCCTCTAATGAGGCCCACTTCACCAAGTTGAAGTGCCAAAGCCTTCTTCGGAAGCCCGCTTCACCGCATAGGAGATTCCACTTCTCAAAAACAAAAGTGACCATCTCTGAAGGATGAGGTCCCCTAGATGCAAGTTCCCTTGCGGGAGCCGGGGCACCTAAAGTCTCTGCTTGAAAATATGGGGCATCATAAACCTGAGTCAATTAAAAGGGGGCAAAAGTCCGAATTAAGTGCAGAAGTTCGTCTTTCAGCAGAAATTTAACGCTCCTCTCCTTAACCGCTACAACACTTAGTCTTTTAAAAATTGACTTATGACTGGAATATTCAGAAAGAGAGGGGATGCTGCAAAGTAAAGAACGAAATTAGCACTCAACAACTTGGATTCTGAAAATCTCAGAAATGAAAAAATCCAGCTTGCTCCACTATTTCTACTTATCAAGAAGACATTCTACATAAAGAACTGAATATTCAAAAGTAAAGGTGCACGTTTCCTAAAAGCATGTGAAGTGTTGTGCAAAGCTACTTAAATAACAAGTAAATAAAGTAATACTCGAAATAATACTGGTTGGCAAATATGTTAATTCAGAAAAATTCGAGGCTTGTTATTTGAAAATAAGTACAGTATCAATGCAGATAGAAGTTATAACTGTGTAAATTTTGTGTTGATACTTCATTCAAGGTAGTTGATTCGCAACACTTCATCAAATCCGTACTAATTTACTTACAGTAAAATATCAGTTCTTTGATCTAATCCGTCACTCGATATGGGCAATCGGTGATGAGTACACTCGCCCTATTTTCCCGCAAATGTTGCATTTAACAGGTTGTTAAAATAATCTGTAAAGAGATGCAACAAGCACTGGTCAAGTTCAAAAGGCTTTGGGTCAAAACAAAGCAAGTTTGCCTAGGTACAAGCTTAGCAGCGACCTGAAAATTAAGCCGCAAGAGGTTAGGTCGTCAATCGCTCTCGACCTAGCAACTCAGTAAAGCACGAGTTAAGAAGAATCGAAGCACACGACCTAGTCCCTAGGCGTATACTTCGAGGGGCAAGTGTTAACTCCACTTTTTCAGCAAGGCCATGATATCAAAAATTGACCGAAAAGCCAATGATAATTCGTCTCAATTCTGTTGAATGGTTTTTCAAATAAGATCCCCTACGGAGGGGGGTCCAGGGGGTGCCAACCCCCCAAGGTGGGGGTGCAGGGGCAACGCCACCGCTATGGTAATCGACCAGCCCGGTCAGGTCGTCGGGGTCCAGGGGGCAGCGCCCCCGGCGGGGTGCGGGGCAGCCCCCGTCCAAAACGGTATACGACCTAAAGCGTCAACAAGTTAACGGGTTAGAAGACCTTGCGACCTAAGAAGACCTCGCGACCTAAGTTGGACCAAAGATCAGCGACCTAACGAGTTAACCTATCAGCGACTTAAGGCATAAAGCGGCTCAACCGAGTTAACGAGTTAATAGAAGAAGCAGCTTAACGACTTAAGGATTGCCACGATCTAGCAGCTCAAAGCACTCCACGACTTAATGAGTTAAGAACTACACAACTCAAGAATTATAACGGTCCAAACAGTCTACGACTTAAGACAGTCTACGACTTAAGACGTTCTACGACTTAAGGAAGTCTACGACATAAGGAAGTCTACGACTTAAGAAAGTCTACGACATAAGGAAGTCTACGACTTAAGAAAGTCTACGACTTAAGGAAGGTATGCGACGTAAAGATGTTACGACCTAACGACCTAAGAGAGTAACGACTCAAGGCACGAAAAGTTTAAGACAACTACACTTAAATCGCAACCGACTTATGACTTCTGCTAGGTCATTTACGACCTAATACTACAGAGGCAAGTTCAGTACCACGCCGTGATTCGATAACTCGTTGATGACTCAGGACTTGTGATACGACCAAGTGAACGAACTTACTCCAGTTGAGCCACAAGCCAAGACTTAGGTTAGGACGGTCACGACCTATGACTTATGATGAGTCGTACACGACTTAAGCAGACAAATAAGAAGCCGCATCCGGATATCTCGTACACGACCTAGGACTTATGGCATGAATTCAGGAAGACAAGCTGATCTCTATTAAACTATGGACTTGGCTCGATAAGTCGACCACGACTTATCCTAAGTCGGCCACGACTTATCTTAAGTCGGCCACGACTTAAGACTTGGCAATAATTTCTGCCCATAATTCTCTATAGATACATGACCATCTCCAACTTTCAGAGGACTTTTGGCTCATTCTTCGAAGCGTCGATACTCTGTCATTCTCTCGACTCAAACAACACTACAAGCACTCCAAACGCCAAAGATGCTACTACAAACTTCAAGAGAAGATTTGGATCATTCAACATGAACTCAAAAGATTCTTCTACATCAAAGTTTGAGCTACTAGTCAAAAGTGTGTTATAATCGAAGTGCATTGTAAAGAATTGTAATCAAATCATCAATAAAGGAATTTAAAGTGGACGTAGGATCGATCTTAAGCCGAACCACTACAAAACTGTTGTCTTTTACTACTTTTCCATGATTTCTCTGCTTATACTTTGTTCCCGTACCAACGGGTGGTGCTTTCATACTTAAACTACTTACACCGGGGTGTTAGCGTCAGATTTTTACGTCAACACTTACTCTTATATCCCCTTGATCTCTTTTAATCTACTAAGTGTTGCTAGAGTCATTCCTCGGCTTGACCTTACATCGATTTTTGAGAACTACAAGTTGCGGAGGATAGCGTTCCTCATATCGCATTCTATACTCGTATGGCTCTTGTAAGTGGTTCGTTATACCGTTCGTAATAACAGAAGCTCCAGTCTATTCCAATAGTCTTGTGAATCAAGTATTATGGGAATATCTTGATGATCGCTTCTTGTGCTTATGATTTTGAGTACAGTTATTAATCAATCATTCAAATTATAGATATGTTTTTAAGTGAAATTGGATTTTTAAGAGAAGTAAAGAATATTTTAAGTATTATATATGAGATTTTTTTAAGAAAATGATTTTTGTGTTGGGTTGTCCATCAAGTGCTTTAAGAATTCTGATGTGCGACCTGGAATTTTTAGGCATTTGAAGTTGGAATATTTAATTGATTTTAGATATTTAAAAGGTTAATTTTAACTCGAATTCAAATATCATAATTTATTTGATAATTAAATTACTTAATTAAATAATTTGAAGTTGGGTAAAATGTTGAATCTGGAGTTCTAAGCCTGTTAAGATTAATTTGAAGGCTTATAAAATTTATATTGATAATACTGAGGATAATAGAAGTTGTAAAATTGAATTTAACATTGATTTGTTCAGTTTTGAAATTTTATCGTTTAAATTGAATTTAAAAATAGCCTTCCGAGGCACAGTCTCGGATTTTGACAAAACCAGTTCCATAAGATCCGTAATATTGTATTATTATCGGATTTCAAATTTCGTAGTGATTGGAGTTGTTGTGTGAGCATACGATATATAAACGCATTGAAATTTATATCGAAAATTCAATATAATAACTGATCCAAAAGCTATCTTCTCCATACGATCGAATTGGGACTCGAAAACCTTTTCCGTTGAGTTCCAAATACGCGTATAGTATTATAAACACCTAGCGGCATGCCTCGATAGGAGTTCGTGATTTTAGGCTATGTAAGTCGAGATAATTTGTATTCAAATTTGAATTTAAAATAATATATATTTATATTCTGTTCAACCGTTCGAAATAATTTCACATCGTCGTTTTTCTTTCACCTCAGAAGCATTGTAGTTTGTTTATTCAAACACATTAATGTCTCCTCTTGTCTCCCCACGATTTCGTTTTAATATCTCGCGCAATCCATTCCACTTCATTTCACCTTAAATCGAAATTAAAATCATTCATAAAAGAAAATAAATAAATGGCAGACACCACATCCTCCGCCTCAAATTCGAATAAACTAGATCTAGGAACGTGTTCATCTCCATGATTTGGCTATAGAGATCGAGCTTCTGAAGCTCGCATGCGCGCTCGCATAAGGGACAACGTCGAGACTCGAAGTCGCGATACGAGAAATGATGGTTTCAAGGCCGTGCGATTCGAGGCTCGCGATTTATGGAGGAGGGAAGGCATGCAATTGATGGGTTTCGAATCGCGCTTATTGATCGAGTTAGTGAGGATGTGGAGGGTTCAGCCTCGTTATAGTCACGTCGTTAGCGAGGAGGGACCGTGGATGGGGAAGATAATTCGCAGGAATTGTGGAACATTGCCTGGGCGTGGTCGTGGCTGATAAGGGTAATCTGGAAGGTAAGTTTAAGTTATTAGTATATTTATTTACAAATAGGAAAATATGTAAGGCTTAAAGCAGGAATTTTCTAGTTGGAAAAGAACAAATGAATTGAAGTTATATACTGTTAAAATGAGGTTATATACTGTTAATATAATCATGTTAAACCAAAATATTATATAGTAAAAATTTATATTATTTTGAAAAAAAAAAGAAATATATATAAAAATTGGATTTTTGGAATCTATATATTATTTTATAAGTATGTGCATATATATAGGATCTTGGAAAATAAGGGGATTTATGTAAAAGCCAGATCTTTGGAATCTATAATTTTGTTTTTATAAAAATATATAGGTAGTCTTAAAATGAAAAGGAAAATTAAAATCAGTTTAATTTAAAATATCCATTAATTAAATTTATTTAAAACTGTAAATAATTGTTCGATTAATTCGAATCTTAATAAAACCATATAATTGTTTATACAAGGTCAAAAGTCGGGAAACCAAGATGAAATTGAAGTGGACTACAAACATGCAAAGGTGAGTTAATCTCACTCAGCTGAATTTAAATTTAAATTTAAATGGTTAAATTTAAATAATTGATTGATTGATTGGATTTGTAGCATTATGTTATATATAGTAGTGTATAGTATATCTTGGAATGTTTGATTTCCCGCATTATATAGCGGATGAGACCCTATGGGCCGCACAATAGCGGATGATATTATATTTAATCCCATATACCGCGATATTCCACCTTGAAGTGGAATTGGTATTTTATGTTGTGGTAATATCTGTGGACGTAGGGAAATCAGGTTGGAGGGATCCAACTGGATTTCTCAACATTTAGTTAAATTATTTAATATTCTCTGTTGCGATTATTTGATATGCTATGATAAATTATATTGGAATATTGAATGCTATGGATTGATTGAATATATTTCGGTATAAGGAGTTACCAAAAATATATAAATTGGATTTTGGAAACAAAATAAAAGAAGCGAATTTGTAAGAGAAATAATTATAGAAAATTTAGATGAATTTAAGAATGAATTGAAAAAGAATAAAAGTTATTTTAAAATTTTAATAAATAAATTTCAAGTATGGAAAAGGGATTTTGAATAAACAGAGAAATAATGAATTATAAACTTTAAGTGACATTATTTTAAAGGATAAAGAAGTAATTTGGGAAATCTAAAATTGGTATTTCCAGTTAAAAGTATTCTAAATCATCATTAAGGAATAAAATCTGAAATTAATGGATTTTAGGATAAATGGAGTAAATCAAAAATAAATTTGGGAATTGATTTAAGTGTGTCAGACCGAGATTTTTAAAGGATAATGTGACTATGGAATTTATAAACCGAGTTTATAAAAGAAAAGTAATATATTAGTGGATATTTGGAAGAATAAATTCAAGATGGGTATTTATTAAAGGAAATGAGAAGATTTGTTTAAAAATAATCAGTGATTTATTTTAAGAATGTGAAAAGAAGTATATGTCCCTGGATAGCCAAGTACGTTTTCAAGGTAAATTTTTAAATATAAAATAAAAGTTTGAACGTTGTTTTTTAAAAAAAAGCATGTTTTAGAAAATTTATTATTACCAAATGTTTAAATTCTAAAGTAAGTATTTTTCAGATCTATTATCGTAGTAATTATTTATCTTGGTATTTTGTTTTTAAAGAAGAAAATTTAGTTTTATATTGTATAAAGCAAACTCGTTTTCAAATGTTCCTATAGTATATATTTTTGATAAGGTATTGAAGTATTTTTATTTTAAATATTCTTATAGTATATATATTTTAAAAAAGTATCAAAATAATTTTTAATTTAAAAGTTTTAAAGGATAATTTATGATAAAGTGTTTTATATTAATTTAAAAATCTAAACTTTTGTGCTTAGTGGTTTCAGTGGAAATAGAAAATATTTGGGAAATTTATTCTGTACATGGAAGATTGTTTGAAACTGTTTTCAAAAGGGTTGAAATAGAAATATATCTTGCGAAGATATTTTGAGATAAATAAATAATTTGGGAAATTATTTATTGTTTGATGGATGTTTGTGAATGTTAATTGATAGTTAAATAACCGACTATCAATATTGGCCAAATGCGTTGATCGTTTCGAAGAGACCGGGATCGAGATTTATTTCTCAAAAACCACTTCAATCCGGTTTGTACGTTTTCATGGAAAAACAAGTTTGGAGTCGAAGATGGAGCAGTGAAGTGCAAGGGCTAGTCGCTACTTATCCTGAGGATATTTCCAAAATTGATGTAGTAGTAGTAGTGCCTTCGGTTCCGCTAGAACCCGGGACGAACTTGTATGGATGAATGCTTTCGGAACATCGTCAGGTGGACGATTGACATTCTAAGGGATATGTTCTAGAAGGTAACGCTTATGCCCAAGCCTCATCAACCGGGAATGACATAAAATCAGGGGTTATGCAGCAAGGCTTGGTGGGCAGCACCCATTTCCGGGTAAAGTCATCCCTGTATAACGACCCACCCTTTTGGACGAATCAACAATAAACCACGCATGTCAGAATCAAACCATTCAAAAGGGAGGATTGTTAATGGGGTAAATAAGAAAAAAAAACGGAAAGAGAAAAACAAAGTATATAATCTTGCAGCGTAACGACAAAATATAATAATCAAACAAACTGTTCATGAAGCTGTTTTACAAATAACATTCGATTACACTTTTACAAATTCAAATCAGAGTTATATATATATCGTAATTAACCAATAATGCAGCAGAACACAGAATGTAGTGGAATAATAAATAGAAATAATAAACTGAATCTTCGTCTTCGTCCATCAGAAATAGTCTTCAATGCTGAAAAACTCAGGATGACCCGAGCATAAAGGAAGGTAATACACTCGAGTCAGAACTAAAATTCTTATGCAAATTAAATCAAAAGTATATGAAATAAGTAACGCAGACAACTACATTTTTTAAAGGTTCAAATTTCTGGAAATGTTATTATTTCCATATTCAAAATAAAATGGATTTCACAATAGATCCATCCTAGTAGATTTCAAATTTACAGAATAATTCCCAGTTAAATTTCATAGTTTTAGAGATTTGATTTATAAAAATGTTCCAAAGTTTCAATATTCACTTTTTTGGAAACTTACCAATGTTTCAACAATTAATTTTTAAAACTTTCAAGTAAGGTAACAATAGTTTACTTCCCAAAATCATTTTTATGGTTCAAATAGTAAATCAAAACATACTATTTTTCCTCTGATGTAAATACTTGAAATTCATGGGTTTTACATCCTTATTCAGTGTGCAAATAATCAATATGAAAATTTAACTAATTGCAATAAACTATAGGGTGATAACAAGGATATATCTAATAAATGAACAAATATACATTCAAGCACAATCCATTCAACATTCAAATCAATCAATTCAACAAATCAACCAATTCAATAACATGTCACAGTAATTATTAGTCATCACATATTGGAATTTAGCTATTCAAATTAAATATTTATAAATATTTCAAACCAACAATCAAAAATTTATCACTATATGACCTGGTTTAACTTGCAAATTTTTTTTAGTATTTCGTGAGTGAGTTTAAACACTTACTTTTTGGATTTCCCCTGTCTAGTCGGATTTGAATCCGCTACTACTTCCTCCTTTTGATTTATTTCCTTGCTATCTCAGTCTTTTTTTTTTGGAATGTTTTGGAAGTGATAGAGAAGTTTGTATAATCTGGATGTGAAGAAAAGTATTTGGAAAAAGGAGAATGCTTGGAAAAGAGGAATAAAATTTAAAGAGATGAAGAATTGAAAAAGAAAAGAAAGCTTTGAAAAAGAAGAAGAAGATTTGAAGAAGAAAAAAAAAACATAAAAATGAAGCAAAAAAAAAGAGAAGAAGGAGATTTTTTTTAAAAAAAGAAAAGGGAATGAGGATGGTGAAGAGTGAAAAGAAAAGAGATGAAATTTTATTTAGAGAAATGAAGCTATAGAAGATGAGATTAGAAATGAGGCTACAAGAATGAAGATGGAAAAAAAATGAAAAGATAATAAGGTATATATAAACAAACTAGGAATTGAAATAAAGTAAAAATATGAATAGCCCTAAAATGTAGTATTGAAAGATGTAAACTAAAGGAATAAATATATCAATAAAGATAAAAATAAATCTTCCGTTTTAAATATGAAACTTCAAGAATTGCGAATGAAAGGAAGCTACAAGAACTAATGATGCATAAGCAAAATAAACTTTTGAAACGGAAAATAGTAAATGCTAATTAGAGGGCATGCATATTATTTTGGATGTTCGCATTAAAAACGAAAAAACGGAAAAGGAAAAAAAATTCAGGTAGAGCATTTAAAAAGAGCAAACGAATAAAGGAGAAACAAATGAAAAGAATGTGGAAATTATTAATTATAAATAAATCAAATGGAGCAACCATTAATTTATAAGAAATGAATGAGTAGTTTAATTATTTGACTACTTGAAAACTAAAAGATAGAGATTGCAAGGTGATAATAAATGTAAAGTAAATGAAGGGACCACCTATTTCCTATAAACAAACATTTTGGGTCCACATTCCAAAACTTGCTCCAATTAATTTATATCAATAAACCCAAATATACATATATTTACATTATTAAATTCCATATTAAAACATTCGTTTTATGCTAATATATGTGCACACTACATTAACTCAATCAATCAACTAACAATCAGCCAATCAATTATTCAATATACATTTATTTACGTTACTCAAACAAATTTTATTGATAAATGAATATATATCAACCTATGCACTATAAAAATGATTTACTTTACTTTTTAATTACTGTAATGGTCGCATTAGTGCAACCCATTTACAAATTTTAACCATATATAAAATGGAAAAAAGAATATAAACTTATGTAATCAATGTGCAACTGTAAAAAAAAGTAATTTCTAATTGATTCCACGATATTTACACAACCATGAACCCTCTGATATATTTAAAAGTTTGAATATTAATGTGTGTGTGTGTATATGTTATTCTAAAATTCAATTTTTTATATCCAAAATCATTCTTATTCAAAATGAAAGTTTTACTTTTATACGTCTCAAAACATGCAACAATTAATAACAAAAGAAATGAAGGGACCATGTACATCGCACTACCTTTTTGAAATTCAATATGTGAAACGTTACCAAATTGGCTTCATTAACTCAAATAATATTCAAATTTGTACGCATTTAATTTTTTTATCTATGCATAATAAATAAAATTACTTACCATAAAAATGAAAATGTTCAATTTGGTTTTCCCAAAATGATCTTTTATTTCCATTAAAACATCCTTTATGTTTAACACAAAAGATGCGTTTCTTTTATTAAATCTATTAATTGCAGTCAACGTTTTCTTCCCTTCTCATTGAAATATTTCAATTATATTAATTATAGTTACTTATAAAGTTTAATTTCAAAACAGACAACTAAAATGGATGAAAAATAGAATAATTGTTTCCTTTAGTCATTTGAGCACATTTATAAATTTGTTGCTTATACAGTAGAGAAATAAATAACTTACTTAAATAAATTATTTTTCCACTCTTGTAATCCATCTATATACTAAAACACAGTTCAAATATACTTATATTTCTTCCTTTAAATCAATCATTCTATTCTTTATTTTAATGAAATTAAAACTACATTCACAAATGAAAGATCCATTTTATTTGATAATAAATGTTCTTTTCATTAAACCAACTTATATTTAAAGCTTATCCCATTAAAGAGTCACAGAAATAATACTTCGTACAACCACATCATTTCTTTATCAATTAATTTCATATTATCATTATATTTGTACCAAATTTAAGTACAATTTGAACGTAATATTTCTCAATGAAATTCTCATTATATTCTTAACATAAAACATATATTGAACATATCATTAATTAATTACCATTTGCTTCTATCTCTTATTAATGGCAAGATATAATTACTATTACTTACAACGATTAATGGCAAAACATACCCTAATACAGGGAATATAATTAATCCAATTGTTTCCTTTGAAATCCAATTTTCTATGTTAAACCCAATATATATGTATACTAATTTAATTCCATCATTTAATTACAAATGTAATAAAACGTGTTCATTATATATTTAAATTTCAAACAAATCCTTTTATTTTGATTTACATTCTTATTATTGAATCAACTATTCCCCTATGCAATTGATTGACATAAGTTTTACACTCATCACTCAACAGTTAACGTTTCTTCTTATATCAATTGTAATAATCTAATTACGTTAATTCTCCAATTATTTCCAAATAAATCTCTAACCGATTTAATAATAAGAAAATAAATGAAACAATGGTTATACATTAATAATCTATATCTATTAACTTATTCTTTACAAACAATGGTTAATAAATTTACGTACAAAATAATTGATTTCATACTCCATATTAAAACCAATTGCAATTAATAACATAAGATTACATCAATTTATACATCGTTTATTCTATTCCTTGTTAACCTTTATTATTTAAATTGATTGAAATAACGTTAACATAGTATAGTAGTCAATTACATTCAATCAATATTAGCCAATTATATGTTTTATCTCATTAAATTATTTGTTTTAAGATTTATCTTAAAGTCAAAATTTCAAATCTAATAAGATTCAATTTAATAAATCATAAATTTTAATTTCTGACAATATTAAAGCCACAAACCTTATTAAATTTAATATTTTTAATTATCAAAATATGGGTTGTTACAGTCTCCCCCACTCAAAACTTTTTCGTCCTTGAAAAGGAACAAGAAGGAATCGAGGAGTTTGAAATATTTTATTCAAAATGATCAATTTATAAACAATTTAACTTACATATTTAAATTTAATATAAATTAGAAAATAACTCCATTCGGTAATTGAATAAAAATTTAAGTTTTTTTTTTGTATTTGCCCTTGAAGAGAAAAGAAATATTTCAACATATCTAAAAATTTAGTTAAAACATTTAAACTCATTCACTAAGTAAAAATATAAGATATATTTAAAACATCCTCAAAGCATTATGCAAAGATTTTTCAAAAGTCAAACAATGTTAGAAATTTGTATCAAACATTATAATAAGCTTTAAAATTGGGTTCCTTAAATCGAAAAAATTTATTAGACTCGTTATTTTTAAAATAAGTATAAACACAATATTATTAAAATGAAACTAATAGTATACTCAAATCTTACATTAAATTTCTAAATCAAAGTATATAATTTCATACCTTCATAATTAATTTAAACACTTGTTTCAAAATGAATATTCTAATACAAAATTTAAATAGTAAATAAACCTATAAACTTTACTATTAGTACTTTGAAATCAAGTAAATATTTCAAACTATACTTCCAACATAGGGATTCAAATTAATTTGTCAAGTATATTGCTATAAATAAACTTCGCAAATCAATTTTTTTGCTATTTATATAATATCTTTAAATTATACATTCAAAGAAACTTATATAAATTTTACTTGCAATATTCATTTGAAAGCTTCATTTGCAATTAAATTATCTTTAGTACTTTAAAAAATTTCAAAACCCATTTGTAAAATTTCCTGCTTCCTTTATAAGTACATTTATATGTTTAAATGACAACTTTATAAACATATGAAAACTATTTGGAAATAGTTATTCACATCATTAGTTATATTTACAAGGAAGTTATTTGAAAGCATTAAATCCGTAATTCATAAATTTATTAATTTACCTCAAGACACTTTGCAAACATTATTAATAAATCAATAATCATTTGCTTTAAATATTTTTATTTAATTAATAAGTACCAAAATATTTATAATTTTCTATTAAACCACGTAGTATATAAATAAAAAATATTTTAAAGATTATATTCAAAAAGGAAAGGAAGGTAGATTCTGGAAACAGAATATATGTGAACAACTAAAGTGAGCAGATAACGCAGATTCAAAAGAACGGTATCAGGCACGAATCGTTAAATCAAACCATAAAATTTTAAATTTCAAATATTAATTCAAAATTTCTTTGTTGGGAAAAATACTTTTATAATAAATACCTTTATAATAATACTTTTATAATAAAATACTATTATATCGAAATAAATTTTCCTTTCGAAAATACTTTTATAACTCGATGTTTCAACAAGTTTATCCTCGTTCTTGCAGACTCTAGCCGTGCGTTGATCAGGCGCAAGCTAGAGTTCTTCAAGTACTTAGTAGACTTGTTTCAACACCCAGTGAAAATACTTGAAAAACCTTTAAAACAGATATTGAAAGTACAATCCAAACAAAACAACCAAACCAAAATCTTTGTCCGACCATGGTTCGCAGATACACAATGGTTATGCCTGGATCCCCCAGGAAACAATCCGTATCCGTAAGCTTTCTCAGCCCTGCGAGTTACGCCGTGATAACTAGTAGAGTGCAGGATACACAATGGTTACGCCTGGGTCCTCCAGGAAACAATCCGTACCCCTAGGCTGTCTCAGCCAGGCAGTTTATCTACTATTCGCGACCTACGCAGATTGTAGGATACACAATGGTTACGCCTGGATCCCTCAGGAAACAATAGGTACCACTAGGCCAGACTCAGCCAGGCAATTGCGCTATGCAGTCGCGAAAGAAAAAACCATGGGTTACGCCACGGTAGGAACACTCGAGTATTACATCCGGAAAACAAAAAATCAGAGACAATAATATCGATAGAATTAATCCACGATGTGGCCACAAAGCGGATATCAAGCAGAAGGCACTTTCCATATCTTTACTTCGAAAATATATATCATATAGTACCTTTTCAAATCACTTTCAAATATCATACTTATATAAAGTCCATTATATATAGGATTCCATTTTTAAATTGAATACTTTCCAAATTAATAATCTCGAATATATCAAATCATTCTTATATATAAAATTTATCTCTTCAGATCGAATACCTTCCAAAATCAACTGTTTCAAAATCACTTTTACTTATACAAAGTCCATCTTACACAAGAATAAAAATTTCCAAAATAAATTTCGCTATATGAAAAGCCATATAGAATTGAACATCTTTGGTTTATAAAAGGTTTTGAATTTAGAATAGTTATGTATTTTTGTGTATAAAGTGGTTGTGTAAAATAGTTTGTAAAATAGTTTTGTACATAAAATAGTTTTGTGAAATAGTTTATAAAATAGTTTGGTAAATAAAATAGAATAAGATAGTTTGTATAAGAAAAATAAAAGAAATAGTTTTGTAAAAATGGTTTTAAATCAATTGTAGTTTTGCATAGAAGAAAATTCCAATTTAAATTATGAAGATATCCAACCCTACAACTTTTAATTTCAGCGCCAAAGCATATCAATAATATTAGAACATAAGATGTACGTATGTCATTATTTCGCAAATTCACATTTGTTCGCTCGCTCGATCACACAAGTTAGCTTTCGAACTAGTATTGTCCATTCAACTTCCCTAATGCGGACTTCGATATGGTTTCTTGACTAGAAACCATCATTCTCCTTGCATAGCCATATACTATGATAGAGAATTCTATAATCAAACCAAAAATCCATATCAAATATTAGCTATCAAGAATCGAATGAAAAATCTCAACACGAAGTGATGTAATTCACATAGAACTTGTGTACTCATATCCGGATTAAATTAATTTTGCAAATAAAATAATATACATACAACTTATGTAATTATTCCAATTTGTTTCATCACAATTTCATTTCAATTAAATTCATTTTTAATCTCATCGATTAACACAAATATCACTTCATACTTTAGTATTTGTTTCACAGAATTTCACCATTTAATATAAATATTAACATATCCATTTCCATAATATTGCTTATATTTCTCTTTAATTTAAATTACATTCATTTCACATGTAATATTTCTCATTTAAAACTAATTTATTTGCAAATCATTTCATAAGGAATTTCTTTACGACCAATTTATAAAACTCAATTCCTTTTTATAAGATATTGTTTGAGTTTAAAGTTATCACAACTTTATTTATAACCACTTATTGCAAGATCTATTTATTTCATAACAATTTACAAGTCATGGCTTTATTTGAAATCATTTCACTTTTAATTCATATTGCTTATTCCATTTAGTTTCACCTTTACCTTTAAATTTATTTATGACATGTTTCGTAAATGTTAATTAAGTTTATAAACATATTTTTCCAATTTAATCGTATTTACAACATTTCCTTAGTCACAATTTCAATTTAAAGGTCCAAAGGCTTAAAGTACACACTTGTATATTATTACATTTAATGCCAAGAATGTATACCCCAATTCCATTCATTTACTAAACATAGATATAACACATTAAACCTTATTTTACTTGCTTTCAAATTAAGGTTATCAATTCAACTATATAATTCAACCTAATTATCAAATTTTACTCGTATATTAATACAAAAGGGTGTCGACTGTCCAAAATATCCAAATATTCCATTTTTTTCCAATAGGTGATACTACATGTCAACAAACAACAAAATTCGCATCAACATTTCAATTTCATAAACAAATATCCTAATTATTCATTTTATTCTCTTTAATACACCATTATTAAACTCGTGTTTAGTCCATTAGTTCAATCAACAATAATTAACCAATGTTTGTAATTTGATTAAATACAACAAGTCAACAAAATAATAATAATTAAATATTACTATTTCATAAATCAAAAACATTACAAATAACTTGTAACAACCCGCATATTTGTCGATTTTATATTTAAATATTTTACTAAAATATTTTATCGATACTCGGAATTTAGTCCGAAAAGCTACCTTTTGCATACGGTCGAATTAGGACTCGGGACCACTTCCATTGAGTTCAAAACGTCGTTTGCGATCTTTTTGAGTATAAGCTTTGATATGTTTGGAGTTAGAGGAATTTTTCCACTTTTTCACTTAGGGCTTTGGTTTGGGCTGAACCCATTAATCACTTATGTATTCAGTCCCAACCCCTTCTCCCCTTCATTACTTCATTCCTCATTTCCTTATACTCAAGCTTTTATATTAATGGAGAGTGCAAGAGGAAATTAAAACTCCAAGCCCTAGTTTTCTTTTGCAAATCAAACTCTAGCTCCAAACTAATAGAAGAACCCATTGGTAAGCTTCTCTTCTTCTTCTCCAACTCATTCTCCTATCAATTTCAGAAATTCCTAAACCTAATTTTGGGAACGTTCTTCTTTTAAAGCTTAGAATCAAGCTTCTTGAGTTGGATTTAAAGAGTGGTTGATTATCCTTTACTTTCAAGCTTCTTCTTCAATCATTTGGGTTCAAAGGTGAGATTTTTATCCCACATCTTAGTCTATAATTATCTTCGATTGTTAGGTATGAATTCCTAACACTTATTCTTGTGCAATTGATTTTGGTTTGGATTGATTTGGTGTATATTCCAATTTTTGGTATTTTGAAATCTAAAGCTATGAAAATCCTATTATGGATATTTGGACACTGATATTTGAGGCGTATCGAAGAGCCGTTAAGGTTGGGTTCTCATGTGGCGTAAATCCTTAGTCGTCATTTGCTCGTTCGATCGTTTCCGATATTCGTTTGGCCGTTTTTGGTTGAGGTTCAGGAAATCCACAAAATTCCAGTTTCAGACGTCTGAATATGGGATTTCAGACGTCTGAATTGGCTCATTTTCAAACAGAATGAAATTAGGCTAAAAACGCCTATTTCAAACGTCTGAAACATTTGGTTCAGACGTTTGAATCACGTTCTGGAAATTTTTACTTTTTCCAGATTAAGACGTCTGAACCACTTGTTTCAGACATCTGAAACTATAGTGTTTTGCCTGCTTGCCTTTTTTTTAAGAATTCCAATTTAAATCGATTCGTGATGATCATATTTGTTGTTATCATTTATGATGACTTTGATGACTCCTTTCTAGGGATTTTTGAATATCCATTTCGATGGATTCTTTATCGGTTTCTTTGGATTTTATTCACATCTTCGTATGTGAATTTTAGTGATTGATTGTTCCTACAATCTTCTTTGTGATTTGTCACTTTAAAAATATAAAGGTTTTCTACACTAATAGTAAATATCAAAATTCTTTCATCAACACTATTTTATTACAAAGCTCGTTTCTTAAACCATTTTCCAATCTATTAGTATATACAAACCTTTACCTCACTCGTATGAGAAATCTAATTAAACGGCTTAGCAAAATGAGTGGTATGAAATGCTTGCGTTTACTTCGTCGGTTAATTCTTGGACTTGTTCGATTGAATCTCTTGTGACAATTTTCTAGTGGAGATCTACAATTTGTTCGTAAATATTTAAGTTAAGCTAGTGGTTATGTGACATGAAGCTAAGCTCATATATTTACAAGCTTATTGTAATTGACACTTCTCTTTGATCATGACGATCATTTTAAGATTTTAGACTAGCAATTGTGTGATGTCTCTTTGTTTCGTTGTGATTTCGACTCACACATGTGTCGTAGCTCCCTATGGTCTTTGGGTCATTCGTGTGTCAAAAATTAATGGCTAGCTACCATGAGGTAGCTTCTCGTTCGTGTGATACATATGTTGGTGAGTTTTAATGCTCCCGTTCGTGTGATAGGCCTTTCCCCCTTTTTTGTGATTTTTGGATTTCGTGTGTTGAATTCTGGAATTTATGCTTCACCAATTTTAGTGATTTTCATTAATATGATTCATCAATTTTTGTGCATTGGTGAATTCGTGTGTCATTGACTTGTTGTGAATACAAGTTTTGGGTATGAAACCCTATTTGGGATCTTTGTGAAGATTTTTGTGATATTGATTAATCTCATGTGGAGTTTCAATTACATACTTATTGCAGTATGCCCGTATGGTTATCATATGTTTATGCCATACCCCTTATTCTGTATCGCTTCATCTGGTATTTATAGCTAGACTGATCCGTTTATTATTTTCTTATTAAATAATACTCGGGTCAGACTGAGATGTTACAGGTGCTTCAGCTTGACTTCTCACTTGGGTTTGATTTCTCTGACTTTTGGCTAACTACTTAGATTAGTAGTTTATTTTGTTGTATACACTTGAGATATGGACTCATAGTTGTATTCTTTTGTATAGCACGTGTTGCTATTCTTTTTTATTATTGTGGATCTTCTTGACCACTACTCTGATGTACACTTTTATGTGTTACTCATATATATTCATATCTTCTTCCGCCTTTATGTTATGAATTATCTGTGACAGATTTGTGTTATGTTTATTTCTATATTTGTTTCCGAAGATTATTATAGCCACTATGTAGTAGCTTTGTGTTTGTATCGGTATGTCGGATTTCCTCTTGAAATAAGATGCATGTTATCTTATCTGGCATATCGGTACTCGCACAAAGCAATTATATAGATGGTCGCTCCTCAACAGCCTTATTCTCCGTGCTAGTTGTTGGCATTACACCGTAGTGTCTTTGGCTAGCGTGGGTATAGAGGTGGGGAGTCACAGCTTGGTATCAGAGCCAAACTTCAGAACAATATGGAATTTTATAACAAGGTTCATCGTGCTAAGTTTTTCTTAGGAGTTGTGCTTTAGGATTTAATTCGAGTCTTCTAACCGATTCATCCTATTTTCTTTATGATTCCTTGTTTTATCTATTAAGATTGCTTGATATTTATCTTGAGAATAACTTTTTCCTCTTCTTTCTTTCTTAAAGAAGAGAAATGGTTAGACCTGGTCGTCCAAGAGCTGGACCATCTAGTGCTTCCCCCCAAGATGGAGTTTTTATGACTACCCAGCAACTTCTTGACCTTGTCACGAATGCTCAAGCAGCTGTTTCTAATCCGGAACCTACTCACCCTAAACCTGGGTTTGCATGTTTGTGCAATGATTACACCAACCTGGGTGGGAAGCCATTTAAAGGTTCTGAAACTATTATTGAAGTTCAGGCTTGGTTAAGGTCATGTGATCGAATCTTTTCTCGCATGAACCTCATTGATCTTCATCAAGTTCAGGTGGCTTCTAGTATGCTCCAAGAAAGAGCATTAGACTGGTACGAGCTTCTGATTTCTGAAATAAATGAAGCGCATCTCACTTGGGAGAAGTTCCGAGAGCGCTTAGAGTTAAAATTCGTACCAGAAGCTGAGAAGGTGACTTTGGCTCGCCGTTTTATTGACCTTGTTCAAGGTGAAGCCTCCGTGACTTATTATGTTGCATCCTTCGAGTCACTTTCCAAATATGGGGTAGAATACATCAACACCCCATTGAAGAAGAACCAAAGGTTTGTCTATGGCTTAAACAAAAATCTCAAGAAGCCATTACTTCTAAAATTAGAAGTTCCCTTCGACCAACTCATTGATATAGCTCTTCGTCTTGAAGAGGCGGATAAGGAAAGTGATGTTGAAGTGGTGGGTTCCAAACCAAACTTCAACAACAAGAAGAGGCCAAACAAATTCAAAGGTCCTTATCCCAATAAGAAAGGGAAGCAAGCAATTCCTGCTGCAAAGACCTTTTCCTCTACTGAAGGGGAATGCTTTAACTGTGGTTCCAGAGACCATTTTGCGAATAAGTGTTCAAAGCCTCGTACTTGTCGCTATTGCAAAAGCCCGGATCATTCTTTATCTTCTTGCCCCAAACATCAAAATAGGAAGGAGGGAAAGCTTAATGTTGCTCAAGCCCCTGGCAACACATCTCGTGGTCAAGGTATTTCTCATTCTATCCTTGATCGTATTATTATATTTCGTGATCAGCCTATTCGAGTTCTTTTTGATACGGGAGCATTCCATTCTTTTATATCAAAAGAGCTTGTTGATATTTTTTCTTTAAGTGTTGTTGCTTTATTGACTTCTTTGAGACTTGCGAATCTGGTTGGTGGATCCGCAACTCTTAGTTTACTTTGTAAAGATGTGGAGATTATTTTGTGTAATTTTCCTTTCCTAGCCGATTTGCATGTCATGCGTTATTTAGGCTTTGGAATGATTTTGGGAATGGATTGGCTTAACCATTATGAAGCTCATATCCTATGTCCTGAGTGGACTATTCATCTTCGACATCCTCAATCTGTTAAGCAGATTTCTATTAATCTTAAAGATTCGGATTCCAGCTTGGTTGCATCTTTATATTCTTTAAATCCTCATGATGACGATAATGATGATGAGGAAGATATTATTTCTCTTATTCACGTTGTTCGTGAATTTTCCGAAGCCCATTTTAGGATTACCACCTAAGTGAGCAATTGAGTTCAGAATTAATCTTGTCCCCGGAGCTCAACCTATTACTCATCCTCCTTATCGCATGACCAATAAGGAAAATGTGGAGATGCGTAAATAATTGTCCGAATTGGAGATGAAGCAATTTATTCGCTCTAGTTCCTTGCCTTGCGGAGCTTCGGCTATTTTCGTGAAGAAATCCGACGGTACGCTTAGGCTTTGCGTTGACTACCGCAAGCTTAATGATCTAACTATCAAAAATAAATATCCTTTACCTCGGATTGATGATCTATTCAATCAACTTAGTGGTGCTAGAGTCTTTTCACAATTAGACTTAGCTACTGGATTTCATCAGCTTCGTATTGCAGAGGATAGCATTCCTTTGACATCGTTCCGTACTTGTTATGGATCTTATGAATGGCTTGTTATGCCATTTGGTCTAACGAATGCTCCGGCTTATTTCGTTGACCTTATGAATAGAGTTTTCAAAGACTTCCTCGACCGGTTTGTCCTATCTTTATTGATGATATTCTTGTGTATTCAAAAACCGAGGAGGAGCATGAAAAGCATCTTCGGATTGTGTTGGAAATTCTTAGGAGTAATCAATTAAAGGCGATATTTTCTAAATGCCACTTTTGGAAATGTCGTGTGAAGTTTCTCGGTCATATTATTTCCGAATCCGGAATTTCCGTGGATCCTTCAAAGATTGAAGGGATTCAAGATTGGAAGAGACCGGAGAGTGTGACGGAGATTCGTAGTTTTCTTGGATTGGCAGGTTATTACCGCCGTTTTATCAAATACTTTTCTAAGATTGTTGTGCCTCTCACTAGCTTAACGAAGAAAGGTGTTAAATACATTTGGTCGAACAAATGTGAAACTTCTTTTCAGAAATTAAAAGAACTCCTTGCTGATGCTCCTATTCTTGTTATTCTCGACGGGAATTAAGATTTCGTTGTTTATACCGATGCTAGTCGCGTTGGTTTGTGTGCCGTTCTTATGCAAAAAGAACGTGTTATTGCTTATGCTTCAAGGCAATTAAAGCCGCCCGAGACTAGATATGCCACACATGATTTAGAACTCGCGGCTATTGTTTTTGCTCTTTGGATTTGGCGTCATTATCTTTTGAGGGAAAAATTTATCCTTTACACCGATCATAAAACTTTGAAATATTTATTTTCTCAAAAGGAACTTAATTTGCGTCAACAACATTGGCTCGAGTTCCTTGCTCCCTATGATCTTGATATTCTTTGTACACCCGGTAAGGGTAATCGTGTCGCCGATGCTCTTAGCCGTAAACAACAAGCTGTTGTTTCTATGATGATATTCGAATGGAATGATCTCGAGATTTTATCCACTTGCGAAATTCGAGACCGTGTTTCCGACTTATGTTCATCTCTTGTTTTATGTAGCCTTGAGGCTCATCCTTCTCTTTTAGACCGCATTCTTGAAGCTCAAGGGCTAGATCCTGAA
Source organism: Allium cepa (assembly GCA_030765085.1). Taxonomy (NCBI): domain Eukaryota; kingdom Viridiplantae; phylum Streptophyta; class Magnoliopsida; order Asparagales; family Amaryllidaceae; genus Allium; species Allium cepa. Next base: position 946,080,476 of record CM060943.1, on the reverse strand, counting down.
TTGGATGTTCTTGGCCAAAATATTAAGGATAAAATTGATATTGAAGGTTTGAAAGACTTTAATATCGATTCTCGTGGAGGCATTCGGAAATTTAATAGACTTATCTTGCCAAATATTAGTGATGTTCGTAAAGATATTTTAGAGGATTCACATCGTTCTAAATTTACCATTCATCCCGGTAGTAGTAAAATGTACGCGGATATGAAGCGGCTTTATTATTGGGAGGGAATGAAATCTGATATTGCTAACTTTGTTACGCGTTGCATGACTTGCCAACTCGTTAAGGCCGAACATCAAAGGCCCGGTGGGTTATTGCAACCTTTGGAAATTCAAATTTGGAAGTGGGACTAAATTTCCATGGATTTTATTGAGGGCCTTCCCCGTTCTCGTTCGAGTCATGATAGCTTATGGGTGATTGTTGATAGACTTACTAAATCCGCCCATTTTATTCCCATTCGGTCCAATCAGACCGTACCTCTTTTGGCCAAACTTTTTATTAAAGAAATTGTTAAATTGCATGGAGTTCCTACTTCTATTGTTAGTGATCGTGATCCATTGTTTACTAGTGGATTTTGGAAGAGTATTCAAAAAGCTTTGGGAACGAAGCTTAATTTTAGCACCGCTTATCACCCCCAGTCCGATGGACAAACCGAGCGCGTGAATCAAACTCTTGAAGATCTTCTTCGTGCATGTGTTCTTGATTTTGGTGGAAGTTGGGAAGATCATATTCCTCTTGTTGAATTTTCCTATAATAATAGCTTCCAATCTAGTATTGGTATGGCACCTTTCGAGGCACTCTATGGAAGGCCATGCCGATCTCCTTCTTGTTGGCTTGAGGCTGGTGAGAAGCTGGTTTTAGGTTCAGATTTGGTTCGGGATTCCATAGAGAAAATTGACCTTATCCGACATAGGATGAAAGAAGCCCAGAGTAGACAAAAATCCTATACCGATAATCGAAGAAGGAGATTAGAATTTTCTGTTGGAGATCTTGTTTTTATTCGTGTTTCACCTATGAAAGGTGTTGTACGTTTCAGTCGATCGGGAAAATTAGCGCCTCGATATATTGGGCCATTTCCTATCACCGAACGTATTGGTTCCGTGGCTTATCGCCTTTTATTATCGGCTCAGTCTTCTGCTATTCATGACGTGTTTCACGTTTCTCAATTACGGAAGTTCCTTCTAGATTCCGATTCTATTCTTGAGCCCGGTGTTGTGGAAGAGATTGAAGTTTCGCCTGATCTAACTTTTGAGCAACATCCTGTTCGTATTATTGCTTCGGAGGTCAAACGACTTCGAAATAAGGATGTTCCGCTTGTGAAAGTTCAATGGTCTTCAAATCCTAAGGATTGTTCTTGGGAATCTAGAGAGTTCATCGAGCGAACACATCCGGACTTACTTTCCCGTGCTCTTTAAGGTGAACCTTTTATTTCAAATTTCTTTTGTGTTGAATATGCTTTTATGGTTGTTAATCGATATTTCTTCTTAAATATTACGAGGACGCAATTTCTTTAAGGAGGGGAGTCTGCAACAACCCGCATATTTGTCGATTTTAAATTTAAATATTTTATTAAAATATTTTATCGATACTCGAAATTTAGTCTGAAAAGCTACTTTTTACATACGGTCGAATTAGGACTCGGGACCATGTCCATTGAGTTCAAAACGCAGTTTGCGATCTTTTTGAGTATAAGCTTTGATATGTTTGAAGTTAGAGGAATTTTGCCACTTTTTCACTTAGGGCTTTGGTTTGGGCTGAACCCATTAATAACTTATGTATTCAGTCCCAACCCCTTCTTCCCTTCATTACTTCATTCCTCATTTCCTTATACTCAAGCTTTTATATTAATGGAGAGTGGAAGAGGAAATTAAAACTCCAAGCCCTAGTTTTCTTTTGCAAATCAAACTCTAACTCTAAACTAATAGAAGAACCCATTGGTAAGCTTCTCTTCTTCTTCTCCAACTCATTCTCTTATCAATTTCAGAAATTTCTAAACCTAACTTTGGGAATGTTCTTCTTTTAAAGCTTAGAATCAAGCTTCTTGGGTTGGATTTGAAGAGTGGTTGATTCTCCTTGGCTTTCAAGCTTCTTCTTCAATCGTTTGGGGTTCAAAGGTGAGATTTTTATCTCACATCTTAGTCTATAATTATCTTCGATTGTTAGATATGAATTCCTAACACTTATTCTTGTGCAATTGATTTTGGTTTGGATTGATTTGGTGTATCCAATTTTTGGTGTTTTGAAATCAAAAGCTATGAAAATCCTATTATAGATATTTGGACATTGATATTTGAGGCATATCGAAGAGCCGTTAAGGCTGGGTTGTCGCGTGGTGTAAATCCTTAGTCGTCATTTGCTCGTTCGATCGTTTCCGATATTCGTTTGGCCATTTTTGGTTGAGGTTCAGGAAATCCTCAAATTCCAGTTTCAGACGTCTGAGTATGGGATTTCAGACGTCTGAATTGGCTCATTTTCAAACAGAAAGAAATTAGGGTAAAAACGCCTATTTCAGACGTCTGAAACATTTGGTTCAGACATTTGAATCACGTTCTGGAAATTTTTACTTTTTCCAGATTCAGACGTTTGAACCAGTTGTTTCAGACGTCCGAAACTGTAGTGTTTTGCCTGCTTGCCTTTTTGTTTAAGAATTCCAATTTAAATCGATTCGTGATGATCCTATTTGTTGTTATCATTTATTATGACTTTGATGACTCCTTTTTTGGGATTTTTGAATATCCATTTCGATGGATTCTTTATCGGTTTCTTTGGATTTTATTCACATCTTCGTATGTGAATTTTAGTGATTGATTGTTACTACAATCTTCTTTGTGATTTGTCACTTTAAAAATATAAAGGTTTTCTATACTAATAGTAAATATCAAAATTCTTTCATCAAAACGATTTCAACACTATTTTATTACAAAGCTCGTTTCTTAAACCGTTTTCCAATCTATTAGTGTATACAAACCATTACCTCACTCGTATGAGAAATCTAATTAAACGGCTTAGTAAAACGAGTGGTATGAAACGCTTGTGTTTACTTCGTCAGTTAATTCTTGGACTTGTTCGATTGAATCTCTTATGACAATTTTCTAGTGGAGATCTACAATTTGTCCGTAAATATTTATGTTAAGCTAGTGGTTATGGGACATGAAGCTAAGCTCATATATTTACTAGCTTATTGTAATTGACACTTCTCTTTGATCATGGCGATAATTTTAAGATTTCAGACTAGCAATTGTGCGATGTCTCTTTGTTTCGGTGTGATTTCGACTCACACATGTGGGGTAGCTCCCCATGGTCTTTGGGCCATTTGTGTGTCAAAAATTAATGGCTAGCTACCATGAGATAGCTTCTCGTTCGTGTGATACATATGTTGGAGAGTTTTAATGCTCCCGTTCGTGTGATAGGCCTTTCCCCCCTTTTTGTGATTTCTGGATTTTGTGCGTTGAATTCTGGAATTTATGCTTCACCAATTTTAGTGATTTTCATTGATATGATTTGTCAATTTTTGTGCATTGGTGAATTCGTGTGTCATTGACTTGTTGTAAATACAAGTTTTGGGTATGAAACACTTTTTGGGATCTTTGTGAAGATTTTTGTCATATTGATTAATCTCATGTTGAGTTTCAATTACATACTTATTGTAGTATGCCCGTATGGTTATCATATGTTATGCCATACCCCCTATTCTATATCGCTTCATCTGATATTTATAGCTAGACTAATCTGTTTATTATTTTCTTATTAAATAATACTCGGGTCAGACCGAGATGTTATAGGTGCTTCAGCTTGACTTCTCACTTGGGATTGATTTCTCTGACTTTTGGCTAACTACTTAGATTATTACTTTATTTTGTTGTATACACTTGAGATATGGACTCATAGTTGTATTCTTTTGTATAGCACGTGTTGCTATTCTTTTGTATTATTGTGCATCTTCTTGACCACTACTCTGATGTACACTTTCATGTGTTACTTATATATATTCATATCTTCTTCCGCCTTTGTGATATGAATTATCTGTGACCGATTTGTGTTATGTTTATTTCTATATTTGTTTCCGAAGATTATTATAGCCACTGTGTAGTAGCTTTGTGTTTGTATCGGTATGTCGGATTTCCTCTTGAAATAAGATGCATGTTATCTTATCTAGCATATCAGTACTCCCACAAAGCAATTACACAGATGGTCGCTCCTCAACAGCCTTATTCTCCGTGCTAGTTGATGGCATTACACCGTAGTGTCCTTGGCTAGCGTGGGTATAGAGGTGTGGCGTGACATAAATATACTAGTCTTAAAAATTTATTCCTTTATATGTGTTAACCCCGTTCCAGCATACGAGCTAAAAGGCCTACGAGTTAGAGGCGTCAACGGGTTAAGACTTGAAACGACCTACGACTTAAGGTGCCTAACGACTTAGGAGACCTCACAACTTAAGGAAAGGACCGACTCAAAGAATCCCCGACTCAACTATTATGCGACTCATGGGAGTTTCTAAACTCAGCGACTCACGACTTAAGGAGCCTAATAAGTTAAAAGCATTAGCGACTCATTGAAAGGACGACTTAGGGAAAGTACCGACTCATTTGATCTGGCTCCGACTCATCAAAGACCGACTCATCTGATCACGACTCATCCACTTAAGGTCTTACCGACTCATTGGAGCTACGACTCAGGAAAAGTCCACGACTCAACAGGCTAACGACTCAAGAAACCTACGACCTAAGGAACCTGGCGAGTTAAGGAGATTCTATGAGTTAAGGATGGCACGACTCAGGGAGGTTTACGACTCAAAAGATAAGTCGACGCACGACACAAGACTCAGAGGCAAGTTCAGAGTCATGCTGCAAAGGGGTGACTCGTAGATGACTCACGACTCATCATGAGTCGGTCACGACTCATCATGAGTCGGTCACGACTCATGACTTGACAGTTTCAGCCTAACATTTTGCCTATAAATACATGGCCATATTCAACATTTGGGGGACTTTTGGGGACTGACTTCCTAGGCGCCATTACTCTGCTGTTATCTCGACTTCAAGCAACACTCAAACAACACTTCTATCACTCCAATCACCAAAGACATTTCGACAAATCTCAAGAAGAAAAATAACTCATTCATCATGCATTCGAAGGATTCTTCTACATCGGGGTTTGAGATATTTGTCTAAGTGTGTTGTAATCAGAGTTGATTGTAAAGAATTGTAACTAAATCAGCAATAAAGAGCTTTAAAGTGGACGTAGGCTTGATCCTAAGCCGAACCACTATAAATACTGTGTCTTTTATAGCTTTCTTGTGATTTCTTTGCATATACTTTGTTCCCATACCAACGGGTGGTGCTTTCACAATTTCCATCTATACACCGGGGTGTTAGCGTTTATTTTCTAGCGTTAACAATATGTATCATATAATATTAGGAAAAATAATTTCATTTCAAAATTTATATAAAACATGTTTATAACACAAACAAATACGGGCTCTCGTATATACACTCAGACAACTCATTCTAGGTTATTACTACCCTATCTCTAATGAGTTAACCCCAAATAGGCTAAGGTATGTCTAAACCTAAGCTCTGATACCAACTGTAACGACCCACCCTTTTGGATGGTTTAAATCAACAATAAACCAGACATGTCAGAATCAAACCATTCAAAAGGGAGGATTGTTAATGAGGTAAATAAGAAGCAAAAAATAAAGAGAAAAAACAAAATATAGAATCTCGCAACGTAACAACAAAATATAATAATCAAACAAACAGTTCATGAAGCTGTTTTACAAAAAAACATTTGATTACACTTTTACAAATTCAAATCCGAGTTATACATATATCGTAAATAACCAATAATGCCGCGGAACACAGAATGTAGTGGAATAATAAATAGCAATAATATACTGAATCTTCGTCTTCGTCCACCAGAAATTGTCTTCAATGTTGAAAAACTAAGGATGACCCGAGCAAAAAGGAAGGTAATACACTCGAGTCAGAACGAAATTTTTTATGCAAATTAAATCAAAAGTATATGAAATAAGGATTGCAGATAACTACATTTTTTTAAGGTTCAAATTTCTGGAAATGTTATTATTTCCATATTCAAAATAAAATGGATTTCACAATAGGTCCATTCTAGTAAATTTCAAATTTACAGAACAATTCCCAGTTAAATTTCATAGTTTTAGAGATTTGATTTATAAAATTGTTCCAAAGTTTCAATATTCACTTTTTTGGAAACTTCCCAATGTTTCAAAAATTAATTTTGACGACAGTTTACTTCCAAAAATCATTTTTATGGTTCAAATAGTAAATCTAAACATACTATTTTTCCTCTAATGTGAATACTTGAAATTCATGGGTTTTACATCCTTATTCAGTGTGCAAATAATCAGTATGAAAATTTAAATAATTACAATGAACTATTGGGTGATAACAAGGATATATCTAATAAATGAACAAATATACATTCAAGCACAATCCATTCGACATTCAAATCAATCAATTCCACAAATCAACCAATTCAATAACATGTTGCAGTAACAATTAGTTATCACATATTGGAATTTAGCTATTCAAATTAAATATTTATAAATTTTCCAAACTAACAAGTAAAAATTTATCACTATATGACCTGGTTTAACTTGCAACAAAATTTTAGTATTTCGTGAGTGAGTTTAGACACTTACTTTTTGGATTTCCCTTGTCTAGTCGGATTTGCATCCGCTACTACTTCCTCCTTTTGATTTATGTCCTTGCTATCTAAATCTTTTTTTTGGATTGTTTTGGAAGAGACAGAGAAGTTTGTATAGATCTGGATATGAAGAAAAGGATTTGGAAAAAGAAGAATGCTTGGAAAAGTAGAATAAAATTTAAAGAGATGAAGAATTGAAAAAGAAAAGGAAGCGTTGAAAAAGAAGAAGAAGATTTGAAGAAGAAGAAAAAAGCATAAAAATGAAGCAAAAAAAAGAGAAGAAGGAGATTTAAAGAAAAAGAAAAGGGAATGAGGAAGGTGAAGAGTGAAAAGAAATGAGATGAAAATTTTATTTGGAAAAATGAAGATACAGAAGATGAGATTAGAAATGAGGCTACAGGAATGAAGATGGAAAAAAAAATGAAAGGCTAATAAGGTATATATAAACAAATTAGGAATTGAAATAAAGTAAAAATATGAATAGCCCTAAAATGTAGTATTGAAAGATGTAAACTAAAGGAATAAATATATCAATAAAGATAAAAATAAATCTTCCGTTTTAAATATGAAGCTTCAAGAATTGCGAATGAAAGGAAGCTACAAGAATTATGATGCATAAGCTAAATAAACTTTTGAAATGGAAAATAGTAAATCCTAATTAGAGGGTATGCATATTAATTTGGATGTTCGCATTAAAAACGAAAAAACAGAAAAGGAAAAAGCTTCAGGTAAAGCATTTAAAAAGAGCAAACGAATAAAGGAGAAACAAATGAAAAGAATGTGGAAATTATTAATTATAAATAAATCAAATGAAGCAATCATTAATTTACAAGAGATGAATGAGTAGTTTAATTATTAGACTACTTGAAAACGTAAAGAGAGAGATTGCAAGGTAATAATAAATGTAAAGTAAATGAAGGGACCACCTATTTCCTATAAACAAACCTTTTGGGTCCACATTCCAAAACTTGCTCCAATTAATTTATATCAATATACCCAAATATACATATATTTACATTATTAAATTCCATATTAAAACATTCATTTTATGCTAATATATGTGCACGCTACATTAACTCAATCAGTCAATTAACAATCAACCAATCAATTAATCAAACATTCAATATATATTTATTTACGTTACTCAGACAAGTTTTATTGATTAATGAATATATATCAACCTATGCACTATAAAAATGATTTACTTTACTTTTTAATTACTGTAACGGTCGCATTAATGCAACCCATTTACAAATTTTAACCATATATAAAATGGAAAAATGAATATACACTTATGTAATCAATGTACAACTGTAAAAAAAAGTAATTTCTAATTGATTCCACGATATTTACATAACCATGAACCCTCTAATATATTTAAAAGCTTGAATATTAATGTGCGTACCGTGTATATGTTATTCTAAAATTCAATTTTTTATATCCCAAATCATTCTTGTTCAAAATGAAAGTTTTATTTTTATACGTCTCAAAACATGCAACAATTAATAACAAAAGAAATGAAGGGACCATGTACATCGCACAACCTTTTTGAAATACAATTTGTGAAACGTAACCAAATTGACTTCATTAACTCAAATAATATTCAAATTTGTACGCATTTAATTTTTTTATCTATACATAATAAATAAAATTACTTACCATAAAAATGAAAACGTTCAATTTGGTTTTGCCAAAATGATATTTTATTTCCATTTAAACATCCTTTCTATTTAACACAAAAGATGTGTTTCTTTTATTAAATCTATTAATTGCAGTCAAGGTTTTCTTCCCTTCTCATTGAAATATTTCAATTATATTAATTACAGTTGCTTATAAAGTTAAATTTCAAAACAGAGAACTAAAATGGATGAAAAATAGAATAATTGTTTCCTTTAGTCATTTAAGCACATTTATAAATTTGTTGCTTATACAGTAGAGAAATAAATAACTTGCTTAAATAAATTATTTTTCCACTCTTTAAATCCATCTATATGCTAAAACACAGTTCAAATATACTTATATTTCTCCTTTAAATCAATCATTCTATTCTTTATTTTAATGAAATTAAAACTACATTCACAAATGAAAGATCCATTTTATTTGATAATAAATGTTCTTTTTATTAAACCGACTTATATTCAAAGATTATCCCATTAAAGAGTAACAGAAATAATACTTCGTACAACAACATCATTTCTTTATCAATTAATTTCATATTATCATTATATTTGTACCAAATCTAAGTGCTTACAATTTGAACGTAATATTTCTCTATGAAATTCTCATTTTATTTTTAACATAAAACATATGTTGCACATATCATTAATTAATTACCATTTACTTCTATCTCCTATTAATGGCAAGATATAATTACTATTACTTACAATGATTAATGGCAAAACATACCCTAATACAGGGAATATAATTAATCCAATTGTTTCCTTTAAAATCCAATTTTCTATGTTAAACCCAATATCTATATACTAATTTAATTCCATCATTTAGTTACAAATGTAATAAAACATGTACATTATATATTTAAATTTCAAACAAATCCTTTTATTTTGATTTACATTCTTATTATCAAATCAACTATTCCCTTATGCAATTGATTGACATAAGTTTTACACTCACCACTCAAAAGTTAACGTTTCTTCTTATATCAATTGTAATATTTTAATTACGTTAATTCTCCATTAATTACCAAATAAATTTCTAACCGATTTAATAATAAGAAAATAAATAAAACAATGGTTATACGTTAATAATCTATACCTATTAACTTATTCTTTACAAACAAAGGTTAATAAATTTACGTACAAAATAATTGATTTCATACTCCATATTAAAACCAATTGCAATTAATAACATAAGATTACATCAATTTATACATCTTTTATTCTATTCCATATTAACCTTTATTGTTTAAATTGATTGAAATAACGTTAACATAGTATAGAGTCAATTACATTCAATCAATATTAGCCGATTATATGTTTTATCTCATTAAATTATTTGTTTTAAGATTTATCTTAAAGTCAAAATTTCAAATCTAATAAGACTCAATTTAATAAATCATTAATTTTAATTTCTGACAATTTTAAAGCCCAAAACCTTATTAAATTTAATATTTTTAATTATCAAAATATGGTTGTTACACCCTGTCTAGATGTCCCTTTTATTTCGTCTTAGTGGCGCGTTTGCTGATCCCAACCGTGGGGTGATCTTACTCAGGATTATCCAGTAAGGGATAGTCCGGGTCTTGTGTTGCAAGGGTTCGGGAGTGATCCTCGGTATTGTGATCTAGACCACGTACCGTAACAGGTGGTACCCAGTGCCTCATCATTAGTTGGAAATCCATTCTCCCTACGCGCCTTTTAAGAGTTTTGTTTGTATTACCCACTTTGTGGCTAGTAGCTGGAATTTAATAATGTAACAATTTCGGCTATTTTATTATGTATTTGTATATAAACCCTATTATAATATCAGAGGATTTTAATAAAAAATGTTTCAGCTATCGTAAGGTAAAAACCCGACATGTTTATTTGTGGAGTGGTCTTACTAGATGTTTTTGTTTTCAAAGGGATTTTGAAACTTTAATAATCAAGTTGAGTGTGATTTCTAATGCTGGTAATCCAGACTGACTCGGGTGTTATTTAACTATAATGCTCGGGGCAGACCGAGTATTATAGGATACAGGATATGATGCTAAGGAGCTCAGGAGACAAGATGGATGGCGATGCGCACTTCCGTATTTGTTTAAATATTCCGCTTTGTTTTTAGATTGTGTGGACAGGTTACGGTTATTGTTCAGTTGCATGTTATCGATGTTGTATTCTGATGATGTATACTCAGAAGATGTAATATATAAACAGATATAGTTTTCTTTTGTGTAAACATCATTGAATATCAATTATATTTTATTCCGCTGCGATGGTTAGATTCTGATGTTGTTTTCTATTTTCTTCTTCTACCTCTTCTTCTTTAAACCTAATGGTTCATATTTCTGTTCAACTTGACTCGATTGATGTCGAATAGTGTTGACTCAAGGGGTACGGATTTGCGGGTCGCAACACTTGGTATCAGAGAATAGGTTGGTGATAACCTTGGTTCTGGTGGGGATTACTCATCAAATAGAGTCCGTAGTACTCCAGAATGAGTTTAAGTGTATTAATAGGTATGAGCGCATATTTGTTAGCGAATATAATTTTTTTTATACTGTGTTGATTCATCGATTGAGTGTTTATGTATTCTGATCGATATATGGGACTCCCTGTCGTTGAAAGGGATTTCTAAACTCTTAAACAAGATAAACCGACACGGTATTGTTTTAAATAGGGTAAATGAAATAATTTACCCAAAATTATTTTGTGTATAAAGGAAATAATTTTTCGTAAATTGTTATAGTTATATATGGATGCTTGGTTGTTAAAAAGTGACAATATTAAATTATTATCATTGTATGAAAATTGAATAAGAAATTGAAATAATAATAATAATAATAAATTTAAGGAATAAATTAATAAAATAAATGAAATTTGTAAATGTGATTCATAATTTAATATGGAATTGAAATCATAATTAAAAACTAAGAAACAAATTCATATACAAATGAGATTTGTAAATGTGAATTATAGCGTGATTATTAATTAAAATAAGATAAAATTCCAAAGTAATGTTTGAATATAAATTTAAAGGATTTGGGATTTGGAATTTGGAAATTTAAATTCCTTTGAAATTGAAAATAATTCTCAAAAAGTTGGGAAAAATAATATATATTTGCGAATATTTTGAATCGGATTCGAAATCTATAGAGATTTGGAATTTAAAAATATTTGAAATGTTTTAAAAGAGATAAAAGCATTGAAATCTTTCGGTCGCTGGAAAATAACTTCGATGATGACTGCTGCATCATCGATGTTTATTTTTGAGTTTCCAAGAGAGAAATTGCTACCAAATTATTTTAAATTGGAATTGTTTACAAAAGATAAATTTGATTTTAGAAATGCAAGGAATTTTGGATTTGGTGATTTCAAAGGGAATTTTGAAATGTTAAAAGACTGTTTAAACTCTGGAATCTTAACAAAGAATGTTTTTGGAATATAATAAGTTTGATAACTTGTAAATTTGGAATTTGTTAAAATAAATTTCAACTTGAAAGAGTTAATTAAAGGAAGTAGGAAACAAAATAAGATAGTAAACCGATACACTGTACTGAATTAAAAAGGAATCGGAATGGAATATAGATAATTGGAAACTTAAGGAAGTGTAAAAATTTAAATGGAAATAGAATGTAACTGAACCTAGTAAGTAAAAGTAAAAATTTATTGGAAGCGAATGTGCGGGAGGAAAAATTTATTCAACTTTGTAAGTAAGTAAAATGAAAACTGTATACCGGAATTTAAAATTGAATTCTGTCAAATTATATGGAATGGGAAGATTAGTCAGGTTGGACTAAATTAAACAAAGTATTGGAATTAAGATTTGTAAGTACTAATTGATTCAGGTGAGTAGGCACATGAGTTGAAAATTTGTATATTGGAATGATACTAAATGGAATTAAGTCCTTGCTTAACAAAATTCAAAAGAATGGTATGTAACTCGACTTAACTGTAGTTAAGTTACATAAAATTTAATTGAAATGAATTTAGTTGAGTTATAGATAATATTGAATGGAATAAAATTCTTACTTAAATAAATAAATGTAAACTAAGTAAGTGTTGAATTGGATTAAAATAGTTTTGGTGTGGGTTGTAACCAATCCAATTCAAGCATAAATTGAACGACCTTATTACTAATAAATTCAATAATGAATTGTTAATGTAAATGAAAATTTAAAATTGAATAAAAGAATAAACTAATCGAATACATTAGTAAAATGGTTGGGATTTGATCAAAGGAAAATCAAATCAAAGTTTTGATTGGAAGTTGGTTAAATAAAATAAACTTAAGTTATTGGATGGAATAGTTTGAAGAAAGTAAATAACGTAAGTAAATTGTGAGATGGTTATTTAACATATTAGTTGTTGAGTTTAATAAAATGGTTTGGAATCAAATTTTTTTGGAAATGAAAGAAGATGCAATGAAACGTTGTGAATAAATTAAAATGGGAGGGAATCAATTTAAATGGTTGTAAAGCCTAAGCAATTATTTATTTACATTAATATTGTTGAATTGCATAAGAAAATGGATCGTTTGATAAAGGAGATTAGATAAATTCCTATAAGTTATTAGAAGTGAAATAGGATGATTTTGAAATCAATTGGAATGAATATGAGGTTTTTTTGCTTAGAATGATTTAAATATAAACGTGTAAGTAGTAAATTACTTAAACTGAATGGAATGGTTTGAGAATTGGTTGTAAGTAATTGTAATGCGTGTCGAAACTGTATATGTGCTTATGGAAATTATATAACATGCATTATATGAGAAATTTATGTGTTTGCTATTGAAAGTAAGTGAAATGTTAATAAGTGCATATATTTAGTACTCATATGTATGAATTGAATAGGTACATGTACCGAGAAGCCGTTAGGCTGGATTTGATCGCGCAAAATGCTAAAATAATAAGCCGCTTGCTTAAAAATGCTTAATAAAGGTACGCCTCCGCAATAAAAAGAGTAAATATGAACCGTTTTTGGTTTTTTCGATCATGAGGGTCGATGCATATATATTTATATCTCTTTCCAAATTGCAAAAGCACCTCCGTATAAAGGAGACCCTGCAAAAAAATTTCGAAAATTTTGGGACTTAGAATTTTTTTTGAAAATTTAGTTAGCGACAAAAAGATTTTAAATTGGAAATAGAAATAAATTAGGGAATGAAACCAAATTAAAATAATGATATGAATCAGCTATAAAAGGGAAAATAAAATTTAATATTCAAAGATGAAGCTAAATTAAATACAAATGGAGATGGGAGAACCAATTTGAGTAGAAGTAGATATAAACTAAAGTGGTGAAGTGAAAATAAATATAAGAAGCTTATAAAATACTTATATTGAACTTAAGAATAAATGATAAGATTCTTAAGTAATATGGGTGTCGGAAAATATATTGAATTAGCATTGGAGTGAAGATTTAATAAAATGATTTTAAAAGCTATGATTGGATATTATTGCTAAGTAGGATATGCACGTGTTATAAAGGGAAAGGAAAATTTGATTTTTGATTTCAGAAGATAAATTGAATTACTCGACAAAAAGGTATGTGTTTAAATTTCTGTATGAAATTTTATTGGGTTTTAGATCTAGCCACTTAGCTTTTGTTTTCTTTTGAAATCTGGAGGCCCATAGAGGCATTTTGTAGTTGTACCGAGCTAGCCGTGCAAAGGAGACGCTGGCGAAATTATTCGGAAATTTAGAGAGTTAGAAAATTTTTGAGAAAATTTTGATAATTCAAAATTTGGTTTCAAATTGAAATTTGAAAAAAATTTGAGCAAATAGTATTGTTTGAAACAATGGAAGGTTTGGAAAGCTAGTAAGAATAATAATAGTTTTTTTACAAAAGATAGATTGGTAGGATGTTGAATTGCTAGAAACTGTTTGTTTTTGGGAAAAAGTAAACGGGCTTGGGCCATTCTTCCTAATTAGTAATTTCGGGGACGAAATTCTTTTAAGGGGGAGGAATGTGATGACCTGGAATTTTTAGGCATTTGAAGTTGGAATATTTAATCGATTTTAGATATTTAAAAGGTTAATTTTAACTAGAATTCAAATATCACAATTTATTTGGTAATTAAATTATTGAATTAAATAATTTGAAGTTGGGTAAAATGTTGAATCTGGAGTTCTATGCCTGTTAAAAATAATTTGAAGGCTTATAAAACTTATATTGATAATATTGAGGATAATAGAAGTTGTAAAATTGAATTGAACACTGATTTGTTCAGTTTTGAAATTTTATCGTTTAAATTGAATTTAAAAATAGCCTTCCGAGGCACAGTCTCGGATTTCGATGAAACTAGTTCCATTGGATCCGTAATATTGTATTATTATCGGATTTCACATCTCGTAGTGATTGGAGTTGTTGTGTCAGCATACAATATATAAATGCATTGAAATTTGTGTTGAAAATTCAATATAATAACTGGTCCAAAAGCTATCTTCTCCATACGATCGAATTGGGACTCAAAACCTTTTCCATTGAGTTCGGAGTAGGCGTATAACATTATAAATGCCTAGCGGCACGCCTAGATAGGAGTTCGTGATTTTAGGCTACGTAAGTCGAGACAATTTGTATTCAAATTTGAATTTAAAATAATAAATATTTATATTCTGGTCAACCAGTCGAAATGATTTCACATCGTCGTTTTTCTTTCACCTCAGAAGCACTGAAGTTTGTTTATTCAAACACGTTAGTGTCTCCTCATGTCTCCCCTCGATTTCGTTTTAATATCTTACGCAATCCTCTCCTCTTCATTTCACCTTAAATCGAAATTAAAATCATTCAGAAAAGAAAACAAATAAATGGCCGACACCACATCCTCCTCCTCAAATTCGAATAAACCAGATCTAGGAACGTGTTCATCTCCACGACTTGCCTGTAGAGATCGAGCTTCTAAAGCTCGCGCGCGCTCGCGTAGGGGAGAGTGTCGAGACTCGAAGTCGCGATACGAGGAATGGTGGTTTCGAGGCCGTGCGATTCGAGGTTCTCGATTTCTGAAGGAAGGGAAGGCGTGCGATTGATGGGTTTCGAGTCGCGCTCCATGCCATTGATCTAGTCAGTGAGGATGTGGAGGGTTCGGCCTCGTTATAGCCGCGTCTTTCGCGAGGAGCGACAGTGGAAGGGGAAAAGAATTCACAGGAATTGTGGAACGTTTCCTAGGCGTGGTCGAGGCTGATAAGGGTAATCTGGAAGGTAAATCTAAGTTAGTAGTTTATTTATTTATTTACAAATTGGAAAATATGTAAGGTTTAAAGAAGGAATTTTCTAGTTGGAAAAGAACAAATGAAGTGAAGTTATATACTGTTAATATAATAATGTTAAACCAAAATATTATATAGTAAAGATTTATACTGTTTTGAAAAAAAATAAAAATTGGATTT
Source organism: Allium cepa (assembly GCA_030765085.1). Classification (NCBI taxonomy): domain Eukaryota; kingdom Viridiplantae; phylum Streptophyta; class Magnoliopsida; order Asparagales; family Amaryllidaceae; genus Allium; species Allium cepa. The sequence continues at coordinate 946,064,742 of CM060943.1, read as the reverse complement.
TTGGAATCTATATATTATTTTATAATTATGTGTGTGTATATATATAGGATCTTGGAAAATAAGGGGATTTATGTAAAAGCTAGATCTTTCGAATATATAATTTTAATTTTATAAAAATATATAGGTAGTCTTAAAATGAAAAAGAAAATAAAAATAAGTTTAATTTAAATTATCGGTTAATTAAATTTATTTAAAATGGTAAATAGTTGTTCGATTAATTTGAATCTTAACAAAACCATATAATGGTTCATACAAGGTCAAAAGTCGGGAAACCAAGATGAAATTGAAGTGGATTACAAACAAATGCAAAGGTAAGTTAATCTCACTCAGCTGAATTTAAATTTAAATTTAAATTTAAATGGTTAAATTTAAATAAATGATTGATTGATGGGATTTGGTGTGTTATGTTATATATGGTAGTGTATAGTATATCTTGGAATGTATGATTTCCCGCATTATATAGCGGATGAGACCCTATGCGCCGCATAATAGCGTATGATATTATATTTAATCCCATATACCGCGATATTCCACCTCGAAGTGGAAGTGGTATTTTATATTGTGCTAATATCTGTAAATGTAGGGAAAACAAGTCAGAGGGATCCAACTGGATTCCTCAACATTAATTTAAATTATTTAATATTCTCTATTGCGATTATTTGATATTCTATGATAAATTATATTGGAATATTGAGTGCTATGGTTTGATTGAATATATTTGGGTATAATGAGTTACCAAAAATATATAAATTGGATTTTTAAAGAAAATAAAAGAAGTGAATTTGTAAGTGAAATAATTATAGAAAATTTAGATGAACTTACGAATGAATTAAAAAGGAATAAAAGAGATTTTAAAATTCTAATAAATAAATTTCGAGTATGGAAAGGGGATTTTGAATAAACAAAGAAATAATGAATTATAAACTTTAAGTGACATTATTTTAAAGGATAAAGAAGTAATTCGGGAAATCTAAAATTGGTGTTTCCAGTTAAAAGTACTTTAAATCATAATTAAGGAGTAAAATCTAAAGATAATGGATTTTGGATAAATGGAGTAAATTGGAAATAAATTTGGGAATTGATTTAAGTGTGTAAAATCGAGATTTTTAATGGAGAATTTGACTATGGAATTTATAAACTGAGTTTATAAACGAAAAGTAATATATCAGTGGATATTTGAAAGAATAAATTCAAGGTGGGAATTTATTAAAGGAAATGAGAAGATTTGTTTAAAAATAAGCAGTGATCTATTTTAAGAATGTGAAAAGAAGTATATATCCCTGGATAGCCAAGTACGTTTTAAAGGAAAATTTTTAAATATAAAATTAAAGTTTTAATGTTGTTATTTTTTAAAAAGAATGTTTTAGATAATTTATTATTACCAAATGTTTAAATTCTAAAGTAAGTATTTTTCAAATCTATTATTGTAGTAATTATTTAAGGGTGTCTTGGTATTTGGTTTTTAAAGAAGAAAATTTAGTTTTATATTGTATAAAGCAAACTCATTTTCAAATATTCCTATAGTATATATTTTTGATAAAGTATTGAGGTAGTTTTATTTTAAATATTCTTAAAGCATATATATACTTTAAATAAGTATTAAAATAATTTTGAATTTAAATGTTTTAAAGGATAATTTATAGTAAGCTTCTTTATAATGATTTTAAGATGTTGAGACTCATTATGAATTTTTTTACTTATCTATGAGATGAGACAAGTCTCGATGATACTATTACTCGTCAATGAGACAAGACGAGCATGGTATTTTATTTACTCGCCAATGAGATGAGGCCGAGTAAATTTTCATGATGTTTATGATGTTTTACTCCTATGGTACCAACTACCGGCTAGTAAACCATTAGGTGCAAACGTATGGTATGGGACGTACGTTAATACCAATTGGGTTCCTATCCAAGACGCTGAGACACATTCACGATGTTTACTGTACTACATACCATGAGTCCTCGATTGGAGTTATCACGATGTAGTTGCTACTCCGATCATCACGATGTTATTAACTCGGGTCTTTGTGACTGGGAGTCATTATGATGTTATAGCCTATAGTCATTCATGATGTTCACGATGTTAAGATGTTATTTGACTCTAGTCATCACGATGTTTATGGTACCAAATAGTAGTACTAGTCAGGATGTAGCGCGCGTAGCATTGCTTCGACATGTAATCGAGGATTTGGCCAATTCAGGATTTCTTTGAGTTTTGATGTTTTAGACTTCACTGTCTTTAGATGATTATTACATTGATAGCCTAGTACCAGAGGAGATGTATGCATATATGGTGAAATCATTTATGATGTTATTCGTCGATTGAGTTATTTGCATTATGGATTGATGATTTGATGATTTTATAGACTACTTGATGTTAAGATGGAGTTGAGATGTATTTATAAATTTATACCGATGAGATGAAGTATAAATGATTATGAAGAATCTTTTATGATGAGTTTTAGTGATGGATTTGAGATGTATCTATATTCATACCGATGAGATGAGGTATGAATAAGTATAATGCTTCTTTTATGATTGGGTTTTATATTTCCTTGAATGATCCTTAGGATGTGCCAAATAGATGAGACACCATATGTGTTTTATTCTATGTATGAAGGATATGTACCTTTGATATATTGTTATATTGAGAACCACTTCTAAGAAGATAGTTGAATCATTTGACGTCATTATCCATATTCCTTTATACCGTCGACGACATAAGGCGAAAGCGATGTTAATTGAGTCTTATCTTTAAAACTTTGCTCGCCGATGTTCCATTTGCTTAAGTGTCAGTTATGCCACATAAGTATGACTTTATCATCATTATCTCTCCTACTTGCCAATAAGAGTTGTTGTCCTTTCTTATGATGTTGAAACCTTGTTCAGGGCATGGCATCCTTTAAGAAAAAGGATACCATAGCTTTCACCTACTTATCCTTATCGATTATTCTATTTAACTGATGATTTTAGCTAGCCTGACCCATATGTTTTCACTTGGATCATACCGAGTTGTTTCATGTATCATCTATTGGACATTGCTAAAGTTGATGTTGGATATTAGCTCTTCGTTCACTTGAGTAGTTTATTTCTTCTGCATAATCTGATGATTTTACATTTGATTTGATGTATATGGTGTGGCGTGTACCACAATTATTGCATTCATGTTGTATTGTACTGAACGTTTATCAGTGCATATGTATATATATGAAGTTTATTACTATTCTGTGGTGTGATTTACATTTAGTTATTATATTTTGTTCTGATAGATCTGTTAGCCATCTATAGTTTCAGATTAAGCATTTATTGGGTATGTCGATCCACTTGAGTTGGAAAAAAATTATATTGTATTTATCGACGTATTCAATAGATGTTTAATACAAAATTATAGATAGTCACCCTTAATCAGCCCTTCTCCGCTTTAGTAGATAGAATTACTTGTTAATTTTCTTTGCTAATGTGGGTCTTGGGGTGGGGCGTTACACTCGAGCTTGTCTATCTTTCTTTTGATTGATGAAATAAATGAGTTTAATATAAACTCTTCTCTAGATATTGCGAGGACGTAATTTGGTTAAGACGGGAGTCTGTAACAACCCTGGTTAAGTGGGGAGTCTGTAACAACCCTGGTTTTGGAGATCACATATAAAAATTAAGTTATAACGGTAGTTTTAATTTAAAATTGTGAATTAAAATAAAATTAGATATTTTAAATTGTTTATTGGAAAAAACAATGAATTTTGGAACAAATATGAAAATAAATTTTAGAATCTTTATTTTGCTTATTTGAGTTAAGAATGAATGGAAAATGATTTTTGTTTAGTCTAAATGTACTAATTTTATTAATTATTGCCAATTGCTTCTTTTAATAATTTTTAAACGATGTATTTGATTTTTAAATGTTGTTCATTTAATAAAAAAATGAAATTTGGTTTTAAAATGTGTTCTTGCTATAAAATTGAGGTTTGAGATGGTTTGCCCTATTTTCCTACGCGAGAAAATAATTTTTGTAAAATTATTGAAGTTAAAAATAAGGATGCTTACATAAATTGTTAGTGTTAAAAAGCTTGGACAAATGTATTCTTTTCATTATAACATTGTGTGTATATGCATATTTGATTTAGTGTGTGATTTAATTAACATAGTCTAATTTATTTTTCTCTAATTTGGGTCCAATGTCCGTTAGCTAATTAATACCAGAAATGAGAAACATTACGTGTATGTACATTCTATCTCCTTCTACTCCAACAAACGAAAAACAGTGAAAATGAAAGATACTCCAGCCTTTTCAACCTAAAGCTTTTACAGCTCCAAATTTCTTCAAACAAGTTGCTATTTTTATCAAATCTAAAGAGAAATCGCCCATTCCAAAACAAAAATATTTCATCAAAATCTGAATTTGAGAATTTAACTTTGCTTTTAATTGCTTTTCCTCTTTTGCATGTTCCTATTTTAACCTTTTATAGGTTCTTGAAGGCCAAATTAGCTCAAAGCTCCAATCTTTGAGCTTAAAATCCTTTTTTCATACTTCAAAAACATGGTGAGTCGCTACACACATAATGGTAGCTGAAGCAAAAGCTTCAAAATGCAAAAAATTGTTTTAAAATAGCTTCAATATTTAATTTTCTATTGATATTTTATTTTTTTTGAAAGATGTTTTGGGTTGTCTCTTTGCATGCTAATATCTTCTAATTCCTGCAACGAAATACTACATGATTTTCTTCAGTTGATACTCTATGTGTTGTAGTATAAGTATGCAAAATTATATAGCAAAAATCTTTCATTGATACCTGAAAATTTTTCTCCAAAATCAATGCGCAGCCTGAAAATCACTAGAAACATTTCGTTTTCTAAGTTGCTGCAAACATGGCCCGAGACCATGTTTGAGACAACATATCTCTTTCGTTTCTTGATGGAATTCTTCTATTATTTTTTTCTTGAAAACTGAATTATTCTAGTATGCGTATGTTATCCCGCTTTTTGGCAAAGCCGTGATACCAAAAGATCGATCGAAAAAGGACGGTTCGTCTCAGAAATTAGTCATACTTCGCTTCACTATGGATATCGATGAATTTTGTTCGAGTCCAGATTGAGCTACAATTGATTGGATATGACAAGAAAGATCATAGAAGTCAGCGTCTCAAATTTCAAGTCAATCCGAGTTCGTATGCTCAAGCTCTCATCGATACAAGTTCGTGCAAATAACCCTAAGTTCGAATCCATCAGAAGAGCATGTGTTCAAATCCATCGAGTTCCTGCTACTTCGAATCCATGGGATCACTCCACTTCGTATCCATCAAGTTGAAGTCCTTCGAGTCCATGAAGTCGCACCACTTCGCGTCATCATGGGACATAAGTTCGTATCCATCGGCGTAAGTTACTTCGCCTCTATCATAGCATATAAGTTCGTATCCATCCCGCTATAACAGCTTCGTATCGATCGGCAAGAGCTCACCATGATCGGTACGAACCAGCCTCTATTCGAATCTGTGTTGAGAAAGCCCTCGAATCCACTAAGTCAAAGTGGCGAAAATCATGGAGTTGACCCAGTTGACTCGGAGTGAAAAGTGGATCGGCCCCGGAAATGCGCACTACGTCATCACGAAAGCGCGTGAAGCCATCGAATCAAACCCATCGATTCAAAAGGGATTGAGTCGAAGCAAGCAACCTGCTCAAGAACAACAATTCGAATCAACCATATCTTGCAATCTACAAGTCCAAATGACATGAAATTTTCACAGAAGCTTGCGTCCATGTTGATGAATGTCCTCACCAAGTTTCACCTCGATTGGATGATTTTCTGATGATTCGACGTACTTCGAATCGATTCTAAAGTGGACCCAAATTTCCTAAGGCTGGGCATGTGGGCCCCCTCACGTGCCAGAAGTGGTCTCCCGAATTTTCAGCGAAATATCAACATCCTACGCCTATAAATAGAGCCCATGGTCATTCAGAAAGGGGATCAGAGAAGTTTTAGAGATAAAGCACGCCTGGACGCTGCCAGAATCACTCCATATCATCATCACTGCCATTGATTTCAAATTTAAGCTTATTATCTGCTGTACTTCATTATAAGAAACTTGTAATCTTCAAGTATCGAGCAATAAAGTGACAAAACTTCATAGTGGACGTAGGCGATACGCCGAACAACTCTAAATTACTATCTTCCATGCAATTTACTTTTCTGCAACTTGTAGTTTTTGTTAGATAATCCTCATTTTCAATTTGATTTCTTCATTTATTATCTCTTCAAAAACTTCCGAAGAGTGTTACCCAATTTTGGTGCAAACACTTTGATGCTTTAATTGAGAGAACCCAGTTTTCTCCTGCTCTTTGGATCTGTCATCGATACCGGATTTAATAAATCTAAGAGAGAGATCCAGACTTCAATTTCAGATTCCTTCCATACTATTCAGACTTGCCAAAGTCTAGGAACGGATTCTACACTTCAAGATGGTTAGCACGAGAACCACTTCTGCCGCCGCGGGTCAAGAAGGCCGGGATAGACAGAATCCCGCGCAACTACCTCCACCTAATCAAGAGGATAACGGACATTCAGATCCATCAGGTCCGATCACACGACAAGAGTTCCAGACATTACTCCAGGAACTAACCCAAAGTCGGCAACAACTGACTGAAAAGTTGCACGCCAATGCCGAGTTGACCAATCAATTACACCGCCAAAGGCGTAGAAGATCGATATGGGATCACGCCCCTCATTCTTCCACTGAAAGTTCTGCTTTGTCTGATTACAACGGCAGATCTACTCGTCCCAGAATAGACGGAAGAAATGCACATGCTGTTGGTCACCAGCAGGCATTAAATATTGGGCAGATAAGAGTTGGCCCTTCTGCCAGTTTTAATACAGGACCCTCCTCCCGAGGAGGCACTGTTCCACAACATACCATGGATAACCATGCCACTGCCACTGCAATTGACATAGGAGTCGATACCCGAAATCACTCCAATCAGAACAACCACCAGCAGGAACATGCTCCAGAACCATATGTCCCAGAAGACATCGAGCCAAGGAGGTGTGATACAGATCGTCGACAACCCTCGATCCCACCTCGCACTATGGAACCCGACCACACTTTGGATCACCACCCTCCGAATATAGCAACACCTGACCTCTCGGCCACGGTACGCCAAATGATTCGCGAAAGTCAGGGCTTAACAAATGACAATTGGGGAATCTCCCGAAGTCATACTCCGTTCACTGATGACATATGCTGAACCTCCTCTGCGATTCAGGATGCCGACTCTGCCTATGTATGAAGGAAGTTCCGACCCTAATCAGCACATTTTGAAATACGAATGGTCGATGACTGCTGCAATAGCCGATGATGCAGTAAAGTGCCGTAGTTTTTCCCATTTCTTTAGTGGGAATTGCGAAGATGTGGTTACATGATTACCACCACGATCTATCTCTTCATTTGACCAGTTGGCTACTAAGTTTGTTGAACCGTTCCGTATGCACATTGCCAAGCCTAAAGACGTATCTAGCGTCACTCAAGCTCCTATAGAGACACTCAGGCGATATTTGGAAAAGTTTAATGTCGCTTGTGCGGAGATCACTAACCCCAATGATAATTCAATCTTGATGGCCTTGACTAAGGGGATTCACCCCGATTCTGAATTTGGAAATTGGCTAGCTTGGAACCCTTCGGCATCGTTGGATCGTTTCTACTCCAAAGCCGCTCAATTCTTAAGGCGAGAGGATGCGAAACAATCTAGGAAACAGGACGATGCGAGACCCAGCAATGAAGGGATTCAAAGCAATGTGGCAGTTAAACAGTCAGGGGAGAGCTCTGGAAAAGTCCAACTGTAACGACCCGTATTTTACGTGTCGATATATCGTAGAATTAACATGTTGTTAGTGTTGTTTATGTTGTCTCTAGCCTGAGTCGTTTAGGAAGTTAATTCGTGTGCTTAAGTGTTAAGTCGTGACCGAGTTAACTGAGGCCTGGGTCGTGTTCGAGCTAAGAGATGAGTCACGCACGAGTTAACGAGTTAAGGCAGTGAACGACTCATGTATGAGTCGTGAACGACTTAAGCAGTTAAGTCGTTTGGGTGTTAGGTAACTCGTTTACGAGTTAAGTAGTTAGGTCGTTGGTACGACTTAAGGAGATAAGGATGGTCGGCATCAATGGGTCGTTAACGACTTAGTCTAAGTCGTGACTCGTAGGGGTCTTAGGTCGTAGACAGCTTGGGTCGAAGGCAGCAACTCATGGTTGGCCGAGTCAAGGAAGTTACCGAGTTAGCAACTTATAGGGTTTGCCGAGTTATGGAGCTAACGAGTTAAAAGTGATGAGTTAACTCGTATGGAATGACTCATAGTGGTTAACGGCTTATAGAGTTAGAGCATTTGCCTAGTTACGAGTTAACAAGGTAGGATGAGTCGTAACCGGGTTAAGGAGATAGGTCATATAGTAGATGAGTCGTTAAGGACTCAGGTCATGTGGTTGTTGACTCGTGATGATGTTAACTCGTCTGTTGAGTGCTGAGTCGTATGAACGACCTAGTGGTGAGTCGTAGGTCGTAACTCGTAAAGGCTTTAGGTCGTGTAGGGGCTTAAACCGTTAAGACGTTAGGTTGTGTACCCATTGAGTCGTAAGTCGTAGCTCGTATACGAGTTAAGTCAGATGTTGTTAGCTTGTGTGTGTTAAGTCGTAGGTCGTTAGGTCCTGTGCAGTTGAGTCGTGCTCTTGTGTGAGCCGTTGAGTCGTGGGGGGGGGCATTGAGTCGCCTTTGTAGATGAGTCGTATGGTGTTGTCTTGAGTCGGCAAGGATGAGTCGTGGACGACTCATGATGAGTCGTGACCGACTCATAGGGGCGACGACTCATAGGATTTCCAGCCTATAAATAGAGGGGTTCGGCTCACTTTTTGGCACCGGTTTTCGAAGCGACGAAGTGCTGCCATTTTGGAAACTCGACTACAGTATTTTCTTCACTTCTTTCTCTACTTCCATCAAGTGCTAACATCCATTGAAGATCGAAGATCAAGATCAAAGATCGAAGATCCAAAGTTGAAGATTTTCATCCGAAGAAGCTAGATTTCACCGTTTCAAGTGAAATTTCTCCGGATCAAGCTCAAGTTCTTGCTGTCCAGATCTGAAGTTGATTGATTTTAGGTTGTTTTGGTGATTTGGTGAGTGGTAGTTATCTCTCACGCGGATCCAAAGGAGTATATGGGATTGGTGATATGTTTATGTGTTAAAGTTAGCGTTTTCTCGCATTTTCCTTAAGTCTGCATGTAGATCCATCATATTTGAAGATGTTTATCTATGAAAGTTGTTTAATAAGTATTAGAGACAAAACCCATGTTTTAGATTTGATAGATCTATGTTAAAAACCATGATTTCACATATGTTGGACTTTTGCTCACTTAATTACGAAATTGCCATTATAGTTGATATTGCTTAATATATCTTGTTTGAATGCTTGAATGTTTGAATGTATGTTAGATGTGATTGCTCCAAGTTAGCTTGTAGTTGATTTGGAACAAGATGGTTGAAGGTGATTCAAAAGCTAAGTGGAAAGGCTCTTGAATGTTGAAAGCTGCCGATGGCATATGAAGCGGATGTGGAAGCTCATATGGATGGATTCGATGATGAGGGACTTTGCCATGATGCGAAAAGGCAAGCCATGAAGTTGAGATGAGACTTTGCTATGATGCGATGAAGCAAAGTGTGATGTTGAAATGGAACGGGTCATGATGACGTTCCAAGCACGGGCTGCGACGACGTGCAAAGTTATGTTGATTACTCGGTGATGCGATCCGAGTTGGTGATAATGGTTAGCTTGAGAGGCGCTTGAGCTAGTATGAATGGTCGTCAAGGAGGATGACTTGGAGGCTTAGATCTCATCGTTGTTGAAGGTTCTAGCATGCTCAAAGCAAGGGTACGTTGGAACGGGCTGCGACGGCGTTCCAGGCACGGGCTACGACGGCGTGCTAGTACTCTGGGTAGTTGCGAAAATTCCTAGGCACGGGCTACGACGGCGTGCGGAGTTATGGCTAGAACCGGGGTTACCATTAGCCCTTGACGGATGGTCATTCAACTAACGGTGAAATCAAGGCAACGATGCAGTGATAGCCAGAGTCATGGATGTTTGGTTGTATTATCATTCGGCTTCAAGAGCGGTGTTTTCTGGGTGCTTATCTGATCTTGGTTTAGGCCTTGGGGGTTTGTATTTGGAAAACATTGCCCTTGACTCGAGTGGTTATTGCTTTACCTTATTTGTCTATATTGTTATGCTTGATTCTTCTTAGTGTGTGTCTGGGGGCTATCACTGTGAGATGAGGTGGAGTGGGATGGTTTGGTTCCTATTCCTTTTATTCCTTATGCTCTTTTGGTATGTTTGATTGTTAATTTACTGCTCACTAAGACTTTGTCTGACTCAAGGTTTTATGTCTCCTCTTATTACCTTGGGCTGTTCATCCATGTTTGGGATGGGCAGACTAGGTAGCAGGTGGCAGGTGCTGTGCTTAGAGTTAGAGTTTTTCCGCTGATGATGACGAAGACGAGCAGGAGGCTATGCATATTATTTTCTTATATGTACTGGGTATCCGCTGCTGTATTTGATGAGTGCTTGTAGTGAGGTCCTGATGTATGGTTTTGTTGAGATGATTGTATAAAACTTCTGTGATGCTTATATGATGATTTTCTGTTATGAGACTTCACTATATATTTCTCTATTGTATTTTATCCATGCGCTGTGAGTTACGATAGAGATTCTGCGATTTTATTTTACCCTGACTATCGTCCATGGCTGCCTGGCACACCTTTCAGCGCTCTATTCTCTTGTTTTGGTGCGGGAGTCATGGGCGGTCGTCACATTTGGTATCGGAGCTTTGGTTAATCGATTTTAGCCAACGCTCGCTGACGTAATTACGTAAGAGAGACGTAATTGTATTTTGATGGATGATTACTATATATAATATAGTAGCTTAGAAGGATTTGAACTCCTTATGCAGTTGTTTCTTAAGGTGTTCTAATCATTCTTATTTACAGATATTAAGGATGAGCAGAAGTGAGAGACAAGCTGCGAGGGATAGCCGTGCTGCTAGGGAGGCTGTTGATTATGCTCCTATGTTTGAGGCCATGATGACTTCAATCATGAGGAGGATGCCCGTTCCAGGGCCTACTGTTGATGTTGGAGTTCAAGTCCAAACTCCGAGGCCAGTAGATTTTGCCAAGCTTTGCAAGGATTATACTTCTCTTGGGGGAAAAGCTTTCTTGGGGACTGAATCTACTATTGAAGTGCAGAGATGGATGGATGCTTGCCGAAGGATTTTTGGTGATCTAGGGATTGAGGATGCAACCAAGAGAAAGCTTGCATCGAGGCAGCTTCAAGGGAGAGCTGCGGATTGGTGGAATTCTATCACTATAGATACACCAGAGGAGGAGATTACTTGGGAGCAGTTCCAAGTTAGATTTGAAGCCAAGTTCATCTCTACTGCTCAGAGGTCTGTTTTGTTCAAGAGATTTGTGGAGCTCAAACAAGGCGGGAGGCCTGTTCTTGAGTATATTTCTGAGTTCGAAGCCTTGTCTAAGTATGCCAGATCATATATTGATTCTCCCTACCAGAAGAACGAAAAGTTTGTGACTGGTCTGGATGCTTATCTTGGAAGGCAGTTGGTGGATCACTTGGACGATCCATTTGAGAAGCTTGTGGAGAAAGCTTTGAGGCATGAGAGCTTGTTTCCTAGGGAAAGTTCTGTTGTTGCTGTAACCAGGGAAGGATCTAAACCACAGCAGAGTGGCAACAAGAAGAGGAAGCAGCAGCAACAGAAGGGAAAGGATGGTCAGAAGAAGCCAAAGGGCGAAGTGACTTGCTATAATTGCCAGAAGAAGGGCCATCTCTCCAAGGATTGTAGGAATCCAAAGGCGCCGGCGAAATGCCATAACTGTGATAAGCCAGGGCATTTCAGGAAGGACTGTCCAGAGCCGAGGAAGGATAGGCGGGTTGTGCAAGCTTATGCTCTGGAAGCTGTTCCGTCGTCTTCAAGAGCTCCTACTGCTGAGGAGAAGGGGAAGAGTGTGGTGGTCCAAGGTACTCTTTCCATTTGTGGTGTTCCAGTTAGAGTGTTGTTTGATACTGGAGCGTCGCATTCTTTTGTTTGTGGTGATTTGGTAGGCCGGTTAGGTTTGAAACCGGATATTGTTGATAGGCCATTGGTTGTGACTAATCCAGTTGGGGGTTCGTCATGTTTGTGTATGATATGCCGTGGTCTGGTTGTATCGAGTCATGATTGCTCGTTTGTTTGTGATTGCTTTGTTCTGAACTTTGCGGGGTTCGGAATTATTTTGGGTATGGACTGGCTTAGGAAGTATGCGGCTAGGATTGATTGTGAGAGGCTGGAGGTGACAGTCGGGAATGTGGATGGGCGAAAGGTTGTGATACGATGTAAGCATGAAGAAGGCGTCTTCATGAGCTTCATGTATTCGCTGGTTGTTCCACGGGATGGACTGTCATCGGTGCCTATTGTGAATGGATTTGAGGATGTCTTTGACGAAGTCAAAGGGTTGCCGCCGCATAGGGAGATCGAGTTTCGTATCGATCTAGTTGAGGGAGCCAGACCTGTTGTGATGCCTCTTAGGCGGATGGCACCGAGGGAGCAGCAAGAGCTGAAGGTGCAAGTTGATGACCTTTTGCGGAAAGGATTCATTCGGAGAAGTGTGTCCGAATGGGGTGCGCCCGTTGTGTTCGCAACCAAAGCGGATGGATCGTTGAGGTTGTGTGTTGATTATCGTGAGCTGAATAAGGTGACTAAGAAGAACAAGTATCCATTGCCGAGAATAGATGACTTGTTTGATCAGCTTCACGAGGCTAAGGTGTTTTCTCAGATGGATTTGGCAACGGGATTTCACCAGTTAAGAGTGGCGAGGGATAGTGTGCCGAAGACTGCTTTCAGGACACCATCCGGGTTTTATGAGTGGCTGGTAATGCCGTTTGGATTGACTAACGCGCCAGCATATTTTGTGGATCTTATGAATAGAGTATTCAGAGATCAGTTGAATAAGTTCGTGCTTGTGTTCGTTGATGATATTTTGGTTTATTCCAGAACCGAGGAAGAGCACAAGACGCACTTGAGGATTGTTTTGGATATACTGCGGAAACATCAGCTGAAGGCTAAGTTTTCGAAGTGTCACTTCTGGAAGAGTGAAGTGAGGTTCTTAGGCCATGTTATCTCTGGAAGTGGAATAGCGGTTGATCCCGCTAAGGTGGCAGCAATCCAGGATTGGGTTAGACCTAAGAATGCATCTGATGTGAGAAGTTTTCTTGGATTAGCTGGATATTATCGTCGGTTTATCAAAGACTTTTCCAAGATAGCTGCCCCATTGACAGGATTGACGAAGAAGAACCAAGTGTTCAGATGGGATGACAAGTGTGAGCAAGCTTTCGTAATCCTGAAAGAGCGACTGACAAGTGCTCCTGTTTTAACTATTCCAAGTGGGAATGATGAGATGGTGGTTTACACCGATGCATGTGGCACTGGACTAGGAGCGGTGCTAATGCAGAAGGATAAAGTTGTTGCGTATGCTAGTCGACAACTGAAGCCGCATGAAAGGAATTATCCGACTCATGATTTGGAGTTAGCGGCGATTGTGTTTGCTTTGAAGATGTGGAGACACTATCTATTGGGAGTTAGATTCGAGTTGTTTACAGATCATAAGTCGTTGAAGTATCTGTTCTCCCAAAAGGATTTGAATCTTCGACAGCAACGGTGGCTAGAGTTCCTAGCATCTTATGATTTTGGTATAGCCTATACTCCGGGAAAAGGTAACGCAGTGGCTGATGCGTTGAGTCGAAGACATGCAGGATTGGGAGCCATGTTTTCGGAATGGAAGAGTCTTGAGTATTTGGCTGGATTTGATTTCAGGCCTAGATGTGAATTGGAACCTGAGATGTTGGCAAACTTATCGATAAGGCCTACTCTGGTGGAAAGGATTGGTGAGAGCCAAAAGAGAGATGATAAGCTTGTCAGGATTATCCGAGATTTGGAAGCTGGATTGACTCCAGAGAAGGATAAGGGATTCGAGGTCGATCAAGAGGGTTGGCTTCGAAAGCAAGGACGATTGGTTGTTCCCGATGTTGATGGATTGAGAGATGAAGTTCTAAGGGAAAGTCATCACTCGAAGTTGACAATTCATCCAGGAGGGAATAAGATGTATCGGGATATGAAGAGAGCTTACTACTGGGAAGGTATGAAGAAAGATGTTGGAAGTTTTATTTCCAAGTGTATGAATTGTCAGTTGGTAAAAGCTGAGCAGAAGAAGCCCAGTGGATTGCTTCAGCCATTAGAGGTTCCTACGTGGAAGTGGGAGCAAGTGTCGATGGATTTTATCGATGGTCTACCTAGGACAAGAGCAGGGAATGAAGGGATTTGGGTCATAGTAGATCGTTTGACCAAGAGTGCAAGGTTCATTCCTGTTCGATCGACTAGGACTGCATCGAAGTTGGCTGAATTGTATGTGAAGTGGATTGTTCGATTCCATGGTGTTCCGAAGAGTATAGTGAGCGATCGAGATCCGTTGTTCACTAGTGGATTTTGGAAGAGCTTCCAGGAAGTTTTGGGAACCAAGTTGTGTTTGAGTACAGCTTATCACCCTCAAACAGATGGTCAGACTGAGAGAGTCAACCGGGTATTGGAAGATCTTCTTAGAGCATGTGTTTTGGACTTCGGAGGATCATGGGAAGATCACCTTCATTTGGTGGAGTTTGCTTATAATAACAGTTATCAGTCTAGCATTGGTATGGCACCATATGAGGCATTATATGGAAGACCGTGCAACTCTCCGACATGTTGGTTGGAAGCTGGAGAAAAGTTGATACTTGGGCCAGAGATGATTCGACAGACTTCGGATTGCATAGAGATTATTCGACAAAGAATGAAGGCAGCCCAGGATCGTCAGAAAAGTTATGCAGATAATCGTCGAAAGGATTTGGAATTCGACGTGGGTGATATGGTTTTTATGAAGATTTCTCCATTGAAGAATGTTATTAGATTCGGGAAGAAAGGGAAGTTAACTCCGAGATTTGTTGGACCATTCCCGATTACCGAGCGAATTGGAAAGCTCGCTTATAGATTGGAGTTACCGGAAAAGATGGCGGGTGTGCACAATGTTTTTCATGTATCTTATCTACGGAAGTATGTGCACGACCCAACTACGGTGGTTTCTGCTGATAGCTGTGAAGACTTAGAGGTTGATCCAGTGGTTACGAGACCTCGTAAGCCGCTTCGCATTGTTGAAACCGATACGAAACAGCTTAGGAGGAAGACGATTACGTTGCTCAAGGTACAATGGAGTGACGATGTTAACGACTGTACGTGGGAGGAGGAAGAGAGGATGAAGGCAGCTCATCCCGGACTCTTCGAGGTATGGCCCTAAAGTGTCGTGACATCTCATGAATTTGTAGCTTGTTCTAAGTCTTAGAATTCTGCATGCTAGGTTAGAATTGGATGCATGGTTTGTTGATTGCTATGGATGGTAGGCATGCAGAATGATTGTGGTGGCTGTTGTTTGCTTGGAATTTCGGGGGCGAAATTCCTAAGGGGGAGAGAATGTAACGACCCGTATTTTACGTGTCGATATATCGTAGAATTAACATGTTGTTAGTGTTGTTTATGTTGTCTCTAGCCTGAGTCGTTTAGGAAGTTAATTCGTGTGCTTAAGTGTTAAGTCGTGACCGAGTTAACTGAGGCCTGGGTCGTGTTCGAGCTAAGAGATGAGTCACGCACGAGTTAACGAGTTAAGGCAGTGAACGACTCATGTATGAGTCGTGAACGACTTAAGCAGTTAAGTCGTTTGGGTGTTAGGTAACTCGTTTACGAGTTAAGTAGTTAGGTCGTTGGTACGACTTAAGGAGATAAGGATGGTCGGCATCAATGGGTCGTTAACGACTTAGTCTAAGTCGTGACTCGTAGGGGTCTTAGGTCGTAGACAGCTTGGGTCGAAGGCAGCAACTCATGGTTGGCCGAGTCAAGGAAGTTACCGAGTTAGCAACTTATAGGGTTTGCCGAGTTATGGAGCTAACGAGTTAAAAGTGATGAGTTAACTCGTATGGAATGACTCATAGTGGTTAACGGCTTATAGAGTTAGAGCATTTGCCTAGTTACGAGTTAACAAGGTAGGATGAGTCGTAACCGGGTTAAGGAGATAGGTCATATAGTAGATGAGTCGTTAAGGACTCAGGTCATGTGGTTGTTGACTCGTGATGATGTTAACTCGTCTGTTGAGTGCTGAGTCGTATGAACGACCTAGTGGTGAGTCGTAGGTCGTAACTCGTAAAGGCTTTAGGTCGTGTAGGGGCTTAAACCGTTAAGACGTTAGGTTGTGTACCCATTGAGTCGTAAGTCGTAGCTCGTATACGAGTTAAGTCAGATGTTGTTAGCTTGTGTGTGTTAAGTCGTAGGTCGTTAGGTCCTGTGCAGTTGAGTCGTGCTCTTGTGTGAGCCGTTGAGTCGTGGGGGGGGGCATTGAGTCGCCTTTGTAGATGAGTCGTATGGTGTTGTCTTGAGTCGGCAAGGATGAGTCGTGGACGACTCATGATGAGTCGTGACCGACTCATAGGGGCGACGACTCATAGGATTTCCAGCCTATAAATAGAGGGGTTCGGCTCACTTTTTGGCACCGGTTTTCGAAGCGACGAAGTGCTGCCATTTTGGAAACTCGACTACAGTATTTTCTTCACTTCTTTCTCTACTTCCATCAAGTGCTAACATCCATTGAAGATCGAAGATCAAGATCAAAGATCGAAGATCCAAAGTTGAAGATTTTCATCCGAAGAAGCTAGATTTCACCGTTTCAAGTGAAATTTCTCCGGATCAAGCTCAAGTTCTTGCTGTCCAGATCTGAAGTTGATTGATTTTAGGTTGTTTTGGTGATTTGGTGAGTGGTAGTTATCTCTCACGCGGATCCAAAGGAGTATATGGGATTGGTGATATGTTTATGTGTTAAAGTTAGCGTTTTCTCGCATTTTCCTTAAGTCTGCATGTAGATCCATCATATTTGAAGATGTTTATCTATGAAAGTTGTTTAATAAGTATTAGAGACAAAACCCATGTTTTAGATTTGATAGATCTATGTTAAAAACCATGATTTCACATATGTTGGACTTTTGCTCACTTAATTACGAAATTGCCATTATAGTTGATATTGCTTAATATATCTTGTTTGAATGCTTGAATGTTTGAATGTATGTTAGATGTGATTGCTCCAAGTTAGCTTGTAGTTGATTTGGAACAAGATGGTTGAAGGTGATTCAAAAGCTAAGTGGAAAGGCTCTTGAATGTTGAAAGCTGCCGATGGCATATGAAGCGGATGTGGAAGCTCATATGGATGGATTCGATGATGAGGGACTTTGCCATGATGCGAAAAGGCAAGCCATGAAGTTGAGATGAGACTTTGCTATGATGCGATGAAGCAAAGTGTGATGTTGAAATGGAACGGGTCATGATGACGTTCCAAGCACGGGCTGCGACGACGTGCAAAGTTATGTTGATTACTCGGTGATGCGATCCGAGTTGGTGATAATGGTTAGCTTGAGAGGCGCTTGAGCTAGTATGAATGGTCGTCAAGGAGGATGACTTGGAGGCTTAGATCTCATCGTTGTTGAAGGTTCTAGCATGCTCAAAGCAAGGGTACGTTGGAACGGGCTGCGACGGCGTTCCAGGCACGGGCTACGACGGCGTGCTAGTACTCTGGGTAGTTGCGAAAATTCCTAGGCACGGGCTACGACGGCGTGCGGAGTTATGGCTAGAACCGGGGTTACCATTAGCCCTTGACGGATGGTCATTCAACTAACGGTGAAATCAAGGCAACGATGCAGTGATAGCCAGAGTCATGGATGTTTGGTTGTATTATCATTCGGCTTCAAGAGCGGTGTTTTCTGGGTGCTTATCTGATCTTGGTTTAGGCCTTGGGGGTTTGTATTTGGAAAACATTGCCCTTGACTCGAGTGGTTATTGCTTTACCTTATTTGTCTATATTGTTATGCTTGATTCTTCTTAGTGTGTGTCTGGGGGCTATCACTGTGAGATGAGGTGGAGTGGGATGGTTTGGTTCCTATTCCTTTTATTCCTTATGCTCTTTTGGTATGTTTGATTGTTAATTTACTGCTCACTAAGACTTTGTCTGACTCAAGGTTTTATGTCTCCTCTTATTACCTTGGGCTGTTCATCCATGTTTGGGATGGGCAGACTAGGTAGCAGGTGGCAGGTGCTGTGCTTAGAGTTAGAGTTTTTCCGCTGATGATGACGAAGACGAGCAGGAGGCTATGCATATTATTTTCTTATATGTACTGGGTATCCGCTGCTGTATTTGATGAGTGCTTGTAGTGAGGTCCTGATGTATGGTTTTGTTGAGATGATTGTATAAAACTTCTGTGATGCTTATATGATGATTTTCTGTTATGAGACTTCACTATATATTTCTCTATTGTATTTTATCCATGCGCTGTGAGTTACGATAGAGATTCTGCGATTTTATTTTACCCTGACTATCGTCCATGGCTGCCTGGCACACCTTTCAGCGCTCTATTCTCTTGTTTTGGTGCGGGAGTCATGGGCGGTCGTCACACCAACTGAATATTCAAAACAAGAAAACCCAGCCGAGGAACGGTGATAATAGAAATAAGAAGCAAGATCAGAATCGTGGCCCGCGACGTAGGGCACAAATGTTTGAAAGTTATACACCACTGAACACGTCACTGGAAAACGTGTATCTACAGACTTTTAATGCAGTGTGGTATAAAAAGCCTGCTCCGAAGCCATCGTCGGAGAGATAGATTCAAACAGGAACGTTTTGTAGATTCCACGAAAGTTACGGACATAAAACCAATGATTGCAGACATTTGCAAGACCTCATTGAAAAATTAATCAGGGAGAGGAAGTTAGATCAATTCGTGCGGGCGCCATAGGATGGTGGTGTGGGCCTGTCAAACCAAAACCGTGTGCAAAACCAAGAGAGACAGGAGGAGCCCGCTTGTACAGGCGGGAGATTGGTCATTAATACAGTTAGTAGTGGTCCCCATCCAGCGGACCGAAGCTGGAGGGAAATGGAATCATATGCCAATTCGATCAGGCATGTGGATTTCGAGAGTTGCAGTACACTTGATGAAGGTGCCCCAGCCAAACAACAGAGAACGATGGCAGAAGACTTCGTATTTAGAAATCGAGATGCTGATAGGATCGAAGCCCCAACTATAGACCCACTAGTCATATGTGCCCAGGTTGGTCCTGCTTGGATGAAGAGGATCCTGGTGGACAGTGGGAGTTCGGTAAACATTTTGTTTAAGAGAGCATATGATCAATTGAAGATGGAAGCCAAAGATTTAAAGCCTTGTCAATCTAGAATCCATGGCTTCGACGGAAGTGCTAATATACCCACTGGAGTGGTAGAGTTGCTAGTGGAGTTAGGAGTCGGAGAACGCTGAAGAGTTCGAATGTTACAGTTTGTTGTTTTAGACACCCACTCTCCGTACAATGCCTTTTTTGGCCGACCGGCCCTTGCCGAATTCAGGGCAGCGATTGCCCTGTGGTTTTTAACTTTGAAATTCCCCACTGATCGTGGGATTGGAGTCATTCAGGGAGATCTAGCTGTTGGGAGAGCCTGCTATGTTGCAGAGCTGCGAGAAGCGCAGCAAAAGGAAAAAGGAAAGGGCATGGAGGAATCTCTTTGTGTCCATTTCGCCGACGGTTGACAATTAGTGCTTGGGAAGTCCGCGGGTACGGCGTAGTGGAAAGGAGGCCTGTGTTCTGGTAAAAAGACACAGGTTCGATTCCTATCATGCGCTTCCCTATCCTATATAAATTTACCCGGGGGTATAGGGGCTTGGATCAGCGGATGGCTTTACTGTACCCTCATCAGGAGTTTACTGGTCCGCCGGGTTCTCCTGGATTTTCAAAAAAAAAACAATTAGCGCTTGGGCCCCGGCCCGGGCAGCACGACCAATTCCTGAGGGATCTTGACCCAGAGACAATGAAGATAATGATGAATCTAAAGAAAGTCAAGCTTCCCCAGCCGAGCTGACGATTGATGTTCCAATTGATGATGATGATGATTCAAAAATGTTAAAAATTAGGTCTCGGCTAAACCCACAAGTACAACAGGAATTAATCGAATTTCACCAAGAAAATCTAGACGTATTTGCTTGGATGCACTACGATATGTGTGGAATATCGCCGGACATCTCGAGCCACACCTTGAATATTGACCCACGATATATCCCGGTCAAACAATAGAGACGCGGTATGGATCTAGAGAAATCTGCCGCCCTCAAAGAAGAAGTTGATAAGCTAAAGGCGAACGGGTTTATCTTGGATGCTCTGTACCCGAAGTGGGTATCCAACTCTGTACTTGTCCGAAAAACAAATGGGAAATGGAGAACGTGCGTTGATTAATCTGACTTAAATAAGGCTTATCCGAAAGACAGCTTTCCACTTCCCCGGATTGATCAACTTGTGGATTCAACGGACGGACACGAATCACTATCGTTCATGGACGCTTACTCTGGTTACAATCAGATACCCATGCATGTGCCCGACCAAGAACATACGAGCTTTGTAACTGATCTGGGACTATACTGCGACAAGGTCATGCCTTTTGGATTAAAGAATGCCGGAGCAACTTACCAACGCTTTGTCAACTGGATGTTTGCTGACCAGATCGGAAAGACTATGGAAGTTTATGTAGATGACATGTGGGTGAAATCGCAGTACTCCATTGATCACGTCAAAGAGTTAAAGTCATTGTTCAATGTCCTCCGGAGATACGGGATAAAGCTTAATCCACTAAAATGTCATTTTGGAGTCGCATACGGAAAATTCCTTGGGTTCATCGTCAATGCCCGAGGAGTAGAAGCCAACCCTGAAAATATCTGGGCTATCAGGAATCTTCAAACTCCAAGGACAATAAAGCAGGTTCAGAGTCTTAATGGGAAGGTTGCAGCACTTAGCAGGTTCATCTTGAAATCAACTGACAAATGCAAACCCTTCTTCGATCTGATCCGGAAAGGGAAACGAAACTTCGAATGGACTACGGAATGCGAGGGCGCATTTGAATCTCTTGTTCAACATCTTTCTAAACCGCCGATTCTTTCAAAACCCGTTGACCTTGAATAGTTATATCGTTACCTGGCGGTATCTGGAAACGCAATCAGTGCGGCGTTAGTTCGGGAGGAGGACGAGTGCAGAATCCGGTCTACTATGTTAGTAAACGATTAACCGGAGCCGAGAGAAATTATCCAAGGCTAGAAAAGTTGGCATATTGCCTAGTCATCGCCTCGAGGAAGCTCCGTACATATTTTCAGGCTCATCCCATCACTATGTACACCGATCAGCCGTTACGACAGGTCCTCACACGGCCTGAGACGTCTGGTAGGTTACTGAAATGGAACATTGAACTGAGTCAATTCGACATCACATATACTCCGAGAAGGGCCATATACGGTCAAGTCCTAGCAGATTTCGTTGCCGAATTCACTGTTCCTAAAGACTTACTAGAAATTAGCAAATCTCCCGAATACATATGGAAGCTGTACACCTATGGTGCATCCAACGATTGGTGCTCGGGCGCAGAGGTAGTCCTTGAAACCCCCGAGGGTCGATCCATATGCTACGCTTTAAAGTTTCATTTCCGTGCAACCAATAATGAAGCTGAATATAAAGCTTTGCTTACTGGGTTAAAGTTAGCCCGTGACCTAAGATTTATCGCTGTGGAAAATTACTGTGATTCCCAGTTGGTAGTATGCCAAGTTCGGGGTGAATACCAGGCCAAAGATCGAAGACTAGCTGCTTATCTAACCCGAGTCCAGGAGATGCTTGATCAGTTTGATTATTATACCATTTTCTACGTTCCCCGAGAGCACAATCAAAAAGCCGATTCGCTGGCAAAGTTGGCAAGTACGGGCGAAGCTCAACACTTGGGACTCGTTCCTGTTGAAACTCTATCCTCATCGAGCATTGATCGAATGGAGAATGATTTCACATTTGAAGCTACTTCCAGCAGGGAGTCGTGGATGACCCCATATCGAGATTACATTGAGCATGGTATATTACCTGAGCGTCGAAGTGAGAAAAGACAAGTTCTTTGAAAAGCTTAAGGATTTGTCATTCAGAATGGAGTTATGTATCGAAGGGGGTATTCTATTCCACTTCTCTGGTGTATCGCGCATGATGAATTCAAACGATTGTTACACGATGTGCACGAAGGAGAATGCGACTATCACACTGCGGGGCAAGCACTTGCCAAGAAAATACTCCGATATGGATATTATTGGCCTACTGTTAATCGCGATGCTATGGACTATGCTAAAAAATGTGATAAATGCCAAAAACATGCTCGAATCCCTAGAGCCCCACCTGCTGAGATAACCCAAATGGTCAGTCCTTGGCCATTTGCAATATGGGGTGTTGATATAATTGGTGCATTGCCTTTAGCTAAAGGTGGCGTGAAGTAAGCCATCGTCGCAGTTGATTACTTCACCAAATGGGCTGAAGCTGAACCTCTTGCCAAAATTACGACAAAGAAAGTAATCAACTTCATAGTACGCAACATCATCTGCCGGTTTGGTCTCCCGCATACTATTGTCATCGATAATGGAGCCCAATTCGACAGTACTGAATTTAAGAATTTCTGTCAACGATTCCACATCCATAAGAATTCTCTGCAGTAGCGCATCCTCAAGCGAATGGTCAAGTTGAAGCTGTTAATAAGGTTATCAAATCTATTTTGAAGAAACGACTGGAAAAGGTTGGGGGCAAGTGGGTTGATGAACTTCCTATGACTTTATGGGCTTACCGGACAACTCACAAAACTGCAACTGGACACACTCCATTTTCTCTATCTTATGGCTCTGAAGCCGTTATTCCAGTCGAAATGGAAGTTCACTCTCATCGTGTGACATATTATGATCCGAAAACGAATGCCATGCTACTTGCTGAATCTTGGGATCTACTTGGTAAGAAGCGTGAAGAGGCTGATTTGAGGGCAGCCGCATATCGGGGACGAATCGCCCGAATATACCATGCCAAGGTCCGACCAGGAACCTTTGAACTCGGCGATCTCGTACTCAAGACAATTTATCCGGTCCCTTCGTGCATGAACCAAATTGGGAAGGGTCGTATGTGATTTCACAAAAGCTCGGAGATGGCATGTTCAAGTTGTCGACCGTTGACAGTCTTAATTTGCCGAGTGCCTGGAATAGCGAAAGTCTCCGTCGTTACTACACATGACAGGCTTGATTTATCTATTTTAGTCAATTTCTTCTTTTGCATTTTATTTCGAAGTTTGAATTTGTAATAAGGCAACTGATTTTTCCATGCTTCTTTCATTTCAGCAATAAAATGTCATCTCTTTGGGCCAGAGCTGTGATTCATTGAATGTGACGTACAATATCACGATGCACAGAGAGCTATGTTCCATCATGCGGTGGGATTTATTCAAATAGGGAGTGACTGTGATACGACCGGTCACTCACTAAGTGAAACCCGAGCTTGGTGGCAGAACACTACATCAGCATTTAGGAGGATTGATACACGACAATCCTTCCACTAAATCCAAATTCCCAGAGTGCGAATTGGAGTATAAACATCAAACAAATCGTTCCAAGGGCGCGAACGGACTCCAAATTCCAAGGGTGCGAATTGGAGTATAAACATCAAATAACTCGTTCTTAGAGTGCGAACGGACTCCAAATTCCCAGAGTGCGAATTGGAGTATAAACATCAAATAACTCGTTCCCAGAGTGCGAATGGACTCCAAATTCCCAGAGTTCGAATTGGAGTATAAACATCAAATAACTTGTTCCCAGAGTGCGAACGGACTCTGTTAACATTTATTATTCTACGACCTAACGAGATACGGGATAACGACCTAATGAGTTAGGGTGTGAGCAAGCTGAAGTACTACCACAAGCCAAGGGAATAGGCGACCTAGCGACCTAAAGTGTGAAGTAACCCAGCGACTCAAATAATCAGCGACCTACCGAGCTCAATGATATAGCGACTTAAAGCTCGCGACTTAACAATCTATAACAGGCTGCGACCTAAAGAGTTAAAGCGGCAGCGACCTAGTAACTAAATGAAGACAGAGCGACCTAAGATTGGAGCGGTCTTAACGACCTACAGAGCTTACAACCTAAGGGCTCCCACAACACAGCGACCTAATGGATTGAGCGACATAGCTAGTTAACGACCTAGTCTAGGTCGCTACATTGGATATCTCGACATAGCTAAGTCACTAACTACTCACCTAGGCCGTCCACGACCTAAGACTTGCCAGAATGTACAAATGATCAAATAGGCCTCTGTTAAGCCGTAAACCATGAGCTATGACCTACCCTAGGTCGCCTACGACCTACCGACTCACTTAGAAGAAACCAAGTGCTACCCTGTTGAGAAGTGTGCCGTGTCTTCTAGGTCGCTCGCGACCTACGACCTATACTTAGGTCGTTCGCGACCTATGACCCAGTCCAGAATCTCCCCTATAAATACAACATTGGCTCCAACTGAAAGAAGACCTTTTGGCTCATTTCTAGAACGCTGATACTCTGCTGTTTTCTCAACTCACCAAACACTTCAAACACACAAGGCATTTCGTTGAACTTCAAGGAGAAATCAAACACATTCGACATGGATTCAGAGAGTTTTCTTGCATCGAAGTTCTAACAACTTGACTTTGTAGTGTTGTAATTGAAGAGTGTTGTAAAGTTGTAATCGATTCAGTAATAAAGAAGTTTAAAGTGGACGTAGGCTTAACTTGAAGCCGAACCACTATAAAAGTGTTGTTTCTTTACTGTTTTCCTGCAATTTTCTACTTGTTTCTGATTCCCGTATCGACGGGTGGTGCTTTCATATTTACTCTACATACACCGGGGTGTTAGCGTCTGATTTTTACCTTAACATTTTTGGTACTTTCACTGAGAACGAACTCAGGACTGTCTTCGTCACTGCTTCGCAAAAGTTTGTTGAAAGACTCTCTCTCAAAACTAGAAGTCTGTCAGAGATAATGGCTCCTGGAAGAAAGCGCGAATCTACAAGACTCAATAATGTCCATGAGAATACTGCCACTTCTCCTTCGTCAAGTCAAGCAGCACCAAGTGCCGGAATTACACGAGCAGAGTTAGATGCTGCAGTATCAGGGTTATACCAACAGATGGAAACACAGAATGCTTTGATGCTTGAAAGGTTAAATGCATTGCTCGGAGCTAACCGTCAACCGGTGAATAATGAAGAAAACCTTGCAGATGATTTTCATAATCCTGAAGAGAGGGATATTCCTCAAAGAATAGCTAGCCCTGCCAAAGAAACACCTCCTCAAGCTGGAGGATCAAGACCACAACCAACTCTCCACGAACGTTTGTCCAGACAAACTTCCGAGAAAATGGCCGAAGTCTGTCCTGCAGATCCTTTGAATGATGAGGAATATCTTTCGGGCATGGTGCGACAAATCATGAAAGAAAGCATGCAAAGGGTTGAAGATGAAAAAGAATGGGGATTCGCTCAGGGAAAGACACCGTTCACTGAAAAGATTTTGAAAGCTAAATTTCCAAGAAAGTTTGTTCCTCTTACCATTCCAGCTTATGAGGGAACAAGCGACCCTAATCAATTTCTGTATAAGTATAACCGGCACATTACTGGTGCTAGGGCATCCGATGAGATTAAATGCCGATACTTTTCGGTATACGTGGAAGGGGTGGCTCTACTCTGGTTCACAAAGCTTCCGGTCCGATCCATAGACCAGTTTGCCGATTTGACTCGGAGGTTTAAAGAGCAATTCAGGTTGTACGCTTCAAAGGCAAAGTATATTATGTCACTGTCAAGCCTAGAACAGAATCCTGGGGAATCTATTAGATCTTTCTTGAACCGCTTCAACATAGCTTTGGCTAAAGGGGACAATGCAGAGCCGCGGATGGTCTTGACATACTTGATGAGGGAAATCGACAAATCAAGCGAATTTGGGAAGTGTCTGATGATGAAAGAACCGAATTCGCTTGAGAAATTCTATAAGAAAGCCGATGAATTCATGCGCTTGGAAAGCCTTCAAGTACCGGTTAAAGCGGCACTGACAGAGGTTAAGGATAATACTGTTTCTCCTACAAAAAAGGAATCCGAAAATCAGAAAAGGAAGAATAATGGTGGGAATAAATAGAAAGATATGAAGAAACCCCGCTTCTCGAAACCTTCAGATTTCACTCCTTTGACTGACCCTCGGAGAGTATCTTTTTTGCTACCAAAGACGTGGTAGAATATCCTAAACCGCCTGAGATGAGAGTTGGGAGAAAAGCTGCTCAGAGTGGGAGATTCTGTCGGTTTCATAATCAACACGGTCATGATACCAACGAATGCCGCCACCTGAAAAGTTTGATTGAAGAACTGCTGAGAGAGAACAAGTTGCAGCAATATCTTAAGAGATGTAGAAATGACCCAACTTCATCTACTAAGGGCCAACAACTTCCTTCTCATCCATCTGGCTCGGGTGAGAGCAATACTGTGCATGAATCAGAAGGGCCTGTTATTAATGTGATTACAGGAGGTCCTCACCCAACAGGCAGAAGTTGGGGCGAGATGGAAAGATATGCCCGTGCCTTGAAGTATGCACCAACAGAAGAGAGTGTTTTTGTGCTAGAAGATGCTGTACCGTTGAAGCAGCAGAAAACTTTTAATGATGATACTGTGTTTAGAGCCAGGGACTCTATGGGCATTGAAGCTCCAACCATGGATCCCTTGGCCATCTCTGCAGGCATTGGACCTACTATTATGAGAAGAGTGCTTGTAGATTGTGGCGCTTCTTACAACGTTCTCTTCAAAAAGACATTTGATCAAATGAAAATTCCAATGGCTGATGTTCAAGCCTCATCTCAGAAGATTGTTGGGTTCACTGGGGAACCAAAACAACTAATTGGAACTGTTGACCTATTCGTCGAGCTTGGAGAGGGGCAGAAAAAGGTGGTTCGAAAACATACTTTTGTAATTGTTGATGAATTTTCTGCCTGCAACGCCTTCCTAGGCCGACCAACTCTTGCGGCTTTTAAGGCAATTCTTACCCCGTGGTGCCTCACTATGAAATTGCCCACGGATAATGGAGTTGGAGTTATTAACGGGGATCAGATTGTTGGGCGAGAATGTTATCTAATAGAGTTGCGCGAAGCGAGGAAGAGAGAAATGGGAAAAGATGCGGCAGCCCCAGTCCGCATCAAAGAACCAACCTTGTAGCAATTACAGGGTGGACCCTGCACTGGCGAGCATAGAGGGGCACGAAGAGAAATGGATCCTAGAAAAGCTAGTGCAGGGGAGAATAGAGTGGTGCCAGTTGAAGTAACGGTGCTAGTACCTGTTGACCCGAAAGATACGAACAAAGTGGTGAATGTGGGTTCGCAACTTAGTGTGACAGTTCAAAATTCCTTGGTAACATTCTTGAAAGCAAATCTGGATGTATTCGCTTGGATTCATGCTGATATGTGTGGAATATCCCCAGAAATTGCAGTACATACTCTGAATATTAATCCGAAGTTTACACCGGTAAAACAAAAAAGAAGAACCCAGGGTCCTGAATGGTCAGCATTATTGAAAGAAGAGGTAGACCGGCTTATGGAGAATGGTTTCATCAGGGAATCTATTTATCCGAATTGGGTTTCAAATCTAGTACTTGTTAAGAAAGCTAATGGGAAGTGGAGAGTATGCATTGACTTCTCAGATTTAAACAAAGCCTGCCCCAAAGACTTCTTCCCGTTACCCAAGATTGATCAATTAGTGGATGGAACAGCGGGGAGTGAATTGTTATCTTTCATGGATGCTTACTCCGGATATAACCAGATTATGATGCTTGAGCCGGATCAGGAGGACACAAGCTTCATCACCGATGTTGGTCTCTAATGCTATAGAGTTATGCCCTTTGGACTTAAGAATGCAGGAGCAACTTATCAAAGACTTGTCAATGCTATGTTCAAACCGCAGATTGGCAAAACTATGGAAGTTTATGTTGACGATATGTTGGTGAAATCAAAGAAAGTGGTAGACCGTATGGATCACTTGGCGGAAATGTTTGCAATCCTCCGAAAGTACGGAATGAGGCTTAATCCTTTGAAATGTTCATTTGGGGTGGAGTCCGGAAAGTTCTTGGGTTTCATTGTGGGTGCTAGGGGATTGAAGCTAATCCTGCTCAAATTGCTGCCTTAAGAGAAGTCAAAGCTCCTAGAACAAAGAAGGAACTGCAGAGTCTTAATGGAAAAGTCTCTGCTTTGAGTTGATTCATTTCCAAAGCTACTGATAAATCCATTCCGTTCTTTGATGCTCCGAAGAAAGGAAGGAAAAAATTTGACTGGACTCCTGAATGCCAGAAAGCTTTCGATGAGTTGATTCGTCATATGGAAACGCCTCCGATACTTTCTAAGTCAGACAATGGTGAAGATCTTTTTGTATATTTGGCAATCTCATCTCATGCTCTCAGTGCAGTGTTGGTATGGGAAGATGCAAAAATTCAGCGCCCGGTCTATTATATCAGCAAAAGATTCACTGGGGAAAGATGAATTATTCAAAGTTGGAAAAGCTCGCCTATTGTCTACTGATTGCATCAAGAAAATTGAGGCCATATTTTCAAGCTCATCCTATCAAAGTCCTCACTGATCAACCTATGAAGCAAGTCCTGTTTCGCCTTGAGACTTTGGGTCGCCTTTTGAAGTGGAATATTGAACTCAGCCAATATGACATCACTTATCATCCTCGGAGAGCAATTAAAGACAAGCTTTGGTAGATTTCATCGTAGAATATACAGATAAAGGTGATAGTGACGAAGAAGTGACTGATAACACCTCAATCCGATGAAAATTATATGTTGATGGTGCAATAAACGATTATTGTTCCGGAGCTGGGGTTGTGCTTGAAACCCCTGAAGGGTGGTCATTGTGCTATGCATTGAGATTGGAATTCCCTTCGACAAACAATGAAGCAGAATATGAAGCTCTTATTGTCGGCTTGAGAATTGCTAAAGAATTGAATGTCAAAGTGTTGTAGATCTTTAGTGATTCACAGCTTATTGTATGTCAAGTCATAAAGGAATTTCAAACTAAAGGAAGAAATCTGCCCGCCTACTTATCAAGGGCTTGGGAACTTCTTGATGATCTTGACCATTATACGATAAATCATATTCCCCGGGAAGAGAACATGAAGGCAGACTCTCTCGCAAAGTACGCAAGCACTGGTGAAGCTCAATTATTGGGATTAGTTCATGTGGAAGTCCTGTCAGCTCCAAGCACTGATGATATGGATATTGACTGGATCATGACTATATCCCAAGAGCAAGAATCGTGGATGACTTCGATAATGGAATATCTGCTCAACGGTTCTCTACCAGAAAATTCAAAAGAACGATAGAAGTTGCTAAGAAAAGCCTCTAGATATATATTTCAAGATGGCCGATTGTATAGGCGGGGATTCTCAATGCCATTACTCCGATGTGTGACCAGGGAAGAAGCTAAGACAATTCTAGCTGAAGTACACGGAGGAGAGTGCGGAGACCATTCATGTGGTCAAACTCTAGCAAAGAAAATTCTCCGTTATGGGTATTTTTGGCCAGATATTAATCGTGATGCTGCAAGCTATGCCCGAAAATGCGACCGATGCCAGAGATTTGTAAAAATCCCAAGAGCACCTTCCACCGAGATAACACAGATGGTCAGTCCGTGGCCATTTGCTATTTGGGGAATAGAACTCATCAGGCCTTTGCCAACCGCCAAATTCGGAATCAGATATGATATTGTTGCTGTTGATTATTTTACTAAATGGGATGAATCTGAACTGTTAGCTACTATTACCTCTAAAAATATGATAAACTTTGTAACTAACAATATCACTTTCAAGTATGGTGCGCCTCAAAAGATAATCACAGATAATGGAACCCAATTCGAAAGTGAAGAGTTCCAAGATTTTTGCAAGCGATTCAAGATCCAGAAAAGCTTCTCAGCAGTGGCTCATCCACAGGCAAACGGGCAAGTGGAAGCAGTAAACAAAATTATCAAATCAACCATCAAAAAACAGCTGGAAAAAGCAAAAGGTGGTTGGGTCGATAAGCTTCCACTAGCACTATGGGCATATAGAACCCCCCACAAAACTGCGACCGGGCACACTCCATTTTCATTGGCACATGGATCAGAAGCAATGATTCCGGTGGAAATAGAAGTCCCTTCACATTGAAAAATTCATTTCAACCAAGCTCAAAACGAGGAATTGTAACTTGAAGCACTTGACTTCCTTGATGAAAAAAGGGAAGAGGCTCAACTTAGAATTGCAGCCCATCAGCAAAGAATTGCCAGGCATTTCAATTCCAAAGTTCGCCAACGCAGCTTTGAGATTGGAGATATAGTCTTAAAAAGGGTCATGACAGCAACAGGAGTGTTTGCGCCAAACTGGGAAGGGCCGTATGTCATAGGCAAAAAATGCCAAACTGGGAAGGGCCATAGGTCATAGGCAAAAAACTTCTTGATGGCACTTTTAAACTGACAATTGTCGAAGGAGATCCAATTCCAAGAGCTTGGAACAACAATCACCTGCGTCCATATTTTACTTAAAAGCTTTGCTTAAATTTGTAAAATGATTATGGATGTTTCATTCTTGCACTGTAAACCTTTGTAATAGCAGTATGAATGAATAATGAGAACTGTAAAGTGGATGTAGGCCTAGTTCTTCGTCGAACCACTATAAATCTTGTGTTCTCTACTATTATAAACTACTTGTTTTATTTCGATATATAAAGTACTTCAATTGTATTACTAAAATGTCAATTTAATATTGCAGGCCATTAAAACAAAGCTTACCCATCATAAGACCAAGCGATCCCTGACATCACTAAACAAATGAATGTTCAGAGACAAAAGAAAATCCAGACTCAAATCCTATATAAGAAGTGCTTCAAGCAAACAGTTAGTGGTTCCGCCAGGGGTAGACCCTTCCTAACTAATTGTGATCGTTTGTGCAAATAAACATCCGACTAATTAGCCTGTATCTGCCCCTGCTAACTCATTTAACAATGAAGTCACTTCTTTGGATAGAATAATCTACTTGCAAAAGAAAGGAATGTGTGCTTGAAAATGATAACAGGGAACCGCTAATAAGAACAAATGGCGAAAAGACATGGGCGAGCAGGCAGCAAGCAGCAAAAGACCTCTTCGGAGGCGCAAGCTCTCTTCTGAGGCACAACTCTTCGGAGGATAAAGACCTTTCATGGGACTTGCCAGAAAAAGAAAGTTATCTTTCTCAACAAAAGTTGTGGAATTACCGGTAGCACAGGACACTCGTTAACTAGCTGAGAACGTTTGTGCAAACAAACAAACCAAGTAACTTGTGTCCGCCCCGTGAATTCATCCAACCGTGAGAAGGAAACTTCCAGGCAAAAGCCCTACTCGGAGGCACACATTTCACCGTGATCTGAAATAAAACTTCATATGAGTTGAAAGGTGAAAAGACCTCTTCGGAGGCACGCATTCCACCAAGATCTGAAATAAAACTTCACAAGTGCTGGAATGTGAAAAGCCCTCTTCGGAGGCCCATTTCACCATACTTGAAATGCTAAAAGACCACTTCGGAGGAACACATTTCACCTCGATCTGAAATAAAACTTCACACGAGTCGAAATGTGAAAAGCCCTCTTCGGAGGCCCGCTTCCCAGCGGACAGGGAAAAAATAAAAGCCTCTCCCCAGAGGCAGAAACAAAAAAGCCCTCTTCCTAGAGGCACAATCAAACAAAAAGGCCTCTTTCCAAAGGCACAATCAAACAAAAGCCCTCTTCGGAGGCACAAACAGGACAAAGCCCTTTTTCGGAGGCCACTTTACCACGAAGGAAAATTCACTTGCCAAAAATAAAAGTGACTTTCTCCAAAAGTGAAGTGTAAAAACTTTGCCAAAAAAAAAGAGAGAACTCCTCCAACACGAGGCGCATTCTACTAAATCAGAAAAATATTTTCTTTAAAATGGAAAAATTATTCTACAAATTACAGATGCAGACCTTATTCGAATGGAAAAGTTGTTCTCTAAAGAAAGAGTACAAGTCTTCTCGAAATAGAAGAGTTGTTCTTCAAAAGTTTTGCCAATGTGAAAGAGGTTGCAATGAACCATGGTATGGGGGCAATATAATATAGTTACAAAAATAAAAACAATGCTCAAGCAATATACCATAGGTTTACTGCAACATCACACTGAGGAAATAAAGAAACTTGTATGAAAAAGAATAATAAATGCATTCTCAAATACAGACAGAAGTTTGTACAAGTAAAAGAATCATTTTATTCCATACTATAAATTTTTTGTACATGTGCAGGTTTCAAAACAAAAGAAGGCGGGGACCGATACCCGCACAATCTCCGGCCAACACAGGTCTTTATATATACAAGCAAAAAAGCAAAAAAGCGAGACAAAAAGTATAAGTCCCAAACCCATCACTTATTCTTCCTGCAACCTTTCGAGCCTTCTCCTGGCCGGATGATTAACTTTTTAGGCCGGCCTGTGAGAGTAGGGGAAAAAAGAGGAAGGGGTGCAATTGGACTTTCTTCTGCCTTTTCTTCGCCAGCAGTTGCTTCTCTCCTTTTCTTTGAGACTACACACTTCCCCTTCTTCCTTAAAGAAGACTCACTGCCCGGAGTAAAAAGTGCAGACAATGTTATGTCATCAGAAATAGTCTGCTCCGGGGTTCTTTCGCCTTCTTCAGGTTCCTCGGCTTTCTGTTCTTGAGAAGCGACTGGGTCATCCAAGCCTTGAAGAGCTTTTATCTGCTCCTCTTGTGACCCCGGTTGAGAAACGGAAGGAGGAATGATCTGAAGAGGCGGAGAGGAAACAGATTGAAGAGGGGAAGGCCGAATAACACTTGGCGCTTTCACTACAAGAGAAGAGAAGTTAAAGTCAGTATCTATCATAAAAAGAGGAGAAAGTGGCACGTCAAGATTTAAATAATAGTCAAAAAGTTCATCAAGCTCATGTGAAGTAAGCAAGAAG
This sequence comes from Allium cepa, assembly GCA_030765085.1. Lineage (NCBI taxonomy): Eukaryota > Viridiplantae > Streptophyta > Magnoliopsida > Asparagales > Amaryllidaceae > Allium > Allium cepa. Next base: position 946,031,753 of record CM060943.1, on the reverse strand, counting down.
TCCACTTGAGCGAAATCAACATTGAGGTTACCTGGAGAAGTAGGCTTTATTATGTCAACTTCAAAGTCCTGCGCTTCAGCGCTTTCTCGAGTCTCATCTCCGGTGCGGGTGGTGACACTTTCAATAACAGTTTTGGCAAGAGAAGGAGAATGGGAACTGGGGCCAGCAATATCGATGTCGGCCAAAACTGAAGGTAGAACTAGGTCGGTTGAGATTGTCCTTCCTAAATGTTCTCCTTCTGCCATTCCGGCTCTCTCGCTGGCAAGTTGCTCCTTTCCCCTGGCAAGAGCGGCACATGCATCATCATCTAGATAGTGCGCCATTAAATCTACTTTGGCATATCCGACTCCTCCAATCATATCAAGTATGGCCTCCCACACTTTGGCCAAAGTAATTTCATACTCTGGTCTCAAAAATTTAAGGCTACCGTGCCCCAGAACACTATGGATGTAAAACTCGAATAGAGTGGAGCTGACATCGGCTTTAGTTGCCATATGAGATTCTTCGGCTGCAGTTTTGCCGGCAATAGCTTCATCGCGCTCATTTTCATCTTTAGAAAGTCGAGTTTTTAGCAGTTCAATTTCCAAGTTCTGGGAGTTGGCCTTTTCTTGTAGATGAGCAACATCGGCTCGGTAGCTGTCCACAACTTGTTGTGCTTCAAATTTAGATTCAGCATCTCTCTGTGCCGCGTGAGCATCTCTCCTTTGTTTTTGAAGCATTTCTTCTCTCTGAGAATAGGAAGTGGAAGAAGTGACGAGCTCTTCCTTAAGTTTTTCAACTTCTGCTTCAAGCTTTTCATTATAAGCGGCAATACTCTTCATTTCGGCATCATGTTGATCGAGTATTTTCTGCTACTCGGATTTGCCATTCTCCATAGTCAGCATGGCTTCATGGTTTGCACGATTTACCCTTTGATGCTCGTCAACGAGTTTCTGCCAACCAGACATTCTCTCGATATCAAGTTTAACGGCATCAAGATTTCGCAACATGGCTTGCTTATCAATCGGGACCAAGTCAAGATCGAAACCCACTCCCTTTAATCACCAGTGCGGAAATCAGCTTTGAAGAGTAGCCGAACCCAGTCCAACTTGCTAGGGGGGACTACTTATAATTGTTTGAATATCGGTTCTTTGAAGGGGGGAGAGACGGAAGGAATATGCGACGACTTGGAATTTTCAAGCATTTAAAATCGGAATATTTAATTTATTTTAATTATTTAAAGGTTAATTATCAACTTAAATTACAAATATCACAATTTAATTGACAATTAAATTGTTGAATTAAATAACTTGAATTTGAATAAAATGTTGAATCTGGAATTTTAATCTGATTAGAAATAATTTGAAGGCTTATAAAATTTATATTGATGATAGTGAAGGCAGTAAAAGTGTTAAAATTTAATTTGGAAGTTGTTTGTTCAGTTTCAAAATTTATATCGTTTCAATTGAATTTAAAAATAGCCTTTCGAGGCACAGTCTCGGAATTCGACGAAACCAGTTCCATTGGATCCGTAATATTGAATTATTATCGGATTTCAAATTTCGTATTGATTGGAAGTGTTGTGTGTGCATACGATAGGCGAACGCGTTGAAGTTTGAATTGAATTCGGTAGCTAGCATCACGTATAGAAAATAATAAAAAAAAATCGCGTAACCATCTTTAAGAAGCTTCCACGTTTAGTAAATAATATTAAAAGAAGATATTTTTCTTCGTTCTGCAGGAAACAAGAGAAAAAAAAATTCTTTAAAATGGCCGCGTTCCTCACTAAAAAAAATTATTATATACAATAAAATCTATAACATTTCACTCTGTAGATCACTTCCTCTCCAAATCTTTAAGCCGCATCCTCTTCATTTTATTCTCCTGACCTCCGAATCTAAATTGCGAATCAGTCGATCGAAATTTTCAACCGTGCTAGGCGGGGTGAGAAGCAGCGCTTCGAGGTCGAGGGGTGCGCAGTAGGAATCGTGGTACTCTGTCATTCTCGAATGCGCAGGGTCGCTAATGACTGGGAGATATCGATCGAAGCACGTGCTTCGTGAGGCGCGTGGTGATAGATCAGAGAGGGCGACGTTGTTTCAAAGTAGCGATTCGAGTGGGGGTAACTGAGTGCGTGCGGATTAGGGCTCGGCTTGGTGGTCGGTTATAGGGTTTGATGGTGGCCGTGAGCTCGGCTGCTACGTCTAGAGCAGTAAGGTATCGATCAAATTTATCTAATTAAATCTAATATACATGGATTTGTATGTACGCAGGTTAAAAAAAAGGAACAATAATAGATCTGTTTCTTTTTACTGTAATACATGTATCTAGGTTGGGAAAATGAAATTTGTTTTATTTAAATTTAATGTTCATATAGGTTTAAAGTATAGAAGGATGCAAAGAAAGTATGTTTGTAAAGGTCCTGTGTACATCTGTAAACAGTAATGTATAAATATATATGGGAATAGGATTTTGAAGGTACAATTTTAATTATTTTAGAAACTAAAAGGATTTTTAGGAAAATTTGTAGTTAAAAACTAAATCATCTGTAAATTAAATTTATAAAAAAAAGAGAAAATGAATTGTTCGATTATTTCGAATATCAATAAATTATAAATTGTTTATTTAAGGTCAAACATCAGGGAATCCAAGGCAATGTTGAAATGGACTGCAAAACGATAAAGGTGAGTTAATCTCACTGAGTTTAAATTTAAACTTAAATGATTAAATTTTAAATAATTGTTTAAATGGCTGAATTGATTGATGTGGTATATTATGATATTTTGAAATTGGCATATTATATTGTGCTAACATTTGTGGATGCAGGGAAAACAAGTTGGAGGGATCAAACTGGACCCCTCACATTTATTTAAACTATTCAATATTCTCTGTTTTGATTATTTGATATCCTATGATGAGTTATATTGGAATATTGAATGTTATGGTTTGATTGGATATTTGGGTATAATGAATTACCGAAATATATGAATTGGATTGTTGAAGGAAATTGAAAGGAAGTAAATTTGTAAGAGAAATAATTATAGAAAGTTGGAATAAATTAAGAATGAATTGAAAAGAAATAGAAGTAATATGAAAATAATAAATAACTTCGAGCATGAAGAGAAATGTAATTGTTAATAAAATGAAATTGATGAATTGTAAACTTAAGTTATATCAATTAAAAGAATAAAGGATTATTTTAAAATTCAAAGTTTAAAATTCATTTAAAAGAATAAAGAAGTAATTGAGAAATCTAAAAATTGGAATTTGTAGTTAAAGTATTTTTTTTAATTATAATCAAGGAATGAAATCTGAAATTAATAGATTCCGAATTAAAAGGGAATAAATTGGAAATCAATTTGGGAAATTGATTTAAGTGATTGAAGTTGGAATTCTCCCTGGATAACCTAGTACGTTTTCAAGTAACCTTTTTAAATATAAATTAAAAAGTTTAAAGTTATTTAGAGAAGTATGTTTTGAAAATTTATCATTTCTAAATATTTTAATTCTAAAGAAAGTATTTTCTTTTAATCTATTATAGTTATAATTATTTAAAGAGTGACTTAGTATTTTATTTTTAAATGTAAAAATCTAGTTATATATTTTACTTAGCAACCTTATTTTCATTATTCATATAGTATGTATTTTTAACAAATCATTGAAGTAGTTTTAACTTAAATATTATAAAGTATATTCCTAAGTAAAATGTTTTAAATTATTTTTAAAATCTAGTTTTGTACTTGGTAATTTCAGTGGAGATAGGAAATATTTGGGAAAGTTTATTCTGAAAAGAAGGAGGGTTTTGAAACTGTTTTCAAAGGATTGAAAATAGTAATATATCTTGTGAAGATATTTTTTTTTGGGATTAATAAATAATTTGGAAAAAAATTATTTGTTGGATGGTTGATGTGAATACTAATTGATAGTTAAATAACCGACTATCAATATTGGACAATGCGTTGATCGTTTCGAAGAGACCGGGATCGAGATTTATTTCTTGAAAACCACTTCGATCCGGTTTGTACGTTTCGTGAAAAACAATTTTGGATTCGAAGATGGAGCAGTGAAGTGCAAGGGCTAGTCGCTACTAATCCTGAGGAAATTTCCAAATGGATGTAGTAGGAATAGTGCCTTCGGTTCCGTTCGAACCCGGGACGGACTTGTATGGATAAATGCTTGCGAAACATCGTTAGGTGGATGATGGGCATTCTAAGAGATATTGTTCTAAAAGGTAACGCTTAGCCTCAAGCCTCACCAAATGGGAATGACTGAAAATTAGGGGATATGCAGCAAGGCTAGGTGGGTAGCACCCAAGCAGGGTGAGATCATTCCAGTCTAGATGTCCCTTTTTATTTTTTGGCTTAGTGGTGCGGTTGATGATCCCAACCGCGGGGTGATCTCACTCGGGACTGTCCAGTAAGGGATGGTTCCGGCCTTGTGTTGCAGGGGACGAAGGGAGTAATCCTCGGTACGGTGATCTAGGCCCCGTACTGTGACAGGCGGTACCCCAGTGCCTAGTCATTGATGGAAATCCATCCTCCTTACGAGCCTTGTACGAGTTTTGTTTGTATTACCCACTTTGTGGCTAGTAGATGGAATTTAATAATGTAACAATTTCGGCTATTTTATAAGTACTTGTATATAGACCTTATTATAATATCAGAGGATTTCTATAAAAATTGTTTTAGCTATCGTAAGGTAAAAACCCGACATGTTTATTTGTGGCGTGGTCTTACGAGATGCTTTTGTTTTTCAAAGGATTTTTAAAACTTAAATAATCAATTGGGTGTAATTTTCTCACGCTGGTATTCCAGACTGACTCGGGTGTTATTTAACTGTAATGCTCGGGTCAGACCGAGTATTATAGAATGCAGGTTATGATGCTCTGGAGCTCAGGAGACGAGCTTGATGATGATACGTACTTACGTACTTGTTTATGTATATATTCTGCTGTGTTGAGTTGTTGTGTATTCCTTGTATGTTATTGATGTTGAGCTGTGATTGATGTACTCTGATGATGTATTATATATAAGCAGAAATATTTGTTTCTGAGTAAAGATTATTTAGTATCTATTATATTTTATTCCTCTGCGATGGTTAGATTCTGAATGTTGCTTTCTATTTTCTTCTTCCACCTCTCCTTCTTTAACCCAAATGGTTCGTATTTCCGTATAACTTGAGTTGATTTAGGTAGAATAGTGTTGACTCAAGGGGTACGGATTTGCGGGTCGTTACACTTGGTATCAGAGCTTAGGTTGGTGATAACCTTGACTCTGGTGGGAATTACTCATAGAATAGAGTCAGTACTACTCTATAATGAGTTTGAGCATATTAATAGATATGAGCACGTATTTGTTAGTGAATATAAATTGTTTTAATATTGCGTTGATTGATTTATTGAGTGGCATATGAACCTTCGTCGGCACAGTCTGCGCAACTGTATTGAAGGGGTTTCTAAACACTTGAATAGAACAATCGACACGGTATTGTTTTAAATGTGGGTGAATGAAATAGTTTTACCCAAAATGTATTTTGATATAAATAAAAGTTTTGTAAACTATTTTAGCTAATATATGGTTGTTTGGATGCTAGGATGAATAATATTTAAGTATTATCATTGTTAAGTGAAAATTTAACTAGAAATTGTAAATATAACCTAAGTTTAAGGGAATAAATTAATTATAAAATAAAATTTATAAATATGAATTATGGATGTAAATTATAAATTGAAATATAATCACATGAAAATTTGTATGATCATAAGCTGTGCAAATGAATTTTAGTAAAGATTTATTCAAGCAGTATTGGAAAATTTAAATACCCCGGAGATTTTGGAAGTATTTTGAAGATTAATTGTAGCATTGTTGTTTTTGGGATATTTATGAAAGAAATTTGTTTTAAAGGGATTTTGAAGGTGATATAGCATTGAAATCACTTGGATTATTGGAAAATAATTCTGATGATGACAGCCGCATCATCAGTATTCTTTTTCGAATTTCTAAGTGAAGAAATGCTACCAAATTGATTTTGTTTAGAACAGCAAGTTGTTTTTGGAATTCCAAAGGAAATTTGTTGGGAATAAAACCAGGGTTGGTTTAATTTTTGAGAAGTGTGATTTTGAAATGTTGGAGATTTCAAAATAATTTGAAATCAAAAGCCGAGTGTATAAAATTCTGATGAGATAAGTTGTAAGCTTATAAATTGAGATGATTTTTAAATCAGAAGTGGAATATAAGCTTTGAAGGTTGGAATTTAAATTTAAAGAGAAAAGATGAAAATGAAATTAACTTGGATTTGGAAATAAGAATTTGACTGGATTGAAATTAATTAGATAAGCTAAAATCATATCCAGTTGTATTCGAATTAAGTTGAAATCGAATTGAGTTAAATAAATCTGAGTTAAAGTAAAATTGAATTGGAATAAGAATTCAATTTAATTAATGAATGGAATTAAATTCTAACCTGGATAACTGGAAAATAAGTTGGATAAGAAATAAATTGGGTAAGAGTTAGATTGAGTTAAATAAATCAGAATAGCATATAAAAGAATTAAAAATGCATAGAATAAAATAGGCTTGAGTTAAAAATAAAAGATGAATATATTCAAGCTTATGATGAAATAGAATGGTGTAAAACGATCAGTTGTGACTTATAAAATTGAAAATGGAATACAAATCCAAAATAAATATTTTGATGAATTGGAAAATGAAAGGGAAATCCAAACTTGAATTGTAAAGCATATTGAACTTCAGAAAATCAAATGAAGTGATATTTGGAATAAAATTCAAGTGTTGGATTATAAATAAGGGAAGAACTAATTATATAATAAATTAGTTAATGAAATTAAATTGTGAGTTTGTGATGAAGTTGGAAATAAACTCAAGTTATAAATTAAAATCTGATTCAAATTGTTGATGAAGTGAAAGTAATTGAGAATGAAGTTGAATTGTGAGTTAATTAAATTGGATGGTAAATGGATAATGGATTTAGAACTTGAGTTATTAATTTAAATTTAACTTGAAGTGGTAATAAATTGAATATAATTTGAAATGTATCGAATAAAAATATAAATGGATTAAAATAATAATAGTATGAATTTCAAATAAAATCCAAATCAGTGGAAATAAGTTGGAAATGGCTTTGTGATAAATTGAATGAGTTGAATCTGGGAAGTTAAATTCTATAATAACCAATCAAATGAAATTGCAAATTTAAAATGAGATTTGTTAACCCCGTTTGATCAATGAGTTAAGACCTGAGACGACTCACGACTTAAAGAAGCAGGGCGACTTAAGGAGTGGTCCGACTCAATAAGTAACCGACTTAACAAGTTAGCGACTCAAGGGAGTTACACGACTTAACGAGTCAGGGATTGGTCGACCTAAAGGAGTAAACAGCTTACGGAAGTGAACGACTTATGACATATAGGAGCCTACGACTTAACGGTCTAAGAAAGAAGGGATGGATCACGACTTAAGGCCTTCACGACTTAAGGTTCTTAACGACTCAATGGGTCTACGACTCAAGATAATTCACGACTCAAGGGTAGAAGCAACTCAACAAGCTGACGAGTTAGAATTCAAGGCGGCTTAAGAGAAGCTGAATGACTCAACGAGTTACCGACTCAACAAGTTGAGGAGTTGCGCGGGTCGCAGAATCGTGCAACCTACGACCTACCTTGAGTCGTCAGCGACTCAAGGAAGCGACTCACGACTCACGACTCAGCATGACTCACCTATGACCTAAAACCACTGAGTCGTAGCCGGCAGTCACAATGCTTATGTCAAAGAGAGTTGACTCGTGAGCGACTCATGACTTGTAATTCTGAAGAAGTGAACCATTGAGGAACCAAGGGCTTAGTCAGATAAGTCGGCCTAAGACCTCTTAACTCGTGAACAAGTTAAGACTTGCATCCAGATGAACGAAGACAAACTTAATACCGCTTCGCCTATGCCGCTGCCTGCTAACTCATGATCCTTAAGTCGGGCGCGACTTACGACTTTCCTTAAGTCGGTCGCGACTTATAACTTAGGCGAAAATTCCTGTCCAAATTTCTCTATAAATACAGCATTAGCTCCAACTTTCATGGGTACTTTTGGCTGACCATTTCAAGCGCCGATACTCTGCAGAATTCTCTACTCATTCAACACTTCAAGTACTCCAAACACCAAAGACACTACGACGATCTCCAAGAGGTAATCTACATCATTTCAACATGAATTCGGAAGATTATTCTCTATCAAAGTTTGATATACTGGTCTAAAGTGTGTTGTAATTGAAGATTGTTGTTAAGTTGTAATCAAATTCAATAATAAAGAGAGTTAAAGTGGACGTAGGCTTACTCTAAGCTGAACCACTATAAAAATTGTTTTCTTTTCTTCTTTTTTCTGTATTTCCTCTACTTGCTTGTAGTTCCCGTATACACGGGTGGTGTTTTCATCCAGTCTTATTTCACACCGGGGTGTTAGCGTCTATTTTTCACGTTAACATTTTTGGTACTTTCACTGAGAAGATCGAACCCAGGGTATTGACATCATTGCATTACCAAACTGTGAGGAAAGAATCTCCATTAAGACCAGAAGTATAATAGAAATTATAGCTCCCGGAAGGAAACGTAGATCTGCCAGATAAAGAAGGAAACTCTGTTGATAGAGCTCAGGGTGTTAGAGGGAATACTTCTCAAAGGGCGGTAAGCCCCGTTGAAAGGCCACTTCCTCAGGATGGAGGATCGGGACCTCAACCGACCCTTCGTGAACGATTTTCAAGGCAGAACTCTGAAAGAATGGCTAACGTTTTCCCCGCAGGGCCTGTGGATGATGAAGAATATTTTTCAGGGATAGTCCGTCAAATCATGAAAGAAAGTATGCGAAAGGACGAGGATGAGAAAGAATAGGGCTTTGCTCCAAGCAAAACTCCATTCACTGAGAGGATTCTGAAAGCTGAATTCCCGAGAAAATTTGTTCCGCCCACTATTCCGGCTTACAAAGGAACAAGTGATCCTAATGAATTTCTGTATAAATATGACTGGCATATGACTGGGGCCAGGGCATCCAATGAGATTAAATGCCGATACTTCCCGGTGTATTTGGAAGGAGTAGCTTTATTATGGTTTACCAAGCTGGCAATTAGATCCATTGATCAGTTCTCGGACTTAACTAAGAAGTTCAAGGAGCAGTTTCGGTTGTACGCCTCTAAAGCAAAGGACATAATGTCATTGTCAAATCTGGAGCAAAACCCAGGGGAATCCATCAAGTCGTTTCTGAATCGATTCAACATAGCTTTGGCCGAGGTTGATAATGCTGAACCACGCATGGTTTTAACATACTTGATGAGGGAAATTGATAAATCGAGCAAGTTTGGAGAATGGTTGAAAATGAAAGAACCAAATTCACTCGATAAATTCTATAAAAAAGCCGATGAGTTCATGCGCCTGGAAAGCCTTCAGGCACCGGCTAAAGTGGCATCAGCAGAAATTAAGAATGATAGTAATGCTCCAGACAAAAAGGAATCCAATGCTCAGAAAAGGGGGAACGACGGCAGAAAGAAACAAGGGGATGCAAAGAAGGGTCGAGCTTTCAACTTCACACCTTTGACTGATACCCCTGAAAATATCTTCTTTGCAACCAAAGATAATATCAGTTATCCTACGCCACCTAAGATGAGGAATGGAGGTAAAATGGAGAAAAGTGGAAGATTCTGTCAGTTTCACAATCAGCCTGGTCATGACACTAACGAATGACGACACTTGAAAGAAGTAATTGAGCGACTGTTGAAAGAGAACAAGCTCCAACAGTATGTTAAAAGGGATAGGGACACAACAACCTCATCGGTCCAAAGGCAACAAGTCCCCGCTTACCATCCAAGCTCGAGTGAGAAGGCCGTAGAACATGAGTCAGACAGGCCTGTCATTAATGTGATAACAGGAAGTCCTCACCCGGCAGGCCGAAGCCGGGGTGAGATGGAAAGGTATGCTCGTGCACTGAAGCATGCACCCTCAGAGGAAAGTGTTTTAATGTTAGAGGATGCTTCGCTATTGAAACAACAGAAAACTTTCCCTGATGACATCATATTTAACACCAGGGACTCTATGGGTATTGAAGCCCCTACGATAGATCCTCTGGTCATTTCTGCCGGTATTGGCCCGGCCACCGTGAGAAGAATTCTGGTCGATTGCGGGGCTTCGTGCAATATTCTCTTCAAGAATACTTTTGACCAGATGAAGATACCAATGGCTGACGTTCAGGCTTCGTCATTGAAAATTGCTGGCTTCACTGGGGAGCCAAAGCAGTCGATTGGGACTATAGACTTGATTGTAGAGCTCGGTGAGGGGCTGAGAAAGGTAGGTCGAAAGCAGACCTTTATAATTGTTGAAGAATTTTCTGCTTATAATGCTTTCTTGGGCCGACCGACTCTGGCTGCATTCAAAGCTGTTCTCGCCCCATGGTGTCTAACTATAAAATTTCCCACTGATAACGGAATTGGGATAATTAAAGGAGATCAGAACGTGGGACGGGAATGCTATCTTGCAGAGCTACGTGAAACAAAGAGGAGAGAAATGGGAAAAGATGCGGCGCCTTCAGTCCGCATCAAAAAACGAACCTTGTAGCAACTACAGGTTGGTCCCTGCACTGGCAAACGTAGCGGTGCCCGAAGAGAGATGGATCCAAGAAAAGCTAGTGCAGGGGAGAATAGAGTAGAGACGGTAGAGGTGACAGTGCCGGTACCTGTTGACTTAAAGGACCCAAAGAAGGTGCTGAATGTGGGTTCACAACTCAACACTACAGCTTAGAATATTCTGGTCTCGTTCTTGAAGGCAAATTTAGATGTATTCGCATGGACTCATGCCGACATGTGCAGAATATCACCAGAGATTGCGGTACACGCTCTGAACATCGATCCAAAGTTCACGCCAGTAAAACAGAAAAGAAGAACTCAAGGTCCAGAGAGGTCAGCAGCGTTGAAAGAAGAAGTCGATCGACTCATGGAGAATGATTTCATCAGAGAATCTGTTTACCCAGATTGGGTCTCAAATCCTGTCCTGGTTAAAAAGGCTAATGGGAAGTGGAGAGTATGCATTGACTTCTCAGATCTGAATAAGGCTTGCCCCCAAAGACTGTTTCCCGCTGCCTAGAATTGATCAGTTGGTGGACGGAACGGCGGGACACGAATTGTTGTCTTTTATGGATGCTTACTCCGGGTACAATCAGATCATGATGCATGAGCCAGATCAGGAGGACACGAGCTTCATAACGGATGTTGGTCTTTACTGCTACAAAGTCATGCCCTTCGGACTCAAGAATGCGAGGGCAACTTACCAAAGGCTTGTTAACACCATGTTTAAACCACAGATCGGAAAGACAATGGAAGTCTATGTCGATGATATGTTGGTAAAGTCAAAGAAAGCAGTGGACCACATGGATCACTTGGCGGACATGTTCGCGGTCCTCCGGAGATAGGAGTGAAACTTAACCCGTTGAAATGTTCATTCAGAGTGGAGTCCGGAAGGTTTTTGGGATTTATTGTGAGCGCTAGGGGCATTGAGGCTAATCCTGCTCAAATCAATGCCTTGAAGGAGGTCAAAGCTCCTAGAACAAAGAAGGATCTGCAGAGTCTTAACGGAAAAGTTGCTGCTTTGAGCCGATTCATTTCTAAAGCTACTGATAAATGCATTCCATTCTTTGACGCTCTAAAGAAAGGAAGAAAAAAGTTTGACTGGACTCCCGAGTGCCAGAACGCATTTAATGAGTTGGTTCATCATATGGAATTGCCTCCAATACTCTCAAAGCCCGATAATGGTGAAGATCTCTACATATATCTGGCAATATCATCTCACGCTCTGAGTGCAGCATTGGTTCTAGAAGATACAAGGATCTAGCGACCAGTCTATTACATTAGTAAAAGATTCACTGGGGCAGAGATGAATTACTCGAAGTTGGAGAAACTTGCCTATTGCCTATTGATTGCATCACGGAAATTGAGGCCGTATTTTCAAGCTCATCCCATCAAAGTTCTCACTGATCAACCTCTGAAGCAAGTCATGTTTCGCCCTGAAACTTTGGGCCGTCTTTTAAAGTGGAATATTGAACTCAGTCAGTATGACATCACTTACCATCCCCGAAGAGCTATCAACGGACAAGCTTTAGCAGACTTCATTGCTGAATGCACAGGTAAAGGTGATAGTGAGGAAGAGGAAACTAATGATGTCCCGGTGAAATGGAAATTATACGTTGATGGCGCAAGGAATGACTACTGTTCTGGGGCAGGGGTTGTCCTTGAAACCCCTGAAGGACGATCATTGTGTTATGCGCTGAGGCTGGAATTTCCTTCGACTAATAATGAAGCAGAATATGAAGCTCTCATTGCAGGTTTGAGAATCGCTAAAGAGCTAAATATCATAATATTACAGATCTTCAGTGACTCTCAGCTTATCGTATGCCAAGTCAAGAAGGAATTCCAAGCTAAAGGAGGAAATTTACCCGCTTATTTGTCAAAGACCTGGGAGCTTCTTGAAAATTTTGATCATTATACAATAAACCATATTCCCCGGGAAGAGAATATGAAGGCAGATTCCCTCGCGAAGTATTCAAGTACTGGTGAAGCTCAACTATTGGGATCAGTCCCCGTAGAAGTCCTGTCAGCACCAAGTACAGACGAGATGGATGTTGACTGGATTATGAAGGTATCTCGGGAACAAGAATCCTGGATGACTCCAATACTGGACTATCTACTCAGAGGTTCTTTGCCAGAAAATTCGAGAGAAAGACAGAAGCTTCTAAGGAAAGCCTCCAAATATGTAGTCCAAGACGGCCGATTATACAGGCGGGGTTTTTCAATGCTATTACTCCGATGTGTAACTAAAGATGAAGCCAAGACAATTCTAGCTGAAGTACACGGAGGGGAATGTGGAGATCACACGGGTGGTCAGACATTAGCAAAGAAAATTCTCCGTTATCGGTATTTTTGGCCGGAAATTAATCAAGACGCCGCTGTATATTCTCGGAAATGTGACAAGTGCCAGAGATTCGCCAAAATTCCTAGAGCACCTTCCACTGAGCTAACACAGATGGTCAGTCCGTGGCAATTTGCCATTTGGGGAATGGATCTCATTGGGCCATTACCAACTTCCAAATCAGGGATTAAATATGCGATTGTTGTAGTTGATTATTTTACTAAATGTGCCGAAGCTGAACCTTTGGCTACTATTACCTCTAAGAAAATGATAAATTTTGTGACTAAAAATATCATTTGCAGGTATGGTGTGCCGCATAAAATAATCACAGACAATGGTACTCAATTTGAAAGTGAGGAATTCCAGGACTTCTGCAAACGATTTAAAATCCAGAAGAGTTTTTCAGCAGTGGCCCATCCGCAGGCATGTGGGCAAGTGGAAGCAGTAAAAAAAATCATCAAATCAACCATCAAAAAGCAGCTGGAAAAAGCGAAAAGTGGCTGGGTTGACAAGTTACCGCTTGCACTATGGGCATACAGAACCACCCACAAAACTGCGACTGGGCATACTCCATTTTCGTTGGCATATGGATCAGAAGCAATGATTCCAGTGGAAATTGAAGTCCCCTCACATAGAAGAATCCATTTTGATAAAGATGAGAATGAAAAACTGCAACTGGAAGCACTCGACCTCCTTGATGATAGAAGAGAAGAGGCTAGGCTTAGAATTGCAGCTCATCAACAAAGGATAGCCAGGCACTTCAACTCCAAAGTTCGTCAGCGCAGCTTTGAAGTTGGGGACCTAGTCCTGAAGAGAATCATGACAGCCACAGGTGTGTTTGGGCCAAACTGGGAAGGGCCATATGTTATAGGCACGAAGCTTCTTGACGGCACATTCAAACTCACAACTGTCGAATGAGAACCAATTCCAAGAGCTTGGAACAGCAATCATTTGCGTCCTTATTTTACTTGAAAGCTTTGCTGAAATATTGTAGAAAGAATTGCAAAAATATGATTCTTGTATTGAAAGCAATTGTAAAGCAAGTGAATAATGAAAAGCTTTAAAGTGGATGTAGGCCCAGTTTTTGGCCGAACCACTATAAATCTTGTGTTCTCTACTATTATAAACTGCTTTGATTTATTTCGACATATAAAATACATTAATAGTGTCATTAAAATGTCGATTTAATAATGCAGGTCATGAAAGTAAAGCTTACCCATCCCAAGACCGAGCAAACACACACTAAACCATCGAAAATTTCCATACTCAAATCCTACAAAAGAAGTGCTTCAAACAAGAGTGAGCAATGTGGGTGGAATTGGACCATCTCTAACTAACTATAAATGTTTGAACAAACATCCAGTTAAGCAAAATGTGTCCACCACCACCAACTCACCTATCTGTGAAGTATATTTCTTTGGATAAGGGAAATTATTGGCAACTAAAAAGTGTTGACACTTGCAAAAGACAAGGAGGATCGCCAACATGAGTGGATGGCGAAAGAGACATGGGCGAGCAAGCATCAATCAACAACAGACCTCTTCGGAGGCGCAAGCCCTCTACGGAGGCACAACTCTTCGGAGGAGAAAGACCTCGAGTGGGCCTAGCCAGAAAAAGAGAGATCTTTCTCGTTACAAAGTTGCGGAATGATCGGTCGATACACTCCCGTGAATCCATCCAATCGAGAGAAAGAAACTCCAAACTTCCAGGCAAAAGTCCTACTCAGAGGCACACGTTTCACCAAGATTGAAATAAAACTTCCAGGTGTTGAAACGTGAAAAAAGCCCTCTTCGGAGGCCCATTTCACCACAGCTGAAATGCTAAAAGACCTCGGGCGGGCCAACCAGAAGAAGAGAGATCTTTCTCGATACAAAGTTGCGGAATGATCGGTCAATACACTCCCGTAAATCCGTCCAACTGAGAGAAAGAAACTCCAAACTTCCAGGCAGTAACCCAGCTCAGAGGCACACATTTCATCATCGGTCGATACACTCCCATAAAATGAAATGTGAAAAGCCCTCTTCGGAGGCCCGCTTCCCAGCGAACAGGGAAAAATAAAAGCCTCTCCCATGGGGCAGAAACCAAAAAGACCTCTTCCCAGAGGCACAACAGAAACAGAAAGACCTCTTCCCAGAGGCAAAAATGAAAAGACCTCCTCCCAGAGGCACAAGCAAACAGAAAGACCTCTTCGGAGGCACACATTTCACCAAGATTGAAATAAAACGTCCAAGTGTTGAAAAGTGAGAAAGCCCTCCTCAGAGGTGTAATTTTTCAAAGGCACACTTTAACTCTCAAAAGAAGAATGATCCACCTATTCTGGAAAATTCTCTTCCTTAAAAAGGAGTTAAAGTACCCTTCAAATACCCGCTTTACCACATAGAAGAATTCATTCAGTAAAATGTGTATATGCACAAAAGAAAAAGTGATATCTTCGAAGGATGAAGCGTAAAAACTTATTTGTACTCTGTTTTTTAACGAAATAATATTCCTTCAAGTATGGAATAATTATTCTTTAAAAAATAAAAGTACAAGTTCCTCATAAAATTAAACATTGCAATGAGCTTATGGTATAGGGGCAACATGGTATAACTACATCGGTAAAATTGCGCTCGAACAGTATACCACAAGCTCACGGCAATATCGTGCAAAGAAACTTGTACAAAAGTGAATAATAAATGCATTCTCAAATTCAAACAAGAAGTTTGTACAAATAAAGGATCATTTTATTTAATTCTGTTACAATTTCTTACAGATACAAGTTTCGAAATAAAGAAAACGGGGGCCGGTACCCGCACAATTTCCGGTCAGTACATGCAAAAAAGCAAAAAGCGATATGAAAGCCACAGAACCAGAGCCATCATTTCTTCTTCCGTCCACCTTTTGAGCCCGCACCTGGCCGAATAACCAACTTCTTAGGCCGGCTTGTAAGAGTAGGGGATGAAGGAGAAAGGGGCTCAGTCGGACTTTCTTTCGTTTTTTCTTCGCCAGTTGAAGATCCCTTCTTCTTCTTCTTGGAGACTCCCTGCTTTCCTCTCTTCTTGGAGGAAGGCCCACTCCCTAGAGAAAAAAGTTTAGCTAGTGGTTCATCATCGGAACCAGTTGCTTCTAGAGTCTTCTCACTCCCTTCAGTTTCTTCTCCTTTGTGTTCTTGTGAAGCAATGGGATCGTCCAAGTCTTGGAGAGCTTCTATTTGCTCCTCTTGTGATCCCGGTTGCGAGGCAGAAGTAGGAGTCACCTGAATAGATGGAGGAGGAATAATTGGAGGAGGGAAAGTTTGAACGATGCTCGATGTTTTCTCTACAGAAGGAAAAATGTTCAAGTCAGTAAAAAGAGGAGATAAAGGTTCGCTGAGGTTCAATAAGTAGTCAAGAAGCTCATCAAGCTCGTAAGAAACAGATGACAAGTCTACTTGGGCAAGATTAACAGTAGGGTTACCTACAGAAGTCGGTTTCCTGACATCAACTTCGTAAGCCTGTGCCTCGGCACTCTCGTCGCCTTCATCTCCACCTTGTATGCTTGTGATCTCGGTGGTAACTTTAGTAGGGGATGGGGAATGGGAACTGGAACCGATGATATCGATTTCGGCTGAAGGAGAAGGTTGAATCGGAGCAGTTAGGATAGCCTTTCCTGAATGTTCCCCTACCGCCATTTCGGCTCTTAATTTCGCAAGCTGTTCTCTTCCCCTGGCGAGAGCAGCGCGAGCATCGTCATCAAAATAATGCTCCTCAAGAGCTGATTCAGCGTAACTAGCTCCCTTACCGCCAAGCATATCAAGTGCGGCCTCCCACACTTCAGCTAAAGTAATTTCATACTTTGGGCCTAGAAAGGCGAGGCTACCGCGCCCCAAGACGCTATGCAGGTAGAAGTCAAATAATGTTGAGCTGACGTTGGTCCTCGTTGCCTCATGATATTCTTCAGCTGCAATTTTGCCGGCAACGGCCTCATCACGCTCTCTTTCAGCTTTGGAAAGTTGAAGCTTAAGCATTTGAATCTCCGCCTCTTGGGAGCTGGTTTTCTTCCGAAGCTCTGCAATATCAGCAATATAGCCCTCACTGATTCTTTTTTCACTTCGAGCCTGTCTTCGGCGTCTCTTTGGCTGGCATGAGCATCTCTCACTTGTTTTAGGAGCACTTCTTCTTTTTGAGTATAGGAAGTAGAGGAAGTAGCAAGCTCTAGTTTAAGTTCCTCAACTTTTGCTTCAAGCTCTTCATTGTAAGTAGCGATGCTCCTCATTTTGGTATCATATTGCTCAAGAACCTTTTGCCATTCGGCTTTATCATTCTCCATAGTGAGCATGGCCTCTATATTTGCACGGTTAACCCTTTGGAGCTCGTCAACAAGCTTTTGCCAGTTCGACATCCTTTCAATATAAAGCTTGACGGCATCGAGATTTCGTAACATGGCAGACTTGTCAATGGGGACCAAGTCAAGGTCGAACCTCACTCCCTTCAGGCACCACTGTGGAAACCGGCTTTGCAAAGTGGCTGGGCCCGGTCCAACTTGAAATTTAGACCTATTGATTATTGTTTTAATATTAGTTTTCCCAAGAGCGTGGGAGCCAGAAGGAATGTCAAGCGAGACGGGGGCAGTAACGTTTTCAGGAGTTGTAGAGGTATGCTTCTCACCATGTCGGGCTCGCTTGCTTGAATCCTCAACCATATGACTTTTTCCTCGGTCATCATGGGATTTTCTCTTATGGGAATCGTCGCCTCTCTGCGAAAAATCGTGGCGCTCCTCCCTCTCTCTTCTTTCATAACGCTCCTCTTGAGCCCTCTTCTCTTGAGCCTTTCGGGCGGCTCTTTCTTCATCGGATTCTCTGTAAGAGGGGAGGTAACGCCTATAATCATATTGGCTACGCCTCCCGTAGCGCTGGAAGTCATCATAGTAGGATCCGCTGCGTCCCATCGGAGGATCTGAAATAAAAAGAGATAACTTTTAGAATTCTTCAAAGTACAAAAAGTCAGAAGCATAAAAGTGCCGAAAGATTCTAAGTGTGTGTAATGTGCAAACTACGCGCATCGAACTACGAACCACTCTTTAATAGTGGAGTAGTTGTGGGTGTATAAGTTAGCATCAACTCTTGAGTTGACGGAGTCTGTTGCAGAATAGAAGTCGCCTCGACTACTGAAGAAGAAACCCCGGAAGTGATAGGATCATCTTTAAAGATCTCTTACGAGGTGGCGAAGAGGTCGCTCAGTCCTTCGAAAGTGTCGTCCCTGCTCTGCTTGACAGGGCTGGTTTTCTCGGCTTCTTCGTCACCAGACTTCTTTGAGTGTAGAGGAGATTCCCGAGGCTCTTCTTCTTC
This sequence comes from Allium cepa, assembly GCA_030765085.1. Taxonomy (NCBI): domain Eukaryota; kingdom Viridiplantae; phylum Streptophyta; class Magnoliopsida; order Asparagales; family Amaryllidaceae; genus Allium; species Allium cepa. The sequence continues at coordinate 946,013,520 of CM060943.1, read as the reverse complement.
AGTAACCGGGGCAAGTTTGCCAGATGACCCCGCGACATCAACAGAAGTGGAGCACTTCACTAGAGAAGCCTCAGAAGCAGGTTCTTTTGGTATGGATGCGTCAATAGAAACGGGGGCATCCGACACTCTAGCCGGAGAGTCTGGGACTTCATGGGGGTGTATAGAGCGAGAGGTATGCAAAAGCCCGTATTGGTGCAAAAATTCATCCCTCAACAAGAATTTTACACTTCTCTCTTCCGCGGCCACGACACTCAGTCTCTCAAAAACTTGCTTATGGCCTGGATCTCTGGATAGGGAAGGAAGTGCTGAAAAAGGAAAGAGTGGAATTAACGATTAACAACTCAAAATTCGAAGAGTTCGGAAATGGAAAATAGAAGCAGGTAATCTTACTTCCTACTCTCCAGATGGCATAAAACCCTGGGGGTAGCGAACGAAGAAAAACTGATTTAAAAATCCATGAGCACTTTCGGGTAGGTCAGTCACGAGTTTGCGATTCCTAACACTTCTTATGACGACAATGGAGGGATGGTCTTTAATATTGGTGAAAGAACATAAGTAACAAATTTCTTCAAAGCTCGGTAACCGACCCAGGGTTCTCATGAATAAAACACACAACCCCATCAGAATGGCGTAACTATTGGGGTGCAGTTGAAACGGGGAGATAGTCAATCGAAGTAGAAATTGCTGAAGGAACTCGTTGAAGGGAGGAATAGCACCAAACAAGCACATTTGGCGGTTGACAGCGACAAAACCGCAGGGAGGGCTATCAGCAAAATCATTTGGCCCAGGCAATATAGCATCCGTTTCAACGATGCCAAACTGAGCACGCAATAAGCTAAACGTCCGGTAGTTTAAAGAAGTGAGACTCTTTCCGGTGGAGAATCCAGTGGAGCAGCTGTTGGAAGAGCCACTCCAATCTGTTCCGTTACTTCTTCTTGATGTGAGGCCATTCTACATAAGCAACTGGATATTCAAATTTGAAGGTGCACGTTTCCTAAAAGTGTGGAGTGTTGTGCAGAACTAGTAAAAATAAACAAGTAAATATAACTGGAGTTAAGCTCGTCGACAATTGATGGGCTATCAAATTTCGGGATTTGTTAATTTGAAGTTCAAGTACAGTGTTAATGAAAACAGGAAAGTTTAGTTAACTATTCCGATGTTGCCTTGATACTTTGCCTGAATTCGTTGTTTTAAAGCACTTCGTTCACACAATCTGTTCAAGTTGATTAATTGTTATTAACTAATCTGTCATTTGATGTGGGTAGTCAGTGGCAGTATATTCGTCCTAATTTTCTGTAAATGTTGTATTAGACAGGTTATTAGCTTGCACGAGTGACCTGTGAAAAAATGCAACAAAGTTTAACAAGTTAAATTCCAAACAATTCAGCACTCAGGCAGTTTATTTCAGCAAATCAAGTTAAAGCTCAAGGTTCAAACAAATTTGTCAACTACAACAACTTAAGTGTTGACCCGGCGACGACTTGAGTGTTGGCAACGACTTAAGAAATTCTTCCTACGGGTTAAATCAAATTATTGGTTATCTGTCTGACTCGTCCACGACCTACGGATTACGAGGCGAGTTAAGTTAGGTCGTTTCAATCTTGGATTGTTGGTGCCTTAAGTCGGCCGTGCTGTAAGTCGTAAACCATGGAAAATAGAAAAGGCTTTAGTCCGAGGCAATGTGAAATTCTCCAAGTCCTATCCCGGCTACGACTTAAGACTTGTGTCGTGAAGGTTGGTAAGTCGGCCAAAGGATAAGTCGCGATGGTTATTGAATTGCTCAAAATTACTGCGCTCAAGATTACTGGATCGCGTCCAAGCTAGCGTCACGTTTCCTTCAACCGACCAACCACTTCTCAAGTTAGTAACCCGTTATCCTCCTAACTCCTAACCCATTATCCTTCTAACCCCTAACCCGTTATCCTCCTATCTCCTAACACGATAACCCATACAAGACCGTATCATCTCCTCAAAATTCATGGATCAACTGACTCGAAATATAAAAACCCATCGTCTCCTCCTTGCAAATCGTCTAAAAACTCAAATCAAACCGCTCCATGCTTGTCAAAATCAGTCATAACATGGCCTGAAATAAAGCACGGTGCGAGGATTTGGATTGAGGTTAAGAAATGGGAAGTCCATGATCGAAGGGTAACGGTAATTGCGAAATAGAGCGGGCGATGGGTTTACTTACGTAGCGTAATGATGAAGATTGTAGGAATTTGGTTGGAAATGAGGTAAGCCGGATGAACTCGACTCTAAAAGCTTTGAAGGTTGCTAATGGCGGAAGTAAACAATTAAGCAGGAAGGTGAAGTAGAAGGAGCGACTTTAGCCTTTTATACACCAGGACAGTGGAACTCGAAACGGCACACGCGGGTCAAGGGAAAGTCGAAGCACGCGACCTACAACTAAGGCGCGCACTTCGAGGGGCAAATGTTAACCCCGTTTGATCAATGAGTTAAGACCTGGGACGACTCACGACTTAAAGAAGCAGAGCGACTTAAGGAGTGGTCCGACTCAATAAGTAACCGACTTAACAAGTTAGCGACTCAAGGGAGTTACACGACTTAACGAGTCAGGGATTGATCGAACTAAAGGAGTAAACAGCTTACGGAAGTGAACGACTTACGACATATAGGAGTCTGCGTCTTAACGGTCTAAGAAGGGATGGATCACGACTTAAGGCCTTCACGACTTAAGGTTCTTACCGACTCAATGGGTCTACGACTCAAGATAATTCACGACTCAAGGGTAGAAGTGACTCAACAAGCTGACGAGTTAGAATTCAAGGCGGCTTAAGAGAAGCGGAATGACTCAACGAGTTACCGACTCAACAAATTGAGGAGTTGCGCGGGACGCAGAATCGTGCAACCTACGACCTACCTAGAGTCGTCAGCGACTCAAGGAAGCGACTCACGACTCATGACTCAGCATGACTCACCTATGACCTAAAACCACTGAGTCTTAGCCGGCAGTCACAATGCTTATGTCAAAGAGAGTTGACTCGTGAGCGACTCATGACTTGTAATTCTAAAGAAGTGAACCATTGAGGAACCAAGGGCTTTGTCAGATAAGTCGGCCTAAGACCTCTTAACTCGTGAACGAGTTAAGACTTGAATCCAGATGAACGAAGACAAACTTAATACCGCTTCGCCTATGCCACTGCCTGCTAACTCATGATCCTTAAGTCGGGCGCGACTTACGACTTTCCTTAAGTCGGTCGCCACTTATAACTTAGGCGAAAATTCCTGTCCAGATTTCTCTATAAATACAGCATTAGCTCCAACTTTCATGGGGACTTTTGGCCGACCATTTCAAGCGCCGATACTCTGTAGAATTCTCTACTCATTCAACACTTTAAGTACTCCCAACACCAGAGACACTACGACGATCTCCAAGAGGAAATCTACATCATTTCAACATGAATTCGGAAGATTATTCACTATCAAAGTTTGATCTACTGGTCTAAAGTGTGTTGTAATTGAAGATTGTTGTTAAGTTGTAATCAAATTCAATAATAAAGAGAGTTAAAGTGGACGTAGGCTTACACTAAGCCGAACCACTATAAAAATTGTTGTCTTTTCTGCTTTTTTCTGTATTTTCTCTACTTGCTTGTAGTTCCCGTATACACGGGTGGTGCTTTCATCCAGTCTTATTTCACACCGGGGTGTTAGTGTCTGTTTTTCACGTTAACAAGATTAGATTGAAATAAAATCAAGTTAAATTGGAAAGAGAACTTGATTGCAAAATGAAAATGAGCTTAAGTTTAAAATTTGAATAAATTGAAGGAAATTGAATTAAGTTTAATGAATGAAAGAGAGTTGAAGTGAATTTAACTAAAACAAAATTTAATAATATTGGATTTGCTTTAAATCAAGTGGAAATGAATTTTTAATCGAAATAAAATTCGGTGAGTTATAAATAATATTAATGGAATGAAATTCCATAATAAATAATTATAAACCATTTAAATTATTAAGGGATTGAAATAACTTGAGACAATAAGGAAAATAGAATGTTTCGAGTTTATTAGAATGGTTTAAGTAAATGTGGATAAACTAATTATATTGAATAAATAAATGAATTGTAATTGAAATTTAAATGGAGTGTGTCGAGCTAAATAAATGCTTGTGAATGGATTAAAATAAAAAGGGAATCAATCGATAATGGAGATGGAACCTAAGTTGTTAATGGTTTTGAATGGACTAGTTTGGTTAATAAAATTGAAATGCAATGAAACTCAGAATATATGGATTGCGAATAAATTTTCAAATCGAATAAAATTAAGTATAAATTGAGTTGAAATCCATTTCAATTGATTATAAAACATAAGTACTTATTTATTCACATAGATCTCGTCAAATTGCATAGAATAAATGGTCATTGGATGTAAATGGAAGTAATTAAAATTCTACAAATTGGTGGGAGTAAATAAATTGATTTTTGAGATCAATTGGATTAAATATGAGTTCAGTTGCTTAAAAATAAATTAAAAGTAAATGGTTGAGTTTTACACCATTCAATTTGGAGAAGTTGTAAACGAGTGGATTGAAAACCATTCAGAATTGGATGAAAATAGTTATAAATCAATTTAAAAGTTGAATTAGCATGGAAACTATAAAAAATTCTTACGGAAAATATTTGATGTGCATTTCTTTTAGTATTCATATGTTTTAACTATTGCTAATAAATGAAATATAGTTAAACTGCATATATTTGGAACTTACATGTTTAAATTGAGTAAGTACAGGTACCTGGAAGCCGTGTGGCTGGATTTGGTTGTGCTTTTTGCTAAAAATAATAAGTTGCTTGCTTAAAATGCTAAATAAGGTACGCCTACGCAATAAAAATAGGAAATATGAAATATTTTTGGTTTTTCCGACCGTGTGGGTCGATGTATATATATTTATTTCTTTTGTCAAATTGCAAAAGCTCCTCCGTACAAAGGGGACTCTGCCAAAAAATTTCAGAAATTTTGGGAGTTAGAAAATTTTTGAAAATTCGAAAAGTTTTGTTAACGACAAAGCGATTTCAAACTAGAAAATTGAAATGAGTTAGTGAACGAAACTAATTAAAAAAATGACATGAATTAGTCATAAATGAAAAATAAAATTTAAAGTTGGAATTGAAAATAAATTGAATTCGTATGGAAATGAAAGAATCAATGTGAATAAAAATGGGTATAAACTAAGTGATAGGATGAAAATAAATATATGAAACACATAAATGCTTATACTAGCTTAAGTAAGGAATGAGACGTTCTCAATTGAAAATTGATATTTCAAATATAATCTAAGTAAGTATTTGAGTTAATGGATATTGACATCTTTAAGTGAGTCGATAAAATGTTTTGGGATATTGTGATTGGATATTAGTATTAAGCAGGATATGCAGGTAATCTAAAGGAAAAATAGAATTGGATTGATTTCAAGAGATAAATTTGAAATGCTCGACAAAAAAGTATGTATTTAAGATTTGGTATGAAATTGATTGGGATTTTGGATTGAGCCACTTGGCATTTTGTTTCCTTTTTGGATTTGGGAGGCCGTAGAGCCATTTTGTAGTTGTACCGAGTCAGTCGCGCAAAGGAAACGCTGGCAAAAATTTTCGGGAATTTAGGGAGTTAGAAAAATTTTAAGAAAATTTTGATAATTCAAAATTGGTTTTAAGATTAAAACTGGAAAGGTTGAGCAAATAGATTATTGCAAACTGAGGAAAGGTTTGGAAAGTTAATAAGAATGATAATGGTCTTTTATAAAAGATAGTTGGTAAGTTGTTGAATTGTTAGGAGCTGTTTGGTTTTGGAAAAGTAACGGGTTTTGGGACCATTCTTCCCGATTAGTAATTTCGGGGACGAAATTCTTTTAAGGGGGAAGGAATGTGACGACCCGGAATTTTCAAGCATTTAAAATCGGAATATTTAATTGATTTTAATTATTTAAAGGTTAATTATCAACTTAAATTACAAATACCATAATTTAATTGACAATTAAATTGTTGAATTAAATAACTTGAATTTGAATAAAATGTTGAATATGGAATTTTAATCCGATTAAAAATAATTTGAAGGCTTATAAAATTTATATTGATGATAGTGAAGGCAGTAAAAGTGTTAAAATTGAATTTGGAAGTTGTTTGTTCAGTTTCAAAATTTATATCGTTTCAATTGAATTTAAAAATAGCCTTTTGAGGCACAGTCTCGGAATTCGACGAAACCAGTTCCATTGGATCCGTAATATTGAATTATTATCGGATTTCAAATTTCGTATTGATCGGAAGTGTTGTGTGTGCGTACGATAGGCGAACACGTTGAAGTTTGCATTGAATTCGATAGCTAGCATCACGTATAGAAAATAATAATAATAAAAAAAATCGCGTTACCTTCTTTAAGAAGCTTCTACGTTTAGTAAATAATATTAAAAGAAGATATTTTTCTTCATTCTGCAGCAAACAAGAGAAAAAAAAATTTCTTTAAAATGGCCGCGTTCCTCTCTAAAAGCAAATTATTATATACAATAAAATCTTTAACATTTCACTCCGTAAATCACTTCCTCCCCAAATCTTTAAGCCGCATTGTTAACCCCACTGAAGCTTGGGCCGACTCATCAGATAAAGCATTAAGCGACTCAGAAGATTTACGACTCACCATGAGTCGTTAGCGGTTCAAGTGTGCAAATCAGAAAGCCAAGTACAATTAAGTCACGTACGACTCAATGGCCGAAGAAGGAACTCACCGACTCATATGATCTAGGTCCGACTCATCAAAGACCGACTCAGCTAGTCTCCGACTCAACTGTTGTGCGACTTATGGAAGTTTCTGACTCAGCGACTCATGACTCAGCGACTCATGACTCAACGACTCATGGTTCAACGACTCAACAGGTTCGCGACTCATCCTAAGGAACGACCTAAGGAATGTCACGACTTATGGATACCTACGACTTATGATAAGTCGAGTACGACACATGCTAATATGAGAGGAGTTATGATAAGTTGACTCGGGAACGACTTATCTCTTGGGACCAAGCCAGCAGTTCGACCTTGAGTTAACATGGGGCGACTCACCATGACTCGTCCACGACTCAAAATCGTTGAGTCGTAACCATCGCCACAATGCCTAGGAAAATTGACTCGGACACGGCTCAAGACTTGTCATGAAATCCAGCAGAGGAATAAGCCATGAAGAGGGGAAAGGTTGGTTTTATAAGTCAACCACGACTTAGCCTGACTGGGGGACGACTTAGCTTGAGTCGGTCACGACTCAGGACTTATGTGCAGAATTCATGTCCAAGCTTGCCTATAAATACATAGCCACCTCCAACATTCAAAGGACTTTTGGCACATTCTCTTCATACACCGTTACCTTGCTGCATTGAGAACTTCATCAACACTTAGAGCTTTCAAGATTAGAGGAATACATCAAAGAACTTCACGAAGAAACCACACATCTTCAACGTGAATTTAAAGACTTTAATCGACATTGAAGCTTAAGACTTCTTCCAAATCACTTGTAGCTTGAAGTATATTGTACTTGAGAAGAATTGTATCAGCTTGTAACAAGATTATTAATAAAAGTACTTAGAGTGGACGTAGGCTATACCCTTAAGCCGAACCACTATAAAATTGTTGTTGTTTACTGCTTTTCTGCTATTACTTGCTTGTAATTCTTTCCCGATCTATCGGGTGGTGCTTTCAAAACTACACTTCACACACCGGGGTGTTAGCGTTCACATTTTAGCGTTAACATTTTTGGTGCTTTCACTGAGAATTGAACTCAGGGAAACTGTCATCATTGCTTCACAGAGATTTGAAGAAAGAATTTCCTTAAAAACCAGAAGTCTATCTGAGATTATGGCTCCTGGAAGGAAAAGTAGATCTGTCAGATCTGGAAACATTCAAGAGGGAACTTCCGCTTCCCCTGTGCCTAATCAACCCACTCCGTCTGTTGGAGTTACGAAAGCGGAGTTGGATGCTGTGATTCTAGGGCTAAACCAAAAGATAAACGCCCAAAATGCACAATTAGAGGCTCAAAGTGCCCAGAATGCTCTGATTTTGAATAAGTTAAACGACTTACTTGGGGCAAACAATCAACCGGCTGGTAATGAAAGGAACTATGCTGGCAACGTTCATGATGTTAATGAAAGGAATGCTCCTGAAAGGGCTACTAGTCCCTTTGAGCAGGCAGTTCCTGAGGCTGGTGGATCTAGAACTCGGCATGATGAGGAATATCTTTCTGGAATGGTCCGGCAGATCATGAAAGAAAGTATGCAAAGGGTTGAAGATGAGAAGGAATGGGGTTTCGCCCCAAGTAAAACTCCGTTTACTGAAAAAATCTTGAAGGCGGAATTTCCAAGGAAGTTTGTCCCTCCGACTATTCCAGCTTACAAAGGGACAAGTGATCCGAATGAATTCTTGTATAAATATGATTGGCACATGACAGGTGCCAGAGCCTCTGACGAAATAAAGTGTCGATATTTCCCCGTATACCTGGAAGGTGTGGCTCTACTATGGTTCACCAAGTTGCCAGTCCGATCTATCGATCAGTTTTCAGACTTGACCAGAAAATTCAAGGAGCAGTTTAGACTATATGCTTCGAAGGCCAAGGACATTATGTCACTGTCGAGTTTAGAGCAGAATCCTGGTGAGTCTATCAGATCCTTCCTGAACCGCTTTAATATAGCGCTGGCTGAGGTGGACAATGCTGAACCACGAATGATATTGACTTATCTGATGAGGGCTATTGATAAGTCAAGCGAATTTGGGAAATGGTTAAATATGAAGGAGCCAACCTCTCTCGAAAAGTTCTACAAAAAAGCAGATGAATTCATTCGCTTGGAAAGCCGTCCTTTACCAGTAAAGACAGTGTTGGAGAAAGCAGAAGACAACACTGTCGCTCCACGCAAGAATGAATCGGTGGGGCAAAAAAGGGAGAATAATAATGGGAAGAAACAGGGTAATCTGAAGAAGCCCCGATCCTTCAATCCATCAGAATATACTCCATTATCACATACGCCGGAGCACATCTACCTTGCCACTAAAGATTCCGTCGATTTCCCTAAACCTATCCCTTTGACAACCGGGAAAAAAGCCATACAGAGTGGGAAATTCTGCCGCTTCCACAATCAACCCGGTCATGAGACTGATGAATGCCGCCAGTTGAAAAACCTGATTGAAGAGTTGCTAAGAGAAAACAAACTGCAGCAATTTGTGAAGAAGAATAGCAACAATCCTGCATCGTCAAGTCAGGGGCAACAGGTTCCTGTTCATCAGCCTAGGACAGGTGAGAAAGCTACGGGACATGAATCCGGAAGGCCCGTTATCAATGTCATTACAGGAGGGCCTCACCCAGCTGGCAAGAGCTGGGGTGAGATGGAGAGATATTCCAGGGCTTTGAAATATGCTCCAGCCGAAGAAGACGTCTTTGTTTTAGAAGACACTACGCCCCTGAAACAACAGAAAGCTTTCAGCGATGATATTGTTTTCAGAGCCAGAGATTCCACAGGTATAGAAGCTCCTACCCTAGATCCCTTGGTCATCTCGGCTGGTATTGGACCGGCCATTGTCAGAAGAGTCCTCATTGACTGCGGAGCATCATGTAATATCCTCTTCAAGAAGACATTTGACCAGATGAAAATCCCTATGATCGATGTACAAGCCTCATCACAGAAGATCGCTGGCTTCACTGGGGAGCCAAAGCAACCAATTGGGACCATCGATCTGCTTGTAGAACTTGGGGAAGCAGAAAGGAAAGTGGTCCGCAAGCAAACATTTGTGATTGTCGATGGGTTTTCTGCTTATAATGCTTTTCTTGGCCGTCCAACACTCGCAGCATTCAAAGCTATCCTAGCCCCGTGGTGCCTCACTATTAAATTCCCTACTGACAATGGAGTAGGAGTTATAAAAGGGGATCAAAATGCTGCGCGAGAGTGCTATTTGACAGAGCCGCGAGAGTCAAGAAAAAGAGAAATGGGAAAGGATGCGGCAACCCCAGTCCGCATCAAGGAACCAGCCTTGTAGCAATTACGGGGCGGACCCTGCACTGGCGAGCACAGCGGGGCACGGAAAGAAATGGATCCCAGAAAGGCCAGTGCAGGGGAGAATAGAGTAGTGCCGGTGGAAACGACAGTTCCGGTACCTGTTGACCCGAAGGACCCAAATAAGGTGTTGAATGTGGGTTCACAGCTTAATGTGTCATTTCAGAATATCTTGATATCTTTCCTGAAAGCAAATCTGGATGTCTTTGCTTGGACTCATGCCGATATGTGTGGGATATCTCCAGAAGTTGCAGTACACGCTCTGAATATTGACCCAAAGTTTACGCCAGTTAAACAGAAAGGAAGAACTCAAGGTCCAGAAAGGTCAGCAGCATTAAAAGAAGAAGTTGATCGACTCATGGAAAATAACTTCATCAAAGAATCTACATATCCGAATTGGGTTTCAAATCCTGTGCTGGTCAAGAAAGCTAATGGAAAATGGAGAGTGTGCATCGATTTTTCCGATCTAAACAAGGCTTGCCCTAAAGATTGCTTCCCGTTACCCAGGATCGATCAACTGGTAGACGGAACTGCGGGACATGAATTGTTATCTTTCATGGATGCCTACTCCGGTTATAACCAAATCATGATGCACGAGCCGGATCAGGAGGATACAAGCTTTATCACAGATGTTGGACTTTATTGCTACAGAGTTATGCCCTTCGGATTGAAAAATGCAGGGGCAACCTACCAAAGACTTGTTAATGCTATGTTCAAACCGCAATTGGGCAAAACTATGGAAGTCTACGTCGACGACATGTTAGTGAAGTCCAGGAAAGCAGCGGATCACATTGAACACTTAGCAGAAATGTTCGCAGTCCTTCGGAAATACAGAATGAAACTTAACCCTCTGAAATGTACATTTGGGGTCGAGTCCGGAAAGTTCTTAGGTTTCATCGTCAGTGCTAGGGGCATTGAGGCTAGTCCAGCTCAAATTACTGCCTTGAAAGAAGTTAAAGCTCCTAGAACGAAGAAGGAATTGCAGAGTCTCAACGGAAAGGTCGCCGCCCTGAGTCGGTTCATTTCCAAAGCCACTGATAAATGCATCCCATTCTTTGACGCCCTGAAGAAAGGAAAGAAGAATTTTGAATGGACTTCCGAATGCCAAAAAGCCTTCGATGAGTTGATCCGTCATATGGAAACGCCTCCAATACTTTCTAGGCCAGGCAATGGTGAGGATCTTCTTATATACTTGGCAGTATCATCTCATGCTCTAAGTGCAGCGCTGATACGGGAAGACAAAAGGATTCAACATCCGGTTTACTATATCAGCAAAAGACCCACTGGGGCAGAGCTGAATTACTCCAAGTTGGAAAAATCGCCTATTGCCTACTAGTTGCATCAAGGAAACTGAGGCAATATTTCCAAGCTCATCCTATCAAAGTACTCACTGATCAACCTCTAAAGCAAGTCCTATTTCGCCCTGAAACTTCGGGTCGCCTTCTAAAATGGAACATTGAACTCAGTCAATATGACATCACTTATCATCCCCGAAAAGCAATCAACGGACAAGCTTTAGCTGATTTCATTGCAGAATTCACAGAGAAAGATAATGGTGAGGAAGAAGCGATCAATGATTCCCCAATCCAGTGGAAGATGTATGTTGATGGCGCAAGAAATGACTACTGTTCTGGAGCCGGAGTGGTACTTGAAACTCCTGAAGGTCGATCATTATGTTATGCACTAAGATTGGAATTTCCTTCAACAAACAATGAAGCAGAATATGAAGCTCTTATTGCAGGTCTGAAAATCGCTAAAGAGCTAAACATTCGAGCATTACAGATCTTCAGTGATTCTCAGCTTATTGTATGCCAAGTCAAGAAGGAATTTCAAACAAAAGGTGGAAACTTGCCTTCCTACTTGTCAAAGGCTTGGGAACTCCTATGTGAACTGGATCATTATTCAATAAGCCATATTCCCCGGGAAGAGAATACGAAGGCAGATTCCCTCGCAAAGTATTCAAGTTCTGGTGAAGCTCAACTATTGGGATTGGTTCCCGTAGAAGTCCTCTCAGCACCAAGTATAGACGAGATGGATATAGATTGGATTATGAATGTATCTCAAGAACAAGAGTCGTGGATGACTCCAATATTAGATTACCTACTCAGAGGTTCTCTGCCAGAAAATTCGATAGAAAGACGAAAGCTACTAAGGAAAGCCTCTCGCTATGTAATTCAGGATGGCCGATTGTACAGACGGGGATTCTCAATGCCATTGCTTCGATGTGTATCCCGGGAAGAGTCCAAAACAATCCTAGCTGAGGTGCATGGAGGAGAATGTGGTGATCATTCAAGTGGTCAAACATTAGCAAAGAAAATTCTCCGATACGGATATTTTTGGCCAGAAATTAATCGAGATGCTGTAGATTACTCCCGAAAATGTGACAGATGCCAAAGATTTGCCAAAATTCCTAGAGCACCTTCTACCGAACTCACACAGATGGTCATTCCATGGCCGTTCGCAATTTGGGGAATGGATCTCATTGGGCCGCTACCAACTGCCAAATCAGGAATTAAATATGCTATTGTTGCGGTTGATTACTTTACTAAATGGGCTGAAGCTGAACCATTGGCTACTATCACCTCTAAGAAAATGATAAGTTTTGTAACCAAGAATATCATTTGCAGATACGGTGTGCCTCAGAAAATAATTACGGACAATGGTACTCAGTTTGAAAGCGAAGAATTCCAGGATTTTTGCAAGCGATTGAAAATCCAGAAAAGCTTCTCGGCAGTAGCTCATCCACAGGCAAACGGGCAAGTGGAAGCAGTGAACAAGATCATCAAATCAACCATCAAAAAGCAACTCGAAAGAGCAAAAGGTGGTTGGGTCGATAAACTACCACTTGCACTATGGGCATACAGAACTACTCACAAAACTGCGACTGGGCATACTCCTTTTTCGTTAGCATACGGATCGGAAGCAATGATCCCGGTTGAAACGGAGGTCCCTTCACACAGAAGAATCCATTTCAATCAAGCAGAAAATGAAAAGCTACAACTTGAAGCGCTAGATCTCCTTGATGAAAAAAGGGATGAGGCTAGTCTCAGAATTGCAGCTCATCAGCAAAGGATAGCCAGACATTTCAATTCCAAAGTTCGTCAACGAAGCTTTGAAATCGGAGATCTAGTCCTGAAAAGAATTATGACAGCGACAGGTGTGTTTGGGCCAAATTGGGAAGGACCATGTGTCATAGGTCAGAAGCTTCTTGACGGCACATTCAAACTCACTACTGTTGAAGGAGATCAAATTCCAAGGGCATGGAACAGCAATCACTTGCGTCCATACTTTACTTGAAAATTTTGTTGAAATATTGTAAAAAGAATTGTGAATGTATGATTCTTGTAATTGAAAGCAATTGTAAAACTGATGCAAGTGATTCATGAAAGAATATAAAGTGGATGTAGGCCCAAATTCTTGGCCGAACCACTATAAATCTTGTGTTCCTTATTTTTATTACATGTTTGCTTTATTTTCGATATAAAAGTACATAAAATGTATTGCTGAAATGTCGATTTAAATTTTTGCAGACAATGGAAATAAAACTTGCGCATAATAAGACCGAGCGATTCTCACCATCATTCAACAAACAAATTTCAAGTCACAAAGACCCCGAATTCAAATCCTAGATAGGAAATACTTCAATTGAACGGCTTATGATTTCGATAGAAACGAGCCCTTGCTGATAAATTGAGATTGTTTGAACAAACAAACATCCAATTAGGAAGCTAGTGCCCGTTCTCACGAACTTGCCTGACAATGAAGTACACTTCCTTGGATTAAACAAGCTACTTGCAAGAAAAGGGGAATGAAAACTTGAAAAGAGAAAAAAAAAGAGGATCGGTGAAAAGGCATAAGCAAGAAGACAAGGAAACAACCAAAATCCATCATCGGCAGCACAAGTCCTCTTCAGAGGCACAACTCTTCGGAGGATAAAAGACCTCTAATGGGTCATATGCCACAAAAAAGAAAGTTCTCTACTCAACAAAAAAGATTGGAGGAGTCATGACCCTCCAACCATGAGAGAGTAACTTCCAGGCAATGAAAACCCTTTCTGAGGCACATTTCACCAGGAGTTGAAGTGAAATAGCCGCTCTTCGGAATTTCACTTCACCAGAGTTGAAATGCAAACAAAGAAAAATCCCTCTTCGGAGGCCCATTTCACCAGGAGTTGAAGTGTTATGACCGCTCTTCGGATTTCACTTCACTAGAGTTGAAATGCAAACAAAATAAAAGCCCTCTTCGGAGGCCCATTTCACCAGGAGTTGAAGTGTTATGACCGCTCTTCGGATTTCACTTCACCGGAGTTGAATGCAAACAAAATAAAAGCCCTCTTCGGAGGCACATTTCGCCAGAAATTGAAGTGTAACAACCGCTCTTTGGAATTTCACTTCACCAAAGTTGAAATACAAAACAAGATAAAGACCTTCCTGGAAGCCCATGTTTCACCGAGATTGAAATAAAACTTCCAAGTGTCGAAACGTGAAAAGGCTTTCCTCGAAGGCACAACTCTTTGGAGGTACACGTTTCACCAAGATTGAAATAAAACTTCCAAGTGTTGAAACGTGAGAAATCCCTCCTCAGAGGTACAACCCCCTCCCGGGGACACAATTAAGAAGAAAGACCTCTTCGGAAACCTACGTTTCACCAAGATTGAAATAAAACTTCCAAGTGTTGAAACGTGAGAAATCCCTCCTCAGAGGTACAACCCCCTCCCGGGGACACAATTAAGAAGAAAGACCTCTTCGGAAACCTACGTTTCACCGAGATTGAAATAAAACTTCCAAGTGTTGAAACGTGAAAAGGATTTCTAAGGCATAACTCTTTGGAGGTACACGTTTCACCGAGATTGAAATAAAACTTCCAAGTGTTGAAACGTGAAAAATCCCTCCTCAGAGGTACAACTTTCTAAATATATAAAAAAAATCCTCATCAAGAGCATACTTTAACTTCCAAAGGAAGAGTAATTTACCTATTATGGAGAATGATCTTCCTCAAAAAAAAAAGGGGGTTAAAGTACATTCAGAGGTCCGCTTTGCCACATAGAAGAATTCACTTGGCAAAATATATACATACGCAAAAGGAGAAAGTGATTTCTTCGAAGGACAAAGCGTAGAAACTTATATGAAGGAAGTTGCACTCTACGAAAATTCTCTTCGAGAATGAAGTAATTATTCTTTAGAAAACGAGAGTGCAAGTCCCCTTAAAGTATACGATATTGCAGTAAGCTCATGGTATAGGGGCAACATGGTATAGTTGCACACAAAGCGGTATAACTATGTCGGTAAAGTACGCTCAAACAACATACCACAAGCTCACCGCAACATCGTATAAATAAAACTTGTGCAAAAAATAAATAGTAAATGCATTCTCAAATTCAAACAGAAGTTTGTACAAACGAAGAATCATTTTATTCAACTATAATGCAGATACAGGTTTCAAAATAAAAGCGGGGGCCGGTACCCACACAACTCTCGGCCAGTTCATACAAAAGACAAAAAGCTAAAGTCTTCACTTCTTTTTACTGCCTTTGGACCCTTTACCCAGCCGAATGACCAGCTTTTCAGGTCGGCCAGTGGGTATAAGGGAGGAAGGAGAGGTAGGCGCAGCTGGCCCAACTTCTGGCTCCTCTTCAGTGGCAGTGATTATCTTCCCTCTCCTCCTTGATGCTCCTTGCTTCTTTCTCCTCTTTGAGGAAGACTCACTTCCTGGAGTGACAAGTTTAGATAGAGTTATGTCGTCAGAAGGAGTCCGCTCCGGAGATATGTCGCCTCCCTCAAGTCTCTCATCTTTCTGCTCTTGCGAAGCAATGGGATCATCCAGGCCATGGAGAGCCTCTATTTGTTCCTCCTGTGATCCAGGCTGCGAAGCAGAAGGAGGAGCCACCTGAAGAGATGGAGGAGGGATTACCGGAGAAGTAGAGATTTGAGCAGTGCTTGATACTTTCTCTAAAGAAGAAAAGAGGTTAAAGTCAGTAAAGAGAGGAGATGAAGGTTCACCAATAAAGTCAGTAAAGAGAGGAGATGAAGGCTCATCAAGGTTGAGAAAATAGCCAAGGAGCTCATGAAACTCATGCGAAATAAATGAGTAACCCGCTTGAGCAGAATTGACAGTAGCGAGATTAACAGTGAAGTTACCTGGAGAAGCTGGTTTCCTGATATCGACTTCATAAGCTTGCGCATCAGCGCTCTCATCACCCTCATCTCCACCTTGTATGCTTGTAATCTCAGTGGTAACTTTGGTGGGAGATGCAAGATGGGAACTGGAACCAATAATGTCGACTTCAGACGAAGAAGGTGGCTGGATTAGAGTAGTTGAAGTGGTTTTTCCCAGCTGGTCCCCTTCCATCACTTCAGTTCTTAATTTGGCAAGTTGTTCCTTTCCCTTGGCAAGGGCAGCGCGAGCGTCATCATCAAAATAATGCCTTTCCAGGGCTGATTCGTCATAACCAGCACCATCAGCACCAAGCATCTCAAGGGCGGCCTCCCACACTTCAGCTAAAGTGATTTCATACTTGGGACCAAGAAAAGCGAGGCTTCCACGCCCCAAGACGCTATGCAAGTAGAAGTCGAATAATGTTGAGCCGAAGCTGTTTTTGGTCGCCTCATGAGATTCTTCGGCTGCGATTTTGCCGGCGACAGCCTCATCACGCTCCCTCTCAGTTTTGGAAAGCTGAAGCTTAAGCATTTGTATCTCCGCCTCCTGGGAGTTGTTTTTCTTTCGGAGCTCAACAATATCAGTAGCATAGCCTTCACTGATTCTTTTTTGTACTTCGAGCCTGTCTTCGGCATCCCTTTGGCTAGTGTGAGCGTCTCTCACTTGTTTCAGGAGCACTTCTTCTTTTTGAGAATAGGAAGTAGAGGAAGCAGCAAGCTCATGTTTCAATTCCTCGACTTTTGCTTCAAGCTCCTCATTGTAAGAAGCAATGCTCCTCATTTCGGTGTCGTGTTGCTCAACGACCTTTTGCCATTCGGCCTTATCGTTTTCCATAGTAAGCATGGCCTCTATGTTGGCACGGTTAACCCTTTGAAGCTCGTCAACAAGTTTTTGCCAGTTCAACATCCTCTCAATATCGAGCTTGACGGCATCAAGATTGCGCAACATGGCAGACTTGTCGATGGGGACCAAGTCTAGGTCGAACCACACTCCCTTAAGGCACCATTGAGGAAACCGGCTCTGCAAAGTGGCAGGACCCGGTCCAACTTGAAATTTGGGCCTGCTAATTATCGTTTGAATGTCTGATTTCCCAAGAGCAGGAGAGTTAGAAGGAATGTCGAGCGAGGCAGGAGTAGTAACTTTCTCAGGAGTAGTAGAGGCCTGCTTTTCACTGTGACGGGCTCGTTTGCTTAAGTCTTCACCCATGTGACCTTTTCCTCGATCGTCATGAGATTTTCTCTTGTGGGAGTCATCGCCTTTTTGCCCAGAATCATGGCGCTCTTCTCTCTCCCTTCTTTCACGACGTTCTTCTTCAGTCCTCCTTTCATGAGCCTTTCGGGCAGCCCTTTCTTCATCAGATTCTCTGTAGGAGGAAAAGTAACGCCTATAATCATATTGACCACGCCCCCCGTAGCGTTGGAAATCCTGATAATATGATCCGCCGCGTGTCATTGAAGGATCTGAAATAAGAAAAGATAAGCTTTAGAAATCTTTAAAGTATGAAAAGATAAGTGCATAAATGTGCTGGAAAATCCTTAGTTGTGTGTGAAGTGCAAACTACTCGCGTTGGACTAACGAACCACTCCTCAGTTGGGGGGAAGTAATAGGTCCCACTGTCGGTGACAATTCTTGGGATAAAGGAGTTGGAGTCTGTTGGAGGGCAGATGTCGCTTCAATCATCGGGGGTACAGTTTTACCACAGGCAGGGTCATCTTTAAAGAGCTCTTGGGAAGTGACGATTATGTCACTTAAATCCCCAAAGACGTCATCACCATCATGCCCAACCTGATTCCCTCCATCAGCTCCTTTGTCGGCACTCTTCCTGGTTTGGGAAAGGGGCTCCTCTTCTTCTTCAATTACAGGAGCAAGTGCGGGCTTTTCGGAGGGTCCCGCATCATCTCTTGGAGTAGAGCACTTTACTAGTAAGGTTTCCGCAGAAATTTCTCCTCGCATATGCTCTTTAGTGGAGATCGGAAGATCAGGAGTTTTCACCGGAGAATCAGGAACCTCCGTTGGAGCTTCATAAGGCTGAGTAAAGCGAGAGGGATGGAGGAGTCCGTATTGATGTAAAAATTCATCGTTTAGCAGAAACTTTATGCTCCTCTCTTCTACCGGCACGGCATTTAATCTTTCAAAAATTTGCTTAAGACTTGGGTCCCTAGCAGGGGGTGGAAGTGCTAAAACAGGAAAAGAATGAAATTGGCAACTGAGAGTTCAGATCTCGAGAAAGTTTCAAAACGGAAAAAGTAAAGACAGGAAATCTTACTTCCCACTCTCCAGATGGCATAAAACCCTGGAGGGCAGCGAACAAAGAAAAACTGATTCAAAAATCCGTGAGCGCTTTCGGAGAGATCAATAATAAGTTTGCGGTTTCGAGCGCTTCTTATAACCACGATGGAGGGATGGTCTTTAATTTTCGTGAATGAGCAAAAATAGCAGATCTTCCCGAAGCTTGGTAATCGATCCAAAACTCTCCTAAATAGAACACATAACCCCATCAGAATGGCGTAGCCATTGGGGTGTAATTGGAATGGAGAGATAGACAACCGAAGCAGGAACTGTTGAAGAAAGTCATTAAAAGGAGGAATAGCGCCGTTCAAGCACATTTGGCGATTAACAGCAACAATGCCAAGAGGGGGCCTATCCGCGGTGTCATTTGGCCCCGGAAGTAAGACGTCAGCATCATCAATGCCAAACTGGATGCGCAGTTGGTTAAACACCCGCTGATTCAAAGTTGTGGATGTTCTCTCTGGAGGGTTATCTACAGGGATAGCTACTGGGAAGACATCTTCAGCCTGGCCCATCGGCTCTTCTTGATGAGAGGTCATTCTACACAAGCAACTGGATGTTCAAATGCGAAGGTGCGCGTTTCCTAAAAAGTGTGAAGTGTTGTGCAAGACTAATAAAAAGTGACAAGTATATTTAACTGGAATTATACTGATCGATGCTTGATCGATTGTAAACATTTCAGAACTTGTTAATCTAAAGCTCAAGCATAATATTAGTGCAAGCGGGTCGATTTCAATTGACTATTTCAGCATTGCTTTGGTATTTTGTTTGAAATTGATAAGTTAAAGGCACTTCATACACACAATTTATTCAAGTTAATCATCTATTGTTAACTAATCTGTCATTCGATGTGGGCAGTCAATGACAAGTATATTCGTCCCAGTTTTCTGTGAATGTTGTATTGAACAGGTTATTAGCCTGCAAGTCAAAATAACCTGTGAATGAGTGCAATAAAATTCAATAGTTCGAAGTTAATGCAATGGTCCAATGTTCAAACAGAATTTACACAAGTCATAACCCATCAACGGTTCAAAAGTTCTGAGTCGGCAGTGCCCTAAGCCATGAGTCGTGGAGATAAGGAGATTATCTCCAAGTCTTATCTCGGCAACGACTCAAGGCTAAGTCTTATCTCGGCAACGACTCAAGGCTAAGTCTTATCTCGGCAACGACTCAGGGCTTAGGTCGTGGAGTATGTTAAAGGAGCTCTGGGTCAAAATAATAAGGAAATCTCTAAGTTTTATCTCGGCCGCGACTCAAAGGTTTTATCTCGACCACAATTCAGGGGTTCTGTCTTGGTCGCGACTCAAGGCTCAAGTCGAGGAGCATGATGAGTCGTACCATGATTAAATCGTGAGGGTCACTGGGTCATACGAAAGGAGCCGAGTCAAACCTACAGCAGCATTCGAATCTACCATTCGACCCATTAACCCAATAAACCCTCATTCTACAACCCTAGTCTTATCGCATCAAGTAGATCGCCTCGAGTCGCAGATCATTGGATCAAACAATCCTCAATCCATTAATGATTAGGGCAACCTAACTCGCAAAGCTCAAGGGGATAAATTGAAGATAAGGACGGTGCGCACAGGGAAATGATGATCGACAATCAGAAAGGAGGCGAAATTGCTTACGTGGTGTGATGACAGAGATGATCGGAGGAGATTTTGAGTTGAAATTGCTTTTGGGAGCTTGGAGATGTGTTAATGGCGGAAAACGACTCACGAGATCGGTAAAAGAAGAAGAAGATAAGAATGACGATTCATGCTATTTATATACCAAGGTAGTAGGATATGAGTCGGCACACGCGGGGTAAGATAAGTCGAAGCACGCGACCTACGACTTAGGCGTGTGCTTCGAGGGGCAAATGTTAACCCCACTGAAGCTTGGGCCGACTCATCAGATAAAGCATTAAGCGACTCAGAAGATTTACGACTCACCATGAGTCGTTAGCGGTTCAAGTGTGCAAATCAGAAAGCCAAGTACAATTAAGTCACGTACGACTCAATGACCGAAGAAGGAACTCACCGACTCATATGATCTAGGTCCGACTCATCAAAGACCGACTCAGCTAGTCTCCGACTCAACTGTTGTGCGACTTATGGAAGTTTCTGACTCAGCGACTCATGACTCAGCGACTCATGACTCAACGACTCATGGTTCAACGACTCAACAGGTTCGCGACTCATCCTAAGGAACGACCTAAGGAATGTCACGACTTATGGATACCTACGACTTATGATAAGTCGAGTACGACACATGCTAATATGAGAGGAGTTATGATAAGTTGACTCGGGAACGACTTATCTCTTGGGACCAAGCCAGCAGTTCGACCTTGAGTTAACATGGGGCGACTCACCATGACTCGTCCACGACTCAAAATCGTTGAGTCGTAACCATCGCCACAATGCCTAGGAAAATTGACTCGGACACGGCTCAAGACTTGTCATGAAATCCAGCAGAGGAATAAGCCATGAAGAGGGGAAAGGTTGGTTTTATAAGTCAACCACGACTTAGCCTGACTCGGGGACGACTTAGCTTGAGTCGGTCACGACTCAGGACTTATGCGCAGAATTCATGTCCAAGCTTGCCTATAAATACATAGCCACCTCCAACATTCAAAGGACTTTTGGCACATTCTCTTCATACACCGTTACCTTGCTACATTGAGAACTTCATCAACACTTAGAGCTTTCAAGATTAGAGGAATACATCAAAGAACTTTTCGAAGAAACCACACATCTTCAACGTGAATTTAAAGACTTTAATCGACATTGAAGCTTAAGACTTGTTCCAGATCACTTGTAGCTTGAAGGATATTGTACTTGAGAAGAATTGTATCAGCTTGTAACAAGATTATTAATAAAAGTAATTAGAGTGGACGTAGGCTATACCCTTAAGCCGAACCACTATAAAATTGTTGTTGTTTACTGCTTTTCTGCTATTACTTGCTTGTAATTCTTTCCCGATCTATCGGGTGGTGCTTTCAAAACTACACTTCACACACCGGGGTGTTAGCGT
This sequence comes from Allium cepa, assembly GCA_030765085.1. NCBI lineage: Eukaryota > Viridiplantae > Streptophyta > Magnoliopsida > Asparagales > Amaryllidaceae > Allium > Allium cepa. The sequence continues at coordinate 945,992,022 of CM060943.1, read as the reverse complement.
TCACATTTTAGCGTTAACACGCATCCTCTTCATTTTATTCTCCTGACCTCCGAACCTAAATCGCGAATCAATCGATCGAAATTTTCAACCGTGCTAGGCGGGGTGAGAAGCAGCGCTTCGAGGTCGAGGGGTGCGCATCAGGAATCGTGGTACTCTGTCGTTCTCGAATGCGCAGGGTCGCTAATGACTGGGAGAGATCGATCGAAGCACGTGCTTCGTGAGGCGCGTGGTGATAGATCAGAGAGGGCGACGTTGTTTCAAAGCGGCGATTCGAGGGGGGGTAACTGAGTGCGTGCGGATTAGGGCTCGACTTGGTGGTCGGTGATAGGGTTTGATGGTGGCCGTGAGCTCGGCTGCTACATCTAGAGCAGTAAGGTATCAATCAAATTTATTTAATTAAAATCTAATATACATGGATTTGTATGTAAGCAGGTAAAAAAAAAAGTAACAATAATAGATCTGTTTCTTTTTACTGTAATACATGTATCTAGGTTGGGAAAATGAAATTTGTTTTATTTAAATTTAATGTTCATATAGGTTTAAAGTATAGAAGGATGCAAAGAAAGTATGTTTGAAAAGTTCCTGTATATATCTGTAAACAGTAATGTGTAAATATATATGGGAATAGGATTTTGAAGGTACAATTTTAATTATTTTGGCAACTAAAAGGATTTTTAGGAAAATTTGTAGTTAAAAACTAAACCATCTGTAAATTAAATTTATAAAAAAAGAGAAAATGAATTGTTCGATTATTTCGAATATTAATAAATTATAAATTGTTTATTTAAGGTCAAACATCAGGGAATCCAAGGCAATGTTGAAATGGACTGCAAAACGATAGAGGTGAGTTAATCTCACTCAGTTTAAATTTAAATTTAAATGATTAAATTTTAAATAATTGTTTAAATGGCTGAATTGATTGATGTGGTATAGTATGATATTTTGAAATTGGCATATTATATTGTGCTAACATTTGTGGATGCAGAGAAAACAGGTTGGAGGGATCCAACTGGACCCCTCACATTTATTTAAACTATTCAATATTCTCTGTTTTGATTATTTGATATCCTATGATGAGTTATATTGGAATATTGAATGTTATGGTTTGATTGGATATTTGGGTATAATGAATTACCGAAATATATGAATTGGATTGTTGAAGGAAATTGAAAGGAAGTAAATTTGTAAGCGAAATAATTATAGAAAGTTGGAATAAATTAATAATGAATTGAAAAGAAATAGAAGTAATATGAAAATAATAAATAACTTCGAGTATGAAGAGAAATGTAATTGTTAATAAAATGAAATTGATGAATTGTAAACTTAAGTTATATCAATTAAAGGAATAAAGGATTATTTTAAAATTAAAAGTTTAAAATTCATTTAAAAGAATAAAGAAGAAATTGAGAAATCTAAAAATTGGAATTTGTAGTTAAAGTATTTTTTTAAATTATAATCCAGGAATGAAATCTGAAATTAATAGATTCCGAATTAAAAGGGAATAAATTGGAAATCAATTTGGGAAATTGATTTAAGTGATTGAAGTTGGAATTCTCCCTGGATAACCAAGTACGTTTTCAAGTAACCTTTTTAAATATAAATTAAAAAGTTTAAAGTTATTTAGAGAAGTATGTTTTGAAAATTTATTATTTCTAAATATTTGAATTCTAAAGAAAGTATTTTCTTTTAATCTATTATAGTTATAATTATTTAAAGAGTGACTTAGTATTTTATTTTTAAAAGTAAAAATCTAGTTTTATATTTTACTTAGCAACCTTATTTTCATTATTCATATAGTATGTATTTTTAACAAATCATTGAAGTAGTTTTAGCTTAAATATTATAAAGTATATTCCTAACTAAAATGTTTTAAATTATTTTTAAAATCTAGTTTTGTACTTGGTAATTTCAGTGGAGATAGGAAATATTTGGGAAAGTTTATTCTGAAAAGAAGGAGGGTTTTGAAACTGTTTTCAAAGGATTGAAAATAGGAATATATCTTGTGAAGATATTTTTTTTGGGATTAATAAATAATTTGGAAAAAAATTATTTGTTGGATGGTTGATGTGAGGACTAATTGATAGTTAAATAACCGACTATCAATATTGGACAATGCGTTGATCGTTTCGAAGAGACCGGGATCGAGATTTATTTCTCGAAAACCACTTCGATCCGGTTTGTACGTTTCGTGAAAAACGATTTTGGATTCGAAGATGGAGCTGTGAAGTGCAAGGGCTAGTCGCTACTAATCCTGAGGAAATTTCCAAATGGATGTAGTAGGAATAGTGCCTTCGGTTCCGTTCGAACCCGGGACGGACTTGTATGGATGAATGCTTGCGAAACATCGTCCGGTGGACGATGGGCATTCTAAGAGATATTGTTCTAAAAGGTAACGCTTAGCCTCAAGCCTCACCAAATAGGAATGACTGAAAATCAGGGGATATGCAGCAAGGCTAGGTGGGTAGCACACAAGCAGGGTGAGGCCATTCCAGTCTAGATGTCCCTTTTTATTTTTCGGCTTAGTGGTGCGGTTGCTGATCCCAACCGCGGGGTGATCTCACTCGGGACTGTCCAGTAAGGGATGGTTCCGGCCTTGTGTTGCAGGGGATGAAGGGAGTAATCCTCTGTACGTTGATCAAGGCCCCGTACTATGACAGGTGGTACCCCAGTGCCTAGTCATTGATGGAAATCCATCCTCCCTACGAGCCTTGTACGAGTTTTGTTTGTATTACCCACTTTGTGGCTAGTATCTGGAATTTAATAATGTAACAATTTCGGCTATTTTATAAGTACTTGTATATAGACCCTATTATAATATCAGAGGATTTCTATAAAAATTGTTTTAGCTATCGTAAGGTAAAAACCCGACATGTTTATTTGTGGCGTGGTCTTACGAGATGCTTTTGTTTTTCAAAGGATTTTTAAAAATTTAATAATCAATTGGGTGTGATTTTCTCACGCTGGTATTCCAGAACGACTCGGGTGTTATTTAACTGTAATGCTCGGGTCAGACCGAGTATTATAGAATACAAGTTATGATGCTTTGGAGCTCAGGAGACGAGCTGGATGACGATACGTACTTACGTACTTGTTTATGTATATATTCCGCTGTGTTGAGTTGTTGTGTATTCATTGTATGTTATTGATGTTGAGCTGTGATTGATGTACTCTGATGATGTATTATATATAAACAGAAACATTTGTTTCTGAGTAAAGATTATTTAGTATCTATTATATTTTATTCCGCCGCGATGGTTAGATTCTGAATGTTGCTTTCTATTTTCTTCTTCTATCTCTTCTTCTTTAACCCAAATGGTTCGTATTTCCGTATAACTTGAGTTGATTTAGGTAGAATAGTGTTGACTCAAGGGGTACGGATTTGCGGATCGTTACAGAATTTCTAAAGAGACGGAAGCAGCGGGCTTTTCAGAGAGTTCAGATGTCAGTTTTACACTAAGTTTGGCCGTTTACTCGGGTCCTCAGTGACATGGCTTTTTCCCTTGTCATCACGGGATTTTTGCTTGTGCGAATCATCCTATCTCTGAGAAGAATCATGTCGTTCGTCCCGTCTCCCGTATCGTTCTTCATAAGCACGCTTTTCACGAGCCTTCCTCGCAGCTCTTTCTTCGTCAGTTTCCCAAGAGGCGGGAAGATACCTCTTGGGGTCGTAAGCGCCGCGCCTCCCATAACGCTGGAAATCGTTATAGTAAGAGCCACTTCGTCCCATTAGAGAATCTAAAAATAATACAAACTAAGAAATCTTTAAAACAAGGAAGTTGAATGCATATAAATGCTGAAAAGTCCTAAGTGTGTGTAACGTGCAAACTACGCGCGTCAAACTACGAACCACTCTTGGTTGGGGGGTGACGATGGATTTTACAGCCAGTGTCAACTCTTGGGCTGATGGAGTTTGTTGCAGGACAGATGTCGTTGCAACTGCTGGAGAAGTAACTCTAGCAGTGATAGGATCATCTTTAAAAAGCTCCTATGAAGTAATCATCAGGTCGCTCAACCCCTCAAAAGTATCATCACCGTTGTCCCTAGCGGGACTTGTTCTCTCAGTTCCTTCATCACCAGATTTCCTAGGTTGTTGGGGAGGTTCCTCTTCTTCGATGACCGGGGCAAGCGCACGTTTGTCGGATGACCCCGCAACATCAATTAAAGTAGAACAGTTTACCAATGAAGCCTCAACAGTATGTTCTTTCGGTGTAAGTTCTCCAACGGAAACTGGGGCATCCGATGTTTCTACTGGAGAATCAGGGACTTCATGTGGTTGATTAGAACGAGAAGGGTGCAGAAGCCTGTTTTGGTGAAGAAGCTCATCTTTCAGCAAAAACTTAATACTTCTTTCCTCAACCTGCACGGCGCTTAATCTTTCAAAAGTTGTCTTGTGACTGGGATTTCTAGAGGGTGGAGGAGGTGCTGTAAAAGAGAAGAATGAAATTAGCACTTAGCAATTCGGATCTCGAAAAACTCAGAAAAGGAAAGAATGGGGATGAGCAGCCTTACTTCCTATTCTCCAGATGGCATAAAACCCTGGGGGCAGCGAATGAAGAAGAATTGATTCAGAAAACCGTGAGCACTTCTGGAAAGATCGGTGATAAGTTTACGGTTTCTGGCACTTCTCACGAGTATGACAGAGGGGTGGTCCTTATTCTTTGCGAATGTGCATAAGTAGCAGATTTCATCGAAGCTCGGAAGATGGTTAAGTGTCCTCCTGAATAAAACACACAATCCCATCAGGATGGCGTAGTCATTGGGATGCAGTTAAAAGGGAGAGATGGTTAGTCGAAAAAGGAGTTGTTGAAGAATTTCATTGAAAGTAGGAATGGCACCACAAACGCACATCTAACAGATGACCGCGACAAAACCGAGAGGTGGCCTGTTAGCAGTATCATTTGGCCCAGGAAGTATAGCATCCGCTTCGGCAATCCCAAATTGAATACGTAATTAGTTGAATGCCCGCTGACTCGGGGTAGTTGGAGTTCTTTCCGGAGGATTATCCAATGGGTTGGCTATCGGGAAGACTCCTTCAGATTGTTCTAGTATCTCTTCTTGAGAAGACATTCTACACAAGGAACTGGATATTCAAATATGAAGGTGCATGTTTCCTAAATGTGTGAAGTGTTGTGCGGAACTAATAAAATGACAAGAAAGTATAACTGAAATTAAACTAACAGGCATTTCTCAGTTACAAAGTTTCAGGTTTTGTCGTTTTAAGTCCAAATGCAAGTGCAGTGTTGATGCAAACAAATCAGTTTTAATTGATTAATATTGCCTTGCTTTAATACTTCACTTGAATTTGTTGATTCATAGCACTTCATAAAATTTCTTTAAGTTGATTATCTTTTATCGACTAATTTTCCATTCGATGTGGGCAATCAATGGCAGTATATTCACCCTATTTTTCTGCAATTGCTGTGTTCAGCAGGTTGTTAGCTTACAAGTGAAAATAATCTGTAAAGAAGTGCAGCAAAGTTCAAACAGTTTAAAGTCCAGATAGTTCAAAGTTCGAACAATTCCAAGTTCAGGAAGTTCAAGACATGCGAGTTCAAGTTGAAATTATGCTTCAAGACATGCAAAGCATTTTTTAAACTAAGCTCGTCCACGACCTAAAAGCTATGTCGCGGGTTAACTTAGGTCGTTAATTCTTTAAGTCATGATGAATATAAGAGAATAAAGCTTCAGGTTGGAATGACGCAAAATTGTCAAGTCCTAGCTCGGCCACGACCTAAAGCTTACGTCGTAGAAAGTTAGGTCTTTAGTTTTTAAGGTCGTCCCGCTTTTAACTTCACGTTATTCCAGCGACCTATCATAGGTCGAACGTCCTTAAGTCATTCTAACGAAATTTCGTATGGTATTTTGACCAATTAGGTCGCGAAACAGTTGGGCCGTTGAGCCAATTAGATCGTGCAACTCACATCCAATTCTCCTTAGCCCGTCGGCTCCTCTCCACTTACCGAACCATCTAACTTCCAAACCCAATAACCCGTTAACGTCAAGCAACAAAATCCACCACTTGCTCAACGAAATCCATCACCTATCTATGCCACCAAATCACCCAACGCGGATTCAAATTATTTCCTATCCATCGTAGATCCAGCAAGTTGCTAGATCGCAATGACAACATGGATAATGGCGACCAATATCGATTGCAGCCTGACTTGAAATAAAGCGATACGTATGAAGTTGGTCTAGGGTCAGAGGTTTGGTATTTGCGGTTCGTCGGTGATTATCGATTGGAAATAGATCAAGTTTACTTACACATTGTGATGGTAGGGTTGAATTGATGACAAGATGGACCTAATTCATCTCCGGAAGCTCTGAAGATCGTTAATGGCGGAAAAGATCGTTGAAGCAATTAGGTGAGGAGGAAGAAGCGAGTTAGCGTTTTATATGGGGCAAAGAAAGGGAGACGAATAGGCATGCGAGATAGGAAGACACTTGGGTCGCTCATGACCTATCAGGACTAGATCGAAGCACACGACCAACAGCAAAGGCGTGTACTTCGAGGGGCAAATGTTAACATTTATTATTCTACGACCTAACGAGATACGGGATAACAACCTAATGATTTAGGGTGTGAGCAAGCTGAAGTTCTACCACAAGCCAAGGGAATAGGCGACCTAGCGACCTAAAGTGTGAAGTAACCCAGCGACTCAATTAGTCAACGACCTACCAAGCTCAATGATCTAGCGACCTAAAGCTCGCGACTTAACAATCTATAACAGGCTGCGACCTAAAGAGTTAAAGCGGCAGCGACCTAGTAATTAAATGAAGACAGAGCGACCTAAGAATGGAGCGGTCTTAACGACCTAAAGAGCTTACGACCTAAGGGCTCCTACAACACAACGACCTAATGGATTGAGCGACATAGCAAGTTAACGACCTAGTCTAGGTCGCTACATTGGATATCTCAACACTGCTAAGTCACCAACTACTCACCTAGGTCGTCCACGACCTAAGACTTGCCAGAATGTACAAATGATCAAATAGACCTCTGTTAAGCCATAAACCATGACCTACGACCTACCCTAGGTCGCCTACGACCTACCGACTCAATCAGAAGAAACAAAGTGCTACCCTGTTGAGCCGTGTGCCCTGTCTTCTAGGTCGCCCGCGACCCACGACCTATACTTAGGTCGTTCGCGACCTATGACCCATTCCAGAATCAGCTCTAACTGAAAGAGGACCTTTTGGCTCATTTCTGGAACGCCGATACTCTGCTGTTTTCTCAACTCACCGAACACTTCAAACACACAAGGAATTTCGTTGAACTTCTAGGAGATATCAAACACATTTGACATGGATTCAGAGAGTTCTCTTGCATCGAAGTTCTAACAACTTGACTCTGTAGTGTTGTAGTTGAAGAGTGTTGTAAAGTTGTAAATGATTCAGCAATAAAGAAGTTTAAAGTGGACGTAGGCTTAACTTGAAGCCGAACCACTATAAAACTGTTGTTTCTTTACTGTTTTCCTTCAATTTTCTACTTGTTTCTGATTCCCGTATCGACGGGTGGTGCTTTCATATTTACTCTACATACAGCGGGGTGTTAGCGTCTGATTTTTACGTTAACATACTCCAAATTCCTCGAATGCGAATTAAAATATAAAGATCAAATAACTCATTCCCAGAGTGCGAACGGCCTCCAACTTCCCAGAGTGCGAATTGGAGTATAAACATCCAATAACTCGTTCCTAGAGCGTGAACGGACTCCAACTTCTCAGAGCGTGAATTGGAGTATAAACATAAATTACAGGTTTCTGGAGCGCGAACCGAAGCATCCGTGCTGACTCCATGTTCCCAGAGCGCGAATCGGAGTATAAAATTCCGGGTTCCCGGAGCGCGAACCAACCCATCAATACAAACTCCAACTTCCCGGAGTGTAAGTTGGAGTATAAACATAAAATTACAGGTTCACGGAGTGCAAACCCAAACATACATGCTATCTCCAAATTCCCAGAGTGTGAACTAGAGTACAAATACCAAGTCAAAGTTCCCGGTATGCGAACTGAAATATCAATACTAACTCCAAGTTCCTAGAGCCTGAAGTGAAGTATAAATATCAATTCCAGGTACCTGGAGCGCGGACCGTATTACAAACATCAATAACTCTCAAATTCCCAGAGTGTGAATCAGATTATCAATCTCAATTATCCTAAACCCCTAGAGTGTGGACATGTGCTTAAGGTATGCAACGAGTGCGATCAACCACCAAAAACATAAATGTTGTTCCCCGAAACTGGGGGGTAAAAAGCTTAAGTATTAATCGTTAACTGAAGTAGTACAATGCCCGAAGTTCAATCATTCATGAATCACAAACATGTGATCGAGTTTTTCAGACTTGGCAAATAAAAACGAACTCTACTTGACGGTAAAAAACACCACAAGTGCACCAGACTGAAAGCCAAACTCAGCAAATACTTAAGCAAAAGAAAAGAACAAATTCCCATTCCATCAACTAACAAAAAGGAGTTTGATTACATGGCAAATCAAAAAATTTCGATTAAGTGGAGGTCGAATCCACACCTAGACATGGCTATAAAAGAACGAAAGAAGAAGTAAGAGAACTGCTATTAACAACTACAGTACAAGTCAAGAAGCTCAATCCTTCTTCTTCCAAGGCTTCTTCTTTGGAGTCGAGCGACTAGACCCACTACCAGATTTCCTCCGAGATTTCTTGCCCTTCTTCGGTTCATCCTCCGGATTTGGCATGATATCGATATCTTCCTCGGAGCTAGAGGGGACGGATATTCTTTTGGAAAGGCGAACTGAAGGCATAGGAGATGTAACAGGAGTCTGGGAAGCAACGCTTGAGACGGTCACCGGGCCGCCGGAGAAATTACCATTAGAGAAGATAAGCTTGATGGGGCAGTGCCGCTTCCAGAACCACCGACCGTTGTCACCGTGGCCATCTCAGCGCTTATTTCAGCAAAAATCTCTTCTTCTTGAGATAACTGAGCTGCGCTGGATACACTGGTGGTCGTCATGACAGAACTAAAGGCTGGAGCAACTCCACTCATCACGAATGAAGAGTCAGGAAGAGGTTCAAGAGAATGACCAAGAAGCTCTCAATCATTTGAGCATCAAATGACATCGAGCTCCCCTCTCCAATATCCCCGGTCATGGCAGCAGTTGTAATTGCTTCGGTAACAATAGCTCCCTGCGTTGGATATAGGACCGGAGGTACTGGGGGCACGGGCACAACACTTTCAGTCACTGAACAAAGAAGAGCAAAATTAGTCAGTCCAATGAATTCACTCCAAGATTGTTGTTTTACGACATGAGGGAAATATTCGAAGTACCTTCCTTGCCTTGCCTCAGTGCTTGAACAGGTTCGGAGACAACAGTCTTAGCAGGAAATAATCCCGGTTGATCCGGATTGTAGGCAAGAACGATTTGTGGATCAGTCGCGGCAATAAGTTCGAATGAGGTCGGGACAGAAATTTCGGTGCTCTCACTGTGATGCGCAACACCCGAACCCTCGCCGATCTCCGCCTGCTGAATACCGAATTTTTCTTTCTCGATGGAGATTGTCGCTTCATGAAGAATTCTTCTCTCTTCCCCGCTGAGCAGACGTGACTCAAGTTCAAACTCGTTTAGTGTTTCATCTGGACAAGATATCTTCTTGTTCTCCACTAATTTTTTCCAAGCACTGTAGAGAAGCATAGGGTAATCTCCTAGCCAGGCGGGATTTCTATGCTCCAACACATTAGCATTATACGTGTCCAGGAGTTCGTCAAACTCAGCCTCCATCATAAACCGCTCTGCCTGGATTTTTGCCTCCACTTCCGTTTCCATCTCCTTAACCTTTGCGACTGCTGCATCGTGCTCAGCCCGAAAAGATATAGCTTGCTCACGCTTCTTGAGCGGCCGTATTGGCGTCATCCTTTTCCTTGCTTATTTCGGAAAACTTGGCCTTTAACTCCTCCAGTTCTCTAACTACCGCATACCGCTCGGCCTCAACATTTTTGTATCGATGGCCCAAGTCTTCTACTAAGGTGCAGTGCGCCTGTTGCATTTTTTCTATCTCTACTAATGTCTCATCAACCTTTTTTAGAAATTCAACTTCGGCCCTGCGGGAGGACTCCGCTTCAGATTGAAGTATATCGATGGTACGATTCTTCTGGGCCAAGTCAGCTTCCAGTTTCTCAAAACTTTTGGCCCGGTCAAAGGCTGTTTTTGAAGCTTTAATGGCTGCCTTATCCCATTCCTTGTACTGAGCATAGAAGTCGTGGGTATAACTAAGTGTTGTGGTCACAGCCTCTTCGGGAATTCTTTTAAGGTTAGGAGGGAAGATGCAAGCGTCAAAGCATATTTCCGAGAAGTATTTCTTCAGTTGAACAAGTCTGATAGCCCCTTCACCAGATGGTTCAATGGAAGCCTCCTCCACGGTTGTGGTCGTAACAACTTCAGTCCTAGAACGATGCGACTCAGGCCTCGAAACCTGTGAAGACGGCTGCTGTCGCAAAGGATCAGATACATGAGCATAGCTTCTGGGTGGTGGAGGAGAGCGAGTAGGAGAACGGTATCTCCAATCTCTATCTGAGCGTTCCTGACTAGAGTAGCTTCGGGGATAGTCCCCCGCATAATATTCTTGCCTATAATGCCTCCGTTCGCGATCGCGATCGGAATCCCCATGACGAGATTCATAGTAGGACGAAGGATGATGCACTCTTCGGAGTTTATCCAGTGTAGATGGACGGCCTAACATAGCACCTACAAAAGAGGAACAATTCAATTAAACACCATGTGAATGCAATACGATCTATGCGGAAGTCATGTAGTGTTGTGAAAGTGTATGCAAATGTGCAAAATCCCCGACCAACCAGAAGTGTCGATCGCACTAACAGGTAAAGGCTCGCTTATTTCTAACGCTTCTCGGAGTTCTTCCAACCCAGACTCGTGGTGGAGAGATACATACTCCAGGATGGGAATGTCATCCACTCCTCTAAAAGCATCTCCTGATTAACAAGGAGCGGCGTCAGAGATAGTAATTCCGGGGATCAAACGAGATACAACTACAGACTTCCGTCTCTTAAATTTAGGGACAACAGCCTTGCCTTTCCGCTTCTCTTCTATTTGGGAAAGATCAGCCGCTGGCTCAGTATCTGTGGGCATCCTTTCATCGTCGCTCGCTTCTCTTATTACTATGCCTGGTTTTCTTTTCACAGTGTTCCTCTTTTTCTTCGAAGTCGGTTATGCCAACCCCTCAATAACGATGCTCTGGTTCGTTTTGATTAAACTTAGCATCCTTAAGTTGTCGTTAGTTAACACCGAGTCGATATGCCTTAAGTCGCTCGGGATCTCTTGTAAGCTCCGAACAATGCCTTTGTAATATCCACCGTCGGGCCTCGAAATGATGGCTATAAGAAGGACAGAGTATTAGTACAAGTGTTAAGAATAGCCATTGAAGAAAGATTTGCGACACTTACGTCGAGACAGCCATCGCCTAGCAAACCCTGGGGGACACGAAACAAAAAAACATTTGGCTTTAAAATAGCTAAGTCTAGTCCATTTTTGACTGCTTCTAGAAAAGTAAAAGATGGGCTACCACCCCTACTTTTGAAGTTAAATATGTATCTAATCTTAGAAGGCCTTGGCGGGCGAAAGAAACAATCGATAAATATGATGAAGGCGCTATTCAGCAACGCGTGTCCGTTAGGATGAAGTTGCGAGGGAGCAATTCCTGAAAATGACAGCATCTCTCTGATGTACTGATTAAACAGAGGAAGAGTTCCAGCCGCACAAGCATGACGGTAGAAGGTAGCGTACCCTTCGGGCGGATTATGAGGTATGTCATCAACACCCGGTAACAACACATCATTTGGAGATAGATTACGTTTCAGACATATCCGGCATAGCAAAGATTCAGAGATACTGGACTGGACGGAGTCAATAGGGTTCTCGATAAATAAAGCATCCGACAATTCATCCGGAGCCGGATCAACTACTTCAGCAGGAATATCAGGAATTTCAAGCGCAGGAGGAGGCGAACTCTGTACCTCTTGTTGTTGGGAGCTCGAAGATTCCATAACTAGCTAACTTACGAGAAATCAACATTAGAAGATAAAGAACCTGTGCATTCCACAGTGTAAAGTGTATGAATATGTCGTGTAGTGCAATGCTGTGCATTACTTAAAAAGATTTTGTAGGATTAAAGAAAACTTGCGAGCGACGAGGTTGGTCGGAATACAGTTGGAGTAACCGTCATCACTGACCATCATCACCAAACTGTCTGGATTTTAGCAATCGATCCCAGTTCAAAATTACTCAACATGTTGCTAAATTTTGGTTCCATCGACGAGCTTCGAAAGGCAGTCAAATATGATGTTATGCAGTTAAGTCCAAATATGCAAGAATGAAGCTCGCCGTAGTCAAGTGTTCAAATATGCAAAAGGTTCCCTAATTCAACGAGCCTCAGCTTGGGATCGATCACCAAAGTTCAAAGCAATGAAAGGACAGAAGCCCCCATTTCGTATCGATTGAGTTCAATAGATACACTTCGTATCGATCGAATTCGAATCGATGCCCTTCGTAACGCTCGAGTTTGAATCGATACACTTCGTATCGATCGAGTTCTAGTCAATGCCCTTGTACCGCATCGGTTCAAATTTGATACGCCTCGTACCACTCAGGATCGAATCGATACCCCTCGTATCGGTTGAGTTGCGCCAACCTCGTATCGATTGCGAATCAGAAAGCTTCGCATCAATCATGTGAACAGCCATCATTCTTCAACCCACACAACACCGATGCGAACCCAACACCCAGTAATCGATACGAGATCAAATGCTATTTTTCTTTTCATCGGTACGAAGTGGAGGCCGAGCTACCCTCGTCCAATTGTTCAAAATTCTTAAGTCCTTCTTCCTCGATCGATTCGAACACAACCATAGCCATTTACGACCGAGGTCCATCAGCAGATCTGGTTTCACATGATACCAGGAAAGATGATTGAAAAGGGAAGAAATGGATATGGGGTAACTCCGTCACTTGGATTCGTAGTTATTTACCTAATTTAGAATTGGGATTCGAAAAGTTGAAAGGCTGAAATTGATCGAGTCGAAGGCACGGCACAGTTCTCCTTTTTCAAGTTACTAGATCGATGTGAAAAATGAAGGAGGCAGTAAAAAGTAAAAAGTGAGAAAATGGCTAGATCCCCAAGTATTTATATGGGTCCAAGGGGAAACAAGGACGATTTGTATCCCGGTCAGATGCAACCGGTCATTCCAGGTCCACTATCACATCGAGTCGAACGATAGTTTCGAGTCTATCGCCAAAAATTTCTATCGATTCGAAATAGACGACGAATCCATTGATTCGATGCGAGCGACGAAGATGACCAAAGACGATGAGTCCCAACGGTTCGAAGCTCGTGTTCGTTTCAGCGAGTCGACCACTCCATCCACTTCACATCGATACGAAAAGCAATTTCGTATCCATCATGGCCTATACGTGAGCATCGATACGAATGAGCATTTCGCGTCCAACTACACAGGGTCCGTCGATACGAGACAATGCCGTACTGATCGATTCGAAGTGTCTATTGTATAACTATTGACACGTGGCAAAACCAGTCTATCGATGCAAACGTTGTTTTCATATCCAACAAACCCATCGATACGAACGACCATTTCGTATCTATCAATTGGACCCGCGTCGATATAAAAAACTACTTTTCAAACTTTTACATCGATTTAGGAGAGGATCGATACAAGAGGATAATCCAAAACAACCATCAAGTGTTGTTCCAACTAAAATTTCCAAAATCGGTTCTGGAGAGAATCGATACGAAATTCAATAACAAACAAAACTGACAACGACTCGTGAAAACACAACGTTAATGAGAGTCAAATTAACATATGTGTATATATGTCAGACTAATACTCGATTTTAAACATTTGCAGGGATCGAATATTCATCTTATTACAATTACAACAATCAACAGCTAAGCAATATTCTACAGCAATCAATCATATCAATGCAAGGTTACAACCTTCGACAAAAGAGCAATGATTGTTCAGAGAGAAACTGCAGCTTTTCATAGCACGTCATGTTTCCACAAGACGTACTTTGGGGGGCAAATGTTATCCCGCTTTTTGGCAAAGCCGTGATACCAAAAGATCGATCGAAAAAGGATGGTTCGTATCAGAGATTGGTCATACTTCGCTTCACTATGGATATCGATGCCGAATCCAGATTAATCTACAATTGATAGGATATGACAAGAAAGATCATAGAAGTCAGCATCTCCAATTTCAAGTCAATCCGAGTTCGTATGCTCAAGCTTCGTCGATGCAAGTTGGAGGAAATAACCCTAAGTTCGAATTCATCAGAAGAGCTTGTGTTCGAATCCATCCAGTTCCTCCTACTTCGAATCCATGGGATAACTCCACTTCATATCCATCAAGTTGAAGTCCTTCGAGTCCATGAAGTCACTCCACTTCGCATCATCATGGGACATAAGTTCGTATCCATCGGCGTACGTTACTTCACCCCCATCAGAGCATATAAGTTCGTATCCATCCCGCTACAACAACTTCATATCGATCAGCCAGAGCACACCACGATCAGTACGAACCGGCCTCTGTTCGAATCCCTGTGTGGAGAAAGCCCTCGAATCCACTAAGTCAAAGTGGCGAAAATCATGGAGTCGACCCAGTCGACTCGGAGTGAAAAGTGGATCGACCTAGGAAATGCGCACCACGTCATCACGAAAGTGCGTGAAGCCATCGAGTCGAACCCATCGATTCGAACGGGATTGAGTCGAAGCAAGCAACCTGCTCAAGAACAGCAATTCGAATCGACCATGTCTTGCAATCTACAAGTCCAAATGCCATGAAATTTTCACAGAAGCTTGCATCATGTTGATCATGCAATTCGAATCGACCATGTCATCCCCAAGTTTCACCTCTATTGGATGATTTTCTGATCGATTCGAACGTACTTCGAATCGAACCCAAAGTGGGCCCAAATTTCCTAAGGCTGGGCTTGTGGGCCCCCTCATGTGCCAGAAGTGGTCTCCCGAATTTTCAGTGAAATATCAGCATCATACACCTATAAATAGAGCCCCTGGTCATTCAGAAAGGGGATCGGAGAATTTTTAAAGATAAAGCACGCCCGGACGCTGCCAAAATCACTCCATATCATCATCACTGCCATTGATTTCGAATTTAAGCTTATTATCTGCTGTACTTCGCTATAAGAAACTTGTAATCTTCAAGTATCGAGCAATAAAGTGACAAAACTTCATAGTGGACGTAGGCGATACGCCGAACCACTCTAAATTACTGTCTTCCGTGCAATTTACTTTTCTGCGACTTGCAGCTTTTGTTAGATAATCCTCATTTTCAATTTGATTTCTTCATTTATTATCTCTTTAAAAACTTCCAAAGAGTGTTGCCCAATTTTGGTGCAAACAGCGTATACCAATTTTCAGCTTAATATATGGTCGTTTGATCTCTGTTTAGGCCTGTAAGTTAAACCCAAGTTGGTTTCCAGGCCCGGGCACATCGGTTTTTTTAACTGTTGCAAACATGGTCTTAGTCCATGTTTGAGAAAGTATAACATTTTCATTTTTAGCCAGAATTTATTGGTTCTTTTTTGATTGAAAGCTGAAGTTTTTTAGTATATGGACCAATTTTAAACTCAATCTGAGGAAGTTTAGCCCTCTGTTTTATGCCTAAGAGTTGAACCAGAGATGGGTTTCAGGCCTATACATCTTTGCTTTTTTCAACTGTTGCAAACGTTGCCTGAGTTCATGTACGAGACAGTGTAACGTTTTCATTTCCAATCAGAATTCACAGATTCACTTTAGTTTGAAAGATGAAGTTTTCTATTATGTGCATAACAATTTTCAACTTAATATAAGGTCGTTTGTTCCTCTGTTTTTGGCATCTAAGTGGAACCAACGATGGTTTTCTGGCTTGGGCACATGTTATTTTTGAACTCTTGCAAACATAGCTTGAGTCCATTTTTGAGACATCGTAACTTCTTCGTTTCCAATCGAAATTCATTGATTCTTTTTTGTTTGAAAGCCGAAGTTTTCTACTATGTGCACACTAATTTTATTTCAATCAGTGGTCGTTTGACCACCTATTTGATGTTTGAAAGTTGAACCCAGAGAGGATTTCAGACCTGGGTAATATTTTTCTATGCATTTTTTCGTCCAACTTTTGACTTTTACTTCATGTTTTTGTGATATGTCTAAAAATTTTTGAGGGCTATGATGCCTATCATTAGGCTAGCCAAGTTTGGATGAATCTGAAATTCAAATTTGAATTGAATTTGAATTGAATTTTAATGACGGTTTGAGTGATTTCTTTTATTTCGAGCATGGATTTTTCCGAACAATTTTGAAATAATTTTTAAAATAAGTAGGCATTTAAAATAATTATTATATAATATTTTTAAATTAGATTAAGCTATAAAATCTATTTATTCTCTATAATAAGGGATTTTTCAAATATTGTTTTCAATATTGATCTCGGGAAATGGTTTTAAAAGCTTGTTTTCTCAAATAAATTATTTTATTTATAAAATGCATGTTTTTGCACTATTTGACTGAATGAGAAAGAGAATTAAATGGTTTGGTAAAACACGCATTATGGGACATGTGCGTTTATCTTATTGGTTAATTCCCGACTTGTCTGTTTGATCTTTTTGACCTTCGGGTCAAGTTTACCTATGAGACGAGGTAAACCTTTTACTACTTTAAGTGCTTTACTACGTTGAGTGCGGAATTTACTAGCGGTTAGTGTTAATCCCGTTTCACCAACGAGTTAAAGAGTCCACGAGATAAGAGCCCACAAGGTAAGATCTATGAGTTGAGGAGCCTGCGACCTAAGAACTACGACTCAGGAAGCTTACGACCTACGACTTAAGGCAGCAAACAGTTCTAGAAGGACTTACGAGTTAAGCAGTCTCCGACTTAAGGCCTCCACGGTTTAAGGCTTTTACGAGTTAAGGAACCTTACGAGTTAAGCAGTCTCCGACTTAAGGCCTCCACGGTTTAAGGCTTTTACGAGTTAAGGAACCTTACGAGTTAAGGATGGCACGACTTAAGGAGATGAACGACCTACGACCTAAAACATGTTGCGACCTAACAATGGCTACGGTTGAACGGCCTAAGGAAAGCTATGCGACCTAAAGGAGTAACGACTCAAAACATTGGAAGGAAGGGTCAACAACACATAAGTCGTTGACGACTTACGACTTATGATGAGTCGTGTACGACTCATGCTAGCACGAAGGAAGTCATGTTTGGTTAACTCGGGAACGACTTATCACTTGTATCGTTCATTCGAACAGGAGCATAACATTGGACCAAGCCGAGAGTCAAATCCAGTAGGTCGGCCGCGACCTACCATGAACCGCTAACAAGCCCGCGACTTATCATATGAGACAATTCACCATGACTCGTCCACGACCTAAGGTCACTAAGTCGTAGTCCACTGCTATGATGTCCATACTAAAAAGGATGACTCGTGAACGGGTTAGAACTTGTGCTATATTCAGAAGACCGAAGGCGAGTTTGAGCTCAACATGGTGAGTCGTCCACGACCCAACCTGACTCGGCCACGAGTAACCCATGAGTCGGGTACGACTCACGACTTAAGACCGAAAACCCTTATAAATACACGACCATTTCCAACATGAAGGGGACTTTTGGTCAATCAATTTCAAGCACCATTACTCTGCCGAATTCCAGACTACTTCAACACTTAAAGCTTTGGAGATTCAAAGAACGTCTAAAAGAACTTCATGAAGAAATCATCTACATCCACCATGGATTTGAAGATTTTTGTCAACATCGAAGTTTGAGCCACTTGTTCTAAGTCTTTTGTAATTCAAAGTGTGTTGTACTTGAGAAGATTTGTATCAACTTGTAACGTGATCATCAACAAAAGTACTTAAAGTGGACGTAGGCTATTCCCATAAGCCGAACCACTATAAAATTGCTGTTGTTTACTGCTTTTCTGCTATTACTTGCTTATAATTCTTTCCCGATCTATCGGGTGGTGCTTTCACAACTACACTTCACACACCGGGGTGTTAGCGTTCAAATTTAAGCGTTAACATTTTTGGTGCTTTCACTGAGAATTGAACTCAGGACAGCTGTCATCATTGCTTCGCAGAGATTTGAAGAAAGAATTTCCTTAAATACCAGAAGTATATCTGAGATTATGGCTCCTGGAAGGAAAAGTAGATCTATCAGATCTGGGAACATTCAAGAGGAAACCTCCGCTTCCCCTGTGCCTAATCTACCCACTCCGTCTGTTGGAGTTACAAAAGCGGAATTGGATGCTGTGATTCTAGGGCTAAACCAGCAGATAAACGCCCAAAATGCACAACTAGAGGCTCAAAGTGCCCAGAATGCTCTGATTCTGAATAAGTTGAACGACTTACTTGGGGCAAACAATCAACCGGCTGGTAATGAAAGGAACTATGCTGGCAACATTCATGATGTTAATGAAAGGAATGCTCCTGAAAGGCCTACTAGTCCCTTTGAGCAGGCAGTACCTGACGCCGGTGGATCTAGAACTCGGCATGATGAGGAATATCTTTCTGGAATGGTCCGGCAGATCATGAGAGAAAGTATGCAAAGAGTTGAAGATGAGAAGGAATGGGGTTTCACCCCAAGTAAAACTCCGTTTACTGAAAAAATCTTGAAGGCGGAATTTCCAAGGAAGTTTGTCCCTCCGACTATTCCAGCTTACAAAGGGACAAGTGATCCGAATGAGTTCTTGTATAAGTATGATTGGCACATGACGGGTGCCAGGGCCTCCGATGAAATAAAGTGCCGATATTTCCCCGTATACCTGGAAGGCGTGGCTTTACTGTGGTTCACCAAGTTACCAGTCCGATCTATCGATCAGTTTTCAGACTTGACCAGAAAATTCAAGGAGCAGTTTAGACTATATGCTTCGAAGGCCAAGGATATTATGTCACTATCGAGTTTAGAGCAGAATCCTGGTGAGTCTATCAGATCCTTCTTGAACCGCTTCAATATAGCACTGGCTGAGGTGGACAATGCTGAACCACGAATGATATTGACTTATCTGATGAAGGCTATCGATAAGTCAAGCGAATTTGGGAAATGGTTAAATATGAAGGAGCCAACCTCTCTCGAAAAGTTCTACAAAAAAGCAGACGAATTCATTCGCTTGGAAAGCCGTCCTTTACCAGTAAAGACAGTGTTGGAAAAAGCAGAAGACAACACTGTCGCTCCACGCAAGAATGAATCGGTGGGGCAAAAAAGGGAGAATAGTAATGGGAAGAAACAGGGTAATCTGAAGAAGCCCCGATCCTTCAAGCCATCAGAATATACTCCATTATCACATACACCGGAGCACATCTACCTGGCCACTAAAGATTCCGTCGATTTCCCTAAACCTATCCCTTTGAGAACTGGGAGAAAAGCCATACAAAGTGGGAAATTCTGCCGCTTCCACAATCAACCAGGTCATGAAACTGATGAATGCCGCCAGCTGAAAAATCTGATTGAAGAGTTGCTAAGAGAAAACAAGTTGCAGCAATTCGTGAAAAAGAATAGCAACAATCCTGCATCGTCGAGTCAGGGGCAGCGGGCTCCTGTTCATCAGCCTGGGGCAGGAGAGAAAGCTACGGGGCATGAATCTGGAAGGCCCGTTATCAATGTCATTTCAGGAGGACCTCACCCAGCTGGCAAAAGTTGGGGTGAGATGGAGTGATATTCCAGGGCTTTGAAATATGCTCCAGCCGAAGAAAACGTCTTTGTTCTAGAAGACACTACGCCCCTTAAACAACAGAAAACTTTCAGTGACGACATTATTTTCAGAGCCAGAGATTCCACAGGTATTGAAGCTCCTACTTTAGATCCCTTGGTCATCTCGGCTGGTATTGGACCAGCCATTGTCAGAAGAGTCCTCATTGACTGTGGAGCATCATGTAATATTCTCTTCAAGAAGACATTTGACCAGATGAAAATCCCTATGATCGATGTGCAAGCCTCATCACAGAAAATCGTTGGCTTCACTGGGGAGCCAAAGCAACCAGTAGGAACCATCGATCTGTTTGTAGAACTTGGGGAAGGAGAAAGGAAAGTGGTCCGAAAGCAAACCTTTGTGATCGTCGACGAATATTCTGCTTATAATGCTTTTCTTGGCCGTCCAACACTCGCAGCATTCAAAGCTATCCTAGCCCCGTGGTGCCTCACTATTAAATTTCCTACTGACAATGGAGTAGGAGTTATAAAAGGGGATCAAAATGCTGCGCGAGAATGCTATTGGACAGAGCTGCGAGAGTCAAGAAAAAGGGAAATGGGAAAGGATGCGGCAACTCCAGTCCGCATCAAGGAACCAGCTTTGTAGCAATTACAGAGCGGACCCTGCACTGGCGAGCACAGCGGGGCACGGAAAGAAATGGATCCCAGAAAAGCCAGTACAGGGGAGAATAAAGTAGTACCGGTGGAAACAACAGTTCCGGTACCTGTTGACCCAAAGGACCCAAATAAGGTGTTGAATGTGGGTTCACAGCTTAATGTTTCGATTCAGAATATCTTGATATCTTTCCTGAAGGCGAATTTGGATGTCTTTGCTTGGACTCATGCCGATATGTGTGGAATATCCCCGGAAGTTGCGGTACACGCTCTGAATATTGACCCAAAGTTTACGCCAGTTAAACAGAAAAGAAGAACCCAGGGTCCAGAAAGGTCAGCAGCATTAAAAGAAGAAGTTGATCGACTCATGGAAAATAACTTCATCAAAGAATCTACATATCCGAATTGGGTTTCAAATCCTGTGTTGGTCAAGAAAGCTAATGGGAAATGGAGAGTGTGCATCGATTTTTCTGATCTAAACAAGGCTTGCCCCAAAGATTGCTTCCCATTACCCAGGATCGATCAACTGGTAGACGGAACTGCGGGACATGAATTGTTATCCTTCATGGATGCCTACTCCGGTTATAACCAAATCATGATGCATGAGCCGGATCAGGAGGATACAAGCTTTATTACAGATATTGGGCTTTATTGCTACAGAGTTATGCCCTTCGGATTAAAAAACGCAGGGGCAACCTTCCAAAGACTTGTTAATGCTATGTTCAAACCGCAATTGGGCAAAACTATGGAAGTCTATGTCGACGACATGTTAGTAAAGTCCAGGAAAGCAGCGGATCACATTGAACACTTAGCAGAAATGTTCGCAGTCCTCCGTAAATACAAAATGAAGCTTAACCCCCTGAAATGTACATTTGGGGCCGAATCCGGAAAGTTCTTAGGTTTTATTGTCAGTGCTAGGGGCATAGAGGCTAGTCCAGCTCAAATTACTGCCTTGAAAGAAGTCAAAGCTCCTAGAACAAAGAAGGAATTGCAGAGTCTCAACGGAAAGATCGCCGCCCTGAGTCGGTTCATTTCCAAAGCTACTGATAAATGCATCCCATTCTTCGATGCCCTGA
Source organism: Allium cepa (assembly GCA_030765085.1). NCBI lineage: Eukaryota > Viridiplantae > Streptophyta > Magnoliopsida > Asparagales > Amaryllidaceae > Allium > Allium cepa. The sequence goes on along the minus strand of CM060943.1, from coordinate 945,970,584 downwards.
AAAAAGGAAAGAAGAACTTTGAATGGACTCCCGAATGCCAAAAAGCCTTTGAAGAGTTGATCCGTCATATGGAAACGCCTCCGATACTTTCTAGGCCAGGCAATGGTGAGGATCTTCTTATATACTTGGCAGTATCATCTCATGCTCTAAGTGCAGCGCTGATACGGGAAGACAAAAGGATTCAACATCCAGTTTACTATATCAGCAAAAGACTCACTGGGGCAGAGCTGAATTACTCCAAGTTGGAAAAACTCGCCTATTGCCTACTAGTTGCATCGAGGAAACTGAGGCAATATTTCCAAGCTCATCCTATCAAAGTACTCACTGATCAACCTCTGAAGCAAGTCCTGTTTCGCCCTGAAACTTCGGGTCGTCTTCTAAAATGGAACATTGAACTTAGTCAATATGACATCACCTATCACCCCCGAAAAGCAATCAACGGACAAGCTTTAGCTGATTTCATTGCAGAATTCACAGAGAAAGATAATGGTGAGGAAAAAGCGATCAATGATTCTCCAATCCAGTGGAAGATGTATGTTGATGGCGCAAGAAATGACTACTGTTCTGGAGCCGGAGTGGTACTTGAAACTCCTGAAGGTCGATCATTATGTTATGCACTAAGACTGGAATTCCCTTCAACAAACAATGAAGCAGAATATGAAGCTCTTATTGCAGGTCTGAAAATCGCTAAAGAGCTAAACATTCGAGCATTACAAATTTTCAGTGATTCTCAGCTTATTGTATGCCAAGTCAAGAAGGAATTTCAAGCGAAAGGTGGAAACCTGCCTTCCTACTTGTCAAAGGCTTGGGAACTCCTATATGAACTCGATCACTATTCAATAAGCCACATTCCTCGGGAAGAGAATATGAAGGCAGATTCCCTCGCAAAGTATTCAAGTTCTGGTGAAGCTCAACTATTGGGATTGGTCCCTGTAGAAGTCCTTTCAGCGCCAAGTATAGACGAGATGGATATAGACTGGATTATGAATGTATCTCAAGAACAAGAGTCATGGATGACTCCAATACTGGATTACCTACTCAGGGGTTCTCTGCCAGAAAACTCGATAGAAAGACGAAAGCTTCTAAGAAAGGCCTCTCGCTATGTAATTCAGGATGGCCGATTATACAGACGGGGATTCTCAATGCCATTGCTTCGATGTGTATCCCGGGAAGAGTCCAAAACAATCCTAGCTGAAGTGCATGGAGGAGAATGCGGTGATCATTCAGGTGGTCAAACACTAGCAAAGAAAATTCTCCGATACGGATATTTTTGGCCAGAAATTAATCGGGATGCCGCAAATTACTCCCGAAAATGTGACAAGTGCCAAAGATATGCCAAAATTCCTAGAGCACCTTCTACCGAACTCACACAGATGGTCAGTCCATGGCCATTTGCAATTTGGGGAATGGATCTCATTGGGCCGCTACCAACTGCTAAATCAGGGATTAAATATGCTATTGTTGCAGTTGATTATTTTACTAATTGGGCTGAAGCTGAACCATTGGCTACGATCACTTCAAAGAAAATGATAAGCTTTGTGACCAAGAATATCATTTGCAGATACGGTGTGCCTCAGAAAATAATCACAGACAATGGAACTCAGTTTGAAAGCGAGGAATTCCAGGATTTTTGCAAGCGATTCAAAATCCAGAAAAGCTTTTCGGCAGTAGCTCATCCGCAGGCAAACGGGCAAGTGGAAGCAGTGAACAAGATCATCAAATCAACCGTCAAAAAGCAACTCGAAAGAGCAAAAGGTGGTTGGGTCGATAAACTACCACTTGCACTATGGGCATACAGAACTACTCACAAAACTGCAACTGGGCATACTCCTTTTGCGTTAGCATACGGATCGGAAGCAATGATCCCGGTTGAAGCAGAGGTCCCTTCACACAGAAGAATCCATTTCAATCAAGCAGAAAATGAAAAGCTGCAACTTGAAGCGCTGGATCTCCTTGATGAAAAAAGAAATGAAGCTAACCTCAGAGTTGCAGCTCATCAGCAAAGGATAGCCAGACATTACAATTCCAAAGTTCGTCAACGCAGCTTTGAAATTGGAGATCTAGTCGTGAAAAGAATTATGACCGCGACAGGTGTATTTGGGCCAAATTGGGAAGGACCATATGTAATAGGTCAGAAGCTTCTTGACGGCACATTCAAGCTCACCACTGTTGATGGAGATCAAATTCCAAGGGCATGGAACAGCAACCACTTGCGTCCATACTTTACTTGAAAATTTTGTTGAAAAATTGTAAAAAGAATTATGAATGTATGATTCTTGTAATTGAAAGCAATTGTGAAACTGATGCAAGTAAATAATGAAAGAATATAAAGTGGATGTAGGCCCAATTTCATGGCCGAACCACTATAAATCTTGTGTGCCTTATTATCATTATATGTTTGCTTTGTTTTCGATATAAAAATACATAAAATGTATTGCTAAAATGTCGATTTAAATTTTTGCAGACAATGGAAATAAAACTTGCGCATAATAAGACCGAGCGATTCTCACCATCATTCAACAAACAAATTTCAAGTCACAAAGACCCCGAATTCAAATCCTAGATAGGAAATACTTCAATTGAACGGCTAATGATTTCGATAGAAACGAGCCCTTGCTGATAAATTGAGATTGTTTGAACAAACAAACATCCAATTAGGAAGCTAGTGCCCGTTCTCACGAACTTGCCTGGCAATGAAGTACACTTCCTTGGATTAAACAAGCCACTTGTGAGAGAAAGGGGAATGAAAACTTGAAAAGAAAAAAAAGAGGATCGCTGAAAAGGCATAAGCAAGTGAACAGAGGAACAACCAAAGCTACCATCAGCGGCACAAGTCCTCTTCGGAGGCGCAACTCTTCGGAGGATAAAAGACCTCTAATGGGTCATACGCCACAAAAAAGAAAGTTCTCTACTCAACAAAAAAGATTGGAGGAGTCATGACCCTCCAACCATGAGAGAGTAACTTCCAGGCGATGAAAACCCTCTTTGAGGCACATTTCACCAGGAGTTGAAGTGTTATAACCGCTCTTCGGAATTTCACTTCACCAGAGTTGAAATGTAAACAAAATAAAAGCCCTCTTCGGAGGCCCATTTCACCAGGAGTTGAAGTGTTATAACCGCTCTTCGGGATTTCACTTCACCAGAGTTGAAATGTAAACAAAATAAAAGCCCTCTTCGGAGGCACATTTCGCCAGGAGTTGAAGTGTAGCAACCGCTCTTCGGAATTTCACTTCACCAAAGTTGAAATGCAAAAACAAAGACCTTCTTGAAAGCCCACGTTTCACCAAGATTGAAATAAAACTTCCAAGTGTTGAAGCGTGAAAAGGCTTTCTTCGAAGGCACAACTCTTTGGGGGTACACGTTTCACCGAGATTGAAATAAAACTTCCAAGTGTTGAAACGTAAAAAATCCCTCCTTAGAGGTACGACCCCCTCCCGGGGACACAATCAAGGAAAAAGACCTCTTTGGAAGCACACGTTTCACCGAGATTGAAATAAAACTTCCAAGTGTTGAAACGTGAAAAGGCTTTCTTCGAAGGCACAACTCTTTGGGGGTACACGTTTCACCGAGATTGAAATAAAACTTCCAAGTGTTGAAACGTGAAAAATCCCTCCTCAGAGGTACAATTTTGTATAAAAAAAAAATCCTCATCAAAAGCGTACTTTAACTTTCAAATGGAAAATGATCGTAAAAAGAAAAGAAGTTAAAGTACCCTTCAGAGGTCCGCTTTACCACATAGAGGAATTCACTTGGTAAAATATGCACATAAGCAAAAGAGAAAAGTGATTTCTTCGAACGACAAAGCGTAAAAACTTATACGAAGGGAGTTGTACTCAATAAAAATTTTCTTTAAAGAATAAAATAATTATTCTTTAACAAATAAGAGTGCAAGTCCCCTCGAAGTATAAAATATTGCAACAAGCTTAAGGTATGGGGGCAACATGGTATAGTAGTATAGCTGCCTCAGTAAAGTAATACTCAAGCAACATACCATAAGCCCGCCGCAATACTATATAAACAAACTTGTGCAAAAATAAATAGTAAATGCATTCTCAAATTCAAACAGAAGTTTGTACAAACGAAGAATCATTTTATTCAACTATAATGCAGATACAGGTTTCAAAATAAAAGCGGGGGCTGGTACCCGCACAACTCTCGGCCAGTTCATACAAAAGGCAAAAAGCTAAAATCTTCACTTCTTCTTCCCTCCTTTGGACCCTTTACTCGGTCGAATAACCAGCTTTCCAGGTCGGCCAGTGGGTATAAGGGAAGTGGGAGAGGCAGGTGTAACCGGTTCAACTTCCGGCTCCTCTTCAGTGGCGGTGATTTTCTTCCCCCTCCTCTTTGATGTCCCACGCTTCTCTCTCCTTTGTGAGGAAGACTCACTCCCCGGAGTGACAAGTTTTGATAGAACAATGTCGTCAGAAGGAGTCCGTTCCGGGGAAATGTCACCTCCCTCAGGTCTCTCATCTTTCTGCTCTTGCGAAGCGATGGGATCATCCAAGCCGTGAAGAGCCTCTATTTGTTCCTCCTGTGATCCAGGTTGCGAGGCAGAAGGAGGCACCGCCTGAAGAGATGAAGGAAGGATGACCGGAGGAGTAGAAGTTTGAGCAGTGCTTGGTACTTTCTCTACAGAAGAAAAAAGGTTAAAGTCAGTAAAAAGAGGAGATGAGGGTTCACCAATGAAGTCAGTAAAGAGAGGAGATGAAGGCTCGTCAAGGTTGAGAAAATAGCCAAGGAGCTCGTGAAACTCATGTGAAATAAATGAGTAACCAGCTTGAGCAGAATTGACAGTAGCGAGATTAACAGTGAAGTTACCTGGAGAAGCTGGTTTCCTGATATCGACTTCATAAGCTTGCGCATCAGCGCTCTCTTCACCCTCGTCTCCACCTTGTGTGCTTGTAATATCAGCGGTAACTTTGGTGGGAGAAGCGAGATGGGAACTGGAACCAATAATGTCGACTTCAGACGAAGAAGGTGGCTGGACTAGAGTAGTTGAAGTGGTTTTCCCCAGCTGGTCCCCTTCCGTCACTTCGGTTCTTAGTTTGGCAAGTTGTTCCTTTCCCCTGGCGAGAGCAGCGCGAGCGTCTTCATCAAAATAATGCCTTTCCAGGGCTGGCTCGTCATAACCAGCACCTTCAGCACCAAGCATATCGAGGGCGGCCTCCCACACTTCAGCTAAAGTGATCTCATACTTGGGACCAAGAAAGGCGAGGCTTCCACGCCCCAAGACGCTATGCAAGTAGAAGTCGAATAATGTTGAGCCAAAGCTGTTTTTGGTCGCCTCATGAGATTCTTCGGCTGCGATTTTGCCGGCGACACCCTCATCGCGCTCCCTTTCAGTTCTGGCAAGCTGAAGCTTAAGCATTTGTATCTCCGCCTCCTGGGAGTTGTTTTTCTTTCGAAGCTCAGCAATATCAGAGACATTGCCTTCACTGATTCTTTTTTGTGCCTCGAGCCTATCTTCGGCATCCCTCTGACTGGCATGAGCATCTCTAACTTGTCTGAGAAGCACTTCTTCTTTTTGAGAGTATGAAGTAGAAGAAGCAGCAAGCTCATCTTTCAACTTCTCAACCTTTGCTTCGAGCTCCTCGTTGTAGGAAGTAATGCTCCTCATTTCAGTGTCGTGCTGCTCAAGGACCTTTTGCCACTTAGCCTTATCATTTTCCATGGTGAGCATGGCCTCTAAGTTGGCACGGTTAACTCTTTGAAGCTCATCAACAAGCTTCTGCCAGTTTGACATCCTCTCGATATCGAGCTTGACTGCATCAAGATTGCGCAACATAGCAGACTTGTCGATAGGGACCAAGTCTAGGTCGAATCTCACACCCTTTAAGCACCATTGTGGAAAACGGCTTTGTAAAGTGGCTGGGCCAGGTCCCACTTGAAATTTAGGCCTTCTTATTATTGTCTGGATGCCCTCCTTTCCAAGAGCAGGAGAGTCGGAAGTAATGTCAAGAGGGGCAGGGGCAGTAGGCTTTTCGGGAATAGTGGAAGTATGTCTCTCACCATGTCGGGCTCGTTTGCCTGAATCTTCAGTTACATGACCTTTTCCTCGGTCGTCGTAAGATTTCCTTTTGTGAGAGTCGTCACTCCTTGGCAGAGAATCATGGTGCTCATCCCTATCCCTTCTGTCATAACGCTCTTCTGCATCCCTCCTTTCACGAGCCTTTCGAGCAGCCCTCTCTTCGTCAGACTCTCTATAGGAGGGAAAGTAACGCCGATAATCATATTGACCACGCCCCCCGTAGCGTTGGAAATCCTGATAATACGATCCACCGCGTGTCATTGAAGAATCTGAAATAAGAAAAGATAAGCTTTAGAAATCTCTAAAGTATAAGAAGATAAGTGCATAAATGTGCTGGAAAATCCTTAGTTGTGTGTGAAGTGCAAGCTACTCGCGTTGGACTAACGAACCACTCCTCTGTTGGGGGGAAGTGATAGATTTCACTGTTGATGACAATTCTTGAGATGAAGGAGTTAGAGTCTGTTGGAGGGCAGATGTTGCTTCAATCGTCGGAGGTATAGCTTTACCATGAGCAGGGTCTTCTTTAAAGAGCTCTTGGGAAGTAATAATTATGTCACTTAAATCCCCAAAGACGTCATCACCGGCATGCCCAACCTGATTCCCTCCATTATCTCCTTTGTCAGCACTCTCCCTGGTTTGGGAAAGGGGCTCCTCTTCTTCTTCAATAATGGGAGCAAGTGCGGGCTTTTCGGAGGGTCCCGTATCGTCTCTGGGAGTAGAGCACTTTACTAATAAGGTTTCTGCAGAAATTTCTCCTCGTATGTGCTCTTTAGTGGAGATCGGAAGATCAGGAGTTTTCACCGGAGAGTCAGGAACCTCCGTTGGAGCTTCACGAGGCCGAGTAAAGCGAGAGAGATGGAGGAGTCCGTATTGATGTAAAAGTTCATCGTTTAGCAGAAACTTTATGCTCCTCTCTTCTACCGGCACGGCATTTAATCTTTCAAAAATTTGCTTAAGACTTGGGTCCCTAGCAGGGGGTGGAAGTGCTAAAAACAGGAAAAGAATGAAATTAGCAGCTGAGAGTTCAGATCTCGAGAAAGTTTCAAAACGGAAAAAGTAGAGACAGGAAATCTTACTTCCCACTCTCCAGATGGCATAAAACACTGGAGGGCAGCGAACAAAGAAAAACTGATTCAAAAATCCGTGAGCGCTTTTGGAGAGATCAGTAATAAGTTTGCGATTTCGAGCGCTTCTTACAACCACGATGGAGGGATGGTCTTTAATTTTCGTGAATGAGCAAAAATAGCAGATCTCCTCGAAGCTTGGTAACCGATCCAAAACTCTCCCGAATAGAACACATAACCCCATCAGAATGGCGTAGCCATTGGGGTGTAATTGGAATGGAGAGATAGACAACCGAAGCAGGAACTGTTGGAGAAAGTCGTTAAAAGGAGGAATCGCCCCACTTAAGCACATTTGGCGATTGACTGCAACAAAGCCGTAGGGAGGATTGTCAGCAGTGTCATTTGGCCCCGGAAATAAGATGTCAGCATCATCAATGCCAAACTGGACGCGCAGTTGGTTAAATACCCGCTGATTCAAAGTTGTGGATGTTCTCTCCGGAGGGTTGTCTATAGGGATGGCTACTGGAAAGACATCTTCAACCTGGCCCATCGGCTCTTCTTGATGAGAGGTCATTCTACACAAGCAACTGGATGTTCAAATGCGAAGGTGCACGTTTCCTAAAAAGTGTGAAGTGTCGTGCAAAGCTAATAAAAAATAATAATAACAAGTAAAGATAACTGGAATTAAACTGGTTGACGATTGATTGACTATGGTAATTTCGGAACTTGTTATTTAAAGCTCAAGCATAATATTAATGCGGGCTGGTCAGTTTCAATTGACTAATCCAGTGCTGCTTTAATATTCCACTTGAAATCGGTAGCACTTCGTTCACACGATTTATTTAAGTTAATCATCTATCATTAACTAATCTGTCGTTCGATGTGGGAAATCAATGACAGTATATTCGTCCCAGTTTTCTGTGAATGTTGTATTAACAGATTATTAGCTTACAAGTTGAAGTAATTTGTAAAAGAATGCAGCAAAGATCAAAAGTTCAAAGTTCAAGCAAAATTTACAAGTGTTAAGTTGTCAACGACTCAAGAATTCTTTGTACGGGTTAAGCTAAGTCATTGGTTATTTGGATGACTCGGCTACGACCTAAGGAAAGTGAGGCAAGTTAAGTTAGGTTGTTCCAACTCTAAATCGCTGATGTTATAAGTCGGCAGTACTATGAGTCGTAAGTCAAAGAACAGGGGGAAGGCTCCATATCGAAGCAACAAGAAACCTTCTAAGTTCTAACTCGGTTACGACTCATGGCTTGAGTCGTAAAACTTGCTAGGTCGGATTAAAAGTCGTGTAGCATGGAAGCTGCTGAGTCGTACACGGCTTATGGTTTAAGTCGTGTACCGTTTAAAGGATGAGTCACGGGAAAGTAGCAAGTGCTGAGTCGTTCACAGTTTATGGTTTGAATCATTCACGGCCTATGGCTTAAGTCGTTCACGACTTATAACTTGAGTCGTCTGTGGTTTATGGCTAAAAGCATTGAGTCGTGTACGGTTGAGATTGCAAGGTATTTCAGAATCAGTGGACAAAAAGCAAAACCAACAAAGTCGTGAGATCCTAAGTCATTTCCTCAACCAGTCAACTCCTTTCTAACCCGTTAACCTGTTAAGAACTTCCTCATCTCCTCCGAACCCACGGGCCAGTCAAATCAAGACATTGTAATTCATCATCTTCTCCTCACATCATCAGAAAGCACCCAAAAAACCAATTCGAATCGCTTCAAGTGTACGGCGAATCAAACGCGATGTTGTAATCTAAAGGATCACAACAACAACGTAGCCAACAATGGTCAGAATCGTTCACAACTCAATTCAAAGCCCGAGTACGACGTACGACGGTGATTTGGGAACAAGAAGCGAAAATTTATGCCTTAGCGATGGTCATGGTTGGATTGAAGTTCAGAATGACTTACGCGATGTGGAGGAAAGGATGGATTAATGATCAGTAAGCTCAGATTTGCTTTTGAGAGGTTGGAGAGTCTCTAATGGCGGATGCGTCTGTGAGATAAGAAGTGGGAGAGGAGAAACGACTCAAGCGTTTTTATATCTGGAGACATTGGAACTTGAATCGGCACGGGTTATGATGAGTCGAAGCGCACGACTTACGGCTTAAGACGTGTGCTTCGAGGGGCAAGTGTTAATCCCGTTTCACCAACGAGTTAAAGAGTCTACGAGATAAGAGCCCACAAGGTAAGATCTATGAGTTGAGGAGCCTGCGACCTAAGAACTACGACTCAGGAAGCTTACGACCTACGACTTAAGGCAGCAAACAGTTCTAGAAGGACTTACGAGTTAAGTAGTCTCCGACTTAAGGCCTCCACGGTTTAAGGCTTTTACGAGTTAAGGAACCTTACGAGTTAAGCAGTCTCCGACTTAAGGCCTCCACGGTTTAAGGCTTTTACGAGTTAAGGAACCTTACGAGTTAAGGATGGCACGACTTAAGGAGATGAACGACCTACGACCTAAAACATGTTGCGACCTAACAATGGCTACGGTTGAACGGCCTAAGGAAAGCTATGCGACCTAAAGGAGTAACGACTCAAAACATTGGAAGGAAGGGTCAACAACACATAAGTCGTTGACGACTTACGACTTATGATGAGTCGTGTACGACTCATGCTAGCACGAAGGAAGTCATGTTTGGTTAACTCGGGAACGACTTATCACTTGTATCGTTCATTCGAACAGGAGCATAACATTGGACCAAGCCGAGAGTCAAATCCAGTAGGTCGGCCGCGACCTACCATGAACCGCTAACAAGCCCGCGACTTATCATATGAGACAATTCACCATGACTCTTCCACGACCTAAGGTCACTAAGTCGTAGTCCACTGCTATGATGTCCATACTAAAAAAGGATGACTCGTGAACGGGTTAGAACTTGTGCTATATTCAGAAGACCGAAGGCGAGTTTGAGCTCAACATGGTGAGTCGTCCACGACCCAACCTGACTCGGCCACGAGTAACCCATGAGTCGGGTACGACTCACGACTTAAGACCGAAAACCCCTATAAATACACGACCATTTCCAACATGAAGGGGACTTTTGGTCAATCAATTTCAAGCACCATTACTCTGCCGAATTCCAGACTACTTCAACACTTAAAGCTTTGGAGATTCAAAGAACGTCTAAAAGAACTTCATGAAGAAATCATCTACATCCACCATGGATTTGAAGATTTTTGTCAACATCGAAGTTTGAGCCACTTGTTCTAAGTCTTTTGTAATTCAAAGTGTGTTGTACTTGAGAAGATTTGTATCAACTTGTAACGTGATCATCAATAAAAGTACTTAAAGTGGACGTAGGCTATTCCCATAAGCCGAACCACTATAAAATTGCTGTTGTTTACTGCTTTTCTGCTATTACTTGCTTATAATTCTTTCCCGATCTATCGGGTGGTGCTTTCACAACTACACTTCACACACCGGGGTGTTAGCGTTCAAATTTAAGCGTTAACAGTTAGTAAAGCAGATAGTGAGAACATGTGGTATGAGACAAACGTTAATAGATTTCGGTTTCCTATCCGAAAGTCTGTGACACATTCGTCTAGGAGATGTATTTGCTTGTCCTAGACCTTCGGGTCATTTGTCCTTTGGGATATTTGTCTAAGAGATGTATTTGTCCATTGTGACATATTTGTCTTTTGGGTTGTTTGTCTAAGAGACGTAATTGTCCTTCGAGATGTTGTCCTTCGGGACGTTTGTCTATGGGACATGGTGCCTTATTTGAGATAGAGCAGTACTTGACAAGATTCGGCCATTTGCACGTGCAAATTTTTAAGATGTTTTCATTGATGTTTGGGATATTATATAACGTACATATACATTTATTTTTTGAAAACCCGGAAGAAACCGACGGACTGGTAAACTCCTGAGGAGGGTATAGTAAACCTGTCCGCTGATCCAAGCCCCCATACCCCCGGGTAAATTTATATAGGATAGGGAAGCGCATGGTAGGAATCGAACCTGCGTCTTTTTACCAGAACCCAAGCCTCCTTTCCACTGCGCCACACCCGCGGACTATATATATATATATCTATGTATGTATGTATGTATGTGTGTGTGTGTATATACGGTAATTACCTTATTGGAATTTTAACTCTTTTGAGTTCTATCTTTGAGATTTGAGTTGCCTACATTGGCGTTATTTGAGATTTGCCTTTTGGCTCTTATTGGGATTTATATTCACCTATTTGGAGATATATGTATTGCCTTTGTGGCATATTTAGAGATGGTGATCTCTTTGGAAATGCTTTTAGCTTTGCCGGGATGGCGGGTATGGGATTTCTCCTTTTTAGGTGTTATGATTTTCCCTGAACCTTTTTTGATGATTTGTGACATGACAATGATATGAGGCTTATTATATTAAGCATTTAGTGGATGCTGATTTATCTCATTGAGATTATGTACTCATGCTAGTGATACAACATCATTTGTAGTAAGCATACTTATACTTAGAATAGTTTCTTCTCTTTTGAGAAGAATATCACCCTTATCCTTATACTCGTATTATCGTTTATCCATATTTACTAATTGTTATAGGTAGACTAACCCGTGTATTTTATACTCGGGTCAGACCGAGGTGTTTTAGTTACGTACCCGTTGGACTTAGTCTTTCTACTTCCACTTGGATATTTTGCCATTGCCTTTTTGACATAGCTTTTTGTCCGGACTTTGTTATGTATATTTTTGATTCATTGTATATTGCATCGTCGTTATACCACTTATGTGTAACATTTGTATTACACTAGGGATGTATTTGTATATATATATATATGTATATATCTGTTGTTTGCTGATCTGTGATGTCATATGTACTTTGTTCTGATAGAGCTGTAGCCACCTATAGTTTTTATTAACCATTTATTGGATTTGTCGATGTACTTGAGATAGAGAGAAAAAATTAGAGCATTTATCGACGTATTTAATAGATGCTTAAGACAAAGCTATAGATGGTCGCTCTTAACCCGCCCTATTCTCCACGTTAGCAAATAGTATTAACTAGTAATACTTTTTGTTAATATGGGTCTCGAGTTAGGGCATCTTAATCAATTATTCTCTTTTTAAAAACAACTCATCTTCTAGATAAAATGTATTTTTCAACTTCAATACAACACATCTAATATTCATAAATCTCTCTCGATTTATCACTAATTTATTCATGTTCCATTTCGTTAATCCCTCCTTTCACATTTCTAAAAACAAATCTATCATTTAATTTTAAGCCAATTTACCCATCTCTTTGTAAATTGTAACGACTTGTAAATTTTGATAATTAATTCCTTAGTTTAATATGATTTTGTAATTAAATTAGAAAGAAGTAAAAACTTTATAATTTATAAGAAGTGAATGTTAAAAATGAAATGTAGCATTGGTAATTAAAACTAATTATAGACAATTGGAGTGAAATCCTAATAATGAAATAGTGTAGATTATTGCATTTGGTTGTAGAATTAAAAATAAGCAAATAAAATTAAGTATTGAATAAATTAATGAAATAACACATTGTTAATAGTAATTGAATGTAAACTAAGGTAATAATCTTAAAGCAGGTTAATAAATTATTTGTCTAGTGCAATCCCAATTAACTGAAACCATTGTAAGGTTATAATTAATGGTAGTTAGTAAATTGGAGAATAAATTTAAAGTTATATTAATTGATTGAAATTAAAATTTTAAACATTGAAATTAGTGGAATATCCAACGATAGATCAACATGGAATTTTTTTAAGGGATTCCAAATTTACCCAGCAATCCAGAATGATAAAATTTGTAAATAATTAACTTGAAATGAAAAAGTGATTTAATTAATTAATTATTAATTTATTTAATTAATTGGAAAATAGACATTTTGGCCACTGAATCGGATTTCGACGAACCCAGTTTCGACGAATCCGTAACGTTGAATTATTATACGATTTCAATTTTCGTAACGTTCGGTCTTGTCCTTCGATCGTACGGACCCAAAACGCCTAGAAATAAATTAAATTGAAATCAATTGAAATCAATTTGAAATAAACTGATTTTAACGTAACTTCTTCATACGATGGAATTTGGACTTGAAATTTGTTCCATTGCGTTTAAAATATTTTAAAACATCTATTTTGATATATGGGTTGACCAATTTTCGCTTCGGAGTTGAAACGAGCTTTTCGGGTTGTTGTCATTCAATTTTCCAAACCAATCAAGCCCATTTGTTTTTATTGTGTTCTGCCTATATATTTGTCGCTATAAACCCTAATAGTCTTTCTATTTCCCATTTCTGTACGTATAAAATTTTTGGTTGATCCTCTTTCTCAATGGCAGAAAAACACTAAATTCCCAATTGCAAATTTCATAATCAAACTCAAATCAAAATTTTAAACTCCACGAATGATATCGAATTATATATCGATCTGATGCTCACGACGAGAGCATCTCAGATCTTAAATTCGTTTTTGGATTCGAATCATCATTTGTCCTGAAATCAAGGATTTTGTTTCGGTAATCCGTAGTTGGTGGTTCGTTTTGACGGAGGATCTACGACAAGGCAACGCTCAAATGGTACAGCCCCATGGAGGGAGTCAAATAGAGTTCATCCATACGGTTCACTTGCATCATTGGTCATGGGATTCACGGTGGCGGAGCATGGAAAGTCATGACACTGGGTCATTTTCTTGTGAGGCTGGAGACACGCATGGGTATGGTAGTGGCTTCTCGGTGTGATCGGCACGATGGCGTGCTCCGATGTGGTGGTCGTCGCTAGTGGAAATGGTGAAAACTGGCCAAGGGGTAGCGGCTGGGTCGGGTCTCATGCTCGAGACTCTAGGGTTGCGCATGTGCATGTTTCTGATGGTGATGACGTGTAAGGGTTTTACTTATTTTATTTATTTTCATAATTAAATACTTATAACTTCTAATTATAATAACTTTGGCATACGAGCTCAGATTGGGACGAGGTTTTTTGTGCTACGATCATATTCAGATTCCGGAAATTTTGATGCTTGTTTGGATGAATTCTGAGATTGTTAAATTTTTGGGTTTAAATTGGATTTAAATTAAATTTAAATTCAAAAAGTGAGTGTTTTAACACACTCACAACTTCTAAAATTTCTTATGTTTGTTAAATTTATTTATGATGTGATTAGAAATTTATTTAGGACTGTTTGGCATATTTTGAACCATCATCTCAGTTAAATTGAATTTATTTGAGTTAAACTATTATTAAATTTATTATTGCATATAAACTGCTATTTAAATTGTTATTTAATTTGTCATCGAATATAAATTGCCAGTAAATACTTGTTATTTATTATCTATTCTATATTGAGGTTATTGATTGAATTGGATGATGATTGTGATAAATGTTTGATGATTGATATTGGATGAATGGATGTTATATTTTATGTTGTTATGAACGACAAGTTGTTATGGATTTCTATTTAATTCGGGCATGCAGTTTGAAATGATATACAACCATATTTTAATTTTAAATTGTAGATTGAAATGATAAGTATCTGTTTCACTTGACCATAGGATATAAAATTTTATACAGACACTGTCGGTCCATATATAAATTTTTCGAAAATGATTTCTTTGGTTTTCGAAAGAAATATGTGGTTTAATAAATATTGTTTTTTGATATTATATAAACATTATTTTTATATATAGTTAAATTTCTTGAATTTAAGCTATGTATAAATTTATAATAAATAATAATAACAAGTTTAATAATAGAGTTTGATTTTATTATAATATAATATGGTTAATTATTTAAATTTTATTTTAATATAGAATGTATAATGATTTAACTAAATTAAGGTAGGGAGATAAATTAGAGATTTACTTGAAATTGAATTTATTTAAGAACTAAACTCAAATAAGTTGATGTGAAATTCATCAAATTTGAAATTTTAGAAGGTATGATTCTTATAACTTGATTTTTATTTAAGTTGAATTAAATGAATATTTCAAGTAAATAGATTGAAGGAAACATTTAGCTATCCGAAATTTGAGTTTTATTTAAATGATAATGGATTTACTATGTAAATTATTTCAAAACTAAATAATAGAAAATTTAATTATTGAATCGTAATTACCAAACTTAGTTTTGAATTTGTTGAATACTTGAAGTTTGAAATGTTTTTCATTCAAATGTTTTATTCTGTAGCATTCCCAAAATTTTATCAATTTAGAATTTAGGAATCAATGTGAATTTTAGAATAAATTCTGAAATTAATTTGAATTTTTCAAAATAAATGAAATAATTATTGAATTATATATATATAAGATTGTAAAATAGCATTCAATTTAAGAATTCAAAGATGAAAATATTTTAAAAACCATTTGAATTTAAATTATATAAGTATATATATAAATGGATTATAATTCAAATTTGAATTTGAATTTGAATTTGAATTGAAAATTTAACTAAATGTCTTATAGAAAATAATTTGCATTAAAAATAATAAATATGTAATTTATTTAATGTAAAAGTTTGTTGAAACATTTCTTCTTTTAAATTTATATATATAAATAATAGGAAATGTATTTATAAAATAAGAAGAAAATTAAAAAAAAAGAATAAATATTTTCTCATGCAAAAGCACAAGTGTAACATTATAATGCGAAAACTTACAAGTGTAAAGATGTAAATTATGAAAATGGACAAGTGTCATTTTATTTCTTCTTTGAGGAATTTTTTTTAATAAAATAGAAAAAACAAAATTTTATGAACCGTTACCTCCTCTTTCTTTTCTCTTTTAGCATTATTTTCAAAAGGACAAAAGTATGTAAACTTTCAAAAAAAGGAAAAATCAAAAAAGCAAGCTCGAAAAGAAAGCCTGTAAGCTTCCTCAAAACCAGAATGAAATCATCAACCAGACCGAGAAAAAATCAAATTAGAAGATCAAAAGGAATACAAACTTTCGTTTCTTCACAAATCTGTAGCCTGCAACGCTGCAATGTCAACCCAGAAATCAAGTAAAACTCAAAGCTTTGCAGCAAATTGAAAGCAAAATCAAAAAGCAGTTTCCAATGTTAAACCAATGAAGATTTCAACTCGGTAATTTAACAAACTTTAACTCAGCAGATTCAAGTTTCAACATCAATAAAAATAAATCAAACAGTTCCCAGTTCAAATTATCTTCCAGACATCTACTCCATTCTCAAATTCATGGTGAGTAAACAAAATTTTAAGAGTTGAATATGGGTTGATGCTTGTGCTAAATGATAAAAATATGGTGAAAGAAAAGTTTGCACGTATTTTATATAAAAATCTTATGTGTGCATGTCAGAGAACAAACAGTTCTCTGCTCTAAACATTTCCAGGTTTCAAACCCAGTTAAAATTTCAATACTCATTCTTTGATCTTTTATTTAACTTGATGCCTGAAGAAAATAGGTAGTGTTTAGCAAGATCTTAATCCTAGAATAATTTTAAAAATTACAAAATTAAAAAGAATTTCTGGAAGATAAGAAAATATAGCAAAGTTAATTTTTATCAAAAATTCAATGGATAAAGACTTGAGTTTTAACTACTTGATCATGTTCATCTTCGCAAACAATGATTTTTAATGAGAAATTCATAATTTTTAACTTAGTTAATTTTGGGAATTTGGAAGATGAATGCAAAATGAGTTTTGGGAAATTCATGGTGATCAAGGAAGATGTAGACCTCGAGATCGAGGTTTTTGCTTCGTGGAAGATCAGGTATTAAGAAAAAAACACTAGGAGAGGTTATCATTCACCGTGGTGATGACACAGCAGTGATCTTGGGTTCGATACCCTGGCTTGGTCTATTGGGTTTATGAAGCATGTTCGCCGACGTGGGTGAAGTAGAGGCTATCGGTGGTGGGGGAATTGGGAGAGGCATTTCTAACGAAGCTTCGGAGGCGACCACATGGCCTATGATGGCCTGACGCGATGGTGTAGGTTGATTGTGTGACTGTGGTTCTTGCTCCAGTTTGGGTTCGGTAACAAATTTTCGAATTCGACATGGGTTCACATTTCTGGGTGGTTTGATGGATCGTGCAGGTAATCGTCGACTTGAGATGGTCGTAGCCTTGACCAGAGGCGATCAGAACGGTGTGCAACGTGCACATGTCCTTGTCCTTGTTTGTGTCAGTTGCTTTTTTATGGAAGGATAGGTGTTAGACTCGAAGTTACACTCGGGATTCAAGGATGATGGCTCGAAGCTGGGGTCGAGTAATTCTAGCTATACATCGGGATGCTTTTTAAACTTATAGAAAATTTAAAAAAACTGAAGCCATCGGGTTGATTTTGGGAAAACTCGAAGCGAGTAAGAAATAGTCTCGGGTGTCACTCGAAGTAGCTCTAGGGTGAACACATTTTGTAACATTCACGATTTTTCGACTTTCGAAAATCGAACATTAATACGTCCACTGTATCAACTGCAGAGCAATTGAAGGCCGAAAAACCGAATTGTTAGGGTTAAAGAAGAAGACAAAGATAGAAGAAGTAAGAAAGAAGAAGCAACAGAACAATATCAGAATCTCACAATCGCAACGGAACAACATATAATATATCAATGAATAATTTTGAAAATAAAGAATCATATCTGTTATTACATTACATCATATTACATTTCATTATCAGAGTTTACAACAACAAATAATGGAAAAGAAATACTATATACTAGTTGATACGCCATGCCATTCAACTTGCTTACCCAGTAATCTACAACAACTCCTGAATTCCAGAATGTCCTGATAGCCGGACTCTAGACTGCCCATGTAGAAATTGGTGGGCACCTAGTGTTTTGGAAGGGAACAATAAACTCCTAGTCAGCCATGGGACTGGTGTGAGAACTTAAAACAGTATATCTTTACAAACAAAAAAGGAAATATTTTAAAATAGATCCGTGATGTTTTTGGAAAATGAAACTACCATAAGGCCTCCCGCACACACACACAATGCAAATGCAGAATCGTAGGAGATTTCTCCTTATGATAGTCAAACATGATTGATATGCAGAAAATTTTCTTTGATATTATTACTATAAGTGCAAAGTGTAGGAAGACATTTCGAAAGTATAACATAATTCTTAGCCAACATATGACCATTATTGTATGCCTACTATAGCTACCACGTTCAATAGTAGATTACCGCCACGTTCCATAGCAGGTTATACAACTAAAACCTTACAAAGCTCGTACTATTTCTTTGGATTTCCAACAAATAGTCAGGCCAAGGAACTTCCCATTGCCACAAGGGTACAACTCTGGAAAGACGCCCCAAGAACCTAACCGGATCTCTGCCAACACAAGGTCGGGTTACCCCTAGCTGGGTAACAACTAACACGAGTATGCCATCCTCCGATCGTAACCAACCTTTATCCCGGGATTCACCATCAACAACAAAGAAATAAATTTGCAGCAACCACATAGGTTAAGTATCAGGGCTCCATACCATAATACCACCTCTTTCTAGTAGGAAATAAACATACCCTATGGGGGCACGATCCCTAAATAACCTTGCTGCATTCTTCCTGTTTTGACCATTTTTGAGTTCGACGAAGTCTCGTCCGCAAAGCTACGCTTTATACAAAAGGTGTGCTTTGATCAATAGATGATCATCAACACTCAGCATGCCACGTTACCAAATTGGGAATATATCACTAGTAACCATCAACTACATAACCTCTGAGCTCGTATGTCTTAGAGAAGGGTGTTAAGCTAAGAGAATCAATTCTCCGCCACCAACAGAAATGTATTTGATAGAAACCGGCTTTACATCTAAAATCGTAACGTCAGACACACATCCATACAAGTCCGTTCCGGGATCAAACAGAACCGAAGGCACTTCCAAAGAAGCCCTTGTAATCCAGATATTCACTAATCACGTCCGGACATCCCATCACAAATGGTGATAAAATCTCTATATCGGAGATTAGCCGATGTAGAGACATTCGACGGTAATCCTTCCATTTTCAAAAATTTCCGGTCTTCAACACCGGTCTTCAAATGCTATCCATTACGATGAATTACTATTCGAAATGGGATTTATGACCCAAACGTCCTCTCCCGGCTAAATCGAATAACGAGCGCTTATTTTAAAATAAGTGTAGCATTCAAATTCAACAAAATCACAACAAATACCCATTTAAAGGTAAATATTGATAGTTGGTTATTTAACTATCAATAGATATGCACAAAATCACTAGATTTCAAATAATTTCCCAAATTATTTATTTTCCAAAAATATCTATTAATATACGATTCTCAAATCGATTTCAAATATTCTCTTTCAATTTATCTTTAAAAGAAAATCTCAAAACATTACACTTCATATTGGAAAACATTTCCATACTGATTTAATAATAAGGAATTCACAAAACTATTTATTTTCAATATTTGGAAAATATTCAATATACTCAAATCACTTATGTATATATTTTATTCTTTAAGGAAAACATTCTCTTAAACACGTTCATTTGAGTCAAAACGAATGTTGCTTATTGACTTCGAAATTTTGATTAGGATAAATTAAATATACTTGGAAATCCTTAATTCATATAATTAATTATGTAATTAACGATTGATTAATAAATCCATAAGAAGTGACCTATGAGAAATTAATTAATACAAGAAATTAAGGAATTAATGTAATTAATATAGTAAATTTATTTATGAAGTAATTAAGATTACTTATTGTCTTTGGTTAAGGGTAATTAATATCGTGAAATTAATTAAGTAAATTACTTTTATGTAATTGAAGGATAATTAACCAGGGTGATTAACTAAGATTATTAATGAAGGGATGATTGATTAATTTATTTGAAATGAATTAATGACAAATAAAGAAATCTAAGTGATTGAGGTTAGTGATTCAATCAGGATTAATTAAAATTAAACTGTATGTGATTAAGTTTTTCTTATGGATGTTTGAATGGTATTGAATGCTCTGAATGAGTTGATATCTCTGATATGAAATGTGGTGTATTTCATTTGGATAACTTAGGTTAGAATAACAGGGAACTCGAAGAGACCGGGGTTGGGTATTGGGAAATACACGAAACCACATCGAATTTTTATAAATTGATTTGTTAAATCAGTAGGCTAGAATGAAATGATTTAAGTAAATTGGATCATTTTATCTAAGTTTGGTACTTAGAAATTGATGTGTGGAATAAGTGTTGTCTATAGCAAATTGTGAATTTGTTAAATTGATATAAGTTACCCGGGTTCTATATAAGTTGTTTGCTTTAGTATTCCATGTTAGTTGGGTTTACTCACGCTGGTTTCCAGCCTGACCCGGGTGTTACTTTAGTGTAATGCTCGGGTCAGACCGAGTATTACAGATTTCCAGGTAGGTACGTTCTGGAGCTCAGGAGGCGAGCTAGATGGCAATAGCGTATGGAGTATTTCCGCTGCATTTATATTACTGTTAATCTGAAACATGGTAATTGTATATACTCAGTGACTGTATATATGTGAAACTTTGATGTATATTAAATGTAATCGACAAATATAGTATTCTTTTGTAAACTGTTATTATTTATTATTATATTTTATCTGTTGCGAATGTGAGTTGTTGATGTTTCAGTTCTTCTTCTCCTATCTCTTTCTTCTTTTTTCATAACTATTTGGAATTTTCGGGTTGGAAAATTTCGGTTCGTTACACTTTATGTCATATAACCCATTTTGAATACGTGATATGACGAAATGGAAAGCATTTGAAGACGGTGGTGAAGACCGGGTGCCTTTGTGAACGATAGGATAACCTATCGAATGACTCTATACCGAGTTGCTCCGGTATAGAGATCTCCATATGTGACGGGGAGTCCGATCGGGATTACGGATGCCTGAATTGCAAGAACTTCTTTCGAAGCGCCTTCGGTTCTGTTCGAAGCTGGAACGACTTGTATGGTTGTATGTCAGACATTACATTTTGAGATATAAAGATGATTTCTTTCAAATACATTTCTATTGCTGGCGGAGAATTTATTATCTTAGCTTAAACCCCTTCTTTAAGGCGTACGAGCTAAGAGGTTATGTATTTGATGGTTATTAGTGTTATATTCCCAATCTGGTGGTGTGGCATGCTGAGTTTTGCTGATCATTTGTTGATCGAAGCATGACTTTAGTGAAAAGAGTAACTTTGTAAACGAGACTTCGTCGAACCTCACAACCCGGTAGTGGTCGAAATAAGAATGTTGCGGTAAGGTTTTTAGGGCTCGCACCCCTAGGGTATGTCCGTTTTCTTCTGGATAAGAGGTGATATCATGGTGTGGAGCCTAAATATTTATCTTTGTGGTTGTTGCTATTTATTGGTGAATCCCGGTATAAAGGTCGGTAAGGACCGAGGATGGCTTACTTATAGGTGTTACCTAGTTAAAGAGGTAACTCGGCCTTGTGTTGGTATTGAACCATTTTGGTTCTTCGGGGCGTTCCTCCAGAGGCGTTCCATTTTTTAAGGAAGTTTCTTAGCCTGACCATTTGTTGGAAATCCAAAGAAACAATACAAGCCCTGTATGCTTTTAGTTGTATAACCTTCCATGCAGCGTGGTGGTAACCTGCTACAAAACATTGTAGCTATAGTAGGCATACGATGAAATGTGGTATGCTAGATAAGATTAATATTATACTTTCTAAATGATTTTCTACACTATGCACAAGTAATAATATCGAATAATTTTCTCCTATCAAGCATGTTTGAGTAACATAAGAAGAAATCTCCCCAAATTCTACGATTGCGTTATGTGTGTGGCGGGAGGTCTTATGGTAGTTTCATTTTCCATAAGCATATCGAGTTTGTTTTATAAAATTGTTTCTGTATAAACAACCGTTTTTGTTCACTCATACCAATCCAATTACTGACCCGGAATTTATTGTTCCCTTTCTAAACTTTGGGTGCCCACAATTTCCACACGAGAAGATTAGAAACAGGTTATCCATGTTTTATAGTAGCTTGGAATCTTTTGAAGTCTTTTGTAAGCTATCGGATTTTGAATGCTGTTGGCCTTGGAAACCTTTTGGAGTGTTTGGAGTTCTTGGAGGATCTTCTCAAAGTTGAAGTATGTTGTAACTCTCTTGAAGTTGAGATAAATTTGTTATCGCTTTTCTTGTTGTATCATGTATAAACTTCGATGATTGAAATCTAAATATTGTGTTCGTGTTGTATCTGTGATGTTGATAAATTATATTCATTTTGTTTCCGCTGTCTATATTCATCTAATATTGTTATAAGCTCCATCGGAACTGAAGTTCGAAGTTTGAATCTTCGGCAGTCGAATACGGGTGAGATATTTGATGTCGATTTTCGAACGCTGGTTTTCGGGTTGTGACAAGCTGTATCAGAGTTAAAGTTTGAGTAAGAACTTTAACTATGGAGTATAAAACATTAAGTGGCTCATTAGAGATAGGGTGAAGTATACCCTAGAATGAGTATAAACTAAGAGGCCAAAACCCTAAATTTCTTGGTCTATTTCTTTTAGTAGCTAATATTTCCTAGGACATCTCGTCCATATACCTAAATCAAGTTTTCTTACTAATCACAGATAGTGAGAATGAGCGGGCGAAGAGGACGAGGTAGGGGATAGGGAAATACCCCTTCAACTGGTCAAGTCCCTACAACAATAGTTTTAACTACTCAGCCTAAGACGAATTTGGCCTATCTACATAGAAATTTTACCAGACCTGGTGGAATGTCATTCACTGGCAAGGAATCTGTTGTCGAAGCTCGTGCCTGGATCCGATCATGTGAGGGAATTTTTAAAGGGTTGAATTTAGAAGATTATCAAATGCGATTAATAGCTTCTTGGCAACTCCAAAAGAAAGATTTAGCTTGGTGGGAAACTGTTATTATGGATGAGCGGAAAGATGAATTCACTCGGAGTTGATTCAAAGAGGTGTTTGGACAGTGCTACATGCCATCTACTGGTATCTTTCGAATGTACCAGGAGTTCATTGATTTGAACCAGAGGAGTTTATCGTTTGAGGAGTATTTAAATAAACTTAATGAATTATCTCATTTTGGTCCAGAGCTAGTGAATACACCTTTGAAGAAGAATGAAAAATTTATTTGAGGAATGAATAATGTGACGATATGAATTTTTCGCATTCGAAAAACGACATCCATACTTTACATCGTACTCGAATGCCGCAGATTCGACCGTTCAAAATCCAAGTCGCCGGAGCTTATAACGCAATTAAGTATAACAACACAACAGAAGAAATAGAATAATACATTAATATACAGCATTGATACAATATCTGATACAACAGATGATACAACAGATATCAATATACATCAGAGATACAAGAAAACAGTGGAAAGAAATATATAACACTATCAGCGGATCAAATAACTCTAACAGAGTCATCGATAAAGAACTCCAGCAGCAGCTCGAACCAACATCACGATGGACTAAGACAAGTCTCATCCACATCTAAAGACAGAACTAGCTCCGGATAATCTACCAAACCTAACCATCTGAAAAACCAAACTCTAGACTGCTCCTATGGAAAATAGTGAGCACCCAGAGATTAGGAAATGAATAATAAACTCCGGATCAAGAATGGGACTGGTGTGAGTAACAAAAACAGCTTATCTTTAAAAACAAACAGCAAAAGAATTTTTAAAGTGAATTCGCAATGCCTTTCGAAAATGAAACTATCATAAGACCTCCCGCCACACACACAAGGCAAAGGCAGAATTGGAGGAGATTTCTTCTGATGATAGTCAAACATGCTTGATACGAGAAAATTTCAGATATTATTATAATAAGTGAACAGTGGAAAACATTTCGAAAGTAGAATATAAATCTTAGCCAGCATAGGTAGCATTATATTATGCCCGCTATAGCTACCATTTTAAATGGGAGGTTCAACAACTAAGACCGTACAAGGCTCGTATTGTTTTGTTTAGATTTTCCAACAAAAGGTCGGGCTAAGGAATTTCCCACTGTCCCTGGGTACGCCTATGGCAAGACGTCTCGAGAACTTAACCATCTCTCTGCCAACATAAAGCTGGCTTACCTCTGTAACTAGGTAACTATTACACGAGCATGCCACTCCCCGGTTCTTTGGGACCTTTATCCGAGGTGCCTCTAAAGCAACAACCACATAGTAAATGAGATTACACCCACCACATAGGTAAATATCTGCGCTGCATACCATGATACCACCCTTTACAAGAAGGGAATGACACACCCTAAAGGGCGCGACCCTCATAACCTTGCCGCATCTTTCCTGTTTCGACCATTTCCAGGTTATGAGGTCCTGATGAAGTCTCGTCCAGAAAGCTACGCTTTATACAAAAGTCATGCTTTGATCAGAAGTGATCAACAAATGATCATCAACACACAGCAGCACTCAGCATGCCACACTACCAAATTGGGAGTATATCGCTGATAACCATCAACTACATAACCTCTGAGCTCGTACGTCTCAGAGAAGGGTATTAAGCTAAGAGAATAAATTCTTCGCCACCAACAGAATTGTATTTGAAAGAAATCTGCTTCATATCTCAAAGTGTAGTGTCAGACATACAACCATACAAGTCCGTTCTGGGTTCGAACAGAACTGAAGGCACTTTCGAAGAAGTCCTTGCAATCCGGGTATTCACAATCCCGATCGGACTTTCAGTCACTTAGGGAATCTCTATACCGGAGCAACTCAGTGCAGAGACAATCGATAGGTCATCCTGTCGTTCTTGCAAATACCCGGTCTTCACCACCGGTCTTTAAATGTTATCCATAACGTTGAATCACATATTCGGAAATGGGTTATACGACACAAAGGTCCTCTCCCGGCTAAACCGAATAGTGAGCGCAACATTTAAAACATATGGATATTGATTTTCTATTGAGTCACAACTTAATAATTCAAAACTTTCTTTCAAATGGTTTAAACAAATTACCATTTTCAAATCTATTAAACAAAAGATTTATTTCACTAAGTTCACCCATTTTCACAAAGATCCATTTACGGATTTCAAGACAATTTCCATTTTAATTGGATTAACTCGTTTAAAATCTTTAAATTAAAGATTTAACTTATAGTTTTCAAACCTTTCCATAACCTGGAAAATCATTTTTCATTTTTAACTTGAAATCCCTTTTAACACAATTTGGAAATTCACTTCTTATATGAAAGCTTCTATTATTTGAAAACAATAGTTTCATTTCAGAAAGATCCAATTTTATTTACGGGAATTAAAGCCTTTGAACTTAAATTCAAATTCCCAAATCAATACCTTAAAAATAGTTTAACCCATATAAACTGTATGATATCTTTAGTCCCTAGTTTCCAAATCATAGAATTCAATTTCAAATATTGAATTCAAATTTAATTCAAAATATTTAAATTCCAAATCTCAATCAAGTTAAAAATAAATTTCATCTTTGAAATTCCATTTCAAAAGCTTTTCACTTTAAACCCAATCTATTTCCAACCCATTTCAATTCAAATTTTTCTATTTAGAAATTATTTTCAAAAATCTATGACTTAATCTATTTCCTCATGAAATCCATATTAGTGTGTGTATAAGTGTGGTCCAGGGATTTAACACAATAGTTCAACATCATTCAATCATCAGAGATTAAAACATAGAAATATAGTTGATAAGCGATATAAACTATAACCCTTATCTTTCATTCACAGATTCACAGATAATATACAGATGTATCATCAATAAACGAATAAATTTACATAGCACAATCCACAGAACAAAATATCACAGATCAGATAGGACAATCAATTCAAGGCATCTTATACAATACAATCATTCATAAGTAAGGTCAAGCATTTAATAATCATTTATAAGTAGAATTAAATAAATTGATTAATCCTAATTGATTCAATTTATTTCCAAGTAAATTAATTACGTAGGAATTAATCACCCAAACCTGATTAATTAATTACAAATCATTTGGTATAAATTAATTTATCAAACACTTTAATTAATTAATTAATTAAATTATTCTATTTTTTTGAAAGACGGTTCAAACTTTTCTATTAAGAAGGAGAAAATATGAATATACAAATGCCGAGTTAAGGCAAGTGCAACAATCCAAGCAGTTAGCAAATAAAATTTATAAATTAATAGGGAGAATAAGGCCCAAGCTAACTAAATCTAATATAAAACAAGGCCCAAAATATAGACAGATAGTATAAGCCTTCAACCCGAACCAATACCAAGACCCGCTTGCCAGAAGATTCGTGACCATTCTCGAGTAGAATAAGGCAATTCAAATCTAAAACTCACTTCATTTTCTCTTAACTACTGAAAAGTACAACTGAAACTTCAATGGCGGCTCGAGTAAAACGTTTAAACTTCGTCTTCAACAACCAGATCTATACAGTCTTCACTCCAGATCTGAGGAGACTGAAGCAAAGAAAAGCTAAGACTTTAAAGGCAGCTCTTCGTCTTCAGCAGCCAGATCTTTACAGCCTTCACTCCAGATCTGAAGAGACTGAGTCAGGGAAACCTCTGTCCTACTTCTTACAACAAGTCTCTACTCTTAGAGGCGTAAAAGGACGGCAAACCAACAAACGGTAGCAATGGTAAGTCTCTCGGAGTAATATCTAGCATCTCTCAAAAGTGATATTTCCAGCAAGATCTCCATAATTGTTTTCGATAAATAGCTAATGTCTGTAATTTCCTTTGGCCAAGAGATGCAATGAACTCCAGCCATTTTCTATGACAAACTGCAACCAGAAACTTTCATTCTAGATCAAATTAGTATTATGATAGTATAAAAATATGTAAATTAAATGAGAGGGCGTGAGGAAAATGTAAATAAAACAGGTACACGAGAACCTCAGCCTAGATACAGAAAGGAAAGCAGAAAGCAGGAGAGAGAGTCATATGATAATGAAGAATCAACCCCAATTCAGCGTTGGGAGGTATATCCCTATTTATTTGCTATACAATCGTGCTTGCCTGTGATGTTTTTAAAAAATTTGGATTTTGACATTGTGATATTTATGGTGTGAAAGATCTGAGTGCATATCTGAGACATATCAGTGAACCGATTGTGAAAAATTCTTTCATTCCTTTCTCTCCATATGTGCCAAATACACGTAGACAACGAAAGCTGAAACAAGTCTGTATCTAGGTTTTTTCCTTTTACTAAAGAAACCATTTTCTCTAAATCAACCTTCAAAGTAAATGAGAACAGATTTTTTGGTGATTTAAAAATTTATTTACTACTCCACATCCAAATATTTCCTGTATAATTACATTGAAAGAATAGGTGGTTGCTGTTTCAATGTGATTATTACAGAATACGCAGTTAGGGTCCACATCTATATGTCTCTGAAGTAACCTTTCTTTAGTCAAAAGAAAGTCGTTAATCGCATTAAAAAGACAAATCGCCATTTTAGGGACGTGAATTTTATTCCAAACTATAGTCGACCAAAATTTAATCTCATAACTGGTTCTCACTGAATTCCAAACTTTTTTAAAATGGTAACACCCGTCCCTAGAACATTTCCAAGAACAGAAATCACTCTCTTTGTCTTTGTGAATTGACACACCTTCAATTTCTGCGTGTATCTGATATAGGAAACTTAACGTATCCTGTTAACTCCTCTTCGTTGGAAACTGGAAAATGTGGAGCGACCTAACTAGACCAACGACCTAACTAGACCAACGACCTAACTAGACCAACGACCTAACTAGACTAGCGACCTAAAGGATAATACGACCTAGCGACCTAAAGTCTTAATGCGACCTAGCGATCTAAAGTCTTTATGCGACCTAGTACCTTTAGTCCTTAGCGACCTAAGAGATGGAGCGGCCTAGAGACTTAACTTATCAAGTAACCTAAAAGTAGCTGCGACCTAAGGGAAGCTGCGACCTACAGAACTCTACGACCTAAAGGAAGCTGCGACCTATGGAACTCTGCGACCTAAAGGAAGCTGCGACCTATGGAATTCTGCGACCTATAGAACTCTCACGACCTAAGATAAGTCGCTCACGACCTAAGGACATTGCATTAGAAGACCGCCTTTTCTATGCCGCTACTAGTAAGGTCGCTCACGACCTAGAACTTGTGTAAATCAGCATGCGTGTTCTTGTGAGAGAGAGGACAGTGTATCTTAGGTCAGTCACGACCTACGACCTAGCTTAGGTCGGTCACGACCTACGACCTAACTCCGAAAAATGCCTATAAATACGACCTAGTTCCAACTAGCGAGGGACCTTTTGGCTCATTCATTTCAAGCGCCGTTACTCTGCTACATTCTGAACTACTTCAACACCTTCAAGGAACTTCACGAAGAAATCAAACATGTCAAACATGTGTTCAAAGATTTGGAACGACGTTGAAGTTTAGGCTACTTGTTATAAGTCACTTGAAACTCAAAGTGTGTTGTAATCAAAGTGTAACTACATTGACTTGTAATCAAATCATCAATAAAGATATTCAAAGTGGACGTAGGCTATCTCTTAAGCCGAACCACTATAAAATTGCTGTTGTTTACTGTTTTCTACTACTATCTGCTTATAATCTGTTCCCGAGCTATCGGGTGGTGCTTTCACGATCTTACTTCATACACCGGGGTGTTAGCGTTCAAATTTTAGCGTTAACATTTTTGGTGCTTTCACTGAGAATTGAACTCAGGCGAGTTATCATCATTGCTTCACAGAGGTTTGTAGAGAGAATTTCCTTGAAAACCAGAAGTCTATCCGAGATTATGGCTCCTGGAAGGAAAAGTAGATCTGTCAGATCTGGGAATATTCAAGAGGGAACCTCCGCTTCCCCTATATCGAATCAAGCCACTCCAGCTGTCGGAGTTACAAAGGCAGAACTGGATGCTGCAATCTTAGGGCTGAACCAACAGATAAATGCCCAAAATGCACAATTCGAGGCTCAGAATGCCCAGAATGCCCTAATTCTGAATAGGTTGAACGATTTGCTTGGGGCAAATCGTCAACCGGCAGAAAATGAAAGGAATTTTGCTGGCAACATTCGTGACGCTGAAGAAAGAAATGCTCCTGAAAGGGCTGCTAGCCCCTTTGAACAAACACTTCCAGAGATTGGTGGATCTAGAACTCGACATGATGAGGAGTATCTTTCTGGAATGGTCCGACAAATTATGAAAGAGAGTATGTAGAGGGTTGAAGACGAGAAAGAATGGGGTTTCGCCCCAAGTAAAACTCCTTTTACTGAGAAAATCTTAAAAGCTGAATTCCCAAGGAAGTTTGTCCCACCAACCATTCCAGCTTACAGGGGGACGAGTGATCCGAACGAATTCTTATACAAGTATGATTGGCACATGACGGGTGCCAGAGCCTCTGATGAAATAAAGTGCCGATATTTTCCTGTGTATCTCGAAGGTGTAGCTCTGCTTTGGTTCACCAAACTTCCAGTCCGATCTATTGATCAGTTTTCTGACTTAACCCGGAAGTTCAAGGAGCAGTTCAGACTATACGCCTCAAAAGCCAAGGATATCATGTCACTGTCAAGTTTGGAGCAGAATCTAGGGGAGACTATCAAATCTTTCTTAAACCGCTTTAATATAGCGCTAGCTGAGGTGGACAATGCTGAACCGCGAATGATATTGACTTATCTGATGAAGGGTATTGACAAGTCGAGCGAATTTGGGAAATGGCTAAACATGAAGGAACCAAATTCCCTTGAAAAATTCTATAAAAAAGCATATGAATTCATACGCTTAGAAAGCCGTCTCGTACCGGTAAAGGCAGTGTTGGAAAAAGCTGAAGATGACACTGTTGCTCCACGCAAGAATGAATCTGTAGGGCAAAAAATGGAAAATAACAATGGGAAGAGGCAGAGTAATCTGAAGAAGCCCCGATCTTTCAAGCCATCAGAGTATACTCCTTTATCAGATACGCCGGAGCGTATCTACCTTGCCACTAAAGATTCTATTGACTTTCCTAAACCTCCTCCTCTAAGGACCGGGAAAAAGGCTATACAGAGTGGGAAGTTCTGCCGCTTCCATAATCAACCCGGTCACGAGACCGACGAATGCCGTCAGCTGAAAAATCTGATTGAAGAGTTGCTAAGGGAAAACAAACTACAGCAGTTTGTGAAAAAGAATAGCAACAATCCTGCTTCATCTAGTTAGGAGCAACAGGCTCCTACTCATCAGCCTAGGACGATTGAGAAGGCTTCAGGGCATGAATCTGGAAGGCCAATTATCAATCATTACAGGAGGACCTCACCCAGCGGGCAGAAGCTGGGGTGAGATGGAAAGGTATTCCCGAGCTTTAAATTATGTACCGACCGAGGAAGATGTATTCGTTTTGGAAGGTGCTACGCCCTTGAAGCAACAAAGAACTCTTGATGATGATATTGTATTCAAAGCTAGGGATTCCGCAGGTATTGAAGCTCCTACCTTGGATCCCTTAGTCATCTCGGCTGGTATCGGGCCAGCTATTGTCAGAAGAGTTCTCATTGATTGTGGCGCATCCTGCAATATCCTCTTCAAGAAAACATTCGACCAAATGAAGATCCCTATGGCTGATGTGCAAGCTTCATCGCATAAAATCGCTGGCTTCACTGGGGAGCCAAAGCAGCCGGTAGGAACCATTGATTTGTTTGTGGAACTTGGAGAAGGAGAGAGAAAAATGGTCCGCAAGCAAACTTTTGTGATTGTCGACGAATTTTCTGCTTATAATGCTTTCCTTGGTCGTCCAACTCTGGCAGCGTTCAAAGCTGTTCTTGCCCCGTGGAGCCTCACCATTAAATTCCCTATAGACAATGGAGTAGGAGTTATAAAAGGGGATCAAAGTGCTGGGTGAGAGTGCTATCTGACAAAGCTACGAGAAACTAGAAAAAGAGAAATGGAAAAGAATGCGGCAGCTCCAGTCCGCATCAAAGAACCAGCCTTGCAGCAATTACAGGGCGGACCCTGCACTGGCGAGCACAGCGGAGCAAGGAAAGAGATGGACCCTAGAAAAGTCAGTGCAGGGGAAAATAGAGTGGTACCAGTGGAAACGACAATACCAATACCTGTTGACCCAAAGGACCCAAACAAGGTATTGAATGTGGGTTCACAACTTAATGTGTCAATTCAGAATATCTTAATATCTTTTTTAAAGGCAAATCTGGATGTTTTTGCTTGGACTCATGCCGATATGTGCGGAATATCCCCAGAAGTTGCAGTGCATGCTCTAAATATTGATCCAAAATTTACTCCTGTGAAACAAAAGAGGAGAACTCAAGGTCCAGAAAGGTCGGCAGCATTAAAAGAAGAAGTTGATCGACTAATGGAGAATAATTTTATCAAGGAATCTACCTATCCGAATTGGGTTTCAAATCTAGTGCTGGTTAAGAAAGCCAACGGAAAATGGAGAGTATGCATCGATTTTTCAGATCTAAACAAGGCCTGCCCCAAAGACTGCTTCCCATTACCCAGAATCGACCAATTGGTAGACGGAACAGCGGGACACGAATTGTTATCTTTTATGGATGCTTACTCCGGATATAACCAGATCATGATGCATGAGCCAGATCAGGAGGACACGAGCTTTATCACCGATATTGGTCTTTACTGCTACAGAGTTATGCCCTTCGAGCTGAAGAATGCAGGGGCAACATACCAAAGACTTGTTAATGCTATGTTCAAACCGCAATTAGGCAAGACTATGGAAGTCTACGTCGATGACATGTTAGTAAAGTCTAAGAAGGCAGTGGATCACATAGAACACTTAGCGGACATGTTCGCAGTCCTCCGAAAATACGGAATGAAGCTCAATCCTTTGAAATGTTCATTTGGAGTGGAATCCGGCAAGTTTTTAGGTTTCATCGTGAGCGCTAGGGGCATTGAGGCTAGTCCAGCTCAAATTACTGCATTAAAGGAAGTCAAAGCTCCTAGAACAAAGAAGGAATTGCAAAGTCTAAATGGAAATGTCGCCGCCTTGAGTCGGTTCATTTCCAAAGCCACAGATAAATGCATCCCATTCTTTGACGCCCTAAAGAAAGGAAAGAAAAACTTCGATTGGAGTCCCGAATGCCAAAAAGCTTTTGATGAATTGATCCGCCATATGGAAACGCCTCCAATACTTTCTAGGCCTGGCGATGGCGAGGATCTTCTTATATACTTGGCAGTATCATCTCATGCTTTAAGTGCAACGCTGATACGAGAAGACAAAAGGATTCAACATCCAGTTTACAATATCAGCAAAAGACTCACTGCGGCAGAGATGAATTACTCTAAGTTGGAAAAACTTGCCTATTGCCTACTAATTGCATCTAGGAAGTTGAGGCAATATTTTCAAGCTCATCCTATCAGAGTCCTCACTGATCAACCTTTGAAGCAAGTCCTGTTTCGCCCTGAGACTTCGGGTCGTCTTCTAAAGTGGAATATTGAACTTAGTCAGTATGACATCACTTATCATCCCCGAAAAGCAATCAATGGACAAGCTTTAGAAGATTTCATTGCAGAATTCACAGATAAGGGTAACAGTGAGGAGGAAACAGTCGACGATTCCCCAATCCAATGGAAGTTATATGTCGATGGTGCGAGAAACGACTACTGTTCTGGAGCCGGAGTTGTACTTGAGACCCCTGAAGGCCGATCATTATGCTATGCACTAAGATTGGAATTTCCATCAACAAACAATGAAGCAGAATACGAAGCCCTTATCGCTGGCTTAAGGATTGCTAAAGAATTAAACATCCGAGCGTTACAGATATTCAGTGATTCTCAGCTTACTGTATGCCAAGTCAAAAAGGAATTCCAAGCAAGGGGGGGGGGGGAATCTGCCCGCCTACTTGTCAAAGGCTTGGGAGCTCCTGGGTGATTTCAATCACTACATGATAAGTCACATTCCTCGAGAAGAAAACATGAAAGCAGATTCTCTCGCAAAGTATTCTAGCACAGGCGAAGCCCAATTTCTGGGATTAACTCCAGTGGAGGTCCTGTCGACTCCTAGCATTGATAAGATGGATATTGATTGGATCATGAGCATGTCTCAAGAGCAAGAATCATGGATGACTCCGATAACAGAATATCTGCTCAATGGATCTTTACCAGGGAACTCAAAAGAACGACAAAAGCTACTGAGAAAAGCCTCTCGATATATAATCCAGGATGGCCGATTGTACTGACGGGGATTCTCAATGCCATTACTTCGATGTGTATCCAGGGAAGAGTCCAAAGCAATCCTAGCGGAGGTACACGGAGGAGAATGTGGTGATCATTCAGGTGGCCAAACATTAGCAAAGAAAATTCTCCGATACGGATATTTTTGGCCAGAAATTAATCGAGATGCAGTAGAGTATTCCCGAAAATGTGACAGATGTCAAAGATTCGCCAAAATTCCTAGAGCTCCTTCCACTGAACTCACACAGATGGTCAGTCCATGGCCGTTTGCAATATGGGGAATAGACCTTGTAGGACCGTTACCAACTGCCAAATCTGGAATTAAATATGCCATTGTTGCTGTAGATTATTTTACTAAGTGGACAGAAGCTGAACCACTGGCTACTATCACCTCAAAGAAGATGATAAGTTTTGTGACTAAAAACATCATTTGCAGATACGGTGTGCATCAAAAAATAATTACAGACAACGGTACTCAGTTTGAAAGTGAAGAATTCCAATATTTTTGCAAGCAATTCAAAATCCGGAAAAGCTTTTCAGCAGTGGCTCATCCGCAGGCAAACGGGCAAGTGGAAGCCGTGAACAAAATTATTAAGTCAACCATCAAGAAGCATCTTGAAAGAGCAAAAGGTGGTAGGGTTGATAAGCTACCACTGGCACTATGGGCATACAGAACCACTCACAAAACTACGACTGGGCACACCCCGTTTTCATTGGCATACGGGTCAGAGGCAATGATTCCGGTAGAAATAGAGGTTCCTTCACACAGAAAAATCCATTTCAATCAAACAGAAAACGAAAAGCTAAAGCTTGAAGCGCTAGATCTCCTTGATGAAAAAAGAGATGAGGCTAATCTCAGAATTGCAGCTCATCAGCAAAGGATAGCCAGACATTTCAATTCCAAAGTTCGCCAACGCAGCTTTGAGATTGGAGACCTAGTCCTGAAGAGAATTATGATAGCGACAGGTGTGTTTGGGACAAATTGGGAAGGACCATATGTCATAGGTCAGAAGCTTCTTGACGGCACATTCAAACTCACTACTGTTGAAGGAGATCAAATTCCAAGGGCATGGAACAACAATCATTTGCGTCCATACTTTACTTGAAAATTTTGTTGAAATATTGTAAAAAGAATTGTGAATGTATGATTCTTGTAATTGAAGGCAACTGTAAAACTGATGCAAGTAAATAATGAAAAAATATAAAGTGGATGTAGGCCCAGTTTCCTGGCCGAACCACTATAAATCTTGTGTTCCTTATTATTATTACATGTTTGCTTTATTTTCGATATAAAAAGTACATAGAATGTATTGCTGAAATGTCGATTCAAATTTTTGCAGACAATGGAAGTGAAACTTGCACATAATAAGACCCAGTGATTCTCGCCAAATTTCAAGTCACAAAAGCTCCAAATTCAAATCCTAGATAGGAAGTACTTCAATTGAACGGCCTATGATTTCGACAGAAACGAGCCTTTGCTAATAAATTGAGATCATTTGAACAAACAAACATCCAATTAAGAAGCTGATGCTCGTTCTCACGAACTTGCCTGACAATGAAGTACATTTCCTTGGATTAAACAAGTCACTTGTAAAAAAAAGGGAAATCACTGAAAAGGCATAAGCAAGTGGACAAGGGAACAACCAAAGCCATCATCGGCAGCACAAATCCTCTTCGGAGGCACAACTATTCGGAGAATAAAGACCTCTAATGGGTCATACGCCACAAAAAAGAAAGTTCTCTACTCAACAAAAAAGATTGGAGGAGTCATGACTCTCCAACCATGAGAGAGTAACTTCTAGGCGATGAAAACCCTCTCTGAGGCACATTTCACCAGGAGTTGAAGTGTAACAACCGCTCTTCGGAATTTCACTTCACCAGAGTTGAAATGTAAACAAAATAAAAGCCCTCTTCGGAGGCCCATTTCACCAGGAGTTGAAGTGTAACAACCGCTCTTCGGAATTTCACTTCATCAGAGTTGAAATGTAAACAAAATAAAAGCCCTCTTCGGAGGCCCATTTCACCAGGAGTTGAAGTGTTACGACCGCTCTTCGGAATTTCACTTCAGCAAAGTTGAAATGCAAAACAAAATAAAGACCTTTCTGGAAGCCCACGTTTCACCGAGATTGAAATAAAACTTCCAAGTGTTGAAACGTGAAAAGGCTTTTTTCAAAGGCACAACTCTTTGGAGGTACACGTTTCGCCAAGATTGAAATAAAACTTCCAAGTGTTGAAACGTGGAAAATCCCTCCTCAGAGGTACAACCCCCTCCCGGGGACACAATAAAAAAGAAAGACTTCTTTCGAAGCCCACGTTTCACCGAGATTGAAATAAAACTTCCAAGTATTGAAACGTGAAAAGGCTTTCTTCGAAGGCACAATTCTTTGGAGGTACACGTTTCACCAAGATTGAAATAAAACTTCCAAGTGTTGAAATGTGAAAAATCCCTCCTCAGAAGTACAAATTTCTATTTCAAAAAAAAAAATATATATATATATATATATATCCTCATCAAGGGTATACTTTAACTTTCAAAGGAAGAGTGATTTACCTATTCTAGAAAATAACCTTCCTCAAAGAAAAAAAAAAGAAAAAAAGAAAGAAAGTTAAAGTACTCTTCAGAGGCCTGCTTTACCACATAAAAGAATTCACTTGGCAAAATGCGTACTTAAGCAAAAGAAAAAAGTGATTTCTTCGAAGGACAAAGCGTAAAAACTTATATGAAGGAAGTTGTACTCTACGAAAAATTTCTTCAAGAATGAAGTAATTATTCTTCAGAAAATAAGAGTGCGAGTCCCCTCAAAGTATAAAATATTGCAGCAAACTTATGGTATGGGGGCAACATGGTATAGTTGCATACAAAATGGTATAGCTACATCGGTAAAGTACGCACAAACAACATACCACAAGCTCACCGCAATATTATATAAATAAACTTGTGCAAAAATGAATAATAAATGCATTCTCAAATTCAAACAAGAGTCTGTACAAATAAAGGATCATTTTATTCAATTGCAGATACAGGTTTCAAAATAAAAAAAAAGCAGGGGCCGGTGCCTGCACAACATCCGACCATTACACAAAAAAGGAGTCAAAAAGCCCGAAGTTCGACTCTTCACTTATTCTTGCCACCTTTCGACCCTTTGCCTGGCCGAATGATTAGTTTTTCAGGTCTATCTATAGGCATAAGGGAAGAAAGAGAGGGAGGTGCAACCGGTGCAACTTCCGGTTCCTCTTCAGTAGTGATGATTTTCTTCCCCCTCCTCTTCGATGTTCCGTGCTTCTTTCTTCTCTTCGAAGAAGACTCACTCCCTGGAGTAACAAGAGCGGATAAAACTACGTCATCAGAGGGAGTCCACTCCGGAGAGATCTCGCCTCCTTCAAGTCCTTCGTCCTTCTGCTCTTGCGAAGCGATAGGGTCATCTAAGCCGTGAAGTGCGCCTCAATCTGTTCCTCTTGTGACCCGGGTTGTGAAGCAGAAGGAGGAGTCACCTGAAGAGACGGAGGAGGGATAACCGGAGGAAGTGAAGTCTGCACAGCACTTGGTGTTTCAACTGCAGAAGAAGAGAAATTAAAAATATTAGTATCTCCCCGAAAGAAGGGAGATATGGGTTCGTCGAGATTCAAGAAGTAATCGAGAAGCTCATCAAACTTTTGAGGAGTAAGCAAGCGATCCACCTGAATCGGACCAATATCAAAATTACCTGAAGATGTTTGCTTCGTTAGCTCAATCTCATAATTCTGAGCCCCGATATCCTCCAAAGCCTCATCATCAGTAGGGGTGATCACCCCGGTTCTTGTAGGAGGCAGCGAATGAGCACTGGAACCTGTAATGTCCACTTTGGAAGAAACTAAGGACGTCCAGAAGTGGTAGGTGGTATTTCTTTCTCAGAACGTTCCCCTTCCGCCATTCCGGCCCGTACCTTGGCGAGTTGCTCTTTTCCCTTGGCAAGAGCGGCGCGGGCATCATCATCGAGATAATGCTCTTCAAGAGCTGTCTCAGCGTAGCCAGCACCTTTACCACCTAGCATATCGAGTGCTGCCTCCCAGACTTCAGCTAATGTAATTTCGTATTTAGGGCCTAGAAAGGCAAGGCTGCCACGCCCCAAAATTCTATGCAGATAGAAATCAAATAATGTGGAGCTAATGTCAGCTTTGGTTGCTTGATGGGCCTCTTCGGCCGCGAGTTTACCAGCAACAGCCTCGTCACGCTCCTTTTCGGCCATAGCAAGTCGAGCTTTTAGCATCTCTATCTCGAAGCTTTGAGAGCCGGCCTGTTCTCACAGTTGTAAAGTTTCAGCGCGATATTCTTCTATGACCTTCTCCTGGTGTGTAAGCTTATCTTCGACTGCCCTTTGACTGGCATGCGCATCTCGTACTAGTTGCTGAAGCATGCTCTCCTTTTGAGAATGGAAAGTAGATGAAGTAGCTAATTCTTCCTTAAGCTTTTCTACTTCCGCTTCCATCTTTTCATTATAGGAAGCAATACTTCTCATTTCGGCGTCATGCTGTTCGAGAGTCTTCTGCCACTCAGCCTTATCATTCTCCATTGTGAGCATGGCCTCGAGATTGGCTCGGTTTACCCTCTGAAGCTCGTCGACAAGTTTTTGCCAGTTTGACATTCTTTCAATATCGGTCCTGACAGAATCAAGATTTCGCAGCATAGCCGATTTGTCGAGAGGAACCAAGTCGAGATCAAATCGAACCCCTCTCAGGCACCACTGAGGGAATCGACTTTGAAGAGTGGGAGGACCTTGCCCAACTTGGTATGCGGGCCGGTTGATGATTGTTTGAATGTCGGAACGAACGGGGGCAGGAGATTGAGCAGGAACGTTTTGAGAAACTGTCGGCATTGTTTCTT
Organism: Allium cepa; assembly: GCA_030765085.1. Taxonomy (NCBI): domain Eukaryota; kingdom Viridiplantae; phylum Streptophyta; class Magnoliopsida; order Asparagales; family Amaryllidaceae; genus Allium; species Allium cepa. The sequence continues at coordinate 945,932,608 of CM060943.1, read as the reverse complement.
CAGTAAGTTTAGCCCGCTTGCTAGAAGAATCTTCCATGCGTCCTTTACCTCTCTCATCGTGGGTCTTTCTTTTTTGGGTATCATCATTGTTAACTCCGCCTCGGTTTAGACTCTGCGACTCAAGGAGGTGCCGACCTAAGGCTCAACAAGGGTGCCGACCTAAGGCTCAACAGGGGTGCCGACCTAAGATTCATAGGGTTGCCGACCTAACACTTCAATGAGGATACTGACTCAACATAGATACCGACTTAACAGTCTAGGGAGATTGCCGACTTAACTGGTTGCCGACCTAACTGCCTTAACAGGAATACCGACCTAAGGCCGAAAAGGGATACCGACTTAAGAGAGGTGCCGACCCAATGCTCTAGTATGTATACCAACCTAAGATTTAAGGAACGCCGACCCAAGATAGCTACCGACCTATGACCAATATTAAGTCGGTCACGACCTAAGCAAAGGAAGGTAAGTTCAATGCAGCTACTTGGCACAGTGGCCTCTTAACTCGTACACGATCCAGGACTTACCAGTTGAACCGTGACTTGCGACTTACCAAGTTAACTCGTCCACGACCTAAAGCCACTAAGTATAAGCCCGATGCCATATTACTGAGAAGGAGTAGTGTTGACTCGGAGGCGACCTAGGACTTGTGCAAGTAAACTCCTGTGAAGCCAGAAGGGGGCCAGATGGACCGGCCACGACTCATATTAAGTCGGCTACGACTTAACTTGGATCGGCCACGACTTAGGACTTGGCAGAAATTTCAGACCAGAACTCTCTATAAATAGGCAACCACTTCCAACATAGAGGGGACTTTTGGCGCATTCTCTTCACACACCGTTACCTTGCTGCATTGAGAACTTCATCAACACTTAGAGCTTCCAAGATTAGAGGAATACATCAAAGAAATTCACGAAGAAACCACACATCTTCAACATGAATCTAAGAACTTTAATCGACATTGAAGCTTAAGACTTGTTCCAAATCACTTGTAACTTGAAGTGTATTGTACTTGAGAAGAATTGTATCAGTTTGTAACGGGATTATTAATAAAAGTACTTAGAGTGGACGTAGGCTGTACCCTTAAGCCGAACCACTATAAAATCGTTGTTGTTTACTGCTTTTCCGCTATTCTTTGCTTGTAATTCTTTCCCGATCTATCGGGTGGTGCTTTCACAACTACACTTTACACACCGGGGTGTTAGCGTTCACATTTTAGCGTTAACATTTTTGGTGCTTTCACTGAGAACTGAACTCAGGAAAACTGTCATCATTGCTTCACAGAGATTTGAAGAAAGAATTTCCTTAAAAACCAGAAGTCTATCTGAAATTATGGCTCCTGGAAGGAAAAGTAGATCTATCAGATCTGGAAACATTCAAGAAGGAACCTCCGCTTCGCCTGTACCTAATCAACCCACTCCGTCTGTTGGAGTTACGAAAGCGGAGTTGGATGCTGTGATTCTAGGGCTAAACCAGCAGATAAACGCCCAAAATGCACAATTAGAGGCTCAAAGTGCCCAGAATGCTCTGATTCTGAATAAGTTGAACGATTTACTTTGGGCAAACAATCAACCAGCTGGTAATGAAAGGAACTATGCTGGCAACATTCATGATGTTAGTGAGAGGAATGCTCCGGAAAGGGCTACTAGTCCCTTTGAGCAGGCAGTTCCTGAGGCTGGTGGATCTAGAACTCGGCATGATGAGGAACATCTTTCTGGAATGGTCCGGCAGATCATGAAAGAAAGTATGCAAAGGGTTGAAGATGAGAAGGAATGGGGTTTCGCCCCAAGTAAAACTCCGTTTACTGAAAAAATCTTGAAGGCGGAATTTCCAAGGAAGTTTGTCCCTCCAACTATTCCAGCTTACAAAGGGACAAGTGATCCGAATGAGTTCTTGTATAAATATGATTGGCACATGACAGGTGCCAGGGCCTCTGATGAAATAAAGTGTCGATATTTCCCCGTATACCTGGAAGGTGTGGCTCTACTATGGTTCACCAAGTTGCCAGTCCGATCTATCGATCAGTTTTCAGACTTGACCAGAAAATTCAAGGAGCAGTTTAGACTATATGCTTCGAAGGCCAAGGACATTATGTCACTATCGAGTTTAGAGCAGAATCCTGGTGAGTCTATCAGATCCTTCTTGAACCGCTTTAATATAGCGCTGGCTGAGGTGGACAATGCTGAACCACGAATGATATTGACTTATCTGATGAGGGCTATTGATAAGTCAAGCGAATTTGGGAAATGGTTAAATATGAAGGAGCCAACCTCTCTCGAAAAGTTCTACAAAAAAGCAGATGAATTCATTCGCTTGGAAAGCCGTCCTTTACCAGTAAAGACAGTGTTGGAGAAAGCAGAAGACAACACTGTCGCTCCACGCAAGAATGAATCGGTGGGGCAAAAAATGGAGAATAATAATGGGAAGAAATAGGGTAATCTGAAGAAGCCCCGATCCTTCAAGCCATCAGAATATACTCCATTATCACATACACCGGAGCACATCTACCTGGCCACTAAAGATTCAGTCGATTTCCCTAAACCTATCCCTTTGAGGACCGGGAAAAAAGCCATACAGAGTGGGAAATTCTGTCGCTTCCACAATCAACCCGGTCATGAAACTGATGAATGTCGTCAGTTGAAAAATCTGATTGAAGAGTTGCTAAGAGAGAACAAACTACAGCAATTTGTGAAGAAGAATAGCAACAATCCTGCATCGTCAAGTCAGGGGCAAGGGGTTCCTGTTCATCAGCCCAGGACAGGTGAGAAAGCTACGGGACATGAATCTGGAAGGCCCGTTATCAATGTCATTACAGGAGGGCCTCACCCAGCTGGCAAGAGCTGGGGTGAAATGGAGAGATATTCCAGGGCTTTGAAGTATGCTCCAACCGAAGAAGACGACTTTGTTTTAGAAGACACTACGCCCCTGAAACAACAGAAAACTTTCAGCGATGATATTGTTTTCAGAGCCAGAGATTCCATAGGTATAGAAGCTCCTACCCTAGATCCCTTGGTCATCTCGGCTGGTATTGGACCGGCCATTGTCAGAAGAGTCCTCATTGACTGCGGAGCATCATGCAATATCCTCTTCAAGAAGACATTTGACCAGATGAAAATCCATATGATTGATGTACAAGCCTCATCACAGAAGATCGTTGGCTTCACTGGGGAGCCAAAACAACCAATTGGGACCATCGATCTGCTTGTAGAACTTGGAGAAGCAGAAAGGAAAGTGGTCCGCGAGCAAACATTTGTGATTGTCGATGAGTTTTCTGCTTATAATGCTTTTCTTGGCCGTCCAACACTCGCAGCATTCAAAGCTATCCTAGCCCCGTGGTGCCTCACTATTAAATTCCCTACTGACAATGGAGTAGGAGTTATAAAAGGGGATCAAAATGCTGCGCGAGAGTGCTATTTGGCAGAGCTGCGAGAGTCAAGAAAAAGAGAAATGGGGAAGGATGCGGCAACCCCAGTCCGCATCAAAGAACCAGCCTTGTAGCAATTACGAGGCGGACCCTGCACTGGTGAGCACAGCGGGGCACGAAAAGAAATGGATCCCAGAAAAGCCAGTGCAGGGGAGAATAGAGTGGTACCGGTGGAAACGACAGTTCCGGTACCTGTTGACCCGAAGGACCCAAATAAGGTGTTAAATGTGGGTTCACAGCTTAATGTGTCAATTCAGAATATCTTGATATCTTTCCTGAAAGCAAATCTGGATGTCTTTGCTTGGACTCATGCCGATATGTGTGGAATATCCCCAGAAGTTGCAGTACACGCTCTGAATATTGACCCAAAGTTTACGCCAGTTAAACAGAAAAGAAGAACCCAAGGTCCAGAAAGGTCAGCAGCATTAAAAGAAGAAGTTGATCGACTCATGGAAAATAACTTCATCAAAGAATCTACATATCCGAATTGGGTTTCAAATCCTGTGTTGGTCAAGAAAGCTAATGGAAAATGGAGAGTGTGCATTGATTTTTCTGATCTAAACAAGGCTTGCCCCAAAGATTGCTTCCCATTACCCAGGATCGATCAACTGGTAGACGGAACTGCGGGACATGAATTGTTATCTTTCATGGATGCCTACTCCGGTTATAACCAAATCATGATGCACGAGCCGGATCAGGAAGATACAAGCTTTATCACAGATGTTGGACTTTATTGCTACAGAGTTATGCCCTTCGGATTGAAAAATGCAGGGGCAACCTACCAAAGACTTGTTAATGCTATGTTCAAACCGCAATTGGGCAAAACTATGGAAGTCTACGTCGACGACATGTTAGTGAAGTCCAGGAAAGCAGTGGATCACATTGAACACTTAGCAGAAATGTTCGCAGTCCTCCGAAAATACAGAATGAAACTTAACCCTCTGAAATGTACATTTGGGGTCGAGTCCGGAAAGTTCTTAGGTTTCATCGTCAGTGCTAGGGGCATTGAGGCTAGTCTAGCTCAAATTACTGCCTTGAAAGAAGTTAAAGCTCCTAGAACAAAGAAGGAATTGCAGAGTCTCAACGGAAAGGTCGCCGCCCTGAGTCGGTTCATTTCCAAAGCCACTGATAAATGCATCCCATTCTTTGACGCCCTGAAGAAAGGAAAGAAGAATTTTGAATGGACTTCCGAATGGCAAAAAGCCTTCGATGAGTTGATCCGTCATATGGAAACGCCTCCAATACTTTCTAGGCCAGGCAATGGTGAGGATCTTCTTATATAGTTGGCAGTATCATCTCATGCTCTAAGTGCCGCGCTGATACGGGAAGACAAAAGGATTCAACATCCGGTTTACTATATCAGCAAAAGACTCACTGGGGCAGAGCTGAATTACTCCAAGTTGGAAAAACTCGCCTATTGCCTACTAGTTGCATCAAGGAAACTGAGGAAATATTTCCAAGCTCATCCTATCAAAGTACTCACTGATCAACCTCTAAAGCAAGTCCTATTTCGCCCTAAAACTTCGGGTCGCCTTCTAAAATGGAACATTGAACTCAGTCAATATGACATCACCTATCACCCCCGAAAAGCAATCAACGGAAAAGCTTTAGCTGATTTCATTGCAGAATTCACAGAGAAAGATAATGGTGAGGAAGAAACGATCAATGATTCCCCAATCCAGTGGAAGATGTATGTTGATGGCGCAAGAGATGACTACTGTTCTGGAGCTGGAGTGGTACTTGAAACTCCTGAAGGTCGATCATTATGTTATGCACTAAGATTGGAATTTCCTTCAACAAACAACGAAGCAGAATATGAAGCTCTTATTGCAGGTCTGAAAATCGCTAAAGAGCTAAACATTCGAGCATTACAAATCTTCAGTGATTCTCAGCTTATTGTATGCCAAGTCAAGAAGGAATTTCAAGCAAAAGGAGGAAACCTGCCTTCCTACTTGTCAAAGGCTTGGGAACTCCTATGTGAACTCGATCACTATTCAATAAGCCACATCCCTCAGAATATGAAGGCAGATTCCCTCGCAAAGTATTCAAGTTCTGGTGAAGCTCAACTATTGGGATTGGTCCCTGTAGAAGTCCTTTCAGCACCAAGTATAGACGAGATGGATATAGACTGGATTATGAATGTATCTCAAGAACAAGAGTCATGGATGACTCCAATACTGGACTACCTACTCAGAGGTTCTCTGCCAGAAAATTCGATAGAAAGACGAAAGCTACTAAGGAAAGCCTCTCGCTATGTAATTCAGGATGGCCGATTGTATAGACGGGGATTCTCAATGCCATTGCTTCGATGTGTATCCCGGGAAGAGTCCAAAACAATCCTAGCTGAGGTGCATGGAGGAGGATGTGGTGATCATTCAGGTGGTCAAACATTAGCAAAGAAAATTCTCCGATACGGATATTTTTGGCCAGAAATTAATCGAGATGCTGCAGATTACTCCCGAAAATGTGACAAATGCCAAAGATTTGCCAAAATTCCTAGAGCACCTTCTACCGAACTCACACAGATGGTCAGTCCATGGCCATTTGCAATTTGGGGAATGGATCTCATCGGACCGCTACCAACTGCTAAATCAGGGATTAAATATGCTATTGTTGCAGTTGATTATTTTACTAAATGGGCTGAAGCTGAACCATTGGCTACTATCACTTCTAAGAAAATGATAAGCTTTGTGACCAAGAATATCATTTGCAGATACGGTGTGCCTCAGAAAATAATCACAGACAATGGTACCCAGTTTGAAAGCGAGGAATTCCAGGATTTTTGCAAACGATTCAAAATCCAGAAAAGCTTTTCGGCAGTCGCTCATCCGCAGGCAAACGGGCAAGTGGAAGCCGTAAACAAAATCATCAAATCAACCATCAAAAAGCAACTCGAAAGAGCAAAAGGTGGTTGGGTCGATAAACTACCACTTGCACTATGGGCATACAGAACTACTCACAAAACTGCAACTGGGCATACTCCTTTTTCGTTAGCATACGGATCGGAAGCAATGATCCCGGTTGAAACAGAGGTCCCTTCACACAGAAGAATCCATTTCAATCAAGCAGAAAATGAGAAGCTACAACTTGAAGCGCTGGATCTCCTTGATGAAAAAAGAGATGAAGCTAACCTCAGAGTTGCAGCTCATCAGCAAAGGATAGCCAGACATTTCAATTCCAAAGTTCGTCAACGCAGCTTTGAAATTGGAGATCTAGTCCTGAAAAGAATTATGACCGCGACAGGTGTGTTTGGGCCAAATTGGGAAGGACCATATGTAATAGGTCAGAAGCTTCTTGACGGCACATTCAAGCTCACCACTGTTGATGGAGATCAAATTCCAAGGGCATGGAACAGCAACCATTTGCGTCCATACTTTACTTGAAAATTTTGTTGAAACATTGTAAAAAGAATTATGAATGTATGATTCTTGTAATTGAAAGCAATTGTGAAACTGATGCAAGTAAATAATGAAATAATATAAAGTGGATGTAGGCCCAATTTCATGGCCGAACCACTATAAATCTTGTGTTCCTTATTATTATTATATGTTTGCTTTGTTTTCGATATAAAAATACATAAAATGTATTGCTGAAATGTCAATTTAAATTTTTGCAGACAATGGAAATAAAACTTGCGCATAATAAGACCGAGTGATTCTCACCATCATTCAACAAACAAATTTCAAGTCATAAAGGCCCCGAATTCGAATCCTAGATAGGAAATACTTCAATTGAACGGCTTATGATTTCGAAAGAAACGAGCCCTTGCTAATAAATTGAGATTGTTTGAACGAACAAACATCCAATTAGGAAGCTAGTGCCCGTTCTCACGAACTTGCCTGACAATGGAGTACGCTTCCTTGGATTAAACAAGCCACTTGCGAGAAAAGGGGAATGAAAACTTGAAAAGAAAAAAAAAAGTAAAAAAAGAGAGGATCGCTGAAAAGGCATAAGCAAGTGAACAGAGGAACAACCAAAGCTACCATCAGCAGCACAAGTCCTCTTCGGAGGCGCAACTCTTCGGAGGATAAAAGACCTCTAATGGGTCATACGCCACCAAAAAGAAAGTTCTCTACTCAACAAAAAAGATTGGAGGAGTCATGACCCTCCAACCATGAGAGAGTAACTTCCAGGCGATGAAAACCCTCTCTGAGGCACATTTCACTAGGAGTTGAAGTGTTATGACCGCTCTTCGGGATTTCACTTCACCAGAGTTGAAATGTAAACAAAATAAAAGCCCTCTTCGGAGGCCCATTTCACCAGGAGTTGAAGTGTTATGACCGCTCTTCGGGATTTCACTTCACCAGAGTTGAAATGTAAACAAAATAAAAGCCCTCTTCGGAGGCACATTTCGCCAGGAGTTGAAGTGTAACAACCGCTCTTCGGAATTTCACTTCACCAAAGTTGAAATGCAAAAACAAAATAAAGACCTTCCTGAAAGCCCACGTTTCACCGAGATTGAAATAAAACTTCCAAGTGTTGAAACGTGAAAAATCCCTCCTTAGAGGTACAGCCCCCTCCCGGGGACACAATCAAGAAGAAAGACCTCTTCGGAAGCCCACGTTTCACCAAGATTGAAATAAAACTTCCAAGTGTTGAAACGTGAAAAGGCTTTCTTCAAAGGCACAACTCTTTGGAGGTACACGTTTCACCGAGATTGAAATAAAACTTCCAAGTGTTGAAACGTGAAAAATCCCTCCTCAGAGGTACAACTTTGTATAAAAAAAAATCCTCATCAAAAGCGTACTTTAACTTTCAAAGGAAGAGTAATTTACCTACTATGGAAAATGATCGTTAAAAAAAAAAAAAAAAGAAAAGAAAAAGAAAAGAAGTTAAAGTACCCTTCAGAGGTCCGCTTTACCACATAGAGGAATTCACTTGGTAAAATATGCACATAAGCAAAAGAAAAAAGTGATTTCTTCGAACGACAAAGCGTAGAAACTTATACGAAGGAAGTTGTACTCTACAAAAATTTTCTTTAAAGAATAAAATAATTATTCTTTAGCAAATAAGAGTGCAAGTCCCCTCGAAGTATAAAATATTGCAGCAAGCTTAAGGTATGGGGGCAACATGGTATAATAGTGTAGCTGCATCAGTAAAGTAATACTCAAACAACATACCATAAGCCCACTGCAATATCATATAAATAAACTTGTGCAAAAATGAATAATAAATGCATACTCAAATTCAAACAAAAGTATGTACAAATAAAGAACCATTTTATTCAATTGCAGATATTGCAGATACAGGTTTCAAAATAAGAAGCAGGGGCCGGTGCCTGCACAACATCCGACCATTACACAAAAAAAAAGAGGGAATCAAAAAGCTCAACTCTTCATTTCTTCTTGCCGCCTTTAGACCCTTTACCCGGCCGAGTGGTTAGCTTTTCGGGTCTTCCAGGTTGGTCTGAAAGCATGAGGGAAGAAGGGGAGGGAGGTACAACTGGTGCAATTTCCGGTTCCTCTTCAGTGGTGATAATTTTCTTCCCCCTCCTCTTCGATGTCCCAAGCTTCTTTCTTCTCTGCGAAGAAGTCTCACTCCCCGGAGTAACGAGAGCGGACAAAACTATGTCGTCAGAAGGAGTCCGCTCCGGAGAGATCTCGCCTCCTTTGAGTCCCTCATCTTTTTGCTCCTGCGAGGCAACAGGGTCATCCAAACCATGAAGAGCCTCAATTTTCTCCTCTTGTGACCCAGGTTGTGAAGCAGAAGGAGGAGTCACCTGAAGAGATGGAGGAGGAATAACCAGAGAAGGCGAAGTCTGCACGGCACTTGTTGTTTCAACTGCAGAAGAAGAAAAATTGAAAATGTTAGTATCTTCCCGAAAGAAGGGAGATATGGGTTCATCGAGATTCAGGAGGTAATCGAGAAGCTCATCAAATTTTTGAGGAATAAGCAGGCAATCCACCTGAATCGGACCAATGTCGAAATTACCTGAAGATATTGGCTTTGTCAGCTCAATCTCATAATTCTGAGCCCCAATGTCCTCCAAAGCCTCTTCATCAGTAGGGGTGATTACCCCAGTTCTTGTAGGAGGCGGCAAATGAGCACTAGGGCCTGTAATGTCCACCTTGGGAGAGACTAGAGGACGTTCGGAGATGGTAGGCGGTACTTCTTTTTCAGAACGTTCTTCTTCCGCCATCCCGGCCCGCGCTCTGGCAAGCTGCTCCTTACACTTGGCAAGAGCGGCACGGGCTTCGTCATCAAGATAATGCTCTTCAAGGGCTGACTCAGCATATCCAGCACCTTTACCACCGAGCATATCAATTGCTGTCTCCCAAACTTCAGCCAGTGTGATTTCATACTTGGGGCCTAGAAAGGCAAGGCTTCCATGCCCCAAGACGCTGTGCAAGTAGAAGTCGAATAATGTTGAGCTGATGCTGTTTTTAGTCGCCTCATGAGATTCTTCAGCTGCGATTCTGCCGGCGACAGCCTCATCACGCTCCTTTTCAGTTTTGGCAAGCTAAAGCTTAAGCATTTGTATCTCCGCCTTCTGGGAGTTGTTTTTCTTTCGGAGCTCAGCAATATCAGTAGCATAGCCTTCACTGATTCTTTTTTGTACTTCTAGCCTGTCTTCGGCATCCCTTTGGCTAGCGTGAGCGTCTCTCACTTGTTTCAGGAGCACTTCTTCTTTTTGAGAATAGGAAGTAGAGGAAGCAGCAAGTTCATGTTTCAATTCCTCGACTTTTGCTTCAAGCTCCTCATTGTAAGAAGCAATGTTCCTCATTTCGGTGTCGTGTTGCTCAACGACCTTTTGCCATTCGGCCTTATCGTTTTCCATAGTAAGCATGGCCTCTATGTTGGCACGGTTAACTCTTTGAAGCTCATCGACAAGCTTCTGCCAGTTTGACATCCTCTCGATATCGAGCTTGACTGCATCAAGATTGCGCAACATAGCAGACTTGTCGATGGGGACCAAGTCTAGGTCGAACCTCACCCCCTTAAGGCACCATTGAGGAAATCGGCTCTGCAGAGTGGCAGGACCCGGTCCAACTTGAAATTTGGGCCTGTTAATTATCGTTTGAATATCTGATTTCCCAAGAGCGGGAGAGTCAGAAGGGATGTCGAGTGAGGCAGGAATAGTAACTTTCTCAGGAGTAGTAGAGGCCTGCTTTTCACTGTGACGAGCTCGTTTGCTTAAGTCTTCACTCATGTGACCTTTTCCTCGATCGTCATGAGATTTTCTCTTGTGAGAGTCATCGCCTTTTTGCCAAGAATCATGGCGCTCTTCTCTCTCCCTTCTTTCACGATGTTCTTCTTCGGTCCTCCTTTCATGATCCTTTCGGGCAGCCCTCTCTTCATCTGACTCTCTGTAGGAAGGAAGGTAACGCCTGTAATCATACTGGCTACGCCTCCCGTAGCGCTGGAAATCGTCATAATACGAGCCGCTGCGCCCCATAGGAGAATCTGGAATTAAAATAATAAGCTTTAGAAATCTTTAAAGTGCAAGAAGATAAGTGCATAGAAGTGATGAGAAATTCTAAGTGTGTGTGTTGTGCAAACTACGCGCATTAATCTACGAACCACTCTTTATTTGGGAAGTGGTTGTGGGTGTAATAGTTAACGTCAACTCTTGAGTCGACGACGGCTGTTGCAAAATAGAAGTAGCTTCAACTACTGAAGAAGAAATCCCGGCAGTAGTAGGGTCATCTTTGAAGATCTCTTGTGAAGTAGCGAAGAGATCGCTCAATCCTTCGAAGGTATCGTCCCTGCTTTGCTTGACAGGACTGGATTTCTTAGCCTTTTCACCAGATTCTTGTGAATGGTGAGAGGATCCCTGAGGCTCTTCTTCCTCGATAACCGGGGCAAGTTTACCAGATGGCCCCGCAACATCGACAGAAGTGGAGCACTTCACCAGCGAAGATTCAGGAGTCTTTATCGGAGAATCGGGGATTTCCGTTGGAACTTCATGAGCATGCATAGAGCGAGAAGTGTGTAGAAGCCCATGTTGATGTAAAAATTCATCCCTCAACAGAAATTTTATGCTCCTCTCTTCTGTGGCCACGGCACTCAACCTCTCAAAAACTTGCTTGTGAATTGGGTCTCTAGAGGGTAGAGGAAGTGCTGGAAAGAATAAAGAATGAAATTAGCAACTGAAAGTTCGGATCTCGAAAAAGTTTCAAAACGGAGAAAATGGAAATACTAATCTTACTTCCTACTCTCCAGATGGCATAAAAGCCTGAGGGACAGCGGGCAAAGAAAAACTGGTTCAAGAATCCATGAACGCTTTCAGTAAGATCGGAAATGAGCTTGCGGTTCCTGGCACTTCTCACAATAATAAGGGAAGGATGATCTTTACTCTTTGCAAACGAGCACAGATAACGAATTTCTTCAAAACTCGGTAGGCGATCAAGGGTTCTTCTAAACAAAACACATAACCCCGTCAAGATGGCATAGCCGTTGGGATGAAGTTGAAACGGAGAGATTGTCAACCGAAGGAGAAGAGTTCGAAGGAAGTCGTTAAAAGGAGGAATCGCCCCACTTAAGCACATTTGGCGATTGACTGCAACAAAGCCATAGGGAGGATTGTCAGCAGTATCACTTGGCCCAGGGAGAAGAACATCACTTTCAGCAAAGCCAAATTGAGTGCGCAGCTGGACAAACGCTCTCGAAGTTAGAATAGTCGGGGTTCTCTCCGGAGGATTCTCTATGGGAACAGCTATCGGAAAAGTTTCTTCCTCTTCAGTTACCACTTCTTCTTCTCGGTGGGAAGTCATTCTACATAAACAACTGGGTATTCAAACATGAAGGTGCCCGTTTCCTAAAGTGTGTGAAGTGTTGTGTAAAATCAATCAAGCAGTGAACAAATATAACTAGAATGAAAACTAGCAAGCATTTGTTAGTTATGAAATTCAGGGACTATTGTTTTAGGCCTAAATATGCAAGTAAGATGTTGATGCAGATAAATCAGTTCAGATTATTGATACTTTCCATTAATGTTTAACTTTAATTGATTGATTCACAAACATTTCATGCAATATAATTAAGTTGCTTGTCTTGTCTTGACTAATCTGTCATCTGACATGGGCAGTCGATGGCAGTATTTTCGCCTTGGTTTTCTTTGTTTGTTATTTTTCAGCAGGTTAGCAGCTTATAAGTTAATGCGATCTGTGAAATAATACAATGAGATTCAAGCAAATTTAAAGTTGGGGCAGTTCAAAATTCAGGCAACTTAGTTTGGCAGTTCAAGTTAGAAACTCAAAGTGGATCTATGCTCTCAAAAAGTCAGCATGCCCAAAGCCTAAGTGTTAACTCGGCAGCGGTTTAAAGAGCCAAGTCGGTCACGGTTTAAGGGATTAGCTCGGTCACGACTTAGAGGTTAACTTGGCTGCGGTTCAAGGTTAAATCAGTATAAGGCTTAGATCGGCAGAAGAATAGGTTGGCAGATTTCCTCCAAGTGCTAACACGGCCACGATTTAAGGATTGGGTCGGCCAGAAGCTAAGTCACTTCAAATCACCAGGTCGCATCTAAATTAATACCTCGCCCCACTCAACCCGTTAACCCGTTAGCCACTCCCTCAACCAAAAACCTTCATCTCGTTCATACTACCGAATCATCCCATAAACTAGTTCAAAACCACCACGAATCCAACGCCTTACAATCCTAATTGGCTACGCCTAAAGCAGTAACCCATCGGCATCATTCCATCGATAGCCTAAAGCCAGATCAAACTAACTAAGGATCATCAACTGTAGATATAACGGGATTCGTGATAAAGCACCGTACAAAGATGCGGTTTAAATTTGATTGGTAAAATTCATGAATCAACGGTAGTCTTGAATTGAGGGGGAAGCAAGTTTACTTACGCGATGGATGGCAAAGGTTATCAGTGATTGACTAGAGCGAAATCGCCTTTGGGAGCTCTGGGAAATTTTAATGGCAGAATTAGGCAAGGGAATAAGTAATGAAAAGGAAGAAGAAGATGGATGTTTTATACCTTACAGTAGGGAGAACTCAAGCGGCAGATGCGGTTTAACTGTTGTGTCGCGTACGACCTACCGACCTAAGAGGGGACGGGTTAAGGACTATCGAAGCACATGACCTAACCAGTAGGCGTATACTTCGAGGGGCAATTGTTAACTCCGCCTCGGTTTAGACTCTGCGACTCAAGGAGGTGCCGACCTAAGGCTCAACAAGGGTGCCGACCTAAGGCTCAACAGGGGTGCCGACCTAAGATTCAAAGGGTTGCCGACCTAACACTTCAATGAGGATACTGACTCAACATAGATACCTACTTAACAGTCTAGGGAGATTGCCGACTTAACTGGTTGCCGACCTAACTGCCTTAACAGGAATACCGACCTAAGGCCGAAAAGGGATACCGACTTAAGAGAGGTGCCGACCCAATGCTCTAGCATGTATACCAACCTAAGATTTAAGGAACGCCGACCCAAGATAGCTACCGACCTATGACCAATATTAAGTCGGTCACGACCTAAGCAAAGGAAGGTAAGTTCAATGCAGCTACTTGGCACAGTGGCCTCTTAACTCGTACACGATCCAGGACTTACCAGTTGAACCGTGACTTGCGACTTACCAAGTTAACTCGTCCACGACCTAAAGCCACTAAGTATAAGCCCGATGCCATATTACTGAGAAGGAGTAGTGTTGACTCGGAGGCGACCTAGGACTTGTGCAAGTAAACTCCTGTGAAGCCAGAAGGGGGCCAGATGGACCGGCCACGACTCATATTAAGTCGGCTACGACTTAACTTGGATCGGCCACGACTTAGGACTTGGCAGAAATTTCAGACCAGAACTCTCTATAAATAGGCAACCACTTCCAACATAGAGGGGACTTTTGGCGCATTCTCTTCACACACCGTTACCTTGCTGCATTGAGAACTTCATCAACACTTAGAGCTTCCAAGATTAGAGGAATACATCAAAGAAATTCACGAAGAAACCACACATCTTCAACATGAATCTAAGAACTTTAATCGACATTGAAGCTTAAGACTTGTTCCAAATCACTTGTAACTTGAAGTGTATTGTACTTGAGAAGAATTGTATCAGTTTGTAACGGGATTATTAATAAAAGTACTTAGAGTGGACGTAGGCTATACCCTTAAGCCGAACCACTATAAAATCGTTGTTGTTTACTGCTTTTCCGCTATTCTTTGCTTGTAATTCTTTCCCGATCTATCGGGTGGTGCTTTCACAACTACACTTTACACACCGGGGTGTTAGCGTTCACATTTTAGCGTTAACAATCATCTCTGTGGGGAGGGTCATGTCTTTCTTGTTCTCTTCGGTGACGTTCTTCATATGCTCGTCTCTCGTCTGCTTTCCTGACGGCCCTCTCTTCATCGGATTCTCTGTAAGAAGGGAGGTAACGCCTATAATCATACTGGCTACGCCTCCCGTAGCGCTGGAAATCATCATAGTACGAGCCGCTGCGCCCCATAGGAGAATCTGTAATAAAAATAATAAGCTTTAGAAATCTTTAAATTACAAGAAGATAAGTGCGTAGAAGTGATGAAAAATCCGAAGTGTCGTGTAACGTGTAAACTACAGGCATCGAGTTACAAACCACTCTGTGGAATAGAGGTAGTGATAACTTGAGTAGGAGGAGTTGACATTTGTTGTAGAGAAGATGTCGCCTCGATTACAGAAGAGATAGTTTTGGAAACATCGTCTTTGAAAAGTTCTTGAGAAGTCACAATTAAATCACTCAACCCCTCGAAAACATCATCACCACTATGTTTTTTGGAACTTGCTTTCTTGACTCCTTCGTTAGTAGATTTTTCGGAAGATCGTGGAGGTTCTTCCTCTTCGATAACTGGGGCAAGTACAGACTTGTCAGACGGCCCCGCAGCATCTTTCGGAATTGAACACTTTACTAGTGAAGTTTCTATAGAGGTTCCTCCCTGCATGTGCTCTTTAGTAGGGACCGGGGCATCAGGAATTTTCATCTGAGAATCGGGAACCTCGGTCGGAACTTCATGAAGTTGAGTAGAACGAGAAGAATGTAAAAGCCCAAATCGATGAAGGGGTTCATCTGTCAATAGAAATTTTGCGCTCCTCTCTTCAGCAGCCACAATGCTTAGCCTTTCAAAGACTGGTTTATGACTGGAATCTCTAGAAGGAGGAGGAAGTGCTGTAAAAATAAGGGATGGAATCAGCATCTAGCAATACGAACCATGAAAAACTTAGAATGGAATTGAAGAAAGAAGGGAAAAAAGACCTCACTTCCTATTCTCCAGTCTGCGTAAAATCCTGCGGGGCAACGAATATAGAAGAATTGATTCAAAAAACCATGTGCACTCTCCAGCAAATCCAAAATTAGTTTACGGTTCCTCGCACCTCTTACAAGTACAATCGAAGGGTGGTCCTTGTTCTTCGCAAAAGTGCACAGGTAACAGATTTCCTCAAAACTCGGAAGACGGTCAAGAGTTCTCCTGAACAGAACGCACAATCCCATCAAGATGGCATAGCCATTAGGATGCAGTTGGAAAGGAGAGATCGTCAGTCGAAGAAGGATTTGTTGAAGAAATTCATTAAAGGGAGGAATTGCTCCACTTAAGCACATTTGGCGATTAGTGGCAACAAAACCGGAAGGTGGTCTATCAGCGAAATCATTTGGTCCAGGGAGTAAAACTTCTGCCTCGGCAATGCCAAATTGAATGCATAATTGGTTAAGCACCCGCTGTTTCAGAAGGGTAGGAGTTCTTTACGGAGGGTTCTCTAGTGGAATAGCAACCGGGAAAGCCCCTTCGACGTGTTCTATCATCTCTTCTTGTTGAGACGTCATTCTACATGAGTAACTGGATGTTCAGGTGTGATGGTGCACGTTTCCTAAAAGTGTGAAGTGTTGTGCGAAACTAATAAAAATAACAAGCGAAATAACTGAAATTAAACTAATTGACAACTGATCGATTGTGAGATTTCAGGACTTGTTAATTTATAACTCAAGCGCAGTGTTAATTCAAACAAAATTTTAGCTTTTCTTTAACACTTCATTTGAGTCAGTTGATTCACAGCATTTCACTCACACAGTTCATTTAAGTTGATTATTCTTTATCGACTAATCTGTCATTCGATGTGGGCGGTCAATGACAGTATATTCGTCCCATTTTTCTGCAAATGTTATGTTTAAACAGGTTGTTAGCATTAGAGATAATCTGCAAAGAAATACGACAAAATTCAAGTCCATATAGTTCAAAGTTCAAACAGTTCAATCAAAGTTGTCTCAGGATTTCACAAGTCCTAGGTCGTCCAGCGACCTAGCATAGGTCGGAGCCTTCTTAGGTCGCGCTGTGCAAAGTAAAGGATAAGGCCTTACAAATTCGTCCTAGTGTTAGCTCGGCCGCGACCTAAAGCCTATGTCGCAAGGAAGTTAGGTCGTGCAGTTCTTAGCTCGAGTAACTCTTAACTCATGCAAAGTCTTAGGTCGCATGAATATTAGGTCGTTCAGCGACCTAGTGTAGGTCGAAACTATTCCTTAGGTCGCAAGGGTCATTAGATCGTGAATTATCTTAAGTCGCTCAAATCCGCTAGGTCACTAACTTCCTCTCCACGCAATGCTTCACCAGACCCGATAACCCGCCATCAACTACACAGAAATCCATCATCCTCTTCGTGAAGTCCATCATCTCCACACATCACCGAATCACTTGAAAAGCGATTCAAAGAATCTCCAATCCATCGTACATTCAATACATTTCCGTGCCTACTCAAGCGGCGATCGAAAATCGATTGCAACGATTCAAAATATGGCATGATGCAAGGAATTGGGTCAAGGTCAGAAAATGGGGATTCGTAATTCGACAGTGATTATGGTGGGATGGAGATTGAATTCACTTACGTATTATGTTGGTGAAGATAAATTGACAGCTAAATGGGTTGAATTTGCCTTCGAAAACTTGAGAGCTTGATAATGGCTGAATAGGAAGTTCAAAGCAGATGAAGTAAAGGAGGAACGACCAATGTCATTTATACCCCAGGGAAGTGAGATGTGAATCGACACACACGACCTAATTTTCTCGATAGGTCGCTCGCGACCTAACAACTCATTAGAGCTCGAGTTAAGAGAATCGAAGCACACAACCTATGACCTAGGCACGTACTTCGAGGGACAAATGTTAACTCCTCTTCGTTGGAAACTGGAAAATGTGGAGCGACCTAACTAGACCAACGACCTAACTAGACCAACGACCTAACTAGACCAACGACCTAACTAGACTAGCGACCTATAGGATAATGCGACCTAGCGACCTAAAGTCTTAATGCGACCTAGCGATCTAAAGTCTTTATGCGACCTAGTATCTTTAGTCCTTAGCGACCTAAGAGATGGAGCGGCCTAGCGACTTAACTTATCAAGTAACCTAAAAGTAGCTGCGACCTAAGGGAAGCTGCGACCTACAGAACTCTGCGACCTAAAGGAAGCTGCAACCTATGGAACTCTGCGACCTAAAGGAAGCTGCGACCTATGGAATTCTGCGACCTATAGAACTCTCACGACCTAAGATAAGTCGCTCACGACCTAAGGACATTGCATTAGAAGACCGCCTTTTCTATGCCGCTACTAGTAAGGTCGCTCACGACCTAGAACTTGTGTAAATCAGCATGCGTGTCCTTGTGAGAGAGAGGACAGTGTATCTTAGGTCAGTCACGACCTACGACCTAGCTTAGGTCGGTCACGACCTACGACCTAACTCCGAAAAATGCCTATAAATACGACCCTAGTTCCAACTAGCGAGGGACCTTTTGGCTCATTCATTTCAAGCGCCGTTACTCTGCTGCATTCTGAACTACTTCAATACCTTCAAGGAACTTCACGAAGAAATCAAACATGTCAAACATGTGTTCAAAGATTTGGATCGACGTTGAAGTTTAGGCTACTTGTTATAAGTCACTTGAAACTCAAAGTGTGTTGTAATCAAAGTGTAACTGCATTGACTTGTAATCAAATCATCAAAGATATTCAAAGTGGACGTAGGCTATCTCTTAAGCCGAACCACTATAAAATTGCTGTTGTTTACTGTTTTCTACTTCTATCTGCTTATAATCTGTTCCCGAGCTATCGGGTGGTGCTTTCACGATCTTACTTCATACACCGGGGTGTTAGCGTTCAAATTTAAGCGTTAACATATCCCATTTCCACACACCATCTTTTATAATCTTACACAGAAATAAGTTTTCCGTTCCAGTTCTAAATGCTGCATCTCTACCTATACGTTCCATAATAGAGCTTCCATTTAACCAGGGATCGTACCACAAGGAAGTAGTTTTATCATCAGCAATGTTAAGGGTAAGGCATTTTAACGTTACGTTTCTATTTTTTAGAATAAATTTCCATACGCCCGAGTCGACCGTTCTCTGGGAAATTTCCTAGAAACTTTTAAGCCCAACATACTTACGCAGCATGAGGTTCGCCCAGATTCCTTCTGCATTAACTATTTTCCAAATCAGTTTAATAGATAACGCTTGATTCATTTCTTCAAGGTTTCTCAGTCCCATTCCTCCTTCATCTTTCTGCCTGCACAAAATTTTCCAAGGTATCTTACTACTGCGACTTTTCCAAAGAAAGTTGAGAATCAAATGCTTTAATTTATGAATAGTGATTAATCATATTAATTAAATCAACCTTTTAAACCAAGTTCATAATTAATTAACATTAACAAATCAAAATATCCAAAATAAATTACTATATGTGATTAATCCTTAATTACTTTCATTAAGTAATCACATTTAAACAATTTAAAATTGATTATCTAACTTAATTAATCCAATTAATTGTTAACATTATTCACTTTAATCAATATTTCATAATCCTAGTTAATTATCTTTATTAACTAATAATACTTCTTTAATTACTTTCTTAGGAAAATTTCTTAGATTTAAATCATTATTAATCATTTCTAATGAATATAATTTACTAATTTATAAATAAAATCAATCATTCTTTCATTACCTTATTAGTTAAATCATTTTAATTACCTTAGTTATCTCTAAGAAAACCCTTTTTTTATTAATGACTTAATTAACATTAACATATATATTTTTTTTTAAACATTTTACTTTTGGACTTACAATTTGGTTCTATTTGAATTTAAGCTTAATTCAAATTATTTAAATTCCAGCTTTAAAGATAAATTGATTCATTTGGCTTACAAATTTAAGTTAAACTAATTTATTAACTTTTCATCCAATTTTACTCTTAAATTTCACTTTAAATTCAAGATTTAAAATGAAATACCAGTTTATCTTTAATAAAGTCTACCACTAAATTTTTAAAACATTTAAACGCACATGTTAATTAATATTAGTCTTATAAAAGAAATTTACAAGAGTTTAAACCTAATTATTTAAATTCAAATCATTGTATAAAGTACACTTGAACATTTTAAATTTGTTTGAATACTTTAAATTTTATTAAACTTCATTTATTTCAAAAGTAAATTTGAATTCCATCTTCCAAATTCTTATTTTAAACTTATATTAAAACCTGTTTTGATTTCAAGTTCTGATTAAAACAAGACAGGTTTAGGTTTTAAAACCTGAAACAAACATTTACCCGAGCCTTCCCGTTCTTGCTTCGAGTTCCACACCCAAAACATTAAGTCGTACTCGAGGAGTACACGAAGAAACCCAGCCCACTCAAACACAATACAATTCCAAACTGCTCCGAGTAACCCACGCAATTACTCGAGACTAAACACGAAAATTTCCCCTGCTCTCTGCCAAACAACACCCAGATCCTAAGCAACGTGCTCGTGCACGTGTACATCACCGTCGGTTGCTTCCAGCCACCGCCTCATGGTCGAGCAAGTTGACGTTCACCCTTGCGTCCATCTCAGCCCATCAGAATCCTCATTTTCCACTCAAATTCGAATTCGAGTAAAAACTCGAAACTTGGAACACAAGAAGGAAACAACACCCTATCCCGTCAACGCGCCATTCACCCAACCTTGGCCACAAGAATTCGTGCAACTCCGGTCACACGATCGTCAACCTCCCCTCCTCCATCACCCACGGTCGCGTGCAACTCGATGCATGAGAGAAGCTACGTCAATCGATTCCCTAACCACTCAAAAAATTAGGTTTACAAACTTAAACCTTCCACCGCCGCCGCCTCGACCATCTGCACCCCATCCACCATTTTTCCTGCAACCACCGAAGGCTCCTTTACCTCCACACAAAGCTTCGACCACCAACCATCCTCCGATCAACACATTTGATCCAAACCCAAATTTCAAACAAAAATAAACTAACACTCAATTCTTTGATCTAAAAATCATGAGGTTTGCTTTACAAATCATATATTGGTATGAGAATTCAATTTACATACCTAATTCATGAAATGAGAATTTTGCATTTTGTCTTGTTTAAAGATTTGCTCAGATGTTTTGATGTGCGGGGATATTTACAAATTGTTTTAACTAAAATAAAATTTTAAATCTTAATTTATGAACAAACAAACAATCTTTGTTTGTATTTTATGTTCTAATAGTTATTAGATTAGGAGATAAAGATTTATTTGTAAATCTGGATTTTAACAGGAAATAGAAATAGAGGTATCAAAGTGTTACAGGCACACACAGATTCACCCATTCACATATATACACATTTCCCAATATTTATAAGCAACAAGTTCAGAGACTTAAATTTTAGCAGAGTGATGTTACTCACTTGTTTTCCTGAAATAAAAGAAGAACATAACATGTCTTCAAAACAGAAGTTGCTTTGACAACCCCGGCTTGTATTCTCTGGCTAGCTGAATATCTTCTTCTCTGGTATGTATTGAATTATTTGTTGTTTGAGCTGAAGCTTGTTTATGGTTTGGGATGATATTACTTCAGTTTTTTACTTAGTTTAAATGAACGAACTGAAAATGTTGAAGCTTGATATTGATATATAGGGGAAGAAAGTTACAGGGTTGCATTTTTTTTTTATACAGGGTAAGGCAATTTGTACAGGTGATAGTATTTTTGTATAAGGTGATTATCAGTTTGCTTGTGCTAGCATTAAATGCATGAGTACTTGTTCCCATGCTTGCCTACATCTTTTTAACTCGGCTGTTGATAATGTTATGGTGGCTGGAGGTAATGGCATTTATTGCTTTGTACAAATATACATATATTTATCTAATTGGCTTGTAGATTCCTATATATGTTTGCTGTCTTTCTTTCCTTTGTATTGACTTGTTTACATGATGATATATTTGTGTACAAGGTGATATCTTTTGTTGTACTAAGGTCATGACTGATAAGTATTATATTGGGTACTTTATGATTCATATTATATTTTTACATTGTGTCTTGCATTACTACTTTGTTTGTCTCGGTTGAAATGTTTTTGTTTGTTATTTTACTTTGTTTTGTTTAATTTGCATATTTATTTACAACTTTGTTTCATATTTAAGTGTTGTTTCTTTTCTTTTCTTATGGCTTAATAATATAAATAAATTTCTATTTTAATTATGTTGTTAAAATTTTAACTAAGTGTATTTATTTATTTCTAACCTCAATAGTTAGTTTGACTTACATATTAATCTTTAACTTATATACTTATCATCTTGTATTCCTTTGTTTTATATTCTACTTTATTTATTTTGTAAGTATATTTTGTTTGTATTCGTAGTTTGATTTGTCAAACATTTAATTTATATCCTTACAGTTATATACTTACATTTTTATTGATAGAATAAATTTTATCTTAAACATTAGTGTCTATATTGCATTCAAAAATAAATCATACGTATAATATATATTTTTCAAAATAAAATCTTTAAATCCAATGCATTTTAAATACATTTGAATTTCCAAATCGAAATTTATTTATAATCTAATTAATTCACATTTTTTTATAAAAAAATTAAGTTTATCGTAAATTTTAAAATTAATTAAAATTCGGGATCGTTACAGATTTCCCCCTTAAAGAAATTTCGCCCCCGAAATTTGCCAGGCACGAAAACAACAAAGATAGATACACAAAGATTGACAAATAGTTTTCCAGATCAAAATGGATATCTATCATGTCTTTGGCTCACCAAATCAGAATATCAACAATATGAGAATGAACTCATTCAATACTACGTAGGATACTCGGGTCACCAGATCTACATAATATGAAAGGCACTTGTTAGTTCAAAGGAATAACTAACCATTCGTAGAATATATTTGGATCCAAAAATAGACAGATATATGGATACAATTTCAAAACTTTTAGTTTAGAACTGAAGTATACCTATTAACCATAGAAATCAAAGTAACCAATTCATCCAAACAAACAATTCTGGCCTATTTGGAGTTTATGTCCCATGCAAATATATCAAATCTTCTTCCTGGATCTACCAGGAACCGTCGAAGAATTGAAAAGTGATGCTGAACAAAAGAGATTGGTAAGTGGATTCAATCTTCTACAAATTTTTTTTCAAACATAAGCTATGGATTCCGAATTCAAGTCGGAACATCCCAAAGTATATATATATATATATATATATATATAATTTGTCCCTCTTCGGACTTCGATCAACCCGAGAAATTATAATAGAATTTCAAATTTGGTTTTAAACGATATCGTTTTATTGAAATAATTCAAATTTAGCATCATATTCTATTAATCAAGTTAACTCAATTTAAATTTCCAATTTATTCAGAATTTCCAACTTTTCAAATTTCAAGTTTATTAAAGTTTAAATCAAAAGTGATGAGAAATAAATGAAGATACGAGGTAAAAAATTTCTTACAACGATTCGTAGAGCCATCATCGCACCGAAACTTCTTCTGGAGCTGTCACGAAGATATCAAATAATTTGAAATCAATCAAAGGAGATTGATAGAGAAGTTATTTCCACTGTTGCAGGGTATCGACCATTAATACCGATACTTCCCTGTCCCCTACCTCGTCCTCTTTCCGCACTCATACTTACTATCGGTGGAAAGTAAGAGAATTTACTGAGACATTTGAATGGATATCTTAGGGATATACTCATTCTAGGGCATACTTCGCCCTACCTATAATGAGCTACTTAACGTGTTATACTCCTGAGCTAAAGTTCAACCTTAGCTCTGATACCAAATGTGACGATACGAATTTTTCGCATTCGAAAATCAACATCCATACTTTACATCGTACTCGAATGCCATAGATTCGACCATTCAAAATCCAAGTCGCCGGAGCTTATAACAAAATTAAGTATAACAACACAGCGGAAGAAATAGAATAATACATTGATATACAGTATTGATACAATATCTGATACAATGGATGATATAACATATATCAATATACATCAGAGATACAAGAAAACAGCGGAAAGAAGTAGATAACACCAGCAGCGGATCAAATAACTCTAATAGAGTCTTCAATAAAGAACTCCAACAGCAGCTCGAACCAACATCACGATGGACTAAGACAAGCAAGTCTCGTCCACATCCAAAGATTGAACTAGCTCCAGATAATCTACCAAACCTAACTATCTGAAAAACCCAATCCTAGACTGCTCGTGTGGAAAATAGTGAGCACCTAGAGCTTAGGAAAGGAACAATAAACTCCGGATCAGTCGTGCGACTGTTGTGAGTAACAAAAACAGCTTAACTTTTAAAACAATTAGCAAAAGAATTTTTAAAGTTAATTCACAATGCCTTTCGAAAATGAAACTACCATAAGACCTCCCGCCACACACACAATGCAAACGCAGAATTGGAGGAGATTTCTTCTTATGATAGTCAAACGTGCTTGATACGAGAAAATTTCTGATATTATTATAATAAGTGCACAGTGGAAAACATTTTGAAAGTAGAATATAAATCTTAGCTAGCATAGGTACCATTATATTATGCCCGCTATAGCTTCCATTTTAAATGGCAGGTTCTACAACTAGGACCGTACAAGGCTCCTATTGTTTTGTTTGGATTTTCCAACATATGGTCGGGCTAAAGAATTACCCATTGCCCATGGGTACGCCTCTGGCGGGATGTCCCGAGAACTTAACCAGCTCTCTGCCAACACAAGGTCGGGTTACCACTGTAACATGGTAACTACTACACGAGCATGCCA
Source organism: Allium cepa (assembly GCA_030765085.1). Taxonomy (NCBI): domain Eukaryota; kingdom Viridiplantae; phylum Streptophyta; class Magnoliopsida; order Asparagales; family Amaryllidaceae; genus Allium; species Allium cepa. The sequence goes on along the minus strand of CM060943.1, from coordinate 945,908,184 downwards.
CTCCTCGGTCCTTTGGGACCTTTATCCGAGGCGCCTCTAAAGTAACAACCACACGTTAAATGAGATTAGAGCCAACACATAGGTAAATATCTGGGCTCTATACCATGATACCACCCTTTACCAGAAGGGAATGACACACCCTATAAGGCGCGACCCTCATAACCTCGTCGCATCTTTCCTGTTTCGACCATTTCCGGGTTGTGAGGTCCTGATGCAGTCTCGTCCACAAAGCTACGCCTTATGCAAAAGTCATGCTTTGATCACAAATGATCAACAAATGATCATCAACGCATAGCAGCACTCAGCATGCCACACTACCAAATTGGGAGTATATCGCTGATAACCTTCAACTACATAACCTCTGAGCTCGTACGTCTCAGAGAAGGGTATTAAGCTAAGAGAATAAATTATCCGCCACCAACAGAAATGTATTTGAAAGAAATGTGCTTTATATCTCAAAGTGTAGTGTCAGACATATAACCATACAAGTCTGTTCTGGGTTTAAACTGAACCGAAGGCACTTCCGAAGAAGTCCTTGTAATCCGGGTATTCACAATCCTGATCGAACTTCCCATCACTTAGGGAATCTCTATACCGGAGCAACTCAATGCAGATACAATCGATAGGTCATCCTATCATTCTTGCAAATACCAGGTCTTCACCACCGGTCTTCAAATGTTATCCATTACGTCGAATCACATATTCAGAATGGGTTATACGACAGGTCCTCTCCCAGCTAAACCGAATAGTGAGCGCAACATTTAAAACATATGGATATTGAATTTCAATTGAGTCACGACTTAATAATTCAAAACTTTCTTTCAAATGGTTTAAACAAATTACCATTTTCGAATCTTTTAAACAAAAGATTTATTTCACTAAGTTCACCCATTTTCACGAAGATTCATTTAAGGATTTCAAGACAATTTCCATTTCAATTGGATTAACTCGTTTGAAATATTTAAATTAAAGATTTAACTTATAGTTTTCAAACCGTTTCCATAACCTAGAAAATCATTTTTCATTTTTAACTTGAAATCCCTTTTTACACAATTTGGAAATTCACTTCTTATATGAAAGCTCTATTATTTGAAAACAATAGTTTCATTTCAGAAAGATCAAATTTTATTTACACGAGTTAAAGCCTTTGAATTTAAATTCAAATTCCCAAATCAATACCTTAAAAATAGTTTAACCCATATAAACTGGTATAACATCTTTAGTCCCTAGTTTCCAAATCATAGAATTCAATTTCAAATATTGAATTCAAATTTAAATCAAAATATTTAAATTCCAAAACTCAATCTAAATAAAAATAAATTTCATCTTTGAAATTCCATTTCAAAAGCTTTTCACTTTAAACCCAATTTATTTCCAAAACATTTGAATTCAAATTTGTGTATTTAGAAATTATTTTCAAAAATCTGTGACTTAATCGATTTCCTCGTCAAATCCATATTGGTGTGTGTATAAGCGTGGTCCAGGGGTTTAACCCAATAGTGCAACATCATTCAATCATCACAGATCAAAACATAGAAATATAGTTGATAAGCGATATAAACTATAATCCTTATCTTTCATTCACAGATTCACGGATAATATACAGATGTATCATCAATAAATGAATAAATTTTACATAGCACAATCCACAGAACAAAATATCACAGATCAGATAGGACAATCAATTCAAGGCATCTTATACAATACAATCAATCATACGTAAGGTCAAGCATTTAATAATCATTTATAAGCAGAATTAAATAAATTGATTAATCCTAATTGATTCAATTTATTTCCAAGTAAATTAATTACTTAGGAATTAATCACCCAAACCTGATTAATTAATTACAAATCATTTGATGTTAATTAATTTATCAAACACTTTAATTAATTAATTAAATTATTCTTAATTAATCATATTAATTAAAACAACCTTTTAAACCAAGTTCATAATTAATTAACTTTAACAAATCAAAATATCCAAAATAAATTACTATAAGTGATTAATCCTTAATTACTTTCATTAAGTAATCACATTTAAACAATTTAAAATTGATTATCCAACTTAATTTATCCAATTAATTATTAACATTATTCACTTTAATCAATATTTCATAATCCTTAGTTAATTATCTTTATTAACTAATAATATTTCTTTAATTACTTTCTTAAGAAAATTACTTAGATTTAAATCATTATTAACCATTTCTAATTAATTTAATTTATTAATTTATAAATAAAATAAATCATTCTTTAATTACCTTATAAATTAAATCATTTTAATTACCTTAGTTATCTCTAAGATAACCCATTTTTTTATTAATGACTTAGTTAACATTAACATATATATATACTTTATTAAACATTTTACTTTTGGACTTACAATTTGGTTCTATTTTGAATTTAAGTTTAATTCAAATTATTTACATTCCAGCTTTAAAGATAAATTGATTCATTTGACTTACAAATTTGAGTTAAACTAATTTATTAACTTTTCATCCAATTTTACTTTTAAATTTCATTTTAAATTCAAGATTTAAAATGAAATACCAGTTTATCTTTAATAAAGTCTACTACTAGATTTTTAAAACCTTTAAACGAACATGTTAATTAATATTAGTCTTATAAAAGAAATTTACAAGAGTTTAATCTCAATTATTTAAATTCAAATCATTGTATAAAGTACACTTGAATATTTTAAAGTTGTTTGAATAATTTAAATTTTATAAAACTTCATTTATTTCAATGTTTGAATTCCATCTTCCAAATTTTGATTTTAAACTTATATTAAAATCTATTTTGAATTCAAGTTCTGATTAAAATAAACCAGACAGGTTCAGGTTTTAAAACCTGAAACAAACATTTACCCGAGCCTTCCCATTCTTGCTTCGAGTTCCACACCCCAAAACTTTGAGTCGTACTGGAGGAAAACACGAAGAAACCCAGCCCACTCGAACACAATACAATTCCAAACGGCTCCGAGTAACCCACGCAATTACTCGTGACTAAACACGAGAATTTCCCCTGCTCTCTGCCAAACAACACCCAGATCCTAAGCAACGTGCTCGTGCACGTGTACATCACCGTCGCTTGCTTCCATCCACCGCCTTGTCGTCGAGCAAGTCTACATTACCCTCGCGTCCATCTCAGCCCATCAGAATCCCCATTTTCCACTCAAATTCGAATTCGAGTAAAAACTCGAAAGTTGGAACACGGGTAGTGTAACGACCCATAATTTCTGTCGTTTGAAATTCAGATATTTAATTGATTTTAAATATCAACAAGTAAAATTTATAAGTCGAATAATTTATTTTTTGAATATCTGGATTTAATTGGATAATTAAATCTATAATTTAATATTTGAAATTCTATAAATAATTGAAAATTGGGTTTAATGTGATTGAAAATGATTTGTAAAATTTTACTTAATCATATTGAAGTTAGAATGACATTACAGAACTTTTAAAATCGAATTAAAAGTTAATTTGTGAAAATTGAATATTTTAATATTTAATTGACGAGTTAAAATAGCCTTTTTTCAAACAGTCTTGGATTTCGACGAAACTAGTTTCAGCGGATCCATAATGTTATATTATTTTATGATTTCAAATTTCGTGTCAATCGGATTTACGGTTTGACCGGGGCAAGCCAAAACGCATAGAAATTTGGTTTAATCGATTTAATTTAAATTTGATCATTTATTGCTGTAACTTGCACAGATGATCGAATTAGCTTTCGAAACCTATTCCATTGTGTCCGAACAGAGGGGTAAACCCTAGCAACGCCAGTCACCGCATGAAATTTGGAGTTTGGAAAATTCTGGATGAATAGTAATTTGTGAATTTTTCTATAAAAGGACCTAGTTATTTCCATTTGCAAAGAAATTCAACCCTAACCCTAATCTCATCTAGCCGCCAATAATCATATCAGTGGTCGAAAAAGCTCCATTCTTCTTCCTCCTTTTTCTTCTAATATACTCACTATCATCATAAACTTCCGACTAACAAATTGAAGAGCATAGTGTGATCTTTGCATCCAACGAACGGTTTTCGTTAACATCGTCGTTTGAATGCAATTTTTGGCCGCGTTTATCATTGTTTCACGCACATTTTTCGACCTCAATACTCAACCGAGCTCCACCATACTTGGGCCGTGGATGGAGTGGAGGAGTGCGCACGAAATGGTGGCTTCTGATCGAAGTATATGTCATCGTTGAAGGTCGCGTCACTAGGGCTGGAACGACAATTTTTGGGTTCGTATACCCAGGAGATTCACGCGATTTTGAACGTGAGAAGGGGAGAAGGAACGGGGCGGCCAGGATGCTTAGATCTGGGTATGAACGACCTAGATGTAATAGTAAAAAGAAAATAAAATTTATTTGTAAATTGAATAATATTAAAATTTGTATAATGTTTAAAATGCGATATCTTGTTCATACGAGGTCGGAATTTCGCAAAACAAGTTGCGTTGGCTTTGTTTTGACGAGCACTACGCTATGGAGCTGGATTGGAGTCGTTTGGAGTTAGTGAAAACTTCAGGTAAAATTAAAAGCATGTTTAATTTTATTCAAAATAAAACGCTACAACTGTTATAGAAAACCCAAGGTGAGAACTTCTCACTCAATCGAATTGTTTCGATTTAAATTTTAAATAGTTAGATTTGAAATTACTTGATTGTGTGATTGGATGATAAATTGTTATCTATTGTGTTAAATGGACCCTATACGTGGTATATTAAGCGGATGTTATTTATTAAAAACATATGCCGCGATAATTCCAACTTGTATGGAATTGGTATTATATACGTACTTGGAGTTGATTTCCCGCATTATATAGAGGATGAGACCCTATTGCGCCGCATAATAGTGGATAGTATTTTATAAATCCCATATACCGCGATATTCCATCTTGAAGCGGAATTGGTATTGTGCTAATATCTTTGGATGTAGGGAAACAGGTTGGAGGGATCCAACTAGATTCCTCAAACATTCGAATTTGTTTCAATGTCGTGTGTTGATCAATTTATTGATCTATTTATAATCTGCGTGATTATCTTTGCGATCGAAATAGTTAAAGGCTAAAATTTTAGCCGAACATATTTTTGGTATCGTTAGATGCCGAAAATAAATAAAATTTTATTTTTGAAAATTTAAGTTGAGAATTCATAGTAAAATTTAATTTTGGAATTGATTCATTTTACATAAATAAACGTTGAAATTTTTATGTTATAAAAATTATGATTTTTGTGAAATATAACCGAAATGTGATTTTCGAAATAAGTAGTTGATTAATTTATAAAAATGGTTTAAATTGGGATTTTTTTTAATTATTATAAATGATTTATATAAAATATTTGTAAAATTGATATGTATAAATTAAATGTTGGGATTATAAAATGAATTTTTACAAGTATTAAAATGAATATAAATGGATTTCATAAGTGGATGAAACCTATAGATTTATAAATTGTGAAGTTATAAAATGAATAGATTTTGTAAAATAAAATATTTATAAGTAATTAACTTATAAATTTGATTTTGGAGCGTAAATGAGATATGGATAGAAATTTGTTAATAAAGTGATTTTATAAGTTGAAGTAGTTATAAAGTGTAAATGAAAATTATAACCGTTGTTTTATAAATCCGAAATCGACTTATTTTGATAAGTTAATTATTATAGCTTATTAAAGGAGATATATCCACGATTTTGGGACAGTGGATAATCCTTTAAATAAAATATATAGAAATTGAATTTGGTAAATGAAGTATATTCACGATTTTGGACGGTGAATAATATATTAAAGAAATATTTTGAGAAAGTGATATTTGAAATAGAATTAAAACGATTCAAAATGTTTTAAAATGTATTAAGTATCGAAACCATAGATTTCAACATTCATTGTTGAAATAGACATTTTCGAGAAATAGAAGGAATTGGTGGACTATAACGCTATTGTTATAGTAAATGATTTCCGAAAGGAAATGTTTTATATTATATTGGAATTTATATATTGTTAACGTAAAAATCAAACGCTAACACCCCTGTGCGAGTTGTGTAAGTGTGAAAGCACCACCCGTCGATACGGGAATCAGAAATAAGCAGGAAAATCTCAAAAAAGCACTAAAAGACACAGTTTTTACAGTGGTTCGGCTTATAGTCAAGCCTACGTCCACTTTATATCTCTTTATTGCTGACTCAAGTACAACTTATACAACTTTCTTCAATTACAACACACTTTAGACTAGTAGTTCAAACTTCGATGTAGAATAATCTTTCGAATACATGTCGAATGATGAAGATTTTCTCTTGAAGTTTGTCGTAATGTCCTTGGTGTTTGGAGTGCTTGAAGTGCATTTCGAGTTGAGAAAATGGCAGAGTATTGGCGCTTCGAGAATGAGCTAAAAGTCCCCCTCCATATTGGAGTAAGGGCTGCATTTATAGGAGATTTCCTGGGCGAGGTATAAGTCGTGCACGACCTAAGGTGGGTCATAGGTCGCTAGCGAGTTAAGGGAATACGAGCTAGGTGGGCTCAACTGGTTCGCACTTGGTCATTTGAATTAGTTAGTAGATCGTAACGACCTAGAGGAAAGCGGCACGATTTTATCACCAAGTACTAGGTCGTAAACGACCTAGGGTAAGTCGTAGGTCGGTGGTGACTTATGGGAGTAGTTAGACCCAACAACGTTGAGATATCCAATGTAGCGACCTAGGCTTGGTTGTTGAGCCACTTCACTCCTTATATCGTTAACACAGTAGGTCGTGAGTCGTTGGACCATTGAGTCGCCTAGCCTTCAAGCTGTTAGGTCGCTGGACCATCTAATTTTTTAGGTCGCTGCTTTCCTTAAGTCGTTACCTGTTTGGTCGCTTAGCAGTGTTCTACCTTTTAAGTCGTCGGAGCTCTTAGGTCGCTGAGGACTAAAGTCATTAGGTCGTTCAACCTTTAGGTCGCGGGGTCCATAATTGTTAACTTGTTTATGCTTTAAGTCGCTTACGAGCCACTTCATGTGTTAGGTCGTTAGGTCCTTATCTTGTTAAGTCGTAGGTCGCTTCGGTCTCTAAGTCGGTAAGTTGTGATGCAGAGTCTCATTCCAGTTGCCTCGCTATTGCCTTGGGTCGCTATGTCTCTTAACATAGGATTTAACATTTGCCCCTTGATGTACACGCCTAGGTCGTAGGTCGTGTGCTTCGATCTAGTTTCGTTAGGTCGTGAGCGACCCAAGAGATAATTCGTATGGCCATTCGTCTTCTTCTTTTTACCCTATTTAAACCATTGACTCGCTCCATCCCCTGAACTGAACTGTCTTAATAACCTCCTCCGCCATTAATGATCTTTCGAGCTTCCTAAGGCAAATCCTTTCCAATCAAGCTGTCAATTCATCACTACTTTCACATTGTGTAAGTGAATTCAACTTTTATCCAACCACGATCACCTTTAAACCTCAAAACCCCATCGCCTGATCCAATCCAACTTTGAGTGCTTCGCTTCACTTTCGATCGCGATGAGTTATGCTACTATTGCGATTCATGGGAGTAAAGCAGCGAGATGGATTTGAGACGATTCGAATCGGAGTTGGGTGTGCTGGTGGTCTGAATAACGGACTTAGCGGAGAGGATGATGGATTTTTCGTTGTTTGGGCGATAGTGGGTTATCGGTTTCGAGATGAGCTAGCGGGTTAAGGAGATAACTTGAAATTGCTGAATAATCACATGAAGCGACCTAACAGATTTTGGACAACCTTGAAATTCTTCCAATTTAATTGATTTGCACGGTTTTTGAATTGACCGACCTAAGAACTTTTGCGACCTTAATTGCACGCGACTTAACTTCTTAGGTCGTGTTAGCTACCTGACGATCTTAATTGTACGCGACTTAACTTCTTAAGTCGTGGCCGAGCTTGGACTTGAGCAATTTTGCGGCATTTTGACTTGAAGCTTTATTCTTTAACATGCATCACAACCTTAACTCGCCGGAGGATGATAATGAACTTTTTGACTTAAAAGAATGACTTAATGGAACTTTGTCTTATATTAAGTTGCTTAAACTTGTTTTCTTGAAAAATTTGACAGAACTTAATTTGAATCTCCAACTTGAACAGCTAGAGTGAACTGCCTGAACTCTGTTGCACTTCTATACAGATTATACTAACTTGCAAGCTAAGAACCTGTTAAATACAACATTTGCAGAAAATGGTACGAATATACTGCCACTGATTGCCCACATCGAATGACAGATTAGCCGATAAAATATAATCAACTTAAAGAAATTATATGAAATGCTGTGAACCAACAAATTCAAGTGAAGTAGTAAAGCAATGTTAATCAACTAAAGTCGATTTGTTTGCGTCAATACTGCACCTGCATCTGGACTTAAGGCGACAAGTCCTGAAATTTTACACTTGTGTATGTTTATTAATTTTAATTCCAGTTATACTTGGTTTTCACTTTGTTAGTTTTACACAACACTTCACATATTTAGGAAACGTGCACCTTCACAGTTGAATATCCAGTTCCTTGTGTAGAATGTCTTCTCAAGAAGAAATAATCGAGCAACCTGAAGGAGTCTTCTCGATAGCTGAACCATTGGTTGATCCTCCGGAGAGAACTCCAACTACCTTGAATCAGGGGACATTCAATAAACTACGTGTTCAATCTGGGATTGCCGAAGCAGATGCTAGACTTCCTGGCCTGAATGATACTGCTGACAGGCCACCTCTCGGTTTTGTTGCCGTCAACCGTCAGATGTGCATTTGTGGTGCCATTCCCCCTTTCAATGAATTTCTTCATCAACTCCTTTTCCGGCTAACCATCTCTCCCTTTAAATTACATCCCAATGGATACGCCATCCTGATGGGATTGTGTGTTTCATTCAGGAGGATACTTAACCGTCTCCCGAGCTTCGAAGAAATTTGCTACTTCTGCACATTTGCAAAGAATAAAGACCACCCCTCCTTTATATTTGTGAGAAGTGCCAGAAATCGCAAACTTATTACTGATCTTTCGGAAAGTGCTCACGGCTTTGTGAATCAATTCTTTTTTGTCCACTGTCCTCTAGGGTTTTATGCCATCTGGAGAAAAGGAAGTGAGATTGCTCATCCCCGTTTCTCCATTTCAGCTTTTAAAGATTCGAATTGCTAAGTGCTAACTTCATTCTTTTCTTTTACAGCACTTCCTCCTCCCTCTAGAAATCCCAATCACAAGACGACCTTTGAGAGATTAAGTGTCGTGCCGGCTGATGAAAGAAGTATTAAGTTTTTGCTGAGAGATGAACTTCTGCACCAATATGGTATTTTGCACCCTTCTCGCTCTACTCAAACACACGAAGTTCCCGATTCTTTGGCCAAATTTCCAGATGCCCTAGTTTCTGCTGAGGATCCTATGCTGAAGGAACCTACTTCTAAGGCTTTACTGGTGAAGTGTTCTACTTCTACTGATATTACGGGGCCATCTGACAAACTTACACTTTCCCCGATCATTGAAGCGAAAGATCCTTTTCATCATTCAGAGAAATCCGGTGATGAGGGAAATGAGAGAGCGAGTCTTTCCAAGCAGAGTGGGGTTGACATTTTTGAAGGGTTGAGCGATCTGATGATCACTTCACAGGAGCTCTTTAAAGGCGACCCTGTTTCTGCTAGAGTTACCTCTTCGGCAGTTGAAACAACATCCACTTTACAACAGACTTCGTCAGCTCAAGAGTTGACGTTTGCTACCAAACCTATCATTTCTCCGCAACCGAGGAGTGGTTAATAGTTCGACGCGTGTAGTTTGCATGTTACACACACTTAGGATTTTTAGCTTTCTTGTGCACTTGCATGCACTTTACTTCAAAGATTCTGAAGCTTTGGCTCTTTTCCATTTTCAGGTCTTTCGATGGGGAGACGCTCTTATTACGACGACTTTCAGAGCTATAGGAGACGCGACTCTTTTGATCCCAAGAGATATCTTCCTTCTTATAGGGAGACTGACGAAGAAAGAGCTGCACAAAAAGCTCGTGAAAGGCATGCCTACGAAGATCGCCATGAAAGACGGGACGAGCGACACGATTCTTCCCAGAGGGAAGATGATTCTCATAAACGGAAGTCCCGTGACGGCAAGGGGAAAAGTCAGATTGCCGAAGATGTGAGTAAAAGTGCCAAACATGGCGAAAAACCAACATCTGAGACTTCCGAACAACCTGCTGCTCCTGTACTGCCTCAATCTCCTGCCTTGGCACGTACTGATATTCAAAGAATCATTGGAAGGCCCACATATCGAGTTGGCCCAAGCCCAGCTACTCTTCAGAGTCGATTCCCGAACTGGTGCCTGAAAGGAGTGCGCTTTGACCTTGACCTGGTCCCGATCGATAAGCAGGCTATGCTGCGTAACCTTGATGCTGTCAAACTTGATTTCCAAAGAATGTCAGGTTGGAAAAACTTGTCGATGAGCTCCAGAGGGTAAATCGCGCGAATCTTGAAGCCATGTTAACAATGGAAAACGACAAATCGAGTGGCAGAAGATTCTTGAGCAACATGATGCGGAAATGAGGAGCATTGCTACTTATAATGAAAAGCTCGAAGCGGAAGTTGAAAAATTTAAGGAAGAGCTTTCCATTTCCTCCACTTCCTATTCGCAAAGGGAGCAAGTGCTTCAAAAACAAGTGCGAGATGCTCATGCCACTCAATGAGATGCCGAAGATAGGCTTGATGTGCAAAAAAGAACTAATGAGGGCCATATTGCTGACATCACAGAGCTGCGAAAGAAGACTAGCTCCAAGGACGTGGAGATTGAAATGCTAAAACTTTAACTCTCTAAAGCTGAAAGAGAGCGTGATGAGGCTGTTGCCGGCAAAATTGCAGCTGAAGAGTCCTACGAAGCAACGAAGGCCAATATCAGCTCAACATTGTTTGACTTCTACTCGCATAGCGTCCTGGGGCGTGGTAGTCTCTCCTTTCTAGGTCCCAAATATGAAATAACTCTGGCCGAAGTGTGGGAGGCCATACTTGACATGTTTGGCAGTGCTGGCTATGCTGAGGCAGATTTAGAAGCAAATTATCTTGATGACGATGCCCGCGCCGCTCTTGCCAGAGGAAAGGAGCAACTGGCCGAAGAGAGAGCCGGAATGGTCGAAGGAGAACATGTAGGAAAGGCAACTTTATCCGACCCAGTTCAACCTTCGGTTTCTGCCGATATCGACATTGTTGGTTCTGCTTCCCATTCTCCGCCTCCTACTAAAGTCATTACCGAAAGCACCACCGCCCACACTGGAGATGAGGCTCAAGGAAGCGCCGAAGTGCAGGACTTCGAAATCGACATAGTGAAGTCTACATCTCCAGGTTACTTTAATGTTGATCTTGCTCAAGCGGGCTGCTTGTTCGCTTCGACTGTGTTCGATGAGCTTCTTGCTTATTTCTTAAGTGTCGATGACCATTATCCCCTCTTTTTATGAGGAATACTGACTTTAACTTTTCTTCTCCTGTAGAAAAAGCACCAAGTATTGTTCAAACTTCCCTTTCTCCAGTTATTCCTCCTCCGTCTCTTCAGGTCACTCCTCCTTCTGCCTCTCAACCGGGGTCACAAGAGGAGCAAATAGAAGCTCTCCAAGACTTAGACGATCCCATTGCTTCACAAGAACATAGGGGAGAAGAAACCGAAGAGGGTGGAAAGGTTCCGGAACAAACTGGTTCCGATGATACGCCGTTAGCCGCACTTTTTACTCCAGGAAGCGGGTCATCTTCTAAGAAAAGGGGGAAAAGTGGAGTCTCAAAGAAGAAGGAAGCTTCAACCGGCGAGGAAAAAGCAGAAGGAAGTCCAATTGTTCCCCTTTCTCCTTCTTCCCCTACTCTTTCAAGCTGGCGCAAGAGGTTGGTCATCCGGCCAGGCGCAGGCTCAAAAGGTGGAAAGAAGAAGAAATGATGGCTTTGGTCCTGTGCTTTTTATCTTGCTCTTTTCTTTTTTGCTTGTGTATAAGCTTGCATTAACTAGAGATTGTGCGGGTACCAGTCCTCGCCTTCTTTTACTTTGAAACCTGCGCATGTATAAAATTCTCATAGTATGGAATAAAATGATTCTTTTACTTATACAAATTTCTGTCTGTATTTGAGAACGCATTTATTTTCCGTTTTCATGCAAGTTTCTTTATCCTCTTTATGTGAAGTTGCAGTAAACCTATGCTATGTTGCTTGAGCATTGTTTTTATTTTTGCGATGACTATATTGTATTGCCCCCATACCATGGTTTATTGCAATCTCTTTCACATTGGCAAAGTTTCGGAGAACAACTCTTCTGTATCGAGAAGATTTGTACTCTTCCTTTAGAGAACAACTCTTCCATTTGAAGAGGTTTGCATTTGTACTTTATAGGATAATATTTCTGTTCCAAGGAAATATTTTTCTAGTTTAGTAGAATGCACTTCATATTGGAGGAGTCTTCTCTTCTTCTTTTTTTTGTTGTGAAGATTTTACACTTCACTTTTGGAAAAAGTCGCTTTTGCTTTGTCAAGTGAATTTTACTTCATAGTACAGTGGGCCATTCGAAAAAGGGCTTCAACCTGCTTGTGCCTCCGAAGAGGGTTTTTTTTTATTGCGCCTCTGGGAAGAAGTCTTTTTGTTTGGTTGCGCCTCTGGGAAGAGGTCTTTTTGTTTCATTGTGCCTCTGGGAAGAGGTCTTTTTGTTTCTGCCTCTTGGGAGAGGCTTTTATCCTTTCCCTGTTCGCTAGGAAGCGGATCTCCAAAGAGGGCTTTTAACATTTCGACTCGTGTGAAGTTTTATTTTAGATCACGGTGAAATGTGTGTCTTTGAGTAGGGCATTTGCCTGGAAGTTTGGAGTTTCCTTCTTTCAGTTGGATGGATTCACGGGGCGGACACGAGTGTTCTGTACCACCAATCAGTCCGCAACTTTCTGTCGAGAAAGAGCTCTCTTTTTCTGGCGAGGCCCGTTAGAGGTCTTTTAGCATTTCAACTATGGTGAAATGGGCCTCCGAAGAGGGCTTTTCACATTCCAGCACTTGTGAAGTTCTATTTCAAATCTTGGTGGAATGCGTGCCTCCGAGTATTCCTGGAAGTTTCTTCCTCATGGTTGGCTGGATTCACGGGGCGGACGCAAGTTACTTGGACGTTTATTTGCGCAGACTATCTCAGCTAGTGAACAAGCGCCTTGCCTTCCACTTGGGAAAGTGCCTCCGATCATCACATGGATTCACGGGGCGGACGCAAGTTACTTGGACGCTTGTCTGCGCAAACTGTCTCAGCTAGTGAACAAGCGCCTTGCCTTCCGGTTGGGAAGGCCCTCCCGGTCATTCTATACCAATCTTTTTTGTTGAGAAAGAAAACTTTCGTTTTCTGGCATGCCCCGTTCGAGGTCTTTATCCTCCGAAGAGTTGTGCCTCCGAAGAGGGCCTGTGCCTCCGAAGAGGTCTTTGGCTATTTGATGCTTGCTCGCCCATGTCTTTTTGCCATTTATTCATATCGGCGATCCCCGTTATCTTTTCAAAACACACCTCCCTTTCTATTGCCAGTAATTTCCTTTATCCAAAGAAGTGTATTTCGTAGTTAAGCGAGTTGACGGGGGCAGACACAGGCTATTTAATTGGATGCTTGTTTGTTCAAACAACCACAATTAGCTAGCAAGGGCCCACTTCCAGCGGAATAACTATCTTTTTTGCTTCAAGCACTTCTTACGTAGGATTTGAGTACGGAAATTTTAAGCGGCTTAGCATTTTCTTGTTGGGTGATGTCTGGGATTGCTTAGTCTTGTGATGGGTAAGCTTTGTTTTAATGGCCTGCATTATTAAATCGACATTTTAGTAATACAATTGAGTTATTTTATATATCAAAATAAAACAAAGCAGTTTATAATGGTAAAGAACACAAGATTTATAGTGGTTCGGCCAAGAACTGGGCCTACATCCACTTTATAGTTCTTATTATTCACTTGTACTGGCTTTACAATGGCTTTCAATACAAGAATCATACATTCATCATTCTTTTACAATATTTCATTAAAGCCTTTAAATAAAATATGGGCGCAAATGATTGCCATTCCAAGCTCTTGGAGTTGGATCTCCTTCGACAGTTATGAGTTTGAATGTGCCATCAAGAAGTTTTTGACCTATGACATACAGCCCTTGCCAGTTTGGCCCAAGCATGCCTGTAGGTATCATAATTCTTTTCAAGATTATATCCCCAACTTCAAAGCTGCGTTGGCGAACTTTGGAATTGAAGTGCCTGGCTATTCTTTGCTGATGAGCCGCAATTCTGAGTTCAGCCACTTCTCTTTTTTCATCAAAGAAGTCAAGGGCTTCAAGTTGCTGCTTTTCATTTTTGGCTTGATTGAAATGGATTCTTCTTTGTGAAGGGACCTCTATTTCTACCGGAATCATTGCCTCTGATCCATATGCCAGTGAAAATGGAGTGTTTCCTGTCGCAGTTTTGTGGGTAGTTCTGTATGCCCATAGTGCTAGTGGCAGCCTATCGACCCAACCACATTTTGCTTTCTCAAGCTGTTTTTTAATGGTTGACTTGATAATTTTGTTCACTGCTTCCACTTGCCCGTTTGTCTGCGGATGAGCCACTGCTGAGAAGCTTTTCTGGATCTTGAATTTCTTGCAGAAATCTTGGAACTCTTCACTTTCGAATTGGGTTCCATCGTCTGTGATTATCTTTTGAGGCACACCATACCTGCAAATGATATTCTTAGTTACAAAGTTTATCATCTTCTTAGAGGTAATAGTAGCTAATGGTTCAGATTCAGCCCATTTAGTAAAATAATCAACAGCAACAATAGCATATCTTATTCCGGATTTGGCAGTTGGCAAAGGCCCAATGAGATCTATTCCCCAAATAGCAAATGGCCACAGACTGACCATATGTGTTATCTCAGTGGAACGTGCTCTTGGGATTTTTGCAAATCTCTGGCATCGATCACATTTTCGAGCGTAACTTGCAGCATTACGATTAATATCTGGCCAAAAATACCCATAACGGAGAATTTTCTTTGCTAGAGTTTGACCACCTGAATGATCTCCACACTCTCCTCCGTGTACCTAAGTTAGAATTGTCTCAGCTTCTTCCTTGGTCACACATCGGAGTAATGGCATTGAGAATCCCCGCCTATACAATCGGCCATCTTGAATTATGTATCTGGAGGCTTTTCTTAACAACTATTGCCGTTCTTTTGAGTTTTCTGGTAGAGAACAGTCGCGCAGAAATTTCAATATCGGAGTCATCCATGATTCTCGCTCTTGTGATGTAGTCATGATCCAGTCAATATCCATCTCATCAATGCTTGGAGTTGACAAGACTTCCACAGGAACTAGTCCCAATAATTGAGCTTCACCAGTGCTTGCATAGTTTGCGAGAGAATCTGCCTTCATGTTTTCTTCCCGGGGTATATGATTTATCGTATAATGGACAAGGTCATCGAGAAGCTCCCAGGCTCTTGACAAGTAAGCGGGCAGATTTCCTCTTTTAGTTTGAAACTCTTTCTTGACTTGACACACAATAAGCTGTGAATCACTAAAGATCTGCAACATTTTGACATTTAATTCTTTAGCAATTCTCAAACCGGCAATAAGAGCTTCATACTCCGCTTCATTGTTTGTCGAAGGGAATTCCAATCTTAATGCATAGCACAATGACCGCCCTTCAGGGGTTTCAAGCACAACCCCAGCCCCGGAACAGTAATCGTTTCTTGCGCCATCAATACAATTTCCATCGAATTGGGTGATTATCAGTCACTACTTCCTCACTATCACCTTTGTCTGTACATTCTACGAGGAAATCTGCTAAAGCTTGACCATTGATTGCTCTCCGGGGATGATAAGTGATGTCGTATTGGCTGAGTTCAATATTCCACTTCAAAAGGCGACCCGACGTCTCAGGGCGAAAGAGGACTTGCTTCAGAGGCTGATCAGTGAGGACTTTGATTGGATGAGCTTGAAAATATGGCCTCAATTTTCTTCATTCGATCAGTAGACAATAGGCGAGCTTCTCCAACTTTGAATAATTCATTTCTGCCCCAGTAAACATTTTGCTAATATAGTAGACTGGGTGCTGAATTTTGGCGTCTTCTCGCACTAGTGCCGCACTAAGAGCATGAGTTGAGATCGCCAAGTATACAAAAAGATCTTCACCATCGTCAGGCTTAGAAAGTATCAGAGGTGTTTCCATATGACGAATTAATTCATCGAAAGCTTTCTGGCATTCTGGCGTCCAGTCAAAGTTTTTCCTTCCTTTCTTCAGAGCATCAAAGAATGGAATGCATTTATCAGTAGCTTTGGAAATTAATCGGCTTAAAGCAGCGACTTTTCCATTGAGACTTTGCAGTTCCTTCTTTGTTCTAGGAGCTTTGACTTCTCTTAAGGCTGTGATTTGAGCAGGATTAGCCTCAATGCCCCTAGCGCTCACAATGAAACCCAAGAACTTTCCGGACTCCACCCTGAGTGAACACTTCAAGGGATTAAGCTTCATTCCAAACTTTCGGAGGACGGCGAACATCTTCGCTAAGTGGTCCATATGGTCTACTGCTTTCTTTGACTTAACCAACATATCGTCAACATAAAATTCCATAGTCTTTCCAATCTGTGGCTTGAACATCGCATTAACAAGTCTTTGGTAAGTTGCCCCCGCATTCTTCAGTCCGAAGGGCATGACTCTGTAGCAGTAAAACCGACATCGGCAATGAAGCTCGTGTCCTCTTGATCTGGCTCATGCATCATGATCTGGTTATATCCGGAGTAAGCATCCATAAAAGACAACAATTCATGCCACGCTGTTCCATCCACCAACTGATCGATCCTGGGTAACGGGAAACAATCTTTTGGGGCAAGCCTTGTTTAAATCTGAAAAGTCGATACATAGTCTCCACTTTCCATTAGCTTTCTTAACAAGCACTGGATTTGAAACCCAATTCGGATAAGTAGATTCTTTGATAAAGCCATTCTCCATGAGCCGATCTACCTCTTCTTTTAATGCCGCTGACCTCTCGGGACCCTGGGTTCTTCTTTTCTGCTTCACAGGTGTAAGCTTCGGATCAATATTTAAAGTATGTACTGCAACTTCAGGTGATATTCCACACATATCAGCATGGGTCCAAGCGAATACATCCAGATTTTCTTTCAGGAATGATATCAAAATATTCTGAACTGCCGTATTAAGTTGTGAACCCACATTCAGCACCTTGTTTGGGTCTTTTGGGTCAACAGGTACCGGTACCGTTGCTTCCACTAGCACCACTCAATTCTCCCCTGCACTGGATTTTCTGGGATCCATTTTTCTTCGTACTTCGCTACATTCGCCAGTATAGGGTCTGCCCTGTAATTGATACAAGGTTGATTCTTTGATGCGGACTGGGGCTGCCGCATCCTTTCCCATCTCTCTCTTTCTTGCTTCACGCAGTTCTATCAGATAACATTCCCGCACCGCATTCTGATCCCCTTTAACCACACCGACTCCATTATCTGTGGGGAATTTCATGGTAAGGCACCATAAGGCGAGGATTGCTTTAAAGGCTGCAAGAGTTGGATGGCCTAGGAAGGCGTCGTAGGCAGAAAATTCATCAACAATTACAAAAGTCTTCCTTCGAACGACCTTCTTCTGCCCCTCTCCAAGTTCCACGAACAGGTCAATAGTCCCAATCGGCTTCCTGGGTTCCCCAGTAAACCCAACAATCTTTTACGACAAAGCTTAAACATCAGCCATTGGGATCTTCATCTGATCGAAGGTCTTTTTGAAAAGAATATTGCAAGAAGCACCACAATCAACAAGTACTCTTCTTACAATAGCTGGCCCAATGCCAGCAGAAATAACCAAGGGATCTATGGTAGGGGCTCCAACACCCATAGAATCCCTGACTCTGAAGACAATGCCATCATTAAAAGTTTTCTGCTGCTTCAGAGGTGCAGCATCTTCCAACACAAAAACACTTTCCTCTGCTGGCGCATACTTCAATGCATGAGCGTACCGTTCCATCTCACCCCAGCTTCTGCCAGCTGGGTGAGGTCCTCCTGTAATCACATTAATAACGGGCCTCTTTGATTCATGAGTTGCTGCCTTTTCACTTGAGCTAGGACGATGAACAGGAGCCTATTATCCTTGAGTTGACGAAGTTGGGCCATTCCTGTTCCTCTTTATATATTGTTGGAGCTTGTTTTCTTTTAATAGTTCCTCAATCAACTCCTTCAAGTGATGGCACTCATTGGTATCATGCCCGGGTTGGTTATGGAACCGGCAAAACCTTCCATTCTTCTCAGCTTTCCTATTAACCCTCTACTTAGCTGGTGCGGGGAATTCAACCGTGTCTTTGTTTGCAAAGTTTATATTCTCCGGGGTTCAGTCAGAGGGGTGAAATTGAAGGGAAGACTCATCTTTGCATCTCCTTGCTTCTTCTGACCATCGTTTCACCTCTTCTGATTGCCAGATTCCTTCTTATTCGGAACAACATTACTATTTCCAGCCCCTGTTGATACCACCTTAGCCGGTGCTTGGAGGCTTTCCAAGTGCATGAATTCATCTGATTTCTTATAAAACTTGTCGAGCGAATTCGGTTCTTTCATTTTCAACCACTTCCCGAACTCACTTGCCTTATCAATAGCCCTCATCAGGTACGTTAAAATCATTCTCGGGTCTGCGTTGTCTACTTCAGCCAAAGCTATATTGAAGCGATTCAAGAAAGATCTTATGGATTCTCCATAATTCTGCTCCAAGCCAGATAACAACATTATATCTTTCCCATTCGAAGCGTACAATCTGAACTGTTCCTTAAACTTTCGAGTCAAATCAGAAAACTGGTCTATCGACCGGACCGGCAGCTTTTTGAAACAAAGTAAAGCACCTCCTTCTAGGTATAACGGAAAATACCGGCATTTGATCTCATCAAAAGCTCTGGCACCCGTCATGTGCCAATCATACTTGTATAGAAATTCATTAGGGTCACTCGTCCCCTTATTAGCCGGAATGGTAGGAGGAACGAACTTCCTAGGAAACTCTGCTTTCAGAATCCTTTCAGTGAATGGACTTTCTCGGAGCGAACCCCCATTCTTTTTCATCTTCCTCCCTTTGCATACTTTCCTTCATGATTTGTCGGGCTATCCTTGAGAAATATTCCTCATCATTAAGGGGCTCAGCAGGACAGGCATCGGCCATCTTCTCAGAAGTTTTCCTTGACAGGCGCTCACGGAAAGTTGGCTGTTGTCCCGATCCTCCAACTTGGGGAGGCGTGTCTTTGACTAGGCCAGCTGCCCTTTGCAGAACATCTCTTTCTTCAACATCATGAACATTATCAGCAACGTTTGGTTCGTTATTCACTGGTTGACAGTTAGCCCAAAGCAAAGCGTTCAACCATTCCAACATCAGATTGTTTTGTGGCTTCTATCTGCTGATATAGCCCAGAAACAGCAGCATCCAATTCTGATCGAGTTACTCCAACAGTTGGAGTTGTTTGACTTAAAGGAGGAGAAGTGGCAGTAGTCTCGCGAACATCGTCGGATCTAACAGACTTACGCTTTCTTCCAGGAGCCATTATTTCTGATAAACTTCTGGTTTTTGGAGAGATCCTTTCCACAAAATTCTGCGAAGCTATGATGACAGTATCCTGAGTTGGGTTCTCAGTGAAAGCACCAAAAATGTTAACGTAAAAATCAAACGCTAACACCCCGGTGCGAGTTGTGTAAGTGTGAAAGCACCACCCGTCGATACGGGAATCATAAATAAGTAGGAAAATCTCAGAAAAGCAGTAAAAGACACAGTTTTTGTAGTGGTTCGGCTTATAGTCAAGCCTACGTCCACTTTATATCTCTTTATTGCTGACACAAGTACAACTTATACAACTTTCTTCAATTACAACACACTTTAGACCAGTAGTTCAAACTTCGATGTAGAATAATCTTTCGAATCCATGTCGAATGTTGTAGATTTTCTCTTGAAGTTTGTCGTAATGTCCTTGGTGTTTGGAGTGCTTGAAGTGATGTTCGAGTTTAGAAAATGGCAGAGTATTGGCGCTTTGAGAATGAGCTAAAAGTCCCCCTTCATATTGGAGTAAGGTCTGTATTTGTAGGAGATTTCCTGGGCGAGGTATAAGTCATGCACGACCTAAGGTGGGTCATAGGTCGCTAGCGAGTTAGGGGAATACAAGCTACGACTTAACTGGTTCACACTTGGTCATTTGAATTAGCTAGTAGATCGTAACGACCTAGAGGAAAGCGGCACGATTTTATCACCAAGTACTAGTTCGTGAACGACCTAGGGTAAGTCGTAAGTCGGTGGTCACTTATGGGAGTAGTTATCGACCCAACAACGTTGAGATATCCAATGTTGCAACCCAGGCTAGGTTGTTGAGCCACTTCACTCCTTATATCGTTAACTCAGTAGGTTGTGAGTCGTTGGACCATTGAGTCGCCTAGCCTTCAAGCTGTTAGGTCGCTGGACCATCTAATCTTTTAGGTCGCTGCTTTCCTTAAGTCGTTACCCGTTAAGTCGCTTAGCAGTGTTCTACCTTTTAAGTCGCCGGAGCTCATAGGTCGCTGAGGACTAAAGTCATTAGGTCGTTCAACCTTTAGGTCGCGGGTCCATAATTGTTAACTTGTTTATGCTTTAAGTCACTTACGAGCCGCTTCATGTGTTAGGTCGTTAGGTCCTTATCTTGTTAACTCGTAGGTCGCTTCGGTCTCTAAGTCGCTAAGTTGTGATGCAGTGTCTCATTCCAGTTGCCTCGCTATTGCCTTGGGTCGCTGAGTCGCTTAACATAGGAGTTAACATATATCTGTTTTAATTTCGAATCCCTATACTAGTGTTTTGGGTTATCGTAACGATGTTTTACGCAACATTCGTTTTGACCCAAATAAACGTGTTTAAGAGAAGTTTTCCTTAAAGAGTAAAATATATACTTAATTTGGATTTAAGTATATTGAATATTTTCCAAATGTTGGAAATAAATAGATTGGTGAATTACTTATTATTATTAAATAAGTATGGAAATGTTTTCCAATATGAAGTGAATGTTTTGAGATTTTATCTTTTAAAGATAAATTAAAAGTGAATAATTGAAATCGATTTTAAAAATCGTATAAAAGGTGAATATTTGGAAATGTAAATTCACAATGGAAATTTATAAGGGAATTTTTTTTTGAAAATAAACATTGATTTATTTTGAAGTGTGGAAATAAATTTACGGATTTAGAACGTAAGTTTAAAATAAATCGATAAAGATTTATTTGATTGATTTAAATGAACCGTTTTAAACTGAAAATGGATAAATATTGGGAATTGTTTCCGTTTAAGGAAATTGATTTGAAATTCGTTTTCAAAGGGTTGAAGTGTGGAAAATATATCTTGTAAAGATATTTTTGAAAATAAATAATTTGGGAAATTATTTGAAATCTGGTGGTGTTGTGAATATTGATTGATAGTTAAATAACCGACTATCAATATTGACCTGTAAATAGGTATTTGTTGTGAATTGGTTGAAATTGAATGCTACACTTATTTTTAAATTATTGCGCTCGTTATTCGGATTACCCATTCCGAATAGTGATATGACGTAATGATTAGCATTGAAGACCGGTGTTGAAGACCGGGTATTTGTGAAAACGATAGGATCACCTATCGATTGTCTCTGCACCATTAGCTACGGTATAGAGATTTCCTTTGTGATGGGAAATTCGATCGGGATTGTGAATACCCGGATTGCAAGGGCTTCTTTTGAAGTGCCTCCGGTTCTGTTCGAGCCCGGAACAGACTTGTATGGTTACATGTCTGGCATTACATTTTGAGATATAAAGCAGATTTCTTTCGAATACATTTCGGTTGGTGGCGGAGAATTTATTCTCTTAGCTTAACACCCTTAGAGGTTATGTAGTTGAAGGTTATCAGCGATATATTCCCAATTTGGTAATGTGGCATGCTGAGTGTTGCTATGTGTTGATTATTTATTTATCATTTGTTGATCAAAGCGTGGCTTTGTGAAAAAGCATAGCTTTGTGAACGAGACTTCGTCAGACCTCGCTCCCAGGAAAATGGTCAAAACAGGAATATGCGGCAAGGTTATGGGGGTCGCGCCCTTTAGGGTATGTCATTTCCTTTTGGAAAGGGTGATATCATGGTATGGAGCCCAGATACTTACTCATGTTGACACACTATATTTATAACTGTGTGATGTTGGTTATCGAGCGGTTGGATAAAGATCCAAAGGGACCGGGGGATGACATATTTGTGTAGTAGTTGCCTAGTTACAAAGGTAACCCTGCCTTGTGTTGCCAGAGATCTGACTGTAACGTTAGGTTCTTGGGACGTCCCGCCAGAGGCGATCCCGTTGATAGTAGAAGTTCCTTAGCCTGACCATTTGTTGGAAATCCAAATAAAACAATACGCATCTTGTACGGTTTTAGTTGTATTACCTGCCATGGAATGCGGCGGTAACCTGGTATTGAACATGGTAGCTACAGTAGGCATACGATAATGGTCGTATGTTGGCTAAGATTTATATTCTATTTTCGAAATGCTTTCTACACTATGCACTAATAATAATATCAAAAATGATTTGTTTTACATAGTAAGCATCTTTGACTATCATGAGGAGAAATCTCCTCCAATTCCGCGTTTGCATTGTGTGTGTGCGGGGTGGCCTTATGGTAGTTTCATTTTCCAAAAGCATTGCGGATATTTTTCAATTCCCTTATTGTTGTTGTTGTTTTAAAAGATAAATAACTATTTTGAGTTCTCACACCAGTCCCATGACTGGCCTGGAGTTTATTGCTCTCTTCCTAAAATCTAGGTGCCCATAATTTTCCACACGGGCAGTCTAGAGTTAGGTTATCAGGTCATTCTGGATTCGGAAGTGCTATGGAGCTCAAGTGGCGAGCTGGATGGCGAGACGTACCACTTGTATACGATATTATCTTTCCATTGTAGAATTCACTTGTAGGGACATGTTTGTATAACTGTCCATTGTTTTGTTGTGTTGTATATTGTTGTTGTATACTCTGATGATGATCTGATGTAATGTAATAACTGATATAGTTCTTTGTTTAAAGATTATTCATTTATCTATTATATGTTGTTCCGCTGCGATATGTGAGATTCTGATATTGTTTATGTTCGGTTTTCTAACTTCTTCTATCTTTCTCTTCTACCTCTTCTTTTTAACCCTAGCAATTCGGTTTTCCGGCATTCGATTATGCGGCATTTGATACAGTGGACGTAAGAATGCCGACCTTCGGATCGCAACAAAATCGGTACGTTACATGTGGTATCAGAGCATATGGTTAGGCGACAACTATGGCTCTGTTGGGTGTTACTCATTAGAGAAAGAGTCAGTAGTACTCTAAAATGAGTTTGAGTGTAGTAATAGCTATGAGCGCGTATTTGTTAGTGAAAATAAAATTGTTTTATGTTGTGATGATTGGTTTGTGGAGTGATATATGTATTTCGATCGGTATAGTTTGTACAACTCTATCGATAGGGATCTCTAAAAACTTGTTCAGAACTATTCGGCACGATATCGTTTTAAATTGGGTAAATGAAATAATTTTACCTTGATTATATTTTTATACAAAGGAAATGATTTTTCAAAAATTATTAGAGTATATATAAATTGATTGTTCGGTTGTTGAAAATGTAAGAATGTATAAGTCAATAAAAGTTGTTTGAATAAGTTAAATAAACAACAGTTGTAAAAGAATGAATTGTATGAGCAAATGAATTAAAGTATGGAATTATAATTAAAATGATTTACAATTGTAAAATAATCTTATATATAAATAGTGAAATTATACGAGGAATTTTTTTTATAAATGAGATTTATAAATAATGAAAAGGAAAATTTTGAAAGAATATTTAGCATTGATTTCACTATTATTAATGGGAAATATTAAGGATGATGACTGCAGCATCATCAATATCATTTTCGAGCTTCTGTGTGATGGATTTACTACCATAGTAAATTGAAACTGAAGTTTTATTGTGATAATCAAATTTGAAATTGAAAATCCAAGTTGAAATTGATAAATATAAGTAAAACCAAATGATAAATGGTTAAGTAATTTTGATAAGAAAAACGAGATATGAATTTGAATAAGTAATGAATTTGACTTAAGTAAAAGTTAAATAGAATTTACTTTAGAATTGGAATCTGAATTGGATTTATAAGTGGAAATTTAAGTTAAGTTAAACAAATGATGAATTGAAATGGAATATAGCTTAAGTAATATTGAATAAAGTTGATTTTGGTATCGAAGTAAAATAATGAAGTGAATTAAATGAATGTGAACTTGAGTTATATAAAAGGAGATTCAACTTTATTTGTGAAATGAATTAGCAATTGAATTAATGAAGGGATTGAATGTTAATCAATCGAAGGTAAATGAATTGATATGAAACAATGGATATAGGTGTTAATTCATTAAAGTTAATAAATTGAATGTAAGCCAATTTAATATTAAACAAATCGGAACTAAAAGTGTTGAACCAAATTGAATGTAAATTTAATAATTTGGTTATGTTGAATATACATTGGTTGTTATCTAATTGTTAGTTGATTGTATATAAATTCATTAAGTGTTAATGAAACTAAATTAGTGAAATTGAAAGTTATGTAATTGATTCAAATTGGATGAAAATGAATTTGAATAGAATTGAATTTGATTTGGAAGTGAACTAATATGAATGTAAATTAGTGAATGTATACTAATTGAAAATGAATAAATAAATATTTGTAAAGTCCAATGTTAACAAATCAAATTTGATTAAAATGAAAAGAAAACCAATTCATTGAATATTAATGAGAAATGAAAGAATATTGAATTGGTTATCGATTTGTTGGATGTTAATTGGATGATAGTTGTTTGATGGTTGCATTTGTTGTTTTGTTGCATTTGCTATGTTGTCATATGGAGTTGTTATGTTGCTACATGCTGTATATTGATACTATTTTCATATATACAAGTTCTCATTTGTTTGATTGAGTGTATAGTAGGTGCGGATGGCGCTTGCTTTGCATTTTGGAGCTCACTTTCGCCCTATATTAGCCGTATACGCTCGCTGATAATAAATTAGGTACATATCTCAGATTAAATATCGTACTTTTACACTTTTTTCCCTGTGGGATGCCTCATCCCTTGATGAGATGTATATTTTGATATATGTATTGACATTTTTTTGGATCGAGCCGCGCAAAAGGAGACTCTGGCGAATTTTTTCGAAAATTTAAGGTGTTAGAATATTTTTGAGAGAATTGAATTTTTTTGAAAACTAAGTTTGAATTTGGAAATTTAGTAAAGATTTTGTAAGAAGTGTAACTGGGAATTTAGGGAAAGTTAAGCATTTAAGAGGTTTGGAAAATAAAATTTGAACGGGTTGTTCTGAAAAGTTAATGGAGTTCAAAAAAATTTCTTACTTGGTAATTTCGAGGATGAAATTCTTTTAGGTGGGTTTTTAACGACCCAGAATTTCTGTCGTTTGAAATTCAGATATTTAATTGATTTTAAATTTCAACAAGTAAAATTTATAAGTCGAATAATTTATTTTTCGAATATCTGGATTTAATTGGATAATTAAATCGATAATTTAATATTTGAAATTGCAGAAATAATTGAAAATTGGGTTTAATGTGATTGAAAATGATTTGTAAAATTTTATTTAATCATATTGAAGTTAGAATGACGTTATAGAACTTTTAAAATCGAATTAAAAGTTAATTTGTGAAAATTGAATATTTTAATATTTAGTTGACGAGTTAAAATAGCCATTTTTTAAACTGTCTCAGATTTTGACGAAACTAGTTTCATCAGATCCGTATTGTTATATTATTATATGGTTTCAAATTTCATGTCAATCGGATTTACTGTTTGTCCGGGGCAAGCCAAAACGCATAGAAATTTGGTTTAATCGATTTAATTTAAATTTGATCGTTTATTGCCGTAAATCGCATAGATGATCGAATTAGCTTTCGTAACCTACTCCATTGTGTATGGAACGTGGGGTAAACCCTAGAAACGCCGGTCACCGTGTAACGACCCAGAATTTTTGATAATTTGAATTTGAGTATTTAATTAATTTTAAATATTAATAAGTGGAATTTTTAAGTCGAATAATTTATTTTTCGAATATTGGATTTAATAGGGTAATTTAAATCGATTTATTTAATAGTGAAATTCTAGAAATAATTTAATATTGGGTTAAATATGATTGAAAATGATTTGGAAAATTTTATTTTATCATATTAAAGTTATAGAAATATTTTAGAACTTGTAAAACTGAATTTGGAGTTAATTTGTAAAAATTGAATATTTTAATATTTAATTATCAACTGAAAAATAGCCAATTTTTGAACAGACTCGGAATTGAACGAAACGAGTTTCATTGTATCCGTAATAGTTAGTTATTATCGGATTTCAATTTTCGTAGCAATCGGAGTTGTCGTTTGACCGTGGCAGCTCGAAACGCATCGATATCGTTTTAATTTTAATTCGGCGAGTTAAAATAGCCATTTTTCAAACGGTCTCGGATTTCGACGAAACTAGTTTCATCGGATCCGTAATGTGATATTATTGTAAGATTTCAAATTTCAAGTCGTTTGGATTTGCCGTTTGTCCGGTACAAGCCAAAACGCCTAGAAATCGCTTAAATCGGTTTAAATTTAAATCGAGCGTTTATTACCGTATCTCACACATATGATGGAATTAGCTTCCGAAACTTGTTCCATTGTGTCCGGAATGTGGAAAAACCTTAGGATCGCCTGTCGGAACGCGTAGATTGGAGGTCGTTTGCATAATCAGTTAAATCGAGAATTTTATTAATTTAATACAAAAATAAAACATTATATATATTCAATTTTTTTGCCAAACCCTAGAGAGTTTTCACCGGCCGCCACTTCCATGCGTTCAATGGCCGCAAAGCTCCATTGTTTTCCCTCTCTTTTCTTCCAATCCACTCAATAATTTCAAAAACTTCCAACCACAAAAGCGTAGAGCTAAGTGTGATCTTCAATCTGAACGGCTATGATCGGGTTTCGTGGCGTAGATCGACGTGAATTTCAAGGCAAAGGGCATGCGTTCGAAGGCCAATTGCATGGCCTAGGGGCGACCGGAACTCATGGCTTTTGGCACGGAAGTCGAGATGGAGTGGGGCTTCGAAACGGCAACACTTGATCGAAGGGAAAGTACTCAGGGTGGTCGCGACCTGGAGGAGTTGAACGGGGCATTGGGTTTCTCGTGCGCGCGTGTATACCTGGGGAGAGAGTCGCGTGGAGGAAGAAATGCAGGGGCGGCTTTGATTCGTTGGCTTGAATTTTTGCACGGCCAAGATTAGGTCTGGAAAATTTGAAAATAAAAGTTGTTAATTTATTTATTTAAATCGTGTACAACGTTTAAAATGCAATATCTTGTTCATGCGAGGTCGGAATTGCACGAAATCAGTTGCGTTGGAATCGTATGATCGAGCACTTCGCGATGCAACCAGTTTGGAGTCGATTGGAGCTCGTGTGAATTTCGGGTAAAATTAAACGTTCGTTTAATTTTATTCGAAACGAACGCGAAAAACGGAAATAAAATCAAGGTGAGAACTCCTCACTCAATCGAAAGGTTTTGTTTAAAATTTTAAATAGTTAATATTGATTGTTGATTGCTGATTGATTGTGTTAGTAGATATAGTAGGATATATACTATATATAGCGATATATATATATTGGCATATGTATATATCGGATTTGATTTCCCGCCTCGTATAGCGGATGAGACCCTATTGCGCCGTTATTAAGCGGATATTTTATAAAATCCCATATACCGCGATATTCCACCTTGAAGTGGAATTGGTATTGTGCTAACGTCTGTGGATGCAGGGTAACAGGTTGGAGGGATCCAACTGGATTCCTCACATATTTATTTGTTTATAAATATTATGTTGATTGTTGATAATCATATTGGTATATGACACTTATTCCCGTGATTGACCATCTAATGCTGTTGCATCATCGGATTCAAATTTTTAAAAATTAAAATAACGGTTTTGAATTTAAAAGGGGTTTTAAATCGATTTTTCAAAGAATATGGTTTATTAAAAATTTTGAATTGATTAAATTTTAAAATAAATAGATGGATAAATTTTTATGTTTTAAAAATTTATATTTTTATAAAATATAACTTAAAAGAAATTTTTAACAATAATAGGTTTTTATAAAATAGTTAAATTTGGTTTTTGGGGAGTTATTATTATTAATGGTTTATATAAAGGATTTTATAAATGGATGTTTTTAAATTAAATTTATTGAAGTTATAGAATAAATTTAGAAAGTGTTAAGTTGATGTATAACATGAATTTCACTAGGATTTATAGATTAATAAATGTGAAATTTATAAAACGAACGGTTATTGGAAAATTTTAAGTTTATAAGTTATTAACTTATAGAAATGGATTTGGGCATTAAAAAGGGGAATTTTATAGAAATTGTTAATAAATGAAGATTTCATTAGTTGAAATTATTTTAAGCCATAAAGAAATCTTGTAAGTGATAAGATTTTAAATTGGTGAAGTTCAAAAGAACGATTTGGGTAAATAGATAATATTATAAGTATTTAACTTATAATATTGATTTTAGTATATAATCGAGTTATGTAAATCGAATTGGACTAATAAAAGGAGATTTCTAAAACGAAGTTTCATAAATAGAAATGGGATGTATGGACATTGTTATAAATCCGAAAAATCAATTTAATTTGATAAATTGAATATGGAATTTGTTAAAGGGGTTGTATTCACTATTTTTGAACGGTGAATGTATTATTTTATTAAATGAACGTGTTTTTGGAAAAGAACGTTCTAAATGGAATTTAAAACTAATTAAAGACGTTTTAAGATATGTTAAGTATCGAAATCATAGATTTCAACATTGTTGTTGAAATAGACGATTTCGAGAAATAGAAGGGAATATTTTGAATAGTAGTGGATTTATGTATCCATTTTTTTATTTATTTCAAATCCATATACTAGTGTTTTTGGGTTGTCGTAACGATGTTTTACGCAACATTCGTTTTTAACCCAAATAAATGTGAATAAAGGAATGTTTTCTTAAAGAGAATGGAATAAATACTTAACTGTGATTTAAGTATATGGAATATTTTCAAATCGTTGAAAATAAATAAATTTGTGAATTACTTATTTTTTTAAATAAGCATGGGAATGGTTTTCTAATATGAAATGGAACGGTTTTTGTGAATTCACCTTTAAGGTAATTGAAAGCAAATAACTTGAAATCGATTTGGGAATCGTATGCTAGTAGATGCTGGGAATTTAAATCCACCTTGGAATTTATATATATATGAAGGGAAATTTGTTTAAAAATAATTATTGATTTATTTTGAAGTATGAAAATGAATTTACGGATTTGGGACGTAAATTTAAATTAAATCGGTAAAGACTTATTTGATGATTTGAAATTTGTTTTCAAAGGGTATAAAGGATGAAAAGTAATTTGAAATTAGTTTTCAAATGGTTAAGGTGATTTGAAATTAGTTTTCAAATGGTTAAGGTGATTTGAAATTAGTTTTCAAATGGTTAAGGTGATTTGAAATTAGTTTTCAAATGGTTAAGGTGATTTGAAATTAGTTTTCAAATGGTTAAGGTGATTTGAAATTAGTTTTCAAATGGTTAAGGTGATTTGAAATTAGTTTTCAAATGGTTAAGGTGATTTGAAATTGGTTTGCAAATGGTTAATGTAATTTGAAAATTGGTTTTCAAATGGTAAAGGTAAATTGAAAATTGGTTTTTCAATTGGTTAAGTGTGGAAAATTTTATCGTGAAGTGGTTTTGGTAAAGCAAATAAATTGGGCAATTATTTGGAAATTGTGTATATATATCTTGTAAAGATATTTTGGGACTTAATAATTTTGGAAAAATTATTTGGAATCTGATGATGTGGCGCATCTTTATTGATAGTTAAATAACCGACTATCAATATTTACCCTTGGATGGTATTGATTGTGTTTGTTTGGAATTGAATGCACACTTATTTTTAAAATAAGCGCTCGCTATTCGGTTTAGCCGGGAGAGGACCTTTGTGTCATATATCCCATTCCGAATATGCGATACGTCGTTTGGATTGCATTTGAAGACCGGGTATTTGTGAAAACGATAGGATGACCTATCGATTGTCTCCGCATCGTTAGCTACGATATGGAGATTTCCTTTGTGATGGGAAATTTTATCGGGATTGTGAATACCCGGATTGCAAGGGCTTCTTTGGAAGTGCCTTCGGTTCTGTTCGAACCCGGAACAGACTTGCTTATCTAGGTGAAACGTGATGGGGGGTTCTCGCTTTGCGTTAGGTGGCGAACGGGAGACTCTTACCCCTACACGTCCTCTTTACGGGGTTGGTTAGGCGTAAGCCGTGACAGTCGAGAGGCTGGCCGTAAAAGCAAGGTCTGGGGTACCAGTGTAAGCCACGGTGGGGCTGGGATGGTTGAAAAGCCTACCGGTTACTGCTGACGGAAATGAGGTTCTTTACATTTGGTATCAGAGCATATGGTTAAGCGACAACCTGCTCTGTTGGGTATTACTCATTAGAGATAGAGTCAGCAGTACTCTAGAATGAGTATGAGTGTAATAATAGATATGAGTGCGTATTTGTTAGTGAATATAAAATTGTTTTATATTGTGATGTTTGGTTTGTTGAGTGGTATATGAACCTTCGTCGGCGCAGCCTCGAAAACTGAATCGAAGGGGTTCCTAAACACTTGAATAGAACAATTCGACACAATATTGTTTTAAATTGGGTAAATGAAATAATTTTACCTCGATTATATTTTATATATAAAAAGAAAATAATTTTTCAGGAATTATTGAAGTGTGTATATAATTGATTGCTTGGTTGTTGTAAATGATATATATATAAAATAATTAAAAGTTGTTTGAATAAGCTGATAAAAGCAACTATTGTAAAAGAATAATGGTATAAACCAATGAATCATAAGATGGAATTATAATTAATAATGAGTTACAATTGTAAGATAATCATGTATGTATATAAGAAGTAAAATTATATAAAAGGTTTATAAAAGTGATTTATGAATAGAAAGGAAATTTTTGAAAGAATATTTAGCATTGATTTCACTATTGTCACTGGGAAATAATAAGGGTGATGACTGCAGCATCATCAGTATCATTTTCGAGTTTCTATGTGATGGATTTGCTACAAAAATGAATTAAAAACTGAAGTTTTGTTGTAATAAACCAATTTGAAATTAAAATTCAATTTGAAATTGATAAATATAAGTGAAAAAGGTTTTGGACTTATAATAAATGTTGGAAGTTGAATAATAAATTGTATAAGTTATAGAATGGAAAATGTAAGTAAAACCGATTATTGAAATGGTTAAACAATAAAGTTAAGTAAAATGGAATATGGATTTAAATGTTGATATGAAGTTGTCTTAAGTAAGTGTTAAATGGAATTAACTTTAGAATTGAAATTCGAACTTGACTGATAAGTGTAAAGCTTAAGTTTATTTGAACAAATGATGTTAAATGGAGTATAACTTAAGTGAAGTTGAATAAAAAAAAATTGACCTTTGTATCAAAGTTAAATAATCAAGTGAATTAAATGAGGTAAATAAAGTTGAAATGGAATATAACTTAAGTAATATTGAAAGAATTGATGTTAATATCAAAATAAATGAATAAAGTGAGTAAATGAAATTGTTAAAGATGTGAACTTAAGTTATATAAATGAAATTCAATTTTATTTGTAAAAAGAACTAGCAATTGAATTAAAGCATGGATTGAATGTTAATCAATAGAATATGAATAAGTTGATATGAAATGATGCATGCAAGTGTAAATTCATTTGAAAATAGTTGAATAGTAGAATGAAAATCAATTGAATGTTAAACCAATTGGAATTAAAACAGTTGAACCAAATTGAATGTAAGTAAAATGGATAAAATTTGGTTGTATTGGATGTACATTGGTCGTTATTGCTTGTTGGTTGGTTGTATGTAAATTCATTAAGTGTTAATGAAATTGAATTAGCGCAATTGAAAGCTATGTAATTGAATTCAAATGAAAATTGAAATGCAAAGTTGAATGAAAATGAATATGCAACTTTAATAGTAAACTAAAAGTGGTATAAGAAGCATGTATTGGAAATTTTATAATTGAATTGGCAAATTGGTTTGAATATTATAATTGGATATTATGCTAGCAGGATATACAGGTTATAAAGGAATTGGGATTTTGATTTCAAAGTTAAAAAAATTTGTAACGCTCGACAAAAAGGTACGTATTTCACTTTTAGTATGAGAATTGATGATTTCCTTCTCCAGCCACTTGGCTTTCTCTTTTCTTTTTGATTCTGAGGGGCCGTAGAGCCGTTTTGTAGTCGTACCGATCTAGCCGCGCAAAGGAGACTCTGGCGAAATTTTTCGAAAATTTAGGGAGTTAGAGAAATTTTGAGAAATTTTGAAAGTTTGAAATTTGAATTTAAATTTAAATTTGAATTGTTGAGTAAACAATGTTGTTTGAAACCTATAATTGAAGTTGGAAAGCTAATTGAAATAATAGTGAATCTTTAATAAAAATATTTAGGTTAGAAAGTTAATAAAACTGATTAGCTTTGGAAAAATAATAAACGGTTTAGGATCATTCTCCTTAACTTGCAATTTCGAGGACGAAATTCTTTTAAGGGGGGAAGATTGTAACGACCCAGAATTTTTGATAATTTGAATTTGAGTATTTAATTAATTTTAAATATTAATAAGTGGAATTTTTAAGTCGAATAATTTATTTTTCGAATATTGGATTTAATAGGGTAATTTAAATCGATTTATTTAATAGTGAAATTCTAGAAATAATTTAATATTGGGTTAAATATGATTGAAAATGATTTGGAAAATTTTATTTTATCATATTAAAGTTATAGAAATATTTTAGAACTTGTAAAACTGAATTTGGAGTTAATTTGTAAAAATTGAATATTTTAATATTTAATTATCAACTGAAAAATAGCCAATTTTTGAACAGACTCGGAATTGAACGAAACGAGTTTCATTGTATCCGTAATAGTTAGTTATTATCGGATTTCAATTTTCGTAGCAATCGGAGTTGTCGTTTGACCGTGGCAGCTCGAAACGCATCGATATCGTTTTAATTTTAATTCGGCGAGTTAAAATAGCCATTTTTCAAACGGTCTCGGATTTCGACGAAACTAGTTTCATCGGATCCGTAATGTGATATTATTGTAAGATTTCAAATTTCAAGTCGTTTGGATTTGCCGTTTGTCCGGTACAAGCCAAAACGCCTAGAAATCGCTTAAATCGGTTTAAATTTAAATCGAGCGTTTATTACCGTATCTCACACATATGATGGAATTAGCTTCCGAAACTTGTTCCATTGTGTCCGGAATGTGGAAAAACCTTAGGATCGCCTGTCGGAACGCGTAGATTGGAGGTCGTTTGCATAATCAGTTAAATCGAGAATTTTATTAATTTAATACAAAAATAAAACATTATATATATTCAATTTTTTTGCCAAACCCTAGAGAGTTTTCACCGGCCGCCACTTCCATGCGTTCAATGGCCGCAAAGCTCCATTGTTTTCCCTCTCTTTTCTTCCAATCCACTCAATAATTTCAAAAACTTCCAACCACAAAAGCGTAGAGCTAAGTGTGATCTTCAATCTGAACGGCTATGATCGGGTTTCGTGGCGTAGATCGACGTGAATTTCAAGGCAAAGGGCATGCGTTCGAAGGCCAATTGCATGGCCTAGGGGCGACCGGAACTCATGGCTTTTGGCACGGAAGTCGAGATGGAGTGGGGCTTCGAAACGGCAACACTTGATCGAAGGGAAAGTACTCAGGGTGGTCGCGACCTGGAGGAGTTGAACGGGGCATTGGGTTTCTCGTGCGCGCGTGTATACCTGGGGAGAGAGTCGTGTGGAGGAAGAAATGCAGGGGCGGCTTTGATTCGTTGGCTTGAATTTTTGCACGGCCAAGATTAGGTCTGGAAAATTTGAAAATAAAAG
This sequence comes from Allium cepa, assembly GCA_030765085.1. Classification (NCBI taxonomy): domain Eukaryota; kingdom Viridiplantae; phylum Streptophyta; class Magnoliopsida; order Asparagales; family Amaryllidaceae; genus Allium; species Allium cepa. The sequence continues at coordinate 945,874,210 of CM060943.1, read as the reverse complement.
TTGTTAATTTATTTATTTAAATCGTGTACAACGTTTAAAATGCAATATCTTGTTCATGCGAGGTCGGAATTGCACGAAATCAGTTGCGTTGGAATCGTATGATCGAGCACTTCGCGATGCAACCAGTTTGGAGTCGATTGGAGCTCGTGTGAATTTCGGGTAAAATTAAACGTTCGTTTAATTTTATTCGAAACGAACGCGAAAAACGGAAATAAAATCAAGGTGAGAACTCCTCACTCAATCGAAAGGTTTTGTTTAAAATTTTAAATAGTTAATATTGATTGTTGATTGCTGATTGATTGTGTTAGTAGATATAGTAGGATATATACTATATATAGCGATATATATATATTGGCATATGTATATATCGGATTTGATTTCCCGCCTCGTATAGCGGATGAGACCCTATTGCGCCGTTATTAAGCGGATATTTTATAAAATCCCATATACCGCGATATTCCACCTTGAAGTGGAATTGGTATTGTGCTAACGTCTGTGGATGCAGGGTAACAGGTTGGAGGGATCCAACTGGATTCCTCACATATTTATTTGTTTATAAATATTATGTTGATTGTTGATAATCATATTGGTATATGACACTTATTCCCGTGATTGACCATCTAATGCTGTTGCATCATCGGATTCAAATTTTTAAAAATTAAAATAACGGTTTTGAATTTAAAAGGGGTTTTAAATCGATTTTTCAAAGAATATGGTTTATTAAAAATTTTGAATTGATTAAATTTTAAAATAAATAGATGGATAAATTTTTATGTTTTAAAAATTTATATTTTTATAAAATATAACTTAAAAGAAATTTTTAACAATAATAGGTTTTTATAAAATAGTTAAATTTGGTTTTTGGGGAGTTATTATTATTAATGGTTTATATAAAGGATTTTATAAATGGATGTTTTTAAATTAAATTTATTGAAGTTATAGAATAAATTTAGAAAGTGTTAAGTTGATGTATAACATGAATTTCACTAGGATTTATAGATTAATAAATGTGAAATTTATAAAACGAACGGTTATTGGAAAATTTTAAGTTTATAAGTTATTAACTTATAGAAATGGATTTGGGCATTAAAAAGGGGAATTTTATAGAAATTGTTAATAAATGAAGATTTCATTAGTTGAAATTATTTTAAGCCATAAAGAAATCTTGTAAGTGATAAGATTTTAAATTGGTGAAGTTCAAAAGAACGATTTGGGTAAATAGATAATATTATAAGTATTTAACTTATAATATTGATTTTAGTATATAATCGAGTTATGTAAATCGAATTGGACTAATAAAAGGAGATTTCTAAAACGAAGTTTCATAAATAGAAATGGGATGTATGGACATTGTTATAAATCCGAAAAATCAATTTAATTTGATAAATTGAATATGGAATTTGTTAAAGGGGTTGTATTCACTATTTTTGAACGGTGAATGTATTATTTTATTAAATGAACGTGTTTTTGGAAAAGAACGTTCTAAATGGAATTTAAAACTAATTAAAGACGTTTTAAGATATGTTAAGTATCGAAATCATAGATTTCAACATTGATTGTTGAAATAGACGATTTCGAGAAATAGAAGGGAATATTTTGAATAGTAGTGGATTTATGTATCCATTTTTTTATTTATTTCAAATCCATATACTAGTGTTTTTGGGTTGTCGTAACGATGTTTTACGCAACATTCGTTTTTAACCCAAATAAATGTGAATAAAGGAATGTTTTCTTAAAGAGAATGGAATAAATACTTAACTGTGATTTAAGTATATGGAATATTTTCAAATCGTTGAAAATAAATAAATTTGTGAATTACTTATTTTTTTAAATAAGCATGGGAATGGTTTTCTAATATGAAATGGAACGGTTTTTGTGAATTCACCTTTAAGGTAATTGAAAGCAAATAACTTGAAATCGATTTGGGAATCGTATGCTAGTAGATGCTGGGAATTTAAATCCACCTTGGAATTTATATATATATGAAGGGAAATTTGTTTAAAAATAAATATTGATTTATTTTGAAGTATGAAAATGAATTTACGGATTTGGGACGTAAATTTAAATTAAATCGGTAAAGACTTATTTGATGATTTGAAATTTGTTTTCAAAGGGTATAAAGGATGAAAAGTAATTTGAAATTAGTTTTCAAATGGTTAAGGTGATTTGAAATTAGTTTTCAAATGGTTAAGGTGATTTGAAATTAGTTTTCAAATGGTTAAGGTGATTTGAAATTAGTTTTCAAATGGTTAAGGTGATTTGAAATTAGTTTTCAAATGGTTAAGGTGATTTGAAATTAGTTTTCAAATGGTTAAGGTGATTTGAAATTAGTTTTCAAATGGTTAAGGTGATTTGAAATTGGTTTGCAAATGGTTAATGTAATTTGAAAATTGGTTTTCAAATGGTAAAGGTAAATTGAAAATTGGTTTTTCAATTGGTTAAGTGTGGAAAATTTTATCGTGAAGTGGTTTTGGTAAAGCAAATAAATTGGGCAATTATTTGGAAATTGTGTATATATATCTTGTAAAGATATTTTGGGACTTAATAATTTTGGAAAAATTATTTGGAATCTGATGATGTGGCGCATCTTTATTGATAGTTAAATAACCGACTATCAATATTTACCCTTGGATGGTATTGATTGTGTTTGTTTGGAATTGAATGCACACTTATTTTTAAAATAAGCGCTCGCTATTCGGTTTAGCCGGGAGAGGACCTTTGTGTCATATATCCCATTCCGAATATGCGATACGTCGTTTGGATTGCATTTGAAGACCGGTGTTGAAGACCGGGTATTTGTGAAAACGATAGGATGACCTATCGATTGTCTCCGCATCGTTAGCTACGATATGGAGATTTCCTTTGTGATGGGAAATTTTATCGGGATTGTGAATACCCGGATTGCAAGGGCTTCTTTGGAAGTGCCTTCGGTTCTGTTCGAACCCGGAACAGACTTGTATGGTTACGTGTCTGACATTACATTTTGAGAGATAGAGCAGATTTCTTTCAAATACATTTCTATTGGTGGCGTAGAATTTATTCTCTTAGCTTAACACCCTTCTCTGAGACGTACGAGCTCAGAGGTTATGTAGTTGAAGGTTATCAGCGATATTTCCCAATCTGGTAATGTGGCATGCTGAGTGCTGCTGTGTGATGATCATTGGTTGGTCATTTGTGATATGATCATTTGTTTGATCATTTATCTTTGTGATTATTGCTTTGGTCATCTGTGGACCCGAAGCATGGCTTTGTTACACAAAGCGTAGCTTTGTGGACGAGACTTCGTCAGGACCTCACTCCCCGGAAATGGTCGAAACAGGAATATGCGGCAAGGTTATGAGGGTCGCGCCCTTTAGGGTATGTCATTCCGTTCTGGAAAAGGGTGGTATCATGGTATGGAGCCCAGATATTTACTCATGTGGAAACACTATATCTATTTCTGTGTGGTGTTGTTGGTATCGAGCGCTCGGATAAAGGTCCCAAAGGACCGGGGGATGACATATTCGTGTAGTAGTTACCTAGTTACAGAGGTAACCCGGCCTTGTGTTGGCAGAGATCTAACCGTAACGTTAGTTTCTCGGGACGTCCCGCCAGAGGCGATCCCATGTGGCAGTAGGAAGTTCCTTAGCCTGACCATTTGTTGGAAATCCATTCTCCAATTACGTGCCTTGTACGGTTTTAGTTGTAGAACCTGCCATTTAACATGGCAGCTATAGTAGGCATAGTATCATGGTACCTATGCTGGCTAGGATTTATATTCTACTTTCGAAATTGTTTTCTACACTATGCACTAGTAATAATATCAAAAATGATTTGATTTTCGCGTAGTAAGCATCTTTGACTATCATAAGGAGAAATCTCCTCCAATTCTGCGTTTGCATTGTGTGTGTGGCGGGAGGCCTTATGGTAGTTTCATTTTCCAAAAAGCATTGCGGATTTAAAAATTTAAATTTTCTTGTTGCTTGTTTAAAGATAAACTGTTTTGAGTTCTCACACCAGTCCCATGACTGACCTGGAGTTTATTGTTCCTTTTCTAAACTCTGGGTGCCCACTATTTTCCACACGGGCAGTCTAGAGTTAGGTTATCAGGTTATTCTGGATTCGGGAGTTGCTGTGCAGATCTGGAGGCGAGCCAGATAGCGTAGTCTATTATCTATTGTATATAGTATTTCTTTCCGCTGTTGTTGTCGTACACTCTGATTGATGTATTGTGATGTATGTATAAAATGTATAGTTCTTTCGTTTTAATGAATATTCATTTATCTATTATATGTTGTACCGCTGCGATTGTGAGATTCTGATATTGTTTCATGTTCTGTTACTTGTTTGTTCTGTTACTTCTCTCTCTTTTCTCTCTTCTTCTACCTCTTTCTTTTTCTTAAACCCTAACGGTTCGGTTTTTCGGCAACGAAAAATCCCGATCGTTACACACCGCGCGTGATTTGGAGTTCGGAAAATTCCGGATGAATAGTAATTTGTGAATTTTTCTATATAAGGATCTAGTTATTTCCATTTGCAAAGGAATTCAACCCTAACCCTAATATCTTCTAGCCGCTGGTAATCATATCAATCGCCAAAAAAGCTCCGTTCTTTTTCCTCCTTTTTCTTCTAATCTACTCACTATCATCAAAAACTTCCAACTAACAAATTGAAGAGCATAGTGTGATCTTTACATCCAACGGACGGTTTTCGTTAACATCGTCGTTTGGATGCAATTTTTGGCCACGTTTGTCATTGGGTCACGCATGTTTTTCGACCTCAATACTCGACCAAGCTCCACCATACTCGGGTCGTGGATAGAGTGGAGGCGTGCGCACGAAATGGAGGCTTCTGATCTAAGTATATGTCGTCGTTGAAGGTCGCGTCACTAGGGCTGAAACGACAATATTTTGGTTCATATACCTTGGAGATTCACGCGATTTTGAACGTGAGGGGGGAGAAGGAAGGGGTGGACAGGATGCTTAGATCTTGGTATGAATGGCCTAGATGTAAAAGTAAATGGAAAATAAAATTTAATTGTAAATTGAATAATATTAAAATTTGTATAATGTTTAAAATGCGATATCTTGTTCATACGAGGTCGGAATTGCGCGAAACAAGTTGCGTTGGCTTTGTTTTGACGAGCACTACGCTGTGGAGCTGGATTGGAGTCGTTTGGCGTTAGTGAAAATTTCAGATAAAATTAAACGCACGTTTAATTTAATTTGAAATAAAACGCTACAACTGTTATCGGAAACCCAAGGTGAGAACTTCTCGCTCAATCCAATTGTTTCAATTTAAATTTTAAATAGTTAGATTTAAAATTGCTTGATTCTGTGATGGGATGATAAATTGTTATCGATTGTGCTAAATAGACCCTATGCGCCGTATATTAAGCGGATGTTATTTATTAAAAACATATACCGCGATAATTCCAACTTATATGGAATTGGTATTATAATGTACTTGGAGTTGATTTCCCGCATTATATAGCGGATGAGACCCTATTGCACCCCATAATAGCGGATAGTATTTTATAAGTCCCATATACCACGATATTCCGTCTCGAAGCAGAATTGGTACTGTGCTAATATCTTTGGATGCAGGGAAATAGGTCGGAGGGATCCAATTGGATTCCTCAAACATTCGAATTTGTTTCAATGTTGTGTGTTGATCTATTTATAATCTATGTGATTATCTTTGTGATTGAAATAGTTAAGGGCTAAAATTTTAGCGAATATATTTTTGGTATCGTTAGATGCCGAAAATAAATAAAATTTGATTTTTTAAAATTTAACTTGAGAATTCATAGTAAAATTTAATTTTGGAATCGATTCATTTTAAATAAATAAACGTTGAAATTTTTATGTTATAAAAATTATGATTTTTGTGAAAGATAACCGAAATGTGATTTTCGGAATAAGTAGTATATTCATTTATAAAAATGGTTTAAATTGGGATTTTTTTAAATTATTGTAAATGATTTATATAAAATATTTGTAAAATTGATATGTATAAACTAAAATGTTGGGATTATAAAATGAGTTTTTATAAGTATTAAAATGAATATAAATGGATTTCATAAGTGGATGAAATCTATAGATTTATAAATTGTGAAGTTATAAAATGAATAGATTTTGTAAAATAAAATATTTATAAGTAATTAACTTATAAATTGGATTTTGGCGCGTAAATGAGATATGGATAGAAATTTGTTAATAAAGTGATTTTATAAGTTGAAGTAGTTATAAAGTGTAAATGGAAATTATAAACATTGTTTTATAAATCCGAAATCGAATTATTTAGATAAGTTAATTATTATAGCTTATTAAAGGAGATATATCCACGATTTTGGGACAGTGGATAATCCTTTAAATAAAATATGTAGAAACTGAATTTGATAAATGAAGTATATTCACGATTTTGGACGGCGAATAATATAGTAAAGAAATATTTTGGGAAAGTGGTATTTTAAATAGAATTAAAACAATTCAAAAGTGTTTTAAAATGTATTAAGTATCGAAACCATAGATTTCAACATTCATTGTTGAAATAGAGGTTTTCGAAAAATAAAAGGAAATGGTGGACTATAACACTGTTGTTATAGTAAATGATTTCCGAAAGGAAATGATTTATATAGTATTGGGATGTATATATCTATTTTAATTTTGAATTCCTATACCTGTGGTTTTGGGTTGTCTTAACGATGTTTTACGCAACATTCGTTTTGACCCAAATAAATGCGTTTAAGAGAAGTTTTCCTTAAAGAGTAAAATATATACTTAATTTGGATTTAAGTATATTGAATATTTTCCAAATTTTGGAAATAAATAGATTGGTGAATTAGTTATTATTATTAAATAAGTATGGAAATGTTTTCCAATATGAAGTGAATGTTTTGAGATTTTATCTTTTAAAGATAAATTGGAAGTGAATAATTGAAATCGATTTGAAAAATCGTATAAAAGGTGAATATTTGGAAATGTAAATTCACAATGGAAATTTATAAGGGAAATTTCTTTTAAAAATAAACATTGATTTATTTTGAAGTGTGGAAATAAATTTACGGATTTGGAACGTAAGTTCAAAACAAATCGGTAAGGATTTATTTGATTGATTTAAATGAACCATTTTAAATTGAAAATTGATAAATATTTGGAAGTGTTTCCTTTTAAGGAAATTGATTTGAAATTTGTTTTCAAAGGGTTGAAGTGTGGAAAATATATCTTGTAAAGATATTTTTGAAAATAAATAATTTGGGAAATTATTTGAAATCTGGTGGTGTTGTGAATATTGATTGATAGTTAAATAACCGACTATCAATATTGACCTTTAAATAGGTATTTGTTGTGAATTGGTTGAAATTGAATGCTACACTTATTTTTAAATTATTGCGCTCGTTATTCGGATTACCCATTCCGAATAGTGATACACGTAATGGATAGCATTGAAGACCGGTGTTGAAGACCGGGTATTTGTGAAAACTATAGGATGACCTATCGATCGTCTTTGAACCGTCAGCTACGATATAGAGATTCCTTTGTGATGGGAAATTCGATCGGGATTGTGAATACCCGGATTGCAAGGGCTTCTTTTGAAGTGCCTTCGGTTCTGTTCGAGCCCGGAACAGACTTGTATGGTTACATGTCTGACATTACATTTTGAGATATAAAGAAGATTTCTTTCAAATACATTTCCGTTGGTGGCGGAGAATTTATTCTCTTAGCTTAAGACGCTTAGAGGTTATGTAGTTGAAGGTTATCAGCGATATATTCCCAATTTCGTAATGTGGCATATTGAGTGTTACTGTGTGATGATTATTTATTGATCGTTTGTTGATCATAGCATGGCTTTGTGAAAATGCATTGCTTTGTGCACGAGACTTCGTCAGACCTCACTCCTCGGAAATGGTCAAAACAGGAATATGCGGCAAGGTTATGAGGGTCGCGCCCTTTAGGGTATGTCATTTCCTTATGGAAAGGGTGGTATCAGGGTATGGAGCCCAAATACTTACTCATGTTGACACACTATATTTATTACTGTGTGATGTTGGTTATCGAGCGCTCGGACAAAGGTCCAAAGGGACCGGGGGATGACATATTCGTGTAGTAGTTACCTAGTTACAAAGGTAACCCGGCCTTGTGTTGGCAGAGATCTAACCGTAACGTTAGGTTCTCGGGATGTACCGCCAGAGGCGATCCCATTGACAGCAGGAAGTTCCTTAGCCTGACCATTTGTTGGAAATCCAAATAAAGCAATACGCATCTTGTACGGTTTTAGTTTTATTACCTGCCATTGAATGTGGCGGTAACCTACTATTAAACATGGTAGCTATAGTAGGCATACGATAATGGTCGTATGTTGGCTAAGATTTATATTCTATTTTCGAAATTCTTTCTACACTATGCACTAATAATAATATCAAAAATGATTTGTTTTGCGTAGTAAGCATCTTTGACTATCATAAGGAGAAATCTCCTCCAATTCTGTGTTTGCATTGTGTGTGTGCGGGGAGGCGTTATGGTAGTTTCATTTTCCAAAAGCATTGCGGATATTTTTCACTTCCCTTATTATTGTTGTTGTTTTAAAAGATAAATAACTATTTTAAGTTCTCACACCAGTCCCATGACTGACCTGGAGTTTATTGTTCTCTTCCTAAACTCTGGGTGCCCATAATTTTCCACACGGGCGGTCTAGAGTCAGATTATCAGGTCATTCTGGATTCAGAAGTGCTATGGAGATCAAGTGGAGAGCTGGATGGCGAGATGTACCATTTGTATATAATATTATCTTTCCGGTATAGAATTCACTTGTACATGTTTGTATAACTGTCCATTGTTTTATTGTGTTATATATTGTTGTTGTATACTCTGATGATGTGATGTGATGTGATGTAATGTAATAACTGATATAGTTCTTTGTTTAAAGATTATTCATTAACTTATTATATGTTGTTCCGCTGCGATATGTGAGATTCTGATATTGTTTCTGTTCTGTTTTCTTACTTCTTCTATTTTTTTGTTCTATCTCTTCTTTTTATCCCTAACATTTCGGTTTTCCGACATTCGATTATGCGGTATTTGATACAGTGGACATAAGAATGCCGACCTTCGGATCCCGACAAAATCGATACGTTATAAGCAGGAAACATCACCCTATCCTGTCAACGCGCCATTCATCCAACCTCGGCCACCAGAATTCGTGCAACTCCGGTCACGCGATCGTCAACCTCCCCTCCTCCATCACCCACGGTCGCGTGCAACTCGATGCATGAGAGAAGCCACGTCAATTGATTCCCCGACCACTCAAAAAATTAGGTTTACAAACTTAAACCTTGTGTCGCCGCCACCTCGACCATCTGCACCCCCATCCATCATTTTTCCTTCAACCACCGAAGGCTCCTTTACCTCCACACAAAGCTTCGACCACCAACCATCCTCCGATCAACAACATTTGATCCAAACCCAAATTTCAAACAAAAATAAACTACACTTAATTCTTTGATCTAAAAATCATAAGGTTTGCTTTAAAAATCATATTTTGGTATGAGAATTCAATTTACATACCTGAATTCGTGAAATGAGAAGTTTGCATTTTGACTTGTTTAAAGATTTGCTCAAATGTTTTGATGTGCGGGGATATTTACAAATTGTTTTAACTGAAATAAAATTTTAAAGCTTAATTTATGAACACACAAACAATCTTTTTTGTATTTTATGTTTTAATAATTATTAGATTAAGAGATAAAGATTTATTTGCAAATATGGATTTTAACAGGAAATAGAAACAGAGGTATCAAAGTGTTACAGGCATACACAGATTCACCCATTCACATATATACACATTTCCCAATATTTATAAGCAACAAGTTCAGAGACTTAAGTTTTAGAAGATTGATGTTACTCACTTGTCCTGAAATCAAAGAAGAACATAGCATGCCTTCAAAACTTCTTCTCTGGTTTGTATTGAATTATTTGTTGTTTGAGCTGAAGCTTGTTTATGGTTTAGGATGATATTACTTCAGTTTTTTACTTAGTTTAAATGAACGAACTGAAAATGTTGAAGCTTGATATTGATATATAGGGGAAACAAGTTATAGGGTTGCATGTTTTTTTTTATACAGGGTAAGGCAATTTGTACAGGTGATAGTATTTTTGTATAAGGTGATTATTATCAGTTTGCTTGTGCTAGCATTAAATGCATGAGTACTTGTTCCCATGCTTGCCTACATCTTTTTAACTCGGCTAATGATAATGTTATGGTGGCTGGAGGTAATGGCATTTATTGCTTTGTACAAATATACATATATTTATCTAATTGGCTTGTAGATTACTATATATGTTTGTTGTCTTGCTTTCCTTCGTATTGACTTTAATACATGATGATATATTTTTGTTCAAGGTGATATCTTTTGTTGTACTAAGGGCATGACTGATAAGTATTATATTGTGTAATTTACGTTTCATATTATATTTTTACATTGTGTCTTGCATTACTACTTTGTTTGTCTCGGTTGAAATGATTTTGTTTGTTATTTTACTTTGTTTTTGTTTACTTTGCATATTTATTTACAACTTTGATTCATATTTAAGTGTTGTTTCTTTTCTTTTCTTATGGCTTAATAATATAAATTAATTTCGATTTTAATTATGTTGTTAAAATTTAACTAAGAAATTAATTTCTATTTTAATTATGTTGTTAAAATTTAACTAAGTGTATTTATTTATTTCTAACCTCAATAGTTAGTTTGACTTACATATTAATCTTTAACTTATATACTTATCATCTTGTATTCCTTGGTTTTATATTCTACTTTATTTATTTCGTAAGTATATTTTGTTTTTATTCGTAGTTTGATTTGTCAAACATTTAATTTATATCCTTATAGTTATATACTTACATTTATATTGATAGAATAAATTTTATCTTAAACATTAGTGTCTATATTGCATTCAAAAATAAATAATAAGTATAATATATTTTTTTTCAAAACAAAATCTTTACATTCAATGCAATTTTGAATTCATTTTGAATACATTTGAATTTCCAAATAAAAAATTTAATTGTGATCCAAATAATTCACAATTTTTTATATAAAAATTAAGTTTATTATAAATTTTAAAATTAATTAAAATTCGGGATCGTTACAAATAAGAAGTACCATGAAACAATGAATGCTCACGTAAAAGAATCCTTTTCGGACTTGATTGATATAGGTTATCGATATGCTACTCCGGATATGAAGGATGTTTCGGAAGTGGAGGGAAGGTCAAGGAGACCAAATTGGAAGAAAAGGAAGAATAAAGGGAAGAAACCGGATCAAGACAAAGAGAAGTGGGGTAATAAGGGATAAGACCATTATTCAAACATTGTAAGAACCCTAAGAAATGAGTAAAGGAGTATCAGCCTGTGAAAACAAGTCGAAGAATTAAGGGATGCTTCTATTGTCAAAGCCAGGTCACAAAGCTAAACATTGCCCGAAAAAGAAGCAAGCACAAGAAGTGAAAATGTATGCAGTAAAAGATGACCCCTTAACTTTAATAGCGGATAAAGGAAAAGGAGTTTTAGAAGGAAACCTTATCATTTATGATAGAATTGTTAGAGTATTGTTCGACACGGGCGCTACACATAGCTTCATTTCCCAACAAACCATTAATGAACTAAAACTAAACCTGAATTTGTTGACGAGCCTATTTGCATAAGGAATCTAGTTGGTGGTCTGACAAATCGTTGTTTGTGATGCAGAGACGTTCCTGTCTCGTATTCTTGTTATAGATTTCCTATCAACCTTTTCATCCTCGACTTTGATGAATTTGAAATCCTACTCCGAACGGACTGTCTAACGAAATACGAAGCCAAATTGGATTGTAGTAATCGAACAATTTAAATCAGAACCAAATTTGGGAATTTCAAAGAAACCTCTTGTGAAGACCGAGTCCCAAAAGAGATAAACTGATGTATACCTTGGGATATCCAAAACCTAGTCAGGAGTCCATACCCATTGTCCTAGAATTTCCTGATGTGTTCAAAGAAGTCAAATCTTTACCCCCACACAGATAAATCGAATTCAGAATTGACTTAGTGCCAAATGATCTTCTTTTCATTCATGCAAGTTGCAGGATGGCACCCAGGGAAAGAATTGAATTAGTCAAGCAAACTGACGGTTTGCTAGATAAAGGATTTATACGTCCTGGTGTTTTCGAATGGGATTCAGTTGTGGTGTTTATGGCTAAATCTGACGGATCCTTGAGATTGTACGTGAATACCGCGATCTCAATAAGCTGACTCTCAAGAACAAGTTTCCTTTACCTAGAATTGATGATCTGCTTGATCAACTTCACGACGCTCGTTTCTTTTCTGAGATGGATCTAGCTTAAGGATTCCATCAGTTACGAAATGCCGATGATTGTGTTCATTTGACTCTTTTCAGGGGTCCTAACGTGCTCTACAAATTGTTAATCATGCCTTTCGGGCTAACCAACGCTTCCGCGTACTTCGTAGATTCAACGACCCGTGTGTTTCGAGAGGTGTTGAATAAATTTTTGCTACTATTTATTGATGATATCTTGATCTACTCTAAAACCGAAAAGGAGCATGCGGAGCAGCTAAGAATTGTTTTGGAAATATTAAGAATGAACATTATGTTTGCTAAGTTTTCCAAATGCAATTTTTGGGTTAAGGAAGTCAGATTTCTCGGGCATATTGTTAATGAAAAGGGAATTTCTGTAACGATCTCGGATTTTTACTAAGTTTAAATTGCTAATTAATTTAATTTTGAATAAAAATTGTGAAATTAATTGGTAAACTGATTTGGGTTTCTCCAAATTTAAATAAAAAATAAGTGTTTTTATTTTATTGAAGTATTTTTAAGTTTTAAAAACGTTTCCTTTAGAAGTTAAATATCTATATAAAATAGATTTTGAAATTGGAGTGTAATTTTAAAATAAGGCAATGAGTATTAAAGTTAAAAATAAATATTTAAATTATAAATAGAAACAGATTTATATAAGATAAATTATGAAATATAAAGCAATGCGTTAGCTAAAATTTAAACAACATATTGAAATAGAATTCATTTATATTATAGAGAAATAAGACAATACAAAAGAAAAGATATATATATACATATATATATGCAAAATGTAAAAAAATAAATGAAATATCCTTGTACAAATAAGATAAATATGATTTTCCACCAAAGTAATATCATCAACCACCATTTTAAAGAAAAATAAATATCTATGTACAAATTGTACAAGTAAAAGAAGATAAGTAAAAGCTTATAAAACAAGACAATAGAAATTAATGCTTGGATATTATTAGCACACAAAGTATATCTATCAGCCGAAATCTTGCTTGGCTAAAGTAAGAAAGAAAAAATATCTTTAGTCAATATAAAACAAAAGAAAAAATCTCTGACCTTTTGTACAAAACAAGAATTATATCACCCTTTTCAAAGAAAACTGTATCACCCTGTACATTTCTTCTATATATATATCAATCATCTTCATTTTTATTCATTCATTCAAAACAAAGAATCTGAAGTAAGTTTTATCTTCAAATTTAAACAAAATTCAACCTCCTAAATTGAAAACTTTATTAAAGCCAAAGGATCAATAAAAGGTCAGCAAGCATAGTTCAAGTCTGTTTCAAACAAATGAACTCTGTTCATTCATCTGGAAACATCAGCGAGTAACATGACTTTTTAAAATTTTAAAATACGATTCTGTTGCAAGTATCTATGATAAGTATGTTTGTGTGTAGATATGTTTTTCTGAGCATATATGAGTAATGGGTGTATATGTTTGCAACGCTATCTCCTGTGATATCCTGTTCCTTATTCAATAGCAGTTTTGAGTTTGAAAATCAATTCCTCTTGATCTATTGACTGTTTGAACTTAAGATGAAAATAAAGTTTGTTTGTTATGGTGTATATATAGTTTAAAAATCAATTTAAGTTGAAACATCTTGTTAACAACTCTGGAAATCCAGAAATTTGAGCAAATCTCTAAATTTTTCAAAATATAAACATTTTAATTTTCGAACTCAGATATGTGAATTGAATTCTCATACCAAAATATGATTTTTAAAGAAAAACTCATGATTTTTAGATCAAAGAATTGAGAGAAGTTTGTTTTTGTTTGAAATTTGGGTTTGGATCAAATTCTGTTGATCCGAGCGTGGTTGGTGGTTGAGGCTATGCGTGGAGGTGGAGGCGCCAGTGACGATGATAGGAAAAATGATCGGAGATGCTCACGTCCACCGTGGTGGCAGCGGCAAGCAATTTTAGTTCGTAAACCTAACTTTGGACGAGGGTGAGTGTTTCGATTCGTACACCGTCTATGGACAATCGAGTGTTTCATGGCTTTGGTAAGGGGTAGAGGGGATGTAAGCGATCGGGTGGTCAGAATTTCGAGTTGCCTGGTGGTCGAGGTTGTGAGAATGACGACGTTCCAGATTGGGTTGAGCTAGTTGTCGCTGTTTCCAGGTTTGGGGTATTCGAACTCAAATTCGATTCTCTAGGAACGGCGTAGTTCAGATGATCAGAGATTGGTGTACTGATGGTAGTCGACTTGCTCGACGTGGCAGTGTTGGCCGGAGGAGTTCGTTGGCACTGTGCACGTGCATGGTGCTCTTTATTTTCTGGTGAACTGGGATTTGTTTTGCTTGCGTATTTGTTTTGAGTTTCACTCGAAGTAAATGGTTGGTCAGGCTCGTGTTATGGTAGGGTGGAACTCGAAGTAAAATAAGGTTGCCTCCAGTTGTTTGTTTGGCTATAGGTTTTAGCAAAACCTGACAGTAAATTTGAGTTCAAAGCAAGTTTAAAAAGAATTTAAATGGTGAAATAAATTCAAAAACAAGTTTAAATCTAGATAAAGTTAAATTCAAAATTGCTTTGAAATCTTAAAGTTTTAAAATATTTAAAAAGAGGGATTTCAGGATTTAAAAACAAACCTGACGGTTTTTTTCTAGATTTAAAAAAAATTAGTTTAAAATCTAAAACCAGAATTTAAACTGGGTTTAAATTCAAAGTTAAGTTTAGTTTTTAAATAGACTTTGAATCTTAAGCTTTTAAAATGAATTGGGATTTTAAATCAAGAATTTAAAATCAAGATTTTACAAGTAAGTTTAAATTAAAGTTTTAAATCAAAGTTTCAAACTCAAGTGTAATGTTTAAATATCGATTCAAGTTCCTGAATTCAAATCTGTGATTTAAATCAGTTTTAAATCTGAATGTTTTAAACAAGTTTAAATCAAATAGTTTATTTTAAGTAATTTGTTTTCAAATAAATATTTGAATTGGATTTGATTAATTTCTTTTATAAAATGGATTTTGAAAGGAAAGTTAAATAATTTGTTTTGACTTGAATTTACAAGTTAAAAAGTAAGGTATTTTAAAACTTAAATTTTAAATAAAAATTTAAGCAATTTAGTTAAAACTTTTCTTATATAGGTTTATAAGTTAATATTTAAAATTTGGTTAATATTTAAAAATAAATTCATTTTGAATCTTAAATTCAAAATGAAATTTGAATCTAAATTTGGAAGTGTAATGTTTTAAATACACTTTAATGTTAATGAAGTCATTAATAAAGAAATGGATTATCTTAGAGATAATTGAGGTATTAAAAATGATTAAATGAGTAAGATAATTAAGGAACGACTTAATTATTTAATTTATAAATTAATGATTTAGATTAACTTATAATTAGAGATTAATTAGGAAAGTAATTAAAGAATTGTTACTAGTTAATGACGGTGATTAAATAAGATTATTTAAATAATTAATCAATGTGATTAATTTTAACAATTAATTAGATTGATTAATTAATAATAATCATTTACGAGATTGTGTAAGTGTAATTACCTTATGGTAAGTAATTAAAGGGTTAATTTCTTAAAATAATTAATTGAGGGTTAATTAATTATGCAATTGGTTTAGAGGTTAATTTAATTAATATGATTAATTAAGAATAATTTATTAATTAAGAATAATTTATTAATCAAGAATAATTAATTAAGGTGATTGATAAATTAATTTGTATCAAATGATTTGTGATTAATAAATCAGGATTTGCTAATCAATTAATAAAGTAATTAATTTATTTGGAAATAAATTAAATTAATTAGGATTAAACAATTAATTAAACCTGCTTATAGATGATTATTGAATGCTTGACCTTACATATGAATGACTGTATTGTATGGGATGCCTTGAATTGATTGTCCTATCTGGTCTGTGATATTTTGTTCTGTGGATTGAGCTGTGTGTCATTTATTCATTTTTTTGTGACATATTTGTTATTAATATGTGATCTGTGGATGAAGATAAGCGTTATGGATTATACCGCTTATTAATATTGATGTGTTTATATCTGTTATGTGATGATTTATGATGTTGCACTATTGTGTTGAACCCCTAGACTACACCATACACACACAAATATGGATTGCACGTGGAAATTAGTTAAGTCACAGATTTTTGAAATTGTTTTGAATTTGAATTTTAAATTCAAATAGTTTGGAAATGGATTGGGTTTAATATAAAGAGTTTTTGAAAAGGAGTTTCAAAGATAAAATTTATTTTTGAATAACTTGATTAAGTTTTGAAATTTAAATAATTTGATTTAAATTCAAAATTTGTGATTGAATCCTATGATTTGAAACTAGGGATCAAAGATGTTATACAAGTTATATATGGGTTAAACCATTTTAAATGTATTGATTTGGGAATTTAATTTAAATTCAAAGGCTTTAACTCGTGCAAATATAATTGGGTTCTTTCGAAACGAAAACTATTTTTTTTCAATTAATAAAAGCTTTCATATAGGAAATGAACGTCCAATTTGTGTAAAAGGACTTCAAGTCTAAAATGAAAATGATTTCCAAGTTATCGAAACGATTTGAAAGCTATAAGTAAATCTTTGATTTAAAGATTTAGATGAGTTAATCCAATTGAAATGGAAGTTGTCCTGAAATCCGTAAATGGATCTTTGTGAAACTGGGTAAACTTTGTGAAACGAATCTTTTTTGTTTTAATGATTTAAAATGGTAATTTGTTTAACCATATAAAGAAAAGTTTTGGATTTTATAACTTGTGAATTAATTGAAATCCCATATCCATATGTTTTAAAATATTGCGCTCATTATTCGGTTTAGCCAGGAGAGGATTTTGTGTCATATAACCTATTCCGAATAGTGATACGACGTTATGGATTGCATTTGAAGACCGGTGTTGAAGATCGGGTATTTTGCAAGAACGATAGGATAACCTATCGATTGTCTCTGCATCGAGTAGCTACGTTATAGATATTCCCTAAGTGATGGGAAGTCCGATCGGGATTGTGGATACTCGGATTTGCAAGGGCTTCTTTGAAAGTACCTTCAGTTCTGTTCGAACCCGGGACAAACTTGTATGGTTGTTACATCTGACATTACACTTTGAGGTATAAAACATATTTCTTTCAAATACATATCTGTTGGTGGCGGAGAATTTATTCTCTTAGCTTAACACACTTCTCTGAGACGTACGAGCTCAGAGATTATGTAGTTGAAAGTTATCAGTGATATATTCCCAATTTGGTAGTGTGGCATGTTGAGTGCTGCTATGTGTTGATGATTATCTGTTGATCATTTGTGATCAAAGCATGGAATTAGTGTAAAGCGTAGCTTTGTGGATGAGACTGCATCAGGACCTCACAACCCGGAAATGGTCGAAACAAGAAAGATGCGGCAACGTTATGAGGGTCGTGCCCTTTAGGGTGTGTCATTCCCATTTGGTAAAGGGTGATATTATGGCATAGAGCCCAGATATTTACCTATGTGGTGGGCTTCAATCTCATTTCTATGTGGTTGTTGCTTTGTGGTTTAGAGGCGCCTCGGATAAAGGTCCCAAAGCACCGGGGGATGGCATGCTCGTGTAGTAGTTACCTAGTTACAAAGGTAACCCGGCCTTGTGTTGGTAGAGAGCTGGTTAAATTCTCGGGACGTCCGCCAGAGGCGTACCCATGGACAGAGGGAAGTTCCTTAGCCCGACCATTTGTTGGAAATCCAAACAAAACAATACATGCCATGTACGGTTTTAGTTGTAGAACCTGCCATTTACTTATGGTGGCACCCAACTATTTAGATGGTAGCTATAGTAGGCATACGATATTGGTCGTATGCTGGCTAAGATTAATATCATACTTTCGAAATATTTTACACTGTGCACTAATAATAATATCAAAAGAATTTTCTCATATTAAGCATGTTTGACTATCATAAAGAGAAATCTACTACAATTCTGCGTTTGCATTGTATGTGTGGCGGGAGTCATTATGGTAGTTTCATTTTCTAAAAAGCGCTGCGGATTTCAAACATAAATTCTGTTGTTTGTTTTAAAAGATAAACTATTTTTGTTGCTCACACCGGTACGATTACTGACTCAGAGTTTATTGTTCCTTTCCTAAACTCTGGTTACCCACAATTTTCTACACGAGCAGTCTAGAGTTGGGTTTTTTAGATAGTCAGGTTTATAGATTATCTAGAGTTAGTCCAGTCTTTGGATCAGGACTGCACTTGCTTATCATTGTGAAACGTGATGTTGGTTCGATCTAGCTTTGGATTGGAGCATTGGATTTTGGTAAGCATTCTACTGAAGATATTGTTTCGTTGTTGGTGCTATCATTATCTTTCCGCTGCTATTTCTTGTATCTCTGATAGTATTGATATCTATTGTATCATTCTGTTGTACCATATTATATCAAATGTTGTGTCTGTTATTGTATCAATGTTATAAATATTGATATTTATTTCTTCCGATGTGTTGTACTTAATGGTGTTATAAGCTCCGACGAACAAGATTCGACGTTTGGATCTACGGCATTTGAATATGAGTGTCGTATTTGGTGCTGATTTTCGAAGGTCGAGTCAAGGCCGCTACATTTGTTATCATAGTTGAGGGTTGAAAACTTTAGCTCGGGAGTACAACAATTAAGTAACTCATTAGAGATAGGGTGAAGTATACCCTAGAATGAGTATTTCCCTACGATGTCCATTCGAATGCCTCACTAAATTTTCTTACTATCCACTGATAGTGAGTATGAGTGCAAGAAGGGAATGAGATTAGGGACAGGGGAGTATCACTATAAACGGTCAATACCCTGCAATAGTGGATACAATCTTTCTCTTCTCAATTTCCTTTGATTCGATTCCAAATTCTTTGATTTGCTTCGTGAAAGCTCCAGAAAGAAGCTTCAGTGTGATGGTGACCCTACGAATCGTTGTAGGAAATCCTTACTTCGTATCTTCATCAGTTTCTTATCAGCATTTTGATCTAAACCTTAATGAATATGAATTAGAAATTTGGAATTTAAAATTTTAGATAAATTGAAAATTTTAGATAAATTTAAATTTTTAGATAAATTGAAAATTTTAAATTGAGTTAAGTTGATTAATAGAATATAAGGATAAATTTGAACTGTATCAATAAAACGATTTCATTTAAAACCAATTTGAAATTCTATTGTAATTTCTTGTGTAGATAGAAGTCCGAAGAGGGACAATTTGATATATATTTTAGGGTATTCCGACTTGAGTTTGGAATCCATATATTATGTTTGAGAAATTATAGAAGATTGAATCATCCTATCTCTTCTCTGGGGTCCGATATATTCTACGAGTGGTTAGTTATCCCTTCGAACAAACCAGTGCTCTTCATAACTCATAAATTTGATGACCCGAGTATCCTATGTAGTATTGAATGAGTTTGTTCTCATATTATTGATATTCTGATTTGGTAAGCCAAATACCAAATAGATATCCAGTTTTATCTGGAAAACTGTTTCTCTGTCTTTGTGTATCTATCTTTGTTGTTTTCGTGCTGGCAAATTTCGGGGACGAAATTTCTTTAAGGGGGAATCTGTAACGATCCCGGATTTTTACTAAGTTTAAATTGCTAATCAATTTAATTTTGAATAAAAATTGGGAAATTAATTGGTAAACTGATTTGAGTTTCTCCAAATTTAAATAAAAATAGGTGTTTTTATTTTATTGAAGTATAATTAAGTTTTAAAAACGATTCCTTTACACGTTAAATATCTATATAAAATAGATTTTGAAATTGGAATGTAAATTTAAAATAAGGCAATGAGTATTAAAGTTAAAAATAAATATTTAAATTTAGAAATAGAAACGTATTTATATAAGATAAATTATGAAATATAAAGCAATGCGTTGGCTAAAATTTAAATAACATATTAAAATAGAATTCATTTATATTAGAGAGAAATAAGACAAGACAAAAGAAAAGATATATACACACACATATGTATGTATGCAAAATGTAAAAAATTAAAAGAAATATCCTTGTACAAATAAGATAAGTATGAAGACATAAAGGACATAAACAATTAATATTAGCCACCAAATTAATATCATCAGCCACCATTTTAAAGCAAAATAGCTATCTATGCACAAATTGTACAAGTAAAAGAAGATAAGTAAAAGCTTATAAAACAAGATAATAGAAATTAATACTTGGATATTATTAGCACACAAAGCATATCTATCGGCCGAAATCTTGCTTGGCTAAAGTAAGAAAAAAAAATTTTAGTCAACATAAACCAACAGAAAAAATCTCTGACCTTTTGTACCAAACAAGAATTATATCACCCTGTTCAAAGAAAACTGTATCACCCTGTACACATCTTCTATATATCAATCATCTTCATTTTTACTCGTTCATTCAAAACCAAGAATTTGAAGTAAGTTTTATCTTCAACTTTAAAGGAAATTCAACCTTATAAATTAACAACTTCATTAATTCCAGAGGATCAAGAAATGGTCAGCAAGCATAATTCAAGTCTGTTTCAAACAAATGAACTCTGTTCATTCTTCTGGAAACATCAGTGAGTAACATGACTTTTTAAAATTTTAAAATAAGATTCTGTTGCAAGTATACCTGTGATAAATATGTTTGTGTGTAGATACATTTTTCTGAGCATATATGAGTAATGGATGTATATGTTTGCAAAGCTTTCTCCTGTGATATCTCGTTCCTTGTTCAAATAGCATTTTTGGGTTTGAAAATCAACTCCTCTTGATCTACTGACTGTTCGAACTTAAGTTGAAAATAAAGTTTGTTTGTTATGGTGTATATATAAGTTTAAAAATCAATTTAAGTTGAAACATCTTGTTAACAACTCTGGAATTCCAGAAATCTAAGCAAATCTCTAAATTTGTCAAAATATAAACATTTTAATTTTCGAATTCAGATATGTGAATTGAATTCTCATACCAAAATATGATTTTTAGAGCAAAACTCATGATTTTTAGATCAAAGAATGGAGAGCAGTTTGTTTTTGTTTGAAATTTGGGTTTGGATCAAATTCTGTTGATCGGAGGGTGGTTGGTGGTCGAGGCTTTGCGTTGAGGTGGAGGCGCCTATGACGATGATAGGAAAAATGATCGGAGATGCTCACATCCAACATGGTAGTGGCGGCAAGCAATTTTAGTTCATAAACCAAGCTTTGGGCGAGGGTGAGTGTTTCGATGCGTACACCGTCTACGGACAATCAAGTGTTTCGTGGCTCTGGGAAGTGGCAGAGGGGACGTAGGTGACCGTGCGGTCAGAATTTTGAGTTGCCTGGTGGTCGAGGTATTGAGAACGCGGCGTTCCAGGTTGGGTTGAGGTAGGCGTCGCCATTTCCAGGTTTGGGTTATTCGAACTCAAATTAGAATCTCGATGAACGGCGTAGTTCAGATGAATGGAGATGGGTGTATTGATGGTAGTCGACTTGCTCGACGTGGCAATATTGGCCGAAGTAGTTCGTCGGCACCATGCACGTGCACGGTGCTCTTTTTTATTCTGGTGAACTGGGATTTGTTTTGCTTGCGTATTTTTTTCGAGTTGCACTCGAAGTAAATGGTTGGTCTGGCTCGTGTTACGGTAGGGTGGAACTCGAAGTAAAAAAGGTTGCCTCAAGTTGTTTGTTTAGCTACAGGTTTAAGCAAAACCAGGCAGTAAATTTGAGTTCAAAGAAAATTTAAACAGAATTTAAATGGTGAAATAAATTCAAAAATAAGTTTAAATCTTGTTAAAGTTCAATTCAAAATTGCTTTGAAATCTTAAAGTTTTAAAATATTTAAAAAGAGGGATTTCAGGATTTAAAAACAAACTTGACAGTTTTTTCTAGATTTAAAAAAAATTAATTTAAAATCTAAAACCAGAATTTAAACTAGGTTTATATTCAAAGTTAAGTTTAGTTTTCAAATAAACTTTGAATCTTAAGCTTTTAAAATGAATTGGGATTTTAAATCAAGATTTTACAAGTTAGTTTAAATTAAAGTTTTAAATCAAAGTGTTAAACTCAAGTTTAATGTTTAAATATGGATTCAAGTTCTTAAATTCAAATTTGTAATTCAAATCAGTTTTAAATCGGAATTTTTTAAACAAGTTTAAATCAAATAGTTTTTTTAAGTAATTTGTTTTCAAATAAATATTTGAATTGGATTTGATTAATTTCTTTTATAAAAAGGGTTTTGAATGGAAAGTTAAATAATTTTTTTAACTTGAATTTGCATGTCAAAAAGTTGTTAACGGTAAAATTGGACGCTAACACCCCGGTGTAAGTAGTGAAAATGTCAAAGCACCACCCTTTGGTACGGGAACCAGAGATAAGCAGAAGATAACAGAAAATCAAGTAAAGAGACAACAGTTTTTATAGTGGTTCGGCTTAATGCCAAGCCTACGTCCACTTTAATCCTCTTTATTGCTGATTTGATTACAACTTTTACAATGATCTTTGACTACAACACAACTAAGACAAGTAGCTAGAACTTCAATGTAGAAAAGCTCTTCAAATTAATGTTGAATGTGCTAGATCTCTCTCAAAGTTCGTCGAAGTCTCTTCGGTGTTTGAAGTGTTGATGGCGTCGAGAAAACAGTAAAGTATAGGCGTTCTAGAAATGATCCAAAAGTCCCCTTCCAGGTGGAGTAGGCGGGGTATTTATAGGGAGATTCTGGAGTTAGGTCATAGGTCGTGGGTGACATAGGAGTGGGTTAGGTCGTAGGTCGTAAGCGACCTAATGGACACGGGCTGTGGCTTATAATGGTTGCGCTTCGATCAATTGCTTCTGCTGGTAGGTCGTAGCGACCTATGAGAGTGGTGAGCGACTTAAATGGAGCAACCGATGATAGTTATGGGAGAGGCTGCAACCTAAGGTTGGGAGCGACCTATATGCAAGCGGCTTAAAGAGATGCGGGTTATGTAGGTGCTAGGTTGCTAGGTGACCTCACTAAGTCGCTAGATCGCTTAAGTCGCTTAGGTCGCCGGCACTTAGGTCGCTTAGGTCGTTGGCACTTAGGTTGCTTAGGTTGTTGAAAATGCTTAGGTCACTAAGATACTGTAGTGTTTACTCCACTTTTATGTTATGATGTTGATCTGTATGGATTGATAGGTCGTTAGGTCTTTATGTGGCGTAGGTCGTTAACTCGTTAGGTCGAGCATGTCACTAAGTTGTTGCCACGCTAACTCGCTATAGGTCTTATATCTATGTTAGCTCGCACATTCTTTATGTCGTTAGGTCGCTGGACCTTCTAACCCGTTAGGTCGCTGAGTCGTAAAAAAGAGGAGTTAACACTTGCCCCATCAAAGTATACGCCTAGGGAATAGGTCGTGTGCTTCGATACTTCTTAACTCGTGCCTTGCTGAATCATTAGGTCGTAAGAGACTTAAGAAGCTCATTCACTTGCGCGCCCGTTCATCTTCTCCTCTATCTCTTACATAAACCGTTAAGTTTTTCGTCCTCCTAACTTTTTCGCTTGTACTCTACCGCCATTGTTGCATCTGAGCTCAGAAGTTAACACGAAATCTTCTCCTTTTCATCCTCAATCGTTGATTCCAACAGCCAATTTAGGTAATACCGATCTTCCATCTATCACGTTTACCATCGATCCCTCCATAATCAGCTCCATACAATTTTCATTACCATGTTGTAAGATTATATTTTGATTCGCCCTCCGACCATCGTTGAATCACTGGCAATTGCTGTAAAAATGAATCGGCCTAGGGTTTCATGGAGTTATTTGGCGAATGCTCGAATTTGTAAAGCTAACGATGGTTTCTGGAAATTTGGAGGGGATGATGAGGTTTTAGGTGTTTGGAGGAGGCGAAGAGGTACTTGGTTAACGGGTTGTTGGATTTTAGGCTATGTCATTGCGTTTTTGGTGAGGCAAGGGAGATGGACACGTGGCAACGTGAGAGTGAAGAGTAGGACTTCAAATTTCTTGATGGAAGAAAGCTCGGCATTTCCGAACTACTCTTGGAGCGACCTAAGGCACGAAGCGAGTTAACCATGTAGAGTGCCTTACCACACTGAACGACCTATGAACTTTGCGACTTAAGGAAATCTGAACGACCCATCTTAATGAGTTATGAACTTTACGAATTAAGATGTATGGCATGTTGCTTTGGATGAGTTAACCCTTTTAATGTCCTACCTTTAGGTCGCATTATGATTTGGGCGAGCTAAAACTTAAGCAAATTTGCCTTGTAGTGACTTAATTTTGCCAGAACAGCATATGACTTCTAACAGAACGACTTAAAGAAAGCCCGACCTACGTTAAGTCGCTCGAGCGCAATCGACGTAAAGAACCCCGGTTAACTTAAGTCGTTCCGGCGACCTAAGAAGTGAATAGGACTTGAACACTTGTAAAATTTGAAAGAACTTGATTGAATTTCCAACTTGAACAGCTGGAATGAACTGCTTGAACTTGTTGCACTTTTTCATAGGTTATATTAAATTTTGAGGCTAATAACCTGTTAAATACAGCATTTGCAGAAAACTAGGGTGAATATACTGCCACTGACTGCCCACATCGAATGACAGATTAGTCGATAAAGAATAATCAACTTATAGAAATTATACGAATGAAGTGCTATGAATCAACAAATTCAAGTGAAGTATTAAAGCAAAGCAAAATTAATCAACTAAAGCTGATCTGTTTGCATTAACACTGCACTTGTACTTGGACCAAAAATAACAAGCCCTGAAACTTTATAATCGAGAAATGCCTATTAATTTAATTCCAGTTATATTTGATTGTCATTTTATTAGTTTTGCACAACACTCCACACATTTAGGAAACGTGCACCTTCATATTTAAATATCCAGTTCCTTGTGTATAATGACTTCTCAACAAGCACAAGAATAGATGGTAGAGCGAGCCGAAGGGGTTTTCTCAATAGCTAACCCCTTGGATAATCCCCCGGAAAGAACTTCGACTATTCTGAATCAACGAGTTTTCCGCCAGTTATGCATTCATTTTGGTGTTGCTGAAGCGGACGCCTTGCTTCCTGGGGTTAATGAAACTGCTGACAGGCCACCACTTGGTTTTATTGCAGTTAATCGTCAGATGTGCTTGAGTGGAGCTATTCCTCCTTTTAACGATTTTCTTCGACAGCTCGTCCTCAGATTAACTATCTCTCCTTTCCAGTTGCATCCCAATGGCTACGCCATCTTGATGGGACTCTGTGTACTGTTCAGTAGGACACTCGACCGACTTCCAAGCTTTGAAGAGATTTTCTACTTGTGTACATTTGTGAAGAACAAAGATCATCCTTCTATTACACTTGTGAGGTGCGCTAGAAACCGTAAATTGATTATCGATCTTCCTGAAAGCGACCATGGGTTCCTGAACCAATTTTTCTTTGTTCGTTGCCCCTCGGGATTTTACAGTATCTGACGAGTAGGAAGTAAGATTGCTTATCTCCGTTCTTTTCATTTCTGAGCTTTTTCAAAATCCGAGTTGTCGAGTGCTAACTCCATTCTTTACTTTTGCAGCAATTCCTCCTCCATCAAGGGATTTTAGCCATAAACAGGCTTTTGATAGGCTAAGTGTTGTGTCCGTTGAGGAGAGAAGCATTAAGTTCTTAATGAAGGACGAATTTTTTCATCAATTCGGACTTCTGCACCCCTCTCGATTCACTCAGCTTCGTGATGTGCCAGGTTCTCAAGCAAAGACGTTAGATGCCCCGGTTTCCGCAAAAGAAATGACACTGAAGGAACTTGTTGCAGAGGCCTCATTGGTGAAATGTTCTACTCCTTTTGACGGTGCGGGATCATCTGGCAAGCTTACACTTCCCCCTGTTATCGAAGAAGAGGAACTTCCTCAACATTCCGGGAAGGCTGCTGGTGAGGTAGCTGAGAAAGAGAGTTCCGCTAGGCATGATGGCGATGACATCTTCGGAGGGCTGAGCGACTTAGTGGTGACTTCACATGAGCTCTTTAAAATGATACCACTGCTTCTAAACTTGCTTCTCCAGTAGTTGAAGTGACTTCAGTTTTGCAAACAACTCCATCAACTCAAGAGATAACTCTTAAGTCTAAGAGTGGTTTGTAGCTTGACGCGCGTAGTTCACACGCCACACATACTTAGGATTTTTGAAACTTTGTGCACTTAGCTTCTTTATTTCGAAGATTTATAAACTTGTCTTTTTTTCACTTTCAGGTTCTCCAATGGGACGTAGCGGCTCATACTATGATGATTTTCAGCTTTATGGAAGACGCGACTCTTATGATCCCAGGCGGTATCTTTCTGCCCCGAGGGAAACTGATGAAGAAAGAGCCGTAAGAAAAGCTCGCGAGAGGCTGGCTTATGATGAGCGCTATGGGAGAATGGATGAATGAAACGATTCTTCCCAGAGAGATGATGATTCCCACAAAAGAAAATCTCATGATGACAAAGGGAAAGGTCATATCGCTGAAGATCCAAGCAAGTGGGCCAAGCTTAGTGAAAGGCCGACGTCTGCAATTTCTGAAAAGCCCGCTGCTCCCATCTATTTGGAAATCCCCTCCAGCTCTCCTGCCCTGCAAAGATATGATATTCAAACGATCATCAACAGGCCTCCGTATCAAATTGAGAATGCCACGCCTGCACTCCAAAGCCGGTTTCCAAACTGGTGCTTAAAAGGAGTACGCTTCGGCTTGGACTTGATCCCATTGACAAGCAGGCCATGCTAAGTAATCTCAACGCTGTTAAACTTGAAAGTGATAGCATGTCTGGATAGCAAAAGCTAGTTGATTAGCTTCAATGGGTGAATCGATTAAATCTCGAGGCTATGTTAACCATGGAGAGCGATAAGTCCAAGTGGCGGAAAACTCTCAACCAGCACGATGCCGAGATGAAAAACATCACTGCTTGCAATGAGAAGCTTGAAGCGGAAATTGAAAAAATCAAAGAAGAGCTTGCCACTTCTTCCACTTCCTATACTCAAAAGGAAGAAGTGCTTCAAAAACAAGTGAGAGACGCTCATGCAGGTCAAAGAGATGCTGAGGCTAGATTTGAGGCACATCAGCAAATTGTAGAAAGCTACCGCGCTGATATTGCTAAGTTGCGGGAAAAAACTAGCTCTCAGGGCATGGAAATTGAAATGTTAAAAGCTCGGCTTTCTAAAGTTGAAAAATAGCGTAATGAAGCTATCACCGGTAAAGCAGTAGCCGAAGAATCTCATGAGGCAACCAAAGCCAACATCAACTCTACCTTATTCGAGTTTTATTTGCATAGCGCCCTGGAGCGCGGTAACCTTTCGTTTTTTGGCCCGAAGTAAGAGATTAGCTTGGCCGAAGTGTGGGAGGCCGCAATTGATATGCTTGGAGGCGTTGGCTATACCGAGGAAGATCTTGAGGCGTACTATCTGGATGATGAGGCACGTGCCGCCCTTGCCTAGGGAAAGGAGCAACTTGCTAAAGAGTGAGCCAGAATGGCCCAAGGAGAACATTTAGGGAAGGCACATTTGACCGACCCAACTCTTCCTTCGATTTCGGCTGACATTGCATCATTGGCTCCAGTGGCGCCTCCTGCCAAAGCTAAACATTGAAAATGTAACTGCTCATACTGGAGATGAGGCTCAAGAAAGCGCTGAAGCACAAGGCTTTGAAGTTGACGTGATAAAGCCAACTTCTCTAGGTAACTTCAACGTTGATTTAGCTCAAGTGGACTACTTGTTCGCTTCACATGACCTTGATGAACTTTTTGATTATTATTTAAGCCTTAACGTGCCACTATCTCCTCTCTGCGAGGAATACTGATTTTAACTTTTCTTCTTCTGTAGTGAAAACACCAAGTGCTGCACAGACTTCTCCTCTTCCAGCTTTTCCAACCCCATCTCTTCAAATTACACCTCCTTCTGCTACTTAACCGGGGTCGCAAGAATAATTAATAGAAGCTCTTCAAGGCTTGGATGGCCTGGCCGATTCACAATAGCAGAAGGCTGAAGAACTTGAAGAAGGTGAAAGGACTCCGGAGAAATTTCAAGATGACAGAAAGCTGTCTGAACTTAAAACTCCAGGCAGCGAGTCTTCTTCAAGGAAGAAGGGGAAGCGTGTAACTTTGAAGAAGAAAAGGAAAAGCACTTCTGTTAGTGAAGAGAAGGCGGAAGTGGACCCAGCTGTACCTCTATCTCCTTCTTCCCCGACCCGTTCATGCCGGCTCCCAAAGTTAACCATTAGGCCAGGCGAGGGCTCTAAAGGTGGCGGGAAGAAGAAATAACAAGTCTCGCTTTACCCTTCTTGCTTTGCTTTTTGCTTGTATATAAAGGCTTGTATTGACCGGAGATTGTGCGGGTACCGGTCCCCGCTCTTTTGTAACCTGCATATGTATAAATTTTTTGTAGTATGGAATAAAATGATTCTTTTTACTTGTACAATTTTTTGACTTTATTTGTGAATACATTTATTCCTTATTTTCACACAAGTTTCTTCATTTTATTTGTGTGATATTGCAATAAGTTTGTGGTATGTTGCTTGAGCTTTGCTTTTATTAATGTAGTTATATTGTGTTGTATTGCCCCCATACCACGGCTTATTGCAATTTCTTTCATTTGTTAAGACTTTGGAGAAAATTCTTCTATTTCGAGAAGACTTGTACTCTTAAGTTGGAGAACAACTCTTACATTTTGAGAAGGCTTGCACTCTTACTTTAGAGAATAATTTTTCCATTTTGAGGAAATATTATTCTGCTCTAGGGGAGTGTGCCTTATATTGGAGAAGTCTACTCTCTTATGAAAAGAAAATTTGTACACTTCAACCTTCAAAGATGATCACTTTTTTGAGTAGTGGATTCTCCTACGCAGTGAAGTGGGTTTCCAAAGAAGGCTTTGAATTGGCACTACAACTTCTAGAGAAGAATATTTTCAAGATGGGGAAATTTATCTTCCCTTGAGAGCTGCAGTGTGCCTTCGAAGAGGGCTTTATTCTTCTTCTTTTTTTATTCTTGTTGTGCCTCGTTGAAGGGCTTTTTTGCTTTGTTCGCTTGAAAGTGCTTTTCTCACAGTTAAATGGATCCACGGGGCGGACGCAAGTTACTTAGTTGGATGTTCGTTTGCACAAATGATCGCAGCTAGTTAACATGGGCCCTGTGCCTTCTATCTTGAGAGGGTACCCCTCCGGTGGTTCCATCAACCTTGTTGGTTGAGAAAAGCATCTCTTCTTGGGACGTGCCTCCGAAGAGGGCTTGTGCCTCCGAAGAGATCTTGTGCCTCCGAAGAGGTCTTGTGGTGCCTCGGGAGAGGTCTTCTGCCTCCGAAGAGGGTAGGTTTGCCTTTGGTGAAGGCTAGTGCCTCTGAAGAGGGCTTATGGTGCCTGGGGAGAGGGCTTTTGCTTCCGAAGAGGTCATGTGCCTCCGAAGAGGGCTTGTGCCTCCGAAGAGGTCTTTATTTGATTGCCTGGAAGTTACTTTCTCAAAGTTAAATGGATTCATGGGGCGGACATAAGTTACTTAATTGGATGTTTGTTTGCACAAACGATCACAACCAGTTAACAAGGGCCCTGTGCATTCGACTTGGGAAGGTGCCCCTCCGGTGATTCCACCAACCTTATTGGTTGAGAAGAGCGCTTTCATTTTTGGCATGCCTCATTAGAGGGCTTTTTCCTTCGAAGAGTTATGCCTCCGAAGAGGGTTTGTGCCTCCGAAGAGGGCTTTGGTTGGTTGGCTCGCCGGGAAGGTTGCGTCTTACGGTTGGGTGGATCCACGGGGTAGACGCAAGCTATCCAACCGGATGTTTGTTTGCACAAACGATCGCAATCAGTTAGCAAAGGGCATGGTGCCTTCGCTCTGGGAAGGTGCCCCTCCAGTGGTTCCACCAACCTTTTTGTTGAGAGGCAAGACTCCTTTTTGGCTGTTTTCTGTCTGCTCTCCCTTGTCTGTTTGTCATTTGCTCATCAGCGATTCCCTGTTATCATTTCCAAAGTGGACGCAAGTAGTTTGCACAAACGATCGCAATCAGCTACTAAGGGACTGGAGCCTCCACGTTAGGGAGGTGCCCCTCCGGCGGAATCACTAAATTTTTGCATGAAGCACTTCTTACTTGGGATTTGAATATGGAATTTTTATGGCTTGACATTTTGTTTATTAAGTGATTTTAGGGATCGCTTGGCCTTGTGATCGGTAAGCTTTGTTTTAATGGCCTGCAATATTAAATCGACATTTTAGTAATACAATTGAAGTACTTTATATATCGAAATAGAACAAGAAGTTTATAATAGTAGAGAACACAAGATTTATAGTGGTTCGGCCAAGAACTGGGCCTATATCCACTTTATAATTCTTATTATTTATTTGCACTGATTTTACAATGGCTTACAATACAAGAATCATACATCCGCAATCATTTTACCAATTTAAGCAAGGCTTTTAAGTAAAATATGGACGCAAGTGATTGGTGTTCCAAGCTCTAGGAATTGGATCTCCTTCGACAGTTGTCAGTTTGAAAGTGCCATCAAAAAGTTTTTTGCCCATGACATACGGCCCTTCCCAGTTTGGCGCAAACACTCTTGTTGCTATCATAGTCCTTTTCAAGACTAGATCCCCAATTTCAAAGATGCGTTGGCGAACTTTGGAATTGAAGTGCCTGGCAATCTTTTGCCAATGGGCTGCAATTCTGAGCTGAGCCTCTTCCCTTCTTTCATCAAGGAAGTCGAGTGCTTCAAGTTGAAACTCTTCATTTTCAGCTTGGTTGAAATGAATTCTTCTGTGTGTGGGGACCTCTATTTCCACTAGAATCATTGTTTTCGATCCATATGCTATTGAGAATGGAGTGTGCCCAGTGGTAGTTTTGTTGGTAGTTCTTTATGCCCATAGTGCTAGTGGCAGCTTATCTACCCAACCACCTTTTGCTTTTTACAGCTGTTTTTTGATGGTTGATTTGATAATTTTGTTTACTGCTTCCACTTGCCCGTTTGCCTGCGGATGAGCCACTGCTGAGAAGCTTTTTTGGATCTTGAATCGCTTGCAAAAATCCTGGAACTCTTTGCTTTCGAATTGGGTACCATTGTCTGTGATTATCTTTTGAGGCACACCATACCTGCAAATGATATTCTTCGTCATAAAGTTTATCGTATTTTTAGAGGTAATTGTAGCTAATGGTTCAGATTCAGCCCATTTAGTGAAATAATCAACAGCAACAATAGCATATCTGATTCCGGACTTGGCAGTTGGCAAAGGCCCGATGAGATCTATTCCCCAAATGGAAAATGGCCATGGACCGACCATCTGCGCTAACTCGGTGGAAGGTGCTCTTCGGATTTTTGCAAATCTCTGGCATCTGTCACACTTTCGGGAGTAGCTAGCAGCATCTCGATTAATGTCTGGCCAAAAGTACCCATAGCGGAGAATTTTCTTTGCCAGAGTTTGACCACCTAAATGATTCCCACACTCTCCTCCATGCACTTCAGCTAAAATTGTCTTAGCCTATTCCTTGGTTACAGATCAGAGTAATGGCATCGAGAATCCCCGTCTGTACAACCGGCCGTCTTGAATTACATATCTTGAGACTTTCCTTAACAGTTTCTTATGCTCCTTTGAATTTTCAGGAAGGAAGCCAATTAGTAGATATTCCTTGATCGTGGTCACCCACGACTCCTGATCTTAAGAAGCAGTCATGATCCAGTCAATCTCCATTTCATCGGTACTTGGAGCTGACAAGACTTCCATAGGGACCAATCCCAATAATTGAGCTTCGCCAGTGTTTGCATACTTCGCGAGAGAATCTGCCTTCATGTTCTCTTCTCGGGGTATGCGACTTATCGTACAATGATCGAAATCATCAAGAAGCTCACAGGCCCTTGACAAGTAAGAAGGCAGATTTCCTCCTTTAGCTTGAAACTCTTTTTTGACTTAGCATACAATAAGCTGGGAGTCACTGAAGATCTGCAACACTTTGATGTTCAGTTCTTTAGATATCTTCAAGCTGAAAATAAGAGCTTCATATTCTGCTTCATTATTTGTTGAAGGAAATTCCAATCTCAATGCGTAGCACAATGATCTCCCTTCGGGGGTTTCGAGCACGACCCCAGCTCCAGAACAACAGTCGTTTCTTGTGCCATCAACATATAATTTCCATTGGATCGGGATGTCATTAGTCACCTCTTCCTCACCATCACCTTTATCTGTATATTCTGTAATGAAGTCTGCTAAAGCTTGTCCATTAATTGCTCTTCGGGGATGGTAGGTGATATCATACTGGCTGAGTTCAATATTCCACTTCAGAAACGACCCGAAGTCTCAGGGCAAAATAGGACTTGCTTTAGAGGATGATCAGTGAGGACTTTGACAGGATGAGCTTGAAAATACGGCATCAACTTTATGGAAGCTATCAGTAGACAATAAGCGAGCTTTTCCAGCTTTGAATAATTCATCTATGCCCAAGTGAATCTTTTGCTGATGTAATAGACCGGGCGCTGAACCTTTGCATCTTCCCGTATTAATGCTGCACTGAGAGCGTGAGATGAAACTGCTAAATATGTGAAAAGATCTTCACCATTGTTGGGCTTAGAAAGTATTAGAGGTGCTTCCATGTGGCGAATTAGTTCATCGAAAGCTTTCTGACATTCCGGAGTCCATTCAAAGTTCTTCTTTCCTTTCTTTAGAGCGTCAAAGAATGGAATGCATTTATCTGTAGCCTTGGAAATAAACCAACTCAAAGCAGCGACTTTCCCATTAAGGCTATGCAATTCCTTCTTTGTCCTAGGGGATTTGATTTCTCTTAGAGTGGTAATTTGAGCAGGATTAGCTTCGATGCGCCAAGCACTCACAATGAAACCCAAGAATTTCTCGGACTCTACCCTGAATGAACATTTCAAAGGATTAAGCTTCATCCCATACTTTCAGAGGACTGCGAACATTTCTGCCAAGTGATCCATATGGTCCACTACCTTCTTTGATTTCACCAACATATCATCAACATAAATGTTATCCCATTTTTTGGTCAAAACTGGAATATCAATGTTGAGCGCGTCTCCACCACGATCGAGCTAAGAAGGAGCAACCAGCAAGCGTACCTAAGTCCAGAGTTCCCGAATACCAAGTCCATTCGGCCTCATACCCTCATGTTCATTCGGCTATGCAAGTATACGAGTCATTCGGCACTAAGGCCTAAAGCTCGTTCGGCATTCCTAGTCGTCTCATTCGGCGTTCCCATCCGGCGTTCCCAACACAACTCCATTCGGCATACCGGTCCAAGCAATGCCGAACCAAGCCTCTCCACCTCAATACCGAACCAACCTGCCTCCTCCATCACCGGACCAATCCACCGGCCCACTCATCCTACACCGAACCAACACTCCATCCACTAACATACTACCACCGGATCATACTCCTATCACCGAACGAACTCCACTCAACCCATGCTCCACCGGACCAACCAACCACCGGTCCAACCATCCTTCTCTCCAAGCTCCATGCCGAATGAAGCCTCGCCGAACCAGAAAGTTGCCAGTCCAAACTGCATCAGCCCAGGCCCACCAACAGCTATAAGCATCCAAGACCCCTACCCCCAGCCTCACTCTATAAATAGAGGGGCAGGGGTACAACAATGGAAGAGAAGTTTGAGAGCTCAAGCCTGGAAGGAACTCTCAAACAACTTTAGATACTTGTAATCAAAGCTTTGTACTTGTAATCTGAAGAAAAAAAGAGAATAACATATAAAGTGGACGTAGGCACGTTCTTGCCGAACCACTATAAATCTGTGT
Organism: Allium cepa; assembly: GCA_030765085.1. Lineage (NCBI taxonomy): Eukaryota > Viridiplantae > Streptophyta > Magnoliopsida > Asparagales > Amaryllidaceae > Allium > Allium cepa. The sequence continues at coordinate 945,840,220 of CM060943.1, read as the reverse complement.
GTCTTTTACATTTTAGTCCTTGCTTTTTACATATTTGCATAAATCACCCAAATCACTAAACACAACATAAAATCAACCAACTCATACGACTTTGGGTGTTTGCGGCCATTTTTTACGCAAACAATAAACTTCCATAGTCTTGCCAATCTGTGGTTTGAACATAGCATTAACAAGTCTTTGGTAAGTTGCCCCCTCATTCTTCAGTCCGAAGGGCATGACTCTATAGCAGTAAAGACCAACATCGGTGATGAAGCTAGTGTCCTCCTGATCTGGCTCATGCATCAAGATTTGGTTATATCCGGAGTAAGCATCCATAAAAGACAACAATTCAAGCCCAGTTATTCCATCCACTAACTGATCAATCCTGGGTAACGGGAAGCAGTCTTTGGGGCAAGCTTTGTTTAAATCTGAAAAGTCAATGCATACTCTCCACTTTCCATTTGCTTTTTTAACCAGCACCTAATTAGAAACCCAATTTGGATAAGTGCATTCTATGATGAAGCCACTCCATGAGCCGATCTACTTCTTCTTTTAATGTTGCTGACCCTTCTGGACCTTGGGTTCTTCTTTTCTGCTTCACGGGTGTAAATTTCGGATAAATATTCAGAGTGCGTACTACGATTTCTGGAGATATTCCACACATATGGCATGATTCCAAGCGAATACATCCGGATTTTCTTTCAAGAATGATATCAACATATTTTGAACCGTCACACTAAGTTGCGAACCCACATTCAGCGCCATGTTTGGATCTTTCAGGTCAACAGGTACTGGAACCGTTACGTCCACTGGCACTACTCTATTCTCCCCTCTACTGGCTTTTCTGGGATCCATTTCTTTTCGTGCACCACTATGCTCGCCAGTGCAGGGTCCGCCCTGTAATTGCTACAAGGTTGGTTCTTTGATGCGGAAGGGAGCTACCGCATCCTTTCCCATCTCTCTCTTCCTTACTTCCCGCAACTCTATAAGATAACATTCTCGCCCAGCATTCTAATCCCCTTTAATAATACCGACGCCATTATCCGTGTGGAACTTCATAGTAAGGCACCATGGAGCGAGAATTTCCTTGAATGCTGCAAGAGTTGGCCGGCCCAGGAAGGCATTGTAAGCATAAAATCTGTCAACAATCACAAAAGTCTGCTTTCGAACCACCTTTCTCTGCCCCTCTCCAAGCTCCACGAATAAGTCAAAAGTTCCAATTGGCTGCTTTGTTTCCCAAGTAAACCCAACAATCTTCTGCGATGAAGCTCGAACATCAGCCATAGGAATCTTCATTTGATCGAATGTCTTTTTGAATAGGATATTGCAAGAGGCGCCGCAGTCAACAAGCACCATTCTTACAATAGCAGGTCCGATATCTATAGAGATGACCAGGGGATCCATGGTAGGAGCTTCAACACCCATAGAGTCCCTGGCCCTGAACACAATGTCATCGCTAAAAGTTCTTTGCTGCTTCAAAGGTGCAGCGTCTTCCAACACAAAAACATTTTCCTCTGCTGGGGCATGTTTCAAAGCACGAGCATATCTTTCCATCTCGCCCCAGCTTCTGCCTACTGGGTGAGGACCTCCCGTGATTACATTAATAACGGGCCTCTCTGATTCATGCACGGTAGTCCTCTCACCTGAGCCAGATGGATGAGAAGGAAGTTGCTCGCCCTCAGTAGATGAAGTTGGGTCATTCCTATTTCTCTTAACATATTGTTGCAGCTAGTTCTCTCTTAGTAGTTCTTCAATCAAAATCTTCAAATGGCGACATTCGTTAGTATCATGACCGGGTTGATTATGAAACCGACAAAATCTCCCATTTCAAACAGCATTTTTCCCAAACTTCAACATAGGTGGTTTAGGTTATTCAAAGGCATCTTTGGTAGCGAAAAAGATATTCTCCGGAGTATCAGTTAAAGGAGTGAAATCTGAAGGCTTGAAGAAGCGAGGTTTCTTCACATCCTTCTGCTTCTTCCCACTATTACTTTCCCTCTTCTGACCTCCGGATTCCTTTTAGGCAGGAGCAGCAGTGTTATTCTCAACCTCCTCAATAACCCTTTTGCCGGCACGGGAAGGCTTTCCATGTGCATGAACTCGTCAGCCTTCTTGTAAAATTTACCAAGCGAGTTTGGCTCCTTATTCTTCAGCCATTTCCCAAACTGACTCGATTTGTCGATAACCCTCTCGAGTAGGTCAAAATCATTCGTGGCTCAGCATTGTCGACTTCGGCCATGGCTATGTTGAAGCGGTTTAAGAAAGATCTAATAGATTCTCCGGGATTCTGTTCCAGGCTGGACAGTGACGTTATGTCTTTCTCCTTTGAAGCATACAACCTGAATTATTCTTTAAACTTCCGAGTTAAATCGGAGAACTGGTCTACAGATCGGACTGGTAGCTTTGTAAACCAGAGTAGAGCCACTCCTTCTGAGTAACCCGGAAAGCACCGGCATTTGATCTCATCTGATGCTCTGGCACCAGTCATGTGCCAGTCATACTTATATAAGAATTGGTTATGGTCGCTTGTTCCCCAATAAGCCGGAATGGTAGGGGAAACAAACTTCCTTGGAAATTCCGCATTCAGAATTCTTTCGGTGAACAGAGTCTTTCTTGGAGCGAACCCCCATTCTTTTTCATCTTCTTCCCTTTGCATACTTTCTTTCATAATCTGTCGAACAATTCCCGAGATGTATTCCTCATCGTTTAGAGGCTCCGCGGGACAGACTTCAGCCATTTTCTCGGAAGTTTGCCTGGACAAACATTCGTGGAGAGTCGGCTGCGGCCTTGATCCTCTAGCTTGAGGAGGTGTCCCTTCGGCGGGGCCAGCTGCCTTTTTAGGAATATTCCTCCCTTCAGGATTATGAACATCATCAGCGAAGTTTTCTTCATTATTCACTGGTTGATGGTTAGCTCCGAGCAAAGCATTCAACCTATCGAGCATTAAAGTGTTCTGGGCTTCCATTTGCTGATATAATCTAGACACTACAGCATCTAACTCTGCCCGTGTAATTCCAACACTTGGAGCTGCTTGACTTAACGAAGGAGAAGTGGTAGTATTTTCATAGGCATCACCGGGTCTAGTAGATCTGTGCTTTCTTCCAAGAGCCATAAGCTCTGATAGACTTCTGGTTTTGAGATAGATTCTTTCAACGAACTTTTGCGAAGCAATGATCAAAGCACCTTGAGTTCGGTTCTCAGTGAAAGCACCAAAAATGTTAACGCTAAAATTGGACGCTAACACCCCGGTGTAAGTAGTGAAAATATGAACGCACCACCCGTTGGTACGGGAACTGGAGATAAGCAGAAGATAACAGAAAACCAAATAAAGAGACAACAGTTTTTATAGTGGTTCGGCTTAATATCAAGCCTACGTCCACTTTAATCCACTTTATTGCTGATTCGATTACAACTTTTACAATGATCTTTGATTACAACACAACTAAGACAAGTAGCTAGAACTTCAATGTAGAAGAACTCTTTGAATTCATGTTGAATGTGTTAGATCTCTCTCAAAGTTCGTTGAAGTGTCTTCGGTGTTTGAAGTGTAGAAGGAGTCGAGAAAACAGCAAAATATAGGCGTTCCTGAAATGATCCAAAAGTCCCCTTCCAGGTGTAGTAGGAGGGGTATTTATAGGGAGATTCTAGAGTTAGGTCGTAGGTCGTGGGCGACAGGAGTGGGTTAGGTCGTAGGTCGTAAGCGACCTAATGGACATGGGCTGTAACTTATAATGGTTGCGCTTTGATCAATTGCTTCTGTTGGTAGGTCGTAGCGACCTATGAGAGTGGTGAGTAAATGGAGCAACTGATGATAGCTATGGGTGAGGCTGCGACCTAAGGTTGGGAGTGACCTATATGCAAGCTGCTTAAAGAGTTGCGGGTTATTTAGGTGCTAGGTCATGAGGTTACCTCGCTGAGTCGCTAGAGCGCTTAAGTCGCTTAGTTCACCGGCACTTAGGTCGCTTAGGTCGTTGGCACTTAGGTCGCTTAGGTCGTTGGTACTTAGGTCGCTTAGGTTACTGAAAATGCTTAGGTCGCTGAGATACTATAGTGTTTACTCCACTGTTATGTTATGCTGTTGATCTGTATTGTTTGCTAGGTCGTTAGGTCGTTAAGTGGCTTAGGTCGTTAACTCGTTAGGTCGAGCATGTCGCTAAGTTGTTGCCACGCTAACTCGCTGTAGGTCTTATATCTATGTTAGCTTGCTCATTCTTTAGGACGTTAGGTCATTGGACCTTCTAACCCGTTAGGTCGCTGAGTCGTAAAAAAGAGGCGTTAACAAAAGTAATGTATTTTAGAGCTTAAATTTTAAATCAAAATTTAAGTAATTTAGTTAAAACTTTTCTTATATTGGTTTATAAGTTGATATTTAAAATTTGGTTAATATTTAAAAATATATTCATTTTGAATCTTAAATTCGAAATGAAATTTGAATCTAAATTTGGAAGTGTAATGTTTTAAATACATTTTAATGTTAATGAAGTCATTAGTAAAGAAATGGATTACCTTATAGATAATTAAGGTATTAAAAATGATTAAATGAATAAGATAATTAAGGAATGACTTAATTATTTAATTTATAAAATAATTATTTAGATTAATTTATAATTAGATATTAATTAGGAAAGTAATTAAAGAATTGCTATTAGTTAATGACGGCTATTAACTAAGATTATTTAAATAATTAATCAACGTGATTAATTTTAACAATTAATTAGATTAACTAAATAATAATAATCATTTACGAGATTGTGTAAGTGTAATTACCTTATGGTAAGTAATTAAAGGACTAATTGAGGGGTTAATTATATATGCAATTGGTTTAGAGGTTAATTTAATTAATATGATTAATTAAGTATAATTTATCAATTAAGAATAATTAATTAAGTTGATTGATAAATTAATTTATATCAAATGATTTGTAATTAATAAATCAGGATTGGATAATCAATTCATAAAGTAATTAATTTAATTGAAAATAAATTGAACTAATTAGGATTAAACAATTAATAAATCCTGCTTATAAATGTTTATTGAATGCTTGACCTTACTTATGAATGATTGTATTGTACGAGTTGCCTTGAATTGATTGTCCTATCTGATCTGTGATATTTTGTTCTGTGCATTGAGCGGTGTGTCATTTATTCATTTATTTGTGACACATAAATTATTAATCTGTGATCTGTGGATGAGGATAAGCATTATGGATTATGCCGCTTATCAATGTTGATGTGCTTATATCTATGATGTGATGAATTATGATGTGGCATTATTGTGTTGAACCCCTAGACTACACCATACACACACAAATATGGATTGCACGTGGAAATTGGTTAAGTCACAGATTTTTAAAATAGTTTTGAATTTGAATTTTGAATTCAAATAGTTTGGAAATGGATTGAGTTTAATATAAAGTGTTTTTGAAAAGGAGTTTCAAAGACAAAATTTATTTTTGAATAACTTGATTATGTTTTGAAATTTAAATAATTTGATTTAAATATAAATTCGAAATTTGAGATTGAATTCAATGATTTGAAACTAGGGATCAAAAATGTTATTCAAGTTGTATATGGGTTAAACCATTTTAAATGTATTGATTTGGGAATTTGAATTTAAATTCAAAGGCTTTAACTCGTGCAAATATAATTGGGTTCTTTCGAAACTAAAACTATTTGTTTTCAATTAATAAAAGCTTTCTTATAGGAAATGAACGTCTAGTTTGTGTAAAAGGACTTCATGTCTAAAATGAAAATGATTTCCAAGTTATGGAAACGGTTTGAAAGCTATAAGTCAATCTTTGATTTAAAGATTTAAATGTGTTAATCCAATTGAAATGGAAGTTGTCCTGAAATCCGTAAATGGATCTTTGTGAAACTGGGTGAACTTTGTGAAACGAATCTTTTTGTTTTAAAGATTTGAAATGGTAATTTGTTTAACCATTTAAAGAAAAGCTTTAGATTTTATAATTTGTGACTTGACTGAAATCACATATCCATATGTTTTAAAATATTATGCTCATTATTCGGTTTAGCCGGGAGAGGACTTTATGTCATATAACCCATTCCGAATAGTGATACGACGTTATGGATTGCATTTTAAGACTGGTGTTGAAGACCGGGTGTTTTGCGAGAACGATAGGATAACCTATTGATTGTCTCTACACTGAGTAGCTACGGTATAGAGATTCCTTAAGTGATGGGAAGTCCGATCAGGATTGTGGATACCCGGATTTTCAAGGGCCACTTCGGAAGTACCTTCGGTTCTGTTCGAACTTGGGACACACTTGTAGGGTTGTATGTCTGACACTACAGTTTGAGATATAAAACAGATTTCTTTCAAATACATATCTATTGGTGGCGAAGTATTTATTCTCTTCTCTTAACACCCTTCTCTGAGACGTACGAGCTCCGAGGTTATGTAGTTCAAAGTTATTAGTGATATATTCCCAATTTGTTAGTGTGGCATGCTGAGTGCTGCTGTGTGTTGATGATCATCTGTTGATCATTTGTGATCAAAGCATGGCTTTAGTGTAAATCGTAGCTTTGTGGACGAGACTGCATCAGGACCTCACAACCCGAAAATGGTCGAAACAGGAAAGATGTGGCAAGGTTATGAGGGTCGCGCCCTTTAGGGTGTGTCATTCCCTTCTGGTAAAGGGTGATATTGTGGTATGGGGCCCAGATATTTACCTATGTGATGGGCTTCAATCTCATTTCTGTATGGTTGTTGCTTTGTGGTTTAGAGACGCCTCGGATAAAGGTCCCAAAGGACCGGGTAGTGGAATGCTCATGTAGTAGTTACCTAGTTACAGAGATAACCCGGCCTTGTGTTGGCAGAGAGCTGGTTTAGTTCTCAGGACGTCCTGCCAGACGCGTACCCATGGACAGTGCGAAGTTCCTTAGCCCGACCATTTGTTGGAAATCCAAACAAAACAATACGTGCCCTATATGGTTTTAGTTGTAGAACCTGCCATTTACTTATGGCGGAGCCCCACTGTTTAGATTGTAGTATAGTAGGCATACGATAATGGTCGTATGCTGGCTAAGATTAAAATTATACTTCCGAAATATTTTCCACTATGCACTAATAATAATATCAAAAGAATTTTCTCATATCAAGCATGTTTGACTATCATAAGGAGAAATCTCCTCCAATTCTGCGTTTGAATTATGTGTGTGGTGGGAGGCTTTATGGTAGTTTCATTTTCTAAAAAGCATTGCAGATTTCAAACTTAAATTATGTTGTTTGTTTTAAAAGATAAACTGTTTTTGTTGCTCACTCCAGTCCCATGACTGACTCGGAGTTTATTGTTTCTTACCTAAACTCTAGGTGCCCATAATTTTCTACGCGGGCAATCTTGAATTGGATTTTTCAGATAGTCAGGTTTACAGATTATCTGGAGTTAGTCTAGTCTTTGGATCAGGACTGCACTTGCTTATCGTTGTGAAACGTGATATTGGTTCGAGCTAGCTTTGGATTGGAGCATCGGATTTGGGGCTGTATTCTATTGAAGATATTGTTCCGCTGTTGATGCTATCATTATCTTTCCGCTGCTATTTCTTGTATCTCTGATAGTATTGATATCTATTGTATCATTCTATTTTACCATATTATATCAAATGTTGTGTCTGTCATTGTATCAATGTTATATATGTTGATATTTATTTCTTCCGTTATGTTGTACTTAATGGTGTTATAAGCTCGGCGAACCATATTCGACGTTTGGATCTGCAACATTTGAATATGAGTGTCGTATTCGGTGTCGATTTTCAAAGGTCGAGTCAGGGCCGTTACAATTTCTGTTGATCCAGGAAAGATTTCTTCTATTCTAGACTGGAAGCGACCCACAACCCAAAAATAAGTTCGAAATTTTCGTGGTTTAGCGGGATATTGCAGGAAGTTTGTTCAGGGTTTCTCTAAGGTAGCTATTCCATTGACTAAGCTAACGGTGAAGAATGCAAAATTTGATTAGACTCCGAAATGTGAAGAAGCTTTCCAAGGGTTAAAAAGGAGATTGATTATTGCCCCTGTTCTCGCTATTATTAATGGGAACCAGGGCTTATCTGTCTATATCGATGCTTGTGGTGATGGTTTGGGTGCAGTGCTAATGCAGAATGGGAAGGTAATTTCCTGCCCAAGAAGACAAATTACGTCCGCATCAGAGAAACCACCCAACCCATGATCTGGAACTCTTAGTAGTTATTTTCGCTTTGAAAATCTGGCGACAATATCTTCTGGGTAAAATTTCTTTCAGGTTTACTAAAAGAAAATTTTAAAAGTTTAACTTAACTTAAGAAATATAATTAATATATCCCCTTTTGTTTTTAGGTGAAAATTTTGAATTATTCACCGACCACATATCTCTGAAATATCTCTTCACCCAGAAAGATTTGAATGTGCGACAATAACGCTGGTTCAAATTTCTTGCGTCATATGACCTAGATATTCAGTATTTGCCCGAAAAAGCCAATGTGGTTGTCGATGCTCTAAGTAGGGGATATGTTGCCCTTGCATATCTTGTTGTCACTCCTAATCTCCTTGAAAAGATCACTAGCAAGCAAAAAGAAGACCAGTTTCTTCGGGGAATTTGTAAAAGAATAGTCAAGGTGAGGATTCCAGCTTTGGAAACGATGATAATGGAGTTATAAGGTTGAAAAACAACACCTGCATTCCAGATATCACGGATATGAAACGTGAAGTTTTAGATTAGTGTCACAAATCAAAACTCAGTATCCATCCAGGAGTTTATAAGATGTATAGAGATATTAAAAAACTTTCCGGTGGAAAACAATGAAAAGGGATACATCTATATAAGTGAGTCATTCTGCTACCTACCAGCAAATTAAAAGTGATCAAAAGAAAGTAGAAGGTTTACTCCAACCTTCGGAGATACCCAAGTGGTAATGGGATCAAATCGATGGATTTCATCGATAAGTTGTCACGCACTAGAAAGGGGAATGAAGCAATTTGGGTTATTGTGGACCATTTGACTAAGACAACTTACTTTATACCAGTGAAATCTACCCAGACAACAGCAAGTTTGTCTGAGTTAAATATCAAAGAAATTGTCCGTCTCCATGGTATCCCTGGCAGTATAGTGAGCAATTGCGATCTGATCTTCCCTAGTTTATTTTGGCAGGCATTTCAAGCCGCGTTTGGAACAAAACTGAATTTTAGCACTGCTTATCTCCCGCAGTCGAATGGACAGACTAAAAAAATTAATCAAAAATTAGAAGGCGTTTTGCACACTTATATTCCCAACTTTGGTGGTTCTTGGGAGGACTATTTACATCTCGCTGAATTCTCCTATAACAATAGCTATCAAGCCATTATCGAAATGGCTCCTTTCGAGGCTTTATATGGTCGTCCATGTCGATCACCAGCATGCTGGATTGAGCCAGGTGATAGACTCGTCCTTGGACCAGATATGATTAAGGCGGCCGTTGAAAAAGTTGAATTTATTCGGAAGAAGTTGGTAATTGCACAAAGTCGGCAAAAGAGTTATTATGACAATAAAAGAAGATATTTGGATTCCAAGTTGGAGATTCTGTATTCCTTAAAGTTTCTCTAATGCGTGATGTGTTGAGATTTGGGAAAACTAGAAAGTTGGCACCACGTTATATTGGTCCTTTTCCTATTCTAGATAGGATCGGTCTTTTAGCTTACCGAGTGCAACTGGCCAGCTGGATATATGGTGTGCACAATGTGTTTCATATTTCTAACCTTCGAAAATATGTGCACGACCCAGATAATATCATTGAAGAAGCTGCTCAACAGGATTTGGAGATCACACCAAATCTGGCAGTAATGTGGGAACCGGTAAAGATTATAGATCGTGAGGAAAGTAAAATTGTGATATTGGTTAATGTACAATGGAGCGGCGATCCAAAGGACTGTACTTGGGAAACAGAGGATAGTATGCAGAAGTCCTATCCCAACTGCAGAGTGGATATCTTGGCTTCAATTGGTAAGCCATTTTCTATCTTTTTCTTTATTCTTATGTTCTTTGTTTGTCTTTCTCTCTCTTTCAACTTTCGAGGACGAAATTTTCTTAATGGGGGAATCCATAACATTCTCGAAATTTTATCAATTTAGAAATTTAGTAGTTAATGTAAACTTGGGAAAAATTTTTGAAATTAATTTGAATTTTTCGAAATAAATGAAATAAGTATTGAATTATATATATATAAGATTGTAAAATTACATATGAAATTAAGAATTCAAAGATACAAATATTTTAAAAACCAATCGAATTTAAATTATATAAGTATATATAAATGTATTATAATTCAAATTTGAATTTGAATTTAAAATTTAAATTAATGTCTAAGAAAAAATAATTTGCATTTAAAATAATAAAATGTAATTTATTTAATGTAAAAATTGGTTAAAACATTTCTTCTTTTAAATTTGTATGTACAAATAATAGGAAATGTATTTATAAAGCAGGAAGAACAATTAAAAAAATAATGAATAAATATTTTCTCATGCAAAAGCACAAGTGTAACATTATAATGTGAAAACTTACAAGTGTTAAGATATAAATTATGAAAATGGACAAGTGTCATTTTATTTCGTCTTTGAGGAATTTTTTTTAATAAAATAGAAAAAAAAAAAATTTATGAACCATTACCTCCTCTTTCTTTTTTCTTTTACCATTATTTTCAAAAAGACAAAAGTTTGTAAGAACTCTAAAAAAAGAAAAAATCAGAAAAAGGAAGAAAGAAAAGAAACCCTGTAAACTTTCGCAAAACCAGAAAGAAATCATCCACCAGACTGCGAACAAATCAAACTAGAAGATCAAAAGGAATTCAAACTTTCTTTTTGTACAAATCTGTAGCCTGCAACACAGCAAAGTCAACCCAGAAATCAAATAAAACTCAAAGCTTCGCAGTAAATCAAAAGCAAAATCAAGAAGCAGTTTCTAATGTTAAATAAGTGAAGATTTCCACTCGGTAATTTAACAAATTTCAACTCAGCGGCTTCAAGTTTCAACATCAATAAAAAGAAATCAAAAAGTTCCCACTTCAAATTATCTTCCCAACATCTCCTCTGTTCTCAAATTCAAGGTGAGTAGACACCATTTTAAAAGTTGAATCTGGGTTGATGCTTGTGATAAATGATAAGAATATGGTGAAAGAAAAGCTTGCATGTATGTTACATACAGATCTTGTGTATGCATGTCAGAGAACAGGCAGTTCTATGCTCTAAACATTTCCAGGTTTCAAACCTGGTTAAAATTTGAAAACTCATTCTTTGATCTTTTATTTAACTTGATCCGAAAGAAAATATGAAGAGTTTGGCAAGATCTTCATCCTAGAATAATTTTAAAAATTAAAAAACTAAAAAGGATTGCTGGAAGAAAAGAAAATACAGCGAACTCAAATTTTATCAAAAATTCAGTCGACAATTATTTGGGTTTTAATTGCTGGATCATGTTCATCTTCACAAACTATGACTTTTAATGAGAAATTCATGATTTTTAACTTAGTAATTTTCGAGAGTTTGGAAGATGAATGTGAAACGAGTTCTGGGCAATTCTCGGTGATCAACGAAGAAGTAGACTTTCGAGATCGAGGTTGTTGCTTGGCGGAAGATCAGGTATTAACAGAAAAATGCTAGGCGAGGTTATCATTCACCGTGATGACGACGTAGTAGTGATCTAGGGTTTAATACCCTAATATGGTCTATTGGGATTACGAATCTGTTCGCCGACGTGGGTGAACTAGAGGCTATCCATGGTAGGGAATTGTAAGAGGTGTGTCTGAAGAAGCTTCGGAGGCAACCACATGGCCTCTGATGGCCTGAAGCGGCGGTGCAAGTTGATTGTATGACTATGGTTCTTGGTCCAGCTTTTGTTCAGTAAAAAAATTTCAAATTCGACGTGGTTTCGCGTTACTGGGTGGTTTGATGGATCGGGGGGGGGGGTAATTGTCGATTGGACATGGTCGCAGCCTCGACCTTAGGCGATCGGAACGATGTGCAACATGCACACGTCCTTGTTTGTGTCAGTTGTTTTTTTATGGAAGGAGAGGTGTTCGACTCGAAGTTACACTCGAGATTCAGTGATGATGGCTCGAAGCTGGGGTCGAGTAATTCTAGCTATACATCGGGTTGCTTTTTAAACTTAAACAAAATTTAAAAAACATTAGCCATTGGGTTGATTGTGGGAAACTCGAAGCAAGTAAGAAATAGTCTCGGGTGTCACTCGAAGTAGCTCTAGGGTGATCATATTTCTCTTTTAAACCTTAGAAATTTAAGTCAAATTATTTTCTAAATTTATTCTTTAGAAATGGATAATCATTGTTAAGTTGAAATTTGTAAAAGACCCAATTCTTCGACTTTCGAAAATCGACATTAATACGTCCACAGTATCAACTGCCGAACAATCGAATGCCGGGAAACCGAACCCTTACGGTTTAAGATGAAGAAAAAGATAGAAGAATTAAGAACGAAGAAGCAACAGAAGAATATCAGAATCTCACAGTCGCAGCGGAACAACATATAATAGATAAATGAATAATCTTTAAATCAAAAGTATTGTACATTTTATACATTACATCATCAGAGTCAATATACAAAACCATACAATGATGGACAGTTATATAAAACTGTCCTCATAACTGAATGCACAGCGGAAAAGATAATATCATGTACCAGTGATATGTCTCGCCATCCAGCTCGCCTCTTGAGCTCCACAGCATCTCCAGAATTCCAGAATGACCTGATAACCTGACTTTAGAATGCACGTGTGGAAATTGGTGGGCACCCAGAGTTTAGGAAAGGAACAATAAACTTCCGCACACACACACAATGCAAACGCAGAATCAGAGGAGATTTCTCCTTATGATAGTCAAACATGCTTGATACGCAAATATCTTTGATATTATTACTATAGGTGCAAAGTGTGGGAAAACATTTTGAAAGTATAATATAAATCTTAGCCAACATAGACATTCCGCATTTATGCCTACTATAGATACCATATTCAGTAGCAGGTTACCGCCACATTCCATGGCAGGTTATACAGCTAAAACTGTACAGGGCTCGTATTGTTTCTTTGGATTTTCCAACAAATGGTCGGGCCAAGGGACTTCCTATTTCCACATGCGAACGCCTCTGGAAAGACGCCCCGAGAACCTAACCGTATCTTTGCCAACACAAGGCCGGGTTACCTCTGCAAAAGTAGGTAACTACTGACATGAGTATGCCATCCCCTGGTTGTAAACAACCTTTATCCGAGGATCCACAACCGAAAACAATCACAAGGTCATATATATTTGCGATATCCACTGAAGTTAAGTATCTAGGCTCCATACCATGATACCACTTCTATCCAAAAGGAAATGCACATACACTAAGGGGCGCTACTCTCTATAACCTTGCTGCATCTTTCCTGTTTTGACCATTACCGGGGTGTAAGGTCCGAAAAAGTCACGTCCACAAAGCTACGCTTTTTACAAAAGCTATGCTTTGATCAACAAATGATCAGCAGCGCTTCGTGTGCCACATTACCAAATTGGGAATGTATCACTAGTAACCGTCAACTACATAACCTCTGAGCTCGTACGTCTCAGAGGAGGGTGTTTGATGCAGCTCAGAACAGAGAAGAAATGCAACCAAAATTTCTAACAAGGATGAGTCGTACACGACTCATAGAGAGGTTAAGTCGTACGCGACTTAGGAAGGCAGGGTTAAGTCGTTTCCGACTTAATGGTGCACGGGATAGCAAGTTTCGAGTTAACAACAATTTGAACCGCATAAAAGAGGCATCGGGTTTGAGTCGTGCGAGCTTGAGTCGTATACGGGATAATGGAACAGGGTTACGACTCAAGGGAAACTTGGAGTGTGCATACTTGATGAGTCGTACACGACTTAACAACGTATCCATAAGTCGTGACCGAGATAGCATCAAGAAGGAGAAGGATTCAACTGATGGGAGCTTGAGTCGAAGGAAGGATGTTGAGTCGCTGAAGTTATGAGTCGTGAGTCGTAGGTCGTTGCCGACCTAGTATGAGTCGTGAGTCGTTTGTTGTGATGAGTCGTGTACTGTTGTATGTTGTAAGTCGTATGTCGTGAGTTTTAAGTCGGTATGTAGTGGATCGTGTTGCATTTTAGGTCGTTACCGACCTATGGGTTGTGAGTGTTGTATTTTAGGTCGTTACCGACCTAGGGGTAATGTTGAGTCGGTCATGTATATGAAGTGTTGGGTCGCATACGACCTATGGTGAGTCGTCTTAAGGTCATATGATGATGTATGAAGGTCGTGCTTGTTAAGTCGGCCAGGGTTGAGTCGTTCTGGAGTTGAGCTGCCTTGTGTTGAGTCGGCCGCGACCTAAGTTAGGTCGTAAGTCGTCGCCGACCTAAGAGTCAGGTGAGGGTTTGTGTGTGTTGAGTTGTGAAAGCTATAAATAGCGCGTGTGTTGTACATTTTGAGGTTGTTGATTTTGGAATAAAATTCTCTTTTGTTAGCTTTGTGCTTTCATACCAATTGGTAGTTGAGTGTAATCTCCTATCTCCACTTACGTCATTCGAGTGCGCTCGAATCCACGTTTGTTGAAGCCGATTCACGGAATCTAGTGCGCTAGATCAACGTGCGAAGAATCGTAGATCTTGAAACACGGTATAGTGCGCTATCAACGTGTTTGAGATAGCTAGAGTTCGGTATCTTTGGATCAACGAACTTGGGCATTTTGGTATCTTCAACTCACCGATTGCTACATTTCATCGATTGAAGTTTTGTTTGATTAATCCGCTGCGTCATTATTGGTATCGGAGCCATACTTAGCCAATCATAGCTGAGTTTGATTCTTGGAGCCAAGTTTTTGAAGTTTGAAGTAGTTCATCGTGTTCATATTGAAGTTGCATCAAGTTTGGAGAGTTTGATCCATTTCATTTTGGATCGAGGAGTTGGATTTTGTTTGGATTTTGAATTGGTGATTTGCGCGCCAAAGTTTTGAAGGTTTTGGAGTGAGCCGAGGCAAATCTTGACCGAGCCAAGCAAAGTTGTGAAGAGTCAAGGCCGAGACAAGCATTGCCGAGACAGTTGAGCCTAGATTGCCTTATCGTGTGAAATTTTGAAGTATTGTGTTCAACTTGTTGAAGTTTGTGAAAATTTTAACCATGCCACCAAGGAGAGCTAATCGTCATCAAAACGTTGAAGCTTTGTATCGTAGAGAAGAAGCCGAGCTTATGGAACAACGTATTAATGAGAAATTTGATGAAGGCATTGGTAAATTGGAGAGATTGATGAATGATTTGAATCAAAGAAGGAGATCACCAAACTCGAACCATGGAGGAAACCGAGTTTCGCCATTGGTTACGGAAGCGAGGAGGGTATCGCCACATTCTTGTAGAGATAGCAGAGAAACATCAATTTCATCACGAAGAGATCATCATGACTATGCACATGAAGAGAGAAGAAGTCAACGTGAATTTGACCACGAAGCATATAGAGATGAGGAGAGACATAGTCAAAGAAGCATGCATGAACAAAGGGATGACATTGGTCGAGATCGATGTAGGCGTACTTTTGATTTTGTTGAAGAGGGTGATAGAGCAAGTATTCATTATCGAGATCGAGACCAAGTTCGAAATTCTTACCGTGATGTGGAGGATGACCGTCGTTGGGAGTCGGGTATGAAAATGGAGATTCCGGAGTTTAAAGGCGGGATGGTTGCTGAGGAGTTCTTAGATTGGTTGTCTAATGTGGAGGAAATCTTTGATTTCAAGGAGGTGCCGGAGAATCGAAGGGTGAAGTTAGTTGCTACAAGGCTGAGGGGGAGAGCATTGGCATGGTGGCAGCAAACTAAACTTACTCGAGAACGAATGGGGAAGTCAAAGATAGAATCGTGGGACAAGATGAAAAAGTTGATGAGATCTACTTTCTTACCTTACAACTACCAATCACTTATGTACCAAAGGTTGCAGAATCTGAGGCAAGGGACAAAGTCTGTTAGTGATTATGCTGATGAATTTTACCAACTCATTGCCAGGAATGATATTATGGAGACAGAAGAACAGCTAACTGCTAGATTCATTGGGGGATTGAGAATGCAGATCCAGGATATGGTTAATATGTTCGATCCTAGATCAGTTGCGGAGGCACATCAGAAAGCGTTAGCTTGGGAGAAGCAAGGAAGGCGTGGAGGTGGTGTGTTTACTAACTCTAATAATCAAGCAAGGGGTGCTGGTGGAAGTTCTAATGTTCCTAAACCAGTTACAAAACCAGTGGTGAAGGAGGTTGAGAAGGCGAAGGCTAGTAGTGTTTTCAAATGTTATAATTGTCAGGAGTTGGGTCACAAAAGCAACGAATGTCCGAAGCCGAAGAAGAGAACCATGGTTGCAGAGGTTGAAGCAGATGATGGTGAGGAGGCAGAGTATTCAAATGTACCTTATGTTGAGGAGGAAGAAAAAGTGTCGGGTGATGAAGGTTGTAATCTTATGATGAGGAGAAGTTGTTTGACACCTAAGCAAGAGGAGGATTGTAGTTGGCTGAGAAGCAATATTTTTCAATCGACATGTACTATTCTGGGGAAAGTCTGCAAGTTTGTTATTGATGCAGGAAGTTGTGATAATATTATTTCTACAGAAGCAGTGAGAAAGTTGAACTTGAAGACCGAGAAGCATCCTAAACCATACAAGCTTGCATGGTTAAGAAAAGGGGGTGAAGTGAAAGTGTGTCAAAGGGCTTGTGTTAATTTTTCGATTGGGAAGAAGTACAAAGATGAAATCTGGTGTGATGTCGTAGATATGGATGTTTGTCACTTATTGTTGGGCAGACCATGGCAGTTTGATAGAGCAGTTCAGCATGACGGTCGTGCCAACAGTTACAGTTTCATGTTCGAGGGTACTAAAATCACTTTGGTTCCCAAGAGACAGCAACAGAAGGAGAGCAAGCTAGAAGAGATTGAAGAATTGAAAACTCTGTTGACTTTGAAGGAGTTTGTTAAAGAAGTGGAGGAAGAACCGGAAGTGTTTTTGTTGATTGGGAGAGAGAGTAGTGAAGAAGTTGAGATTCCCGAAGAAGCAAAGCCAGTTTTGGAAGAGTTTGAAGATGTCTTTCCAGAGGAGTTGCCAAAGGAGTTACCACCACTTAGAGACATTCAGCATCAGATTGATCTTGTTCCGGGAGCAGTGTTACCACACCGACCACATTACAGAATGAGTCCGAAGGAACATGAGGAGTTACGAAGGCAGGTGGAAGAATTACTTGAACAGGGTCGTATTCAGGAAAGTTTGAGTCCGTGTGCTGTACCTGCATTGTTAGTACCAAAGAAGGACGGAACTTGGAGAATGTGCACTGATAGTAGAGCTTTGAATAAGATCACTGTTCGTTACAGATTTCCTATGCCGAGGTTGGATGATTTGTTGGATCAGTTGAGTGGGGCAACTATATTCTCGAAAATTGATTTGAAGAGTGGTTATCATCAAATTCGTATCAGACCTGGAGATGAATGGAAGACAGCTTTCAAAACTAGAGAGGGGTTGTACGAATGGTTGGTTATGCCATTTGGTTTGTCTAATGCACCTAGTACATTCATGCGGGTGATGAATCAAATTTTTAGACCATTCATTGGAAAGTTCGTCGTGGTGTATTTCGATGATATTTTGATTTATAGCAGGAGTACGGAGGAGCATGTTCTACATCTGAGGGAAGTGTTGCTTATTCTTCGTGAAGAACAATTTTACGCTGCTACAAAGAAATGTGTGTTTATGACACCTACTGTTTTATTCCTGGGTTATGTTGTTTCAGGGAAAGGTATTCAAGTTGACCAGAGCAAAGTTGAAGCAGTCAAGAATTGGCCACAGCCAAAGACAATTACAGAAGTGAGAAGTTTTCATGGGCTAGCGTCATTCTACCGAAGGTTCATACCACACTTCAGTAGCGTGATGGCTCCAGTGACTGATTGCATGAAGGGTAAACAGTTTGTGTGGTCAGAGGAAGCGGGGGTTGCCTTTGAAAGGATCAAGGAATTGTTGACGTCTGCACCAATTCTTGTTCTACCTAATTTTCAGTTGTTGTTTGAATTGCATACTGATGCTTCGAAGGTTGGTATTGGAGGAGTTCTGAGCCAGAATGGAAAGCCAGTTGCTTATTTTAGTGAGAAACTGTCAGGGGCAAAGATAAGATACAGTACATATGACGTTGAATTTCATGCTGTTGTTCAGGCTGTTAAGCATTGGAGACATTACTTATTTCAGAAGGAATTTGTTCTTTACACTGATCATGAAGCATTGAAGCATTTACAGGGACAGGATAAAATTTCAGCAAGACATGCATCGTGGATTGCATATTTACAGCAGTTTACTTTTGTCGTAAAACACAAATCTGGGGTGACGAATCGAGTAGCTGATGCTTTAAGTAGGAGGAGTCATTTGTTAACGACAATGAAGGTTGAAGTGACCGGGTTTGAAATGTTGCCAGAAATTATTGAAGAAGATCCTTACTTTGTGAAATATGTGGAGAAAGTGAAGGATGGGAGTACCGATGAATTCATGTTGGTTGATGGTTTTCTGTTTAAAGGGAATCGTTTATGCATACCGGACTGTAGTTTGAGGATGAAGATTGTGAAGGAATTACATGAAGAAGGGCATGTGGGCCGTGATCGTACTTTGCAGTTGATTTCGCAGTCTTACTTTTGGCCGTCGATGAGAAAAGAGGTTGAAAGGTTCGTGGAGCGATGTCATATTTGCCAAGTTTCAAAGGGGACAGCAACGAATGCAGGGTTGTATATGCCATTACCAGTACCATCTAAGCCATGGGTTGATATCAGCATGGATTTCGTTTTGGGTTTGCCGAGAACTCAAAGGGGAAATGATTCGATATTTGTTGTGGTGGACAGGTTTTCGAAGATGGCACATTTTGTTGCTTGCAAGAAGACAGCAGATGCAGTTCGAGTAGCGCAGTTATTTTTCAAGGAGATTTATCGACTTCATGGTTTACCAGAATCTATTGTTTCTGATCGAGATACTCGTTTTCTGAGTCACTTTTGGCTGAGTTTGTGGAAGATGGTGGGAACGAAACTGAAATTTAGTAGTGCTTATCATCCACAAACTGATGGACAGACAGAAGTTGTTAACAGGTCATTGGGGAATTTGTTGCGTTGTCTTGTACAGGATAATTTGAGAAGTTGGGACATGAAGCTATGCCAGGCAGAATTTGCTCATAATCATGCAGTAAATCGTAGCACAGGATTCAGTCCGTTTCAGATTGTTTATTCAAGTTTACCTAGGGGGCCGTTGGATTTAGCAGTTGTACCACAGTCAAAGAGAACAGTTAAACGAGCTGCTGATTTTGTTGATGAGCTGACTGAATGTCATAAAATCGTTCAGGAACGATTGGAGAAATCGAATGAGAAGTATAAGAAGTCTGCAGATTTGAAACGTCGAAATGTTGAATTTAAAGAAGGTGATTTGGTTTATGCCGTATTAACAAAGGATCGTTTTCCGGTGGGTGCTTATAACAAGTTGAAGGCACGAAAAATTGGTCCAATTGAAGTTTTGAAGAAAATCAATGAGAATGCTTATCGATTAAAGTTACCAGATGATGTTTATACTTCTGATGTTTTTAACGTCAAACATTTAATTCCATATCATGGAGGTGAGATGGTTGAGGAAGAATTTACAAATTCGAGGTCGAATTTTTCTCAACCAGGGGAGGATGATGCAGCTCAGAACAGAGAAGAAATGCAACCAAAATTTCTAACAAGGATGAGTCGTACACGACTCATAGAGAGGTTAAGTCGTACGCGACTTAGGAAGGCAGGGTTAAGTCGTTTCCGACTTAATGGTGCACGGGATAGCAAGTTTCGAGTTAACAACAATTTGAACCGCATAAAAGAGGCATCGGGTTTGAGTCGTGCGAGCTTGAGTCGTATACGGGATAATGGAACAGGGTTACGACTCAAGGGAAACTTGGAGTGTGCATACTTGATGAGTCGTACACGACTTAACAACGTATCCATAAGTCGTGACCGAGATAGCATCAAGAAGGAGAAGGATTCAACTGATGGGAGCTTGAGTCGAAGGAAGGATGTTGAGTCGCTGAAGTTATGAGTCGTGAGTCGTAGGTCGTTGCCGACCTAGTATGAGTCGTGAGTCGTTTGTTGTGATGAGTCGTGTACTGTTGTATGTTGTAAGTCGTATGTCGTGAGTTTTAAGTCGGTATGTAGTGGATCGTGTTGCATTTTAGGTCGTTACCGACCTATGGGTTGTGAGTGTTGTATTTTAGGTCGTTACCGACCTAGGGGTAATGTTGAGTCGGTCATGTATATGAAGTGTTGGGTCGCATACGACCTATGGTGAGTCGTCTTAAGGTCATATGATGATGTATGAAGGTCGTGCTTGTTAAGTCGGCCAGGGTTGAGTCGTTCTGGAGTTGAGCTGCCTTGTGTTGAGTCGGCCGCGACCTAAGTTAGGTCGTAAGTCGTCGCCGACCTAAGAGTCAGGTGAGGGTTTGTGTGTGTTGAGTTGTGAAAGCTATAAATAGCGCGTGTGTTGTACATTTTGAGGTTGTTGATTTTGGAATAAAATTCTCTTTTGTTAGCTTTGTGCTTTCATACCAATTGGTAGTTGAGTGTAATCTCCTATCTCCACTTACGTCATTCGAGTGCGCTCGAATCCACGTTTGTTGAAGCCGATTCACGGAATCTAGTGCGCTAGATCAACGTGCGAAGAATCGTAGATCTTGAAACACGGTATAGTGCGCTATCAACGTGTTTGAGATAGCTAGAGTTCGGTATCTTTGGATCAACGAACTTGGGCATTTTGGTATCTTCAACTCACCGATTGCTACATTTCATCGATTGAAGTTTTGTTTGATTAATCCGCTGCGTCAGTGTTAAGCTAAAAGAATAAAATTCTTTGCCACAAACAGAAATATATTTGATAGAAACCAGCTTTACATCTCAAATTGTAACGTCAGACACACATTCGTACAAGTCCGTTCCAAGATCGAAAGAAACCAAAGGCACTTCCAAAGAAGCCCTTGAAATCCGGATATTCACAAATCACGTCTGGAATTCCCATCACAAAGGGTGATAAAATCTCTATATCGGAGATCAGTCGATACAGAGACATTCGACGGTAATCCTTCCGTTTCCAAAAATATCCTATCTTCAACACCGATCTTCAAATGCTATCCATTACGACGTATCATTATTTGGAATGGGATTCATGACCCAAAGGTCCTCTCTCGGCTAAGCCGAATAACGATCGTTTATTTTAAAATAAGTGTAGCATCAATTCAAGCAAATCGAACAAATACGTATTTAAAGGTAAATATTGATAGTCGGTTATTTAACTTTCAATAGATATTCACAACATCACCAGATTCCAAATAATTTCCCAAATTATTTATTTTCAAAAAATATCTTTACAAGATATATTTTTCCACACTTCAACCATTTCAAAACAAATTTCAAATCACTTTTCACCTTTACAACTTTTGAAAACAAATTTCAAATCATTTTTCCATACGCGGAAACATTTCCAAATATTTATTCTTTTTCACTGGAAAACTGCTAAGTTCAAATACTTTAAAAATAATTCATAACACTTATCCGAAATATATCGGGAAAACCATTTGAAATAAACTATTCAGAAATTTTATTCGGCATTCCAGGTAGAATACACTTTCATTTCAAAATGGTTCATTTAAACCAATTAAGTAAATCCTTACCGTTTTATTTTAATTTACGTTCCAAATTCGTAAACTTATTTCCACACTTCAAAAATAAATCAATGTTTATTTTTAAACAAATTTCCCTTTCCTTTATAAATTCCATGGTGAATTTAAATTTCCAAATATCCATTAATATATGATTTTCAAATCGATTTCAAATATTCACTTTCATTTTATCTTTAAAAATATATATTCTCTAAACCATTTCAATTTCTACATTGGAAAACATTTCCAAATACTTTTTAACAATAAGTAATTCCAAATCTATTTATTTTCAATACCTATAAAATATTCAATATACTTAAAACACGATTTAGTATATATTTTATTCTTTTAAGGAAAATGTTCTCTTTAAACACATTCCTTTGGGTCAAAACGAATGTTGCGTAAAACATCTTTACGACAACCCAAAATCAATAGCATAGAGATTCAAAAATACGATAGATATATAAATCCCAATACTATACAATAAACATTTCCTTTCGAAAATCATTTACTATAACAACAGTGTTATAGTCCATCCTTTCCTCATTTCTCGAAAACATCTATTTCAAGAATGAATGTTGAAATCTTTGGTTTCGATACTTAATACATTTTAAAACACCTTTAAATCGTTTTAAATTCTATTTAAAAGATCACTTCCTAAAACATTTCCTTAACATATTATTCACCGTCCAAAATCGTGAATATAAATCGTCTACCAAATTCAACATTTCTACAAATTTTATTTTAAAGGATTATCCACTGTCCAAAATCTTGGATATATCTCCTTTAATAAGCTATAATAATTAACTTATCAAAACAACTCGATTTCCGATTTATAAAACAATGTTTATAAATTCCATTTATATTTTATAACAACTTCTACTTATAAAATCACTGTATTTACAAATTCTATCCATATCCCATTTACACCCCAAAATCCAAATTTTAAGCAAATTACTTATAATTTTCTATTTACAAATTCATTCATTTTATAACTTCACAAATCGTAGATACTATTCTTTTATAAAATCCATTTATAACATCATTTTAAAACGTCTTTAAAACTCTTTTATAATTCCATCACTTTGATTTATAAAAATCCAATTTTTTATCTTATATATAAAGCTTTTATAATAAATCCAAAAATCACTATTTAAATTATTTTATAAAAAAATCATCTTCATATTTCCTAAAACCACCTTTCAACCACGTTTCTCAAAACATCATAATTTTTAATATAAACTTTCAACCTAAATTTTTGAAAATCAAATTTTAATTTATTTCCGGTATCCAAAGATACCCAGATTATATTCGGCTAAATTTTAACCTTCAACGATTTCAATCACAAAGAAAATAACACAGAGATTATAAATAATAAACATACAACATTGAAACAAATTCAATTGTTTGAGGAATCCAGTTGGATCCCTCCAACCTGTTTCCCTGCATCCACAGATGTTAGCACAATACCAATCTCGTTTCAAGACGGAATATCATGGTACATGAGTTTATATAAAATATTATACGCTGTTATGTGGCGCGATAGGGTCTCATCCGTTATATAATGCGGAAAATTCAACTCCAAGTACATATATAATACCAATTCCATTTCAAGGTGGAATATCGCGGTGTATGGGTTTAATAAATAACATCCGCTTAATATGCGGCGTATAGGGTCTATTTCAATACAATAGATAACAATTTATCATTCAATCACACAATCAAGCAATTTTAAATTTAACTATTTAAAATTTAATCGAAACAAATTCGATTGAGTGAGAAGTTCTCACCTTACTTCCAATACAGTTGCAGTGTTCTATTTCGAATAAAATTAAACACACGTTTAATTGTAGCCAAAATTATCACTACCTCCAATCGATTCCAATCCAGCTCCATCGCGTAGTATTCGTCAATACGAACCCGACGTAACTCGTTTCGTCCAAAACAGACCTCGTATGAACAAGTTACAGAGTTTTATAGATCGAACTAATTTAAAATATGTCAATTTACAATTTTTTTATTTATTTTATAACCTTTAATCCATCATAGTCGTTCGTTTCAGTCCCTACAATCTCGGCTGCACTACGTTTCTTCCCCCTCTTCCCAGTTCGAATGCGATATAACCCATACGGACGCCCCTTTCCATAAATTTTCGCGACCTCCCACGATCGATTTCAGGTCGATCGAGCACCTTCATTCGAAAGGCCACGACGAGCTCCCCCATCACCACCAACGGCGACGAACTCGGTCACGGCATACCCCTAGAAATCTCATTCGAACGTGGTGACTTTGAGCGTCGATTGCCGTTGATCCGATCGAAGTTGGAGATCTCGTTGTGATTAACATTTCCCTAGTTGGAGGATTTTCGTGATTATCGACAGATTGGAAGAAAATTGAAGAGGAACTATCGGGCATTTCTGGCCATTGGAAATGAAAATGGCGGCTGAAGCTTAGAAACTAGGGTTAGGGTTTTAGTGTAAAAAATGAAATATGGAGGCCTTTTATAGAAAATATTCGTGCACTATTCACTCGAATTTTTCCCGAACTCCAAAAGAAGCGTGCCACCAGGCGTTTATAATGTTTTACCCCTATTCCGAATGCAATGGAATATGTATCGGGAGCCAATTAGATCGTATTTGGAAGATAGGTTTTCAAATCGACTATTTAAATTTAAAATTCACTTAAACCGATTTCAATGCGTTTTAGCTTGCCCTGGACAAACCGTAAATCTGGTTGACACAAAATTTGAAATTCTAGAATAATTTAACATTATGGATCCAATGAAACTTGTTTCGTCAAAATCCGAGACTATTTGGAAAATGACGATATTTACTCGTTAATTAAATATTAAAATATTCAATTTCCACAAATTAACTTTTAATTCAATTTTAAAATCTCTATAACATCATTCTAACTCCAATATGATTTAATACAACTTTGCAAATCGATTTTATTTGCATTAAACCCAATTTCCAATTATTTCTTTAATTTCAAATATTAAATTATCGATTTAATTATCCAATTAAATCTAGATATTCGAAATATGAGTTATCCATTTTACAAATTTTACTTGTTAATATTTAAAATCAATTAAGTATACGAATTTCAAATGACAGGAATTCTAGGTCGTTACAAACTTCCCCCCTTAAAAGAATTTCGTCCTCGAAATTTCCAAGTAAGAAAAAGTTAAAGAATCCATTAACTTTTCAAAACCATTTGTTCAAATTAAATTTCAAATTCATTTAAACATGTTAACTTTTCCAAAATCCATAGTTAATCTTCATACAATAACTTTACTTAGTTTTGAAATCATACTTAGTTATATTTTCAAAACCAACTATATCGTTTAACTTTTCACTCCAAAATCAAAGTTATAGTTTTCAAAAATTTCCAATTTTCTCAAAAATATTCTAATGCCTTAAATTTTCCAAAAATTTCGCCAGCTTCTCCTTTGCGCGGCTAGCTCGGTACGACTACAAAAATGGCACCACGGCCCCCAGATTTCAGAAAGAAAAGAGAAAGCCAAGTGGCTGGTCAAGAAAATCATCAAATTTCATACTGAAATTCAAATGCATACCTTTTGTCGAGTAATTCAATTTTTTTTTATCTTTGAAATCAAAATACCAATTTCCTTTAATCCACCTGTATATCCTGCTAACCATAATATCCATTTTCATTCAATCTCACATTATCAATTTCATTTGAATTCAATTTACAATTTCAATTCTATTTGGATTCAATTTACCTTCTAAATATTGAAATTATCAATTATTTTTCATTCACAACTGATTCATCTTGTCATTTGAAATTAGTTTCTTTTACAAATTCATTAAAAGTTCTAACTCATTTCATCTTGCACAATTCAAATTGGTTTTCGATATTTAGTTTTGCTTCTTGACTTTCCAACATTTTTATTCCATAACTATTTTTATCAGATTCCAGAGTCTTTCCAACATTTCAAAACCATTTTTGAAATCAATGCAAATTATCCTTTGAATTTCAAAACCCAAACCCAAATTTTCCAACAACTTCCATTTAAAACAACTTGGCAGCAATCCCTCTTTTGAAAACCTGAAAATGAACACCGATGATGCTGCAGTCATCGCCGCAGTTATTTTCCAGCGACCGAAAAGAGATTAGAGCTTTTATCCCTCCAAAAACATTTTTCCAAACCCTTGAAAACCATTTTCAAACCCAAAAAAGGAATTTAATCTTTTCCAAATTGCAAACCCTTTCAATACATTTTGGAATTTTACTTCAAATTACAAATCACATTTACAATTTATATTCTCCAATTCGAGAATTACACACACACACACACACACACACACATATATATATCTTTCAACGCTATTTAGAAATTTTATTCGGCTTTCCAGGGAGAATACAGTTTCATTTCAAAATGGTCCATTTAAACCAATTAAATAAATCCTTACCGATTTAATTTGAATTTACGTTCCAAATACGTAAATTTATTTCTACACTGCAAAAATAAACCAATGTTTATTTTTAGAAAAATAAATTTGGAGTTACGATTTCAAATATTCACTGATATACGATTACCAATTTCGAAATCAAAAATAAGTCAATGTTCATTTAAGCCAAGTGGCTTCGATACCAAATGTAAAAGACCCGATCATTCGACTTTCGATAATCGACATTAATACGTCCATTGTACCAACTGCTGAACAATCGAATGCCGGAAAACCGAACCTTTAGGGTTTAAGAAGAGGAAAAAGATAGAAGACGTAAGAAAGAAGAAGCAACAGAAAAATATCAGAATCTCACAGTCGTAGCGGAACAACATATAATAGATAAATGAATAATTTTAAATCAAAAGAACTGTACATTTTATACATTTCATCATCTAAGTCGATATACAACACCACACAATAATGGACAGTTATATAAACCTGTCCTCACAACTGAATACATAGCGGAAATGATAATATCATATACAAGTGATATGTCTCGCCATCCAGCTTGCCTCTTGAGCTCCACAGCATATCCTGAATTCCATAATGACCTGATAACCTGACTCTAGACTGCCCGTGTGGAAATTGGTGGGCACTAGAGTTTAGGAAGAGAACAATAAACTCAAGGTCAGTCATGGGACTGGTGGGAGAACTTAAAATAGTTTATCTTTAAAAACAAACAAAGAAATATTTTAAAATAGATCCGCAATGCTTTTAGAAAATGTAACTATCATAACACCTCCCGCACGCACACACAATGCAAACGTCGAATCGGAGGAGATTTCTCCTCATGATAGTCAAACATGCTTGATACGCAAATTTCTTTTATATTATTACTATAAGTGCAAAGTGCAGGAAAACATTTCGAAAGTATAATATAAATCTTAGCTAGCATAGACATTCCGCACTTATGCCTACTATAGCTACCATGTTCAATAGCAGGTCACCGCCACATTCCATGGCAGATTATACATCTAAAACTTTACAGGGCTCGTATTGTTTCTTTGGATTTTCCAACAAATGGTCAGTCCAAGGAACTTCCTATTGCCACATGGGAACGCCTCTGGAAAGACCCCCGGGAACCTAATCAAATCTCTACCAACATAAGGCCAGGTTACCTCTGCAAAAGTAGGTAATTACTGACACGAGTATGCCATTCCCCGGTTGTAAACAACCTTTTCCTGAGGATCCTCAAACAAAAACAGTCACAAAGTCATATATATTTGCGACATCCACATAAGTTAAGTACTTGGGCTCCATACCATGATACCACTTTTATCCAGAAGAAAATGCACATACACTAATGGGTGCTACTCCCTATAACCTTGCTGCAACTTTCATGTTTGAGCATCACCGGAGTGTGAGGTCGGACGAAGTCTCGTCCATAAAGCTATGCTTTTTACAAAAGCTATGCTTTGATCAACAAATGATCACCAGCACTTCGTATGCCACATTACCAAATTAGGAATGTATCACTAGTAACCATCAACTACATAACCTCTGAGCGCGTACGTCTCAAAGAAGGGTGTTAAGCTAAAAGAATAAATTCTCCACCACCAACAACAATATATTTGGTAGAAACCAGCTTTACATATCAAATTGTAAACGTCAGACGCACATCCATACAAGTCCGTTCCGGGATCGAACGGAACTGAAGGCACTTCCAAAGAAGCCCTTGGAATTCGGATATTCAATAATCACGTCCGGAATCCCCATCACAAAGGGTCATAAAATCTCTATATCATAGATCAGCCGATGTAGAGACATTCGACGGTAATCCTTTCGTTTTTGAAAATATCCGGTCTTCCACAGTAGTCTCCAAATGCTATCCAATACGACGTATCACCATTCGGAATGGGATTCATGACCCAAAGGTCCTCTCCCGGCTAAATCGAATAACGAGCGCTTATTTTAAAATAAGTGAAGCATTCAATTCAAGCAAATCACAACAAATACCCATTTAAAGGTAAATATTGATAGTCGATTATTTAACTATCAATAGATATGCACAACATCACGAGATTCCACATAATTTCCCAAATTATTAATTTTCCAAAAATATCTTTACAAGATATATTTTTCCACACTTCAACCATTTGAAAACAAATTTCAAATCACTTTTAACCTTCACAACTTTTGAAAACAAATTTCAAATCATTTTTCTTTACGCGGAAACATTTCCAAATATTTATTCTTTTTCACTGGAAATCTGCCGAGTTCAAATACTTTAAAAATAATTCATAACACTTATCCAAAATATATCGGGAAAACACTTTGAAATAAACTATTTTCCTTTAAACACTTTACTTAAAATGTTAGTTATAAAAATATTATACCAATATTACATATAACTTAAGTCCAAACTAATTTTCAAAGTAAAATTGGTATATAGAGTATAACTATTTAAATAACTATTTTCTAAAACAATTGTTGATTAAATCTTAGAAATAATCATTTCTATATTAACTTAATAAATCTTTACGTAAAGGATTTAAAACAATTTAAGAAGTTAATTTCTCTAAAGTATCCTTTTCAAAACCAATTCTAGAATTATATATATATATGTATGTATATACATACATACATACATATATATATATATATATATATATATATATATATATATCTTTCAAAGCTATTCAGAATTTTCATTCAGCTTTCCAGGGAGAATATACTTTCATTTCAAAATGGTTCATTTAAACCAATTAAATAAATCCTTATCGATTTATTTTAATTTAGGTTCCAAATCCGTAATTTTATTTCCACACTTCAAAAATAAATCAATGTTTATTTTTAAAGTCAGGATAGCGATTTTTCGACTCCCGAAAGTCGAAATTAGTACGTCCACTGTATCAACTGCCAAGCTATCGAATGCCGAAAAACCGAACGGTTAGGGTTAATGAAGAGGAAAAAGATAGAAGAAGAAAGAAAAAGCAACAGAAACAATATCAGAATCTCACAATCGCAGCGGAACAACATATAATAGATAAATGAATAATCTTTAAATCAAAAGAACTATATCAGTTATTACATTATGAGAGTTTGCAACAACAATAACGGAAAAGAAGTACTATATACTAGTTGATATGCCATGCCATCCGGCTTGCCACTTTAGCTCCACATCATTTCCTGAATTTCAGAATGACATGAACCTGACTCTAGACTGCCCGCATAGAAACTGGTGGGCACCCAGAGTTTAGGAAGGAAATAATAAACTCCAAGTCAGTCATGGGACTAGTGTGAGAACTTAAAACAGTTATATCTTTAAAACAACAAAGAAATATTTTTAGATAGATCCGCAATGCTTTTGAAAATGAAACTACCATAAGGCCTTCCGCACACGCACACACAATGCAAACGCAGAATCGGAGGAGATTTCTCCTTATGATAGTTAAATATGCTTGATACGTAAATTTCTTTGATATTATAACTATAAGTGCAAAGTGTAGGAAAACATTTCGAAAGTGTGATATAAATCTTAGCCAACATACGACCATTATCGTATGCCTACTATAGCTACCATGTTCAATTGCAGGTTACCACCACATTCCATGGCAAGTTATACAACTAAAACTGTACAGGGCTCGTATTGTTTCTTTGGATTTCCAACTAATGGTTAGGCCAAGGAACTTCCCATTGCCACATAGGTACGCCTCTGGAAAGACATCCCTAGAACCTAACCGTATCTCTGCCAACACAAGGCCGGGTTATCCCTAGCTGGGTAACAGCTGACACGATTATGCCATCCCCGGTTGCAACCGACCTAAATCCCGTGATACACCAACAACCACAAAATAATAAGTTTTCAGCAACAACATAGGTTAAGATCAGGGCTCCATTCCATAATACCACCTCTATCCAAAAGGAAATGACATACACTAAGGGGGCGCTATCCCCTAATAACATTGCCGCATCTTTCCTGTTTTGACCATTACCGGGGTGTGAGGTCCGACGAAGTCTCGTCCATAAAGCTACGCTTTGCACGAAAGCTGTGCTTTGATCAACAAATGATCAGCAGCAATTCATATGCCACATTACCAAATTAGGAATGTGCCACTAGTAACCATCAACTACATAACCTCTGAGCTCGTACGTCTCAGAGAAGGGTGTTAAGCCAAGAGAATAAATTTTCCACCACCAACAGAAATACATTTGATAGAAACCTGATTTACATCTCAAATTGTAACGTCAGACACACATCCATACAAGTCCGTTCAGGGATCGAACGGAACCGAAGGCACTTCCAAAGAAGCCCTTGCAAATCCAGATATTCACTAACCAGGTCCGGAATTCCCATCACAAAGGGTGATAAAATCTCTATATCGAAGATCAGCCAATGCAGAGACATTCGACGGTAATCCTTCCATTTTTGAAAATATCTAGTCTTCGACACCGGTCTTCAAATGTTATCCATTACGACATATCATTATTCGAAATGGGATTTATGACACAAAGGTCCTCTCCCGGCTAAACCGAATAACGAGCGCTTATTTTAAAAATAGGTGTAGCATTCAAATTCAAGCAAATCACACAAATACCCGTTTAAAGGTAAATATTGATAGTCGGTTATTTAATTATCAATAGATATGCACAACATCACCAGATTCCAAATAATTTCCCAAATGATTTATTTTCCAAAAATATCTTTACATGATATATTTTTCCACACTTCCACCATTTGAAAACAACTTCAAATCACTTTTCACCTTTACAACTTTTGAAAACAAATTTCAAATCATTTTCCTTCCGCGAAAATACTACCAAATATTTATTCATTTTCATTTCAAAATGGTTCATTTAAACCAACTAAATAAATCCTTACCGATTTACTTTAAATTTATGTCCAAATCCGTAAATTTATTTCCACGCTTCAAAAATAAATCAATGTTAATTTTTTTAAATAAATTTCCCTTTCCTTTATAAATTCCATGGTGAATTCACCTTTTCAAAATATCTATTCATATACGATTCTCAAATCGATTTCAAATATTCACTTTCAATATATCTTTAAAAGAAACAATCTCAAAACATTTCACTTGATATTGGAAAACATTTCCATGCTTATTTAATAATAAGTAATTCACAAATCTATTTATTTTCAATACTTAGAAAATATTCAATATACTTAAAGCATGATTTAGTATATGTTTTATTCTTTCAGGAAAACATTCTCTTAAACACATTCATTTGAGTCAAAACGAATGTTGCGTAAAACATCGTTACGACAAACCAAAATCACTAGTATAGGGATTCGAAATTAAGATAGATATATAAATCCCAATACTATACAAAAACATTTCCTTTCGAAAATCATTTACTATAACAACTGTGTTATAGTCCATCTTTTCCTTATTTCTCGAAAACGTCTATTTGAGATTTACGGTTTCGATCCTTAACACATTTTAGAACAACTTCAAATCGTTTTAATTTTATTTAAAAGATCACTTCCTAAAACATTTCTTAAATATATTATTCACTGTTCAAAATTGTGAGTATAAATCGTTTACCCAATTCAACACTTCTACATATTTTAATTTTTAAAGGATTATCCACAGTCCAAAATCGTGGATATATCTCCTTTAATAAGCTTTCATATTTACTTATCAAATTCAATTGGTTTTGGATTTATAAAACAATGTTTGTAAATTCACATTTATTTAAATTTTAGAAAAACATCAACTCATAAAATCCCTTAATTAACAAATTCTATTTAAATCTCATTTAAATGCAAAAAATCCAATTTAAAAGTTAATTTCTTATAAATCTTATATTTTACAAAATCTATTCATTTTATAACTTCACAATTTATAAATCTATAAATTTCATTCACTTATGAAATCCTTTTATACTTCATTTTAACACTTATAAAAACTCGTTTTATAATTCCAATATTTTAATTTATAAATATCAATTTTATAAATCTTTTATATAAACCGTTAATAATAATTCAAAAATCCCAGTTTAAACTATTTTATAAAATTCATTAACTCCATATTTCAAAAATCACATTTTAACTATATTTCTCAAAAATCATAATTTTTATAACACTAAAATTATAACATTTATTTATTTAAAATGAATCAATTCCAAAATTTAATAAAACGTATACTTTCAAAAATCACTTTAAAAATCATTTTAAAATTTGGAAATCATCACTTTAACACTTTAAAATTTTCCAAAATAGGCCCAATGCTGCAACAGCACTAAATATAACAATAACGGCATCAAAAACATCATATATCATATGATAACAGAATATATCACAATATCTCTAAATAAATCAATACTGTTGAGGAATCCAGTTGGATCCCTCTAACCTGTTTCCCTGCATCCACAGATGTTAGCACAATACCAATCCCGTTCCAATACGAAATATCGCGGTATATGGGTTCATAGAAAATATTATCCGCTATTATGCGGTGCAATAGGGACTCATCCGCTATATAATGCGGGAAAATCAACTCCAAGTACATATATAATACCAATTCCACATCAAGGTAGAATATCGTGTATTTGTTTAATAAATAAAATTCGCTTAATATACGGCATATAGGGTCTATTTCAATACAACAAATAGTAATTTATCGTTCAATCACATAACTAAGCAATTTTAAATCTAACTATTTAAAGTTTAAATCGAAACAGTTTCGATTGAGTGAGAAGCGCTCACCTTGATTTCAAATACAGTTGCAGTGTTTTATTTCGAATAAAATTAAATGTGCGTTTAATTTTACCCAAAATTTACACTAGCTCAAATCAACTCCAATCCAACTTCATCCCGTAGTATTCGCGAATGCGATTCCAACGCAATTTGTTTCATCCAAAATGGACCTCGTATGAAAGAGTTATAGCATTTTAAAGTTTACACGAATTAATATATAAGTTAAATTGCAATTACTTTTTTTTAAACCTCACTCAAATCAGGGCCGTCCATCCCCCGTAGCAAATCACGGTCGCACCCTACTTTCTTCCTCCCTTTCAGGTAACGCACACGACAGCAACCATAGCCGCCACCAAATTCATGAATTATCGTGACCAACTCCTTCGCTTCCACAACGATCGGCCACCACTGTTGGAAAGACCCCACTCGACTCACCTTCGGCTCAAAAACGACAGAGCTCAGTCATGAACTCGCCCCAGAAAACGTGCACAACACGTATGCACTCGAACGATAATTGCCATCGATCCATGACTCCGTAATTAATCACCACCGTTGAGATTGAAGATCTCGACGAGATCTATCACATTGTAGTTGAGAGTTTTGATAAATGTCGATAGATTGGAAGATATTAGAGGAAGAAGATAAGTAAACTTCGGCCATTAAACATTTAAGTGGCGGCTGAAGGTGTGAGATGAAACCCTAGGGTTGTTGTTTGCAAATTGAAAAATAGAGGGGCTTATATAGAAAATTATCGAAACACTATTCACCCCGAATTTTTTCGAACTCCAATCGAAGCGTGCCGCCTGGCATTCACAATGTTTTACCCCCATTCCGAATGCAATGGAATATGTATCGGGAGCCAATTCGATCATATTTGGAAGATAAGTTTTCAAATCGACTATTTAAATTTAAAAATTCACTCAAACCGATTTTCTACGCGTTTTAGCTTGCCCTGGATAAACCATAAATCCGATTGACACGAAATTTGAAACCATACAATAATATAACATTACGGATCCGATGAAACTAGTTTTGCTGGAATCCGAAATTGTTTGAAAAATGGAAATCTCTAACTCGTCAATTAAATATTAAAATTTTCAATTTCTACAAATTAACTTTTAATTCAATTTTAAAAGTTCGATAACATCATTCTAACTCCAACATTATTTAATACAACTTTACGAATCAATTTAAATCACATTAAACCCAATTTTCCAATTATTTCTGCAATTTCACATATTAAATTATTGATTTAATTATCCAATTAAATCCTCATATTAAAAATTTAATTCACTTAGCTTATAAAATTCATTTGTGAATATTTAAAATTGATTAAATATACGAATTTCAAATAACAGAAATTCTGGGTCGTTATATTTCCCTTTCCTTTATGAATTCCATGGTGAATTTAAATTTCCAAATATCCATTGATATACGATTTTGAAATCGATTTCAAATATTCACTTTCAATTTATCTTTTAAAATATATATTCTCTAAACCATTTCAATTTCTACATTGGAAAACATTTCCAGTACTTATTTAACAATAAGAAATTCACAAATCTATTTATTTTCAATACTTAGAAAATATTCAATATACTTAAAACACGATTTAGTATATATTTTATTCTTTTAAGGAAAACGCCCTCTTCAAGCACATTCATTGGGTGAAAACGAATGTTGCGTAAAACATCATTACGATAACCCAAAATCAATAGAATAGAGATTCGAAAATACGATAGATATATAAATCCCAATACTATACAAAAAAACATTTCCTTTCAAAAATCATTTACTATAACAATAGTGTTATAGTCCATCTTTTCCTTATTTCTCGAAGACATCTATTTCAACAATGAATGTTGAAATCTATGGTTTCGATACTTAATACATTTTAAAACAACTTTAAATCGTTTTAAATTCTATTTAAAAGATAACTTCCTAAATATTTCTTTAATATATTATTAACCATCCAAAATCGTGAACATAAATCGTTTACCAAATTCAACATTTCTACACATTTTATTTTGAAGGATTATGTGACGCCCCACCTCTATACCCACGCTAGCCAAGAACACTACGGTGTAATGCTGTCGACTAGCACAAAGAATAAGGCTGTTGAGGAGCGACCATCCGTGTAATTTCTTTGCGCGAGCACCGATATGTCAGACAGTATAGCATGCATTTCCTTTAAGGAGGAAATCCGACATACCGATGCAAACTCAAAGCTATCACGCGGTGGCTATATATAATCTTCGGAAACGAATATAGAAATAAGCATAACATAAATCAGTCACAGATAATTCATATCACAAAGGCGTAAATAGATATGAATATACCACACTTAAAAGTGTTTATCAGAGTAGTGGTCTAACAAGATCCACAATAACACAAAAGAATAGATCACAGAATCTCATATATATATATATACAATAACTGATGTCAGTTACAATACACGTGGTACAATACATATGATACAACAACAACTGTCGACTCTGGAAGTTACATATAAAGTACATTAACATATATAATATACATGAATACATATCTTCCAATACAATTACAGACTTCTATAAATGATGTCGACTACTCCAAAAGGTATGAAAGGACTTCATAGCTCAAGTAGCATCCCAAAGCTAAAAATCTACAACCTGTAAATACTCGGTCTGACCCGAGTATTAAATTCAAAAGAAAATAATACCCGGCTCAGTCTAATTCAAACTCAGTTATTAGTGCATAGAGGCAGTAAGAATCAAATAATAATTAGATGGCAGTCAAATAAATTTACCTATCCGATTCTTAAATAAAGAAATCGGATAACGGTACATATAACGCGAACCAATTCAAACAATTGGAACGTCAGTATAAAGGTAAACACGGGTAGGGCTGCAGTGAACGCACGCGTGCACTGCCTCACCACTACAACATATGGAAATACGCAAAAGATCCATAAATCAAAGGCAATCAGGATATTAATAAAAGCAGTACCGTGTGGCTGCAGTTCACGCTTGTGTGCACTGCCTTGCCACTACAGTGATGATGTACCCAATGAATACCGTGTGGCTGCAGTTCACGCTTGCGTGCACTACCTTGCCACTACAGTGATAATGTACAACCCCGGGCTCAAGGTCAAACCCAAATAAATTACGGTTCAACTCAGGGGCAACATAAGTGTACAAGGTCAAATGATCAAATATACAACAGAGCTCCATGCAACAATACTTTTGAATGGAGGCAGTGTAACAGCACAAAACAAAGAAGATGGTCAACACTTAGGAATACATCTACAACAACAATGAATGCAGACTGACCAGAAAGAAGCCCAACTAGGTACACATGAACCAGATATGAAACGACAA
Organism: Allium cepa; assembly: GCA_030765085.1. Classification (NCBI taxonomy): domain Eukaryota; kingdom Viridiplantae; phylum Streptophyta; class Magnoliopsida; order Asparagales; family Amaryllidaceae; genus Allium; species Allium cepa. Next base: position 945,804,076 of record CM060943.1, on the reverse strand, counting down.
TTTTGACAAAACAGTTTCACAAATGCAAAGATCAGAAAAGTGAGCAATACACTAAGCAAATGAAGCAACGTACATATATATGTACACATACATCACAGTCCAATATGATATGGACAGTGGAAAATATTACACCAAGCTCAAGAAATGCAAGTGAATTAATTGCCACAAATCAATGCCAACAACATGAACTAGGCAGTGCAGCAAGGGTAAAACAGAGCAAGTCCCAGCGAACAACATATATACAAGGCAGTGACAACATAATAAAAGTCATCAAGTCATAAACCAAATGCAAAAAGGATCAAGTCAATGACTCAATTCAACTGTAGTCGGAGCAAAGTCGAAGCTGCAGCTAACACAAGCTACAGGAAGAAAGTGCATAAACATGTATGCAATGGTGACCAAATGAAACAAGTGACCAAATGCAAATACAAACCAGGCCAGATACATAGATGATGGAGATATGGTGATGGAAGTGCAGTGGTGAAGAGCAATTCAACTACAAACGCACTGTCACGACATGTACACAGCTGCATGAAACAGCAAGTACAAACACATGTAAACTACATGCCTCGAAGAAAAGAGAACAGAACTCGAATGACCAAATACATATGTCAGTGGTCCAGCATGAAGACACTGTAGAATGGAGGTGAAGGCAAACAAGATGGCAACTATAACTAAATCAAAAGAAGCCCAAATATACTGCAACTACACTCTCAACCTCAATTTTCTCAAATACAACTTGACGGTAAAAGGCTCAGGACAGTTTTAAATATGAATACTGTCACAAATGAAATATAATGATCAAATACAAATGAATACACTTCATCAATACAGTGTATCAGGTTCGAGTTCAACCAAGGAGACAGACGTCAAGTGGACACAAGACTCACATATATAGTGAAGTACAACATCAACATCTACAACATGGAACGGCAGAAATTCAAGAAACAAAATACACAGATAACTCGAGACATGAATTAGATGTGAGCAAACTCACCTTTGCTTTGAAGGCGAAGGCAGCTCGACCAAATTGAAGTAGTCGCGAGCAACTTGTAGGAGCCATTGAAGTTGACGCCTTCGAGTTCCAGAAGCGAACCCCCGAAGAAACCCAAATTCTCGATCGAAGACAAATCGAACGAAGACGGGCAGGGAGATGCCACCATTATTTGCTCCTCTCGATTATTTTAGGTTAGGGTTTAAAATGGAAATGGGTAAGGGGAGAGAACGGGTTTATTGCTTAAACAATTGTCTCGGCCCAAAATAAAAGAAAGGTGGACCACTATTTAAAAATCAAAGGCCCTCAAACTTTATAACAATTTGTAATTTAAATTTAAGTTTAAATTTTAAAAACTTCAAAATGGCAATTGACGAAAATGTAAATCGTTTTAACATCGATTATGAATTGACGCGAATATCGGGTTGTTACAGACTCCCCTCCTTAAAGAAATTGCGTCCTCGCAATCTTAAGGAATAAATGGCCAAAAGGTAACAACCCCAAAACACAACGACACAAGTTGGAGAATTTTGGAATAGGAAGTTCACCCTGTAGAGCAGGAAAAAGTAAGGCTGAACGTGTTTGCTCGATGGATTCTCCGAATTCCTAAGTGAAATCCCTAGGATTTGAGAGTCACAGAACTTCACAAGAGAAACATCTTTATTTCGAAGGCGCTCAACCCCCGAAGCAATGATGTGAATAGAATGTTTCTCAAAGTCAAAACTGGTGAAGCTTCAATTTCTTCAACAATACCGGGCTCAAGAATAAAAATCGGAATCCCTAAGGCATTTCCGTAGAAGGAAGACGCGTTAAGGCGTCATAAATAATAGAAAATTGAGCCGGTAATAAGAGGTGATAAGTCATGGAACCAATACGTTCAGTAACAGGAAATGGCCCAATATATCAAGGCGCTAACTTTTCCGATCGACTGAAACGTACAACACCTTTCATAGGTGAAACACAAATAAATTTGGAACAACGGCGTAGTACGATGACGGTACGCCAGATAAATCAAAGTTCCATTAATTCGGAACACCGATGTAGTACAAAAACGGTACGTCCAATGAACCGAAAAGTCGGGACATCGATATAGTACAATAACGGTACATCCGATGAACCGATCAACATAAAAGAACATCAGACGCAAGTCCATAAAAGGAAATGAGACGAAGCTCAAAAAAATAGAAATACATCAAAACGTCTGATGAACTTGGTAAAAAGATGATTCCCTTCGGACATCATCAGAGGAACAACCAAGTGTTGCCTTCGACTAAGTGCATCTGCAACACGATTTCCCTTTCCGGGAAAATTCAAAGAATATCAGGATCATAAGATACAAGGAACTCGAGCCAACGTGGTTGACCCAAATTAAGTTCCTTATGAGAAAATAAATATTCCCAAAATTTATGTTCAGGGCGGAGAACAATTTCTCACCCAAAATAATGATGCCAAATTTTTAAGTACGAAATCAATAGCCAAAAGCACTAGATCATGAGTGACATATCTAGTCTCAACAGGCATTAATGATTTAGAAACACAAGAGACAGCACATTCTCTTTTGCAAGAGAATGGCATGCAAACCAACACGATTAGCATTGGTACAGACGATAGAGTCTTGGTTCCCTCGGGAATCACAAGAATAGAAGTGTCGGAAAAGAGTTGTTTTAAATAATATTCTTTCCCGAAAAGCTAAAACTTTTGAAATTTACAATTTACTTTATGTAATTATCTTTTCAGACAAATTTACATTTAAAAATTCAATTTACTGTGTCTGATTGTCTCATCAAAGCGTCTAGGAGATTCCTATCGATAACGTTGATCAAGCGCATCGACTAGAATTCTTAAAGCACTCAATGGGAAATACAATCACAAAATATTCTCTTAATTTCATAAAAGGAATTTACAAATTTTCACCCTCAAACGGACAAGTCCGGAATTAAACAAATCAGTAAAAGAAAGGGGTCATAGTCCTCGATTTTGCTGAAACGTTTAAATCGCTTCCTCATTCTTTTGAAAGCGTAAACTATAAAAATTTTGAAAACGATTTTTATTTTGAAACAATTTTTAAAACACGTGATTAAAACAGCGATATCTGTAGCAACTTCGATAAGTGGATTTTCATTCATCAAAAGTGTCACAAGAATCTTCTAAAAGATAGAAAGGGATATCATACCCTAAACTTGTATTCATAAGAAGTCAATGACACACGAATTCACCAATGCACAAAAATTGATAAAACTTATCAATAAAAATCACGAAAATTGGTGAAGCACAAATTCTAGAAATCATCACAAGAAATCCAGAAATCACAAGATGAAAGTATGAAAACTCGAACGGAGTATGAAAACTCGAACGGAGTATGAAAACTCGAACGGAGTATGAAAACTCGAACGGAGTATGAAAACTCGAACGGAGTATGAAAACTCGAACGGAGTATGAAAACTCGAACGGAGTATGAAAACTCGAAGTGGAGTATGAAAACTCGAAGTAGAGTATGAAAACTCAAACGGAGTATGAAAACTCAAACGGAGTATGAAAACTCAAACGGAGTATGAAAACTCGAACGGAGTATGAAAACTCGAACGGAGTATGAAAACTCGAACAGAGTATGAAAACTCAAACGGAGTATGAAAACTCGAAGTAGAGTATGAAAACTCGAAGTAGAGTATGAAAACTCAAACGGAGTATGAAAACTCGAATTAGAGTATGAAAACTCAAACGGAGTATGAAAACTCGAACAGAGTATGAAAACTCAAACGGAGTATGAAAACTCAAAGTAGAGTATGAAAACTCAAACAGAGTATGAAAACTCAAACGGAGTATGAAAACTCGAACAGAGTATGAAAACTTGGACGGAGTATGAAAACTCGAAGGAGAGTATGAAAACTCACCTACACGCGAGCATGAAAATTCATCAACACATGTAACGCATAACGAGAACGGGAGCACGAAAACTCACCTACACGCGAGCATGAAAACTCATCAGCACATGTAACGCAAAGCGAGAACGGGAGCACGAAAACTCACCTACATGCGAGCATGAAAATTCATCAGCACGTGCAACGCATAACGAGAACGGGAGCACGAAAACTCACCTACATGCGAGCATGAAAACTCACCAATACGTGCAATGCAAAGCGAGAACGGGAGCACGGAATCTCACCTACACGTGAGCATGAAAATCACCAACGCAAAGCGAGAACGGGAGCACGGAATCTCACCTACACGCGAGCATGAAAATCACCAACACGTGCAAAGCAAAGCGAGAACGGGAGCACGGAATCTCATCTACACGTGAGCATGAAAATCACCAACACGTGCAACGCGAAGCGAGAACGGGAGCACGGAATCTCACCTACACGCGAGCATGAAAAATCATCAACACGTGCAACGCAAAGCGAGAACGGGAGCACGAAATCTCACCTACACATGAGCATGAAAATCATCAACACGTGCAACGCATAACGAGACGCTATCTCATGGTTGCAAGCCATTAATTTTGACACACGAATGGCCCGAAGACCGTGGGACGCTACCCCACATGTGTGAGTCGGAATCACACAGATTGAGGTCAAAACTAACCTCGCAATCAAAAGAAAAGTATGTGTGAATGAAATCACACAAGTGGTGTCTAGACAATCCTCAAAGCCCAAGAGATATGTGTGAGATGAAATCACACCGATGAGGCCTAGTCTAACCGAAAAGGTATGTGTGAACGAAATCACACAAATGGTGTCTAGACAATCCTCAAAGCCCAAGAGATATGTGTGAGACGAAATCACACCGATGAGGCCTAGTCTAACCGTAAAAATGATCGTCATGATCAACGAGAAGTGTCAATTACACTAAGTTAGTAAATATAAAAGTTTAGCTTCATGTCCCATAACCACTTGCTTAACTTAAATATTTACGAACAAATTGTAAATCTTCACTAGAAAATTGTCACATGAGGTTCAATCGAACAAGTCCAAGAATTAACCGACGAAGCAAACGCAAGCGTTTCATACCACTTGTTTTACTAAGCCGTTTAATAAGATTTCTCATACGAGTGAAATAAAGATTTGTATGTACTAATAGATTGGAAAACGGTTCTAAAAACGAGTTTGGTATTGAAAATATAGTTGAAAACATTTTGATAAAAGAGTTTGGATATTTACTATTAGTATTGAAACCTTTATATTCTTAAAGTGACAAATCACAAAAATGATTGTAGAAACAATCAATCACAAGAATTCACATACGAAGACGTGAATAGAATCCAAAGAAATCGATACCGAATTCATCGAAAGGTATGTCCAAAAAAATCCCGAAGAAAAGGTCATCAAAGTTGCTAATAAATGATAGCAACAAATCGGGAAATAATCAAGAATCGATTAAATTCGAAAACCAAATCAATTCACTAAGATTCACATTCGAAGACGTGAATAAAATCCGAAGAATTCGATTCCAATCCATCAAAGTAGGAATACCCAAAAATTCCTGAAATAGAAGTTATCAAAGTCGACAAAGGTCATATCAACTAAACGGAAAAGAAGAATCGATTAACAATTGGAAAAATCAAAGCAAAACGAGCAAGGTACTCGAGACAGAAAATAGCAGGGCAAAAGTCGATCAAGTCAGCGACTCTATCTCAACTAAGCACAGATAAACTTTTGATTCTTTACAAGATCCAAAAGTTGTTGGGCAGATATGAATATGCCATCCAGAGATGGACTACTGGATTGAATAGCGCTAGGACTGCCAGATTCAACCAATTCTTCTTCTTTAAGAAAAGAAAGAAGGAAGAAGAAAATGATATTTACAAAAATGAATTTCAATCAAAGTCGATTGATAAAACAAGGAATCATAAAGAGAATAGGATAGAATGGTACGAAGACCCGAATTAAATCCTAAAGCACGACTCCTAAAATATACTTAGGACGATGATCCTTGTTATAATATTCCATATTGTTCCGAAGTTTGGCTCCGATACCAAGCTGTGACGCCCGACCTCTATACCCACGCTAGCCAAGAACACTACGGTGTAATGCTGTCGACTAGCACGGAGAATAAGGCTGTTGAGGAGCGACCATCCATGTAATTTCTTTGCGCGAGCACCGATATGTCAGATTGTATAGCATGCATTTCATTTAATGAGGAAATCCGACATACCGATGCAAACTCAAAGATATCACGCGGTGGCTATATATAATCTTCGAAAACGAATATAGAAATAAGCATAACATAAATCGGTCACAGATAATTCATATCACAAAGGCGTAAATGATATGAATATACCACACTTAAAAGTGTTTATCAGAGTAGTGGTCTAACAAGATCCACAATAACACAAAAGAATAGATCACAGAATCTCATATATATATATATACAATAACTGATGTCAGTTACAATACACGTGGTACAATACATATGATACAACAACAACTGTCGACTCTGGAAGTTACATATAAAGTACATTAACATATATAATATACATGAATACATATCTTCCAATACAATTACAGACTTCTATAAATGATGTCGACTACTCCAAAAGGTATGAAAGGACTTCATAGCTCAAGCATCATCCCAAAGCTAAAAATCTACAACCTGTAAATACTCGGTCTGACCCGAGTATTAAATTCAAAAGAAAATAATACCCGGGTCATTCTAATTCAAACTCAGTTATTAGTGCATAGAGGCAGTAAGAATCAAATAATAATTAGACGGCAGTCAAAATAAATTTACCTATCCGATTCTTAAATAAAGAAATCGGATAACGGTAAATATAACGTGAACCAATTCAAACAATTGGAACGTCAGTATAAAGGTAAACACGGGTAGGGCTGCAGTGAACGCACGCGTGCACTGCCTCACCACTACAACATATGGAAATACGCAAAAGATCCATAAATCAAAGGCAATCAGGATATTAATAAAAGCAATATCGTGTGGCTGCAGTTCACGCATGTGTGCACTGCCTTGCCACTACAGTGATGATGTACCCAATGAATACCGTGTGGCTGCAGTTCAGCTTGTGTGCACTGCCTTGCCACTACAGTGATGATGTACCCAATGAATACCGTGTGGCTGCAGTTCACGCTTGCGTGCACTGCCTTGCCACTACAGTGATAATGTACACGACCGGGCACAAGGTCAAACCCAAATAAATTACGGTTCAACTCAGGGGCAACATAAGTGTACAAGGTCAAATAATCAAATATACAACAGAGCTCCATGCAACAATACTTTTGAATGGAGGCAGTGTAACAGCACAAAACAAAGAAGATGGTCAACACTTAGGAATACATCTACAACAACAATGAATGCAGACTGACCAGAAAGAAGCCCAACTAGGTACACATGAACCAGATATGAAACGACAATTTTGACAAAACAGTTTCACAAATGCAAAGATCAGAAAAGTGAGCAATGCACTAAGCAAATGAAGCAACGTACATATATATGTACACATACATCACAGTCCAATATGATATGGACAGTGGAAAATATGACACCAAGCTCAAGAAATGCAAGTGAATTAATTGCCACAAATCAATGCCAACAACATGAACTAGGCAGTGCAGCAAGGGTAAAACAGAGCAAGGCCCAACGATCAACAGATATACAAGGCAATGACAACATAATAAAAGTCACCAAGTCATAAACCAAATGCAAAAAGGATCAAGTCAATGACTCAATTCAACTGTAGTCGGAGCAAAGTCGAAGCTGCAGCTAACACAAGCTACAGGAAGAAAGTGCATAAACATGTATGCAATGGTGACCAAATGAAACAAGTGACCAAATGCAAATACAAACCAGGCCAGATACATAGATGATGGAGATATGGTGATGGAAGTGCAGCGGTGAAGAACAATTCAACTTCAAACGCACTGTCACGACATGTACACAACTGCATGAAACAGCAAGTACAAACACATGTAAACTACATGCCTCGAAGAATAGAGCATAGAACTCGAATGACCAAATACATATGTCAGTGGTCCGGCATGAAGACACTGCAGAATGGAGGTGAAGGCAAACAAGATGGCAACTATAACTAAATCAAAAGAAGTCCAAATATACTGCAACTACACTCTCAACCTCAATTTTCTCAAATACAACTTGACAGTAAAAGGCTCAGGACAGTTTTAAATATGAATACTGTCACAAATGAAATATAATGATCAAATACAAATGAATACACTGCATCAATACAGTGTATCAGGTTCGAGTTCAACCAAGGAGACAGACATCAAGTGGACACAAGACTCACATATATAGTGAAGTACAACATCAACATCTACAACATGGAACGGCAGAAATTCAAGCAACAAAATACACAGATAACTCGAGACATGAAATAGATGTGAGCAAACTCACCTTTGCTTTGAAGGCGAAGGCGGCTCGACCAAATTGAAGTGGTCGTGAGCAACTTGAAGGAGCCATTGAAGTTGACGCCTTCGAGTTCTAGAAGCGAACCCCCGAAGAAACCCCAATTCTCGATCGAAAACAAATCGAACGAAGACGAGCAGGGAGATGCCGCCATTTTTTGCTCCTCTCGATTATTTTAGGTTAGGGTTTAAAATGGAAATGGGTAAGGGGAGAGAACGGGTTTATTGCTTAAACAATTGTCTCGGCCCAAAATAAAAGAAAGGTGGACCACTATTTAAAAATCAAAGGCCCTCAAACTTTATAACAATTTGTAATTTAAATTTTAATTTAAATTTTAAAAACTTCAAAATGGCAATTGACGAAAATATAAATCGTTTTAACGTCGATTATGAATTGACGCGAATATCAGGTTGTTACAGATTATCCACTGTCCAAAATCGTGGATGTTAACGCTAAAATGTGAACACTAACACCCCGGTGTGTGAAGTGTAGTTGTGAAAGCACCACCCGATAGATCGGGAAAGAATTACAAGCAAGTAATAGCAGAAAAGCAGTAAACAACAACAATTTTATAGTGGTTCGGCTTAAGGGTATAGCCTACGTCCACTCTAAGTACTTTTATTAATAATCCCGTTACAAGCTGATACAATTCTTCTCAAGTACAATATACTTCAAGTTACAAGTGATTTGGAAGAAGTCTTAAGCTTCAATGTCGATTAAAGTCCTTAAATTCATGTTGAAGATGTGTGGTTTCTTCGTGAATTTTTTGATGTATTCCTCTAATCTTGAAAGCTCTAAGTGTTGATGAAGTTCTCAATGCAGCAAGGTAACGGTGTATGAAGAGAATGTGCCAAAAGTCCTTTGAATGATGGAGGTGGCTGTGTATTTATAGGCAAGCTTGGACATGAATTCTGCGCATAAGTCCTGAGTCGTGACCGACTCAAGCTAAGTCGTCCCCGAGTCAGGCTAAGTCGTGGTTGACTTATAAAACCAACCTTTCCCCTCTTCATGGCTTATTCCTCTGCTGGATTTCATGACAAGTCTTGAGTCGTGTCCGAGTCAATTTTCCTAGGCATTGTGGCGATGGGTTACGAATCAACGATTTTGAGTCGTGGACGAGTCATGGTGAGTCGCCCCATGTTAACTCAAGGCCGAACTGCTGGCTTGGTCCCAAGAGATAAGTCGTTCCCGAGTCAACTTATCATAACTCCTCTCATATTAGCATGTGTCGTACTCGACTTATCATAAGTCGTAGGTATCCATAAGTCATGACATTCCTTAGGTCGTTCCTTAGGATGAGTCGCGAACCTGTTGAGTCGTTGAACCATGAGTCGCTGAGTCATGAGTCGCTGAGTCATGAGTCGCTGAGTCAGAAACTTCCATAAGTCGCACAACAGTTGAGTCGGAGACTAGCTGAGCCGGTCTTTGATGAGTCGGACCTAGATCATATGAGTCGGTGAGTTCCTTCTTCGGTCATTGAGTCGTACGCGAGTTAATTGTACTTGGCTTTCTGATTTGCACACTTGAACCGCTAACGACTCATGGTGAGTCGTAAATCTTCTGAGTCGCTTAATGCTTTATCTGATGAGTCGGCCCAAGCTTCAGTGGGGTTAACATTTGCCCCTCGAAGCACACGCCTAAGTCGTAGGTCGCGTGCTTCGACTTATCTTACCCCGCGTGTGCCGACTCATATCCTACTACCTTGGTATATAAATAGCATGAATCGTCATTCTTATCTTCTTCTTCTTTTACCGATCTCGTGAGTCGTTTTCCGCCATTAACACATCTCCAAGCTCCCAAAAGCAATTTCAACGCAAAATCTCCTCCGATCATCTCTGACATCACACCACGTAAGCAATTTCGCCTCCTCTCTGATTGTCGATCATCATTTCCCTGTGCGCACCGTCCTTATCTTCAATTTATCCCCTTGAGCTTTGCGAGTTAGGTTGCTCTAATCATTGATGGATTGAGGATTGTCTGATTCAATGATTTGCAACTCGAGGCAATCCACTGACGCGATAAAATTAGGGTTGTAGATTGAGAGTTTATTGTGTTAATGGGTTAGATGGTTGATTCGAATGCTGCTGTAGGTTTGACTCGGCTCCTTTCGTATGACCCAGTGACCCTCACGATTTAATCATGGCACGACTCATCATGCTCCTCAACTTGAGCTTTGAGTCGCGACCGAGACAGAACCCCTGAATTGTGGCCGAGATAAAACCTTTGATTCGCGGCCGAGATAGAACCTTTGAGTCACGGCCGAGATAAAACTTAGAGATTTCCTTATTATTTTGAACCAGAGCTCCTTTAACATACTCCACGACCTAAGCCCTGAGTCGTTGCCGAGATAAGACTTAGCCTTGAGTCGTTGCCGAGATAAGACTTGGAGATAATCTCCTTATCTCCACGACTCATTACTTAGGGCACTGCCGACTCAGAACTTTTGAACCGTTGATGGGTTATGACTTGTGTAAATTCTGTTTGAACATTGGACCATTGCATTAACTTCGAACTGTTGAATTTTATTGCACTCATTCACAGGTTATTTTGACTTGCAGGCTAATAACCTGTTCAATACAACATTCACAGAAAACTGGGACGAATATACTTGTCATTGACTGCCCACATCGAATGACAGATTAGTTAACAATAGATGATTAACTTGAATAAATTGTGTGTATGAAGTGCCTTTAACTTATCAATTTCAAACAGAATACCAAAGCAATGCTGAAATAGTCAATAGAAATCGACCCGCTTGCACTAATATTATGCTTGAGCTTTAGATTAACAAGTTCTGAAATGTTTACAATCGATCAAGCATCGATCAGTATAATTCCAGTTAAATATACTTGTCACTTTTTATTAGTCTTGCACAACACTTCACACTTTTTTAGGAAACGCGCACCTTCGCATTTGAACATCCAGTTGCTTGTGTAGAATGACCTCTCATCAAGAAGAGCCGATGGGCCAGGCTGAAGATGTCTTCCCAGTAGCTATCCCTGTAGACAACCCTCCGGAGAGAACATCCACAACTTTGAATCAGCGGGTGTTTAACCAACTGCGCGTCCAGTTTGGCATTGATGATGCTGACGTCTTACATCCGGGGCCAAATGACACCGCGGATAGGCCCCCTCTTGGCTTTGTTGCTGTTAATCGCCAAATGTGCTTGAACGGCGCTATTCCTCCTTTTAATGACTTTCTTCAACAGTTCCTGCTTCGGTTGTCTATCTCTCCATTCCAATTACACCCCAATGGCTACGCCATTCTGATGGGGTTATGTGTTCTATTTAGGAGAGTTTTGGATCGATTACCAAGCTTCGGGGAGATCTGCTATTTTTGCTCATTCACGAAAATTAAAGACCATCCCTCCATCGTGGTTATAAGAAGCGCTCGAAACCGCAAACTTATTACTGATCTCTCCGAAAGCGCTCACGGATTTTTGAATCAGTTTTTCTTTATTCGCTGCCCTCCAGGGTTTTATGCCATCTGGAGAGTGGGAAGTAAGATTTCCTGTCTTTACTTCTTCCGTTTTGAAACTTTCTCGAGATGTGAACTCTCAGTTGCTAATTTCATTCTTTTCCTGTTTTAGCACTTCCACCCCCTGCTAGGGACCCAAGTCTTAAGCAAATTTTTGAAAGATTAAATGCCGTGCCGGTAGAAGAGAGGAGCATAAAGTTTCTGCTAAACGATGAATTTTTACATCAATACGGACTCCTCCATCCCTCTCGCTTTACTCAGCCTCATGAAGCTCCAACGGAGGTTCCTGATTCTCCGGTGAAAACTCCTGATCTTCCGATCTCCACTAAAGAGCACATGCGAGGAGAAATTTCTGCAGAAACCTTACTAGTAAAGTTCTCTACTCCAAGAGACGATGCGGGACCCTCCGAAAAGCCCGCACTTGCTCCCATAATTTAAGAAGAAGAGGAGCCCCTTTCCCAAACCAGGAAGAGTGCCGACAAAGGAGCTGATGGAGGGAATCAGGTTGGGCATGACGGTGATGACGTCTTTGGGGATTTAAGTGACATAATCGTCACTTCCCAAGAGCTCTTTAAAGATGACCCTGCCTGTGGTAAAACTGTACCCCCGATGATTGAAGCGACATCTGCCCTCCAACAGACTCCAACTCCTTTATCCCAAGAATTGTCACCGACAGTGGGACCTATTACTTCCCCCCAACTGAGGAGTGGTTCGTTAGTCCAACGCGAGTAGTTTGCACTTCACACACAACTAAGGATTTTCCAGCACATTTATGCACTTATCTTCTCATACTTTAAAGATCTCTAAAGCTTATCTTTTCTTATTTCAGATCCTTCAATGACACGCGGCGGATCATATTATCAGGATTTCCAACGCTACGGGGGGCGTGGTCAATATGATTATAGGCGTTACTTTCCCTCCTACAGAGAATCTGATGAAGAAAGGGCTGTCCGAAAGGCTCATGAAAGGAGGACTGAAGAAGAACGTCGTGAAAGAAGGGAGAGAGAAGAGCGCCATGATTCTTGGCAAAAAGGCGATGACTCCCACAAGAGAAAAACTCATGACGATCGAGGAAAAGGTCACATGGGTGAAGACTTAAGCAAACGAGCCCGTCACAGTGAAAAGCAGGCCTCTACTACTCCTGAGAAAGTTACTACTCCTGCCTCGCTCGACATTCCTTCTGACTCTCCCGCTCTTGGGAAATCAGACATTCAAACGATAATTAGCAGGCCCAAATTTCAAGTTGGACCGGGTCCTGCCACTCTGCAGAGCCGGTTTCCTCAATGGTGCCTCAAGGGAGTGAGGTTCGACCTAGACTTGGTCCCCATCGACAAGTCTGCCATGTTGCGCAATCTTGATGCCGTCAAGCTCGATATTGAGAGGATGTCGAACTGGCAAAAACTTGTTGACGAGCTTCAAAGGGTTAACCGTGCCAACATAGAGGCCATGCTTTCTATGGAAAACGATAAGGCCGAATGGCAAAAGGTCGTTGAGCAACACGACACCGAAATGAGGAACATTGCTTCTTACAATGAGGAGCTTGAAGCAAAAGTCGAGGAATTGAAACATGAGCTTGCTGCTTCCTCTACTTCCTATTCTCAAAAAGAAGAAGTGCTCCTGAAACAAGTGAGAGACGCTCACGCTAGCCAAAGGGATGCCGAAGACAGGCTCGAAGTACAAAAAAGAATCAGTGAAAGCTATGCTACTGATATTGCTGAGCTCCGAAAGAAAAACAACTCCCAGGAGGCGGAGATACAAATGCTTAAGCTTCAGCTTGCCAAAACTGAAAGGGAACGTGATGAGGCTGTCGCCGGCAGAATCGCAGCTGAAGAATCTCATGAGGCGACCAAAAACAGCTTCGGCTCAACATTATTCGACTTCTACTTGCATAGCGTCTTGGGGCGTGGAAGCCTTGCTTTTCTAGGTCCCAAGTATGAGATCACTTTAGCTGAAGTGTGGGAGGCCGCCCTTGAGATGCTTGGTGCTGAAGGTGCTGGTTATGACGAATCAGCCCTGGAAAGGCATTACTTTGATGATGACACTCGCGCTGCCCTCGCCAAGGGAAAGGAACAACTTGCCAAATTAAGAACTGAAGTGCCGGAAGGGGACCAGCTGGAAAAAACCACTTCAACTACTCTAGTCCAGCCACCTTCTTCGTCTGAAGTCAACATTATTGGTTCCAGTTCCCATCTTGCATCTCCCACCAAAGTTACCACTGAGATCACAAGCATACAAGGTGGAGATGAGGGTGATGAGAGCGCTGATGCGCAAGCTTATGAAGTCGATATCAGGAAACCAGCTTCTCCAGGTAACTTCACTGTTAATCTCGCTACTGTCAATTCTGCTCAAGCGGGTTACTCATTTATTTCGCATGAGTTTCATGAGCTCCTTGGCTATTTTCTCAACCTTGATGAGCCTTCATCTCCTCTCTTTACTGACTTTATTGGTGAACCTTCATCTCCTCTCTTTACTGACTTTAACCTCTTTTCTTCTGTAGAAAAAGTATCAAGCACTGCTCAAATCTCTACTTCTCCGGTAATCCCTCCTCCATCTCTTCAGGTGGCTCCTCCTTCTGCTTCGCAGCCTGGATCACAGGAGGAACAAATAGAGGCTCTCCATGGCCTGGATGATCCCATTGCTTCGCAAGAGCAGAAAGATGAGGGACTTGAGGGAGGCGACATATCTCCGGAGCGGACTCCTTCTGACGACATAACTCTATCTAAACTTGTCACTCCAGGAAGTGAGTCTTCCTCGAAGAGGAGAAAGAAGCAAGAAGCATCAAAGAGGAGAGGGAAGATAATCACTGCCACTGAAGAGGAGCCAGAAGTTGGGCCAGCTGCGCCTACCTCTCCTTCCTCCCTTATACCCACTGGCCGACCTGAAAAGCTAGTCATTCGGCCGGGTAAAGGGTCCAAAGGCAGTAAAAAGAAGTGAAGACTTTAGCTTTTTGTCTTTTGTATGAACTGGCCGAGAGTTGTGCGGGTACCGGCCCCCGCTTTTATTTTGAAACCTGTATCTGCATTATAGTTGAATAAAATGATTCTTCGTTTGTACAAACTTCTGTTTGAATTTGAGAATGCATTTACTATTTATTTTTTGCATAAGTTTATTTACACGATATTGCAGCGAGCTTATGGCATGTTACTTGAGCGTTACCTTTTGCTGGTTTGGCTATACCATATTGTGTGTAATTATACTATATTGCCCCCATTCCATAAGTTTGCTGCAATATTCTATACTTCGAGGGGACTTGCACTCATATTTGCTAAAGAATAATTATTTTATTCTTTAAAGAAAATTTTTGCAAAGTACAACCCTCTTTGTATAAGTTTCTGCGCTTCGACCTTTGAAGAAATCACTTCTTTCTTTTGCTTAAGTACATTTTTTACCAAGTGAATTCTTTTATGCGGTAAAGCGGACCTCTGAAGGGTACTTTAACTCCCTCTCTCTCTTTTTCTCTCTTCTTTTTTTTTCGAGGAAGATTATTCCCTAGAATAGGTAAATTACTCTTTCTTCGGAGGTTAAAGTATGCCCCTGATGAGGATTTTTTTTTTTATATAGAAAGTTGTACCTCTGAGGAGGGATTTTTTACGTTTCAACACTCGGAAGTTTTATTTCAATCTCGGTGAAACGTGTACCTCCAAAGAGTTTTGCCTTAGAAAGCCTTTTCACGTTTCAACACTTGGAACTTTTATTTCAATCTCGGCGAAACGTGGGCTTCCGAAGAGGTCTTTCTTCTTGATTGTGCCTCCGAAGAGGTCTTTATTTTGTTCGTCTTTCAACTCTGGTGAAGTGAAATTCCGAAGAGCGGCCGTTACACTTCAACTCCTGGTGAAATATGCCTCCGAAGAGGTCTTTATTTTGTTTGCATTTCAACTCTGGTGAAGTGAAATTCCGAAGAGCGGCCGTTACACTTCAACTCCTGGTGAAATATGCCTCCGAAGAGGTCTTTATTTTGTTTGCATTTCAACTCTGGTGAAGTGAAATCCGAAGAGCGGTCATAACACTTCAACTCCTGGTGAAATGGGCCTCCGAAGAGGGCTTTTATTTTGTTTGCATTTCAACTTTGGCGAAGTGAAACTCCGAAGAGTAACTACTCCGACTCCTGGTGAAATGTGCCTCCGAAGAGGTCTTTTTCTTTGTTTGCATTTCAACTCTGGTGAAGTGAAATTCCGAAGAGCGGCTATTTCACTTCAACTCCTGGTGAAATGTGCCTCAGAAAGGGTTTTCATTGCCTGGAAGTTACTCTCTCATGGTTGGAGGGTCATGACTCCTCCAATCTTTTTTGTTGAGTAGAGAACTTTCTTTTTTGTGGCACATGACCCATTAGAGGTCTTTTATCCTCCGAAGAGTTGTGCCTCTGAAGAGGACTTGTGCTGCCGATGATGGATTTTGGTTGTTTCCTTGTCTTCTTGCTTATGCCTTTTCACCGATCCTCTTTTTTTTTTTCTCTTTTCAAGTTTTCATTCCCCTTTTCTTGCAAGTAGCTTGTTTAATCCAAGGAAGTGTACTTCATTGTCAGGCAAGTTCGTGAGAACGGGCACTAGCTTCCTAATTGGATGTTTGTTTGTTCAAACAATCTCAATTTATCAGCAAGGGCTCGTTTCTATCGAAATCATTAGCCGTTCAATTGAAGTATTTCCTATCTAGGATTTGAATTCGGGGTCTTTGTGACTTGAAATTTGTTTGTTGAATGATGGTGAGAATCGCTCGGTCTTATTATGCGCAAGTTTTATTTCCATTGTCTGCAAAAATTTAAATCGACATTTCAGCAATACATTTTATGTACTTTTATATCGAAAATAAAGCAAACATGTAA
The DNA here is from genome assembly GCA_030765085.1 of Allium cepa. NCBI lineage: Eukaryota > Viridiplantae > Streptophyta > Magnoliopsida > Asparagales > Amaryllidaceae > Allium > Allium cepa. The sequence goes on along the minus strand of CM060943.1, from coordinate 945,787,412 downwards.
TAAAAATAAGGAACACAAGATTTATAGTGGTTCGGCCAAGAATTTGGGCCTACATCCACTTTATATTCTTTCATTAATCACTTGCATCAGTTTTACAATTGCTTTCAATTACAAGAATCATGCATCCACAACTCTTTTATATTATTTCAACAAAATTTTCAAGTAAAATATGGACGCAAGTGATTGCTGTTCCATGCCCTTGGAATTTGAACTCCTTCAACAGTAGTGAGTTTGAATGTGCCGTCAAGAAGCTTCTGACCTATCACATATGGTCCTTCCCAATTGGGCCCAAACACACCTGTCGCGGTCATAATTCTTTTCAGGACTAGATCTCCAATTTCAAAGCTGCGTTGACGAACTTTGGAATTGAAATGTCTGGCTATCCTTTGCTGATGAGCTGCAACTCTGAGATTAGCTTCGTCTCTTTTTTCATCAAGGAGATATAGCGCTTCAAGTTGTAGCTTTTCATTTTCTGCCTGACTGAAATGGGTTCTTCTGTGTGAAGGGACCTCTGCTTTAACCAGAATCATTGCTTCCGATCCGTATGCTAACGAAAAAGGAGTATGCCCAGTCGCAGTTTTGTGAGTAGTTCTGTATGCCCATAGTGCAAGCGGTAGTTTATCGACCCAACCACCTTTTGCTCTTTCGAGTTGCTTTTTGATGGTTGATTTGATGATCTTGTTCACTGCTTCCACTTGCCCGTTTGCCTGCGGATGAGCTACTACCGAAAAGCTTTTCTGGATTTTGAATCGTTTGCAAAAATCCTGGAATTCCTCACTTTCAAACTGAGTACCATTGTCTGTGATTTTTTTCTGAGGCACACCGTATCTGCAAATGATATTCTTGGTCACAAAGCTTATCATTTTCTTAGAAGTGATAGTAGCCAATGGTTCAGCTTCAGCCCATTTAGTAAAGTAATCAACTGCAACAATAGCATATTTAATCCCTGATTTGGCAGTTGGTAGCGGCCCAATGAGATCCATTCCCCGAATCGCAAACGGCCATGGACTGACCATCTGTGTGAGTTCGGTAGAAGGTGCTCTAGGAATTTTGGCAAATCTTTGGCATCTGTCACATCTTCGGGAGTAATCTGCAGCATCTCGATTAATTTCTGGCCAAAAATATCTGTATCGGAGAATTTTCTTTGCTAATGTTTGACCACCTGAATGATCACCACATTCTCCTCCATGCACCTCAGCTAGGATTATTTTGGACTCTTCCCGGGATACACATCGAAGCAATGGCATTGAGAATCCCCGTCTGTACAATCGGCCATCCTGAATTACATAGCGAGAGGCTTTCCTTAGTAGCTTTCGTCTTTCTATCGAATTTTCTGGCAGAGAACCTCTGAGTAGGTAATCTAATATTGGAGTCATCCACGACTCTTGTTCTTGAGATACATTCATAATCCAATCTATATCCATCTCGTCTATACTTGGTGTTGAGAGGACTTCTACTGGAACCAATCCCAATAGTTGAGCTTCACCAGAACTTGAATACTTTGCGAGGGAATCTGCCTTCGTATTCTCTTCCCGAGGAATATGGCTTATTGAATAATGATCGAGTTCACATAGGAGTTCCCAAGCCTTTGACAAGTAGGAAGGCAAGTTTCCACCTTTTGTTTGAAATTCCTTCTTGACTTGACATACAATAAGCTGAGAATTACTGAAGATTTGTAATGCTCGAATGTTTAGCTCTTTAGCGATTTTCAGACCTGCAATAAGAGCTTCATATTCTGCTTCATTGTTTGTTGAAGGAAATTCCAGTCTTAGTGCATAACATAATGATCGACCTTCAGGAGTTTCAAGTACCACTCCGGCTCCAGAATAGTAGTCATTTCTTGCGCCATCAACATACATCTTCCACTGGATTGGGGAATCATTGATCGCTTCTTCCTCACCATTATCTTTCTCTGTGAATTCTGCAATGAAATCAGCTAAAGCTTGTCCGTTGATTGCTTTTCGGGGATGATAAGTGATGTCATATTGACTGAGTTCAATGTTCCATTTTAGAAGGCGACCCGAAATTTCAGGGCGAAATAGGACCTGCTTTAGAGGTTGATCAGTGAGTACTTTGATAGGATGAGCTTGGAAATATTGCCTCAGTTTCCTTGATGCAACTAGTAGGCAATAGGCGAGTTTTTCCAATTTGGAGTAATTCAGCTCTGCCCCAGTGAGTCTTTTGCTGATATAGTAAACCGGATGTTGAATCCTTTTGTCTTCCCGTATCAGCGCTGCACTTAGAGCATGAGATGATACTGCCAAGTATATAAGAAGATCCTCACCATTGCCTGGCCTAGAAAGTATTGGAGGCGTTTCCATATGACGGATCAACTCATCGAAGGCTTTTTGGCATTCGGAAGTCCATTCAAAATTCTTCTTTCCTTTCTTCAGGGCGTCAAAGAATGGGATGCATTTATCAGTGGCTTTGGAAATGAACCGACTCAGGGCGGCGACCTTTCCGTTGAGACTCTGCAATTCCTTCTTCGTTCTAGGAGCTTTAACTTCATTTAAGGCAGTAATTTGAGCTGGACTAGCCTCAATGCCCCTAGCACTGACGATGAAACCTAAGAACTTTCCGGACTCGACCCCAAATGTACATTTCAGAGGGTTAAGTTTCATTCTGTATTTCCGAAGGACTGCGAACATTTCTGCTAAGTGTTCAATGTGATCCGCTGCTTTCCTGGACTTCACTAACATGTCGTCGACGTAGACTTCCATAGTTTTGCCCAATTGCGGTTTGAACATAGCATTAACAAGTCTTTGGTAGGTTGCCCCTGCATTTTTCAATCCGAAGGGCATAACTCTGTAGCAATAAAGTCCAACATCTGTGATAAAGCTTGTATCCTCCTGATCCGGCTCATGCATCATGATTTGGTTATAACCGAAGTAGGCATCCATGAAAGATAACAATTCATGTCCCGCAGTTCCGTCTACCAGTTGATCGATCCTGGGTAGCGGGAAGCAATCTTTGGGGCAAGCCTTGTTTAGATCAGAAAAATCGATGCACACTCTTCATTTTCCATTAGCCTTCTTGACCAGCACAGGATTTGAAACCCAATTCGGATATGTAGATTCTTTGATGAAGTTATTTTCCATGAGTCGATCAACTTCTTCTTTTAATGCTGCTGACCTTTCTGGACCTTGAGTTCTTCTTTTCTGTTTAACTGGCGTAAACTTTGGGTCAATATTCAGAGCGTGTACTGCAACTTCTGGAGATATCCCACACATATCGGCATGAGTCCAAGCAAAGACATCCATATTTGCTTTCAGGAAAGATATCAAGATATTCTGAATTGACACATTAAGCTGTGAACCCACATTCAACACCTTATTTGGGTCCTTCGGGTCAACAGGTACCGGAACTGTCGTTTCCACCGGCACTACTCTATTCTCCCCTGCACTGGCCTTTCTGGGATACATTTCTTTCCGTGCCCCGCTGTGCTCGCCAGTGCAGGGTCCGCCCCGTAATTGCTACAAGGCTGGTTCCTTGATGCGGACTGGGGTTGCCGCATCCTTTCCCATTTCTCTTTTTCTTGACTCTCGCAGCTCTGTCAAATAGCATTCTCGCGCAGCATTTTGATCCCCTTTTATAACTCCTACTCCATTGTCAGTAGGGAATTTAATAGTGAGGCACCACGGGGCTAGGATAGCTTTGAATGCTGCGAGTGTTGGACGGCCAAGAAAAGCATTATAAGCAGAAAACTCATCGACAATCACAAATGTTTGCTTGCAGACCACTTTCCTTTCTGCTTCCCCAAGTTCTACAAGCAGATCGATGGTCCCAATTGGTTGCTTTGGCTCCCCAGTGAAGCCAGCGATCTTCTGTGATGAGGCTTGTACATCGATCATAGGGATTTTCATCTGGTCAAATGTCTTCTTGAAGAGGATATTACATGATGCTCCGCAGTCAATGAGGACTCTTCTGACAATGGCCGGTCCAATACCAGCCGAGATGACCAAGGGATCTAGAGTAGGAGCTTCAATACCTGTGGAATCTCTGGCTCTGAAAATAATATCATCGCTGAAAGTTTTCTGTTGTTTCAGGGGCGTAGTGTCTTCTAAAACAAAGACATCTTCTTCGGCTGGGGCATATTTCAAAGCCCTGGAATATCTCTCCATCTCACCCCAGCTATTGCCAGCTGGGTGAGGCCCTCCTGTAATGACATTGATAACGGGCCTTCCAGATTCATGTCCCGTAGCTTTCTCACCCGTCCTGGGCTGATGAACAGGAACCTGTTGCCCCTGACTTGACGATGCAGGATTGTTGCTATTCTTCTTCACAAATTGCTGCAGTTTGTTCTCTCTTAGCAACTCTTCAATCAGATTTTTCAACTGACGGCATTCATCAGTTTCATGACCGGGTTGATTGTGGAAGCGGCAGAATTTCCCACTCTGTATGGCTTTTTTCCCGGTCCTCAAAGGGTTAGGTTTAGGGAAATCGACGGAATCTTTAGTGGCAAGGTAGATGTGCTCCGGCGTATGTGATAATGGAGTATATTCTGATGGCTTGAAGGATCGGGGCTTCTTCAGATTACCCTGTTTCTTCCCATTATTATTCTCCCTTTTTTGCCCCACCGATTCATTCTTGCGTGGAGCGACGGTGTTGTCTTCTGCTTTCTCCAACACTGTCTTTACTGGCAAAGGACGACTTTCTAAGCGAATGAATTCATCTGCTTTTTTGCAGAACTTTTCGAGGGAGGTTGGCTCTTTCATATTCAACCATTTCCCAAATTCGCTTGACTTATCAATAGCTCTCATCAGATAAGTCAATATCATTCGTGGTTCAGCATTGTCCACCTCGGCCAGCGCTATATTAAAGCGGTTCAAGAAAGATCTGATAGATTCACCAGGATTCTGCTCTAAACTTGACAGTGGCATGATGTCCTTGGCCTTCGAAGCATATAGTCTAAACTGCTCCTTGAATTTTCTGGTCAAGTCTGAAAACTGATCAATAGATCGGACTGGCAACTTGGTGAACCATAGTAGAGCCACACCTTCCAGGTATACGGGGAAATATCGGCACTTTATTTCGTCCGAGGCTCTGGCACCTGTCATGTGCCAATCATATTTATACAAGAATTCATTCGGGTCACTTGTCCCTTTATAAGCTGGGATAGTCGGAGGTACAAACTTCCTTGGAAATTCTGCCTTTAAGATTCTTTCAGTAAACGGAGTTTTGCTTGGGGCGAAACCCCATTCCTTCTCATCTTCAACCCTTTGCATACTTTCTTTCATGATCTGCCGGACCATTCCAGAAAGATATTCCTCATCATGCCGAATTCTAGATCCACCGGCCTCAAGTACTGCCTGCTCCAAGGGACTAGTAGCCCTTTCAGGAGCATTCCTTTCATTAACATCATGAACGTTGCCAGCATAGTTCCTTTCATTACCAGCCGGTTGATTGTTTGCCCCAAGTAAGTCGTTCAACTTATTCAGAATCAGAGCATTCTGGGCACTTTGAGCCTCTAATTGTGCATTTTGGGCGTTTATCTGCTGGTTTAGCCCTAGAATCACAGCATCCAACTCCGCTTTCGTAACTCCAACAGATGGAGTGGGTTGATTAGGCACAGGGGAAGCGGAGGTTCCCTCTTGAATGTTTCCAGATCTGACAGATCTACTTTTCCTTCCAGGAGCCATAATCTCAGATAGACTTCTGGTTTTTAAAGAAATTCTTTCTACAAATCCTTGCGAAGCAATGATGACAGTTTTCCTGAGTTCAATTCTCAGTGAAAGCACCAAAAATGTTAACGCTAAAATGTGAACGCTAACACCCCGGTGTGTGAAGTGTAGTTGTGAAAGCACCACCCGATAGATCGGGAAAGAATTACAAGCAAGTAATAGCAGAAAAGCAGTAAACAACAACAATTTTATAGTGGTTCGGCTTAAGGGTATAGCCTACGTCCACTCTAAGTACTTTTATTAATAATCCCGTTACAAGCTGATACAATTCTTCTCAAGTACAATATACTTCAAGTTACAAGTGATTTGGAAGAAGTCTTAAGCTTCAATGTCGATTAAAGTCCTTAAATTCATGTTGAAGATGTGTGGTTTCTTCGTGAATTTCTTTGATGTATTCCTCTAATCTTGAAAGCTCTAAGTGTTGATGAAGTTCTCAATGCAGCAAGGTAACGGTGTATGAAGAGAATGTGCCAAAAGTCCTTTGAATGTTGGAGGTGGCTATGTATTTATAGGCAAGCTTGGACATGAATTCTGCGCATAAGTCCTGAGTCGTGACCGACTCAAGCTAAGTCGTCCCCGAGTCAGGCTAAGTCGTGGTTGACTTATAAAACCAACCTTTCCCCTCTTCATGGCTTATTCCTCTGCTGGATTTCATGACAAGTCTTGAGTCGTGTCCGAGTCAATTTTCCTAGGCATTGTGGCGATGGGTTACGACTCAACGATTTTGAGTCGTGGACGAGTCATGGTGAGTCGCCCCATGTTAACTCAAGGCCGAACTGCTGGCTTGGTCCCAAGAGATAAGTCATTCTCGAGTCAACTTATCATAACTCCTCTCATATTAGCATGTGTCGTACTCGACTTATCATAAGTCGTAGGTATCCATAAGTCATGACATTCCTTAGGTCGTTCCTTAGGATGAGTCGCGAACCTGTTGAGTCGTTGAACCATGAGTCGTTGAGTCATGAGTCGCTGAGTCATGAGTCGCTGAGTCATGAGTCGCTGAGTCAGAAACTTCCATAAGTCGCACAACAGTTGAGTCGGAGACTAGCTGAGCCGATCTTTGATGAGTCAGACCTAGATCATATGAGTCGGTGAGTTCCTTCTTCGGTCATTGAGTCGTACGCGAGTTAATTGTACTTGGCTTTCTGATTTGCACACTTGAACCGCTAACGACTCATGGTGAGTCGTAAATCTTCTGAGTCGCTTAATGCTTTATCTGATGAGTCGGCCCAAGCTTCAGTGGGGTTAACAGTGGATATATCTTTTTTAAAAGCTATAATAATTAACTTATCAAAATAAGTCGATTTCGAATTTATAAAACAATGTTTATAAATTCCATTTATATTTTATAACAACTTCAACTTATAAAATCACTTTATTGACAAATTCTATCCATATTTCTTTTACACGCCAAAATCCAAATTTTAAGCAAACTACTTATAATTCTCTATTTACAGATTCATTCATTTTATAACTTCACAAATCGTAGATTCTATTCTTTTATAAAATCCATTAATAACATCATTTTAAAACGTCTTTAAAACTCTTTTATAATTCCATCACTTTGATTTATAAAAATCCAACTTTTATATCTTCTATTCAAAGCTTTTATAATAAATTCAAAAATCACCAATTAAATTATTTTATAAAATAATCAACTTCATATTTTCGAAAATCACCTTTCAACTATATTTCTCATAACATCATAATTTTTAATATAAACTTTCAACCTGAATTTTCAGCAAACAAATATTTATTTATTTTCGGTATCCAACGATACCAAAATTATATTCGGCTAAATTTTAGCCTTCAACAATTTCAATCACAAAGAAAATCACATAGAGATTATAAATAATCAACATACAACATTGAAACAAATTCAATTATTTGAGGAATCCAGTTGGATCCCTCCAATCTGTTTCCTTGCATCCACAGATGTTTGCACAATACCAATCCCGTTTCAAGACGGAATATCGCGGTACATGGGTTTGTATAAAATATTATCCATTATGTGGCGGAATAGGGTCTCATTCGTTATATAATGCACGAAAATCAACTCCAAGTACATATATAATACCAGTTCCATTTCAAGGTGGAACATCGCGGTATATGGGTTTAATAAATAACATCCGCTTAATAGTGGCATATAAGATCTATTTCAATACAACAGATAGCAATTTATTATTCAATCACACAATCAAGCAATTTTAAATTTAACTATTTGAAATTTAAATCGAAACAAATTCGATTGAATGATAAATTCTCACCTTGCTTCCAATACAGTTGTAGTGTTCTATTTTGAATAAAATTAAACACGCGTTTAATTTTACCCAAAATTATCACTAGCACCAATTGATTACAATCCAGCTCCATTGTGTAGTATTCGTCAATACGAACCCGACAGAACTCGTTTCGTCCAAAACGGACCTCGTATGAACGAGTTACAGAGTTTTAAAGGTCGAACGAATTTAAAATATATCGATTTACAATTTTTTCATTTATTTTATGACCTTTAATCCGTCATAGTCGTTTTGTTTCAATCCCTAGAATCTCGGTCGCACTACATTTCTTCCCCCTCTTCCAACTTCGAACGGGATATAACCCATACGGCCGCCCCTTTCCATAAATTTTCACGATCTCCCACGATCGATTTCAGGTCGACCGAGCACCTTCATTCGAAAGGCCATGACCACCACCCCCATTACCAAAAACGCCGATGAACTCGGTCGTGGAATGCCCCTAGAAATTTCGTTCGAACATGGTGACTTTGAGCGTCGATTGCCATTGACCTGTTGCCCCGATTTCGATCGTAGCCGTTGAAGTTGGAGATCTCGTTGTGCTTAACATTTCCCTAGTTGGAGGATTTTCATGATTGTCAACAGATTGGAAGAAAATTGAAGAGGAAGTACCAAGCATTACTGGCCATTGGAAATGAAAATCGCGGCAGAAGCTTAGAAACTAGGGTTAGGGTTTTGGTTAAAAAATGAAATATGGAGGCCTTTTATAGAAAATATTCGCGCACTATTCACCCAAATTTTCCCGAACTCCAAACAAAGCATGCCGCTAGGAGTTTATAATGTTTTACCCCTATTCCGAACGCAATGGAATATGTATCGGGAGCCAATTCGATCGTATTTGGAGGATAGGTTTTCAAACCGACTATTTAAATTTAAAATTCACTTAAACCAATTTCTACGCGTTTTAGCTTGCCTCGGACAAATCGTAAATCCGATTCACACGAAATTTGAAATCTTACAATAAGTTTACATTACAGATCCAATGAAACTAGTTTCATCGAAATCCGAGACTGTTTGAAAAATGACTATTTTTACTCGTCAATTAAATATTAAAATATTAAATTTCCACAAATTAACTTTTAATTCAATTTTAAAAGCTCTATAAATCATTCTAACTCCTATATGATTTTATACAACTTTACAAATAAATTTTAATCACATTAAACACAATTTTCAATTATTTCTTTAATTTCAAATATTAAATTATCGATTTGAATTCCAATTAAATCTAGATATTCGAAATGTGAGTTATTCCTCTTACAAATTTTACTTGTTAATATTTAAAATCAATTAAATATACGAATTACAATTGATAAAAATTCTAGGTCGTTACATAATTTGTACTTTAGGGTTTTAAAGTAAAATATTTTAAATCATTTAAGTTAGGAATGATTTAAACTTATATTTTCAAAAAGTTATTTTAAATAAAATTTAAAGAAGTAATTAATGAGGTAATTAAATGTTTTACCCTATTAACTTAATTTAAAAGTTAAGTAATTTATATTGTTAATGATGATTAGTAATTAATGATTTATAATTACATAATAATTAATTCATAATTAATTAAATGATAATTAACTATTAGTTAATTGATTAAGGTAATTAATTAAGGAATAAATAATTAATTAACAAAGGTAATTAAGATTGAATTAATTAATAATTAAGGGTTTAATTAATTAATAATTAAGGGTTGAATTAATTAATAATTAATATTTAATTAATTAATAATTAAGGATTAATAAATTTAAAATTATGGATAATTCATCATTATTTGAAGTTAATTAATGAAAAATAATTATGTGATTAATTGGTTATAATCACGTTGTTAATTCATCTCATTGTTAGATGACTGATTATTATTGAAAAGCTTGGAGCTGTTTGATATTCCTATTTGTGATTGTGATACTTTGTGATGTAAATTTCTTTGTGCTGAACTTTGATTTGTGATTTGTTTCTGTGTGAATATGAAAAACCATTAGCCCGTAAAACGGCAATAGAATTTAGATGTGACAGGGAGTCAGATTCCACTTGGCTATCCGAAACCCACATCGAACCATGAATGTCAATCATTGTGATTTATATATCCATGTGTTTTTAAATTGAGCACTCACTATTCGATTTCAGCCGGGAAAGGAATTTTGTGTCATATAACCCATTCCGAATATATGATACGATGAAATGGAAAGCATTTGAAGACGGTGGTAATGACCGAGTGTCTTGGAGAACGATAGGATAACCTATTAAATGAATCTGCATTGAGTTGCTTCAGTATAGAGATCTCCATGTGTGATGGGGAGTCCGATCGGGATTGTGGATGCCTGGATTGCAAGGACTACTTTGGAAGTGCCTTCAGTTCTGTTCGAACCCGAAATAGACTTGTGTGGTTGTATGGCTGACATTACATTTTGAGATATAAAGCTGATTTCTTTCAAATACATTTCTCTGGGTGGCGGAGAATTTATTCTCTTATCTTAACACCCTTCTCTGAGACATACGAGCTCAGAGGTTATGTAGTTAAAGGTTATTAATGATATACTCTCAATCATGTAGTGTAGCATGCTGAGTGCTGCTGATCATTTGTTGATCGAAGCATGGCTTTTGTGAAAAGCGTAGCTTTGTTGACGAGACTTCGTCGAAGATCACAACCCGATAATGGTCGAAACAGGAATGTTGCGGCAAGGTTTTTAGCGGTCGCACTACTAGGGTATGTCGATTTAGTTCTGGATAAGAGGTGATATCATGGTGTGGAGCCCAGATATTTATTTGTGTAGTTGTTTCTATTTATTGGTGAATCCCACGATAAACATCGGTAACGACTGGGGATGTCTTACTTGTAGGTGTTACCTAGTTACAGAGGTGACCCGGCCTTGGTTGTTAGGGAACCAAATTGGTTCTTGGGGGCATCCCTCTGGAGGCGTTCCATTTTTTAAGGAAGTTCCTTAGCCTGACCATTTGTTGGAAATCCAAAGAAACAATACGAGCCCTGTACGGTTTTATTTGTATAACCTGCCATGCAGCGTGGCGGTAGCCTGCTACAAAACATGGTAGCTATAGTAGGCATATGATGAAATGTGGTATGCTGGCTAAGATTGATATTATACTTTTGAAATGATTTTCTACACTTTGCACTAGTAATAATATCAAATAATTTTCTCGTATCAAGCATGTTCGACTATCATAAGAAGAAATCTCCTCCGATTCTGCGATTGCAATGTCTAAGTAGCGGGAGGTCGTATGGTATTTTCATTTCGCAAAGGCATATCAAGTTTCTTTTGTAAAACTATTTTTGTACAAACAACTGTTTTTGTTTACTCATACCAGTCCAAGGACTGACCGGGAGTTTATTGTTCCCTTCCTAAACTCTGGGTGCCCATAATTTCGACATGGGCAGCCTAGAATCAGGTTATCCGTGTTTGGGAGTAGCTTGGAATCTTTTAAAGTCTTTTGAATGCTATCGGATTTTGGAAGCTTTTGGTCTTGGAAACCATTTGGTGTGTTTGGAGTTCTTGGAGGATCTTCTCAAAGTCTAAGTATGTTGGAACTCTCTTGAAGTTGAGACACATTTATTATCGTTTTGTTGTTGTATCATGTATAAACTCTTATGATTGTAATACAAATATTGCGTTGGTGTTGTATCTGTGATGTTGATAAATGATATTCATTTTTTTCCGCTGTCTATATTCATCTAATGTTGTTATAAGCTTCATTCGAACTGAAGTTCGACGTTTGAATCTCCGGCAACCGAATACAAGTGAGGTATTTGATGTCAATTTTCGAACGCTGGATTTCGAGTTGTGACATATTCCTTGGATCGAATCTGTTTTTGAAATCGATAAATTTGGAATAGTTTATTTAGGAAACTGAATTGAATTGAAATTTGTGATTTGTGATTTGGTTAAATATAAAATGTAGAAATTCGAGATGTGATGGATTTGATTTGTGAAATTGAAGAAGCTATTTTGTTAAGTATTTAAATATTTAAACCATTTAAGTGGTGGAAGTCATGTTTCAAAATTATGAGTTTGAAGGTTTAAAATTTGAAAGTGTTATTTTTAAGTGTTTAATGTTGAATGTTATAACTTTGAAAGTGCTATGATTTTAGAAAAAGGGTAATATTTGGAATAAAAATGATGATATATTATTAAAATGATTTCATATTGATTTGATTTTAAAAATGGAAAGGATATCATATTTATATGGTTTTGAAATGGATATTATATTCTGGTTTTGAAGTATAAATTATTTGGAAATGACAGCGATGTTATAATAACTTTTGGTTGTTTAAGAGACCGGGATCGGAAGTTGTCATACTCTCTGCCAACTTTGAGAACTTCTTTAACAACCATGTACGCGGTGGAGATTCTAGAATGAAGTAGGATGGTGGCGGCATTCCTTTGAGGTATATATGTGGACCTGACTCCCGTGAGTTGGCATAAATTGGCTAAAACAGGAGCGATTCCGGGCCAGTGAGGTAGCTCCTCTTATCGGAAACACTCCTTCGATGCCATTCCATTATTTTCTGACTTTGAGATTGATTCGGTGGCCACTTTTGATTTTTGATTTTGGGTGTGTGGCTCGAGGTGGGCGGTAGCTGCGCGTTATGCGTCACCACTAGTCTGGATATTAATTGGCATATCTACCCTAGCATTGCCTTGTGTGCCATGTCAGCGACCCAAGCACGCCTTGTATGATTTTAGATTTTTCCCGTAGCCCGTGGAGTATTTAGGGTAGTCTCCCGATCTGGAGATGCGCTAATACTGGATGGACTACTAGGACTATTACATTGTAAGGGCTATATGGGTAACCCCTTAATGCTATTAAAAAGTAAGTTTATTTTACTATAGACATTATTATAATAGCGAAATATTACTACATAGTAAACAGTTTAACGGATCCTTAGGAGATGTGAATCCTGAGCATCTCTTAAGTTACAGCACTCACGTTGGACACTGGATAGGAGATGTTAAATCCCGTAACCATCTCTGACGCCGTACCACTCCTTTTATTTGATGTTGATTTAACTTACATATAGTAGCGACCCTGACTCGACCTTCGAATATGGGCAGCGAATACGACACTCGTATGCGGTGCCAATTTTCGAAGGTCGAGTCAATTTCATTTTAAATTTAAGATTTAAAACGAATACAAATTTAACTTAAAAATGGTTTTTTAAAAAACAATTCAAAAACCTTTTTATCTCACAAGTTAAGGAAATATTCTTTTTTATAAAGAATTTTAAACCAAATTCATTTTTAAATTCAAATTAATTTAAAAATACATTTTAACAACAAATTTGCTTAAATCATTTCAAATTTTAAAAACTTTCATTTATTTCAAAAACACTTGTTAATTAATTACATAAATTAACGAATACGTATTTATTCATCACCAAAACAGTTTATTAACTTCAAAATTTAAACTTTGAACTTGGTTAAAATTTTGTCTAGTGATTTACTTTTAAACATGGAAATATTCGTTTGAAACTTATCCATTTTTTAAACTTTACTACTTGGCTAATACAGTTTGAATAAAGCCGAGTCCAAAAACTAAATCTCCGAGCTAACTTCAATTCTTCCCTAAGTTTCCCCCAAGCTCCCTCTTTCTTCTTCCTTTCCTTTCCCTTTTTCTTCAAATCGTTATTTTAGTTTAAAATTGAAAATCCTGTTATGCAGTTTCATGGAACTACCTGATTCAAGGCTTGAGTAATCACATCACCTACACGAGTTCTACTCAAGGAAACCTTCATCTAAATCCAACAACTATCCTGACACACATTGATACTTGTGCACATGCGCAAACGATCGCAGACGTTTCGTTCATCGTCTCGGGCGCCTTCAGATCACAACTGACTCACTTAAACGCTTCGACCACCCAAGTCAACGATTGATTAGGCATATCAAAATTCAACAATGTCTAGCACCTGGAACTAAAACACATCACCCAAAATCTTCCTCGAACCTACGTTTCCGACCACCGAGATGCGTGAGCCTCCGACCACAACCTCCCCAACTTCTCCGTTACCATCCCTTAGAGTTTCGAGCAACTCGACTTACCAGAGGCAACGCGGTTCACCAACATCCCGACCTCGGCATAAACTAGGGTTAAGACCTAGTTCGACCTACCGTAGTTGCAACAGTGACGTAGAAAAACTTCCACCATTTTTCCTGGCCTCGACCACTTCCCTACTACCTCCAGCCAAATTTTCGACTTGTCTAATCTATTTGATCACCGAAAATTTACAAAAGGGCAAATTCTATTCAACTTGAGAATACCCAACGATTACCAAACTATAAATCATGATATACATATCCAAAATTACGATTTTCTACCATGAATATAATCATGCAATTCAACCCTAAAATTTAATTTATAAATTTTCGACCAAAATATATTTTCTACGGTTAATTGGAAATTCTCGAGACAAATATTTATTAAAATTTCCTGAAATTATTTTTAAAAACAATGTTATATCTTCATATACATTTCATCTTCAAAGTTCTTAGCTTATAATTGATTTTATAAAGAGGATTAGAATTTTTTTCCTTTAAAATGGATTTAGTCTGTACTTAAACAGAAACAAATATACATAAGCATGTGTTTCGACATTATGTTCACAGACATGCCGGCATTTGACCACTTATACCAACATCTTCAAGCATTATCAAAAATCACAACAGATTTAAATAAGAATTGGTAATTAGCTCACCTTCTAAATAAAGACAAAGGCCTGGAATTTTTTGTAACAGAGGCTATTTGAACTTGTTGTTTGATTCATTTTCTTCTTAGGTTTCTCTGGAATCTGAATTTGCTTTGTAGATTTGAAGTTGTTTTGTTTTCCAGATCTGAACTTGCTTACTTGAATCCATTTCAGGTTTTGTGATTTTGTTTTGCTGGTTTTTGAGTTTCCATGTTGCACTTTTGAACACTAGAATTTGGTTTTGATTTCTTTTGAATTTTCTTTTCAGATTTTGGTTTTGAGATAGTCTTGTTTGAGATTTTCTTTTTGAATTGTTTTGAATATTTTAGGTTTGAAAAAATGTTTTATTTAATTCAAATTAAAACGTAAATGCCACTTGTTAAATTACTTGCAAATTAAATGAACACTTGTTGTCTCATAAGCTACATAGCTTACACATATAAGTTTATATTTTACTTATTTAACACTTGTTGAAATATAAACTTTGTATGTTTATATCCTTTTGTTAAATTTAATTACAAATTTTGTTTAAGTCTTTATTCAAATTAATTTATAGTTTAAACCCTTTCCATAAATTTGTTTACAATTTGTGTTTTTTAAACCTTGTTTTGTTTTCAATTTACAAATCATGTTTTTCATGTTTTCTTATTATACTTTTATATGTTAACTCCTATGGTCAACGACTCATTAAGCAAACGACTCATGTTGGGTGGCGACTCAATGGACAAGCGACTCAGTGAGTTATCAACCTAACGAGTTAAAAGATGCACGACTCAACGAGTCAAGAGGTTGGACGACTTAAGGGGTAAAATGACTTAACGGTTTAAGGGCTTAACAACCTAAAAAGTATAACGGCTTAGCGACTTAGCTGGTGGCACGACCTACGAATCAAGGAATGGACGACCTAACAGTTCAAAGAGGTTAAGGACTTGGCGACTTACGACATAGAGAAGTCTACGACTCAACGGTTTAGAAGAAAAGGGATGCTCCACGACCTAAGGCATCCATGGCTTAAGGTTCCTATGACTTAAGAGGGTATACAGTTTACGACTTAAGGAAGCTCACGACTCAAGGACAAGATGACTTAACAGTTCAAGAGAGAGCACGACTTAAGAAGGAAACAAGCTAACGACTTAGAGCTATCTGCGACTTACGACCTAGCATATGTCGTGAGCGACTTAAGCAAATGAGGTGCTGCTCCTTACTTAACACAGTGACCTCTTAACTCGTACGCAATTCAGGACTTGGGTTATTATCTGAAGGGAACAAGCTTATCAGTTAACTCGTATACGACTCACGACCTAGCCTGAGTCGTCCACGACCTAAAGCTACTGGGTGAAGGTACAATGCCGCATCAAAAGGACCAGCTGACTCATTTGTGACTTAGATGTTGACTCGTGGGCGACTTAGGACTTGTACAAATGAGCATTTGTGAGACCATGGGGCTAGGCCAGATAAGTCGGCCACGACTTATCTTAGACCGGTCATGACTTACGACCTAAAGCCGAACCACTATAAAAACTGTTGTTTTTTCTGCTTTCTCTGTGATTTCTCTACTTTTTTTCAGTTCCCGTGTTCACGGGTGGTGCTTTCTCTCAACTTCAATCTACACCGGGGTGTTAGCGTCTGATTTTTACGTTAACATTTTTGGTGCTTTCCCTGAGAAACCAGCTCAGGAAACATCCACTACTGCTCCGTGAAGGATTGTTGAAAGGATTTCTTTTAAAACCAGAAGTTTATTGGATATAATGGCTCCTGGGAGAAAACGAAGTTCTGTAAGATCCAGCAATGTTCAAGAGAATACTGCTACCTCTCCTCCTTTAAGTCAAGCAGCCCCAACTGTTGGAGTTACACGGGTAGAGTTGGACGCCGTAGTTTGGGATTGAATCAACAATTGAATGCTCATAATGCGTGGTTGGAAGCCCAAAATGCCCAGAATGCCCTGATCTTGAGTAAGTTGAATGATCTACTTGGGGCAAACCGTCAACCGGGTAATAATGATTGGAACCCTACTGTGGGAGTTCAGGATGTCGAAGGTAACATTTCTCAAAGAGCCGCAGACCTTATAGAAAGGACTCCTCTTCAAGCTGGAGGATCAGGGCCGCAGCCGACTCTCCGTGAATGATTGTCAAGGCAGAATTCAGAGAGAGTGGCTGATGTGTGCCCTCCAGAGCCTCTAAATGATGAATAGTATTTTTCGGGTATGGTTCGTCAAATCATGAAAGAAAGTATGCGAAGAGATGAAGACGAGAAAGAGTGGGGTTTTGCTCCAAGCAAAACTCCATTTACTGAAAGGATCTTAAAGGCGGAGTTCCCAAGGAAATTTGTTCCCCCTACTATTCCAGCTTACAAGGGGACGAGTGATCCTAACGAGTTTCTGTATAAATACGACTGGCATATGACAGTTGCCAGGGCGTCTGATGAAATTAAATGTCGATATTTCCCGGTATATCTGGAATGTGTGGCTCTATTGTGGTTTACGAAGCTGCCAGTCAGGTCCATTGATCAATTCTCCGATTTGACCAGGAAATTCAAGGAGCAATTTCGATTGTATGCTTCTAAAGCAAAGGATATAATGTCACTGTCAAGTCTAGAGAAAAATCCGGGAGAATCCATCAAGTCGTTTTTGAATCGTTTTAACATAGCATTGGCCGAGGTAGATAATGCTGAGCCACGAATGGTCCTAACATACTTGATGAGGGCGATTGAAAGTCAAGCGAATTTGGAAAGTGGTTGAAAATGAAAGAACCACACTCGCTCGACAAATTCTACAAGAAAGCGGATGAATTCATGCGCTTGGAGAGCCTCCAAACATCGGCTAAGGTAGTATCAGCAGAAGCCGGAAACAATGGTCCTCCTTCGAACAAGAAAGAACCTAACACTCAGAAAAGGGGAAATGATGGTGGAAAGAAACAGGGAGACGCTAAGAAAGGCCGTTCTTTCAATTTCACACCCTTGACCGACACCCCTGAAAACATCTTCTTTGCAACCAAAGATGATGTCAATTATCCGACACCACCTAAAATGAGAGTTGCGATTAAGATGGAAAAAGTGGAAGGTTCTGCCGGTTCCACAACCAGCCCGGCCATGACACCAACGAATGTCGTCAGTTGAAAGAGGTAATTTAACAACTCTTGAAGGAAAACAAACTCCAGCAGTATGTGAAAAGGAACAGAAATACCCCAGCTTCGTCAACTCAAGGACAACAAGTTCCCGTTCACCATCTTGCCTCAAGTGAGAAGCACGTAGAGCATGAATCGGAAAGAACTGTTATCAATATAATAACTGGAGGACCTCACCCAGCAGGCAAAAGCTGGGGCGAGATGGAAAGTTATGCACGGGCCTTGAGGCATGTACCAGCTGAAGAGAATGTTTTTGTTTTAGAGAATGATGTGCCTTTAAAGCAACAAAAGACTTCCACAGATGATATTGTGTTCAGTGCCAGTGATTCTTTGGGTATCGAGGCTCCGACCATAGATCCTTTGGTCATATCCGCTGGCATTGGGCCGGCAACTGTGAGAAGAGTTCTAGTTGATTGTGGAGCTTCATGCAACATCCTCTTCAAGAAGACCTTTGATCAAATGAAAATTCCAATGGTCGACGTTCAAGCTTCATCACTTAAGATTGCTAAGTTTGCTTGAGAACTCAAACAGCCGATTGGGACCATAGATTTGTTTGTAGAACTTGGAAAGGGACTGAGGAAGGTGGCTCGAAAGCAAACCTTTATAATTGTTGAAGAATTCTCCGCCTACAATGCCTTCTTAGGTCGACCGACTCTTGCTGCGTTCAAAGTTGTTCTTGCCCCATGGTGTCAGACTCTAAAATTCCCCACCGATAATGGAGTTGGCGTGATTAAGGGAGACCAAGATGCGGGGCGAGAATGTTACTTTGCAGAGTAGCGAGAATCAAGGAAAAGAGAAATGGGAAAAGGTGCGGCGGCTCCGGTCCGCATCAAAGAACCAACCTTGTAGCAATTACAGGGTGGACCCTGCACTGGCGAATGTAGTGGTGCACGAAGATAGATTGATCCAAGGAAAGCCAGTGCAGGGGAGAATAGGGTTGTACCGGTAGAGGTAATAGTGCCGGTGCCCGTTGACCCAAAGGACCCAAACAAAGTGCTTAATGTGGGTTCACAACTCAACACAACAGTTCAAAATGTTCTGATTTCATTTTTGAAGGCTAATTTGGATGTATTCGCTTGGACTCATGCTGACATGTGCGGAATATCCCCAGAGATTGCAATACACACTCTGAACATTGATCCAAAGTTTACACCTGTGAAATAGAAGAGAAGGACTCAGGGTCCTGAGAGGACAACAGCGTTAAAAGAAGAAGTGGATCGGCTCATGGAGAACGGTTTCATCAGAGAATCTACTTATCCAAATTGGGTGTCAAATCCAGTTCTGGTTAAAAAAGCTAACGGAAAGTGGAGAGTGTGCATTGACTTTTTAGATCTGAACAAATCCTGCCCCAAATACTGTTTCCACTGCCTAGGATCGATCAGTTGGTGGATAGGACGGCAGGACATGAATTGTTATCTTTTATGAATGCATACTCCGGATATAACCAGATTATGATGCATGAGCCAGTTCAAGAGGATACCAGCTTCATCACAGATGTTGGACTCTACTGCTACAAGGTCATGCCTTTTGGACTCAAGAATGCAGGGGCAACTTACCATAGGCTTGATAACGCCATGTTTAAACCACAGATTGGCAAGACAATGGAAGTTTATGTTGATGATATGCTAGTAAAGTCTAAGAAAGCGGTGGACCATATGGATCACTTGGCAGAGATGTTTGGAGTACTCCGCAAGTACAGAATGAAGCTTAATCCCCTGAAATGTTCATTTGGAGTGGAGTCCGGAAAGTTTTTGGGTTTCATTGTGAGCGCTAGGGGCATTGAAGCCAATCCAGCTCAGATCACTGCCCTGAGAGAGGTCAAGGCTCCTAGAACGAAGTAGGAATTGCAAAGTCTCAATGGAAAGGTTGCTGCCTTGAGTCGGTTCATTTCCAAAGCTACTGACAAATGCATTCCATTCTTTGATGCTCTGAAGAAAGGAAGAAAAAAACTTTGAGTGGACCCCTGAATGTCAGAAAGCATTTGATGAGTTGGTTCGTCATATGTAAGTGCCTCCGATACTTTCAAAGCCTGATAGTGATGAAGATCTCTTCATATATTTGGCAATTTCGTCTCATGCTCTCAGTGCAGTGTTGGTACGGGAAGACGCAAGGATTCAACGCCCAGTCTATTATATCAGCAAAAGATTCACTGGGGCAGAGATGAACTATTCAAGATTAGAAAAGCTTGCCTATTGTTTGTTGATCGCATCAAGAAAATTGAGGCCATATTTCCAAGCTCATCCCATCAAAGTCCTCACTGACAACCTCTAAAGCAAGTCCTATTCCGTCCTGAGACTTCGGGCCGTCTTTTGAAATGGAATATTGAACTCAGCGAATATGACATCACTTACCATCCCCGAAAAGCCATCAATGGACAAGCTTTGGTAGATTTCATTGTAGAATGTACGGATAAGGGTGATAGTGAGGAAGAAGTCACTGATAGCGTCCCAATCCAATGGGAATTGTATGTCGATGGCGCAAGGAATGATTACTGTTCTGGAGCAGGGGTTGTTCTTGAAACCCCAGAAGGGCGATCGTTATGTTATGCGTTGAGACTAGAATTCCCTTTGACAAACAATGAAGCTGAATATGAAGCCCTCATCGCTGGTTTAAGGATTGCTAAAGAACTAAAGATCAAGGCATTGCAGATCTTCCGTGACTCTCAACTTATTGTTTGCGAAGTCAAGAAGGAATTTCAAGCTAAAGGAGGGAATCTACCCGTCTATTTATCAAAAGCCTGGGAGCTCCTTCAAGATTTTGACCGTTATTCAATAAACCATATACCCCGTGAAGAGAACATGAAGGCGGATTCTCTCGCAAAGTATTCAAGTACTGGTGAAGCTCAACTATTGGGATTAGTTCCCGTCGAAGTCTTGTCAGCTCCAAGCACAGATGAAATGGATGTTGATTGGATTATGAATGCATCCCAAGAACAAGAATCATGGATGACTCCGATACTTGAATATCTACTCAATGGTTCTTTGCCAAAAAGTTCAAAAGAACGACAGAAGCTGATGAGGAAAGCCTCTAGATATATAGTTCAACATGGTCGTTTGTACAGACGGGGATTTTCAATGCCATTACTCCGATGTGTGACAAAGGAAGAAGCTAAGACAATTCTAACTGAAGTACACGGAGGGGAACGTGGGGATCATACAGGTGGTCAAACTTTAGCAAAGAAAATCCTCCATTATGGATACTTTTGGTGAGAAATTAATCAGGATGCTACCGACAATTCCCGAAAGTGCGATAAATGCCAAAGATTTGCTAAGATCCCCAGAGCCCCTTCCAATGAGCTAACACAAATGGGCAGTCAATGGCCGTTTGCCATTTGGGGAATAGATCTCATTGGGCCTTTTGCCGATTGCCAAATCGGGAATTAAATATGTTATCGTTGTTGTTGATTACTTCACTAAATGGGCTGAAGCCGAACCATTGGCTACTATTACCTCTAAGAAAATGATAAGTTTTGTGACTAAAAATATCATTTGCAGGTATGGTGTGCCTCAGAAGATAATCACAGACAATGGTACTCAGTTTTAAAGTGAGGAGTTCCAAGATTTCTGCAAACGATTCAAGATCCGAAAAAGTTTCTCAACAGTAGCTCATCCGCAGGCAAACGGGCAAGTGGAAGCAGTAAACAAAATCATCAAATCAACCATCAAAAAGCAGCTGGAAAAAGAAAAAGTTGGTTGCGTCGATAAGTACCACTTGCACTATGGGCATACAGGACCACTCACAAAACTGCGACTGGGCATACTCCATTTTCATTGGCATACGGATCAGAAGCGATGATTCCGGTGGAAATTGAAGTCCCCTCACATAGAAGGATCCATTTTGATCAAAATGACAATTAAAAATTGCAATTGGAAGAACTTGACCTCCTCGATGAAAGAAGAGAAGAGGCTAGACTTAGAATTGCAGCTCACCAGCAAAGAATAGCCAGGCACTTCAATTCCAAAGTTCGTCAGCGCAGCTTTGAAGTTGGGGACTTAGTCCTGAAGAGAATTATGACAGCCATAGGTGTGTTTGGGCCAAACTGGGAAGGGCCATATGTTATAGGCGCGAAACTCCTTGATGGCACATTCAAACTCACAACTGTCGAAGGAGAACCAATCCCAAGAGCTTGGAACA
Organism: Allium cepa; assembly: GCA_030765085.1. NCBI lineage: Eukaryota > Viridiplantae > Streptophyta > Magnoliopsida > Asparagales > Amaryllidaceae > Allium > Allium cepa. The sequence continues at coordinate 945,765,481 of CM060943.1, read as the reverse complement.
GCAATCATTTGCGTCCCTATTTTACTTGAAAGCTTTGCTAAAATGTTGTAAAAGAATTATGAATATATGATTCTTGTATTGAAAGAAATTGTAAAGCAAGTGAATAATGAAAAGCTATAAAGTGGATGTAGGCCTAGCTTTTGGCCGAACCACTATAAATCTTGTGTTCTCTACTATTATAAACTGCTTTGTTTTATTTCGACATATAAAATACGGTAATTGTGTCACTAAAAATATCGATTTAATAGTGCAGGCCATAAAAGCAAAGCTTACCCATCGCAAGACCAAGCGATCTCCGACATCACTCAGCAAGCAAACACTAAGCCATTCAAAATTTCCATACTCAAATCCAACAAAAGAAGTGCTTCGAACAAAAGTTAGCAATGTGGATGGAAGTGGACCATTTCTAACTAAGTGCAAATGTTTCAACAAACAAACAACCAGTTAAATAGCCTGTGTCTACCACCACCAACTCGCTTAACTATGAAGTATGTTTCTTTGGATAAGGGAAATTATTGGCAACTAAAAAGGGATGACACTTGCAAAAAACAACGGGGGTCGCCAACATGAATAGATGGCAAGGAGACATGGGCGAGCAAGCATCAAACAGCAAAAGACCTCTTCGGAGGCACAAGCCCTCTTCAGAGGCACAACTCTTCGGAGGATAAAGACCTCGAGCGGGCCTAGCCAGAAAAAGAGAGATCTTTCTCGATACAAAGTTGCGGACTGATCGGTCGATACACTCCCGTGAATCCGTCCAACCGAGAGAAAGAAACTCCAAACTTCCGGACAAAAGCCCTATTCAGAGGCACATGTTTCACCGAGATTGAAGTAAAACTTCCAAGTGTTGAAATGTGAAAAGCCCTCTTCGGAGGCCCATTTCACCACAGTTGAAATGCAAAAAGACCTCGAGCGGGCTAAACCAGAAAAAGAGAGATCTTTCTCGATACAAAGTTGCGGACTGATCGGTCGATACACTCCCGTGAATCCGTCCAACCGAGAGAAAGAAACTCCAAACTTCCAGGCAGTAACCCTACTCAGAGGCACACATTTCACCATGATCGGTGATACACTCCCGTGAGACGAAATGTGAAAACCCTCTTCGGAGGCCCGCTTCCCAGCGAACAGGGAAAAATAAAAGCCTCTTCCAAGGGGCAGAAACAAAAGACCTCTTCCCAGAGGCGCAATAAAACAAAAAGACCCCTTCCCAGGGGCACAATCAAACAAAAAACCTCTTCCCAGAGGTGCAATCAAGCAGAAAGACCTCTTCGGAGGCACACATTTCACCGAGATTGAAATAAAACTTCCAAGTGTTGAAACGTGGAAAGCCCTCCTTGGAGGCACAACTCTTCGGAGGCACACATTTCATCGAGATTGAAATAAAGCTTCAAGTGTTGAAACGTGAAACAGCCCTCCTCAGAGGTACAACTTTCCAAAGAAGCATTTCGTCAGAAATGCAAAGCAAAGATCAAAAGCCCTCCACCGAGGCGTAATTTAAAAAAAGATTGGTTCTTCTATTCTTGAAAATACTCTTCCTCAAAAAGAAGTTAAAGTGCCCTTCAGAGGCCCGCTTTACCACATAGGAGAATTCACTTGGTAAAAATGTGTGAGAGCACAAAAGAAAAAGTGATATCTTCGAAGGATGAAGCGTAGGAACTCATATGGAGTGTGCTGTACTCTATTTTGAGCAGAATAGTATTCCTTCAAGTATGGAATAGTTATTCTCCAGAAAATAAGAGTACAAGTCCCCTCAAAGTATAAAATATTGCAACGAACTTATGGTATAGGGGCAACAAGGTATAGCTACATTGGTAAAAATTACGCTCGAACGACATACCACAAGCTCACTGCAATATCATATAAAGAAACTTGTACGAAAGTGAATAGTAAATGCATTCTCAGATACAGACAGAAGTTTGTACAAACAAAAAGAATTATTTTATTCAACACTGTCAAAATTTTGTACAGGTACAGGTTTCAAAATAAAAAGAAAAAGAAAAGAGGAGGCCGGTACCCGCACAATCTCCAGCCAGTATAAGCAAAAAGAAAAAGTAAAGATAAATCGAAGCAGGACCCCTTACTTCTTCTTGCCACCACCCTTAGAGCCTTCACCTGACCTGATAGGCAGCTTTTCAGGACGGCTTGGGAGAGTCGGGGTTGAAGGAGAAAGGGTTACTACCGGATCAACTTTCGTTTCCTCTTCAGAAACAAGAATGCCTTTCCTTCTCTTCTTGGAAGTGGCATGCTTCCTCCTTCTCCTTGAAGAAGACTCACTTTTCGGAGTAACAAGAGCAGATAATTTTATGTTATCAGAAGTGGTTCGCTCCGGAGACTCATTGCCTTCTCCAAGCCCTTCTCCCCCATGTTCTTGAGAAGCAATAGGATCATCTAAGCCGTGAAGAGCTTCTATTTGCTCCTCTTGTAACCCGGGTTGAGAGGCGGACGGAGGAGTGACCTGGAGAACCGAAGGAGGTATAATTGGAGGAGGGGAAGTTTGAACAATGCTCGATGCTTTCTCTATAGAAGAAAAGAAGTTAAAGTCAGTAAAGAGAGGAGATAAAGGCTTAGGTTCAGGAAATAGTCGAGAAGCTCATCGAACTCATAAGAAGCAAATGAGCAGTCTACTTGGGCAAGAATAACAGTAGAGTTACCTGGAGAAGTCGGCTTCCTGATATCAACCTCATAAGCCTGTTCTTCGGCGCTCTCTTCACCTTCATCTCCACCCTATGTACTTGTAATCTCAGTTGTAACTTTGACCAGGGATGGAGAATGAGAACTGGAGCCAATAATGTCGATTTCGGCCGAAGGATAAGGCTGGACTTGAATAGTTGAAGTAGTTTTTCCTAACCGTTTCCCTTCTGCCATTTCAGCTCTTAATTTTGCAAGTTGTTCTTTTTCCTTGGAAAGAGCAGCGCGAGCATCTTCATCCAAGTAATGCTCCTCAAGAGCTGACTCGGCATAGCCAGCACCTTTACCGCCAAGCATGTCAAGTGCAGCCTCCCACACTTCAGCCAGTGTAACTTCATATTTTGGGCCTAGAAAGGCGAGACTACCGTGCCCCAAGATGCTGTGCAGGTAAAAGTCGAACAGTGTCGAGCTGATGTTGGTCTTCGTTGCTTCATGAGATTCTTCAGCTGCAATTTTACCGGCAACGGCCTCATCACGCTCTCTTTCAGTCTTGGAAAGTTCAAGCTTTAGCATTTAAATTTCCGCCTCCTGAGAGTTGACTTTCTCCCGTAACTCTGTAACCTCAGCACGATACCTTCCCGTTGTTTTCTGCTCAGCTTCAAGTTGTGTCTTGGCATGTCGCTGAGCGGCGTGAGCATCGCGAACTTGCTTTTGAAGTACTTCTTTTTGAGTATATGAAGTAGAAGAAGTTGCAAGCTCTTGTTTATGTTCCTCAACTTTCGCTTCAAGCTCTTCATTGTAAGTAGTGATTCTCCTCATTTCGATATCATGCTGCTCAAGAACCATCTGCCATTCGGCCTTATCATTCTCCATAGTAAGCATGGCCTCTATATTCGCACGGTTGACCCTTTGAAGCTCGTCAACAAGCTTTTGCCAATTCGACATCCTTTCAATGTCAAGCCTGACGGCATCGAGATTTCGCAGCATGGCAGGCTTGTCGATAGGGACCAAGTCAAGATCGAACCGCACTCCCTTCAGGCACCAGTGCGGGAACCGGCTTTGCAGAGTAGTCGGGCCTGATCCAACTTGGAATTTAGGCCTGCTGATTATTGTCCGAATGTCTGTCTTCCCGAGAGCAGGAGAGCCAGAAGGAATGTCAAGTCAGACGGGGGCAGTGACCTTTTCAAGAGTTGTAGAAGCATGCTTTTCACCGTGCCGGGCACTCTTGCTTGGGTCCTCAACTATGTGGCTTTTTCCTCGATCATCATGCGACTTTCTCTTGTGAGAATCGTCACCTCTCTAGGAAGAATCATGGTGCTCCTCCCTTTCTTTTCTCTCATAACGCTCTTCTTGAGCCCTCCTCTCCTGAGCTTTTCGGGCGGCTCTCTCTTCATCGGTTTCTCTGTGAACAGGAAGGTAGCGCCTATAATCATATTGACTACGCCTCCGGTAGCGCTGAAAGTCGTCATAGTAAGAGCCGCAGCGTCCCATTGGAGAATCTAAAAAAAAAGACAAGTCTTAAAAGTCTTCAGAGAAAATAAGTGTAACTGTAGAATCTTCAAAGTACAAAGAATTGGGTGTATGAAAATGCCGAAAGATTCTAAGTGTGTGTGATGTGCAAACTACGTGCATCAAACTACGAACCACTCTTCGATTGCGGAGTAGTCGTGGGGATAGTAGTTAACGTCAACTCTTGGGTCGACGGAGCTTGTTGCAAAGAAGAGGTCGCTTCAACTACTGAAGACGAAACCCTTGTAGTGACAGGGTCGTCTTTAAAGATCTCCTGTGAGGTGGCGAAGAGATCGCTCGACCCTTCGAAAGTGTCATCCCCGCTCTGCCTGACAGGGCTTGTTTTCCCGGCTTCTTCACCAGACTTCTGTGAACGTTGGGGAGATCCCTGAATCTCTTCTTCCTCAATGACTGGGGAAAGTGCGGATTTGCCAAACGAACCCGCAACATCAACAGTAGTAGAGCACTTCACCAGAGAAGCCACGGAGGCAGGTTCTTTTGGTATGGGTTCGTCAGAAAAAACTGGGGCATCTAACGCTTTAGGTGGGGAGTCTGGAACCTCATGGGGGTGTGTGGAGCGACAAGGGTGAAGATGTCCGAAATGGTGAAGGAATTCGTCGTTCAACAAAAATTTCATATCTCGTTCTTCAACCGGTACAGCTACAAGCCTCTCCAAAGTTGGCTTGTGGCTGGAATCTCTAGAAGAAGGGGGAAGCGCTGAAGTGAAAAATGAAGTTAACACTTGGTAATTCGGAGTTCACAAAACTCAAAGTAAAGAAGGGGTAGAGGTAAATGATCTTACTTCCTTCCCTCCACACAGCATAAAACCCCGGGGGGCAGCGGACATAGAAGAATTGAGTTAAGAACCCATAGGCAGTGTCAGGGAGGCCAACGATCAATTTACGATTTCGGGCGCTTCTCACGACGGTGATAGAAGGATGATCCTTAGTCCTAGTAAAGGAGCATAGGAAGCAAATCTCGTCAAAGATTGGAAGTCGGTCAAATGTTCTCCTAAATAGCACGCACAACCCCATCAGAATGGCATAGCCATTGGGGTGTAGCTGGAATGGGGAGTTAGCTAGTCGAAGAAGAAGATTATGGAGAAAGTTGTTGAAAGGTGGAATGGCCCCGCTTAGGCACACTTGTCGGTTAACCGCTACAAAGCCAGTAGGCGCCACATCAGCAGTGTCACTTTTCTCAGGAAGAATGGCGTCTGCTTCAGCAATGCCAAAGTGACCGCACAACTGACGAAAAGCTTTGTACGATAAGGTGGTAGGGGCTCTTTCTGGAGGGTTGACTAATGGAGCTGGAATAAGAGTGGCCTCTCCAGCCTGGGCTGTTATATCTTCTTGCTGAGAAGTCATTCTACACAAGCATCTGGATATTCAAATATGAAGGTGCACGTTTCCTAAAATGAGTGAAGTGTTGTGTAAAATCAACAAAGCAATAAGCGAATAAAACTGGAATGAAAACTAGCAAGCATTTGTCAGTTATGAAGTCTAGGGTTCGTTGTTTTAAAATATGAAAGAGAAATGTAGATGAAAACAAATCAGTTCAAGATAGCAATGCTTTGCATTAATATTTCACTTTAGTTGATTGGTTCACAACATTTCATACAGTATGTTTAAGTTGATTACTCTATGTTAACTAATCTGCCATTTGATGTGGGCAGTCAGTGGCAGTATATTCGTCCCAATTTTCTGTAAATGATGTATTGAACAGATTGCTAGCTTGCAAGTCAAAAGTGATCTGTGAAAAAATGCAGCAAAGTTAAACAGTTCAAAGTTCAAGCAGTTTATCCTGGCAACTCAAATTGGAAATACAATCAAGTTCTATCAACAACTCTAAGTTTTCAAATTTTTGTTCAGGACATTGAGTCACAGTCTAAAGTTCTCAAAGTCATGAGTCGTTCACAACCTAACAGGGTGGGACGGAATTGGCTTAGGCTAAAGGAAACAATTTGGCAAGTATAAGATCGTTCAAGTGATGAGTCGTCCACGGCCTAAAGGTTGAGTCGTCCACGACCTAAAAGATAAATCGTCCACGACATAAAAGGTTTCCTGCAAGTTAAGTCGTTGGCTCCTTAAATTTTAGGTCCTATAAGCCGCAAAGCGTGTTAAGGAGAGAAGGTTTCAGTTCAAAATAACGAGAAATTCTTTAAGCCTTAGCTCGGCCACGACTCAAAGCTTATGTCGTATCTAGTTAAGTCGAGAGGGATCACAGATCGTCCAAAATTATTGAGTCATGTCCAAGTCAGCACTTCGCTTCATCAACAAACCTCCCATCTAATCAATAACCCATCATCTTCCTAACTCCTAACCCGTTAACCCATGTAGGACAATATCGTCTCCTCTAAATTCGTGGATCAACTGAATCGAAATATGGTAACCCATCATCTTCTCCTTGCAAGTCATCTAAAAACTCAATCAAACCACTCCAAGCTTGTCAATAATCAATCATAACGTGACTCAAGATGAAGCCTGGTGTGCGGATTTGGATTAGCGTTGGAAAGTGGGAAGTCCATGTTCGAAAGGTAATGGTAATTGTGAAATTGAGCGAGCGATGAGTTTACTTACGTAGTGTGATGATGAAGGTGGCAGGAACTTGATTGGTGATGAGGTGAACTGATCAAATTCGTCTCTGAAAAGCTTCGAAGGTCGTTAATGGCGGAAGTAAACACGGATGCAAGTAGGTGAAGAAGAGGCGACCTAAGCCTTTTATATTTCGAGGCAATGAAATTTGAACCGGCACACGAGTTAAGATAAGTCGAAGCACACGACCTACGACTTAGGCGTGTACTTCGAGGGGCAAATGTTAACTCCTATGGTCAACGACTCAATAAGCAAACGACTCAAGTTGGGCGGCGACTCAATGGACAAGCGACTCGGTGAGTTATCAACCTAACGAGTTAAAAGATGGATGACTCAACGAGTCAAGAGGTTGGACGACTTAAGGGGTAAAACGACTTAACGGTTTAAGGGCTTAACAACCTAAAAAGTATAACGGCTTAGCGACTTAGCTGGTGGCACGACCTACGACTCAAGGAATGGACGACCTAACAGTTCAACGAGTTGAAGGACTTGGCGACTTACGACATAGAGAAGTCTACGACTCAACGGTTTAGAAGAAAAGGGATGCTCCATGACCTAAGGCATCCATGGCTTAAGGTTCCTACGACTTAAGAGGGTATACAGTTTACGACCTAAGGAAGCTCACGACTCAAGGACAAGTTGACTTAACAGTTCAAGAGAGAGCACGACTTAAGAAGGAAACGAGCTAACGACTTAGAGCTATCTACGACTTACGACCTAGCATATGTCGTGAGCGACTTAAGCAAATGAGGTGATGCTCCTTACTTAACACAGTGACATCTTAACTCGTACGCAATTCAGGACTTGGGTTATTATCAAAAGGGAACAAGCTTATTAGTTAACTCGTATACGACTCACGACCTAGCCTGAGTCGTCCACGACCTAAAGCTACGGGGTGAAGGTACAATGCCACATCAAAAGGACCGGCTAACTTATTTGCGACTTAGATGTTGACTCGTGGGTGACTTAGGACTTGTACAAATGAGCTTTTGTGAGACCACGGGGCTAGGCCAGATAAGTCGGCCTCGACTTACCTTAGACCGGTCACGACTTACGACCTAAAGGGGGGGATTTCTTTATAAATACCAACCCACCTCAAGCATGAAGGGGACTTTTTGGCCGACCTCTTTAAGCGCCGATACTCTGTTGAATTCTAGACTCACTCGACACTTCAAGCACAAAAGGCATCTCAACTAACTTCGAGAGGAAATCTAACGCAATCTACATGGATTTAAAGAATTCTTCTGCATCAAAGTTCTAGTTGTTTGTCTCATCGGAGTTGTAATTGAAGATTGTTGTAAAGTTGTAATCGATTCGGTAAAAAAGAGAATTAAAGTGGACGTAGGCTTACCCTAAGCCGAACCACTATAAAAACTGTTGCTTTTTCTGCTTTCTCTGTGATTTCTCAATTTTTTTCAGTTCCCGTGTTCACGGGTGGTGCTTTCGCTCAACTTCAATCTACACCGGGGTGTTAGCATCTGATTTTTACGTTAACATTATGTATTTCCAACTTAGTTCATTTTAATATTTTACATATGTATGTTTTCTTATTTTATTTTCAAAAGATAATTTCAATTACTTATACTTATATATATTTCACATCAAAATGCACATTTACAAAAATTAAGAAACAAGATTTTATTAGTTTCTAAATATATAGAAATTTTAATAAATTTCAAAATCACCCTTTGTTTTGTACTTATACAGTTTCTTATTATCTTTTAAAAATATAGTTCTTAAAACCAATTTATTTCCTAAGATATTTATTCTTGAATTTCAATCTCACTACTTAAATTTGAAATAAATTTTATATACAAATATCTGATTAAATTTGGAAAAATTCACATTTATTCGAAATTTGATTCCAAAAATTAAATTAGCTGTCAAATTAACTTGTTCAAAATTCGAGAATGCTACAGATTTCCCCCTAGAAAATTTCGTCCTCGAAATTTAATAGTAGGGAGACAACAAAGGATGGATACACAAAGATAGAGAGATGAATCACCAGATCATACTGAATATCTATTCTGCATTTGGCTTCCCAAAACAAAATATAATTAATGGATACAAGAACAGATCAAGATACTCGGGTCACCAGAACTACGAAATATACAGTCGTATTGGTTAGTTCGAAAGATAACTAACCACTCGTAGAACGTATCTGGACCTAATAGAATAAACAGACATAAGGATGCAACCCAAAACTTTTAGTTTAAACAACCAAAATATACCTATCAACCATAGCAACCAAAGCAAACAATTCATTCAAACAAACAATTCTGACCCATCTGGAGTTTGTGTCCCATGCAAATATATCAAAGCTTCTTCTTGGAGCTGCCAGGAACCATCATAGAATTGGAAAGAGATGATAAAGAAAAGAGATTGATAGGAAAAGATTATTTCTGCTATTGCAGGGTACTGACCATTTATAGTGGTATTTCCATCTCACCTATCTCGTCCTCTTCTCGCACTCATACTCACTATCAGTGGATAGTAAGAGAATTTACTGAGGCATTCGAACGCATATCATAGGGATATAGTCATTCTAGGGTATACTTCACCCTATCTCTAATGAGTTACCTAATGTGTTGTACTCCAGAGCTAATGTTTCAACCTTCAGCTCTGATACCAAAAGTAGCAACCCTGACTCGACCTTCGAAAATCGACATCGAATATGACACTTGTATTCGATGCCGATTTTCGAAGGTCTAGCCAATTTCATTTTAAATTTAAGATTTAAAACGAATACAAATTTAACTTAAAAATAGTTTTTTTAAAAAAAATTCGAAAACCTTTTTCTCTCACAAGTTAAACAAATATTCATTTTATGAAGAAGTTTTAAAACAAATTCATTTTTAAATTCAAATTAATTTAAAAATAAATTTGATTAAATCATTTCAAATTTTAAAAACTTTCATTTATTTCAAAAACGCTTGTTAATTAATTACATAAATTAACGAATACGTATTTATTCATCACCAAAATAATTTATTAACTTTAAAATTTAAACTTATAACTTGGTTAAATTTTGTTTAATGATTTACTCTTAAACATGGAAATATTTGTTTGAAACTTATCCACTTTTTTTGAATTTTACAACTTGGTTAATACGATTTGAATAAAGTCGAGTCCAACAACTAAATCTCCGAGCTAACTTCAATTCTTCCCAGAGTTTTCCCTAAGCTCCCTCTTTCTTCTTCCTTTCCTTTCCCTTTTTTTAAATCATTATTTTAGTTTAAAATTGAAAATCCTCTTATGAAGTTTCATGGAACTACCCGATTCAAGGCTCGAGTGTTCACATCACCTACACGAGTTCTACCCGAAGCAACCTTCATCTAAATCCAACAACTATCCTGACACACACTGACACTTGTGCATATGCACAAACAATCGTAGACGTTTCGCTCATCGTCTCCGACGCCTTCAGATCACAACCGACTCACCTAAACGCTTCGACCACCCAACTCAACGATCGATTAGGCAAATCAAATTTAGACAATGTCCAGCACCTAGAACCAAAACACATCACCCAAAATCTTCCTCGAACCTACGTTTCCGACCACCGGTACACCTGAGCCTCCGACCACAACCTCGCCAACTTCCCCGATACGATCTCCCAGAGTTTCGATCAACTCGACTTACTAGAGGCAACGCAATTCACCAACACCCCGACCTCAACATAAATTAGGGTTAAGACCTAGTTCGACATACCGCAGTTGCAACGGTGACAAAGAAAACTTCCACCATTTTTCCTGGCCTCGACCCCTTCCCTACTACCTCCAGCCAAATTTCTGACTTCTCTAATTATTTCGATCACCGGAATTTTACAAAAAGGCAAACTCTATTCAACTCGAGAACACCCAACGATTACCAAACTATAAATCATGATTTATAGTTTGGTAATCGTTGGGTATTCTCGAGTTGAATAGAGTATGCCTTTTTGTAAAATTCCGGTCATCAAAATGATTAGAGAAGTCGGAAATTTGGCTGGAGGTAGTAGGGAAGTGGTCGAGGCCAGGAAAAATGGTGGAAGTTTGTCTTCGTCACCGTTGCAACTAGGTAGGTCGAAGTAGGTCTTAACCCTAGTTTATGTTGAGGTTGGGATGTTGGTGAACTTTCTAACACGAATATAATCATGCAATTCAATCTTGAAATTTAATTTATAAATTTTCGGGCAAATATATATTTTTTACACTTATTTGGAAATTCTAGAGACAAATATTTAATAAAATTTCCTGAAATTATTTTTAATAACAATGTTATATCTTCATATACATTTCATCTTCAAATTTTTTAGCTTATAATTGATTTTAAAGAGGATTCGAAATTTTTTTTCTTTAAAATGGTTTTAGTCTGTACTTAAAAAGAAACAAATATACATAAGCATGTGTTTTAACATTATGTTCACAGACATGCAGGCATCTGAACACTTATACCAACATCTTCAAGCATTATCAAAAATCACAATAGATTTAAATAAGAATGGGTAATTTGCTCACCTTATAAATGAAGACAGAGGCCTGGAATTTTTTGAAACAGAGCCTATTTGAACTTGTTGTTTGATTCATTTTCTTCTCAGGTTTCTCTGGAATCTGAATTTGCTTTGTAGATTTGAAGTTGTTTTGTTTTCCAGATTTAAACTTGCTTACTTGAATCCATTTCAGGTTTTGTGATTTTGTTTTGCTGGTTTTTGAATTTCTAGGTTGGACTTTTGAACACTTGAATTTGGTTTTGATTTCTTCTTAATTTTCTTTTCAAAATTTGGTTTTAAGATAGTCTTGTTTGAGTTATCTTTTTGAATTGTTTTGAATGTTTCAGAGTTGAGAAAATGTTTTATGTAATTCAAATTAAAACATAAATGCCACTTGTTAAATTAGTTGTAAATTAAATTAACACTTGTTGTCTCATAAGCTACAAAGCATACACATATAAGTTTATATTTTACTTATTTAACACTTGTTGAAATATAAACTTTTTGTGTTTATATCCTTTTGTTAAATTTAATTATAAATTTTGTTTAAGTCCTTTATTCAAATTAATTTAAAATTTATAGTTTAAACCTTTCAATAAATTTGTTTACAAATTGTGTATTTTAAACCTTGTTTTATTTTTAGTTTACAAATCATGTTTTTCATGTTTTCTTACTTATACTTTTATGTATTTCCAACTTAGTTCATTTTAATATTTTACATATGCATGTTTTCTTATTTTATTTTCAAAAGATAATTTCAATTACTTATACTTATACTTAAATATCTTTTACATCAAAATGCACATTTACAAAAATTAAGAAACATGATTTTATTAGTTTTTAAATATATAGAAATTTTAAATTCAAGATATTTATTAAATATCAAAATCACACTTTGTTTTGTACTTATACAATTTCTTGCTATATTTTAAAAATATAGTTTTTAAATCCAATTTATTTCCTAAGATATTTATTCTTGAATTTCAATCTCACAATTTAAATTTAAAGTAAATTTCATATACAAATATCTGATTAAATTTGGAAAAATTCACGTTTATTCAAAATTTGATTCCAAAAATTAAATTATTTGTCAAATTAACTTGTTCAAAATTGGGGAATGTTACACATATGATCTTTTAGTTCTGACTCGAGTATTTTGTCTTTTCAATTCCCTCGGGTCTGTCTGAGCATTTCAGGGTTTGAAGATTTTATTTCTGGAGGACGAAGACGAAGATTGTATATTACTATTATTTATTATATTATTCCACTGCATTCATGCCGTTCCACTGTATTATTTATTATTCTCTAGTATGTGTAACTCTGATATGTTGTATAAGTAAAATCAAATGTTTTACAAAACAACTTCATGAACTGTTATTTGATTATTATATTTTATCATTCCGCTGTGAGATTCTGTTTTGTTTTATTTCTTTCTCTGCTTTCCTTATTTACCCCACAACAATCCACCATTTTATATGGTTTGAGTCTGACGTGTGTGCCTTATCGGCGATTTAAAGCGTACAAAAAGGTGGTCCGTTACATCTAGTATTAGAGCTTTGGTTTAGCGATAAACCTTAGCTTTGTGAGGTTTGACTCTTTACTAATAGGGTAGTAATACCCTATGATGAGTCGTTGAGTGTATATATATGAGAGTGTGTATTTGTTAGTGTTATAAAAAGTTTTATATTGTGTTAATTTGTTTCGTTTTGTATTTATAAATTCTGGCTGATGCATAGGACGCTACTACATCAATATGGATTTCTAAACACTTATAGGACAGACCGAAACAATGTTTGTTTTGAAATATAGGTGAATGAATAATTTTGCCTATTATATTTTCTATATATATAAAATATTTTTTTTATAAATGATATATAATTGGTTGTATTATATTGTTTGTTAGGTAGTGAAATTTATAAATATTGGTTGAAAAAAAGATTCAAATTAAAATAAATAAAATTGGAAATTTTAGAACTTAGCTCCGAGATTTTGAAAAAAATTGCTTTCAAAGGATTTTTGAATATAATAATATTGTTTATAAGTATTTTCGGAGATAAGTAATTCAATATAATTTGAAAGAATTGCTTTAAAGAAACTTTGGAAAGAAATATGTTCTGTACACCGCTCTCTCTGGTTGGAAAATAATTTCGATGATGAGTGCACGCATCATCGACATTCATTTTTGAGTTTCAAAGTAGGAAGGCCACTGTAGTAGTTTTACTACTGATTTATTTCGGTAACCAAATATAAATTTTTAACTGTTTTGAATATAATTGGATATATAAGTTATAAGTATATATTTATCTATTATTTTAAAATGATTTGAAATTAAACCCGGTATTTAGTTCTTAAGTTCAGTTAATTAATAATTTCAATTATTGTAGTGAAATGGAAAGTATTTATTAATAATTGGGACCTCTAAATGAAATAAGAGATTAAATGCTAGGTTATAAATGAAATAACAATTAAGTTCAAATTTGTAACCTATAAAAGCAAAGGATATGATTACTGAACATTAAATTAGTTAAATAAATGAGAAAATTTGTATAACTTTCAGTTGCATTCTTAAAAAGCATATATAACTTACTAAAAGATGTAAAAAGGTAGAATGCCAATAAGAAAATGTAATAGATATTATACAAGTAATACTTAAATAATGAAAGTGTTCAATAAAATTTACTTTATAAATAAGAAATTTAACATGAAAGTAGTTATAAACTTGAGTCAAAATTTTAATGTTACCAATTAAATGAAATAGGAAATGAGCAATGTATGTAAAGGTTTTGAAAATAAGCTAATGTTGAAACTATTTATAATTAAAGTAGATAAATGAAATTAAGTAGTGAATAAATGAATGTAATACAATAAAAGATTATAAACTTAAGTAGATGAATTGATATGCTAAGAAATTTGAATTAAACATGAATTGAATAAATGAAATTAAATAATAAATGAATGAATATAATTTAATATAATGAAACTAACAAGAAATAAATAAATGGAAATTGAAAATTTGCAAGAAATAAATGTAAATAAATAGATAAATCAATATATGAATGAAAAGGAGTTTAAACAATAAATGCTATGAAATGGAATTAGTAAGAATGAACTTGATCTATTGATTGCAATCTTTGTTTTTTTGGTTTATGGTTGTTTGGGCAAGGATACAGTAAAATTGTTTGGATATACGAATGATCTATTTAGTTTCATCTAATACTGTTGAGTTAGTGGTGCAATTAGTAGTTTATTTTTCATTCTGTACGATTTAAAGTTTTGAATCCGAACAGCTATTTGTTTTGTTTGACATGAATGGCTAATTGATGTGTGTTGCTTTATGTGATGGTTGTATACTTTGTTGGAAGTTATTATTGCTTATGTTGATTTGTTTGTTAGTGGTTGAAACAACTTTAAATATTTTATTTTATATAATTATTAAGTCTTTTGGATTATGAAAGTGAAATTCAGGTTATGAAAGCAACTACTATAGGTTTTGGTTCAATAATTAAGTGTTAATTGTCCGACAAATAGGTAGGTTCTCGGATTTCGGTTTTATAGCGCTATTATATTGTTTTCCCGTTGTTGGGATATATTATTTTGAGATATTGTTATATATATTGTTATATATGATATTATATTTTCTCCCGGGCCTCTCTGTATAAAGGGTATTCTGCCGAAATTTTCCGTAAATTTTGGACTTAAAATTTTTTTGAACATGATTTCCAAACTTTATTAATTTGAGTGTAAAAAGATTCAATGGTTACAAATAGGTATACTTTATTCGAATTAATTAATTTTGTAAATTTATTTGTTTATAAAGTTAATATTTTTGAGTAGGATGTATTGCTTATTTAATTCGTTCTTTTCCTTTCTTTTCGTTTTCGAGGACGAAAAGTTTTGAGTGGGGGAGAGTGTGATGACCCGTAAATTTCAATAATTAAATTGCTTAGTTTAATATGATTTTGTAATTAAATTAGAAAGAAGTTAAAACTTTATAATTTATAATGAAGTGAATGTTAAAAATGAAATGTTGCAATGGTAACTAAAACTAATTATTGACAATTGGAGTGAAATCCCAATAATGAAATAGTGTAAATTGTTGCACTTCGTTGTAGAATTGAAAACAAGTAAATAAAAGTAAGTATTGAATTAATTAAGGAAATAACACATTGTTAACAGTAATTGAATGTGAACTAAGGTAATAATGTTAATGTAGGTTAATGAATAATTTATTTAGTGCAATCCTAATGAATTGAAACCAATTGTAGGTTTATAATTAATGGTAATTAGTAAACTAGAAAATAAATTTAAAGTTATATTAATTGATTGAAATTAAAAATTTAAACATTAGAATTGGTGGAATATCCAACCATAGATCAGCAAGGAAATTTGTTTAAGGGATGCCAAATTTACCAAGTAATGCAGAATGATAAAATTTGTAAATAATTAAATTTGACTTGAAAAAGTGTTTAATCAATTAATTATTAATTTATTTAATTAATAGGTAATTGGCCAATTTGGCCACTGACTCGGATTTCGATGAAACCTAATTCATCGGATCGGTAACGGTGAACTATTGTAGGATTTCAAGTTTCGTAACGATTGGGCTTGTCGTTAGACCGTACGGGCTCGAAACGCCCAAAAATCAATTAAATTGAAATCAATTGATATCATTTTAAAATAAACTGATTTTAACGTAACTCCTCCATACGATGTAATTTGGAATTGAAAACTATTCCAATGCGTTTAAAATATTTTAAAACATCTATTTTGATATATGGGTTGACCCATTTTCATTCCAGAGTTGAATCGGCCTTATCAGGTCGTTGTTGTTCAATATTCCAAACCAATCAAGCCTATTTGTTTTGATTTTATTCTTCCTATATATATGTTGTTATAAACCCTTGCAGTCTTTCTACTTCTCATTTCTATACGTACAGAAATTTATGATGCTCCTCTTTCTCAATAGCAGAAAAACCTTCAATTGCCAATTGCCAATTTCAAAATCAAATTCAAATCAAAATTTCAAACTCCACAAATTGTATCGAATTATATATCGATCTAAAGGTCTTGACGAGCACATCTCAGATCTGCAATTCGTTATTGGATTTGAATCATCATTTTTCCTGAAATCACGGATTTGGTTTTGGCCGTCCTTAATTGGTGGTTCGTTTTGACGGCGGATCTACGATGAGGCGACGATCGGATGGTACAGTCGCGTGGAGGGAGTCAAATCGAGTTCATCCATACGTTTCACTTACATCATTGGTCATGGGATTCAAGGTGGCGGGGTGTGGAAAGCCACGACGGCGGGTCGTTTTCTGTTGAGGCTGGAGATGTGCGAGTGTATGGTAAAGGCGGCTCGGCGAGCTCGGCACGATGGTGTGCTCCAATGTGGTGATCATCGCCTGTGGAAGTAGTGGATATTAGCCAAGGGGTGGCGGCTGGGTCGGGCCTCGTGCTCGAGACTCTAGGGTTGCGCACGCGCGTGTTTCTGATGGTGATGATGTGTAAGGGTTTTACTTATTTTATTTATCTCCATATTTAAATTCGTATAACTTCTAAATATAATAACTTTAGCATAAGAGCTCGGATTGAGACGAGGTTTTTTATTGTGGGATCGTATTCAGATTTCAGACATTTTGACGCTGGTTTGGACGAATTCTAAAACTATTCAATTTTTGTGTTTAAATTGGATTTAAATTCAATTTAAACTGAAAAGGTGAGTGTTTTAACCCACTCACAATTTCCAAAATTTCTTATGCTTGTTAAATTGATTTATGATGTGATTAGAAATTTATTTATGACTGTTTGGCATATTTTGAACCATTATCTCAGTTAATTTGAATTTATTTGAGTTAAATTGTTATTTAAATTTATTATTGTATACAAACTACGAGTTAAATTGTTATTTAATTTATCATTGAATGTAAACTGCCAGTAAATACCTGTTATTTATTATCCGTTCTATGTTGAGGTTATTGATTGAATTGGATGATGATTGTAATAAATGTTTGATGATTGATATTGGATGGATGGATTATGTATTTTATATTGTTATGACCTATAAGTTGTTATGGATTTTTATTTCATTCGGGATTGTAGTTTGAAATGAAATACAACCGTATTTTTATTTTAAATTGCAGATTGAAATGGTAAATATCTGTATCACATGACTATAGGGTAGAAAATTTTATACAAACACCGTCGGTTTATATATAAATATTTTGAAAATGATTTCTATGGTTTTGGAAAGAAATATATAGTTTAATAAATATTGATTTTTGATATTATATAAACATTATTTTTATGTATATTTAAATTTCCTGATTTTATGCTAAGTATAAATTTGTAAAAAAATAATAAGTTTAAAAATAGAGTTTATTTTATTAAAATATAATGTGGGTAAGTACTTAAATTTTATTTTAATATAGAATGTATAATGATTTAAATAAGTTAAGATTGGGAGATAAATTGGAGATTTATTTGAAATTTAATTTATTTAAGAATTAAACTCAAATAAGTTGATGTGAAATTCATAAAATTTGAAATTTTAGGAGGTATAATTCTTATAACTTGATTTTTGTTTAAGGCGAACTAAATGAATATTTCAAGTAAATAGATTGAAGGAAATATTTAGTTATTCGAAACTTGAGTTTTATTTAAATGATAATCGATTTAGTATGTAAATTATTTCAAAGCTAAATAACAGAAAATTAAATTGTTGAATCGTAATTACCAAACATAGTTTTGAATTTGTTGAATACTTTAAGTTTGAAATATTATTGAATTTGAAATGGTTTATTCCGTGGATCAAATCTGTTTTGAAATCGATAAATTTGGAATAGCTTATTTGGGAAACAGAATTGAATTGAAATTTATGATTTGGGATTTGGTTAAATATAAACTGTATGAATTCAACTTGTGTTGGATTTGAGTTGTGAAATTGAAGAAGCTATTTTATTAAGTATCCAAATATTTAAACCATTTAAGTGGTGGAAGTTATGTTTCAAAGTTATAAGTTTCAAGGTATAAAATTTGAAAGTGTTATTTTTAAGTGTTTAATGTCGAAATGATATAACTTTAAAAGTGCTATGATTTCGTAAAACAGATATATTTGGAATAAAAATGATATTATGTTGATTTGGGTTTTTATTAAAATGATATCATATAGTGTAACGACCAGGGATTTCGCATTTATTTATTATCGTCATTAGACGATTAATGTTGTCGCAAATTCGTTTAGAAATTGATT
Organism: Allium cepa; assembly: GCA_030765085.1. Classification (NCBI taxonomy): domain Eukaryota; kingdom Viridiplantae; phylum Streptophyta; class Magnoliopsida; order Asparagales; family Amaryllidaceae; genus Allium; species Allium cepa. The sequence goes on along the minus strand of CM060943.1, from coordinate 945,747,030 downwards.
AAGTGTTGGTGGTCTTTGAAAATTCAATCGTGGCCATGCTTTAATTGGGTCGTGATTCTTATGAAGGGTTGATACTTGTTCCTCCATTGTTCACTTCCATTCGAAAAACCCTAGGTTCAAAACAAATAAACGAATGTATGGCGGCCTCGTCTATCTCCTTCGTTTCAAAAAATAAAATAAAATTAGGGCTTGAATAAAATTGGAAACGCCAACTGCTGTAGCTCATTCGACCGAGTTCGACTTCGTGTGCTTGGAGTCTGCGTTCGTTCAATCTTCAGCAACCAGGATATTCGAAAATTCGAAGATATTGAATTCTTGCTCCTCAAAATCAAAGGCGAGCAATTTTAATTATTACTCACATCTATTCGAGCTTTTAGATGGACTTCTAGCTTGTTCAAATTTGGGGTTTCCGTTGTTTGAGTGACTGATTTTCATGGTTTTGAAATATGTTGCTTCCTAGCTGACTTAGGTCACTTTGATTTGTTAATTCGCTTTGATGTGATGATGTTTTCCTGGTTTAATTTTTGCGAATTTCTGGCAATTGAGTTTTAGATGGATTTCAGCAATGACTTTGGTTTGAAATCCACAGTCATAATTTTGTGAAATGGTTCGTTTGACTTCGGCATAATTTGGTTGAAATTGGCAGTTGTCTTTGACTTGACTTGTTGATTTTTGCTTGATGTTCCTTTTGACTTCGTCTCTGGTCATTTTTGTTTCAGTGCTTGTCTAAACTTTACTTCGGCGGTTGCTGTTTTCAGTTAACCACTCACACTTCTAATATGTGGGCATCACATCTGTAACTTGGTTTCAAAATATGGCTTTAGTTGATTTTGGAATTTTATTTAGTACGAGTCGTACATCACTACTACTGTGATTTTGTGTGATTTGGCACCGCACGTTATATTAGCATGCTAGAGCCATTTGTGTCCTCCCTGCAGTCAATTATATGTTATAATTGCATGCTAGAGTCATTTGCGTTCCGCCTGAAGTCAATTAGACGTTATATGTGCATGCTCTGTCCATTGCAGCGTTTCAGATGCATTGTCTCGGCCCTGACTTCTTCATGACAGGTATGCATGTATATAAAAATGATTGTGAGCAAATGATTAAAGCATCCAACTTACTGCACAAAATATTGATCTTCCATTTGTTGCATGCGTGAGATATACTGGTATTCGATTCACTGTTGAGTTCATTTGAAATTGCATTCACTCTGTTATGGTTGAGTTTCTCTGAGTTTTGAAGGTCTTGAGTCATGGGCATTCATGTGTACATGATATATTGTGTAGTCTTTTTGTTCACTGGTCGAGCTATTTGCTTGATGTGCTTGAGTCAGTATCCCTGATTAGGTTACTATTTTCTGGTCTCTACCTTCATACTTTCACTATGACCTGACCTTTACTTGAGTCATATTGATGGTCATGCGCACCCTTTGTTGAAGATCTAAATCTGGAAAGGTGTCGATCTTTTTTTTGTCTACTATTATGTGCAGTTCTGAGTTGCTTATATGACTTGAACTATTGGCCTTTGATTGTAACTTCTGATTCATTGTTTTCTGGATTATCCTGTGGTCTTGTGGCACTGCTGCAAGTCATGTTGAACCTCGGGTGTCTTTGTTGCAGCTTCTGTATATCTATATGTGCTAGTGGCTGTGCACATCACATGTTGATTCGAAATTTTGTTCATGTATCTTGCACTAGTGTCGTAGTGAGATATTTATACCCACAGCTATTCTTGCCTTTTTTATCATCAAGTATGCACTCCTGCATTGTCCACTGCTCTTATGCACTGAGCATTGCTTTAGATTTAAAGTGCCTGACCACTTTGATTTCCTTCGAGGTCTGGTTCCTTCCTGTTGTTGTACCTGACTCATTACTATTTTATGTAAGGTTGTATTCGACTGTAGTTTCGTTTGTATGCAGTCTTAACCTTGTTGGTTTTCCTTGCATTGATGCAATTGTATTAGTTTTTCTAATTACAATTGAGTTGAACCCGACTATTCTTGGGTTTGACCTTGTGTTCGTTTGTGAATTTTCATTGTGTACATACGTGCACATTTTCCATGTCTGTCTACTTTGACCATTGAGGCCGTGGCATTGATATTTGCTTCTTCATATGATTTTGGTTCGTTGATATTTTGGGTACATCATCATTGTAGTGGCGAGGCAGTGCACGCAAGCGTGAACTGCAGCCACGCGGTATTGATCTTTTGCGTATTCCATATGCTGTAGTGGCGAGGCAGTGCACGCGTGCGTGCACTGCAGCCCTACTCGAATTAATATTTTAATTGATATTTCAATGGTTTGAACTGTTTTGTTTATTCAATTCAATATTCTGAATTGTATTCTGATTTGGTTTAATTTGCTGATTTGTTATTTTACGTTGTTACGTGTTATATTTATCGTTATCAGATTTCTTTATTTAAGGATCGGATAAACAGGATTTATTGTGGCCGACGTCTATTTGTTACTTAATTATTATTGCTTCTGTGCACTAATAACTGAGTTTGAATTAGACTGACCCGTGTATTATTTTCTTTTGAATTTAATACTCGGGTCAGACCGAGTATTTACAGGTCGATGATATCTTACTTAGGGTTGCTGCTAGAACTATGAAGTCTTTTCATAATTTTGGAGTAGTCGTTGTCTTAGTATAGGATGTTGTATATTCATGTATATTATTTACGATAATGTACTTGTATATGTAACTTCCAGAGTCGACAGTTGTAGTTGTATCATATGTATTGTATCAGATGTATTGTAACTGACATCACTTATTATATATATGAGACTTTCTGTGTTATCTGTGTTCCGCATTTATATTATCTGTGTTATTATCATATTTATTGTCCTAAACTATTATGAACCATCGTAGTTCGTTTTATACTGGAACTGGGTACGTCGATGGGAGTAAATAAATAAGAGATGAAAAATAAAAATATATACCACTCCTATCGAGATAACCAATACTAGTGTAAGGCCTAACTATGGATGGCCGCTCCTATCCAGCCTTATTCTTCGTAATAACAGAATGTATTTCCTTTAATACTCTTTGTTATTGTGAGCATAGAGGTGGGGCGCTAAAGTTGGTATCAGAGCTTGGGGTTTATGGACATAATATAAAACATAACTTAGATGGAACATGCGTTACAACTATTAGTCGATGTTTTATTGTTCTTTGAGTCAAAACTAAAGTTTGGAACATATGTTGAAATTTTTAAATATCTTTATTTAAAAAACAAAAGTGAAATTTTGTTTCGACGATTGATTGAATCTTGTTTTGTTTATCAGAGTGCACAGCGAAAATAGTGAGACTGTCTTCGCTGAGTACGTCTGATAACCTTTTTGATTTGAAAAATCAAAATATGAAATTGAAGTAAATTTCATTTGTTGTTTACATAGCTGTGTTTAATTTGTTTTCTTTGAAACTTTCGAATCCGGTTTGAGGATTTGAAGCGATTGTAGTTATGTGATTTTGTTGAGATTTTTTGCTGTTTTAGTATTACCTTCATTGAAAATATATTCAACTGAATTCTTTGTTCATTTTGCGGTATACGTGCAAATTTATGTTGCACGTTACTGCACTATTTTATGTTAAACCGATGTTTGGTTTTTTTAAACATATTTTGTTGTCGTTATTTTGTAACGGGATTTTTACACCAATGCTAAATTTTTGAAGCACGGTGTTTTGTTGACATTTTTAATGAATAAAAATTCACGGGTATTATATTTTGATGCAAATTATTTTGATGAGATTTTGACGTTTAAAAAATACTGTCGCATTGACTTTAGTAACCGTCAAATTTTAAAGTGGATTTTCAAGCGCTTATCCCGCAATGCTGATTTTGTTGTCCGTTTTACGGTATTTTGAGAAGTGCAATTTCCTTGTTGAAATTATCACTAATGTTGCTGTTTTTATCACGGATTTGCAAATCGTTTTAAAAATAAAAATTGTTTTCAAAATTTTTTTAGCTTACGCTTTCAAAGGAATGAGGAAGCGATTTAAACGATTCAGCAAAATCGAGGACTATGAACCTTTTCTTTTGCTGATTCGCTTAATTCCGGACTTGTTCGTTTGAGAATGTAGATTACTACTTTTATAAAATAAATGAAATTGTTTTCAGAAGTTTTGCAGTTTGCGTTTTTCAAAAGAACGAGAAAGCGATTTAAATGTTTCAGCAAAATCGAGGACTATGACCCCTTTCTTTTACTGATTCGCTTAATTCCGGACTTGTCCGTTTGAGAATGTTAAATGTTATTTTTGAAATACACAATTTTGTACTTTAAAGGAAACGATGAAGAGAATTAAACAATTTAGTAAACCTCATGGTTATGGCACATGTGCGTTTGCTATTTTGGTTAATTCCGGATTCGTTAATTGAAATATTTGCTGTTTGATGATTGTGATGATTTTATATGGCTTTCGAGCCACTCTGATGGATCTTCGGGTCATTTGCTGGACCTTCGGGTCATATGATGGTCCTTCGGGTCATTTGTTGGGCTTTCGGGCCACTCTGCTGGACCCTCGGGTCATTTGTTGGGCTTTCGGGCCACTCTGCGGACCTTTGGGTCAAATACCAGTACTAGACCTTCGGGTCACTCTGCGGACCTCCGGGTCAACCTGATGGGCGCCAAAACTTATAGTACTTGGTAGGCTTCGGCCACTCTGAGATGCACGTGCGACGTAGCTTAAAAACTCGCCATCTGATGGGATCCACCAAACCTTTTATGTTGATTTTCTACAGTATCTTAATTGATTTCTAGATATTTTTTGAATCTAATTATCTGCAGGTAATTAGATATTTGATGTTTCTGATTATCGTTTTTGATAATTAGATATTTAAGATTTCAAATTATCGTTTTTGATAGTTAGATATTTGATGTTTCAGATTATCGTTTTTCATAATTAGATATTTGATGTTTCTGATTATCGTTTTTGATAATTGGATATTTGATGTTTCTAATTATCGTTTTTGATAATTAGATATTTGATGTTTCTGATTATCGTTTTCAATAATTATATATTTGATGTTTCTGATTATCGTTTTTGATAATCGAATATTTGTTGATTTGAGATTTGATTATCGTTTTGATAATCGAATATTTGCTGATTTGAGATTTGATTATCGTTTTTGATAATCGAATATTTGTTGTTTCTAATTATCTTTTTTGATAATTAGATATTTGAGATTTTTGATTATCGTTTGTGATAATCGAATATTTGTTGATTTGAGATTTGACTATCGTTTTGGTAATCGAATATTTGTTGATTTGAGATTTGATTATCGTTTTTGATAATCGAATATTTGCTGTTTCTAATTATCGTTTTTGATAATTAGATATTTGAGATTTTTTATTATCGTCTGTGATAATCGAATATTTGTTGATTTGAGATTTGATTATCGTTTTGATAATCGAATTTTGTTGATTTGAGATTTGATTATCGTTTTTGATAATCGAATATTTGTTGATTTGAGATTTGATCATCGTTTTTGATAATCGGATATTTGTTGATTTTGATTATCGTTTTTGATAATCGAATATTTGTTGTTTCTGATTATTGTTTTTGATAATTAGATTTTGTAGAGAATTTGTGAATTTCTTAAAGATTTCTTTGACGTTTGAATTCTCTACCTTTATTTTCTAGCTTAACCAGTTTATGTTAGAAAATTTATTGTTATTGATGACTTTTATTATGAAAATTGCGGGGATGCAATTTTTATAAGGAGGGGAGTCTGTAACAACCCGGGATTTCGCATTTATTTATTATCCTCATTAGACGATTAATCTTGTTGCGAATTCGTTTAGAAATTGATTAAGTGTTGGTGGTCTTTGAAAATTCAATCTTGGCCATGCTTTAATTGGGTCGTGATTCTTATGAAGGGTTGATACCCGTTACTCCATTGTTCACTTACATTCGAAAAACCTTAGGTTCAAAACAAATAAACGAAAGTATGGCGGCCTCGTCTATCTCCTTCGTTTCAAAAAATAAAATAAAATTAGGGCTTGAATAAAATTGGAAACGCCAACTGTTGCAGCTCGTTCGACCGAGTTCGACTTCGTGTGCTTGGAGTCTGCGTTCGTTCAATCTTCAGCAATCAGGGTATTCGAAAATTCGAAGAAATCGAATTCGTGCTCCTCAAAATCAAAGGTGAGTAATTTTAATTATTACTCACATCTATTCGAGCTTTTAGATGGATTTCTAGCTTGTTTAAATTTGGGGTTTCCGTTGTTTGAGTGACTGATTTTCATGGTTTTGAAATTTGTTGCTTCCTAGTTGACTTAGGTCACTTTGATTTGTTAATTCACTTTGATGTGATGATGTTTTCCTGGTTTACTTGTTGCGAATTTCTGGCAATTGAGTTTTAGATGGATTTCAGCAATGACTTTGGTTTGAAATCCACAGTCATAATTTTGTGAAATGGTTCGTTTCACTTCGGCATAATTTGGTTGAAATTGGCAGTTGTGTTTGACTTGACTTGTTGATTTTTGCTTGATGTTCCTTTTGACTTCGGCTCTGGTCATTTTTGTTTCAGTGCTTGTCTTGACTTTACATCGGCAGTTGCTGTTTTGAGTTAACCACTCACACTTCTAATATATAGGCATCACATCTGTAACTTGGTTTCAAAATATGGCTTTAGTTGATTTTGGAATTTTATTTAGTACGATTTGTACATCACTGCTACTGTGATTTTGTGTGATTTGGCACTGCACGTTATATTAGCATGGTAGAGCCATTTGTGTCCTCCCTGTAGTCAATTATATGTTATAATTGCATGCTAGAGTCATTTGCGTTCCGCCTGAAGTCAATTACACGTTATATGTGCATGCTCTGTCCATTGCAGCGTTTCAGATGCTTTGTCTTGGCCCTGACTTCTTCGTGACTGGTATGCATATATATAAAAATGATTGTGAGCAAATGATTAAAGCATCCAACTTACTGCACAAAATATTGATCTTCCATTTATTGCATGCGTGAGATATACTGGTATTCGATTCACTGTTGAGTTCATTTGAAATTGCATTCACTCTGTTATGGTTGAGTTTCTCTGAGTTTTGAAGGTCTTGAGTCATAGGCATTCATGCGTACATGATATATTGTGTAGTCTTTTTGTTCACTGGTCGAGCTATTTGCTTGATGTGCTTGAGTCAGCATCCCTGATCAGGTTACTATTTTCTGGTCTCTACCTTCATACATTCACTATGACCAGACCTTTACTTGAGGCGTATTGATGGTCATATGCACCCTTTGTTGAAGATCTAAATCTGGAAAGGTGTCGATCATGTTTTTGTCTACTAGTATGTGCAGTTTTGATTTGCTTATATGGCTTGAACTGTTGGCCTTTGATTGTAACTTATGATTCATTGTTTTCTGGATTATCCTGTGGTCTTGTGGCAATGCTGCAAGTCATGTTGAACCTCGGTTGTCTTTGTTGCAGCTTCTGTATATCTATATGTGCTAGTGGCTGTGCACATCACATGTTGATTCGAAATTTCGTTCATGTATCTTGTACTAGTGTCGCAGTGAGATATTTATACCCACAGCTATTCTTGCCATTTTTATCATCAAGTTTGCACTCCTGCATTGTCTACTGCTCTTATGCACTGAGCATTGCTCTAGATTTAAAGTGCCTGACCACTTTGATTTTCCTTGAGGTCTGGTTCCTTCATGTTGTTATACCTGACTCATTACTATTTTATGTAAGGTTGTATTCGACTGCAGTTTCATTTGTATGCAGTCTTACCCTTGTTGGTTCGCTTTGCATTGAAGCAATTGGATTAGTTGTTCTAATTACCATTGATTTGAACCCGACTTTTCTTAGGTTTGACATTGTGTTCGTTTGTGAATTTTCATTGTGTACATACGTGCACATTGTCCATGTCTGTCTACTTTGACCACTGAGGCCGTGGCATTGATATTTGCTTCTTCATATGATTTAGGTTCGTTGATTTTTTAGGTACATCATCACTGTAGTGGCGAGGCAGTGCACGCAAGCGTGAACTGCAGCCACACGGTATTGATCTTTTGCATATTCCATATGCTGTAGTGGCGAGGCAGTGCACGCGTGCGTGTACTGCAGCCCTACTCGAATTAATATTTTAATTGATATTTCAATGGTTTGAACTGTTTTGTTTATTCAATTCAATATTCTGAATTGTATTCTGATTTGGTGTAATTTGCTGATTTGTTATTTTACACTATTACGTGTTATATTTATCTTTATCCGATTTCTTCATTTAAGGATCGGATAAACGGGATTTATTGTGACCGACGTCTATTTGTACTTAATTATTATTGCTTCTGTGCACTAATAACTGAGTTTGAATTAGACTAACCCGTGTATTATTTTCTTTTGAATTTAATACTCGGGTCAGACCGAGTATTTACATGTTGATGATATCTTACTTTGGGTTGCTGCTAGAGCTATGAAGTCTTTTCATAATTTTGGAGTAGTCGTTGTCTTAGTATAGGATGTTGTATATTCATGTATATTATTTACGATAATGTACTTGTATATGTAACTTCCAAAGTCGACAGTTGTAGTTGTATCATATGTATTGTATCACACGTATTATAAGTGACATCAGTTATTATATATATGAGACTTTCCGTGTTATTTGTGTTCCGCATTAATATTATCTTTGTTATTATTATATTTACTATCCTAAACTATTATGAACCATCGTAGTTCGTTTTATACTGGAATTGGGTATGTCGATGGGAGTAAATAAATAAGAGATAAAAAATAAAAAATATACCACTCCTATCGAGATAACCAATACTAGTGTAAGGCCTAACTACGGATGGTCGCTCCTATCCATCCTTATTCTTCAAAATAACAGACAGTATTTCCTTTAATACTCTTTGTTATTGCGAGCATAGAGGTGGGGCGCTACAAATAGATTTGGTTTTAAAAATGGAAAGGATATCATATTTGTATGGTCTTGAAATGGATATTATATTCTGGTTTTGAAGTATAAATTATTTTGAAATGACCGTGGTGTTATAATAACGTTTGTTTGTTAAAGAGACCGCGATCATAAGTTGTGAGACTCTCTGCCAAATCCGAAAACCACTTTAACAACCGTGTACTTGGCGGAGATTCCAGAATGAAGTAGGATGGCGGCGTCGTTCCGTTGAGGTATATACATGGACAAAACTCCCGTGAGTTTGTATAGAGTGGCTAAAATAGGAGAGATTACGGGCCAGTGAGTTATCTCCTCTTATCGGACACACTCCTTCGATACCATTCCGTTGTATGCTGACTTTGAGATTGATTCGTTGGCCACTTTTGATTTTTGATTTTAGGGGTGTGGCTCGAGGTGAGCGGTAGCTGTGCGCTACGCATCACCACCAGTCCGGATAGTAATTGGTAGATCTACCCTGGCATTGCCTTGTGTGTCGTGTCACCTACCCTAGCGCGCCGTGTACGATTTTAGATTTCTCCCGTAGCTCGTGGAGTATTTAGGGTAGTCTCCCGATGTGGAGATGAGCTGATACTAGATGGACTACTGGGACTATTACGTGGTAAGGGCTATATGGGTAACCCCTTAACGCTATAAAAAGTAAGTTTATTTTACTATAGATATTATTATAATAGCGAAATATTACTACATAGTAAATAGTTCAATGGATCCTTAGAAGATGTGAATCCCAAGCATCTCTTAAGTTACTGCACTCATGCTAGACACTGGATAGACATGTCAAATCCAGTAAACACCTCTGACGTCGTTCCACTCCTTTTGTTTACTATTGATTCAACTTACATTAGATCTTTTAGTTCTGACTCTAGTGTTTTGTCTCTTCAATTCCCTCGGGTTAGTCTGAGCATTTCAGGGTTTGAAGACCTTATTTCTGGAGGATGAAGATGAAGATTGCATTATTACAATTACTTATTATATTATTCTACTGCATTCATATTGTTCTGCTGCATTATTTATTATTCTTTAGTATGCGTAACTCTGATATGTGTTGTATAAGTAAAATCAAATGTTTTGTAAAACAACTTTATGAAATGATTTTTTATTATTATATTTTGTCATTCCGCTGTGAGATCCTGTTTTGTTTTATTTCTTTCTTTGCTTTCCTTATTTACCCCATAACAATCCGCCCTTTTGTATGGTTTGAGTCTGACGTTTGTGTCTTATCGACGATTTAAAGCGTACAAAAAGGTGTCCATTACATAAATCCTCTCAGTGAACTTATGTGACGACCCGACTTTCCACTCCCAGAAAATCGCATCATCAATTAAGAAAAAAAAGAGATAGAAGAAGGAAAGAAAGAAGAGAAAGAAGAAACAACACAAGAATCTCAACAGCGGAACGAATAAATGATATTAATAACATAAGTATTTACATAATATACAATGCCAATCAGAGATACACAGCATACACATCACATATACTAGACAGTTATAAACACCTGTCCAGTATTTACAACTCAATACAATCACAACACAGAGAAAACATAGCGGAAAACTATATCTAACGCGGAAGCCTCCTGCTCCATTGCTCCTCCATTATTCGTCAAATCTAACCTGAATCCCTTGGCTACTCGTAAAAATTTGAGTACCCAAGAGTTTAATAAAACAAAAGCTAAACTCTGGGTCAGACATGGTCTGGTGTGAGTAACAGGTTAAGGTTGCTTAACTTTAAGAACCTTTTTGAAAAGAAAGGTATCACGTAAGACTTCCCACACATAAACATGGAAAAGTTTTTACCTTACGCTAACCAAAACATTTGATAGGAAATCCGGTGATATTATAATAGTGTATAGGGTTTTCAAGTAAAATACAGAAATAGCTGGAATGCTTACATCTCACATTCCAACATAGTTGGGCACAACTAATACGTACAGCACTTATTGGATTTGGGATTCTATACAATGGCAGAGCTACTGGGGTACCACCCGTCACAGTACGTGGCCTAGATCACCGTACCGAGGAGTACTCCCACTCCCCAACATCACAAGCCGGAACCGTTCCTTACTGAACAGTTCCGAACAAGACAACCCCGGCAGTTGTTGCAATCAACTGCCCACACAACCGAATATATAAAGGGACCTCTAGACAGGGATCAATCTTGCTCTTCAGTGGGGGCTACCCATGAAGCCTTGCTGCACCTCCCCTGTTTTAGCCATTCCCATTTGATGAGGCTTGAGGCTACGATTACTATTATAGGACATAACACTTAGAATGCTCATCGTCCACCTGACGATGTTCTTAAAGCATTCAATCCATACAAGTTCGTTCCGGGTTCGAACGAAACCGAAGGCATTATCTCGTTACACTCATTTTGGAATCACCCTCAGAGTTAACGACAATAACCCTTGCACTCTAAATCACCATCTCGAATCTATAAGCACTATTCCGTCAACTCATTACGGAATCACCCACAGAGTTATACTGACGTATAGCCCTTACACCTCGAGTCTTCACAAAGCTCCATTTTGATTCATGTCCAAACGTTATTTGGAATTGATGTGGTTTTCGGATATCCAAATATGGAAACCCGATCCCGGTCTCATCGAAATCCAAAGCTTGTCTTTTAAGTCCAAGCTGTTTTAAAGGTTAAAACAATTCAATTCAACATTATCTATATACACAGATAGATAATTCACAACATCATAATAGATAATCAATATTATCATCACATCAGATAATCTATATTATCAACTCAAACAGATAAATCATATTATCAACTCAATGCAACCATAGCATCCAAATCACACAACATTTATCTCATAACTGAGATTTCAACCATCCAGGGTAATAAATATCAATCAATATTCATAAGCAAAGACTTATCAATCCAATCCATAATGAATTAAATTAATTACTCATCCATATAAATCTTGCTTACACATCAATTAATTATTCTTAACAAGTTACCCTAATTAATCATCTTGATTAACTATCCTTTAATTACATTCAAGTAATTAACCTCTAATTAATTTCATAAATTAATTATTCCAAACCAAACCTGTAATTAACCTGTAATTACTTCATTAATTAATCCTTAACTAATTAACTAATACCTTCATTGATTAATTTTCTTAATTAGTAAATCCATAATCATATCATTAATTATATAAATTAATGATCTCAAATTATTTTAAATAACTCCATTAAATTAAGTATCAAAACCTAAATTAATTACACTAAGTAATTAATTATTAATTACTTACTTAAGTAATTATTCAACATACTAATTACATATTAATTACACAAGTAATTAATTCCAAAACTCCTCCATTAAATTACATCCAGTAATTTATTTTCTTCACTAAGTAATTTTCCATTTGTAATTACTTCTCAAATCAAATCAATGATTAATTTAAATTAATTAAACTTAATTAATCAAAATAAACTTAATTAATTACAATTAGTAATTAATTTCCTTAATTACTTTCACTAAGTAATTATACTTAAATAATTCTCAAATGATTATCTTAAATTAATTAATCAAATTAATTATTAAAATTAATTATATTAATTAATTATAAAATAATATCAAGTTAATGACTTTCATTAACCAGTAACAAATCTTTAATTACTTTTTCAAAATAATTAATTGAATTAATCAATATTTATTTAAAGAAACTCATTAATTAATTTCTAATTTTTAAATAAATCAAGTGATAATAAAAAACATAATTAATTATCCATTACTTGATTAATAACTTCAATCCATTAATTAAATAATCAAATCTTATTTAAATTAATTCCTAAGTCATACTTTAAATCAAATTTAGTTAACTTACTTAAACTTTTAATTAATTAAATAAACCCTTAACTATTTAATTAATATCCTAATTATTAATTAATTAAATTAATTAAAATCTTAATTACCATGATCAGATAATTAAGTTTTCAAAACAATAAACAAAATCATTTATCTTATTAATTATTTAATTATCATTATTAAAGTCATTTAAAACAAATTACTTTTAAATTTTCTAAATTCCATTTTAAATAAAAATTTAAAATGAAATCAAACTTAAACAAGATTTTAAATATTTTAAAACTCTTAAATTCTCATTTTAAAGGATCACTTATCTTTAAAGTATTTTTAAAACGATAGTTTAACTTATCCCACATTCAAATTTAACAAGTTTAAAGTACTTTAAATAATTCAAAGGATATTGAACATATAAATTTCAAATTTTATTTATATTACAACCAAGATCCAAATCATGTTTCAGCTTTAAATTCAAAGATTAAAATTTAAACTCTGTTTTAAATTTTATTACAGATTTTATAAAACAAATGTTAAACATACTTAAAATATTCAAACTAAATTATTACATTTGAATTTGTCAACCTATTTTCCTTTGAAACTTTCAGATTCAAATTCAAATTTGAATTCAGGATTTTTAAATTCAGATTTAACATAGAATTTAAATCTTGTTTTAAAAACTTATTTTCAGATTGAAAAACCACTCAATAAAAACTGTGTAGTTTTTTTAAATTTTAAATATTTCATTTCTGCAAATCTTGATTTTTTTCAAAATTTGAAATACAAAATCTATTTGAATTCATCATTTAATCTTGCTTTAAGCTCAGATTTAATCCTGCCTAGCCTATTTTTAAATTTAGTTTTAAAATTCAAAACCTGAAACTGTTTCAGGCTACAGGAAACAAACACTGCAATCTAAAGCTACCCGAGACAAAAGCTGTTTTACCTCGAGTCATTCTTCTCCTACTTCGGGCAAAAATAGAAATAACCCGAGCACTACAACTTCACCATATTACAACAACTACATCTCATCTCTATGGCCACTGTGCATATGCACAAAACCACAGCCATCTTCCGATCATCAGTGATGATCATTCCATCCAACAACCCCCTTCTTGAACCCAACAGAATCACCCAACATCAGAAAACTCCAAATACCCAAAAATTCAAGCTAAACAACCCCTTACAAAACCTGGAAACCACAGTCACCCATAACTTCTTAAACCAGTCAACGACAATTTCACCTCCCTCCGACCATTGTTTAAGGCGAAACTTCATCCACAACCTTGACATGTTCCCAGCTACACTTTCCCAAAACAGTTTCACACTCGGTCAACAAGAGTGTGAGGATGATTCAAATTTTGAAGATGGTCAGGAACTAGGGTTACAGAACCCAAAATCCTTATCACAGCTAATCCCAAACATTATCCATTAATGTTGACAATTTTTATAATGAACCTGATCATAAATCTTCATTTACTAGAAACTTCAGATCCCCAAAAGTTCCAAATCCTTAAAATTTCCAAAAATCATCCTTTAGCCTATCACAGCACTGCTTCCCCAAATTACAACTTAAATATTATGATTTCTGATCTGGAAATCATATTTTCATATAGGCTTTCAATCTATAGTCTTAAATTAAGAAATTAAGGAATTTACATTTTTAAACACATCATGTTTCAGGTCATTTTGATTTCCAGAGAAGTTTTGATTTCAATTTACCTTATGTTAAGTTCTTATGCTACAGATTTATTTTTAACAAACAAATTTGTTTGTAACTTGATCATAATCAATGCCATGATACAGAGATAGGGGTATAAATTTAAAAGATAAACTGAGTTTTAAATGAGAAGTAGAGGATCAAAGATAACATTCACATATTTCATCAAAGTATCTACTGACAATTATAGATATATATATGCAGAAACCTACTTATCACCATTCATACTTATCACAAGAATAAATCATAAAACCATGTTAAATTTAAACTATTAATCAAAAATGTTACTCACCTGATCTAAAATAGAGGCAGCCTCTTAATTTTTTTTTTTTGAAAAACTTTTTAATCTTTTAAAACCTGGGTGCTGAGATGTTCAGAAACAAAAATGCTTCTGCTCCCCTGTCCAAATTCCATGCATGCAGGCCTTTAAAACTACAGGTTTGTTTTTTAAGTGGAGAAATGTATTGAGGCTGAATATTTGATATTTGCAACTAGCAATGAGATTACAGGGTTGTTGCATGAACTTGGAATTGGTTTCAGAGTTTATTGCTGAAAATTTCCAAATGAAATGCTGACATTAAACTACATTTCAGTTTGAATTACTTGAGGATTTAATTGCTTGTATCAGGTTTGAAAGGAAATGCAGGTTTGAATTTTAGAATCTGGTTACAGGCTATTGGTTTGCAATTAAAATTTTGAGGAGTGAAGTTTCAGGTCTTGTTTTTGAAGAGCTTTGAGTTTTCAGATTTTTTTTTTCTCTGATTCACTTATACATGGTTTTGAAAAGAGAACGAGGAAAAAAATGAAGATGTTATTAAGGCTGGAATTAATTTAACAAAATTAATAAAAGAAAATAAAGATTAAATGACACTTGTCATTTTTCTTGATTTACATCTAACACATGTAGCTTATATTGTTAATAGTTTAACACCTGTCTTGTTTAATTATGTTATATATATTTAAATGTTTAAAAAGAGTTTTCTTTAATTTATGTTATGTTAGAATGAAAATGTATGAATTTCTCATTTTAAAAGTAAATGTATATAAAACAATTTATAAACTAAAACTTATACAAATATTTTAAAGAACCAATTAATTTGAATTTCAAAATAAAATTCCAAATCAAATTAATTCTATTTATTCAATTTAAAAATGAAGACTCTAATTCCTTATCTTAACAGAATATTTATTAATATAGCTTAAAAATAACAATTACAAATTTTATATGATTTATAAAGAAATTATAAATCACTTTTATATTTAAATGAATTTAAATCATAGGCTATTTTATATTTAGACTTATGTAAAATATACTCAAATCATATTACTCAAATAATATTTAAAAAGAAATAAAATCAACTTTTATTTAAATTTAAAACAAAAATTAAGCTAAAACAAATTTTAAACAATTTAACATTCATTATAAATATTACAAACCATATAATCACTAATTTAAATAGATTTTTAAAAGCTTAATATTAATTTAAAACATAATTTCCTAATTACTCAATATTTTATTAGATTTTAAAAACAAACTTCATTTATTTATTTTCATGTAAATTAAATTTCAAACAAAGATAAACTATAATATATACAAATATATATATACATTATAATTTAAATCATTTATTTTAGCATTTTAAAAGATAAAATCACAAATTAAATATTATTTATTCAGATTATTAAACCATAACATATTTTATTAATCAATTGTCAATATCAATTTAATTTTATATAAAGATTATTAAATTGATATTGTCTAAAATTCCGGTATATCACAACTTATATCTTTAATTTATTCACTGATACTCACTTCACTTTATTTATAAACCTTGTTTATAAATCCCATAGTCTCATTTCCCGTTTATAACGGTTTCACTATAATTAATCAATTATAAATCGATGTCTAAATTGAATTCCATTTTTCAATCCATTTCTTATATAACCCAACTATACTCCAAACACCACTATATTCTTATTCCACTTTCATTTCATAATTAAATTTCTTATTTAATACATAGTATAATAACTTTTTATTTTATTTTCAAATTCTTTTTTGACCAACTATTGAAAATCTCCATTTTTAAAATTTCTTATTTCAAAACATTTATTATTGGTATTTAATAAGACCAAAATCTTAGCCAATGCTACGTTAGAATCAAATAGCTTCAAACCACACTATAATCTACTATAGACCATTCAAACGGACCATACATTAATATAAATGAAATTAAATTAAACATTTTTAGGGAATCCAGTTGGATCCCTCCAACCTTTTTCCCTATAACCATAGATGTTAATACAACATAAAAATACCAGTCCCATTTCGAGAGGGATATCGCGGTAAATATGGTCATCCCTATTATTCGGGGCACATATGGTCTCATCCGCTAAAATATGAGGGACTAATCACTCCAATTACTAATATATATAATAACATCCATATTGATAATAATTATGAAATCTAACCAATCAACCAATAATTAACTTTAACTTTTTAAAATTAACCAGTAATCCAAAATTGTGTGAGATTAACTTAACGTTGATTATTCAAATCCTTTTTTCACTCGTTCTAATTCCAATTAAATCCATTGCGTACTTATTCTTTTTTTTTGCATTTGTCACCATAAATCCAATGTGATTGATTCTGTGATCGGACCCTTAATAACAAGGTTATCTAATCTTCAGTTATCAATTTACAACGAAAGTTAATTTAATTAATTACTTAAAATAAACTATCATATATATTTTTAATTTCACAAACTTAATTAACTCACCATGCTCGAGAACGACCGACCAAGTTTGCTACCTACACATGGGATATCACCGGCCTACTAATATTCTGCTCTATCACAACTCACTCCCGGGCATGTGACCTCGATCACTATAGCCGCCGCTAGGCTGTGCGAGATGCCACCAAAAACTCCACTTTGTCGCCGCTCGTCATCACAGCTCGCCCCCACAACCCGTTTTCGAATGCGACCCCATCTCCTCTCTTTTCTTTTTATATGCGTGAACCATTCTTTACTGCCGCCGTCCAGCACTACAATCTCTCCACATGATCGTGACCACAACCCATCGACCATGCTGCCCTTATCTCTAGTTGCCATCAGGTCGAGCTTGCCTTTACATCTTGCCACCCCATTAAATCATGATTTAAATCGTGAACCGCTTCCTCGCGACCTTGCTTCCATTCGAGAATTAATACATGCGTTATTTAATTTTGTTCATTGATTTAAACTAAAGAGGCAGAGGGGATGGCTCGTGATTTCTTTTATTTTTCAGTTTGACTTCGATTTTTGAAAGAGGCGGAGGAAAATATGTGACTTTATTTACTTTGATTTTGAGATTTGAAGCTTGCCTTTCTTTCTTTAACTATTTTATAAATTATGTTTATAAAAGAGAAGAGTGATGAGACATTAGTGTGTAGGAGAGGGAAAAGCACGATCAAATGTCCTGTTGAATGAAGAATATGGCCGATTGACTTAAAATAAAATTTTAAAATATTATTATTCAATTTCAAATATCTTATTAAACCAGCTTAAAATTTTGGAGTCCTATCGAATTATGCTGCTTGGCATTCATAATATTATACTTCTATTCCGAATGCAATGGAAAAGGTTTCGAGTCCTAATTCGATCATAGGGAGAAGATAGCTTTTTGACCCGATTATTATATTGAATTTTCGATATAAATTTCAACGCATTTATATCATGTACGGTCAAAAGATATCTTCAAACGCAACGAAATTTGAAATCCAATAATAATACACTATTAAGGGTCCAATGTAACTAGTTTCGTCAAAATCCAAGAATATGCTCCGCAACGCAATTTCTATTTATACATTCAAACGATATATTTTTTAAATTGAGCATATCACTTTTAAATCCAATGTAAAAAGTTATATTATGTTCATTTTTATTGATATAAATTTTATAAGCTTTAAATTATTTTTATCAAGCTTAAAACTTAAGATACAAAATTTAACCAATATTCAATTATTAGATTTAATAATTAAATTATCAAACAAATGGTTATATTTGAAATGCAATTTAAAATTTAACTTTCACATATATAAAATCATTAAGAACCCCAATTTTAAATAGTCATAATTCTGGGTCGTTAAACTTCATAAGACATATATGTATGGTATTTTGACACGTGATGTATTTGGTATTTGATGACTTATTTGGTTTTTAAAGCAATTATGAAGTTCTATTCTAAATAAGTTATTATTTAAAATGTTTTCACTATTTTTACCTATTTTTGTCTTGTTAATCTTAGTCCCTACTAGTTGTAGTTTATAACTATAACGTGCCATACCATCTAGTGTGTCCTTTTTGGTATACTAAGGGGTGTGGGGTGTTTCAACTAATTAGCTTAATTAATTAATTAATTAGATAACAATTAATTGAAATAATACCTAAGTAAATAAATACATACTTTTATTACATAAAATATCGTTTATAACACATTCCAAAAAGATAACTAAGTGAAAGCAGTTTTCCAAAATATCCGAGATGAAACAAAATTTAATTTGCAAAAAGAGTTAGTTTTTATGGACTGTATCCATAGCGGCTACCGCAATATAACCTGCAATTTTGAAAACTTTTTTTATACTCCATGTCATGTTCAAAACACCTATTTTATGTGTTAACTACTGTCTAACTTTAATATAGCTTTTGGAAGAACAGAATTAAAGCTTTGGAACTATATAAACTTTCTCTTGAAAATTTCAAATGTAAACAAGTTTGAGAACTAAGGGTTTTCGATGTCGCTGTTGAGCACAAATCAATTACTTACTTTTTCCATAACTTAGAGTAACATAAGTAAGAACGCCAACACACATACATGCCAAAATCAACATATATAAAAAATCATAATTTGCAAATTTAAACTTAACTTTAACTTTTATTTTCAAGTCTAGCCATCATCACATCAACGCATACATATGTGTAACCAAATCAACATCAATTTTACCCAAAAACCAAAATATTAATAACCAAGACAGCAATAATTTATACAGCTGTTAACGCTAAAATTTGAGCGCTAACACCCCGGTGTATGAGTTATAGTTGTGAAAGCACCACCCGATAGATCGGGAAAGAATTACAAGCAAGTAATAGCAGAAAAGTAGTAAACAACAACGATTTTATAGTGGTTCGGCTTAAGGGTATAGCCTACGTCCACTCTAAGTACTTTTATTAATAATCCCGTTACAAGCTGATACAATTCTTCTCAAATGCAATATACTTCAAGTTACAAGTGATTTGGAACAAGTCTTAAGCTTCAATGTCGATTAAAGTCCTTAGATTCATGTTGAAGATGTGTGGTTTCTTCGTGAATTTCTTTGATGTATTCCTCTAATCTTGAAAGCTCTAAGTGTTGATGAAGTTCTCAATGCAGCAAGGTAACGGTGTATGAAGAGAATTTGCCAAAAGTCCTTTGAATGTGTGAGGTGGTTGCCTATTTATAGAGAGTTCTGGTCTGAAATTTTTGCCAAGTCCTAAACCGTGGCCGACTTAAGGTGAGTCGTGACCGGTCTAAGTTCGCCTCCGAGTCAACACCACCTCTTCTCAGTAATGTGGCATCGGGTTTGCATTTAATAGCTTTAAGTCGTTTACGACTCAAATTAGGTCGTGAGTCGTGAACGAGATAACTGGGAGCTGGATCGGTTGTGACTTGGGTCGGTAACTATTCTAGGTCGCCAGCTTGGTAAGGCATTAGATCGGTAACTCGGTAAAGTCACTGAGTCGGTATCTCTTTTAGGCTTTAGGTCGGCCTTCTTATTAAGTCGGCATCCTCTGAGTCTTAGGCCAGTACCCACGTTAGGTCGGCAACTATTTTAGCCTTAACTCGGTATTTCTTAAGTCGGTATGCCTCTCAATCCTACTAGGTCGGTAACCCTTTGAATCTTAAGTCGGTCTCCCTGATAAGGCAGTTAGGTCGGTATCTATGTTGAGTCAGTAGCCTCATCGAAGTGTTAGGTCGGCAACCCTTTGAATCTTAGGTCGGCACCCCTGTTGAGCCTTAGGTCGGCACCCTTGTTGAGCCTTAGGTCGGCATCTCCTTGAGTCGCAGAGTCTAAACCGAGGCGGAGTTAACAATTGCCCCTCGAAGTATACGCCTACTGGTTAGGTCGTGTGCTTCGATAGCCCTTAACCCGTCCCCTCTTAGGTCGGTAGGTCGTACGCGAACTAATAGTTAAGTCGCATGTGCCGCTCCAGATCCCTTCACTGCAAGGTATAAATCACAACCCCTTCTTCTTTCTCATTACCTGCTCTCTCAATCCCGCCATTAAAAATCTCTCCAAGCTTCAAAAAGGTGATTTTGCTCCATCAACCACCGATAATTGTTGCGTAAGTGAATTTTCTTCAATCATAGGTTATTGTTGGTCCACGAACCCCATCACTCACACTTAAACCACCACCTCGCATAATGCTTCATCGTGAATTCCATTGCACCCATGGCTGATGGAGTTTATGCCGCTTGGTTCGATTTTAACTGACCGATGATGAAGATGATTCAGGCTAGTTGAATTTGATTTGTTCTAGGGTTGCAAGGTGTTGAACTCGCGGCAGTTTCGAACTAATTGATGGGACTTAACGGGTTATTGCTGTGGTTGATGGAACAGTTATTGGATTAACGGGTTGATGGCCGTAGGATGTTGATTTAGGAACGAGTTAGTGGAGTTGGGTGAACTAGCCTTTGGCCGACCTGGCCCTTAAGTGAAGCGGTCTAAACCCTAAGTCGTGGCCGAGTTAACCCTTGGGAGAAAATTGCCAACTTCTGCTGATCCAACCTTTAAACCGCAGCCGAGTTGACCGTTAGGGGAATTTCACACCCTTTTTGAATCGCAGCCGAGTTAACACTTAGGCTTTGGGCGTGCTGACATTTTGAGAGCATAGATCCACTTTGAATTTCTGACTCGAACTGCCAAACTAAGTTGCCTGAATTTTGAACTGCCCCAACTTTAAATTTGCTTGAATCTCATTGTATTATTTCACAGATCGCATTAACTTATAAGCTGCTAACCTGCTGAAAATAACAAACAAAGAAAACCAAGGCGAAAATACTGCCATCGACTGCCCATGTCAGATGACAGATTAGTCAAGACAAGACAAGCAACTTAATTATATTGCATGAAATATTTGTGAATCAATCAGTTAAAGTTAAACATTAATGCAAAGTATCAATAATCTGAACTGATTTATCTGCATCAACATCTTACTTGCATACTTAGGCTTAAAACAATAGTCCCTGAATTTCATAACTAACAAATGCTTGCTAGTTTTCATTCCAGTTATATTTGTTCACTGCTTGATTGATTTTACACAACACTTCACACACTTTAGGAAACGTGCACCTTCATGTTTGAATACCCAGTTGTTTATGTAGAATGACTTCCCACCGAGAAGAAGAAGTGGTAACTCAAGAGGAAGAAACTTTTCCGATAGCTGTTCCCATAGAGAATCCTCCGGAGAGAACCTCGACTATTCTAACTTCGAGAGCATTTGTCCAGCTGCGCACTCAATTTGGCTTTGCTGAAAGTGATGTTCTTCTCCCTGGGCCAAGTGATACTGCTGACAATCCTCCCTATGGCTTTGTTGCAGTCAATCGCCAAATGTGCTTAAGTGGGGCGATTCCTCCTTTTAACGACTTCCTTCGAACTCTTCTCCTTCGGTTGACAATCTCTCCGTTTCAACTTCATCCCAATGGCTATGCCATCTTGACGGGGTTATGTGTTTTGTTTAGAAGAACCCTTGATCGCATACCGAGTTTTGAAGAAATTCGTTATCTGTGCTCGTTTGTAAAGAGTAAAGATCATCCTTCGCTCATTATTGTGAGAAGTGCCAGAAACCGCAAGCTCATTTCCGATCTTACTGAAAGCGTTCATGGATTTTTGAACCAGTTTTTCTTTGCCCGCTGTCCCTCAGGGTTTTATGCCATCTGGAGAGTAGGAAGTAAGATTAGTGTTTCTATTTTTTCCGTTTTGAAACTTTTTCGAGATCCGAACTTTCAGTTGCTAATTTCATTCTTTGTTCCTTTCAGCACTTCCTCTCCCTTTTAGAGACCCAATTCACAGGCAAGTTTTTGAGAGGTTGAGTGCCGTGGCCACAGAAGAGAGGAGCATAAAATTTCTGTTGAGGGATGAATTTTTACATCAACATGGGCTTCTACACACTTCTCGCTCTATGCATGCTCATGAAGTTCCAACGGAAGTCCCCGATTCTCCGATAAAGACTCCTGAATCTTCGCTGGTGAAGTGCTCCACTTCTGTTGATGTTGCGGGGCCATCTGGTAAACTTGCCCCGGTTATCGAGGAAGAAGAGCCTCAGGGATCCTCTCACCATTCACAAGAATCTGGTGAAAAGGCTAAGAAATCCAGTCCTGTCAAGCAAAGCAGGGACGATACCTTCGAAGGATTGAGCGACCTCTTTGCTACTTCACAAGAGATCTTCAAAGATGACCCTACTACTGCCGGGATTTCTTCTTCAGTAGTTGAAGCTACTTCTATTTTGCAACAGCCGTCGTCGACTCAAGAGTTGACGTTAACTATTACACCCACAACCACTCCCCAAATAAAGAGTGGTTCGTAGATTAATGCGCGTAGTTTGCACAACACACACACTTAGAATTTCTCATCACTTCTATGCACTTATCTTCTTGCACTTTAAAGATTTCTAAAGCTTATTATTTTAATTCCAGATTCTCCTATGGGGCGCAGCGGCTCGTACTATGACGATTTCCAGCGCTACGGGAGGCGTAGCCAGTATGATTACAGGCGTTACCTTCCTTCTTACAGAGAGCCGGATGAAGAGAGGGCTGCCCGAAAGGCTCATGAAAGGAGGACTGAAGAAGAACATCGTGAAAGAAGGGAGAGAGAAGAGCGCCATGATTCTTGGCAAAAAGGCGATGACTCTCACAAGAGAAAATCTCATGACGATCGAGGAAAAGGTCACATGAGTGAAGACTTAAGCAAACGAGCCCGTCACAGTGAAAAGCAGGCCTCTACTACTCCTGAGAAAGTTACTATTCCTGCCTCACTCGACATTCCTTCTGACTCTCCCGCTCTTGGGAAATCAGATATTCAAACGATAATTAGCAGGCCCAAATTTCAAGTTGGACCGGGTCCTGCCACTCTGCAGAGCCGATTTCCTCAATGGTG
Source organism: Allium cepa (assembly GCA_030765085.1). NCBI lineage: Eukaryota > Viridiplantae > Streptophyta > Magnoliopsida > Asparagales > Amaryllidaceae > Allium > Allium cepa. The sequence goes on along the minus strand of CM060943.1, from coordinate 945,723,404 downwards.
CCTTAAGGGGGTGAGGTTCGACCTAGACTTGGTCCCCATCGACAAGTCTGCTATGTTGCGCAATCTTGATGCCGTCAAGCTCGATATCGAGAGGATGTCAAACTGGCAGAAGCTTGTCGATGAGCTTCAAAGAGTTAACCGTGCCAACATAGAGGCCATGCTTACTATGGAAAACGATAAGGCCGAATGGCAAAAGGTCATTGAGCAACACGACACCGAGATGAGGAACATTGCTTCTTACGATGAGGAGCTTGAAGCAAAAGTCGAGGAATTGAAACATGAGCTTGCTGCTTCCTCTACTTCCTATTCTCAAAAAGAAGAAGTGCTCCTAAAACAAGTGAGAGATGCTCATGCCAGCCAAAGGGATGCCGAAGACAGGCTCGAAGTGCAAAAAAGGATCAGTGGGGGCTATATTGCTGATGTTGCAGAGCTTCGGAAGAAAACCAGCTCCCAAGAAGCGGAGATTCAAATGCTTAAGCTTCAGCTTGCCAAAACTGAAAGGGAGCGTGATGAGGCTGTCGCCGGCAGAATCGCAGCTGAAGAATCTCATGAGGCGACTAAAAACAGCATCAGCTCAACATTATTCGACTTCTACTTGCACAGCGTCTTGGGGCGTGGAAGCCTTGCCTTTCTAGGCCCCAAGTATGAAATCGCACTGGCTGAAGTTTGGGAGACAGCACTTGATATGCTCGGTGGTAAAGGTGCTGGATATGCTGAGTCAGCCCTTGAAGAGCATTATCTTGATGACGAAGCCCGTGCCGCTCTTGCCAAGGGTAAGGAGCAGCTTGCCAGAGCGCGGGCCGGGATGGCGGAAGAGGAGCGTTCTGAAAAAGAAGTACCGCCTACCATCTCCGAACGTCCTCTAGTTTCTCCCGAGGTGGACATTACAGGCCCTAGTGCTCATTTGCCGCCTCCCACAAGAACTGGGGTAATCACCCCTACTGATGAAGAGGCTTTGGAGGACATTGGGGCTCAGAATTATGGGATTGAACTGATAAAGCCAATATCTTCAGGTAATTTCGACATTGGTCCGATTCAGGTGGATTGCTTGCTTATTCCTCAAAAATTTGATGAGCTCCTCGATTACCTCTTGAATCTCGATGAACCCATATCTCCCTTCTTTCGGGAAGATACTAACATTTTCAACTTTTCTTCTTCTGCAGTTGAAACAACAAGTGCCGTGCAGACTTCGCCTTCTCTGGTTATTCCTCCTCCATCTCTTCAGGTGACTCCTCCTTCTGCTTCACAACCTGGGTCACAAGAGGAGAAAATTGAGGCTCTTCATGGTTTGGATGACCCTGTTGCCTCGCAGGAGCAAAAAGATGAGGGACTTGAAGGAGGCGAGATCTCTCCGGAGCAGACTCCTTCTGACGACGTAGTTTTGTCCGCTCTCGTTACTCCGGGGAGTGAGTCTTCTTCGCAGAGAAGAAAGAAGCTTGGGACAACGAAGAGGAGGGGGAAGAAAATTATCACCACTGAAGAGGAACCGGAAATTGCGCCAGTTGTACCTCCCTCCCCTTCTTCCCTTATGCCTTCAGACCAACCTGGAAGACCCGAAAAGCTAACCACTCGGCCGGGTAAAGGGTCTAAAGGTGGCAAGAAGAAATGAAGAGTTGAGCTTTTTGATTCCTTTTTTGTGTAATGGTCGGATGTTGTGCAGGCACCGGCCCCTGCTTCTTATTTTGAAACCTGTATCTGCAATATCTGCAATTGAATAAAATGATTCTTTATTTGTACAGACTTTTGTTTGAATTTGATAATGCATTTATTATTCATTTTTGCACAAGTTCTTTTTTTTTTTTTTTGCACAAGTTTTATTTATACGATGTTGCGGTGAGCTTGTGGTATGTTGTTTGAGCGTACTTTACCGACATAGTTATACCGCTTTGTATGTAACTATACCATGTTGCCCCTATACCATGAGCTCACTGCAATATCGTATACTTTAAGGGGACTTGCACTCTCGTTTACTTCATTCTCGAGAAGAATTTTCGTAGAGTGCAACTTCCTTCATATAAGTTTCTACGCTTTGTCCTTCGAAGAAATCACTTTCTCCTTTTGCGTTTGTATATATTTTGCCAAGTGAATTCTTCTATGTGGCAAAGCGGACCTCTGAATGTACTTTAACCCCCTTTTTTTTGAGGAAGATCATCCTCCATAATAGGTAAACTATTCTTCCTTTGGAAGTTAAAGTATGCTCTTGATGAGGATTCCTTTTTTTTTATATATATAGAAAGTTGTACCTCTGAGGAGGGATTTTTCACGTTTCAACACTTGGAAGTTTTATTTCTATCTCGGTGAAACGTGTACCTCCAAAGAGTTATGCCTTAGAAATCCTTTTCACGTTTCAACACTTGGAAGTTTTATTTCAATCTCGGTGAAACGTAGGTTTCCGAAGAGGTCTTTCTTCTTAATTGTGTCCCCGGGAGGGGGTTGTACCTCTGAGGAGGGATTTCTCACGTTTCAACACTTGGAAGTTTTATTTCAATCTCGGTGAAACGTGTACCTCCAAAGAGTTATGCCTTCGAGGAAAGCCTTTTCACGTTTCGACACTTGGAAGTTTTATTTCAATCTCGGTGAAACATGAGCTTCCAGGAAGGTCTTTATCTTGTTTTGTATTTCAACTTTGGTGAAGTGAAATTCCGAAGAGCGGTTGTTACACTTCAACTCCTGGCGAAATGTGCCCCCGAAGAGGTCTTTATTTTGTTTGCATTTCAACTCTGGTGAAGTGTAATTCCGAAGAGCGGCTGTTACACTTCAACTCCTGGTGAAATGTGCCCCCGAAGAGGTCTTTATTTTGTTTGCATTTCAACTCTGGTGAAGTGTAATTCCGAAGAGCGGCTGTTACACTTCAACTCCTGGTGAAATGTGCCCCCGAAGAGGTCTTTATTTTGTTTGCATTTCAACTCTGGTGAAGTGTAATTCCGAAGAGCGGCTGTTACACTTCAACTCCTGGTGAAATGTGCCCCAGAGATGGTTTACATTGCCTGGAAGTTACTCTCTCATGGTTGGTGGGTCATGACTCCTCCAATCTTTTTTGTTGAGTAGAGAACTTTCTTTTTTTGCGGCATATGTCCCATTTGAGGTCTTTGTCCTCCGAAGAGTTGTGCCTCCGAAGAGGAGCATTTTGCCTCCGAAGAGGGCTTTGGTCTCCGAGGAGAAGCATTCGGTCCCCGTAGAGAAACTTTTTTGCCTCCGAAGAGGGCTTTGGTCTCTGAGGAGAAGCATTCGGTCTCCGTAGAGAAGCATTTTGCCTCCGTAGAGGGCTTTGATCTCTGAGGAGAAGCATTCGGTCTCCGTAGAGAAGCATTTTGCCTCCGTAGAGGGCTTTGATCTCTGAGGAGAATCATCCGGTCTCCGTAGAGAAGCATTTTGCCTCCGTAGAGGGCTTTGATCTCTGAGGAGAATCATTCGGTCTCCGTAGAGAAGCATTTCGCCTCTGAAGAGGGCTTTGGTCTCTGAGGAGAAGCATTTGGTCCCCGTAGAGAAGCATTTTTCCTCCGAAGAGGGCTTTGGTCTCCGAGGAGAAGCATTCGGTCTCCGTAGAGAAGCTTTTCGCCTCCGAAGAGGGCTTTGGTCTCTGAGGAGAAGCATTCGGTCCCCGTAGAGAAGCATTTTGCCTCCGTAGAGGGCTTTGATCTCTGAGGAGAAGCATTCGGTCTCCGTAGAGAAGCATTTTGCCTCCGTAGAGGGCTTTGATCTCTGAGGAGAATCATCCGGTCTCCGTAGAGAAGCATTTTGCCTCCGTAGAGGGCTTTGATCTCTGAGGAGAATCATTCGGTCTCCGTAGAGAAGCATTTCGCCTCCGAAGAGGGCTTTGGTCTCGGAGGAGAAGCATTTGGTCCCCGTAGAGAAGCATTTTGCCTCCGAAGAGGGCTTTGGTCTCCGAGGAGAAGCATTCGGTCTCCGTAGAGAAGCTTTTCGCCTCCGAAGAGGGCTTTTGTCTCTGAGGAGAAGCATTCGGTCCCCGTAGAGAAGCATTTTGCCTCCGAAGAGGGCTTTGGTCTCTGAGGAGAAGCATTCGGTCTCCGTAGAGAAGCTTTTCGCCTCTGAAGAGGGCTTTGGTCTCTGAGGAGAAGCATTCGGTCCCCGTAGAGAAGCATTTTGCCTCCGAAGAGGGCTTTTCACATTTCATCTCACGGGAGTATGTTGACCGGTTGTGGTGAAATGCGTGCCCCTAAGTAGGGTTATTATCAGGAAGTTTGGAGTTTCCTTTTCTCGGTTGGATGGATTCTCGGGAGTGTATCGACCGATAACTCCACGACTTTGTAACGAGAAAGACGCCTTTTTTCGGTGAAGTCCGCTTGAGGTCTTTATCCTCTGAGGAGTTATGCCTTCAAAGAGGGCTTGCGCTTCTGAAATATTCTTTTTGCTGGCTGACGCTTGCTCTCGCATGTCTCTTTGCCGTTGATTCATGTTGACAATCCCCATTGCTTCGCAAGTGTCACCACTTTCAGCTACCAGGCCTCTCCCTTACCCAAAGGAGTATATTTTATAGTTAAGCGAATTGGTGGTGGCAGATTTAGGTCCTTTAACTTGCTGTTTGTTTGTTCAAACATTTGTAGTTAGCTACATATGATCTGCTTCTATCCACCTTGCTTACTTTCGTTTGAAGTTCTCCTTTTGTAGGATTTGAATATGGGAATTTTGAATGGCCCAGTGCTTGATTGCCGGATGATGTTGCGGATCGCTTGGTCTCGTGACTGGTAAGCTTTGTTTTTATGGCCTGCATTATTAAATCGTTTTTTTTTTTTAGTAACACGATTAACGTATTTCATATGCCGAAATAAAACAAAGCAGTTTATAATAGTAGGGAACATAAGAATTATAGTGGTTTAACCGAAACTGGGCCTATATCCACTTTATAGCTTTTGTTATTCGCCTGCCTTGCAATTGCCCTTAACAAGAGAATCATATATTTGTAAATTCTTTGCAATATCTTAGCAAAGTTTTCATGTAAAATATGGATGTAAATGGTTGCTGTTCCAAGTTCTTGGAATTGGTTTTCTTTTGACAGTTGCGAATTCGATTGATTATATTAGCAATTCCTTAGTGCCGTCTTTAAGTGTGCGTCATCTTCTTCTGTTGGCGGGTGGTTTTAACTGAAGAAACATACTCTAGCCAAATCTTATTTGTTTGCTTAGAGTACTTCTTATTCAGGATTTGACCCTGGAATTCTGTTGTTTAAGGCTTGCTTTTGAATGCTACCAAGAGTTGCTTGATATTGCAATGAATCAGCTTGGTATTGATTGCCTGCAAATTTAGATCGATAATCTTAGTGATATTCTCAGAATATTTCACATATCGAAATAAAATAAGCGACTCGTAATAATAGGGAAAGCAAGACTTATAGTTTTTTATTATTTATTGGCGTTGTTTTTACTACAGATTTTGAAACAAGAATCATTGGATCAGCACTCTTTTACAAATTTGAAACAAAGTGTTCAAGTAAGGTATGGAAGCAATTGCTGCCCCAGGCTTTAGGAATTGAATTTTTTGGCATAAGAGGACTGGATGGCAACATCTTTCAGAATCGAAACTTCCTTTCACTTTGAAGGTCTCCTTGGAGCGTGAGCACGTCTTCCCGCCTCATCCAATTTTTCCCTGCCTGGTGAGGGCTTGCTGTGATGATACTGATGATAGGACCTTCATCTCCCTGTGCCACGGTTCTTTTATTTGAGCTACATTGTTGAGCGGGAACCAGCTGCACTTTAGAGGATGAGGAGTAGCGAATTCCATCTTTTTTCACATACTGTTGCAGTTCATTCTGCTTGATCAATCCTTCAATCTCCTTCCTTAGATGGCGACATTGGTTAGTTTCATGGCCAGGTTGATTGTGAAATTGACAGAATTTCCCATTGTCTGTCGCGCTTCTCCTCATCAGAGACGGTTTGGGGTAAACAACAACATCCTTTGTTGCCAAGAAGATACTTTCCGGAGTGTCGGTCAAGGGAGTGAAGTTGGAGGGTATGAAGCGTCGAGCTTTTTTCAAGAGTTTCTGTTTTCTCCTTCCCCCATTCTTCTCTTTCTGTTCAATCATTTCCGGTATGTATTCTTCATCGTTACCAGGACTTAATGGGTAATCATCAACTATTCTTTCAAAAGTTCGCCTTGACAAACGTTCGTGGATAGTTGGTCGTGGCCATGAATTCTCTGTTTGGGGGAATGTTCCAATAGTAATGCCAGTTGCTCGTTGAGGAGCATTTCATTCCTCTGAAACCTGGGCCTCTTTGGCAATGGTTTTTATATCACTTTCTAGTCGATGGACTTCTTCCTGCAATGCGTTCATCTTATCCAGTATCCTATTGCTTTGAACTTCCATGTGTTGATATATTCCATATATCACGGCATTTAATTCAGCCCTTGTGACTCCAATACTTGAAGCTGTTTCACTTAGCGTGGGAAGAGCAATGGCATTGCTGCAAGTACCTTCAAACCTTAACAACTTCCGTTTCCTTTCTGAAGCCATGATTTCTGTTAGAATTTTGTTGAACAATGGTTGAAGTTTGCCCCTGAGTTCAATTCTCAGTGAAAGCACCAAAAATGTTAACGCTAAAATTTGAACGCCAACACCCCGGTGTATGAGTTATAGTTGTGAAAGCACCACCCGATAGATCGGGAAAGAATTACAAGCAAGTAATAGCAGAAAAGCAGTAAACAACAACGATTTTATAGTGGTTCGGCTTAAGGGTATAGCCTACGTCCACTCTAAGTACTTTTATTAATAATCCCGTTACAAGCTGATACAATTCTTCTCAAATGCAATATACTTCAAGTTACAAGTGATTTGGAACAAGTCTTAAGCTTCAATGTCGATTAAAGTCCTTAGATTCATGTTGAAGATGTGTGGTTTCTTCGTGAATTTCTTTGATGTATTCCTCTAATCTTGAAAGCTCTAAGTGTTGATGAAGTTCTCAATGCAGCAAGGTAACGGTGTATGAAGAGAATGTGCCAAAAGTCCTTTGAATGTTGGAGGTGGTTGCCTATTTATAGAGAGTTCTGGTCTGAAATTTTTGCCAAGTCCTAAACCGTGGCCGACTTAAGGTGAGTCGTGACCGGTCTAAGGTCGCCTCCGAGTCAACACCACCTCTTCTCAGTAATATGGCATCGGGTTTGCATTTAATAGCTTTAAGTCTTTTACGACTCAAATTAGGTCGTGAGTCCTGAACGAGATAACTGGGAGCTGGATCGGTTGTGATTTGGGTCGGTAACTATTCTAGGTCGCCAGCTTGGTAAGGCATTAGATCGGTAACTCGGTCAAGTCACTGAGTCGGTATCTCTTTTAGGCCTTAGGTCGGCCTTCTTATTAAGTCGGCATCCTCTGAGTCTTAGGCCAGTACCCACGTTAGGTCGGCAACTGTTTTAGCCTTAACTCGGTATTTCTTAAGTCGGTATGCCTCTCAATCCTACTAGGTCGGTAACCCTTTGAATCTTAAGTCGGTCTCCCTGATAAGGCAGTTAGGTCGGTATCTATGTTGAGTCAGTAGCCTCATTGAAGTGTTAGGTCGGCAACCCTTTGAATCTTAGGTCGGCACCCCTGTTGAGCCTTAGGTCGGCACCCTTGTTGAGCCTTAGGTCGGCATCTCCTTGAGTCGCAGAGTCTAAACCGAGGCGGAGTTAACAACAGCCATTAAAGCTTAAAATTTAATGAAAAGTTATGCATTTCTTACTTAAAAGCTAACCCGTAGCGACCCTGGATATTCAACCCTCGAAAATTGATATTAATACATCCATTTTACATAATGTCGATCAAACGAGTACGGGAAATGGCAGTACATTAAGGGCGAAGAAGTAAAGGTAGAAGAAGAAACAGAAAAAAACAACATAGAATCTCACAGACGCTACGAAACAAACATAATATATAATAACAGATTTTAAAAACAAAAACTGTTGTGTTATTATACATACCAATATCAAAGTACAATAGACAATAATCAATCTAGACAGTTTAATAACTTGTCCTCACACAACGGAAATAAAATCAAGTATAGAAATACGTGTTGTCATCCAGCTCATCTCTTGAGCTCCATTACATCCCATCCTGAATCTGTAGTACTCGGTCTGACCTGAGCATTATAATAAAATAACACCCTAGTCGGTCGGGAAAACCAGCTTGAGTAAACACACTCAGTTCGAATTGCTAAACCTATTAAAATCCTTTGAAAAAAGGTATCTCATAAGATCACGTCACATATAAACTTGAAGGGTTTTTCCTATACGATAACCCAAACATTTTTATCAAAATCGTCTAATATTATAATTATATATAAAAAGAAAATAGCTAAAATGCTCGCATCTCACGTTTCAGCATAGTTGGAAATAATCTCAACCGTACGACGCTTATTGGAAAATGGATTCCATACAATGACTAGGCACTGGGTACCACCTATCATGGTACACATCTAGAAAATTATACCGAGGACGTCGCCGGGATCCCCTACAACACAAGACCTGCCCTATCACTAACCTGGATAGAACAGAATATGTTATCTTCTCGGGTGTTCCCACCCTTAAAATCGTGCGCTCAATTTTCTATGCACAACCATATCCATAATTCTAATATATTCGAGGGCGTCTAGAAAGGTGATAACTTACCCTAATTGGGTTCGACCAACTTAGCCTTGCTTCATTACCCTTGGATTTAAGTCATTCTTGTTGATGAAGCTTAAAGCTACGATTACCTTTCTATAACAATTTCACATAGAATGCTCATCGTCCTACACTGACGATGTTTTGATAGCATTCGTCCATACAATTTTTCCTAGGATTGGACAAACCGAAGCACCGTTTTCACTATTTTCACTATATCCATTCGTAACATTCAAACCAGATTGAAGTGGTTTTCGAATAATTAAATACGATCCAAGTCTCTTTGAAACTATTAACGAAATTGGCCAATATTGATAGTCAGTTATGTAACTAGGAAATAACATCCATAAGCAATCAATAGGCCATCGTTTATAAATGTTTAAAAAATTCATTTCAAAATATCTTTACGAAGATATATATTCAAATATCTTTCGAATTTATCAATATTTGAAAACATACCAAATAATTGTTTTCACAATAGGATCTCTCTACTCGTACCTCACTTCAACACTTAGTGAAATATTTCCAACTTTTACTTATAATCCATTACTTAGAAAATATCCCAAAATAATCCTCCGTCCCTAAAAATTTTCAAAAACCATCATTTTCTCACTTAAGGAAATATTATAATCCATTTCCCGAAATAAAATCTAATATTAATACTTAGGAGTTTTTCTTAGCCTTTCTCCTACATTTTGGAATTTATATTGATTCCTTTACATTTTCCAAAGTCGATTATATTCACTTAAAATCTCGTCTGTCCATTTACAACTTCTAAAAAATCATATCTGTTTCAATATCTTGAGAGAGTTTATAAATAAATTCAAAAGATTGTCAGAACTCTGTATATGTATAATAAGTATTCCTAAAGAACGTTATTTATCTTTAAAAACACATTTAATTAATTAATTACAATTTTAAAATATTGAAATAAATATCAATACTTCATTCCCTATTTCATTTTCATATAACAAATTGATTTTACGAAGCTTATTATGAAAACTAGAAATTTCTTTCAATTTAATATTAAATATTTGAAAAAATCCACTTCCGAAGTATTTTATCAAAAAACAACTTTAAATTTCATAGTTCAAACATATAAAAAAAAAAATCTCTTTTGAAAGCAATTTAACTTCTCGAGAAAAATATATTTTTGAAATTCCAATATCGGGTTTCAATTTATAAATCCCTCCTGATTCACTACACGTCATTTTCATTCCCGTTCCCTTCACCATTCTTACATTTCAAAAATAGAATCCCTTAATTTTCCTCAAATAGGTTTTCATATTCTGATATTTCCTAATTTATCAACGGGTATCATTTTACCCTCGTTTATAAACATCGCTATAAATTTATAAACTCCTTTGAGTTTCCACTTGGTTTATAAAACTAATTTCACTTATAGAATCTCATTTAATAAATACATTTCCTAATAAATTTGATTTATTCCACAAATTTATTTTTAATATCGATTTCAACTCCGCTTTATATTTTTTAAAAGTATCATTTAAAAATCCAACATTTAAAAATCTTCTACATAAATTATTTTTAAATCTCTATTTAAAATATATTTTCCGGAACTGTTAAGTACAACCCAAAAATCAATTTATCATTTTACCCAAATCCATTTCTTTTAAAATAATCTGACTTTCGATATACATATTTTTATATTCAAAATATCCTTTTATCTCCTTTAGAAATAATATTATGGTATTTAAAATACAAAAATTCAGGCCAGCGCTACTATTGCATCCAATAATTCATATCATAACAATAATCTATAACAGATTATTCTAACACATCGTATATTACTATATATGAAAAAAAACGATCAACATAAATTTTTGAGGAATCTAGTTGGATCCCTCCAACATTTATTCCTGCATTCACAGACTTTAACACATCATAAAAATGCCGATCCCACTTAAAGGGGGATATCACGGTACATGGTTTATCCACTATTATGCAGGGTGCATGGGTCATATCTGCTCCAATCGACGGGTATATCCAACTACTAATATATATATATATATATATATATATATTCATACATACATATATATATATATATATGTATGTATGTATATGTATACATATATAACAATGCTGATAATTATTTATAAATTCCGCATTTTTAAATTATACTAGCAATTCAAATGAGTGAGATTTCACTAACCTTGATTTTTAAATTTCGAAACACCCAGATTTTAAACTTCAGCTACCTCCGAAAAATTCCAGACCCGTTCTGTTGCATAGATTTTTAAGATATGAACTAACTTGACTTGTCTAAATGATTTTTGGTCCTCGTATAAATTTAATATGGGTTATTAAACGTCAATATAAATTAATTGATAATTAACTTAAATTTATAATATAACTTATTTTAAATAATAATTAAACTATCCTCATTTGCATTTTCTTTAAATTCATTATTTCATTAACTAAATTTCAGAACCCATTGCACGCACCAGACCCTGGTTCAACACCTCGCTCCGGGCCATCGTGATCCACCATAGTTTAGTTTGATAGTAGACCAGAAATCCTCCCACATTATCGTGACCTCCACTTCGTACATGCACGCCCTGCGCACGGCTGAATCTACGCCCGCCTCCACCCTAAAATGCGATTCCTCCTGCCACCAACAGACTTTCCCAATCGCAACCCATCCCATTTTCCATCCAGCACCAACGTAAGCTTCCCCAAAGCAACTGCCCTACGACAAACTTTCCTTCCTCCATCGGAGATCACCAACCCATCCCCCTCCTAACCCTTGTCGACCACCCCCTTGCATTAAGCCTTTCTCTTTATTTGTGTGCGTAGAGAGCCGTGAGTTTGCTTGATCACAAATTAAAGCTGGAGAGGCTCGACCATGATTAATATATTTTTTCCCTTTTTTTAATTTTTTTTCTGATTTTCGAATTGAAGAAAACGTAAAATGGCATGTTTAAAAAAAGAAGGGGTGGGCATGATAATGGTAGGGTGCAGCTTATTTCAGTCTAGGGTAGTTATGAAGTGAAAGAAAATGGCTGTGATTAAACTTTATTTTGGTTTACAAATTTTAGTATTGAGAAATATCTCGTTTATGTACCTCAAAATTTTGAACCGTTATTGGGACGTGTCGCCTGGCATCTCTAATGTTGTGCCGCTATTCCAAACCTAATGGTACAAATTTAAAAGCTTAATTCAATCGTACACGGAAGGTAGCCTTTTGAATAGACTTTTTGAATTAATCCAATTAAATTATTTCCAGCCGTTTCTAGATCGCATTACCAAACGGTAGCTCCAAAAGCTACGAAATTTAAATCCGAGAATTATACATTATTATGGATACAGTGGAACTATTTTCATTGAATTTCGAGACTGTGTCCTAGATCGCTACTTAAACGCATCGATCAAATTGACGATTTCCAATTTTTTATGAAATCGCTTAAAATTTTAGTTTTAAAATCTTACTAAATTATAATCCCAAATCCAATATTTAAAACCATTTAAATATTCAAAATCAATATTTGGTTATGTAACGACCTGGATTTTTCTGTCATTTGATTTTGAATATTTAAAACCATTAAATATTAAAAATCAAATGACAGAAAAATCCAGGTCGTTACATAACCAAATAGCCGAGAACATTCATTACAACTATTACTGACTCTGGATCATTGCTTTCTTTATACAAAAACTTAATTTTTGAGGGCTCACGGCCTAAACAATTTTGGCCATGATGAGAGGGTTCAACCATTGGTTGGCAAGGGTATGGAGGCTTGTTTTTCATAGAAGAGGGGTGCATAAGAGAAGAAAAGATTTAGACTGAATTTTCATGAATTAAAAGTGCATATAGCTAAGGATTTTAAAATAAAAAAACCTTGAAGCTATGAAATCTTTGAGAGATTTGAAGGGAATTCAAAAATAGATGTTGGAAATTGGAAAATACAAAAAGAAAATTTGGAAATTGTTTTTATAAAAAATGCAATTAGTAATTTACCAAAATAACCTTTAGCACATTCCCTCTACTCTTCAAATGCCACCTCACCATCTTACCCCCCTCTCCTCCTAATACTCACATGAGCATGTTCCTCCTTCTTCATGCACCAACTTGCATTTAAACATCTTCTACTTGACTATTTTAAGTGACAAGATAAAATATGACATTTATGTTCTTTTATTTATAAATCCTTAGGAAAATGTCACATAATGGTTAATATATATTCCTTAGCAAAGATTAATATATGTGTTTCACATAATATCCTAACTTATTGGGAAAAGTATGCGCATATCTATACAAAAGTGCTTAGAAGGTTTCTGACTATTTTTAGTCGATGAAACGTCGAAAATTCGAAAAACGAATTTCGGTCACTTTTTAGATTTTTCTTTAAACTATAGATTTTTTAAACTAATTTTGAAAATAATTTTTCCATCATTATTAATTATCAAAAAGCATTTTATTTTAATTATAAAATTTATTATTTGAACATTGAAAATTAATTAAATATACATAAATAAAATCGGTGAAATTCTGGGTCGTTACATTAAGACAATACGTTTTTATGAATAAACATACACATGCTTGTATATATAATACTATCAACCCCATTCTAGTAAGTCGCTTACTGTCATGATCCAAAATCTAATGTTCAAAAATTGACACTAAATACCTCAATTATATTCGACTACCAAGGATTCAAACATCGAAATCCAATCGGATGGAGCTTATAACAACATTAGATGAATATAAAATAGCGAAAACAGAATGAATATCATGCATTACATCACAAACATTATATCATCATAATATCCATTAATACATCAGAGTATCATACTACATATGTCACAACTCAAAATACAACCTCATAATATAACCATAAGTGATCATATATCCAAAAAAGTCTTCAAAGAAATGGTGCGTTAGCGAACTTCCAAAAACTAAGCACCTTGAAATCCCAAAAGCTTCCAAAATATCTCCAAGGTAAGAGCTTCCAAAATACTGTTAACTCCAGAACACGGAAACCTACTACTAGGCTGCCCATGTGGAAATTATGGGCACCCAGAGTTTAGAAAGGAAACAAAAAACTACGGGTCAGTAATGGGACTGGTATGAGTAAATAAAAGAAATAGTTGCTTTTAAATAAACAAGATTTATAAAAGAAAATCCGGTTTACATTTGGAAAATGAAACTACCATAAGACCTCCCGCCACACACACAATGGAACCGCAGAATTGGAAGAGATTTCTTCTTATGATAATCAAATATGCTTGATATGAGAAAAATTCTTTGATATTATTGCTAGTGCATAGTGTGAAAGCATTTCGAAAGTATAATATTAACCTTAACCAGCATAGTCTTCCGAACTATTCCTACTATAGCTACCATCTAAACCGTGGTGACCACCATAAGTAAATGGCAAGTTGTAAAACTAAAACCGTACTGGGTTCGTATTGGGAATTAGATTTCCAACAAATGGTCAGGCTAAGGAACTTCCTACTGCCACATGGTTACGCCTCTGGCGGGATGTACCGAGAACTTTATCGGCTTACTGCCAACACAAGGCCGGGTTGCCTCTGTAACTAGGTAACTGCTACTCGACTATGCCATTCCCCGGTCGTTTTCGTCCTTTATCCGAGGTCCCTCTACGACAAAGCAACAACCAAACAATAAATGAGATTGAAGCAACCACATAGGTAAATATTTGGGCTCCATACCATGACATCACCTTTTTCCAGAAGGAAATGACATAACCTAAAGGGTGCGACCCTCATAACCTTGCCGCATCTTTCCTGTTTCGACCATTTTCGAGTTGTGAGGTCCGATGAGGTCTCGTCCACAAAGCTACGCTTTACATGAAAGTCATGCTTAGATCACAAATAATCAACAAATGATTATCAACACACAACATCACTTAACATGCCACACTACCAAATTTGGAGTATATCGCTGATAACCTTCAATTACATAATGTTTGCGCCAAAATTGGTCACAAACACCCAATATCACGAAAGCACCCGTTTACGTACTCAAATCGATAATGATCGACACAGAACTCATCAACAATCAATATAAAATTCAGCTCTAAGCAGCAACAATCACAGAAATTCACAAATCAATAATCACAAACACAGGATTTATAGTGGTTCGGCGTTCAACGTCCACTTTGAAGGTTTTCTCTTTATTGCTTTGCTTGATTGGATCGATTACAACGGATTACAATTGATAATAGCTTTGAAATCTGAATACAACAGTGATTCTGATGAATAGAATTAAATCCGGCACAGTCTTGGTGATCAATGGAAGAAGTTCCCGGAAGATCCCCTTTTCTGAAGGCTTCAGGGTGCTATTTATAGGCGTTGGAGGCCCAGATCTTGCTGAAACTTCGGGAGACCTCTTCTGGCACGTGAGTGGGCCCACGCGACCGACCCCACCAAGTTTCGTCTCGATCTGACATCGGTTCGAGGTCATTTCGGACCCATCAAGGAATGGTCCAATCGAGCTGAAACTTGGCAGGAACGATCTTTACCTCGCATGGAAGCTACTGTGTAAATTTGGTTGCATTTGGATGTGTGGTTGGGGAGATATGATCGGTTCGAAATGGTGTTCTTCGGTTGGCTGTGGAGTTCGAAACGATCACTTCGAAACCACGTACTTCGGATCGATCGGCTCACGTGACTTTGCGTTGAGGCAGCGCAGGTTTCTCGGATCGATCCGGATTTATCTCCGAGTGGACCGCTTCGACTCCGTGAATTATGGCGACTTCGTATCGATGGAGTGATACGTTATTCAAACCAGCTGACTTGGTGGATTCGAAAAATGGTGTATCCCTGGCTTCGAACCGACCGATTCGAATCGAGGAGTCCCTATGGGTTCGAACTCGATCGATTCGAACAGGGTCGATTCGAAGTGACATGGACTCAAAGCTAGAGGGTTTTTTATGGACTCGAACATACTGGTGAGGATGGATTCGAAGTAAGGGCTTGCACGGATTCGAAGCAAGGATACGAAGGGGCTTTAGTTGGATGGATGCGAAGCTGGGTGACATCATGGATTCGAAGGACTTCTACTCGGTGGGTACGAAGGAAGGCTTCAGGATGGATTCGAACCGGATGGGTTCGAACTAGATGGGTTTGAAACAAGGACATTGGATGGGTTCGAAGGTGATGGTTTCGAAGCACTCCAACGTAATGGGTTCGAACCAGACAATGACTACCTTTCCCAAATTGAATCCATCATATCTTTAACATACGAACTCGAATTGACTTGAAATTTGAAATGACGACTCCTACGACCTTTCTCGTCATGCCCTATCAATTGTGGCCCGTTCCGGACTCGGACAAAATTCATCGATATCCATAGCAAAGTGAAGTATAACCAATCTCTGAGACGAACTTTCTTTTTTTTGACCAATCTTTTGGTATCACGGCTTTGCCAAAAAGCGGGATAACATTTTGCCCCCCAAAACATGCCTTGCGGTAGGAAGGTGTGTTTTGTAATGCTTTGAGTTGGATGTTCTTATCCTATCATCGTCCTGTAAAGAATCTGACAGTTTCATGTGGCCTCAAATGACGATCGTTCGGGATCGAGTTATTTGAGATGAAGCGCGGCCGTTCGTGATCCAGCGCTTAACTTCAAATGACGATCGTTCGTGATCGAGTCATTCGAGGTGAAGTGTGACCGTGCGCGGTCGAGCGTATAAATCCATGCGCCGATCGTTCGGGATCGCATACTGCTTGAGGTGAATCAGGACCGTTCGCGGTATGCGCCATTCGTGGCATAGGATGGAATAGGACCGTTCGCGGTCGACGCCGTTCGCGGCAAATGATGAGATGGGACCGTTCGCGCTCGATTGCCGTTCGTGGCAAATGGTGATCGTTCGCGACCAAGTGCCGTTCAAGGCGAATGGTGACCGTTCGCGGTCGGATGTTGGACCTCAAGTGACGACCGTTCGCGATTGAGCTATTTGAGGTGAGGTGAGTTGTGACCGTTCGAGGTCGGATTGTGACCGTTCGAGGTCGGATGCCATTCGAGGCGATAAAGTGTGCCCGGGAGGGCTTGATGTTATCGATGCTAGGGGCACGTTCGGGTGAGATCCTGGATCGTTTGTCAGGGCGGTTCATCGCCATCTCAGAGCATGCCTAAGGATCGTTCGCGACCCCATACATGTGTAAGTAGCTTAGCCATTCCAGAGTTATCAGAATCAAATATCTATTAAACGGATGAGTTTTTAAAACAGAAATGTCCAAACAAGCAAAGTCTAAATGTTCAAATCAAAATGAAACGAAAGAAAAGCATGGATGTCAAAGTGTAAGTTCCCACTACGAAACGGTTAATGATCACTCAGAGCATGCCTGAAGATCGTTCGCGATCTCGCACATGTGTAAATGATTCAATTGCGTTAGTGGGAGCTTACAACTTGTTCATCGTTATTTCACTCAATTGATAACCAAACGGTGCCTTGATTCAGGGTCGCCTCTATCTGATGTGGACGGTGGCCGTTCTGGTTCTGCCACAGGAGCTCGCCTCCTTACATATTAAAGGAGCATACCATTCCTGATATGCCCTTCCACCTCGTCCTTCAGGTGCCTACAATCATTAGTGTTATGACCATTTAATTCATGGAATACACAGAACTTATCTGATTTCCTTTCGTCAGAGGTTGGATCCCTTCGCATTGGTCTAGGATACAGAATCTGTTCTTTGGTATCCTGATAAATTCGTTCCAGGCTCTCATTCAGCTCAGTGTAGGTGGTGAATCGCGGCTCCCTCCGTTGCCGCTTTGATCTGTCTCTGTCATTCTCAATCCTTCTTTTACCTTTATCCTTGTCCGAGTCCCTTCTAGGGGGCTTTTCGTCTTTGAGTGCATAAACTTCTATCCCATCTCCTTCTTCTCTTTCTGCATTTGCATCCTCTAATCGTAAAATTTTTTCTGCCTCATGATAGAATTCTCCCAGATCTACGGGTGGATCATTAGTTAATGAATTTTTTAACTCCGTTCCGTCTACTATTCCGGACACAGCCGCCATCATAACCATGGATGGATCCGGTCTATCCACCGAAGCTGTCGCCGCATTGAACCGTGTCAGGAAACTTCTCAATGTTTCTCCAGCCTTCTGTTTTAAAGTCGCCAACGTCATCACATTCTTGGGTCTTGTAATGTGAACCCTGAATTGCCTCATAAATCTCTCAGTTAAATCATTCCATGTTCCAATGGATCCACTATCTAACTTCCTGAACCATAACGCCGCAATATCCGCCAAGTACAGTGGAAAGCACCAGGCCATAACCTCCTCTGATGCCCCCAGCACTTCCATATGCCTCATGTATTTTGTCAGATGGACCGTGGGGTCCGTTCTACCATCATACATATCCAACGATGTTAATTTGAAATCCGGTGGGTTCCTAGCTTGCCTGATTGCTGTAGTAAAAGGACTCCTATTAACATCCTCCAAATCTTTGTTCACCAAACCGCCTCTCAAAGCTCGCCTAACCATCTCTGCCAACCTGTCGTTGTCTCCAAGATGTAATCCTCATTCACTACTTTCAACCTGTCCCCCGAGCTCACGAGGGAACTCTGGGATTTGCCCCCTTGACTGAGCGTTCACTCCTCTACTACTACCGGGTTGCGCAGATGCTCCTCTTTCTCTCTCCGAAACTGGATCAACGTTTTCCATGGGTGTGCCCCCTAATCCGGGTGCGACGCCGGATGGTCTTGCTTCGTTCTGGACTCCACTGGCTCCTCTATTCTGTGCTCCAAGCTGTCCTATCTCTTGAAATAAACTTTGAATCAACTCCTCTTGCTTCTTCATCATTGTCTCCATCTCATCCCTAGTGAAGAATATCGACGCTTGATTCGCTCCTGAGGAAGCCTCTTGACTTCCTTGATGTTCACTTCTCTCTGGCCTTTGTTTCTTACTTGTTTGTCTCGTCATGGTTCTTAGATCTAAATTCCTAAGTCTCCAAATTCAAACTCTCCTGAGTTCAATTCTCAGTGAAAGCACCAAAATGTTTGCGCCAAAATTGGTCATAAACACCCAATATCACGAAAGCACCCGTTTACGTACTCAAATCGATAATGATCGACACAGAACTCAGCAACAATCAATATAAAATTCAGCTTTAAGCAGCAACAATCACAGAAATTCACAAATCAATAATCATAAACACAGGATTTATAGTGGTTCGGCGTTCGTGCCTATGTCCACTTTGAAGGTTTTCTCTTTGTTGCTTTGCTTGATTGGATCGATTACAATGGATTACAATTGATAATAGCTTTGAAATCTGAATACAACAGTGATTCCGATGAATAGAATTAAATCCAGCAGAGTCTTGGTGTTCAATGGCAGAAGTTCCCGGAAGATCCCCTTTTCTGAAGGCTTCAGGGTGCTATTTATAGGCGTTGGAGGCCCAGATCTTGCTGAAACTTCGGGAGACCTCTTCTGGCACGTGAGTGGGCCCACGCGACCGACCCCACCAAGTTTCGTCTCGATCTGACATCGGTTCGAAGTCATTTCGAACCCATCAAGGAATGGTCCAATCGAGCTGAAACTTGGCAGGAACGATCTTTACCTTGCATGGAAGCTACTGTGTAAATTTGGTTGCATTTGGATGTGTGGTTGAGGAGATATGATCGGTTCGAAATGGTGTTCTTCGGTTGGCTGTGGAGTTCGAAACGATCACTTCGAAACCACGTACTTCGAATCGATCGGCTCACGTGACTTTGCGTTGAGGCAGCGCGCGTTTCCCGGATCGATCCGGATTTATCTCCGAGTGGACCGCTTCGACTCCGCGAATTATGGCGACTTCGTATCGATGGAGTGATACGTTATTCAAACAAGCTGACTCGGTGGATTCGAATAATGGAGTATCCCTGGCTTCGAACCGACCGATTCGAATCGAGGAGTCCCTATGGGTTCGAACTCGATCGATTCAAACAGGGTCGATTCGAAGTGACATGGACTCAAAGCTAGAGGGTTTTTTATGGACTCGAACATACTGGTGAGGATGGATTCGAAGTAAGGGCTTGCATGGATTCGAAGCAAGGATACGAAGGGGCTTTAGTTGGATGGATGCGAAGCTGGGTGACATCATGGATTCAAAGGACTTCTACTCGTTGGGTACGAAGGAAGGCTTCGGGATGGATTCGAACCGGATGGGTTCGAACTAGATGGGTTCGAAACATGGACATTGGATGGGTTCGAAGGTGATGGTTTCGAAGCACTCCAACGCGATGGGTTCGAACCAGACAATGACTACCTTTCCCAAATTGAATCCATCATATCTTTAACATACGAACTCGGATTGACTTGAAATTTGAAATGACGACTCCTACGACCTTTCTTGTCATGCCCTATCAATTGTGGCCCGTTCCGGACTCGGACAAAATTCATCGATATCCATAGCAAAGTGAAGTATAACCAATCTCTGAGACGAACTTTCTTTTGTTTTCGACCAATCTTTTGATATCACGGCTTTGCCAAAAAGAGGGATAACATTTTGCCCCTCAAAACATGCCTTGCGGTAGGAAGGTGTGTTTTGTAATGCTTTGAGTTGGATGTTCTTATCCTATCATCGTCCTGTAAAGAATTTGACAGTTTCATGTGGCCTCAAATGACGATCGTTCGGGATCGAGTTATTTGAGATGAAGCGTGGCCGTTCGTGGTCAAGCGCTTAACTTCAAATGACGATCGTTCGTGATCGAGTCATTCGAGGTGAAGTGCGACCGTGCGCGGTTGAGCGTATAAATCCATGCGCCGATCGTTCAGGATCGCATACTGCTTGAGGTGAATCAGGACCGTTCGCGGTCTGCACCATTCGTGGCATAGGATGGAATAGGACCGTTCGCGGTCGACGCCGTTCGCGGCAAATGATGAGATGGGACCGTTCGCGCTCGATTGCCGTTCGTGGCAAATGGTGATCGTTCGCGACCAAGTGCCGTTCAAGGCGAATGGTGACCGTTCGCGGTCGGATGTTGGACCTCAAGTGATGACCGTTCGCGATCGAGCCATTTGAGGTGAGGTGAGTTGTGACCATTCGAGGTCGGATTGTGACCATTCGAGGTCGGATGCCGTTCGAGGCGATAAAGTGTGCCCGGGAGGGCTTGATGTTATCGATGCTAGGGGCACGTTCGGGTGAGATCCTGGATCGTTTGTCAGGGCGGTTCATCGCCATCTCAGAGCATGCTTAAGGATCGTTCGCGACCCCATACATGTGTAAGTAGCTTAGCCATTCTAGAGTTATCAGAATCAAATATCTATTAAACGGATGAGTTTTTAAAACAGAAATGTCCAAACAAGCAAAGTCTAAATGTTCAAATCAAAATGAAACGAAAGCAAAGCATGGATGTCAAAGTGTAAGTTCCCACTACGAAACGGTTAATGATCACTCAGAGCATGCCTGGAGATCGTTCGCGATCTCGCACATGTGTAAATGATTCAATTGCGTTAGTGGGAGCTTACAACTTGTTCATCGTTCTTTCACTCAATTGATAACCAAACGGTGCCTTGATTCAGGGTCGCCTCTATCTGATGTGGACGGTGGCCGTTCTGGTTCTGCCACAGGAGCTCGCCTCCTTACATATTGAAGGAGCATACCGTTCCTGATATGCCCTTCCACCTCGTCCTTCAGGTGCCTACAATCATTAGTGTTATGACCATTTAATTCATGGAATACACAGAACTTATCTGATTTCCTTTCGTTAGAGGTTGGATCCCTTCGCATTGGTCTACGATACGGAATCTGTTCTTTGGTATCCTGATAAATTCGTTCCAGGCTCTCATTCAGCTCAGTGTAGGTGGTGAATCGCGGCTCCCTCCGTTGCCGCTTTGATCTGTCTCTGTCATTCTCAATCCTTCTTTTACCTTTATCCTTGTCCGAGTCCCTTCTAGGGGGCTTTTCGTCTTTGAGTGCATAAACTTCTATCCCATCTCCTTCTTCTCTTTCCGCATTTGTATCCTCTAATCGTAAAAACTTTTCTGCCTCATGATAGAATTCTCCCAGATCTACGGGTGGATCCTTAGTTAATGAATTTTTGAACTCCGTTCCGTCTGCTATTCCGGACACAGCCGCCATCATAACCATGGATGGATCCGGTCTATCCACCGAAGCTGCCGCCGCATTGAACCGTGTCAGGAAACTTCTCAATGTTTCTCCAGCCTTCTGTTTTAAAGTCGCCAACGTCATCACATTCTTGGGTCTTGTAATGTGAACCCTGAATTGCCTCATAAATCTCTCAGTTAAATCATTCCATGTTCCAATGGATCCACAATCTAACTGCCTGAACCATAACGCCGAAATATCCACCAAGTACAGTGGAAAGCACCGGGCCATAACCTCCTCTGATGCCCCCAACACTTCCATATTCCTCATGTATTTTGTCAGATGGACCGTGGGGTCCGTTCTACCATCATACATATCCAACGATGGTAATTTGAAATCCGGTGGGTTCCTAGCTTGCCTGATTGCTGAAGTAAAAGGACTCCTATTAACATCCTCCAAATCTTTGTTCACCAAACCGCCTCTCAAAGCTCGCCTAACCATCTCTGCCAACCTGTCGTTGTCTCCAAGATGTAATCCTCGTTCACTACTTTCAACCTGCCCCCCGAGCTCACGAGGGAACTCTGGGATTTGCCCCCTTGACTGAGCGTTCACTCCTCTACTACTACCGGGTTGCGTAGATGCTCCTCTTTCTCTCTCCGAAACTGGATCAACATTTTCCATGGGTATGCCCCCTAATCCGGGTGCGACGCCGGATGGTCCTGCTTCGTTCTGGACTCCACTGGCTCCTCTATTCTGTGCTCCAAGCTGTCCTATCTGTTGAAATAAACTTTGAATCAACTCCTCTTGCTTCTTCATCATTGTCTCCATCTCGTCCCTAGTGATGAAGATCGATGCTTGATTCGCTCCTGAGGAAGCCTCTTGACTTCCTTGATGTTCACTTCTCTCTGGCCTTTGTTTCTTACTCGTTTGTCTCGTCATGGTTCTTAGATCTAAATTCCTATGTCTCCAAATTCAGACTCTCCTGAGTTCAATTCTCAGTGAAAGCACCAAAATGTTTGCGCCAAAATTGGTCACAAAAACCCAATATCACGAAAGCACCCGTTTACGTACTCAAATCGATAATCATCGACAGAGAACTCAGCAACAATCAATATAAAATTCAGCTCTAAGCAGCAACAATCACAGAAATTCACAAATCAATAATCACAAACACAGGATTTATAGTTGTTCGGCGTTCGTGCCTACGTCCACTTTGAAGGTTTTCTCTTAATTGCTTTGCTTGATTGGATCGATTACAATGGATTACAATTGATGATAGCTTTGAAATCTGAATACAACAGTGATTTTGATGAATAGAATTAAATCCGGCAGAGTCTTGGTGTTCAATGGCAGAAGTTCCCGGAAGATCCCCTTTTCTGAAGGCTTCAGGGTGCTATTTATAGGCGTTGGAGGCCCAGATCTTGCTGAAACTTCGGGAGAACTCTTCTGGCACGTGAGTGGGGCCACGCGACCGACCCCACCAAGTTTCGTCTCGATCTGACATCGGTTCGAAGTCATTTCGAACCCATCAAGGAATGGTCCAATCGAGCTGAAACTTGGCAGGAACGATCTTTACCTTGAATGGAAGCTACTGTGTAAATTTGGTTGCATTTGGATGTGTGGTTGAGGAGATACGATCGGTTCGAAATGGTGTTCTTCGGTTGGCTGTGGAGTTCGAAACGATCACTTCGAAACCTCGTACTTCGAATCGATCGGCTCACGTGACTTTGCGTTGAGGCAACGCGCATTTCTCGGATCGATCCGGATTTATCTCCGAGTGGACCTCTTCGACTCCGTGAATTATGGCGACTTCGTATCGATGGAGTGATACGTTATTCAAACCAGCTGACTCGGTGGATTCGAATAATGGAGTATCCCTGGCTTCGAACCGACCGATTCGAATCGAGGAGTCCCTATGGGTTCGAACTCGATCGATTCGAACAGGGTCGATTCGAAGTGACATGGACTCAAAGCTAGAGGGTTTTTTATGGACTCGAACATACCGGTGAGGATGGATTCGAAGTAAGGGCTTGCATGGATTCGAAGCAAGGATACGAAGGGGCTTTAGTTGGATGGATGCGAAGCTGGGTGACATCATGGATTCGAAGGACTTCTACTCGGTGGGTACGAAGGAAGGCTTCGGGATGGATTCGAACCGGATGGGTTCGAACTAGATGGGTTCGAAACAAGAACATTGGATGGGTTCGAAGGTGATGGTTTCGAAGCACTCCAACGTGATGGGTTCGAACCAGACAATGACTACCTTTCCCAAATTGAATCCATCATATCTTGAACATACGAACTCGGATTGACTTGAAATTTGAAATGACGACTCCTACGACCTTTCTTGTCATGCCCTATCAATTTTGGCCCGTTCCGGAATCGGACAAAATTCATCGATATCCATAGCAAAGTGTAGTATAACCTATCTCTGAGACGAACTTTCTTTTGTTTTCGACCAATCTTTTGGTATCACGGCTTTGCCAAAAAGCGGGATAACACATAACCTCTGAACTCGTACGTCTCAGAGAAGGGTATTAAGCTAAGAGAATAAATTCTCTGCCACCAACGAATATGTATTGAAAGAAATCTGTTTTATATCTCAAGGTGTAATGTTAGACACATAACCAACAAGTCTATTCCGTGTTCGTACGGAACCGAAGGCACTTCGTCCCATAAAGGAAGAAGCCCTTGGAAACCCAGGTATCCACAATCCCGATCGGACTTCCCATCACATATGGAGATCTCTATACTGGAGCAACTCGGTGCAGAGACAATCAATAGGTTATCCCATCGTTTTTGAAGAAACCCGATCTTCACCGCCATCTTCAAATGCTATTTATTTCGACGTATCACTATTCGGAAATGGTTAGATGACACAAAAGTCCTCTCTCGGCTAAACTGAATAGTGAGCGTTAATTTTAAAACACGTGAATGTATCAACTACCAAGATTCACATTCAAGGTTCGATGTGGGTTTCAGATAACTAACTGAAATCTGACTCCTTGTCACATTGAAGTTTAAATGCCGTTTGTAACAGCCCGCAAATCCGTACTCCTTGAGTCAACACTATTTTACAAAAAAATCAACTCAAGTTACACAGAAATACGAACCATTTGGGTTAAAGAAAAAGAGGCAGAAGAAGAAAATTGAAAACAACAACAGAATCTTACCATCGCAGCGGAATAAAATATAATAGATAATAATGCTCTTTATATAAAACAAAACTATATATGTTTATACATACATCATCAGAGTACATCAATCACAACTCAACATCAATAACATACAAATGCATACACAACTACTCAACACAGCGGAATATATATATAAAACAAGTACGTGAGTACGTATCACCATCCAGCTCGTCTCCTGAGCTCTACAGCATCATATCATGTATCCTATAATACTCGGTCTGACCCGAGCATTATAGTTAAATAATACTCGAGTAGTCTGGAATACCAGCGTGAGAAAATCACACCCAATTTATCATTAAATTTTCAAAATCCTTTGAATACAAAAGCATCTCGTAAGACTACGCCACAAATAAACATGTCGGGTTTTTACCTTACGATAGCTAAAACACTTTTTATAGAAATCCTCTGATATTATAATAGGGCCTATATACAAATACTTATAAAATAGCCGAAATTGTTACATTATTAAATTCCAGCTACTAGCCACCAAAGTGGGTAATACAAACAAAACTCGTACAAGGCTCGTAGGGAAATAGGATTTCCAACTAATGACTAGGCACTGGGGTACCACCTGTCACAGTACGGGGCCTTGATCACCCTACCGAGGACCACTCCCGATCCCCTGCGACACAAGGCCGGAACCATCCCTTACTTGATAGTCCCGAGTGAGATCACCCCGCGGTTGGGATCAACAACCGCGCCACTAAGCCGAAATAAAAAGGGACATCTAGACTGCAATGACCTCACCCTGATAGGGTGCTACCCACCTAGCCTTGCTGCATATCCCTTGATCTTCAGTCATTCCCATTTGATTAGGCTTGAGGCTAAGCGTTACCTTCTAGAAAATATCCCTTAGAATGCCCATCGTCCACCTGACGATGTTTCGCAAGCATTCGTCCATACAAGTCCGTCCCGGGTTCGAACGGAACCGAAGGCACTATTCCTACTACATCCATTTTGGAAATATCCTCAGGATTAGTAGCGACTAGCCCTTGCACTTCACTGATCCATCTTCGATACTGAACACGTTTCACGAAACGATCAAACCAGATCGATGTGGTTTTTGAGAAATAAATCTCGATTCCGGTCTCTTCGAAACGATCAACGCATTTGGCCGAATATTGATAGTAGGTTATTTAACTATTAATTTATATTCAAAATCAACCATCAACCAATAAATAATTTCCCAAATTATTCATAAATCCCAAAAATATCTTCACAAGATATATTTCCACTTTCAAACCTATTTGAAAACAGTTTTCAAACTATCTTCCTTTCTAAGAATAAATTTCCCAAATAATTTCTATTTCCTCTGAAATCACCAAGCACAAAACTTTTAGATTTATAAAATAATTTAAAACGCTTTACTTTGAAATATACTTTAAAACATTTAATTTAAAACTACCTCAATAATTTGTAAAATATACATACTTTATAAATATTTGAAAATAAGGTTACTTAAAAGATAAATATATAAAACTAAGTTTCACTCTTTTAAAAAAAAATACTAAGTTACCGTTAAATAGTTATTACAATAGTAGATTTGAAAATATTTACTTAAGAATTTTAAACATTTAGAAATAATAAATTTTTTGAAATATGTTTTTTTTTGAAAACCACATTTAAAATTTTATCTTATATTTAAAATTTTCCTTTAAAACGTACTTGGCTATCTAGAGAATATACTTTCCTTCCCAT
Source organism: Allium cepa (assembly GCA_030765085.1). NCBI lineage: Eukaryota > Viridiplantae > Streptophyta > Magnoliopsida > Asparagales > Amaryllidaceae > Allium > Allium cepa. Next base: position 945,696,899 of record CM060943.1, on the reverse strand, counting down.
TCTTCTTGAAATTCCAATTTCAAACACTTGAATCAATTTGTAAATTGATTTCTAATTTACTCCATTTTATCTCAAAAACCATTAATTTCATATTTTACTTCTTAATTATTATTTAACATGCTTTAACTGAATATACAAGTTTTAGATTTTTCAGATTACTTCTTAAACCCTTTAAATAAATTTAGACTTTGAATTTTAACATAATTCTTTATTTCTTTGATTGATATCACTTAAGTTATAATTCATTAATTTTCTGTCTATTCAAAATTCTTATTCTTTTCCATACACGAAATTATCTATTAGTATTTAATATACTTCTATTTCTTTTTCAATTCATTCTAATTTTATTAGATTTTCTAAGATTATTTCGTTTACAACTTTACTTCCTTTTTTTCTTTCCAAAACTCAAATTATATATTTTTGGTAACCCATTATACCCAAATATATCCAATTAAATCATAACATTCAATATACCAATATATTCATCATAGAATATCAAGTAATCACAACAGAGAATATTAAACAATAAATGTTGAGGGATTCAGTTGGATCCCTCCAACCTGTTTTCCCTGCATTTACAAACGTTAGCACAATAGTATGCCAATTCCAGAATATACCATACTATAGCACATCAATCAATTTCAACCATTCAAACAATTATTTAAATTTAATCATTTAAATTTAAATTAACTGAGTGAGATTAACTCACCTTTGTCCCTTAAATTTGCAATCCACTTTATTCTCGATTGTATTCCACATTTTCAGACCTTGAATAAACATTAGATGATTTTATTAATATTTGGATCAATCGAGTAATTAATTTACATTCTATAATTTAATTAACTAAAAATTTAGTTCTAAACTAATGATTTCCCTTTTTAAAACTTTTAGTAATTAAAACGGCTAATCTAAAAAAAATATTAAAACATGTATACCTAATTAATACGGGTATGTGTATATACCTTTATTTTTATTTTATATTTTTCTGCCCAAACTTAAATTGCAGGAAATTAAACTTTTATATCTAATACAGGAATGTTACCTACAAATGTAATTACTAAGTAAGAAATAATTACAAATAAATTATTTTAATTAATTTACTTCCCTACTGTTTTATTATTATTTTTGTAAAACAAATAAGAACCGTAACAAAGAGAATATAGGTAAAGTTAAATTGGGAAAAACGAGATTACCTCCCAACGAACAGAAACCCAGATCGACGAACTCATCCTCTCGAACGTGTCGCGCAACCCAGCCCTCACGAGAACGAGCAGCCTCGATATGCCGTAAGTAGAAGGAATCAAACTCGAATCGAAGCCCCTCCCCTCGTTCGCCGCGTAGCTCTGATTTCCACCACGAACCCACGCCGCCATACGAAGCCACCTTGTCACGATAGTTCACTTCCTCGCGACTTCATATCGAGCTCAAGCTCGAGTTCACGGCCAAAATGCTTCGATCTAATTTTGGGGAAAAGAGTTTCGCGATTCATAAACTATATTTTGCAATTTTTTCTTTTTTTTATACATATAGAAGAGGAGAACAATACTCAGCTGTCAAATGAAATAGAGGAGGAAACATTGCCTGCTTTAAAAAGGCAGGAGGCATGCTATTGAAGACAAGGTAGGTAGTAGGGTGTCTGCATTGATTTGACTTGGAAAGGTGCGGATGTGAAATGAATTTCAACGGAAGGAAAAGGGGTTCGAGGCCTAACCAATCGTATGGAGAAGATAGCATTTTGGATCGAGTTATTATATTAAATTTTGATATGAATTATAGCGCGTTTATATATATCTTACGCTCACTCACATACTAACTCCGGTTAATACGAAATTCGAAATCCGATAATAATTCAATATTACGGACACACTGGAACTAGTTTCGTTGAATTCCGAAACTTTGTCTCAGAAGACTATTTTTAAATTCAATTTAAACGATATTAAATTTCAAAACTGAACAAACCACTGCTAATTTCAATTTTACAACTTCTATTATCCTCAGTACTATTAATATAAAATTTTCAAGCCTTCAAATTATTTTTAACAAGCTTAAAACTGCACATTCAAAATTTTACCCAACTTGTACTTATTAAATTCAATATTAATTATCAAATAAATAGAGATATTCGAAATGTAAGTTAAAATTACCCATTTAAATATTTAAAATCAATTAAATGTTTCAATTTTAAATGTCTAAAAATTTCGGGTCGTCACATTCCTTCCCCCTTAAAAGAATTTCGTCCCGGAAATTGCTAGCTAGGAAGAATGATCCATACCCCGATAACTATTTCCTCGACCCAAATACTTTTCAATGACCTTCCAAAACCATCTTTTTTTTAAAGACACTCTCCCTCTTCCAAATTTCCTAAACTTGCCCATAAGCCTCAAACAAAATCGCTTACTTATCGATTCGAAATTCACATTTTAAAACCAAATTTGAATTATCAAAAAATTTCTAACTCCCTAAATTTTCGAAAAATTTCGCCATCGTCTCCTTTGCGCGGCTAGCTCGGTACAACTACAAAATTGCTCTACGGCCTCCCAAATCCAAAAAGAAAACAAAAGGCCAAGTGGCTCGATCCAAAAGCCCAATCAATTTCATACAGAAATTTAAACACATACCTTTTAGTCGAGCTATTCAAATTTATCTTTAGGAATCAAAATATCAATTTTCTTCCCCTTATAATACCTACGTATCTCATTTAGCAATAATAACCAATCACAACATTCAAAATTATTTTATGGACTTCTTTATAGAATTTCAATATCTATTCTTTCAAATATTAACTCAATCAATTTCCAATTAAGACTTTACCATTCTTTTCTTAAGTTTAGTATAAACATTTAACATGTTTCTTTGTTTATTTCACTTCACTATTGAAGTTTATATCCATTTCTATTCACTACACCTTTACAATCCCATTAGAAATCCATTAACTCCAATTTACTAATCGCCTTCCAATCTAAATACTTTTCCCAAATTTCCATTCAGATTCCAATTCTACTTGAACTCAATTTTGTCTTCAAACTTTGAATATTGAATTGTGTTCATCTTATCTCAACCCCTATGCAATTAGCCATTTCCTTTTATTAGTCCCGCTTACTCATTTATTTAAAATCTCAAATAAAAGTTTACTTGCAAACTTTCTTCCTTTAGTTTCTTCAAGTAGTTTCTCAATTTCACCTTGCTTTACATTCACACTTTTTAAATTAGATTCCAATATTCAGTTTCAAAACTATTCGCCTACCAATTTTAAATCCTTTACCGTTAGTGGAAATTTTAAAAAATAATTCTAACTCCCAAAATTTTAGGAAAATTTTGGCAGAGTCTCCTTTGTACGGAGGGACTTCTGCGATATCGCAGGATACACAAATATATATATATATATATACATCGGCCTCAGGCCGGAAATCACAATATATATCAATATATGTAGTTCATATCTCCTATTTTGAATTCTTTTGCGTAAGCGTACCTTTATTTAGCATTTTTAAGCAAGCGGCTTATTTAATTTGCATTTTGCGCATCCAAATCCATCCATACGGCTTCCCTGAACCTGTACTTACTCAATTCAAACGTATAAGTGCCATAATCACGAAATTTAACAATATTTAACATATTTAACTAGCAACATATAAGTTTGTATAATCAATGCATGTTAAACAATATTCATAAGTCACTTATAGGGTTCCAATATAAATTTTAATTGTTTCCAGCCAATTCATATACACTTCATTCAATTTAAGTGATTTGCAACTCAATTACTCGCATTCAATTCATAGCTAATCCAAACAATTCACATTTACTTTAATTGATTCCAAAAAATTAGTTTTATTTACCCCTACTAATTCATAGAATTTTTATTTACTTCTGATTTAGTCGAACGAATAATTTATTCACAACCATTTATTTAGCTCGAAAACAATTCAGGCTATTTCATTCAATAATTAATTCTCAAATGATTTAAACCACTTCAATTTGAGTTCAGCTTTCCTTCAACATTTACTTAAGTTAACAACTTTAGTTCATTCCCATTGCAGTTTGCATCAATTCATTCAATCAGTCCTTTTTAATTCTAAATTCAATATTCTATTTATTGAATAAGATCCAAAGCTATTATTCATTCATACCCACTTGGATTTCATTCGCAATACAAACCACCATTATTTTAATCCAATCCTCAATTTGGTTTAACACATTTCCAATTCTTTTTAATGTGTTGATATTCCAAGTCGAATTTAATTAATAACTCAAGTTCTGATTCTACTATTTATATTTTAATTCACCGTCCAATTTTATTTACTCACAATCCAATTTCTATTAAATTTTAAACTTAAGTTAATTTACTTCATTTCACTCCCATTTCATAACTTAAGTTCATTCTCATCTTTAATTTATTCATACTTGAATTGGATTTATTTTCATCTCCAATCATTTTTATTATAATCCAATTCCATACAACTTCAATTCATATTGAATCCACTTACAATTCTAGGTTGAATTTTTTTATTTATAACTCCAGCTTTAATTCCAAACTCTATTATCTATTCACAATCTTGATTTGATTTTTCTTTTATCAAATCCCAACCATTTCACCATTTTATTCAATTAGTTAATTTTTTTTATCCGTTTTTAAATTTTAATTCACATTAACAATTCATTATTGCATCTATTAATAATGAGGTCATTCAATTTATGCTTAAACGGGTTTGTGTATATTTCACACCATATCCATTTTAATCCAATTCAAATTTTCATTCAACAACACTTACAACTATAATCCAATTTCAATCCCATATTTGATTTTCTTTTCATTTAACTTGAAAATCATTTTATATCCCAAGTTTGGATTTTTACATTTGTTTGAGTAGAATTTTATTCCATTCAATATTATTTATACTCAGCTGAATTTACTTCAATCCAATTTCATTCAATTTCAATTTCAATTTTATATAACTTATTTCAAGTTAAATTCAAATATATTTCCTTCACTTTCATTCACTTAAGTTAAATTTTAATTCCCGATTACAATTTTCCAATTTCTTCTTATTAGTATCAACTTCACTTTACAAGTACACTAGTTGATCCATTTATTCATTCACCAATTCATTATTTAACCAATAATTTCTAAGAATTAATCATTTTTAGTCCATCCTGACTAATTTTCCCATTCCACATAACTTCACACAATTCAATTTTAAATTCCAGTACTCAGTTTCACTTTACTTAATTACAAAGTGGAATTTATTTCAACAAATTCCAAATTTAAAAGTTATCAACTTATTATATGCCATCAACATTCTTAGTTAAGATTCCAGGGTTTAAGCAGTCTTTTAACATTTCCAACTTCCCTTTGAAATCACATATATCCAAATTTCCTTTCATTTCTAAAACCAAATTTATCCTTTGCAAACAATTCCAATTCAAAACAATTTGGTAGCAATTTCTCTTCTGGGAACTCGAAAATGGACATCGATGATGCTGCAGCCATCACCGAAGTTATTTTCTAGCGACCAAAAGAGTTCAATGCTTTTATTCTCTTTCTAAAATCCTTTCAAAAATTCCAAACTCCCCAGAGTTCAAATCTAACTCAAAAATTTTCCCAAAACCCCAAATTTGAAATCCATCCAACACTTTACTCTGGAAATTTCAGAAGTATTTTCAAACTCAAAGGAAATTTAAATCTCCAAATTTTTTTCCAAATTCCAAATTCTTTAAATTTATATTCAAACATTACCTTGGAATTTTATCTTATTTTAATTATTAATCACACAATAATTTACATTTATAATTTATACTTACCAATTTTATTTGTCTATGGATTTATTTCTTAGTTTTTAAATTATGGTTCCAATTCCTTAGTCAAATTATAAACCACATTTACAAATTCCATTTATTTTATTAATTTTTTCCTTAATCTTTGGTTATTATTTCAATTTCTTATCCAATTCTCATACCATAATGATAATAATTAAATATTATCTCTTTCTATCAACCTAGCATCCATATATACAATAATGATTTAAGAAAAATCATTTCCTTTATATACAAAAATAATTTGGGAAAATTATTACATTTACCCTATTTATAACCATACTGTGTCGGTTTATCTTGTTTAAGAGTTTAGAAATCCCTATCGATATCATGGCGTCCCACATATCGACTAGAATCCATAAACACTCAACTGATAAACCAATACAATATAAAAAAAATTTATTCACAAACAAATACGCGCTCATATCTATTAATACTCTCAATCTCATTCTAGAGTACTATGGACTCTATTCTATGAGTAATTCCCACCAGAGCCAAGGTTATCACCAACCTAAGCTCTGATACCAAGTGTAACAGCCTGCAAATTTATACTCCTTGAGTCAACACTATTTTACAAAAAAATCAACTCAAGTTGCACAGAAATACGAACCATTTGGGTTAAAGAAAAAGAGGCAGAAGAAGAAAATAGAAAACAACAACAGAATCTAACCATCGCAGCGGAATAAAATATAATAGATAATAATGCTCTTTACATAAAACAAAACTATATATGTTTATACATACATCATCAGAGTACATCAATCACAACTCAACATCAATAACATACAATTGGATACACAACTACTCAACACAGCGGAATATATATATAAAACAAGTACGTGAGTACGTATCACCATCCAGCTCGTCTCCTGGGCTCCACAGCATCATATCCTGTATCCTATAATACTCGGTCTGACCCGAGCATTATAGTTAAATAATACCCGAGTCAGTCTGGAATACCAGCGTGAGAAAATCACACCCAATTTATTACTAAAGTTTCAAAATCCTTTGAATACAAAAGCATCTCGTAATACCACGCCACAAATAAACATGTCGGGTTTTAACTTACGATAGCTAAAACACTTTTTACAGAAATCCTCTGATATTATAATAGGGTCTATATACAAATACTTATAAAATAGCCGAAATTGTTACATTATTAAATTCTAGCTACTAGCCACCAAAATGGGTAATACAAACAAAACTCGTACAAGGCTCATAGGGAAATAGGATTTCCAACTAATGACTAGGCACTGGGGTACCACCTATCACAGTACGGGGCGTAGATCACCGTACCGAGGACCACTCCAGATCCCCTGCAACACAAGGCCGGAACCATCCCTTACTGGACAGTCCCGAGTGAGATCACCTTACGGTTGGGATCAGCAACCGCGCCACTAAGCTGAAATAAAAAGGGACATCTAGACTGGAATGACCTCACCCTGCTTGGGTGCTACCCACCTAGCCTTGCTTCATATCCCATGATTTTCAGTCATTCCCATTGTATGAGGCTTGAGGCTAAGCGTTACCTTCAAGAAAATATCCCGTATAATGCCCATCGTCCACCTGATGATGTTTCGCAAGCATTCGTCCATACAAGTCTGTCCCGGGTTCGAACGGAACCGAAGGCACTATTCCTACTACATCCATTTTGGAAATATCCTCAGGATTAGTAGCGACTGGCCCTTGCACTTCACTAATCCATCTTCGATTCTGAACACGTTTCACGAAACGTTCAAACCGGATCGAAGTGGTTTTTGAGAAACAAATCTCGATCCCGTTCTCTTCGAAACGATCAGCGCATTTGGCCGAATATTGATAGTCGGTTACTTAACTATCAATTTATATTCAAAATCAACCATCAACCAATAAATAATTTCCCAAATTATTTATAAATCCCAAAAATATCTTCACAAGATATATTTCCACTTTCAAACCCATTTGAAAACAGTTTTCAAACTATCTTCCTTTCTCAGAATAAATTTCCCAAATAATTTCTATTTGCTCTGAAATCACCAAGCACAAAACTTATAGATTTTTAAAATAATTTAAAACTCTTTACTTTGAAATATACTTTAAAACATTTAAGTTAAAACTACCTCAATAATTTGTAAAATATACATACTTTATAAATATTTGAAAATAAGGTTACTTAAAAGATAAATATATAAAACTAAGTTTCACTCTTTTAAAATAAAATACTAAGTTACCTTTAAATAGTTATTACAATAGTAGATTTGAAAATATCTACTTAAGAATTTTAAACATTTAGAAATAATAAATTTTCTGAAATATGTTTTTTTGAAACCACATTTAAACTTTTATCTTATATTTAAAATTTTCCTTTAAAACGTACTTGGCTATCTAGAGAAATATACTTTCCTTCCCATTCTTCTTGAAATTCCAATTTCAAACACTTGAATCAATTTCTAAATTGATTTCAAATTTACTCCATTTTATCTCAAAACCATTAATTTCATATTTTACTTCTTAATTATTATTTAACATGCTCGAACTGAATATACAAGTTTTAGATTTTTCAGATTACTTCTTAAACCATTTAAATAAATTTAGACTTTGAATTTTAACATAATTCTTTATTTCTTTGATTGATATCACTTAAGTTATAATTCATTAATTTTCTTTCTATTCAAAATTCTTATTCTTTTCCATACTCGAAATTTTCTATTAGTATTTAATATACTTCTATTTCTTTTTCAATTCATTCTGATTTTATTAAATTTTCTACGATTATTTCGTTTACAACTTTACTTCCTTTATTTTCTTTCCAAAACTGAAATTATATATTTTTGGTAATCCATTATACCCAAATATATCCAATCAAATCATAACATTCAATATAACAATATATTCATCATAGAATATCAAGTAATCACAACAGAGAATATTAAATAATAAATGTTGAGGGATCCAGTTGGATCCCTCCAACCAGTTTTCCCTACATCCACAGACGTTAGCACAATAATATGCCAATTCCAGAATATACCATACTATAGCACATCAATCAATTTCAACCATTCAAACAATTATTTAAATTTAATCATTTAAATTTAAATTAACTGAGTGAGATTAACTCACCTTTGTCACTTAAATTTGCAATCCACTTTACTCTCGATTGTATTCCACATTTTCAGACCTTGAATAAACATTAGATGATTTTATTAATATTTGGATCAATCGAGTAATTAATTGACATTCTATAGTTTAATTAACTAAAAATTTAGTTCTAAACTAAAGATTTCCCTTTTAAAAACTTTTAGTAATTAAAATGGGCTAATCTAAAAAAAATATTAAAACATGTGTACCTAATTAATATGGGTGTGTGTATATACCTTTATTTTTATTTTATATTTTTCTGCCAAACTTAAATTGCAGGAAATTAAACTTTTATATCAAATACAGGAATGTTACCTACAAATGTAATTACGAAGTAAGTAGTAATTGTAAATAAATTATTTTAATTAATTTACTTCCCTACTGTTTTATTATTATTTTTGTAAAACAAATAAGAACCGTAACAAAGAGAATATAGGTAAAGTTAAATTGGGAAAAACGAGATTACCTCCCAACGAACAGAAACCAAGATCGAAGAACTCATCCTCTCGAACGTGTCGCGCAACCCAGCCCTCACGAGAACGAGCAGCCTCGTTATGCCCTAAGTATAAGGAATCAAACTCGAATCGAAGCCCTCCCTCATTCGCCGCGTAGCTCTGATTTCCACCACGAACCCACGCCGATGTACGAAGCCACCTTGTCGCGATAGTTCCCTTCCTCGCGACTTCATATCGAGCTCAATCTCGAGTTCACAGCCAAAAAGCTTCGATCTGATTTTGGGGAAAAGAGTTTCACGATTCATAAACTATATTTCGCGATTTTTTTTATACATATAGAAGAGGAGAACGATACTCGGCTGTCAAATGAAATAGAGGAGGAAACATTGCCTGCTTTGAAAAGGCAGGAGGCGTGCTATTGAAGACAAGGTAGGTAGTAGGGTGTCTGCATTGATTTGACTTGGAAAGGTGCGGATGTGAAATGAATTTCAGCGGAAGGAAAAGGGGTTCGAGGCCAAACCAATCGTATGGAGAAGATAGATTTTTAGATCGAGTTATTATATTAAATTTTGATATGAATTATAGCGCGTTTATATATATCTTACGCTCACTCACATACTAACTCCGGTTAATACGAAATTCAAAATTCGATAATAATTCAATATTACGGACCCACTGGAACTAGTTTCGTTGAATTCCAAAACTGTGTCTCGGAAGACTATTTTTAAATTCAATTTAAACGATATTAAATTTCAAAACTGAACAAACCACTGCTAATTTCAATTTTACAACTTCTATTATCCTCAGTACTATTAATATAAATTTTTCAAGCCTTCAAATTTTTTTTAACAAGCTTAAAACTGCACATTCAAAATTTTACCCAACTTGTACTTATTAAATTCAATATTAACTATCAAATAAATAAGATATTCGAAATGTAAGTTAAAATTACCCTTTTAAATATTTAAAATCAATTAAATGTTTCAATTTTAAATGTCTAAAAATTTCGGGTCGTCACACCGTTTTACAGGCAAAAGGTTTTCACATAAATACATAATTAAATCACAAATCACAGTTCAGCACAGAGCAATTCACATCACAGAGTATCACAACCACAACAGAAATATCATTTCAGTACACAACATTTGACAACGGTTAATCATTTTTTTATTAAGGTGAATATGGTTTAAATAAATTAACCACATAACTATTTTTATTCATTAATTTAAATCAATGATTAATTATTCTTAATGATAAATTAATTAACTCTTAATCCCTTTTATTAATTAATTATTCATTAATTAATTAACTTAATTAACTACTAATTATAAATTGATTAACTTTAGTTTATCTAATTAACCATTCTAATTTCAAATAAGTTAGACACTTAATTATTAATTGACCAATTTTTAATTACAATTAGAAATTAATTATTCTTAATTACTTTTCAAACAATTTATTAATAATAATTATTTGTCTTAATCAACATTTAAAAAAAAATCTTCCTTAACTTTAAAAATCAATTTATTATTAACTTAGTAAACTTTAATGTTAATTAAATTTAATACTTAACTTAAGTTATCTACTTAATTAAAGTATTAATTAAGATTTTAGAAAAAATTGTAAAGTATTTACTTAATTTATTAAAACCTGAAACAAATTCTTACTTAACTTGTCAAACGATAATTACATCATTAGTACTAAGGTTTGCTTACAACATTAACTTTAAATTTTAAGGCTTAACCCTTTTTTAAACAAAACCTAAGCATCCCCAGTTTTACTCGAGTAGCCACTCGAGTTTTCCCATTGTTTTTCCCGAGACATTCTGCTCCTCCTCTCGTACTTCTTCTTTTCTTTCTTTTAACTTAAGTTTTAAACTTAATAACTATTCCAGGCTCGCACACTCGAGTACTAACCCGAAGCGATCATCATTTTACTCGAGTGACAGCTCGAGTTGCTCACCACCCATCAACACTGATACCCCAATCTACGCCTTACACATGCCCAGCTTCGCGCGCCGCTGCGGTGAACGTCCCGACCTTCGGCAACTCGCAAACCTCACCCACACTCAAAATGGACACTCAATTCGTCACCAAAAACTAGGAATCGAAAATAAGCATTTTACTTGACACTGTTACTCGAACTCCCCTCAGCGAAACACCCTGCCGCGGTTGCTCAAACCGCCAGCGACGCGGCGACTTCAACCACATCACGTCAACACCCCATACTAACATACCCCTACATCTCCTGCAACTCGATGCATCTGAGGTGATGAAATCACCTCGTTTTCAGCCATGTCAAAAAACTAGAATACAACCCTAAATTCACCGCACCTCATTAAATCGTGCAATAGAAAAATCATTTGATAGTTTTCCCAAAATCAACGATGTTCAAACCTGCTTCGCGCAAAACTTCAACATCTAGTATTGGATCGATCATCAGAAAATAATCAAAATGCATATTTTATTCAAATACGAACTGCACTTGGAATACTTAATTAAAAATCATCATATTAGTTTTTAAAATCCTATCTTTGTATATTTATTAAAGTTATATAATCAAATCAATGATTTAAAACACTCAAATTTATCATATGACTTCTTTTTTTTCATTGTAAACCAAGTTTACAGAGTCAAAATTTTCATTTCAAGCTTAAAACCATTTGTGGGCCAGGGTTTAAGTTCAAACAAACTTATTTTATTTAAAGTCCTAGGTTTATAATATTTGTACGAAGATTTATTAAATGCTTCTAATTTACTTTGCTCTAAAACCAAAAGTATAATTGAACAGGTCATATAACAATTTCTACTATCATAGAAAACATACATAACTATTATTTTTCCCAATATACAACAAAGCATGGAGTTTCGTAAACTAAATACCCAGATTTAAATTTAAAATAATAGGTTTACTCACTTGAAAAATTTATGAACAGAGAGCTGCTTTGGTTTTGAAAAACTATAGTTTGATTTTCCCTGAATCACCTTTCTGTTTTTTTTCTTTCAGGGGATTTTTTTTGGGTTTGAGAATAAAGTGATGTTTATATTTCCTGGTTTACTACATTTGGGTAAACGAAATGAACCAAATAAGGATGTATATATATAAAGAGAAATAGGTTTGAACAGATAGGTATTTTCTGGTGCAAGATTTCCTTTTGGTCAGAATTTTCATTGACCATAGATATTTTCTTTGTAATTAGAGGCTGACATTATTTTTTCTACATTTCGAATGACCCTATATTTATGCTGAGAAGAAAGCATTTAATGCCATGTTTCCATCTAAGTTAACATGTAATCCTATTTGATTTCGTTTGTAAGTACATCTTTGTTTTGTTTGTAGATTTTTTTCTTGCATACATTTTTGTTTTATTGTTTCCTTGTTTACATAATTCACATGAAAACTTGTATGTATTTCATATGTTATCTTATAACCATATAATCTTATCACTAACATAAATCTTGAATTTTATTTCTATTTAAAGTTTAACTATCTACATTTAATTTATAACATATATTTTATTTTATGGTTTAACACAAATTCTTGTTTGTTATATATTTTTTCCTTTATTTATTATTATTATTATTTATTTAAAGCTTAAACTACCAAGAAGTTTATTTCTATCCATGTATCTTTGTAATATTTAATATTAATAATATTTTATTTCTTTCGAACCTTTTCAAATTAAATTTCAAAAGTTCAAATAAGCTACCAAATTTAAATTAATAATTTTGGGATGTTACAAACACCCGCTTAAGAAAATTTCGTCCTCGAAATTTTAAAGAGAGAGAAAAGCAAACAAATAATATACGAATTTAGAAAAATAAGGAAATGGCTTACCAGCTTAAGCCGAGATATCCACTCTGCAATTGGGATATAATTTCTACATATTATCTTCGGTTTACCAAGTGCAGTCCTTTGGATTGCCACTCCATTGAACTTTAACTAGTTTCACAACTTTGTGTCTCAATTTCTTGTTATCCCAATCTACGATCTTTATTGGTTCTCTTTTAACTGTTAAATTGGGAGTGATTTCGAGATCCTGCTGAGCAGCTTCTTCAATAATACTATTTGGATCGTGCACAAACTTCTAAATATTAGAAATGTGGAACACATCATGCACGCCAGACAACCATCCAAGCAACTGCACTCGATAGGCTAAAGAATTGATCCTCTCCAGATTAGGAAAAGGACCAATATACCGTGGTGCTAGCTTACCGGTCTTCCTAAACCTCAATATTCCTCGCATCAGAGATACTTTAAGAAAGACAGAGTCTCCAATCTGGAATTCCAAATCCCTTCTTCTGCGATCATAATAACTCTTTTGATGTCTTTGAGCCGTTTTCAATTTCTTCTGTTTAAAATCAACTTTCTCTGTGGCTCCTTTACTCATGTCTGGTCCAAGGACGAGTCTATCACCTGGCTCGATCCAGCATGCGGATGATCGAAACGGACGACCATATAAAGCTTCAAAAGGAGTCATCTCTATACTGGCCTGATAGCTATTGTTATATGAGAATTCGACCATATGAAAATGGTCATCCTAAGAACCACCAAAATCAAGTATACAAGCACGCAATAGGTCTTCTAAAATTCGGTTAATCCGCCCAGTCTGCCCATCAGATTGTGGGTGATAAGCAGTGCTGAAATTCAATTTTTGTTCCCAACTCATCTTGAAATGCCTCCCAAAATCTACTAGTGAAGATCGGATCACGATCACTCACTATACTGCTTGGAATGCCATGGTGACGAACAATTTCTTTCACATATAACTCGGCTAAACTTGCAGCCGTGCGGGTAGATTTCATTCGCAAAAAGTGGGCTGTCTTAGTCTAACTGTCCACAATAACCTAGATTTCTTTATTGCCTTTTCGAGTACGAGGCAACCCGTCGATGAAATCCATCGATACTTGGTCCCACTTCCACTTGGGTACCTCTAAAGGCTGAAGTAAACCCGCCATTTTCTTTTGACCGCTTTTGATTTGTTGGCAAGTAGCACAGTGACTAACATATATAGATATGTCCCTTTTCATCGTCTTCCACCAAAAAGTTCTTTTGATATCACGATACATTTTATTGACTCCTGGACGGATGCTGAATTTAGATTTGTGACATTCATCCAAAACTTCTCGTTTCAGATCAGGGAAGTCTGGAACACATATTCTGCCTTTTAATCTTATAACTCCTCTACAATCCATCTCAAAACTAGTGTCTTCTCCTTGGAATATTCTTTTATAAATTCCCCGAAGAAACTTGTATGCATACTGCTTACTCATGATTCTCTTTAGAAGAGTAGGAGAGATAGTAAGATGAGCAAGAATAGCATTCTTCCTACTCAAGGCGTTAGCAACAACATTGGCTTTTCCGGGCATATATAGAATGTCTAGGTCATAAGATGCCCGAAATTCCAACCAACGTTGTTGTCGCAAATTTAAATCTTTTTGGATGAAGAGATATTTCAAAGATTTGTGGTTGGTGAATAGTTCGAATTTTTCACCTAAAGAAAGAGAGTTCGTTATGTATATTGTTAATTTAAGTTAAGTTAAATTCGTAAATTGTTAGGAAAGCTGAAAAGATTTTTACCCAGAAGATAATGTCGCCATATTTTCAAAGCGAAGATAATAGATAAGAGTTCCAAATCATGGGTTGGGTAGTTTCTTTCATGAGGACGTAATTGTCTACCCGCATAAGCAATTACCTTCCCGTTATTTATTAATACTTCACCCAAATCATCACCGCAAGCGTCGGTATAAATAGATAATCCCTGATTCTTGTTGATAATTGCAAGAACAAGAGCGGTGGTTAATCTCTTCTTTAACTCCTGAAAAGCTTCGTCACATTTCAGAGTCCAATTGAACTTTACATCCTTCATTGTTAGCTTAGTCAACAGACTAGCAATCTTAGAAAAGTCCTTAACAAACTTCCGATAATAACCTGCTAAACGCAAAAAGCTTCGAACTACATTTGGGGTAATGGGTCTTCTCCAATCAAGAATAGCAGAAATTCTTCTAGGATCAACAGAAATTCCTTCTTCATTAACAATACGACCGATAAATTTAACTTCTTTTACACAAAAGTGGCATTTGGAAAATTTTGCGAATAGAATATTTCTCCTTAATATCTCCAAAACGATTCTAAGATGCTCGGCATGCTCCTCTTCGATCTTCGAATAGACCAAAATATCATCAATAAAAACGAGCACAAATTTATTCAATACTTCTCGGAACACACGAGTCATAAGATCTACGAAGTTTGCTGGAGCATTGGTTAGCTCGAAAGGCATGACTAACCATTAGGACCCCTAAAAGCGGTCAAATGGACACATTCTTCGGTGATTCGTAGTTGATGGAATCCATGGGCTAGATACATCTTTGAAAAGAAATGAGCGCCTTGCAATTGATTAAACAGATCATCAATTCTAGGTAGTGGAAATTTATTCTTAAGAGTCAGCTTATTGAGATCGCGCTAATCCACACACAATCTCAAAGATCCGTCCGATTTAGCAACAAACACTATGGTTGAACCCTATTCAGAAACACTGCGACGAGCTAATCCTTTTTCTAGTAAATCCTTGGTTTGCTGAACTAATTCAACCATTTCCTTGGGCGCCATCCCGCGACTTGCGTGAACGAAAGGACGAGCCTTGGGTACTAGGACGATTTTGAGTTCTATTTCTCGCTGTGGAGGTAAAGACTTCACTTCTTCGAACACATCCGGAAAATCTCTAACAATAGGCATGGACTCCAGACTGGGTTCGGGATAACCCAAATTATGCATCAACCCTTCTCTTTTAGGACTAGGGTCCTCACAAGAAATCTCAATAAAATCTCCAAATTTGGTTTTAATTAAAATCGGTCGATTGTTGCAATCCAATTTGGCTTCATATTTTGCTAGCCAATCCATTCCGAGTAAGACTTCAAACTCGTTAAAATCAAGAACAAAGAGACCAATAGGGATTGGTAACAAGAATATGAGATATGAACGTTTCTACATCGAAGACAATGGTTCGCGGGACCTCCAACTGGATTCTTTACGCATATAGGCTCATCAACAAAATCGGGTTCAAGATTTAATTCATTTATAGCTTGTTGAGAGATAAAACCGTGTGTAGCGCCCATGTCAAACATAACTCTAACAATGCTATCATAAATAGTGAGGTTACCTTCCAGAACTCCTTTCCCTCTTTCTGCTTTGGAAGATGCAGGTTTGTCCTTGAATGTGCACAGCTTGGCTGTCTGAGCTTGCTTTATGGTTGAGCAGTCCTTAACTTCGCGTCCCAATTTCTGACAATAATAACGGTTCCTGGGCTTTGCTTAAATGAATTAATTGACTTGTCTCTTAGGCTTCGTACAACTGCTAGAATAATGGACCTTCTCCAAGCAATTATAGAAAGTGACATTCTCTGCTGTGCTTCCCAGGTTTCTCTCCTTTTTCTCCTTACCCTTCCATGGTTTCTTGCCTCCAAATTTCTGATTCTTCCAATTTTGATTGCTCGAATTTCCTTTCTCCACGGGGGCTTCTTGCATATCAAGTGTAGCATATCTATATCCCATATCAACCAAATCTAAAAAGTATTCTTTGACGTAGCCAGTCATCCTTTCGTGGAATTTCTTATTCATCCCACGAATGAACCTTTCATTCTTCTTCAAAGGTGTATTCACCAATTCTGGACCAAAATGAGACAATTCATTGAATTCGTTTAGATACTTCTCGAATGACAAGCTCCCCTGCTTTAAGTCCATGAATTCCTGGTACATTCGAGAAATTCCAGCTGATGGCATATAACGCTTCTCAAATACTTCTTTTAATCTTTCCCAAGTAAACTCGTCTTCTGGCTTATCTATAGTAACTCCCTCCCACCATGCTAAATCTTCTTCTTGAAGTTGCCAAGAACCTATGAGTCGCATCTGATTGTCTTGCAACTTTAGCCCTCTAAAGATTCTTTCACATGATCCGACCTATTCTTGGGCCTCAACAATCGATTCTTTGCCGGTGAACGTTTTACCACTAAGTCTTGAGAAACTCTTATATAAATCAGCCAGATTCGGCTGATTCTGAGTAGGTATTGCTGCTTCTACTATTGGAGGAACTTTACTAGGTGCCGTGGCATTTCCTTGACCCCTAGCTCTTCCTCTTCGTCCGCTCATTCTTACTATCTTTAATAAGTAAGAAAATTGGTTTAGATATTCGGACGAGATATCTTAAGAAATATATGCAGTTAAAAGAAAAATAGACTTAGAACATTTGGAGTTTCGGCCTCGGTTATACTCATTCTAGGGTATACTTCACCCTATCTCTAATGAGCCATCTAATGTGCTATACTCCGTAGCTAAAGTTCTTACTCAACCTTTGGCTCTGATACCACTTTGTCATGATCTAAAATCCAATGTGTGAAAATTGACACTAAATACCTCACTTGTATTCACCTACCAAGGATTCAAACATCGAACACCAGTCGGATGGGGCTTATAACAACATTAGATGAATATAAAATAATGGAAACAGAATGAATATCATGCATTACATCACAGACATTACATCACCATAATATCCATTAATACATCAGAGCATCATACTACATATGTCACAACTCGAAATACAACCTCATCGTAGAACCACAAGTGATCATATATCCAAAAAAGTCTTTAAAGAAATGCAGCGATAGCGAACTTCCAAAAACTAAGAACCTTAAAATCCCAAAAGCTTCTAAAATATCTCCAAGGTAAGAGCTTCCAAAATACTGCTAACACCAAAACACGGAAACCTGCTACTAGACTGCTCGTGTGGAAATTATTGGCACCCAGAGTTTAGAAAGGAAACAATAAACTCCAGGTCAGTCATGGGACTGGTATGAGTAAAAAAAAGAAATGGTTGGTTTTAAATAAACAAGATTTATAAAAGAAAATCCGTTATGCTTTAGGAAAATGAAACTACCATAAGACCTCCCGCCACACACACAATGCAATCGCAGAATTAGAGGAGACTTTTTCTTATGATAGTCAAATATGCTTGATACGAGAAAAATTCTTTGATATTATCACTAGTGCATAGTGTGAAAACATTTCAAAAGTATAATATTAATCTTAGCCAACATAGAAATTCCGAACTATGCCTACAATAGCTTCCATCTAAACAGTGGTGACCACCATAAGTAAATGGCAGGTTATACAACTAAATCTGTACTGGGTTCGCGTTGAGAATTGGATTTCCAACAAATGGTCAGGCTATGGAACTTCCTACTGCCACATGGGTATGCCTCTGGCAGGACGTCCCGAGAACTTAACCAGCTCTCTGCTAACACAAGGCTAGGTTACATAGGTAACTACGTAACTACTACTTGACTATGCCATTCCCCGGTCGTTTGCGTCCTTTATCCGAGGGCCCTCTACCACAAAGCAACAACCACACAGTAAATGAGATTGAAGCAACCACATAGGTAAATATCTGGGCTCCATACCATGAAATCACCTTTTTCCAAAAGGAAATGACATACCCTAAAGGGCGTGACCCTCATAACCTTGCCGCATCTTTCCTGTTTCGACCATTTTCGGGTTGAGAAGTCCGATGAGGTCTCGTCCACAAAGCCACGCTTTACACGAAAGCCATGCTTTGATCACGAATGATCAACAAATGATCATCAACACACAACAACACTTAGCATGCGACACTACCATATTGGGAGTATATCGCTGATGACCTTCAATTACATAACCTCTTAGCTCATACGTCTCAGAGAAGGGTGTTAAGCTAAGAGAACAAATTCTCCGCCACCAACATATATGTATTTGAATGAAATCTGCTTTATATCTCAAGGTGTAGTGTCAAACACATAACCATACAAGTCTGTTCCGGGTTCGAACAGAACCGAAGGCACTTCGTCCTATAAAGGAAGAAGCCCTTGCAAATCCGGGTATCCACAATCCCGATCGGACTCCCCATCACATAAGAAGATCTCTATACCGGAGCAAATCAATGCAGAGACAATCGATAGGTTATCCTATCATTTTCGAAGACACCCGGTCTTCACCACCATCTTCAAATGCTATTTATTTTGACGTATCGCTATTCGGAAAGGGTTATATGACACAAAATTCCTCTCTAGGCTAAACTGAATAGTGAGCGTTAATTTTAAAACACGTGGATGTATCAATTACCAAGATTCACATTCAGGGTTCGATGTGGGTTTCAGATAACTAACTCAAATCCGACTCTCTGTCGCATCGAAGTTTAAATGCCATTTTACAGGCAAAAGGTTTTTACATAAATACAGAATTAAATCACAAATCTATGTTCAGCACAAAGCAATTCACATCACACAGTATCACAACCAAAACAGAAATATCAATTCAGTACACAACATTTGATAATGTTTAATCATTTTTTTATTAAGGTGCATATGGTTTAAATAAATTAACCACAAAACTATTTTTATTGATTAATTTAAATCAATGATTAATTATTCTTAATGATAAATTAATTAAATCTTAATCCCTTTTATTAATTAATTATTCATTAATTAATTGACTTAATTAACTACTAAGTATAAATTAATTAACTTTAATTTATCTAATTAACCATTCTAATTTCAAATAAGTTAGACACTCAGTTGTTATTTTGAATTACAACTAGAAATTAATCATTCTTAATTACTTTTCAAACAATTTATTAATAATAATTATTTGTCTTAATCAACATTTAAAAAATTCTTCCTTAACTTTAAAAATCAATTTATTATTAACTTAGAAAATTTTAATGTTAATTAAATTTAATACTTAACTTGAGTTATATACTTAGTTAAAGTATTAATTAAGATTTTAGAAAACATGGTTAAGTATTTACTTAATTTATTAACACTTGAAACAAATTCTTACTTAAGTTGTCAAACGATAATTAAATCATTAGTACTAAGGTATGTTTACAACATTAACTTTAAATTTTAAGGCTTAACCCCTTTTTAAACAAAACCCGAGCATTTCGAGTTTTACTCGAGTAGTCACTCGAGTTTCCCCACTGTTTTTCCCGAGACATTCCTCTCCTCCTCTAGTACTTCTTTTTTTTTCCTTTTAACTTAAGTTTTAAACTTAACTATTGTTCTAGGCTCACACACTCGAGTACTAACCCAAAGCAATCATCATTTTACTCGAGTGACAGCTCGAGTTGCTGACCACCTATCAACACTGACACCCCAATCTACGTCGTATACGTGCCCAGCATCGCGCCGCCGTTCCGGTGAACGTCACGACCTTCGGCAAGTCGCGAAACTCACCCACGCTCGAAATCGACAATTGATTCGACACCAAAAATTCAAAATCGAAAATAAGCATTTTGCTCGACAGTGTAACTCGAACTCCCCTCATCAAAACACCTCGCCGCAGTTGTTCAGACCACCAGCGACGCCACGACTTCGGCCACATCACATCAACACCCCATAATACAATGATTTCATCCAAAGTGATGAAATTACCTCATTTTCATCAATGTCAAAAAACTCGAATACAACCCTAAATTCACCTCGTCTCATTAAATCGTGCAATAGAAAAATCATTAGATAATTTTCCCTAAATCAACGATGTTCAACCCTGCTTCGCGCAAAATTTCAACATCCAGTATTGGATCGATCATAAGAAAATGATCAAAATGCATATTTTATTCAAATACGAACTTCACTTGGAATACTTAATTAAAAATCATCATATTAATTTTTAAAATCCTATCTTTGTATGTTTATTAATGTAATATAAACAAATCAATGATTTAAAACACTCGAATGTATCATATGATTTCTTTTTTTCATTGTAAACCAAGTTTACAAAGTCAAAATTTTCATTTCAAGCTTAAAACCATTTGTGGGCCAGGGTTTAAGTTCAAACAAACTTATTTTATTTAAAGTCCTAGGTTTATAATATTTGTACGAAGATTTATTAAATGGTTCTAATTTACTTTGCTCTGAAACCAAAAGTATAATTGAACAGGTCATACAACAATTTCTACTATCGTAGAAAACATACATAACTATTATTTTTCCCAATATACAGTAAAGAATGGAGTTTCGTAAACTAAATACCCAGATTTAAATTTAAAATAATAGGTTTACTCACTTGAAAAATTTATGAACAGAGAGCTTCTTTGGTTTTGAAAAACTACAGTTTGATTTTCCCTGAATCACCTTTCTGTTTTTTTTCTTTCAGGAGATTTTTTTTGGGTTTGAGAATAAAGTGATGTTTATATTTCCTGGTTTACTACATTTGGGTAAACGAAATGAACCAAATAAGGATGTATATATATAAAGAGAAATAGGTTTGAACAGATAGGTATTTTCTGGTGCAAGATTTCCTTTTGGTCAGAATTTTCATTGACCAGAGATATTTTCTTTGTAATTGGAGGCGGACATGATTTTTTCTACATTTTGAATGACCCTATATTTGTGCTGAGAAGAAAGCTCTCAATGCCATGTTTCCATCTAAGTTAACATGCAATTCTATTTGATTTTTTTGTAAGTACGTCTATATTTTGTTTGTAGATTTTTTTCTTGCATACATTTTTGTTTTATTGTTTCCTGTTTACATAATTCACATGCAAACTTGTATTTATTTCATATGTTATCTTATAACCATATAATCTTGTCAATAACATAAATCTTGAATTTTATTTCTGTTTAAAGTATAACTATCAACATTTAATTTATAACATATATTTTATTTTATGTTTTAACACAAATTCTTGTTTGTTATATATTTTCTTTCCTTTATTTATTATCATTATTTATGTAAAGCTTAAACTACCAAGTACTTTGTTTCTATCCATATATCTTTGTAATATTTAATATTAGTAATATTTTATTTCTTTTGAAACTTTTCAAATTAAATTTCAAAAGTTCAAATAAGCTACCAAATTTAAATTAATAATTTTGGGATATTATACTTACCCTATCTCCTGAGCCCTATCCTACCAAAGCTAAGGTTCTGGCTTAACCTTCAGCTCTTATACCAGTTGTAACGACCCACCTTGTCGACCAACGAACGTCAACACCAAATATGTAGTAACTCAATGCTACACCTGTATTATTAAAGAACATTACAAATAATACTACATAATAATATGGAGAATATGGCTAGTTAGGACAATCGAATGTGAATATAACTTTATTCTAACAATTGCACATCTTTATTACCTTTTGAGGGTCTAAACTGATAATTTGACGTGTTGTACAAAGTTATAAACACTCAAATTTAAAACATTCAAAAAATACATAATATAAATAAATCATGATTGGAGTCACATATCGCAATGGAATAATATGCATTATGTACTTAGTAAAACGTGGGTCTATAAATTACCAACACTATAGCCATACTACATACACACATTCAATATATTATACAAGTACATAGTGACTACTAAATAATATACATGACATATCCTCCTACATGTAAATATATACAAGGATGAAGTAAACTGAACAATCAAAGTAGTACACTCCAATGCTGACGAAATTTTTTGATACTCCATGAGTCCTTGTACCTGTAGATTATCGGCCTGACTCGAGTATTTTAAAATAAAGGCTCCGACTATATCTAATAAAGAGATGAGATACTAATATCGTATTCATATGACTTAACAATTATAACCAGTCATAAAAAAATAGACCCGAAACCAAAATCATTCATAAAACCATTTTATCTAGGATTATATTTTATATATAAAACAATAATTTTACATAAACTAAATAGTTATTTATGCATTGTTTGTTTGGTAGGAGATGATAACATCCAATTATTATCATTTATTGTTTGATTAGTTTTGATCGACCAATTTATGGGCATTAACTATTATTTATTAAATTGTAAGTAAATTACTTTTTCACAACATGAATTAGGTAGATGGTAATTTATGGGAACATTTAAATGAACAACTTGTGATTTAAGTTTCACAGCTTGACTATAAGGAGTTTGATGATAATATTGGGTTAAAAATGTTAACTTTAATAAATAGTACTTAGCATAATCTAAAAGAAAGATAAGATACATCGAGAATAAATATTTAGAAAATATTTTGTATAAGAAATTAATTTTATATAAGTGTATGGTTTATGTAAATATGCTTTATAAAATAAAAGGATTTAAATGGAGAATTTGTAAACTTAAATTTGATGTTTTTGAAAAATGGTTTTTGATAGTTTGGAGAAGTAATAATGTTATTATTGGAAACTACTATAAAAGAGTAATGTTTTAAAGAGCTTTAACATTTTTTAGAGTTTTAGGTTACTCACAAATCACTAAGTCAATTTAGGAATAAAGTATTTTGATGTTAGCTAGTTCGAGTGGCTCAAAAGTGACAAAATGAAAAGGAGATATGTTAGGATGGTAAGCACTTCTCCTGAGTATCACCATTTTTGTAGAAGGGACATATGATACTTCTTGGTAGAACCATTTCCTTATGTCAATTTGTTGTTACTCGATCTATATTAATATTTTCCATATATTTCAAAGAAAATATATTGGAATTTGATTTTGAAAATGATTTTTTAAAATGGTTGGTTTAATCCTATAAAGTAAACTTTGATACCCAAAAGATATATGTGTACATTATTTTTCCAAATGATTTGAATTAAAATCTGGTGTTTTGTTCTTAAGTTACCTATTAAGTTATTGCAAAGGCACGTATCTTAGTACCTTTTGAGTCGGCCATAATTCACATCTGTTCAACTCAAACTGAACTGAATATGAATCTTTAGATGAGAAGAATAAAAAGGCAGAAGAAAAAATAAACAACAACAAAGAATCTCACAATCACAATGGTACAAAATATAATCTATTACATTAGATTTTTATATAAAGAATCTGTAACTGTTTTATACTTATAATCATCAAGGCATAACAATCGATACATCAATCTGCATAGTTATAATAAATTTTCCTCATACAGTGGAAAATGAATCAAGTATGAAAATAGATCTCTGTTATCTAGCTCATCTTTTGAGCTTCACAACATCCTATCCTAAATCTACAATACTCCGTCTGACCCGGGTATTATAATAAAATAACACCTGAGTCAGTCTGGAAACCCAGCGTGGGAAAAAACATTTAATTGGAATTACCAAAGTTATCAAACCCTTTTGAAAAACAAAGGTATGTCGTAAGACCATGTCACATATAAACGCGACGGGGTTTTCCCTTACGATAACCAAAACATTTTATAGAAAATACGGTGATATTATTATAGTACCTAAGTATAAATAATTATTCAAATAGCCGAAATTTTTACATTAATTAAATTCTAGCATACTAAGATCTACAAATAATACCATAAAGGCGCGTATTGGAGATTGAATCCCATACAATGACTGGCCTATTGGGATTTCGTCCATCACAGTACACCTCAGAAAAATGTACCGAGGACCTCGTGGGGACCCCTTGCTACACAGGACCGGCCTACACCTAACCTAGATGGCACATAATATGTTATCACCCCGGGTGTTCCCACCCTTAAAACTCGAGCGCTCCCTTTATGAAAAACCATGTCCAAAATTTATATATATTTTCGAGGGTATCTAGAAAAGTGATAACATACCCTAACTGGGTGTGACCCACTTAGCCTTGCTGCACCCCCTTGTTTTAGTAATTCTCAGTTGATGAGGCTTAGGTCTGACATTACCTTTTTAGAACAATTCATCTTAAAATGCTAAACGTCCTCCGCGAATGATGTTTTGATATTATTCGTCCATACAAGATGTCCTAGGCCTGGACAAACCGAATCACCATGTTCATTATCTTTACGATGTCCATTCTTAACATTCAAACCGAATCAAAGTGGTTATCAGATAATTAAAACTTATCCCAGTCTCTTCGAAATGATTAATGAAATTAGCCAATATTTGATAGTCGTTTATATAACTGTCAAATAACATCCATATGCATACATGAGGCACATATTATCATTTTCCTCTAAAATATTCATTTCAAAATACCATTACAAAGGTATATATTCAAGTTCCTTTCCATATTCAAATATGTCAAAATAACAGGATATCCCTAAACCATTTCAACACATAGAAATATTTCCAAATTCCCATTTTAATACGTAGGAAAACATTATAATTCTTATTTTCCAAAATGATTTCAAATAACAACACTTCGGAGAGTATTTCTTACCTTATTACATAAGTCTCCGAAATCATTAATAAATTCACTTTGACAAATTCCAAAACCTAGTATACTTATTTATAACCCATTAAAAAATTTATAAATTCTTTTATGAATTCAGATTTCATTTCCAAAGTTCCCATATTCAACGTTTTGAAATTGCACTTCCTCCAAATCCCTTATAAAATTCCTCTCCTCAAAATCATATCCATTTATAAGCCTCATTTACGAGTTTAGAGAGAATTTATAAATAAAATTTTAAATCACTTCAAAACTCTATATATACAAATATATGCAATAAGTATTCCGTTAACGCTAAAATTTAAACGCTAACACCCCGGTGTGTAAAGTGTAGTTGTGAAAGCACCACCCGATGATTCGGGAACAGAGTATAAGCAGAAAACCACAGAAAAAGCGGTAAATAACAGCGATTTTATAGTGGTTCGGCTCAATAGTTTGCCTACGTCCACTCTGAATATCTTTATTGATGATTTCGTTTCAAGTTGATACAATTCTTCTCAAGTACAATACACTTTGAATTACTAAACATTTTGAACGAGTAGCTTAAACTTCAATGTAAGAGAAAGTCTTCAAATCCATGTCGGATGTATGAGATTCCTTCTTGAAGTTGTTGATAGCGTTCTACGTGTCTTAAAAGCTTTGGGTATCGAGTTGGTTTTGAATGCAGTAGAGTATCGGTGCTTGGAAAGAATGAGCAAAAAACAAGTCCCCTTCATGCTTGAGGTGGGTTGGTATTTATAGAGAAATCCCCTCCTCTAGGTCGTAAGTCGTGACCGGTCTAAGGTAAGTCGTGGCCGACTTATCTGGCCTAGCCCCATGGTCTCACAAAAGCTCATTTGTACAAGTCCTAAGTCGCCCATGAGTCAACATCTATGTCGCAAATGAGTCAGTTGGTCCTTTTGATGCGGCATTGTACCTTCACTCAGTAGCTTTAGGTCGTGGACGACTTAGGCTTGGTCGTGAGTCGTATACGAGTTAACTGATGAGCTTGTTCCCTTCAGATAATAAGCCAAGTCCTGAATTGCGTACGAGTTAAGAGGTTACTGTGTTAAGCAAGGAGCAGCACCTCATTTTCTTAAGTCGCTCACGACATATGCTAGGTCGTAAGTCGCAGATAGCTCTAACTCGTTAGCTCGCTTCCTTCTTAAGTCGTGCTTTCTCTTGAACTGTTAAGTCATCTTGTCCTTGAGTCGCGGGTTTTCTTAAGTCGTGGATGCCCTAGGTCGTGGAGCATCCCTTTCCTTCTAAACCGTTGAGTCTTAGACTTCTTTATGTCGTAAGTCGCTAAATCCTTCAAGTCGTTGAACTGTTAGGTCGTCCATTCCTTGAGTCGTAGGTCGTGCCACCAGCTAAGTCGCTAAGCCGTTATACTTTTAGGTTGTTAAGCCCTTCAACCGTTAAGTCGTTTTACCCCTTAAGTCGTCCAACCTCTTGACTCGCTGAGTCGTGCATCTTTTAACTCGTTAGGTTGATAACTCACTGAGTCGTTTGTCCATTGAGTCGCCGCCCAACTTGAGTCGTTTGCTTATTGAGTCGTTGACCATAGGAGTTAACATTTGCCCCTCGAAGTACACGCCTAAGTCGTAGGTCGTGTGCTTCGACTTATCTTAACTCGTGTGCCAGTTCAAATTTCATTGCCTCGAAATATAAAAGGCTTAGGTCGCCTCTTCTTCACCTACTTGCATCCGTGTTTACTTCCGCCATTAACGACCTTCGAAGCTTTTCAAAGACGAATTCGATCAGTTCTCCTCATCACTAATCAAGTTCTTTCCACCTTCATCATCACACAACGTAAGTAAACTCATCGCTTGCTTAATTTCACAACTACCGTTACCTTTCGAACATGGACTTCACACTTTCCAACCCTAATCCAAATCCTCACACAGGCTTCATCTTGAGTCACGTTATGATTGATTATTGACAAGCTTGGAGTGGTTTGATTGAGTTTTTTGATGACTTGCAAGGAGAGGACGATGGGTTACCATATTTCGATTCAGTTGATCCACGAATTTAGAGGAGGCGATATTGTCCTACATGGGTTAACGGGTTAGGAGTTAGGAAGATAACGGGTTATTGATTAGATGGGAGGTTTGTTGATGAAGTGAAGTGCTGACTTGGACATGACTCAATAATTTTGGGCGATCTGTGACCCCTCTCGACTTAACTAGATACGACATAAGCTTTGAGTCGTGGACGAGCTAAGGCTTAAAGAAATTCCCGTTACTTTGAACAAAAACCTTCTCTCCTTAACACGCTTTGCGGCTTATAGGACCAACAATTTAAGGAGCCAACGACCTAACCTGCAGGAAATCCTTTAAGTCGTGGGCGATTTGTCTTTTAGGTCGTGGACGACTCAACCTTTATGCCGTGGATGACTCATCACTTGAACGGTCTTATACTTGCCAAATTGTTTCCTTTAAGCCTAAGATAATTGCATCCCACCCTGTTAGATTGTGAACGACTCATGACTTTGAGAACTTTAGACTGTGACTCAATGTCTTGAGCTTTAAACTGTTAAACTTTGCTGCATTTTTTCACAGATCACTTGGCAAGCTAGCAATCTGTTCAATACATCATTTACAGAAAATTGGGATGAA
The DNA here is from genome assembly GCA_030765085.1 of Allium cepa. Lineage (NCBI taxonomy): Eukaryota > Viridiplantae > Streptophyta > Magnoliopsida > Asparagales > Amaryllidaceae > Allium > Allium cepa. Next base: position 945,668,759 of record CM060943.1, on the reverse strand, counting down.
TATACTGCCATCGACTGCCCATATCAAATGATAGAATAGTTAATAACAGATAATTAATTTAAATAAATTGTGTGAACGAAGTGCTTTCAACTCATCAATTTCAAGTAAAATATTAAAGCAACGCTGAAATAGTCAATTGAAACCGACCAGCTTGCACTAATATTATGCTTGAACTTTAGATTAACAAGTTCTGAAATTTTGTAGTTGACCAATCGTCGACTATTTTAACTCCAGTTATATTTACTTGCTATTTTATTAGTTTTGCACGACACTTCACACTTTTAGGAAACGTGCACCTTCACATTTGAATATCCAGTTGTTTGTGTAGAATGACTTCTCAGGAAGAAGATACAATGGTTCAGACTGGAGAGGTCACTGTAATTGCTGCTCCTCTGGTCAATCCTCCCGAAACAGCCTCTTCTACTTTATCGTACAGAGTTTTCCGTCAATTGTGCGCTCAGTTTGGCATTGCTGAATCAGATGCCATTCTTCCCAAGAGAAGTAACACTGCTGACATAGCACCTCCTGGCTTTGTAACGGTCAATCGACAAATGTGTCTGAGTGGGGGAGTTCCTCCTTTCAATGACTTTTTCCAACAACTTCTTCGTCAATTGGCCATCGCCCCGTCCCAATTACACCCCAATGGTTATGCCATTTTAATGGGGTTGTGTGTACTGTTTAGGAGGACGCTTGATCGATTCCCAAGCTTTGACGAGATTTGTTTCCTATGCTCTTTCACCAGGACTAAAGATCACCCCTCTATTGCTGTCGTGAGAAGTGCTCGAAATCGTAAATTGATCATCGGTCTTCCTGACAGCGCTCATGGGTTTTTGACTCAATTTTTCTATGTCCGTTGCCCCCCGGGGTTTTACGCTGTGTGGAGAGAAGGAAGTAAGATCATCTACCTTTACCTCTTTTATATTCCGAGTCTTTTGAAGTTCGAATTGCCAAGTGTTAACTTCGTCATCATTTCTTTTCTTTTATTTCAATACTTCCCCCTCCTTGTAGAGATCCCAGTCACAAGTCAACCCTGGAGAGGCTTGTAGCAGTACCGGTTGAAGAACGGGACGTGAAATTTTTGCTGAACGACGAATTCCTTCACCAGTTCGGACTTCTTCATCCTTCTCGCTCCACACACCCCTGCGAGGTTCCAGACACCCCACCTAAAGCATCAGATGCTCTGGTTTCTACAGACACATCCATACCAAAAGGACCTGCTCCCGAGGCTTCGCTAGTGAAGTGCTCCACTTCGGTTGATGTTGCGTGGTTACCTGTCGAACTTGCCCCGGTTATTGAAGAAGAAGAGCCCCAGGGATCTCCCCGACTGTCACAGAAATCTGGCGAAGAAGCCGAAAAAAACTAGCCTTGCCAAGCATAGCAAGGACAATACTTTCGAAGGGTTGAGCGACCTCTTTGCCACCTCGCAAGAGATCTTTAAAGATGATCCTATCACTACCGGGGTTTCTTCTTCGGTAGTTGAAGCGACTTCTGTCCTGCAACAGACTTCGTCGACTCAAGAGTTGACGCTAACTATTACACCCACAACCACTCCACAGTTAAAAAGTGGTTCGTAGTTTGATGCGCGTAGTTTGCACGCCACACACACTTAGAATTTTTTGGCACTTTTATGCTTCTGGTTTTTTGTACTTTGAAGAATTCTAAGATTTAGTTCTTTTTATTTCAGATTCTCCGATGGGGCGCAGCGGGTCCTACTATGATGATTTCCAGCGCTACGGGAGGCGTAGCCAATATGATTACAGGCGTTACCTTCCCTCTTACAGAGAATCCGATGAAGAAAGAGCCGCTCGAAAGGCTCAAGAGAAGAAGGCTCAAGAGGAGCGTTACGAGAGAAGAGAGAGGGAGGAGCGCCACGACTCTTCCCAGAGAGGCGACGATTCCCATAAAAGAAAATCACATGATGATAGAGGAAAAAGTCATATGGTTGAATATTCGAGTAAGCGAGCCCGACATGGTGAGAAGCACACCTTTACAACTCCTGAAAAGGTTACTGCTCCTGCCTCGCTCGACATTCCTTCCGGCTCTCCTGCTCTCGGGAAGGCAGACATCCAAACAATAATTAGTCGGCCCAAATTCCAAGTTGGACCGGGTCCAGCCACTTTGCAGAGTCGGTTTCCACAGTGGTGTCTGAAGGGAGTAAGGTTTGACCTTGACTTGGTCCCCATTGACAAGTCTGCTATGTTACGAAACCTCGACGCCGTCAAGCTTGATATCGAGAGGATGTCGAACTGGCAAAAACTTGTTGACGAGCTCCAAAGGGTTAATCGTGCGAACATAGAGGCCATGCTCACTATGGAAAATGATAAAGCCGAGTGGCAAAAAGTTCTTGAGCAACACGACACTGAGATGAGGAGCATTGCTTCTTACAATGAAGAGCTTGAAGCAAAAGTTGAAGAACTGAAACAAGAGCTTGCAGCTTCCTCTACTTCCTATTCTCAAAAAGAAGAAGTGCTCCTAAAACAAGTGAGAGATGCTCATGCCAGCCAAAGGGATGCCGAAGACAGGCTCGAAGTGCAAAAAAGGATCAGTGAGGGCTATATTACTGATGTTGCAGAGCTTCGGAAGAAAACCAGCTCCCAAGAAGCGGAGATTCAAATGCTTAAGCTTCAACTTTCTAAAGCTGAAATGGAGCGTGATGAGGCCGTTGCCGGCAAAATTGCAGCTTAAGAGTCTCACGAGGCAACGAGGGCCAACATCAGCTTAACATTATTTGATTTCTATCTGCATAGCATCTTGGGGCGCGGTAGCCTCGCCTTTCTAGGCCCCAAGTATGAAATTACACTGGCTGAAGTTTGGGAGGCCGCACTCGATATGCTCGGTGGTAGCGGCGCTGGCTATGCTGAGTCAGCTCTTGAGGAGCACTATCTTGATGATGATGCTCGTGCCGCTCTCGCTAGGGGGAGAGAACGGCTTGCAAAATTAAGGGACGAAACAGCGGCAGGAGAATATTCAGGAAAAATCATCTCAACTGCTCCAATTCAACCTTCCCCTTCAGCCGAAATTGACATTATCGGTTCTAGTTCTCATTCTCCATCTCCTACTAAAGTTACCACTGATATCACAAGCATACAAGGTGGAGATGAAGGCGGCGAGAGTGCCGAGGCACAGGCTTATGAAGTTGACACCATGGAACCGACTTCTGGAGGTAACCCTACTGACAATCTTGCCCAAGTAGACTGCTCATTTGTTTCTTACGAACTTGATGAGCTTTTTGACTACTTCTTGAATCTCAGCAAGCCATTGTCTCCTCTTTTTACTGACTTGAACTTTTTTCCTTCTGTAGAGAAAACGTCAGGCACTGTTCAGGCTTCTCCTCCTCCAGTTATTCCTTCCCCGCCTCTTAAGGTCACTCCTCCTTCTGCCTCGCAACCCGGGTCACAAGAGGAGCAAATAGAAGTTCTTCACGGCTTAGATGATCCCGTTGCTTCTTGTTAACGCTAACACCCCGGTGTGTGAAGTGTAGTTGTGAAAGCACCACCCGATAGATCGGGAAAGAATTGCAAGCAAGTAATAGCAGAAAAGCAGTAAACAACAACAATTTTATAGTGGTTCGGCTTAAGGGTATAGCCTACGTCCACTCTAAGTACTTTTATTAATAATCCCGTTACAAGCTGATACAATTCTTCTCAAGTACGATATACTTCAAGTTACAAGTGATTTGGAACAAGTCTTAAGCTTCAATGTCGATTAAAGTCCTTAGATTCATGTTGAAGATGTGTGGTTTCTTCGTAAATTTCCTTGATGTATTCCTCTAATCTTGAAAGCTCTAAGTGTTGATGAAGTTCTCAATGCAGCAAGGTAACGGTGTATGAAGAGAATGTGCCAAAAGTCCTTTGAATGTTGGAGGTGGGTGCCTATTTATAGAGAGTTTCGGCCTGGAATTATTGCCAAGTCCTAAGTCGTGGCCGATTTAAGTTAAGTCGCAGCCGACTTAATATGAGTCGTGGCCGGTCCATCTGGCCCCTTCATGGCTTCACAGGAGTTCACTTGCACAAGTCCTAGGTCGCCTCCGAGTCAACACCACCCCTCCTTAGTAATACGGCCTCGGGTTTATATTAGGTCGTGGACGAGTTAACTTGGTAGGTCGCAAGTCACGGTCCAAATGATAAGTCCTGGATCGTGTACGAGTTAAGAGGCCACTGTGCCAAGTAGCTACATTGAACTTACCTTCCTTTGCTTAGGTCATGACCGACTTAACATTGGTCATAGGTCGGCTGCGACTTAGGTCGGTAGCTATCTTGGGTCGGCGTTCTTTAAGTCTTAGGTTGGTATACATGCTAGAGCATTGGGTCGGCACCTCTCTTAAGTCGGTATCCCTTTTCGGCCTTAGGTCGGCATTCCTGTTAAGGCAGTCAACCAGTTAAGTTGGCAATCTCCCTAGACTGTTAGGTCGGTATCTATGTTGAGTCGGTAGCCTTTTTAAAGTATTAGGTCGGCATACTTGTTGAAGTGTTAGGTCGGCATACCCCTTAGGCCTTAGGTCGGCATCTCTTTGAGTCTTAGGTCGGTATCGTTTCAAGTCGCTGAGTTCAAACCGAGGCGGAGTTAACAATTGCCCCTCGAAGTATACGCCTACTGGTTAGGTCGTGTGCTTCGATATCCTCTAACTCGTCCACTCTTTAGGTCGGTAGGTCCTTTACGACCTAGCAGTTTGGTCACACGCGCTGCTTCAGGTCTCTCTACTATAAGTCGCATATTTTCTTCTTTCTTCTCATTACTTACTCTCTTGCTTCTGCCATTAAAGACTTTCTCGAGCTCCAAAAGGCGATTCCATTCCAAACAATCACCGATAATCTTTGTTGTTCATCACGTAAGTAAAACCTGCTCTTCTCTTGATCCCTTATTGTCATCGATTCACGAATTCTATTCAAATCGAACCCACCTCTTGCGCGCTTTTTTTACTGCGAACCTCATTGCGCCAGTAGTTTGTGAGCTCGAGTTTGCTTGGTTTTGGCTCTAAATGATCAACGAGATGATGGAGATGGTGTACTGCTTCTGGCTAGTTGATTTTGATTTGCATTAGGATGGCTAAGCATTGAATTTGGGTGATTTTGAACTGACTTAGTGGATGATCCGATAGCATGAAATAGCATAAATGAAATGAGGGTTTCTTGGTTGAGGGAGTGGCTAACGGGTTAACGGGTTGAGTGGGGCGAGGTATTGATTTAGATGCGACCCGGTGATTTGAAGTGACTTAGCTTTTGGCCGACCCAATCCTTAAATCGTGGCCGTGTTAGCACTTGGGGGAAATCTGCCAACCTATTCTTCTGCCGATCTAAGCCTTATACCATGGCCGAGTTAATCCTTGGGGAAATCTGCCGATTTAACCTTCTACTGATTTAACCTTGAACCACAGCCAAGTTAACCCTTAAGTCGTGACCGAGCTAAGCCCTTAAACCGTGACCGAGTTGGCTCTTAAACCGCTGCCGAGTTAACACTTAAGCTTTGGGCATGCTGACTTTTTGAGAGCATAGATCCACTTTGAGTTTCTTGAACTGCCAAACTAAGTTGCCTAAATTTTGAACTGCCCCAACTTTAAATTTGCTTGAATCTCAGTGTATTATTTCACAGATCGCATTAACTTATAAGCTGCTAACCTGCTGAAAATAACAAACAAAGAAAACCAAGGCGAAAATACTACCATTGACTGCCCATGTCAGATGACAGATTAGTCAAGACAAGACAAGCAACTTAATTACACTGCATGAAATGTTTGTGAATCAATCAATTAAAGTTAAACATTAATGCAAAGTATCAACAATCTGAACTGATTTATCTGCATCAACATCTTACTTGCATATTTAGGCTTAAAACAATAGTTCCTGAATTTCATAACTAACGAATGCTTGCTAGTTTTCATTCCAGTTATATTTGTTCATTGCTTGATTGATTTTACACAACACTTCACACACTTTAGGAAACGTGCACCTTCATGTTTGAATACCCAGTTGTTTATGTAGAATGACTTCCCACCGAGAAGAAGAAGCGGTAACTCAAGAGGAAGAAACTTTTCCGATAGCTGTTCCCATAGAGAATCCTCAGGAGAGAACCTCGACTATTCTAACTTCGAGAGCGTTTGTCCAGCTGCGCACTCAATTTGGCTTTGCTGAAAGTGATGTTCTTCTCCCTGGGCCAAGTGATACTGCTGACAATCCTCCCTATGGCTTTGTTGCAGTCAATCGCCAAATGTGCTTAAGTGGGGCGATTCCTCCTTTTAACGACTTCCTTCGAACTCTTCTCCTTCGGTTGACAATCTCTCCATTTCAACTTCATCCCAATGGCTATGCCATCTTGACGGGGTTATGTGTTTTGTTTAGAAGAACCCTTGATCGCCTACCGAGTTTTGAAGAAATTCGTTATCTGTGCTCGTTCGCAAAGAGTAAAGATCATCCTTCCCTCATTATTGTGAGAAGTGCCAGAAACCGCAAGCTCATTTCCGATCTTACTGAAAGCGTTCATGGATTTTTGAACCAGTTTTTCTTTGCCCGCTGTCCCTCAGGGTTTTATGCCATCTGGAGAGTAGGAAGTAAGATTAGTGTTTCTATTTTTCCCGTTTTGAAACTTTTTCGAGATCCGAACTTTCAGTTGCTAATTTCATTCTTTGTTCCTTTCAGCACTTCCTCTCCCTTCTAGAGACCCAATTCATAAGCAAGTTTTTGAGAGGTTGAGTGCCGTGGCCACAGAAGAGAGGAGCATAAAATTTCTGTTGAGGGATGAATTTTTACATCAGCATGGGCTTCTACACACTTCTCGCTCTATGCATGCTCATGAAGTTCCAACGGAAGTCCCCGATTCTCCGATAAAGACCCCTGAATCTTCGCTGGTGAAGTGCTCCACTTCTGTTGATGTTGCGGGGCCATCTGGTAAACTTGCCCCGGTTATCGAGGAAGAAGAGCCTCAGGGATCCTCTCACTATTCACAAGAATCTGGTGAAAAGGCTAAGAAATCCAGTCCTGTCAAGCAAAGCAGGGACGATACCTTCGAAGGATTGAGCGACCTCTTCGCTACTTCACAAGAGATCTTCAAAGATGATCCTACTACTGCCGGGATTTCTTCTTCAGTTGTTGAAGCTACTTCTATTTTGCAACAGTCGTCGTCGACTCAAGAGTTGACGTTAACTATTACACCCACCACCACTCCCCAAATAAAGAGTGGTTCGTAGATTAATGCGCGTAGTTTGCACAACACACACACTTAGAATTTCTCATCACTTCTATGCACTTATCTTCTTGTACTTTAAAGATTTCTAAAGCTTATTATTTTAATTCCAGATTCTCCTATGGGGCGCAGCGGCTCGTACTATGACGATTTCCAGCGCTACGGGAGGCGTAGCCAGTGTGATTACAGGCGTTACCTTCCTTCTTACAGAGAGTCGGATGAAGAGAGGGCTGCCCGAAAGGCTCATGAAAGGAGGACTGAAGAAGAACATCGTGAAAGAAGGGAGAGAGAAGAGCGCCATGATTCTTGGCAAAAAGGCGATGACTCTCACAAGAGAAAATCTCATGACGATCGAGGAAAAGGTCACATGAGTGAAGACTTAAGCAAACGAGCCCGTCACAGTGAAAAGCAGGCCTCTACTACTCCTGAGAAAGTTACTATTCCTGCCTCACTCGACATTCTTCTGACTCTCCCGCTCTTGGGAAATCAGATATTCAAACGATAATTAGCAGGCCCAAATTTCAAGTTGGACCGGGTCCTGCCACTCTGCAGAGCCGATTTCCTCAATGGTGCCTTAAGGGGGTGAGGTTCGACCTAGACTTGGTCCCCATCGACAAGTCTGCTATGTTGCGCAATCTTGATGCCGTCAAGCTCGATATCGAGAGGATGTCAAACTGGCAGAAGCTTGTCGATGAGCTTCAAAGAGTTAACCGTGCCAACATAGAGGCCATGCTTACTATGGAAAACAATAAGGCCGAATGGCAAAAGGTCGTTGAGCAACACGACACCGAGATGAGGAACATTGCTTCTTACAATGAGGAGCTTGAAGCAAAAGTCGAGGAATTGAAACATGAGCTTGCTGCTTCCTCTACTTCCTATTCTCAAAAAGAAGAAGTGCTCCTGAAACAAGCGAGAGACGCTCACGCTAGCCAAAGGGATGCCAAAGACAGGCTAGAAGTACAAAAAAGAATCAGTGAAGGCTATGCTACTGATATTGCTGAGCTCCGAAAGAAAAACAACTCCCAGGAGGCGGAGATACAAATGCTTAAGCTTCAGCTTGCCAAAACTGAAAGGGAGCGTGATGAGGCTGTCGCCGGCAGAATCGCAGCTGAAGAATCTCATGAGGCGACTAAAAACAGCATCAGCTCAACATTATTCGACTTCTACTTGCACAGCGTCTTGGGGCGTGGAAGCCTTGCCTTTCTAGGCCCCAAGTATGAAATCACACTGGCTGAAGTTTGGGAGACAGCACTTGATATGCTCGGTGGTAAAGGTGCTGGATATGCTGAGTCAGCCCTTGAAGAGCATTATCTTGATGACGAAGCCCGTGCCGCTCTTGCCAAGGGTAAGGAGCAGCTTGCCAGAGCACGGGCCGGGATGGCGGAAGAGGAGCGTTCTGAAAAAGAAGTACCGCCTACCATCTCCGAACGTCCTCTAGTTTCTCCCGAGGTGGACATTACAGGCCCTAGTGCTCATTTGCCGCCTCCTACAAGAACTGGGGTAATCACCCCTACTGATGAAGAGGCTTTGGAGGACATTGGGGCTCAGAATTATGAGAATGAACTGACAAAGCCAATATCTTCAGGTAATTTCGACATTGGTCCGATTCAGGTGGATTGCCTGCTTATTCCTCAAAAATTTGATGAGCTCCTCGATTACCTCTTGAATCTCGATGAACCCATATCTCCCTTCTTTCGGGAAGATACTAACATTTTCAATTTTTCTTCTTCTGCAGTTGAAACAACAAGTGCCGTGCAGACTTCGCCTTCTCTGGTTATTCCTCCTCCATCTCTTCAGGTGACTCCTCCTTCTGCTTCACAACCTGGGTCACAAGAGGAGAAAATTGAGGCTCTTCATGGTTTGGATGACCCTGTTGCCTCGCAGGAGCAAAAAGATGAGGGACTCGAAGGAGGCAAGATCTCTCCGGAGCGGACTCCTTCTGACGACGTAGTTTTGTCCGCTCTCGTTACTCCGGGGAGTGAGTCTTCTTCGCAGAGAAGAAAGAAGCTTGGGACATCGAAGAGGAGGGGGAAGAAAATTATCACCACTGAAGAGGAACCGGAAATTGCGCCAGTTGTACCTCCCTCCCCTTCTTCCCTTATGCCTTCAGACCAACCTGGAAGACCCGAAAAGCTAACCACTCGGCCGGGTAAAGGGTCTAAAGGCGGCAAGAAGAAATGAAGAGTTGAGCTTTTTGATTCCTTTTTTGTGTAATGGTCGGATGTTGTGCAGGCACCGACCCCTGCTTCTTATTTTGAAACCTGTATCTGCAATATCTGCAATTGAATAAAATGATTCTTTATTTGTACAGACTTTTGTTTGAATTTGAGAATGCATTTATTATTCATTTTTGCACAAGTTCATTTTTTTTTTTTGCACAAGTTTTATTTATACGATGTTGCGGTGAGCTTGTGGTATGTTGTTTGAGCGTACTTTACCGACATAGTTATACCGCTTTGTATGTAACTATACCATGTTGCCCCTATACCATGAGCTTACTGCAATATCGTATACTTTAAGGGGACTTGCACTCTCGTTTTCTAAAGAATAATTACTTCATTCTCGAGAAGAATTTTCGTAGAGTGCAACTTCCTTCATATAAGTTTCTACGCTTTGTCCTTCGAAGAAATCACTTTCTCCTTTTGCGTTTGTATATATTTTGCCAAGTGAATTCTTCTATGTGGCAAAGCGGACCTCTGAATGTACTTTAACCCCCCCCCCCTTTTTTTTTTTGAGGAAGATCATTCTCCATAATAGGTAAACCACTCTTCCTTTGGAAGTTAAAGTATGCTCTTGATGAGGATTCTTTTTTTTTATATATATATAGAAAGTTGTACCTCTGAGGAGGGATTTTTCACGTTTCAACACTTGGAAGTTTTATTTCAATCTCGGTGAAACGTGTACCTCCAAAGAGTTATGCCTTAGAAATCCTTTTCACGTTTCAACACTTGGAAGTTTTATTTCAATCTCGATGAAACGTAGGTTTCCGAAGAGGTCTTTCTTCTTAATTGCGCCTCCGAAGAGGTCTTTATTTTGTTTGCATTTCAACTCTGGTGAAGTGAAATTCCGAAGAGCGGCTGTTACACTTCAACTCCTGGTGAAATGTGCCTCCGAAGAGGTCTTTCTTTTGTTTGCATTTCAACTCTGGTGAAGTGAAATTCCGAAGAGCGGCTGTTACACTTCAACTCCTGGTGAAATGTGCCTCCGAAGAGGTCTTTCTTTTGTTTGCATTTCAACTCTGGTGAAGTGAAATTCCGAAGAGCGGCTGTTACACTTCAACTCCTGGTGAAATGTGCCTCCGAAGAGGTCTTTCTTTTTTTTGCATTTCAACTCTGGTGAAGTGAAATTCCGAAGAGCGGCTATAACACTTCAACTCCTGGTGAAATGTGCCTCCGAAAGGGTTTTCATCGCCTGTAAGTTACTCTCTCATGGTTGGAGGGTCATGACTCCTCTAATCTTTTTTGTTGAGTAGAGAACTTTCTTTTTTGTGGCGTATGACCCATCAGAGGTCTTTTATCCTCCGAAGAGTTGCGCCTCCGAAGAGGACTTGTGCTGCTGATGGTAGCTTTGGTTGTTCCTCTGTTCACTTGCTTATGCCTTTTCAGCGATCCTCTTTTTTTTTTCTTTTCAAGTTTTCATTCCCCTTTTCTCGCAAGTGGCTTGTTTAATCCAAGGAAGCGTACTTCATTGTCAGGCAAGTTCGTGAGAACGGGCACTAGCTTCCTAATTGGATGTTTGTTCGTTCAAACAATCTCAATTTATTAGCAAGGGCTCGTTTCTATCGAAATCATAAGCCGTTCAATTGAAGTATTTCCTATCTAGGATTTGAATTCGGGGCCTTTATGACTTGAAATTTGTTTGTTGAATGATGGTGAGAATCACTCGGTCTTATTATGCGCAAGTTTTATTTCCATTGTCTGCAAAAATTTAAATCGACATTTCAGCAATACATTTTATGTATTTTTATATCGAAAACAAAGCAAACATATAATAATAATAAGGAACACAAGATTTATAGTGGTTCGGCCATGAAATTGGGCCTACATCCACTTTACATTCTTTCATTATTTACTTGCATCAGTTTCACAATTGCTTTCAATTACAAGAATCATACATTCATAATTCTTTTTACAATGTTTCAACAAAATTTTCAAGTAAAGTATGGACGCAAATGGTTGCTGTTCCATGCCCTTGGAATTTGATCTCCATCAACAGTGGTGAGCTTGAATGTGCCGTCAAGAAGCTTCTGACCTATTACATACGGTCCTTCCCAATTTGGCCCAAACACACCTGTCGCGGTCATAATTCTTTTCAGGACTAGATCTCCAATTTCAAAGCTGCGTTGACGAATTTTGGAATTGAAATGTCTGGCTATCCTTTGCTGATGAGCTGCAACTCTGAGGTTAGCTTCATCTCTTTTTTCATCAAGGAGATCCAGCGCTTCAAGTTGTAGCTTCTCGTTTTCTGCTTGATTGAAATGGATTCTTCTGTGTGAAGGGACCTCTGTTTCAACCGGGATCATTGCTTCCGATCCGTATGCTAACGAAAAAGGAGTATGCCCAATTGCAGTTTTGTGAGTAGTTCTGTATGCCCATAGTGCAAGTGGTAGTTTATCGACCCAACCACCTTTTGCTCTTTCGAGTTGCTTTTTGATGGTTGATTTGATGATCTTGTTCACTGCTTCCACTTGCCCGTTTGCCTGCGGATGAGCTACTGCCGAAAAGCTTTTCTGGATTTTGAATCGTTTGCAAAAATCCTGGAATTCCTCGCTTTCAAACTGAGTACCATTGTCTGTGATTATTTTCTGAGGCACACCGTATCTGCAAATGATATTCTTGGTCACAAAGCTTATCATTTTCTTAGAAGTGATAGTAGCCAATGGTTCAGCTTCAGCCCATTTAGTAAAGTAATCAACTGCAACAATAGCATATTTAATCCCTGATTTAGCAGTTGGTAGCGGCCCAATGAGATCCATTCCCCAAATTGCAAATGGCCATGGACTGACCATCTGTGTGAGTTCGGTAGAAGGTGCTCTAGGAATTTTGGCAAATCTTTGGCATTTGTCACATTTTCGGGAGTAATCTGCAGCATCTCGATTAATTTCTGGCCAAAAATATCCGTATCGGAGAATTTTCTTTGCTAATGTTTGACCACCTGAATGATCACCACATTCTCCTCCATGCACCTCAGCTAGGATTGTTTTGGACTCTTCCCGGGATACACATCGAAGCAATGGCATTGAGAATCCCCGTCTGTACAATCGGCCATCCTGAATTACATAGCGAGAGGCTTTCCTTAGTAGCTTTCGTCTTTCTATCGAATTTTATGGCAGGGAACCTCTGAGTAGGTAGTCCAGTATTGGAGTCATCCATGACTCTTGTTCTTGAGATACATTCATAATCCAGTCTATATCCATCTCGTCTATACTTGGTGCTGAAAGGACTTCTACAGGGACCAATCCCAATAGTTGAGCTTCACCAGAACTTGAATACTTTGCGAGGGAATCTGCCTTCATATTCTCTTCCCGAGGAATGTGGCTTATTGAATAGTGATCAAGTTCACATAGGAGTTCCCAAGCCTTTGACAAGTAGGAAGGCAGGTTTCCACCTTTTGCTTGAAATTCCTTTTTGACTTGGCATACAATAAGCTGAGAATCACTGAAGATTTGTAATGCTCGAATGTTTAGCTCTTTAGCAATTTTCAGACCTGCAATAAGAGCTTCATATTCTGCTTCATTGTTTGTTGAAGGAAATTCCAATCTTAATGCATAACATAATGATCGACCTTCAGGAGTTTCAAGTACCACTCCGGCTCCAGAACAGTAGTCATTTCTTGCGCCATCAACATACATCTTCCACTGGATTGGGGAATCATTGATCGTTTCTTCCTCACCATTATCTTTCTCTGTGAATTCTGCAATGAAATCAGCTAAAGCTTGTCCGTTGATTGCTTTTCGGGGGTGATAGGTGATGTCATATTGACTGAGTTCAATGTTCCATTTTAGAAGGCGACCCGAAGTTTCAGGGCGAAATAGGACTTGCTTTAGGGGTTGATCAGTGAGTACTCTGATAGGATGAGCTTGGAAATATTGCCTCAGTTTCTTTGATGCAACTAGTAGGCAATAGGCGAGTTTTTCCAACTTGGAATAATTCAGCTCTGCCCCAGTGAGTCTTTTGCTGATATAGTAAACCGGATGTTGAATCCTTTTGTCTTCCCGTATCAGCGCTGCACTTAGAGCATGAGATGATACTGCCAAGTATATAAGAAGATCCTCACCATTGCCTGGCCTAGAAAGTATTGGAGGCGTTTCCATATGACGGATCAACTCATCGAAGGCTTTTTGGCATTCGGAAGTCAATTCAAAATTCTTCTTTCCTTTTTTCAGGGCGTCAAAGAATGGGATGCATTTATCAGTGGCTTTGGAAATGAACCGACTCAGGGCGGCGACCTTTCCGTTGAGACTCTGCAATTCCTTCTTTGTTCTAGGAGCTTTAACTTCTTTCAAGGCAGTAATTTGAGCTGGACTAGCCTCAATGCCCCTAGCACTGACGATGAAACCTAAGAACTTTCCGGACTCGACCCCAAATGTACATTTCAGAGGGTTAAGTTTCATTCTGTATTTCCGGAGGACTGCGAACATTTCTGCTAAGTGTTCAATGTGATCCGCTGCTTTCCTGGACTTCACTAACATGTCGTCGACGTAGACCTCCATAGTTTTGCCCAATTGTGGTTTGAACATAGCATTAACAAGTCTTTGGTAGGTTGCCCCTGCATTTTTCAATCCGAAGGGCATAACTCTGTAGCAATAAAGTCCAACATCTGTGATAAAGCTTGTATCCTCCTGATCCGGCTCGTGCATCATGATTTGGTTATAACCGGAGTAGGCATCCATGAAAGATAACAATTCATGTCCCGCAGTTCCGTCTACCAGTTGATCGATCCTGGGTAACGGGAAGCAATCTTTGGGGCAAGCCTGGTTTAGATCAGAAAAATCGATGCACACTCTCCATTTTCCATTAGCTTTCTTGACCAGCACAGGTGTTAACGCTCAAATTTAAACGCTAACACCCTGGTGAATAGGATGAGATTGTGAAAGCACCACCCGTTCGTACGGGAATCAGAAATAAGCAGAAAGTATGCAGAAAAACAGTAAGAGACACAGTATTTATAGTGGTTCGGCTTATAATCCAGCCTACGTCCACTTTAATCTTTTTATCACTAGTTTGATTACAATCCTTTACAAGATCTTTCAATTACAACACACTTCAAGTTATAGGATATGTAAAACAAGTGGCTCAAGCTTTGATGTTGACGATCATCTTCAAATCCATGGTGAATGTGGATGATTCCTTCATGGAGTTCCTTTAGAAGTTTGTTGGATCTGAAAAGCTTTGAAGTAGTCTGGAATTCGGCAGAGTAATGGCCCTTGAAGAGAATGAAAAAAAAAGTCCTTTTAATGTTGAAGGTAGGGTGGTATTTATAGGCAAAGATTATGGACTTAGGCTCGGTCTTAACTCCTCACCGACCCAGTTAAGTCGCAGCCGGCTTATAGGAGCCCTCACATGATCAAGCTGCGTTGGATTTGCACAAGTCCAAAGTCGTTACCGGGTCAAGCTAGGTCGTAGGTCGCCCCCTCTCTCTGATGCATGGCCTCCGACTTAAATGGGAAGTGCATGTTTAAATAGGTCGTTACCGATTTAAAGAATTGACGAGCTAAACGTGAACTAACTCCCCTTCACTTGCCCAGGTCGCGCACGTCCTAGCACAGACCATGGGTCGGTCACGACACAAGTGTAAGTCGCGAACTTGTTCCACTCAGTTAGGTCGGTAAGCATGTTAAGTCCTTAAGTCGGATCGAATTAGGTCGGCAGCTTCATTAGGCAGTTAGGTCGGCGTCATGTTAAGTCGGATCCCTTGTCATTTCTTGAGTCGTTAGGCCAGTTCCTTCTGAAGCACTAGGTCGGCACCTATGTGAGGGCATTGGGTCGGCAAGTCTTGCAAATGGTTAGGTCGGCCTGCTTTTTAAGCCTTAAGCAGTTAGGTCGGTATGTCCTTTAGATCGGCAGACCCTGCACAATTCTTACTCAGTTAGGTCGGCATCTCTTGGGTCGGCGCCATCTCCACACACTAGACCTGCTGAGTCGTAACCGAGATAGGGTTAACATCTGCCCCTCGAAGTATACGCCTTAGACTTAAGTCGTGTGCTTCGAAATATCTTAGCTCGGCTTCTCTTAGGTCGGTAGATCGCGTACGACTTACCAGTTAGTGTTGTTTAACATTCCTTCACCATGAGATATAAATTAGCCCCCTTCCTCCTTTTTCTTTATTCAAACCCTTGCTCAATTCCGCCATTAAAGCACCCTCAGATCTTAAAGGCAACTTTATTCAATCAATCACAAATAATCTCTGCTACGCATCGTGTAAGTGGTTTTCCTGATTGTAATTTATTGCCGATTCACATTTCTTGTTTGTTCGAACTCGAATCGCCTCCTTGCACCGAATCGCCTCCTTGCACGACGCTTCATTATGAACCCCATCGTATTCATAGTTGATGAAACTTAGGTTATGAAGTTTTGGCTTCAGATTGGTCGTTGAGGCGATGAAGATGGTTTATCATCTTAAGCTCGATTCCGAATTGTTCAATTGGGTGATTCGGCAGCATGAGTAGAAGTGGGTGTTGAAGGAATGGCTATAGGGTTATCGGGTTTAATGCTGTGGGATGTTGGCTCGAAGGCGAGTTAGTGGGTTTAGGTGGCTTAGCCTTCGACCGATCTAGCTCTTACACGACCTTAAATCGTGGTTGAGATAATGCTCGAGAGAATTTCGCCGACCTAAACATTAAAGCTTAGATCGTGACCGAGTTAAGACTTGGAGAAATTCCTGCCTTTCGACTTGGAGCTTGCCCTCTTATCTCCCCCATGCGAACTAGAGGAAATGAGTCGCCAAGCTGAACCACCTAGATTCTGACCCGTTACCGACTTAGTCTTATCTCGCATGAGAATTTTTTGAACCGTAGCCGAGCTGACACTTGGGCTCTGGACGTATTGACACTTAGAAACATAGGCCTTCTTCAAGTATTTTGACCCGGACTTCCGACTAAGTTGTTTACATTTTGAACATTTTGAACTGTCCTAGCTTCAAGTTTGCTTGAATTCCATTGTGTTACTTTACAGATCATTCTCATTTTTAAGCTGTAAACCTGTCGAGAATAACAAACAAACAAAGAAAACCAAGGCGCATATACTGCCATTGACTGCCCGTATCGAATGACAGATTAGTCAAGACAAGATGAGAGACATGAATATATTGCATGAAATGCTGTGAATTAATTGATTATAGTAAAATATTAATGCAAAGTATCAACAATTTGAACTGATTTGTTTGCATCAACATTGTATTTGCATATTCAAACTCAAAACAAAGATTCCTGGTTTTTATAACTAACAAATGTTTGCTAGGTTTTATTCCAGTTACCTTTGCTTATTGTTTGATTGATACTTGTACAACACTTCACACACTTTAGGAAACGTGCACCTTCATGTTTGAATATCCAATTGCTTGTGTAGAATGACTTCCCATCAAGGAGAAGAAGCAGCAAGTCAAGAAGAAGAAACTTTCCCGATAGCTGTTCCTATAGAGAATCCTCCGGAAAGAACTTCGACTATTCTATCTTCGAGAACATTTATTCAGTTGCGTACTCAATTCGGCTTTGCTGAAGATGATGTCATATTTCCTGGACCGAATGATACTGCTGACAGACCTCCCTATGGTTTTGTCGCGGTTAATCGTCATATGTGCTTAAGTGGGGCGATCCCACCTTTCAATGACTTTCTTCGAATTCTTCTTCTTCGGATGTCAATTTCTCCGTTCCAACTTCATCCTAATGGTTACGCTATCTTGATGGGGTTGGGTGTTTTGTTCAGAAGAAATCTTGACCGACTGCCGAGCTTCGAAGAAATTCGCTACTTATGCTCGTTTGCAAAGAGCAAAGACCATCCTTCTCTTATCATTGTAAGAAGTGCAAGAAACCGCAAGCTCATTCTTGATCTTACTGAAAGTGTCCATGGATTTTTAAACCAATTTTTCTTTGCCCGCAGTCCCCCAGAGTTTTATGCTTCTTGGAGAGTAGGAAGTAAGATCATTTATTTCCGTCTTTCCACTTTCTTTTTTAACTCTTTTCGGGGTCCAAATTGCTGATCTCATTCTTTGCTTTTTTCAGCACTTCCCCTTCCCTCTAGAGATCCGATACATAGGCAGACTTTTGATAGACTGAGCGCTGTAGCCGCAGAAGAGAGAAGTATCAAGTTTCTACTAAGCGACGAATTTCTACATCAATACGGACTTCTCCACCCTTCTCGCTATACTCGGCTTTGTGAAGCTCCGACTGAAGTTCCCGATTCCCCGACTGAAGCATCGGATGCCCCCGTTACTATCGAACAACCCTCATCAAAAGAGTCTAACATCGAAGCTTCATTGGTGAAATGTTCCACCCCTACCGACATTATGGGGTCATCTAGTAAGGCGGCACTTGCCCCGATTGAGGAAGAAGAAGAACCTTCACAGCCTCTCGGGGGATTAGCTGATGTAGGAACTGAGAAAACAAGTCTCACCGAGCATGATGGTGACGATGTTTATGATGGGTTGAGCGACATAATAGTGACCTCACAGGAGCTTTTTAGAGATGACGTGTCTAAAACTATCTCTCCTATAGTTGAGGCGACGTCCCTTCTTCGACTAACACCAACACAAACACCAACTCCTCATACCCAAGCTATCATCACCTCTACACCAATGAGTGGTTTGTAGCTTAATGCGCGTAGCTTGCACATCACACAACACTTAGGATTTTTTGGCGTTTGTTCACATTTAACTTCTTTTCTCCGGAAGTTTCTAAGACTTGCTATTTTTGCCTTTTCAGATTCCTCTATGGGGCGCAGCGGCAGCGGTTCTTATTACAAAGACTTTCGACGCTATGGAGGGCGTGGCAGCTATGATTACAAGCAATACTATACCGATCCCAGAGAGACCAATGAGCAGAGAGCTGCGCGAAAAGCTGAAGAGAGGAGAAGGTATGAAGAACGTCATGAGGGAGCGGGCACGCGACATGAATCCTTCCCAAGAGATGATGATTCCCATAAACGTAAAACGCACGATGATAGGGGGAAGAGCCATATTGAGGATTCGAGAAAGCGGACCAAACTTGGCGAGGAGCACGTGCCCGTGACATCTGAGAGACCTGGTGCCTCAGTTTCTATTGACACCCCTTCCAAATCTCCTGCTCTTGAAGGAAGTGCCATCCAAACACTTCTCAACAGGCCTTCATACCATGTTGAAAGGGGCCCCCCGACCTTGCAGAGCCGATTCCCGAATTGGTGTTTGAGGGGGGTACGCTTCGACCTCGATTTGGTCCCCATCGACAAAGAAGCTATGTACAGAAATCTCGATGCTGTCAAGCTTGATATCGATAGAATGTCTGGATGGCAAAAGTTGGTTGATGAACTTCAAAGAGTTAATCGGGCTAACATCGAAGCAATGCTGACCATGGAAAATGACAAATCAGAATGGCAGAAGATTCTTGATCAACACAACGCTGAGATGAAGGAGATAGCCGAATACAATGAAAAACTCGAAGCTGAAGTAAAGCAGCTCAAAGATGATCTTGTCTCTTCTACTAATACTTACACCCAAAGAGAAGAGGTATTGCAAAAACAAGTGCGAGATGCGCACGCCAGCCAGAGGGACGCTGAAGCTAAAGCTGAGAGGTTAGAACAAGCTGTAGAGAACCACCGCACTGATGTCACCCAGTTGCAGAATAAACTGAGCGCCCGGGACATGGAGATTGAAGCGCTAAAAGCCCAACTTGCTCAGACCGAAAAAGATCGAGATGAGGCCATGGCTGGCAAAATTGCAGCCGAAGAAACTGTTCAGACCATGGAAACTGATATCAATTCGACTTTATTCGATTTTTATTTACACTGTGTCTTGGGACGCGGCAGCCTCTCTTTTCTTGGTCCTAAGTATGAAATCACCCTGGCCGAGGTGTGGGAAGCTGCTCTTAACATGTTTAAAGACGCCGGGTATGGCGATGAAGATTTTGAGGCGCGTTACCTGGATGAGGGAGCTCGCGCTGCTCTTGCGAAGGGGCGAGAACAACTTGCCAGGATGAGAACTGGAATGGCGGAAGAGGAACGTTCTGGAAAGGAATTAACGCTTACTTCCTCTGTCCAACCTCCAGTTTCTCCTGTGGTTGACATCACGGGTTCTAGCTCCTCTACTCCGCCTGCAACTAAGACAGTAACTGAAACTACAAGTGCACAAGGCGGGGATGAAGGTGGTGAAAGCAACGAAGCACAGCGATATGAAATCAGCCTCAGAGATCCAACTGCCCCAGGTAAACTTGACACCGGACCAGCCCAAGTGGTGAACTGCTCGTTCGCTTCTTGTGAACTTGACGATCTTCTTGATTATTTTTCAAATGTCAATGAATTCCCGACTTTTGATTATTCCTCAAATGTCAATGAATTCCCGACTTTTGACGAGCCGTCATCCCCTCTCTTTTCGAAAGATACTGATATTTTAAGTTTTTTCTCCTTTGTAGAGAAAGCACCGAGTCAAACTCAAGCTTCTTCTCCCCCGGTGATCCTTCCTCCATCTCTTCAAGTGGCGCCTCCTTCTGCCTCGCAACCTGGGTCACAAGAAGAACAAATAGAGGCTCTCCATGGCCTGGATGATCCCATTGCTTCGCAAGAGCAAAAAGATGAGGGACTTGAGGGAGGTGACATATCTCCGGAGCGGACTCCTTCTGACGATATAACTTTATCTAAACTTGTCACTCCAGGAAGTGAGTCTTCCTCAAAGAGGAGAAGGAAGCAAGGAGCATCAAGGAGGAGAGGGAAGATAATCACTGCCACTGAAGAGGAGCCAGAAGTTGGGCCAGCTGCGCCTACCTCTCCTTCCTCCCTTATACCCACTGGCCGACCTGAAAAGCTGGTCATTCGGTCGGGTAAAGGGTCCAAAGGCAGTAAAAAGAATTGAAGACTTTAGCTTTTTGTCTTTTGTATGAACTGGCCGAGAGTTGTGCGGGTATCGGCCCCCGCTTTTATTTTGAGAACCTGTATCTGCATTATAGTTGAATAAAATGATTCTTCGTTTGTACAAACTTCTGTTTGAATTTGAGAATGCATTTACTATTTATTTTATTTTTTGCACAAGTTTATTTACACGATATTGCAGCGGGCTTATGGTATGTTGTTTGAGTATTACTTTACTGATGCAACTATACTATTATACCATGTTGCCCCCATACCTTAAACTTGCTGCAATATTTTATACTTTGAGGGGACTTGCACTCTTATTTGTTAAAGAATAATTATTTTATTCTTTAAAGAAAATTTTGGTAGAGTACAACTCCCTTCGTATAAGTTTTTACGCTTTGTCGTTCGAAGAAATCACTTTTTTCGTTTACTTATGTGCATATTTTATCAAGTGAATTCCTCTATGTGCTAAAGCGGACCTCTGAAGGGTACTTTAACTTCTTTTCCTTTTTTTTTTTTACAATCATTTTCCATAGTGGGCAAATTACTCTTCCTTTGAAAGTTAAAGTACGCTTTTGATGAGGATTTTTTTTTATACAAAATTGTACCTCTGAGGAGGGATTTTTCACGTTTCAACACTTAGAAGTTTTATTTCAATCTCGGTGAAACGTGTACCCCCAAAGAGTTGTGCCTTCGAAGAAAGCCTTTTCACGTTTCAACACTTGGAAGTTTTATTTCAATCTCGGTGAAACGTGTGCTTCCAAAGAGGTCTTTTCTTTTTCTTGATTGTGCCTCCGAAGAGGTTCTTATTTTGCTTGTCTTTCAACTCCGGTGAAGTGAAATTCCGAAGAGCGGCTGTTACACTGCAACTCCTGGTGAAATATGCCTCCGAAGAGGTC
Source organism: Allium cepa (assembly GCA_030765085.1). Lineage (NCBI taxonomy): Eukaryota > Viridiplantae > Streptophyta > Magnoliopsida > Asparagales > Amaryllidaceae > Allium > Allium cepa. The sequence continues at coordinate 945,647,650 of CM060943.1, read as the reverse complement.
TTTATTTTATTTGCATTTCAACCTTGGTGAAGTGAAACTCTGAAGAGTAACTACCCCAACTCTTGGTGAAATGTGCCTCCGAAGAGGGCTTTAGTTTTGTTTACATTTCAACTCTGGTGAAGTGAAATCCCGAAGAGCGGTCATAACACTTCAACTCCTGGTGAAATGGGCCTCCGAAGAGGGCTTTTATTTTTTTTGCATTTCAACTCTGGTGAAGTGAAATCCCGAAGAGCGGTCATAACACTTCAACTCCTGGTGAAATGTGCCTCAGAGAGGGTTTTCATCGCCTGGAAGTTACTCTCTCATGGTTGGAGGGTCATGACTCCTCCAATCTTTTTTGTTGAGTAGAGAACTTTCTTTTTTGTGGCGTATGACCCATTAGAGGTCTTTTATCCTCCGAAGAGTTGCGCCTCCGAAGAGGACTTGTGCTGCTGATGGTAGCTTTGGTTGTTCCTCTGTTCACTTGCTTATGCCTTTTCAGCGATCCTCTTTTTTTTTTTTTTTTTTTTTTTTTTCTTTTTCAAGTTTTCATTCCCCTTTTTCTCGCAAGTGGCTTGTTTAATCCAAGGAAGCGTACTTCATTGTCAGGCAAGTTCGTGAGAACGGGCACTAGCTTCCTAATTGGATGTTTGTTCGTTCAAACAATCTCAATTTATTAACAAGGGCTCGTTTCTATCGAAATCATAAGCCGTTCAATTGAAGCATTTCCTATCTAGGATTTGAATTCGGGGCCTTTATGACTTGAAATTTGTTTGCTGAATGATGGTGAGAATCACTCGGTCTTATTATGCGCAAGTTTCATTTCCATTGTCTGCAAAAATTTAAATTGACATTTCAGCAATACATTTTATGTATTTTTATATCGAAAACAAAGCAAACATATAATGATAATAAGGAACACAAGATTTATAGTGGTTCGGCCATGAAATTGGGCCTACATCCACTTTATATTCTTTCATTATTTACTTGCATCAGTTTCACAATTGCTTTCAATTACAAGAATCATACATTCATAATTCTTTTTACAATGTTTCAACAAAATTTTCAAGTAAAGTATGGACGCAAGTGGTTGCTGTTCCATGCCCTTGGAATTTGATCTCCATCAACAGTGGTGAGCTTGAATGTGCCGTCGAGAAGCTTCTGACCTATTACATATGGTCCTTCCCAATTTGGTCCAAACACACCTGTCGCGGTCATAATTCTTTTCAGGACTAGATCTCCAATTTCAAAGCTGCGTTGACGAACTTTGGAATTGAAATGTCTGGCTATCCTTTGCTGATGAGCTGCAACTCTGAGGTTAGCTTCATCTCTTTTTTCATCAAGGAGATCCAGCGCTTCAAGTTGCAGCTTTTCATTTTCTGCTTGATTGAAATGGATTCTTCTGTGTGAAGGGACCTCTGTTTCAACCGGGATCATTGCTTCCGATCCGTATGCTAACGAAAAAGGAGTATGCCCAGTTGCAGTTTTGTGAGTAGTTCTGTATGCCCATAGTGCAAGTGGTAGTTTATCGACCCAACCACCTTTTGCTCTTTCGAGTTGCTTTTTGATGGTTGATTTGATGATCTTGTTCACTGCTTCCACTTGCCCGTTTGCCTGCGGATGAGCTACTGCCGAAAAGCTTTTCTGGATTTTGAATCGTCTGCAAAAATCCTGGAATTCCTCACTTTCAAACTGAGTACCATTGTCTGTGATTATTTTCTGAGGCACACCGTATCTGCAAATGATATTCTTGGTCACAAAGCTTATCATTTTCTTAGAAGTGATAGTAGCCAATGGTTCAGCTTCAGCCCACTTAGTAAAATAATCAACCGCAACAATAGCATATTTAATCCCTGATTTAGCAGTTGGTAGCGGCCCAATGAGATCCATTCCCCAAATTGCAAATGGCCATGGACTGATCATCTGTGTGAGTTCGGTAGAAGGTGCTCTAGGAATTTTGGCATATCTTTGGCACTTGTCACATTTTCGGGAGTAATCTGCGGCATCCCGATTAATTTCTGGCCAAAAATATCCGTATCGGAGAATTTTCTTTGCTAATGTTTGACCACCTGAATGATCACCGCATTCTCCTCCATGCACTTCAGTTAGGATTGTTTTGGACTCTTCCCGGGATACACATCGAAGCAATGGCATTGAGAATCCTCGTCTGTATAATTGACCATCCTGGATTATATATCGAGAAGCTTTTCTCAGTAGCTTTTGTCGTTCTTTAGAGTTTTCTGGTAAAGAGCCATTGAGTAGATACTTTGTTATTGGAGTCATCCATGATTCTTGCTCTTGCGACATACTCATAACCCAATCGATATCCATTTCATCAATGCTTGGATTTGACAAAACTTCCACTGGAACTAACCCTAAGGATTGGGCTTCGCCAGAACTTGAGTATTTTGCGAGAGAATCTGCTTTCATGTTTTCTTCTCGAGGAATATGACTTATCGTGTAATGGTCGAATTCACATAAAAGTTCCCAAGCCTTTGACACATAAGCGGGCAGATTTCCTCCTTTCGTTTGAAACTCCTTCTTGACTTGGCATACTATAAGCTGAGAATCACTGAAGATCTGTAACGCTCGAATGTTTAGTTCTTTAGCAATTTTCAAACCAGCAATCAGAGCTTCATATTCTGCTTCATTGTTTGTTGAAGGAAATTCTAATCTTAGCGCATAGCATAATGACCGGCCTTCAGGAGTTTCAAGAACAATTCCAGCACCTGAACAGTAATCATTTCTTGCGCCATCTACAAATAACTTCCATTGGGTTGGGGAGTTCTCGATTGTTTCTTCCTCGCTGTTACCCTTGTCTGTAAATTCTGCAATAAAATCTGCCAAAGCTTGTCCGTTGATCGCTTTTCTAGGATGATAAGTGATGTCATATTGGCTCAATTCAATATTCCACTTTAAAAGGCGGCCCGAAGTCTCAGGGCGAAACAAGACTTGCTTTAAAGGTTGATCAGTGAGGACTTTGATAGGATGAGCCTGGAAATATTGCCTCAACTTTCTTGAGGCAATCAATAGACAATAGGCGAGTTTTTCCAACTTGGAGTAATTCATTTCTGCCCCAGTGAGTCTTTTGCTGATATAGTAAACTGGATGTTGAATCCTTTTGTCTTCCCGTACCAGCGCTGCACTTAAAGCATGAGATGAAACTGCCAAGTATATAAGAAGATCCTCGCCATCGCCGGGCCTAGAAAGTATTGGAGGCGTTTCCATATGTTGAATCAATTCTTCAAAGGCTTTCTGGCATTCGGGAGTCCAGTCAAAGTTTTTCTTTCCTTTCTTTAGAGCGTCGAAGAATGGAATGCATTTATCAGTAGCTTTGGATATGAACCGACTTAAGGCGGCAATTTTTCCATTGAGACTTTGCAATTCCCTCTTTGTTTTAGGAGCTTTGACTTCTTTTAAAGCAGTGATTTGAGCTGGACTAGCTTCAATGCCCCTAGCGCTCACGATGAAACCCAAGAACTTTCCAGATTCTACCCCGAAAGAACATTTTAAAGGGTTAAGCTTCATTCCGTAACTTCGGAGGATTGCGAACATTTCTGCTAAGTGTTCGATGTGATCCACTGCTTTCTTAGATTTTACTAGCATGTCATCAACGTAAACTTCCATAGTCTTTCCCAACTGCGGTTTGAACATAGCATTGACCAGTCTTTGGTATGTTGCCCCCGCATTCTTCAACCCAAAGGGCATAACTCTGTAACAGTAAAGACCGACATCGGTGATAAAGCTTGTGTCCTCCTGATCTGGCTCATGCATCATGATCTGATTATATCCGGAGTAGGCATCCATAAAAGACAACAATTCATGACCCGCTGTTCCATCTACCAGTTGATCGATCCTGGGTAATGGGAAGCTGTCTTTGGGACAGGCCTTGTTTAGATCTGAAAAGTCGATGCACACTCTCCATTTACCATTGGCCTTCTTAACCAGCACTGGATTTGAAACCCAATTTGGATAGGTAGATTCTCTGATGAAATTATTCTCCATGAGCCGGTCAACTTCCTCTTTCAATGCTGTCGACCTTTCTGGACCTTGGATTCTTCTTTTCTGCTTTACTGGCGTGAACTTTGGGTCAATATTCAGAGCATGTACCGCAACTTCTGGGGATATTCCGCACATATCGGCATGGGTCCAAGCGAAAACATCCAGGTTTGCTTTCAAAAAAGATATCAAGGCATTCTGAACTGACACATTAAGTTGTGAACCCACATTCAGCATCTTGTTTGGGTCCTTCAGATCAACGGGCACCGGTATCGTTGTTTCTGCTGGTACCACCCTACTCTCCCCCGCACTGGCCTTTCTAGGATCCATCACTTTTCGTGCCCCGCTATGCTCGCCAGTGCAGGGTCCGCCCTGTAGTTGCTATAGGGTTGGTGTTTTGATGCGGATTGGGGTTGCCGCATCTTTTCCCATTTCTCTCTTCCTTGTTTCTCGCAGTTCTGTCATATAGCATTCTCGTCCAGCATTCTGGTCTCCTTTAATAACTCCTACTCCATTGTCGGTAGGGAATTTAATAGTAAGACACCATGGGGCAAGGACAGCTTTGAATGCTGCAAGAGTAGGACGACCAAAGAAAGCATTATAAGCAGAAAATTCATCTACTATAACAAAAGTCTGCTTGCGAACTACTTTTCTTTCTCCTTCTCCGAGTTCCACTAGCAAGTCAATGGTTCCTACTGGTTGCTTTGGCTCCCCGGCGAAGCCAGCAATTTTTTGCGATGATGCCTGCACTTCAACCATAGGAATCTTCATCTGGTCGAAGGTTTTCTTAAAGAGGATATTACAGGATGCGCCGCTGTCGATAAGAATCCTTCTGACGATGGCTGGCCCAATGCCGGCCGAGATGACCAAAGGATCCAAGGTTGGGGCTTCAATACCGATGGAATCCCTGGCTTTGAATACAATGTCATCGTTGAATGTCTTTCGTTGCTTCAAAGGCGTAGTGTCCTCTAGAACAAAAACATTTTCTTCCTCCGGTGCATATTTCAGGGCCCGGGAATACCTTTCCATCTCACCCCAGCTTTTGCCCGCTGGGTGAGGTCCGCCTGTAATGATATTGATAACAGGCCTTCCAGACTCAAAACCTGCGTCTTTGCCATTAGTCCCAGATTGATGAGCAGGAGTTTGCTGCCCCTGGTTCGACGAAGCAGGATTATTATTATCATTCTTCTTCACAAATTGTTGTAGTTTATTTTCCCTTAACAATTCTTCAATTAGATTCTTCAATTGACGGCAGTCATCAGTATCATGACCGGGCTGATTATGGAAGCGACAGAACCTCCCACTTTGCACAGCTTTTTTCCCGGTTCTCAAGACTGGGGGTTTAGGATAATTGACAGAATCTTTGGTAGCCAGGTAGATTCGTTCTGGAGTATCTGACAAAGGTGTGTATTCTGAAGGCTTGAAGGATCTATGCTTCTTCTGATTATTCTGTTGTTTTCCATTATTGTTCTCCCTCTTCTGTCCCACAGACTCATTTTTGCGTGGAGCATTGGCGTTAGCTTCAACCTTTTCCAATGCTGCTTTTGTCGATACAGGGCGACTCTCCAGACGCATGAACTCGTCTGCTTTCTTGTAGAATTTTTCGAGAGAGCTTGGTTCCTTCATATTCAACCATCTTCCAAACTCACTAGATTTATCTATGGCCCTCATCAAATAGGTCAAGACCATGCGAGGTTCCGCATTATCAACCTCAGCTAACGCTATATTGAAGCGATTTAAGAAAGACTTGATAGTTTCCCCCGGATTCTGCTCCAAACCGGATAACGACATGATGTCTTTTGCCTTTGAAGCATATAGCCTAAATTGCTCTTTAAATTTCCTGGTTAGGTCTGAAAACTGATCGATGGACCGGACAGGTAGCTTTGTGAACCAAAGCAGAGCTACGCCTTCCAAATATAAGGGGAAGTATCTGCATTTTACTTCATCTGAGGCTCGGGCACCCGTCATATGCCAATCATATTTATACAGAAATTCGTTTGGATCACTTGTCCCCCTATAAGCTGGGATAGTTGGAGGAGCAAATTTTCGTGGGAATTCAGCCTTTAGAATTTTTTCAGTAAATGGAGTCTTGCTCGGAGCAAAGCCCCATTCTTTCTCATCTTCGACTCTTTGCATGCTCTCCTTCATAATTTGGCGAACCATTCCAGAGAGATATTCTTCATCATTACGAGCCCTAGATCCGCCTACCTCAGGAAGTATTTGCTCAGCGGGGTTAGTATCCCTTTCGGAAACATTCCTTTCTTCAGTTTCATGAATATTACCAGCGAAATTCCTTTCATTAGCTGTTGATTGACGGTTTGCCCCGAGCAAATCGTTCAACTTATTCAGGATTAAGGCATTTTGGGCATTCTGGGCTTCCATTTGCACATTTTGAGCATGTATCTGTCTGTTCAACCCCAAAATTGCGGCATCCAACTCTGCTTTCGTAACCCCGACAGTTGGAGTGGCTTGATTTGGTGTTGGGGAAGCGGAGGTTCCCTCTTGAATGTTTGCAGATCTCATAGATTTACTTTTCCTTCCAGGAGCCATGATTTCGGATAGACTTCTGGTTCTTAAAGAAACTTTATCTACAAATCTTTCTGAAGCAATGATGATAGATGTCCTGAGTTCAGTTCTCAGTGAAAGCACCAAAATGTTAACGCTCAAATTTAAACGCTAACACCCTGGTGAATAGGATGAGATTGTGAAAGCACCACCCGTTCGTACGGGAATCAGAAATAAGCAGAAAGTATGCAGAAAAACAGTAAGAGACACAATATTTATAGTGGTTCGGCTTATAATCCAACCTACGTCCACTTTAATCTTTTTATCACTAGTTTGATTACAATCCTTTACAAGATCTTTCAATTACAACACACTTCAAGTTATAGGATATGTAAAACAAGTGGCTCAAGCTTTGATGTTGACGATCATCTTCAAATCCATGGTGAATGTGGATGATTCCTTCATGGAGTTCCTTTAGAAGTTTGTTGGATCTGAAAAGCTTTGAAGTAGTCTGGAATTCGGCAGAGTAATGGCCCTTGAAGAGAATGAAAAAAAAAGTCCTTTTAATGTTGAAGGTAGGGTGGTATTTATAGGCAAAGATTATGGACTTAGGCTCGGTCTTAACTCCTCACCGACCCAGTTAAGTCGCAGCCGGCTTATAGGAGCCCTCACATGATCAAGCTGCGTTGGATTTGCACAAGTCCAAAGTCGTTACCGGGTCAAGCTAGGTCGTAGGTCGCCCCCTCTCTCTGATGCATGGCCTCCGACTTAAATGGGAAGTGCATGTTTAAATAGGTCGTTACCGATTTAAAGAATTGACTAGCTAAACGTGAACTAACTCCCCTTCACTTGCCCAGGTCGCGCACGTCCTAGCACAGACCATGGGTCGGTCACGACACAAGTGTAAGTCGCGAACTTGTTCCACTCAGTTAGGTCGGTAAGCATGTTAAGTCCTTAAGTCGGATCGAATTAGGTCGGCAGCTTCATTAGGCAGTTAGGTCGGCGTCATGTTAAGTCGGATCCCTTGTCATTTCTTGAGTCGTTAGGCCAGTTCCTTCTGAAGCACTAGGTCGGCACCTATGTGAGGGCATTGGGTCGGCAAGTCTTGCAAATGGTTAGGTCGGCCTGCTTTTTAAGCCTTAAGCAGTTAGGTCGGTATGTCCTTTAGATCGGCAGACCCTGCACAATTCTTACTCAGTTAGGTCGGCATCTCTTGGGTCGGCGCCATCTCCACACACTAGACCTGCTGAGTCGTAACCGAGATAGGGTTAACAACAGGATTTGAAACCCAATTCGGATATGTAGATTCTTTGATGAAGTTATTTTCCATGAGTCGATCAACCTCTTCTTTTAATGCTGCTGACCTTTCTGGACCTTGGGTTCTTCTTTTTTGTTTAACTGGCGTAAACTTTGGGTCAATATTCAGAGCGTGTACTGCAACTTCTGGAGATATTCCGCACATATCGGCATGAGTCCAAGCAAAGACATCCAGATTTGCTTTCAGGAAAGATATCAAGATATTCTGAATTGACACATTGAGCTGTGAACCCACATTTAACACCTTATTTGGGTCCTTCGGGTCAACAGGTACCGGGACTGTCGTTTCCACCGGTACCACTCTATTCTCCCCTGCACTGGCTTTTCTGGGATACATTTCTTTCCGTGCCCCGCTGTGCTCGCCAGTGCAGGGTCCGCCCCGTAATTGCTACAAGGCTGGTTCTTTGATGCGGACTGGGGTTGCCGCATCCTTCCCCATTTCTCTTTTTCTTGACTCTCGCAGCTCTGTCAAATAGCACTCTCGCGCAGCATTTTGATCCCCTTTTATAACTCCTACTCCATTGTCAGTAGGGAATTTAATAGTGAGGCACCACGGGGCTAGGATAGCTTTGAATGCTGCGAGTGTTGGACGGCCAAGAAAAGCATTATAAGCAGAAAACTCATCGACGATCAAAAATGTTTGCTTGTGGACCACTTTCCTTTCTGCTTCCCCAAGTTCTACAAGTAGATCGATGGTCCCAATTGGTTGTTTTGGCTCCCCAGTGAAGCCAGCGATCTTTTGTGATGAGGCTTGTACATCGATCATAGGGATTTTCATCTGGTCAAATGTCTTCTTGAAGAGGATATTACATGATGCTCCGCAGTCAATGAGGACTCTTCTGACAATGGCCGGTCCAATACCAGCCGAGATGACCAAGGGATCTAGGGTAGGAGCTTCTATACCTGTGGAATCTCTGGCTCTGAAAACAATATCATCGCTGAAAGTTTTCTGTTGTTTCAGGGGCGTAGTGTCTTCTAAAACAAAGACGTCTTCTTCGGCTGGAGCATATTTCAAAGCCCTGGAATATCTCTCCATCTCACCCCAGCTCTTGCCAGCTGGATGAGGCCCTCCTGTAATGACATTGATAACGGGCCTTCCAGATTCATGTCCCGTAGCTTTCTCACCCGTCCTGGGCTGATGAACAGGAACCTGTTGCCCCTGACATGACGATGCAGGATCGTTGCTATTCTTCTTCACAAATTGCTGCAGTTTGTTCTCTCTTAGCAACTCTTCAATCAGATTTTTCAACTGACGGCATTCATCAGTTTCATGACCGGGTTGATTGTGGAAGCGACAGAATTTCCCACTCTGTATGGCTTTTTTCCCGGTCCTCAAAGGGATAGGTTTAGGGAAATCGACGGAATCTTTAGTGGCCAGGTAGATATGCTCCGGTGTATGTGATAATGGAGTATATTCTGATGGCTTGAAGGATCGGGGCTTCTTCAGATTACCCTGTTTCTTCCCATTATTATTCTCCCTTTTTTGCCCCACCGATTCATTCTTGCGTGGAGCGACAGTGTTGTCTTCTGCTTTCTCCAACACTGTCTTTACTGGTAAGGGACGGCTTTCCAAGCGAATGAATTCATCTGCTTTTTTGTAGAACTTTTCGAGAGAGGTTGGCTCCTTCATATTTAACCATTTCCCAAATTCGCTTGACTTATCAATAGCCCTCATCAGATAAGTCAATATCATTCGTGGTTCAGCATTGTCCACCTCAGCCAGCGCTATATTAAAGCGGTTCAAGAAGGATCTGATAGACTCACCAGGATTCTGCTCTAAACTCGATAGTGACATAATGTCCTTGGCCTTCGAAGCATATAGTCTAAACTGCTCCTTGAATTTTCTGGTCAAGTCTGAAAACTGATCGATAGATCGGACTGGCAACTTGGTGAACCATAGTAGAGCCACACCTTCCAGGTATACGGGGAAATATCGACACTTTATTTCGTCAGAGGCCCTGGCACCTGTCATGTGCCAATCATATTTATACAAGAACTCATTCGGATCACTTGTCCCTTTGTAAGCTGGAATAGTCGGAGGGACAAACTTCCTTGGAAATTCCGCCTTCAAGATCTTTTCAGTAAACGGAGTTTTACTTGGGGCGAAACCCCATTCCTTCTCATCTTCAACCCTTTGCATACTTTCTTTCATGATCTGCCGGACCATTCCAAAAAGATATTCCTCATCATGCCGAGTTCTAGATCCACCAGCCTCAGGAACTGCCTGCTCAAAGGGACTAGTAGCCCTTTCAGGAGCATTCCTCTCACTAACATCATGAATGTTGCCAGCGTAGTTCCTTTCATTACCAGCTGGTTGATTGTTTGCCCCAAGTAAATCGTTCAACTTATTCAGAATCAGAGCATTCTGGGCACTTTGAGCCTCTAATTGTGCATTTTGGGCGTTTATCTGCTGGTTTAGCCCTAGAATCACAGCATCCAACTCCGCTTTTGTAACACCAACAGACGGAGTGGGTTGATTAGGTACAGGGGAAGCGGAGGTTCCCTCTTGAATGTTTCCAGATCTGACAGATCTACTTTTCCTTCCAGGAGCCATAATCTCAGATAGACTTCTGGTTTTTAAAGAAATTCTTTCTACAAATCCTTGCGAAGCAATGATGACAGTTGTCCTGAGTTCAATTCTCAGTGAAAGCACCAAAAATGTTAACGCTAAAATGTGAACGCTAACACCCCGGTGTGTGAAGTGTAGTTGTGAAAGCACCACCCGATAGATCGGGAAAGAATTACAAGCAAGTAATAGCAGAAAAGCAGTAAACAACAACAATTTTATAGTGGTTCGGCTTAAGGGTATAGCCTACGTCCACTCTAAGTACTTTTATTAATAATCCCGTTACAAGCTGATACAATTCTTCTCAAGTACGATATACTTCAAGTTACAAGTGATTTGGAACAAGTCTTAAGCTTCAATGTCGATTAAAGTCCTTAGATTCGTGTTGAAGATGTGTGGTTTCTTCGTAAATTTCCTTGATGTATTCCTCTAATCTTGAAAGCTCTAAGTGTTGATGAAGTTCTCAATGCAGCAAGGTAACGGTGTATGAAGAGAATGTGCCAAAAGTCCTTTGAATGTTGGAGGTGGGTGCCTATTTATAGAGAGTTTCGGCCTGGAATTATTGCCAAGTCCTAAGTCGTGGCCGATTTAAGTTAAGTCGCAGCCGACTTAATATGAGTCGTGGCCGGTCCATCTGGCCCCTTCATGGCTTCACAGGAGTTCACTTGTACAATTCCTAGGTCGCCTCCGAGTCAACACCACGCCTCCTTAGTAATACGGCCTCGGGTTTATATTAGGTCGTGGACGAGTTAACTTGGTAGGTCGCAAGTCACGGTCCAAATGATAAGTCCTGGATCGTGTACGAGTTAAGAGGTCACTGTGCCAAGTAGCTACATTGAACTTACCTTCCTTTGCTTAGGTCATGACCGACTTAACATTGGTCATAGGTCGGCTGCGACTTAGGTCGGTAGCTATCTTGGGTCGGCGTTCTTTAAGTCTTAGGTTGGTATACATGCTAGAGCATTGGGTCGGCACCTCTCTTAAGTCGGTATCCCTTTTCGGCCTTAGGTCGGCATTCCTGTTAAGGCAGTTAGGTCAGCAACCAGTTAAGTCGGCAATCTCCCTAGACTGTTAGGTCGGTATCTATGTTGAGTCGGTAGCCTTTTTAAAGTATTAGGTCGGCATACTTGTTGAAGTGTTAGGTCGGCATACCCCTTAGGCCTTAGGTCGGCATCTCTTTGAGTCTTAGGTCGGTATCGTTTCAAGTCGCTGAGTTCAAACCGAGGCGGAGTTAACACTTCTCAAGATCCGAAAGCAGAAGAAACTGAAGGAAGCGAGAGGACTCCAGAACCAACTGGCTCCGACGCTGAACCGTTATCCAAACCTCTTTCTCCAGGGAGTGGGTCTTCCTCCAAGAAGAGTGGAAAGCAGGGAGTTTCCAAGAAGAAGAAGAAGAAGGGATCTTTAACTGGCGATGAAGAGACGGAAGAATGTCCGACCGAGCCCCTCTCTCCTTCATCCCCTACCCTCACAAGCCGGCCTAAAAAGTTGGTCATTCGGCCAGGTGCGGGCTCAAAAGGTGGGCGGAAGAAGAAATGATGGCTCTGGTTCTGTGGCTTTCATATCGCTTTTTGCCTTTTTTGCATGTACTGACCGGAAATTGTGCGGGTACCGGCCCCCCGCTTTTCTTTTGTTTTTTACTTTGGAACCTGTACCTCTGGGGACGACTTTTTCACGTTTCAATACCAGGAAGTTTTATTTCAATCTTGGTGAAACGTGTGCCTCCGAAGAGGTCTTTCTGCTTGATTGTGCCTCCGGGGAGGGGGAGGTCTTTTCATTTCTGCCTCTGGGAAGAGGTCTCTCCGTCTTATTGTGCCTCTGGGAAGAGGTCTTTCTGTTTTTGCCCCTTGGGAGAGGCTCTCTTTTTTTTTGCATTTCATCTCTGGTGAAGTGAAACTCCGAAGAGCGGTTGTTGCACTTCAACTCCTGGCGAAATGGGCCTTCTAAGAGGGCTTTTATTTTGTCTAACATTTCAACTCCGGTGAAGTGAAAATCCGAAGAGCGGCTGTCACACTTCAACTCCTGGTGAAATGGGCCTCCGAAGAGGGCTTTTATTTTGTTTTGCATTTCAACTCCGGTGAAGTGAAACTCCGAAGAGCAGCTGTCACACTTCCACTCCTGGTGAAATTTATTTTGTTTTACATTTCAACTCCGGTGAAGTGAAACTCCGAAGAGCGGCTGTCACACTTCCACTCCTGGTGAAATGTGCCTCCGAGGATTGCCTGGAAGTTACTCTCTCATGGTTGGAGGGTCATGACTCCTCCAATCTTTTTTGGTTGAGTAGAGAACTTTTCTTTTTTGCGGCATATGCCTCGTTAGAGGTCTTTATCCTCCGAAGAGTTGTGCCTTTGAAGAGGACTTGTGCCTCCGAAGAGGGCTTTAGTTGTTCCTTGTCCACTTGCTTATGCCTTTTTAGCGATCCTCTATTTTTTTCTTTTCAAGCTCGCACTCCCTTCTCTTACAAGTAGTTTGTTTAATCCAAAGAAGTGTACTTCATTGCTAGGCCAGTTCGCGAGAACGGGCATAAGCTTCTTAATTGGATGTTTGTCTGTTCAAACTTCTCAATTTATTAGCTAGAGCCCGTTTTCGGCGAAATCATTAACCGTTCAATTGAAGCACTTCTTATCTAGGATTTAAGTTCGGGAATTTTGTGACTTGAAATTTGTTTGTTGAATGATAAGAAGAATCACTTGGTCTTGTAATGTGCAAGTTTTATTTTCGTTGCTTGCAAAAATTTAAATCGACATTTCAGCAATACATTTAATGTACTTTTCATATCGAAAATAAAGCAAACATGTAATAATAATAAGGAACACAAGATTTATAGTGGTTCGGCCAAGAATTTGGGCCTACATCCACTTTATAGTCTTTCATTATTCACTTGCATCGGTTTTACAATCGCTTTCAGTTACAGGAATCATACATTCATAATTCTTTTTACAATATTTCAACAAAGCTATCAAGTAAAGTATGGGCGCAAGTGATTGCTGTTCCAGGCTCTTGGAATTTGATCTCCTTCGAAAATAGTGAGTTTGAATGTACCGTCAAGAAGCTTCTGACCTATGACACATGATCCTTCCCAATTTGGCCCAAACACACCTGTCGCTGTCATAATTCTCTTTAGGACTAGATCTCCAATCTCAAAGCTGCGTTGGCGAACTTTGGAATTGAAATGTCTGGCAATCCTTTGCTGATGAGATGCGATTCTGAGCTCAGCCTCTTCTCTTTTTTCATCAAGGAGATCTAGTGCCTCAAGCTGTAGTTTTTTATTCTCCGCTTGATTGAAATGGATTCTTCTATGTGAAGGGACCTCTGTTTCTACCGGAATCATTGCCTCCGATCCGTATGCCAATGAAAACGGAGTATACCCAGTCGCAGTCTTGTAGGTAGTTCTGTACGCCCATAGTGCTAGCGGTAGCTTATCGACCCAACCACCTTTTTCTCTTTCAAGTTGCTTCTTGATGGTTGACTTGATAATTTAATTTACTGCTTCCACCTGCCTGTTTGCCTGCGGATGAGCTACTGCTGAGAAGCTTTTTCGGATTTTGAATCATTTGCAAAAATCTTGGAATTCTTCACTTTCGAACTGAGTACCATTGTCTGTAATTATCTTTTGAGGCACACCATACTTGCAAATGATATTTTTAGTCACAAAACTTATCATCTTTTTAGAGGTGATAGTAGCCAGTGGTTCAGCTTCTGCCCATTTAGTAAAATAATCTACAGCCACAATGGCATATTTAATTCCAGATTTGGAATTTGGTAACGGTCCTACAAGGTCTATCCCCCATATTGCAAACGGCCATGGACTGACCATCTGTGTGAGTTCAGTGGAAGGTGCTCTAGGAATTTTTGCGAATCTTTCGCACCTATCACATTTTCGGGAATAGTCTGCTGCATCTCGATTAATTTCTGGCCAAAAATATCCGTATCGGAGAATCTTCTTTGCTAAAGTTTGACCACCTAAATGATCACCACATTCTCCCCCATGCACCTCAGCTAGGATTGTTTTGGACTCTTCCCTGGATACACATCGAAGTAATGGCATTGAGAATCCCTGTCTGTATAATTGGCCATCCTGGACTATATAGCGAGAGGCTTTCCTCGGTAGCTTCTTCCGTTCTTTTGAATTTTCCGGTAAAGAGCCATTGAGTAGATATTCTTTTATTGGATTCATCCATGAGTCTTGTTCTTGAGACACGCTCATGATCCAATCAATATCCATCTCATCAATGCTTGGAGCCGACAGGACTTCCACTGGAGTCAACCCTAGAAATTGAGCTTCGCCTATGCTAGAGTACTTTGCGAGAGAATCTGCTTTCGTGTTTTCTTCCTGAGGAATATGACTTATCATGTAATGGTCGAAATCACCCAGGAGTTCCCAAGCCTTTAACAAGTAGGCAGGAAGATTTCCCCCTTTCGCTTGGAATTCCTTCTTGACTTGGCATACAACAAGCTGAGAATCACTGAAGATCTGTAATGCTCGGATGTTTAGTTCTTTAGCAATTCTTAGGCCAGCGATAAGTGCTTCGTATTTTGCTTCATTGTTCGTTGAAGGAAATTCCAATCTTAGTGCATAGCATAATGACCGATGTTAACTCCGTTTAGGCAACGAGTCAAGGTCTGGGCCGACTCACGACTTAAGGTTTTTAACGGTTCAGAAGGGATCCACTACTCAACAAGCAACCGACTCAACAAGCAACCGACTCAACAAGCAACCGACTCAACAAGCTACCGACTCAACAAGCTAACGAGTTAAAGCTTAAGGCGACTTAGAGGAGTGGAGCGACTCAAGGGATTAACGGTGTATGGGATAGACCGACTCAAGTTCTCTAACGACTCAACGACCTAAGGTGTCAAATGACCTAACTGACTAAAATCCCAAAACAACAAAGGACCGACCTACGACCTAGCTTGAGTCGTCCACGACTTAAAGCTACTAAGTAGAAATCCAATGCCGCCTCATTTTGGACCACGACCTTTTAACTCGCAGACGAGTTAGGACTTGTGCTATATACAGAGGACCGGAGACGCCCTGATCCGAAGCCTAGGCTCAACCAGTTGAGTCGCCCACGACTTACGACTCATCCTGAGTCGGTCACGACTTACGACTCATCTTGAGTCGGTCACGACTCATGACTTAACAATTCCAGCCTAGAAATTTGCCTATAAATACACGGCCACATCCAGCATTCGGGGGACTTTTGGCTGATTCTCCTCAAGCACCGTTACTCTGCTGCATTCCAAACCAATCCAACACTTAAAGCTCTCAAGACACGAAGAACGCTACAAACAACTTCGAGAAAAGATCACACACATCCAACACGGATTTGAAGACTCTAATCTCCATTGAAGTTTAGGTTACTTGTTCTAAGTGACTTGTAATCCAAAGTGTATTGTACTTGGAAAGAATTGTATCAGCTTGTAACGAGATCATCAATAAAAGTACTTAAAGTGGACGTAGGCTATACCCTTAAGCCGAACCACTATAAAATTGTTGTCGTTTACTATTTTTCCGCTATTATCTGGTTGTAGTCTGTTCCCGAGTTATCGGGTGGCGCTTTCACAACTATAACTCATACACCGGGGTGTTAGCGTTCAAATTTCAGCGTTAACAACCGACCTTCATGGGTCTCAAGTACAACTCCGGATCCAGAACAGTAGTCATTTCTCGCGCCATCAACATATAACTTCCATTGGATTGGGGAATCATCGATCGTTTTCTCCTCACTGTTACCCTTATCTGTGAATTTTGCGATGAAATCCGCTAAAGCTTGTCCGTTGATTGCTTTTCGGGGATGATAAGTGATGTCATATTGACTGAGTTCAATATTCCACTTTAGAAGACGACCCGAAGTCTCAGGGCGAAACAGGACTTGCTTTAAAGGTTGATCGGTGAGGACTCTGATAGAATGAGCTTGGAAATATTGCCTCAACTTCCTTGATGCAATCAGTAAGCAATAGGCGAGTTTTTCCAACTTGGGGTAATTCATCACTGCCCCAGTGAGTCTTTTGCTGATATAGTAAACTGGATGTTGAATCCTCTTGCCTTCTCGTATCAGCGCTGCACTTAAAGCATGAGATGATACTGCCAAGTATATAAGAAGATCCTCACCATCGCCAGGCCTAGAAAGTATTGGAGGCGATTCTATGTGGCGAATCAATTCATCAAAGGCTTTTTGGCATTCGGGAGTCCAATCAAAGTTTTTCCTTCCTTTCTTTAGGGCGTCAAAGAATGGAATGCATTTATCAGTGGCTTTGGAAATGAACCGACTCAAGGCGGCGACTTTTCCATTGGGGCTCTGCAATTCCTTCTTCGTTCTAGGAGCTTTGACTTCCTTTAAGGCGGTAATTTGAGCTGGACTAGCCTCAATGCCCCTAGCGCTCACGATGAAACCTAAGAACTTTCCGGATTCTACTCCAAATGAACATTTTAAAGGGTTAAGCTTCATTCCGTATTTTCGAAGGACTGCGAACATGTCTGCTAAGTGTTCTATGTGATCCACTGCTTTCTTAGACTTTACTAACATGTCATCGACGTAGACTTCCATAGTCTTGCCCAATTACGGTTTGAACATGGCATTAACAAGTCTTTGGTAGGTTGCCCCCGCATTCTTCAGCCCGAAGGGCATAACTCTATAGCAGTAAAGACCAACAACGGTGATAAAGCTCGTGTCCTCCTGATTTGGCTCATGCATCATGATCTGGTTATATCCGGAGTAGGCATCCATAAAAGATAACAATTCATGTCCCGCTGTTCCGTCCACCAGTTGATCGTTCCTGGGTAACGGGAAGTAGTCTTTGGGGCAGGCCTTGTTTAGATCTGAAAAATCGATGCACAATCTCCATTTTCCGTTGGCTTTCTTGACCGGCACTGGATTTGAAACCCAATTCGGATAGGTAGATTCTTTGATAAAGTTATTCTCCATGAGCCGGTCAACTTCTTCTTTTAATGCTGCTGACCTTTCTGGACCTTGAGTCCTCCTTTTCTGTTTCACAGGTGTAAATTTTGGATCAATATTCAGAGTGTAATGCAACTTCTGGGGATATTCCGCACATATCGGCATGAGTCCAAGCAAAAACATCCAAATTTGCCTTTAAAAAAGATATTAAGATATTCTGAATTGACACATTAAGTTGTGAACCCACATTCAACACCTTGTTGGGGTCCTTTGGGTCAACAGGTACTTGTATTGTCGTTTCCACTGCTACCAGTCTATTCTCCCCTGCACTGGCTTTTCTAGGATCCATCTCTTTCCGTGCTCCGCTGTGCTCGCCAGTGCGGGGTCTGCCTGTAATTGCTACAAGGATGGTTCTTTGATGCGGACTGGGGTTGCCGCATCCTTTCCCATTTCTCTTCTCCTTGTTTCTCGTAGCTCTGTCAGATAACACTCCCGCCCAGCATTCTGATCCCCTTTTATAACTCCCACTCCATTATCTGTGGGAAATTTAATGGTGAGGCACCATGAGGCCGGAACAGCTTTGAATGCTGCGAGAGTTGGACGGCCAAGGAAAGCATTATAAGCAGAAAATTCGTCGACAATCACAAAAGTTTGCTTGCGGACCATTTTTCTTTGTCCCTCTCCAAGCTCTACAAGCAAATCAACGGTTCCTATCGGTTGTTTTGGCTCCCCAGTGAAGCCAGCGATTTTCTGCGATGAGGCTTGCACATCAGCCATAGGGATCTTCATTTGGTCGAATGTTTTCTTGAAGAGGATATTGCAGGATGCTCCACAATCAATGAGAACTCTTCTCACAATAGCTGGCCCGATACCAGCCGAGATGACTAAGGGATCCAAGGTAGGAGCTTCAATACCTGTGGAATCCCTGGCTCTGAACACAATATCTTCATTGAAAGTTCTTTGTTGCTTTAGGGGCGTAGCACCTTCCAAAACAAAGACATCTTCCTTGGCTGGTACATACTTCATAGCACGGGTATACCTTTCCATCTCACCCCAGCTCCTGCCTGTTGGGTGAGGTCCTCCCGTAATGACATTGATAACAGGCCTTCCGGATTCATGCCCTGCAGTCTTCTCACTTGTCCTGGGTTGATGAGTAGGAGCTCGTTGCCCCTGACTAGACGAAGCTGGATTGCTGCTATTCTTTTCCACAAATTGCTGTAGCTTGTTTTCCCTTATCAATTCTTCAATCAAAATTTTCAATTGGCGGCATTCATCGGTATCATGACCGGGTTGATTATGGAAGCGGCAAAACTTTCCGCTTTGTACAGCTTTTTTTCGGTTCTCAAAACGGGAGGTTTAGGATAATCGACCGAATCTTTAGTGGCAAGGTAAATGCGCTTTGGCGTATCTGATAAAGGGGTATATTCTGATGACTTGAAGGAACGAGGCTTCTTCAGATTTTTCTATTTCTTCCCATCGTTATTTTCCCTTTTCTATCCTACAGATTCATTCTTGCGTGGAGCAGCAATGTTATCTTCATCTTTTTCCAATACTGCCTTTACCGGTACAGGACGGTTTTCCAGGCGTATGAACTCATCTGCTTTCTTGTAGAATTTTTCAAGGGAATTTGGTTCCTTTATGTTAAGCCATTTTCCAAATTTGTTCGTCTTATCGATGGCCCTCATCAGATAGGTCAAGATCATTCGTGGTTCTGCATTGTCTACCACGGCCGGTGCTATATTAAAACGATTCAAGAAAGATCTGATAGTTTCCCCTGGATTCTGTTCTAAACTTGACAACGACATGATATCTTTGGCTTTTGAAGCATATAGTCTGAACTGCTCCTTGAATTTCCGGGTTAGGTCAGAAAACTGATCTATAGACCGAATTGGTAGCTTGGTGAACCAAAGCAGAGCTACACCTTCCAAATATACAGGGAAATATTGACACTTTATTTCATCAGAAGCTCTGGCACCTGTCATGTGCCAATCATACTTATACAAGAATTCGTTCGGATCACTTGTTTCCTTGTAAGCTGGAATAGTTGGAGGGACGAACATCCTTAGGAATTCAGCTTTTAAGATCCTTTCGATAAACGGGTTTTTACTTGGAGCGAAACCCCATTCCTTCTCGTCTTCATTCCTTTTCATGCTTTGTTTCATGATTTGTCGAACCATTTCAGAAAGATACCCCTCATCATTTTGAGCTTTAAATCCACCAACTTCAGGAAATGTCCGCTCAAAGGGGCTGGCAGCCCTCTCAGGAATGTTTCTTTCTTCAGCTTCATGAATGTTGCCAGCAAAGTTCCTTTCATTACCCGTTGGTTGACGGTTTACCCCAAGCAAATCGTTCAACTTATTCAAAATTAGGGCATTTTGGGCATTTTGAGCCTCTAATTGTGCACTTTGGGCATTTATCTGTTGGTTCAGCCCTAAGATTATAGCATCCAACTCCGCTTTTGTAACCCCAACAGGTGGAGTGGCTTGATTAGGTGCTGGGGAAGCGGAGGTTCCCTCTTGAACATTTCCAGATCTAACAAATCTACTCCTTCTCCCCGGAGCCATGATTTCAGATAAACTTCTAGTCTTCAGAGAGATTACTTCAACAAACTTTCATGGAGCAATGATGATAATTCGCCTGAGTTCAGTTCTCAGTGAAAGCACCAAAAATGTTAACGCTAAAATTTAAACGCTAACACCCTGGTGTGTAAAGTGTAGTTGTGAAAGCACCACCCGATGATTCGGGAACAGAGTATAAGCATAAAACCACAGAAAAAGCGGTAAATAACAACGATTTTATAGTGGTTCGGCTCAATAGTTTGCCTACGTCCACTCTGATTATCTTTATTGATGATTTCGTTTCAAGTTGATACAATTCTTCTCAAGTACAATACACTTTGAATTACTAAACACTTTGAACGAGTAGCTTAAACTTCAATGTAAGAGAAAGTCTTCAAATCCATGTCGGATGTATGAGATTCCTTCTTGAAGTTGTTGATAGCGTTCTACGTGTCTTAAAAGCTTTGGGTATCGAGTCGATTTTGAATGCAGCAGAGTATCGGTGCTTGGAAAGAATGAGCCAAAAAAAAGTCCCCTTCATGCTTGAGGTGGGTTGGTATTTATAGAGAAATCCCCTCCTCTAGGTCGTAAGACGTGACCGGTCTAAGGTAAGTCGTGGCCGACTTATCTGGCCTAGCCCCATGGTCTCACAAAAGCTCATTTGTACAAGTCCTAAGTCGCCCACGAGTCAACATCTAAGTCGCAAATGAGTCAGCTGGTCCTTTTGATGCGGCATTGTACCTTCACTCAGTAGCTTTAGGTCGTGGACGACTTAGGCTAGGTCGTGAGTCATATACGAGTTAACTGATGAGCTTGTTCCATTCAGATAATAAGCCAAGTCCTGAATTGCGTACGAGTTAAGAGGTTACTGTGTTAAGCAAGGAGCAGCACCTCATTTGCTTAAGTCGCTCACGACATATGCTAGGTCGTAAGTCGCAGATAGCTCTAACTCGTTAGCTCGCTTCCTTCTTAAGTCGTGCTTTCTCTTGAACTGTTAAGTCATCTTGTCCTTGAGTCGCGGGTTTTCTTAAGTCGTGGATGCCTTAGGTCGTGGAGCATCCCTTTCCTTCTAAACCGTTGAGTCTTAGACTTCTTTATGTCGAAAGTCGCTAAATCCTTCAACTCGTTGAACTGTTAGGTCGTCCATTCCTTGAGTCGTAGGTTGTGCCGCCAGCTAAGTCGCTAAGCCGTTATACTTTTAGGTTGTTAAGCCCTTAAAACGTTAAGTCGTTTTACCCCTTAAGTCGTCCAACCTCTTGACTCGCTGAGTCGTGCATCTTTTAACTCGTTAGGTTGATAACTCACTGAGTCGCTTGTCCATTGAGTCGCCACCCAACTTGAGTCGTTTTCTTATTGAATCGTTGACCATAGGAGCTAACATATTCAAAAGAGTAATAATTTATTTTTAAACAAGTTTAAGTAATCATTTTAAAAATATCGAAACCTTTTTATAAACTTCAATAACTCATTTTTTATATAAACAAATCAGTTTCAAAGCTGATTTTAAAATTTAAATTTATTGAAATAAATATTAAGTATTTAAAATTTTCACTTTTAGATGCACTTAATTCTACTAGCTCATTATTTCATTGTTTGATATATAACATTTACCTTTAGAAACATACTTAAATTCTTAAAATTAAAGATATATTTTCAAAATTCCAATAACGAATTCAATCTATAAGTCCTCTCGCTTTACAACCCGTCGATTTCATTCCAACATCCTATCCATTTCCACTTTTCAAAAATAGTATCCACTATTTTTTCTAACCCTATTTCCATATTATAATATAAATTCACTCTGAATTTTATATTCCCAAATTTTCTTTTGTTATCGATTTCCTTTATCATTTGCGAATATACAACTTCTTTACGTTTCACTTTTTATGAAAATAGTCTCATTTATAAAATTCTATTTTATAAATTTAATTCCTTATAAATTCTATTCATTTATGCCAATCCATTTCTAATATCGATTTCAACTTCTTTCCATATTTCCCTGAAATATCTTTTAAAAATCCATCGTTTTAAGAAATTCTTCTATACAAATTATTTTGAAACCTATATTTAATATATATTTTCCCGTATAGTTAAGTACAACCGAAAAATTAATTTATTGTTTTACCCAATTCAATTTCTTTTCAGATAATCCAAAAACTTTGATAGACGTATTTTTATATTAAAGTCTCCTTTTAATTCGTTTAAATAAAAAAAATATTTACGGTATTTAAAATACCGAAAATTCAGGCCAGTGCGACTATAGCATCCAATAATTCGCATCACAACAACAATCTATAACAGATTATTCTACCAATTATATATTATCATATATGAAAACAATAAATATGAAATTGAGGAATCCAGTTAGATACCTCGAACCTATTTCCCCACATCCACATATGTTAATACAACAGAAAAAAAGTTCCAATCCCACTTCGAGTGGGATATCATGGTATATAGGGTCATCTGCTATTATGCGGGAGGCCCATAGGGTCTCATCCTTCCCAATAAGTGGGAATAATCAATCCAACTACTAATATATATACCACTACATATATTAAACATCAAATTGATAATAATTTATAAATTCAATCAGCATCCAATAGTTTATCTTAACTATTTAAAAATTTAGTTTAAGAATCAAAATGAGTGAGAATTTCTCTCCTTGACTTTTATTTGCAAATCATTCCTATCTTGACATATTTTCAAGATTTTTCTAAACCTTGTAAAAATAGATTATAAAGTTTTATAGGCGTTCAAATTTGAAAAATAAATTATTTAAACTAATTATAATTATTAGTGGAAATTTATCGCCTTAATCCGCCTTCACTGATTACCCACCCACTCATGACCAAATCCAATGGCCCTTTCCCAGCACGTGTCATCCATCCTTCAACGTTGTGCCTTCCCTCTGAAACATCCCAAGCAATCCGTGCCCATGAGAACGATTTCATAACTTCGCCTCCCCCCTTACTCCATTCGCTCTCGAAAACCCTAGCCTCAATCGAAGGCCTCCCACTTCGCCGAACAAGGATGTCGCCTCCACCTCCGATCGCCACCTGTGACGACCCGGAATTTTTAATATTTGAAATTAGAATATTAGATTGATTTCAATATATAAAACTTAATTTTCAACTTGAATTTCATATATCACTATTTATGTGGAAATTAAATTATTGAATTTAATTATTGAAAGTTGGGTAAAATATTGAATCTTTAGTTTTATGCTTGTTAAAAATATTTCAAAGGGCATGGAAATTTATATTTACAATACTGAAGAAAACAGAACTTTTAAAAATTGAATTTGAAAGTGATTTTTTCAGTTTGAATTTATATTGTTTAAATCAATAATTAAAAATAGCCTTCCGGAGCACAATCTTGAAATTCAACGAAACTAGTTCCATTGGATCCATAATAGTGTATTATTATCGAATTTCAATTTTTCATAATGTTCGGAGTGATCGTTTGACCATAAGGTAAATAAATGCTGTTAGCACCAGAATTGGTCACTAACACCCTTAAGAGTGTGTAGAGAGATTAATGAAGAAAGTAAAGTCAAATAGAGAACGGTATGAAAATATAAATGCAAAAAATATGAACACCAGATTTATAGTGGTTAGGCGTAATTGCCTACGTCCACTTTGAGGTTAATCTTTATTACTTTGCTCGATAATCAATTACAGATACAATCCATATACCAATTACTTGAATACAATTGCTAAGAAAAAAAAGATAAGTCTTGAATGAATCTTGAATGCGGCAGAGTCTCCATGGTGTTCTCGAAAAATGATCCCTTTCACTGTGCCCCTGCCTCTCTATTTATAGACGAAGATGGCTTGGACTTCTCTGGTGGGCCTAGTAATAAGATACCTTGGCCCAAAACAAGCAACTCCTGTGTGCCGATCCATAAATTCCGAACAGCATATGCCGAACGTCCCTATATGCCCAATGAGATTGTTATGCCGAGCGGCCCTGGGTGCCGAACGAGCTTGTATGCCGAGCAAGGCATGAATTCCGAACAATCCATGAATGCCGAATGAGATGAATGCCGGTCGAGGTCTAAACGCCGAATTCTCTTGAATGCCAAACGCTCTTGAATGTCGAAGGCTCTTGAATGCTGAACGCTCTTGAATGCTGAACGTTCTTCAATGCCGCTCGCTCTTCAATGCCGAACGCTCTTGAATACTGAACGCTCTTGAATGCCGAACGCTCTTGAATACCGAGCGCTCTTGAATGTCGAACAATCTTTAATGACGAATGAACCGGTTGTACAAAACGAGTATGTTGTGTCGAATGCGCTGGATGCCGAACGGTGCACAAATACCAAGTCCCTAGTTGCCCGGTCAATCCTCTAGGTAACACTTGCCCCCCAAAGGGCATCATGTGGTCGAACATGATGCGCTTTGAGTGACGAGTCCTCTATGTTTCGCTTCGAGCTTTGGCTTAGTCTTCTCGATATTTTCTTCTCCTGGATGCCGAACGAGGCATCGTTTGCCGAATGACATGCTAATGCCAAACGACACAGGAGTACCGAACGGCTTGACTGATGCCGACCGACATTCAAATGCCAAAAGACCTTAATGCTGATCGAGGGAGATGCTTTGTCCGGTTCTACGGGTCGTCGCCCCTTCGTCTTCTCTTCTCTCCATATAATCTGAAACTCTTTCTTCTCTCCCCTTTTACTTTTACCTTCGCTTTCCAGAAACTACGAACTCAACTCTCAAAAAACTTCAGCAAGCTACCTACCCTTCCTCTCCCAAACTCATACGTTGCCTCTTATCCTTCACAAATTAGCCAAACCTAATTAGAGATGTGCTCCCTGCTTCGGAATCTCCCTGAATATCCGTCTCAG
Organism: Allium cepa; assembly: GCA_030765085.1. NCBI lineage: Eukaryota > Viridiplantae > Streptophyta > Magnoliopsida > Asparagales > Amaryllidaceae > Allium > Allium cepa. The sequence continues at coordinate 945,622,972 of CM060943.1, read as the reverse complement.
ATCTTTGGTAAAAACCTTTCCATGAAAGGCTTCACCTCGACTAGGAGACCTTTACACGAGATTCGAACTCGTGAATCTCAGTGAAATATAGGTCAGTAGTAATTGCATGGAGCGGGAGGAGTTAAGAGTGAAGCGTGGGCCTTTAAGATGAGTTTTAGGCTAGGCGGAGAGGTAAGGATGATAAAGGTGTTTGAAGGAGGAAGTTGGTGGTAGACATACTGAGGTGGCTCAGCATGACATACCTATGCCAAGCGATGGAGGGGAAGCAACATAGTGAAATTGAAGTTAAAGTTTAGTGTACCGAGCGATGCGGCTCGGCATAGCCATGGCTTGGCATGATTACCTCATGCCAAACGAGGTAGGAGGAAAATAGAGGAGAAATAGAAACTGGATAGAATGCCGAACGGTAGGGAGGTCGTGTTGGATGAATGTTTTTGAGGATAAAATGCCGAGCGATGCGGCTCGGCTTGATTGTGGTTCGGCGTGACTGGCCGCATGCTAAACGGTGGAGAGTAGGAAATGGGAGAGTGGTGTGCCGAACGGCTTGGTTCGGCATGTTTATGGTTCGGCATGTCTTGCCACATGCCGAACGATGATGATGAGTGATGAGCGAAGGTTGGTGTTGAAGGTAGAATGTCGAGCGAGGTAGCTCGACATGATTGTGGTTCGGCATGACTAGTTGAATGGTGAATGATGAAGTGGTTAGGTAAGAGGGTTGTGTGCTACAACAACACCAGTCGATCCTAATGAAAAATTAACTCTATACATATTTTAGGCCCGAAGAGAGGATAATGAACAAGGACAGATCAAACAACAAAGCATATTTGACAACCCGGACTGATAAATCCCGTTCTTAAACAACTGAAAACTTGGACTTTAACCTGCTTAACAGTTAATAACCTTTCAAACGTAGTGGCGATATCAGTTTAAAAATGTAAACCGTCTTACAACAAGCCTTTGTAGACGGTCAGCGATGACGGTCTTTGAAGACGACAAATATACGCTTAACTTTATATTTGTCAAGTCTGTGATTTTTAATTTTTCAGTACTTACATTTTAATGATCGCACTAGTTCACACACCACATGGGGGGAATATTTGGGTTGTTAAGTCTAACGTCGATTATTTTTCAAGTATAGTTCAAACAGGTGCTCTGTTAGATTGAAGCTTCATTAAGATGTCTAGGAAATCTAGCTCAACTACGATCTCAGATAGACTTGGGCTATCCTCTCGACAAGAAGTTGCAAAGACTTCTCATCCATCAATTACCCCCGCTTAAAATTAACTGAATCCAGCGACTACATCCGTTGACTTGGCCTCTGACGCTCTTGAGGCAGCAATTTTTCTAGACAACCCAATCGGTTCTCAGCCTTCAAAAATTAATGAAAGTACGCACCATCGTATTTTTTCTATCCACGGAATCCCCTTCGACGATGTATTAGTTCTATCGGGGCGTAATCGTCCACATTTGCGCCCAGTAGGATACACAGCTTGCAATAAATTCATGTGTTGGATTGACAGCGTGCCACCGTTCAACTCGTTTCTTCGAAACGTGTTGTAGTTTATCGATATCGCCCCATCGCAACTGCATCCAAGCAGCCACGCATTCATCTACGACACTTGCATCCTTTTCATGAGTGTCCTCTCTAGGCTTCCGACTCCGGGCGATATCCGATACATTTATTGCATCAAGAAATGAAGGGACCACCCATCTTTCATGTTTCTCGAACCGCATAGCAAATGCCAAACCTTAGCTGGGGCATGGAGTAAACTTGCCCAATATAAGCAAGAGTGGTTCTACCTTCGTTGCCCCTTGGCTTCGTCCGAAGATGGGTAGAAGGAAGTAAGTCTTTTTCCTAAATACATACTAATGTTTGATCGAAGCTACACCTTTTCTAACTCTCTTCCATATTTTCAGGTATTAATCCACGCCCTGAGGTCCCCAGATATTCCAAAGCCGTTGAAGACCTTCGAGCCACTCCCGCCAAAGACCAGGACATCAGAACACTCATTACAAATGAGTCTCTTACAAAGTTCGGGCTGTTGGCAGAAGGTCATCGGATAAGCCTCCCTCGGGGCGTTACTATGCCCAAGCCTGCTTGTGGCAAAGGGAAGAAGCAAGCTGAATCTTTAGCATGTAATGCCCCTGACACACTAGAAGTGGGGGAAATTAAGGAAACCTAAACGCCTGAGGTGCAAGATGAGAACGTTAGTCGCCTTCGGGATCCGATAGTCGAAGTTCATGACATTGAGACGTCACCTTCCTATTCGAAGGGGAAGAAAAACCTAACATACAGGCCGAAGAGGAAAACAGTCGGTGGAACTCCAAAAGTTACTCTTGTTCCAGTGGAGAAAGAAGCTTCTTCACAGCATTTAGAAAGTTCACTAAAAGGTTGTCGAACCTATCCATACATGGTGATCTACTTAACTACGACTTCGACGATCCAGAGGCCCTTAAGCTTCATTCGCCCGCGAGAGGCGAAACGAGCGTTCAAGCCCAAAAACAGGGAGAAAGAAATCCTATTAGTAAAGAAACTGGTATGTCGGGGGGAAATACTAACACATGCACTCCATCTTGCACTTAATTTTTCGCTGTCACCCTATTCTTTGCTAACTTGCCATTATGTAAACTTTGTGTATGTGACATGTGGCGCGCGCACGGACTTGACCGCCTTCGCGGGTCATCGATTTTCTACCAATCTGGCCGGGATTCGGGCTTCGGTAGGCGCCGAGATAGAGATGAATCTGCCGACCGAGACTACTACTGTCGAGTGTCATCACACCGAAGAAAAACTTATAATCAACCCTCTTATCCTCTCGATCCTCCCTCTCAATCTAAGAAGAGCAGAGATAAATTTAGACATATGGGATCTTAGCCTGAGGCACATCGAGATCAACACTCTGGTTCATCAAGTACCAAGAAATCTCGAGATCCCCACAAATCGCCTGCGGTCTCCAAGCAGACCTCTCTTACTCCCATGACCGATCCAACTGTTGCCGAGCGGCATTTCGACCTTAAAGCCTCATTTATGAAGATATGCTTTGATGGCTTGAAGTTTCTTCCAGCGATCCACCATATTCCAGGGCATGTGAAGCAAAGTGCTATCGCTTGTACCAATTATGTCTATGTACAGCATGATGCGTTCATGCACTTGGCCGAAAAGGTGTCAGAAGTCTCCATGGAGCGCCAACATGAGATTGATCGCCTGAAGCTTGAGGCCATCCACGACAAAGACATAATTAAAGCTTAGGACGAAGACCTTGCGTCTTACGAATCTCAGCTTTAGGCCGCCCAGCAGAGCGCCAAAGATACTACCAAAGCCGTAACTCGTTTGGAATTACTCACCAAAAATAATCAACGAGGCGGTCCAACGCTGTGGGGCCTTAGCTTTGGAGAAAGACTCGGTGCAAAAAGAGAGGGATGCGTTGAGCCTCCAAGTCAAAGAACCTGAGGAGCAACTCCGCAAAGAGAAGGAGGAGAAGACCGCTGCCCAAGAAGAGTCACAACGATATTACGACGAGATCATTACCACACGACTTTTAACGGCGAAGCTTGAGGATGAACTTTCCAAGGTTGAGGTGCTAAAGAATGAAGCCCGTGAAGAGGGCAAGAAGATAACGTTTATGGAGATCGACTCCCGTCTTGAGGCGGCTAAAGAAGAAGGTGGGAAAGTGGTCAAAAGCATGTTCGACACGCTTATTGCGGAATTCAATGCACGTATTCTCATGCACCAAGACTTTAGTTTTATGGGAGAGGGCTATCTTGAATCTTTAGCCGAGGCGTGGGAGACTTAATGGAAACCAGGAAGGCCGAAAATGGTACCGAGGAGGTTGATGAAGGAGATTTTATAAAATAATTTCTTAAGGGAAACGAGCCTTCGGATCTGTCAACGACAAAAGCTCTTTACTGCAAAGGCTCCCCTTCAACGAAAGTGAAGGATGTTATTGTCGGTTCATCCGGGATCGAGTCTCAAGCTCATGCACCTACTTAGCCGGCCGATCGGCCGATACTTGATCCCTTTGAGAAGCACATCGGTTATGACCCGGAGGACCCCGACCTTGGTGTTCACATTTTGTCTCCTATTCTAGAGGGTGAGACCCCTTTGATGGTTGAGAGCCAATAGGAACTTAGTAGATAACTCTTTCACTTTAACATTCCAAGGGTCGTCAGTTTTCACCAGGAGCTATCATATTCTAATGCTTGTTTTTCATGATTTTGTGCAAGTCATTCCGATCACGAATCCACTCCGAAAAGCGATGTCGCCAAGGAGGTGAAGGAAAACACAAGTGAGGCCACTCACGCAGAAGAGGTTCCCGGTCCGGATGCTCAGGTGATCGGAGCGCTTAACGAGGGTAAATCCGAGACTTCATCCCCATCGATGGGAGTTATGAAATTGAAATTACGGGCGCCTTCGAACACACATCTAAACTGAGCATGAAGGAGCAGCTTGAGAAGGAGAAGAAAGAGACGGTCGATATCAAAGTCGAGCCTCAAGCTGTGGACCTGGACGATCCTGTGAATAAGCCGTCGAAGGTCATCCTCCCAGGCGAATCCAAGCCCATGGAAGTTCCCGTACTTCTTCAGTTGTCACTCCCCCGTCAAAGAAATTTATGAAGGGAAAACGCACGGGAGAAGAGTCGTATGGAAAAAGGTCGAAGAAGTAGTCGTTGCTCCCGTTCAACGAGAGTTAGTCTAGATTATGTAATTATTTTTATTTAACTTCGTAGTTCATGTAAATAAACTTTTGACTCCGGATTTTGGTGGAGTTGTAGTAGAAATTTATTTCTGATGAATAAAACATAGTTCTTTTGCCTTTCAGAAGACGTTCGTTGCATGATTTTTTGTATAATCGTGGTCAAAACCAAAGCTATTGCAAGTTACATAAACTTCTCGATTCATCTTCAAATATGTTGACAATTTTATGGCATTACACATCCTTTATTCCACGCTCCAGGTACTTAGAATATTTTCCAGTCTGCACGCTAAGGTTCCGATGACTTCAAGTCATTTGTGTTCAGTTCTCCCTCAGGGGACTTGGATATTTAAATCGCTCATTCTCTTTTCCATGATCTGGAGACTTAGTGTATTATAGTCTGCTCCCGGGGACTTAGAGATTTTGATTCATTTATACTCTGGTCCGCACTCCGGCGATTCAGACTACTCCAGTACGCACTCCGAGAACTCGGAGATTTTGAGTCGTTTATACTCTGGTCTGAACTCCGGGGACTCAGAGTACTCCAGCCCACACTCTGGGGACTTGGAGATTTTGTGTCGTTTATACTCTTGTCCGCACTCCGGGTACTCAGAGTACTCCAGTCCGCACTCTGGGGACTTGGAGATTTAGACTCGTTTATACTCTGGTCCGCACTCCGGGGACTCAGAGTTCTCCAGTCCGCACTTCGGGGACTTGGAAATTTTGAGTCATTTATACTCTGGTCCGTACTCCAGGGACTCAGAGTACTCCATTCCGCACTCCAGGGACTTGGAGATTTTGAGTCATTTATACTTTGGTCCGCACTCTGGAGACTCAAAGTACTCCAGTCCGCACTCCAAGGACATGGAAAATTTGAGTCGCTTTTACTCTGGTCTGCACTCCGGGGACTTAGAGTACTCCAGTCCACACTATGGGGAGTTTGAGATTTTTAGTAATTTATACACTGATCGGCACTCCGGGGACTCAGAGTACTCCAGTCCGCACTCCGGGGACTTGGGGATTTTTAATCGTTTGTACTCTTGTCCCCACTCTGGAGATTCAGATTACTCCAGTCCGCAATCCGGGAACTTGGAGATTTGGGTCGTTTATACTCTGGTCCGCACTCCGGGGACTCAAATTACTCCATTCCACACTCCGATGAATTGGAGATTCTGATTGCTCGTGCGCGTTCGTACGTCAGGCAGAATAATGTATTTCTTAGTTATTTGTCACATCGTTATCATATACAGAAACATCGACAATTTATAGAGAAAATGGCTTCAAGCTTTTATTAAGCAAACAAGCTAAATTGTCTTATTACATGCCGTGAAATAGGAATATAAACTTGCTGGAAATAAATGTAACTAAAATATGAAAGAAATGAACGAAGTGTAAAAATGCAGCAAATGCTCGCTATTCCATGCTCGAGGGAATGTCGCACCATCAACGGTCGCTATCTTGAAAGTTCCATCTCCAAGATTTCGTTCAATGACGTATGGACCTTCCCATGTGGGGATCATATGTGATGGAACTGAAAAAACTCGTTTCAAAACGAGATCACCCACGCCAAAAATTCTCGGTCGGACTTTTTCATTATAATATCGAGCGACTCGGTGCCGGTACTCGGCCGCTCTTAAATTAGCTTCTTCGAGCTTTTCATCTATGAAATCCAGTGATTCCAGTAAAAATATCTTGATTTGACTTAAGGTCATAATAAGTTACTCGATGTGATGGAACTTCAAGTTCTACGGGTATGACAGCTTTTGTGCCATATGCCAATGCGAATGTAGTGTGACCAGTCGCGGACTTGTGGGTGGTTCTGTAAGCCCAAAGCACTGTTAGAAGCTCATCCACCCACTTGCCTCTAGACTTTTCCAAATGCTTTTTCAATATGGATTTGATTATTTTGTTTACGGCTTCCACTTGTCCATTGGCTTTCGGGTGAGCAACTGCTGCAAATTTTTTCTCAATACCATATTTTTGGCAAAATTCCTTGAACTCTTTGCCTTCGAACTAAGTTCCATAATCTGTAATGATGGTTCATGGAAGGCCAAAATGAAATATAATATTACGTACAATGAAATTAATGACCTTTTTGGTGGTGATAGTGGCCAACGGCTCTACTTATGCCCACTTGGTAAAGTAATCGACCACAATTATCGCGTATTTCGCACCACCTTTGGATAGGGGTAAGGAACCGACTATATCGATCCCCTACATTGCAAATGGCTAGGGACTAACCATTTGTGTGAGTTCCGTCGGCGGAGGTCTCGGTTCGCATATTTTTGACATTTGTCACATCTTCTCACATAGTCTGCGGTGTCCGGATTTACAGTTGGCCAATAGTATCCATAGTAGAGGATTTTCTTTGCTAACGTCTACCCTCTGGTATGGTCACCACACTCACCTTCATGGACTTCCTTCAGGACCCGTTTTATCTCATCGTGGGCAATGCACCGGAGTAAAGGGGTCGAGAATCCCCTCCGATACATTAGCCCATCTTTCATTACATAACTCAAAGCCTTACGAATGACTTGTCGTCTTTTGCTCCTTCTTTCGGGCACGGCGCCATGTACCAAGTACTGCTTGAATGGGGTCATCCATGACTCCTTCTAGAATTTTGTTTCTAACATGAAATCAACCTCCATCATATTTATGCTTGGAACATGTAAGGTTTCAACAGGACATTCACATCTACTGTGCATCGCCAATGCTTGCAAATTTTGCCAATGAATTAGATGCTCTGTTTTGCCCATGCGGGACATGTGAAATATCATAATACTCGAGTTTCGCTAGCAGCTCTTGAGCTCGGACCAAAACGGGGTAAGTCTCTTCCCCTTTCCCTGGTAGTCTCCTCGCACTTGGTACACCACCAATTGTGAGTCGTAAAAGTTTTCAACCGATCTTACTCTTAATTCTTTGATAAGTCTTAAGTCGGCAATCAATACTTCATACTCGGCTTCGTTATTCGTTGTTGTGAATTCGAGCTTCAAAGCGTAGCAAATTGATCGGTTCTTAGGAGTGACAAGAACTATACTAACCCCCGAACAACGATAGTTAAATGCCCCATCAGTGTACATCTTCCATCGAACGCGAGGTACGACATTGCGGCCGTTTGATTCGTCTATAACGGTGAATTCAACAACGAAATCGCTAGTTCTAGCCCCTGTATGGCCCTTTGTGGCAGGTAAGTAATACGAACTGACTCAACTCGATATTCCATTTTAACATCCTTCATGAAGTTTCTGGTCGTTGGAGTACCTATCACAATGGTTGATCGGTGTAAACACTGATCGATTGTGCCTGGTAGTATGGGCGAAGCTTGTGTGATGCAATCACGAAGCAATAAGCCAGTTTCTCAATTCTGGGATAATTTCTTTCTGCCCCGTCAAACATTTACTGACATAATATACTGGCTTTTGAACTCAGTCCTCCTCGCGAACCAGAGCCGTACTGATAGCATGCTGGGATACTACCAAGTATACATACAACATTCCATGGTCAATTGGTTTTGATAGCACCGGGGGACTTTCTAGATGTCTAAACAGAGCTCGGAATGCTTCCTCGCAGTCAGATGTCCACTCGAAATTCCTCTTTCCTTCCTTTATCACATCAAAGAAAGGAATGCACTTATCCATGGCTTTGGATATGAATCGACTCAGTGTGGCCACCTTTCCGTTCAAATTTTGCACTTGCTTTATAGTTCTGGGCACTTGTATGTCCCGAATAGACTGAATCTTTTCTGGGTTAGCTTCAATTCCACGTGCGTTCACAATGAAACCCAAGAACTTCCCTGATGCAACGCCAAAAGAACACTTTAATGGGTTGATCTTCATCCTGTAATTCCTGAGTATATCAAACATCTCTGCAAAGTCTCAGATGTGGCTGTTTGATTGCCATGACTTCACGAGCATGTCATACACATAGACTTCCATCGTTCTACCAATCTGGTCTTTAAACATTCGATTCACCAAACGATGATAAGTTGCTTACGCGTTTTTCAATCCAAAAGGCATTACTACATAACAATATAGCCTCACATCTGTGACAAAGCCAGTGCGTTCTTGGTCTGGAATGTGCATCGGGATCTGATTATATCTCGAGTATGGATCCATAAATGATAATAATTCATGTTCGGCGGTAGAGTCGATGAGGTGGTCGATTCTTGGTAAAGGGAAACTATCCTTCGGGCATGCTTTATTCAGATCAGAGTAATTAACATAAGTTCTCCACTTCTCATTCGCTTTTCTCACCAGCACAGGTTTAGATACCCATTCGGGGTGGAGGGCATCGCGGACGAACCCATTGGCTTTGAGTTTGTCCACCCCCTCTTTAAGGGCAGCGGATCTCTCCGGGTCCATGCTTCTCCTTTTCTGTTTCATAGGAACGTATTTTGGGACTATGTTCAACATATGACTCATGATAGTGGGACAAATCCTGCACATATCAGAGTGCGTCCAAGCATAAACATCCAGATTCACTCGGAGGAAATCAGTAAGGTCCTCGGCCGTTGAAGGGTCGAGTTGTGAGCCAATCTTGAGGACTCGTGATGGGTCATCTCAATTGACGGGAATGTCAATCGTCAGCTCAGTCGTAGCTTCATTCGTTTCCCTCGGTTTCCCATCATCATCTCTCAGATCAATGTCTCTAAGGGTCCGAGAATGTGGCCCCAGCTAGGGCTCGGGCACTACTCGTCAATCATGAGTATTTAGGATGCGGACGGTACTGTCTGCAACCTTCTCTTTTTCTCTCCGCTGAGCTTCTCCCAGATCTGCCACATAACATGCGCGACCGGTCGCCTGATCTCCATGTACCACTCCAACTCCCTTGTCGGTCAAAAATTTCAACGTCAAACACCAAGGGGCCAAGCCTACCCTAAACTTCGCCAAGGCCGGACGACCAAGAAATGCATTGTATGGAGAGTCAACATCCATCACTATGAACGATAGGACTCGCACTATTCTACTCTCACCTTCGCCCAGTTCCACTGCTAACTCAATATAACCCATTGCGTCGGTTGCAGCACCATTAAAGCCATGGATCCGGGCTTTGCATGGTTTCAAATCTTCTGTCTCTATCTTCATTTGGTCATAAGCCTTTTTGAAGATGATGTTTACAGAACTTCCACAATCAATCAAAAAACTCTTTAGGTATGCTGGCCCGCTCGTTGTAGATATAACTATCGGGTCGATACTAGGAGCCTCCACCTTGTCTGCATCTCGACTCCTAAACACTATATTGTCTGTCATCATGCGTTGTTGTTTTGCGGGGGTTCCATCTTCCACATTCGAAAAACATTCATAATTCGCATGGCTCAGGGTGATAGCATATCGTTCCATCTCTTGCCAATTCTTGTCTGCAGGATGAGGTCCTCCGACTATAGTGTTTATGATCAACCTACCTACGGTCCGGGCAGGTTCCTCTAGGTGGCGTGGAGCCAGACCGCGTCCGGGGTCTGTCGTTCCTTGCCTACCCTCTGGTACGTTCTTAACAGACACCTGCAGCTTTTTCTACCTGATCAACCATTCTATGGCGTTATGTAGGTGTCTACACTCCTCATTATTGTGCCCGTGGGTCTCACGGAAGCGACAATAGTTCCCTCTCCATTTCGATCCTTCAGTGGACTCCTTTGGGCACGGCTTTCTGTATCAAAGGTGTTACAGGCAGATAGGTAAATGTTTTCAAGAGAAGTAATCAGGGGGGTGTATTCGTTGTAGGTCAGAATCCTCGACTTCCATCTCCCTGTCTCTTTTTTCTTTCCTGGATTTCCATCTCTATATCATTTAGATTGCCCAGCCTTGCTCTGGACGTTAACTTGAACTTTTCCCGAACTATCGCCGGATTGTTTCACGGCGATGTTACTTTTCACAGTTTCATGAGCAGGCCTTGGTGCCTTATCTCGTCTTGTCCATCGAGCTTCCTCCCTCCATATGAACTGCTGAGATTTGGAATAGAATCGTTCCAACATAGTTAGAGGCTTTTCTACCAACCAATCTCCAAACTCCGAGTCTGGATCTACACCTTGCATTACTGCCATCAAGATTGTGTGATCGTTAGGGTTGCTAAATTCAGAGGCGGCAACATGGAACCTCTATAAGTACGCTTTCAAAGACTCTCTCGGTGCCTGGATCACGCTTGATAAGGACATCACGTCCTTTGGACAAGTAGAATGTATCCTGAATTGTTCAACAAATTTCACCGCCAACTCGTCGAAACTGGATATAGACCGCATAAGAAGTCGAGTATACCACATAGTGGCGATTTCGAACAAAGTGATTAGGAAGCACCTACCCTTAGTCATATTGTTCACCCTTGCAAAATCCGTCATCCATTCGTACATCATCACGTTTTGCCTAGGTCAGTCTTCCCTTCGTTGGCTGGGATAGTCGGCATACTGAATTTTTTAGGATACTCTGCCTGTAGAACAGTATCTGTGAAGGGAGTATGAATCTTGGAGACTCCCCAATCTTCATTGGTCAAGCCTTTGTTCTCTCTCATTAACTTCCTGGCCGTGGCTGTTAATTCTGGAGTTTGTATGGAGGACGGGGGATTGGGTTCCTTTCCATGGGACCGTGTAGGTTGATGTCCTGCCTGTTGGCGGTCGGGTAAACGTGCATCCTGAAGGCCAGCTTGATTTGGGTCTTGGTGAACCGGGCGTCCGGTCTCCTCATGTGCCTGATCCCTAGCAGATCAATCATTGGCACCTGCATATGCAGCTTCAGTCTTACGGCACCTACGCCTAGGAGGTTCATCAGCTGAATTCGAGCTGTCAGATAAAGAATAAGGAGCAGGACTACTCCCAGCATTCTGATGTTGTTGCTGGGCAAGTTAAGTCATGAGAATAGCATTGGATTGAATCTACTCAACAAGTTGCCTTCTACTTTCCCTGAGTTCTCTTATCAAGCCGTTGAACTCTGTTCGGGAAACGACTTCCGCTTGATTTTGGGTGGAGGGCCATGCGCCTTAAATCGCTTGCTGGTTACTAGGTCCAAAATGTTGTACGCTAGCAGTCTCCTGAACATCTGTGTTGTGAGAGACCGATCTAGTTCATGGTCTCCCCATGGTAGAGTTGTCGGTTATAACTCCGAGTATAATCTACAGATGTCTTGTGAATGATTTGGATCTCCTTCGGGAGATTTATTCAATCCAGTAGCTACAAAGCAGATCCTGGTGGTCTGAGAATTCGGCTCTCAGTGAAAGAACCAGAATTGGTCACTAACACACTTAAGGGAGATTGTGTAGAGAGATTAATGAATAAAGTAAAGTTAAACAGAGAACGGAACGCAAATTTAAATGCAGAAAATATGAACACCAGATTTATAGTGGTTCGGCGTAATTGCCTACATCCACTTTGAAGTTAATCTTTATGGCTTTGCTCGATAATCGATTACAGATACAATCCGTATACCAATTACTTGAATACAATTGCTAAGAAAAAAATATAAGTCTTGAATAAGTCTTGAATGTGGCAAAGTCTCCCCGGTGTTCTCGAAAAAAGGTCCTTTTCACTGTGCCCCTGCCTCTCTATTTATAGACGAAGATGGGTTGGACTTCTCTGGTGGGCCTAGTAGTAAGATACCTCGGCCCAAAACAAGTAAGTCCAATGTGCCGATTCTTAAATGTCGAACAGCATAAGCCGAACGTCCCAAGATGCCGAACGAGACCATTGTGCCAAGTGGCCCTGGATGCCGAATGAGCTTGTATGCCGAGCAAGGCATGAATGCCGAATGATCGATGAATGCTGAATGAGATAAATGCCGGTCGAGGTCTAAACGCTGAACGCTTTTGAATGCCGAACGCTCTTGAATGTCGAACGATCTTGAATGCCGAGCGCTCTTGAATGCCGAGCGCCCTTCAATGTAGAACGCTTGTGAATGCCCAACGACGCGGTTGTGGCGAACGAGTATGTTGTGCCAAACGCGTTGGATGTCGAACGGTGCACAAATGCCGAGTCCCTAGTTGCATGGTCAATCCTCCAGGTAACAAACGCGCTGAAATCTATATCGAAAATATTACTGGTACAAAAAGCTATCTTGCAACAACCCGTAATTTTCGATAGTTTAATTTTTGTTAATTTGACAAGCTTTAGTAATTTAACTCGGAATGAAAGCAAAAAAAATCTGTAATTTAATAATGAAATTACTAAAATGAAGGTAATAATGTCAATTCATGTTAATAAATAACTAATTTAGTGCAAACCAAATTAATTGAACCAATTGTAAGATTTTAACTGATTGTAATTAATAAATTTGGAAATAAGTTCAAGGTATATTAATTGATGAAATATATGTAATAAACTGCGATGTGATAAAATCAATGATAGTGTAAAGTAAAGAAATAATTGGAAATAATGTAAATTCTATTTATAATATGATAATAGGTAATAAATGGAATGGAAAATAAAGATATATTAATTTATTGGGATTTAAATAATAATTGAATTAATTGCCAATAATTGAAATTAAAAATTTAAATATCACGTTAACGGAGATTAAGATGAAATTGAGAATATTATGTAATAAATCATGAAGCAATGTTGATTTCATCCATTTGATAATGATAGATTAAATAATAGAAGGAAATGCCAAATAAAATGGATTTTGGAATTTTAATTTATAACTTTTGAATTTAAATGAAATTGAAATTAAACAATGAAATTGATGGATGAATCAACATTAAATTGACATCTGAATTTGTTAAAATTACTGTAATTGTTTAAGAAATTAAAAATAATAAGAATTGTCAATTATAGGAATGAAATTGAAATTTTGATTTAATTAATTTAATATTAATTTATTTAATTAACTAGAAAATAGCCATTTTGGCCGTTGGCCCGGTTTTCGAAGAAACTAATTTCATCGGATCCGTAACAGTAAATTATTTTAGGATTTCAAGTTTCGTAGCAATCGGACATGTCGTTTGGCCGTACGGACTTGAAACGCCTCGAAATCAATTTAATTGAAATCAATTGAAATCAATTTGAAATCACTTGATTTTAGTACAACTTCTTCATACGATGGAATTTGGACTTGAAATCTGTTCCATTGATTTTAAAATATTCAATAACATTTATTTTGATATATGGGTTGACCAAATTTTGTTCCGGAGTCGACATGGCTTTTCGGGCCATTTGTCGTTCAATTTTTTCAAACGAAATCGAGCCCATCTGTTCTATTATGTTCTGACTATATATATCCAGTTATAAACCCTAGCCTATTTCTTATTCCTCGTTTCTATACATACAGTTTAGATGTCCCTCCTCCTCAATGGCAGACCAAAAAATTCTCACTTTCAAATAAAATTACAATTTAAAATCAAATCAAAATTTCAAACTCCACAAACTATATCGAATTATATATGGATTTGATGCTCCCGATGAGCGCAAGTCAAATATATGATTCGTTTTTCAATTTGGGTTTTGATTTGGCCAGAAATTGATGACAAGTTAAGGCCATTCATTGCGCATCGATCAAACTCGTCAGATCGTCAAATCAAATTATGGGTTTTGTAGAGAGTCTTGTGCGCTGTCCATCTGTGGTGTTAATCACAAAAATCGACAGCTTGATCTTCGGCAAATCGCTATTTAGGGTTCCTTTTGTGACGCGGCTGCAGCATATGAGGGGATTCGATCTGCCATCACCGAGCGACCTGGAGGATTGGCGTGCGAGGCGGCTCCGCCTGTGGTGGTGAGCGCAGCCGCGACGGCCTGGCTAGATCGGCGACGCACGTGATTTTAGGGTGGCGCGTTCGACGAATTTGCGGGAAAATGGGTACCTGTAGGTGCCATTTCCGATAGCCGCGTGAAATTGGTGATGTGTATGCGTTTACTTTATTATCTATTTTATTTATTTTTAATTTATATTGTTGATCGTTCTAATAGGATAACTTTTAAATACGAGGTTTGATTTATTAGCGGTTTTCTCCGCTAGTTTCATATTGGGATTCTAGACATTTTGGCTCAAGTTTGGATAAATTCTAAGACTGTTCAAATTTTGAGTTTAAATTTGATTTAAATTCGATTTAAATTCAAAAGGTGAGTGTTTTAACCCACTCGCAACTTCCAAAATTTCTTATGTGTGTTAAATTAATTACTGATGTGATTTGAAATTTGTTTATTGTGGTTTGATATATTTTTATCATCATTCCAGTTCAATTGAATTTATTGAATTAAACTGTTATTTAATTTATTATTGCATATAAACTGCCAGTTAAGTTGTCATTTAATTTATTATTGAATATAAACCGCCAGTAATTACCTGTTATTTATTATCTATTCTATATTGATGTTATTGTTTGAATTGGACTATGATTGTGATAAATGGTTGATGATTGATATTGGATGAATGGATGTTGTATTTTATATTGTTATAAACTGCAAGTTGTTGTGCATTTTATTTCATTCGGGATTGCGGTTTGAAATGATATATAACCGTACTTTTTAGTTTAAATTATGGATTGAAATGATAAATATCCGTATCACTTTACCATAGGACATAAAATTATATACAGACACCATGGTCTATATATAAAAATATTTTGAAATGATTTTGTAAAGAAATATATGACTTTATATAAATATCGACTTAAGATATTATATAAATGTTATTTTATTCTTAATTTCTAAACTATGAATAAATTGTTTTAATATAGAATAAGCTTAATAATAAGTTGATTTCCATTGTGATAATATGGATAAGTTTTAAATTTTATTTTAGTATAGAGTTTATAATGATTTAAATTAATTAAGGTTAGAAGATAAATATGAAATTAATTTGAACCAAACTAAAAAATAAATTCTCGAATAAATTTGATTGAAATTGAGATAAGTTTGAGGATAATTTGAAAATGAATTTATTTAATAATTAATCTCAAAAAGGTTGATGTGAAATTTATTAAATTGGAAATTTTAAAGGGTATAATTATTATAGCTTGATTTTTGGTCAAGGTGAATTGAATGATTATTTTCATTATAAATCAATTGAAGGAAATATTTAGTTATTTTCAATTTGAGTTTTATTCAAATGATAAGGGATTTATTATGTAAATATTTCAAAACTAAATAATAGAAAATTAAATTGTTAAATCCAAATTATCAGTATTGAAATTTTGGAATATTTAAAGCCTTAAAATATATCGAAATTTAAATGTTTTAACGAAATTGAAATGTTTCGAAGTTATGAATTTCAAAGTATTATGTTTTAAAGGTGTTAAATTTTCAAATGTTTGGTTTCGAAGTGTATAATTTGGAAGTGCTATGATTCTGGAAAAGGGATATATTTGAACTAAAATGGTATTATATTTATTTGAAATAAAAATGATATCATATTGATTTGGTTTAAAATGGAAATGATATCGTATTTATATGGTTTTGAAAAGGATATTATATTCTGGTTTGAAGTACCAACTATTTTGAAAAGGCCACGGTGTTATAATAACGTTTGATTGTTAAAGAGACCGGGATCGGAAGTTGTCATACTCTCGCCAACTCCGAAAACCACTTTAACAACCATGTATGCGGAGGCGATTCCAGAACGAGGTAGGATGGTTGCGGCGTTCCTTTAAGGTATGAACTTCGACCCGACTCCCGTGAGTTGGCACAAGGTGGCTAAAACAGGAGCAATTGACGGGTAATGAGGTCATTCCTTTGATCGAACACACTCCTTCGATATTATATTTTGACTTTGAGATTTATTCGGCGGCAACTTTTGATTCTTTTGATTTGGGGTATGGCTCGAGGTGGGCGGTAGTAACTGCTACGCGTTATCACCGACCCGGAAGTGTAAATGGTATGTCTACCCTGGCATTGCCTAGTTGTGTCGTGTCACCTACCATAGCGCGCCTTGTACGAGTTTGGTTTTCTCCCGTAGCCCATGGAGTATTTAGGATAGCCTCCCGATCTAGAGATACGCTGATACTAGATGGACTATTGGGACTATTACAAGTGATGGGGAATATTGGGTCACCCCTTAACGCTATTTAAAAGTAAGTTTATTTTACTATAGGCATTATTATAATAGCGAAATATTAATACATAGTAAATAGTTTAACGGATCCTTAGGAGATGCGAATCCCGAGCATCTCTTAAGTTACTGCGCTCACGTTAGACACTAGATAGGGGATGCCAAATCCTGTAAACATCTCCAATGTCGTTCCAATCATATTATTTACCGCTGATTTAACTTACATAAGATCTTTTAGTTCCGATTTGAGTTTTTTATCTTTTCAATTCGCTCGGGTCAGCCTGAGCATTTCAGGATTTGGATGACCTTATTCTGGATGACGAGGATGAATATTTTATTACTACTATTTACTATATTATTCTACTACATTCACATTGTTTCGTTGCATTATTATTTATTATTCTCTAGTATGTTTAACTCTGATATGTGTTGTATAAGTATAATCAAATGTTTTGTAAAACAACTTCATGAACTGTTATTTGATTATTAGATTTTGTCATTCCGCTGTGAGATCCTATTTTGTTTTATTTCTTTCTCTGCTTTTCTTATTTACCCCAATAACAATCCACCCTTCTGTACGGTTTAAGTCCGACGTGTGTGGTTTATCGTCGATTTAAAGCATACGAAAAGGCGGGATGTTACATCTGGTATCAGAGCTTTGGTTTAGCGATAAACCTTTGCTTTGTGGGGTCTGACTCTTTATTAATAGGGTAGTAATTGTAACGACCCATAAATTTTGATAATTAAATTTTTTGAATTATTAGAATTTTGTAATTAATTTTAGAAAGGAGAATTTTTTTATAATATATTTAATAAATGTTAAGAATGAAATATAGTAAGGGTAATTAAAACTAATTATTAGCAATTTCAAAAAAATTCTGATAAATGTAGTAGTGAAATTATATACTTGGTTATAAATGGAATATGAGGAAGAAAATATAATTATTGTATTAATTACGGAATAATATAATAAATGATATTAGCTTAGGAGGAATGAACATACAAGTACTATAAAAGGTATAATGGTGACAAATGGTTGTTACCAGTTAATTTGCCAATTACTAGTAAAGAGAATTTGATGTACTTAATGATAAGTAATATAATAATGGAAAGTGTGAATGTAAATTAAAATGGAAACGTAAAATTCATTTATAAGGTAGTAATTGGAAAAAATAGAAAGCATGAGACCAAGTAAGCAAATTTATTTAGGATACTAGATCAAAATAATAGTACCGGTCGTAAGTTACTATTTAGTTGTCCTATTAATTTGTTGTAACTGTTATATTTGGGAACAATATTTAATATAAGTAAGTAAAGGTAAATATTGTATGATAATGTCTGATTTAGGGTAATAGAATGAATTCATATGATGTAGGTAATTATAATTAATAATAAATAGGATGGAATATAACAACGAAGTTAATTAAAGCTGAATTGTGTAAATTGAATGGGATTGCAATAAATGAAAGAATGCAAAATGGTATAATTTGGTTATAGGATGATGTAAGCTAATAAATAATTAAGTCAATGCAATACCTATTGATTGAAACAATTGCAGGATTATAAGTGATTGTAAATACGAATATTTGGTAGTAAATTAGTATAAGAAAAATAAACGTAAACATTGGATTAATAAATGCATTTATAATGAATTAACAGTGATTGAATAAAATAAATATTCTGCAAGTAATTATAATATTTGTTTGAAAGTAATAAACTTAAAGTTAATTAAAGTTTAATGTTACAATTGTTATGAATTACCTATTTGTTTAGTTCATAGAATTTAATTTGAAAGCAACTGCAGTAATTGACTTAATTAGTGCAATCCAAATTAATTAAAGCAACTGGCTGGATAAGAAGAATGGAAGTCAAGATCTATAAATTTATAGGGATTTGGACTATGATAATAATTGGAGTAATTGCAATTTAATGAAATTAATCTCCAATTTTTGCATTAATTGAAATCAGTATGGAATGTAAGAATATTAAGGTAATAGTTTGTAAACCCAATGTTAAATTTTATTTGTTGGATAATAATGAATTGAATAAGAGAATGAAAGTGAATTTAATAGATTTGTTGGAAATTAATTTATAATGTTGAATTTAATGAAATTGACGATTAATATTGAAATTTATAAATTAATTATCTCTAATTTGACATTGAAATTTGTTTAAATCATTGTAAATGATTGAGGAATCATAAGTGATGAAATTTGTCAATTTTCGAATTGAAATTTAAAATTTGATTTAATTAATTAATTAATTAATTTTTAATTTATTTAATTAATATAAAAATAGCCATTTTGGCTACTGACTCGGATTTCAACGAAACTAGTTTCATCGGATCCGTAATGGTGAATTATTGTAGGATTTCAAGTTTTGTTGCGATCGGACATGTCGTTTGATCTTACGAACTTGAAACGTCTTGAAATCAATTAAATTGAAATCAATTTGAAAAATACTGATTTTAGCGTAACTTCTTCATACGATGGAATTTGGACTTGAAACCTTTTCCATTACGTTTAAAATATTTAAAAACATCTATTTTGATGTACGGGTTGACCCAATTTCGTTCCGGAGTCAAAACGGGCGTTTCGGACCATATATCGTCTAGTGCGTACATGCAATCGATCCGATCAATTCTATTTCAACCTTACCTATAAATACCCTTTTATAAACCCTAGCCTACCTCTATTTCTCATTTGTCTGCATACATTTTCTTTCACCACCTCATTTTGATGGCAGATAAATACCTAATATCAATTGCAATTCAAAAATCAAAGTGAAATTTCAAACTCCTCAAAAAAATTCAAAAAAATTATATATTAAAGCTCTCGATAAGCACAAGTCAGATCTGCAACCCGTTTATCGATCTGAATTTTTGGGTGGCAAGAAATTGAGTTTTAATCCACGGCTGTTCATCGCGCGTCGATGAACTTTGTCGGATCGACGAACCATTTCTGGGTTTTGTAGAGTGGACGATGGGAAGTTCATCGGTATGCTTCGTTTCGCGAATTGAAGGTTGGATGTGGAGGAAAATTCGATTAGGGTTCATCGAAATGGCGGTGGCTGTGCAATTTTTTTGGCGTTCGTGCTTTGCCGTAGGTGGAAGGAGGTGGAGGCGGCTTCGGGGGGAGGTCGCGCTTATGGTCACGGCTTGCTAGGTACATGGTTCCGGTCGTTCGTAGGTGGGGCGATCGAGGGTAGCAGGTTGCGTTCGCATCTGGGTTTGGGTTCAGTTACGGTTGCTTGCATTAATGCTGTTCTCGGAAGAAAAGATGGAGGTGACGTGGCAATGGATTGGTATACGTGAGTTTGTTTTTTTGTTTTGATTAAATTTTGTTTCAAACAATTTATACGCTATAACTTTTACGTATGATATCCAATTCTCGCGCGGTTTTCTCTGCTAGGTTCATATTGGAATTTGGACATTTAGGCGCTAGTTTGGCCGAATTCTGAGACAGTTCAATTTTTGGGTTTAAACTGGATTTAAATTCAATTTAAATTCAAAAGGTGAGTGTTTTAACCCACTCACAACTTCTAAAAAATTTTATGTTCGTTAAATTTAATTTATGTTGCGATTTTGAATTTATTTATGACCGTTTTTATATTTTAATCATCATCTCAGTTAATTGCATTTATTTAAATTAAATGGTAATTTAATTTATTATTGAATATAACTGCCAGTTAATTACATGTTATATATTATCAGTTATATGTTGATATTGATTGGTTGTTATAGATGATGATTGTGATTGATGTATGATTTTATGATGGATGAATGGATGTTTTATTTATATCATCATAATATGCAAGTTCTTTATTGATTTGTCATTATTCATTCATGATTACGGTTTGAAATGATATATAACCGTATTTTTATTTTTAAATTACGGATTGAAATGATAAATATCCGTATCACTTGACCAGAGGATAGAAAATTATATACAGGCACCATAGCCTATATATATAATAATAATATTTTGAAATGATTTTCTTTGGTTTTGGAAAGGAATATACGGTTTAATAAATATTAATTTTTGATGTTATATAAATATTATTGTATATATATAGTTAAATTCTTGAATTTAAGCTATGTATAAAACTGATTAATAAAAATGAGTTTAATAATAAAGTTTGATTTCTTTTATATAAAATGGATAAGTATCTACTTAAATCCTATAGTATATAGAGTTTATAATGACTCAAATAAAATTAAGGTTGGAAGATAAATGTGAATTTGATGTGAATTAAAGTATTTAAGAATTATCTTCGAAAAATTTGATTTGAAACGTAAATAAGTTGAGATTTAATGGGTATGATTTTATAACTTGATTTTGTTTGGAGGATTTAAATGAATTTAAAATTGATTTAAGTGAATATTATTAATTTAAGTTAACTTAAAGAATATCCGGTTATTTGAAGTCAAAAGGTTTTAATAAAATGATACTTGATTTATTTAGTAAACATTTCAAATCTAAATAATAGTAGTTAAAATTGATGTATATGAAATTATCAAAGAATAGGTTTTGAAATGGTGGGATAATTAAAGCTTCGAAATAAATGGAAATTGTATTGGTTAATTTGGGGATTTAAATCCATATTTGGAATTGATTTGCGAAGGTGAAGAAGATATTTTGTTATATAAAGTAATTTAATAGTTAAACCATTTAAGTAGTGGTATGTTTTAGAGTTATGAAATTAAAAGTTTTATGTTCTTAAAGGGCTATATTTCAAGTTTTGGTTTCGAAATAATTTTAACATTGAAATTGTTATGATTTTAGAAAATGATATATTTGAAATGATATCATATTTATTTGGGTTTAAAAAGGGAAATGATATCGTAATTATATGGTTTGAAAAGGATATTATAGTCCGGTTTTAAAGTATAAACTATTTTGAAAAGACAACCGTGTTATAATAACGTTTGGTTGTTAAAGAGACTGGGATCGAAAGTTGCCATACTCTCTGCCAACTTCGAAAACCACTTTAAAACTGTGTACGCGGTGGAGATTCCAGAATGAAGTAGGATGGCGGCGGCGTTTCCTTTGAGGTAAATACATGGACCCGACTCCCGTGAGTTGCATAAGGTGGCAAAACAGAAGCGATTCTCGGGCTAAGGAGATAGCCCCTTGTTAACGTGAAAATCGGACGCTAACACCCCAGTGTGATAAAGCGAGTGTGAAAGCACCACCCATTCGCACGGGAATCAGATTTAAGCAGGAGAAATTACAGAGAAAACAGTAAGAACACAACGTTTATAGTGGTTCGGCTCCCATTTGAGCCTACGTCCACTTTAATTCTTTCTTTATTGCTGGATCAAATACAATTCTATAACAATCTTTAATTACATCACTTGGAAAGACAAGTAGCTAAAACTTCGATACGAGAAAATCCCTTGAATCCATGTCCAATAAGTTGAATCTCGAGTTGAAGTTGATTGAAGTGTCCTAAGTGTTGCAATTGTTGATGAAATAGCTCGGCAGAATGTAGTTGCTTCCCAGAAGAATCATTCCCCGAAGTCCCCCTAAGTGTTGGAGTTCGATGGGTATTTATAGGAATTTTCGGTGTCAAGTTGTAAGTAGTGGCCGACCTAAAATAGGTCGTAGGTCGTTACCGACTCAGGATAGATCATAGGTCGCCCTCTCTTTCCCACGCATGGCTTACGGCTTAAACGGGAAGTGTATGCTCTTCGGGATTCAAATCTCAAGTCCCAAGTCGCCGCCGAGTTAACAGGCTGCGTGCTAAGTAGCTGCACCGGATTCTCCTTCGTTGCCTGGGTCGGGTACGACCTAACATAGGCCATAAGCCGGTCACGACTCAAGTGTAGACCGTGAACCTGTTCCGAGCAGTTAGGTCGTCAACCTTCTTAGGTATTTAGATCGGTATCCTCCGTAGGTAGGTATCACTCTTAAACCTTAGGTCGGCATCCCTCTTAAGTCTACTGAGTCGGCATCCCTGTTAAGTCTTAAGTCGGCTTCCCTCTTAAGTCTTAAGTCGGTAACTATTAAGCCTTAAGTCGGTAACTGTTTTAGGTCGCTGAGTCATGGCTGAGGCGGAGTTAACATTTTCCCCTCGAAGTATACGCCTAATGGTTAGGTCGTGTGCTTCAATATCCTTTAACCCATCCCCCTTTAGGTCGGTAGGTCATACGCGACCTAACTGTTAGATCGTATGTGCCGCTTCAGGTCCCTCTACTGCAAGGTATAAGTCACACATCTTCTTCTTCCTTTTCATTACCTACTCTCTTGCTTGATTCTGCCATTAAAAAATTTCCCGAGCTCCAAAAGGCGATTTCATTCCAATCAATCACCGATAATCTTTGCTACTCATTGCGTAAGTGAACCTACTCTTTTCTTGATACCTTATTGTCATTGATTCACGAATTGCATTCAAACCTAACCCACCACCTTGCGCACTGCTTCATTGCGAATCTCATTACACCTGTAGTTTATGAACCCGAGTTAGCTTGGTTTTGGCTGTAAATGATTGATAAGATGATGTCGATGGGTTACTGCTCCAGGCTCACTGATTTCTGATCTTCGTTAGGGTGGCAAAGCATTGATTTTGTGATGATTTCAAACTGTTTTATTGGATGATCCGATATCATCAATGAAATGAAGGCCGTCGTTGATGGAGCGACTATCGGGTTAACGGGTTGAGTAATGTGAGTTAGTGGTTTGGACGCGACCCAGTGATTTTTGGGTGACCTAACTTTTGGCCGATCTAATTTGATGCGACCTAAACCTTAAGTCGTGGCCGAACTAGCACTCGGGGAAATTTGCCGACCTAATCCTTAAATCGTGGCCGAACTAGCACTTGGGGAATCTTGCACCACTTTTTGAACCGGAGCCTTTCTCCTTGCTACTCCTCACGACTTAAAGAACCACTGATTCAAGGAATCAGAAACTTAATCTTAACTCGCGAGAGATTCCTTGGGTCGCAGCCGAGTTAACACTTGGATGCCCAACTCGAATTCTCGCTTAAAAGCATAATTCCAGTTTGAATACTTAACTTGATCTGCTGGACTGAATTGCTTAAATCCTGGATTGTTTTAACTTTGTTGCCTTATTTCACAGACCACATTAACTTATAGGCTAACAACCTGCTGAAAACAACAATCACAGAAAACCAAGGCGAATATACTGCCATTGACTGCCCACATCAAATGACAGATTAGTCGACATAGAGTAATCAACTTAAATACATTGTATGAAATGCTGTGAACCAATCAACTAAAGTGAAGTATTAATGCAAAGCATTGCTAACTTGAACTGATTTGTTTGTATCAACATTACACTTGCATATTAAAACAACGAACCCTGGACTTTATAACTGAAAAATACTTGCTAGTTTTTGTTCCTTTCATATTTACTTATTGCTTGATTGATTTTACACAACACTTCACACATTTTAGGAAACGTGCACCTTCATGTTTGAATATCCAGTTGTTTGTGTAGAGTGACTTCCCTCCAAGAAGAAGAAGCGGTAGCTCAAGCGGGAGAGACCTTTTAGACAGCTGTTCCCATAGAGAATCCTCCAGAGAGAACTTCGACTATCCTAACTCCGAGAGCGTTTATTCAACTACGTACTCAATTTGGTTATGCTGAAAATGATGCTCTACTCCCCGGGCCAAATGATACTGCCGACAGTCCTCCCCCTGGTTTTGTCGCAGTCAATCGTCAAATGTGCCTAAGTGGGGCGATTCCTCCTTTTAACGACTTCCTTCGAACCCTTCTCCTTCGGTTGACCATCTCTCCGTTCCAACTTCATCCTAATGGCTACGCTATCTTGATGGGGTTGTGTTTTTTGTTTAGGAGAACTCTTGATCGCTTGCCAAGTTTTGAAGAAATTCGCTACTTATGCTCGTTTGCAAAGAGTAAAGACCACCCTTCCCTTATTATTGTGAGAAGTTCTAGAAACCGCAAGCTTATTTCTGATCTTGCCGAAAGTGTTCATGGATTTTTGAACCAGTTTTTCTTTGCTCGCTGCCCCCCAGGGTTTTAAGCCATCCGGGGAGTAGGAAGTAAGAATACCTGTTTCTGTTTTCTCCATTTTCAAACTTTTTCGAGATCCGAATTACCAACTGCTAATTTCATTCTTTGCTCTTTTCAGCACTTCCTCTCCCCTCTAGAGATCCAAGCCACAAGCTAGTTTTTGAAAGATTAAGTGCTGTGACTGCTAGAGAGAGAAGTATAAAGTTTTTTTTTAGGGACGAATTTTTGCATCAGTATGGACTTTTACACGCTTCTCGCTCTACACACCCCCATGAGGTTCCAGACTCCCCGCCCAAAGCATTAGATGCCCCAGTTTCCACTAACGAACCCATACCAAAAGAACCTGCCTCCGAGGCTTCTCTGGTGAAGTGCCCTAATACTGTCGATGTTGCAGGGCCATCCAACAAATCGGCACTTGCCCCAGTTATTGAAGAGGAAGAATCTCTTCATTGCTCTGAAGATGCGGCTGGCCTGGAAGCCAAAAAAGTTGCTCTCGTCGAACTTGGCGGTGATGATACTTTCGAGGGGCTAAGTGACCTGATGATAACTTCACAAGAACTCTTTAAAGATGATGTCCCTAAAGATTCTTCTCCTGTCGTCGAGGCGACATCAACTTTTCAATAAATTTTGACGCCTACCACTCAAGTCACTACCACCGCTGCGTCGAAGAGCGGTTTGTAGCCTGATGCGTGTAGTTTGCACACCACACACACATAGGACTTTTTGGCACTTTTATGCGCCTAATTCTTTGTATTTGAAGATTCTAAAGTCACGCTTCTTTTCTCTGAAGACTTTTAATACTTGTCTTTTTTTTTATTTCAGATTCCCCAATGAGGCAAAGTGGTTCATATTACGACAACTTCAAGAAATATGGAAAGCGTGGTCAGTATGACTGTAGACGCTACCTTCCCACTTATAGGGAAACTGATGAAGAAAGGGCTGCTCGAAAGGCTCAAGAGAGACGTTCTTATGAAGAACGCTATGGAAGAGGGGATGAGCGGTACGATTCTTCCCACAGAGAGGGTGATTCCTATAAGCGTAAATCCCATGATGATAGAGGGAAGAGCCACATGGCTGATGACCCAAGCAAACGGGCTAAAGTTAGTGAGCAATTTATGCCTGCAATTTCTGAGAAGACCACTACTCCAATTCCTTCTCAATCTCCTGCCCCTTCCCGTACTGATATTCAGACAATCATCAATAGGCCTTCATATCAAGTTGGGCCAGGTCCAGCTACTCTCCAAAGCCAGTTTCCACAATGGTGCTTGAAGGGGGTTCGCTTCGATCTCGACTTAGTTCCAATTGACAAGCCTGTCATGCTGCGAAATCTCGATGCCATCAGACTTGATATTGAAAGAATATCGAGCTGGCAAAAGCTTGTTGACGAGCTTCAAAGGGTAAACCGTGCGAATCTCGAGGCCATGCTTACTATGGAAAATAACAAAGCTGAATGGCAGAAGGTTCTTGAGCAGCATGATACCGATATGAGGAGCATCACTACTTATAATGAAGAGCTTGAAGCGAAGGTCGAAAAGCTTAAAGAAGAGCTCTCCACTTCTTCTACTTCCTACACTCAAAAAGAAGAAATGCTTCATAAACAAGTGAGAGATGCTCATGCCGGCCAAAGAGACGCCGAAGACAGGCTTGATGTGCAAAAAAGAATCAATGAAGGCTATATTGCTGATATTGCAGAGCTTCGAAAGAAAACCGACTCTCAAGAGACGGAGATCGAAATGCTTAAGCTTCAACTCTCCAAAGCTGAAAGAGAGCGTGATGAGGCCGTTGCAGGTAAAATTGCAGCTGAAGAATCTCATGAGGCAACGAAGACCAGCATCAGCTCGACATTATTTGACTTCTACCTGCATAGCGCCTTGGGGCACGGTAGTCTCGCCTTTCTAGGTCCCAAATATGAAATTACTCTGGCTGAGGTGTGGGAGGCCGTACTTGATATGCTTGGTGCTAAAGGTGTTGGCTACGTCGAATCAGCTCTTGAGGAGCATTATTTTGATGACGAAGCTCGCGCCGCTCTTGTCAGGGGAAAAGAACAACTTGCGAAATTAAGAGCCGAAATGGCAGAAGGGGAACGTTTAGGAAAAACTACTTCAACTGATCCAGTTCATCCTTCACCTTCGGCCGAAATCGACATTGTCGGCTCCAGTTCTCATTCTCCATCCCCGGTTAAAGTTACAACTGAGATCACAAGCACACAGGCTAGAGATGAAGGCGAAGAGAGCGCCGAAGCACATGCTTATGAGGTTGATATCAGGAAGCCGAATTCTCCAGGTAACTCTACTATTAATCTTGCCCAAGTTGACTGCCCATTTGCTTCTTATGAGTTTGATGAGCTTCTTGACTACTTCCTGAACCTCAACGAGCCTTTATCTCCTATCTTTACTGACTTTAACTTCTTTTCTTCTGTAGAGAAAGTGTCGAGCATCGTTCAGACTCCCCCTCCTCCAATTATTCCTCCTCCGCCTCTCCAGGTCACTCCTCCATCCGCCTCTCAACCCGGGTTGCAAGAGGAGCAAATAGAGGCTCTCCGAGACTTAGATGATCCTAATGCTTCACAGGAACACGGGGGAGAAGGGCTTGGAGAAGGTGATGAGTCCCCGAAGCGAACCACTTCTGATAACATAAAATTGTCTGCTCTTGTTACTCCGGGAAGTGAGTCTTCTTCAAGGAGGAGGACGAAGCGTGTCACTTCCAAGAAGAAAAGGAAAGACATTCTTGTTTCTGAAGAGGAAGTGAAGGTTGATCCGGTAGTAACCCCCTCTCCTTCATCCCCGAATCTCCCAAGCCGTCCTGAAAAGCTGCCTATTAGGTCAGGTGAAGGCTCTAAAGGCGGTGGCAAGAAGTAACGGGCCCTGCTTCCCTTTATTTTTACTTTTTATTTTGAAACCTGTACCTGTACAAAATTTTGACAGTTTTGAATAAAATGATTCTTTTTGTTTTTACAAACTTCTGCCTGTATTTGAGAATGCATTTACTATTCATTTTTGTACAAGTTTCTTTATATGATATTGCAGTGAGCTTGTGGTATGTTGTTCGAGCGTAATTTTTACCAATGTAGTTATACCATGTTGCCCCTATACCATAAGCTCGTCGTAATATTTTATACTTTGAGGGGACTTGTACCCTTATTTTCTGGAGAATAACTATTCCATACTTGGAGGAATATTATTCTGCTCAAAATAGAGTATAGCTCACTCTATATGAGTTTCTACGCTTCAACCTTCGAAGATATCACTTTTTCTTTTATGCATACACACATTTTACCAAGTGAATTCTCCTATGTGGTAAAGCGGGCCTCTGAAGGGCACTTTAAATTCTTTTTGAGGAAGAGTATTTTCAAGAATAAATGAACCAGTCTTCCTTTGAAAGCTAAAGTGTGCCTTTGCAGAGGGATTTTTTTTCTTTTTTCTATTGCGCCTCGGTAGAGGGCTTTTGATCTTTGTTTTGCATTTCTGATGAAATGCTTCTTTGAAAAGTTGTACCTCTGAGGAGGGCTTTTTAACGTTTCAACACTTCGAAGTTTTATTTCAATCTCGGTGAAATGTGTGCCTACGAACAGTTGTGCCTCCGAGCAGGACTTTTCACGTTTCAACACTTGGAAGTTTTATTTCGATCTCGGTGAAACGTGCGCCTCCGAAGAGGTCTTCCTGTTTGATTGCGCCTCTGGGAAGAGGTCTTTTTGTTTGATTGTGCCTCTGGGAAGAGGTCTTTTTGTTTGATTATGCCTCTGGGAAGAGGTCTTTTTGTTTCTGCATCTTGGGAGAGGCTTTTATTTTTTCCCTGTTCGTTGGGAAGCGGGCCTGCGAAGAGGGCTTTTCACATTTCGACTCACGGGAGTGTATCACCGATCACGGTGAAATGTGTGCCTCTGAGTAGGGCTTTTGCTTGGAAGTTTGGAGTTTCTTTCTCTCAGTTGGATGGATTCACGGGAGTGTGTCACCGATCAGTCCGCAACTTTATGTCGAGAAAGAACTCTCTTTTCCTGGTTAGGCCCGCTCGAGGTCTTTTAGCATTTCAACTATGGTGAAATGGGCCTTCGAAGAGGGCTTTTCACGTTTCAACACTTGGAAGTTTTATTTCAATCTCGGTGAAACGTGTGCCTCTGAGTAGGGCTTTTGCCTGGATGTTTGGAGTTTCTTTCTCTTAGTTGGATGGATTCACGGGAGTGTATCACCGATCAGTCCACAACTTTATGTCGAGAAAGAACTCTCTTTTTCTGGAGAGGCCCGCTCGATGTCTTTATCCTCCGAAGAGTTGTGCTTCTGAAGAGGGCTTGTGCCTCCGTAGAGGTCTTTTGTTGTGTGATGCTTGCTTGCCCATGTCTCTTTACCATCTATTCATGTCGGTGATCCCCGTTATCTTTTGCAAGTGTCATCCCTTTTTAGTTGCCAATAATTTTCCTTATCCAAAGAAATATACTTCATAATTAAGCGAGTTGGTGGTGGTAGACACAGGCTATTTAACTGGATGCCTGTTTGTACAAACATTCGCAGTTAGTTAGAAATGGTCCACCTCCATCCACATCGCTAACTTTTGTTCGAAGCACTTCTTTTGTAGGATTTGAGTATGGAAATTTTGAATGGTTTAGCGTTTGCTTGCTGGGTGATGTCGGAGATCGCTTGGTCTTGCGATGGGTAAGCTTTGTTTTTATGGCCTGCATTATTAAATCGACATTT
This sequence comes from Allium cepa, assembly GCA_030765085.1. Taxonomy (NCBI): domain Eukaryota; kingdom Viridiplantae; phylum Streptophyta; class Magnoliopsida; order Asparagales; family Amaryllidaceae; genus Allium; species Allium cepa. The sequence continues at coordinate 945,593,634 of CM060943.1, read as the reverse complement.
TAGTAACACAATTAACGTATTTTATATGTCGAAATAAAACAAAGCAATTTATAGTAGTAGAGAACACAAGATTTATAGTGGTTCGGCCAAAAGCTGGGCCTACATCCACTTTATAGCTTTTCATTATTCACTTGCTTTACAATTGCTTTCAATACAAGAATCATATATTCGTAATTCTTTTACAACATTTCAGCAAAGCTTTTAAGTAAAATATGGACGCAAATGATTGTTGTTCCAAGCTCTTGTGATTGGTTCTCCTTCAACAGTTGTGAGTTTGAACGTTCCATCAAGAAGTTTCGTGCCTATAACATACGGCCCCTCCGAGTTTGGCCCAAACACACCTGTGGCTGTCATAATTCTTTTTAGGACTAGGTCCCCAACTTCAAAGTTGCGCCGACAAACTTTTGAATTGAAGTGCCTGGCTAGTCTTTGCTGATGAGCTGCAATTCTAAGCTTAGCCTCTTCCCTTCTTTCATCAAGGAGGTCAAGTGCTTCCAATTGCAATTTTTCATTTTCATCTTGATCAAAATGAATCCTTCTGTGTGAGGGGACTTTAGTTTCCACTGGAATCATCGCTTCTGATCCGTATGCCAATGAAAATGGAGTATGCCCGGTCGCAGTTTTGTGGGTGGTTCTGTATGCCCATAGTGCAAGCGGTAACTTATCGACGCAACCACCTTTCGCTTTTTCCAGCTGCTTTTTTATGGTTGATTTGATGATTTTATTTACTGCTTCCACTTGCCCGTTTGCCTGTGGATGAGCCACTGCTGAGAAGCTTTTTCGGATCTTGAACCGTTTGTAGAAATCTTGGAACTCCTCACTTCCAAACTAGGTACCATTGTCTGTGATTATCTTCTGAGGCACACCATACCTGCAAATGATATTTTTAGTCACAAAACTTATCATTTTCTTAGAGGTAATAGTAGCCAATGGTTTGGCTTCAGCCCATTTAGTGAAATAATCAACAACAACGATAGCATATTTAATTCCCGATTTGGCAGTCGGCAAAGGCCCAATGAGATCTATTCCCCAAATGGAAAATGGCCATGGACTGACCATTTGTGTTAGCTCAGTGGAAGGTGCTCTAGGAATTTTAGCGAATCTCTGGCATTTATCACTCTTTCGGGAATAGTCAGCAGCATCCTGATTAATTTCCGTCCAAAAGTATCCATAACGGAGGATTTTCTTTGCTAGAGTTTGACCACCTGTATGATCCCCACATTCCCCTCCGTGTACTTCAGTCAGAATTGTCTTAGCTTCTTCCTTTGTCACGCATCGGAGTAATGGCATTGAAAATCCTCGTCTGTACAAACGACCATCTTGAACTATATATCTGGAGGCTTTCCTTATCAGCTTCTATCGTTCTTTCGAACTCTCTGGCAAAGAACCATTGAGTTAATATTCAAGTATCGGAGTCATCCATGATTCTTGATCTTGGGATACATTCATAATCCAATCAACATCCATTTCATCTGTGCTTGGAGCTGACAAGACTTCGACGGGAACTAATCCCAATAATTGAGCTTCACCAGTACTCGAATACTTTGCGAGAGAATCCGCCTTCACGTTCTCTTCTCTGGGTATATGGTTTATTGAATAATGGTCAAAATTTTGAAGAAGCTCCCAGGCTTTTGATAAATAGGCGGGTAGATTCCCTCCTTTAGCTTGCAATTCCTTCTTGACTTGGCAGACAATAAGCTGAGAATCACTGAACATGTGCAATGCTTTGAAGTTTAGTTCTTTAGCGATTCGCAAACAAGCGATGAGAGCTTCATATTCTGCTTCATTATTTGTGGAAAGGAATTCTAGTCTTAGTGCATAACATAGCGATCGCCCTTCTGGGATTTCAAGGACAGCCTCTGCTCCGGAACAGTAATCATTCCTTGCGCCATCGACATACAATTTCCATTGGATTGGGATGTTATCAGTGCCTTCTTCCTCACTATCACCTTTATCCGTACATTCTACGATGAAATCTGCTAAAGCTTGTCCATTGATTGCTTTCCGGGGATGGTAAGTGATGTCATATTGGCTGAGTTCAATATTCCATTTCAAAAGACGGCCCGAAGTCTCAGGACGGAATAGGACTTGTTTTAGAGGTTGATCAGTGAGGAATTTTATGGGATAAGCTTGGAAATACGGCCTAAATTTTCTTGCTGCGATCAACAAACAATAGGCGAGCTTTTCCAACCTTGAATAGTTCATCTCTGCCCCAGTAAATCTTTTGCTAATATAATAGACTGGGCGTTGAATCCTTGCGTCTTTCCATACCAACACTGCACTGAGAGCATGAGATGAAATTGCCAAATATATGAAGAGATCTTCACCGTTGTCAGGCTTTGAAAGTATCGGAGGTACTTCCATATGACGAATCAAGTCATCAAATGCTTTCTGACATTCAGGACTCCACTCAAAGTTTTTTCTTCCTTTCTTCAGAGCATCAAAGAATGGAATGCATTTGTCAGTAGCTTTTGAAATGAACCGACTCAAGGCAGCAACCTTTCCATTGAGACTTTGCAATTCCTTCTTCGTTCTAGGAGCTTTGACCTCTCTCAGGGCAGTGATCTGAGCAGGATTAGCTTCAATGCCACTAGCTCTCACAATGAAACCCAAAAACTATCCGGACTCCACCCCAAATGAACATTTCAAAGGACTGAGCTTCATTCTGTACTTTCGGAGTACCGCGAACATCTCTGCCAAGTGATCCATTTGGTCCACTACTTTCTTAGACTTCACTACCATATCATCAAAATAAACTTCCATTGTCTTGCCAATCTGTGGTTTAAACATGGCATTAACAAGCCTTTGGTAAGTTGCCCCTGCATTCTTGAGTCCAAAAGGCATGACCTTGTAGCAGTAGAGTCCAACATCTGTGATGAAGCTTGTATCCTCTTGATCTGGCTCATGCATCATAATCTGGTTATATCCGGAGTATGCATCCATAAAAGATAACAATTCATACCCTGTCGTCCCATCCACCAACTGATCGATCTTGGGCAGCGGGAAACAGACTTTGGGGCAGGCTTTATTCAGATCTGAAAAGTCAATGCAAACTCTCCACTTTCCGTTAGCTTTTTTAACCAGCACTGGATTTGATACCCAATTTGGATAAGTAGATTCTCTGATGAAACCGTTCTACATGAGCCGATCCACTTCTTCTTTTAACGCTGCCATCCTCTCAGGACCCTGAGTTCTTCTTTTCTGTTTCACGGGTGTAAACTTTGGATCAATGTTCAAAGTGTGTACTGCAATCTCTGGGGATATTCCACACATGTCAGCATGAGTCCAGGCGAATACATCCAAATTTGCCTTCAAAAATGAAATCAGAACATTCTGAACTGTTGTGTTTAGTTGTGAACCCAAATTTAGCACTTTGTTTGGCTCCTTTGGGTCAATGGGTACCGGCACTGTTACCTCTACCGGTACTACCATATTCTCCCCTACACTGGCTTTTCTTGGATCCATCTCTCTTCGTGCGGCACTACATTCACCAGTGCAGGGTCCACCCTGTAATTGCTACAAGGTTTGTTCTTTGGTGCGGACCGGAGTCGCCGCACCTTTTCCCATTGCTTTTTTCCTTGATTCACGTAGCTCTGTAAGATAACATTCTCGCCCCGCAACTTGGTCTCCTTTAATCACGCCAACAAAGTTATCCGTGGGGAATTTTATAGTCGGACACCATGGAGCAAGAACAGCTTTGAATGCAGCAAGAGTTGGTCGGCCTAAAAAGGCATTGTAGGAAGAGAATTCTTCAACAATTATGAAGGTTTGCTTTCGAGCTACCTTCCTCAGTCCTTTTTCGAGTTCTACAAACAAATCTATGGTCCCAATCGGCTGTTTGGGTTCTCCAGTAAACCCAGCAATCTTAATTGATGAAGCTTGAATGTCAGCCATTAGAATTTTCATTTGATCAAAGGTCTTCTTGAAGAGAATGTTGCATGAAGCTCCACAATCAACTGCAACTCTTCTCACAGTAGCCGTCCCGATACCAGCGGATATGACCAAAGGATCTATGGTAGGAGCCTCGATACCCAAAGAATCTCTGGCACTTAATACAATATCATATATGGAAGTCTTTTGTTGCTTTAAAGGCGCATCATTTTCTAAAACAAAAACATTCTCTTCAGCTGGTACATGCCTCAAGTCCCGGGCATACCTTTCCATCTCGCCCCAGCTTTTTCCTGCTGGGTGAGGCCCTCCAGTTATTATATTGATGAAAGATCTTTCCGATTCATGCTCCACGGCCTTCTCACTTGAGCCAGGACGGTGAGTGGGAACTTGTTGTCCTTGCGTCGAAGAAGCTGGGGCATTTCTATTCCTTTTCACATACTGTTGGAGCTTGTTTTGTTTCAAAAGTTGTTCAATTACTTCTTTCAACTGACGACACTCGTTGGTGTCATGGCTGGGCTGGTTGTGGAACCGGCAGAACCTTCCACTCTTCTCCATCTTATTTCCCACTCTCATTTTAGGCGGTGTCGGATAATTGACATCATCCTTGGTCGCAAAGAAGATGTTCTCAGGGGTGTCGGTCAAGGGTGTGAAATTGAAAGGACGGACTTTCTTAGCATCTCCCTATTTCTTTCCACCATCATTTCCCCTTTTCTGAGTGTTAGGTTTTTTCTTGTTCGAAGCAGCACCATCGTTCCCGGCTTCTACTGATACCATCTTAGCTGGTGTTTGTAGGCTCTCCAAGCGCATGAATTCATCCGCTTTCTTATAGAATTTGTCAAGTGAGTTTGGTTCTTTCATTTTCAACCATTTTCCAAATTCACTCGATTTGTCAATCGCCCTCATCAAGTATGTTAGGACCATGCGTGGCTCGGCATTATCTACCTCAGCCAATGCAATGTTAAAACGATTCAAAAATGGTCTGATGGATTCTCCTTGATTTTGGTCTAGACATAACAGCGACATTATATCCTTTGCTTTTGAAGCATATAATCGAAATTGCTCCTTGAACTTCCTGGTCAAATCGGAGAACTGATCAATGGACCTGACCGGCAGCTTTGTAAACCACAATAGAGCCACACCATCCAGATAAACCGGGAAATATCGACATTTGATTTCATCAGACGCTCTGGCACCCGTCATATGCCAGTCGTACTTATACAGAAACTCGTTAGGATCACTCGTCCCCTTGTAGGCCGGAATAGTAGGGGGAACGAATTTCCTTGGGAACTCTGCCTTCAAGATCTTTTCAGTAAATGGAGTTTTTCTTGGAACAAAACCCCACTCTTTCTCATCTTCGTCTCTTCGCATATTTTCCTTCATGATTTGACGAACCATACCCGAAAAATACTCTTCATCATTTAGAGGCTCTAGAGGGCAAACATCAGCCACTCTCTCTGAATTCTGTCGTGACAATCATTCACGGAGGGTCGGCTGCGGCCCTGATCCTCCATCTTGAGGAGGTGTCCTTTCCACAGGGTCTGTGGCTCTTTGAGAAATGTTCCTTTCAACATCTTGAACTCCCACAGTAGGGTTTCCATCATTATTAACCGGTTGACGGTTTGCCCCAAGTAAATCATTCAACTTACTTAAGACCAGGGCATTCTGGGCATTCTGGGCTTCAACTGTGCATTATGAGCATTCAATTGTTGATTCAACCCCAAAACTACGGCGTCAATTCTGCTCGCGTAACTCCAATAGTTGGAGCTTCTTGACTTGAAGGAGGAGAGGTAGCAGTATTCTCTTGAACATTGTCGGATCTTATAGAACTTCATTTTCTCCCGGGAGCCAATATCTCCAATAAACTTCTGGTTTTAAAAGAAATCCTTTCAACAAACCTTCGCGGAGCAATGGTGGAAGTATCCCTGAGTTGAGGTCTCAGTGAAAGCACCAAAAATGTCAACGTGAAAATCGGACGCTAACACCCCAGTGTGATAAAGCGAGTGTGAAAGCACCACCCGTTCGCACGGGAATCAGATTTAAGCAGGACAAATTACAGAGAAAACAGTAAGAACACAACGTTTTATAGTGGTTGGGCTCCCAATTGAGCCTACGTCCACTTTAATTCTTTCTTTATTGCTGGATCAAATAAAATTCTATAACAATCTTTAATTACATCACTTGGAAAGACAAGTAGCTAAAACTTCGATACGAGAAAATCCCTTGAATCCATGTCCAATAAGTTGAATCTCGAGTTGAAGTTGATTGAAGCGTCCTAAGTGTTGCAATTTTTGATGAAATAGCTCGGCAGAATGTAGTTGCTTCCCAGAAGAATCATTCCCCAAAGTCCCCCTAAGTGTTGGAGTTCGAGGGGTATTTATAGGAATTTTCGGTGTCAAGTTGTAAATAGTGGCCGACCTAAAATAGGTCGTAGATCGTCACCGACTCAGGATAGATCATAGGTCGCCCTCTCTTTCCCATGCATGGCTTACGGCTTAAACGGGAAGTGTATGCTCTTCAGGATTCAAATCACAAGTCCGAAGTCGCCGCCGAGTTAACAGGCTGCGTGCTAAGTAGCTGCACCGGATTCTCCTTCGTTGCTTGGGTCGGGTACCACCTAACATAGGCCATAAGTCGGTCACGACTCAAGTGTAGACCGTGAACCTGTTCCGAGCAGTTAGGTCGTCAACCTTCTTAGGTATTTAGATCGGTATCCTCCTTAGGTTGGTATCACTCTGAAACCTTAGGTCGGCATCCCTCTTAAGTCTGCTGAGTCGGCATCCCTGTTAAGTCTTAATTCGGCTTCCCTCTTAAGTCTTAAGTCGATAACTGTTAAGCCTTAAGTCGGTAACTGTTTTAGGTCGCTGAGTCATGGCCGAAGTGGAGTTAACACCCCTCTTATCGGACACATCCCTTCGACATTATACTCTGACTTTTGGATTGATTCGGTGGCCACTTTTGATTTTTAATTTGGGGGTGTGGCTAGGGGTGGGCGGTAGCTGCGGCTATGCCTTACCACCAGCCCTGATGCGTAATTGGTATATCTACCCTAGCATTGCCTAGTTGTGCCGTGTCACCTACCCTAGCGCGCCTTATACAATTTTGTTTTGTACCATACATATAGAGTGCCCTCTGACGACGCCCGGTACGGGGGGGATTACGGTACTGTATAGACTACGGGAATATAAAAGTGTGTTAAGGGCTATATGGGTAACCCCTTAACGCTATTTTCAGTATATTATACTTTACTTTAGACACTATTATAATAGCGTATATTACTAGATTCTAGATAGTTTAACGGATCCTTAGGAGATGTGAATCCCGAGCATCTCTTGAGTTACTGCACTCACGTTAGACACTGGATAAGAGATGTCAAATCCTGTAAACATCTCCAATGCCGTTTACACTCTTATTTATTTGCCGACGATTTAACTTACATAAGATCTTTTAGTTCTAACTCGAGTGTTTTGTCCTTTCAATTCGCTCGGGTCAGTTTGGGCATTTCAAGATTTGAAGATCTTACTCTGGAGGACGAAGAAGAAGATTTGTATTACTATTATCTACTATATTATTCCACTAAACCATTTTATTTCACTGCATAATTATTATTCTATGGTATGTGTAACTCTAATATGCATTGTATAAGTAAAATCCAATATTTTGTAAAACAGCTTCATGAACTGTATATTGGATTATTATATTTTATCGTTCCACTATAAGATTCTATTTATTCTTTTTCTTTCTCTACTTCTTCTTATTTACCCCATAACAATCCACCCATTTGTATGTTTTAATTCTGACGTGTGTGGTTTATCGTTGATTTAAAGCATGAAGAAAGGCGGGATGTAACATCTGGTATCAGAGCTTTGGTTTAGCGATAAACCTTGGCTTTGTGGGGTCTAACTCTTTATAAATAGGGTAGTAATACCCAATGATGAGTCGCTGAGTGTATATATGAGAGAGCATATTTGTTAGTATTATAAAATGGTTTTAATATTGTTTTAATCTGTTGCGTTTTGTATTTACAAATTCTGGTTGGTGCATGGGACGCTATGACATCAGTAGGGATTTCTAAACACTTAATAGGACATACCGGTATAATATTTGTTATTAATATAGGTGAATGAAATAATTTTTCCTACTATATTTTCTGTATACAAAGTAATAAATTTTGTAAAGATTATATTTGGTTGTAATATATTTGGTTGTTAAGTAGGGTAATCTATAAATATTAGTAAAGTAGAATTTGAAATTAAAATAAATAAAATTGGAAATTTAGGACTTAAGTCCCGGGGTTTTTGAAACTTTCTTTTGAATAATTTTGAAATACAATAATAATATTATTAGAAGTATTTTTTGATATAAGTATTTTAATATGATTTGAAAGAATTATGTTAAAGAAATTTTGAATAGAAATAAGTATGTACTTCCCTCTCTATCGCTGGAAAATAATTTCGGTGATGAGTGCACGCATCATCGACATTCATTTTCGAGTTTCGAAGTGGGAAGGCCATTGTAGTAGTTTAACTACGGATTTATTTGGATAAACAAATATAAATTTTAAATTGGTTTAAATATAACTGGATATATAAACTAAAAGTATATATATTTATCTACTATTTTAAAATGATTTGAAAATAAACCCGGTTTTTAAATTCTTAAGTTTCTGTTAAGTAATAGTTTCAATTATTGTAGTGAAAGGGAATGTAAGTAATTAATAAAAGGAACCTCTAAATGAAATAGGAGATCTAATGCTAAGTTATATAGGAAATTAAAAGAAAGTTGAAATTATGATCTTATTAAACGAAAGATATAATTTTTGAACATTTAATTAATTAAAAGAAATAAGATAAACTTGTATGATTTTAATTACATTCTAAAAAACATATATATATATATATATATATATAACTTATCCAATAATAAAAGTTACAATGTTTAATAAGAAATTGTAATAGAATATTATACAAGTAAAATTTTAAAATAATGAAAGTATTCAATGAAATTTCCTTAATTAATAAGAATTGGATGTTCTAGTTGTTATAAACTTAAGTATAATTGAAATGCTACTAATATAATATAAAAGAAAGGTAAGTGTTAGAAATAAATGATAACAGACTTAAGTAAATGTTTGAAGTAATTTATTTTGAAAATAAGCAGAAAGATGAATACTGTAAATAAATGAAGGTAAATAAATGAAAACAGGAAGAAATAAAATGTAAAATAAAAAAGGATAAACCATTATATGAATGAAAAAGAAATCAAACAACAAATGTATGAAACGAACTTAATAATAAGTGAATTTGATTTGTTGTTGTTATGGTTTATGGTTATTTCGGTAAGGATACTTTAAAATTATTTGGATGTACGAATAATCTATTTAGCTTCATCAGAGACTATGGAGTAAATGGTGCGCTTAGTAGTTTATTTTTCATCCTGCACAATTTGAAGTTTGAACCTGAACAATATTTGTTTTGTTGATATAAATGGATAATTGATGTGTGTTGATTTTATGTGATGGTTGTTTTTATATTGATTTGTTTGTTATTGTTTGAACCAACTTTAAATATTTCATTTTGTATAATTGTTAACTCTTTTTGGATTATATAAGTGAAATACATGATATGGAAGCAATTGCCACTGCTTTTGGTTTCATAATTTAAGCGTTATTGCCCAAAAAATAGGTACATTTTCGGGTTATGGTTTATAGCGTTATTATATTATTTTTCCTGTGTTGGGATATATATTATTTTGGAAAATATATGTTATATTTGATATTATATTTCCTCCCGAGCCTCTCTTTGATGACCCGCCCTTCTGCTCCCAGAAAGACGTATCATCAATAAGAAAGAAAGGGGTAGAAATAGAAGAAAAGAAAGAAAGAACAACAACATCAGAATCTCACAGCGGAAACGGAACAAAATATAATATATCACATAACTATTACATAGATTACATATATCAGAGTTTTACAATATCATACACATGACAATCATATATACATCCGTCACTACATACATCCCAAAATACAGCATACTCTAACTAACACAGCGGAACTAGATAGATATCTACATACGTCTGGGCTCCTGCTCCAAGCTCCTCTAGAACTCAACAATCCCAGAACCTATCACTTGGATACCCGTAAAAATTTTAGTACCCAAGAGTTTGTGAAAGCACAAAATATAAACTCCGGGTCAGACACGGGTCTTGTATGAGTAAACGGTTTAAAATTGTTTAACTTTGAAAAACATTGGAAAAGAAAGGTATTACGTAAGACTCCCCACATATAAATACGGGTAAGTTTTTACCTTACGCTAACCAAAACATTTCATAGGAAATTCAATGATACTATAATAGTGTCTAGGGTTTTCTAGTAAATAGAAAATAGCCGAAATTGTTACATTGTTAAATTCCAGCTACTAGCCCAAAGTGGGTAATACAATCAAATCCGAGGGCGCTTATTGGAAAATGGGTTCCATACAATAGCAGGGCTACTGGGGTACTGCCCGTCACAGTATGGGGCCAAGATCACTGTACCGAGGATCACTCCTGACCCTTACAACACAAGGACGGAACCGTTCCTTATTGAACAGTCCCGAACAAGATAACCCCGTAGTTGGCGCGACCAACCGCTCACTAAGCCGAATAAAAAGGAACATTTAGACAAGGGAAAATCTTGTCCTGCTTGGGCATGACCCACCTAACCTTGTTGCACCTCCCCTGTTTTAGCCATTCCCGGTTGATGAGGCATGAGGCTACGATTACCTTTAATCAGAGCATATTCCTTAGAATGCTCATCGCCCACCTGACGATGTGCTGAAAGCATTCAATCCGTACAAGTTCGTTTCGGCTTCGAACGAAACCATAGGCATTATCTCGTTACACTCATTTTGGAATCACCCTCAGTGTTAATGACGACAGCCCTTGCAATCTGAATCTTCATCTTTACTTCAGATTCACGACCTATCGTTAATTTTGATCGATGTGGTTTTCAGATGTCCAAATATGGAAACCCGATCCCGGTCTCATCGAAATCCAAAACGTATCTTTTAGGGCCAAGTTGTTTTAAAGTTTTAAAACGATTCAATTCTATTATCCATATACACACAGATAGATAATTCACAATATCAAAAAAGATAATCAACATTATCATCATAAACAGATAATCAATATTATCATCACAACAGATAATCCATATTATTGTCATACTTCAAACAAAGCGTACATTTCATATAGCATCATTTATCTCATATTAGAGATTCCAAACCATTCAAGGTAAACAATATCATTCATCCATATATAAGCAATCATATCAGCTATAATTAATTTAAAATTAATTAAATTAATTACTTGCATCTCTAATTAATTTAAAGTAAATTAAATTAATTACTTCACTATCATAAATCTTGCTTATATAACTTTTAACCAATTTTCAATCAATTAATTTATCATCATCCAATTATTCCACTTAATTAATCATCCATGATTATTAACTTTAATTACATTCAAATATTATCTTTTAATTTATTCCTACAAATAAATTATCTTAACTAAACATAGAAATTAACATTACATTTCTTCTTAAGTACACTAATTAGTTACTCTTTAATCTATTATTATTAATTATATTTATTAATGATTACTAACTACATTTTAATTTAATTACCATGTATTAAATTAATTACCTTTGTTTGCACAAAAAATGGACAAACACCTCCAAGTCGTATTATTTAGTGGATTATATGTAATTTTCAATGATTTTAGATGAATATGTAAATATGAGAAAAGTAGGGGCTGAAATGTAAAAGACACACAGATTTATAGTGGTTCGGCCAGAATGTGCCTACGTCCACTTTATATGTTATTATCTTCTTTCTTTCAGGTTACAAGTACAATGCGTTGTATACAAGTGTATGAAAGTAGTTTGAAAGTTCCTTCCTTGCTTGAGCTCTCAAACTTGTCTGCCATTGCTGTACCCCTGCCCCTCTATTTATAGAATGAGGTAGGGGGCAGGGGTCTTGGAAGTATATAACTGCTGGCGGGCCCGGGCTGAAGCGATCTGGACTGGCAACTATGTGGTTCGGCGAGGCTCATTCGGTGTTGCGTGGATATGGAGGCTTGGACCGGTGTTGGGTAGTTCGGCATGTAGGTGTTGTGGTGGTTCGGTAGTATGGTTGGTCCGGTGGCGATTGTGGTTCGGCAGTAGCGAGGTGTGGGCTTTGGACCGGCAAGGGTCTTGTCCGGTGGTTTGGTGGTATAAAGGACGCCGAATGAGGTGGAGCCGAACGAGGTGGGGACCGAATGTGGTGGAGCCGAATGAAGTGGAGCCGAATGAGTTGGAGCCGAATGTGGTGGAGCCGAATGAGGTGATGGTTGAACGTTGGATGGACATCTAGGTTAGTATTGAGCTTCTTGGCTGTCGAACGAAGTGGAGGCTGCAAGCCCGGGTGACATTGTGACTTCCTGGTCCCTAGATCTTCTGGGTGAGAATTCGCCCAACATTTGCCCCCCAAAGTGGGGCACGTGCTTGCACGTGTCGCGCTTTGTTTCCCGGTGATAGAAAGGCTTGTTTCGTGACGCCATGGGCTGGACGTTCGTATCCTGCTGATGTCCTGCAAAGGAATTTACAGTTTTAGTGTGGTTTCAAATAACGACCGTTCGCGGTCGGAATACTTGAGATGAAGTGAACTGTGTCACTCGGGACGAGCAAGTGTGCCCCGAAGGGGCTCAGCATTGTCGATGCCAGGTTCACGTTAGAGTGGGTCCCTGGGTCGTTTGCCAAGGTGGTTTATCGCCAGCTCAGAGCATGCCTAGGGGTCGTTCGCGACCCCGTACATGTGTAAGTAGCTTAGCCATTTCACAATTATCAAATATCCATTTGACCGATGGGCTTAAAAATGCGTGTCAAAGTGTAAATTCCCATGATGGTAGGGTTAATAACCAAATTCCCATGATGGTAGGGTTAATAACCATTCAGAGCGTGCCTATGGACCATTCGAGGTCGCGTACACGTGTAAACGATTTAATCCACGTCGGTGAGGATTTTACGACTTATTCATCGTTATCATAATCTTATTTTATTAGTTAGTTCTGGAGTTCGGTACTTATCTGAGGGAGGCGCTTTGCACGCCACTAGTTCCTGGTAGAGAGAGAGTTCCATTCGGTTCTTGGTTGGTCCGGCTATTCTCATTCGGCTTCTGGTGGTCCGGTATTATTGGTCCGGTTGGGCGAATTGTTTGGTTCGGTGGTTGTGAGTTCGCCTATATATAGAGGCCGTACCCCCCTTGTTTTTCTTCACCGAACCAACAAGCGCCGAATCAATCTATTGCCGAACCAAGTGTTTTGCCGAACCAAGTGTTTTGCCGAACCAACCTTATACCGGACCAGGTATACACTTATTGCCGAATACACACGTACGTCTTCGTTTCACCGAATGGGACTACGGCCTTGGGGCCGAATGCCTTGCGTACCGAATGCCCCTGATGCAGTACCACCGAATGAACATGATGACCGAATGAGATGGAAAACCGAATGAACATGATGACCGAATGAACTTGATGACCGAATGAGATGGAAACCGAATGAACACGATGACCTTGAATTAGTTTGCGAATGAAATCCCACACTTTCACGCACTTGTTTGTTTACTTTTCTATGTTCCCTGTTCTAATGCCTTGCTTTCCTTGTGTTGCAGAAAATGTCTCGCAAAGCGGAAACACGATCGGATAGAAAGAAGTCTAGAGGCACAGGAGAGCCTTCTTCTTCCTTGCCCCCAGTCCAACCAGGATCCGGGCAACACCGACCTATTCCGAGGTCTCTAGTGGACGGATATGGTCCATAGGAACTTTTGGTCTCTCCCCCGGATTGCTTTCCTAGCTCCCTAAAGGAGGAGCAACTTGACGTCATATCCCGTTCCTTCGGGATAGATAGGGCTCTTATGCTGCTGCCGGGAGATGGAGTGATGCCATATAATCCTCCCGAGGGCTACTTCGCTTTTAGCAGATACCATTGCATGTGCGGCGCTATCCCCCCTATCAACGCTTGGATAGTAAGCTTCACCACATATTTGAAGGTGGCTCCCTTCCAGCTTCAGCCTAACTCATATGCTATCCTGGTGAGCCTCTTTGTTATCTTCCAGAGGAGGTACGGGCGTCCTCCTTCCAACCGGGAAATTCGATACTTGTACAACCTGAGAGGCTATAAGAAGGGGTCTCCGTATATTAGTCTGGAAGCGGCCGTGCCCTTCAAACCAGTCCTGGACCTATATTCCAAGTTTACCATGTTCAAGAAAGAGTGGTTCTTCATCAAGGACGATGCTGTTTCTTTCCGCCTTTTCACTTCCGGATGTAAGATGGATTTCATTTATATTTTCCATGTCTTGACTGTAGTGTTTTTTCTGACATGCTTCTATTTCTGGCTAGCGACAGGTGGTATTGCAGTTGTGGAGGATGATTCCTTGGTGCGAATGGCTGCTGAACTAAAGGCTATTCCGGCACGGGACCGGTCGGCCTCCTTCTTGATCAGGAACGCAACCCTCTTGGAGTATAATTTGATCTTACCGCACCAGTCCGTAGTTAAGCAAAGAGACACGGCTGAGGAGAAGGCTGCTAAAGCTAAGGAGGGGGATAAGGTAAAGAGCGGTAAGAGGGAGCCTTTCGCAGAGCGTCCCGTGGTCGGGGGGAAGAAACTGAAGAAGTCCGATGGCCCTTCTCCAAGTACTTGCCCGACTGTCCCGGAGGAGGAAGGTGTGGAAGAGGAGGAAGGAGGCGAAGTTGGAGAAGGGTCGGAGGGTGGAGGAGATGGCGACGGTCAAGGTGGTAGTGGTGTTGCCGCTCTAACCTCTGAGCAAGACCTCGAACTGGATGAGGCTCTCCGTCGGGCCTTCGGGGAGTCGGAGGGAGAGTCGGAAACGGAGAAGGAAAAGGAGAAAGAAACGGAGAAGGCAAAGGAAACCGGCAAAGCTGTGGCTTCAGCTAGGGTGACTCCGGCGACGCAAGGTGAACTTTTGTCTTCTGCCGATTCCATTTTCGATAGGGACTTAGAAATTTTTTACGGTTCACTTCCGTCCTGGAATGAGATCCAGGACTTATTGCAGTTTCCCACTCCTCCGCCGGGTTTGTATAATAGATGTGTCTCCTCACTTTTCTTTCTTTTTAACTTAGCACCTTTTTTTTTTGAATTGCGGATTATTGTATGTTCGTAACACTTGTTCTTTTATTCCAGGGGCAGGCCAGGCAGTTAAAACGTCGGATGTTCGACATTGCCTTGAACAATTTAAGTCGAGGAGAGCTTCTGCGAAACCTTCTACTGATCGCACTGGGGACGTAGTCAAGTACCGCCCTCTTCTTGGGGTCATCGAAGAGGGCATTCAGAAAAGGAAGCGGAGCCGTTCCTTATTTGAGTCTTCTTCTGCTTCGCAGCTTCCTACTCTGCCTCCCCCTACTCAGCCTCCTCGTGATACTACGGAGGAGAGCACGGAGCCCTGCCCCCCTCCTCCTCCTTCCAAGGGTTCTACTGTCATTCATATAAGGCGTCCCGATGTGCCTCGCCCCGTGCCTCGTGACCCTTTTGCCGGTCATCCTGATTTAGACCCAAGTTTTCGGGACATTTCATTCGATGAGACCACGGGCGAGCACCTCCTTCCCCGCAACCCCATGGTAAGAGTGTTGGACGAGGCCAAATCTTTAGATCTTGATTTACTTACTACACGGGTAGTCACTATGGGGGATGAGGCCAAGGCTAATATCGACCGAGTGGCCGCAGAGACCAAGAAGTTAATGGAGCATCATGCTAAGTTGGTCAAGGCCGGGGAAGAGATCGGGAGTGCTAACATTCGGTTGAGGTTAAAGGTTGCCGATCAGGCCAAGCAACTTGCCGACCAAGCCATCCAGATTTCTCATCATGAGGAAGCCTCCAAGCGTCTGAAAGAGACCATGGAGAAGGCCAGTAGGGTGGAATTACGGAAGATGGAGGTCGCTTGCAGGGAACGGATTAACATAGCTATCGCAACGGTGGATGAGGTTCGAAATGCGGATCTCGAGCGGGTAGAGGAGTTGTCAGGGAGGCTCGAGGCTACGGAGATGGCTCAGGCCGAGTTGAAGGAGGAGATGGAGGAGATGAGGAGGTCCCTCAGGTTGAAGGAAGAGGAAATGAGGAGGTCACTTCAGGCTGACTGCTTGAGATACCAGTCAGAGAGGGACGTCGCCGTCGCCAAGTTGCAAGCTTCCGAGGCCCGGGTGAGGGAGTTTGAGGAAAACGAGGGGATGATGGATGAGATGCTGCAGGATATGTACTTCCGCACTTGGAAGGAGGGCGGCTTGTCTTGGATGGACGATTACCCTCGGGTCATGGCCAAGGTGTATCTCCAGGCTTTAGAGGAGGCCAGGGTGAACGCGGG
Organism: Allium cepa; assembly: GCA_030765085.1. Classification (NCBI taxonomy): domain Eukaryota; kingdom Viridiplantae; phylum Streptophyta; class Magnoliopsida; order Asparagales; family Amaryllidaceae; genus Allium; species Allium cepa. The sequence continues at coordinate 945,577,349 of CM060943.1, read as the reverse complement.
TAAGGAAGGCGGAGAGGCTTTCAACTTGAGTGCGGTTACTGCTCAGTTCTCAAAGGAGGAGCAAGCGGCGGTGAAGGAGGGGATGCGGCTACTCGCTGCAGAGGAAGCGGGCGTGCAGTTGGATGATGAGGATCAAGCGGCGGATGCTGGTGAGTTATTCTTTTCCCTTTCTTTTCTTTCCGTGTTTTCATAACTTGATCGTTCGTTTAATGAATTCCTCTTCTGATCTGGACAGGTGGGGCTTCAGATCCACATGCTGGAGGCTCTGATCCTGCGGCTAAGTAGGCTGGGGGAGTTGGTGATGGAGTGTGGATGCATCTGCCATCTTTTTGTTTCTTTTTTATCACTGTTTATGTTAGTCTTTGATATGCAACTGTAATAAAATTATTTGCAAAGAATAACTTCGTGTGATCTTATAATATAAGCTGATTTTGTCATGTTTAAATGTTGTTGCTATCTTTATGTGCCGTGTGAGAAGTATAATTATGTATATGCCTGTAATTCTAGTTGTGTTTGATGTTAAGTTTTTGCTTGAAATATAATTTCACGTTTTGCAATGTCAGTGTATGAATAAGTTATAGTTACGCATTTATGTACAAGAGAAGAGAGTACCGCCCTTTATGTTTTATTCGCAGGCGGTAGCTTTGAGTGTCTTGTGTAACTGTTCACGGGTATAGCCGAGCGCCCTGCTATCCAGCACGCAGGCTTAGAGCCTCATGAGTGAATGCTTCCTATTTGGTTTCCTGTACTTTAGAGTTTGTTATACAGGATAGGAGAAAAATATTTAAATGAAATGGAAATATAGTAAAAGTAAAACTTCCAGTCACGGAAGGCCGTCGATGTGCTTAAGTTCGTGGCAAACGGGTTTTGTAGTCACTTTCCCTAGTTGTGGGTCTTGGAGACATTTGTCACCCATCTTACGCCTCCGCGGGGAGTTTTCTTTTTTACCACAGCCGCACTTAAGACACATCGGAGCCGAGATCGCGCACGGTAACTACCCGAACCATTATGGTCCGTAATCGTGGGTATTATTCGATTTACCGTGGCCGGCTAGCGTGGGTGCCGTTGGCCGTGAACTACCCCTGGCTGGCCACACCTTATGTTGGGGCTTAAAGTAGGTTCACGGTTACCGACGAGCCGAACGCCGTAATGAGCTGCCATCGGCTATAGTCGGCCTTTATGATGACTTATAATCGGCTCATTACAGTTGGCTTTGAGGGCAGGCGCGCAATGAGTTAACCCGCAGCAGAGGGATGCTGGAGCAAAAGAGTCTCATTGGCGAGTGCATAGAATCGTGGCGTACCTGTTAGGCCTAGTCCAGATGAGGCCGCGGTGCGTCTTGAGTGGAGATGCCGTAGGATTTTGTTCAACAGAAAGGGATAAAACTTAACAAGTAGCCAAGACATAAAGGAACAAGTTAAAAAGAGACAAGATTTTTTAAAGTGGTTCGGCACGAAAATGCCTACGTCCACTGATTCTCTTTGTTAATTCACTTCATATGGGCAGTACAAGTTAAGAAAAGTATCGACGGAGGTGTCGGATGTTCCATGCCCTCTGGAACACCTCTCCGTCCACTGTTGACAAAATGTAAGCTCCGTTGTGGAGATCTTTGTGAATTACATATGGTCCGTCCCAGATGGGGTCCAGTGCCCCGGGGCGCGGAAAGATTCGCCTGAGGACAAGATCTCCTTCTTGTAAGCTGCGATGCTTGACTTTGGAATTGTATAGTGCTGCCACTTTTTGTTTGTGAGCTGCTGCTTTGAGTGCTGCATCGTTTCTCCTTTCCTCAATCAGATCCAAAGACATGAGGAGGAGTTCTTCGTTTTCTTCTGGGTTGTAGTGGATCCTACGGTGGGAAGGCACAATAGTCTCAACTGGGAGCATTGCCTCCGATCCATATGCCAAAGAGAAAGGAGTATGTCCCGTTGATGTTCTGAAAGATGTGCGGTATGCCCATAGTGCCGTAGGAAGTTCGTCCACCCAAGCGCCTTTTGACTTTTCAAGTTTCTTCTTGATTAGGGTTTTGAGAATTTTGTTGACAGCTTCAACTTGTCCGTTTGCCTGAGGGTAAGCTACTGATGAGAAGCTTTTATGAATTCCATGCTCTTGGCACCAGTCGGCAAATTCTTCGCTGTCAAATTGGAGTCCGTTGTCTGATACGATCTTGAGGGGGACTCCATACCTGCACAGAATGTTTTTGATCAAGAAGTTGATAACTTTTGCTGAAGATATTTTATTTAAAGGTTCCGCTTCCACCCATTTGGTGAAATAATCGACTGCCACTATAGCATATTTGGCTCCGCCTCGGCCCGTTGGCAGTTCGCCAATTAAGTCAATTCCCCATACAGCAAAGGGCCAAGGGCTGGTCATTTGAGTAATTTCGTTTGTGGGTAGTCGAGGGATCTTGGCGAACTTCTGACATCTGTCGCATTTCTTAACGAAGTCTAGGGCATCTTTGTTTAGTGTGGGCCAGTAATATCCATATCGGAGTATCTTTCTTGCCAAAGTCTGTCCTCCAGTGTGATCTCCGCATCCTCCCTGATGGATGTTTGTTAATATCTCCTTGGCTTCCCTCCCGGCGACGCATCTTAATAGGGGGCTAGAGAAGCCATGCCGGTAGAGGATGCCTTCTTGTATTGTGTAGTGGGGAACTTTCCTCAAGGTCTTCTTGGCTTCGTCACGCCTGTCGGGTAGTATGCCATCTTGCAAATATTTCCGGATAGGAGTCATCCAGGTTCCTTCTTCGATTGCAGTTATCAGATTCGCTTGTTCGAAACTCGGGGCTAGCTGCCTTGAGATTGCTAGTGCTCCGGGAATGGTGCTATCCTTCATACTAGCTTGCTTTGCAAGTTCATCTGCCTCTTGGTTTTCTTCTCGAGGAATGTGTTTGATTAGATAATGGTCCAATCGATCGAGCAGTAGTCTGGTTTTCTTTAGGTATGCTGTGAGCCGTCCTCCTCGAGTCTGGAATTCTCCTAGTACCTGGTTTACGATAAGCTGAGAATCACTATGAATACATAAGGAATTGATCCCAATTTCTAGGGCCAGTTCCAATCCCGCTATTACTGCTTCATATTCAGCATCGTTGTTAGTGGCCGTGAACTCCAATCTTAATGCATAGTACAACTTTCTTCCCCTGGGGGTGACGATCACAATACCTTCCCCCGAGCCTTGTTCGTTCGATGCTCCGTCTACAAAGAGGTTCCACTTGATGTTTTTTGCTACTTCGGATTGTTCCTTGCCTTCGTTGGTAGTGAATTCGGCAATGAAATCAGCCATGGCTTGTCCTTTGATAGCGGTGCGGGGATGGTAGGTGATATCATACTGACTTAGTTCGATGCACCATTTGAGGAGTCGCCCAGAAGTGTCAGGACGATGGAGCACTTGTCTTAGTGGTTGATCGGTTAGAACCCTGATGGAGTGAGACTGGAAGTAGTGTCGCAGTTTCCGTGACGCGATCAATAAACAATATGCTAACTTCTCAAGTTTAGGATATCTGGCTTCTGCCCCCGTAAATCTCTTGCTTACAAAGTAAACCGGGCGTTGTGTGCGGTCTTCTTCTCTTACCGAGGCGGCGCTTAGAGCATGAGATGATACAGCGAGGTATAGGTATAACACTTCACCTTCATTTGGAGTTGAGAGTACTGGTGGTCTCTGAAGGTGTTCGATTAGGTTGAGGAAGGCTTTTAAGCATTCGTCGGTCCACTCGAACCTCCCTTTGTCTTTCTTGAGTGCTTCGAAGAAAGGGACACACTTGTCAGTTGCCTTGGAAATGAATCTGCTTAGGGCGGCCACCTTCCCGTTTAGGCTCTGCATTTCTTTTCGAGTGGAAGGTATCCTTATTTCTTTTAAAGCCCGGACTTGTTCAGGGTTTGCTTCGATTCCTCTGGCGTGGACGATGAATCCTAAGAATTTTCCCGATGAAACTCCGAAGGAGCACTTTAGAGGATTCAGCTTCATTCCATACCGGCGAAGTACCTGAAACATATCGTCCAGATGGCTTACTTGGTCGTTGGCTTTCCTGGACTTTACCAACATGTCATCCACATATACTTCCATAGTTCGTCCTATCAGTCCTGCGAACATTTTGTTGACGAGGCGTTGATAGGTAGCTCCAGCATTTTTGAGTCCAAAAGGCATGACTTTGTAACAATATAATCCGCGGTCGGTGATGAAGCTAGTGTGGTCCTGATCGGGAGCGTGCATGGGGATCTGGTTATATCCGGAGTATGCATCCATAAAAGATAGGAGTTCGTGCCCAGCTGTGCTGTCTACGAGTTGGTCAATTCGGGGAAGTGGGAAGCAGTCTTTCGGGCAAGCGTCATTCAGATTGGAGAAGTCAATACATGTTCGCCACTTTCCATTGGCCTTTTTTACTAGCACCGGGTTAGCGATCCATTCTGGGTAGATGGCTTCCCGTATGAAGCCATTAGCAAGTAGATTTTTTACTTCCTCATCAAGGGCTGCTGATCGCTCTGCCCCCATGCTCCTCTTTTTCTGCTTTACTGGTACCTTGGTGGGATCGATGTTTCACATGTGGCATGCTATGTCTGGGGAGATTCCTGTCATATCGGCATGGGTCCACGCAAATACATCTAAGTTGTGGCGGAGGAAGTCAATGAGTTGATCCTTCAATCCCGTTTTCAGCTGAGACCCGATTTTTAATAGTCTACTTGAATCATGCTTATCTACCGATACGAATTCCATAGCCTCTGCAGGCTCGGCGGTAGCCTCCTCCTCTTTATCCCTGGGGTCTAGCTCATTGAAGGGATCGCTTGTGTATCGAAGAGGAGGGGCTTTCTTTAGTTGCTATGCCTCCAAGCTTTTCATGCAGAGAGTAGTCTCTGCATCTTTTCCTTTATTCTTTCTGCGGTTATTGCGAAGTTCAGTTACGTAGCAGTCTCGGGCAGCATCTTGATCTCCTTCTACTTCTCCTACTCCGTTGTCTGTTGGAAATTTCATTTTCAGGCACCAGGGGGCTAATACAATCTGAAAGTCAGACAAGGCTGGTCTTCCCAAGAAAGCGTTGTAAGCCGAGTGGTTTTCTATTAGTACGAACGTTTGTTTTCGCACAACGGAGCGGGGATGCCCGAGAGGCATCTTTGCATCTCCAGTGAAACCGTGCAGTGGTTTGTCACAGGGGGATACATCCTTCATTGATAACTTCATTTTGTCGAAAGCATGTTTGAACAGGATATTAACGGAGCTTCACGTGTCTATTAGAATCCGAAAAACTTTAGCTGGACCAAACCAGGCAGAGATGACCATGGGATCCATATGTGGGTACTGTCTTCCTTCCAAATCATGCCTACTGAATACAATGTCATTGTTTTCTTTTCGTTTCGGGTGGCGTTCCTCCGTAATGGAGTTAACATATCCTCCGGCATTTCTAAGCGACTTGCCATACCTTTCCATCTCTGCCCAACTTCTGTCGGCGATGTGTGGTCCTCCTGAGATGGTAAGGACCACTATCTTCTCTTGACTAGAGCCACTGGTGTTGTGATTGTTGCGATTCCCTCCGCCTACTTCTGGGAGGGGTTGCTTTGAGTTCTCGTTGGCAGGAGTTGGAGTCCTGTTCTGACCTTTCACATAACGTTCCAGTCTTCTTCTTCTAATGTGTTCTTCGATCAAGTCCCGAAGATGGTGGCATTCATTGGTGTCATGTCCGTGGGATTCGTGGAAGCGACAGAACTTTCCGGACTTGAGTGCGTTATCTGATTCTTTCTTGTGCGGGGGGCGCTTGTATCCGAGTTCGCCCTGAGTGGCTAGGTAGATGTTTTCGATTGTTTCATTCAAAGGAGTGTAGGAGTCAAATCTTGGCCCTGGTCGATATTGGCGCTTCTCAACCTTTCTGCCCCCAGCATTGTCTCTAGATTCATTTCTTCGAGCGTCCTTAGCTGCAGTGGGAACCTTGTCCTGAACTATCTTGCCTTGTTGCCCTGACTGCCTTTCCGTAGCAGCGTCTTCAAGTCTCATATACTTTCCAGCTTCATGGAAGAAATCAGGCAAGGTAGCTGGTTTTTCCTTAGTTAATCTTCTGGCAAACTTGGTGTCTGGATGTACACCACTACAGAGGGCCATTAGAGTGAGTTTTTCATCGGCATCTTGAACTGCTGCCGCTGCGGCGTTGAACCGTGTTGGATATTGTTGCAGCGTCTCTCCGGATTTCTGTTTGACATTGGATAGAGAATAAGCATCCTTGGGTTGTTCCACATGGATGCGGAACTGGCTAATAAACCTTTCTTTTAACATCTCCCATGAGCTGATGGATCCTTGGGGTAGATGGCAGAACCAGGAGGTAGCTAGATCTGATAGGAATAGCGGAAAGCATTTACATAATACTCCTTCTGTTGCTCCACTCATGAGCATATGCTGGGTGTATCTCTGCAGGTGTACGATGGGGTCGGAAGTTCCTTTGTAAGGTTCCATGGTTGGCATTTTCCATTCCCGGGGAGTGATGGCAGTTTCGATATTTCGGGTAAAGGGACTGGTGACCCTAGCGCCTATTCCCCGGTCCCTTTGCTCCCGTTGGACACATTCTCTGAATAATCGTGCCATTCGTTCGTCAGAACTTGGAGCGGACAAAAATGAGCTCGGTTCTTCCCTGCGGGATCTATCTCGTCCAGATGCCCTGTAGGGATGGTACAGTCTATCACCTCTAGCATTATCCAGTGGTTGTCTTTGGCTGCTTGGATGCACGCTAGGACCAGCTACAGTTGCCCCCTGCCTTGATCTTCCCCTGTGGGGTTCTGTTTCGAGCACATCCATGGGGTCAACTTCGGGCTGGGTTCTAGCTCGGCTCCGTTCAGCGGGGTTTCTATGATTAGGTGGCATGACTGGCTCAGCTACATCCGACCCTCGCCTGGTGCCTCCCCCGCTAGGTTCGGTTCCAAGGGCTTCCTCGAGTCGGAATTCGGGCTGAGTCCGGGCGCGGCCCCTATCATCGTTTTTCCTGTTGGTAGCTTGTTCGAAGAGTGAAGACCTTTGTTGCCTCCGGGATCCTCCGGATTGGGATTCACCCCATGATTCCGTGTTGCGGTTGGACTCTTCAGCATCCCTTAAGCGTGACATGAGTTGGTCCACCAAAGTTTCTTGTTGGGATGTGAAGCGGTTAGTTACTTCAGCCACAACCCTGTCCAGATCTGCCCTAGTGATTGGTTGTTCCGTTGCGGGACCAGTTGGATTCTCCTGATTTTCATATGGTACTGCTGTTGAAGTGGGCTGATCTGTGATTGCTGGATCTGGAAGGCTGCTAGTTGCGATGTTCTTTCCTTTGTTAACATCCCTTCTCTGTTTGGAAGGCATGATTTCTAAGCAACGAGTGATGTTGTTAGGAAGAAGGTTGAGTGGGAGAAGGTGAAACTGGAGTTCAGTTCTCAGTGAAAGCACCAAAAATGTTTGCACAAAAAATGGACAAACACCTCCAAGTCGTATTATTTAGTTGATTATATGTAATTTTCAATGATTTTAGATGAATATGTAAATATGAGGGCTGAAATGTAAAAGACACACAGATTTATAGTGGTTCGGCCAGAATGTGCCTACGTCCACTTTATATGTTATTATCTTCTTTCTTTCAGGTTACAAGTACAATGCGTTGTATACAAGTGTATGAAAGTAGTTTGAAAGTTCCTTCCTTGCTTGAGCTCTCAAACTTGTCTGCCATTGCTGTACCCCTGCCCCTCTATTTATAGAATGAGGTAGGGGGCAGGGGTCTTGGAAGTATATAACTGCTGGCGGGCCCGGGCTGAAGCGATCTGGACTGGCAACTATGTGGTTCGGCGAGGCTCATTCGGTGTTGCGTGGATATGGAGGCTTGGACCGGTGTTGGGTAGTTCGGCATGTAGGTGTTGTGGTGGTTCGGTAGTATGGTTGGTCCGGTGGCGATTGTGGTTCGGCAGTAGCGAGGTGTGGGCTTTGGACCGGCAAGGGTCTTGTCCGGTGGTTTGGTGGTATAAAGGACGCCGAATGAGGTGGAGCCGAACGAGGTGGGGACCGAATGTGGTGGAGCCGAATGAAGTGGAGCCGAATGAGTTGGAGCCGAATGTGGTGGAGCCGAATGAGGTGATGGTTGAACGTTGGATGGACATCTAGGTTAGTATTGAGCTTCTTGGCTGTCGAACGAAGTGGAGGCTGCAAGCCCGGGTGACATTGTGACTTCCTGGTCCCTAGATCTTCTGGGTGAGAATTCGCCCAACAACCTTAAGTAATTAATCTTCAATTAAACTACATTTATTAATCACTCCTGATTAATACTATTCAGTAATTAACTACCCTTAATTACTCATCAAATAAATTAATATATCCTTAATTAATTTTCCTTTAAATTAATCCCTCGAATAATTTCACAAAGTAATTATACTCAAATTACTTTCATTGTTAAATCATCCTCAGTCAATTGCATCCAGTCGATATCATTAATTGCTTCTCTAAGTGATATTACTTATCACATCATCAAATAATTATGTAAATTAATTAAGCTTAATTAATTAACTCAAATAATTCATATTAAACTGTATTAATTACAATAAGTGATTAATTCCTTAATTGCTTAATTATTTAATTTTCTATTCCATGTTATTTAATTTATTACTTCCTAATCAATTTTATTTTACCTTAATTAACTTAATTAACTATTCTTTAATCATTAATTAATAACCTTAATAAAACTTAATTATCCATTTATTAATTACTAATTTAATTAGTTATTAATTCTTAATTTAATTCCTTAATTAATTAACTGTTATTCATTTATTAATTTACTTAAGTAGTTAATTACACTTTATTTATTACTAAATCATCGGTTGATCCATCACTCATTAAAATTTAAAAGTAATTGTTATTTTCAAAAAATAATCAACTAATATTGGTCATTCAATTTAATTAACATTTAAAAGGAATCTTCTTTAACTTTGAAATCAATTTATTACTATTTACAAACTTATATGTTAATAAGTTTGATACGTAACTTAAGTTTATTACTTAATAAATAAATATTTAGAGTTTAAAAGCATTGTTAAGCATTAATTAATATAATCAAAACTTGTATAAAGTTTTAACTTACTGTTAAACTCTCATTTAGTTGCAGTGCTAAAACTGTGGAAGAATTATTCAATTATCTTTACTCAATTTTTTTTATAACAATGCAGTTCGAAAAGAATTTACCCGAGAACTTCTCCTGTTTCTCTCGAGAATCATACGCGTTTTCTCACTTGTTTGCACAAGTCGCCTTCCCCCTCTTATACTCTACTTCTTCTCCCTCTTTTCTTTCTACAGTAAAGTTTAAGTTTAAACATAGGTTATAAAAAAACTCAGCATCAAGAAATCTTGTGCAAACTCGGTCTAAACTCGAAGCTACCTTCTTACTTACTCGAGCACGACTCAAAACACACACACACCATGACACGGACACCAGCCCTTCTTCGCCGTACACGTGCACGGCACATCGCCCACGCTGCGGCGAACTGTATCTCCCTCGGCAAGTCATAAATCACCAGTACACTCAAAAACCAAATTTGCATCGCCATAAAATAAATCGAAACGAAATATAGCTTTTCGTTCGAATCCTGAAGCTCAACTCATCACCCAAAACCACTTTGCCACTGCCGCACATACCACCGGAAATGCCCAAAATCCATCCACACCACGACAACATGCTAAGCCATCATACTCCAAGAATTCGTGCAACTCGATCGCGTAGTGAGGTCGAACACCCTATGTTACAAACGTGAAAAAAAAACTGTACACAAGCCCTAATACGATCTCGTGCTCGAATTTTACACAATAGAAAAATTAAGTGACATTTTTTTCAGGACCACAGTAGTTAATACTACCCTCAAACCAAGTTTCAACATTTTAATCTAATTAGATTTTCTTAATTTGGAAAAAATGCATTTCTTGTTCACAAACGAACTGCTCTTAGGATTCAAAGCTAAAAAGCTTCATTTTTGTTTTAAAAATCATAAACTGCAGTGATACTTCAAGATATAAACTTGAACTAAAATTTTACAACAATCGAACTTTATCAATTTATCACATGGTTGCGTGTTAACAAAATTACAGTGTATATTTTCCAACAAATATGATTTGATCAGTTTTTAAATCTAGATTTAGGTTTACCATCTTGTTTTAGTTGCAAAAATTAAGCTTTACAATAATCTGATGAATATAAATTTGAGTTTGAAGAAAAACTTCAACCCTGTAACAAATAACAGAGAAGATCAAAGCAACACAGAGTTTTATTCAAACTATCTCATATGCAAACAATAATATCAATAAATCTTGAACTGTTTTTGATTAAACTTAAAGCTTTAAATTTGATGTTTACCCGCCAGAAAATATACTGTTGAATTCTTCAGAAAGCACTCTCCTTGTTTTAAAAACCTGTTGTTGAAATCTGTTTGTAAATTTTCCTGTTCTTTTGATTTTAAACATGAGCTTTGCTTGCTTTTTTTTTCTTTTTTCTTGTTTTCCTGGTTTACTTACGTTAGCTGAATGAACTAAATAAAAGATGAATACACATATATTTAGAAGATAACAGTTGTAATATGGGAAGGTAGTAACTGGTACTGTTATTTTCTTGTCTTTTTTTTATTTGACCAGATCTTTATTTACTGTAAAATGAAAGGATTTGCTACATATTTTGACTAGAAAAAATGTTGACTGAGATATTGGCATTTAATGCCTTGTTTCTTAATTGGTTTGCATACCTATAAAAATGTTTATTGTGTATAGATATTTATATAAGGGTATATACTTTGCAGTTAGGCTTGGCCTTGATATGAAGAGAATTCATAAATATTTGAAATGACCAATACTACGCGGAGTTGATAGAAATTAAATGTTTTGTTGCTTAATATGTTTACATAATTATGTTTAACTGAGAATATAGAGTTGGTGTGTAAAAGTACATTTGCAGGTAAGCTTGTAAATGTAGATACTTGTATCAAAACAATTTGTGTCAGGTTCATTTTTATACTTTTGCTTGCTTGTGCAAAAAAATTTGTTTCATTATTTCTAGCTTGAATATTTTATCCGATATTATGTTATACTATATTTTAAAATTTTCCATTTTTATGTTGCAAGCATACACTAACACTTAATTCTATTTTATTTTATTCCTATTTGTATTTTATATTTTAACTATCAATATCTAACTTAGATTCATAAGTTTACTTATTTATTTGTTTTTATATTTTTGATTTAGATTAATATTAATCTTTTATATTGAACATTATCATCTATTTATTTATATTTTATATTTTCCAAATGTTAACAAGATAAAGCATTTTAATTCAATCATACCAGATAGATTTTATTTTAAATATTTTTAAGAAATTTTCAAATCCATTTCTTTCAAAATACAAATCCATTATAAACAAATGGCAATTATTTCCAAAATCATATTCACTTTAATATGATCAGTTTACACTTTATTTAATTTGATTAAATATTTATTAAAATAACAGGGCCAAAATTCAGGGTCGTTACATTACTCACCCTTTAAAAGAATTTCGTCACCGAAATTTAAAACAAAGATAATTTAAAAGCTACTATACCAACCATTCACACATACATATCATTCATACATTAGCAAACAATCAAACAGTCTATCTAATAACCATCACTAGTTATCCGAACACAAATCCAGATAAACTTTCCTAAAACTATCCAGAGTTTCCCAGGAGCAATCACTGGGATCCTCGCTCCACTGCACTCGACAAGCTTCACTACTTTACTCCTGAGTTGCCTCTCGGTTTGGTCAATAATTCGAACTGGATTCTTGACTATAGTCAAACTCCGCTCAACTTCCAAATTTTCCTGAACTACCGGTTTTACAACTAATGATGGATCCTAAACAAATTTCCTAAATGAGATGCATGGGATACATTATGAATTCCAGACATCCGTTCTAGCAATTCAATTCTGTAAGATACAACACCAATCCAAGTTGAATTTTATGTTTATAAATCAAGGTCTCCGCCTCCCATTCACTTTAATTCACAATCTAATTTTTATTAATTCACCATCCAACTTTTATTTGACCAATTCCAATTTCATTTACATTCTTAATTTACTAATTTGTTTCAAATTAGTTTATTTCCACTCATAATTCAATATTTGATTTCATCACAAAAATCACTTCATTATAGTTCTTGAGTTCATTTCTAGTCTGTAATTCGGGTTTGGATTTCTATTTCATTTCCCTAGTACAAAATAATTTTATTTTGGCTTATAATTCCACTTTTTAAACTTTATGAGCGACAAATTCATTTATGCTCCACACTTACGTCCATTTACTCTTAATCACATTCATTTTCACTTTAAACTCCGGATCTTACCTGTATTAAGAAAGCATACTTTTTATTTCAGGCATTTAAATTCCTTTGTTAAGCCATCAGAGTTATTTATACAAATTTAATATTTATCTATTTCTATTCGAATAAAGATTTTATTTCCTTCAACTTAAATTATTGAAGCTTTTACTAAATAAACTCTCACTTTCCTCTAAGCTATGCTTCTATAAAGTTTAATTTTAGGTTAATTTACTTGTTTCAATTCATACTTATATTCATTTCCAATTTATTTGATACTCACCTAGATCAAATTCCATTTATTTTGGTAAGATTAATCCAAGGCCATATTTATTCCATCCATACTTGAATTGGAGTTTATTTGCAAATTCAAATTATCTCTATGTTAATTCCATTCCGCAACAACTTTATTCCGTATTTAATTTACTTATAATTCCAAGTTGAATTTGTATTAATAACTCGTACTTCATTTCCAATTCCATTATTACCTCACAATTCAACTTCTATTTTAACTAATTGAAATCTCATTAACCTATTCAATTAACCAATTTATTCCAAATTAGTTCACTTCCACTTCCAATTCTACATTTGATTTTATCTTCAAACACCATCTTATTATTTTATCTACGTTAAATTTTATTTTATAATTCAAGTTTGAATTTTTATTTCATTCTCCAAATACAAAACACTTTTATTTTGGCTTACTGTTTTACTTCTCGATATTTTCTTTTATAAGTCTCACATTCATATTTTTCACATTTTTACCCAATTTAAGCTTGAATATATTCACATTTAATTTTAAATCGAGTTTGAACACTCATCTATGGCCAAAAATATTCTTAATCAATGTGTTGCCAATTTCCTTTATAAGTTATCAGAATATATTTATTCCAATTCAGTTTCATTTCAACTTACTTTTATTTATTTAAGTAAGAAATCAATTTATTTAACATCATCTATAACTTAACTAAATTTTATTCCAATTCAACTTGTCTAACTTAGCTTCCGTTAAATTGAGCATCATACTATTCTCTTAAATCTACCAGTTCACTTGGATTTAATTAAACAAGAACTTAATTTCATTTAATATCATCCATATCTCAATTCATTTCATTTCAAACTTAGATTTGAATCCAATTATTAAGCTTAAGTTAATCTCAACCAAAATTTTATTTCTATTAAATTTCCCAATCCAATTCATTTACATTCTAAATTTGATGTACTTCATCATTTTATTTATATCATTTTTTTTCAGCATTAGTTAAATTCCAAAAAAATTAAATGTTCAATTTAATCTAAAATAAATCCTCATTTTTAATTTCACTTTTAATTTTAATTCCAAATTCAATCTCATACTTTCCTTGGTTATATAAGCCATTGTAAATCTTTATAATCTTATTTGTCTGTAACACTATCATCCAAACACATTAATTATATATAATAATTTGCATAAAATTATTATTTTTTTATATCAAAATATATTTTGGGTGAAACTATTTAATTTACCCACTTTTGAAAACAGTATTGTGTCGAATTGTTCCATTCAAGTGCTTAGAAACCCCTTCGGCATAGTTGTGCAGACTGCATTGACGAAGGTTCATATACCACTCAATAAATCAATCAACATAATATAAAACCATTTTATATTCCCTAACAAATACACGCTCATATCTATTATTACGCTCAAACTCATTCTATAGTACTACTGACTCTATCTCTAATGAGTAATCCCCGCCAGAGTCAAGGTTCTCACTTAACCTTTCAGCTTTGATACCACCTGTGATGACCCGCCCTTCTGCTCCCAGAAAGACGTATCATCAATAAGAAAGAAAAGGGTAGAAATAGAAAAGAAAAGAAAGAAAGAACAACCACATCAGAATCTCACAGCGGAAACGGAACAAAATAAAATATATCACATAACTATTACATAGTTTACATATATCAAAGTTTTACAATATCATACACATGACAATCATATATACATCTGTCACTACATACATCCCAAAATACAGCATACTCTAACTAACACATCGGAACTAGACAGATATCTACATACGTCTGGGCTCCTGCTCCAAGCTCCTCTAGAACTCAACAATCCCAGAAACTATCACTTGGCTACTCGTAAAAATTTGAGTTCCCAAGAGTTTATGAAAACACAAAATATAAACTCCGGGTCAGACATGGGTCTAGTATGAGCAAACGGTTTAAAATTGTTTAACTTTGAAAAACATTGGAAAAGAAAGGTATCACGTAAGACTCCCTACACATAAATACATGTAAGTTTTTACCTTACGCTAACCAAAACAATTCATAGGAAATTCATTGATATTATAATAGTGTCTTGGGTTTTCAAGTAAATAGAAAATAGCCGAAATTGTTACATTATTAATTTCCAGCTATTAGCCAAAAAGTGGGTAATACAATCAAATCCGAGGGCGCTTATTGGAAAATGTGTTCCATACAATGGCGTGGCACTGGGGTACCGCCTGTCACGGTACGGGGCCTAGACCACCGTACCGAGGATCACTCCCGACCCCCCACAACACAAGGCCAGAACCATTCCTTACTGAACAGTCCCAAACAAGATAACCCCGCAATTGGCACGGCCAACCGCTCACTAAGCCGAATAAAAAGGGACATCTAGACAGGGGAAAACCTTGTCCTGCTTGGGCATGACCCACCTAACCTTGTTGCACGTCCCCTGTTTTAGCCATTCTCGGTTGATGAGGCTTGAGGCTACGATTACCTTTAATCAGAACATATTCCTTAGAATGCTCATCGCCCACCTGACGATGCGCTGAAAGTATTCAATCCATACAAGTTCGTTCCGGGTTCGAACGAAACCGAAGGCATTATTTCGTTACACTCATTTTGGAAGCACCCTCAGAGTTAACGACGACAACCCTTGCACTCTAAATCTTCATCTTTACTTCAGATTCACGACCTATCGTTTATTTGGATCGATGTGGTTTTCGAATGTCCAAATATGGAAACCTGCTCCCGGTTTCATCGAAATCCAAAACGTATCTTTTAGGGCCAAGTTGTTTTAAAGTTTTAAAACGATTCAATTCTATTATCCATATACACACAGATAGATAATTCACAACATCACAATTGATAATCAACATTATCATCATAAACAAATAATCAATATTATCATCACAACAGATAATCCATATTATTTTCTTACTTCAAACAAAGCATACATTTCATATAGCATCATTTATCTCAAATGAGAGATTCCAAACCATTCAAGGTAAACAATAACATTCGTCCATATATAAGCAATCATATAATCTATAATTAATTTAAAATGAATTAAATTAATTACTTGCATCTCTAATTAATTTAAGGTAAATTAAATTAATTACTTCACTATCATAAATCTTGCTTATAAAACTAGTAACAATTTTCAATCAATTAATTTATCATCGTCCAATTATTCCACTTAATTAATCATCCTTGATTAATTAACTTTAATTTCATTCAAGTATTATCCTTTAATTTATTCCTACAAATAAATTATCTTAACTAAACATAGAAATTAACATTACATTTCTTCTTAATTACACTAATTAATTACTCTTTAATCTCTTATTATTAATTATATTTATAAATGATCACTAACTACATTTTAATTTAATTATTCTATATTAAATTAATTACCTTAAGTAATTAATCTTCAATTAAACTACATTTATTAATCACTCCTGATTAGTACTATTCAATAATTAACTACCCTTAATTACTCATCAAATAAATTAATTACTCCTTAATTAATTTTCCTTTAAATTAATCCCTCGATTAATTTCATAAAGTAATTATACTCTGTTAACGCTAAAATGTGAACGCTAACACCCCGGTGTGTAAAGTGTAGTTGTGAAAGCACCACCCGATAGATCGGGAAAGAATTACAAGCAAGTAATAGCAGAAAAGCAGTAAACAACAACGATTTTATAGTGGTTCGGCTTAAGGATATAGCCTACGTCCACTCTAAGTACTTTTATTAATAATCCCGTTACAAACTGATACAATTCTTCTCAAGTACAATACACTTCAAGTTACAAGTGATTTGGAACAAGTCTTAAGCTTCAATGTCGATTAAAGTTCTTAGATTCATGTTGAAGATGTGTGGTTTCTTCGTGAATTTCTTTGATGTATTCCTCTAATCTTGGAAGCTCTAAGTGTTGATGAAGTTCTCAATGCAGCAAGGTAACGGTGTGTGAAGAGAATGCACCAAAAGTCCTTTGAATGTTGGAGGTGGTTGCCTATTTATAGAGAGTTCTGGTCTGAAATTTCTGCCAAGTCCTAAGTCGTGGCCGATCTAAGTTAAGTCGTAGCCGACTTAATATGAGTCGTGGCCGGTCCATCTGGCCCCCTTCTGGCTTCACAGGAGTTCACTTGCACAAGTCCTAGGTCGCCTCCGAGTCAACACTACTCCTTCTCAGTAATATGGCATCGGGCTTATACTTAGTGGCTTTAGGTCGTGGACGAGTTAACTTGGTAAGTCGCAAGTCACGGTTCAACTGGTAAGTCCTGGATCGTGTACGAGTTAAGAGGCCACTGTGCCAAGTAGCTGCATTGAACTTACCTTCCTTTGCTTAGGTCGTGACCGACTTAACATTGGTCATAGGTCGGTAGCTATCTTGGGTCGGCGTTCCTTAAGTCTTAGGTTGGTATACATGCTAGAGCATTGGGTCGGCACCTCTCTTAAGTCGGTATCCCTTTTCGGCCTTAGGTCGGCATTCCTGTTAAGGCAGTTAGGTCGGCAACTAGTTAAGTCGGCAATCTCCCTAGACTGTTAAGTCGGTATCTATGTTGAGTCAGTAGCCTCATTGAAGTGTTAGGTCGGCAACCCTTTGAATCTTAGGTCGGCACCCCTGTTGAGCCTTAGGTCGGCACCCTTGTTGAGCCTTAGGTCGGCATCTCCTTGAGTCGCAGAGTCTAAACCGAGGCGGAGTTAACAATTGCCCCTCGAAGTATACGCCTACTGGTTAGGTCGTGTGCTTCGATAGTCCTTAACCCGTCCCCTCTTAGGTCGGTAGGTCGTACGCGACCCAACAGTTAGACCGCATCTGCCGCTTCAGTTCTCCCTACTGTAAGGTATAAAACATCCATCTTCTTCTTCCTTTTCCTTACTTACTACCTTGCTCAATTCTGCCATTAAAATTCTTCCGGGCTCAAAAAAGACGATTTAATTCCAATCAACTACTGAAAACATCTGCTATTCATTGCGTAAGCGATTTCATTCTTTTTTCGACCATAGATTACCATTGATTCGTGAATTCTGTTGCCTAAACTCGAATCGCCTCCCTATATGACACTCCATCACGAATCTGATCACGTTTATAGCTGATGGAGCCTAGGTTACTCAATCCGGCTTCAGATGATTGCTGATACAACGAAGGTGATTTATCACCTTAGGCTCGATGATCTCTGATGGCAGGGTATTGGATTTGTGACAACTTCGAACTGTTGTATTGGGTGATTCGATAGCACGAATGAAGGCTGTTGTTGATGGAATGGTGATCGGGTTAATGGGTAGATGGAGTGTGATGTTGGTTCGGGAGCGAGTCAGTGATTTTGGGTGGCTTATCCTTTAGCCGACCTGGCTCTTAGCAACCTTAAGTCGTGGCTGAGATAGTGCTTGAAGAACACTTGCCGATTTAAACTTTAAGGCCTGAATCGTGACCGAGTTAATACTTGGAAAAGTTCCTGTCTTTCGGACCGGAGCTTACATTCTTATCTCTCCCTTGCTACCTAGAGGACTGAGTTGCCAAATTAAAATGCTTAGATTCTGACCCGCTACCGACCTAGCCTTATCTCGCGAAAAACTTTTGAACCGTAGCCGACTTAATACTTGGGGAAATCTGCCGATTTAACCTTCTACTGATTTAACCTTGAACCGCAGCCAAGTTAACCCTTAAGTCGTGACCGAGCTAAGCCCTTAAACCGTGACCGAGTTGGCTCTTAAACCGCTGCCGAGTTAACACTTAAGCTTTGGGCATGCTGACTTGTTGAGAGCATAGATCCACTTTGAGTTTCTAACTTGAACTGCCAAACTATGTTGCCTGAATTTTGAACTGCCCCAACTTTAAATTTGCTTGAATCTCAGTGTATTATTTCACAGATCGCATTAACTTATAAGCTGCTAACCTGCTGAAAATAACAAACAAAGAAAACCAAGGCGAAAATACTGCCATCGACTGCCCATGTCAGATGACAGATTAGTCAAGACAAGACAAGCAACTTAATTATATTGCATGAAATGTTTGTGAATCAATCAGTTAAAGTTAAACATTAATGCAAAGTATCAATAATCTGAACTGATTTATCTGCATCAACATCTTACTTGCATACTTAGGCTTAAGACAATAGTTCCTGAATTTCATAACTAACAAATGCTTGCTAGTTTTTACTCCAGTTATATTTGTTCACCGCTTGATTGATTTTACACAACACTTCACACACTTTAGGAAACGTGCACCTTCATGTTTGAATACCCAGTTGTTTATGTAGAATGACTTCTCACCGAGAAGAAGAAGTGGTAACTCAAGAGGAAGAAACTTTTCCGATAGCTGTTCCCATAGAGAATCCTCCGGAGAGAACCCCGACTATTCTAACTTCGAGAGCGTTTGTCCAGCTGCGCACTCAATTTGGCTTTGCTGAAAGTGATGTTCTTCTCCCTGGGCCAAGTGATACTGCTGACAATCCTCCCTATGGCTTTGTTGCAGTCAATCGCCAAATGTGCTTAAGTGGGGGCGATTCCTCCTTTTAACGACTTCCTTCGAACTCTTCTCCTTCGGTTGACAATCTCTCCGTTTCAACTTCATCCCAATGGCTATGCCATCTTGACGGGGTTATGTGTTTTGTTTAGAAGAACCCTTGATCGCCTACCGAGTTTTGAAGAAATTCGTTATCTGTGCTCGTTTGCAAAGAGTAAAGATCATCCTTCCCTTATTATTGTGAGAAGTGCCAGAAACCGCAAGCTCATTTCCGATCTTACTGAAAGCGTTCATGGATTTTTGAACCAGTTTTTCTTTGCCCGCTGTCCCTCAGGCTTTTATGCCATCTGGAGAGTCGGAAGTAAGATTAGTGTTTCTATTTTCTCCGTTTTGAAACTTTTTCGAGATCCGAACTTTCAGTTGCTAATTTCATTCTTTGTTCCTTTCAGCACTTCCTCTCCCCTCTAGAGACCCAATTCACAAGCAAGTTTTTGAGAGGTTGAGTGCCGTGGCCATAGAAGAGAGGAGCATAAAATTTCTGTTGAGGGATGAATTTTTACATCAACATGGGCTTCTACACACTTCTCGCTCTATGCATGCTCATGAAGTTCCAACGGAAGTCCCCGATTCTCCGATAAAGACTCCTGAATCTTCGCTGGTGAAGTGCTCCACTTCTGTTGATGTTGCGGGGCCATCTGGTAAACTTGCCCCGGTTATCGAGGAAGAAGAGCCTCAGGGATCCTCTCACCATTCACAAGAATCTGGTGAAAAGGCTAAGAAATCCAGTCCTGTCAAGCAAAGCAGAGACGATACTTTCGAAGGATTGAGCGACCTCTTCGCTACTTCACAAGAGATCTTCAAAGATGACCCTACTACTGCCGGAATTTCTTCTTCAGTAGTTGAAGCTACTTCTATTTTGCAACAGCCGTCGTCGACTCAAGAGTTGACGTTAACTATTACACCCACAACCACTCCCCAAATAAAGAGTGGTTCGTAGATTAATGCGCGTAGTTTGCACAACACACATACTTAGAATTTCTCATCACTTCTATGCACTTATCTTCTTGCACTTTAAAGATTTCTAAAGCTTATTATTTTAATTCCAGATTCTCCTATGGGGCGCAGCGGCTCGTACTATGACGATTTCCAGCGCTACGGGAGGCGTAGCCAGTATGATTACGGGCGTTACCTTCCTTCTTACAGAGAGTCGGATGAAGAGAGGGCCATCAGGAAAGCCGACGAGAGACGAGCATACGAAGAACGTCGCCGAAGGGAACAAGAAAGACATGATCTTCCCCATAGAGATGAGGACACCCAAAAGAGAAAAGCTCATGATGAGAGAGGAAAAGAGTCACATAGACGATTCTTCTAGCAAGCGGGCTAAACTTACTGAAGAAACAACTCCTTCAGCTTCTGAACATGTCCCTGCTCAATCTCCTGCTCCCGCTCGCTCCGACATTCAAGCAATCATCAACCGGCCCGCATACCAAGTCGGGCAAGGTCCTCCCACTCTTCAAAGTCGATTTCCTCAGTGGTGCCTGAGAGGGGTTCGATTTGATCTCGACTTGGTTCCCCTCGACAAACCGGCTATGCTGCGAAATCTTGATGCTGTTAGGACCGATATCGAAAGAATGTCGAACTGGCAAAAACTCGTCGATGAACTTCAGAGGGTTAACCGAGCCAATCTCGAGGCCATGCTAACAATGGAGAATGATAAGGCTGAGTGGCAGAAGACTCTTGAACAGCATGACGCCGAAATGAGAAGTATTGCTTCCTACAATGAAAAGCTGGAAGCGAAAGTAGAAAAACTTAAGGAAGAATTAGCTACTTCATCTACTTTCCATTCACAAAAGGAGAGCATGCTTCAGCAACAAGTACGAGATGCGCATGCCAGTCAAAGAGCAGCCGAAGATAAACTTGCCCACAAGGAAAAGGTCATAGAAGAATATCGTGCTGAAACTGCACAACTGCGAGAACAGACCGGCTCTCAAAGCTTGGAGATAGAGTTGTTAAAAACTCGACTTGCTATGGCCGAAAAGGAGCGCGACGAGGCTGTTGCTGGTAAACTTGCGGCCGAAGAGGCTCATCAAGCAACCAAAGCTGACATTAGCTCCACATTATCCGATTTTTATCTGCACAGCATTTTGGGACGTGGCAGCCTTGCCTTTCTAGGCCCCAAGTATGAAATCACACTGGCTGAAGTTTGGGAGGCAGCACTTGATATGCTTGGTGGTAAAGGTGCTGGATATGCTGAGTCAGCCCTTGAAGAGCATTATCTTGATGATGAGGCCCGTGCCGCTCTTGCCAAGGGAAAGGAGCAGCTTGCCAGAGTGCGGGCCGGGATGGCGGAAGAGGAGCGTTCTGAAAAAGAAGTACCGCCTACAACCTCTGAATGTCCTCTAGTTTCTCCCGAGGTGGACATTACAGGCTCTAGTGCTCATTCGCCGCTTTCTACAAAAACCGGGGTAATTACCCCTACTGATGAAGAGGCTTTGGAGGACATTGGGGCTCAGAATTATGAGATTGAACTGACGAAGCCAATATCTTCAGGTAATTTCTACATTGGTCCGATTCAGGTGGATTGCCTGCTTATTCCTCAAAAATTTGATGAGCTTCTCGATTACCTCTTGAATCTCGATGAACCCATATCTCCCCTCTTTCGGGAAGACACTAACATTTTCAATTCTTCTTCTTCTGCAGTTGAAACAACAAGTGCCGTGCAGACTTCGCCTTCTCTGGTTATTCCTCCTCCATCTCTTCAGGTGACTCCTCCTTCTGCTTCACAACCTGGGTCACAAGAGGAGAAAATTGAGGCTCTTCATGGTTTGGATGACCCTGTTGCCTCGCAGGAGCAAAAAGATGAGGGACTTGAAGGAGGCGAGATCTCTCCTGAGCGGACTCCTTCTGACGACGTAGTTTTGTCCGCTCTCGTTACTCCGGGGAGTGAGTCTTCTTCGCAGAGAAGAAAGAAGCATGGGACATCGAAGAGGAGGGGGAAGAAAATTATCACCACTGAAGAGGAACCGGAAGTTGCGCCAGTTGCACCTCCCTCCCCTTCTTCCCTTATGCCTTCAGACCAACCTGGAAGACCCGAAAAGCTAACCACTCGGCCGGGTAAAGGGTCTAAAGGCGGCAAGAAGAAATGAAGAGTTGAGCTTTTTGATTCCTTTTTTGTGTAATGGTCGGATGTTGTGCAGGCACCGGCCCCTGCTTCTTGTTTTGAAACCTGTATCTGCAATATCTGCAATTGAATAAAATGATTCTTTATTTGTACATACTTCTGTTTGAATTTGAGAATGCATTTATTATTCATTTTTGCACAAGTTTATTTATATGATATTGCAGCGGGCTTATGGTATGTTGTTTGAGTATTACTTTACTGATGCAGCTATACTATTATACCATGTTGCCCCCATACCTTAAGCTTGCTGCAATATTTTATACTACGAGGGGACTTGCACTCTTATTTGCTAAAGAATAATTATTTTATTCTTTAAAGAAAATTTTTGTAGAGTACAACTCCCTTCGTATAAGTTTCTACGCTTTGTCGTTCGAAGAAATCACTTTTTTCTTTTGCTTATGTGCATATTTTTCCAAGTGAATTCCTCTATGTGGTAAAGCGGACCTCTGAAGGGTACTTTAACTCCTTTTTTTTTCTTTTTTTTTTCTTTTTTTTTTGACGATCATTTTCCATAGTAGGTAAATTATTTCTCCCTTTGAAAGTTAAAGTACGCTTTTGATGAGGATTTTTTTTTATACAAAGTTGTACTTCTGAGGAGGGATTTTTCACGTTTCAACACTTGGAAGTTTTATTTCGATCTCGGTGAAACGTGTACCTCCAAAGAGTTGTGCCTTAGAAATCCTTTTCACGTTTCAACACTTGGAAGTTTTATTTCAATCTTGGTGAAACGTGGGTTTCCGAAGAGGTCTTTCTTTTTAATTGTGTCCCCGGGAGGGGGTTGTACCTCTGAGGAGGGATTTCTCACGTTTCAACACTTGGAAGTTTTATTTCAATCTTGGTGAAACGTGTATTTCCGAAGAGGGGCTGTTACACTTCAACTCCTGGTGAAATGTGCCCCCGAAGAGGTCTTTATTTTGTTTGCATTTCAACTCTGGTGAAGCGTAATTCCGAAGAGCGGCTGTTACACTTCAACTCCTGGTGAAATGTGCCCCAGAGATGGTTTACATTGCCTGGAAGTTACTCTCTCATGGTTGGTGGGTCATGACTCCTCCAATCTTTTTTGTTGAGTAGAGAACTTTCTTTTTTGCGGCATATGTCCCATTTGAGGTCTTTGTCCTCCGAAGAGTTGTGCCTCCGAAGAGGAGCATTTTGCCTCCGAAGAGGGCTTTGGTCTCTGAGGAGAAGCATTCGGTCTCCGTAGAGAAGCATTTTGTCTCCGTAGAGGGCTTTGATCTCTGAGGAGAAGCATTCGGTCTCCGTAGAGAAGCATTTTGCCTTCGTAGAGGGCTTTGATCTCTGAGGAGAAGCATTCGGTCTCCGTAGAGAAGCATTTTGCTTCCGAAGAGGGCTTTGGTCTCTGAGGAGAAGCATTCGGTCTCCGTAGAGAAGCATTTTGCCTCCGAAGAGGGCTTTGGTCTCTGAGGAGAAGCATTCGGTCTCCGTAGAGAAGCATTTCGCCTCCGAAGAGGGCTTTGGTCTCTGAGGAGAAGCATTCGGTCTCCGTAGAAAAGCATTTCGCCTCCGAAGAGGGCTTTGGTCTCTGAGGAGAAGCATTCGGTCTCCGTAGAGAAGCTTTTCGCCTCCGAAGAGGGCTTTGGTCTCTGAGGAGAAGCATTCGGTCTCCGTAGAGAAGCATTTTGCCTCCGAAGAGGGCTTTGGCCTCCGAGGAGAAGCATTCGGTCTCCGTAGAGAAGCATTTCGCCTCCGAAGAGGGCTTTGGTCTCTGAGGAGAAGCATTCGGTCTCCGTTGAGAAGCTTTTCGCCTCCGAAGAGGGCTTTTCATATTTCATCTCACAGGAGTATGTTGACCGGTTGTGGTGAAATGCGCGCCCCTAAGTAGGGTTATTGTCAGGAAGTTTGGAGTTTCCTCTGAGGAGTTATGCCTTCAAAGAAGGCTTGTGCTTCTGAAATATTCTTTTTGCTGGCTGACGCTTGCTCTCGCATGTCTCTTTGCCGTTGATTCATGTTGACAATCCCCATTGCTTCGCAAGTGTCACCACTTTCAGCTACCAGGCCTCTCCCTTACCCAAAGGAGTATATTTTATAGTTAAGCGAATTGGTGGTGGCAGATTTAGGTTCTTTAACTTGCTGTTTGCTTGTTCAAACATTTGTAGTTAACTATATATGATCTGCTTCTATCCACCTTGCTTACTTTCGTTTGAAGTTCTCCTTTTGTAGGATTTGAATATGGGAATTTTCAATGGCCCAGTGCTTGATTGCCGGATGATGTTGCGGATCGCTTGGTCTCGTGACTGGTAAGCTTTGTTTTTATGGCCTGCATTATTAAATCGTTTTTTTTTAGTAACACGATTAACGTATTTCATATGCCGAAATAAAACAAAGCAGTTTATAATAGTAGGGAACATAAGAATTATAGTGTTTTAACCGAAACTGGGCCTATATCCACTTTATAGCTTTTGTTATTCGCCTGCCTTGCAATTGCCCTTAACAAGAGAATCATATATTTGTAAATTCTTTGCAATATCTTGGCAAAGTTTTCATGTAAAATATGGATGTAGATGGTTGCTGTTCCAAGTTCTTGGAATTGGTTTTCTTTTGACAGTTGCGAATTTGATTGATTATATTAGCAACTCCTTAGTGCCGTCTTTAAGTGTGCATCATCTCCTTCTGTTGGCGGGTGGTTTTAACTGAAGAAACATACTCTAGCCAAATCTTATTTGTTTGCTTAGAGTACTTCTTATTCAGGATTTGACCCTGGAATTCTGTTGTTTAAGGCTTGCTTTTGAATGCTACCAAGGGTTGCTTGATATTGCAATGAATCAGCTTGGTATTGATTGCCTGCAAATTTAGATCGATAATCTTAGTGATATTCTCCGAATATTTCACATATCGAAATAAAATAAGCGACTCGTAATAATAGGGAAAGCAAGACTTATAGTTTTTATTATTTATTGGCATTGTTTTTACTACAGATTTTGAAACAAGAATCATTGGATCAGCATTCTTTTACAAATTTGAAACAAAATGTTCAAGTAAGGTATGGAAGCAATTGCTGCCCCAGGCTTTAGGAATTGAATTTTTTGGCATAAGAGGACTGGATGGCAACATCTTTCAGAATCGAAACTTCCGTTTCCTTTCTGAAGCCATGGTTTCTGTTAGAATTTTGTTGAACAATGGTTGAAGTTTGCCCCTGAGTTCAATTCTCAGTGAAAGCACCAAAAATGTTAACGCTAAAATGTGAACGCTAACACCCCGGTGTGTAAAGTGTAGTTGTGAAAGCACCACCCGATAGATCGGGAAAGAATTACAAGCAAGTAATAGCAGAAAAGCAGTAAACAACAACGATTTTATAGTGGTTCGGCTTAAGGATATAGCCTACGTCCACTCTAAGTACTTTTATTAATAATCCCGTTACAAACTGATACAATTCTTCTCAAGTACAATACACTTCAAGTTACAAGTGATTTGGAACAAGTCTTAAGCTTCAATGTCGATTAAAGTTCTTAGATTCATGTTGAAGATGTGTGGTTTCTTCGTGAATTTCTTTGATGTATTCCTCTAATCTTGGAAGCTCTAAGTGTTGATGAAGTTCTCAATGCAGCAAGGTAACGGTGTGTGAAGAGAATGCACCAAAAGTCCTTTGAATGTTGGAGGTGGTTGCCTATTTATAGAGAGTTCTGGTCTGAAATTTCTGCCAAGTCCTAAGTCGTGGCCGATCTAAGTTAAGTCGTAGCCGACTTAATATGAGTCGTGGCCGGTCCATCTGGCCCCCTTCTGGCTTCACAGGAGTTCACTTGCACAAGTCCTAGGTCGCCTCCGAGTCAACACTACTCCTTCTCAGTAATATGGCATCGGGCTTATACTTAGTGGCTTTAGGTCGTGGACGAGTTAACTTGGTAAGTCGCAAGTCACGGTTCAACTGGTAAGTCCTGGATCGTGTACGAGTTAAGAGGCCACTGTGCCAAGTAGCTGCATTGAACTTACCTTCCTTTGCTTAGGTCGTGACCGACTTAACATTGGTCATAGGTCGGTAGCTATCTTGGGTCGGCGTTCCTTAAGTCTTAGGTTGGTATACATGCTAGAGCATTGGGTCGGCACCTCTCTTAAGTCGGTATCCCTTTTCGGCCTTAGGTCGGCATTCCTGTTAAGGCAGTTAGGTCGGCAACCAGTTAAGTCGGCAATCTCCCTAGACTGTTAAGTCGGTATCTATGTTGAGTCAGTAGCCTCATTGAAGTGTTAGGTCGGCAACCCTTTGAATCTTAGGTCGGCACCCCTGTTGAGCCTTAGGTCGGCACCCTTGTTGAGCCTTAGGTCGGCATCTCCTTGAGTCGCAGAGTCTAAACCGAGGCGGAGTTAACATACTCAAATTACTTTCATTATTAAATCATCCTCAGTCAATTGCATCCAGTCGTTATCATTAATTACTTCTCTAAGTGATTTTATTATCACATCATCAAATAATTATATAAATTAATTAAACTTAATTAATTAACTCAAATAATTCATATTAAACTTTATTAATTACAATAAGTGATTATTTCCTTAATTACTTAATTATTTAATTTTCTATTCTATGTTATTTAATTTATTACTTCCTCATCAATTTTATTTTACCTTAATTAACTTAAATAACTATTCTTTAATAATTAATTAATAACCTTAATAAAACTTAATTATCCATTTATTAATTACTAATTACTTAGTTAATTAGTTATTAGTTCTTAATTTAATTCCTTAATTAATTAACGGTTATTCTTTTATTAATTTACTTAAGTAGTTAATTACACTTTATTTATTACTAAATCATCATTTGATCCATCACTCATTACAACTAAAAAGTAATTGTTATTTTCAGAACATAATCAATTAATATTGGTCATTCAACTTAATTAACATTTAAAAGGAATCTTCTTTACCTTTGAAATCAATTTATTACTATTTAGGAACTTATATGTTAATAAGTTTGATACGTAACTTAAGTCTATTACTTAATAAATAAATAATTTAGAGTTTAAAATCATTGTTAAGCATTAATTAATACAATCAAAACTTGTATAAAGTTTTAACTTACTGTTAAACTCTCATTTAGTTACAGTGCTAAAACTGTGGAAGAATTATTCAGTTATCTTCACTTAATTTTTTTATAACATTGCAGTTCGAAAAGAATTTACCCGAGAACTTCTCCTGTTTCTCTCGAGAATCACACGCGTTTTCTCACTTGTTTGCCCGAGTCGCCTTCCCCCTCTCATACTCTACTTCTTCTCCCTCTTTTCATTCTACAACAAAGTTTAAGTTTAAACATAGGTTATAAAAAAACTCAGCATCAGGAAATCTCATGCAAACTCGGTCTAAACTCGAAGCTACCCTCTTACTTACTCGAGCACGACTCAAAACACACACACACCACGACATGGACACCAGCCCTTCTTCGCCGTACATGTGCACGACACCTCGCCCACACTACGGCGAACTGCACCTCCCTCGGCAAGTCATAAATCACCAGCACACTAAAAAACCAAATTTGCATCGCCATAAAATAAATCAAAACGAAATATAGCTTTTCGTTCGAGCCATGAAGCTCAACCCATCACCCAAAACCACTTTGTCATGCCGCAAATACCACCCAAAACGCCTAAAATCCATCCACACCACGACACATGCTAAGCCATCATTCTCCAAGAATTCATGCAACTCGATCGCTTAGTGAGGTCGAACACTCTATGTTACAGACGTGAAAAAAAATTGTACACAAGCCCTAATACGATCTCGTGCTCGAATTTTACACAATAGAAAAATTAATTGACATTTTTCTCAGGATCATAGTAGTTATTACTACCCTCAAACCAAGTTTCAATATTTTAATCTAATCAGATTTTCTGAATTTGGAAAAAATGCTTTTCTTGTTGACAAACAAACTGCTCTTAGGATTCAAAGCTAAAAAGCTTCATTTTTGTTTTAAAAATCATAAATTGCAGTTATACTTCAAGATATAAATTTGAACTAAAATTTTACAATAATCGAACTTTATCAATTTATCACCCGGTTGCCTGTAAACAAAATTACAGTGTATATTTTCTAACAAATATGATTTGATCTGTTTTTAAATCTAGATTTAGGTTTACCATCTTGTTTTAGATGAAAAAATTAAGCTTTACAATAAGATGATGAATATAAATTTGAGTTTGAAGAAAAACTTGAACCCTATAACAAATAACAGAGAAGATCAAAGCAACATAGTGTTTTATTCAAACTATCACATATGCAAACAATAATATCAATAAATCTTGAACTGTCTTTAATTAAACTTAAAGCTTTAAATTTGATGTCTACTCCCCAGAAAATATACTATTGAACAGAAAGCACACTCCTTGTTTTAAAAACCTGCTGTTGAAATCTATTTGTAAATTTTCCTGTTCTTTTGATTTTAATCATGTGCTTTGCTTGCTTTTTTTTTCTTTTTTCCTATTTTCCTGGTTTACTTATGTTAGCTAAATGTACTAAATAAAAGATGAATACACATATATATATAGAAGATTACAGTTGTAATATGGGAAGGTAGTAACTGGTACTATTATTTTCTTGTCTTTGTTTTATTTGACCAGATCTTTATTTACCGTAAAATGAAAGGATTTGCTAAATATTTTGACTAGAAGAAATATTGGCTGAGAGATTGGCATTTAATGCCTTGTTTCTTAATTGGTTTGCATACTTATAAAAATGTTTATTGTGTATAGATATTTATATAAGGGTATATACTTTGCAGGTAGGCTTGGTCTTGATATGAACAGATTTCATAAATATTTGAAATGACCAATACTAGGCTGAGATGATAGAAATTAAATGTTTTGCTGCTTAATATGTTTACATAATTATGTTTAACTAAGAATATAGATTTGTTATGTAAAAGTACATTTGGAGGTAAGCTTGTAACTGAAGATACTTGTATCAAAACAATTTGTGTCAGGTTCATTTTTATAATTTTGACATGCTTGTGAAAATAATTTAGTTTCAATATTTTTAGCTTGAATAGTTTATTTGATATTATGTTATACTATATTTTAAAATTTTCCAGTTTTATGTTGCAAGCATACACTAACACTTAATTCTATTTTTGTTTTTTTTGTATTTTTATTCCTATTTGTATTTTATATTTTAACTATCAATATCTAACTTAGATTCATAAATTTACTTATTTATTTGTTTTTATATTTTTGACTTACATTAATATTAATCTTTTATATTGAACATTATCATCTATTTATTTTATATTTTATATTTTCCAAATGTTAACAAGATAAACTATTTTAATTCAATCATACCAGATAGATTTTATTTTAAATATTTTAAAGAAATTTTCAAATCCATTTCTTTTAAAATATAAATCCATTATAAACAAATGGAAATTGTTTCCAAAATCATATTCACTTTAATATGATCAATTTACACTTTAATTAATTTGATTAAATATTTATTAAAATAACAGGGCCAAAATCCAGGGTCGTTACACTCTCCGTACAAAGGAGTCTCTGCCGAAATTTTCCATAAATTTTGGACTTAGAGAATTTTGAAAAAGTTTTTTTCAAAAATTATTTACTTGAATAAAAAAAGATTTAATGGTTATAAATTAGTATATTTTATCTAAATTAATTAATTTTGTAAATTTATTTTACTATATATTTAATATTTTAAGTAAGATATGTTGACTTCTTAATTCTTCTTTTTTTCTCACTTTTTCCTTTTCAGGGACGAAAAGTTTTGAGTGGGGGAGAGTGTAACGACCCGAAAATTTCGATAATTAAATTTGTTGAATTATAAGAATTTTGTAATTAAATTTTGAAAAGGAGAAATTTTTTATAATTTGTATTTAAATAAATGTTAAGAATGAAATATAGCTGTAATGACCCGTAAATTTAGTCAATTAAATTTTTCATATTAATAAGATTTTGGAATTAAATTTATAAATAAATAAAAACTTATAATGAAGTAAATGTTAAGAATTAACCTATGAAATATTATATTGATTAATACAGACTTAATTAAAAAGGTTGAATTGAGTCAATCCTATTTATTGGAAACTAATTTATTGGTATGCAAATTTATAATAAATGAGTTATTGCAAGAAATTGAAATTTGATACTATAGTGAATTGGAATTAAGATAAAAATGGGAATATTGAAGTATGTAAGGTCAAATTGATTGCATTTAATAAATTGGGGAGTAAAATTCATTAAAGGTAATTAATTATTATGTTAACGTAAATTGAGATAATATTTGAAATTTATGTTAATTCCATTCATAATTGCAAACAATTATTATAAGTTGCATGTTGAAATTGTTGATTGAATTAGAATTGTGATTAAAATTTTATGAACAAATAAAAGTTTACAATAACGGGAATTCAAGTAAAACAAGTGCAATTATTGAACTAAATGAAATAGTATTGCTCAATAGTAACTGAACGTAAATTAAGGCAATAAGGTTAGAACAAGTTGATAAATAATAAATGTAGTGTTATCCTAATTAATTTAAATATTTGAGAAGTTCTAATCGATTGAAAGTGGTGGATTTGGATAATACATTTGAAATTTTATCCATTGATACAATAATACGTAATAAATAGAAAAGTTAATATAATCAATGTTTGATCATTAATCATAATGTTTGTCGTTGTGGATAAACATTACTTTAAAAATTGTTAAAATAATAACGGAATTGTGAATGTAAATTTAATAAAAACATGAATTTATCTATAAGGTAAATAATTGGTAAAAAGGCTTGGACTAAGGAAATTTTATTAATTTGTTTTAAAGCCTTAATTAATATGGGTCATAGATGAGATTTCACATTTTGAAATATAGCCATTTAAACAAATCTAAGATGAATATAGAAATATTGGGTAATAAATTTAATATAAGAAAACTAATGCAAATATTGAATTAATCAGTGAAGAAATAATAATAAATAGTAATTAAATCAATTTGTAAGTTGGGAATAATTTAGATATTATGCTTAGCTGCTAATTGAATCAAGGAAAAAAGTATACATATTGAACTGATTAGTGAATTAGTGTAATATTTATGAAATAGGATGAGAACACTGTATGTAATCAATTTCAACACTTGTCTGTTAGTGATTACTTATAAGTGTAATGTAATGACCCGATATTTTCAACCATTCGCATCCATTAAAAGTGTATAGGTAGACACTCATGCCGAAATTGAATTGCTCAAAATACCGCGTTGTAATTGAAAATTTGGCAAATCTCAGAATATACAGTAAATAAAATCACAGATCACAGACACAGAGTAATGATAATGCAGCGGAAGTAAAAGAGGAGATAGTAGTTCATGAAGCTACTATATAAAATATGAGATACATCAGAGTTAAATAAGATACAACAGAAGAGTAACAGGATACATCAGGTACAAATCAGATACATCACTGAACCACAGGATACTGAAACAAAATAGATGGCTGGATCTTCAAGGAAAGCTCCAACGCCGAAGGTGAATCTTGAATGCTAACTCAATCAATCTGACTCGAGCGTAAAACAAAACACAAAACACTCGAGTCAGGACATAAATACTTATAAACTGTAAATCAACTCAAGTGAACAGTAACAAAATGCATAAGTAACTTAAAGGATGCTTGGGACCGCCCATCCTCTAAGAATGCGTTAAACTATTTACTACGTAGTAATATACGCTATATATGGTAGTGTCTAATCAGTAAAGTATAATCATATAGAAAATAGCGTCAAGGGGATGGTGAACCTTAACGCGGTCGGATCTTTAAAACCAAAATCGTAGTGGGCTCGATATAAGGATATGACACGGCACGCGAGGCAATGCCAGGGTGGATTCACTGTTTCCACTCCTGGACCGGTGGTGACGGCAAGCCAGCAGCTTCCGCCCATCTCGAACAATACCCCCGAATCAAAGTGGCGCCACCGAAACGAATCACAACAATAATAGAATGGTTTCCGATGGAGCATGCTCGATGAAAGGGTGCAACCCTTTGTGTAGCCCGGTATAGCTCCTGTTTTAGTCATATATGCCAACTCACGGGAGATGGGTCCACGTAATATACCTCGAGAACGTCGCCACCATCCTACTTCATTCTGGAATCTCCACCGCGTACACAGTTGTTAAAGTGGTTTTCGGTATTGGCCGGCTATAAGACAATATTCGATCCCGGTCTCTTTAACAACCAGTCGTTATTATAACCCGTAGTTATAACTTTAAAACAATATTTTATACTTCAAAATAAAATATCCTTTTCAATCAAAATCTTTATCAAAATAAAGATTAAATCATTTCCAAAACCATTTCGATATATCATCGTAAAATATCATTCAATCCAAATATTTATCAAAATATATATCAAGTCATTTCTAACCATTTCAATATATTAAATTTTCATACCCTTTCAACACTACCTTTCAAATCATTGTAATATATCAAAATATCATAACCTTTCAAAGCTTCATTTTCAAATCATTTTAATATATCAAAATATCGTATCTTTTCAAAACTTCATTTTCAAATCATTTGAATATATCAAAATATCGTATCTTTTCAAATCATTATTCATCTTATTCAATCTAAAATACCATTTCAATTCATATTTTAAAACAGTTTATATTCCAAAAATTCTTTTTTTTTCATTTCAATGAAGTTATTATGCTTAATAATTAAATTATTAAAGTTCCGAAAATTTCAACTTCCAAAGTTCATTTATTCACTTAAGTTTATCAAAACGGCGAAAATTCACTTTTCGCATCATTTAGAAAACTCTACGGAAAGTTACATTCAAAACAGTTCAATTTAAACAAAGACAACGTTTAAAAATGTTGTAATAGGAGTTTTCTTAAATTTCAAATAAACTTGGTTAAATTCAAAAATCATAGTACTTACAACAATTTCGATAATAGTTTTTTTTCAATAGCTTTTTTTTTAGTTCATTATCATCAACTACAGTATTTACAATTGTTGTAATATCATTTACATTGTAATTAATATCATTTCAAAAATGCAGTCAATTAACTTCAAATATTCAATAAAATTTCTCAACCAGTTATATTTTTATTAAAACATTTTTAACTTATAAAGTCATACATTTTCACATTTATAACATCATTTAATTTTTCTCAAGTTCATGATTTTACGGGGTTAAATTTCCATTCAAAAATCAAGATTTAATAATAATCCACTTATTAAAATGCAATGTTCAATTTTAAAATCCATTACATTAAATTTCAACTTAACACTTAAGTTCAAATTCTCAAATATAACTTATTTTTATTTTTATTTTCTTAACTAAAAGTTCACTTTACGTCAATTTCATAAATTTCCAATTCTAGTTATATTTCAAAGTTTCAACTTAAAATATTTATTCATTTCACATTTCAACTTTATTAAAAAATCGTAAATATGATAAAAATCATTTTAAATTCACTTAAATTCAAATTATCATAAATTTATCATAATTTCATACTCAATTAAATTTCCAATTAAAATTAAATCAAAATTTCAAAATAACTTACGTTCAAAATTTCTAACTTTTTCATTAATTCATTTCACTTACAATTATTCAGAAAATCAATAATATTTTACAAAATTTAATTTTTATTAAATTTCAAATCAAAATATTATAATAATTAAATTTCTAAAATATTTAAAAAAAATTAGAAAAGCATATTTTAACTACGAGCCTGTATAAAATTTTGTACGCTAGGTAAAGTGATACGGGTAATATATCATTTCAACCCGTAATTTACAAAGAAATCCGGGTTTTATCATTTCAAACCCGCAATCCCAAGTTAAAATAAATTAAATAAAATAAATCAGGCCTATCATTTCAGCCCATAACATTTTTTTTCTAACAGGGAACTTGCAGTGTGATCATATACAGAAATAATATAAACAAGGTCAATATCACAATATACAGTCATATATCAGATGTCAGGTGAAAATTAACAGTTTTAACATGGTAATAATATGGTAATAACATGACATAGCATATCATATGATCATCATTAACTTGCATAAACATTTTTTTATTACTAAACACTTGTCATCAACTCACTTTTCATAAATATAAATGTCAGAGTGAGAAAGACTCACTTTTCCAAGCTGAAGACCAAAACAACAAACACAAGTGCGATTCCAAAAGCATGAAAAGCATGATATAGCATGACTTTTGATTTGAATGAATGGAGAGCCTTGATGATGCAGTGCAAACAGAAGAAATGCAAGTATTAGGTCGCTCACGACCTAAAAAGGAAGAGATAGGTCGCTCAAGACCTAACAATGATACAGCGCGACCTAACGAATTGAGATTGAGTTGTCTCCGACTTAAGAAAGCATGGTCACGACCTAACAACGGAGTTTTGGGTCGTCTCCGACCTAAGAAAACACAGGAAGAAGCATTCCGACCTAACAAGCTCCGACCTAGTGATATTGAACGTCCTAATGATATTGAACGACCTAGTGATATTGAACGACCTAGTGATATTGAACGAGATAAATATGCCGAGTTACGAGCTAGTGATGTTGAACGAGATAACTTCGCCGAGTTCCGATCTAAGCAAGCTGAACTGCCTTCTATTTTAGGTCGTAGGGGATTGGGTAGTGTTGTATTTTAGGTCGTTACCGACCTATGGGTTGTGTTGTGTGTTAAGTCGTGAATCGTTGAGTCGTTGTATGTTAAGTCGGTAACGAGTTAAGTCGTGTACATATGTTGTGTGTTGTATTGCTTAACTCGGTCATGAATGGGAAGTGTTAGGTCGCGTACGACCTATGGTGAGTCGGTCGTGTTTAATCGCGTGAATTGTTTAGGTCGTTGAGTGCTGTGTTGTATACAGGAGAGTATGTTGTGTTGATAGGTCGCTGCCGACCTAGGTGTTGTTAAAATGTGTTGAGTCGCTGATGTTAGGTCGCTGCCGACCTAAGTTAGGTCGTAAGTCGTGGCCGACCTAAGAGTCAGGTGATGATTTGTTGCGTTGCGTTGTAAAAGCTATAAATAGAGTGTGTGTTGTAATTTTTGGGTTGTTGATTTTTGAATAAAATTCTCTTTTGTTAGCTTTGTGCTTCCATACCAATTGGTAGTTGAGTGTAATCTCCTATCTCCTCTTTCGGTTAATCGAGTGCGCTCGATTCAACGATCGTAGAAGCCGATTCAGGGTATCTAGTGCGCTAGATCAACGTGCGAAGAATCGTAGATCTTTAAACACGGTATAGTGCGCTATCAACGTGTTTGAGATAGCTAGAGTTCGGTATCTTTGGATCAACGAACTTGGGCATTTTGGTATCTTCAACTCACCGATTGTTACATTTCACCGATTGAAGTTTATTTCGATTAATCCGCTGCGTCAGTTTTTTGGTATCAGAGCCATACTTAGCCAATCATAGCTAAGTTGATTCTTGGAGCCAAGTTTTTGAAGTTTGAAGTTGTTCATTGTGTTCATATTGAAGTTGCATCAAGTTTGGAGTGTTTGATCCATTTCATTTTGGATCGAGGAGTTGGAAATTGTTTGGATCTATCTTGGGTTTTGCGCGCCAAGGTTTGAAGAGTTTGAATTTGGAGTCGTATAAAGCATAGCGAGACATTGTTGAGCCGTGATTTGTTGTTTTGTTCGAATTGTTGAAGTTTGTGAAGTTTTTCAATCATGCCACCAAGGAGAGCTAATCGTCATCAAAACGTTGAAGCTTTGTATCGTAGAGAAGAAGCCGAGCTTATGGAACAACGTATTAATGAAAAATTTGATGAAGGCATTGGAAAATTGGAGAAATTGATGAATGATTTGAATCAAAGGAGGAGATCACCAAACTCGAACCATGGTGGAAACCGAGTTTCGCCATCGGTTACGGAAGCGAGGAGGGTATCGCCACATTCTTGTAGAGATAGAAGAGAAACGTCAATTTCATCACGAAGAGATCATCATGACTATGCACATGAAGAGAGAAGAAATCAACATGAATTTGACAATGAAGCATATAGAGATGAAGAGAGACATAGTCAAAGAAGCATGCATGAACGGAGGGATGATAATGGTCGAGATCGATGTAGGCGTACTTTTGATTTTTACGAAGAGGGTGATAAAGCTAGTATTCATTATCGAGATCGAGACCAAGTTCGAAATTCGTATCGGGATGTTGAAGATGATCGTCGATGGGAATCGGGTATGAAGATGGAAATTCCAGAATTTAAAGGAGGAATGGTAGCAGAAGAATTTCTCGATTGGATTTCTAATGTTGAAGAGATCTTTGATTTCAAAGAGGTTCCTGAACATAGGAGAGTGAAGTTGGTTGCTACTAGGTTGAGGGGGAGAGCTTTGGCATGGTGGCAACAAACTAAACTTACTAGGGAGAGAATGGGGAAGTCAAAGATAGAATCATGGGAAAAGATGAAAAAGTTGATGAGATCTACTTTCTTACCTTACAACTACCAATCACTTATGTACCAGAGGTTGCAGAATCTGAGGCAAGGAACAAAGTCTGTTAGTGATTATGCTGATGAATTTTACCAACTCATTGCCAGGAATGATATTATGGAGACGGAAGAACAGCTAACTACTAGATTCATTGGGGGATTGAGAATGCAGATCCAGGATATGGTTAATATGTTCGATCCTAGATCCGTTGCAGAGGCACATCAGAAAGCGTTAGCTTGGGAGAAGCAGGGAAGGCGTGGACGTGGTGTGTTTACTAATTCCAATAATCAAACAAGGGGTGTTGGTGGAAGTTCTAATGTTCCTAAACCTGTCAGTAAACCAGTGGTGAAGGAGGCTGAGAAGGCGAAAGTTAGCAGTGTTTTCAAGTGTTATAATTGTCAGGAGTTGGGTCACAAAAGCAATGAATGTCCGAAACCGAAGAAGAGAACCATGGTTGCAGAAGTTGAGGAGGATGATGGTGAGGAGGCAGAATGTTCAAATACACCTTATGTTGAGGGGGAAGAAGAATTGTTTGGAGATGAAGGTTGTAATCTTATGATGAGGAGAAGTTGTTTAACACCAAAGCAAGAGGAGGATTGTAGTTGGTTGAGAAGCAATATTTTTCAGTCGACATGCACTATTTTGGGAAAAGTTTGCAAGTTCGTTATTGATGCTGGGAGTTGTGATAATATTATTTCTACAGAAGCAGTGAGGAAGTTGAACTTGAAGACTGAGAAGCATCCTAAACCGTACAAGCTAGCATGGTTAAGGAAGGGTGGTGAAGTGAAAGTGTGTCGAAGGGCCTGTGTTAATTTTTCTATTGGGAAGAAGTATAAAGATGAAATTTGGTGTGATGTTGTAGACATGGACGTGTGTCATCTGTTGTTGGGCAGACCGTGGCAGTTTGATAGAGCAGTTCAACATGATGGTCGTGCCAATAGCTACAGTTTCATGTTCGAGGGTACTAAAATCACTTTAGTTCCTAAGAAGCAACAGCAGAAGGAGAGCAAGCTGGAAGAGATTGAGGAATTGAAAACTCTGTTGACTTTGAAGGAGTTTGTCAAGGAAGTTGAGGAAGAGACTGAAGTATTTTTGTTGATTGGGAGAGAGAGTAGTGAAGAAGTTGAAATACCAGAAGCAGCAAAGCCAATTTTGAAAGAATTTGAAGATGTCTTTCCAGAGGAGTTACCTAAGGAGTTACCACCACTTAGAGACATTCAACATCAAATTGATCTTGTTCCGGGAGCAATGTTACCACATCGACCACATTACTGAATGAGTCCGAAGGAACATGAGGAGTTACGAAGGCAGGTGGAAGAGTTGTTGGAACAGGGACGTGTTCAGGAAAGCTTGAGTCCTTGTGCCGTGCCAGCATTATTAGTACCAAAGAAGGATGGAACATGGAGGATGTGCACAGATAGTAGAGCTTTGAATAAGATCACTGTCCGATGTAGATTTCCTATGCCGAGGTTGGATGATTTGTTGGATCAGTTGAGTGGGGCAACTATATTTTCGAAGATTGATTTGAAGAGTGGTTATCATCAAATTCGAATCAGACCTGGAGATGAATGGAAGACGGCTTTCAAGACAAGAGAGGGGTTATACGAATGGTTGGTTATGCCATTTGGTTTGTCAAATGCACCTAGTACATTCATGCGGGTGATGAATCAGATCTTTAGACCGTTCATTGGGAAGTTCGTTGTTGTTTATTTCGATGATATTCTGATTTACAGCAGGAGTACGGAGGAGCATGTTCATCATTTGAGGGAAGTATTGATTATTCTTCGTGAGGAACAATTTTATGCCGCTACAAAGAAATGTGTGTTTATGACGCACAGTGTTTTATTTCTGGGTTATGTTGTTTCAGGGGAAGGTATTCAAGTTGACCGGAGTAAAGTTGAAGCAGTCAGGAATTGGCCACAGCCAAAGACAATTACAGAAGTGAGAAGTTTTCATGGGTTAGCATCATTCTACCGAAGATTCATACCACACTTCAGTAGCGTGATGGCTCCAGTGACTGATTGCATGAAAGTGAAACAATTTGTATGGTCAGAAGAAGCGGGAGTTGCTTTTGAGAAGATCAAGGAATTGTTGACGTCTGCACCAATTCTTGTTTTACCGAATTTTCAGTTATTGTTTGAATTGCATACTGATGCTTCGAAGGTTGGTATTGGAGGAGTTCTGAGTCAGAATGGGAAGCCAGTTGCTTATTTCAGTGAAAAGTTGTCAGGGGCAAAGATGAGATACAGTACATATGACGTTGAATTCTATGCTGTCGTACAAGCTGTTAAGCATTGGAGACACTATCTATTTCAGAAGGAATTTGTTCTATACACTGATCACGAAGCTTTGAAGCATTTACAGGGGCAGGATAAAATCTCAGCGAGACATGCATCATGGATTGCTTATTTACAGCAGTTTACTTTTGTCGTTAAGCACAAATCAGGGGTGACAAATCGGGTAGCTGATGCTTTGAGTAGGAGGAGTCATTTATTAACGACAATGAAAGTTGAAGTGACGGGGTTTGAATTACTGCCAGAGATGATTGAAGAAGATCCTTACTTTGTGAAATATGTTGAGAAAGTGAAGGATGGGAGTACCGATGAATTTATGTTGGTTGATGGATTCTTGTTCAAAGGAAATCAGTTATGCATTCCAGATTGTAGTTTGAGATTGAAAATTATTAAGGAGTTGCACGAGGAAGGGCATGTGGGCCGTGATCGTACTTTGAAATTGATTTCACAGTCTTACTTTTGGCCGTCGATGAGAAAAGAGGTTGAAAGTTTCATGGAGAGATGCCATATTTGCCAGGTGTCAAAGGGAACATCGACGAATGTAGGGTTGTATATGCCGTTGCCTGTACCGTCTAAGCCATGGGTTGATATTAGCATGGATTTCGTTTTGGGTTTGCCTAGAACTCAAAGGGGAAATGATTCGATATTTGTTGTGGTGGACAGATTTTCAAAGATGGCACATTTTGTTGCTTGCAAAAAGATGGCGGATGCTGTTCGTGTTGCTCAATTATTTTTCAAGGAGATCTATCGACTTCATGGTTTGCCAGAATCTATTGTTTCTGATCGAGATACTCGTTTTCTGAGTCACTTTTGGTTGAGTTTGTGGAAGATGGTGGGAACGAAACTAAAATTTAGCAGTGCTTATCATCCGCAAACTGATGGACAGACGGAAGTTGTTAACAGGTCATTGGGAAATTTGTTGCGTTGTCTTGTACAGGATAATTTGAGAAGTTGGGACATGAAGCTATGCCAGGCAGAATTTGCTCATAATCATGCAGTGAATCGTAGCACAGGATTCAGTCCATTTCAGATTATTTATTCAATTTTACCCAGGGGACCGTTAGATTTAGCGGTGGTACCACAAGCAAAGGGGACGGTTAAACGAGCTGTTGATTTTATTGAAGGATTGACGGAGTGTCATAAGATCGTTCGGGAACGATTGGAAAAGTCGAATGAGAAGTATAAGCAAGCTGCTGATTTGAAGAGACGAAGTGTTGAATTTAATGAAGGTGATTTGGTTTATGCAGTACTGACTAAAGACCGTTTTCCGGTTGGAACGTATAATAAGTTGAAAGCACGGAAAATTGGTCCGATTGAAATTTTAAAGAAAATCAATGAGAATGCTTATAAGTTGAAGCTGCCGGAGGATGTATACACTTCTGATGTTTTCAATATTAAACATTTAATTCCGTATCGTGGGAATGAAATTGTTGTGGAAGAAGATGTTGAGAATTCGAGGTCGAATTTCTGTCAACCCGGGGAGGATGATGCAGTGCAAACAGAAGAAATGCAAGTATTAGGTCGCTCACGACCTAAAAAGGAAGAGATAGGTCGCTCAAGACCTAACAATTATACAGCGCGACCTAACGAATTGAGATTGAGTTGTCTCCGACTTAAGAAAGCATGGTCACGACCTAACATCGGAGTTTTGGGTCGTCTCCGACCTAAGAAAACACAGGAAGAAGCATTCCGACCTAACAAGCTCCGACCTAGTGATATTGAACGACCTAATGATATTGAACGACCTAGTGATATTGAACGACCTAGTGATATTGAACGAGATAAATATGCCGAGTTACGAGCTAGTGATGTTGAACGAGATAACTTCGCCGAGTTCCGATCTAAGCAAGCTGAACTGCCTTCTATTTTAGGTCGTAGGGGATTGGGTAGTGTTGTATTTTAGGTCGTTACCGACCTATGGGTTGTGTTGTGTGTTAAGTCGTGAATCGTTGAGTCGTTGTATGTTAAGTCGGTAACGAGTTAAGTCGTGTACATATGTTGTGTGTTGTATTGCTTAACTCGGTCATGAATGGGAAGTGTTAGGTCGCGTACGACCTATGGTGAGTCGGTCGTGTTTAATCGCGTGAATTGTTTAGGTCGTTGAGTGCTGTGTTGTATACAGGAGAGTATGTTGTGTTGATAGGTCGCTGCCGACCTAGGTGTTGTTAAAATGTGTTGAGTCGCTGATGTTAGGTCGCTGCCGACCTAAGTTAGGTCGTAAGTCGTGGCCGACCTAAGAGTCAGGTGATGATTTGTTGCGTTGCGTTGTAAAAGCTATAAATAGAGTGTGTGTTGTAATTTTTGGGTTGTTGATTTTTGAATAAAATTCTCTTTTGTTAGCTTTGTGCTTCCATACCAATTGGTAGTTGAGTGTAATCTCCTATCTCCTCTTTCGGTTAATCGAGTGCGCTCGATTCAACGATCGTAGAAGCCGATTCACGGTATCTAGTGCGCTAGATCAACGTGCGAAGAATCGTAGATCTTTAAACACGGTATAGTGCGCTATCAACGTGTTTGAGATAGCTAGAGTTCGGTATCTTTGGATCAACGAACTTGGGCATTTTCGTATCTTCAACTCACCGATTGTTACATTTCACCGATTGAAGTTTATTTCGATTAATCCGCTGCGTCACTTGATATTTGTCTTGTAAACAATAACCAAAACAAGACAATACACACATAAATATTCAACGCAAAACAATGTTGAAACAATGAAAATACGAAACAACAAAGGAATAGATTACTTGACCTTGCTTTAACCATTCAAATGCTTGGCCTAGGAGGTTCTTGGGTTCATCCATGATGATGATATAGCTCAGGTTTGGCACCATAACTCACGGCTAGAAGGAGTATGGAGTGGTAGGTTTATAACATGAAGCATACAATTGATCAAGGCAACATATATGAAGTTTTTGAGCACAACAAGGCTCGGCCTTGGGTCAAGAGGGGCTTGGCCATACTTGTACAGGTTTGGACAGTGGACAGAGGATGTGGGGAGGTCTGGAAAAGGTGGTGGTAGCGGCCTATGGTGGCGACAATGGTGGTGGATGAAGATATGAAGTGATAAGGTGGCTATCATGAATGTTTCAAGGTTTTATGCATTGTTTTTGTGGAGTTTTGTCACCAAGGGAGGTGTGGCCATGGTTGGATCTGAAATGATGGCTGGAGATGATGCCAAGGAAAAGTGGTAGGGGATGGTGGAGAGTATGGTGGTGATGGTGGGTGGTAGAGGCCAAGCAATACACATGAGAAAACAAGGCAAAATATAAGAAAACAATGGAAAAAGAAGAGCAAAAAGAAGAGGAAAAGAGGATCCATTACCAAACCTTTCTAGCCATGAAAAATGAAATGGAGAGGAATGTTTTCACGTGAAAATGAGGTAAGAAATGCACAGCTACAATAAAGAAAGGAACGGTCAAAGGAAATTAAATCTATTAATTGGAAAAGAAACGGAAGAAGAAACGTTAAAACGGTTTTACGTTTCTTTGCTTTCAAACCTTTTAAACTTCCTATATATATTCATATACATCTTAAATAACTAAAAACACTTATAAATTTCAGTTAGAATTCAAAAATATAACAGATAAACAAAATATTAATAATTAATTATTAATTAGATATGATTGAAATAAGAAAAATGGCACAGAAAAATGAAAACTAGACTTAGGAATTAGAAATAACTTCAATACACTTTGGAAAAAGTTCTTAAATTTAAATACATGTAAAATGAATAAAATAAAGTAAAACACAGCAATAAAAGTGAATGTATAAAATAAATCAATAAATTGGTGTATTAATTGCAAAAAGAAACGGATAAAACGCCTTTACGTTTCAGGCTTTTAAGATCTCTTAACTTTCTAAACCTTTTGCATTTCCTTTTCTTTTTAATTTTATATAAAAAAAATAAACTCAGAAATGTTATTTAAAACCAAAACAAAGTAAGAATAAAATAAAATAAATAATTTATTTTAAGTAAAATAGAAAAAGGAAATAAGAAATTGCTTAAAAATAGCAACCCTCACATAAAAATTACAAGAAAATCTCCAATGACTTGGAAAATTTATTACTTCACAAAAAATACATTTTAACACAAACTTTGACTTAAAAATGGTTTTAAAACATTTTCAAGGTAAAATAATAATTTAGTTTTTATTAAATAGAAAGTTAAATAAAGAAAAATGCAGTAAATACCAACTAGGCTTTATAAATTGAAATAAATTCAAATAAACTTTAGAAAAATTATATTATCATTTTTAAAAATACTTAAAAGTCAAAATATACATAATATAACATATTATCACATATTAACATAAAATAAAACCAAGAAGAAGTAATTTATACAATTTAAAATAGTCATTGTTAAATAACCCTATATACGCACAATATTGTAAAGGGTATAACTTTCACAATTTACATCCGATTTCAACGAAACGAAAAGTGGTGTTCTTAGAATTTTATGTACTCTCATAATAAAATAAAAAATTAAAATTTTAAACTTTTAAAATTTTAAGTTGAAAGTCACAGTTTGACTATTTTGACCAAAATCAGCATTTCGTGCAAATATTCAACTTACACAAGTTTGGAATTATAACTCATAAAAAATCAAGATTATATTTAAATAATAAATTTAATCATTTCAAATAAGTAAAATAAGTTTTTAAATCAAAATCTTACATTAAAAATAATTAAAATATATAATAAAATAATTACAAAATACAGGTTTGTTACACTCTCCCCCACTCAAAACTTTTCGTCCCCGAAAAGGAATGAGGTATGGAAGGGCACAGAAAAGATAGAGCGAAATATGATTAAGATAAGATGACAAGAAGATTGAAGTTATACCTGATAACTATTGTTATAGGTAAGTCTAACAAGGTGGAGATGATCTTTCCAAGATCCTCCAGAATCAAGAACACAAGCACGAAAAAGGTGGATTCAAAATAATTACCAAAGGTCTATAAAAGATTATAGAAAGATTTCTAAACAGAAAGATTATAGAAAGATGCCTATACCAGTCTATAGCAAGATAAGGATGATAAGGACAACCAAAAGATAGTTTGCAAAACAAAATAAGGAAATGAATTTGAAAGCATGGAAATTTCAACTTAAACAGAGAATAAATCTTTACACAAGTTAAATAAATCTTAGCTACCCCAAATTTCATTATCTTATTATCCAATTATCTAAAATTAACCATTTTTAAAACCATAGGTTTGGAAAAATAATCATTTATTACACTCACAATGTACTTAATAAATTTTATTCTTCTTTATTCCAAGTAAAGATTAGTGTTAACGCTTAAATTTAAACGCTAACACCCCGGTGTGTGAAGTGTAGTTGTGAAAGCACCACCCGATAGATCGGGAAAGAATTACAAGCAAGTAATAACGGAAAAGCAGTAAACAACAGCAATTTTATAGTGGTTCGGCTTATGGGTACAGCCTACGTCCACTTTAAGTACTTTTATTGATGATCTTGTTACAAGTTGATACAATTATTCCCAAGTACAATTCACTTTGAACTACAAGAAACTTAGAACAAGTATTTTAAACTTCGATGGAGATGAGAGTCTTCGAATCCATGTTGGATGTACGTGATCTCTTGTTGAAGTTGTTTGTAGCGTTCTTAGTGTCTCGAGAGCTTCAAGTGTTGAATTGGTTTGGAATGCAGCAGAGTATCAGCGTTTGAAGAGAATCCGCCAAAAAGTCCCTTCAATGTTGGAGGTGGTCATGTATTTATAGGAGTTTTCTGCTCTGAGTCGTGAGTCGTGTTCGACTCATGCCTGAC
Organism: Allium cepa; assembly: GCA_030765085.1. Classification (NCBI taxonomy): domain Eukaryota; kingdom Viridiplantae; phylum Streptophyta; class Magnoliopsida; order Asparagales; family Amaryllidaceae; genus Allium; species Allium cepa. Next base: position 945,532,653 of record CM060943.1, on the reverse strand, counting down.
CCGTGGCCGAGTCATATTAAGTCATGGCCGACTCATTGGACCAAGCCCCTGTTTTCCCTTGACCCAAGTCTTTGCTGGATTTGGAGCTAAGTCCTGAGTCGCTTCCGAGTCAACTCCCACTAGCATAGGTCCTGCGGCAACGGACTACGGCTCAATGGTTTTAGGTCGTAGACGAGCCATGATGAGTCGTGAGTCGCTCCTTTGAGTGGCCTTACAGGATGAGTCATGGGCTTGTTGAGTCGTTGAGTCAGTAGCATCCATGAATCGCATAACAGTTGAGTCGTAGAGTCGATAAACTTGATGAGTCGGCGACTTACTGAGTCGGCTTTTTTTCTTATGAACCGTTAACCCCTTGAGTCGTCCATGCCTTCTTAGTTGCCTTGAGCCGTTAACTGACTGAGTCGCTATCAAATGAGTCGGTATCCCTCTTAAGCGGATGAGTCGGTACCTTCCTTAAGTAGATGAGTCGGACTATCCCTTCCTTAGCTCGGTTGAGTCGTTGGTCCACTAAGTCACTGATCTCCATGAGTCGTGAGTCCCTCTTAAGAAGATGAGTCGCTACCAGTTGAGTCGTTGAGCAAAACGAGGTTAACATTTGCCCCTCGAAGTACGCGCCTAAGTCGTAGGTCGCGTGCTTCGACTTATCTTGTCTCGTGCGCCGATTCAACTTTCACCACCCACAGCTATAAAACACCTGAGTCGTTGCTCTTACTTCCTTCTTCTCATTTCCTAACTTTTAAACCGTGTCTGCCATTAACGCCCCTTCAAGCTCCCAAAGGCGATTCCAAGCTTACCAACCGTCATCCCATCCTTTAACTTCATATTGCGTAAGTAAATCTTATCAACAATCAGCCGCATCCATCATCAACCCACCAGTATTCCACTCGCCGTCCTTAATACACTTTCGCGTGCTGCATTTTCCCATAAATCACGATTCGATTAATCCTTTGATTAAATTACTGTGGCGATTCTTGTGAATATGGTAATGCATCGGACGTATGGCGGATTTGAGGCGATTTGTGTTGGATTTTCGATTGATTCGTGATGATGTGAGACAGAGATGGTTAATTACAGTGATTCATGTTAACTGGTTAGTGAATTTGGGAGAGATAAGGAAGGCTTTGACGGGTTAACCGGGTTAATGGGTCCTTGGCTTCACGAGTTAACTTAGGAGATGATATGGCAGTGTGTGAGTGGAGAACCGACCTTAGGGACCTTTGTAGAGTTAATCATGCGCGACTTGATGCCTTAACCGTGTTAATTCAGACGACTCAGGTCTTAGGTCGTATGAACGACTCAACCCTTTAGGTCCTTTTGACGACTTATCCTTTTAAACCGCGAACGATTCAAACCATAAGCCGTGAGCGACTCAACAACTTCCATGCGACTCAGTAACCTTTACCCTTGACTTTAATCCGACCTAGCGAGTTTTACGACTCAAGCCATGAGTCGTAACCGAGTTAGAACTTAGAAGATTTCTTGTTGCTTTGAACTGGAGCCTCCCTTCTGTTCCTTGATTTACGACTCTTAGCACTGCCGACTTATAACATCAGCGGTTTAAAATTGAAGCAACCTAACTTAACTCGCCTCACTTTCCTTAGGTCGTAGCCGAGTCATCCAAATAACCAATGACTTAGCTTAACCCGTACAAAGAATTCTTGAGTCGTTGACAACTTAACACTTGTAAATTTTGTTTGAACTTTGAACTGTTGAACTTTGCTGCATTCTTTTACAGATTACTTCAACTTGCAAGCTAACAATCTATTTGATACAACATTTACAGAAAATTGGGACGAATATACTGCCATCGACTGCCCACATCAAATGACAGATTAGCTAATGATAGATGATTAACTTAAATAAATCGTGTGAACGAAGTGCTATCGATTTCAAGTGGAATATTAAAGTAGCACTGGATTAGTCAATTGAAACTGACCAGCCCGCATTAATATTATGCTTGAGCTTTAAATAACAAGTTCCGAAATTACCGTAGTCAATCAATCGTCAACCAGTTTAATTCCAGTTATCTTTACTTGTTATTATTTTTTTTATTAGCTTTGCACGACACTTCACACTTTTTAGGAAACGTGCACCTTCGCATTTGAACATCCAGTTGCTTGTGTAGAATGACCTCCCACCGAGAAGAAGAAGTGGTAACTCAAGAGGAAGAAACTTTTCCGATAGCTGTTCCCATAGAGAATCCTCCGGAGAGAACCCCGACTATTCTAACTTCGAGAGCGTTTGTCCAGCTGCGCACTCAATTTGGCTTTGATGAAAGTGATGTTCTTTTCCCTGGGCCAAGTGATACTGCTGACAATCCTCCCTACGGCTTTGTTGCAGTCAATCGCCAAATGTGCTTAAGTGGGGCGATTCCTCCTTTTAACGACTTTCTTCAACAGTTCATGCTTCGGTTGTCTATCTCTCCATTCCAATTACACCCCAATGGCTACGCCATTCTGATGGGGTTATGTGTTCTATTTAGGAGAGTTTTGGATCGATTACCAAGCTTCGGGGAGATCTGCTATTTTTGCTCATTCACGAAAATTAAAGACCATCCCTCCATCGTGGTTATAAGAAGCGCTCGAAACCGCAAACTTATTACTGATCTCTCCGAAAGCGCTCACGGATTTTTGAATCAGTTTTTCTTTGTTCGCTGCCCTCCAGGGTTTTATGCCATCTGGAGAGTGGGAAGTAAGATTTCCTGTCTTTACTTTTTCCGTTTTGAAACTTTCTCGAAATCTAAACTCTCAGTTGCTAATTTCATTCTTTTCCTGTTTTTAGCACTTCCACCCCCTGCTAGGGACCCAAGTCTTAAGCAAATTTTTGAAAGACTAAATGTCGTGCCCGTAGAAGAGAGGAGCATAAAGTTTCTGCTAACTGATGAATTTTTACATCAATACGGACTCCTCCATCCCTCTCGCTTTACTCGGCCTCGTGAAGCTCCAACGGAGGTTCCTGATTCTCCGGTGAAAACTCCTGATCTTCCGATCTCCACTAAAGAGCACATGCGAGGAGAAATTTCTGCAGAAACCTTACTAGTAAAGTGCTCTACTCCAAGAGACGATACGGGACCCTCCGAAAAGCCCGCACTTGCTCCCATAATTGAAGAAGAAGAGGAGCCCCTTTCCCAAACCAGGAAGAGTGCCGACAAAGGAGCTGATGGAGGGAATCAGGTTGGGCATGATGGTGATGACGTCTTTGGGGATTTAAGTGACATAATCGTCACTTCCCAAGAGCTCTTTAAAGATGACCCTGCCTGTGGTAAAACTGTACCCCCGATGATTGAAGCGACATCTGCCCTCCAACAGACTCCGACTCCTTTATCTCAAGAATTGTCACCAACAGTGAAACTTATCACTTCCCCCCAACAGAGGAGTGGTTCGTTAGTCCAACGCGAGTAGCTTGCACTTCACACACAACTAAGGATTTTCCAGCACATTTATGCACTTATCTTCTTATACTTTAAAGATTTTTAAAGCTTATCTTTTCTTATTTCAGATTCTTCAATGACACGCGGCGGATCATATTATCAGGATTTCCAACGCTACGGGGGGCGTGGTCAATATGATTATCGGCGTTACTTTCCCTCCTATAGAGAGTCTGACGAAGAGAGGGCTGCTCGAAAGGCTCGTGAAAGGAGGGATGCAGAAGAGCGTTATGACAGAAGGGATAGGGATGTGCACCATGATTCTCTGCAGAGAAGTGACGACTCTCACAAAAGGAAATCTCACGACGACCGAGGAAAGGGTCATGTAGCTGAAGATTCAGGCAAACGAGCCCGATATGGTGAGAGACATGCTTCCACTATTCCCGAAAAGCCTACTGCCCCTGCCCCTCTTGACATTCCTTCCGACTCTCCTGCTCTCGGGAAGGAGGACATCCAGACAATAATAAGCAGGCCTAAATTTCAAGTGGGACCTGGCCCAGCCACTTTACAAAGTCGTTTTCCACAATGGTGCTTAAAGGGTGTGAGATTCGACCTTGACCTGGTTCCTATTGACAAGCCTGCTATGCTACGAGATCTTGACGCCGTCAAACTTGATATCGAGAGGATGTCAAACTGGCAGAAGCTTGTTGATGAGCTTCAAAGAGTTAACCGTGCCAACTTAGAGGCCATGCTCACCATGGAAAATGATAAGGCTGAGTGGCAAAAGGTCCTTGAGCAGCATGACACCGAAATGAGGAGCATTACTTCCTACAACGAGGAGCTCGAAGCAAAGGTTGAGAAGTTGAAAGATGAGCTTGCTCCTTCCTCTACTTCATACTCTCAAAAAGAAGAAGTGCTTCTCAGACAAGTTAGAGATGCTCATGCCAGTCAGAGGGACGCTGAGGACAGGCTTGAAGTGCAGAAAAGAATCAACGAGGGCTATGCTTCTGATATTGCTGAGCTTCAAAAGAAAAACAACTCCCAGGAAGCGGAGATACAACTGCTTAAGCTTCAGCTTTCCAAAACCGAGAGGGAGCGTGATGAGGCTGTCGCCGGCAGAATCGCAGCTGAAGATTCTCATGAGGCGACCAAGAACAGCTTCGGCTCAACATTATTCGACTTCTATTTGCATAGCGTCTTGGGGCGTGGAAGCCTCGCTTTTCTTGGTCCCAAGTATGAGATCACTTTAGCTGAAGTGTGGGAGGCCGCCCTCGATATGCTTGGTGCTGAAGGTGCTGGTCATGACGAGTCAGCCCTGGAAAGGCATTATTTTGATGAAGACGCTCGCGCTGCTCTCGCCAGGGGAAAGGAACAACTTGCCAAACTAAGAACCGAAGTGACGGAAGGGGACCGGCTGGAAAAAACCACTTCAACTATTCTAGTCCAGCCACCTTCTTCGTCTGAAGTCAACATCATTGGTTCCAGTTCCCATTTTGCTTCTCCCACCAAAGTTACCACTGAGATCACAAGCATACAAGGTGGAGACGAGGGTGAAGAGAGCGCTGATGCGCAAGCTTATGAAGTCGATATCAGGAAACCAGCTTCTCCAGGTAATTTCACTGTTAATCTCGCTACTGTCAATTCTGCTCAAGCGGGTTACTCATTTATTTCGCATGAGTTTCATGAGCTCCTTGGCTATTTTCTCAACCTTGATGAGCCTTCATCTCCTCTCTCTACTAACTTTATTGGTGAGCCTTCATCTCCTCTCTTTACTGACTTTAACCTCTTTTCTTCTGTAGAGAAAGTACCAAGCACTGCTCAAACTTCTACTCCTCCGGTTATCCTTCCTTCATCTCTTCAGGCGGCGCCTCCTTCTGCCTCGCAACCTGGATCACAGGAGGAACAAATAGAGGCTCTTCACGGCTTGGATGATCCCATCGCTTCGCAAGAGCAGAAAGATGAGAGACCTGAGGGAGGTGACATATCCCCGGAACGGACTCCTTCTGACGACATTGCTCTATCAAAACTTGTCACTCCGGGGAGTGAGTCTTCCTCACAAAGGAGAAAGAAGCGTGGGACATCAAAGAGGAGGGGGAAGAAAATCACCGCCACTGAAGAGGAGCCGGAAGTTGAACCGGTTACACCTACCTCTCCTACTTCCCTTATACCCACTGGCCGACCTGAAAAGCTGGTCATTCGACCGGGTAAAGGGTCCAAAGGAGGGAAGAAGAAGTGAAGATTTTAGCTTTTTGCCTTTTGTATGAACTGGCCGAGAGTTGTGCGGGTACCGGCCCCCGCTTTTATTTTGAAACCTGTATCTGCATTATAGTTGAATAAAATGATTCTTCGTTTGTACAAACTCCTGTTTGAATTTGAGTATGCATTTATTATTCATTTTTGCACAAGTTTATTTATATGATATTGCAGCGGGCTTATGGTATGTTGTTTGAGTATTACTTTACTGATGCAACTATACTACTATACCATGTTGCCCCCATACCTTAAGCTTGCTGCAATATTTTATACTTCGAGGGGACTTGCACTCTTATTTGTTAAAGAATAATTATTTTATTCTTTAAAGAAAATTTTTGTAGAGTACAACTCCCTTCGTATAAGTTTTTACGCTTTGTCGTTCGAAGAAATCACTTTTTTCTTTTGCTTATGTGCATATTTTACCAAGTGAATTCCTCTATGTGGTAAAGCGGACCTCTGAAGGGTACTTTAACTTCTTTTTTTTTTTTTTACGATCATTTTCCATAGTAGGCAAATTACTCTTCCTTTGAAAGTTAAAGTACGCTTTTGATGAGGATTTTTTTTTTTATACAAAATTGTACCTCTGAGGAGGGATTTTTCACGTTTCAACACTTGGAAGTTTTATTTCAATCTCGGTGAAACGTGTACCCCCAAAGAGTTGTGCCTTTGAAGAAAGCCTTTTCACGTTTCAACACTTGGAAGTTTTATTTCAATCTTGGTGAAACGTGGGCTTCCGAAGAGGTCTTTCTTCTTGATTGTGTCCCCGGGAGGGGGTTGTACCTCTAAGGAGGGATTTTTCACGTTTCAACACTTGGAAGTTTTATTTCAATCTTGGTGAAACGTGTACCTCTAAAGAGTTGTGCCTTCGAAGAAAGCCTTTTCGCGTTTCAACACTTGGAAGTTTTATTTCAATCTTGGTGAAACGTGGGCTTTCAGGAAGGTCTTTGTTTTGTTTTTGCATTTCAACTTTGGTGAAGTGAAATTCCGAAGAGCGGTTATTACACTTCAACTCCTGGCGAAATGTGCCTCCGAAGAGGGCTTTTATTTTGTTTACATTTCAACTCTGGTGAAGTGATATCCCGAAGAGCGGTCATAACACTTCAACTCCTGGTGAAATGGGCCTCCGAAGAGGGCTTTTATTTTGTTTACATTTCAACTCTGGTGAAGTGATATCCCGAAGAGCGGTCATAACACTTCAACTCTTGGTGAAATGGGCCTCCGAAGAGGGCTTTTATTTTGTTTACATTTCAACTCTGGTGAAGTGATATCCCGAAGAGCGGTCATAACACTTCAACTCCTGGTGAAATGGGCCTCCGAAGAGGGCTTTTATTTTGTTTACATTTCAACTCTGGTGAAGTGATATCCCGAAGAGCGGTCATAACACTTCAACTCCTGGTGAAATGTGCCTCAGAGAGGGTTTTCATCGCCTGGAAGTTACTCTCTCATGGTTGGAGGGTCATGACTCCTCCAATCTTTTTTGTTGAGTAGAGAACTTTCTTTTTTGTGGCGTATGACCCATTAGAGGTCTTTTATCCTCCGAAGAGGACTTGCGCTGCAGATGGTAGCTTTGGTTGTTCCTCTGTTCACTTGCTTATGCCTTTTCAGCGATCCTCTCTCTCTTTTTTTTTAAGTTCTCATTCCCCTTTTCTCGCAAGTGGCTTGTTTAATCCAAGGAAGTGTACTTCATTGTCTGGCAAGTTCGTGAGAACGGGCACTAGCTTCCTAATTGGATGTTTGTTTGTTCAAACAATCTCAATTTATCAGCAAGGGCTCGTTTCTATCGAAATCATTAGCCGTTCAATTGAAGTATTTCCTATCTAGGATTTGAGTTCGGGGTCTTTGTGACTTGAAATTTATTTGTTGAATGATGGTGAGAATCGCTCGGTCTTATCATGCGCAAGTTTTATTTCCATTGTCTGCAAAAATTTAAATCGACATTTCAGCAATACATTTTATGTACTTTTATATCGAAAATAAAGCAAACATGTAATAAAAATAAGGAACACAAGATTTATAGTGGTTCGGCCAAGAATTTGGGCCTACATCCACTTTATATTCTTTCATTAATCACTTGCATCAGTTTTTCAATTGCTTTCAATTACAAGAATCATACATTCACAATCCTTTTTTTTACAATATTTCAACAAAATTTTCAAGTAAAGTATGGGCGCAAGTGATTGCTGTTCCATGCCCTTGGCATTTGATCTCCTTCAACAGTAGTGAGTTTGAATGTGCCGTCAAGAAGCTTCTGACCTATCACATATGGTCCTTCCCAATTGGGCCCAAACACACCTGTCGCGGTCATGATTCTTTTCAGGACTAGATCTCCAATTTCAAAGCCGCGTTGTCGAACTTTGGAATTGAAATGTCTGGCTATCCTTTGCTGATGAGCTGCAACTCTGAGATTAGCTTCATCTCTTTTTTCATCAAGGAGATCCAGCGCTTCAAGTTGTAGCTTTTCATTTTCTACTTGATTGAAATGGATTCTTCTGTGTGAAGGGACCTCTGTTTCAACCGGGATCATTGCTTCCGATCCGTATGCTAACGAAAAAGGAGTATGCCCAGTTGCAGTTTTGTGAGTAGTTCTGTATGCCCATAGTGCAAGTGGTAGTTTATCGACCCAACCACCTTTTGCTCTTTCGAGTTGCTTTTTGATGGTTGATTTGATGATCTTGTTCACTGCTTCCACTTGCCCGTTTGCCTGCGGATGAGCTACTGCCGAAAAGCTTTTCTGGATTTTGAATCGTTTGCAAAAATCCTGGAATTCCTCGCTTTCAAACTGAGTACCATTGTCTGTGATTATTTTCTGAGGCACACCGTATCTGCAAATGATATTCTTGGTCACAAAGCTTATCATTTTCTTTGAAGTGATAGTAGCCAATGGTTCAGCTTCAGCCCACTTAGTAAAATAATCAACTGCAAAATTAGCATATTTAATCCCTGATTTAGCAGTTGGTAGCGGCCCAATGAGATCCATTCCCCAAATTGCAAATGGCCATGGACTTACCATCTGTGTGAGTTCGGTAGAAGGTGCTCTAGGAATTTTGGCATATCTTTGGCATTTGTCACATTTTCGGGAGTAATCTGCAGCATCCCGATAATTTCTGGCCAAAAATATCCGTATCGGAGAATTTTCTTTGCTAATGTTTGACCACTTGAATGATCACCGCATTCTCCTCCATGCACTTCAGCTAGGATTGTTTTGGACTCTTCCCGGGATACACATCGAAGCAATGGCATTGAGAATCCCCGTCTGTACAATCGGCCATCCTGAATTACATAGCGAGAGGCCTTCCTTAGTAGCTTTCGTCTTTCTATCGAGTTTTCTGGCAGAGAACCTCTGAGTAGGTAATCCAGTATTGGAGTCATCCATGACTCTTGTTCTTGAGATACATTCATAATCTAGTCTATATCCATCTCGTCTATACTTGGCGCTGAAAGGACTTCTACAGGGACCAATCCCAATAGTTGAGCTTCACCAGAACTTGAATACTTTGCGAGGGAATCTGCCTTCATATTCTCTTACCGAGGAATGTGGCTTATTGAATAGTGATCGAGTTCACATAGGAGTTCCCAAGCCTTTGACAAGTAGGAAGGCAGGTTTCCACCTTTTGCTTGAAATTCCTTCTTGACTTGGCATACAATAAGCTGAGAATCACTGAAAATTTGTAATGCTCGAATGTTTAGCTCTTTAGCGATTTTCAGACCTGCAATAAGAGCTTCATATTCTGCTTCATTGTTTGTTGAAGGAAATTCCAGTCTTAGTGCATAACATAATGATCGACCTTCAGGAGTTTCAAGTACCACTCCGGCTCCAGAACAGTAGTCATTTCTTGCGCCATCAACATACATCTTCCACTGGATTGGAGAATCATTGATCGCTTTTTCCTCACCATTATCTTTCTCTGTGAATTCTGCAATGAAATCAGCTAAAGCTTGTCCGTTGATTGCTTTTCGGGGATGATAAGTGATGTCATATTGACTGAGTTCAATGTTCCATTTTAGAAGGCGACCCGAAGTTTCTGGGCGAAATAGGACTTGCTTTAGAGGTTGATCAGTGAGCACTTTGATAGGATGAGCTTGGAAATATTGCCTCAGTTTCCTCGATGCAACTAGTAGGCAATAGGCGAGTTTTTCCAACTTGGAGTAATTCAGCTCTGCCCCAGTGAGTCTTTTGCTGATATAGTAAACTGGATGTTGAATCCTTTTGTCTTCCCGTATCAGCGCTGCACTTAGAGCATGAGATGATACTGCCAAGTATATAAGAAGATCCTCACCATTGCCTGGTCTAGAAAGTATCGGAGGCGTTTCCATATGACGGATCAACTCTTCAAAAGCTTTTTGGCATTCGGGAGTCCATTCAAAGTTCTTCTTTCCTTTTTTCAGGGCATCGAAGAATGGGATGCATTTATCAGTAGCTTTGGAAATGAACCGACTTAGGGCGGCGATCTTTCCGTTGAGACTCTGCAATTCCTTCTTTGTTCTAGGAGCTTTAACTTCTTTCAAGGCAGTAATTTGAGCTGGACTAGCCTCAATGCCCCTAGCACTGACGATAAAACCTAAGAACTTTCCGGATTCGACCCCAAATGTACATTTCAGGGGGTTAAGCTTCATTCTGTATTTCCGGAGGACTGCGAACATTTCTGCTAAGTGTTCAATGTGATCCGGTGCTTTCCTGGACTTCACTAACATGTCGTCGACATAGACTTCCATAGTTTTGCCCAATTGCGGTTTGAACATAGCATTAACAAGTCTTTGGTAGGTTGCCCCTGCGTTTTTCAATCCGAAGGGCATAACTCTGTAGCAATAAAGTCCAACATCTGTAATAAAGCTTGTATCCTCCTGATCCGGCTCATGCATCATGATTTGGTTATAACCGGAGTAGGCATCCATGAAGGATAACAATTCATGTCCCGCAGTTCCGTCTACCAGTTGATCGATCCTGGGTAATGGGAAGCAATCTTTGGGGCAAGCCTTGTTTAGATCAGAAAAATCGATGCACACTCTCCACTTTCCATTAGCTTTCTTGACCAACACAGGATTTGAAACCCAATTCGGATATGTAGATTCTTTGATGAAGTTATTTTCCATGAGTCGATCAACTTCGTCTTTTAATGCTGCTGACCTTTCTGGACCTTGGGTTCTTCTTTTATGTTTAACTGGCGTAAACTTTGGGTCAATATTCAGAGCGTGTACTGCAACTTCTGGGGATATTCCACACATATCGGCATGAGTCCAAGCAAAGACATCCAGATTTGCCTTCAGGAAAGATATCAAGATATTCTGAATTGACACATTAAGCTGTGAACCCACATTCAACACCTTATTTGGGTCCTTCGGGTCAACAGGTACCGGAACTGTCGTTTCCACCGGTACTACTCTATTCTCCCCTGTACTGGCTTTTCTGGGATCCATTTCTTTCCGTGCCCCGCTGTGCTCGCCAGTGTAGGGTCCGCTCCATAATTGCTACAAGGCTGGTTCCTTGATGCGGACTGGAGTTGCCGCATCCTTTCCCATTTTTCTTTTTCTTGACTCTCGCAGCTCTGTCAAATAGCATTCTCGCGCAGCATTTTGATCCCCTTTTATAACTCCTACTCCATTGTTAGTAGGAAATTTAATAGTGAGGCACCACGGGGCTAGGATAGCTTTGAATGCTGCGAGTGTTGGACGGCCAAGAAAAGCATTATAAGCAGAATATTCATCGACGATCACAAAGGTTTGCTTTCGGACCACTTTCCTTTCTCCTTCCCCAAGTTCTACAAACAGATCGACGGTTCCTACTGGTTGCTTTGGCTCCCCAGTGAAGCCAACGATTTTCTGTTATGAGGCTTGCACATCGATCATAGGGATTTTCATCTGGTCAAATGTCTTTTTGAAGAGGATATTACATGATGCTCCGCAGTCAATGAGGACTCTTCTGACAATGGCTGGTCCAATACCAGCCGAGATGACCAAGGGATCCAAAGTAGGAGCTTCAATACCTGTAGAATCTCTGGCTCTGAAAATAATATCATCACTGAAAGTTTTCTGTTGTTTAAGGGGCGTAGTGTCTTCTAGAACAAAGACGTCTTCTTCGGCTGGAGCATATTTCAAAGCCCTGGAATATCTCTCCATCTCACCCCAACTCTTGCCAGCTGGGTGAGGTCCTCCGGAAATGACATTGATAACGGGCCTTCCAGATTCATGGCCCGTAGCTTTCTCACCTGCCCCAGGCTGATGAACAGGAGCCCGCTGCCCCTGACTCGACGATGCAGGATTGTTGCTATTGTTTTTCACGAATTGCTGCAACTTGTTTTCTCTTAGCAACTCTTCAATCAGATTTTTCAGCTGGCGGCATTCATCAGTTTCATGACCTGGTTGATTGTGGAAGCGGCAGAATTTCCCACTCTGTATGGCTTTTTTCCCGGTTCTCAAAGGGATAGGTTTAGGGAAATCGACGGAATCTTTAGTGGCCAGGTAGATGTGCTCCGGTGTATGTGATAATGGAGTATATTCTGATGGCTTGAAGGATCGGGGCTTCTTCAGATTACCCTGTTTCTTCCCATTACTATTCTCCCTTTTTTGCCCCACCGATTCATTCTTGCGTGGAGCGACAGTGTTGTCTTCAGCTTTTTCCAACACTGCCTTTATTGGCAAAGGACGACTTTCCAAGCGAATGAATTCGTCTGCTTTTTTGTAGAACTTTTCGAGAGAGGTTGGCTCCTTCATATTTAACCATTTCCCAAATTCGCTTGACTTATCAATAGCCCTCATCAGATAAGTCAATATCATTCGTGGTTCAGCATTGTCCACCTCAGCCAGTGCTATATTGAAACGGTTCAAGAAGGATCTGATAGACTCACCAGGATTCTGCTCTAAACTCGATAGTGACATAATGTCCTTGGCCTTCGAAGCATATAGTCTAAACTGCTCCTTGAATTTTCTGGTCAAGTCTGAAAACTGATCGATAGATCGGACTGGCAACTTGGTGAACCACAGTAAAGCCACGCCTTCCAAGTATACGGGGAAATATCGGCACTTTATTTCGTCGGAGGCCCTGGCACCTGTCATGTGCCAATCATATTTATACAAGAACTCGTTCGGATCACTTGTCCCTTTGTAAGCTGGAATAGTCGGAGGGACAAACTTCCTTGGAAATTCCGCCTTCAAGATTTTTTCAGTAAACGGAGTTTTACTTGGAGCGAAACCCCATTCCTTCTCATCTTCAACCCTCTGCATACTTTCTTTCATGATCTGCCGGACCATTCCAGAAAGATATTCTTCATCATGCCGAGTTCTAGATCCACGGGCCTCAGGTACTGCCTGCTCAAAGGGACTAGTAGGCCTTTCAGGAGCATTTCTTTCATTAACATCATGAACGTTGCCAGCATAGTTCCTCTCATTACCAGCCGGTTGATTGTTTGCCCCAAGTAAGTCGTTCAACTTATTCAGAATCAGGGCATTCTGGGCACTTTGAGCCTCTAATTGTGCATTTTGGGCGTTTATCTGCTGGTTTAGCCCTAGAATCACAGCATCCAACTCCGCTTTCGTAACTCCAACAGACGGAGTGGGTTGATTAGGCACAGGGGAAGCGGAGGTTCCCTCTTGAATGTTTCCAGATCTGATAGATCTACTTTTCCTTCCAGGAGCCATAATCTCAGATATACTTCTGGTTTTTAAGGAAATTCTTTCTTCAAATCTCTGCGAAGCAATGATGACAGTTGTCCTGAGTTCAATTCTCAGTGAAAGCACCAAAAATGTTAACGCTTAAATTTGAACGCTAACACCCCGGTGTGTGAAGTGTAGTTGTGAAAGCACCACCCGATAGATCGGGAAAGAATTACAAGCAAGTAATAACGGAAAAGCAGTAAACAACAGCAATTTTGTAGTGGTTCGGCTTATGGGTACAGCCTACGTCCACTTTAAGTACTTTTATTGATGATCTTGTTACAAGTTGATACAATTCTTCCCAAGTACAATTCACTTTGAACTACAAGAAACTTAGAACAAGTATTTTAAACTTCGATGGAGATGAGAGTCTTCGAATCCATGTTGGATGTACGTGATCTCTTGTTGAAGTTGTTTGTAGCGTTCTTAGTGTCTCGAGAGCTTCAAGTGTTGAATTGGTTTGGAATGCAGCAGAGTATCAGCGCTTGAAGAGAATCCGCCAAAAAGTCCCTTCAATGTTGGAGGTGGTCATGTATTTATAGGAGTTTTCTGCTCTGAGTCGTGAGTCGTGTTCGACTCATGCCTGACCCGTGGCCGAGTCATATTAAGTCATGGCCGACTCATTGGACCAAGCCCCTGTTTTCCCTTGACCCAAGTCTTTGCTTGATTTGGAGCTAAGTCCTGAGTCGCTTCCGAGTCAACTCCCACTAGCATAGGTCCTGCGGCAACGGACTACGGCTCAATGGTTTTAGGTCGTAGACGAGCCATGATGAGTCGTGAGTCGCTCCTTTGAGTGGCCTTACAGGATGAGTCATGGGCTTGTTGAGTCGCTGAGTCAGTAGCATCCATGAATCGCATAACAGTTGAGTCGTAGAGTCGATAAACTTGATGAGTCGGCGACTTACTGAGTCGGCTTTTTTTCTTATGAACCGTTAACCCCTTGAGTCGTCCTTGCCTTCTTAGTTGCCTTGAGCCGTTAACTGACTGAGTCGCTATCAAATGAGTCGGTATCCCTCTTAAGCAGATGAGTCGGTACCTTCCTTAAGTAGATGAGTCGGACTATCCCTTCCTTAGCTCGGTTGAGTCGTTGGTCCACTAAGTCACTGATCTCCATGAGTCGTGAGTCCCTCTTAAGAAGATGAGTCGCTACCAGTTGAGTCGTTGAGCAAAACGAGGTTAACAATTAGATTTATTCCTCTCAATATATTTATCACTTATGTTAAACATACTTACACTTATTATAACAACTTTCTTTTAATCTTAGTTCTTTTAACATTATTTTATTGTAAGTTATTCAATTACCCTTTTTTTTATTTATCTCTATTAATCATTTTATAATTAAAATTTAATTGCATAACAATTATTATAACCACTCAAATTTTATTTATAAAATCTTTTTTTATATTGTATATTATCCAATTACATTTTCAACTTCTGAAATTTTGGTAAGTTATATTTGAATGCAATTGTATTATACAAATAAAATTTCCAATTAAATCATTTCATGCTTGATATTCATCCAAAGTTTTGATTTTATTTTTTTTGGAATTATTCTTTAAAATAAAATTTAAGAATTAAATTTTCGATTTTTTCAAACCATTTAGAGATTCGTAGTAATATATATACATATATACTATGTCAAATCAAATTTCAATCATATATGTATATATATATTATAAATCAAGTCATATTTTAGAAATTCAAATCAATTTAATTTCCCAAAACAAAGCTGTAGCAAGACTACAGAACAGTCTCCTAACTTCGAAACTCGAAAATGAACGTCGATGATGTCGCGATCATCACCGAAGTTATTTTCCAGCGACAAAGAGAAGAGCACAAATTTTAAACCTTTAAAATTCTTTGAAAACAAATTCTATTCAAAATACTTTAAATAATATAACCTTTTAAAACTTTAAACCAAAGTTCGAAATAATCAGAATTCAAATCCTCAAATTCTTGTTTTAAATTCATTTCATTAAGTTCCATAAATTTACTTATATATCAAAATTTATTTCATTAACCAAATTTTTTGTTAAAATATATTGTGTCCGTTTGTTCTGTCAAAGTGTTTTGGAAATCTTATCGATAGCGCTGATCAGACATATCGATCAGAAACCCAACTCAACATCAACAACTCAAACAGCACAATATTTAAAACATTTTAATTTTAAATACTAGTTTACAAATACTTTATACATGAATAGATTTTCAAAGAAGGGTAGAGATTCAAATTTTTTGATTAACACAAATCAAAGGAGATTATGTTTTAAAAATAAGTTGGAAACAAGGATGACATGATTAAATAACAGAATAGGAAGATGGATAAGCTTATATAAATCACGGGCAACCTTAACCGGGTCAACCGTGACTTAAAGAATAAGATCAATGTTGATTTTTCTAGGGTAAGTCTACATTCAATCTCAAAAGTTAGAGTTTGAAATAACAAAAGATATTAGCATCTAAACCAAGGATAGATAAGAATCTATGGTGAATCGATGCTAACTGCAAAGGAGTTTTCCCCCTTTTTCAATTAAATTTGAAATTGGCGTGACCGCCGACTCACTAGAAAGATCATTCGTAGCGTAGTTATGGAATGCTCCAGAGTCAAAAGAAGATGAATAGTGAGGGATACGAATGGATTTTGGAACTGTAGGGAACGTTCCAAAATACAAAGGAATCGAGTCAAAAGAGAGAGATTCAAACTTGAATGAAAATGATTCTGTAAATACATTCACTCCATATGCTGAGTTTTGCCTAGAGCAACCAAAGCTCTGATACCAACTATAATGACCCGATATTTTCAACCATTCGCATCCATTATATGTGTATAGGCAGACACTCATGCCGGAATTGAATTGCTCAAAATACCGCGTTGTAATTGAAAATTTGGCAAATCTCAGAATATACAGTAAATAAAATCACAGATCACAGACACATAGTAATGATAATGCAACGGAAGTAAAAGAGGAGATAGTAGTTCATGAAGCTACTATATAAAATATGAGATACATCAAAGTTAAATAAGATACAACAGAAGAGTAACAGAATACATCAGGTACAAATCGGATACATCACTGAACCACTAGATAATGAAACAAAATAGATGGCTGGATCTTCAAGGAAAGCTCCAACGCCGAAGGTGAATCTTGAATGCTAACTCAATCAATCTTACTCGAGCATAAAGCAAAACACAAAACACTCGAGTCAGGACATAAATACTTATAAACTGTAAATTAACTCAAGTGAACAGTAACAAAAGGCATCAGTAACTTGAAGGATGCTTGGGACCGCCCATCCTCTAAGGATCCGTTAAACTATTTACTATGTAGTAATATACGCTATATACGGTAGTGTCTAATTAGTAAAGTATAATCATATAGAAAATAGCGTTAAGGGGATGGTGAACCTTAACGTGGTCGGATCTTTAAAACCAAAATCGTAGTGGGCTCGATATAAGGATATGACACGGCACGCGTGGCAATGCCAGGGTGGATACACCGTTTGCACTCCCGGACCGGTGGTGACGGCAAGCCAGCAGCTTCCGCCCACCTCGAACAATACCCCCGAATCAAAGTGGCGCCACCGAATCGAATCACAACAATAATAGAATGGTTTCCGATGGAGCATGCTCGACGAAAGGGTGCGACCCTTTGTGTAGCCTGGTATAGCTCCTGTTTTAGTCATATATGCCAACTCACGGGAGTTGGGTCCACGTAATATACCTCGAGAACGTCGCCACCATCCTACTTCATTCTGGAATCTCCACCGCGTACACAGCTGTTAAAGTGGTTTTCGGTATTGGCCGGCTATAAGACAATATCCGATCCCCGTCTCTTTAACAACCAATCGTTATTATAACCCGTAGTTATAACTTTAAAACAATATTTTATACTTCAAAATAAAATATCCTTTTCAATCCAAATCTTTATCAAAATAAAGATTAAATCATTTCCAAAACCATTTCGATATATCATCGTAAAATATCCTTCAATCCAAATATTTATCAAATTAAATATCATGTCATTTCTAACCATTTCAATATATTAAATTTTCATACCCTTTCAACGCTACCTTTCAAATCATTGTAATATATCAAAATATCATAACCTTTCAAAGCTTCATTTTCAAATCATTTTAATATATCAAAATATCGTATCTTTTCAAAACTTCATTTTCAAATCATTTGAATATATCAAAATATCGTATCTTTTCAAATCATTATTCATCTTATTCAATCTAAAATACCATTTCAATTCATATTTTAAAACAGTTTATATTTCAAAAATTCTTTTTTTTCATTTCAATGAAGTTATTATGCTTAATAATTAAATTATTAAAGTTCCAAAAATTTCAACTTCCAAAGTTCATTTATTCACTTAAGTTTATCAAAACAGTGAAAATTCACTTTTCGCATCATTTAGAAAACTCTACGGAAAGTTACATTCAAAACAGTTCAATTTAACAAAAGACAACGTTTAAAAATGTTGTAATAGAGTATTCTTAAATTTCAAATAAACTTAGTTAAATCAAAAAATCATAGTACTTACAACAATTTCTATAATAGTTTTTTTCAATAGCTTTTTTTTTAGTTCATTATCATCAACTACAGTATTTACAATTGCTGTAATATCATTTACATTGTAATTAATATCATTTCAAAAATGCAGTCAATTAACTTCAAATATTCAATAAAATTTCTCAACCAGTTATATTTTTATTAAAGCATTTTTAACTTATAAAGTCATACATTTTCACATTTATAACATCATTTAATTTTCCTCAAGTTCATGATTTTACAGGGTTAAATTTCCATTCAAAAATCAAGATTTAATAATAATCCACTTATTAAAATGCAATGTTCAATTTTAAAATCCATTACATTAAATTTCAACTTAACACTTAAGTTCAAGTTCTCAAATATAACTTAGTTTTATTTTTATTTTCTTAACTAAAAGTTTACTTTACGTCAATTTCATAAATTTCCAATTCTAGTTATATTTCAAAGTTTCAACTTAAAATATTTATTCATTTCACATTTCAACTTTATTAAAAAATCATAAATATGATAAAAATCATTTTAAATTCATTTAAATTGAAATTATCATAAATTTATCATAATTTCATACTCAATTAAATTTCCAATTAAAATTAAATCAAAATTTCCAAAATAACTTATGTTCAAAATTTCTAACTTTTTCATTAATTCATTTCACTTACAATTATTCAGAAAATCAATAATATTTTACAAAAATTTTATTTTTATTAAATTTCAAATCAAAATATTATAATAATTAAATTTCTAAAATATTTAAAAAAATTTAGAAAAGCATATTTTAACTACGGGCCTGTATACAATTTTCTACGCTAGGTAAAGTGATACGGGTAACATATCATTTCAACCCGTAATTTACAAAGAAAATCCGGGTTTTATCATTTCAAACCCGCAATCCCAAGTTAAAATAAATTAAATAAAATAAATTAGGCCTATCACTTCAGCCCATAACATTTCTTTTCTAACAGGGAACTTTCAGTGTGATAATATACAGAAATAATATAAACAAGGTCAATATCACAATATACAGTCATATATCAGATGTCAGGTGAAAATTAACAGTTTTAACATGGTAATAATATGGTAATAACATGGCATAGCATATCATATGATCATCATTAACTTGCATAAACATTTTTTTATTACTAAACACTTGTCATCAACTCACTTTTCATAAGTATAAATGTCAGAGTGAGAAAGACTCACTTTTTCTAGCTGAAGACCAAAACAACAAACACAAGTACGTTTCCAAAAGTACGACAAGCACGATATAGCATGACTTTTGATTTGAATGAATGAAGAGCCTTGATATTTGTCTTGTAAACAATAACCAAAACAAGACAATACACACATAAATATTCAACGCAAAACAATGTTGAAACAATGAAAATACGAAGCAACAAAGGAATAGATTACTTGACCTTCCTTTAACCATTCAAATGCTTGGCCTAGGAGGTTCTTCGGTTCAGCCATGATGATGATATAGCTCAGGTTTGGCACCATAACTCACGGCTAGAAGGAGTATGGAGTGGTAGGGTTATAACATGAAGCATACAATTGATCAAGGCAACATATATGAAGTTTTTGAGCACAACAAGGCTCGGCCTTGGGTCAAGAGGGGCTTGGCCATACTTGTACAGGTTTGGATAGTAGATGGAGGGTGTGGGGAGGTATGGAAAAGGTGGTGGTAGCGGCCTATGGTGGTGGCCAAGGTGGTGGATGAAGATATGAAGTGATAAGGTGGCTATCATGAATGTTTCAAGGCTTTATGCATTGTTTTTGTAGAGTTTTGTCACCAAGGGAGGTGTGGCCATGGATGGATCTGAAATGATGGCTGGAGATGATGCCAAGGATGAGTGGTAGGGGATGGTAGATAGTATGGTGGTGATGGTGGGTGGTAGAGGCCAAGCAATACACATGAGAAAACAAGGAAAAATATAAGAAAACAATGGAAAAAGAAGAGCAAAAAGAAGAGGAAAAGAGGAGCCATTACCAAACCTTTATAGCCATGAAAAATGAAGTGGAGAGGAATGTTTTCACGTGAAAATGAGGTAAGAAATGCACAGCTACAATAAAGAAAGGAACGATCAAAGGAAATTAAATCTATTAATTGGAAAAGAAACGGAAGAAGAAACGTTAAAACGGTTTTACGTTTCTTCGTTTTCAAACCTTTTAAGCTTCCTATATATATTCATATACATCTTAAATAACTGAAAACACTTATAAATTTCAGTTAGAATTCAAAAATATAACAGATAAACAAAATATTAATAATTAATTAGATATGATTAAAATAAGAAAAATGACACAGAAAAATGAAAACTAGACTTAGGAATTAGAAATAACTTCAATACACTTTGGAAAAAATTTCTTAAATTTAAATACATGTAAAATGAATAAAATAAAGTAAAACACAGCAATAAAAGTGAATGTATAAAATAAATCAATAAATTGATGTATTAATTGCAAAAAGAAACGGATAAAACGCCTTTACGTTTCAGGCTTTTAAGATCTCTTAACTTTCTAAACCTTTTGCATTCCCTTTTCTTTTTAATTTTATAAAAACAAAATAAACTCAGAAATTTTATTTAAAACCGGAACTAAGTAAGAATAAAATAAAATAAATAATTTGTTTTCAGTAAAATAGAAAAAGGAAATAAGAAATTGCTTAAAAATAGCAACCTTGACATAAAAATTACAAGAAAATCTCCAATGACTTTGGAAAATTTATTACTTCACAAAAAAAATATTTTAACACAAACTTTGAATTAAAAATGGTTTTAAAACATTTTCAAGGTAAAATAATAATTTAATTTTTATTAAATAGAAAGTTAAATAAAGAAAAATGCAGTAAATACCAACTAGGCTTTATAAATTGAAATAAATTCAAATAAACTTTAGAAAAATTATATTATCATTTTAAAAATACTTAAAAGTCAAAATATACATAATATAACATATTATCACATATTAACATAAAATAAAACCAAGAAAAAGTAATTTATACAATTTAAAATAGTCATTGTTAAATAACCCTATATACGCACAATATTGTAAAGGGTATAACTTTCACAATTTACATCTGATTTCAACGAAACGAAAAGTGGTGTTCTTAGAATTTTATGTACTCTCAAAATAAAAGAAAAAATTAAAATTTTAAAATTTTAAGTTGAAAGTCACAGTTTGACTATTTTGACCAAAATCAGCATTTCATGCAAATATTCAACTTACACAAGTTTGGAATTATAACTCGTAAAAAATCAAGATTATATTTAAATAATAAATTTAATCATTTCAAATAAGTAAAATAAGTTTTTAAATCAAAATCTTACATTAAAAATAATTAAAATATACAATAAAATAATTACAAAATACAGGGTTGTTACATGTAATTTTTGTAGCAATTGAAATTTAAGGTTATGCAATTTGAAGTAAAGATAAATATGAGGAAATTTATGTAATAGCTTTGAATCCAATATTTAATCCATCCATAATATGACTATTAGTTGATTTAAAGTATAGAAAGCAAGATTTATTAATTTAATTAAAATACAAAATTCAATAATAGTATTTATTACAAAATAAAATGGAATTAAACATTTAAATATTACGTTATTGAAATTAAAATGAAATTTGAGGATAATAATGTAATAAATCATGAGCCAATGTTAATGGCATCCTTATTTGGGTAAAAGATGAGAATAAAAAAGTTTAAAATTTTAATAAATCGAATTTTGAGAATTTAATTTTTAATTTCTATACATAATGAAGTGGAGAAATTAACACTGTACTTGATAGATTTATCAACTTTTGATTTACATCTAACTTTGTTTAAATTCTGTATAACTGATTAAGAATTTTAAAGTCATAAAGATTGTCAATTTCAGAATTTAAATGGGAAATTTGATTTAATTAATTTTTTTTTAAATTTATTTAATTAATTTAATAATAGCCATTTTGGCCACTGACTCGGATTTCGATGAAACAAGTTTCATCAGATCCGTAAATGTGAATTATTGTAGGATTTTATGTTTCGTATCGATCGAACTTGTTGTTTGATCGTACGGACTCGAAACGCCTTGAAATTGATTAATTGAAATCAATTGAAATCAATTTGGAAATATTGATTTTCGCATAACTTCTCCATACGATGGAATTTGGACTTGAAACATGTTCCATCGCGTTTAAAATATGTTAAAACATCTATTTTGATATGTGCATTGACCCAATTTCATTCCGGAGTCAAAACGGCTTTTTGGGCCACTTTGGCATTAGCACGTGCATTCAACCCAATCCATCTATTCTTTTTCAACCTTTTCTATAAATATCCCATTATAAGCCCTAATTGTCCTCATTATCATTTTTCCATATGTACAATCACTTCTCATCTCCTCATTTCAATGGCAGACAAACCAATTACCATTCAAAATTCAAAGCCAAATTTCAAGTTACGCCAAATATAGCAAATTATATATGGATTTGAAGCTCTTGACGAGCGCAACCTAGATCTACAATTCGTTTTTCGATCAGAGTCTCTATATGGCCGGAACTAGGTGAATTAATCATGGCCGTTCATTGATGTTTGATGATCTTCATCGGATCGCCGAATCAGGGTTACCGTGTTGTAGAAACTGACGAATATAATGCATCAGAGTAATTTGTTTGGTCGGTTGATGGGTGGATCGGGCTATGTAATTTAATTAGGGTTAGAAGATATGGCGGCGGCTGCTGGTTCGTTGTTGTTCGGCAGGGCGTGACGTCACAGGCAGCTGTGGAGGGGTGTCGGAGGTTGATGGGTAGACGAGTGGAGGCCTGCGTGGTGGTCGGCGTTGATCGCATTTGGAGGCGGCGTCGATAGGTAAAGGCCGCACGTTTTCGAATTAGGGAGGTTGGAGTTCGCGTGTGACTGGGCATTTCTAGAGAGAGAGGGGGGGTGAGGTGTCAGGTTGTTTTGGTATATAATTAATTAGTTTATTTAATTTCAATATTTAATTTTCAACTCGTTCTAATATCAATAACTCTCACATACAAAGTCCGTTTCACGTGCGGTTTTCTCCGCTAGGTTCGAATTGCAATTCCAGACATTTTAACGCTGGTTTGGACGAATTTGGAGACTGTGCAATTTTTGGGTTTGAATTGGATTTAAATTCAATTTAAATTCGAAAGATAAGTGTTTAAACCCACTCACAACGTCTAAAATTGCTTATGCTTGTTAAATTGATATATGATGTGATTCAAAATTTATTTATGGTTGTTTGGCATATTTTTAAACATCTCAGTTAATTTCATTTATTTAAATTAAATTGCTATTTAATTTATTCATTGCATTTAAACTGCCATTTAAATTGTTAATTAATTATTCATTGCATATAAACTGCAAGTTAAACAGTTATTTAATTTATTATTGAATATAACTGTTAGTTAATACCTGTTATTTATTACCCATTATATATTAATGATATTGCTTGGATTGGATGATGTTTGGGACAATAAGTGTTTGATGATTGATATTGGATGAAATGAATGTTTATTTATATTGTTACAAACTGCAAGTTATTATGCATTCTTATTTCATTTGGGATTGCGGTTTAAAATGATATATAACCGTAATTTTTATTTTTAAATTTCGGATTCAAATGATAAATATCCGTATCACTTGACCATAGGGTAGAAAATTATATACAGACACCGCGGTCTATATATAAAACTATTTTTGAAATGATTTCTGTGGTTTTGTAAAGAAATATATGGGTATATAGATATTGATTTTAGATACTATATAAATGCTATTTTATTATTGAATTTAGCTATGTATAAACTTGTTTCAATTATAAAATAAGCTAAATAATGAAGTTTGATTTCTTTTATATAATATGGTTAAGTATCTATTTAAAATCCTATTGTATATAGAGTTTATAATAACTCAAATAAAATTAAGGTTCAAGATAAATGTGAATATGATTTCAATTAAAGTGTTTAAGAATTATCCTCGAAAAATTTGATTTCAAATGTAAATAAATTGAGTTATAAATGGTATGATTTTATAACTTGATTTTGATTAGAGGATTTAAATTAATATGAAATTGATTTAAAAGAATATTATCAAGTTAATTTAATTAAAAGAATATCATGTTATTGAAGTTTAAGGGTTTTACATAAATAATATTTGTTTTATTAAGTAAACATTTCAAATATAAATAATAGGAATTGGATTTGATATATATGAAATTATCAAAGAATCCATCTTGAAATAGTGGAATATTTAAAGATTGAAATATATGAATTATAAAAATTTAAGTTTTTGAAATATAGAATATTTAAGCTTTGAAATATATGGGATTAAAATGGTTTATTTGGAGGTTCAAATTGGTATTGGGAATTTATTTGGGAAAATTTAGAAGCTATTTTATTATATTAAAAATTTTAACATTTAAACCATTTAAGTATTATAAGTCATGTTTTTAAAGCTACGGGTTTCAAGGTATATATATTGGAAAGTGGTATGATTTTGGAAATAGGATATATTTCGAAATTAAATGATATCATATAGATTCTGGTTTTAAAAGGAAATGATAGCGTATTTATATGGTTTTGTAACGGATATTATATTCTGGTTTTTAAAAAGCATAAATAATTTTGAAAGACCGCGGTGTTATATTAGCGTTTGGTTGTTGAAGAGACCGGGATCGGAAGTTGTCATACTCTCTGCCAACCCCGAAAACCACTTCAACAACCGTGTACGCGGTGGAGGTTACAGAATGAAGTATAATGGTGGCGGCGGTTCCTTTGAGGTAAATACATGGACCCAACTCCCATGAGTTGGCATAAGGTAGCTAAAACATGAGCGATCGATGGGTTAATGATGTAGCACCTTTGATCGGATACATCCCTTCGATATTATACTCTCACTTTTGGAATATTCGGTGGCCACCTTTGATTTCTTTGATTTGGGGGTGTGGCTCGAGGTGGGCGGTAGCTGCGGCTGCGCGTTACCACTGACCAGGAAGCGTAATTGCTATATCTACCCTGGCATTGCCTAGTTGTAACGTGTCACCTACCATACCGAGCCTTTACTACGAGTTTCTATTTGTGCCGTACATATGGAGTGTCTTCTCGTAGTCTCCCGATCAGGAGATATGCAGGCACTGTATAGACTATTGGCATTATTTGTGTTAAGGGCTATATGGGTAACCCCTTAACTTTATTTAAAAGTAAGTTTATTTTACTAATAGACACTATTATAATAGCGAAATATTACTACATAGTAAATATTTTAACGGATCCTTAGGAGATGTGAATCCCGAGCATCTCTTAAGTTATTGCACTCATATTTATTTCTGCTGATTTAACTCATATAAGAATTTTAGTTCTAACTCGAGTGTTTTGTCTTTTTAATTCGCTCGGGTCAGCCCGAGCGTTTCAGGATTTGAAGATTTTTTGGAGGACGAAGTCGAAGATTTGTAGTACTATTATCTGCTATATTATTCCCTTACACCATTTTATTCCGCTGCATAATTATTATTCTATAGTATGTGTAACTCTGATATGTACTGTATAAATATAATCAAATATTTTGTAAAACAGCTTCATGAACTGTATATTTGATTATTATATTTTATCGTTGTGCTTTGAGATTCTATTTTGTGTTTTTCTTTCCCTGCTTTTTCTTATTTACCCCATAACAATCCGCCCTTCCGTATGGTTTAAATTCGCACGTGTGTCGTTTTGAAGCGTGTGGAAAGGCGGGATGTTACATCTGGTATCAGAGCTTTGGTTTAGCGATAAACCTTAGCTTTGTGGGGTCTGACTCTTTGTAAATAGGGTAGTAATACCCTATGAGAGTCGCTGAGTGTATATATGAGAGAGCGTACTTATTAGTGTTTTAAAAAGGTTTTAATACTTTGTTAATATGTTCCGTTTGGTATTTATATATTCTGGTTGGTGCATGGGACGCTATGACATCAATAGGGATTCCAAACACTTAATAGGACAGACTGACATAATATTTGGTCTTAATATAGGCGAATGAAATAATTTTGCCTATTATATTTTCTACATATATAAAGTAAATTTTATAAAGGTTATATTTGGTTGTATTATATTGGTTGTTAGGTAATGTAATTATAAAAATATTTGGAATGTAAAAAAAATTAAACGAAAATTGGAAATTTTAGAACGTAAGTTCCGGGGTTTTGTTCTTTCGATTGATTTTTGGAACATAGTAATAATATTATTAGAAGTATTTTTTTTTATAAATATTTCAATATAATTTGAAAGAATTGTTTTAAAAAACTTTGAAAAGAAATAAGTTGTACTACCCTCTCTGTCGTTGGAAAATAATTTCAATGATGAGTGCACGCATCATCGACATTCATTTTTGAGTTTCGAAGTGGGAAGGCCACTATAGTAGTTTAATACAGATTTATTTTGATAAACAAGTAATAAATTTTAATTATTTTAAACATAATTGGATATATAAATTGTAAGTATATATTTATCTATTATTTTAAAATAATTTAAAATAAACCAAAAATTTAAATTCTTAAGTTTTCATAAATTAAAGTTTTTAATTAGCGAAAAGGAATTTAACTAATAATTGAAACCTAAAAATGAAATAATAGATTTAATGATATGTTTTAAATTGAATTAAACGGGATTTGAAATTGTAACCTATAAGACAAAGAATATTATTATTGAATATTTAATTAATTTAATGAAATGAGGAAGACTTGTATAACTTTCAATTACATTCTTAAAAGAATATATATATATATATATATACCCAACAATAAAAGTTACAATGTTTAATAAGAAGTGGTAATAGACTATTATACAAGTAATAAACTTTAGGTAATGAAGTAATTAATGAAATTCTTTAAATAAATAGGAATTTGGTGTTACAATGGTTATAAAACTTAAGTTTAATTGAAATACTACTAATTAAATAAAATAGAAGGCAGGTATTGTAAGTAAGGAATTTTAAACTTAAGTAAATAAGTCGAAGTTATTTCCAAATAAATTTATAAGAAGCAAATATAAATTAAAAAGATAAATCATTATATGAATAAAAAGAAAATCAAACAACAAATAGTATGAAATGAAATTAATAAGAATGAACTTAATTATTGTTTGGATTTGTTGTTTGTTTTGGTTATGGTTGTTTGGGTAAGGATACTTTAAATTTGTATGGATGTATGGATAATCTATTTAGTTTCATCTAAGACTGTTGAATAAATGATGCACTTAGTAGTTTATTCTTTATTCTGTACAATTTAAAGTTTTAAATCCAAACAACTATTTGTTTTGTTGATGTGTATGACTGATTGATGTGTGTTGATTTATGTGATGGTTGCTAGATTGTTGCAAGTGATGGTTAGTATGTTGAACGTTGTTGTTATTTGAAACAGTTTTAAATATTCCATTTTATATAATTGTTAAATTTTTGGATTATATAAGTGAAATATAGGTTATGAAAGCAATTGCTACTGTTTTTGGTTACATAATTAATCGTAATTGCCCGACGAATATGTACGTTTTCGGATTACGGTTTTTTAGCGCTATTATATTGTTTTTCGGATTGGGATATATTTTATTTTGGAAATATATGTCATATATTGTTATATTTGATATTATATTTTCTCCCGAGCCTCCCGTACAAAGGAGACTATGCCAAAGTTTTCCGTAAATTTTGGACTTAGAGAATATTTTGAAAAATGTTTTCCAAACTTTATAAATTTAAGTATAAAAAGATTTAATGTTTATGAATTGGTACATTTTATATAAATTAATTAATTTTGTAAATTTAGTTGTTTATAAAGTTAATATTTTGAATAAGATATATTGATTTCTTAATACTTCTTTTCCCTTCTTTTCCCTTTTCAGGGACGAAAAGTTTTGAGTGGGGAAGAGTGTAACGACCCGTAAATTTCGTTAACTAAATTTGTCATATTAAAAAGATTTTGGAATTAAACTTATAAAGAAATAAAAACTTATAATGAAGTAAATGTTAAGAATTAACCTATGAAATATTATATTGATTAATATAGAATTAATTAAAAAGGTTGAATTGAATCAATCCTATTTGTTGGAAACAAATTTATTGGTTTGCAAATTTATAATAAATAAGTTATTGCAAGAAATTGAAATTTGATACTATAGTGAATTGGGATTAAGATAAAAATGGGAATATTGAAGTATGTAAGGTCAAATTGATTGCATTTAATAAATTGGAGAGTAAAATTCATTAAAGGTAATTAATTATTATGTTAATCTAAATTGAGATAATAGTTTAAATTTATGTTAATTCCATTCGTACTTATAAACAATTATTATAAGTTGCATGTTGAAATTGTTTATTGAATTGGAATTGTGATTAAATTTTTATGAACAAATAAAAGTTTACAATAGCGGGAATTTGAGTAAAACAAGTGTAATTATTGAATTAAATGAAGTAGTATTACTCAATATTAACTGAATGTAAATTTAGGTAATAAGGTTAGAATAAGTTGATAAATAATAAATGCAGTGTAATCCTAATTGATTTAAACAATTGAGAAGTTCTAATTTATTGAAAGTAGTAGATTCGGAGAATATATTTAAAATTTTATCCATTGATAAAAAAATACGTAATAAATAGAAAAATTTATACAATCAATGTTTGATCATTGATCATTATGTTTGTCGTTGAGGATAAAGATTACTTTAATAATTGTTAAAATAATAACGGAAGTGTGAATGTAAATTTAATAGAAACATGAATTTATTTATAAGGTAAATAATTGGTAAAAAGGCTTGGACTAAGGAAATTTTATTAATTTGTTTTAAAACCTTAATTAATATGGGTAATAGACAAGATTACACATTTTGAAATATAGCCATTTAAACAAATTTAAGATGAATATAGGAATATTGGGTAATAAATTTAATGTAAGAAAACCAATGCAAATATTGAATTAATCAACGATGCAATAATAATGAATAGTAATTAAATCAATTTTTAAGTTGGGAATAATTTAGATATTATGCTCAGCTGCTAATTGAATACAAGGAAACAAGTGTACAAATTGAACTAATTGGTGAATTAGTGTAAAATTTATGAAATAGGATGAGAACAGTGTATGTAATCAATTTCAACACTTGTCTGTTAGTGATTACTTATAAGTGTAATGTTTGTAGCAATTGAAATTTAAGGTTATGCAATTTGAAGTAAAGATAAATATGAGGGAATTTATGTAATAGCTTTGAATCCAATATTTAATCCATCCATAATATGACTATTAGTTGATTTAAAGTATAGAAAGCAAGATTTATTCTTTTAATTAAAGTATAAAATTCAATAATTTTTTTTATTGTAAAATAAAATGGAATTAAATGTTTAAATATTACGTTATTGAAATTAAAATGAAATTTGAGGATAATAATATAATAAATCGTGAACCAATGTTAGTGGAATCCTTATTTTGGTAAAAGATGTGAATAAAAAAGCTTAAAATTTTAATAAATGGGTTTTTGTGTGACGCCCCACCTCTATGCTCACAATAACAAAGAGTATTAAAAGAAATACTCTCTTTTATTACGAAGAATAAGGCTGGTTAGGAGCGGCCATCCGTAGTTAGGTCTTACACTAGTATTGGTTACCTCGATAGGAGTGATATATATTTTTATTTTTCATCTCTTATTTATTTACTCCCATCGGCATACACAATTCCGGTATAAAATGAACTACGATTGTTCATATTAGTTTAGGACAATATATATAATAATAACACAGATAAGCTAAATGCAGAACACGAATAATAAAAAGTCTTATATATATATATAACTGAAGTCAGTTACAATACATGTGATATAATACATGTTACAACTACAGCTGTAGACACTGCAAGTTACATATACGAGTACATTATTGACAATAATGTACATGAATACATATCATCCTATGCTATGGAAATGACTACTCCAAGAGATACAAAGAGACTTCATAGCTCTAGCAGCAACCCAAAGCAAGATATCTACAACCTGTAATAACTCGGTCTGACCCGAGTATTAAATTCAAAAGAAAATAATACACGGGTCAGTCTAATTCAAACTCAGTTATTAAAGCATGGAAGAAATAATAATTAAATAATCAAATAGACGACATTCACAAAAATCTCACCTATCCAATCCTTTAACAAGGAAATCAGATAACGGTAAATATGATGCATAACTGCAATAACAACTAATCAGCAAAGCTAAATCATCAACAAAGATAAATTAAATGATTATCAATGAAGATAATTTAGATAACAACAGAATTGCCTAAACGACAATTAACGACAAAAATCAAATAATGAAATAAATAATTAGAAACTCATAATCTAATTATCAATCAGATAATTAGACAACAACAAAATAATCAAATCAAACCAATTCAAATTACGATTTCAAAATATTGATTTCAACACACACAAAAATTCAAGCGATTGAAATATCAATTCAAAACGTCACTTCTGGTAGGGCTACAGTACAAGCTTGCGTGCAATGCCTCGCCACTGCAGCATGAATTACACAAAAGCACCATGAATCGAAAGCAAATGGCACCTTCTCGTGATCAAGTTCAAGTTAAACAACTCAAACCAACTGGTCAGTGCCATCACAAAACATAAATGCACACGCAAAGCTATTGCATAGTGATGTAGTAATATCAATTCCACAGTTACAACAAAGACAGGTGTATCAAACAGATAGAAAAATGACACGCACAAGGTGTACATGCCAAACAGACCAAATGCCATCAAGTGATGCAAGGGAAAAACTGCAAACAAAAACTACAGCCACCTCAAGATCACAAGGGCAAGACTGCAACAAAAACTCAGATGCAAGCACACTCAAGGCGTAGTGCACATCAACCCAGTTGTATGCTCAAAGAAAAATCCAAACTAAGTTCAAGTTATACAAACAAAACCCAAAAATTGTGTAAACCTGTGATGACACTAGTATATACACACTGCAAATGCAAGTGCAGATTGCTACACTAACCAGGGCACATCATGAAACTGAAGTGCACGTGAATGCACTGGTAAAGAAATAGTGAAACAACAATGTTTCAAAGCGAATGCTACAATGAAACCCAATTCCGTAAAAACCCAAACAATCAGAAAATCACACGTACAATGGGCTGCGGCCAAATACCGGTTAAAATGAAACAGAGGTGGCTACAAGTAACTTTACTCAAAACCAAGTTTAAATGCCCACCTACATGTACACAATCACAACAAGGCAGCAAACAAGAATCAAGCTAACAGTGGACAGAGTTGAGGCTACAACCCAAAACATACTACGTGAAGAACAAGTATGCAAGTGAAGACAATAATGGCGACAGCAGTTCCAAACAGGTTCATAAGCATCAGAGGTGACATCAATGTACATGAAAACCAGTCTACATGATGAACATCAACGCAGAGATTAGACTCAAGTATAAAATGTACGAAATCAGTGCATCAGTGGTGAATTGCACATAATCAAGTCTGGCGACAACATGAAGATATCATGAAGCAGCCCTGATGTAACAAAACAACATGTACTCAAAACAGCATGTTTTACAATTTCCAAATCAAGTAAAAGTCATGGAACTTCAAAAATCGAACAAGTTAGAAACCAAATAGAGCAAGTTTAACCATGAATGTCAAAATCAAACAGAAAACAGGTCGTGATGGATACACAATCAATTTAAAGCCGCGATAATCATGAACTAACAAGTCCAGATAAATCAAGCCAAAAACAACATGCCGTTCAAAATCAAGTCAGAGCCTTGGAAATCAAGAAATCAACACACGTCAAAAATCATCAACATCGAGTAGAATCAAATTGCCGAGATAAATTAAATCACAAATCCAAACGAATGGAATATAGGAATTCAAACCCTAAATTAACCTGAGATTGAAGTATATATGGGTGAAAAGAATCACTCACCTTAATCAACGAATTGGACCTGCCGTGCTTGAAGTGAAGGCATCAATCTACAAAGCAAGGCCGAAGATCAACGTTCGATCAAGTTACAGGAGTCGGCGCCTTCGAATTTTACGATGCCCTAATTTCGAAAAGAGGAACGAACGAGAACGAGAAGCCACCATTTTTTTTCTACGTATGTTTTGTTTAGGGTTTGTGAAAATGAATGAAGGAAGTAACGGGTATTGATAATTATAAGAACCACAAAACAAAGGAACGTGGGCCAAGATAAAGCCCGCATACACTTAACAAATTTCAAAAAATTTAAACCTGATTTAAAAACTTCCAACAGCAAGTAACCAACAGATTAATCGTTTAATGACAAAAATTAATTAATGCGAAATCCCGGATTGTTACAGACTCCCCTCCTTATAAAAATTGCGTCCCCACAATTTTCATAATTAAGGTCGTCAATAATAATTAATTTTCTAACGTAAACTGATTAAGCTAGAAAAATAAAGGTGGAGAACACAAACACCAAAGAAATCTTTTAATTTCGTAAAAGAAATTCACAAATTCTCAACAAAATCTAATTATCAATAGATAATTAAGTAAATAGCAAAACTGAATAAATACGATTATCTTCAATATTTAATTATCAATTAGATAATTAGAATACAGAAATCACAAAACAGCGATATCTAATTATAGATATGATAATTAGAAAACAATAGAACCTAATTATCAACAAAGACAATTAGAAAACACAAATCGCAAAACCGCAAATATCTAGTTATCCAACAGATAATTAGAAACCACGAACTCCATAATCAGCAAACTCAAACTATCAACAGAGATAGATAGAAAACAGAAATTCGATATAATCAACATAATCTAGAATCAATTAGAGACTAGAAAATCTCATAATCAGCAAAAATTAGCAATTATCTAATTATAAAAAACGATAATCAGAAAACAACAAATATCCAATAATCAAAAACGATAATCATAAACTACAATTATCTAATTAACAAAAACGATAATCAAAAATCTCAAATCAACAATTATCTAATTATCAAAAACGATAATCAGCAATCTCAAATCAACAATTATCTAATTATTAAAAACAATAATCAGAAATCTCAAATCAACAAATATCTAATTATCAAAAATGATAATCAGAAATAGCAAATATCTAATCATCAAAAACGATAATCAGAATCTCATAACAGGAAATATGTAATTATCAAAAACAATAATCAGAAAACAATAAATATCCAATTATAAAAAATTATAGTCGAAAATCTCAAATCAACAATTATCTAATTATCAAAAACGATAATCAGAAATCTCAAATCAACAAATATTTAATTATCAAAAACGATAATCAGAATCAACAAATATCTAATTATCAAAAACGATAATCAGAATCTCATAACAGCAAATGTCTAATTATCAAAAGTGATAATCAGAAAACAACAAATATCCGATTACGAAAAACGATTGTCAGAAATCTCAAATCAACAAATATCTAATTATCAAAAATGATAATCAGAATCAACAAATATCTAATTATCAAAAACGATAATCAGAATCTCATAACAGCAAATATCTAATTACCTGCAGATAATTAGAAGTAACAAATATCTAGAATCAATTAAGATAATTAGAAAATCAACATAAAAGGTGGATCGATCGCAACAAATGGCGAGTTTTAGCTACGCCGCACGTGCATCAACATTTGGCCGAAGCCTACCAAGTACTGTCAACATAATTTTGACCCCCAGCATATGACCCGAAGGTCCAACATATGACCCGAAGGTCCAACATAGTGGCTCGAAAGTACACGAAAATCATCAAAATCATCAAAACAGAAAATATTTCAACCAACGAGTCCAGAGCAAATATTTCAATTCACGAGTCCGGAATTGTGACGTTTGTGATTTTTCATTGCCGAAAAACCGAAATGTTAGGGTTAAAGAAGAGGAAAAGGTAGAAGAAGAGAGAGAAAAATATAAGAACAGAAAAGAACAACAGAATATCAAAATCTCACAATTCGCAGCGGAACAACATATAATAAATATCTGAATATCATTAAAACAAAGAACTATACATTTTATACATTACATCATTATCAGAGTTTACAAGGACAATAGACAACAGAGTCAATACATCAATGGACAGTTATATAAACTTGTCCTCATACAGAATACACAGCGGAATAATACATAGATAATATCATGTACAAGTGGTACGTCTTGATATGTAGCTCGCCTCCTAAGCTCCATAGCACTCCTAAATCCAGAATAACCTGATAACCCAACTCTAGACTACCCGTGCGGATATTGGTGGGCACCCAGAGTTTAGGAAGGGAAACAATAAACTCCGAGCCAGTCATGTGACTGGTGTGAGAACTAAAACAGTTTATTTATCTTTAAAATCAAAATAGAGGAATATTTTTAAAGTCAATTCACAATGCTTTTTAAAAATGAGACTACCATAAGGCCTCTCGCACACACACACAATGCAAACGCAGAATCGGAGGAGATTTCTCCTTATGATAGTCAAAGATGCTTGATACGCATTAAAAAGAAACATTTGATATTATTACTAGTGCATAGTGTAGGAAAAATCATTTCGAAAGTAAAGATATAAATCTTAGCCAACATATGCATTTCGCACTTGCGCCTACTATAGCTACCATCCAAACAGTGGTGACCACCATAAGTGAATGATAGGTTCTACAACTAAAACCGTACAAGATCGAATTGTTTCTTTGGATTTCCAACAAATGGTCAGGCCAAGGAACTTCCCATTGCCACATTGGTACGCCTCTGGAAAGACGACCCGAGAACCGAACCGGATCTCTGCCAACACAAGGACGGGTTACCCCTACCTGGGTAACTACTGACACGAATATGTCATCCCCCGATCGTAACCGATCTATCCGAGGATCCTCGATTTCCAACAACCATATAATAATAATAATGCAGTAACCACATAGGCTAAGTATCTGGGCTCCATTCCATGATACCACCTTTATCCAGAAGGAATGACATACACTTAATGGGTGCTACCCCCTAATAACCTTGCTGCATCCTTCCTGTTTTAACCATTTCCGGGGTGTGAGGTCTGACGAAGTCTCGTCCACAACGCCACACTTTATACAAAAACTGTGCTTTGGGTCAACAAATGATCAAAGTAATGATCACAAAGATAAACGATCAAACAAATGATCATATCACAAATGATCAATCAATGATCATTTCATAGCAACACTCAGCATGCCACACTACCAAATTGGTAGTATATCACTAATAACCTTCAACTACATAACCTCTGAGCTCGTTCGTCTCAGAGAAGGGTGTTAAGCTAAGAGAATAAATTCTCTGCCACCAACAGAAATATATTTGAAAGAAATCAGCTTTATATCTCAACTTGTAATGTCAGACATACAATCCATACAAGTCTGTTCCGGGATCGAACAGAACCGAAGGCACTTACAAAGAAGTCCTTGCATTACGGATAATTTCTAATCACGTCCAGACTTTCCGTCACTAAGGGTGATAAAACCTCTATATCGGAGATCAGCCGATGCAGAGTAACTCAACGGTAATCCTTCCATTTTCAAAAATATCCGGTCTTCAACACCGGTCATCAAGTGCAATCCATTACGATGTATCACATATTCGGAAAGGGTTATACGACCCCAAGGTCCTTTCCCGGCTAACCCGAATGGTGAGCGCTTATTTAAAAATAATCATGTCATTCAAATTCAAAAAATCACAACAAATACCTATTTAAAGGTAAATATTGATAGTCGGATTATTTAACTATCAATAAAGATGCTCAACATCACCGGATTCCAAATAATTTTCCAAATTATTTATTTCTCAAAAATATCTTTACTAGATATAAACTTCCATACTTCAACCATTTGAAAACAATTTTTCAAATCACCTTTCCTTACTCGGAAATACTTTCATTTCAAAATGGTTCATTTAAACCAATTTAAATAAATCCTTACCGATTTACTTTATATTTACGTTCCAAATCCGTAAATTTATTCCCACACTTTAAAAATAAATCAATATTTATTTTTAAACTAATTCGCCTTTCTTTTATAAATTCCATAGTGAATTTATTATCCCAAAATATCTGTGGTGTACGATTTTCAATCGATTTTCAATATTCACTTTCAATTTATCTTTACAAGGATAAATTCTAAAACATTCATTTCACATTAGAAAAATATTTCCATACTTATTTAATAATAAGTACGTCACAAATCTATTTATTTTCAACATTTGAAAATATTCAATATAATTAAATCAAAACTAAATATATATTTCATTACTTAAGGAAAACATTCTCTTAACACATTTATTTGGGTCAAAAACGAATGTTGCGTAAAACATCGTTACGACGACCCAAAATCACTAGTATAGGGATTCAACGTTTAAATAGATATATAAATCCCAATACTATATAAAACATTTCCCTTCGAAAACCATTTACTATAACAACAATGTTATAGTCCACCATTTCCTTCTTTCTCGAAAACGTCTATTTCAATAATAAATGTTGAAATCTATGGTTTTGATTCATAATACATTTTAAAACATCCTTAAAATAATTAACTTCATTTTATAATATTCATTTTGCCAAACATGACCATCTTATTCAATAATGTATTCACTTTCCAAAATCGTGAATATATTATCTTTAACAAACTTCAATATTCAATTTATCAAATTCAATTGATTTCAGATTTATAAAACAACGTTTATAAACTCCATTTATATTTTTATAAACTTCTATTTATAAAATAAATCATTTTTATATCTCATTTTAAATGCCAAATCCGATTTATAAGTTGATTACTTATAAATCTTATATTTTACAAAATCTATCCATTTTATATCTTCATATTTCATAAATTTATAAATTTCAATTCATTTATGAAATCCATTTTTTTTTCACTTTATTACTTATAAAATCTCATTTTATAATTCCAGTATTTTTAATTTATGAATATCAACTTTATAAATCTTCTATATAAATCGTTTATAATAATTCAAAAATCCCTATTAAACCAATTTATAAATTACTTAACTATTTATTTCCAAAAATCTCATTTCAGTTATATTTCTCAAAAATATTAATTTTTTTATAATATAAAATTTTATAACGTTTTAATTATTTAAAATGAATCAATTCAAAATTTAATAAAAACATATACTTTGAAAAATCACTTTAAAATCCTTTTAAAAATCAAAAACGTTATTTTTTAAACTTTAAAAATGGATCCGATGATGCAACAACATCAAATAGTCAATCACGACTACATAATCAACAAATATCACAATATCTGTAATCAAATAAATACTGGTAAGGAATCCAGTTGGAGCCCTCCAACATGTTTCCCTGCATCCCCAGATGTTAGCACAATACCAATTCCGCTCCAGTACGGAATTATCGCGGTATATGGGATTTATAAAATATTATCCGCTTAATAGGCGGCGCAATAGTGTCTCATCCGCTATACAATGCGGGAAATCAACAACTCCAATATATACATATGCCAATATATATATTGTTATATATAGATATATCCCATATATCTAATATCACAATCAAACAGCAATCAATAACTGCAATCATCATGTAACATACATTCAAGCAAATTTTAAATCTAACTATTTAAAATATAAATCGAAACCGATTCGATTGAGTGAGAAGTTCTCACCTTAGTTTTATTTCCGTTTCAGCTTCTATTTCGAATAAAATTAAACAGACGTTTAATTTTACCCGAAATTTTCAATGACTCTAATTGCTTCCAATCCAATTCCATAGCGTAGTGCTCGTCCATATGATTCCAATGCAATTGGTTTCGCGCGTTTTCGACTGCGTATGAAAAAGATATGAATTTTTTAAAGAATACGAATTTTAATATAAAATTTACAACATAATTTACATTTTCTAAACCTACAACTAATCACAACCGTGCATCTCAAGCCAAGAAAATCCAGGCCACACTCCTCTTCCCTCCTCTCTCACGTTTTCTTCTATAGGAAATACACGCAACCAAGAAACCCATAGCAATAAACTAGGGTTTGATTATACAACCTCCACGACGAACATGAACACGATCAACTACCTCCATACGAACCACCATTCGAAGCTCCACCTTCAGCGGCAATAACAAGGAGCTCGACACCCTATTGGGCACGCAAAACGAGGCCGACCTGATGGTGAACGCGGGCACGTTGCCCCCTCCTCGTCGCTCCAATTCCGATCATCACCGTATAGATTCGAAGCTCTCTTCACGCTCTTCGACTTTGTAGTTGAACACTTTCTCTAATTGCTTACGGATTTGGAGAGATTGAGGAGGAAAGAAGATGAATTTATGGCCATTAATTTCAGAAAGTGGCGTTAGAAGGGTAAAACCCTAGGGCTTTGAGTTTGTTGCAAAGTGAAGATAATGAGGTGCTTATATAGAAAATTCCAACGACACTATTCATCCCGGATTTTCCGAACTCCAAATGAAGCGTGCCGGTCGGCGTTCCTAAGGTTTACGCCGCGTT
This sequence comes from Allium cepa, assembly GCA_030765085.1. Taxonomy (NCBI): domain Eukaryota; kingdom Viridiplantae; phylum Streptophyta; class Magnoliopsida; order Asparagales; family Amaryllidaceae; genus Allium; species Allium cepa. The sequence goes on along the minus strand of CM060943.1, from coordinate 945,494,318 downwards.
CCAAACACAATGGAACGTGTTTCGGGAGCTAATTTGGTCATCTGTGCGAGTTATGGCAATAAACGTTCAATTTAAAATTAAACCGATTAAACGATTTTCTAGGCGTTTTAGCTTGCACCAGACAAACGGTAAATCCAATTGACACGAAATTTGAAACCAAACAATAATATCACATTATAGATCCGATGAAACTGGTTTCGCCGAAACCCGAGACAGTTTGAAAAATGACTATTTTAACTCGCCAAATTAATATTAAAACAATTTCGATGCGTTTTAAACTGCCACGGTCAAACGAAAACTCCGATTGCTACGAAAATTGAAATCCGATAATAACAAACTATTACGGATCCAATGGAACTAGTTTCGTCCAATTCTGAGACTGTTCAAAAATTGGCTATTTTCACTAGTTGATTAAAAATTAAAATATTCAATTTTCACAAATTAACTTTTAATTCAATTTTAAAAGTTCTAAAATATCACTATAACTCCAATATGATTAAATAAAATTTTACAAACCAATTTTAATCATATTAAACCCAATATCCAATTATTTCTGTAATTTCAACTATTAAATTATCGATTTAATTATCAAATTATATCCAATACTCGAAAAATAAATTATTCGACTTATAAATTCCACTTATTAATAATTAAAATTAATTAAATGTTCAATTTTTAATTAATATAAATTCTGGGTCATTACAGACTTCCCCCCTTAAAAGAATTTCTTCCTCGAAATTACCAAGTAAGAAAAGTTACAGAATCTATTAACTTTCCCAAAATTCATGGTTAAATTTCTTACAAAATCTTTACTAAGTTTTCAAATCATACTTAGTTATCTTTTCAAAACCAAACTATATCGTTTAATTTCCAATTCCAAAACTAAAATTATAGTTTTCACAAATTTCCCAAATTTTCTCAAAATTTTACTAACGCCTTAAATTTTCGGAAAAATTCGCCATAGTCTCCTTTGCGCGGCTCGATCCGAAAAAAAAATGATAGTGTATATATCACAAATATACATCTCATCAAGTGATGAGGCATCCCGCAGGGAAAAAAAGTGTAAAAGTACGATATGTAATCCGAGATATGTACCTTATTTATTATTAGCGAGCGTATACGGCTAATATAGGACGAAAGCGAGCTCCAAAAGCGAAGCAACGTCATCCGCACCTACTAAACACTTAACAACAACAGGAGAATCATGCATATATGAAAATAGTATCAATATACAACATATAGCAACATAACAACTACATGTGCCAATATAGCAAATGCAACAAAACAACAAATGCAAACATCAACCAACTATCATCCATAACCAAATCAATATTCATTCATATTCTCATTAATATTCAATGAATTGGTTTTCAATTTAAATCACATTTGATTCATTTACATTGGATTTTATCAACATTCATTTCCAATTAGTTTACATTCACTAATTTAAATCCAATTCACATTTATAAATCTTTTACTTATATAATTTCATTTCTTGTATATAAGATTATTTCACAATTGTAAATCACATTAATTATAGTTCCATACTTATAATTCATTTGCTTATACAATTATTCAACTTCTAACTACATTGGCTTTCAATGAATTAACACTTTCATCTATATTATCCCATATCAGTTTTATTTGCATTCAATTGATTTACATTCAATTCATTAGTTTAATTCAATTGCTAATTCCTTTAACAATATAAAGTTGAATTTCTTTCATATAACTCAATTTCAAATTCTTAATGACTTCATTTCATTAGTTCACTTATTAATTTACTTCGATACCAGAATCAACTTCATTCAACATTACTTAAGTTATATTCCATTTCAAACATCTTATCAAATCCAAATCAAATCCAAATTTTCCAAACAACTTTCTTTTAAACAATTTGCCAGCAATCCCTCTTTTGGAAACCCGAAAATGAACACCAATGATGTCGCGATCATCATCGGAATTATTTTCCAATGACCGAAAAGTGTTTAGAGCTTTAATTTCTCCAAAATAATTTTCCCAAAATATCCAATCTTTTCAAAACACTTCTTTGGAATTTCATTTTCAGAACATATCAAATCCAAAATATCAAACACTTTCCAAAACATCCAATAATGATACTAAATATGACGTTTGCAATTTTTCATTGCCGAAAAACCGAAATGTTAGGGTTAAAGAAGAAGAAAAGGTAGAAGAAGAGAGAGAAAAATAGAAGAAGAACAGAAAAAACAATAGAATATCAGAATCTCACAATTCGCAGCGGAACAACATATAATAAATATCTGAATATCATTAAAACAAAGAACTATACATTTTATACATTACATCATTATCTGAATTTACAACAACAATAGACAACAGAGTCAATACATCAATGGACAGTTATATAAACTTATCCTCATACAGAATACACAGCGGAATAATACATAGATAATATCTTATACAAGTGGTACGTCTCGATATGTAGCTCACCTCCTGAGCTCCATAGCACTCCTAAATCCAAAATAACCTGATAACCCAACTCTAGACTGCCCGTGTGGAAATTGGTGGGCACCCAGAGTGTAGGAAGGGAAACAATAAACTCCGAGTCACTCATGTGACTGGTGTGAGAACTAAAACAGTTTATTTATCTTTAAAATCAAAATAGAGGAATATTTTTAAAGTCAATTCGCAATGCTTTTTAAAAATGAGACTACCATAAGGCCTCCCGCACACGCACACAATGCAAACGCAGAATCGGAGGAGATTTCTCCTTATGATAGTCAAAGATGCTTGATACGCATTAAAAAGAAACATTTGATATTATTACTAGTGCATAGTGTAGGAAAAATCATTTCGAAAGTAAAGATATAAATCTTAGCCAGCATAGGCATTTCGCACTTATGCCTACTATAGCTACCATCCAAACAGTGGTGACCACCATAAGTGAATGATAGGTTCTACAACTAAAACCGTACAAGATCGTATTGTTTCTTTGGATTTCCAACAAATGGTCAGGCCAAGGAACTTCCCATTGCCACATGGGTACGCCTCTGGAAAGACGACCCGAGAACCAAACCGGATCTCTGCCAACACAAGGCCGGGTTACCGCTAACTGGGTAACTACTGACACGAATATGTCATCCCCCGATCGTAACGGATCTATCCGAGGATCCTCGATTTCCAACAACCACATAAGAATAATAATGCAGTAACCACATAGGCTAAGTATCTGGGCTCCATTCCATGATAACACCTCTATCCAGAAGGAATTACATACACTAAAGGGGTGCTACCCCCTAATAACCTTGCTGCATCCTTCCTGTTTTGACCATTTCTGGGGTGTGAGGTCCGACGAAGTCTCGTCCATAAAGCCACACTTTATACAAAAGCTGTGTTTTGGTTGAACAAATGATCAAAGTAACGATCACAAAGATAAATGATCAAACAAATGACCATATCAAAAATGATCAATCAATGATCATTTCACAGCAACACTCAGCATGCCACACTACCAATTGGGAATGTATCACTAAAAACCTTCAACTACATAACCTCTGAGCTCGTACGTCTCAGAGAAGGGTGTTAAGCTAAAAGAATAAATTCTCCGCCGCCAATAGAAATATATTTGAAAGAAATCAGCTTTATATCTCAACTTGTAATGTCAGACATACAATGCATACAAGTCTGTTCTGGGCTCAAACAGAACCGAAGGCACTTACAAAGAAGTCCTTGCATTCCGGATAATTTCTAATCACGTCCGGACTTCCCGTCACTAAGGGTGATAAAACCTCTATGTCGAAGATCAGCCGATGTAGAGTAACTCAACGGTAATCCTTCCATTTTCAAAAATATCCGGTCTTCAGCACCGGTCATCAAATGCAATCCATAACGACGTATCACATATTCGGAATGGGTTATACGACCCCACTTTCCCGGCTAACCCAAATAGTGAGCGCTTATTTAAAAATAAGTGTGGCATTCAAATTCAAACAATCACAACAAATACCTATTTAAAGGTAAATATTGATAGTCGGATTATTTAACTATCAATAAAGATGCTCAACATCACCAGATTCCAAATAATTTTCCAAATTATTTATTTCTCAAAAATATCTTTACTAGATATAAACTTTCATACTTCAACCATTTGAAAACAATTTTTCAAATCACTTTTCCTTACTCGGAAATACTTTCATTTCAAAATGGTTCATTTAAACCAATTTAAATAAATCCTTACCGATTTACTTTATATTTACGTTCCAAATCTGTAAATTTATTCCCACACTTGAAAAATAAATCAACGTTTATTTTTAAACTAATTCCCCTTTCTTTTATAAATTCCATAGTGAATTTATAATCCCAAAATATCTATGATGTACGATTTTCAATCGATTTTCAATATTCACTTTCAATTTATCTTTACAAGGATAAATTCTAAAACGTTCATTTCACATTGGAAAAATATTTCCATACTTATTAAATAATAAGTACTTCACAAATCTATTTTTTTTCAACATTTGAAAATATTCAATATACTTAAATCAAAATTAAGTATATATTTCATTACTTAACGAAAACATTCTCTTAACATATTTATTTGGGTCAAAAATGAATGTTGCGTAAAGCATCGTTACGACGACCCAAAATCACTAGTATAGGGATTCAAAGTTTAAATAGATATATAAATCCCAATACTATATAAAACATTTCCCTTCGGAAACCGTTTACTATAACAACAATGTTATAGTCCACCATTTCCTTCTTTCTCGAAAACGTCTATTTCAATAATAAATGTTTAAATCTATGGTTTCGATTCATAATACATTTTAAAACATCCTTAAAATAATTAACTTCATTTTATAATATTCATTTTGCCAAACATGACCATTTTATTCAATAATGTATTCACTATCCAAAATCGTGAATATATTTTCTTTAATAAACTTCAATATTCAATTTATCAAATTCAATTGATTTTCGATTTATAAAACAACGTTTATAAACTCCATTTATATTTTTATAAACTTCTATTTATAAAAAGATTCTTTTTATATCTCATTTTAGATGCCAAATCCGATTTATAAGTTGATTACTTATAAATGTTATCTTTTACAAAATCTATCCATTTTATATCTTCATATTTCATAAATTTCAATTCACTTATGAAATCCATTTTTAATTTCACTTTATTACTTATAAAAACTCGTTTTATAATTCCAGTATTTTTAATTTATAAATATCAACTTTATAAATCTTCTATATAAATCGTTTATAATAATTCAAAAATCCCAATTTAAACGAATTTATAAATTACTTAACTATTTATTACCAAAAATCTCATTTCGGTTATATTTCTCAAAAATACTAATTTTTTTATAACATTAAAATTTATAACGTTTTAATTATTTAAAATGAATCAATTCAAAATTTAATAAAAACATATACTTTTAAATATCACTTTAAAATCCTTTTAAAAATCAAATACGTTATTTTTTAAACTTTAAAAATGGATCTGATGATGCAACAGCATCAAATAGTCAATCACGACTAAAACATCAACAAGTATCACAATATCTGTAATCAAGTAAATACTTGTGAGGAATCCAGTTGGATCCCTCCAACCTGTTTCCCTGCATCCCCAGAAGTTAGCACGATGCCAATTCCGCTCCAGTACAAAATTATCGCGGTATATGGGATTTATAAAATATTATCCGCTTAATAGACGGCGCAATAGGGTCTCATCCGCTATACAATGCAAGAAATCAACAACTCCAATATATACATATGCCAATATATATATATATATTGTTATATATAGATATATTCCATATATCTAATATCACAGTCAAACAACAATCAATAACTACAATCATCATTCAACATACACTCAAGCTAATTTTAAATCTAACTATTTAAAATATAAATCGAAACCGATTCAATTGAGTGAGAAGTTCTCACCTTGGTTTTATTTCCGTTTCAGATTTTATTTCGAATAAAACTAAACGGACGTTTAATTTTACCCGAAATTTTCACTGACTCCAATCGCTTCCAATCTAATTCAATAGCGTAGTGCTCATCCATACGATTCCAACTTAACTGGTTTCGCGCGTTTTCGACCTCGTATGAAAAAGATATGAATTTTTTAAAGATATACGAATTTTAATATAAAATTTACAACATAATTTATATTTTCTAAACCTACAACTAATCACAACCGTGCATCTCAAGCCAAGAAAATCCAGGCCGCACTCCTCTTCCCTCCTCTCTCACATTTTCTTCTACAGGAAATACACGCAACCAAGAAACCCATAGCAATAAACTAGGGTTTCATCACGACGAATATGAACACGATCAACTACCTCCATACGAACCACCATTCGAAGCTCCACCTTCAGCTGAAATAACAAGGACCTCGGTCCCCTATTGGGCATGCAAAACGAGGCCGACCTGATGGTGAACGCGAGCACGTAGCCCCCTCCTCGTCGCTCCAATTCCGTTCATCACCGTATAGATTCGAAGCTCTCTTCACGCTCTTCGATTTTGTAGTTGAACACTTTCTCTAATTGCTTACAGATTTGGAGAGATTGAGGAGGAAAGAAGATGAATTTGTGGCCATTAATTTCAGAAAGTGGCGGCTGAAGGGTAAAACCCTAGGGCTTTGATTTTGTTGCAAAGTGAAGATAATGAGGTGCTTATATAGAAAATTCCAACGGCACTATTCATCCTGGATTTTATGAACTCCAAACGAAGCGTGCCGGTCAGCGTTCCTAAGGTTTACCCCGCATTTCGAACACAATGGAACGTGTTTCGGGAGCTAATTTGGTCATCTGTGCGAGTTATGGCAATAAACATTCAATTTAAAATTAAACCGATTAAACGATTTTCTAGGCGTTTTAGCTTGCACCGGACAAAGGTAAATCCAATTGACACGAAACTTGGAACAATACAATAATATCACATTATGGATCCGATGAAACTGGTTTCGTCGAAATCCGAGACAGTTTGAAAAATGACTATTTTAACTCGCCAAATTAATATTAAAACAATTTCGATGCTTTTTAAGATGCCACGGTCAAACGAAAATTCCGATTGCTACGAAAATTGAAATCTGATAATAACAAACTATTACGGATCCAATGGAACTAGTTTCATCCAACTCTGAGACTGTTCAAAAATTGGCAATTTTCACTAGTCGATTAAATATTAACATATTCAATTTTCACAAATTAACTTTTAATTCAATTTTAAAAGTTATAAAATATCACTATAACTCCAATATGATTAAATAAAATTTTACAAACTAATTTTAATTATATTAAACCGAATATCCAATTATTTCTGTAATTTCAGCTATTAAATTATCGATTTAATTATCAAATTAAATCCAATACTCGAAAAATAAATTATTCGACTTATAAATTCCACTTATTAATAATTAAAATTAATTAAATATTCAATTTTTAATTAATATAAATTCTGGGTCGTTACAGGAATTAATCGAAATAGCAAACGCACATGTCCCACACCACAAGTTTTACTAAATCGTTTAATTCTCTTCACGTTTCGTTGAAAATGCAAAATCCTATATTTTAAATTAAATACATTTTATGTTCTCAAACGGAAAAGTCCGAAATTAAGCGAATCAGTAAAAGTAAGGGTTCATAGTCCTCGATTTTGCTGAAACGTTTAAATCGCTTCCTCATTCTTTTGGAATCGCAAACTGTAGCAATTTTGGAAAATAATTTTATTTTAAAACGATTTGAAAAACCCGTGCTTAAAACAGCAACATCATAGAAAATTCGTTAAGGAAGTTGCACTTCTCAAAACACCGTAAAAACGGATCTCAAAATTAGCATTGTGGGATAACCGCTTAAAAATCCACTTTAAAATTTGACGGTTACTGAAGTCAAAGCGACAAAAATTTTATACGTCAAAATCTCATCAAATAATTCTCATTAAAATATAATACATGTGAATTTCCATTCACTAAAAATGTCAACAAAACATCATGCTTCAAAAATTTAGCACTGGTGTAAAAATCCCGTTATAAAAATAAAGGCAACAAAATACGTTTAAAACCCAGCACCGGTTCAACGTAAAATTAATGCAGTAACGTGCAACTCGTATTTGCACGCACACTACAAGATGAACAAAGAATCACTCGAATATATCTTCAATGAAGATAATTTAAAACATCAAATATCTCAACAAAATCACATATCTACAATCGCTTCGGATCCCCAAATCGGATTCGAAATATTTAAAGAAATCAAAATAAATACATCTATGTAACAACACAATGAATTTTATTTCATCTTCATAATTTGATTTGTAAATCAAAAGGGTTCTCAACTATATACAGCGAAGGCAGTCTCACTGTTTCCGCTGCGCACTCTGATAAATAGACACAAATTAATCAATCATCCAAACACAATTTCACTTTTATTTTTAAATAAACATACTTAAAAATTTCATCATAATTTCAAATTAAATTTTGACTCAAAGCACAACTAAAGCATCAACAATTAGTTGTAATGCATGTTTCTTCTAAGTTATGTTTTATATTATGTCCATAAACCCCTCGCTCTGATATCAACTGTGACGCCCCACCTCTTTGCTCGCAATAACAAAGAGTATTAAAAGAAATACGGTGTGTTATTACCAAGAATAAGGCTAGATAGGAGCGACCATCCGTAGTTAAGCCTTAGACTAGTATTGGTTATCTCGATAGGAGTGGTATATATTTTTATTTTTCATCTCTTATTTATTTACTCCCATCAACATACCCAATTCCAGTATAAAACAAACTGCGATGGTTCATAATAGTTTAGGACAATATATATAATAATAACACAGATAAGCTAAATGCGGAACACAGATAATAAAAAGTCATATATATATATATATATATGTATGTATGTATATATATAACTGAAGTCAGTTACAATGCATGTGATATAATACATGTGATACAACTACAACTGCCGACACTGGAAGTAACATATACAAGTACATTATTGACAATAATATACATCAATACATATCATCCTATACTATGTAATGACTACTCCAAGAGATATAAAGAGACGTCATAGCTCTAGCAGCAACCCAAAGCAAGATATCTACAACCTGTAATAACTCGGTCTGACCCAAGTATTAAATTCAAAAGAAAATAATACACGGGTCAGTCTAATTCAAACTCAGTTATTAAAGCACGGAAGCAATAATAATTAAATAATCAAATAGGCGACAGTCACAAAAATCTCACCTCTCCAATCCTTTAACAAGGAAATCGAATAACGATAAATATAATGCATAACAGAAATAACAACTAATCAGCAAAGCCAAATCATCAACAAAGATAAATTATATGATTATCAATGAAAATAATTTTGATAACAACAGAATTTCCTAAACGACAATTAACGACAAAAATCTAATTATGAAATAAATAATTAGAAACTCATAATCTAATTATCAATCAGATAATTAGACAACAACAAAATGATCAAATCAAACCAATTCAAACTACGATTTCAAAATATTGATTTCGACACACAAAATAATTCAAGCGGTTGAAATATCAATTCAAAACGTCACTTCTGGTAGGGCTGCAGTACACGCTTGCGTGCACTGCCTCGCCACCGCAGCATGAATTACACAAAAGCACCATGAATCGAAAGCAAATGGCACCTTCTCGAGATCAAGTTCAAGTTAAACAACTCACACCAACTGGTCAGTGGCATCACAAAACATAAATGCACACGCAAAGCTACTGCATAGTGATGTGGTAATATCAATTCAACAGTTACAACAAAGACAGGTGTTAACGCTGAAAATCGAACGCTAACACCCCGGTGTATATTAAGTTTGAGTGAAAGCACCACCCGTGAACACGGCAACTAAAAAAGTAGAAAATTCACAAAGAGAGCAGAAAAGACAACAGTTTTTATAGTGGTTCGGCTTCAGGTAAGCCTACGTCCACTTTAATACTCTTTATTGCTGAATCAATTACAACTTTACAACAATCTTCAATTACAATTATGATGAGGCAAACAACTAGAACTTTGATGCAGAAGAATTCTTTGAATCCATGTTGATTGCGTTAGATTTCCTCTTAAAGTTAGTTGAGATGCCTTTCGTATTTGAAGTGTTGAGTGAGTCGAGAATTCAGCAGAATATCGGTGCTTAAAGAGATCAGCCAAAAGTCCCCTTCATGTTTGAGTTAGGTTGGTATTTATAGGAAAATTTCCCCCTTGGGTCGTAAGTCGTGACCGACCTATGGCAGGTCGTGGCCGACTTATCTGGCCAAACCTCATGGTTTAACAAAGGTTCACTTGTATAAGCCCCAGGTCGCCCCCGAGTCAACACAACCTTCTTCCAGTAATACGGCATCGACCTTATATTTAGTAGCTTTAGGTCGTAGACGATCCAAGCTAGGTCGTTAGTCATGAACGAGTTAACTGGCAAGTCGTAAGTCATGGCTTAACTATTAAGTCCTGGACCATGTACGAGTTAAGAGACCACTGTGCCAAGTAGCTGCATTGAACTTGTCTTCCTTTGCTTGGGTCGTGAACAACTTAACGTAGGTCGTAAGTCGGTAGCGACTCAAGTGCAGTTCGCGATCTTGTCCCTGTCTTGAGCAGTTAGGACGGCAACTTCCTTGGGCAGTTAGATCGGCATCTACCTTAGGCCAGTATCCATGTTAGATCGGTAACCCACCTAAGCCTTAGATCGGTACCCCCTCAAATCTTAGGTCGGCATTCATGTTAAGTCGGCATCCCCTAAGGCATTAGGTTGGTACCCGTGTTAGGTCGGTAGCTTTCTTAGGTCGGTAGCTATCTTAGGTCGGCATCTTGCTTTAGACGGTTGGGTCGGTATTCTTTAAGTCTTAGGTCGGCATTCTGTTAAAGCATTAGTTCGGCATCCCTTTGGGTCTGTAACTGTTAAGCCTTAAGTCGGTATCTGAGTCATGGTCGAGATGGAGTTAACACTTGCCCCTCGAAGTACACGCCTAATGGTTAGGTCGTGTGCTTCGATATCCTCTAACCCGTCCACTCTCTAAGTCGGTAGGTCGTACGCGACCTAACAGTTAGATCATACGTTCCTCTTCAGATCCCTCAATTGCAAGGTATAAGTCACATCTTCTTCTTCCTTCTCATTACCTACTCTCTTGATTCTGCCATTAAAAACTTTCTCAAGCTCCAAAAGGCGATTTCATTCCAAACAATCACTGATAATCTTTGTTATTCATCACGTAAGTAAACCTGCTTCCTTCTAGATCCCCTACTGCCACTGATTCATGAATCTCATTTAAACTTCACCCACCTCCTCGCGCAATGCTTCATAACGAATCTTACCATACCGATAGTTGATAATCCTGAGATGGCTCAATTCGGATTCCAACGGTTGATGAAACAATGCCGATGGGTCACTGCTTCGGGCTAATCAATCCTGAGTTACGTTAGGATTGTGGGTTGTTGAATTCGTGGGGGTTTTAATGTGGTTTAATGGATGATCCGATAGCATGAAATAACATAAATGAAATGAGGGTTTTTGGTTGAGGGAGTGGCTATCGGGTTAACGGGTTGAGTGGAGTGAGACATTGGTTTGGACGCGACCCAGTGGTTTTGGGTGACCTAACTCTTGCCGACCTAATTTAATACGATCTAATCCTTGAACCGTGGCCGAACTAACACTTGGAGAAATCTGCCGACCTAACCCTTAAACCGTGGCCGGACTAACACTTGGAGAATCCTGCATCACTTTTTTGAACTGGAGCCTTTCTCCTTACTATCCTTACGACTTAAAGAACTACCGATTTGAAGAATCAGAAACTTAATCTTAACTCGTGAAAGATTCCTTGGGTCGCGGCCGAGTTAACACTTGGATGCCCAATTCGAATTCTCACTTAAAAGCATAATTCCAATTTGAATTCTTAACTTAATTTACTGGACTGAACTGCTTAAATCCTGGATTGTTTTAACTTTGTTGCTTTATTTCACAGACCACATTAATTTATAGGCTAACAACTTGCTGAAAACAATAATCATAGAAAACCAAGGCGAATATACTGCCATTGACTGCCCACATCAATTGACAGATTAGTCGACATAAAGTAATCAACTTAAATACACTGTATGAAATGTTGTGAACCAATCAACTAAAGTGAAGTATTAATGCAAAGCATCGCTAACTTGAACTGATTTGTTTGCATCAACATTACACTTGCATATTAAAACAACAAACCCTGGACTTTATAACTGACAAATACTTGCTAGTTTTTATTCCAGTTACATTTGCTTATTGCTTGGTTGATTTTACACAACACTCCACACATTTTAGGAAACGTGCACCTTCATGTTTGAATATCGAGTTGTTTGTGCAGAATGACTTCCCACGAAGAAGAAGAAGTGGTAGCTCAAGCGGGAGAAATCCTTCAGACAGCTATTCCCACAGAGAATCCTCCAGAGAGAACTTCGACTATCCTAACTTCGAGAGCGTTTATTCAGCTACGTACTCAATTTGGTTTTTCTGAAAACGATGCCCTACTCCCCGGGCCAAATGATACTGCCGACAGTCCTCCCCCCGGTTTCGACGCAGTCAATCGTCAAATGTGCCTAAGCGGGGCGATTCCTCCTTTTAACGACTTCCTTCGAACCCTTCTCCTCCGGTTGACAATCTCTCTGTTCCAACTTCATCCTAATGGCTACGCCATCTTGATGGGGTTGTGTGTTTTGTTTAGGAGAACTTCTGATCGCTTGCCAAGTTTTGAAGAAATTCGCTACTTATGCTCGTTTGCAAAGAGTAAAGACCATCCTTCCCTTTTTATTGTGAGAAGTGCTAGAAACCGCAAGCTTATTTCTGATCTTACCGAAAGTGTTCATGGATTTTTGAACCAGTTTTTCTTTGCTCGCTGCCCCCAGGGTTTTATGCCATCTGGAGAGTAGGAAGTAAGATTACCTGTATCTATATTCTCCATTTTCAAACTTTTTCGAGATCCGAACTACCAATTGCTAATTTCATTCTTTGCTCTTTTCAGCACTTCCTCTCCCCTCTAGAGATCCAAGCCATAAGCAAATTTTTGAAAGATTGAGTGCCGTAGCCGTAGAAGAGAGAAGTATAAAATTTTTGTTGAGGGATGAATTTTCGCATCAGTATGGACTTTTGCACGCTTCTCGCTCTACACACCCCCATGAAGTTCCAAACTCCTCGCCTAAAGCATTAGATGCCCCGGTTTCCACTGACGAATCCTTACCAAAAGAAACTGCCTCCGAAGCTTCTCTGGTGAAGTGATCTACTACTGTCGATGTTGCGGGGTCGTCTGGCAAATTCGCACTTGCCCCAGTCATTGAGGAAGAAGAGCCTCAGGGATCTCCCCGACATTTACAGAAGTCTGGTGAAGAAGTCGGGAAAACAAGCCCTGTCAAGCATAGCGGGGACGACACTTTCGAAGGGTTGAGCGATCTCTTTGTCACCTCACAGGAGCTCTTTAAAGACGGTCCTGTCGCTACTAGGGTTTCTTCTTCAGTGGTGGAAGCGACTTCTTCTCTACAACAAGCTCCATCGACCCAAGAGTTAACGTTAACTACTACCCCTACGATTATTTCGCAATTAAAGAGTGGTTGGTAGTTTGATGCGCGTAGTTTGCACATCTCTGGCACTCAGAATCTTTTGGCACTTTCATGCATCTAACTCTTTGTACTTTGAAGATTCTAAAGTTACACTTCTTTTCCCTGAAGACTTTTAAGACTTGTCTGTTTTTTTAAATTTCAGGTTCTCCGATGGGACGCAGTGGCTCTTACTATGACGACTTTCAGCGCTACGGGAGGCGCAGTCAATATGATTATATGCGCTACCTTCCCGTTCACAGAGAAACCGACGAAGAGAGAGCCACTCGGAAGGCTCAGGAGAGGAGGGATCAAGAAGAGCGTTATGAGAGAAAAGAAAGGGAGGAGCATCATGATTCTTCCCAGAGAGGTGACGACTCTCACAAGAGAAAGTCGCATGATGATCGGGGAAAAAGCCATATGGTTGAGGACCCAAGCAAGCGTGCCTGACACGGTGAGAAGCATGCTTCTACAACTCCTGAAAAGGTCACTGCCCCCGTCTCACTTGACATTCCTTCTGTCTCTCCTGCTCTTGGGAAGACAGACATTCAGACAATAATCAGCATGCCTAAATTCCAAGTTGGATCAGGCCCGGCTACTCTGCAAAGTCGGTTCCCGCACTGGTGCCTGAAGGGAGTGCGGTTCGATCTTGACTTGGTCCCTATTGACAAGCCAGCCATGCTGCGAAATCTCGATGCCGTCAGACTTGATATTGAAAGGATGTCGAACTGGCAAAAGGTTGTTGACGAGCTTCAAAGGGTAAACCGTGCGAATCTCGAGGCCATGCTTACTATGGAAAATGACAAAGTTGAATGGCAAAAGGTTCTTGAGCAGCATGATACTGAGATGAGGAGCATTACTACTTATAATGAAGAGCTTGAAGTGATGGTCGAGAAGCTTAAAGAAGAACTCGCCACTTCTTCTACTTCCTACACTCAAAAAGAAGAAGTGCTTCAGAAACAAGTGAGAGATTCTCAAGCCGGCCAAAGAGACGCCAAAGACAGGCTCGATGTGCAAAAAAGAATCAATGAGGGCTATATTGCTGATATTGCAGAGCTTCGGAAGAAAACCAGCTCCCAAGAGGCGGAGATTCAAATGATAAAGCTTCAACGCTCCAAAGCTAAAAGAGAGCGTGATGAGGCCGTTGCCGGTAAAACTGCAGCTGAAGAATCTCATGAGGTAACGAAGACCAGCATCAGCTCGACATTATTTGACTTCTACCTGCATAGCATCTTGGGGCGCGGTAGCCTCGCCTTCCTAGGTCCTAAATATCAAATTACTCTGGCTGAGGTGTGGGAGGCCGCACTTGATATGCTTGGTGCTATAGGTGCCGGCTACGTCGAATCAGCCCTTGAGTAGCATTACTTGGATGACGAAGCTCGCGCCGCTCTCGCCAAGGGAAAAGAACAACTTGCAAAATTAAGAACTGAAATGGCAGAAGGAGAACGTTCAGGAAAAACTACTTCAACTATTCCAGTTCAACCTTTGCCTTCGCCCGAAATCGACATTGTCGGCTCCAGTTCTCATTCTCCATCCCTGGTTAAAGTTACAACTGAGATCACAAGTGCACAGGGTGGAGATGAAGGCGAAGAGAGCGCCGAAGCACAGGCTTATGAGGTTGATATCAGAAAGCCGACTTCTCCAGGTAACTCTACTGTTAATCTTGCCCAAGTAGATTGCTCATTTACTTCTTATGAGTTCGATAAGCTTCTTGACTATTTCCTGAACCTCAATGAGCCTTTATCTCCTCTCTTTACAAACTTTAACTTCTTTTCTTCTATAGAGAAAGTGTCGGGCATCGTTCAGACTCCCCCTCCTCCAATTATTCCTCCTCCGCTTCTCCAGGTCACTCCTCCATCCGCCTCTCAACCCGGGTCGCAAAAGGAGCAAATAGAAGCTCTTCATGGCTTAGATGATCCTATTGCTTCTCAAGACCCGAAAGGAGAAGAAATTGAGGGGAGTGAGAAGACACCAGAACCAACTGGTTCCGATGATGAACCGTTAACTAAACTTTTCTCTCCAGGGAGTGGGTCTTCTTCCAAGAAGAGAGGGAAGCAGGGAGTCTCTAAGAAGAAGAAGGAATCTTTAGCCGGCGAGGAAAAAACAGAAGAAAGTCCAATTGTGCCCCTTTCTCCTTCGTCCCCTACTCTTACAAGCCGGCCTAAGAAGTTGACCATCCGGCCGGGCGCAGGCTCAAAAGGTGGAAGGAAGAAGAAATGATAGCTTTGGTTCTGTGCTTTTTGTATCGCTTTTTGCTCTTTGCATGTACTGAACGGAGATTGTGCGGGTACCGGCCTCCTCTTTACTTTTTTTCTTTTTATTTTGAAACCTGTACATGTACAAAATTTTCACAGTATTGAATAAAATGATTCTTTTTGTTTGTACAAACTTCTGTCTGTATTTGAGAATGCATTTACTATTCATTTTTGTATAAGTTTCTTTATATGATTTTGCAGTGAGCTTGTGGTATGTTGTTCGAGCGTAATTTTACTAATGTGGTTATACCATGTAGCCCCTATACCACAAGCTTACTGCAATATTTTGCTCTTTGAGGGGATTTGTACTCTTATTTTCTAGAGAATAACTATTCCATACTTGGAGGAATACTATTCTGCTCAAAATAGAGTACGCTTACTCCATATGAGTTTCTACGCTTTATCCTTCGAAGATATCAATTTTTTCTTTTGTGCATACACACATTTTACCAAGTGAATTCCCCTACGTGGTAAAGCGGGCCTCTGAAGGGCACTTTAACTTCTTTTTGAGGAAGAGTATTTTCAAGAATAGAAGAACCAGTCTTCCTTTGAAAGCTAAAGTGTGCCTTTGAAGAGGGCTTCTCGTTTTTTTTCTTTTATTGCGCCTCAGTGGAGGGCTTTTTGATCTTTGCTTTGCATTTATGACGAAATGCTTCTTTGAAAAGTTGTACCTCTAAGGAGGGCTTTTTTTACGTTTCAACACTTGGAAGTTTTATTTCAATCTCAGTGAAACGTGTGCCCCCGAAGAGGCCTTTCTATTTGATTGCGCCTCTAGGAAGAGGTTTTTTGTTTGATTGTGCCCCTAGGAAGGGGTCTTTTTGTTTGATTGTGCCCCTGGGAAGGGGTCTTTTGTTTCTGCCCCTTGGGAGAGGCTTTTATTTTTCCCTGTTCACTGGGAAGCGGGCCTCCGAAGAGGGCATTTCACATTTTGACTCACGGGAGTGTATCACCGATCACGGTGAAATGTGTGCCTCTGAGTAGGGTTTTTGCCTGGAAGTTTGGAGTTTCTTTCTCTCGGTTGGACGGATTCACGGGAGTGTATCAATCGATCAGTCCGCAACTTTGTATCGGGAAAGATCTCTCTTTTTCTGATTTGGCCCGCTCGAGGTCTTTTTAGCATTTCAACTGTGGTGAAATGGACCTCCGAAGAGGGCTTTTCACGTTTCAACACTTGGAAGTTTTATTTCAATCTCGGAAAAACGTGTGCCTCTGAGTAGGGCTTTTACCTGGAAGTTTGGAGTTTCTTTCCTTCGGTTGGACGGATTCACGGGAGTGTATCAACCGATCAGTCTGCAACTTTATATCGAGAAAGATCTCCCTTTTTCTGCTTAAGCCCGCTCGAGGTCTTTATCCTCCGAAGAGTTGTGCCTCTAAAGAGGGCTTGTGCGTCCGAAGAGGTCTTTTGCTGTTTGATGCTTGCTCGCCCATGTCTCTTTGCCATTTATTCATGTAGGCGATCCCTGTTATCTTTTGCAAATGTCATCCCTTTTTAGTTGCCAATAATTTTCCTTATCCAAAGAAATATACTTCATAGTTTAGCAAGCTGGTGGTGGTAGATACAGGCTATTTAACTGATTGTTTGTTTGTTTAAACATTTGCAGTTAGTTAGAAATGGTCCACTTCCATCCGCATCGCCAACTGTTGTTCGAAGCACTTCTTTTGTAGGATTTGAGTATGGAAATTTTTAATGGTTTAGCATTTGCTTGCTGGGTGATGTCGGAGATCGCTTGGTCTTGCGATGGGTAAGCTTTGTTTTTATGGCCTTCATTACTAAGTCGACATTTTAGTAACACGGCTAACGTATTTTATATGTCGAAATAAAACAAAGCAGTTTATAATAATAGAGAACACAAGATTTATAGTGGTTCAACCAAAAACTGGGCCTACATCCACTTTATAGCTTTTCATTATTCACTTGCTTTACAATTGCTTTCAATACAAGAATCAAATATTCATAATTCTTTTACAACATTTCAGCAAAGCTTTCAAGTAAAATAGGGACGCATATGATTGTTGTTACAAGCTCTTGGGATTGGTTCTCCTTCGACAGTTGTGAGTTTGAATGAGCCATCAAGAAGTTTCGCGCTAATAACATATGCCCCTTCCCAGTTTGGCCCAAACACACCTATGGCTGTCATAATTCTCTTCAGGACTAAGTCCCCAACTTCAAAGTTGTGCTGACGAACTTTGGAATTGAAGTGCCTGGTTATTCTTTGCTGGTGAGCTCAATTCTAAGCCTAGCCTCTTTTTTTCTTTCATCGAGGAGGTCAAGTGCTTCCAATTGCAATTTTTCATTCTCATCTTGATCAAAATGGATCCTTCTGTGTGAGGGGACTTCAATTTCCACTAGAATCATTGCTTCTGATCCGTATGCCAATGAAAATGGAGTATGCCCAGTCGCAATTTTGTGGGTGGTTCTGTATGCCCATAGTGCAAGCAGTAACTTATCGACCCAACCACCTTTTGCTTTTTCCAGCTGCTTTTTGATAGTTCATTTGATGATTTTGTTTACTGCTTCCACTTGCCCGTTTGCCTGTGGATGAGCCACTGCTGAGAAGCTTTTTCGGATCTTGAATCGTTTGTAGAAATCTTGGAACTCCTCATTTTCAAACCGAGTGCCATTGTCTGTGATTGTCTTCTGAGGCACACCATACCTGCAAATGGTATTTTTAGTCACAAAACTTATCATTTTCTTAGAGGTAATAGTAGCCAATGGTTTGGCTTCAGCCCATTTAGTGAAGTAATCAACAGCAATGATAGCATATTTATTCCCCGATTTGGCAGTCGGTAAAGGCCCAATGAGATGTATTCCACGGATAGCAAACGACATTGCACTGACCATTTGTGTTAGCTCAGTGGAAGGTGCTCTAGGAATTTTAGCGAATCTCTGGCATTTATCACACTTTCGGGAATAGTCAGCAGCATCTTGATTAATTTTTGGCCAAAAGTATCCATAACGGAGGATTTTCTTTGCTAAAGTTTGACCGCCTGTATGATCCCCACATTCCCCTCCGTGTACTTCAGTCAGAATTATCTTTGCTTCTTCCTTTGTCACGCATTGGAGTAATGGCATTGAAAATCCTCGTCTGTATAAACGACCATCTTGAACTATATATCTGGAGGCTTTCCTCATCAGCTTTTGTCGTTCTTTTGAATTTTCTGGCAAAGAGCCATTGAGTAAATATTCAAGTATCGGAGTCATCCATGATTCTTGGTCTTGGGATACATCCATAATCCAATCAACATCCATTTCATATGTGCTTGGAGCTGACAAGACTTCGACGGGAACTAATCCCAATAGTTGAGCTTCACCAGTACTCGAATACTTTGCAAGAGAATCCGCTTTCATGTTCTCTTCGCGGGGTATATGGTTTATTAAATAACGGTCAAAATTTTGAAGAAGCTCCCAGGCTTTTGATAAATAGGCAGGTAGATTCCCTCCTTTAGCTTGAAATTCCTTCTTGACTTGGCAGACAATAAGTTGAGAATCACTGAAGGTCTGCAATGCTTTAATATTTAGTTCTTTAGCGATCCTTAAACCAGCGATGAGGGCTTCGTATTCTGCTTCATTGTTTGTCGAAGGGAATTCTAGTCTCAGGGCATAACATAGCGATCGCCCTTCTGGGGTTTCTAGGACAACCCCTGCTCCGGAACAGTAATCATTCCTTGCGCCATCAACATACAATTTCCATTGGATTGGGATGTAATCAGTGGCTTCTTCCTCACTATCACCTTTATCCGTACATTCGGCGATGAAATCTGCTAAAGCTTGTCCATTGATTGCTTTCCGGGGATGGTAAGTGATATCATATTGACTGAGCTCAATATTCCATTTCAAAAGACGGCCCGAAGTCTCAGGACGGAATAGGACTTGCTTTAGAGGTTGATCAGTGAGGACTTTGATGGGTTGAGCTTGGAAATACGGCCTCAATTTTCTTGATGCGATCCACAAACAATAGGCGAGCTTTTCTAATCTTGAATTGTTCGTCTCTGCCCCAGTGAATCTTTTGCTGATATAATAGACTGGGCGTTGAACCCTTGCCCCAGTGAATCTTTAAGTCTTAGGTCGGCATTCTGTTAAAGCATTAGTTCGGCATCCCTTTGGGTCGGTAACTGTTAAGCCTTAAGTCGGTATCTGAGTCATGGTCGAGATGGAGTTAACACTTTCCCCTCGAAGTACACGCCTAATGGTTTGGTCGTGTGCTTCGATATCCTCTAACCCGTCCACTCTCTAAGTCGGTAGGTCGTACGCGACCTAACAGTTAGATCATACGTGCCGCTTCAGATCCCTCCACTGCAAGGTATAAGACACATCTTCTTCTTCCTTCTCATTACCTACTCTCTTGATTCTGCCATTAAAAACTTTCTCAAGCTCCAAAAGGCGATTTCATTCCAAACAATCACTGATAATCTTTGTTATTCATCACGTAAGTAAACCTGCTTCCTTCTAGATCCCCTACTGTCACTGATTCATGAATCTCATTCAAACTTCACCTACCTCCTCGCGCAATGCTTCATCACGAATCTTACCATACCGATAGTTGATAATCCTGAGATGGCTCAATTCGGATTCCAACGGTTGATGAAACAATGCCGATGGGTCACTGCTTCGGGCTAATCAATCCTGATTTACGTTAGGATTGTGGGGTGTTGAATTCGTGGGGGTTTTAATGTGGTTTAATGGATGATCCGATAGCATGAAATAGCATAAATGAAATGAGGGTTTTTGGTTGAGGGAGTGACTATCGGGTTAACGGGTTGAGTGGAGTGAGACATTGGTTTGGACGCGACCCAGTGGTTTTGGGTGACCTAACTCTTGGCCGACCTAATTTAATACGATCTAATCCTTGAACCGTGGCCGAACTAACACTTGGAGAAATCTGCCGACCTAACCCTTAAACCGTGGCCGGACTAACACTTGGAGAATCCTGCATCACTTTTTTGAACTGGAGCCTTTCTCCTTACTATCCCTTACGACTTAAAGAACTACCGATTTGAAGAATCAGAAACTTAATCTTAACTCGTGAAAGATTCCTTAGGTCGCGGTCGAGTTAACACTTGGATGCCCAATTCAAATTCTCACTTAAAAGCATAATTCCAATTTGAATTCTTAACTTAACTTACTGGACTGAACTGCTTAAATCCTAGATTGTTTTAACTTTGTTGCTTTATTTCACAGACCACATTAACTTATAGGTTAACAACTTGCTGAAAACAATAATCATAGAAAACCAAGGCGAATATACTGCCATTGACTGCCCATATCAAATGACAGATTAGTCGACATAAAGTAATCAACTTAAATACACTGTATGAAATGTTGTGAACCAATCAACTAAAGTGAAGTATTAATGCAAAGCATCGCTAACTTGAACTGATTTGTTTGCATCAACATTACACTTGCATATTAAAACAACAAACCCTGGACTTTATAACTGACAAATACTTGCTAGTTTTTATTCCAGTTACATTTGCTTATTGCTTGATTGATTTTACACAACACTCCACACATTTTAGGAAACGTGCACCTTCATGTTTGAATATCCAGTTGTTTGTGTAGAATGACTTCCCACCAAGAATAAGAAGTGGTAGCTCAAGCGGGAGAAATCCTTCAGACAGCTATTCCCACAGAGAATCCTCCAGAGAGAACTTCGACTATCCTAACTTCGAGAGCGTTTATTCAGCTACGTACTCAATTTGGTTTTGCTGAAAACGATGCCCTACTCCCCGGGCCAAATGATACTGCCGACAGTCCTCCCCCCGGTTTCGTCGCAGTCAATCGTCAAATGTGCCTAAGCGGGGCGATTCCTCCTTTTAACGACTTCCTTCGAACCCTTCTCCTCCGGTTGACAATCTTTCCGTTCCAACTTCATCCTAATGGCTACGCCATCTTGATGGGGTTGTGTGTTTTGTTTAGGAGAACTTCTGATCGCTTGCCAAGTTTTGAAGAAATTCGCTACTTATGCTCGTTTGCAAAAAGTAAAGACCATCCATCCCTTATTATTGTGAGAAGTGCTAGAAACCGCAAGCTTATTTCTGATGTTACTGAAAGTGTTCATGGATTTTTGAACCAGTTTTTCTTTGCTCGCTGCCCCTAGGGTTTTATGCCATCTGGAGAGTTGTAAGTAAGATTACCTATATCTATTTTCTCCATTTTCAAATTTTTTCGAGATCCGAACTACCAATTGCTAATTTCATTCTTTGCTCTTTTCAGCACTTCCTCTCCCCTCTAGAGATCCAAGCCATAAGAAATTTTTTGAAAGATTGAGTGCCGTAGCCGCAGAAGAGAGAAGTATAAAATTTTTGTTGAGGGATGAATTTTCGCATCAGTATGGACTTTTGCACGCTTCTCGCTCTACACACCCCCGTGAGGTTCCAGACTCCCCGCCTAAAGCATTAGATGCCCCAGTTTCCACTGACAAACCCTTACCAAAAGAAACTGCCTCCGAAGCTTCTCTGGTGAAGTGCTCTACTACTGTCGATGTTGTGGGGTCGTCTGGCAAATTCGCACTTGCCCCAGTCATTGAGGAAGAAGAGCCTCAGGGATCTCCCCGACATTTACAGAAGTCTGGTGAAGAAGTCGGGAAAACAAGCCCTGTCAAGCATAGCGGGGACGACACTTTCGAAGGGTTGAGCGACCTCTTTGTCACCTCACAGGAGCTCTTTAAAGACGATCCTGTCGCTACTAGGGTTTCTTCTTCAGTGGTGGAAGCGACTTCTTCTCTACAACAAGCTCCATCGACCCAAGAGTTGACGTTAACTACTACCCCTACGATTACTCCGTAATTAAAGAGTGGTTCGTAGTTTGATGCGCGTAGTTTGCACATCTCTGACACTTAGAATCTTTTGGCACTTTCATGCAACTAACTCTTTGTACTTTGAAGATTCTAAAGTTACACTTCTTTTCCCTGAAGACTTTTAAGACTTGTCTGTTTTTTTAAATTTCAGGTTCTCCGATGGGACGCAGTGGCTCTTACTATGACGACTTTCAACGCTACGGGAGGCGTAGTAAATATGATTATATGCGCTACCTTCCCATTCACAGAGAAACCGACGAAGAGAGAGCCGCTTGGAAGGCTCAGGAGAGGAGGGCTCAAGAAGAGCGTTATGAGAGAAAAGAAAGGGAGGAGCACCATGATTCTTCCCAGAGAGGTGACGACTCTCACAAGAGAAAGTCGCATGATGACCGGGGAAAAAGCCATATGGTTGAGGACCCAAGCAAGCGTGCCGGACAAGGTGAGAAGCATGCTTCTACAACTCCTGAAAAGGTCACTGCCCCCGTCTCACTTGACATTCCTTCTGTCTCTCCTGCTCTTGGGAAGACAGACATTCAGACAATAATCAGCAGGCCTAAATTCCAAGTTGGATCAGGCCCGGCTACTCTGCAAAGTCGGTTCCCGCACTGGTGCCTAAAGGGAGTGCGGTTCGATCTTGACTTGGTCCCTATTGACAAGCCTGCCATGCTGTGAAATCTCGATGCCTTCAGACTTGATATTGAAAGGATGTCGAACTGGCAAAAGCTTGTTGACGAGCTTCAAAGGGTAAACCGTGCGAATCTCGAGGCCATGCTTACTATGGAAAATGACAAAGCTGAATGGCAAAAGGTTCTTGAGCAGCATGATACTGAGATGAGGAGCATTACTACTTATAATGAAGAGCTTGAAGCGAAGGTCGAGAAGCTTAAAGAAGAACTCGCCACTTCTTCTACTTCCTACACTCAAAAAGAAGAAGTGCTTCAGAAACAAGTGAGAGATTCTCATGCCGGCCAAAGAGATGCCAAAGACAGGCTCGATGCGCAAAAAAGAATCAATGTGGGCTATATTGCTGATATTGCAGAGCTTCGGAAGAAAACCAGCTCCCAAGAGGCGGAGATTCAAATGATAAAGCTTCAACTCTCCAAAGCTAAAGGAGAGCGTGGTGAGGCCGTTGCCGGTAAAACTACAGCTGAAGAATCTCATGAGGCAACGAAGACCAGCATCAGCTCGACATTATTTGACTTCTACCTGCATAGCGTCTTGGGGCGCGGTAGCCTCGCCTTCCTAGGTCCTAAATATGAAATTACTCTGGCTGAGGTGTGGGAGGCCGCACTTGATATGCTTGGCGCTACAGGTGCCGGCTATGTCGAATCAGCCCTTGAGGAGCATTACTTGGATGACGAAGCTCGCGCCGCTCTCGCCAAGGGAAAAGAACAACTTGCAAAATTAAGAACTGAAATGGCAGAAGGAGAACGTTCAGGAAAAACTACTTCAACTATTCCAGTTCAACCTTCGCCTTCGGCCGAAATCGACATTGTCGGCTCCAGTTCTCATTCTCCATCCCTGGTTAAAGTTACAACTGAGATCACAAGTGCACAGGGTGGAGATGAAGGCGAAGAGAGCGCCGAAGCACAGGCTTATGAAGTTGATATCAGGAAGCCGACTTCTCCAGGTAACTCTACTGTTAATCTTGCCCAAGTAGACTGCTCATTTACTTCTTATGAGTTCGATGAGCTTCTTGACTATTTCCTGAACCTCAATGAGCCTTTATCTCCTCTCTTTACTGACTTTAACTTCTTTTCTTCTATAGAGAAAGTATCGGGCATCGTTCAGACTCCCCCTCCTTCAATTATTCCTCCTCCGCTTCTCCAGGTCACTCCTCCATCCGCCTCTCAACCCGGGTCGCAAGAGGAGCAAATAGAAGCTCTTCATGGCTTAGATGATCCTATTGCTTCTCAAGACCCGAAAGGAGAAGAAACTGAGGGGAGTGAGAAGACACCAGAACCAACTGGTTCCGATGATGAACCGTTAACTAAACTTTTCTCTCTAGGGAGTGGGTCTTCTTCCAAGAAGAGAGGGAAGCAGGGAGTCTCTAAGAAGAAGAAGGAATCTTTAGCCGGCGAGGAAAAAACAGAAGAAAGTCCAATTGTGCCCCTTTCTCCTTTGTCCCCTACTCTTACAAGCCGGCCTAAGAAGTTGACCATCCGGCCGGGCGCAGGCTCGAAAGGTGGAAGGAAGAAGAAATGATGGCTTTGGTTCTGTGCTTTTTGTATCGCTTTTTGCTCTTTGCATGTACTGACCGGAGATTGTGCGGGTACCGGCCTCCTCTTTACTTTTTTTCTTTTTATTTTGAAACCTGTACATGTACAAAATTTTCACATTATTGAATAAAATGATTCTTTTTGTTTGTACAAACTTCTGTCTGTATTTGAGAATGCATTTACTATTCATTTTTGTATAAGTTTCTTTATATGATATTGCAGTGAGCTTGTGGTATGTTGTTCGAGCGTAATTTTACTAATGTGGTTATACCATGTAGCCCCTATACCACAAGCTTATTGCAATATTTTACACTTTGAGGGGATTTGTACTCTTATTTTCTAGAGAATAACTATTCCATACTTGGAGGAATACTATTCTGCTCAAAATAGAGTACAGCTTACTCCATATGAGTTTCTACGCTTCATCCTTCGAAGATATCACTTTTTCCTTTTGTGCATACACATATTTTACCAAGTGAATTCCCCTACGTGGTAAAGCGGGCCTCTGAAGGGCACTTAAACTTCTTTTTGAGGAAGAGTATTTTCAAGAATAGAAGAACCAGTCTTCCTTTGAAAGCTAAAGTGTGCCTTTGAAGAGGGCTTCTCATTTTTTTTCTTTTATTGCGCCTCAGTGGAGGGCTTTTTGATCTTTGCTTTGCATTTATGACGAAATGCTTCTTTGAAAAGTTGTACCTCTAAGGAGGGCTTTTTTTTGCGTTTCAACACTTGGAAGTTTTATTTCAATCTCGGTGAAACGTGTGCCCCCGAAGAGGCCTTTCTGTTTGATTGCGCCTCCAGGAAGAGGTTTTTTGTTTGATTGTGCCCCTAGGAAGGGGTCTTTTTGTTTGATTGTGCCCCTGGTAAGGGGTCTTTTGTTTCTGCCCCTTGGGAGAGGCTTTTATTTTTCCCTGTTCGCTGGGAAGCCGGCCTCCGAAGAGGGCTTTTCACATTTTGACTCACGGGAGTGTATCACCGATCACGGTGAAATGTGTGCCTCAGAGTAGGGTTTTTCCTGGAAGTTTGGAGTTTCTTTCTCTCGTTTGGACGGATCCACGGGAGTGTATCAATCGATCAGTCCGCAACTTTGTATCGGGAAAGATCTCTCTTTTTCTGGTTTGGCCCGCTCGAGGTCTTTTTAGCATTTCAACTGTGGTGAAATGGACCTCCGAAGAGGGTTTTCACGTTTCAACACTTGGAAGTTTTATTTCAATCTCGGCGAAACGTGTGCCTCTGAGTAGGGCTTTTGCCTGGAAGTTTGGAGTTTCTTTCCTTCGGTTGGACGGATTCACGGGAGTGTATCAACCGATCAGTCCGCAACTTTATATCGAGAAAGATCTCCCTTTTTCTGCTTAAGCCCGCTCGAGGTCTTTATCCTCCGAAGAGTTGTGCCTCTGAAGAGGGCTTGTGCCTCCGAAGAGGTCTTTTGCTGTTTGATGCTTGCTCGCCTATGTCTCTTTGCCATTTATTCATGTCGGCGATCCCCGTTATCTTTTGCAAATGTCATCCCTTTTTAGTTGCCAATAATTTTCCTTATCCAAAGAAATATACTTCATAGTTAAGCGAGCTGGTGGTGGTAGATACAGGCTATTTAACTGGTTGTTTGTTTGTTTAAACATTTGCAGTTAGTTAGAAATGGTCCACTTCCATCCACATCGCCAACTTTTGTTCGAAGCACTTCTTTTTTAGGATTTGAGTATGGAAATTTTGAATGGTTTAGCATTTGCTTGCTGGGTGATGTCGGAGATCGCTTGGTCTTGCGATGGGTAAGCTTTGTTTTTATGGCCTTCATTATTAAGTCGACATTTTAGTAACACAGTTAACGTATTTTATATGTCGAAATAAAACAAAGCAGTTTATAATAGTAGAGAACACAAGATTTATAGTGGTTCAGCCAAAAACTGGGCCTACATCCACTTTATAGCTTTTCATTTTTCACTTGCTTTACAATTGCTTTCAATACAAGAATCATATATTCATAAGTCTTTTACAACATTTCAGCAAAGCTTTCAAGTAAAATAGGGACGCATATGATTGCTGTTCCAAGCTCTTGGGATTGGTTCTCCTTCGACAGTTGTGACTTTGAATGTGCCATCAAGAAGTTTCGCGCTTATAACATATGGCCCTTCCCAGTTTGGCCCAAACACACCTATGGCTGTCATAGTTCTCTTCAGGACTAAATCCCCAACTTCAAAGCTGCGCTGACGAACTTTGGAATTGAAGTGCCTGGCTATTCTTTGCTGGTGAGCTCAATTCTAAGCCTAGTCTCTTCTCTTCTTTCATCGAGGAGGTCAAGTGCTTCCAATTGCAATTTTTCATTCTCATCTTGATCAAAATGGATCCTTCTGTGTGAGGGGACTTCAATTACCACTAGAATCATTGCTTCTGATCCGTATGCCAATGAAAATGGAGTATGCCCAGTCGCAATTTTGTGAGTGGTTCTGTATGCCCATAGTGCAAGCGGTAACTTATCGACCCAACCACCTTTTTCTTTTTCCAGCTGCTTTTTGATGGTTGATTTGATGATTTTGTTTACTGCTTCCACTTGCCCGTTTGCCTGTGGATGAGCCACTGCTGAGAAGCTTTTTCGGATCTTGAATCGTTTGTAGAAATCTTGGAACTCCTCATTTTCAAACTGAGTACCATTGTCTGTGATTGTCTTCTGAGGCACACCATACTTGCAAATGATATTTTTAGTCACAAAACTTATCATTTTCTTGGAGGTAATAGTAGCCAATGGTTTGGCTTCAGCCCATTTAGTGAAGTAATCAACAACAATGATAGCATATTTAATCCCCGATTTGGCAGTCGGTAAAGGCCCAATGGGATGTATTCCCCGGATAGCAAACGGCCATGCACTGACCATTTGTGTTAGCTCAGTGGAAGGTGCTCTAGGAATTTTAGCGAATCTCTGGCATTTATCACACTTTCGGGAATAGTCAGCAGCATCTTGATTAATTTCTGGCCAAAAGTATCCATAACGGAGGATTTTCTTAGCTAAAGTTTGACTGCCTGTATGATCTCCGCATTCCCCTCCGTGTACTTCAGTCAGAATTGTCTTTGCTTCTTCCTTTGTCACGCATTGGAGTAATGGCATTGAAAATCCTCGTCTGTACAAACGACCATCTTGAACTATATATCTGGAGGCTTTCATCATCAGCTTTTGTCGTTCTTTTGAATTTTCTGGCAAAGAACCATTGAGTAAATATTCAAGTATCGGATTCATCCATGATTCTTGGTCTTGGGATACATCCATAATCCAATCAACATCCATTTCATCTGTGCTTGGAGCTGACAAGACTTCGACGGGAACTAATCCCAATAGTTGAGCTTCACCAGTACTCGAATACTTTGCAAGAGAATCTGGTTTCATGTTCTCTTCGCGGGGTATATGGTTTATTAAATAACGGTCAAAATTTTGAAGAAGCTCCCAGGCTTTTGATAAATAGGCGGGTAGATTCCCTCCTTTAGCTTGAAATTCCTTCTTGACTTGGCACACAATAAGTTGAGAATCACTGAAGGTCTGCAATGCTTTAATATTTAGTTCTTTAGCGATCCTTAAACCAGCGATGAGGGCTTCGTATTCTACTTCATTGTTTGTCGAAGGGAATTCTAGTCTCAGCGCATAACATAGCGATCGCCCTTCTGGGGTTTCAAGGACAACCCCTGCTCCGGAACAGTAATCATTCCTTGCGCCATCAACATACAATTTCCATTGGATTGGGATGTAATCAGTGGCTTCTTCCTCACTATCACCTTTATCCGTACATTCGGCGATGAAATCTGCTAAAGCTTGTCCATTGATTGCTTTCCGAGGATGGTAAGTGATGTCATATTGACTGAGCTCAATATTCCATTTCAAAAGACGGCCCGAAGTCTCAGGATGGAATATGACTTGCTTTAGAGGTTGATCAGTGAGGACTTTGATGGGATGAGCTTGGAAATACGGCCTCAATTTTCTTGATGCGGTCCACAAACAATAGGCGAGCTTTTCTAATCTTGAATAGTTCATCTCTGCCCCTGTGAATATTTTGCTGATATAATAGACTGGGCGTTGAACCCTTGCGTCTTCTCGTACCAACAGTGCACTAAGAGCATGAGGTGAAATTGCCAAATATATGAAAAGATCTTCCCCATTGTCAGGCTTTTAAAGTATCGGAGGTACTTCCATATGACGAACCAACTCATCAAATGCTTTCTGACATTCAGGAGTCCACTCAAAGTGTTTCCTTCCTTTTTTCAGAGCATCAAAGAATGGAATGTATTTTTCAGTAGCTTTGGAAATGAACCGACTCAATGCAGCAACCTTTCCATTCAGACTTTGCAATTCCTTCTTCGTTCTAGGAGCCTTGACCTCTCTCAAGGCAGTGATCTGAGCTGGATTAGCTTCAATGCACCTACCGCTCACAATGAAACACAAAAATTTTCGGACTCCACTCCAAATGAACATTTCAAGGGATTAAGCTTCCTTCTGTACTTTCGGAGTACTGCGAACATCTCTGCCAAGTGATCCAAGTGGTCCACTGCTTTCTTAGACTTCACTAGCATATCATCAACATAAACTTCCATTATCTTGCCAATCTGTGGTTTAAACATGGCATTAACAAGCCTTTGGTAAGTTTCCCCTGCATTCTTGAGTCCGAAAGGCATGACCTTGTAGCAGTAGAGTCCAACATCTATGATGAAGCTCGTATCCTATTGATCTGGCTCATGCATCATAATCTGGTTATGTCCGTAGTATGCATCCATGAAAGATAACAATTCATGCCCTGCCGTCCCGTCCACCAGCTGATCAATCCTGGGCAGCGGGAAACACTCTTTGGGGCAGGCTTTGTTCAGATCTGAAAAGTCAATTCCCACTCTCCACTTTCCGTTAGCTTTTTTAACCAGCACTGGATTTGATACCCAATTTGGATAAGTAGATTCGCTGATGAAACCGTTCTCCATGAGCCGATCCACTACTTCTTTTAACGCTGCCGTTCTCTCAGGACCCTGAGTTCTTCTTTTCTGTTTTACAGGTGTAAACTTTGGATCAATGTGCAGAGTGTGTACTGCAATCTCTGGGGATATTCCACACATATCAGCATGAGTCCAAGCGAATACATCCAAATTTGCCTTCAAAAACGAAATCAGAACACTCTGCACCGTTGTGTTGAGTTGTCAACCCACATTCAGCACTTTGTTCAGGTCCTTTGGGTCAACGAATACCGACACTGTTACCTCCACCGTTACTATCCTATTCTCCCATGCACTGGCTTTCCTTGGATCCATCTCTCTTCGTGCGGCACTACATTCACCAGTGCAGGGTCCACCCTGTAATTGCTACAAGGCTTGTTCTTTGGTGCGGACTGGAGTCGCCGCACCTTTTCTCATTTCTCTTTTCCTTGATTCACGCAGCTCTGTAAGATAACACTCCCATCCCGCATCTTGGTCTCCTTTAATCACGCCTACTCCATTATCAGTGGGGAATTTTATGGTCAAACACCACGGGGCGAGAACAGCTTTAAATGCAGCAAGAGTTGGTCGGCCTAAAAAGGCATTGTAGGCAGAGAATTCTTCAACAATTATAAAGGTTTGCTTTCGAGCTGTTAATTCCTCTTCATTAGCGACCTAAAACCTAAAGACATGGAGCGACCTAACTACAGGAATGGCATGGCAACTTAACTCATTAAGCGACCTTAAAGTATCTGCGACCTAAGGGAAGCACCGACTTACAGAGCTCTGCAACCTAAGGGAAGCACCGACCTATAGAATTCCGCGACCTATAGCACTCAAATGACCTAACTGTGTGCTCAGACCTAAGGAAGGCCGCGACCTAGCAGAACCCAGCGACCTAAGAGTAGCTGCGACCTAAAGTGTTGCAACCTAAGGACTGTTGCGACCTAATAGAAAGCTACAACCTAAAGGAGGTTGCGACCTAAGAGTGAGTGCGACCTGAAGATGGACTCGACCTATGGAACTCCGCGACTTAACTATCTACCGACCTAAGGAGCTCCGCGACCTAAGGAAGGTCGCGACCTAAGGGACTCAGCGACTTAAGATTAACTATGGCTGCAGGAAAGTACTCGCGACTTATGTTAGGTCGCTAACGACCTAAACACCAGAATATAGAAGACTATGCAATGCCATAGGGGGATAGGTCGCTCACGACCTAGTACTTGTGCAAATCAGCATGCGTGAGGAAGGAGGGGCCAATGCTCTTCAGGTCGACTACAACCTTACTCAGGTCGGTCACGACCTACGACCTTACTTAGGTCGGTCACGACCTACGACCTTATTCTGAAAAATGCCTATAAATATGATCCTAACTCCAACTAAAGAAGGACTTTTTGGCTCACTCTCTTCAAGCACCGTTACTCTGCTGCATTCCAAACCAATCCAACACCTAAAGCTCTCAAGACACGAAGAACGCTACAAACAACTTCGAGAAAAGATCACACACATCCAACATGGATTTGAAGACTCTAATCTCCATTGTAGTTTAGGCTACTTGTTCTAAGTGACTTGTAATTCAAAGTGTATTGTACTTGAAAAGAATTGTATCAGCTTGTAACGAGATCATCAATAAAAGTACTCAAAGTGGACGTAGGCTATACCCTTAAGCCGAACCACTATAAAATTGTTGTTGCTTACTGCTTTTCCGCTATTATCTGCTTGTAATCTGTTCCCGAGTTATCGGGTGGTGCTTTCACAACTATAACTCATACTCCGGGGTGTTAGCGTTCAAATTTCAGCGTTAACATTTTTGGTGCTTTCACTGAGAATTGAACTCAGGCGAGTTATCATCATTGCTTCACAGAGGTTTGTAGAGAGAATTTCCTTGAAAACCAGAAGTCTATCCGAGATTATGGCTCCTGGAAGGAAGAGTAGGTCTATCAGATCTGGGAATATTCAAGAAGGAACCTCCGCTTCCCCTATATCGAATCAAGCCACTCCAGCTGTCGGAGTTACAAAGGCAGAGCTGGATGCTGCAATTTTAGGGCTGAACCAACATATCAATGCCCAAAATGCACAACTCGAGGCTCAAAATGCCCAGAATTCCCTAATTCTAAATAGGTTGAACGATTTGCTTGGGGCACACCGTCAACCAGTTGGTAATGAGAGGAATTTTGCTGGCAACCTTCATGATGCTGAAGAAAGAAATGCTCCTGAAAGGGCTGCTAGCCCTTTTGAACAAACACTTCCAGAGGTTGATGGATCTAGAATTCGACATGATGAGGAGTATCTTTCTGGAATGGTCCGACAAATCATGAAGGAGAGTATGCAGAGGGTTGAAGACGAGAAAGAATGGGGTTTCGCCCCAAGTAAGACTCCATTTACTGAGAAAATCTTAAAGGCTGAATTCCCAAGGAAGTTTGTCCCTCCAACCATTCCAGCTTACAGGGGGACAAGTGATCCGAACGAATTCCTATACAAATATGATTGGCACATGACGGGTGCCAGAGCCTCTGATGAAATAAAGTGCCGATATTTCCCTGTGTATCTCGAAGGCATAGCTCTGCTATGGTTCACCAAGCTGCCAGTCCGATCTATCGATCAGTTTTCTGACTTAACCCGGAAGTTCAAGGAGCAGTTCAGACTATATGCCTCAAAAGCCAAGGATATCATGTCACTGTCAAGTTTGGAACAGAATCCAGGAGAGACTATCAGATCCTTCTTGAACCGCTTTAATATAGCGTTAGTTGAGGTGGACAATGCAGAACCACGAATGATATTGACTTATCTGATGAAGGGTATTGACAAGTCGGGTGAATTTGGGAAATGGCTAAACATGAAGGAACCAAATTCCCTTGAAATTTTTTATAAAAAAGCAGATGAATTCATACGCTTAGAAAGCCGTCCCGTACCGGTAAAGGCAGTGTTGGAAAAAGCTGAAGATAACACTGTTGCTCCACGCAAGAATGAATCTGTAGGGCAAAAAAGGGAAAATAACAATGGGAAGAAGCAGAGTAATCTGAAGAAGCCCCGATCCTTCAAGCCATCAGAGTATACTCCTTTATCAGATACGCCGGAGCGTATCTACCTTGCCATTAAAGATTCTGTTGACTTTCCTAAACCTCCTCCTCTAAGGACCGGGAAAAAAGCTATACAGAGTGGGAAGTTCTGCCGCTTCCATAATCAACCCGGTCACGAAACCGACGAATGCCGTCAGTTGAAAAATCTGATTGAAGAGTTGCTATGGGAAAACAAACTACAGCAATTTGTAAAAAGAATAGCAACAATCCTGCTTCGTCTAGTCAGGGGCAACAGGCTCCTACTCAACAGCCTAGGACGATTGAGAAGGCTGCAGGGCATGATTCTGGAAGGCCCATTATTAATGTCATTACAGGAGGACCTCACCCAGCAGGCAGAAGCTGGGGTGAGATGGAAAGGTATACCCGAGCTCTAAAGTATGTACCAACCGAGGAAGATGTATTTGTTTTGGAAGGTGCTACGCCCTTGAAGCAACAAAGAACTTTCGATGATGATATTGTGTTCAGAGCTAGGGATTCCGTAGGTATTGAAGCTCCAACCTTGGATCCTCTAGTCATCTCGGCTGGTATCGGGCCAGCTATTGTCAGAAGAGTTCTCATTGATTGTGGCGCATTCTGCAATATTCTCTTTAAGAAAACATTCGACCAAATGAAGATCCCTATGGCTGATGTGCTAGCCTCATCGCAGAAAATTGCTGGTTTCACTGGGGAGCCAAAGCAGCCGGTAGGGACCATTGATTTGTTTGTGGAACTTGGAGAAGGAGAGAGAAAAGTGGTCCGCAAGCAGACTTTTGTGATTGTCGACGAATTTTCTGCTTACAATGCTTTCCTTGGTCGTCCAACTCTGGCAGCGTTCAAAGCCGTTCTGGCCCCGTGGTGCCTCACTATTAAATTCCCTACAGACAATGGAGTAGGAGTTATAAAAGGTGATCAAAATGCTGGGCGAGAGTGCTATCTGACAGAGTTACGAGAAACCAGAAAAAGAGAAATGGGAAATAATGCGGCAGCCCCAGTCCGCATCAAAGAACCAGCTTTGTAGCAATTACCGGGCGGACCCTGCACTGGCGAGCACAGCGGAGTAAGGAAAGAGATGGACCCTAGAAAAGTCAGTGCAGGGGAAAATAGAGTGGTACCCGTGGAAACGACAATACCAATACCTGTTGACCCAAAGGACCCAAACAAAGTGTTGAATGTGGGTTCACAACTTAATGCGTCAATTCAAAATATCTTAATATCTTTTTTAAAGACTAATCTGGATGTTTTTGCTTGGACTCATGCCGATATGTGCGGAATATCCCCAGAAGTTGCAGTGCATGCTCTAAATATTGACCTAAGATTTACGCTTGTGAAGCAGAAAAGGAGAACTCAAGGTCCAGAAAGGTCAGCGGCATTAAAAGAAGAAGTTGATCGGCTCATGGAGAATAATTTTATCAAAGAATCTACTTATCCGAATTGGGTTTCAAATCCAGTGCTGGTTAAGAAAGCCAACGGAAAATGGAGAGTATGCATCAATTTTTCAGATCTAAACAAGGCCTGCCCCAAAGACGCTTCCCATTAACCAGAATCGACCAACTGGTAGATGGAACAGCGGGACACGAATTGTTATCTTTTATCGATGCTTACTCCGGGTATAACCAGATCATGATGCATGAGCCAGATCAGGAGGACACAAGCTTTATCACCGACACTGGTCTTTACTGTTACAGAGTTATGCCCTTCGGGTTGAAGAATGCAGGGGCAACATACCAAAGACTCGTTAATGCTATGTTCAAACCGCAACTGGGCAAGACTATGGAAGTCTACGTCGATGACATGTTAGTAAAGTCTAAGAAAGCACTGGATCACATAGAACACTTAGCAGACATGTTCGCTGTCCTCCGAAAATACGGAATGAAGCTCAATCCTTTAAAATGTTCATTTGGAGTGGAATCCGGCAAGTTTTTAGGTTTCATCGTGAGCGCTAGGGGCATTGAGGCCAGTCCAGCTCAAATTACTGCATTGAAAGAAGTCAAAGCCCCTAGAACAAAGAAGGAATTGCAAAGTCTCAATGGAAAAGTCGCCGCCTTGAGTCGGTTCATTTCCAAAGCCACAGATAAATGCATCCCATTCTTTGACGCCCTAAAGAAAGGAAAGAAAAACTTCGATTGGACTCCCGAATGCCAAAAAGCCTTTGATGAATTGATTCGCTATATGGAGACGCCTCCAATACTTTCTAGGCCTGGCAATGGCGAGGATCTTCTTATATACTTGGCAGTATCATCTCATGCTTTAAGTGCAGCGCTGATACGGGAAGACAAAAGGATTCAACATCCAGTCTACTATATCAGCAAAAGACTCACTGGGGCAGAGATGAATTACTCTAAGTTGGAAAAACTCGCATATTGCTTACTAATTGCGTCTAGGAAGTTGAGGCAATATTTTCAAGCTCATCCTATCAGAGTCCTCACTAACCAGCCTTTAAAGCAAGTCCTGTTTCGCCCTGAAACTTCGGGTCGTCTTCTAAAGTGGAATATTGAACTCAGTCAGTATGACATCACTTATCATCCCCGGAAAGCAATCAATGGACAAGCTTTAGCGGATTTCATTGCAGAATTTACAGATAAGGGTAACAGTGAGGAAGAAACTGTCGAGAATTCCCCGATCCAGTGGAAGTTATATGTCGATGGTGCGAAAAACGACTACTGTTCTGGAGCCGGAGTTGTACTTGAGACTCCTAAAGGTCGATCATTATGCTATGCACTAAGATTGGAATTTCCTTCAACAAACAATGAAGCAGAATACGAAGCCCTTATCGCTGGCTTAAGGATTGCTAAAGAATTAAACATCCGAGCGTTACAGATATTCAGCGATTCTCAGCTTATTGTATGCCAAGTCAAAAAGGAATTCCAAGCAAACGGGGGGAATCTGCCCGCCTACCTGTCAAAGACTTGGGAACTCCTGGGTGATTTCGATCATTACATGATAAGTCACATTCCTCGAGAAGAAAACATGAAAGCAGATTCTCTCGCAAATTATTCGAGCACAGGCGAAGCTCAATTTCTGGGGCTAACTCCAGTAGAGGTCCTGTCGACTCCTAGCATTGATGAAATGGACATTGATTGGATCATGAGCATGTATCAAGAGCAAGAATCATGGATGACTCCGATAATAGAATATCTGTTCAATGGATCCTTACCAAGGAACTCAAAAGAACGACAAAAGCTACTGAGAAAAGCCTCTCGATACATAATCCAGGATGGCCTGTTATACAGACGGGGATTCTCAATGGCATTACTTCGGTGTGTAACCCGAGAAGAGTCTAAAGCAATCCTAGCAGAGGTACACGGAGGAGAATGTGGTGATCATTCAGGTGGTCAAACATTAGCAAAGAAAATTCTCCGATACGGGTATTTTTGGCCAGAAATTAATCGAGATGCAGCAGAGTATTCCCGAAAATGTGACAAATGTCAAAGATTCGCCAAAATTCCTAGAGCTCCTTCCACTGAACTCACACAGATGGTCAGTCCATGGCCGTTTGCGATATGGGGAATAGACCTTGTAGGACCGTTACCAACTGCCAAATCTGGAATTAAATATGCCATTGTTGCTGTAGATTATTTTACTAAGTGGGCAGAAGCTGAACCACTGGCTACTATCACCTCAAAGAAGATGATAAGTTTTGTGACTAAAAACATCATTTGCAGATACGGTGTGCCTCAAAAAATAATTACAGATAATGGGACTCAGTTTGAAAGTGAAGAATTCCAAGATTTTTGCGAGCGATTCAAAATCCGGAAAAGCTTCTCAGCAGTGGCTCATCCGCAGGCAAACGGGCAAGTGGAAGCCGTCAACAAAATTATTAAGTCAACCATCAAGAAGCAACTTGAAAGAGCAAAAGGTGGTTGGGTCGATAAGCTACCACTGGCACTATGGGCTTACAGAACCACTCACAAAACTGCGACTGGACACACCCCATTTTCATTGGCATACGGGTCAGAGGCAATGATTCCGGTAGAAATAGAAGTCC
This sequence comes from Allium cepa, assembly GCA_030765085.1. Lineage (NCBI taxonomy): Eukaryota > Viridiplantae > Streptophyta > Magnoliopsida > Asparagales > Amaryllidaceae > Allium > Allium cepa. The sequence goes on along the minus strand of CM060943.1, from coordinate 945,457,479 downwards.
CTTCACACAGAAGAATCCATTTCAATCAAGCAGAAAACGAGAAGTTACAGCTTGAAGCGCTAGATCTTCTTGATGAACAAAGAGATGAGGCTAATCTCAGAATTGCAGCTCATCAGCAAAAGATAGCCAGACATTTCAACTCCAAAGTTCGCCAACGCAGCTTCGAGATTGGAGACCTAGTCCTGAAGAGAATTATGACAGCGACAGGTGTGTTCGGGTCAAATTGGGAAGGACCATACGTCATAGGTCAAAAGCTTCTTAACGGCACATTCAAACTCACCACTGTTGAAGGAGATCAAATTCCAAGGGCATGGAACAGCAATCATTTGCGTCCCTACTTTACTTCAAAATTTTGTTGAAATATTGTAAAAAGAATTATGAATGTATGATTCTTGTAATTGAAGGCAATTGTAAAACTGATGCAAGTAAATAATGAAAGAATATAAAGTGGATGTAGGCTCAATTTCCTGGCCGAACCACTATAAAATCTTGTGTTCCTTATTATTATTACATGTTTGCTTTTTTTTGGATATAAAAAGTACATAGAATGTATTACTGAAATGCCGATTTAAATTTTTGCAGACAATGGAAGTGAAGCTTGCACATAAAAAGACCAAGTGATCCTCACCAAATTTTAAAAAAAAAGCCCCGAATTCAAATCCTAGATAGGAAGTACATCAATTGAACGGCCTATGATTTCGACCCGAGATCATTTGAACAAACAAACATCCAATTAAGAAGCTAATGCTCGTTCTCACGAAATTGCCTGACAATGAAGCACACTTCCTTGGATTAAACAAGTTACTTGTGAGAAAAGGGAATGAAAGCTAAAAAAAAAAAAAGGAAGCAGAGGATCATTGAAAAAGGCATAAGCAAGTGGACAGAGGAACAACCAAAGCCATCATTGGCAGCACAAGTTCTCTTCGGAGGCATAACTCTTCGGAGGATAAAGACCTCTACCGGGTCATACGCCACAAAAAAGAAAGTTCTCTACTCAACAAAAAAGATTGGAGGAGTCATGACCCTCCAACCATGAGAGAGTAACTTCCAGGCAATGAAAACCCTCTCTGAGGCACATTTCACCAGGAGTTGAAGTGTTACGACCGCTCTTCGGAATTTCACTTCGCCAGAGTTGAAATGCAAACAAAATAAAGACCTCTTCGGAGGCACATTTCACCAGGAGTTGAAGTGTTATGACCGCTCTTCGGAATTTCACTTCACCAGAGTTGAAATGCAAAACAAAATAAAGACCTTCCTGGAAGCCCACGTTTCACCAAGATCGAAATAAAACTTCCAAGTGTTGAAACGTAAAAAGGCTTTCTTCGAAGGCACAACTCTTTGGAGGTACACGTTTCACCGAGATTGAAATAAAACTTCCAAGTGTTGAAACGTGAAAAATCCCTCCTTAGAGGTACAACCCCCTCCCGGGGACACAATTAAAAGGAAAGACCTTTTCAGAAGCCCACGTTTCACCAAGATCGAAATAAAACTTCCAAGTGTTGAAACGTAAAAAGGCTTTCTTCGAAGGCACAACTCTTTGGAGGTGCACATTTCACCGAGATTGAAATAAAACTTCCAAGTGTTGAAACGTGAAAAATCCCTCCTTAGAGGTACAACCCCCTCCCGGGGACACAATTAAAAGGAAAGACCTTTTCAGAAGCCCACGTTTCACCGAGATTGAAATAAAACTTCCAAGTGTTGAAACATGAAAAGGCTTTCTTCAAAGGCACAACTCTTTGGAGGAACACGTTTCACCAAGATTGAAATAAAACTTCCAAGTGTTGAAACGTGAAAAAATCCTTCCTCAGAGGCACAAATTTCTATTTTTTTTTTTGTAAAAAAAAAAATCCTCATCAAGAGCATACTTTAACTTTCAAAGGAAGAATTAAAGTTAAAGTACCCTTCAGAGGCCCGCTTCACCACATAGAAGAATTCACTTGGCAAAATGTATACATACGCAAAAGGAAAAAGTGATTTCTTCAAAGGACAAAGCGTAAAAACTTATATGAAGGAAGTTGCACTTTACGAAAATTCTCTTCGAGAACGAAGTAATTATTCTTCAGAAAATGAGAGTGCAAGTCCCCTCAAAGTATACGATATTGCAGTAGGCTCATGGTATGGGGGCAACATGGTATAGTTACATACAAAATGGTATAGCTACATCGGTAAAGTACGCTCAAACGACATACCACATGCTCACTGCAATGTCATATAAATAAACTTGTGCAAAAATGAATAATAAATGCATTCTCAAATTCAAACAGGAGTTTGTACAAAGAAAGAGGAATCATTTTATTCAACATTACTCTATATACAGGTACAAGTTTTAACAAAAAGAAAAGCGGGGGGCCGATACCCGCACAATTCTCGACCAATACATGCAAAAGACGAGAAGCTAAAAGCTAAAGTCTTTATTTCTTCTTGCCACCCTTGGACCCTTTGCCTGGCCGAATGATTAGTTTTTCAGGTCTATATATAGGCATAAGGGAAGAAGGAGAGGGAGGTGCAACCGGCGCGACTTCCGGTTCCTCTTCAGTAGTGATGATTTTCTTCCCCCTCCTCTTCGATGTTCCGTGCTTCTTTCTTCTCTTCGAAGAAGACTCACTCCCTGGAGTAACAAGAGTAGACAAAACTACGTCATCAGAGGGAGTCCGCTCCGGAGAGATCTCGCCTCCTTCAAGTCCCTCGTCCTTCTGCTCTTGCGAAGCGATAGGGTCATCCAAGCCATGAAGAGCCTCAATCTGTTCCTCTTGTGACCCGGGTTGTGAAGCAGAAGGAGGAGTCACCTGAAGAGACGGAGGAGGGATAACCGGAGGAAGTGAAGTCTGCGCAACACTTGGCGTTTCAACTGCAGAAGAAGAGAAATTAAAAATATTAGTATCTCCCCGAAAGAAGAGAGATATGGGTTCGTCGAGATTCAAGAAGTAATCGAGAAGCTCATCAAACTTTTGAGGAGTAAGCAAGCGATCCACCTGAATCGGATCAATATCAAAATTACCTGAAGATGTTTGCTTCATAAGTTCAATCTCATAATTCTGAGCCCCGATATCCTCCAAAGCCTCATCATCAGTAGGGGTCATTACCCCGGTTCTTATAGGAGGCGGCGAATGAGCACTAGAGCCAGTAATGTCCACTTCGGGAGAAACTAAAGGACGTTCAGAAGTGGTAGGCGGTATTTCTTTCTCAGAACGTTCCCCTTCCGCCATTCCGGCCCGTACCTTGGGGAGTTGCTCTTTTCCCTTGGCAAGAGCGGCGCGAGCATCGTCATCGAGATAATGCTCTTCAAGAGCTGTCTCAGCGTAGCCAGCACCTTTACTACCTAGCATATCAAGTGCTGCCTTCCAGACTTCAGCTAATGTAATTTCGTATTTAGGGCCTAGAAAGGCAAGGCTGCCACGCCCCAGAATGCTGTGCAGATAGAAATCAAATAATGTGGAGCTAACGTCAGCTTTGGTTGCTTGATGGGCCTCTTCGGCCGCAAGTTTACCAGCAACAGCCTCGTCACGCTCCTTTTCGGCCATAGCAAGTCGAGTTTTTAACAACTCTATCTCCAAGCTTTGAGAGCCAGTCTGTTCTCGCAGCTGTGAAGCTTCAGCGCGATACTCTTCTATGACCTTCTCTTTGAATGCAATCTTATCTTCGACTGCCCTTTGACTGGCATGCGCATCTCGTACTTGTTGCTGAAGTATGCTCTCCTTTTGAGAATAGGAAGTAGACGAAGTAGCTAATTCTTCCTTAAGCTTTTCTACTTCCGCTTCCAACTTTTCATTATAGGAAGCAATGCTTCTCATTTCGGCGTCATGCTGTTCGAGAGTCTTCTGCCACTCAGCCTTATCATTCTCCATTGTGAGCATGGCCTCGAGATTGGCTCGGTTAACCCTCTGAAGTTCGTCGACACGTTTTTGCCAGTTCGACATTCTTTCAATATCGGTCCTGACAGTATCAAGTTTTCGCAGCATAGCCGGTTTGTCGAGAGGAACCAAGTCGAGATCAAATCGAACCCCTCTCAAGCACCACTGAGGAAATCGACTTTGAAGAGTGGGAGGACCTTGCCCGACTTGGTATGCGGGCCGGTTGATGATTGCTTGAATGTTGGAGCGAACGGGAGCAGGAGATTGAGCAGGAACATGTTCAGAAGCTGTCGGCATTGTTTCCTCGGTAAGTCTAGCCCGCTTGCTAGAAGAATCGTCTATGTGACCTTTACCTCTCTCATCGTGAGCTTTTCTCTTTTGAGTATCATCATCTCTGTGGGGAGGGTCATGTCTTTCTTGTTCCCTTCGGTGACGTTCTTCATATGCTCGTCTCTCGTCGGCTTTCCTGATGGCCCTCTCTTCATCCGATTCTCTGTAAGACGGGAGGTAACGCCTGTAATCATACTGGCTACGCCTCCCGTAGCGCTAGAAATCATCATAGTACGAGCCGCTGCGCCCCATTGGAGAATCTGGAATAAAAATAATAAGCTTTAGAAATCTTTAAAGTACAAGAAGATAAGTGCGTAGAAGTAATGAGAAATCCAAAGTGTCGTGTAACGTGTAAACTACACGCATCGAGTTACAAACCACTCTGTGGAATAGAGGTAGTGATAACTTGAGTAGGAGGAGTTGACATTTGTTGTAAAGAAGATGTCGCCTCGATTACAGAAGAGATAGTTTTAGAAACATCATCTTTGAAAAGTTCTTGAGATGTCACAATTAAATCGCTCAACCCCTCAATAACATCATCGTCATCTTGTTTTTTGGAGCTTGCTTTCTTAACTCCTTCGCTAGTAGATTTTCCGAAAGATCGAGGGGGTTCTTCCTCTTCGGTAACTGGGGCAAGTACAGACTTGTCAGATGGCCCCGCAACATCTTTCGGAATTGAACACTTAACTAGTGAAGTTTCTATACAGGTTCCTCCCTGCAAGTGCTCTTTAGTGAAGACTGGGGCATCAGGAGTGTTCGTCGGAGAATCAGGAACCTCCGTTGGAACTTCATGTATTTGAGTGGAACGAGAAGGATGTAGAAGCTCAAACTGATGAAGAAGTTCTTCTGTCAATAGAAATTTTGCGCTTCTTTCTTCAGCAGCCACAGTGCTTAGCCTTTCAAAAACTGACTTATGGCTGGAATCTCTAGAAGGAGGAGGAAGTGCTATAAAAATAAGGAATGGAATCAGCATCTAGCAATACGAACCAGGTAAAACTTAGAATAAAATTAAAGAAAGAAGAGAAAAAAGATCTCACTTCCTACTCTCCAGTCTGCGTAAAATTCTGCGGGGCAACGAATGTAGAAGTATTGATTCAGGAAACCATGTGCACTCTCCGGCAAATCCAAAATAAGTTTGCGGTTCCTCGCACCTCTTACAAGTACAATTGAAGTATGGTCCTTGTTCTTCGCAAAAGTGCACAAGTAATAGATTTCCTCAAAACTCGGAAGACGGTCAAGAGTCCTCCTGAACAGAACACACAATCCCATCAAAATAGCATAGCCATTGGGGTGCAGCTGGAAAGGAGAGATCGTCAGTCGAAGGAGGATTTGTCGGAGAAATTCATTAAAAGGAGGAATTGCTCCACTCAAGCACATTTGTCGATTAATGGCAACAAAACCGTAAGGTGGTCTATCAGCAGAGTCATTTGGTCCAGGGAGTAAAACTTCTGCCTCGGCAATGCCAAATTGAACGCATAATTGATTAAGCGCCCGCTGTTTCAAAAGGGTAGGAGTTATTTCCGGAGGACTCTCTAGTGGAATAGCAATCGGGAAAACCCCTTCAGGGTGTTCTATCATCTCTTCTTGTTGAGACATCATTCTACATAAGCGACTAGATGTTCAGATGAGAAGGTGCACGTTTCCTCAAAAGTGTGAAGTGTTGTGCAGAACTAAAAAAAAAAAAAGCAAACATAACTGAAATCAAACTAGTTGACAATTAGTCGACTATGAGATTTCAGAACTTGTTAATATAGATCTCAAGTGTAGTGTTAATGCGAACGAATCAGCTTTAACTGGATATTTTAGTTTTGCTTTAACACTTCACTTGAATTCATTGGTTCACAGCATTTCATTCACACAGTTCATTTAAATTGATTATTCTTTATCGACTAATCTGTCATTCGATGTGGGCAGTCAATGGCAGTATATTCGTCCCAGTTTTCTGCAAATGTTATGTTTAACAGGTTATTAGCATTAGAGATAACCTAAAACAAAGTGCAACAGAATTCAAGTCCATATAGTTCAAAGTTTAAACAGTTCAATCAAAGTTGTCTCAAGATTTCACAAGTCCTAGGTCGTCCAGCGACCTAGCATAGGTCGGAGCCTTCTTAGGTCGCGTTGTGCAAAGTAAAGGATAAGGCTTTCCAAATTCGTCCTAGTGTTAGCTCGGCCGCGACCTAAAGCCTATGTCGCAAGGAAGTTAGGTTGCGCAGTTCTTAGCTCGAGTAACTCTTAACTCATGCGAGGTCTTAGGTCACATGAATATTAGGTCGTTCAGCGACCTAGTATAGGTCGAAACTATTCCTTAGGTCGCAAGGATCATTAGATCGCAAATTATTTTAAGCCGTTCAAATCCGCTAGGTCAGTAGCTTCCTCTCCACGCAATGCTTCACCAGACCCAATAACCCGCCATCAACTACCCGAAGAGATTCATCATCCTCTCCATGAAATTTACCATCTCTTCATACCACCAGATCATTCCTAAAACTAATCAAAAAATCCTCAATCCATCATAAATTCAACGCATTGCCATGACTTCCTAAATCAACCAAATAACGACCGAAAAAATTGATCGCAACAATCACTCGAGATAAAGCGTGATACATGGAGTTGAGCTAAGGTCATAAAGTGAGAATTCATGATTTAACGGCGATTATGATGGGATAAAGACCAGGTTTACTTACGAGACGTAATGATGAAAGTGAATCGGTGACTGGATGGGTCGAATTCGCCTTTGGAAGCTCAGAGGATTGTTAATTGCAGTAGGAGGTTAGAGCAATGAAATGAGGAAGAAGTAGCGACCTAACAGTTTTATATGAGGCAAATATGGGAAAACAAATAGACACGCGTATTGGCACAAGTGTTAGGTCGCTCACGACCTAGCTAAGTCAGGTCGAAGCACGCGACCTACGACCTAGGCACGTACTTCGAGGGGCAAATGTTAATTCCTCTTCATTAGCGACCTAAAACCTAAAGACATGGAGCGACCTAACTACAGGAATGGCATGGCAACTTAACTCATCAAGCGACCTAAAAGTATCTGCGACCTAAGGGAAGCACCGACTTACAGAGCTCTGCGACCTAAGGGAAGCACCGACCTATAGAATTCCGCGACCTATAGCACTCAAACGACCTAACTGTGTGCTCAGACCTAAGGAAGGCCGCGACCTAGCAGAACCCAGCGACCTAAGAGTAGCTGCGACCTAAAGTGTTGCAACCTAAGGACGGTTGCGACCTAACAGAAAGCTACAACCTAAAGGAGGTCGCGACCTAAGAGTGGGTGCGACCTGAAGATGGACTTGACCTATGGAACTCCGCGACTTAACTATCCACCGACCTAAGGAGCTCCGCGACTTAAGGAAGGTCGCGACCTAAGGGACTCAGCGACTTAAGATTAACTATGGCTGCAGGAAAGTACTCGCGACTTAGGTTAGGTCGCTAACGACCTAAACACCAGAATATAGAAGACTATGCAATGCCACAGGGGGATAGGTCGCTCACGACCTAGTACTTGTGCAAATCAGCATGCGTGAGGAAGGAGGGGCTAATGCTCTTCAGGTCGACTACAACCTTACTCAGGTCGGTCACGACCTACGACCTTACTTAGGTCGGTCACGACCTACGACCTTATTCTGAAAAATGCCTATAAATATGATCCTAACTCCAACTAAAGAAGGACTTTTTGGCTCACTCTCTTCAAGCACCATTACTCTACTGCATTCCAAACCAATCCAACACTTAAAGCTCTCAAGACACGAAGAACGCTACAAACAACTTCGAGAAAAGATCACACACATCCAACATGGATTTGAAGACTCTAATCTCCATTGTAGTTTAGGCTACTTGTTCTAAGTGACTTGTAATTCAAAGTGTATTGTACTTGAAAAGAATTGTATCAGCTTGTAACGAGATCATCAATAAAAGTACTCAAAGTGGACGTAGGCTATACCCTTAAGCCGAACCACTATAAAATTGTTGTTGCTTACTGCTTTTCCGCTATTATCTGCTTGTAATCTGTTCCCGAGTTATCGGGTGGTGCTTTCACAACTATAACTCATACTCCGGGGTGTTAGCGTTCAAATTTCAGCGTTAACACGAGCCACCTTCCTCAGTCCCTTTCCGAGTTCTACAAACAAATCTATGGTCCCAATCGGCTGTTTGGGTTCTCCAGCAAACGCAGCAATCTTAAGTGACGAAGCTTGAACGTCAGCCATTGGAATTTTCATTTGATCAAAAGTCTTCTTGAAGAGAATGTTGCATGAAGCTCCGCAATCAACTAGAACTCTTCTCACAGTAGCCGGCCCAATACCAGCGGATATGACCAAAGGATCTATGGTCGGAGCTTCGATACCCAAAGAATCCCTTGCATGGAATACAATATCATCTGTGGAAGTCTTTTTTTGCTTTAAAGGCGCATCATTTTCTAAAACAAAAAAATTCTCTTCAGTTGGTACATGCCTCAAGGCCCGGGCATACCTTTCCATCTCGCCCCAGCTTTTGCCTGCTGGGTGAGGTCCTCCAGTTATTATATTGATGACAGGCCTTTTTGATTCATGTTCTACGGCCTTCTCACTTGAGCCAGGATGGTGAGCGGGAACTTGCTGTCCTTGAGTCGACGAGGTTGGGGCATTTCTATTTCTTTTCACATACTGCCGGAGCTTGTTCTCTTTCAAAAGTTGTTCAATTACCTCTTTCAACTAACGACATTCGTTGGTGTCATGGCCGGGTTGGTTGTGGAACCGGCAGAACCTTTCACTTTTTTCCATCTTAATCCCAAATCTCATTTTAGGTGGTGTTGGATAATTGACATCATCCTTGGTCACAAAAAAGATGTTCTCAGGGGTATCGATCAAGGGTGTGAAATTGAAAGGACGGCCTTTCTTAGCATCTCCCTGTTTCTTTCCACCATCATTTCCCCTTTTCTAAGTGTTAGGTTCTTTCTTGTTCGAAGGAGCACCATTGTTCCCGGCTTCCACTGATACCACCTTAGCCGGTGTTTGGAGGCTCTCCAAGCGCATGAATTCATCCGCTTCCTTGTACAATTTGGCAAGTGAGTTTGGTTCTTTCATTTTCAACCATTTTCCAAATTCACTCGATTTGTCAATCGCCCTCATCAAGTATGTTAGGACCATGCGTGGCTCAGCATTATCTACCTCGGCCAATGCTATGTTAAAATGATTCAAAAATGATCTGATACATTCTCCCGGATTTGCTCTAGACTTGACAGCGACATTATATCCTTTGCTTTAGAAGCATACAATCAAAATTGCTCCTTGAATTTCCTGGTCAAATCGGAGAATTGATTAATGGACCTGACTGGCAGCTTTGTAAACCACAGTAGAGCCACACCTTCCAAATATACCAGGAAATATCGACATTTGATTTCATCAGACGCTCTGGCACCCGTCATATGCCAGTCGTATTTATACAGAAACTCGTTTGGATCACTCGTCCCTTTGTAAGCCGGAATAGTAGGGGGAACGAATTTCCTTGGGAACTCTGCCTTCAAAATCTTTTCAGTAAATGGAGTTTTGCTTGGAGCAAAACCCCACTCTTTCTCATCTTCATCTTTTCGCATATTTTCCTTTATGATTTGACGAACCATACCCGAAAAATACTCTTCATCGTTTAGAGGCTCTGGAGGGCACACATCAGCCACTCTCTCTTAATTCTGCCTTGACAATCGTTCATGGAGGGTCGGTCGCGGCCCTGATCCTCCAGCTTGAGGAGGAGTCCTTTCTACAGGGTCTGCGGCTCTTTGAGAAATGTTCCCTTCAACATCCTGAACTCCCACGGTAGGGTTCCCATCATTATTAACCGGTTGACCATTTTCTCCTAGCTGATCATTCAACTTACTTAAGATCAAGGCATTCTGAGCATTCTGAGCTTCCAACTACGCATTTTGAGCATTCAATTGTTGATTCAACCCCAAAACTACGGCTTCCAATTCTGCTCGCGTAACTCCAACAGTTGGAGCTGCTTGACTTGAAGGAGGAGAGGTAGCAGTATTCTCTTGAACATTGCCGGATCTTACAGAACTTTGTTTTCTCCAAGGAGCCATTATTTCCAATAAACTTCTGGTTTTAAAAGAAATCCTTTCAACAGACCTTTGCAGAGCAATGGTGGAAATATCCTGAGTTCAATTCTCAGTGAAAGCACCAAAAATGTTAACGCTGAAAATCGAACGCTAACACTCCGGTGTAGATTAAGTTTGAGTGAAAGCACCACCCGTGAACACGGGAACTAAAAAAGTAGAAAATTCACAGAGAAAGCAGAAAAGACAACAGTTTTTATAGTGGTTCGGCTTCAGGTAAGCCTACGTCCACTTTAATACTCTTTATTACTGAATCAATTACAACTTTACAACAATCTTCAATTACAATTATGATGAGGCAAACAACTAGAATTTTGATGCAGAAGAATTCTTTGAATCCATGTTGATTGCGTTAGATTTCCTCTTGAAGTTAGTTGAGATGCCTTTCGTATTTGAAGTGTTGAGTGAGTCGAGAATTCAGCAGAATATCGGTGCTTAAAGAGATCAGCCAAAATTCCCCTTCATGTTTGAGGTAGGTTGGTATTTATAGGAAAATTTCCCCCTTGGGTCGTAAGTCGTGACCGACCTATGGCAGGTCGTGGCCAACTTATCTGGCCAAACGCCATGGTTTCACAAAGGTTCACTTGTATAAGCCCCAGGTCGCCCCCGAGTCAACACAACCTTCTTCCAGTAATACGGCATCGGGCTTATATTTAGTAGCTTTAGGTCGTGGACGATCCAAGCTAGGTCGTGAGTCATGAACGAGTTAACTGGCAAGTCGTAAGTCATGGCTTAACTGGTAAGTCCTGGACCGTGTACGAGTTAAGAGACCACTGTGCCAAGTAGCTGCATTGAACTTGTCTTCCTTTGCTTGGGTCGTGAATGACTTAACATAGGTCGTAAGTCGGTAGCGACTCAAGTGCAGTTCGTGATCTTGTCCCTGTCTTGAGCAGTTAGGACGGAAACTTCCTTGGGAAGTTAGATCGGCATCTGCCTTACGCCAGCATCCATGTTAGATCGGTAACCCACCTAAGCCTTAGATCGGTACCCCCTCAAATCTTAGGTCGGCATTCATGTTAAGTCGGCATCCCCTAAGGCATTAGGTTGGTACCCGTGTTAGGTCGGTAGCTTTCTTAGGTCGGTAACTATCTTAGGTCGGTAGCTATCTTAGGTCGGCATCTTGCTTTAGACAGTTGGGTTGGTATTCTTTATGTCTTAGGTCGGCATTCTGTTAAAGCATTAGGTCGGCATCCCTTTGGGTTGGTAACTGTTAAGCATTAAGTCGGTATCTGAGTTATGGCCGAGATGGAGTTAACAACAGGCGTATCAAACGGATAGCAAAATGACACGCACAAGGTGTACATGTGAAACAGACCAAATGCCATCAAGTGATACAAGGGCAAAACTGCAATAAAAACTGTAGCCACCTCAAGATCACAAGGGCAAGACTGCAACAAAAACTTAGATGCAAGCACATTCAAGGCGTAGTGCACATCAACCCAGTTGTATGCTCAAAGAAAAATCCAAACTAAGTTCAAGTTATACAAACAAAACCAAAAAATGTATACAACTGTGTTGACACTAGTATATACACACTATAAATGTAAGTGCACATGGCTACACTAACTAGGGCACATCATGAAACTGAAGTGCACATGAATGCACTGGTAAGGAATCAGTGAAACAACAATGTTTCTAAGCGAATGCTACAATGAAACTCAATTTAGCAAAAACCCAAACAGTCAAAAAATCACACGTACAATGGGCTGCCGTCAAATACTGGTTCAAATGAAACCGAGGTGGCTACAAGTAACTTTACTCAAAACCAAGTTTAAATGCCCACCTACATGTACACAATGACAACAAGGCAGCAAACAAGAATCAAGCTAATAGTGGATAGAGTTGAGGATACAACCCAAAAAATATTCTACGTGAAGAACAAGTATGCAAGTGAAGACAACAATGGTACCAACAGTTGCAAACAGGTTCAGAGGCATTAGAGGTGACATCAATGTACATAAAAACCAGGCTACATAATGAACATCAATGCAGATATTAGACTCAAGTATAAAATGTACGAAATCAGTGCATTAGTGGTGAATTGCACATAAACAAGTTTTGCGACAACATGAAGATATCATGAAGCAACCCCGATGTAACAAATGAAATCATATTGATTTGTAAATTTTCTACATTAGTTTTCTTTTATACTTAATCATATTTTATTACGTTATTAAAGAGTAAAAGTCCCTCAAGCAGCCTTGTTTCTAGGGATTACTTAGGAAAGTACGTCAAAAAAAGAAGAGATTACTTAGAAAAGGCCTCGCTGTTGAAATCTTCAATATTGGCTAGATATTGTTTTCTTAGAGATATATAGAAGCTTTATACGCCCCATACTCACCTGATTTTCTGGGCAAAGAAAAGGAGATGATTCTTAAGAAAATTCATACGTATCATACAAAATTGATTTGTGGTCGTGATAGTCCTCCAGCCGAAGAATTGGATTATAACAAATGTCCGCTAATTATTGCCCATATGGATTTAATACCACTTTTGAATCGTCCATCTCTCTTTCGGCTAACTTTTGGAATAAGGTTAAAAATATTGTTTATAGACTTTAAGTATGATAGGATAAAGCAAGAATTTGAGTATGTCTTTGATATTGTAACAACCCGCAAACCCACACCCCATAAGTCGACATGATTCCCCATCATATCAACTCATGGTGAACGGAAATACGAACTATTAGGGCTAAAGAAGAAGGAGGTAGAAGAAGAAATAGAAAACAATATCAGAATCTTACATAGGCAGTGGAATAAAATATGATATATAACATCAAATTTTAATACAAAGAATCTTTATCATCATATATACATACATTTCTTAGAGTACAACAATCATTTCATCAAATCCAGATAGTACAGTAACATGTCCTTACACAGCAGAAAAATAATGAAGTACGGAAGTTCGTCTCGCCATCCAGTTCCTCTTTTGAATTCCACAGCAACGCATCCCAAATCTATACTCTATAATACTTGATCTGACCCGATCATTATAGTCAATTAACAACCGAGTCAATCTGGAAAACCAGCTTGAGAAAACACACACAATTGGATTATTAAAGTTTTCAAAATCCTTTGAAAACAAACGTATCTTGTAAGACCACGCCACAAATAAACATGTCGGGTTTTTACCTTACAATAACCAAAACATTTCTTATAAAATCCTCTGATATTATAGTAGTGTCTACATACAAATACTTATTCAAATAGCCAAGATTGTTGCATTATTAAATTCTAGCATACTTGCTACAAAGTGGGTTCCACAAACTAAACCGTAAAAGCACGTAGGAAGAATGGATTTCCATCAATGGCAGGGCTATGGGGGTAACGCCCGTCACAGTACCGAGGATCCACCGTGATCCACTGCATCACAAAACTGGAGCTACCCCTTACTGGATAGTCTGAATAAGTTCACATCACGATTGGGATCAACAACCGTCCACATAGCAAAATATATAAAAGGACATCTAGACAGGGGTGGCCCTACCCTAATTGGTTTCTAGCCACTTAGCATTGTGTGCACCTCTCCTGTTTTTGCCATTCCCGGTTGATGAGGCTCGAGGCTATGCGTTATGTTAACTCCTATGCTCAGCAGCTCAATAGGAAGATGACTTAAGGTGGCCAGCGACTCAATAGGCAAACGACTTGAGAGTATAACGGCTTAGCGACTTAACTGGTAGCACGACCTACCTACTCAAGGAAGACATGACTTAGCGACTCAAGAGACTGCCGACCTAACGACTTAAGAGACTGCTGACCTAACGACTTAAGAGATTGTCGACCTAACGACTCAAGAGACTGCTGACCTAACGACTTAAGAGACTGCCAACCTAACGACTCAAGATAGGAAAAGCTCAAAACTACACTTAAGTCACGACCGACTTACCACCTATGTTAGGTCGCTCGCGACCTAGGCAAACAAAGGGAAATCCAATATAGCGTTACTTGAGCTAGGTCCTGTTAACTTGTTCACGACTTAGGACTTGTACTCAGAAGAACATGCTTATCCCAGTTAAGCCGTGAGCTGTGCTTAAGAGATAGAATGCGACTTACAACTTGTCTTGGGTCGGTCAGGATCCACGACTTACTTTAGGTCGGTCACTACTTACAACTTGACATGGAAGTTCCTCTATAAATACGGCACTATCTCCGACATGAGGGGGACTTTTCTGATCATTTTCTACAAAGCATCGAGACTCTGCCATCTTAAAACCAAGCCTTACTCCAACACTTGAAACTGACAAGAAGCTTCAATCAACTTCAAATTGGGATTCAACACATTCAACCATGAATTCGGAAAATTCTCTTGCATCGAAGTTTTTCTAGCTACTTGTCTTTTGAAGTGAATTGTAATTGAAGGAAATTGTAAAGGATTGTAATCATATTAGCAATAAAGAAGGATTGAAGTGGACGTAGGCTTGAACATAAGCCGAACCACTATAAAATCTGTGTCTCTTACTGCTTTTTTTCCAGTGGATTACTGTTTTTTTGTTTCCCGTGTTAACGGGTGGTACTTTCATTCAATCTCTATTTGCATCGGGGTGTTAGCGTCTAACTTTTTGCGTTAGCATTTTTGGTGCTTTCACTGAGAAATTGAACTCAGGATACTGTCATCATAGCTTCATAGAGGTTTGTAGAAAGGATCTCTCTAAAAACCAGGAATTTATCAGAAATAGTGGCCCCCGTAAGAAAACGCAAGTCTGTTAGATCCGATGATGCTCGCGAGACTACTGCCACTTCTCCTCCTTAAAGTCAAACAACTCCAACCGTCAGTGTTACACGGGCAGAGCTAGATGCCGTGATAACTGGGCTACATCGGCAAATGGAAGCTCAGAATAACCTAATGATGGAAAGGTTGAACGCTTTATTTGAGGCAAACCGCCAGCCGGCAGCTAAGGAGGGAAACCTTGCCGATGAAGTGCAGAGTGTGGAAGGAAGGAATATCCCTCAAAGACCAGCTGACCCAGTGGAAAGGACACCTCCCCAAGCAGGAGGATCGGGGCCGCAACCAACCCTCCGTGAACGATTGTCAAGACAGAATTCGGAGAGAATGGCTGATGTTTGCCCCGCCGAGCCTCAAAATGATAAAGAGTATTTCTCAGGCATGGTTCGACAGATTATGAAGGAAAGTATGCGGAGAGACGAAGATGAGAAAGAGTGGGGTTTCGCTCCGAGCAAAACTCCATTCACTGAAAAGATCTTGAAAGCAGAATTCCCAAGGAAGTTTGTCCCACCAACTATTCCAGCTTACAAGGGAATGAGCGATTCTAATGAGTTTCTGTATAAGTATAATTGGCACATGACGGGTGCCAGAGCCTCTGATGAAATCAAATGCCAGTATTTTCCGGTACACCTGGAAGGAGTTGCTTTACTTTGGTTCACAAAGTTGCCGATCCGGTCGATAGACCAATTTTTTGATTTGACTCGGAAGTTTAAGGAACAGTTTCGATTGTATGCGTCAAAGGAAAAGGATATAATGTCGTTATCCATCTTGGAGCAGAATCCTGGAGAATCCATTAGAGCTTTCTTGAATCGCTTCAATATAGCTTTGGCCGAGGTGGATAATTCTGAGCCACGCATGATTATGACATACTTGATGAGGGCGATTGATAAATCAAGTGAATTTGGAAAGTGGTTGAAAATGAAAGAACCAAATTCACTTGACAAGTTTTATAAAAAAGCCGATGAATTCATGCGTCTGGAAAGCCTCCAAGAACCGACTAAGGTATCGACAGGGGCTGGAAATGGTAATGCTGCTCCGAATAAGAAGGAATCTGGCAATCAGAAGAATGGGAACGATGGTCGGAAGAGGCAGGAAGATACAAAGAAAGGTCGTCCCTTCAACTTTACCCCTCTGACTGATACCCTGGAGAACATCTACTTTGCAAACAAGGACACGGTCGAATTCCTCGAACCCGCTAAGCAAAGAGTTAACAGGAAAGCTGAGAAGAATGGAAGGTTTCGCCGGTTCCATAACCAACCCGGGCATGATACTAACGAGTGCCGTCACTTGAAGGAGGTAATTGAGGAACTGTTGAAGGAAAACAAGCTCCAACAATATGTAAAAAGTAACGAGAATGGCCCAACTTCATCAACTCAAGGACAACAGGTTCTTGTTCATCGTCCTAGCTCAACTGAAGAGGCGACAACTCATGAATCAGAGAAGTCCGTTATAAATGTGGTTACAGTAGGCCCTCACCAAGTTGGCAGGAGTTGGGGTGGGATGGAAAGATACGCCCGTGCTTTGAAGTATGCACCGGCGGATGAAAGTGTCTTTGTGTTAGAAGATGCTGCACCTCTGAAGCATCAGAAAACTTTTAACGACGGCAATATATTCAGTACTAGGGATTCAATGGGTGTTGAAGCTCCTATGATTGATCCTTTGGTCATCTCCGCTGGCATTGGGCCAGCTACTATGAAAAGAGTTCTGGTTGGAGCTTCGTGCAACATTCTCTTCAAAAAGACTTTTGATCAAATGAAGATTCCTATGCTGATGTTCAAGCTTCATCACTAAAGATTGCTGGTTTTACTGGTGAGCCGAAACAGCCAATTGGGACTATTAATTTGTTCGTAGAGCTTGGAGAGGGGCAGAGAAAAGTGGCTCGAAGACAGACCTTTGTTATTGTTTAAGAATTTTCTGCCTACAATGCCTTCCTAGGCCGACCAACTCTGGCAGCATTTAAAGCAATTCTTGCCCCATGGTGTCTGACCATAAAATTCCCCACAGACAATGGAGTCGGTGTGGTGAAACAGGATCAGAATGCTGGACGGGAATATTATCCTACAGAGTTGCACGAAGCAAGGAGGAGAGATATGGGAAAAGATGCGGCGGCCCCAGTCCGCATCAAAGAATCAACCTTGTAGCAATTACAGGGTTGACCCTGCACAGGCGAACATAGTGATCACGAAGAGAGATGGGTCCCAGAAAAGCCTGTGCGGGGGAAAATAGAGTGGTACCAGTTGAAGTGACAGTGCCGGTACCTGTTGACCCTAAAGACCCGAACAATGTGTTGAATGTGGGTTCACAGCTTAATGCAATGGTTCAAAATGTTTTTTTTATCATTTCTGAAAGCAAATTTGGATGTATTCGCCTGGACTCATGCCGATATGTGTGGAATATCTCCAGAAATTGCAGTACATACCTTGAATATTGATCCAAAGTTTACACCTGTGAAGCAGAAAAGAAGAACCCAGGGTCCCGAAAGGTCAGCAGCATTGAAGGAAGAGGTGGATCGGCTCATGGAGAATGACTTTATCAGAGAATCTACTTATCCGAATTGGGTTTCGAATGCAGTACTGGTTAAGAAAGCTAACGGAAAATGGAGAGTATGCATCGACTTTTCAGATTTAAACAAGGCTTGCCCCAAAAACTGCTTTCCGCTTCCCAGGATTGACCAGTTAGTTGATGTAACTGCGGGACATGAATTGTTATCTTTTA
Source organism: Allium cepa (assembly GCA_030765085.1). NCBI lineage: Eukaryota > Viridiplantae > Streptophyta > Magnoliopsida > Asparagales > Amaryllidaceae > Allium > Allium cepa. The sequence continues at coordinate 945,439,764 of CM060943.1, read as the reverse complement.
TGGATGCTTACTCCGGATACAACCAGATCATGATGTATGAACCAGATCAGGAGGACACGAGTTTTATAACCGATGTTGGTCTGTACTGTTACAAAGTGATGCCCTTCAGGCTGAAGAATGCAGGAGCAACTTACAAGAGACTGGTTAATGCAATGTTCGAGCCACAGATTGGCAAGACTATGGAAGTTTATGTCGATGATATGCTGGTAAAGTCAAAGAAAGCAGAAGACCACATGGATCACTTGGCATAAATGTTCTCAATTCTCCGAAAGTACGGTATGAAGCTGAATCCTTTGAAGTGTTCATTTGGGGTAAAATCTGAAAAATTTCTCGGTTTCATTGTGAGTGCAAGGGGCATTGAAGCTAATCCGGCTCAGATAACTGCCTTAAGAGAAGTCAAAGCTCCTAGAATGAAGAAGGAATTGCAAAGTCTCAATGGAAAAGTTGCTGCCTTGAGTCGGTTCATTTCCAAAGCTACTGATAAATACATTCCATTCTTCGATGCTCTAAAGAAAGGAAGAAAAAACTTTGACTGGACTCCTGAATGCCAGAAAGCTTTCGATGAGCTGGTTCGTCATATGGAAACGCCTCCTATACTTTCTAAGCCTGACAGTGGTGAAGATCTTTTTGTGTATTTGGCAATCTTGTCTCATGCCCTCAGCGCAGCTTTGGTACGGGAGGATGCGAGAATTCAGCGCCCGGTCTACTACATCAGCAAGAGATTCACTGGGGCAGAATTAAACTATTCAAAGTTGGAAAAGCTCGCCTATTGTCTATTGATTGCATCAAGAAAACTGAGGCCATATTTCCAAGCTCATCCCATCAAGGTCCTTACCGATCAGCCCTTGAAGCAAGTCATGTTCCGTCCTAAGACTTCGGGTCGCCTTTTGAAATGGAATATTGAACTCAGCCAATATGACATCACTTATCATCCCCGAAGAGCAATCAATGAACAAGCTTTGGCAGACTTCATTGCAGAATGTACAGACAAAGGAGATAGTAAGGATGTGGTGACCGATAATCCTTCAATCCGGTGGAAGTTGTATGTTGATGGTGCAAGAAACGATTACTATTCTGGGGCCGGGGTTGTACTTGAAACCCCTGAAGGACGGTCACTGTGTTATGCTTTAAGATTGGAATTCCCTTTGACAAACAATGAAGCAGAGTATGAAGCTCTTATTGTCGGTTTAAGGATTGCTAAAGAACTGAACATCAAGGCATTACAGATCTTCAGTGGTTCACAGCTTATCGTATGTCATGTCAAGAAAGAGTTTCAAGCCAAAGGGGGGAACCTACCCACATATTTGTCCAAGGCCTTGGAGCTTCTTGATGATTTCGACCATTACACAATAAGCCATATTCCCCGGGAAGAGAATATGAAGGCATATTCCCTCGCAAAATATGCAAGCACCGGTGAAGCTCGATTATTGGGATTAGCTCCTGTAGAAGCCCTGTCAACTCCAAGCATTGATGAAATGGATATTGACTGGATCATGACTGTATCACAGGAGCGTGAATCATGGATGGCTCCGATATTGAAATACCTGTGCGATGACTCTCTAGCAGAGAACCTAATAGAACGGCAGAAGTTGTTAAGAAAAGCGTCCAGATTTGTAATTCTGGGTGGCCGATTGTATAGGCGGGGATTCTCAATGCCATTACTCTGATGTGTGACCAAGGAAGAAGCTGAAACAATTCTAACTGAGGTACACGGAGGAGAGTGTGGAGACCATTCAGGAGGTCAAACTTTACCAAAGAAAATTCTCCGTTATGGATATTTTTGGCCGGATATTAATCGTGATGCCGCGAGTTACACCTGAAAATGTGACCGATGCCAAAGATTTGCAAAAATCCCAAGAGCACCTTCCACTGGGATAACACAGATGGTCAGTCCGTGGCCATTTGCTATTTGGGGAATGGATCTCATCGGGCCTTCGCCAACTGCAAAATCCGGAATCAGATATGCTATTGGTGCTGTGGATTATTTTACTAAATGGGCTGAATCTGAACCTTTAGCTACTGTTACCTCTAAGAAAATGATAAACATTGTAACTAAGAATATCAATTGCAGGTATGGATTGCCCCAAAAGATAATCACGGACAATGGAACCCAATTTGAAAGTGAAGAGTTCCAAGATTTTTGCAAAAAATTCAAGATCCATAAAAGTTTCTCAACATTGGCTCATCCGCAGGCAAACGGGCAAGTGGAAGCAGAAACAAAATAATCAAATCAACCATCAAAAAACAGCTGGAAAAAGCAAAGGTGGTTGGGTCGATAAACTTCCGCTAGCACTATGGGCATATAGAACTACACATAAAACTGCGACGGGGCACACTCCATTTTCATTGGCATATGGATCAGAGGCCATGATTCCGGTAGAAATAGAGGTCCCTTCACATAGAAGAATCCATTTCAGTCAAGCCGAGAATGAATAACTTCAGCTTGAAGCCCTTGACTTCCTTGATGAGAAAAAGGAGGAAGCTGAGCTCAGAACTGCAGCTCACCAGCAAAGAATAGCCAGGCACTTCAATTCCAAAGTTCGCCGGTGTAGCTTTGAAGTAGGGGACCTAATCTTAAAAAGAATTATGACACCTACAGGCGCGCTTGGACCAAACTGGGAAGGGCCATATGTTATAGGCCAAAAACTTCTTGATTGCACATTCAAACTTGTAACTATCGAAGGAGACCTAATTCCAAGAGCTTTGAACAGCAATAATTTGCGCCCATATTTTGCTTAAAGGCTTTAATGAAATATTGTAGAAGAATGATGAATGTATGATTCTTGTAATGAAAGCCATTGTAAAGTCAGTGCAAGTGAATAATAAGAGCTACAAAGTGGATGTAGGCCCAGTTCCTGGTCGAACCACTATAAATGTTGTGTTCTTTACTATTATAGACTGCTTTGTTTTATTTCGACATATAAAATACATTAATTGTGTTACTAAAATGTCGATTTAATAATGCAGGCCATAAAAACAAAGCTTACCCATCGCAAGACCAAGCGATCTCCAACATCACCCAGCAAGCAAACACTAAACAATTCAAAATTTCCATACTCAAATCTTACGAAAGAAGTGCTTCGAACAAAAGTTAGCGATGTGGCTGGAAGTGGACCATTTCTAACTAACTGCGAATGTTTGTACAAACGAGCATCCAGTAAAATAGCCTGTGTCTACCACCACCAACTCGCTTAACTATGAAGTATATTTCTTTGGATAAGGAAAATTGTTGGCAATTACATGGGGATGATATTTGGAAAAGATAACGGGCATCGCCGACATGAATAGATGGCAAAGAGAAATGGGCGAGCAAGCATCAAACAGCAAAAGATCTCTTCGGAGGCACAAGCTCTCTTCGGAGGCACAACTCTTCGGAGGATAAAGACCTCAAACGGGGCATGCCAGAAGACTTTCTCAACAAAAAAGATTGGTATGGAATGACCGGGAGCACCTTCCCGACTGGAAGGCAAGGCACTTGTTTACTAGCTGAGAGAGTTTGCACAGACAAGCGTCCAAGCAACTTGCGTCTGCCCCGTGAATCCATACGATGATCGGAGGCTCCTTCCCAAGTGGAAGGTAAGGCGCTTGTTCACTAGTTGAGACAATCTGCGTAAATAAGCGTCCAAGTAACTTGTGTCCGCCCCGTGAATCCGGCCAACCATGAGAAAGAAACTACTAGGTAGTCTCGGAGGCACGCATTCCACCGAGATCTGAAATAAAACTACACAAGTGCTGGAATGTGAAAAGCCCTCTCCGGAGGCCCATTTCACCATAGTTGAAATGCTAAAAGACCTCGAGCGGGCCTCGCCAGAAAAATAGAGTTCTTTCTCGACATAAAGTTGCGGACTGATCGGTGGCACAACCCCGTGAATCCATCCAACTAAGAGAAAGAAGCTCCAAACTTCCAGGCAAAAGCCCTACTCAGAGGCACACATTTCACAGTGATCTGAAATAAAACTTCACACGAGTCGAAATGTGAAAATCTCTCTTCGGAGGCCCGCTTCCCAGCGAACAGGGAAAAGATAAAAGCCTCTCCCAAGAGGCAGAAACAAAAAGACCTCTTCCCAGAGGCACAATTAAAAACTCTCGTCAGAGGCTCAAGCAGGTTGAAACCCCTTTTTTCGAAAGGCCCACTGCACTATGAAGTGAAACCCACTTGCCAAAGAAAAAGTGACTTTTTTCAAAAAAGTGGAATGTAAGAACTTTGCAACAAAAAAAAACTCCTCCAAAATGAGGTGCATCCTACTAAATACGAAAAATATTTCCTTGAAATGGAAATATTATCCTATAAAGTATAGATGCAAACCTCCTTCAAACAGAAAAATTGTTCTCTAAAGAAAGAGTACAAGTCTTCTCGAAATAGAGGAATTGTTCTCTAAAAACTTTGCTAATGTGAAAGAGATTGCAATAAGCCATGGTATGGGGGTAGCACACTATAAGTACAAGAATGGAAATAATGCTCAAACAACATACCATAGGCTCATTGCAATATCACAAAAAGGAAACAAGGAACTTGTATAAAATAAAGAATAAATGTATTCTCAAATACAGACAGAAGAAGTTTGTATATGTAAAAGGAACATTTTATTCAATACTACGAAAATTTTATACAGGTACAGGTTTCAAGATAAAGAAAAGCGGGGGCCGGTACCCGCACAATCTCCGGCCAGTACATGCAAAAAGAAAAAAGTAAAGCAAAGTAGGGAAAGCGGGGCTCATCACTTCTTTCTCCCACCTCCTTTAGAGCCTTCACCTGGTTTAATAGGCAATTTTTCAGGCCGACTTGGGAGAGTTGGGGGAGAAGGAGAGAGAGCTAGTGCTGGATCAACTTCCGTTTCCTTTTCAGTAACAGAAATGCTTCTCCCTTTCTTCTTTGAAGTTGTATGCTTCCTCCTCCTCCTTGAAGAAGACTCACTCCCCGGAGTGACAAGAGCAAACAATTTTATGTCATCAGAAAGGGTTCGCTCCGGAGATACTACGCCTCCTTCAAGTCATTCGGCCTTCTGCTCCTGGGAAGCGGCTGGATCGTCCAAGTCTTGAAGGGCTCCTATTAAATCTTCATGCGATCCCGGCTGGGAAGTAGGAGTAATTTGAAAGGTAGGAGGAGGAATAGCTGGAGGAGGAGAAGTTTCTATGACACTGAGCATTCTCGCTACAAAAGAAAAGCAAAAAATATTAGTATCTCCCGTGAAGAGAGGAGATAACGGCTCATCGAGTCTTAAGTAATAAGCAACAAGTTCATCAAGCTCGGCCGAAGAAAATGAGTAATCCGCTTGACTTGGTTCGATGTTAATATTACCCGGAGAAGTGGGCTTCCTAATGTCAACTTCATAAGCTTGTGCTTCGGTGCTCTCTTCGCCTTCATCTCCACCCTGTGCACTTGTAATCTCAGTTATAACTTTAGCAGGGGACGGAGAATGGGAACCGGAGCCTGTGATGTCAACGTCGGCCGAAATTGAAGGAGGGACAGGGGCAATTGATGGTTCTTCTTTCTCTTGATGCTCCTCTCTCATCATCCCATCACGCTCTCTAGTGAGTTGCTCTTTTCCTCTGGCAAGGGCTGCATGAGCTCCGTCATCCAAATAATGTCCCTCGAGTTCTTCTTCGGCATACTAGCATCTTTAAGCATATCAAGCCCAGCTTCCCATACTTCAGCCAAAGTGATTTCATATTTGGGGCCCAAAAATGCGAGACTGCCACGGCCTAGGGCACTTTGCAAGTAGAAGTTGAACAATGTCGAACTGACATCGGCTTTGGCGGCTTGATGAGCTTCTTCAGCTGCAATTTTAGCGGCAACAGCCTCATCACGCTCTTTCTCAACTGTAGCAAGTCGAGTTTTTAATGTCTCAATTTCGAGGTTCTGGGAGCTGGTCTATTGTCGCAACTGTGCAACTTCAGCGCGATAATCTTCTCTAACTTTTTCCAGCCACTTGAGTTTATCTTCGGCCTCTTGTTGGCTAGCATGAGCATCCCGCACTTGTTGCAGAAGCACACTTTCCCTTTGAGAGTAGGAAGTGGAGGACGTAGCAAGCTCCTCTTTAAGCTTTCCAACTTTCGCTTCAAGCTTTTCATTATAAGCGGCGATGCTCCTCATCTCTGTGTCACGTTGATCAAGAGTCTTTTGCCACTCGGATTTATCGTTCTCCATGGTCAACATAGCCTCAAGGTTCGCACGGTTCACTCTCTTGAGTTCGTCAACTAGTTTCTGCCAATTCGATATTCTCTCAATATCAAGCTTAACAGCATCAAGATTTCGCAACATGGCTGGTTTGTCGATTGGAACCAGATCAAGATCAAAGCGAACTCCCTTCAAGCACCAGTTTGGAAATCAGCTTTGAAGAGTAGTTGGGCCTGGTCCGACTTGATATGAGGGCCTGCCAATGA